>CM020039.1:0-5000000 GCA_009769605.1 Bucorvus abyssinicus | reverse complement strand
TATCTTAGCGAAGGTATAAACTGAGTGTCCTTGTACTGCTGTCAGGTGATTCAGGGCAGACAAATTCAGTTCCTCAAAAAACTATTGAACACTCGTACAGAGGAATGTATCTGTCAAGGAATATGACAGAGAGGCTTTGTTCCAGGATGGAATTCTCTGTGGGGATCCCTGTTGAGCTCAGCTGCCTTCCTCTGCCCAAGTTGTTTCTATGCTGTTCTTCAAAACACAACAAACAGTATATTGCATTAAATACTGTCATAAAGTACTCTGGAATCTATTAATACAACTGTCCTGGCAGGACAGAAAGTATTCCTGCTTCTCAATGAGCAGAGAGGACAAATCACCTGTGGGAAACAGCTCTCTGCCTTCTAGAATAGCTTGGGCCTAAACTTTATGAATAATTGACTGAAAACAAAAGGCGATCTGGTTTAAATTTTATAGTATTCCTGATATCCTCATTATCTGCAATTTCAAGTTAAAAGACCTTTTTGTATCCCCATATAATCTTAAGAGATGGAAATGACAATATTCCTCAGCTTGATTCCTTGTGGTTTTTAAGCATTTCTAAATACATCCTTTCACAAGTCAACAGAAGTACCTGTCAAAATATTCCAGCCTCATATACACCTTGCCTATGACATATGGCTCTAACTGAGGAAGATCAAAAGCTACACAGTGAAAGTAAATTATGAAAACTTAACTTTCAAGAGTAATTTTTCATTTTCTAGCTTGCGAATATTTTAAGTTCTTGGTATGATTCCAATACTTTCAGGAGCCTTGTCAACAGCATGGGCAGGCATATGCAACTTAGATTAGATAAGAAGAGCTGTGGAGATGTAGCAAGAGCAACCTTGAACATACCAAGAACATAAAGTACTTACTGAAACAGCCTGGGCTGATGTTTGTGCTGTCACATCTTCACTATTACCCAAATAAATTATATTACGGCTTGGGTACGTAAACTTACGCATGCAGCAAGTAGAACTTTGGATAGGGGTGGGAGCTTAATAAAACGCAGGGAGTTTTTCAGAATTCTTAAAGCCTTTTTTTCCCTGCTTGATATATTCGATTAATTCATTATCAATTCATAACTGGTTTAGTTGGCTATATCCAATTTGTGCGTGTGGAGAGAGTTTACAAGATAATGCAGTATTCCAGCCTTTGCTGCAACACAAGAGTGGACTTTGAATGAGGCGAGGCGAGATACAAATCACCGCTGGATTCAGCAGCTGGGCTAAGAGGACTCCATGCATTGGCTTTGCGCGGCACAAAGTCTGCCCCATGACAAGGCTTCCGTGCACGCCTGGTCATCGCTGCGCTGGTCACACGCACCAGAAGTATTTTGCGATTACAAACATTGTGCTTAGTAGGATGGTTCCAAGTGCTGTTACAATGGAGATCTTCCTCGCGAACATCAGGCACAAGAAAGAGATCTGTAACGCTCCTGCTGCAGCTGTGACCCAGCACATACATGCCAATCTAGCTTTAAACAGCTGGTACAAAACAGTGCTGCTGGGATGCCAACAAACTTACCGGCTTCTGTGGATTTTGCTGCCAAATGACTTAATTGCCAGGGTAACCAATACCTGTTATTATTCAGGTTGCATGTGGATGCAGAATGGTACTCAGTGAAGACCTCGCTTCTATTCACTGCGCTCAGCATACTTTACCAGTATAGTTTCTGATATTTATGATGAAACGCTGATGTTTAGTGTGCATACTGAGGAACACATTTGTTTACAAGCCTAAAGCCTGGAACAAAACACTCGGGTATTTATCAGGTGATATTAAAACTATGCCAGTGTAGTGGGTTGACTGTGGTTGGATGCCAGGTGCCCACCGAAGCCGCTTTATCACTCCCCTCCTCAGCTGGACAGGGTGGGGAAAAATATAACGAAAGGCTCGTGGCTTGAGGTGAGGGCTGGGAGATCACTCAGCAATTACCGTCACGGGAAAAAGGGACTCCACTCAGGGGAATTAATTTACTGTATTGCCAATCAAATCAGAGCAGGGTAATGAGGAAAAAACCCAAGTCTTAAAACTCCTTCCCCCTACCCCCTCCTTCTTTTCAGGCTCAACTTGGCTCCCAATTTCTTCTCCTCATCACGGCAGGTCCATCTTGGAGCTGCTGGCATTGGCTCTGATGGACATGGTAGAAGCTTCTGGCATCTTCTCACAGAAACTCGCCCTGTAGCCCCCTCGCTACCAAAACCTTGCCATGCAAACTCAATTCAGCCAGATGCTTTCTTTCAGTTGAACATTCATTTAGACCTGTGATAATAATCAGCAAAAATAAAATACTGTCTTTGGTGTAATTTTTGTTGACTGGACAGCTGTCTTGGTCTGACTATTCTTTATTTTAAGATGTTTAGATGTTAAACATCTCTTTACTTGTCTTCTCAAAGGAGACATTTCTCTGGTATTTGGGATATTTCTAAATTACTTGGTCTAGTAGGTGGTGTTCAACATCATTAGTCATTTTTTGCAGGCTATGTCCAACTTAATATGAATCATAATTTTCTTCCAAATCTTTTTCTTACTAGTATCAAGAGCATTACCAGTTAGATTAAAACTTTGGAAATAGAGTAGTTTCAAAAATCAAAATATCCTAATGTAAGTACCAGCTATTGCTTCATCTTAAAGGCCAAGCGGATCCACACTGAAGTCAACTGACATGTCATGGCATTCAAGGACAGCATGGAAATGAGTGTTTGCAAGGAGGTGGAGGTATACCCCTGGAAATACTATGTTAATGCTATTAAAATTCTGCCAGTCAGCCATTTCCAATTGTCTTCGGTTAATCACTCATTCAAACCAGAGTTAATGTTTAATTGCACTGTCCCTTTCTCTGCGGTTTTTTAAACTGACAACACTTAATATATATTTTTTCTAAACTCTAAACAGATATTTTACATAATTTTTTTATCACAGTGTACTTACATCTATGAAAATGCAAGTTCCTGATCTGAAAAGTTATACTCAAGCACAAGAGCTTGCACTGTTCCAAGTCAATAAACAGAATATGAACAGAGCAAATATCAGATTATATCCAGTCACGCTCAGAAATACACAAATTTAAAACAATAGTCCATTGATTTTCTCCTGTCTTTTTGTTCTTTAAAAGCTATTGGTTGAACTCAATAAACAGAAACAAATACAAAATAAATACATTTCAATATACTGACCTACTTACACGTATCTAAAATAAATAATTACACAGATAATATAATAATGGAATATATTGTGATTTTTTTTCTAGATGCAGCTCGTAGTTTGAGGGGCCATCTTTCCTTCAGATGGCACTCCCATACCTCAGACTCTTGCGGTGCCTGTCACTCTGCTCAAGTTATCGCACTTATTACTGACCTCATGCTACTGATGTATCTACCGCTATTGATGTTCTTACTAGAAGAACATTTTGAACGCAGCCTGCTGCTATAGAGGCTGTTCACAAACGCCTGCCTGGTGAAAGCAGTTTCAAAAAAAAAGAACCAGCTTATGCTGGTTATCTGCTCTATCCAGGGAAGCAAACTAAAAGTTAGACCAGCATTCAGTAGGCCAGCTTTGGGACTGACTTTTTTCCTTGTGTAGCTATTTCCTGCACAGCTTAGAAATCCAAAAGAATATAAAAATTATCAAAGACGCAGTTTGAGAGGCAGTTAGAACAGGAGGAATATAATCAGTACTGAAGGAAGTTGCTAAGGTATTTGCAATAATTAATCTCCAGACGAACCTGTTAAATAAATTCATAATGAAATAGTGGAGCAGAAGGCCACTGGTTGTGGAACTAACAAAATTATTTACTAGTTTTTATTCTGATAGAAGCTAAGTGCTTTTCAAGACTTGACAAAAGAGCCTTACTCTGCACAAGTAATTTGAACTGCCTAGAGATCAGTTTCCAAATATGGTTATTTTTTTCAACTATATTCCCTGACACAGTGGAACAACCAGCTGTCAATCCATGCTGTAAAAAGTTCCTTGGGAAAATAAAACATGCCCAGATATCATCTTTAAATTCCATCTACTGGTAAGTAGAAATATTTTTAGAAGGCAAATGAAGCATATTTTTATTCTTGCAAGCGTTGGCACCTTCTTGACCATTCTCATGTCAATTGGGTCCAAATTCTGCAAAGCAGTTACAGGTATGCACTTTGACTTTTGAGCAGGCACATTCTAGTTCCAGCTGAACCCATATAATTATCCCCCAAATTCGTCAATCACTTTGCATTCAGCCAGCCATACTCTATGAAGTCCTGAATATTTAATAAAAAATGTGCGTGCAAATATGAAGCATACTAAAAAAAAGTGGTATGTAAATGTCCATCTGGGAAGAACAGCTCCAGAAAAACATAAATCGTGTAGACTGATAGAAGAGAAAGCAATAGGTCACATCTACAGCTAACGTCACCTGACTTTGAGTTTGCCTTCAGCTCGTGGGAGTTTGCTGAAGCAGCTGAGGAACCGCTCTTTATTTTGTTGACCAGATAATATGCATAATTCTGATATTTACTGTATCTTAAATTAAGCACTCTTTGGCCATAAACTTCACAATAAATATTTTATGATTAACACATTATTAATTTAGAAACAATTTAGAAGTATTGAAGTGCTGCAATTTTTAAGGAGAAAGCTCTGTTTGACTGTTGAAGCACTTTATTGCAGACTGCATTTAAAATGGGATATTTAATGCAGAAGCGATGAATTAGGTAAGAACTCAATGTGAAATAAAAGAATGTAAGAAAATATAAGAAAATACAAAATATAATATCAGAAAATACAAAAGATTTCAGGACTTCACCTGAGGTTGAACAGAAACTGAAACTTGGGAGCTTGTAGAGGGCATCATCTAGATGTAGCTCCTGGAGGACAGCATCTATAAAGAGGTCTAGTGAAGAGTGTCTTCACTGTAATTTTGGTCTCCTGTGGCTCTGACTCACGACCTCAGGCTGTGTTTCAAGGGATTGCTGATCCTCAGAATTAAAAGCCGTTTCTGGCGTGTGGTATTTCAGGAGGGCTCTCTTAATGCCCGTGTGGGTGGGAGGACATTTTCCTCTGCAGTCACGTTGTCTGGCATTTCTGAATTAGAGATAAACAGAACTACAGAACCTGTAGGAAGACTGCGAAGCAATGAAAGGACTGATAATAACAGGTGAAATAAAAGTTGTACATGCAGCCTCACCTTATTTATCGCTGAACTTCCGCCCACGTAATTGTGAGTTAAGTAGCTGTTTTACCGCATTTCTCTCTCAGAATCCCCGAGTTCTACTTCCACGTTTTAACCAGTTGTCTAAAATATACCAACTTGGTGAAGAGCGTGAGATGCAGTTCAAGAGCCACTTGACGTTTAATCAGACTGGGGGAATGTTCTTTCCTTTTTAAGTGCCAACCTGCTGCTGAATTTGGTATCCTTGCTGTTGATGGTCTTTATAAATATTTGTTGACACCAGATAAACGTATCCCGTCCCTCATCCGCATAAAGCACTCCAAGAAAATCCTAGGTTTTAATGACTTCTTGAGCAGAGTAGCAAATAGTCTGTGACTAGACTCCTGTATACAGAAGTTCT
This sequence comes from Bucorvus abyssinicus, assembly GCA_009769605.1. NCBI lineage: Eukaryota > Metazoa > Chordata > Aves > Bucerotiformes > Bucorvidae > Bucorvus > Bucorvus abyssinicus. Next base: position 4,994,436 of record CM020039.1, on the reverse strand, counting down.
TTTTGAAACTGTGCTGACATGAAGTGAATGTAAACTAGAAATAACCAATTTTAAGACCTCCGCTGAGATTTGCTCTTTGACAATTGACAAAAAGACCAAGAAATTAGCATTTTGGTAAAACCTTTATTTGTTTAAGATGCCTCTTAGCCAAAGAGACTGTCTGTACAAAAGGATTAACCTATTGACAATGACTTTCTAAATCCAAACTCATTGAATAACAAGTACTGAATGTGTTTACCTTCCTAATGCACCCACAATTCACAATGAAGCAGGTTTTCTTGAAAAGGTCAAATCGCACGAAGAGCTGAATTTCAATAGGAACGCAGAAAAATTTAGAGGTGAACAGAATGGAGTTGATTTTATAGAAGAATTGGTAGGATTAAATGCATTTTTGGCTATCTAAACAAATAAAAACCTAAGAGAAAGGACTTCAGAAGACTACCTCTGCAGCCCTTTTAGGTTTACCTGACCCACACTCAATTGCCTGTGTTTTAAATACAACATCCAATCATTTCTCAATTAATCTACTATCTATGAACTTGATTACGGGCTGAAGTAAAGCACAGTATCCTAAATTACTTACACAAGCGCATACACGCATTTATATTTTCATGTTCACCACAGTCGTATGTCACCTCTGTGCAGACAGGTTTAAACATGTGAAATGAACCATTATAACTTATTTATTCTTCTGAGCAACAGTTTCACCGTGCGAGGCAGGTACGCCTGAAGGGTCATTTTCTGAGCGGATTCTGAGCTGAGTTTTATATCTAAAACTGGTTTATATATTTTACAGGATAAATTGAATCAAGTTGATTATTCACCATAAGTCACACTGAAGAGATAATTATTAAGATAGATCACTTGTCATACACCGAAACGTATTTTTGAGGTAAGACTGCAAATGCAAATGAAGCAGTTTAGATTAGGCAACTGTCAGTAGGTTGCAGATATCATTATGCGAGTGCTATATAAATGAAAGAGAACATTTTTATAGAATAAGTTGAAAAATGGGATAGAATCAAAATTGAGCGCTGTGCCTGAAAGAATAAAATCTTCACCGCATTATAAAAAAGTTAGCTTCCCTTGAGTACTTTTGGCTACGTTTTCTAAGGCCCTTAAATTATGCATGGAGCTTAAAAGTGATGTTTAAAATCAGGCACCACACTCAGGTGTGGTTTTAACGACACGTACCCATAGGTAAATTGTGTTTGAAAGCAATACTTAAGTCAGTTTAAGGCTTTTGAAAACTTTTCAACAAATATGTATTCTTATAATTTTAGGCAGCCTCTTTTCTCAAAACTGCAAACCTTTTACTACAGCCAGAATCCATCTGTCAGGACATTTAGATCTTGTCCTGCACCATCACAGCTGGATCATAAATTCTGAACTGCTCTGAATTAACTCAACCTGTTCAGTATTTCATGGTGCTAACAGCGATGAGACTTAAGGACACCTTAAGCATGCAAAACTGGCAAGGATGTGAGTCCCTAAATGGAACTGTTTTGAGGTGAGTCAGTCCTGGAAGGATTTAATGACCCGCGCAGTTGAGAAGCAGTCCCCTAGTTGCAGACTATTTCCTTAAACTGGATACCCCGATGTCAGAATAACGCCACCACTTCACATTGTGTTATGAATACGAATGATAATTTTGCTCTCTCATCTTGGCCAGAAGATTCTTCTTCTGGCAGATGAAGACGTGACCTCAGTCATTCAATCCTTCTCACTTCTTCAAGAGCAGCCATAAAATCAGTCCAGAGCTCTCTGCTGCTGGGAAACCCCACGCAGTACAGCGTGCAGCAGGACATCGCGCTCTCTTGATTAAGACAGACTATTGCAAACACAAGCTTGTCCTTTACCTTGGGGGGTTTTTTTGTTTGTTTGTTTATATTTGTGGGTTTGTTTTTGAATTTTAGAATCTACTTCTTCCCCCAAGCTTTTAAACTAATGAAAAAAGCAACCCGCAAGCTTCAGCCTGCTGGCAGGTATTTTTCTGTTGTAGCGCAGAACTTTCTACAGTACAAAAAAAAGTCACTTGTGTTTTAGGCAGAGCTTTCCCAAAAGCATCCTAAGATGACAATGCACTTGAGAACCAGTGGTCACCACATTAATTAAGCCCCACAAACACCTCCTAGGAGAGGAAGGAAAAATTCAGTGACGCTTTGTCCCGTGTTCTTACGCATGAGCTACCAACAGATTACATTCCACTGCAAGCGCCTACATTCCTGGTGCGAAAATGATGGAGTAAACACGACAGAGACACCTACTGATGTGTTATTGAAGGATTTTAAATATACAAAGATAAGCAGGATGAAAGAGCATGGACAGAAAGGCATCGTTATTGTTTTAATATATATAAGCCACAGTGCCCAAAGAGATAAGAATGCTAATGATAAAAAATAAGAATAAGAGAGATGAAGGAGCACCTAATTCCACTTACAGAAATACAGTAATGAAATACGATATAGCAGATGACCTCATTAAAATTGAGGCAGTGTTCTATTGAAATAATAATTCAATATATTTAGAGAGGAGCTTGAAATGAAGCTTGTGTGTCTGTGTGTATGGCTACCCTTGTAGGTGCGTGTATATATTTCCACACCTATAAAGTTAATCACAGGTTTGCCCTTCAGGTTACGGAACGTCAAATAAGCTGGGAAGAAGAAGAGCTCAAATGATAGCATTATGTGGAACTCATATATTTTCCTGTTTTGTAGCATAGAAACCTGGGGTTTTATATGCAAAGTAGGTATCGTGCAGAACAAGCTCTGAAATGTAAACTGCTCCGGCAATCAGACCGAAGCACTCTGATTTTCTAGAATGTGATGTGGAAGACAAAAGCTAAAGATTTAGAAGATGACTAGTGCAGTGTTAATATATGTAAGTGGTAGTAGATCATTCAGAATATTTCAACCCAAGCATGACTTTCCATTAATACTGGCTGAGACAAAGGGAGAAATTTAATATATGGTAATGACAATGGAAGGAACAGATGTAAAAACCATTCTCAGCCACGAAGCACAAGGAAATGACAATGTAATAACAAACCTATGCAAGACCTGTTTGAGAACGCTGCTCCAATTTCCCCCGTGATTTGAATGGAGACCCACATCCAATAGAGAAACTCGTAAGACCTGCCAAAGTTCTGAATATCGGAAAGGATGACTATTGTCAGGGGAAATTGCTTACCATGATTTCTCCTGTGTTACCACGCACAGTGTCGATTTTTTTTTTTTCATTCTTCAAAATTGAGCACAATTGTCAGGTGCAATTTTGATTAAGGTAGTTTCTAATATTATTAGACAAAACTGTATCTGTAACTGTAGTTCTTTTAACTTCAAACTGATTGACTTCTGCCTAATAGTATATAGCAGGAAAAAGTCCATAAATGAATTTATTTAGGGAAACCTCTGCACTCACACGTAGTCTTACATCAGCAAAGACCTGCATGTGTCCAAAGGTTGAATTTGCGAGGACCTGTGTCCAAAATTCACGACCAAATTATTAGTTAAATCTATTTAGGCTGTTATGTTCTTTTTATATGACAACTTAATTTAAAAATACAGTCTATGAACAACAGATTTTAAAAATAAAGTGTTCAGTAATGCAGCTTTGGAAAAAAAAAAATATTTTTTTTTTTTTAACTGATGTCTAAAAAGTACTTAATCCAGTCTTCCCATCGCAAAATGTCACCATAATGCTCCAACTCTATGGCATTTAAAGTAAAAGTCAGTAACAAGTTATGGAAATTAAGCATCTGGATTATAATTTAAATGTTAGAAATAAGCTACATACCTTTAGAAGAAAACCTTTTTAACTTAAAGAACATGTTCATGTGCATGTTTAATTGCCCTTTGGCCCTCAATACACTGATTGTATACTCAAAGTAGTTTAGCATGATTTTTGATCCTAGAACTGTTTCCATATTTTGTTGCCACACCAAAATCAAAACTGTTTTACCTTAATTTAAAACCAGTGTAATTGATTAGACAGTATCTTCTGCGCTTGTCAGATGAGAAATGTTTTTCAGCAGCTGTAGGAATAGTCAATAGGATTAGAATAACCTAACCACATAACGCAGAAAGGGTTCTCTTCTGCCGGGTAGGTATTTTTCATCTTTTCTGTGTGCATTTAAAACACTGTATGTATGACTTGTCATATGACTCTCTGTTTCACTACTAATATTTAACAGAATCTTCCTCTGCCAGACTTTTATTTATGATAAATCAGAGAAGAATGGAGTGACCATGCTGTAAGAGCTGTCACTGCAGGTGCGAGAGAGGTGTTGCAACGCTGCATTTAGAGCAGGTCATGTGCGACACAGCTGAATTTCCTTGCTTTCCTGATAGGGTTCCACGTCAGTTTAACTTTCATTTGCTTCTCTATTGTGATAGATGGGTTAAAGCAACGATGTTCAAGTGGTGGGGCGGTGCTGAAGGTCATGCTAGATTTTGTCATGTTGCAACCAACTGGTCACCAGATGAGGAGATACTCTCCTCCGTGCACGCGTAACCCTCTGACTCCTACCTTCACAAAATCCTAACTAGGTGAGACAGAGCGCCAACCACAAAAGTTACTAAACACTTCAGCTGCAAAGACTTTTGTTAGCTTCTAGGGGTTTAACATCTATGCTAAAAAAACCCTCAAGCAATATATTGTGCTTCTTTATTTTATACAGGTAGGGCTTAGGTAACTTCATGTTGTTTGTGTGTGTGTTTCTACACCAATGCAAGAAATCTAAAAAAGAGAGATGTGATATGGAATACCTGGTTTTAAACGAGGGTATTAACATAATAGCCATGTCAGAAGCTCGGTAGAAGGAAAATAATAACTTGAAAACCCTAATACGTACAAATATTATATAGAAATAACACCGTAAATCGCTCTGCTGGAGGAAAGCTTAGGACCAAGGCAGGACCAATGTTAAAGAAAGCTTAGGACCAAGCAAAATAAATAAGCTACCTGTATCAAGAATTCAAATTCCAAGCTTAAACAGAAAGAAGATTAGTATTAGAACTATAATAGTGACAACTTGACCAGGTGCAAAAGAGAGTGTGAAATGCTAAAGCAGATTTAACTGCAAGGGCAGAACACAGAGCGGGATTGAGAGACTCCAATTATTTCCAGGCAGACAAGGTAAATGTCACACAAGCGGGTTTTGGTTCTCACATCAAATTCACTTTTACAAAGGACACAATTTTCACAGAGAGAAGTATCGGGATTTTCTTATGCAGAACAGTGCACATGCTCTTTGCTGCCCCGTGCCTTCCAGCGTCCCTCTTCCTCCCATCTTTGGAGCTCAGAACTGAGCTTTTCCAGTTGAATTCAACTGAACACTGCTACAGAGGCAAGGCGCACTGCACGGACATCAAATAAAACTCCAAACAAAAACCAGCTGCCATTGCACTCTGACATAGGAAAAGCAAGCCGACGTTTAAGAAAAGTTTTGCGCGAACGCGTGGAAATCAGAACAGTTCTTTGGGCGGGGTTTAGAAAAGGTGGGTCACTGCAATTTGGTTTCAGGCTGAAGTCGCAGCTGTACGCTGGCTATGTTGGATATTGTTTTCACCTCCCGTTCTGAGTTAACATACGGAAGGGAGCTCAACAGCATACAAACTGGCTAGTAAGAGAATAAAATCCATAACAAGATCCTACTTCCCAAGGATGCTAGGGGAATATTTTGCTGGAGATGAGGTACACCTTCACGCACTCCACTGAAAATTAGCTGTACTGTTTTACATTCATGATACTGCTTCAAGTACAAAGAATGAGTTAGGAGTAAGGTGTAAATCATAGGCTGGTTTGGATTGTTCTATCTAATCCTTTACACACACATTAGTCACGTTGCAGAATAGAGATGTAATTTTCCTTTCTCGAGCCCTAACTAAGTCTCAACATTATGTAAATAGACATCTGCTCTTTAAAACACAGCTAGAAAACAATCCACGTTTACTACAGGATAACGTAGGATTAAAGGGTATTGTAACATAATTTTGCTTTTACTTTACTTGCTTCAACAACACCAAGGCCTAAAAGCGCTGAGTTTTGCTATGACTAATGTTGCAATTAATGTTTTTTTAGAGCGCAGGTACTATAGCAAGGACCAAAGGACAGTAAATCACCACCATTTATACGGAGCGTTTAAGGTAGCTACTCCCTTCAAAAGAACAGCCTGCAATGTGATCTCATTATACAGATTTGAAATACCAGAAACATAAGGACACAAGAAAAATACGGTTGAACGAGAACCCTTGACTGCAGTCCAGCTCTCTGAAACAGGTACTGAGGAAACATGTCTCTCTAAGCGTGCATTTGCAGAGCTGGCATTCATCTACTTCAGTCATGTCAAGAAAAGAAAGGGGAAAACAGAGGCTAAGAGGAAAAGGTCCAAATATTTCAGACAAGGTTTCTGAAGGATTAACAAAACTCCACTCAAGAAATGTTATAGAAATACCCCAAATTAAGTAGGAATACAGTAGCTCTAAAGTTTGAAACACTTGACTGGCCAATAAATACTTCTTAAATTTTATGGCTCTGCTAAAATGAATATGGGTAGTCGTTTGATTTTTGCAAATCAAAATCCAAGATTACCTTTTTCAAATACATAATCCTTACAGCATGAGCTCTTGTGTTTCACACAATGTAACTGAGGACAGCACACACCTTAAGCTGCCCATTTGGGTGGTATTTACTTCCACCATGAGGCACAGAAATTTGTAAAAGGTCACGTTACGGGAAATGATACTCGAAAACCCTGAACCTCCAAACAAAATTCATAGATACGCCGGTGGTGCTGCATGAAGACCTGGTTACTGCAGCAGGCTTTTAGAGGTTACGATGGCAGACGGAAACACAGGATTCCCAAGAGGGAACAAAACACATGTTCCGACAGATTCTAAAGTTCTCAGTCATGGGGAAGGGACGATGTATTTTAAGTGATACTGCTGTCTGAATGACGATGACTGTAAATCGCTGTAAAAGTATGAAGATATGTCTAACAGTTTTATTCCAAAATGCTACAGAAAAGGTATCAAAGGCTTCTAAACTCAAGATCAAGAAAAATATCATTACAGTTTGAAAGTTCCATGCAACAAAAGAAAACGCTGGTGCTTGTTTAGTTACACCTAAAAATAATGCTCCTAATTCTTGAGATTATCGTGCATATGCAGCAAACCAGCCCTCCGATCTGTTCTTTGTTTCACTTCTCCCTGGACAGAATGCAGACCGCGATGCTTTCCAAACACAGCAATGCTGCATGATAGACAGAAAAAAAAATTATCTCTTCCTTTGAAGAGATGGGGCTTTAACCTAATATGCAAGGGGTTGATTCAACTGAATATGAGATTTTCTTTATTGTATCCAGAAAAGCTACGTGCTTATTTTGAGGATAGGTCAAAATTGCTTGAATTCCCTCAAGGGGCTTTAGATTTGTCAATGCTATGTCCAGGACTACAAATGAAGATAGATCTTGAAATAACTATTTTTTTCTTGGCATTTCAGATGGTAAGAGTAAGCAGTGTGAGGCCAAGCACAGGCATCTTTTATAAGGGGTTTGTCAATACTAGAGCATACCTTTCACGGGGTTGTTATTTTTGATGAGAAACCAGATGAGAAGTCATATAGCTAGCCAGAACAAAAATCCTCTCTTAAGTGTAAAGCAAGAAGCCAGATAAGCCGCCAACTTGTAAAACAATAGGTAAGAGTTGTACATCTTTTAAAACAGTTCTCTATGATTTGTCTTGGGCTTCAGTGCATTCAGATCATTTCTTCAAGTTCTAGAGCAGGATCTTTCAAGCTTTGTTTGATTTATAACCTCCAAACTTTTAATGAGAAAGGTCCTTATTTATCTAATAGATGGATTTATACATCCTGAAGATAGCTCTATTTTTTTCTTTCTTATCTATTATATTATTGACAATAAGAAACTGAAGGCACTTGGTACTTTTTTTCCTTACACCATTAAGGATATGATTTCTTACTGTGGCCTCAAGTCTTGCTATGAGGATCTTGCGCTTCTTTGTATGCTAAAATACCTGAAATTAAGTGTCTTCACTAAAAAGACAGTGTTCCATAGCAGAAATTCCTGGCCTCTTCTGATGTTCTTTCCCAGCCATTGTCCTTCCACACAGCCTTTACTTCTAAGATACGTAACAAAAACCTAGACCACAACACGGGAAATATGTCCTACCTACGGGTTGTCTCTAACAGGCTCAAAATGGGGGTTCATTTTGTTTTCTGTAAACATGGACGGTGTATTTCCTGAAAGGGTGTTTCATTCCAGGTCCCAGTGAAACGAATGCTATCATGCTGCAGGATCGTGCTCTTTTCTTACATTTCGTTTTCTCGCAGCAGGATTTTAGAGCGCAGAGGATAATTGTTGCCTGAAAACAGTTTTGGTCTTAGCAGTATTTTCAAAGGTAAAAACCTACAAAATGAACACCTCCTCCACCCCACCTTAAAAAAAATCCTTCAAAAAAATTCACATTAGAAGCCCCAAGGTGGAGCTTTCCTCAGTGCTGCTCCCAGGCACTGTGCAGCTGGCACCACCGAGGGAACTGCAATCCCAAAGGCAAGGCTGGAGGATTCTCATTCCACACAGTGGAATTATTAACACTAATGGTAACCATCACACTAAAAGGGACACATAAAAAGACATTAAGTTCGGTACAAATCACAACGTACAAATTAATTTAAAGTGGATGCTGATAGGAGTTCCCTGTCTTTATGGTTGCACAGCAGTAAGAAAATCGTGGCTACTATAATAAACAAAACAGCAAACCGCTATAAACCATCATTCAACTGCCGCTGGGAACACAACGCCTTGCTGTGTGTCCAGCGACGGAGGCAGGTTGTGGGGAAGGCTGTGGTGGAGCACAGAAGTGGTGGTTGTGCCTGGGATATCCTGAACATATGGAACCTACAGAATAAAATAGTCTCACAGTTCTACTGTATGGACCTGTCTTCCCTGACAAGCTGTTTTAAATAACTCTTGGTGAAATGTGCCTAAGTTCAGATCACCTTTTCTCTTCCCAAACTGAGCAGAACAGAGCATACCCACTGTGCCTACTCCATACCTACTAGTCCTTCAAGTGTAACCCAGAGGGACTTGCAGCTAATTCACCTGCTTTATGTCCATCCACACACCACTAAGACAGTCATTCGGTCTGAGAGAAAACAGACCACATGCTACGAGAACAGAATGTAATTCTCAGGAGATTAAAGAAAAATTTAAAAAATCATCAAATCTTACTCTCATAACAGCAACGCTCCCTTCTCTCCATTTCCTGACATCTTTGCCAACCCCCCCCCCCAAAAAAAAATTCCAAACCAAACAAAGCTGGTTTTATTTAAATGCCCATGAAATACTTTTGCTAGCGGTGATCCAGTCAAAGCCTAAAAATTTAGGGGAAGAGCATTTCTCTGCCTAATTCTGAACAATGCATCCACACTAGCCTGAAATAGTGCTTAATGGACAGAACCTTATTAATTCTATGAAAATTGCAAATTCTAAAGGGAACTACGTAGATCGCCCAAACATGTTACTGGAGCCAATATTTCAAAGGTCAAAAACCAGCTTGACGGCAGCCGCAAAGCCATTCCAGCTTAACAATGCTATCGCTCAGCCTTGTTTAAAATGCTGGTACCCTGAATGATTTTCCACGCAGAAACAAAAGGAAGAGATTTTGCAAGGAAGTGCAGGAGACACATGAGACACAGGGGAACAAACAGACATTGGAGCTGTAGTAGGAGACAGGAAAGTCTCCATTAGAAATCTTTTTCCGAGGGAGTTCTCATCATGAAAAACCTGTATCAGATATTAGACTTCTAAGTTAGAAGCAATAAAAGTCATTTGAAAGTAGACAGAAAAAAAAGGATCGCGCCCCAATTTCCAAAGCAAATGATTACACCTGCTTCAGTAAAAGCACTTCACATGGGGGTGTTATTTTGACGGGTGTAAAATTATTTCATATTTTGCAATAGACACTGCTGCACTAGGTAACACAGATATCCAACTGTTTTCTGTACGTCGTTTGCTTGTGGTTTCCTTATTTACTGCATTTTTACAGAAACGTAGAGCAGTGGAACATACAACCTGAGGTTTTCGATGGCTTCCGCTTTGCCTCCAAATACAATTTAAGCAAAGGATTTCAATCCCTAAGGTGTCAAAAATTTTGCACTCCTTGGACCTTGGTGACCACCTGCTCCCCCACGTTTACGGAGCCACTTCACATAACAACCCTTATGCTTATAGCTGAGATCGCCTAAAGCCGTTTGGTTTTTGGAAGGGGTTTTTAACTTTGTGATTTACTTTCTCCAAAGGTTTGCCAGAGCTTCCGTCTGCTCTTTTTTTCCAAACTGCAGATCTAGAGGAAAGCGTGAAAATAAGCATTTCATAGCGTTATATTGATAGGGACGTGACAAGTATAATTTGACAAATATAATTCTATACGGGTCAAATTTACCTATCGTACAGGGTTTATTGCATAACAAACTTTGTAAAAAGGATGCATTTTAAAATAATTGAATACCCGCATTAGTTCTAAGAATGTTTTAGGTGCCAAAATTAAACTCTAAAGTAAATTTTTAGAATTTCACAGCTGACATATAGGATTAGCAAGTGAGAGACACTGACATTTCAAACCTCACTTATTCGCGATACCACAGCAAGGACTCCAGCTGCTGAGCTATTTAGGCATCAAGAAACTGAGGTCCCGGCCTCCAGGCAGGAAACTGAAAGAGCCTCTGGACACTTCACAATTCACCAAAACACAGTTTTTCTAAGGAATTCTTCTTACAAAGCCAAGACCCTGCTGATCATTCCCTTTCACCAATTAAATCAATTGAACCACTCAGAAATACACAAAAGAGATTTCTACAAGAAGGAAATGGAATTTATGCCTCGCAGCATAAGCGGTAGATCGAAGGAAACAATCAAGACAGTAGAACTAGTAGGAATCGGTTTTTCTTTCACAGACATGGTTTACACAGCTCAAGAAACTGCAGGAGAAAATATTGTTTTCTATAGTTTAACAGAAACGCGAAGGAAACAGGCTCTTACAGCCTTCACGTTCGGATACTGGCTTTTTGTGGAGGGAACAGTTACTGTGCCGCGCAGCAGTCTGCAGCCCTACCATCCTCACGTTCCAGGGTTCCAATGCTTCTGTTTCCGCTGTTGACACAAACATCATCCTTAAGGGCAGGACATCAACACTATACCTTAATTTGTAAGACTGAGGGAGGAAGGAAGATTTGATTTTGCAACAGGATTTCGATCTCAGTGAGATCCTCCTTACACCCATGAGATTGCCAAACACTGAAATAAATAGAACTATTTCATTTAAAAGAAAGTTTCGGTTTCAGACTTGCCAGACCATCAGCAGGTTCGGAAAAATGAATTATATATTCATTTTGAGTGCAATTTCTTACTTATTATAAAGTATCTGGAACATTAAACACAATCACTCTGAGGAAATATAAACCCATTCTGACATGTACCTCAACATAAAAAGGCATGATTTTGGTGGCAGGCAAAGCATTCTTTCATTGGACAAAAAAGTCCATTAAATAGAATTTTTTATACATAGTCTGATTTTTTTATCACGGCAGTATGATATCCTACATGCTTTGGCAAACAACTATTTGTTATTAAATTTGCAAAGGGTAATATTAAAAAAGGAGTTTAAATTCACAGCTTCTGGTAAATAGAAAAGAAAGTCAAGATGGAAATTCAGTGAGCCCGTGAATTATGCACAGAAGTTTTCGAAGCATTGCTCAGTAATTGTAACAACTGTAGAAGTGACCATAAATAAATAAACGCCATAGTTCTCCTAATCCCCTTTCTACAGCGCACAAATAAGTATCTCCCTCTTATCTGTCAAAAGAAAGTAGGAATCAAAAAAAAAAGTACGACCAATATTTATGAAATCATAGATTTAAAGGCTTCCTTCTTTCAGGTATTTATTAATACCTGTTATGTGACTAATTTGTCTGCTCTGTACTAACAAAAGCTGGTGTTAATAAAAATTTTAGGTAAAGGAAGGAAAAAAATAGCAACTTGGACAGTTTCCTTCATCATCATTATAATTTTTTTACCGATTGGTTAAAACTCCTAACTAAAACCTCGATTAACCCAAGCCTGAGTGACAGATTGATTACATTGACATTTTCAGATGCTTTCTTCCAAAATTTTGCACTGGACTGAATCATGTCAGACTTGCACTCTAAAACCGGAAAGTTCATTACACAAGTTGTTCTCGTACAAATGCTACAAATTTGGCGAAATGTCTGACCTCGTGAGATTTCAGTCAGACAGCGACTGAAGACCTGCTCTGTTCCATTCACGGTCTGATCAAACCCTCCAAAACGGTTGAGACGCGATGGCATGGGAGTCTAAGATTCGGTTCATTGCTTCAGCTTCTTGCACAGCATAGCCCGTCTGATTTATTTCTTACTATATTTACCCGTAGGAACGGGTGTATTTACAGCACAGGAACGATGCTCCTCTGTGAGAGCTTGTGCACGGAGTTTAATGCAAGAATTGCATTAAAAGGGACTGTGACAGAACTTCCCTGTTACTTCATGCTTGGCTTTATTTTTGCTGATAAATAAGAGAAATAGTGATTAGTGAGTGAGCACAAAGAACTCCTGACTTAAGGGAAGTAATGGTTAATATTTGCTGCTCTAAGGAGCTTGCAGGCTGCCCTGTACATAGCACAGCAACAGAGCAAGCTTTGCAACCAAGTGGTAGAAGCAATTCCTGCATAAAAAAAGATGCATGGAATCACACCCGGAAAGTGGCACAAAAGTGACATAAAATCATAGCTCTTATATAAGTCTACAGACTTGAAGTAGCCCTGCTTCATATTTAAAAATAATATTCAAAACAAAACGGGCAGAGATTGCCACGTGGCCATGCTGGAAAGAGGAAAGCCCGATTTTTATTCAGCTAAAACTCTCCGTTCTCATAGTGTAACACGTACACTTCTCAAGTATTATCTGGATCTCTTCCCTGGTTCTTTCAGGAGATTAGAGGAACGTAATCCATTTTGTCTGGGACTCTCATAAAGCCACCACATTTATTCAGAGCAAACAAGAAGCGAGATTTGCAAACCCTTCCGGTTCTGCGAAGGCACGTTTTAAAGTTTTAAGTGCCCTGTGGACACTCAGGAAAACAGTTTGTGCTCAGAAGAATCTAGAGACTTCGGCTTTAAGAAAGGTAGAAATATTTCCTGATTTGAGAGCTGAAAGTCACTTTTGGCAAAATTCCCAGAACTGCTCTTATCGTTGCTTTTACAGAAAAAAATACGTAAGATAGGAGCAGGAGAGCACGAAGCTCTAACTCATCAAGCCAAACAGACAGCAAGCGAGAAGGCAGAGCTCGGGTCAAAAGCCTAAGAGGAATGGAAGCCATGGTTGAAATGAAGAGTCCATCAGAAGACTCAGCACCGCTTTTAGGTCCCATGATAAAAAAAAAAAAAACCCAACCTCTTAAGCGGGGTCATATGAGGGACACTTTGTGAAAAGACTGCACTAAGTCTGGATGTGAACAAATCCGCTTCCCTTTAATGCATCACCTACAATAACGGTAAAAATGTTTGCAACCTAAAGTACTCTTAGTTCCCTTCAGCATCTACAAAGTGTAATACAGTGGAAACCAAGCACGTCTTCTGCGCCACGCTTTCAGCGAGAGCTTTTAAAAGGAGTACATGAGACTTCTTCTAAATGCACGTGCAAAAATGGAAGCAAACCCTAGGTCAATGCAACTGAATATAGATTGCACCCCACTAAGGAAATTTGGAAAGCTTTGCAACACGGTCTCTTCACAGGGTGTGTATGAGACTAGCAAAGCTGGCTTTTGATAGCACTGGGACGGGTAGGATTGACAGTTCTAATTCTGGGATCAGATCTGGTTACGCTCTGAGACGGCATCTAAACTGCAGGTCCAGCGGACCAAAACAATGATCCCTACATCCACCCAAATGTGACCCAATCTACCTGCATTATTGCACATCCCTGAACAGACTCTAATTTAATGCCTTTTTCTTAGCACCTTAATAACTTTATGGATGACACAGAAAATAATATTTTCCCGTCTTCCTCTGGAAAGACAATTAAAACCTACTATCTTTAATCTGTGGAAAGTAATTAAATTGATATGCAAAGTATTCTTCAAATTTTCCTAAATTTAAAGCAACATAACACTTACGCAACAATTTACCACTAACCTCAAATGGGAAGATTTCCAAGTGATTTAGCCCTGAATCAAAATAATATGGACTTAAACATATGCTTAATCTGTATATGACACTGATGTGAAGAAGAAACGAAACGTACCTTGATTTATGTATGCTTTCTAGAGCAGAGCAGAGCATGAAATCCATCGTTCTCGGTTTAAGTTAATTTCAGTGATGATTTAAGGAGAAAAAATAAATTCAGTATTTTCTATGTCAATAAGCTCAATACTATTAAACCAGTGAAATAACAGACATATGACACAGGGAAAGGACGTTTTGATTAACAAAAGCCAGTGTTTTTAAACAGAGATGTCTACATTTGATTTATGGTACTGAAAGATACAGCACAACAGATCAAATTATTCTATCGTGTTTCTACCTTAGCATTCAAATGTTGAGGGCATGGCAAAATGACTGGAAGTAGCAGCTTTCACCACAAAATTGGATTTAAATTCTGCGTTACAACACAAAAAAATAAAATTGATTTGTTTCCTAGTTACTTTTTTTGCTATACTTATTACAAATGGCTGCATAAATAATCTTTGGGTTATGCTCAAGAGAAGTATACAAATAGATTTATAGATATCCTTTCTATTAAGTTTGACTTTTTTTGTGAAAACTGAAGAGAAAAAAAATTGTATGCTGCTCTTGCACACAATCCAGCCCATGCTGCTATCCCTTCTGAACAGCAGATTCCAAAACCCCTTTAAGAAACTGCTGGTTCTTTAAAAATACATTGCAAAGCTCTTAACACCGAAACATATGAATTACACTCCGTTACTGCCAGCATTAGGACAAGCATGTTATTTGATGATCTGGACAGAATGTTTTTGCACAGCTAAGAAATTCTACGTTCCAAGAAACATCGCGATTTTAAAAATTAAATTATTTTACTGTGGCCACTGCTCCATTGTTTTTTACTTTATACCCATGTTCCAGATGACAAGAACTGTTCTTACCCAGGATACTATTTGCAGGGGGGGAAACCCTAAAATTAAAGATAAAATTCACATTCTATTCCAAGACCTTGTTATGAAGTTGTGCAAATAGAAGCCTAATATATGCAAAATCCTTTTCTCAAAATTGACACGAAAATCATCAACCTTCACTGATGGCTCTCAACGAGGGTTACAGCTGGAGTAATTGGCAAAGACATTCACAAACGTGATTTAGCATACAGAGACAAGGAATTCACTTCAAGAAAATTCTAAATTGATCGCAGATCATTCACAAAAAAACCCAACTTGATAAATTATTTGCCGTTTTGCTGCAGCACATTGGATATGACTGTATCTATATGTATTGAATAATAAGCTACACGGCTCTTCTGCCGTTATTTAATTGATAAAACGAGCACTCAGCAAATGATCGCTCTTTTTATGACAAAGTGCTCAGAGTAAGTGATAGTGGTGATGACAAAGGAGACAGATATTTTTCTCCCTTTGTAATTTTAGTTTGATAATACCAGCATTCCCTAGATTTATGAAATCTGACATCATTAATATCTCAACATTCCATCATAAATCCTTCAATTTAGAAGAGATTCACAAATTGTTTATGTCTTTCTGCTGAGGGGCTTAGATATAAACGACACTGAAATTAATGTATGAACTTCACCAACGGCTTCCTAGCCGAGGCAGGCACTCCAAAGTCAATGGAGCAATGCCCGAAGCATTAAACTCAGATGTTGTTTCAAAAAAATCTCCCTAACTCAACTGCTCAATGTCCCTGGTGTCCTTCACCCATGTTGTTGACCCCTTCAGCCTGCCCTCAGATCATCTGTGCTTAGGCAGAGCAGAGTTCGCAGTCAGCAGACCAAAAGGTTGCCGTGGTTCATCATTAGACAAGCCCTATCTAGAGCTCATGGTCACCCTTTATTTAACGAGGTGTGGGAGCCCTACCTTCGATCCTTCCCAGCTTGCAGCAGCTTTCTAAGAGAATGCTCAAAGATATAGGGCTTTTCTCACTGTGGAAAAATCACATCTTCACTAAAGGCAGAACAGACACAACTCAGTCCTCTAGGTAAGGACTCGAGAGATGAAAGCCAGGCTCTGGCAGCCATGATCCCATGAATTATTCTTTTATTTTCAGATTGGTCAATGTGGGCACAAAGACGAGGGTTGTCACCATGAAGCTTCACAGGTCTTCTCTGTGACTGAGCTAAAATTCCCCACCTCAGGTGGGAAATGGCAGAGGGCCCAGGATTACAGCTTGCTACGGTACCTGCTGGAGCCCTCCTCTGCCCCGGGCTGTGTGTTGAACAAGTTACTCAGCCTGATATGGGCATAGACTGGGCCAAATAATACTTGTTCTTCAGTCAATTTTTTTTTTAAAATAGAACCGGTAATGTGAGATTTACAGCGATACTCTTAACTTTGTAGTGAATTGAAGTGTTGGTAGCATCTGTAAAATTGATGGATGGTTTCTCCTAGAGCCGGCAGTTCAATAGCAAGTATGGCTTTTATGTGCAGGAGAGCAGCACGGTCCAACAGCTGTGAAGGGTAGCCTGGAAACACAACTGATTTCTAGGGGAATAATGCATCTCCTAGAACTTACTGTTTGGGGTTTTGTTTGAAATGAGAGCCGATGTGAAAATATCCACCAACATCATCCTTTTTTTTTTTTTTTTTGCCAGCTTCATGCACGTAAGATGAACAGAACGCCTAGGAAAAAACATTGCTAGATTTGGGGTTTACTATTAAAGAGGATTCAAGGGAGAGAAGTATTTGTTCAACAGGATTTTACAACCTAAAATATATGCTCAGATCTTCCCAAACATAGAAAGAATACCTAGTGTGTCTGTGTTACCGCTGCTAGATCTCAGAAATGATCAAAAGGGAAGAGGGAACGGTTCTTCAGTTTTTCTACTCAAGTATAAAATAATTGAAATGAATAAAGCAATGGTCATTTGAATTTTCCTTTTTACTCCCTTCCCTCTGACTTTTGAATTGGGAGGGGAGAAGGCAAATATAACTATTCAGAGAATGTATTTCTCCATTCTACGGAAAAGTATTGAAGTTATTCAAAGCAAAAGTCCGTTGAAAAATTCACTGGCAAAGAAATGCATGACAAATTATAACTTTTGATATTAGAACTACATCAACTAACATTTGATCAGATCTTGTAAAGAACAAAAACATTGTGAAAAGCACGTGAGTTTACGACACAGCCTAGTTTAAGATCATTGGCTCCGACTGCAGCTTGTCATCGCTGTAGAAACATTAACTGTTAATAGTAACCAAAACAGAGGGATCTTGTCAAGCTGAGAAAGCTGGCGTGACTTTGGCTACTGCCCAACAAAAAAGCCCTAACTGAAGTGCTACGAAATTGTGTTAAATAAATACGAAACTAGGCAATTGTTAGAGATCTTTGTAATTCCTGGCTTTGTTAGTCTCCCTGTGCGACCTTCAATGTGGCATTTAATCTCTTTCTATATCAAACTATGAATAGCTCTCTGAAAATAGCTATAGGATACTAAAAGGCACATAAACAGCTAGCAGAAAAAGAGTAATGTAAATTATTCATCTCTTATGAAAAGCTTACATCCAATTGACTAAACAGAGCTTTCCAGTCTGAATTACAGTGTACATGTAATATCTTCTTCACAATGAATTCATTTTATTCACTAATAATCCTCAAACACCAGGAGAATGGTGTCAACCGAACCTTTCATCACTCATGATGAAATAACAGTCCCACTTACTACACTTTGAGCTCTGATACCATTCCTAACACCTCCTGGTGGACTCTTTAAGGTAGAGAGTTACCAGAAAATTTGCCCTGACAAAATAATGTGCTAAAAAGCAGAGAGCAATAAGTCACTTATTTAAAAGCATTTGGCAGTTGACTTGAAATCAGGTTTATCTGATTTTTCTTCTCACTCAGATAACAATGCTCCAGCTAGCGCATACCGGCAGGTCAGTCCAGCCTTCCATCAGTGCAGATGGAGGTGTGAGTTCCTACAGCAGCGTGTGCTCGGTGAGCGCTCCTGATTGCTTGGTGTGGGAAGCAGAAATTAAAAAGCTGATTATACACTGATCCAGTAACAGCAGCGCGGTGACAGTAAAGTATTTCCCCCTCATTAAAATGCATATAATTACTTTCAAAATCGTGCATGTCTAATAGGATGCCTTGCTATTTAAAGAGTCTTAATTCTGCCATGATGTCATGAAAATAAATTCATAGAACTTCTTTCCTATCTCATTTAACAAGTTGCAAATGTAACTAATGTTTCCCTGAAAATGAGAAAACTATCAGCTCAGTGCCTAATCAACTCCAGTAATGTTACGCCGTTTATCACCAACCTCAAGTGTAAAATTTCTTCAGCAAAATAAATAAGCACCTTTTTCAGTTTGCGTGGCACTTTAAGATAACTTTCAAACTGAGAAACATTTTAGCTAAGAGGTGATGAACAAGAGATTCAGATTTTTACTTTCATCTTTTATCACGTACTTCTGGACCTGATTCTTGCACACGGTCAGTAGAAGAAATTTATGAAAGTCGCTTCAGTGCATTAAGTGCATACAGAAAATATTAAAGAAAATATATAACAATTATACATATGATTCCATGTTTCTGAATACAAAGCAGTTGCAGGAAGTTGAAGTAGTAGGATTAACAGGAATCTACCTTGCTGCTTAGTTTTAGTAGAGTAAGATATCAATTCCTTCAATGAATATCCTACATGGACCAAAAGCCTAACAGATCGGAGACAAAAATTCCCACTGTTTACATTTCTGTTGCAGATAAACTTAGTGAAATAATTCTGTATCTGATAAGAAATTCCCCTGGTCCAAGTCAAACGTAATCCTGCATGGTGATAATTATTAGCATGTAATAAATGAGAAACAAAAAAAATTTGCAAATTTATAAAATACAGTTTATCTCACTGTGAATTTGATGCCAAACATCAGCAGAACATCCTAATTATCACTTCAGTTACTATGAAGCTCTTTTAAGTAGAAAAAAACCCCAAACTGTTCTGATAGTTCTTGATGATGTTTGGCAGCCTCCCCGACATCCCCCAAACACCCAGACAACAAATGGAAGATGTGGGAGCTTCTTTTAGATGTTCTAATAGGAAATTAAGTCAATTATTTTTTCAAAAAGAAAAGGAGCGACAAGTTAAAATAACTCTGATTTTGAAGTTTTAGGGTTTTTATGATGAGAGTACGTTTGGAAACAGTAGAGAATGTAAATATTAACTCTTTGTAATTCAAGTCAGTGACTATATCCTATGTGTAGGATCAAGCAACGTGAGTCTGTGCTTTGCTAGGTTAATTTTACAGTTACGTAGCACTTGTCAGGTCCCTCCTCATCCCATTCTCAAATAATATTCCCGCTGATGGGTCCACTGTCTCTGAGAGCAGCCTCAGTGTTATAATAAAAGCATAGAATGGTTTGTTTGGAAGGCACCTTTAAAATTCATTTTGCCCTGCAGGGAGCAGGGACATCTGAGGGTTCCTCAGAGCCACGTCCAACCTGACGTGCAATGTTTCCAGGGATGGGGCATCTACCACCACTCCGGGTGACCTGGGCCAGCATTCACGATTCTTACGTTGTATTTCTTGATGATATAACATACAAGTAACAACCAGTTTCACTCAAAACCTAGAATAGTACAGAGAGGCTGAGTATCTATACCCCTGTGTTCCCAGACAACTATTGGATAGGTAGGCAGAAGCTGCTCAAGAGAGCAATTTCTCACTGTAAGTGTTTTGACAGGCTGGGCAGTACAGTTCTTCCTAAAAAAAGTAAGATGGTATTTCTGGACCAGAATCTGGAAAGGCCTGTCCAGCCCACACTATTAATTTTTACCCAGGCAGTTTCACTGGAATAAACATCAATACATACAGCAAGTATCCCATATTCATCAACATCACTCACACGTCACTCAATCATCAACAGTTTTAAATGAATTCAAAAGTTTGGATCCTTTTTTCTACCAGATACAAGTCTGTCTATAATCAATTTTTTTGTACAAAGCATAAAACGGCTTGAAAAAATAAGCCATGCCACTCAAAGCAACCTCAAAGAATTTTGAAGTAACCCACAAGACCTTTTTTTATATAAGATCCTGAAACAAGGTGAGAATTCAGACCTTCCTGCCACTATCAGAGTCTTTACTGGAAAGGAGGATCGCTAAGTTGCTTGGGTGAAAAAGAACCTTCTGACGGATATAAAAGTCAAAGGCATAAAGATTTAACATGCATTTTACAATCAAAAATAAAAGCTTCAGCGCTTAACAGTTTTATTTCAAATAAACAGAAAATTACCACTATATTACAATATTTTTTTCTATTGAGTTGCTATTGAAAACGCATCACTTGCATTGAAACCCTAACGACTGTGACACAACCACTTGAAAACTATGGATAGCAAAATGTTTTTAAAACCTCTTGTCACTGTTGTATTCCCAACAACACTTGGACAGGAAGCCATTCAACACTTCGCAGCCACACACAAGTGCTCCTTCCCTTGTTTTTCTACACCTTTTACGACTCTGATTTCACTCAACTTCATCATTCCTTGTATGTAGATAAGTCTTGCAGCTGCTGCACACCAGCTTCAAGTCTCAATCACAGCATGAACGATCCCAACGTTCGGTAAAGATTTTTGACTTGACTGTGCCGCAGGAGTTAGGTAACTCCAAAACAATGCTCTCCAAATTGAGTGGTTTTATCAAACAAGTTCCAGTGGAACTTCTTGACTTTTCAGCTCAATAAACTGCCTTGTCAGATTCTTATTACTTTGATTAATTGATCAAAGGTAATGACAGCCGTAAATGGAATGAACTTTGATATACTCATATTTCTTTGCAACCCGTATTTGCTTAGGCTACTGAACATATGTGAAGTAATAAATCTCAAAAAATTGTTTATCAGGAGGTGTTGTAGAGATCAGTCTGGAATTTAAGCAGGCATAATTTATCTTGAGACAGAAAATTGCCACTGAGCTCCTAATAAAGGATGCTCGGCACCTTTTGCTGTGGCATCTTAAGACAGTTTACTAATGTTAATGAAATCTGGTTCATACTCAAAAATTACTCCTCTCCCACCCTAAATCTGAGTGGAAAAGTTTTTTATTCGTTTAACAGACAAAAGAGATGAAGACTTCAACAGTATATTTTAGTATAAAATAAAAAGATACAGCAGTTCTCCAACTTGGTTACCTTCATAAAAGCGAAGAATAATGTTCGTTTACACCAAATCTAACTGAACATCAGTACCCAGCCAAATCTCCTTTATTTGTGGCTCTTCCCACGCATAGCTGATGTCTCCGCAATGGAACAGAGTAGGAACTGTAGTGGGTTCCGCAATATTATAAATCTAGCTGGTTTTTTTGGTTTTGTTTTTAAAAAAAGAAGAGAAAAGAGAGTGAGGAGAAAACAAGGTAGGGGAGTGGGGGAGAGTGAACAAGAGAGATGAAAGAGAGAGAGATAAAAGGCAGCTGAAGAAGTTTGCCTTTCACCAGTATGAGCTGGACTATGTTGATTTCCTGTGGCTCTCCAGACCTAGTGCAATCTCCAAAGCTGAAAAAGCTCTTTAAGTTTCCTTGATCACCACAGTCACGCTGTTTTTTTAGGTAGACTGAATTGCACCAGTTCAACTTTCCTTCCTTTGCAACAGGCAACATGATGGTCCTTTGAGGAGGAACTCCGGACTGGCTCATCTGCCCCATGCTGCTAACGTGAACACCATTAAGACAGCATTTAGAAGAGAGCTAGCGAAAACCTAAGTACGGTGCAGCGGGCACACGAAGGTCTTCACGAGTAACACAGCACCGCAGTAACGCACCAAACCCCGTCACCACACTGTGGCCACCTCACTGGCTTCAGAGAGCTGCTGTGTGAAGTCTCCAGCTCAGCTGTGTCCTTTGCTGAAGGCTAAATCTTATCCCACTACTGACACTCTAATGCCAAGGACCGTGACTGTTGCCTGTCTTTAACTCTCTGGCTCTGAGTTTATCCAGAGATAATCGCTCTCCCCAGACTGTGAGTGTTTGGAATCTAGTGAGTAGCCTGCTAGAATCAGTGCTGAGGCTTCTATTGACTTCCAAGGACTTCAGATCAGGTCTTTGTTAAGCTGCACCTCACCAACAGAGATGTCAAATTTTATGAAGTCTGGGAGTTAGGTTACCCAGTTTTGAAAGACACTCTATTATTTGGCAATCAGCTGTAATGGGAATATCTGTAGCAGTCACAGAGAATTTCAGTTTGAATCAGATAGTTTCAGCTCTGTCTTATCATTTAACCTGAATTTATCTATTAAATGTCTGCTAGTCTGCAGACTAAAGATTCAGAGTTTTCATTTTATGGCACTGCAATTTTCTAGTCAGACAAATGAGTAAATAATTATGAGATCGTATTTCTGCACAGTCTGAGCCTTCAAAGAGTTCAATGGAAGAGGATGCTGAGAACAACCCAAGTTTTAGTGGATGGGGGCAACAGTTTACACTGCCAAACTCAGCCTACGTCCATCAAAATAAGGACGGAGTTCAACAATTTGGTATTTCTCATCACAGGCTGTCTAGGCTATACAGCTCCAATGGGTTGCATCATCTTTTGATGGGACAGAGCAAAACTAGAAAGAAAAGAGGCTTTATACGTATACATTTATATTGTGCGTGCAACCGTGTAGAAGCCATAGGAAAAAGATAAAGACTACCGCTCTGCCGAGTGTCCTTGCCATTTCCACTTCTGCAAATGCTATCACAGGGATTTGGTTAGAACAAACTGAACAGAGGGGCAGAGAGCCTTACCTAGAGAATGGCCAATGCACCTTTCTGCATTTAATGGCATTTGGGTTATATGACATTTTGGATGTCAGATAACTTATAAATCATCGATTTTATCTTCCTTCAGAATGAAACAGAGATAGGTGGGAGGTTCCTAAGTGGGACAATTTCCCCATAAGCTTATGCCATTTATGTAGTGCTGTTAAGAAGCATCAGAACACCGAGAAATCACAGGATGTCTAGTGCTTCAGGATTTGCCTCTGCTTGCAAAGCCATTTCAGTATAGCTATTCAAACAGCTTTACACAGGTACCGCATTTTGAGAAATCAAGAGCATAAATTCCGGTGAAAGCTTTTGCTGGAGTAATCAATTTAAGAATCTTGGAAATAGTCTGAAGAGCTTTCCCCAGCGGCAGAGAACTGCTCAGTGACTGACAAATCCCACACTGCAAAAATACACTTTAAAATACAGATTAGTTATACAGGGTTGGGACGTCCCTGCCCTGTCTCCTCTGTCGGGTTAAAAGCAAAGAACACCCCCAAAATTAAGTAGTCACAGTACAAGGCTAAGTTAATTATGGATGCACATTAACAGACTACTACTTTGGCTAAAAGTGAAGATTTAATGCTCTGGGAGGGGGAGAGACAGAAAAATCTGATTCAAGTGCTTTTATTTATCAGTTTAATAAAACTGTAACTTAAGAAATAAAAAACATTTGTCATAAAAGTAGCTGCCGCATTATCTTTGTGACAGACCATTTGAGACATACAATGGCAATATCTGTGCCCTTATCCCCTGAATTAGAATCATCAATTCCTTTGCAATTGCCTAGAGTTCTTTGGAAAGCAGAGGACTTTTATTTTCCCATTACAATTTTATACCAATTTTTATGGACTGGTAGAAAGCATGTGTTTATAATCTAGGATGTTTGTCTCAGATGCAATTTCAGAATGCTTTTTTTTAAATGCTGACCAAGTGTCCCGTGACAAAGACCACATTTTAAGGTAAATTGGAAATTGCTGGACAGTGGACTCCGAGAAGAGGTCAGTGTTTTGAGGAATGTGTGAGCATATCTTCTAATAGTAAAAGAAAATGGAAATAAAATAGATTAAGTGATCATTCTTCAGAAGTTTTAAAGTTCTGCAGAATAAATCAAAGCCAACACCCAGTATAGGGTACTATGATACTACAGGAGGGTAAAAGTGTTCAGTCAGCTTCATGAGAGCCTATTTCTGACGGGGCCTTACTTCATTCAAAATAATTTCCTCCTTCTAAGAAGTAAACAGCACAATGATAAAGAATTTACATCCTATATTCAGGTTTTGACTCACGGAACAAGTTATACTGAACACGGAAATACACAGTTTCTGCAAATAATACCCAAATCCTCACTCAGAGCCCTAAATATGAATTTGATTTATTTTGAAACTTCTTAGAGCAATTTGAGTCTTACATCTTTTGATTTTATTATCACTGTACGTCCAAAGTTCTGGTACAATCAATGGAGACATTGATGCTGTCAACATCTCTGTAATAAGCTGTCATCTTTGAAGAAGGCTTAAACCCAGGGTCCATTCTCATTTTATGGTGGACACTGACTGCATCACAAAGTAACACTTCATAGCTTGATTTAACTCAGCTAAAAATATGTACGATCTTGCCTTGTTTTCTCTGCTATTTGTCAAGCGCTTTTTGTTCTCCAATTAGTGCTGTGATGAAGATGATTCTGAAAGTGAAAACCAAATTAACCATCCACGTTATTTTGCATCTCAGTTTAGTTCGGTAACTGGCATCTTAAGCTTGCTCTAATTTCAGATACAGACCGAGTTTGAATATGCTAATAAATCTGCTATTTTTCTAGACACCTATTTTGCTGGAACACTGTCGGTGCTCTGTGAAGCAAGTAATTCTGCCTATCAGCTCACTGCAAACATCCGGCAGAAATGTAAACGGCACAAGCAGAGATCAACCACTACTCCCAACCAATTTGTTAATTTTCATGCCATATTTGGGCTACATCCTAGTGCTTTTCTCCTCAGGCTCGGCTTCTTTTTGTTGCTATTTTCACTTTAAAGGTTTTCAGGGCATCAGTGCAGGATGCAGCTGTACCAGCCAGAGCTGAGCCACAGATACTGTCAATCTCTTCTGCATTTAAAATGGGGTTTCTTTTGCTATAAAAGGATCCTCATACAGAAGGACTTCAGTGTACACTTTTTTTCTAAGAGAACTTCGAATTTTCTAAGAGTACTTTGTATTTTCTAGGAACGAATTCACTAGTGCGTTTATGACCCATCAGATTGTAATGAAGGGAGAATTATTGCCTCCCATGCGGTTAAGAAAGGGTTGAATCATCTAAACAACCTAAGCCCAAGGGTCATGACAAAGCTAAGATCTTTTTTTAAGTAACACTGAAAATTCATAAATGCTTTCATTATGAACTTTCCCCATTTATCTGATCAACAGCTACAGTAGAGATCATACAAAAATAGGTGAAGTCGGGGGAAAAGTAAAGATTTCTAAGAAATAACTGAGAACGTCAAAATATTTTCAAACAGAAGAGTACATGGGGAAAAAACACCCCTGATTTCTAGAACTAAAAATGCTGTGCTTTCTTTGAAGAAAGAAATAGAAAATTAAAGAACTCGACGTAGCTGCAAAGTAGTGTGTGTGCTGTAGTTAGAGCAGTAAAAAGGAAGTGCATGTAATTTTAGTTTGCATGACCATTATAGCTGGCCATTCAAGCATAAAAGTGGATTTTCTGCTGTAGCAACAGTTTTAGTTTCTGTTTTCATCACAAAACTAATTAAAAGTAGAGATGGGTTGAACTGCTAAGAAAATAAAAATGTTTGGGTATATTTGAATACTGGATTATCCATTAAGGCATATATCACCTACCAAATACGGTTCACTCATTTCCAGTTCAAGCTGTGCCACAGGAAAACCTGCAGAGGAGTTTAGCTGCAACACACTTCCACAGAACTAATATCCCTAAAGTTAGCCCAAAATATGTTGGGTTTTTTTTTTTTTTTCCTATGACTTTCTAAAAAAAAAATTTCTTTTTTACCTGGTGGTCGGTGAAAAACAACATTCTATTGTCCATTTGCTAGAGGAAACAATTTCTACAGAAGCTATACAAAGTGTTTGAGACTATTTTAGTAAGTGCATACGAAACCCTTTAACCCTTTTCTGCTCTTAAAGCCTTGCTCTTAAATTCAGCTGTGTCACCGTCCTATTTAAGCACACATAAACCTAATGGAAAATGCCTGATATAGAAATACAAGCCTGAACTCTGGGTAGCCAAAAATCTTTTAAGATCTAACCCACCAAGCCTCCTACTTGTTTACTCAGGCATATGGGTGTAACTGGAAGCGACAGTTCGTGCAGTAGATAAGCCAGACCAAAACTCAAGAGAGATTTTAACGTGAAGATAATGGATACGTGTTAAGAACAGTTCCCAAAGACTTGACAGAACATAGACCTGGAGGCCAGAAGATGGGCTAATGAACCATAACTCTCCATTTCACTTTTCCAGAACTTTGCATTTGAAAAGCAAACTACACAACTGACGTGAAAGCACACACATTTAGAATCCTTCAGCCTTCAGGTACTAGCTGAATGTCCTGACCTCCCCAGCACACACGTTTCAAAAGTATATGGAGTGCTGGTATTCTTATACCCTGGCACCTGCCTTGAGCTTCTGCTGGGGATCGGGGACACCAAGGTGGCCAGACCTGGGATGAGCTCCACGGATCAGCCCCAGCCCTCTGCGTGTTATGACAGTGCTATTAGCTTTGAGTCACAAGTACTTTTCAGGAGTACTGAAACAAAATTTTTCTCAAAACATAGGCAATTATTGTCAGATTGCATACTTGGATAAGGCAAACAACTGATCTTCACCTTTTGGGATGCAGATTATCTGAATAAACCCTCCCGCTCCTGAATGTTACAGCTGTCCCATGGTAAGCCAGGAGTTCAAACCCCGGTCCAATTTCTAATTAAAAGATGTGAATTAAAAAGCTGTTGTTCTGTTGTGCCTGAGAACATTGAGTTCTTTTCAATTCCAGATCTGAAAATGATAGACAATTATTTAGTCAGAGTAAGACTATAGTAAGACTATACTATACAAATGTTCTAGAAGTTGGATGTTAACTTAACATTTCTAATATAATACTTCTGGCGCTGAAGTCACACAGTTTATAATGTTCAGACAAATACTGTGTTACTTACCATAGCATTCAAAGTTCAAGTACATTTCTCCTAAATGCTTGCAGCCTCGTAAAAAAATTTAAATCCTGAAGAAATATGTATCATAATCTAAATGTAAATATCATTAATAACTAGTTTCATAACTAAAATCACTTACAAGCAGGATTTAATTCCTAATAAACCTGTAGTACTCTATAGGTATGTTTGGTTATATATTCAAAACTTACGGGTGTTTTAATTGCTTTATTTGTCATTGCTACAGATTGTTACTACAAAGATAAATGTTTTTTGCAATAGTTCATCAAAAGAAAGTTATTCAGATTAAGACAACATAGCAACTAGAATTGCAGAATAAAACATTAATTTATTCCACTAAGTGCATTGTTTTAGTTATACCTGGGATCATCTGTAGACCTATAAATGCATGTTTTAATGAACAATTATCATATGCCAAAGAGATTAAGAGAAGGATCAAGCACTGATTATAACTGAGAAATAGAAACGTGTAGAAAGGGAACGGAAACATATGAAAAAGGAAAAAAAAAATAGTTCCAAGAGACATGGCAAATTGCACGTGACTGATGAGAATCAAATTGACTGCTCTGATTTCTTTTACATAAAATTCTCTTTTCAGTACAGGGTATACCAATTAATATCTACTTATGAAATGAAATTGTCCTAATTATCTGTATTTATACAGTGCTATATGTGCTGCTGATCAATAATGGTTACACAGGGGTTGCCAACAGTACCAAGGTCCTACAGTAAGCGGCCAGCGCTTGCCTGTACATCTACAATAGAGTCCGAGCAGAAAAGGGCAGTCAACGGAAATATAAAGCGACAGCAGAGAAAAGGAAATATTCTCTTTTTGTAACATAACACTAACTCGAATTAGTTACGTGGCATTATCTGCCATGCTTTTAGAAAGCTAAATGGACAAATAACGTTTATTGCTATGCAGCGTCAAATGAGCAAAGAGCTCAGTCTTTAAACCTCCAGAAGGAACATCTCCTGATTAGGGAGGGGACCAGGCAGCGGGATGCGGCCTGAGCCCCTCACCTGGGTTAGCACCCTGATTGTGCTTGAGAGGAAGATGACAGCGACACATCCATGGTCTGATTCAGCACAACGAAACCCTCTGTTCTTTCTTAAATCCAGAACATGAATTTATTTTACAGGAACTGAAAGTCAGAGCTTACTCTGAAATTTTGTGGTTCAACTACGCAGCCCAAAATGAATTTAGAGAAACACGTCTGTGGTTTTAGTTGCTTAATAGCTGTATTTTTCATACTCACGTCGGTCATTCTTTTCGGTACGTGCATAAGGAAGGCCTGTCCTACAGCTCATTAAATAAGCAGGCATTTGTACCCAGGAATATTTTGCATGGCAGAGTCAAATTGGAGGCCAGTTTAGAACCTCCAGGCATATCGTCTGCCATGTTAAACAAAAGCAACTTTGTTAACTCAAGCTAGAAAGTAACTAACATATTAGTGTATTCTTTCTTGCAGAAATTAGACTTATAGTTCTGGGAGGGCAAAAGCTGCGGTCTTGTATAGACCAGGAAATGTTAGTGCCCACGGGCACCACTAGAAGCTATCTGGTCCCGTCATTAAAGCAATGCTGCATGTCAGCTTGTAAGAGAGATATCTCCACTGCACCTAATAATTAAATTCAAGGGACTTTCAAACAAATGCTTTGTTAGTTAAAAACCTGTACTTTTAATTCCTCTAGCAGAGACGGAATGAAAATGAAAATACATGTTTTAATTTAACCTCTGATCCAATTCTACAAAGTGATCACTTGATAAATTCGTCTGGTTGTTTAAGGCTACCACATGGTACAGAAAAAATATGAACAAAAAGCTTCGTGGACTTTTTTTTCCTAAGCTTTTTTAGTTTTTTCAGCTTTTCAGTGTATAAATTAAGCTAAAAGCTTGTAGACACTCTGTAGTTTACCCTGATCACATGGCGCACATATATTCTATGAAACAACTGTCTGAAACCATTTCAAGAGCCAAGTAGCTAAAGGTCTGCTTGCACTGTAAAATGCATCAGTGTGTTACTCACGGACACTTATTTCATAGAGTGCTTGTTGTAATTCTTCTCACCCTCCCTCCCCACTCCCACTCAGGCAGCAGCAGCTAAACTAAAGGTTACAAGGATTCGAATGAACGTGTTCTAACACTATATAGATAGTTCCGAAGGTCCTTTCAGGATCTTTTCGCTTGTTTCCGATCAGAGAAGAAACCGCAGTCCAGATTTGGGCATCTATTAGATATGATTAACATTATATTCGAAACCTAATGCTGTGACACTTTCTATTTTACCCCAGTTCTTTGCCTCATTCCAGCTGGCACATCAGCCAGAGGAACTCTCTTGCCATGTAGTTTTCAAGGTCATATTACAACGTCTTGATTTTGCTGCCAACCTTCCTTACTACTTATTTCTATGTTTAGCTTTTCCTCAGCTTCAAGTCTTCTGTATAGGCTTCTTGATGCCAGTTTTTGCATTCAAGTCCCAAGCTTTCTTGCTCTATATGGCTCAACTTCTCCTCCCGTTTAAATATACCTGGCGGTTCCCACTGCTCTGCTGTCTGTCAGGAAAGGAGTTCTATTTTGCTTTTCAACCTGAATAAATAATGGCCATCGTGCCCAGCAGCTTCATCGAGCTTTCGTGTCTCAACTCATATCTGTATAGGCAGGTGGATGAATACATGCACACACACAAATGTAATCTCCTTTACAGGAAAGATATAACATTTTCCATCGGAAACTCAACCCCTAACACCTATCTATCCTCACCTTAGGGAAAGGTAGTGATCAATTTTCACAACCTTTAGACTTTCTTCTGAATATTCCTGAACAGATATTTTCCTAGCTATTAAAAGTAGGATCTGCTACTTCTTCCAGATCATTATTACTTGCTTTTTTTCCCCTTCTTTTTTCAACAATTACTTTTCAGGGATGTATTTCAGCTACTATACTTGGTACCATTTGTTGGGGAGCTTTTTAAGCTCTTCTTTAAAACAACTTTTGTTCAAAAATTTGTATTATCGCAGCAGTCAGATGATGGATTTTTTTTCAGTCTGGGGTTGTTCAGGTGCTGGTGTATATCTGGACTGGACTTTCATGACCAGTTCAAGCAGAACCTTGTCATTAGCTACGGCACTCGGTGCTAAGCTTCATAATTTATTTCTAATGAAATACTGCAGAACGGAGCCACAATTTCCAAAGCATTTATCAATTGTTAGTGACATGAAACATGAATAGCTCTCCTTGTGATGCCATTTAATGAGCGTCTCTCTTGCTGTGTGACAATTGCTAAGTCTGCTCCCCTTCCTGTCCCAGTTCCGTGGAGAAGAAATAACTGTTTAAACAGCCTCATAAAGGACTTAAAAATGTATGGAAGACCAGCGCTACGAGAAACAAATACTAACTGATGAGAGACAAGTGAAGTATTATTTCACAGTAAAAATATGCATTATGTTGGATGCTGTCTCCTCCAAGGAGCTGTTTATGCTCTATTTGAATGCTGAAAATGAAAGAACCCCTACGTTAGACAAGGAAAAGTCCTTTCCTCTTTCAGCTGGTGGCTGATACCTCTCACTACAAAGTAAAGCAGGTCCCCATGAGACAGATCCCCATTAGTACTGCGGGCAAGGCTAACTTTTTTCAAAATGTGTAAAAGATGCACCAGTTGGTAAAACACTCTATCTTCAAGGAACAAAGTTAAAAGCTTTTGTGTTATACCAAAGTGTTCAGATTTTAAAAAAAAAGGAACGAGTTACTAAGAACCTCTTTGGAGGCTGGATGCTCAATCACTCTCATTCCACAGTTCTTTATTCTTAAAAATAAATTCAAAAGCTTTATATGCGCCCCGGGAGTGGCAGGGGGTATGATGCTTTCAGTTAAGTCATGGAAAGCTCCATATCTCTACAATGAGAACAGAATCAGTCTCCACACAAATTATGTGGTAACTACAGTCAAGGAACTACAGCCATACATCTTCCATGGATGCTGCAATGACACTGGAGTTACCTCCTTAGCACTCATTTCTTTATGGAATGAGTAGTTCATTGAGCTTTGTCTCCTCCCTCCTTCCACTCCTCCTCTCTTCCATATACATCCCTCCCTTCTCAAGGTCTAGTCCAAGCTAGGTTTTCATCAACAGGAGTATTCCCATAGCCCTCAGACCACCTTGGATGACCTTGTGAAACTCCAGATGTACATCATGTCAAAAAGAGCAAAACCCAAGATCGTCTCTACAAAAGAAGATCCAATACGGTAACAAAATATTTTGGAAATTGATTTCAAGCTGGCAAGCTTTGCAAAACACAAATGGATAAAACTGGCCAATCTGCTATTTAGACGAATTTGAAATATGTGCACTTTTGTTGTTACTGTCCCTGCAGAGACTAAGGAATTTTCTATTAAACTGCTTATTGTTTAGTATTATAATTTACAATATGAGATGTGCCAACATTCTGAAAGAAAGATCCAAAGAACATCCCTTTCTTTGCCTTTTTAATGAAATAAAACTTTCCTAGAAACACTAAAAAAGGTAGGCACTGAGAAAATTCCACTGAACTCAACATCTGCAATGCCTACTGGACAAGAGCAAAATACCAATCTGTACAGTCCTCACAATGAAATCTAACTTTATTCTTTATACTTAACAGCCCACCTGCCTTCCCATTAGAAAATATCTGCATACCATTTTGTCATTGCAATCTTTGTCATGTTACAGAACCAATATCTATATTTTTACTATACTATACTATATTTTTTACTATACTATATTTTTACATGTAAAAGAGAAATACAAGTCTAAACCAAGGACTGCGTTTAAAAGTGTGCAGCAGGTACAACATCCCAGCTGGAAACTGGATTTGATGGTGAGTACTAGGGATGGACTATCTCCTGTGGAGGATATCACAGCATAATACAGTAGCAGTTGAAACAACACTTTCAGTAGCACATTATACTAGCTTCATTTATCTGTTCAATGAATAGGAAATCTACTTAAGCCACAGTGCCACGATACGCGGTTTCTTTTGCCTCAAATGCATTTTTCACATTGCCATACTGCTAATGGAAAATGTGTTATAAACAACAAAAAAATGTATTTTATCTTACAGAACACTTAATTCACGCGGTAAAGATGTTAACTGAAGTTTCTATCATTTTAGATATGGAGGAAGGTTTTTTTTTCTTTTCAAACTTCATGACCACTTCAAAAATAACGTATTCAGTATCAGTTAAAAATACCTATATGCATTATGGTTGTCTTCAGCAGCACATAAGACATATAAAACACAGCTGCCTTCTACAGAGGGCTTTTAAAGTGGCGGCCATTAGTAGAGGGTTACTCCATGCACCCCTTGATTTGCACATTCAAATTTCAGTAGAGGCCAAGAATGCCTTTTTCCAAATTCAACTGGAAAGAAAAGTTGTGCCACATTTACTGTGCTGTGACCGTAATCAAGGTGAAGGATGCTTTCACCCTTTCTGTGCTTGACCAAAGCAGCATGATCTATGTAGCTGACTACTGAGTAACAGGGTGCTTGGAGGGATCCAAATCATAGTTGTCCACTGTTGAACCAAACCAGGTGGAAGAGCCTATCAGGTGTCCTTACCTTATGGTGGCTTCCAAGTTCTTGTTAAGTATGCACCATGTTCTACCATGAAGGCTATCAATGTTTGATGTCAGTACTGTCCCATGGCCTAGACACAGGACCAACTACAGCTCCAGGCACGTCCTCTCAAGTGACATAAAATGCAGAATGCAAAAACCTGCCTAATGTAATCCTACATAAAGAAGCATTAAGTTTCATTAACGTAAGAAGACTGTTGTGCAGAAGGAACAAGGATTTCTTAATCTGTAATCACTGAATCATGTCAGGTCAGAGGCACAAAACCAACAAAGGTAGATGAACAATAATTGCACTTTCTGAATTTAGGAGATTATGTTCTATACGTTCAAAATCAAAGTGCAAAAGCTCATTCAAGAGATGACTTGTGTGACAGAAAAGAACCAATGACAAATTCAGAGCTGAGGGATATTTATAGGGGATAGAATGGTTTGAAGTTTCCTGGGAGTGAAAGGTGTTAAAGGCAAGAGTATTACTGTATTTATTTCTCAAATTTACTATCTATTCAACAGACTCTCTTAAAAGGCACCCAGCTCTAGAAGGCCACTCTTCTGCTATGACAGCACTCTCTACGATTTTGGCAGAACAAGAAAACATTCCTGGTTCTATTATAGCAAGAAAATGATGGAAAATAGCACCAGATTTTGTTGTTTAGGTTGATTGTTGATATCAAGTCATATTCAGAAATCTTTGTGGTCCTCAAAGTTTACTTGTTCTTCAAATTTCCCTTCTAATCAACAGGTTCAGGTGATCCAAGTACCAGCAGTCAAGCTTCTTCGTGGGGTCATTTGAGGCATCCTGCCCCAATTCACATTGAATTGTTTTATTTTCGGTGCTGCGTGGCTGCATTTTTTGATAGCATGGAGCACCATGAAATAAGTTTTTGTGATTTGTTAAGGGGACAGGCAATCAAACACAACTTTTTATGTCATTACCTCTGCACAGAAGCCTATGTTCACTATAACGTGCCAGAGCTATAGGAAATGCCAAGTAGAAGAAAAACAATGTTTGCTTGTTTACTCACTCCATTTATCCCACATTTACTTGAAATAAATAAAGGAGCTATTAAGGGGCTCCAGTGGCACACCACATTTAACTCATGCCGTTGAAAAGCTAAAAGCTAATAGATAAATACCAGAACATTAGCAGAAATATATGCTATTCCCTTTCCAGTGCAATCTATATCTCCAAACACTGAAAAAAAAAAAAAATCAACCCAAAAAACAAAGAGTAAAATATTTAAGAATATGTAGTAAGTTTATATGACGGTTTTTTGTGTGTATTCTATTGCACTCAAAAGTCTGGCTTCACTCAGGCAAACAACCATTGCTATGTGAATGTTTTGACAAATAACTCCAATTTGTTCTTCCGAGCTTTGGTCTGATGCAGAGGGAGGTGGGATGGCTTATCGTCTGTGTTGCCAACTGTCACAAACTGCCTGGAAGCCTGCAGACTCCTTAGTTAAACGTACACTTAATTGCACTTAAGTAACGTAAATTGCATTTTGTTTTAGACAGCAGAAAAAAAAATGCGCGGTTACTAGATAGGTACAGCATATGTTTTTAAGTTTGCCATAAAGATGACCTCTCATTCCATAAACCCCCATGTTACGGTTAACACAAGCAATAGATACAATTTTTAACATGTGCATCTTGACCTGGGATACACAGATTTTTTTTGGGGGGGGAAGATTAGCAGGCTAAAAATCTATACTACACCAGGTGATGCACAGTAGCTGCTACAGGTTTAAGACCTTACCTGGAGCAAATGTGAAGTACGTTCCCCTCAGAGGAAAAGGGGACCTACCTACACCACCCGCTCACTGTAAACAGGGGAGACTTCGTAACTGAAGAGCTGAGCTTATTGCAATGGCATTTTTTGGATGCCTTTACACTCTCATTCATCAATGGAAAAGATGTTAGCAACAAAAATTTTCTCTTTGGTTCATACAATGACGTCTTCTAAAATCGAGTTAACAATAGTCTTAGTGAAAGCCCGTTAATAAACTCAGCCCTAGAGATCTCTACTCCATTATCACACTCATCGTGGGACACATTGCCGTTTCGATGTTAAAATAGTGATTGTTACTCCCATCAGAGCCCAGTGGCAGGTGTGACCAGCTGGACTGTTTTCCACCATGCAATATATATGTTTAATTAATCAAAATTGGATTTTGTTCTCCACATGGAGCTCATCCACCAATTTTGTAAAAAACTGCAGTGAGAACTATCAGTCTTCAGAGCCCTGCGAAGAAAGCTGTTTCCTGCACACTCGGAAGAGCAGTAAACGCAATTACACAACGCTGGTTCTAGTATATACCGCAGGTCTCTTGACAACAGCATCAACCTTTTGCTGCACTGAAAAACTACCCATTTATTTCTACTTTTGGCTTCTGTTTTAGCCATTTTCTAATCCAATACATTACTGTACATTTCAGTCAAAACTACTCAGGAGCTTTGGCAAAGGACTTCTTTAAATTATGTCCTCAGTCTATTATCCACTATTTGACAGATGTTCTTGTTCTTAAACAAAGGCATACTAGTTTCTTTGTCTCAAACACAGATATTTGCAAAATATGTCTTTTTAATTAAAATGCACCACCTGTAATTTAATAGAAATTCCTCCATCAATTTATGAACACAATTGACAAGAATTAAATCTTAAGACAACCACAAAGCTGAGGTAACTGCAGCTTAAGAATGTAGATGAAAAAATCACCATAAAAGATGCTGACACTATAAATTAAGTTCCTAGAGTGATGGAGGTTCACCTGAACAACAGTGTATGTCTTGAGAATTTGGTTCAGATGTCTGGAGATAACGTAACCACATTGCTAAGGTAACAAGTACTCTTTTTTTTGCTCGGAAGAATAAATAGGCATGTAAAACTAGTATAAAATTGACAAGTAATATCTTGGTGCCCTAGGGCTTGTCTAGTTCATATATGGCACTTTGCATAGATGCTCGATATTCGTCTTTCACAGCTGATTTCACTCCTTTCCTCATTCAGAGGTTCCTTGAGAAATCATTGTGTAAAATGGAGAAATAACTCAGGATTCTGAAGAAAGAGCAAACTGGACTGCGAAGGCAGGGCTACAGTCCTGCTCAGCTGCTGCGACCACCAGCAAAACGCTGAGCAGTTCTGCCTAAAGCGTAGCAGAGAGAACGGCGATGCAAAGCAACTCATAAATAAGGGACCCCTAAATCATTGCAGAAATAAGGTAGTATTAGAATTGTGAATATTACAAAACCCAGACGGATCTGATTCTATTTTTGAAGTGAATTATACTGGAATCTTTTCCCCTTTTATGTTTATTTTCTGTGAACTGTGATATTTTATTTGCACAAATCTTCCTGAAAATTATATTACAAATTGCATTAGAACGGGAAATCTCTGGGCCCAGAGAAAAGTTAGGTACCCTCGGCACCCTAATCACTCTCCTCATATTTTGTCAATTAAACGAACTAGACAAGAGTTTCCAACTATAAAGATCTCACTTCCACGCTTATACGATACAGATCTGGGCTCAGATGACATTATCCTGCAGCAGGGTTATTCACCGATGTCTCACTGCCAGGTTTTATTCGGAGAAGGCAGAGACTGAAGTACTAGAGGCTTCCGCTTTACTTAAGTGCAGCCTCTCTTTTCCGCTACAATCTATTTTCCTTCGCTTCCTTCCTCCTATCCAGTGCCTGCCTCTTCTCAGAGAAAAGCAGCATTAAATGAGGATTCATAGAAACCCGAACACGTTACAGATTTGAATCAGCCATTTCTAGTAACAAATTTAGCTTTAGCTCTGAGCGTTTTATTCCCCATAAACCCACGTTTTGCACTTCTGGAAAATTACCAGCTTTCCATCTAGTTTCAGGCAATTCGACACTACACCTTCTCTGGGAGGCGGGGCCAAAGGCAGAAACACCACTGTCAGTACTCCCGACCTGTCCACACGCATCATCGCTGTAAGAAGAAGAGTTCCTTCTAACCCAACGATCAGCATTTGGCGCTTGCCCAAGCTGATGAGCACCACTACGTCATACTTTAATGCATGATTTGCTGTCTGAGAAGTATCCTTTGGCCATGGCAGTCACAACTAACATGGTAACAGGAGGTGACAGTATGAAATGGGGGTGAAGGACTGAGATGTGACGGAAGCTGCAGTATGTCATTGAGCTGAGCCGGGGTTGTGTGAAGGGCTGACACGGACATGAAGATCGGATGACTGAATGGATTAGACGATCTGGGGAATCAGATTGGAAGTTGGAAGGAGGAATGGGAACCTCTGCGATGGGAGGAGCATTAAGTTTCAGAAGAAAGGACGGGGCTGTCATACAGGTGGAACATGAGATGGAAGATTGATGAACCGAACATTTTATGTCAGGAAGAGGAACAGGGAGTTGACAGCAAGAGGACACGGCAGTCTTATGTCCACAGAAGTGAGAGGCTGCTCTTCTGAGATGCCAAAAGGGCTGGGAGAGGTGACCTCAGGGCTTTACTGTGGTAACTCTAGA
Organism: Bucorvus abyssinicus; assembly: GCA_009769605.1. Taxonomy (NCBI): domain Eukaryota; kingdom Metazoa; phylum Chordata; class Aves; order Bucerotiformes; family Bucorvidae; genus Bucorvus; species Bucorvus abyssinicus. The sequence continues at coordinate 4,957,103 of CM020039.1, read as the reverse complement.
GCAATTCAACCTGCGATGCAGCTCAGCTGTGGACATCATGCACAAACCTACCAGGTCTCTCTCACGACCCCCTCTCGTGCAAGTCAAATGCCCTCCCTTTTGCTGAAATTCTTTCTAACTGCAATGCTTTGGGGCAAAACAGAATGACAGCAAATCCCTGGGAAGGAAATTGAGACTGCGATCTGAACAAAACAACGTGCACAATTGCAGCACAGTAGTTTATGAGATTCCTATACTCAAGAAACAAAGAATCATCTGCAATCAAAATCAACCCTTTAAAACAATAAAATAATGCGGTACAAACATACTTCCTTCTGAATACATAAGATGTTTAAAAAGACAGAGTAGTTTGAAAATTATGTCTTCATAACAGCACACATTTTTAGCCTACAAATTATACCTCCACTACCGGAGAACGGTAGCACACTCCTTCATATGACAAACAAGGCTTAAATTATACATATTAAACCCAAAACAATGTTTGTATGTAAAAAACATTAGTTTGCATACTGAAGGCTTAGGGATTTGTGTTCTGAATAGAATATATTTAATTTCACTAAAATGTCACCTGTTTTTTCCCCATCAGCTACTTGAGATCTGTCACACCTCTGCACACCTACAACATGAAGCTGTGAAATACAGCATCTGAAGCTACTGCAGCCATTTTGGTCTGTACAACACTAAGGTAGAACTGAAGAAAACAAACACATTTAATAATAAGAAGCTGCCCACCATACCCTGTTCATGGAGAGAGCTACAGGTATTCCCTCACATTGCTGACAATTACCGTTAGCATTCGTCATGTTCGATTATCAATTATTCAATAGCCGTTCTCAAGAAAACAAACAGGAAACTAAACGTATCTACAGTAGTTCAAATTAACTGGCAGGTGTCACAGAGCTTCAACCAGCTCTCAGAACCAGCGCCCAATATTGGAATTACAGTGCTGCACAGCCCAAGCTCTTACCCTCAGATATGAGTGCTTCTTAAAGGTTTTTCAAACGCCTTTTCCCTTAAAAATCAGTCCTTTTTGTCTTCCACAAAATAGTTCATCTAGCTTATTGATCTCTTTTGTACTTCCTGGATAATTCATTTTTATTGTTTTTGAATGAGAAAAATATTTTAAGAATGAACTTAATTAATAATATTGATAATGACAAGTATTGCATTTCACAGTCAGAGGTTGGAACAACTTGAGATTTCCTGTTTGATTGGTGAGAAGATTTTGTACTCTGTTTTAGAACCTCTAATTAACTCCAAACCTTCACAGCCAAGTAGAAACACCAGTGGGAAGAACTTGTCCCTGTGCAGACACACGGCAGCTTCTTCATAAGCTGGGAATTAACTGCTGTCTTTGGGAGCTAATGCAAGCGGTAATCAGCCAAACCAAAACACAGTTCTGCCCGTTTGCTCTCTCATTTCTTCTCTTTTTTTCACTGTTACCTGGAGCATTTACATTGCAACTGCCCCTGCTGCTACCTTCCCTTCTGAAACCTTAGTCATCATGAGCAACCATTTATGATATCAAGACATTGTATTATAATTTAAGGCTAGTAAAGTGATGCAGAAATAAATGCATGCTTACGAAACAAAGCTACTTTTATTTGAACCATTTCAACAGCTTTTCCACTTTTTCAGCTGCTGGAAAAAAAACAAACCAAACCCCCGAATTAGAACATTGGGGATCCTTTTTAATAAGCTTTGGAAGAACAGAGAGAACAATCTTTCTCTTAGGCTGATAGGGCAGCATGTTACATACCATGCTTAAGGTGCTGTGCAGTAGAGACATATCTTTCCATATGTTATTTCTATTCTGCATTTGAGAATAAAGTCGTAAGATGACCTGGAGCATGATAACTCTGAATAGAACACACAGAGAGCTGTTTCTGGTAATTACTACACTTTTTCCTCTAGGGGTAAACTGTCAAATCTAAGTTATATAGACACTTGCATGTTAACCATACCCAAGTTTCTATAGGTCTTACTCTTTCATCCTTGCATTATGCTGAACTGCTCCTTCAAGTACTAGGAGGCCTCAGAGCAGCTGCATCTCTAACCCAGCGTGGGTTAAACCTGCTGATTTGCTTACGTTTAATTTTTAAAAATCTTGGGACTCAACGATACATGTGTATCCTGAAGACTTTTCCAGGGCATTTAAGACCAGGTCTCCCGAGTAGGTGAGCAGCTCACTGGTGTGGTGAGCTCTCAGCAGAGAGAATCATCAGCCATGCTCAAACCAGTCGCAGCCCTTGTATCTGGACTTGGCTAATGACACCACTGAAAACAGATGAGTCTTCCCCTACAAAATGAAGCAGGTTGCCATAGAACAGCCCCAGTTTTCCTGAATGGCTTGACTTCATTAACACTCATCTGATTACAGCGATGTTAAAACACTGAGATGTCATTTCCTTCAGTCTTGAGGTTTAGGAAAAAAAAAGTTCTAGATGCCCCCTCTATCAAAATAGTAGGAGGATTCTAGATTTCGCGTAACCTTGGTGCAGATGGAAAGCAACACAACAGCTATATCTCAGGTTTGAGAAGAAGCGTCGCATTACCATCACGGCGCTGACAAGAAGTGACAAACGTTTGCTTTGTCCTAGACGCTTGTTTAACAACCGGAAAGGGACAAAATGCAATGTGTCTGTCACAGGCAAGCTGTTAAAGATTCCAGCGGTAACTCACAACCTCAAATACGGAATTTTAAAATGAAAAAAGCCCTGCGTGTCCATATCTATTAAACGAGGGCAAGATGCAAACTCATCATGAGAGCCCTGTCACCCGGTCTCATCGCCGGCTCCCCAGACTTGCGCAGAGAACATTGCAATCAGCTGCAGGATGACACGACATCTCCCAGGCCCTGACAAGAGTAATCCTTTGGTAAAATAGGCTGCTTTATCTGTGATGCTATCACCTGTCGACAGAAGTGATGGGATGCCACATCAAGGACAGCACATAATGTGATTCAGATATAGATTTAAAAAGGAAAAAAGTGTTCTTTTGCATGAAATAACCTGTTTTAGAGATTTCTGACAAGTGCTGTAATTATCTGAAGTGCCTATAACAAAATGGCATCGTTTGTCAATATAGCAAAGCTAATTGCAAGGTCACATTGTGATTAAGCCAGTTTCTAGATACTGTTCGGATGATGATACAACGAGAGCGACAACACAATCCAGTTACTGACGTTTAGAACTCTTGGAAATACTTCAGGTCTCAGGAGTATTGTAGATTGAGAACTGTTTTGGTTTGATTCTGATGTTACAAAGGTGTTTAGCACTGGTTTTTTTCCTGTGGACCTGTCAGAAAGTCTCGAGCTTCACACAAGATGTCCCGTTAGTCTGATAGTACCGTTCTGTCCCGTGTATTCTTCTGGAAGAGACGCACCACTCCTGCCATTGTTTTATATCAACCTGGGTCCCTTCACAGTGTCTCAGATGACTGAAAAATAGTATTGTCTAACGTGTTTAACAACCGTTTTCTTTAGGATTTCTGACAGCTCACTGCATTTAACCATTTATTCCATACATGCAGAGATTTTAAGGACATTTATGATCATCCAGGTCAGCCTCCTGCATAAAGCAGAACCAATAAGTCAGGCTGCCAGATTAAAAATCATGTTAGAAATAGAGTTTAATTTTTTTTAAATCTGTTTTTTATTTAATGACTTAAAGTGTCAGCAACTCCATCACATTTCCACATAAAGATCTGATTTTGTCTTTACCATGGGGCACGGTTGACTTAAGAAATGCCCTGCTGTTATGTAGCACAGCAGTGACGTCCTTATCTCTCCTATTCTCTTTCTGCTGCAAACAATAGGTTCAGGTTTTGGTCTTGTAAATAAGTCTTAAGTTTATAACACTCAGTACGTAAATGTTTTCAGCCAGCACAGTGCAGGAGCATTCAACAAAGACATTCCTTTGCCTCTTCCAAGCTTAATACACAAAGTTGAGACTGACTGGGTTACGCAGTTGTCTGTAATTGTAAGGGAGAGGATTTCTTGCTAAATCAAATGCTGTCTTTTCATTCTACATTTCCATATTGCTAGAATGTTTAATGACCCTATTAAAAAATTAATGGTTTAGTCCTTGTGTTACAATTTCCTCACTGATTTTTTTACGCCTTTGTCTCCTAGTTTAGAACTTATGTCAAGATATTCTTTCATGCACGCTCCTCTAGATATTTTTTCAGAAGTCATCTTTCCTCTTGGAAAAACTTGTTTGAGGTTTTGGGGGTCTTTTTTTTTTTTTTTTTTTTTTATTGTAAGAGAGATCATTCTAGTATTGTTTTAACGAACCCTTTCCAATTTCAACTTTATTTTGAAAATGAGGTCCTTTGTTAATGATTTATTTAATGTCATACAAATGTGAAAGAGCATCTGATTTGACCTAATCTCTCCCCATTTAAAGGCAAGATTTTAAGCTACCTCTCATCACTATCTTTTCACAAAGGGATAAATTACACTGGGCTCGACTACGTTGACACTTCAGTTATTTTCAGAATTGTATTTTTCAAGAGTACGTTGTCACCTCTCTCCTCCCTCCAATTTCCCTTGTTTATGTATGGGCAAAGCTTTTTACTCCTTCAGGCATGACTTTTCATTTTAATAAAGAAAAAACCTGAGTGTTCTATGTGACCAACTTGCAAAGTGATATAAAAATCTCTATTGAATTAAGACCTTTTTCACAACATACTCTTTTCTCACTTAGTCCCTCAGAAGACTTCATCCTCTCACCAAGCAGTCACAACCTGTACAAAACTACAGTGTTTCTTCCACTTCCTCCGACCTCAACTAGAAAACAAAAAAGACTTTTCCACAAAGCTATAATTAGTTCTCTATTTTAAACTTAATCTCTGTTCCACACCTGTCTATGGCTTTGACATTAATAAAGTTCTGATGTATACGGCTTTACCTGCCTTTGCTTGTGGGAAATGCAAGATTACGGCTGGAACACTTATGTTAGTTCTGCATGTAACCAGTATATAAATTCTTTGAAAAAACCAAAGTATGTATGGACTCACATATTCATGTTCTACCTTAACAGCTTCTATCAGACACACTGATCCAAACACAGCATTGTTTAACGTATTCAGATCATCTGTCGAGTGTACTTATTGAGCCCTCACAGTCCTGACGGACTCATGAGCCTGTAAAAGAAATATGACCACCAGAAATCACCCTTGAACTTGGGAGGACAGTATACAGTAGATCATTTTAATAGCCATTTGAGAGTCAATGTCTTCTGGTATTTTAATAATGCTGGCTAATATTATAGTAAAAATAATGTGCTTGAACTTTGGGAAATGTAGTTAAGCTTGCGTGGCACCTTCAGAATTTTGTCCCTTCCACCTGAAGCCTATGATATGAGAAGACTGATTTATCTCTTGATTGGGTTTTATAAAGCTATGACAATTCTTTGCAGAGAAGGATGAAAATTATTCATCCCCAGAGCTTTCATAATCCAGTTTTTTTTTTTAAAAAAAGTATTCTAGTTTCTCTTTAATTTCAAAACACTGAGAGCCTTATAGACCTGACAGTTTTTAATCAGAGCAGAACTACTCTTTCAAGCCTTCCAGCTCCTATTCTGGGTTTCCAAATTAACTCTCACTTGTAGGAAAAGAATAACAGATAAATGTTTTCCCAGCACTACATGAACAGAACAGACAGTACATAAACAGAACAGACATCAGGGAAAATGTTCTGAGGTCTTATCTCCTCCACTTGTATTCTTAGTTCTCTGATGACAGATCCCACCACCTGTCTTGTGAGACAACTGCTTGGAAGCTCATCCTGTAGCTACTCTTAGGCTATTCAAGCATGATCGGGTGACCACCCAGAACATTGCTAGAAGTGGCTGAATACTGGAGGACCGAGAGGAGATTCTCTCTTCCAAACAGCTGCTAATTGCTACAAGACTTGTAAGAATTTGTACGTCTTTAATTCAGCTGAAATTGGACAATGCTTGAGGAAAATAGCACTCTGAAAATGTCACCCCTAGTACTAAAGATCTTAGCGAGCAAACAACTTCCGTAGCTAAGAATCTTCCCTCAATACATATCATTCAAAGGAGAGCCGAGGAGGCGGCGATAGATCTAACCAGCACAGCTAACTCGGGGAGAAGGACTATGGAAGGTTACTCTAAGACTTCAGACTTTAGATCAATACTAAAACACACGTTCACAAAGTGAGTGATCACTTGCACTCTACAAGAGCCAAGGTTTCCAAATGGCGTCACAATTTGGATGCTTTAACAGAGGTGGTGCTGAAGGTGAACACACAGGTAGCACCGTTTGCATTAGCAAGGAAAAGGTACTCCCTTTTACCCACGTGTTACTCCTGAAACCAAGAACAGTGCTGCAGAAATAACCAAAGGCTGTAGATTTTTTTTTTTTAAAGCACAAAATAACTCCAAAACTGCAAAAAACAGCGGCAGCTTACGTGACTCTCTTCAGTTGATTCACGTTATCAAACAGTGCCGCGTCTCTGCTGCCTGAGCAAATGCCCACACGGTAGGACAAAGTAACAGCAAACCAAAAAAATATTAAAAAGGGAGACAGCATAACCATGAGATAAATTACAGCTAGAAACATTGATAAACAGTCTTCAGGAAGGACAGAAAGGGGAAAGCAGAAAATACTGAATCATTCAGAAATGGATATGGTTACCTTCAAGTTCAAGAGTGAGAATCACGGGTATCAAATGTCTTCGGATAAAGATACAAGTGAAGAAACCATTGGCAATGTCATACTACAGATTCATTTCTGAGGATCTGCTCAGAAGAAGAAAGTAAATTAAGGCTTTCTTCTGGGAAAAAAATCAAAACAAAACAAAAGCTGTGGGCAAAGACCGCACTTCTACAAGTAGGTATCTTTGCCATGGTGTCTCTTGGAAGAACGCATCAGCAACGCACAGAAACATCCACTTAGTCTGACGGCCAAACCAAGTTTTAGAGGTTCATGGAGGAAAATTGTTCTGGTAAGGACTACTGTACCTTTGGTTAGTGAGGAGGGACTGATTTCAGGCTCTCAACAGCCAGTGCGGCTGCTTCAGGAGCTCTTTTGTGATCTAAAAATCAAAATAGCATCCTCAAACTGGAACTGAAAACAACTATTATGTTCAGCTAGCTTGCTTAGTTGGGTTTTATGCCAATATAAAGAACAGGCATAGAAATAATTGAATAATTTAGAATTATCTTAATTGGCAGATTAACATTTTTAGAGTAGCCTACTCTGAAAAGCTGGTCCTGTAACCTCTAATATCTGAAAACCTGCTGAAAAAAGGTAAAGGGCTGCAGGAATAGGATATGGAATATCCAAAGAACTGCCAGCCTGCCTTCCTAACTTTGGAATCTGCAAAGAGCAAACAATTAATCACTTTATCAAGTAATCAACCAGTGTTTCTGAAGGTGTGCGTACACAGGCAATATTCACTTGTCACGGAAAAATTGTGTTAAACAGCTACAGTCTTTTCTTGGTACTAATGGTAAATTTCCATTTCAAGTGAACATTACTTATAGGCAAAATTATAAACCTGATTAAAAGTAAAGAGTATCTGATGGTCAGGTTTTTTAATAGCTAACTCATTATCACCATTTAGTGTTATCTCATCTCCACCCGAAATTTGTTATCTTCAGCTTCCACTTATAAGACATCTTTAATACATATTTTTAAACCTGCCTTGTATTTGATAAACACTTCAAAATGAGAATCTGGAATGTTTTCTCTAGGAATTGCATTTTCTCTTTAATCTTTCTCTTTAATCATTCTCCATTCAACTCACTGAGCTTCTCTATATCTTTAACATTCATCCTGAACTGCAGACACTGGAAATGGACACAATGCAGGGAGCAGTACTGACAAAAAGAGTTTGAACAAGAATTAAAACTTAACTAGGAGCCTGAAAGGTCAGGTGCCTGTGTTTAAGCCCACCATCATTAGAAACTCAAAGACACAAAGGAATAAGAAAAGCTCTGTCTAGTTCTTTATTCCATACATAGGTAGGTTGTCTCTTACATTAGCAACATCCTACACTACTGAGCCATTTAACAATATTTCCTTATGTGATCACCTCTACCCAGTGACACTAATTCACGGTGCGACCTTATCACCGAAAAGGCTAAAATCCCAAACTAGGTGAATGCAGATATTAAGGTCTTCTTACTACTTGCTGTTAATTCATCACTATCATTTCAAGGACATCGTTAAGGATTACAGCTGATTAATGCCTTATTAGTTCACAGTTTAAATTACATGACATTCAATAATTTTAAGTTCAGGTACCTCACTAGCTGCCCTTTTCATGTTTTGATCTCTGATCTTCCTGTTCCAGGTTTATAGAGGAAGAAGTTCAGAGGAGTTTTGATGAGCATCTGAAGATGGGCTATTAGGAACGTGCCCAACAGTGGACCAACAAAAAAGGAAAACAACACAAAACATAGTGATTTGCAAATTTTCTTGATGGGGTGGCTAATTTTTATTTTTAATTTTAGGTATGAGAAAATGACATTGCAAAACTTTCACCTGCAAGTCTGCAATTCCTTTTTAAGTTCTTTCCAAGCACTTTGTTTTTTTTTTTTTAATTAAAAGATATTTTTGCTTCTTTTTAGTATAAGTACTTCCCTCATTTCTTCCTCCTGTGTTCTTTTTAAAGCAACGTGCAAATCTATTGCTGTTTCAGATGAAGTCTGCTTTATCTGGGGTCGGATAATGGATTACTAGGGTGGATCAGCTGAAATGCATTCGTTTAGTCTCAAATGGAATGAATTGGCAGGCCATGCGTTTGGTTCACTGTCCTGATCAACTAAGTAACGTTCCTACGCAGCGGACCCTTTTTTATATACTGAACCAATCTAGCACGAAGCGCTTTGAAGTCGGTTACTTACAGTGCCTGAAAAGGAATGCACTTATTTATGCGTATTATTTATTTATTAAGCAGCTAGATGACGATGTGCAAGTGAAACTCAATGAGGAATCGGTGAATAAAGCAAGATAGCAGCGAGGTCAAACTCCCACTTTTTGTCTAGAGAAAGTACACGCACAAACCCGGGAGGAACGCGAGCACTTCATTGTCCTAAACTCAACTGTCACCACTTTATTGGTACCTTTCAATCTTCCTTAAACTCTTTGGGAATCCGTAAATAATAGCGAACCATAGTCTGTTCATGCCATTTTAGAGAAAGATTGATGGATACGCCTCTGCTCTAAATACAACTGGGATGTCACAAACCTTTGTGGGGCCGCGATTTTAGAAAGTCATCTAGAAACAGCGCTGTAATCACTCAAAATTACACTGAACTCCACAGTCCTCTATTACAGTGATTTTTCAATACAACATCCCATCTCTACTTTTAAACCACAGTTGCACTCAGAACATCATAACAGGCCTTGGATAATAGAAATAATACTGGTTATTGTAAACCCTCTGACATGAGCTTGCCTAGCAGTAGCCAGAGTATCCTCTCATTAACTTTCCATTACGCTTAGCGTCATTTTGCTGCTGCTGTGCTATTACTCTCAACACGTCTCACAGCAAAAGATAGCATCTCTATTTTACAGTAAGGTATCAGCTAAACATCAAGGGAAAAAGAACGCCAGCCTCAAATTCTCCTTGTGATCAGCAAGGGGAGCGTACAGGCAATGGATGCACGGTCCCACATTAAAACAAATGACTCGACCGCTCCAATTAGGGAGACAACAGGCGAGATGTTGAACAGTGAATCTTCCGCATGAATCACACAACTAACCAACCCCTTGGCTTTCAATCAGCCAGTGGAGGGATGAAGAAAGTCTCTAGCCAGATGAAAATATTTCTCAAATGCAGACACTGAATGAGTTTCTTTTTTGTTTTATTTTCATCTCCTGGGAACCGATTAAGTAAATTTTACATGTTTTCAACTATGACAGGTTATAATCTCTATTGCTGCCTCAGCTGAAAGCACTTATATCAGGAGAGTGAATTAGTCCATCGCTCCACGTGTCATTTCCACCTACTATGACACGAAAAGGACTTTTTTCTGGTGATGATGTAGTGAGTGGAGCTCAGGAGCGCAGCATGTATTTTTCATATTCAAATTCACTTCTGGTAACCCAAAATATTTATGAGATGCTGGTTGATTGGTGCGTATGTTCCTTAAATAATGGTTACATGCTGCGTGTTACAATAAAATGACAAATAGAACTGAAGGCTAAATCTTATTTTGAGGCGAATGCTTCTTTTACCAACCTGTAAGGGACTTTTGAGTTGCCTGTGAGATTATGCTGATTTTAAAAATAAAAAAAGAACACTGAATGGGAAAGCAAGAATTTAGCTTCTCATGTATTTTCATCATCATAAACTAGCCGTTTTCATTATATCCAGATGGATTGGGAAGTGATAGATGCAGTTCCTTGGTTCTTTTTCTCACATTGCATATACCTTCCATATATCTTACTGATATGAAATGGTTGCAATTTTGCTGGTAATAGTAAGAAACAGTAGACTAGGAATGCAAATTTATTTTGTAGCCTGAGAGGTCCATTCAAAAACGTTTGGCTAGGACTCATTCAACTTCATTTTTACACAATTTCCCTACATGGCCGCTCCAAGCTCAGTAGCACATTATTCAAGCACATGACAACCTGATGCAAACATTCCTGGGTTCACTGGCTTAGGGAACAACCACAATTTACACCAGCTGACAAGCAGTTGACAGAAATGGGCATATATTCCTACCAAAGCAAACTATGTATAAATCATATTTACAATTAAACAGAATGCAAGTTGAAAACATATGCTGGCTGAGGAATAAACTGTATTTATTCAGCTCATCTCACGCCCTGACACAAGACTGAATTACCTATTTAAAATGGCATATTTAACACTCGGATTTAAGATGGACACGCTATTATGGATACAGCACACTTTGATCTCCTCTGTAGCACGCAGGTTCTTTAGGTCAAACCCACGTGGTCCTCCTTATACAAGACTTGGCATATCATCAGCACTACTGGGTATATATAACAACGAATAGTGAATTTTCCTTGGGAGTGATTTTAGGTAGGATGAATTGGGAAATTCTGTATATAGAAGAATGCATACACATCAACATACTTCAGTCAAATCCTTCCCCTACAGCCAGGGGAAACAGGTAGGAGAGAAGCAAATACAGATCCTATATGTGTTCGCGTTCTCATTCTCCCTTTCTGCAACTACACAGATAAATGCTAAATTTACATTGGAAGATTATTTTGATAACATATAAGCAACTATGATGATAAATCACTGTTCTCTAAATCTTAAGGCAAAAATGTTGGTTTAAAACATTTCTGCAGACCTACAAAGTGAGACTTTGAAAAATTACTTTGTCCAGCTGTAGTCTTCATGAATGCAAATCGCGTAAGTACGCAGGAACGGACTGTTCACACTAGTACTACCTATTTGTACCTACAGGTTGCCCAGAGAGGTTGTTAGAATCGCCCTCCTTGGAGATATTTCAAGATCCATCTGAACATCGACCTGGGTAATCCGCTTTAGGTGGTCTTGCCTGAGGCAGGGCGTTGGAGAAGGTGACCTCCAGAGGTCCCTTCCAACCTCAACCACTCTGTGATTAGGTATGTGTACAGATGGCTATATCTACAAACACTAGAGTAGTTACGAAGATATAGTCACATAGCCACATGATTTAGATAGACGTGGAGCAGTAGGTAACTTGTTTGGTGTTCTTTTGAGAAAAATTCAAGAATGTACCAAACCCCTAAAATACATTCAAAACACTGAATGCTGTTTGAGGAGAAGTTATGGGTAAGGAGCAGCTAAATAGTTCCTTAGACAAAGATCTCAGAGCTGAAAGAGAGCTTGCTTACATTACCCACTTACATTAGGCCATTCACTTCACATTTGCATGTTCCATCTGTCAAACATTCAGATATGTAGTCTCCCCCCTGCCCCCCCCACCCAAGCTCACATGATCATTACATGATAGCACATAGTCACTTCAGTATGCAGATATTGAAACTAGCAACTTAAATTGGAAATAAAATATTAAAATCCTGGTTCATATCTAAATTCCATCATTCAATACGATAATTTGCTTCAGTCCATTCACCTTGCACGTGCCTCCCACTCCTGTCCCACTGTAACTGCCTTCACTGTTTATTGCACACAAGCCAATTCTACTGCTAATCCACACTATTTCCATATGAGACAAAGGAAACACAGTAGCTGCTATTGTTCTGTATGTCAGTAAAGTATTTAATGTGATACCCCAAAAGAAAATACCAACAAATATTGTAAGGTAGATCAAGAAATGATTACAACTAGAAAGGAATAAGGGAGGCACAAAAGAAAAAAACTGGGCTTAGAAAAGGTGAAGAAGATTTTATTCCTCAAGGATCAGTTTTGGACCTGTCCTGTTAAACATCTTCGCAGTTAGAGAGAATTCTTTTTAACAAAAATAACCTTCTTACCAAATCTGTGGTTGAAACTAAGTCAGAAGATTTCATCAGTGCAGAAAAAGCTCCGGGTATCATACAGAAGAACTGTGTATATCTTCGAGGGCTCTTGTAACACAGACAGAATGAAGTTCAGTAGTGCAAGAATAAAGAATTGGAAACTATGAAACAAAAGCATCTGCTGGAGTTGAAAGATCGTGAAATAGAAAATACGAAAGAACGAAATGTTTGGTGCTACACGATGAGGAATGAGGTGACCAAATGCAATGCTAGGACACATCAGTCAGTGAGATCTGACTTAAAGAAGCTCCGTAGACGTACAGAAATATGAGTGTTATTCAAGCTGTACTCCTCTGTATCATTCACCGCAAGTATTCAAGGAAGAGTGCTGCAAACTGAAACTAGATTCAGAGATGAGTTTCCTGAATAATCAAGAAAATGGATTCTCAGCATGAGCAAAGATGGCCAGACACTCATTTTTACCCCAGCAAAACCAAAGTCAAGTGTGAAAGGCACAGATGCACTTTGAAGGCAATCCGAAACCCCACAGTGGGAACTCAAAGCATAACAGTTTCAGAAAAGAAGAGTTCAGGAGCTGCTTTTTAAAAACATTTCTGTTACAAGAACAGCACTGCGTGTCTCTGCTTATGGGAGTGAAAAGTAATTGCCATTGAGGTGCGTGCTTGCAGATATGGAATATATAACTGCAGAGAGCTTCGTTAGCTGTTTCACCAGCTAGCAAATGAAACAATTTCTGCAGCATATCTGTAAACCAGGAACTTAGGAGACCTTATTTTTCTTTACGCTTCTTACCGTGTTGTTTTTATAACACATCAAAGATCTCTCATTACAATTACATCAACAAAGAAGCCCATCTCCATATCAGCTTATTACACCCAATTATAGAACCTGAGCTGCTTTGGCAGGGTACTCATTAACCTTTTCAGAACTTATAATAAGAAATCTAATCAAATAGAGGTGGAGGGTTCATTCCAAAATGAGAACAGTTGTCATGTACAGTAAATTTTAATACACTGACTTTTCTTAAATTAGCCGGTTTTATTAAATTGAATGGGGTGAATTTCTTTTAATCAGCACTACCTGTACAAAACAGGAATTATTCTGCGCTGTAAAAATAATATATATTGTCTGGAATGAGAGTTACAGACTATTTTGACTTTTATTCAAATTAAAGATGGAGCATTTATTAAATTTATTGCTTTTAATTTCGTGCCAGGTGAATTTGCATTCTTAAAGGAATTGCATAAGCAGTTATAAATAGACCTAATTAATTTCTTTAGCATTTATCATTCCAGAAGTACATAACATGCTTAAAAATAAGTAGAGACTGAAACAGCAGGCAGTTTATAGAGCAATTTTACCAAAATGATCAGTAGCTACCTTAGGTTACTCTTAGTAAATAGCCCCTGGGAGAGCAGATCGGATATGAGCTGAAGCCAACTGGTAGGGAAATATGTTTCACTGTCTGAGGCTGATAAACCTAGAAAAACCCTCCTGTGAAAGTCGGTCTGGTTAAGAAATTTGAAGAAAGAGCTCTGAAGAAGGACAGTTGAATATAACAGCTAATTAAAAGGTGGGACGTGTGGGATCCAGACCCTTTTCTAATGAATATTTAATATCCTGCATGAAACAAAACAGTTTCAGAAGCAAAGACTAAGAGACCTCAGAACACTTTATAGATTGACACTTTCGAAATATACGTGGGATAAAAAGGAATTACTTCGAGTCTTTGCTCTGAAAGTTGTGGGGGAATTTGGGCCTGTGTCTGTTATTTCCAAGAGGTGGATCATAACTGCCAGAAGGTATTTGGCAAAGGTAAATCCTGATTGTGAATCTAGCCTTTTGCTGTTATTTAAAAAGCCAGAAAATCTACAGGCTTCTCTTTGATCTCCTCCCCCCCCACCCCTGTCATTTGTCCAAATCTTCCATTTCACACATGAAATTTTCTTTCCTAAAACACACTTAACTTCAACTTGAACTGTTTTAGATAATTCATTCTTTAAGTCATCGTTACAATCTCCACTGCCTTCTCAAGAGCACTTTTAGCTCCTCCTCTCAAGTCTCTTTCGTACATCATTGCTAGGCGCGGGAAGACTCAGAGGCAGAGATTTAGAACATGTATTTTGGGGCTTAATTAGAAATTACAAGATGCATATTTCAGCCACAATACAGTTGGTTTTTCCACAAAGATTTCCTGGTTTGTTTAGGGTTTGGTTTTTTTGGGGTTGTTTTTTTTTGGGGGGGGGAGGTGGAAGGTTATTGATTTTAGCCATACAGAATTTGGTTGACGTTCACATGTTCTCAACGCTATTTGGAAGTTGCAAGGTGATACTCAGAAACCTTATGCAACTGTGTTCTGTCGCACAGCATCAAACTGCTTTGAAAAGAATTATAATTGTGCATAAAATACTTAATCAGATTACAATCTTTAAGCACTGTTAACACTCGTCGATTAATCTTGCGAACTGACAACAGTGTCTCTACTTTTTGAGACTCTACTCTTGAGTCCACTGGTGGACTGTCAGCAAGCGTCACTGTAAATACGCAGGTTTTCTAGATTAGGATACGAATTGATAATTGTACTTGCCCTATTGTCTAGATATAAGGCATGAACTTGCGAGATATAAGGTTTACCTGCTGTAAGTTTGGAGATTTTGTTTCTATCTCCTCTTCTATCAAATCCTTATAACCTGTCTCAATGATAATCATCAGTTAATCATCACTAATTATTCAAGGGATTATTTCACATGCATAATTACAGTTTTTGGTTCACCAGTTCCCTGTAAAATATTGGCCTATAAAAGCTCCTGTTAACCTGACCTTGCTGTAAAATACGTTATTAAATGACCAAAGCTATTAGCGAAGCGAACTAAAGGCCAATGTGTGAAGGACAGAGGCAACTACCTCCGCATCTGAACATCTCTGCTACCAGATAAAAGCGTATATGAAGCCAAGGTCAATTAACTGATTACATCCAGATTCCCATCTGCAGTTTTCTTAGATAGTAGCAATTTTGGAGTTGAATTACCATAAAGTTGAATAAAACTGTAGACTTGCATTCAAAATAAAAGATTCGCGGAAATAAGCAATAAATTGTAAATTGCATTTGTACAATGTCATTCCAGCTGCTGACATTAATGAAAGATGGTCTCAATTAAGAGACTACTGAAAAATTCAGAGATATAGGTGGTTGTTTAAAAGCTAGAAAGTGAAAGTAAGCAATAGGAAGTAAAGGAAAATATCACTGTCCTAACGGTAAATATAATATACATCTAATAGACAGGGATTCACTAAAACTCTTTCCTAAAAGAGTCTGTACTTGGGGTACTTCTGGAGGATGACTCCAAGATGAATATGCACCGGCTAAGCTTAGACCTGAAAATGGGTTCACAGAAGCGATCACATTGTGATCTCAGAAGTTCTCGGATTTAAAAGCTATTCTCTGGTCTTCATATAAGCCAGCTGTGGTCAGATTTCCAAGGTCTTTAAAAAGAAATGGTTTTCTGGGCTTTTCAGCAATATACGCTGGTGCAGAAAAATACACATCATCTGGAAAGAACGAGATACCCTACCAAAAAACACTACCCGGAAGAATAAAATGTTTTTGAAACACTAGTGGGAGTCCTGTGTCTCGGATGGGAGAATCGCCCACAAGGAGTTCAGATGTGGGGCCAGGTGGGGAGAAAGCAACTTTGCAGAAAAGATCCGAGCATGTTGGTGGACAACTTGAACCAGAGCCAGCAGAGTGCCCTTGAAGCAAGAGAGGGCCAACTGCATCCTGAGCAAGAGTCTATCCAGAAGCCTGAGAGAAGTGATCCTTCTCCTCTATTCAGACTCGTGAGACCGCATTTCAAGGGCTGTGTCTTGTTTTGCGTCTCCCACTATAAGGAAGACTGGATATTGGAATGAGGTCCTGCAAAGGGCCACAAAGATGGTGAGCTGGATGGAGCGCATGGCCTATGAGAGGACAAGAGCTGGGTTTGTTCAGACTGGAGAAGAGGAGAGACCTTACTGCCATCTGCAACTACGCAGTGGGAGGATGTAGCAGAGGTGCTGACGGGTGATTCCTGGAGAGGAACACAGACATGACAAGAGGCGAGAAACACATGTCAAGTGTGGGAAATTCTCGCTATATATCATATAAGAAATAAATGTTTTCACGGTGAAGGTAGCCTGATAATTGAACAGGGGCCCAGAGAAGTTGTGGAACCTCTATCTAACTATTGGAGTTAAACAACTGGACAAGGTTCTGAGCCAACACGGACCAAATATCCCCTGCCCTGAGTACAAGGTGGAACCGGAGGTAACAAGGGGGCTCTCCTAGGTACGTGATTCTGCCTTTCCAAGTGTCTGGGAGGCTTCGGGGACTGGTACAAATCACTGCACTATTTTAGTAATCTCCTGTAAATGGCTACATCTTTCTGCCCTAAAGGCTTTTCTCCTGGTAATTTGCTACTGTCAATTCCTGCATTAATAAGATTTTTGCTTACAGTCATTTCCAGGAGTGCTACTAAGCTGGTAACAGTACGTATTAATGGTTTTCTAGACTTGGCTCCTAAAATATGGCAACATTTGTTAAAAACAGTCTCCAAAACTTGCAGCAGCTGCTCACTTCATTTGTTTTCAGCAGTTGTTATTCCTCCACAGTTAAAAAAATCTATCCTGGATCAGTGCAATGGTAAAACAGAAGGATGCAGGAAAGCCTACCGTGATATTTCTACCAGCAAGCCCTCCCAACGCATTTCACCACGTGTCATTCTGGTTTGGGCACTGTGTTAATTTTTATTAGGATTCAGATTTAAGCATTGTTGGAGACTAGAAAAGAGAATTGAAAGAAAGAAAAATAGGAAGAGTATGAAAAAGAAGCAACATCTGAAATGCACACCTAGTGCATAACCCCGCAATGAATCAAAGCGGTATAAAAGGCAGGATAATCTCAGGAAGCAATAAGGAAAAAGTTGTTTACACTGGTGTGGTTCATAATCATTTTGATTTTACACGCAGTTCTGTGACTTCAAATATAGAGCCTCTGGGCAAAGAAAAAGCATTCCTCAAAGCATCCTTTTCTTCCTTGTTCTCGCAACAAACTCTTTTGACTACATCAACAAACTCTTCTGACTACATCCTCCACTGAACAAATGTTCTGCAGTGTTCAACACCATCAAAAGAAAATGAAAGACAAAGACGAAATCCTTTCCTTTCAACATCTTCGAGCCACAGCTTTGCTCAGGGAAGTTGTCAATTTTCCTCCACCTCACAGTGCTGTCTGCCCGCAGCTGACCTATCACTCCCTCACATTGAAAGGCTGCGTTTCCAGTCCCTGGTGGTTTGGAGTACTCCTCACCATCTTGCTCTCTTCTATGAAATAAGGAAAGACTGAAAATTCACAGTGAGCTCATGTGTAGAAGGGAAACAGTTCAGCGCTGTCTTGATTCTTCTTACATGAAATATTGCAGCTTTTTAACTCAAAGAGTTGGAAATTGAAAGGAGAAGCATTTCTACACAGATCAAGTTGTTTTTTAAATAAATGTTTAATATTGAATTAAAAAATGCTAAATAATGCAAAACGTGCCAGGTGACAGCTCAAGGGATAAGAAATCATTAGAAAACAGCAGGGGGTTGGATTTGTTTTATCTTTGTTTGTGGGTTTGGCTTTTCGTTTTTTTTTTTAATTTAAAGTAGAAAAGTAGTATACACTTGGAGAGACTCAGGGATGACCTGTTACAAAAGAAAAGTCACAAGAAAATTCCAGTCTACGGTTTTGCTACTAATCGTGATGTTTAGTGGACAAAAACTGCACTGAGTGGTGGTGCACAGACAGTTCAAACAGCGGTATTTGAATACATTTTTGACATAAATATCTGCAAAAATGTGCTGACTGCAGACGCTGTAAGAATTCTTACACAGCTATATAAGCCAAGCTGAATTTGGAGACTGTCCTGAAAATTAGTGCTGCATTCATGAGGTAATTCAGAGTTAAAACCACACTATCAAAGACCTGTAAGATAAGTTAGTTCCACACATCCGATCAATATTCATCTGTTCAGCTCCAACATACCACACAAATGTTCTCAGCATCACAAATGATCTCCCACCAGCAGTCCTGTGTCTGGTACAGCAAATGCACTCCAGAAGAAGTAGCTTATATTAAAAAAAAAAAAACAACCTCCCACCCCCCACGAAATAAAAAGATAAATCCTTTGCGGTAATTTATTTGGTTCTGCTTTCCTGGTCATACCTCGCTGAATACATCACATTAAATTTAGTTCAGCCAATAACTTATGGAAAATGCAATGCTGAGAGGCAAGCTCAACTGGCAGAGCTATGCGAGAGGGGTTTGTCCCACACATCAGACATCTGCGAGTCAGCAGCTGTAGTGGCGGACTTGTCAATAAAGTGACTTGGTAGATGGGCTCACGTCAGAGCCTGCAGCACACCGTGATGGTTGTTACGTTTGTGGCTGAGAAAGCCCAGAATAGCTGAAGAGAGAACTACTCCAGTGCTCAGACATAAAGCAGAAGGGCCAAGGGAGCAGAGCAATTGTATCACCTGCCTGGCCCCTTCAGGAGCGGATGGCTGAGCAGCAGCAGCAAGTGGTTGGAGAGAGTGCCGGGGCGCTGTGCCGCACTGCGTGTGGACCTGTGACTGGGCGAGTAACTTGACTTTCTGGCTACAGACAGCAAACACCCACCAGAGGCAATACGCTCAGAAGGGCATTTCAAACCCCACGTCCCGATTGCTGGTCCAGATTCCAAACCGCTATCAAGCCCTGCTGGGACTGAAGAACCCATCCCACATACAGGTTATTGCTGGTTTAGGGGCTGGGGAGAGTGGTGATGTGGAAGAAAAAACCCAGAGGGAACCCTGGAGTATATGGTTTCTCACTCAGTTTGACTGGTGAATTACTACTTTACAAAGAGCAGAATGCAAACTTATTAGAAGAGATTTTTTCTCATCTTTTCAATTTAAACATCATTATTTTTACTTGAAAGTAAGCTTTTAAGTAGACTCGCTTTTAGCAGACCTACATGAAGAAAACCCAGCAACTAGTTTGATCTAGCTGCTCTTCTGAAAATCGGAAGACTGAGAACTGAAGCAGAATCAAATGAAACGGTGAGATTTACTGTCTACCCAGGGGCCATTCTGCATCCACCTTTAAGGTTCACACATAGACACTTGAAGTATGCTCTCAAGCAGATCTTCACACAACTGAAGATGTGTTGGTAGATGCAGGAGAGAAAAGTCATTGTTCTGTTCCGTTCCTACTCTTCCTTTTGGATAACTTAAGAAATCCATCATCATCATCATTATCTAGGGGAAAAGCTTGTCTGCAGGAGTGGACATGGCAGTTACTTCATGCAGTAATATAGAGGTAAGAAGCTCCTTTAACTCCATCCATGAACGAATGAAGCCTGTCCGAGTGCTGTCACATTACCTGCTGCTCTTTGGAAATTAAACAAAACAATTATTTCATCACCATTTGAGTTTGTTTCTCATAGTCTAGGGAAGATGAGAATTTTAATGAGCTGAACATATTTTGAAAAAGGCATATACAGTAATTCTGGATAATCTTAACGCTGATATATAGGTATATAGCAGATGGGGTAGAGTGCTCCTAAGTAAATTAAGCTTTATTACTTTGTATTTGCTTAAAGCGTATTTGTGAATTCATAAAAAAATATTCCTCTGGCTAAATGCACTTTTTAATTAGCTGATGTTCAGTGATACAGAGAAATGTAATATCTGTGACACAAGACTCATGTAACTCAATATCTGCATTGTTGCTAGGGAGTTTGTTCACTTCTCGTTTGTTTTTCACTCCGCTACGACTATTCCTAATGCTAATATTCAGGTTACCGTGTACTTCAGATGACAACAGGTTTATTTGCAGTTTAACTATTTGTAGATAAACCATACAAAAGTCTGTGGAAACTAACCTTAAAACGACAGTAAGGTATTAAAGCAGGCTGGTCCGACTTTGAGAGTGCTCTGTAGAAATTATCCATCTTCTTATTGTAATTCTAATGTAAGCATCACCTAGGGAGTGCTCAGATTGTCCTGTGAAAGCATTCAAGACCTGTTATAAGATTTTTACATAGAATTTGGAGAGAGGTTTTTTTTGTTTCATTCTGCAAAACGGCTCTTTGCTTTGTCCTGTTAACCTCTCTCAGAAGCTTCAGAGCAGAGACTTGACGCACGCTCATAACCAAACCTCACTAGGCTGAGAACAACCTGCAGCTGGGCAGTGCTTTAGTTTTGAAAATTTGACCATGTTTTTTATCTAGAGGAATACCTGTGAGCTGAGCTCCACAGGACACCGAGCATTCTGATGGAGCTCCTCCAGAAATGCTCCCTAGAGTCACATGCAACAATTTAGTCTGGGTAGAAAAGTGCTATTCAGGGAAGTTTCTTTTAAAGTCAAAAGGTATACAACTGAGATCTAACAAAATAAGTGGTTTTTTCCCTTACTGAGTTTTTTCTAATTCTTACTGTTTCACCTTTTTCTCAGAAGCCATCCACATTGCTAGCAACATTTTGTGAATAACAGAAACCAAAACCTGCAGAAAATTTAAAACTGAAGAAGCTTCTGTGGAAGTAAGTAGTTATCTCAAAAGAATTATTTCATGCAAAGGTAATACATCTATTCAGTAAGCAAACAGAAGAAAAATAAAACAATAAATGAGCCATGAGCACACAAAGCAATAAAAATTTAGTAGAACTGCCATCCAAAGCAGCACAACAACTAATCACAGTGCACGAGAAAAAAAACCCAAAAAAACAGTATTAGGAGAGTTTCAGCTGCTAATGGGTGTAAGATTGTTTAGGCTTGCTATGCAAAGAGTCATTTTGCTATCGATGCACATTTTGAATACTGTATGAGGTTTTCAAATGCCATTGGAGAGTTGATGCTCAGTATTTTTATTTTCACAGTCCTGTGCGTAAAGAACGTACAAACAATGGAATACGCAACTTCTACGTATAATTGTCATGAGTGGCATAATAATCCCACTCCCTGCAACAAGTTCTGGAAAGCGTGTTAGGAGAGGGAAGTAAATGATCAGCAACGTGTTCTAGCAACCACAACAGAAAAGAAAAAACAATTAGTAGTACTAGTGACAGCAATGATTACCTAATAAAAGTGAGACGCATTATGCATTTTTGGCAATAGATCGGGGTCACTGGAAGCAAAGCAATAATGTGATGACTACACGACACAGGTAGTTTTCCTGCTAAAAACTTAACAGCAAGATTTCCTACTTTCTGCCAAAAAAGCCACAGCAAATTTCCCTGCGTGCAGTACGGCAAGACAGACAGAAAACAACAGAATCTGCTCCTGGCATTCACGTCTAACAAAACAAACAAATAATTTGATAACATTAGGAAAATGCCAAACCATGAACATTTATGAAGGAAAGGACCAGAGCATCTAAGTCACCAATCTAAGAAAAAACCCAACAGAGTTGAAAGGAATGTAAGTCTGGCAGCAAAGCATGGCTTAGCAAGAAACTCCGGATGGACAAACGTGATCTGGAAACAGGCACCTGTTGTACGGACAACTAATCTTTGGAAGAAAACACCAAAGGGTGCCGCCACCACACCATCCTCCCAACACCACCACCTTTATTGGTATCTTCAAATCGGAATCAGATGGAGGATGATGTCAGTAATGTCAGCGTTAACCAAATAAAATATGAGGGGACGCGTAAAATAGAATGGCCTGTGAGATAGAGGAGGCTAAATTAGATTATCTCATGTCAGTTGTGCCTCAGACTGAAAACTCAAATGAAAAAGGAGAAAAATATTTTTCGGATCTCACACAATGCTGACATGCTGCCGTTTCACTTAGCAGAATTCAGTTATCTGAATTTTGAGTGACGCTGTCCTATGACACACGCACACAGGTTATAGTCCATGTCTAACGTAACGAAAGGATAAACAGCACATTCGAGGCAGGGCTGTGCTGATCCCCAGAGCTCCTATTGTCACGTGAGCCAGAGCCAGAAAGCAAACACACAGTATTGATACACTTCTGCTCTGAAATAGGTATTACGCCACCTAAAAACCTCAGAAATGCTTAATATTGACTGTCTCTATTCTGCCGTATGTCATATAAGAACATCTCACAGCAAATTAACTATCGAATATTTAAATGCTTCAAAAATCCATTTGATTTTGAATCTGTTTTGTGTTTCAAGGCAGTTCCCCCCTGCTTTATTCATTTTGGACAGTGGGTTGGGGATTTCTGGGGCTTTTTAGTGGTGGTGGTGGTGGTTTAAGATTTCATTCTGTTTGTTTTCACAAAGACGCGTGTTGAAAACGCTTTATTGTTGCCATTGACGAAGTATCCTCAGTATTTCATTAAAAATTAAATAAAGACCCAAGGGGTTGAAGGAAAATGGATTTTTTCATTTTTCTCCCTTTTGCTCTTGAGAATGATTTATGAAGTACAAGTGCATTCATAAACTAGACACTACACCCTGGAGAAAATAAACTAGATATTATTCAATTGTTAGTGGTTCTTATTATGAACAGCCACCACCGATTTTACATTGTTTGTTGAAATAATTTTTATCCACATAACTCTTACTCAAACTATGACAAATTGGATGGAAAAATGCCCTGTTTATCATCCAGATCAAAACTAAAACTCACATGTCTCTCTTCCGTAGTTAAAACCGTAATTGTATTGCCATATTTCATTCCATTCATTAACAGTTACCAACACATTGAGATAACAAGTTGCTACGAAAGCTGGTCATTTGTTGGCTGTCAGATTGAAGAAGCACACCCTTAGGTAAGGCTCACTACAGGACTTCAGCCTTCTGCAATCTGGACCTTAATGTCAGTACTATCCCACAGCTTTCCAATTCCACCCGCCTTCACCAACCTCTCATTGCCCTGCAGGTAAATTTTACCTGCGTGGGACATTGGGACACCAAAGTGTCATGGGAGATCCTTAACGGATGTGTCCTAGCCGTTAGGGCTCTCTCCCTCATGGGGCAGGTTGTACGTACCACTGTATTCAAGAGGATTTTGGATGCTCGTTAGCAAGAGCGAGCCTTGTAAAACTGGCTGTGCTGCTTCCTCAGTTACACGCGCTTCTCCAGTTGTCCTCCAGAAACCTGGAACACCCCCATTCTTTCAAGTGACCCAGGACGCTTCTATGAAGTAAAAGTGAAGGAAAGCATAAAGATGGATCCTTAGACTTTCCTAAATAGCATGTGTCAGCAAAACCAGTCCTGGCAGAAGGGCACTCTGGCTATACCTACGGGGAGGGAGCAGGACTACCCCAGTGTGACCCAAAGGCACGCGTGAGCTGGTGTAAAATGAACCTGCACCCCTGAAATAATCTCCGAGCCTTTGAAATACTTGGGAAAAAGGACCAGTTCTCCCTTAACCCCCTTCTCAGTGTATAATTTCAGAGATGATCTGCATATTAGTTAATATTTATAAGCCATCCCACAAAGAAGCTAACAGACACTGCCGTTTCGTAACGGTGGCAATTTAAACAGACGGCAAATGGGGCTTTTGTTGTTGCTGTTGTCAAACGTGCAGCCAAGATAACAGAAACCCCTTTTTTTAATGGATCTCATTTTAAGAAACAGAGGCGAAAATATAGGTTTAATAATTTTTGAAAAATGGTTTAAAACTTAACGACAGCCTGGATTACCTTACAGCGCTCCACTTGTTCAGTCTTGCCATTTCAGACAACACTGCTGACAAACAGCAGCAACACGTGTACGTAAAGTTCAATAAATAGCCACTGGCAGCCGTACTGCCAGGAACCGCCTGGGAACACCTCTGCAGCACCGCTTTTTCACTCCTTCCCAGCTGCAGAGCTACAGCTACCGCAGCAAAGCTTTCCAACAGCTCACGTTATTGCAGCAGTGTGGGAGAACAACGTTACCCCACGCTAGCCCTGCGTAAGAGCATCTCTGCAGTTTAATTAATGATGAGACAAAGCGCACTAAGCACTCGATTTTAGGAAACAAGGTGGTCCAAGCCCGCCGTGTAAATATTTGCTCACTCCAGGAGCATTTCCAGGGAAAAATGACAAGATTCAACAAAGCTGCCTGACCCCGCCGAGGTTAGAGATGCTCCCGGTTTCCTGACACCGGGGTGTCACCGAGCTGAAGGAAGCTGACACCTCTCGGTAGGCGTTGTTCAGTCCCGTTTGGTAAACTCGGGAAGCTCCGGCACAGCGAGGAGTAGGCGGTTGTTTAACGTAAAGGACTGAGGGTACCTCCTTTGTCACACCAGGGAGGCGGTTCAAAAGCAGTACAATTAGCTGTCTAGAGCAGTCGTGTTCCAGAGAGGAGCAGGAATACCAGCAAGAGCCTCTTTTCTCCTATTAACAAGACAAGTCCACTGAGAACCAATCAACCCTGCCACTGCAGAGCCTGTGTGAGGATTGTTCTGCACTAATAGACTGGGAGAAAGTAAATAACGACTTTTTAGTATTCTGAAAGCTCTCTCTAAATCACAGAAGGCTCTAATAGCATAGTTACACATTTAAAAGTAATATTCACGTTTCAGGAACATGAAATGCCGGGAATGATTCATAGAGCAGGTTTCAAAGCCTTCCCATCCCCCTCCACATCACAAAATCGCAAGAAGCTGTTACAGAAAATGCTTTTTTGCTTTACAAACATGACAGCTTTTGTTTAGTGCCTCACCAGTTGGCCTTTAAACAATTACTGAAGTAGCATTTTTAAACTGAGCACTAAATTCAGCTAAGTATTTTAAGAAAGGCGATGCCTTTGCAAAGGATGCAAATCACACGTTCAGTGTGCTTGGATTTCTTCCTCAGCAGAATCCTCTAACAACCTGAGGCAAATAGGAAGCGGCTGTGCGCACCTGGATGGAGCAAAGATGCACCTCCGCAATATCTGCCTTATTTAGACCTCTTGAGAGCATCACGCTTGAGCATCGCTTTGCCACAGCTCACTCAGCTGAACTTCTGTGGCAGGCCAGCCATAGAAAGAAGCACATTTTACAAGAAAAAAGGAAAGAAAACACATTGAAGAGACAGGAATGTGTGCAAAGTGTTGTGCATGTGACAATATGGAATAATCTTGGTTTATTTAACCACAAATCTGGTAGCGTTCCAGGAATTAAAACGGGGCACAAGAACACGTTTCCAGTGGGACAAGAGATTGGTTTGAACAGGGCATATAGGACTAAGGCTGCTCACCACAAGGCCAAAGCAATACTTGGGAACCAGCTAAAAACTTCAACAACCAAATACAGTGCATTCTTAAAGTGATATATCAACATCATTTAGTAATGATACCATGCGAAAGTGCTATTTCACGTGGGTTTTCTTCAACTGCGACCACACGGATTTCACATAATACCAGAAATCTTGTCTGTAGCTTGTTTTCTAAAATAAGCAGAAGAACAGACATCCATCACACCACACAAAACAATGAAGTTTATCAAGTGTGGTGTATTTGGTCTAACTGCAACAAGGCATTCCTGCGCCAAACTGTGCAACAATGCCTTCCTTTGGACAAGACTGGGTTATTCTAAACCTCCTTTGGACAAGACTGGGTTATTCTAAACAGAATATGTCCTCTTCTTTCAACCTACATTGGACTTCCCCCTCCAGTTTAATATTTCCAAGAGTTCTCCACTGAGCTGTTTTGTTCTTTTGGAGGCAGCATCTTTTAAGCAGTTATTTCTGAAACGCCACACGACTGATCTTCAAGTATGATACAGTAGTTCAACATTCTTTTCAGCTGACTACTAAAATAGGACACTGCACAATAAAACTTCTGCTCTGCGATTCCAGAAAAGCTTCATCATGAAGAAACAAACTTCTCGGGAAGGAACTACTCCATTGAACAACTACTACAGTGCAGCAAAAAAAACCTGAGACAAGTGTCTGCACCTTAAATCATCTTATTATTTATAGCGCTTACAGTTGTGGACTACAGCTGCTTTCTTAAAACTCCTATCCAACCCCATTCACCTATGCTTACTTGTATTTAAAGCATGTTAATGACAGATTCTTCCTCCGAACTGTTGGAATAATATCAAGTGGATAAAAAGTAAAAGTGCAATGACCTAAAAAAGACAGCTTTCCTCAGATTTTCACAGATAAGGCATGACATTCCAACAGGGAGATACAGAACACAGTAATGTACAGCCATAGCTCATACGCTCCCTCCCGCCTCCTCCTCTTCTCCCACCAGATTCAGACACTACCATTACTTTGGCATTAGACTAGTGCACCTTAAAAGCTGGCTTTCAGCCTGGATTCTGTTAATAACTAACCAACTACATTGTTCAGATTTATATAAGCCAACCTAGACATAAATGAATACAAAACAAACACAAGAACACCAATAAATCCTGTTAGACATGTAACTCAAAATATAACTGCACAATGGCTATTAAAATATTCCACACCTCTTCTATAACATATAGCATCTAATACATCACTGCCAGTTTCAGATATGCAGGAAGCCAGCAAAGCTGCGAGGGATGTGGTGCAATTACTCAATAAATTCATTAACTTATTTAGAAACTTCACAGAGATAAATTATACAATGCAGAGTATCACGTACCTCAAAATAGGTTCTATTTTTCTCGCAATACTATTAAAAGCTTTAAACTCATTTAAAAAAATTCATGATAGCTATCTTGGAATAAGTTGCAATTCAATGCCTAAGCCTTCTGTGTCACCCAGCTGAACACGTAGCATAGATAAAAGCCAGGGCCAACAGGAGAGGGTTGACTGCATCTGCTGACATCCACAGCTCTTCTCCCCTAACCAAGGAAATCCCTACCGGAGGAAACATTTGTTCTTCGTTAAGAAATCTTCATTAAAAACCTGGTGAGTCAGGAGGTACTGCATTTGTAGCCATTCGTACCCAGACAGTGTAGGATCATCCTAACCCACATTCGTGCCCTTCCAATTAGTCCAGCTTTGTAACTCATCTGCAAAGCAGTGCTCCTCAGGTTCCCTCAGAATCTAATTAAGGCTGTCATTGCTCTGCTAACCAACACTAATCACCACTAACAAGGCGGCTACTCGGGGCAGGTGCCGGCATCTCCGTTGCGGGTGATGCAGGGTTCACTCAAGATTTCCAAGCTCAGATCAGAGGTGAGCTGCCCCTCAGCTAGCAAAGCGTGCCTCCAGAGGGACAAACTGCTTTTGTAAGCCTTCCAAGGCAAAAAACCATCAGGTTCTATATAATAGCCGTTTCCTAAATGGTAGGTACACAGCATAAGGATCCATGCTGCACCAAAATGAAATGTATACTCAAATACTGCATTTGATTTTTCTTTCTTTTCTAAAAGGAATATTAAAAAAAAAAAAAAATAGATATGGGATCCAATGAGCCAGTACGCTCTAAAAGAGCAGCCTTTGAGTATTAAGAAACGATATTGCAGCGGCATCAAGAATTATCACAGCCCTAAATCACCACAATCGCAATGTTACGTACAGCACTAGTCGTTACCTTCTAAGCAACAGCTGCACATTGTTTGTGTGTGGTTGAAGCAATGACTGTTCAATGTTGTTGGGGGGGAAGAGAAGCAGCATCTCCAGCTGCTCCCTTCACCCCCCAATCACAACATGCAAGCAGAGGTAGGGGAAGCACAGCAATCGTGCGGCACACAGTCCCCGCCATCCTCAGCAAGCGGTTTGGTACCTTGGAAATTGCTGTTCATGTGGAAATTAGCTGTCACACCCATAGAAAAGTAAGCAAAGTAACCATTGTTAATGGGATGTTCACCAAAATGCTGCATGATGGAAGGTTGCTCACACATATCAAGTGCAGGGGGACAAATCCCTGTTCATAATTATGCTGGGTTTGAGGGCTGGATACATATTAGAAGATATTAGAATTTATTTCTGGTTTTGAGACAATTGTGCATATCCAGGATAGATAATGATTTGAGAATTAGACAATCATTTTACGAATACTATTTTGTATGTAATAACAATTTTGAAATATTTGTAAGTTCTAGTTTTAAGACATAAGATACAAAAATTCTGTGACCAAGGAGGTCCACAACATGTTGAAGTACTACAGTAAACATACACGAGCTTGAAAAACGTACAGCTGATCTCTTTCACATATAGCTTATTATCCAACAAGTCAGGATAAAGGCTCAGTAACGGAGTACGTGAATGCGTACGGAGGATCAGAGATGGCTCTGAGGAAGGCTCCAAAGGGTACGAGCAGAAAACGGTAAAAAGACAGCTAATACCAGAGTATGGAATAGCACGGGAGAAGAGGCAAAGCTAAAAGGTGAAAACCTAATCGGGGAAAATATGCAAAGGGTAAGCAGGGTAGATTAAATGAGCTAAGAGGTAAAGACAAATTATATCAGGACTTTGGAAGATGCTTTGACTGCTGGGATCGGGCGCAGTAAAATTGAGCAACGGTGCAATCGCATCAAGAGAAAAACTAATAATGTTTGGAGTTGTGGGAATGGAAGATTTCTCATTAGATCTCTACAAAACAATTACCAAGGCAGGTGAAGGACAGGAGAAGAATAAAGAAGAGACAGAATCTAACTGTATTATAGAATGAAAACTGTAAGGCTCAAGTAAAAATGAATAGGTTAAAAAAAAAAGCAGGCAGTATGTGAAGTCTGGAAAAGTAAAGTGCAGCCATCAGTGGAGATCAGGAAAAAAAGTAATTGAAAAATTCAGAGAAATCATGATGAGAAGCCTGATTTTGAAAACAGAGCTGTGTGGCCACTTATTTACTTCATTGGCATTGGCTTTTTTTGTTTCTTTCTTTCATCTTGGTTTTAAAGTAGCCTGTCAGAATGGTCTGAAGCGTTAGAGAACAAGCGTCACTTGCATGAAAAGACTGATCCATTTTTGGAGTACTTGTCAGAAAATTTTTTCCTATTCTCTAAAGAATTACCTCTTTGCATTAAAATATAGCATCAATACCTAATTGATGTATTACATCTCCTCTGTCTGTCTTTGTTCCAGGCAGAAACTGTACTGGTTTTGCACACAAAACAATACCACGTCAATAAAGGTTTTATCTCCACACACCCTCCCTCGCCCTCCTCCATTTCATTTGTAAGAGTGAGAACTCCTGCGCTGCACTCTGCAAACACACACGCTATCGTACCAAATTGATACTTCAGCCTTTTCGGCATTCTCTTTCCGATACGCAAGTCTAGTGTCTCTGCAGATACATTATGAAATGATTGATTCTGCAAGCATATTCCTTTGTACTTTCGAACATTTTAATGGTACAAAAATAAATTGACTTTGGAACTTTCCATCCTTTTTCTCTCTTTTCTCTCTGAGGGGAACACGTAATATTTTTTTTCTCTCAAAAGAGGAAAAAGGAAAAAAGAGCAATCACACTTCAACCATTAGTGTTCTCACTGAAATTGCAAAGCATCATACTAAGTGTACCAGCATCCCTTTGACAGCCACGTAAGAGCACCTACTCACTGGTGTAATGGAAAAAGTTAGTGATTATATATACTGAAGTGATTGAGCCAACAACAACTCTAATGGAGGGGAAAAAACCTTGATTAATAACAAGTGCCACTAAAAGAACAGATTGTTTTATGAGGAATGAATCACAGAGAAAGCAGCAATACAGTATGTCCTTGTCCACGGGCTGGGAATTGGTGAGGGAAAGAATAAAAAGACAAATGCCTGAAGATCAGTAACAGTTTTGCTAGAAAGATTCTAATATAAATTTCTCCCTCATCTCCTCCAGCTCTCAGTGTATCAGAAGACGTATTACATGGTTACGTCTTTCTGGAAATCTCTTCCATATTAACTATGCTGCTTTTTTCATGGTTCGTACTTAATGCGTGTGAAACCAAGGAGGATGCAGGATGATTTACCACAAAGCACTGCTCTGGATGTTAAGTTGGCATATGATTTCTGTAAATTAAATGCTGTGTGTTTACGTACGCACACACACAACCGCCTTTGAGTAATATTGAACCAGTTAATACACAGAGCAGGAAAATCTTTTCATCGTTAAAGGCAGCAAAGCTTCAACACGCTTCAACATACAGTGCATGTTTTAGTCTAATGCCGGACATCTGCGTGCAAGCAACCTTCAGTAGGGAAGAAAACAAATCGCTGTCTAAATGAATCACTTATTGTGAGTCCTAAAAAATTTTCTACTTTTATTTAGACAAACATCTTGATTTTTCTAAAAGAGAAAATGTTTTGGTTTAAAGAGCAACCACAAAACATTGACATATCTCAGCGGTGTTGGTAATCTCATGATTCCGTTAGAAGCAGTGTAACAGGTAACGTTTGAGACCTGCCCAAAGCAGGAAATCCCATACAGTTGGTAACACTCCATGCAACCATCAGCAGATGACTGTCCGGGATCCTACTGCAAATCAACTTCCTGTTATTTATAGCAAATACTAGCAAACGGAACGTGAGAAAGATTTCCAGTCAACAGAAAAGTAGTCCAAAAATAAATCACTTGGATTTTTCCTTCTGCTTCTAACCTTTGAATCTGAATCAGAAATTAGTTTCTGAGAAGATATGGTTTTACGAAGTCTGTGGATCAGCTTTGTAAAATACACTTTAGAAGTCACCAGATCCAATTCCAAAATAATTTTGCTATTTTGCCATAAAACATACGATCATGACCGATCTGTCACCAGATTTTACAATTACCCATATGAGACTGAGACAGCACAAAACCTGAAGTCACCACCCTTCTGTGAAAACAAGGGATAAATATGCCTCCTCTCTCACCTAGCTCCAAGGAGAGCCAGGAACTGCAGCCATCACCACCAACAATGGTTCCCATCGGTTTGGTCCGTTAATAGAGTGGCTTCAAGAGATGCAAGAAGAAGCCCGAGTTGCCACCAGTTTCACACCGACAGCGCTAAACATCAGAACACAAATCTCACCTGCACATTCTTGCGCCTTATCCACCCAATCCTCCTGCGCTGACCTGCTGATACAGCACCAACATAAACCAAAGCAAATATTTAGCTCTTGGTCCTCCTCCCATTTGTGTTTGAACGCTATTTTGTGCATTCAGCGCACTGCACCCCTCACGCCAAAATACATTCACAACAGAAGTTTCCCAACTAGTTTCTCTGAAAAGTTATGGAGCAGATGGGCTGTACAGCCACGCACACACATAGCAGACACCGTGATAGCCACGAGTAAGCCAGGGAGCACCAGCAGCAGACTACAATGGAAAAATCCCCTGTGCTGCTACAGCGCGCGGTTCTGGGTACGGACCTAACCAACACATTCCATTGCTTCTATTTATCAATTTTTGCTCTTGTTCGAGTGCTTAAATAAAACCATCATAGCCAGAATGACTTATTTGGTGCATATTAGCTTCTAACCTTCTCAGGGAACCGAACAGATCTGCTTTCTTAAGAACTACAATCCCAGCCTCTTTAGCAATAACACTAACCAGACATTGGCTTTTTTCCTCAAAACGTCAAGATTTCTTGCTCTACAACACATTGTTTCTGATGCAATGTCAGAGCATTGCAGCTTGAGAAACCTGTTTGGTGAAAACAAGAATAAAACCTGAATGCAGATAAATAAATTAGACCCACCCTACTAGTTGTTACCGTTATAAAAGCACCATTTGCAAACCAATGCCTACACAGTTTGTATAGGGACAATCCTAATTTATGTATTAAGAATTGAAGAAAAAAATGAAGTTAATGATGGGATATTAAAGAATTGGGTAAACAGACTGCAAATGCTACATATCTGATGCGATAGGCTTTGCCTCCGCAGAATGCTTGGATGTTCTGGCTCTGAATCAGCAGAACACTTAAGTAAGTGTCTTAATAGGACAATTATACCAGTAAGTAGAAAAGTCATTCCATTGATTTTAGTGGCACGACCCAAATCTAAGTGCATGCATACTTTCAGTGGTTTTCTGCACACTGACCTTTAGCATCCACCTAAATAGGAACTTATACTTAATTCTACACTTGTACTTATTCCCGACCTCAAACTGAAGCTTTGTATTCCACAGGTATCTCTATATTTTATTTTGAAAACAAGGTAATAGGCTTCCTTTCACAGTTGTTTAAAGCTGAGCTTCTTGCTGCTGCAGTAAAACAGACCAGAAGGCTTAACAGAGGAGAAATAGGAATTGGG
This sequence comes from Bucorvus abyssinicus, assembly GCA_009769605.1. Classification (NCBI taxonomy): domain Eukaryota; kingdom Metazoa; phylum Chordata; class Aves; order Bucerotiformes; family Bucorvidae; genus Bucorvus; species Bucorvus abyssinicus. The sequence continues at coordinate 4,924,549 of CM020039.1, read as the reverse complement.
CAAAATCCATATTGATGACACTGTATTATTAATAGATTACCTACTGTGACCTTTCCATGAATTATTAAAGCAAATAAATGCTATTTTAAAGTGTTATAGATCCTAGATAATTTATAAACACGGGATCATTGAATCTAATTCAATCTTCTCCCCTGATCTCTCTCCCTATTCCCATTTCCAAATGGCTTTTAAGATATCCATGCAGTATTATTCGGTGTAGCTGTGTATATATGAATTTGAACGCTCCTGCTTCCATGCAGCGTTGGCACGCTTGCTGTATACCTGATGGGCTGCAGGTACCGTAAAAAGCGAGTCGTTTATCCAGAATGTGCTCTTTGCTGTGAAGTGGTTCTTTCTCACAGGGCATCCACACACGCCCTTCTACATCAACACTTAAGAGCTACTCCTATCACTCCTGGGTAGTGACTGTGTAATTGTGTTTTAAAGAGACTGAGAGGGGAAAAGAGCGAAAAGGCAGGTGAAATGTGAATGCGTATGTCAGGTACTCAGCTTTTTCTGGCAAGTAACTTCTCTTCTAGAAGTTCACCTCTGCTCTCTAACAACTGACGGCTCCCAGCAGTTCTGCCATCAGACTTGTGGAAGAGAATCTCAAAGTGCTCCGAGCGAGCAACAACTGCAGCCATGCCCTGCCTGAGGCTAATTTGGGGATGGCAGAGCACAGCGCAAACCTATGCCTGAGCGTCCAGCATGGTGATGTCCGGGTGCTGCTGCCTGAACTCTGGAGAAAAGGCACTGAGACAGGTTTGAATTTCTCCGTTCCTACTTACGCAGCCCGTCTGCACACATGCAGACAGCCACTGAACACGTGCTGAGCAGAAGCTGCAAATTTTATACATCCCACTGATGGCAACTAAGAGCTGGGTGACCGTAGCGGGTCTGTACCTGTGCAGCGGAAAGAAAGAGTCTTCCTGACACTGGGGATAACCAATTTCTCCCAGGGCGTTTCTGAAGAAGTCAGGGAGAGCGAGTTATCTCCTGACAAACCCACGTTTCCCCAAGTTGCTGGCCCTAAACCTCTTGACACCAGAAGGAACAAGTCACCCTGCTAAAGCAGATTTGACATACTCAGTATTACTATATTGACATGGCTCTTATATTGAAAATAAAATACAAAATCTCCATAAATGAAATAATAGAAAATACAGGCACAAGCTCTCTGTGCATTGGAATGATCTATCTTTATTCCAGCAAATGCAACTTCTCTCTCTTCCGCCTGCTGTGTTTCAGATACAAATCAAAATAAATCTGCAGTAATTAAATTAAGAGCTTACACATGCTGTTTTGGTTTGTTTTCATCCAGGTTTTTCCCATACTTGACACCTTTTTATATTTTTCATTTTCAGCTGAATTTAACGTGTACTACAAAGGATGGCACAACAGTGTTACGTCACCACCATTCATACTTTCCCACCTACATACCTCCTGACCTGCAGCACCTATTCTTTTCTTTGAAGTACTGAGATACTTGAGTTAAAATAAATTATTTTGACGTGGCTGCAATTGTAGTTCTAAGATTTGGAAGAATATCTACCAGGGGTTAGGATGAGATCAGTCTACTTACACAGTGTTTTATCTAAATCCCGGGAGGCACAACTTCGGTATACTAAGCCACCTGAAAGCTATGTAACAACTAGGACCCAAGAAAATCTGCGAGTAGTTTTTCAAAGAAATGGAGGGAATAAGAGTTGCAGTAGAGTTTGCTGCAAGGAAAGAGAGATGCTCAGAATATTAGTTCTGGTGTTATTTTTTTGTCTTAACTGTTAAGAAAATCAAATTCTCGCTAAAAGGCTCCACTGTTATGTGGAGCCTTTAGTGAACTTGGAGAGCCACGTTTTAGCGATCACGTGCTATCGAGGACCAGAGCGATTGCAGTGCTCCTCTGTCTCATTGCCCCAGCTCTAGAACACAGTGAGGCTCAGACACGCGCTCAAACGTGCTTGGAAGTTTGAGCGAAACATCCTGAAACTACCATCTTGCTGCAAGCCTGTGTTAGGATTTCACCACAACAAGAGGCACCCTGTGCCGAAAATGTCTTGAGTTCCTCTAGCGTCTTGATAATTCGAGCCTTGGTGTTCACTGACAGCCTACGAGGGACAGTGCAGTGCTGATTTCCTGGAAGTGTTCAACCCCAACAGCATTCAGGTAGTCTGGGAACTGCTGAGTACGGCGTCACATGCCTCCCTTGTGCGGAAAGCATTAACAGTCAGAAGATAAAAAGAACAGGATATGGTCACTGTTGTGGAAGTGTGAGTGAGAGATGTCAGGCAGCAGATATATATTTAATCACTTACTGCCTTTTTGACGCTAGCAAAATACATCACAGAACGTACCCAACCCTTCTATGCTAGCAAAAGCACATGCTACTATACTTAAAGACATCGTATAGAGTGAACAGCTTTATTTACTCCAAAATATGTTTTATCTGTAAAATTATGGCCTACAGGCACAAAACCAACAATATATTAATACTGTAAGTATCTCTGGTCTTAAGTCAGCATTGATCTCCGGAATTACTCATTTTATCTTTCCTGCTACTGATTCACTGGTTTTCGGAAGATGTTGGAAGAAGTAAGAAACACGTACGTGCTTTTGCTAGACTAAACTCAGATAGATGATTAAACTAAGTTAATACATCAGTGACTTGTAAAATGAGACTTTAAAGGTTGTAAAATAATTTGAATAGCGTAAGAATACATTTACCTTAAAGGACAGCACTGGAATATTGCAAGAAACTGTCTCCATGGTGAATTACTGAAAAATTGAAATGCTGGGATCCCATAACAACTCCTATTTTTTAATTTTATGTACATAATTAAAGAAGTAATGACAGTTCACTGCTTGATAGTTCGAGTTATCTCAAAGAAATGCTTTAATCCTATCTTTAAAAACAATGTTTTGGTATTATAAGTAGAAACAAGGAGAGTGTACGACATCAAAGGGTAGAGTACCTGTAATTTATAGCACCGGACAACATGAAAAATGTCACCTTTGCATCATAGATGTCCATTGATATCAAAAGAAGCTTTTGTTGCACAAAAGGATAAGGAATAAAGTGTACTATTGTCCACTTTGCTCTCTCTGTAAACATATCTTGGAATCACTACGAAATATATTGCTAATGCATTCGTAGCCTGTGAAAGTTGGAATGGGGTTCCAGTGAGACGAGTTTATGAGACACAAACATAATAATTTGCCAGGCACTTTCTGACAACGGATAATTCAGTAGTTCCTACCCTACATTAAACCACCTTGGCTAGGAGTAGTAAATATAGGATGGAAGTTTTACATTAATATACAGAACACACTGTAAAATTTAAACAAAGACTTCATGGAATTACAGAAGAGAGAGGATTAAAAAAAAAAAAAAGAAAAAGCCTGTCACACACAGCTAAGGCTTTGTTATTTGCCATTTGAATAGCTGGCAATTCCTCCTTATCCATCATTCACAGCTGTCGGGTCCAGCCTTTCAACAGTGTAAAACGGTTTGAGCGTTGGAAGACAATCATTCTAAGAAAGTTTCTATGTCTGGGCAAGGTGAGTACTGCTATTAGAAAGGTGATCGTATTCTCGGGACATTCAATGAACTTGTATTTCCCCTCCAGTTAGTGTCTTTGTTTCCTTCTGATTCTTCAGATTCTTTCAAAATTTAGATCAAGTTAATAAAAAGCTCAAGATGGACCAGAGCCCTGATTGAAGAATCAAAGCTTAGCCTCAAAAAGTGGACTCCAGAGCTGGGAAGCCACAATCCACGAGCATTTTCTGAAATAAAACTTTATGGATGTTCAAGGGGCCCCACAAAAAAATGGATCCCAGCAAAGGGATGCCGAGTTTCCACTCTCACAGCACAGCTGTTACCCATCTTCATGTCAGTTTTCAAGTCTCTGGGACCGAACGCTCCTGGAGATCTAACTTCAGGAGTTTACCGTAATTGTAAATTCCTTCCACAACCTCGAACGAAAGCAAAAAGGACAGTATTGTTGCAGAGTGTTTTCCATTGATTGCCTGGAGATTCCCAGCAGTCACCCTCCCATTTCACTATGGCAATATTAATAGAGAATCTCTCATACGAGACCCAGTAGAAATGAATGTTTAAGACCGTCAGAGTAAACCATCCACTGTATGGAGGAGAAGCCTCGAGCATTTTAAGTGGTACTATACCTAAAATAGAAACTGTACAGCACGCCTTATCCGGTAAAGCTTGTAAATCCAAACACATCTTGAAAATGTGAATACCCAAAAGATGCATTATAAAAATTATCCAGGAAACCACGTTTCATCTTGACGGCCAGCAGTATTATCAAGGCTTGGCAACGACTAGGAGCCATGTGTTGACATACAGTGCATCTGCTTATGGACTTCACTGCAGAACCCTTCCCTGATTGTAAAAGCTAACAGGAATTTATAAAATAGCATCGTAAGACATGGTTTACAGGAGACTGATGTCTAATCACACACCTAGCACACTTGACACAGATAAATCAAAATCTCTCATCCATAGCATAAGGTTTGTTACTGATCAATACAAACAAGAAGCTGTCTATAGGCAAAACAGACGTTTTTCTATATTTATAGCTGAAACCACAAATACAGTGAACCATAAAGCACAATGCCTGCCAACTGCACATACGGTATGGGGTTTTGGGAGGGTTTTTTTGGTTTTTTGATTTTGTTTTAAACACAAAAGCTATAACCTGAAGGTAAATGTTCCTACTGCTCCCGGTTTTGATATCAAATATCAGCATCCTCCAAAGAAGCAGGATACGCGTACCACAGATGAAGAGCTAGATGTTTGGAGCACACAAGAAAGGCAGTCTGATTTCCCAAGCAGAACCCTAGGACAGCTCCCTGCATTCACCAATTTTCTTTGTGAATACTCTCATGTTTACAAGGTGCAAGTTCTGACCAAAACACCTCTCTAAACCTGGCACGCTAATTAGGTCCCTTTCTGTCATAGAGTCTTTTAGAGAAGCTTACAAAATGAGCTTCCCTTAGTCAGGACATTGCAAAAATCCTTTCTTTCTGCAAAGCCACGTATTTTCACTAGAATGTTGCGAGTGTTATTTTCTTTCAAAACTTCATCTTTTTGTTAATATCAGTTATTGGTCTAAACATCACCTCCCCCAAGCTCCCTCCCTGCCCGATATCAGTCCACAAGTTAAAAAATAGTGGAGAATAGAGACACACAGGCATCCCATTCAAACATGAACATTATTGTAATCATCTAAGCCTTGTTTTCGTTAGAAACCACAACAAAATTCTGATCGTTTTCAGTATCAGTAGGGGTCCCAATTAAACTGCATACATAGCACATTACTCATTTTAGGCACCAATACCGTATAAGATTCTTTTTTTAATGTCATCCACACTCATCATAAGGTAATTATGCTTATAAGAAGCTAATAATTTCTAGGATTATCTGTTTTAAGTTGTTAATGTACCTCGCTAAGAGGGTTTTGAAGAAGGAAGAAGGTTTGAAGGTGGGAAAGTTAATTTTTTAAACAAGAAAATACCAGAGAATCTTTGAGACATTAAACATGAGGTATCTATCTATTGAAAAAATAGCCTTGAAATGCAATTATAAGGCACTGAAAGAAACTTGAAGAGCTACAGTCAAATCAAGTGTCCCTTTTTCAAATCCTATTAAGAGTAGTTAATTTAAAGCTTAATTAAATTTTTTGAAGATGGACCCTGTTGGTAACTACTTCTATGTAAGCACCTCATCTTGCTTCCATAAGCAATGCTAGGAAGTGATTTTTGTTCAAGTCTGCAAACGTTGTTGATTCATGATCTTTTCCAGTCTCAGAGACCAACACAATGAGATCTGTACTCTAGCTGCTCAACAAGTGGGTTATTCAATCAAATTCTGTAAGATCAAATGTCAGTCAAAACGGTTTCCTGCAAATGTCCCCAGCTTTTACCAGAAAATGGTTCCTGGATGAGCAATATAAAAGACAATTGTGTTGTAAGACACAGTTACAACAAGACAGGATTCAGAAACTATGAAGTCATCTGGCAAGCCTCAAGGACTTACATCACTTATCCAACACTCTACATCCGTAAGAGCAGCTTCTGCCAGCAATTGGAGAAAATATTTTAGGAGCAGTCAGTTATGCACATTATCAACTCTGGACCTGGAAGTACAACTCTCCCTCAGCAACATGTCTTTAAAAACAGATCTACCAAAGCCAGTTTTACTTACTGCAGACAACTACCACCAGCTGTTTTCTGCATAACCTTGGGCTACCCATGGTCTAATGACACCACATTCATTTTTCCCCAGCTACTTAATGATACCCTTTATACAGCTAGAGAAGCAAAATTATAAATAGTATTCTTGAGATAAGATGCATGCTTAACAGTCCCAAACCAAACGTGATACTGTATGTTGAAAACGTAAGACAACAAGCTCTCTACCTGCTGATTGTTCATATAAGGGGCTTGAGGTGAAGGGGTATTCAGGAGCCACTGCGTCTGGGCTGCACCAGCTAATAGTTTGAACCCGACCCTCGGCAGATGTCTGAGAATACAAATGGGAAAAATAAGAACTGAGATCTCAGCATTCTCTCTTGGTGAATGTCAGTGGTGACTGAGGTGGCCACTGCAGGCTACACCTTCCCAACTCAAAAAAGGTTCACTTCTTTCAAACCATGTCTGCCTTAACATCCTCATCCCATCAAGGCTAAATCACTGCACTACTCTTCGCTGTCACCTCCAGGTACGCCTGCCTTGTTGTATATTATTGCAATCCTAAGTGACAAAAAAGTAAATTCCGGGTATTTTAGAAAGATCTATTCTCAACAACAGGGGATAGCATAGCTCTAAGTGCTGAAATGGGTTAAGTCTTTTAATACAGTACCCCATATTACATTATACATATTCTGAGAACTTAAATCTAGACTGACCAAAAATGAACTTTAAATAAATACAGAAATGTTAATTGCATTCATAAATTCAGCATCAAGATGTCAAACAATTTTGCAAAGGACTCCGTAGTACAGAGAGGTGCATTTAGCAAGTCCAGAGCTCCTATTCCTATCAGTCATTTGTATCCTGTGGCTACAACAACTATAAATCTCTTAAACAGAAACAACCAACCCCTCAGCGTATGCAAGAACTTAATGGTACTTACAGATCCCTCAGAATTAAGATGCCCAACATGAACACATTTAGAGCTCAACAAATAATTTTCTAATGTCATTGATCCTGGATTTTTTTTTTAAAGCTGCTTTCTGTTCCTTTGACAGATGTGCTATGCTGCATTTCATTACTTTCTCTCCTTACCTCGTTCTTCTTTTGTTTTAGGTAAGTGATGAGGCTTTCGGAAAAGATTAAGTACTGGCAGGCAAAGCAATGGCCCAAACAGTTTTAATTGGAACCTCAAATCCTGTGGAAAAAATAAGAAATTAAACCATTAATAATTTAGCTTTACTAGGAGACAGAGTGAGTTCATGTATCCCGTTTTAGGCAGCTTTTACCATATTTCTTCATATTTGATTTCAACAGGTATACAATCTGTTAGTCAAAGCATGTTAAAGATAAAATTATCACAAGCTTTCAGTGAGGCTTGCATAGCTGCTAAGCAGTGTCGATGCAATTAGTTCTCATCTAGAGAAGCAGTCCACTGACTACTAGTAATAAGTCAGAATTTACTTGATTAAGCCTTAAGTCCAAAGAACGCTTTCTTCTGTGAAATCTAAAAATCTTTCCATTGCTGTGTAACATTCATAGAACTGTTTTCTTACGCTGCTACAACACGCTCTTTGCCCCATGGACGCTTGGCAGAGTACACCCATTACATAGCAATACGACTCAAATGCAACTAAGATACCACGCTAAATAATTCCAGCTTCCAGACAAAAGGTAGCGAAAGAAATTGCATCCCTCTTGAGATTGGCAAATGCTCTAAACATAAATACCTCCGCAAAAGAAAACCATAAAAAAATGAATTTTTAGAGTCAGAGGTTACACGTTGCAGTATTGGGCAAGTGGTAACCAAATAATCAACAAAATAAAACAAGGCAGCTTACGAGTAACCTGCTTATTGCTGAAAATAAGATGGTCTTGCGTTGGTAATATTTACTCAGACGTAGAGCACAAAAATCCCAGATGCATCACAGAACAGCTCCACAATTTTCCTGAGAATTCCACTTTGTATTTTAAAAGACCGTAAGCCCAGATCCTTGTAGACAGTAAGTAGCATTAATACCATTATTTCAACGGACCAGCAGGAACTTCCGCAAGTAACTAATCTGACCAACAGAGCTGAAATTTTCTACGTTCCAAAGCCATATCGGGGAGGAGGCTGTGTTTCATTTTCTTACTTCGCTGTTACTGTACAGCAAATATATGTAATGTTTAATTTGGGATTACAATGAAATTTATGTACCATGACCTCAGTCACAGCAGGCCACTGGAATTCAATAGACATTTTGTAGTAGGCAACTAGTTATCAATAAGTGTGTTCAATTACATATATTGCTGTTATTTAATGCAGCAAATAGATCTAAAGCCCGTGTAGAAGGTGGCATTTGGAACTGCTGTAAGGCCATATATTTACTAAATGATAGTTTGTATGGGTAGTGGATTTATTTTTTATTGTTTGTTAATGTAAGCTGCAGGATGCTACGGGGGATTCAAAGACTAAACTGATGTTTATGACTAGAACGGAGGCAATATTTTTTAATTAAACTTTCTTTTCTGGAGAATGAATTTGCTCAAATGTTTCTCTAACATTCCATCAGAAGCATTTCTTCGGATGAAGGGGGAATTCAGGTCAAAATGAGGGTAAGAGAGAACTGCAAATCCAAAGTCCCAGCCTCTAGCCTGGCAGTCTTGGAGAGACCTTAAAATCTTTCCCTAAATAACGTTTTTGTCTGAATTCCACTTACGACCTAACCCACGTTACCGTAAGCAATAGCAAAGCTTTGCTCCGTAGTCAGATTACCTGGTCTACAGTTTCCTTTCAAGAATTGATTAGCTAAAGGCACAATCTGCTCACGGGGCTGCTTGCGGTGGAAATCAGAGGCAGTTCCTTTGCACGGCACAGAGACCGTGCAGCAAAACCTGCAGGGACCAGATGAGATCTCTCTGCCTCGCACCCATCTGCCCCTTTGTGTCCTCCCAGAAATCAGAAGCCAGGAAACCTCAGCAGAGACGCACAGAAGAGGCCGTGCTAGATCGACGCGGAGCAAGCGCGGCCAACGAGGCGTGGGTAATAACCCGTGCAAATCTGAGCGTAGTCGTTCACACAAGTGAACATCCCGCTCCCCAGGACTTCTAGATGTTATCAACATCTTTTCCACTGCCCAGGTACGTCCACCTTCCCTCAGCCTGCTAGAGAGCAGAGGAGAGACAGATGTTAACGCTTTATTAGGTGCAAAGGCAGATGATATTGGTACTAGATGAAGGCTGGCACAAGTACTGGGACCGAATGTTAACAGTGACGTACTCGTGATTTCCAGCGTACCACAGACAGGAAGCAACCAACGCTCAACGTTGGCCACTCAGCCTTCAAAATTTTTAGAGGTTTGTAAGGCAGCTTTTCCTCCTGAAATTCAGAAGTGAGCTTGAGGGGAAAACAGGCTATTTCTTCCTGAAAACAATTCTTGGTCCAAATATCACTCTTTCAATTACTTCTCCATCAATAAATAATTTTAAATACATCTACTGGGCACCTCTGTGTACGTTTCAAATATGTCTTGCAAACAGCGAGCTCTCCAGGCAGCGCTGCTGCTTTTAGCACAAAGGCACATTTAAGTCAGCCATTCAATACACAGCCATTCAAAGACATTACCGAAGTTTTGCAGGAGGCAATTTTAGAGCCTGGTGTTCTAAATGAGACCCAGATACTAAGTACCTGCCCAATTTTAAAAATGTATTTATTTGCCTACGGAGCTATAAAAATAACAAATACAAAAATAACAACCACCACAATAGCCATCATTACAGTTTTGTAGCAAAGCCTGCCAGAAACAACAAAAAAAAGACAATATCTTATCCTGAGCAGTAAAAGCAGGACAGAGTAGCTGTTAGGTCCCCTCTGGAAATAGGTGAACCCTGGGGGCATCTAGATTTTCTGCTGTATGCGAGACACAAGAACACTCTGGTTGGGATCCATGAGAACAATAATTGGAAAAAAACAAACAAAAAAATCAAACCTGTTGAATAGCTTCACTATACATATACTAATTGACGCTTCAGGCATAGAAAATTCAATAAAGTGGTGAAGTATACAGTAAAAAAGGGCTCACAATGGTCTTCGAATTAATACACATTCACAGAAGTGTCATAAAGATAAGTTTGAGGGGAGCAAACTCTGCCGGATTAACAAGCTCGGTATTTATTTAGAGAGTAACTGCATTGCTTGATTTACTGCCAGCACGTTCCTTACTGCTTTAGCTGTTGTTTCACAGCCACTACATTTTTCAGCATTTGAAAGACGGCCACACCTCACCAAATTGCAATTTACTGTGATATTAAATTTCTTCTAAGTTTACCCTACCCCAGTGAATATGTGCTTGGAGTGGAACAGGAGAAGGAGACGTGGCAGCATCTCCTCCACAGCATGTGTCTGTGTAAGAACATACTTGAAAGAAAGAGTATGTGAGAGCTTGTCCTTGGGGTAAGCTCGTGAAACAAAATAATTCAAAAAAGACAGCTCTGACTTTAACCACCACTGGGGACAAAAGCTCTTTCACTTAAGACATGTCAGTCATTCACAGGTATAGCTGAAATCATACAGAAAACATATTTTAAACCTGGTGATTTAGATACAAACCCCCCAATGAGAGAGACCCTGTGGGTGACATAAAAATGCCACGAAGTTTAACTAGAGTTTCATTTCTCATAATAGTAAGCCAAGGCTTAAAAACATACCCACTTTATGTTGATAACATTGAATGATAAAGAAAACTACAATTTAGGAAAAAAAAAAATTCAGGAGGAGAGAGAGATAAAACCCTGTGTAGAATATGGTTCTTCAATAAATAAAAAAAAATCTTCTCCCCCCAGGCGGTTTTCTATCTAATGCCACACCTGGGCCACACTAACTCAGTTCTGTAGCAAAGGTCTGAGTTTATTCAAAGCTAATTAGATTTGTAACCTAGGCTGTTCCATGTCTTATGTAATGCTGCCTTTTAAATGGGGGTATTTCATTAAAGACCTTCATTCCCAAGCTTCAGAGTCTGTTCCACTTTTGTGAATTCCCTTTATTTCCTTTCTGACAGCGCTACAATTATCCATCTATAGAGCTACAAAGGCAGCTGTAGCTCGCATTATAATATATGTATATATATTAAAATGTAATTTACATGAGCTCTTGTCTCATCTTCAACAATTTCTTTAAAAAAAAAAAATAATGAGATTGACCCAAGCCTGAGACCATAGCAACTGGAATGAGAAACATCTCGTTACGTGAACAGCAGAACTGATGAAGTCTGGTTCAGAGTCTAATTTTTCCTTCTTTGTGGATGCTTTGGCATCCAAGTAGTTCAGGACTGAAGTTAAAATTTTCTGAGTGCAAACACTGATCATGTTTCTCTCCCGTGTGCAATAGATGGTGTCTAATAAAGAGCATCCTCACACTATAGCCTCACTGGGAGCATACATAAAGGCTGCTGATAGGGGCTCAGCCACTGAACCCTGGACTGTGACAGCTAAGTACTTCGAGGACTGTCAGTTTGCAGGAACTTACTGTCTTCGAGACCTCTATCTCTCTGGGAAACGTGTTTCAAAATCGTTTCAAAAGTTACCAGGGGAAAACCAGATAGATGTAGTGTGCAAACCTTGTTTCCTTAGCAAAAAAGACCAAAAATATAATGCATCTGGAACATTTTCTGACTGGAATGAATAAGCTGAAAGACCAGAGAACCACATTAGAACTGTGTACTGTGTTAGACTGTTTGTAGTTGTGAGAGTGAAGTCCTAATCCACCTGAAGGTAAAAGAAGGTTAGATGTTGACTTTAGCACGGTTAGAGTTTTGTCCTGGTTCTATATGCCCAAATATTCAGAGGATAGACTTGCATCTCCTTTTAGACACAGAATAGCAGTGGGACCCACAATTCTAAACCATTATAAACCATTTAAACCAATTCTGAAAAAATTCCACAGAGACTCATCCCTGTTCTCAAGGAAATTGCTGAGAGTGAAGGAGGAGAGGTGTGATGCCCACGTTAGTTAAGTGCTCACCGTTAATGCAAATGCAGCTTAGGTTATCAACACCGAGATGCATGAACTCCTGCTGATCCTCAATAGTAATTATGTGATAAGGCTTAAATTTGAGTCCAAGGTCCCCGGCGCTTCACCTTAATATTAGAAACGTAATTCCTTGTATAATAAATTCTGCTATAGAATACTTGATACTATTTATTCTGAGTGACACTGTTTCTATAAGCCAACTTCTACCTTCCCTTTAGCAGCTGCTAGATTTTTTTTTTGTTGAATTAAATAAATACAAAAGAAAACACAAGATTTATCAGAGTTCCTTTTCTATGTCCGTATCTTTTGAAACGAGCTCTAACAGTGCTTTTGCATTAATAACAAGCCCATTAGTAACAGACTAAAGCACTTAGGAGATTGTCTTTTTGACTTTATCAAGCCTGGATGTCAGCTGAGACTGCACGTTGTAGCTCAAATTGCACGCTGTAGCATGGAGAGTGTCACAATTTTGACAAGCCTAAATATGTGTGGCTTCCTGACAGGAAGAGAACTCCAAATCCTGGCTTTCGCCAGCCGAGGAAAGGTGTTTGCAGACAAGAAACGTATCACTAATAAAGCTGTTAAAGCTCTGAAAGCATTTCTCTAACCCACAAATTCTTGATTTGCTACGCTCTCTTCTCTCGCATCTCTCTCTTGAAAGACCTTTTTTAGTTTGTTCCGAAATCTCCGACGCCCCATTCTAGCCCGTGATAGGTCTTCAGACGCAGTTTAAGGCACACTGTCTTTGTGTTGAAGGATCTTTCCTCTCTCAGTGCCACACTATTAAGATTCTCCATCGATTTTCCAGCCGAGATCAAAACCAGCCTCTGTAGCCCTCGGAGCCAACTCCAAATTCAGGATGCTTATGCCCGAACAAACAGAGGGTTTGGGGTGGGAACACCGATCCCTTTTCTGCTAACATCTTAAAGGCTGGTTGAGAGCCAGCTTCGCGGCTCTCTCGTTACTGCAGAAAAAGTGCTGCTCTTTTCTCTTTCTATTTGTGCTCTCTTCCCTTTGAAGCGCTTACATCCTTCTACCTTAGACATATTTCCAATCTCATTACTATCGATAAATAAATTGCGTTCAGTAATAACCATCTTAGTCAAATTTTGCGTGGGCTGCTTCTGAAAAACGAATTTCCAATAAATGGATGGAATTTATTAGTGAGTTATCCCACTCTCTCTGTTGCTTGCTGTTATGACAATCCAAACGCATAGCTGTGCTAGTCCCCACCCAAAAGGTCTCAGCCATAGCATGTAATTACTTCGTTAAGCTTCTAATTCATTTGTTGTTAGTTTTGTTCCTTTGAAATTTCCTCATTAAGTTATTGCAGGGAGCTGTGTTTGCACACCAAAAGAGAAAAATAAAAGCTCTTTACTGCATCCTTTTAATCGCCTTTTTAGCTTTAAACTAGCTAATTAGCATATTAATTAACTAGAGTACTCACGATCCTACAATTAACTGTGGGTACCACATTCTACTGATATAGTGTAAGACCATTCGTACTTACATCATAATAACATCTTCACTTAACTTTGCTCTGATCAGTCAAGTATTTCAAAGCTAAAACAACTACTATTGTAACGTATTTTATTAACAATAAGTATCCAAATTATTTTTTTACTTCGACAAAACTTCCGGTCCTAAGAAATAAACACACAAAGCTTATTAAATAACTAAGAAACGAAACCCCGTTGTCCCCACATATGAAAGCTCATTCCTTTTCTATTTTTACTATCAAATCTTCTCTTTGGCTTTTTCAGACCCAACTGCCTTTCTTGCCAACTTCCAGGATTCCAGCAGAACTCAAACATTTATACAGCAGTAACTCTGAATGAGGAAAAAACCCCTTGTAATTTAAGTGAATGAAACCCTTCCCTGTTCTGACTCAGACTCTGATGAGGGACATTTTGGGCATTACCAGAAGCTGAGAGCACCCACCACCACTGTCTATGTCTGGCTTCTCTCCTGCTCGCGGCTCTTGGTGTTACACCTGGTATGGCTGTAATTACACCAAGAAACCCACCCAAACTGGAGCTCTTACTCTTCCAAATCACGTCCCTGGAATGCGAAAGCAAGGCTTGCTTTCCATAAAAGACAAAAATGAGAGAAGGAAATACACAAAGCCTCGTACCTTCTCCTGGCATTACCCTGCCACAGAATTATCGAGTTGCCTGATAGCAACTCCGAGGCCTGACTGGTAAAAAAGCAGCTCATGCAGATACAAAACGTTTCTGGTCTGTTAATCGTGCCAGGCTGCCCTTGACCTCCAGTGCGTTTTGGGAAGTGCCTGCATAGCTTCTTCATGATGATCACCTTGCTGACCTGGAAAAAGGACAAGCATTGCCTGTCACGGAGCACAGCGACTGTAATTCTTGTGAGCCTTCTCAGGAGCCGGGCGAAGCAGAGGGCGAGAACAGCTATATCCGCATCCCAAACTGTGCCTTCCAAAATGGGCTCCACTGGGAATGGACACTTCAGCTGGGGGTAATTCAGAATGAACTCTCTCAGTAAAAATGGAACAAGTTCTGGTTCACAGCGAAATAAAAATATTTTGCCCTTGCAGGGTTAGTACGCTACACATTGGTTCACAATGGTCAAAGGATGTCAGCCAATAAACATCTGATGGTAACTCCAGTATAAGCGCCTACATTCACTGAGTAAGAGTCATCTACTGCCATGATATTACATTTCCTGTGGTTGAGCATTTTACAATACAAAGAATTCATTTAAGTGCAACATCCCCGTAATGCCCTCATAGAACTATGGTAGCTGAGATCCAGGCTTTCACATGACTTGGAAGGGACACAAATATTTATAGCACAAGTCTGATAGGCTGAATACACAACGTGTATCCAAACAGTTATGTGCTGACTTCAGTAGGGATATCACAAGACCGAGGATGATATGGGTGACCACACTGGAGAGACAGCGCTGCTCCACTGTGCTGGTTCCTGACAGTTTCCAAAGTATAAAAAGCCCGGCTCCTGTACGGCTGGCAAGCACTAGCCCCATCTGCGGTACTCCTTTCCTTCCCCTGTCCCATAACTCTTCAAGTCCTCTGGACATGGGCAAAAATCCAAAGCAATTTAAAAAATTAAAACATAAATCACAGGCTGCCCACTTCTTGTAGTTCTATCTTTGCGATAGGCTACTGATACCAAGATGTGGTTATGAAGTCCAACATACGTGATGACAGTATTTCAAGCTGGCTGTGGCCTTGTGGGAATGTGTATAATGTACATGATATTTTTTATTGAGAAACCTAGCAGTCCTGGACATTTTCTATTCAGTTTCATATAGACATTGACGTATTGGGTGATTTACAGTGCGTACGCTTTGCATGTGTTTGAAATCTCTCTGACAGGTAGATATTTTTGAATTAGTGATCTAAAGATTTTTTTGATGATATAATTATGAGCTGGAGGCTGGATTTTTAGAAGTGAATTTGGTGGTAGATTTGCAATTCAAAGAAGTTACTTAAATTAACAAAAATGCCCTAAAAGAACAGCTGTCTACCTGACTGATCCAAGAAAATGAACGCTGAAAATAAACAGCTGCCCTGTAGAAGACTATGTGATAAAACTAATCACCCTTTGCATAATGTATTTATTTTCCCCTGTGCTTATTACAGACTTGGTGAACCTTCAGAGCTATAAATATTTAAATGTAACAGACATCCCAGGCATGTGAGTTCAAATTAAAGTAGGATTTCAGTAGCCTGACAACAGCAAATCCAGATCTCCTACAGAAATCAGTTCTGATCATTATATAACAGGCTAAAACATTTTCTTTCTAATTTGTTTGTTTGTTATACCAACAAATCCTTTTCAAAAGGACTTTCTGGTGAAATTGGAACGTTCTCTAAATAATACAAGGCTCAGTGTCTAGACAAAGGCTACAGTTCTACTAGCATCATCACAACAATATTACAGAGGGCAGAAGAATAGTACGTATTTAAAGTTACTGGGCTAAACATCCCCAGGTGCTGTACTCTATCACAGACCCTCCAAAATCACGTCACTGAAGCTAACCGAGTGATGGCAATATACAGTAGTTGAGATGTCTCAGCTCCGTCTTCCTCACTTTCAAAAACCTAGAGGAAGTATTAAATACAAGTAGGGATGCCTCGAAGCAATTTCAGAGCTCAAACTAAGGGATTAGCTTTAGACCAAGGCATTTTCATAGCCATGAGGATGCTGCAGCCGTGACCCAGATTAAGACAGCACGTGGAGTCCTCGTTGGGAAAAACTGCTGTGGGGCAAATGAAATAAAGTGTTTGAAAACAAGTTGATCTCCCTCTTATCGTGTCCATGCATGGAAGGAAGGAGGGATGTCCTTTCCTTTGGGCCTTTCTTCCACTACAGCAATTGTCGGTGCCTTCTACCATTGAGACACTCCTCAGCCCATGATGTTCTCTCCCCTATTCCCTGAACAGCAGATCCTACCAGCATAGTGCAAACCCAACGTCAACAAGTTCAGTTGTGGCAAAGGGGATCATCCAAAGTGAAGCTGAGCCAACCATCCCTCACTTGCCTTGCTTTGTGAGCATGAAGTACAGCTTGGTCTGATTTATGAGGAAATCCACGGTGTCCTGAAAGCCTCCTTCGCAGAGCATGATTTGGGAGATGCTGCTATCAGCGCTGAAGCAACCAGAAAACTGCGACAGCTACAGATTCGGTCTCCGCGCTGAAGTGCCATGGAGACACCCTTTATAGTTTCAACCATCCCAACAGCCCCTTACTGGATGCAGGACTTTCTTCTAAAAGCCTTCCAGCTTCCAGGCCTCCCAGGTCCTCTCAGCACAATCTGCAAAATGAGCACTTTTTTTGTTCTCAAGAATGGAAAAAATTCCCTCTCCAGAGGCTCAGCCTCAGCAGCGAAGATGAGGAAAATACGCCTGAACCGCAGGCGTACCCTCCTAGGTGTAATGCATGGTCCCTACAGAATCACCTGAACAATTGTGTCATTTGTCAGACTTAGCGCTTGCATCCATAGACGGTCCTTCATCAGAACTGCTCGCAAACAGCTACGGGATTCGCTGGGCAGAAAGGCCACGATAAGCAAATATATAATATTTACTGCACTTGAATTACTGAACTGGACGGCTTCAGTTTATTCTAGTTTATTAAGGTGGAGATCTGCCTATTACCAAATCAGTCCATTGCTTCTTTCAAATCCATCCATTAAAGAGCAGTTGTCGTTCTACTTGCCCAGAGGAGCAGAAGGAGGAAGATGTGAGGAGCAGCCTTCCTCCGATTCTGCCACGCGGGGTGTACTGCCCGAGCAACCCCGACGGAAAGCAAGGGAAGTACCTAGAGATGTTTCAGTCAGTCAGCAGAGGCGGCCGCCTGGAAAGGAGCCCACGAAATAGAACAGCTTTGCCCTTGAGGGCCCTAACAGACATGTTGAGGCATGTATTCTTCCCTACACCCACCCAAAAGCATGCTGAGAAGATCCAGGTCCCACCAAAGTCAAGACAAGTCTTTTCCCCGATTTTACTGAGAGCTGGAGAGCACAGCGTGGGCCCTCAGTGAGGACAGCATTTCTGTCTTTTTTTTTTTTTAAATTCAAAAATTGCCTTACACAGACTGTCCAGAAGGATGTAAAGAAGATTAACTGCAATATTCTGAACTAGCTTAACCTAAAAAGGATATATTTATTCTAAAAGGTCTCAGCGCACTCAGATGTACTGCGTGTTATGAATATTCAGTACAGTCCCCCTCCCCGGTAGCCACTCTCTGCAAGACTATTTTTACTAAAAGCCATTTTGATGTGACATATAGAAAAGATAAGACTTTTTACACAAAATAGGATTCACGGGAAATACTTTCTAATGAAATTTTTATACGATGTAAGCTAGCCTGCCTGCGCTCCTTTGGTTCATTCCTCCATTTGCTGCTACAATACGTTCTGCTGTGCAGCACGTTAAAAAAAGGACCGATCTGGTCATTCTTGAGCCTACGTATGCGAATATGGTATTAAAACCAGGAGAAGATACAGGAATTTCTCAGGAGTAAAAGACTTAAATTGCGTATCCCCACCGTGCCATCAAATTTGTTACACGTCCTTCAAAATTAATAACAAAAATGGATCTTAAAAGACCATTAACAAACAAGTGCAAGAGAAAGGAATTTTAAATAGCTCATGTTAATTGTGTTTATCTCAGTGTGAAGCCATGTCAAAAAGCCTGTAGCAAATGTATTTTGTTAAAAGTACCACTTACGCAGCAGGCGTTAGACATTAGAAAGCGAGCTCGTCATTAGTGGGCTACGACTGAAAAGGCTACTAAAACTCAACTAAATTATTCATATGGTATCTTAAAAACGTGAGACGGAGAATTAAACTCCTTTTACACAGTACACAATTTTAATGCTACTTTTTCACCGTGTTATTCCATTAGTAATGTCGCAGTTTATATAATCTGATAGGGAACCACAGGGCAGCCACATGCCAACCTCGGTTTTCATTCTTCAGTGCGAGAAATCTCCAGTGCTCTCCTTTCTTTTCTGGGGATCCCCTATTGTGCGCTTGTCCAAACGGCGTTGATAATTTTATTTTCTCAGGTTATTTATAGAGCTAATGAAGTATGGAAAAGATGAGGTTTTCTTATTTAAACCCATTGTGGTGTTTGGGATCCCTAGTATTTCTGCAGACGCAGTTTCAGGCTGCATCTAAACCAGTTTAATGCTGAGCCGAGACTGAAAGGGGCAATTCCGCTCTTCCTTGCCAATTCACATCCGACAGAGTTGAGACAGTTGGCTTCTGAAACGAAACTTTGTGCTCTTTCGGGGTTATTTTTCAGTTGGGTCAGCCACCCTACCAGTACAGAAAAAAAAGGGAAGCACGAGGAGCACCAAGGTACAAGGCAGGAAGCAGGTGGAGGTTTTAGGCAGTTTGACTCAGTTTCCTCTAACATGGTATGAAAATCATCCAACATGCTGGTTTAAAGAGAAGGGCTGAAATCTGGAAAACACCAACGTATACCAATGTATAGAGTATCTCAGCAGAGGAAATGAGCTACATATCGTATGGTCTATTTAAAGTTTTGCTTGGTTTTGCAATTCATTCATAACTCTCCACCATGAAGAGCCAATACATAGACACAACACAACATTTTTTCCTGATGGTCTTTGAAATCCGCCAGAGAATAAGAAAGAGGAGGAACATAAGAGATCCCTTAGCAACTCAGCTATAATCAGAAATCGCGTTCTAAGCCGTGAGCAGGCTCTCAGCTCAGCAGGCTAGAGCCTCAACCACCAGCTGCGTAGGTCAGTGCACACATTCATCTACCACACTGAGAAAAGAACTGCTGGGGGTCTGAAGCTGATTTTGTTTGGTTTATCGCTTACTCACAAAAGTGTACGCTCATGCTACAGATTACTTTTCATCACAAAACCATTCTGAAAAGACAAATGGAAGCCCAAACACACAATGCTACCCAGTTCCTACAGTTGAAAAGAAGGTACCAAAGGTTATGTGCTCTGATACCATCAAGGTTTACAGAGCAAAAGCTTTACAAATTCTTTTTTCAGAAACATTATATCTGTAATGCATTTGCTCTGAGTCCGTTTTGTAAAGTAGTTTGTTTCTCAATACAGAGAGAATGAGAGGAGATGAAATTAAATAACATGAGGAAACTCATTTGTGAGAGCAGAGTAGAAAACACCTTGGTATCAAACACAAATAGCTCGTTGACTTCCAGATTAGTTGGGAAACAACGAGAGGGAGAGAGTAACTAATAGTGATGTGCATCTTCATTGCTGGCAGAGATCAAACATGAAGTTCAGCACGTCCTGGATGAAGGTGCTGTGAGAGCCCACCATGATTTTCTGCTGGTGGTCCAGAAGCCTAAATCTGATACCAATGAGATCCCCTGAGAGTCCAGGAATCCTTTCTCAAGCTAAAGGTCATCAACTTAGTACAGGTGTCTTGGGGAGCAAAGGAACGTGCTCCTTCCCAAACTTCAGCATCTTCCAAAGTGAAACGTTGCTCCGGCTGTTGTTTAAACATCAGTAGAAGGCACTCCATGTGACAGTCATTCAAGGTTTGGTGCAACACAGCAGGCTGCTAAGTGCAAGCCAAAATTATCCTACAAACTTAAGGTTTCTCTAATTAAGCCTAAAAAGAAAAAGTGCTTGCTAATAGCATAGTCTTCCGTTCCCTGTTTCAGGCCTGTCACCTTGGCCCGAGATGGACGCTCAGACAAGGAGAACATACGCACACCACCACAAGCCAGGTAACAGCCCCCTTGCAGCCTTCTCTCTGCTAAATGAAGCTTAAGAACTTTCATTTTACTTATAAAATCTTAATGTACAGGTTCCTGCCTATTTGAGGAATCACATTCTCCATAAAACACGGTATTAAGGAAAGTGTTCAAGCCTGAAAGCCCTTTCAGTTTCAGAGACTGATGTCAAGATATTATCCATCATACAACTCCAGATCACAATGTGTTCCTTCTATTTCAGTTAAAAGAAAAAAAACTCCGGGGATAGAAGACAACATTGATTTCCTCGGAAAATGGGAAATGATGACCAGGTACATTCAGCTAAAAGGACAGACAGGAGGTAGAAGAGCCAAATGAAAGAATAGGCTTGAATTACAGGAAATTATGTGATTTGATATTTTAGTCCAAAATGGAACTTAAACAACTGAGTACTTCCTCAACAAAGGCAGCTATCACAAAGTTCTCTGGGCAAGTTGCCCTGGAAATGTTGACAGGGCCCAAATTTTCAGAAGTAGTCAGCTCCTGTGCGGCAGTGACGTGGAGCTGGCTTTAGGGAAGACCTACCAGACAGGTTGCTCCATGGGCAAGGAACCATGTGTCCAGGCTCCTCTGGAAAGCTGCCTAGTCAAGCCAAAACATGCCGTATTTAAAAAATACTCTCTCCTATCTATCTCTAGCCAGCAAATCATTTTGCTTGGTTTACTTAGGTTGAATTTCATATTTTTAATCATTGAACAGATTATTTTATTTTTTCCTAGTAACTTCAGTTCTTTATGAAGGTGTGCTTGGATTCTTTTTAACTACTTCTGAAAAAAAAAAAAAAACAAATCCCAAGGAATGTATTAAAATGAGGGAGAGGCAGCAGACTGCACAAAATTGTCTGACAGAATTAGAGAATAAAGGAGGCAGAAGCAAGATTTCTCTGCTTAGCCCTTTCTCGCAGTTTAACTCACTCCTAACATGAGTAACTATTCAAATGCTTCTCCTACTCTCAGAGTCTACTCAGCCATAGATTGAGCTATTAAGAAACCCTAATTTTGGTTATTCTATTCCCATTTTATTTAAAAAAATAAAAATTTAAATTAAAAGGTGTTGGTCATATCCATCTGTCACTCTGCTCCCCCTTTTATATATCAATATCAGTATTTGACTACAATACTCTTTTAAATTCTTCAGTTTTTCAGCCCTCTTGAGCAGCATTATCAATCACTGACATTTAGAGGGAGGATCCCAAATGTTGATGTAAATGTCGTAAGGTTGACAGATTAAGCCAAGAATAAATAAAACAAGGACATTGTTGTAGAAAGGATGTAGCCAGTGTGGTGTGAAATTAGGTGGTCTCTCTATTCTGAATTCGTTTAGGAGACTGAGAAACATGCAGCCATCGTTCTGAGTACAGTCAACACCCACTTAGCATCAATATTCAGAAATGCATAAATCCCAGTAAGACCAAAACTTTGCTGAGGAGACAGGTTAATTGCCCGTTTAGTGGGAATTTAAGGTCTAGGCTATATTTTTAGAATGATTTGCAAGAATACCTGGGTGAAAACGGACCAATATTTTCATTAACTTTACCTCAAAACAAGCGCGTATCATAAGAAGGCTGAAGACATTTAAGACATTTCTGTCCTTTTTGAGTTCTTTGAAGCTTAGATCCGAGAGAAGCGTGACTACAGCCTAGTCAGCATTGATGGCTGCCTCAACTTATGTTTACCGCTGTTGTGATAACTAAGGTCGCCCATATCACAGCAGCACCAGCAGAGAACCGCGGGTTCTTTAGCAGCTGACAACCGACCACATCTCACGGACAGCACGTGAGCAAGAGATGAAATTTCATGACAGAGATTCAGCAATCAGACAATTTATTCTCACTTCACGGAGTCCAATTTTCTTTCTTATTGGGCTAAATCAATGGCTCACATTACAATGCTTTGTGCCATCTTGCCGTGCCTGACGGACGCTCTGGGCTTGTGTGGGAATCGGTTGCAACAGGATAAAGTCTAAGTCTCTACTTCAATTAATGGTTAAGCACAAAGAAAATCACTACAGGTATTAGCTCTTTAAATACAGACTTTCTTTGGCACTAATCAGCTGCTTTTTCATTTTATTCACGACTGATACGGAGGTGAAGACTTTGTGTGTCACATCTGTCAAAGAGTGAGGTTCTGACCTACTTTCCTGCTATAATAAGGACAAAACTCCATCTCGAGCACTGCAATAAAAACATGCATTTCACCACAAGTTTTTGGAGACGATAGTGACAGCCTTAAGTAAAAGAAAGTATTTTTGGTACAGAAATGGACAGATACTTTTAAAAAAATCTCAACTTTGAGAAAACACCCCAAAGGGACATTTCAAAAGCTACAGGAAGTCATGATCTACCACAACTTTCCCAAATACTTATTTGCCTAAAAACAGGTAGAAAAATCTAAAATGAGATGGATGCACTGACATGTTTCCTGACAGATTCATAACCTTATTGTTCCCTAAACTTGAATGTTCAATAACGTTTCGTTAGTACACTCCAGTGTAGTAGTTACCATGCATTATTAATACAGATATGTGCCTAGGAGATGTACAGTCTGTAATTATTTTCCCTTTCAAAAACGTAATAGCTTCACACTGGGCTTGTTGCGGTTACAATATTTCATCTCCGAATGCTCCCTCAGACATTCTGGGCTGTGACAGAAATTTGTATTTGAACAGAAAAGCTGTCAAGAAGGTGCTGCGGTGTCATCCATCACATTTTTAATCCTGACCATACTTAGATGTTAGTGAAGCTATCTGTCCAGGACACTAAACAAAGACTGAAATTATGCCTCTGTTCTCGCACATCAAAGCTACAAAGTTAGACTGAGTTCAATAGGCCTGTATTACACTCTATTAATTTCCTATTAGTTCTCAGCTATGCAAAATCCAGCCGCGGTGTCACTGTGGTTTAGACGCGCAACCTTTACTTCAGCATCAAAAAAGGGAGCCTGTCACTTCTCGTAATTTTACAGAAGATTCTACAAATGTAAATCCTTTTTCATCCTGTCATCCTTTTATGTCTTTAATGAGTTTGCTCACTAACAGTGCAGAATCTTAATTTCACATTCAGAAATATTAACTGTATAAGTTGCTATAACTTTAAACATCTGAAGTAGCTGCTCAATTAAAGCTTAATTTATACATTTATGGTTAGTTTTACAAAAAGCAATGTCATTTAGAGTCTCAATTTTCTTTTTCTTTCCCTCCCATTTACATTCCTAAGGAAAAAAAAAGTTGCCATTAAAAACTGAACTAAAGATTCTAAAACAAAGTCTTTAATCAGGAGCACATTATGTAGTGTAATATGATTCTTTAGCAGTTAAAATCTAACATTTGTAAAAACAAATGGCATGCACTTGACAGGCAAATTACACACGGATTACCATTTGTTAAAACTTCATCACAGAAAATAGTTTAACTGTTGTGGATATGAGCCAAGATCAGCCTGACAAGTACTTTACATGACAGATTAGCATATTCTCTTCCAGAGGTTTACGCTTAATTTAGATGCATCGACTTTTTGCCACCATTGCTGACCTTTATGTCTAATCAAAGTCCCTTTGAATCCAAATCCCCAACCTTTTATCTCTCCTGACAGCTTTTAATTTGAAGACTTGTAATAAAGTCTATTAAAATTCAAAATGTATCCGTGTCTAAAGCTTGGTTCACTTTGCTGCATTTTCAGATATGAAACTTCAAATGGGCTGATTACAGAGACTCCTAACTTCTCATTTTAAGCTTTAAACCAAGCTAAAAGCAGCCCTTCGGAGGGGGCAATCAACCTAGATTTTTAGTTATAATGCACAAAAAGATTACACGGGTGTCATAACTACAAACTGGTAATATCCGTAAGGAGCACTTTACATGGATACTGGGTAGGCTGGGACTGTTCTGTGATGGTCCTGCGTGGGTGGTCAGCCACACACTGTGATCGGTGAGGCTGCATCCAGCCCTGTTACGCAGGGTGGTTCACCTGGTAGCCTGAAATAAGCTGATCTACAAATTCTTTTAAAGAAAAAAAAAATACATATCTGAAGTCTACAATGAATTGTGAACAAAGGTGAGCTTTCTTATCTTCGCGTGGGTATCAGCGCTTCCAGACCGATGTTCCTCACGTCCCAACGCCATTTACTGGCACTCTAGTGGAGCATGTTGCACACGTACTCAATGTCACCCCAATTTCTGAACCGACTGTTTGTTCCTGAAACAGCTGTTATCTCATCCATAGAATTTAACAAGTATAAATTGGTTTATAAAACTGATTTCTTGAAAGTAGCTTTGGTTTGGCTTCTTTAAAGACTTATTTACACCCACAGTGAATGTGCCCTTAACCAAGAACCTAATACACTTTACCCTACATTCCTGACCAACAACACGAAAGTAAGATTTTCTCTAGTCTTGAAACAAGCTTTAGAGCTTCTTACTCTAGAGTTTTATTAAGTGAAGTTTGTATTTTAAATACTTTTTCCTTATATTAATCTTTTTTTTTTTTTTATAAAGCTATGTAAAACATTTTCTTTTTCTTGTTAATAATAGTTGTGCCTGGTCTTGATAGATAGGAAAATTCTTATATGTCAGTCTTTGATTTTAAAGCAGATAAAGATTAAAACATCATTTTACCTACAGATAAATAAGCAAGTAATAGAAGCTGGACTTTAAATTTCGAAAAATTGTCCCACAAAAAAAAAATTGTTAAGTCGTAAAAGAAAAATATGAAAAACCAAAAGAAAAGAGCTTAATAATCAACAATACACTTACAGGCTTAGATTCTGTGGTGATAGGGAATCTCTCAAATCTAACAGTAGTTTATGTATCTACAGAGATGTAGAATTCCTCAGATATTAAAAGGAATAATCAAATAAAAAACAAAGAGGAAAAAACCCCAAAACCAATTCTGCAGCTCTGGAGTAAGGCTTTGCAAGGGTTCAGGAGATGTTCAAAACAACATCAACATAAGCTAAATCTCTACGGCTGCCAAACACTGGCTTTAACAAATTATTAGTCAGCCTATTTGGCCTGAATTTTCTGGGTATTTGCAAGCATTTATGCAAAACTCACTGCATGCTGTAGAGAGAAAGAAAAAAAAAAAATGGGACAAGGTGACGAGACAAGTTGGACATCATCATCATTTTAGCCATACATCATTCCTCTGACACAGTTCTCTGCTGGTTTACCTCTGTTTTCTTTGTCAAAGTTTGTGCGTTAACATTGCCAAGAAAGCCCTGCCGCCGATTCTCACTGAGATTTTAAATCGGCTTCTAGAATACCTGTGTACACAGCTATATGGGCAAAACATTGCTGCCTGACTGACCAAATGGTCTTCTATTAGCAAGCTCTTCCTGCGGGGAGGTGAAGGAGCACCTCCAACCCGTGCTGCACCAGACAGGAGGGGAGGTTAAGCGCTGGAGTAATTTTTCTTTCTGATTTTTTTTTCCTTCGCATGTATTTTGCATTCATTTGTCACTTAATTTAGGAAACAGTTTATTTTCCAAAGTTAGAAGGCACATAATTGCTCATTAAATCTAATTACACAGATTCAAGTTTTAAAGTTCATCCCTATGAAGAGAATGAAAAGTGGCCATTATTGTCTGCTGGTTTCCTACGCTGTGGAAAAAAGAAGGAATTTTGATCAAGTGTGCTAAATGATCTCATGAATAAACGTTAGACCTTTCAGACCAGAAGGGTGATGTTTCAGAAAACAATGAATTTTAAGAACAATCTTTAAAATACAAAGTCTTTGGAGACCTCAGCTCCAGTTGTTATCACCAATAGACTGAATTTGCTTCCAGGGACTCACATTAAAAAGTCTTTTCGCTGTTCTCTGCAAGAAAAAAAAAAAAAAAGAGGCTGACTTGCATACACTGCTCAGCTTTTGCTTTGAAGAGAATTGGAAGAATTCCCTTCCAATTTTTTTAATGTTCTTTCTATGGTTGTATGCAATTGCTAACCAACGGATAAGTTAATTTTCGTAACAGCCCCAGGTAGAAGAAACAGCTATATTACTTCTGTTTTATGGCTGAAGCACAACAAGCACCAGGTCAACAGGAAGTTTGTTCATTTGAGGTGCCGAATTTGAGAATGTAGGACCTCGTTATTTACATAACAGTATTTTCTGTAACAGCACTTCGTATTTTCAAAGCACAGCTCCCAATGCACTACAAGGTGTCAGTGCTCCGGATGTCTGTAAATCAGACCCCGATTAAGTTAGACAGCAATGAAATGAACACCACACAGTCGGTGACTATCTGTGAAATCCTTTTCTCCTTGTGTGACAGAAGAGTTTTGTGGCAGAGGCCGGGACATACTCAGTTCTCCAGCAAAGCATTCAGTTGCCTTTTACATGAGCCTTCCTCTTCCTCACAGTCCTCTGCATCATTCCCTTAACATTCCCCATCTTCTGTAGCCAACAGCTGGGGGTGATACAGAGAAGATACACCTATTCCAAAGTAACCTTACTACCTAACTACTCGGGCAGCTTTGCAAATATAGGTGTTAGCCATCCTGCCTAGTCTTCCCAGGAGAGCACTCCCACCCTTCCTCTGATGGCAAGACAAAGAGGTGTCTCATGCTGGATTATTGTCATCATTTTGGTATGGAAAGAGTAGTTCAGTTCTCTAAAGGATGCCAGAAATAAGTTCATAAATGTACAGGAAGTGAATCTTTCGATTTTGAAAGTACTACCACAAATTTCAAACACTTCAGAATAAACCTTAAAGATTAGCAATATGTCACCAGTCTAAGCAAAAAGTAAATCAATATAATTATCCATACTTTAGGGAGTTACTATCATTTGCGCTAATTAAGTCAAAATGTCAATGAAGACAAAGGAAATTGAACTTTTTAATGCACGATTTCCAGAATCTCAGGAGATACTTTCAGAAAACTCAAATGCAATATCCAGTGGAATAGTCAGTGTGGTTAATGACAGAATGTTTAATATTTGAAATAGACAGATATTTTCCATAAAAAGCTAGCTTATGTAAAAGATTAATCAAACTATTAATTTCCTGTTTGCAACTCAACATGAGCCCACATCAATTAAACTACAAAGCCATAAAATATGTCCAATGGTTAAGCAGCAATAAAATACTTAATGAGCCAAACGATACTTTCTAATGCCACTGCTCCAGATATACATTAAGGCGGCGGGGGGACGACGACAAAACACCAAAACCAACCCGCACCAAAAACCCCACCACCACTTGGATGCAGTTCTCAGTTGAAATAGTGCTTCTCCACCAGGAGAAAGAAGCTGTAGCATTGTCCTACAGAGTCTACTGGGTAGTCAGGAGTAAGCCAGACATACAACACTGCTCCCTTGTCTTTTTGGGTGGAAGCTAGAGATGCTACAAGCTATAGTAAAATTAGATGGGGCAAATATTAGAAAATTATTCTTTGAATATCATACCTGGAGAACTGAGATGTGAGCCTGGGCCTGATAAATGTAAACAAGAACACAGAAACACAAACTACTTTCTTCCCTGAAGCCATCCCTCACTAACAGTGGTGGATTTACCTATGGAGAATACCTATACACTACGGAAGGTTTTCAGGAGCACTGCACTTGAAATCACGTTTCCTAGTTGTGAGCGCTCAGATGACATCAAAGTGGTACCAGAACAAGAAGTGAACTCCTATTCTTGGCTTAGCTCTCCGTAATAAACGGTTTAGAAGGCACCTCAAAGCAGTCTCCATCTGCCGCTCTTTAATTAACAGCAAAAAGCATATAAAAAACCCGGCGGAACACACACGCAGGAGGCACAATGCACTATATCTGAGACACTATTCAAATAACCGAGACAAAAACCTGAAGAGATTTCCTATATATTTTAAAGGATGTCTTTTGTCAGCATTGGAGTGTATTTTACAGCAAAGAGCTTTTCAGCTTCTCATTAATGGTTTGAGGCTTTGCCAACTCAAGAGTCTGCACCACCTCATTTTTGAAATAGGACCTGGAATGACCACTGGGAATAAGGTCTGCTAAAAGAGCTAATTGTCTAATTTATCTACAGGAGCCTTTCAGGAGACCTAAAAATAATAGTGCTACATATTAAACCATATCATTTGATTATCTCTGGCCCACAGTTTTTTTGAGGAGGGGAATGCTGTCACTAGTAACACAAGGACCTGGAGCAATGACCTAAAAATTCCAAAACCTTTGAAGTTTGAATTTCCAGTATAATCAAATCCCACTGGAAACCAAAATCAAGTTATTGGTTTGGCCTTCTTAAGGAAACCCTTTGTACAGGTCTTGAAAAGCAGCTTTTACTTTTACCACATTAAAGAAAAACTCAACACCTGATTATCTACCTAAGAGATTCGCTTATGCTCCTGATTACGGCAACTCTGTGCCACGGGGCAGGGATGGATTAGTTCAGCATGAGCTAATTCCACAGTCATAATGGCTAAAGAGCACACTACAGAGAGACCCATGGGGATTTACTGGTTCAGGCTGGTCTAAGCTAGGAGGTTATTGGCTTGTATTTCATTACAACAGACAGTTATGCCAGAGGATATCTTTATGGAGAATTTGTGTTGATGATTTTCCCAAGCTGATCATGAGGAAGAGGTCAAATTATTCTCCTTCAACATTTACACTGCATTTATCACCATCCAATTCTGGCTCACGTACAAGTACGAGGCTATTCTTTTAGTGCAACCTCCAGAAGCAAGAAAAGCTCTCTGTTCCTTTTGCGTGGCTCTGGAAACGAGAAGGGAAGTTTTCTCAGAGGACGCAGGTCATAACTGCGTCCCCTACCATCTGGCCCTTGAAACCCAGTAAAGGAGGCTGAATATATTGCATTCCAGCAATCTCCACTGACAAACAGTCCCTCAAGGATTGTAACGACCTGGCGAAGTTTAGAACAACCTCCAAACTTCTCTAAGCACCACTAGAGCTACAGAAGTCTTATACTGGCAGGCTCAGTAGGAAACTATAACCATCTCCTTCATCTGCTTCCCCTTTTACTACACCTAATCTCTTTGTATTTGCATTCAGAAACCATGCATACCTGAAACGCAACTATTTTGTCAAGTAATCCTCTTAATCAGCAACAGAGCATTTATATATTTAATTCTAGACTACATCTGATGGTGGTTAATACTTTAATTAGCTATTTACACATGGTAAAAATTACAGAAGTAATTAAGGATATTCAGATTAATTAAAAGCATTAGGCAGTATTAAATGTGAGAGAACAGAATTTAATTCTTTCAAGTATTCTTTTTTTATAATCTCTTCTGTTGAGAAATAAACTATAGTAACACCATTATATCTGCATCAGATAGCTTTGTGCTATCATCACCATAATGTTTTAAAAAGAAAAAACTCTCAAAGCAGCGCATACATTTATTCTTTATAGTTTATTAAAAATCCCAGCCATACAGATTAACTTTTTCTTTTCTCCACCTATTTGTTTTACCCGTTCTGGTACAGCATGACTGGTAGCAAACTGAATTGATCAAAATGCTGTCATAGGCTCACTGTAGCTTATTTATACTCTTCTAAAACATTTGAGAGAACTCACTCTTAGCCTGTCTGAAAAACTCTATTCCAACAAAGATCCCTCCTTTATCCACTTAGAACTAAGCATAACCCAGAGGACAGTAGTTACCCTGGGAACTCCAGCAGCACCTTTCAAACACTCTTTAGGGAAATGACACCATCGTGAACGCGTTACTGCCTGTACGGGTGCCAAGCTTGTGTTTGTGGATTGGGGGTACCGAGATGCATCGCGCAGCAGTTGCGCTTTGCTGGCTGCTGTCTGGGGAGTCTGAGCAACGTGCTCTGCTGCCCAGCACAGCCCTGCCGCCAAGGCTGCCAGCCTTCCCCTACAATGATTCCTCACTTGTGGGCTGAAGGAAAAAAGAAAAAAACCAAACCCATTGCGAGAAACACATGAAAACCCTGAGGTGAAATACCAGTTTTGTAATTATCTTAATGTGCTGACTGCGCCACTTCAAAGCAGGAAACCTGCCTAGTAACAGCGGGCTCAAATATCTGGATAACCAAGAGGAAAGAAACAACAGGGTACAGCTTGGATGCCAGAACAAAAAAAAAGCAAAAGTCCTGCAGATACCAGAAAAACTGGCATCGTGGTTGACGAATGTCACCTCCACCAACGTAATTCCCCTGCAGCGCCCTTGGTGAAATTACGGGTCTATAATATTACAAAGCGAGGATCACAGGGCCACTGAGGTCAAGCAGTTTAGAATGTTGGAGCACAGAGATGCAAACAGTGCAACTACTTACATTTGGACTATCAATAAGCTGGGTGCTGCTAGATCATACTGCTCTTTGAGAAATACCACGATGAAAGCTAAAAGACTTCAATTCAGGGTTCCTGCTGTACATACGCAAGCCAGAGTACGATATTTAAGTTCTTTTCCTCACAAACGAATCATCCACACAAATGCTGGTGCTGTTTGTTCCATTCCCATATGTTCCAGAATATTATTTTGTCCTACTTTTGTGTGTAACAAAATTAGAATTCTAAGTTGCATCAATTTTAATCTTTAAATTGGTTTTATTTACAACCTCTAAAGTTCCTTGATTATTTCTAGTAACATTTGCATCGATGTTTGCTTAAATTATTCATGACATTTCAGTTATATCATTGGGTGCTTCAAAGTAAAACTCAAAGTAACTTTTCTTTCTTGAGAACAAAGATAGACTTTCCTTGCTCTCAAGCAGAGATTCATAGGAAGATGAAAGAAATGCCAAGAATTGTTAATAAACAAATTTGTGGAGTAAATTATAAACAGAAATATGAAAATATTCCCAGTAGAAATAGAAAACCATCTCTAAAAATGCCTCCAAACACCAATTAAGTCTAACCAATTAGGGTAATACTTATCTAGGTCAGAACTCAAGAAATGTTTTGCTGCTTAAGTGGCATCTGAATTATACATCCTCTGTCCGCAGGACACGCGACTGGAGGAAGTTGTACTGCCAGGAGCCAGACCCAGAGGAGGAAAGAGTCACTTGGAGACCAGACCCACTGTGTGCTGCAGAGTAGCTGCTGGTGCCGGGCAGAGCCTGTCCCCAACACAGAAGAGACAATGCTTTGGGCTGTGGTGTTGCCCCCGTCCACTCCAGCCTTGGGGCTCAGGCGTGAGGGATCCAGAGGGGTCAGCAAAGCAGGAGATGGGGCAAGCGCATGGACTGCCACCTCTTACATCCCTGCTATCCTCCTCTCCACCCGCCACATAAATACAATTTTTCCTTCAATATATGTAAAGCGAATGACACTATGGAAAAGCACATAAACAGCAGCACTTTCACGCGTTTGTTTTTATAAAGTTGAGAAAACGGAATTGTAATTCTTCACCCTTAAACTCCTAGAAATGGTAAAGCGGGTTTCAGAAGCCGGTAGAGTTCATTCAGCACAATCTTATTTTCACGTTCTGACACTGAGACACTGTATTTGTATATCGCAATGGAAGAGCAGGACGTTATGTGACTTCTGATTCAAAGCCTTTAACTGATGCTAAACCAAAAGCTTTTCTTCTTTCAGGAAATACATACAACAACAATTTCTGGCGAATGTAAGCAAGGATACTTATGAATGAAATGCAACTTCACAGTAAATAAACTGTTCAATTTAGCATTATGAAATCGATGGTAACATTTATGTAATAGGACTGAGGTGGATTATTCCTCAAAAACCCCCATAGTTTGACTGTAATTTAGCTTCCTCAGAAGGTTTCCTCAAGTGTACGATTAAACATATTTATGTTTTCACAACACATTTGATTTCACACCAAATCATGTGAAATGTGAAGTTTCATATGGCTTTGAATCACGACCAAGTGGAAGTGTGTAAAAGGCTGCCAATATTTGCCTGAAACGCCACATTGTCACAGTAGCAGTTGATCCCGATATGGAAGTGATGAACAGGTCACAACCACTGACTGAAATAGATAGTTTCTTATTTCACCAGGAGAAAATAGAAAAGTGTGGTTAAAAAATATAGCTCGGACTGAACAGCCTCCCTTAAAGAATGATTTCTTTGAAGTGTAGGGAAAAAAGGCATCATTCCCTTATCATCAGCTTCTGCATTTAAACTGCTGCTGATTAGCTTTTTAAATTAAAATTCTGTTGTTAAAAAAAAAAAAAAAATCGATTGCTTTCAGGATACCTCATACCCCCTTCTTTCTCCCATGTTGAGTTGCCCTAAGTAGTACTGTCTCAGACAGGATCAGAAGTGAAGGATTAACCAAGGGACTGGTGGCATGACCCGAGCACCAGCCGTACAGGACATCGCGGACACGAGCCATGCTAACTTCAGCTCTGATAAAAGAGCCCTGGACCAGGTCCAAAGCAAGTTCTTTAGCTCAGCCAAAGACTTCAGCAGTTCTGCACAAGAAGAGTTTAAGGAGAGAGAAGGCAGGACAGATAAAGGGTTACAGTAAGACATTTCTGCTCCTCCAATTCTTTCTTTGCCATCTTTAAACTTCCCACAGGAAGAGAAGAATCATCATGGGAAGATTATTATTTTTAGTTATATTTCCATTAGCCGAAGTGTGAATGACGTTGTTATCATCTGCCACGCTGACAAGAGTGGGTGAAAGTCTTAGAAATAAGATTCACATTTTAAAACCTACGAATATTTACTTTCTTTATGGCAATGGAAACAAAGAAAGGATGCAGTGAAAACATACGTTGTTAAAACTCTTCAGGCTTAAAGAGATATTGAATCTTGGCAGGTGCAAGAGATATCTTAAAAAATAACTTATTCTATGCTAAAGATCTTGAAGAAACGGTCTGAAAAAAAAGAGACATCTGCTAGGCATTATCTGAGTAGAAATAAATGACTAATGATGTAAAGCTAAGGCGACAGATGGTCCACACTTCACCAGCTACCCTGAGCCGTGGAACGCGCTCAAGCAGTTCTCCAGGCCTGGACTGGTAAAACGGCTTAGTAGGAAGATATTTGCATTTGCTTGAAATGTTTTGGTAGTATTTTCTTTATAAATAAATCTCTTACATTTTCTTATAGTAGTGTCTGCCATTCCAATGCTTTTATTTCATCCCAATATAATCAGAAGATGCCAAAGAAATATGAGAAAGCCACAATACACCCAAAGGAAAAACGTGAGATGGGGAACAAATTTAGTTCTTAAACTACACATCATGGGAGTGAAAATGTCTGATATAGGCAAACGAGCACATTAGAAATTTGTAAGTGGAAAACAGAAAGTTTGCACTTCAAATGTAGAGGGTAGGAGAATTTTAAAAAGCAGTATATTAACATTTCTCTCAAGATGGTGTTCAAGGATACTGTTCCAATCTTAAAGATCAGTAAATTAAAATTTACTTGAATAAGCATGCTCTTGTAGCTACATTAGAGATTTTACAAGGTGACATGTAACTTCAGAGATGAAAACTGCCAACCTGGTTAAATTTCATTAAGGCACTCTCATGCTTTAGATAGGATCGCACTGCAAGCATTGCCAATTAAAATCAGATCATTTGACCTTCATTGGGGTAAAACACCCCTTCATCTAGCTAAAAAAAAAAAAAATTAAGATATTTCTACTTCATACTTCAAATAACCATTATTCTTTGTGGCCTTCAAGATCTTGAATCAAAACTTAGTAAGCCAGGTCTGCTGAAACAATTAATGGAAAGTCAAGCACTACACTGTCTAAAAATGAAGATTTTTCTCATGGCCTGCAAATAAGTCAGAGCTGAGGATCAATTTTCACCAATAAAAAGTTAAAGTGTACCCACATTAGGTTTTGGGATATCACATCTATTGTCCGGATTTAGCTTTTGCAATAAATCGTGTTTGCGAATAGTGCTGTTGGGCAGCCACTAGAGCGGGCCCAAGGGACAAGCGTTTGATTTCCAATCTGTTCCTGAACTCTGGCTTGTGTGAAAACGATAAAAGACTTGCAAGAGGAAATTCTGCAAACGCTTAGTTGCCATAATATCGGAGATAAAACTAAAGCTCTTATAACCACTTCTAATGAAGAGCTACATTAAGTGAAATGTAATTCTGGGGACATGCCGTGCGGACTGAGAGCGTCGTGTCTTGGTACGCAGGTAGACCAGAGACCTCACAGTCACTCCCACTAAATAAGCTTCAGTATTCAGTTACTCATGTATTGAAGGACTAGTTCACTTTTTCTCAGTGATGTTTTAGTATCTGTCTTCCTTCTGCTGCACTAAAAGACTTTATTACAAAGCCGAAAAACCATTTCTTCTGTTGTCAAGATAAATATTGACCAAATCAGCAAAATAAAAGCCTTGGGTTTTGAGAAGTATCAATTTGACTCTATTTGCACTGTGTTAGGCACTGTATGAACATATATATTAGGATATCTTCTTTTCGTATATTCACAAAATAACTCAGCAGGCTTTTGACACAATCTGTGTGAATAACATCAATATTTCAGTTATTATTAAGGATGCTTCCTAGAGAAAAAGTAGAATACCAAACAGCAGCAGCAAATGACCTCCGATATGCACGTGCATGCACTTATATGCTGCTAGCTGTCAAGTCAAGAACACTGATCTCACATCAAAAGCATTCCCAGGTACTTCTGGGGAAAAAACAACAAATAAACCTCTTACTCCTTCACTACACCCTTTGTCTAGTTACAAAGAAATAAACAAATAAAACACAGCAGCGAGGGAGTTAATAGCCATTTATCTGTAACAAGGAAGAAAGAAAAAAGCCTTTTTTCTTTCTCCCTCTCATGATTCACATTCTTGGCTTAACAAACTTGGCTCTGCTTCTGACGACACGGGATGCAGCTGTAAATAGCAGTCCTTGTTATCAGGACAGGTCCGTATCAGCTCTACTTAAAAAAGCAAGAGTTGTAGTCACTTCCTGTCCAATTTGTACATTTTCTTCCTCCCCGGAGAGCTTTTAGGTGCTATGCTTTCTTTACCTGGACTCACTCCAGAGCAGTCGCTTCCCATTTGTTCAGCGCCTGGTTTTGAGCTGGCCCCAAGGTGGATAGGTGGCGGGTCGAAGAGGTAACACCAAGCTCCACTAACTCCACTCTAATTAATTAGGGACTTTGGGGCACAAAAGGGATGCTTTACTTTTAACATTTTTATTGAAACATCTGCCCTCTCAGATAGTTGTTGTCTTATAAGGAATGCTGGGCTAACTGTACCCTTTCAGCTGCCAGAACTGACATTTCGGCTTCTCCACAAAGCGAATATCTCATTAGGGACTTTTAAGGGTCTGTTCATTTGCCATGATTTTCAAGGAATTTTTACTGCACTTTCGATGATAAAATATTTGACAGCTCTAAGGCAGACTCAGGTTATGATTCAA
Source organism: Bucorvus abyssinicus (assembly GCA_009769605.1). NCBI lineage: Eukaryota > Metazoa > Chordata > Aves > Bucerotiformes > Bucorvidae > Bucorvus > Bucorvus abyssinicus. Next base: position 4,888,779 of record CM020039.1, on the reverse strand, counting down.
GTAAGGACATTCATAGAAACTGCTAGAACCCTTAAAATGCAGCTTGGGAATATGGTGGAAGAGTGAGATACATCAAAAAACGATTAAAACAAGGGTGTGTGGATCGTAAATGGTGAAAGCTCAGAGGGATGCAGCTCTCCTGGCCGTGGTAGCCTACGCTACGCTCCTTTATTCTTCAGGTAAATAAATAAATATGGCCTAATTAATTTACTGCCACGAAGGCATCATCTTTGATCACACGATAAAACACGGTGGGGGGGGGGGGGGGGGGAACCCTACTTTTTCCAGAAGGAAAAAAAAAGGCTAATCCTAAAGAAATTCTTGAGTAAAGACTGGAAGTCCTCTGGAAGCTCTTAGGTGCTGTTCTATGTCCTTACCCGCCTCACAGGACAGACAAGCGTATCGCGCTAAAGTTGGTTGGTTGTTTTTCACGTCCTCAGTGTCAACTCAAACAAAGAACAGGAGCAAACCCTGCCCAGCTGTCGCAGCCTTGGCGGTGGAAGCACAACCCCAAAACGCTCTCTCGAGCCCCTCACTCGCAGCCCGAAGCCGGACGTGCCGCAGTCTTTGCTGCCATCGCCACGGCCCCGCTCCTCAGCCGCTTCTTTTGCCCTCCTGTCAAAAGCCTTTTCCTCAAAGACTCCTCCTAAATAACGGACTCCTCTGTTGGTCTGGAGAGAGGTCCCTTTCAGTCCCTGGTACAATACACTTCAGATGCTGACAGGCTTTTTCCTGCACCTGGAAGGTTTTAGCCCTGCTGTCTCTTTTGCTTTCACCTCTTCCACAACAGCAGCTTCCCCAAGCAGCATCGACAGGGCACGGATAGGATTTTTCCTCCCTTCACAGCATTCATAATACGAGGACACGAGTTGGGTACAGCTAATTCTCAGAATTCATGTCTAAATGCCTACGTCACAAAAACCTGCTGCAGTTGCCACGGCCGCCAGGCCAGAAAGCCCCTTACAGGTTCTCACTGTCTGGAGAGGGCTACTCAGCGTAGGAGGACGTTTCCAGAAGTATTGATGCTTCTCAATCCACAAACACTTCTGCCATTTGTCTTTAAGGGATTATGTGAAAAGAGTTTGGGCTGTACTGATGGTGTTCCTGCGCTTTGATTTCTTCGGAGGTAACTTGCACTAGATCCAGGGTCCACATGACAAACTTCCCTGGTCCAGAGATCTCTTGCGCAACCCACCTTATTGTGGCAAAGTATTAACGTGGAAATTTATTACGAAACACGTGTTATTTTATTAACAAAACCCCTTGCCTAAGAAGAAAAGCAAATAGCGTTAGTAACTCTGCGGATGGCTCGTCACTGTCTGTTCTTACCATAACACAATCCAGTAAATGAAAATCTGGTGGGAAAAACAAAGTACCGCATCTTAGAAACACTCATACAAACAAGCTTAGACATGACAGCGTCCCTAATACCAGCCTAGCTGTTTAATCCCGTGACTTTTCCCACAGTCACCATATGATTTAGTTTGGCAACGCAGAATTCAGCTGCAAAAATGCATATAACGAGAGCAGGCTGTAACGTCGCACTATACACCTTGAGGCTGATCACTTTATAATGAGTTTAGTGAAAAGCACCTATGCTATAAGTTGTAGCTGACAGCAGCCCAGGGGAACTGCTAAGTGCTAAAAATTATCTGCTGCGGGATGTTGAAACTCATCTTTGAGGATAGAAACAGCTTTCTTTCTAAAATACATGTGGTTTAAAGTAGACATAAATCAAACAGATAGTAAAAAATTTGTTTTGCTATGGGCTTTATCCTGTTGTTATTCTTCTACTCTTACGAGGTAACAGATACTTTAAAAAGAGAGTAAGATTAGTCATCCTGCTAGAGATCCGATTACATTAATTCGTGACACTACACAACTTGGATCCAAAAAAGACTGCTTTGAATCAGCCTGCCTTGGTGAGCTACATGGTCTAAGCGAAGACCTCCTCTGAGGACAGAAACTCAGTGGACAAAATTCCTCCCAACCAGATCCAGAGAGTGGAATAATGCCTTTTTCAGTAGTAAAAGCTCCCTATAATGTTTTGTACTGCAAGTACAGCGGTTTGCCACCAGCACAGTTAGTTGCTATTATCACACAGCACAGTACACAAATTTAGGTTATCTGGGAAATCTGTGGTTCTAGAAATAAACACTTCAATAGAACAGGGCATAAAGCCAGGAAGAAGTTCAGCCTTTTGGAATCCAGGGCCATGAACCATGAGGAAAATTAATTCTGAAATAATGATCTAATAATAAATACAGATAAAGACTCCCTGAACTACAAAACCACTAATCCGTACATGAAAATAATTTATTTTGCTTCTGTGATCACTGTAGTGATGGACACTGCACCTATCTTTGCCACTACCTTCTCAGGGTGATATGGTAACTGGTTTTAACAGCTGGCGTTACGTTAACGTACTGAGCTTACAAAAACCTATTCCAGAAATTTGACTAATGGATTTTAGGGATATTAAATAAACCACATTTACAGACCAACCCAATGGAAAAAGCCATAGGAAACGTACTCATTGCCTGTTAGAACACTTGGGTGAAATACCGCACGTAACTCCATCCCAGCCTGCGTGCAACAAAGGCATTTATCAGCTACGTGAGATTAGCATTCGCTCATCTATTATCTGTATGCAAAACGTCTGTTAACCACGTCTAACTAAGAAATAGGAGATATGTTTCAATTTACCCCAAAACGAACAACTCTAGAGAGCTGGACAGAACCAGCCAGCCAGCTGCTTGGGGATCCACGGACAAATACGGACAATATAACATAAATCTAGAGAATAGCGTAACCCCATCCAAAGCCATCATTCCAAGCTCTCTCCAAACTAGTAAAAAAACTATTGTGTTTTGACATACTGTAATTATACTCGCCACAACTATATAATTAACTGTCATCCTAATTTGCATATCTACCTATGTTTATAAAACAGATACCTGCTTATTACATTTTACTCCAGGTTGCCCTTTTATGCAAACATTTACAAAATATAAAGCCACAATTAGCAGAACAATTTCTTCTCCTATAATGTAGTAGAATGTTCAACTGGTAAGGAAAAATACTTCCATTTTGCACGAGGCAAATTGTCTTCTACAATTTTTGGGAACACGACAAACAGCTCAACCTGAAAGTGTGAACACTTATGAATTAACAACTTGGAATTAATTCATGCTAGGTTTTGTCAATCAAACCCTAATGAGATATGAAAAAAATGATTTAAAAGTTTTCTCCACTAATTTTTCCCTTTTTATTTATGGTTTTCAATGAGATGTGGAGATGCATTTTCAGAGGCACAAGAAATCTTTGAAGAAGTCTGACAACAGCTTAGTTTTCTAGGCCCAGAGCAATCAAGATAAGCTTCAAATATGAAATGCTGGCTGCTTATCTGAATTGGAATCCACATCCACACCATTTCATGTGAGTCATTATATCTAGCAGCCCTTAGGTTGCTTTAGTAATCGGCAACACAGACTTCATTTGGAGATGGGATGAAGTTCATAATTCAATTACAAGGATGACTGCCTAATCCGCTGAATAAAATGGACACAAAAGGTAAAATAAACAAAACTTCCACCTTAGTTTAATGAGGTTTTTGTCATAAAAGAGGTAAAATTATAGTCAGTTCATCCACAAATAGGTGCTGAAAATGTAGATATTTATCACTTAAGCCCAAATTTAATTGTTGCATAAATTCAATTTAAGCAGAGTGCACTGAGTTACAGCTATGTTGTAGTAACTGAAAACACGATTCCTTCATGTTTAGTAGTTACCACTAGCAAGGGAAGAAGAATCATAGTTGAATAAGGACTCCTATTGGAACTCATGAGCGTGCTAGGTAGAATTCTGCCATCAAAAGAGAGTAGCATAAAAATTGCAAAACCACTTCCTATGTTGTTACAAATTAAAGCAATTATTGTTGGTCTACTTTCCAGGAAATATTGATTGCTAGAATTGATGCTGCAATTAGTATCTATCAAGATACACCAATGTTAATTGAATTAGTGTAAATTAAGTCTCTAGAAAGATAATAGCTATTAATTTAACATTAGAACATCAAAGGGTAAAAAAGTGGGAAATAAACAATAGTGAAATTAGTTTAATTTACTAATGTGGAGAGAAAAATCTAATGACTATATGAAAACTGCTGTGATCTCATGACAGATATAATTAAAACCAGTTTCATTTCCATTAGGTACATTTAGATTCAGTTCAACGTGCTTGGTAATTGTTTTACAAGACCACCAAACTCCAGTATGAGGAAGGCAAGTGTATATACCCACAGCAAACAAACTGACTTTTGAGATTCTGCAAGACGTTGAAGCCTATCAGCACATCACAGATCACGGCTTATGCCTCTATATTCAAGGAAACTTTGGGTTCTGATCCACTGAAATAGGACACTTTGGAATCCAAATCCTGCTTCAGATCTGCCACGCAAAGATGGAGCCTATCAAATAGCGCGTTGTTTGATAGTACTCCGATAAACCGCTCCAAAGCACAGGAAACTGTCTTCACAGACAAAATTTAGCACAGAGAATTGGCCCAAACCTTCGTGTCAAAGGCCTCTCATTTCATTAGAGTTTTGGTGTGTGAATTTGTCTAAATTGCTGCTTTTCACCAAATGTATGCTTTAAATTAAGGGTGAGAAGTAAAACCTTCCTACCATGAGACTTAGGAGGGGGCAGGTGTCCCCCTCCTAAAGCTCCTCCAGGCACTCCCTACTATGTCTGCACTCCACACCCTTTCCCAGATGTACCTTTCTCGGTCCTGAACATCTTCTAGCTCAGCACCTTAGAGATGTAACGCCTCCTCCTAGGCTGCATCCGCAGCAGGCTGAAAGACCGAAGTTTGCTCTATTTCTTTTATCCTCTCACAACTCCGTCAGAAAATGACTTTCGTAAAACAGAGGCTATTCATAGCATATGTCTGGTCCTTGACTCGAGAAGTATAAACTATGATGGACAAAAACTAACCCCTACCTTATTGCTTTGGAGGAAACAACTGTTCTCCTTGGGCATTGGTTCCCAGTCTTACCTACGTCGTGAAAGGAAGTGAGGGGAGGGGCCAGGTAGACAAAATGACTCTTGGTTATTAAAAGCATTAGCACAAACCAGTATCACCGACTCTCACACAGAACAAAGATGACCAAAGAACTACAGTAGAGTCCATAGTTCAGTTTCTTCCCCAGCCATCCGTTATTTTACAGTCTGTACATAGACTAAAAGCGATCGCTTTGTCAGTCTTGGAAGTAAGCCAGGTACATAAGCATTCAGAAACCCGTTAGAAAAGGAGTTCCTTCAGGAGACACGTGGGGATTTCCTGAAAATGCACACGCTTTTAAAAAAGCAAACACTTCTATAATCTGCAGTAAGACGGAAACTAACCGTGAAATGAGAAAGGAAAACTAACCATCAAACCCACAAACCAGCCGTTTCTGCTGGGATGAAATGTCTTCCAACAATTAACGGTCTTTTTCTACGTGAGCTAAAAAATTCAGAGGAATAGCCAGACTTCTCGGTAGGTTTTAATGAAACCAAATGCATGCATTTAGAGGAATATGCACCCTTAACCCATCAGGGGAAGGGGAAGTGCAAAGCGTGCTTTCAGCCAGTTGCAAAAACATTACAAAGGTCTGTTTATACTATCACCACATCCATGAACTTTTCCTTTACTGCAGTTGTCTCTTCATTGTTATATAAATGCATATTTCAGCTTTGCTCCAGTCAGAAAAAACGTCCTTTGAGGATAGTAGATGCAGCAAAATTGCCGAACAAAAATCAGAAAAGACCCTGGTCAGTAAAATAAACAAACAAAAAAATATTTTGCGCATTCTCTCCATTGCTGTTTGGAACTGAGAGAGACTGTTCGAACATATGACTGCTTGATGTGACGCAGAATAGGTAGATTTATTAACTAGAAAATACAAAACCCCATGAAAAGCTAAATCTTCAAAGAATGTTTTCCTGGTGTCTGTCACTAGCTAAATACAATCTTCGAATTCTGGCAAGCTTAAATGGCAGAGACAAAACCCACTGTTATAATTACAAGCCAAAGATATTAAAACACATTATCCACTTCATGAATAAATACATATGGAAAAATCTCACACTTGCAGTCGCTACTGGTACGGCTGCTCCCAGGGGTGAGATAATAACTAGGAAGACACGGAGACTTGCACTCTCAGCAAAAATGGGGAAGTTTATGTACCAAAACTTGGTTACACAGTCACATAGCTTTTTACTGGCAATGAACAAACAGGTCAACGTGTTTTGGCATCTAACCACCTCCCTCAGGACCCCCTGAGCTAAGGCATCAGTAGCAATGCAACCTCTTTTTTGCAATGGTGCACTAACTTCGACATACAGCTAAAATACTGCGAGCATTCGTATGTTAAAAGGTCAAGAGAAGATCTGATTTTATATGAGGCCATTTCTGCATTGCACCAAGTTCCCCTTAAAAGAGGCTATAAAGACAGCGATTGCCTAATTTGAGGATACTCCTAGAGTACAGGGTCTTTGGAAGATGAAGTGCCGGTATGTCCAGCTCTGCGCTGCAGTGCTTGAGAAGTCGGCAAAATAAAAAGTGTACTCAAGCAGATACCAGCAGAAGAGAAGTTCTTGGGGCTTCTATTTGCAGTAAAAAGTCAGATGCTCCCATTCAATTCAGATTTTTTGTAAAGCCGGTTTACTGGATATCTACATACCAATATTGGACGACTCCTTGACTTCCTAGTATCAGAATGCCCTCTGTTGGTGCGTGAATGAGAGATGGTCTGTAGATATCTTCACCTATTATTTATAGATTATGGCTTTTACTGTCGAAAATTCCTTTAAAGCTGCGTAGTTCACAGGCGCTGCCAGCCCTGTGAGTTCTGACATGGCCATCTCAGAGAAGTTAAAAAACAACAGTATGAATTCATTGTTACATACGATTTCTCAGAGGATAGACAAATCCGTTGGAATTCACTTGCATAGCAAAACTAAAGGAGGAAAATTACATGAGCTCAACTCCTGTTATTGCACCATCGAAACCAGAATTTAATTCCTTCTCCAGTACCTTGCCAAAAGAGACCTCAGCCTCGTGCTGTACGATCCTTATTGAGATTACGTTCCCAAATGCCCGAACTGACTCGATTTGCCCAAGTTAACCATTCTGTTATGCTAAAAACCTGTGCTGTTATCAAAACTCTTGTAATCCAAACCAAGGACATCCTTTGTTACTGAATAAAGACTATTTAACATCCAAAATACTTATATCATGCTGCTTTGTTGATTTAGGAAAACAACCTCTCTGTCTCCTTTCTTATGCCAACTTACCCAACGTTCTCCATTGCTCTAAGCTTGGTATTGAAAACAAAAGTGTTCAAAACAAATAGAACAAGTCCCCTTTTCTCTGCCTGTCTCTATTCCCAGCCACAAAAGAAAAAAAAACCCACCAAACCAAAAAAAAACCCCTACCAACAAAACGACCTTTAAACACAAGACAACAGCTTTCCTTTTCCCTCCAGCTCCAGGAGATGCAAAGATTGCATCTCGCCTTCCTCAGTCACAGAAATGCTTCTCCTCAAGCCGCTTCCAGCCAGCCCGTCCTAGCACTGCTGCTCCCATGAGACCCAACTGCTCCTTTCTATCACCTTCTCTAGAGCTGAGAGTGAGCAGAAACTCTGCTTTATTTCATTACTGAATGAAGCGAGAACATGGGCTAACATTTTGAAAATGGGGGATCGTTTATTTAACAGTATAATGTTACCGACTCACTTCAGCCAAGCTTATGTATTCAAGCTCCTGTGAACCGCTCCCGACAGCCCCACACATGGATTATTTACTTGTTACCACCCATTCTCTGCTCCTTGCAGCTGCAGAATCAAACCACTAATATTGGTTATTTCAACATAAACAACATGACTTGGTTCGTACTCCTTCCAAAATAAATGAATGTACCCAGAAAGCATTTCAGAGAGGTTTGAAAACAGTATCGATGCTGTATCAACATTCCACAACTCCTCTTGCTCATCAATGTGAGTAACAGAAGTTTCATTTTCAATATACCCGGAAATTAGAAAAACAGTATTTCTAAGCATGTGCTGTACGTGTCTCTTTGACTGCAGTGACCTAGGCAAAATCTGAGGCAACGCACTTTACGAAGCTGCTGTTGGATCCTGTCTTTTCTATTTATTTCAGCGAGTTAAAATGCTAGAGATGATACTTCCACTCCTGTCAGGGCACACTTAAAATGAAAAGCTTTTTCTCAAAAATTTTGGTTTTGTTCAAGAGGACTTTTTCACCGATCTCCAAACAAAAAGAAGCGTTTAAGGCTAAGATCGCATTAACAGCTTTTTTCCAGAAGTCAGAATGTCCTGTTTCCATGCCTTTTCTGATGCCCACTTTAAGAAGATGCAGTGCAAACACAGCGATAAGGAAGAGGTTCACTTTATGTTTAGCAGGATTCAAAGCGCAGTAAAATATTAGCTGTGTTTTTCTTTTAAACATTCAAAAGGATGCAAAGGATAGATATCCTCTGAGCTATGACAATGTCACAGGAGCTGAAAATCTCGGGGAATGGCCAGAATTCCCAGTGTAACTTTGGACAGTTTCCACGTCAACACCGACGATTAAGTTATAAGCTCTCTTTTCCCTCCAAGAGTAAAGTGTTTCACCGTACCTGAAATGCGTCACTTTGCTCTTAGGAACACTGATGTAACAAAAATGTAACCCTAAAGAACATGAAAATCACCTTACTTAGGTAAAAACATCTAATTATTTCTCAAAACCTTTTTGAAAACCCAAATCCAAAGATTCGTCTTCTAAGGAATTCGGTGGGAAAATCTTGTCTTTCCATGATGAAGTTCTACCACCTCAAAACACTGTCTTGTTGAAAATATTAAGATGAAGGCACACAAATCCTATACCTAGATTTAAGCGTTTACCTCAGGTTTTGCAACAATCTCAAACCCTGGGTGCTCAGGTCCCAGCTTCTGCAACTGTTTTTTTCCATATTTCTTAAGGAGTTCCTCTTAAATGAAAAAAACAAACCAGTCATCTTAACTAACCATATAGCCTATGTTTATTATGTAAATGGAACCATGTAAATGAAATATGGAGATAGTCTGAATCCGGATCTGGAAAGATGAAGCCTATTATCTTTATACATATGCTCTGGAAATATTAGAAGAGACTGACGACTCACTGAGCACAGAAAATCATCTATTGTCTTTCACCTGGACTGTGGTAGCAGCACTCTACTTGGTCTGTAGGTACCAACATCATCTATGGCAGCCCATATTTTTTGCACTTTAAGACATGCCTTCATTTCCCATCACTAATTTCCCAGCAGGGCATAATTTACCTTTGGGCATTCTTGTTACTTTTTTGTTTTGTACAAGAACGCTCAAGAATGACACTGCTCAATGCTGGATTGACATTGCAAACATCCAGATGTCATTCTTGCCATTTTATCGCTGTTCGGCAGCACAGCAAAGGGTGCCAGAGAAACGGGAAGTATTGAAAGAAGCATTTTCTGCAGCTCAGACTTGCGCCCATCACCATCATCGTACAGAGGAGCTGCCAGACAACGCCTCCTTTCCCAGCGACCGTCACTGGCGCTTCCATCGCTCTGATCGGTTTGATCTGACTGCATCTTCATTAAGCGTAGCATTGGTGAGGAATCGCCGCTCTGCTCCCCCCATCAGCCCCTCCTCTGCCTGTTGCGACAAGGTTATTCCAACGCGTCTCTGGAGCTAACACAGTTCTTCTCAAAAGCGGAGAAAACTTGCTTGAGCAGAAATTAAACAAGTTACCGGATGGCCACCGCAGGCCTCATTCTGTCATTTTTCAAAGAGTTTTTAAAGCAATGTTTATTGGGCGCTCCATCACCTTGGGAAGATTAGGCTTTCCATAAAAAGTTTGCTTAAAATCTATTCCAAACGTGACTTGTGCCTACCCTGCCACCCCCAGGAGCTGTCACTAATTCCATGCTTTCTCCTTCGATGGCTTTTCAACTCTCTCACTCCACTACAAAGTGCGATCAGGGCTGAAAGGCCTTTCACCAGCTCAAATAAGCTTCTGGTTCAGTACGGACAGAAAAAGTCAGATATCCACAAAATTCTCTTTTGTTTTATGTACACATCAAATAGCTGCAGAGCAAAACATCTGGCCAAGAGGAAGTCTCATAAGCTCCCCCCCCCCCTTGGCTTTCCTAAGACTTTTCTTCCAGATTTACTTTTAACTGACACGGCAAATTTCACAATCTCTTTCTATAGCTTTACTACGTTACGATTTCTTCTAACACAGCCAGAGACAATGCAGAAATTTTCTTCCTTTCTCACAATAATTTCTTTTAGAACTAAAGAATCAGGCACAAGAGGCAGAAACTAAGTATTTAAAAAATAAACCAACCCTGATGCAGCTAAAAAATGCCAGGGCCAGACAAACTGAAAGTTATTTCCTTTATGTAGCCAATCTAAACACCCACCCCAGCACCCGCTCCCAAGGTGGAAGCGTAATGATAACCTTCTTGTAAATACACAGCTCATACGCAGGAGCTTAGAATCTCCCTGGTTTTAGAGGTTTGGTAAATGGATTTGGACCGCTAGCGTGTTTTCTTCTTGGGCTGAAGAGCAGAAGAGAACAATACAGCAAATATATTACATGCCTTCTCTTCTGTTCTAGAAAATATCCTGACCTGTTTTAAACTACGCTTAGGTTCCAGGGAGGGTGCCTAATTAAAGGTAATACTTTCTGGGATAAAGGCAGTGTTTTAGCTCTCAACACCACCTTAGGGTCTCCTTGCACAGACTCGCGTAACAGCAGCTTTAATATATAAAAATCTCTAAAGCACTCTGAAATCAAGTTTTATGAAGATAAAATATACTCAGATATAATTGAAAACCATAATTGTCTCGCTTGGTTCCCCAGTTAAATGTTATTGTATATTCCAACACTGATATTCAGAAGGCAAACATTAATATGTTAAAAATAGAAAAGTCAGGTCAAAAGAGCTGTCTGCAAAGGAGTTCTCTTTGTAGGAGAATCCTGCCAATACACAAGACATGCCACACGTAAAAGCAGTTTCACTGGATTCTAGGAGATTATCTACACCAACACAAATAACTTAGACATTAAATTACAGGAAATGGGCTTGTAACTGCAATTAAACCCTGAATTTTTTTTTAATGTTAAGCACGCTTTCTCCACATATCAGCCTAGGTACCTGAGACTTGTCTCTGCGGGGACTAAAATCCCTTAATAATCTGGTTTTAATACCCTGAAATTAAAGGATAGACTTGGTGTTTAATGCACTCTGTAGTGTCCAAATGCAGTAAAGCTCGTTCCTGATGAAGAGGAAGCCTTAATGAAGGCCAAGAGTACAGGTAGTTGCCCGAAAGGATGCTGCAACCCATAGCTGGAATCTCCTGGGTCTTTTGCATGTGCACAAATGTGTCACATAATCATTCTGCTATTTGAATAAGCCCTCCTTTGAAAAAAAAAAAAATTAAAACCACATTTCTAATCTGTTTACTGTGATCACAAAGCACAGAGGAAAATGTGATAATAAACTGAGACTATTATTACATATCTATTATAATTCACAAAACAAGAAATTAGGTAATTATGTTAATGAGATAATATTCACAGCCCAGAATTTAAAGAATTACTATGCAAATCACATCATGAATAGGGAAAGGACGCAAAAGAAAGGTTTGCACACTATAGTCAAACAATTATGCCAGAATGCACACACCCTGCTGAACTTTAATCTGAATGAATGGAATTAAGTCACGTATTTTCCTACTTTTCTGAACGTGAAATACAGCAATGCTCAATTCATCCCAGTATGGGTAGTCACCGTGTAAGACTGCACGTGCAGGGAACATGCAGCCTGCACTGACATTAATTTGCACTGGGTTGGGTTTTTCTTTTTTAAATGACTGAAGTGTCTAAGCCATATTGCTTTAAGTAAAACCTACTTAAAACTTCCACTTTCTTCAGTTAAAAGTTACACAGCAGTGTTGATGCTTCCTCAGATGCTTCCTTCTGATACCACCACACTCCCTCCCATCAGATTCTGCAAATCAGAATAAAGAAAGAAGGCTCCTGGGCAATGAACATGAGTAGGAATGTCCAACTAATAAAAGGTCAGAGAGAAGAGCAGGGGCACGTATGTTCAAACGATCCTGTGACAGGGGGTTATTTGATGACCAAATTAAGAAAGAAGTCATCCCCACCAGCTGAGACCAGGGCTGAGACACAAGAATGCCAGGTTTTGGTTGCAGTTACTCGCTGCCGCTCTCTTGGTGAGCTGCAGTATGTTTTCTGGGTTGGTTGGGGTTTTTTTTTTTTCCCCCCCATCCTTTCCTTACAATTCTTCCTACTGCAACCAGGGAAGCTCCTTGCATAATAGTGCTCAAGTGCTTTGTCAGAAAATGGGAGGTAAGGAGTTGTGAAATCCTAAGATTCAGGTAATATTCAAATACAAATATTTAAATAATCTTTCACCGTGGGATTCTAACTCACTGACTTTTACACAAAAGTTCAATGACCTGACAAAAAGTCTCCAGTAAATTACACCACTCAGCTAACCTACTCCAAGATGTTTGAGCTCTAAAAGGAGAACACTTTAGCTAATCGAGAGATATTCTTAAACTCTGGGAGTGGAGCTGTGGAAAAATACATTTACTTGAAGGTGTTATTGCACAGTGAGACCAATGAGGCCATGAGCAAAACCATACTGTGGTCCCCTTTAAAACTGTAAGGTCAACACATTCATTTCTCAGTTCGTTAAACCATGATCTCAGTAGCATTTTTAAAAGCTATGTTGATGAGCTAAGGCTAATTCAAATGACAATGGGAGAAGAGCCAAAGAAAAGTCTGAAACCAAGGAACTACCTGACCTTGGGTAGCTGCTTGGCTCCGTCAGCAGTGGGCTGGGCTAGCAAAGGAGCAAAAACCAAGGAAAACACATAACGTGCCCGAACGTACAGAAGATGAGGAATACAAAAACCATGCCTATTGATTATCTCATTACTGTAGCACTTGTCCTCCTCATCCAGCAAAAAGAAAGGTTACACCTGGGACAGCCCAGTCCTTGGTGAAAGGGAAATCAAACAGGATTTATCGTTTCTTTAATGTAAGACTGACTCTCGTAATGAGGAGGAGGGGACTGTGATCCTGGGAAAGCTTTTCTCATTAAACTGTCGATTCCATGTTTCTAAAAAATTGATTAAGCGAGGTACATATTGATGATCCTGTGAATTTTAACAACTTTAAGTCAATTACACCGGCATCCAAGCACCGAGTTTCAATATTGATGCTGGGATGTTATCTTTTACAGCTGAAAGAAATAAAGTCCTGAAAAGCCAGAGCCAGGAGGCACAGCTTAAAATGGGAGAACGTGAAGGGCAGCTCTCGCCATGGAGCTGTCATAAAACACACCACTGTTTGGAGCATTTTGTGATAAAAAGAAACTAGTTCACTTAGAAATCATGACAAAGCATCGCTTCTCACAGCCTAAAATCATTGTGATGGAGCCAGCGGTCCCCTCTGCTTTACCTGCGAGTCAGATTAACTGGAAAATAAAACAGAAACAGAGAAACTCTAGAGCTATTTGTATTTAAGCAGGAAATTATGCAGACTACTACCAGAATAAGAAGTCACATATGTCCCCTTAAACACCTGCTTGGGAGGAGCACAGTACCCGTATGCCCCACCAAAACCTAACTGTGGGAAAAAGGGAAACAAAAATAACAAATCCAGGAAAAAAAACCCAACAACCACAAAAAAAACCAACCCCCACAAAACACAAACCCACCCTAAAAAAAATTCAAAGGGTCAGAAACAACTCATCGAGTTAGTCTGAAATGCTTTATCAGCGAGGCCTTGACTTGTGGTCAGGCATCGTTAAATTTGGGAGAAAAAAAACTAATACATTTTGCCTCTTTTCCTCCTACTTGCAGCTCCTACCCTTTGAATTTGGAAAGCGGCAGTAACAAAGAGTCGTGTTTGTACAGTTGAGGTTTTCAGGACTGTAGGTAGGGTGAGAACTGTTTGTAGCTAACATCTTCAGTCGCTTAGGAACCATATTGCAGTTACGACCGAGAAGAACATTTCTTTTCATGGAGCATCGCCTTTTATCCATTATCTATATATTATGCAACAGTCAAATCATAATGTCAGAAAAGTTTTTCTTGGTTGCCTTTAGTCATTTCTGGCCAGGTCAACGTTTAGGAAATCATTCTTAGCAAGCATAAGTTTCCATCTCATTTCAATACTTTACGTAAACATGAAAGATTAATGACGTGCCTAACTTTGAGGGAAGAAGAGCAATATTCTGGATAACATACAGAATTTTTTTAAAAAGAGACTGACAATTCTCCGCGTTAATTTACTAAGTTTCAGTGAACATTATCCATAAAAGCATGTTTTCCAAACCTGAGAAGGACAGAGTGCACTGGTTTATGTTCTAGACTGGCTACTGCCCCAACATTATTTCTCACCACAGCCATCTACACAATAGATATTCTGCAGAGATAATATACTTAATGTCAGAGACAAGCCAAGATTTTCTTGATATATATGATTTTGTTACTTATACTTTTTGAATAATAGCTCTGCTGCACTTTTAGAGCAAAGACATTCAATATTTTCTACCTGTAATGAATAGGCTAAAACAAATGGGGACCAATGCTTACCACTGTAACCCCTGCAGAAGTACTAGTCCTGAGTTAGAACTTAACAAGGATTGAAAAAAAAAAAAAGCCATTCTGTGAGTGTGACATGAATAAAATTATTTGATCATCTTCAGGTTTAAATTACAAACCCAAGTTTTGCAGAAAGATAAGGTATTTTTTCTTATTGTTAAATGGTTTGATTCAAACAAGAGATTTACTTTCCACTACATCTACGTTTAAGATACATTTCAATATTACTCTGGATCAACAGCAACTACCAGTCCAGGACGTGATTTCTACCTATACACTGATTCATGTGTCTCATTCAAGAGCAACCACACCAGGCTAAAAGAGGCATCAATAACAACAAAAATACAGGGGAGAACTCAGCGTTACTTCAGTGCAGCCCAGGAAGCGCTGGAGTTTTTTCTTAAGCACACGTTTAACCTCAAGCCACACATGTCTCTGTAGAGTCACTGTTCATCAACTGATACTGCACCAGTTTTCAAGTGCTTGCTAAATCACGACCCAAGTATCTTTATTTATTCTCAAAATTGTGCAGGGATTCTACATTATTATTAGTGGGTTTTTGGACAAGCAGCTATTCCTAGAGATACCACAAGGGAAGAAAAAAAAGTATTATTTTTAGTATAGTAATGCATTTATATATATATAAAATTATTATTTTTAAAACCAATCTTTTTGTTATCCTTCAATGAAAGGACCAATAAATGATGAGATGTCAAATTAAGCAGCATCTGCCTTGAAAGTATTGTTAAAGTATTTTAAATAAGTTTATGGACTTAAAACAGTGTGTCCTTCAGTTATTTTTGGTGAAGTAGCTAACAGCCTCAAGATAGTAATACATAGACATAAGCTGAAAGAATCATAAAATATAAACATGAAGAGAGTAAAAATAAAAAAACCTTTTGAATTTTCAAGTATTTATGTCAGAACTTAGACATTTTCCTAGATGTATGACATTTTATTAAAACAATCTTAAGCATTTAGCATAAAAGCTCTTTTGTGAGAGTTACTGTACTACAACCAACCTTCCATGTCTCAGCAGGAGGAACGTTTTTTAATTTACCATAACACAAGAGATAAGCTCGCAAATACTACATATCAATCATGGCTAACCCTGAGTCAACCTTCTGACAGATAAATTGATATTCTCAAGTTATTGCTTATTATGCTCACATTTCTTCCCCTTCCTCTAGAAAAGTACTTAATTTTCATTATTTTGTTTAGATTTAGAATCATAGAGTCATAAAATCATTTAGGTTGGACGAGACCCTTAAGATCATCAAGTCCCACCGTTCACCCTGCACTGCCAAGTACACCACTAAATTACATGCCTAATCACCACATCTACACATCTTTTAAATCCCTCCAGGGACAGTGACTCCACCACTGCCCTGGGCAGCCTGTTCCTGGGCTTTATAACCCTTTCGGTGAAGAATTTTTTCCTTATGTCCAAACTAAACCTCCCCTTGTGCAACTTGAGGCCATTTCTTCTCATCCTATCACTTGTTCCTTGGGAGAAGAGACTGACCCCCACCTCATTACAACCTCCTTCCAAGGAGCTGTAGAGAGCGATGTCTCCCCTGAGCTTTCTCTTCTTCCAGCTAAAGACCCCCAGTTCCTCTTCACAGGGCTCCTGCTCTAGACCCCTCACGCCAGTTTTTGTTGTCCTTCTTTGCACACGCTCAAGCACCTCAGTGTCCTTCTTAGAGTGAGGGACCCAAAACTGAACACCGCACTCGAGGTACAGTCTCACCAGGTACAAGGTATGACAATCACTGTCCTGCTCCTGCTGGCCACACTAGTGCTGAAACAAGCCAGGATGCTGTTGGCCTTCTCGGCCACCTGGGCACTCTGCCGGCTCATCTTCCACTGCTCTCGACCAACCCCCCCCAGGTCTTTTTCTGCCAGGCAATTTCCTGTAGCCAGTAGCTTTGCATGGGGTTCTGTCGTGACCCAAGCGCAGGAGCTGACACTTGGCCTTGTTGAACCTCATACCACTGGCCTCAGCCCAGCCATCCGGCCCTGTCCAGATCCCTCCACAGAACCTCCCTACCCTCAAGCAAATCAACGCTTCTGCCCAACTTAGTGTCCTCTGCAGTTAGTTTTTACTTTTTTAGTCCAAATAAATTTAAATCTTCCACAACAAAACTGCACAAAACCCAACTCATCACATCAATTAATCCGTTCAATTTTTAATAGGGGAGGCCAGTGGTATATTGTAGTTTTAAAACAGTTCTACAGGCAATTTCTATAAAGATCTACATTTTTAAGCCCCTTTTATTGGATTGTTTCATTGTTGGCCTTAGGGACTTTGAAACATCAGATTAGAGCTTGTGAATTCCAGACTTCTGTTGATAAAATTGGATTCCTCAAAGTTTGACCTGTGGCAACGGTTTTGTTTTGCTTTGCTTGCTTCCCCAGCGGCAGCAGTTTTCAGAACAAATGAAATCCGCAACGGTCACTGAATGACTGAATGCACCAAATATTGTCACAACAACAGTCACATGGTAGGAAAGGGAGAGGGTGACAGTTAAAAGGGACCAAAAAAAAAAAAAAAGGTTTAGTGGCATTCGTTTTCTTCTTTGCCCAATGGATTGCCCGTTGGTTCAAGAGCTGATGTGAAGCACATTTTGCTGATAAATCAAACTCGCTTACATTCATCTTTAAAACGAGAGTTGTTCAAGCCTTTGTATACTCAGTAAGGTTTCTTTTCCCTACAGCGAAGTCTAGGCGATATCTGAAATGCATTTCTGACTGTAGGCTGCACAACAGCGAGCAGCTCGGAAAGGATTAGATTTAGTTCAGCTGTGAAGCCTAACAAATCTACTGGGGACATAAAACTTGGACAACATGGCATCTGCATTCCCTCCCTGCTCGGGGAACGCGGCTCCTCGCTGACATAAGGTTGCCCCTTTAAGTGATGGCATTGGGAAGTTATGCACTGCGTCCTAGGGAAAAGTCTGTCTTCCCATTATTCAGTATCACTAGTAAACCATATTTTGGCCTTAAATCATAGGCTTAGACTAGCAGAGAGAGGGAAAGGGGATTTTATTTCCCTGCATTCCCCAACTGTTCGGTTTGAGGCAGCTGCAGTGCATTTCACATTTATAATTGCTCACCACCGATTCTTTTCAATCTTTTAAAATTCCTCCCCCAAAAAGGTGTCTCTTTTCACACAGAAATCTTTCTCCTCACTCTGTGTAAACTAGGGTATTTTTTCCTGAATACTTTTGTTAAATAACTGCTGAATTTCCAACATCTGATACCCAGTACCTGGAAGATGAACTGATTTAGATTGCAAGCAAAGAGCGCAATTTTACCACACGGATAATCTAATCTTAGAAAAATTTACCTACAGGAGTGCTGAATTCTCTGTCACTTGAAGTCTCCAAATCAACATTCAGTAACTCTTAAAAATATAAGCTCTAAATCAACCAGGTACCAAATTATACCTGATGCAAGAGTTACTGCATGAAATTCTGTGTCTGTGTTACACAGCAGCACAGACAAAATTTCCTTTATAGGGCTATTTAACCTTAACATTTTTTAATAAGCTTATGTAGTTATTGGGAAGAAAGATAATGTAAAACAATAAAAATAAGTGATAACAGAATAGGCAGGCAGAATTTGC
The DNA here is from genome assembly GCA_009769605.1 of Bucorvus abyssinicus. NCBI lineage: Eukaryota > Metazoa > Chordata > Aves > Bucerotiformes > Bucorvidae > Bucorvus > Bucorvus abyssinicus. The sequence goes on along the minus strand of CM020039.1, from coordinate 4,870,435 downwards.
ATAAAGCTAGTTTTAGTTAAGACCAACACCTCAGAATCACCAAAAATTTCTTAAACAGAAAAAATCCTCCTTGGTCTTGAGACACTGGGGTTGGCGTGGGGTGTTTCTGCACACCCATTGAGCTTGGCCCATAGAGCTCTTACAATGTTAATAAAATTAAAATATTGTTGTCTATGATTAATTAGTAATGACATTTAAAAATTTAAAAATAACACCCAAGTGAATAGCTATATATTAAACAGGTTTTTTTAAAAAGAGGTTATAAGACATCAAGGTAAACCCCAACTTCCCAGTGCTGTCCACTGGGAAGCCTTCACCTTTTTTATTAACATTTTATGAAAAGTCACCTTAACCAAGTAACAGCACCGCTAAAAGTTCTGAATTTTTTTCCTACTTCAAGTAACATCATCTCTTCCGAAGTGTCCCTACAGAATATGGAAAACTAGTGACTGAGAAACTGCGCATAGTTCTTCAGTTCTCAAAATCAATACATGCATTTGCTTGTTCTTTAATCCACTAACAAACCAACTCGGAAGCTTCCAGCATCCTTTTTTTCAAGTGATCCTTGTCTGACAAATAAGAAAGGATTAAGAGAGAAAACAACCTGAGCTGCTGAGTGCACTGTTCTGGAGCATTCTGACAACAAAAGTCTTGGCAGAACACGTCAGAACAAACAAAAACTCTGAAAAAATTAACGGACCCAAGGACAAGTCTGGAATTTGGGTGCATTCCTCTGATCTTGACTGTCTCCTTTATTAAACCCTTTCTACAGAGCGACTGCGAGACGCTGATTCTGCTACAGAAGCATCAACAGACAGAAATTTCAGCAGTGCCACCAGATTATATCAATTACTGATTTCCCTAGAACAGCACAGATCTGTTTTCCTAGTTAAAGTGACAACCAAATGAAATCAAACCCAGTGCACGGGCAAAACTTAAAGCAGAAAATTAAACTTTGGCTCAGAATGGCTGTCAGATTCGTGAAGTTTTAAGGTTATAACCACACAATCGCAGAGATAATGAAAAGCTCTCAGAAGATCGCTGTCTGCATGTTTACGCTTCAGCAGAAGATAGTAGGTGACGCTTAATAGCGAGCGTGTTTATTAAATCAGACTATTCAACGTTTTCCCGTTAAAAATCATGGTCAGCCCTGCTAAGACTGGCCATACACAGACTGCATTTAACACAAGTTGTGGCTGAGGCCATTCACCATTCGTGCAGCTCTGAGGTGGAAAGCCAGGAGATACTGCAGGGGTTTACCCAATACCCCATACTTCAAAACTTCTCATAGTGTTGGAATTAGAGGTAGAGTTTAGAGCAAAAACATCAAAATAGAGTAAGTTCTTTAATTACGATGTGACACCCACCCCTCGCAGCTCTCCCATGTCTTATATTTTACACAGAAAGTGCTGAAGAAATTGGTTTTGATGGGTTTTTATTAATAAAAAAAGACATAGAACCCTCTAGCCCAAGATCTCGAAGCAGAAAGTGCCCCGAGTTCAGGCAAGACAGGTCTTTCTCCCTACTCGTCCGTGCAGTTTTGGCAGCTCTATTCCTTCCTCGCAGACAGAGAACAAAACTGTTAAAGATTAACCTTCACACTTTTGGAACACAAAGTTAGAAAAACAGACAGGTAAATGACAGTTCTTTTTGCCTATCAGCTAGATGGCAAACAGCAGTTACTATCTGCTAAAATTAATGTACTTTTTCCTCTATTGAAAGAATACAACCTTCGTTTTCCATTTTTCAGAACTACTGTATTCTGCAAGTAGTGTTCAATTCAACAAATCACTTGAACACATGCTTACAGGTAAATTGACTTTCATAGGGCTATATTTGATACTCAACATGTACTCACTTTACCGAATACTGATAATGTCACTATATTACTTTGCTGGCCCATCTTCTGTACCTTCCAGGCATGTCACTATCGCTGTTATATTTATTTGAATATATATTGGTAATGCAGCACTTGATACAGGAGATATGTTCAATAAATACAGGGTTATAAAATATCATCCTAGGACATTTGTTCTATTGGAAAAAATTTCTGCAGAGACACATAGTTAGGACCAACCCAACATTCAATCCTTCATTTTTAAGAAATCTAGGGCATGCAATTATCCTAAGCTACAGGAAAATTCAAGCCGCTAGCACCACCTAGCCTTTAAGTTTCCTGCGTAGGAAGCTCCATACTCTGAAGTCTTCCAAGGGCTAAAGGCAAAGCAATTTCTATTAATAGAGATGCCAACAAAAACAATCGCAATGCTTCAGATATATATATAAAAAAAAAAAATCCACCTTCAGCAAAATGTTTGATGTAAATCGAGTGGCAATTCCAAGAAGGCATTCTGAAAACAACCACAGCACCTGACTATCAGTTAGCATTGTTAGTTTTCAAACTTAAATATTGGAGAAAATGGGGTGGGGTGTTGGGGGGTTTGGTTTTGTTGGGGTTTTTTGGTTGGTTGTTTTTTTTAAAGGAATTCAGCATTCTGCTCATTACCCCTACTCTTTCCCTTCCATTCTCATACAGCACACTTTTGTCACACCAAGCTGCATGATGAAATGCTCATGCTTGGTGCTCTTGTAAACACGTAACATGCACATCAGAAGACAGCCTGTCTTTGAGTGCCCTTTCTGAATTAATCACTCACTGGGTTTTAGCTTGTGCTTCCAGTAATATGATCATGGCAGTTTTTGGTTTGCCTCATTTTGCTCCTGCCAGCTGATAGTAACAATTATCCTAAAATAAGCCCTCAAAATTAGTAAAAGTTGAAAGAGAAAAACAGAACTTCTAAGAAAAAGTTACACATTGATCCTGCTTCTCATCATCTCCACTTCTGGCACCTACCCTTTCTTCCCAAGGTTCCTATTATTTAGGTGTCTGTGTGCAGAACTCTACTCCCTTCTTTTTATTCTATGTAAAGACTCAATTTCCTCAAAGGCAATTAAGACTCAAAGAAAATATGTCAAGTGTCCTAACTAAAACTACCTTCTCATCCTATGAGAAGGAAGGATATAGCTTTAGATGGACACTAAAGAAATGGGATGTTACAGGTAGAAAGAAGCCTGTCTGTTTTCCAGCGCGTGCGGACAGACTTCTTAGCAAGGTCTGTTGTGACAGGACAAGGGGTAACGGTTTTACACTAAAAGAGGGAGATTTAGACTTCATCTAAGGCAGAAGTTTTTTGCCATGATAGTAGTGAGACAATGGCCCAAGGTTGCCCAGAGAGGTGGGTAGGAGTCCCATCCCTGGAACCATTCCAGGTCAGGCTGGACAGGGCTCTGAGCAACCCGCTCTAGTTGCGGATGTCCCTGCTCACTGCAGAGGGGTTGGACTAGATGACCTTTGAAGGTCCCTTCCAACCCAAACCATGCCGTGATTCTATGATACCAGCTGCTCAGGCTCACGTGAAGTCACTCTGCTATTCCCTCTGCTTTGGTTACATTTCTGTTGTGGGACCTGCTTGAACAGTAGGTGGTCGCTGTTGCACATATTCATGTATGTTAAAATTAAGAATAATGAACAGGTGGATTACAGCTAAATCTATTTGATTCTGGCTTCAGCATATTATGTGGATTTATCTGTGGTCTTGACCTTAGCAAAAGACATCTGAAAAGGCTGACTCCTTCCTGATGATTACAGTGCAATATCAGGTCAACTATTCAGTTTTCAAGTAATTCTTTTTTCCTTAGCATATTTATCTTCTTTAAAATAGTGACTTGAAAATCCTAAAGCAATTGTTCAAATTTGTCAGTGATAATTCCAGAAATATTTGCCACTCACAGTAAAGTGCGATAGGTTGGTTGATGCTGCAAAGTCAGGCAAATAGATGTGTGACATGACCAGGAAGCCAGAATTCAATCTGGTTTTTCCAGTGACAAAGTCAAAACTGGTACACCTGGTAAAACATTTATACCAAGTGTTCATTCAATCACTCATGCAAATAAGTAAAAAATCAATAAAAACAAACTTTACCAACAAATCATAAATGCATTTATCTGTTTTAGAGAGTCATATACAGAAGTTGCAGAGGTCTCCAAAGCACCGCATTTCCTAAAGCTAATTACACCCATACCAGACAAAGGAACGTGTCAAGCGCTGGTTTGTTCATCCATTCATTTACAGCAAGAGTTCATTATGAAAAAAGGCACAGCAACTGGATTATGAGCCAAATCTCATTTCTATTCTTTTCTGCAGAAAAACCCCCACTCACTGCGATTGGTTTGTCTGCAGTATTTCACTTGCAATGAAGTCAGAGACTAATTCTATGGGGAGGAGGGGAAGAGTGCAACAACTTGAGCCAGAGAACTTTCCACCCACCAAACCACACCGTATTCTAAGACAGTATTTTCCTCTTCACAAATATTATTAATCCTATAGCACAGGAACAAGTAATCAGAGCACGTAGATAAGAAATACGGAGCCAGTGTTTAAGATACAGCTATCACAACCAAAATTCCACTAGCATTCCTTCTCCCCAACCTCAGCCAACACAGCTCTGTAAGATCTCCAACTCCATGTGACCACAGGGAGCTACAGGTAATGGACAATAAACGGCTGCGAGCTGCCATCAAGAAAAGAATTAACCTGAGAATATATGCCTGAGTAATTATCCCCTTGGTCACAAGTTATACCTACCTCTAGCCATCACACGGTGAATGTATAAACTGGTGGCTATTGTACACCGTAAAAAAATAATGCATTGAAAATGCGTGATTTTACAATCGTCAGCCTGCACCTCCAGTTCTGCCAGACCCACAAATGTCAGTGACGCAGGGACCAACTAGTGTGCAAATTATTTTTTTATGGTTTTATTTATAAGATTAAAACGTTTCCTTTGAGACACTGCAGCAGGGAAATAGCAATACCTGGTGCATGAATCATGCAGTGCTTTTAAGGGAAACGTCTATGTGCCCCTCTAGCATCACGTTGTTAGAGAGATTTGTTTTAGAATTCAGTGCTGGAGTGGACAAAGAAAAACATTACTGGACAACAGCGCCAGCAGATTGCAAGCGTGAATTGTAAGGGACACCGGCCCAATTAAAGGAAACCACTGGAAATGTTGTTATCAATGTGGCGTAGATATAATAAAGTGTTTTCTGGCACAAAAAGCAATACCATACTTCATGCAGCTTCTCTGCCGTACACAGAGCGCATCAGGGTTATGGCTAATAGGGTCCCGCATAAAAGTCCTCGAAATTATTTTTAGACAGAAACCATTTCTTACTTTTCCCTGGAAACAAACATCCCTTTTCACCTCCCAGTTTACAGAACTGATTCATACCCCCTGCTCCCAAGCCACAGCATCCACTGGGGTTCAAGGAGCAGTGAATCAAAGATAACACGGGGCTTCTGATTCAGGAATTGTTGCTTTTCAGTGGAGACCAACCTCATCTGCATGAGCTAAAGTACTACTGAGCTAAACAGCACCGAGACAGACTGGAAAAACGGGAAGTTGGATGATTTTATAATACCATCTATATGCACTGCAGAGTAAATCAAAGGATCTCATTTATTAATATTTTATTGATTGTTACTTGTAAATAGGAAAGAAAAGCAGCAAATTCAGTGGACAGAGTGGGTGTAATAAAGCAAACTAAGCCACTTACCGCCTTAGCAAAAAAATGAGCAAAAGTGAATCCTTAAGTAGTAAAAGACCTACTTTACAAAGTCAGCTCTTTTTGAGGATGCCTAAAATGTCAAATCAGCTAGTTGCACGTCAGCATTCACTGGATTAAAAAAAAATAATAAAAAAAGAAATATTTCTGAGCAGCGGGACACATCAGCTCAGTCCCCTTCTGACAGCAGGACCCCTCCACCCCAGGCTGGCTGAGCAGGCTACCTGGTGACTGAGAACGGCTTTGTGACACTTCTGCCAAAGTGTAGCTTGCACACCAGTTTCAGATTCATTTTTAGCGCCTTCTGTTCCAGAGAGGTCTACCAGTTTAACTATTATTTCCATACACAAGACAACTAAAAATCCCTCTACACAAAACCTTGGTGTAAGAGTCATCAGGCTTATCTTCCAGCCCCTTGGCAGACAAGACCCTATTCCACCACCTCTGTGTACGGAAGCTGGTGACAAGTCTTGCTGTGTCCAACCATCTTTTAAGCCGAGCAGCTAAGCGATTGGCCTCATTTTCCAAAGCCTCAGATTGTGGTCTTCACCTTGAAGGATGCCCTGCCGTTAGCGCAGAGCAGATCCTGACAGACTCTGCTGATGCGCAGGAGGCAGCAGTTTAGAAAACCTTTTGTGCTCCAGGTAAGGGTACGTCAGAATTGCGGTTCCAGGAGAGAAAGAGCACATCACAGCAGGAGAGGGGGAGGCATTGTGAACCACCACAAAGGACTGCTCAAAGCTCATCCTTTTCCCAGGCACCAAACTAATGCCACGGAAGGAAATGGAGACAGAGAGACCTCGCTTCTCTGAGAGAATGGAGAGGACCGCTCTTCTCAGAGAAAGAGATGGAGGAGCACAGCAACAGAACATCGTGTGGTTGCACGCAAACCTTTGGGGAGAGACCACTGATCAGGAACCTAACAGAAGGCTGCTGCGGAAACAGTAAGAAAGCACAGTGGCAGATTGCAAAAGGTGCACGAATTTTGCCCCAATAAATCATTCACTACCTTGCTGCAAAACTGACATGCTGGGAAGAAGCTCCGAGACAGTGTCACCGGTCCACTGCTGCTAGGAATGTCCGCATCCTTATCCCTCCCCGTCAGCCCAGTTTTGGGCCAAAAAACACAAGAGCATGAGAGAATCTCAACCACCGCCAAGGCTCCAATGTCTCAGTACGTTGGCAAAGCAGCTTTAAAAGCACCCCTGATAATTCCTGGATGCTGCAAATGTAGTGAAGATGCGTAGCTAAGGACATACTCACTGGTCAGAGAGTAAAGTTTATGGAAATGTTTACTTATTGTTCACCTTGAATTACCTTACCATCAAGGAATAAAAACAACAACGAGAAAATAATCCATTAACCTCACGATGTTTACAATTCAAGGTGGAAGCCTATTTCTAAGCAATTCCAATGTAAAAGCACATAGCTTTAAGTGTCATTCTTTGGGACCACTTGTCTGAGACTGTTTTCTTGCAATTGTTTTAACTATGACTGGATATTTCTATTCACGTGTTTATTTTTCAAATACACAGATTCAAAAATAGAAAGAAATGGGTTTAATTTCAGATTGTACTTTCGGTATAAATTCTGTTGATTCTATATGTTTTGCATAACTTATCCAGAAGTTTTCTTTTATCCATTAACTTTTAACTTCTTTTCTGTGCTGTGAGGAACCTCTAGAATCAGAGACTTCGCATGGACAAGCACCACCAGCCACCCACCCACACAGGGACATCACCAATACGTGTGATCACGGTTTTGCTAGAAAGTCTGTTACGGTTCTGGGGGTGAAAAGAATTCTTCTCCTGCATTGGTATATATTATTAGTTGGCACTGAGGCTATAAGGATTCTTTTATGTTTCCAGGCATAGATAAAATTACTTATGAATTAAACATAGATCACAGAATAATCTTTCATGCCTATTACAGCAAATGGATATCACTAAACTAATCCAGCGTAAAACTTAAACCTGCCTTTCTCCCAAAACCTAGTTCTGCATTTCTCATCTTGCAAGTCACTCTTCAACAGTTTGTAACAGCTTTCTACTCATGGAAAAAAAAAAAAAAAAAAATCACCTTCCACACTAATGGAAACGCCCAGGGAACTGGTATTTTACCATAATCCCTAACAAAAGATAGATGACACCAAGTACAGGAACAAGATACTGTTCCCCTGCATTACCAGTATGAAAAGAAAGTCTTCATTACCCCGAGAGAGTATCTGAACTGGAAGGGACAGAAGATCCTTTCTGCACTCTCTGCACCGCTGGGGCGGTGGCAAGGAAATAACACGGGGGAGAGGGTGAGGAAAACTGAGGGGGGTTGTGGAAAGAATAATAAAAATTAGGAATAGTGAAAAGACGAGGCCATTTTCAAAACTCTTAACATCGTGGTGTTGAATCAAACCAGGAAATTACAGAAACAGGAGCTCCTATTTGCTCCGAGTTTTTCCAGCTGCAAAGCCAGGTCTCTCCTTCTGGTCACAAAATTTACACAAGGCAACTTTTAGCTTAACTAGTGGGTTTATGACATAGAATGAAGTCATACTGATTTGCAGACGTTTTCTGGTTTTCTTGATGCACCAGACTTTTCCTAGGTTAAGCCTATATAACCAGACAGCCTGTGCTCCTGAGGGATTTTATACCGCATCTTGCGGATGCGGGCTAGACCCAACGCTTAACCACACGCCCACATAGACAGGTACTCGCGCGGCAGCTCTTACCAATGAACTAATAACGCGTTCCTTCCTCTTTCTTGCAGCTATATAATGCCACTTCTGCTACAGGCGACACCACAAATAAATATTGAACAAAGCAGTAACAAATGCGTACTTTTTCCTGAAAATATCTATTTCAAGACCCAAGTTATCTACGACTTTCTTACATTTACTGTGCAAAAAAAACCAAACCACCAAAATCAAAAAGAACTGCAAAGGCAATAGAAATAATCTACTATTAGTGAGATAATTCTTTCATAGAAGGAGACTATTCTTAATTTTAGCTGCAGCTACTCAGAGCACGCAGCAGGCAGTCAGCTGCAGGGACATTTCGGGGAGTGAATCATAAGATCTAAGCACTTACTACCACGCCTTTTCTGAAAAATACACCTGTAACAACAGAAACACCAAAGGATCCTGACAGGGTTCTGGTTTTTTCAGAATTTTTGCTGAGGTGGCAAAAAGATTTTGTCTTATTGAGGTTTTGCATCCATGAAAGTCTGTGGTTTTTCACCCTAGTGTTGCTGCAGATTTCACAGTTGTAAACTGTGAGGACACAAACCACTGGTTCTCAGCCCTGGCCTGGTGTTCAAGAGTCAAAACAGAAGAGATCAGTAACAACAACATCTACTTACTGCATTCTTCAGCAAACTGGAAGAGTGTCAGGGAGAGGAGCGACAAAAACCCACTATTATTTTAACACTGACTGGGCTCTTATCCCATACGGGATGCAGAGTAGAGCTAGCTCTTTTCTCAAAAAAGAGTGTCCAGTTAAATCAAAAGAGGGGTTCATATGCTCAAGATATCAAGTTTTACATTTCATGTAACTGAAGGTATAATAGATTTTTTTTTAAAATTGTTATTCTTCTCCCAAGAACAAATTATGAGTCAACAAGAAAGGAAAAAAACCTCCCAAAACCTGACTGTCCCTGAGGGTTGAGCTCACGGGAGTCCAGTCTCTCAGTGAACCACAAGCTTGCCATTCATGCTTCCATCCACAAAGCCTCTCACTTTGCTTTCCTAGAGATAATAGCTAAAGAAAGGAGAACAGGATATATCTGGGTTGACAACAGATAAGTTTCCAGGAAGTCTCAGGGGAGAAAAAAAAAAGAGACAAAATAAAATTTGTATTTCACAATCCTGACAGAATGACTTTAAGTTTCCTGTTACAAAGCATTCAAGATCACACACAAGCCGTTAGAACAAAATAAAGTCAAGATTTGCTCTAAGCAGGCATCCATGTGGAACGTAACCTTCTGATCTATTGTGTAACTTTCAAATCTGTCTCTACAGGTACAGATACAGCCCCAGTTAGAGTATCATGGATTTTTGCATGAACCAGTTTGACAAATGGATCGTAAAATACAGTCAAAACTAATTTTTGTAATTTAATAATAATAATCTCTTACAAACCCCTACAATTAAAGAAGCCAATGCCTTAAAATTAGAATTGTAAAAAACATTTAAGGAATGAACTGGTCTAACCCACTAAAATTTCTGGAGAGTAGTTTTCTATAATCTCTTTGCAAGTCTAATATACAAACTAAAAAAAAAAGTAAAGTACTATTAGTCCCAGTATGCAAGTTATATACAAATTTTACAAATTCCCAGAAGTACACATACAGATTGCACAAACCAAAAAGACTCCTCAAATAAAATAAAGTAAAATAGTGCTGTAGATCAGGCTTCCAGGTGGTGCAATGTGTCAGACTGATAACTGCTAATTTCTGAAGATACTTCAGAATACTCCAGGAAGGATACTTCTGGAAAATTAATGTCTTCATAAAAACGTGTAGAAGCAATAAACCCCCGAGATTAGCGATAGAGCATCTGTTAAGTAGTTTATTTTTTTATGTTAGCATAAAGTCTAACAAAGAGGTCACGCAGAGTTAGTATGTATGTCACAAGTTACAATACATTTATTTCTCTGTGAAGCATAAAATATTTACTGTACTATAATATGTTGCTGATATTAAATAATTCTATCAAAGCCAAGACACATATAAGGATTTGCTGATTTCCTGAGAAAATAGCAGCATAAATCTTAGGTTTCTGTACAATTAGCTAGAACAGCTAATAGACCTCATATGGTTTCTTCAAGCCTCTTTGTTTCTGCGGGCAAAAAGAGAAATGGTGCTTCTTCAGGGAGAAATTGCTCAGATGTGTAGACATTAACACTCCAGCTTTCAGCTCCACGTAACCTCGTTAACTCTACCGCTATCCTGAACAAGGACCAAATAATGTTTTCTCAATTGCATCAACCCAAACTGACTTTCAGGTAATAACGGCAGTGTAAAAGGAAGAAAATTGCCCCTTTGCACTAAGTGAACGTGTACGTATGACCTTCTAACTCTACCAGTCATCGCTTAGACTATTTCATGTCAGGACGTAGAACAGCTATGGAAGAACCATCACCAGGACAGGGCCAAAGTCACCCCCAGAGTTATTTAACAATACTACAGGAGGAAAGTATTCGTGTTCCATTGAACCTCTAGGAATTCGTAAACTAAGGTATTTCTGCCTACAGAAATGTTCTGCCTATGAGCAGCTTATGCTACTCTGAACGCTGTTCTTTGCTAACCGTAACCAAAATACCATTTTGCTTAGATCTAAGCGCTCTTGAGCGTCTTCAAACACCAAAAATTTGTAGTATACATCTCATTTACTGTCAATGCAGCAGCTGTTTACTGCTACTTACTATTCATAAGCCAGTAAGTAATACAGTCCACACTAAACAAATTTGAAATTGTTTCAGCCACGGTGTTCTACAAACGGTCACTTCCTTCTTTAGCGTCATTTTAAGACTGAAAGTAATTATTTTTCTTCATAAAATTATGAGCCTAATATTCTTTGTGAAAGCACAACATTGGGGAACACTGGAATTTCCTTTAATTATAGTGGTTATATTAAGAAAAGCCTACTACTCCATTTTATTCATTTCAAATATTGGTACTCCCATGAATGTTTCAGAAGCAAATAGAATTTCTCATTTCTATGTACTTTCGGCCAATTGTGCTGATCTAAAGGCTACTGTATAATCAATAACATTTTAACATCTTTAAATATTTACTACGTTACTACTACTATTCTAATTAAAGCTGCCTCAATACCCAGGATAGACTGTTTTACAACAAATACCTTCAGTTAAAAATCAGATAATCCCCTTCCAGTTTAAAATAAAATTCAACAAAAAAAAAAAAAAAGGGTGACAGACATTCCCATCTTATCTGTTAAATGTATTTGCGAGTGTTACCTAACAAAGTTCCCAGGTCTCAAATTTTATCAATTCTGATTTTCTCCAACCTTTGACATTAAAAGAGAGGCACATCCTCTCGTAACACTTTAGTCATCTACCTCATAGCAAATGCATCGAGTTCTGCCATGGTGGTTAAATGAAGGTGAGCCTTAGTCGAGCACAGAATTTCTTTCCAGAGCTGTGAAAACTATTATGTTCCAAGCACAAAATGGAAACAAAATCCTTAAGTAATCATCAATAGCATTACCCAATTCCACAGTAAACTCTTTCCAAAACTCTGGAGAATGGTTACCTGCTCCTTCTAAACTGGTCTTCCCCTTTGAGTTCTCTGAGGTACAACCAACCCCTCTGATCTGCCTCAAAGAAAATTAAAACAACTCTGGTAAGATGGGACAAAATGCTCCATTCTTCACACATTCATTCTGTCCAGCTATAGACCAGGAGGAGTCAAGGCCAGTCGCGTTTTAAGGGGCTCTACTTCCCTTTAATAGGGACCTTCAGTAAGCTGGCTAACCTTGTCAGAAACCTTTTCAGGACTCATCGTACGTGTAATTTGTATTGGAAGAATGGAAGAGGAAGACATTTTGCTTACAGCTCCAGCCAACTGTCACTGCATATTGTCAAGAGGTCATAGAAATATTTTCCTAATTATACAACACTTTCAGTATTTATATCATGTTTGCCTTTTGACTTTCACACGCTTAAAAACTTCTAAAGGGCAAAAAAAGAGCCCCTACGTTTTCCTCTCCCTTTCCCCCAAAGGGAGTTTGAAATGCCTTCGCTGCATTTGGACTGACACGGTTAACCGTGTACTGCTTCAGCACACAGTTTAGTTATTTTGATAATGGGACCACAGAAAATACTGCATTCATCTTTGTCAGATATGGAGGATCTTTACCAAGTTGATCAGGCCGTAAGTGGTTAGCAGGAAGACAAGAAATGCAATAAACAAGCACAGATTGAAGGATTGTTCGCAAGGACTAGGATCAATCCCTTCAGCTGCTTGAATGATCAAACCATGTCCTCAGGCAGCTTGAGACAACTTACCAAAATAATTGTTTCGGCATGAGCTAGTCTAGTCAACAATAGCAGGAGACAACTCCGGGATTTCATTAAAGGATACTTAGAGTATTCAGTTATAATTCAGATTACAAATGAAACCAGAGTCTTCAGAGAGCCTTGCACCACTGCATTCAAAGTGACCTTTAAGTAAACTTCTTAAGTTTCTAATATCTATCAAAAGTTGTGATTAATTACCGTCAAACTAAAGATCGAATAAGCAGCAGATGAAAGGGATGAAGAGACCAGGCATCAAAGGATAAAGCTGGTGGAATATTGTGACCTGTCCTTTTGTTATTGCTCATTCAAAGCAGGTCTCTCTTGCCTCAAACATTTAAAGATCTTTTGCTCTTCAGCAAGACACGTATATTATATGTGTATATCCTGGATTAAGAAACCACCACAGAAATAAAATCTTATAAATGAGAACTTCACCCTCGATTCTAGCTACTTAGTCTAGTATAAAGGGGCACAAACCCTCTGACTGGTTCATTTGAAGTCTTCAATGCAGTCACTATTAAAGACTGTCACAGCAAGCTGCCTTTTGAGCATCTCATTATAAGCTCTGACAAAAGGGATGAAGCCCAGAACCCAGCAGTAAAAAGTTTCTGAATAACACTGTGGTTACATGACCACACAGATCATCTTCCTAAGGTGGAGAACTCCCTCCCTCCTTCACCTCTTCCCAGTAGGTTTTGCTCAGAGTGTTTGGGCGGGCAGGTGCAAACAAGTCAGTGGGTCTACAGAAACAGAGGCACCCCAGAATCACCTTTGTTCCCCCAACAAAACTGAAAGTTTTGTGCTGCCTCTCTAAGCAGGTACACCATCACCGAGACTTTGAGACCTTGTGTCACAGAAGGCGCACAAATATCCACTGAGCCCAACTCAAGGAGTAAATATCAAAATTGTTTAGGAGTTGTACAGTTTGGACAGTTTCAAAAACACCCAGTGGACACAGTTATTCTCAGGAACCAGACTAAACCTAGTCCAAATTTACTCTACGGAAAAAAATGGCACAGGTACAGGGGTCTGAACATCAACTGTTTTGATCTAGTGGATTTTACAGATTGCAGTGAATTACTTACTGGTGTAGGATGTTATCCTGTCTCCCTCTTTTAAAGAATCCAGAGCTTAGGCAGCACGATAAGAAGTTACAGGGTAAGAAGTCACACACAAAACTCACTCTATATTTATCACACTTTCCCCTTAAGAGTTTTCTCCATAATTCTGTCTAAAACATCCCCCAAAAAACAAAAATCAAGGTGTATTTTGCAATCTAATCCAGCACCTGCCTTCCAAAAACGTGCTCATCCCTGAGAAGACAACAACTCACAACTAGTCAAAATTTTATTGAAAGATGAAGTTTACTGAAGACAAACAGCAGACCCTCTGCGGTGGCTCTAGTTTTACATCTACAGACAATTCAAGTCTGAACAAACTCACTAGTGGTCTCAAAATTCACACTCATCAGATTTAAAGGCACAGCAAGGGATTTTATTGTACAATGTAATAACTTAAGAGTGCTGAAACCAAGCGTGAATGTAGTTTGTAGGGAGTAAAAATAGAAAGGGGTAGGACCTAATTATGAATGGCGCATAGACAGGGAGCTGCCAAAACTTTCTAACAGCTCTTAAAAAATAAATCAGTTTTACAGGTCAAAACCAAAGGTCTGCTGCATGGGAAGCCCTCAGCGTCACGGGGCTGTGCTGATTTGTGGATTTACAATGAATTGTTATTCCCCACATGAATCAAAGCAGGCTCTGCCCCCCACCTCCACAGCTCACAAGGCAATACACTGTTTTCTCCAGTGGGCAGAGCCCCGGTGCGGGGCGAGGATGGCAACACACCGGGAAGCACTTTGAGGTTTGAACGTGGCTGAAATTCCACCCAGATTTTAAGCTTCTGTCATTAACATTTTGGTCTCACTCTTGTGTAGTAACTGCAGATAGGAAAAACAGAAGAGCAAGGCCTGATCCCAGCCAACCATAAAAGCAAAGAACTGAAACCAGTGACAATTAGAAGTTTCTTTAAGCCATGTGAGGAGAACGGAAAACCAAAGACGACCCCCACTGAGAAGAGAAGGGTCATTCCCGGGATGCACCAAGTTCTTCTCAATGCAATGACATCTCCAAGCACCATCTCCTGAACTTCTAACTAAAAGCCTAAATAGGAATAATTTCAAACATCATCATTAATAGCCTTTATAGCCAACTTACTCTGCAGCAAATTCTGAAGGGCTCGTCATCAGAGGAAAGAAGAGCTGCAGCACGATCCTTAGTCACGCCACAGGTCACATGAGTTATACAGGATGCCACGAGCCAACCGGATGGCGTTGGTTGTGCTGCTCTTGCAATACTGTGCTACAATCCCAAGCCATGAGTGGTAAGCAATGGCTTGACTATGCCAGGTTTTTTTGGGGAAAAAAACATTCTCAGGTATCAAAACACTTTAAGGAAAGGGGAATAGACGCACACATACTCACACACAGAGAAAAGTTATAAGTCGGAGTCCTGTATTAAAATAAAGTTATTTATAAAATGCAGAGCAAACCTGATTAGATTTTTATCTCGCAAATAACAACCATACAATACTGTCATTTAAACTATGCATCTGGGAAAACAAAAAAAAAAAAAACCAATCTGGTTATCACACATACTTGTTTACCTACATCTTACAGTCCGTTTTTTGCTGGTCAAAGCTGATGCAACTGCAGTCTAATACCCAATATTTTAAAAAAGCAAACTTTGAGGTCCCAGATGAAGCAAAACTTAATAATTAAGTACTTATAACTATGTTAAGCATTTACGATCAAAATTACTACCTACTTTAGTGTTGTATTTTGGGTGATCATGTGCTGGCAGCAGGGCTGCAGGACCCCTCTGAGGGGAGCTGAGGGGCTGCCCCCAGCCAGACACAGCCAGTCCCACCACAGGGCAGGGCTGAGCCCCTCAGCCGGGCTGGGGAAAGGGCAGAGCGCTGCCAGGCAGCGAGGGGTGAGGGGAAAAGAGTGAGAAACAGCCCCAGACACCAAGGGCCGGGCAGGAGGAGGCGCCCCAGGCCCCCGGCAGGGACTCCCCTGCCGCCATGGAGGGACTCGGGGAGCTGGTTTTCCTGACAGGAACTATGGCCATGGAGGGACCACGCTGGGGCAGGGGAAGGTGTGAGCAAGAGAGGAAGGTGGCAGAGAGGAATTTATGAAGGGACCACAACCTCCATTCCCCACTTCCTGTGATGCTTGGGCCAGGGAAGATAGAGGGCTTGGGAGCGAGGGGATGAAGTTGAACCTGGGAAGAAGGATGGGAGTAAGCTGCTCTACTTTTCATCTGCTTTTCTCACCACCCAAAAACTTATTTTTAATTGGTAATACATTACTTTGCTCCAATTCAAGTTTGGTTTGCCCATGACAGTAATTAGTAAGTGATCTCCCTGTCTTTATCTTAACCCAGGAGCTTTTCCATCTTATTTTCTCCTCCTGCCTGCTGAAGAGAGGGCAGTGAGCGAGCATCTGGGTAGGCATCTGTCAGCCGGCCAAAGTCAACCCACCACACATGGACATGGAAGGTATGGGCTGATGACCTTGTCATTAGATTCTTGACTTTACACATCTGTTCACGATCCGTGTACCCCCTGCCAAATGCCAATCCCTGTTTGAGTTTGTTTCATTCTTTCCAAGGTCAATATATACATGAAACAATTTGTGCCATATGAAGTAACTCAAATGGGGATGCCTCCAACAGCTACATCTACGGTACAGTGTTTCATCAGCATCCTTCCCATTTGTTCCATCCCAGCTGATAAACCAGAAAAATCAATTTAAACAATAACAACAGTTAATGCACATCATGAGGTATTAGCAAGCACACGAGAGTCTTGTACACTGGAAATTAAAATAGGCTTTCTCCCTAGGACAGAGGGACTGAAACATAATACTTTAAAAATCTCACACTCCCCAGCTAATGAGCTTTTAAAATTTAATTTATAGCAACTTTATTTTTCCAAATGTGTTCGTATTTAATTTTTTTTTAAATTTTAATAATATGCTCATTAACCTAGGGATGATTTACTTTTATCTACCTTCTTATTGCCAGTAGAAGTGACTGTGATTGGGACAGGGAACCACAATAATGCCATAATGAAAAATGTGAACCTGTTTTCAAAGTCTCTTCACACCTGTTTCCCAGAATTTTAATTTATTTTCATACTTTGCATGCTTTTATCTTCACCTTCACATCATCATATACTTACTGTAAGTAATCAGCGTCTTTATTTTCTAATCTACTGGGTCGTGGTGTGTTATTCTGTATATAAAGTGAATAGACTATCAAGTTAAGATCAGATTATTAGAGTACATTAGATATTCTGCATAATTATGGGCCCAGTGGAAGGCTACGAAGGATAATGCCTTACAAACTCATTTACTAGGGGTTATTTTATTACATAAATGAAGCTTTCCTTATCTTAAATTGTATCTCACTGGAATTCTTGCTGAGCTTGAGAACTGTTGGCCCCTTTTTTAAAAATGAGCATTGTAGCACTTCACTGTGTGTCAGCAAAAGGATTCTGAAATGTAAGGACTCTGGAAGAAAAGAGCAACAAGACCTTCGCAACTAAGGACCTGATGCTTTATTACTTGTCAAGAAACATCAAAACAAAATAAATAAATTGAAATGATGCACCACTTTAGTGAGAATGGCAGCCTGTCATATAAATTCAATCCCAAGGATTTAAATTGGTGTTGCACAGTAGCATTAGAAAAAGACAGAATCCAATTAAAACCATGCTGGATTCCAAGGACATTGCGATATTCACTCTGCTTCTGTCATGTAAAATAAATTTAGACCCGATTCAGTGCTGAGCGCAAGGAATTAGATTCTGTAATGATCTATTTCCTCAAGTATTTCACAATGCTACTTTAAAAATACTGCAAAACAGTCAACAAGTGAGCTGAGCCAGGCGGTGTAGGCTTAAAGTAAACTCAACCATTAGGCAAATCATTTTCAGAGCCAGATTTCAATCCCCAAATCCATATGCAAAAGGAACTCAACCAAGTTTTCAGTAGGGCTAACTTGAACACAGAAGGGGAAAGGCTGCTTTTCAGTGGGCACATACAGCAGGAGCCCATCCCAGGGCACTGGAAAGCAGAAAAGGGGCAAGAAGAGGGAGGGGTGCAGCAAAACGGGGCTTCAGCATTTTTCACAGCACAGAAACGCCATCACTGGGAGTGAAGTTCGCTTAAAGAAGTTTTCCCCAAAAGCCTTATTCCGCATTGACTTTGCTTCCTCCTCTGTAGCTCCTTGACCCCACTATTAGCGTAGCTCTAGGCAAGCCAGGTGCTGGGGTAGCATCCAAACACACTGCACAAGTACCTGTCTTCCACAGAGGAAGTTTTCCCAGGACAAAGTACCAGCTCTATCTGCTGCCACCTCCAGAACAAGCACCGGAGATCACAGCATCAGCCTTCTGCACTCACACTATTAGAAATGGCAACAATTACAAAAAAAAGGAAATTGTCTATAAAATAAGAGGAGATTTGGGGCACGGTAGGTTGCGGCAGTGCGCATTTCCAATTCCCAACTTGAACTCGTGCCAGAATTTCAGCAAGAGGAAGCTGCTGTAAAACTTGCCAAGAGGACAGGTCACGCGGGAAGCCTGACCGCCCAAATCCCACCAGCACAACCACCGAACTCTTGCTGTGACACCACTGCATCGACAGTTCAACAAGGCGCTAGCACTCAGCACGGAGCAAGCAGCAGCCACCTCTGTGGATGCAGGCGTACCAACACAGGAGGCTGCACAGCAGCGTCTGCTGCAGCGTGACGTGGGAGAAAGCAGACTTCTGGCACCATAAGCCACAGGCGACACCACATCCCCAGGCATAACTGCATTTGTGTTGGAGGATTTGAGCAAGCCTAGATTCAGTTTTCATGAGCGGGTCATAAGTAAGTGGGTTCACTGGATCAGTCGCACAAGCTGGCTCTGACTGAGCTATCACAAGCTTCAGGGCTGATAGATGCGCTTAGATGGAAGCATACACTAAGTAAGATGTAGTTCCAAGTGCTTTAGTACCGCAAGTTCAATATATGCTTTTATTCCATTCTCCTTGACCACCAGTGGGTTCCAGAGCAGCTCTCCTCATGTGACTAGAGGCACTAACCTTCACTAACTTATGACCTGACATGATAGTTATGCTTTCATTTCATATACATAGAGTATTCCTTACCAAAGTCTCTCTTAAGCAAGACAATTAAAATACGAGCACAACTTCAATCACAGGAAAAACTCTTAGTCAGTAGAAACCTCATTCAAAACAAGGTATGAAAATTACTTTCTTTGCATGGATTTTGGCCAAAAATCATGAAATACATAAAGGTATGGTTCTTCAGTGACTATATACTTTCCTTGACAATTAAGAATTTGCATATAATACCATACCAGTTATGGTACTATTGCACTATAAACCAGTGTTCAGTAGTCATAATGGTTTGCTTCTTTGTATAAAAATAATTTTACATTCTTCTGCCATAATAAAAAAATTCTGTATCTTGGGAGCACCTCTACGCATGACAAAGTGCATTTATTTCATGGCTTTTGTTTCCTATACACAGAACCTGTTACAAGTCTGTTTTCACAAACTGTAGCATCTCTAGCTCAGTGGTATTTTAATTGGGTCACAGAAGCAGAAAAAAAAACCCCACAAACTACAGAGATGGTTTTACTTTCAAGTCATGCAAGAAACGTGTTTCAACAGAAATTCTATTTTCAGATATGATTCCTTAAGTCTTGAACACCCATAGCATACTTGCAGTCTATACAGATATTCACTCAATGAACTGGTTTATGTATATACTGGGTGGCGCTGAAAAGGTTTCAGCTCAACCACCACTTGAACTTCCCACTCAAACAATAGAGATACAGAATGTATGAAAAACAATGTATTTTAATAGTACTTTCATTACCAAGATGAATATTTTTCCTAGGAAGCGATTCATTTAGTTGTTGCTGAAAAAAACCAGTTCTAATAATTGCTTTTCAATACAAATGTTTTAGTTGCCTTCGGAACTGATTGCAAGTCCTTACGCAGCACACCACTAAATTCAAATACAGCATCATTTCTTAGATTTATTAACACTACTATGACGACAAAAATCCATTACCAAAATGCTACTTATGCAGCAACTTTGAGGGGAAAAATATATGTCCTATATCTTCATTTCAGCATAAGGAAGAGTCTAGTTGTTATCACGCCAATCTATTACTGCTGAAGTGAAAAACCTCTTTTCTTGAAGGCAGCCTTTTCCTTTTATCCTCAATGACCTTTTTGGAAGTCTCAGGTCACAAATGATACAGCCTGGGGACCCGAGATTAGCGATCAGTGAAAAATAGGCTGTGTATCTCTTCTGTCTCCATTGAGTAGAGATTTGACCAAGTGCTTAACAGACTCTCCAGGTAAAATGACAAACTCTCCCTTCCTGTGTGGGGAGGTGGGGAAAGTTCCACCCCTCAGAGCTTAGACTTAGCCAGTTTCTAAGCAATAGAAATCTCTCAGGATCACGGAAAAATCCAGGCTCTGTTCATTTTTAATAACACCACGAAAAAATTACACATCCTAATATTTTGATTTTAAGAAAGCGTGTAAAAGAAAAGTCAAATGTACAGCTATAGGCAGCGAACACAAAAATGAGAAGCTATGTCAATTTAGTACATCATTATGCTAAAATGTATTACCAGACATACCCCAGTTTAGACTCTCTGAAGAAACGGTGTTGACAAAGACAAAACAACCACAAAGCCCGTGACTGAAAATTTTCAGTGATTTCCAGATTTGAAGTGTGATCAATTTGATTCCGACATTATACTTAAAATACTGAAAATTTAAGATAGCAAACCCCATGATTAATTGTGAAAGCCCTATTGCAACTCAAGCGATTGACCTGGATATCTTCTGAACACGTGCTCCATTGCTTGGTATCTTACAGCAGAAACAAAACAAAACCTAAAGAACGCTACCATCTTGTGATCTACTCAGAATTGTTCAAGGATCTGTTCAGACTCAAATTTGATGTTTAAGTAGCTCCGGAAATTTGAGCACCCACAGTAAAATACGTCTCCTGACTTCTAAAGCGTTTTCACCAGCTTTCTAATTATTTCTTCTATTCACTTTTTTCAGTATAGAAGACAGGAACTGCAGAGAGTAAGTAACGTGATAAGCTCATATTCCCATTGTCCACTCCGAAAACAATCTTAGCTACGCACGGCAGACAGCACACCGGTATTGATTGCCTTTTTCTCTTAAACATTTAGCGTGTTCTACAGAGATTGGAGGCTTCGGAGAACCTTCGTTAGGGATCACATTTAACAAGCATAATTTCCAATCTGATGTGAAGAAATCAGACTAGATACTTTTCATGTACCATTATCACATTTTACACAGATACAGCATTCCAAGCATTACCCTCTTCCCCTGGAAGAGATAAATACTCTAACTAAAGGGTTCTATAAACTATGAAACTCTCCAATATCTCAAACAACCTTAGTATTAGGTCACCATGTCAGGTCAAACCTGCTAACGGGAAGCACATGGCACAGTGGAACATTTTTAAGCATCAGGAGGTCAGATCAACTGATTCTTACAAGAATCCATACAGAGTCTGACCATTTTGGAACTGCATAAAGATAGCTAAAATATGAATTATACATATTTATGTCATTGAAAGACCAAATATAACACTGTTCCCCTCACAGGATCAGGATATACAAGGGATATCAGAGGGACAATCAGATTCATACACCACCACTTTCCTTTCCCCATATTTTTCCAAGTAAATTACAAAGGATTAATAAAAAAATGCAATCCATGAGTCGGGCGCAACCACACAAAGCCAACAACAGAATAAGATGCAGTTTTTGCATCTGTTGAGCTGTTCCTTGAAAACACAAGAGCTCAGGCATCTCAGCGTTTGACACCTAACTCACATCGTTAATTCCGTGTGTTATTTGGGGATGTAAACTTGGTTCTAGAATGATTATAATACTTAAGAGGAAATGTAACGTAGGAGTGCTATCGCTTGCTGTCCTGCTGAAAACTACCCAGTTATACCACATAAATCATATCAATGCCCTCATATGCAAATCAAAACAGAATGAGCATTTTACCTGTGGGCCGGCAAATACCACAACGTTCATTGCTACATCAGTTTCTGTTGAACCATAAAACACATCAACATTTACTACATGGATTCCAATTTTTAAATCTTTAATAATACATTAGCCATGTCCATTCTGAGGAAGCCAAATGAATATAAATGTAAAAACCTGAAAGAGATTTCAAATAATGATTGCACAGCTAAGTACTGTAACATGCAAGATTCATGTTTTATACTTAGTTTTTTCCAATCAGAAAATTATGAATAATTTAGAAGTGTACCCTATCCTCAAAATATTGGGGTCTTGCATTATAAATCTGACACATAAAGTTTTCTTTATAAAACACAAGTTCTTGTACATTAGATTCAGAAAAAGTCTGACTTCGATGCGTACAATGGATAATCACGGACATCATTATGAAAATACACTGTAATAACATAGAAGTAAAAAAAAGCCTAAGGACACTTGGAAGCACAGGTACTTCATTCAAGCCACAGTATTGCACTGCAATGATTTCCTTACGACAATACTTAGCTGGAGAATTATTTTTGTGTTGCAAAAACCAGTGTAAGCGGAGTCTGCCAGATTAGCATGTTTCTGAAAAGTGAGGTGCTCCTCCCTTTCCTAATTGAGCAGATTAGTCTGTAACACTGCAATACAGCTACCTTTCAACCGAAATTACTACAGTCCTTTCATATACATCTCTATTTTAAAAGAGTTCCGCGTGGTAATTCTGATGGGTAATCTTGGTATTGCTTCTTCCTTTATAATGAATTCTAACACGATAGTCGGGTTTTCCAGAGCTGCCTTCTACCTCACTGAGATACCTGCAAACTCAAGTGCTACAACACTAGCCCTGAACGCAACCAACCCCTCTTGACTCGGCATGATTTCATCAGCCATCACACCACCATTTCCCAGTCCTGTTTCCTTTACCCTCCTGCCCCTCAGCCCAGCACCAAAGCTGGAGAGAAACAGCAATGCTGCAGAAAAGCCGGGGGACATGCATCTACCTGCCAGAGGTTCCACGCTCAAGAAAGCGCAGTGTGCCCAGCTGCAGCCTGATATGCAATAAGCTACAGGAATTGCACTGACCTTCACATGTCCAGCCAGGAAAAATCCAGAAGATTGCTTCCATTAGCAGGAACGTAAGCTTACGAGTAAAGTACCACAAAACGTAGGCGGGAAAGAAGAGATGCTACAGAGAGCTAAGAGAGTTGAAATTGGTTCTACAGAGAGCTAACTCATTCTTCCTCCAAATATTTGGACCACATGGACATAAATCCACTTTTGCAAGATATTAATAATTCCCTACGTATTTCTAGAATTACTTCATTCTTACAAAGAACAAAAAGCACTTCTCGGGAAGAAAAAGGGAGGCAGGCTCTCACCCAGCCATTGTCTTTCCCCAATAAGATCCTGCTTCGCAGAAGATGATGCTTCAAGGACAAGGCAAGCAGTTGCTGGGCCTCAGAGAAATCATCTTTTTCATCTTTCTCCTCTTTTGGGGGTTTCCTTTTCAGTGACTGGACAGTGTAAGTAATGCAAGGCTTTAGGGTGAGTGAAGTAGAGACCGAGAACTAATCCTTTGTTTGCTCTGCTGCAAGAAGTTAGGAAAGAGGTCAGAAAGTAGCATCCTATTCAGGTATTATTTCTATTAGTTTAATTTCCTGAACATAAATGAAATAGGCTTCTCAATTTCCACGGTGATCAAAGAGAGTCATGTTCGTAAGACTTGTATCTGTAACACTTTGTTTTCTCATCTGTAACAACAATTGCCTGGTAAACTCTTCACTTGCTTTATGCCACTAAACACACATTTTCAGAAAAGTGCATTTTTGAGCAACATTCATAGATTTGAAGACAACTTATTTTTCAAAGCACCAATTATCTTGTTGAAAACCAAAGCCTGATGACAATTAAATGGAACACCAGATGTACAACATGACATTGTACTCCAAAAGTCATTCAGCAGCTCAGTGAATTTAGATATTTTCCATAAGGAAACTGCACAAGATCTGTGAAGAAGATACAGAACTTTCAGCATTTAGCAGTACAAAATTCTTGAATGACTTGTGCCGTGTGGAGGGTCGAATTTGAAAATGAAGAGTTACAGAATACCAGGGCAGAATCTATTATCACCAAACCCATCACCAGGCTTTCCAGGCATGTTTCAGCAGCAGTTCAAAGCTATAAATCCCACATCACAGTGAAGTGCTCACCAAAGGGAGAATGGAGCAGCCTTTAAGATGTGATCACTCTGGTTCTCTACATTCACAAAATAAGCTCATACCGTTGCTCTACTTAAATACCTGCCCATTTCATCTCTGCAAACCTCAGTAGCATTTATATGGCACCACCGGCCTGTCAACTCAGGAAACAGAGACTGCATTAAATGCTGGCTAAACTGCAAGCCAAAAACCGATCTCCCTCTTCCTCCCCTCCCCAAACCTTAACAGCAAGCAATAGCGAGAAATGAGGTATCTGAGGTTGTGTGATGAGTGGTTCACCTCAAGCACTCCTGCTAAAATGGGGTTACGTGTTTGTATCAGACTTAGGGAGGGACAAAGTCAAACACATTCAATTATTATTGAAAGTGCGATACTTTCTGCCTGTTTTGCTGCTGCAAAAAAGAGAATTATTTCTATTCTAGCAGAAGGAACACGATACTGTATTCTAGACTGTAGATCAGCCAATATTGCCAAGTTATGAGGTCAGGTCACAACGAAGGCAGTAAGGTAGGCTTTCAAAAACTGAGAATTTCAAAGGTCATGACTTTAGAAGAAACCCAAATTCTTTTGCGCTACTTATATATTGCGTTTTCAAGAAGATTTTTAGCATGACAAGTTATTTGCTAACTTTTAAGTCTAGAAGGATACACATGTGTTCATAGTACTTGAGGAGATAAAACTTTAAGGAAGAAGAAAAAAAAATGCCATGAATTCCTAGTATGACTGTGAGCTGACAACCTGAATCCTGGGACAAAACGATGGTGACTGCAGCTATCTTCAAAACTCTGCTGCTCTTGAATCCCTTTCTGTTACAACCCACCCCTTTATGTCCGGTACTGCTCTAGCTTCCTTTGTCATTTTCTTTGTACCACTTTCCCTCAAAGTGATTTAAAATGCTCCCGGCATCACTCTTGACGTGATTCAAATGCGTGATGAACTTACAGAATAACGCAATTCTCTCGTAAATTGTCACATTTGGGGCTTAAGACCTGTTCCAATACAGGTGTCAGCTATTGCTTTATTGCCCCCACTTTTTCTTTTTTTTGAAGTGAGTGGTGGGCACTGGAGGCAGGGCAGGCACACTCAAACCTGTTTTCTTCTGGTATGGTTGTGTACAGAAAGATCTGTTTTTCCTTCTTTGTCCCTTTCAAATAACGAAGAACAATTTCTTCCGTCTAGTTTTCACCTCTGAAATTAATTCATAAAAATTAGATAAGAAAATATTTTAATAGAAAAAGCAAGTAAGTCCCACTGAACAATACGAGAGGGCTCAGAAGACTGGAGGGAGCCCAAGTCTAGTTGTCCTTTGCAACAGCTCATTTGGTAATGGACTGGTAAACATTGATAATTCATCCTAAAGGCAGAATCATAATAAAACTATTACAACTTTATCGTTTGCTACTTTTAAACCATAAGTAAATAAAATACTTTTTCTCCATGAAATAGCCTTATCTGGGGAAGTACAGAGAACTAATCCTCTCTTTGATCTCTGACAGATGCCACTACCAGAAGAAAATCTGAAGTGGGATGTGCATGAAAGAAAATCCCCCGGGAAAAACGTTATAACTAGCCCAAACAAGAGTGCCAACTGCAGGATCCCATTGTAGAGACATGAAAAATTAAATTAATCTTAAAAAAAAAATGGATGTGAGGGAACCTTAGCAACCCTAACATGGATGACCCCTTCAAGAAATTACTGAAAATTATAGTGGAGTTCTTCCTAACAGAAAAGAGAAGACTCTCAGTGAAGAGGAGTCCACCCATTCAGATGTATCTCCAGAAATGAGCATATCAACTAAAGGTTACTCTCATTATTTTTAACAGCTAGCCCAAACATCTTTACCTCTCTATGAAACATATTCTAAAATCTGGGGAAGCTGATTATAGGAAGAATATATATATTATGGGAGTGAAACCACATGCAAGGAAAAAGGAGAAATATTTTTTTAAAGAAAATACAGGCAAGAACTCTTTTTCATATATTATACTTCCCTGTTGAAAATGCAGTCTAATTCTACCAAGATCTTGAAATAAGCAGCTATTAAACATGAATTTGAGTAGTTATTCTCGTTCAAAACATTATGCTGAGAGTACTCTTGCCTAAATAGACACACCAAAATAGAGCATTAAACACAGATAGCAGTAGTCTACACCAGTTCTCATTCTAATTATGACATGTATTTATTTTGCCAGTAAAATAAGTTAGATGATATGAATTAAGGTGGTTATCAGCAATCTGAGACAGCTGAAAGGCTAAAAAATTGCACTGCTAAGTATTAAGAATCCCAAGAACAGTGACCAACCAATATTTGCTGCAATTACGAATTAGAAAGCAACTTGGTCTTTAAGTCATTTTAGAGTGTAGTATTTCTCACCTGGCTCCCAGGAATGGAAAATGATACAGAAAACAGAGAAATGGTGACAAAAGCATCTAAAGGAAGCTCAGCACCCTCAGACTACACATTGTGATTGTGTAGTGGATTTCATTCTTGAGATATTTTTTGTTACAGAAGTTAGGTCATTCCAGATGAGGACAGAGATTTGGGAAAACATACTCTTATCATGGTATATTCAGTCACTGTTAGGAGAAAACGACTTCTGTGAATGCTAAATACTCTTGAAAGAAACAAAATAACACCCCTCACCACCACCAGAAAAGAAACCCAACTCAACCCAACGAAAACAAACAAAAAAAACCCAGAACAACCACCAACCAAAGGCTAAAAGACAACCTCATTCTCCAAAATGACCTTATTCTGGACTACTAAAAATGATAGTACTAATAAAAAAAACCCACGTAAAATATCACTCATTTTGGGGCCGTGTTATTTATAAATAAACAACATTGCAGTGATGCCTCATTATTAATACAGGGTTGGGAGCTTTCGTTTTATTCATAGCCATCTTTTACACAGTAAGAAAACCAAGATCCTCTCTAGAATTTCCTTGGAGAAAGCTAATACAAAGCTCTTTCAGACTTTGTCTGGCTTACTGTGATGTGCCTGCGATAAGCTCTTGTGTTCACAGTCTCTTCCACTTGCACATCTAGTCAATCGCCTTTCTCAGCTCACTCATCAAAAAGCATAACTTCATTTTGGATGGTGAATTATACCTAAGCGTGGCCGTAAAGCCAACGTCAACACCTAAAAGAAGCATAGCTGGCTTTTGCATGTGGTTTTAGAAAGAAAAATCCACCAGTGGTTACATTAACTTCAATGGCACTTCATCAAAATCACAGCACCACAAATTAAATATAATATTCTTGAATTTTCAGTCCGCAGAAGATTCATGTGAAGCTTAGAGACCAGTATATTAGCATAGTTATGAAGCAGATGCCAATTCAACACCTATTGTTATGTTTGATTTAACACACTGTAACTTCCAGCAAATATTATACAGCCTTAAATGCATAAACCAATCTAAATTATGGCAATGTTTCATACATTTCTTAATTACTTTTAAAACATGTATGCGGTATGTTACTTAGTGAGGATCTGAGCCTAACTTCGCTCGGCCTGTGTATTGATACTCTCTCTGTAATTGTGGGGTTTTTTCTCCAGCTGAGCATATTTGGGAATAAATTGTTAGATGATTAAAGGAGGCAGACCAAAGTCCATCTACTCTAGTATCTCAAATCCAACAGCAATCAGCAGCTGATGTCTGGGAAAGTTAGTGAGGCAACTACATAATGACTCTTCCCAGGTATTTTCTGCCAGGTTCCAGAGCAGCTCAGGAATATCCTAAGCCAGAGGTGGTATCACTGCCCCGCAGTCAAACTGCAAGCGCCAGAATCTAGTCCAAAGCTAAGTCCTGCAGTTAATAATCTGGAGTATTTTATTTAAAATCTGTGGAAAGTTTCAAGGTATTTTGATTTTTCTTAATCCTATAAAACCACAACTCAGTCCTGCTCCCATGTACGCGTGTGCTTATACTCCCTGAACTCCACTGGTGTATATGCAAGCCATATATATATATATAAACATACCCCCTACCCTGTTAAAAAAAAAAACCAACCACACACACCACACAAAACACACCAAACCCCCAAAACATCTACAGATGCTGTTCAGCTCTCCACATTTGTGGTGGAGAGCCATCTTTGTAGAAAAAAAAAAAAAAGCTGTTTTTTGCTCAACTGCTCATATGAAAAATCATCCTTTAACTGTTAAATATTACGTTTGTTAAAATACATGATAGGATCAACATATTATCCAAGTTGGTACAATACACTGATCCTTACCAATGTTTATAGCCACAGAAGTACTGTCAGGACCCCAGATTTTACTTCTTTTTAGCTGATACCATACTTCTTCAGGATTTGTGCACTTCAAGCCATCAGCTGCTCCTGGACTGCCATCATCTCAACCATTACGGCTCAATTCTAACTTTGAAATGTTGCAAATTCTCCTTCGCTGCTGCTTTTTCTCCAGCACTCGTAGATAATGCCCCATCTTGAATTACATGGGGGAAAGACAGGGTTCGTAACAGATTTTTTTTTTTTTAATGCTGTTATGTTAACAACACTTTGTTGGGATTAGGGGGCTGTCAGAAAGTCATCTGGCAAGGGTTTAGTCAGGAACTGCCTCCAGCGTTTATTATGGTTTAACAACTACTGGAAAACTTTCTTGGACAACTATCGTAATGATGAAAAAAACACCCAAAGGGAACTCAAATTTACTTATTAGACCTTTAACAGTTGATGTTTTATTATCATTTTTATCATCTCAATGCATTGCTTCATTTTGAGCTGCAAGTAGTTCTGATTAACAAAGTGATGCCAGGAATCACGCCAGAGCAAACTGAAATCAGTGAAACGTGTAGGATGCTTTCCAGCAGATGATGAAACGGACCGTACAAACACGGAGAAAGCTCAGGTGGAGTTGTAGTTCTTGGCAGCATCACGGTTACTTAACACAGTTACTTAAGGATATCACCTGAGAGTCAGGATTAATGCACAGCACTTAACCAAAAAGACTTGGAAAAGAGCAAAAGTTGGTGTTAAAGATAAGAAATAAACTTTTGGAAAGCTGAAGCCATATAAAAGACAGAAGCAAAATGTGGCTGGTTCAGTAAGAAAGTGTAGACAGGTTAAAAAATGTTTAAAGCCGGTCTGCCTTAGGTCCAGCATCAGGTTATAAACGAAGCACTTAAAGAAGAAAAGGTGATAGCACAAAAAGCCAGAATACATCTAGCAAGTGCTTCTATAAGCTCAGTTCAGAGTAGTCAGGCAGGAGCTCAAGCTGTCAGATACCTCGGCACTGAGGAACGCGTGTTTGAACCTCAGCAGTGACTAACCACAGTGTCTAGGAAGATTTGTTACCTACCAGGACAACCGCTAAAAATAGGGGGGGTTCATTTCATCGTTAATAAAATGCCCTCTTTTCTCTCCCCTTTTTATTTTTTCTTTCTTCCAAATGAAAACCAAAGAAGCTCAAATATTTTACCTAAGGTTTTTTCCCCTTCCAAAATAATAGGATGAAAGACATTAGCAGCCAAGAGAATCTGACAATGCTGAAACTTTCTGAAATGAGGTTTTGCATATCTCACTTGGCAGCTGGCAGCAGAATGTGACAAATGAGAATTCTCACTCCAAGCTGCTGGCTGCCACTCATGAGTTATCTTATTCCTTGCAGTGAGAGCAGACCCCAGAAAAAACACGCAAGGAAACAGGCCAGAGACGCGGGGAAAAGACTGGAGACAAGTTTCAAAAATAAGAAATTAAAATCCCTAAACAACCACAGAAACCAATCAGATGAGGAACGCAGCGGTACTTGGGCTCTCAAGTGCTTGATTGAGCATTAAGAATTGTGTCACATTATCACAGGGTCTAATGAAGGTTACACAAAAATAAAAGCACAGTCCTTGCTATGGGCATATTTTAATTTGTTCTTCAGTTCATTTGAAGAGTGTCAGCTGTTAATGGTTCCATTAGAGGAACTCATGACTAACTGAAACTGCTTCCTATAATGCAAAGCCTACAGCCAAGCCCAAGTGGCACCTATCAGACCATCTTCTAGTTGTGGTATTATTGACTTCAGAATATATCTTGGCCAAATAAACACTTTTTCAAACTAACTGATCCATCAACTAAGCTCCCCTTTGCCTTCAAAAGGAGAATTCAAGTGAGAACAATGCCTGTGTCTCATTTTCTCCTGGGCTCAACATGTCTTGCGCGCTTCTACTCCAGTGTTTTCTGCATTGGAACTTATCTACTGTCAAGTCTATCTTTTTTCCTAAGAGCCCCCTTTATTCCAGTCTTTTAACTGTTCACAGACCATTAATTTGTTCTTAGAATTTAAGCATTCACTTCACACACGCAAATCTGACTATCCCCACCTCCTAAACTGGCAACTGGTAACCACATGAGAGGCCAGATGACAGCAGCATTTTCAGAAGGTCGTTACCTTAATGGAAAACATTGCCACACAGCTAAAAAGCATCCTGGAGAGCTACGCTGAATATTATTTTCTGTATTTTCCTCCAGCACTGTAACACTGTGCACCCTTTCTCAGGACCCGCGTTTCCCCTTGCTGCCGTGGTACCTGCAGAGCCCAGGATCTCCTTGCCGCAGCTTGGAAGCAGTAAGGGTTAATGCTCAAAAGGAGGGAGGCCAAGATGAAGCAGATCATTTGTGGCTTTTCTTAAGTCCCTGCATTCCTCCCCACCTCCCTCTCAACCGAGCCAGTCAGTCTGGCTCCAAGTACCTTGAATCACCTATGCTTAGTATTTTCACACTAGATATACGTCGATATTTTCATGGCTAGTTCCACTGAAGTTTGAAGAAGCAACAGATAAAGAAACAGCTAGCACCACCACCTATTGGTGAAAACAGGTAATATTACGTTACGAATTTGTATTATATTATGTAAATGTATATTTGTTAATAGTGCAATGTTTAGGGCAGATATTGTTTATTCTAGAAGCTGGGGGAGTGTGCTTAAGACTATTAAAGTCCTGAAGATGGTAGGTGGCTTGTCAAAAAAAAAGAAAAAAATTAAAGGAACTAAGTCCTAAAGCTTCCTATAATACTTTTTCCCCCAATAGCAATGAAAGCTGGGAGCAGGATGCCATATCCATGTGGTTTCTTATGTTTTTTTCATTTTATTGTTTGGGTTTACTTAAAGTTTAGAAAGACTTAAAAAAGGTTACTTACTGCCAGAGACTGCTGCAATTACAATCCCTGAAAGGGATTTCTGACTTTTCAGGCATTTCATAGCAATATACAGGAGCTTCTCAGAATAATTGAGATTTTAGGGGGAAAAAAACCCATCCAATATCTTATTAATATCTTGCAGTTGTGAGGATTTTACTGAGATTTACTCCAATATAATAATAATAAAAAGAATCTTGTGGCTGATTATTTTTGCCTCCTTAGATTACAGAGCGAGGATAGTCTTACTGAGTATTAGCCCCTGACATACATAAGTATTTTTTTCCAGGATTAAAGAGTATGAGATTTTCTTCAGTGACACCATTGTCTTGTGCTTATCTTTCTCCTTAACTATCAAAGTCTTTACGAGCAGAAACTCTGCAGATTAAGAGACACTCCAGGACCGTGCCGATGGCTTCAGACAGTACATGCCACAGGATAATACGCTATTTTGCTAAG
The DNA here is from genome assembly GCA_009769605.1 of Bucorvus abyssinicus. Lineage (NCBI taxonomy): Eukaryota > Metazoa > Chordata > Aves > Bucerotiformes > Bucorvidae > Bucorvus > Bucorvus abyssinicus. Next base: position 4,838,792 of record CM020039.1, on the reverse strand, counting down.
TGTTACTTATTGAAAACAGGCATTCCTCCGGTACTTCCTACTAGCATAAGATTTAAGGGAAAAACCCGGCCATTTTCAAATAGCATTGTGAAAAGCTGATCCTCATTTGGACTGACATCTGAGGTATAATATTAGAAGATATTCCTTAATGAGATGGAATAAGAGGTCTTGAAATGGATCCTTCCAGTAAGAGGAATAATAAAACCCGAGACAGCGCACTTACCTAGACATGCACTAGTTCATCAGCATAGTAAGTGAAGAGATGCTCATAAGTACAGTTTTGAAAGATTAGTTAATTTTCTCCATCATTAATAAATAACAACTTTTGAAGCACTTTGAGAAAGAAATTTTGGCTGACCACGACTGCCTAGGATCCATCTGCTTAGAACAAAAAAAGCTGCTGCTGATTAAAGCCTTGCTGCTATCTAGTGAAGCCTCTGTATGTTTTCCCACTTTGCTAATGTCTAAGAAAATCTTGGATAAAGAAACAGAACAAATGCTGAAGCTACTTCTGTTCATTGGCAGGAAGACAGAGGAAGCCTTAAGGCATGTTCCTTGGATAACTTTTTCCACAGTAGACCAGTGTCCTTCAGAAGAAAGCTATTTCAAAGAGACACAGCAAGACATCAGATACGAAAAGCTTCCAGAAGTTACCAAAACGAATCAATATACGAAAAGCAGGCAAGAGCAGAGTCATGCTGTAAATCATGAGGTCTCGCTTGGTCCTTGGACTTGACAGCCTACTGCCTTCAGCAGGGGATGGAAAGTCATGTCACTGTTCCCAATCACACTCCTTCGCATCACGTGTCTGAACACAGACAATCGTATCCTATTGGAAAAGATTAAGACCCCAAGGTTGTGAGCACATGGTCGCATCTAATAACCGCGGTATTGGCGCAGTTTAAAACAGCCATTAGAGAAGAGTACAGATTTCCTTGGACATCATCCCTTTTAATACATCCAGAAGACCCAAGCACAGTCTGATGGTCATTGTGCATACAGAAACCGATTTCTGACAGCAACTCAGCCACCTATTTGGGGAGCTTACGGCCGCTGCAAGAGAGAGGCTCTTACGAACAGCACTACAGAACGCCTGGGTTTAGAGCCCCCCTCCCTCACCTTACCAGTTTCACAAAACTACCAGTGTTCCTCGGTGCCAAGCGAGCGCAGTCAGTTTAAGGCACACCATTCTACTGGCAAAGTTAAGGATTTTTCCACACACATCTTTTTACATATAACTCCAGGAAAATCCATTTGCTGTTTCGTGGTTTGGTCAGCCTCATCTCCTGTCAATGCTAACAGGGACATGCAGAAAACTTAACTTTCACCGCTGTGGAATCATCGCTACAAAAATCCAATTGCCTCCTCAAAGCAAGAGGCTCTTACGTCTGCATGCAGGTAGGATTTTCAGAAACACAGACCTCAGCATCCACCACCTCCCCTTCACAGGCTGCACAAACACAACCACCCAGCTATGTCTCACATGCAGGTTTATATATCCTAATCACTCAGGCTGATTTTAATTAATCCTAATTGTCCTATTAAGGTTCCTGGCTAACAACAACACAGCAAAAAGGATTCCCTAAGCAGCCTAATTGACTTAATCAGCTTCTTAATAATCCTTCTTCAGGCCTTTAAAATTAACTAACCTCTAGTTCATTTTAATAAGCATATTGAAGAGGAAGATAAAGCTAACTTCTTGATCCTCGGAGTCAGATTTCCTCACTGCAATGAAGAGCACGGCAGGCAATAGACCTGTTAGGATCCATAGATGGAGAAGGACCGCAACAGAAAGAAGTGACCAGCTTTCCTCCAGGCACGTAGAAACAACGGAGGAAGTTTAGAGAGCTCTAGCTGCATTTTCCCCTCCAGGGAAACATGGGACTGGAATCCTAGACTACAATTAGAGTTGTTGATGAGTCTTCAAAGGCTAATTGAAGGTACTGTAGGTATCAGCAGAGTCATAAAATAAAAATCCTATAACTTACAAATACCCAAGTTAAACTGATGTGTGAAAAACTAGCAAACAACTTTTACAGCGTGTTTAGCTCTGAACTTCTGGCAGTACATACATTTAAGCTGTGCTTAGAGATTTACAAGGTGGGGGGGAGCAAGCTAAGTGCACAATTTGTTTCTGACAGCAATTTGTACCCTACTTTGCACGAACAAAAAATTTTCCATATTTTTTGTGTGTGCTAAAGTCATGTCAGCTTCCAAGAACTCCAGCTGTGAAGCTTATTCATGGTGCATTTTCCCTCGTTACTCTTATTTGCCTCGTAGCAGGAGTACTCCTGGCACCTTACAGACAAATGACATGGTACCTTCCTACCCTAAGAATTCCGTTAGCGGGGCTTTAGGTCAAGATTTTTCACACCCATGAAGTGTTTAAAAAAGCAGAAGAATCTCAACAGGGTTTTAAGATATCTTTTGGGGTTTTTTGTTTCGGGGTGGTTTTTTTCCTAAGTTTATAAAGCATTCTAAAGCTCATGAATTCAGGTAGATATATGCCCTCGACTAGTTCTATCTTTGCATAGAATAGAGGTGAGACTTGATAGTCACTCATCATTTCACTAAGACAGCAAGATCAGCACCGAGTTAGATTGTGTGAATCAACAGCAAGGATCTTAATCAGGATTATGGTGGCCCAAAGTTTTGCTTCTGATTCTAGTAAATATTTATTCATAAGTAGTTGTTAGTCCCTCAAGGACTTGCACGTTAGCTACATGTTGGAGGTCTACAAGTGCAAACCAAAGCAATGAAAGGTCAATTGCAAAAGCAATGTGTATTATTTTCTTTTGGCCTTCTGATTAAGCATTTTAAATTATGAGTTAGGTTGCTCAAAATGAAGTAATCAAACAAATTAAGCACAGCATTGCTTTTCTTAAAGTTATTTACCCTAAAAGATCAGAGCATCTTGATGAAACCAAGTTTGACCCAATGCAGATCATGCAGTGATGCCTTTCCTACAGACTGTCCAAAGTGCTCTCTTCAACTACGTATAGGAAATCCAAGAAAGCAGAATTTGGAATTAAAAAAAATACGGATTCACTTTACATCCAGCCCATTTCTATCCCAACAACCTTCAGCTGACAGTAGCCTCTCCTCTTTCTCAGAGAGAGCAAGAAGAGTCTTGAGGTCCCAACAGACACTACTGCCATTACCAAAACAGGCCCCGTGGGTGGTTCAGCCAGTATTCCCCAGGCCATCTGCAGAACCAGTAACACGCTTGCTCAAGGTGCGTGGATATACTTCTCTGCAAGAGTCACGACAGTAAACAGATGGCAACATACCATTCATAAGAGTCCCTAGTTACACAAGGGGCTGATTCTCCTACTTGGAAATCTTAGATTTCAGAATACGATGCAACGCTGTCCTCTTCATGAGATTTTATTTCTGAAATGAAAGCTAGAGGATGTGTGAAGGATTATAAAGATACTCCAGTCAGTTAAATTCAACAGAGAGCAGTTTCCTTTAGAATAGTTACAAGCTTCAGAACTGAAAGTGCTGATCATTCAAAAGTTAGTTTTCCAACAGGTGTATTGAGTCAGTTGAGGTATTTTAATCCAGGCTTACTACGAGCAGAATGGTTCTGGATACAAAAACCAGAAGAGGACCAGCAGGAATAATCCAGCCCAGTCCCCATATACACATGTTGTCCATAAACCTTTTTTTTTTTTTTGAACCTGCTGGTGCTGTCTGCAAGTTCCAGAAGCCAGAACCTCTAATCCTTCCTGTCACTGAAGAAACCTCCCCACGGCCCCCATCATCTGCTTGAAGCTGTTCTCCTACTAGTGTCATTGAGTATCCAGAGTTCTTCTATTACAGGAGTCAACGACTGTTCTGCGTTCAGCTTACAGACCACCTCTAATGTTGTAGATCCTTACCCGACAGTGCTCTCAGCTTTTCTTCCCCGAAAGTGAAGAGTTTCAGACTTTTTATTCTTTTGGGGCAAGGTGCCTGACCCGCTCTGCACTGCTCTGGTACAACCGTGTCCAGGAAGACCAGAACAATACTCATGATGTCAGTGCAACAAGGTTTTATGTGCTGTTCCAAATGCCACTGCTGGATCAGCATTCATGCAATATTTTTTTCACTAATGTATTTTGGCAGATTAAATTATGTGATGAGCAGTTCTTGAAAGGCCTTTCTGTTCAGCACGAAAGCACCTATGTCATCTTGAACAAGAATATTAGACAAGGACTTTTTACATATTTAAGACTTTTTTTCTCCATAAGAGAAAATGTTCTCAGATTGTGTGTAAAATAGATTATGCAAAAATAAACCTACCTGGCTATCATTACAAAACAGAACTAACAGAAGAGAAAAACCTTTAGATTTCTAGACTGTAGAGAAGCACGGAGAGTTTTCTGAATCCCAGTGTCCAAATCAGTCTTTGCCAACAGTACATGGATTAGACAGTCTTGCTCAGGAAGCCCTACTTAGAAGGGAGATGAACAGCTGGATACAAATGTAAAAGCTGCATTTTGAAATGTTTAATTAGAGAATCAGAATTTGAAGATGTGCTGAAGTTTCACAGCACTGCTACAACTTCCAAAGTACAAAAGCCAGCCAAGCTAAATTATGTATTTCCTTAACTAAAGAATGTCATGTGTTATTTTTTTTATCCATCAAGGTAACCAAGTAAAAGGTGAGAATTTTTTTTTCAGGCAGTGAACAAAAGTACTGACAGAAATGGAGAAACACAAGCACATCACTCAAAGATTATGATACAAGTAAGTATTAAAGATATTGAAAAATGGAAGCAATTCCGCTGTTTACAAGTACGTACTATGTCCCTGGAGTTATCACAAATGAAAAGTGGTTCCACAGAAATCTCAGAACAATACAAACAGCCGAGAAAAGCATGGGACTTCTTCCATGACTGGCTGAGCTCTCTGTGGATGACAGACATCTTCTGCAAAGTTGAACTGGTGGGAAGAATTGGGTCTTGGGTATTTCCTTTTGGATTTAGAACAGTTTGTTTTAAAGCCAAGGGAGGGGCACATACCCAGACTGGATTCCTTCGTGAAGGAAAAAAAAACAACACACTAAAAACACCCCAATTAAATCCGTATTTCAATTATTTGTCCAAATGACAAATTTCTTTTGGGCCTTACAAGCAGAAGAAGTCACGTTTTCTTTGTGTTCCAAGTCAGTAAGGAAACAAAAGCTACATTTTCAATAAAAACAATAGAAGAAAAAAGAGAAAACCAAAACAAAACCACACAATGGAGAAACCCAGATCGCAGTCCCTGTGCAGTCTTTTCCAGCAGACTGTGCTAGGCGACACCAGTCACGTTTCAGAAGAGTTCCAACTAGTGTCCACAGGTAGTGCAACGTTCAAATTAAAATATTACAGTGTTCTTCTTGGGGCAACGGTGTTTCTTTAGAGGGGGACCTTATTTTATGTTACGTCTTTACGTTATACGAAGGGTAGTCTATTAGCTCCTCAGTCAACAATCAATTCCCATTGATTTCAGGAAAAAGAGAGCTGTAAAAGCTATTGAAACCACTAAACCCACGTATTATAGGGCTATTGGAAAAAGTCAGTTTTCCAGAAAAAAAAAAAAAAGAAACCAACCCTAAACACCAACCCAAAACATAAAATGGATTCTGTATCCATCTCCTTACCCCTCACAACCACATCCTCACCACTTGATCAAGTAAACTACAGAGGTCTTGATATTTGCCTACATCCTAGCATCCTGAACTAGCAACGGCTACTTAAAACTAGCCTCATACTGGGAGTAATCGCTTTCCTGTGATTCACAGAATCACAGAACTGTTTTGTTTGGAAGAGACCTTTAAGACCATCAAGTCTCATTGTTATCTAAGCACTGCAAAGTCACCCCTAAGCACCACATCTACATTTCTCCAGGGATGGTGACTCCACCACTGCCCTGGGCAGCCTGTCCCAATGCTTCACAACTCCTTTGGAGAACAAATTTTTCCTAATGTCCAATCTAAACCTCCCCTGGGGCAATTTGAGGCCATTTCCTCTCATCCCGTCACTTGGGAGAAGAGACCAACATCAACCTCGCTACAACCTCTTTTCAGGTAGTTGTAGAGAACAAGAAGGTCTCCTCTGAGAGCTTCCTTTTCTCCAGAGTAAACCACCCTTGTTTACTCAGTCCCTCTTCCTAAGACTTGCTCTCCAGACCCTTCACCAGCTTCATCGCCCTTGTCTGGACATGCTCCAGCACCTCAATGTCCTTCTTGAAGTGAGGGTCCCCAAACTGGACATAGTACTCCAGGTGTAGCCTCACCAGTGCGAGTACAGAGGGACACTCACTTCCCTAGTCCCTTATTAAGGACTCAGTGAAATTCAAACATTATTTGTCCTTCTGCTGTACATTTGAGGAAAACATCTCCTTTTAAGCATTCTGAGAGTATTTAATCTTTCAAGCTCACTTGATAATTATTTCAAATTGATATGACAGTATGATTAATTCCTCTATAAAAGGCAGGAAAAAATGACACAGTGTTTAGACTTTGCATGCACATACAAATTATTGAACTGTTGATTAACATAAAGACTTTGGAGGTGGTAATAGCCAATTTGCATATGTAACCCTAATGTTTTTTTCAAAGTTAAAACACTTCACATTTAATTAGGAGTAAGATCATCAAAACAGAATCCAGAAATCTGACGTTGATTGCTTTTTTCCCCCCTGTTCTGTAGTTTTGCAAGACTGACTTAATGGAAATAATACCTTTCCAGGCTCAGGATGAATTTCAGTGTGCTTACTAGACAGTAATAGCCCAAAGAAATCCAACATTAGCTTGCTGTTGAAATGAGAACTCCTGTAAGCGTGCTACCATTCTTCCATTCAATAAAGGTCAAGCTGTTAGTTGACTGTCATTAGGCATAGTCTCCTGACTGCTTAAAGGTTATATAAATATTTACATATATGAAGTCAGCTAGGAAACTTTCTTTTCAAAGATCTTGCCGCATTATTTATCATCTTTTCCCAGAAAAGATGATACACCATTCAAGAGGCTGCTTTTCTTTTCAGACAAATATCTCCTTTTCCATGAATAATGGCTTTTTCCAAAATCACAACAAGCAAATAAAAGGATAAAAATCTTAAAGTGATGATTCATATGCTTATTAATAAAAAAAAAAACCAAAACCACCCTATGACTTTATTTCATTTACCTAGACTCCAAACAGTGTGGCTTTCATTATTAGGTTACAACAGATCAAGATTTACGTTCACACCAACGTTGCCCTCATTTCCATTTATATTAAACTGGTATTTGTTTTTTAAGAGAGGCACATGAATGAACAGAACCTTGCCCAATCTCCGTTTGTTCAGCTTGTAACTTGCACAATAGCAAATTCAATCTTGTTAGGAGGCTTATTCTTCCATTGTAGAAGTTACTTGAATTGCAAGGAAGTTTGAATCTGCATAGGCTACATGTTTATGTCAAAGGAAAAAACCAAATTAGGGAGTTTTGACTTGCACTAATAAATCACATATAACTGGCTCATTTCAAACATCCTTTGCCCATTTTATTACAGAGCTCGGAGAAATGCCTTCATCTGACAATAGCAAATGGAAGTTCCTCTGACAACGCTGTAGGAATAATAATGAAATTGCATTTCTCCCCTCTCCACCGATTGCTTGCTAAGGCAATCTGCCACCTGAACATCTGTCCTTGCCCACTGATCAGGGCAGTAAGTAGAAGCCAGTGCTCCTGGTGTGATACTCTGACCACGAGCAACTAATGAAAAGATCAGCGATAGCCTTAATTGTTGACCTGAATTATGGTCCTACCCTGGCTACTCGCTGGCTCTATGTTGTCCTCAGCAAGCTGTTTATACTCTCTTTTCAACTCCCCTGCTTGTAAAATGAGAATAATAAAGTAGATTTACCTCCTAAGGACACAGGGAGTCTTGTTTCTGCACGATTTTTGAGTCTGAACTTTCAGTAACATCACCTGAACAAAGTTAGGGGAGGAAAACACCTGCTGAAATGAGTTCAGGATCTTGTAAAACACACTGATCTTCTTCTGCTAAGATTGCAGGGGGAAAAATGCAAGCTGCTGTTTGTTCTATTCTCCTCACCAGCAAAGACAAAAAAGTATTTTTCCCTATTGCTCGCTTATTTCAGAGTCAAACAAAAAGGAGCATTCCGATATGCGACTAATCGGAACGCGTGCTATTATGGGCTGTGTCAGAGGCCAGGTTTTCCTTCTTCTTTAGCAACTCCTTAAAAATATTGAATCAAAAGCATTGCTCTACCTTCTAGACACCTCTCTTTTTTTAAACATATATATTAGCTCTGTTAAAATTGTTTTTATTGAATTTGTGTCCTATGCAAATAATAAGTCTCTATTTCTTTACATTTGAACTGTTTTATAATTGCTTCTTTGTGGACTCACTTGCTTCTCTACCTGCTATTCAACTCCCTCATAACCTCCCATGCCCCACCCTCCCAGAAAAAGTGGGGGTCTTTTAGAAGGAAAAAGTGATATTTTTCAGAAGATGGAGAAAGACTAAATTGCCAAAGGATATAACAGCCAGCAGCTAGAGAAAGCGAACAAGCAATATTTCTGACATTATAATTAAAAACCGTATTAAAAACCATGTTTGCTGTTCTCTCACAGAAGGGGATATACGTGATCTATAACTGTCAGTTACCTATTCCTCAACAAGTTGAGAACAGTCATTTTCTAATGGAATAAGGAGCATTTAGACTGCCCCAGTGAGGCTACAAACGAGTTACCTTAAGTAAAAGTGAAAGAAAATACATAAACCCTTTCCAGTGTCCAAGAGCACCATGGAGAATTAGAGTGCTAGATCACAAACTTCTGTGACTAAAGAATAGTCTAAACGTTTCCTTAAAGGATTTTTAGAATGATTCAGTGGTCATTAAGATGTAAAGTTATCTTTTCCTTCTGGAAAGCCGACACTTCAGACCCTCTATGGAAAGGACTACCTGAAGAAAGATGCGAGCAGACGTGAAAATAGAGCGTTTGCTTCACCATTAACTGTATCTTGCAGGCAATTCAGAGCGATGGAGCTTCCTCTAGCACTCATGGAAATATTCCAACATACAGGATATCACTGCGATATCAAATCCACATTACGCACCAGCAAAGAGCTCTGCAGTTTAATCTTCTAAGCTAATGTTGAAGAATGGCTGAAGGAAGACACCTCCAGCTGAAGCCTTAGCCCACAACACGTTGCAGAGAATGTTTGCTCTCCTAGTTCAGTATTAATTCCTGAGATGACTATCAGTCTATGATTACTTCTTCCAAAAGTGAGTTCCTATCACAAAATGCAGGATGAACAACAGAGCTCAAGTGAATTCTGTATGTTCTGCCTCAGCCATCGTCAATGGCCTTTGCTGAGGATTTGTGTTTACAGGTACAGACAGAAGATCACGTGGTAACGACGAGAGCTGGATCAACTGTCAAGAAACTTAACACCATATCGGAAGGGCTTTTTCCAGTGAGCCCTATCAATGCTCTTCCGTGTCGAGATACTCCCAACAGTCCTTTTATATAATTAGATTTCCAAGGTCCACGAATAAGAAAGTTGTGGTGCTTCTGCACTATGATTTTTCCTAAGCTTGTGAAAACAGAGGGGGATAGAGCACGACTGAGATTAAGGGTAGGAGGGAAAGCACCTTCCTAGAGTAGCTGAGGAGGTACCAGCTTGGTATAGCTTATTTCTGTTGACACAACCAGCCTGACCACAATAAGGAGGTACAGTTCCCATTGAAGGGCACTCCCTGTTCTACATTACAACCATCAGAGGCGTTAGTAAATCCCAGACTATTGGTTTCACCAAGATCTTACTATTTTACATCCAAAGGAAATATTGCTCCCTGTTTAGATGACACGGCCTCTAGATTTTCCGATTTCAGTAGTAGAATAGTGTCACGAGGAAATGTCAATCCCATTACTTACCCGAATTTCAGCCAAGTTTCTTGTATTTTACAACTTAACCCCAGCTCCTCAAACACATTTTTGAACCTGATATTTATTTCAAAGACAGCAGCTGCTTCTTCCCTCACAGCCCAAACAGTTTTAGATAATTAATACACCCCTCCTTGCAATATTTAATCATATTTGCTCCTGCATCTAGGAAGTAACCGCATGGGGGGACCAAACCTAGTATTTAGTGCTATGTCCAGTGCTAAATACTTCAGACTATTATGTTATTTAGCATTTACACCATGCACAGTCATGTGAGCAAAATTAGGAAGATAAAATCTTGTTGTCCAGTTATAGATAACTGGCCTTATAATTGAGAACCTTCAGGACCTCTAGCAACACAACAAACAAACACAGGAACAACCAACCAAAAGAGCCCGCCAGCTCTAAGACTGCAAACACGGACTGCAATAACAAGCAATTGAGTTGCAATCCTTAAACATCACTTTTCATCTAATGCCAAAGACTGAGTTAACTACCAAAGTTATTTTGCACCACGCACCTTTCAGAGCTACAAAAATAATTGATTTTCCCTGTGGAAATAACTGCTCCCAAGAATATCCTCACTAGATCTTGAAGAAATTTAATTATTTAAATGCACAAGTCCAGCACGCTCAGACAGACAACAAATCAATTTAGTGAAAAAAGGATTATAGTATTTTGATGTTTCACTTTTAAGGCTACTATATTTAATAAGAAAAATCTATTGCAAGATATAGGCTGTGAAACAATGTAAAAAAATTAATGGCTGTATAATAGGCCTGAAGGGGGAAACAGAAGTAGTGACAACATTTAAAGCAGCAGCAAGACTCCATAAAACCTTTCCTAAGTACGTAAGCTCACTGTAAGAAATTCTTATACAGCACAATTAACCTGCAATCTGAAGTGATCATAATGACTAAGTCAAATCAAAATAAAATTTATATTTCAAGTATTTATTCATGCTTCATTTTTTCAGTGTAACTTTTCTAACTAACTGCAGTAAGAGTATTTTGGGTTTTTTTTTTTTTTATGCTGTATTTAAGGCAAAATTCATTTTAACAACGGCTAATCCCTTTCAGGCAAAAGGCACTAATCTTTGGACGAGTCAAATATTTAGATTAATAATTTACCGCATCGATGTTACAGACTATATTAGGTTGAAGGAGAAGAACGGATTCTGGAAACTTTCTCTTCCATTAAACTATCATTGTTTTGGGAGCCGTACAAACACAAGCCATTTTCCCAGCTCGGGGTTTGTTTATACATATCTGCTGGATTAACCTGGTGGTATATTTCCTATCACTGCTTTTTGTTCATTTGCTTTAGGGTGGGTTTTTGTGTTTATTTTCCTGTTAATGGAGTTTGCAGTGATTGATGTTAGGCTATTTGAAATAATTAACTTTTCTTGTACTGTAATTCAAATGTACATAATATAACTAGGGCTAATTCTGGATCTACAATCTGCAGTTTCAAAGGGTACACAGGTACCTCTGTTCTACTACGGAGAAATCAGAGCTAAGCACATTTAGACCTTACGTAACTCCTAAGTCTGGAAGGTTCCACTGGCTCCTGATGGCATTTAACAATTCATTTAAAATTTGTAAATGGTTTAAGAAATAGTGCAGACTGAAAGCTTAACATCTATCATCTCCTCCAAAATGAATCACTCATGTATTAGAATAATATTTATGAGGCACGGGAAAAATCCCAAACTTTTTAATATCGATCTTTCTAGAACTATACAACCATCTTAATGAAAAAAACCCTTACACAAACATTCATATCCATATCGACTTTGGACGTTTCCATCTCTCAGAGACAGAATAGCTCAGTAGGAATATGTTCTGATGGCTGAAAGTTCACAGAGAAAGTTTTTTTCTAAGGAGCATTCGGTAGATTATGTATCTACCATGCATTTGGCACCCCTGCTAAGATCGCATGTGGGCACTCCTGGTGCCCAAAAGGAACGTCTTCATAGGACACACCTAATCAGCTCCAGATGTTTTCACACAGCAAATTACCGTGGGTAGTTAACACTGTGCATTTAACATTGCTTATTAATCCCATTTCTAGATAAAGCCTAATTAAATGCTGCCACTGTAGTTATTTTATTCTCTGAAGTAGCTGGCACTTTGAAATCAGTACCAAAATTACTGCTGATTCACATTTGTCATCTCCAAGATACTCAGACCATATTTTTCAGTTTGGAGCAAAAGAACTTTTATTCTCAAAGTTGTCAGAGCTACAAGTGAAAATATGAAAGTTAATCTCAGTGCTTTATTGCTTGTTTTCACTTATCCAACATGAAAGTAGGATTGATTCTTTAACTGGAACCTTTATTAGCAGAAGTGCTCAAAGAGCACTCGGCTCAAATCCATGCAGCGCTGTTGTCCCTCCTGTGGGACTATCACAATTAAAAACTAGCAGCCACTTGTTTCTTATCAAACCGCACACTTAGAACTCAGGCAGCAGTAAAAATCTGCCAGTTTTAAGCGCAATTTTTCTCTTAAAAGCAAAGTTCAGAACTTTTTCCTACCGTATTTTCAAAAGCAATAAATCTAATGGAAGAATATAACACTTGTTATAGTAACAGTCCTGATTAAAAGAGTCCTGCTGCACTCCATGATTTGCAGTGATTTATTTGGTGATGTGGAGCATTAAAAACTTTTAGAACTCGTTTAGTGTACTGCAGGTGACATGTGATTGAACATTACTGCAGAACCACAGCTCCCAGAGGGTTTAATCAATACATTTTCATGTTTTCCTACCATATCTGACTTGCTTTATTTCCTCTGAGCATGCTCTAAACATAAGGAGTGATGTTTTCTATTCAGGCAAATATGGAGAACTGGTGAACCCAACTATCCTGATTCTCATCTAATTTGTCATCTGCAATGCAAAGCACATTGTAACAAATTATATCAAGGAAACTATTAAAAATAGGCACCTGCATTCCTTTCCAATAGGATTTTTTTTTTCTTTTTAATAGTTTTTCCCTAGAGAGTGCAGAGTATTTTTCTATGGTACAGAATTGCAAAAGTCTATCTGAAAGCCTTACTTGCCAAAAAAAAAGAACCCCACCCAAACAACCCAACAAAGACAACCCCAAAACCACACAAATCACACCAGGCAAGGGGTGTGTGTGTGTGGCAATCACAAGTCTTACCCAGCAATACTGTATCTTATTTTTGCCATTGTTTAAAACATGTTTTGCTTTAAAGGCACTGAAATGTCCTTTAAATTCAATGCAATGTAACTGAAAAATTAACAAAAGATTACTTTGCAGGATCAGTTGGGAACAATGAGTTCATATAAAAGAATTATAAAGAATTTATGACAACGCAATATTTACTACATGTTATTGTCTTCATTTCTAAAACCAATTTATAATTCTAGGGTATTTACTTGTGATAGTATTTTTTGTTTTAATGCATTTCTTAATACTCATTTTTATCCACAAAAATGTGTGCTTTAAAGCCTTTAAGTTTTGTGATTTATAATGGCCTTCAAGTTTTATTTGTATTAAAGAAGAATATAGGCACGGCTACATTCTTAAGTTATAAGGTCAGTGGTATAACAGAATTTTTTACCAAGCTCACTAAAGCATCCAAACTGATACTGAAAATATAAAATAATTAGACACAAGCACTGCTTTGCTCATTAAAATGCAAAGATTTAGCAGGACCGTGTTGTAGACAATTCCAGAAAGTTACATGACCACGCCAGTAAGACCAATATTTTCGAGTGACCCATCCAGCCTTACAAATATGTTTTTAAGAAGCAAACGGATTTGGGGTATAATTTGACACACGGGTCAAGTCCAAAGGAAAAGCTCATTCTCGCGCCTGTGATTTCTCTGAAGTCGAACACCTTACAAGAGAACGTACCACACATCATAGATCTGAGCGATCCCTAAACGTGACTGTAGACTTGAAGAATGTAACTACATAAAATTCAAGCTAGCCTAACAAATAAAACATGCCTTAAGGACGAGTTTCTGCCTGTTTAAACCACCAGCTGTAGCAGCCCCTCACAACTTTTACCGTTTCAGCGTGAAGACCGGCCACCTTGTCTGCAGGTGGATTTTAAACACATCTGAATTACATTTTGGTGAACTGCAAGTGAGAAATCTTTTTAACCTCTGCAGGAAAAGACTAAGGTGTGCGTACAGTAACAGCAGCAATCGAGAAGGATATACAAGGCAAACGGAGAAGTTAAATGCCAAGGGATATTTGTTGCGGTGAACAGCCACTTTGATGACAGTTTCTGCATGCAGTAAAAGCAATGTATTAAATCTGTTCGCAACAGAAAATGAAGAGAAACATTTCATTTCCCTCCACACGCAAAAAATAAGAGCAAAGAAAGAAGAGTTTCTCCTACTCACGTATTCTGATACCAAGTTTTTCCTTATACTCCAACTACTGATTTTACTACCCTTGTCTTGAATTATTTTGCAGTCAAGCCAAACAAACAAGCTGACAAATTTTTTTACACTACTGATATTGGAAAAAAAAAAAAGGACCAAAAAATTCTTGCAGCATACACAGTAAGAAAGTCAGCAACATAACTGTAAAGAGTTCTTTACACAGAGCTAGCACTGCAAATTTCTTTGTTACTACCGAGCTGACAACAGGTGTTGTCCCAAGTTACGAGGTTCACATGTTAGAGCTTTTCAGGTTTTTTCCACCAGATGGCAGGTGAAATTTTGACTTTCATATAGAAATCGGTTATAGCAAATTATATGAGTACTACAGTTCTTTTAAGTGTCACTGAGTCACTTACACTAAACACTTCGGTCCACTCAGAGGCAGGTCATTGTAAGATTCCAGCTTCTAGATTAGTGGTAATTTTAGTTTCAAAATTAAAAACATCAACTAGATGATTAATTATGCTGAACCAATTCAGATTACATTGTCTTGGAAAAATAAGGTTGAGAAGGAGAACTAATATATACCAGGAAGCGGTGTATTTTTGTACTGAACAATTTTAAATACAGCCAAGACGATAAGAACACGCTGTAATTCCTTTCCTCCATTATATTTGCTCTGGAATTGAAACAACTCTCTCAAGCACATTCTCCTTTTTTCTAATTGTTCTACATCTCCAATACAATTATTAACCTTAGGAAGAAAACCATCACAGGGAAATGCTCTGAAAACACCTGTCCCTCCTGGTTTAAGTGGAATTAGAAATTCAATAAAACAAATCAGAAAACTTCTTTTTGCAAAACCTTAAGTCCCGGGCCTCAACCCTGTAGAGACTAGTTTCATCCGTCCATGTGAAACATCACTGAAGACAAAAAGAGTTCAACTTCTCTCCCTCCAGAACAGAAAAGACTTGTGGCTGGTGTAGGACCAGACAGCTCCAACAGTGTTCCTACAGCACATCAACATCAGCGTTCTAGTTCTGGACCCCCCCATGCCCCCCAGTTACCATGCTGTAGTTCATCCCAAGGAGCAGACTCAGGGCACAAGAGCTGAACACTTCTCAGAGGAAGCTTCAGGAGCACATCTCACAGGCTCCAGCCACTCACGGGCATCCAGCCTAGCACCAGCACAAAGTAAAACTCCCGGAACATTTGTAGGCTGGCTGTTGGCTCACCAGCAGCAGGTGTTGCCCTCAACAGCTCTGTCTCACTTGTGCACAGCCCTAAGCAATTAACTTCTGGATGCTGAAGTAAGCCACAGGTTTTGCCTTTAGCCATCATTACGGATTGTGCTGCCCACATTCAAGCAGCCTAAAAAAAAACCAAATTATATACTCAGCCTTTCCCAAAGAGACAATAACTGTTCATAACAAAAATGTCAGGGGCATGCTGAAATAAACAGCATTTCTTATTGCAGTGGGGCATCTCAATTATGGTAGCTTGGTCACTCTTCCTGAATTTTATCTCAATTCTCTACAGCTTTTCAATGTTTGGCCGTTATCTCTTCTATTCCACTACTTAAATATTTCAAAAACAGAATTTACAAAAACCGAGACATAGAATGGAAAATTACCAGGCTGCTGAACCCTCAACCAAGTTCAGCAAGCTGGATTTATTAGATTTTAGACACAAAACATTATCTGGAAACAGAATGGTGATATTTATTAGAATTAAACATATTTGTAAAATAGATCAAAGCTATATCTAGTATGGCTTAATTACAGTAATCCACACTGTCTACTTTTATCTCAATGAGAATGGCTGGAACTACATTCAGAAAGCCCTGTGCAACAGGATTTAAAACTACCTTTTAGATTTTTTTTACGTTGTTTTATAAGCGATGAGTTTATGAGCTATGTATTTAATAGTTCTATACATGTTGTTGTGTTCCTAACTACGTCTCTCTTCCTAGAGCTCTGCATTGAACTTCAGCAAAATAGCAACATTCCCTTAGAGGTGGTCTTCATCTGGCTAGAGTTAACTAAACCATTAACATTTAAGAAGAGTTTATCTTTAAAATCATATTTTATCATGATCTAGTGTTTACATGAGCTATATAAAGTACCTTCACAAATATGCTATAGGGTAAATACATAACAGGATACTTCATAATTTCAAGATAGGAAAAAGTTTTTGAATTGGAACAAAATACTGCTGACCCTCATTTGTTTCCTCTCTTAAAATTAGCAGAACCTGGCATACGTAATTTAAAGCTCTTCCTTTCAGCTGGAGCTTGGACTGAATTGGTCTAACTAAGCTGCTATGCAAGAGGCATCTTCTTCTATAAAACAAGGCAACCACAATTTTTTTAACATTGTCACTGCTCCTGTTTCAAAAAACCATAATTTTATAGGTCAGATACTGTGAAAACAAATGAACAAACTCCAACACTCTAAAAGCATAAAAACCAAACCCAAATTAACAACACCCAAAACCCCAATTTACCCTTACATAAGGGTACGCATGTCTACGTACGCAGCTGGTATTACAGTGGTGAATGTGCGTACAACAGAGAGCTCCGTTTCTGACGTCAGCAGACAACGCTACTGACCTCAGATGGCACATTTCAGCGTAGACCAAATTAGGAAAGATGTAACTGGACACCATCATATCACCCTGATATGATCAAAATATCTGGTCGCCATATCTGGTGATCTGGTCAAAATAAAACTTCTATTCGTATAGTTTTTAAATTCCAGCTTGTCCAAAATATCTCACTATCCTTCCTCACTAACACCGACTGAGGGTAACACTCAACATTTTAAAAGCACTTTCTCACAGAATATTTGGCTAGCATTGAAGTCCCAGTCCTTACTATTGGTACCTGGTTTGGGCTCAGGTCGGTGGATGACCATAAGGTCAGGATAAAGCCCAGTGACAAGTTTGCTCCTCATACACAACGGGCTTTTCTTTAGGGTTAAACATCTCTCATCTGTGCAGGAGGCAAAGTATTCTCAGGATGCACCAGGAGTGAGGAACTCAGTCTCAGCCTCTACTGTGGTCACTGTGTCTCTCTGAGAAGGAATGACAGAGTTCTTTGCTGAATACACACCTATCGGGGTAGTGTTCAGCAGAGTGAAGAACGTGTATACACCATAATATAACCCATCACCCAAACGCAATTAACTTGTGAGGAAAAAATATTTAAGAAACAGTACCAAATACACCAAGACAAATTAATGTTCAAAAACATCTCCACTCCCCGTTCCGCCTACACACATAAGCTATCCCACAAAATAACACGAACGTTTAATACAGGGATTTTGCAGAGTCTAAAGAGGCTCATTCAACTATCTACTCTGCCAGATATAGCCACCACCTGCCTATCTCAGGTTGGGTCAAATAGCTGAGAAACCAGTTGGAAGCCTAACGATGGCGGGCAGAACTTATTTACCACCGCTAGTAACTCCCCGGTACTCAGTTTGATCCATCACTGATCAAACTCTTTGAGTAATAAGAAGCTCAGTCTAAGAACAAGCATCTTGCTTACCTCCTGAAGGAAGAAAGTATCTAAGCAGGTAGAAGAAATGGGAGGCAAACAGCAGACCACAGGGCAGTGCAACTTTTTATTGCATCTTACGGAAAACTATAGATATTTAGCACTCTGTTGATGCCTGTCATAGTGATCTTTCTCTGAAGCCTTGTTTACCCCCTAAATCTAATCTAAATTGCTACGACTCTGTAATCAAACGAATAAAGAATAAGCACAAAGTTACTGAAAAGCAAAGGGGTGTCTTTCCCAAAGCACCACAGTTTCGTATCTCAGTGGCCAAAAGGGAGTTCTGTGCCTGTGGAACACGTGGACTGAGCTGCTGCTTTATAGCTCTCATTTCCAAATTAGAATGATGAAGGAATCCAAATCACTGAGCGTTAACGCTCTGGTAAGTGTGAGTCACGGTCCCCCCTGTCTCCGCGTAAGAAGAAAAAGCAAAAAGTCGTAGTACCTGAATATTAAATAAATAATGACCCCACTTGCTGCTGCTTTTATGAAGGAAAAATTGACAACAAAATCCACTAATTCTTTAAATGTTTCATTTTGCACTCATAAAGTAACCCCAACCTAGGCTGACCTAGAGTAACTTTAAAAAAAAAAAAAAATTCTAGTTTATCCTGTTAAAGTCTTTCAACTCTCTGGCTAAATAATGAACCACCTTGAAACGAGAACACAGTTTGCATTTTATTCATTTATTTGGTATACAAGTGGCACCTTCAAACACAAACCTCATCCCTGCTATGAAAAGTTTACCCTCTGAGCTAGGCAAACGCACTTCACAAGCTGCCAAATGAGAATGTCCAATCTCAAAATGAAGAAAATCTATCAATAACTGCACTTACTATAATCACACTTACATCTGGCTCCGGTGAAATAAAGCTGAAGAAGGAACTGGCGGAAACGACTGGTCTTGTGCCAGGCCACATTCCCAGCAAAGCCCGGAGCGAGAGGAAGTGGTGAGGAAGATGAACCACTGCAAAGCAATACAGGCAGCGAGAAGAAACGGGAGCTGAGGGGCAAAGAAGGCAGAACGGTGCCATTTGAAGATAAGAACAAACAGATTGATTTCAAACCAGAAGGGAACAAGCACCGAGGTCTGAAAAAATTTGACTGGATCAGAGCAGCTCCCGGGAACTGCTGTTCTCACCGCCTGCCATCGCGGTGCAGCTGTGCCGCGCTACGGGCGAGCGTATGGAGCTCTAACACGGAGGGGAGCGAGGTCCTTCTGCTGCCCTCGGAACAGTCGGGTGGCTCCGCAGCCCCGCGGGGAGCTCACACGCGTGGCGGTGTGTGGTCCCGGTACCTGACCTCCTGCTCGGTAGCTGGGGCTCAGCCATGCAGCTGGTTTTTATCAAGTGTGCAACAAACTGAAAAATTACGGCTCAGCTTTATTGTTTAAGAGGAAGCCGCGTTCCTAATAAAGGAATCCGAACTCTGGTAGGATGAGAGTTAAAGTGATAATGGAGACAGAACTAAAACCTGTGGTATTGCAATAAGTGCAGGAAGCAGACCTGTTTGAATCAAAGGGCATATATTTTATTTAAAGACATGTTCTTAGGGAGTTTTCGGAGGAGCTGAAAGGAAACAGCTTTCTCTCTCAGTTTTAAATAATGCAGTTTAGGAGATAGGCGTTTTTATCAAAAAGAATAAAAATTTCTTTTCGATAAGAGAAGCATTTAGACATTGTTTCTGTAAACATGCCTCACTACAGATTGAAGCCAAACCTGATGAGAATATTTGCCAGGTCCAGCAACAGCCAGACTACTTTTTATACTGATCAGATCTGGAATTTAATGCCTTTAACCACTGTTGGAGACAAAGCACTCAGCACCAAGCTACCTGCACAGTTTCCACTAGTTATTGGCCAGTTTCACACTCTTGAGTCTTAAAGAACTAATCACAGCGAGTATGACGCTTCTATTTGCTCTGCCTAAAGACAGGATTTTGTTTGGTTGCAATGAACAAGTATCAAGGAAGGGAAGAACATTCACTGCCAGTCGCAGGGTCCACGCGTTAAGCCACACAGATTGAAGTCCGGGCATTTGGACATGATGCCGTTGCTCTGTGTGCCAAAACCAAACCAACCACACACTGTGGAAGCGAGCACAAAGCAGCACGCTGCAACCTCAGAACGACACACCAGGGAAGGTCTCTCCAGCATGCTGGAGAATGCTGAGAATTGCACCCTGAAAATGCGGCTTTAAGTCAGTACCGTGTAACAAACGTTAACTTAGTGGTGAAACTAGATATTTCACATCGCAGAAGTACCTGATGAGACGAGAGATGTGGGAAAGTACAAGTCAAGAAAGACAGGTGACTCCCTCATCTGGATCTTCAGAAGACGCACAACCATTTAGTAATGAATAAATGGAATTGTTCACCGCTTTGAAATGGAAATGATCCAGGGTAAGAGAGAGATGGCGAGAGTCAAGTTCATTTTTGAAGTCTGCCAAACCCAAGGAATTGAGTAGGAAATTAAACATTGCTGAATAAGTCAAAGACAGAAAAACCTACTTCTACATGTTTTTTTTCTAAACCATCTAAAGTAGAAGGCTCTGTGGCTTGATTTCCGCATCAGTCGCTCATAATTACAGACACTTCCTCCTGGTACAAATTAGGGATATTCTTATAAACTAATACTAGAGGCTGAGAAGAAAACATGAAGTGGGAGAGACAAAATATTTCCTCAGCGATACTGATGGCAAGCAGCATCCTCCCCTGGACACGCAGTATATACTGCGGGAAGTTAGACAGGGACAGGGCCTTTCTTCTGTCAGTGTAATACAGAACCGTTACCCTGGAAGCAATCCATAAACGTAAACCACCACAGCTAGTTGATCGCTGCAGTTAACTGAGGTCTAGGAACAGTACTGTACATCTTAAGGAACAGAGTGGACGTACACAACTGTCTCTCTTGAAAGGTACAAGCACAGTGCAGAATAGAAGAAAACAAAGCCAAAACAAAAGAAGCTTATTCAAGTTTTCGATCCGAAATCAGCATCTGGGCATCTCTTTTCTGAATCATAATGATCGTAAATCAGAGGGAGGCACTGCTTTGAAAGACTCTGCCTCACGTTAAGACTTTATATTTAAAAAATAATGATCTGTACTCTTCGTTATAAAACCAGAGCCAATATTTATTGAGTTTCACTAGGCTGAAACTTCAACTCGTACAGATTGATACAAAATCAATAACATTAAATTTTATTTTGGAATACAGAAAAGTACTAAGAAAATTTCATGAGTAATCAGAAAGCCAAAGGGATGACGTTAATAAGAATAAATGTGAAAAATCCCTTCATTTAGCTCGTATCAGTCGAATGCATTGTTAATCAGTGCCTTTTGTTACAAGGACAAAGGAAAAATGAGAGCATCCTCCCAAACTAAGGTCTTTATTCAGACTGCAGACAACTCAGCTCCTGAAGGCTGCCTGAATCGGTGAATCTGATTTCAGTATTCTCTAGCAAAGCGCGCTGTACAATCTGTTATGCCTCACAATCCTGGCAAATACAGTGCATTTACGTCTATGTTACAGAAAATTATTGCCATAAAGATATCAGAGAAGATCATTAAATACATACATATACTTCAAGACATTAGTGTACGGTTGGACTCCATGAGCTTAAAGGTCTCTTGCAACCAGATGACTCTGCGATTCTGTGACTAGCTTAAACTAAAAATTATTCCTTGGGTTACTCGGAATTCCCTGTGTCCTCAAATAGCACATTCCTTTTGAAAGATTAAAGGAGTTTATTTGCACAACCGATTCTATATGTTTTGTTCAGTTGTTTTAAACAATGGATCCGGAACTCTTCTCATATTTTTCCCCTAAAAACAAAAAACTCCCAGAATTTTTTCCTCCTCCAATATACAGCCTAGTAGCATTTATAAACAAATGGAGGACGTGAAGATTGTCCATGGTAAATACGGAACTCAGAGGAATTTCAGCTGCTTACACCAACTCTTAATTTGCTCTACAGCTTTCTGCATTAAGGATCACTGGATGAGGAACCCAAAACCAAAAGCTGGCTAGAAGATCAGCTCCTTGTGACCCACTTTTTGTTGACCCATCTGCTACCATGCTGTATGTTACGTGATGACATCACTGCATTAGCTTTAGAAAGGATAAAATGTATATGAAAATGCATTTCTTGCTGCTTTTCTGAGCCTTCATTAGCACTCCACCATCAGATTACTAGCGTGTTATTTCGTATGAACGGAGCTGTACTTGGTCCAGTCCTCAGTTGTTGTTGTAAAGTAATTAGACCCCAAATGCACCCAAATAGTTTCCAGGCTACCAGCTGGATAAAAAGTTCATTGCTGCTTTTGTAGATATCTGATTTAACTCTTTTCTCTCTTAAAAAGTCAAAAGAGAGAACATATCAGTGGAGAAGAAGAGAGGAAGACACCAAGTACGGCAGTGCGATGTAGACCCCGTGGTAACTCCTAATTATACATGAAATGGAAGAGTTAGTACAGCCTATCTGTCAGGCTCTGTTACACAGGTGGGTTTGCTTCCTCAAGATTTCTCTCTCTTTTTCTTTCCCTCTTCATCAGCATATTAATGCTCTTCATCATCATTCTTTGGAAGTATGACACATATCACATTTCCCATCCTTCCGAGCATATGGTCTGGAACTATTCAATAGCTGCAATACGATGATTCCGGGCTGCTGAGCGCAACTGATTGGCACATTAAACTGCTGGGAGACCCTTATCTGGGGCAGGCAGGATTCTTCCCAGTGCAGTCCTAAGGGGCCCACAGTAATGAAAAATAGTAATTCTAAGTCTTTTCCACCTGTCTCTTGCCAGGCATTTTAAAATGGAGTTTCAATAGTTTTTCTTTCCCCATAACCCTTATTAAAGCAAATCAAGTGTAAGCCAGGAGAACTTGAAGAGTTTCACTAGAGACCCTGCAGTTACCAGTTTAAGAATAGGCTTTTCAAAGCTTTTTTAGCCTTGATTTTAGCACTGTAAAGTAACCTAGTGTACAAAGAATGGTAATACGTTTAGGTATCAAATTAACTCAATAAATATAGCAGTATGATGTTCGGTTTATAATTTAAAAAACCCTCATTTTAAAAGAGATTTTTCTCTTTATTATCGAATCAATAAAGAGTAAAGAAATAAATAATTTCTTTTGCATATAAGCAAGAGTAGGGAAGTCAAAATCTAATTGAAGATACAAAATTTACCAGACCTAAAGTGATTCCTCCAGCTACTGCAGCCTCCTCTTAACTGTGATTATAGGATAAGCACACATTCTCTTGCTGAGAACAACAATGAATCAAGCACTTGCTTCCCATCCCTGTATCTTCAGCTAAAGGGAAAAAAATGAACTTCCAGACTCATGACTCTTTACGAAATAAGAGAAGGATTTTCCGAGAACAGTGATTGCCTGAAGAATTACTGTAGGAATCAGATACCAGTATCTCGATCTAAGGACAGAGCTTTTGTGACTGACACAGTGAAAATTTCAATGGTTTACATGTATTGCCTTTTAACTCAGTAAGATAATGCTTCAATTTCTTTCATCTACAAAACTAGAAACGCTGATTCTTTTCACCTCAGTGTAAGTTTTACTATGTTAGGTCCTTAAACATCGGCTGTGTTGTTCCATTCTGGGAGATGCCGTTAAATCCTGAACAGACAGAAGGATGTACAGGGCTTTGTAGCAGATATAGCTTCTGCAGTAGTGCCCAAAACTAGATAAATGGAGCAGCACTAAGAAGTCTTGGAAATATTCTCAGTTGCTTTAATTTTTTTATGCACAGTTTTTGCACTAACGTTTTAAGTTTTGGTAACCTTTCTTGCACTGGTTGCTTCACATGTCTAAATTCTAAATAATAGTTTCTGGAAGTTTATGAATTCAACAGTGTCATGGTTTGGCAGCTAAGAAAATATGGATACAGAAAGGATTTTATTCCACAGGAGTCAGCCACTCGTACTACCCAAAGTGTTGGAAATTAGACCTCCTACTTCTGAGATCTCAAGAAGACTCCAGAGAGGATTCCACACCCAAGTCCTCTTCACAAGTATTGCTAAAATTTGCAACTACTGCCCATTTGCAGGGATTAGCCATGATTTTTGTTTGGAAAACTTCTCAGAGGAGAAGTGATTATGTTATTTTAAGGCTGCTAGGAAGAAATCTCACTCAAAACCATTTATTTTCACATAAAGAGTAATATTTAAATGATAAGCTTGGCTTTATGCCTCACATAAAAACCGAGTTGACACTTGCATTCTTCATGGACTAACAATTTTTTTTTCTTAGTTTGCAATGTTTATGTGTGAAAAGTCTTATTTTCCTCCAGCACCACTGTACAGTGAGGTTCTGGCAATGCTATTTGCGTTCAGACTGGTAAAACTGAACTCTTTTCAAAGGTGATATATTAAAGCAGTTGGATGCACTAATGTTTGCACAGCTCTCCTGGTGCCGATTTGCAAGGCTTCTTATTTTCATGTTTATAAAAGATAAAATCACCTATTTGGAGAACTTTACGAGTGGATTCTTGCAGAGTAATCCGCGGTGAGAGACAGAGCTGTGGATCTCAGGACAAGAGCCTGACAAGGAATATCTTAGACACACAGTTGTACGCAAAAAATGCTTTAGTCGTATTGCCTTTGATGGTGTTTCTCCTAGACATGCTTCTCTGCAATGTCAGAGTCAAGAATGAGTTAGTAGCAGTGCAGTGGCCAGCAGTAAGTGCCATCATTATTTGAAGCCGACTGAAGGGAAGCTTTCACGTACTGGGCACAAACTGTGCTTTCTTGGGGCTCTTGGGGAAGAAACAGCAGTTATGTAATTCCATTAGACATGTTCCACTACTATTAGACATTTAGAACCGCTGTAACTCTGTAGGGAAACCTTATTCAGCTCTGTAAAAATGAAATTAACAGTTTAGCGAATTCATAATGTGCCTCTTATGTTTAGCCAGCTCTTGTGTCCTACTCTAAATTTGGAGAAAACAGTAGTACAGGTCAGAATTGTAGTATTTTCTTTCTTCTGCACAAGGGCACATGTCACATCACCAGTATGATGTATTTTTTTCAAGCATACTAATGTATGTTTGAAGTGGCTATGGAGTACTGGCTCCACAGGAGTGGAGTGCCTGTGGTGATCCAAATGCTCAAGACTTGGAGTATCTGTGGTATGCACTAAATTTTCCAAGCAGACTAAGCAGCGTACCTTCTCTGCTTACTGACTCTTGAGGGTTGCTCAATTGTATTTATAAGTAAATACAAAAGTAAATAAAAAGTTTTATTCAAAAGTTTTGCTGACAGCGTTGTAAAATCAGCATTTTTTATTTTAATACATTTAATAAACCAATGCTATCGAAAATCAGCAGCAAAACACAAAACATCGTCTCTTTTCTTCTCATGTGCTGATGAATACACTTCCATGAAGAAAGTTGTACGTTATGACCATCTTTATTTAATGCATCAGACGTTTCATTCATTATAAGATATACTGAAATTTGGGGAGATACTTAAAGAAAAGGAGAGCACGATGAAGGAAAAAGTCCTCATCTTTTTTGGGTTCTTCCCACTCAAATCTCAGAAATGTACTCCTTTCCCACCTTGACTAGGAATCGTGTTCCCCGAACGACTGTAGAAGGTATTCTTCCTCAAGTCAAACAGTCTGTCATTAGCACAAAGTAATCCTTATAATGGTCTTTAATTGCCTTTAATTATTTTATATCGGAATTACCGTACACTGCAGGACATTTAAAGCCATAATAATAAAATACCTTATTACAGTGGCTTATTGAAGTACTACTGGGCTTTGACTTCTGGGAATCATTCTCGGGTCCAACAGTAATTGTAAATCATTCCGGTCTCTACCGTGTAAGTCAATGGGGATATTGCATAAGAAACTGAACTTGTATACTTTAAACCACTAATTCCTCCTAGAACCAAAGGCACTAAATTCCTTCACTCATCCTACAAGGCGAACATCAACTATGGCACAAAATCAATGCTTTCTTTCCTCCTAAATATACAGTATTTGTGCCCCACAAACCCCCTGAAGCTAGCCCCGTTAGACCAACACTGCTGTGCAGTTATTAACTTTGCTTTTACACATGCCATAGCCTGAAATCACCACTCGAAATCCGTGCTTTCAATCCGGGAGTGTGCTAGGGCAAGGTTATTTCTTGAAAGACAAAGATAAAAGGCAGCCTATCCTCAGCAAGATCTGAGATGGCAAAACGGTCATTAGAAAAAGATGTTTAACATGTTTGCTAATAGCAAGTAAGTTTTTTAAAAAGAAGTCCACTATATTAGCAGCAGGGGGGGATTTTAGAAGTATTCCATACTGACATCAGTGAAGCAGTTAAACTCTGAACAATGACAATATTTTCCAAGGGACTGTGAGCAAGGTGCGCAGGAGACAGAGGTGTGCCATCACGCAGGCGTCGTTTCGCTATACCACCAGCACCCCACCGATATATCCTTAACGCTCCTATCACTCTGTTGTACAACCTTGTGCACGCCTCCCCTCCGTGCCAAAACGCGACCACCTCCTAAACGCAGTGCTCCAGCTAGAGGCGGGTATGAGTGGCGTGTGGGTATCTGGTATCCGGACTCAGAAACACCGATTAGCTTCAAAGGGCTCCAAGAAATCCAACCATGAGACGCTGTTATTAGGAGTTTATTGTGCAACACGTACAGGGTGAACACCACGTAACTATACATGGGCGAAAGCTCTAGCCCAAGCCTGGCACTGCCCCAGTCCAGCTGCAACACAACAAACAGCAGACGTGGGGAAAACAGTTCTGACACAGAGAGCTGCCAAATTTCATCACTGCCCATGTGCTCTGCTTTGTTAAGCCATCATTAAAGCTTTGAATCTGTACAGACTTAAGCCTGCTCTCACCAGGGCAGCACGACTAGGAAAAAGGCAGCGCTGCCACATCACAGAGCTAAAGATGACCCCACCACTGCCCTCACCACCCCACTGCCACCCTCTCCCCTCTTTTTCCCATTTTTTTGTTAACAAGCTCACACCCCGCAAGACACTGCGCTGCTGAATGACACGTCGCTACTACTTTTAACCAGGAGGAAGTCACAGCGGTCACCCATAAGGTGACGAATTGAATTAAGGTACAGCAAAAGCTAAAGACAATGTTTTACAGGAACCGCACGGGAAACAAGGCAGACATGGGAATCTCAAGACGGAGTACTAGACGTAATATCAAATAACTGACCATAGGTTTCAGATCTTCAGATAGTATGTGTAGTGACACTACAGAACAGAAATCAATAAAACATTCTGATTTCAAAGCATTTTTATTCATCCTGAAGGAATTTACCAAGCTTTTGTCCTACGCATCCTTGTGATCACTCTTTTCCTGTCATCAGGGTCCTAAGGCGGATGTCAAACAACTGCAACCCTCTCCATCACAGACTAGTTTTACCATCAAATCTTTTCTGTTCAGAAGGAACACGGCCATTCTGTCGATATTGTGTCACAGGACGTGCCCTCACCACGCCCAATCTTTTCATTTTATTGTATTTTATTTTGCCTTTCATTAACAGCGTGTATTAAAAAATCACTTACGGAGAAGACGAGCAAATGTAGACTTTGCTCTTTGGAAGAAGTAATGTTTGTTAAATGTGGTGGCATATGCCTACCAAACCAGCACAGCTGAGACTGACAGATCGGAATTTGATTAACATTCAAATTATAACTTGTCCATTACTCTTCATAATGACAGCTTGACTGAGACCGTGTTTGTCCATTTTCAGAGATGAATAACTGTGACATTTAGTAAAGAAGTGAGAAAACCACGTTTGGTTTTTAATTTGCTTTAATGACTTTCTTGGCCATGGTTATTTGAAGAAGAGTCCAGCCAGCTGCCTTTATTTCCCCTTCTGTTAGATTATGATCTCTCTCAAAACAATAGTTGAGAATGGCTCATCTGAACAAAACTCAGGAAGTGCTGCAGAGCGGCTGACTAGAAAGACAAAAATTGTACTAGTGTCACTAAGCTAAGTTCAAGGTATGTGAACAAAGTTGTTTGAGCAGAATGATTTACGGTAAAAACCTGGAGAAAATAATTTGCCCTTAATCTTCCTTGTAAATAATTTGATTTATTTTCAAACACATTATAGCATTAGGTTCTTCTTTTTCTCTGTCCTGAGGCATGTAGTGTTTTGAGACATATTTTCAGGAATGCATCGCAGTATGCACACACAATCCAGAAGTAAAGGTAAGGGAACTGCTTTACGCTGTAACTTGGAGACGTACCCCTCACACCTGTACAAGCATAGATGTAAGTCACGTGCGAACTTGACTGCTCTGTGACCATCGGCCCTGAAATGCGGGTCAGAAAGTGTTTCTTAAAAGTGTGCTGCATATTAATCATTCTGCAAGGAACACACTTTTTTCGGAGCACCACAGTAAGGTGGTGGGCTATCCGTGGCGGTTTGCTCAAACCCTGCTCTCTCTGTTCTTCTTCATCACAACGAAGCAGTATTTCCACAAGCACCATTCCCTCACGTTCCACAGGACATACGGCTCTCTAACAGTTATTCCCATATTCTTATACCATCTGGTGGAGAAGTAGGAGGAGGAATAATTTATGAATAGAGAACACTGTCAAGTGGTGAGACACAAAAAGATGAATTGACCAAAGAATGAGTTAAAGAGTGTGCAGCAGATCTTAGACTATGTATGCTAAGCCGCACAGAAATCATCTGGCCCTGGTTGTGTTAGTCTTTATGTGAAACATTTCAATTTGTTAGTTATCACCAAAATCACTAGTCAGAGGATGTTTCAACTCTGTTTTCCAGTGTCCTTCTCGCTTCCACAACTTTCCACGCTTTAATGATTCAGTTATACAGTATGGATTTTTACTCACCTGTGTTACATATTCACGCTAAGATGCTTCCAGTTAAATTTCTCAAATGCACATGAAAACTAACCCATTTAAAGCTATTTAACTGGTTTGTCAGAAAAAGCAAAAGCAGCAAGGATTACTCAGAAGCTGAGTTGATACGTCCAGTTCACTCCTTTCTTTGGCATTACAAGTGTCCCCAGTTTTAAGGATGTCAGGCTGATGGACTTCCAGCTAAATGGGGAACTGTCCAAACTGAATAATGCCAACAAGGTATTTGAATATGCTGAAACTCAGCCTGATGTTTGACAAGAATTGAGTCTAACTTTTACAAATGTAGAGGAGTGTGTGTTGAGGAGTGTAAATTGCATGGTAAAAGCCACAAAGCTAAGAATCTAAGAACAGTGTCTCAGCACATTAAAGCAGCGTGGACTAAGACAAAGCCATTACCTCAAAGAGGAGAACAGCTGAGTCTACAGTATGTCACTAGGGGATGAGAAGTAAATAATGCCCAAAATAATTCTTTATAAGCTATTTCTGTGTTCACGGTTTTTAACTGTCTAAATGTGCAGCCATACCCAATAACTGCATTCCAGACATAGCCTGATAGCATAACTGATAAGCAGAGAAACCTTAGTTGGGCATACTGGCAGAATTACTTCTTGCAGCTTAAAGCCCTGTCCACGCTGCGCAGGCGACTTAAGTGCTGAATTCTAAGGTATGATATTTAAAAGTGGGCTGAAACCATGCAGTAAAGGATGATCAAAGAGGCAAGGCCAAAAGTCTCATTAATTATCTCAAGATGCTGTCTCTGTTCATTACAAAGAGCAGTAAGTCCGTGCATCACGGAAATCAAAGTTTATATAAGCATTCCACTAGCCAAAGACCATACTTGAAGGCATAAGGGCAGTGGCCATCTAACTGATTTTAATATTCTTCTTCTGCAGTTAAAAAAATCCTCTCTTAGTAAAAATTCCAAGATTTAGCACAATATTTGTGAGTTCCTGGGCACCTGACAATTTCTTCTTGCTGAAGATCCGGGAGTACACCCCTGCGCTGAGTTACAAAGGTTCTCAAGTATGAAAATCAGAAGAACTCCCATGCGGCACCAGATTCACATTGGACTGGAATGAGCAAACAGACAAAGGAGCATTTGTTTTACGTTCACGTAAAACATATTCATAGCAAAGTAGTTCAGATGGTTCTAAAAGCACCTCCTTTACACAGTTTTAACCCTTGTAATGTAAACAGAAATATCCTTCTTATTAAATATACAAAGCCCAAACCTTTGGCTATCCTAAAAAAAAAAAAAACCCAAACACAAGACACATCTTTTAAAGTAGCAGAGGTTTCTGCTTAGATTGAATACTGCCAGGTTTTAACAAATCCCTGGCTTAGCAGGGGCTCCTAACGTTAGAGTACATCTGGTGTGACTGGTGTTAACGTGCCAACACTCAGTACAGGTTCAGAGGCTCATTCGTTGTGGGGCTTTGCCGTGCGTGGGAAGGCACATGCAAGCTCGCTCTATGCAATCAGCGCAATCTCACAGAAACACTCCTGGACTGATTTTTAAAATTATCCTTATGTAATAAAAGCGAATTTTATAATCACTAAGTTGTGGAGATTTTGAGGGAATGGGTGAGTGCTAAAGGACTTGCTCCCAGATTTCGTTTTACTGCTAAATTTCCTATGTCCATGCGTGCACCCAGAAGCAAAGCTGGTTTACAGCTGTGTGATGTTTGAGTAGGTCAGCCTAGAATAATTATTATTTGGATATAGACTGTGTTCAAGTGAATTAACCACTTCTTCTTTTTACATCTTTTTGATGTATTCATACTTCATTTGCTCTCTTTGTGCAGTCGTGACAGGATTGGATGCAAATTAATACTCTGAATAGTTTCCTGAAGTCTCTTTCCTTCTGTGAGCTACAACTAATTTGTTTTGTTAATGCCTTCATAATTATCTCACCGACTGCTCTAACGGCAATAATGGCTTACTGCCGCTGGTAAGGATGAGGCTTTTTCCCCCCTATGAAAGCCATACGGAATACTTGCTGCTCCCACAGGCTTCCTGGGTATGGCTAGAGATCCCTTGTACACCCGCACGTGCTCTCACACGACAAAGACTTTTCGACAAACTGTTATAAAAATGCTGAATACGTGATAAGTGTCACAGTGAGGACATTAAAGTAACAGCTGTCAACTGTTCTCTTAACTTATCCTCGCCCTCCTGACTTAAAACTTGACACTGGGAGGGAAGGGCAGGCTTTAACAGTGCGCCCCGAAGCCCCTCGTACTCAGATGATGTACCAACACGAGCTGGAGTCAGCGTTCAGACGCGCGATGAAACTCCCGTCACCTCCTGTGGCACCGTGAGCGGGCGCTGTGTCCGCTGTCATCCGCCCTGCTCTGCCGCACCCAGGCTCAGGGCTTCCTGCAGCACCTGCTGAGGGGGAGCGGAGATTCTAGCAGCTCAGCTCAGCTGTTAAGCACGGCTCAACAGATTGCAGGAGAAGCTGTTGCTGAATTTTAAATCTGGCTTTTCCTTGAAAAATGTGCTGAAGACCAAAGGTGCTTTCCCCGATGTACCAGATGCAAGGCGCTTGCTGGTGCTGCTCTGCCTCTAATCACACTTCGCCCATTCTGATGGAAAATCATTATACTTGATGAATTTTTGGGGTATTTTTGTCCATGCTTCAAAGAGGTGGTGCAGCAGGGCTTAATGGAAGACACTGAAACAGTGTGCCCTGGACAAACTCAGAAAGCATCGGTCTTTCTTAATTAAAAAAAAAAAAACAAACCGCAAAATATATATGTCCTATTAAAAACTCCAAGGATGACTACTTTTAGTGCACACATTTGCACTAATGCATATATTTGTATAATTCAACGTGTTTTCACAGCTGCCCTGTACTCCCGAGCTTAATATCACTTGGTTTACAAAACAGATTCTCAGCTGATAAAAATAGCGATGGCTGTATTGATTTCCTAGAGCTATGTTTACTTAAACCAGCCCAGAAATACCGTTCCACAGATATCACTATAAACTCCTCTGAGTGGGCCTAAACTTGCAAAAATTACAAGAGCCTCCTGCCTATTTTTACATACTTCCTCTTGCCTTGGAGAACTTCAGAAACAGAAGCTGCAGTTTCACATGTCGTATTTTGAAGGAGAACATCCGAGCGAGTTGAGGAAAAGCATTTTTCTGATCCATATCCTGACGCTCCACAATTGCAGAATGTAAAGATGTCCTGGCGTTACCGCTGAGCTGTCTGCACTCACTTGTCCCCTCTTGTGCAGATTCAGTTTACCACGGAGATTCAAAATTAGAACGAGAGAAGAGGAGAAAAGCGAGAGAAGGAGGAATCGAAGCACGGCTTCATACCGCCTCTGTCATGAAAATGGCCCGATAACTCCAGGATTATTAAAACGTGAATGTGGAGCACCGAGCAATGATGTAGGACTCCAATGCCATCTGATCCAAGATCCAACACTGCCACAGCAGTATATCCATGCAGCTCCCACAGTACATCACAAATTGAATGTCAAGTATACAGTGGGGGGAAAAAAAAAATAATCACTTGCTGAAAACTGTTACCAAGAGAGAAATTTCTATCTGCTTTCTTCAGGATTCACCCTTCTTTGCTCTCTTCTTGCAACCTCATTAAGACCCTCCTCTGCTTTTGAGAAAGATGAATTGTATCTGAAATCACTAATAAATAAAAATATACATATAGATTGCATCAGATGCTCAGAGACAAGAGTGCACCTTGACATTAATTTATTAGCGGTAGAGAACTCTCATCACACCAGTTACAATTCCATTTTCACCTGCCTAAGGGGGTATTGGCATTAACGTTACTTACTGCTATAAGCATCCCCAGGCTGTAGGTAATCCTTATTATTTTTCTTATTTCAACCTTTTGGATCTGATCCTACTTACTAGCAGGAGTTTCTGAAAGGTGCTGTGTCTTCAATTCGCCTAGATTTGGATAGAAACCGGGGATAGCTGAACCACGACCATCTTCTACCGATAGTTTGTTAATGTGTATTAGCTTTTTTAAGCTATAATTTTATGCACTTGCTGGTGTAGTTGACCAAACATAACAAAGCATATTCTGGACAATTCATCATCTCCAAAATGGCTCTATCTGTTAAGAAAAAAACATTTTTCATCTGAGTATTGTAAGGTCATTTTACGAAAGCCTAATAAAGCAAATTTCACAACTGGAGAAGCAGCAATGAAGACAGGATAATTTGCTGTTAAGTACATATAGAATAGCTGAGACTAAACACTTGGACTGTTTTGTTCTGCAAGATTGGAATGACCTTCCCTGTTCTAGAAGTAGTTCGCCATGTAGTATGTTTTTCGACACAAAATTATTTCAAATAAGACACCCTGGAGAAGCAATATCCTCCTGGCACCACTGAAATCTTTACTGTCTTCCTTTCTCTTAGGTTAAACGCCATCCAAATTTCCTTTTATTTTACTTACACTTCTAATATATTTAGAAATTTCTTGCCCCAGTTCTGTCTTGGTTACACTTAAATCCTTAAGACTCCCAGTGGTAGGGATGGAATTGTCTAATTACACCACAGTTTATTGGGTTTTACATTTAAATACAACCCAACTACCTCTATGTTTGTTTCCACTGCAGTGAGATAATGAATTTCAACACCTGGAAAGTAATTTTCGTTCAGAAATAAGCTCACTGCAGTTGATGATCCAGTTCAAAAGGGTGTTTGTTGGGGAGTGGGAGAGCCACATCAGAATGCATCATTATCTTATTAATGAGAGAGAAACTAAGCAGGTGTTGAATACTCACTGGCCTTAAAAAGGGAAACGTAATGAGCAGCCGCCAGGTGTAGAATTCTACTTTGCAGCACCAACTTTATCTACCCCAAAAGGTAAAAGACAAACTCCAGAACGGTATCATTAGAAACTGACATTCTAAAGGTATGTGACTGATAAGAAGGAAAGGTGGATGAACATTAAAGCTTAATTGAAACGGGTTAGAAAGTGATACCTGATAATGTCTAAAGGATGCCAATCATCTACGTAGCTTTTCGAAGCTCAGTTCTCAGTATGAAATTTGAGTGATAGAAAAATAAAGACATATAACCATCTCCTCTAGTTCTTCTGAGAAGAAAACAACTATTGGAACCATATACCTATCAGGAGTTCAGACGCTGCTATCCACACGTCTAAGTGCCTTCCTTTGCAAAAGATACAGCAGATGACAAAGGGACTCTTAACCAGAGTTTCTCTTCATGTGCATTTTGCATTTCAGCACAAAACAAAAGGGCAGAAAAGCACTTGATATTTTAGCAGTGACACAGCCCATAACGCAGCGTCACAGACCCATCTGGCCAGTGGAGCCCTTCAGGGTCAACCAGGCTTCGGAGTCAAGCAGCTTTGTCCGTGAAAAAAGACTAGGAGATAACTGTTAGCTCTAGTCCACATGCCAGGGACGGGGCTTTCTAAACCGGTTCATTCTTTGTGGAAGAGACTGCGAAGTCCATCAGGAGAACCAAAAACATTTCTTCTTCACCTTCTCAGGTTACTTCTCTTGATTATAGTCAAGATAATCTAAGAACACCAACCTGCTGCATTCCAGTTAGAATAAAGGGTTACTTATTTCCACTGCCTAGAAGAAGACGTGAGAAAGGTTCCCTCGTACAACATTTTAAACATTTTTAAGTGAAAGAAAGCCACAAATCCTTTCTAGAGATCGTATTAAGACAGCTTGTATGCAAACAGCGTCTTTGCCTTAGTGCATTTTTAGAAAGCCAAAGCCCCCAGTTTCCATCTGTCAGGAACGGAGGGTGGGTATTGGTGCCAGTTTCAGGGGAATTCAGGATTCAACAGAATTCATCTTAAAAGCAGGCGGCATTGTTAGGCTGTGGGGCTGTTTACTAATTTAAGAGACCTATAACCTATCTGGAGCTCATTAGATGCCAAGAGCGACAATCAGGGTCCTCTGGGCTCATATTTGGGCTTAGCCTTTCAAATAAAGGAAAAAACCTAAGCTCAGAGCTTGCACCGGAGCTGGAGTTATCGAGCACCATCAGTAGCATTTTTATAGGGAAAGGGGAGTGGCAGCCCTAAAACATGAGTTCATATTGAATTTTTGTCATGTTTGAGTGAGATTTTCATTCTCACTGCAGCATGTAAGAACCAATTTATCTTGTTGTGATGAAACTAACAACACTGCTCCAAGTAAAAAAGGATTTAACAAAAAAAGAACTAGCAAGTACTTTTTGCTCTCGAGTTTTCTCCCTTTATTTAATAAAATGTGTGCGTAGCACCAGAAATGTCATTTGTCTGTTGTCAATAAAATACAGTAACAAGACAAACATTTAAAAGGATTAAAAAGCATCATAGTTTCATACGCTAATCATTTGTGACAAGTATAATGTATTGACCAGTAAAACGCCCCAAGGTTTCATATTCAATCCAATGTTTAATGTATTTATTAGTGGGAGCGGGGGTGAAGAACGAGCCGTTGAGTATTTGCAAATAACAGATCCAACTCAGGGAAAGCTGTGAAGAATTCTGGGGTAACTGTGCCACGCTGGGTGAACAGGCAGTAGATGAAGAAGTGCAAAGGGAAGGAAAAGATTTAAACTACTTGCACTCCTTATGGGTTTGGACCTGGCGGTTGAAACATCAGAAGCTCAGTGAGAGCCTCTGCTCACACTGTTATCACCCAAAGATGTGTTAGGTATGAGTGGAAAATGATGCGCGATACACTGCAATTCAGCCTCCTTTGGAATGCTATATGCCGTGCTGAAAGAGGACAATAAAAATAATACAAGCATAGAGAAACTCTCACACAAAGCAAGACTGTAAGACTTAGATAGTTCATCTTGGAAAAGAGACAAATAACAAAGGACATGAAAAGGGCATATTCAAAACCAAAATGACAGAGAAGACAGAGCTGACATTACCATTCCACACACGCTATAAAGCAAGAGTAAAAGGAGAGCTAATGAAAACGAAAGATGGTGGAACTGGGGTGGAATCGAAATCACGGAATAAATGCTTCCTCTGGGCACAATCAGACTACGAAACTCTCTGCCACTAGGTACTGCAGACACTAAGATGTGCACAGAGGAGTCCTCCCTACTTCAGCTGGGACGGGACATTCATACCTGTGTAGCGAGGACATCCTGAATTACAATAACAGAAAAGGATACTGAAAAGAAAATTCAACCTCATTCTCTAGGGTTAAGTTGATATCTAAGCAGGGCAGCTTAACAGCGGACCTCAGGGAAGGCGGAGATGAAACCATTATTTTACACGTGTCTGCTTCGCAGTTTCCAGAGCATCTGCTACGAGCCACTATCAGAAGGCAAATTCTGAGCAATAGTGCAGCAATTCACGACCGTTAATGATTAGCTTTCCCAAACAAATGTTGGTTTTATACATTTCTAAACACCACGTTGTTCAGTCACTCTCCAGCAGACACTTTCTGTATCAGAAATTACTCCAGAGAGGAGCCAGAATGCCTGGCTCCTCAGACATGTGGACCCAGCAGCCTCAGAAGGCGAAGCACGGAGACTTTGCTGCGTGTGATTTTGCATATGTGTTTAGGTCTGCATATGTGTTTATCCTCGTGTCTATCCGGGCTGTCTAAAAACTGTCTGAACATACCCTCTGATCCTTCCGCAAATAGGGACATGGTGTAACACTTGCAGGCAGGGGTCTGAAACTCGAAAACTGAAAGATGCCAAACTGCGAGGAGCTGCGCTATAATTATAAATTACACATGCCAAAAACCATACTCATGTGTATCAGGCACCCTTAAAGTTACTATCAAAAGCAAACAAAAGAACCAGTTCTACTTACTGTTTCTGATTGTTTCCCTTGGCTACCAAATTTAAATCAATAGGACTGAAAGGAAGTTGCTGTTGCTGTTTTGATCCTTTAAAAAAATAATGCACAGAAACCCATTCCCTTAAGCAACCTCAAAAACAAGAAGATACAAACTTCCAGTCTCTTTTATGTTTCCATGGTGCAAGAATACATTCTTTTTTTCTTTTTTTTTTTTAACTACTTTGTTTCCACTGTAGTATAATACAGAGAAAAATGTGATTGCAGAAAAAAGCCTGATAACCCCACTGCCTGATGCCTGAAATTACTCTCCAAGAGAAAAGGCTTTCACTGGAAAAGACATAATTTCAAATTCCTTCTTCTCCAGTGACTTTGAGAACACCTTTTTCTCGAAGGAACTGTGGTAAGATGTACACAGCAATAATGCTATCACCTTTACCTACAAGATTCTGGATCTTCATGTGTTGCCAAATACTTTTGTTTACAGCAAAAGGCAACAAACTAAGAAGAAAGAATGAAAAAACAATCCCAGAAACCCAAAACTCCCCAAGCCCCTCAATCTTCTTTGCCAGGTGCCAAAGAGACTCAGTCTAACAATGACTTCTCTAAAGGTGTTTTACAGTGTTTAGTGTGCAGTGGGATTTTGCTCTTCTCCTTTCACAGAAGCCACAGAGCCATCAAAAAATGGGTGGGACCACCTTTTTCACTTGCACACATAATACCCTGCACTTTCAGGGAATAACTAAACCCAGACTGTTGCTTCTAAAGAACTCCAATATGAATCCTGCCTACGCAAAAAAAAAAATCTTCTTCCTCCGTTCCCAGTACAATATGACTTAGCTCTCACCTGGACCTTATAAGAAGATTTAATCAGGAGAAAAACAGCTCTCCAATAAAAGCAGTATTTTCAAATGGTCCACAAATTCACACCGAATTAGGATTTTCACCCTTGAAAAGCTGAATTCATAATCTTCACTTAATTTCACTTTCATAAAAATTGAGGTGACTACAGAGGTGAATTATCACACAGCATAATCACAATATAGTTTGGCATCCTAGTTGATACAGCTTCAGTTTCGTAGTGTAGCAACTACACTTTAAACAGCAGCACACTTGGGATGGATAGTCATCATTATCTATTCAACTGGACACAAAATAATTTGTTACAGCCACTTGGTTTTATCATTACTTGATATTGAAAACTGACAAGCATCATAACTCACCGGCATTTTGAAATCTCTTAATATTTTGATCCTTCAGAAAATTTGTTTTCACTGGGTAATCTAGGTCTGGCCTGCTAGGCTTATCGTAATTAGTTTCATAAGTGTATATATTACCTCAATGTGTCTTATGGCGAGAATGAAAATGATGAAAAGGTCCTGTCATGGTTCAAACTAATAGTTTCTCCAACCTCTTTGTGAATTCTCCAAGCATATCCTCCTCAGCTGCTACACTTCAAGTCTTTTATCTCAGGTGAATCACATGAAGCTTTCAGACCAGAAAATGTCCTGCTGATTAACCGTTCTTATCAAGAGGGCAGCCCTCTAACCTTATTTATTTTTCCTACCATCTCTTGCCTCCTCTGCATGCTATATTCGGCTCTCTCTCATTACTGGTACAGTATTCCTCAAACTGTGAGTCCCTGATTCCCTCTGTCCCTGGGATCGGAGTGGTCAAAGCCCTCTCCGTCCCCGAGCCCTCGCCCTGCCTCTCCTCACCACCCACCCCATCTCTTCTCCCTCTGCTCTGCGAGCTGCTCTCCTGCGATCTGGCCCCAGACTGACCGACTTCTTTAGCGGACCCGCAGGCTGAAACACTTCTACCCCTCGCTGCTCGTTCCTGCCCTGCCGCTGTCCCTCGTGCTCTGCTGGCACACCTCTCTTGGGGTCCAAGCTGGCACACTTCACTTCTGGGATCAAGTGTGGGACTGAATATGGGAACTGTTCCAGCAAGAAACTGAAAACTCTGTTTTTTCAAGCTGAATCAGTTCCTTGATGCAACACACCAGACAACAAGAGAGCCCTGAAGACACCTGACACACGTGCCTTGGCCCCAGTTCCTGGTGGACCTTAATTCCTCTGAATTCAGTTTTCAAATTGCCAAAGGTAACACATAAAAAACCACAGAAGACTAACAAAAGTATTACTTTGTGAGTGCTGACAAATGGACAGCTGTCTGGCTCCCTTTCCTTCTAGAATTACTCCAGAGTCACCTCACACTCAGTAAACATCTTCTGAGCATTCAGGAAAGCGGACAAACTTTACAGTATTCACAGCTTCACTCAAAATTAATCGCATGCAGATCAACCTCTGAAGAAAACATAGGACATATTGTCACATTAGAGCTTATGCTTTCCTTCCAATTCAATCAGCCGTACTGCCAGGAAGGTCCCCCAAAGCTCGTGGTATGTTCTGTACTGGATGCTACTTCCCTCTAGTGCGCGCTCCTTGTAAAACCCCAGTGATACCAAACTTCACAATCCTTAAAATTTATTCCAAAACAAAACCAGCTGCAAAGCTGTGAAGTCTTTAAAACACGCCACCTTGCAGAAGCCGCTGACTTCAGACTGCAAAGCCACTGTGCTTCTAGCATCTTTTCCATCTTCCGAGCACAGCCAGCATACCTAAATATGACAGAGCAGCCACGAAGCTCCGGCAGAAACTTAACGGCGCAAGTTGTTCTCGTGACAGTACAGACTAATCTATCACCGGGGATTTGTACGAGAAGGCGATCAGCGATAGGCAACTGAATACTCCTCACATCCCGTAATCAGGCATTTGTAATAGCGAACTTTGTCAAAGGGAAGTTAAGAAGCGTGTCAGAATTTGTCACAGTCTTACTCAAAGAGGGTGATTTTGAGGGAATTTTCCACCAACCTCTAGTTAATTTACAAGTCTGCAGTAAACTGCAGACTTTTGAGCATTACTTGGATCCATTTAACACATTTCTCTTCCTGCCAATCTGATTTTTTGCCTGAATTGTAGGTAACTGAGAATAAGCACTGGAGGAGAGGTGTATTTCTGTTGTTTCAAAGAATAATTGGGTTCTGCCCTTCCTCTGAATGTTATAGGTATTACAGGGTACACTTTCAGAACTAGCTATTTGAACTGAACACTGAAGCCCCACATTCACATGCAAAAAATGAACAGTAAACTTTCCTCTTAGATAGTCTTTCAAAATTGTCTCAGAAAACCACATTTTTTTTTCTCTCGAGTTTCAAAATCAACTGGTAATGCACCATATCAAACAGCCACTGGGCCATGAGAGAGGGGAGACATGGAATCCTAGACTGCATAGCCAAAATTGATGGTCCCTGCCTTTCTCCATCCTCAAGCACCTCCCCAGGCGGAGGAGTCATTCTCTTAAAGTATGTATGTTATCAATTACCCATAAAGACTGACTGTCTATTAGCTAAAGGGATACAGATTAATTCCCTCTTTTTCTCAGCCTGCTTTCCCAGGCTACTCGCACATTCCCTGAAGAGAAGTCCCACGACTTCTCTTTAGCTCCTCTTCCACTAACATGCCTGTCAACCAGCTGCATCTGCCACAGCAGCTCTTGGAGCAGGAGAGGAGCTGTGCAGCTGTACAGTTTTGTAGCCTGGAGAGAATCAAACACATGTAAGTAAACAAGTTTGATAACAACCATCAACATCGCACTAACTAGACAGATGCTAAAATGTTTAATAGCAAGTAGGCAGAAAGGAACTGTACACACAGTATTCTTTTGCCATTGATACGTAACTTGAATTTCGTCTTGTTTAAAGCCAGCCGGCAGCCAAACTCTACAGAGCCACCCTCTGCCCCTCCCCTG
This sequence comes from Bucorvus abyssinicus, assembly GCA_009769605.1. Classification (NCBI taxonomy): domain Eukaryota; kingdom Metazoa; phylum Chordata; class Aves; order Bucerotiformes; family Bucorvidae; genus Bucorvus; species Bucorvus abyssinicus. Next base: position 4,798,453 of record CM020039.1, on the reverse strand, counting down.
TCTCAGGGAACAGGGAAAAGAATTGGAGGGGTAAACGTAAGGAGAATCATAGTTGAGATAAAAACAATTTCATAATTGAAATAAAATAAAATTAAAATGATAATTACAATAATAGAAGACACAAACAAGCAATGTGCAATGCAATCGCTCACCACCCAGCATTTGAGTCCCAGCCTGTTCCAGGCCAACGATCCCGGCGGAGAAAATGCTGAAACCACAATCCCAGAAGAGAAAGAGCCAGCTTCCCAGAGAACCCAAAGCACTCTATGATTCTATAACCCTCGTCTATATACTGAGTGAATGATATGGAAGGTTCCATTGGCCAGTTTGGGTCCCTTGCTCTGGCCACGCTCCCTCCCAGGTTCTGGTGCACCTGCACACTAGCAAGAGATGGGAAGTTGAAAGGTCCTCGATTCCTTAGCAACAACTGAAAACATCAGTGTGTTATCAGCATTGTTCTCATACCAAATCCCCTACCAAATCCAAGACTCACCACTATCTGAGATACTGAAAAGAAAAAATTAGCTCTAACCCAGCCAAAACCAGGACACGTTTCCAGAGTCCCTGAGAAATCTGGGAACGCAGAAGTACGAACATAAATATTAAAAAGAATGTATTAAGGTGTTCTTGAACCATTTGGGGAAAACATCCGCAAGATACTGTGTTCTAAATCAATGTTAATCTGTATCTGAAGAAAAAATATCCTCTGATGGTATCCTGAGAACCGCTGATTCACAAGATGAACAGGTTATCTAAGAAATAATACTTCAACGGATAGGCTGCCTTCACTGAGAAAACCACTTGAACTCTCATAAGAATCATATAATTTAACCACGTGGGGAATCATCAAAGCTGATCAAACCTAATAGAACAAGCAAAGTCATCTCTGCGTTGACTGTTAGAGTGCATCAAACTCCAGTGAGCTGCACAGACACTTCCTTTTTTTCCAGATAGGGTACACAGAACTGTACTTGTACAAACTACAGTTGTACTACTGCGTTACTCCTTGTGTAAGTAGCATTTCCCTGTCGTTATTACAGGCCGGATGTGAACACGGCAGTAGAAGAGCGGGCGCACCCTCACCCCTCTGGGCTGCAGGCTCGCAGGACATGTCTGTGGCAATGTCTATGCGTATTACCCTACTCACGCATTTGGTATCAGAGCATCTCGCTAATTTTGATGAGGAAAATTCCATTGCATCTTCTGCACTTCCTATGCTGTCATCAAGGAACTGAACTCACGGTCACCCAGAGACCTTTGGGGGTAGTTGATTCTGAACACTCTTCTATTAAAGAAGGCACTGTCATCTTCCACTCCCTCAAAACACATCTTTCTGCTCTCTCAGCTGCTGGATCAGGTATAACAGAGCACCTTTCAAATAATTTAGGACACACTCAACACAACCAAGTAAAAAATCCTCACACCTTATCCCAATATTCATAAGCTGGGGAAGGACAAACGCTGTTTTTTCCCCTTTCTGGTTCTCTGTGTCCACTGTTCTAGTATGTGGGGGTTAACAGCCCTATTTCTAGATGCACTACTAGCACAACCTGCTGTATAACCGGGGTAGGTGTCATCACTTTATCTTTTCAGACCACTTCTCCCTCCTCACATTTTGGGTGTAGTTAAGCCAGCTTATCACATGAATTCAGCTCCCACTGCTTTCCATTCTGGGCACTCACTCTCCCTTCCGAGCTGAAGCTCACTGCTCACTAACTTCACTGAAATGGTCTGGGTTCAGCATAAACCTTTAAGAACACCAGGAGAAAGGAAATAAAAAAGAATGAAAAGGAAAAAACCACACAGTTACATGGTGAGTCTTCAGGGAAGGGGCTGAGACATTTTTGGGGCAATTTTGCTGCTGAAATCAAACACGCCTGATAGATGTAAGAGTTCTTTTAGGTAGCGACAGCACTTGTTTAAACAACGCCTGGTATAATACGGCCTCACTCACCCACGGGAGTCCTAGGTATCGAAATACAGATAATTACAGACTAAAAGCAAACACACCATCTAAATCTTCAGGGACTGCTTCCTGTGAGGCCTTTTACCTCAGTAGTTTCGCCAGCAAGAACCTGGGATTATTGAATCCCTAAGTTATTTTTACCAAAAAACATTTAAAAAATGCTCGTCACACGTTAAGTATTGACAATACTGATTTATAGAATAAAAACCATAACACAATAGACCATATTTGAACAGGTCTATCAAATTCAGCCGTCATTTTGAAACAAAAAACCAAACAAACCCTCTTTTGTTTTTTTTTTTTTCCCCCTGAAGCCCAGAGGTCTGTTAGGGTCATACCTGCAGACGTGTCGCTTACACCTACTACCTCTACAATGACAGGAACTCGTCAAAACTCTTTATACCTTACTTCACAGACCTATCTGTAAAATCCTATGGTATCATCACAATTGTATTTTCATGTATTTTTTGCCCAGTTTCTAACGAAGAACCATGCTCGGACTTGTAACGGTAATGAATTTATAGATGCCCATCTGTCTCGGTTTTTTATCCGTTCAAAGGGTTTTCAGCCTGTGGCCGTGCCTGAGGCAAAGTTCTATCACCTTGACACAAAGAAATACGATGTCTTGCCTCGGAGATATGCCTCGCTTGAAAGCAGCAGTACCGTAAGAGCTCCAAGGTGTTATAATTAAAAATGTATCAATTAGTTATACAGTCAACGAGAAGAAAATGCCCGTTAAGAGCCGTTTCCATCCATATAGCAGGACTTCCCCTGTTCATCTGTGTCTAAATTCCTGATTCAAAAGCTGTGTTCCTTGCAGAAAAATCGTACCAAGTGTGTTTAAACGCCTCCAAGGATTAGTAACCTACGAACTCTCTGTCCGATTTGTTTTGTATATATTTAAGATACGTTTGAAAAGACATCAATTAAGATGCAGATTTTCTGACCACTGCTTTGGGCAGCTGAATACAATGTCTCTCTCTAGGAATGCTAATGTCTTCTTAATTACAGACATGAAATAGAAATTTTGATTAAAGAATGCTTACTTTTATTATTTGATCCTTTCTGGTATGTACACAAATGTGGAATATAATTAGAAACATTGTAATTAAAGAAATAATTAGGCACCGCAGGCTGGTACTGCAAACATTTAGGGCAATTTCAAGCTTTTACCACTATGTGACATAAATTCCTTCCCTCACTCAGAGTTTACTAAACAAAACCACGAGCTCTTTAACCATTGAAAATGAAGAAGTTAACAAGAAAATGAACGTTTCATCTTGTTGGTAAGGGGAACAAAATGATTCCTGCATAAATTAAACCCAGACATCAGTTCTGCTTGGACGAATGACTGCAAACAAGTTCCCATTCATGGACAGCTTTATTTTATTTTAATTACATGACAGGCTCAACCCACTGCAAATAACTGTGGTTTTAATCGCACTACGTTAGTTTGAACAGAAACTGAGGAAAAACTGGTCAATGTTAATCAAGTGCCTTGGAGGAGGGGTGTACTTTTGACTGACTTGCCTAACGGATGGGCCACCAGTACTGAGGTAACTGGGGGCTGTTTGCCCTGGAGGACACCAAGTTTGTAATTACAGGTAGGAAGTTTCATTATCCCCTGACGTTAACTTCTTGCATGCTCAGAGAAAAACTCAGCTAAGGAGGGGTTTGGTAGTTGTGGCAGCTATTTAAACCTGTGCTTACTTTATTATGCAAATGAAGGCCTTAGTCAACAGACTTTCACCTTAGGCAATCTTCTGTAAACTACATTAATAAAACATTAGAAGAATGCTTAAAATTTGTCATGTACTTTGCTTATAATATATATACAAAGTACATAAATTGAAGTGATGATTGTTTAAACCTAACTTAGGGAACTCTAACGGCAATGTTTACTTTTTACTTTACTGGGATCCCTGTCATTACTGTCAAACTAATATAATAAAATCTGAGAGCACACTGCAGAAAGCGCCAACCGAGAGACAGGATTTTCACAGGAAAGTAAATCACTTGGATTACCTGGTGGATGGAACAGTCCGACATTATCAGAAGCAAGAAAGTACAAAAGCTAGAGCTGGACTGAAGACCCAGGCTTAGAAGAAACATTTTCACCTGAAGGAGAGTAAGAGAGTCTTTATTCTGTCATTAAGAGGTTTTGATCAGACTGCCCACTCACAAATTCTGGGTGTCTGCCCTATTTTTACCACCCCTATTCACAGGACCGGAACGTTATCCTGTTTCACAAGTAATTACGGATTTGGAACGATGCTCCTAATAAAAAATCAGAATGCGCTCTTCCTTTCAACTGTCATACCTGGCTTTCCAATACCTTATGTTATATGGTTAAGATGTTTTTTAAAAATTATACCTAAATCATACAGTAAATGTGCCCAGGGAAGCTTACGTCTCTTAGCAAACAGTGGAGCGTGAGCCCCAACTACATAAACCTGGTCTTAACGCGGCCCAAAGCAACATGTCAAAGTCCAGCCCTTGTTCCAACCACGGACTGGATTCAGGAAATTGAATTATTCTGCAGAAGCTGCACATCACCTGGTTAAATTTTAGAAGTCATCTTTAAGAGCAAAATTTGAAAAAAAAAAAATAGGTAAAACAAATGTGGCTGAAGAAATAGATCTCTGCGTCCAGGTCTCGGTGAATTTTCAAGGATTCAGCGAAGAAATTTTGGATAACATTTTAAACTTTTAACTGATGTAAATTCACCCCTTGCTCATCTAATAGCAAGATGTTCGTATGACAAGACAATTCTGTAACATCAGAGGGATTCAGCAAGTCTTGCATGGGGAGAATTCACCAAATTCTGCAAAAAAAAGTTGCAAAAATCGAATCCATGGCATATTCTGAGGAACGTCATCAACATAATAAACTAGTAACATTCAACTAATGCCACTTTCATCTTGAGGAGCATCCGAGCTGACTAATTCGTACCTGGCTTTTAACAGTGCAGCAAAGTAGGACACATACTTCATCCCGGTGCTACACTTTTCTCACTTGTGGATTAGTTTTTCACCTTTTTTCATGGTTTTCTGCCCGTCTATGAAGTTACACATCTGTTGCCATCAACACCTAAATTGCACGTCAGTGTTTCTGATGAAAATAAAAAATGTCACGGCAATAAGAGAATGTTTTGAAAGCAAGCCAGTTTGTCAGTAAATTATAAGCTTTATTACCATAAAACTGTAACAAATTGAACCCACATCTCATTAACCGAAAGCACAATATGACTGCAGCAATATTCATCTCCCAGAAGAGTGCTTATCTACAGGGGGAAAAAAAGATAAAACTTTTGCTGAGAGGTGTCACTGATGATAACATTAACTTTATTTATTAAAGCATGCCTGAACATTTTTAAAAATACACATTTCCACCTTCAAATATACTGTTCTGATTAAGTAAAATACTGTACTCATGAATTTTATGTATTTTAACTTTATCACAGAACTGCACTTTCATTTAAAGACAGAAAAATGTTTCATCATGGGTTTTATTTTCATTGGCTTGCAACTTTTCCATCCCTTCCAGAAGAATAATCTGTAAATTGAACTCTCTCATGACCTGTCTTTGAGCGTATTCATAAGGAATATTAAAGAAAAACCACCCTGCTGGTATTGAGCTTGCCAGGCTTTTATTTCTAAGGAAATTTCTTGTTTCTATGGACTGTTGGAAACTGGATTAAAGAAACCACAGAGAAAAGCTTGCTCTGTGATATGTGACATCATAGCGATAGTATTAATTAATGAAGGTCAATACTACATTAGGATTTCCAACCACTTCACGCTACTTATGACAGCAACCATTTGGTGCTCTCTACCAACATCCTCAACTCATACTGCTGTCACGCGAGTTGCCTTTGCTGTTCAATAAAAAGTAAAGGTCCCCGTGTGAAAGGACACAACCAGCTCTCACCAGATTCTAAAAAACAGTGTCGTGCCCCAGCACATCTGTATGGGTGCTGCTTTAAGAGAGCGGTGGAGCAGATGATCTCAGCTCTCTGCCAGCCTTCCTCCCGGTCCTCCTCTATATCTGGTGAGGTTTTAGGGAATGCGTATTGCTGAAAGTCTGAGTAATTTGCTTTGATCTGGGCATCACTCTCAGACTCTCCCATCCTGGTACATATGAAAGTCTCAAGAGAATCTGTAAGTGTTCAACCATCAATAAATTCAAATAACTCATGCAAACACCTCTCCCTGGAATCTTAAAAATCACACTTTTTCCAGCTGAAATGCATCTGGTTTTTTTTTAATATACAGGAATGGCTCTCATTGGAATGAAATTCATCTAGTAGCATACAGAAGGTGGAGGTGGAATTTTAAGGTGATGGTACGACATAATTTGCTTTTGAAAGCATGCCTGTAACAGAAAAATGTACAGACAATATGTTAGTATCAATATTGGAAAAAATTACCAGCTGTGAAACTCAAATAGTTTTTCTCCCTTTATTTGGAAATGAGGCCAGCCTGCTTGGTTTTCATTTGTGATGACAATATATATTTTTAAAAAACCCAAAAGAAACCAGTTTTGCAATTCTCATTAAATATCGTACGAGTCAGCAAAATCTTATTTTAATACTGTTTACTTTCCAGAAGTACGTTAGACCTCACTATTGGACTCCAGCTTACCAAAACAGCCATTAAATGACAACTCTGAAAATCAGATATCAAAGGAAATGTCATATAATAACTTTTTATTCCGAAGGGAAAATATCAACACCATGTAGTGAAATCAACTCTGGCTTGTTTCTAAGTGTCTTGGACAGCTTAGGTTGGCAAATACACGTGTATTCTGTGAAATCTGAGACCTCTGAGAGTATTCAGTATCAGGTGTTGTTTACTAAACGCACGGAACCGGGGAGGTGGCAAAAACATCCTAGGTGGGTGTTGATGGTCAAAGAGGGTAGTAAGAAAGACAACTCAGGCAAAATCGTCCGTCTGCAAAAGGTTAATGAACCCTCCACTGATGTAAATCCGAGCAAAATTAAAGCCCTGCACTAAGATTCTCGCCTGTCTGGTGGTTCTCTCCAGCCCCGCCGGAGCTGCCTCTACACCGTGACCGCTCCTCACGCCAAGTCCCACCGCACCACGCAGCCGCCTGCCAAACAAGCCTGGTTTGATGAGAAGTTAAAACAACAGGCTACTTCCTGATTTTGAAAAGTCTTTCTGAAAATGGAAAACTAGGAGAAAGGAGGCTTAATTCCTAGGAGAGTTGAAGCATTGTGAACACCGTGCGTTCTGCTAGGACTGGTGCGTTCAGCCTCTGGTGAGGCTCTCGGCAAATCAGGCCAGCTTACGTATCTGTTTCCGTCCCTGCAGCTTATCTCTTGCATTTATTACCCCGTAGGTACCACCGCAAAGATACCAGCCCTTGCATCTGGTAGTACTGTTACCCGTAGGTGCCTAAGAGGAGAAGGTAAAATGATTATTTTCAAATATATTTTCTTGATCTAAATTTTACTAAACTTTAACCTCGAAATTCCAGAAGGCTCCATATCCTAACCCTGTCTAGAAGCATTTCTTTTCCTTTTTCTTCCTCTGACCTTCGCGCTAGATATTTTCAATAGGTTTATACGAATCGTAACACATGATAAATACATTTTTCCCAACACAATGACAATATAAGGAAAAGGCTTGTTTGTGATGAGATTCAGAGAATTATTATTCAGGGTTTTTTTCTTCTAGGTATTTAAAACTCCAGCTATAGATATTCCCTTTCTCTATTTCCAAATTACCTAAATATTTGGTCAGCAAAGTGGAAATTGCCAAGAAAAAGGTGGTGATGTAATCAGCTTCATGACACACAACACGACTTAGGACAATTGCGTAGCTCTTACACAGATCCATCCATCCTGGGGAAGGATAGAAGCCATAACTGAGGCTGAGAGTTCGGCTTACACGCAGCGGAAGGATGGATCAGTGTTCACATCTAAACAAAATCTCTGCTGGATCTGTTCTTTACCATAATATAATCAACACAAAATTTGTTTGAAGTCATATTACTGCAAGGGGAAGCCATTACCTGTGCCATCTCTGGCTCATCAGAATTATAATGGTTGGACAATACTGATAATGAAAAGTAATCCAGATTTTTTTTTGAGGCTCCGATTCTGTAATACTACAAGTGATTTCACATAATGTGCTCAGTGGAAAGACTTGAGCTGGAAGGTGAGCTGAAGCAAATATATTTAAAAGTTTATTAAAAATAAAAGCTTATTAAACATTAAGGCAAATCCACAGTATTTGTATTTACTAAATAGCCGTTCAAATAACTTTTTCATTCTTACTTCTTCAGCTGTGTTCACACCATTATTCCTGAAACTTGAACAGTTTTTCTGTTGGATCAGTGGCAAAGTTTCACCTTGCCTACCTACCTTCTTTACTACCTGCTCACAACGCTTCTCACCACTTGTCCTTGCAGTCAAGGACATAACAAGTAAGAAATACGACAGCAAACTGCTCCTGTTCCTATGCAAGGATGCCCTCCTGGCAACAGAGCTATGTGTATCCACAAACAGAAAGACTGGTCAAACAGGATCGTGCTCCACTTGGTATTTCACTTCTGCCCCTGAGGTGTTATTCCAAATGTGTCCAAAACCAGAGGGTTGATTTGTGTCATCCTACAGCACAGAAAACACACAGGCTCGTTGGGACATGGTGTGAATACGTGGTGGGATGCGGGAGGGCAAGAAGTCTTTTGGGAGAGCCTTGGAAGATGGTTTTGAGCAAGGAACATCAACCTCACGTAGAGTATGTTTGTTCAAACTGGCCACAGAAAATGATCCCTGATCTCAACTATTTTGTGTCCAAGTTTCTCTGCCTTGAATCTCTTTGTAAATTAAAAAAAAAAAAAAAAAAAAAGTCATACTTGGAGTAAAAATTTAAAAGAACAAGAGTCCAGAAGAGTGTGTTCAAAGGTGTTCCAGAGCTAAAACAGGCCACCCTTCCAGAAATCCATCAAAGACCTTTGTCCTTAGCGGCTGCACTTTCTTGCGAAGTCTGATACAAGCACAGGCTTACTACGTGGGATCTAAAATCATAGCCTGACACGCAAAATCTAAACATTAATAGACTTTTCATGTCATTAAATTACTTATTAAAAATTTAGAACCCCATCCTAAAATAACTAAGCCCTTACTTTAGTAGAAAAGTCACCACTTCTAATATTTCATAATCTGTGTTGCGTGGGTAATTGCTTTCAGGATGATGCATCAAATTTAGATTACATTAAGTTATTGTATTAACCTGAACAACATTCATGAACAACCCTTCATAGTTTTGTGGTCAAGAGGGATTAGTTTGTACCAAAAAATTTCCCCCACCATTCCACACTATTTTTATTTGTCTTCAGAAGACTTTGTAAGTTAAAATCCAGCCCACAGCCCAGACGAGCTGTGTATTACATTACATCGGCACTTCTAAACTTCCTCTAAACAAGCCAAAACACGTATCTGCATTTTAGCCAGCCTAAAAAAATATAGTTATTTTTGCTCCATGAAGTTATTGTTTGTTTAAACATTATAATCTTTATGCTAAGTATAAGACAAACTTTAATTTGATGGCACCAGTAAATATTTCAAAGACGTTTCATCAAAGCTACCTAACAGTTTTTCTTCTTCTCTCCTGATGACTATATTACATTTACCTATTTAGGACTCTCTACAATTTTTCCTGCTGTTTCCTACAGATTGGTTAACAGATCTTTCATGAAGAAAAAAAAGGGGGACGGGGAAAGAGCAGGACTTCTACTAATCTGCAAAGGATACGCTGATTTCTTGGTGTGTATGTGTTAGATTTATATGTAGATGTGGCACAATGAAGAGGAAACCCAAATCATGCCCCTGAGATTTTTGGCATTTGGTTCAGATGTTCGAAAACACCCATGTCATACCTGGGAGAGGTTTAACCACTATCCCATTGATTGAGGTCTACTCCATGCTTAAGTCCTCGGCATTTTTAAGTTCCACCGATGACCTATTACGGTAAAAGCTGTAGTACTCCACTGGTGCAGAAACAGGGTGTGATTCAACGCGTGCACACGGTCTGGAGTATTGTTTTGTAGCTGTCATGGCACTAAAAGTCAGGCGCCCTTACCTTCTCCGTTTAAAAACATCCGTCCCATGAACTGAATGCACTGGATAGGTTCTCGTTTCTGAGCTGTAGTGCCTCAACTCTGAGCGCCTCCGCTCCAGTCAGATCACACCATCGGACAGGAGAGAATGAAAAGACAAAGACGCGTCTGAGAGGGCAAAAGCAATCCACTTTCACGACTTTTGAACACTTCTGAGAGGGTACACAGAGACCCCAGCCATGAATCAAGACCAATCCTGTTCCAGCAGGAGGTAAACAAGTGTCTTTGGACACTCTTTATTAACATCTAGGAGGGGTTTTGACAGCCAGTTCTTTTTAGCATTAACTAACCGCGCAGGGGCAAAAAAACCATCCTTAACCGAGGATTAATGAGCCTCTGCTTATTATCACTGAGGATACGAGAACCCCCCGATTTAAACGCCAGTCAACGCGTGCCCCGGTTGGATGATCAGACTCACACACGGTTTATTAATACAAACACACACGTACGCACACGTATGTGTGCATACATGTCCCGAAAGGTTTACGGAATGAGTGAAAAGCAGAAGGAAAAACCTAGCTGCCCTGGGGCTCCCGACTCTGCTAGGCTCGTTCCAAACACCCAGTTCTAGATTTGCCTGCACTCAGATCTCGCTAGCTGAAGGGATGTCTCACTGCTGAGCTCTAATGCAAGCAGTCCCTGTCCCAAACACTTAGAAAGGAAACAAAAATCGAAATGGAAAAGGTAAGAGGAATTCACCTCTTCCGCACCTCAGCCTGCCAACACCTCTGCTGGGACACGCTGCCTTTTTTGCCCTTTCTGAGACCTATGTCAGTGAGCAACAGGCTGATGTTGTCCAAGCGCTTCCGAGCGTTCTGTTTCCAAGGGATGACGACTGTCACGCTCCAGCCTCCTCCTGACAATTTTGTCCATACTTTCGGCGGAACAGCAGTCCTCTCGCGAGAGCGGCCAAAGCAGAACTCTTCGCTGATCTGGTGTTTAAGGTCAGGTTTTCTGCTCATTGGAATCCATCTTACACTTCGTTTATTTGCTTTAATTGGTTCTGGTCTTAAGAGCAAGATCATATTTATGTTTCTATTATGCTGTAATTTATTTATTAACTTGGAAAAATGTCCTAAAGTGCAGAGCACTGACGGGGAAGAGGCATTTATGAAATATAAAGGACATTATTGCTCCTTCAGAAGAACACACCGTCCCTCATCACAGGCCTTGAAGTCTAAGCCCTAATTCTTACCTAATTTCTTTAAATAAGATCTGGTGAATCGCAACCCCTCCAAATTAGAAAACACTTAGAAAATGGGCTGGAGCTGACTGCAGCAAGGTGAAAAGCAATTAAATCTGACACTGCGCTTTTAGCTCACTAACAGGAGTGTACACAGTGCTGCTAACACAGGACGGCGATGCTCCCCCTACTGCAAACAGCCCTGACAGTTTGCAAATTGCAAGTATCTGCAATGCAACCTTTAGTTCCAGACACACGCCGGAGAAGTTCTGCAGTTAAAGAGGGTTTTTTCATGCTTTCCAGTTGGCAGCCAGGCATGTAATTAATCAATTTCTAAATGCTGATGCAAACGCTGGGTTTTGCATGTGCATATTTACCATCTTCAAACACTATTTCAAAACTTGGACCACTCCAGTAAATCATCTATAAACTGCTTCTTGTCTGTTGCTTTATGTCTCTCTCACAGCAGTTTAAATTTTACATGCTGGTTTGTACCGAGTGCTTTGTTTCTTTGCATAAATAAGTAAAAATGCGCAAAAACAACAACCACCTATTTCCATATAACAGCAAACACTTCCAAGGCAAAACAGCTGCCTTCAGCTGACACTGGACCCACACCGGCACTTCAGAACTGAGGAATAATTTCTGCATTGGGCAGCTAAAAGCACATCTAATACACGTATTTTCTTCAAAAACAATATAAAGAAATCAATTTGATCGCGAAAAGACAAGATAAACACACACTGAGGAGCAGCGTGACATGTCCTACAGTCCTTCACAAATAAGGAAACAGACCTTTTGTCAGTAATGAAAGGCAGTTTTACCCAACAGAAGCGACAGCAGCAGAACACCACTGTGTAATTTAACAAAGAATTCGGACTGCTACTTCTGGCTAGAATTCTATCATTATTTTAATTTTGGGCCTCATCAGCACACCTTCTTGCATCTTGAATTACAGGCAGTATATTACGCTGCATCTTGCAAGCTGTTTATTTGACCACGTAAGGAAAAAAAATTATTACTGAAATTCTTTAACGGATTAAAATCACACAGTCAATCAAATAAACATTCGCCGAAGGAACAGAAAACAGCCATCATGTTTCCTGACTGATTTCACTAATCACCTGGACACTTTTAGTTGCCCTCTTCTGTTTAAATCTAAGCCAGTTCTGGAGAGGTGAATTGCTGGTTACCATTTACAGACAATAAAAGGGAAGTGCCACGTTGCAGGGAAAAGAGACACAGCTGCATGGCGGGACGTTACATGTGTCGTTGCTATGTACTGCAGTCACTAAGTGGATGGAAACGGAAGAGTTCTTACGTCTGGGCGATACGTATTACTATTTTCTTAAGCTCTCTGACAAAGAAAACGACAGCAGCCAGTTACACAAGGTTTGTGGCTTAACAGGAAAAAAGCTATTTAGTTGCTGAGGATCGAGGGTATTAAGATGCAGAAAATTGGTCACAACTCTTTAGAAGGCAAAAAGTGTCTTGGCAAGACTACGATATACTTAACGCAATGAACAGATGAACCTCAGTCAATATTTCTTCTTTAATGAATTTTCATTTTAATATGCCTCTGCCTTTCTTTGGAACAGAAATTCCAATCGGGCATTTCACACTAGTCAGACTGGAAATAGTCTATTTTGCAATGCGACCTGTATTCATTTAAGATATTAGAAAAAGTCCTGTGTGCTTAAACGGTTTAAATCCAAATCCTTCTTCCCGTGGGCCCCAACGCTTCTAATGATGTGGCAGACAATCACTCCAACCCCACGCCTTGGTGTTCTTCTGTAAATCACTTCTTTCTTTCTTTCTTTCTGAAGTTTCTCCACCTGCTAAGTGGATATGATAATAACCCTCCTCTGAGGCTGTTTACATCTACCTTACACAATGGATATGCCAAACGCAGTCCACGATGTACGAAACGTTCTCCCTAAATCACTACGTGCTGCCTCTTCTCAGTCCGGTTTCCTCCAGTTCCAAACAAACCACACATATCACGGTGAGAGCAAGAAAGAAGCAACCAACAAATACAATTAGCAATTTAAAGGGATGCCTGGAGCTATTTGGCTGCTGAAGCAGCTGCTATTGATTTAACTAGAAACTTCTTAGCCTTGACTCAGCCCGCTCAGTACAACAGAGTTCAGTCTTTTTCTTCTTTGACCTTCTTGGCCTAATTACCGAAGGGCTTCACGTGAAGACAGGCTAGCTGCTGACTGACAGCAGTCCTTTACCCAACCCCAACTCCAGAGCATCTCTAACACGGAGATTTTAACTTTGTAAAAGCATTTCTTATTTAATAATTCGCAAATTCCAGTCTTCCCAATCCCATCGTTTCTCATCGCTGACGAACTGCAGCATGCGCACCGTCCCCAAGAGCACGCTTGCAGCGTTAAGCCACATCTGTTAGCAGATATTTTAGAGTTTGGGGTTTGAGACCCGCATTATATACAAAGTACATCAGAAACATTTTAAATGGACCCTTCGCTGTTTTATGTAAAGCTTATGGCAAGAAAAATGGGCTGATATGGCAAGAATGCAAATTTTTAATTTCTTCACCGTTATTAAGAGTAAACACAAACATGTAAGATTCCCAGCTGGAATTTCAATACAAACCTCAAAATAGTTCAGCAACCCAGGAATAACCTTTGAAGGCTCTTCAGTCGAGAGGCCATGGATAATCATTACAGGCCAAATACTCAGGTGCTGCTCGGGCAAGTTCTCAAATTCTGCTTCTCATCCAGCACTCCCAAAGCCAGATACTTTGTTCTCTAATGGTCTGTATTTCTCCCTCTTCACCAGGGTGTAGAAATTACTGACGTTCTACTTCCTTCCTTTCCCGCTCCAAAGTGACCACAGTCCCCCCCACCCACGAGGTTACTCAGGGACTGAGATGGAGAAATGAGTCCAACTTTCAAAGATCCAGGAGGAAAACACCAAGTGATCTCAGCAATCCTTTCTACTGCCAAACAGAGGCTGCAGGAAGAATCTGATATACAAAACCAATCTGCAAGAGCATCAACGGTGTAGAAAGAATAGATTTAGATGAGTATAGTTTTGTTTATTGGCTCCTATGACAGGTCTGTGAGAAAATAAGTAGAGTTGTAATCCCATTACAGCAAGTTAAGCATGGTCTCAGATACGCCTAAAACGCAGAAGGCGATGTGAAGACAGGGCTGGGGGTACAAAGCCGGTTTGCATCTCTTGATCCGCCACCTGCAGACCGATCAGAATTTTACAAGAAATGAGACTTCTGATTTCTGAACTTCAAATACTATGACTCCACCACTCAGACAGTATTTAAGTATGTAAAGTTATTTTGATCTCTTTGGTATTTAAATGAATAAAAAAATTGAATAAATAAATTTTGCTAGTGCCTGCTGGATTTACTTCCACCTCAAGGAGTTCGTTTTAATCTGACATCATTATGGTTTGGTTTCATGTATATAATTCAGCAAAATATCCAGAATTCAACACTTTATATCAACAGTAAGACTAAATGTTAAGCTCAATTCAGTCTTGCTAACAGCTGGATGAAACCAAGCAGGCCCTCTTGGTAGACAAACCAGTGGTTAAAGGATGCTGAGCTAAAGTTTTGACAATTTATCTTGATTTCCTGACAGATCAGGAAATTCCTCAAGATGAATAAATTTTTCTTTAACAATCTATTCCTTTTTAGTTATACCAATCTCACAAATAGCACAAAGATGTTTTGAAAGGGCATCTGGATCTTGCAGGTGAACGTCCTGTTGTACTGTGCACGTTGTGACGTTGGGAGTTATTCCAACAAAAATGACAGTGGCTTGAACGGATACATTCAGCAAATCAGGTCACAGCTCCTAGTTACAAGGAGACTTAGCCCCAGTGTGATAAATACTTGCTGTATTTTCAGACCTCACAACAAAGGAGCGGGGAATCATCATTCAAAAATACTTTCTGTACTGATTGCAGTCATAAAACCTAAGCCAGATACAGACAAGGTGTCAGTAACGTCTTTCTAAGTGGGTCTGTAGATAGTTTTATAAAGGGATGGTAATGACTTCCCTTCAGATCTACAAACCTTCTCACAATCTTCTTTTTGTTCACATTATTGGAAATTATCTATTCACATTTCCTCATGCAAAAAAATGTGATGTTCTAGAAGAGAGTGTCCACAAAAGCCAGCACATTTGGGTCTCCATCTTCCTGGCTGGATTCAATTATACTTTTAAATCTCTTTTTTCATTCTTAAAATTACAGACGCTTGCAACACACACATCCAAGGAGAGGTCTTATTATTACAGTGAGAATGTGTTAAGGATTTTCTCCCTCTCATGCTTGTTACAATCATTATCACAAGAAGAGATTCATGTCATGCTGTTTATTATTTATAGTTCTCATTATATTCTTTGTCACAAGACTGCAGCATCAGAATTTTAATGCCTCATATATTCTGTGGAAGATAATAGTAAAGTGTACTACTACGACCTTTTCAGTGTCCCGTAGTTTGATTCATTAGCCATTCCTATTCTCTCCCATTAACAGCGTCAGTAACCTGGGAAGAAGAGGTAGATCAGGCAACCAACCAAACAGCGGAATATTGAAAAGGTTAAAATCGAGATTTATAAATCTATTGGAAGTTTATAATCCTTTCCAAACAATGCTTGGTATAAAAATTATATCTCAGTCTTCTAGCAAAGACTGTCGCTGGAATACAACTAATGTAAATAAACTACTTACATTAACTTTGCAGATTGAAAGCCTCTGCTCTTTAGAAAAAGCCAAAGGTCAAATGGTCTCATTATATAGTCTATTTGTCACGGGCCGTGTCTACAGATTTATGCCCAGGTTATAGGTGCAATGTGAGGAACTACTGTAACCATTGCACCATTATGCAATAATAACAGTAGAAGTGCCAGTGAAAAGTGTTGCTTGTAAGACATTTTAAGAAAGATATATTGAATAACATCCTTGTGTTTCATGTCACAATAAAGAAAATCTCAAGTAAGAGAGTCAAAATGGCTTACCCACAATTATTTCATGATCAGCGAGTATTCTCAAAGGATTTCTCAGACAGTGTTTACTGCACTATACAACTAGACTCTTGAGTACAATATAAAGACATTCCTATTATAACAACGATAACGATGCTAATAGCAAATGAAAAAATATAGAAGTACAGAGGAGAAATAGAAATGCATTCCTATCACCACTCCATTTTACTACGGCAGTCACGATTTAAAAGCAGAATTATTTTAAATTTCCTTGAAACTTAAACAAATCATAAAAGGGCAATAAAGCAATATCCTTTATGCGCCTTTGCTTAGCTTAAAATATATCACACTGTATACTATTGTGCTACTGACTGTAGCATATAGAAGATTCTACAGCTCAATAATTCCCCAAACTAATAACAGTTTAATAAAAATTTGTTATGTTAAATCTCCCAGAACTGCTACATTTATTTCTGAGCACCATATACCATTCTAAATGGAAACTATAAATAAACAAATGAAGTAAACGAATTCTGTAAACTCGGAATTTCTTCACCTGATTGCTATTAATATTGGGGTTTACTCTGCACCCTCAGATACACAAAAAGCAGCATGGGACGTTACGGCTGAAATTAGCTTTGTTAGAGCAATAGGCCCATGGAGGATTTACTTTCTGCTTCCAACACTTTGCCATAACAGACGTTGATGACACTAAGAGGAAAGAACTAAGCACTCTTTTTTCCTTTGTGGTTATCTGGGAGCTTATTGCTTCCCTTTTTTACGTTCTCAGCCGCCGTGCAGTTTAACAGTTTGCCGGGGTGAAGCTAGGAGGGATATACCTGTTTTTATTCAATGCAGTCTTCATCAGGCAGCCAATAAACGTGTTTTATTGCTCTTGCCATAGCAGGCATTATTGCCTCCTCTATGTAAAAAAGGCCATATATTTTGAGTTCTTATAGTCACTCAATAGCTAATCAGGAACTCATACCGTTATAAATGTGCTGAAGACAATGCGTAATATCACAGCCTGAGTGTTGATTATTCCTTAAAAAAGGAACCTCTATCAGCGATCTGTCACTTGTGTGGTATCACGGCTAACTCTAGGCATAAATTATTTTTTAAAGCCAAATATACAGTAGGTATTCTTTAAAGGTCACCAACAGAACACAATATCCTTACAGAAATTACAGGGTGAAAATGCTTTCCTGGTACTAATTTCCTTCCTTCCTTTTTCATTACTTGGGCAAGTGCATCACCTGTATAACGCTGTCTCTACAAACTCAACACAAACTCATCTTGCCTTTCCAAAGGTTTCTGTACTACATTTGTTTTCTTTATTAATTTCCACATAGTGCATTAAACACCTGTATTCTTATACAGAATACTGTGAAGTCTGCTAGCAGTTTCCTAACAGCCCTAGCGGTTTATCTCACAGGAGCTGCCGTCACTACGCCTGCGCTGCAGGTGGCTTTGCCAGATGCAAAAGCATTCACCGTTCATCTCGAGGCACTGCTGTCCCTCCCTGCTCGCCCTCCCGTGCCTGGCACTGTGCCCCTCAGCGGAGGCGTCAGTAAGCACTGGCCCAAGACAGCGGGCAGAATTTTCCACGCTTCGAACCAGCTCACTGCAATAATTCCTGGGTGGCTCAGTAACAGGTTAGAAACAAAGCCACCAAGAAAACCACTATCACCTGACCAACTAGCCTAAGGACACAGTACTTAACCTGAAAACAACGAATTGCGGCAACCGCACATCTGTCTAGAGATATTAGACCCCCCTGGAATTGGAGGAGGTTTCAAGGGTCCTTACTCTCCAGCTCTTTCACAATATCCAGGCTGCCGAGGGATGTTTGCACTCCCCCAAAACCAACCCGCTCTTCAGAAAGATGTGGGTGAGATGCATGATTAAGTTTTCCTGGAGCTTTAATTTAGAAAGTCAGAATCAGAAAGGCATGTGTCCCAACGCCTCATAAATTTATGTTTGCTCCTGTATTTTCTATTACTTTCCCTCCTCAGCACTACAGAGGTCTGCCTCCTATTTTAAAACAAAATCACATACAAAATGAGCCATTCTGTCATATCCCTAACAGTAAATTCTATTCAGATATCAGAGAATCATAGAATGGGACCTTAAAGATCATCTAGTCCCAACCCCCTGCCGTGGGCAGGGACACCTTCCACTAGACCAGGCTGCTCCAAGCCCCATCCAACCTGGCCTTGAACACTGCCAGGGATGGGGCAGCCACAGCCTCTCCGGACAAACTCTGCCAGCACCTCACCACCCTCGCCGTGAAGAATTTCTTTCTAGTATTTAATCCAAACCCACCCTCTTTCAGTTTGAAACCATTATCCCTCATACTATCGCTACACTCCCTGAGATCAAGAGTCCCTCCCCAGCTTTCCTGTGGCCCCCAACCATTTCCTCCTCACCATACCAATCATTCAGCTGGATTAGAAAAATCTCAGTAGGTAGTAACATTTAGCTTACGGCGTGCCTTTGAGAAAAGATAACATTAACTCATTTTTGAGTTATTCCAGATGTAAGGGCTAACTATTAGTACTAATTTTTCAACTGCAGCTATTCAGAATACTTGTTTAGAATAAGGACGATAAGTGCTACAGCAGTTTTAAATTTCATTTTATCCTAGAAAGGAGAAAGCTGGTAGTATTATATTAGAAAAACAGAAAAATGTGAATTAATTTCTCCCCCAAGGCTTCAATTATCATCCCAACATTTCTGCTGACTCTTCTGTGATGCACCTGTCCCTAAGACACAAGAGACAGAAGTCAGGAGAGATGCAAAGTAAAACGCTTCCGTAATGTTCACAGCCAGTGTGACATAGTGGGGGTATGTTTCGAGTATACTTTCCGGAGGAAAAAAATACCATCGTTATGGTCTTAAACAATTAAAGCCCTAATAGAACAATTAACATATAATTGCAGTATCATACTCTGCTACGTATTGAAATTGCACGGAAAGTGCAATTAAGAATGAAGCCCTTTCCTCCTCTTGAGGTAGTAGGAATCAGAAACGCATTAATAATACACTTTCTGTGAACTCAACAAGTTCCTTCCTCGTACTCCTTTGCTTGCCACACTTTCAAAGGCATTACGTGGCACACAACTCCTTAAGTGTAAATCCATCAAGCACTGACGATCTATTCACAATTCAAGTGAAGCAACTTATTTACCAATTTCTTAGGCAATGTCTCTTGAGTTTAGCTGTAGGCAGGAAATGAAGTATAATTAGCACTTTTATGTGGCATTAACAAACAATCTTGTTAGTTCATTACTTTTTAATATTTGCATCAGTCTTCTGAAAGCAGATTAAGAGCAACGGTAATTTCCATATGTGAGATGCAGTGACTATAAAGCTCAGAGAATGTTTTAATCAAAACCACTATGATCTCTTCAATTAATTTTTTTTCCAAGATCTTTCTGCAAACTTAGTTTTATGTGAGTGAAGTGCTAATCTGAGATGTTTATGCACGTGAATCTGATTTTTCAGCTCCCAGACGTGGCCAGGGTCATAAGGAAAGGCTGTCTATAGCAGCACAGAGATGAATCCATTTCTTACGGAGAAAATACAATAATGTTAGCTAAAAGTGCTGAAATGGGAAAAAAACCAGAGATATTCTGAATTAAAGATAGGTCTGACCAGGCAAGTTAAATCATCAATCAGGGCTTCTCAGCCCTCTACCTATAGGAATACTTTAATCCTCGAGTTTTATTTATTGTTACAGTAATTGATGCTGTGGGACAGTTTAGATCCTGGTATGTGGATTCTGAGGAACGCTTCCCCAGAACACGTGGCATACGTGACTTTGGGATGTAAGGTAAAAGCCAACTCTAATTAGGTTTACTACACATTCTGTAAATAAAAATGCAGTGAATCAAGCGCTCTAATTCTCAAATTGCACAAATATGCACATTTCCCTAAAAGATGCAACAGAGAAGGAACTTTGAAAAGTTTTTTAAAAATTTAGCCCCACATGGGTGCTAAATAAAACCTTTCCTTTTCAATTGTTTATGCCATGAAACAAGGCTGGCAGCTCAGAACTCTCATTTAAATTGAAAGCGGCAAAAGTGTATTAAAATCATTGTAATCCATGGCTTCTTCAGACTGGATGTTAGGAAGCATTTCTTTGCCAAGAAGGTGCTCAAACACTGGAACAGGCTTCCTAGAGAGGTGGTCGATGCCCCAAGCCTGTCACTCTTTAAGAGGCATTTGGACAATGCCCCTAATACCACGCTTTAACTTTTGGTCAGCTTGAAGTGGTCAGGCAGTTAGACTAGATGATCCTTGTAGGTCCCTTCCTACTGAAATAGTCTAGTCTTTTCTATTCATTAGCTTTGATCATAACTTCAAATTACAGCAGGTATTCTTTTAGGACACGCTGGAACTCTATAGCCACAGAGAACTCCAAAAAAGTAATTTTTTTTTTTTAATTTTCAGGACTACCCTTTAGGCTCAGGTTTTACACTGGATGCAGGATTTTATGTCCATGACATTTCATTAATTAAGGACAATATGTCATTATAGAAAACTCACTTTTCATGGCCAAAATCTACATCTTCGATTAGTTCCTTCTCCTTTTGAGCCACTTTGCCCCCTGCTGTACAGAGGCTTAAATACTACAGCTAGCACACACGTGTGTCACGCAGCTGTCGTAACCGGTATCTCTGTATTTCACCTGAAATACCTATTGTCAGGAGCTAACAGTTCCGGTTTCCCAATCGTTAGAATTAATGTTGTAACTGCGCATTCCAGCCCTAGTCACAGCTTAGGACCTCACTGTGCGACGTGCTCTTGAAGTAAACAGAGACCCAGCCTAACAGAAGAGGAAAAGGCAACGGCGGGTCACAGAACCTTTGTCAGTGGGACCGGCACCAACCGGAGGGAATAAATTGTAAGTCTCCCAGAGAAGCTTTGGAAACCAAGACATCTACCCTCTGTCACACGAGCTGGAACCCAATAACCACTGTCACCAATCGCGGCATGGCCTGATCACAGGAGATTTTCTAATCAAAGCTGGGCCAGTTTTGTTTGAACAGTGCACTTCTGTTGATCCAGACATTTTTTAATGCAAAATACACTGGGTTCAGTTTGCTTTCGTCTCACCCAAAGCAGGACTGTCTATGCCCTTTTATACATTCTTAGCAGGTTTTCCTGTGGCTGGAGGCATATTTTATCAAGTTATCTAGGAGGTCTGCTCCTGAAACCACTTGGGAAAAAATGTGGTACCTGCAAAACCAATGAAGCAGCACGGATCAGACCCATATATACACATACACACACACATATACTTACACACCTCAAAAGAATGAAAATTGGAACAAAATAACATTGAAAGAGCTCGTAGACCCAGAAGCCTTCCCCAACACTTCTAGTCGCCCAGCTAAAACAATGAGCAAGAAAAATCTGGGACATCACTCAGGACAGACAGGAGAGGGGAAGAATCGTATTTAGCAACCAGAGAAAATGAAGGCGCAGCCATCGAGATGTGATGACAAAAGCTTATAGGAAAGCTTATTTAATAATTCAAACACTAATAGATTTGCTGTTTGTTAGACATCCAAGGCTGTGTCTCAGCAATCACAACACACACAATCCCGTTGCTGGACTGTAAGTAGTACCCACCTCAGTCTGTTCGGAGCGAGCTGTCTACGAAGGGTGGCACAACGCAAAAGTAAACTGCAGTGAGTTACGGTGACATTGTTGGCTTGGAAGAGTTAACACTGGTCAGTCTAGCTGGAAAGTTCCCTGTACTATGGATTACAGCCAGATCCTTAATGGCACTTGAACATTTTTATTGCGGTAGCATTATGCACTGGCATATTAAACATTTACTACAGGCGTTTTCTGGATGCGAGGTGAAAGGCTTGAAATACTTTTCAAGCTCTCTGAAGTACTATGAAAAGAAATACACAGAGACTGGATTTATCGTGACATTTCTAAAGCTAGTCTACATAACCAATGAATGTAAACTGTGTTAAAAAAAAAAATTGCCTTTCTTCCTTTCATTTCAAACACACCGCCCTGTTTGAGTATCACTTCTCATGGTATGTTTTACACATATTGCGGCTGGCAAAAGAAAACGACGACTTTCACAATGTCCGTAATCAATACAGAAGCAATCTAACTGATTAGTTAGACGGCGTTTGCCAGATTTTCAAAATATTTTGAGCAGCATATATTGAACTCTTGACAATTTGGCAAGTGGTGTCATAACGGGAGGTAGTAGCTGGCACTCCCTCCAGTGCCAGCTAGTAGTGCAGCCACTGCTCAGGCACTTAGATGTAACGCTGAGCTCTGTTCTAACTGCAGATGGTGAACTTTTGCAAATGTGGCATAGCATTAACTTTTTGAGCACTGGTTTGGTTTTTGTACTTTAAATGCTACGATATGGCACTGGAAGAGGATTTACACGTTTCAGTGCCCACTGTATATTATAAGAACAAGTAATAATAGGGCACAGTCTTTGAACCTAATGAAAACACAAAATAAACTAAAGCCACCTACCGTATACGCTTTCTTCTTAAAACATTTGAAATGTGCATATTTTAGAGTGCGGTATGACCTATTTAAAGCCTATTTCCTACATCATCTTGCTCTTTCCTAGTATCAGCAGATGAGCTGATTTTATAATCAGAGGCACTGTCAGCTTGTCACATTCTGCAGTTCAGAATGTCAGATGCTCCGTAAACAGGCTCCGAGTAAGCCAGACACTTCTGGAACAGAAAGACTGCATGCTGAGTTCGGATGTGGAGAGTAGATGAACCCTCTTTATACTACACAGAATAATGCATGAGCCAACAGCTGATATAAGGGCAAATTTCCTTTGAGGGCGCATGATGAAGGGGATAACTGTGGGCACCGGAGCACCTATCAACAGAGCCCCGGCAATCTCATTCCTTTCCTTCCCCGAGTTATCCTTTCAGAAACATGTATTCTGTATCCTGAGAAACACTAAAATATCTGCTATTTCAATTCCTTTTCTATCAGTTTTGTGGGTGATCTCTCTCCCTCTCTCCCTCACCCCCCAAACTGGTTGACACACGAATGGTAGAGCTGCAGTGCATAAATATTTGAAGGACATTAACATCTGTACAGCCAGGAGTGTGAAGAACTATGAACTCTTGCATGTTTTGGGGGGAATCGGGAAGAATCGAAGCCCGGATAGAACGTCATTTGTTGAAACACAGTAATTCCCTTTTTTTCTCAATTTCTGTTCTGTTGGAGAGGATAGCTTACCTCTTTTTCATTATATATCTCCTAAAAGCTATCTGAAAACGTGGATTCCACTAGGAAAAAATAGCATTTGATGGCAGGTTAATGTGAATACATCAAAGGAAAACCTTTTTCTAAAAGAAGTTTGAATTAACCAAAGCTTGTTCGAATGAGGATAATATTAGCAGCAGTGCCCCAATTCTATGATTATAGTGCTGGCAGATAAATATTTGTTTAAGAATGGGTTGTTTTGGGTTTTTTTTTTTTTTAGGAAACAGACTATGTTATTATCATAACTGTAATAAGCCCAAACCATTTTAATCATGCTCTCCTCTGGGACCAACAGAGAAATAACAAAAGCCCCACAACTTTGCTTTTGATATTTAAGAGGGAACACATCTAAATTAATCCTCCTGTCTTTGCCCTGACGGATTCATGAATAATTATGTCCTAGAGGATAAAAGCAGGACGCCCAAAGGCAGGAAAGCAAAGAAGCTCCTCCAAGCACCTTTTAATCTACGCCAGCAGTTGTGAAGAAAGGAGGATGAGGCGCACGAAGGACTCAAGATACCAAAGCCACTCCCTCTGAACTGCATCATTCATCAGCTGAAGCGGTGGGGAAGGCTGTACAGACAGACAGACACACATCAGCAGGTCGTCAAGACGAGACACTTCCCAGCTGCATCGCAGAAAGGCCAATCTACGCTTCCTGAGCAGGGCAACAGCCTTTAAAGCGCACAGGGCTCAAGCCTTCCTTCAGAAAACACGGTGGGCAACCTCAGCAGCCAGTCCGTACCGAGACCGCTTCCAACAGCCTAAGACACGTTCTAAGTAGGACGATGTTACTGATCACCCCTGGCAGTGTGTTCTTTTTGCTGTGTCCTTCTCAAGCCCTGTAACCTTGCTCTAAAAGCATTAGCATCGATATCAAACGCTTCTGCTCTGCTGGTTGAAATCTATTGCTGCCAATAGCAGCAGGTGCCCCTGACTAAGGCTGCGGTAAGCGAACAGCGCTCCTCGCTCCTGGCCAAGCCCTGAAGGTTCGTGGTCAAATGTTTGCTCCACATAAAGAATGTACAAGACAGATCATTCTCCCTGTTTTCGTTAGCTCCTGCTTTAAAACCAAAGACTTGTCAAGATTCTGGTCAATATTTAGTCATGGGGAGGTGGGGGCTTGAGCAAGAGTGATCAATGGCATACATAATCGGATGGGGTATTTCTTTCCATTACACACACATATAAATATTATTATTTGCAAACCCCCCCATATCATTGCTATTATTGCGAAATTTTGAACGGGCTTTTATTCATTTAACTTTCGCTTTAGAAAATATTTGTTGTCCCTGTGATACCTTGATCATTTCCGTTCTGAAAACAGTAACCTGCACTTCACGTTACCATGACCTACCCTTGAAGGCACCACACTTACATGTGCTTACAAAGGGATAATCTCAAATTAATATGGAATTTTTTGTGATCAAGCTGTACTTCCTAGGTGCAGGCACCTAAACTAATCTCTAAATGACTGTTATATACGACTCTCTCAACTTGATGCAATGGGTTGTGCTGTGAAGGGTAAAACATCAGGTTGCCGTTGCTTGTGTTATTTTTGTGAATCAGTCCTCTATTAAACTGTTTTAGAGCAATTCAAGACAGAGGATAACTGAGAGCACTAGATCATACAAAAACCAAGGTGGGAGTGGGGGGGTTGTCACAGGCACACAAGGGTCTACCATTAAGAAAAGACAGAGCATAAGGTGAAGGTAGAGTTTGTCAATGAGGTTTAATTCACCTAAAAAACACCAGAAGATAGAGGCTGATCCATTCAGTCCAGCAGCTACCTACGCAGAATGGTTCAGGACCATTAATGACGACGACATACAGCATCACTTCTGAAAGACGTGCTACCTATTGAAAGACTGTGGTGGAAAATACAGGTAGAGTGAAACTATGATGCTCAATTCAGCCTTGTACCTCAACAGTATCCGAATGCAGAAAGAAGCATTTAATACGTGGCTACAAATACAGTAATATTTTACTCTGCAAAGAAAATGAAAAAGGGATATAGAAAGAAAAAATTCTAAATATAATAATGAGATTTTATGAATTCATAAGGTACTAAAGTGCTTGATAAATTCTCTGTAAGTGCAATAACGTCTGTGGACTGGGAAAACTAGTTGCCCTTAAATCACTACTTCTGCACTGCTACAAATCTGGTGGAAGTGGGATAACAATGAAACCTCTGTTAATTGCAGCCTAACAACATAATACCGCTCTCCTTTAGTGTTAATACTCAAAATTTCACTCATACTTACAGTGGATTTTTTTCTTTCTGTCTGAAAATGTCACAATATCCAGTCAGATTGCCATGATTAATTAATCTATCAGCTAGCTAATGAAGAACGGTAGTGGTATGTCACGGAATTTCAAGGGTAACTCCAACTTCTCAAGGATCTCTAGCTGAAATTTTTCTGCTGACAAGGGGTCTAATTGAATTTTAATGAGCTGAAAATCAAGGCTTTTTAGACTTAATTTCTATAAGTAGTTTGCTTTGTGACTATCCTATTATAATTAGATATAGTTCAAATCGATCTACATCACACATGTCCCAACCCCAAGCAGTCTTCCCAAATCTATTACCTTAACTTGAAAAGATAATATTTTATCTCTAATTTGATTGACTTCTTGATACTTTTTTTTTTAGTTAAATCTACAGTGGAAAATTTGGAAGCACTTCCAAGCATCTATAGCTTTGCTTCTGAGCCTTTTTTAAGCCCACGTGTGGAGCGAATATTGAGACTGCCTTCTAATCTCTCTTGTCTCCCAGCCAGTGTCCAGAAGAAAGAAACCTGAGTGCCCAAGAGGGAGTTGCAGAACCGTCTCCAGCTCAGACTAAACAAACGACAGGATTCCAGCGTGCCCTATGATACATACTCATTTTGGGTGAAGTCTCTGCCTACTGGAATATTTCACGCTAGGTAGTTACACCAGTATATCCCAAACCAAACTCAAAAGGCATCTAAATAACTTGCTTCTTTCCCTGGTGACAATGACAATGGCAATACATGTACCTAACAGCAGCTGTTAACGCCGGAGTTTATTTACTAGCACGCTTCCTGCAAAATGGAGAGCCTACTTTTCTTGTATCTTCTAAGTTAGTAACCGCAAGACTTATCCTCAAAGACATCCTGTCTGAAGTACGCTGCAGTGCACCCAGCACCGGGAGGTACAGCCTGCACTCCAGTCAAACACGAGCTTTGTGGTGCTGCATCAGATCAAACATTCCCCGGGGCTGCAGGCTGCTCACTGCACACGGGGAGAAGAAGAAAATGTTTCTCCCACATTTCTGTGCTCTTTAGACATCTCTCCAGTTGTCGGTAGTACAATATTGCCACTCAGTATGAGCTGAGTAGGAGCAACTTGCTTGATGGCATAATGCATTATTCACCAGGAGAGAAACAGAGCGAGCTGGCTCTGAGTCGCTGAGTGGTTTTGTTCCCTTTCTGAGAACAGCGCGTCAGCTTAACATCTCACTTGCTTCAAGCTTTATCTCCTGGGCCTTCTACCTGGCCCTCTCCATTCTCTTAAAAAGAAAAACAAAACAAAAACTAACCAACCAAACAAGCTGACAGAGGCAGGATACGGCAAGAAGGGTCTTGGCTTGGGAAGGATGGGATCAGTTGAGAGGAAGCAGTGGTCGCTGCTGAGAGCAGATGTGAGTCAGAATCAAGTCAAACTGAGGACAGATGGGGAAGAACCTGCTTTCAAAAACGTTAGGTTGAAACTAGCTGATTGCACGTGCAAGCAGCACTGGAAGTGGGGTTCTCTGAATCAGGGGTAGGGCTGGGTTCAAAGCAAGGCTGTGCTGTTGGTTATGGCGGCCATGAGATACTGTAAGGCTTACTCAGCAGAAACTGTGAGGATAAGCATCCCCCTGGTCCTAGGAATATTCAGAGCTCCTAATTTTAGAAACATGCAGACACTAAAAAACATTTTACTGTTCTTAATGTTTTAAAGATTTTACTTTTCTTAATGTTTTCATTTCAAAACCACTAAGACCTGCCTTATTAATCTGCAAAACAAGAACAAGCATCCTTACCAACACAGAACCATCTAACAACTCAAGCAGTACCAAATCAGTTCTCTCACTTAAGTGTACATAACTCCCACTGAAGACAACTGAAACTACTCCTGAAAACCTCATTTTTGCTCCAGAGTATCTTAGACAGCTTTTGAAGACAATTTCTTTAGTTTTTCAACTACTTCAAAGGTATCAGTTTGCTTATTTAGAATGGGAAGATGGACAAACACAAAGATATTCAAAGCTCAGAGAAACACTAAGACTCTGCTCATGTATGAATTCTTCACTGAGGTTTATTTACAACCACTAAAAATAATTTATTCCTTAATCTCCTAATAAAACTTCTGAAATACATCAAGCTCCTAGCCAATGGACACAGCCTGCTCACTCAAAAAAAAAAAAAAGTCACTCTTGAATACAATTACAGAAAAAGTAAGTTTATCATTGGGTTAATCAGGGTGAAAAACCCCTCCAAAGTATCTAGCTCTTCTCTGTATATCTAAAGCTCTGCATCTTCTGATTCTGTACTGCAGAAGTCGACAGCTGTGCCTAGTGACTGCAGGTGCCAGCTCATGGAACCCCGTACTGCCTGACAGGTCTGGTAGCGATTTGTTTTACTGTTTTGGCAAGTTGTTTAACCTACCGTGCTTCAGCAACCTGATCTGTTAATGAAGAAAATGATGGTTTGTGGTTATAGTGAAATATATGGTTGAAAAGAGTTATGAGAGAGTAAGGTATCATCTGAAAAAGGAGGAAAAGGAAAAAAACCTCATTCTTCTGCTACATGTTGTACAAGCATAGTGAAAGATTGATATAGGAAAAGGGAAATGTCTCTCCGAAGCCAGTCCTTCCTACAGCAGTGACCTATTCTAAATAATCTGCCATTTACGGGTCCGATTCAACAAACCAACAGAGCTTAGGTGGAAATGAGAAAGGTTCACTACATCACAGCTACTGCAAGATCCTACTAAACGATCCACACAGCTGTTGTCTTAAACTAAACAGAAGTTTTCAAAATCTTGGAGAAAAAGCATGTGGTAACGCCATTCCACCCAATACCCTGGCAGGCAAGGAATATTTAAAAGTCGGGATCTGGTTACAATCTGGTACAGCAAAATGAAAATAAGGAAAAGCTGCCAGCTCCAGGTGGCATCATGAATACAGCAGATGTGCACACTCGTCTCTGTCTTGCAGCGTATGATTTGTAGAGAGGATAGAAAACAGGGGAAGACGGGGCAGGATTGAGAACGCGTATGCAAGTTCCCCCTCCTGCTTCAGGACAGATAAATGGGTCCAGCATCCTGTTGTTTGCAGGTAGTATTCTAGACAAATGCCTCCTGTTATAACACATGGCACTCTTGCAAGGTTTGCCAGGTTCAGGAAGAGGCAGCGTGTCATTTTAGCGAGGAACAGACTGCTGTGCTCCGGTAAAAAATGGTATTGACAATCCTGAAAGAGACTTTTGCAGTTTCTCTACACTTAATCTCTCAGTTGTTAGGTTTTTCTTTTTTCAATTTCACTTAATACAAAGTGTGTGGCAAACAACTGGTAGTACTTAATCTAGCATAAAAGCTTTAAAGCAGTATCTTATAAAATCGATACACTTATTTAATAATAAATACCTTTTTCTAGAAAAAAGTATTCAGCAATTTAAAGAGAGATCTATACCTAAAGTGACGATTCCAACCTTGAGTTTTTGCATCAATATGTATTTCTTTACAAAAGAAAATAGATGGAGTTACCTCCCAGAGGATCCTTTTTCTCTTGGGAATAGATATTGGTAATTAACTTAACAGACGACTGGATGCAATCTTTTCTTTGTATACATGAAGCTGATATAGCACTTACCAGGAAGAAAAGGCTTCTTAAGGAACAGAACCCAAAATGACATTTGAAGTAGTTTTTCACAGCCTGCATTGCTGGTAAAATTGAATATATTTTAATCCTCATGAACTGACAGTATCCCATAATCAAAAATCAAGTAACCATTGAAAAGATCATTAAAAATTAGAGCAGATTTCTGAAAAGCCAAATGGATACACCCAAGTGTGTCCCACTTCATTTACTGCAAACTAGTTCTCAAGACAAGAAATAAAAGGCAGGTTTAAAAGTCCAACGGAGTCCCAGAAAAAGCAAAAAAGATGTAACAGGAATTGAGAATTCATAGAATCATAGGGTCATCGACTCCAACCATTAACCCAGCAGAGCCAAGCCCACCATCAAATCATGTCCCTAAACACAATGCGTGCTATAGTCTTACTCTGTTCATTCTTTTTTTCAGCTTCCAATATTCACGTGTTCCTTTCTCTGTTTTCTGAAGTGAAAAATTAGATGTCTAATTATTCTACTGAAATAAAGACATCCACATTAAGTACCAGGAATTTTAAACCTCACAGAGGCAATTTTGGGGCTTGAAAGGTGCCGTTTCATAACCTTCGTATCTATTTAGATTTTGTGATGTTATCGGTATTTTTTGATGTGATAAAAAATAATTAAACATTTTTAGCCGTTCACCAACACACCATAAAGTGGCTAAGTACATAGAATATTCCATTTCATGTTGCAGCATATGTTAAAAATAGAAATCTAACTTCATGGTTTTCACTTAAATCTGAAAATAAACAAAACCCCACATTTTTAGAAATAAATACATGGTCTTCCTTACGTTTGCTGATAACTAGAAATATGGGAAGAGCCTACTAACCCCCAATACACAGAAAAATGAGGGCATACATTTGCTATTGATGCAGTGATATGCTCTCAAGCAATATGGAGCAATCCTTCAGGAAAACAAACACAGTGGAACTGGTCCCTGTCCAGAGGAGCAGAGAAATATGACCAAGAGGATCATATCCTACGGACAGATTTCTCTAAACACAAATGAAATCCATGCAATACCCCACTTCAGCCTTTACAGGCAGCCCACCTCTCGATTCCTCTATAAGAAGGCTGGTTCTGGAAAGAAACCCTTCTGAATCTCAGGGAGCGATAGACAGCGTTTGCCCCCAAGGCTGAAGAACAGAAGTCATGTCAGACAGTAGTAATGGAGAGGATCCAGAAAGGCCCTTCTTACAGAAATATCCTTTTTATCACGAGTACTTCCAGGATTTCTTGCACAAGCGTGGCTTCCATTACACTACTTTAGACTTTGGAAGGCTCTCCCTAAGGGGTGAGCATCCACCTACAACTTTTCCAAGTCCAAATGCTGACATACAGGAGTCACACATCTGATGCTGTCCTAAAACTTCACAGGTAACAAGGACGCCATAGCCCGCAGTCGTTAGAAACATAATTTTATTAGGAATTAGGAGAACTTACTTTATTTTGGCAAAACACATCAATTCTGCTCAGCTGGCACAGGTAGCGTATGTTGCCGCTGTAGATAACTATTTGAAACATATTCAAGTCGTTGAACACATCCTTTGTTGAGGAGTGGAGAGCAGCAGATTTCCTGGACCCACAGCAAAGGCACGTTCAATCCATTCGCCTCCTTTCATCATCACCAGTTATGAACGGTTTCAGACTTCAGCTCAGATGTTCTCATCTACACTGGCCTCTGCAAGTACCGTAGCACTTTGTTTTTAAGATGGGACTGCTCGGTCCCTTGGGTGTTCTTCTGGAGTACAGACAAGTTTGGCTGGTTGCTTGGTTTTGTTTGATGATCAGCAGCCCCCTCATTCGTAATCAGCAGCAAACATGAAAATCACTCTTTTACTACAAGATCATGCACCTTTAAAAAGTAACACCGTAAGTAACTTTTAAGGAGTAACAGCAGCCTGGGACAAGGCCATAGATGACAAAAAACGTCTCTCAGGTTACATTTAACCTGATTAAATAAGAGCTGTTTGTCTTTACCCGCTCCCAAAAGCCTTTTTGGAGCTAACACAACAGATGTTCGTCACTACAGCTAGTCGCACGCCGCAATTTCACTCTGGTGAACATATTTTGGATCAAGTTAATGAGGTGATCTGCAAGAAACATGCTTGGTCCCCTTTGGCTGATATTTCATTACCGATGTAATTTACCATTCATTATTAGGCAGAAACAACCTGTAATTACTTCATCCTCTAAAAAGAAATTAAAAAACTTACAACAGAATGATTTACAGAAATGTGTCTAAAAAGACCAATTTGCAGAAGTACCTGTAGTTCTCCGGGAACACAAAATTGAGAAGCCAGTGTTCAGAAGCTGAATGTTTCCATAAAGTCTGAAGTATTTTTCTTTGTGTATTTTGCTACATTGCAATGTGGTTTCTTTCCTCTTCGATTCTCTCCTCTGCACTATGCTTTCTAGAGTGTTCCTCTTACCACGTTTACCTGTCAATCTCTCTAAAAGTTACAGAAATATTTCCTAAGTTTTTTTTTCTTTTCTTTTTGACAGATTTTGACTTTTCATTGAGAAGTGGCAATTTTCCAAGGATAAAGACTCCTTTTGCAATTATTTCTAGTCAATATATTAAAAAGTTAATTTTTTTATTGTGGTATATGCTGTCTTCAGGATCCCAAACAATTATTACTGGCATCATTGAAGTCACATGCCATTTTGCATGGCCCAAACTAGACTCCTTCCCTTCTCCATAAGCCACAAGACTGAAAAATGACCTGGAATTTCTAAGCACACCCAGCACAGTGGAGCCGTAAAGCTTTAGGAAGTGTAACACTGCAGACAATCTTTAACACGTATTAGTCACGGTAAGATCCTGTTAAAAAATAAAACCAAAATAGTCTTTATCTGAGGTAAATATTATTACATTAGCTAAGAGAATTCTAACACCATTACAGATTGTACGGAAATGCATTCCTGGAAACTTCTCACAGTTTCAGCTCTAATTAGGCCGTTCATTTCTGCACTCATCGTGACAAGAAAGACAAAGAAAAACATGAACGTAAGAGACAATGGGAGGAGTAAGTGAATCGGGATTCTGCTGCTTATTTTTGCTACCGACTTACTGTGCTTTGCTTTGATGAGACGTTTTCGCATTTACATCTAGTCAGTTAAAAAGATAATTAAAAGTAGTTTCAAACACTACATGAGCCCTTGACTCATTCTGCCAAATTCTGTGATTTTACAAACACATTTCTTTCCAAACATTTCCCTCTCCTTAGTTGCTGTGTGAAGCAATCAGACATAAAACAGACAAACTGAACAAAAGTCTTTCATTTATGATCTTGCTGTCTTTTGTCACAATGGTAGGTTGAAGGCTTATTGGACAGAAATAGGATGCTTATGTAGAAGCATTAACTTTTAAGTTGGATATCAAATCATTTTCCATTTATCTGCAATGGGGTTGGAGAACACTCTTGAAAGCAGAATAAAAAATTATTTTTACGGGGACAGTAACTATTGAGTGCGATGAACTGAGCTGCAGTTTTTAAAGAGATCAGCGTTCAAGTGGCTTCACTTACATTCTGTACAACTTGTGTCGAGTGAGATCAGACAAAGTCAATTTGCAAAGTCTGCGGGACAAGACACAAGAGACAGGTGACGGCAACACCACTGCACCCAGAGATGTGTGAGTTATGTGGTAAATCAAACACTTCCCAGGTACATCTGTGGAGACAACAACAGCCTTGAGGAGACAACAACAGCCTTGAGGAGACAACAACAGCCTTGAGGAGACAACAACAGCCTTGAGGAGACAACAACAGCCTTGAGGAGACAACAACAGCCTTGAGGAGACAACAACAGCCTTGAGGAGACAACAACAGCCTTGAGGAGACAACAACAGCCTTGAGGAGACAACAACAGCCTTGAGGAGACAACAACAGCCTTGAGGAGACAACAGCGTGGCTGAACGAACAGGCCAAGTACAAAATCACCACTGGAACGATTTGGGCTTTTCTGCATTTCCCACTCTTTGGGTTTTTCCTCAACATTTAATTTCTCACTGGAGTTTTGTGTTTAATGTGATATAAAATTAGTACTTTTAAGAATGGCCCAGTGAAAAGGTTTCTCTGTTTGGAACTGGCTGCTCTACTGGTACCTGAAGAACTGAATATCTACAAAACATCAGAGAATCCGTTTCCCTGTCTAGATACACAGCACTGAAAATCTCCTAGTCACTTTTATATGGCAACATCCAAAGCTGTGACTCAGAAGTTTCAGCCATGACTCCGCAAACTCCAGGTGGTGCCACCGTAATTTGGTACGGCCACAACTCTGGGAATCACAAGACTGTAGGTTACACTCAGACCCTTTAAATCAGTCCTGGACTAAGCACTCACGAAAGAGAAGGAATCGTCTTTAATGCACAACTGCTGCTTCAGAGACCCCCACAGACTGATGGCAACTGCATTATGGAGTTCTAAAATATTTAGACTCTCTCTTCCCTCCTCCGCACTGCACAGTTTGATGTGTTTATCTGTCCCGGGCACTGGTTTCATTCTGTGCTATGCAGCAGAGGGGAACGTGAACAAATGGCTTCCAGTTAATGAAATTAGTTGCTTAAACTAAAGCAAATGACTAGGTAATATGAAATAAGTGGGAGAGATGGTTTGATTGATTTATTGAGGAAACTGTGAGGTATTAACTGCTTATACTATGAAGACAGTTTAACACGGTCGATAAGATTGCAAATTAAAAATACATTTGCAAAGAAAAAGAAAGGGAACAGGAACAGAGTACCGACTGAAAAATGAAATTAATCAAGCAAAATTGAAATCGATTAACAACTAGCAATACTCTCAGGACTTAATAAACTTCTGCTGAGGATGATGGAAACAGTCAACACAGTTCCCATGAATTTAAGTTCAGGCCTTTAAAGTGAATGAGATAAGTCACCTAAAAGTATCATACCTGAAACTCCATCTGTACCCTCCCACCCAATATTCAACAGGCTGTGTGGAACAGCCAAGAAAGTAACACGCGAATACATAATAAGTGCTTCAAGTCAGGTTAGATTTAGATACCTCTAACATGCAAGAATGAAAATAATCTCAATTAAACTTCAATAACCTATGTAGTCCCGAAATATATATTTAGAGCTTTCTAAGTTATCTATTTCAAAGTTAAACAGAAGAGCTAGAGTTCTTTTTAACCACAAAGCTTTAGTTAATCTTCTAATGTCATTATTAAAAAGACTGTATTTTAAAATATTTCAAGTTTGACAAAGTCATCCGGTTTGATATTAAATAAAAATAAGGTCTTCAAATTTATTAATGTCAGTAATAGCTGGAAAACATTTTCCAGTCTCTTTTTCAGTTTTTTTCTACTTCACGCCAAACCTTTTCACATGGTAATATTTCTGTCCCTCATCTACAGTCACTTCTACACGCACATGAAATTCCTATCTTTGACAATTCCTTTCCTTCGAACACTACTGTCATTAAACACATAATAAAGTAAATGATAAATGAACTCTCCAGCGCAGCCCCTTGTCACCTTTGCTGTTTTGCTAACACAGTATGAATTCCAGTAAATATTTCTTGCATCCTTTTCGCATTTTGGATAAAGTCTAAAGGGAACCAAGTCCTGCCGGCACCGCTGAGGAAATATACGGGTAGTAAAGATTTACGGGAGCACGTACGGTTGCCTTGATTTACAGGGCGTCATTGCATCCTTTTTACAGTAGCTTAGGGAGTTTTCTCGTACAATCAAAAGCTGGATTGAGTAGGGTTAAAAAAAGAGGACAAAAACTTCTCCTGTAAGTACCTCATCATAGAAGCATTCTCAAAACAAGGCAGGGACAGAAGAGGCAGGTGTGGAAGGAGCAGAGTAAGCTGTTATGCAGCTATCTGTATTTGAAATAATGGGAAGTAAGCACCCAATTCTTAGGAGCTGGCTGCTATCAGATGCCTGACAAGTCTCTCACCATGGAGATACTCAGTGTTGTTATCTGTAGTGACATACATTCAGTTTACAGAAATAAAACGGCACTATTACTCACCAGGTCTATTAAGGTTTACTAACCAGTCACTTCTGGTTTGTAGTTCAGAAAGTAAATAGGACTTCATTACTGATCTAAACTATCATAAACTGCATGCTAAATAATCCAGAAATGCTAATTTAAACCTACTTTCACTTCTATGCAGATGCATTGTAATGAATAAGTAACAGACCATCCTCCGCAGAGCACTATATCACAAATCTCGAGCTGTATTTCCTCCCTTATTTTTTAGTCCAAAATGTGGTTCCAGAAAGATATTATTAAGTTATAACACCTTAGTCATTTTAAAGCTCGAGGCACTTAAGATGCTGAATTTTAGATTGCTTTTTTTATACTCTGCCTGTGCCCAGCTTCCTTACTGTAGGTTAAGTTATTAAAGCTGTCTGCTCCAATTTCCCCTCTGCTTAGGAAGAGATGACAGAAAGATGAAAAAAACTACCTTTAATCTTGAAAAGTTAAACCTACCATAAAAAATGAAACGGTGGAGACTAACAGTGCCTTACCACGGTACTTTACATCGTGGGGTCACTTTTCTGCGCAACTCTTGCTGTCCTAGAAAAATAAGGAAGAATCAGGTATGGATATCTACGACTAAAGTACTAGAGGACATAATTTTATTTGTAGGTGGAATTTGAGGTTGCAGTATGTATTCTTAATGACTGTTTCACAATAGAGGGTATAATTGAGAAGAAAAAAAATGAAAAAAAAATTTGCATACAACTTCTTCTCACCTAAGAGCCATCGGGTTCAATTGTGTTTTGCTTGTTCCACATTAACGTGTATCTAACACACAATAAATTTCTTCAGACAAATTTCAGAGAGAAAAAAAGAAAAGAATTTGGTCACAAACTCCTCTGAGGAGAATACTATAAATTTTTAGGGTTTTATATAAACATTGGAGCCCAGTTTCCAGCCACTTTGGTACAAGAGGCATTTGACCCACCACAGCACTACATGGCTTAAGGTCTTTTGCTTAAGCAGGAAATTGCAAATAGGAAACCATGAAAGCCAACTGCCAAGCCATCAGTTTGTACATACCTCACAGGCTGATTTTGTTCACTTTCATAATTCTTCAGAAGAAATATTCTGAGCCATTAGTAACAAGTACCAGAGACATGCAGAATTGACGAGTTCAGAACAGAAAAAAAATGCACTGTGAAAGGTCCTTACACCAAACACTAAATGCGTTGGCAAACCAATAAAATAAACGCAGCATTAACGTCACATCACCCGCTGATACAGAGCTGCGTTACCAAACAGTCGTACCACGGCGAAGGGAAGCACCGAGTGCCTCTTAAAGCTTGAAGAGTGGTTTTACGGTTTTTCCCCGGAGCGTTTGTCATTACTGGTTACCCGAGCCTGTCCCCCGCCGGCTGCTCAGCGGAGCCGTTGAAAGGCGATGGCAGCGGGTTGCTTTAGGGCAAGGGGAATCTCTTGCTGTTTCTGGAGTGCTGGCGACAGGAGCACAGCTGATTTTATGTGAGATATTTGCGTTCCTTTTATGCTAACAGCTTACTTTTTCACGTTAGGGAAATCAAACATTGCGAGACAGGATAATAAAGCCCCATTTTCCTAAGAAAGGTACCTCTCCAGAGAGGTGAAAAGGGTGGTACCTACCTCAGATACCTCCATAAAACAAGAGACAGCAAGCAATAATTTGAAGCAAGGGACCATTTCAAATATGCTTGTTTTACAGGTGGTAAATTTACTGTACAACTGGTGGGGTGATTTTTCAGACTGAGACTCTTACTTAACAACTCAGCTAAAGAGTTCTCCAATATTGATAGTCAAGGGGGGGGAAGTTTCATTTAGTAAAATTGAAGCATTGTCCTACCAGCTGTCTTTGACCCTATATCAGTGCCGACGGCAATACGTTCCAGAATTTTCTCTCAAATAACATGGAACAATCAAGACAAATTATTTTTCTGTACTGCAAAAGCAAAACTGAAGATGTCAGCTCCTGTTTGTATCCCACAAGCAGATCATCTGGAAGATCTGATAGCAAGAATTTCCTTTTAATTAGCAAGAGAGAAATGCTAATATGAATATACTGTAATTACATCAGATAAAAATCTACACACCCCATGCTGTGCGATGAGATATATATATTCAGTCTACCCTGAGAGTCAGCTTGAAAGCAAATGCCTCTAATAAAGACTAATACGGTCTCCATGTCATATAAAGGACAACATACAGCAGAAGGACGAACAAAAATAAGTGCAGTAATCAATGTGACTGCATAGACATCTGTTGGCTTTCAACCTTTTTTTCTGCTTTATAATGCATGCCCTTGCTCCTGCTGTTTTCCTATGCTACACCCCAGTTCGGAAAAATAATAAAACCAGTAAGAAGAGCAATCAAGGAATCTAACTTGCAGACAGGGTACAAACCCTTCCCATGCAAAAAGAGAGAGGAAGTTTTAAATCCATATATTGATAAAATAGGACTCCATGAAGTGTTCCTGCAGCACTTTTTTGAAGCAGCAGGGAGATTAGATGTCTGTATAGTTCTCTAACTGAGGTATGCTAAAAAATCCACACTCATACTGTTTCTAGATAAACTGGTAAATAGTTAAGTAATTTTAGTAGAAAAAGAGATAACTGCGTTACTAAAGGGAAGTGCACCCAGTCTCAGTGTTTCCATCTCAGTTTGACTGGTTTCTCGGCGGTTAGTTGCATGTTATTTGTGTTGACTTGGAGTTATTCTGGATGGAAAGCTTTATATTTGGGCTATGAAAAACATGCTCCAGCCAAAACCTCTGCTTACAATCCATCTAGCTGCTGAAAGGAGACAGAGGAGTTGTGCCATGATTACGTTCTTGCAGAGGACTCTATAGCAGGTATCTGGGATCAAAACTACCAATGTTGGCTCGAACTTCTGGCGTGAATGAACCTGCCTCTCCAGATACCTAGTGAATGAAACACCCAATGAAATAAGATCCAAGTTCTAGATAAACACCAACGGAAGTCAAACAGCAAGCTTAGCTGCATCTTATTCACTGGTTCTTTTAAAACAAACAGCCCAAAGCAAGGCTGGATATTTTCCAGTCAGCTATAATAACTGCATTGCATTATTTTTTTATTTTACTGTTTCAGAAACGTAAATAGAACACTAGGGGATGAATGCAACCTCTGCTTTCATAATGTTCATCAAGTCCCACTTAAGGAAGAGTAAATTTCCACATAGTAAAATCCATCAAATAGCTGGATTGTGTAAACATCAACAATTCATTATTCATGTACACTGCTCTTTAAGGATTTTACATCCATCCTCTGTTGAGCACTCAACAGACATAACAGAACACGTATGAATAAATATATAAATAAATAAATAGTAAAAGGGGGATATTCAGATAACTCAGCGTTAGGTAGCACAAACTTGGTGAAGCTCGCAAGGAACAACATGTGGAAACAACTAAACTGTCACGATCATGAGCATATGATAAAAACATACAATGTGTGGCTAGATGAAAAGAGAAAAGCAAATGGTGACCCTATCTCAAACGATTCTGGGGGGGAATGATGTATTACCACCAGCAAAGCAGTCATGGGTTTGCAATAACAGCAAGAAAAAAAAAATCTCTCAATGGGAAAACAACAGACCAAA
Organism: Bucorvus abyssinicus; assembly: GCA_009769605.1. Lineage (NCBI taxonomy): Eukaryota > Metazoa > Chordata > Aves > Bucerotiformes > Bucorvidae > Bucorvus > Bucorvus abyssinicus. Next base: position 4,759,381 of record CM020039.1, on the reverse strand, counting down.
GTCAAACAAAATTTCAGTTCTTGTTTTGTATAGCTGCACTAACCATTCTCAGGGTCACCTGGTGACTTTCTGATCTCCAGTACATTGCATTCAGTATCTTGCAGCGCATGCCTGAAGTTAGGTGAGCACGTTATACATAAAATGTTTTAAGACGACGATAGAAACAGATTTCTGTTCCCTGTATTTAACTTCTTCTGGCAACGGAAGCTCTCCACAGTGTCCTCCTGTGGAGGAACTCCAGTGGAAGAGTTCCAGAAAGCCTTAAGAAACACCCCTGCATTATAAGCAACATCCTTCCTGCGGTTTCGTAAGGATTTTGGAAGATGTCAGCCTGATGAATGGAGGAACTTTCTCGGCAACAGGTCTAAGTATGGAGAGTTTATTAAAAGAAGCAGATACAGAAATCGTGGCCAATAGCAATTTTCATCAGCACGTCCTGAAAGATGTTCTCATTTTGTACTAATAGACAGCAACGACTACACAGAAAGGCAAGAATCCAACCCTGACAAGCAGCAGAATCTGTGTGCAGATCTCCAAGTCTGAAATCTGCAAAGTGATTAAGACAAAAGTTGTTTGCTGTGTGACAGAGGCGCACGTATCATCCCAACAGCATTTTCAGCACGCGGAAGGAAGAACAGTAGCACTGGGAAGGGACAGACCAGGATGACTAGACTGTGATTTCTACCTACGTAGTGTATACTGACTCTCTCTTTCAAGAAGCCTTTGTCGCCCAGCAGAAGCGAGGCACGCTCCACGGCGGGATCATGCAGCGGTGCCTATTTGGCTCAGAGGTGTGTCAGCTCGTATTTGTTAGCCAGTCCGCCAGCAGGCACGAGTGGCAGAAGCGTGGGACGGGAACAACACAGACGTACGATAAAAAGAGCAAGTCAATCTGCGTGCGGGCAATTTGTGTCCCCGTACAGTGTTGCGTATGCAGCCAGCCCGCGGTCACCGTGACCTGTGCCCTGCTGTGTCTCTCAGTTACTCTGAGCAGGGTCGCTTAAAGAGATAGGGAGCTGATATACCAATTTTTAGAATTAATTCAGACCCCATTTTCACATTAAGACTGAAAGTCTAGGACAAGGTAAGAGAAAACAGTTATTCTGGATGATTTCTCTTCAGCAAAGATAGCATACTTTTCTTTTTAAAAATTATTTGCAACTAAATAGTTTTCATCTATCATCTACGTAAAACATTAGATCATGCTTCAGCTTTCAGTTGCCCTGGTTATGCACACATAATTAAAGCAAGCAGAAGAAAAGCAAGAAAGGATCCAACTGGAGAGTTCACTGGTTTAGAATACGGGAAATGTTTAGGTGATCATTCCTCTAGCACCAAAGACCAATAAAGGAATATTTTTGGATCTTGTACGTTTGAGCACTTCCCTCAGTACGTACCATAGTGAATATAAATTTTTTTTTCTTTGAGAGCATGGGGCAATGATCCCCACTTCCCCACCACCTCCCATTCCAATAGCTTACTCATATTGCGGTGCTCCGCAGTTACGAAAGTTAAGATTGTCTCAGGGTTATTTTTCAGTCTATATGGTAGCTAGTAACGTTGTTTTGAAATTGAGTTGTTCCACAGAGATTCTTCTTCCTGCTGACAGCTCTCGCCTTCTTACTTGCAAGTCTCGTTTACGTTAAATCTCACTCCTGGGGTGACCAAATGAGAATCTCAAATTTTATTTTGATTTTAAATAGTAATTTCATGATTGCAAAACTTTGGGGAAGATTTGAAAATGCAAACCTGCATCTAACCGAAACTTCAAGGAATCTTCAAGTATTCAGGCTGAATATTTTTGAATACTTCACGGCTTTTATGATCAAAGTAATTATTTTTTAATTCTTACAGTACAAAACATTTTATCTACATATAAATGAGTATGAACCCCGCGTCAGAAAAATATGGTCTGGATTTAGGTGTTTGGACTAAGACTACTTTTGCAGCTAAAGTTACAAAGCAATATTTATTTTACAAAAGAGATGTATGGATATCAGAGCTCACACTTTACTGGATTCCTTATCAGGTTACCATATATGAGTATTTCCCATGTACCACACCTCCCACACCCCTTCACTTCTCATCGACCTTTCTTCAGAGTATTTCTTGATACACATATTGCATCTAGACTTCTCATTTGTTCTGCAAAACATAACTGCAAAGCTGAGAAAAAGAAATAAAAAATAATAGCAAAGCTCCATATGCAGCAATTCAATGCCTAGCAACCTGTGATGGACTGAAGGAAAAAAATCACAAATTATCTGCAAGAGGCAGTTGGAACAAGGGCTTGGGGTAAACAGACACACAAACAACATGTCAGCCATGATAAAGAGTGCAAATTTGAACAGATGTCACTTCCAGAGCAGCAGCAGGCAGATTAAACAGAATTGGCTTTGGATGAAATCCAAGGAAGAGCAAGAAAATACGATGCTTTTGCCCTGAGCTCTTACAGAAATCTAGTCTCCAGAACCTCTTTTATTTAGTCATCATAATTGAGCAGGGCTAAAAATAGGAAGAGACTTTTAGAAAGCCAGTTTAAAATAAATACATATTGTTCTGTAAATACTTTATTTTTCAGTCAAAAATAAAAAAAAAAAACCTATCTGCTATGAAAAAAATTGCTAAGTAGTCTCCAAGTTATAATAACTTACGGTAGTACAGATTTCATCAATATACTATTAGTGCTTAACAAATCTAGGCCAAGTCTGCGAAACAAAAAATAATGCTACAACTCTCCAAATCAAATAACAGTCGTTACAACTTTTTGCTGTACCTGTTGTTTCATGAATAATTCTGGTCACAAGTGTTTTGTGCATATATGTTTTAAATCACTGTTTCTTCTTCCTTGCATATACCAGTTTAGCACATATGAAGTACTCCAACAGGAAAAAGAGAGAATACGGAACAACTGACAACCTGAGTCAAGGAATAACAGGAATTTCCCCTAAAAACTTCCTAAATAAACTTTACTCCCTAATTCTGTTCAGTTACATCTTTATTATACTTTGCAAATCCCTAAAGCCTGACCAATTATATCTATGTCTGTAGCACGTAGATATGTGTCTTGGATTTTGTTTTGGTTTGTGGGGTTTTCTTCCAGGACCAATATCTCCTTGGCTTTGAATGCCAAACAATGAAACAAAACTTTATTCCATCAGTCATAAGTTTAATGAAGACATGATCAAAACAGTTCTCATGTATTCCCTTTGTAAGTGCACAACTATTCTATTAATTTCAAGTCAGAACACTAGCAGGAATAAATGCAAATAGTCATCTGTCCATGTTTCCACACCCTAGAATTAAGAAAATCATATCTAAAATCCATTGATAAGCCTGAATCCATCATCACCACCATTATCACCTTGAACATAGACAGAAATAAAGAGGGAAACCAAAGTTTTTAGAAGTTGTAAAATAAAGAAGGGGAAAAAAAAAAAAAAAAATCACAGAGGTAGCATAGCAAACCAACTGAATTTTCAATTATTAACTCCACCATATGATTTAGGATTATGCCTTTGATTCGTTGAAGAGACGAGCTTTCAGTATGGCCAGCAGAACAACACAAGTGTTTTCATGAAAGCAAAATGAATGGCAAGTTATTATATCTCAAATTAACTAATATCAACTTTCCTAGTTAATGCTGAGCTCCACGTGGAAGAGATAAAAATCACACCCTGTGTTCAATATGCACAGCAGATGCCTCTTCCACACATCTGAGTAGTGTTTTCGTATTTGTAAGTCAGTACGTCAAGCTGAAACATCGCAGGGTGTTTCTGAGTCAATAATACAAGCCTACAAAATTAAAATGCACTACTTGTGTCAAACACAACAAAATCATTGTTTGTTTATTTTTAAGGTGATAATAAAAAAGATTAATGATGCTGCTGGATAATGAAACAATCTGCCACAAGGCAAGCTGTAGAATGTCGAGTGAAGCTCTAGCAACAGCCCCAAGAAAAACTTCAGCTTTCTCCCGAACACATTAAGAAGTCCCTTTTATTAGCAGGTGACATTTTTGCATTTAAAAGAGTGTTGATTTTCATGCGGTGCTTAAAGGTCAAACAGTTAATCTACCTCTGCAAGGAGAGCGTTTTCCTCTGAAGAGATTTCTAGAGGACATCAAATCAATAAGAGTCATCGCACTCAACAAGAATAAAGCCCTTCACTCTCCTCAAGGCAAAAGCTTCTACCAGTCCCAAAGAAATTGGATCCAGCTCATGAAAGACATCATGCAGCATTAAAAAGTAGCAACCTTTACAGCTGAACACAGATGTAAAAGATTTCTGTATCATTAATTCAGAAGAAAAATCTTATTCCATGTGGAACCTGCAAAAGTATCAGTTTCATCATACGTATTCACTGTGCCTCTTCATTTCTAAGTGGTAGAAACAAGCGAGTAAAAAGTTGAACTTACCACAGTACGATAGACTGGAACTTTCACTAATGCATTCTTCAGCTCTCAAATGATGTGATACAAACCTCCACGTTCCTGTTGGAGATGAGAGAGAAAAAGGGATCCCAGATGAGAAAAGGACAGCTCTAGCTCAGTTTATTCACCATAATAAACCCATTTCTTCTCTTCCTAAGGAAACTGCCGCTTGCCCTGCACACAGGGGCTTAAGCTGTTCCTTGGGGCACCTCAAAGCAAAGCAAAATACTGAATTCTGGAAACCAGTGACACATTTCAAAGAGGTGTTTGGGTCTGAGCCATCAGCCTGGAAGGTGGCTACTGGCGAGTGAACTCTTTCACAACAGGATTGGAAAGAATTGGTCTTGCCTTCATAGCTCTGACACAACTTTCTAGTGTCATTCTCCCAGTGATAACACGAGGATAATAATACCCTTTTCTTACTCTTTTCCATCGACTGGGAAGTCTTCAAGACAGTGACTGCGTCAAGATAGGAACTGCATAGATAAATATATACAAATGTGTATAAAAGAAAACTCATCAATTTTAGTATCTTAATCTCACTTAAAGCTACCAGGCATCTCTACAGCACAAATGGAAGGACTGCAAAAAATTAAAAATAAAAAGATAATCAGAACTCAGGTTTTGTCCCTCATTATATGTGCAAAACTCTTCTGTGCCTGGAAGGAAGGGAGGGTTGAGAATTACACAGAAGTATTGAGTCTTCTATGAGGACTGATGGTTAGTACCCTCCTGCATGAAGAGAAAAGCACTGTTTATGATGGTTTTGCTTCTGAAGGAAAGTAAAAAAAGGAAAACACAAGGAAACACACTAAAAAAGTTAGAGAAAGGTAAGAGAAAAAGTGAGAACAAAATAAAAATCCAGTGACATACGGAACTAAAAGACTGCATTATACAGACAGGACTAGAGTATAATTATTTAATTTGTTGGAAAATAATTATTCAAGCCATAGCAAAACTATGCAGCTGCTTGATCAGTATCGTGCCTTGAGGAGTTCACCTTGACAGTGACATTGTGATTTCTATCTGAGTTTTGTATTGAAGTTACGGTACGTACATTCTTAATTTTCAGACCCGTTTCAGCTAACCTAGGATAAATCTCAATCATTACTCTGACTAGCGTGCTTTCAAATCCAGGAATAAAAAAATCCACAGTGCAAAAAGCTTTGATGCTTTTTGTTTATATGATAATTGCTTTTAATTACCATTTTGTTTGCCAGGTTTCTTCAATGAAATTTAAAATGCAATCCTTTTCCACTCACATACACACTAATTTGAAAGACTTACATTTTGATGTAAGTAAGGTAAAACTGATCATTATATATAAAATATTTTTAACATTTCTTAACAGAATATATTTTAATTTTTAATTCTCATTTCATTCATCATTCATTTCGAAATGACTCCCAGAGCATTTATTGCATCTAGTGATTGATTTTATAGTTATTAGGTGTAAAATTGTTAGAACGTTTCCTAAACAACCCTATCTATCCAGTTACTTTAAACTACCTAAAGCAAGTCTTTTTTTCCCCTCTTCTAATTAATGTCTTTCTCTTCTATACAATCTCATCTTTACCTTAAATTTTCACTTACATAAATTAGAGTCATTTGGAGAAGAAACAAAAATACAGATCCAGGTCAGAGGGCGTAGACAGATTGAAGAAAAATCGTGCTTTCCTTTCTATGTCCTATCCATCCATCCATCCCTCCCTCCCTCCCTCCCTCCATCCATCCATCATTCCACTACAGTCAAATAACTGCACTATGCCTCAGCCCTGCTGCAGAATAAGCCCCAAAGCAGTTAGTGACGCTGCAGGTAACTCAAGCCTGAGCTAACAAAGGAGTGTGAAAGAGGCATGGAACAAAGATATCCCAACTTCCAGACATCTGGAGAGATGGAAGTGGTGGATATGACCTTGGTCACAACAGGAGAGTGAATACATGGTCTTTGATAGAATTCAGCAGCGTAAAACAAGTCCATCACGCACACGTTACAGTCCTTTAAATCTTTCAGAAAGGAGTTTTTCACTACTGTTAATTTACTGCATTCCAACCCATCTTCTCCACGAGTGCATTTTGCACTGAAAAAAGTTCACAGCACAAAAAGTATGTTCTCTGCTCCTAAGCTGAGTCAAGAGAGGCGTTCAACCCCTACTCTGATAATGTTAAGATCTGCCCTCTGTAAGCAGAGCTAACATTTGTGACTGAAAGCACTCGTGGATTTAGACTCAATCGAGCTGCCACAGCCTTCTCCCCTTTCTCATGTTTTGAGCGCTCCAGCCCCAGGTGAGATTAAGGGTGCAGTTCCACAAGAGTGTAAGTAAATCTGTATTTTGGTCTCTCTCAGTCCTCCCTCCCTCTCCACTCCTCATCCTCTCTTGGTTATGTGCTTTTTGCTCAGTAAGCTTCCTGAACTGGCTCACCACTGGATCAGGAAGATGAACTGAAGCGGTTCTTCCCTCCTCCCTCCCTTTCCGCCAGCACTAGCAACCACGAGACCAGCAGATGAGCCAGACATCCTTTCTTGTCAGGAAGTTAATAGATATTAATAGTCCACTGTTCAGTGAAGTTTTACTGATGGAAAATAGCCAGTACAAGGGTTAATGTGCCTCTGATCACAGTATTTTTCCTGATGAAAGTAGAGAAAATCCACAACACGGCAGTCTATATCTGCTGCATTGGGTAGAATAACATATGGATAATGAAGACATTTCCTTTGGAATACACAACAAACAGGGACACAGGCTATTGGATGAATGGCCACAGAAGCAGAATGAGAGTATACCACGGTTTCCACGGTGGTTTATTCCCACAATTAAAAAAAAAAGAGCTAAATTAGCTATGTAATCTGAAACGGAAACTGTTATACAAATGTTTTGATCAGGCTTCCCACATGACACAGCGGTCGCCCTAAGGTCATCAGAGCCCTAGAAATGTAAGCTGAAATGTTAAAACCATGTACTGGAGGGAGCATACCCTCCTGATTCCTTGTGGTCAAAACCTCATAGAGCAGCTATGTCTTATCTACTTAAATTTTGACTAAATTAACGGCTCAGTTTTAGCTGTCTAACTACTAAGGACTAACTTGCGAGAGTGCATACCTGCTGCTAAATGAATCAGTAAGACTTTCCATCTGTTATCACAATTCTGTTGCACTAAAAATTCCTGGAGATTTGGAGGTCCCTTCTCCATCATCACATAATCTAGCAGAGCCCAGGGCACCCTGGTAACGCCTTCCTGGTGATGCCAGCTGGCAGAGGACGTATGGGATGGTAAGAACAGTCCCCACAAGAGCCGCCTCCCTTCTGACGTGCCAAAAGCCACAACAGCAGCTGTAAAGCTTGTAGGGTTACTCTCCTAAAGGCCATCTGGCTGCTGCGAGTACATCAAAGCAGCACATCCTGGCTCACATCGCCCTGCCTCCAGCTTCTCCAGGTCAGTCCCGGCATGAAGCTGGTTGGAGTCCGTCTAATGAAACAAGAGAAAAAGCTGGGAAACAGCCATGCCGAACAGGTAAGTAAACTGGAGCAAGTGCCTACACCTTCATCTGCTTTGGTTGTGATGTTTGGGGCTGAAGCGCTCTCTCGCTTTGTATTTACATAGGGCTTACACCGTAAAAGGGAAGAGGCAACACCAGATGGTTGAGATTTTTAATACCAGCAATAATTTACAAAATTATTAGAGAGGAGACATGACATGAGTTGCACACTACGAAGAAGAGAATGAGATCTCAACCAGCAAAGCCTGAAGGTCAGAACTCTTCCAACTACGGGTTTCAGTTGTGCTCGTTACAGAGGAGGGGGGACCAATGTATTGTGGGAATTCCACATAATGTTTTGGATTATAAAGATGTGTACAGAGTATAGAGCTTTTTGTAATGGTTCAGAAGGGTGAATGTGACTTGATAAGAGAAAAAGGGAGGCAGCTCAATCATATCATGCATTTTTAAGGAGTATATTTAATTTGAACCTATTGGCTGACCAAACACTGAACTGGATATAGCCAAGGCATACCAAGACTTTCTCATCTTGCTGACTAGTCAGCCAGCGGACAGCTGAAAGCCAGTTTTAAAAGGTCATACTCTCAGTGATAATCTACCATAGCACATAAAGTTGCTTCCTAGAGCCAAAAGCAAGGAGTGTGACATGTCCAGTAACAGCCTAAATCTGTCCGTACTCGAATTTCGAGAGGAAACTGAGGAAACCTTTCCCCTGGTGCAGGAAAACATCCTTTTACCTGGTGCAGAATAACCATACAAGTCCTTCCAATGGATGAAGGAAAGCTAATACACATAAATATTCATCTTTAAAGCAGTAGATTATAACAGAAGAATAAAGCTTAGAGCAGGATTTCATTCTGACCTAACCGAGAATTAGGCTACTCACATGGCACCAGTGGAATTGCCCAAAAGACAACAGTCTGAACATTTACCTGTTTTACGGTTTAAAATAGCATGTGCCATGGCCAGCATTCAGCCTTAAAGACAACTTCACCAAGGAGACGGAAAACCGACTTTACATTGGAAGAGAAAAGGAATATCTGATGGAACAATAAATTTTGCTCTGGCAGCCCAAAAGTCTCTTCTATTACTTCTGTAGAGCCATAATTGTTATTCTCATATAAAAAGCAGGGCATTGTTAAAAGTATGTGCGTGCAACACAGAGAGGACATGGAATGAAAATTCTATTCCTATGGCCCAAAAGGAGTTTGGAGCAGATTAGATTCAAGCACTTCCCGAGTCATCCACTGCACTAAAAACAAAATACACAAAAACCCGTAAAGGTTTCAGGCAAGGACCTTTAAAAACGTTTTGCCAAAGTTATTTTTTTCCAAATTTGCATGCACAAAGTAATATCAAATACATTTCAGCTATCACCCCCTCCAATACTTCATAGTAATAATTTTAGTGTGCTCACTTAAGATGTTTCTTCAAGTTTTAAAGGTCATCAGAGTTTAAGAGTTATGTTCTACACTTAAAAAGTTCCCTCGAGTTTTGGAGTTATTACTTGATCTCATTATATTCTCCATATATGAGTACACCTCTTAAAGTTTACATTAAATTTTAAACAACTCGAATTTTGAAAGGTCAAATAAATAATGAGGTATCTCATTATTTCAACAGGAAATATATTCACTATTTTGCCACAAGGTTTTCTAATTCAGCTCCTTCTGGAAAAAAATCCTTTGCTGTATTGACTTGTTGCATTAAATTCTCATCATGCTTATCATTAGAGAATATCCAGTATAAAACCATGTTAGACAGAAGCATAATAAAATCTGTAGTGATGCTTTAGCCATGATAAACTCTTCTCAGAAATGAAAAACATGCTTAAATATTTAAGACTAGTACTTCACCACCAGCAGAGTGAGTCCTACAGCATCATATAGTCCCTTTATTGTGGCTTGCTAATTGGTGACAACAGTGGAGACTGAAGTCTAAGTCCCATGCCTAAGATTCTAGAGGTTATTAAATTTTTCTATGTGGGACCACGTTGCCCAGAAATTGATACAATCCTCATTTAAAAGGTACCGGTTTCTGTTCCCAGCATCCTCTTCCCCAGCCATAGCTGACACACCAGGTACACTGACACACAACTGGTGTTCCACTCCACTGGTGGGAAACCACCTGAACCAGAAAAGCCACTTAAATTTTTGATCCAGACAAGTAGCACTGCCTCCTGGTGTTCCATATTCATTGGTTTGTTTCCTTCTTCACTATATTAAACATTCTGCTCTCAGCCAATAACTTTGTTATACACTACAATTGGTTAGTAACTTTACTAACCGAAAAATACACGAGAGCAATTTATTATCAGCAGCATCTCTTTAGTTTTGTGCATTAAGCCATCTAACTTAAGAAGCTACCTGAACTAGATCGAGGTTGCACAGTGTCAACATTGTATAATACCTTTTTGTACCAGGTAACTGTCAGACCACAAATAAATAATTTGTCTCTCCTGAGGAATTCAACCTCTTCCAGGTACAGCTGCATTTCTCATACAATGAATGAGTTGAGTCTCTCACTTCCCATGCTCGCAGCTCTGTAGTCTGAGGCTCAGAGCCTTCCCCTAAGCTGAATCCCTGAGTAGCTCAAATTAGGATGCTACAAGTAGGTGAAGGAATGCTTTGCCACTGAGGTCTAATAATTTAAATCAAGCTCGCAGAATCCCATGTCCACAATTCTTTATGTAAGAACAAACAGATGTCTGACTATATGTAGTAGGGACTTGAAACTTTACTCTCGCACTCCCCCAAGCCTTGGGACAGCAGGTTGGGTGTTCTGGAGGAAGAGTTTCTCAGACTCCCCTCATGAGCTGCCCTATTATTTTTGAGGAATAATCTGAACTCACATTTTCCTTATTCTAGATTACAGACTTGATTTTTAATGCTCAATGGAAGCTTCATTTAAAAATAAAAATTCTCACCCGTCCCATCTGAATACTCTAATTGTTGGGCTAATTAAGTATTGGGAGGACCTCTCTGTCTTTTTTGTTGCACAAAATCCAGGCAAGCAAGTACATAGACTCTCTTAGGGGAGTCAAATGTTCAACTCCACCAATAGCTTCACAATGCAGCAAGTCAAGGACCTGTTGGACCAGATTGGTACGACTCACCTTTTCTCTTTTCTTTGAAACCTTCTCCAGAAACGACTCCCTGCACACGAAAATCAGCACCCCTTAGTAACTGATCAAGTAAGAAACTGAGGACTGCATTTGACGGCATGAGATAGGTAAGCATTGCAATAATTATTTCTGAGAAAGTACAGCTTTGACTATTAACATAACCAAAAGATTAAGGTGGTGCTTAACTAAACACCCAGAGAGCGACCAGAGCAGTAAAACGAGAGTCAAATCCAAACCTTTTGCATTTCTGGTTGTTTGGAATGAAAGGCAAAGCCCTTCAGTTAGAATTTTCAACTCTAAAAGTTTTGATACTGTTTAGATATCCTGAATTTGGAAGGCTCATAACTCAAATACACGTTAGCTTTTACTATCTGTTACTTTTAGTACAGTTCTACATTTTTATACTTTCAGTTTAACTTCCATAAAACTTTCTTTTTGCTGAAGCTCTATGTTAGATTTAAAGCTGCATAACATAAATTTAACTCAGCTTTATGTTCTATTTTCATTTTTTGAATAATTCTCCACAGGAAAATACTTTGGTGTTTTGTTTCTTTGATGTAATTGTGTAGAGGAGCCTTGAGGCAAATTAGAAAGGTAATAATCAATAACTGAGTTTTATTAAGAGATTGACTTTAGATAGACACGCAAACTGAACATTAATGTACCGATTCCTTCTGCTACTCAACTTTCTACATAAGATTTATTCAGAAAGATGCTGAGTGAGACAAAATTTCATATTGGTGAACAGCAGTTTTTCTTCTTTGGCACTATTTGTAACTGTTTTCTGGTTTTTTGACTCAGCTACAATATTCCAGAGATGACACTTTCAGCCAATACAAGAAGATTTTCTGTGATCACAAAACTGGCTATCCAAAAATTCTGTCAATTAGCAACTTCTGAGCAGCAACAACTCTTATGGGAATGACCGAAGTGCTGCCACTTAACTAAATTATTTTGGGGATAATATAGAAGGAAAAGCAGGTGAGAGATTCAGGAAAAAAACCCTTTGTTTTTCTACATCACACTAACTTCAGTGAATTTGGAAGCAGAAAAACATTACCTAGTGGTTTAAGTGACTGAGCAGAAATAAGAGTGAAACATTTTTGGAATTGTCATTAAGTATGAAAAATATCAGTATACTTAAATATTCTGGACTAATTAGCTTGAAAAACAATAACACAACTGAAGGCTCAATCTCTGCTCTTGTGAAGTCACTACAGCACGGTCTAACGCACGAGGGGGGGCCTCAACAAGGTGGTACGAAGCTGAACTCCCAACGCGTAACAGAGCATGGCAACTTGCACTGCGGGGGACTGGTTAAGGTTCAGTCATAAACCAGCACCACGCTTGGCTCCACCATAGCATGAAGAGCTCCCAAAAGAGGTACCAGACCTCTGCTGAGCTCAGATTAGCTGGACTGATGTGAGGACATTAGGAAGAGGGGGAGATGCAGCGAAAGGCTCTTTCAGCCAGGGGACTGTACGGGCACATACCCACCCTGACTTCCAGAAGTCGTGCTGATTCTTTTTCACCCCTCCAGAACCTGCTCTGCCACTACTATAAAACTTTGCCTATGAGTCGTTCTGCTTTGTTGAGGACACCCTCCTACATCTAGAGAGCACTAGAGGAACTTCACAAAAGCAAAGAGCCGAGCCCTCAGCCAGACTATCACTCACTGACATAACACATTTAATCACAAGAAAGTTAAAAGAAAATATGCAAAGAGGTATTGCCTTTCCTCCTCTTTCAAGTCTCAAATAAACATGAACAAACTGTCTCACACTATGCCAAGCCTGTCTAAATAGATCCGTATCTCTGGAAGAAAAGGGCTGATGCAAAATGGGAAAGACTTAAAAGGAAATAGATAACTAATGCTCCAGAGAATGCTCGTTTTATTTTATAACCAAAGTGATCAAATATTTCCAAAGAAATTAAATCAAAAGAAAGGTGTGGTTTGAGCTAACATTTTTTTGACCTTTAAGAGCCTGTGATTAATAAATACTTCATTAAAAAGTAGGATCAATACCTGAATGCTTAGAAGGAGTTTCTAGGCAATCATATTTTAAAGTTTTAAACTACAGTAATACAGAGCAGCGGTGAGTGCATGCTATAGATCTTTCCCTCCAAACACATTCAAACCGTAGAAAATGTTCTTTTCTCTCTGGGAATCTCTCGGTCAGTCTTTTCATACCATCACTATACCAGATCAGAGGGTAGCCACAAAAATACCAGATCATGCTATCTAGATAGGGCTGAAATAGGGAAGTTTCAAGAAAGAATAGGTCATTATTTTCTCAGAAAGATCTCAGAGTGACACTTCTCTCTGCCGTTGTTCCAATTGTGTTATTTTACCTACTTAACATCATTGTATCAAGCAAATACATCCATTCAAGTACAATTACTGCGACTATTTCAAATCCTTTGTTTCAGCTAAGGAAAACCCTCACACCAAATCTTAGCACAGATCTCGAAGTAGAGTCGTTGGATGGAGGGGTAGAGCTGTCTGAAGTTACCTTGTGTGATATATACTAACGTTAACAGTTTAACTGAGTTTTCTTAACAAATTCTATGATACAATGAAGAGTTCCATTAGGTAACCATAAGGAAATGCTCCTTTTTTGTAAGTTCTTCAATATATTAACTGACTATAAGAATTATTCATTGCTTTTCTCTATTTCCTTTATAGGTTTTTCATAAATAATGTGTCAGTTCCATCTTCAGTGTCGCATCTTTAGGGCACTGTTGTGGTATACAATCTGGTGTACTCAGTTCATTTTGTCCAATTTTTCACTTCCAGCCTAGAGAATTCAAAGCCAGAGCTCTGACACATCAGTCACACAATCAGCTAAATTAGGCTACTCCAGTTGGTTTAACTGGCAACTTCCAAGCGTGCAAAACAAAGCAGCAAGGTTTTAATGGTTTAAAGCCTCCAAAGTGGATCATAACACAAAATGTATTGCTCATCAGCTGGCATGGAAGGCAAGGAATGCCATATGCTTTCAGTTTCATTTGTGTTGTTTATCTTTAATACTAAACCCTAATGCAATACACTTTCTATTACTCTGCCATGTCAATCTTTTTTATGTGTAAGGGGGTCAGGAAAACAAGACAATATTGGTTTCAATAGTCACAAGCCAACACAGGCTCTACCAATTCCAGGGCAGCTGAGAGCTATGGAGTAGTAAATTACATTTTTTTCATGCATGAATTAGAAAGCTCGTAGTTAACAATACAGTCAAAATACTGGTTTGGATGGTCAGCTGTAAGTTTGAAGTTAATGTTTAGACAAATTTGGAAACAAAACAGCAATAGCTCAAAAATATGGACAAGCAACTTGAGTTTTAAAGCCTAGATGCAATAGTTAAGTCATACATATGTAACTACAGGTTAACTATCAGGTGGAGAAGGGAGTTTCCTGCTATAGAGCACTGCATTTATGGGTTTAGGAGAACAGTTTTTCACTTACAATAGGGGAGGAATGACAGTGCCTGGGTGACAGTGACTCTCCCACACTGCAAAGCAAGAAGTCAGTACTTAGGAAAAGCCAGACTGATCCTGCTCAAAGGTTCCCATATCCCTACCAGGTTGCCAGTGCTTTCTTTAATCCACTCAACACAGACATAGACAAACATCAGTGTGGAGAAAGGCAGCAATAAGCATCTCTGAGATTAAATTTTAAAAGGCAAAATATTTCATTCCAACCAAATTATGGATTAACACTACTCCCGCCTTTGAAGTCAGCAGAGAGGAAGACACGAAGACATTTAGCTAACTTTCTTCGACCTCTGTGCCCTTTGAGTCACGAGCTTTTTCCTCTTTGTAAGTAAGACAGTGGAGGTTACTCCTTGATGATGTTTTCATAAGCGCGTATGCTAGGGTCACCCTCCAGAGGGTGTTATATTGCTGCTTTGCTCCCCTTACTATTGGTGTAGAATTTGAAGCCCTACTCTTCATTCTATTGCAATCTCTTAGTCCTCTGTCTTTCTCTGGACCTGAACTACCCATTGTGAACGAGAAAGATGCTGCAATATGACATGATAAGAGCTTAGAGAAGGCAGCTTGCCAGCTGGCCACCATCCTGAAAACTCTCTGGGAGAACGACAGAAGGCAGCAAGCTGCATCGCTAAAAAGAATCATGAGGGAAGATGGAAAATGCAGCTTAATAGAGATGGTGTAGAAACTAAAGCAGGAAACAGAACGAATTGGATAAATTTTACTATCACTGAGGAAATGGTCACCTAAAACTGCACTCAAACTCCAGACCTAAGAAATTAATCTTGAATCAGGAAAGCAACAATTGTCTGATAAGGAAATGGGAAGAGATTGCCAACCTCATCAAGTTCTGTCTGTTTGGATGATGGAAAACTGGCAGATATGCAGCTGAATTAGGAGAAGAAGGGTTAAAAAGTGAAGCAGATTTTGCTGAAGAGGAGCACATTAATTATCTTCTAGAGAGAATTACATCCCTGCAGTCTTAAAACACTTTGAACACAGTTTCACTGGGATAAGGTCAGAGAGGCAACTGCTTTGTTCTCAGTTAAAACAAAATAAAACTAAACAAACAAACAAAAAACCCCCACAAATCAAACAAACAAAAAACCCCAGAAAAACCCCAGGGAACCGTGTATTTTCTAAATTGTCTGGTTTACTTTAGAAAAAGCAATTAGAAATAAAAATTAAAGTGCAATTAAAATACAAATCCCAACCCTCCTTCATGTATCCGTGAAGAATTCATCAACTTAACAACTATATGTGTCAAGCATTGCTTAATATTGAACTAAATAAAAAGACGCCCACAATCGGAAAGTTTCTTCGTGGTAAGGGGACACATATGCAGACCAAGATGACTTTCCAAGAACTTCCGAGAGGTGTCCCAGAGAGTTAGAGCCTCCTAGTAAAAAAAATCTTTGCTTTGATGATTTTAAATAAAATACTGGTCTTAACTCTAGCAGCTCATGACACAGCATCTTTCTGCAGGTTTTACAATCTTCTGCACTGCTAGCGTTAAGACAATTACCTAAGAAAGATTTCACTACGTGTAAATGCGCTGTGACAGAGATTAAAGTTTAATTAACCAGATTGATGCTTTTCAGTGTCATCCTTGCAGAGGCAGCCTATACAATTACAGATAAAAATATTTATATGATTTTTAAAATTAAATTTCAAATACTGCAGCAGGAATATAATTCTTTCTAAAAAGTTATTTTATTCTTAATCTTAAGGTGACAACATTCAATCTTACCCAGCTGAAAGGTTTAGACTTGCATTAAAACCATCCAGTGTCTATGGGAACTAAAGTTCACTTTTTGGGAAAACATTTAATTCTTGGTGTCAAATCCTCACAGCTGTAGAATTTATCAAGATCTTTGGCAAATAATTAAGAATTAATTGACTTAACTTAAAAATTTACTTATGGCTTCAATTTATAAATGCAACTTCTGTCCAAGGAGCCATATAATCAAAGAACAACAGAAGAATCACAGAGCAGTTGAGGTGCGCCGGGACCTCTGGAGATCACCTACTCCATCTAGTCAGCTAAAGCAGGTTGCCCAGGACTATGTCCGTCAAGTTTTGAATACTACCATCAAAGACGGTGACTCTGCAACCTCTCTGAGCAACCTGTGCCAGTGTCCAACCACCATCACAGTAAAAAAAAAAAAAGTTTTCTTTTGTTTAAATGGAATTTCCTGTATTTCAATTTGTGCGGGTTGACTCTTGTCCTGTCACTGAGCAGGACTGTGAAGATCCTGCCGCCATTCTTTACTACTTCCCACTAGATATGTAAACAGAGCGATAAGATCCCCCTAAGCCTTTTCTACTCCAGGTTAACCAGTCCCAGTTCTCAGCCTTTTCCAGTATGTCAGATGCTCCATTCCCTTCATCACCTTCCTGGCCTTTTGCTGGACCTGTCCAGTATGTCCATGTCTCTCTCCAACGGGGCAGCCCAGCACTGGACGCAGCGCTCCGGTTTTGCTCTCCCCAGAGCATTCACATAGTACATATATATGTGTTTACATGCCAGAACAATGAGCTTAAGAATGTTTTATCCAGTAGTATTCACAGAGGTTCATCCTAAACTTGTTTTCTTCTGCGTTTATCTAATACATTTACCAAAGAGCTTTTGTCTCTGCTACTCTCAACTGCTCAGCTGAGCTGAAAAATTGCCTGTTGCTTTTAGATGGCACATTTAGATCTCCATTTCTTCCCAAAGACCCCTTTTTTGTATCTTTGAGAAATGAGTTTCTATTATGCATGAATTCTGCTTTGCTGACTGGCTTCAAGAGCTGCATTCTCCCAAGTGAGATTTCTAGCCCTGGATGGGCACAGACGGTGTCTCTACTGTTCTGGCAGAAAGCACAAGCACTAGCAGGTGCTCCATTTGTTTGGCCTTTAAAACAAGAGCCAAGAGGGATCAGCATCTCTAGGATTTCAGAATTCCCAACTCTTCTAGCTCTTTGGTAATCTGCAGCTCCAGCGTGCCCAACCCTGCCACCCTTCTGCAAAAGAAAAGAGGCTGGATAAAGAACTCACATGCCTCCAAGGCCAGTCTTTGCTTTGCAAACCTCTCCTCATTACCACATTTATACAAGAGACTGAGCATTCAGGAGCCGTCTGTTCCTTGGTCTGCTCCCTGCAGTTTGGTGCCATGGATCTGGCAGAGCAGCCCAACTCCACCCCCAACACAGAGGGCTTGTCCTTAACTACTCAGGTCTCTGCAACCAGTTGCTGCCCCACCTGAGCCGCTCTGCCAGTTTGAAATGCAACTCGTTCCTAGTAGAAATCAATACACTTTCAGAATTCCTTTCTCCAGGGAAGCGAGAGAAAAAAGCCTGACATAAAAGATCTTCCATAATTCAAGTTTTGATTATATACTGCCATGCATCTGTGCCTGAGTGACCCCAGTATCACTGGGAGCAAATTCTCAAGAGGAAGCCAAAGCAAGCTTTGGAAATGTCTTTCTCTATATTATCAAAGTACTAGGAGTACAAGTAAAATTATTCATCGGTGCAGTTTCCAATTTCTGTAAACCCACAGAAGGTGGTGTAGGTCACTATTACTTTCGTGAAAAGTCCGTTCCTACTGCTAGGTTTTACTTTTCCGACTCACCGAATGTGTACTACGGCCACCCAAATTAAGTATCAGAGCAAATCCTCCCCAGTATTGCCATCATTTTCTGGTATTTTGGAATAATTTCTCAGGGTAGTTTAGACTATGCCAGCCGCCACTATTCTTGGATATGTTCAGTCAGAGAATGTAGAAAACTCTTAGAAATCTTGGAATTATTTTCTTCTGAGAAGAACCCTCTGGTTTTGTTGGGTGTTTAAATACTGCTCGTTAACCCCCTAGGATTTTACTGCTTATTGAGACAGTGCTTTTAAACATGGAATGGAAGTTCTCGTGAAAACATTTTGTCATCTTGCAATGCAAGACCTAAGGAAGCAGACGGAGAACACTTTATTTCAGTAAGAGACACTGGGGTTTTTTTCATTTAGGCAACCTAATTCTTCTTTCCCAAAAGCTATGGCAGCCAGGGAACAGAAAAACTGAATCCCCTATGATAAATTAATATAAAGATATTAAATCTGTTAATAAAAGATTTATTTTTCAATTACAGTAGAATTGTACAGCAACCCTTGATGCTTCTGACAGAGTGGCTAGTTCACTTACAGTAGGATCTCGGGGCGTTTCACGTGCCAGGCACCAAGAGAAGGTTCTCTGACCATTTGTACTTTTGCCCATGATAGGTCTCATTAGTCAGACAAAAATATCTTCTGAAGTTGGACTCCTAGAAACGGTGAGACCACCCTAGATCTCAGTGCACCTTTGGATCCTGAGCACTGCAGCTCCCAGCACCAAGCCAGCTTTCTAATAATGTGCTGGACAGCATCAAGAGGATCCTTCTCTTCCATTAAAGTCTCTAACTACTGCTGTTCAACAGTTTGCTGGGGACAGACTGCAATCCACAACATCCGATACATGGAATTCTGCTGTTTCATGATGTTACCACCTCCTATCTCTCTCTGCCTTCTCAGGGACTTCAATTTGCTTTTCTAGGAGAAAAAAATTGTATTGAAGTGGCAAAAAGATGTCATTACTCCACCATATAAATAGGTGATGAGCTTGCATCTTGAATGCTGCATGCAGCAAAATTATAAAATAAATTATAAAAAAAATTTTAAAAATAAATGGTCAATAATGCTGATGAACAAAGCAGAACTGCTTCCAAACAAGAAACGAATTAAACAGGCTAGAATTCCGCAGCTCAGAAAACAGACGCGCAGGTTGGGTTTGCTATGTACGCGCTCACAATGCCGTACTCCCTTTCTACACCAGGCTTTATAGTATACCACAGAATACCTTTTAAAAATTCTAACAAATTCTGCAAGGTATTTCCTTGGAGAACTTGAGTGGCACACAAAGCTCCAAAAACATTTCTAATCAAAAGAAAAAACTTGGTGCTTTGTATTTAAAATCCTCACAGTTATAAGAACATACAATTTAATGAGCATTTATTCATATAAACTATTATTTTGCCATAGAATCAATTCCTTTAATATTACTTTCAGTTTACTACAGGTCTCGTAGAATCTCTTAGTTTTCTAGCATCTTTCTTTTCTCGTCTGTTCATCCTTCTAATGAAGTCACTTAGGATTTATTTGTACAAGGTTTAAATTGAGAAAACGAACTTTTGTCCTGGCTCAGTACACAAACCGTTATAATGAGAGCTAAGCCCTCACTGAATAGTAATGAAACTTTTAATAATCGACTGCGTTGTCTTTTAACTAGAATAAAATATGACCTTTAGATGAATATAGTCCTTAGATGTTTTTATTTTACATTTCCATGAATGTCTATATTACTGTGCACACACAGTAGTTCTGAAAATTGAAAGGTATTTACTGGGAAAGGTATGAGTAGCCTGGAGGTAAAGCCACGTAACTACTAAGAGTAGTCTCTGAACCAGTCTAGTGTAATAGATTTATCATCTCATAATTTTATCATTTTTTTTCCAAGCTCATTAAGAAAGAATCCAGCAAAGTGCAAATGTCTGAAATAATTTTAATGGGCATTGACTAAGCGTGATAGAGATTGTTTTAATTGCTTTCAGATAGGGCTAAGTTATAATGTGACACGTCTCTCTGGTTTGGAGGAATAAAGTGGTAGCTACAATAACTAAATAAAGCAATCTACATAAATCATCATTATTGTTTTCAGAAGGAAGAGATTTTTCAGGCCAAATACCCTGAAATCAGTGCAGAAAGCTGGCCATTCACTAAATGCGGTATTACCAGTGTAAAATACAGCTGCTGACTCCGACGGAACAGGTGGTAATAAGCCAACCCATCTGCCAGCATACACTGCAGGTAAAATTAATTTATACCGGAGTCTGGGAATTAGTACAATCAATAGAAATATCTTTAAAAACTTTTTTTCCCTTAACACCATATTTCATTTATAAAACGTAACGTTTCATGGGACCACAAGAGAGGTCAAGTGAGCAAGAAGGCTATTTGATGCTGGCTGATCCCGAGCGGACCACATAAATCATCTCACCACAACCTCTCCAGCACTAGCCAAGCAGAGGCGAGGGCCTGCCAGGAGCAGCCTGGTGGCACCTTCGTTTCATTCTCAAAGATTTCATTCTTGTCTCTTGGACACCCCTGAAATAAGGTGAATCCTTTCCAAATCAGAATCTTCACAAGTTGTCTGTCTCTCACGCCTACAAACTCACTACCATGGTCACACTTGATTTTTACTTACTTTTTCCTTAAAAAAGAGGTGGCAATGTATAACAGAAGACAATGGTAACACTCTTTTTAGCCATTGTTTCTTATTTGAACTCTACAGGGGCTTGATGTTCTGACGATGCAGTGATGTATTTGCTATATCATAAGCACAAAATACAAATGTAACTATTAAGAGGCCCCTCCTCACCTTCATACTTACAGACACAAAGGCATGGGCATTTTATCTGATTTTTTAAAACAAAAGTACACATTCGTTTTCTCTGCTTCAGTACCTTTGAGCTCTGCAGTGCCTGAAGACTTACTACAGCAAGCTGCTGATGTTGTGAATTAAAGAATAGAAATTAAAAATTCCTATTCAATGCACAGAGACACCGTTTTGTGAATTTGCTATGGCAACATTTGATCTACAATGCAAATTAAATATAGTAAAAAAACGCGCAAGAAGTTTCTCTATGCCACCGTTCAAGGCATCAGAAAGCCTAGAAGAAGTGACAAAATCAAGAAAAGCAGTCTGGAAACTGGACTACCACCTGTTTCTTGTATTTCTTCTTCTGAAGCACCTCAGAACAACATTAACTGGTGCGGAAATGTCACAACATTTAAAAATATTGGGGAAATCCTGTTCCACTGCTGCTCTATTGGCTGCTGCAGATATTTATTCAATTGGGGGCTATAAAAGAGAAGATGTGATCCAGGCACTCCTGCACCCACTTCGGTAGCTTTCTGCGTTTGGCGGTATAAATTGCAATACTGCGAATAAAAGATTTTTAAGATGCCTTGGTTATGTGTTGATATATGTAACAAAACAAACCCCCAAACAACAAAAAAACCCAAACCACATAGAGCTCAGCTTGCTGAAAAGAATCACTCCTCACTGCTGGAAGCATCACTAGCATACCTGGATGATAGCTTTTCAAGCCCAAAGATTTAATCCACCAGAAGATGAGTTTATTACCATCAGACAGATTTTACAGCGAACACGCTTACACTGTCACCACATCTTAAATAACTGAAAATTTCTCCAGCAATTAATGACCTCAATCATACCAAGTGTTTTTGCTGCACTACACAAGTCCTTCACATAATTATCATAAAAATGTAGTTAGGAAAATATATACAACTACTTCAGAAAAAATCCTTTTGGTGTTCCAGTGCCTCTCTGACATACAAGTAACTTTATATGAAAGCCTCACAAATTCAAATATTTAATTTAACCTTATTAAACGTTTTCCAGCATCCAACTAGCTATTTCTTCCTTCATCTCAAGACTGTTTTTTTTCTTGACGCTAATCAATGGTTCATACGGAGCTGCCTTGCGTGGAATTCCTTACTCTCCTGTTCCTTTTATCATCTATCAGATTCAACCTTTCTACCCAAATCCTTCAGACACTCTGAGCATGTACCACATGAATATTAAAGACAACACAAGCTCTGACTGTAGTACCTCAACAAGTACTACTCTGCCAGATTATTGGCAAAGGAACTGCGTATGGCACAGGACACAGAACTTCACACATACCAGAGAACAGCCCAGGCATAGTAACGATGTCACCTAGAAACCAATTTTACCAAAAATTGATAGTCTGAAAATTCAAAGAATAATAAGCTATTTATCCTGACTCCCAACTTAAGAAAATTCAATTATAGGCAAATTTAGCCTTTTCCAAAATAGTTTCTGGTACTAGCAGATAGCTATTAACTAGCATTGAGAGCTGTATGGTCTCGCTCGTTAATATTATGTCATGTTCTTTTTTGTCACTCAGAAGCCAGAACTCAGGATCCGGAACTTTCCAAGCAATACTAAGAGGGTCTGTCACCTCTCATCCTAGCTACATATGTCCCACTCTCTCGGCAACGGTGGAATTATATCTTCCCACAATCCTCTACCAGACAGTCCTTTCTCCCCTCACCTTTCCGTTGCCCCAGTACTTCATTTTCCAATGTTCTTCAAAATTCCTTCCTTCTTAGCCAACAGTCCATGCCTAAAAAATATAATGCTTCTAGAGATCTAGAGAATAGTTGTCAGCTTTAACTCTTCAAATCCAGACATCACCTGTAGAAGTCAAGTATTCTTTTTCACTTCCTCCCAGTAATTCTGAGAGAAATAATTTTAGTTATTTAAACTCAATTAGCAGCTGACTGTTAGACGGACCAAGTCAAGATCTTCCCATTGTTTTAGCATCTGTTTTGTCTCAGCAGATATCAAGACCCATTCTTCTCCTGGTTTCCTCTCCAATGATCTTTTGCACAGTATCTCAGTCTCCTCCATGAAAGCCAACTCACCAACAAAGCTGGTTGAAAAGAATATTGATATCACCCAAAGAAACACAACAGAAAAATGACAAGGCTTTCTGCACGACATATGGGGTTTTAGGGACATTTCCACCTAGCTGAAATTTGGTTGATACACAAAGCAAGCGGAATGCATCTCTAAATACGTGAGGACAAGAAAATAACATTAAAATCGAAGGTAAAGAATTATCCCTGTGTTCTCAAAAAAGTAATAGCATTCATCAGACTCATTTCAGTCCCGTGGAGAAGCATTGGAATGGATAGTAGATAAACATGAAGTTGATAAAGGAAATGAATAGAATCTCTTGGAAATAACCACAGCCTTTCAGGGCTATGCGTTTGGAACACAGGTAGATAAAACTGACATGCCTGACCTTAAATGTAACACTTTTCTTGACAGGTTGTGTTATTTGTGTCAGACTTGTCAATCAAATATGACACGAATATACTTCAGCAGCTGTGAAATTTGATTAAAACTCCATGCAGTTGCCTTTTGCTTAAAGTCTGGATACACTTACGTAGTCCACTACCTGCAAAACTGTGATTTTGCTTGTTAATTGGTCCTTAATTTTACTGTTAGGGAAACCTATTCCTGCTTTGCTTTTAACTGAAGGGCAGATAAAATCAGCCCTTTGATATTAACACTTTCATATCATGAGGCAATTTTTAAGGTTCCTTTTAGAGTAAGGATCCTGGCTGCATGCATTCATACACTTTATGCTTCATGCTCATAAAATCTTAAAATACTTGCTTGATCTATTACGAGAAACTACCGCTTTGGAACTTCGAAAATCCAATTCTGCAGTTCTCATGCAGCTTAAAAACTGAGGCTGTCTCTCAAACAATGGGAGATAGACTGAATTATTTTGCCAATGTGAATGATAAAGGTCTACGAGACACAATCATCTACCAGGACAGTTACTCATTGTTATTACTTTCCTATAGAAAATGATGCACCACTTTTCAAATATTTAGTAACCACTCTTTAAACATCAGGCAAATTGTCTAAACATCAGACAGACATGATTTTTATTCATTTGCCATAGCTTGGAAAAATCAAGTTATAACTAAGACAATTCTGTCTCTTCGCAGGACTGAGAAAGCTCTGGTGGCTTGAGTCCTGATTTGCAGCTTTCCTCCAATCGCTGAAGAGAACAGTTTCAAAAGTGCAAATAGAAGTGAAGGCATTTTACGATGAACTGCATTTTATGATTCTGACCTCTGCTAGACAGGTCGATCTAATTGTGCCCATATTTCAGATGCGGTATTTTACGATTAAATGACATCTATTGCGCTCAGATTATCTGCAGCTCCAAGCTAGCAAGACGGGATTTAAAATACTTTCACTACTTACACCTCTTTAAAACCATTTCGATAATTAGGATATTCTTTCTATCATAGCCTTTGGGGGGTAAAGAAAAAATATCTCTGATCATTCTTGCACAGGAGATTTTTAATAGCAGCACATAATTATTTTACTGTACTTATAGAGAGAAATGTTACAGTTGGCTGAAAGAACTACAATACGTGGTGTGATCTTAGGTGACGGGCATCATCTCCACATACATAACCAAGCTCATCTGAAGCTGCATAACCAGTTCTCTCTCCCTCCTGGAGTCAGCAGTTTGAAAGGCTGCATCGTTGAAATAATAATGTTAATTCCAATATTCTCAACTAAACTGGAGATACTTCAGTGCTTTTTAAGATTACCGGTACAACATACAGCCTATCCCTCAAATTACAGGTACATTTTATGTCTGCATTACCCCACCCTTTTGGTCTCAAAGATCTAATCTATTGCTTTGTGTCTTTATCATTTTTACGATGTTAGAGCGCTTTTAGAAATATTACGCATAAGGCTATGCAACCTCCCAGAACCCGTGCTGAAAATTGTCTTTACTTCCCAGGAAGCAATCTCCTTGGTGCTTACAAAGAAGTGGCAACGTTCCCAGATCTCCATTTCAGAGTCAACCGTACCCTTTCTTCTGTCCTTCTGGGAGATGACCACTGTTTTTAGGAACTGTCAGCTATTTGGGCAATATTGTAACACGGAGAGAGGACCCGGACCGCTGAACCTCAGCGCCGCAGAGCGGCGCGTTCCAGGCACTGGGATGCTTTGGAAGGTGCGTGGACACCAAGGCCAAAAGAAGGGGAAAGCAAGCTCCCTGCAGAGCCCAGGACCGCGGCGCTGGGCTGGAACCAGGCATTACTTGGACTATTTCTCTGCTATCAGTAGACACCTGAAATCCATGGCCAAGGCTTTATTTAACCCTTTTGCCTACCACAGGTCCAGGTGAACCATACCTTACTGCGTTGTTAACGGTTACCTGTTAACAAAGCAGAAGGGGGAGGTGGTTTAGTTTTTGTCTTTGTTTCTAACCAGCCAGATCTATTTTAATTAGAAATGAACTACAGTGATTTTCCTCAGGTCAAATTTCTTTTGCCCATGACAGTAACTGGTAAGCAACCTCCCTGGCTCTATCGCAAGCCCATGAGATTTTTCATCTTAATCTCTTGCCCTGTCCTTTTGAGGAGGGGGAGTGAGGGAGTAGCTGGGGGGAACATCTGGGCCAGCCACAGGTTACCCCCCCACACACACCCCTCTGTTTGCTGTTTTCTCAAAGTCTAGAAAATTACTACGGTTGTGCTAGAAAAATAATGTGATTATAAACTGCTGCTCAACCAAGAGCCCTTAAATCTAAAATAACTCACACCAACCACTGCTTAAGGTAGTGGATCGGCTGTAACTGCTTGAAGACAGTGACACACAAACGGTTTGATGTAGTGACCTGTTCCCTAGCAAAAAATTATATTACCTCAGACTGAATAATATCCAGAAAAATTTAAGACAGATGGAAAAACCAAATATCAGTTCCTTAAAATTACAATAAAGAACAAAGACCCCAAATCCTTCCGGCATGCTGACCAAATTAATTATGGAAAACCAGGTCAGTAAAAAATTGGAAATATGTTAATTCTCTTAACTCACCCATATGTGTCTAGCCCAGTAACCCATGTTAGACTCATTCCTTTAGTAAAAAGGAAAGTGTTATAGATAGTTTAAAAAGTTCAAGTGCCACATTGATAAGAAATCAAACACGGACAATACATTTTCCGATCACCCTCTGTATTAGGAACGGACAAACTGGTCTAATGTCAGTAGCGATGCACGTGGCTTTCAGCGCTCTACCTCTCTTACTACCAATAACAGCAACTTGTGACTAACCCCAGCCGATTCCCCTCGAATTATCTCCCCACCAGTAGTCACTGAAGACTTTCTGCTTGTCTGCCTTGAGTGTCATCCACCTTAGCGGCAGTACAGAAATGAGGCTAAATCAGGA
Organism: Bucorvus abyssinicus; assembly: GCA_009769605.1. Taxonomy (NCBI): domain Eukaryota; kingdom Metazoa; phylum Chordata; class Aves; order Bucerotiformes; family Bucorvidae; genus Bucorvus; species Bucorvus abyssinicus. The sequence continues at coordinate 4,732,944 of CM020039.1, read as the reverse complement.
GGCACATCACTTGTTTAAACCACAGCCACTCCAAAAAAGCTCCCCCCACCCTGGAACGGTAAATGACCTCATGCAGAGCACCACGGCACTGCCCATGTGTCCAGGCCAGCGCCGAAGTCGATCGCATGGCGCTGGGTTGTGGATAATACGGGTCTCAAAGACCGCACCCCAGATGCATGTTTGTTCACAGCTCCCACCAAAGCAATACACGCAGTCTCTCACTTGAGCTCTGAAGCTTAAACTGGCAAAACAAGACCCTTCAAACAAACCAACCAACCTCCACCTCTGCAACCTTTAAAGTCAGGGATTTAGGCACTAATACAGCGGTGCACCCGCAGGCAGATAGCTGTGGTTGCAAGGCCTTAGTGAAGGAAACCCAACACGTACGGAGTGATGGACAGGTCAACCTGGAGACCTTCTCCAGGCTGACTCACACACACTCCCCTCGGGTTTGTTAGCCATGGAGCAGGCGGTGGTCTCTAAGCGTTCACTGCCCTTGTTGTGAGTTATTTGTATAAAGCAGAGTCAGACACGCTTTCTAAGAACACAGCACTGTTACAAGGAGAAAACTACCAAATACTAGCATCACTTTTAATAGAAATGTCATCCGTTCGGTCAACAATTTATAAGAATAATAGCTAGGCTATTACACAGATCATAAACATCTTACTAGCTGAGCAGCTGACAGTGCATTTTAGTGCGTCCCACGTGCTTTCCACTTCCTTTTAATCATTTAATGAAGGAATATCACAGATTCCATGACTAAAACCCGTATTTTCTATTTCCTTTATATTATCAGAGGCCAGATAATAACATGTAGCAGATGTTAATGTTCCTATCCATTACTCATGAGTTGATAGAGGAGGATGAATATATTATCACACTTAAAACAGAAAGATGGCTCAGGTTGTCAGCGGGAACTTGATTAGCTTGCAAAAGAAACTTGCTCAGTTCATATGCTTATGAGACACCCTGTCAAAGTTCTGCGAGATTAAAGACAGCTGCCCCAGTGGAGTACACAGACAAAGATAATGTACACATAAACATACCATCAATCCAGGTAGGTTCTCATTTTTCAAAGAGCGCAATCTAATTCAGAAAGGACTGAATGCTCTTCAGCAAAGTGTAGAACAGTTTGAGCGCTGAGTATGACCAACCAGAGAGATTTCTCATGTGAGGTTTAGCCTGACTGACATCCTGAAATATTCTTTTTCCTCTTTGAGCTGAAGCAAGGTAAACTTTTCTGATTCCGAATGTGATAGAAAGGTACACAAAAGTTATTTAGGATGAGGAAATCTTTGTTCCAAAGGCTGGGAAACAAAATGAAACTGCAGTGAAGTATGCTATTCCTCATGCACAGACTCACTCTCATTTATTACAGCACTCTAAGATAGCTATAATAATAACTCAAGCAAGGCTTATTATGGACAAACCTCCACTCTTCACTTTGACCTCTACAGAACCTGCTAAAGTCACGGCTGTGGTGACTTATGCATCAGAAAAAATACTTCTGATGGATTCATTCTGATTAAGCACAGGGACAAATGCAGAGGTAATGTGTACAGTGGTGGAAAGTTACACCCCAGTGAATGTAATGTCAGGTGTCAGGCAGTCTTAATCTAAGGCAACCATGCCAGCACAATTTATGTGTCAAGATGCTGGAACAAAGTCCTTTACTTGAAGCAGAAATATGCAATATTAATATACACTTTAAGCTGTTCCTCTTCCTAAACAAGGATGCGCTGGCATGTAAATAAACACCAGCCCAGGCTTCTTAAGTTTCTCTTGATTCAGAAGTGATCTGTATCCATCCATAAGCCCCACATCAGCAAGTGAGAGTAAGTCTAAGCAAGCCTAAGCTTGTCAAGCAGAAAGCGTTGAAGGAAAAATGCATGTTAGAAATATTTCTCTTGAATTACCTTCGAAACTCATCTTTAATATCCTGAACTGAATAAGGGCAGACAAGATTCAGAAAACATGGTAGTATTAAGTACTCAACAGGGAAAGTAAACACCTAGAATTTCTTCGCATATCCTAGTGAAACTATTCTCATCAACTAGTTAGGCCGTATGTTCTGGCAGCCAATTTATACGCATTCCCAATTTAGTGAAGCCTTTAGATAATACACCCCCAACACAACTAAAATACACTAGAGATGCTTAAGACCAAAATACAGAAATCACCTCTGTACTCCTGGAACACATGCCAATTTCTAGAAACAATTGCCCTAGTTTAATTACTAATAGTTTAGGTTTTATGAATACTCAACATTATGCTTACAATAAACTCTTCCAATGTTTTACAGTAATAAAACCCAATTATTTTAAACAATTTTGGGGAAGCTTCAAATGGAAACTCACAACAACTGTTTTGGCTGATTCTTATATGAAAGAAAATAGAGGTATTTGGTGGACCACTTATCTTTGCCCATAAAAAGAGAATTGCTCCACTCATTTTTCTCAGTTGTACACAGCAAAGGAATCATGTTGTTATGTGTGAGATAAGTTAATCCTGCCCAGCAATACAGCAGACTTTGACTTGCTGCGCATGTGAAACACACAAGCTGTGATGGCATAAAAACTGCTCTGCCGCCACAGTTAATAAGTTACACATTATGCTGTATAGGTACTGCTCACTAATAAAACTACCAGTAACATTCCGGCAGCACTAGGATAGTCAAGAATTTCTATGGTGAAGGATAACGAGCTAAGAAGTAAGCACTGCTACTCGTTTGGGCACCAAGAAGCAGATGGAACTGTCTTGCCATCTCATGAGATATTAGAATATCAACACCCCAAAGCCTGTTAACAACATCTGTTAATCTAATTACTCCGAATGTGCATCTGTAATAAATGCACTTCGAAGTCAGCTAGCTTCCAGCACATCTCTTCTGACTGTTGATTTGAAAGGCTGACAAATTATTTTTGCAGAGAAGAAAAAACAAACAAACAAAACACCCCAACTGCCAGAAATTTAAAAGTCTTACTGGACCAAGGACTATCCTTTTGTTAGGATGCAAATTTTCAGCTTGTGCATATCTGACACCAAATATACCTACAAAAGTCTTCTTAACACTAGTATTTAGACTTAAAGGCACTTGGACGCAGTTTTAAGTGTTTTCTTACTGATTTCTGTATTTTCTAAACTGGCTCTCAGCTGAGTTTTGAGTTGGTCCTAATGATTTGCATGTGAGAGAAAAAATGGGCATGGTTAATTATGTAGTATCTGGTGAAAATAACGTTGTTTCTGTATTATCCACAGGTATCATTGAGAAAGACAATTTTGTACACAAGACTAGACAGTTGATTAAGAATCATCAGACCCCTGAAGCTCATTTTACCAGTCCTTTCAACGGGCTCTGACCGACAATTTCAGCACTTTGGTTTAACATCAACCTCTTTCCTCAAGCTGTTTTGAGGTGATAATTCAAGAGGAGAAAGGCTAAATCTTTACTGGCAAATGATGATGTTAGGAGGGGAAATTACCATCATATACAATGTGTAGTGTACGAGGGCTATCTTTCATTTTCCACCATTTCTTTTGGGGGAAAGCCATTGAATGTCTCCACGCTAAAGCAGGTAAGACTAGCACCTCCTGGCTAAATATAGTCCTGCAGTTAAATTAATCTGGGATTACAGAAGATTCATCAATATCGTGGAAACGACCAGGCAAACTTGCACTGTTAGATTTACTACCTGAGCTATTGCAGTGACTTTCATTCTAAACAAATAGTTTAATTTACTGTCTCCAACACTGCCTACACACCGTATGATTCTCTCTAAAACAAAGCCACAATCAAAGGCATTCAGTGGTATTCACTTTGGAAGCTATAAATCCAAATTTGTGCTATTGTGCTAATACTTCTGTGTTGTTGACTATTCCGAGTTGACCCCTACGTCTACCAACAGAATGAAGAAACAGCAATTTTTTCTTAATTTTTTTTAACAGACAGCTACAATTTGGGAGTAGCAGTGCACTGACTACATGTGGACCCAAGTGGGGGTCCTGAACATATCCCACAATTACAGCAGGCAAACTTAGTTGCAGCTTTATTGCCCCAAGACAAAATGTTTGGATTAATTTTTTATTTCTAGATTGAAATGAATTTGCACACATTGGACATTGTGTTTGCATTAAGAAAAAGCAAGGTTGAAGAATCAAGTCTGGCACCTGGAGTAGAAGCTTTGTAAGGACACGCAGCTCTTGTCCCACAGTCTAGCACTATTCCCAGAGAAGATCTGTTTGCTGAATAAATGCGTTTAACTCTTTCTGTAAAACATTCCATGTGCTTTGTCCTAGAAATCACTGTCACCTAAGTGATACCTAAAAAAGAGCCTGAGAGTTTAAACTTGGTTATATATCACTGGCACGGTAAGGATTCAGCAGTGAGGGAGGTGAAGTCACTTGCTGATTTAACTCTACCCAACCTAGATATAATGGTGAAATCAACCCAGTGACATTCTAAATGTCTATAATAAGTTTCTATTTGAAGAAGCTTTCCAAATTTCTTGGGTTTTTTTAAAAAAAAGAATAAGGGAAAAAAATTTAAAAAGAGAGGGATTATTAAAAGACCAATATATTAAAATTTAGGCACAACTCTGGAAATGTTAATGCTTTTCATGTAGCAAATTGCATGTAATATTGTAAAATCTTATGCTACGTGAAGCACAATTTACAATATGCTTTAAAGAGTAATAGAAGCAGATGGATGATGTTTCAGTGGCAACCTCTTCTATGTGCATTTCCAATTAAAGAAAGAAATGAAAACTTTCCTGTCCTGTGGTGTTATAATGATATAGATAACTGAATTATACTGTGGCGCAACCATTTAATAACGCTTCCGATGAATGGTACTTTTAAAATTTAGAGGAACACCTCCATCTTCTACTTCGGGAGTTAACTAAAGCGTATGACAGTGATTCACTACTTGGAACATTTTCCCTGAGGTACTTTTGCACAGATGCAAGAGGGAACATAAAGAAAAAACAATATCCAGAGAAAGCATAATGAAATCCCATTTTTCTGTGAAATATATGGCCAGTATGGAATTAGTCTCTGATCAAACCTCATTGCTCAGAATCACAGAATCATCTGGTTGGAAGAGACCTTTAAGATCATGGAGTCCAACCGTTCACCCTGCACTGCCAGGGTCCCTAAACCATGTCCCTCAGCATGACATCTACACATCTTTTCAACGCTTCCAGGGATGGGGACTCCACCACCTCCCTGGGCAGCCTGTTCCAATGCTTAATGACACTCTGTGTAAATAAATTTTTCCTGATATCCAACCTAACTTTCCCCTGATGCAACTTAAGGCTGTTTCCTCTCGTCCTGTCGTTCATAACATGGGAGAAGAGACTGACCCCCACCTCCCTACAACCTCCTTTCAGGCAGTTCTGAAGGGTTTTTCCAGCACCTGAAGGTCTTCAGGCTGTCGCACTGCCAAGGTCCCAACAAGTTACGGCTAACTAAAGACCTCCAGAAGACCCCTCCACTTCTCCCAGTTCTCTGCTGGCGCTCTCCTGATTGCAATGCTCTCTGCTGGTGCTCTGTTATTCCTCGAGAAACAGCAAAAAAGAATCCCAAACCCCAGGCACCAGCAGCTGCTACAAGCTGACAATACTCTTGAGCCAATTCATCCACACACACATTTAAGGGCAGTGCCAATACCCTTCATGACCACATGTGCAGCATGAGCGGGAGACTCCAGGGCACCAGCCCAGCAGGCAAAGCCTAGAGCAGAAGCGGGATGTCTGAAAATGAGGCAAGGAAACCCAATGAGTTTAGAAGTTATTTAGTTATCCTTAAAGATAAATGTCTGCTTGGAAGGGAATGAGACAACTTTTTGTAAGATTTACACAGTTAAAATACTCCACTTCAACCTTTTAACTTCAGAAAACCCTGCTCTAGCTACTTTTTAACATTACGCAGGAAGTTTATGTTTATGGTCAGAATAATTTCATTCTTACATTCCCAGCACAAGATCTCTCAGGAAATACAGATATATCTATTTCTACATATTTATAAAGATAAATATAGTATAAATATTTCTATATTTATATAGAATATTGTGTATTTCTATAGACTATGCAGAGTGTATAACTGAAGTTTTATATACATACGCACATGAACATTAGTAAAACTGAAAAGCTGATACACTTCATAAACCCAAAACGGCAGACAGATTAAACTGACACATATCTTACCTTTTCTGAAAGCAAAATGAAACAACAACAGACAAAAAACCCTGGAACGTTAAAATGCAAGCAGAATAATTCAGTATTTGTAAGGTCTGCTGCATGGTGAGGACATTAGTTCACATTGTGGACAATCTATTTTGAAAGATAAATTGTCCTTTCGTAATTTAAAATTGATAATGAATTGATAATTCATGAAAAAAGTTGTGGTTCTGGGTCTGCTACTGACTTGCTCAGGAAGTCCCCCCACTAGCTGTTTATCTCAGCTTTTGCAGTCAGACTTGGTGATTATTTTCCCATTTCATCTCATGAAAATATTATAAGGTTTAATGAATAAGCATTGTAAAATGTTTCAAGAATGTTGGACGAAAACCACTACACAACCACAAACACCACGTGCATAGAAAAGCTGAGTAACAGCATGTGAGGCTCCCGTCCTTCACATCTGCTGCGCTGAAGAAAGACCAACAGACATCCTACTATCGCAACAGTCCTCTCTCGAGGCAAGGATCGCACTTACTTTTTACACCAGTTAAGAGTTTCACGGGCATTTTTGAGCTCCTCTTTCACTTAGTGTACAAAGCAACAATCTAATAATATTATTAATACCAGTAGTCAAAAAGTTTAGGGCTGGCTCATAGACAGCTGCTCTGAGACAACATGAGTCAGAATTACATAAATCTTGTGACTGGAGAGATAGATCATCCTCTAATCCTGGACTGGAAAACAAAACAAAACAAAAACATGCCTGTTATTGACCCTAATGAGATCAGAAGCAAATTCATATGTTGCTCATGAGTTGAACTTTTGAAGGCCAGACCGGCGACAGCACAGAGAAACCACTGACTTTCCTTCACTGCTCCCTGAACAACATTTCGCATGGGATGCGCTAACCTCCTGCGCTGTTTCGCGTTACAAGAAGGTGGTCACCTAACCTGATAGTGCTGCCTCATTCCTGCAGATTACACTGGTTTATGCAGGATTTACACAGCCTAAATAGGAAGAAATGAGCACACCAAAATACTTCTTAAATCACATTTTTTCCTTTTCCATGAATATACTTTGACTACGTACATCCTACAACAATACGCACATTTATAGTACCCAAAGTAGCATTCAGTACAGCGATTTTTATCAGAAAAGAAAAGGAGAAAGGCAGAACACTACTTTTCAAATATTTTGAGTTGTCAGACGTCACCAAAGATGGAAACATATTTTCACTAATTTTTTAAAGTATCAAACCATGCTCCTATTTTTTCTCGTATGGCTGATAAAATCCTAAGTGCTGCATCTCATATATCTCTCTGCATTTAGTCACAGAACGGCTGTCAAAGGCGCTATGCAGCTCTGAAAAGGTGACGAAATTACACTTTTTGAAATGACCATTTGTTACAAAAGACACTTCAACATCATCTGCTTTTTCCTCTACATGAAAGTAACAGTTGAGTTGCCAGATACACACACTTTGCTTTGTACACTAGGTGCTTTTCTCTCACCCTCTCTTCTGCCCTGGGATCTGCCCACTGAATAAGCACTTTGCTGAAGCAATCCAAGAAGTGCAGTGAAATCAAACAGTCTCTCCACTTCTTTTAACAATACTGAGGGCTGACTACATTTTTTAATATGTCTCCATCTACTGTGATAATCCAGCAATTTTTTGCAAATGTTTTCCCGTGTTAGAGCTGATTGTCTTGATTTTGGAGGTTTCAAGATGAGTTCGGGGAGTGGGGTTTTGTTATTATTCTTTTATTCCTCTCAGTTAACACTAAAATTACATTTTTTAATTAAAAAAAAAAAAAAATCTCAGTAGACATTCAGATAGAGAAAACTGTCATCCTAACAGGCCAGGCCCCATTTGAATGATTTTTCAGTCCAATAAAAAAGCTCATAATCTCCCGACATCACATTTGACCTTAGTGGTTTTTCATTCCTTCATAAAAGGAAGAAAAAAAAACGGAGAAAAAAGATCAGCCATGTCAAAATGGGACAGGTAAACAAAAGGTGAAGTCTTCCACGCCCCCTGAAAACAGTAGGAACCAAACCAAGTTAGAGGTACGTGCTGCTACACCAACCTTCCATCAAAGAGGGCTGAAGGCAGCAGATCGCTGCTCGTGCACACAGTTACGTCCGCTAAAAGTTTAGAAGCTTAAGCCAAATATCCTCACTGTGAGAATATCAGGGTTTAGAACATTCATCTTTCTGTTAAATGTTACTTAAAGAGCTTCCTCGGTAGCAAGCCGTAGAAACACATGACAGCTCCCGATACATCGCTGGCTGCAAAACAACCCTGGTGACAAACCCCTAGTGTGGTTCCTACACGTCGTGATTCGGAAAACTGATGGCAAACGTAACCTAGTACCCGCTTACATGCTTGAAGGTTGCTAGAAACTAGGAGTGTCAAATCTTAGGTAACAAAATTCGCATGACATTAAATCCTGTTAGACAAGAAGGTAAATTTATACCTGAAAGATAAGTCGTTTTTCCTAGTTCTGTTGTTATAGACAGTAGAGGCACACCACTACACCATGAATATATAAACATTCAGCGTAAAGTGAAGTTTAAGATCAGAGTAAACACTGGAAGATTTTTTTTTCCAAAAGTAATTACTTCTTAGAAATAAACTTTCTCTTATTTTCACACCTGCTACAAGATTAAATGTTCTTGCCTCCAGTGGTTGAGACTTGTCTATCTCCATAAGCAGAAATCACCAACTGATATCCATTCTCACTCATTTCTACCTAACTGTAATTTGATACGGCAGAGTAAAACTCCCAGAACGCACCTTCTGTTTTGGCGGTATGAGCTATGCTTTCTGCACAAGAAAACCCTGTCAAGAGATCTCTTATGGCCATACACTCCTGTGCTCTCAATTGGGCTGCGTCCTGTTCCTAGCAGTTAGCCTACAATCCGCCTGCTGGACCCCTTTCAAGCTGGGGTATTGGCAACAGATGGAGCATCTAGATGCAGTTATATGACAATGTCTCCTCCTCATGTAAATTCCTTTTTCCAATCCTTGTCTGACCAGCCTTTTGCTTTTCCAAACTTCTTTCTGTAGCCCAATTAAGCCTTCTTGCTCATCATATACTTACACAAATTTCTACCTCTATTGAACTTAAAATATATTTGCTAGCTGCACCCTTTCCATAGTCCTCATTTGATGTCACACACAGGCAGTTTTGTTCCCACTAAGTTGAACAGCAAGTTTATTGTTTCAGTAAGATGAGCCAGGAATTAGGCAAATCTTCTGGAAGCAAGATACTGCTAGTTCGTGTCGCCTTTGCAGAAATGTCCGTGTTTTATGAACACGTCGCTAAGAACACTTGAGACTTTTCTACCCCTTCAGCAGAATTGTACTTGTTACCTTCCTAACTTTCTGGGATTCGTGTTTGACCAAGAAAACTATTGCATTTACCTCGGTAAATAAACCATGCCGATTTATAGAGGCTGATGAACCAGTTGATATCATCTCCTCAGTGGACTCTTCATCTCTCTTGCAAAGACCCTATTACTGATACTTTTTTTTTTTTAATTGTTCTGTAAAAAATGTTATTATTAATAATGCTATTGTGTTCAGTATGAGAACTTAAACCAACCTAATAGTCAGCATTTCTTACCTTCTGTATGGAGTTAGTTGCTAAGATTAACAAAGAAAATGTTTCTCAAAAAGATGTAAAATGCTTCATATGTCAGATTTTAGCCAAGAGTTAGAAAAGGGAGAATGGATTCATTGTTCGGATTTCTTTCTTTCTTGATTTTTTTGGATGCCAGCCAAAACACTGAAAGAGAAGCTCTTGAGTCTCTCAGCCATGTTAAAGGTTGTTCAGCATAAATTTCTGGGACTAGGATCAATGTTTGAAGCAGCCAACACTGCTAGCAGCATTGCGAATAAGTTGGAAACATGACATCTGGGGGTTTGATTTTCATTCTTTTTTTTTTAACACCAGAGACTTGTACTGTGGTATATTTATGTACTACTCCTTTCTTATGTCATTTGGGATCTCAAAGTAACAACTACTATGTCTGCATTTTCTAGGAATGAAAAAATGAAATAAAAACTGAAGCATGATGTGGAGGAGTGCAGCCGTATTATAAGAAACTCAAAGTTACATTTCAGTTGTTGAGAGCAGAAGCTAAAGCACTCGTGTTCAGATGCTCAGTGCCACACTGAGGAATAAGCCTCATGTTTTAAAAAACAAACAAACAACCAAAAAAACCCAACAAGAAAGCAGTCAAATATCTACTTAGACCAACTCTCAGTAATAGAATGTATTTTAAACACCGAGTTTGAGGCTATTCTGCATCATACTTACACTATTTAAACTAAAAAGCTAAAAAAGGAGATAATTCACTTCAGGGTAACCACACTTCACCAGTGAACCCATCATTTTTCAGCAACCATCGTACTCGCTCCCTTTCGCCCCCTTCGCCCCATTCAACGCTCGTCCCCTCTGACCACTCCATTCTGCTGTATTAGCTGAGGAACACAAATACTTGATCTGGGCTTACTGCTTTTATTCAACACCCAGAACAATCTATGTCTATTCCTTTAAGCTCCTTTGGATGTGAAAAAAAATATGGTTACATAAACCTCCGTAATCCCGAGGGGAGGACAGCACACACAGGGGTTGCCGGCATCAGGATTAACCGCAGTGTACTAGAGGGCAAGCTTTAATCTCCTAAAATCTACCTCACCGTTCCAAGCTGGTTTGTGCTGGTAGATGAAGCTTTGGAAATAGGACACAGCTGGCAACAGTGCTAGAGAGAAACACTTGAAAAAAGAAGAGAGAAGGAAAAGCAAGAGAAGGCAGGACTGGTGAAGCTGCGCACGGGCTGCCTCAGCGCGGTGACCGCCGGCGGTCCCTGCGGAGGCACCCCCAGCCACCGAGACCCGCGGGCTTAGCGCAACCGCAGTTGCCCGGCACTCCGACGGACCAACATTAATTGCAGGATCGGAATTCAGTTGGGAATCTATCACTGCAGCAGATGCCTGAGCACCAAAGCATGCTCTGCCGGGGAGATGCACCGCTCTGTGCGCACCCCGCTCCCACAGAGGAGAACCTGCCCCTCCAGGGGACCAGAAGGGTCACTCACCAGCAGGGGGGTCAGGCTCACTCAACCCCCGAGATACACTCGGATCGTGTCCTGATGCGAGAGGAGTCCCGGGAAGTATCCTCAGACAGCGCCCTGATCCGGGGCAGAGCCCCCGACGGCATCTCCTGCTGCCCCAGGGAGGACCAGCCCGACCCGGGTGCTGCGGCCGGGCTCCTTCCATCCCCGGCGGGGTGTGGGCTGCGGGCAGCGCAACCAGACAGCACAGGCGGGAGGCAGCCAGCGGAGCCCAGACTGCGAGGCACCAGAGAGCCCTGGGGCACGACCTGATCGTTATCAGGTGCTTGTGCAGACCCCAGCCTTCGTGCAAGCCCTCTGCACGCCCTCGGGGGGTCTGCACCGCCACACTTGGTTGTCAAAGGCCTTGTAGCAGAAATTAGAAGGAAACAAAATCACTGCACTGTGAAACCAGGGAACCTACACGTGGACCAAAACCAGTCTAGAAATGTTGTACCAGATGCAAGAGTCTTGCCTGGATTTGACATTCATTGATCCAAATTAATATAACAAATGCTGGAATAGACTTTCTCTTCTCTTTTGATAGACCGTGCGGGATGAAACCACTGCTGAAGCCATGTATTACTTAAGAGAAAAATGTAGAAAAAGGTTATTAGGCATATCTCTGACGAATGCCACGGTTCTGCTTTTTGGACCTGTGATTTCCCAGTCAAACAGTTTTCTGTTGAGCTACAGCCTCTGCTGAGTGTGACGATCCAAAAGGCAGAAGGGGCGTAGCTCAGCACCTGATGCACAGCCCTGACTGGGAGAGGCGCTGGAGCACCCATTCCCAGCTCTGCAGCCTGGGCTGGATCATCTCACCTGCATCAGTCTCGGCTTCCTTTGGCACTGCTGTGTGTTCAGGAAAGCACACATACTTACAACAATATGTAAACGTTTGTTTAAGGGCTGTTGTGACCAATGGTATTTAAATATGTGATTAAATGATAACCTAATTAAGGCATTAGACAGTGAATACAGGTTACATGCTGCTCATGCTGTATCTGGAAAAGACAGTTCCCTTGCTCCTCTTCTGCAGCCGAAATCCTTAAGCACAGGAGCATCACACATTGAAAGAAAAAATAATGAAGTAAATTATTCCCCTTCTGCTCTTAAATTTTGAGCCTGAAATCACTGTTTTGAAAAGTTAGAAGTCTGAGTGCAATAAACTGTTAGACATCAGCACAAACTTCTGTAGGACACTGTCGGTGCAGTTTCTTTTTTTTCTGTACTTTTCTATATTTGGCATTGTCCCATCTGCCTTTGTCAAACTTTAAATATACTAGAGCTCGTTAGGAGCTAAATATGAGCCATAATACACAGAATTATGTTTATCTGATAAAGTTACACAAATAATTCTGCACATAACTGATATTCATCAGTATTTCAACTGTTAGGTAAGTTAAGTTTTAAGCATTTCCAGCATTAAGAGAAATATCAGGAAAAAGTAATTATGGCACTGCAGAATCGAGATGATAGTAAAATAATAGCATTTCTTTCTTATTTAGTAGTTTGTATTTCCAAAGCACTACACAATCATGAACAAATTAATCTAAGGCTTACACTGAATTTTACCGATAAGGACATTAAAAGCCTTTAGCGAATGTTTAATTGAAATAACTGCCACACATTAATTCCGAGAAACTTGTTTTAGTATCATAGAGATTTAGCAAACACCTAATGAGAATGAACTCCATATGACCCAGTGCACTGAATCCTGTCTGAGTCTCGGCTAGCAAGAAACTGCTTTGAAATGACATCTTAGGAGGAAATGAAGGGCACATTACAAATAGAATGAACCTAACCATATGCTGTCCCTTAGACCATGAGCAGAAATGGTAGTCTTTAAGGCTGCCTTTTAGCTGACAGCACAGTTTTCCATGGAGAAAAAAATTTCACTAGTTCTGAACTTGACTCCCAAATCCAGAAGTTTGCCCTCTCTGAGGCAAGAGTAACTGTCACCTATTTTTTCCCCTCCAGGATAAAATAAGTGAATTCTAATCACCCAGTAAAACCTGTCAGAGGATGCACTGCGATGAACCCAAAGGTTTTCTCAAAAAACTGTTTCAAAGAAAAGCATCACTGCTTCCTCTTCTGCATTCTGCTGTCCCCTGATGGGAATCTGAATCCTTTAGGTTCCCAACTAAACACCACTGTCATAAAAAAAAAAAAAAAATTTTTTTTGTGCTTCTGTTCTCAACCTTTCCTCATCTGGCAGCTTCCAAGTCCTGTGATCATCTTTGTAGCTCTTCTCTTGACCCTCTCCACAGCTTTTTTGTATACCAGGGACCAAAACGGAATGTGGTGTTCCAAGTGTGGCCTGGCTAGTGCTGAGCAGATCAGGAGAATGACATCTTTGGCACTGCTGGTGATGCCCCTGTGGATACAACCCAGCATCCTGGTGCCTTTCTTTGTCGCAGCAGCAAAAAAAATTCAACTAGGCATTTTTATAGATGTAGGTAACATGGTGAATTTCAATCTAGCCTCGGTTCTTGAATAAAGGTACAGAAACAATAAGTATACTAAGAAAAGCAACAAAAAGTGAAACAGTAAATAGGTGGATGTCCATAAATGAACAAAGCTAGACATGGAATAGCTTATTCCAGTATACCTGCCTTTAATATTTGATAATTCTTGTTACAAATGCATTTAATGAGTGTCACTTTACTCAGTTACTAAAGTTACGTATGCTTTGCCTATCGGTCCGTGCTCAGACAACCTTTCAGTGAAAATACAGACACATACAGCCAAATGTACTCACTTGAAGGGCCTACAAAAAACAGAAAAAAACCCACAATAGTGTTCAGTGAGAGTCTGACTGGATGGATTTTCTGCAGGCCTTCCTAAATCCTTTCAGTTTCCACAAAACCAGAACGTAAGTACTTACTCTCATGACCTCAGAAAATAAAAATGATACCTAACATTGCAGCAGAACTCCCTAGGCGGATGGGGAGTGGATTAATTCCTCGCAGCAGATCTACAAATGCAAACGTTTGCCTTAGCGCTAGAGATATGAACATTTAAGTTACCCCGCATTGCATTATGTTAGTAATTTCTACCCTAAATGAAGTCAGAGGAAGTATTTGTCACCAGCTCCAGTGGGACTCCGATTTCTTTTATATCTTTAGCACATATAAAATTGACTGATTTCACTAAACAGAATTCTTAAATCCATAATGAGTCATTTCATTTTCAACACTTTTATGAAAGACAAAAAGGAAAAAAACCTCACCATGTGCGTGCATATTCACAAAACACAACCACTGGCGAATTAGAACTGCATAAATTGTGAACAAATGCTGAATTGCGGGGTGGGGCTAAAGCAACTTTGCGTTAGTGAAATATCCCACAGTGGCTTTCATTATTGATTCTCTGTCAACGTCATGTTAGTTCTTTTCTAAATTAGTTCCGTGGCTTGAACTTGAAAAGATCAGGATGCAGAGTCCACAGGTTCAGTCTAAAAGCTGTTTTTCCTGGTGGACTGCACCACGCCAACCTGTCACTCATCGAGACCATTTGTCTGTGAACAGACTTAATTAAACACCTCAAATCCAATTTCTTTGATCCTTTTCCCTATTAAAAAAACCAAACGCACTCCATCAGCTGTGAAGAGTTTTCTAAAGAAAAACCTCCTTAACACAGTCATTGGCATTATTCTGTACTGTTGAAAAAAATGGAGGATTCAAAAACAAGAAGATTAATTAGGAAGGGAAAATAAAATAGTTCCAGAGACAACAAAGAAGTTGTTAACTCCTAAATATGCAGTCGAAGATTAAAGAATGATTCACAGCACCTACACATCTCTTCCTTTTTTCCCTCTCCTTCGATATGCAACGCAGGCTTGACTTGAATATAAATTTTAAGTTATCTTCCTTCAGATTTAAACAGGTAATTGCATTATTTTTTGTGAAGGAGATAAGCATTTCACCATCCTCTTCCATGACTTCAATATCCAGCACATCGTTACAAATGGTTAAAGTGAAAACACCTCAAATATAAACATGCAGCTCCCAAGAAGGATTCACAGGATACGTTTGCTTGCTATTCTTAACAAACATTCTTGTAATTTAAACTTTATTAAATTGTTTTCAAAAGACACTCACTGTTGTCTAGTCTTATAATTGTATTCCCAAAGTCTTTTGCATGTAAAAAACCCCCAAATCTCACAGCTTTGTAACACAGGTGATTCTGCATTCCATGGGTATTCGCTGCACCGTCAAGTACACAAAGTCTTCCAGGTAGAGTGATGAGAGTTATAATTTCAAAGCATTTCTTGATAATTAATTTACTAATAATGATTATCTCCTACACTGGGAAGTGAGTTATTTGCATTTTAGAAAACGCTGTTTCTGTGAGTGCTTTTATGAAAGAAAATTACTGGTTATAGCTGGTTTTATTACTGCGAGATCTTTAATGCCCGGTGGGCTAATTCCCTCTCTTGCGCTCGGTTACATATTTTCACAGTTTTATGGCTGCACAAAGGAGACCCGGTCTCTGCAGCCGTGTCCGAAGAGGAGTTCCTACCTGACAGACACTTAACTGGCTAAGGGGTATTTTACTAATCAAACTGATGCTGCACTAACACGCACTAAATAAATACTCAGCCCAACCTCTAAATTTGAACTGTGCTACGAAGGTATCTCTCGATTCACGCCCTTCCCAAGAATAGCGATAGACAAGTGATTAGCTTGTTCTTTGATTGCTTTATCCATTGGGAGTTTGGGAATGCAAAGTTTATATCATATGGCCGTGTAAAGAAGAAATGCACTGAGATTTCAGAATTACTTTGAGCTTCTAAAGCAGTCTTCAAATATTGCCACAATAGGTTCTGTCGTTAGAATTTAGATCCGTCATGCTGTAAAAAACCTAAAGGCTTCTTTTCATGTTTGGTGCAGTAAATAATGTAAGCTGCCTCAAAATAGACTGGTGATCAATCCAGGAAAGATAAACTCATCCAAAAGAGCGTGTGCATCTTATCTGTGTAACGCCATGCTTGACACTTCGCTTCCTTTGAGTTTGTATTGCCTTCAAGAAATATCAAGTCACAAGACAGTGTCAATAAAAGCAAACTAATGTAACATGATTGATCTCCGGTGTCAGGACAGCCAGACTCATCCCTGTGTCATTCTCGGGCCAGACAAGGGATATTTCCTCTAGCACTCCATAACATATAGTATCTCTATATCTCTATAGCTGCCATAGCACCTGTCTCGTACAAATGCGTACATTAGCTCTTTACAATACTGGTAAATCTTTCTGCATACAGAAGTTTTATTAACTCTACATGCAACTGGGATAAAAAAAAAAGACTAAGTAAACTGATTCTTCTCAATACAATATTTTATAGGAATGAAAATCACTCCCTGGAATAAGGGGAGTAAGGGAGCAGAAGTGCCTGAATTAGTCAGGACTCAAAGTGCTATTGTAGGCGATGGGTTTGCTGCACACATGAAATACAGTTTATCTGGCACCGAGACTTTGGACATTCACATGTTTCTCTTGGCAGAACACATCTGTGAATCTGAAGACTAAGAATATCTATGCTGAAGGTATAAGTCTGTTCATTTGGGGGAAAGTAAAATAAAGAGAAAGCAAAATCTTAAAAATTTTATCTGCGTGATAAGACTCTAACTTACAAACCAAGTATGTATGATGACAGTGCCGCCATCCTGCACAATGGTAATACCAAACAATGCCCTGAGTCAGAGCAGCTGCCCACCTGGCCCAGTTCGCCTTTGATTATTCAATGGGTGATGCTATATACAGGCGGCACAGGAGCCTGGCTGCTCTCTGTGGTCCACTCGCCTTCTGCTTCCCCAGAAAGCATGGCTGTAGCGCTAGGGCTGTTAGCGGGTACAACCTGTCCCCGTGCTTTCAGCACGCTGTTACAGACCTGTTGTTTGTGAATTTGTCCAGACCCTTTCTAGACCTGCTGATACTGTCTGCATTCACAATCCTCAGTGGCAGCGAATTCTAGAAGTTCCCTACCCCTGTATCTTGTGCTGAGGGTCCTGGTGAAGAGCTCTTCCACCATATGCAGCTTATCCACTGCCTTCACGATTTTGTAAACTTCAGCTCATTGCCTCCCCTGCCCTAGCAGCAAATAAGTATTTCAAGCATCTGACCCAATACACTCCCGCCTTCAAACACATGCTTAACTCCTCTGAGCTGGAACTTAGAGCATTGAAAAAGAGTGTTTACAAATATAAAGGCCAACAACTACATTTAAGCCCCATAATGAATTATATCCAGGGATTAAAAAAAACAAACCACATAAAGCCCAGCAAAACAGCCAGACACTGTACTGGTCTGTTATTTGTGCTCATTATAATTCTTGTTCCACCAGTATTCGTGCTTTACAGACCTTCAGAGACGTCGAGGCTTGCACACAGAGGACGTTTCCACATCACGGTCCAAACGGTGCTATCACAACTTGATTAGATATGCCCAAACTCTGAAGCGGGTGGTTCATAACAAGAAGGATGCGGGTGACAACCCACTTTGCGAACACTGAAAAGGCTCAGGTAATCAGCGTGTACCGAACGCCAGTGACGCCTGGCAGTACGAATGGCTGCCAGTTTAGAGACAGCCAAACAAAAACTACGCTTTCAAGAGAAGATTTACTAATGTGGTATTTTTTGTCCTCACATATTGCCGCCACAGTTGGTGCTCAGCAATCACCACCTTTACCTTACAATTTCATACCTTTTAAGCTCATACTGACTCAAAAGATTTATCGCTCTCGTTTTAGACTTAGCACTAACAAGGAAAAAGCAGTATAATTTTTGAACATATCAAAACAGCAAAGACAGGAGGGAAAAATCAATCTATAGATAAATTAAGATCAATTTGGTGAGTGGGTGGTCTCAAGCCTGCCAATCCAGTAATAAGTTCCAGTTCAGGATCTTTTATTCTGTAACTGCACTTGGAAACTTTTTCTGATTACCCAAGTAAGTAGAGATCAATGTGTACAACAAGCACAACTTCAATGCCACAGTTTATGGTTTCAACAGGAGCAATAATTCCAACATTTAAGCTCTTTCGTCGACCAGAAAAAGGACTGAGAGGTCAAGTTTCCTAAATTGCTATTTTTTTCTATGCTACCCCTTGGGAAGACTTCAGAGTTGGCTTTTTCCGTAATGGTAAGGATGATTGGAAATAGATAAAAGCCATTCATTAAAACCTCATGATAAACTTTGCACATATATTTGTATATAAAATATTTCATTTTCTTTTGAATTTGAGTCTGTTTCCCCATTAACAATCCATTGTGGAAACTACGTACGCATGTAACTGAAGAAGAAATCTCTTTAGAGTACATTATACTTTATTGCTTGCTAAGATTTTAAGTGTCTTTAGACAATGAAATTTTTATATGGAGAATGTAATAATGTCATATAGTCCTTTGAGAAGTATTTTTGTTTCTTCACACAATTAAAAAAGAAATAATCAAATTTATTTTCGGGTTTACTTTTCCTAATTCCAAATGCATGACAGAGATTTTTAGATTAGAAAATAGTAGAGAGTTGATGTAGTTCCTACCCCAGTCTCTACAGAACACAAGGTATACTTCAAAGTTTGAGGAATTCTGATATAAAACTTACCACGATCAAAGCTGAAAAGTGGCGTTAGATTTGATTCAATTAACCAGTGTTAGAGGAATGTAGAAAGAGACCTGAGCAACACTGTAAATTCCACGTAGTCCCAAAACTCTCCCATTTCAGACTGCAATAATACTTATCCATTCTATCTCTTAGTCTAGGAGCTCCACAAACATATCGCTGCCAGCCACTGCTGGATTTTCTTCTAATTGAGTGCTACCAAATTACCAACGCAGATTATCCCCTGTAAATATGCACCAGCAAACTGCATATATTTTTTCAAAATAGCAGGCTTTTGGTCCTTTATCTTTAAAATGAATATGAGGAGAAGGGTGTATGTTTGTTAGGTGTCTTATCAGTAAGTCTTCCTGTTATTGCAAGGCACGATCACACACAAGGAGGTTCAGAAGATAGGACTTTCTTGTGACAGATAGTTCCAACACTAGAAAACAAAGTGCAGCAACTTCTTCTACTCCACAAGATATCAGAACAATTAGTTACAGATTGTGTTGCTCTACAAACGATAACCTTGCCTTAAAAATACTTTTAAATTATTATAAATACATTTTTCTTTGACCATTGAAGTGGCGCATTTATGTAGTTAAACTGTTTATAAAACGTCCCAGCCTTCTTAACCCCCCTGTCTTCAGGGTATGAGGATTTGATCCATACTGCAAATAGTACGGATCAATTTTTTTCTTTGGAACATGGCTACAAACAGTTTGAGGTTGTGCGTTTTCACCCAGAATGCACGTTTTGCTCTGTTTCCAAAGAGCGTGCATGGACATCATTCTACCGGATACCAGCGCGGTATCACCAGTACTTAACTGTTACAAGAGGCAGCCGTGGTTAAGCGCAGAAAGATGCTCATCTGCCATTTCTCGTTATCCCCGGCAAATCCTATAGATAGTCTGTCATTAGAAGGTACTTATCGGAAAAATATCAGACATACATGGCACTTCAATCAGAACACCATACACACTTTTTTCCTAGACAAACTAAGCAAACTTGCAGTGAAATAGATTGTTGGTCTGACCTCTCTAACAAGCAGTGACCGTACTTCAAAAGCAACATGACTTCTCTTTCTTCTTTTTTAAACACTCTTACCCGCAACCCATGAAAATTTTCTGACAAAAACCACTGAAAATAAACTGAGTGAGAACAGGGGAGAGGTGGCTAACACAGCCAGCGCTGATTTCCATGCAGTATTCAGCTAGGTCCAGTCTCCAAAGGCTCTCAAATTAAGCTGCCATAAGATAAGAGGGCAGGTCCTCCCAGGGATAGCTAACTAAAAGAGTGGAAACAAAGAGCTGCAAGAAATGGTCGATTTTCTCAGTGATAGAAGGCACTGGTGGAATCCCACGGGGGGCTTTGCTGGGGCCTCAGCTGCTCAACGCATTAAGGAGTGATCAGGAAAAGAGAATGGAGAGGAGATTGTTTGCTCCTGATGGTAAGTTTTTCAGGGGAAGAAAAACAGAAGTTGACTGCAAAAAAGAGCTGCGGAAAGACTCTGCGGCACTGAGTGATTGAGGATAAAATGGCAGATGGCATTCAAACGAGACAAATGGAAAGTAATGAACTTGGCAAAAAAAACCAGTTCTCACTTAGTGCACCCAGTGATTGATTCTGAATCAGCTACTGCCAAAACCGAAAGAGATCTTGGATTGAAACAATAGCTTTATGGACGTAGCAGTTCAGTAGCTTAGGAACTATCATTAAACAGAGGAATGCCTCAGAAAACGTAATGCTACTGGGTTAAGTCAGCGTTGTGCCCACATCATGATTGTTATGTGGAATTCTGCTCCTTTCGTCTGAGAAAAAGCACGGAGTAGAATTTGAAAAAAGGTCGACAAAAATCATCACAAGTGACCAAATAACTTGCAGAGAAGGAAGATATTCACAAGCCAGGGCTCCCAGCCTAGAGAACGTCAACCAAGAGTCACGGAAAATCATGACAGCCATGGAGGAGGTGACAGAAAAATCAGTTAACTGCCTCTTGCACTGCGATAACAAGAAAGCCTCAAATACGCATTAGCGGGCGGAGGTTCAACATTAAAAGCCAGGCAGGCACTTCTTCCCTTAATGCAGAGATGATCTGTGGAACCCCCCAACACAAGATGCTGTGAACACTAAAATCACGCATGGCCCCACAAATTTCAGGAAAAAGTCATAAGAAACAAATCTGACAGGCCATTAAGAACCAAAAGACTATCCCTGAGCCAAGCGTTCATCAGACTTATCACAAATAATCTCCTTCTCATTTGCAGCAATTTTTAGCCCATGCCTGAGCTGGGACACTGACCTAGATGGGGCATTAGTGTAACCTGTTAGGACTATTTTTATGGGCTGTACAGACAGGGAGCTAGTAGTAGTAGTAGCAACAGTCACGGTGTTCATAAAGCGTTGTAGTGCCAGAGTCCCAAGGGTACCAATTTCAAAATCCTGTCTCAGCAGGACTAAGTCTGTCTATCTCCAGCAATGCTCCTTAGGTTTTGTTTTAAAAAGACGTTTGTAGAAACAAACATGTGCGTTTTAGAGGACAGATTTACATTCTGGTGGCAAAAAGAATTTAAAATGAGAAGCAAATAATAATATGCCTATTAATAATTTCACAGACATCAGTCAGTTCAAAAGTCCTTTATAGAGGAAAGGAAGATTAATAATCTGTTCTGCAGATGAGAGGAATACATGGCAGCGCAAGCTGTACATAAAATCCACCTCATATGCTGGCTCAGTGTTCTGCACATCGAGCAATGCAGTCTCCCAGGAGAACTTCAGTGAGAGTTAGAACAGGGATTTTATTCCATATATTATAATAAAAGCGGATCTTTTCTCCATTCAAAATGATTTATCCTTCAGTCTTACAGCTAGTCTGAACAGCGAGAAATGCATCATAAAAGCCTGAAGTGTGTTAAAAAAAAATAGAGGGAAAGAAAAGTAAGCTGCATCTCAGTTCACCTCTGCTACTACCTACAGTGAGTACAGTTTCTCATAATAATTTCTGGTCAACTTGAAGTTCCCATTTACAACAATGTGGGGGCTGTGCTTCCTTACCCCATGAACTGTACTTAGGACATTTATCTGTCTTCCAATTCTAGCCACAGAAAACAGAGGCTACAGCCTTACAAAATAAGGGAGCAGTTGATCTTGAGGATTGATTGAGCGACACATTCTTTATACTGTTTTTAAAATCTTATCCACTGTACTTGGTGTATAGGAGTCCTGCTTTGAGCCACCGTGCCTGACCTCTAACTGAAATCTGTGAAACGGTCACCAGGGTTTATTTATTTATTTTAATACAAGACAAACCCACGTAATTGCACTTAATAGCTTTAGGTTTTTTATGCTAACATTAATCATTTGGTGATCTAACAAACTGTCTGAGACAGTCTGTTCTCTTTACTGAAAAAGCTTACTGCTACGATAAGCAGAGATACAGGAAAAAATTTATCATCCAGCTGTGTGCTGATTGGCAATTAGTTGTTGTGAGAATCCAAAATAAGGACTGAAGTTGAACAATTTGAGCAATGGGTGAATGTACCTCGGTAAGTATTGGGAGTTATTTCTCCTCACCTCTCACTGCAAGATTTTTTTTAAAAATTGAAATAAATCATCCATATTCTCTGAAAAATGAGATGAGGCATTTAAATGCTATAGCTTGCTAAAAAGGGCTGATAATGTTCTTCTTCTTTGTCTTAATGGTGTTTTTTTAAAGGGCAAAAAGAGCCCATCACAGTTCAGAATAGGAAAAAAAATTAGTCTATGAATTATAACGCATTTTGTTAAGCATATTATCGAATATTCGGATCCTTGACTTGAGGCTCCAGGCCATAGCTATTCTATTGCTTGTAGAAACATTTCTAACTTCAGCTCCACTGATTTTACAACAGCGTGACCAACAATTAGTATACTAAAAGTCCCGAACAAAAACATCACAGATTTTGCATCAAAGTCACGTTAAGGACAACAAAACGGTAATGGAATATATAACGAGAAATGAGCAGAATTTCAAATATTTAACACCCAAATGCCTTTGGCTTCCCAATGCACACTCCCACACGACAGGCTTGTAGGAATAGCAGGATAACCGGCAATGAAATTCTAATGTGGTAAGACCGGTATCTCCAAAGCAATAGCAAAACTAACTTGGGGAGGCAATAAACTAAGCAGCCACAGCACGCACTTAACTCTGTAAGCAGCCTAAAAGGAACCTGTCAGGTAATCCTAACACGTCGGCTCATTAACACGCAGACTGTGCGTGGATCGGTCAAACCTCTCCAAGCCTTGGCCACCAACCATCTCCGAGCTGCGATGATTCCTTTTAAAGATCAACGTGAACAGCTGCTTGAAGGAGCTCCGGTTAAGTCCATTAGCATTCCTCCTCCTGAGAGTCCCTTCTTGTGCAAAGCTCAAACTGCTGCCAAAACCATGCAGCACCCGGAATATCAACAGGTTAGAAATCTGTATGGCACCGAGGTCACTGTTTGGGGGTTACAAAGGGGGAAAGAAATGTCCACTGCTCCCATATTAACATATTTAATATTAAAGAAGGATCCCAAATACTTTGAAAACAGATGGTTGTGCCAGAATTTTGCAGAGTAAGAAGAATTTATTGCATTGCTAACAGTTGAGATTTTACATGCAAATCTTCACGACGATTGATTCATCAGTGTACTCTACCTCATTAATGCCCTCATTGGCATTAATTTGTATTTTCCCCTGATATCCAAGGCTGAAAACTCACTGTAGGTAAAGGATTAAAAGGACAGAATTAGAGATCCTTTACTGGCATTAACCTTGCTCTCATTTATTTATGAATGAAAATGTCGTTTAACAAACACAGGCATTAGCAGGTTAATGAGTAGATACTCTGATATTTACCGTACAAAATTCAAATTGTGAGCTGAAGATGTAATAATTAATGTCACAGGCTTTCCTAGAGCACTCGTCACTGTGGTGTTTAAGTTATTCACAAAAAAAATAATCTTCACAACACTCCTTAGGGATGAGTAGGGCCAAAATTCTCAAAGTAGTGAGTATTATGTTGTGATACAGCCATAGTGATGTGTGAAGTACCAGGTTGGTATTTATTTTTTTCATGTCTGCTTCTAGATTTTGAGCAGGGCTTTATTTCCTAAGGAAATGGAAACTTGAGATTCACTTCGTGATCACCTGCCTCTTGACTACACAGAGTTAACTGACGGAATAACGTCTTTTTAAAATTTTGCTAGTCAAATTAGCAATAAAGACTCACTCATTTTGACTGTGAACTATTTTACTTCTCAAAGTCAGGAACATGACACTTATTGAAGAAGAATATGATATTAATGAGAGTACTTTAATTTATGAAAGTAAAAATTGGTGGGATTTAAGTAGTATAGCCAGCTGATTTTAGAGACTATCCAACATCTAAATTAACATTGGTGATAAATTATTTCACAGTAAAATTATTCATACTCAGTAGGAAATTAAATTGTCATAATATGATGAAGTGTTACAGAAACAGTATCTCTCATCTACATCTACATATGTTGTATGAAATCACTGAGTACTCATTTTTCATAGGATTATCTACAACATTCTACTCTACACATGGAATAAAGTCATGTTGCTTATTTACCATCTGAAGTATTTTCTTGTTGATAAGAAGATGGAAGTATTTCAAAGACTTACAGAATAAAAATGTTTGATAACTAAGTCTTCTATTATAACTTTTTTTTCCCTGCCAAATTCATGAAGAACTTTCCCTCAGGTGAAGATCCAGTAAACTAACTAAAAGTACACTTAGCTGAGTAACTACAGTCCTTCATGTCTTAGCATGAAGCATGAGCATAAATGGAGACAAAAATCTCTTGATGTTTCACAAACAGGTCCATCATCACTAACAGACAAATAATCCTCCTGTCCTAGGAAGGGAAACAAAGTAAGCAGGTCTTAGAGACTTTACACCAGCAGTAGGATACTGGGATGGATATTCAAGGATGTTCAATGAGATACTTTCACTTGGCCAAAGTTAATTGCCTGTCCCACAAATTATCAGAACTTTAACCTCTATAAACAATTTTTTTTTCTTTTTCTTTTAGAGAGCTGTAAATAAATTGGAGAAAATGTGACCAATATCATAACATTTTCTGCTCAACATCAGGGAGACATGATTCCAAGGAATTGGTAATTGATTTAAGTGAGAAAATCCAGCATTCACAAACTGCCAGGAAAAATAA
Source organism: Bucorvus abyssinicus (assembly GCA_009769605.1). NCBI lineage: Eukaryota > Metazoa > Chordata > Aves > Bucerotiformes > Bucorvidae > Bucorvus > Bucorvus abyssinicus. The sequence goes on along the minus strand of CM020039.1, from coordinate 4,707,819 downwards.
TGCCATATTCTGTCCTGTGCAAGTCTGTGTTCCTTACTTAAAAAAAATCTTGCTGGCCAACCTGAAATTAATGAACTTGATATGTACAAAAGTGTCATTGAATGTATCTATAATATAACTTTTCCTCAATTAGAAATTTGCTAAAGAAATAAACCCATTGAAAGGCAAAACTCACAAATTACTTCAGACAATATGTGGGAGTTTTTCTTGTGTTTCTTAATTCAGGAGTTTGTTCAGGCATTTTCCTACTGAAGAGATAAGTAGAATTAAATTGGGATTTGGAAGAGGTGTAGAATAAAATTTTACTGTAAAGGCCTGTTTTCCAGTCTTTGTTATAACAATTTAACATGGTCCCAATCTTGTTATTTTCTTCCCCATAGCTAAAGCACTCACTGAAAATGTGAAAGAGCATGAAGGACTTTTAGCTGAAGGCATCCGTTAGTCAATCAGTTTTGCTTTACTAAGTAAACAACAGTCTCAAAAAAAAAAAGTTTATGTTATGAACACCTCTTGAGAGAACTAAGTTACCAATACGATTACATTTGACCTTTGCTGCTTGAACTCCAGGGAAAATAATCATCATTCATAGAGTTAATTAAAAACACACAATGCTGCAGAAAATTGAAAACTGAAAATAGAGAGAAAATTTTATTTCATAAGTAAAGCTCCAGGTGCAGCTGTTTGTCTGACAAACAGAATTTTTTAAAAAATCCCTGCTCTTATAGTAATAGTTATTATTCTTCAATATCCCAAATTTTCCAGTCTCTTGAATACTACAGTATAATCCAACTGTTAAAATTGCCTCTGTGGATAAACTAGATGTTCCACAGATTGGCCTGAAGTGTAAGTTGCTATTTTGCAAATCTGATAGTTTTTTCCAGCTATTAAGGTATGTTTATGTATACATACCCATGAAGATATATCGTTCGTATATGTCCACCTTGAAATGTAACCATTAGGTCTAAGGTAGACCCCAATGCAACACTAAAATAGCTGATTTTATTTCTCTTAAGAGATCTAAAATATATTAATAGAGTCATCTATTTGCCCATTTGGGGAGGCTTCTGATTCTTTTCTGGCATCACTTTAGCACTCATTGCTTATGATAAACAGACAGAAGAGCTACAGCAAAAGGCCTGAGACAGAACTGGGATCTCAAGAACGCTTTTCACTAAATAACCCAGAGACAGTGCCTGTCAAGGACATTTATAACTGCCTCGTTTGTGCATTATATCAAAGCGCAGCATTCTCCCAGGACCCTAATGAGGAAGTAAACAACGAGGGGCAGAGCAGAGGGCTGCTGCATTCTGCTCTCTACGGGGAAAATAACGGTTGAATTAAATCCTCTATTGGTAGCACTGCCACCGGTAGGGATGTATTTTACTCTTCAGACTTACAAGCTGTTCTGGAAAACCATTTCCCAGCTTATTGTCACAGAGGACTTCTATTGATCACAGCAAACCCACACGGTGATGGATCCTCCTTGCCTGTAGGATTTCCAATATGCTCATAAACTAAAAGTCCAGGTACCATTTCTGTGGCAGTCAATGGGACAGTATGCCTGAGCCTGCGTTACTCAATAGATGTTCCGCTTTTACGGAACAGAGCCCAACCTCTTTACGCCTGCTGGTTTTACAGCAAAGAACCGGCGGACTCCTTCAATGGTATTGCACATAAAAATACTGTGTGACAAACCTATCACAATATAGACGCATCTCCATTGAATCATACTGATTTTATAAGTTTTTCCATCCTGGCCTTAGCAGTATCGTAGCTGTCATATTTATGACCTCAGTTCAGTGCCGTCTTCTGTTATTTCATGTTTTACCTCTGCTGTGTTCCAGGTCCTATATTTGTGCTTGCCCTTGAGCTTGACGGCGACACCTGGGAGGCCTTTATTTCTCTTCAGAATTTAGCTCTCCTGTTGACACGTTCTATGGAAACATGCAATCTTTTCTCTAAATCAAATCAGTCTTTGCCTGACAGAGCTTACCACATTAGCGCGTAGCTCAAGAAAAAGTGGATGTTTCGCACGGTAAGTACAGAAAAAAAAACCCCAACAAACCACAACCAAAACCCAGTACAACTGGTGCTTGTCAAGACAACAGAAGAAGTTTGTACACCATGTAGTCAGCACCAAAGCAACCGCTTTACTCTTGTACCTCTTGTGAAATCTGCACTTAGTTCTTCGAAATTGGTGTATATACATGCTTCTCTATTTCTGCTACCATGAATCATTTTATTGAGGGGGTTCGTGAACTTCCTCACAGGTCTGCCACATCAGGTGTTGCTAGAAGACAGGACAGACCCCCTCCATCAGCAGCGTAAGGCTGATCTCTTCCTCAGAACCTCCACTTTTTGTGATACCTTGGGCAACAAGGTTAAGAAAATGAATTTCACATTGAAGAGCCATAGGTCCGGAACAGCCCTGCTCTGAACGGGAAGGGGGAAGGCAGCAATAACTTCCTATAAGTTATGTGAAATTATATATGGCTTCAGGCACTACCAATTAGCCAGTGAATGAAAGGCCCTTTAATTTCTTCCACTCTGCTCAGAAATCCACTCTTGAAGCAAAGAGAATGTAGAAAATTAAGCTAAAGGAGGGGAAAATGAACTGTGCAGGGAAAAAGAATAACACTGAAGTCAATATGGAGCAGAATGGTCTGCAATTTTAACGTAAATTAATGGATTTTATTGAATAGAGCACTCCCTGTAATTTGAGGTCTGTAATTCCAACCATAAACCAACTCTAGAAGAAGTTACAGAACTGACAGGAATTACGGTCTTACTCAATTCTCCCCTGAAACAAACTCCTTCACTTTTAAAAGTTAAATCTAGAGGTTAAAAAACACTTCTCTCTGCAGCACTAGTTTCATTTGTTTGTTCATTTATTTCAGTCTTTTTTTTTCTCCCCCCAGTAAAATCATGTATTTTCTAAAGTAAAATTAAACAAAACTCAAACATTGTCACAATCTGTTTTTCACAAACTGGATGGGGATCCCAAATATTTCTGTCACTCAAGAATAAATGCTGGGAATTGGAAAACAGTCTAAGATGGTCTCTGCAGAGATGTCCAGCTGTACTCTGCAGCACCGATGAAGGTTTCCGGTTAAGGAACGTATATATTTTCAATATGTTTGTTTTTCTGGTAAAATAGAAATGATTCTCTTAACAGACTATGACTCTCCTAACAGAGGGCTGTCCCAGTCCAAAACAGATTGCAGAAGTGGACAGGCAGCAAGGACAGAACATCGAACATGAAGAATTCTTTCCAAGCAGCAATGGGCACTAAAACAGCTGGAAGAAAGGTCGACTGTAGAACAGACTAACATTGAGGCAGCAAACAATCCTTTTATGGTGCCTTCAGTGTTTAGAAAACAATCTTTGGAATTTAGAATAAAATCAAAATATGTATATTTTATCAGCATGAATCTTGAGCAGACTTCCAAACAGTGTAAGCAAAGAAATGCTTTTATGAGCGTCTTGTTAAAGTCCTGAATCTGAATTTCAGTTTGACCACCTTCACACTGCTCGTCCTCATTTTTAATACGGTTCTAATTAAGAAGTCAGTTGAGAGGAATTCTATAGCATTGGTGAATGCAAAGTAAATAAACAAACCAAATGTCTGTCTGGAAAGTGAATCTTCAGTTAATATTTTAGCTTGTGTTGTAAATTTGGTTCTGAAAGAACTGTAATTCCTTTCATGCAGAGAAACTTGTTGACCTACCAGACCAATACAGTTTACTCACAACAAGTTTTGAGCAGATAATCTTTGCTCAGAATGAGCTGTATTCCGACACATAATCTGCATATTAAGTATTATTCAGAAGTAACTTTTAAAAATGTAAATTCTGTATAAATCAGCCTACAAGGAATAAAATATTGAGTAAATCCTTATCTCTAATAAGTCACTTGTAGGTAACGATTAATAAAAAAACCCCATTTTTTCCCAGCCTTTAATCTGATACCATACCTGTGTGACAAAGGGACTCAGAGAAAAACGTTCCTGCTTCTTTTAAACTCACCTAATTATTAGTTCCAAACTTCTTCCCTTTCTGAAGACTCAAGGAAGTTTCTCTTCATCTCCTGCAAGCTCAGCTGAAGAGTATGACAGAGCTGTGCTGCTGGAAAGAAGGGGACAGATGAAGACAATTTTATTCACATCTGAAAAACTTACATTGGACTTGCAACAGAGCTCCAGCATACAAAAGACGTGTTCAGAGCAAGTCATTTTGAAACTAAAGGCACATCACTGTTCTAATACAATCACTTCAACATTAAACAACATTGTTTAATCAGAGCATTAATGATCTTTGTGACCCTCCAGATTCGGCAGCGCCTGCCACTTCTGATTGCCTTTCGTGTTAAAAACACTTGCTTTTAATGACAGCAAAACATAACAAATATTTAGTAGGAATAGAGAAGCAATATGTATTTAAGCAAGGCACACTATAAATAAAGATCCTGTAGCAGAAATCTTTTTTTTCCACTGAGAAAACATCAAGGAAGAGAATATCTGCTCTATGTTCTATCAGGCTAAATCTACTGTAATTCCATGTGATTTACTCCAGTGCACCTGCAACACCAAAGTCTTCCTTGTCCACTACTACATAACATGGACTGTGTCCATTAATTAATAGATTTGGACTTGAGCTTAAGAAACTTCAGTTTATACAAATTTTAAAGGCTAAGGTATTTTCTGGAAAGGGATTCTCTTGCATTAATATATTTATACAACACAGATTAACTAGGCTGCAAGATACTGAAAAATGCATAAAGGTAGTTATTAACACATACAGCTTGTCTAGGAACTGTGGATCAGGCTACTTTGCAATTCCCTACTACATAGAAAAAAATAAAACTTTATTTACATTTGCACCGTTGTATAATTTTTTATTGTTTTTTAATATTCATTAGAATACTCTATTTTTTATGCTGAGAAAAATAAATATATTCAGAACAGCTGCAAAACATTGCAAAGAATTACTGTCTTAAAGCTGGAACTCATTTCAAACAGATAGAGCATTCATTATTTCATCTAACAACCAGCATAGCTAAGGAACAGGATAAAACCAACCAGACAAACATTCTGAATGCATTACTTTATTTCAACACCCCATTTGGGTGAAAAAACAGTGTATAGGTTCATCTACATCAGAAATCACACATAGTGATATGTAGGGAAATTAATTCAATGAACAGCATGCGGGAACAGTCTATCTTGGTCATCTTAACCTAGATAAGGTTATTTGGCAGACAAAAAATTATGAAGATTTCACCAAGCTGTCAAGTTGTAGCACGCGCTCTGCTGGTAACAACTGGAATACATCAGGTGTATGGGCTGGCTTTTCTTCTCCGTGATTTCAGTCAGTCCCACAACGATAAAAATAGTGCCTGCTTGTTTTGCCAAGGAATACTTGTCGTCTTGCCATTCAGTAATAACTAAATTTTCATTCATAGAAATAACATTGGGGTGGCTGCCCAATATAGATTGCTTCTTCCTGGATACACTTTCATAAATAATCATATATAAAAAAGTATGGTTCTTCTGTGAGACTGTAGGATAGACCTTTAGACAATACCAGGAAAAAAAAAAAAAACCAAACTGAAAGACACTTGCACCACAATTGCCTTTAGCAACTTAAACCTGATTCCTGTTTGAGAAGGTCTTGTGGTCTTCCTTTCATTACAGGTGCTAAGAGGTCCAGAAAATACAGGATAAAAATTGCTTTTGCCCCAGCCAAGGAAATCCATCAACATCACCTCTTACAAAGAGCTGGGACAGAGGTGGCAAACAGTCCACCCCTCAAAGCCATCTCTCTCCACTTTAGAGAGAAGCATGTTGTGGGGGACTGTGTCAAAGGCCTTACAGAAGTCCAGATAGATGACATCCATAGCTCATCCCTTGTCCACTGAGGTAGTCACTCCATTACAGAAGGCCACTAGGTTGGTCAGGCAAGACTTGCTGTCCCAAATCACCTCCCTGTCCCCCATGTGCCTTAGCAGAGCTTCTAGGAGGATCTGTTCCAGGGAGAGAGGTGAGGCTGGAAGGTTGAAAGTTCTCAGGGACCTCCTGTCTACCCCTTTTAAGAACAACTTGATAACTTTATAAATTATAGGCTTCTCGTAAGAACTCTCATAATATCTTGCTTAAACTCTTTCCAAAAGAAGCATTTCTTAATTTTAGCTTGAAATGGAATTTCCCTTAAAAAATAATGGAAAAGGTCGAATTAACATATTTGAAAATTAATTTTCAGGTCAAATTCCATAAGACTGAAGTGCTACTTTAGATATTATTTGTAAATTTTTTTCTGTTTCAAACCTCCAAACACCTCCGTTTAACCATCCCCCAATCAATTTTTCCACTCAGGTCTATCTCCAATGCAATTTCCTAGAGGTCAGCTTAGACATGTATAGAATATACATCATTTTAACCTGAGCAAGAAACTATAAGACATGGAACTGCTACTGGAGCCAGTAATTTCTCCCTACAATTGACCTTTCAGTCCTCCATCTATTTCATATTTCTGTTTAATCACATAGCCAGAGTTATTCTCACTCAGCTACTCTCTATGTACAGTTTTTATCACATTTTTACCATAGTTCTTTTCAAATCAAGTCTGACAAAGTTCACTTTTACAAACATATTGTTGACTTTTTCATCAGACTTAAAAATTACGGGAAGCCACCATGTTCAGAAGCGGTATATTCTTTGCTATACTGTAGTCAACTTTAAGCTACTCGGACTAGTTATAGTTTCAAAAACAACACTGAAATGGAAGGAATTAAACTGATCGCTGCTGAGCTGGTCATTATTCCTCCATAAAAAACAATAAAGGAATCATAGGTTTAATATGAATGTTTAAGAAGTTGTTCGAAATAAAATTTGAAGTATTTTTGCTTGTGGTAAGAAAAAAACCATTTGGCACCTATTGGAAAATATCACATGGGGGGAAACACAATCCAAACATAGCTTAACTCCACCACAAAGTTGACCAACACTGTCTTTTTATCTTCCATCAGAGGCTAAATATCTATATTTAAAGAGCTGTGGTCCAAAATAGAAGATTGGAAGTTAAATTAGAGAACCTATGATGACGTATTTTATGACTTGCCAAGTACGGACAACCACTGGTTAAAGTGGGAGCTTACACTAAACGTGACGTTGTATAATCACAGGCCCAGTTATATATTTTTTCTTAGATATAATTACACACCTCAATTTTATCCCTTGCCCTCAGCCAGGAAGCAAAATACCTTTACAAAAGGAGATCAAATTCAGCACTGACTGTGCAAAGATAAAAGTAATTTTTTGAGATATAATCAAGAAAGACAATAAGCTGTTTGTTTCCTTGTCTTCCTTGGCCTTCTACCAGTATGACCATTTCTCCTGTATAATTTGTACCCTGGTATCAGAATGTATCAATGTGTGTCCCCAACTCTTCAAGAATATGTCCATTGTGGCAATATCCTCATTTTAAAATTGGTATATTTATTAATAATTAGTTTTTAATATACAGCCAATAGACTCATATATACAAATTGGAAATGATCTGATATCATGTGGTACCCTGGGTGAACTGGCTCAGGGATCCACAGTAGAAAAGTGATACCTGAACATGACTCTCTCTTAGGGCTCCTGTCCTGGGCTGGAGTTAAGAAACCCAGTTCCTGGTTCCAGCTCAAGTCAGTCTATATTTATATGTAAAAGCAACCCTCTATATACATTTAAAGGCTAATCACAATATTTTAAAAAATGTAATAATACCTTATTTTAAAATAATATTAAATTTATAAATTTATCAGAAAACCATTCTGCTTTGTCCTACTGGTTCTCTTTCCAGAAAAAGCCACATTTTCATTGAAAGGAAGCAATGAAACAATCAATCTGAAATCCCAAAGGTTGAAAACTTCTTGCAAATGACGAAAAGCGGTTATTTTCTATACAACATACTTTCACATTAGAGTGGTTTTTATCCAAAGTTCAAGTATCTTTCAAAACATGACAGAAGGATAACTTGGCCAGCACTGCGGAGGATGCTTTTTTATAGCCCCAAATGCAGGCTGACAGCAGAAAGGGCAGAAGCGAGTCCTACGTCCACAAGTAACTCAGAGGAGGACACCTCAGTAGCTTCTGGTTCAGGAACTGCCAAGTCTATTCCCACACACTTTGTTAGTCCGGAGTACGGAAAACTACCCGTACTGAAGCCCACACTGTAAACAATTCCCCTTCTAACTTTCCAGCTTTAAACTAGTAATTCTCCATTTATAACTTGGGCGGTTTACTAGGTAAGGTGTCTTGTTTTTACATTAACTTCCATGCTTTTTCAATATATACTGTCAAGCAGTTTTGATGAACGTTTTTGAGGGGGGAAATCTGAATTGGAAGCATTATTGTTCTGGAAATCTTGAGGTTTCTTGAAGTAGCACAATATTTCTACCATAGGTTTTCCTTCCTTTGCTGCAAGTAGGGATGAGGTTGCTGTGGCAACTGAGTTCCACGATGACAACAGAGCCTTGATTGCTGACCCGATGCAGCAGGATGACTGTCCTCCTCAAAGGAAGAGTGTCATATATTGCATTTCAGTTGCTTAAGAGAGGATTCATTTTGACTCTGCAATCGAGTCGTCATCTTGCTTATATTTACATCTTCTTAAAGGTCTGAAAAAGTCTCAGGAGCCAGCAGGCACTCTGGCAGTGGGGTCAATGAGGTATTTGTTCCTGACTGTAAGCAGGACTGTAAAATTAAGGTAAATGAGGACCTATCCTCAGAGAAAGGTTTGTTCTATAGTTTAGATCTGATAACACTGGCTTCGTACTTTTATTTTATTGTACTTCTGCAGTCTTGGTTTAAAGGACAAAGTGGGCTTATAGGTTGGACACTCACTAGCCTTACAAACACTATGGCATAAAGGAAATCATGTAGAAACTTCAGCAGTGTTACAAGTCTACTACCTCATGGGTCACCTGACAAATCATTTACACAAAGGTATACACCCACAAAAAGCCCATTTAGCATTACACAAGGATATTTCCACTTCATCATTTTGGAAGGACTAGCAATTAATACTGTTCCTACAGACAAAACTGACCAAGAATCAACGTGAAAATGATACACAGATTAGTGTCTGCTCTTCTAAAAATTTGCTGTCAAAGGCTATTTCCTTTCTCAGCCATGCTAAGAAGTGCATCAGTTATCTCAGATGGGAGACCTCCTGAGCTGCCTCTAGGCGTGACCCAGGCTGGGCACTAATAGCCTTCAGACACTGGTCACGAGCCAGAGGTCTTGGCTCTTGGTACATCTTCATACTCTATTACATCATCAGCTTTCCAGTTACAGTGAATAAGGAAGGTAAGTAAGAAGAGGTTCACGTAAGTTTTTGAAGAAAACATGGCTTTTCACTGGACTGATGACCCGCATTTCCTTGTAACACCAACATTTAGGAGCTGCAACTTAGTCTGTTGATACCCAGACAGTTTGGTAATTGCCATCCCCTAGTGATTTCCCCAAACAGAGCAAGCTTCAGGCTAAGCCGACTGTTGAACCATATATGTGCTTGATAAAGCACTCAAAAATACAAGAACTACACTAAGAAGAAAGACAGAAAATACCCTCCAATTTAGGATGGTGGTTTACCTTTCTTGAGCTATGTCAGGGAAGGAAGTTCACTTTTCTTTTTGTTTCCAGGTTTCCTTTTAACACCTCTCAATATCCTTCCTTCACCATTGTATACATACTGTCCAAAAACATATCACATATTAATACGAAGCTTCAGGGCAAAATCCTCACCTCTCTGAAGTTAATAAGTGTTTTATCACTCAGTTTCCCAGGGCCATAATTTAATTGCTGGAAAAGGTAAGACCAGTCTAGAGAAAATGCAGTTGCCATCACTGTATCTAATGTGCTCTTCAAGGTAAAAAAAATCCTGAAAATAACTTATTAGTAACACTCTTAGCGTAACATTCCTTTAGCTCAAAAAAGGGCTTGTCTTCATTAAAGTTGCATCCAAATATCACTTATCAAATTGGCAGATCTCATTAGTTAGATTTTGCCTTTAAAATCTAATCCATATCTTAATCCCAAATCATTTTTATGCTCCTTCCTCATTAAAAAACCTGTTATTTTCAACTGAATCGGTTTTACTATTTAGTTATATTTCATTAGACACAAGAAAGCCACGAAGGTGGGGTAGTCTGTTAAAGAAAACATTAAACCTAGAGTTTGGTTTCCGAAAAATAAGGACCCATAAGAGATGAGACTGAGGGAAACATCATCCTAACAAATTTAAGAACTATACCTTGCAATATATCTTTAGGCTTAAAATGCACTTGAGAAGACTTCTCAAATTCATTCAAGTGGAATTATTGCCAGTGTATAATTAGAGTCACACCTATTTTTCCTGCGTGCCAACCTCCTAAAGTCACCAAGAGTAGCATTCAAACCGCAGGTACGCGCTCCCATCAAAGGCTGATCTGCTGGGTTGCGGGGGGCAGGCGTGGAAGGAGCAAACCACAAACCCAAAAACCTTCCAAGATATTTTGGAGGTGACAGCCATGACAGACAGCAGTAAGCAAAGCACCACTGTTCTCATGTTTGTTTGAAGGTCATGAGGTTGCTGAGCCAAGTTGAAATTCCCCTGAAAACCCAATGGAACAAGTTTTGTAGGACCTTGTAGGAGGGCTATGTAACTGCATTACAAAACAAATCTCTGTTACTTTATTTTGGTGTTCCTCTGATTGTATGATAAATAGCAAAAGCTGACCACAATATTTTTGTTTCGCAGCAAAAAGAAATTGATTTATCTTTTGTTCCGGTTTAAGTCATGGTTCAGTTCAATTCACCTTGTATAAGACAAAATGAAAGCAAACCTCAGAGATGATCAATGCAAAAACTAAAACCTCACAATGATGTGGTAGAGAAGACATCATTCAAAATCAAGCTGGTCTGAGCTAAGAGTGATACTAGGTCCATCAAGCTTAAGGCCAAGATTTTACATAGTAATAATGAGAGATGCCAAAAGCTCAAGTTGCAACTTTTTTAAAAGACTGATTTTCAAAAAGCACAAAGGGTTTGGTGAAAAAAATCAGGGTTCTCCAAGTTGCTTTCAGTTCATCACCCACAGATTGAAGCATGCTCCTTCAGTTCTTCTATTTAAACCACGGTTAAGTGTCCAGCTGTCTGAGCTGGCCTGTCAGTAGCAGTGTTAGGAGCACTGTATTTGAACCGAACACCAAAACTCAGATCCTGGCTTGTAATACATTAAGGTGAAAGTCACATACCATGAAACCTAAACTAGGACCAAGGCTGAGCCTTTAGGCACCATCCATCCACACTGCAACTCCCTGGGTCCTCTTGGTCTCTGACCATTTCTCAAAGGTCTTCCTGAGCACTGGCGCGGCAGAAGTTTGACACTCGGCGTCTGCACTTAGAGCTTGTCCTAAGTGAGGATTAAAATGATGGGTGTCTTTATCTGATAGCTTAAAAGATCACTGAGTGCTAGCTTGGGTTGTCTTGTTTGATGTTGCTCTGAAACAGTCTAAAAGCATTCAAAATAGTCCCCATGCCACAGCTGAAGGTGGTGACCAAAGGTTGCGAGTACAGGAAACTACCCAAGGCTACGCTCATGTAAGTACAGCCTCCAAAGCATACGCTGCAGGACAAGAAATTGAGGAACCAAATTACCAGAAGTCAGGGTATGAGGTACCAAAACCTCCTCTGTTTAGCTACCACAGGTACTTAACACCAGGCTCCACGTACTGCTGGTACTGTATCAGAGGGCATTCAGTGAGGGCATCCTGCTATTTGGAACACAAGAGGAGCGGTCCAGGACATTCACCCAGCCCAGGCCCAACCTAACCTATAAAACACAAACACATCTGCACGTTCATATCAACAAAACTGCTCATGTCTCATCTTTGGCAACTGCCTTCTCCCACCAAATATATATTACTTTTTTCCCTAGGAAGTAATACATTTTCCTCAAAATCACTGTACAGAAACCAGGAAAACACTCGCATTAAAATACCACTTCCAAAGGGTAAAACAAACGAGGCCACGGTACTGCTTGAATACAGGTGAAGATGCGCACAATATAATATTCAGAGATGCAAAAGTTACCGCTGATGTGTCTGCTGCTCAGAGGAATTTTACTGCACCAATGTTGTGTGAATTAGCGTGACGGCTGCTGTCAGCTACAAATATCATCTGCATGTTACACACCTACCACATGCAAAATACTCCCGCAATGATCTTATTACCGAGGCTGTGCCATACATCAAAATAACGTTATACCTACAGAAGCTCGGCGGTACTAAAATGTGCCCTTCCTCCTTATTTTGTACACAGTGAAAAATGACACACTTGTGGGCAAACTTGCTCAATAATTCTGACAGATAATTCAGAATACATGCTTGATACCACAACTTAAGTATCTGAAAGCTATAGAAATAGAAGTGTTCTAAATATTAGTGAAAAAAAGAAAAAGGGAGAGGAACAGACAACTATTTGAGCTACCCAGAATTTTAGATGAGTAATAATTAACTTGGTGGTGAGTAGCTGAGATGAGTGAGAGAAAAATCTCACAAGTTTTCTTTAGTATCTCAAAATATCTGGGTCTGACACAGGAGAGAAACGTTTTCAACAATTACTTCTGAGTTTCCTTCTTCCATCCTTTGTGGGAGAACGAACCTCTCATTTACTGCAAGAGCAGCTTTGGCAGGACTGCCTCTTCATTCCTTACTCAGAATTACAGACAACCAAGACAGAGGCTGGAAGGAGAAGGAAGAAGCCCCTTTCCCACCATGCATGGGCAATATGGGTCCCAGAAGAAATGACAGCAGCAACAGAAAAAGAATATAGATGAGCTTTAACTTGCACGTTCAGACATCAGCTGTGATGTCATCAAGTGCTGTGAGCAGAGCTGAAGCATTTCTTAGAGCAGCTTCGTGCCAAGAGCTGAACCTGCTCCTCCTCAGGAACCAAGTGGATTCCTCTCCTCCGCTTTTCCTTTGCTGTATAAAAGCCGTGCATAATCCACTCTGTTCCATATTTTTAAAGCAGGACCAATTACATCGTTCATTTAAGGGTCAGGCCAACACATGGCATGCAATTCAGAACAGTAAACATGAAAACATTTCTCATTAATTATTGTTATAATCCCCAAGTAAAAAGTAAACGTAAGTAGTTACCTACAAAGAATATTTCATTTGCTAGAAAAGGAGGTGGCAGCGGATGCTGACTAGCAATGAGTTGTAGCCAGTACAATAATTTGATAATTTATATACACATTTGGTGCTCCAGCCAGCAAATAATGTACACAATTACTGCTCCTGTTAACGTGCCTGCACGCCTCATTCCTGGAGCAGCATGGCGAGTGCTTTCCCCTTCAGGTGGCTTGAGCAACTGGTCTGTATTTTAACAGAGCGCCGTATGTCAGGAAAGCAGATCTTTCAGGAGACAAGCCACGCTTTCAGCTTGTTCTTGCTGCCAGAGGAGTAATGTCAGTGAAACAGAAAAAACCAAGTACACACCTACTATAAACAGATGGCTAATAAAAATTTGGGAGCTCTTTCAACACAGAAATGGAGTGCTCTAAAAAGACACCTACATAACAAATGCTTGGACATGCTGTCCCCTTTTATAGGCTACTTAAAGATGTGCCCTTTAGCTCAGCAGCTGAACTGTTTGTTCCTTCACTGCAGATAATCTGCAGAAGTTTCAGTATACCAAGTGTTTAACCCCTCTAATAGAATGCATCCAATGTACTGACGCAATGCAGGCAGCAGGAATTAACTACTAATGTGACACCCCCAAACATGGTAATGAATTTTTGTGTTATGGATCACAGCTTTCTGGTCTACCATCTTTGGATAAAGTGTAGTCTTGATGAAATTAGGACTTTACAATACACAGTAAAAATGCATCTTGGTCGGCTGAGGTTTACTCATGCCTGCAAACATCTGCTCTTGTTTTGTTCTTCCACTTGAAGACAGGAACAACTATTTTCATTTGCCCAGAAATGTTGACAGGTGAATCAGTGTTTCGACATTAAAGTAGGTCAGCCCGTGTTGCATTATTCGGTCTAGCAACGTGACACTTTGGAATGATAAAATATTGCCTAATACAAATGTGAAGTGATACAAGCATATACTTGCTTTCCGCAGAAGAAAAGCTGCTTTAATTTGAAATTGTCCCTCCTCCATCCGCAAGAAAAACGTGAAGTATTACGAATCAATCGTTTTTGCCTGCCTATCCTCTTCATGCCAGTCAATAGCTGGGCAAACACCTGAAATAAGGACAAGCTTATGTTTGTTCGCAGGCAGCACAAGTGACGGTGGATTTAAAGGGTCATCATCCGCCTCAAACATACTCAAGTAAAAGCAAAAAGAAAAATAAAAGCTGTTTTGGTTACCTTGAACTTCCCAGAGTACCCCCTACTGATTTAGGGAGGCATAACCAAGCCATTTTCTGTTTCTTAGAGTGCTTTCTCTCCCCTTTTTGTGTTTGAAAACTTGTGCCCCTAAGGAAAATGCAGTCTCGGTGTTCGGCATTATCTGTACGCAGAACTACTTGGCAGTGGGAAAAGTAATCAAAGTAAAATTGGCACCTCTCACCTGCCTCATTTGCAATAAGTCTATGTAGCACTCTTGGCAAATAGGAAGCTGGATATTTCCAGGATGTGTTTATCAAAAAATACTTGCTCCCGAAACAATAGAGAGAAATCAAAATTGTATTTCTACCAAGAAATCAATAACGTGACTTACACCAAAAAATACCGTTATATTCTAATTCTAGAATATGTTGTTCTGTCACAGATTGGTGACATCAACTAGCTACTACAGAGGTTTCTCCATGGAAAGAAAATAAAGATTGGACACACAGACCTGGAGTACTTCTTAGCTCAAGTAGTAAGATGTGCTTTTCTGGAACAAGAAAAGCAAAATTCTTTTTCAAGAAAAACTGAGCAAATTCAGTATTTGATTAAAATACAACATAATTTTCAAACAAGAAAAAAAGAGCATCCATTCTCCTGTGGATCATCTAAGTAACTCCTTAGGAATTAGGTCACTGAACAAGGTATTTGTACATAGTCTCAAGCATTAATATATGGAGTAACCAGCCTGAAATGCCATTTTTTGGCACTGTGGAGAATAGGCTTCACAACTTTCTGTTCATTCATCTTTCTGTACAAGCAGTCTGGTTATCAGCAAAGACTACACATGTGCTTAAAGCTAAATATACCTGAAAATATCCTTACAGGTGGAACAGCCCATAACCACAATTAGAGCAGATACGATGGAAGAAAACCCCTACAACTTCTTAAAGCAATATTAGCAGAGAAAACTGATGTGGATTTATCCAAGAATGGAGAAAGAAAAGCACAGTCTATTATACTATCTTATATTACATTATATTAATCACCTCCCCATTAGCAGCATGTTCCTGTGTGGTGGTTTTATTTGCCTCTGCCCCATAACAGATGTGAGACAATAGATTCAGCCCGTCTCTGCCACACTTCATAAAACCTCCAAAACCACAAACAGGTCAGAACTGACTGGAGAGAATAGGGAGGGCTGAGCCTATGAATGTAAAACAATGGTCATAGAAGCCCACACTTACGTAAATAATTTTTTTAATAAAAAAAAAAGGCAACTGATTACAATAAGTTGGGGTTTTTTTATTTTTAGAATGTTTCAGATTAACACAAAAACCCCCTCAGAAACCCTTCAAACACGTGCTTAAGATAAAACTCCAACTCCTTGATGTAGCTACATGTACATGAGAGCTCCACTTTGACACTTGCTGTAGAAAAGGAGAAAAGTGACTATTCTTGGCAGCATTAAAATTTTGGCAAAGTGTGTGGGCAGGAGGCTTGGTTCTGGCTACGGACACTAGTTTTCCAACTCACCGAAATCAAGGGAAGAAGGACTCTAGCTGAAGCAACAGTGAATAGAAACACTGATATTCTTCCTCTGACTGTCCCCAGATCGCAGACCCCGTCTCTTCCAAATGCTCATTTAGAGCACACGCCAAATAACCCAGAGCACAGTATTACAGCACGTGTGCTCCCACACGCTGTTGGTAACACACTGCTAAACACAACAGCCAGCTATTTTGATGGCAGGAGTTTCCTGGGGTCTGTCTACTTAATCATAAAACTCTTGCCTAAAGCTCAACAGTAAAGCTGGAGAATAAAGACCTCCTAAAATTTCAGCTGTAAGGACCAAGTCTGTGCATCCTGTCTTTAAACACAGTCTCTTCCGACCGACACTCCTATCAAATACTTATCGACAGGAAGTCACCAAGACGTTTTAACTCTGATCACATTTAAGGTTAGCCACACTGAGATCATTCTTCTAAACTTTCTGATCTTAACAGATTTAATATATGACAAGTTTCTGTTCCAGTCACTATTTATCAAAGAGTTGCTCTTATTATTTTTTCTAGCAGTCTCTTGTTTCTCTTTCCTTTACATCACTATCACAATACTTTAGAGGCTCAAAATCTTGTATATGAGCATCACATTGTCACACAGCACCAAGAGTGTGAACATTTAAAATGCCTCTGACAGGTTAGTCTAATTACATTGCAGAGACAGATTTCTTCAATATTTACAAATTTACATATATTATCAACAAAAAGCACGGATGAACCGGCTCAGAAACAGTTTTTCCAAGCAGGAGTTGGCAGTGCCTGCACTGGAAAACGATGATAGCATTTGTCAGAGGTTTTTTGCCAGTCTTTCCCCCCCTCCCTTTTCCTTCACTAATGACAGTGGAACGTATGGCACAGAACAAGCACCTTCTTGCTGAAAGAAAACTTATGATAAGGTGACACATCAGTTACTAATTTTAATTCATTTGTTTCCATTGTGTTTTGAGAACACCAAAAAAGATTGTTTTTCCTATTCAAGTGTGATTCCCCGTAGAAAACTGACTAAACAGTGACACCATGGGGTGCCTTGTCTATTGCTGCTCATTAATTTTCTCCTAAAATTAGAGCATGTTAAGCATTTCAACTGCTGTCCCTGTGTAAGCAATCAGAAAAAACAAAGTGCCTTTTTCACCTGCCACGTGACTAAACACTAAAGAGTATTTAATAATTATATTCTAATTGTGATGCCAGTCAAACACAGCCCATTTGCTCTAGCACAGGTATACGGGTCATGGGCAAGACCATGAACAACAACCCATGGTGGGTCTGGGTGCCAGGGTTTATCTAGGAACCGAAGAGATTAGAGCTGTGGCCCTGGGTCAGATGGGAACTGCGAATCCTCAGGGTGGTGCTGAGTAAGCCGCTACCCTGAGACAGCATCACGCGCTCAAACTGCAGCTTGGTTTACGCAGAAGTGCTTGACCTTCTGTCAGCAATTACTCAAATGTTCTCGTGATTGTGGCCCTCGCTGCGGCGTCTCTGCTCTCTGGCTGGCACGAAGCAGAACACTAAACTGGCTTCCAGGGCTATTTTGAGTGGGCGATGGGCAGCCAGACTAGCAGCAATGATGCTGCCCTGATTTAGGAGATGCAGCTACGAGATTAGGAACCACATCTGGCCAGTTGTCAGTCCCCATGACAGACCAATACCTCTCGGGTTAGCGTTGCTTGATACAGATGACAGCTCCGATCTCCTCTATTTGCAAACTGTTCTTCACGTAAGCTTTATAATTGCCCTGTTTTCCACTACTGTTATTGTTCGGAGAAACCAACCCCTAAATAGGAACCTCCCAGGGCCCCAGCTGAAGGCTGGCCCTGCTCTAGGCACACGTGCCCAGACCAGCACCCTTGAGGCCAAGCAGCCATCAGCTTTTCACACTCAATTTCAAATCACCCCCCATTACAAACGGGGTAGTCCCCTCCCGAAGGGTTAAACAAGGCATGTATTGCATGCACCGGGCAACGACACCTTTATAATATTTTTGCTGAGGAACCAGTGGGTCCCTGTACTAAGCAACTCCGTGCTCACGCTCTTACATTCCCCACAGACATTGTACGGAACCTGTGCTATTGCTTTCTCAACCAGTACTTCCCAAAATAGCAAAATGATGCTGAATGCCAATTAAGCTGAGGAAGCTGGAATGAATCTAACTTCAGAGAGAGCAAAGGTGTAAAGTGATCATTAAAATGCTGGCAACAGACATGCAAAGAGAGATACATTTGTTTTCCTGGATATTTCTTTTTTTTTTTAAGCACAGATTATTTCCATTCATTTTCACTTTCAGAGGAAAAAAAAAAATAATCAAGTTAGAAATGCACTTTTAAGAACAGACATTAAAAGATACTTCTGGAGATGGAGACAGAAGTACCAATTAAGTTCTGCATTTAAAACAGTTGTGATAGCCACACTGAGGTCCAAGTTATTAATTTTAAGGTCTGTTATAAGTACAGCTTTGCCTGTAAGCTTGATAATGTCTCTGATAAATATTAATTTGGTTCTGGGCTCATATATTCTATTATTTTGATTTTAGTCATATGAATGAATCCCAAAGCAAGGCTTAGGGCCACATTGTACTTGGTATTGTAAGACTAACATGACCTAAACTCTCTTACTAACACATACCTAAGCATGCCGAAAACACTAAAACCAATGAGAATAAAGTCAGATATAAAACAAAAGCAGACTGCACAGCAAGCTTTTTTTTAAATTTATTTTAGTATTTATCTAGTATTTCTTGTATTTTTTTTTAGTATTTAGTGAACTGTTTCTCTCATTGTTCCTGGTCAGTATTTTTTCCATTTCAATGCAATTTTCAGTTCTCACTTGCTTAGGTGATAAAAATATGGTGGTTTTTCACAGGCTCAGCATCCTTCAGAGACACTTCAAGTGGTATGTCTTATCCAATTCTCACTTTAACAAGCTGGACAACTTCAAACAACTTCAAGTTCAGTCAGTACTAGAGGTCAGGAAAGCTAAAGCTGAACCTAGGATCACTAAATTCAAATCAGCTTGGGAAATCATCAGGTCCAGTTGAGTACTCTGCCTCTAATGATAACAATTATCCCTGCTCTAACTACACCTTGAGAATGACGAATCCAAACTTTGTTTGCAACTGAGCCATTTCAACCACAGCAGCTAAGCCGTAAGAATAGTAAAATACATTCATAAATGCCATCAATTCGCACACCCTACATGGAAAGAAACCAAGACACTGAGGCTACACAGGGCCTTCCAGATTTCCCATGCACTTAAAACACCCTCCCTTGTGGCCAGTTGCTTGGACAATCTCAACTTTTGAGAGCCAAAGACGAGATCTCTCAGATCAGCTCCTTGAAACCAGATGCATTCAGGAGGTCACAAGGTGGGGATCCCACAAAGGGAGGCACTGACAATACAAATTACTATTGCAGAAAGTTTTGTTAACTCTTTTATAAATGAGGTTCAGTCAAGTGGGTTGAAAAAAATCATTATCTGCCCTAAGGAACAGAATTTAGCACACCGGTCTTGTTCTGTCCAGAGAAACACACTTGTTTTGGGTGCGCATCTCTAGACGCAATGCCCTGGGTTATTATTTTTTTTCCTAAAACAACCCTCAGCTGTGTTTTTCCGAAACCTGTGTCTCTTCGGATTTCTCAGGGTGACTCAGGACTGTGAGAGACATCAGGTCTGATTACATCAGTCAGGCTGCATTAAGCTGTGTCAGTAATGACTGCCATTGTGACTGATGTAACCGGCTGTGACACCCCATCACCCTGTTTCCTCGTCTGTGAAATACGAGATGGATTTGGGGGCAAGAATAGGAAAAAGAAAAATGACAAGAATTTCATACCAATAGAAAATTAAACAAACCCGTTCCTGTGCTCCCTTTCAAAACCCAAATTGATTGAAAATCTTTTACTGTGTTAGGGACTCGAATAACACTAGTGAGGTATAGGATACCTCCGCAGTCAGCTGTGCTGCGCACACCTTCTTAAAGAAAAAGTATGAAAACTGCAGGACAGAGTCTTGAGAGTTTTGCGTGTACAGAAGAGCTGCTTATTCCAAACCCTGCCTGGCCTCCCCTTTGACACTTCTAGGAGAACATTCCCATCTTTAATAGTTCTCTGTAGGTGAACACAGCAGGTGAAACAATGCTTGAACACTTCTGGAAAACCATAAAAGGCTTCTGGTTACTGTTTTATGATTAAGTATTTTCACATTATTAACAGGCCAGTCCCTAACAAATTTCTAAGAACTCTGCCTGTGGCCATCTGATTCTTTTGGCAGCGGCTCAGGACCATCAAAGGCGTTTACTTCCCTTGGTGACTTGACAGGGGATTACGATCTGAGTGTGCCCAAGCTGCAGGGCAGGGGCCAGGGAAGCCTGCAGTACCAGACCTTTAAAAGCCTCAGTCCTTCAGTACCAGTGGAGGCTCACAGACGAGATTTAAGCTCCCTTCAGCAATGCCAATATTACAGATGCCAGCGTTTTACTTGCCATGGGTGCATCCTCCCTAATCCTCAAAAAAACTAGCCAGTCATGAGAATCCAAATCAAACCCTGGAAAGCAGCTAGAACAGTAAGACTTTCACACGGTGCACAGCAGAAAAACGTCAGCCTCTTTCAAAGCAGATCACTTTCTAAAAACCCACACAGAACTAGGGCAAAAAATTACAAGTAGAGTCAAGCACACGAGGGCTCTTTATCCTTTTAACTTCCTACTATATCCTTTTTTTTTTTTCTGCCCGGTTGGAGAATTCTCACGGCCAAATCCTCAGAAAAGCGGTCTGTGCGTGAGCTGCCACACTGCAATTGCCAATATAAAGCACTCAACTTGAACTGGCAGAGACACATCTCGAGCCACAAGGTGAATCAGTGGCTCTTCATCTTCCATCTTTGCCTCTCTGCTGAAATGGCATGAGGCACATTATAGTCCTTTGTACCGCCAACACTAGAACCTGGAGTTAGCAAACGTTTGGTGTAGGTTGACACCCACCTGATCATAACAATTAAGTAGCGTCACACTTTGTGGCAAAAGAAATCACACATAATCAAATGGCTATACTAATGCAACCTCACAGGAGCGAGGGTTCAGAGGAAGGGAGGAGTAGCCTTTCTGCAGGTGGCAGCTGATGTAAGAACCCCAAGCATTAAATATTATTATGTATTGATTATACATATATCTAGCTTTGCCTTCAACCATTTTATTTTTTTTTAGTAATAAGACCCAGCAAAGCATCTCTGGGTTTGATAGTACCCAGTGCATGGTAAACAGAGTGCAGCACTGCCAGGGAAATTATCTCCTATTAATTAAATCCATTACAAGCAGCAGGAATTACATCCCATGTAATTCTGGGAAATAAAGTCTTTTTTCTTTTTTTTTCCCAGTTGCCTCAACAGTTCAGAACATCGTGACCTACCCAAAAAACACAGCAGCCATGCAGTGGGGTACAGGAGATGTGCCTTGCAGGGGCTGGATGAAGACAAAGCCACACACGCAGCAAACACGCACAGAAACGCGTGACAAGGTCAGAGCCAACACACTGATCCTTGGTAACCAGCCCCACAGCGCGCTCTCTGCCGAGTGCTCGAGCCCGTATGAGTTTTAAGTAACGGTCCAGCTGCAGGGGTAGACGTGCCTGACAGTAAACCCATCCTCTCATGTGGCAGTGGAAGGGGATATGATGGAGTTAAACAGATCTTTGCTCTATTTACCACAAAACAGCCGACACGATTTTTGCCCTGTGTGCAAGTCTTTAAGCCAATTTAGTGGTTCAGTAGGAACTTGACTGTATATAAGCAACAGATATAAAAGACTTTTGAATTTGCTTGCTGCAGAAATAGACTGAAATGTTTTTATGCACGCACAAAAATGAATCTTTAAAAAAAAATTAATTTATATTAAAGCATTCACTTTTTAAAAAACATTTTCACATTTACACACACGGTAACATCTGTTCCTCACACACGAAGGTGTTTAAGTACCTTGCTGTCCCTGAGCTTTCACCTCAAAGACCAGGATATGACAAGCAGAAGAAAACTAATTGGCCAGGTAATGTTCAGAGTCACACCGGTACATTTGAAGGTCCATCTCTGTCCTTAAACTCCATTTCTAAATGCATCCAAGAGTTCTGATAAAAATCAGCCCTCAGTGTGAAATGGGAAGTGAATGCATTTTTGCTTCATTTCAGCCTTATCTCCGAAGGTTATCTCTCCCCCCAACACATTTTGCTTACAACAGAAAAGAGACTATGTTTTCCATGATGTTGCCTCAGTAAATTGCGTGAGTCAAATTAATTTGTGCGTCCCTTTTCCACAAAAAGTTTTCTGAAGCCTAGAGCTCTGTACAAGATAGCGTGTATAAATTAATTTTCTTCCGAAGGAAATTATGCGAGTGTCGAAACTGGAAACTCTGCATGCAAACGTTAGCATTACAGAGCTGAACAGAATGAGGAGCATAAGCCTACAGGTGGAAATATCATTTACTACAGACGGCTCTGAATCTCACACCGAAAAGTTGCATTTGCCACTTCTCCTACTTACACTCTGCTGAACAGAAATGGAATTACAGGGTATTGCTCACTGGACTTGTGGTAGGGAAGAAATTAGTGATATTTCTAACTTCAATTCCAGTTCTGCTTTCCCATTTTACAGCCCAATAGAGGTTTTAAGTCTGTTTTAATATCAGGTTCCAGTGACTCTCATCAAACACCATTTCTAGAACATAGCAATCCTTGCTGCTTTCGAGAGATGTTTCCTGTCTGGTCACAAGGCTATACAAAACAGTGCCACGTACCAACACATTAGGCAGTGATAAGGTCAGGAAATCAAGAATTTATTGGCTACATCTTCCTATCTAGCATCATTCAGGAGTTGGCCTACGTTAGCTGTGTTTTCAAAACACTTGTTCGGAATTTTAGAAGAAACAGCAAAGCTACAAAGGAATGAAGATAAATCATCTCCTTCAGGCAAATGCAACAGAGTCACGTTCTCTTCCAGAGCCTCAGGCAAACTCATAGTTTACTTTGGTATCCTTTACTCAACCACCAATAAAAGTTTGAAACAAGTTCCTGAGTAAGAAATTTCCCTTTCTCGTGGGAAGCTAATCCCTAATCGAGACGTGGTGTATCTTCAAGGTGAGGCAGGGTGAAACCAAGTAAACAAACGGAGTTCTTTAGCCTAGTTCACCTTATGGCACCCTAGTCCTCCACCCAAAGGCATCTCACCCGGTTTCAGCAGAAGCTGCTGTATCACAGAGCACATATACACATGCTACCAAACCTAGACCTACAGCAATTCTTGGAACAACAGAAGAAAGACACAAGACTGTCATTTACAGTCTCCTTTCTGGTGATGCATTAGATGAGCCAGCCATGTTTTGTTCCAAGTACTATCCATTTCCAAACGCTGGATTACATTTCAACACTTCCAAGAGCAGTCAAGAAAGATATGTTGATGAGACGTTTCTACGAGCATCCCTAATTTGCTACAGACCTAGAGCGTTCTTGGCCGCATGCAGAGCACAAAAGCCATCAACCCTGTCCAGAGTGCATGATGATGTAAAGAGAACTTTAAACATGTTAAGCGGTAAAGCAGAATTTACTCCCTAGAAAGCAAATTCTTTGCCACCAATGTGTATACTGTAAATGAAATTGTGAAAAGCTAACCAGCCCAATGCCACCTTGATGTTCAACTCCAAGCAATGAACACCAACATAGCTGAGTTGTCTGCCTGGAAGCTATCTTCTAACCCAGATGACAGCAACAGAAAAATATCACTGAAGAGCTTGGCATCCCAGTCTTGCAGCTGTCAGAGCAGAGTGGCCACAGGTGTTACTTCCAACCATGAAAATCCTCTAGGGAGGGAGAAAGCAAATGAGAGTACAAATGCTACCAGCAAAATGGGGAGTACAGGGCAGACATAAAATCCCTTCACCTGCCAGCAGAGCGGCATAGGCGTCTTCTGGCTGTATTTACATTGTGACATAGAAACGGCAATCAAATTGGTAATCTGAACCCGTCGAGAATGTGCCTTTAATGCAGGCACGTCAGCACCTACCAACGATGCTCAAAAATAAGAGCGGAGGGTGGGATGTAAATATATAGATATTACATATATAGTCAAAGCATGAAATGACTGCGGGTAGAATACACAGCAGTTTGCTTCTCCCCTCGGTGACTGCTCAGTGATGTGGAGACGTACCGATTTCTATCCATTTTTCCTCTTGCTCTGTGTAGGCCTTCTCCTTTCATCCCTGTGGTCAGCTGTCATTTCTCATTACATGAGCCATCCATGCAGGATACTACTTCTCTGAGAGTCAGAGTACAACTGTACTCATGTCCTCTACAGTGCTATGGAAACAGCTACATGAAAACTAGTAATGTTAAAGGTGACTCTGAAATGGCCAAGAAACTCATGTCAACTTCCTGTAGTTGCACAATTAGGGTAATGGATCGTTTGCAGCATTCATGACAGAAGAAAGGACACTCCCAGCGAACCCAAGTCATTCCCTCCCTTTTCCTTTCCTCCCTCCAAAGAACACCTGGGCATAAGGTGGGAAGTTGCAGCAGCCGCATACTGGGACAGTCATTGCAACGGTACAGCTCTGCAACACGCAGAAATAAAACGGACAGGTTTGCTATTGCAGCCAAAGGAAGATGCAAGGTTTGACTCGTAAATCTAAGGGTTTCCAAACGTTTGCTACCCTTACACATGACCTTCTAAAAAGGTAAATGGTAAAATACAGAGGTCTCTTTACAATCTACTAAGTTCCATCTTAGTGCAATGAATTTTTTTTTTTTCCCCAGAAAAAACCATATATATTTGAAAGCAACATCAGGTGGTTTTCTCCCCATCCCAAAGCCACATAGTTTCATGGGAATGAACAAGCTTCTCAGCTGCACTCTGCGGGGCCCTCATGCTGGCAATTATCTGGAACCGAGGCTGCCCCAGCCTTTGAGAGCACAGCTACCACAACACTCCAAAGGAAACAGGGTATTTATATCCTGTTACCACCGTCTCTGCCTTTTTTTTTTTTTTGACACAATGGGGAGGACTCTATTGCCTATCAGTGTTAGAGATGCCCTGGGGCATCTGAGACATCCGCGTGAGGTCAGCTATAAATGTTCTCTGAGCAGTTAGTAGCTATACCCAGGAATACAGGGTTAGGAAAACCAAAATCAAATCACTATTATCTAAATAAACACCCTGAGAAAGTAGAGTTTCTCACAGAAAAACCATAATTTCTGTGAGTGTCTTTTAATTGTCCATTAGAGATTGTTATGTTCATGAATAATAAGTAACTTAATGTGGCTTTCTTATACTAAATGTTTCAAAATGTGGTGATTTTGTAGGAAATGTGCCTCCTGCTTTGTAAAGCAAACTAGCATAGATATAGCTCTATTAATTCATTAATATGTAACTAAGGCTTCAGCGAAACATTACCATGTTAATTAAGTATTGGGTACTTCAAGGTGCCAAGTGCCTTCGATGGAACAGTGTTCCTCAAATTCCAAAAAAGCAGAATAGTTTTGGTGTATCACTGTAACATTCACATGGGAAACCACGAATTATGTGCCAGGAAAGAAGGGATGCTGCCAGCAGGCAGTCAGAACACCCTAGTTTATAAGAACCACCAAAGGTAAGAAAATTTGAACCTAATAATAAAAGTGGGAATTGAACTTAAAATAAAGCTTGATCAGGAAATAAAATAATTCTTGCTTGGATGGATTAATGCTTTTCCTCTTCAGTGCCTGTATTAAACACAAAACTCAATCAAACAGATCTCAGTCAAGCTAAGATTTGACCTGCCACTAAAACAGCACTTAGGCAAACACCTGCCCTACCTGGTACATATCGAACGGCTTCATGTTAGCAACACTCTCTAGGAAGATGAAAATAATACAACATCAATGCTGTGATCTACAGGATACCTGACTGCTGCTCTATGGCAACATGTGATGCTGCCCATTTCAAAAGCACCATTAAAAATATTATGCAATCAGTCTAGATGCCAACATTTAATTCTTTTTCCTCCATTTGTTTTCACGATGGGACACATAAAATACGAGGTGGAATTCACAACCGAGGTTAATGCAGCTGTTTAGTTTTACACATGCCTGACAGAAAGGAACATGTTTCAGATAAAGAATTATGAAAGGTGTAAATGGAATTAAATAGTAAAAACTGTATTCTTTTAAAAAGCAGGAGCACTGATGGAAGTAGTTGTACAGGTGAGTAGTTCACACAACTTGAAGATTGCCATAACTGAGAAACTCACCTCTTAAAAGTGCAATGCTAAACTCTTACCTTTTATAAAATGTGCTGTTTTAACACTGAAGTAATAAAAAACACTACACTTAAATGTGAATGTACAGTAGAGATAACTATTTTCATTTGGGTGACCTTTGGTAAGGTCTGATCTAGTTAAGTGACACAGATGGGTGTTTTATTTACTCATATTTAACTAATTAATCTTCCATGCAGATGCTTATTTTAACAGTGCAGCACAAACCAGCCACTCCTGAAGTTTATCCCTCCCTAAAAACTTTCAGTTGTATTTCCTGACTGAAAATAACCTTAGGTAACACAGTTTAATTTCCTTGATGACCTGAACTCAATTAAGAGCTACGTTGTTAGGTAGGATGGGTATCTCATTATAATACAAAAGAAAAAGTTATTAAGCCACTTTACAGTGAAACTAACAGCAACTGCGTAATTTTTTAGTATCATGGAATTTGATTAAATACCAATTATTTATGCAAGTGGGGTGGGAGCTTTATTACTTGAACTTGGAAGGTCATGACAACACCTTGAATACTCTTTGAATCTTAAAGATAAAATTCTGTGTTCGTTTAAAAGGCCTTTTTCTGCTGTGCTCAAGATTTTGAGGAATCTGAAAGCATGCCCAGTGTTTTGTAGCTGTAGAGGAGCCTCTTCGCACTTGAAGCTTGGGTGGTTCTTTCAGGTATTGTGTTTGCCTGCTGTATTTGCTGAAGATAAACAACTCTCTAGTCAGACTTTGTCTTTATGAGCCATGACTAAACACTGCTCAGTTTCAATTTACCAGATGAAAGCCCTAAAAACGCATTTTTCAAATTAGTTTTTTCCTTGTTAGCATTTCCATTTGTATTCTGGTCTGAGCAAAATTGATCACCTAAAAGAATTCTAAATTATGTAAGCCCAGGTAATGAGGCACATAGTATTGGGGGGGGGGGGGAAGATGAAATGTAGGCAAAAGCATGCGTTAGCTACCATACAGTGTCCGGGAGAGCGGTCAGGTGTTCCACGTGTTCCAGGACCTACTGGGATGGAGCAAGATCTCAGCATGACACAGGCCGGTCAGGTTGCAAAAGCTATTCCGTTCTATTGATGGAAACTGAGCCCACTGAAATTCTTAAACTGAAGACCCAAGGCTGCCGTAAGGTTTGCTAGTAAAGATTAACCACCAGTTTCCAGCCTGCAGATCAAGAACATTTCACTGGGTGAGACCCATTTGTATCTGGTCTAATTTGTTAACTCTCGATGCCCGCAGGTTTCATTACAAAAGCGGCAATTAACTCAAGCTACATCCACAATCGCTCTTTTCTGTTTGTTTGGCATCCACTATAAAAGACACAATATTTAGTTTGGAACAACCCAAATCTGTGATGTTCCAGTTTTTCCTCACACAAGATGGGACAAAATATTTACACTTGATATGAAACGTTCCACTTGATCAAATGTAATACGTAAAGACAGCTTTGAATGTAATCATCTAGATGAAGGGCACTGCCATACACAATACCATAGAATTATATTATTTCTGACCGTTTCTCCTCTCTAATCATCTGCTAAACATTTAACAAAGCAACAAGCATCTTTTTTGCTATATACAGAAAATGTTTCCAAGCAACCTCTTGGCTTCTCTGAAGAGAAGCCTTGAAAGAGTGTAAACCCGACGACCTGCGCTCACTGCAGGTGCCAGAGGGTACCAGGAAACCTACAGCTATTCACTACGCCCAGACATCGCAGGCATCACAGTCATGGCGTGGGCTGTGGAATGATTTTTGAAGTTACTGCAGGCAAAAAAAAGTTCTAGTTTGTATCTGCTTTTTCAAAGCTATAGAACCTTCTCCACGTTCATCAGTATCTCATATTCGCCAGGTTTTAATGAAGCTGTAGTACGCTGTGAGTATACTGACACAAAAGTCCAAGCTCTTTTGAGTAATTACTAACTTTATGCATGCCGAAATCAATTTCCACTGCAAAAGGCAGTGGAAAGGCAGTTACTTCTGAGGTGAGACTAGCTTACAGTGCTGCATAGGACAACCTGTAAAAATAGCAATAATAATAAAAAAAAATCCAGTCATGGGAAAGTTCTTATAAGGGTGTTTTTGGCCAAATCCAAAAGTATTACACCTGTACATTCCCCCTGTGATCTCTCCTGACCCGGCACTCCTTCCTCTCTCAAGCACTGTGCTGCCTTTCCTCTCCCATTCGCTGTTTTTGCTCCCAAGGGTCTGTCCTTTATTACCTCCTGATCCTGACTCAATTTCTTATTTCTCACTGCCACCATCTCTACAGAAGTCTTTCCTTCACCGGATGAGCTTTCCAACGTGTAGTTCCATAAGCCATGTTTCTCCAGCACCTCCTTGGGGAAAACCTGCCTACATCTTAAACTGCACACAGAGAAACGGAAATTTTTATGGGACCTGCCGTGGGGATTCTTATACTGCTATGCCTGCTTTTTACTTCCTATAACATGGTTCCACCAAAGCAAACCCAGAAAAGAGAAAATAAGTAAGATCATCTTATAAATTAGAGCTTGAAATGGCAAAGAAATATCCTTGTCCAAATCAACCAGGACAGGAGTTCTGCTCAGCTCACAGATTCCCAGGCCCCCACACAGACTGCCACAAGTTTCCTTTTAACATTTACCTCAGGCACAACGGACAGAGGGTGCTGGACTCTGCAGGACTAGCGCCAAACTCTGTGACTAGAGTTTTGCCACACAGAAAACTCCTGTCTGAAATCCAGAGAATTGACACATCTGATTAATATTAAAATAGGCATTTATACATCTTCTGAAGTAGTATTTGTTTCTTTTCATACTGAATTTCAAGGAGAAACTTATTATTTGACCATTTACCTGCACGGGTTCTCTAAGTATAGTATCTCCTATGTGCAAATTTGTTTACCATGAGGAACTCATTTATTTCAGAGCAGAATTGTTGATAGCTTCCAAAAACAAATCGAATTTCTGACTTAATAAAGAGATTATGTATCTATCAGATTTATGAGGCTGTAGAAAATATTAAACCCATGAGAACTTAACTTCCAGTGGTTCATAAGTGTTATTTCCAACTGCTAAGTTAATGTCTTATGGTATCATTATGCAACTTTTTCAATCCCATTGGAGAATTTCATCTATTCTCACTTCTTGAATAAATAGCCTGAGACGATGTACTCCCAAACTGTTCTGGCTGAAAATCTTATGACACCCTGTTGAGAATCATACTTAGATTATTATTTCTTGCAAATACAAATATTTGCTTCTCAAAACATCCAAGTATATTACATTACTGAACGGTTATTTCTTATTCCTCTTTCAGCTATCTTATTAAATCTTTAAGAGGTTATTTTCAAAAGATAGACAACTGAAAATGAAGTATTACTAGCCATCTTATTGTTAAGCTTAAACTTTATGAAGAGCAGAGGGATGATTAGTTGTCTTTAGAATGTGACTGGCATTTTTTCAGTATCTGTCACATCTTAGTGAGTGAATGCAATGAGGATTTCCACATAGAGGAGGTGACCCCTTATGGCAGTGCCACTGGTCATGTTACTAACTCTTTACCTCACTGCACCAGGAAATGTTCCATTTTTGAAACATGCACTCAATTAAAAAAAAAAATTAATAAATTAAAACGAGCTAAAACTCTGACTTGGTTTGGAAAGAGACCATCAGTCCGCAGGAAATTTTTTTTTCTCTTAACTGCCGACAGCATTTCTGTTCTCCAGCATAGATGACAACAGATTATTGGAAAGTTACTCTTAAAAATGAGTCATTCATTCTGCTGGACCCTTCAAAATTTGAGGGGTTGCATGACTAACAAGTAGCTTGAATCTAGCCTCAACACCAGTGAATCCATGCCTGGGAACGTCGGTATCTCATGTACTGACGCACAGGCTGAGAAACTCTCATTGCAAGGGAACCGAAAGACAACCCAGCATCTGGTGTAACAGCATATCAACAACATTAAATGAGTGAAGGGTTTGGGGCAAAAATCTTAGCCTGAATGTCCAGCAACGCAAAGTAATTTTGCCACACAAGCTGGTGCACTGAAGCATTTTTTGAGGAAAGAAGTGAGTTCCTAATCAGAACAGAGCATCAGTGTTATTGGATCACAGAATAATCTTGGTTGGAGACGACTTCAGGAGGATTTCTAGTTCAACTACCTGCTGAGAGCAGCATCATCGAGATCATTGCTCAGGGCCTTGTCCAGTCAAAGTACGAGTATCTCCAAGGATGGAGATGCTACAAAAAGCTCAAGGTCATCTGCTCTGTTTGACCATCCTAGACAGAGGTTCTGAAGCAAGTGCTCTAAAACAGATCACAGCACCAAAGCCACCATTACTTTTCCTCTTACCGAGCATACATTTACACTGACTTCAGTCACGGACAACAATGAAACGACTAGAGTGAGCAAAAGGACACGAGAAAAGTCTTGGCAAGAGATAAATAACAAATCAGAATCACTTGTTAGCTTGGCATTGTTTAACTCTTCTCTACTTTAAATTGTGAGATTTTTAACGCAGACACGGTTTCTTTGTAGCTTTGTATTGCATCCATCAAGACCATGCCGTCATTGTCCCAATAACCTTTGGGTGCTTTTGTGGTGTAAACAAATCGAAGATAAACACTGAATGCAATAGGTCTTTGCTTGAGAAAGTTTTCTGCTGTCTTGGCATTCAGTCACTCCCACTAAAGGGACATACTGTGTTTCCTCTCCTAGCAAACTTCCTGCACTGGGCAACACCGAGACATGCAAAGCACCACCTGTTAGTCCAAGTCTAACAAAAAGCTAATCTGGGGAATTAACCTGTGGAGTAATAAAATGTCTATTGTATAGGCGGCAAATGAATTTTTAGCACTATTAAGTCAATGGGATTTTAAAGCTGACTTCTGATGAAGCAAAATTTTCATCCAGTGCTTTATCCATCACCACTTCCCGAGAAAGCTGCCTGCAGTTCCATAGCATCTCCCTGACAGAAAACTGTGTCCTCAGTTCTGGTTGGGACAAACTACCAAGAAAATTCTAATTGAAACTAAATTTTTATCTCGTAATTGCTGAAGTAAATGTCTGTTGAAGATCAAATACATTGGAAGAATCACCCTCCTGATAAAAGCATCATGTTTCTACCTAGAATATTCATGTTATAATGCAAGAGCAGATTAATCTCTGGAAAAATATGCCCTTGTCAATCTGTTGTCCTTCAAGACTTCTGTGCAATCTTATCCAAGAAAAATTTCCACTGAGAAAACAGAACACATCAGCTTCTCACTAGAACTTTCCTACTATTTCAGCTTTCTACACATTAATTTAAAGACAAATACTCCTCCTTTCTTCTGCTCAACTTCCCATACTGTGCAGCATTTTACAAATACGGACAGGGCACCACTCCAGTTCAAACTTGGCAGAAGACTAATATAGTGGATTAAAGGAGGTTTTAACCTTCTTTTTTAAATTGCACTGTATGAGAACTTTGAACGGAGTCTGTAATGTTGAGAAAAAAAACTGTTCCCAAATGACAGTTTATTTAGATAAAGATGCAGACATAGATTAAACAGGTAACAGGCAAATAAAAAATGATAGTAGAAAATTGGGTTCCCACTACCTTATCGTTAGCTGAATCAATGTTTAGCACAAGATGCTATGAAGCACACAAAAGTAAACTGCCAGTGAAAAACATTTGTTCTCTCACGTACAAGTGAAAGCCAGCAATATCCATGAGTAAGTGCAAAGAACAACAGTGCTCCTGTAAATATTAACAAAATTTTCACAGCAGGAAGCAAATCCTAACTTTGTTTTCTCCACCCAGGAAAACCATGCTAAAGGAAGATGAATTTTAACCACGTAACTAAGGAGCACTCTGGCACATAAGCACTCAAGCACACAGGGATGCAAACGCACAGCAGCGACCTATTCCAACGTAGGATCCCCCTGCTTAAGATGAGTTGCAAAGCTTAGCAGTAAAACTGATGACCCTAAATTTCTAGTGAAAAATATAGTTCTGATAGAAGTTACATTTTTAATACAGAAATAAAACAAAAAGAGGTCACAAGCAGACTTGACCCAGAGAATTTGAGGTAAAAGCTTCTCAGCCAGACACATTAAAATTCTTGATACTAAACCAGTCAGTATTTGCAGGTTCCTGATTCCCCAAATAACTTAAAGAATATTTGAATCAAGGAATATATGTAATTCCAGAATAAGTGCAAGAAATTGTACATTACACTTCATGGTGTAAAATGAAACTCAAATCTCATGGATTAAATTCCGTTTTCATCACAATTAATGTTGAGGACAGAAACTCATTTGGGGGTTTAACTCATTTCCTCTGTAAAAAAACCAAACCAGCAAATACTCCTACAAACTGTTTAAAACTAAATGTTGAAAATCATATCATTGAACAGCTACAGTTGGGAAGGAAAAGCACAGAAATTTTTCCATAAAATCCTTTTTCACCTGAGCAATAAATCTTAGTTAAACTAATTGAATCAATATAAGCAGATATATAAGCAAAATATCTAAGCCTTGATGGGTCTTTAAAATATTGTGATACAGATTTCCTTCCACCTGGCTGGCTGTGAAGTGTGACGATTGCTTGAGAGGAGGAGAGGCCCGAGCGATGATTACTCGAAACAAGCGCAGTAAGCATTGAAGGGTTTTGAAAAGAAGATGTGGAAGATTTCTGCTTCTCCTGGTCCCTTCTACCCCATACCCACCCTCACTGCTGGGCAGAAAATCCTTTAGAAACCCTTCTGGTTTCTCCTGTATGACCTTTAGCCCAAACAGATTTTTAAGAATGTTCTTGAATTCAAGAACTGTGAATATTTTAGGTGGTTGTTTGCATAAAGGACTTAGTTGAAACCATCACTGACACTGGAATTATGAAATTCCTATCGGTGTAAATGGCAAACAATCAAACTCTGCAGCTTGTAAAACTGCAACAGCCGCATACTCCTAATATTAAAGTGTCAAGTAATTTACATTACAGAATATCTTTCCCTAAAAAGTTTTCTATGTCTGAGAACAGTTGAATATTATATGTATTAATATCCTTCACTGTTTGAAAGTGATATCTTATTTCAAGTTTAAATTTTCCATTTTAAATTTTGAATATTTTCCTTCAACTTTTGCTCTGTAAGCCACCAGGTATCTATATGGCTTATTGCCTGGGGAAAGAGAAAGGCAGAATACACAAAACATACATTGGGAAGCTGGGTTTTGTGACATATATTTCTTTAACTTTCTATTTGTAACAATAGTCTGAATGTACAGGAGCGATGCAAAATTAATTTAAAGCATCTACACAGGGAAGAGAGTTCTAACAATTACACCTATTTAGCCTAGCATAAAAATAAAAGTGACTATGACAACCCGGGCCAGTACGATACTGTATAGAGCCAGACTGACACAGAAGACTCAGCAGCTCAGCTCCAAGTCTCCTGAAGCCAAGAGGATCATAGAATCGTAGGATGGTTTGGGTTGGAAGAGACCTTTAAAGGTCATCCAGTCCACCCTGAGGCAGACCCAGACAGAGATAAGTCATCTTCCTAGTTATTACCACGGGCTCTCAGGTTCATACTCCCAAGCTTTTATCTGAGCCCTGCTGTTATTTTTGCAGTTCAGGTATCACTGACTATGAAAACCCATGTGAGACTTTAAGACGTGTATGTGACTTCTAACGGCTCAGGCGAATCTCTACATGGTGATGCAGCAAGTCGGAAAGTCCTCTCCTCCACGCAGATCCTTGGAAAACTCGAAGTAAATGGTTTCACCTTGCTCTGCAATGTTTTAAGTTTTCTATTTGGTTTTCTGGGTTTAGATTGTATTTATTGATTTATTTTTGTGATAATGCTCTGCTGCAAATAATATTTTCCTGGGCTATTCAGACAGAAATGAGAAACCTTTCTTAAATTAGGAGACGTGCTTAATACACGAAAGAGTGAGAAAGTCATTATCTCATTCTGTCAGAATGAGATTTCATGTTTGGAAGTGAAAGTTAGATGTGCATTAGAAAAGAATCATTATTATGTGAGTTAATGCAGAAAAACTTGAAAAGAGATGCAGAAATTCCTCACTAAAGATAATTAAGATACATTTAAGACTGAGACAGATACTCTTCACAAACTACAGACTAGTGAGTTTTATCAAGTTGTAACTCCAGAGGACTTTAGCAATCTCTGTATTTATTTAAAAATAAATAAAACCAGGGAACAAACATGGGCAAACCCTAACGAGGTCCATCCCAGAGATGGTAACTGTTGCCACGGTTTATTGTGGAATAGAAACCACAATGTTTCCCTCCAGTGCAATGAGACGTGCTGCTACAACTGAAGGAAAGGGGATGTAGAGCATTGTTCTCAATGACAATTTTTGTTCACTTATACAGTCAATCTCAGTAGAACAAGCGTTGGATGCTTCCTGAAGCAACTGTTAAGAAAAAATACAAAATCAGATACATTCTGCCGTCACGTTTGTTTGGTTTTTTTTTCCCCCCCAAAAATTATGAATCATGAGGTGGGTTGTTTTTCGGTTTTGTTTTTACTCTTTACGTTCCCTGGAACAAAGTGTCATTATAACCTGCAAACTGCCCTCCTGCTAAAATTGATCTAGTCATTATTTTTGAGTTACAGCATGAAAAGCCTCCATTGCAGATGACTTTCAGGAATACAGTAATTTCCTTCTCTGAAGCTAACAAGGTTACACGCCACTGTTACTTCAAGATGACATAAATCATAACAGTCCTCATTTTTTTTCCCCACATTATTTCATATTTAAAAGTTTCCTAATAATTCCTCCTAGCCATGGAAAAACTACTGCTAGGAAGCAGACTTTCTCTGCCAGTTTTTTTTTTCACCTATGTCCATATGCCTGATTCCATTTTGAAGATACATAATTATATTTCTAAGTTGACTTTGCGTTTTAGCTAATTGCTTGTATTCTGCATACAAGCAATGCAGTTTACGCACTGTTTACATTTGAAAGCTGTTGCCTCTCTAAGTTTTAAAAGAAGGCATAAAATTTTTTTCTCGATTCTAGTCCTGAGGGTGTCTTGACATTTGCTTTGTAATCTACCTGTACACTAAGTAAACATCATCCCTGAGCCTTTTACATCATTTCAGCGCTCTGCAAAGATGGTGGTTTTTAAGTAGGAGCCACATATTCCACCGCTTTCAGTTTTGATTAATACTGTTATTTTCGACTTTAAATGATTTTGAGCTTGTAAACACGGTGCCAAACTGAGATATTATGCTGGTGCAAACAAACGATCACCTGAAAGAATCAAGTTTAAAACGCTCTCTGATCTGATAGCGAATTGACAGAGATTGAGAGAAATTGGGGAAAAAAAAAGGAGTTCGCACTAGGCTGCAAAGAGAGATACAGCTACACAGTGGGGAGTAGGGGGTGTTGCAGACCAGAACAAGTCAATATGAGAAACCTAAGATAAACAAAACAAAACAGAAATTCGCAGAACTTGGTCTGCTAAAGGTCAAGTCAATGAGAAACATTCTGACTCCACAAGTAACTTTTACAGAAAACTCAGAAACCAACTTTCTTTAGAATAAACAAATGTCACGCTATATTTAATTCATTCACTTCTGATCATAGAACAGAAAAATAATAATAAAAAAACCCACCTGGAAAATACGCTAGAAAACGGAGAACTGAGCAGAAACTCAATAAACACTTTCAGGAAGGCTCACCAGTGCAGTAACCAGTAAGCTGACCAGGTAAAACCATGCAGCTGACTGCTGCCCCACTGGTTTTTATACAAAACACATCGCTTATCCGTAGAAAACATTAGGATTGGAGGTTACATTTGTTTGTAATGCAGAAATACACGGCTAACCCAAAGCACCGGGCTGCATCCACAGAGCAATAGTTATGAACACATAGATCTCCTGTGTAGACACTGCGTTCATCGATCCCCACCTGGCAGCGTGGGGTCAGAGACTCAAATATTTTGTTTTATGAACTGATTACAGCACTTGTGCTTTTAATTTTTTGGCATTAAAATTTCATAAGAACTTTAATGTTGACTTACTGCACATTTACAATAGCCACACCGATCCAATCGACCACGATGGCTCTAAAAGCCTTTTAACAAACTATATGGACTATAAACTAGCCTTGACAGAGGAGCCTTTAGAGACTTTCCAATGAAGTAATATATGCTTTAATAGGGTTTTTTGTTAATTCTTTATGAAAGTCTGAAATTCCATCAGGTGTTTCTTTTTGTTAAACCTTGCTAAACTTCAGTTAGTAAAAAGCTGTGTGAGCAGGGAAAGGTGTGTCCTGCATTCAGCTTTGAAACTTCTCACAGTTGCTTTAGCTCATATCACCTCAGATTCAGCTGACTTCCATGGAATGTTTTGGGTTGGAAGGGGCCTTCAAAGATCACCTAGTCCAACAGCCCTCCCTCCCCACCCCCCACCCCCCTGCAGTGAGCGGGGACAGCTTCAACTAGAGCAGGTTGCCCAGAGCCCCGTTCAACCTGACCTGGGATGGTTCCAGGGATGGGGCTTCTCCCACCTCTCTGGGC
The DNA here is from genome assembly GCA_009769605.1 of Bucorvus abyssinicus. Classification (NCBI taxonomy): domain Eukaryota; kingdom Metazoa; phylum Chordata; class Aves; order Bucerotiformes; family Bucorvidae; genus Bucorvus; species Bucorvus abyssinicus. The sequence continues at coordinate 4,671,092 of CM020039.1, read as the reverse complement.
AACCTGGGCCAGTCTCACCACCCTCAGCGTATAAAATTTCTTCCTTAGATCTAGTCTCAATCTTCCTCTTTTAGTTTAAACCCATCACCCCTTGTCCTGTCACAACAGGCCCTGCTAAAGAGACTGTCCCCATCTTTCTGACAGACCTCTTTAAGTACTGGAAAGCTGCAAAAAGGTCTCCCTGAAGCCTTCTCTTCTTCAGGCTGAACACCCTCAACTCTCTCAGCCTGTCCCCATAGCAGAGGTGTTCCAGCCCTCTGATCAATTTCTGTTGCCCTTCTCTGGACCCTCTCCAACAGGTCCATGTCCTTCTTGCGCTGAGGACCCCAGAGCTGGATGCAGTCCTCCAGGTGAGGAGGACACAAACCAAGTGTGATACGTTTCAGATTTTATTATTGGTATATACAGAGCAATCCTCCAGGAAACTTAAAGGAAGGACTGAAAAAAGGCAAAGGTATTTTAAAACACTCTTAATACCCAATCACCTAACTAGGAGACTGACACATTAATCAAAACAGCTCAAAACTGCTCAGAGTAAATGCGTGATCTAATAAAAAACGGTCAGTCCCACCTCTTCATTCAGGGCACATAGATTTCATCATAATTCCTGACATGAGCCTTGAATTCCCCAGTCCACTTTAGTCAGCCTACCTCACCTTCATCAGCCTGAAGGTTAAGACTGTTCACACGAACCCTGCCCAAGGTAAACAACTGTCAAGAGAACTGGTTTCACCCAGATAATTGATATCTCATTAACAAATGCAAAATGCTATCTACGCAAAACCTTTCTTTGGCAAGAGAAATAACGGAACAGAAACAAAGAACATCCCTCCTCATGTTTTGTACCACCCTACAGACCATCACGATGCACACAGACCTTCCTCATGGAAATATACATATAATGTAGTAGTAAGTATATAGTATGAGAAACAAGCCAGTGTCCTGTAGTTTTCAGAAAAAATATAATATCCTCATTTTCTCTAAAGTTGACAAAGAGGCTACTTCTCCCCCAAATCATAATCATACTCTTCATCCATATACTTTTTCTCTTTTAAAAAGGTATTTTTCATTAACTATCCCACAGCATAAGAAATGCACTAGCAACATTACAAGTGGAAAATTTGTTTGTAAAAGGGATTGGGAAAGGCAACTCAAAGACAAGTGGAAAGGTGAAGAGTTGAAATATCTGCTGGAGTCTTGTTTGTTTAGATTAGCAACTGATTGCCACTTGCCCACATCAATTGCAATCAGCAGTATTTATATTTATCCTTGGCATTTCCTTCTGAGCTATTAATCAAAACATTTCTTTCTGGTTTTCACGTTAATGCCCACTTCTAATCTCCAATACATGTGCACTTAGTCCCTAATTCAACAACACTTAAACATGTATTATTTAAAGCAAGAAATAGTGAAATAGTCTAGTGGGTATGGGTGAAAATGACAAAAACCTGATCCTTTCCTTTGGGGTTTAATTGAAATGAAGCTTTATTAAGGTTAAAATTGCTCCAAACATTTGAAAATTTACTTTTCCAGTGACGACTAATATTGAAAGACTGTTATTGTGTATATAGCAGTATATTATGAAAAAGAACCCCAGTTTTTTCATTTCTTTAAAATAAGTTTTTAACTTGTAAAGCTTGAGCTGTAGATCAGCTCTCCATACCAAGGTAAAAATGGTCCCTCTTCATGACCTTCCTTTAAAATTGAAAAGAGCTAATAGAGATTATTAGTTTCTATTTACTATAGAGATTTAAAATACACAACACTCGATTAATTCCTACTTCCTGGAAGATTTCTGGGGTTTTGGTTGTTTTTAAATTTCCAGTAGCAAGTACTCACAGCTGTTGTCTAAATATGAGCATAGCAGAGCTGCCAGTGTACCTCCCAAATACAAGACATTCCACTTTTGGGGAGAGCTGCAGTAGTAGCTGTCATACAAAAGAAGTGAAGCGCTATGGGGTGGACAAAAAAAAAAAATCACTTTGGGGGCTTCTTGCAGTTCTTGCACCATCAAGCCTCCGTGAGGTACTGCGATGTCAAGAATGCTCTGGATGAGGAAGACACTAAGTGAGCATTCTCCCTCTATTTAAGAAAGCTGGATCTCAATTCCTCATATTTGGCTATTAGGAACGCCTGAGCATAAACTATCTTAGTCTTTGACTTACTCACAGATGTTCATTGAGAATATTATATTCAAAACTCAAGCTGTTCATTGTACATAAGGCACATGGCATGCTTCTGCACCATACGTGCTATGGAAAACTCACTCTGGCAAGGTTTCCGTGTAAAAACTCCTCGTTAGAAATTCACTCTTTCTATCCCTAAATCTATATATTTGCAGAAAATATGGAGCTTTAGTGAATGCTGAGTCTATGTGATGTAAAGGCATCCACACAATGTGGATTCTATTGCCTATGTACTTCATGTCGCTGGGTACATCTACACTGACCAGTTCTTCCAACTGAGTGAGAACCTGCACAGAAATTTCCTTCTGGTATCGCCAGAATTGCCCTAGAGCTTCAAATTTGTATGATAGTCAGCTCCTGAAATTGCACTGAATTGTTATTTCAAACTGATAGAACCTTATGAGTGACTTTTGAAAACTTAAAAGCCAGGCAAAAACTTTGCATTTAAATTGATTTTTTTTTTTTGAAGTGTTTCCTGTAAAGGCCTCTTTTCATGACCATACTTAGTGATATCTAGCAGGATACCATAAAGCATGGGTAGCCTAGAATGGAATGGCAGTCATTTACATACAAATGAGCTCATTACTATTGAATTTTTTACCAGCTGTTGATTCAAAATTTGAAAGATGTTTTATGAATCTACATAAAATATTAAGTGATGGCTGTTCTATTATCAGTGTCTCTTATTAATTCTTTGTACTAGTTTTCATCTGCATTTTAGTAACTGTCATTCCATATGTTGATTTTAATCAAAACCATCACACGTACAAATTTTAATCTATGTTAGGAAGTATTTCCAACTGTAAAGTGCATTCTATTGCCTAGTCATGAGAAGTGCAAGAGATGACTTGACAAGCTAACAAAATATACACTCATATTTTAATGGAACCAATATGCTATGCTTCCTTTCAAGGAAATATGCATTCTCCCCATCGCTTAAAGCAACATCAAATTTATGGGCCATCTCTTCAGAAACTTCCTTGAATAAACATTCACTTCAAAAAGATTAACATACATCTTTTCAGAAGCCAACTCTTAATCAATATTCTGGTTGTCTTCTTTGAAGCAGCAGGAACAGTTATTCTTCATCTACTGTACAGCAGGTAATATGCTAGAACCCCTTCCAAAACCCTCATCTGGGTAACTTCAGGGAAGATTTAATTTACACGCACAGAGAGAAATTTTATCTCGTCATTAAGAATGACTTATTTACAGAATGACTTTGACTAGAATCCTGTTACATTTCATGTTCCCTTACATGATAATGGCATGAGCAGACCCAAGGGTAATGTCCTGGCTTTACAGAAGATCTACTGAGCTATATCTGCCAGAAGGATATTGCACGCCTTCATTTGGTGCTGTCAACACTTCCTTCTGCAGATGGACAGTAGTAATTAAAGCAGTTTATTGATCATTTAATATGAAAACCTTAAAAATTATCCAGACAGAAAAAAAGATTCTATCCCAATGCAGCAGCACAAATTCTCAATCAGATGCAATAAGCAACCATGGTGTGGAAAACTATCCCTAAACAAATAAGGTCCTCCTGAGCAGAGGTGGTCAACCTGAACTAGAACTACAATGAGCAGAAAGATGATGCCATGAACGTAACAAGAGATAAAGGGAGACAAATGTCTACCCCTGCTTCCAAATTAGTGCCCTTATTCAGAAGCACCCAGTGACGACCAGTACCTCGTCATCTCACAGAGTTTCTTACATCCCAGAGGTACTAGAGTTTGTTGCTCTACCATCTCAGAAAGCCCAACGCCTCTTCTTGTCATACTTTGATCTATCCCTCACCTTGCTCCTTGGCAGGAATCTTTGCATTGTCTTTTGTCGGGGTCGAAAGTGGCAGAGTGCAGCCTTTCAGCACCATGAGGCACAATTCGTGTAAGCAGCAATTAGGCACAATCCAAATCAAAAGATGAACAATGCAGGGCAAAAGAAAAAAAAAAAAGGCTTAGAGCTTGCCAAATGATGACTAAAAAATAGGCCAGCTTGAGGGCCTGACCACAAAATTTCAGAGGCATTTCAAAAGGTGGTTTAGACACTGACACCGTTCTTGCATGCCAGACTTTGAGTCTCAAAGCCACAGCAGCGTATCCTCCTGTTCCGCTGTCCTTTGGACTAGCAGCTTCCCCATCACCGAGCATGAATTAATAATTTCTAAAGTGGTGGATTTTAGTTTAAACGATGCTGCACATTACGGTTAACATTATAGCCCCTGAAACTGCAGATTGTGTGCTACTGCTCATGGGTTTCCTTCCTGCAGAGTTTTTGGAGGAAACAAGCACTGGTGAACAAAGCTTTGCTAATGAGCTCGGAGCCTGCCTGTCTGAAGGGGCCATCAGGAGTGAAAAATGAGAAGCAATCCGGGAGAGACTTCAAAACACAAGAAACTGGCAAGAAGAGCACAGCAAACCAAAACATAATTGTTCTGTAAATATTGCATCAGCTCCGAAATTAAAAAAATATAAAGACAGGGAAATTATTTAAGAGAGATTATAACCGTAATTGGAAAGTATGTAGAGCTGATTAACACCTTCAGAAACAAAAGTTTATAGTTGAATACATTATTCGTCTCATGCACTGGCGAGTCCGTATCCAGCTTTAATTTCACCACTCTCCATGAATAGCCAACCTAGAAAACCATTGAGGGCATCAGGAAAAACTCACTTGAAATTCCACCTTACGCACTTAAAACGCAGCTTATGCAAACTCTTTGTGTGTCATTGAGAAGCTCTTCTCACATGCACCAAAATGTAACATTGCATCAGCAAGAGAGCCTGGAGCAGTGTTAAAAGGAACGTTCCAGAGGAGATGCAGAAGGATTTACCCCTGAAGAGCCACCCCACACAAACACAATAAAAGATGTTATCGTGATATCACACTGAAATCCTGATGCATCTTCACACCAACACTGTTCTGATAAATGAAGTAGATCCAAATTCCCGCCGTATGATCTGATTAACAATCATACGTAATAGAAGAACCTGCTCTGTTCCAGGAATTCATCCATGAAGAGGTTGCAAACTCAAGAGTTCTGCAGAAGCAAAGCATGTAACAGTGATCCAGGGTGTCAGATGGCCCTAATATACACGCAATCATTCAGCTATATCCCGAATTGTTTGAGAAACTGTTTATATTTACATAAATCTGTAGGTCTGTAAAGTGTTTTATCTGTGTTGTCTTTTTTTTAATTATTATTTTTCCTGTGCTAAAGTTCTCAGTAAACTCCAAAAACCAAAGAGAAGTATCTCAGTCAGAAGACACTTGCTTATTTTATTCTCAGACCATTCCCTTAAGAGATAGTTGTTGTCAGAGGTTCAGCAGAGGAAATTAAAATATTTCCACTACATTTAACTTTCCAAAAACATTCTATTTCAGCCAGGATTGTTGCCCCTGATGAATAAGACTAGACTTTGAAAGCAGACACTATTTCACTGTATCTTATACTTCAGTAATGTCTATACTCATTCAGTGTAAATAGGCTGTGCCAAACCAGTCATCCAAAATACTGAAAGAAACCAATTACTTTAAATTTTGAAGTTCCAAGGAGAGAGAAAATAGATGTTAATTAAAATCTCAGGTTTGGATTATTCAGAGAAGAGTCACATGCAGATATTATTTTTCTAGGATTTATTCAAAGCTTCACTGAGTCTCTAAACCTGTCAAAGTTTGACTGTGACTAATTTGTCTGTGACATTGCTGATAATTTTCTAATAGTTATCAAGGTCTATTGCATAAACTTCTTCATGGAGTTGGAAAATCCATATTATTAGCATGATAGAATGTAAAATATTTGACATATAAATGGTTGGAGAATAGACAGAAAAGGGAAGTATTTGATACAACCTATACACCTATTTAACACAGAAAATAGCTAATAAAGTAGAAACTACTATGAGAATGGAGGGGTTCCTTCCCACCTCTGCCCTGAAATTATATGGGAGAAAGGAAATTCAGAGCAAACTGTGTACTATAAAGTTTATGCACCACATACATTTTTCTATTTACAACTGTCTGGCTTCTGTCACCTTTCATTTGAGAATCATTGTGTCAGTTCTCCTGAAGGACACAAGTACTGCCTTGCCCTTCCTATATTGCTAACGCAAACCAACAGTCCCCAGGCCACAGGAACTGTGTCCAGAACTATCCCAATGCAACGTGTATGAACACCCACATGTAGGCAAATCCAGATGTGCACTGTGCATAAGCACCTCAGACAACGGGTCATTAAGTTGGGTGGAAGTGACAGAAATAAAAAGAGAGAAATCAAGTAGATTCTGCCATCCTGTATTATTTGCTTCATGTGATGGTAAAATACTACAGATCATTTCTGTAACAGGGAAAAATCGTAAAACCCAGAATGCTGAAAGCTTTACTGAATTCAATAGAATACTCATGTGAATAACCAGTTACAATATCAGGAATTTTTAAGATAAGGCGGCCAGTAAGAAACAGCGCATATTCATATGTAAAAGTGTTTGGTTTTTTTTTTTAACAGTCATTTAATCAGTCGGACACCACATAGCCTAAGATGCAGCATCCTATTCCAGTCTTTAACATGTGAATTCCAACAGAAATACAGGTTTCCTCTTCAAAAATAAACATATATAACCATGAATTCTGCAACTGACAATTATATGTTCAACTGGAAGGCATAAAATACTTTAAAAATATTTGTCTGGATTGTAGGAAACTGCTGTTTTATAGAAATCCGTCCACGTAGGGATCCAGGAGCAGCTATTATTAAATAGCCATGCAGAGTCTACTCCACGCACTGTTTGCCTTTGTAAAACACTTCTCACGCCAAACCATGTATTTTCCATACACAAACCAACTACTCTGTAATTGCAGGTGAATGGAAGTGCAACAGAAACACCAAACATTTTGACTAGGCGACTTCATTTTTCCTTACAGATGCGAATAAGAACGCAAAGAACCAGGAGGGAGGTGAAACTGCAGACACTACTGGAGTCAGTTGGCCACACACCCCGTAAACTACTCATCCTAGTTCAGACATTATCCTAACCGACACACATGTAACATTCCAAAATCTTTTAGGATACAATGGCTTAGATGAATAAGAAAAACTAACAGGGTTCCCTAAAAGAAAAGTGAGCTTCTCTTAGGTCTACAAAAATTCTTACGCATTACCAAAAGAAAAAAAGCTCCAAGAGTTTATTTACAGGGTAAGAAGGTACATCACAGTGCCCTCTTAAAGAAACCATTTGCGAGATTTAAGGCAAAAATCTAACCACGGTTTGGTTGGCTTGAACCAGAATGCACCGCAGGATAAAATAGTTGATTCTTTTCAGACAAAAATTTAAATTGCAGAGTACGCATGTCACTGTGTACAGAATTTGTAGGGCAACAGACTGTCTTTAACTGAGCTGAATTTCTGCACACTAAGAGAACAGGTTAATTCCCAGATAGCTTGATTGAAAATACAGCAACCATTGTATCATGAGACGATCTCAGCAATAAAAATTAAATAATTAAAATTCTAAGAACATAATCCACAGTTTTCAGGGCATGAATAGGCATTTTGCTGATGAATTCCTGCTGTTCCTTATATAGCCAGATTATTTGACAGACTATTTTAGAATGATCCCCATCAGAGACAACATACCGGATTCAACAGAGCCCTGCTCTTTCATTACAGAAACTCAAGGATTTCTATAGGGTCTTTATTCCAATCGTTAAAGCAGAAGCTTTTATTGCTGTCCCACGGGGCCCAAAATAACCCTGAATATTTTATCAAGATATTAGGATATAAACAACTTCTGGCTTTTATGAAAAATGATATTGCTCATACTGGTATCAGTAGGACACTTTCAAAAATGTTTTTTTCCCCAAATGAGAAAGGAGATTTATTTTTATTTATCATTGAAAGAACTTGCGCAATTGCAAAGGATACACGAGGGAAATAACGATGGAAACCGTTTTCAGATAGTAACGTTTTTACTAATTGTTAATCCACAGGAAGTGGAAAAATATCCAAAAGTTGTTGGCTTCAATCCCCTTCTTGCATCAGCTTTTTGGTAATTAGCTATGAAGGAACCCCTTATATATTATGCTTGCATAATCCTCCGATATTCTGAATGTAACACGAAGCTCCTTTTCCTTCCTAGTGTGTCCCTTTAGAGAGAAGCTTTTCTCAGTGGGCAGCTGTAACGGATGGACATATTTTTGTGTAGTTGCGCACTGAATTGTACGAGGTCAAGGGGCCCATTTGTCCAACACAAGAGGAGAGGCATCACTTCAACTCAGTCATGAAGTTCTAACGTATCTTCACCTTTGGCTGCTTTCAGAATAAAGATCAGACAGTACCTTACCTAATGTCTGACCAAACCCACTATTTTCATGGAACTGAGGTACTTTTTCATTTCTCCCACTCACATGTAGGTTGTGTGATTTATCACAGTCGTTGAGGTTTGGAGATCATCTGGTCCAAACCACCTTCTCAAGCAAAGCTACCTATAGCTGTTTGCCCAGGACCACATCCACACAGCAACTGAACATCTCCAAGGTGAGAGACTTCTCAATCGCCCTGGGCAACCTGCACCAGCAGGCTCTCCCAGGCACAGATAGAACAAAACACTTTCCACAGCAGTCAAAGAGGATTGTGAAGATGACACCTGATCACTATGAAAATGTAAAGAAAGATTTAAAAGCAGAATGAGCTTTTCATTGGCTCTCTGGCACCATATTGGAAAAAGACACAAACAGCACAGGGCTTCTTGACATGGAAACTTGCTCCACCCTTGGATCTGGAGTAGATGTGCCTCCCAGTATACCTTCTCCAGGTAGTTATTAAAATGGAAAGGCCTTGCAACTAAGCTTGAAGATTGCTTTTCTAGGGACAGGTGGGAAAACCAGCACATGTACAAATCTGCACCACCCTGACAAGAATAACACATGTCAACTCCAGGAAGGAATTCCTTCACGTTATTTTCTTGAAGTAGTTTGAGAACTTCTAATACAAAACCTTTCTCTGCTTCAATAGTACCCCAGTAAGAACAATAAGTATTTCACAGGCACCTTCTTAGGGCATAAGAAAACGTTAAAATTACTTTTGAAGTTATTTGCTCTTTTGACTTGATTTAGTTTTATTCTGCAGCATTGCACGGAGGATGCAAAAACCGCCTGATTTTTCCCTGACTTTGTGAATGCAACTGATAAAGAGCGTCTGCCTTTGCTTTTTGGGACTCCAAAAGGATTTAACAAAAAAGACAAGAAAAGCCTTTTTCATGATACATGCAGATAACCCATCTAAATTTTGTTTCTAGTCTCTTTCTCAACAGGAAAATTCTCTAAGTAGCATCAGAATATCACGAAAGTTTTGAAAAGTTATAAATTATTTAACCCTTTCTAAAAGCTTCAGATGAGAGTTCAAAAATACATAGGATACTTTGCCTTGTACTTCATTACAATCTTTTGTAGCTATTAGTATAGTTTTAGACTAGATCTAAGGAAGAAATTTTTGACAATGAGGGTGGTGAAACACTGTCGCAAGTTGCCCACAGGGGTGGTAGAAGCCCCACCTCCAGAAGCATTCCAGCTACTCTTTTTGGCTGGCAGTACATTTCTGTTCCAGTCTTCCCCATGTATGACCTCTAAAACCTGGCTGGAAGTAAAAGGAGTTCTCAAATATAGGACATAGTGACACTTCACATTGATTTCTTGGCCCCTCTTCACGTGTTATGACACCAGTTTATCCTAAACATGTTTTTAGAATATCTACCTGCGTTACTACAAGTGCCCAATTATTTAATCTGGTAACATAGCACTCCACAGGCAACAAAGTCTTATTTTGATTTAAATGCACTGTAAAAGAGGTACTGAGCAACTACAGAAGATAGACTGTACTTCATACAAATGTTAGATTTTACTGTAAAGACAAAATAACCTAAAAAGCAGAAAATATGAGTTTATTAAAATATTGCTTTCCAGAACTAAATAGTGAAAAACATTTTCTTTTAAACTGAATATGTGTCTTATTTCAATAAAGTATATTTCTAAAGTGCAGCTTTCAAGACTGATTACAGATGATGCGTTTTTTTAAAATGTTTGCTATAGCTTCATGTATTTTAAAAAAATAAACGGTAGATGTTTGCTGTTCTTCAGGGCTTGAATTCTTGAAGTTGGATTTTTAAAAATGATGTTAACTTTTTCTCTGAGCTTGCCAAATTTGCCAAAACATTAACAACTCTCTCAAGTGCAGAGAAAGGAGATTTAGAGTTAGTATTTGCAGCATTTTATTTTCCAGTCGTAATGAGTTGCAGTCTTTTTTTTTTTCCCCCACCATTCCAACTACGAGATTCGCATTTGATGTATGAAAGTACAAATAACTCATGAGGAAAAGGTCACATCCAATAAGGACTGGAAACACACTGGATTTTTATTCTGAGAAATGACAAGGCAGAAAACATTTACCTCCTCGCTCCTCAATGCAAATCTTAATTTCTCTCCTAAGTGGACTCTGGAGAATTGTGACATAGAAGACAGCTGCAGAATCAAGCAAGTTTTTTTACTTTCTCTCTGATGATTTTCCTCCTCACTTGTGTCCCTTTCACACCTACAACGCACAACTCCTTGTGATTTAATCAACTTGCTTTACAAGAAAAAACTGTTCACAGAACCCAAACTTACCGCATCTGTATAAAACGAGGTTGTTACTTTCAAGCTTCTCTCAGTTTTCAATATTAGGTTCATGTTTAAGTTCCTTGACTTTTTTATCATTTAATTCATTTAATGAAAAGGATTTTATTTCTTTCTCTGTTTGAGCAAATTACATCCCAAAGAAAGTAAAATAACACTTAAAATTAGAGTTGCTAATACGTTCACACATAGGAGCCCTAACATTTCCTCTAAGGTACTCAACAGGCAGGCAGTGTTGTAAGATAAAGTCCCACGGAGGATCCTTCACCCTTGTTGTACTTCTGAGGCTGAATTTATAATCATAGAAGTCATCTGTGATTTGTTTCACTTGGGATGGGAAGAACACGCGCATCCAGCATTTTACTCTAGTTTCATCTATATTGATCACGTATAGCAAAAATACTTGACCAGAATGGTGGAAATGGGAAGGCTCCATTAAGTAGGCTTTATTTTTAGGAATTGCAAGGAAAATGAAGCGTTCAAACTATGAAAACCAACTTGCACTCAGAATACTTCCCAGGAGATGACGTTTTAGATGAGCTGAAGGCAGAGGGAGGGAGCATAACTACTTGCAAGCTGGCTACACCATCTGCATCCTTATCACTTGCTGCACGCACCTAACAGCCAGACTGGGGTATCGAGTAGTCTTACACCCTGACGGGACCTGGGGGATTTGGAGAATACACACACAGCTGAATGGAACAGCTTATTTCATTTCAAACATCTTGTTTCACTTAAACTGGTTTGTTTCCTTCAACAGAGACCCTACTGCTGAGATGAAGATGCTGTTCCTCTTAAAATGTCTTCCAAATAATCTGAAATTCACGGCATTACTCAGATTTCCTTGGTATTTGACCTCTTGTATGAGGGTTGGATTGTAATATCAGAGATATAGAAGACATTAATTCCTGAGATAGTAGGTATTTTGTTTTTTAAAAAGGGAGATATTTTAGGACAGGGTTCTATTGGGAGCATGAGACATTAAGCTTAACAAATCCCAACATACCTCTTACTAGGCTCAGAAGAGGTGTAGTCAGAAAACCTCTGCCACATCCAGTTTGATCCATAAAAATTCCATTTAAAGATCGATATTATTCAATAAGGGAATAGATGCTGTAAATAGGAGCAAACACCACTGCACAGAACTAGGTAACTTCTCTGCAGCAGTACAGGCGAGTTTCTCTCTGCTGCCACCAGAGAGCTGGAGAGGGTTCTATCTCCTCTGCGTGACAAAACCGCTCTTGGATCCACACATGGAAACCCATGAGAAGATGTTTTCAGGAAGGTCTTCCTGAAAGAACTGTGCCTTCCATTCAGATACAGACAATACTATTGGCAGCCAAAAGTGCAAGACTTGTCAGGCACTAACGGCTTATTAAATGTTAATAGCTCAATTAAAGGAGAAGGGAGAACTGGAGATGAGGAAGGGGGACATATTTTGCAGCTGCATGACTGAGACATCCAGTATAGTGCACATCAGTCTTTTCTCATGTGCTTAAAGGTTACTGTAACCATTGTGCAATAAAACCGCTAAGTTCCTGGGACACTAGTGCCAATGTGGTGATTTCACTCACCAGCCCTGTAAGCAGCTCGGAACACTTCAAGCTACAACAAAGTATGCGATGATATGAGAAGAAAAAGAGACTCTCATCTTTCACCTTCAAAGAATATCTTCACAGTAAACCTGGAAGTTCCTGTGGAAAGCATCATCAATGTGGAGGCAGAGTTGCCAAGGAAAACCTTCCTCTCTTCCAAAACGTCAAGTTTACTCCAATTCAAGTCCAGTTTAGTGAGTGCATTTCTTAATTCTGGCTTAGGTTTCTGCTACTAGGGTGACCCTAATGCACATCTGTTTTTGAAAGGGACTGATTAAAACACCAAATCATCACCCTCCTCCACTAATACAATTTAGCATTTGCCAAATTTTACAAGGCTATTATCCTTTTCTAAAACTCTTCACATCTCACTGTTCTCTTTTAGTCACCCAAAATCACATCTCAGAGCTACACTCATAGCACTGCAAGTGCTGACAACTACCACGAAACCATCCCTGCTGCTGACAGAGACCACCAAATACAGATGTGATATACAGCCTGTTGGGGCCATACACACCACCTCCTTCTGAGCAGAAAACAGGACTTGGTCCACCAGTTTATGCATACATAAGAACCCCAACTCTGCCACCCTAATTCAGGTAATGCTTCAGAATTGGTACTACACAGTTACCTCCACATACTCATTACTTATTACTTGTGCTGGCCGGTTCTGACACAGGAGGACTAACATTTTGTATCTTGATATTTAAAATTTCACTTGTATCAGTTTTATAATTAGACAAGAGATATGCCCGTGCAAATTTAATTCTGTTAAAATATTTGCCATTTACTTTTAAATAACTCAAAACTGGTCCTGGTTTGTCATATTAAAACAGAATTATCATCTAAATGAAACACATTTTATATACGCACCAGCACTGCCAAATTCTTTACTTAAAGCTTGAATAACGTAGAACTTATGCTTAGGCTAACCTGAATTAAAGTCTAAGCCAAAACCACAGTAAGATTTTCATACAAAGTTAGAATATAAAATTCATATAAATAAGGATGAGCAATGCTTCCTCTGCCTATGCTGCTCTGAAAGGTAAACCAGCCAAGTTTACTTCAAGCCAAGTTTAATACAGCTGGGATTTCTAAATTACCATCTCTTAGGTCTGACACATTTCCCAGAGGGAAGGAAAGTTTTCTAACACATTTCAGCAATGAATTTGCTTTCCTGCCCAAAACAGAGAGTTAATTTTAAAGCTTTGCAGCCTTCTAAGTTTCTTTTCCTCAGTAAATGTATTCGTGCACACTGAGGTCATCTCATACAGTTGTTTCAGAAAGCAGGCATAAAGAAGTCAACCGGAGTACATTTGAGTGTGTGTCATCTACCTTAGGAATTTGTACTCTAATAAGCATTACAGGCTGCCTGACAAACTAGTTGAGAAAGCTGAGAAAATACACACTTGCATGTACCTCCTTCTCTTTTAATAAAGAGTATATATATATAAAATATAGTTCGTAGAAAAAGCAGAAGCTGTCCCAAGCAGGTAGCACCTGATCTCACATCCAGGATACATCATCATTACAGATAAAGTAGTCAAATGTTTACTCGCTATAGAAAGGAAGATTAAATTATAGAAAACAAAGCAGTAGCAAAAAAACCCTCAACAATTTATTTAAAGTACATTCTAAGTCCTCAGATAGCCATCGCAGTCAGCGAGGTCACCCACAGCTGACATTTGGCTCAGGGGAAGTATAAGATCATGGCAAGAGACAATCGTGGGAGTACAAGCACCCAAGCCATCACAAAAAGAGATCCCTAGAAAGGAAAAGAAAAAACAAACCCACAAACAAAAACAAACCGCCAAAACCCAACAAACAAAAAACCCCAATGAACAAACCATCCTCAGCAGCTGAAGGAAGACTTAACTAGGTCTACAAAAGGCTTTAAAATAAATAAAACACCAATCAAAAATTGCCAAGTACTTTTACACAGTATAAAAACACCCCAGAACTGGAATATTTTTTTAAAAATCCCAGCCCAGAAGAGATTAACTGCAGAACTAAGGTGAAAAATTACCATCATGAAGCAACTAAAGTATCACTCTGTGCAATCTAGCCATGTTGTCCCATTGCATGCTTAGAAAAGATAGAGGTGAGACAGTGATTTACATGTAATTCAGCACACGCATTGCAGCTTTACCTGTTAACCTCCTATTTCTCCAAATAAGGTCATGATATTTTTTTAAGAAGGGAAATTCTCAACACTTTTATTTTAGGGATTCATAGAAAAGCTTATGCAGTTTGGCATTGTGTTACATTATGTCATTTTGGATTATTTATTCCCACTCCTTTCCAGTGAAAACTAACTGTAAAAAAAAAAAAAAGAGAAAGTTTTACTTGTCTTCAGCTTTTTGCCCTCTTTGTTGCTCTCAAGATTGCCTTTCCTGAAGCTGAGCTGCTGCCACTTCTCATCATTTCTCTGCTTACACTTAGTCCAGACAAGATCAATCAGCAGACTGCTCTAATCAGCTCTGCTAGACCCCACTGACTCCACTCACCGCTGCAAGGCACCTACACTTTGCTTCCCCGTAACCCTAATTCACGACCTGCACAACTCCAAACTGACCCTCCATCTCCCCAAAACAGGCCTGGTAGCATACCTTTGCCTTTAATTCCTTTTTGCACATGACCTGTAATCGTCTTACCCCTTCTTAGGTTGTATATTCACCTAAACAAACCACTGTGATGTGTCAAAAGTCTATGTGTGATCGCAGCGTCTGTAACGTCATTAATAGCTTTATTTTAACTAACTTGGCCACCTATTTTGGCATGTAGCTATGGCTACACAAACCCATGTGAACCCTGGCCCACAACACCATCCTCCGCAAGAAGATTAAGTTTAAAGTTAAGACAACCAATAGTACACCTCCACTGAAGACACACTATAATTCTACAAATATTTGCATGAATACCACAGGCAAAAAAAGTCTGTATTTTTGAGATTTGTATCTAATCATGGACAGATTTGTATAATGAATGAGTAATTCTTCCACAAGAAATAAAGAGAACTCTTTGAAGTTTGTGCTTTGCTGAAGATGACGGTACCCCCTGCTCAGCTCGGGTTCCGAGGATTGGCTGTTGGCTGTTATTCTGCAGGCTCTGACCACAGCCCTGGCATAGCCAGGACGGTGACAATGCTTGATGTGACTTCTTTTTAACGCCATGTGATTTTTTTTTTAAAATATTTTTAATAAAAGAAATTTCACACTGCCTATTTCTCTTGACTGCCCAGGGTTAGATTTAAAACAACAACAACAACAAAAAAATCACGCCAAGGTGCCAAAGAAACCAAAGGCAACACTGAATAAGACAGATTTTTTTCATTTTTTCAATGAGGAGTAAATCAGATTACCTCTTATTTTCCCACAAAATCAGATCAGAAACCTCTTGTTTTTCCTTTTCTCAGGATTTATATGCACACCCACAGTCAGAAGCATGAATTTATACTCCCCAAAACCTTTGTCAAATTATTCAGATGCTCCATTTCAAAGGAAAGCAAACTTTAGATAGTTAAATGTATACACTAGTCACAATCATTTAATTATTTTTCTATTGATCATTTTTATTGCTGCATTTTACACTTTACCTGATTATTTATTGGATACTGTAATGAAATTCCACTGCTTTATTGCATTATTTAGTAAACAAAGTAGCAAACTACAGAAGTACAGCAATAAAATTAAGGTGATTTAGCAGTGAGGCTGAATTTTAATTAAGTTATGGGAAGACAGCTTTAAAGATGTTAAAGCAAGACAGTTTAGTCGACAAAGACAGAAAAGGCAGTTCCTTCCTGCATGACAGAATTAGGAAAGCATTCTAGTAATTTCTTCATCTAAAGTAAAAGGAGGAGGGGAAAAGGCAGTGCAAAAGCAGGCAGTATTTTTCCTCAGCAGAATGAATAAGGATTACTGCATATTATAAGGCAGTTCTGGGAAGAAAATGAAAATTAACATACCAGCGGATTCCCTTGCCATCAGCATTTCTTCAAGCCTTTATTCCCCAAGAGAGACATTCACAAAACCCACACGTGATGATGATGATGAAAAAACCCCTGAAACCCAAAATACATAGCCCCCATATGGTCCAAAAATATTAATGCCAGCATAACGTTTATACAGATTTCCATTTACGTACAGGTGAGCACCTTCATATTCCCTTTCAGAATACGCTTCATAGCCATAATATTAATACTGCACTTTACATGGCAGCTTTCCTGGATTTCCCATTACTCAGAAAAACTACATTACCGAAGTGCTCCGCGTCACGATGGTTCTTCCTGAGCTTGTGTACTTCACACTCTGCCTCAATTGTTTCTCCACTAGACATGGTTCTCGTGCTTTGCATTAGAACCTAATGCTTCCAGCTAGAGAATGAGGTCATTTTCTGGACACAAATTTCCTCTCAGACTCCTGAAGAAGTCAGCAGGCGATGCCTGGAAAGCTCTGTTTTCTACCTAAATAATAAACAACTTCTCTTTAATTAAGACCTCAGCAATTTGATTTCTCTGCAATAAACTGCTCTTACTCCTGGCTAAATATATACCCAGTATCAGCTGGCATGTTCTCATAAAACTGAAGTTTTCACAGGTGTGAACTAAGTTCTGATTAAAAAAATTCAACCAACATAAAGGTGTCTCCATTCTAAAACCAATGCCCGCTGGTATGGCAAATTCCATGAAAGCCCAGCAATGCCAGACAGCTTTTTTGTTGTTGTTGTTTTAATACTTCCTTACCTAGTGATGTTTTATTCTCTTTCCAGCTCTCTCTATTATTCAAACAGATATTCCAGTTTCTTTCAGTTGTGGAATAAATCCCTGGGTTTTGTGAACCTCATTTACCTTCCCTGTAGATAACGGGAACATGAGATTATTTTGGTTATTAACATCACCCTTTAGCTTTCTGCAGATAGAAGTAAAAATTTAAATATGATGTTTCAGAAAGACCATATTCTCCTGACTGCACCAGAATAACCCAATTAAATGGGAAGACCAAAGGGTTTTTCTTGCTAATGAAATGACATTGTGTGGCTTTTATTCTCTTATGGAAGGAACATAAAGGGAAATATAAATACACCATTCCACGGTCTAAGATAAAGCAGAAACTCTTCTTCCCTGAAAAGCATTCACCACTTGGAATAACATGTGCATGGAGTAAATGTAATTTTTAGACATGGATCTTATTGTCCATGGGACTAGACTTCAGGTGTGTTATCATACATAATTCATGAGTCTACGTGTGAGAGGGAGGGCAGAAAGGCAGCAACACCATGAGCCGGTAAAACACAAACTGAAATGACAAAGTGACAGTGATGTCTGGGGTGGCAAATGACAACATTCGTATTAATAACCACCAGGTGACATTCAATCACCGACCAGTCTTGGCTACAGTGAAAGACAATGCAATGTTTAGGCACAGCAGCAGAAGAGAGTTGACAGTTTAACATCTTCGACCACTTAAAAAGTCAGCAACCTCTTGTTGGAGTTGAGCAATACAGAAATTACTCAGAAAATCTATATGCAGTATTTTTAATTGACCTAGTTAGCTGTTATTTTCTTCCTTTCTTTTTTTAATCCATGAGTTGGAAGATCTCCTTTCACATACAGAAGGGATGAAAAAGAAACTGGTTCTTACGCTGAAATGGAGGCATGAGAAATCTTTCTACATCACTCCTTCCATAGACTTTTTGTAGATTTGATCCTTCATGGACCAAATTGCTCAGCTAGTCCCCCTCTGGCTGCAGACCATGGATGTCACAACAAATCCCCCCCTGCCCCTCGGTCCTTCCTCCAGGGAGCTACAGCATTTATTATACAGCCTCCATGCCAACAATGGCATGGCACAACCCTGACCCTTCTTCGAAGCAGGTAGCCTTTCGTGCTCTGCCAGCTGGGAATAGTCCCCACACAGTTCCTGGAACCATACCCTTGAACCATCATGCTCCTTCTATAAAGGTCCTTGGCACAGTCCAAAACTGTGCCCAGGGAATGTAGTAACATGAAGGCTTACCAGCTTCTGGCACTGTTTACTGTTACGGCACAGCCAGAGCCTGGTTGTCGTGAGCTCGGGAGGTCTTTGCGTGCTTTGTAGGAGCACGCTACAACTGTGGCAGCAATGCAACTCTGCACATCCATATAAAATACATTTGTGTCACATTGACATATTGATCTGCTGGGCACAAGATGAGGTTTTATTTTCAGGGAGAGAACCACAACATTTCCAATGAAAGGCATCATATGTAGAAAAAAAAAGTAAAACTGTAAGAGAACTCAATTAACAACATGCACATGGTTAAATAACAGTAAGGATCTGAAATTTGCCACAAACATCAATAAAACCAAACACCATACAGCTGCTCTGGTGGAAGTTTCCACTGACACTATATACACACATACACATTTTTCTCCAGTTAACCCTATTTTTCCCAGTAATTATAAACCTTTGCTATATCCTGGTATTGTATAGCCCCTCATCAAGCAATTTTTGCATGTGGCCACAGAAGCCAAGTATTTACTGCCTTAGCAAAAGGTGTGTTACATATAGCACCTTTTATGCATGGATAAATATTATATATAAGTTAGCTGGGAAATATCAAGAGGTAAGTGCCATGTTTTTGCAAAGTAGAAAGTAAACATATGAAAGCAGCTCATATTAAAAAAGCAGTAAGAGCTTTACATGTTTTTCCAGTAAAAGCCAGAAAATACTTGTTGGCAGTGACAGATTTGCTGTTGAAGATAGAAAATCCAAAGAAAATGTTGACTAAAAGAATAAACTGCTTGTTACTGCTGACATTGTTTACTGGAGTTATTTACCCAAGCAAATTAAAATTTAGGAATTCTGAGGCACAGACAACCAAAAATATTAAAGCCACGTATATTTCTGATACACATAGCACTGTGTTTTATCACGTTCCCCTGCAGAATTGCTCATGGGACATCCATAGACTAGCCAGACACTTTCAGAAAGAAGCTAAGAAAAAAAAAAAAAGGCAGCGATAAATCTGTAGGAAGTTACAATTCTTTAAAAGCCTGCTAATAACCAGGTATCTGAAGTAGAGTTTAGCCTGAAAGAGATGGTTATATATGTTTTGGCTCTTTCCTACCCATCACCAGCCTTCCCCGCCATGCCTTTTATTTTCTCTGTGTAAGGGCCAAACTGACATCATGATCAGAAGAAGGACAGGGCTCTGCCTAAACAAGTCATTTACCTCCTAGCTTCCCTGGCAGACAGAAAGCAGTCTGTAGGGTGCAGGCTGTGCAGCTAATACACAAGATGGCAGTTTTGAGTCTTGGGAAGTACTTTGGTCCTGCCTTTGAATTTGCTGTGATCTCTCCCAACTCACAGATCTGCAAAGAGAGATAAATCTCACTACAGCTGAGTGAAACACAGGACATTTGGCAGAACAGATACGAGATTCTGGTACAAATGCAGCAAAACGCCTCATAAACACTGCAGGAAAGAGCATCCAAATGTCTATCTTTGGTCAAGCGGCCAACATGCTTCGATGCTGCACTGCACACAAGGGCTTTGCAGACACCCCTCACGGCAGCCACTGCAATGCTGGGTCAGTGCAACTCCCACTGTACTGCCGGCGGTTTCTCTGCTGAAAATTTGGACCCTCTACCATAGCGCATAGACTTTACAGAACCAGGCAAATCAATGAGACATGCTGTCTTTAAATGAAGGTTTTTCCAAGAAAATCTATGAGAAAGCATCCAGTATAATGCCGTTTAATTCCTTGTTGGCAGAAGAGAGTCCTCTAGGTACTTCTGGAGCTCTTAAAACAACAAAAAAGTATCTATGAAACATTGATGAATCAAGTCCTGCCGTGTCTGAGTAAACATGTAATTTAGATTTAGTGTAATGTTTTCTGAATATCCAACAATCAGTTGATTGTGGAAAGCATTTAGAGTTTAATAGCCATATTAAAGTAAAATCTACTTGCCAGAAAATTACTTTTAAAAAGTCTCATTATGTATTAGCATGTATAAGGATGTGGTTTCTCTCTGACTGTATTTAATTTCTTAAGGAAGAGAACTCAATCATCTGTCGTTCAGTGAAGATCTTCCTTCCCTTTTCTTTTGTACTATAACATGGCATGTTATATTGGATCGAAGACCAGAACTGCAGACTCATGAAATTATCAAAACTGCATTTAACATAAACATTGGGGCCTCAATTTGACATTAAATTTGACTTTCTCACCCCAACAAAAATATCTTCCCTACAGGGATATCGGCATTCTCTGTGTTCTTTGCCAGACTTCACAGTTCTTCCAGCAGCCGTGAGCCTTGCTGGTTGCACAGATAAGGGGTTTCCTTTAAAATCACCGCTTTCCCTATGACAGAAACCGGTCCTTTCTGCAGCCACTCTCCAATGCAGCTGTTGCTCTGTTCCTTATTCCAACCTGTATCCCCCATCCACCTACTGTTCCTATTTCGCTCAGGCTCCCAGAGCAGCTGGTTTAGCTGGCCGCTTGCTAAGAGCTGAAAAAGGGAAAGATGTCCTTCAATGTCACCTTCCAGACTGTTATATGAACTGGTTAGATCTCATAGTATATTTCTTTCCATCACAGTATTTTTCATGGATTTTCCATTTTGGTTCTGCTAAGAACACTTTTCCCGCACCAGAGTAAAAGACTCACAATCTACCAGATTCAGTGGGGTTGTACACCAGGGGTCCATTAAAATAAATGAAGCACTTCCAACAGAATAAAAATATCCTCACAGCTGACAGAATTTTTGAGCCTTAAGAAAAACACATTAAAATAGAGACATGGAAAGGTACAGGCTTCTGCTCTACAGGCTGTAGGACAGTGCAGCAAAAACGCCAAGTCAGCTTCAGATGAGTGCATAATCAGCAAGCTACAAAAGCTTTCCTTGAGGCTACCAGCTCAGCTGCTCTTCAGCCAACCTCCGACTACCTCCCACTCTGCACCTCTTCAGGAAAAGAAATTTTTAAAAATTGCTCTTCCTTACAAATAAATATATTTATCCTATATTTCCTAAACTGTTAAAGTACAGTTTAGCTCTCAGACACCATATGTTCCAGTTGTTCTGGAAACTATTTTTTATTCCAGCAAGCTTGTGTTCCTGGGAAAATGCTCTTGCAAAACAACGCTAACTATACGTGTTGTCCATATATTCGGGATGAGGGGAGTTACCCATCATCTACTAAACTTTTCAATCTCTTTGTGCCATGAAAGTGATGAGAATTTGGTTCTAGGCAGCTTGTATTATTGGAGAGGTGAGGGCATGGGGGGGAATGGGTGTGCATAGATACAGATAAAACAGTCTCCCAACTCTGGTTCATAAATATGCTCTACTCTGATTTTATGAAATATATAGAAAATCCACTGGACATTTGGCACAGAGATGCTCTACAGTCAGAGTACTAACACGACTTGAATACTTTCATAAAGAACAAACCTGCCATCAGAGGAAACAAGGTGAATACTAATATACTATTATATATTTATGCATTATTTATATAATAATATTTGCAAACAAGATGCGATGGAATAGAGGATTCAGCATTAATTTGAAATAGAAATGATTTGTACAGCATGTTTTAATGTTTTGTAATTACAGAATACGCTTCAACATACAGGGCAGAAGTAACTACTGACCCCCTATGCTGTCGATCTCCTTTTTTCAAAATGCTGTCCAGCATTTGTGTGTGTTTGTATTTCCCACCAAGGGGAACAAAGCATGTTTACAACTGAAGTGCTTTAGCAATTAGTAACCATCATTCAAAATATTACTTAGAAATTACTGAAGCCTTTTACATTCCCAGTGACTCCAGGGTTTAATGCTGTGGAAAACATTCCCTGTCCTGGATGTAATCAGATTATACCAATATGCTGAAACAGAGAGTATAATATGTATTCTAACAGGATCAAACCAGGGAATCTAACAAGATCAAAACGGGGAGAAAATGTTGAGCCCCAAGCCAGAGAAAAGATAATTCAGTGTCTATATAGAGAAATTATGAATTAAGTGGACCACAGCCAGTTATTCTAACTAAATCAATGAAATGGGAACAAACCAAACTGTTACATAGAGTAAGCTGTTTAATATATGGAGAGTTTCTAATCAAAAGCCAAAACCATAGAACTGACAAAGGAAATACCGAACACATCTACAAAACGCACAAATACTGACTATATCTACATGGACAGCTTAACCATCCAAGTTGAAAAAAATTCCTTGATCTATTTTTGATCAAAGAGTATAAGACCATGTTTCATTTAAAGAATTGATACTGAAACACGACCACCGCTTGCTGGGAATCTTAGAAGTCCTAACACAGTACATGGTGACTCATAAACGTATAAAGCAGCCAAAATCTGAACCCCGAGCAGAGCCAGCTCACCACATGGTCAGCCACCTGAAAACTACATGCACATGGACAATCTCATCCACTCTGCCTTAAGAGTGGATGAACTCAATGACCCTTCCCACCTGCTTTGTCTTTCTCCGGACTGCAGCGCAGAGGCATTCCTGATCCAGAAACTCAGCTTTGTTCCAGAAGATTTTAGAGATCTGCCAATTTGTCAGCCACTTACCAGGTTTACATCACTCAACAATTCTTTGATTTTCTTCTGCCTACCAGAGAAGAATGCTAATGACCAGGACCCATGTGTTAATTTGTGTTACAGGGGCATATAAAACCACAGAGAAGAGAGAAATCTGTTGTATTCATAAATTTCAGGAGTACTACTCAAGCTGGTTAGGCACCTTGATGTGGGAACATTACCAGGAAGTCCCCAGAATACAGTAAAAAAAATAACTAATACATGCCATGAAGAATGCACAAGAAAAAAAATCCTTTATACATAAATACAGTCCAAATATTGTCATGTGTAAGTGCTTGGAATGGCTGGGAAAGCTGATGAGGCAGAACAGCTAGGGAAACATTTTTTCCTATTTTTTGGCAAAAGTGACACAGATCGGAATTTATACCTAACTGATGGGTCCAATGCGATACTAAATCCAGCCTGTTCGCTCTAGAAAATATCTTTTCATGTTGATGGGATGAATGTATGGTCAGCTGCATGGGATGGCTGATAACTTGAGAAGTCAGAACTAGTTTGAGATGTACAGCACATCTGTCTAGACCCAGCCACAACAGTCCTGCGAGACACTTCGGGCTGGTTAAGGATGAATACAAACCACATAAGGAAGAAAGGAAGACCAAGTTCCTACAGGAAAGGCTGCAACATGTCTTTTTGTACTCCACTGAATGGTGCAGGAGAAATAGGCAAAGATTGTGTTGACACTTTATATGAAAAGCTTTCCTTTTAAATACCACTAGCTTTCACTAAAACCACAGTGTGTATTATCCATCACCTCTGAAAAGTCTGCAGAAAAAAGAAACATTAACTTGTTTTCTTGCTTATTCTCCTTCAGAGTTATCAGGCCACTTATTTCCTCTTACTGCTCTCTTTGATTGAAGTCTGAAGGTCTATTATTAGGCTAATACCACATTGAAACCTTTCTAAACAGCTTCCTCTCATGGCTGACTACGATCAATCAAGAAGGCAATTAATTGTAAGCACAATTACTTCATTTAGCTCCTACTCACCTGATTGCAACAGTGCATCATGTATTTGTATGGCTAAGTGCTGTCACTTTTATCTGTAACTGGTATCATAGATAAAAACTGTGGGTGCCAGAGTACAGTCTAGGAGTTAAACCTTAGAAGCAAAAAACCCCCACAAACCCAAGCAACCAAAAAAAAAAAAACCTGTGAGGGATTGTCACAGCGAATGCACTACTAGTCCTTGCTGGAGTTATTCAAAGACATGCCAACATTCCTCTCTCTCCAAAGAGGACTTGCTGTAGGGGGAACTGACTTTGCTTCCAGCCACCAGAGAGCTGGCTCAGTTAGTTCTGGACCATCATGAGCCCTCAGTAGTGGGGATTTAGGCAGGTGAATGGACAGTGTGGGCATTTAAGCAGAGCAGTATGGCATCCTCTGCTGAGTGACAGACCCCCTAAAGATCCCTAAGTTTTATTCAGATTACAACACAATTCAGGAAAACTCCTGAAGTCTAAAAATCTGCCAGTTGTAAACTCATATATTTAAATATATGATTAAACAATAACCAGTTCCTTTCAGTCAAATCAATTTATATGAGAGATAGTGGAGGGAAAACTGACACTCTACACACACCATTTCCCAGCACTAGCCCCTGTTGAAAAGCATCTTCAGCTGGGTTGCTATACAAGTTTCACAGCACTGATACATGTTCTGAACCTTATGATGAAAAGCAAGGCAGCCCAGAGAATACACTGCAAAAAGATGTTTCTAAAGGCTATTTTATCATATTCGAGCCTCTCCACCCCCCCCACAATGGCCATGAATTAAGTGAATGGCATTTGACCCAAAGGGGGGACTACGACATTTCCTTCTCTACATTAAAAAATCCATCCCTAACACATCAAAAGTATGACTTATGAAGGTCTTTTTCATAACTGTTGCCATATCACTGTGCTCTATATCCTTTTTACTCAAGGGACTTTATCCATTTTTTATCCTTTTATTCTTTGGAGTTGACACTCTTATTTTCTGCTAAGCAGTGAGCTATGCTTGTTAACTTTATTCTACCAAAGGGTGCATCTGAACACTTCTCAAATGTGCACCTACCACTACAGATACATGCAGAGACAAATCAGCTGAAGAAAACAGAATTGATTCCACAATTTGCCTCCTACTCCTCCTTTCCACTGTGACCCAAAATCTGCAGTCAGTGTTTTTTTTTCCCCCTAGATAACTCATCCAGGTTCTAATTTCTTCAAACATTATACATAAGACTAATTAATCAGCCAAGAAACACCACTTAGCAAAATCTTAAAGAAAGATAAGAACTTAGGTATGGGTAAACCAGAGGTTAGAAATGCTAGCTATTGCAACACATCTGATTTTACTGATGTAACTTTATTTTACAGTAAATTACCCTTACCATTTTGGAGAAGAGGAGAGTTTGTTTATCAGCCTCCCCTTCACGAGGTAGAAGGGACAACAGTCTCTAGCACAGCCTTACTTCCCATCCCTGGTTTGATCTGCTGGCTCAGCTGCTCTTAAGAGACCTCCTCAATGACGTGAGTCTGCATAGACCCGTAAGGAGCGGCTGCCTGGTAATCATCTCGAGTGAAATGGGCTGTGGGGCTCACACATGAGCTTCTTCTACTGAGTAACTGGCAGGGGGTTAACGACAAGCAGCAGAAGCAGATGACATCACTACAGAGAAAGCAGTTTTTCTAGCTAGTCCTGCTTATAAAAAGATGTCATTCTTATTTTGTGGGAGTGCTTTCTACAAACTGTGTCCTCCTCATGGGAAAGGTACTACAAATGTTCCCTGCTGGTCAGCTGTTCTATTCTTTCTACTATTTGTTTTTCACTGGTATTTGTCTGGAAAAAACTTTAAACAGCAGATGGAAACAGTGAGTGCGTTCTATTCAGTGCTGGACAATCTACTGAACGTAGCTGCTGAGTGGTATTTGAACAGCGGTGATGAGAAGCTGTTATATCTTAGCACTCCTCTTTTGGATAATACTGCTGCTGCCCAAAACATAACAAGCTGCGGTAGTTAAAGCCAAGAGTCATCTAAGTATTAGGTACAGATGAGGGGAAAAAAATTGGCAAAATGAACAAGTTACCATTTAAAAATCCCTGGGATGATACATGGCGAAGTTCTTTATGGCGTCGTTGGTCAGTGGTCCACTGCCATTGATCTCCCAAGCATGACAAGGGTTTCTGAGGTTTTGTTTATCCTGAAGGCATGACACCCTGCATTTTCCTTTAGTAAGCTGTAGAATTATTTCTACAGTTACAAATCCCTGCTCCTGCAGCAGACAGTGAGAGAAAAGGAGCAAGCAAGAGAGAAAGAAAGTTGTGTGTTTTTAAAAAAAAGAGAAAAAAGGTATCAGAGTGAATCCGTGAACCCCAGTGTGGGGAAGACGCTTGCCGAAGGCTAATCTGCAGACCTTTAGGTGAGCGAGAAAGAGCCCAGTGTCATGAACTCCAGTTTAGTCCTTCATCCTCTCAGTCACACCATATCAAAAATGAATAATTTAACCTATTCAAGGTGAGACATTAGAGAATGGGACCTTTCCTTTTATTTATTAAAAAGCTATCTGTAAAGAGTATCCAGCCAAGACCGAAGGACAACAAATGAAGCTGAGAAACAGGCACGCCATCACTTTTAAGACATCAAGTGCTGTTGCATGAGGGATGTTATCATTCAGTATTTACTGCAAGCGAACTACTAGGCTCAGTTTGTAACTCTTGTGCTTGGTGCTGCTTGGCCCCTCAGACATCACTCAGCTTCTCTGTGCCTTAGTTTCCTCATCTGAAAATTGCACAGTAAATGCAAAAGAATGCTGTTACTAAAAAAAAAAAAGCTAAATATGTGCCAGGATTCTTCTTCTGCCATTTACATAAACAAGCAAAAGAAGCTGCTTTTGTTTTAAATGGAAAAATCTCTGGATGTTGCTTCAGTAGCAGAGTCCGGGCAGTGCAATCACATACCAGCTCCATCTGCTGACAACGATAGCCATATCGAGGGCTGAATAAAAAAAAATCTTATTTCAATATGCTGTAGTTTTCAAAAACTTTTTTCCTCAACTGATTGGAAAATCATTCCCGCTCCCCTGCACAAATCATTACATGTTAAATGTATTTAGTAATAGCTTGTTGGACACAGCTGAAAGAAAAATCACATATGAGGCTGAACAAACTATCATTTTATGAGCAGATATGGCTTTTCCTTGATGAGCTCTATGCAAAGTAGTCATACGGGAATCCTCTCTGCACTGTTTTGGGATTAATGCTGCTTCTCTAGAATTTTAAAAATTACTTTACATCTGTTTGGGATCTTTTACAGTCAGTCTCCCCCAGCTGAGTGTGATTCACGGCTGAATTTGCCAGCAGTTATTAGCCAACTGCATGTAGTTCACGCTTTCTTGTATATTCCTGCTTGTGTTATTTATTCTTGCTGCACTTCTAATGTGACCTGCAGACCACACTAACACTTAGCTCCTAAATCACAGCCTAATTTTTCAGAAATGCTGAGCTTTACAACTCCAGGGAAAATCTTCCGTTACTTAATATTAGATTGTCAGCCTCTTACATTACCATGCAGTTACTGCAGATGTACTTTGAACAGCTTCAACAGAGCAATACATAAAGGCTCTGATTTAAAATATCCTTTAAATACATGCTGCTAAGTAGGTATAGAATTCTCCACAGTCTTTGGCTGAGATGTAAGCTCAAGAATAAATACTCTGCTAAAGAATACAACCAGGCTTATATTATCATTACTATCATTGTTACAGACCCCTGTAATTAAGAACTACAGAGTTACTCCAGAGAGCTTTGTATTAGGACCAACATTTTCTTTATTATACTGCATTCTTTCCATTATCACTAATTATTTGTTTATCAATATGAAACACCATAAACATTTTACCATTATTGTTTATTTTACAATAGTCACGTTTTTCAAAGTTATTTCTATGAACTAGTAAAATATATTTCCCAGGCAATGAAAAAGGGTGTTACAGCAGTATGCTGGTTGGGTGGAAGATGAAATCCCAGTTTAATAATATATACGTAAACATAAAATGAATAAACCTGGAGTATAAAATCTAATTGAAGGCATTTATAAAAAAAAAACAACTGTGTTTACACAATCCCTTAAGTATTAATTAAAATCCTAATATTGATTTTGGTACCATACCTTGTGAAATTACCTACTTCACAGCAAAACCAGAATGCTTCTTCCCAGAGGTTCTTCTATTAACTGTTTTGGCTAAGTCTAAAATTTCTCTTTAGGGTTATGACTAAGTGGCAGCATTTCTTGGCGCAATACCTGCCACACAACTGTGAAACTGTGAAAAAAATATTAATATGCAAAGTTTAGAACACCAACCAGCCTCTGAACAACTAGCAGTGAGAGGAGGATCCTGGAGCTGAAGGGTGTCAAATTATCACACAGAATAGTTATGCTGGGATACAAACTTCAAAAGCAAAAATAATTTGTTTGCCTCTCTTATTACCTCAGAAAATAAAAGGGGGTGGGGGTGGGAGGGGAGAGGTGTTAAAAATGGTGATAAAAATACCTTCATTTGACTAGTTACAGCACTGAAGGAAGGCTGGCAGGTCACTAAAACGTGATTTTGGTTTTCATATATTTGGAATTACACAATGAAATTTGATTTGACCACTGCAAAAATATCTTTTGTTGTTGTTGTTGGGGTTTTTTTTCCTTGCCCACACACCCCCTTTTGGCATGAACAGTTCAGCCAGCAATATTAATACAGCTGGTCAAGTGTGAGACATGTGTAAAGGATACATCAAGGACATTGTTAGTTGAAAGGGAACAAAAAGCAGATGAAATCTCAGTTCATTTTATCATAACTTTCTGTTGGAAGCTGAACCTGAGTCTGCCAGTTTACCAGATAAACTGGAAAAATGTCTTCCTTCTATTTTCCATTTCTAGTTTTCTAGTAATGCTACCAGCTTCCTAAATGTTACTACAGTGGAATCATCTCTTATAGTGAGAATTTATGATTCACTGGTGATTTTTTTCATATATGGTAATTTATTGTATCGGCTATTTCCGTGCCTGGTTGACAAAGAATATGACTGTTACAGATCCTAACAGGAAGTTTCTTTTCAATATATAACAGTTTACACCTTTAACCTCATATACATCTATAAATCCAGGTTTTGGTGTCTCTGTCAGCTAAGGTGATGGCCATTTTACCTACACAACACAATCTCTGCCTCTCAGCACTGGTCCTCACCCCAATCTGCTGGATCTTGCAGGCATATAACACTATATTCAGTTTTCCTGCCCCTGGAGTCCCAGATCTAACCCAAGAGCTGGTGACATCCTAAATGAACCCAGGAATTTACAACTCATCTAAAGCCAAGCCACTTAGCCTTTTTCTTAACTGCATAAGACTTGTGTGACTTAGCAATAAGCTTCCATCTTTGGCCCTAACAATACAAAATCCTTCACCCCTAGGCAAGCCCAGAAAGCCAGACTTACCCAGCATTTACCATAACCCTTCACTGTTAACAATATTCTCCCTCTCTGAAAACCAAATAAACCTTTCTGAGCCATGAGATTACCAGAGATTTACTCTAAATCTAATCCTAGCGTGCTCTGAAACTACCGATAAGCTCTTCCCTGCTGGCATTTCACCCCACCAAGACTCCTAGAATCCAAAACAAAAGGTTTAGATTTTTCTAATAAAAATATATTTAGCATCTGCAACATCTTACAGCCCTGACAGCAGCCCAACACCTAAATCAACTTGACACCCTACAAAAGAGCAAGTGTAAAACCTAAGTAACAGCATCAGCTCCTCCCTCCACCTCCAAAACTTTCTGGTCAGGCCCCGCAGTCCTTGACATTAACACTGAATGCACACCTGAGGCTTGCCCAGGACTTGAACTAAGCCCCAGGATATCTGGTGTCTCGCTCCCAACACTAAGCCTAGGTTCACACCACAGCAATGGATTCCAGCCACCAGGCATTATTCCAGGCTTGTGGACCTTGCAGAATGGAGTGATAGAACTTCTGCCCTATAATTCAAAACCCCAGAAGCCCCTTTTGGTCCAGAGCTAGTCAAGAAACACCAGTGATGCCAGCATCAGTTTTGATCTTAGCCCCAAAGTCTGTCACCATTACCCTAGTCCTTCACCGTTTCCATCTCAAATCCTAACGTCCCTGCAAATATAAAACAAGCCTTTCCCCACATCGCCGGGGATGAAGGGCCTGTTCACCTCTACGTAACAGCTGGAAACACAGCTGGCACACGCTACAAGCATTAATCTCAAATCTGAAGAATCTGAAGAATCCTAGGTTTAATTTAACCTTAAAGATCTTTACCCAACCATGAACTGTAAGTTTTCCACCAGTATCATCACTGGACTTCATCTTATTTCTGTCCTAAGATGTAGGCTGGAACAGGGATCACCTGACCTTCCATTTCAAAGGATTCCACAAGGTATTCTTAGTTCTAGGCTTTGATCTAGGGCTCGGGAAAGAAACAGCAGAAGATGTTTTATTACTTGATCTTGCGAGGCTGCAGGTCTAACATGGACTGTGTGGCAGCAGTAAAAATATGTTATTGTTTTATTGTTATTTCTCAGAAGGCTGAGCAATGCTTACGGCCAGCGTTTGAAATAGGTGTGAACTCTCTGCGGAGGACAAACATTTATTACTGTATCTCAAAAGGCAGTCAGAACTGGAATGAATGGTGGTGCAAGGTGGTCCATCCAGTTCACGCTTAGCTTCAAGCAGACTATAGAGTCAAGCAAACAATGTCGACTAGACTGTGGTTACATCTAGAATTAAAGGTGATTTGCGAAACAGAGGTTGAGGATCTCAATTTACTGCATGCTTCTGTACTTGTAAGTCTTCTGAAGTCCAGGAATAAACTAAGCTGCTCGAACACTGCTTTCTCAAATACCAGTCCCTATTTTATCGTTAACTCTAAATGTACCCCAGGAATAAATTTCCTGTTTCTTACCCGCACCATGAGCCTTTCATTCCCACCTAAACCATCTCTTTCACATCAAATCCTACAAGATCCAGAAACAAATGTATCTATTGTCACGCTATAGTCTCCAAGCCTAATCTTTAACACATCACTAACCTTAACATCATAGCAAAGAGATTTTGTACATCCTGGAGCTAAGCACAATCCAATTACCCTGCCATATCTCAATTCTCATAACCTTGAGGACTTTGTGGGATTCAGAAGAAAATCCAGCTCTTCAGCCAGTTCCCCATATTGCCATTTTTATAGGGTTTGGAATTAATTTTTCTTTTGTGGTGTTTGCTCATGTGTCCATAAATCTTGGTAAGTCAAGCTAAAAGCCCTATAATTTCTATAACAGACATAAATGTATATAAAGTTGGAATGGTTTGACTTTTAGCAAATGATACCATGTGCTTTCTAATGGCATATTTAAAGTAATTAATAGTGTAGAGCATTAATTTGCTAGCCTGAAGTGTTTGTATCTGAGGTAATGAGGATATTTGAACTTCAAATGTTCTGATAAGACATTTGTGGAGTCACTCAGTGTTAAAGTTAGTTTTTTTAAGATGCTTCCAAGATGAAGTTCTTATAATGATGCATATGGCTTTATGTGGCTATTAATATCCATGTTATGTGGATGTAGTGCAAACTAACAGAATAAGGGTTCCTAAGTATATTTTATCACATAAGTGAGCATGTAATTGGAATATATTAAGGGGTGAAAATATACGTTCAAGAGAGCTGGTTTTAAAGGTCTTTTCTGAAAAAAATCTTATTTATCAAAAGCCAAAGGACTGGCGAGCATATGAAACTGCTTTGTTTGAGTATTTGTTTGATTCAACTCACAGAGCATGAAGTTATATCGTGGTTGTTTTTACTCTGAAAACATTCAACATTATAACAAATTTAATTTTTTCATGCGCCTCTTCAATGTTTCAACCTGATCATGAAATATTTAACTAACTAATTTTTTGGCATTGCTGTCAATAGACAGCAGATATTAGTCAGTAGGCATTTATGTTTTCCTTCGCTTTATTTTTAAAGTTTGGCCAGCTCTTTTAAAGGTGAGCCTTTCAAAAATACCTTTGGATGTGAGATCAAATTCCGCTTCGATTTACTTTGAAATATGCCTTAACAACACAGTGCAAGTCCGGGTAGGGAGCCAAGCTAGCCCTACATACAGGGCTACGGTAAGTGAACACCACAAGTGAGATAGCACAGCACTCCTCAGCAGCGCGAATGAGGTTCAGCAGAGCACGGCCCCTGTCTGGGATAACTCTGAGCTGGGCTCTGCGGAAAATCCTCTAGGCACTTCAGTGACTTTCAGAAAGATTTAGATACTGATGATTAGGGGCCTAGAGGACTTTTGAAAATATAACTCAAAATTTGTTAAAGCATTGAAGTGTGTCAAGTGTTTTAAAAACAAGTGCAGACTCCCAGAAAGTCATTAGGTGCACATAAAGGAAAAGCTTTTCCCTATCCTGCAAACCCCTTTCACAATTCTTTTGCCATTCTTGGAGAACCTATTTATTATTTTCACACAGTATATTACTTCTCATTAACCCATGGTACTATTTTGAAACCTCACAAGTCTAATTAAAAAGTGATTCACAATTCTTTTGCATCTCACCACTGGTAAACTTCGCAGTCATTTCTTCCTCAAACTTGGAATAATCAGCAGATTCGCTGCTTCATGCTTGAATTCCACTGCCTGAGCCATTTATATAGGTTAGAAATAGGGCTAACAAGTAACTCCCTCGAGAGCACACTTAATTCTCTGTGCACTTAAACATACTCCATTCTCAAGTCCTCTGTTCCTACCCTTTTAAAGTCCAATTTCACATCCATTTTTAAAATCCAATCCTGTCTCCATACTCTATGCTCTGGCTTTAAGAAGTGTATACTGTGTGTGGAAACCTGCCATGTGGGACCCAGCTTTATGTACACCCTAATGGGGTCTGTGTCACACCGGCTATTCTCATCTCTGCTCCCCTTACTTCACAGAGTTCTGCACAAGATCACAAGGACCAGCGTGAAGCAAACGTTCTTCTCTATGGGTTTGAAAAACAATGAAATGGATTCTGTTACACAATGAATGTCAAAAGAGGACTGCAGCAAGTGCACGTATAACAGAAAATTTTGCAAAGGAAACCATCTACAAACGCGATGCATGACATAGAGGACCTCAACAGCACATTGGAATTAGAAGGAACAGTCTAGGATGATATAATTTGGGGTATAGAATACCACTGGAGAAGGAAGCCAGTGTGGAGACTTCTCAATGAGCAATGTGTTTCAGAGTGAGGCACCAGTATCTGTTCGAACAAGAGGTTTTCATTCCATCATAAGATTTCTCATTTTTTGGAACAAAATTCTGACTTCTTAAAGAGGTATTTTGAAATGAGTTGTAGGAAGGACAGAAAGAAAGTGACATCTGTGTAGATATATGCGTTAAATATCACAAGTGATAGACTCACTAGTACCAAGCAGTCACACAGTGCAATAGGAAGAGATCAAATAAACCACTTCTCTGCTGCAATATGTGTCCGTGTTTACTGTGGGATGTTTCTCAGATTCACCTTTATTCAAGCTCTCAGCTTGGTCATTCAGGGACTTGCCCCTCCATTGATTCTAAAAAAAAATGCAGAGCCATTAATTCCGTCCTAACACAGTAGGCTTTGGAGAGTGCCCAGCACAGAGGACTGCAAGCTGCTTCTTGCCTGAATGAGCTACTGTGAGAAGCCTGAAGTGACTCCCAAAGCTTCCTTAGGGGTAGCATGTGCACCGCATCATCCTTATACTGGAGGATTAACTGAGACTGAACTGAGACTGGGAAAGAGAAAAAGATGATGATGGCATCTAGTGCACCCACAGACACAGTTACTCCAACCAGCACTAACTGCTCCTGCTCTATCTATGAAGGACTGGGAGGTTTTAAGCCTCCATCACATTCACGGTAATGAGGGTCAAGGAGCCTTTGCTGATCTTCTGTTCTCCAAAGCCTGGTGGCATTAACAACACACTTCCATCACAGAACTCAGATGTGATGAGCCAGCAGTGTTTCACTGAAGCTATTCTCAAAAAAAGAAAAAAAAGAAAAAAGGGAAAAAACCCAGTGTTTTCCATTATACAGCTTAGCTTTGTCCTGCAAAGTTGCCTTCAGGCAAGTCCTGGGACCACTGGGAAGTTTGTAGCAGAACACAATCCTATTTTTAAGTGATTTTGAATATTGATAAGACATGATTTAAACATGCTAACCACAGAATGCATGATTTCAAATGCCGACCACCATTAGTGCACATTAAATGATATGTTAAAAAGGGAATAATAGTATTTAGAGACGATTTTCTGCACCAGTAAAGTTTCAGTTCCAGCAAACACAGACCTGCAATGTTTGCAGGCACATGGGTAGACTGTGAATTTTAGCGAAAGGAACAGCTAAACGCCATATGATAGCGCTTCTCAAAGCCATCCAAACGCTTCTCAGTCTGCCTAAACTTGTTGGGTTTCTTTTAATGCTCTTACAACTCTTCAACTAGCTGTTAACTACTAATGCTTCCATTGTTTTTTCAAGTCAGCAGCTCACAAGAGAACAGCTGTATTTACCTTCTTTTGTTCTTTTTAATCTGTCTTGATTACAGAGTAAGTGCCTAACATTTCACTCCTGTTTCTTTCTTCACCATTATTAACAATCTCCCAGCTTTAAAAACGTAACTGCATAATGACTCCAGTGTCTTCATAATGTCAGAACGTAGCTACCATTTTAAGTCGTGTTCTTATACCTCCTTCTGCCCTAAAAACCTCCCATGGTAGAGTTATTCTTGTAATGTAGAAACTATGAAGTCAGTTCCAACACTACAATGTACAAAAACATCCTCAGGGCACAAGTTACTGATGAAAAGGATCGGGTGGCACAAAAGGACAACACATCTTTTGTAGTGGCAAGATTTTCTGTGTGGGCACTGAGGCTTAGATCTCCTGAGGAACGTGAATACCATGCCGTAGTGATTCTCAGACAAAGCAGTTGCACACAGCTGTACAAACGTCTCATAACAAAATATACGTCAAACACGAGGCATTCAAATAATCAGGCAGTTTCAGTTCACTGCAGGTATTACCAAGCAAAGGACCAAAAGTCAGCTACACTATCATCAGGACAACTCCCCCTAGGATCTGCAAAGAATAAAGGATGCCAACATCTGAGTTCTACCACGGAACAGCCATGCTCTGTGTGTGTGTGTGTGTGTGTGTGTGTGTGTGTGTGTGTGTGTGTGTGTGTTCATGGTTATTGACTTTCCTGTTGACATACATTGGAAAAAAAACCCTAGAAAGATCAATTGAATCCTTTTCTGAAAAGAGTCATATTCGTAATCAGGTATTTAGATAAAAATTATTGTAAATATGAATTGGGCTTGGGAAGAAATGGAAATGGGTAAGGTTTAGGCTCAAATTTTGTAAACAAGCAGAGTAAAACGGAGGTACTAGCAGTGACAAATTCGACATGGGAAACAGAAGAACCGGAGAGTACTCTTTTACATTTAACAAAGTAAAGGAATGCTTTTGTTGTTACTGACCAGGAACACAGGCACACAAATTTCCAGATATGGATGGGTAAGAGCCCATGAACACCTATAGCCAAACATCCTCCCCTCATTTTCCTGTGCTCCTGTAGAAGGGCTGGTCACAGTCTCCGTCCTTGGGCTCTGCAAGGATATGGTCACATTCAAAGACAGTCAAAGACAAAACAGTTACCCAACCTCTGCTCTTATCAAACAATATAGACAAATAATTGGCAATATAACCTGCATAACATCCAGAGTTTAAACCCCAAAGTTATCTTCTCTCTAAACACACTTCTTACATGGGAAAAATGGAATCAAGTCCTACTTTCAAAAGTAAACCAGGGAGGCATAATCGGACACATGTTTTTGCAAGGTGGTGCGAAGTAAACACAAATCCTTTTTTTAGCATCCCAGGTAATTTTGCTACTGTGGAACTCCTCAGCCCTATTTCTAATTTTAAGGAGTTCCCAAAGTTCAAGATAGCTCAGAAAAACTCTAATTTCAAAAGTAAAATGTGTCTTGAAAGCAAAAAGACCAGATGAAGCTGTAATTACTGTAGGTGCTGACTGTAGCAGCACTGAAGTCTGCATTTTATTGCTTTGACTCTGATCAAGTGCATGCAATCAATGCGAATTATTACAAAAGAGTTAGGAGATAATTTTGAAAATATGTCAAAAATGCAAAAATTTGGAAGTTAGATGAAGTTCAGATGGCTGTATTGATTTTGAAAACGTTTGTAAATTACACAGAAATATCACCCTGTTCCAAAGTAGATCTCAAATCTTTTTAAGGAAGCTCTCATGTTATACACAGTTCCCAGTGCTGCCTTTCCAGCTGCAAGCAGGCTCGTTCT
Source organism: Bucorvus abyssinicus (assembly GCA_009769605.1). Lineage (NCBI taxonomy): Eukaryota > Metazoa > Chordata > Aves > Bucerotiformes > Bucorvidae > Bucorvus > Bucorvus abyssinicus. The sequence continues at coordinate 4,634,661 of CM020039.1, read as the reverse complement.
TAACTCTTAACCCGCCTGTACCATGGCTAGTCTTTGGACATGAGCTCCTGAACTACTAATGCCGCCAACTTGCTTTAGGGCCATGCTCTTTCGGAAGTCTAGACCAGTTTATTAAGAAACACAAACACAGCCTCGGTGGCTAGTTATCACTCAATAGTGTTATTTTATTTCTAATGCATGCTGATGTTGGAAAGAAGGTGTTCTCCCAAACCTCGATTATGACCACCACTGCAACAGCCGCCCAGTCTGTGACCTCACCAGTGTGGTGGTGCATTTTGTTTTCCAAAGGTTCGTGCCAATATTTTATTTTCATTTCTGTCTACCTGATCAAATTTTCTGTATCAGGCTCAACTCTTATGTGAATCTAATTAAAACCATCAGTTTCATTCAGGTTCACACACAACTAAGCTTTAGTAAGTCTTACAACAGATCAAATCTCCATTTTGAAATTTCAGTGAGACCCAAAGAGAACCAAATATCATGTCTAGCTTTCAAAGGAAGCATTTCAGAAATTCTAGTTCCTATCCTTATGCCTATGTTAAAGATGTATGATAGTCACATGAATTTTGAATCAGAAATAGACTAAAGCAGAGAATTTCCAAGTGAAATTCAAGTATATCCATGCACAGAAGTAATCTTACTGACATCCTTGTTTACTTTGGCTATTATTGTAAAGTACTCCATTGGTATTGACCTAGGCTGAAGAATGTAATTTTCTGCACTCTGGTGTTCCCACCCGGAGTCCTCACCCTTTCACACGAATCAGAGAGGTTCACTTGAAAGTGCTCTAAATCTTCCAAAATTTATCTGAACAGTGAAGAACTGTACCAAGTCAGACGTCACACATACATTAAACAAACAAACATACAAAAATGCAATTATCCTCACATGAAAAATGGCAATCTAGCCTTATGTGTAAGATAAAATTTATCTGACCTTGTTCCCAATCGTCTATGTCAGATCATTCAGAAATCAGACATACTTTGGTTTTAAATACATGGACAATAGAGAATTTTAGGAAACAAATCCTCAGTCTTCTCTCAGATAATCCTGTCAGTAGCGATAACGTCAAACAGCACATTGTGACTCTTGTGTAGTCATATTAAAAAATGCTGTTTTACCTTGACTAGGTGCTAATAAAGTATACGGGCAATCTCAGAAGGCAGGCAGGAGGACAAGCAGTATGTATTTCCTTTCTAAGTATGTATTTATTTTCTAAGAGCAAGAAAGTTCTACCTTTCTTCCCCCTCACACCTTTATGTTATACTAAAAGAGGAACAATATTGCAAGGAATATTTGTCATTTTCCATTTCATCTTCAACAGTTCTCTGTGTCTTCCACCAATTTTTCTAACCTGTAGGAGTTACCGGATCATCAATATCAGCCTATTTTCAGTACCTTGAAATTTCATGACTAAGAATCAAGAATCGAGGTCCAGAAGATCACTAGCATCACACTTAACTATTTGATGATTACTTTGGCTCAGAGAATAAATTTGATCTGTTGGAAATATTTAAAATACACTGAAGCTATATAGGTAGAATGAACATATTTTTTCAAAAAGCTGATACATTGGTAACGTATTATTTGAGAGTTGAATGTTTGAATATTAAATTCCTTCCTTTTTCAGTAAACAATCACATTAGCATGCAATTATTATTAAAGGGAATTCAATCATCATTATTAAAAAGTATTACAGGTAATTAGAAAAGACATTAAATATAAAGACGAACTAATCTTCAAACGAATAATATTTTTCCAGTGCGTTTAAACGGTGCCTTTATTTCTATTAACGAGGTGCAGAATAATGACTCTGGCCATTTGAAAAGCTTAAAGTCTGTAATGGAACAATTATTAGTGTCACAGTGCCTAAGGGCACTATTTGTCAAGAGATTTATATGATGGGCAATTAGATCCGCTCAGCCTTGAAGGATAGATAATATTATCTTCTGATAGAAACAAATTACCCTTTATGTTTGATTTTTAAAAAGATTTAGAAGTTTAGCTTCTCTATTTTATTATTTAGACCTTTCACACTAGAATCTTTAAGAATACCTTTTTCCCCACTATAAAGCATTACCAATTTGACTAGGCTACAGTGAGGAAAAATTGTTCCGTGCCAATTCACCACATTAATTACATGACCAAAGGAAAAAAAATAGGAGGATTTGTTTAATTTGTGTCTTTGGCCTATTATGTTTTGTTTAACTTTCATACAATTGCATACATAATCCCTATTAAAAGACAGAAGCGGCTTAATGAACCCACAAAAGTTCTTCAAACCTTTGCACATATTTAATTACAAACTCATTTAATCTCTATTACTTAAAGGAGTCTTAAACAGAATGTTACGCCACAAAACCAAAGCAGACATCCAAGTCCTTGACCATTCTTTCCTAACTGTGTTTCAAGTCCTCAAGAATTGTAAAGGAAACCTCCAGCCCCACCACCATATGTAGCTTTATCTCCTATAAATTAAAAAAAAAAAAAAAAAGGGGAAAAACCCCAAAAGCAAAGCCTTGTAAATCACCTCAGATAAGAAAGGCTGCGGGTGGGCTCGCACAGCATTACACATCTTGTGATGCCCAAATCCTAAAGCAGGTTAAAAAAGGCTTTAAAAAGAAATCAAATGATTTCTAAAGATAGGGGCTTTATCTTTTGGTTTTCTGTTGATTTTCCAGCTGAGACTAACTAAACCCAAGGAACATGATTAGACTGAGCAGGCCGTGATTTGAAGGAGAAACACTTCGCTAAAGGAGCTTCAGACCCTGGCAGGACACCGATTCAGAGCCTGAGGGACACTACAAAGTAACAAAGGCATATAGGCATATTTCTTTCCTCTAGAAGAGAGAGTAGTTCTGGAACCATTCATTAAGCCTTTGCATTGTGTGCTCTAACTACTGCCTGTCCCTGGAGAGGTGAACTGCAAACTGGCGACCCCCTGCAATAGATTCTTAGCTCAGAAAGGTCCATATGTCTCCTTAAACCATTTCCAACACGGATAATCAACTTAGAACTTATATGGAAGACCAAAACCTACCAATATAGTCTGTCACAAGGAGAGCAGACATCTACAGTGTTACAAACATCGTGTGTTTTACTGCAGAGAGAATAAAAATCACAGTGCAATCAGCCCAGCCCTCCCGTTGTGGTAGGCAGGGTAGTGTACTAACACTGTTGTAATCATGAGCTAGATATAATTAGGAAATGAAATTAACTGTTCCATCAAGACTACTATGACCGCACATTCACAAGAAGAGAGGAAAATCACTAATCACACATTAGGAAGCAGGAGTGAAGTCACTCTTTCTTTTCCAGGAAGAATCTGGGATCTGCCACTCGTTCTCATTGGCCACCAAAAAGAATTAAGAAGCGAGGTGGTAAGTTCTGTTTCTGGAAGACTTACTCCACACGCTTCACTGACACACTGCTATTATCAAAGTCTGAAATGCTCTTTGCTGTTATTATTTGTGTTAAATAAAACACAGTGGTAAACACTTCGTTCCTCTCACAAAGTCTGTTTCTGTCAGCTCAACCACTGTTGCCGCCTTCTTGTCAGATCCAGCAAATAGCTTACTAAAAAGCTAGCTGCAACTTAATTAAAATACACATTATTAATGTCATGTTTATATGGAAAATCTTTGGCAAAATAAGTAGCCTCCAGCTTTTGAAGCAATCGCAGTTAAGTCTGTCAATATGTACTAGTTGCTGAAATACATGAAGAAAACAAGACTAAGTGAAGCAATTTGACCTGCTTCAACCACCTCCGCATAAAATGGCATTTCACAGAACACTTGATCCAGAAAACTACCCATGGATCAATTATAAGAAACTGTCGGTTGTGCAACATAATGTATAACTTAAAGTGCTACATAATTTAAAACTAATTTTTCTTTAAACAGAATGGATAAACTCTTGTCTCATTTTGGATATATGGGAACTGTACCACTGATTTCAACAAAACCAAAATTTCTTGCTAGTACAGAGGAAGTAATGCTAATTTAACTATAGCATGAGCAGTGGCTGCTCCAAAAATATCCAGCCAGATGAAAGCATCTCATATTCCAAGGCTAATCTTTTGAAAGGCCTGTTGGTGTTGCAGGTTCCCTCACTACCACCCCTCAATTTCATGACTGTTCTCTCTAGTTTCATCAGCAGAAAGCTCAGCCTTTTTCCTTGGATGCCAAACATCATCAGAGATGACCTTCTGCCTCTTAATCACCAGAAGTGACTTACTGTTTAATCACTTTTCATGTTTGCCTGTGAAAAAACCCCCACCATTTTCCTTTCCAATATTTTAAAATAACACAGAGGTTTAAAGAAGCAGGTATGAAATTGCCCCAAACGCCACATTAATTTGCAGCTCTTTTAACTTCTTGTAGTTACCAGTAAGAAATGTGAAACTTGATTGAAAACCCTTTCTCGCTGCTGTTTCCTCACCGGTACACTTGACAGCGCGCTGTGCCTAACAGACATTTGTACTACCCTTCACCTGGAACAGGAACCTTGGGGAGGTGAGAGGGAGCGAAGGCTCAGGAGGGTGTCTTCATTTTGCTAGTGGCCCGCAGGGGATTCAGAAGCTGAGAGGCTACGCCACGGCACTGGGGAAGATACAGACAAGTGTGTGTGCTCAGAGGAACAAATTCAAGAAGCAGATTCAAGTGGTGGACTTCAAAACATGTTTGATTTAGACAGGTGTCAGAGCCCTAAAAGCAAGGATCATTTTCTTTGAGCTTGAAAATACCTCTGAAATATTATCCATTAGCAAATTTCTGTAATATAAATAGACATTATACACACACAAATATATAAAAGCATCAACCTATCAATAAGCATCAACATTATAAATGAACAGGCCAACCAGTGCCACTCTTCTGGGGACTGTGCATCTCTCACCAGTTCTGCCATCTGCCAGTTTGGCTTTTTCTCCTGTCCTCTAGTGAGACTAGATGAGAAGATAGATGAAGGCTTTTGATTCACTCAGTGTTATAATGAATGAGTTTAGGGATGAAAAATCCTCAGAATATAGTTCCCAACCCCCTACAAAGTGGGGCAACTTAAGAGGGGCAAGTGCAGATGGATGTACATCACGGGCAGTGACCAGAGAGACTGGAAGGGAAGAAGAGGTGAGGCGGTAGTTACTAGACTAGTCTTTTGAAGGTCCCAGTAGACAACAGACGAGGTTTTACCAGCCGCATCTGAAGCATGGGGTGCTGTGAAAGGGAGAGGTCGCAGAGCTGCTCTGAGAGCTCATGAAATGTAACTGCAACAGCAAGGTACCATGAGCACCATCAGACGAGGAGCAGTCCTGCTGAATGCATATAGCTGACAGGTCTGTGAAAAAGGACAGTTTTTCTTCAGCCTAGCTTTATGGTTTTGAACTTCAATGAAATAGCAAATGTTATTAAAAGTGTATGAGGGACATGGTTTAGGGACTCTGGCAGTGCAGGGTGAATGCTGGACTCTATGATCTTAAAGGTCTCTTCCAACCGGATGATTCTGTGATTCTGTGTAATTATTACATCATTTAGACTGAATAAAGTGTTAAACCACTGGCAGAAGAGTATTTAAAAAGAGCATTTTAGAAGCCATCCAGTGTATAATTTTTTTATAAAAGGTGTTTGAAACCTGGCATTTACTATCAAGCTGTTGTTATTTTGAATCCCATACTGATCCAGCAGAAAACAAATGCCAAAGCATCCACTGTTCTCTGGGATGGAAATCCCAACAGTTAATTGGCTCCTTTGTTAATACATGCCTATCATAATAACTGTACTGGAAAGAAATCTAGATTGCCTACTAAAATTTTACATTACAGTATTTCTACCTCACTGTTACTCCATATACCTACCAACTCAGGATAGAAAAGAGACCTATCACTCATAATGACCTATTCCACCTTTACCCACCACCATCCCTTTGCTGGAACATAAAAAACATTTGTAATTAGGGCAATTCTCAATTCCTGAGCAAAATAATAATTCTAGAAATTTTTTGTACCCTCATAAAAAAAACTTATTGCTATGCAACATGTTTGAAATTAATGCAAGATCAGAAGCAGACAACTGCACCCAACCTCACTAAACAGATACAACAGCAGGATGTTTCCGATAAAACTGCGAGCATCTAAACAGCGTTAAAAACAAGACGCAGAATTTTATACCCAGTGAAATGACTTGTGATTCCATTAGCCCTCTTGTTTCAAATATTTTCAGCCACAAGTCCTGGCTCCGCTACCATTTCCATCAGTGCTCTCTGTGGTGCACACCTGTGGCAATGCTGGTCCCAGACTTCCTGGTAGAGATAGAGCCAGATGCAAAATGATAACGGCACTCCAGGTGCCCTCTATAACAACAGCCATGCAGAAGTTTTGAGAAACTGTGAAAGCAATGAAATGTGAGAAAACTTAGGGAAGTCATCATCTCTTCACAGGAGCAAACAACATGGGTTTGGATTTCCTGACTTAGGAATGCTCAGGAATAAGCAAAACACGCACACAAGCCTGCCTTGTGAAACAGACCCAGGGAAGCTGAAAATGTGTTTTGACACCACGTTTTCTTCAAGACCAAAATCTTGCAGCACATTAGATGAAATTCTAGACCCAATGGATACAATGACATAAGTCCTACTGATTTCAACAGAGCCACAATTTCATCTCAGGGCCACCTACCTCACCATGGTCCCTGTGGTGCATTCCATGAGCTACTAACAGTGCATATGACTGTTCAGAGGCATGACGTATGTAAGATGAACCTTTCAGAGATCAAAAATGTGGAAAAAGACATTTACATCATGTAATTCAGTTGTGTTTTAAATACATTCATTTAATAAATGTCCAAGCACCATTTGATAATACGATACAATACCCTATATTTGAATATATGGGATAGGATTATGTGATTAGAAAAAGCAAATACCCCAGATGGCTCTGAAAGGACAGAACCAGTGCTGTATTAGTTTACAGCTGTAATACTGTTCAATGCTCTTTGATAATATGAACAAGACAGCAGACCATTTTATAATGAAAAATGAGGTGACCTCTGCGAAAAAAAGGGATCATTGCAAAAACAACTTCTACAATTTGCTGCTTTATGTCCTTTAATGATGCTTTGTCTTTATACTCGGACATGGGCACAAGAATCACTTGGTAACATGAAAACAAATGTATTTGCAAGGTGAGGGAGGAAAAAAAAGAATGCATGTGGATAATACAAAAAAGAGAGAGACATTAAGGTAAATAAGAAGAGAAAATTAATCCTATATTAACTGCAGGTGATTAAGCTTATCAATGTAAGCCCTAAGATGTTACCAGAGAACAATTTCAGGCAGCAAGCAAAGAACTGATGTCACACGTTTTCCAACTTATACTGGCTGAACATAGGCCAAAACTATTAAAATAACAGTAAATAAATTAAGATAATTTCTACAAATTTGAGCACTGTAAACTGTTAGAGTTCAACCCACAAAATATGTTTTGCTAGAGCCTATTTTTCACTAACAAAGTGTTGGATCAACATTTCATTGCAAATAGCACATATGACAGAGCACAAAGAAAGGCTTCCCTCTCTTTCTGCTGTTAGGAATTGCACTTACCTCTAAGAGTCATTAAAAACACAACCCCCAAATTGCTTAGGCAAATAAAGTCGTCATAATTCAGAACAAAATGGCATATTCAAGCACACGCTAAAATGATTATCCAAGGCCAGTTCCAACAAGCTGCCTCTGATTACTGTAGTACCTACTTAGGAAAAGCCTAAGGAAAATCAGAACTGCTGAGAGTGAAAAGTTCCTTTGTCTGCAACCTGCTAAAGCTGGCACTGACCAAAGCTGCATTCCCAAACATAAGTTCAGTAGGAACTTAGAAAGAATCCTTAAAAACTGATTTCAGAACTGTCTTTTTTGTTTGTTTGTTTTGTCAGATTGCCTGATGTCCAATAGTAAAATACAAGTTATAACTTTAAAGTTTTATTTTCACTGGTAAGAAAAAATAGAAAAGCTTTCAGGAAAAATCATGTATCTCACTGTTAAATATTCTCTTCAAAGACACCTTCACAGGAAAGCAAATTCCAAACTGTTTTCATGCCTTGAAAAACCTGCATTAAACATTCTTCACTCTGACAGCGGAGCAATGCAAATAATATATATCTTAAATATCTGAATGGCCAGACATTCACATTTGCTGAAGAATGTACTATTGTCTGTGGGAGCAAAATACTGGGTTTTTTTTAACATTCTGAAGATGTTTACATCTCCTCCCAATAATGAATTGGTGCAACAAATGCTCCTTACAGAATAAAATATAATCTTAACATGTCCTAGAAGGAAGACAGGAAAATTATAGGCTTTGCAATATTTCAGACCAAGGAATGATTTGACTGAAGTGACGTCTGAGACATGAAGACTGCCTCATCTCTCTGAGTTATACATCTATTTCTTTTTTTGTGGTGAAGTTCTAAGCTATCTATAGGCATAAAGCTCATCCTAACACAAAGCTGTGAAATTACACTAAGAAACTTTTCAGAAGTGCTAGTGTCACAATCCCATGGAAAAATAAAGTAGAAACATTTTATGATGCTAAGTACATAGAGACTAAATGCAGGCAGATAAATTAGTCTATTCACATTCGTAGGTACTTACAGTATTATCTACCTCAGTGTCACTGTAACAATGAAGCAGGAATCATCAAGTATAAAAAAAAACTTCACTGCAGTAATAAGCATGCTGAAAAGAAAGGAAAAGGAAGGACTAAAATCGTAAAAAAACCCTCAAACCCAAAAAACTCCAAGCAGCAAAATGCCAGCAGACCTCCCCCATGCAGAGAATGGTCCGGCTTGACACACCTGTATGGTCTCTCAGGGTAGCTCAGTGCAAAGCCCAACAAGACAATATCCTGTTTGCTGAATTATCCTCATCACTCAGAAGGTACAAGCAGTGTTTTATTTGGTATGGGGATGTTTCTTACGTGAGGAGCCACAGAACGGCCGGTAAGCAGTTTCAATGGGAATTGCAGCAAGTCTTTTGAATTAATATTTGTATTAAGCTTCCACCTAAACCAGTCAGTAATTCTTTACACTTTAAGGTTCAAAAAAACATTCAACGATAAGCTTTCAAGTATCCTTGAATAAACTCAATTTCCTCATCTCAAATTTATCAATCTGCCTTAGCTTCTTCACAAGATACTTTCTATCTTGTGTGATAATTTTATCTGACCTATGGAAATTTAATGTATTCTCATGCTTCTGGAAGCGTTTTCCATCTTTTTTGCTCAGTAAAGACCTCAACAGGCGGGATCAAACATACCGTCTGCTGACAAGTACTTAATTGTATGTAATATTCTGAAAAATTTGGTATTTACTGAGTAAAGAACCTGAAATGTAGTCCTTCCTTACAAGTGGAAAAGATTGAGCAAGGTTTGTTCTCTATAATCTGAGAGTTATTTATAAGCCTCCAAAAGCATCTACAATAGCGACAATCTGAAAACTCTCAGGCTCAAGAAAGGGTACTCACATTATGGTGGAATTCCAAACATTCTCGATCATGGACTATATACATGACACTGTTTATAATTCAAGATTGAGGCAGGGGTAAATCTGGTTTGGTTTTCTATTTAACTCTCTGATGTGACTGACCTTAAGATTGCATGTGCTGGAATAGATTTCCCATTAAGATTAAATTACACGAGAAAATTTACCTCTGCACCCCAGACTTAGATTTCCTTGGGCTTGTGATTTTTTCTGTGCTCCAATTATTTACTTAGTCTGCAAATATAAAGATACCCAAACCAATATCTTGACCAACCTACCAATTTCAAAACTCAACCTGAATTTCTCTAAATGTAACAGTACTCTGATACAGAGACAAAACCCCTCATTCATTTCTCATCATTAGTTCGAATAATTTCCTGCCTGTTTTACCTGCAAGTAATTGAGTGTGTTTTCCAGTCCTGAAGAAGGTTCCTTTCCTCGTTTCCAGCAGTAAACAAGTAGATGTGTGAGCAGCTGGACTAATGAAGCCTGGTTTCCAAATTTCCATAGGAAGTTTCTGATGTTTAATGAAAGGAAAACTAATTAGCTCAGGGTTAATAAGTTCGAATATTAACAGGGCCTTTCTCTTCCACCCAGAAACCTGTATTCAGAACTAACACTTTGATACTTCCAAGCCTCTATCATATAAAAAAATCATCCAACCAGTGAAATACATATGGTGTGACTGAAAAGCCCTATTTTGGGGGGAAGCTGTGATAAAAATAAAAAAATCCTTTTTCTTTTCATAGCAGGGAAAAAAAAGAATCTTATCAACTACAAAAATAACATTGAAGACAAAACGTGTTATTAAATGTTCTGCAGCAAAACATTCTCAGCCCTTGTCACATATTTCCTCTTAACAAATAAACGTGATCAGCGTGCTGAAGGACAGCACGATACTGCTTCAGAAGAAAGTCCTACCACCACAACCAGTATTGCCTTAGACTTTTCATCCCACAGAAGGCAGCAGAGTGCACGGAAGGGAAGGATGCCAGTGGAAAGCTCATGAGTACTCTACGCATGTCACCGCAGCTGAAATAGCTGCTTACACCCGTGCTGGGGAAGCATTCGCATGGCCTGTCAGTAACAGGAGGACAGTGCTGATGGAAGGACCAGCTGGGCAGATTGCAGAGCTGTATCACTGGCCAAATGTGAGCGCCTGCCAGTAACGCTTCTATGCCAGTATCTCTAGTACCTGAGGAACTTCCAGCCTCTGTGGCATTTTAACGTGTATTTAGATGATATGTGCAAACTGAAATCCAAAACTTTACAGGAGTCTGAATTTGGCACACAACACAGTATATGAAGTATATGTAAAAATACACAGAAATAAAAGATTTTTCTACTGAATTTCCCTAAGAACATCCACAGGTTCAAACTGTTTTACAGAAATTAAGAGTTAAGCCTCTCAAACCTTTGAGATATTTATTCTGGTCATTTTGTTGAAAAGAAACATGAGTTAAAGAACAGCTCTGCTCTGTTGCTCATCTTGACAGAAACTTTAGGTCAGGAAAAACTTTGGGTAGGGAAAAAAGAAAAACGCTCATCCAGCATCTAACCATAGCCCCAAACTGACACCTAATTCCTCAAAAAACCCAAAAAACAACCCCAACAAAAAAAACCCCAAACCAAACCAAAAAAACCAAAGACAAAAACCGCACTAAAAACCAGACCCAAGCACAGAATGCTGCATACTTATTCCGGTCTCCGTACCAATATATTAGCTTTAAAGTGGTATTTTAGAAATTATTTATACTGTCTTTTAAAAGAATAGGCTACACCTTCTTACATGCATACAAAAAGCAGTCTGCCTTGTATCTTCTGTACCTGGCAATAATCCTAGGACACAGAATTGTTCAAAAAAATGCCTAGAAGCTAAGTAGCCACGTTTGAATTATCATTGCGTTTGGGTTTTGGTTAAGCAAATGAATTTCATAAAAAACCTCAGACCAATTGATGTAGAAATCGGTCAAGGAATGCATTTTTATGGTGGACCTTAGGCACTGAATCATGATTAGAGAACCAAGCAAGCATCAAAACGTTCCCAGCACCACAAGCTATTTTCTTCTCTGTTTCTGATTCCTAGACAGTTATTACTTTTGACAAAGGATTACAGAGAAATATTCCTCTAGGTTTTTGAAAGTAAGGAGACATTCATTATTAATAGAATTTCTCACCTTGGTAAGAACGTTGTGTCAGAAAGTACCATTCGGGGAGCTTGGGCAGAGATGAGAGACAGGCAGGCTGCTGGACGTTATGGATGTTGTATCAGAGGTTTGAAAGATCAGCCGGTTTTCTTTATTTAATTCATTATTTACTTCAACTTTTTAAACTTGTAGCAACTGCTTATGAACTTCACAGAGTGCACAAATAACCTACAGAAATGGTTGGCTGAAAAACTTGCTCTGCTGTAGGCACGTAAGCGTATACCTTCACAGTGAATACATATGTATATGCACACTATTACACTTGTTTCTATCTTGTAGCATGCCGCAGATCAAAAATAATTCAATTCAAACTATGTAGGTTATGTGTCAAATTATTCGGTTATTTTTTGTCTTATTTTAATTTCCAATCTGTCTGAAAACACTAAGAATTTAAGGATATACGTGGATGCTTTAAGTATTTGGTAACGTACTTTTTTCCCTTACTATTCTCACCAAAGGTTAGTAGTGAAAAGAACCAGCCAAAACTAAACCAATGAGAGACTTATCACTTCAGCTGACTGCTAGATGGACTAGTCCAAATACCTATTTCCCAAAATGGCATTAAATTTAGTTGATTCACTTAGACAATGCAACAATGACTTTGATAGAGGAGGCATGAGCCAGAACTAAGTAATCCGAGAAAACATCAGGTTCCTTTACATGAATAAACTGGAGCCTGAAACATAATACCTCAAGATTTGATAGTAAATTTTAGTCACAATAAGTGTAGCTAGCAGATCATTTACGTGAGTGATACTGAAAAATGGAACCAGCTGCACTTGGGATGAATGTATTACAGTCTCATTCTAAATAGCCTAATGGACCTGCTCTTTGAAACTTTAGTTAATATCACTGTTGAAAAATCACTCTCTAAATTCACAGTATTGTTTTCCAGCTATTGCTGGTAAACAGGTTAGGAAAACTGCTTTACTTTCCTTAAGTGGGTGTTTTCAGGTATAAAAATAAACCATTAAAATACACTGTCTTAAATTCCTTACAGCCCTTTCAAGGGCTTGGTTTATCTTTTTTTTTGATCTGGAGGAATTTCATGTTCATAACAGGCACCTCCACATCACATTCCTATTAGAAATAAGACTTTGATTTGATTAATGTGGTTTCAGATCAGTGTCCTTTCCACGTATGACAATGTTGGGATGGGTTTTCCTCTGCTATATCCATTTCTGCTCTATGGACTTGCACTATGCTCAGTTGCACAAATCAGCAGCTCTGCACCCCATATCAAAACAGCTGATGCCAAGAAATGAGAAATAATTTCCCAGGATTTTGAAAGCTACTTGTAGATGCACAAGGCTGTCAGATGTCTCATCTTAATGAATATGATTATGACTCTGCCTCTCTTTTTCCATCACTTCATGACAGAAAGAAACTGAGTATCAGAAATAAGGACAAGACCTCAAGATATTGAGTCTGTCATTTACAGGTATACAGATTTATGCAGTAATACCGTAAAACTGAAACCCTTATTTTATCCTTGAAATGTGCTTTGATTCATCATACTACATTTCAGAAAGAAGTGAAACAACTGTTCAATCCAGTACTTCTACAATAAAGTGCAGGAACACTTAATGTGCACAGTAATGCTTGTGATTGAGCACCACTTTATTAAATAAAGAAGGAGCACAAAATAACATCAAGAATACTAACAAAAATGAACCTTGTATTTCTTTAATCCATTTTTACAGGGAGTGGGGATTAAGTGTGGAAGGTCATTAAAGATGTATGGTCCAAAAATAGAGTCAAAACTAGATTTTTAGATTGAAATGGTACTTTTTTATTAGTCCAGAAGGTTCGGAAAAAGCAGACAAAATTTCTGGCACACAAGTCATTTTTCAGATCTGAAACAAATGAAGAAAGTTGTTAAGCGAAGTGTAATTAAGACATTAAGAACAAATGTTGGGATTTCATTAGATATGTATTAGACCATCCAGGAGAAGAGGAAGAGGAAGATGAACCTGGAGAGTCAAAGAGACTTAGTAAGGAGGAGCGGTGAGAGGTGACTGCCTTCCAGGGGCATGAGCTACGTGTGATGCATCCCTTGTGGAACACCGTGACATTAATGGCGGGGCTGGGGGTGGAACGGTATTTGCAGGTTATTACGGACCAGAAAAACAGTATCTCCGCTGAGTCCATAGATTTTGGTATTTACTAAGTTATAAATTTGAGTTTCCAGTCTTATCTTTCTGAAGTATTTTGTAGGTCATTCTTTAATTAAGTCAGAGCAGTTGCTTCCAACTTGAATTTTGCTTTGAAGTTTCCTGCTTCTGTTTCAGACTTAAAGAACTACTTATGTGCCTGAGAGCTTATCTGGTTTTTTCCGACTATACTTGGTCTAATTAAAGTTGTTACCCCTACCTGTAAATCTTCTCTTAATTAGCAACTTCATGGATTTGCTGATGGCAAGTGCAAGAGTGGATCACTCCACTGCTATCAAACCAACAAGGAATTAAACTGAGCATGCTGAAATGCCATTTCCTCATTTAAAAAAATGCAGTAACACCTTTCCCTCTCTAACAAGAATACTGCTGCAAAATGCAGCCCTCCGAGAATGGAATGTTCTTGTTGAGGTCTAAGAGAACTATCAGCTATCTCATCCTGCAGTCCTTACTGAATGACAAAACTGGGGTTAAAAATCTCTTTCTAAGTTTCTCTGGTAGGCAGGTGTCACAAAGGAAAAGATGAAATAGAACCAACACCTGGAAAGAGTTAAATCAAAGCTGAACTAATTGAATAATAATGTGATGTTAGTGAAAAGGAATAGGACATAAAATAGTAATGTTGTTGGGAGAGACGGTGGGAAAGTAAACGTTGAGTTGACTGGCATGCCGCTGAAGAGGGTAGGTCTCCATGGTCAGTGCATGATCCCTAGAGAAGTTACATAGGGAAGCCAATCAAAGAAAATGTTTGTAATCTCCTGGGATTTAAACATTTCCATTGAAGTATCTATCTGCTCTCCCACATAAAGTCAAAGCCAGAAGACTCAAAGGGCAAACTAAACAGATGGGACAGCGCGAGTGATGCAAGAAATAACTGAATTGTCTGTTGAAGCATCGTATGTACAGTGATGTTTAAAGATTTACACAGAATGTAAAGAGATGGAGAGGCCATCGAGCTCACCTGAGAAATTCTGCCATGAAAGAGAACTTCTCCACCTGCCTCCCACGGGAAAAGGAAGAGCAAATAAATCTGATTGATAGATTAGAGAAGAGCAATTTCGTATTTTCATTTTGAACTCCCTACAGAAGCTCTCAAACTTTCAGTGCTAACAGAGCACTGTTGGTTTTACCACAAAGCAGGGGGAGAAACATACGGATGCTCCAAATCAGTTATGAAGTGCCAAAATAACAGTGATATGAAACTTCACAAATATTTTGAAGTAGTTGTACAGAAGACACAATGTTTTTGTTGGGGAAAAAACCACCAGTTAAACAGTCAAACAATAAAAAGATAAATAAGCACATGTTCAAGGGCACAGATGCAGTCAGGCAGATAAAACACTGAAACTCTTCTGCAAAATGAGCAAAATCGGTTTACACAAACAAAAACATAACAGAGAAGATCACTCAAGCAGCTCAGTTTCAGTGCTGGCTGTCTCTTACAGTGTGGTCTATTAAATCCATTTGAATTCTTGTACTCTGTAAGACACACACAGACCTCTTTCTCTTTCTCGGGCATGACTGCCATACACTCTGGAGTTCAAGTCAAGTATTCACTGTAGTAATTTGGAAGTTATCACCACCCATGTCAGGAGTTGTGGTCTCTGAGGACTCACAGCCACCATCCCTCTTTAGTACAGTGAAGAACAGCTTCCCTTGGCCACAGAGAGTGTGCTGTGTGGTGGCTTCTGAACTCATCGATCAGTATTGCTTCACCTCCTACCCAATATACTGGTTCTTTATCTAAAACACGATGATTAGACAACCTGTGCACTAATTCTTCATGTTTTCAGATACTTTTAATCTCTTGCTGCCATATTAAATGGATCTAACCTTAAAAAACCGTTGCCCTTGCTGCCATTTCTTCTGCCACTCTTCAATTAGATTTTTAAAAAACACTTCGTTAACATGCAATTTGTGTATCGTAGGGGCCACAACAGGCTCATTCACAAACAAAACCTCCAGATCCCAATACGCTATAATTCCTCTAACATTCAGATTCAGACAGTACAGGCTGGATGCATAATTTCATTCAGTATTTATGGGGGTCCTGCAGGTTAATGTTCATTTAACAATAAACACATTGTAGGAAGCTTTTGAAATAGTTGAAAAGATTTGTGTTGTAGACACCAGTGATTCCAGAAAAAGCGCTGAGAGCGTTGACCTAGAGTAGTGTGAGACATTATTCTGCAAAAAGAGCAGGAAAAATAATATAATACGATCGTAGTTCTTACTTGTCATATAATTACCATATAAAACAAATTGAACATCTTTGCCAGGTTAAACAAATAACAAAACCCTATAGCTACCTCCTCCATGCTGGCAAAGCAAACATGGTGAAACTAAAGCACAAGATATAAAAGACTAAGGAGGTGATTGGATGAAGGCAGTGCAAATGATAAAAACTTGACTTCATTTAGTCTAATCTCTGGAGCTTCTCTGCCATTTTTCTTTCCTCCTTTGAGAATATTTGTTTAATATTTTATATTACAGGTCAAGTAGAGTTTCAAAAGGAGGCAAATACACTGCAGCAAAAGGACTCCTTAGATAAAATTCCCCAAACTGAGATATAAATAGCGTTGTGGAAGTGACCTTAAGGTGGTACAGCGGCAGAAACTTGATTTCCCAGTCTGTTTGCTGCAGACACTGACAGGAGCAAGAAAAAGGATTCTGACTCTATCTGTGGATGAGCACTGACAAAAACATGTGATAAGTTCCAGCTGCTGCTTGGCCACACAGCGAGATAAGAGGAGCCAGATGCAAAGTTCCCAACCCGCATACGCCAGAAGAAGCCAAAGCCAGATTAGCGAGTGATCCGTGCCCTTCTGGAGAAGGAGTTGGAGGGCCACTGGGCCTACTGAAGACTCCAGAATAGGCAAGTGGATCCCATCCTCTCTTTTCTTTGTACAATGACTCATGTCCTTTATATCTGGTACCAACATGCATTTGTGGTGTCTTTCCCTCCCCACGGTCTAGTTCTGAAATGATTCTCCCACCTTCCCTGCTTGCACGCCCACATTTCAACAAGCCACTTTGATCTGACCTACATCTTAGACAATTTTGTCCTGGTCTGTGTATCAATTATTTCTTTCTGAAGGAATCAGAGTTAAACTCAGGCTGCCTATGAACTGATCTTACCTGCCTGTTTTACATAGTTAAATTTTACCAGAATTTCTAGAACATACCAAAAACAATTGACAGATATAAAAATATTTCTCACGGGGTTCTCTCAGGCACATCTGTCTTGCTATTTATTTTAGTCAGTGTTGCTCCTTACCTTCCTAGAGCAGAAACTTCTGTTCCTTTCTCACAAGGGCTTCTGGTGCCTGCTTTTAACAGATGTCTTCCCGTAATTGTCATCTTCGTGAAGCCCCAAAAAATGATAATCATCCCCACAGCTTTCAGTTTGCTCTAAGAATCTTCCCTTACTTCTGCTTTGCCTCGCAAGGATCAAACTCTTTCTAACAACAGAGCCCTTCTGTCAAGCATGTTCTCCTGATTTCAAATTTCATCCCTCTAACGAGTTTATAAATACACTAGCCAATAATTCTTTTGAAAAGACCAGTGTCTTTGATCCACACCTCTCTACTACAAGGCCTTTTTACTAATTACTGGAAAAAGGGTAGTGACAAAAAAATAAGAATGAAGAAAAAAGCCGCAGCCTCTTGTACAATCGATGTCGTAATCTCTGGATGTTAGTTTATTGATCCCAGGATTAGAATCCAAAAACCAAAATTATATCCTCCTGGGTTACATACCTGGGAGGAGACATGGAAAACCCTGTATGCTGGGAACGGAGTATCCTTGAGCCACATGAAGGCACGCAGGCTCACCCATCTCCAGAACTTAGGCTCCTACCTAGAGACTGCAAGAAATTATAGTGATGGCACTTCTATTGTAGCCTAATACCCGAGGTATTCACAAAAGCAGTTAGAGACCTTAATCCAAATCCTTCTTCATAGCCCAAGGGGATTAAAATCCTTGTCTCTTTCCTTCCCAAGAATATCCTAACCATCAGACTGTCAGATTTTCTAGGGCTGCGGGTAACCACACACTGTTTATTTACAAGTCCTATTAAGGTTCTACATGGAATCCAAAGGGATACCAGAGTCATAGTGCAAACACACAGAAAGAGTCTTCCAGGACTAGGTAGGAAGAGGCCATTCCATGTTGTGGCCCCTCCTCTTCTAATTCATTGATGTACAACCCACTAACAACCTTGGGAACAGGAACATCAGACTCCATCATTTGTTTCTCCCAGATGGCAGGACGTCCTCAAAGGGATTCAAAGACTGAATTGCTCAGATTTGTTCTGGTGTGGGTGCATCACAACACACCGCCTCAGGAGCTTCCAGGCCAAACCAAAAGTGTCTAGTAACTACATTTAGGCAATATACTGTGCACTGGGCATAGCTGAATGTGGACTGTTAAACCACCATGTTGAATGCAAGTGCTGAGTATGTCTTCAAGTACAGACTGAACTTTCTACTTCAGTGTTTCCACTGCTTCCTATTACCAAGCTGTTTCTCAAGCATCAGGTCCTAATTATGCTCCTCTCTCTGTGTGTGCCCAAGCTGTGTAACTTGTTACCTCTGGAGAACGAGATTAGACAGACACTCTCCACCACTACTAGTTTCTATTCTCTCAATTATCTCACTCTGAGAGAGGGTTCATTCTGCTGCTGATCTTTGCTAAGCGTTTATCCATCTGATCATTGCCTTGAAACCAGCTGAAAAAATTCATACATGCGAAGATCTTCAAGGAGCAGGAAACCATTGAAGCATTCTATCTTTTTTCATGACAAGCAATATAAATGCTTAAGCACATCCTTCTCCCTTCCCATTCTCTTTATTTTCCAATATAAATGGCAGAGATGCTCATTTTCACATCCACCCAAGACACCAGCTGTGCTTGACTAATGACACTGAAGCTACACAACAACATTCAGGAAAACCCAACATATACTACGTTAGCAAACCTATATGTCTATATATTAATGTCATGGAGTTGTAGTGATGTGTGTTTCTCACAGAAGATTCACTATGTAAAATACAAGGTGTCTGGAAACAGTTTCAACCTGCACACACATACATGGAGTAAGAAATCACCGAGGACTCTGCACAACAGAGGAAGCTTGCATTAATTTGGCCTGCAAAGATACGCTTACAGAGCTATGAGATAAAAGCAGCCCCACGAAAGCCAGCCAGAAAACCCACAAATGCATTTAATCACATATTTAGGTGTATACTAGACTGGGGACTACTTCCCTATTGGAAATGAAAATGACCCCAACATGAGGACTGGTACTAAGTCAGCTTCAATATACTAAATACATACGGCATTTTCCATTATTAATCCTTACTGCAGTAAAGAGAAGAGTCAGTGCAGGATGTGCTGAATACATCCAGTCTCTTACACTGTTGGAAAGACGTTTCGGACCTATCCAGGATAATCTTTTTTGTATGTAAGGTCACGTACAGTGAAAGAGGAAAGCAGCACATCCATTTAACTGTTGGCTGACACCTTAAACCAGCAGAGAACTTCAAACAGGACTTAGCCAATTACTAACATCAGCTTTATCACCTTAATAAATGACATGACACATTACGTATCAAAGCTTCCTTCAAGCTGGGCACTTCAAAGAAAGTCATTACCTTCCGACTTCTCACCAAACACAAAGTCTCTTTAATCTTACGTGATTGTCTCATGCAGGTTTCTTACAGATGTGCAACCATCAGAAAATCCACAACAGGACCAATTGCCTGGATGCTGGTCTAAATTCTCAACCCTTGGATTAATTCTCTTAGGTCGCAAAGATGGATTGTTATGAAGATAATTTCTACAAATCTCTGGTAGTACATGTGTGTGGGGAGCTTAGCATAAAAACATGTCTGCAAACATGCTTTTATTTTTTGTCCTGCTAAATGAGACAGCAATATTGCCAAATTTATAGACACCAGAACTAAATACTTCAAGTGACTTAGGAGTACAAGTCTAATCAGCAAAGGTGACATTTATACTTGGGGCAATGAGCCTTATTTAAAAGTTAAGGGATGTATAAAACTAAATCTGTTTTGAAAACAGGACTTTGACTGCCTCTCCGTGAACAGATACACATAGAGGTGGGTTAGCTCTGCTTTTGTTTGGGCCGTGGAAGTGACGAATGGCAAAAAGGTGACTATTTTCTGGTCAAGCTCTAGCTGGGTCAGCCCAGCCTCTAGTGATGCAGTAGTGCAGGAAACCAGATGAAGGGACAGGAAGGACCTTTACGTTGCTTTGCGACAAATACTACCGAAAAGACTGATCTGGGTACAGTACAAAAAAATTAATCCCTACTATTTTTGTTGCTCTTTTCTTTAGATTTGTTCATCTCTTTGAGAATGGTCACAAAAAGTTCTCAAAAATTTTGATGTTCTCATGGATCTGTCTTCATCATAGGAACTACCAATGTAATATTTTAGTGCCTTTAATCCCATTATTACCATAGTCTTTTTTACTAGTCCTGTCTGAGTCTCTTCCTTAAACAGAGCACACCATAGCCATCTTTCTCAAGAGGAAGTGAAGAGCCTCCATATCTGAAAAGAAGTGCAATGCCTACAGATGAAGAATCAAGAACTGAGTTTTCAGGGATTACCCCTCCTTCACTGACAGATGATTGCCACATGCTGTCATTAATGGGTTAAATTAGCAATATAGTGTATAATGTCTACCTGTCTTTAATTGGGTTAGCTCTTTACTTCTCAGAGGGCAAACCACTGGTGATGGAGAGCTGTTTTTACTTATCCTGCAGGGACTACTTTATTTTTTAAAGTGATGAAGTGTTCAGGATGCTATTTCAGACAAGCTGACATTTGGAGATTTCACTCTTAAGCTTCCCCATTATTTATCAAGAGACTTGTTAAAAATAAAGAGACGAAATGTTAGATTTTTGTTTGGGCTATTTAGCTTGTCCTATCAAAGGAACCCCTTGTTTACGGATGCCTTTGTTACTGCTGTTGCCTCTTCCTGTTCCTGACATTACTGCATGTTCTCTACCAGGGGACATCGGTGTCTGAAGTGATAACTGGTGAGAAACCTGGCACACAGACAAAATCAATATCATTTTGAAAAATTAAATTGAGAGGTGGCTATCAAAGGAGCTCTGTACTCAGAGGGAGAAGGAAATATCTCCTTCCATCCCTCCCCAAAACTAAGAAGTATGTGAAATACTTAAGAATTTAAAAAAGGAAAAAAAGTGTTTTTCTTTAAAAGCAGGCCAAGCTAAAGAGCTAATTTTTCAAATGAGTCAAAAAGGAAGCAAGCTGACTGAACAAATGCCAGCCACCTAGAGCTCAATAACCCCAGCTCAGCCTGTGCCCTGGATTAGCTTCATCATAGCATTAGCTTGCCATGTTGGGATAGCATGGCTGAGCTAAAATTCTAAATCTTAGAACCACTCTTTACTCCTGAAGTCCTTTAGTTCATGCCTATTTTATTGCTGATAAACTATTTCATTAAAGGTCTTGTATAAAAATCAATTTCCTTTTTAATATTCATTCAGTCTGAAGTAAGTTACATCAGACACTTTCTGGTGAAGGGCGAGTACTATTTTTACTTGCTTTAATATAGCAGAAATTCCTAGCCCTGATGAAGAGATTCATTGCAAGTCTGTGCTCCACACGAGCTCCAACATGAGCCCCAGCAAAGTTCTCCACCCCCTGCACATGCCCTTACACAATTCTGATCCGAACATAAGCTCTTAACTGGACTTGTGTTACGCCTTCAAAAGCAGAATCCCTTCACAGCAGACAGATGCTATCTGTGCTGCCCATGGGTCACTGAGCTCTCTGCATGTTTTGAGACACCGAAAGCGACACATTTATTTACAAGGTTTCACAGGCACAAGATATAAGCTGTGTCTTCCTGAACTGAATGTTGCAAACTCACTCTCCAGGGTAATTTGTTCCCCAAAATCATGACTTCACAAACTAATTAATCCTCTTCTCTCTTCTAACCAACAGCTAATTATTTTTCTTCACAGTGTTATGAACAAGGTTTAGCAGTTTACTTCATTGCTTCTACTCCGTTTATAGAAAATAGTAAGACCCCATATATTTAACGGCTGCTAGAAAGGCTATATACCAACATAAACCAACAGTTTTAAAAGAAACAACCACAAACAGAAAATACAGAGAGATCCTTAAATTCCTCTAATCAATTCAAAATGGCACTGCAAGGGAACGTCACATTCACATCTATTTAGGCTTTACCTTCCCCTTCACCACCACGAATAAATTAGCACCCTGACCACTTCCACCCTTGGCCTCTTTTTTTTTTTTTTGAGATGCAAAAGGTTTATAGAATCAAGATGTCACTTGTACTCTAGCTCAACAGATTTCACTCATGCTGCAGTAAAGAGTCATGTCCTTATAGATAACTCCGTCATTGTTCTCTGAATCATAAAAATTCATCATCAGAACCCACGTATTTCTGTTCGATATTCGCCTGGAGGCTGAAGACCATACACCAATATGGGATGTAACAATTCTGGATGTAGCCACTGAGAACTGACAACAATTGCTTGTGTGTTTTACAACAAGGTAGAAAATCTGACATTTGAGGCACAGCACAAACCCGCTTATAACTGTGGTTTTGGTAACAAAAAACAGACTAAAATATTTCTGTAAAACTGTCTGGAAGATGCATTTAAAAAGTAATTAACACTTACAAAAGATACTCATGAAAACTATTATAAGCAGAATTTTACTACAAAATGCTCTCCGTATTGCACCTTCCTGAACTGCCTTGCAACTCTTCCCACTGAAATCTTAACCTTACACACAGAATAATACCACCTACTTTATGATCCCATAATTATAACTGAACAAAGTGAACTTGTGAGATGACATTGTCACTTCCAGCTCTAATTCAGGGAAACCATATAACTCCTTCTGAGTGGAAAAAAAATATTACTCTGGTTGAAACGGTGCAACCACACCATCTAAAGAAAATGTGTTAAAACCAGGTTCCAGCGTGGCTCAGGAGCAAGACTGACGCATACCATAGTGACTCCAGCGAGCAGCGGTGTCATTTCAACAGTCTCACAATCAGAATTGAGTATCAGCATTGTTGTAATGCAATGGAAATCTCTATAGGAATGCAATTATTTTTATTAACTCCAACAGAAGCTTGTCTCCTGCCTGGAAAGTTCACTCAGCACTTCAGGCACTTGGATATACTCAATTCTGCAACAGTCTGACAGCAGCAATGCTTAGCAGGCTCAGGGTTCAAAAGCAGCACAGCCTAGCAAGCCCAGAGAGATTGAGGGATATTTGAAGTAGCTTAAAATTAAATACGGTTTCAGTTTTCTCAAAGTCCCAAAAGCCCTAATTTGCTGCGCTTCAAATAAACAATTGTTTAACTCCTTTTTCATTATTTCATTACCTCTTGCAATATGTATATTTCTGTTCCAGCTGCTTTCAGGTGTCTTCTGGCATTTCAGAATTCATATTTTGCATGGAAATTATAGACAAGTCTAACCTTGCCTAACAGATACCTTTAGAAGAGCCATAAAAGATCTCTAAGTAGTCATTCATCGCAACTGCACGCTCACAGAAAACTGGCCCATTTAAAGACATCTTTCAACCACTTGAACACAGACAATTTTGCTCATGGGAATAAACCCCTAGGACAAAGGGTGGTGTATATGAAAGTAAACTTACTGCATGTTCGAGGGTTCACTGAACCTTCACCTGTTCGGTACTTGAATGTATCTCTGGCCGTGCCTTGGCATCCCAGTTTGAAACTAAGCAGCCCACAGACTGTACCTACTGAACTGTTTCACGGACACGCAGCAGATCTGCAGAACTGGACTGACATTTCTGAATAAACCAAGCTGTAACAAGTTTGAGTACCTCTACAGCATAATCACATCCACATGCAGAGTGTCAGTCCCTGGATCCATAGTGAGGATGAATGGCATGGACAGTTGCTCCATGCTTCCACGCAGTGTGCCAGGGATATACAAGTATTGTACAAATTCAGCCATGGAAAGATAATAGGAAATGAAATGTGTATTCAGAAGCTTGTGTTTGGGGAGAGTTAAAGATCGCTACATGTTTTGCTGAGGAAGGACTCTGTAGGGAAGGAACAGTGAAAATTCAGCTGATGGATTGAAAGCTCTGTCTATGTATGTTCATTTTCAAGTAGCAGAAGAGAGTCGACCAACATACCATGACTGATGTCTCTCTCTCAACAATACAAGTATTTACCCAATTGAAAGAAAAAAATCCGTGGATTAAAATTAATCCATTTTTTGGATTTGCAGCGGGGTCAGGGTCCATATGGCTCAATGAGCCAACCTGACTCAACATGCCACCTCACAACTGCTCATGCAGGTAGCAAGAACACAGAGCTAGAAAAAAACATCCCCCACAACCTTCGATTGGCATAAACTCATCATGAAACAGCACAGCAACTTCTTATGCCTATTCTGACAGCACACAGTCTGCTCCATCTCTCTTTTAATCTATTATTCTCATTGAAGTCTTTGGGTTAATACAAGAAGCCTGTTCCTTATGTTACCAAACTCCCATGCAAATTAGTAGGAGAAAAGGCTAAATAGGACCTAGCCCAGTACTCTGAATGACTGCAGCAGCTCTGAGTACATGCCTCATGGAGGAGGTTATATAAGCCTAACTATGCAAAACTCAGTCTTCAGGAAGATGCTCTGTGTCCCCTTGCTCAAAGGCAACAGGAATTGACAAGAACTGAATGTATTTAAAAGCCTGCATCCACTTTTCCCCCCGCTATTAGTATTCATTATCAGACTGCCACAAAATGGAGACCTAAGTATATAAATAAAACTCCTCTGGTAACGGTTTAGGAATTTATTCCTTAAACCTTTCATCTTCTGAGCTGTCCTTATTCAGGTAGGGATCTCTCAGCATGAGTTACAGCAGCTCGGGTCCAGGAGGAGTTTGCCCCTTTAAAATGCAACGCTTCACACTGAGAAATGACTTACTGTTTTGGGCTCTGTTTTTTAATAACAGACATGGCAAGTTGCTCTACCTTCCAATCCCCTTAATGTTAACGGGTAGAATTCTAAAGTTACAGTTTAGCTGTGCTTCAGCTCCCACTGAGATGAATGACAAAAACTTCGTACTGCGGTCTGTGGAACAGGACTGGGAGTTTGGTTTTCCCCCAGGCCTGGCTCTGGCAGGTTTTGCACTCTAGTCAGTGGGACCTGGCTTGAACATAAGGATCCAGCCTACTCTGATGTGATTCTCTCAGTAACTAACAGGATTAGGCCCATACACATTCCTTTAAGTGGAAAATGATGAGAGAAAAATGAAACATATTTCTATTTGACCGATTCGTTCAAGATTTGAAGGAGAGATGTTCTATTTCAGAACAATATAAGCAAGTACGTTACAATCCAGCAAAATATGAAGACATATGGAAGAACTCTGTTCAGCTCTATATTCATCAAAACAAAAACTTATCTGCAACTCATATGTCAATCAGCAGTAGCAGGCAAATAACTTTCAAGCTGCAGCTATGGCATTACAGGCTCAGAGGCAGGAATATATTTCATCCATTTAATGCTGCAGAGAAAGGTTTGTATACCTCTTCATTTATAAACTGAAACGCATTGTGAGGCTACATGAATAATGAATATTAAGAAGACACCTGCTGCCAACGGGTCTAAGAAATCCAAACTTTATCACAAACAGGTTTAAAATGCATTTCTGAGCTTTTCCATTTTTCCCAACATGACACCTTTGACGAGGCTCTACTGAGCAAAATGGGTGCTGCTTCCTTTAAAGTTCACTACTTCATTTCCTCTGACATTTGGAAAATTTTCACCCCGTTCTGCTCTTTCTCCTCTTTGTGTTATTTGTTAGACTCTCCTTTTCCCTTCTTGTCTTTTATGACAGAAAATAGATGAAATGCTTTGTCTCATCACAATAAAAGAATAGCTCATACTGTTTTTCTTTCTGTTCTGGTTCTCTATTACTTAACTGCAGCCCTGGCTAGTTCTTTGTATTATAGTTTCCATCTTGGGAATTAATAAATTAAAAGGAACAAAAATTAAATTAGACTTGGCAGGCTTGCAATAGCTAGTGATTTAGGTGCTTCCTCACGTCAAATTGAGAGGGAATGTCTCAGTATCCTAGGGGAGATCAAATGAGATTAATACCTCGAAAGAGATTAACATTTGTTAGGAAGACAGAAAGAAAAGGGAGCAACTTTGGAAAAAGACCTGAAAAGCAGTAATTCTATTTTTTCAAAACCTCTTTTAGAAAGAAGGAAGCATTTGATCTATCCAAAGACCTCTTCTGAAACTTGGCATGCTGAGAAGTATCAAAATATCACATACTTTCTGACAAGCTCATATCACTTTCACTTTAAGTAGGATAAAGAAATCATCAATTTTACTGGTGATATGCTAAAAGTGAAATTATTGCTGGACTAAAAGCATGGACTTCAACTGATGTTGCGTGCTCTCAGTTTGTATGTCACATTTCTTTAAACACAACTAGGTCAGGGCTGTTCCCTGGAAAGACATGGAGACTGTCCTGAGCGAGATCAATCCAGAGTCTTCTACACCGGGCTGGCAGAGAAATGAAATGAGAGTCACAGCAGAGCCAGGAAGCCTGAAAGTAGCATTCAAGCCTTAGAAGTGACGGAAATACCTTACTAAAGGCCAGAGGGGATGAAGCAGAGTTTGCCACAACTCACAAAGTCACCGAGTTCACAGAATTCAAACCTGGAATGAAGGACTTGCCTGGAAAGACACAGCAGTGATGGGGGGAACAGTTCACATTCCGTGGGCATCCTGAGCCCAAGGAATGTGTATCATCTCTATTAAAACACTTTTAAACACAAGTTTAAAAGCCTTTCAGTTTTTTGGGGGGACCACATTATAAGGAAAATGTGGAAGTACAACAACCTCAACCTCCTGACTGAATCAGCCTTATCTTGTGACATGTTGAGACAGGGTTAAAACAGCCCTGTGGATCACCAAGTCTGATTTTCTTCCAAGAAACCAGCAGCACATGCAATGAGTTATTCTACTAGAAGAAAGCTTTGGGTTGACAAATTATAATGAGGAAACTGCACTGAATAATTTATAACAAATATTTAAAGGAAATAATTTCCTTTATTTTGCATTGCATTAACCAATAGCCACTTTCTCAAACAGATATGTAATTGGAATCTGATTATTTTCTACTTCATTTTCATTTATTTCCTACTTTTTTTATAGTCATATTAAAATTTCAATAGATTTTCTTACTGTCAACTGGTCATACCAAGTGGTAGTATTTACTCTGATAAGAGGTCGCATAACTGGTATTTCTGGGTGTTCATGTTACTGCTCTGCTCCCTGTACACAGCACAAATGCCTGAAGAACAAAATCCTAAATGGTTTAAGAAATATTGACAGCTCTCTGTGCCATATACTGCGGGATTTTGCACCTGATGGCAGTATCAGAGAGATAAGAATATATAAGATGATACACAGTATTCAATGGAAAGGTCTGAGGAAAGGAAAGGAAAAAACCACATCCCACTCGAGTATACAACATTCCATCTGTAGAGCTTTTATCTACTAATTAAAATGAAGGAACTACTCTCTCACCTCCCGACATGAATTATTCCAGGTTTGAAAGCCTTTTCTGATCATCCCACAAACAGGCCTGCGTTCACTCCATACAGAACATTTCGCCCTCAACTGACCTGTACTCTCTCATTTTTGTTGCTAACTGGAGGAAGCACACCTCTTGTCATGGTCACACAAAACCAGCCCACTATTAGACATGATGGCACAGCACTCAAGTGGGATTTATTACCACAGTTCACTGTAAGTGGGGACGTAATCATAGCCCTCCTTTCTCCACCACAGCTAAGAAAACCATTAGGTGACTGGCTATTATTTGTCTTCTGTTTGCTTTGGGTTCTAAACAAATACTCAGAACACTGTGTTCAAGTATATTCAATTCTAAGTGAATGCAGCTACAAGCCAAATTGAACCATACTATTTATTTGGCTTTGGGACTGGCCTGCTAGATAACGATCAAGATTTTTCATGGTAAATGTGACTAGTCAATGAGAAAAGTTAAATAAAGATATCTCTGTTAACAGGCAAAATTGGAATAATACATTACAAAGCAGACTCAGCTTTTCAGACCCTTCATTATGGAACCTCTCTAGGAGGTCATTTGATTAAAGCTGAACAGAAATATCTACACAGCCTTGTTTAAAAAGCTCACCAAGTTTAATACATTTAATAACATCAATTACGTTTGGCTTCTAAAGCCAGATCTAATAAAGGAGTTTTAACACCGAGACACCAAAGCTTCGGCTTTCCTCCCCCCCCAGGATGAGCCCATGGCCCCGGTCAAGGTGCACAGGCATCCCATGCAGCACACGAGAGCAGAAGCCCTTCAAAATGGAGACAAAGCTTCGGGGCGAGGGTTTCCTCTTACCAGAAGACACTTTACTGAAGGCAGAAATAAATCTTAAACTTGACCTATGAGATGTTTTACTAAGAGCTGTGTTAGGACACTTCTGCCTGCTTGGCGATAGCTGCCATGGTTCAAAAGTGGTACCCGTAACCTCTCTTTTGAAGAGCAGGACAGACAGGCACTTCGCTTTTAAAAGATTTCTATTAGTATCGAGGGTCGCCAGGTAAGAGTATTGATATAATTCATATAATTAGATCATTTGCCCTTAGATAACTCTACATAGGGAGCTTTTAAGCAAAAAGAAGTAGCATGTTCAGAGGTGCTGTTTAAGGTTCATAATGCTGGCCTCTACTCTTCACATTAACTCTATTTTATATCTCACCCTTAAGGCTATCAATCAGGTAAGAAAAAACATCAGAAAATCTTTTTAAAATCTTCGTTTGTTTTTTTTCTCCAGTCCAGTCGCAGCCATTAGTAGCTGAAATCCCTTTGCAGTAACTGTCTAAACGTTGAACTTAATTTTATTTCTTTGTTAATCAAAATGGTCATTTGAGAAATTGAGATCATCCTCGACACTCTCCAAAGACTACAGAGGAATTACTCCACACTTAATGAGCACTGATTAAGTCTACAGAGCATCTTCATTTTAATTTATGAAATTGGTATTTCATTTGTTGACCATTTGTACATGTTTTAAAAAAAGAAATCATTGTAGATATCCAGAGTTAATTGATGGGTTCATTAAAGCTGTATGCCCACAGGTAAAACTGTATGCCCATAAACTTCCATGAAAAAGCAATACTTAAAATTCTTCTGCTCATTAAAAACGTTACATGTAAAATTATTTACTGCAGTTCTGCAAGACTGAAAATCAGTTCCTATATGAACTTTGCAGTTTCTGTAACATTATTTAGCTCAAATAGTTAGACACTAATGCCCTTATGATTTTGCAATTAATAACTACTAAAGAATTGTCTAGGAAAAGAGTATTCTCAACATGCAAAAACCAGAAAACAGGAAACAAGAAAAAATAAAACAAGAGCCACAGTTTAAAAATAAAGTCATATGGGTTTTAGTCATAAAGAATTGATCTACACGTTTCTATAAATTTTCCTGCAAAATTTACTGGGGTGATTATACAGGTAAAGTATCTATAAATCAACGTGTGATGCAAAATTCCATCTTTCTGATTTGGAAAAAAAAGAGTATTACTTGATATCAAGGTAGAATGCCTTAGCTCTCAGCATACTCTATGTTTCTTCTGAAATTATTTTCTTTTTAATCAAGTGTGAATGGAATCATGGCCACACTGAAAAAAAAAAAACAAAAAACCAACTGTCCTTTTGACAATTTGGGTCCTTGAATTTCATTGAACATTTTCATATATATATTAGCATATTTTGTGATCAAAGAACTTTACTAACAAGTCATAGCCTCTTTAAAAAAAAAAAACAAAACACCTCTAAAATAGGAAGGCATTACTATCTGCAAGTTAACAAGCAGGAGCAAATGTGCAACACTGATGTGAAACGTTTCTAACATTCCTGTCCTCCTTTGACAGTCAAATGGCCCAAGGCTGTTGGTATAACCTGGTCATTCCCCGGGGTTTTCTCCAAATCTACACTTCTCCCCATAAGGAGCGAGATTCTCTCAGACATCTGCTTCAACCACTCCTACAAGGACTGTGAAATGGTCCTTGGACATCAACCCCTGAAGTTGTGTACACAGTGCCTTCTTTTACTTATACCATCAGTGAAGAGGAAAACGACGCTGACGTCTGGTCCTCCAGCACCTAAACACACCACAGCACCACTTCCGATCAGCACTTGCTGTCTGCAATGGATACATTCATCCACTGGGAAAGCGATGGGTCATATGTTTCTCGATGGTGAAATAAACTACAGATTTTCCAAATTTAGCAAGATTTTGAGATTAAACAAAAGATGATAATTTGATTTTCAAACCAGCAACTGTGGATGGCTTAGGAACGATGTTGGGCCAACGCACCTTCAAGGATGAGTCGCTAGCGAGACAAAATACTTGATAAATCAAAAGTATTAGCAAATATTCCCGTGGTGATGATTTAAAGAGATGCAAATACCGGCCATATATTTTGCACAAAAAGGTAAGTCTATTCTGACAGTCTCAGTGTTCACTCCTGTATTGCATATTGCAGCCCCACCTGCACTTCTTTCTTGTGAGAAGTGCACTTGCTCTCTCTCAAGGGTAAAGTCTAACTCAAGAGTGGGAATTTCCCATTTTCAAGTGGGACCATGTTGCTTTCGACACGGAAAAAAGGTGGAATATGATTTATGACAAATCTAATACCATTTGAAACAACTCACATCTATCTCACTTAAAGGAGAGCCCACAGGGAATTTGGTAAAGAACAACCCTTAAGTCAATCTGACATTCGCTGCATATGAAAAAGCATTCCTTGTAAATATTGGACTTTAGAGCTATATGAGAACCCATAATCAAAATTAACATGAAGAAAAAGATTTCTTTAAAAAAACAACTACCACCACACCACACTGAACAGGTTGATAATGGTGGTTGATCAAAAGAGACAACTCCAACTCTAGAAACATGGGACAGAAGGTAGTTATTCTTTAGCTCTAAACCCCAAAGCATAAACAGGGGCCACTCCTATCCACAGCGTTAGGACTTGCCTCTACATTAATTACACCGCTACTACAGAAAGACCTCACAGAACCTCCTTTTATTCTACATCCATGAGGTCTGAGACTGTTGTGTTCGCGCCAGCTTTCAGTAAAAACAGACCTAAGCCACAGAAATAGATGTAGAATACAAAACTATTCCCAAGTCTTCATGGTTTTTTGGTACTTCAATCGATTTTAGAGAAGGAGATGCAATATAACACAGGAATTCAGAGATTTAGATCCAGACTTCCTAACAAGTCCTTATAAGGAAGGTTGAAAGCTTTTGAGAGACAATCAAGGGCAACACTCTCATATTTTTCACAAAGGATAAGATCTTCTCTTTGAATCTGTGCCACTTAATTCGATTGATTAACTTTCGTTCAAATTCTAGTTTAGATGAGCATTACTCTCAGATGACATTCTCAGAAATGCAAGGTTAGACGTATCTGATAAATTAATTCCCTCTGGATGTTAGAAAGCCCCTTCTCTTGCAGGCCTCGGCTCTATTAATTACCAGTGTCTTGCTTTACGATCTGACATTTAAAGCCTGAACTCTGTTAGCTTTATCCATACAAACTGTGAGATCCATGAAGTGGTGTGGAGCTCACTGATGTTCAAGGCACATAAGCAGCAGCAAAAAGGAGGAAAAACGCAGCAGACATTCCAAACATGACCCTCTAACACGCGCACTTCTCTGTGGATTGAGGGAATACGAGCGGTTCTCTTACATAGGTTAAATACTCGATGCAGGGGATGTATAAACATGCTGTGCTGTAACTCTCCTAATTCCCAATGAATATTAATATGTTTCAAACTCGTGATTAATTTGGGTATCTGCAAGATTCTGAAAACACAAAGTTTTTATTTACAAGGATTATATTCTTACTGGGGTGAAACCATGTTATTAAACCAGGCATTTTTGGACACCTATTAAAAACCAGTAATGTAAAGTAGAAAAAAATTACGTGCTTTTTTTTAATACGACAAGATTTCCTGAAAAGTCAAGTGTCTTTAACCTCTTCCTACACTACAACTTTATCGCCTCCTTTGGGAACAGCATTTAATCCTAGCATCTGTTTGTTGGGCCAGATCACCTGCCTCCACCTCCTACCCGGTACTTTCTCTGAGGGCCAGCAAAGCACCACACGAACACTTCTGCAATTATTTCAAGGCTGCTGTCTTGTACAGAATAGGGGATTTACACGGGTCAGATTAATAAAAGGCTCGTACATCACTCCAAAAAGTGCCAAGCTGTGTCCAACAGTAAAGGAGCCAAATACCAGCCAAATATCACCTCCCCTGCCGAGACAATAAGCTCGATTCTTTTCTTTCTTAATACCAATTTTATGGACGTTATCTCTAGTACAATCTCTTCAGATCTTTGCTACTCTGCGAGAAAAGGGAATCAAGTACAAAGGTTTCAGGAGTGACAGTCCTGTAAAGCAAACTTATTTCTTTATATTTTTTTCTGTCAAAATTGAAAATATAATGATAACACCTCACTGAAACGCAGGCAAAACCTGGCCATATGGCATTTCTTAGACAAGTAGGATTGCACGCAAAGAATTACTCTCACAACACAGATGATTGTGATTATAACATCAGTGTTTCCAAATAATCACTAAAAGACCAGTACTGTGAATAACAGGGAGATTCAGTAAGCACTTCTCTCCTCTCCTCCCTCCGTCACCTTGGACACACTGCGTCTGGAAGGACAGGACAGAAAAAATCCAGCTAAGAAAATGGAGATAATCCAATTCACAGGACACAAGATTCTTCCCATTTGTTCTCAACTACTTTCTCCAAGTGCCAGCTCATTCTGTGGGGAAGGACCCTGCGATACACCCGTCACACCCTGAAGGGTTACCAAGCTTTAAAACGAGATACTTAGGCACCTAAACTGGCCGTAGCCACACGGAGCTCATCCGAGGCCAATTTACTTTCCTTCAAGACTGGCGAACCACCAATCGGGTTGTTTTAACAGAGCTGTCTGCACGCTGTCGGGACAAAACCCAGCCCCGTGGCAGCAGTACACACCTATTTCGCAGGCAGAGCCTGCTGCCGGGAAGGCTAAAACGTGTGCGGGAGTGCGGGGTGGCTGCGCTCCGGGGAGGGATGGGACACCCCATGGCAGGAGTCCACGAGCACGTCTTCTTCTGGGAACGCGCCGGGAAACCGGTGGTGCAGCCGGACTTCCCTGCTTGGATGAACCTTTCAAAGTTCCCCATACGTGATAGCGAACAGAGCCTGTTCCTGCCCTAGAGTTTTCTCGAAGCTCGTCCCTGCTGGCTGGGCTGTAGCCGGAGCCGGGACTGCCATCACATCAGGACACAGCGGCGCGCTGTGCTGGCTGCTGGGAACGGGGCTGGGTGCAGAAACGGGCTCATTTTATAACCGTGCTTTAACAGACGATTTCCACCAGCATTTTCAATGTTATGAAAAGACTTCTTCCTCCTTTAAGAAAAAAAGAAAGCTTTTAAAAATTATTTTGAGCTTCACTTTCCAGACACGGATGGGTTTTATGGCCAAATTTAATTTCTTTAATATTAGCTGCTGTGAGACAGAGAATGTTGCTCTTGCATGATAAGAACCTAATAAGATAAACAGGAGGTTGCCTTGTAGGGTGGGAGTGTGGAACAAAGGATGTTGTTCGTATATGATAAGAACCTGTTGTCAGCCCAGGTTGCTCGAGATAGAGAGGGGATTTTTCGAAGCCGTACTGCGCTTGCTTAATAGGGTATTGGATATTAACTTCTCCTCCCAGGGGAGGCATAAGTTCGCGTTAATGAGACATGCGATGTATGAACTGGTATGTACTACAACATGTAGAAGGCGTGTCGGGTTAGCCTGTAAACTTTGGAGTACCCAGCCAATGGGGAAACAGAGGAGGGATTTCACGGCCGGGAATAGGGTATAAAAATTCATGTATTTTTCTGACCAGGTGTGCCTACTTGTTAGACACCCGGTCTTGCAAGAACGTAATAAAATTAGGTGCTTCACTGTGAAGTCTGGCCTAACCCTCTTGTCGCGAGGTTTTTTTTTAGCTCGTTTCTCACAGTTGGGGGCTCGTCCGGGATCCTACGTCGTCATCCTGGGAATCTCTGCCGGCGAAGGACGAGGAGACGCGTCCCGTTGATTTCAACGGTCTCGTGGATCGTCGACGGAGGTTTTGCAGGGGACCGACTGGTATCCTGAGACCAATTTTCAAGGCGGACCCAGTGAACCACAGGGGGATAAAAAAACAGTAGGCACAATCGCGACAACCAGGCAACTCCGTGCACGGACCAAGGTAAGAAAATTGACTGTTAAAGTATTACCTTGGTGGTTGGGACATTCTGAGAGACTTTTTGTGTGTGTGTGAGTGAGACGTACCATCGGTACGAAGTGAGTGCGGAGTCCGGATCCGCGGTTCTGTTATTCCGCGAGGAAAACAGCCGGAGAGGGACGAAGCGAAAGAACGGAGTGACAGAAAAAGTCTCGGGAAATCAGAATGGGGAATAGAAATAGTAGGCCTAATAAGCAGGACGAGGAAGAAAGTCCTGGGAACATCCCTCCAGACAGTCCTTTGGGGAGGATGTTGAAGCGTTGGGAAAACGCACCTTGTACAAGGGATAAGGATAAGAAAAAAATGATACAGTATTGTTGTTTCATCTGGACAAAGGAAAGCATCAAAGGGCAGGCTGTATTCTGGCCAAAATACGGGTCAGATGAGAATTGGGTGTGCCAAGCTCTAAATATCTATGTGAACGAAAAAAAAGCCCTTTTCTCAAGAAGAGTCCAAATATGCTTCATGCTGGGGGTGGAAATTAAGGCATGGAGCAAGGGAGTACTTTTTCCCTTTAAAAACAGAAGAATCGGACTCTGAGACAAAAAAATCTAAGACGTGGGACCCATTGGAGTGTTTACCACCCCCTTATAACTCACCTCTGGTCAGCTCTGACTCACCTCCTCAAAGTCCTGGATATCAGGAATCAGGGGAAGTGACCGGCTCCCCTCCCCAAGAGAGGAGCCAGGAAAATTTTCAGGGAGCCACGGCTAGTGCTCCCCCACTAAACATATACCCTAAATTGAGTAAAGAAATAGAACAATGTCAAAGAGATCTTTTAAACTTTCCTTTACCATCAGGAAAAGAAAGATCTGAAAGGAAAGTGGATACAGAAAAACTTTTCCCCTTACGGGAAGTCCCCCTTGGTGCGGGAGAAGTGGGATATGTAAGTGCCCCGCTTAGTAGTAGTGAAGTAAGAAGTTTTAAAAAAGAAATGAAATCCCTAATTGAAGATCCCATAGGATTGGCTGAACAACTGGACCAATTTTTAGGGCCAAGCTTTTATTCTTGGCCGGAGATGATGTCTATAATGCATATTTTATTTAGTGGAGAAGAAAGAGGAATGATTAGGAGGGCTGCTATGCAAGAGTGGGAAAGAAGAAATCCACCTGGACAGGGAATAGTACCAGCGGAACAAAAATTCCCTAATGCTGATCCCAATTGGGACAATAATAATCCAGAACATAGAATTAACATGAAAGATTTAAGGGAGTTAATAATACGGGGCATAAAAGAGGCCGCTCCCAAATCTCAAAATCTAGCAAAAGCCTTTGAAATTCAGCAGGAAAAAAATGAGACACCCCCTGCATTTTTGCAGCGGTTAAGAGATCAAATGAGAAAATATTCGGGACTGGATCTGGACGACCCTATAGTCCAGGGACTGTTAAAAGTCAATTTTGTTACCAAAGCGTGGCCAGATATTCAGAAAAAATTACAAAAATTAGATGGTTGGAATGAAAAACCGTTGGAAGAGTTGTTAAGGGAAGCTCAGAAAGTGTATGTGAGGAGAGAGGATGAAAGGCAAAGACAGAAAACAAAGATGATGGTTTCTGCAGTAGATCAGGTGGTGAAACAGAGAATAGAACCAGTACTGCAGCAAGGAAGGGAGACACAGGGGAGAGGGAGAGGCAAGAGAGGAACCAGGGGAGGGGGTGCCGGACGAGGGAAAAGGCAGGTTGCTGCTTCCCCAGCGGGATGTTATCAGTGTGGAAAAATAGGCCATTTCAAGAGAGAGTGTCCTGAGTTGATGAAAGAAAAAGAAGTTAAATACTTAGGGCATTTGATCAGTGAGGGGAAACGGAAGATAAATCCAGAAAGAATAAAAGGAATTGTGGAATTACCTCTTCCACGAACAAAAAAGGAGTTAAGGAAATTCTTGGGGTTAACTGGTTATTGTCGTTTATGGATAGATTTCTATGCACAGAAAACAAAAGGGTTGTATCTGAAATTGCTGGATGAAGAACCAAATGTTCTAACCTGGACAGAAGAAGAAAAGAAGCTAATCCAGGAGTTAAAGCGAAGCTTAATCACCGCTCCTGTGTTAGCACTGCCGTCATTAGATAAGGCATTTGAGTTGTTTGTTACAGTGGATAAAGGAGCTGCTCTGGGAGTTTTAACTCAAGAATGGGGGGACAAACGACAACCCATAGCATATTTGTCCAAGCTTTTGGATCCAGTATCAAAGGGGTGGCCAGAGTGTATACAAGCTGTAGCCGCTACTGCCCTCTTGGTAGAGGAAAGCAGAAAATTGACGTTTGGAGGGGTACTAGTAGTAAGTACCCCCCACCAAGTGAAAACTATTTTGACCCAGAAGGCTGGGAGGTGGTTAACTGATTCTAGAATACTGAAATACGAGGCAATTCTAATAGAAAAAGATGATTTAATCTTGACCACCAGTTCATGCCTCAACCCAGCCACCTTCCTATGGAAGGGAGAAACAAAGTGTGAAGATCTTGAACATAACTGTTTAGATATCATAGAATATCAGACTAAAGTGCGGCCTGACTTAAAGGAAATCCCCTTACACTCGGGCTCCTATTTATTTATTGATGGTTCCTCGAGAATAATTCAAGGCAAGAGACACAATGGTTATGCAATCATTGAAGGAATGAACCAAGAGATAAAAGAAGCAGGGCGGCTACCAACCACCTGGTCAGCCCAGACATGTGAATTATATGCCTTAAACAGAGCCTTACAACTGTTAGAAGGAAAAGAGGGAACGATTTATACTGATTCAAGATATGCCTTTGGGGTGGTACAAACGTTTGGACGAATATGGGAAGAAAGGGGGTTAATCAATAGCAAAGGAAAGGAATTAGTACATGGAGAATTAATCAAACAAGTGCTAAAGAATTTATTACTTCCAAATGAGATTGCGGTGGTCCATGTGAACGGACATCAAAGAGGAAATTCTTTTAGAGCCAGAGGAAACAGGCTGGCTGATGAAGCAGCCAAAGAAGCAGCATTAGGCCATGAGATTGTGAACATGTACAATCTTACCCCACAGGTGCCTGTACCAAAAACAACTCCTATATTTACAGAAAAAGAGAAGGAAAGGTTACAGGAGCTGGGAGCCGTTGAAACAGAGGGAAAATGGATTCTCCCTGATGGGAGAGAAATGTTGAATAAGCAAATCATGAGGGAAATAATGGCTATTTTACATCAGGGAAGCCACTGGGGGGTACAAGCAATGTGTGATTTAGTCCTGAGAAAATATGGATGCATAGGAATACATACAGTAGCCAAGCAAATTTGTGAACGATGTGTGACTTGCAGGAGGATAAACAAAAAGGTTCTGAGGAAGCAACCCTCGGGAGGGAGGGAGCCTGGTTTAAGGCCTTTTCAAAGTATACAGGTGGACTTCACTGAATTACCACCAATAGGTAAACTGAAATATCTTTTAGTTTTAGTAGATCATCTTACTGGATGGGTAGAAGCTTACCCGATGGTAACTGCCACTGCAGCTGGAGTGGTCAAGATCATTTTAGAACAAATTATTCCTAGATATGGAATAGTAGAAAATATAGACTCTGATCAGGGCAGACATTTCACCTCTAAGGTACTTCAGAGAATGATGGAGGTCCTAGAGATATCCTGGGACTTTCATACTCCTTGGCACCCACCCTCCTCAGGGAGAGTTGAAAGAATGAACCAAACAATAAAGAAGCAGCTGTCAAAATTGGTTCTAGAAACCAAACTACCCTGGACTAAGTGTTTACCCTTAGCACTACTGAGAATCAGGACTGCTCCTAGGAAAGACACGGGGATTTCACCTTATGAAATGTTATATGGATTACCTTATATGGGTAAAGGGGACAGCCTTCCTCAATTTGAAACCAAGGATGTTTTTCTTAAGAACTATATACTGGGGCTGTCGTCTTCTTTGTCTTTCCTCAGGAATAAAGGACTTCTAGCTCAAACACCACCGCTGGAGTTTGCAGTTCATAGCATCC
This sequence comes from Bucorvus abyssinicus, assembly GCA_009769605.1. Classification (NCBI taxonomy): domain Eukaryota; kingdom Metazoa; phylum Chordata; class Aves; order Bucerotiformes; family Bucorvidae; genus Bucorvus; species Bucorvus abyssinicus. The sequence continues at coordinate 4,596,365 of CM020039.1, read as the reverse complement.
AGCCCGGAGAGTGGGTCCTAATCAAGTCCTGGAAGGAAACTAAACTGCAACCTGACTGGGAAGGTCCGTTCCAGGTACTACTGACTACAGAGACAGCAGTAAGGACGGCTGAGAGAGGCTGGACTCATTACACCAGACTCAAAGGACCAGTGGATCCTCCCCTCGAGGACGGACAGTGGCACGCATATCCCACCAAAGACCCTCTACGTATTAGACTGAAAAAGCAATGAGTATATGATAACAGAAAAAAAAAAAAAAAAAAAAATGGTAAATGTTGTTGACTAATGAAATAGATGTGGCAGGAACTGATCCCGTAGGTAGATTTAGAATAGCAGTTTGGAAATCGAAAAATAAAATGGGAAAAGAAGCTGTAAAAGCCACTTCCCCCACAACAGAACAGTGGACTCCTCCGAATGATTCTAAAGTAGTAAAGGTAGTTGAAATTAAGGATTTAAGACAAACTTTTGAGATGGAAACAGGATATGGAGAAACAAATGCCTGGGTAGAATGGGTAAAATACACTGTGAAGAGTTTAAACAAGAGTGATTGTTATGCATGTGCCGCAGGTAAATCTAAACCACAAGTTGTTCCCTTTCCCCTCGGATGGTCCAATGATCCTGCAGGGATGGAGTGCATTCTTGCACTATACCAGGAGGAAACAGCCTGGGGAAATGATACCTGTAAAACGCTCTCGCTTTTGTTCCCAGCCATGCTGAGTAAAGACATTCGGGTACCCCCTGCCTTCACAGGCATAACTGGGAACCACACGGCTTGTCTCTCACGACAGGGCGCGAAGGCTACCCGGTTTTTGGGGGAGTTCTCAAGATGCAGGAGAACACCGAATGTGACGAATGATAGAGGTGGGAACTATTCATCACTGCGGATTCCGAGGGCAGATTTGTGGTGGTATTGCGGAGGAAAGGGTTTGAGAAACACTCTTCCGTCCAATTGGAAAGGCACGTGCGCTGTTGTACAATTGGCTATTCCATTTACCCTGGCATTTCAAGAAAATGAGGCTCATGGAGGAGAAGGGAACAGAGTTAAAAGAGATATAATAGAAACTTCCTTTGATGATAAAATATATATTGACTCAATCGGGGTCCCCCGAGGAGTCCCCAATGAATTCAAAGCCAGAAATCAAATTGCTGCAGGTTTTGAGTCAGTTCTTTTTTGGTGGGTCACAGTAAATAAAAATGTGGACTGGATCAATTACATCTATTACAATCAACAGAGGTTTATAAATTACACCCGAGATGCAGTGAAAGGAATCGCTGAACAGTTAGATGCGACTAGTAGAATGGCGTGGGAAAACAGAATGGTTCTAGATATGATGTTAGCAGAAAAAGGGGGAGTTTGTGTTATGTTGGGAAGGCAATGTTGCACCTTCATTCCCAACAACACCGCCCCTGATGGAACTATTACCAGAGCTCTACAAAGATTAACCACTTTAGCAAATGAATTGGCGGAGAATTCAGGAACAGATACATCACTGACCGGCTGGTTGGATTCATGGTTTGGCAAGTGGAAAGGAATGGTAGTATCAGTTTTCACCTCCTTAATTGTTGTAGCCGGGGTATTAGTAGCTATAGGGTGTTGTATTATTCCATGTGTAAGAGGACTAGTACAAAGGTTGATCGAAACAGCAATAACCAAGAAAATGTCCCTGGATCCTCCACCTTATCAAGACAAGTTATTGTGCCTCACAGAACAAGATTTGGAGGAAGAGAAAGATAAAGAATGTGAACAAATGCTGGCTAAATTGGAGGCCTCTTATGAGTCCACATTTTAAGGCAAGGAATTGCAAGAATCAACAGAACTTACAAAAAGAAAAAGGGGGGAATTGTGAGACAGAGAATGTTGCTCTTGCATGATAAGAACCTAATAAGATAAACAGGAGGTTGCCTTGTAGGGTGGGAGTGTGGAACAAAGGATGTTGTTCGTATATGATAAGAACCTGTTGTCAGCCCAGGTTGCTCGAGATAGAGAGGGGATTTTTCGAAGCCGTACTGCGCTTGCTTAATAGGGTATTGGATATTAACTTCTCCTCCCAGGGGAGGCATAAGTTCGCGTTAATGAGACATGCGATGTATGAACTGGTATGTACTACAACATGTAGAAGGCGTGTCGGGTTAGCCTGTAAACTTTGGAGTACCCAGCCAATGGGGAAACAGAGGAGGGATTTCACGGCCGGGAATAGGGTATAAAAATTCATGTATTTTTCTGACCAGGTGTGCCTACTTGTTAGACACCCGGTCTTGCAAGAACGTAATAAAATTAGGTGCTTCACTGTGAAGTCTGGCCTAACCCTCTTGTCGCGAGGTTTTTTTTTTAGCTCGTTTCTCACAGCTGCTGTTAAAACCAGCGCGAAACCCCCCTTTTTCTGTCAGCTTTACCCTTATTTTCCCTCCCGCCCCTTCTCTCCGGGCTCTCCGGGCTCACCGGGCGCTCCGAACCCCCGCGCTCCGCCCTCCTCGTCCCCTTCCGCTTCCCGCCAGCCCCCTCAGCAGCGCCCGCCTGCGCGGCTGCCCGCCGAGCTGCGCGCCCCGGCCTGTCCTCAGTGCCGCCGGCTCCCCGGGGACGCCATTTCTGCCCCGTTTTTGAAACCACCGTCGTCTGCCCAGCCCGGGGCGGGTGTTTGTCGCCTTCATTACAGGCTCGGGAGCTGCCACAGCCGCCCCCCTTCCCCGGGAAGCTGCGCAGAAGCAGCTTTCACGTCCTGTTGTTGGAGCACGGGGGGATTTCAGTCAGTGATTGTACAAAAATCAACGGAAGACGCTTTAGAAAGGGAGAGGACGGGGGAAAAAAGGTTTAAAGGTTATCGGGGAGACGGCAGGGAGACGCCTGCTGCCAGCTGGAGCTGTTGGGAGTTGCGGCTGCCCGGGCAGGGAGGAGCCACCATCTCGGTGTGTCCCCGGCGCCGGGGCAGCAGCACACAGGCACGTCAAAGCTGCACGCTGTGATTTACCTCCTGGGTAGACGGAAACGGAATTTAAAAAAAAAAAAAAAAAAAAAGAAAAAAGTGAAACAACCCTCTTGTTGAAAAAGTTGTTTGGGGAAATGAATTGCAAAGCCGTGGTTCTGAGGCGGTGGTGGAAGGGCGAGCTGGGTTCTGCAGGCCTGCGGGCCCTTGCGCGGCCGCGTGCTCGCCCGCAAGGCAGTAACCCACCTGCTTCAGCCCAAAGCGCTGTAGGAGTCAATCCTGACTCTACATTAAACTGTAATCTTTTCATACAGCAAAGAGAACACAATTTTAAGTAAATTGGGGTGATGGAATAATTCCTGCTCTGCGTTACGAAACCTCTACATAATGTTTCTAATACTGGTGGAAAAGTACGTTTGTACGGTGGAACAAGCTGCCTTTAACTCATGTAGGTAGAGCTTACTTTTCCATCTGATACGGGGAGATGCAAATGCAGATCATATAGTGACAATTAGTGCTTTTAACAAGTGGTGCCACGTCAGACAATTCTACTTTTGACACAGATTTTAGATGGTCTGCTCCACCAGCAAAGCCTCAAGACAGTCCTGAGCCTGCAGGACACACCTCTGCTTCCATTCACATCAGTGGAAGCTGAGGATGCTCAGTGCCTCCAGGGAAGCGCTTAATCCTTCAGACACAGACCTGTGTCTGAATCCACTCTGTGCTGGTACTGAGGAATTACTGTCTGTGATACAATGGGGAAGAAAGAGCCGTATTGATGAGCTGTGGTTATAGAGATGCTACCAACCCTATCGAAGTGAGTCAGTCTCTCAGCCTCTAAGGACAAGAGGGGACGTCAGAACAAAGAACATAAAAACAATTTTGACCATTAATATTTAATATTTTACCTTTTTCATCCCCCTTTTCCCTGCTTTCCTGATAAAACAGCTGGGATGAAAATGACTTTCATTGTTCTTCAGGGAGACGGCGTTTGGTTATATTACATCTGTTCTTTAAACCTATGAACCCTGGAAGCCACAGAAGCAGATAAATCTCTTTGTCAAGAAGACATACTCAAGGTTCCAGGGACAAAACTGATCTTTGCCTCATGGGTTAATGGCATTAATAATTGCCATTTTGATAAGTCTAAATGTAAAAAGCCTGCTTAAACAAAAGAGTCAACCCTTCAGAAATGACTATCCATGATAAATTTTCAAAAGCAATGAAAATTGTCACTCTGCCAGCTTGATGAATTGTAGCCCCAACTGGCAGAGCCATTTGCCTTGCAGTAAGCACAAAATGACAGATCTTTGCTGAATACAAACTATACGCTTGCACCTTTCACAGCTGGTTTAGCTTGTATACGCAGCAAAAAAAAGAGGCTTTAATAAAAACTGAAGGTTATGCACAAAAAATGGTTTCACATCGAACTGCTTCTCTCATATTAAAGACATTTCTTTCACATTGGAAAGTCGTCTTAAAGGAACCCTTCAGCTGTCCATGGGATCATGCTCTAAAAATACATGTACCACTGCACTGGTACACGTGGTGGTGTCTTCACTGAAATGATTCATCGTTGCAAGTGCAGTCATTCCACGGAGAGAAAAATCGTATGTTTAGTATCACCTCAGTATTTACCAGAAGACACGCAGCCCTCATATGTGCGGAAGATACAAATCTGTGTACTGAACTGCGTATCATTTTATAAATGAATTCAGCACCTCCTCTAATTCCATTGTCTAACTGCTGATCTCTCTCCCCGATGACTCACTCCAGTATTCGAAGTCGCAGAGCACCTTAACGTACTTTTTAAAAAGAAACTGCTTCATCAGAGATATGTTTAATTCTTGTCAATAAATGAAATTCCTTCTAGGGAAAAAAAAAAATCATGCTTGCCTGAAGCTGCTTTTGCATAATATATACATTATGCAGACACTGTGGAGTTGATATCTAAGGCTCTGTGTTGCTACAAATGGATGCTTTATGGTTTCAAAAGGAGATTTCCTCCTACCTGACACAAGCAGTCATTCCTAGTCCTAGAAAAACTTCATATTAAATACGTGCAAACCTAAAGATGTGGCAGACGCGAGCTGTTTTGAAGATTCTTAGCTCTCCTGAGCCATGGAGGACTTGCCGATGCCTGACTAGCATAATGCTTGATGAGCAAGAATGGTACAGAGTCCTTCCAACTTCCTTGAAACGATCTGCCTGTCACAGATACCGCAGTGAGCAAGAGGGGGTTGTTTTAAAGTTTTCTTGCTTGGTCTCTCCTGTCCAGAAGATCAGAGCAGAGGATTTTTTCTCTTTAAAAAGCTACCTCTAACCAGCTTATTTTGTGTTCTAGTAAAACACAGCTTCAAAGACCAAAAAGCCTTCTGGTATATTTTGGCGTGTTCGCTTCAAAGGCAGCTCTTGAAGCTCCACCTCGGGGCTCTGGATGTCTGGGTAGCTCCATCGTACCGCTACGGGCAAGTCTGCGCACCATCTTGAAAGTGAATATGAGTGCACGCATTCAATGGCAAATTCCAGATGAACCAACAGTTGATAATATTTTTAAATCTAATTTCTGACTCCTTATACTTGCATTTTTGATTATGTAATTTTAATACAGTTCGTGCCATTGAGATCTCTCTGGTTGTTTACCCTCTCCATACTCTTCCCTGCCCCATTAAAAAAAAAATGCAAACCAACAATACCAACAAAAAATAAACAAAACAAAAAACCTAAAGCTGTAGAAAACAGAAAATCCCCTCATTAAACAAAAGCAGAGATGAACTATGGAAAAAACCTCAGAACATTTAATGTCTTTGAAAATGAGAAACAGCAAAAAATCAGGGTCACAGAACTTGGCAAGCTCCATGACATCTAGTTCCCTCACAGCAATTAATATGGGACAAATTTTGTCAATACTATCTTATTGTCTTAGTTTTGTTGCATCATAAAGCCTCTTTTTGCCTTGTCTTACAGATAGATGCCAAAGAACTGAACTGGCTTTGATGAGACAGCAGAGAAAGTCTTCATCAAGCTATCAACAGAGCTGGGGTCTCAGATCTCCTTGCAATCCTGATACTGTGTAAAATGACTCCGTATTTTAGGAGTTTGTCATTTACATCACAGGCAAACATACTCAGTACAAAAGGAAACAAGTAATACCAGAATTTGAAAAAAAAAAACCCACTAATGATGATCCAGAACTTCTTGGAAACTTTCAGCAGTTGTGAGGATAGGGTGAGGACATCAGGCATAATTGACTCCATTTTCTTTTGCCACAGGCATATTTATGCAACATACAAAAGTTACCGTGAGAAGAATCCCCCAGGAGACGAGACTGTCTCATGGGTAACCCCAGAACAAGTGTCTACACGCGTACTGACCCCCAGCATCAGCTGTCTTTCCTAGAGCTTCTCTTTGACAACACATTGATGAGGTTAATTAGATAACCATTAAAATTTTTTTGTTGTTTTTTCTTATATTAAGGCTGTCAAATGCAGCACAATTGTCCATGGCAGCCTGCAGCAGAAGCCAAGTGTAAACACCATGTTATTTATCACATCTCCTGAGAAGAACATGGCAGTTTCACAGTTGGGGCTGACTGTTGTTGTGCATGTTAACTAAATGCGTTAACCTCAAGAAACCGGTTGTCTTCTATTGCAAAATCCCCGTGGGGAAGAATGTCAGGAGGTGTGTAACAATATCCTCTAAAGAACAGCTAAACCTCTGCTCCTCAGAAGTCCAGTAGAACTGCCAAAGCTCTCCAGAGGGACAGCTAAGGATTGTAGTGGGTTGGTTAACTCGGGTCGCATGTGAAATGCTGTGGACAGCTTTGGTTATTTGTCTAGGCAAAAATGGGCGCAAATTCCCATGGTCAGAGGGGTGCTAGAAAGGTGGATTGGGAATGGAAATGCCTGTCCCAGAATGCTTGTAAAATTGAGTGGAGGTAGGATGGACTGCTCTCCTAGAGCACTCCCATCTGAAGTAAAGACCAGAACAGGAGAGGAGGTATTTAAGCTAAAGGACAATTTTGGCATGAAAACAAATGGGTCTAGGAAAAAAAAATTGTCTAGGAAAAGAGAAGGCAGTTTCTAAGTGCCACAGTGAAGAGTTTGAAGGAGGCCTCCAGAGAGAGGTGACCAAGGAGAAGACACCCGACTAATTTTAGAAGGAAAGATATATGATGCTGCCGTCTGAAATAATAGGAGACTGTGACTTGACCCAGAAAATCCTTTCACTTCATACATCTGTAGCACTGCCAATAAAAGTAAAAAGAAAATGCAGTCAACAGAGAAAAAGAAATGCGGAAAGTGTCTAGATTGGTGACGGAAATGAAAGCATATATTGTATGTGCTGTTAGAAGAAAAAAAAAAAAAGACACTCCTTTGCTGTTTCACCAGGGTGAAGATAAGGAGCTTTCTCCTTCCCTTCTCTGAAATAGATTTTATTCTATCAGGCCTAAGGCCTTTCTCTCCCCCCGCTCAATATTCTAACAGGAATTTTTAATCCAACTGCAAGGTTACCACAAAGAAAATCTATTCATAAGTGGAGGTCAGTTTCTTAAGCAGAGAAAAGCAAGAGGGAACACAAACAATGATCTACCTTGGTGATGCTTATGGTTTCTAACGGGAGTGTTTGTTGGCTCAGCACCAGCCATGGTGGTGGCTTGGAGCTGCAGTGACTGATTGATGAAGACGTCCAAATGACACACTCCAGATTCCACGTGTGCGAGTAACTCCATGGGCAGTGGGGCTCTCTGAGCACGGTACGCAAGTCGGGAAAGTGCTTCTAAAGGTTTAATGTAACAAAGTGGTTAGCTGGTTTGCCCAAAGCAGATGGCAGGAACCCAACCAACAGGCTATTTTTGACATCTCCATCTAGCAGAAATTAAATGGTGTTTCTATTTCAACTGCAAAGAACACAGAGCTAATGAAGGGAGTTTTCCTGTGCACTGATTAAATACTTCACTGTAGTAGACAATCCAGGCCAGATTGTTATATTTACCAAAAAGGGAGTTTTTCTTCCACGTTGCCACATCCTTCTTCTATTACTTGATCCAACGGATGAGTTCATCTAAATGACAGCTTCCTCAAATGAAGGATAGAACTTTGAGATGAGAATACAACTGTTCTACAGGGACTGTAAGTGATATTGCTGCATAATGTCTCCATGAAAGTCAGGGAAAGTACTATTTTTATGGTGTCAGATAAAAAGTATGTGACAGAATCTAGGAAAGTTGAATGCCAGAAAACCAAACCCCCAACAGCTGTACAACACCACTATTTGAGCTTTTACGACATCCTGCTGTAGTGGTTGGTATTTTCCTTAATGTATCTTATGCAGGCAAGCTTTGCCAAGGTTTCTCTTTGTATGATTTAAGGCGGAATCTTCTAGACAGCAGTATGCATGTACTGAAAGAAAACAATTACAAGAAATGATGAAACCAAAGAGTCCATTATCATCATTTAACTGGTATTAATGTCCTCCCTTTTCTCATTTACCCCTTCTCTTTCTCCATAATATTTAAACAGAAGCAGAGATGATTTCATGTTTTATTCCCAACCACAAATACTAAAATGCCAAATCATAAAGGGCCGTGAGACCTCCTTAATTGTCCACCTCTACTGATACCCGCATTTTCTGATCAGTTCAACACATTTACTATCATTAGTTTGTATAATTCTAATGTCTCAGCATTGAGTCAAACATCTTGCGTGGTTCTACGTGTACTACACCTATGCTGTTAGTCAGTAAAATTAGTGCAATAAAAACAGGCTTTGATAAGCTTAAAATTAGAACTGCTTATGTTGCCACCGTTATTTATTTAAATAAGTCTGAGTTGTTCCACGATTTTGTTTAATGCCACTACCAGTCTGGCTTTCCTGCTATTATCAGGGCTGTCTACCTTTAATCTTTATAAAATATTGCAGCAACATTTCTTCCATATTTTTGGCCTTCAGAATGCGCTACCTTACTAAAAGCTGATACTTTCTAAGCCAAATATTTCATATCGAGGAGAAAACTGATTTAGGCTCTTGGTAGAGCACTCACTTTTGTCCTGACGTTCTTTCCCATTTGGATTATCTCCAAAAAAAGAATAAACTACAGAACATGGTGTTCTTACAGCAAATATCTCTGGGTAACAGAAAAAGTACTTCCAAGAGCCATATTAAAGATTATTTTTTCAGAGCGCTGCAGCAGATTGAATCATTAAAGTTTATTTTGAGAATAGTTTTGACTCCTTTGTGAAATGTTTTTAATGGACATTTAAACCTTCTGTAAATGACGGTGTCCTGTACTGTTAGAAGTGCCTCTATGTCAGTAACTTAGATGGACCTCACAAAGAACTGGAAATTGCAGCACTGAAGAAGCCAGGAGGGTTTATATTTGAAATTTTAAATCACCGTTGGATTTGTTATCTAATATTAATGAGTGGTAGGGGGAAGTACAACTATGAAGATTGTTATCTTCAGTGGACAACAGAGAAGCATAAAAATAATATATTACTGCAGATAATAATCTTCCATTAATGACCATAGCTCAGTGGAGATGATCGGGATATATCATCTAGAGATCACAGCTGGAGATGGGGATGTAAAAATAGTTTAGATTTTAAGTAAGGTTGAGAAAGGTGACACCCACTAACACAATTGCTCTTCCTCTCACTGTATGTAGTGAATTCAGTAAGACTGTGTCAGACCAGAGAAGAAATCTGGTATTAGAAATCTAGAACAGGAGGAGGTACTTGTTTAAAGAAATACTAATTTCAAAAGTAAACCTGAGAACTGCAAAACTGGACGATAACGTCATTACACATTATTATTCTTCGTATCGTGTTATGAAGTACTATGTGCACACTGAGTAATTCAGAAAGATGGAGGTTTCTCTAGTTTGTCGTTAAACAGAGCTACCGAGAAAGCAGAGTATCAAAGTGTAACACTTTATAAACCACTAGTCAAGGTCTTGAATTTGTGGTTTAGCAACTTCTGATTTCTGTATTTCAGGTTTTCTCCATACGCTGGAACTGGAATACATTGTTGTACATAATGGTCTGTATTTGCCAACACTTCAGAAAGACGTTTTCAATTATCTTATAAAGTAAGTCTAGCAGTTGTCTTAATTTCTTAATGAGTATATAAAATTTCATTAGGAAAAAACAATTTAATAAGGAAACCTGTTAATCCTGTAACAGTAACTAACTGAACAATCCATCCTATTAAACTGATAGACCTCCAGCTGTAAAAGTCTTTAAATATGAGGTTGCTTAAGGAGAGATTTACGTTCAGGTAACCCAGGTTAAGTTTGTTGGGTTTGGTGGTTGTTTTTTTTTTTTAGCTCTTAACCGTGCAATTTCAGGGGTTCTCTAAGCTGAAAATATTAACAGGGGTTTCAGTGGGTTTTTTTGGCATGGTCTATAGTCACTACTTAAAGTCCTACAATGCAGTTTCATTTTTAGCTTTAGCTGAATCACACAATGTCAGCTGGGGTATGAATATGAAGAACATAATGAAAGGCAGCCTAAGTCAGCTTAACCGAACATCTGCAGCACTGATTAGCAGAAAACAGAGTTTAGGAGACAAGCACAAAGATGATACATGGCACAATATACATATAGGTATATGCAGATGTGTATTTTAATGAAAAAATGGAGACTCCTTTACCATCACTTCTTTTGTAGAGTTACTTTCTCGTATCATCCATAAATTACCCTGATTTAGATGCCCTCATTGTATCGGATGGTGTGACACCTAGCCATTCATTTATGTTCCTCCGTGATTGAAGAGGCTCTAGACATGTTCAGAATCAAGTTGAGAAACTGGAGAAAAAAATGCCAAGCTTGGGCCTGAAGTGGTTAAATGAGAACAGCGCACGGGACAGAATCACGACAAAAATGTAGAGCGAGTGATTCTGACTGCACTGTACTGCCAGTGCCACGTATGGCAGAGGACTTTCCCTGACTGCCCCCTTCACAGAAATCTCTGCAGTTTTTAATTAATTTTTAAAACCAAATCTTGAAGAATTATGATTCGGAACTTTCTGAAAATCAAAACTTTGTAATGCTCTGAGGTTTTTGCTTGATGCCTTCATCCAGTTTGAAAACATTTTAGTACTGCTGTCATGACATTTCTCCTGAATAACACAGCCCCAGCAATTTCATCCTTAGGCAAACCAACCTTCCACTGAAAGCAGTAGGAATTTTTGGGGTTTAAAAACACACACAGCACAACTGGATCCAAAGTTCCTTCTAATCCACACGGACCAACTTTGGAGTAGGGATTCAGACCTAAATTTGCTTGAGGAAAGGAACACTGATGATATTAATGCATTTATTTTATAAATTCACTACCTTCCTTTTGGTAAATAGCGTTTTCAGACTAAAGCCTTGCTGCAGATAACAGTATATTGTCTATTGGGTAAAGAGGGCAGAAGGCCTTGCATGGTTCTCATCGGTTATAAGGCCTACAACAACAACTGTATTCATTTATGAGCACAATGAATGCCTTGCACATTGCAGACCCACTACACTTTAAATGAGAAAGTTCTGCACTGCAGGAGTAGTTTAAACGTACTGTAATACTAGAAGAGTAGATAAAAAAGAGAAGTCCAAAATATTTTCATTTCAGTCTGGAAGTTGTCTAAGTCTCAGGTTTAAAAAATTGTGTAATAACTGCAAAACAAATTCCTAGGAAATTTATGAAGTATTAATTTCAGTAAATGTAGAATAATGTAATTACAACCAGCACAGCTTCTACTTCCTAATGAATTAGAGCAAATATTTCAAATTTTCTATAAAACAGACTATGCTCAACACTTAGATGTGAACAAAATTTACTATATGTACACAGGATTATTGGTGCAGAGAGAATGAAGGGAAAGATTATTGTTTCAGATATGAATCTTGTGGAGAATTAAGTAATAAAATCACAAAGCTGGACCAGCTTACAGTTTGGAGGTGCCTTTATTCTGTTTTAATCCACAGAATTGAGGATTGAAAACAATCCCCCAAAACTGGGGATGAAAAAACTTCTAATAGGAAGTTTAAGGGTAGAAATCCGGTGCCTCACCTCATTACCTCATTAATCGTTCTACTGACTGAGATGAAAAAGACTGTCTACGTTAGAAGCACAGAACTAATTCCCAGTGCGGGATTTGCTGTGATACCTGTTATCTTTGTTAACTTCTTCTAATAGGACAAAGCAGTGGGGATACAACCAAGCAACCCTCCCACCACCCCGAAAAAGAGCAAACACCAGCTCATGATGTCTAAAAGCTTTGTGGGTCTTCTGCAGGATTTAATTTATATAAAGATATTTCACATTTCAATTTCATAATCTTACTAGGTGTCAAGAGAGTTTGTGTTTTTCTCAAAGTTCTAGGTGCTACCTACAATAATAAGAACCAGTTTTAGTACAGCACTAATGCTTATGACTGCAAAAAAAACCCAAAAAAACCAACCCAAACCCCAAAAAGTAGAAATAAACCTAAGTCCTGGAAAGCAGACTGTGAATAAAAAGGGGTTTTTGTATGGGAGCATCACCTGACTTGGCTTTAAAATGCTGTCATTTACAAATGTGAACCACACTAATAATGAGGGAAATGGGAAAGCGTTTCCTTCCTGACATCTTTTTCCCCCATTAAGAGGAGCAGTAGGCATACCTTGTTACTGAAAGAGTGCTTGCAAATGCTGAATTGCTGGCAAAGAAGTACCTATTCACCCATTTAAGAACGGTCCTGAGATTTAGTTTGGGGTATAAAAACACTTCAAGAAGCAAATGAACTCTGCGAAAACAGATGACAGAAGAAGAACCTTGGCAGCTGCGAGGCTAACCACTTGTGCTGCAGTTTTCTGGGCTGAACCCCTGGAGTTTTTCCAACAAAAGTAACAGGAAAATCAACCTTCATGAACACTTAATACTTTGCTTTATCCTGCTGCTGCTGTTCCTCCTGCCATGTCCTAGGGCCATATCAACAGGAGGACATGGCCTCATAGTTCAGTTTTAAAAATGGGGAACAAGTACAGGATGAGTTTTAACCTCAAAGAGCCCTGAATATCTGCCTGTTTCTTTCATTTCATTTTGAAGGTGAACATATTGTGGCAATTATGTGCGACAGCCACCTTTTCATAGAGCATCTTTTCTGCAGCAGTCCCTGGAAGGGTATTGGCAGGTGAACAAGCTGTCCAATGAGCTTCCTTCCCCAGCGGTGAGATTCGATGGGTCAGAATGAACAGTGACAGCAGAGGGGAGAGATGAGCCCTTGGGCAGGGATCAAGCCATCACAACGGGAGAGGTGTATCCTGGGCTAAGGGGATTTTTTAAGTCTAAGACTAAGTTGGCCTGGCAAAATTGTACAGATCATTGTATAGACACGTACAGCAAATTGTACAGCTTGCTCATAAGGAGTCAAAATAGTTTCAGTGGAAAAATGCAGGGATGCACATTTAGCGTAACTTTATCTACATTGAAAAAAAAATTGCAACTATAAAATTACAACCTGATGAAGTCTGAGTGATGCCTCTTAAACAGCCTCTCTGGCCTTCCTCTGCTTTCTCTGCCCACATCACAGAGAGCTGAAACAACTGATGAGTTCAGGTCAATCCCATGCTCACGGTGCACGGTTTGAGCTTGTGCTCTTAATGCAGCTGCCATTCTTTAGCCGTGAGGATAACAGCTGTCAACTGCTACATGTGAAATATTTTAGTTTCTCTTCAACCCCGTAGTCTATATATTTTTAAATCCCATAAACAAGAAAATGGAGCAGTGGACCAGCTACCACCGTCATGATCAATGAGGTTTGCATTTACACCTCAACACTGACACGTGAACTAAAGGAGCAGTAATTGCTGTAAAATTTACCACCCCTCATTCTTAGCACCTGGTGCTCAAGGGAGACAAGCTTAGCACAAGGAGTGCAGGTTCCTAGTGGAGAGTGAGAAGTTCTCTCAGACCAGGGGAATTTATTAGTACAAAAATTATGCAAATATATAAACCCAGATATTTCAGGTAAAAGACTATTTTGGTCTATTTACCACTGGCTTCTTGGTTTGAAAAAATGAATGTAAGTCTCAGATTTGTTTTCCTCCCAGAAAGCAATACTTTCTAGGCAAAAATGGGCATTTTTGAAACTCAGTGTTAGATGAGTCCTCTTCAGTAATAAGACAATTAGGTGACTGGCATGCTGCTGTGTCTCTCAGAGAAATAAGTGCAGGCGCTAGTGCTGTGTACAGCTTGTGTAGGGTCTCATTTCTTTGCAAATAAATAAAATACAAGAGGACAGGAAGGAATAAAGGAGGGGAGGAGAAAAAAAAAAATCGCACAGACAGAAAAGAAATATTATTTCAGTGGATCTTGTGGTCTTGGGCAGCCCAGCGAGCTGCTCGTGGCTTGCTGGGGGTGCATTCAGTTCTCCCCTCTGAAGGCCACTTGCACACTGTCACCAATTAGTACTGCGGTCTGGAGCTCAGCAAGCTGCTAAGTGTCTTCTGAACAACCGTTCTGTAACCTTTCCAAAACTGACCTTTTCATTATCATTTCACATCACGCTGTGTGTCTGGATGAGACAAAAATAGACTTTTTAATGTCATGCTTATTTCCACTGGCTTTTGAGCTTCTTGTCAAGACATACGGACTTTCTGTACAGTAAGTACAATACTTCCAAAGTTATTTACTTTCAAATATATTCAAACCAAAACATTCCATACTCATTTTCAGGATAACACCACATCACGTTCATCACCACCAAGCACATGAGCGTTATTGCTAATAGCCGCATATGAGGACCTCATAATCAGGTCTAGAAGCAAATGTTGGTTCCTCTCTGAGAGGATTGCAACAAACCCCCTTCTCGAGCAGAGCTGGCGGGAAATCCCAGGTGCCTTCATGGGAATTAACATGTTTCTCTGGTGGACTATATAATTCCTTTACAGAGGGCATTGGATTTCTTGAGATGTATCAGAAATAATCTTATAAAAATTCCTGTGGAATCATGAGACAAGTGTTGGTCAAACAGCACACAAAACAGAAGTTTAATATCCATTTCTGTTTCTTAATTCTCAAGGACAAATGCCTTGGCAAAGTTCTTGAGACTGGAGCAAAAGCAGTGGCTCCTTCTGCCTGATACTGTAAAAAGTTGTGTCCAATGGATCCAGATAAACTGAGACTACTCATGGGTTTCTGGTAGTTTTACATGGCCAGATGATTTGACTTTGTCCCTTGTTATTGCTGCAGAGGACTCTCAAAGTGAAAGACAGCTATTTATGGGAATTTGAAAGTTGCAGCGTTCATGCTGAACTGTCAAAAGTGCTGCATTAGTGCCCATAGAATCTTGATAATTTCTCTGAAACATGGTGTAGCACCCCCAGAAACACACACACAGAAATCAAGCCTGCATTTCCTTTTTACAAAACATGGAAAAAACCTCTATGGTGCACTAAACTTCGAGATCTGAGCTTTGAAAGAGAGTACATACTAGCAAATCACGTATGAAGGAGCGCACAAAAGCCTCACAGCAAGTGCTAGTTTTCACACATACAACAGTTGTAGACAAGTGACCTTTTTAATCCATATTTTAGATATGATTTAGATGACCTTTTGTTTTGTGTGTTGAATATTTATGTATCTAGCATCATATCTATCCTGCACACTAAACTCTCAGGCATAATCACAAATATTGGAATAAATGCTCAAATTAAAAAAAAAATTAATAAAAAAACAACAAACAAAACAAACACCCAGAAGCCTTACATTAATAATCACCCAATAGCGCTGTAAATTGGAGGAAAAAAATGACAGTTCCACCTAAACACCTTGCTATCAGCACACACAAATCACTCTCCAGACCAGTACCTGGATACAAAGATCGTCTTGACATTTTACACTTCAGTGACAAACATAACCCCAAAGAGTCAAATCTGTACAAGTGAAGAACGTGGCAGAATGAGCAGAAAAGGGATATTATATAAAAAGATTGTGTAGATAGTCCTCAAGAATTTCATTCCTTTGTAGATGTAAAAGTTTTACAAAACATTTCTCATAGCACAAGATCCTTTTACTACCAACCATTTTTAATACCTCTTGCCTTCTTAAAAGAGGTAAGGAAGACTTAATTAAGATTTACTTGTGCTTCCACCTTTCCCATCTTGGTGAGGTCACCATCCTTTCATAGCAGTGAGTTTCTAGAGATCGCTTATTTCAAAAGAGAATGAGCGACTGGTGGGTGTCTCCTACCTCACCTTAGTGTCTTTCCGTTTTTTAGGTTCATTTTTGGCGTATTTGTTCTAGGAAGAGTCTACCCTCATGGTCCTAAATATCCTGTGATGACGAATGCATCAAGTCTTAAGAAAGGGTTCCCCATCACAAAGTTGACCTGTTGCTGATCTGATTTTCCCCTGACTCTTCTATCTTTTGCCCATGACCATAATTGGTGAGTGAGCCCTCCCTGTCCTTTGCCTCGACCCTTAAGCCTTTTGTTGTGTCTTCTCCTTCCTGGACTGAGAGAGTGGCTGTGTGGTGCTTGGTTGCCAGCTGGGCTTGAACCACAACGCAGACTTCTACAGACCATCTTCCTTACCTCCTGGGCATTGGGCTCTGGTGCTCTCTCTCTCATTTCTTTGATTTCTAGAACTACCTGACTTCCATGTCAGCTGACACAATTGCTTTTTGGATTTCCACATCCTCTACTGAAATTGCCTTATCTTTTAACTCTCTATTTCCTTCACTTGCCTTTGCCGCATGCTGAAGGCCATGTGCCTAGATAGGTCGCACTGCTTGTCTAATGATCTGCCTTTAGGTCTTCTTCTAGGCCTACGTCAGGAAATTGCTAGTTACCTATGAAATGTGGGGTTCCCCCCCCTTCTCCCTCATACTCTCAAACTCTTGTCTAGTGTCTGCTTTCAACTACGTCTTTGATCCTTGAATCTTGTTTTTACAGAATCCACAGGTTTTCAGGCAACACTTAACATGTAAACAAATACCATCAAGGACCTACTTGAGCGTAATAGTAGTTCTTCACCTTCTCCACACAGTTTTTTCAGTAGCTCCTCTACGATTAAGAACACCTCAGATCCTGCGTCAATAACCGTCTTCTTTAGGAAAAAAGAGAACTTTGTTCTTTCAGCCCTCTCTTGCCTCCTCACTGCAACCAAAGAAGAAAGTCACACATCCACTTAACTCTCAGGAACAAGTTGACTCTGCCACTAAATCTAAACAACAGGTTAAAAAAACTTTCTTCAGAGTGAAGTTAAATCTCAGTGGATGAGCCTAAATAAAATAAAAGTAGGTTGAAAAGTCCTGATTCATTCTGTGGTTTTGTATTTATTTTAGACCAGAAAAAGATTCAGCGATTCTTTATAATCTTGAAATAATGACTGTTCTCTGTGTACATGCACCAGGTAATATTTACAGCCACATGCAAAACAGAACAAGCTTTATTTTACACAGCAGGACAAACAAAGCCTGATATTACCACTGCCTATTAGCTCTGCCCCGAGACAAGTCACAGTTAGAAATGGATTTGTTTCCAAGCCATCATCTTCTCTCTGACACAGTAGTCTCCTTCAACAAGAAAGACTTCAAAAGCTTAAAGGCAAATGTTTGAAGACAAAAGCTTAAACGTGTTAATGCAGCGACACTTCTGTAGCATCCCTATTTGCCAGTCATTTCCTTTATGCAGTTTTGAAGCTGGGGAAGAGGGTAATTGCAGAGAATTCTGATATAAACTTAAGAATCAGAAGTGATAGACAAAGGTTTTGATAGCACTTATAATTTTTTTACTGAGGAGTCATCATGGGGTAATTAATTGCTAAAAAAAAAAGTATGATTGCAAAACCAAGAATCCACGTTTCAATCTCACGTTCCATTATAAACAATTGTTCCAGTAGGTTCCCCTTGTCGATGATCATCTCATTTTGGCTGTTCAGACCTTCACATCCTTCAAATTCCTTGCACTATTTCCTCGCCCTCGCAGCCCCAGTTAGCAGCACACACTCCTGCTTTTTAGACTTAGCAGCCCATGCCATTGCTCTTTTGAATGCCAGGTGCCATCTATACACTCAGATATTTGACAGATTCTCTAATTCAGAGCTGGTTTCTTCAGTGGCTTTTTGGGGTGGTGGGAATAAGTAAAACAGCAGGGCGAAACATTAGGAGCTTAGCAGAATCTCTGTTCTGTTGGACCGTTTTACTCTGCTCGTCTCTGCATCTTGCCTCAGGCTGTGCAATTTTAATCTACATGTGCATTGGTGCCCTTGAAGCACAGAGATACCTGGAAATGAAGCAGCAGGCTAAGGAAGTGAGACATCGAGTTGTTTGATATGCACCTGTTGTAAGGAGCAGCAACCATCTGGGGGACAAGCTACAGACAGAGAGTCTTCTGTTCTTTATCATTAGCGATGAGTCCAGATGCTAAAGTTGTTTAGTCTAATTCTACTTTGCACCAGCATTTCCATTTTATACTGATTCAGGCTATTAAAGCCTCAGAAGAACGTACTGATACTATGCACCTAGAATAGCTAAATGGGAGTAGCAGGTTGGTTTTGTTGAATATAGGAATTACGTTGTTTATAAGGGCATTATATGACTCCTCATCTACTTGTGGGCAAGCACACCACCACTTCTCCCCTTTTTGCTCAACAGCAGAAGCAACCCCCAGTTAAATCCTTAGACATATGGAATTCCTGAAGAAGTTTCTGTAGAATTCATTAGAGACAGAATTTCATTCTCCTATAAGTCAGTATAAATAGATACCATAGGAAACTTTACAACGTCTGGTTGTAAGAAGGACTTTGAGGGGTTAGTGAAAAGCAAGCAGTGCTGGGTATTTGGTAAAAGTCAGCTAGCAAAGGTTAGATGCATATCTGCATAGCTGAAACACTGCTAAAGATATTTTGGTGGAAGGTTTCCTTCTAACAGTGATTAGGATAAACTTCATTGTATGGATTATGAAAACTTCACATTTAACCCAGAACTTCCAAATAAGAAGCTTTTGTTGTGGGTGGGGTGGGAAGACAATTTGTACATTTCTCCTCGTAGAAGCATTTTTTCCACACAGAGGATTTCTACTCTAGCACAACTCTAATTGTGTAGTTTCAGGTTCAGATGATGAGCTGCTGGCAGATCCACAATATGCACACAGCCAATACTTTTTCCTCTGTAGCTCACCAGGTTGCTGCAGAAAGGAGCCCAGAACAGAGGACTGAAGTGAAGACACAGCGTAGGCTTCACCCATGGACTAGCTTGCAGTGGGCTGGTTTTTAAAGGACTTAAGCTAGTAAGTGCTACGCGCCCCAGGTAGGCAACTTGCTCCCAAAGTGAAGCAGTTGTCAAATGTGGTGACCATGGACACTACACAGAAGGACATGTGTCCTCCTCCACAGAGGAATTAATAGATCACAAGTACCTTTCAAGAGAATGTAAAGCTGGCTTTTGCTGAGACGCTACGTGTCACCGAACTTAGAGATTGAAAAGGAGAAAAATAATGCAAAGGATTTAGATTTCTTGACCTTAAGCAAATTCACAGCTGTCTTCATAGTGCGGTTTTCACACCACATATGACCACACGTACCATTACTCAACTCTTAAAGCCCCTGATATTCCCATATATATCTGTTTTGTAGATACCGTCCCTGCACAATACACGAGGAGAGTGTTACATTACAAGAAAGTCCATACATGACAAATGAAACGCCCCTGTGTTCATGTGCAAGATTTGCAAGGACTATAACTACATTGCATTAATAATAAGTCAGTATGAAATTCTGCATTTAATCTTATTCTTGTGGGGGGAAAAAAAAAAAAGCAGATGGTATTTATTAGCAAGCTTGGATTAAAAGATTCCCCCCCCCAGTCACTGTCACACTCTTTTCTGGTGTGTGACAAAGACCCCAGAAAAGGCGTAGGAATACTTTCTGTTAAGGCTTCTGCAGAGCATAACACAACCAATATATTGTTCTGCTCTACAGTCTCGTAAAAATTCCCAGTATTCTTATTAGCAGTGTATGGTTTATGCTGACTCTCACAGTATCTCAATGAAAAGAATTTTATTAAAGCAAAACTTGTTAAACATAAAGTTCTCCAGCATTAAACAATTCCTGTTTGTTTGCTTAGCTCCTTTGCCACTTAAAATCTGTTACTTCATTTATGCTTCAGGAAAACTAGTTATTAGATAATTTATTTCTAAAAAAGGATGTTATGGCTCTCCTAGTCATGAGATATCATATATATGCTGGATTAAAAAAATTGGGCCGGTCTACTGTGAAAATTACAAATGGCTCTGGGTGTATTTCAATAGATTTCCTTGTGTAGATGTGCTATAGAAGAATTGATTTCTGAGTTCATGGGAGGTAAACTCTGGATACTATAGTCAGGATCAACCTAACTACAGAGCCTGGGTTAAAACTGAGCTATTCACTGAGGTCCAAGTGATAGATGTAGTTTCTCTGAAGGAGAAAATTACTATTCTTGCAGCTTTTCTGTTTTGCAGGGCGTTATGTGAAATTCCAGTTTCTGTATCAGACTCAGCTGTTCTCAAGCATCTGAGCCCTTCTGATTTCAGTGGTTTGGCCAGTAATAAATGAAATATAGTGTATTCCAAAAGAAATTCAGAAGAAATGCAACTCTGAAAATACAGGCACAATTTACAGTATTGGTAAACTAGATCTGAAGACAGAGAGACTTACCGCAAGAGATGGACCTCAGTTTGTTCTGCTGAGATCATTAAAATCACTTTCTGTCAACACCAAGCATGTAATTCTGTGTAATCCCAAATTCCATGAGCTTTTTTACTGCAAAGAGTTTTTTCTTTAGAAAGTGCTCAGTTTTGTCCTGGCTCCAGCTAAGAGCATACAGCCTCCTTGGGAGAGAGGAAGCTAAAAAAAAAAAAAAAAAATCTGAGCTAATTTTTCATGCCAGAGTGTCACAAAATAGAGCTAAGATGGAAGGATTATGAGTTCCCACCCTGCTCTCCTTGCTGCCTATGTGGAATTGTTCCCTACGACACATTATGTAGTGTTTCACCCAGACTTATTTTAAGTGTTCAACTCAATTTCAGCCATGAAACCACAGCTATACGAATAATCTCCTTTGGTTTATTTTTATCACATTCTCAAGTATGCATTAAAATTAGCATAATTAATGCTGTAATTAAAGATGTCAGCACTGCTCTGAATACAGGGTTTGCTAGTTTACATGTGCTCCATGCTGGTTGGATCTTAGAGTAGGGTTTTTTCCTGAAAGCTTTCTGCCAAAGTGACATTGGATTATTTTAAAGAGATTTTTAATTACTGTCCAGCAGGTTACAAGATGTTTTAATAGCTTTTAGAGTTACATTCATATTCTTCTGCATAACGCAATTCAGAAATGAACACAAGGGAAGGACACAACTCAGCCTGCTCCCGTTCCATCTGTCCATTTTGTTATACAAATTGATTCCAGTCATGAAGGTAGAGTCTCCCTATGCTGCGTTTGTAGAAAATCCATCTGCACCAGTAAAATAGGAGCAGAACCACCTCAACAAGCACAGCAATTTCCAATTGTCTACACAGGTGTCAAAGCTTAAGCACCTGCTATTAAGAAAACATTTCCCTTTAGGCTGTGGCATTAGCTGGGAAGGAAGACAGACATAGGTACAATACAGCTCTAAACAGTGACAGTCTTCTACTTCCATTTTACATATGTCTTATGTCATTAAGATTCTAGGGTCCAGCGCTGAAATTCAGGCTAAGCTATTAAAATGACCACAGGGAATGAAGTTAATGAAGACTGCTCCTACATGCCAGACCAGTGTGCGTATTTCATTTATGTCCTGATGGACTTGAAGTGACAATTACCCTGCTTCAAAGATCACACTAGTTACAATAATCTTCCTCAGAGCTTTGGGTTTATTATGTTAACAAAATAATTAAGGTTAGTGCTCATTTTATAGTCAACTTCTGGATCATGCAAAGTCTGTGGTTGAACCTAATTTCAGGTATGGGAAGTTCTTACACTCGCATCCATTCAGCTGCCCTCAAAACTAAGGTACCACACTCATGAAGCCAAGTACCAGCTCCTCTGTGAATGTCAGAGTAGTAGCATGCTTTAAACCTATTGGAACGAGCACCTTTTTGCTGCTAAAGCAAGAGGTCCCGTTATACTCCTCCCTTTGTACCAGCAGTGACACAGAGCTGCTAGTCCTAGCTTTACCAGTCTGCTTGATTTCACAAGGCTCAAGGAGTAAGTGGATTCTGCAAGAGTAATGTGTTAGTGGAATACAGCCTCAAATGTATTCTCTTTCAGATACTCTGCTGAATATTATATAGTTATACAATGCATGATCTGTTCCAAAAGTATGAACAAGCCAGCCTAAATTCTCACAGTTGTTAGTGAATTCAGTTGTAAGAGTTTTCCTCTATCCTCAGATTAAGTAGAACCAGATAGTAAAAATGTCAGAAAAAAGTAGAAAACAATCTCTCTGAATCCTAAAGAGCAAGCTAAAGCAAAGGTGGAGCTGGGGATAACTGAAAGGGCGAAGCGTGTGTGTCCCCAGTGTGCAAGGTCATCATAAAATAAGCTCAGAACTATCCCTCATTTGGTACGCAGCAGAGCTGTAGGATCTGTGTGCTTGAAGATAACTGCACTAACAGAAGATTTTAATCAAGGATGCTGTACAAGAGTAGTACGATGGCAAAGAAGAGATCATGATTTCCATACTTACATACAGACATTTTAAACACTTAAAATAGCTCTTACTGAGAATTAATGGAAGATTTCCATCTCTTTAAACTGTTTATTCAAATGAAGATGCTCCATAAGTCCAAAACTCTTGACTGATATGAAGCAGACAGGGAAGTTTTGTATCTGTACATGGGTTTATGGCTCTATATTCAAAAGTCTTGAAGGAATGGCTGGTCTTTCAACATAATCTGTACAGATGTTAAAAATACATTTTAAAATATGGTACCCAATGTTGAATATTGAAATGTAAACCAAGCAAAAGAATTTGTTTGGGCCTGTAATTTGGCACAATTCCATTATCATTTTTCATTTAAGTATTTCAAATGCTCCTCTGCTGCATTTCATCTACCTTATGGATCTCCTCTCTCTCAGCTTCCTTTTCATGAATGCATTACAAAAGATACTTTACCTGGTTTATACTTCAAAATACCTTTGTTTCAAAGAGAGAAGATAAAAAAGGATAAAACGCATCAGAAGCAAGCCTTGATAACGAGGCAGACTTTGAAGCTTTGATATAAATACAGCACAATGCTTTCTAACAGATTTTTAATTTAAACTCTCGCATTAAAAAATAATTACTAGACCCAGTGGCAGTGCAGGAAGACACTTGGCTTAAGTGCACATCTACAGAATGCCTCCATGGTATTGCTTACTTCCCTGCTCCTTCTACTTTAATAACTTTTCAGCTATGAAATGGTTCTGGCAACTGCTGCCTGTAAAAAGCTTTTTGAAAGTGTAATCAGTCTGTACAGAACTGAATTGGTCAAGCAGTGCAAGTTACATCAAGAAATACACTTTGGAAAAGTATGTTGGAGCTGCATTTGAATATCGTTTACTCTAATGGGTATTTCTCAAACCCTGAAGTCTTTAAAGATCAGGAAATGTAGTGCAAAAATACTCCCACTAGCATACCCTTATATAAGAGCAAAGTCCCTTTTGGCATCCGTGTCCTCACCTGGCAGTTAGCGATACAGAGTCTAAATGTGATTTGCTGTCAGTAGTTATTAGGAAAACATCACCTCTCTCTTGGTAACAAGAATTAAGAGCATTGGTCGTGGAGGTCATGATTTTTTAATACAACTCAAAGGTAATTATAAATTCACTTACATTACCTTGGATTGCTTTAGAATTAAAGCATTAATTACTTCCCATGTAAGGTAGTATTTTCAGATGAATCGTGATCATTTGGATGGTAAAGTCGTTTGGCTGCCAAAAAGGAATGGTAAACATCACACGAGAAGAGCGGGAATGTAGTCCACAAGGGGCTTAGGACATGCTGAATTAGGACCTCCACTATGGTCCGTTACTATAAGCTAAATGCCTGCATGTTTAAATTGACTCGGAATCAGGGAGACTTGAAATGCGGTCCACTTGATTAGGAACTAATAAATCATAACATACCGTTAACCTGTAAGGAGGCTCTTAGCTCTTTGGGAGACTGAGTCCAAAGAACCCAGATCTAGTTTCAGCAAGCATGGGTACCTGTCAGGTTAGTTCATCTTAATTCATTGTGTTTCTGACTCAGGAAGATGGGTAGGTGAAAGTACTTGTTCATTTTAAAATACCAATCCTACTTATTTCTTACTACTTTTTACAACCATGAATGTATGTTGAAGTAGACATTCTCAAAAATCTGTATCACTAACATAATCAAATGACATTTAGGCTTACAAGAGTAGCAATGCCAGGAAGTTTGAGTAGACAAGGGTGTAGGCGAATAAATAAAGTAAGTTTATTCCCTGTGAAATGAAAATAGAAAGTGTGAAATGAGCTGTATTAAGAGTCAAAGTGAAGCATACCCCCTTCATCTACAATTTCTTTACATTTATATGTATAGCCAAACCTCCTAATTCTGTGTGCAGTTATAGCTGGCAAATACTAGTGTAAGCCAATATTCTGTACAACTATCTTTCCATCTGCAATTGTGGATGTAAACTAGAAAAAATGCCTGAGAATAATATGTACAAGTTGGAGGTTACAGCACCGAATAACGCAAACGACAAAGTGAAGGCACTGAAGATCTGATTGAGTGACAACTACTGACAAAACTTTGGAAGAAAAAAAGGGATGCGGAAGCAAGGAGACAAGAAAAAGCAACAGTATTTCTAATCACTTCCACTATGTATAAACCAATGTAGTGCGTAAAAATAACCAGCGCGCTGTCATCTCGCACTTCCAAATACAACTTCTCAAAGCAGTTCCTAATGTGCATTTCTGACAGCCATGAATCATGGAGATCTGCTATTTGGCATGAAAATCTAGGAACCGAGTTGTACACAGCCAGCATAAATGTACCAAAAGCAGTGAGGGTTTGAAGGCGGTATGTCAAGTTGTCCACACAGTACTCCAGAGTGAACATTTTGTCAAGATGCGTGTCGCATAGACAACAGGGGAATAGTTGAAAGGAATACAGCCCTTCCGGTGAAATACTTCGGGGTGATTACAGATCTGTTCTCCAGTGCTGTGGAGTACCTCGTGGTCTAGCACACCTTCAATGGACAGATCTCTCAACTTATTTTTTAACCTCCGCAACAGGTCAATGCCCTACCCATAAATTTTACTCTCTCTTCCAGATAAAGGAGGCAATGACCCTATTAGCTGTTTCCTTGAGCAGCTCTGTGACGGCACAGCGCTCACTTTGCAGAGCACGTTACAAATACAGTAATGATACGGCCTGACAAGCCGCTTGACTGCACGTTATTTAATGCTCAGAGGGCCACTAAGTGTGCGGTGAAATTTGTGCTCGTAAGATAAACTAGGCAGCGTTGACAGTTGTTTCATGCAGTGGGTAGAACTCTCCAAAGAGGTTACCTAAATCATCCCTGCGGCACTGGCCCAGCAGGATGGGCAAAGGAGAAAAGGACAGAAACAGGGAGGGCGCATGGGTTGGCACAGGGACTCGGAGCAGTCCTGAGTCAGATGTGTTAAATAAATTCTGAAATCTAATGAATATTAGGGAGGTATTCTCGGGTGCTTCTAAAATTCTTGAGGCGCAGGCATGAAAAGTAGCAAAAAAAACCCCTTTTCACCACAGCTCTATCAAACTATTGTAAGTTTAGCCTAATGAGGATCACAGACCCAGCTCATCACCAACAGCGCCGCAGGAATCAAAATTGGAAATATTTCTTACTCAACATACCATTACTATGCTTCAGGCAGCTTTCAGGTCAATTTAGAGGAGCTGAAGCACATTCAGCATCTCTCCCTTGCAAAAAATTTTGAGATCATTGCTTTACAATGGTCATTTTCCCTCCACATCGCTACAGTCACAATCATACATACGTACCCCAGGCACGCATCAGTTAAACAGCTTGAGGTGGTTGGTACAGACTGCAGAAGGGAATGAGGCTGGACTTTAATAGTGCCCGTGAGAGC
The DNA here is from genome assembly GCA_009769605.1 of Bucorvus abyssinicus. Classification (NCBI taxonomy): domain Eukaryota; kingdom Metazoa; phylum Chordata; class Aves; order Bucerotiformes; family Bucorvidae; genus Bucorvus; species Bucorvus abyssinicus. Next base: position 4,570,370 of record CM020039.1, on the reverse strand, counting down.
TTCGCAGTGTTGTCAGGAATAAAAGACATTAAACACCTGGCTGGAAAATACAGAGCCATTGCTTGCATCATTTGGTTGTTCTACCTTTTCTTTTGTCATTCTGAGGAAAAAGAATTCTTTTTAGTGTCTTTAAAGAACAACTGTGACGACCCTGAAATAATAACAAGAACAAAAAGAATATAGGTAGCACATCTGGGACATTGCCAGAAGTGAAACAACAGCTGTGGAATACCCCAGAATTGGTTCCACTTTTTTTTAGGTAAGTGCTGTTTAGAGAATTGAGAAGGAGCAGAAAATGTGGATACCGGGAGTTAAGAACGGTGCTCCCTACTGTCCTAAAAAGTAATCCCTTGACAAAGAGCAGAGCGTTACTGAAAAGGAACGAGATGATCCTTGTACCTCTAGCATTTAGCTTTAAGCAACATGATATGTTTCATGGTATTCATAACATTTTGCCTCAAGATCGAGTATTTTCAGGAACATTGACCTATGCAAAATAAAACCAGCTTCCTGCATACAGTCGTGTTTCAACCATCTCTCAAATAATTCACAGACAATAAAAAGTAATAAAGACAACTAACAGAAGTTAGATCACAGTATCTGCGTTGTTGCATTACAAGGTTTACCAAGGAGAATCGATTAATTTTAGATCATATTGCATTTGAATTTAGTATTTATATTATGAATAAATTATCATGGAATGGTAATGCATAGACTGCTTTAGGTGTATTTTTGCTCATGTATCAAAGAGTACAAGTGCAGAAAATAGTACATTTATCCATTCTTATGGCATTAAGAACATAAGCTCCTTGCAATTGTAAGCTGTTCTGTTCTATTTTATTATTTGACATAGTACTTTGGGTTTGTACATTTTGTGACACCATTTGCTTGCAGAAGTTGAACCTGACATAATTTTAACTATTCTAGGTTTTACTGCTGTTGTAGCCGACGCTGTATTGTCCAAACTATGAAAATTACAGCGCATCTGCGAGGAAAACTATGCTTGCTTTCTCAAAGCTGCTTAAGTGTTACTCTAGAATTATCCTTTTTTAAACACAGCGCCTCTGGAGTGTGTCTCCAAAATCCTTCTGAGACAGTAACTAAGGAGTCATTAACATTTGACCAAGCTGTGCATTCCGTGTATTTTTATACATTTTGAACCAGGCTCTCCTCACTCGTCCGCAGTAGACGGGGCAGCGTCAGCCCTCTTGCTGTGCAGGACCATGTACCGAGACCAGGCTGAAATGGACTCCTGCATTTATTTAATACTCTTAAGGGTTTCACACAATGGTTCTTTTTCTAGTGCAAGGACCTCCCTCTTCAGCTGTTAACCCTGGTGGACCTTGCTTTGGCCTGCCCGCAGGAGTCAGGGCACGGCTAATGTCTCTGGCCATCTCCCGAGGAGAGAGGCAGGCAAGGGTCCAGGGAGGACCCTCAGGTCACTCAAATTTGAGATTACCTGCTTAGAGGAGAGAGCTGAACCATGAAGAGGTCAACGTGCCCAGCCTCCAGAAGAGGGGGGAGAAAGGGAAGAAGTGTCTCAGCCTTCCTAGCACAACCTCCCCCTCCACAGAGATCATCTGGTCCCTCAGCCAGGACAACACTGGGAACAGACTGGCTCTTAGAGGTACTCCCCTCAGTAACGTTACACCCCTGCAAGCATTCACTCTTGCGAGAATTTGAAATGATCTGCCATACATGAGTGTGATTGCGCTGTGTTGGGTTTTCTCACCTGCTCAAGGAAGCTAAAATACTCGGCAGCGTATTGGGTTTGACCTTGGCAGCATTGGAAATAGTCTCCTGATACTAACAGCGAGGTCTGGTCTGTTGTGTCCAGCAATAATGAGCACTACCTTAAAAGAGCACGTATTGATTTCGCTGCCACACGTCAGCCCTTACTTACTCATTTCACAGCGCTGCAGTGAGATCAACAGTGCTATAACCATGCCACCCTGATCACTGAAATCTGCACTGTGATACAACAGTGAGACACTTTGCATTTGAGCAATGGCCAAGCAAAAAAAAAAAAAAAAAAAAAATTAAAAAAATCCTGATAGTGCAGAAACAATTTCTTCCTGTAAGATTGATGGCAGTATCAAGTAGGAAAAGAATAATTGGTTTTGCTCTGGTTTTATGTGAAAAGCATTATAAGCTTAAAATATTACCCATGCTGTTAATTCTAATGAATTCAGAAATTTAAAAGTATAGTAATTTACCTATGAAAAAATGAAAATATCAGCAAGATCATTTGAGATTTTAGTATTTGTTATTTTCTTTATAGTGCATGCATTGAGCATATCTGTGCACTATGGGTGGGGTTGTCTCACTGTAATAATATACCGATTATTATCAAAATCAAGGAGTATAAACAATCATGAACACATTAAAAATACTTTAAAAAAAACCCCAAACAAAACCAACCATGACAGAACGCTTTACAAACCTCAGAACTTCTATTCTCCCTAATGCCATTAACCACTACTCAATTTATATGTAGGAATATCCAAAACTATTGATTTTTTGTAAAAACAGAAAAAACAGGATTATATTCAGGTGTTTAATTTCAAGATAGTAAAGTTGTCCTTTTTTATGTCAATCCATTAACAGCATTTCCTGAGCAATGCAATACTGCTGTTCACAGGAAGTCTTGCCAAAAAGTGACAAAGCCTGAAAGAACTGAAGGTGTTTGGTGACAACTCCCTTGTATCCTGTCTAAGTTTTATCTTCATGATTCAATTAACTCAGAGATTACAGGTTTGGGTTTGATAGTCTTCAGCAGATTTGGGTTTTCATGCAGTTCTTTGATCACCTGAATCCACATTCACTTTTGCATCTCACACATTAACTAGTACAGAGAACCAGACTTTTCAGATGTTGGTGACAAAGGACTTCCTTGTGCTCGTTTAAATTTCATTGTGTGATGCTTTCATTTGTAAACGCCATCATCCTGCAAGGAGTTCTCATAGTCTATGACAGACAGTTATCCTCGACTCCCTTGCTCTGTTACTCGTAGTTTTCCAGACAAGTCCTACATCTCCCGTGGTTGTCCTGACCCCGCGACCTCAGGATCACTTTATACCCCATGCAGGTACAAACCCGGTGCCTGTTGTCACACCTGGGGTGACAGTGTGCCAACAAAAAGGCACTCCCATGTGGATGTAATTCCACAAACGAGCAAGATAGAAGCTCGTGCACCAAATTAGACTGATTTTTGAATCCTAAAGTACAGCTGGAGAGTGTTTTGTTATCAAATTGCCATCTTAAAATGAACATCTGAAACTGGAAACAAAACAAGGGCAAAACGAGCCAATTAGTAGCGAGGGTGTTTGTGTTGCCAGGCTCAGGGGTTTAACCTCCGTGACTCACCTTCCCACACAGACAATATCGAAAGCCCAACCATCCAAGAGACCAAGGCAGAGAACCTGGCTCTGAACCGTGACTGACAGGGACGCACAAAGAGCCGCTCAGCAGAGACAGGGATGATGGAACCGTTATCACACCCAAAGTGACATCTGAGTGGTAGATTCAGCAAGGCAAGAGTGACAGCTCCCTGGGACAGGCAGGTGGACTCACTGGAATTAATCAGACACAGATCAGATCAGTGGTGGTGCCTTTTGACACACTGGTCTTTTGTAGGTAGAGGATGTAAAGACCTCTCTCAAAGCAGACCTCTCCTGTGCAAATGTTGAGATTAACATCTCTAGAACTGCCAAAAGCACAGCGTAGGAGAAAATGAAGAGTCATGAAGTTATCACACGGATTCATTAACCAACTGATTGGCGCTTTCCTATTGCTGCTGTCAGGAAAAAGGACAGGAAGACAGATTAACATTTATCTTAAACACTTCATAGCAGCAATTCTCAGGGAAAGTACATCTCATCTCTGAAAGGTGTCTAGCACTAACATCTTTTACAGATAGCAGGTGCTAACTGGGGAGCCAGCAACTCTTAAGTACAAACTTCCTAAGAAACTTGGCATTTGCCGTGGGGTTTTTGTTATTTCCATTCTTAGTATAATTACAAACACTAGAAGAGCAACTCCTAAAGGTTTAGGTATTAAAAAACAGGACCTAAAACACAGATAAGCCTTAAAAAAAAAAAAAAAAAAAGGCACTTTTTAAAATTCTTTAAAAAAGTATATGGTGGTAAAGTAATATAAGACTAGGAGATGAAGTCATACTTTATATCATCTACTTACTGACAAAAATCATAATCATTAACAGAAACCTATTGTTTTACACCAAAACTAAGATTACAAATCACTAAGATAAAGATCAATCCGTAATGAACAGTTCCTGAGGCTAAATTCAGTATTCTAAAATATTAAAGTACTGCTACAAAGACAGGGCGTTTACCTGTAAACCATTCGTAGGGTGCTCTGGACAGCAGCCCGTGCAGTGTTTGCTTCAGGAAGGAAGCAGTCCTAGTTTTGTCCTTTTATTTCCATACAGCTTCTCTATACAGAATAGGCTAAAAATCTTCCCAGTAGCATAAATGATGAGATTTTACAACTAGCACAAGAAGTGGGGCATTACTGCGATGTCAGCTACAGAGATACTACAGCCACACTGCTATCTACTGGTAGGCTGCTGCTCTGTGGGTTGTAGGAACCCACACAGGCACATTAAGAAAAATAGTTATTGATAAGAACTAGGTTCCTTGCTGTGATTTTCCCCAAATAGAAAGTGACATTAAAAAAAAAACCAAACCCACAAAACCCCACCAATGAGTACTATCAGTAATTATACTTTTTTATATAGCAAAATTATTCAGAGCCTCCAATTAACTGCAGGGTGGCATCTTACTGGATGCTGCATGGAAATACACACAAAGAAAGGGCTCCTTTTGTGTAGCTTAAAATCTAAACAGACAGTTGACACGAGAAGCAGGAAGAAAAGATGCAAAGAGTCTATTGCAGACAATTAAATATACACAGAAACATATGTGAAAATACTAAACACATATGGAGAATGCTTGCTAGAAATAACAAATGAGGAAAAGGGCTCAATGAGAAACAAAGAGAAGTGAAGCTGAGAATCGCTGCTCTCCTCCCTGCCACTACCAACAGGCAGTTCTGCTTCATCTCATCTCCAAGGTAAATGAGTCAGTGTGACAGGAGCAGATGCCACAAGTGCTGGCATAGCAGGAACACTTGCTGCAGCGCAGGAGAGGCGTAAACAAAGGGATACAGCAGCATTTCTGCAGCAGGCGTTACTCCTTCCCTCTTCAGGGCAGACCCAGGGCTCTTGGTTTTCATGAGAGAAACTGCCACAGATAACCTTAAACTCTGGGGTTACAGCTCACTCTTCTCACAGCCCTGAGAGCATCCAAGTCAGATACAGCAATAAGAGCAGCACCGTGCGTTACAAATCAGTAGCCTGATGTACGGTGTCGCTGAACAGAGTTCGCTTTTCATCCATAAGATACTTTCAGTAATAAATGATGCGCTTCAAGAGGGTCAAGGGAAGTTCTCTTTGAAAAGCCCAAGAAACACCTCGATTGTTTTCTTGACATTTGTTCTCTTTTCCTGCATTCATCTCCATTCTGCATTGTGTCCATCAACAAGTTCACATACCTTAACAAAAAATGCAAGAACCTGGCTCTACTGAATGTATTTTTAATGTCTCTGAAAAGACCAAAAGTAATTACAAGGCACATTGGCATTTGGCTGCAATTCGAGTAACCTCTTGCTTTATCTCTTCACCAGCAGTTCTGTAGCGTGACTTTGGCACCAGCAGCTCGCGGAGTCTGCTGTGAACCCAACACAAATGTTTTCCAGTAGTTGTGACCAACGTCTCCCAACAGGACTCTAGTCTAGCACCAGTAAGACTATCCCTGAAGCTGATGTAAAGACAGTCTGGCTCAGCTTCGCACCTCGGGATGCCCCCAACAATACTGCTGAATCTTGTCTTCGGACTTAATTTTTTTTCCCCATGTTCACCATCATTGTGGCTTATAAAACCGTCGCATTTTAACACAACTATGTATTCTTCACACCTGCAGCAAAAATAATTACTTCAAAGAGGCCAGGTTAAGACCCGTGTCTCTCTGAATTAAGACACTTTATCCTAAATCAATTCAAGCAACACTCTGTGAGATAAATTTATATGAAAGTTTGTCAGCCGTGTGATTCGAGCTATAGATTCTCAATAGAGAAGAACTGAGACTCTTTGAGAGGCACAGGCAGAGATTTTGAATGGTGTGAGAAGAGGTGACAGATATGAAGAGTCATTCCTATTCCTTCAGTCTTCCATAATCACGCATTTTTCTGATAGTGATTGTGCTAGAAGTATATATCTCCTAATCAATCCGTTACAGTGCTTAGGTTTTCTGCATGATACAGTCATTCTCCACATTATGCTGTAAAAAAGTAGAATTTTCAAGCTTCAAGGAAGAATACTGGAATTTGAAGTTTTAAATTGTTCTCTTACAATACTTCTCCCAAAACCCAAGGCTCCCCTTACTTGCTACCCCTTTGTAAGTATTCCAGCTGCCAACAAAATAAAGTCGATCTTGACAATAATTATATTTTGAGAACTCGCTTGGGGGGTTTAGAGGTTCTTTTGGGGTTTGTGTCAGCCTTTGATTCTGCTGCAGAGATACATTATATTTATTTTCTGAAGACAATGAATGAGTTTACTTTCCACTGAAGCAGGAGTTATCTTCTTGTCACTGGAATTCACTAGCTTTGAAAGTAAGCATAGAAAATTATTACTGCTAAGTACAGAAAATTATTACTGCTCTGACTTCCATATTCAGAACACATGTGCAGTCAATGTAAGAACAAATTTTTAAAAAGAAAGATGGAGCACCATTCTAGAATAGGACTATTTCTTGTAAAAAGTTACTTCATGATCACCCTCAATCACACACTCTAAGAGAAAACATCTTTGCCCCTCACTGCTGCCTGCCTAAATGCTGTCCATTAATTAGGTACGACCACAAATCAAAGATAAAGTAATCTTGATACTGAAGGAGAAGAAAATATAATCCAGTGAAAACTCTGGTTGAGGGGAGGGGGGGAAAAAAATATTCTGTGTCTGGGCATGGTGGTTCTAAGAATTTCCTCCCAGCAATGCTACGCTGTGACAATAAAACTGCAATTGAAGCTCACAATTACCATTTGACAGTATTTGAGGGACTTCAGTTATTATCTGTTCTCAGACCTACTCCAGTACCCTCAGGCGTTGTAGAATAGAAGGATAAATTGCTGCTGCTGCCTCCTGGATGTATGCAGGCAGGGGGATCAGAGATTCTCTCTTCCACAAGCATTCTACAACTGAAAGAATAAAAGAGGTTCTCCCGAGGTTACTGAGCTTACATTGACGCGGATCCCAAAGGGAAGCCTTGGGAAGGAATGAGATAATACTACACTATAACATAAGGGGTAAGTGAAGTCAGAAGATTTCGTTTGGGGGGCTCACCAAGCTTCTCAGCACTCTGATGCACCTTTTCTCACTCCAGTGGCACAACACTCCTGTAAGAAGCAGTATGTCAGCTGTGGAAGGGTTCTCCTAACCTGGGAGAGCCTCCTGGAGAGATGTCTGCTTCCAACCCAGAACACCTCTGGATGTGAAGCAGTCGTGGAAAAACTGGAGATGGCTACAATAAGATCAATCATCTGGGGTGACAAAACAGCCTGTGGAGTCCCGGTTCAGGCTAAAAGATCTTCAGACTGGGTTTAAAGAGAGCCTCAAACATAGGAGCGTGTGGTTTCCAGCTTCCTTCAGTGCAGTGACAGCACTGGGTACTTCTCAGGAGCAGGCTGGCGGACAGTTCTCACTATACAATATATAAGCTCTACTAAAAACTTAGCCGTAAAAATTAAAATTTATGTGGCTTTACTCTGCAGCAATTCATTTCAGCCTAAATGAATATTTAAAAGGGTGATTTGCCAGGTTTGTGTTGGACTTGCTTTTACTAATATTCACACACACACACACACACCCCGCTCTTTCCCTGTTTCTCCTTGGCCACCTTTTGTCTTCACGTGTTTTCTCTCTTCATCCGAGTTTGTCCTTTGCATTTGTCGCTCACAGTTTTCACTCTTTCCCTTTTCTTCCCAACCAGCTCTCCCCTGCTGTACTGAATGGACTGTTCAGACACAGCAATTCCTCCTGTCTTGTCCCCACTGATTTCATGCACCAGAGAAAAGATGCTGTTTCCAGAGTACCAGTTCAGCTCAGCAAGTGGGAAGTGTTGAACACCAAGAGCAACAAGAAATTAGTGTCAGTTCATTATGAGGCAAAAAACCAAGCCACCCAGTGCCTACACAGCTAACAATTGAGATCAGCAGGGTGGGGGAGACGGCAATTTTATGGGAGTCTATTAATACGTTATGGACAATTCATAAGTAAAGAACTGTTTACGTGACGGGAGTTCAAGCCTGACTTCGCTCCATTTGTGATTAATGTGGGGCCCACTTGGATCTAAGCCATGGAATTTGGGAAAATCAGGTTAAAACTAGATTGGCTCCCAATATTTTAGCTGTACTAATATCCAGGAAGATCTTTGCAGGATATTTACAGACAGGATAGAAAGAGAATATGTCAGCGAGCATAAGCTGCGTTAGCAATGCCAGTCCAACACTGCGACTCTTCCCAGGCTGACGACACTCTTCCAGGAGTTTGATTTATGCTGATTTCTCCCATCTTCACTACAATCCGAGTAAATAGGGATTGAACCACACATGAGCCTGACAGTACCTGAATTATAGAACTGTTTTCAATATTGGCCTTTCCACTTAAATGCTTAGGAGAACTGGAAATGATCGCTTTTGAGGGTAGCTCCCTTCAGTCCCTGGCAGGCAGCTTTGATTTTCTCCTCTAAGAAAAGGGGCTTCCTCCAGCTCAAAGGTCACTTTTCTTTGACCACCATTAAAATCAGCTCCACAATATCACACTTCTGAGAGACAGACACATTTATTTCCATCTTAAATATATTTATACTGACCTTATACTTCTCATCCTTTGATAAATTTATCTGGTTGCACTAAACTCGACAGTCTCTTAGTCTCTCCTCTTACAAAAGCCTGCTCATTCTCCTGAACACCCTAGTTATCTTTTTTCCCACCTGTTCCTGTTTGAATTCACCTTCATTAAAAGCAGGCAAAGAGAGCTATTAGGATATCCTATCTGCAGGACCTAGTGCAGGTCTCTTATTTCCTTTGCTAGTGCTAATATCTCATCCAGCACAGCCTAAGACTCCATTTGCCCTTTTTGTAGAGGCGTTGCATTGGTGGCTTGCAGCCACCGTCTGACTTTCTTCTCCTCTGTCATTTCCAATTAATGAGCTCCTAGCTTATAACAGAAATGTATTGTTTTTGTGCATGATCTTGCACTTTGTCCTATTGAATTTCATTCAGCTACTGTCACTGTGGTCCTCAAGGTCATTTTATTCTTCCTATATGGCGTTCTAAACTCTCCGTATGGCAGGGCCCACAAACTTTGTGGGCACCAGAAAAACTGCTTTTGCTAATTTCTTTTTTCAAGGGAATTACTGCAATTTTTAAACAACCTATACCAGGAGCAATTCTTGAGGGACCTACGTGTAGCCCTACTACAGTCATCTTGGTGTAATCCCACTTTGTCTCCAGCAGTAATGGATATCAGTACCGCAGTGACTTTGAGGTGCTTGAAGCAATATTCAAGAACATGTTGGTCTTTCTCTCTGAAAAACTACTAGTGTTCACAGATATTTTGGCATTGTACTTACCCAAGGTATCAGGTGCTTTATATATCTGATGATCTCCATACACAATATTGTCTGAACCAACATAATCATACTGAAAACTTCAAGCAGTGCGGTTGTCAGCCGCAGAGCTGATGTAACATAGCAACACGCAACGTGTAGCATCAGCTCTTGCTTGGAGATGTAGCCAGGTATCATCTGACTGCAACACATTTACTGGATACAGAGCATTAATCATGAAGAAGTTACCCCAATGAAAACGGTGTACCTCTGAAGGCAAGTCTAACCTTTATCAGTTTGTGGCACTTGAAACCTCCTCTTACCTCAGTTTAGAGAAAAATGCATGTTTATCCCAGCTTCAAGACACTGGAAAACTGAAATACAGATTTGAGTGATGAACAAGCCAGTGCTACCCCCTGAAAATGAAGTCTTGGCCTGTCCCTGATGATGAATCTATCTGTGTTAAAGAAATCTATATATTTTTTTTTCCTCTTGCTTTTGAGTTTTCCGGCTCAAAGTCTTGAATGACGACCTATCTTGAGAATAACTGTTTTCGTAGTATTTTACAGGACAGTTTGGAAATATTTAGAAAGTGATGCAATTGAAACCCGTCAGGACTGCAGAGACATTAGCCACACAACCAGCAATAATGAAAGCCAGAGTGAAGAGTGGAGAAGGGTCCTGTTACTCCTTAACTGGGAGATCAAAAGCACAGAAACTACTTGTCACTTTTGCCCTTGGGTTTATTTAAGCAGCCGCAAAACTATGTTTTGAAATTCAGAAGTCCATTTCTGTCCTGCAGGAAAGCGTTAGTGAAACAGTCATTCTGCTGTTACACGGTACAAAAATAATGAGTGTGGAAGCAGGTATTGCCAATGTGCTGCACAGCAAAAAAACCAGCATCCCATGAGAATCATTTCCTCTTGTCCCTCTGCCTCTCAGCAACCGTCCCCTAGAAACACACATGGAGGACACACGACTTCTACCATGGACTTCGGTGTCCCCTTCCATACTCAGTCTGGTCACGTGCCATTTTGGGAAGATAGAGGACACATCTACACTGATCTTCCCCTGTAAACCGCGGTGTAGATTCACCCAGTGAAGACACTTGCCCAGATACAGGACGTACACCATGCAGACCTGGACACTGATACTTAACGCCTTCTCTTCCTAAAACATTACTGAACATGAAGAATGTCAGTTCCTCGACACACAGCATTTGCTGGACTCTGTTCTCGTAAGCTGAATGTAAATGTCCCTTCAAAACATTTCAAAATAATTAGACGGACTTCATGAACTTCAAGTAGAGTGTCATTAATTGATAACAAAGTGGCAGAACTGGAGCTCTTCTAAGAGCCTCCCAGAGGATTCACCTGAGTCTAATAGGAAAGCTCTTCCAGTGTCACAACAAACTCCAAATACGCTAGTTCCAAAGATTTTAATGTGAATACAGATGCTGAAAACCTTAATAGAGATAAGCATGAACTTTTAAATAATTTTTAAGTTTTTCTTCTGGTTTTGTAACATTCTTCATACATATAATGGGAAGAATTGCCTTCAAACAATTTGATGAGATCTAAAACAACCTCCTTTTTTTTTCCTCTGCATAATACTATATATTTAGGGGTTTTATACAAAATATTACAGCTCCCCATCAAATTGTCTAATACGATTTCAGAGAGGAAAGACACACGAAGACTGTTCAGACTTACTGCAGAAAGAGAAACAAACTGTGGGAGTGCATGACCTATTGTAAATCTCTTACGAATTGCCAAGAGTCATGGCACTAAACAATGTTTAATGTCTTGGGCTACTCAAGCTAGCTCCTGTCAGCTCATTCTATAGGACACTTGTTTTTAAGCATATGCTTAACGAAGAAAAAAAAAGGGGGGGGTGTGGGGAACTCAAACACAGGCATAAATGACAAGGACTTGATATTCTCTACTCAGTAACCACCAGAAAGAGTAATTTGCAACTCACACATCGATTGTTGCCCATGCCCTGAAAGATACTGTTCTTTTTTTTTCCTCCTGAGGGCATCCTGGCACCTGCTTTATTCTTATATTTTACTTTCATTTTAAGTGTATAGTTCATCAAATGTTGACACAAACTGAGATGTTTACAAAATCAACATTCGCAAGAAAAGCACGGACAAGTAGTCACTTGTGGTAGACACGAAAAAAATTTTGTGGAATGCACCACTGCAGACCAAGGCTACAAGGACACAACCTGTAGGCAAAAAAGAAATTATTCCATGCATTTGTTATTTCAGACATCTGTTGAGTTTGCTTTGACCCTTTTAATGATAAATTAAAAGTGAAATTCTGAGGATAACTACTGATAATTTTTTGATGTATTTTTTAGTTAAGGATTCTCAGGAATGAAGTGCACAAAATAATAATTAAAAAAAAGGCAAAACAGAATATGCTCAGAATTTCAGAGATATTTCTTCCGATGTCTCTCAAACTCATTCTTTGGCCAGGTTTACAGCATTCAGACCCGGCTTCTTTCCCTCTCCTAAGTTTAGCTGAGCCCCACTCACTGTTCTTTACCTCCGCATACCTAAACGAGCACTCCTGAGAAAGCCAGGATTCATCACTAGCCCCATGGCTAGCCAAAGGACCAGACTTCCGTATGTACTAGCATTGCTTGGAAGCAGATTGCTGTGTGGAGCAGACCAATGCTGTAGCTGCCAGGATGCCCTGGGAGGCTGGCGTTACACCCTCTGCCGGGAAAGAAACACAACACTGGCATGCTCTGTCTGGGGACAGGATGGCGAGATGGACCACCGTGAGGAACCTCTCGTGTTGAGGCTACCTTACAAGTCGCTTTTTAGGAAACTTAACTAAATACTTGGGCAATATTCCTGGTCAACAAGGAGGAAGATTCAAGCGCAGCTGTTCTGTGTGGCTACAGAGGCACCCAATGGTGAATACTGGGTCAGAACCCCAACACAGCCGGTAATTCAGCTCCAAACAGTTGACCTTTGGTTTGTGTTGCAGTAAAATCACACTGATTGGTATTGGTGCAACATGTAATTCTTCTGTCATCCTGCCTGAATTATGCTTGCAGAAAATGTTGATCCCAGATAATTACTTGATATTAATATACCACAGAAGAATTAATTTCCAATATTTTGGCACTTAAAGAACACAATTCATTTGAAAGTTGGGTTCTCATGTCCTTACCTATATATGCTGAGGGGTGTCTATTCTAATTTTTAGAAGGTCTACAGATAAAATATTAATAAAACCAAATGAGATTTGTCCTGTGCAAACTGTTTTTCTGATTCAGTATCGTGCACTAGTATTCTTTTCTTCCTGGCAAGAGAAAACAGGAGCCTGTCATTCATTTCTGCAGGCTTAAAGATCTCATTATGTTATGCAGTGGTTTGATGTTAAATCTGGCAGGCGTTTTGTAGGCAAATATAAATAACGGTACCAGCCACTCCGGAACACTGGGGTGTGCCTCGTGTTCAACAAAACACTGATATCGATAGCTTGATGGATCTATTTTATACTAGGAAACCCTACTTCATTTGAATAGCTATCATTTCAAGAAAGAACATCACAAAATAAAGACGTTTACTATAAGAACAACTTTTTTTACCTTTACTGCTTCTCTTTAATGATGTTTATCTTCTCCGAGCGACTTGCACCAGTCTGAGTGGCATTGAAGTAAGGAGCAAGCACAGGAGGAAAATAACACCCGCCGGCATGGCCACTTCACAAAAATCGTTTCTCTGTCAGAATTCCGGTTGCTTACTTTGGATTCTTCCCTGGTGACCCCAAACTGCTGCACGTCTCACTAGGTAGGGTGCTGAACGGACTGATCCTCCTTCTCTCCACCCCTCATATTTTCAACAATAAGTTGGTTTATCCAAAGAGGTACTTCAGAGCGACGTGTATTGTACCAAACTAATGCACTATAATATAATAAAAATCGCTCTCCCATCTCTCCGCCTCTCTTGCAGCTCTCCAATAAGGAAGCTTAATCCTGACAAATTTTACCAGCCCTGGAAAAACCCATCAACCTTGACACTGCCTGGCTGCTTAAAATAAATAGAAAAATACGAGCTTGTGAACTGCACAAAGGGTGATTAACGTTTTCAGAAAAGACGTACTAAAAACTAACAAGTTTTGTATTTTCAGGGGGTTTTTAAGCCCCATACGGTACAAGTACTTGTGTAATAGTTCCGTTTTATTTGGAAAAATAGTATAATTTTCTGTACTAAGTAAGATTCAGACTAAAGACTCAGGTAAGCCAGTGTCTAGGGTTTTTTATTCTAAATTACTCAGATGACATATTTAACTTGTGAGGTTTGGGGTTTTTTTCCTGCCAACATTGTATGTGGGGCTCATTAGATACTGACCCAAATCCATCTCTCTTCATTTCATTGTAGCATGGCAGATTTTGTGATGGTTCTAATCAGCCTTCGTAGAGCTGCCCACCTCAATTCCATTAACAACACACACACTCACAAAAAAAAAATTCAACACATGCACGCTTGCACCCTAAGCTATCCATGATTTCTGGATCAAGCAAGCAAAGCCCACAGAGCTAAAACAGCTTTTTTTTTTTTTTCTTTTAAAAGAAATAATATTATCTAGTTTGTTTCTTTGTCTTTTTTTTTTTTTTCCCTGGCCACTAGAAAGTAAAACAATGGAATAAAAATACGACATTAAATATACCTGGAACCTTAAGTAAACTTATTAAAATAGCAGCTTCCAGTTTATTTTCTAGCTCTGTCACCATTCAGTTTGGCTTTCAATTTTAAGCTCTGAACAAGGCTGAGAATAATGAGACGGCCAACAGGTCCCAAGATATTTTTTTCCAATTCTGCCTGTCTTAAGAATGACCTGTGTCAGAAGAACTCCCTTGAGCTAAACAGCTACCAGGACTGATTGAATCAGATCAGGGGTGAGTTTCTGTCCAAAGTTACAACTTCATTTAGGGGAAAAAAGAAAGATAAGTATTTTTTAAAAAAAAACTGTTATTGAAATAATAGGTTTGCATAAGGTGTCTTAAAAAAAACAGCAATAAAGTTTCAGGGGGAAAAATAACAACAAAAATCCCCACATTTTGTCTAAAGTACAGCCCTATAGGTATTGCAAATCCAGCTCCAACATCACAGTCTTTCCACATAGCATCAAAAGGCACTAACCAGGAAGAAATTATTTAATGAGTCCCCAGCTGCTAAAAAAGTGTAGGACATGAAACACGCAGTCAGAGCAAACACCCACCTCAGAATCTGCTGTTGCTGTTACTTTAGTTTTAGAGCATTAATGGTCCAGCAACCAACAACCCAGCAGTTAATTACTAGCAATGATTGGTTTCTTGGGGATTATTGCCTAAATAAATCTCAAAGTTGTGTGCTGTTAAATAACTTACTATTTTCTTAAAGTTGGCAGTGAGGTCCAGTGGTAGTGATGTTAGTTAATGTTAGCCAGCCTTGCCAATAGCCCTGACCCCCTGAGTTCAGCCATTAATTTTAATCTCTTGCATACGTATAAAGCAAAGTACAAGAGTCCCTGGTTGTCTTCAAGCGTTACTTTGGAAAAATGTCACCGAATATCTTGTCAGTGGAAAAAGGAAAATCTAGTCTCATGTTCTCATTCATGCTCCCAGTGGAAAGAATACGTGCCTGAGCGTGGGCATCTGTTCGGCGTAATTGTGCAGCCCTTGCCCCTCAACAGCGTACTGCGAGGCTGTTTGGAAAGCCTCGTGTATGATTTTGCAGAGTCATGATATATTACTGGGACTGTGTTTAGTGTTTTGCTTCCAAAACCCAAGGAGCTTATTAAAACTAACTAAAGCTAGATCAAAAGATAATGGCCACTCTGGAGACCCATAATAATACAGAATTATATCAACACCTAGAATTTAATACATTGCATTTTGATAGACCTTATACTAACAACATACTCGCCCATCGGGCTGATTCCTTGATGCAGTGAAGTGTCAAAAGGCACCAAGAAACATCTATTACGTGTACTTTCACAGAGGAACCTTTTCTTTCTTATGTCAACAGATAAGACCCTTGTCACAAATATGAGGCTTCCTCGTCTTATGTCCCACGGCACTAGGAGCCCCACCGCATGGATGCTGAAAGGAGTATCACTGAGATAACAGAGAGACAGGGAGCCTTGGCAAAGCCATCGACTTAAGGGGGTACCCACACATGGCAACAGGACAAACAGGGATGTCAGCTAGTTATTCCTCTGGTGGCCAGGTTAGTCTATTTTTCTGTTAAAACACCCCAAACCCTCAGCATTACTGATTGCACCATTTCCTCTGAGAAATCAAATGGTTCATGGGACAGTGAGGCTGATCTATACTTTCAGATGCGCAGACAACATAGATTTGCTGTCAGTAACTCTTGGGCTCCTGAGTGGTCTCGTTAAATGTAACAGGATTCCCCAATGGGACCAGACCATCCCACAAAATTATTAAAGAAAAATTATTAAAGTCAGATTCATAAGCTACGAGGTGAACTAGAGTCACAAAAAAGCAAATCTACATAAAGCATCACTGGTGTGAATGAGGATAATGTGGAAAATCTTGGGTCTGCAATATATTTCCAAACAGGCGGCTGCCAACAACTGTATTTACATGTGAGTAAACTGAGGCATAGAAAGATTGTGACCTGCAAGCGATACCAAGCTAAGAAACCTATATACCCCAATGCACAGCTCCTTTCTCTCAGACACACCTTCAAAGTGTGACAACGAATGAAGAAATAGTAAACTCTGAAGTGAAAGCCAGAGTTTAAGGCCTGAGTTCATTCATAAATTTTTTGAGGAATGTTTGAGGAATTTGTCTATTCCCAGGGTACGCATTTGGACTGGAGGTTAAAAAAAAAAACAACACACAAACCCACAAAAAACCAAAATACAGAAACCCCCTCCCCACCAACCAGCTGTACTTTGCCTTAAACTCCTCTGAAACCTGATTTTTCTACGTTTCCAGTGAAATGCATTGAAGTGTTCAACTCAGGACCCTTGCTACCCCCTTTTTCAGGTAATCACTGACTTCAGTCCTACATCAAATGTATACCTGTTAAAATAACAGAAAGCCATGGCTATCATTTTCTTCATCACATATTTCATATATCAAGAGAAATAAAAGGAGTCAAGAATCACTTTCCCATTCCAGTTTTCTTCCTATCTTAGATCCTAATTGACTTGGTACTTTCTCAGTGTGAATTCTCTGAAGCATTGAATTTCTCCTAACAGACAAAGCAGAGGGTGAAATTCTTCTCACCTGCTGCCAGGTCCTCTAACCAGCCCTGGTCACTAACTAGATCTCACCTCTATTTCACAGCTACATTTTTCAAAGCTGTTTGGTTTCGACCTCCTTAGGTTTTACTTCTAAGAGATACCATTCTCATTTTCTAAGAATTGCTTTTTTCATTATGCTCATCAGAAGAAAAGCTGGATTTAGACATCCTCAATAGTTTTTGCTACAGATAAGAGTCACAAGATACCGTTAAACAATATATATGGAGCTGTTTCTGCATAGAGCAATTACATACAGCAAGAGGTTGTGCAGGTACAGTCATCTGAGGAGCTCTATGATTATCAGTACTTGTTTTATTACAGCCGTGGTGCCTAAGCTCTGACTGCTTTGAATGCTATTTTCAGGTTTTCCTGCAAGCAACTGCATTTTAGACACGGTAGACTTGCTTACACTTCAAAAAGACACGTGTGTGTGTATATATATATATATTTACCCTTAATAATTCACTGTCAAAGCTCACGAAAGTTTGCCTCAGACTCCCTTACTGCTCAGAAGACAGCAACTTAAATGGCTCAAACAATGAAACTTTGAGAGTCCCCAGACACCCTGGGGTTGACTCCCAAGCTCTGAACTTCTCGGTCACATGCAAATGCTACTCTTGGTTTTAACAAACTCACGAAGGCACGTTACTGTCACGGTACGAAAAGGATGAACAGATGTCACCTAACAGTTCATTCATGTGAATCGACACAAACACAGAGTACGAGGAAGAAAACGCTGCACAACCGGATCACAAAGCTCGGCTGCAGAATTCTCCTCCCCTCACTTTCCCCTCTGTCCTTCTGTAGCACCAAGGCAGGGAAAATGAGCAGATGTGACCTCGGGCTCCATCCCACCCCAGCCCTCACGCACCGCCAGAGACGCCTGCATTCCCACAGCTCGCGGTGGGAAATACCGTAAAGCAAATAGTGCAGCCGGCTCACTACCGTTCTTAACGCTCATTATTTGTTAGCAGGAATATTAATCTGCCACGTAAGACACGGCCGCCTCAGGAAAGTTTAGAAAAGTCCTGAGGAAATACGCACAAGCAGCTATGAAAATACAGTCGATAACTGTCAAAATAACTTTGAATGCACTAAGCATAGCTGCTTACTTTCCAGCACAAAAATAATTTATGGTAATAAGTTTTGGAAAGTGATACAGCCATGTTGCTAAAATTGCAGAGCAGCTGCTTCGGTTGTTATAAAATGGCTAATTTTTACTCATTTGTGACACGGTTTCGTAGACGGGTAGCAGCTGCAGTTCCCCCCAGCTGCATCCCGATGCTAAACGCACACCTCTGAGCAGTCAGACCAAAGTAGAGATTGCTTTACTTCACAGCGCTAAGTACCAGTGTCTTTCCAAGAAACCCCCTGAAGGTCATTGGCAATTAAAGCTCTCCCCAAGGTCTCTCTCACTCGGGGAGCGGTGACTGGCAGACACAAGGTCTCCAGAAGTCAGCCACCGTGGAGGAACAGAGCAAGTAGTAACTGAGCTGCATGAATTAAAGAGGATGGTGAAAGGGCTTCCTACCTGGTACAAGTTGCTACTCCCCCTCACAGCCTGGAACCCTAGATGCTGGCTCTTCTCCTTAATTGCTGAGGTAACACGAATTTCTCTAGTAAGAAGTGATAAAAAAAATTAAAAAGAAAAAGAACAAAAAGAGAGAAAGGTTCTATTGGCTTCTGCCTCCTCCTGGAAAAGGTTACTTCAAATGCCTCTCTTGCTCCCTATTTATTTTCTCTCCCTCCCAGAAGAGCAGTTTAGAGGGAGAGTAACGGAGTGTTTATCCTGGCTCTGAGGATGCACGCTTGTGCGATAACTGCCTGCTCCCTGCAGTATAGCCGGCATGATGTGATGTGCATACTAAAGCAGTTTGCATTAGGCAAGGCTTAGCAGAGCCAGCTTCCCAGTCTCCACCTTCTCTATCACAGAACAAGCTCGCTTCTTCGAAACCAGTGGGGCTGTAACGGCAGGGCGATAGGGCTCTGGTTAGAGCGTAAATGCATTTTCTTTTAAGATCGTATTTGAGGGTAAGGTTATATTTATGTATCGCCTCACCTGCGAAAACGCAGAAGCAGCTCTAAGTGAACACACGATACAGTCACAGAAACGTGCAGAAATTCCCTATTGTTTGCTGCCGTATGACAGATGATGCTAAAAGCAAAAACTAATGAGACATCTCCACTTAGGAAACATTTATCTGCTGCCATCTATCAAACCAGCAATGGCGTAAATAAATAAATAGATACATCAAGCCCTGAAGAACGCAGAGGCTTAAACGTCTACAGGCTCAAAGATAAACGCGGGATATTTATACGCTGTGGTCACGACTGAACAGTGGCTACATTATGAACACGAATTAGCTCTAAAGTACTACGTTTATCATAAATCTGAATAAATATTAGAGAAGGGCTCAAGCTGCAAAGCCCCGGTTTGGATTTTGAACGCTCCCCAGCTCAGCAGTGCCTGAATCTGAGGCTTTGGCTCTGGCCCGTTTGTCTGTATTAGCTGCTCGTGCTCACACTTCGGGAAGTACGCGCAATAAATAAGACTATACGTGACGATGTGAAAAGTCCCCTTGCTTGCCCAGGTGTAGGGGCACAGCAGTGAGTGCGAGTGTGGGAGCTGCTTGCACCTCGTTGTTGTTTTTAATTCAGTGATTGAGTTCTTCGTTACAAAGCGCTTTTAAAAACTGCTCTTTTCTTGACTACAGGGGAGGAGCTCTAGAGAGATCAAAGCTTTTGGGTCCAATTTTCCCCTTATGAATAGTGTGGTAGCTGAATGCCTAAATGCGTTTGCAGTGCTGATTATTTATGTAAATTAACTTTATTATTCAGCATGTTCTGAACATGCTTCTTTCCTGCATTTCGTTTTTATTTTCTCAGTCTTGCTTCTCTCCTGGGGGGTAAAATCAAGGTTCAGTCAATACCACTCTGTTTCCATAGGTGAGTGATGGTGCTGTCCACTCCTCAAGAGCTTTCCAGTACGCATAAACCCAGTTAATAACGAGAACAGATATAAAAAACATTGAACACTTGCATAAATCACTATCAAAACCACCATATAGAATTAGGTCTAAAGTTCCTTTAAAGGATATATAGATAAATGTATTTCTAATATATCTATACATTCTGCCTTTTTTTTTTTTTTTTTTAATGCAAGGACTCGATGATCTTAAAGGTTTCTTCCAACCAGATGATTCTATGAATGACTATGTGGTCAAATGTCTGGCTTTCTGCTCTGGTACACCTGGGGGACATTGGCTGATATGTCCATCTTCTCTCGTGGGAAAAGGTGGTAAAAATTTAACTCCCGTTCATAGCACCCGTACTGGCCAGCAGTGGCTCATTTCCCCCACCGTGGTAAATGCTCCCCTGTTTAAACAGGAAAGGAAGACTTGCTGGGTAGGACACTAAGTAGGGGTTCCAAAATCTGAATTCCTGACTTCTCTGAGTAAAACTATAGGTAAACTATTAAATTTATCCTCCACTGTGGTGCCTCAATTGTGAAATATTAATAAATGCTTAGCCCAGGAGCCTTGTGAGAACAGAAGAATGTGTTCATTTATGATCTTGAGGTGTTTAGGCACAGCAATGGTGAAAAGCCTATGGAAAAGCAGCAAGATAGAAGGGGTTTGTATGCATACATAGGACACTAGAAAAAATCAAAGTCAGAATCCTTCACAAGAACAAGCTTATACTAGGATAGAAAGAAAAAAATTTGCACACCACATGGCTCAGCACAAAGGAATAACATTCCCCATCCTTCAAAACAGTGCATGCACCTGCGATTTCAGAACACCAACTTGGAAATTGAAAGCACACACACGTTCTGTTTAGTAGCCGTTCTGATGTGGGGTGAGCATGTTTCCCTCTTAAACACGCTGATTAGGTGTTATTTCCAAAGTCCCCGTAAAGCTGGACCGTTGTGCTCCCGCTAAACTCTTTCTCCTCTTTGGCTGATGCCAAGCGCTCTTCAGAGCACACAGCTGGAAGGAGCATCGGGAGTCACTGGGGACACTTTGCTACCTTCCTGCTACCCCAGACCTGACTGCGTATATTCAACTTTTATCGAACTACTTTTTCTCCCTCCCTGCGGTTTACCCTGGCATATTTAGGAAGGGATCTCAGCTTTGCATGACTGATTTTAAGGAGCCTACCCTAAGTTTTTCTTATGAGGAAGACTCTGAAATTCCTGGTGGCCCTTCTCTTCTCCTAGTTTGGTATCAGGTGGTTTTTTTGTTTGGTTGCCTTTGGTTTTATATTGAGCACAAGCAACCAGGACTGTGGATGGTGTTCCAGCAGACAGCTGAAAAACACTTTGTGCAGTGACAATATTAGCATACTTTCCTCTCTTGGAAATAATTTGCAGTGCTTTGAAAGATTGCCTTTGCCTTTTTATAGCTCTATCACTCAGGGAACCATAATCACCATGTTACCAAGTTGCACACCTAAAACCTTCCCACTGGATGAGTCCCCACCTTGCAGAAGTTAGCGTTAGGGTTTCTCGTATGCATGGATCTGCTTTTTATACTAGTAAATTTTATTTGCTTTTATTTTCTCAGTTCTTATGGGTCTCTGTTTTGTGTACGATAGTCTAGCACTCCTTTGTTCCGACAATGCCTCTTATCTTTACGTGCAGTAGACTTCATCAGCACCATACCTATACAGGAATCATTCTTGAAAATACATTTTCAGTTGGTGCCAAGACTGATTCTTGACGAATTCCACTAGTAAATTTCTTCCAGTCTATCACTTCCATATATTAGGCAAACATTCTTCAAGCTTGGAAAAAGTATTTGGATACAGTTTAGATTCAGAAAAGCCTATTGCAGAATGTCTCTGTTCATTAGTCTGCTCCATGGTGTCATATATAATAATGACTAACTTTATACCTGGGCATCCGCATAATGAACTCCCCTTTCATTAGAATGTCTTGACTGAAAATTCTCATTAAATTTCTTGAAACTTTTTGTTAAAGCAAAACAAAAAAGCCCCACATGAATTACTGCCACTACTTGAGGATAAGACTACAGGCCTGGTTTATAATTCTGTATTAAAAATATGAAGGATTTAAAGTATTCATAGAATCCACACATCGGAAATTATGCACAAATGTGTGCACACAAAGATAGGTGCACGATAATACATCTGTTTTATTCACAATAGCAAGTACTGAAGCCTTACAACCTTAGAAGATAAAAGATGACAAAAGAAAAAAAAGTATTATTAGACTGTTTCTTCTCTTTTGCTCTGAGTAGCTTTGATATCTATTAAAAGATGATGTTTTTAGCACACTATCAATTATGAAGCTTGAGATCTCTATTCCAAGTACAGTCCAAATTGATTCAAATATTGTCACCATGGATATTAATATAGTAACTTGGAAACTGGTGAAATCAATTGCAACACCTGAGCGTTCCTGTATGCATTTTTGTTAAATACCCAGCATATCACTTTGAAGATATCTGTTAATATATGTATTTGTTTGATATACATAAGCGTGTGTATACATGTGTATAATTTTTTTTTTAAATTGCCTAAGATTTTTCAGTAAAGCACTCCACTATCCACAGTCAGCTAAAGAAGGCGTGAAAATAACGTGGTTTATATGTAATTGCTGCCAGGAGTTACTCAAAAGGCTAGCAACAGGAAAAAAATGAAACTGCCTGTAGCCAATTTTAATACAACCTGTTATTCTTCCTATCCCATGACAGACATGAGTTCTGAGTGAAACAGAAGTAACATTTGGCTGGCTAAAAAATCTTTACAGACAACTCTGCCAACAGACATTACACGTTAACATTGACAATGTCTGATGTTCATTGTGCAAACATTCTCCTTGTGTTTCAAGTCAGAGCCAAAAGATATTTTATGGCTTACATAAAGTTTAGTGGCAACAGCAGAGGCATCTTTTTATGGACAGTAGAGTAAAAGTCCTCCTGTTCCTGAAAAGGCTATTGGGAAACTGCTGGCATTCGCGCCCTACGGAGAAGTACAGATGTTGAAATAGCGTGTAAAATATACCTGTCACTCCCACGCTTCCCAGCGTGGACACAAAGCACGACGCGCTGTACAATTTTCTAAGCATTAATTACATCTTGCCAAAAAAAAAAAAAATCTAGCTTGCACTTTCAAAGTTGACTAATAGATTTATGACATAATTTATGGCATTTATGGCATTTCCCACTGAAATCAAATGGAATGGAGGGGGCTTGGGGTGTTGGGGGGGCATGGAGAGGAGAAGGGGAAAGAGCCATTCTAAAACCTCCGATTCCTTTGAAACACAAAGGTCAGCTGCTCACCCCGACTAGCTAAAGCCGAAAGCCACGCAGCTGTATAGGTCAACAGAAACGCAAAGATTTTTCAAAAGGCGTTTTTCTGCCTTACTGGAAAAAAAGGAAGAAAAGGCACATATTCAAAATGAAAATAAAGTCATCCGAAACCAAGCTCATAAAAGTTTGAGTCAAAAGGTTGGTTCTAAAATAAAAGGATTATATATTATTCATAGCAATGTTAGTGTTACTGTCTTACGTAGCCGGACTTTAGTCGTTGCCTGCCCCAAAGTGCAATAGGCATGTTTCAGATATCCTGGTGCTTCGTTCTGTGTTGCTGTCGGCAGGTGTCACAGACAAAAAAAGGCTCCGTGCCTCTTGGTGTATAACTGCTGCAAGTCTTATTGCACACTGGTAACATCACCGTTCCACGGTGACAAACTTTATTGACAGTCATTTCAATGAGAGATAACCAGAAAAGCTGGACATGTCATTGTAAACCCAGAACTGGTGGTGGGGCAAGGACACGAAGCTGATCTCACTGCTCGCTTGCTCATGAGATGTTTTCCACAAGGACACAATATTCTGGCCCACCAAGATAAGTTTGAGAGTATTTATTTCCAGCCAGTACCTTCTCTTGACATAGAATTCTCTCTCTCTCTCTCAAAAAAAAAAAAAAAAACCAAACCAACCAAACCAAAAAAAACAAACCAAAAAAACCCACCAAACCCCAGAAGCAGCACCAAGCCTTCAAAGATACACTAGAGAAGTCTGCTTAGCAATTGGCACATGACCAGCCTGAAGATTAAAGCGATTGCTATTCATGAATTGAAAAGAGATGGGAAAAATGCTGCTTTTTTACTCTCATATTGAGTTTGCTTTTGCAATAGGCAAATTATTATGCATCTTCATTAAATACTGCCTATATTTGAAAAGAACGTTCCTGTTCATTACCTGATAGAGCTTCAGTGTAAAAAGGCTGAAGGCCAAAATAAGTGCTCCATATGATTAGCTCTGATTTTCTGTTCTATATAAAGAACATCATTAAAATGAAATTATTATTCACTGTAACCAATATAATTCAGTCCAACTGTTAGAATTAATGTTTTCTCAAACTCCGTTCTAGGAGAACGATCCAGTCTGCTCCCCTGGATCTGCGTTTTCCCTGGCACATAGAAGAACAGGGTGCCCAACTCCCATAACCTTTGGATGCGAGCCATCGGGAGACGGGTAGAGAACTCTGCAGAGAGCGTGAGCTGCTTTGATCAAAAAGTTATTTAAACAGTGTTGTTTAGAATTAGAATATGCAAAATAGAAATGATCGTGCTGTGGATTAGAATAGGAGAGGAAGTTCTGCAAACTATTTAGGAGAACAATAAGAAAGATCTAAACCATCAGAACAAGATAGCACCTTTTTTTTTTGCCTGGAAAGCTAATCTATATTTAATAACAGAGCACCAGGAGAGGGGCACTCGTAACAGGATGAGAAATAGCATGGTGTTTCTCTTGTTAAGCAGTGAAATACAGCTATTAAATCGTTAAAACCTCTGTAGTGCTTAAAAATGACAGAAGAAAATTGGTCCCAATGAGATGATAGGATCTTATTTCAGTCTTTTAGAATGGTGAACGTGGACAGCAAGATTGGGAACTATGCTATTTTTCAGTGAAATTTCAGGGCACAACCACAATTGTAGTGAATCAATTTTGACTTCCCAGAGAGATTTATGCAGAGATGTATAATACAGCACATTAATCCCCTCATGTGTCCCTAGAGGGTAAACACACTGCTTATTAAACAACCTGAAAAAAAAAAAAAGGCCTTTTCAGACAAGTATTTGTTCTCCCAAAACCAAAATGAACAATTTGGATAATAGCAGTAGTTTTACTGAAATAGAAATACCATCGCCATATACGCAATGGTACCCCTACATGTATGATAACACGAGGGGACTGCAGAGGCCAATCAGTTTGCCGTCCTGCGCCCGCCTCTGTGGGGCTGTGGGCATGAAGGCACAGATGTGGCCAGAACACCAGAAATGTTGCTTCAGAGACTCGCTCTTTGAGCCGTGAACAGCTGGGCAAAATCTGAAGCAGATCTAAAACTGTTTAATGCTGCTCTGGGACCAATGAGGCGCAATCAGTCCCTCGATTCCCACGGCAAAAGGGGTGGAGAAGAATAATGGTTTCAAATATTTCAGAAGCCCAGAGTTTTCTGGGTTGTTTGTTTTAAATTATTTAGTTTTATAACAGTTTGCATCCTGCAAATTGACGCATCTTCCCAATGTGAAAAATCCCACACCAGAAAAACCCACAAAAGACCTGAATCCTGCAAGTGTTTTATTGCCCTCCGCACAAATCAGTGGTGAGAAGAGATGATGGAATAGCTGTAACCTATGAAGCATGCAGACAGCGTGCCAACTTTCCTCTTGTGCATCTGCTCAGCCGAAGTACAGCCAAGAGATATTAGCAGACCTTTTTGAAGACAGCAGCAGCCCCAGTGCAGTACCAGAATCGCTGCAGAACGGTCACAAAGCTCACTTTTGTCAGGTGATTAATAGGCAGCGTTTCTAAAAATTCAGTTTAATTACCTGCGGACTGTTTTCACGTACCAGAAACACTCTTCAGACAGCCTTATCACCATTCCTGCATTTCTCTCAAAAATACATCTTTACAGAAGCACTCACACTTCCTTACAAGTTACCAGAATCCTACAACTTTATCCTCAATTTGGATTTCCTGTCCTCAGCCCCTGAAAATAAAATAAATGTCAACAAATACCATTTCCACTCTAATTTTATAGACCCTGACAGCCTTCAGCAGCTTACTGTCTACTAATGCCTTTAATAACCTTATTGCCTAGGATCACACGTTGGAGTTTATGACTTCCTTTTTGAATCAAGTTGTATCACCCCAGAGGAACACAAAGCCTCCGCTCGTAGCAGCGCGGTGAGCACAGCGCAGCTGGAGAAAAGCAGTGTCGGATCATGAGGCGTTATTGCTTTTCCGGCAATTGTACCCCCAGTGGCTCTACAGAGCTTTGCTACAGCATCAGGCTCCTCTGTTATTTTATTTTAATTAACCCAGCTTTTATTTAATTTTTAATAAGTGCATCCAAAATTATATTTATGAAATTGATTACAATTTGGATCTAAAGACTCTAGGACTAGCTCTGAAATCTTGATTTTTCTCTTTTACTCTCTCCTTAAAAGGCAGAGGGCATATTTCTCTATTTCTGCACGTTTAGCACACACCATTTCCTATGCGATCATTTTGTCAAAGGTGGGTTTTCTTCATGGGCAATAGGCTGAAAACTCCAGGTTGGGAGACAGTGACTTAGCCAAAATTGCATCCTGAGAAGTCATAGCGGAGCTGGTTCAAGACTAAAGTACAACGCATCCCCGACTCCATTTGCAGAGCAAACCCAGGCACCAGACAAGAGCTAATAATAACAGTTCAGCTGACTGGTGTGATAGTAGAGTTCAAATTCAGGATGAATTGTGCTAAAAATTCTGGTTAAAGCCAGAGGATGAAATTGTGATACGGCCCAAAAGCTTCTCAGGTCCCCATGGCAGACATTAAATGAATGCTCTCCCAGCATCCTCCATTTGAATGACTTAGGAAGGGGGGGTGGAAAAATAATCAAAGCATTTAAGGCTTGTAAAAGGACAGACAGGACGACCAGCTGATGTTTTGCTCACGTGGACCTGTGTGTACTGTGTAAGTAATTGCAATTTCCAACCACTTTTCTGCATATTACACTACGTGTGGTGGTAGGAGGACCCGTCTTTTAATTTATTGTCTGAGACAACACAGCTTAGTTTTATCCTGAGTGCTTATTTCAGGTTCCTCCCCATGTGATATTCGCGTGCCCTTGTGAGAAAGGCCTGACTCAATGACCTCTGCAAAGACAAGAGTTTATGACACAGATATTGTAGAACTCACTCCAAACCACCCATGTACCTTCTCTACATTCAGTAATGTCAAAAGTAGGTCATAAAACATTAATGGAAGGAAGTGAAATTAAATGATACTTAAGACTTAATTCAATATCACTAGTATCCCAAGTATTTTATTCTTATACTACTGGTCAATTGAAATTTTCCCTCTATCTCTTGTCTTTTCACCTTGGTTGCTAACTTGAACATAGAAATGCAGATAGAAGATCTGAGTAAAAACAGTAAAAGCAAAATTTTTCAGAGAAACTTTAAAAAAAAAAAAGGTCTAAAACTTGCAAACTAAATTTTGTAAACCAAATATCTGCTTCTCACTCTAAATGACGGGTGTTATAGCTTCCCCACTTGTAAAAAAATGCAGAAAAGATATTTAGGGATTTACCCAGTTCTTTCTTCCGTAGAAATAGAGTAACGCAGAAAATATTTAGGAATTAGTGGAATAGAGAAGTTTGCTTAAGCATATTGGATTTAACATTGTATCTTGTCATCCTGCGTTTTCTCTTGTGTCCCTCCTACATGAAGCCCTCAGTATCGTCATAGAATTAATATTGAGAGAAGACTCTATTTGACTTTATTGAGGAAAAATAAATTTTAATCAATATAATCCAAATCAGCTCCTCTCCTCCTTGTTTTCATTTCAGAACAAAATGAAAACAAATTCTCACGGGTAAAGAATTATTATCTGTAGAGGACAATCATAGGAGATATGTCAACAGGAGGGAGACTGACAGTAGCAGACACCTCAAGTACTCTGAGAAACTCAGCGTAACTAAAGTGGTTTAAACTTTTTTTGAAAATAAGGACAGCTTTGCATTTGTTTTTAAACTGTATGATGATTATACATCCCCAATAGATGGAGAAGTAGTCAATGAAGAGATCACGTGAGCTAGTAATATTGGGGAAGCAGCAGCAAAACAGCCCGTCTGACTAGCAAGGTGATTCAACTCCTTTTCTTCACCACAGATATCAGTATGGATCGCAAAAAGAGTCTGGGGAATAGGTCCTCAGTAGGGCCCGGTATCTGCGACCACAGGCTGGCGCTCTCCCGTGGAGGTGTTCAAGTCAACGTGAACACTGCGCAGGCTGGATTGGCACCTGGCGGTAATGCACAAACAAGGGACGTCACACACCTTACATCTGCTCCGAGGAGCAGACTGAATTTAGTCACGGCTGAACCCCGCTTTTCCATTTTGTTACACGATGGCCGACCTCTTCGGGAGGAGAGCAAAGATCCCAAACTGTACTCCTCTGGGCACAAAAAGAAATCGTTTATCGCACACTTCTGTATCATAACTGAAAAAAGGGTACATCCCAACGTAGGCAATAAAAAAATCCTTTTTAATGGTCTTTCAGGGGCAACTACATTCAGAGCACAGCGATGCATGGACAGAGCGAAAGCCAAGACCTGTGAGGAAAGGTCTGCAACAGTCATGGGCTCGGTCTGCGCCCCTTAGCAGCAGCAGGACCCCTCGGCACCAGACTTCTTCCCCTGCTTCATTTGGAGTCCAGGCACCACCTGACCCGCTGCACTGCGGCTCACACGGTCCGGGGGCCTCTCTTAACCAACGACACCTCGAATGGGCCATTGGTTATTCTGAGGTCAAGGTAGCAGGACAGCACTGGAATAACGACGTGGACTCTCACCTCTTGCCAGAGGACCTACGCAACCCTGCTTCTTGTTGCAGTCAGTGTATTTGTGATCTGTACCGTCACGTTTGACTAATTTTGAGCGCATATGTATAGTTCTGACAGAATCACCACCCCCAGGGAGTAGTAAATACCCGTTTTAAAAAGTCTGTAAGCTTCCATTCAAACAGAATGCTGAATTTAGTCTGTTTTGGTGAGCTTTTGTATTTGGTTTCTATAACCCTCTAGCAAGTGAAGATGTTTGCAGAAGGTCCTGAAACAGAAAACATAGATACTTTGATGCAGAAAACCCACAACTGCATGGAAAGGGAGATAAAGGACGTGTGTTTTCTGTCGACCTGGTTAACCCCTACTCCAAATTAAGAGAGAAGGTATTTTCTCTTCACCAAAACAAAAAATAAGAGATAAAAAGGAAAAAAAAACCTACAGTGATCAGTCCAACAGAAGACACGGGACCGTGACACCCCAGCTCTTCCGCTCTATGACATGAATGACAGCACCAGGCGTTCCTTCAGACACCTTTCATCCTCTCCTCAGCCTCTGGCTACCACAGCGTGCTTTGTGATTTTCCCAGATAGAAAGCAATGGCTCACACCTCAGAATCCCAACCAAGTTTCATAAAATGCCCAGAAGGCACCTCTCAGGAGGTGGGAGGAAACATAACGAGCTACACAGGAGACGTGTGTTTCTCCCCGCTGCATAAAAGCGGGCTAGCAGTGCCTGCCGGTGAAAAGAAATCCTAAATGGCTCGGAAGTAATGACTCTAAACATTTAATTTACACTTGCTGTTTCTGTTCCTAATTCGCCCTTTCAGTGAAATGGCGTGTTTATCCCGTCTTTATTGTTAGTCCGCAAATACTGTCTCCATTTCCTCAAACAGCCATGGCATTGTTATAGCGTAAGATATTGCACACTGATGCTAAATGAAGGTTTACGGACTAAAGCAAAATCAACCGCTCTGTGCCCTCCCCCAGCACGCCACGCCACGGGCCTCGTGTGCCACAAACGGATTTCCACATGCCTGTGACATTTTCCTATCATGCCGTAGCGGGGGCTGTTCTCACCTGACTCTTTGGCATAGGCGACATTCGTGCGTAGGGAGAGGATCGACAGAAGGCACACGTCGATTTTGAAATCTGCCTGATTTTGATGCAAGTCGCGTAGGAAAATGTTGCATCACTCGAAGCTGAGAGGCAGCCCCCAAGTAAACGTCTTGTTTGCAGCCTGAAATTGTGTGCAGAAAAGACTAAGTAATAACATATCCTGCAAACGAGTATCTACCATTAAAGGAAATTAGGAAGCCAGGTGTGCTTCACAAATAGACCTAGAATTTTTTGTCCTTTCTTGCTAAATGCGTGGCAGTTACCGAGGTGCCAACAAATCTCCTTTTTCCCTATCAACACACGCACAAAAGGCACAAAGCCTCTGTGTTATTATGCAGCCAGCACTTCACAAAGTGTATTCCATTTGGATTCGCTTTGATGAACTATACGTACTTCAGACCCGACTAAAACATTCCCTTCAGACTTTCAAAATTATATCAATACAACAAAATTGGAAGACAAAATTGGGCTATTTAAAGAATAGGATTTCATTAGATTTGTTCATTTAAGTGCTCATCTCCTTCCACATCTGACAACAGCTGTGCAGAAAATGTCTGAGTTGGTCTAAGAGAGGCTGGGAGTGCTTTACGAGAGCTGCATCCTTCCTTCTTGAATATACGCTGTACAAACGTATTTATTGGCACCTGAATAACGTGTGGAGCTACTGCCATGGGATGGGAAGTTGTCTGTCCCTGCTGTCGAATAAACCAGTAACGGCAACAAAAAAAAGCTGCTTTCCTCAAGAGAGGTCATATACATGGAGACAGAAAAAATAAAGGGAGCACCAAAACCTCTGAGAACATACTTGTCACCAGGGAGGCAATACTGATGCTAAATCACCCCGTGCCTCCTTGTCAAGTTTTTGCAGCCTTGCTAGCGGACGAGATCTCAAAGGAGGCTCTGAAGCAGGGTGTTTGCCGGTGTTTACAAAGAGGAAAGCAACGGGGGGAAAGCGTGGCAGCTTGGCTGGAAGCACGCACAGGCGAGCAGAGGGCTGCAGAGCGAACCTCTGCTTGTGCGCCCAGGATGGAGTTCGCTGTTAATCAAGAGTGAGAACTGTTCTTGGAATTCCTGCGTGTCACAATGACATTTAACAGATCTTTACTTCCACCAACAATTACCAGCATTGCAGTAGTTTATATCATAAATGCGCTGCTTCTCCAGAGGGGCAAAGAGGTGTAAAACAAACAGGAAAAGGATTTACACCCAGTGACTATGTGATGAGCAGCTCTACTAATTCTGGGCAGTGCAAGTAGTCCTTTCCTGCTGGTTTCCCCTGACCCAGATTTAGATGGCAAAACGCATTAGCCATACAGAAGATTATCCATCAGCTATTACAAACCAAGAATCGTAAGACCTGGATTTGTGCGTGTGTGCCAGGAGGAGGGGAGGGGGAGAATGTGCCTGGTGAGAATAATCAATATTATTAAGAGCTGTTCTCGTTTTGAGATTCATTCATCCCTTTTATACCACCTAAGTGGCTCAAAGGGGCCTTAATCCAGCCACGAATTGCCAGTGGAGAACACCCTGTGAATGAAAACCACTGGGCTCTGATACTACAAACGCCGCAAGATGCGACACACACCAGTGAGAGCGCACTCCAGCCTCACCTCCCGTCCACCTGAGCCACCGAGGACCACCTTTGAACTTTTATGGAGGTCATAGCAAGACGACCTTAATGCCCTCAAGTCCTTGCACATCCTGGAAAGCCAGGTATCACCCAGCACAGGGTGGGGCAAGGCTGAGTAATAGCTGTCCCACCAACACTGGAGCCTGAAACTAATTTTCAGTTGTTTCAAACTGGAACCATGTGCCTACATGATTTCATGATCTCTCCCCACCACCACCTTTTTTTTTTTTTTTTCCCCCTTTAGTTTTTCCTTTGGCAGTTTAAGACCACGCAAAACAATGCTCTTGAGATGAAGCAAAGGAGCTTGCTACAGATCTCTGTGTTCTTTCTACGGAGGAAGACGGGAGATGGGAAATGCCTTGCCAGATCTGAATGGGGTCTGTTCTCAGCATCTTCACTCAGGCTGTGGTCAGTGTGGCCTCTCTTCTGAACTGCAAGAAGTAAACGCCTCAAAACGCGATGGCTTCTCTTGGCCATTAACTGATGCAACCATGGATGCTACACGTAGTATACCCGGTGTCCACACTGCTGGCCCTCCGCTAATCTGTGCATTCATACCACATTTCCTCAATAATGCAGCGACAATTTTTGGCCAGCTGTGAAAAACGTGGCGAGCAGATTTCAGTGGAATTGCTTGGGCTTCCACCTTCACTGTTACGTGCCTTAGAGGTAGTTAAATGGTAACAGCACTTTTTCCCCTTCAGTTGCAGACTTGCACCTTTAACAGAAGCTCAGTCCTCCTGTGATGGATGGTGAGGGGCAAGTATTAAAAAATAAAATAGTCAGGTTAAGAGAGGCCTCAGTGCAGTAAGAAGCCAAGAAGAGCACTACATGTATAGCTAGAGGACTCTTAAAGCTCAGATTCTGAAGTAACAAAGAAACTAGTCAATGTTTCATCCTTTAATTTCTTTAAAAGTCATTTAGAACTGCTTTATACAAAATCCCAATTCTAACCCCGTGTGGAGATAATGCTGTTGACCTATAGCCAGAATTTATCCTGACAGCTTTTGCTGTACTATGTGCATTACCTCCCCAAACTGCAAATACCTCTTTGCACTTAAGAAATGGCTCCTGGCAGTTGTCCAGCTTATTTCTATGTCTATGCTCCATCAAAGCTCAATTACCCTGAAAACTTCAATAAATATTACCAGGATCTCTGCCACAGTTCTTAGAGGACATGCAAGAAGATTGGTTTTTAAGCAACATTATTTCAATGAGAAAAAGTGGCTACAAAGTTACATATTTTCCAGGGAGGGAGTAAGGAAAAAAAAAAGATCCAGGGTAGGGGGAAAAAAAAAAAAAGTGGAATTTTAAGTGCATCTTATAATGCGAGTCATTGTTTTTCTACACATACTCTGTACTGATTTCTGAAAGTGCTTACCTTTCTGGGGTTGTTCCCAGTCACATTATAGAAGCCACATACAGAACTTTATAGTTCTGCAAATCATTTCCTGTCCTATGAATGTTCAAGCAGAAAAAGGCTGAATGTGATACTAGTGCTGTTTATTAAAAAAAAGAAAAAAAAAGAAAAACCAGGAGGAAGGGAGAAGAAGTACAAAATAGTAAAACAGAATAACATGGATCGGGTGAAAAGTGCTATACAAGGGTAGTTTTGAAGGGGAATGCTAAATATCTGGTGAAGGTTAGTTGGCACGGCTAACGCCGAAGGCGTGGAAATCGATGGGGTTTTGCAACACATCTGACCCAATGGCAGCACTTTTGGACACATTCCGGTGCACCTTCCACCGCTCGGATCCGGAGCGCAGAGAGGCAATGAAGAGTATCTCTGAAGCACCCAACACGGCAGACTACCACAAATGAGCAGCCGGTCTGAGAGAGATGTCCAGTAAATTTGAGAAAATTGAATTGCAAGGGACACGGCTGCTGGAAAACCCTAATGCATTCTTCCCAACGCACAGCCATGCAACCAGTTCTATCCTGTGGTTGTAAAATCTAGAGAGAAGCATGTTTTTTCCTCTAGTTCTATTACAGACAAACTAAAGGGAGCAGCAGCTGTGAGGGAGCCGAGCAGAGACTCTCTGCAGGAATAGCTGGGGCTCCACAGGAAGCACTTAGTGCTGCTGAGGTTCCTAAATGGTAACAAATGCATTGTGCTCTGATTTTAGATACTGACAGAACCTGCTTTTTAATGGCCGGACCGCTATGAACAGTATCCCATGTGAACATGCATTGAGACATTTTGTATTTTCAATTTTTAGCTGCTCAGTTATCGCTGAGCTAATTATGGAAAAGCTTGTAAAGCTTCACACTAACTCCACAGAGCCTGTATTTCTGCATCAGCCAAACTCTAGCTAAAATCTGTTTCCAAACAAAAATTCGTGCCTAAGGAGTGCTGTCGTCGTAGAGGTTACTGATGCACCATAAAACCCAACTTATTTTCTAGATAAAGTTTACACTGTATAAGATCCTGAATCAGACCACCTGCTCTGATAACTTGATTTTAAACTGTGAAAAAACTGACATCCACACGCAGACGTTGATCCCCAAACCAACGGGATTGCTCGGCGGTGGGAAATTGCCATTCCCAGAACAAGGTAACGCGCCTAGGGCTAACCATTAATTTGAAATATTAAGTCCCATGACTGAGTAAAATTAAGTCCTAGTTTGGGTAAGCCCCCTTTTGGAAACTGATAAATAAATAATAGCTTGATATATGGGGTTTAAATTTTCTGGTCTGAAACGTTTTTTCCTCTTCGAGAACAGATGCGTAAATCCTACAGAGGCTAAGAGTGCATATTCCACAGATCCCAGAGGCCATGGCATCTGCCAGATTCTAGGTAAAGAACGGGGCATTTGACAGCGCAGGACTGAAGTTCACTCTGCACATGTGCTGAACAGAGCAGGGGGTTTGGTTGGGGCTTGGGTTTTGTTTTTAATCAGGAAGGAGCTAACTCTGCTAACCTTTCAAATACAGATTTTTAAGCTGTTCTTAGTATTTGCTCTCCTAAAATTCAAGCATTTGAAAATCCTAAAATTCTGTCGAACTATCACAGCCCTGAGGGCACTAATATGTCTTAATGTCCCCGACCAACCTCACCTGACGCCCCCACCCAGTCCTGCTCAGGGGCCCATTTTGTCTCAGCCCAGAGCCCCCACACCTTGCCACATCTGGGGCTCTTGCTGGACCTTGGCAGCACCCACTTCTCCTACCCACCCACAGGACCTCACCCAGCTCATCCCTGCAGGGCAGTGCCCTCATTTGCTGCTCCCTGGCAAGGAAGAGACCAAGGGAGGTTTCAGGGTGAAGCTGAAGCATGACTTCATGATTGGAGATGCACAAAATTCACTTACAAAGCCAAGATAACTTCTACACACTCTTCACACGCCTGAGTTTCTACTCATGGGTTTGCTTTAAACCAAAACGCGCTTAGGAAGAACATTCTTGAAGTGCTGTCTTGAACATTTTGCACTATGCTAGAGAAGCCCCCAGCCACTGATCGTTAGGAGCGCTGCAAAACCATTGTATTCTCAAGTTCCATATAGCAACGTGATCAATAAAACTGGAAAAGCCAGCTCCAGCTCTGGCCAGGCAGAGGACTAGCAGCAGAAATTTGGCCCTCTTGACCTCCCAAGTCCAGAGAAGGAGCAGAGGGGACAAGTCAGTGGTGCATGTGCTGGAGAAAGGCAAATCCCAGGTGACCTTGAGTGAGAATCTCCCTTCTGCTTCTTTTCTCACCCGTGACAAACCCAGAAACAGAAAAGAGACTGCTAGGAAAATTCTGCTTCAAGGTACAGCCACTGTGATACGGATGCACGTGGTCCATGCTATAGGTGATGACACGGGTAGCGTCACAAGGGGTGACAACACCAGGGTAACATCACACCTGGGCACCATCCTACCCAATGGGGCACAGCTATGCACCAGCCCCGATCCGCCTTGCACGGAAATACCAAGTGTAGTAGTACTCTCTGTTTTGTTTCTCCGAAGTCATTAACTGAGCCCATAATTTATGGCAGCTGCCATTACCCCGTGGGGAGCAACGGGGCAGCAGGACAACCCCAGCACGCAGCAACAGCCCCCGCTGCCCTTCTCCAGTTAGTGACGCACAACACGCTCAGCTCATCGCCTCCCTCTCACGCCATTCAACAGCTTACGAGGAGCTTGCAGGCTATAAACGATAAGAATCAACGCTTGCATCACGTTACACACAGGCACCAATTTAAAATAAGATGTAATAGCAGATATGAAAAATATAGGAAGTCCAAGAGCAGATTTCTGCACGCCTCACACTAAAACCATCAATCGATTTAAAAACTTAATAAAATTCATAAAGGAATCTAATTATCTATAGAGCCTATTCAATTATAAAACAAGACGAAGAAAAACCGGACGAAATAAGACTGCTGTCTTGTATTTACTGATCCATTTAATGTTGCTGGCTGTACGCACTAAATTAATATTTTCCTCGTGAAGATAGCTGGAATATTTATTCCGGATACCAAGGAATGCAATCATTATTTAAAAACAGTAGTGAAAGCCTTGCCAGCATAGGAAGGTTTTATTTATTATCTACAAATTCCGAGTATATGTCTGTATATACACACATTTAGTGCGTACATGTATATGGTTACGTATCTGTTTATATATCTATATGCTTACACAAGTGTGTATGTAAAAAGTGCAGGTTTGGTGTGTTCTTGTGGTTTATTAAATACATAAGAGAAGTTAATTTGTGATGAGGAGAAGCCAGATAGTGCCAAGCTTTTCATACGGAGATCATTATTAATGTTTATTTTCTGCAGTCCCTGAGGGGAGAGATAGTAGGTTTCATCAGGATTTTCAATAAATTGTTAATTAAAATTTACAGCTTTGCAAAGTTCTTTTGTGACTGGAAATACAGTATTGGCCAGCTCTATTCTCGGAGGCTTTTTGAACTGTATCATTGCCAGATCCTGCCTCTTCCTTAGAAAACAAGTTTCAAAAGGGTTGAGCTACCACAACTTCCATTAACTGCAACTGCAGCTGTGATTTCTCAGTACCATTAAAAAAAACCAGACTGTTTTGGTTAGCCGTTGATGAAGATTTAGGCTTTTCCAGTTCATTAGATTTATACGAAGGAGAGTTTTAAAGGAAAGTTGATGCGAAGGCAAATGTAACCCCCAGCAGTTTCAGTCATCGTCCTCGAGTGGTCTTTTTTGTGTTATTTGGACCTTGTCTAGTCTTTAACCACAGAGCAGAGCCACATTAATTAACTTAAAATATCAAATTACCGTGTCGGGGAGTACTAAAATTATATTACAAATACCAAACTGTCTGAAGTATACGTTACACCCGAGGTCATTCAGGAGTAAGTTCTTACATTTAGAAAGCACTAACAAGAATTCCCATTATTCTTAAGTACCGGGCTTTTTCCAAAAACAAAAATCTCTACCTAGAAACTCACGTTTTAGCTCAGTGTGAGGCATTTTGATGTCACACATCAAAGTTAGCCAGATTTCTGAAGAAAGATATTTTGCTAGAGAGCTGATCCAATACAGAGGGGGAAATTAGGGGAGCAAAAGTAAATATGCAGTAATTATTAACAAACTACCTCACAGACAAACACCGCTGCAACTGGAAGACGGAGATGGATTTATCACCCTCAAAGGCCACGAGAGTCACCAAAACCTGAAACTTAGGAGCTGCAGTTGGCATCTCACAGAACTTGCAGAAGTTGAGGCAGGAACAGATCAGCTGGCATTCGCAGTGGCTTCTCATAGTGCCCAAGTTGCCAGTGCCTGAAAAATTGGACAGGAAATCTCCTGGAAAAAGATTTTCTCAGAAAAAAATCTCAGCGTGGAAAACATGAAGAGAGGATTTCCAGTTGGCTGGACTCTTGGAGTAGAGGCGAGGAGGTGTAAACAAGGGAACAGTTCTAACTCCTGGAAATCTCATTAAAATGAGACTGGGTTTTCTTCAGACGGCAGCGCTGTTTGAACTACCTTCTCAGTTACCTGAGCTGCCTTGTCATGTTTTGCTGCTTCTCTGTGTTTAGGAACTCAAGGACGGTCTAAGCCTAACAATGCACACAAGGAAAAAAAAAAAAAAAAAAAAACGACGCACCAGTGCTTAGGTACCACATTCCTGTGTCCTCTAAGTGGTAAATTAGAGTCAGTTAGTTAATCCCCTCCCCACCCCCCCCTTATGTTCTACAAGACAAATATCAGTATTGAGAGATGAAAATTCAAAGACAGGTTTCTCATGAAAGGTTAAGAGACATCATTTGGTCTCTAGGTATAGATATCGCCTTAGAAAGTAAAGGTATGGTACTCTGCAGCTACCATAAAGAGACCCCTCGTGTGATTTTAAAGTGGGGGTCCTTTTCTTTTTGGCAGGATACTTTTTTCCATTTATCTCATGTTCAAGCCACTTAATTGCTACAAAAAAAA
This sequence comes from Bucorvus abyssinicus, assembly GCA_009769605.1. Classification (NCBI taxonomy): domain Eukaryota; kingdom Metazoa; phylum Chordata; class Aves; order Bucerotiformes; family Bucorvidae; genus Bucorvus; species Bucorvus abyssinicus. The sequence goes on along the minus strand of CM020039.1, from coordinate 4,532,403 downwards.
AAAAAAACCCACACCTTAAAATTGACCTAGAAATTAGCAGCTTTGAGGCTCTGAAGGGCTCATCTAAAAGTAGACCAAAGGTAAATGTTGCAAACCAGGAAGCGATCCCCAATAAACAGAACAGTTCGATGTATGTGTGGTGGGTTGACACTGGCGGGACACCAGGAGCCCACCAAGCCACTCAATCCCTCCCCTCCTCTAGCAGGATAGGGCAGAGGAAAGATAACAAAAGGCTCGCGGGTCGAGATAAAGAGAGAGATCACCGTGCAATTACCATCACGGGCAAAGCAGACTCGACTCGGGGAAATTAATTTATTGCCAATTAACAACAGAGTAGGATAATGAGAAATAAGAACAAATCTAAAAACACCTTCCCCCTCACCTCTCCCTTCTTCTCAGACTCAGCTTCACTCCCTATTTCTCTACCTCCTCCCCCGTGAGCAGCTCAGTGGGACAGGGAACGGGGTTGTGGTCAGTCTCTGCTGTTCCTTCTCCCTCACGCCCTTCCCCTGCTCCAGCAGGGGGTCCCATCCCCAGGAGACAGTTCTCCATGAGCATCATTGCTTCATTCTAAGACTAGGATAAGAGTAGGTGCAGAGAAGACTGACCCCCCCGTCTTGCTTTGCATCTGTTACAGACAGAACCCAAGCATCTCTGGTATTTCTGGGCACATTTTCATTTCCAGGTCTTTTAAGAGATTTAGCTCTGAACTTGGCTCTTGCCAGGGGTTTTCATGAACACCAAATTTATCTGATTTCATTTTGCATTTTAATTAAGAGGTAATAATTGACAACATAAAGCTTACTAACTACAACTCGGTGATTTATCTTGGACCATAACACTCGTCACCAAACCCTATTAATATCACTATCTGAAAGCCAGTTCCTCAGGTTGCTGAGCATGAAAATAACCTGGAAATTAAATCACAATCAGATATTCTAAGCAAACGATTCCAGAACAGAATACATAAATCAAAAATATATAATTAACTGTAAGTGCAATAGAACCAATTACTGAAAATCCTAAGGATACAATTATTTTTAAAAGGCAGTAAAAAGTGAAGGGAAGAGCAAATTGAATTTTGCTAGAGGTTATTCTCTGAAAATATGAAAATCAGTATTTTTCAAACGTGCTGTGTCCTGTTTCTTACATATAAGGCATAATGCCTTCGCTCAGGATTTGTGCCAAACGCTGCGTGCAGCTGAGCCAGCTGGGGATATACACCTCTCCACCCTGCTCAAAGACCGTCACACTCCGTCACTCCCACGAGTGCCGTGGGCTTCGTGTTCTTGCCCCTTGTATTAAAACGGAGAAACGAGAGATTAGCTATCTACCACGTCAACAGCGTAGCGGATTTCTGGTGGAAATTCTATGGTAGTATTCAAAAAATTCACGTTGCCTTATTTAACCCCCCGCTTCGGCACCGTATCTAATTCTAGGACCACTTCCCTGTTCCATCGAGGAGCTGCTGCATTTCTGTTTGTTTGGCGTTTGGGTTTGTTTTTTGCTCGTTGGTTGGTTGGTTTGGGGTTGTCTTTATTTCTTACCCACCACAGTCTGCGATCACTGAGGGGAAATAAAGGATACTATTCATAAAACTATCATTCATTATCATTCTTGTAAGTGATAATCACTTTGTTAAAAGCCAAGTACCAGAACTAGTACTGAAATCAGCGATTTAGGAATGAACGGGTAGATACTGAACAGTTGGAGCCTTGCTGAAACGTCTCTCCTCTGTCAAGTCTTCCCGTATGCACACGGCAATCCCGTAGTAACCAGAAACCAAAAGAATCAATATAAAGTTGAAGCCTTAGTTCATTCCTGGAGCTGGCATTATAAAATGAATCCTTTTTATTCTTTCCACTTCCAACATATTTTCATAGTAATGAATACTAATGCGATATCACTCCTTGATGGGATTCCGCCCCCCCCAATGCTACAGAGCACTTTGAAGGATTTTTTTTTCCCCTCCACCAAGTGTAATGGTATTTTAATTATGTAGTTCTAAATGCTCAAGAACTTTAATGAGGAATTTGATCGACTAATTGAATGAGACGCAGCCAAATATAAAAATTTAAATAGATGCTCCACACACTTTATGATTCCTGGCAAAGGTGCCTGAAACGTGTTGACCCGTTTACACTTCACCCTGGGTATTTCACTGCACTGCTTCACATGCTACATCAATCTGTCGGATGGCAAAGAAAAGGAGGATATTAATTTGCAGTTGCAACGTCGCCACCTTCATCTGAGCACAGACGCAACAATTCTGCATGCTGGGGTGAGAGGTTCCAGTAAAGAACAAGAGAGGTATAAAGAGACACTTGTTTAAGATTTCCCATCGTATTTACAGCAGCTCCATAACGTAACAATAACTTTGGAGAAACTACGGTAATCACAAGAGAATAAAGCTTCTGTAAAAGAAAAAGCAGGATCTGAACCCCTGAATACCCTGGGTTGCAAATGTACACCACGACCCCCGCCCCAGCTTTTACAAGCCAGCACAGCGACAGGTATCTGAAGGCTGGAAGTCCTGGTTTTAACCAGTTCACTCAGACTGCAGACAGCAAAAGGACACGGTCCTTTAAAGCGTTCCTCACATCAGCGGCTTAACACAGTCACTGCCGCAGGAATAAAGTGTCAGCCCCCCAGCCGTGAAACACACCCCTCCACTGCCAGTTTAAGGTGGAAATCTGTTGCTTCTTACCAGAGTGCTGCTCTAAGTACGGAAGAATGAACGTTAAATGACGGTAAAGCCATGCTTACCATTTAATATTCCTTATTATGCATTATTACAACAATGCACCGTATTGAAGTGCATTACTTATTAAATATGAATATTTAGCTACCTATATATTTGCTCAGTTATTTTTTCATCCTGAATCTTCAGGAGCTACATGGCACAAACTGAAGGTCTTATGTTTATTTAGATATATTCATTTATCCTTGTGCAAACATTGGTTCACCTTCCATCAGTTCACCTTCCAAGGAGAGTCATTTCACATTGCTTTAAAGTTCATTTTCATTGCAGATTTCTTCCAAGGCATCCCCATTAGCTTAAAAAAATACACTGTAAAATCTAGAACAATTTTGCCTTCCTGAAAGTAACTCAGCAAAACAGGCCACAGGGTATCCTGTAAGCCAGGCTCAAAGATGCTGAGTTTTCTGATTTTGATGGAGAAGGTGAACACTGAGGATACACGCCTTCTGGACTAGCAGGTCTCTCCGAGCGCTCAGGAAGCCCAGCAGCACTCTGGCCAGCGAAACTTCAGCCTGCATCCGACTTTCTCACTACTCTGTGTCCTGTTGCCTCTGTCGGATTAGCCTGATATTAGCCACAACATTGCACAGTTCTGGGAAAGAATGGCAGAATCACATGGAGGGATTGGGGAGCGGGGAGCAGGATGGGCAAGATTCCTATGCCTCATAATAAAACAGAAGAAAATCATTTCTATATATGGCACCAAGACATTCTGTAAGCTGTTGCCCACCACCTCTCAGCTGCTTCCAGATACGAGCCCACCCAGCAGGACAGTTGTCATAAGCACTGATCAACTTCAGTGCTTTCTAGGACAAACAACTGTTTGAACACTCATAAATAGCTACGTCATCCTTACATCGCTAGTAAGGCTGATCTTCACTTCCCAAGACCTATGTTGTGTCAGGCAGGACACTGCATCTCCCAGAGCAACCAGAGGCAGCTGCTGGAGATGGAGGAGCTCCTACAATGGATGATTAGGGAATAACTCACGTTCTGGGGAAGGTTTCTTTCTAATTTGCAGGCACGGAGAGGATTGGCAATCGTCAGAACTATGAGCGCACGCTGTCTGTCACGCCCGTGGACGTTCAATAGCCATATAAATATCTGGTCAATGAACTCCATTAGAGCTTACTTTTTTGTGGCAATGAGCTCTATAGATTAATTCTGTGTTTGGTAGAAAACAGATACAATTCATTTGTAACCAAGCAATGTGAATCAAGCTGCTTTTGCTGGCACTAAATTTAACCTGCCTTGCTAATTTGTTTTCATCTTCTTCTGTATTTACATTTGTTTTTAAACTGTCCAGAAAACCACTAGCAGCACCTAAATAACTGTACTGCTGACGATAATTAGTCCTATACTGGGTCATACTAAGTTAACTGAGCAATAAGTAGGAAATCAACAGCTGAAGGCAAAAGATACAGAGAAATTATACTTTGGGGCCTTAAATATTCTTATTAGATGGCCTGAAGTAGCTCTTTGCATTTTTCAAGGCCAGTGTTCTGCAGTGTTCTGCAGCTGTTTGGTAAACAGTATGTGTTTCATAATGTTAAAAAAATAAATCTGATTCATAGAAAAACACAATGACAAAGTGAAATAGTGTAGGATGACAGCTTGGTTTTATTATAAAACTCCTGAGGATCACTGCCTTGAAGAGTCATCAGCATAATTTTAGGAAGAAATGTTGTGTTCATTTGTCTTTGTACACTTACCTACGCATCTCTCAGCTGACAGAAAACAAAACGTCAGTGATCTAACATCTTAGACCCTTCTAAGCTTGGTGCATGTGCAAACCTGGGAGTCATTGCTGAGGTGATACACAAGTTGTCCTGTAGAACCTCTTCTCCACAGGTGTGACCTTTCTTCCATGAAGAGTCATTTGTCTTAATGACAAGTTATGACACATCTACAGCCTGACTAACGAGCCCCAAAACACCGAGTGTGCTCCTGTGACTAACTGCAGTAACGTGAAAGCTTACGTGAAGAAGTTAACATTACATCGTAGGTCACAGCGTCTGCTCAGTTTGCACGCGCGCACTAGCTATACAAACTGGAGGTGTTCAGACCTACGGCACTGGGTCAACCCACGAGAATTAAGAGCCCAAAACGATGCTCAGATCCATATACACAGATTATTTTTGTTATGAAATTTCTGTCTCCTGCTGATGGACACTAGGTGCGTCTCCACTGAATTCAGATTCATGCCAGTGAAACCCATACAATAATAATTTATAGGCACTGAAAAACTGTGTTTGGTAAGGAATACATTATTAAAAAGGTTGTCTAGGATAACCACTGAAGAGCCCTATGATTCATTCCATCCAGTGACCAAATTATTCCAGAGGAATCTCTCATTTTGGGGTATTCTTAAGTGTTGCCAATTGCATTCCAAATTCTCGCAGATTTTTGCTCTAAGAAAAATTCTTTCTGTACCACACTAAAGAGAGTCCCAGTGCCTCGGTGCTCTATTCTAAGGATACACAGGGCTGAAGATGCACCTGGTTCGTGCTGCATCTGATGAAACCAGTCTTGCACTTGTGCACTGACCTCACACTTCTAGGGGAGCCAACATAAAGAACACGGAGATGAAATATATGTCCAACCATCCTACACTCCCTGAAACTCACATTAAACTGAGAAAGCAGAGCTGAGGAAAACAAAAGGCACGTGCCTCACTCAGCCTGAAAACCCACAGAAACTGAAAAGCCAAGCTGCTGGTTCAGTTTAGCGTGTGTTGTGCACAGAAAATCTACCTTCTCAATATGCAGCGTCATCTACTCTGCTGAGACTCTGAAATAAGTACAGGGAATGTATCAAGAAAAAAGAAAGGATCCGATCATGCCATCAACAGCTACACGGAGAGTCTCCATGATGTTCGGGTGTTTATTTCTAACTGAGATGTGCGTTGAGAAATCCCCTAATTTGAGTGAGGCTGTTACTCTAACCCCTCACCCCTGGCACGTTCAGAAACCCCTCCGAATCGGTGCTGATACATTTTACTTCAGTAAAACGCCTGCATCAGAAATGGAACAGCAATTCTTATTATCGATACTACAAGTGAGATGAAAATCTTCGTTCTTCAGCACAGAAGTGCTTTGCATTATTTCATTATTTATGCATTATATATGCTTATTTGCATTATTTCAGCCCCAATTTCTTCTAGAAAAGATGCCCACTTTAGTGTTGTGAGAATCTGTGCATATGAATATGTATGAATGTATGTAAGCATGTGTGTACTTACTAATTAGGCTGAAATAGGGATACCTGAAACTGGGTGATGCTGGATGCTACCAGATATGATTACTTCTAGGAAGTCAAACACTGGCAGTTATGCTTTGTACCTTTACAACACGCCAGGGGTTGATTAATTTAATGGTAATTGCAATCCCCTACCATGGCGTTGTGCACAAATAGTCATCTCAGACTGTGAAACTGGAGGAACATGACCTGTGAAGTTTATCTAGTGCAGCAGTTTTCTTCCTTGGTGATTTTGCTGTCAACATTGCATTAATCTCTGTCTGTTTTTGAGCAAGACACAAACAGCGCATTATCATGGAGAAGAAACAAATGTTAATGAAGCTCACAAATCAGCTTGAGTTTCTGACTATAGGATTTCAGGACAGAAGAGATCCATAGCTACAGTGCTGGTCTCTCGGCTCACCTACGACCCAAGACTTGGCAAGATGAAAGGGCCATCTTGTGGACCTACTTCATCTTAAAGTTATGTTAAATTAATAAGCATAAATATACCACAATATCATTATTCAAGAAGTAAAGAGGAACTAGCTTGTCAGCCACTAAGTAAATCAGGGTAATTTTATCGCAAGGCATTCTTATATGATTTAATGAAGCGCGTTTCTGGAGAGCATTAAGAGTGTTAGAACAGGGTTAACCCGATGGATGGGTACCAGGATGAGAAGGTGGTGTTACCGTCCCACTTCAGTATATTTTCAGATGGATTAGAATGTTTGCTTGATGTTCTCACCTTATCATTCACTCCAAAATGTCAACAGCCGCTTATGAAATTAAGATTTAAGAAAAGGTGGTAAAAAAAAGTTTACCTCAAACATGTCAGATTACAAACACTTCTGTTGGCACTAAATGAGGAAACAAAGGGTCTTCAAGGCTTCATCACGATCCAAGAGTGTCATCTGACTCTGAACGACGCATTGTTAAAGCTTTTCCCTTAAGATCCAAGTTGCACCTTTCTGCAGAGCATTTATACCTCAATCAGGCAAGTGCTGAGCAGCTTTTACTGCAAAGGTAATAGCAGAAAGTGCTAGAAAAAATGATTTAAGAAATACTTTTTTCCATAAACTGTTGAGAATTTCTGAGCATCTAGGGTATCTGGTGACCACTTGTCAAATTACGTCCACCAAGTAGATGCGGTGCCAGATGTACTACTCTGCTTGAGGCTGTGTGTCCTTGCGCTCTGCACAATATTAGGACTTCCACACCCTTGCTGTGTCATTATATAAATAGCCTAATTAGGCATTTTACAAACATACAGACATGATCTATAACGATCTGTAATCATTTGCCACACCAGGATCACGGCGCAATTATCCTACACCAGCGTTTCTCCAAAAACGTGAAGTTTGGGGAAATAACCAGCACTCTGAATATAAACAAGCACATCCTACTGCACAGGGCTGAAAAGTTGGCCCCGGATTGCTGCTGTGCCCTCCTACATGCTGCCAGGGCTACCCTGGGCCACTCCGTCGGTGTCCAAGCAGCTGCTTTGTGCGCATTAATGGGCTCTCCTGCTATGCGAGGTGAACGCCCTGAGAAACTGTGTTCTAAATACTGCTCCAACCTTAACTATCCCAATCAGTTGACATACAATGCAGTACACGAGCAGCCTGGAAGGTGATGATGTATAACGTGTCTTCAGGTATGGCCGGCAGACATTAAACAAATACGCTGGAACTTTCAAGGGTATGTGTTCCAGCTACACTTTCTGACTTTGAAGAAAATCTCAGTTCCTTCAAGTAGAAGCAGAAACACGGAGCTCACTGGTACAAGCACACACCACCGTCTGGCTGCATTGTGTGCTCCGTATTGTCAATACACGTCCCTCCTGCAGGACGTCCAAGTAAACATCCTACTTTTCTATGTCACATTCAATACCACTTCTGCTTAACAAGAAAAAGGATAAAGCTGTGACATTATCACCCCAAGTTTCCATAAATTACCTCTGCTATATCTCACTACTTCATATTCCTCCTACATAAAAGCAACGCTCATGGAACCACGCAATTACTGTTTCTTTCCAATGTCCCTCTATAGATTAGGCTTTAAAAAAAATACACAAACTTTGAGTTCAAAATGCAGCTCTTGAGTGCCATAGCCAAGATCTTATTCGTAAGAGTCTGTTCTGTGTTCCAGCTGCCCCATAGCAACCCGATGTTTTGTGGTAAGTTATTCTTTGCCCACGGTTACACCGTGAATCACTCCTTTCCTGGAATTATGAATAAATCTTTGCAGTAATGTGCTGTGTCAGGGTGGTAAAGAGCTTCTGTGATATTTTCTATCCTACTTATTTCAAAAAACAATTAGGGCCCTCAAGGTGAGTATTACATTCTGCTCTTTAAATTTCTGCAATTTATCCAGGAACTCTGCAATTCAGAAATGAGAATTTTATTCTTTCTAGTCCCAACACTGCTATATCCTGGGTATTAGTGAATGGCTAATGAAGTAAAAACATTAGATCCCACAATTATAGCTACGTACATACCTGATAAATAGCCCAGCATAGCCTAAACAAAGCACTGCTAGCAAAACGCAGGTGAAAATCAAAATATTTAGGCATGAGATGCATTTTGGAACACCCTTGAGACACTTAGGCTGTATCTTCTATTTCTGTAGAAGTCCCTAGCCACTGAGATAAGGTGGGAAGACAGATTTAACCTGGGCTTCCAGTATTTTATTTCTGACATCAACACCTAGGAGGTTTCTGGAAAAAAACAGGCATTTTTAAAAATCACACCTTAATGATTGTAACAAAGACCCCACAGGTCTTTTTAATATAATAAGATTTAAAATGAAGCTCTCTTAAGCCTTGTTTCTGGGTGATGATTTGTCATGAAAGAATAAGAGCAGCAATCAAATTTTACCAGGCTTATCCTGTAACTTCTCAGGAACTTTGCAGAGTACCATTTCTCAGAGCAAACATGCTCGTTTCACCTTTTCAGTCCCCCAACCAAGTTCAACCAAACCTGCCATACGATTAAAGATGTCAAAGGTTTTAATGTCTTAAAAAAAAAAAAACTCAAACAAACCAACCCAACAACAACAACACACAACTAAGCACACACCAACAAAACCCAACCAACCACACACACACCAGCTATCAAGATGGGGTGGAGGAGCCACTCGCAAGTGAGTGACCCCACAGAGAAGGCTGTACTTCATTTTCTTTTGTTCTTGGCCCACGAGGTGGGACAGCTGCAGAGCAGATGCAGGGTTGCATACACTTGGGTTGGAGCTGAAGCACAAGCTACTTCTTGCCTTCACCACAATACAGGAGAGAACAGAAACTAGCCTGATGGAAATTAGGGGATGCAAAGCATGGCTGGAAACACTATGTGAAGGATGAAGATGCACAAGACTTTTCCAAAGATGAGAGGGAGGAAGCGGTACAAGACACAAATTTGTAGCAAGAAGGACATGTTAGATAGGCAGCTCCTGCAGTGTTGTGTAGGTAGACGCCTGCCCACTGTATGCTGTACAAATTTTAGCCTTCGGATTATTTTTGAATTTTAATGCACCTCTTGAGAGCTTTCATTTGTGCCATGCAGAGTCTATAGGCTGCTTCTGACTCTGTTTCAGTACCCTTAAAGGTGATTTTCCCAATGGAAAGTTTGCCAAACCATCTGCATTCATGAGCCTGTTGGTAGTTTTGAGATCAATACTGCTACAGCAAACTACCTTCCCATCTTGAAAGCTTTGCAGCAGTTATGGTTGGAACTCCCTTTTCTGGGATTAAAGCTGAAACTAGAAGTTGATGATCTTCAACCAGCATAAATCATTACCTATATAACATCGGTGGAAAGTTTCAACTGCCCAGAATAGCTCAGAGATCCTTTCTCAATTTCCACACAGCTCCGTTTTGCCAAGGTAAGGAATTTAGAGGCAAAGGCAATGGACCTTTCACTCAGATCTTCCATCAGATGTGAAATTACTGCTCCTGTTCCACTTAGGGAAGCATCATAAGGTAGCTTTATAGACAAAGGTGTGTAAGGACTCTCCCGCACAATATGAGCGCCATTACTCACGAAGAGTCCCACAATGCCCCGTGAATCAATGTGTTTCTATTCGCTCTGTAACAGTTCATTCTGCAGATCGAATGCTGTTAGTGCCGTAGGCAAAAACCTACAGAAATAACTGACTGTCTGCAAAGAGGGGTTCACATGGGGGACATTGAAGGTTAAGGTTCCTAAAGATAAATCACAAGGCTTAGGTGAAACTCTGCCAGCCATAACACAGTTGAATCTTCAAAAAAATTCAGATTTTCCTTATTCCCTTCAAATTCTTGACCATTTCTCAGCAGTACTACTTAAGGTGCTCTGTAGCACTAACTTCCACATAACACTGAGTGCTGGGAATGCCATAAAACATCTGTTTTATTGTTAAGTGCTAAAAAAACCCCAGTACTAAAGGCATTGATAGGATTAGCTGGTGATACGACACCATCTTTGAAGAGGTATTTTTGCTATCAACTTCGATCTCCAATTTTGTAGACATTTCTCTAGATAGGCTTGGTAGCTTACCATCAACTAACAGAACAAGTTCATCCGCTGTTTCAGTTAAGAGTTACTAAATTGCATCTATGCGTTAATAGTGAATCTGGTTTAGATGTATAGAGCTTCAACTGTTTTTATCGAGGCTACTGGAAATGTGTTGTAGTGCTGCACCCTCATTGTCAGATCACGGGTTCTGCGAGGGGCTTATGTTCCACCTTTTTTCTTTTGCTGTACTGAAGAAACCTACCAACCTATACAACTGGTCTCTCCTAAACAACAGGAATTTAAGATCCTAATATTGTCCTAAAAGCTGTGGGAAACTATGTGGAAGAGTCCAGCTAACTTCCACCGTGGGTCGTGTATGACCTTCCGACACTGAAAGCTTGGAGAAGTGTTAAGCTCTATCAGTCCATCTAAATCACATTCCCAGCCAGTGTCTATCGTACCATAAACGATCTTCTCCCTTCACGGCATGCTGCCGAAGAATACATATTAGCTCCGTTGCAAAAATGCTGAGAAGATGCAGATTTTTTTCTGCTCATTTAAATCATCAAGTCTCATCTCTGGTGTCTGAGAATACTGTCAAAAGTATATTTCAAATTCTATTCCTTCCGCTGCTAACAAAATCCAGTAACATTTTGGTTATTGTATCCTAACGTAAATTGCTGTAAAGATACTAGTGCTTTTACAATAGACTAGAACAGTCTACAACAGACATTGTCCTCTGCAGCATTGCAGCAGCTCTGAATGCATTTATATTGCCTTTGTAAGGGCTAATAGGTTTGGATGCGACTTGCCCGTTTCCTCCGTATATCCCAATTTCTTTTAGTTACTTCAGGCACTCGTTTGCATTGATGAGACGGAGACAAGACACACTGTTTTTGCTTGTCTGGGTTGAGTTTTCTGCCTAGAACTCCGTTTAGTGGTGACACAGGTTGTCTACAGCGTTTAGTGGCCTCTGGCTCTCCCACATGCTGCCTTGGATCAATTACTCCAGTCAATAACCATTTTTGGACTGTTTCATTTTTGCATATAATAGACTATCTAGTCTCTTAACTCATCATTTAAACTCTTTCTGAACGGACAAATTCAAGAATTGTCTCATTTTCTCTTTTGATCCTCTTTATAAAAGAGGATACACTCAGCGGATACCAGAAAGGTAATTTTGTAGACTTTCCACAATCTCAGCAAATGTTTTGTCCGCTGAGTTAATACCAGCTGTTAAGCTATACAGCACATTATAGGCTTTAGCCCTCATTACGCTCTGTAAAAGCGTCACCTTTTTCTCCACACTGATACAATTTGTTATAATATATTATCCCTCTTTCCTAACATAGACCAGTTGGCTATTGAGCTATCTAACAACCACGCTTTCCCTGGCCCCCGTCAACTCCTTTCTGCCCTGGCACAGTGTTTGCCATTCTCATGGTGCAAACCCTCTCTCTGGAACCCCTCTCTACTGCTGTATTCTTGAATCAGGCTCTCACACACATTTGCGGTGTTTTATCTCTCCATGATAAAAGGTAATCACGCAGACGATCAGCTTCCAAAACCTGTTTTTAGCAATTCCAGCTACATACAGAATGACTAGACACACAGATATGCTCCATAATAATCCAGTGTCTTCTACCAGAGAAATAAAGCTGTTAGACATTTACAAGTTATTTGAAGGAGTACTAAAAAGAACAACTTAACTCGGCTTCAAAGAACCAATGATCACTTATAAGTCAAATTCAGTTTTATTCAATGTCTATAATTACTCTGGAAAACACACAATTATGTTGTGTATGGTATTCGAGACGCCAAGCACATATCCTCAGGAAACTCAGATGACATTTGGCAAAAGCTGACTTGAGAAGTGGGTACCAAAGGTTCAGACTGGTGCAACCTACCGGCAATGGGAAATGCCTGTTTAGAAGAGCCAAGCCTTGCTGAACTGCAGCGGGAACGTGGCAGGTGGTCTTGGAAGAAGGCGAGAAAAACCACTTATCTACTTTAAAGGAATTACCAAGAAACAAAATTATGTTTATGAAAGCTTTCCCTGCATCCATGCAAGTCACCCATAATGATTTCTTTCAGACTGTCTAAAAATATTAATAGAAAATTTGCTGAAACATGTACTGCTGATTCAGCTTGCTTAGAAATGACACTTTTACCCCATCTCCTTAAATAAACAAAGTTTGTTAAAAAGTTTTATCATCAAAGCAGCCGTACTAAGAGCTTTAAATTTAGATTTTGTGTCAAAAATTAATAGATATTTTAATTAAAAAAACCCAAGACTGCTGCCTTCAGAGAATCTTAATGCTCAGCTTGTTTTGAAAACCAAGACGTAGGAATACTTAGAAATCTAAAATACTGATGCAGCCCTTTAACAGCCTCTCTTTTGAGGGAATTGGATGAGTTGCAATTTTAAGAAACTGGTTTTATGTGAGGTTTAAAGATTCTCTGATTATGAAAAGGAGTCATTCCTAGTAAATAAATTAGGTTTTTGGAATAGTGGTAAATCTGGATTTAAAACTTGGGATTGACCAGGCGAACAAACAAGTACTGTAAATAATAGACTGTACATTTGTGTCTACTTAAGATGATAAATCATTGAAGGCAAAAATGAGTTTAAGACATACCAGAAGATTTTTAGGCTGTAAAAAAATTATCTTAGAAAAAATTAGGGTGAAAGGCTAAATGGATCAAGTTGTCAGAAGGATTATTAATTCCTTTCTGAGACCAAAAGATAAAGTCTAGAAAACACAGAGCGCGCTAGCAAGGGAATGGTGAGAACGATGCAGTGAACTAGTAGATGGAAATGCTAGTTAGAGGAGGGGGGAAATTCAGAGATCAGGCAGCGGCTTGTCTCGGCAGAATTGAAATGTCTTACTGAAGGTCTGGTAGAGGAGCATTAGAGGACAGGGGAATGCAGCAACCAGCAAGCACCATGACAAGATCAGTCAGAAATATGGAGAAAACATTTATTTATATTAATGTTCGCGATAATAGCTCCCCCACCTCAGCTGGAATGCCAGAACAGTGGGAAGAAACCGAATGTAACACCATTCTCTTTTAACAGAGGGCATCTACACCTGCCCCACACCAGCTTTCGAGGATGTGTAGAGCCGGGAGGGCAGTACCAGTGTGCAGTGGCACAAAGTCACGAGTTGGGAACGATCTTACGTTTGCACGCACAGCTGCTGTACAACACTGCCCTGTCTCTCTGACTTGGGAGAAGCTAAACCCGAAAAATCTCCTTTGTTTCTACCCTGACAAATTCCTGCTTGCAGATTGTTAACAGAAGCGCAGAGCGGAGAATACCCTTAGACCGTCTGTAAAGTTGGCAGCTGGGGAATTGGGTTTTTTCCAGCAAAGAATAGGTGGTGCCCAGAAAGATAACAAGACAAAGGCTCTTCTACCAGTAGACTCAAGCTGTAGAACACCTCGGCATAAACAATGTCTTTGCCTAATGTGCCCAAGGAAGAGGAAAAATCCCGGATTTCCTGAGGACTTCTAAAAAGGAGAGAGACTCCACCGAACAGCTCTCCAACGACAGCTTCCTCCAAAGCTGAAATTCCAGGAGCCAGCCCCTGTGCTTCCATGCATCTGGTACGCCTGCCTGCCTTCGTTTAAGAGGAGATCTATTCCTAGCAAACACGGGACGGGGGAAGAGGAAGGTGGAACTTTATCATTACAGACATAGATCTTCACAGAACCCAACCAAACCAATTATTTTGAACAGACTATGAGTGATTAAGCGGAGAGAAGAGGGAACATATTCAAAGAAGCATCAGAGGACAGACAAACGCAGCGCGAGGTATCCTTCAGGAAGAACGGGACGGGGCCAATAGGAGCATTAATTGACATCCCTTTTATTCTTCAGGATTAAAAAATTGCCCACATCACACTGACATTGCTTCTCAGTGTACCAACTAAGCCACTTAGCAGCTAATTCAACATCTTCATAGAGATAAAAATGCTAAGGCTTGGACCAACAGCAGGAAAATTATTAATGAATGTTTTATCCTGGTACTGTCTTGAATTAAGATGTTCAGACCTTCTGTTCCATCCATACACCTGCAAATATTTGGGTGAATGGAAATTTTCTTCTTATAAATCATTCTGCAGCCTGACTTGCACATGTTTACCCAAAATTAAGCGGAGCGTCTACGTTCACTAGGAAATGCTGTAGTTAACTCAAAATTATCCAGTTGGAAATCAGGAACACCATCACGCCAAGGGACCCAATCCCGGCCAGGCAGCTACACACAGACAAGGCAGGAAACGTGTGATGGAGTGTTTACAATTTACAGGTAACTGCAAATACTCCCAGAAATTAAAAGTAGGCAGTGGGAAAAGAGGAACAACAGGAAACGTCTGGTGTCTAACATAAAGGCAAATCATTTCACCTGCCCTTCAGCTTCATTTCAGCACTGAGAAAACATTAACCTCTTCGCAATGGCTGAGAATCCCTTATGTCCTGCAGATTGCAGTAAAATTAGCACTTGTCTGCTTTGAGCAGTGGGCATCTTTGTCTTCTCTATCGCTACCATTTCCTGCCACTTTTGATTCTCCAGTCCTGCCACACTGCCAGAAAAGACTTTAGCTAAACAAGCACATCTTAGTATTACTCTATTTTCTGTCATTTGCTGATCTTGCTCCTGGGTCACCACGGTTAATCTGCAATGGCAAACAGTAACGGTGACATTTTAAGGCATTGAGGTGAACCTGAAGACGGAGAATTACAAGAGACTGTTTTAAAGATAATCCTTCAAATCCTAGAAGTTCGTATTTAGGACAGGTCATCTGTAATATTGAAATATAGGAAGCAGAAACTTCCATTTAGCAAAAACTGTCTTACCGGACTCTTAATATAAAAATCAGTGTTTTGATGCCTAGAGGTTAAAATAAAATGGAATCTCTCTTCCTGACATTTCAGGCCATTTTGTCTACTTCTTTTTTTTTTCCTAATGTAAAAAGAAATAGTTAAGCTAACAGTCACTGAATGCAACAAGAGCAAATATACCCCAAAAGGGAACAATAGAGAGAAACGATGACATTTATAAAGTGATTGGCATAGGCAGGAGGGAAGCAAGGAAGGGATATAGACGGCGAGATCCATTTCTCTTTAGCCTCACACAAAGGGCCCATAAAGGAAGGAAGGAATTACAAAGACATGGTTTATTGACCGCTCACCACTGCGCCAGAGTTCTCCTGTATAAATTCTTTCTTAGAAGGTTAATTAAAAAAGGGTTAGGGCCCTGATCTGAAAACCCTTTATTCACTAGCGTAATCCCTATTCACACAAGGGATTCCATTGATTTTGGCGGACAAGGGATCGCTCATGCGGCTTAAGGTTTGCAAAACTGGACCCTGTGGTTTTGGAGGCATTGAAAAATGGGAATGCTTTCAGTTAACAATATACCCAGCCTAGGCACAGCAGCACAGCTTCGCTTGAGTACTGGAGCAATATGGATCTCCCCACGCTATTGGCTAACTTTAATTATAAGAGACATAATAAATAGAGAGCAGCTACGTTAAAACCCTGCATGTATAAATACGACACAGAGAAAGATCATCAGGCAATTCAGGCTTTGGGTTCATTCCCAGAACGTGTATTAGCATGCCAGAGGAGCACCCCGTTGTCAAGAACACCTCTGGAGGGCACTGACCACATCCCCACCACGCTCAGGGCTGAAGGCGCAAGCGTGGGGCACTGGCGAGCACCACTGCATGTCTCGGTTGCAGAGATACAGACTGAAGGCATCAGCTCCCCACGAACTCGCCGTGAATTGCCATAGCGCCAGGATCAGCAGCAAATAGAGCTATAGGAGCCCTCTGCAGATAAACCTGGTCCAAAATTCATATCTAGTATCCTATTCACAGCCCACTCTTTTCCCCCCTGATCTGCTGCTTTTCGTTGCTGTGTCCCTTTGCAGGTGCCAGCTGTAAAGGGTACAAAAATGGTATAGGTCTCATACAAATCTTTGAGATGTGCCAAAGTACCAGGCAGGGATGAAATCAGGTCTGGAGCATAACATACACATACAGAAATCCTGCGCAGTCCTACATCTCCTACCTTCTCTTTGTTTGAATTCACAACCTCATTTTAAGAGTTTTGCAGTGTGATTTTAATTCCTAGCGCAGTTTTGCTTCAGAGTAGCTTTGCTTTTGAATGGATAGCAGGGCTCTGCTTCATAGCTGATGAGCCACTGCCACCCACTAGGCAGGGTCAGCAGGAGCACCAGTCAGTCCCTGGGTACTTCCCAAAGGGCAAAAGTAGAGGGAGTGGATGAAAAAGGGAGCAAGGAGGGCTTAGCTGATGCCTCTGTTCTCCATGCACATGCTCAATAGCGCTATTCCATAGATCATTGCAGCGACATAAGAAAATACTGTATGTGTGAAGCATGGGACCTCACTTCTTAGCAAATTTAAAGAGGAGGAATGCTCTGTCTTACACTGGCACTTCTAGCAATATTAGAAAAGAAGAATTTTGGAGGAAGCTGAGTGATTCACTAAATAAAAACTATTTTCATAAGACCTTACATAAACCAAGCACCAGCTTAATCTGTGCCACAACCAGAAAAAACCTGTGATGATTGCCTTCAGAAATTCCTTAAAGCTATAGGGACAGAAATCACCTGCCGCGTCAAGATAGGAAGAGTCCACAGATAACTATATAGAGAAAAACCGTAAAACTCCCAAGCATAAACTACTCATTTAACACACAAGAAACAGAGACCAAATTCCTTCCTAGGATCATACAGGAATATCAGGGACACAGGCTGCTTGCACCAGTACAGGTATCATCAGCAATAACCATATCATAACATCATTTTCCTTCAAACCTCCTCAAACTTAAGGATAACAACAACAAAAAGGAGAGGAAAAGAATCGCCCTCTGGTCCAGGAAAGGTGCTGCAGGGCATAGCATAGGTAGGAAATCTTATCATACCTTCCGCAGCCTGCTCCGAGGAACCACACTTCAAACACAGAAGGGTGATCGATAAATCTTCATGAAAGTTAAGCCAAAGCGCTCAAAGCTTTCAGATCCCTGTAGCTGGTGTTACATCCATCCTTTAGCAGCAGGACACTCCTTGAGGACAGCAGCCAGCCCCAACACGCTACCGGTACCAGGCAGCTTACTGCAGTACCCACCCGAGACCCAGAGCACCTCCTCCAGGACACCTCCTCCAGGACACCTCCTCCAGGACACCTCCTCCAGGACACCTCCTCCAGGACACCTCCTCCAGGACACCTCCTCCAGGACACCTCCCTGCTCCTCGTGAGGAACACTTGTAGGCACTTAACAGCATGAACACAAGGAGAGAGACACAGGGGTTAACCATTTCCCAATGACTGACCTCAGCTTTAGGTAATCTGTGGCTGAGTGCCCTCCTGAATCAGAGGTAACAGGTGTTTGGTAGCCCTGGTTGAATTCTCTCACTCAACAGTTTTGTGTGTTCACTTCTCCAACCCATCAAGCTTTCAGTGGTCATGGTATCTGTTAGTAATGAGTTCCACAGTTTTGTGAAAACAATTACTTCCTCCTGGGTTGTTTTCTGTCGGAGGGGTTTTTTTGAGCTGCCCACCTGCAAAGTTCACGAGGTGCCCCCGATCATGAAAACCAGGGACAAAGCAGAGCTACAGCAAGCCCAGAGAAGGGCAAGAAAGCTACGGTATAAGGAGCCCTGTGGTACCTTCTGGGGGCAAGGAGCTTCCTGCTGGGAAAGGAGCTACTAACAGGCACAGAATAAAAGATTATAAAACCATAGTGCGGCACAAAGAAGATGAAGAGGGAATGATCAGTTGCTTTATCTCTTGAGATTAAGGTCAGGCCAGGGAGACTATATCATTTCACATTCACAACTGCTGGCACACAATAGCGTGTAGACTGTCTTCTTTCTATGGCCACATTTTAGGGAAAAGTGTCAGTAATTACTTAGGTTTTATAGCTCCAAGAACAATCAAGACTAGGAAGATGCTTTATGATGAAAAAAATGGGGGGGCTGAATCTATTTATTTATCCAAAGAGAAGGTTTAGACGCCACAAGCTCAAGTTTAAGAACCTATGCAGGAGCCAGCAGGCGGATGGGAAAGATTCTCATTCTAAATAGAACACAATGTTTGTAGTCAAAATTCAACATTTTCAGATTGAGAAAGGAGGTGCAAGTTTTTATCAGTGAGAGTAGTGAATACCCAGGATAACTATGTGGATTTATTACTGGTTATATGTTAAGTAGAAACTAATTTTTTTTTTTAATGGACAAGCTTTGGTTCAAGTATTATTATTATTAAACCAGTATCAGGAACTAGAGCAGGGAAATTTTATGGTCTGTGTTACAGAAAAGGCCAGAGCAGACAATAATCCTTTCTAGTCTCAAAATATACGACCACTTGCTTTTTCTGTGAATGCATTAAAGTAACCTCAGTTCCCAATGTGTACCTTCACCGACGACAAATCTCCAGTGGAAAGACGCTGACAGCTGCACAGGTGGTAGAATAAAAAATGGCAAAATCTGTTTTCTAGGTGGGAACAGAAGGTGGATTATGTTGGAGATGTGTTTGATAGTTATGAACACCAGATACAAGACAGTGTCAGTTAAAGACAACTTGAGCAGATGGACGGCAGAGCGTGTGCACTGTGATGTTAATTGAACGGCCTGGGATTACGCTTAAAAATCTTAAAATGAATAATTGGAAAACAATTAAAGAAGCAACTACAATCTGCAAATTCCAGGGTTGCCAGCTGGCCCGGAAGGTGGGATTGAAGCTACACGAAACAAAACATTGGGTTTTTTCCTGATTTTCACGCAAGAAAGCTCAAGATAGAATGTTTTGCCTATTTCTCCAGGACAATAAGCAACGGGTTTTGATGCAAAATAGCTTTTTGTTTTATAATAGCTTTCACGTTGGCAGGATCTCAAACTATTTCTTATTTAGAACATCACCATTTCTGTAAGCAAAACATCAGACTGCGAGAGCAGAGTTTCCTTAACGTTTCATCAGGATAATTTGGATGAATGGGCTGGAGGGATGGGGGCTGCTGTCACCTCTCTGGAAGGAGCTCCGACGCAGTGCTGTGAGGATGACAGACGTGGTACCATATCTCTTATCCCTGCTGTAACCACCACCGAGTTACATGGGCGGCGGGAGCAGCTGAGGTTCAACGCCCACATGGTGTAGAGTTGGGTTTCACTGTACAGGTGACCAGAAATGGCACACACGTAGTAACGCAGACCTTGGGTTTTCAGCCAAAATACCCAAACGGGAGCGTGGTTTCCCCCTTTGTGTTCCCGTCATCGAAACTCCTGTAAAGTCACACGGTGTTCCCTTTGCATCTGCCTATCTTTTTCCTCAACCTCTCTTTTCCTCCCCCAGTGCTGGAAAGAAATAGTGTCTTTTACTAATAAAATGTGACACAAAATATAGAAAAAGGGCCAGATGTTCAGCCGTCCTAGGACAGTAGGTCCAGCTTGGCAGAGTACTCCCCGCACGGTGCTGTGCCCTCTGGGATAACTTCTGCAGTGCTCTCTTTCAGTCTGTTTAGCACTAGAATCCCAGAGCACCTCCAGACTATTGGAAAGCTCAGGTGATTGGTTTACCTTCATGGGGCTGGCACCAGGTTCTAGTTCATGTCAAGCAAAAATGTGAGGGAAACAGCCCTATGTTTTTATAGCCCTTCTGATCACAGAGCATCGTGCGGTTTGGAACAGACCCTGGGTAGCCTGGGGCCACTGCAGAGGAGGGAGATGCTCCATCCCCGAAGAAGATTTACATGACAGCCTCGGCACCCATGGAAACCTTCCTTCTGTAACACACTGAGGCACAACGTACTCCAGCTGTGACACTTAATGCTGTTCCGTACTGAAATGCTAAACCCAGAGAGACTGACTGTGAAATAGGTGACTCCTAGGGTGGTTATTGCGCTATTTCTGAATCTATTGTGAGGGAGCGGCGTTCAGAATCCACTGTGTGGGCCACGACCCCATTTCAAAAGTTAATTCTGCAGTCTGCTGTTTTTAAAAGACAAAAGCAGCTTATTAACATTCCTCTCCTCCTTGAGCTCCTTCCCTTGTAACACCAGTGACTTGCCCTGTGGACTACGAACAGCATTCTGTTTCCACGTGTCTGATTTCCAAGTCAGCCCTTACCAAGGATTATCCCCCTGCATTTACTCCCGGTTTTAACTCCACGTATGGGGTTGAATGTGAGATGTCAGGATTTCCTCCCTGCACACCAGGAAACACTGGTGGTTCTCCGGAACCAGTATGTGGTAGCTGTTGGGAAGCAGCTATTTTCCCAGTGGCCGCTGCTGTAACATCTCTACACACCTCTTGCAATTCATCAGGCGCAACTTCAGCATCAACTGACTTTGAAATGGCTCGCATTAACCACTTCCATCAGCTCCCGTCCTCAGCGTATTCCCCGAGCAGCTGTCTGCAGTGCTTCACAGCATTCCCATCCAGAGCACCTCTGCTTCAGGAGATGCACTTTGGGGACAGGAAAAGCCCTGATGCCTCTAATAGCTCCAGTAAAGAGCAGAAATAAATATAAGGAAGGGAAAGAGAAGTGCTGAGGTGCACTGAGCATTCAGGCAGGTATCCAGCTGCCTGGGTAGAAACA
This sequence comes from Bucorvus abyssinicus, assembly GCA_009769605.1. Taxonomy (NCBI): domain Eukaryota; kingdom Metazoa; phylum Chordata; class Aves; order Bucerotiformes; family Bucorvidae; genus Bucorvus; species Bucorvus abyssinicus. Next base: position 4,511,286 of record CM020039.1, on the reverse strand, counting down.
GCGTGCGGAAGGAAGCTCAGCTCCTCATCACAGCAAACAGCTGCCCCCTCCAGCAGTACAAGCCCCGCAGAGCCCAGCAGGAGCAAGTGCTGCAGCCCCACTTCACTGGGTGCTGTTTCGCTCTGTACGAACGGAGGTAACAGGAGAGCTTTGCTCCTGGATAGCACTGGGAGACAGTTCATCTTTGAGGGCAGTGTTAGCAGACCTGCCTTGCAGGACGTGGATTTTTAGCAGCTCCCCAGTCAGGCCATCAGGCAGGGCTGGTAACAAACCATTGAGCAAGTTTATCTGGCATTTAGTGGAGCAAAAACTGTGCCACCCCGTGCCATTATCCCCTTAAAATGGCACGAGAAAGAAGAGCAGGAAAGTTGAAATACAAAAAAGAAAAATTATCCAAATATTTTGAACCTCCACGCTACTGAAATGAATCCTGATTTGAGTTACCTTTCAGAAATGTTTCTGTTTATGTAGGTTTTTCGTTGATTTGTTGTAACAGGAGTCACGGGTGCTTCATTCTGAGGTTCATTGCCCAGCAGAAGTGGGACTGCTGTTCTCACACCTCCCCAGTCTCGCTCCTCCTGGCCGCTGGCCTGGGTGCATACTGCAGAAAGGATTTCTTCACAGACGTATCCCAATCCCTTTCTCAGGAATGTAGTTGAGGAACAGACAACACATGCTTACTAGAGGGAGTGTTTACAGAGGATCTCATAAAACCGCCGGATAGAAGAAAGAACAACATTGCCGGTAACTTAGTGGGCTTTCAAACGTGCCCCAAGCCAGCAAAATGTAAGGATGTATTTAGAGAACATTCAGCAAAAGATAATTGCAAACTTACGGCAGAAGCTGGGGTTAAAACCATCCTCTGCCTTCAAAAGGCCTGCAGAACGGCTGCATTGGGGATGGAGGTGCTATTATCATGCTTTTAAGCTTCTCAGATGCTTAAATGATGTGAATTAGAAGTGTGCTGTATTTCCTGGAATATCTTGAAGGTTTGCCAGCTTCTTAGCTCTCCTTTCTAGTAACTCCAGTGACAGCAGAGCACGTTAACGCTGCTAAAAACCTCTGCTTTTCTGGAAACTGCGTGGCTTTCCAGACAGGGCAGCAGAGGCCAGGGCTGTGGACCATGCAGCCATGCCCCAGGCTGCAGGGATGCCCTGTGGTGCCATGGCTCCAGGGGTGCTCCACAGGTCCTGGGTAGATCCCTCCTTCCTCCATCCCTCACCTGAGTCCCAGCAGGTACCTCGCCAGTCCGACCTCATCCTGCAAACTCAACTTCTCATCTCTGCCTGGGACCTCCACGGCAGACTGACGAAGGGGGCCGTTGCCAGAGCTGCAGGGCAGGCAGGGATGATGGAGGGACAGGAAGGTTTTGGATGCCAAGAAGCCAAAGAGCCTGCAGAGAGGTGCCCAGGAATCCTGTTGCTTCGGGAAGGAAAAAATTTTTGCGAAGATGAAGATGTGATGCATTATCTAGGGGAAAGAGCTGGGTGTCCGTGTCTAGCGTTGTTACCGTGCAGGAGCCCCTCTGAGGGGCTGCCCCGAGCTGGACATGGACAGCTCCAGCCGGTCCCAGCAGCCCCACCGCAGGGCAGAGCTGGGTCCCTCAGCCAGCCTGGCAGCACCCAGGGGTTTGAGGGAGGTGATTTCAGGGAGGAGATTTCAGACACCAGACCCTGGTAAACCTTGTCATGGTTTTTCACTGACAATGTAAAACTCTTACATTCTTCACTTCTTATCCAAACAAGCGACATTTGGTCCCAGTGGGAGTTAGAGGTGTTTACGTCTATAGACGATGTCCTCAAATCTTCCTAATGCCAAAAAAGACCCATTTTTTCCTGATAACAATTTTGTATCTTTAAGGTTTTCTTTCTTGCCACGTTGTATTGTGGTGAATCACACAGTGCCACGCCAGTCACCTTTGGGAAGCAGATACAACACAAATGCTGCTCAAAAACGGAATTAAACATTTATAAAACTAAGTATTAGATGTGCTCTGTTTCAGCATTGCTAATACGCAGGAGCTGTTTTCCGTCGGATGCAGACAGGCTGGTCCGCAGGCTTGTCTCGGCACCTTCACACCAGTCACCTCCATAAAGTAACTTAGAAGTTTCAGATAGATTTTTTTAAGTTGAGCTTTTGAGACCTGCTCTACAAAGCCATAAGGGAAAATATATTGTATTACATTATCAATATGTGAATCAGGCTGGAAAAGCTTCTCCTTAGGGATCTGAAAGCCATTATAGTAAATCTGTGCTTCATAATAAAAAAATATGTACTTCTGGCATAAATCAAAACCAGAAGCACTTTTCTCTTTAGTGCTGGTGAGATGAGTGAGAGTTTCAGGTGGCCGAATCCAACGGTTTGAGAGTTCAACAATAAATCACAGAGATAAGACAAAAAGCACCCTCCCATCCTCCCATCCCTAATGTGTAATCAGCTGCTTGGGAAAGTGCAATGGTGCCTTGAAAGACAAAAAATAAAACGCCACTTATCTTCTTAATCTTAAAGGTAATACGAAAAGGCAGATACCCAATCTGCCTGTTGCTTTCAAAGGAATATTTGTCTTTTCTTGGGCAAATGCGAGCGGACAGGAATTGACTGCAGGTCGTGTGTGACATAGCTTGTACATCTGGTTCTGCATTCTTTCTGCAAGGTGTAGAGTAGCTTCGGGATGCAAGTGCAGCCCTAGCAAAGGAAAGTGTAGTCTTTTTACCCCCCAAAGGAGACAAGACACCTGCCACTGTATAGGGCAAAGTCTCACTGTGAACCTTGATACTTTGCATTAAAATAATGAATAGGGAGTTGCTTTGCTGCTATGCAGATGCTAAAACTAAGTTTTAAGGATGAGCACAGCTAAAGGACGAGACAAGAGAAAGAAAAAAGAGCAGGACAAGAGGAAATGGCCTTAACTTGTGCCAGGAAAGATCTAGGTTAGATAGCAGGAAAAACTTCTCTACAGAGAGGAAAAACTTCTTTACACAGAGGGTCATTAAGCATTGGAACAGGCTGCCCAGGGAGGTGGTGGAGTCCCCATCCCTGGAGGTGTTTAACAGATGTGTGGATGTGGTGCTGAGGGACATGGTTTAGGGACCCTGGCAGGGCAGGGTGAACGGTCGGACTCGATCTTAAAGGTCTCTTCCAACCAGATGATTCTGTGAACAGTTGATTTCTGAACATACCAACGCTCTTAACATTCTTTAGAGACTCTGAGTTCTTTGGTGCTGCTGCAGTATTTCCCTTGCTCTCTCCCCCACAGTTCTGCTTTTCATCTTCTATCTGTTTTGATCCTGTCTCTTTTTCCACCTTTATCTTTCTTCTTCGTGCTCCTCCTCCTCCTTCCACACTATCTCAAATTATTTCTCTCACTAGATTGTCTTTCTATTGTCAGGGGGTTTCTTTCTTTCTCCAGAAATGCTTGATTCCACTAGTGCTGACAGGGCTCCCCGTTGTCTTGGGGCAAGAGGAGCTGAAAGATGGTGTGTTAGATTGCAGAGGAAGGCTGCCAAGAGCGAAACGCTGCTCCAGAAGAAGCAGAACGAACAACAAAAAGTCTGAGGAGGGGATAACATATAGACATACCATGCTGGGTACTTGTCTACTCCTGGAGAGGCTTTAAAGTGTTCTCACTGTTAGCTGTGCTTAGCCTGGGGCTTTCTGCTCTCACAGCTGCAGGAACCAGAAAAAAAGGCAGGCAGGCGCCTTAGCGATGCTCACTCCAAGAATGCAAGTAAGAGGAAACACGGCAGTGATAATGCCGCTGAGTTTTTCAAGTAATTCTTTTCTGCACACAACTGGCATAGTCTGTAAAGTGGATGGAAGACAACAGCTACAAGTCATAACCCCTCTTATGGCGGGGGGGGTTATGGTGTGACTGCTGTTCCTGTCCTTGTGAGCTATGCAAAATCCCAACTGCCCAATTCCCAACAACACTGCCAATATTTTGATATTTCTTTCTTAGCTTAGGGATAAAAACTGAAACAATCAACATTTCCTGCCCTCATTCTGCTGCAGCCTCATCGCACTCGGTGCAGTTCAGAAAAGAGCAGGTGCCACTGGAAGCCAGTGGACAGAGGTTGAAAACTTTGTGTTAAGATCTTGGTCTGCTGAAGAAAAAGTAATAAAGTGTTCTTTTCAAATGTAATTCCCATGTTCTAGCCCCTGGCATCCAGGTGGATGCAAATAAATACATAGTCAACAAAACCCAAAGTGCTTCAGCTGTATGAAGCAGGTGAGGTCATAGAATCGTAGAATCTTTTAGGCTGGAAAAGACCTTTAAGATCATCGAGTCTATATTTTCATTCTAGTCAAATTTCCTCATTGGAAAAAAAAAAACCCAGGGAAAGTACATTTCCCATTATGTAATATTGTGGAAGGAAAGTCTTGTCCACCTTTAATTCTGAATTACTTTTTAAATTGAAACGTTACTGGGACCAAAGTCCACAACCTTGAAATAAGTTCTCACATGTGGAAAGGTGAGTCAAAGCTCTTCCTTCCTGCTCTCATTAAAATAATAAAATAATTAGAACAAACTCTTTTAACTCCACTTTTTCTAGAAGCTGAGGAACAAGAGCATCTAAAAAGAAAGCAAAACATTCCACCCAGCACTCCGACCACAAGAAAAGGAGGAAATCACGCGATTTCGATGCTAATGTTTCTCACTGAACTACCAAAGGGTATTCAACAACTATCATGACGAGTATGGTATAAAAACCGTACAGCATGATGTAAAAAAACAAACAGAACAAAAGTTTTAGTCTTTTTTGGTTATTTCTGTTCAGCCAAAATCCTATAACAACAGCTCAGCATTACAGCGCCTTCCTTCATCACAGCCACGAAGGGCTTGACTGTCGTGTTTTACTCCAAGGTAACGGATAGCTAAAGGACTCCAGCTATGTGACCGTGTTGTGGAGAGCACTGTGAGCAGGTGCTACGCTTTGGCCCACCTAACGACATTCTCTGCAGGCTGTCTTAACTAGGACGAAGGGAGGGGTTTCTTCAGCAATGGTACTCACATGAACAAGTTATTATAACGGACGAGACCAGCAGAGATAAGGATTATCACATTTGTGTGAAAACAGGAGGACGGAGATTTGACCTCATCTGTATTTTCTAGAATTTTCTTTAAGCTTTCTATCCAAGTCATCGTGAATTAGCCAACTTAAAGACTCCACCTTTTTCTCATCCGAGCAACAAGCTGCTTGACCATGATAATATTTTACCTTATGCTAATTAGCCAGTCTCAGCAAACTTCTTACAGGGGTAAGGAGGGGGAGAGGAGGATGAAGACAAAGACATCTTTCCTCCCACCAGGGATAAAAAAGCCAAAGACTTTTCCTCTTGTTTTTCTTACTGTCACTTCCAGAAATCTCAGGTCTAGTGCCTGCAGAAATGGAAAACGTGCAGCAGATCAAGGAATTGTCATAATAACACTGGGACTGATTCTCACGTAGCCAGAAATCCCTTTGCAGGGACTTTAAAGGTTTTGTTTTTGCACTGCCAAAACACTTTAAAGTAACCTCTGCCAGAATCAGTGTCAGGACTGCGGTGCTTAATTGATGAAGATGCTGAAGGGTCTGAAAAGGAAATGGTAGTGCTGTAAAAAGTGCAGCTCCTTCCAGGTGTTAAAATCTAATGAGATTTTCCACTTGTTTGTGCCCAGTCGGCTCAGGGCATCTTTTGTAAAGTCCTCCTCAGCTCTGCCGAGGAGCTGGAGACGACAAACACTTAAAGCTGCTTAGTTATTGTTTCTTGCTTTGAGTGACAAGCCCAACTATCAGGTTTTCCTGAAGCTCTCTATGGCCACCAGCTGGGGGGCTTCTCCCATAGAGGTTCTGAACCAGCCAGTAGGACCCTGACCAAATTTACTGTAAACTGCTACAGTCTTGGTAGCAATCCCTCACTCAGTACATATCTACGTCGTGTGTAGCAGTCACATCAGGTTCCCGTGTTCCTCCAAGTTTATAAAAGACCAAGTTAATCTTTTTGAAAGCAAACCCCCCTCGGTAAATCCTTCCTCGCATCCCCTCTCAAACAAGACCTTGTTTATGAAGTAAAACAGTAGCTTCATTCTTGGTTTTTCAAGCCCCTGGTAAGAGATAAAAAAAAAAAAACAAATATAGAAATGACAAAGGAAATGGACTTAAAATGGAGATAAAATAGGTAGGAAAGGGAAAAAAAAACAAACCACAAACTGGCAGACTGTAGAAAAATAAATTGTGGCAATAATGACCAGAAGGTAAATATCTGTTCCCTCTAGTATTCTTCATTTAAAATTTCACTCTCCTGATTAAAACTTCGTAAGTAGTAATTATTATCACAAAGATATTCATAAACAGATGTTTTAAAAATGCAAATTGGTTCACAATTCAGAAAATACGCAATTTATGCACCACAGGGAATTTAATCTCTGAAGGCAGAAAAATGCATTGGACCCCATTTCCAGCGTAACGCAGTAAGTCAGTACCTGAAGCAGTGCTTGTTTTTTCCTCTACTTGTTAAATATGGTAATGGAGAGAAAAACCTATTATTTACTGAAAACTATTGCTTTCGTGTTGCATTTATACTCATAAAAAACTATAGAGCATATCTACTTTATTAGTTAGCACAAAACTGAGGCATATTTAGATGAATTAAAATAGTAATAATTTTCTGTTGATATATATAAATGTCTACAAATCATTCAAAAGGTGCATCTTATTTTGCTTCTGCCTCCCCCCCACCCCCGGAAAAGGAACTTTTGTTCAAATCAGATGCACTTCTGGTAAATAAGAGCAGCTTTCCTGATTGTCATTTGTTTGTGAAATACCACACGAGCCACTGTTTGGGAGGGTAATTGGGTGTGGAGTCTCTGCGATTTCATATCATGAGACACTACTAGAAATGATTAAATAGTATGGATTCTAAAATGAGTACGGGCACTTAATTTTAAAGCAAAGCAATTACTGTTCTATTACCAGGTATTCTGAATCAATATCTTGTCTTGCAACTTGCACTCACATCCAGGATAGATCTATAATATTACAAGGAGTCAGAGGTAAATAGCAACAGAGCAGAACAGATATTCAACAGGAGTCCTTAGACATGGTTTCTATAGGTTATAGACTCACACTGGCCAGCAGTAAAAATACAGGTTACTTATTGGTCTTCCAGACGTCTCGAAATATCAAACTTGCCCAAGGATATACAGAATTGATGGAGCTTCTGGAAACCGTAAATTATAATTCTTGCCCTATTTTCAACAGCTGGAATTAGTCCCTTTGACATCAAAGGAACTCATAAACTGCAAAGAGTGCATTGGATTCGACCCAGGAGACACACATGCACATTTATATACAAGGTAAAATTTTATTGGTAACGGTAAGCCCCATAGCTGACTTCCTCACTGGTTACTATGGCCTTGATTTTTCTTCCTGTCTCTCTACTCCCTATAATTCCTTGAATAAACACTGTACAGCTCTCATTTTGTGCTGACTGGAAAAAACCCCTCCCTCTCAAAAGGAAAAATAACAGAATCACAGTGTTTTAGTAATAAGTAAAATGTCTAACATGAATAATTAGTAAGTAAAAAAGAGATCACTGCTACGAGTATTCAAAACAGAAAAGTACATTAGAACGCTGCCTTTTTCCCCAGCTGAAGAAATTTTTAATGCTGTACTTGTTCTTTTAATTGGTGCTTTATACATTAGCATTTATAAAGTTCAAACATCTGAATTTTTCAAAAGGCTTTTATTAATAAATGATTACACAACTCAAGGCCCCGGATTATAATAATTAATAAATTAAACCTTCTCGGCCCCCCCGGAACAGCAGGTAAATGCCATCTCCTCCATGGGAGCTGAGGCAGGGGTTCCCGGGAGGTGTAGGGGTGCTCCACCCCGTCCCCAGCCCACGAGCAGTGCAGCGAGGGGTGGCTCAGCGTCTCACTGCCTGCGTTAATCCCCAGACAACGTGATTACGGAACCGCCCCAAGCAAACGGGCTCCTCCACATCACCAAAGCCCGTGCAGGAGCCCGCCCAGTAACAAGCTGCACCGCCCGCAGTGCTCTAGGGGTTTGTCCTGGTGGTATTTTAAGTTATTCTCAATTATTAATGCAACATAGATATACTGAACTGGGGCAAAGCGCTGGAGTTCTGATCGTACGGCGCAGTGCTCTACTCCTCAGTTTACAGTGGAATTTCTCCCCAGTCTCTACCACAACACTGAGGGTTAAACAGAGTGAATCTGTGACAGCTGGAGACACAGAGACCAGTAGCAGTGAGTGCAGGACTCCATCACCCTGCCAAGGCACAAAACCATAGCATCTAAGATTAATTAGTTAATCCTACAGTGAACTGGGTCTGAGTTTGGGTCCCACTCCTCCTGCAAGTAGACAGCAAGTCCCAGCAAGGCAGAAGTCTGGGTCTTACAAGGAACATCTCAGCCTACATTTACTGGGGAAAGCCAGTCCTGTGCACATTCAGAGCAACATCTGCTGAGGAAGTGTGTCCAACTCCTGCTTATTCTCCTACGTGACACCAGCAGGACTGCACAAACAGAAAGCGGTGAGTTTTATTTCTTCCTGCACAGCAACCCTCCCTATTCTGGTTAGAAATGCCTATGTAAGCACACAGAGAACAAAAAAGAAAGTGTCTGTATCGCTAGGGATCCAACTTGAGCTGACCGACCTTTACAAGGTGCGTGCGCACACGTCCACAGCTCTGTGCATAACCTGCCTCTATATTAACTCAAGGAAAAGAGAGACGTCGTGGCTGGGTGGCTTGTGTTGATGCACCCAAAATAGGAAGGCAGCAGGTTGAAGAGGGGAGAAGCTTACTGAGACCGTGTAAGACTTGCTCATACATGTGTAACGACCAAGTAAGTACGTATAGAGGGGGGCTCAGTTTGCCACTGGCCTATTTGGACAGAATAAAAATTCTGGTTAGTATTGTTTGCTTCAGGTGTTTGCTCTTCTCCATCTCTAATTTAACAGAGGCAAAAATGAAGACAAATGGCCAGATGGCCAAAATGCAGGAAGTTCTGCAGGGAATGAGGAGCTCATGACAATAAATTTAAAAAAAAAAAGGCATTTTACTATGCTGGAACTTAAAGCTACCATTAAAACTATGCAAATAATGCTGGCACGCTGAAAGATAGCATGGCTTAAAAACCACGTGAACTGGTCTGTCATCCTTGAGATATGAGCCGACTATGAGCACTTGGCAATCTAGAAACGGTCATTATCAGGGTGGCAGTAGAGAAGAAGATGGGGCAAAGTTCCTCGTGCTTGTCAAAGAGAGGAACTATCTCATCCGATACCAATTTGATGATGATAATCGACAAGTCTTACAAGCGTCTCTCAATATAAAGGGGAGTTAAAGGCATTTGTTTGAGATAAATGATCTTCCTTCTTTCCATCACTACCTAAATCCATACCGTGACTTGGCCTGAGCCTACCTCCACAATTTCCCTTCCGCTGGAGAAAGCTCCCCTCTCGCTTTGAGGATGTAGCTCAACCAGAACGCAAAGCACAATCTGTATTTGTTACTCATCACCTGAACAAGAGCCACACGCATGAACACACACAGAGTCCAAGCGCTCCTCCAGCATCTCCCTCCATCCCTGAGCAGCAGTCACCTTCCCTCGAGGCTGATTTTATCTGTCCCCAGACAACCCACTTCTGTGTGTCTGAAACATGTGGAGAGTGTTTGCCTTCAGCAGGAGGAAAGCTGGGTTTGCTCCTTTACAGCAGGCTCCTGGGAACACGCCCCCGTTCTACACACATTGGGGATTTTTCCTCCCCGCATTCAACGTGCGTTATTTTACGTTATTTACCAGGGCTACGTAAACCCACATAGCCATTCCCTACGTAATGAAAAGGGACACGGAGACAGCTTATGGTGATACCTCCTGCATTCGGCTCTTTAAAAAGAAACGGGTGACACTGTATGCTAGTTTAATCCTGAAGTTTGTCACCGTGGCTGCTGGAAGAGTGACTTTCTGAACACTGTTTCAACAGCACTGATCTAGACAGCATCTTGAAACAAGATTATACTGTGTACCCGAGTTGTCAGTAAGTACTAAATCAGTCTGTCAGCATCTTAAACATGTGACATGGTGCTTAGGTCCATCTGTCTCTCTAGAATACCTGATCAAGGGGAATAAAGCAATTCCCCCTCATCTGAATTCTAGGAGGACATTGGAAATCTGTTGGCCACTAAGAAAAAATAACATCCTCATGGTGGTAGCCTCATGTTGATGCAGTCACAGATTAACTCACCTCTTGAATGTAGTAGAACGAAAAAAAAAAAAAATTGAGCTAAAAACTGCATTTCTAGGAAGATTCAAATGCTAGCGCATGAATATTAGCAGTGCTAGTGTCCACAGGGATTTTATAGAGTGGTTTCGAAACAATCTGTGCATCCGTAAACACCACATTTTTCAATGAGCACAGGAAGCCTGAAAAGCTTTTTGTGCAAAAAGCAAGGTTAAAACTCATTAGAGCTCACATCAGGCATGTGATGGGCTTTACAAGCTGCCTTGCTGTCTTAAAGTGAAAAATAACCGGTAGAAATTGGTTTATATTTTTAAACGCCCTGGATTCTCCTTCTAGCTAGGAAGCAAAATTGCCCCATGCCAGACATATATTCCCCTGGTAATTCTCCTCCTATTGTTTTAAAATTATGAGTTTTGACAAGGGTTATAAAGATTGCCATTAACTCTGCTCTTGAGAGCTGCGATGGAGTGCAGCGAAGAAAGTAAAAATAGTGAGGATCTGGGGCTTACTTGGCCTCCACCTCAGAATGCAGAAGGGATCACGGTGGCAGGAACATTCAAAGCCTTTTCCCTCTCAAGGTCAGGTTCATGTTGTTACCACGTAGACCTGGATTGTTACCGGCCCTCATCACTGGGAGCGAGTCTTGCAAGGAAACTTGATTTGGCAGTGAGGAAAAAAAAAAAAAATCTGCTCCTCTGGACAGTGTTTGCTCTGAATGGAGGAGGGGAGGGCATTCTCCCCACTGCAGTTCTCCCACCCCGTGCTGAAGAGAGCCCAGGCTTGCTGGTGTTCAAGGAATACGTGTCTTCCCAAAATTTCTGTAAGGGGCAGGTTGCTAGAGGAGGCAAATTTACTTGTAACAAGCTAAAATGTTTGCTGATAGGTGCTGACTTAGTGCTTTTTTTAATGTTTCTTTTAAAAATAAAGCAAGAGAATAAATAAGCAAGTACATAATAAATAATAAGTAAACCTCAAGCTTCTGTTTATGAATACTGATCTAAAAACTCCCCTTTAAAAATACTAAAAAATTAAAAGTGCAATGTATTTTTAAGGTCTTGGATTACTCTTTCCTACTCAGTCGAATTTACCATTTAATTTGTGAACTGTCTCACAGAGGACTAAAGCAGCACTCTGGCTGGCCATGAACAGGGAGCGTGCAAAAGGCTCTGCTGAAACCTTCCGAGGGTGGCTCGGAGATCAAAGGAGCTGGATTTTTGGACATCTGCGGCACCTCAAAAGAAAACCACATTGAAGGAAATGCTGCTTTTTGCAGGTATTATCAGTTCAGCTGGCATCCAAAACAAAGTAGGATGACTGGCGTTATAAGGAAAGAGGATCCAACCAAAAAAGAAGAGTAATCTAGATAGGATTTTGTTGCTTGCTATTTTAAAACCTGACTCACTCTTGTGATCGTTTTGGTGAGGAGAGATTTCTGTACTATGACTCCAGGCAAAATTACAACCGAAAATTTAAAATAAATAGGATACAGACAGAATTCCCCAATGTTCCTTCTGTGTTGAAAAAAGGAGGAATATAAAAACACTGGAACGTGAAGTATGCTATCTCGATAAATTAGTATACTATAACTCGGGGAGAAAGACGCCAAAATTAAAGCCAGGGACCTGCAAGGGACTTTTTGTTGCAGGAAATCCCCAAAGTGGGGAGCACGGGGAGGTTATTTTAGTTCTGGAAATCAAGGAACTCATCTATGTGGTGAGTAATACAACACCACGGGGTCTCATGACCACGATAACCCTGTCCCTCACTGCTTATTATCAACTAAATAAGGGCAGGCAATCAATCCAGGGTTTATGTAATGAATGCCGAACTCATAGGATTAGCACCAAATTCTGGTAGATTTTATTTATTTATTGGAGAAAACTGGGGCTCCCAGAACCTTTTGTTGGTAATCCAACCTGCTGGTTGTGTGATGCACCAGGTAAAAGCAGTGAGCGAGCATGGGCCCCGGTTCATTAAACAGATGGTCCTAAAGGGAGAGTTCGGGATGCTCAGGGCCGGGCTGTAACAGGCACACAGAGGCAGGAAGCAATGCCAGCGCTCCTACAGACACACTGGGGGTTAGCACGAGAAAAAACTGCCTTTTTCATACTCCTCAGGCTGCCTAAACTGTTCTTACCTGCCTGAGAAGACGACCTAGACATCTGCCTGCTTTCTCCTCCCAGTGTTATTTTACTGCTCTTTCTGTTGTAGAGAAGTTGTAGGTTTGCTCCCACGTAAAGAAATTATTCACAAAGGGTAAAATATTCTGAGATTAAAGTGTGTGACCTAAAATTCCCAGTATACACGGGCCCGGATTAAATTTTCCTTTTCATATTTAAGAGCTGTCAACAAAACTACAAAAGAAAAAGAACAGGTACAGAATAGTGTTTGATAGAAGAAAAAAGAAAACAAGTAAAACACTATTTGTAAAGAAAAGCCAAAACATTAATAAAACATCGGCAGTTCCCCTTTGTAATTTCTAGGACTTTTATCTGATTTAGTACATGAAAAATTCCTTGAATTTTAATTTGGAAGTTTGACTGAAATTTTGTTCTGTAGTCTGCAGTGTCAGTATGCAAACATGTTTGTACAGTTTACTTCACAGCGTACTTTATTTAAATCCATGTAAAACTTTAAATTTGTTTCCAGGGAACTCTGGATGTGATCTAAATAATTGAGCAAGAGAATCTTTTTAAATATTTAGAAAATATATATTGGCATTTTGATATTTTACAGTACCACCCCATTAAATTTTATGGTAAGGAAGATTCTATTAAGCTTCTGAGACACTAAGCACTAAATAAACCCTGGGGAGAAGAGGGGAGGGAACTTTAGTATCTCCTGGTGGCTCGGCTGCTTCCAGAGTTTGAGTAAACACCACTACAATCCAATATATATTCAAAACAGTTGACACTGTGGTTGGATGCAATGAAAATCATTTTATCTAAAATCTTACCCATCTACCCAGACTTCTTGAGTCTGCAAGTACAAAGAATTCCACATATACACAGCAGCAAGAGTTGTTCCATCTGAAAGCTTCCATCTCCTTTTCCTCTAGACTTGGGTGGGAATGAAGAGCTGTGAGACTTGGATTCATCCTATAGAACTCCAGGCATTGCATCACCTGAAGCAAGTCCTGTACTGCTTGTGTATGGGCAGGGGGAATAACCCAAAAAGGCAGGACAGCTGAAAATAGAGGGACTCATCATCAAAGAGAAGGCTCAGCCCCCTGTCATGGGAGCAGTGGTAAAGAAAGAGGAAGTCTCTGAAGATACCCACGGTGGGGAACAGATCTCCTATTTATCCAACCAGTGAGCAACCACTGATGATTTAAATGACTTTGGCATCACATCATTAATATTTTGAGAGTCAGAATGGAGAAGCCAAACAAGACCTTTCCAGCAAGTCAAGCAAAGCTTTTTGGAGTTTGACTTCAAAAACATGGGCAAATAATCAGCAGACTCTTTGATTGGGAATGATTAGCACCAAGGAATCGATCATGGTTACACCACAAAAAACTGCACGACTCCTGGTGCGTGCAAACATCACACACACGTATATATGCATTCACATACAGAGCAAAGACGTCTTCTGCTACAGGCATGCTAGGTCTTTTTAATGGCTTGAAACATGCCATTGAATAGAATTTTAGTCCCTTTTGCTGATTATTCATTATAAAATAACATGAGCTTAAGAGTAGCATAATGCACCACATTCCAGGAGAGCAACGGCTGCAGGAACCATGATTACTGTTGCTGGTCAGAAGATAAGGGGAAAAAATGGGGCACTTTGGCCTCTGCAGATTAACTGTGCAAGAACAGTAGATACTCATCCTGAGTCTTCTGGATTGATTTTAGACACACAGGATCTGTCAGACATCTAATACAAACCAGGTGAATGATCACTACCAGTGTAATTCCACCATCAAAAGTAGTCAAGTGGATGAGGGTCTTAATAGACCCTTGGAATTCTGAAATTACTTTTTAAAAGTTTACATTCGCATCGTCTCCTCGACAATCTTTGACAGCAATAGCACTGACTCATTTTCTTAATCACTTCTGTGACTCATTTGCTAAAATACGCTGCAGCAGAGACGCTGCTTCAAGATGACAAGAATCTCAAGATGCCTGAAAACACGTTCTGCAACGTTGACAAGTGAAATCCATCAACAGGTTGTGTCAAACGGTATTAAACAGCTTTGGGAGGGTCACTCCCTGACTTCCAGTTCCTGACGTATTGTCTCAAATTGCTCATTTTTTTCTTCTTTGCACTCTGCTGCCATTAGAATGCTATGAGAAGTGTCTGGTTTGTGACTACCGCTATTTTATTTCATTATCTCCCATTCTGCAGCTATTCCAGGTAAGCTGCTGGGACCACGACTCCTACAGAGCACCCGGCTAAATTCCAGATGTCAAGGGGTTATTTCTAATTGTATATAATGGGGTCAATTCAACAACAGAGCGAGAAGGGATGATTCAGATTCACTTTTACCAACCAGGACGTACATTTCATATCTGTATTTGGCGAACCTTCACTTCTAGCTCACCCTTGATCTTGCCTGAATTTAAATTACCTGCAAAATTAGTAAAAAAACCCCTAGTAACAATTTTTAAGAATTAAAACCACATTAATTGTCATTATCCATAAATCACATGGCAGTGTTTATGTCCCCAAGTTACTGACTATGCAAGCACTTCCAACCCAACAGTGATACTTGATTCACCGCGACACATCTGTGCCCCCAGAAGCAGAGGTCTGGGACTCCAGGAGCTGCAAAATCAGGGGAGCTGACAGTTCCTTACATTTAGTTTTAAGCCCTTCATGTAAGATGAAACTCGAAGCGTGCACAAGTGTGGGTTGCTTGGGTAGTTTTGTGTAAATGTATTGGGACTTTAGGTTGCTGAAACGTACTCATAGAGATGCTTCACCGGGAAGAATAAAGCTCCTGCAATTCATTTTCTGGAAACATGAGTCAATTAAAACCCAATCACAGAAGTGTTACAGGAATAGAGAAACAGAGATGCTGGAAGGTCAGTGAACTTTTTTTTTTTACTTCTAGCACATATTCTAAAGGCGGTTTTTGCTCTATTTTCTCACCTGTAAGAAAGAGCAAATATCTAAGAGATTTGGGGATCTGTTTGGTTCCACAGGAACGACATAGACTCCCTTTCAATAATTTGTGAGTAATTTGGCAGGAGCCCCCACTGAGCAGTGAGCCCAGCAGGCTCTGCGTAACCTGGGCTTTCACTGCTGGTTCTGAACCCCACAGGTCAGCGTACGCCCTTCACGTGCTCTTGTTATAAATACGTGTACACATACAAAATACTTTCACATTTATCCAACATACTTTCGTTATTCCTACATCTTTAGTAAAAAGTTAAATGTGAAATTTTGTAGGGTGTTTAGTGCCTTTTGTTGAATGCATAAAAATTCTGCTGCTCCTTTGATGGTATTTTTGCTACATTTTTTCTCAACTAGCACATAAAAATAATGGAAAGAAATTTAAGTAGAACTTTACAGTTCTCATCAAGTTTGGCTAGATTTAAGTATAATCCTCAGTACTCTCTGTGCTGTATTGCTTATAAAACAGCCATAACATTTTTGAGGGAATATATGCTTTAGAATATTTAGTTTTTCTTCTAACTCAAAATAGATGTAGATTACAGCTGCGTGGTAGTAAGCAAACAATCTCCCCCCAAATCGCCTTTTTATTGAATTTTGTTCTTGCTGTTTTCTCGAGAGCTTTTTATGTTAAGATTTTACCAGCTGAAAACATACGTTGTGATAATATTTGCAGCTGGTCATCACTTCAGCTCAGACCCTGGCTGAGCTGAATTCAAACCTGAGCAATGTGCCACTTTAATGTAATTTTGGCACCCCAACTTAATACTGCCTATAAAGTATTATAATTCCCCTTAAGTGCCTAGTGGGTGGCAGGAAATTTATGTTCATTAATGTTCTGATGCACTCACACTGGTCATCTTAGGAACACGCAAGAGATGAAAATAACTAAATATCAAGTATAATATGACATGTGCAAAAACAGGGGGGAAAGAGGCCATACCTACCTGCCCAGAAAAAACATATAATTTTAAAAATTATTTCAAGATATCAATTCTCTGAAAAGTTATGGGCTACATTCCTTCTTCCACAAATGTAATAATTACATGTCTTTAACTTACATTTTAGACTTCCACCAGAATGTTTAAAATTTTTTATAAGAGCTTTGAAATAAAAAATAATTTAAAAATCAGTTTGTATCCTATTCTGCTGCAGAGCAACACAAAAATCCTCTCGAGTCACATCTGCACTTGGCTCATGCTTGCAGCCCAGGCTTGAGAAGGTTGTGCTCGTTCTCGAAACCTGATGTTTCCCTGAGAGCAAGACAGCACCCAAATATCAAAATGTGTAATAGCCAGGAGAGGAAAAAAAACAAAGCCACCAACACAACAACATTGAGAAACTGCAAAACCTGTGATGTGCTGCATCGTCATCAGTGATAAGCCAGTCCCTGTGCGTGCAGAAGTCTGAGCGCTATTCCCAAACTACTGCTCCGTTAATTCCCGCTATCACACCTACCCGATTGACCGCTAAATTCCGCGGAGCATCGTGCTAGACGACGTTACCTCATTAAGAAAAGCGGGCTTCTCTTACAGTCCTGACAATCCCTGTCATCACGGACGAGGAGCCGAGTGCTGCTGCGGGGCTCTTTGAAGTACAGCGGCCGCGGCTATTTACGCTGTTAACGAGGCTGGGATCCTGCCTCCGCTTTGCCTCTGATAAAAGGTTTGAAGAGCAAGTCATTCTCGGAGGCTTATTCAAGGCCCGCCAATTAGCCGGCCCAGTGCAATTAATCCTGGAGTTAGAAACCAGTGGAGTTTTCATTCCTGTTTAATCAGATTATTCATGTAAGCGGTCTTTTAATTGTTCTTCTAGAGTACTCCTCCCTCTATACAAACGTTTTCACTTTCAAAACACACTAATTAGGACCAAGTTATTGCCCCCAGAATAAATTCTAAGTAACCCTGTAAACTGCCTGCTCTGGCTAATAAAACTTCTCAGATGTCATCAGGCGGATTCTCTTCACATTCCAGATCTGCAGACTCCTCGAGATCCTCAGCAGATTTGCTTTGTGAAAATTGAGTTCCGGGGTGCAATGCAGTTACTTAACAGTATGTTCGAGAACACTCGGGCTTTCCACCCAAACTCAAATGCTTTTTGGGAGAGCACAGAACAGGACAAATATGTCCAGCAGCTGAATAAACTGCACTGAGTTAAGAACCCAACACAGTTAGAATAATCACATCCCTTCTGTGGAAATGATCCACCTCAAAAATACGCAGCAATAAACAGTAAAGAGTCTTCAGCCTGAATAAGGGCTTTACTCAAGACCCAACTCCAGTCTGGATTAAGCCTCCTTCACTTTTGCTAGAGGCCGAGGGAGGACTTAGGGTCTGAGGCAACCTCATGGTGACACTGAGTTCAGGCAGAACCTGCTCTGAGCCGAACCCCGGCTCTTGCTTATGCTACAGCACTGACTGAGCCGTAGCGCCCCGCAGCCAGCACCGGCGGCGGAGTATTATGGTCACTTGTGCTAACGACTGACAAATATTCAGAAGAAACGGAACATAAACCTGAATACAACTGAATTAATTACTTCTGCATAAAACAGGGGGACTACATACACCCTGTTGCCTCTTCAACCGAAGGCAATGAGTTTTTCATGGCCATAAGAAACAGCATTTATTGCAGGCAGCTCGCCTCCAAAACTCTTAGCGCACAGATTTTCTCCTCTGTACTGTTTAAATATAGATGAGTGGTTTTTCAAAAATGGTAGAATTATTCAGTTCTTTGTTATTGATAAAATACTCAAAGGTCGCAGATGCAGCACTTTATAGATGATAAATATTCCCAACAGGAAAATCCACCGACAAAAAGCTGCTCTGACCTTTTATCCATCGCAAAATGACTTCCCAGGCAGCAACAGCCCCAGTTTGTTTGCTTGGGTTTTTGTTTATTCTCCCATGATCTTCAAGGATGCCTTTTATTAGTCATTCCAGGAAAAGAAAAAACAACTAGCTCAGCAACATTGCTAGTAAAATTCAGCACGAGATTCCAGCTAATTCTTGCAGCAGAAGAGAAAGCAAAGCAGTATTCATGGAGACAGGCAGTGAAATCAGGATGTCCTTCACAAGATTATTGCTTCATGAGTTGTACCATGCATGTTCTCGCACGCCCTGCTGCGTAGTCAGGATGTGCACCTACTCAAACTGCCTTTGTTTTCACATTCACACATTTAACGTGTGCACGTTCACATGCACACACCAACACCACGCACACTGCTACGCAGTATTTGCAGAGAAAGGGAAAAACGTAATATTAAAACAAAAATCTTATTTTTAAGTCAAACTCAGAGCTTTTAAGGCTCTCAAGGCAGATTTGAAATGGCTTGGGTTTGAGGGGGGGTGAAGGCATTGCAGATGAGTGCTGACAGCGCTGGTTTGTTATACCATACCATCACGCGTGCTGTATGCATGGTATAATTTATAATAAAAACTGAGAAGTACTCAAAAGTGCTATAAAGTGTTAATGATACCAACTTTTGTATCAGATAAGCACCATTACTAACATTAAATCCAACCACACTTGATCGAAGACAAGGAAAACAATCAGTACTAGTCAAGAAACACCTAATTTCGGTCATTTTAGGTTTCTCGTAGGTAACAATATTGCAGGATTGTGGTTCAGCATTTCAAGACGCTCCTGTTATGAAACCTGGAAATATGTCATTAATAACGACCTAATCCAAAGCCCAGGAGGGGTTACTGCTGTACAAGAACAGGAGCACAGAGCAGATGACTTCGCTGTGACCTCACAGTGTCCGGAGCTGGGGAACAGTTCTCAGCACAACTCCCAGGCAAGGAGAGTTGGTTTGGAAGGAATTGTTCTCCACCAGCCTGCAGTTTTGTTGTCCTTTTTCTATCAACATGACAATCAACCCTCAAATCCTTATTAATTAGTATCAGGACTCGTCAATAGACACACTTAGGTTTTCCCATGAAGGGTTAACCCTGATACTTCACTTGCGCGTTACCCAAAGACTTCCCCCCACACCAAGGTAGCACTGGGTGTAACCCAGTTCCCAGCTCTCACACACTGAGCGAGACTTCAGCTCTGGTTTCCCTCTCTGCTTCCTGCACAACATTGGGCTGGGGGGCGTTTTCCACGCTGATTTGGGCCCAGAGAGACTAGGGCACCACAGCTTATAACACCGAGGTGAAAGGGGGGCAGCGATTTCCCCAGAGGCATCAGAGCCTGAGACAGGGCTGCTTTGAATGCAATGATTTTTGCTTACTGCATTACAGTGGAAACATCTTTTAATACATATCCTTTGGGTCCTATATTCCTGTAACAGCTTTATCTCTTTAACAGAATTAAATGCTCAGTCTTACTAAGCAATCCCATACAAATTAAAAAGACCTAATAATCATTAGTTTTGACTGACTGGCAAGGGTTGTATGGCTGATTTATTCATTAGTAGTTCCAGCTCACATAGGTCTTCACTATAAATACTGGCTCCATGCAGACATTCCTGATGAAATACATTATTTAAATGGGCTCAGAATCTCATACCAAGCCCTTTACTCACACATGTCAATCACTGCATTTCTTTGCTGACCGTAACTGGCCCGTGTACTCGAGCAAAGGCTACATACATGAGTAAGAGGATATAGAACCAGACTCTTTTTCACATTTTATTTATGGAGACTTGTGGTTGTGTGATGTTAAAAGTATTGTTGACACACTCCTGTATAACTATTCCATTTATAACTTTTGTATAAAGCATGTCATTAGAGCATCCTCTTATTCCAGGAAGATCTTCTGGAATATTGGGATTGCTGTCAGTGAAAGCAGTGGATTATTTGGTTTCTCCATGGCTGAATTCCCTCCCCATCAGTGTGTAGATTCATTTGGAAGACATTTATGGGTTCTTCAAACTTCACTTTTAATTCTCCACTTGAAGAGCAGCAATGCAAAGCATTCACACACACGCACAAAAAAAACCTGGGAAAAAACTGATAAAAGTTGAACCTTAGAGAAATCTGAGTCCACAGATTGAAGAAGAGAAATATGCAAAGCAGCTGGCTATGACAGAAAGGTTCATCTAATCCCTCATGTGAGTTCATCCCAGGCAGCTATAACAGGATTTTCTAGTGAGACTGTAGGGTAATATATATTGGCATAACCCTATAAAGGCTGAAGGTTCTATCAGAAGCCCCTAAAACCCAGGATATAGATGCATAAAGTGTTTGGACACAGTTTGGGAAGGAGCTGCTGGAGAGCTCCCTGGTCCCAAAATGCCTGCCCAGGGTGCAAGTCAGAGCTGTGCACTGCATGATTCCCACCACTAACAAAAACTCACACGAGATCAGCAGAGATCGATTCTGCCATCTACCCCCGCCGTGTCCCACGCTAAGTTTGGAAATAGAGCAGCTCTGGGCAGATTTCTCCCAGGCGCTGGCACACCACCGTAAACTCGATGTGCTCCAGCACTCACGCATCTGGTCTCTTGGGATTATCTGAGGCTGGAAATCCCCTCTTGTCATTTGCAAAATCATCCAGGGAAAAAAAATGTTCAAGCAGCACATGTAGAATCCTAGAAATCCAAACCTACTGTGGAGTAGTTGACCTGATATACACATACCAGCATCCTGCCTTACTCAGTGGTCTGGGAGGAAAAGTACTGAGACACCACAGAAATGATACCACTTTATACCTAAGCGTGTTCCTTAGGATGGAGGACAACACAGTTTTGTGGGAGCCTGAAACCTCAAGCCTAGAGCTACACTTCCAGTTTCAGCACAAAGAACGCGGGGAGGGTTACGGCAGCAGTGCCTGCATGCACACCGCTGCTTCAGAGGGAGCGACGGCAGCGAGACCAGAGAAGAGAATGCCTCCAGGACAGCTGAGAGCGATGCTGATACAGCTCCTTTTCAAGGCGATTTTCTTGTCAGATCTGATGAGCCACGGATCAGTATTTAACGTTCTCCTCACCTGCAGAGTCCCTGCGGCAGCTGGTGCCCGACCAGCTCCCTCCAGGCACTGGCAGAAAGGCAGAGGGGTGCAAGGCTGCAAGGAACAGGCAAATCAAAGTTGCTCCAAGTTTGTTGATTGTTTCAATAATAGATTATAGCCACAGGAAAAGCATGGCAAGTGTCCAATAAAACTGAAGGAGTTTGCACAGCTCCAGTTTCACCCGATTCTCTTTCCTGCATAGCAGGTTTCTGGATCCAACCTCGAGGTGCTAGATGATGCTGTTCCAAACCCCTCTGAACATCTGACTGCACCCATCACTGAAGTCATGAAGAGCGATGCTACCACTGTTTTCAAAGCATCAAGATTGGGAAACTTGCAGACAGATTTCTGTAAGCTGACGGCACTTGAACTGAAAAGATGAAGAGGGAGGAGGATGTGCTCCTTCTGCTCTGCAAATTATTTGGAGGTTCATCACTAGCACTACCTGCAAAAGACAATCCTACTGCCAACAGCAACCGGTCTGTATGCAAATCATTTCCTGCCCTCTCATCATAACTAAGGAGACAAACATTTGGAGCCCTCTCCCAGGGAAGCAGTCATGATAGGCACAAGCGTAACAAGTTATAATCAGAAGCTACAGTACAAGAGTCTTAGATGAGGGATCAGCACTTTCAAAAATGGCCACAAAAAGGAAATACATCTTTCTCCGTATACTTTATTGAAGTCTGATTCAAAGTGCGATGTTGGTGATTTAACATAAACGTAACACATTTTTATAATCCTTATCAAACATTCAGTCACTAGATCAGCATAAGGCTCAGCTTATTAAAATGGATAAGAGGGGATTATGTGATTCGCATTGTCAAGAAAAAGAAAAATATTTAAAATACAGAGGTTCTTTAATCTGTTGCTCAGAAGGCGCTGCACACATTGCCGATGGAACAATGAGCGCGCATCCAACTTTTAATCACACAGGGCCTGACAAAGAGAATAGCAAACTGATTCTTCCTAGCTCACAGGATAAGCTTTTAACAATATAATCCTGATTGCACGTCAAACTTTGATGATTTTGGTTTGGTGACAGACAGAAGTATTTAACTACACTTTGCAAGTTATAATAACAAGGCTGAGATTTCAGAGAGCCTAAACACTCATTGTGAAGTTTTGCATATCTATTTTGGGCATACCCAGTGTTTTCTAACAAAGAGCTTTACGTGCCGATCTGTGATTTAGCATGCAAATCAAACATAAAGCTTGAGCACGCACAAGTAAAGACCATTTTAAATTTTTCAGCAAAACCAGAACCAAATAAAGACTTATCTGATGAAAGAAGCAGAATATTAACCAAGGTCTAAACTAAGCCTTCAAAAAAATATTTTTTTCTGATCATGGCTAATAATATCGACTTGGTTTAGTGAAAGACAGCATTAAAAACCTTAAAATCAGTAGTCGGAGGTTAGATTTCTTCAGCTGGGCTATCTGTAAAAACATGGGCAAAATCAGTTGCTTCATTAGGGAGCATTCTTCTTACCAGCATGAAAATTACAGTGTTGTGGGAGATACCCTTGTGCTTGAGCACCGAACTCCACTGCCATGCGTTCAGCACGGGAGGTGAACGTGCTGCCGTCATCACAATGATCTTGAGGGGAATGGTGCACAGTAAGGGCTTTTTCACTTGGATTTTTTTTTTTTAAAATGTGTTTAGAAAAAAGCTAAAGAAGGAGGGGGGTGTCTCATCTTGAAAGAAGTTGAAGCAGCTGTATCATCAGGCTTCTCACCTGCTGAGCTAGAGATGAAGTCTTGAGACAGTCACGGGTACTTAGAGGATTAAAAGTACGCTTCAAATGTCATAAAAAGTTGTCTATATTCTCATTAGACTTTCACAGGCTTTGTCCAATTAAAGTTCCCTTTTTAGCTCTGTCACAGATTGACTCAGGCTATGAATTGTCCATCACTTGTGAAACATCAAGAAAAATCTCAAAAGTTTATTTCTGCAAAAGAAATCACAGCTTAAACAAAACTCCTTACTGTTTGTCATGTAGGTGACTGCCATCCTGATCCTGTATCAATGATAGAAACATTTTTCACAAATCTCATCTAGCGAGTAAAGTTGCTGTACTGTTGTGGTGAGTTAGTGTTCTGTACAAATGCACAGATCTATAGTTAATATGCTTAGTAATACCAGTTTATAGGTGAACCATCTTTATGTTTATACACTTAAGTTCAGAGAAGAAAAAAGCAGAAGTACGTAACAACTCTCAGGCTTCTCCTAAAACCCATTACCTAAACTCTGAGAGAACAATGAACCACTACATAAACAACAAGCCTGAAGAAGTCCAGGGAAATGTAGATACCTGAATATCTCTAAGGTTTGTGCCTACAACACACAAACATTTCCATGGGGAACATGGCTAGATACAGGGTAAGCTGGTGTCTTGTAGCTTGACCATTATTTGTTTTAAGATAAGTCTTCCCCCCCAAAAAAAAAGTCCTCCATCCAGGATCTTCCTGTTGACTCACCACAACCATTTATTATTGCCTGACAAATGAACTGCAGGTCAGAACTTAAATCCATCTCTTTGATGAAATTACTGACAGTACCAGAAGACCCTGTAGTACAGGTCAGGCAGAATAAGCAAGCTGTGTTTACAGACTCAGGCAGGAGAGAGGTGCAATAGGTACAACATACACAAGATATGAAGATTTGATGATGTACCCATCAGATATTGGGCAGTTTCCCTGCAACTTGAATGATTTTTCCAGAGGAAAATACAGACTTGGTTTCTTATTTGTCTTCATATACTGATTTATTTCTGCATACATAAAACCCACATACACACTCTTTAGTGGCATTAGGAGAATCTGATTTATTTTGGCTGTATTTTGACTGCTAACAGTTTCTACAGGCTAAAAATAACGAACATTGGCTTATATGAAAAAATTAAAGGATTAAGACAGCCTACCAACAAACCCCAGAACTCAGACTTGGTCAGAGCAGTGGTTCTGGTTCCTTCAGCACTGTGGTGAGTTCTGGTCTGAGTTTGAAGCACTCTTGAACAGAAGCTTGTATTTTCTAA
This sequence comes from Bucorvus abyssinicus, assembly GCA_009769605.1. NCBI lineage: Eukaryota > Metazoa > Chordata > Aves > Bucerotiformes > Bucorvidae > Bucorvus > Bucorvus abyssinicus. The sequence continues at coordinate 4,486,919 of CM020039.1, read as the reverse complement.
ATGATGCTGGGGTGGGATTGACCCAAATTACAAGTGAGGACAGAAAGAAGCTGAGGTCACCATGGTAGAGAAAAAAACCTGAGGACTTTTATGCTGAGGGGGTGTATTGTTACTTGTACATGCTGGTGCTTTCGCATCGGTTCTGAAAAAAGAGCTGGTGTCCTCAGCAGTTACACTGGCACTTAAATAACCTTTAATCACTCGGGAACTGTCTTGTGACTGGGACCAAATTAGAAGAGAGTGTTTTCAATTTACATCACTCAGGCAGAAATTAAAAAATAAATACCATAATAATGAGTCCTAATAAAATTACACCTTCCTTAAAATGAGGTCATAGCGACACACTATCATTAGACAGATTCCATTTTGTATTAAAAACGCAGCACAAGAAATTAATCTTTCTCAAGAGTCATTTATGTTGATGAAAGTGTTATCGGAGCCCTCACAGGGTACAAGGCCAAGGGCAGAACAAACATGAGAAAGTCATTAGTGAAACGTACTGCTCCAATGAAACGTCACCTGCCAACATAAGTTTATGTAAACTTAACAGGAATCGGTATTTTCAGCCTGAAAGTTCCACCAGAAATATGAATACCTGGGATGCAGGTGACTTTCAGGGCTGCCACTTTTGACCAGACAAGAGATTCATAGTAGTCCTGATGTACTTTTGACCTTTCAGTATTGGAGGACTGATGCAACATGTGTCCAAATAGAAATTGAAATTTTGCAGTCTTTTTAGACACACTGCAATTTGAACTTTAATTGCCGTTTTGTCCTTTTTCTTTAGCATTCAAGCTAATTAAGTACATTTTAGTTCTTCATTTTAGGAAGAGAAAAAAACATTGCCAAGACTTGAATCACAGCAGGTTGGAGAACCAAGCAAAACAACTACTTTTCATGGTGTCTACAGGAACTCACCACCCATGGTTTTGGAACACAGGACTTTTTTTCTACAGTGCTCAGCAGAAGTCAATAGTTTCACTTTCTCCCTGTTCCTCCCATGAAGACAGCCAATATGAGGAATGCTGAGCCAGCCAAGCCTGTCATCAAGTACAAGGCAATTTAACCTTTTGGTTAATCTTCAAAGAGTTAATTCTTCAGGGGACACATGAAGCAATATTTTTACTTGCATTGATAAAATAAATTATCATAGGGCTATTTTATTCTTAAATATTGATTTTGAAAAGGGAATGCATGAGTTCCTTGATAAACAGACTAGAACATCAATCATGCAATTTACTCTGACATTGAGTGAGATACAATGAAAAAAAAGAGAATTTCTGAAGGTGGTAACTTGTTGATTAAGGCCAACTGTACATCCCAGTGTATGCTCAAAGCAATGGGCAACCTACCTCAAGTCACTGCTGTTTTCTTTGTGAGCCAAAAGTGATGGTTGGTGACCAAAGCAGTGTATGAGGTCATGAGCTGGATTACATTAGTGAACCAATGTTATTATATAGTGTTAACAAAAGCCATGGTGGGAATTTTAAACCATTCCTATTTTACGAAGAAAACAAATGGTAAGGCTAAAAAAATTCAAGTATTTCCAAAGAAGTTCAAATAATAATTTTGAGCAAAAGTCAAGTTCCAAAATAGAAAGCAACACAAATCTAGAGTTTCAACAACCAATATTCTTTTGAAGAAACAGCACGCACATCTTAGACTAGGTCCTCTGTAACCTTGCCATAATTTTGGCTTTGTATGTTTTATTCATTTCAAGAGGCAATAGTAGCCACTAATTATTGTAATTCATTCCTTATGTTGTTATGGATTAAACAGTAACTTATCTGTAGTAATTATGCGATAGGCTGTAACTAACTGAAATATGAATACTGCCAGTTTGTCCCACTGTGTTTCAGATCTGCTACATAATTGTTAGTGTTCACAACAGTGCAGTAATTGAATTACAGAACATTAGCCACATGATTATGATCATAAACTGCTATCAGATGGAAGACTGTGAAATAAGACTCCAAACTCTGAAGTTACGAAGTTCATACCAAACTGTATCTATCCCACTCTTCACACTGACTTGTCTAATCACTGTCACAGTCCTGACTACTTCCACCTGTAAAACTTCACCACACACAACCAGTCTTGTCTTCTGCTGGAATCGTTCCCGTTCCAAGATTTCAGTTTGATTTTGATGTAACCCACATAGATCCCCCAGGTTGATAAACTGACCAAGTTCCCAACCCTGAAAAATCTTAAGAGCGATATTTGAATGAAGCTACCTTCTCCAGAACCACTGAGCAGATACCTATATGTTTTTCAAACTAGAGTCCTCCTCACAAATCCGGGGGGATTCATCTAATCCAACGTCAAGTGTCTGTAGGACAGATGTCCAGTCTAAGACAAACATACAATTTCTATCATGAAGACAGAACAAAGCATTTTCAGAGAAAAATTCATCACAAAGCAAGATGTTATAGATCCTGCACGTGAATCCTTTTTGAAAATGTTTCTGCTCAGAAGCCTTGATTAAATCCCCATCTTTCTGACCGCTTGGGGTAAGCAAGTCTCAAACAGCATAATTTTTGTCCAACAGTATCAGTCAACAATGATAATTATTTTCTATAGTTCCTTATATTTGTGGCAATTCAAATACAAGGTCACCAAAGAGACTGTCAACTTTGACTCCGAGGACATCATAGTTCCATCCCAAAAGCTCATTTTACATCACTATTTCTAATTGGGAAGATTCTATCACTGAGTTTTACATCTTAAATGTGATATTATTCTCATTAGTCATTTGTTGCATGGGTTTTTTTTGGAAAGATGGCCTGAATGCCACGCATCAGAAGAACAGCTCTGAGAACATAATTGAGATTGAAGTAATTAGTGACTAAAAGACTTCCAGTGATTTACCCAGAATCCTTTACACTATCAGAAAGACATGAAATCTAGACCTGCACGTGCAAAGACCAAGGTGTATCAGTCTGGAAAAAGCAAATGTGAACTCTTCAGCCACTGGGGCTGTCTACATCTGGCACCTCTGAGTTGTTCTTCCCCCACCGCACAGCTTTCATGAGCTCTTTTAATGTGTGAGGCTGCAGATCATTTGTGGTGAATAAAGCCCTAACAGATTACTCATTGTTAATTAAATAACCTGATTCTGTCCACTGACTCTAATGCATTAAAGTATTTAATGTTTGTTTGGTAAACTGCTTCGCTAAATGCTCCTTTGACTTTTATTGGTAATAAACATTAAGCATTTATGGCCTGTGAAAGCAGTTTCACATCTAGCTTATGCTGTTACTATTTACAGTTTGTTAATGAAATACCATTAACTCGCTCCAAACTGCAAGTTGGTTTTGTTCTACTCCTTAACTTTTATTATATGGTATAGAGTAAGTCAACGAAAATCGCATGAGCTATAAGCAATAACGGGACTTTTGACAATGTAAAGTTTTTTTGTAACATCGAAACATGTTTTCAGCTATATAAAGCTCCAACTAAGTATTTTTCTTTTCTTTTATTCGCTCTTTCGCTCTGTGCCTACATACTTTATTTCACCAGCCCGTTCCTGGTCTGTGTTCCCTGCGAAGGGGGGACACCACTTCCCTGAGCTCCTGGAAAAGGGCATTTGAGTCATGTATGTGGAAAGCCTGGCTCTGAACTGAAACATTCTCTACAGATAACAGCGGCTTCACACAACTACAGCTGTCAGACATTAGCAGCTAAAACATCCTTAAAATAAGAACCATGGGGTTTTTTTCCCCCCACGGTAAAACACACACATGCTCCTCTTCCAGTACAACTCTTGAGTGCTGTTGAAATTCAAGCACAACTGCCTGTGCACGCAAGTGGTTTGTGTTGCTAGGCAGAAGCAGCAACGCCTTTTATCTGCCAGGGGTATAAAACAGCGGGTTCTGCCAATTTAGCAGCCTCCCGTCTGCCCTGCGCGGTGGCAAACAGCGCGAGGGAGCCTGACTCCCTGCAAGGGGGAGGCACGAGCTGTATCTGCGGGGGAAGAAAAAACACACATTGTGCTTTTGGAGATAGTTCCTTTGCAAGTGGTTTTCTTCGAACGTTAGACACGCGTCACAAACCTACTTATCGAATATCACGTACAACCACCCCTTCCGTCTGCCCGCTTCGCGTTCACGGGGGGAGCATACGGCTGGACACGTGCATATCCGCTTTGCCATGGGGACTTGCAAAGTGAAAAAGAGAGGATGGTTTGGTCGTTCTGATAGGTGTGATTCCTGTAATGAAACCACTGTTGTGACAGCGCTGTTTTGTCTAAGGGAAATCCCTGGAATGATTCATTGGTCTCCTCAGATGTCTAATTTTGGTAAGAAATTTTATGAAATAAATGAGATGGCAACAACTCCAGCTGTTGCATGCTTATGAATGGCAACACATCTATCAACGCATCTATAATACAGAGTTTTGGAAGAGGTGACATCCGAGATACGGATTTTGTCATGGATAAGGGCAATACCTAGCTGGCAAGTACCTGTGAGATGCCAGGCAGGGCTCAGAAGGATTTCAGTCCAGACCAGCACCACTGCTGATGCTAACAGAGACACAAGCGCTTGGGTCACTGCTCAGCCAGGTCCCACCCATTTCAAAGAGAAACAGAAACCTGCAAATGTTTGGCCTATCTTTATTCAACCCTCCTCTCCCAGGGGCATTAAACCCACCCCCTGCGCTGGAAAGCTGGAGGAAGCTGGGAGACCGCTAGGAGCTGCAGATAATCAAGAGAGCAAGGGTACATCTGAGCAGCTAGAGGGTTATACCCACGTCCAAAATGTGCTGCAAAAGGCAGCGTTAGCCCTGCTTGGGTCAGCTCTCAGGATTGTAGAAATGTGTTGGTGCACTGAAGAGACAATGGGACTGAGCCACCGACCAAAATTTCAGAGGGAGAGGTGTCCTTGGGCTGCCTCTTGGGTGGCTTCGCTGGCATTTTAGTCTCCACGTGTGTGTCATTGCTGTGGGGCACTGCTCAAGGCTGAGCTGCACAATCTGCCCCTTGGCTGATTTACTGAGCTGGGATTTTTTTTTGCTGGAAGTTCTTTTTATTTAATATTGATTATTGTAGAGTGCTGTAAGGTAACAGCATGAAAGTGTTATTAACTTACTGGTAGAGTACATTTTATCTGGAAAGAAAAGAAGTGTTTGTGCATGAAGGTTTTAATCATCATCTATAGCTCCATGATTAATAAGTCTTAAGTGCCACATTGAGAAATTCTGATTTTTAGGCTCGAGTCATATAATCATGGAGAAAATAAAAGGTTACAATCCCACACTCTTAACCACCAACTTTCCCCCAAAATCCAGGCAGGAATAAGCTAAGAAATGGCTAAAAGAAGCTAATCTATTCTTAACCTTGTTTCATAAGTGACAGCAAAATTAAATGGAAGCAATCGTGAATCATAGACCAATTAATTACCCAGCTCTGATCTTCCTATTTTCTGTACTGTCAGAATCCTCTCAAGCAATTTTCCTCAATTATAACTGCAAATCAGCATGTTATTTCCTCCTCACAAACTACCCGTTGCTGAGCCACTAACTAGATGTCCCAGGATATTTCCTGATCTATTGCTGGAGACCAATTCCCCCTGTTAAATAATTACAGGAAGTTCAGAGTCCTGTGTTGGAGAAAAAAAATTCTCTTTTACTATTAAGACAAGGAAAATGAAAACCTTAATTATAGAGAATAAACCTTATTTTTAATAGTAGGCTTGCCTAATAATTGGGGTTTTTTGATCAAAGCCAGGGACAGCTTAATAGAATATACTCAGCACTTTCTCTTCAGATATTGATTTCCCTTCAGTATGAAGGCTACAATACTAAAACTCCGTCAACTGGAGAGTCCAGTGGAAAAAAGGGCAGCAGTTATTCGCTGCTGTTCAGGGGTATCAAAGATATGATTAAACTCGCATGCAATTAGAGCAACCAAGCAAAGCTGGTTGTGTCTTTGCTGCATGTTTATCACACACAACCCACATTTCACCTGTTACTTGTATTGTTCAAGAAGCATTATGATAGCTATTATTTTTAACATCAATTCACCCTTGTAATATCAACTATGTAATGAAAAGACAGAGCTTCACCTTTTCTAGAGGATAAAAAACAATGCAAGGAGATCCCTCTGGAAAAAGGAAGGAGACAGAACAGTTGACACGTCTAAATCATATCATGTAAAAATATATTAAAAAATATATAAATAGATAAAACAGATCTGGAATAAACTGGAGAAAAATAAAGCTCAGAAATCACCTTGTGTTTATTCATTTCAGAGCACTTGCATTTCACTGGGTGACAAAGCATTTGGGCTCCCCAGGTGACAGGTACAGCAGATTCACCAGGACCTGGCAGCAGCCCAAGGCACACCGACGCGTACAGCCCTAGAGGTTTTGTTGGTGTTTTAAAACCTTTCCCGCTGCTAGAGCTTGCCTGCCCAGGGGCTGAGCTGGATTTGCTTTCAGAGCAATTCCTTCTAGTTCATTAGTAACAACAGGCTCAATTTCCCCGGTGACGCCTGTGCTAGTGCTGCGTGGGTCTTCACCCATCTTTCACATACACTTGACGGTAGAAAAGAATTATTAACGCAGACATCTTTCTTTGCTGTGTGAGCTGAGGAAAAGTTTGTGGATTCAGCAGCAACGGTACAGGTTCAAAACCCATCCTAAATCACAAAAAAAAAAATGGCTTGACAGTGGAAATACTTTCAGCTTGGATAGTCAAGAACTTAAAAAAAATACAAACCCCACAGAAAAGGTGGTTTTTTAATGAAACATCTTAATCTTTCCTACTCCATAAAAAAAATTACCTTTTCCAAACACTAGTCTCAGGGGTGGTGGCTTGAGGGGTTTTTTTTTTTGCTTGGCTGGGGGGATGTTTTTGTTTGGCTGGGTTTTTCTTTTTGACTTTGTTTTGCTTGATCGTTTTTAATGTAAGCAGCTAGCTATAAACTGAAAGGAAATACCTTTTTTTGGAACATCACAAAGAGATACTAGAGTATTTTTAAGGTTTCTTAGAGACTTCAGTTGGCTCATCCCTCTTAAAGCAAGTAGGACAGTCCACCCAATAAGCCCTTCATTGCTGTCTGGAAATAGCTAAAACAACTGGCAGCATCTCCAAGATCTTCTGGGCTTTGCTGAAAGAGTGATACATTAGTACCTCTTCTAAAGGCTGGGCTGTTACCTGATACCCTGCTTTCAATGTAGAACTCAGTCTGGGGAGTTTCTACAGTCGCAGAAGAGTCCTACTGTATATTAGTGGGTAGTAGTACAGAGATTCCCCTCTGCGGATCAGCTGGAATTGCGCCCCAACATTTTTCAGTCGTTTCTAAAACTCAGAAATACTGACCAAGTTTCTCATCTCAGTGCTGCATAGCAGCTCTCTCATACAGTACTTAGAAGGGCCAGAGGAGGGTAGTTTTATTAAAGGTATTCAAATATGACCATTTCAACAACTTGCTATAGGTGGCCTTAATTCAGTAACTTTAAAGTAAAAATTGTGGTTGTGGGATGTTCATAAACTGTGGTCAAGATAAAGAAACTTTTTACCCTGTCCAGTTATGAAATGGAGATACGTCTGTCTGAGGCCAAAAGGGAAAGCAATTGTTGAAGACAAGGGTGGAAATTATGTGAGAGGTGCTTAAAACATCTATTATCCACCTATTCTTCCCTGTCCTTCAGTTTTATTGTGTTTTGAGATGAGCCATTGAAGCTCCAAAGCAGCAGCTTGTATTCAGCTGTGAACCACAGGGCACAGCATCTCCTCTTTTGCCTGTAGGGAGTTTCAGATATGCATAAAAAACGCAAGCAAGCAGAATGCTATTGACTTCAGTGATGTTTTAATGTTTCACTGGTAGAACAGAGCTCCAGTTGGCTTAATGCAAGAGAACGTGAAAAGTATCAAGAGAATCCCAAGGAGAGCCCAGGATTTACAGCGCACTAACAAAGATGAACTGACAGAAGGTTAAATGATGTCATTTCTGAAGTAGTGAAGCACTGGTGGGGGGAGCTGCAGCCCTGGAAAGGGGACCCCTTGAACCCATGCACAGTAGATGTACAGAACGGTGGTAGGTTTGATGGGGATTTCAGACCCGTAACTGTTTAAAATTGCTTCCAAAAACGTAAGAGCATCCGTAACGTAATCAATAACGTAAGAGCAGGCAGCGCATCCGTACTGTACCACAACGCCATCTCTAGGCTCTGCATACTTTGCCAAGATCCAAGACTGCTCCATGTCCCCCATCAGTACCTACTGGTCTGACTGATCTACATTTTGCCCACCTTCACACCAGGTTACTGGGAAAAGTTGGGAAACACCTACAGAGGGGCCAGTATTTAGGGAGGAGATGATCATCACTCTATATTGGGGAAAACACGACAGAAAGTAGCATTCGGTTTAACTCACACCCATGACCTCAGCTGTACTATTTGCAGTATACAGCAGGAGTAGAACTCACATGAAGCAGCACGCCTGGTAATTCTTCCTCCTCATCACTGTGTGTCATATATTCCTATCTCCCACCAAAACATGGCTGCTACGCTGAGAAAAGCACACTAACAAACTGCAGCTCAAGCCTTTTCCACTGCAAACCATTTCAGTCACATTAAAACTCCATCACATGGGCAGACATACTGAATTCATCAGAAGCTGTTACTGCACCGGAGGTAAAACACGTACACGTGGGCCACTTCCCCTGGGGATCAAAACATCCTTACCCTCTAGAACATATGACCCTTCATAAAGCCTTTTAAAAAGAAAACAAAACCAGCCTCTTCCTTCCCTCCTGCATAAAGCACTGACAGTGCATGTGCTGGCGCCCAAGCCCAAGCCAGAAGCACACTGGAAGATTAAGTTGCAGAGGGGCTCCCGCATGGACATCATGGGCTATCCCCAAGCTCAGAGGTTAGTGTGGGGCAACTGAGAAATTTAAAAGGCAAAGGCCATTTCCCCCCTGTTTTCCAGTTCATAGCTACAAGATTTTCTCATCTTAGTATTACCTTGATAATAACCTACACTGCTCTTTTTCATATGAACTTGTTCTCTTTGGTTTCCACCATGTGGAAGTGAAAACATTGACACAAACATCACAGAATTCTCTGGTGAGATAAACACTCCAGCCTTTCAAGGCACATTAGCATGACATAAGCTCACTGTTCACTCTCTTGTCCTCTTGTGTCAGTGACATCTACTGGATTTTACCTCAACTAGAATATTTACATTTTGCCTTCATTAAAGGATACTATAATGGAACAAGTGCTAGGCAACCAGCCACCACTCCTTTCTTGCATGCAGTTGCCATCAGATTAAGTGCAGAGAAAAAGCCAAAACACTTTCTAACACATTTTTTCTCAGAGGAGCTAGAACTTCTACCAAGGCATTCAATAAACGTGAGAGATTCCATAGTATTTTTCCTTCTTGAAACTAAGAAAAGCTTCATGGCCCTGGGTGTACCAGTAGTCCTTGACCACCATGAGAAGCTGTACGTGAGGCACCTACATCCATCTGCACCCAAGCTGTGGCAGACCTTTCTCCTCAGCTCTGTCCTTTGCTGTTCTCGACTTGTTGACTGGACTTCCCAGACCGGCCCATGGCCTGGCTTGTCACCTCTCATTTCTTTAATGATCACTGTCCCCAACCCTGTCCTGCTCACCTGGCTTGGTGCTGTGGGACTGTGCTCTTGTTAGCAAGGCTGCTGCCCCTACCCGCGTGCGGTCATCCTCAGCTCCTGGATTGCCTGCCTTGGTGGAGCAGCCCCACTCTCACTGCCCCCTCTTAAAGGACTCCAAATGTTCCTCTCTAAAAATGTTCTTTTATACATGGTGTCATGTCAAGGATATACAGCCCATGTGCATAATGACAGCTATATACAATGGTGATTCAATAAGAAAAAAAAATCTATAAATGGCATCACCTAACATTAAATTTTTGACTCAAGGTGAACCTGGAGTAGACTTGACATTCCCATCTATTCAGGTCAGGTGTTGAACACTGTGTGGTCCAGGTCCAGCTCTCCCCAAGGAAAGGCTGTTCTTTCTTAATGAATGTGTACACTTGCTTTGCGTTGTCCCAAAGCCAGAAGAGGTTCAGTTAGGATTTGGCTAATGTCCAAGCTCAAGCTGCACAGAAACACGAGATGACTGTGAATACACTAATCAGAAGTGTAGAGTAAGGAAAGGGACAGAGCATTATTCCTTAAAAGAAGAGTTTGATTCTGGTTTTTCCCCTATCCTGATTTTATACCAATGTGGTGTCATAGTCATTAGTGATGTTATTTCTAATCACCCCTAATGTGAGGGAAAATATAATTAGAATAATCATAGGCAAAGCCTTTGACTTCTTCGGTGCACTCAAATCATAACACCAAAACACAGAATGCCTACAAAGTAAAATTATGCACTTACACAAATAGTCCCTTTGAGTTCAGGAATAAAGATGAGTGAGTAAATTTCAAGATTAAGACCTGAATTTAGGAGAGGGCAAGCCACATTAAAGAAAACAGGACAGAAATACAACTCCTCACCGCAAGCCAAGTCAAAATAAAAGAAATTTTCCTCCAAGGTTCAGTAAAATGTGATCTTTTTTGTTGGTATTTGTGTGAGGATTTAAGCATTGTGTTCAGAGGTTTACAGATGACTTCTGAAAAGAAACAAGATGCCTAAAAATGACCTGTGGCAAGTTTATTAAAAAAATAAAAAATCAACAGCAGTCAGTTTCACACCAGTATTTAGACTGCATGAATCCATTTGATCTGAGGATAATTGGGATTAAATGTGTTTTTTTTTTTTTTGTCAGACCACTGTCTCATTCAACACATTTATTATCAGAAACCCCAAAAAGATAAAAACTGAGCAGAACTTCAGTTCTGCAGAAGACCTGGATAACAGATGGGCTCATTAAACTGCTTTATAAGGTCAACTTTTGCATCTCTCAGTTCAAGAAGAGGGTCTGTGCCTGTCTCCTGGAGGTTCTGCTGGGCTGAAGCTCTGCTGCTATTCCATGAGTTGTAATGACACAAAGTACACGGCTGTGTTTGAGATCAGATTCCTGACAGAAGCAAAACCCAGACCCTCCAGGTGCCTTCTAGTCAAAGGACTGGTAGAGACTGTACTTTTTCTGTTTGGATACCACCTCCTGTTCATCTCTGTGCAAGACTGCATGGAGCCTCACTTCATCTTCAATACTCTAATGAGTTCTTTGATTTTATTAGATGTTCCCATTGATTCCATTTAATGATTTATATATTACCTGTACTGTTAGTGATTAGGCGTTTTTCTGCTGAAGGTAAGACAAATTACAAAGGCAACCCGCAGTGGGTCACATAAAACAACCACAGCAATCTCCAAGGAGATATTAATTGCCCAGTTGTGGGAACAAAGTAACCAAAGAAAAATAATACCAGAAAACTGAAACCAATTAGGGTGCTTCACATGACAGATTGAAACCCAAGGACCTAGGAGATGAGAAGAGTGAACTTCAAAACCAGCTAAGTTGGTGAGTTATCTTGAGGTAGATCGTGTGCAACTGGTTATTGCAACAGTCTATTTCTACAGTTCTCAGGCTGTAGAATTCCAGATGGCAACAAGGGGCAGATGCAACAGCATCAGTGTAAGGGGCTCAACCCCCAGCAGCCTCTGCCAGCTCTTCGTACTGCTTTGAAGACCTGAGTCTATAAGCTGCCCTCTGAAGCAAGATGGAATTAGCAAAATCATTTATTCCCCCAGGAAAAGACCAAGTGCTCTAGGAGATAGAGTAAAATGCTGTTCTCACATCAGAAGAGACTGTGCTCCAGTATACAGTCTGAGAGAGAGGGGGAATAAAAAACCCCAGATTTATCTCGGATAATTGGTAGTTCAGCGCGAGCAATCCAAATAGAGGAAAAAAGGAATAATCTCAGAGAACTTGTAGTTCAGCATGAGCATTATTATACACAACATTAGAGGAATTAGCATTCCACTAACAACTGGAGAAATAATTCTTTGGGAGCCACCAACTGTTTCACTGTTGCTGGCTAAACAGACCTTCTTTAGCTCCCATCTGGACAGTGTCCCTACTCTAACTTGCTTCCAGAGAAGTCACCTCTGTTTCTTAAGCAGCAATTTTTAAGCGTTATTATTACATCATAAAGAAAACTGTAAAATAAAAATTATTTTACGATTTGCATCAGGTAAGCTGGGGAGATCGCCTAACAGCTACGTGAAAGTGGAGAAAGGTTACGAATGGGACAATAAAATTCAAGTGCAGAACTTGCTCAACACGCTGAGAATTAATGAGCCAACATACCCGCTAGAGTCCAGGAGGAAGAAGATTCCCAGATTTCCCCCAGAACAGACACAGTCCACACCCTGTGCTCTGCTCTTCCCGCAGGAACAGAACCGTATTATTCAGCTGGAGAGAGCTTGAAAGCTACAGCCCCCTCTGACAAGAGGGTGGCACGGTCCAGTGCTGAACTCGCCCCTGGTGCCAGCTCACCAGCACAGTCCCTGCACTGCCCCAGCCACGGGAAAACAGACCGATGCCACCACTGCCACCGCGCTGGCCCGTGCCCCTCCTGGGAACCGCCAGCGGTGCCCGAAGGCAGCAACGCTGCACAGAGCGCGACTGATTTCATGAACGCGTGAAAGGTGGTGGGCTTTCATTACAACCTGTCATCCTTTTTAGACCTTTGTTACAGGAGAACGCATTGAAAGAACACCACTATAATCACAAATAAAGCCGCAAATACGAAAACAAGTAAAAAAAGTAAAGCAATGCATGCAGGAGGTGCTGCTATTCCAGTGCTCCAGAACAAATAAAGAACAAGGAGGCGAGAGGGGAAGGGAACAAGCCTGCACAGTCCTCCTCTGTGTACTGCTGTCCCCATTAATTTCCACAGCTATTCCTCGAAATTGTGGCTCAGGGGGATAATTAAACTATTGCTGCTCCCATCTTCCCACAGAGCAGCACCATTAGAGCAGCGCCAGCCCCTCCCGCTGGAGGACAGCGGCAGCCCCTTGGGAGAGCTGCATAATGCCGCAGCCCCGGCTGCGCGAGAGGGACCTCACAGATATTTCCTGAAGTTGGTAGCATCGCCTGCCGCCTTCGATTAGAGTCTTCAAACATCAAAGCTGCCCTTATTTCAGCATTTACTCAAGAACCATCGAGGTTTCAGTGAAACTGGGAAGATTAATTAAGTGATAGCAAGTTTGAATGTGGGAGATGAATGATTAAAAGTTGTCAAGGTAAAAGGAGGTTCTATCTTTTCAGAAAATGGTACCTACTTATATTGATGAATTTCTTGCTCAGTGGTCTATAATGTCACTTCAAGATGAGAGGCTGGAGAACTGTAAAGAGAAATTCTCTAAAAACTACTCTGCTGACACGGTAACACCACTCAAGTAAAAAGTCAGATAATGCAGCACCACTCAAAATACTGCCAGAGTGATAATATTTTTAACTTACTGAAATGAAAGAAAGACTTCTGATTTATTTGTCTTGCTGTAAGAATTATCAGAGCTGTTTAGAAGAAAATGTAAGTGTAGAGGTTTAAATGATTACGTTCAAGTCAATTTTCTCTACTTATTTTCATTTCTGAGCAGACCTGCACTTACAAAAATGACATGACCATTAGAGATGCGGCTCTGTCCAGCAACTTATGAACAAGTAGGGGGAAAGGGAGGGGAGTTCAGGCACAAGCAATACACACTTTTCCATCAGGAGGCTGTACCGAGAAGAGGTAGCATAGAGCGTATCCACAAGACCGTATTTGCGTTGTACTGAGCTCGGGGAGTTGATCCTGGGGAACGCGTGGTTCTGGTGAGGGCTGCCCAGTACAGAGCGCACACATGGACCAAGGGATAACACTTTGTATGGGACTAGTGGCCAGGCAAACTGAACTTACAGAACCCCATCAGGAATGGTTTCTGATGCTATCGACTTCTTTCACACTCCTTAATTTATTAAAAGTGAATAAAAAAATTTTCCTTTTCACTAGACTCCTTTGAACAGTGGCAAAAGTAAACAATTTTTTAATTTCAGGAGTTCCTGCTTTTTCATTTTTAAATCACTTTCTCCACTATTTATCACAGGGCAATCACAGGTCAAGCATAGCCAACAAAACCCAAATAACCCTCTGCTGTGCTGTATAATGAAACTCAGCTAGGAACCAGTCATCGATGAAACAATCGATAGCACACATGTCTGAAGAAAGCAAGGAGGTTGTAATATCATCCTATGCCTGACGTTTACCAGCAATAACATTAATCCCTAGAAGGAATCTGCTGTTCCTCTCAATGATTTTTTCAGAAGTATCCAGAGAATTAATTATAAAGTTGATTTTGAATAGTGCTTTAAACTGGAAATCAGTCTAGTGTTTAAATTAAGCAGTAGATTGAAATGGCTAAGTGCTATTAACCCATGTTTAAGTAAAAGGGCTGCAACTACTGACGATAAAAAAAAGTTTGTGCTGTTTATCACATATCAGTCCCTAGAGGGGTGACTGATTTTGAGATGCTGAGTTCATGCTAATTCCTGTGCTATCTTTTGAAAGACTGTGAGGTTCACAGTCTTCAAAAAAATCTCTTTTTTAAAATTAGTAGTATTCATCATTAGCAGAGACAGGACATTCTGCAAGACCATTCAAGCACTTGTTCAGTGAGACGCTGCTGTTCACACAGCTCAGCCCCCAAAGCAACCTCTTGTTTATTCCCATCATACTGCACAACAGCAAAAAGGGGAGAGAAAAAGTGAACAAAAATAGGCTGAGGCAGAGAATGAAGTTCTTCAGTGAGCTGTCTTGGACCAAACCCTTCATTTGCCTTTCATGAAAACAGCCCATGATTCACATCCTTTCGATTTCAAGATGTCACAGAGTAAAAATCCGACGACATAAGGAAAGACAACTAGAGCAATATCTTTACACCATACTTTCCTGTGCAATGCAACCTCAGGCACATAACTCAAGAAAACTGCTTGAAATTCATGCCTCCCAGAATACTCTCTATTGAATGTCTCTTGCCTTGCAGGAAGCTGGAACAATAGGTGAATCAAAGGCAACAGGAAAAATCAGAAAAATCACCCTGTCAGGGGACAGAGAATGGAAGCTGAGAGGCAAGACCCAGAAATAGCCAGAAAATTGATATTATTTCTGAAAAAAAAAAAAAATGAAGGTTTTGCTGAGGGGAGGAAGAGAGGGGCTGCTCTGAAACACCTCTAAGGTGCTTCAAGTCTAAAGACATGCTCTATCAGCCAAGCTGAACTTTATTACTTATACAAACGTGTTGGATGTTACAGTCAAAATTAACAAACTATTGATTTACCACAGAAATACAAACCACAATGCATTTACTCAAGAAAATTTCAAAAAACAATTTTTAGCAAGTAACTTACATTCATCCAAAAAGCCTAACCATCCTACGTTGTCCTCAGCAAAACAAACCGGCTCCATCACTCCGGTACGATCTATGACTATAATCTCTATTGTATTAAAAGGAAGGCTAATAGCATTAGAAGTGGTCAAGTCAAGAACTGAAGCACTAAGAAATATCAGAGGTTGGCACTTTTAGCTTAGCTCACCCCTCTTGGGACACATAACAATATATTATGATTTAAGTATGCTTAGTTTATCATTTACTGCTCCAGAAAGGCTATTTCCCCAGTCAGACCATTAAATAGTGTGGAATCAGCAGAAGTTACCCACCAAACTAACAAGTATTATGCAGACTAAGGGGTTTTTTTCAGAAACCAAATCCAGACATGTTTCTGAGAGCACAAAAGCACACGTTTGATAGAGGTGACATTTAGCTGCCAGATTCCAATCTCTCCTCCCAAGTACGCAGGAAACCATTTCAGAGACGTACTTATTTAACACAGACCAAGTTGTAGTATCTCCCGAATTCATTCCCACAAATGGTTGAAACATTTTTATTAGATACTCCTAAAATAGGAATATGCAAGTGCAGCAAATATCCAGCCAAGGGAATGTCAACCAGAACGATTTATGTCCATCAAAGCTATCAGGAACAGAAAACGGGACCTTTAAGCGAGAAGCATTAGACCCCTGTTTTCCTCTCATATTCAGCAACTTTAAACACTTCCTTTACAGAGTGGAAAGGCTGATCAGTAAATGAGTCTTGATACCCTCCTAGGAGTCAGCTGGATGCATGCATACAGCCCCCCTTTAATTGAGAGCTGTTTGTACACATTGGAGCCAGTCTTTGCGTGAAAGCACTGGTGGCAGACCACAGCAGGCAGGGCAGCCCAAAGGGACCCTACCGAGGCTCCCAGCGTGCCCAGGGCTGTGCATGCTCACAGCGGGCACATCCTCAACAAGGATGTTTGATACACCAGATGCCACTCAAAGCATTTGTATTAAGGAGCCTAATTAGTGATTTCTATTACAGAGCAGCAATAACATTAATACATTGAACGTAACTAGTTGCCAGACTCGTAGGATCTGCTACACAAAGCAGTATGTGTCATATGAGCAGAAATTACAACATCTAAATGAATTCATACCAAAAATGGAGATGGACAGTGCTGCCTGATCAGCCTAGCACTTGCCTATCTAATAACAGCAAGCTGGGAAGAACACGCAGTTAAGTGGCAACACAGAACAGGAGAGCTGTACTTGCAATTACAGGGTGCAGAGGCTGTAACTCTACAACATTTACACTTCGTATAAA
The DNA here is from genome assembly GCA_009769605.1 of Bucorvus abyssinicus. NCBI lineage: Eukaryota > Metazoa > Chordata > Aves > Bucerotiformes > Bucorvidae > Bucorvus > Bucorvus abyssinicus. The sequence goes on along the minus strand of CM020039.1, from coordinate 4,470,288 downwards.
TCAGCTCCTCTGATGGCCCTCGGCTGTAAAAGTGCCAGTCAAACCACGGTCCTCAAACCACCACTATTTTCCAGAATAGTTTCAACGTGCGCCCGTACACTCCTGTTACCAACTCCAGAGCCATGCAGTCAACCAGAAAGCAAAAAGCAGGAGAACTACTTGGAAAGTTTGCTGGTTTCCACAGGAAAAGCCCACAGAAGCAAACCACGCGTTTGTATTTTGCTGTGTTTGTAACCCTTTCAGAGTCACTGAGCAGTAAACATTTGGAAAAACAATTACACAAAACTAGAGACCAAAATATTTTGTTACATTCATAAATAGGAATATGTTTGTAAAAATGTGCATCTGTTCCAGGTCAACAGGAGTCTCTGAGACATTTTGAGATTTGCTGTTAACATCATTCTACGAAGATCCTTAAACCAGGCTCCTAAAGCAGAACAGCACTCACCACATTTGATCGGTGCTACGTGCAGTTTATTACTTTCTCCTGAGTTTTAGGCAAACCCCACTTCTCCAGTCAGTTTTATCAGAGTTTCCTGCAAATTTCACTTAAACTCTTAATGCCCATTCAGTTACCCAGTCTCCAGAGTACTTTACATTAATAATGAACAGTCCCGAGGACAGTGAAGTGTTGGGGCTCTCTCCTGGGCTGCTGAAAACGAAAGGACACCATGGACTGTGGGAGAGCTGTGCCGAGTTCCTCTGTCTCCTTTAGCCCCAAGAGCTGAATTAATATGTCCCCACTGACAAAGGGAGTTCATTAGATGAGCTCTGCTGAATTGTGATGGGGAAACAAAGAGGTTACTGCCTGGCTCCACCCTGTAACTGATGGCAGTTGGAGTTAATGCACCCTTAAACGAGCTGGTCCACGTTCACTCCTGCCAAGCCTGAAAAGAGGGTGGTAACAGCAGATGCTGTTTAGGTGCAGCAGGATTAGCTAGGAGCAGAGGGCTGTGCTCACCTTCAGGTTAACAGGTAGAGCTCATCTGCCACAACTTTCTGCACTACCACAGGTTATCCTATCTCCTAACTCACTACGCAGCTCACTCCATCTCATCTACATCTTGTGGGGTGAATCCTAACCAAAGTGAAGCCAGGCAGAGGTTTGGATTTTCTTCAATGATACCTGAGTCCCATTTTTGTAAGACTAATAGATAACTCAGACAGAATGTTTTCTATTAGTCTAGCAAGTCATTTGATGCTTTGTTATTTAACGAGGAATCCAGGATACAGTGCACAATGAAGCCAAAGCAGTTAAGAACAAATGTTCACACCCTTCTAGATGGTCACTCAGTGTATTTTTCGAGGTAAGAAGAAGAGTAAAAAGACAGGCTGCAGACAAGGGCATAGCCCCGTGCATTCATAAAGGTGGATACAAAAGCCAAAGTTCAACAAAAGTATACAACTATGGAGCAGCTATGCCAAAACAAAGCAGAAGCTTCATAATAGACCCATGGTTTCAGTTTTATTTAACCACAAAATAACCAAATGCAGTATTAAACAGAGAGACTTAGGAGCAGAAGAGGTAAAGCAGATGTCACAGTCTGGTAATAAGCCATGTTACCCAGGGTAAAAAGCAGCATCTCCACTTCCCATTATCATAACATCATTAATTCTGTTACTTATAATCACAAGCATAACCTAAACAACATTTTATACCATTCTAAATCACACGGTTCTTCCCCACTCAAGGATGGATTTTTCAGGACCGAAAGATACAGTAGATCTACATCTCAAAAGGAAGTCAAATCCGCTGACAGGAGCACAGGGAAAGCCCAGCCTTGCGCAATGCTCTCGGTATTGCGGCAGCCTATAGAGCCCTTCTGGCAGCTCTACTTGTTTCTTGCCCAACTTTAAAATTCACATTTATAGAAGCAGCAAAACAACTCATAACCCGCTCACCAGATTAACTCTCTAACGGGGTTTGAAGAGACTCGCTGCACACAACTGACTGGCCCCACGGACAGCCCCCTGCCCTTGCTGCCTGTGCCCGGGCACCTCCTCAGGGACATCAGCCCTGTGGCTAGGGCAGGGTCTTGCATTGATTATTCAGACATAATGAGAAAAAGCACCATCTCCTCTGCTGAGGTGTTTTTAAAGCACAGCAGTGAGTTGCCTATTCTGACACTAGCCATCTCAGAAGAGGAGCCAGTCTAAAACATATAGCAGGAAAATATGGATTAAAACCCACATTCAGAATCAGCATCCTTCAGCTTTACTCCAGCTATCACTTTTTCCTCGCTCATTCTTCATACCTGTGCTCAAAGCTCTCTGAAGAAGCTCACCTTGAGACACTCAGCACGTCACCGAGAACTTGCCTCCAGAAGCATATCATTAACAATGCCATCAGCAACACTCCCTCCTGCCTTCAGCCAGCCCAGCTCCCCTAAAGAACCCGCCTTTATAAGCTCCCCCACCCCTCTTTGGGCAAGACATTGGTATTTACGCGTTGCACATGAGCCTCATCTCATTATCTGCCTGCACCTGGGCGCAGACACCCACCACCTTTTGGGCTGGCCATCGTAATTCCAGTTCAATGAACTCACATTTGCGGAAACATGAGCCTCATTATTCCTACTGTTTCTTATTTTCATTATTTATAAATGAAAGAAAGGCTGAAATTGTGCTTTACCCAGAAAAAAAACACTAATATTTTTATAGAGGGAGAGAGTGAGAAAGAAGGGCTTTAAGCTAGTGGCAATAAAGGGAAAAACAAGCCTTTGGGAACGGGGACTTTGAAAACCCACCGAAGGCACAGAAGGATGCAAAGCCCACCAAAATCAACAGAAATCTTTCCATTTACTAGAGCAGTCTTGAATTAGGCCTGTGGAAATTAGGCTCACACACACACAGCTGAACAGACCATCGTGTTCTATCAGCACCCTGAGTAATCTCTATTAATTCTACTTTAATAACAAGCTGGCAGTAAAGGTGCTGATACTAATTGCTGCGCATTGCTTTGCGAAAATCAATCCTTAACGCTGACCACAATAAATGAGTTAGGCTTTTATATAAAACTCATACTTAAAATAGCTATGAATCTTCCTAATGTGTCATTTGACATTTGTTATTACTTGGCTGTGGACTGGCTTTGAATATTTTATGAAATATTTATGGCAGAAGGGGATACGGGATTCATAAGAGCATACATACAATATGCTGAAGATTAGTGACAATTACCACAAGGGTAAAATTAGTATAATCAACCATCACTTTCTTATGAAAAGACACTGACTTAATTGGGAGCAGGTGGATATTTCTTCCATTTTAAAACTGCACTTTGTTGGGACTGATTTGCATATTTTTTGTCACTTTTGTAGGATTAAATAAAATTCTATTTAAACGTGAACCTTGGGTAATTAACTCCTGGTAAACAGAGAAACGTTACGTTCTTTCTAAGGAAATATTTTGTCAATTCCCTTTTCATCCCCAATAATTTGTCAAAAGAAGAGAATAATAATTACGTGCGTTGCACGCAGCTAACGTGCAACAGAATGTGAGCAGGTAAAAATGGAATTTAGGGGGAAAAAATCAAGCGTGTGTTGTTGTTCTTGCTGGAATGTGGATTGAAAGCAAAATCTTAAGAACAATTGCAAAAGCTCTGTGGTTAAAAAAGCAGCGTTTGTACCTTGGTCCACTGAAATCCTCTGCAGTGATGACAGATCCCGTTTTAGCGACGTGTTCCTCAGCTCCTGTTGCATTCAGTGTCTCCAAAGCGAGCTGGACTTGGGACTTCTCTACTTGTTCTCTGTGTTGGCTGTTGACGCATAAAATCACACCCTTCCCCAGCCGAGAACCATTCAAGCCCCTGCGCTGCGGCTCTGCGTTGCCCAGGTCCAGCAGCTTGAGCTCTGTGAGCCAAATTCCAGCACCTTCCAATTAGCGTGGAAGAAGGGATTAAGCAGTCATTGGGTGAAAAGATGTTTCAGACTGCGTGGAAACTCACTGGCTTTGCTTTGTGCGAGGCTTGAGTCAACATACACGCTTTGAAGAGATTTTGCTTCTAGATTTATATGCAGAGGCAGTGAAAATGAGTCAAAATCTGCTCTCCTGTACTTCGCTGCACCATCCGCTGAAGTCACGCGTTTAATGAAGAGCGGGAGTTTGCCTTGCATAGCAAATCTGTAGTTACAATCAGTGGCGCCTGAAGGACCCCTAAATAACGAATAAATCCAGCCAGGGCTAAACACCTTCACTTTCAGAGAAGTTTGGATGGCACACCTTGAAATGACTGAAATTGCCAGTTTGTGCCTCTTCTAACTGGACTGAAGCAAGCAGCGCAGCGCCAACACGAGTACAACCGCATCACCGTAACTCACGTCTCACCTAATGAACGAATGAAAACACAAGGCATGCTGCTAGTTTGACCTGGGGTTAGGACTCCCACGCGGGGTTACACTGGGATTTTCCGTGCAATCTACCTTTCCCCACTGGGAGATGAGCATCCTTAGGACCATATTTATTTGTAGGTATCAAATAGTTATTGACTTTTTTTTTTTAACAAAGCTATTTAACAGTAAATTTCCTTTGCCCACCAACAGAGTGTTGCTCATGCAAATGCTTGTACCTCCCCGATTTTGTTCTCTTGAAATCTCATGGGGTTAGGTGCTTTGAAACCTAATGGGATTATGGCATAAACACTGCAACGTACTCTGCATAATAACACCCTACCTTAAGGCATTTTGTTGGTTTTATCTAGGAGCAGACCTAAACAGCTCAAAAAAAAAAAAAAAAAAAAGGTGTATGTATTTAAGCAGATAATAAAATTCCTTCGGAGACTCCGAGTTCTCCTCCAAGAGCATACATACAATTTCCATTAGCATTTAAAGGAATGTCGAGCAAGGCGCTATCTCTGAGCCTGTTTCTTTGGCTGTTGTGACTATCCTGGCTGCAGAGATGTTAATGTTTTTATGTATTACCTCCATCCGCTTCGATCCTGTTAAATTTAGGTGTGCTATTTATGAAGATGAATATGTTTGAGTGAGTATAGGTTTAGCCTGTTGTTTAGGCACTGTTCTTTTTCTTCTGGAAAGTTCAGCTGCTGTTGCTTGAATTAAGAAAGGGCACTTTTTACTTACTTTTTGAATTAGAATACTGATTTTTCCCCAGCACGGCTGTTTGGTATAGTGTATTGTTAAACGACGCAACAAGTCAAAACCCTTGGAAGTGAGGTTTGTAACGGACATCCTGGCACACCCCTTAACTACGTCGTCATGAGCTGCGACATTGGATGGAGCCACACTGACCCCCGGCAGAACTGAAGGCCCAAACGCCTTGAAATACAGTCTCGGCAACAGAGTTAGGTGGTGATACGCTGCTTGGGTTGAAAATAAATTCTATGAAATTCAAATGAGCCACTGGAGCGGATAACTACAGCTGCGGAGCTAGAAGTGTCTCACAAATCAATCATCCCAGGTGTGAACAGAATTTCCAGGTTGGTTTCCTACATATTTTATTTTTGTGGGTCTCTTTGAAGTTGAAATCTCTTTTTACTTGTAACATCCTCGCCCTTGAGTCTTTCTTCTTTTCAAAATATTCACTCATTCCCCATAATCCCTTTATTCCGTTCTATTTTCCAGCCATACCTCCCTTGATACGCTTTTCAAAAGCGTATTGAACTGAGACCCATCTGGATGCACGTTACACTTTTAGTTTTGTCTCCACTTACCTCCGATGAGCAGCCCAGTAGCTGGAGTCTCTCTGGATCTCGCTGAACCAGCATTTAGGACAGAAATGCCCTCACAGAAGGAAAAGCTGCAGTGGGCTGTGGGTCACGCTCGGGCCATGCCCACCCCTGTCCTGCAGTACCCCCGTATCTCCCGTGAAAACCTTTGCCGGAGCAGGTAAGGCACATCAGCCGATTGCTGCCACGTCACTCAAACGCACCCTAAAACAACCTCTTCATGCGCCTGCTCCTTCGGAAGGATCCATTTCTGCAGACCTCGTGGCCAGCGTAATATTTTGGTATTTCTAGTGTAATTATATTCCCTTTAATAAGCACTGTACCAGAATGCCTCGCTATGGAAGGTATACAGACAACATCACACACACTTGCTGAGGCCAAAAAAGCTCGATCTATGAAGCCTCAGAGGCATTCTGGCTTCACTAATACTCATATATTGGAACAAATAAATGTGGATTTCTGGATTATATCCAATGGAAATACCACATCAGCCTGTGGTTCCTTTTTGAATGATTAAATATTGTACCAAAATAATTTTAGTGCTGCTATTTAGGGGGAAAATATGATGAGAAAACTAGAGGAAACCTACATATCGGTAGGCTGGGCAGCACGCTGCGATGGGAGGAGCCTCTGCTCTTCATTGCATTCCCCTCCCTGCTGCAGAGCACTCATAAAACCGTGGGGGGAGGACATGCAGAGAAGAATGCCTGCCCCGGGCAGTCACCGGGAGGGAGAAGGTGTTTTGCAGCCACGGTCTGGGCTGCAGCCCACAGGTGGATGGGGCTGGCCCAGAGCCTCTCCCGTGCAGTGCCGGGAGCATGGACAACCCTCCCCTCTGGTTTCTGACTGCTCTTTGAGCAGCCCTACAGCCGCATACGGATCAAGACAGGCTGGTGTACCCTCACCCCAAAATTCCAGGTGGAATAGTAGTGTGGCTTTTCCCAAAGGTTGGCTAGACAAGCCCCATCCTGACTGCTCACCCACCAAAGCCTGTGCTGGAAGCGAGGGGGTTAAAAGCACAGCTATTTGCAGTTGTATTTTGCTTTTGAAAAGCTAGATTTCCGAGATACTTATTAAAAGATGAATTCAGCCATTGTCCTTGAGACAGTTAATGAGATATGCTAATTTAAAATAAATAGGTCTGGTATGAATTCTTGATAAGAAAACATCTGCTCGGATGTGTTGCTCACTTTCAAGGGAGGCAGCTGGGTCTGGAGACAGCAAGATATGATAAGGAGTATGTGGCCATCTTGAAGGCAGCAGTTTAAAAGACCTGACCGTTTTTTCAAGTCAGCCCTGGAAGACATTTCTTCCACCTGACTTCTCTTGGATGTACAGACTGGGAGGCAGGCCTGGCGCCAGGAAGCCACCACGCGAATTAAAAGAGGAGCCTCATCAGCCATCAAAGCCATCGGGGAGAGAAGCACTACTAAGGCACCCCCTTCCCCCCAAAGAGCTTTAGGATACCTGGTAAGGAGAATGGATTTTGCCTGACAGTCACCACTAGAAGGAACTGAGCAGAGCGTTTAGTGCTACGTTCCACCCGCACGGCACAGTGAGGGCTGCAGCCAGCGCGCTCCTCCTCGGCTGAGCCGACACAGAAAGGCGTTTTACCTCCCCTGACCGTGGCGGGTGAAGCAGCACGGCTTCACGCTACAGATGGACACACGGGTTTGGGACCCAGCGGTGCTGCAGGTTTTATCACTGGGGTGGGGTTTCCTGACCTAGCCACAGTACTGTGCTGTCACGTTTTCATAGAGCCGTCCCCGCCCCATCCCTTACAAGAGGTGGCTTGGGTAACTCCTCGTAGAAGCCAGAGTGCAGCAAAAGGTGGCGGGAGAAATCATACCGCTCCTTTGTAGCAGGTTAACTCTCTGAAAAGAAAGTATCGCCACCTCCAGGATGATCGTATTTTGTCCAACACCGCAGCAGCCAAGCTCGCGGTACAAGGAGTTCACCTCTCCAGCTGTCAGTTACAATGATGCTTAGTATTATTGCTGAAGGGTTTGAGCTTCAGCCACATAATGGTGTAGTGCATGCGCTAGAAAATTTTCTACAAGTTTAGAGACATTAAATATTCCAAGATTATGGATACTGGCCTTTCAAAAGTCTCAGATCCAGCCATTTGAATTTTTGTTTAAGGCTGTGCACCATCCTCTGTCAGGGGTTTTTAATTGCACTGAGCACTCCCAGTGTTCGGGCAGTATCAACATCTACTGGGTATTTAATGCCTTGTACTTAATAAAAGCCGGACTAGAATTCCCTTCCACTGCGCCATTCCTCTCCAGCTGCACCATCGCAGCCAGCAGCGGCCTGAGCTCAGCACTGTCGCTGCGCCTGCGGTCACGAGAGAAGAAGAGATACTACCTGAGAAGCAGTGTTTGCACCCACCAGCCTGACTGGTCCTCCTCCGTGGTACGCTGGGATCAGGATGGGGCTGGAGGATAATGCATTTTGACATCTCCTCACCTCCGGCTGCGCTGGCTTTAGGGCTGTGGCACGAAGTAAATGCACTGCACTCGCGGGTCTGATCTCACCCTTTAGAGATCCCATCTCTAAAATACTGATACCTCCAGAAAGGACCCGGCAGGGTATTTGGAAAAGGTGACAGCACCTGCCTATGCGCTAGTGCCCGAAAGGCACCTCTCCCGAGTAGGCAGAATACGCACAGACTCATACTCCTCGATTTCCTGTCTAATAACAGTAGTCGGTTCTTAATTTCAGTTTCTCTCTGGTAAAACCTAAGTATCAAGAAGCTAAAACAGATCATTCGACAGAGAGTATCTGTTCTTGCCCCTCCATTACTGTAACAATGACATTGCATATACATATTTTCTCTAAAACATCTTGTTGAGGTGCAGTAATTTTTTTTGCACAAAGATTTTTATGATATAATCATAATTCCCTACTGTTATTGCCAGACAACCTTTGCTTATCATATTTTCTCTCATTTTCACGAGTTGCTTTGTTCAGTGCCGTGTACATGAGCAGTCAGCATCATGCTGAGTCACTTAGCAAGAGAATCGGATACTTTTATGGTCCAGAACTTGATGTTTGTGCTGAGAACTTGCTGCTCACAGTAACCTAAGCTTCAAACCCACTTTACTCATGCCTTTAATGTAGAGTTTGACCCCTGAGTTTATTTCTGACAATAAACTGAGAATTTTATAACGAATAGTAGGCACTGATGTACACTTGGTTAGCTATAATTATGAAAGATGATTGCCTCCTTCTCAGTTATTGCTCGCTGCTGCAGATGGCTACTGGACTTCATGAATAAATGATCTACACCAGTAGAGCAAATTCTGTTACCCTGAATATTCTGTTCAAATTATGTAAGTACCAATACCCGGTATATGGAATATAAGTAGACATGGTCCAAAATATTCTATACCATTCGTGATTACCAAACCTGTAATGCTGATTCCAAACTCTTATCTATGCATCATGTAAAATGGGAATATCTGGAGATACTGCATTTGCATTTGTCTAGAGGAGAGTTTGGAATTGGGGATAGATTTCAGCTTAATAGGTATTTTAAAAGCTGTGATTAAACCACTTGCCTTTTATTTTAAAAAGTCACTCATACCTCTAGCTGGTATAAATCAGTAAACTTCAAAAGCTTCATCATCTACCATTTATAGATGTACAGAGACTCCAGTCCTAAGTCATCTGAGTTTGAACTCTACTGCATAAAGGACAACAAAAGTCATCTCACATTACAGTTGCTGAGTAATTCAGCAGAGAAGGAAAATCTCGACTTCATTACTCTTTAAATTCCATAAATTGCTTTCCATGTCCTTAATAAGATGGGCTAACGGTCAGTCATTAACACGTTTATATATTTAGCGACTAGTCTCTTTTATACTCTCACGACTGCCTTTGAGGAATATCCCGGTTGTAATTCCCTTTACTACAGCTGATTCAAAGGGGCCACTTGCACTTTCAGCTCGGTTGCCTGAGTGCTAATGAAGCACACCACAAAATCCCTGCTTTCCTGATACTTGTACCTTGCTTAATCACCTTTATGAACATGCCACTCACTCTTGTAAAACAGCTTAATAGGCTGCATGCACCATGCTGGGAGCCGGCTGGGAGGCTCCTCAGAAAACACGACGGGGATAAAGGTGAAGATCGGCTGACTGGCGGCGCTCAGAAAAGCCGAGGCTTTCACCGCCCTGCTCTTGCGACTTAAGCTTTGCTTATTATGATTAGTAAATATTAATAGTATTAATTGCCTGGAAAGCTCTGCAGAGATTGGAGCTCCATGGCTCAATGTGCCGTACAGACACAAGAAGAGACGAAGCTGCTTTAGAGGGGTCTGCATCCAGGCAGGCTCCCTTCAGACAGGGGAGGGGGAAAGGTGTGGGACGGGAGCAGGTGCCTGGCACAGGAGGGACCAGGGGAGCAGAAGGGCTGTGGCCAAGTGAAGAACTGGACCCTAACATCCTGAATCGTAAGCGTAGCATTCTCGTTTCCCTTGGGTTCCCGTCTGAACAGCCAGGGATTTACAAATCCGTTCAGGCTGCTCTGCAGAGCGAACATGCTGAACTCAGGAGCCAAGTCAGATCTTTCCGCATTATTTCTAAATGACTGATCCAGAATCGCTAAGGCTTGCAGATACCTGCAACACGGACATTTGGCAAATCCTGCTAGTGCCTGTAATGTCATAATAAACTGATGTATTTATGTACATTTTATGTCTTTTTGCGATGCATCTTGGGGATATGATTTTTCCCTTTTGCCATAATCAGTCAATCAGAGAACTGGTACCTTGCCACAGACAGACATAACGCACTGACACTGCCTGACTGCAATATATTAAAATTTAAATTACCCTCTGGTCTGCTGTACGGATCATATGAACTGATCCTAAAAACACAAAAAAGGCAGTGCAATAAAGCTCAGAGAATGATAAATCACCGATGTTCTTCCATATTTCATAAAGAAAAGATTGGATAAAGATCTGAAGTTTACTCACCGAGTGTTTAGAAATGCTAGGACAATTTTTTAAGAAAATCAGTATAATATTCTAAATTAAGAAGACATTCCTCTCTGACATTTCATTTGGCAGCTTTAACCACAGCCTGGGTAGAAATCAATTTGCAGCAACTATGAATTGCTATTTAATTTGGGGGCATACACAGCTTAATTGAGAAAGTGTGTCAGAAGTCGACAGGCCAGAGTCACACCTAGTAACCGAAGTTCCCCACGGCAAGCCCACCATAATCCGAGGATCAAACCGTAGCCCCTTTGTTTCAGTAATTAAGCGTACAGTGCCAGCAAAGACTAATTTTGGTCACGTAGTGAGCTCCTGCAAGAGAAAGCTGCAGGAGGCTTTGTACCGAGATACACGTGTGAATTAATTTCTGCAGCGGTCCAAGGGAGATTCTGCACATTTCTGTCGCTTCCTGAGATACTTTTATACCTGAAAGAAGGTGCACATTTCAGTACATAAATGCGCGTGTCCAATGGCCTGTGTCCTCTCCATTCTGGTCATTTCATGTGTATGGAACATGGAATCAGCCCCCAGGTGTTTTGTCTGAACTTTTCTATTTAAGGACAGAAGGTGGGGAACTGTGCATTTGCGGCACTTTTATTACAGTTTACCTGCATGTAACTAGGCTTTGGATCATTCTGGTTTTTTCCTAAAGAAAATCGTATTAAAATGCCTTTTACAGCTCACGTGAAAGCGCGGCCATTCCTTCGTTGCAGAGCCTCTCAACTCTACTTTTTTGCACACTTACCTCTGCGTTTCCTTCTCCCCACCGTGGTCAAACGCTCACTCCAGAATCCTGGTTCTTCCAAACAGACCATTTTATGTAAGGCTTGAGAATCCACCATTATGGCTGTTGGTTTGCTCTTTCTTTTCCTGCCTGCTGCCAATCTGAAATTTCCAAGTCAGGCTCACCAGAAAATGTTCCTGGCCTATTAAAAGAGAAATCAAACCCTAGTTTGGCTGATGTTTTTTGAAATGTGTCTAAAAATCATCAGTGCTAGCTTTAGTTTTGGGCAGACACCCAAGAAGCTCTTGGGAGATTGCTAAGGCTGCGGGGTAACCCCCAGGAAAACCTTCTTGCTACGCTGAAGGAAAGACTGTTAGAAGGAGTAGCTTCAGATTACACATGTACTCCTCTGGATCCAGAATTAAATTGTTTTCGTCAGAAAAACCCACAAGATTCATCCATAAGGTCCAAAACTGAAACCTTTGCGTTTGCAACGGGCAGGGTGGCCCAACACGTCAGATATTTTCCGTGAAGGCTCTCCAGTTCGACCAAAATTGCTCCTCACGCATATTCACGCTCTTTCACGCGCTCAGTGCATTTTCAAAGCATTTGCTGCACATGCCTCTTAGACTATGGAGCTGGTTTATTATAACCGCACTCAGCTAGAGCAAATCACGTTATTAAGGAGCAAAATAATTAACAGACTTCCTGGTGTTTCCCAGAAGTGTCTTGGTGCATATCCCCCTCTCACACGTGGCGTACATCCCAGGGTTGAAGGGAAACCGCAAAAAACCTGCTAGGACATCGGCTGCGTTGGCATCGTTACGATAGGGTTTCTTTTCAAATTTTGAGTTAACCAACCTCAATACGGCAGCACAAAAAAATAGAAAAGGATCATGGCTTGAACCCCAACAGATGGAAGAGGGAGTCAGCTCAGGAGAACTTGCCAAAAAATGTGTGTGCGTGCATACAAACCCTTTATAAAATTAAGCAATCTCTTGAAATTCCTCCACTTTGAGCAGCTTCAAATCAAATGTACTTCCATTTGCCAACACCAAGGAAAAGTTATCACCATGTGTGTTCATACACACGTTGGTTCCACCCAGCTCCTTTTACACTGCTTCCTGTAAATCTGATGCACTTTTCTGCTTCTGAATTACAGAGGGATGATCCCAGTTATGACATATATATTCACACTTGTACCTGCCGGATAAGGGCACAGGTAAATGCTTTTATGTCAACACACCAGCTTCAAACCTCCCACTTTTACTAATTGCCTGTTCTTTGTAGCTGCTCAGTGAGTCATATGACATTATTTCCATTTTAATTGTGTGAATAAAACTTTTCAGAATAGGAAAATAGGGAACAAAAAGTATCTCATTCTCACACAGATAAAAACTAATTTATGAAAGACTAGGAAACTCATTACACAAATATTAATGAACAGGGAATCAAACCCTGTAGGTCCCTCTGTAATAGGTACGAAGCCAAGCCTCAGCTGTCAGCAATCTCCATAACTCCAGTAGCTCGTAGGAAGTTAGAGCAATTTACACGAGCTGAAAGGGTCTGAACTTTTGCTTCTTGTGTCTCCATTGTATTCTCCCTCTGTCATGGCCTTTTTGCTTTGCATAAATATGTGTTAATTAACTTTAATTAAGATAATTGCATTATAGCTATTCTACTCACAATTGTGTTAAAAAGATTCAGCTCCTTTACATTTTTGCTAATGACGCTAGTGCACATAAAGAGCAAAGTAATATTCCCAGGTCTGACACTAAAGTCTTTTTTTGGAAAGATTTAGAAATTTGGTCATGTCCTGAAGCTAAATGAAGGTCAAAACCTCAAAATTTTTCAAAAATGAGATATAGCTAAGTAGATACCTAACAGTGAAACAAGACACATACGAAACGTACGTTAGAACAGGTAACAGAAGCAAATGACAAAAATGACAGTAATGGTGAACGACTTTTTCCAGTGTTTTACATTTTGACTAGCACCAGTAACAAACTTCTCTAATCTCATTTATCATAGAATCACAAAACCATTTAGGTTGGAAGAGACCTGTAAGACCATCGAGTCCAACCATTAACCTAACACTGCCAAGTCCACCACTAAACCATGTCCCTTGGCACCACATCTACATCTGTTTAGATCCCTCCAGGGATGGGGACTCCACCACTTCCCAGGGCAGCCTGTTCCAGTGGTTGATAATACTTATGGAGAAAAAATTTTTCCTATTTTGGTCATAGATGTGTAAATACACTCTTTTTAACAGGTATAAACACTGTACAGGAATAGAATAGAATAGAACAGAACAGAACAGAACAGTTCAGTCAGAAAGGACCTACAACAACCATCTAGCCCAACTGCCAACTTACTGTAACAGAAACCCTTGGCTTTAAACAGGCTGGGTGGGCAAGAGGCAGTGCTAAGCCTTCTTTGGACTCTGCTCTCTGGGGCTGTTGGAAATGTTTGGGCTTTATTGCAAAGATCTGTCCCTGGTCTGATCTAAGACAATGATTTCATAGGTATGGGGTTTTGCTGTAGCTGGTACCCCATCAACTGAGGTAAATAGGAGAGTCTTTACAAGTGGCTGTGTTGGCTCAGGATTACCTGCTAGCAAGAACATCCCTGGCTGTTGGGTGAGAACAGTTTTGGAGCTGTAGAAATGAGCCTTAGCGAGAACCATTCACCTTCAGTCTGTAATTAATAATACACGAAGCTCCTAATGACTTCCATTCCTACTTACATTATTAAATAGTAGAGCGATCCTGTGTTACAAAAGGGATCCTGCTCCGCACTGCAATTCTGCTCAGCGCTTACTCAGTTCCTATCCCCTCTCACGTGCTCCGATATGGATTAACCAGACCTACGGATGTTTCTGCAGAACACAGCTTCAGCAAAACCAGCAGCGAATTAATCACTGCAGCAACGTAACGTAGCTTGGCACAACTGTATTACAGCATTGCATTCTTGGGCTATAGTTAAGGCCTGTCAGCAATTTCATTATCAAGTTCTATTTTTAGCTGTTTGTAACTTCTACAAAAATAATAAAAGCATTTACAGTGCAGGCTTAATCTGTGCAATATTTTTTTTCTGGCTGGGAAATGTAATGATATACATTCTACGTGTGTATGACAGTACCAGTAGTTTCTTCATCTACATAAAAAAAAATCTGCTGACTTGTGTTTCCTTATATTTTTCTGTTATTTACTGTTATTCTCAAGTGCATTCTAATAAAGCTGCAATTTACTGCAAAACTTTCATAGTGACCCAGTAGTATTAATGCAGAAAAACGTTATACATGGACTCCTGAGCTGAAAAGCTGAAAACTCAGAGCGCATATTGCCGGTGATACTAAGCTGATGGTTATTGATGAAGACTTTCCCCTTGACTTCACGGGCGAGGTATAGAACATGGCAACCTTAAGCATCATTAAGAAAAGTTTTGTTGTGCCAATAAATAAGAAGGATGTGATTCCTCTCCACAAAAAAAGCAATGTAAAGCTAGAGTAAACTTCGGAATAGCTTTGAAGATTTTAGCATCTAACTGAGTAAGAGCCACACTTTCTATTTGCTTTCTTTACAAAATAATTGTGAACATCTATTATGTGTTGTACAACAAATTCTGTCCAATTTTGTCATGAATTCCGTCTATGGAAATCTAACATAACTTAATGGATCTCAGTGGACTGCTGTTGGTTCACCCGGGTGTAACGGAGAGCACAGTCTGGCCTCTCTGCTTGGAAGATGTACATTTTTTAAGGGAAGGTTGAGGTTGCAAACCTAAAGCCAATTCACGACTCGTGCACCTAGACACAGTTCATCTATATATTGTTTTCTAAACAAAGGCTTGCTTTTAAAGGTGGCAATTACAGGTAATTGCATCCCTAAGAGTGATATGTAGCTCAATTACAAAGCCCTTCCCCGAGAGCTGAGAGCAGAAATACATGGATTATCTTACTTTTTATTTATTTGCTAACATATTGTGTTTATTTATTTATTCATAGCTTTCTGCACCTGCTTAAACTGACTGCATAACGGTCTGTTCTGATGCCACACTGATGGAAAGGTTTCTTAATGGTTACTTAATTATGGGATGTCCCAAAGATCATTGTAAGTGTAAGACACTGGGATAATTAGCTTAAATGTTAAATACCGAATTTATGCTTGATAATACCCAAATATGCCAAATCTGCTCAAAACCAGAAGTTCTTCACACAGCAAGTTCAGCACATTTTTAGGCAAATATTTGTTACCGAAGCAACTTCCCAGCCTGGCTCACCTCCTCGAATGAGTTTCATTAGCTGGCACAGCTTTAGCTGCAGTCTGCACTCAGATCTCTATAGAAAAGTCACAGCTAAGAGGAGACTTTTCAAAAACCAAGGGAGCAGCAGGTCAGCAGTAGAAAACCTGCAGTAGCATCAGGTTGTGCTAAAGCGTCTATTCTGATTAGTTACTGGCCAGGAGCTCCAAAGCATTTTCCATTTTAGCAAAGCCTTTTCTATTTCATGATCCTTCTGACAGCACCAGACAAACAAGGTTAGGTTTGTCTCACCAGTTCATTCCTCAGATTTTTGTAACCACGTTCATCAGGGCAAGGTTTGCACAGCTTCAGTGACTGGCTTCCTCTCCACCACCGCATGTAACTGGATGGACTCTACGTGGTGATGAGAGAGAGACAAGACCTGCTCAGTGGCAGCAAACTTGATGCTTGAAGCGAAATTATCATTTAGATTTCTCCACTGCCCTCACACTCTCCTTAAACACGTGATGCTTCGTGATCTTCTTTGAGGGTGCTCATTTCCCACAGGCCCAGGGAGGTTGGGTGGAAAATCGGGGGAACCTGCTCACAAAACAAGTTTTGTGATGAACTCCCTCTAGGACTCCTTACCAAGCTGCCTTTTTAGCATCCTCCTTCTGACATGTTTTAACCCCATGGAAGCTTGAAGGACCCGAAGCTGGAGGTACACAGCTAACCATAGCAATTCAAACACACACTGAGCAGGCAAGGGTCAACCAACTGCACCATCAAATGATGTTAAAAGAGTCAGGGATTCACATCAAGGGCCACAGGGGCAGGAACAATCTGTTTAAATTTACTTTTGGCTGTTTTCAGCAAGTTAGACTGAGGACTCTGGAGGCAGTCGTCTTCCTCACCACCACCAGGTACCACGGAAGGAGGTATCTAAACTACTGCAGGGTTCTGGGGGTGGGCAGTAGTCAGACTGTGTGCACCAGCCCGAAGGGAAGTTCTGAACTGAGACTCCTGCTCCCACCACCTCCGGTGCCGGAGCTCCTCCAGCCAAGACAGAGCGCAGAAGTGGCTAACAGGGAGGAGCCGTGACAATGTCACCAGACCTGAGTTTTGTCCTGGGACCTGGAGGGTCCAAAGAAACAGCAGCCTCAGTCGGTTTTGTCCAGGTTCAGCAGCCTCGGACCAGCTGGCATCCCTGGTCTGTTTTTCCTTCTGTGACTAAAAACACTGATATAGTTATATAATTTTTGAAAGCCTGCTTAAGGAAACTGCTAAATCTGTTTGCCTAGATAGGGAAAATGTCACTTTGAGGAGAGTTGCATATGGAGACAACTTCCATATTCCTGTCGTTGAAGGAGCATGTGTGAACGCCACCGTGCAGTTGCAGGAAACGGCTACAGCCTAATGCTGGCAAGCGGGGCTGTCCTGTCACTTTGTGGAGGATGAAGATCTATGTGAGTCTATTTTATCTAGGGAAAGGATGAGCAGGCACCCACTGTG
Organism: Bucorvus abyssinicus; assembly: GCA_009769605.1. Taxonomy (NCBI): domain Eukaryota; kingdom Metazoa; phylum Chordata; class Aves; order Bucerotiformes; family Bucorvidae; genus Bucorvus; species Bucorvus abyssinicus. Next base: position 4,453,122 of record CM020039.1, on the reverse strand, counting down.
TTGGCAGCTCTGTACATTTTCAGGACTTTTTTTACCTACATAACTAATGCAGACTCTAATTCAGTGTTCTCAGATTTTCATCAAGGCAGCAAGTGCCTTACGCTGCATGGAACCGTCAGGAAAATATCCTGATAGGAAAAGTGCGACTTCTTTGTCTGTGCTGGAGAAACTTCACTTCCCATGCTTATAAATCATTCTTTTCCTTCATTTGTGCCCAGAGATGGAATCACTTTTAATACACCACAACTAAAAATCTATCCTCACTCTGAAAAAGATTTTTCTATATAAATATATATAAGCTACATCATATATATATAAAGGATATATATGTAAGCTCTATCAGAGAGATATATACGTTTACATCCACATCACCCTGTTTACTGGCAGGAATGAATTCTTTTTAAACGTTGGGGTTTTTTTATTTTTTTTTGTCAGCACAGTAACCCTGTGGCAATCAGTTCTGTAACTTAATTACCTGGTGGGAAGAACAGCCCCTCCTCGCAAAAAGTGTTGCCTAACATTTTCATTGGGAAATTTATTTCTCCAAGGAGAGGTCTCCTAAAATCTCTACTTTACAGAAAACAAACAATTTCTGACTCACAAATCACTTCCTCATCCTGCCGATAATTTTGTAGGCTCCTGTTCGATCCTTACTGCAGTCACCAGTCTTCCAACGCGGAAAGCTCTAGTGCAGTTAGTGATTTCTTCCACCAGCAGATGCCATTTCGTTTTCATGGTCATTCGCATGGCCTTCCTGCTATGTTTTCTAGGTCTCCTGCAGTCTTGTGGAGAGAGGGCAAGCAGAGTTATGTATACCATACGTACTCACCACGGACGGATACAGCAGTGTAACGATACCTGCTGGTTTGTTCTCTTCTCTCAGAAATGGCAATCAAATTATTTCACATTAGGAAAGCATTGCTGTGATTATCATAGAGTTTCGTTTTGTTCATTTCTGTTCTCAGTGGCTATAGGTTTGTTTCACCGATTCACCAGCTGAGCCCAGGAGGCCCTGATGAGAGTGTCAGAAAGTCATTTCTGCCACTGCTGCGCAGCGGAAGGAAATCCTCGTGGCTTCCACAGCTTCGAGCCCGTGCAATCTACTACTGGCCCAGTGTGGAAAAAAAATCCCCACAAAAAATCCCTTCCCATAAGGAAATCTTTGGCTTTGCCAAAAAATGCCTGCAGGGTTGCAGTCCGTGCTGCTTGTGCCTGGATTGCGCGAAGACGATACGCATCAGTTTTCAGTACTGTCAATATGGCATTTGCCATCACCACATAATCTCTTTATAAATCCAAAACAAATGATCCATCATTTTTTCCCATGGCTTGAACCAAAAAGGAACTCTAAGCATTGGAGCAGACCTATTAACAAGAAGAGATGCTGCACATCAAGCATGACCACGAGGTCACTGTAACCAGCTACCAGGATTCAGCTACTGTGCTGGCCCGATTCTGTTCTTGCTGGAGTTGGCTGTGGTGAGAAAGAGTTAAACAGGTACAGATACACACATTCACACCTGCATATATAGATACAGATACATTAATAATGAAAAAAAACCTTCTAAAGGGTCAGGATTAGCACCTCACAGGCTGATGAGGAACTCATTATCGGGATCTCAGCTCTTAGAACACTCCATTGCCTGCCTGGCATACAGCCAAAAATAAGTATGCTGCCTGGGTAAGGTTTTTCAGAATATCAATGGCTTTCATAATCCACACTCTCCTGGACTCATACCCTCTCAAAGAACAGGCAGACACAGGTATTCCTCATTTAGCCATTCGTTTCACAACATCCAGCAATATTCCCCCCAGGCACAGAGGTGTCGCATTCAGCAGGGCAAGCCAAGGGCAGTGCTGCCACAGCCCCGGCAGTTCAACACAAAACCTGCCAGCTCCTGGTGTCAGGAGGCAGTTCAGGAAGAGGGGCACTTAAGTTTTTTCAGATAGATGCTGGTGGAGCCGAAGAAATAACTTTGGGCCACCCAGTGAAAGGAGATGGATGTGGCTGGGGCACACACTGTGTGGCAGCGGTGTCCCTGTGTCACCCAAGCCCAGCTCTGCCTGCTGGCACGGGTACTGCCACGGGGCAAATGGCCGAACCAACAGTGAGGAGCAGCCTGATAAATGGTTTGCTTCTTGTTCTGCTTCACGAAGGACATGCGGGTTAAATACAGAATCCCTTTTGTTTGCAGTAGACAAGTGTCCTCTCCACAGAGGGCACCAAGATAGGAGCAGTGGTCTCCCAGGAGGAGCCACCACAATGATGGGGACAACACGCATCCCAAGAGAGCCCAGAGAAGGCTCCTGGGTGGTGTCTGTACCTACCTGGCTGTGCAGTCAGAGCACAAGCCCCAGTTTCATTAGCAGTAATAAATCAAGGTAAAAAGTCATGTGCACACGTTAATATATTCATATATAATTCATTAATTCATGTCTATAACATATTATAGTATGTTAATGCAGACTGACGGTGTCAAGGCAGCACCTCCTACTTCCCCTCCTGAAGGGAAAATGTCAGAAATGGTACATTTGAGTTCCAGTTTGACCTACAGAGCTGTACCGATTTCAGATGGCTGGTTTTTCAACCCCCAAGAAAACACTCCTCACACTTGTTTGTCATGCCTGAGCGTAATGTGATTTGAATGGGAGGAGATATTAAACCTGCCAACTAATACATCTATTATAACAGAGAAGAAATGTTAAAGACAGATGTTATAAGGAGATAATATATGGTAGGCAGCATAAAGAGAGATTATAGAGAAGAGATATTAAACCTAGTATATAATGGCAAGGACGGTATAGGCAAGCCAGGGATCTTTTGTTAACCTCACAGCAAACGTAGCTATACTCTGCTTTACCAAAGAGCAGTAACAGCCACACACGGACCCAAGATCTTTACTAGAGTTTCACTGTTCATTAATAATATCACAAGACTTGAAAAAGATCCTTTTTCCCAGCGCGAGAGGAAATTGGTTCCCTTGCTGCGCTCTGTCGCAGTGCCTCTCCGAAGCAGCATTTACATTGACTTCTCCCTCCCTCTCGCACCTCCGGGGTAAGCAAGCGAAGGTGGGTTTGGCAGAGTTTCACACTGCCTCACAAGAGGGAGATAATCATGATTATATTCCTCACTCTCCCAGCTCTAGGTTTTTTTACATAGTTCTCCTAATAATAATTGGATCGTCTGAGAATTGGATCTTTTTTCCCCTCTCATTTCCAGTAACCAGAACCACACTCTTTTTTCTCCCCAGATTTAATCCCTCGGAGATGGGAAAGGTTTTCGTTGTGGTTTTCAGTTCCATGTGAGATGTGAACAATGGCTGATGAGTTCGCTTTGACAGGCGTTAGAACATCTTGGAGCAGGCTGAACATTCGTATTGATTAACTAGTACACGGACAGGGGGGTTTAGAACCGGTTGGCTTTCACTAAGTGTTTCAGAAGGAAGCGGAGAAAATGTGCTACATTACCAATTTCTTTCCAATCCATTTTCCTGTACTATACTCCATGTTCATCTAGTTTAACTACTGAGCTGTCAAAAACCAGAAAACAGTGAAGAATGTAGTTATGTGCTTATTCAGAAGAGTGAATCTCACTGTTCATTGCAGCCGTTTACTCATAACGTAATTAGACAAAAATAACAGCTTATGTAAAACTTAATAAATCCCTGGGACAGTCCTAATTGATCGATGAATATTCTTCTACCAGCGTATGGGGTAGAAACGCCTTTACAAAACAGAGAACCTTCAATTTGCAATTATCAGTGTCCCTCTTCCTCGTCACTACAGTTAAACAGTATTAATAAATACAAGCCAAGAAGTTTTATCTTGTCATCCAAATACCTGGTTTGCTGTGGTTTATACCTCGCTCGTGACATGCTTCGCAGTGAAACTGTTCAGAGTACAGAGGATGCAAGGTGAGACCCCTTTAGGAGGCAAAGTTGAAATTAATTTATCACAAATGCTTCAACACCGCGTTAAATTCACAGCTGACAATGTGCCAGCAGGGCCTGATCCCGCCGCTGAAGGATGCATCATGGTTTAAAAAGATGAAACTTAACGGTGCTGAAGGAAATGCTTGTTTAGAGCATTAAAAGTGACTATTAAATGTTTCAGTGTGTAGTCCATAGCTGGCCTCTCACTTTGGATTCAGATGTACAGATAAAAATCTAAGATATTTACATCTATTTTGCCTGTAACAGCAATAAATTTCTCTAAAGAATAAAATTCTAGAATTTCGGGGCCGTTCACACGCACACGTAACAGCACCAAAGCCAGCTCCTTCAAAAAACGCTGCGTACTCACACCTAAGGAAATACGCATCCTCTGCTCCTGCACGCCAGCGCTTGCCTCTACTGTCACAGCTACTCCTGTTTGAATTGCTAATACGAAGTGCACGTGTACTGCATGGGATGAAAGAAGCTGCAGAGTTCTCTCCAGACAGAAGGGCTCTGGAGGTGTTGGATTACTTTTGGAATTCCGCATGCCTGGGTCGAAGGCGCCCAGCAGCCAGCGCGGGGTCTTAGCCCAAATACGCTGAGGCCAATGAGAAGACTTGATTTATCTGCGCTGCATCTCCAGCGTGGCCCTCACTAGACGGTGGAAAATACCTTCTTCTCAGGGAGAACCGGCCTTTTCCCCGCTGCATGAAACCCCGGGCTGAGAAGCAGAGATGGAGGTTTTTCCTTCCACGCAAAGGTGGAACGGAAACAGTGAATTTCAACTTACTTCTGTACTGTGCTTTACTAACGCCCATTTCAACTAGTTCTCGGGACGTTTTGTGGAACAGTTCTTTTCTTAGCTCTGTGACTAATAAATCCAAAATTTTTTCTTATCTATCATTTATCTTCCTTTAGCGCTACTAACGAGCTCAAACTAGAAGTTCACACTGTCGGCTCACGTGTGTAATGAACTGAACAGTTCTTCAGTTTGAAGAGTACTAATGAATCTTTAACGCAGGAACAATAAAACGTTAAGAATAGGTCTTTTGAACCCGGTGGTGTAGTTTCAGACCCCTCCTTAAACTTGATTTTGATTATTTGGATTTTCCTCTTCTCAGAGTTGATTGAAACAAAATGCTGCTACGAGCTTACACAAACCACGCGGAGCACTCTCTGTGTTAATGAACACGGGGATACAGGAGAGCTACCATAAAGTCACCGCAACAAAGCACTACCTTTTTCTTCTTCTCCTTCTTTTTAATTTTATCCATTATATCATTAAATAATGAGCTATCCACTCTTTATGACTCCACACAAATCAGGAACTTGTAAGGAACGCCTAAGTAAGGACTCCTGGCCGGCCTTGGATTTCACTTGTAAGTGAAAGTGAGGAGGAAAATTCCAGTCCTGTTTATCCTAATGTAAGCCTTGAAAATATCCATTAAGTCAGTCCTGGCTTCTCGATTCACATTGCCATAGCAGATTCTTTTTCCCTTTTTACCAGGAAACAGGCTAACACTGCACCCACCTGAGCTTCAGAGTTCTGTTAAACAGAAACTTATACCCAAGCCTTAAAAAAAAGTTCCGTGGGCGTTCACACTATGCTAACATTTATTTTATTCACTTGTATTTTTAAAAGCAGACTTCACTTTGGCAGACAAAGACTTTTTCTATTTGTAACTCACAATAAAGTCACGTCAAGGAAAAAGCACGCGAGCATGCCAGAAGAAGTTCGTTGGTTTCCTTATATATTCAGTACATTTCGTTTTCCAGATAAGCATTAAATGGATGTACTGCTTTTCAGAAATCCTTCACTTATTTGTACATTAGTTGAAGTTTTGATGCTCTTAGCACAATTTGTGGTAATTTTGTAATACTGAGCTTTATTGCACTACCCTTGTAGGTCTTTTGTCTCGTCTGAGGAGCCATTTGCACAATTTAATCTAGAATTTTCAAAAATAGCACATAAACATATTTTTCCAGTTTAAAATAAAAAGAAACAATGCAAGTTAAAAAAAAAAAAAAAAATCATACAATGTGTCCTGGCCTCTGCACAGACCATACAGGGCAGCAAGAATCCTGCAGTCCAGAGCACTGGCAGCAGCGGGAAGGAGAGGGATGGCCAACCCAAAATTTAGGAGAGCCAAAGCTTCTAGAACCACTTCATTTCCTGACCCATCTTTCAAGAATTGTCTTGGCTGTCTGCCTGTGTCACGATCATCAGGAGCACAGTTTGGGCTACCATACCAAGTGGGCGCCAAGGATCCCCTGGACAGGCCTCAGGGCATCCTCGCCCATGGCTTGGGAATGTAAACCACCGCCCAGGGACCGTTTTCACAGCAGTTCTGCTATGAGAGCAGGAGATGCTAAAGTAGACCAATAATTCATACCTTACTGAGCTGATGACTATCCAGATATTTTACTACAGAAATAATCTTCACCTTAATAATGAACAATGAGATTGATGAAGTTTATTTCTACCTCTTAAAAGATGTTCTCTCTTCAGAATGACCATCTGAGATGGTCTGCATTGGTGCATTGTAATATTAGCAAAATGACGGCGATCGTTTTAATTTAATGAACTGAACTGCCCAAACACCTGCCTTTGTGCTAATGATCCTGGCGTTTGGAACTCATGGCCAATGGCTGCACGTTATTAGACTTCTTCAGCGAAACGGTACCTGTGGCTATTTGCAGGTTTGTAATTCGCTGAAGGTATCTCGTCTTCCCCGTGGGGTCCAGGTATGACAGTCGTGATAAATAACCTCCCATTGTTGGTACATTCACTCCTCTGGAAAAGTTGCTGGGAAATAGGTCTGGGGTACTTTCACGAATAGGAAAGAGCGTGCTGTGCACCCGGGGGGCGGGGGGTGTACAGGAGAGAGAGAAACAGCTTTATAAATTTACTAAAAATCTTCCAGCGGGCAATTCAAAGGTGAGATTACAAATAGTTTAACATTCTGGAACTCCCTAGAGCTTCCTCTGTATTTTAAAAAAGAAGATTTTCTTAATAGGAAAGTCTGAAAACATTTCTCTCGGCTTTATTTTCTTGCACATCTCTGTTTGTCCCCAGACACATTTGTCTTCAGTCAGATCATCGTAAAACTTCTCCTTGTAAATGACAACTCCTCGCTTTACCACGCTGCAAGTCAAGATCGCCTGATCTTTAGGAGAAGAAAAACCTTGATTGTTTTATTTTTATTTTCGATCAGCAGTTTGTTTCTTTCAGGCCCGTGATACCACTTTTAAAAATAAAGAAAATATTCAGTTCCATTTTTCATACTTTATCTCAGGATAATCAGCCCGTTTGTCTCAGACTACACTGATACCTCAAGACAAATCACTTGCACTGGAGAGAAGCTGTCCTGGGCCCTTGGCGACTGTTCACCAATGGGCGCTAGCATCTCTTAACTGGGAGTTATCAGAAATCCGGTGTTCACTAGACTGTCCTGAGATTTCCCCATTAAAAAAAGACAGATTACCCATAGCCAGGGCGTTCCGCTCCCTGCACTATTTTGTTGATGTTCATTCTGTATTTCTATACGTTGCCCCTGAGCATTGAACTGGAAAATAAAACTGAAGCTATTATTCCTTTCTATAAAAATAAAAATCTCACATGCTGAGCACTCATCCGGCCTTCATAATTCTCCTTTGGTTTTTCCATGTGGCGTGACTGGGTGCAAGCAAACAGCTCAATTACCTATTGGACATGGGCGCTAATGAGGCCCAGTGCACTCCACGCTAATTGGAAGGAGAAGCCCGATGATTTAATGATTGCAGTCTTAATACAGCTAATAACCAGGACGGCAGCAGAATTAGTCGGTGCCTCTCTTTCTATGCTTCCCATTTTGCTCATTCTGACATGTAAATTCTTCCTCATTGTTACTGGGGGCTGGCTGCCCTGCTAATGAACGTGCTTTCTTAAGGTCGACGCTTACGAAAACATCGTGCCACTACGTGCAAGATGCGGTCGCCGAAATGACCCTCCTTCTGAGCAAAATTGTTCAGTCCGCAGGATTCGTAAACAGGAAGACTAGCAGGCAGCTGAATCAGATGCGATATTCCAAACTGTCCCGGTCACACAGAGCTCCTAGAATAATTGTTGCTTTGTCCCGTTTGATTTTTCGTGTAACTCTTGTAGCGATGCAATTAGTGGTGATATGAACATTAATTGACCTAACCACTGAATCAGAAAGGCATCCCCTGGAGAAGGGCTGAGAGTGACAACCCTGGAGGAAAAACTCTGACATTTCTAGTTTGTGTTTCCACAGGCAGGTAAGCAAATGAATAGAAATTGGACAGTGTCACCAAGTGTAGATGTCCCATTAACAAGCCCTGGGGAAATATTTTCTAGGACCATCAGCAAGTGTGTTTTATGTGGCAAGCAAGCCACCACGCTGGTGAATTGATGGTTTTCATGCATGGTCAGGAAGATCCCTTGTTTGTGCACTGCCGGGCTGTGTCCCAGTCCCAGCTGTGCTTTAATACCTTCAGAAACACGACTGGCAACTATTCTGCCCCAGAGGAAAATGCCTGTTCCCTACAGTGAGGGACAAAGAGCGCTAATAACCCATGCGGTTTCTAAAGGCTGGGAATTCTGACATAAACTTTTATAACTTAACCCAAAAAGAAGAAAGGAGAAACCTTAAAATAAAACCAAACCTGTCATTCTCTTCAAACTGTTCGATGTAACACATGAAATACGAGCAATTGGAAAAACACCTATATATAAATGCAAACAGCTGAGCAAAACTAAGTTAAAGGTGGGACATTGTCACACCATCCCACGCTGGGGAAGGCGGTGGATGCTCCGGACGCTCCTCCTGCTCAGGAACAGACATGACCCGCTGGCACTGAGCATGGGGGCAAAGACCGTAAATACACTCTCTCACTCCAGCTTCATCTCCTGTAGCACAGGACAGGTTCAAGTCCTGAAACCCAAGACTTCTGTCACCATGGGAACAAGGCAGAGAAAAAGCCAGGAGGAGAGGCTGGCGTTGGCAGGCAGCAGACGGGGCAGTGAAGAGCTGATGTTCCACGCTCACACAGACCGAGGGGTTCCTACTCCAGAACAGAGGTGGCCGCAGCAGCAGGGGCTGGGGTTTAAGTACACTGACCATGGTATAATCAAGCTGGAAAATTCTGGCAGGTGGGAAAAGCCAAAGGAAAGAGATCTGAGGCCTCTCTGGCTGTCAATTTATTTTTGCAATGATTTGTCAGCCCGAAGTAGTGCTCTGGGCCAAAAGTAGGAACAGTAACACCCCACCCCGCAATTCCTCTGTATGTCACACCCACTTACCCCAGGTCATTTAGCCCTAGAGCGGGGTATTTAAAAGGCAGAGGCCATTGCACGTCTTTGGAGAGGTCTGCAGAGAAAAGGAGAAGCCATGCCCTCATCCAGTGGTGCTTCAGAGCTCAGTCCCTCACACTGACAGACATTTATCTGTTCAGCTTCAGCCAGCTGGCCAGGGAAAGGAGAGCTTCTGCTTTCACACAAATCCTATTAAAACATCCCCATGACTGCATACCCTACATGCAGCGTCCTGATTTCAGCATGGTATTGTTCTGATCCCCCCACAAGGAAGAAGAGATCAAGCTCAGAAGCACTTTTCTTACCTCACAGTTACTTAAAAAAGACTTTGTCTTAGGCCCAAAGGATACATTCATTTAGCTGCTTTCTTGGCAACCAAATGTAATTATTAAATAAAACTTCTGGAGTTTACGGAATCAGAAGTGCAGTAATGCCGAGAAAGCAAAACCCAATCTTTAAAGGCAGTTTCTCAGCCCCTGTTTTTCCTTCAGCTATTATCATCCCTAGGTTTCACTTGTCTCTTTTTCCACGTCACCCTCTTTTATTAACACTCTGGGGTATTTTCGATCTCTGATTTATAAAGACAATGATACTATAACAGCAACTTCCGGTAAAACACCAGGCTATTGGTCTGAAGACATCCGTCCATGGAACAGCAAACATTGCTGGCACGGTGGGAAACGTGTCCCTTACATCTCCACCGTCTGATGTGCTCAGCTGCATGCAAGTTTTCACACTACCCAGGAGAGAGAGAGGCTAAATTGCAATGCTATCAAAAGCACCTGGCTACAGTAATATAACAGAGTAATAAATAAACTCAACTCCACTATTAAATTCTATTTGGACCACAAGACTCTGTACCGAATTCCAGTGGTGACTTCTTGTTATAGTCATGAGTGCTCATAAACTCTTAAGAAAACGGATTTTAAGGACCACCTTAAATATATATATACACGATTGTGATGGTCTGTGAGTATAAACACACACACACAAAAAAACCCCCTGTTTTTTCTGCAATATGTATTAGTGCAGCATGTGCCTTCACAAACTCCTTGCAGCTTTCTAAGACCGTGGACTTTCAGATCTCGGCTAACGGGATCCTATCTCTCATTCCTGTATTTTAAGCAGCAGAGCAGAGATAGCTTACAATCAGGAAAGGAAGGTGGCAGTCTGCTGGACAAGCTCTCTTCAAAGAACGAGAGCTCTCTTCAAGGTCATCAGGTTGGCCAACCAAAACCTATTTTACTGAAGTCATGAAACAACAATAAGCAATTTAAGAGAGGTTCAAAATTTTACCAGGATGTACCTTCTCTGGCTTTGTTTCTTTTCCCTGGCAGTTCTCACGATGTGGGTGCAGGAAAGTCACCGTGTCTGACACAATGGTCAATTCTCTGCTAATCCCAACGTAATCCAGGTTAGAGCAGCCCCGGGAGCGACGCTGTGCACCGTGGCTGCTCATCGCCCTCCAGAAGCTGCGCCTGAGTCAGGAAGGGCCAGGTCTCGTTATAACCCAACCTGCCCTCGGCGGCAAGGAAGGAAATGGGCGTTTGCAGGGCTACGATGAGCTTCAGTTCGGGGGTCCTAGCCTCACGCAAACAGGCAAAACAGCAACAGGAAACCTGGGATGTGCCTTTTTCAGAAACTGGAAGAAAAACAGAACTCCTGATTCCCAAGGACAGGTCTCTAATAGTAAGCTGCAAATCCTTAAGAATCCCTGGATCAGGCCTCGAGAAAAATTATCTACCCAAACAGATTCTCTTGTAAACTCACCCTCCAGGCCAGACATCAGTCACGCTCAGCCTCAGCAGAAGCCTTGCAAAATTATTAGCTCACTGCGCCCATGAGACAGTAAAACCATTTGCAGATTTCACTGGCAAAATTGTTCAAGTGGTCACGACAAATGAGTGCTCCTAACCAACCTCTGGGAAAAGCCTCGGTCCACGTCGCTGTGGCCTCCTAGCTGGCAACATCAGTCATTTCCTCCTTCACTCTCCGTAAAGTACAGTTAATTATTGTGTTGCAAATCTTCTAAGTAGTCCAATCCTTTTAGGTCTCGTCTGTGGTTTTGTTCAGACCCATCCACACAACTCCTGTTTCCACCAGCCTGTCCAGGGGCAGCAGCTCCTGGGACAGACCCTGTTTATCTTCCCACCAGATCTCAGCTTGACCCCCTTCACCAAGCTCCTTCCTCAGGTCAGCAGCTGTTTGGCTTCTGCTTCCCCTTCTATCCTGTCCTCCCAGGCTGCCCAGTTAAACTCATCTGTGCTCGTTCAGTGTGTGGTCAGGAACGGAGCCAGAAAAGCCTCTTCTCACACTTTTAGCCCCATCTGCAGAGTGACCCAACGGCAGGAGTTGTCCCCATGCCACCCACAGTGCAGGGCACAGCAGACATGGCCCACCACAGCAGACAGCTGTGCTCTGCCCACGTCGCAGCTCCTACACATCTGCATCGCAGGAAGCTTGGTCAGATTTATCTGTCACTTTTCCAGATTGTTTTAAACATTCGAACACACTTTCTCTGTCACACTGGTAATGTGGGGAATTGTTCTGGTCTACTGTCCTGTCTTGTAATTAGGCAGTTTGGAGGACTGGACGTTCCTGTCACCGCTACCCAGGTGCATTAACAGGAGTTTAGCAGTGCGAGCTTCAAACAAAACCCCCTGTGTCTTGCTCTGCATCCACGGCGGGCGGCTGAGGTCCGGGGCCATCTGCCACGGCCCCCAGTGCAGCATGGGGACCCCTGCTTGGTCAGGACAGGTCAGTGGGGGCTTCTCCAAGCCACTGCTTGCTGCCAGCCTCTGCCCACTGTGCCGCAGCGGGCTGGCATTTCCTTCCCACTGTCCTGGACATGGTGCGGAGCACTCCTCATGATGCTGCTGACAGCCCCAGAGGAAGGGTTAGCCCAAGACGGGCAGCAAGTGCTTTTCTCCCCCTCAGCAGTGCAAGGAGCGGGAGGCAATGGGGCTTGGGCACTTCCCTACCGGTCAGCCACCCTCTGACTGGGGGGCAGTGCTCAGAACAGACTCTTCTCTCGCCACCTTTGCCATTGCTCTGCCCTTTCCACATAGGAAGTGCATCCACCACCTGTAACTGCCCTTTCCACTGGATATTCTCACCATCAGCTTTAGGCACCTACTTTAGCTGGCTAATTTAAGAGACTAGGTCCATCTCACTGGGTACTAACAGCAAGTTGGAATTAAGTAACATTTTCTATGCTATATTAAACTCTTTCAATCAAAAAATATCTTATTGAAAAATCAGGAAATAAGTCCCCAGGGCTATCATTATCCATCTGCTTTCCTAGCAACTTCAGGCAACTGCAAAGAATATTAAAATAAATTTATACAGGATGCCTCCTTCTCTCATGTCATTCATGACATGCACCAGCCTATCTTTCATGTTGCTTTCTTGGAGAACACAAGTATCACAGGTATTAGTTAGCAACCAAGGGTCTCTAGCCATCAATGAAGGCAAGCTCCTGCTTTCCCAGGTGGCCTTTGGCTATTTCCATGCTCACAGTGAGCTGCTCTTGAGTGGCTTACTGATCTACCACGGAGAGAAGATAGTTACCACTTTGAATAGGCAGATGAGAAAATAGTTGCCAGTTGATGTACAATTAAAAGTAATCAGAAACAAACCAGTTCTCGAAAGCCTAGGAGATCAAAGCAGGAAGGTTTGGGTTTTGAGGAGGCCAGTACAAAGATTAGGGTTTTTCTGGCATCTAGATAGATTTTCACATGACCATGACATCCTGTTTTTAATTGAAAGCTGTACAGACCTTGAGTTAGAGCAACTTGTTCTGTTCATCCAGGAATGCATGAAGCACCCCAGTACTGGCTCAGGAAGAAGCTGGGAGACTGGGGCAGGTTACCAGGTTTTAGGGAGTTTAAGACCAGGCTGAGTTATCCAAATAGCCATAGTGCCTCTCTGCGCCGACAACGTAGGCAACCCCCTACGGCAGCCAGCCAGGCTGGCTACCTAAAGCTGGGTAGCAGCAATATTCCCTCCCAAGAGCAGCCCAAATCTCAACAAGAGCAAAGAAACCACCGCCCTGGGAGTGGAGCAGGAGCTTTGCAGGAGCAAACTCAAAGGACTGAAGCAACCAGAACTGGGTCACTGACATCTGAGCACAAAACTGCTAAGCCTGGAAACACTTCCATTTGGTTCAGTGCCAAGCACAGCGGAATCCAGATGTTGAAATTCAATTCTTTAGACAATAAAGATAACAGCAGCTAAAATCCCCTGAAGTTTCTTTCAACACTACACACATGAACGTTTAAAAAAGCTTCAAAAAAAAAAAAAAAAAAAAAAAAAGAAATGGTGCCTCATTTCCTATTATGCTTTACGGTTCCACACACTCATTCACCTCCCAGCGGCAGCCGCTTCATAGAGCTGCGTTAGAGCAGCATTTCCATGATACTGCTCAGGGCAGCGGGTGGTCATTCATCTTTGCTGCTTTGTTACTTAGCTCCTAGTCCAAAATTAAGTCAATACAGATCATTTGTTTCATGAATAGATAAAAATTAAGATTTGAACAGCACTCACTTGACATTGTTATACTAAAAGTTTTACCATTTAGCTTCAAAAACAACTGGGAACGTGACACTTAAATGTTCCTATCAACTGAGGTTAATAAAAAAACCACAAGATAAGCCGTTACCTTCTGGCTCGGGATGTAAAAGCCTTCCAGTTATGTGAAAGCTAATTCTGTTTTCACATATCTCCCCCACCTCTTGCTGCACACCTCTCCAAGGGCTGTGCAGTGACATCAGAGCATGCAGAAACTGCTAAACTTCCCTCGCACAACTTTCCGGGCTTAACTGCAGCCTATAAAAGCATTGGAGTTGCTGCCACCTATAGACAAGTGCTAAACACAAACATGCGTTTGTTACTGGGAAAATGCAAGTGTAAAATGGCATCAAGTATATCTTTAATATTCCCAAGTAAACATACTGTTTACCCACCATTCTTAATGCCAGGCTTTGTGCTAATGAGCCACATTAAACGTTTATGCACAAGCCGGAATCTGCTGAAAACATCCAACGCCTCACGTACTGGTCCTTGCTTTGGCAGAGCTAATGGAAAATAAACCCCAAATTTCAGGAACATATTGGGTACTATGCTCAGCATGTTTAATCTGTAAAGAAAATGAATTACGCTCTTTTAGCTCTCTCAAATAACCAAGTATGGATTAACCTGTGATTTAGATTTAAACATACCCAAATCTTGTTGTCTAAGGACTTCGCAGGACAACGTAACGTTTTTGATGGACTCACAGTAGCTGTGCATAGATTATTTAAAAGTACATTAAAACCTCTCAGGGAAAAAGAAAAATCAACTAGTGCTGTACAATAATGCAACAGTCCTGTCCTCGTGTCCTTTTTACCTTGCACATTATACCTGTGTCATCTAAACAAGTGCAGAATGCAGCCAAGTACAAGATGAAATAAATGCAATTTTCAATATTATTGCAAGACAGCAGTAGAATAAATTTCACTGTAATCTCCGCTGCTGGTATTTCTGTAATGCAAAAAGTGATGAATGAGTTTCCACTTCATATAAATCTTTGTGGGATTATCTGAAATCACTAAATCTGATTTTTTTTTTTAAGAAGAATTATTCCACCTTTTCTTTTCCGTTTCAGTACATATTAGGGAGTCAGAAGGTCAAAATTCTCAGTGATTGCTGATCTTAATTCCTGGCTTTTCACAGATGCCGAGTACCTCGTAGTCCATCCAGGTTCTTGGGATCTGGGGCCACTGTAACATCTGTAAAAACAGAATCTGAAAGATCTCAGGTAGGGCACCCAAAACCCAAAACTTCACAAACCAGGGGCCGTGTTTACACAAAGGTCCTCCTTTTGCTCTGGAACAGAGAATTGGCAGATAGTGTGACATGGTTGCTGAAACAAGAATATACCTCTCACAGCTGAGTTAGTTGCTGAGATCTGAAGAAAATAACTTAAAATCATAATAATAATGATTGTGAGAGATGAAAAGACACTTTAAACATGCTGTAGACAAGATTTCTTTGTCGCAAATTTACAGGTTCAAGAAATCACAGTCTTCCAGGCTGTTTGAAGAGCACTGAAAAGGAAAGGAAATCATCAGTTGTTTCATCTTCCAGTCCTTCTGAAATGGAGATGCGCTCGGATATGAATAGCTTCACTTTCCCCCCATGGCTGGAAACATGCCCAGCCTGTGACTTATTCTGCAAGAGCAAGGCAAGAGCATCCTGACAATGTTCTCCTAAAGAGCTTATTTTGTCTGTGGCTGTAACAATAAAAACAGTCTTGGTCAGTCTGAGAAACTAAAGGAGCTGGAAAATAAACAGGGGAAACCAGTTGCTCAGAGAGTACGTGGCAAGGGGTAAAATAGTCCTAAAAGCATAAGGCAAAGAGAAAGGAGCACCCCTGATCTCGGAAGCTAGCAATGCCTTATTCCCTCTCTAGGAAAATGTTTTACATATGGCTTTTTGCCTGTCATAAGCTGCTTCCCTGAGGGTCTGCACCTTCCTGGTGGCACTCCAAGGACCGCATCCCATACCAAATCCCTCGTGCCTGACAACGGGCCATACCTGGCGGCCCCAAAACTTACCTCCCACACCAGGGCCATGCTCATGCAAACTTCACGGCTCTGCAGTGCGTTTCCATGCAAGTTTTGGGAAGCACCAGAGGTACATTAAAAATTACAGCGAGCATCAGTAAATGCATCAGAGAGCCTCAAACTGCTTCAGCAGCTAGAACTCTCTTTTTTATAAACATGCATCTAGTTTCTTCTGGATTAAATCACGCATCTTCTCATCGGCAATCATCTTCTACCATGTGTTTGTGACAGAGTTAATTCCTTTTATCGAGACACTACGCGTACAAGTCCGAGTTATTACCACCACCAGTTATTACCAGTTTGTGTTAAATGCCATATTGAGACATTGTCCAGCACCTCCACTTCAACCCAATACCAGAGGCACCTCCTTTAGAAAAATTGCAGTCATTTTAGGGACTCAGGCACCCACCTCACTCATCTAGTATTTTATTAAGTGTCAGGCATGTTCACAAGCTCCTCCTTACCTCAGCTGCACAGTTACAACTTCATTTTCGGGGGACTCCACAATATTGATTAAATTTATTTGTTACCAGAACATGCCTGGCATGTATTAGTGTATTTCTAAGACACTTCTTGTTGCAAACCAATAAAAACTGGCTTGAAAAACCTCCTTATGGCCCGTTACTTTGTGAGCAGGTTTTCTGCTGTGACATACCTAGTAAGTTTGGGTAGGCTTTGAACTGCTGAAGTTCTGAACATCCATCAGCTCAAAACTGTCGATGATCTGCTTGATGCAAACGTTGATGTGTTCACCATGGGAACCTAAAGAACATGTAGCTGAGCTTCCTTTGTATGAAGGCAAGATAGCAGAAAAATTTCCAGATGTGAGGTTCGATCCTTTATTCTTTGTTCAGTCTAGTCTCCTGTGATTTAAAGAGCAGATTCAGTTATTTGGAAAACAGAAAACGAGGATGTAATTGTGGAATATATTATTTCACTAAAAAGCAGCTAGCACTGGCTCAACATAGTCAAAACAAATCTAGAAAATAATTGACACATAATTTATTCTACGGAATACTGTTTATACTCCTTATTTCATCATAATAAACAGATAGCTCTATTGATAACAGTGGGGTTATGTGCAGTTTGTGAATTCTAGCTAAAAACAGTAAGTGTTTTTAACACTGAGTATTGGTCAGTTTATTCCCAAATACAGCAAAGTTACAGCTAAAGTGCTTTAAAATCCAACAACTCTTCCTCAACTTCTTCTATTCTTAAGGCCACACACTGTGTTTAAAAGCACGAAGCATCCCTACATTTCGCTGCACAGACGATACCCTTGCAGGAAAAGCAGGGGTTAAACACCGCCCATCCAGCAGGTACAGTGGGTCCTTCTGCGAGGGGGTTAAAGCGTATTGGCACAGAGACAGTGGTTAGGAGAGCTGCAGGCGGCTGCAGAGCAATGCGAACACCGGTTTATTAATCCCACAGCTCTGTCCTCGGAGCTGCTGTCACAAAGGGAGAAAAATGCAGCAAGAAAACGGAATGGGACTGGGGACCTGCGATTACACGAAAAAATAAACCACGTTTCCCTTGTATGATTTATCAGCACAGCTACCGAGTAGCCATTTCTAGCAAGTTTAGCGCAAACTGCCTAAGAGTGGATGTTTTTCTCAAATGTCCAGTAGCTGAAGGCATGTACCTGTGGGAGAATCCCAGGGTTCACCATATGAACGAACAAAATGCAATTCTGTTCCTTGGGATGGCGCAGAACTGTGGAAAACGCGGTTCGTCTGGCCTTGGGCTGCTAGGGGACAGCAGTGAAAATAAACAAAAGAAAAATCCTAACATTGTTTAAAAATGTCACCTGATTCCGGCAGACTCGGCTCTGCCTGATGTTACTAACACCAGGAGTACAACGTGAGATTTTCTTTCCCGTGGGCGAGGTGAGACTTGTTCAAATGGTATCTAAAATTTCACACGTAGATAACGAACCAATCACATCACGGTCTCTGGAATATCTTTATAAATGTGTGGTGGTTTGGGGTTTTTTTCCCCATGACATTTTCATGTTAATACATGTCAGTGAGGAGCACCTTGAATCAGAGCCACCTACACCCCTGTGCTCCCTGTCTGGCAAGCCAGACTACGTGTTCCACTGCTAAGGGGCTCCAAATTTGTGAATTAACCAACAGAGCCCTTAATTTTTTTCCATTTTCTTAGAGTGTAATTGCATCTAATTGTACATTTTGAGCCAATACACATAATCACATCGTTATGACATGTAATTACCTAATTGTGATGTATAATTAAGTAAATAGCACAAGAAACTGTGCAGAACTTTAATAAATTTGTTAAAAAGAAGTTAATCTTCTCTGCAGCTGACAGAAGAAAGCATTTTCACCTCTAATGATGGTAATCAATTTAACATTTTCTACTCTAATTAGCGGGCACTCTGCAGGCATGTCCCGAACACGCACATTCAAGCAAAACACTGGGCGATGACATTTGTGACTCTTTAGATGTATCTGCTATATGCAAAGACAAACATCTTTATGTAGAATCCAGTGACCAGTTGCTATGGAAAACGTAGGATCGGGAGAATCCATGCGATAGTGTATGTTAAACACATTCTGTTGATAATAACCTTAAAAATTCACTATAAATTTTTAGCAGCATGGCTCAAAGCATACTATTATCCATTAATGTACGTGTCTTTAGCTACATAGCGCTGACACCTCTACTTTAAGGGAGGGAGAGACTGCAGATCCCTCTGCAGACAAGTTACCCATGGTTCTGCGCTCAGCCAGTAGTTTACTTGCACGATAGGCAGCGATCGGGCTGAGCCCACAAAAGCCAGATGGAGGTTCGCCACCCTGGATCTGCCAAGGCAGTATCTAACGTGCTTCTACCAAGAAGAACATCGCGTTAACAAATCTCACCAGGAGCTTCTGCTTCTGGGATTGTCTCTGCACTGTCTGGTGTAGGAACACAATTCCTACGCTGAACACCAGTGCCTCGTTAGGAATAACTCTCTGTTTAAGAGACGTTCTTCACCTTGACAATGAGTTTTATTTGTTGTCATAGTTGAGGTTTTCTTGTTGTCCTGAGAAAGTTAGTGTATTACCTAATTACATACATACATTTTATATACCCCCTGTGAGAGTAGCACACATCTCCTCCGTTGCTCCTCGCACCCGTGGAGAGGTGAGCTACCTAACACTAGCAAAGACTAACACACAGCAGTCCCTTTCGCATCACAGAGAATTTCATTCTCTGCATAGCCAAGCAACACAGAACTAAAGAAAACAAATGACTGCTGAAATTTAAGACAGATTTTTAGGACACCAAAAATGCTTTTCCCGTGTTTTTTGTTTCTGTTTTTCCTCCCTGGTATACAACACGGTCATGCCTACTACGCTAGTTTAGGGGCTGGCATCCATCTCAAGATGGTCCGCAAGACATTTCTAGGAAGGGCTTACTCAACTCCCTTAGGAAATGTGCAGTGCCATCAAGGGGAGCTCTGTAATACAGGAATGGCTTCTACACAGGGTTTTCTACGTGTAGCTCATCACACAAATACACCTTGTAGTAACTCCTTTTCACCTTGCCCCACTGATATCGACAGTGACTTTAGGAACAGCTGACTCACATACAGGCTTCGGGAGCTTTATACTCTTTATGTTTCCCGAAGGCAACAAAAGTCCAAATTGCCCAGAAATAAATTGAATCCACATGTTTAGGAGCTGCTCTCTATAAACAGTATGTTTCATTCCGCAAATATTTTGGGAAGGAAGATCAACATGGGTTGAACACTGAAGAAGTGGTTTAAAGATTGCTGTAAACAGAGTAGATACACACACATAGCATTTGACAGAGCAAATATGTGACAGAGCAACATTTGACAAATACAAAGCACTTTTCAAAGCACTGAAAAACAGGTTTTGTTTCTCCCTGTATTATGGAAATAAACTGTAACTGAAAAATAGCCTTAATTGAAGAAAAATAATTTGGCAGTGAGTATTTAACTCAAAGAGGAAAATTAGGGTGTTACACACACCGCAGCTATCTTAACAAAAATTGACACCCTCACGAGAGAGCAGTGTAATGTAAGTTGTTGGCAAACTGTCTGAACACCAGAATGAAGAAAGAAAAGAATCTGGGGTGACAGGAAGAATGTTACAATCAAGCAAAACAGAGGCTCACATTCGGTTTTGCGGTTTCCAGTTATCAAAACTTGACACCTTCTCTGTCAGACCAGTATCACAGGAAAAAAAATAATTAGCACTTCAAACACCTCCACCCACACCATCAAGCACAACTTCTATCTACAACAACTCTTTATTCAATGTCTTTTTCTTTTTTTCCCCCCATTAATGGTATTACCTCAAACTAGATTGTACTTGAACAAAAAAAACCCCAACACATATGTCATCTGAAAAATAGAGGGCTGGCCACATCTCAGCGTGGTGCTCTGAAAATGGAGCTTTCCATCACTTTCTAATAAACCCAGACCATTATAAAAATTTCCAGAGCGGTCACAGAAAGAATTTGGCAGGAATGGTTCATATAAATATCCACCTTAAAATAAAAAAAGAAGGGAGGGAAAATATACATATTCTGCAAAGAGACATTCTAGCTGGGCTTCGGGAGAGAAAAGCTTAAAGCATTTATACGAGCAATCAAAAGACATTTTCTAGACACTGGGCTAACGGGTCTTTTGTTTAATAGGAACACTTTCAAAGACTGGAATTAATCCAGATTTGTTGGTTTAATAAAGAACAGAATCCAGCTCACTGATTTAATGCACTAGATTTACTGCTATGTTCTGGCCATGTGAAAAGCTGTAAATTGGATTTAAGGAATGCAAGCAAGTCAATAAATGCCAGAAAGCAGAAACAAGATCCTGGCAAATCCACACCAAAACATTCAAAATCACTGCAGAGTATCTTAACCAAAAGGCAGTGACCCTGATTTCCCACATTCATGTAATTTTTGTCTTATTTCCACCTGCCCAGTTGTAAATAGTATTAAATCAGCAAGTCCCACTTAACAGCAGCTTTTCAGGCAGGTAGGTAAGTCTACACCAGCTGAGAAGCCTGTCCCCACTCATTCGTCTCCTCAGAAGAAAATGATCCTCTTCAGCAGCTCAGAGCAGAGAGGAGGGAGGAGGGACAAGGTAAGGAACGACACAGAGCAGAAGGGGGGTTGCTGAAGGAGAACAAATGAGGAATGGAGAAAAAAGTGGGGATTGGATAGAGAGGAGAGAGGTGAGTATGAAACAGGATGTGTCACTGCCCCAGCTGGTGTTTCAGCATCTTTGCAAGTCCTTCCCCTTCACCCCCCATGCCCCGTGACCTCAACCTCAGAAATCCGTACTATCTGAAAGGACAAAGCTTACTGTGGACAGAGCTGTTACCACCAGCTCTTGCCTTGGTTTTTGTGCTTACAAAACTAGGTGGGACAAGACCAAGGTCAGAGCAGAGCTGTGAGCCAGTGGGGCACATCCTTCTTCCAAAGAACAATGGTGCGTCCCCTTCTGCACAGCCCCGTGGACACCAGCACACCCTGCACGATGGCACAGAGCCCCCCTCTCCATCCCCTGAGACAGGTCCTTCTCTTTGCCTTAAATCACCTCTATTAGCACAGATCTTTTTGCATAATTTATTTCGATTCATCCTTGCCAATGAAAATAAATAAAATACTCTACCCTGTGGAGAATGTTGCCTGATCTCATTCTCGTCTTAACCTTCCTCCACAAAGCAGCAGATGCATTTGAGATCTACCACTACTCAATCGTTAATTTAACAGAAGTATATTTTTGATCATCCAAGGTACGGAATTTAACAGGAAAGTATGAAATGTGTTGCAAAAATATATGGCGTGCTCTAAAATTGCACAGCTAACATTGTATTAAACTGTCACGCACACAAATACGAAGCCCTTGCGAATACTTTTAAGGCAAACAACTGTAGATGCTCCTTGTGTGATACCTTCTTTGTAAAGGCAGCTTTCCCCTGTGACCACATACCAGGAGAGCATCAGCCCAAACACTCAATTTTTTTGGTTTTTCGCTCCCTAAGCACGCAGCTGGCACCAGCGATCTCTATCTGCTCAGGCCTTTCCTCTTCTAAGGTGCACGATTTCACTGCAACAACCCATGAAGTCACTTTTAGCGGCAGCGTCCCGTTCTTTTGCCATCTATACATCTCTAAGACATGGGGGAAATTGCTAAATTCCAGAAAACTCCTTTTCCTCAACGGGCTGAGGGAATTGTGACTCCTGCATATACTGCCACGTCCTCAGTTTTGAGGCAAACTTCAAACAGTCGCACAATTTCTCCTGGTGCGACTTCCTAAATCTACGAGGCGTTTGGCCCTCTGAGCTTTCTTACGCACGTACACAAATCAAATTCACATTTACAAAACCAACCTATTGACTGTGTCCCTCAACTATACAGTTCAGAAGATAATATCTCTGTTCTTATCCGTGAGAGCAAAACAGACGTGGGGGTTTTGTGAGGATTTCTAAACACAATTAATCCGGGTTTAGATACTGACATAAACCTCTGGATTTAGGCAGCATGAGCATTACCAGATCCAGACAAAAATAATCCGTATTTTTCTTGCCCTGAGGTCATATAAACCTCCCGAGCACTCCAGATCCTGCTCCAAACACTCATTCCTGTCTCCCTCTTTCCCTCAGGCCACTCACTTTGGCCTTCGGGTTGTCCCACAGTTAAAAGAACTAGTTAAGAAAGTACGTTTGGACTTTTTTTATCCTCTCTGAGTTTTTGTATACTGCTCTCTAAGTTTTCTTAATCACCAACACTGTTTCTGTACAAGCAGGGCTGTGACTGAACACCAAAGGACCTTTCCGGGATTTTCATGGCATGAACAGGAATTATTAGCTCTGTATAATGAGAGTCTGTGAGTCAACAAAAGAAATTCATAAGGAAAAACATTTACTGCTGAATAAAACACAAATCTATTTGGCAAATAATAAAAAATAGGTTGAAAAATGTATCATGAATCAATCTTTCTGCTCCACTCACACATACAATGGCACATTATTTACTCTCAGTGGTACTTTTTTCCCTAAAGTCAAAGATGTTACTAAAGATGGAAAATAAGATGAAAGCCATAGCTCCTGAACCCTGATGCTGAAGCAGACGCCCAATAAAAACCCCATTCCCACTGAAAATACCACTCCTGCTCCCCTGTCAGTGAGGAGAACGTGCCTTTGATAACTGTTAGTAGATCAGGGTGGAAACTAGGGATCTGGCTTAGGCTACAAATAACAGGTTTTTAAAGAGAATAAACCGTGTCATTTATTTCACACTTGAAAAAAAAAAAAACACCCAAACCCCAAGATAGCCTCAATCGCTCACATCCTCACCTTCTGGCGAGGTGTCTCGAGTGCAGCGTTGGGTGACAACCGCAGCAGGGATCTCTGCAGCCGGACAGGGAATAAACACACCCCCTGCTCAGCCGCTACACCATCACGTTTGAATGAAAACTTCCTAACTGCTGTATTCTTAAAACCTGATTAGGTATTCAGGACAGGGGATGGAATAAAATGATACTGTGCACTAATTAGCAGATCATTTACAAGTCGCAGACCCCTTTTCTCTCCAGTGACTCTTGGCGAATACAGATACCAGCACAGACTGCGTGTTCTGTGCTTCTACCCTTTATCTAACTGTGTCTTTCAGGGGTTCCTGGAAGCAATGTTCTGTAATACTGTCAAATTAGTAGAAAACCTGAGGTATAGAAATTTGACAATGATATAGCTGTCACGATGGCTCTACTATTTGCTTGTACCTACTCAGGCATAACTAGAATCAAATATCCACCTCTCAGCATTTCTCTTGGGCTCATCCAAATCTGAAAGCTCTCAGGTCATTAAGGCATATCAATTAGTAATGATTTTTTTTTCAGCCCCCAGCAGCCACCGAAGCATACATTAAAGGTGATACCTGCAGTCAAAAAATTGAATGTGCACATTTGAGAATATCTGCTTTGATTAGGAGAATATTATCAGGGAAACTCATTTGCTTAAAGTTTTATATCACAGCTATTAAAAATATTTTATTTGCTGAACAAATGTCCAGCGAACACTCCCATATCTGTTAAGTAATATTAATTGCACACAGGTTTGGAAAACACAAGAATCATTAAAGGATAAATGAGGCTGTGCAATAGCCCAGAAGAGCTAATGTTATCACTTCCCAGGCCACTGTTCCAACCTTCTCAGCAGCCCCATTTTTAACTGAGTCATCATGGCCTGAGGAAAGTTACTTCCTTTTTTTTTTTTAAGCATATCTATCCAATTGAGTACATGTCTCAGAGGCAGCTCATTACAAGCACCAGAATTAGAGGGCTGTCACACTCCTCGTAGCTAGGGTAAGTCCCTCCAGTCAGGACCGCTTGGGAAAGCAATCCTGTCCGCAGTCATTTCCAAACCTGATGGGTCACTTACCTCTGGTTTCGAATGCAACTCAAAAATTAGTTATTCAAAGATCAGACTGCAAAGAAAAAGTAATTAACAG
Source organism: Bucorvus abyssinicus (assembly GCA_009769605.1). Lineage (NCBI taxonomy): Eukaryota > Metazoa > Chordata > Aves > Bucerotiformes > Bucorvidae > Bucorvus > Bucorvus abyssinicus. The sequence goes on along the minus strand of CM020039.1, from coordinate 4,428,777 downwards.
TATGGACACATATTTAGTGCTAAGGTGGCACTGGAGCAGAAAAACTCCTGCATGCAGGAAGCAGGAACAGATATGCACTCCTTTCCAAACCGGTTTAGGAATTGTGTTAGCTTGTTCCCTGTTTTAATTCTGCATAAGTAACTGGAGACGTTTCAGTACATACTGGACTGAAAAAAGAGTTCAGCTAATCTTGGCCTCAGTTTAACCTTCGTGCACCTTATTCTTATAAATACCTGCAAATAATGTCTAATCTGAGGTCACCACAAATAGCAGAGGTTACCACAGGCTTTGAATCAGCCTTTGTATGAGAGATGGAATGAAGCAGGAGAACGGAGGGAAACAGCAGAAAAACGCTGAGGTTGCCTGACAGCGAAGCTGGAAACTTTGGATTCCACTTTGCGTGCAACTGGAAATCTGCCCCGCGACTGCTGTTCAGTGGCTGCGTTCTTGTTCCACTGCGGGTCTTGGCACAGCTCGTCCTGGTGCGTTTCACAGCAGCAGTGACAGCAGGAGGCTTCACGAAAAGAGGAGCAGAAACCAAAAACCTTAAAGGCCGGTGCAGTTCCTTTGTATTATGGCTTTGCAGGCTCTCTGAAAAGCTCTTTCTCTGAATTCAAAGCTTCTGGACAATCTGCTTCGACCTTTCTACCTGTATTGGTCTATTTACAAACACAAAAATACATTACCCCTCATGGAAAATAGCTCACTGATGGAACGCCAGGAGCAGAGCAAAATCCCATTTCATCCTGGTAGCCAGCAAGCATGAGCCTTGCTATGAAGACAGAGAGATGCAACTGAATTTGTCACTCCTTTGAGTGGCAGAGGCTCTGACTCCTCCTTAAGTGATGTGACCCGTAACGATTTTTGGAACACGAGCATGAGATTCATTTCCAAGTTTTTATCCTACTGTTATGTCTGTAAAATTATTTCCACTTGAATGTACTTGACATCAGACATAAATCATAAAGCAGGACGGGGATGCCATACACCACATTCACTTTGACCCTCAGCTGCCAAGCACCTTGCAGTGTAGCTGACCTGATAATCACTGGAAACATTCACATCATGCTTTAATTATCTGCATAATCACCCAACAAGTCTGACACCAGGTTTCTCAGCAGGGGTTTGCAGATTCCTGCTCAGCTAGTTAATGCATTACTTATATGAGTCTTAGGGTTTGCTGCAGACACAGACCACATACCTGGTATGACTCTTTCAAATTAGGCCTAATTTCTTTTTCATGTTTATTTTCCTTTGGATCTAAACAGTGGCTCTGGTATGACTACATATATTTTTATATCTGCACTCAAATTTCTATACTAAAGGAGCTAATTTTTCTCTCCATGTGGAAACCCCCTCAACCAGGAAAGGTCAGTATGAAAGAGGCATTTCAGCAGATGGCACCTCCTCACTTCCCACCACCTCTTCCCTCCTCAGCCACCGCAGTCAGTCCTCCACCCTGGGCATGCCTGGCCAGCAGCGCCTGCACACCATTTGCCTCTCTTCTCCAGGAGTCACACATTTAAACTCAGTGAGTATATGCATAGTAGGGAGTACTACCACAAGATGCTGAATGAAAGCATCTGTGAAAAACAGATCTACAGATTGAATTCTACAAGCCAGGATTTTTGCAAATTATAACGAAAAATAATAGAAAACTTGAACAAACACTTTCATACTTTGCTGTATTGCTCACATTTTGATATTAAAGCTTCCTTCCAACCATGAAAAAAAATATTTCCAAAACAGAGAAAGAAATATACTTCAGACAAAATGCCAAATGTATCTAGCCTTATCTGCACACATATGCATGCAAGAAATATCTACCACCCAGGCAGCAGTTGACACATCCCCATTCCCTTTTGCAGCTATCAGTCAGGTTTGACCTTTGGTTCAGACCTAAAATCTCCCAACCCATTCATTCTATCTTAAGAAGAGCAGCTTCTTCAGGGAAAGGGATGATAATGTATCTGCAAGGGCTGACTCTTTGTGCAGTTGGCGGGGGGAAGTGCCAGCATAACAAATTGCTCCAGTTCAAACCCATCAATTCAAAACAAGCATCTGGAAAATTTGACAAGAATACTCAAATGACCCTTATGTTCTGACAGCTGGAAAAGAGAAAGCGCTCTCCGTGAGGGGAAGAAGCATGCTAAACATTTGCCTTCATAGAGAAACACATAGAGCTGTTTGAAATACTCTGTTCCCAAGCCCATTAAATTAAACTTCCAGTGCAAAGCATGACTCATGGTGGCCACTATGTCTGCGCTCACAAATCGGTGGTCAACACCACCAGAAGCTGGACACGGTGATGGGCAGGCTGTAAATTCCCTTCTCTCGTGAACCTCCATTGCTGTACCAGATTATTTCCTCCCTATGAGAGGAACCGTAGTCCCTCCCGAACCCTGTCACCCTGGGGCTGGACTCCACTCTCTTCATCACAGGGACAGCTTCTGCCTGCTCCCCTCGGAGAAGCCACTGAGGATGGCTCCGTGATGCACGGACTGCAGCCTTGTTCCTTCGCCCCAGTCCTGTGAAGAGAAACCTTGAGTACAGACACCATTTCAGTTTGATTGGATCTCAGGATCCTGACTTGGTCAAAATCTGTACGAAGGGGAAAAAAAAACCCAAAACTGCCTTGAGACAGCTCCTCATTCAGAATTTCCTGACTTGGGGCTCTGCAGGTGAGACATCTACCTACTGCATCAAAATATCTTAAAACCGTTCAAAATGCCACAAACAGTTTCTGTAATTTCACCGTCCCAAATTCTGCTGTTTCTGCACTGCTGCCCTGAAGAGGTTCCTTTACTACTGTGGACCTAGACTGGTCCACAAGCCTGGTTGGAGACCGCATATCTGGGATATGTGAAATAGTCCAGTTTAGCCATACTCTGAACTGCTCTGCAGGAGGAAACCAAAGGGAAACTGAGCAACCAGACCTGTGCTCCCACTGAGCTCGGGAATGTCGCTCTTCAGACCTGGTTCAGGGAAGATCACTCTGAAGTTGTCTTCTTACTACAAGGTACTCATACAAATAATATTCTGGTCTAAATTTATTCTTTTAGCTTAAACATAACAATTGCCCCAGGTTTTCTGTAGAAAATGGTAAAAAAGGAAAGAAAATCCTCTAGAAGGCGTAGGTCTGTTTGGATGTTTAAACTCTCCAACAGGCAGCAGCCCAAATCCTCCCCAAAGTGGAGGTGGTCAAAAGTCCTGCATTCACCTCAAAATGCCTTGGCAAAATGTTTTCTATTGTGTAGTCTGGTTGGTATGTTGGAAAAACAAAGGCATAAGCCTCAGGACTTTGTAGTCAATTTGTACAGGAGAAATAGCAGAAGTTCTTTAAATTGCTTGGGTTTTATTAAGCAAAAAAAAAAAAAAAAACATGTTAATGGTTTTAAATTGGTTTTGATTAAAATAACTCTGTTCGGAGGTACTCAGTAAAGCATCCAGTGTTCAGAACAACAAAGAACCGACACTGTATATATAGCAGCAAACAGTGGACCTTACTTTTTGTGTTGCAAGAAAAATTAACCAAGTTACATTAGAAAATGGGTCACAACAGGATTTGCAATAAACACTACACACAATATCAGCCGGTTGTACAGAACACAGCTGACACACACACACAGCTTTCTGCTTTATGTCTCCCTTCTGCGATTCTAAATTGATTTACAGCCCCGTGTGAGACTCAGAGAGAGCCCTAGGCAACTCTACCCTGCTCACAGACTATTTGCAACACTGTGAACTTCTCAATTTGCCCATTTTAAACATTTTTCCTTTTCCTTCCTTTCAATAACAGATTTCCGGAGGGAGTGGAGCAAGAGAGATGAGACGAGAGATTTAATGGTTACGTAACTGGAGACACAAACAAGTACATCGCCTTCTACTCCTGATCCTAGAGAAACTGTTACGTGACCGGCAGAATCACTGCTGCCCACTCACCTGCCCTAGTAAATGCCCGTATCTGTGAGCTGCACCAGCATGCTGACCACAGGAGCGTGACGACGCAAACGCTGCCGTGAAATGAATCACTAACTTTAATGTGACTCCAATTAGAAGAAAGTTCTGCTTTTACTAAGGCAGAGGATTTATAGAAATAGGGAATTTGTGTTTACACACATGGGAAAGGCCTCAAAAATGCGGCAAGGTTGGGCTATAAAGCGCACACACACACACACACACCCCCCAGCATAATACTCTGGTATCGGTGGATAATTATCCATCTTCCAGTTCACAAATCAGGTATAGAGAAACGGCACAGGGGGTCCCAAGGTGGCACAGGAAATTAGAGACAAAACTAGAACCTGAAATTGCTATTCTGAGTCTTAGTGCCACACTCCTTCTAATAAGCCACGTTCCTCCCCTTCATTACTATTTTTATTTTACATCTCTAACGGGAAAAAGGCTATGGAGAACATTTCCTGTCAGGCAGTGGGCATCTAGAGACCAAATACTAAATTTCACAATCATTCGTTCTGTTCGACTCCACTGCACTTTGCTGGGCGACACAGCTAAAGCTGCGAGCCGACTGTCGCCCGGTATCCACCTGCGTCCCTCGCCGTTATTCGCTAACGGAACGCCTCGTGATGAAACGCTCCTCATCGCTTTGGCTTGACTGGAAAGCATAACGGAGATGTATCTAGTTTATTCTGTTTCTTTTTGTGAATATTAGTCTTTCATTTCCATTCTCCAAAGGATATAGGTAGCCCCGAGTGGTTTATTTCAGGGCCTGATAAGGATGAAAGATAAACACAAGAGCTGGCAGGACACGATGAGTGATTAATACAATACCGCTGGCAAATGTTCATTTTGCTAAGAGCATTCCCAGCAAGGCTTTGGGTTTACTCTAGTAAGTGACTTTGTGGTTGCTCCCTCATCCCATGGCTTGGTGGTGAGAACAATGAAAGTCACCGTTGTGTCTTGCTGCCCAGTTCCCAGCTGCTGGCTGTGTTGCACCAGTTGCTACCTGTACTGCCATGCTTTCAAACACATCAGGGAGCAACACCAAAACACCTTGCCTTCTCCTTCTTCCCCAAAGATTTTATTCCTTTAAAGCCAGCTCCATGGTCCAATTCACTACTGACACAAAATAAACCAAGTCCTTTCTACTTCTCCCACCACAGCATGGCATCAGCGTCCATCCCAGCTCTGCAAACCCAACACGAGCTAAGACCTTGGATGGCTTATGCACAAGTGGGAGTTACACTGGACGCAGTGAAGCTCAGCAGCTGAGAGTGGCCAGCAAAGCCCGTCTGCTGAGGAAGGCATCGTTCAGGAAGCAGGGGGCTGCAGCACCCTGTCCGGGGGCGCACCCCAGCTGTAGCGCACCGCACAGCAGTAGTTACCTGCACACCAGGTGCGACCACTGGAATTCCGTCTCGGTTTGTATCAGCAGCCCCTCAGCCACTCTGCTGCTCTTTCCTTAAAGAAGCCCTTCTGGTTTTCTACAAAACAACCCTTTGATACAGGACGAAGTAACAAATCAGATGCAACTGCCAATTTTTCTTTTGCAGTTAGTCATGTGAGAAATGTGACGATGGGTAAGACGAAAAGCCTTTTTTTCCATGAGTCATAAATTTTGTATAAAAAACCGCAGTATTTCAGGACTGTGGGTTTTGGGAACAAAATTACAGTTAATCACAGAATCTCAGAATAATTTATGATGAAAGGGACCTGTGGAGGTTGCCTCATGCAACCCCTCTCTCAAAGCAAGCCAGCTCGCACCAGAACCTTGTCAAACCTTACTCAGAGCTTTGTCACAGAGCTTTGCAAAACAGCTGGGGTGGTTTGTGCATTTTTTTCCCTTTCAAATGACTTTTTCTAGAGAACAATAGCAAATAGAAAAGTAGACCTATAACGGTTACTTAGAAGGTTCAAGACTCTATCACAATGTCTAATTTCAAAATATTATAAACATGACAACTGTAGGTCTTTTTTTTTTTTTTTTATCAATCCCAGTAAAAATTGTGCAAATATTCCACAAGAGTCACTGTTCCAGAAATAGCAGAAACTGTTTGGAGCTATGGGGAAAACAAGCAGAGACAGGAGGCCAGAATCTGGTCCTTTTCACCTTGAAGCTGAGTTATGGCCCTTGATGGGAATCATTTGTTACAGTGCGTAATTTTTCCTTACTAAAGAAAAAAGATGTATGTTACCATTGACTTATCAGCTAACTTAAGGCTAGACACTGTTTTCCTTCAGTATATCACAAGGGTTTTCCTTGATAAAGTAAATATTTTTCTCTCCTCGTATAAAGATAGTTTATTCTCACAACAATTTTCAGGAAGAAATGAACTCTCGGCAGTGAAGGAAACACTCGGTGGTGGGGGGGGACACTGGTCTTAGCACGGAGGTCGCCCACAGCAGCCGCCGTCCTCCCCAGGCACAGCCCTTGCTTGCTGCTCCCTGCAAGCCACTACTGGGAAGGCAACCCAAACCTAAAACTGCTCCCAGGTCTTTCATTAATGGTCGATACGTAGGTGAAACTGGTTTGGTTTTAACACGTAGCTGCTTTTGTATTCTATAACAATCCCCACCCACCCCCAATTATTTTTGTTGCAGTGACCACAAAAGTTGTTCTTGCTTTGTCTACCAGTTAGACCAAGAGGGAGCCGTGTACATCACGTGCCTGTCCATTTGTTTAAAGACAACCGAGGGGTAATTATGACGTATCGCATCATGATATGCTGGCCCAGTGCCACGCGTGCCTGCAGCTGTGCACAGACAGCCCTCTGGGAGCAGCACTGGTTTACGTGGAGCTGAGGACTGGTAAGGGTAAGGCAGGGCACAGGAGATAGAGACAGTGCCCCATGTGTCTCTGCATACCCCTCCCTCCTCCAAATGACACCACAGTCAGGATTTTTGGAAGAGTCCAACTGTCATGGGAGTCCAAGGAGAAAATGAGCATCTCCGAAACCTCTTCGTCACCTCTCCGTGCCTCAACTTCTCGTTCGTACACTTGTGATACTACCACGTCCCTTCTCTGCCTGGTAAATGCAGGTTTAAAGTTCTCTGGGCAAGAATTGTCTTTAACGTTATGTATGTAAAATGCCTAAAGCTGGGAGTCCCCGCGTAGGCTGTAACCTCCAAGCACTCGTGCTTTACAAAATACGAGAAAATACTGGGGAGAGGAGGAGGGAGGAGGAAAGCCTTTTAGAATATAAGAAAGAAGTCAAATCCGACTAATTACCAAGAGCTTCCCACCAGGCTGACAGACTCCCACCGTGGACACACTCAGTGGTTGTTCTTTCTTTCTGAGCTTTACTTTAATCCCTCCTCATTTCTCTTGTTTCATTTCCAGTCAGTTCAGGATCCTAATGTTATTGCCAACTTATTTTTAATGGGATTGTTAGCAGCCAGGAAGCCTTGTCAAATAATCATTACACAACCTCTTTCGGGGACCCCTGTGGTTCCTTCCACTGGCTGTACGTTTTCCCCGCCCCGCTCCCCTCATATTAGCAAGGGAGATATTTTTCTCACTGGGAAAGCATCAAATTAAGAATCTGGCTGTTTGACCCTGTCCCACGTGTTCATCCAAAGGTGTATCTGCCCCGTCTGGCTGATGGGCCTTTTACATTATTACCCGTCTTTGGCAATTCACATTTCCACGTTAGCCAACAAAAAAGCATTTTTAAAACTTTTCTTGAGTAACAAATTGAAGTCTGTCAGCCACAGGAAAACCATAAATCTGCTGTTCTTCCTTAGCCAAATGGAAGAAAGGTTGTTTTTCAATGAGGCTTTTAGCCATTCCTATGTAAGGACATCTCGCCGGTTGCTCACCACCCACGGATCAGCCCTGCCAATGGCTATTGCTTTTCAGAAATGCTGTGACGTGCGTGGTGCTGAATCTCAGAGCTTTGCCCATCTCTCCTAAAGATGCCGTACCTTCCTATTTCAATATTTTCTGCCATGAAGCTTACACCACAGCAGATTTGCTTTTCACCTAGCTTTCCTGCTATTTCTTTCCAGTTTTCTGTATCAAGGAAAATCAGTATTGCCTCCTGGATAAACTTCAGGGCCAGAAATTTCAGGAGTCCCAAAACCTTTAAAATGGAAGTGTAATAGTAGAGAGTTTGACCAAAGTTTCAGAAGAGCTTAACTGCCACAAGCTGCCATTCCAAGCTGGTAGATTCTGGTGGACTGTGGCTATTGAGAAATATCTCCAGAAAATTTGTGAGACATTTTTCTCTCAGTGACCGGACCCACAATTCCTGTCAGTGTCACCTTTGCACAAGAGATTATGGCACATCCCTCACATGCACTGACATTTGGCACCAGCGCTTTCTGGCGTGGTTCAATTTCTCTTTCCTCTCTGGTGCCACAGAAACGAGGGCTCCGTGCTGCTCTGGTCTCTGGCTCACCAGCTAACGCTGCCCCCTGAAGCAGTGATCTCTGATCCAAGGGCTTTACCCGTTTGAAACTGTTGTGAGATTGTTGCGCTGGCTCCAAGAGAACTCTTCCGGCAGCTGCCCCTCCTGTTAGCCTTTTCCCGTTGGAGGAGGCAGCCAGAGCTACCATAGCTCTGAGTGTGAACGTGGTTTACCTTTTCCACGCTATTCTTTCTATAGCACAGGCTTGTTGGGCTCCTGACCCTGAATGCATTTTGTGAATCAACTGAAAAAGATGACAGTGTAGAACTGAGGGGGTTTTATTTTTTTTTAGGACTACTTTACTGGAACAAGCCCAGAATGGGTGTGCTACTTCATGCATTTGGCCTGCTGCTTTTACAGGGACTCGGGGAGAATCTGCCTCTTGCCTCAGACAGTAAATCTGTTGGCTGACATCCATGTTTGGCACTGTACCACTTACATTTTTCTGGCAGACTCAAGTATTGATGAGAACAACAGAACTAGCTGGTTGAAGACAGTTGTCACTTGCAAAGAGGATAAATGCCGCATGGAAAGAAAGGGTCAACAGACATGTCTGAGGAAGGAGTGTTTTTGCTGTTTTCCTGACAGCCCCACCCAGGAAAAATTAAAATAAGTCTGAAGCTGCTCTACCTTCAAAAAAGCTGAACCATCTTGGGACCAACTCAAGCCGGGGATGCAGTCACTAAAGTCACTAAAAACACCTTTGTGTGCCAGTTTCTCCCTAGCAGGTCCCATAACTGTACGTGCAAATGGAATTATTTACACCCACACCAGGTCCCACTTAATTAGAGATTGATCTTGATTTTATTTTTTAGTATTCAGAAGCTCGAGAAACCCCCATTCATCCTAGCTTGCTACAGTAAGGAAGGTCAAGTTCCATTTTGTAGCCCTGGACGGTGCACCCTGCATTAGGCTTGCACTGAATTTCATGCCTTACCAGCCAGAAGAGCTGCAGATAATTATGCTCAATGCAGAACGCATATAGGCTACTCCAATTACATGTTTCAAGGTATATTTGCAGGTAATGACAGTGCAACAAATTGCACAGAACGATATTCCTGACAAACTTCACCTCTTTTTGGGTTGGCAAGTCAACCCTGATTACTGTGAATTTATTTATTGTTCATAAATATTCCCCAATTAGTTTCAGTGAATAATTTTCAACCTGTTAGTTGTAAACAATTGATAGTTATGAATATTTGCTATTCATTATTGATGTGGTAAAACTGGTCACCGGGGTATATGTTATTGTTTCTGCATTTTTATTTGACAGCTGTTTTAAAGAGGAGAATAATGAAACCTAATATGAATGGTGTAAAGAATAAAGAATCCAAGTGACAATTATCAAGTGAAAAAACACTTCTGTCAAAATTCTTGGCTCGAAGATGGTAGTAGTCCAAGAATTTACAAGCTGTAATTAGTACAGCCTCACAAATCACAAGGAACAAAATCTTTTTTTCTTCATAAAAGTATTCTCAAGCCACTGGCTTTAAGTATTATTTAAAAATCCACAGTGCCAGACATCACACGACATTCTTTTAAGTGTGGCAGCTATTGTTTCAAATGCTAAGAAAATTTACGTAGAATGCAGAATTTGGTAATAGTTCTGAGCACTTAGAAATACACTAATGAGTCTTTGCAGAAATAGCTCTTCTTGACTGGTTATTACAGCAGCTTCACAAGAGGATTGCCATCTTGCATAATTTAACAACAGTGCTGTTAAACCTCGTGAAGTAAGCCAGTGAAAATGCTTAAACTTTTTTATTCACAGTCTCTACATTACCACTATTAGGAATTAAAACCGTTACAAGGAAACTACTTGTTAAGAGTATCTGGATTCCGAGTTTCTCTTGCACAAGCTATGGCACAGATCTGGAAACTACGACCAGTTCTTTTTTTCAGCTGAACCTTCTTGGTGCAACCACTCCACCCTGTTGATCTTAATTTGTGCGTTCTCCTTTTACGTGGAGAGTGTCTGTCAATGAGCTATGCAAAAGCATGAGTTTCATGAAGATCTCTACATTAAAAATCCAGACTGCAGGTCAAGGACCCAAAAGCTGGAAAGGCCGCTGGTCTTGCTATTGATTCCTCACTAAAGCCTTCCTCTCCAATCTGCCTGCAGTATTCACTCAGTCAATCAAAAGAACGAAACTTGGCATAGGATGCATCTGGTAACGTCAGAAAGTGGTAACGCTGATCCTATTTATCATCACCGGCTACCATCAGCTCAGCTAATTTCTACTAAAAAATGCTAGCCAGTATGTGCAACAACAGGAAACATGCACTGTAAAGAGGACGTCAGTGTTGACATTCCTTTGACCAGGACGTGGGTTCCCAGAGGGAATTTTTCCCCCGAACTTTGCAACCAAAACACAACCATAAAATTCGACACTCCAGCAAAATCCAGTTTCTCTGAATAGCTGAATGAAAGTGAAAGCAGCAACATAACAGTATTTACAGTGGATAAAAATAACCACTTTAGTTAAATGACATCATTTCCATCATCCAAACTATGACCTACAGGCAAGATTTAAACCCAGAGAGCTTCGCAGCAGATAGGCTGCTCTGTTAAGTGAGAACTTGACAAAACGCTAATATTGTTTATCATACAGAGAACATCAACTTACAATAGCGCAGGGAACAAAGAGAGAAGAATTTAATGCAATTTCTGGAAGAAGATTTTGAGGGAAGAGTTGATGAATAAAGGGTAACATTAGGAATTAGATATAATTCCAAGCATTTCTGCATTTAACGCGCTGCGGTCCAACAAACTGAACAGGGACTCCAGGAGTTCATTTGCTGGACGTGTAACTGGGATTTGCCCTAATGCTATGACAAGCACCACTAATAACTCCAGAGAAAAGCAGAAATTTTCCGCAGACATCAGCGCGGGAAACCTGACAAATAGGGCCCAATGCCACACGCTGAGGAAAACCCTAACGGAACATCCGCTCATTAACTGGCCCCTGTCCATCGCGTGCACTGAACGAGGCTGGGGCTCAGTGTCAAAACAGAATATGCTTATTTAATTAAAATCTCATCATCAGACACACAACATGGCACAAGCACCCCATATTCTCTCTTTCTTAAAGAGATTTGTGGCCTTGTCTTCGGAAACCAGTAAAATTCTTTTAGGATACTTCTGGGTGTAATCATTACAGGCAAAGCCTCGCGCTGTGACAGAAGGGCTGAGCTGGGAAAGCAGCAAAATTGAATCTTCACAAAGCTTGAATGTCACAACCTCCACCATAGCAAAACTTAATTCTACGTCGTTCTATAAAACCATCCATGTCACTGATTTCATCTAAAAGCTAAGATTAGGTAATGGAAGGGTAAAGTAAAGTTTTGATGTTTAGATTTTAGGTCTGGTGGCTACAAGCACTGTAAATTGGTTCTTCAATAGAAAAAGGCAAAGACAGACAATGGATTCACCCCTGAACAAGCTGGCTACACTCAGAGAAACCAGTATCCGGGTACTTTGGCCTGTCAAAGTGAGCCATGTGAAGTAGATGGGCTAGAGAAATGCAGGACTCGCCATACACTAGCAATCACAGAGGAGCTCTAATCAGGACTGCACTCTAAACTTTTATCTCAAAGGCAACAAAAAGCGTAGGCTGTGTTTGATTGGAGTGAACATTCCTTGATTCCACAGTGTCCTAAAACTTCATTCAAGGTTCTTCTGGAAAGGATAAAATAAAGTGGCACGCGGTAACTGCCTTGACGTCCTTCAGGAAAAATCAATAATGAATGAGTGAAGGGTCAAGAAAGAAACACATCCGCTGCTGGGCTCACCTAGAGGGTTTAAATCAAACTAACCAGATTTGATAAACAGTGAAGTCTCCCTCATCTCTGTATTTTAGGTGAACTTCGTTAATTATACTGCTGCCGAGAGCAAAGTGCTAATTAGACCCTGGCAGAATCCCCAGGCGAAACAGGGTTGACACTGTGCGTGTTTCCTCTGGGCACTCAGATTTCCAGGGTGCGGTGATCTGGACCCATGGCACTGCTGCCCTCCCAAGCCCCTCTCTCTTCCCACACGGTGATGGGCAGTCACAATCAATTATATACTCAACAGACATTCCAGCCGACCAGGCAGACTGAAAACCCTCATTGCCTGTAAGAGCGAAGAAATGGTGAACTGGGAGGGGTGAAGAAGGCAAGGACAATTCTGCTCTCAAACGTATGGGCAGGCTGCGTTGCTTCTGATGAACTGCCACTTGTCTTGCAGGTGCTGTCCCAAGGGCATGAACGCACTTGTGAAAGCCTTAACCTTTACACTGGACGTGCAAAACAGTAAGACGTACAGCTTGTATTTTAAATTCCCCTGGGAAAGGGTAGAATCCTCAGGTGGCAAAATTTCAGTCCAGGGCTTCACCCTACCCTATATTGAAATTTCACAGAACAAGTGCTCTTTTACTGCTTGATAGTATTATGCTCTGGAAAAAAAAATATAAATATGGTTACCCAAGCTGGCCCACACCTCTTAGACACTTGCACCGAGAGAGAAAATCGCTAGACATTCTCTTTTTCCTCAATTTCTACTGAGCAAATTCCTCCATGCTTCTGAGCACAGGCATAACTGATAACTAAAGAAAAAGTTGTTTGCGGGGGCCCCTAATTAATGGCGAATAACACTGGATCCCAATGAGTTCATTTTGCCAGCGCTCAGATACTAGCATCCAGCCTTCCCTGTGATGAGAGTACAAAGCTGATGAAAAGTCTGCTCATTTTGCAGCTCACACACAGACAACATTTGTTCCTCTATTTTTTTCACAGTGAACATATAGTCATCAGATGTAATTGTTTACCAAATTTGATACTTTCATATAGTGTTGTTCTGGAGCTTGAATAAGCGCAAATAAGGCAGAACAGAGAGGAGGAAAGAAATTGCTCATAGAATCCAAACAAGCCTTCATTGTGCTTGATGTTCTTCCTAAACCACTGCAGCCTGGCTGTGCTTTTTGTACCTTATTAGCACCATCTAAGGGAAGAAAATGGGAATCACCTACAGGCAGAACACAGTCTGTAAACAATGGTGAAACCTTTTCACTGCGTTGGAGATCTGTGTCAGGATAGTCAACTTAAGAGAGACCAAAAAAAAAAGAAAAAAAAAATCATATTTTAGTTGGCACATGACTTAGAAAAAAGTCTTATTAAACTTATCAATGAAAAAAAAAATCAGAACATTCTACTGTAACTTGTCAAGCGTGGCTGTCAAATTGAGCTTAATACTCATGTGCAGAAATAAGAAACAGTGAAGGTTTTTCCTCCACTAACACCAAGTTCCAAATTAACAGAAAAGGCGTGGGGTGTGGTGGCCTACAAAAGACCCAAATTATTGAAATGAAATTGTAATAATTAAAAAAAAAATTAATACGCACTTTTTTTTGGGGGGGAGGGGAGTTGTTAGTCCCTATCCAGTATAAATACTAAAGGTTTGGATTCATCATCATGACAAAAAAATCACCTAATAAATCAACTTGGAAAGCTCATACAGCCCAGCAATTGGCTATAGGTGTAGAAATTACCACCTGGCCACTCACCAGGGCATTCGCTGTCTAGCTTTAGATCTCTAAGTCAGATACTAAGTTAGGACTTTTGTACTTAACCACCTGAGAGAGTCCTCCAGCTTCTGACTGGGGCACGCTGGATGGCTGCTGGGACCAGTGCCACAGGGGAAAGCTTCCACTGTCCTGACTGGCCTTGCAGTGGGTTCATGAAGAAATAGTTCAGAGAAAACTGTACTAGAAGAAGACCTAGAAGTTGGGAGAAGTAAAGCAAAAGCGTGACTGACTTCCGAAAGCCGGTGTCTTATTCCAGATTGAGGTTTGCTACAACAAGCGCACTTTGCACTATCCTCTTCTTCAGTTCAACCTCCTTTAGCTGATTACTTATTTTATGTGTTTGCATCATAAATACTCACTTTAGACCAAACTTATGCCTTTATGCTGTCATTTCCTTTTGTCATCAAACTGTTTCTGAGTTCTAATGTCTTTATTTCTTAAGTTTCAAACACAAAAGTGTACTATGTATTAAGCAATTACAAATTCTTGTAAAGATTCTTCCCTGATAAAACAGCTTTCTCAGTAAACACAGAAATAATTTATCAGAACGTGAGTCATGCTGGCATCTGCTCCATTTGCAAAATAAAGGGTCAGAAAACACAGAGTGAAATAAATGGAATACCTACGTGAAGGAAAAACTATTAACAATAGGTTCTTCAATGTAACAAATAATTATAAAATGAGATACAACAGAATATTACTAAAGCCAGAGAAAGAAATTTCTAGTCAGGCTAGAAATAAGGCACAAATCCAACACAGAAGACAAGGAACCACTGGAGTCCTTTGTCGCATTCTATGCTGGGACCTCCATCATGTTCATTTTTAAAGCAGGACCTGACATCTTCCCAAAAGCTCTCCTCTGCTTCAATTAAGCATTAATTAATCTAAGTCCCCTCTTCTGGGTTATAGAGGAGGTCAGACTAAAAGATCACAATGATAAAAAAAATAAATCAGATCCTTCTTACTGCCCAGACTGGGAATAATTTGTCAAATATCATTCTTCTTGTTCAAATATTAACATTTCCACATATTAACTACTTGTCCTGTATTTACTGAGTAAATAGTGCTTACTGAGCTCCTTGTAACCGCAAAAACTTTATCCATAAGTAATAATCCATAAACAATAATCCATTGCTTACATGGTAATTTCCTGTTTTCCCAAAGAGAACTTTTAGAAATTAATTTCTGTTTCTAGTACTTTACAATTTTAAATGCAAAATTTGCTTTATGCACTCACTCTAAAATTTTCTTTTCAAATCCGGTATCACAGCAAGCATTCTCTCCCAAAGGATTCTCCTCAGAATACGTAGGGAAGACGATGACACAGATGGGACTCTAGTCTGACTGAATTTCTTTAGAAGTCTAAACTTCCGTCACAGCTTTCACAGAAACAGGCTCAGTTCAATTTGGAGGCTAATTCAGCATCCCTGTAATGTAAGGGGAAAGGATGCAGCAGCTTTCACGGCTAGTCAAAAAAGACAGACCTGAGGAGATGTCTAAGCATCATATCCAATCCTTCGCTGCAAACCAACCCGTTAATATCCTTGCTTTCATTTTAGCTGTCCCAATAATCAGATGTGGATCGCAGACAGCAAGTAAATCAAAATGAAAACAAAACCTAATGGAACAGAAACGGGCCAAAGAAAACCAACGCAAGAAAAAAGAAGCTGGTTCCGCAAGACAATTCCGGTCAGCCTCAGAAACAATTTTCACCTGCCACAGCAACGGAGAGGAGACGCAGCAACAGAGCCTGCCTTTACTCTTGCAACACAACGCGCTCAGGTTCTGTTTCCGAAGCCTGTTTCACTCAGCAGTGTTGTCTGACTTGAACAGGACGAGGACAAGGATGAGGAAGAAAAAATAGTTCAGTGGTATAAACGTTTACTAATGTTTTCTCAGGCTTCAGCTCATAGGTACCCATGCACAGCAGCAAACACGATGACATAGGCATTGTCCCACCTCGCTGGGTGCTGCATGGGGAGTAGGTGAAAAGGGGAGACAAGCTGAGCCCGATTTGTAGGAGATGCCATTATGAGAACGAGAACTTGCTCCGGTTTCTCAGCAGAGGTGGGAATATATGAATTACTCCTTCTATGGATTAAATCTGTTTGATGTCCATCTCAAACAGCATGAATGTCTCTATTACCTTTACCTGCACTGCCCCTGGAGAGTGCCCGTTCCTTGGGGCAAATTTCTTCTGAAGATATGACAGAAGATTTCATCACCACGTTTGTTGGCCAAATACCTGTCACTGAAGTCCATTTACAGCAGGACTTCAGCCAACTTGGCACGGTCTGATTATCACGCGAATCCATCATTTTTCCTCCGTTCCCCAAACCAAAGTCCCAAAGAACCACAAGGGGCCAGAGGTCTTCCAGTACTCGCAGAGCTGCGGACAGCATCCGGGCTATACTTCACAGCACTACCACAACACAGTAATACAACGCTAAACGTGCTAGCTCACGCAGCTGCCACCTTTCCGGAATTATCCGCTTGGTAACCACTGCCAGCGCCGTCAGAGCCCAGCACAGGATAAGACACAGAGCTCCCAGTGGCCTGTTCATCATGACAGACAAGCCAATCACTCTCCTAATAACCTACTGATTCAGCTACCTTTGCTCAAGGAAGAAGGTGGTACCATGTGATATACAGCTGATGCAGTGAACAGTGAGGCAAGCACATCCTAGGGAGCCTAAACAAGAGAGCAGCAGAGGAAACAGAAATGATTTGCACCCTTCTGTAGCCATGCAGGATCTACGGTCATTACTAGAGCATGTACCTGCTCAGGATGCTGCAAGCTACACATCGTATAGGATGTTCTTTAATCTAACAAAGGTGTAGACTACACGTCCTTTGAGAAACAGCTTTTGTATTAATACGTACCCGCAAATGACTATGAACATTGCTAGTGCTATAAAAATAATAAACTGTAGTAATAACAGTAAGTTGTATTTGTGAATACGTTGAAGCTTGATCAGCCCAAAGTTCAGGCCACAGCAAAGATTTCATTTCCACTGGAAAAAAAGGAGTAAGATGCTCCCTTACAATGGGCTGCAGAGAGCTTTTGTAAATGATATTATATCTGTCAAAATTATACTCGTCGTTCAAGAACTACATTGACTTCAAATCCTCAGGTTGCTCTAAGGGCACATTAGCTTTATTCCTTTAGATTAGCTTTACAGATTGTACTCACAGTACATTTTGGTTAACAATTTAGCAACTCACATACTGCAACACGTCATTTCACGCATCCCCAGATTTATAAAACCGTGTTCGCCTGGACACCAACACGGCTCCAGTGAAGTTAGTGCATCTTTACTGATTTGTGGCAAAACATAAGGATTATTGTGAAATTATGTCCCTATCAAAGTCAATTACAATTTCCACTGGTTTCAACAGAGCCAAGGTTTTTTTCCTCTGATTTTTAGAACTCCTGCCTGCTTCTCTACAACACCTTCTTTTCGTGTGACCAGAGGATCAGCTTCATCTAGGTAATGTCATGCACCCAACCGCTGCTCAATAAGCTCGCTCTCTCTATAGGAATGAAAGGGGCTGCCTTAGGATGGTGCAGTAACTCTAGCATCCCAGCCACACTTGGAAAATCTTTTTCTCCCTCTCTGTAACTCTGCTGTTGACAGCACCGAGGAGACTAGAGTCAGTGAGGTAAGGTGACTGTTAGAAAGAGTGCGTTAAGGTAAAAATTGTCACTGCAGGATGACTCAAAAGAAATGGTCCGGCCTCTGTAAGCAAGGCTGAGAACACAAATGCACAAAAATTGAAAGTTTGGGGATGAAGATGAGTTGTGAAGAACACCCTTTATCCCTCCTGCCAGTCCCTTGCACAGCAATCCTGGTACAGGGTCCTGGGGCTGGGCTGCAGAAGGGATAGCCTTGCCCTCCTTGGAAGAGCCTCAGCAAGAACATTTATTTACACAAGAACACGATATGATCTAATTCCATTACTGCAGGGAGGACATTTCTAGGGCACACAATGTCTACAGGTATTTTAATAAACAGCGTGAACAACAGAAAAGGAACATGCACCAGCCCACAAGTTCAAATAATAGTTAGCTTCAGACATGGGAGTCCCTGTACAGCTCTCAAAGACCGGACTTTCTCTTTTATTTCTTATCTAGGTACTTCTAAAATTATTGACAAGTACCCAAGATCCTTCCCCAGAGAGGAGGATGGTGGGAGCCTCTATTTCATCACCCCAACCCCACTGCACACAAGCACATACTTAGCTTTTATGCAGGTGCTATAAGTTTTTCCATCAGACTATAGAAGGGGGTGTTAAAGTAGTGCTCAGGAGATACAGCCACACAATTTCAAAGCCTATTACTTGTTCACAGGGTTTGTGAAAGTCCCTCCCATACACTGGTTTGAAAGTCAGGCACCTCATTTCTCCCCCCACTTTCTCAAGCATCAGTCCATGGCCCTTAGCTATGCAGCCACACATGTTGTTGGCTTAATTTGAGTGCTGCAATATTCAGGCACCTGTGGAGGGAACTCTGCCAACACTTTGCTGTATTTCTGAAGCCTCCCTATGCATTCCCTTTTCTATTCTTCTTCCCATCCACTCCAGTATGTGTCCCAGGCATGCTGACTTGAGCATGTTGCATTACAGCAGTTGTCTCCAGCCCTGCAAACAAGGCGACAACGGCTGTAGAGCAGACCATGCCTTAGATCTCTTCAGGCTTTCCTAATTACAAGCCTTCACAGGACAAGACTGTCCTTCTCCTAATCACTTAAAAGTCTGTTTGGCAAGGAACCCAAGAAGTTTCTTGGTTCATCCAAAGCAGGGTGAGCGGTACAGAAACTACTATTAACAAGTGTTTATCTAAGCTGTCCTTAAAGTCCAGCAATTAACTTCTCTAGGCAAGCACAAGACTTAACTACACAGTGTTACAGAAGCTTTCCGAGGTGTAATCTAAGTATCTCGGGTTGCAGGCACACATAAGAACTACTATAAGTCTGCCGTATCTTTTCCCAGCTCAGTGAGAGTAAGGAGTACTCTCTTCTTTCTAGGACCTTTCTACACATTCCAATATGTCGTAAACTCTCACTTTCCTCTTTCCTAAACTAAACTAGTTCTTCTAGTGTTTAACATTTTGTAAGCAAGAAAAACAACAACAACAAAGAAAACCTTTTGTCATTCTCATCTGCGCTCCCTCCTTGAGATCTAGTACGTGTCTTAGGAAAGTGTGATAAGGCCCCCACGGCACCACAGAACATGGGATGAACAAATCCTGTGCCTTAAACACAGCTCTTGGATCCTCCCCAGAGTTTCCTTTGCCATGGAAAGGTAATGTCAACTCATATTTAGGTTGTGACGGAAAACCTGGAGGCTTGGTTAACTAATACTGGCTAACTAGCTCTTCCCTGTTTAAGCGCTGCACTTTGGGATTTTTCCATCCCAAGTGTACTTTTGCACAGGGATTTAAAGACTTGGCCTTATCGATTGCCAGACGGTTCCCAAATTTATTAAGGATTCTGATCCTTTTCTGCAAAGCCTTTGCAGTCCCGCCTAGTGGTTACAACCTACAAAATATATAAAATAAATTCAATTCCAGCAGCCAAGACCTTGATGAAAATACGGAAGTGAACCAGACCAATAACTACAGTTCCTTAATATACGTCTCTGACTCGGTTATTGACATCAACGACTTATTTCAGTAGTTTTCAACCAGCTGTAGACATACCCTACTATGATTTTGGTTGGAAAACACTCCCTTTCTGCTTCGGCAATGGCATGCTGGGTTGTGCTGCTTACCTCTTGTATCCTCTGACAATGGAGGACACTGATTTATCATGACAAGCAACCCTGTACATATTTAAGGCCCGTTCTCTCTTCCTGCAGCCTGCTTATGCAAATTCAGCCTGGCTGAGCATCATGATCCTCCTGGAGTATATCATCCTGTTCCGAGGTCATCTCTAGATTTCTCTTTCAAAGAGAAAGAGAAATCGTTCACATTTAGAGCACAAAATACAGTGTTCTTTTCAATCCTGACTCTCCACCAGGTCACAAAGCATTTCCACCCAACCTTTTAAAAGGATTTGCAGAAGTCCCACTTGACTGGTTTCAATGGATCTGTTGCCTCTCTGCTTAAGACGCCGGAGACGAGCAGTTGCCCATCCACTTCTACTACAACTTCCACCACAGCCAGTTGTAATGTTAGTCATGGAAATTCTAACACATTTGACAGGAACAACTGGGGTTTGCCTGCATGTAGAGAGCAAAGCCACATGCAAAGCACAGCCCCTGGGGTTCTCCCGCTGAGCTGACAGACTGCAGATCACAAAGCAGAGTGCTCAGGACGAGAGGGAGGGAATTTAAAACTTCTACAGATTTTGGAGTATTTCGTGGGAACATCCACTAGTGCTCTTCAGGAGTATACACAAACTTGGAGGAAAAAAATTACCTCTGTGTCAGGAGGTTATATAGCAATATCTATGAAAAGGGAAGGAGAAATCACTCAACTCACCACATTTAGTGAAAAAAATCATCACTAGAGAAAGTACATCAAACTCACTACAGGTTGCCTGTCACAATGTTTCTCCACCTAGCTGCTTCACACTGATATTCAGACCCTCCACTTCCCCCTCTGCACAGCCAGAACTCACATGACGAAGGAGACTAAAAACAGCAGCACAGAGTAGACGGTGGTTTTTGTCACTCTCTAAAGAAATCCCTTTCTCTCTGTACTGTCAGTTCCAGCAGAAAAACTATCATGTACCATCTCAGCTTTTCCTGATTCACTGCTTTAGGCTGCTGTCATTGTCTAAGGCATTTTCCATCTTTTTCCATAGTTATTGTCAGGAAAGGACAAGGAGCTTCTAAAAAGTCATACTTCGCACATCTTGACACATCTGCCTTATTCTCCAACACAGCTTGGTGTCATCTTTGCCCTTTAAGGCCATTTCTTTTGAATTTCCTTGTGTTCTTCTGCCACCTCAAAATGCTCTCAACAGACCTCAATGAAGATGAAACTATATTATTTCCTTCACAAATAATATTTCTTTAATATTCAATACCTCTTGATCAACTGTTGCCATTGAGGAGTCCACTTGTGTTTGCAGCAGCACCCGTGTCACAGTGTTGGCACCCCTGGTGACAGCAGTAGTTTACCCCTAAAAATTTTTCTCTGCATATCCTGGAATTATGCATTTCTTTTTCATGACTGTTCTTTCTTATTTGTGGGTCACATCCTTGTTCAGATCGCAGACCTCAAAGCATTGTTACTCTAATGCTCCGTAACACAAATCATTGTTGCTGCATAGATTTTAATAATTTTTACGTTCTACAACAATTTCCTTCTACTAATATGAGAATGTAGACAGTGTTTTACTGCTCCAGAACCACATCCTCAGTTTCCTGAAATCTGTAGTCAAAAGCAGCCAAGAGTAGATTTTAAAATATGCTGAAAATGGATTCATTAAAATACCAAGACAGGTTCCTCCAAAGCATGTTTCCCTCCAAACACACATTTTTCCCCAAGGCAGTCCTGCCTCTCACTGAACTCCCACTGTGCTTTACACCCACTTCTGGAGAGCTGCTTCTCTCTCTCCCACACTTGACTCTCTGATCTCGCTGGTGAGGAAGGAGGCAGCCTTTAGTCAGCCCAGCCTTCTCTCGGCAGGTGTCTTCTTTACTACAGCCATCTGTGTGCTGTACTGCAGCCAGCCCATCTTTTTCTTCATTGATGCCTATGACTCGTATTTTGAACCCAGATCAGCTTCCAGGCTCCTGCTCGGCTCAATCCATGCGCTTCTGGTGGACTCCCATGTTCACCAACCTGGCAAGGGACTGCTCCATAACCTACAAACAAGATCTCTGCATCCTCATCACCTGCTGAATGGTAGATTATTACAGTTTGGCATGCAGAAAGCCTGAGGCCACCCTTGCATACAGCAGGGGGAAAACGGGAGCTGGAAGCTCCATGGGTAAAGCAGTGGGACCCTGATAACAGTATGAGATTACATACTTTGACGAGTAGGGGAAAAAAAGTTCCTGAGACACAAGAGAGGAAGAAACAAGTAGATCATATTGAAGGAAGAGAAGATACATCCATTCTTCATATGCAGCTTGCCTGAACTAATCAGAATTTTTCTCTTCATTTTTATTTACTTTGCAAAAATCCATTTTCTTCTCATCTGATTCAAATTACTAAAGATCAAGTGGCTTGGGTTCCAGTCCATGGACTGATAAATAGTTGTGTTCGTCTTTAGCAGTCTGCGCTTTCATACACAAATGACTGAAGTCTCTGAGATTGCCCCATAGTGATTCCTGAACCACCTTCAGTGGTGAGACAAGGCTGGTTACAGCAGCGTGGTGAAGGGCTCTGCGCCGAGCTAGACTCCTGCCTACGCCTGAGCTTGCGTCTGGCTGTATTGAGACGCACGCAAGTGCTGCTCTGCAGCCAGCCCTAATGGGCTCAAGGAAGGGGCTCACGAGTTCCTCAGGGCCAGGAGGAGAGCTAGAGAAAGGTTCAGGGAAGTCCTCCATTCAGAAACTTGCGTGATCTATGGCTGGGAGAGAAGGACTAAAGAGAGGGAATAGCTGAGTTCACTGATCAAGTTTTGTGAACATCTGTGTTTTATGTGAAGCTTTCTTTTCTGCAAGGAAGAAAGGTTCACACTCCACAAGTACACGCCGCTGAGGCAATTTTGCTAGGAGTAATTTTAGTCCTGCTGAAGCCTGACCGGTTTGATTCATTTCCCCACAAATGCACTGAAGTGTTGTTATTCCTGTCACGTACGGCCCAATATGAGCAAGTTTGTGCATTTGGCCAAGGTTTGCAAGGAGGCAGGAGGCAAGACTCACACAGCCAGCTCAACGCGAGCTAACCACACCGTGAAACACAGCCCTTGCTCGTAAGACCTCTTCCAGGCTCCAGGTCCTGGGAATTTACAGCAGTGTCTGTCCTAGCCTGCACCGCAGGTTCCCTCAGTGACTGAGCACAAGCAGGTCAGTGGAGGTCTCGCAGATGAAGATGGCTGAAGTCTTGAAGAATGTCTTTGCTGTTCAGTAGGGTTGCACAGACCATCATCTGTCCCTGGGGGCATGTGCAGATTTCTCCTGTATTTTCTCGTTTGTTGTCTCAAGGTCTTTGTGACTCCTATCTAACCAACAGGCAAATACTCACAGCAAAATCTTTTAATACAGTTTACAGCTTTTCTACCTAATTCTTGCACAGCCTTACAGTAAAGACAAAGTTAATGAAATAAACTTCTTTTTCTCCCTCCAACTGAGTTGCTTGATTTCTTTCCTCATTAACACTGTATAATATACCCCTGATTTGCAGCCTCACTAAACCCAGAGACATTTTTTTGTAATACAATTCTAAAGTTTGTTTTAAAGATGGAACACAGGCATTTAACCTGTCAAAAACAAAGTTCAAGCCCGCAGCTTCCTGTATTTCTGCCACTGAAGATAACAGACCTGATCCTGCAGGTTTTTTGCTCAAGAAAACCTCTCAAGTTTGACCGGGAATTCTGAGTAAGCAAGGATTCATGGTGACATACGGCTTTAAATCCCTGCTATCCTGTCCAAGGGCACAATAAATTGCTCTCACATTGGGAGTCTAACGAAGATAAAGGGAAAGGAATCCTCCCCTCAGTCTGGCATCCCAGCGCTGCTAATGAGTTGTACGGGTTATAGCGGCAGCCAAAGCACCTATATACCCTCTAAAGGAGGCTGTTTCTGTGGGAGCAAAGCTAAAGCAGACAGAAACACTGTCAAAATCCCCATCTTTTATGTAGACTGCTGAATATTAACTTAGTGTCAGTCACAACCTATTGTTGCTCACTCCTTCAGAGAGGAAATCTCAATGACAATACTCAGGTGATGACAACGAACAACACATCAGAGGGCACATCCAGCACAGCGCAGTCTTGATTCCAGACAGCTTTAGCAATTCTCATTTTTAGACTTTTCACTTCTGAATATTCTCAATGTCACCAAACAAGTCAGAGTTTTTAATCCAGATGGCATTTTTCAGGGCACAAGCTGTGACGGCTAGAATGTTGTTTATCGTAGTCTGAAAGTGCAACACAACCAATGTTTATGAAGCTAAGGGCACCCTATTTCCTTTTCTGAACATCTCTCTTCCATTCCACAAGCCCTGCAGACACAACCTTTTTCAGTACGCGCTGGGGTAGATCAGGGTTCATTTAGAAGTGGTGAATTAGCAACAATCTAAACCTGGTGAACTCAACACTGGACCTCACGTTTCGAGTGCTGATAGTCTCAGCTGTGAACTGACCCAGCACTGAGATTTTGCTGTCCAGTTTCAACTCTCCAAGTCACTCTATAATCAGATTACACAGTTAACAAATGTCTTGGTTTATCATGGAGTCAATTGCTGCAATCATCATGTATTCACCATCGCTGGGGTGTCTACATGTTACCTTAGAGTATCCCATTTTATTATTAACAACAGGCTATGTAATGAAACCAGAAACTCCGAGAAGAAAACATCAACATAAATAAGCTGGTGGGCAAATGGAGAAAGAGGGAAAGCGGTTACAAAAATGCCCTAAAAGCCTGTTTTATAGAGAGAGCATGCAAATATTACACTGTAATACACCTGAAGATAATAGCATTTAAAATTCCTGCCATCACCCACATACACCCCCCCGCATATTGGATTGCTGAGGAGACAAACACCCTTCGAGCTTCAGGGTTCATATAGTCTAGTCACAAACACCAACACAAGCTTTAATTTTAAAATTAAAGAAAAGATAAAAAAAAAGAAAAAAAAGAGTGAAAGAGCAGGAGAAGCAGCAGATACTGCGGGAAAATTTGGCACATATACATAAGCGTGAAGTGAAAGCTTCGGTCATGGCAGATCTGCCATCACACTGCTGGGGGAACATTATAAAAGAGCTATCCAGCTAGAGAAATTAATATATCTCACACAAGAAACAGGGCAGGTAGTGATGATGGAGCTTCGTTTTTGTCCCAAGTGATATTTGATAGCGGATAGCATTCAGGATCAGGGAACAGCTCGGTTAAACCAGGAAGGAAGGGAGCCACTTCAGCAATGGCAAGGCATGCACTGTCAATCTGCATGTCATGAACCAGGCAGCAATGAAGAAATACTCAATTTTCCAGGTGGTCTGGATGTGCTTCTACCACACAAAATGAGGAATACTGTACACACTGCTGAAGCCAAGGCCCAGGAAAAAGTCCCTGTTACTGTTTGCATCAACTAATGACCTATTTTCTTACAACCGTATATTCAAAACGTTACCAATAAGAGCATCTCCTGCTGCTTTGACAATGCTCAGCAGACTCTAACTCCTTGTTCGTGCGATCTCCTGAACCTTACCCAGACCATTTCCCAACTACCAAGTGGCTCTGCATCTTTCTATTCACTTCCCATCTCATCTCTCCTCTACTGCTGCCATCTCCCTTCACCTTTTCCCATGAAACCCTCTATCTTCACACCATTCATCACCCAACCCCACTCTTTTTCCAGTCTCCCCTCCTTAACATCTTCTTATAACAGACACAGGAAGCCCGATTTTGTTTTCAGAGAAGAGTTTGTAATGACGCACAAAGCCCTCTAAGGCTTTTTTTGGATCCAGCTCAACTAGAAAAGTGTCCCAGAACTTCCAATTTATCTTCTTAAAAGTCATGAAAAAGAAACCTTACCACAAGACAGGGACATTAGCGAGAAGTCTCGTGTTCTTCACTCCGTGTTTTCTTTCCAACATCTTTGGGTTACACAGACTGGATGCATTTCAGGAAAATGACACAGCCTTATTAATGCAAGTAGTGTATAGTTGGTGCTAAACAAGTAGAAGTGAGTTAATATTTAAAATTATAGCAGTAGCTATACACATTTAGAGAATTGGCTCTTGCAATCACAAATGAAGTATGTCAGCCTCATACTTCATGCTAGCAAGAGCACTCAAGGAAAAGCTATTGTATGAAACTACTAGCGGAGACTTCTAATGATTATTAAACTAGTCAGGAAACTCAGAGCTTAAAGCAGAGGTGATCCATCAGAGTCCTGCTGCTTCTGGAGCTACAGCAACCCAGTTCCCAAGTCCACACAAAACTCAGTGAATAAAATCTTCCCACATCAAGGTGAAAAAACACATTTCCACCTGTATGTCTGCAGTGGCAAAACAGCAGGAGGGGGGAAAAAAAAAAAATCAGCCTCTCTCTGCCAACTTTTTGCATTGCCTGTGTGGAAGGCTGAGCTCAGTGTTTGGGCGAGAACTTTATACCCACAGCAGCACTAGCACAGTAATAGCAAGCACTGAAGTCTGTGCAACCGATCCTTACAGCGTTAGGGATGTAAACAGGATTGAGCCACTTAAGTAGGTACCGTCAGGACAAAACTCTTTTCACGCAAGAAGAATTATTTTTATTAAGTACACGTACTTAAAGAGAAGAGTAAGCAATTCAAATTAAAGTATCTGCCACACCGTGAGGGGAAGAGCCTTCTCTTGACACGCTTCTCCTTTCCCTCCCCTCCAGAAGACACAGCCTCCTTTCCCTTTTGGCTGGCTGGGCAAGGGCAGGCCGCCTCAGGTCCCTCGGGCAGAAGAGATCTCCTGCATCGCGAGACAGTGCAGGTGATGAGGGAATAAAGCAAAAGCAACATCCTGCCATCCTCGTTCCAGAGTGAAGCCCGTGTGAATTCAGACCATGACCAGACCTCATGCGGTTCAGTCCCTGGCAGTGCACACTCCCACGCACAGCAAATCACACCAGTTCCCAAACCCATTTCAAAGTTTATCCTCATTCTAATTTAATTAATCAGAAAGATATCATCGTGGTGTGCCACAAAGGTAGCCAAGGAGGAGGCCAAAGCTGCTTTTTTCTTTTTTGGTTAAAGCTTATTTAAGAAAAAGAAAACAGATTTTAAGAATAACCATTGAGTTTCCCCCCTCCTTCCAAATATCGCTTTCCACTTTTAGATCACGGTGAGTCATCTGGCTGAGCACCTTATCACTAGCCAACAGGGGGAATTCAGTGTTTGTATTCATATTTGCATTTATATGGCCTTTTCATACACTGTATCTCAAACCACTGACAGAGCAATGAATCACAGACCTGGGGAGGGGTGACTACACGCATCACGGCAGCAGCATCGCACAAGTGGTACATCTGGAAACGCGTTGGGTGCTAATTAATCTTGGCTGCTACTAATTCACACAGAGCCGGACAGATTTGGCTCAGCCTTACGGTTTGGAGGATTGCTCAGAGAGACAGCGTTTAAAAAATCGGCTTTGGGAACGTCTGACATAGCATTTCATTCTGAGGATGGGGCCAGCACAGCGCTCTCAAAAGACCACGCGTGTTGTAGATGCTTGACTAGAATACTGTCATCTGTTATGAGGTTCAAGTAGTTTTTGCTCATATTTGGGTACACAAAGCACACCTGAACTGTTCGGGAACTTAGAAGATCTGTTCATTTAGTATGAAAAAACAAATCACTGAGTGTATTCAGGAGGAAAAAAAAAAAAAAACCACCACACCAAAACTAGTCAGCTTTCAAAAGATACCAAAAATAATGTAAAATTCAGTCTTTGCAGAGTCTGGCTCAGGCTATTTGCAAAACCTGGATATGGCTTGGAAAAAACAAAGGGATCAGACCAGAGCAAGTGGTTCTCGTCCCTCTTCAATTTGAGATTCAGGGCTGGTGATGGTGCGGATCCGAGACAACCGCTACAAGCAGTCAGAGCTGTCAGAAAGACCTGTCACATTGTAGGGACAACCCAGTGATTGTGCAACTAATAATGCAGCCACTTAGGATGTGCAAATAGTCTTGCTTCCCACCGAAACCAAGACACTTCCAGGGTCACGGACACTGCCCTGCGCTGCTAGCGGGGAGTAATTGCTGTTTTCATGACAAAGTCAGGATTCCCGCAGGACAGCCCCTTTCATGCCTCTGAAAGTAGTGGGAGTGTCTCCTAAAAGCCACCTTCTGTGCCCCATGCAAAAGGTTGCCACATGAGGGCCCCGAATAATTCATGTTTCTCATTCCTCATCAGCCCCCTCACACCAGCAAGCTCCGTCGTACTGCCAAGGCTGCAGACTGCTCTGATTAATTGCTCTCATTACCAGCTCATTTTTTACATTTCCCTTCATTTTAATGCAGAACTTTTCTCTGGAACCGGAATTGTAATAAGTAGAAAGCAGTAATAAGTATGAAAGCAGGGCCCAGTGGCTGGCAGGGAGCGAATGCCTCAGCAAGGGGAGAAAAATCAGCAGGCAGCCCCTGAGGAGAGAGTTGTTAATGATGAGCAATCCCAAGCAGAGTGACCTGCAGACACGGGTAAAGGGTGCCAGCACTACAGGAGGAACAGTGAGAAGCAGCGCGGCAGAAAGTGCCCTGCGACACCCGGGTAAGCCCTGCAGCCCCTGCCCTGCTGCAGGTGCTGCTGGGGAGGTCAGAGCAATGACAGGGGCTTAACACCAAACGACAGGAGAGCCAAGTCGCTCTGTAGAAATGGCACACTTCCAGCAGGATTTTCTTGGAGCTAAGTGAAAAGTAGATAAAACTCCAAGCGATTCTCAGAGGTGAATCAGAGGACTCGCTGTGGACTTACCATAAGCACGGAAAAATAGCAGATATCACTCTCCTCACTTCGACACTGACAAACGTACCCTTTGGAACAGAATGAATGCGAAGGTAAACTTGAAAAATTAGGGGGACAGAAAGATGGTTTTTTTCTGAACGGATGAGATGTTGAAGTTACTGAGTACGGCAGTCCCAGGCTATTATTCAAATGCGCTGCCAGTGAAAGGGTGCACGATGATCGTTCTTTATGGATTGCTTTCCCTAAGTTCAATACTGTAAGGAAGGAGTATTTTTCTGTATCAGACCTGAACGCGTGAGCTTACACCTCTATCACCGTGATTCAGCTGCACTGTGGCATAATTGATAATTTAACTTATCTTACCTCGCCCTGGCAGATTCTGGAGTCATTATAACGAGTGTGTTCAGAAGTTCTGTGTCACAAATTAGAGGTTCTTAACAACCACTCTTGATTAGGGAAAAGAAAAAATAACATCTGTCTACTTACTGTTTGAGCGATGCTAACAGGATGAGAACCAGCAGAAGCAAGGTACTGCTGTAAATCTCTGAATACATGGAGGCAGGGCAGGAGGAAGTTTCCATTTTCCCCCAAAACACTCCCACTTCATCACTGGCAGACACAATTTGAGGCAGCCACCATGGGCTATAGGCGTAACACAGCTCCTCCAGCTGTAAGGATGGCGTTAGGAGAAAAACAAAAGATGCAAACCCCCAGTCTCTCCTTTCAGGATAGTTTTAAAGACAAGAAATGCGTTTGATATTCTTCCCACTGCGACAAAAAAGAAATTATAGTTTACAACACAGGCCACATGTAAAATTATGCAAAATTAAAATACAGGAGCACCTGATATGATGTAATTTTGCAGTTATTAAGTGCTTACTGAACTCTAACTTCAGAACTGAGAGATTTTTTGCCATGCATAAAGGATACAGTATACCTGTAGTCCGTGAAATGAATAATTAGCTGAATGCTCAGCAAATAGCAAGTTTACCCTTGACCTTTCTTGCCACTTGGTTAGCAGCCATTGAGGGATGCTGGACTAATAACCAGTTCATCTCTACGTTCAGCCCTTGCTAGCTCACACTGCCTGGCATTTCTCAGCGGCTCTGCGTAGATGTATGCTTGTAAACGCCTGAGAAATAACGAGGACTCAGTTCACACGATCAAAATTAGAGGCTGCTATTGAAAAACAAACTAATGTACCAGCTCTAGGTCTTTGTGATCATGCTCTGCATTTCCCAGCCCTTAATTTTTGCCAATTAAAATTAATTCTTTTAAGATTCACAGCCCAGAAATCCCATGTTCCCTGACACGTCAGGTTGTGGTTCTCTTCAGAGACAGACGCAATTCCTTCAGGAAGCCCAGTCTGACACAATCAAATACATCTTGTCAAAGTCCAGCTAATCACAACCCTGCACTTAATCGCATCAGCTCGTTCAGCCATCGCCAGACAGTATTACATTCGGGGGTTCTTGGAAAGTTCAATATAACCTGGTATTCAAATAATCCATAGCTCAGCTTCCTCCTCAGCTTGATACCGCTTTCTACAAATATGTCATTATTCATCAAAAACAGTGTCATAATTTGACGTAATAACATTTCTGAGAAATCACATACAAGTGGCCTGGATAGAGATCAATGTCTCGGGCTAAAACTTCTATCTGCGATCTGGGTATGGCTTGAGAAGCCCCACAGTGTTATAAAGATCGATCGGGAAATGTATCTGGTTTTCTGATAGTAGTTTTTGAACGAGTCACTTAAAAACAGTACCCCAGAACTTCGCCACCCATGCATGAGATCAATAAATGCCTCCCCACTGATGAGAATGTTCTCGATTTATGAAGCACCTTGATTAGATTTATTAGCTAAAATTATGGACCTAATTATTTTGTTCAGGCAGAATCTAAGAGTTAAGTATTACTGTCAATGGTTGAAGGTGTTTTCAGAATGGAAGGCAGACTGACCACGAGGCCAGTCAAAGCTCAGACTAACATCAATCACACTTCCTTCTACAACCTTCACTCAACCCAAGCTTCCATAGAGCTGCATCACGCAGAGTCACCTTGACCCAAACCTTGTATCACGGTGGCTCTGTAGGATGCTCCTGAGATGGCCAGGGGTGTCGTGCAGCTCAGGTTGCTGCGTAAAGGCAATCCCCAGCGAGGCCAGCGGACCCCGAGAGCGGCAGATGCAGCCTGCGCCGTTCGTGGCCAATAGCTGTTTCCAGCCCCGTTTTCCAGTCAGTGGGAGTGCACTGAATCCCCATACGTTAATGAAGTAAGCGTGGAGTTTGCTGGCTTTAGTGAAAGCAGCACTTTACCTCCCACTTCCCAGTAGTGCTGCTAACCAATCAGCAAGAGATATGACAGGCAAGGCCCCAGATGCTCTCATTAAAAACTTCCCATGATTTTAACACTATTTAATGGAGAAAATAGTTTTAAAATATCCAGCTATTTTCAATTTATTCTAACCTTCAAAGCCTGTATGGTTTCAAAGAGAATTTCCACTTCTTCCGAGGATTATTATTTAAACCAAGTATTATTAAATAATACTAAATCAGTTCATTTGCAAAGAAAATAATTAAAGTCACAGTAGGTATAAGAACAAGAGGATGAGTGATCTGACCTTTTAATTAAATGATTAACACTAGTCAGCAACAATATGGTGAAATGACAATGGACAAGTGACCTTTTTATGTCTTCACTAGGAATGGAAACAGGGCACCATCAGCATTTAAATCTTTCCGAATCCTAAGTTATAGAACCACTCACCTCAAAGATCATCCGTAACAACCACCTTCCCAGTTCAGCGGTACCGAGACATGGACAGGGTATACATGGAAAACACTCTGCTCAGTGCATGGAAAAAGAGCTATTCTCAAAAGGGACCAAGAGAAAAAAGGTCAGTCTGTCATATTTTGCTAGTAGTTGTCGTAAAGCCTGTTCAATGTGTTCCTCTGAAACAGATGGACTCTGCACCAGTGACTCCCTGGCAAAGCCGTTAAGTGTCCAGAGTGTTTCGATATATACTGGACTACTCAGTGAAGCCACAAATACTTAACACTGGAAGCAAAAGACAGATTGTAGGGCTTTCTTGCCTAGTTGTAACTCCACAGCTATAAAAATAAAGGCAGAAATAAAAAAAAACAAAACCCAAGGCGGGGGCAGCACATAAAGAAAATGAAAGCTAGTTTAGACAAAGAAAGTAAAATGCCTTTTTTTAAACGACTTCTCTATCTCTATATTTTGAAGCATAGCTTTCAAATGGAGTTAATTCCAGCTAGAACAATAGGTTAAGATCTTCACGTTATCTTAACCCCAGGAATTTACAGGTTCTGGGTGTTTACACCCTGAATGAAGCCGAGATAAAAGGAAATTGAAACTTACAGATTATTTTTCTGGCTTTGTGGGTTACTCCTTAAATAAACTATATAAGCTTCAAGCACACAATGACACCCAAGTATCTGCCGCAGCTATATAACGAATAGCTCTGAAATCTATATTGCCAAATTTATAGGCTGCTTCTACAATTTCCTTGTAAACCAAGTAGGTGGCAAGAGTATATCGCACAGTGAGCTGCATCTTTATAGAGATCCTCTGCTCCGGTCATAGTCTTTCACAGCAGCACATCTAACCTAACATCTGGAATTTTGTTTTACACCATTTTCTATGACTAAGTCCAAGATTCAATGTTCTGGCAGTATTTCTGGACACCCACACCGTTCCGAAAGAAGCGTAAACCATACTTCTCTTTTCTTTCACAATGCCCAGCCCTTTAGCCAAGATCAAGGGCATTATCCATTCAATACCCGAGAGAGTGTCCCGGGAGGAGGTATGCGCTGCGTTAAAAGAGAAGGGGAAAAACTTTCCCATCCCTTCTTATTAATATCCAAGTCATGAACAGAATTATATTATAATTATTAATCTAATAAATCATGTTAATATCCAAGTCATGGCCTTGTTACGGATCAGCTGGCACTTCTTTAAGCCCATTTTCTTGTGCCAGCTTTTAGCTGCACGTGGTTTGTACTCCTGTGTTTATTTTGATCATTGTTTTGGCGCTCTTTATCACACACAGCGATACAGATACCTTCCCAAGAATGAACAGCAGCAACAAACACAAGTGCAGTAAGCAGTACGCACATCTGTATTTTCAGAATACCTCCTGGGTGACATTTCATGGTTTGTTTGCCTATCTGTTTCTCTGCCAACACAGAAAGAGCTTCTGCTTCATTACAATAATTTCCAGTGTAGGAAAATAGATACAGAAAAAACAACTATTTCATTTTTATTTCATTTAAACCCTATTCTTAGAAGTCTGCAGCCCTCAGCTGTATGTCTTCACAATAAAATCCTGAACACAGAAGTGAAATGAGCTGTACAGCACCTCCCTATCAAAGGAAATCAGTAACAGCTCCACTTGGCGAGCTCTGCTACACCTGACTTTGAGGCTGATTTCCACCCACCGAGGCACAGCCACCTCACAGCAGCTCAGCGTTTTCAGCTAGCAGCGTGGCCCATTCATCCACATTTTGCACTCTTTCCATCTAGAGACAAAACGGGCTTAAAAATATAAACCATATAGTTAAAAATGCAAAAAGCCCGAGGGATTCTCTTCCGAGCCAGACACGGCAGCATCAGACACATGATCCATCACTGTCTAAGTGAGCTCACATTCAGACATTTTGTTCCTCGGCTGTTTAACTGGTAGGACAGTTTAGGGGAAAAAAAAAAATCTATAGTTCTTTGCTATCTTAAGACTAATTTCCAATACGTTGCTTTGAGAATTTGATCAAGATGACAGCTGCTTGCCAGTGCCAACAACTTATTGGCTTTTGTGGGTTTTTTTGACCTCTGCAACAATAACGCATGGAAAAAAAGAAAAAAAGAAAAAAAGAAAAGAAACTTAACTGCTTCATTTCTAACTTACCAGGTTTTTGTGATCTAACCCTGAAGTGAAAGAAATTGTGTGCACTTTCCCACATTTGTTTCTCATCTTTGCAAATCCTGGCGGCTCCACAGTCTCAAATGTGAGATAATCTGTAGATCAATGAGGGCGGATGTAAAACTCTTGCTAAGCCATGTTTTCCCAGTTGGGGGTAAATTCACTTGCCTGTATGTAAAATTTCCTAATTAGAAATGTCAAGTCTCTGTTAAAAGCTTCCAGAAATTGATGCTGAGCTCTACAAAAAGTTAACTGTTCCATAGCTGGGGCTTATCTGACTAGTCAGGGGAAACTTTCCCATATTGTATATAATTAGAGCTATACTGGTGGAATAATCCAGCGCCTCCCGTGTGCTCTATCTGCACTCTAAACTGCACCCTCTTTGCCTTGCAGTGTTAGACTCTGACTTGTGAATCCCCGCTGGCTGAGGGCCCCTGGCTTATGAGAAGCCCTGATGGAGCCTTAAAGAACATTAACACCTAAACCAAGTGCTCTTCAAAATTTTACTGGGTGGGAGTTTCTGCCTCTCAGCCATAACAGCAGTCCTTTACGCCCCGCTTGGGATGTGCCCCAGGAGGATCGGAGCTCTTGTACTGACTCAGGCTGGGGGTGTCCATTGATGGCAGTTGGTCAGTCCCAGAGGCTCACCAGAGCCTGAGTCCAGTTCAAACCGAGCTGTTATGAAAACCTTTCACTACCAGCCCGCTCGTATAACCTGCAATATTGCTCAGCTCAGAGGGGAGCAGGGGAGTCCAAACTACGTAATCCACAGATTATACAAACCACCACAAAAATCTGGGGTTTTTTCAGTGCTTATCTTTACGTCCTTACCGTTGGTGATGTATCTATTGAACTTCTGATTTCAGTGTGAGACTGGTAATAACATACTCAAAATGAATAACCTGTCCTCCGGTTATTATGGACTTTCCATCACTCTAACACAGTTATGCTCCGGATGGGTCTTTGCAATGTCACCATACTTCCTAGCTCTCGCTATAATTTGAAGACATGTTAGAATAAGGGAACAGTTACAAGTCATAACAATTTTCCAGTGTTAGTGTTTTCAGCGATCAGAGTGATTTGGTAAAACTGCAGAATTGTTGATATTGGTGGAGGTGCGGGGAATGGCTTTAAAGAGTCCTGACTGTACATCCCAACTGATCCCACTTATGTACGTACAAACCGTGAACCAGTTCATTGAAGTGGAAGTGATAACAAAGCCTTGAAAACACAAACACGGTAGAACACCAGAATCATGGCCACGGCATTCATGTTAGCCTCATTTTAACTCAGGAGTCATGGTCATGATAAAACCCGATGCCTGGAATCTGAAACCTAAAATGCCTTTAAATCGCTAGAGAGAAATTCAAGACACAATAGTCATACTCGGTTTCCTTAAAGAAAAAGCAAATTTGGATTTGTGTTTTCGGTTGAAGCTAAAACTCAATAGGATAAAGAAGAAAGAAAATGTTAACAAACCCCTATCAAGGTGTTCAGTCAGATATTTCCCGAACTACAAGTCAGAAAGTGGAACCTGTCAATACAAGTTACAGCATAAGTTGATCTTGAAACTGCCATCAATATTTGGCCTAATTGTAACAAAATTCTCTGAAATTTGGAGAGATTACTCTCTCTGGTAGACGTCCCGGGAAAAAACAGAAGCTCAAAAACTACAGCCAGCCCCCCCACACTGCTGCCAGCCTCACTTTTAACACCCAAGAAATACAGCAGCAGCCTTATTTGTGCCTGTTTATCCAAAGGGAAGTACTGACGTTTCCCCAAACAAAATAATGCCAGAAGTCTCTAGCACTTTTTTGTGTATCCGAGCTCTCACATACGGTATCAGTAATTGTCCTCCCTGCTTAGGCTGGCATCTCTGAAATAACCTGTTGTTCACCTGCACTCGCAGAGTTCCAGTTATTGCTATGATTAGGTGGTGAATAAGTATAGGGCTGCAGGCTGCAAGTGCTATTCTCTCCTTATGAACAATCAAACAACGGTGCTGTGTTCTTCATACAACAGCTGGAAAGCTTAAACTCCTGCTCATACTTTCTGTCCCCATAAGAAATAAAAATTATGGAGGAAAAAAAAAAGTTAAAACAGGTTTTTGGGTTTTTTCTTCACGCTTTAAGTGAAATCACAGGCTAAAATGTGATGTCTGCCACAGTGTGAAATGGCCTTCAAATAGTGGGAAGACGTGAAAGTGGATGCCACAAATGATAAGTAAAATGTTTCCCTGGAAGACAAGAGTTTCGTTATAGGAAGCAAAAAATAAACATGTCTTTGAAAAGCAAATACATTTGGACTGTAAACAGGGGTCCAAAGCATTGTTGAAAGGCTCACCACTTGACTCCAGTGCTCATACACAAATACCCCTTTGTTCTGTTTCATCCTACCTGTACGTTAGAGCCACTTAGTGGGTTTCAAAGACAAGTAACAGAATAATTGAAAAGGGAAATAAAATGGGTCATGTCAGCCGCGAAATTTCCATTTAAGAAAAGGCTGCTAAAACCTGGGTAACCTGTCCTTAGAAGAACGGAAGTTAGGTGGGCTCTAGTGACAGCAGTTAAGATTAAGAGAGACCCTTCTTTTTGTATCATTATAAGAGCTGTAACTATAGTTACAGCAGAAAACTAAAAGAGCGTAAGGGGGTATTTCTTCACGCAGTCTATCATCAGCACGTGGCCTTCACAGAGCAGGGCACGGTCACCTGTGGCAAAGGTAAGAGGTTGACAGATGTTTCCCTCAGCAACATTTGCAGTGTCGGGAGGAGCAGGGAATCAGGTATCAGTGTTGGGTGCCTGGTGATCACCACAGGAGCTGGAAGAGAAAAACCCCCGAGAACGCTGTCTAATAACGTCTGAGGCACCAGGATCAGATGTCCGCCACAGCTGGATGTTGACGGTGATACTGTTTGTGGCATTTCTCGTTATTAGATTACTGCATGTCTGAGGGTTTTTCCTCTAAACAGGATCCTCCCCCAATCTCTAACCTCAATAATCACAACAGAAGCGCTTTGTGCCGAGAACTAAAGAGCTGCTTGGTTCAGGAAGTTACACATTTGCCTGCTAGCAATAAAGTATGTCAAAGCAGGACAGAGCCATGGCTTCATCCTTTCCCTTGCTGGGAGCGGATGGCCTGCAAGCGCTTCACTGCTGCCTAGCACATGGCCAAAGGGCTCCACAGCCTCGGCCACGCTGCCCAGCACAGCCCCAGCGACAGCCGTCTGGCCCAGCAGCGGCAGAAAGCCTCTAGCAGATGTCCAGCCTTTTTGGATTCTTCAGAGTTTAACATGCTCGTTGTCTCCCGCAGAATGAAATCAGCATGTCCTAGATAGTTGCTTGGTGCTGGAAACAATATGTTGCTCTGACTGGTGGCTGAAAGAGCTACCAGGGCCACCCCGCTGCAGAAATGCTAATAGATTTGAGTATTAGACTCCTGGGAGTCTCTGTTGGCATGAAGCCGCCTGTAACAGGCATCACAGTTGTTAGTCACTGTCATGGGGAGCCTGATGTAATTAGCTACTGAGTGAACACGTGTGCAGCACGGGCACGGGTTAGGTAAACAGGGAGAGGAAGCAAAGGAGGACGATAAAACCGAAGCTCTGATCAGCGATGGTTAAGGATGATGCATCGATTTCACCCTACACAATTTTCAAGACTATCTTTGACAAGAAATCTAAGGTTAGCTAAAAATTTAGGAACCTCTGGTTGTTATTTCACTGTTTGATTCCCTTGGTTGAAACTTAACACCAGTATCATTAAGGCAAAACCAGACTAACCAAAACAAAAAAAAAAAAAAATCTTTCGTCTCCTTCATCTCAAACCAAAATTCTCCCACACTCCTTCAGATAGCTGTTAAAATTAGCGATGACCTATTGAGGTGAGTCACTGTGACAGACAAGAGCAAGTGCTGCATTGTCAAAAAGTAGTTCTGAAATGTGCTTAAACTACGGAAAGAATTGTCATTTGGGGAACTGATTCTTCTTTCTTCCTGACTGCAGTTCTCACAGGTTTTAATTAGATATCTATCATTCTCATAATCACTACTGTAATTACCGAAAGTTATGAAATGCTGGATGTTAAAAGGAAAAAAGACATAGAAAAAGATTTTTAGAAACCTCAAGTTTCTGTCCTGACAGAAGCCACCTGCTATTTTAGACCACGGGAAGTCCTGACCTGTGATTGAGTTGCACCTGTACAAATCAGAATCTGGGTCAGCATTTTGCTATTGCAAGAATTAATCCTACATAATGAACTCGTCCCCCAGAACATACACCCCTACGATTTACCTGCAGGTACACACTGCAGCTACTTTCCATCACTCCAATATTGACAGTTACGTGAAGTGTGTTACCCAGAATATACAGGAGACAGCAGACAGTAACACGGACCACAACCATCTTTATAAACACCATTAAATTCAGAAGCGGAGAAAAGGTGCACATGTGAGTGGGATTTCATCCTCTGCTAAAATAACTTGTTTGGATTAGATTTACTAATGAAGAGAACACAAACTCATTGATAGAGAGATGCCTGCTCATCTCACCTTGCAGAGGGGATGAAAAATAAGGCTCGGTTTGCAGCGTGCTGTAACACACTGAACTTCTCCAGCAACAACGTGGACACATCCGTATTTGACCTAAAGCCATCCCCTGGAAGGAAACCATACCAGTAGCTTCATGTAGAAGAATAGAACAAAAAATCTCATTAAATAAAGGCATCAGTGAATGTAGCCTGCCCTCCTACCATCACACAGACATGGAGAACGCTTTGCAAAGACTACAACGGGCCCTTTAAACTGCAAAGGGAATTTTACATTATAAGGCAAAGCAATAGCTAATCATTCTGGGAGTATGAAAATGGCACAGCTCTACTGATTTTGACATCACTGTTATGCTATTAAATAGACTAGCAGCCCTGAGTTAAATAATGAAGGTCCTTTGAAGGGTCCACATATTTTGCTTTTCTTCTGAAAAAAAACCCGAAAAATCTAAACCACATCTGACAGTATTAATTGGAAACTGAAAATCAGCCTCATAGCCACAAGTGAGTCAAACTTTCCAGGATCACTATTCCATTGGATTTATTTCTAGCTAACGAATCTCTAGGAACAATTTTTACTTGTTACCATGATACTCCACACCAGTCATTTACTCTCAAAACCAGTACGTCACAAGGCAGAGTCATGCCGTGTTCTTTTTGCTCCTTACCCACAACACAGCCCAGGAGCCACCAGAGGCAGTTTTTCCTTTTTCATCAAAACTGCAAAGATTCAATCTAGTGACCTAAAAATCTAAGCAAGCCTAATAAGAAAAATGAAAGTTTTCCAGAGCAGGGACCGAGTCACTCTAAAATATTAATTCCTCTAACAGGAAGCTTATTCCAACACCAAATACAGGGGATTGAGACTGATTCAGCACTGGCAAAACCCAGTGCTGCTCTCCAGCCTAAAAGCCAACCTGCTTCAGTGCATTATCATCACTATCTATTATTTGTTTCATTGAGAAGCCGTAGCTATTAAACAGCCCAGAGCTGCTGCTGTGGCAACTGTTCGAGCAGGGATCACTCATGCACACAGACCTTCCTGCCTAGGAGATAAGTTTATTTCCAATTTATGCAAATGTGAATAATTCTGAATATAATTATCCTAATAAACAAAGACTAGAAAATAAGAAAATACCATAGATTAGGTGTGAGGCACTATTGCAGGAGTTATTAAACCTCCAGCTCTGTACGAATACTGCTGTCGGAAATAGCACGCTTACTTCATTCGATTCCATGTTGGGAAAACCGAGGAGCTCCAACGGTCCAAAGTCATTTATTTGCCATCTGAGCTTTGGGGATATGCATTGAAGACTTGAGGTCAATATTGTCTAGGTCAACCGTGTAAGTCCAACGCTGTTCCTGAAAAGAGAAAATAAACAAATGCTTTCCTTAAAGCAGCCCCTGGGCTTTTATTTTTATTCTGTTTCCTAAGGGAGCATCATTAAGCAGATGTTGTTTCAAAAGTTTTAAGATTAAATATTTGTACAGCAAAATATCATTTAACATAGATCTCATATTATTTCTTTTGAGATAATGCATTAGAAGAGAAACATTATCCACATTTATCCTTTAACAGAGTTCTGTAGCTCATGCTTCCTCTAAACAAATGCATATTCTGGCTGTAGCTTTCTATAGTCTCACTTTCGTCTGGCACTGCGCTGTGAAGCAAATAGATGGAGAGATGCAGCAATATGCATAACCTTTAGCTCAGCTGTTATCACAAGGAAAACAGTTACTGTTGCTATGGTTGTTTGGTCAAACTGTCACCCCGTATCAAAATCGTTAGTATTCACACTTGATAAAAAGATACCGTAAAAAAAGGAGGAGGGAGGGAAAGCAAAGCAAAATGCTCTATAGAAGGCAACCCAATGCTCACCTAATCTCTTCTAAAAATCTGCTGTGCTCATGCTAGCCTGTATGCCTATCACTGAAATCGTATAAGACTTCAAATAAGGGCAAAGATAAGTGGAAAATAATGAAAAATGGAACATCCACGTGTATCTTATCTGGTTACAGTGATGTTTAGATTTTTATTGGCGAACCACCCATAAGGTATTTTCAAGGTCAGGAAAATCCTGGTTTTTTTAAAAAAAAACAAATACAAATCCCAGGATGTTTTTCAAATACATCTAAACTGCATTAAATCTCTGTGCTCCATGCTCTACAACCTGAAACCGATCCCATATGAGACTATTATTTCTCAGCATCTTGTTAGTCCTGCTTTGCACATAACCTTGTGAACTGCTCAGCTTTCTGAACAACCACCCTCAGCCCTAAAGGCGTACCATCAACTTTTATGATTAGACTTGGAAATTTAAATTAAACTTTCTTTCAGACACAGCTGTACACAGCAAGTGTTTGAAAGTATTCCTGCAAGGTATGTTTTCAGACAGTTCAACAGTCTAAACAGCGAAATACGTGAGCCAAAGCAAAATTAAACCGATCCCACGACAAACCCGTTCACCTGAGCTCAGATATAAGCACAGATAAAGCGCTTTTTATTCAGGATTTCATCGCAGTGGAGGTGCCACCCCGCAGTGAGGGCCAAAGAGGCTTACACAAGGAATACGGCTCCCATTAAGCATAAACACACTGCAGACCATTAATGCAGACTGCCAAGATGCTCTTTGCTGCGCTCTTTCCTCCCTCATCCATTTGGCACAGCAGCCGCGCTCTGGTTATTTATCTCATCTGTGAGGATGGTGAAGACATGACAGAGCACTGGGATCTGTCCTCCACACAAACCCCTTCTGGTGCTCACCAGCTCCCCGGGTTTTCATCATATGCTGTCTCGGCTTTCATGGTCCAAGGTCTCACAAAACCTCAGCAGTCCTGACCCTGTTTGATTGGAAACTCCAGAACCAAGCAGCTGCCACTTTGCGCTTGTATCCGTGGAGCTAATCGCAGGGACTCGCTGTGGGTCTTTCTCCTGCAGCTGTCACCCATCACCATCGCCACGAAGGCTGATGCTAAAGGCAGACACATGTGCTGTTCGGGTAAGACAAGAAACTTGTCTGCTTTGCAGAAACTAAACCCTAAAAGCCCAGGTGAGAAACCGGTACACTCTTATCTTCAGCACCAGCCTGGCTTAATGCCCAGCTCAACACTGCTCACAAGGGCCCAAGTGGGGAACGACACCGCACAGTCCAGCCACCTCTTCATCATGGTTCAAGTCTCCCAGCACTCCTCTGTTCCCACAAGTAATGCACCGATGCACTCTGCTCATCCAGCTACATCTGCAGCAAGACACAGAAGGTTGCTAGAGGAGTCTGTTTTCCTAAAAATTCATTTGCTCTGCTGTCTTCAGGAAATAGGATGCCTGTTTCTGCCCTTCCAGGTATAATGGAGCCAATATTTTATCTGTTGGCTTCATGTGAAAGGATGAGAAAGGTTGTTTTATACCATCCGGAGGATATGGCACAGAAACTGTTCATGCAGACCACTGATTCGTGCCTATTGCTGCAGACCATGTAAATACATGCACACATGTAAATAAAGGTGGGCTTATTTAAAACGCGGGACAAACGACGTTCTCTCTGGTGTTTTAAAACAGACACCTCTCATTTTACTTCATGAAAACTCGTAGTCTCTTTTAACACTTTTCTAAAAATTCAGCCCCAAACAGTGGCTTAGTTGTCTCCCACATCAGAAGTGACAGCTATTACTTTGCCTCTGCACGCTCCTGCAATCCAAATATCCAGCTCATACGTGAACAGAGGTTAATATACGCCCCAGCGGTACTGAAATACAAAAATGAGACTCTTATTACAAAGATGGAGGTTGAAAGCTTCAGAGTACCATCTTGCCCTGGTAATGCACACATGCTGCTCAAGTACTCAATATTTTGGTAGAGTCTTTTCTGGCTCCATCCTAAGGCTCCAGATTTTATCTTGGATGACTCTCAATCTTCATTACTACAGCACATAAGCTGCCACTTGCGTGTGTCGGAAAGCCAGGAGAAAAGCAGGATGCTGACAGTTAAAGATGTTTATAGTTTTTGAAGAAGTGAGGGGTAGGCCATAAGAGGTTCTCTGGAAGCAATAACAGCACAGTATATTTAAGCGTAAATAGAATAATCACTTATATCAGCAGGGTAGGCAAGACTGCTGTTTGCTCTGACGTTAATGCATTTATTGAGTTAGTGCTCCTGAACTCAGTATACTAATTTATTTTGTACAGTGATTAGACCCCACTGGGAGAGAAGAAGAGAGAGGGTGTGAGATTGACCACCTCTCTGATGAGCAGCATTTCCATCAATTCATTATAAGACAGTTTGCAAAAACATTCTTCTCTCTCTCACACAGTGTCAGCGCCACTTAACAACTCCGGAAAATCAAACGCAAAGGAAGAAACGCATCTGAG
The DNA here is from genome assembly GCA_009769605.1 of Bucorvus abyssinicus. NCBI lineage: Eukaryota > Metazoa > Chordata > Aves > Bucerotiformes > Bucorvidae > Bucorvus > Bucorvus abyssinicus. The sequence continues at coordinate 4,386,430 of CM020039.1, read as the reverse complement.
ACACGAAAGGAAGCAAGTCCAGACAAACACCTGTTTATAATGCTATTGTAGATGTTGCTCAGACATATTCGTCAGGCAAAAGGATATGAACAAGCCTTTTGTTCTCAGTTCTCTCTCTCTTTGACACAAACTTGAGGCCCTACAGAAAACCAGAAAGCTACTTCGGCTCTCATCAAATCTCAAAACAATTTTCAGCTACAAGAGAACCGCGTGTAGCAGAATACAAAATAATAAAACCCAAGCATGATGTGTTGCTCATCTTAAATCATCCCTCTAAGTCTGCCAGAGCTTTCTGTTAGCGATGCCAAACTGAGCTCTGGAGGTGTCCCTCCAAGCTTTTGCAGGTGTAATAAACTTCCTCGGGAGGTAAATAGGGGCGTACGTTAGGAGTGCATGGGGTGAGGCAGAAGGGAGGTGTCTGAACACATTGCTATCCTTTATTCTCTCTGAAATTAAAGCAATTACAGATTATTTTCTAAGCTGGGAGCCAGCGAGGAATACCACTGCATCAACAGAAGGGAAATAAATTAGGAAAAGACAACAACGTAACAAATGGAAGCATAAGAACAATTACCCTTCTGGGGCATTACATATTTAAACGAGGATGAGAAATGACAAAAGCTAAGTCAGCAATGGTATGTCAACCTATTAAAGTTACTCTATATACCGTGGAATGAATGACAGAGACAGGCACGAAGCTGGAGGGAAAAGAAGATGAAACACAGAAGTAATTGTAGGGTCAGGAAGGATGAGCTCTGAGCTGTCTGAACAGTGTTAAAGTGCAAGCCATTAAAGTGCTAAAATGCAACCATTTTCATACAGGTTGAAAATCTAAACCAACCCCGACTGCAAGGGAAAATTTCACTCCCTTTGCAGCAATACGCGTGGACCCACACCCTCTCGAACCTCGCGCGTCTGTGACTAATCCATGCAGAGGCCATTATTCAGCTGAGAGCCAAGTGCGTCAGCACAACATAATGGCCAATGGTAGATTGCAAAGAATTGTTCAAGTTGGAAAAACTTATATCATTTCATGTGTAAAATTTAGAAGAAAAGTCCTGGCTGACTTGACCTGGCAGAGGTTTGATAGTGTCCAAGACACAGATGCTGAATAAGCCCACATATGAAAGAAGAATCTACCCATCAGTTACACCAACTTTAGGATTTAGCCAACAGACTATTAAAAAGCATCACAGACATACGTGTTTCTAAATCTGGGGAGAGCCACATCTTATGCATCTTGTTTTACTCATGATGCAGAAGACAGAAAAACAGCAATGTGAATGGTGACCCAGTCCACGTAACCCGGAATTTGGCTCATAATGTCTAAAAAGGTAATTTTTGTAGTGCTTTTACAGACACTAGGTCCAAAGGGTGAAAATTGGAATTGTTAGGGCCAAAACAGAACTAAAGAACTGTTAACTAAGAGGGAATTAATCCACTAACTTATAGAGTGATATTGCAAATTTTCCATCACAGGGAGTATTTAAATGAATACCAATGCTGTTGTAAAGGATGTTTTCCTGTTGAACCACACTTATTTTGGTGTAGCTTCAAGAACACCATATTTGGCATGACAACCCTAGACGAAACCTTACTCCTCGGATGAAACCATACCCCTTCTACTGGGCAGGAGGATCAGACCAGGTCATAAAGCAGAGCTATCATTTCACCCTTCAGCTTTTAAGGCACAAGTCCCAAAAATGTAAAGTGAGAGAACTTTGGATGACACGCAAACCCTTTCATCCAGATTATCTTTTCTGTCTAAATCTCATCTAACAAGACTAGTAGGAGCTCTTTGAGTCTATATTAGATCAGGATAGCAAGGGCTGAGGGAGACTCTGAATGAATTCTTAAGACTGCTTCTGGTCAACATGCAAAGCAGATTTCAAGGAGACCTTCTGTTCAACCCTCCACAGTAGGGAGCTGAGACATGTGCACAGATGGACAAGAAAGTAGAAAGATTCCTATCACTCAGCCTTCCCCTGACTTGGACCTTCCTTCACACTTGAAAAAAAAAAAAACCAACCAACCCAACACAACTGCCCGCTAAAGTCCTGTAAGTAAAACTTGTGCGCAGGAGATATCAGGCCTTCCCTAGACCTGGACCCTTTTCTCTTTTGGTTTCTCAGCCACAGTGATGTGCAGCTGCATCTGTCATGAGGCATTATGGTATGTCAGCATTGTAATGCAATAAGAGATACAACTGGTTTTGGCACATAACAAAATGACAAATCAGTCTAGAGAATTTGAAGAGACAGTTTTCTGGAGGAACGCAGGTGCAGAAGCTGGGCTTTAACAAAAGTTCTTTCAAATGCAGGAAGTAAACAATAAAAAAGGGCATTTTACCCTAAGTCGATTTTAGAAATTAAGTTTCCGATCCAAATGTTTTGCTACAGCTGCGAGCTGCAGATTTGAAAACTGTCAAACAAAATTTCTTTCAAACTCCACACGCAGTGAATGGCAGAGAGCGAAAGAGACTGAGAATTTCATATCCATCAGGCTTCCACAAGTCATTTTAATCAGGAATCAAGCGTGGACTGTAAGAAACTGTCCAGTCTGTACAGTTCATTGAGTCGTTCGCTAGAAGTTCAACCATGTCGTGCATTCGGAGTTGCACCCTCACATAGGAATAAGACCTTAGTGAAGCTGCAAACTTAGCACAGAGACTGTCCTGTCTTTATACAGTCCCGATAAGAAAGGGTGTTCCCTTTATTACCAGTCTGTTATATTCTGTGTTCGTGACTTCTGCTGGTATGAAAGGTTCTGGTGCAGCTGTACAGGTATTAAGTGATCCCACACACCCCGTTACCAAGGTTAAGAGATGTTTTCACCAGATCACATACCTTCTTTACTTCTCTTTCTGTTTACTGCCATCCAACACATTGCCTCTTCCAAAAAAATAGTGGTTAAAAACAAAGAGGAGATTCTTGCTGTCATCCCACAGGACAGAGACCAAAAACTCCTCCTAACCCTCCTCACTGAAGCATCACACAGACTCCTACCTAAAGCCAGGGGATGTTCTTCAGCAGTCTAGTCAAAGCTTCCCAGACTGAAACTCAGGCTATGCGACCCTTCAAACGTAAGAGTGACATGAAAGAGCCCCTGAGCTACAGCAGAGGAGGAGAAAGTTCTTCTCCTTTTGTGCATGGGATGGCTTTGGAGGGTCTCCTTCCATCTGCACACCTTCCACTGATACCAGCAAGAGCTAAGCATCAGGAGCAGGAAAATACAGAAATGACAATGCTAAGATTAAAAGTCAGAGCAAAACACATTTTTTAGATTAAAAGCATAAACAAAAACCAAAACCAAACAAGAACTGGCATGAAAGGGAGGTGCTGACTTCACCCAAGCACCCCAGATACCTTCAACATATGATTTTCGTACCTCAGTGCAGCCTGGCTCACCGATGTTTTGTCAGATAATCTTTCGAAATCAAATTATATGTGTGCAACATGAATGATGCTTTTGTCTTACAGTGCAGCAAAACTGCACGTTTTGCATTTTTTTTTAAAGGGAAGAGAGAAAGAAAAAAAAATATGTAATTATATGTCAAAACCAACTTATCAGCAATGTAGGTAACTCCAGACACGAGGGCCACCTTAACTCACAGGGAGGATATGTATTAACAGATACATACATAACAGGTTTTATTCTTGCGAAGTTACTATTAGCATGCAACTATTTTAATATTTTCACAGGAATGTGAAGATGCTGGGAAATAACTTACAATCACAGCACGCTTACAGCTAACATTGATGACCCTCAGCTCCTTCCAGTGACAGATGGTTCAGATGTGCTCAGGAAACACAAGGATTTTGAAGTGGCAAGTAGGGCTCTGTTATCAAAGATGACGGAAATATGTTATTTACGTACAAGACTGGGAGTCAGCTGTCACCCAAATTTGAACCCAAACTCCAATTTTGGTTCTTTATTTCCCTCCGTAAAGCATCTGATATGGTACCTGAGAAAGCTCTCAGCAGGACTGGAGCCTCAGCCACTATTTCTGAAGTTTTCTGAGCAGGAACAATACTAGGACATAAAATAAGGAATCCACTGGCCTAACAAGCGTTTATTTTTCCACTCACCAGCACACCAATTTAAGTAAGACACCAAAGCAATTAATAAGTCCTACTAATAAGGCCCACTATCTATTAGCATATGAAGCTAAAGCAATTTCTCCCCGTGACTATTTATGAGAGTAGTTATTCACTTGGTAACCATTTGCGTAGGAACAGCACTAAAAAATACCATTGTTTGAGGACTAAGTGGATGAGAAATTAAATGCTCTGTGGTTTACATTACACCATTTTTTAAAATATATATATCCAGTGAGAGTAACGAGCAAGAGAGAAATTCCTGCGAACAAGAGCAAGAAATAAACGTGTCCCCGTGTTTGCCAAAGCCACTCGAGTCAGCCGTGCCCACGCATTCTGGGCTAAACTTTCCAGCACCTGGGTGGCCCTGCAGACCGTAGTAGATCCATAAGACATCAGGGTCACATCAGTAACCGGCGCTGTTAAGACTAAGGTCCCATTTAAGCCAGTTAAGTTTTCTTGCTGTGCTAACAAAATCCTAGTACATTGAAAAGAGTTAATTAGCAGGTTCCCCCTTTACGCAGGAGAGCAGAGAGCACCAGTGGCAGCTTTACCTGCCCAGGACCCTTCCTGCAGCAACGAGCCAAGGGAAGATCGTTGCGAAGCGTATTTCCAATCCAGCCATGTGATGTAATTCTGCACACCTCCCTGAAGGAAAGGACCGTTATTCAGGAAGCATTCTCTCCCCCGTGGTAGACACAATTTCATTTATCATCCTCTGTTAATTGCTCTCTCCAACCGTCTCGTTCCACTAAGGCGAGCAAGAGGAAGTTTTCTGGATGAGGCCCACCACTAGGAGGAAATTGATTCAATTACACCATTTAGTTTTTGCTCTTATTTACAGCAATTTCTGCTTTTTATTCTCACTGAATCCGATCTCAAGGCAGGAATGTACGTCTACATCCAGACGAAGCTGCTGTAGGATGCTCCCAAATTTGTCCCAGTTGTTAAGATGAGAGAGAGACGGGTCTGAATAAAGATGCAGTGAGGGAGGAATGATCAGAAACAAAACCTCCTGAGTGACATGGAAAGAGATTTCTCCCAGCGCTGCAACTGTAGCACACCTAAGGTACGCTGTTCATACTAGCCTAGTAAAAAGTAACAGAAAGCCTTCCAAATCATGAAAAAACTTACTGTTTCCAGATGTTTCTAGGCTCCTCTATAACTTTCACTCAAAATAAAAATACTGCAACGTGTTTGCCGTTCTTTGGGAATCCTTGAATAAGCCAACAGTAAAGCAGGGCTGTATAACTGAGCCTACCTAGGATATACAAGAGGAGAAGCAATCTAGCTGTGAAATTTCCTAGGAGATTAAAAACACTTCTTGACCTGAGCTGTTTTTCCAGCTCCCTATCCCTACGTGGATAGCAGCTGGATTTTTTTGAGGTTCCTTCAGAGGAAGGAACTCTTAATGCTAGTTCAGTAGATTTCCACTTCTACGCCTTTCTATGCAGGAGTATCTATAATGTAATTGCTTGATTGCTCTTGTTTGGCATAACTAAATACGTTTATTTCAGATGACTCCAAACACACTTCTCCCCATTGGTTCTGGCTGTCTCTGCTGAAGAATGCAGGGGAAATTTCAGGAGATTTCATCCACAATAAAACAACAAAGGTGAACACGAAGTTTGGTGAGTTTACTGTTAATGACATCTTTCCCTGGAGGAAAGAAAGGGAGGAGGACCAGCAAAAATTAAGTGGCTAAGCTTATTTTTGGCCAAGCATGTACTAGTGGCAAGTATGAAAAAAAAAATCAGTATGTGTCAGTCACGTGAGAATAGCACATCGGCAAATGACGTAAGAATAACATAAACATGAAAATAAAAACTCTTACGAGGTTTGTTCGGGTTGGGGTTTGGTTCTGGTTTTTTAATCCAGAGCGTTTCAATGGTCCTGCAAGACTTTGCAACAACAGAACAGGTGACGTTAACATCTGCAGCAAGGGCCAGGAACGAAGAGGGAAGAGCAGAAACTTCATAAATCAACTCACCTGAAAGAAAAGGGACTGTAGTTAAGGATGCGTTTACAGCAAAAAGCAGCACGTAACACACAAAGTGTCTGTAATTCATGAGAAGTCTGTTTTGTTCAAACACAGGAGTTTTCACAGTCCAAGTAGAAACTTTAATGGATCCAAAGACTACTTGGCAACCAAACAGTTCCACACGTATCCATAAAAAATCGACCCTTTTCAAAAATACGGAGCTCAAAGCCCACTTTGTGCCTCTTGCTGTACATCTACTGACCTGCTGTTGATAGAAGTGAACGTGCCCTTTTACACCAGAGACCACTGAAATTTCCCAACAGTGATTAATCACAGCAAATACAATCTCTCTTGCCTTGTGCTAAACAATTATGCAGCTTTTTAAGTTAGGATTTTACCTTTAAAACAATACTGGATTTTACTGCCGAACTCCAGCTTTAGGCTGTACTGACTTCCAGAGCAGGCGTGGTATTGCACCTACCGTTTGCCCTTCAGGGTATCCACGTGACATTAAGCTGCCTAAATGAGAGGTGCTGTTGAGGAACGTCCCAGGATACAGAGGAAGAGCAAAAATGAGGCTCTCCAAGGAAATAATTGAGAGGTGAAGGGAGGGAGGAAGGAAAATGTCAGACGGGAGGTGAACTCTGCATAGTTTCCAAGCTATGCTCCAGAGGAAAAGGCACCTTAAAAATCAACAATGCCAGAAAATGAAGGGAAAAGGAAGAGGAAGGCCACAGGTTAGAGAGGGTGAGGCAGGAGTAGGCAAGGGGTTAGCGTAGAGTCCCACCCAGACAGGCTGTGGACATCAAGGCTGCCACGTGAACCTGCAATTATGATGGACTAGAAGAGGCCCGAGAAAAACTCAAACTACACATGTAAAACAGGAAAACGCTTTTTGAACAACAAGAAAAAAATTCACCCAATTCTAATGTTTCGTATTATATTCCTTCTTTCTACCCATAAAGAAATTAATTGCTACAGAATCCCACACAACCAAGCAGAAAGTTCAGGGATGATACAACCTTCTTTCCGGAAAAAGAAAGGAAAAGAAAAACTGTTGGCAACTGCCAGGTTACTTATTGAATCACCTGCAATGGTGATTTTGTGCTACGGATGAAATATTCAGGCAATGTAATTTCCAAAGCTGGAGGAAAAAGAAACACAACAAATGAACAAACAGCTACAAAAAACACAGACAGTATCGTATCCTGGAAAAGACTCACTAACGGATCTCTTCAACTAATTTGTGTCATCATTCAGCTAGTGTTTTAATCATCAAGGACAGCTTCCTCCCAGTGTCCTGAATTCCATAAATCAAAACTGGTTTTAATTAGAAGAGTTTCCCAGCAATCCCTTTACATATAGCTGTAACTTCAACTAAAAAAAAAAAAAAGTCAGAATTAAAGCATACATCTAGCCCAGCAGTGGCACAAATAAAAGGTATGTTTTGTGAAAAACTTCATTCTCCTCATTTCTGTTGTTACTGTTTGTTACGTTTTTCCATTAGAGATTCCACCACCCCTGATCTCCCCGAGGCAAAGCTTACGTGAATGTAATCCTGAGCTTGTGGGACCTGATGCAATCAGAAAAGCGCTCCTTCCGAAACAGCTCCGGCAGACCGCAGAAAGCAGCAGCAACCAGAAGGGGTTCAGGGGAGACCTTCTGGCTCTCTACAGCTCCCTGACAGGAGGTTGGAGTGAGGTGGGGGTCAGTCTCTTCTCCCAAGGAACAAGTGATAGGACAAGAGGAGATGGCCTCAGGTTGTGCCAGGGGAGGTTTAGGTTGGATATTAGGAAAAATTTCTTCACTGAAAGGGTTGTCAAAACCCGGGGAAGTGGTAGAGTCACTGCCCCTGGAGGGATTTCACAGACGTGTAGCTGTGGCGATTAGGGACATGGTTTAGTCGTGCACTTGGCAGTGTGTTGTTTGTGGTTGAACTCAAGGATCTTTTCCAATCTAAATAATTCCCTGATTCTGTGTATCGGCAACGGCCAACTGCCAGGAACCTTGTTCAAAACCAGTCTCCTTCAGAAGAACGAACCGTGAAACTCTGAGTCTTGTTCCTCCGTTTCGAAGGATCATAGAGGCAAACTCTTCCTAAAGGGGGGGGTTACCAGGCCAGCTCTGCTAAACCGAGGTGATCAGGGCTCCCGCAGAGCCCTCACATCGCCAGTGCTTCGTGCCACTTTGGGCCGCTCTACCCCAGTCCTTTGGTGTCCTTCAGCCAACAGGGTGTCTCCGCTGCCGTCTTCTGTTCCCCACAGACCGGCAGGATGGTACTTCACAGTATTTGCAATTCCTACAACATCAGCGTGTATTAAAAAAAAAGACCCAGTTGCTGTCTGTGTTCTCTGGGATTTGAAGTGTTAACGCGGTTTGTACGAAGCCGTACACCCACTGTTACAGCTTTGGGTTTTCTTACCCCAAAATCCCTGTTCCTGAGGTAAATGAAATTAAAGAGCTCACTGGTGCACAGATTAATCTTCTGTATTATAAATATTTTGATACCGCGTGAAGTGCTGTCAGATTCCTAAGGCAGTTCAGAATGCGTCACCAATTCCTTAACTCCTCTCCTCGTTCCTCCTCACCTCTCGCAGTTTTCGTCGTGCTCTTCAAGCTGAACTCTGTGACACTTAGAGGTCCCTCCAAATGGACTAGGTTTCCAGAGTTAGATGCCTTTGGCTGTACTTGCCCTCCTAACCCCAGGGGAAATGCCAGTGGACCATCTCGTGCAAAAACTCCTTTCCCTTCGGTAGAGCACACTCATTCCAGGCGCATTTGCTGGCTTTCCTAAGCTTGGCCTTGCACTGCCTGTAAAATCTCCAGTCTGCAAGGAATATATGGAACAGGTGAACAAGTCGAGCAAGGTCACAAAGCCCAAAATGGATTAGAAATAAAAACCTCAGGGCACTGTCTCAGGGGGCTGTTGAAATCAAGATCGCTTCATCTACTCATACCAACAGATTTGTTGCAGAAATACTTAAGTTTTTTTTTTAAAAAGTATTTCTGTGGAGTCTCTAACCTGCATTTCAGTCACCCCATACCAGACGAATGCGTCTTTTTAAAATATAACGTATCATATAACTCAATCTCTGCTCTATTTCTCCTTTTGCCAGCATACGACTACTTACTTGAAGAAAGTTACTCCCAATACATACTAGTGTAAGAAAGGGGAACATCACCCCGCACTAGTTAGTTAGAAATGAAAAATAGGGGATTTGCCGCTTTTAAATCTGGGATTTGCACACAGTTTACAGAAAAATGAGCGGATGGATGCGTTTAATCTAGACCATTTTTAGAATCTGACGTGAGCCGCGTTCCTGTCAGCGTAACGGAGCAGGTCCTCCTGCAGATGGAGGGAAAGCTGGGGAAGCCCTGAATGTGAGCCAAAGCAGGATGAAATCGGGACAATTGGGTTTTTCCTTCCCTCCCTTTCAAAAGTGGGTTTGATTTTTCTTTTTTGTTTGTTTGTTTTTTCTGAAAGGGATCAATTCTCTAATGAGACTGAATTACACACATCTCATTTACTGGAAGAAAACATGAGAAGAGTGGTTTACAGGAAGGGAAGCATCTAAGAAAGGATAAATTGCATCTTGAATAGCTGCTATAACTAAGTATTCTTTATTTGGCTTTGACATTTTTTCACTTGTCTCTTGAAAAGCACATTACACGGGAGGAACTGCTGATGAATTTTTGACAGTACGTCTGGTTTCTGGTTGTTTTTTTAAAAGGCACCTTGTAACACAGTCTCCAAATTTTATCTCATAATTGCACGACAGCTGAAATATCCCAGGAATCCTGTGAAAATGAGCCTTCTCTCACGTACAATCTGACACATTCTTTGGTTGGCAATACACAACCAGTCAACAAAGACGGTTTTGCCAGCAGGGTTGTTGAGAATAAAACAGTAGGAGGTCTCCCCAGATCGTATAAACTCTGGAAATCCAGTCACAAAGGGCGAAGTCCCAGTCTGACATGGGCTCGCTTCAAGCGTTGTGGGATTTTGTAAACAAGACTCAGCATCCTTTTACAGGGCTGGAAGAGTGTAAAGACCGTACTGGAGCTGATCAAAACAGGGGGAAAGTTTTTCAAATGTTCATAAAGAACCATCTTTGGGGAATTTTCCAAAAAAAATCCAAACTAATGCAAAGACCACCCAGTTCTGCTCCATATGGACTGGGATGTAAATGAGAGGTACTGTCAGTGGCCAGGGAACAAGCCCACACTGCGTTAACTGGGATCAGCATCCACAGATCCTACTTCCCACGGTTTGTAACAAAGCAGGTTTTGGCCTTAGGTTCAAACTCCCAACAATTTCTTCCCCAAGGGCCTGTGTGTTTCTACTCAAGGCAGAATGGGGAACTATCCATTATGAATGTGCTGGTAAGGTCTGAAAGGATAAAAAGCCTGAGATACTGGGAATCATTTGGGGACAATGATAAACTCCACAAAGCCTGCAGAAATTTGGCGAATTGTTTCATATCATACAGTGACAGAATTTTGAGTTTAATAATTCTTATGGAACAATGGCTCACGGAGATGCTGCAGAGTAGGTTGTGGCATGAAGAGATGACAGCACCTACAGACCATCTCCAGGCACACGCTGCTACCCCAGCCCACCCGGAGGTAAATCTGACGTAAGTGATATCTCTTTCCTAGAGCAATCATTTTTTTGCTCTTCGTTTACTTTGCACTCCCAGTGAGGTAGAAGCCTGCACACAAACAGCTGCTATGAGTTCTCACGAATTCACACCCTCCCTTCTCCCGCAGTAATATAACCCTTTCCCCGTGTACCTGAAAGTAACACAGACACACGTCAAATTTCACTAACAGGATCATGGCAGGTGTCGCTTTAATTTGGAATTATGGCAGTGAGGAGTTCATCAGCATTTAGTTAATCATGTTTGCAAAGTGCTGGCGTCCGCAAGGCTTAACGTCAAGCGAAGGCACACCTCCCGTAGGGAACATCGGCATGGCTGGGTGGCGGGCAGCACGCGGCGCTTCTGTGTGTGCCGCTCCTGCGCCTTTTCCTACGCACGTGCTGTTGCTACACACCTTACAAAAAGAGGTTAAGCATTTTTAAATGCAAAGTTAAAATGATTTCCACCACACAGACATGGCACTGGTGCTACGCAGAGGCTCGGAGCTGGCATGGAAAATATTTTCAAAAATCCGTTGTGGTTTTTTTCCTCCCTAGACCAGAAGGTCTATGCTGTGGGTAAGTTTCTGAAAGGTTTTATCCCTCCAGTATCACGGTCTTTTAAAGTGGCTGGCAAAATGCTTCGGCGCAGAATGCATGAAGGGCATACGTTAACATACATTGATTACTTGTATTTTTAAATGTAAATGTGGTCTGCTCAGCTTCTGATAGGATTATGACGGTACCAGTTGGTAAATTGTCATTGACATTCAACTCTCTGTTCCGAGGCTTTACACTACCTCTGATTCTGCAGTAGTATTATTGGGATGATACTCATCACGCAAACAGGAAGCTACTCCAAAACACAGCCGGTTCTGTTTCTCAGATCTGGGGAATTCAGACATGATTTTTGCCGGCGCTAAATTCTTTGACAGAGAGTGATGGAGTTCCCCGGCAGTTGCATCATAGCACCGATAGCCTACACACGTGTGCGCGCATCTCCAGCTCTGCCTTCTTCTGCAAGTGGCAATTCAGACTCAGCTCAGCAGCACTCCCACCCCATCAAACAGTCCTCCTCTCCTCTGAGAACAATGTAGTGGGACCCAGGAGGTCTACCAAAAATATCTTAAGTGAACAGCTGGCAGTGGATACACCACAGGCTGGAAAGCCCTCTCTTCGCATCCATGCACCCAGTGATTCTGCTCTCGCCAGGTTTTTTATGAGCCAGGAAATGAGTAGTTTCATGCTACCTGGCTTCTGGAGTCCTCTTGTGCTACCCTCTGTCCTGTGACAAGCACACAGTGCCTGGAGGCTGTGGCTGCCACACAGTTGGGCAGCCGCACGCCTTGTCCTCACTGCCTGAGCCTTTTCCACAGACCCCGGAACAGAGATCCTCTGTCTGAAGTCCAAAGAAAAGACTTGATGTTTATGGTTTAGCTCTAACTTAATTCATGCAATGGTAGTGCTTAACTGTGCAAATACCAAAGCTCCAAAGGGGAAACAGGAACTACTCCTACCTAACTCTAATTTCTCCCATTTTAAGAACAAGCGCGTTACTGGCAGAAATGTGACCCACTAACTAAACAGGAGCTGGTGCACTGTTCATTTCTAGCCGGTGCTCTTGATGACAGAAGCACTAACACAGTCAATACATTATCTCTTCATGTTCAGCAGCTTCAGGGGGAGCATCCCAGGACTTGTCAGTAGTGACTACACAGTTAACAGCTCCACGCCAACCTGGCAATGTCCAGATTCTCATGCACTGTTGATAAACCTGTTAATTTTCCCTCAGTCTGGTAAAAGACTGCCCTCTTCATCGCCCCAGGTAACGCACAAACACTGCTCTCTATCAGTCAATAACCCAGTGCTCTTTTGACATTCCATATAGTTAATTAAGATATATATGTATATCCAAAATCTATACCGATTAAGCCTGGATTACAGAGCCCTTTCTTGCTCAGCCTGAATAACCATGCAAACTGTGAACACCCAGACAAAGAACGCTGCTCCAGCTCCCGTGTATTTATTTGGCTTGAGATCTGCCATCAAAGAATAGAGTGTCATTACTTGAGCACCAGGTCTTAAGTGATAGATTCCAAGTGCATCATTTTTAGAGCCATTAAAGGTTATCAGGCCTATATGGTTGCTAAGATACCACGAATCATGAAGGAAAATATAAGATAATGGTAGGCAGACAGTGTGATGTTTATCAGAATATGTTCTCTGCATCTTTCTTAATAGCATCATGATTAGGATCATTTTCAAGAGTTCCCGTCTATTTTCCAGCTAGGTGCAAGAATGCAACTGCATTAAGTTGGCAAACATTGTTTATAATTCATATTTTGCCAAGAGTAAATGAATTTGTGGAAGTCGAGACTTGTAATTGCTACAGCAGAATTTATTAATAAATAAGAGCATGTGTCTGTGTGAAGGTTTCTTTCCTGGCTATTAAATAGTATCTTCAGACTTGGAATGAAATCATCCTTCATTGATTTCAAGTATATTCTGTGATAACAGACTGTACTTTCAAAGAGTTTTTAAATTAAATTTGTAGCTGAGGTAATTGCTGTTGCAAAATTATGCAACTACAGTAAAGCTTTATGCTGCAGCTTTCTTGATATTATAATTTAACTGCCTCTTTTCTAAAACATGAAAGTGTGAGATGCCAGATTAGGGCAAAGTGTTAGGTTATCACTGAATTATTTCACGTTTTACCTCCCGAAGTAGCCTGTGAGAAGCAAAGGGATAAATCCACAGAGCCGTGAGCCATACCCCACAAAGTCCTCTCTGGGTTCTCTCTTCCACTGCTCCAAAAGGGAGAAGTTCAAGACGGGAGAACAACTGCAAATCGGCCTCTCTCTCTGACTTGCTGCCCCCACAAATAAAGCCACTTATAAGGATGCAGTTCCTGCACCAGTGGACAGCAATAGTCAAACTACTGTTAGAAAACATAATAGTTGCTTCTTATCTGCCACGCAGGAAACCCACAAACATGAGGACATCTCCCGTAACCCACAATGTTGACTCACACATGGTAACCCTAAATAAAGGCTCGGAGTCAGCCTCACTAGATCACAAGGCACTGAAGAGAAGTTTTCTGGCTAGGAAGCAGTAAAGCAGTACTTCTCCAAAAGAAATTCTTCTCAACTGAGTTGATTTTATACCACAGCCATTAAAATATCATTTTGAAATAGGGTCTCCTTTGGAGGAAAAAAAAAAAAAAGTAGAATGTGAAAATTTTAGATATTTGCACTTTAAAAAGGGGGGAACTAGGCTGACTTCTTCACAAAGCACTTTGGTTGGGTTGATATTCATCGGCTAAAACTCATAACTCGTGTGTAGACATGATGATCTCATCTATGTTCAGAAGAGATTTTACTTGGAAAGGAGCAGTCCTGCTCTTGCGGCATTACACTATGACAGCATTGTATCTGCACGGTATTTGAAGAAAGGCGTACAACAGAAGCAAGACAAAAGCTGGAGAGGTGGATTTCCCTTATCCAAGCTTTCAAATACAGCATCCTCTCATTCTGCACTAGAGAGGCATTTTATGATAGAGAGGCATTATATGGTTTGCCAACTACCTGTACCAAGAAAAAAAACCCAACCAACAGAGCTAAGGTGAGAAAAGAGGCTGAAGACACACAGCACAAGACACCAAGCAGCCCAGGAGATCTGACTGACACCATGCTACAACAATGAACCTGCATCTTCCACAAGATTTAAACTGGATCTCCCCCAAAACAAGACTAGTGACCCCATCCTGGGACTCTCCCCTCTGTGTTAGCACACAGTTGTTGGATTAGCTTGCAGCCTGTCTTGAAGCAAGGTTTCCCTGTCCTTGACAAGAACCACAAACAACTGCCTTGTAATCGAACTCTTTCAGGAACACTGGACATTTAGACATCCATTTAACAAACGGAAGATCAGTAGAAGAGCCTAAGAGAGACTCGCTCACAGCAAACAAAAGGGGCGGTAATATTTCTAATTTTCCTGGCACCTGCGAAGATGAATATACATTGACATCTGAGTACTGTAACTTTTTAAGAGTAAATGAGCCTTGAAGATTATCTGTCAGCTAAAATGTACCCAAGGGCTTGCTTTGCAATGTTTCTTTTTTAAAGAATGTTTGTTTTAACATTATTGCCGCAACCAGCCAAAGAAAAATGTAGAGCCATCATAGAAAATATGAGTAGATACCCAGTTGTTAGAGCTGGTTTAGGAACAATCATAGGAGTGATGGACTGTGCGACCCAGGAGAGGTTCCTTCCAACCTTAATGATTCTCAGAATTGATTTTCTTTTGCAACACACTTTCAGTTAGTGCTTTAGAAAAAAATAAAAAAGGTTAGATCAATGCTAGCTTCAATGACACAGCCATTCCAGCTCCTGCAGCATTTTCTCACCGTGGCAATCTCTTTATTTTCTTATTTGTATGAAGACCATTCTCTACATCTCTGTTCCTGGCTGTACATAAAAATAAGGGGTTGGGCTCCCAGTTTGCTGACTCCAGGGTTGAATGCAATGTTAATACAAATTAGGTAGCAGAAAAAACTCTGAGCAAAGCTCTCGGAGAGTGAGTCTATAGTTATTCTGCCCACAGTTTGCGAGAAGTGATCTTTGCATTCATTATCGCACTTGCTAAATAGAGGCTCTCCTAGCCAGAAGCTAGAACAGAATTGCACGTATATGAAATGTGCCTGTCTCCAAAAAGATGCGTTCTGTAAATTTAATATTGCAGGATATCAACCCAGCTCGTACAAACTGGTATTTCCACTGCCAAAACCTCGCAGGCTCCTAAGGACAAATCTCCAGCACTTCCTCACTTTTGGTCAGCAGTCTAAAAGACGGACAGCATTATACCTCTGCTTCTCCCTTTTCATCTGCTGACATAACAGCCTGGCCCGAAACATAAAAGAAAATTAACCCCAAACTATCCCCCCTACGCCCTTCTAATGAACTGTTACTTCTACCTTCTTTTCTGTAGCTTCTGCCTTTCCTTTTGGTATCCCATGAAACAGCTGAAAAAAGGGAGTCAGAAACCACCAGGCTGCAGCTATAGTATAACATCGTTTCGTGCTGTCAGTCAAACCCATGGCCTGTGCCTGCTATTGCAGAAACGTTTGTAATTCGCTGAAATGTTCATAATTCCTATTCACCACACTGCAAAATACCATCCACTGTGTGTTGTCCAAATCCCCGCAGCAGGAAGACTCGCTGACCTGACTGCTGCCCTGCGAGTCTTCACATCCACCCTGTGGTGTGCACCTACCACAAACGGCACCCTCGGTGTGCAGGAGTTACGTTCTACAAGCTCTCTCCTAACTTGCTACTTCACTCAGCTTATGAAACCACGTAATGCTATGACTGCAGCAACTGATGGGCTCCTCTCTACAAGAAAGACATCGAAGCATGTCCAAAGAGGGGCAACAAAGGGTCTAGTGCACAAGATTTATGAGGAGCAGCTGAGAAACCTGGGGTTGTTCACCCTGGAGAAGAGGAGGCTCAGGGGAGACCTTATCACAACTACCTGAAAGAAGGCTGGAGCGAGGTGGGAGTCACTCTCTCCTCCCAAGTTACAAGTAATAGAACAAGAGGAAATGACCTCAAGTTGCACCAGGAGAGGTCTAGGCTGGATATTAGGAAAAATTTCTTCCCCAAAAGGGTTGTCAGGCATTGACACAGGATGCCCAGAGCAGTGGTGGAGTCACCATCCCTGGAGGGATTTCAAAGACTTGTAGACGTGGTGCTTAGGGACATGGTTTAGACTCGATGATCTTAAAGGTCTTTTCCAACCTAAACAATTCTATGATTCTAACTGCCCTTTTTTTTTCCTTCCCCTCCACACCGCTGATGTACAGCTGTCTGTACGGACTGCTGTGCTATGGCTGGAGAGGAGTAAAGACTAACTGCTGCCTGTTACTGATCAGAAAGAAAACTTGAATCAGATGGATGCTGGGGCTATCTCAGTGTCCTGAGTCAAGAAGGTTTGCAATGAGACGTAGAGACTAGCACTAACTCATCAGGACTGGCATCTGGGACAACCGCAGTGAATACAGAATAGTTTACGGGCATTCCAAGATCTCCTCTTCAAGGCAGCTGCCCCTAAATTAATTGCAGAGCAAGAGGCTCTGATATTTCTCAAGGAGACAGGCTGGTTGGAGGCATAAAGAAGTCTGCTTAAAAACAATTAAAAAATCAGACCACCAATGGATTTAGTGCACCACACAGTGACCTTCTCCAGACTGCTGCTCAGAGCCACTGAGACAAAGCACAGAACAGCCTCCTTTTTGTCTCTTTTTTGAAAAGAAGGAATTGCAAGATGGAAAGGGAAAAATAGAAAGGTGTAACACCAAAATGCTCAATAAGGCTGAATGCCCAATATTGAAAAGAATAATTTGCAAGATTTGTGACTTTCTACCATGCTGCCTATTTCAGGGCATACAGGATGCCTGAGTTAGAGGGACACGAGCTACCCCAAGCATTCTCATGGCCCACCATGACTCTCTTAGACCCGTACCACGCTCTCGTCTGGAGAGCAGGCGGTTTGCTGCTAGAGCTGCATGCCATGCAGCATAGTGGCACATGAAAGGCAGAGACAGTCCGGACCTCACGTTGATGCAGGAACCATTACAGAACGACAGCACAGATGCACCCGCTTTGATATATTCCTCCCTGGGACCGCTGTCCCGCTGCTTCACGTGCCCTAGATACTCTACCTCGTTGCAGGGAAGACTTACATTTGAAAATCGGAGCAGCTGGAGGCAGCCCTCTCCCTGGCGAGCCCTGCGGAATCCTCCCTCATGCAGAGCTAGCAGCAGTCAGTCTCCTCTCATTTGCCGTGTATCTTATTTTTGCATTTCTCACTTTAACAGTTCTCCATACCCACGAGAAGGCAAAAGCAAGCTGCGCAGGCAGGAACTGGCAAGCCTGTGCCGCAGCAAGGCTGGCTGTGCTTTTTAACTGGTTTATAAAGCTGTTCGTATTACATGTCAGCACTAACTTTTGCTTTGGCTTTTCACATGTTAAGACATCTCTTCAGCTGCAGACAGAACTCCTTAGCTCTGATCTAACCTCTGGCAGAGGATGGCAGTGCTGGCACACCCTCTGTGTTGCTCAGACAGTTGCCACCCAGGACCACTGGCTCCTTTGTATTATTGCTCTTCTGTGTTGTCCCCGTTTAAATGCTGATGCTGAGAATTGGCACAAGGAAGTTTTTCCATCCTTGCCTGGTCTAACTCGCCTATCTCCTCAGGGCGGCTCATGAATTCCCGCAGTCAGCGTATGCTGTCTTATATTTGTCTGACACGATTTCATTCACCTTGTGCCAATATAACCAAGAGGTTTATACTGCAGAACTAAGATTTGTGGGGTTTTGGTTTTGGCATGTCATCTTTCCATCCTGCCTTCCAGACTTGTCATCACCAGCCATTTTAACTGGTCCAAAGTTACTTGCTCACTGAAGGACATTTACATAATTCACGGATTTAAGCACTGTCCCAAACCCGAGAAAAGTCCCTGCCTTGTGTGACTTTTTCCACTTGCTGCCTTTCTTATCACACACATCTGTATCTTTTTGGCTTTGTTTTTTCTTAATTCTGCTTTTCTCTATTAATCCCCAGGACGTTTCCCTCTCTCCCTCTCCCCCTCTTCTTCCCTGACTCTCTCATGACTCCTGCCACGTGGATTTCCATCAACTCGTCGTGTGGAAATGTATGGAACACAATTTAAAGAGGTAGCCTACTCTGTTCTTGATTTATTTTATCCCAGACTTACTCTTCCAATTGCATTTGCTGTTTTCCAGACAGGCAATTTCCAGATGACACATGCACATACCCAAAAATTCTTGCTACTTCACATCACGGTATTCGGCAAATGCACTGGTGGTCTGGAATGGGAATTGCGGATTAATACCAGCAGGTCCCGGAGACTGATGTTCTGAGTCTCCTTAGTTTACATAAACCCACTGCCTCGCTGACTCCGGAGTCATGTATGATGATGTGTAAATGGCAGATGACAGCCTGTATTGTTAGTACATTTTTTGGTAAATCCATAAAGAAATTCATTTAATACTTCAATAATTTCACTATCACCTTTGATCCCACTTTTCATTTTACTGTCGTAGTCTAACATTCTCCTTGACTGATCCCTTGCTTTTTACTCTTCTGAGGAAAGCATGTTTATCCCAATTCTAGACCTCAAGCACTTTAGCTAACAATATCCGTAACACTCCTGCCATCACCAGGTATCTGCTCCAGCAGATTTTCTTCTGCAGGTACTACAAGACAGTTTTGTCTTCCCTTGAAGAAATTCAAGATGTTTAGGACAGATTTCTGGGTTAAATTTGAAGGTGTGACATACCATTCCTGAGCAGCTGGTACCATGCAGATACTTGAGAAACATTGCAGCGCAAGTCCCGTCTTTAGCTGCACATCAGGTGTAGAGTGAATCTCCAACAGTAGTTTTGTTACTAAGGATAAGCTGTGATTAAAACTTCTTAAATATTTTGACAACAGTAGAAAGTTTGTCAGAAGAGTTAAATCTTTCATTTCAGCATTTTCAAAATGAAACTTTCTGGCACTAGAATTAAAGGGGAAAAAAATTAGAAAAGGGCTACGTCACATAAAAAATGGGGAATATTCCTTTTTTGACCAGCTCAAGTCCTGAACAAAAGAAGAAGAGGCAAATATTTTGGAAGGAAGGAAGGAAGAAAAAGAGGTATTTCTTCTGCTTTCCTGCTACTGAGAATCTCTCATCCAAAAATCTTAGAAGATTTTTAGAAGAAATGTGTATTTCTGACAGTGCCCTGAAAAGCAGCTTTCATTGTGGGCAAAACACCTGACAGGCAAAGTGGATCTGCTCAGAATTTAGAATCCCAATTGGCCTGAAATACTGACATTGCGGAATTTGTTTAGCTCATCTTCAGGGTAACTTGGCCTTTTTCCTCCTACAAAGAACATTTAATAGAAAGCCATTCGCTCCAGAAAACACGTTTCCAAAATTCCTCCTGATACCAGAGGCTGCTGACTGAAATTTGTGTTGTTTTGCCAGTCTCGCAGCTCCTACAAACCGCTTTTCCCATGTGCCGGACGCAGACACCTGAAGCTCTTTCAGCTGGGCTGTCCCGGCTTTCAGATCCCCAGTTTTTTGAAGTTACGAAACCATCTTGGCTTCGAGACAACTCAGGGCTTCTAGATTTCCTGCAACGTGCTCATTTTGAAAAACAGACATTTTGCAGTCACTGAGCCATTAAATACCAATCCGAGGAGTTTGCCGTAGACCGCAGAAAGCCAGACATCTCTTCTGACTTTGCTTCTCGTTTTACTTCTGAATCGTCATCCCAACTGTAGCCCAGGGGTTCCCATCCTCCTCACCCCTGCCCAAACAAACCTTTCTTCCCTCAATACCCTGTTAAAAGGAAATCTCAGTAACGGGACGCTATCTGGAGATCACAAGGAAAATCAAAACGTGACTTGCACACCCATCAAATTTTGTATTTTCAAAATGCTGTGAAAACACCCGGTCATGTCCCCAAGAACTGAAGTCGGCGAAGCGCCAAATCAGTGTAGCTAGTCCACCGTACACAGACCCCTGAATAATCAATCCACACAAAACTCCAGCGAAAGAGAAGGAAGGGTTGCTCGTGACTTGCCTAAATCTATTCTTGCCTCTCTAATTAACGATGGGCCCTGAGGCATCCAAATATGAACAGCAAATCAGAACTCCAGAACTCACCATTCCAGTTTTGGGATCAAAACTCGGCCTCTGGAGCAGCTCTACCTCCCAAGGGGGAAAAATTTGTCCTTGCAAGACTTTTTGCTGGTCTGGACACAAGTTGATTGATGTACTGTTTGCATCTCACATTCAAAATCAATGTTACGAGACAGAAGAGCTATATTCTGATGTTTCACATGCACCGGCTCTGAAATTATAGAGGAGGAGGAGCTGCAATTTGACCCTTTCACTTTCAGTATCTGACTGATGGCCATTTTACAAAACTATGTTCCCATTTTCCTGGTTTACAAGATCACTAACCCATAAGAAACAGTTTTCAAATTATGAGCTACTGAATGCACAGATTAGCCTCTTCGTCACATTCACAAAACGTTTTATCCACAGAGGTTTTCATGTTCTGTTCCATTTAGTCCTTTTTTTTCAGTCTTTAAATATTAAAAAAAAATACTAAATAGGTTTTTCCTTCCGTGATAGGAGATAAGAAACATTATAACCCAGTCGTTTTCAGTCTGCAGCTGGAATATCACAGATTGTCAGTTTAATTGTGCTCACTACTCAGATACAATTTCACTAGCAAAAACTTACCAAGAAAGTCAGCGGTACTAAATGCATCACACTCATTTCTCTGCACTGTAACACACAAGTGTATGAGCTGATAGGTGCATCTTAGCTGCTTTTTCAATACACCTGAAAGTTCCAGTGAAACTGCACAAAGCTTAGTTTCAAATAAGCATCTCTACTATGCAAACCAGCCGTGCCTCGCTGCCTCCACACGCTGGGGCTCTTGGAGAGAGCGCCCACAAGGGTCACTGAGAAGTTACAAATCCACGTCCTGCACCTGGGAGCAAGGACGCAAGCTCGGTCCCACGCCCGTGGAAGTGTTATGGCACGTTTCCCACTGGCTTCGGTGACACTGGATTGGACACGCACTAACAGCAACTTGTCCATGTTCCAAAAAGCCTTTTCAGATGAGTACGGTGTGACAAACGTTGCACACTCAAAGAAGAGTTTCTGTTCTCGTCCAAAGGCTTTAGGAGCCAAGCATTCCTGGGAGCGGCTTAAAAAAAGAAATGAAAGCACACAGGTTGGAGCAGAGCAGAGGCAGAAGCCCTAAGAACACCGATTTTGAAACATATCTTGATTTCAAGGTTTTCAGGTCATCATAGGCTAAGAAGTAACCTGGGGAGAAAATACAATCTCTAGATTCCCATCAAACTGAAAACAGAAGTACAAATCTATCTTTGAACTAATAAATTAATCAATCCTCTACCAGCACAATCCTGTTTATATCATTTACACCAAGTGCAATTACCATCAAATAGGGGGGATCCAGTAAAATGGCTTTAATAATAAGACACCATTCTCCTTAATGGGAATTCCCATAACACACGCACATGAACAGCAAGAAGCCCTAACAGTAGTCCTTCCACCAGCTCTTACACATCGTCATTACTCCCCGATTGCCCTCGTGCAAGTTTAATTCTGCGGACAATGATAAGACCAAGGCATTTTAGCATCTATAATTGTGCAGGCTTTTAACCAAGCACTCTGGCAGTCCTTGTCATCTGGTCTGGAAAACTATCAAATAACTAAGAGCTGCCTTTAGAAAACTCTTCTGTTCCCGTTGACAGAAACACTCAGTGCCTGTTGAAGTTTTTTCATGACAACTCTCTCCAGCTCAGAGTTACACACTCCTCCGAAATATCTGCTTGCTCTAATAGTGAGAAATGTGGCTTTCATGCCCACTACTTCCTTCTGCTCTTCATTTTCATTGGTTGAAATTCAGATTAATAGAGTTAATATTGGACTCTACCCGTAAGTCTTTTTTTGGTTGGTTTGTTTAAAAAGGCGTTTAATTGGTTCAGTCAATTATGAATTATGGGCTCAACGCAAAACCCCTGGACAGACTTTCCTTGCCTTAACATAGATTAAGTCTTCTGCTAGACAGGGAATATAGTCAAGCCGTTTCTCAGCAACTTTGATTTAAATTTCCACGCAGGTGCATACCACAGCAGCCTTACCTAGAAACTCAGTGACTTTTACAACCTTTGTGAAGGAACAGTAGAATCTGGCTTCACTTTGATTTTCTCCTTTTGTCCTTCAGACTTTTCAGGAGAACTCTGGAAGGAGACTAAGTGAAGGAACAAAACAAACAGTCCATATGCCTGTTACCAGTCATGTAACCGGTCCATTAGCATTGCAAAACTTGGGAGGTCTCATGCTCACTTCTGCATTTCTCTGCTTAAATGTAATGTAGAAACTTTACACCTGGCACCTGATGAAAACTCATATTTCTGGGAACGTTCCAAGCACAGCAGAGAAGAATCAATTTTACTTTACAGAAAACTCAGGAAAATAAACAAAAAAACAAACAAAAGAGAAAACCCCAAGTCATTTGTGTTCCTGCAAACACCTTTGCACATGGAGCCATGGCTACAAGCAGGTTAGTAACACCCTACACATCAAAGGAGTATAACCAACGTAACGGGAGTCCCGTCTCATCTTTGTTATCTTCCTTGTAAAACTTCAACTCTCCAGAACAGAAAGTCGTGGGGTAAGATAAGGGGATATGGAGAATCCTCAGCCTGGGCCTGTATGGAGTGGAAGAAGCGATGAAACGTCTCAGTCCAGAGAGAGGAGAGCTGTGGTATGGAAACAGGGGAAGAAGAACAAAAGGAGGCTTGTCCTATAGCAGAGGACGTGATGGGAAATTTCAAAAAGTCCCCTACATAAGTAGGGAGGGTAAGATTGCAAGGCCTGCATGTGATGCTTGCAGCCAGTTCAGCCAACAGAATTAAAAGGGAGGTGAACTGCTAGTTTAGTTTAATCATTTTTTAGACCTAAGTACTTCAGTGCAAGATTTCTTCTTTATTCTTTATACTTTGCTCAGCACAATGAAGACAAATGTCTTTGTGCCCTGCGTGATGTAAAGAGCTGGGGCAACACCTAAAGAACAGTATCTAGGGCAAACAAGGTGGCTGAGCACATGGGGGAAAAGAAAAAAAAAATCCTTCTGTCAATATATTTTTTCCTCCTCAGTGCTTAATGTTTACTGTCCAGGGTATTTAAGGCTCGAGTTTTGCATCGACTTCTTTAGGACTGATGACAGGCTCGAAGCTAAACACACGTTTGGACGCTTTGGCACAGCAGAGACAATAAGCCCAGCACAGCAGAGGATCAAATCTCAGCTTTGCATTGCTTTATTGCTAATTTTTGCACATATGTCCGTGATCAGTTACGGGGCTCTGACATACGGCGAGTGCACCTGCTAAGTTAGCAGGGCTATTGCCTCCAACAGCAACAGCCGCTCACGGCAGGATCTGCCAGGGCAGAAGGAAGGGGCTATCGTGTCCCTCGTGCTGCAGTGCTTTGCATTCCCCAAGCAAACACTGCACCACGGCTCTCTAATGATCTCAGATAAACAGCCTAAAATGTTTTGTAAGCGTGCTGCGGAACAGATTCATCGCTCTCCCACAGTTAACCCAATTTATTATTAATTATCCAAGATTTAAATTGATAAAGTACGTTATCGGGTTTTTGGAGCTCATTTGTGTGATTTGGGGTGGAATACTAACAGATCACTTACCCGCCCACACTCACATTTTCATCTATAAAATTATACATATCGCACAAGAAACTGGCAACCGCATCTGCGAGAGGGAGCCACAAAGTTCAGCTAGTCTTTAGCACAGAGCTCGGCCACCGCATTCACCCCGGTCCTTCAGCAACAAAATCCCCAGCCTGTGCTCTCTGCATCTCCCAGCTAGGGTCACCCACTGTCCAATTAACGGCCCGTTAAGCCACTCACCTGCAGAGCCTTTTACTCCAGGGCTTCTGCAGCGCAGCTTTAATCCCTCCGCTACACACACCCTCCTGCAGGACTTAGTAGTTCTTGATGCTTTTTCAAGGCCAAGCAAATTGCCTCTCCACAGGTTTTCCAGCACCTTTGAAGTGGTTATCCCTCACCAGATCCTTTGGGGACCTGTGCGCCGGGTTCTCTAGATCACAGCTGTGGTCAGGCTTTTAAAACAACTCTTTCTATACAGCAGGTAGAGCTCTTCCCCACCTTTATTGTCCTGCGTTTCAAGAGCTCTGCCGCCAGAGCTGCAGCACTGCGACTGCCCATGCCATGCCCTTCTCTGCAACGCAGCTGTTTAGGACAAAGAATCTCGAGCTCAAATTTCAGAGACTTCATGGTATTTTAATATCCCATCTCTAAATCTGCTCCCCAAAAGTAGGTTCTGGATTGTATCCACAGCTACAAAACGGAGGAATTCACATTCCTCTTCTATACCCATTAACAGAAAAATCGCAAATAAACTGTTTCAGACACAAACACCAGGAGGACAGCTCCTAACGCCGGCATACAGTGAAATCCAAACCTCAAAGACTCATCTTCAGTATGGACTTGAATCCCAGTCTTTGGTGGGTGTTCTGGGCATCCACATCATTTTGTATGGTCACATGTAATACCAAATCCTCAGTCACAAGAAGAAGAGTTGAATATTTCCATTTTATCCACTTCTGTTGATTTTTTAAGGGTACTGAACGTGTGGCTAACTGTAATTAGCACGGTATCAGTGTTTTCTTTAGTGTACACTCTGGGGGTCTTCTTAGAAGTTTTTTTTTTTACCTCCTTAATTAAATTACTCCCCATGCTTACACCTGAGTACACAGAATATATAATTCTAGGGATGTTTTTCCAACTCAGGCTTTTGAAGCTCCCCTGTCCTAGTGCTGCCAGCAATTTTTGTCTGTGGAAAACTGGAACACTCTCCAGAGCATATCACCATCAACATCTGCCAGAGACACTGTGCAATATTAGTCAAGACATTTTAATAATGCAAGAAAGGTCGGCAGCCCACAGAATATCATTGAAAATTAAAGAATTATGAACCTTTTTCTCTGTGCAGATTTCATACGTATTCTTTGGGGTTTGTGTCTGATTTATTTTATGCCAACAATAGGGGTTTTTTATCTTTCTCATCAAATGAGTAAGCAAGTGTGTATATACATCGCTGCTTATATGTCAGTGCATAAAAAGTAGCGTAAGGATCAGGGACGTTACACACTATTTACGTGAAATGTAGTTGGTTTCTAATAATTCAATTAGAAATTGCTTTATAATTCCAGGTGGGAAGGGTAGAAGCCAGGGCTAACAGCCACACAAGCCAGCCTCTCTCCAGGCCATTGAGCACAAGGAGCTAAATCCTCTATTTTGGTTTTTTCATGCCACCAGAGCTAATCTTGCTTTACGACTAACAGGTTTTTCCTGGAACAATGCAGGATGTGATCACATAACAGGGCCTTGACCTTTTGGCTACATAATGCTTTTGTGATCAATAGCACAGAAATTAATGTGTTTATCATATCAGAGCGTTTTTAAAATGCCATACCTACAGTCACTAATTACCTCAGATACCCGTGGTACCGCAGTTTGAAGTGCTGGTCCAGTGCTTTCAAAATTCCGCACAGGAATGAGTCGAATTAGGCAGTCTGAAAATCAAACCCAACTAATTTCTTCTGTTCTCCCCAGGTCATTAATCTTCATGGGACAAATTACCACTGGCAGCTCAGCAGCGTGGCACTGATGGACTGGCGAGACAACAAAGCCGCTCTGCCATAACTGAGAGGAGCATTTGCCTCGCGTTCTCTGCACTTTCTTCCCTGAAATTTCCCCTCGTTTCCTTTGGCTTTTTGGTGTAAATTATTAGAATTTATGATTTTTCATTGGTCTTGTCTTAGAATATTCTATTCAAGCTCACATTGAACCACCCTCTGCCGACAACTCTATGGCCACTTTGATAAAGCAATTTTGCAAGTTTTAAACTGTATTTATTTACATTATTCTACACCATTCCGTCCTATATTAGAATAGCAGAAGTATTCGAATAATTTTTACAACCTTAGAAATTACATAGGATCCTGCTATGGTGTTAGAAGTAAAATATTAGTATTAAACTATATGGCTGTAAACTGAATTCAGGGGGTTTGTCCTGACAAAAATGTGAGCTCTCGTCACACATGTAACAGCGATGCAGAAGGATGAGTGCCAACTTGATAAAAATGAAAATTTAAAATCTAATTAGAAACACAATACTATAAAGTCTATTTAATTTTCCCAGACAGTAATTATACTCTTTTCAGTGTGGCGTGCTGTATATGCAAATACCTCCAGGTCAGACCTACTTTCGTCTGAAAGCTTAAGCGGAAAAATACACAAACCTTTCTCTTTAACCTACAGCAGCGCAGCCAAAGGCGCTGGTGAGGTCACAGCAGTACGTAATAAACAGTCAGTACAGAAAACGGTGCCATATGTTGCTTCTCCCTTGCTGTACTTAGCTCTTTCAAAATGATCAACAATAGTTGCAGCTAAATCGCATCATATTTTACTGTTATCAAACGGGGTTAAAAAGTCATGTAAATAAATATACATGAACGAAACAGAAACAGCTGGAAAGTTCCCAGAAGGGACCTCTAACAACCTCCAAATTGGACAGACCGTGGTAGATCAAGGGATCATTATTAAGATTAAAGGCTTACACCAAACCTGCTGTGAAATTCAATCTGCTGAATTTTAAACGTTGATGGTACAAAGTGGAAAGTACTAAATGCTGGTATTTATTAATTCTTAAAACGAAAGGTGACAAGAGAGAGAGGCTACACTTTCTACATTCCCAGCGTACACAGTGCTATTTGCTGAGATAAAGAAGTCTGTAGGTACCTCCTACGAAAATCAAATATTTCAAGGAAACTCTTTCTCTTTCTTGTATTGATTTTCCAGGGGAAAAAAAAAATCATCAGCATTGTTAGTGCTTTTGCTTTTTTCCACAGGCTTTAGCGCAACTTCATTTCAGAGAAACACACTACAGCGGTGATTGGAGCTGAATCTAAACTCCTAAAAGCGGGCGCTTTTTTTACCTTGGTAGTTTGACCTAGGCGATTCCAATTGCATTTGATGGGATTATGCTGCTGTGCCTGACAATTAACTGAGATGACAGCTGTCTGAGCCTGCGAGCGCTACTCAGCGTCTCCCCATCCTTGTGGGATACCTGCTCCCTGAATTGTGTTTCTAAACTAAGTTAGAGAAATGTTCTGCAAGTAAAAGAGAAGCTCTGCATCGCTCCCACGGGGACATGTTAACAGTGTGTTTACACGGCAGCCAATTTCCCCGCACAGATTGCCACCCTCTGTAACTCACCCAGCACTTGGAACCTACGATGTCACCAGCCAAAAAGTCCAAATGTTTAAAACCTCAAAAATCTCCCTTGAATGTTCTGCAGCTCCCTTCTTTTGAAAGTCAATCTCTTATCCCCAAAGAACACAGTGCGTGGCAGTAATAAGTTGTACTTGCTGAGAGATTTACACGGGAAGAGTTTCCTCCACAGCCAGGCCATGTGGAATTTACGTATGTTTGGAAAAATATTTAGACTTCTGTCATGGCTTTGCCATCTGTATTCACTGGCACTCATACTCCTCAGGAAAAGACCTATGCTGACAACATAAATCAGGTCACGGTGACATCGGTCCTCTGGGAACGCCGGAAAACCTTCAAAACCGTTATAAAGGGACAGCAAAGCACCTTTGTAGGTTGATTTGTGAAAATTGTTTCAGTGAGTAAACAAATGTATTTCCTTACTCTTGACAGACAGCCTCATTAAGTTTTCATGAAAGATCTGCATTATTAAAATCCCTGTTCTCTCCTGAGGAATGGAGGTACAGGCATCACAAGTGATGCTGCGGTGCCCATTCAGTGAAACTTGCAATACAGATGCTATTTTTAAAAAGAAGAAGAACACTTAGCGATGGAGCGGGTGACCTCTTTTTGCAGGAGGAAGCCCACCCTTACCAACAAGAGAGATAAAAACAACCATTTACCTACGGGTGGAAAGAAACCTTCGCTACACTAGGAGTCCACCCCGCCTTTCTGGCTCGCCTTGCTTATAAGGCCAAGAATAAAGTCCAGGAAAGTGCTTCAGTTAGTGCCTTAGGGTTGGTGACTTCCCTTATATTCAAAGTGTAGAACATGGAAATAAAAACATAAGAAACCAAACGCACAAAAATACTCACCACTGGTTGTTGGGACTGCACACTTCACCCTGACTCCTTCCTGTAAAACATGGATCTGCTCTTACCCTTCTGCCAGATAAATAGGCAAGGTGGTTAAAAGTGACCTGCCAAGGAAACTTGTAAGTCCTGAGCACATCATCGCAGCAGACGCAAGATTTTCCCTGATGAGCGCAGATTAGCGTGGGACTGGTGGGTCTCTGCGGCTCTACCCTTCATCAAGAGCGATTTTCACTGTGCACGATAACGAGCCCTTTGTGTTTTGGAAGTATCTATCCCAGCAGCTCTGGAGGAGGCCCACGGTGATAGTCTTCATTAAAGGAGCCGGATCTACAGATGAAGTCAAACCAAATGGTAGCATTTCTGCCTTAGCCTGAAGCTCTCTCTTTGCGCTCCTGAGCTTTATGGGAAGAAGCACTGGGATTAAAAGAAAAGTTGCCACTACGTCAAGAAATGAGATTTAGGAAAAAACAAACTCGATTTTCAAAGTCAATGCTCAGGTGGAAATAAGGCAGAGGGTCTAGAAATGAGTTTGCTGTTAAGTAACATAGAACAAAATTTGGAAACTTCTGGGAGTCATTTAAGAGATGCCACGTTGCAAGTGATACTGAGCTGGAAGTCACGGCAGATGCGGTGGCAGCACGTGCACCCCTCCTTGGCAGGCTCTGCTCCCTATGCAGCTCCCCTGAGGCTTAAACACTTAATGGCTAGTGGCTTCCTCCCTCATCTGCAGAAAAATGCCCCATTGTATTCAACCAGCTTCAACAGACACAAACTTATGCTCATGGCTCTCCTCTTAGCTGACAAGAAATCTCTGGTGGAGCTCAGAACTGGGTGTAACTCACCAACCCTTCACTACTCACAATGACTTGGCTTGCGTAAGAGACTATGCAAAGTACTAAGGAAACACTGGGGATCACGATTCATGTAAGCAGATTTTTGCTACCCTTTCGCTTTTGGAAGCAGCTTTATTGGCAGCTTACGGAAATCTCATAAAAGTTCAGTTCTTTTTAAGGACGTGAGGAAGATCCCCACAACAGCAGAGTCCTATTGCAGAGTGCAGGGAAAGGAGGAGGCCTGAGGAAAAAGCAAATACTTCAATAAATGAAGAACTGGAACTGTCTGTAAGAACTGTAAAGCACAGAAGCCTGGCACAGTAATATGAGAGAATATTTCTGCTTTCAAAACAGGAAGTTATTACAGTCTGCAATCAGAAGGAAGATGAAAGCTGCACCAATGAAGTGCCAAACTCACACTTGAGAAACTGTGGAACTAAGTGCCTATTAAACAGCTAGAAATCAGACAGAGCAACATGCAAGGGACAAGGTTAAGTATCATCAAAGAGAAGGATTGAAAGAAGGTCAATAACTGCTCGGACAGGAAAGGAAGATGAATAGAAAATTGTTCTGGACCACCTCAAACCCCTGCTTGGCAGAAAGGTATTGATGGGATTTGAAGTGACCAAGAAAAATGTGAAAGATGTGTCCTCCTTTCTCTCACAAAGTGAACTGGGAAAAAAAAAAAAAGAGAGAGAGAGAAAAGAAAGAAAAGCCAAAGTCAGGGAAACCTCCTTCCAAGTTTCTGGGATTTGCTTAGGACAAAGGACAGACGTTAGATCGGACACTGTCTAAACAGTGCCTTCTTAAACCAACATTTCAGAAAAGCGCTCTAGGTTTACATAACGCAAGTCACTGTATAACGACAGGATAAGGAACGGACCCTTCTGTGTATTTTAACCATACAGAATCAGTTTTTATGTTTGACAGAGACGTAACTCATTTGAAACCCTTTGAAAAACCCCCGGAGGTTATCCTGCTAGCCCAGACAAGATCCAGAACAGCAAGTATCTCGAACAGTGCGAGAGTCTCGTCAAGAAAATCAAAGCAAAGACTACACTTTAAAAACTGCTTATGAAAAGCAAGGGGAAGAAAGCTACTCTGGTAAGACAGGAAATAAATCTGGAGGATCTCAGAGAAGCCTTGCTTCTGGCACAGGCTACTCCTGGAAAATTGATACCCTCGTGCTTCATGTTCCTCACCCATATAACGGGTAATAAAGTCATTGAGGCTTTGGGGTTTTTTGCTTAGATGCAAACAGTTTGGAGCTGTGATTATCTGGTAACACGGGTGAACATGGCGTTTGCTGCAAAGAGTTTCTGGTGCAGCTTCTCAGCATTGCTGTAGTACAAATAAACTTTAATCCTTTGTGGTTTCAGCCTATTTTTCCAGTGGGAGCAAATACCTTTCCAACAAGTGAT
The DNA here is from genome assembly GCA_009769605.1 of Bucorvus abyssinicus. NCBI lineage: Eukaryota > Metazoa > Chordata > Aves > Bucerotiformes > Bucorvidae > Bucorvus > Bucorvus abyssinicus. The sequence continues at coordinate 4,355,655 of CM020039.1, read as the reverse complement.
GGTAACTGGTTGGGGCAGGCGTTGTCCACAATTCTATCATAGTCTTTCCAGACATAGGAAATGCGTGAGAAGAAATATTTGGAAGGGACAGTAAAACTGCTTCCTGCCTTCAGGAGCCTGAGTAGGACTGGGGCGGTGGGCCCAGGGTGCAGAAGCCACAACTGGAGCCATAAGCCAGACAGAGAAGAGCGTCCCCAGGCCAGGGCAGCGTGGGCCAACCACACTGTGCTCAGCAGGTCCGTCAGGTTTGCCAGGAGACAAACCAATAGAGGAGATAGATAGATCTACAAACCTTTCCCTATCCATTCTTTCAGATCTCATCACTTTTTGCTTCTACACCCCAACGCTGATTTGCTCCCTTAGAAACATCTTCAGTAAATGCAGCCAGTGACCAGCACAGAGATGTCCAAACTGTGACAACCATCACAAAGGCTCAGCCCTGCTCTGCATCCCCTTGGGAGAGCCACATAACTAATAAAGCGTAAAAAAACCCAGAGACATTTCTCACATATCAGTGTGCTAAACCAGGAAAGAACTGGTGGGCAAAGATGGGCTGGAAGAGGCAGCTCCCTCAGCCCCTGCCCCATCTGTTACCTGCAGGCAACAGGGAGTTACATCCTGTTCATTTTCCATGTAAGATCTCAAACTCTGTATATTGAAAGAAGAGGTTTAGACAAGATCAAGGACAGTGGTATTCAGCTGTCACGGTGATAAAAGCTTGAGCAATTGGCTGGACACGCACTTGCTTCATGCAAGCATGAGCAAAGCAGGAGCCAGCAGGTGACAGCATGGCCCCAGCTCTGGACAAACAGCTCCTTCCAGGGTAACAAGTAATAAACAGTGTTTTGACAAAGTTTTGGGGAAGGACTGGACTGTAGGACCTGTGACAAAGTCCCATTTTCTCTGAGTTTTCTTTCCTTTCCAAGAGTTTCCAGGTAAGCTACAGCAATGAAAGAGACTTTGTTAAAAACTTGTCCTCCATTGCAGGAGTAATTGTGATGAATCCTCAATCAGGGTAAGTACAACCCACGTGATGAATTTAAGGAGGTGAAATTAGAGGCTGGTAGGACGACAACAACTGTTGGAAAGCACCGTGAGCAAATGATGGATGAGCCCAAGGAAACAAATGGATAGATTGTCAAACATACAAACCGACAGCACAACGGGAAATTGATGGCAGCTGTTTCTGCCAGAGCCCGGACCCACCACGCTGCCTTAAAGCATCATTAACTTTAGTAGAAAAGCTGTGTGCCACAGAGACTTTATTAGGCAGAATCACAGGTGTTTAAGAACTTGATGAAGTATTTTCTTGACACCAGTGTTCTTGGTGCACGCACAGATGCTGTGAGGGCCTCACGTGTACACCAGAGTGACCCAATGTGTTTGACATGCCGAAAGCACCTGGAGCACTCTGGTCAATGGTCTGCCCGGCCAAAAACGAAAATTGGGTCTAGTCAGGCAAAAATAAAATACGGGAATGGTGCCTTCTGGAAGGTGTAGTACGGAAGGCAGGAGAAGCAGCACTGTGGCTCATGCTTGTGCCATAACATATGAGTCGGTGATCCAGCTCTCTATCACCCCAGGTCCTCCCCAGCCATACCTGGTGGGCCTCTGTCTGCAGTACCAGCTGTGCAGGTGCCAAACACTGTGCCACAGTGGTTTACACTCAGGTCGCGCTGGTGTATAGGCACTCCAACAGACAAGGCAGCAGAAAGGCTGCGTCATGACGCGTTCAGGAATTCTTCCTTTAGCATTCATTCAACTGGAGTGTCTGTTCCTGAAGGACTGCACCCCACAGAGGGGACCCATGCTCGAGAAGGTCGTGAAGAACTGAAGCTGTGGGAAGGACTCAAGTTACAGAATTTTGTGGAGAACTGTCTCCCATGGGAGAGACCCCACACTGGAACAGGGGAAGAGTGTGAGGAGGAAGGAGCAGCAAAGACATGGAATGAACTGAACACAATCCTCATTCCCCATCTCCCTGCGCTGCTAGGGGGTATGAGGTAGAGAAAATCAGGAGTCAAGTTAAGCCCACGAAGAAGCGGGGGGTGGGGAAGTTGTTTTAAGATTTGGGTTTATTTCTCGTAACCCTACTCTGATTGTAATAAATTAAATTAATTTTTTCCCAAGTCAAGTCTGCTTTGCCTGTGACAGTAATTGGTGAGTGATCTCCCTATCCTTATCTCAAGCCATGACCTTTTCATTATATTTTTGCCTTCGCAGTTCAGCTGAGGAAGAGGAGCGATAGAGCAGCCTTGGTGGGACCCTGATGTCCAGCCAGGGTCAACCCTCCACAGCTGTACAGCAAAGCTCAAGAAGAAATGCAGTCCTGCTTGCTTTGTCAATAACTTCTTTGGCTATTTTTGATAATATCCTAGAAGCTTTTAAAGGACATTCAACAAAAAGGTCACTTGGAAGTGTTTGCAAAGATTAGGGGAGATCAGGATGCGTTTACTGTGCACTATCTGCCACATGCTCAATTCACTGTCATGGAGGAAGAAAACAGCAGAATTAATCCTCACAGAGGAAATTAGGATGATACTGTGCTGGGTCACGTTCCTGGATTATAAGATTTCCACCAGTCAATCCTGAGTTATTGCTCTGCAAATACTCAACAACCTAATTTGATAGACACTCTGAAAAAAAATTATAATAGGAAATTACTTTCCCCGTGTTTCAGAATAAACGTTCCATAGAAAACAAGAGGCATTTAGCCTGATGCCAGGGAATGCCCACACCTTTATTAGCGCAGGCTGATTCTCAAAGCAGGTCTCCATCATTCTGTTGCTATTAACCTTCCTAACAAGCAAATTTTTATTTTTTTTTTTGCACAGTTAGCATGAATTACTCTGTTCGGGAGGGCACCCAGGCTTTGTTAGATGGAGGGTTGCTCACACACCCATCTGTATCTTCACAGTGAAGCAAGATGTGGATTAAGGACAGAAAAAACGTTTCCTTAGACGCTTTGTCCTAGACCCCATTATCCCATAGAACAGTCTCAGGCAGGTGCTTGTCTACAACTTTCCCCCTGAAATACATGTTTTTCCTTAACTAATTTGCACGAATTCTTGAGAGAACACACACACAGGTGACATAGCTGTAAGAGTCACGCAGCTCAAACAGAATATCAAAACACACAGGGATTAAAGACAGAATCTGACTTCCTGCTTTCAAGGTGACCTCAGCACCTACCACAGGGTTTTCTAAGTCACCCACACAGGTAAGGGCATCTGCACGTGCATGCCGTTCGTGGGAAGGTAACCCCGCTAGGCATTTTCACATCCCCTCACAGAGCCCTTCGAAGCAATACTTTGGTAAGGTCGATAGAAAAGCAGCATTTCAAAAAGCACCTGTTTGGAGCGTGGGAAACAGGCAAATCCTCTGAGTCCTACTACCATGTCAGCTACTGCACGTTACTGGAAATCCTCCCTCTCCTCCGGCAGAAGCGGGGGGAGCCTGGCACATCTGACGGGCTGCTTCACCCCAGAACTCAGGCATTAAGCTCATGGGAATCACACGTGTGTGAAAGGTGTGCTGTGGAGCAGGGAGGTGCTCTCCTGTTCCTGCAGAGAAACCAGAACATACCACTGCTGTGTAACTACTTCACATCCTTTCTAGCCTCCTCCTTCATACGGGGTAATTCAGCCCTTTCTGGCATATCAGAATTATAGCCGATAACATTTTGTCATACCCCACAGGTCCAGAATACTCAATCACCAGGTCATGCTGGTAGGGAGGATGACCCATGGGGCCTGAGAAGGCTGAGAACTAACAGTGTCGAGGCCAGCTGTAACATTTCTCACCCCAGCTATTCTGAAATTTGCAGATGTATCTTATTAATAAAACCAACGTAATAGACTGCTTTGCTTATGTACCCTGGGAGGTGGCTCCTCAAGCAACACAGAATCACGAAAGACCATTTGGCCCATGACAAACAAAATCCTCCCAAGCGGATGCAGTGCTGGTGCCCCACTCACAGTCAGTCTGGAAACCACCCGAGGCTGGAGGCAAGAAATAAGATGAAGAATAAAATGCTCCGGTCTCGAATAAGCTCTGAACAGTCTCTCAAAAACTCACGCCTCTTTACAACAATTTTTTTTGAAAACTACTCCTAATGTAGCTAGGAGTGAGGTCTCACTGTGCAGGGCACTGTGCAAACAGAAGAGAAACGGCGTTTGCCCCAGCGAGGTTAGGCTGTATTTAGAGAAGACAGATGGCAAGCGCAGGAACAGAGGCCCAACGGCAGCCGACGGCTCGTGGAGCAGCCACGCAGCTCGGAAGTCAAACCTCTCAGATATTTGCCTGGTGACCAGTGCTTCAGATTTCATTGCTTCCTCAAGTCCTTGTCCTGGCTGCAAAGTGACATGCAAATGCCTGTAGGGCTGCACTGGGATCTATTTTCCCTTGCATAAATTTATAGAATTTCTCCCCTTCTGAGAATCCCTCTAATCTGACCAAACAGTCCTGCTCTAAGTAGAACTCGCAGCTGTAGAATGCGTGCTCGCCTGAATTCTTTTAAACAGTTAAAAACAACACCCAACTCAAGCGAAAAGCCCAGAGGAAACGTATCCTACTTCCAAATACTTGAACTAGTCACACTGATTTAACTCTAGACATTCCTGCAGCACAAAGCGGTACTTATGTTTATGGTTCAGACTGCAAACTCCTCACTTTTCAAGACGCTCACAAAAGAAACGTGACGGCTTTGGGTGGGGAGTTTGCATCAGCAGGAGCTCAACGGCGTAAGGGGTTCACTGTTTGCTTTTGGTAGGGCTTCGTTCTGTCACCCGTGTTTCTCTTGGTCACTTGTGTGGTAACGTGGCATGTAGCGTGTCCGGGCATGACGCTGTCGGCTCCAGTGCAACCGATTCACTGTGGACACGTGGCCAGTTCAGCTCACAGGTCCAACCCAGTGGAGCACACATGCTTCAGTGGGGTTCCTCTGGGCTTAAGTGTCCAGCTTTGATTTTTCTGAGTTTGTGAAAGAGTTAAATGTTGATTTTAGAATCTCAGTGTCCTGCCCACCAGAGAATTATATTTCAGCATACTATTACGGCAAATTTTACTAATGCTTGCCTATGGGGATATCTGGGTAATGGCGCCATCTGACTCTTATCATAATTTGATTCAAACTCATATTGCTTTTACATTTTATTTCTCTTTGCCATTCTGGCTTGTAACAGCCAACAGCAGGCTGAAATTTTACCTAAATGAGAGCATTTTTGCACAGCAAAAGAACATTACTCTGTGCCGTTTGCTTAATAGTTCACATTACTGTGTAGGGAGTGTTGCATCCTTAGGCCAAGTTCCTGGCACCCGGTTTGTTAAAAGTTTCAAGGGCAACATAACAGCAGCTTCTGCATGGTAAAAACCTTACTGTATGGGCAAAATTATGGTTTCCCAGGTAGACTAGAAGTCAAGAAAAATCTCAGCTGTACTTATGCACGGGCAGAGGTAAGTGAATAAAGGCATGCTACGCCGTTGCCACAAAGCACCCAGGTTTCCTAGTGAAAAAAGCCCTCATTAATACTGGGTTCATACTGTCAGTCTTAGAGAAATGTAAGAGAAGGACTTTGCCATCTCTGCGTTGTGCCTTCTGCAAAAGCATTCAATGATATTAGTTGCCCAAAACAAAAATAAATAAAGATGTGATGAATTGCAAGGAATGGAAGAAAACTACTGAACAGAGGAGCAGAGTCTAAAGCGGATCAATGTCATCGTGACAAGTGAGACAAACTATCAGCTTACTGGAGTGCAATCCAAACCAAAGGGGAGCCGACTGCAGCAGCAGGTGGGCCTGACCCTTCGTGCTTTCTAGTTGGAAAGAGAGCTGCAGAGAGAAGGGAGGCTGCTCTGCGGGCCAAGACATGGCAGAGCAGCCCTGAGTGTCTGGGCTATGACGGGAGGAAGGGCAAGGACAGCCCAGGCAGGAGGCAGCTGCTCGTGCTCTCTGGGTGCCGAAACACTGCAGAATTTCCCATGCTTCCAGGACTCCACTGCCGCGGATAAAACCACAGTAATGTCAACAACTGAGCTGTGGTCAATGAATGTTCATGCTTCCTTGGTGCTTACCATGTCTGGAGATTGCTTAGATCGCTTAAATCACACTGGAGCTGCTAGCACATAATCTGTGAAAATGACTCCATTTGCCCTGTCCTTACAACGTGGTGGGACACCAGAAAGCACTTTACATAGTATGGAAGGTAAAACAACACAGTACAAATGCCTTACAGTGTAATTTCAACTTGGAAGGAAAGGAGCACCCTACCTACCTCACCTCAGGCTCCTAACTCCTTCCCCACAGCCCAGGAGTCATACACAGCTGTGCCAAAAGCAAAAATTGGCTGAATTCTCAGCTTTGATCAGGCTGGAAAAAAATTCAGATTCAGATAAAAAGAGACAATATAAAATGCAACAGCCATAAAAAGGAGTAGGAGCTGCACCACCAGGAACAGAAAGGGATTTCAGACAGATCAGATTTTATGTTCCATGTTCCATACCCTGTATCTGCCTCCAGAAGTAAAAGAGACTATAAACCTGCAATAGCTATGGAACCCTGTGTCCCAGTTCATAGTATTTGAAAGCTTAAACCACTTGCTAACATGTTTCGGCATTGATCCTAAAACATATTAGCGCTGGTTATTTACCTCTCAATAGAACTCTTGTCCATGCAAAATGCCCAGGCTCTTCTGACACTCGCTTAAAAGCCAGTCAAGAGTCCAGGCCAACTGTAACTAACAGAATGTCTCTTCTGTAATAAGTGTTCTGCCTCTCACTTGGATTTCAAAACTACTTATTTATGGCCAAAACCGTACACATCAATTTAGCTCTCTCTTCCATTTGTAAATGTCACGACTTGAGTCATTTGGTATTATTTCATTATTGCCTCCTGTGATTTTTTCAGCCCGCCTATTGTTTGCTACTTCTTATTTGAGAATACTGCAATTTGTGTTTCAAACTGCTAGATTAAAGTGCAAGTGTCCACCTTTATTAAGCCAGAACTCAACATGTTATCCACCACGAATTTTGTATTTGCCACCCGGAAAACCGAGTTTGCCGGGAAGCTGCTACACTCACTTGTGTGAGCTGGGGCGTGTTCTGCAAAGCTCTTCGTGCACCAAGGAAAACATCACTGATCCATGCCCAGAACCAGTGTCGCTGCAAGCAACAGCTGGAAGTACCTGCACTGCGCTGAGCTCACGTGCCTGCCAGGGGATGTGTGACACGAACGTTCAGACCATCATTAATTACAGGAGTAGTGGTTGTAGACCACCTTTTCAACCTGAAGAGTATTCTGCATTTAACCAGGGAAACACGCTGGTGGGGAAGCTACTACACAGAAGCTGTATGTGCCAATAGTGCAAAGTATTTTAGGGGAAAAAACCAAGCCAAACTAGACTCAAAGCATAAAAAGGGACTACAAACAAGCTAGAGTTTAAAATGATACAACCAGATGCATACAAAAAATGACAAATGGATTCTTTCCAAGTTCCCACTTCCTCTCTCCCAGTAGTTGATCTTATTTTTCCCCTGAAAGAGCTCAAAGGACATATTTAACAGAATTGGATAAATACCTCGAATAACATGAGAAAGACATTAGTGAGTTGATTAGGGTTGATATTGATCTAGAAAGCTAGATATTGTTATTTTTAGATTACTATAAAGTACTTCAGTGGCTTATGTTGAAATGATTTCAGAAACTGTTTTTATTAATACACATCTGGCTGTACTTCTAAGCAGGTGCTGGAAGTTTGATCTTCAGCTTTAAAATCCTGAGACCCTTAGTTGCTAGGAAACCAGCAAATCTAATTCCTGTGTCTCATAACACAAAAATATAACTATATACTGATTTTCTCAGAGAAACTCACGCTATGTATTTTTCAATTCCCCCTTTTGTCAGTAATTTGAAGCCTTCTTTTGATTCATTTAGGCTACAGAAAAGGCACATCAGTTACAAACATATTGGTAAATATGTTAACAGAAAAAAACACAGAACATTCTTTTATCAGAATTTTTCATTTATCTCTTTGCTGGAATAAGAAATGACTGAGCAGCACGTTATAAGGTCTTGAAATTTACTTCCAATATGGATTCACAAATTTGTCTTTACTATTTCATTACCATGATTGTTGATCATTTCTGGTTCAGAAGATGTCTTTGTAGACAATCAATCTAGTGTCTTTATGAGAAACATTATTCATACACATACCTAAAAGATCTCTGCTTTCATTACAGCATAACCAGTTACCCATCTATCTACGTACACCCATCTGACCCTGCAATTACTGGCTTATCTAGAGGATGCATTGCAACAGGGTTATTAATTTTACTTCCTTAGACTTTTATTCTTTGGCTTGGCAGGTCTACGAGGAAGAATAACACATATTCCATTAATAACAATTATCAGTGACACGATAGGAGCCTGAATGACATTTAATTTAAAAAGTGGTATTTTGTCTGTGGACATAAGCAAATATAAATACCCTGAATTCTAGGAAACTTGTTTCTTAATTGTATCGAAGACATGCTGCTATAGGAAAGAAACAGTGATAGTGCACCCTTTTACAAGGGAAAGAAAAAAAATCAGCAATACCTAAATACAAAATCAATATCATCTCCACTAATTATCTCGTATTTTCTCAACATATGTCAATAAAAACCAGATCCAGTAGCAAGAAAGAAGTTAGGACAGTCAGTTGATTCCCTTCTTCTAGAGCTCTCAGAACTCCACGTCCCTCTTTCTCGGGACAGCACAGCCAACACCCCAGCAGACACCAGTAGAACATCGCACCCTGCAAGCCTTGGCCACAGCAGGCGAGCCAGGCGCAAGCGCCCAGATGCACTGCACATCCTGACTGCCTCCTCATTTCCAGGAGGAAACGTCCCTTCTTACGAAAAGCAGGGACATGCACAGGCTCTGTTCCGTGTTCCCCCGTTTCAGAGCCTGCTCACAGCCAGCCCCGCTGGTGCTGCCGGCTGCTGCCGCAGGCAACACAGCCGCGCTGGAGGGAAGGTCTCAGTCCCTCGTGATACACCGCGTAAGAGCTTCTGCCATTACTTACAAGGGAATTGTTCTTCTCTTTGCCTTTAACAAAATAAGTAGGAAATGACAGACAGTAAACTGCATTAAAATGTTTCGACTGCAAATCACACACTTAAGCTTAGGAAATGGCAGACTTTGATGCTGCTGCGCAGTCTTTATTCTGCCCTTTCAGCATTATGACATGTTTTTCAAATTCCATAATCTGAACCACTTTTCCAAACACTGGGCTTTGAGCGAGATAAGAGCTCAGTGTTGGAAGATAAGTGCTGGAAGAAATCCAGCATGCCTAGAATTAAGATTGCACAAAGAGCTATAAATTTAGATTTTCCCAGGTCTCCAATTCTTGACCTTGCAACTGAGACACATTGTAATGTGTACCTTCAGTGAATACATGTGCACGTACACTAATGGTATTATACACGTATCTCACATACACAGACAAATCCATTTTCTCTAGTGAAAATGTTTCTACTAGGGAATAACTTTAAAATCCTTTGACCGCATAAGTAGTCCTAACAGAAGGATCCTACTGCAAAGATCTAACTACAGCCTAAAAGCTCACTGAGTCCTTTTAAACAGCAGACCTCCATCACTGACAAAGCATCAGTTACTCCCCAGAAAAACGTCTTCCCTTCACACCCTGCAGTTGCCCACCGTGGTTCTTACACACACCCCCAAGAAAGCTCGAGAGAGAGCAGCAGAGCAGAGCTCTGCCAGAAATGGAGATGGAAAAGACTAAGATTGTTTATCTTAAGAAAAAGACGAGTGAGGGAGGACACGATGAAAGGAATCTAAAAGGGATATGGATCTGGGGGCTTGCAGTCTACCTCGGTGAGAACAAACAGCGGAGTGTTTTCTTCTCTTTAAATAAAACAAAAAAAAAAAGTCTAATTGTCAGAGACTCCCTCAGCATCGCAAGTGGCACGTTCTCCAGCGCATGCCTTGCTACAGCTGTCAGGTGCATAGGGAACCGTATCAGTATTGTGATTTTCTATTCCAGCACTAACATCTGAGAGACCAGTAAGATAAACAGTTTCCTCCCCAAAACCCAGTAGAATGTTAAAGCACGTATTCACCTTCCTTTCCCTTGTTCCATCTGCTCTAGGACTCCGCCCCTCTCACCCGAATGTGCAGTACAGACAAAGCCACCTCTGAACCGACAGCGGGATGAACAGAACACATCCAGCAGACAGAAGGCTCAGCCCGGTTCACTGCAGCTGGAGAGAACCTGCCCGAAGGGACAACGTGGCCAGGGCTCAGGAGAAGCGGACCAGCCCTCGGTCACTGCTCTCTGTGCTGTCCCCCTGCAAGAGCGAATCAAGCCCGTGGTCACACGGCTTTGATTATCTAAGCTCATCATTTGAGCTGGCTTTTCAAAGCCACCTCACTCACAAGAAGCAGTACTGGAAAATTGAAAAGGAAAAAGGAAAACTCAGATTATGCAACCAAGCATCTATTTGCAAAACTATTACTATAATTGAAATACAGTAAGGAATAAAACACAGAATTAAACTTCAGCCATCTTCCATCAAGCCACCTCCATTCTCTAAGCATCTGGTGTTGCTATTTACCAAAAAAATTAATTAAAAAAAAAGTTGAAGAATGATGTTTGGAAGGATACACATATCTAAAGTAGCTGGAATGATCTAAATTAAAAATGCAACAAAGAACATGTGGAGGGTGGGAAGAAGAGACGTGGCAAGAAAGAGAGGAAAAGAGAAAGACCGGAGGCCACTGTTCTTATATGCGGAGAGCACAGCCTGCAAGAGAATTACTGACAAATCACTTGAGGAAATGCAGCTCATTAGACTCCGCTGTGAATATAAGGCAGGTAAATGATCTGCAGGTAGACCTCAGAAAAGAAATAAGATCTAGGAAAAGAGTTGGTCTCTCATACACAGTTTCTCTGAATTCTCTCATCATTATTAAAACCCAGGCTCTATAGGAAAGGTGGAAAAAATTGCCATATTAGTGCAGGTTTCCTATCAATATTAAAAACGAGAGTATGAGGCTCCAAAATCAACTTCCACTATTTTTACTCTGCAAAATTCACAGGACAGAAAAAAAAATTTGTAACTACACTATCGCTGCTCCTGCCCGTACTCCCCTAGGTCAGAGCAGCATGTCCAGGCCTTCAGGAATAAGCATCTCTGTGGACCATGAGTAGCAATCATCCTCACTTCAAAATACCTAACAGTTTGTCTTCAAATAAGCCTTGCTGTAACTATGCACTCAGCTCAGGCTCTGAGCTTGAATTTCAGCTCTGAACATAGAGTAAATCCACTGCAGTTGCCTTCGCAGCTGGTTTTTTTCCCCTCTGTCCGTAGGCAACGCTTGGAGGATAAAGTAGAAAGGCACAACCAATGAGGCTTACTAACATACGCTGCTGCATAAAGGTACGGTAACAAAACCACCTAGGGTACCTGTGACGTGCCAGCGCTGTAACTCAACACACAAGTTGTCCAGTTCCCAGAGAGCTAAAATTCTCACCAAAAAAAAGTCCAGCGTAAAATGCCAGCTGCGGGTCAGCTGGAATCCGTAGCTGACAGATCTGCAGGTTGCACCAGTGCAACAGACAGAGGAGCTCTTGGTCCCAGCTGACATAACCACCCTCACTGCAAATCACTTTGGCAGATTTATTCCAGCTAAGGACTTCTCTGAAATGTAAATTAATACTCTGCTATGAGCGTAAAGAATATACATTGATATCGGTGCTTTTCACCAAACGAGTCCTTCCAGCATCACCTCTTCTGAGAGGGGACAGAGGAACAGAACAACGAGCAGAACAGGAAAGTAAGAGGATCTTGAACCTAGAGCTCTGAGTTTAAAAGGCAGCTTAATCTCCTTCTAAAAGAAGAGCTCCTTTGGCACTGTTTGAGGGGACAGAGGACAAGAGAATTAATTTGGAAGCCTCCTGTATACACGGTACATGAACAGAAGTGCTTGTACGTACCTTGCAGAGGAGCACTGGAGTTTCTCCACTTGGAGTAGAAACTTTTTCCCCCAATATGTTATTTTGTGCCGATACTTATTTTATTCACAAAGCAGTGCTTTAGCTAAATTATGCAATAAAGAGCAAAGCAGCCTAAACTCAGAGGTGCATTGTAACAGAAACCACATATGGTTCACCTCACACAAAATAACTGTTAGACGTTCAAGATTGAAGAAGTATTATCTTTTTCATATTGTGGAAAATAAAATATTTTTGTATATATCTTGTATTTTATACCTGTAGCCACAAAGAAACGGGTAGCACTAACCAAAGGCTTTAGAAAACATGTTTCACATCCCTAGCGCTGACAATAATGACAAGCAACTAATCTTCGCTCAATAATCGTGTCTTTTATAAGAGCACTTCCTTTTACAATTTCTAGCACATAAACTGCGAGAAAGGAACACACAAGATTAGATGAGTGCAACTTGACCTTATATTGAAAAACAGATTACTGCTCTCCTGTATTACAGAGGTTAGAAAATCAGTGATTTCTGCGTGGAACAGCTCACAAATATTAGTAACGATTTCTTGCAGTAGAAATTGGGAAGACAATTAGATGTCCCCTTTAGCCTGAAATAATGCAAGAATCTTAGATGCTTTACTCTCTCAAAATGTAAAGGTGACTTCCAATCTGCTGTGCCTCAGCAATAAATTGAGAAAAATATAAAAAAGGTAACTTGGTACCTGGATACACGTATACCCCTCCATCATAATTAATAATGGTAGTTTTATTATGGCCCATGTAGCAGCTAATCAATAGGCTTTGGTACCTGCACAGTCAAGAGCTCCTCTGCGCTTGCGTAATGTCCACGACTAAAACTTGTAGCTCTTCGGGCGAATGCATTTACCACCTCTAGCCCAAAGTCAGCAGAGAAACATGTATTTACACTCCATACATCACTCTTAACACTTGTTCAGATTCAGGCTGAACACTCCAGAGCACAGGGGAGAAGGGTAGAAGAGGAGGGAGAAAAACAGAAGGCAGGGCAAATAGGAGGTGAGCTTACTGGAGATTTAGAGGTGAGAATCGCACTTCTGCTACTTCTGGACCATTTTTGATCTGAGTTAGCTCAGAAGGGCTATTCCATCCTTCCTCAGAAGAAACAAACTGTAAAATCATCCTGCTTCTCATAAGGAAAAAGGTCACACACAGGACTTGGAGATGTGACCCAAAGCCATCAGAAGACAGAAGCAAGGTCCCCACGAACCTTGGACATGCCTCTGCTTCAGCTGTTGCAGGCTCCTAAGACCTAATTTCTTCCACTCTAGTTTTCATGACATATTTCATTCATTCCCCAATCCCCATTCATCTCAGTAATAAGCCACTAGGAGCAATAGCTATTACCTGTTATGTCCAGAAACTAGCGTTAAAAAAAAAAGTGAAAGAAAATGGTGTTGAGGTTCTTCAGAAGACATTATAGCTCAACTTCTTGCTCAAATTACATACAAATGCTTGACTTCTCTTTTTATCTTCTTCAAATTTGGGATACTGCACCTAGGACACTTAGGACCTACTTCACAAATGTACTGAGGAACTGTAGGTGACCGTGACCTTCTTTTGGAAGAGCTGGTTTGGTTTTCAGATCTTCGAAGACCAGATCCTATAAACCTTCCAGGGCATTCCAGAATCAAAGCCTTCCATACAGTGACTTTTATAAAGCTCTTTCAAACTGTTTAAGGACTGTGAAAGGATTCTTGTTATCCTTCCCACTTGCTGGACCCTTAAGCCCCTGTAAAACACAAAACCTTTTTCTTTCCTTTAGTTTTTACAGAGGGTACTGCTTTTTCTCCCATGTTTTCTTTTGCTTTTTTCACTCATTCCCAACTATCTTCCAGTTTAACTTTCTCCTCTGTTCTTCCTTAAGTATTACAGTAGATATTAATTCTCCACTTCAGTTTTTGTGTCTTCAATTCTTGCCTTTTTGATCTCTCTTGCCTAGTCAGTCTAATCTTTTATTCTTAAGTCTTTTCCCCTATATACCATTATCTACTGCTATATTATTTCTTATGAGATGCTCTTCACTGTACCCACGATTTAATCACTACTCTATGCTTTTGTTGAGCTTTCTACCTAAAGAAACACCCATCATCTTTCTCGCCCTCTCATTTCCTTCACCACTTGTTTTACCTGGCCAATTTACTACCTGACCTCTCCATTTCCCGTTCTCACCCCTCCTTATTTACGGGTTTGCCTCACCCACTCCTCTGCAATTAGCCTTTGACTGTTTTTCACGCAGTCCCCGAATGCACTTAGCTCTAACCTTGTTTATTCTTCCAGCCTGTTAATTCATAACCCCTTCTGCATTATCCAAACCGATTATTCAAGCGAGCACCTCCTGCAATTCCAGCATGTTTTGCATCTCCGGGTAGATATTTCCACAATATTGGTGTTGCTGAAGGAAAGTTATTAATCAGACAACTCCAAGCAACTTATGAAGTCCATGAGTACTTTGGAAGCGGCCACCTGAGGAGAAGCCAGTGCAGCACAAATAGCTGCTACACCAGGTCTCCTACTCCATCAGCCAGGGCAAAACCAAACTCTCCTTCATCCACCTGGCAAGGCATTTTGCTGACCAACTATTTGTTCACAGTCCTTTCCTCTTCCCTCACACCCCCCCACCCAGACACACACCCCCCCACTACAGACATCAAGTTTTCCAGACTGGAAACACCCAAAGTTTCTCTCTTTCTTTCCGAGACATCTCTGGTTTTCAGTAGGATGGGTATGGGACTTAAATCAATTGAGAGATACTTCGCTTTAGTTTCACCACTCGATTAAGCACAAACTAGCCTTCACTTAAGTAACAAATGACATAGCATGCTTTTTACACGCCAGGGAAATTTCCTGTGCTCTAAAGACTTTTTCTCCTCTGCAGAGAATCAGAACAAGACCAACAGTCTTGGTGGCTGACAAGGAGAGGGTTGCTGTGAAGGAACTCCCACCTTCCTCAAGAGCGTAGGGGCAGGGTTATCGGTGCCTGCCAATGCTGTGGGAAATTTCACATGGGGTGGACCAGCACCAGCACAGAAACATGGAGCCTTCACATTTCTGACTGCATCCTCCACAGCTACGCCACCCAGGATAGGTGGATACAGCTTCCTAGACTTTGTGTCCACAACGTAATAACATCAGTTATCTCATTTCTCCAAGTTTGCTTCAGAGGAACACACAAAACCCAGTATGTCAGATCTTTCCTGAGGAATCTTCTTGCTGAGTTACAGCAGATCCTTACACACACACACACTATTGACTGTAAATGACCTATGTGAAGTCAGGAGGAACAGGAAACACACAATCAATTGCAGGAAAAGCAAATACTCCACTTTAAGTTGCCTTAAAATTGACTTCACCTTTACTGGAAGTCAGACTACATCAGTCTGAGAGTCCCTTTTACCTCGTTAGTAACTAGTGACTATTGTAACACAGGATTGCTGCCGTTTTCTTTAAAGCAGCCAGTGTAACAGCTGCACAGGAGGTGCTGTGCACAACCTACTGCACTGCTAAAAGATAACGGGAAAAGTGATGATACCTGAACTTTTCCAGGGCAAGCAGAATTTGAAAAGAACCAGAGCGCTCAAAAAAGGTGATCTGTACTGTGGCATGTGACAAGGTGCCTCCAGGACTGCTCTCGGTTTTGGTAACGCAAGACACATAAGTGATTTTGGCTTTCCAGTGGGGATTCTGGGTTTTATTCAATTTTACACAAGCTGGCAGATAAAACATAGGCAACAGATCTACTCCTGGATCCTGAGTGCATCATACATGTCCTCTCCATCATCTTTGCTAAGTGACGTGACACATATATATGAGGTCTCAGAGTATAAGCAAGGCCACGACAGGTGTGATTAACCAGAGTTGTAATTGAGGCATGGATAGCTAACACCCAAGATAACATTCCATATTACTGTAGAAGCATTCAAGGGGAAAAAAATGCCAACACTTGCCAAATGGTAAGAGAGAAGGTTTCTTTTCTGCAACAGAGCATAGGGAGAAAATATGGAAATCAGGTACATTTGCACTGCACCACCTCACTACCTTAAGTCCTGGACCAGCACCAAGAAGAAATATTAAATTTTATTATCTTTTTAATTTTACACTTACTATTTAATCCATTTAATGGGATTTCACCCAGTGATTCCCACATGTCTGGAGGAGGTCAGAGTAGATGATCACGGTGATGCCTTCTGGCCTGCAAATCTAGGAAATCACTGGGCCATTAGAGCCTCTCCAAAACAGGCAATTAAGAAGTACTTATAACACCAGCAGCTGTCTGAGATTCAAAAAGCCTCACAGGCTCATCTGGCTCGGGGAACTAGAGGAGCACAAAAAACACCGTTAAAACTTCCAGTTTCCCCAAACTTTTAACATTAGAAAGCTTCATATTTGAGATGACAAGATGATACCAAGACCACCATCTCCTGTGCTCCTGGCATCATCAATCTTAAAAAAAAAAACAACATTGAATCATTTAAATAACTTCTAAGCTGAAAGGCTCGCCTAAAAGGTATTTTTGAAGAGGAATGTTTATGCATGCTGGAAACAGAAATTGGGTTGGATCAGTTGTTGGTGGTAGGTGGTATAAAATTACACTCTTCAGGAGGATCAGCTGTTGCCTATCGCCTGCCTGGTAGTACACAGGGAGGTGACTGGAGCCCCATTAGTAGTAGCTCTATCCAGCCCTGGATTCAGAGGAGCAGAGAGCTGTGAGCCCTGAGGACAGAGAGTGGTGAACAAGAATGGGAATGAGTTCATTCTTCTCAAAGAAGTTGAGAAAAAGGCACAGTCCGTGTATTTTGGCCTATTATCTCGTTGAAGCAGTTTTTACCAGTTTCAGAAGAGGGGAATATAGGTAGGTGCTGAATTGGAGACACGGGCTGGGTGGCATTTTCAAGTCATAGAATAACAGAATCATTTAGGTTTTTAAAGACCTTTAAGATCATTGAGTCCAACCTGCCAGCATGGCTTCACCAAGGGCATTAGGATCTTGCTTTCTAAAGGTCACCAAATAAAGAGCCATCTCACTTAGCAGGGCCAACATTTACCAGCAATGCATTTCTATAGCCTGGGTATCAGCACCTTCAATTATTTTTGGTGGGGTCCATTGTTTTCCAAAGGAAGTTTTTATACACTTTGCTTTTACAAACGACAGTTTCACAAATCTCTTTGTGCTCTGGAGGAGCTGAAGCAGGCACAGTAAGTACCACCCATTAAACCACTCTCTTTATACCTCTGTTATAGATGTTCAGTAGGTGTAGGCTTAAGAACACACACTGTTTAAAGACAGGGTAAAAATGCCTTACCAGAGGCAGCACTACTAAAAAGAAAGAACCTGCACTATTTACCATATGCTAAGATCAGTAATACATTAAAAGCCATCAAGAAGAAATTACATGCAGCCCACATTGTTTTCAATGTGTTCTTTTACTTTTTACCATCTTGATCCATATAAATGATGGACCAACTATAGAGTCAAAATGGTTTCTTGGGAGAAATGGGTATAAAGCCCATTATATGCTGTTGATTCCCAGTGTGTAGAGGCTGGTGCTATGCAGGAAATTGCTGCAGCGTTAAATTTCACTGCAATCCTTTCGCTGTGCATTGATGCAGCCAAACAAAATGAAAATGTTTATTCCAAGTCCTTCGTAAGAAGAACTAAGCAGAAATCACCATCTACTCAATTACGCATGCTGGAGTTCAGGTTTGAACCTGAGCTAACTCACTGGGGACAGAAATTTTGTTTCTCATCTCCTCACACCAGGAGGATGTTTGAATGACATCCATAAAAGATAAATGACACCCATCCCTTGAAAACCTTACATCTAGGCTCCCCTACAAACAGCTTCTCATAGACTACTGCTCCTGCACTTGATGTGCACTGAACTTCTTCTGGAACTGCATTTTTCTACACTTCTCAACCCTTCATGTGGGGTTCACTTAATGCTTTTAATGGAAAGAGCCTCAATTAAGCAGGCACTCAATACCACTAAAAAAGCCAAATGAGAAACCTAACTGTAGCAACACAAAGCGTAACTCAAAAACAGTGCTGCAACACACGTTTAAGTCGTGTTCAAGTGTTTCAAGCTTGACCCAAAGCTCCCTGTGGTTAATGACTGGATTTATACCAGATGTCCTCCTGCAATGTCTTTCACTGAATACAGTCTTAAGAACGTGCTCAAGAGCCTGGTTAGAGAAAACAGCCCAGAGGCTCTTTGGAAAGACCCACACACACAGAGAAAGCAAGAGTTTCCTCTAAGTCAGCAAGGTTGTGGCCCCTTCGCTGACACTGCCTGCACGGTATAAAACACCCCTGCTCCCCTAACAGGGAGAATCTGCTGCGGGACCACAATGTGCCTGATCCCCACTGTCAGGAACATGTAGGTTTGGGATGTCTCTTTATTTGTCACACGTTATTTACTTTGAATAAATATATAATTTTATTTTGAAAGCACTGAGCCAACTTGTTCTTCTTCAAGAGCACCTTAGGTTTTTTGGCCTAACTCCTTGAGACCTGGAGCTTAACAGACAAAGGACTGCTCTATATTTATGTTATACCAAGAAAAAGTATTTCTATGTCAAGTAGTGCAGCTCCACATTTGACGAGAGCAGTCAGCTGCTGTCCTGTGAGACTACCCTCAGCCTTGCCCAATAACCCCACCGTGCCAAGAGCCATTCTGTGACACCCAGGACTGGCATTTCTAAAAAGTTCAGGGATTTTTGAAACTTCCAAAATAAGCTGGCTTCACGGACATCGCATTCCATCCAGGAGCTGACTGAAAAGAAGCTGCAGGGAGTTACCTGGGCACTGTCTGAGGAGCAGATCCATGGTCCTTCACAACTGTATGAAGTCAGACACAGGAGTCACAAGGCTCCTCTTATTCAGAAAGCCCACGTAATCGAGATCAGGACCTGTCTCTTCAGACCCAAATGCTCTGAAAAAGCCACAATCCCCAGCATTTAATCAAAGTGCTGCTTCTGAAAGTTATTCACTCAACACATTTGCTTCCCTCAATCATGGAGGAATATTCCTGGGAAAATTGGACATATTATGTATTTGAGGTTTTTAAAATAACTTTAGGCTTCATTTTAACAGGCTGGACCCCATTTTTAACTTGCTGTTTGTAGACTTCCTCCTTTAATACATCACTAAAAATGAGTGTACAATCAGGGCACTTAGTTATAATAAGACCGTTTATTTACATGGCATGTTTTAATGAATCATTAATATATTTTGTGGGTACTTTAAGTAATCCACCCTTTACCTTGGTACTTCACAATACAGCCCAGGCTTAATGGCCCATTAAAATATGCCCTGTTGAATCTTGTGGCTTAATTGATGCACTTGCGCTGTTTTGATAATATTTTCGGGAAATTTGTTTTTGTTTTCAGCAAGGAAGGACCGCACTAAATTGAAAATGAGCTCAAAAGGCCATCTATTAAATGCAAATGTGGGTGTTTTCCTTATGATTTTTTCTAATCCTCTCGGTGTTCAAGATTATGGCACATTTAGATTTAAATTACCAGATTGGTTGATCACAGCAGGAAATAGAGTAAGCATATTATTTCTATTTTGACAGAACAATAGAAGATTTTTATACATTTCATTAAGCAGAACTACTTAAAGAAAAAAAAGTCTCACTGTGTAGCACCATCTTTTACCCATGAACATCCAGGTCAAAATCCAATTAGCATTTTCAGAGGGAAGAGAACTCCTGCAGTTAAACTCCATGGCCACAGCAAATGTAAATATGAACTGAAGCTCCAATATATAAATTTTTCTGTGATCAACCTTTGCAGTGCCAAAAATTTATCACAAGTTATACTTTAAATTAGGACTTTTTCCTATCCATTTTTTGAATTCACGTGGAGAAAATGAAAGTACGTAAATAAGCTTCATAAAAACTCTGAAAGCATTCAGAAGGATAAAAACATCAAAGCAAGCGGCAAGTGATTCGGAGGTGGTCAGCTTTACACCCATTGTATCCAGACACAATGAAAGTTCCAGCAACTTCGCTATGGAAGGCTTCTTCCAACAGCCTGCTGCGGTTGTTTTGCTGTACGTAGAGGTGATGCTCTTTGGTACCACTCCGATTTAAGAAGCAGCAGTAAGCGTCATTCAGAAAATGTTTACTGCAGCGGAGAACTTTTCCCCTAGGGAAAACTGTCTCATAGGGAGGTACAGCAAGCAGACAGTTTGGGTGCCACGGCATTCTGATTGAGCCTAATAGGGGGTAAAGGTCTTTAAAACGACAGAATAAAATACTAAGCAAATCGCTAAGGCAGAGGTAAAGAAGGAAACCACAGGCAATTGCAGATACAGGAGGGCAAAGCCAGTGATTTGTGTTTGTTTTCCTCCCCATTTTTCTCCTATTTCATGCCCATTGAGAAAACAAGAAAAATGAAACTAAAATTTCATGATTAAGGCACTATCTTAGGTTCAGACTGCTGATACAGACTGCCTTCGTGATCCTGGACAAGCCATATGGTCCCACTGTACCTTGTTCTCCATGCCATAACACTGGTTATCCCAGTTTCTTCCTCACGGATGTCAGATGCTCCACACTACAGAGATATGGACCATAACTGCAGTAGCCAGTGGGACCTATCACCGCAGGCAGTCCTTGTTCGTTATCTGCTTTCACCACCTAGTGCTTTCAAAGGGACGCCACCTTCTGTCTCAAAACTAGCGTGGAATCTAAGCATGAACTAGGAGACCATTTATAAAACACAGCCAAATTCTGTTTCCAGCTGACTGTGTAGAGACGGGACAAACTCCTGCCAGTAATACAATACAAAACTAATAAAGGCAACCTGCCCCTAAACAACACTGTGCGGCTAAAATAATATTGTATGAAGTCTGCATTCACAGAAAACAAGAAGCCTACAAGAACAACTGTTTTGGCAATGACACCCACCAAACCACGCAAGAGTCACAGAATCCTGGTGTCCTTGGGCTACATGTCCATTAACAAGTGCAGCAGCCGGGATAAAGAGCGAGCTGGGTTTGATGGACAGCATCATGCTGTGTGCATTTGGGGATGAGAGGGGAAGAAGCTTGGACCATCTCTAGTCTGAGATACTGGACAGGGTATGCGCAGCAGCTGCAGTACACCTTGTTGCAGCAGCACATCTCCCAGTCCTATTTTTTAATAAAAAAAAAAAAGCCTTTTTGCTCTCCAAGACTGTTCTGTGAAGCAAAGCAAAGCAAAGCATGCAGTAACTAGGGATTATTGGGAAACTCGTTTCAGAAGCCAGCTCCCGATCTGAACTACAACTTTAATGCAGATACATCTTCACAGCACATGAAGATACTTTCACTGTGGCAAAAGCCATCCTGGGAACTTCAGTGTGCCTAGTGGCAACTTAGAATTACCCCAACATACCACAAGGCGATATGAACAGCTTCCAATCAGTCCAATGATACGTTACAGTCTGGATGCCAGGAGCAGGATTGCAGGTGAGCTCTAACGTGAAAAGCTAAGAAGCTCCAGAATCCAGTAGCCCAGCTGGTACGTAACAAAGAAATTAATTAATAGCATGGTGTCCTCCTGCAACAGCACTGGTCATATCCTTCCAGTATCGCAGAGGACAACAAATATGGGTCTTGTGAGGCAATTAAAATGGTAATCAAATGATAGCCCATGATCAATGGTGACTCCAACCTTAGGTAGTTTAATAGCAGGCTTTACGCCGCTCGTAGCAAAAAGGAGAGCAAAGGATAAAGTAGGGCCAGAGTGCAGCAGGGATCAATGACCAGAAATTGCTGTTCTAACAACTGTGGTTCTGAAAGCTCAGGAAGCCAAGGCTCGGTGCCATTCAGGTAGTCCATCAACCCGGAAAATGCCTCACCAAGGTCAGCTGCGATGAAAATACGAACTTGCGTCATAACAAAGTTAATTAATGTCCCTTCAGCCTTGCCCTTCCCCTCGTTTCCCCCATGTCACTGCACACCCCCACAGCTGGGCTGCTACCGCCAGCGCCTGCTGCACAGCGGCCCCGTCCCTCGAGCTCACCGACGGCCTCGGGGAGCACTGTCCCTGCCACGCTCCACCCTGGTACCTGCCACGCTCCACCCTGGTACCTGCCTTGACAACTGAACCCGCACTCCCTGCCGAACGCCACGGCTGTGATCAGCTGCTGCACCACTGCGGGCGTGTATCCATCTCGTACAACCTAGGAGCACTATTCCAGTGCAGGCAATAGGAATTTTTCAGCGCAGAAGCCAGAACCACAGAAAAACAGCATGTGTTTTACCTAGTGGGCGTATAGCAAGCACTTCCCAGAATTCAGACTGTATTAAGAAGCAAAAAAACGACACACTTTATTAAACAGCTTCAGCTAATGAAGTGCACACCGAATACTAAATTGAAGGCACCAGACCTAAAATATTCTGGTTTCCTCTGCCCTCATGTTTCTCATTAATATGCTGAAAAACAAAGAAAGGATAATAGTGTGAGTCTATGACATAAATTAAAATTATATATACAAAGCCAAAGAGGAAATAACATACACATTGGGCTCAGCAATTACATTCAACAAGCAGATGAAAAATTGATACAGTGAAAAAAATACACTGCCACATGAGCCTTCTCCTCTCCCAAAGGATAAAACAGGACTTTGAATTCCTTCTACAACCAGCATCTATATTCACTAAGGGAACAACAGACCAGCTAACCACCCTTTGCAACTGCAAAAGCATGGAGATACCCACGGCTGCTCCACAGTCATCATCCTCCATATTCCGTGAGCCCCAAACCATGCCACACCTGGTGACCTGCCATGAGTGATGTGGATTGTGGCATGTTTTCCAGCTCCATTTTTCCACCAGTGAATCCCAAATGCTTTCCCCTCCTTCTCCTATGAGAGAGGAACTGTCAACTTTAGCTGTTCAGAGCTGATTTGAAAACATAAATTCAATTTATATTTTTATCCTAGCGACTCACAAAAGTATCTCTCTGCTTCAACACACCCTGTTTGAATTAAAATTTTTTCAGAGATATCTAGTCATTACGTTAAGCTTAACATAGCAAGACTTCTCACATCTTTTTCTTTCCTCAGTCACTGCTGACAGTACAGTGTCACTTGCTGCAACCCATAACCTGGGCTAACCTGCAACTCAGATCCTTCTCTCTGTCCCCAAATCCAGCTTATGTGGAAATCCAGCAGATGCTCTCTACATAACAAATTCAGATATGGCTTTTCTTATCAGATCACACTGCAAAAGCTCTCTCCAGGCTCCCAACACCTTTTGTTTTTATTAAAAGAACACCTTTTCCAGCTTTGACAAATGCAATCCTGGCCCTGCTCACATCCATTTACGATACTTCAGAAAAGATGAATTTACTACCCTGTCACTTTGACAACATCAGCCATCCTATCTGTCCTCTTTTGGCTCCATCTTTTTATGTTGTATCAAACAAAAAGCATCTTTATTTTCTAAGCTCTCCCTTGCCTGTCCCTGCCTTGTCATCCCTCTGCACTGTGAAACAGGCTGTCGCTTCTCCTCAGCCAGCGACTTCTACCTTCAGCAACCACGTGATAGAAAAGCAGCTTCATCCTCTCTGCCACTGTGTCCTTCATGCTAGGAAGAAACTCTCTTTGAACATCTCCAAAGTTACTTATTACAGCCCCTCTGCTCTCCACAAAGATTTCCTTGCTGTTACAGCTAGGGAATGACCAACCTTGGACAGCTGTGTGCTGAGACCGAGCATGCCACTGACTGTCATCACTCTTTCTTTGTGTTCCTCTGACTTCAGCAACCACTTATGTCTCATCTCACAACACGTTGTCTGTTCAGTGGCAGTGCAGCACACTGCTATCCTCCACAGCCCGCCGCTGGGCTTCCGGGCACTGTGGGAAAGCAAATAATAATGAAGAAAACTGCTGTCTTCCCCCTGCACTTGGCTGTGCCGCTGCTCGCTGAACAGCCTCTTGGAAGCTGGGCTCCTGGTCTGAGTTGGTTGCACAGATCTCTGAGAGCACCATGTGTTTACTAGTGTGGTCCAGGTTCTTGTAATTTCCTTGGTGAGTGCTAAGGGCTCAAAGGATTTTCAGATCATCAAGTATTGACAAGAAAAAGCTTTTATATTGGAGAAATATGATACAGCACAGGTCTCGGGCTTCTTTTAAGAAACACATAAGCCACAAGATTTCATTTCTTGTCATGAGAGTTTTGCTTTAAAAGATCAGAAATCTGTGCCAAAAGGCACTTCTCTGCCCTAGCAACCATTTCCAGGGCAACAGACTTTCTTCTAAAGTTGAAGGTCTTTATGTCTTGCAGAATCAATTCTTCAGAGGTCTCAATTTCCCATCCTTTGCAAGGGATAGCTGGTCGGGTAGTTTATTATACGTACACCATACCTTGCAGATAGAATTTTATCATTAGAAAACTTGAGGTAGCTGTAGTAATGCTGATCTTGGACTGAGCAGAGGACATCAGGAACAAGAAAGCAGGCTTTGCATCTTGGAATAAAGACTAATGCCCATGCCTGGGGACTGGTGAAGGCACCATTAAGATATATAGCCTGTAGTGTACTGGCATCCCAACAGTAGATGCAAAAACAGAAGAAGAGTTTAGACAGACTAGAGAAAGCAGAAAAAGGGAAATGCCATTAGAAAAGTGCAAGAAAGTTCTGGATACTGAACAGGAAAATCCTTGGGTTACTTCAATTTCTTTTCCTAAGAGAACACAAAACGAACCAGAATCCTGGTTCATAAATCTTTTATAAAAATGCTTGACCTAATATACTGAGCTTTGATCTACTCACATCAACTTTCATCTTCAACTAATCATTGCGCTCTGGGCTGGGTGGCATCAGGACAGGTTTATCTTTCCAAAACCTATTGGACATTAACTAATTTTAAAGATTGGTTTGCAGTTTGTAATGACACCCCTCTTGTATATGCTCTGTATAAATCAGTACGGTCTCACATGCTACACTGAACAAATCAATAAATCACAAGTAACACCTGCAGACCCTTTATTATCAAGTGCCCTTTGAAACACTTCCTGCTCCTTTCACATAATATTTCCTATCTTTAGTAGTTACTAGAAAGGTATTTTATCATTTACCTGTCTCTCACGTTGCAGTCACTGTATGCTTAACCACCCAGTTGCTACAAGATTCAGCAGACGTCTGTGAACCTTTTTTCCTTGGCCTCGATACCCTTGAAAATTCTGGTAAAATCAGGACAAACATACTGGCATACGGGAGTGTGACCCCATAACTAGCCACAAAATAGTATGGGATTTGTCCATTAACTCAAAATGAATAAATCTTCCAGTTTTCAGTGAAAGTGGTTTATAGCAAACTGCTCACAAGAAAGAACACGTGGAGAATTACTGATCTTACTGGTATCTATTATGGTGAATAATTTTGGAGAGCAAAACATTTGTTTATTTGCTTATTAATTGGTAAATGAAAAAGTGAGTTTGACCAAATAACTTATTGATTATGAACTCAGTTTTAATTAGAAAATCACCTCAAAGTGAGATTTATATATGTTAGGGTGATTTCTAAATGCAAAAGGATTCACAGATACTCATCACAATTGCTTGTCTTCATAAACACAAAGCCTCTGCCTTGCTTCTGCAGAAATTCTTCTACCCTTCACTTTTTTTGTTTTAAACTTCCTCCGAGCAGTGGTAATGGAAAGCAACAGGTTCTACCCCAAAAGAGTTACT
Source organism: Bucorvus abyssinicus (assembly GCA_009769605.1). Lineage (NCBI taxonomy): Eukaryota > Metazoa > Chordata > Aves > Bucerotiformes > Bucorvidae > Bucorvus > Bucorvus abyssinicus. The sequence goes on along the minus strand of CM020039.1, from coordinate 4,329,935 downwards.
TGGAATAAGAAATGTCCTCCTTTTTCTAAAAAAAAAAAAAAAAAATTTCAGCATTGTTACTGTCATCAGCGCTAACACCATGTAAATCTTCATTCATTTCAAAAGATGGACAGATGCAAATTCAGGTTAGCGGTATACAAAAAGTGCCATGCGTCTTCCTGCTACTGGCACTGAGATCAGAATTTTTGGATCTGTCTATCTGAACCCTTCACTCAGAAGTACCAGAATTAATTTCTCCCAAGCTCTCCTGTAGGCTCTAAGGATCTGTGTTCTTCTGTTCAAGAACTCCCATCCTAGTCTTTGAGATTAGCCAACATCGCTCCGTTTACAGACCCCTGCTCAAGAAAGAGAGTTAACATGTTCGATCCCCTCATCCAGATCATTGATAAAGCTGTTAAAGAGAACAGGCCCCAGCACTGAGCCCTGGGGAACACCACTGGTGACTGGCCACCAGCTGGATTGAACTCCAGTCCCCATCACTCTCTAGGTCCGGCCATCCATCCAGTTTTTTATCCAGCAAAGAGTACGCCCATCCAAGCCACGAGCAGCCAGTTTCTCCAGGAGAATGCTGTGGGAAACAGTGTCAAAGGCTTCATTAAAGTCCAGGCAGACAACATCCACAGCCCTTCCCTCATCCCCTAAGAGGGTCAGTGTGGCAGCTGATGAACTAGAGTGTGCTGGGATGTGGAAAAAGGATTAATGAGAATGAAGATGTAAGAAATAATGTTAACTAGGCCTTTTCATTACAACTGAAGAGAGCTGTACACGTGTAAAATGGGTACATAAAGTTTTATAACATATTGCCTGCTCAGAACCTCTAGCATTTATTATACATTTCCATTACTATTTGCTGTAAATTGCCTATGTCTTTTACATTAAAAATAAATGGTTCCAGCTAGACAGCTAAAAGGTTTGATTGCAAGCAATTGTAGTTGACAGTATCAAACAGAAAAAGTCTATAACTTTGAGCTTAAAGCCAAAAAGAAAGAGGCAGCTTTGCAGAGCTGATCACTAGAGGACTAACCCTGAGCTGTTTTCCCTTCCATTAATGCTTGTCCTGAGTTTGGAGGTTATTCCTCCATGTTATTTCTGGAGAGGCACCACCCTTTGTCCTCTCCACTCAGCGAAGAGCTGGAACAGTCAGTAGCAGTTTTTAATTTGATTCAGTTTGTCAATAGCGACATCTGTAATCCCCCATAATCAATGCCCACATACAGCACAAAAGGCTGTTAAGGGTTTTACTGGATTTTAGTAGCAGGCAGGGGGGCAGGGACCTGACGATGCTTCCTGGAGCTCTTGTTACTGTGTGAGCAAGCAGCCTAGAAGCCAGCCTCCCTGCTTTGCTGATGAACCCTTTTCAAACAAAGGGAGAAAACGGAGCTAGCGGAGACATCAGCCCTTGCTGGGTTAATCTTCTGCACGTCACACGCAGCCCACGCAGGGTAGACAACAAGTGGACCAACCAGCTCTGTGGGCCAGACCCTTTATGGACAAGGGAGTGACCCCGAAGTAAGTGACCCCATTTCTGTTGCTGAAAAAAACGTACGTGTAAAAGCTAGCGCAGGCATCGCTCACTCGTGCCCCCCCAGTTAAGCTGGGGAGTGCTGGTGCGTCGTGTGCCATCTCACAGTACTCCACCACACCAGGCACTCGAAAGCGGGTGGAAGGGTGGCATGCTGCCAAAGGAAGATAAATAATTGATGTTAACATAAAGAACATACAGCAGCACTCATGTCAACAGGGAACAACTAAAGCAAGATTTCAACAGCAAATATGCTCTTGTAATCTCCTTTTATCTTTTGTTCTCTCTCATGGGTGTGACCCAGTTTATCACAGCTCCATGGACTGGCAGAGAGTTGAAAAATCTGCAGCAAGCTGCCTGAGAAGACAGCACAAATCTGATGAAATTTTAGCTGATTTTATATATTATAAAGTAAGAAAAAGTCTTTCAGGAGGGGACACTGAATAAATCTTGCCAAAATGCACCAAGGCCAGATTTAGGGGACAGTTATACACAGCAAACTGCCTTGCTAGCCCTGCCTCAAGGCTCCCTCTGCCATGACATGCCACTGCTGACCTCAATTCAGAGAGGAACTAAAGATCTCGTGAGCAATGGAAATAGATAATACAGAGATGTGCAAGGAGCACGACGCTCCCAAAGCAGTTTCCAGATATCTGCAGACTAGTGAAAATGTCTGACTGCTGGAGACCAGGAGAGAAAAAACACGTTTTCCCTGTAACTCTTGAGATTGGGTCACTGCCACAGACAGGACAGAGAAGTGGATTCCTCCGTATGATCCCATCTACCTGTTCTTCAAACTCTACTCCTCTTTAAAAGTGGTATTCCCAAACTTTTTCCTCTCCTCTACTGAGAGGGATAGAAGCTGGTGAAATAATTTATTGAAACAGTTGCATGACCCAAGAGCTCCTGCTCCAAGTTGAAGCTTAGAATCTTTATCCTGCAGCAGCGCCGCTGTTCCGTAATGAAATACTGCATGAAATATGTGAAGGAAAAAGGAATTGTCTTTCCAAGTTACACAGAAATCATATGGGGTTTGTGGGGTTTATTCATTATCCGGCTGGTAGCTGATTAAATGCTTATCATGTGACCCCAATTCTGCAAGCATCACCCTGGTGAAGTCTCCATGGAAATTGAAGTCACCTCGTGTCACATCGTGCCTTTTACCTTGGTGCTGGCACACCTCCCTATTGAATAAGGGTAAGCGTTTCCTGACTGTTACCATCCTCACCGTTTGACTGACAATTAAAAGAGGGGTCTGTAATTGACTTCTGTTGGATTACACTCGGCTGTGCAAAGACAAACAAAGCCTTGCTAACTAACGGGTGAAGGAAATCAGTTTATTCAGCTGTCTACAAGTTTCAAGCATAAAAGCCCTTCACACTTCATGCAGGAGAAGGGTGGAACTAGGTTGAGTGTCTACAGCAATTCAGTGCTCAGTGTCTGGAAAAATTCTAAGAAGCATATAAAAGATAAAATGGGAATGACATAAATTTAGAGCCTAAGAGATGAGAGCAATTTATTGCCAAATAATCTCTTCCCACTCAGGAGAAGTGTTAGGTGGAGCACTGAGGGGAGCCTTTGATTCATATATCCTGCAACAGCTCAGCCTAGGCTGAGCATTAAGCAAGTAGCCCAACCAAGGGTGCCCCACGGGTGCTCAGGTACTCCCTGTGCTCAGCTGCAAGGACAAGCTCCGCTGCTTTGTCACCTCCCAATTCCCACAGCTCTTGGTCCCAGTCTCAGTGACTGAACCACTGACCTCACTCGCTCCCTGCTGAGTGGCACAGGGCAGCGCTGCTGTCCATGGGACCATGCTGTTAAATCTGAGGGGCTGTCCTGCATCCTGACGTGCTTTAGAGGTAAACACGTTCGTTTACTTAACGAGAAGCTGCCATTGGTATACCTTCACCCACTATGGGCACTGTCATAAATACACATTCATTCGGCAGCAGCAATTCTATTTCTAATCGTGTCTGAGTTATTCTCCATGCAACATTCAAAACAAGAAACGCTGAAACCGGGGAAGCAAAATCTCTCCGTCCATCATCGCGCGTGCACGTGCTCTTTGACACTGGATCTGAATGTCAGGAGCGTGGTGGCAGCAGACGCATACGCAGCCCTGAAATAACGTTAAAAATACACAAGTTCTTGCAGTGAGGCAGAAAGAGCATGTGCACCTATGCACAACGGCCACCTTTGTGAGTTTTATTCCTAGATGAGTAATGCAAACAATGCAATCATAAAATGTGCTTTTGGTACCTCTTTGAGCATTCACAGTGTGCTCGTGTGGTCTAAAAACAATTTAGACCGAACAACAACTAGTGCTGCTTTTACTGATTCTGATATCGAATCCTTTTTCTCTCTGCTGTCCGCTCCATGAATACACAGCGAGTCAACCCGGTATGCCTTGATGTTTGAACGAGATCTTTGATTTTTGAATTATTTCGAGATTAACTGAATTTGAAATGTGTGCTGCATGCAATGTCTTGCTGGCACAAAAAGATGAGCTTTGTTATTGACAGAGAAAAGTTGCAAAGCCACATTTTTCATTACTCCTCTCTACTGCTGCACTTGTGTTCCCATCAGACCGCTGCCTGCCATGACAGCAGGGGCCACCAGGTTGAAAAGTTCAATTTCCAATATTCTCTCCTGACCTGCCTGAACTTCAGAGAGGAACAATACGGTTTTTTCCAGCACAATAAAATAAACAAAATCTCTTTTATAAATAATAAAAGAGAGGGGGCATTACATTTGCTTGAGAGCTGCATAATGCCAAGAATGCATCACACTCCACCTGAAAACCATGGTTTTATCAGTACTATCTGTTATAGCATCAGAAGAAGTTACTAGAAGTTCTATAGGTTCTCCCCAGCTGGTGCTCTGAGGTGCTGTTAATCAGGAGCTCTGAAGAGCTGGCTGGCTACTCAAAAATTTCCAGCATGTAAAACAACTTTAGAGCATGGAGAAACACAAATTCCTGATGTTTCTGTCCATGCAAATTACTATTATTGCTGTAATTGCCATTGAAAAACTACATGTCAGCACTAAGACAGAGAGCGGCCAAGCTGAATGCAGGAGAAAACAGAAGGAAGTCTCATCAGATATTCCACCAAAACCCAGACAGAGCCCAAGAGGCTTTGCCCTGCAGAAGAGAGGGAGGGGAGCGCGGGAGCAGCTAGTTCTCTGCAACATCCTCACTGCACATGTTAGAAACACCACTTCTAACAATATTCGTCTTTCCTGCCTCAAAATGACCCTGATTTTCCTCTACTTTTCTTCCAAGAGTAGTCCCTAAAGAATTCCCCTGCAAACTCCGGGTGCTCAATACCTGACCTCTTCCCACAGTCTCTGCTAATGAACCAAGGACCCACAACTGCCACTTTTGATCCTGCCACAAGCCCAAGTCAAAGAAAAGGACTTTCGTTTGTGTCCCAGCAAAATCCAGGTACCCAACGCAGAGGACCCCCGAACAGGTCTGAAAGGTACTAACGAGTGTGTGACTCTGCAGCCTGAGCTCCATGAGCTCCGAGGTCTGATGAAAGGGAGAGTATGGCTCAGAGACATATGAGGGTGTGAAGTAAAGCTGCACAAAGCTTGGGAGAGTTGCATTTCTTGAGGAGTGTAAACTAGGGGAAATTTTCAGGAATCGGAGGAAACCCAGGTTTTTCTTCTCATCTGTTTATTATTGCCTTCCAGGCCTTTTGTGCAGCCAAAAGGGGTTTGGGCATAGAAAATCCATTTGTAGATCTCCTACTGCTTCTGTAGCACTCCACACCCTCTTAGCCTTCTGAGACCCTCTCCATCACCCCTGAGACTCCTCTCACCTTTCTTCTCTCCTGCCTATTCTCTTTCAATTACTCATTTCTATCCTCCTCCTTCATACCTTGCTTCTTCCTTTTAGCTCAAATTCCTGGTACTCGGGTTCAAAGTGTCCTAAGCCATCTAGGTTAATTTTCCTTTGCTATTTAGATTTGATCAGCACATAGACCAGGTGTTTTCCAAAGACAGGGAAAGAGCTCTTGTCCCTAGAGGACGGGCCTGTCCATCTCCAGAAGATCTCTGGCAGTACAGTAAAAGCAGTATTGCCAGTATCACATTTCACTAGCTTCTCTGATGACGGGTGTAATTGAAATGAATTATGAATCCCACATGTGCCACACTAACAGAAAGCAATAAAACACAATATTTATGCATAAAGACAGCAATTATCTGATTAAATCCAACAGTAATGTTATTCCACCACCGGACTCTTCATCTCACATGATAATCAATACTGATTATGAGTGCAAAGGAAAGGCTCTTGCCATTACTATAACAAGGTCCCATAGATTTTAAAAGATAATGAAAGATTTCCTGTAGAAAGTAGAATTCACCAGAGTTATAACTGAGATTTTGAAACAATCCCTTTGACTTTTGAGGGAGAAAGTCTTGGATATTAAGCCAGATTTGACATCATCAACTCCAGTGTCAAGCTGATGCAATTGTATTGACATCGGTATTGTCATCCAAGATTGATACCAGCATGACTGGGAGCAAAATCTCAATCTTTTAAAAGGTTTGTTTTTGTTTTTTTTTTTAAAAGGCTGAAAGACCTTAATAAGACACTCAAGATGCTTCTGTAGCTCTGTTTCAGTAGGTGGTAATTTTCTAGAGGTGCGGCACACAAGCTTGATTAAAAGATAATGATCCAAAATGTATGACTATTTCTGGAACAGCCATTTTAATCATTAAAGGCAAAAATACACTTTGTGCCTCAGCTCCATGTCTATATTCAGGGACGGGTTTGACCAAGATTTTCAGAAAAAGTGATTCTGACACCTCAGCTTTGTGCCTGTTTCCTTAATATTTACTCCAGTTTTCCAACAGACGTACCCCTTTTAAAGGTGTTTTACACAAACTACTTAACGCCACAATAGCGCTATGAAGGTAAGAGGTAAATATATTTACTAAAATTGCATAAGCTATGTAAATTACTTCAACCTTGACACAGAATACTAAACCTGGTTTTAAACTGTTGTCCTTGTTCTAAAGGAACAAAAAACAATTCTAAGACAAGATAATTATTTTCTCTTCGTTTTTCTCCCTCCTCCACAGAAAAATAGAGTTATTGACCAAAGGAAGCATTTCCCCACATGGTCCCAGTACATCCATACACCTAATCAGTAAGGAAACATCTATTTCAACTTTGAAATACTCCATAACCATAAACGAGCAAGTAGTTAACGGAGACAGCACTGAGCCCTGTGGCGGCGAGGCAGGGAATGACACTGTCCACACTTGCTTGGGCTGATGCTCTCAACATTTCCCCAGGAAGGGATGGGAGACATGGAACAGCACAATTCAGGGCTTGCCGATGCTTTGAAGACTGAGAAGGGCTAGGAAGGAGGGGAAAGAGAAGGGGAGCTTGTTAGAGGGAAATGCGCTGAACCCCAAGAGGCAATTAATCATGTAACCGTTCCTTTTTTGCTAGAGGAAAAGGCAGGAATTGTCATGGCTACCACGGAGCATGAGGAAAAGTTTCACTTAATCAGAAAGTGAGCTAAGCATGAGCACCGCACTGCAGCCACTTAAAAATATTTCAGACATTGCACGTTGTAAACTGGGAAACAAGCAGCTGCCACTACATGGGCAATCACAGCAGAACACGAGAGCTCCAGGGAACGTCTCAAGGTGGTGACACGATAGCCTCAGCCAGGAACCAGGGACACTGACTTTGGTTTTCACTCTCCTCTTTGAAACCAAGGGCACTTTTAGATAATGAGATTCGTGAATGTCCCCTACTGTAAATTCAGACAAGTATTTTGACCCCATGCAGGAAACTATGACGCAGCTGGCCACAGTCTGAATAGAAGCAGAGCTACAAAAACATTTTCCCAGCACCTCTGAAAACCCTGGAAAAGCCCCCTGACCTCCTGTTCCGTTACCTGCAAGTAACAAGCTCAGCCAAAGTTCTCGACATCTTTTGGAGTTTGCAACTCTTTCAAATAACCTTTCACTAAGTTCTGTGTGAACCTGCCCAGATTTACAGCTTTAGGATTAAATCCCTCAAACCTCAGTGGGCTCTGTGTAAAAACGAGGTGAAACCACAATGGCTTTGAGTTCTGCTTGCAATTTCAGGCTTGCTTTGAACTCAATGCACGAAGAAAAATGCACTTTAAGCCCAAGCAAGCAGTCTTTTGAAATCCTGCTCTCTTGGAGGTACAGTAGACCAGCCACTCCTGCACATTACCAGGAGCTTTCTTCTGTGGTACGGGGGTCAAGAGGAGGGAAAACACATTCTTGCCCTTCTGACTAATAATTTCCATGTCCCGCTTTTAAATATGTGTCCATCATCTTTGATCGGTTTTCTCAGACAAGCTCAAAGTTTTACCTTTCAGAAAAATTCACTTTCTGCAGCCTGATGCCAAAAATAACTTATTGTGAAGTCCTGAAAGCAGCACTCATTTCCTCCACTCTTCAGATCTGTCTCCTCCTCCTTTTTTAACAGCCTACAACATATCATTTATCTAAGGAACACTCTGGTCATGGTATTGATATTCTACGTGCCTCCTTCCCTGCTCTTCAGCACCTTTGTGTTGTAACGGGCTGTACCCCATTCTAGTGTCTTCAGATCCGGTTTCCCATTAAATACTCCAGCACTGAAAAATTCAATACTCCTCTCAGCAGATGCCTACAAGCAGGGCTTATTCTACAGGTTCCAACACTTCTTTCCTTTTACAGACACAGTGAAAACAGAAATGTTTCTGCTGGTTCTTTTCTACTTCCACTAAAACTCTATAAATTTAGCATGAATTGATCTAGCCTGTCATTAGCGACTTATTGACCTTGATATTTTAGGCTAATCATACCCTTTTTTTCCTCCCTCTCTCTCAAAAAAAAAAGTGAACGCAGAACAAAATAAAGGGAAAAGGTGCAATCTTCTCTCATACACATTGTCTTTCTAGGCTGTAATGAGCTTTGTTGTTATTCTAAGATTTTCATATCCTGAGGCATTCTCCGGGTCAGTTCACGATCCAGAATGCACGCAGCCAAATGTAAAAGTAACAAGAACTTGTTAACATACGTAGCTCGTGATTGCAAATGCTATCACAAAGCTAGCTAAGTACTCCAGCTAGCCAGTTACGACATCTTTGTTCTTTCCCTACACAGAAACTAGCAGGTGCCAATCTGCAAGAGTATCTTTAGAGACCATGCTGATGTACATGAAAGAATTAGGCATTTGATGCTTCATTTCAGAAGAAAGCATGATGACAGGATCACATTCTTGTACCAAATCTGGGTTCTCCAAACTAACTAAAAGTAACTAAACCTCTTTCTTAAAATACTGGTACATGTCATGAGCCAGTATTGGAAGAATCCTTTCTTCGCCTCCTACAGAAAAGGTGTTCAGTTTGCAAGTCTGTTTTGGTTTGGGTTTTTTTTTTTTTTTACTTTTTCTTTAGCTATCAACTATAAATGCAAACTGGAAACTGAAAATGAAGTGGTATTTCCACCCTATTTCACAAATATCACTACCAACAAGTACAGAGTAATCAATAATGAGGAATTAATACTGAACTCATGGTTTCATTTGTACACGAAGCAGAACAGAATTCACCTCCCTCTCCCAAAGCATATTGAGTTTGCAGTGTTAAGATTACCCAAGTGCAAAGTAATTTATTAACAAAGTCTACACATACGTCTTGAAGAGAAATACATAAAACCTGACCCTTAAATCAGTTACACGATTCCCACTGACAGCAATAGCTTAAGATGGGGATCATAGAGCAAGCGTGTTTTTAAAAAGTCACACAACATAAACATAAACAACCGAACTGCTCAAAACAGACTCTATGCAAAATTAAACCCTATCCAATCCCTTTTTCAGACTTCATAGGTTGTTTAGAAGCAAATTAACTAAGAAGATTCAATAATTCAACATCACATTAGGCCAAGAGTGAGATTCCGCACTTGCTCATAAACAGAAGTGTGCAGAATAGGATCATGTGCCTGCCAAGAACATTTCCTTGTTCCGACAGAGCCGTGCTTCCTCTAGACACTCTAATTGTTTCATTTTGGCAAAGATAAGTTTTCCAAATTAACTTTTACCGACCCTTGCTCCCTCCACCAGCTTCATAATTCTCATCATTGCCTTCTGAATGAATAATGTTTGTTTATTTCAGCTTCTTTCCAGCAAACGCTTTCCATCAAACATCTGTCCCAAGATATGTACTAGCTGGAGGGCACAACCGATATGTTCACCCTGTTTGCAATTTCTCACTGCCAGCCTTTTCAACAGCGAGACTGTCTCGCAGCCATGCAGGCTGCGTACTCTGGGGGCTCTCCACAAACACAATTGCATTTTCCAATCCCCCTTTGGTGTTCCGGGCACAGCCTGATGTTTTTCAGTCCTCCTCAGGTCAAAGCTAAGCCTTGCCAGGCTGGAGGTAGCCACCAGCCTGAAGTTTGCTCAGCCATCAGTCAATTCCCATTCAAACAACCTTTATTATTTCCAGGAACAGCTACACTATTACAGGCAACATGATCACGAACATTTTTGATGTGGAAGGCTTACAGCAGTGAAGCAGCAAGAAGTCAGAACACAAGAGAGTAAGAGAGACATTATTAATTACTATGAAATGCTACAAATATTGTGTGTCACTTAATACTGCATCTGCAGTTCTGGCGGTGAAGTAGGCGCTTCCATCAGCACAGTCTCCTCTTCTGATTTTTCGGTGCCAGATGGGAAAAGAGGTGTTTACAGCCAGAAGCAAGCACTTGATATCAATTTCCAGGACACTTTATAGACCATACTACAGATGTTGACATTGGTCACAAGACCTTATCAGGATCCATTTTGCTTACTGAGACTGTTATTTAACCCAGTACAGCACTTCAGTTGGTGACAAAAAAGAACCCTTGGCTCCACTCCTCTGCAGCAGAGCTCTGATGTGTCAGCGAGGAGAAGCAGCTGATACCATACCTGGTGACCCTGCTAATAGACCTGATACCGGGACATTGCCTGGTGAATGCAGATTGCAGGTACTTCCGACAATCGAAAGTTGAAAGTTTAGGAATCTTTTGTATCATTTCTCTTCGGGAGCTTTTGGCTCTCGGCAAAACCTGTCCTGGGACGGTCCAAACTATAAAGCTTAGTCAGGTAGACACGTTTTACCCTAGTCAGACAAGCGTAACGACACGTGTACAAAGACCACTAGGCATTAATGAAGGTCAGTACTCTAACATGTTTCTTATCGAATCAAGGCTGTAACTGTAAGAAAAGCAAAGCACTATGCAAAAAGGGGTGGAAAGATCAGGGAAAGGATGGGAGAAGCTCTCTCTTTACAGCCCACCCCACCCCAGGTGTACCATAGCAGCTCTAATAGGAGCTGTGAAGGTGAAGAAACTGTGACTAGACAGCATCAAAGCCGAGAAGGAAGCAAAAGAACAGTGAAGAGCAAGCACAGGTAAATAGTGGTACAAAAGTGCCATCTACACTTATAACCAAGGACAGCACTTAATGTTAACGAGTGCATTAACATTCTCCGGTGATAAGCTCATACACTCATAGCATTAGAGCATTTTAACATGTCTTGAGTAGCCTGTTAAAGGAGGACAGGTAGTGCTTCATAAATTAAATCAAATACATTATATGATCACATTTATTTTTATCTGAGCTTACACCTCTTGAATTTTTTATCACCTTAAAAAAAAAAGAATATAGATATGCCCTGCAAACCCATCAATTTGTCAAGTTTAGATTTGGAAACGCATATAAAATTTACACCCACTGAGCATATTTTTATACCCACATAAAAATTTATTCTGGCAGTGTTTTGCCAATATGTCATCTATAAAGTTTTGGTTAGACTTATATATATTATATAGGGGGCTAAGGTTGCTTTTCTGTTGAAGAGCTTTTCATCTTAGTTGTATGAGGCATGTTCTTAGCATCACTTTGCTCATACTTGAGATACGTCTTCTAGGTTAGATTATGATCACTAAACTGGATTTCAGTTCCGACTACAAACTCAGTGAAGACGGCGATCACGCTCTGCACGGTCCTCTCAGGGTCTGCATGTCCTACAGAGGCCACAGCTCCCTGCCCCGCTGGCCACTCCATCTTACCACGTAGGCACCCGGAGACCAGGTAATGATTTCAGTGGCCAGATGACTTATTCCTCCAAAAGAAGGCTGCAGCTGAACTCTGTACGGCAGCCTCGGCGTCACAGCTATGCACTCCTTGCTCAGGCAGGTTTAAGTACTAGATGACCCTTCACTGCAGAAGGCATCGCTAGGGAAAGATGTGATCTGCCTCGTGGCTGCTCAGCACTAAGCTACAGCTTACCTCATCACACTGCCTTCCTGCAAATCTCTCTGGAAGATTCTACAGCACTCGCGGAAAGCAGGAAAGTGCCAGGCATGTTGGTTGAATGCTGTGTCTGGACCCGTTGCAAAAGCTACCGACATGTATCCCTGTTCCTTTCTCATTGAGAGCCTCAACGCAGCCTTGTATCTCTCAGTGCGCACAAAGCAAAGCATCATCCCACAAAACAAAAATCCACAAACATACCACAGTATAACAGCCAGTACATAAAAGATAAGGAGGCAGCTGCACCTGCTGGTAACTTGGGCTGGGAGGAGAGTGTGGAATGTCTTAAAATGGTAAACTATAGATCTCTCACTTGAATGTAGAGGACAGAAAAATCGCTTGTAAGGGTATTCTGAGTATTACTGCCGTAGAAAACAATAACACAGATATGCCCATTTTCTTCTTAAGCTAAGTACCTGCCACATCCTGCTCGGTTCTTTTTATTCCCTCACAGGTTCTGTTTGATTAGTGAGAGGTAACTTATGAAAAGCAATTTCAAAGGCTGTACAGTACCACGCTCATTTTTCCAAATGTTGCCTTTAATGGGTTCTGCACACTCTATGGTGTCCTGGGTTTTGTATTAAATAACCATAGAAAGTCACTGTGATGCAGCTTCAAAGATCAACTAACACAGATTATATGATCCAGGAAAAAAAGCTTTTATGCCTCCTCTGGGCCGTGGCTGTGTGGTCTGCGTTCCTTTGCTGTTGTGTACTTTGTAGTCCCGTCTGCTTACTACCGCCAAGATAGCAATTTCAGAGAATCTATATGGTAGGTAACTTGGCAACGCTACAAACCAGTGAAAACTACCTTCACGTTACGATGTGCCTTGAGCTGGACAGATGCATACGAATTTAAGGCTAGAGATAGTACTGTGCCTGGGTGTCTCCACTGACTACACACAGAGAGTCAGTTATCAGCTCCCACAGAGGCCACCTAGCTCCCACTGCACTCCAAGAACTCCCTGGTATCCTTAAGTACCCAACCCCGTTTTATTTCCTTCCCTTGCACTTATGCTGACACTTGACACATCAGACAAGAAAACCCGTCTTTGTCCACAGAATAAGTACGTGAGCTGATACATAGAAAAAGTCACCAAGAGCAGGAATATAAAATCTTTTTCTCTTCACTTTGTCCATGCTGTCATAGCCATCCCGTAAGTAAAAGCAGGATTGTTCATTCTGGGGTTTTGCATTTTGATGTGCTTGGTGACTAGTGCATGGCAGCGTCCCACACTCCCCCACGTCCAGGTTCACGCACAGAAATACAGGAGAGTTCAGCTCCCCAGGCCCTGCAGAACCTCAGGTGCTCGCTCAGTTCTCGTTCCTTCGGAGAAAAGCCAAGGCACTGACCGAGGCAACGGAGCCCACGGCAGGCGCTGGGCTGCATCCAGAGACAACTGTCACACAGAGACAATAAACTAGCAAAGGCAGGACCGGAAAAATTGCCTTTCCTTAGAGGGAACAGTCATGCCCTGGTCAGATGGGACACTGGTAGCTCAGCAGAGTTTGAGCCAAGCCTAAGCCCAGATCTTAGTCTACCACAAGGCTCATTGCATTAGTGAACAGACTGAAAATTATCTCATTAATCGATTAGTATTTGAAACTGGCACAGCCAACTGAAGAGCATCTGCTCTCATTAATTTAAAGCACACAGATAACTTCCTGCCCTCCCCGTTCCTGTGGACTTCCTACATTAAATAGAGCCTTTCACTTCCATATCTCTTCCCTAAACGTTTTCAGATCTGACCTTTAGAACTGCAGTACGATTTCACCTGGGCAGGTCTTGTGCTCCTTCGCGTGTGTGCAAGGGCATTATGTACTAGGTAATTAAACAACCAATCACAATGACATTTGTGTGCACAAACTGACAACAGAGTTTGAAGACTAATCTTAAACTAGTCTCTAAGGAGTAACTGTAAACCCAAACTACAATTCTTGAAAAGGGGACTTCAAGCCTAAAGTTAGACACTTTTAATAGTGCGACACATTTAACTCTTCTTGCAGCAAATTCTGTCCCCGTTCCTGCTCTTCCCCAGCGGCCAGCCAGGTGTCCCGGCCCCCTCCCCTCCGCTCTCCGATCCTGCAGAGGTTCTGCGCAGGAAGCTGAACTAACAGGAGACAACTCACTGTTTGTTCTTCCCCTCCAAGACTCTTTTTTTCCACAGCTTATTTCAAGGTGTCAGACAAGCACTAGTGCTGGGGCAGGGAGGCATGAGCAGACAGGGGAGGAGAGAGACAACCCATCATTACAGTAATTTAGCTGCACTGCCGAAGGGAATGACTGAAAATCAAGGCAAAACTACCTGAAATTAGAACAAAGATCAGGCCCAACATAGGCCTTTCAAGCTCAGATGCGGTGTACTAATAGCAACCTGAGAGACAAGCACTTGTAGCTCATTTTCACCAGCATCGCTTTGACGTTTCTACGGTCTCCTACCAGGGTGAAGTTCACCTGCTTCCCTCGCTGTAACTTTTGAGGCTGCTACAGAGGCTCCAGTGTATAAATAATAATTAACTACTGAAAGCAGAGGCTTACAAATGGCATTGTTTGATTTGCAACACATTCCACTCATTTCTGCTTCCGCGCAGAGAATTCTTAAGGAGAATGCTGACAAACAAGCAGCATAAGGTCTGTGTATTATTAAAATTTAAAACACATGCTGCACACACAGAATGTCAAAAGAATATGTTAATCAAGTACGAGCAAGCCAGCTCGATCAGCTCTTAGCTGCGATGGCGCAAAGCTGGGGAAGCTGCCAACAGCAGAGCGACTCTGGCTCCTGGTAACCACAGAGGATTTATCCGAACACATTAAAGAAAGTACAGACATTTCCTCTTCAAACTCATGGGCTGGGCGTATTCTAGGGGGTTCACGCTGATGATTCAGAACGCGATGTAAACCTTTGAATCTGGTTTTACCGCAGGGTGTTGCCTCAACTAGGACATTCAACCTGTAACCCCAGGCTGTGAAACAGCAAGGAGGAATTAGAACTTGCTGACCGTGAGCCGCAGCTCCACACAGAGCTTACCAAAAGACATCCAGAGCACCTTGCAAAATATCCAGGCTTTGCACACTCGTTTCCTCCCCCCCTCAGAAACCAAACCAGACACAGATGCAGCCTCTTCCACACAGCAAAACCCAGTGGCAGGTACATCACCTGGCTTACACTTGGTCAAAATGATTCTTTCAATCCCTCTCAGAGAATAAATCCCCAAATCAGGAGACAAAAAACCATTAGAAGTGAGGGGATCATTTGCACTTACTTAACTGCACTGGCCCAGGGTTGATGACAGTTCAGATCTTATCCCTCTCCTCAGTTGCTTTGCCAGAAAACAATAGGAATTAAAATACATTTTGATTTCTCAGGACTGGATTCTTATTTGCTATACTTTAGGATAGTTCCTTTCATCCACAGCAGTTGAGACTGTGGATTTTTGTTTCCAACCTGAATTTAGTTTCTCCCACTCAAGAAAGAAGCAGGTGCTAGGTTTGCATTTCCTTTGCTATGTTGTTAATACTCGGGTCATCAATTGCCTGCAGTTAAAGGCGATTGAGCAGTGAAGAACAATTTTGCTGTATAAAATTAAAAGACATGAGAGCTCTTCCTAGCTGTAAAATGCTTAAGTCTTAAAAAACCAAACAGTGGATTATAAACATCATTGACAGCTACCTCTGGTTTCAGTTTGCATTCATTCATTTGTTGGTTTGGGGTTTGTTTGTTTATGTTTTTGTAAATCCAGACTCACAAAGAAATCTCAGATTAAAAGAGGCTTAGACCCACATGAGAATTTGTTGATGTCATTACCGTGCAGCAGCAGAGCCATGTGTCACCAGTGTGATTCACATTGCTAACAGCTTATAGCACAAAGTCACAGATGCAATGGCACGTGCAGGGCTTCAGCCACAAACAGACACACGTCGAAGGCAATTCCCTTTACAGCACATTCATTCTGGGAGTAAATGAAAATGGATGGAACAGCACTTTTGTACGAATGCTATGGGGAAATCTTGCTCTGTTGAAGTCGGGCATGTTCTGTGCCAGCTGCCTGCAGAACCCGTTTATGTGCAGGAATTCACTGCAAAAATAGTACATTCTGGGTTTGAGTTTTTTCTCTCCAAAGAAGGATGAATAACGAGGAGGTGGGTTGCTGCCCTTTTGCATTCCCTTACATTATGCTTACAATGCACTTATTACGTGGCACTAACTCCTTTTAACCAAGTTTTCCTATTGCAAGTGCTAATTTTTAAGACTTCACGGAAATTTTCTTAAAACTATTTTTTTCCTGTTAGAATGATTTGCTGCGCTGAACCTGGTTTTGCTGCAGGATCGTTACTCCTCTCACCGTACTTCCCTTAAGTGGACTCCACTGAGTTCCTGCTTCTACCCCTGAGCTGTAGCCCGGCTTGCACAGAGGCACGGAGAAGATGTGATCAGCCAATTTTACTGCAGAAGTCCTTTTCAGACCTGAAGCATCTTCCAACATAAACCATGCACAAACGGAAGCATAAAAACTTCCATGATTCAGGCTTTAACTGTTGGTGCTCCAGTGAACTTCAACAACGTGCTGGTAACGTGCAGAGCAGGGGAGCCGAGGTGAAGCACAGGGCTCAGGACAGGCACTCTCACCAGGGGATCTGCTGATGGACTGAATTTATGAGTCCGGCTGCTTCTGGAAGGTGAAGGAGCTGGTGCTTCAAGTGTTACCACTGCATTTCTTTAAATGCTGTTCCTTTCCCTAGGACTGTAATTGCTTCTCCTATCTGAACAACTACCAGCAAATTCTTTTTACAATAAACTCCATTGTCAATGTCAGATTGATATTACTCCTGATAACAGCTTTAAAAAATAAACACGATTCATTCATCAACAAGTTTCAATCAATAATTCTAAAATTTAGATTCAGAAGACACCTTCACTTTGCTTTTAAACAAATAATTTCATCATAACCTACTTCTCAGTAAAACTACAATACGTTTTCACACTATATTACAGGAGCAATGGCTATTCACTTCTAAGTAATGGCTCCTTTGCTAGACAAGTCAATGGAAATTGATTTGTTTCAGCCTCCTGTGCTCACACACACAAAGCCTGCGTACAACAACCCTATTGACTTCTGCAATGAGTATTCAACCTTGCATCCTCAAGGACTCATGGCAAAATTTTTAAATCATTCCCCTCCTGTATTGTAGCCTTTATGAACCAAGACTGCATTTAAATGACAGCCTCCCGCGATAATACTATAAAGAGAAAATTGGTCACTGAATTGAAAATCTGCTTTATATTGAAACACACAGCCCAGGATTGGATATAAGGAGGAAGAAAATTAAGACGTATTGAACTGCAAAATGAAAAGCATTGACTGTACAGAGGTTAAAAGGAAATGAGCTCCAGCACCCTGTCTACACAAGAGAGCTTTGGCTCACAAGCCACCCTGCGGGCTAGCCAGGCTGCCTGCCATAAAGCTCCCATCTGCACACAAAGTGTTCTGCATGGCAGACAGGCCTTTTCCAGTCCTGGGCGTACTGAATATTTTCTCTCTTCTATAAACAAGACCATTTAAAAACAATTAAAATAAAGATTAGGGATATTAGCATGGTAGAGGCATTAAGTGCAGTATCAAAGAGACAAGAGACCATATGGTCCATCAAAATCTGTGTTTATAAGCCCTGGAAATACAAATCAACCATTTTCCCATCCTTTTATTCCTTCCTTTCCTATTTAAATCTGATTATCAACTTCACACCTACATAACCAAGTGAAGCACTTCATTGTTGCCCCGTTTTACATCTCAAGCACTGCTGCAAACAGAAACAATTGTGACAAGTCCATATCCAAATGCCTTCAAGGCTGATGCTTGACCTCAGTTTTTTGAGGTAGTTACCATCTCACCTAACCTACTGGTCCCAACTCATTCTACCCAAGAGAGCATGTTTGGCATCTGACAGACTCCATGACAGCAGCTTTGGTCACGCACATCACAGCAGTATTTTCACTCATGTTTCACACAATGCCAAGCGTCTAGTGACTCTTACCCTGCAGTTACCCCGCAGTATTAAGCTTCAGAGTTATCTGTGTGATAAAAACCTCAGAAGTGGGTACCTGAATATGTTTTATGTTGGCTAACTATCACATGTTCATCCCATCTGGATGAGTTGTTGCTGTTGTTCCTATTATACCAGTGTAAATACTGCATTATTTACTAGTTCACTGAGCTAAGCGACCTCACAGAAATCTAAAGCATGGTGGAGACCAGTCCTGTTCTATTCCTCAGGCTTCTTTGATGGGTTTTTTTTTTAAGAACAAGGACAGCATTAACATGCCTGTGCGGTACATAGCACGGTGTGGCATTGCTCTGGTCTTGGCGAGACTGAATCACACATGAGAATGGGTAACCACAGTAGGAAAAGTGAACAGCTGATGACAAAACTTTGTTTAGCTGAAAACAAGGTGTGCAAAGTGTTTAAATTCAATCTCATTAGCACACTGTTCATCTACATTCCTTGTAACAAAAGAGATATTTAAACTTCCATACATAAGCATGTGTAACCCTGCAAGGAAGAGGATACCTTCTGGGTCACCTCAGCTGGAGGTTGACCTTCAGAAACTCTTATTACCAGATATGTGAATCATAAATCTTTTGGCTGTACAGATGTTTTCACTGATACTGTGGGCTGATATGAAACTACAGTACCAGACAGCAACTTTCATAGATTATTTAGCAGTGTTCCAAGGATAGAGAAGAACCTATGAATGCAAACAGAGATCATCTTGATAGACGACTAAACTTCCCTTCTCCTTTCTTCTCTCTCTCCATTTGTTTTGTTTAAATATTTACACATGAACTGCGTGACCCTGAGCAAAGCTAATGTAACAGAGAAAGACTTGAACTGAGCATTGCTCTGGTAAGAACTGCTTCAAGGCCTTCAACCTCAGCATGCCTGAGAACAGCCTTTGGATACGAAGTCAAGTCACAGATACAAAACTCTTTGGGATACAGCTGTACGTGTCGCAGTGACTCCTCTTGATATCACCACTGAATGTTACTTTGAGATAGCCTGCAATTCTTTTCCTAATTTCCAATCAGTCCTTTTCAGTTATTTCAAAGCAGAGCCTGTACTTAACGAAAATCGTGGTAATTAAGTCCAGCCCAGACAGAAAATAGCATCTTTCAATTTCTCCCTTCTGATACAACTTTAACAAACCAAATTAATCACATTCCAGTAAATGTGAATGCTCATGTAATTTAAAAAAAAGAAAAGTGTTTCCACTGCAGCTGGTGATTCTTTTCACCTCAGCACTCTGCAGGACCTCTTGCTTTCGGTGGTATTACCACATATAGCAGGTACTGACCTCAAGTCAAATGCCTGTAACGTGATTTGAATGTCGCTTTTGGGTTTGTTTTTTTCTTCTGACCACTAAATGTCACTTGAGGTGCTTCTCCTCTTACAAAACACTTTTTATATCATCACATCAGATACATTAACATTTTGTGTCTCTCCGCCTGTATTTACTGCTGTATTCTAAAACTGATTTCTTCCTCCAGGTTACAGAATAATAAGCACCCATTTGCTCCTTATAAGTGGCCTTACAACTATTTAAAACTCCTCTTTCCATTTTCTGATCTAACCTTGCCTCTCTCTACTGTCAATTACCTCGATTGCTTCATTAAAACAAGAAGTGTCCCCTTTCCACTGACATCACCTGAAGCAATACACTCAGCAACTGAAAAAAAGTTAGAAAACAAGAGACCCGATGGTAAACCACCAATGCACCAAAAATCTTTCACATATCAGAAATCCTATTTCCAGCTTGACCTGTCTACAGGTTCAGGTGCTATGTTTAATGAGGAAACAGGGGGAATTTAACAGCGAAGGCTGATTAGAAAAGCAAAATTTAAAAATTGTACTTGTTTACCTTAAGAACATAAAAACAACTTTTCCATTAGTTTATCACTGGGACAGACATGAGAACAGAAGCAAAGTCATATACACTAAAGATGAGAACCAAAAAGCAAAATCATTCACCTTAGAAGTTACTAAAAGGTTCTGAACCTACAGGAAAATATGGGAGCAGTAAGGATGCCATAAGGGGGTTTTTTCTTCCCCTTTAAAATTAGGGCTTAATCAGCTTAAGGAAGAAACTATATGGTACACGCTTGTAACAGCAGGGGATTAGACATGGACATGGTGATCAAGAAGATCCTTAACAGCCCCGTGTTTCTATGAAGGATAGATGTTCAGTGTAAAGCTGGGGGTTATATCACCAGACAAGATTATCCTGTTTGGTGAGGAGCATTTGCAAGGAAAAAAAAAAAAAAAAAACTGACCAGAAAGATAAAAGCCATACATTTGTCAGGATGAAAGCCTTCTGCTCAGGGGGAAAGAAATGCTGACTACTTTTGGAAGAAAACAAGAGAGAGACTAGAGAGAGTTGTTATTCCCCAAGTGTTAGATGCACTTCTGAGCACTCCAGCTCTGACACAGATGGTGGCAGCCAGCTCCGAGAGGCAGGAATAGGACACGGTTTGCTCTGTCATGAATGCAGCTACACATTTGAGAGGCATCGCCAGCAAGAATGTGCCACTTCCGAACTCACAAACTATCTCCCAAGGGCTCTTACTAAGCTGTGTCATAAATATGTTTCATGTTAATTCTTCAGCCTCACTCTTTCATCAGTGCAGCAAAGACAAGCAGAAAAACGAGAACCCTGGCTCAAAAGTCCTTGTTTCAGGATACCTGGCTTAGCAAAGTCCCAGATAAAATGAATTTTGAGTCCAACTGTGTTGAAAAAACACCAAAACAAAAAGCCCCACAAGCTCTCAGCTGTGCTGTCTCACAAGGTATCCAAAAAATAACCAAAGGCAAAGAGTGACAAATCTTGATCTCACCGAACTCAAATAATGGAACTCCCATTAACTTCCAGGGGACAAGTGTTGACCCAGGAATCACAACAAGAGGCAGTGAAGGACAAGTAGTAAAAGATGGGCATGGCACAAGCACACATGCTGAAGCTAGGTCTCTAGCCCACGAGATGATGTCCCTCTCACTCATACAACATCAGGAAGCCTGTAAGTCAACAGAATTATTCACCACAATTTTCCTCCTCTATCTTTCTTGGTGTTTGGGTTGGGTTTTGTTTTCCATTAAAAGTTTGGAGGAATAAAATCTCATGTACAGTAGCTGCAAAAGGAGGAGTACTCAGACCTGAATCTCAAAATCCAACTCCTTGTGGACCAACTCAAAACTGCTTCACAGAATCGTTTACTATTTCCTGACATCTTTGAGAGATTTCAGTACTTGGAAGCTGCAGCAGAGGCTTTCCCTAAAGCCTCATCATTTAGTATTTCATGAAAACATCAACTTTAATTTATAAATTAAATCTTCAGTCCTGGAGCTGGCAGGACAAAGATTGGTGCAACTGTAACTAAAAGGATCTCTGTGCAGAAAACAAGTCTGAAAAAACTCACTTTAAAAAAAATAGGAAAATGTATGTTTGATTATGCAGAGCAGAGTGTGTCTGAAAGCTTGGCAGGGGTAACTCCGTGCCAGACTAGAGCACCGAGTGTAAGCACACATCACTGGTGGGATGCGGTGAGAAACAAATCTCATTCACATGTATGAGACCAGGCAGAGCAGCTGAATAGAAATTGATTAATTAACAGCATGAATATTAACAAAATCAATGCTGAAATCTAAAACTGCAGCTGACAATAACCAGTAGGAAAATTATTAATACTCAGGTGCACCTAAACTTAATTTTCTTTCTCTTTTTCTACAGTGAAAGATAACCATCAATTCTTTAGATAAACCTTAACCACAATGTCACACGCTGAGCAGTGTGTGAACTTTAGCAACAGGGAGGAAGCATCTTCGTGGCAGCAGCTGCTCTGCGCTATCATGCTGCTAATTATTTAAAACCTGATGTTAGAATTCACAGCACAGTCCAGTCTATAAGTCCAAAGTAAGCAACAAGGGACCCACGTCTTGATCCTAGGAAATTATGACCAATTTGTGGAAATGTTGCTTCTCTCATTCTCTGGGGAGTTTTGGCACTGTGACATGAAAAGGTGCCCTGCTATTTCATCCTGGTAGTGGCCGGCTCTTCAGAGAGCAGTAACTGGAAGTTACTGCTCAAATACTCACGAAGAATACGTTATTTTGGCTGGTCCAAACCAAAACACTGCCATTCATGCTTTGTACAGAGAGCCAATGTAAAATGCAACCCACTCCTCTAAAAGCATTAACCCTGCATGCCCAAGGAATGCACGTAACACTCCACCATCCCTTACTATTTCACACCTTACATTTCTGGTGTAGATGAACCAAACAGAAACTGGCCATCTAATGCTGCGCTAGCGACAAAGGAGTTAAAAACCACTAATAAAAAAAAAGAAACACTTTGTTCCCTCTGCTTTGTCACTGTTTTGTAATTTAACATTTACCAAGAATTAATTACTGGAAGTCTCCATTAAGACTCTTAACATTTAGACTGAAAGTTCAGCATAAACTCAGGGTCACTGTTCACAGTGCTCCCTGAGCAAGCAGTCTTATTGCTTGGAAGTATCCATGAATGTTAAAAGGTACAAGGCAAGTATAAACAAGAAAATGAAATACAAAACTCCAAAAATATCCCCGTGATCTATGCATGTAGCCGTGGTGTCTGACAAATTCAATTAAATCTGTCATACATCATTCCTACAACATTATTGATAGAGACATAGCAGTATTGAATTTTAATTATTCAGCTAGTATTGATCCCACAATAATCTGGAGAAAATCATCTCAGGTTGTCAGTGCCCTCAGGAGACAACCACTATTATCTAATTATATATCACACTGTGTCATTTGATAAAAGGTTAGGGCTTTCTTTTTACACATTTTTGCAGTCAGATTCTCATGTATAAATCAGAGTGACATGATTGTCTGCAAATGCTAATTATTTTCTTCCCATTGAGCATCTATTCCATTACCATGACGGACTCATAAAAGGGAGTTCTTCGCACCCGTAGCAAATTCCTGGAGATGCAGCAACAATTAAGGGACTGGGATTTCAGATTTTTATTCCATATTGACCTTGAGCAAGCAACTGTAACACTCGCAGGGTTTGCATTTCCCCCCAGGAGAAGAGCAGGACAATATTTGCAGTGCCCACTCTTGTTAAACGCTTTGAGATGCTCAGAGGAAAAGCAGCTGAACAGCAGCAAACTTTCCTTTTCAGCTCTGCGGTGGAGCCAAAGAGGCTGGCTAGTTAACCCTGCAGGGTGCTCTCCCCCTCTCCCAGAAACCTTCATGTCCCTCTGCACCCCGCTGCTGTCACTGGGGAACTGGGTGGCTGACACTACCGATCCGTTTCCTTCTTCTCCCCTCAGCCCCTGATCTACCAATCCACCCAGGACAACGGCAGGACACATCGCCTTGCAGCGACAGCGCTGCAAGAGGGAGGGATGGCACCGCAGGGTCACGCTAACACCCCACAGCTACGCACAATTCACACTCTGTGGGTGCACGGGATGCCTGTGGCAGCTCCCGCTGCATTCCCTGCCTCCACCCAGCTCATCTGGCTGTCCTCTCCTTTCGGTGGGTGGCAAACGGCCCCGCTTTCAAGGGACTTGTAAGGAAAGAACAAGACATCTCGCTGTCTCTTCGCTGTCCTGCTCATGCCTCAGTGGCAGGAATCTTATCCTTAGGGGTAAGTAGTGTTCCCTCGAGCTCACCCCGTGGCCTCCGGCAGGGAGGCACCGAGAGATGAGAACAGCTATGATATACTGCTGACACAACAAAAACACCCCAACGTTTGAGGCAATCTGGCATTATTCAGCAGCCCTGAAATAACCACTCAGAGAGGTCTCCAGCAGCCCCTCACAGACCGCTCTCCTTCATCCTTTATCATTTGGCACACATCCCACATCCAAAGAGACCTTTCATTAGAGCTGGTGATTTGGGACCAGGGGAGGGGTGTCAGATCCAGCAACGAGCTTTTTCCTTGTATGACAACTGGCTGCCGGCTCGAGCACCCTCTGTGACCCACAGCTGCCGCGCTATGGCGCGGGCAGGGAAGTGCCAGCCTATTTAGTGCTTCAGAGACCATAAGCAGCTCCTTGAGCTCTGCTGAGAGACCCAAGGGCAGCCAGCGCAGCTCCCCAAGTGAGGGAGTCAGAGGGAATTCTTTACACACAACCCAAGAGCATGGGGCAGACGGTATCCCTGCAGGGTACATTTATGTATAAGGAAAGAGGGTGATAAAAATGCCTGATCATTGCTCCCTAAAATACAATGACTTAAACAACTGCAGCGATGGTCTGTAATAAACGCTCCATTCAGTGCCATTTTGGGACTCCCTTTCCCCTCCACCACCACCACCCCGCACGTGCCTTGATCTTTACGGTACAGAAATAAGGATAAAATAAATGATCAGCGACAAATGGCCTAAACTGAGAACATGGAATCTGAAAGGGGAGGTTAAATATTTAGAAAACGGTAAATGTCCTCCTTTAGACTTGAATTTTATCTGATTTGAAAATGTCACTATTGAGTCAAGGACAATTTAGAGACTAAAGGAATTTTTCAGCTGGGACAAGGGACATTTTGGAAAATCAGGTTCAAATGAGAAACATACACATGAAAGCCATCGCTTGGCGCTCACTGCAGTCTGCAAGCCCCAAGCGGACAATGGACTCTATTTTGTCAGTGGACATTTCTACGCTCGTGCTGGAGACATCCAAAATTGTGACATTTTCTGCAGCTAATGGATTTCAGAGACTCCACAGGGAGACTGACTACAACCCTCCATTCCCTAACACTGCTCTGAACCGAAGGATCTCTCAGAAAAAAGCAGCTTCACTAGTAGCAACCGCCTTAGGTTAGCACCTAACCTATGCGTTTTTGCAAGGGTGAGGGACTGCCAGGGTCACCCTGTATATGCTGCTACTGGAGACTTCCAATAATACCATAGCTTTTAAGTCAGGACATTGAGTTCTAGTTTGAAGGGAGAATTGGCAGGGAATAACCCAAAGACATCCCTCCATCTCATTTCATGGAAAGCTAAAACATGAGGTAGCATTAAAAGCTCCTCTAGTTAACCTTTGCAAACCCACTCCAAGCAAGTCTCAGTCAAGTCCACACTGTGTTCACTCCCAATTGCTTATTCACTCTTCATTTTCATTCTTTTAATTACCTCAAAACTCTCCCACACAATGCAGTACAACAAGCCACTACAAATAAGAGTAGAAAATCCCCAGTGTGATTCACTTAAGCTGCAACAAAATTCTCAGTCACTTTTCATACCTGAGCAGAATTCACCTCAGTCACCTTAAAAAAGAAAGCTGTGTCCTAAGCCACTGCTGCCCCGAGCCACCCTGGTTCCTTTGAAATACTCCATTTTATGACTCCTTTCTATCTTTATCGGTCCTTTCTATTTTCAGTCCTTGCTTTATACCAAGTCACTCTCTGTGACCAGTTCTTTCCCATAGTTGACCTCACATGTTCATAACTGCCAGTGTTTGTTCTAACTCTGATCATAACTTCTCATTTTGCTTTGTCTTTAAAGTATTCTATGTTGTGTCAAAAACTTCATGGACAAATAAACATACTGGGAAACACACAGTCTCAGCAGGGTGCACAGTTGTGTGTCTCTTAGCATGAGCAACACAAAGCCAAAATGAACTCCAGAAGGCACCCAGAGAAAAGTAATGCCAAGAAATGCCAGGCTCGCCATACACCACTCCTCCTGTTCTGCCTGCAGAAACGTTTGTCCTCCCCATCGTGGCCCAGTTCTACTTGTCCAAGCCCACCTATAACTCTAGATTCAACTTGCACCCCCGTTGCCCCAGGTTCACAAGTCATGGGTGACGACGCAGAGAAACACCATTTCCTTCTCTGCGTGGCAACCCACGTACCTCGGGTCTGACCCGAGGTCGGGTTTTTCTCACAGTCTGCAACCCAAAACTGAGGTCATGCCTAGCAACAGGGGAAGAGCTCTGTAACAAAACACAGGAGAAAACCTGCCTGCTAATTCTGAGGCAAATGCAGGGTTGTAAAAAAGTCCTATTTTAAACAACTCAAGGGTTTTTGAAAACTTGAGGACCCATGCAGTTTGGAAAGGCTACAGGCTTAAAGGCTTGAATTATCCCAGACAAATGACTACATTTCACAGGCAGCACAAAAACCTACCAGCTGAGTAACGGCAGCTCACAAGTGTACAGAAAATCTGCACCTAACCACAGGTAAAAATAAAGGAGAAATTAAAGCAGGACTGTGAAGCATTTGGCTTGGGGAACCTTCCCAGAGAGGCCACCCATCCAATCCCGTCCTATGCACAAACATGGCATCAGACTCATGCAACATTTTCTCATCGAGACCCCGGGCATTGTTGCACATGACTGATTTTGTGTGATTTTTTTCCTGCAATTTAAGCTGCTATTGGGTCATGTGCGTTTTAAACCTTTTGATTATAACAGTGTATTTCAATATTCTGTAGAGTATCGATGATGTAGAGATTAACAGCACAAACAAGATAGATTTCCAAACGGTATATGATAATATTTGGTAAATAACCAATGAGGTACTACCAGCGCTTGTGGGTCCTGCTGTGTAAGAGTAGCTTGGGTACTTGCCCCAAAGAAGTTGCTGCTACATCTCGGTACATCTTTATATCCACCTATCTTCCTAGAACACTTGATACGGTCACTTCAAAACTGCGAAGACCTCAGCAGAAGTTACCAAGTAAGACACTAGGTGTGGCAGACCAGGAAAGCAAAATGACCCACACAGGCCTTAAGCTGCAGGACTCTCAAACTGCTCATAAAAACCTTTATCTCTTTTTTTATCATCTTCTCTCAAAGACTTCAGCGTTATTGTCAAAAAGCTAAACGGAAAATTTGTCAGTTGTTTCAACAAAATGATCTTGACATTATGGAGATAAAAAGGAGATAAGCAGAAAGTTAATTTCCACTGAAATAAAACTTTGATAGAAAAGGAGTAGTAATGTTTACAAACAGTAGCAGCACATTTTTAAACTAACACCGAACACATATCTGAATTCCAGTCCAATCTCATCTTTGCTGGTAGAGTATACAAGTGTTTTTTCATCTAATATCTGTACAATCAAGTGATCTGATGTAGTGCGGTACATATTGAACAACTAATCAGATCCAGAAAAAAACCAGAGCCCCTCCAGCAACTAAGTGCCTTTCTGACGTCCTTGCTGACAGCGTCTCCTAAGAATTACCAAGAAGTGACGAAGACTCGCAATGAAGCAGAAAGACGAAAGATGTGGTAGGACAGTAACAGCTGCTCCTGCGCCCCTTCTCTGGACATACAGGGAGCATTAACTAGCCAGCGCTGTGAACCCATCACATTTCAAACACCGCATTAAAAAACACTTGTTTGCCGAGAAACAGAGCAGGCTCATGAATTTATTCCCCTGTACAGGATGTTGGCCAGCTCTCCCGCACCACCACAGCCACACAAAGCTGCAGGAGGAAGATCCAACAGAATCAGGAATATGTGCAAGGTGCAGAGCAGATGATCAGGGCATAGCCCCAGGCCCCTGGTGTAGCTCCCTGGCTAATCCGCTGCTTTGAACAGAAGTAAAAGCCTTACTGGATGACCAATTGCACCCATTCACCGTAAGGCCGTGGGGAGGTGGAGAACACTTGCTATGTCTCCCACTGATGAGCCAGCCTCATCATCCATGATGCAACACTTCTCAGCTGGCCTCACAAGGAAAAAGGCTGTTCTCGTGTTCAAACCACATCTATTATTAGCAGTGAACGATGCCTGAACAGCATGCAGGTGTACTAACATCATCCGGGGTGCATGTGGGATTGGCATCAGTGCCACAGAGGCTCAGAGGAAGAGCCCACCAAACCCGACACAGAGGATTTCAGAAAGATAAACATTTCTGAAATTTTAAAGAACGTCCCATGATTACAGAGCAGGTTTTGAGGTACCGCCTCTTCTACTAAGGACGTGGCCTTAGGCAAGGACTTTATAAATTTTC
Organism: Bucorvus abyssinicus; assembly: GCA_009769605.1. Classification (NCBI taxonomy): domain Eukaryota; kingdom Metazoa; phylum Chordata; class Aves; order Bucerotiformes; family Bucorvidae; genus Bucorvus; species Bucorvus abyssinicus. The sequence goes on along the minus strand of CM020039.1, from coordinate 4,302,059 downwards.
ATAGAGCAAACCAGGGCCCTATCTGTGCTGTAAGCAAACTTTCACGGCAAAATTCACCAGGTATAAAATTATTTTCCGCTTTGTTTATCTGGAAGCGGAGAGGACTAACCCATGCTGGAATCCAGGTGCTTCCCACGCCCTTCTGCAGGTTCCTCAAGACTCACACAACGATACCAGCTTCTCTGAACTACGCTGTAATTCCCATTCTACATTTAGAGCTGAATTCAGTAGTTCCAAGCTAAAGTCCATAAAAAGGGACACACATGAAATGCAAGGGCTGCTGCCTGAATCACAGCAAACCACCATTCTTCAGCTTCCTGTACTGGCATTACTAGGTCAGCCCAAGGAAAGCCACATGCTCTAACTTTACTCACAGGTTGCTGGCTGAAACCTCTGTGAGAGTTCATACTTCCCATATTTCAGCCCTCACCATCTGCCTCAAGAGTCATAGACCTATAACAGACCAGGCAAAAAAATGGACGTATAACAGAGAAGCTAGACAAGATGTTTGCTCTAAAGTATTATGAGCAGCCAGTTGTGAGCTTTGACTGATCTTCAGAGCCTTACTTGAGATTTCCTAACCCAAATTATTATACGAGCTACGGTACTGCTGTTCACTCCCCTGATAACCATAGCTGCTGCTGGGAGGTTCTCCAGGACTGTTCTGTGTACCACCACATGTCCCAGTTCTGCTACACCCCAGCATCCTTGTCCAATGCTTCAACTGGGTTTTCAGAACTCCTTGAGTCTTTTTTACTGCTAAAATCCTGTGGGACTGCACATGTCATTCAGTAGGTTGAGATGATTTATTTACTGTCTCATGCCCGAAAATCCTTCCACCACAGGACAGGATTAAAACCACACAAAAGCAACAGCCTCAATCAGCCCAGGATGGACAAGGACAGCACAACCTTGCTTGTACTCCAGTGATATTTTATGGCACAGGACAGGAAATGGAAAGGACTCCATTTCACCCATAATGACAAGCTGCATGAATTGGCTGAGATGTTTGCTATGAAATGACTTATTTCTGTCTCTGTAAGTATTTATCTATAAATAACATCAATACAGTTCATGGTTTTTTTCCCCTCTTGATGGCCTATGCTGTTATCACGCTCACTTGACCCATTCAACTACCACAGCTGACCTGTGCAGGAACATCTGCAGTAACTCCATCTTCTCTATCTTTTCCTCATAGAGCCACACCAAACTGCAGCATGGTGAAATAGCTCTGTCACTCAATTTACAGATGCAGCCAGAGATCCAGTTACTCTGAATCCTCCAGGATTACTTTGCTCAATCTGTTTCACTCCAAGGGTGATGAATGCTTTGCGTTCACTTTCTTTTTTCTTTTCTTTCCTCCCTTTTCTATGTCAAAGGAAATGAAGCCACATCCATTCCAATTATTACTACTATCTAAAACCTTCCCAGTAACGAGGCATACAGACAGCTAAACATGCACAAACTAATCAGCTTTTACTGCCTGATAATGTGTCACACTTATCGTGTTCCCTGATCAGCCAAGCTTATTAGTTCACTGCATATGACGGTCACAAATTTGCATCTATTATCCACTGTCTGGAGATTTAAAAGCTTCCTGTTCTGCAAAGATTATCCATCAACGGAACCAATTCTTAAGGGAGAGAAAAGAATATGTTAGTTCAGTGCTAGCTTTGCTAGGCGGGCCTTGTTGGATTTATCATCTTAATCTGTTACACTGGCTGAAACCATCGCAGCTGCTATCTCAGTAGTGATTGGCAACGTATTAGTAATAATTGAACTAAACGCTCCTCTGAACCCTTCAGATCACAAGTCAAACAGGACTTCTTTTTCCTTCGTTTAACAATAGTTCATTACATGCTCATAAAAACAAGCAGACATCCGAGCACATGTGAAGTACCTTTGAGTGGGACAGTGTCTGGCAATTTAAGAAACTGCCTGATCCTGCCCTGGCACTGGCACCTCATCCGAGGCCCAGTTATGGAGGGAGGAAGCAGAAGTGACAGGACAGGGTGGGCTCTCCTCCCTCTGCAGATCATGGGAAGCCAAGAGGCTCTACCTTGCCTATTTACATTTTGAAGGGAGCAACTAGGGTTTTTATTATTTTTAATTTTACACCTTAGAGGAATTTAATAAAGGTGAAAAATCCTCTTTAAAGAGCTGACTAGAGCTTCTTGTTCTCCATCTCCTCCTCTTGGAGCGAGGGAGCCCACATCATCTCTGCTGTTCCACCACAGTTGGTGGCTCCCATTGCCCACAGTTTTGGTGAAGCAATCTGTCTTCTTGCTTCAAATGAGTTAACGTGAATTTATTTTATTTTATTTAAATTAAAAGTCCTTTTTCATGTCCTAATCTGCAAAGTGCTCTTGTGGGGTTTTTCCTCCTCCCCTCACCCCCTCCACAATTTAGTTGCCTCATATGTTTTGGGATGTTTGTTCAGGACTCAGTCTTTCTCTAGAATACTGCATCCAACACAGTCTCCTCCCTCAGCAATCCACAAGTGACTCTGAAACGCATGGCCCTCTTCATCCCAAATGTACTATTTATCACATTTAATTTAATTTTCAAGATTTTCTGTGTACAACTCTACTGACCAGCACCAGGCTGTGAGGTGCCACACTGCACCGCATAGCAGGAAACCAACTTGTCATCTCAATCGTGTACTTTTAACACGCTAATGCATAGATAGGCAGTCAATCTCCAAAAATAAATTACAGAAAATATTTATCTATTTACATATTCCACGCAGGGGAAGGACTAACTCGAAATCCGAGCCAAGTAGTTTATCTTGCAAGCGTCAGGGCTAACCCACAGGAGGTTTGATATTGTTGATTCAATCTGGCTCCGTTTTATTTTCATGATAGTGCCAGTCTCCTTTCCTTCTCATTACTACCTTCAGCCAGAAGAAAAAAACCAGCTGATACTTATTCCATCCATAAATTAGCAAACAGAAGATAGTACATGAGCATTCAGGCTGGCATCTTCCCTAAAGAGATTAATTGTGGCAAGCTTGCTTGGCCTTCTGCCACTTTATACTCCTGCAGAACAACCTCTGCACAGCATTTCCATTTGCCATCCTGCCCCTCCAAATGAGCATGGATAGTTAGCGTAATTGTCCTCTCTAACAAGTCAAAAAGAAGGAATTAGCTGCCCTTTACTTTCTGCTCAGGTCAGCTAATCCTCAGGGTGGTCAGGCAAGTTGCAGAGAGAATGCCGTATAGAAATCACATCAGGCAGAGGGAAGAGTCCATTATCAGCGCCTGTACAAGCTGCCTCCAAATCCAGAGTGACAGGCAGGAGTGGGGGGAGAGGGACAACGGGAGCCACAAGGCTGGTGGGTGTACAAGCCACCCTTCCGTCCGCCCACAGCAGTGGAAAGGAAAGCTGAGCAATTAAATTCATCCTTTTGCTGATCTGCTCAGAAAGGATGTGACTATTGATGGGACACAGAATGAAAGTGTCAAATGAGATGGTAACTGGCAATGCAATTCACAGCTGTATTTGCAAAGTGTATAAAATGGCTGGCCCCTTTCTCCAATTCCTCTCCAAGCAGATACGCCTCATCAGAGTCATACTGGAGTAAAATAACATAGAGATTGCAAAGCTCAGCGTGCCTGAGGTGATGACTTTCAATAAACATGTTAGAGCATCTAGTAAGGTTTATCCAGGTAACATTGGTGCTGCTGCTGAGTAAAAACATCTACTTGGGCTAACACCGCACCTCCCTTACTCCAATTCCCCAAATACTGGTCTGATCATCCCTGAACCAAACCAAAAGCTGTAGCAATCACAGAGCCCCTCTGTATGGTGGCCAGGGAGCACCAGGATTTCTGGCAAAAACATGAATTCTCTGATAACCAGTAACAAAAAGTGAAACAGCAGAAACATCCAATTAATTCTCAGTGATTATGTACTTCAAGGTTGTGTGATGAAAGAATACGGAGACAGCAGTAACAACTTTCGGATAAGCAGTATCTTTCTAAGATACCCCTTTGCCAAATGTCTGTCTTTCATAAAGGCAGAGCCACATAACAGGAGGAAGAGAAGTGTTAACTCCAGGGCACAGGTATAGCCAAGCGGTCCAGCAAATTATTGCCTATAATCCTGTTCAGACAACTGACCTGTGCAGTTCGAGCCCTGGCCTCCTTGACCACAAGGAACTTAGAGTCATGAGAAAATTACCATGATTTTTCTAGTAAATCTCTTCTAAAACACACAAACCAACTAGGATGGACCAGAGCTGCCAGATATTACCATTTTACACAAAAACTATGAAAGACACCATGTGAAGAACGTATTCTCTGTTTGCGGGCCCCAAAAGAGAAAGACGGAAAAAAACCCCAGAATTCTCTCCAACTTAGTGACTGGGAAGCTGACGCAAAAGACCCCTGCTTTGTGACCATCGCACAGATCCACACAGAAGCCAGAGGCCGGGTATCTCACCCCTCTGCTCTAGCGGTTCACTATTTACATTGTGCTGCCCCTCAAGACTAGGCTACTAAATATTTAAGGGAAGAACAGCAGAAGTATTTAGAACAGGAGACATCACATAAGAAAAACAAACAAAATCTTTTACAAAGTGGAAATGAACCACCCCTGCCACTAAACAGTCTGTAACCAAGGGTACTGTTCCATTCCCTTAGGTTCTTTTCACCCAAACTACTGAATTCCAGGGAGGACTTAGCTTTACAGGTTTAATTTGGTCTGCGAAGGTAAGGAAAGATAAGCTGTTCCCTTTATGGCTCTGCTCGTGGGTCTTGAGCCAAGTTCCGCCCTGGAGAAGAGGCACTCCAGTCTCTATTGACAGCAAAAATACAGCGAGATATAAGTCCCAATTTAAATGTGACTATTTAAATCATTGCAAAATAAACTGTTTTCCCAGGAGCTTCATGAAGTAAAACAGAAGTCAAAACTATTTTTTATTCAAGTAAACAAACTGGAAGAATAGACAATCTCATTAACGAAAAACACTGAAAAAAGCTGAAAGAATAATTCCAAGAGTTGCAAACACGACACACTGTAGAATATGGAGCGGCAGCTGATTAGCAGTCCCCTCGTTATTTTCTAATGGTGTGTAATTAGTGGTTTCTTAAAGACGATGCACATGGCATGTCTTCAAACAGAGCACAGGCTTCGTTCTTATCTCAAACGTGTCGCAGCGCCAGGATGGGCCCTTTCTTAAGGCTGTGCTCTCAAAAAACTACCGCACCACATTTCAGCAGCGCCAGGCTCCTTCCCTGAGAAATCTTTTAGCATGTCACAGAAAGGAGCCCTTTTTAACATTTCAGTCACTATCTTTTAGCAAAAAGGAGTGCATAATACCAAGAGTGTATTTGCCAAGGAAGCCGCCTGATTTATTCGAATATTTGCACAGCTTTTGCAGCAAATCTCCTTCACTGTTTCTTCTGCATTTTCAGATCAGAAAAAAAAAATTCAGTAGCATACAAATGGAGCAAACAATATGGGCCCCAAGGGAGTGGGGAGTAAGGAAAAGCCGGAAGATGCACACATACAGGAAGAACAGAAATCAACTTTTTTAACTAAGGGAATAATTTCATGTAGTCATGGACCTTAGTGCAACAGGGTTAGAACTAAACGTCAATATAAGATGTCATACCGCTAAACTCCAGCAAACAAGCAGCAGCAGGACAAAGCCCTCCGGTGAAGAGCTTAACACAGAGTGCTAAAAGTTCAGAGAGTTACAGCATGAAGTGAACCGAGGTCCATAACCCCAAATGTCATCTCACTGCTCATATTACCAATTATCTCAATCAACCAATAAGATTTTTTTTTCCAAGCCAACGTGAGCTTTTGCATCGATGTTGGAAATGTCACTGTGCATCCTAATGCCTAGGACAAAGAGAAGGTGCATGTGCGTACCTGTGCCTGGCTATTTCTGCCCACACCATGTTTCTTTGTGCAGCAAAGGCATTGAGTCTACACACTGAGGTATTCCAGAATGATGGAGCTACTGCTGTCTGAATTCAAAGACAAACACTTCGGATGGCATGGAGCTTGGGTTTTTGGGAAAAGTCACATGGATGGAAAGGATTTCAGCTTGGAAAACCCCACAGAATGAAACTGGGAATTCACCTGTGAATAAAGAAACCTGGGAATGAAACCTGTTGAAGCCCCATTAGTTTTTCATACCCAGGCCTCATAAGGCAAACTCATTGTCCAAATATTTGTGAGAAGGAAGAGCGTGAGGGCTGAAAAGCTTTTAAGTATCTTGTCCTGCCCTATTTGCAATTGCTTCTTTCTTTTGGAAGCAACAAACTACCCATTTCCAACTAATTCCAGGAAAGCCCATAGGAAAGGAATCAGAAACTGCTTTGCTCACAGAGGGAAGCAAGCAGCCCCCCTTTGCTGGGGGAGAGCTGAGATGACACCTGTGGGTTGTCCACTCCTCCCAAAGCTTTCCTGCAAAGCACAGGCACGCGGCTCTGCTTGTGACACTGTTCTGGCCCTTTCAAGCAGAGGTTTGCAGGGACAGAAATCTGTTTTTCCTTGTATCCCTGCAGAGCCATTTAGAGCCAGACCTTAATCACAGAAGTTTCATGCAGATAAACAAGAAAGTCAACAGTTCCAATGATTTTCTTCGGTAGACATCAAAGCAGAATTGAAACTACCAAAGCTTAGGGAGAGCAGGGCTGAAAGACAGGAGACAGCAAAACCGAATGGCTTGGAGTTATCTTTTACACATTCCCTTGGCAATCTGTATTACCAACTTTTCAGATATAGTAGAATTTTGCATATTGTCAGGTATTTGAGGAAGCAAAACATGTCAAGCACATAACACCATATTCTGCCTAGCAGAAGACTTTATTCTACTGGCAGAAATATGCATTTGTTAACTTCTTAAATGGTATGTGCAGCAGCTGATTAAACATCTAACTAAACTTTCACTTCAGGCAGACGGAAAATGCTCTAAAAATTATCTCCTGAAGTGATGAAGCGAAGGGCAGACAAGTGCAGTAAGGGGTACTCACGTGTGCAACCAGCAATGTCTCACCCAATGGGAAGATTTCTCTGTACGGCCTCCAGCTGTACCAGCTGGGCATACTGCAGAGACCCGCTCCCACAGGGGGAAGGGCTGCTGGGCAAGACACATGCTCCTGAAGTCCCACTGGGTCCCCATTTTTTCAACCCCCTCCTTAGGGGAGGACCTTCTCACACGTTTCCTCCACAGAGCAGAGGCAAAGTTAAAAAGAGGCTGCTCTCAGTGACATGATCGAGTGAGGGACAGCCAGCGGTGCTGGGCACACAGTGCTGATACGGACGATGTCTTAGTTTTACCTGGGTAGGTACTGCAAGAATAAAGTCTTCTTCTATGCCATATTGTGGAAGAGATACTACTACAGCTAAGAAGCCACTACCCTTTTTAAAGGTGGGACTTAAAAATAATTAAGTCCTCTTAAAGCCCTTAACACCCCCCCCACCCCCCTACCTTCAGAGTTCTAGTGAGACTTCTAGAACCAGAATTCATGAGAAGCAAAGCACCACAATGTAGAAGTAGAAAACAAATGCATCTACTGTTTAACTCACCTCATTGGTGACCCAGGAAGCTCATTACAATTCTAAAGACTTTCCTTTTGACTCCAGGCAGGTCCCTTACAAGCTAAGCCACAAATGAATTTGTAGCTAAAATCAAGTACTGCAACCTCATGCCTTGAGGTCTTAGTAGGGGGCTCTGAATCCTGCCCTTTTTTCCACATTGCCTGTGCAATACCCAGGGAGCAAGACCAGGCCAGCATGAATTTTGCAACAGAAAGTTTTCATTCAGTGTGTACTTGACAGATGCCAAGAGTGCGAGAGAAGTCACAGATAGGAGAACTCCTACCTTAGGGACTCTTATTTCACTTAGAAGTAAGCTGGGATCACACCTTCTCAGCTCTGTGAAAGCAGAGACACCCTGGGCCAAAGCAGAACGCTTAGTGCTGGAAAACAAAATTAAACACATGAGTCAACTGGAAGACTTTAACCACCTTCAGCGTTAGGTGACAGCTAAGCAGACTTTCAGGATCATCACTGTGGATGAGGCACCCAAACCCTCACTAAGCACCTATGCTCAGCTTGGGTTCTGTTCTCAGTCCTTTGTCTGCAAAGGAGGGTGAAGAGGATTTGCCTGTTTGGTGGGAGGCTGTGGGGACAGTACTAAGATCTTGAAAGAGCACCAGTCCTAAGTACCCGTGAAAACCCGGAATCCAACGTATTTAATATTAGTGTAGAAAAATGTTGTGTTGGCTTAGATATAGAATATCCTGCTGGTTAAAAATATTCCTGTTTTACAATGCTAAAATATCTCTGTGCAGCAGTATATAAATTTTAAGACTAATAATTTTAATGACTGTTTGCTTCAAGATGTAATACAACTAGTCTGACTGTAATTGCCCATTATTACTGAACTGTATTCAAAAGCTACAGTATTCAAAAGCCACAAACTACTCACTTGGCAAACACAAATTCTTTTCTCGATGGGCAGTGGCTTTGGTTATTTCACCCTTCCTGCAGTCACTTACTGCTACTGCATCATCCTTCACAGGTACCTTCTGCAGAAAGAACAAACAAACAAAGAGGAAGTTAATCAGGATTAAATTTCCCTTCTCCGAGTTCCTGCCATAGGGATTCCTCTGTCACTCCCCAGATCAGCCCTGCCTGCGCTGTACCTGCCTTCGCGGGAGGAGCGGAGCAGACACGCTCCTGCCCGTGGAGCCAAAGCCGTGCTGGAGCAGATCCGAAGGGGCAGCTCAGGTGCTGCCTGCAGCAGAGCCACACGTGCCCTCCCGCTCCAGCAGGACCGCTCTGTTCGGACCGGGGTCCCGAATGCCGCCCGTACCCAGGGTTAGCTCCTGCAGCCGCCGGCGCCAGCTGGGTTTACAGGGACGAGCGGCCGCGCAGCCCCCTCTCAGAACACGCTTAGTGCGACAAGCTGCCCCGTGCCCCGCAGCTGCTGACCCCTCCGCACCTCTCTGCGGCGAGACAAAGAGAGGATTGCAATGTGAGCGGCTGGAACGTTACAGAGGAAATGGGGGTGGGGTCCGCATTCCCTCCCAGATCTGCTGCAACACTCCTGGAGGCTTTGGGCAGCTCGTTCTCTGTCCCGCAGCTCCCAGCCCTGCAGAAACCGGGGCTGCTGGTGTGCAGAGCCACAGCCAGCAGGAACGCTCCGTCCGCGCTGCCTGAGAGCTCGGGACGCGAACGGCTGCTGACCGTCATCATCCTCAGCAAGGGCGTTCCCAGGCTGCTGCCCCCCTGCTAGGACCGACCTACCGGACCCATCCTCAGCACTGCTGGTGGGATGAGCTGCAGGCACCGCAGCTGTGACCGTGCGCTGAACGCCAGGGCCGTGGCGTGCAATGAGTCACTCGAGAAGCTCAATGCTCGCCGTAGCCCCAATCCCACACTCACTGCAAGGACCTCTCCCACCCCCCGCCCCCCACTGACACATGAGCCCGCAGGGAAGGAAATCTGGCGAAGAGAATGAGGAAAAAAAAACAACCAAGGCCAAAGCCGGGGAGCTTGGCCAGGTCAGTCCCTGGCTCCAGGAGAGTCACTGGGGCGCACTCCTGGGAGGAGTGGATGGGGTGGCTGGGCACAGCCACATTACACACATGAAACAGAACTAGCAGAAACCCAGGAAAAAAAAAAAAAGGTATTTCTAATCAACTGCTGGAGCATATCTGACACAGGCTGGCTGTAATCTTCCCTTCTTTGCTGGTGCTCTGGGGTTTCAAGAGACAGGTATATCAGGTAATAAAAAGCAATCAAAACTCCTATACACATCTCCTTGTGGAATTTTTTTATCATCATTACTTTAAATCCAACAAACTACATGACCCTGGTTTTCAACACTGCATGTCCATGAGGCCCTCCTGTCTCCCTGCCTTTGGCTGGAAAGGCAGCTCCGCACCTCAGTCTGCCTGGACCAGTACGGGTCCAGCAGTCCTGAGGCTGGAGGTGTTTGATACCACTGTCTCCAGAGAGCCCCCAGCCCCCTCTTGCTGCCTTCAGGCATGGCTGTATTTCTGCATTTCTTTTATACAATGAATTCACGTCTCTGCAATTTCATTTCTAAATCAAGTGTGCTTTCTAGTGTCCAACTGCCACAAGTGGCACCACTAGGACTGACCGTGCTGGGAGCGGGAGCACTCTGACCCAGCAGAGCAAATCCCATTCAAGAAGCATTCCCTGTCACTGCAGCCCCCCCAGTTGTACAGGAACCATCATTATAGACAATATTTACTATTAATTAGAGTAAATTAGGGTTGATTACACGGAGTGAAATTTAAAAAAAAATGTTCGAGTTTGTGCTTACAAAAACAGCTCAGGAAGCTGAGAGCAGCCCCCACTACAGCGGCTCAGCTGGGGCGGGTGCCCGGGTGGGAGCTCGCAGGGGGAGGCATGGTTTCCCTGTGGGCAGAGCTTCCAGCCTGAGAAAGAGTTGGACACTTGTTCTTATGGCTGCAGAGTCCCTTGAGCCCATTTTCACCTCAAAAAAAAATCTTCCTCTTGTCTGGCACACCCTAAAATCTCAGGGAAGAGAAAAGGGTAACACTTTCTGCAAGTGCAGAGAAATAATATACGTATATATATCTCTATGGTATATACAAATATAAGTGTACATATGGATTTCTCCTGTTTGAGTTATTGTGAGACTGTTCCCCCAAGAACAACACTGAAAGGCACAGAGGTTTCACCAGTCACCTTGCAAGAAATCACAACTGAGATATTGAGGAACTGGATTTGTAGAGCTGTTTTAGTTTCACCAAGTTTTCTGTGTGTTTCATAAAGCAGAACATGGTGTAATTCAGTGATTGCCTAGCATCTTTCATACCAAAAAGATTACAAAAGTGTTTCACTGCCAGTTACAGTTAACCAGCCTCACTCAAAGGCAGCAGAGCTAACTCTGGACTCACACAAGCTCTGGGCAGATGAAAGATCTCAAAGCTCAATTACTTTTCACAGACAGACTTCACACCATCTTCCTTCTAACCATACCCCTCCCAGGAAGAGGGATCTGAAAGCTGAAAAGCTCGACAAAGACAGATTTTAAAGGACAGCTGTGAGCCAAGCTGCCTCGGGAAAACACGTAACGGAGCATTCCCAGACGGGGCACACAGGCAAACGCGGAGAGCTCTCCTCCCTCAGCGTCCTCAAAACGGCAAATACAGACCAGAACAATGAGCACAGTTAGAGTCCTACGATAAGAGAGATCAGCCAGGGCAACACAGCAGGGAGATTTTTAAATGAGCAGGATCATTTATACTTGACTTCGAAAAGAGGATGTGACTGTCCTCCGCCTGGTGTGGAGATATTTTTCTTGCTTGACTTTTAGATGAACTTATCAAGCTGGTGTTTGGACAGTAAGAATACATTGCAGAGCTATATCAGTGCGCCTGTAGTGCGTCTGGCAGGGACTTGCAGCTTCTCTATTCCAAGCCTCAGGCAATAACATCCTGGGTGACGTTGTGTTGAAGCGTGGAACATCCATTGGATTTATACAGTTCACAATACTTCATGGATTTTGAAGTCAGCACATGAGCATCGATGGCACTGAGATCTTTTTCCCCCTAAAGAAAGGGTTATTCTTCTTCTTTTAGAAGATGGTTGGAGCCACAGGCAATACATAATGTTTTGTAGTCTGAGCTTTAATTAGGGAGATAAAGAAACGTATCTTCTTTTGTTGAAAGGAAGGGTTGTATTGAACGCGTGACAATGAAACTGCTTCCAGGACAACCACCAGAGATGTTCCTGCAAGGAGCTCTGGAGAAGGAAGATAAAGAGCTTGCTCTTCACAAACACTGGCTTTTTGCCATCTGTGCACTTTTGTGACTCATCTCCTACTGATTTCAGCAGGAAACCTTAAATGCAAATAATACTTCTCATACAGTTTTATCAAGGGCAACATCCAGTGTTAAATCCTAAGTTAGTGGAAACTTAGGGGGCTGTTGTCACCTGAATAAAACAAGCCATGAACGATAATGGGCCTTTGGAGCTGGTTTAGTTCTCACAAGTGCTACTGCTAAGAGTTAAAGCAGATGCTTCCTTGTTTAATAGAGTCCCCTGCAAAAATATGCCAATCAAAATACTGTGCCTTGCATTTGAGAGATGCCCTTGTCCAGCCCAGAGAACAGTGTAAACAGCACAATTCAGTTGTCTTCCTTGGCACATGGTGAACAGCAAGCAAACCCTAAAACACGGGCAAACAATCCCAGCAAGCAGCGTGATTATTTTTGCTCCAGAACTCCTGAACGCAAATAAAGACAAAGAGAGTGCAAGCGTGTATCTGCCTCTCTGGGATGGAGAAAACACAAGATCTGGCAAAGTCCATCCCTAGTGTGCTGGTACAGAAGGATGAGATGACACACACTGCAGGAAAATGTAAACAAGCAAAAAGAGATGACAAAATATTGTATTTAATACTACAGCTCACATTTCCTTGACTGTAGACTTCAGACTAGATTTTCAAAGGCTGGTGTCTAAAAGAACAGATAATAATATTGTCAATGCAACCTAAAAAACCTGTATCTGGAAAACAATGCAATGAGGGTTTGGCTAAGGATGAGCTTGGAAAGGTAACCTCTGGGGGATCTGCTTTTCATGGAACTTCAAAGATGCGCATAAAACATGGGTTTAGGTTGTGTAGAGTCAAGTAAGGGTAAAAAACACTTCCTTGGTAACTATCTCCTACTTGAAAGAAGGAGTACTGACAAGCAGGATGCTTAAAAAGAAGATTAACCCAAACCTGGGCAAAATTCCTCGCCTTCCCCCTCTTCCAAGGTGTTTGCTGGTTCTCTGTCGTCCTCCCGGAGTCAGCCCGAGTGATAACTGAGGACACCCTGGATTTTACTAAGATGTGCTTTTTCTTAAGTAAAATACATAAATGTACTTAGCATAAGGGTTCATGTTTTCAGACGCAGGCACTCAACTTTAGAGCAAACAGGTTTTGATGCGATGGGTCAGGTTGGTATTTGCTGTTCTATAGCGCAAACGGGAGTCTCTAATGGCTGCTGTGCCAAGAGCTGGGTGTCCCAGGCGCTGCTGGGCCCTGACAGTAAACCAGTGTTACTGTTCCCAGACACATCGCCTCTTACAGTGCCAGATCTTCCCACCCTTGTCTGCTTAGCAGTTTCTGTTCGCTGCAGGAGCCCCTGTGCTTAGGCAGTCCTTGCATCCTCGCTGGAGCAGAGGGTGCTTCCAGCAGAGCTAAACTGGTGCATAGATTGAAGCCTGATGACAAAACCAGCACGTATCGCCCTGCCTCGTCAGAGAACATCACTACCTCAGGCTCAGCATCCTCAGCGTTGTTTAATTCTGACATTAATTTCACTATTATTCACGCTATTCCACCTCATCTTGTAATTATTTACTGCAAAAAACACCCACAACAATCAAGCCCCTGAAATACAAACAGAATATTTCAGCACGCCAGTTAACGCATCACATGTGGCCTTGCTTTGATTTCCCTGACTTCAGGATCATCCACTTTGCTGCAATGCTGCACAAAATAAATCACTAACCTCTTAAAACAACAAAAGGAGGACATTTAATGAGTCAAAGACAATATTGTATTACCAAAGCAAAGATTAAAGGAACTAAATTGTGCCTTTAAAATAAAATTTGAAAGCTTTACAGAGCCCAAGACAGCAAAAAAGCCATACATGAAGGAAATACAATTATTCCAACCATAGAAATACAGATGTTATTGGTAGAAAACAGCAGGGCTTTTTGAGAGAACACCACTGAATGAAAGCAAGAGAAGCAAAAACTGGATGAAAGGAAGAACGGATGTGACAGATGAAAGAGAAGATGAGAGCCCGGTGAGAAAACAGGAGGGTCATTTCCTTTATCTAGACTTGCTAACTGCACTGTTCAGAAACAAAGGCAGCGACTGTTCTTCACAAAATTGTCTCCATGGACTCTGTAGGCCATTTGATGATATTTTTAAAAAATAGTTTGAAGGAAAAAACCTATATTCTTTAATGTCACTCAGCGGTAGCTCTGCAGCTGGGGATTTCTGTTCATACAATGGTCTGAATTTTTTTTCTGCTCTAGTTATTTCATTACAACCATAGGATTTATTACATGATAATTCCCTCAGCTCTTATAAATTTATTTGGTGAGGTGGGTTTTTTTTTTTTTGTCTTATGATTCCAGTCTGGCAACAAATTTTCCATATAAAATTTAATCTATTGTATCTCACTTTTGTATAATCAGATCATTAAAATGCATTGCTAATATGTAAATCTGAACTAACCTCATTACCATAATTATGCTCCATAATTATTGAATAAACAAGCATTTCAGAGTTTCTGAAGTCTGCTGAGAATGCTTTTCCAGTTTGGGAGTGGCTTTCATTACGTGCTCCCTAATCATTATTATAAACCTTTGTGGCCATCCTGCTATGTGACTGTTCTAAAAGCCGCTCCTCATCTGACTGGCAAGGACCAAAGGTTCCTGTGCTGAGAGCACATCAGAAAGCATCCTTCAGTCACAGCCTCCACATTAATTAGCAGCATTGTTTAATTTATAGACAGGGCTTTGCTCACAAGCCTCCATGTATTTTAAGGAATTATAAGCAACAAGTCAAATTCTGCCTTTCTGCCTGGAAGGACAATTAGTGAGTGAACGTCTCTGTGCCTGGCATAAGTTCACTGAATGTAAAGTATTCTGAGAAAACACACTCACCACAGGATTTATACCTGCACTGCACAGATGCCTGATGAAACCGCTTTCAAATGTGCTGCCTAATCAGGATTTTTTCCTATTTTTTCCCTTTTTTATTTTTTGTGGTGGTTGTTTTTAATACACCCCTAAATGAGGCATAGGGTAAACATCAGATCCCCAGCCAAGACAAGTAGCTCCACTGAAGCTAATAAACTTTTGCCAGTGGATGGAAGATTCAACCCATTACCTTTAGAAAGCATCATGAGCAGAACCCTGCTGACTTCTTCAATCCAGTTTCATCTTTAATAAGCACCACATCGGTCTCAGACTACCACTGTCAGAACACGCTGTCACATCGTGACCTAAACAGAAGATGGAAGCTTACTGTCTTTACAGGGCCCTGGAAGAGATGAGCACAATCTGTGATAGACGTGACCTTTGAGCAAATACTTCGTAAATGATCAGTAGGGTCTTGGCAACATTTGAGTGTCCTTGACCCAGAGCGATATAAACAAAACTACCCGTGATATTGACCTTTTCTCCTTTTACATGCGATTTTGTGTAGGAGACTTAATTAAAGTTTGTCGAAGTGTGAGAAGGTCAATAAGATTGATCCATACAAATTTTCAGAGTGAAAACAAAAAAAAAAAAGAGTGTTTGATCTATATATTAGAAAAATCAAGTACAAAGGGTGTAGCAGGCATACTAATGAACCTGCCAGCGTAGGAGAAATAACTGATTAACAACACCACTGGTTCTCCAAAGGGCAAGAGAAAACACAAAACACAGACCTTGGCAAGGGTCTTTCAACTCAAAAAAAAAAAAAAAAATCCCCAAACAAAGAAAAAACCCCAAAACCCCCTCAAAAAAAACAACAAAAAAAATCTCAAACAACCCAAGAATCAGGTTACTTTGGTACTTTGTATAGAGTTCCAAGACTCAGCTGATTTTCTTATCACAATCAGGAGAAAGAGACTAAAAATGCCCCATCTCAGAGGGTAGCTCTCTTTCTCCAGTTCTCTGTAATAACGTCTCTCGACAGCCTGTCCTCTACACATTCAGCCTCTCAGGTCTCCTTCCCCGGAAAGTGAACTAGAAAGGAAGCTCAAATTAGATTCAGGCAGTGATGAACATTACCATTTTGGTGAGCTGAAGCTTGTCAAGCTCTCTTATCCTTTAGGTGAACATCACATTACTTGACCACGGGACAAAGATTTGATGTGAAATTACACTTCACTGTGCATTTATAGGACAGACAGACTGTTTTATCTTACATGGGGGAAGAAAGATCAGACCTTTATGGAAAAGAAAAAAGGATTATTCACATTCACTGACAATAGCATCACCTTGTAGGCAAAGACCAGCACTTCTCTTTTCTATGTATGGATTTTGTGCCCTTCTGCACAACCTTTTTTTGAGAGTATTGGGGGAAAAGTGACAGGACTAAACACCAGTGAAAAAATCATTTGCTCTTAAGGAGTCCAAGATGCAGAATAAAAAGAAATTCAAGTGGTACGAGAACGTATATTCAGAGAAACAGGTTAACCTGGAAATTAACCACAAGGAGCCCGTTCGGATACATGAAATAACTCTCAAGCTAAATTTAAATCTCAATTTATCCCACTAAATCCTGAGCCCATCCGTTCCCTACAGAGGAGTTTCCAGTGCAGGGAAGCCGGTAGGAGGAAAGATAAGATGAGTGCTTTGTTCAGCAGGAAAATCTCAGCACAATGCCAGGCTTAGAGCCCACACCATGAATGACACTGACTAATAACAATAACGCTTTTCATTTCTGTAGGGCTTTTCAGCAGAGAATCTGGAAGTCCTTTCAAGTATCCATTTATTAAACTTCACTAATGAAATGATACGTGTGTGCACTTTTTCTGGATTAAAAAAAGGCACATAAAGATCTGGGGCGAGATCCCTCTTTTTTTTTTTTTTTTTTTGCGGGGAAGGGAAGGCAGTTTTAGGTCTTTCTTGCAAGACTGTTCTTCCTCCTATTCTCTTCTTCTGCAAGCTGAATCCTAGCTTTCCACCTGCATTGCAGCACAGCTTAAACAGCCTGGATTGGTCCCCTGTTTCCTAGGGGAGAGGCAGGTTTGGCCCCACTCTTCCTCCGCTGAACCAAACTCACATCTCCTGCCACCTCGCCAAGCCTGTGGCCCCCTGAACAGCACAGACGTATTCCACGGTGAAGACACACCTTAAAAGGAAAGCAAAAAGCCCCACGATACAAGAGACCTGAAAGCTGATAGTAGCACAGGCATCTCAAAACACTGCAGGCTCTTTTGCCCACTGACCACCACTGCTCACCCAGACATACGCAGAGGTTCACGGTGCTGTGCTGCGCTCAGCTGCGAGCAGAGGGGGCAAGAAAGAAGGGAAGGGGAAGAGCAGGGGCTCAGGTCGCCACGAGAGCTGCCTCCTTGTCTTGGGAGGTTTTGCTGAAATTGAAGCACAGAAATCATTCAGGAAAAAAATAAAAAAGCCAACATTATTTAGAAGATGCTTGTTTTAGCTTCAGTCATTACATCCCCAGCTCCGTTCTCTTCACCTGACAAAGGTGTCAGCAAACAGCAGCACAGAGACAGCAACCAGTGACCAGCAGGGGAAGGCAACCTCCTACACCACAGAACATATGTAGACCCTCAGAAGAAGGATTAGGAACAAAACCTCATTATTTTAGCCACTAGATCAATGTATTTTAGGGTGCAGGAAACTCAGGTTAAGCCTGCAAGGCTGCTGGAGGGCCATCCCACTCTCACAGCTGTGTGCCAGCCTGCACTGCAAGACCATTGGTCTGACTCTGACATTTTTAATTTTTTTTTCTATTTTGAACTGTTTGCTCATTGTGATGGGTTTACTCTTCAGCTGGGTGGGTGAGCTGACTGGGCTGTGCAGCCCTGTGGGTGCTGGTCCCAGGGCCAGGGAGGCAGCAGGACCCAGCAGGCATGGCAGGACTGCCTCAAGTGTGTTGGCTGCTCCTGAGCTGTGTGGGTGCTACCTGAGCCAGCCGGCTAGACCTGGGCCCAGCAGAAGAGTTTTCCCACACTGGGGCACCGACCCGTTTGCTCCTTCTCTGCTCATGGAGCTTGTAGGATCTTCCTTAGCTCTGAAAGGCTACCCCTGTGTCACAACCAGTTCATCCAGCCTATACACGTGACAGCTTTTGTCACAGATAAGAAGCAGGCACCCAGGCAAACACTATCATCCCACATGCTTCATTTTTCTTAAGTGAACCCACTGTGGATCCATCACTAAGAACAGCTGTTTTCTTGAATTGCAAATCCCGTTATCACTAGGTGCAGATACACCCAGCCACTGAAGCAAGATGGGGCATTCCTTCACGTTCTTTAGACAATTTGCACTGCCAGAAGAGCCATAAAAGAGCAGGAGCCCACCTGGGCAAGGGCCCTGTGTGCAGCACAAAGCTGCCAGAGCCCTTCCCATCACGTCTGTCTCTCCTACAGTCCTCACTTGCCACCAACAGGACAGAGGGAGAAAGGAAAGGAGCTGCGTGACACACCACGATGCCAACTCACAGACTTTCTAACATCCCTTTGATTTCAACAAGCAGATTTCACAAACTCGGAACATACCACAGATCACACGGCTGAGAATCATCAGCTGCCCTTGTCTTGTCTTCTGCCTTCAACTCGGGAGGAGATGCGCTGCTTCTGTTGGATGTCTACTGACTGACCCTAGGATGACACGCACAGAGGGACCTTCCCACTGGCCTGGAGGTTACTGCAAGATGATGCTCAGACAGTCAGATTCAGTTTCAAATTCTCTGTTTCACTGGCAATTTCTTTCAGCTGATTGCAGAATTATTTTTGGGGGGGAGGAGGAAAAAAAAGACATAAAAATTAAAAGATTGAAATGACCCTTCTGTCCTAGATTTCCCCACCTTCTTCCTCCGTGCATCTCCTAAGCAGTGTCTCAGTGCAGAAGAGCTCATACTGCACGTGCTCGTGACACTTGACTTCAAAGTAGGAGCTGCAAACCCCTCTTCCTGAAGCAGCACTAAACCAGTTAATTACACTAAGGTAGTTAATAGCCTTTCATCATCAAGGCCTGGTTCTTCTGCACACACAGGGACAGAATCCATTTATTTTTTATGTATATCCTTTTATTTATCTCTCTGCTACCAGCTGTATGATAATTTGTTCTCTGTCACTGTTCTTAACTCATGAGTTCACTTAAAGTATGATGGCACTGGAAATACATTAACAGTTTCAGAGAATAAAACCTTGCCAAAAATGGAATCTAGCACTTTACTTTTACAAATACAAAATTTACACATTTGCACTTGGCTTAATTAATTAAATCCATACAGGAATTACCCGAGCCATACAGTATGGCACAATATATATATATGCTGATACCTAATTATCATCAATTCAGGCAGAAAAAAGAAGCCAGAAAACTGCCTCAGTATAAGAGGTGTGTTGGGATGGGCCAAGGAGTGAGCAGAGCAGTCCCAAGCGGACAGTAGCTGCTTTGAGATGTCCAGGATGTGGTTTCTCAAGCCAAGACTCTGCTGTAGCTGGAAGGAATGGACCCCCATCTCCTTTCCCTCTATCCCTGCATGCACATCCCCCCTGCCCCGCTGTGTCTTACGTGGCCCGTTTAGTTCACTGATGCAGCTGAAGACTGCACAAGTTTAGGTAAGGTTAGGTTAGCAGTGCTGGAACTGCCTGGGGGTGGAAGGAGGGCTGGGGCCCTTTCGGGAAGAACCTGAGCAGCTCGCATAGCTGCACCCTTGGAAAAGCTCACCTTGCTTTAAGTCACAACTTTCTGAGATATCAGAAAAAGCTCTGGGAGCCTTTTCTCCTCCAGAGCCGTGCTGCCTTGCGTGCTATTGCTGAGTAAGGGGCAATAGAAGAGATTCCGAAAAATTCGAGGCCCCGAAGAGCAGCAGACGCTAGTCAGTGCACTGAGCCCAGGAAGCCTTTTCTGTGGAGATGTTGAGCTCTGCAATCACCATGAGCTCTCAAAGCACTCAGGTTGCTGTTGGGTTTTGTCGTGCCAGCTACGCAGCCATCGCTAACCCACCTCAGCAACGCTTTTGCACTACGCAAGAGCAAGACCTACTTCTCTCTTGGGAAGTGAGTTTGCAAAAGAATTATCTTCTTTTAGCCCCTAATCCTGTTTGCTGGTGCAGCAGGGATGCTGACAGAGTGCTTTGCCCTCAGTAGTGTCTGTGTCACGGTCCCCCATGCAGCCCTGGCAAAGCCCAGCAGCATGGCTCAGCCGTGCGACCGCAGCTGCCGCGCTGACAGAGAGAGGATCAGCTGCTCCCTGCTTCAGGAGATTAAAAACCCTGAGCAAAATAGATCGAAAGGGTGGGGTTTCCCATTTTCTTTTCCCAAACAAACTTTTTCGCTCCACCATCTCCTTCTTCCTCAGCATTTTCTGTGTAATTAAGAGCCGTTAGAAGAGAATTACCCAGGAAAAAGCCATCAGATTCTGAGGGTAAAACAGCCCCTTAGCAGAACTGCTTCCAGATCTTCGGGTGAAGCGTCAGCTGTTCTTTGCAAATGGCCTTTCAGGGAAAGGCAGCTCTGAGAAAACAGCCGTGGAGATGGCACACAGCTCGTGTGCAGCAATAAGGGCTGGAGGGACAATCTGAGAGAAAACTGTGCCAACACGTCAGGGCACTCCCTAGAGGCAGCAGCCTGGCTGCAAGGAAGACTCCGGTATGTAAACGGGAAAGGGGAAAGTTGGGAAAATACACACCCACAATCCATTGTAGCAATCATTATTATTGATTTTGCTGCTGTCTTTAAGGTATTACAGGAACCAATACTTAATGAAATTAGAAAGAAGCACATACACTTTCCCATAAACACGCTGGAGACAATCACCCATCACTGTTCATTTGTTACAGCTCTCTAGCTTCAACCACAATCTGGAAATACCGTTTCAATATTGACATTGCTCTTACACAAACATGTAGTAAACAAAAAATAATAAAAAATTATATTTATTCTCTATCTGGTCAAATCAGATCGGTTTTCACCAGCTCCTCTGAGTAGAAACATTCTGCTCCCACCAAGAAGCATTATTTGTGCAGCTACCAGTACGCTCTAGTTAATAGGAACCATGCAACTTATAAAAGATTATTTCAGTCTTCATGTTCACCTGCCACGCCCATGCTTATACACTCTTAATTTCATGAAGCACTTAAAAGTCAAATGCTTCTCGGTTTTAAAACTACAGTTCTACTAACCTGCCTTCTTTAGTTAGAAATTTCTCCATATATTTAAGTGAAAGGTGCAAATCACAGAATTGATTATATGGGGCATACAAGCTTTTTTTCTGAAAAACAAATTTAAGTGTTTTTCCTCATGTCTCAAAAGTGGCTGTAAAAGAATATTTTGCAAACTTGCATTTTTTTTCCTGTTGATTTTGGATTGATGGGAAACATGGACAGAAGTTGTTCCTTCTCAGGTAATGTCAGTGGAGCTCGTTACTGGACTCCTGGAAATCATCTGCCATGACTCTAAGTCAGAAAGAAGCTGACATGCCCAGGCTGGACTGTCACAAAGGCTTGTACCTACATCATGCTCACTTTGGACAAAACAAAATTTTCAGCTCCAGTTCTCACACAGTTAACCAACATAGCTGAGCTCAAAAGCACCAGAGAGCTTTTCCACATCAGCCTGGTGTACCAGGTAGAAGACCAAAATGCAAAAGCATTTTATTTGATTTACTTCAAGATCAGGCTCCAGGGGCTCTTCAGGTTAAAGAGGTGGTTTCTGAAGTTCTGTTTGTATATAATAGAAAATTGCTGCACTTCAGTGTAATTCTTGCTTCTGGAAAGTACAATGTCACTAACACAGGGCGGGTATTAACGTGAAAGTCAGGCTGTGGCACAGGCCCATGAAGCACTACAGTATACACCAGTTTAAATACCATTACGGAAAACCTCCAAGGAATTTCATAAAGCATAACATACCTTTTAAAACCAATGTTTTCGAGCAAGAATATTTTTCTATTAACAAGTACGATACAGTTCAAAAATTTCAAAGCTATCTCAAACTCTGGAAAATTCTATTAGCTTTGAGAATCACTTCCATAAGCCTCTTTTTAGACCCAGAGTCAGCCAAAAACTTACTCAAGTACCTGAGTTTAAACACACACCATGTACCATCCCAGTTCCACAGAGCACTTCAGGATGTGTTAATTTTAAGCACACATTCAAGGCTTACTTTTGTCAATGCCAGAGAGAGTGGCGAGGTCTTTGGCAGTGGGTCCTTCTTTTCTTCCAAAGCAGGAGGATTATATTTATGCTACCACAGCAATATAGTAGTACCGCTCCCTCTCAAAGGAAAATGGAGATCCTCAGAGGTGTTAGGTGGAAGACACTGTGAACCCTACAGAGGCTGCTTTCCACCCCAGTTCAGCCCCTGGCTAGAACTGCCAGAGGGGGGGTTTCTGCCAGACCAGACGAGGAACGGCTGCTCTCTCCTGCTGCCCAGCACTCTTTCTGTGAGCCTGGGCGCTGCTGCGTGAGCCATTCCCCTTACCCAGCTACTGACGCTGCAGCTGCATCTTTCCCTCGCTTGCCTTTCTGCACGTAGAATAGATGAGCCACAGCAATAAAAAGTAAATCCGAGTTTAGGAGCAAGCAGCGTAGCTCCTAACGTTTGAGAGCATTAACATTTTGGATTTTATTTCATCCCTTCACAACAGCAGCCCCTGCCTTGAACAGCTTCATAACCCAAAACCCAATAATGCAAACCCTTTTGTTTAAGCTGCCCCCAAATTAGCAAGTAATCCTGGTTCCAGATTCGCCTGTTCTATAGCACAGTGGTTTGTCACAACTAAGATTGCAAAACTGGGCTCCTCTGCATGTGCCATTCCGTAATTTAGGAATCAGGAAGGTCGGGAGTGGAGCTAAGTACATCTTATTCCAGCTCTGTGCTCGAGCAGAACCAGCTTCAGACAAGGGTGCCAGTAGCTCCTATGCAAAATTCCACTAATGTGTGCGCTTCCACGTGTTTTAAATCACGACAGCCATGATGACATCTGTGCCAGTGAACACACCGTGCTCTGTCACGCGGTTGTTAGCTTTCTCCTCTCAGCAGCACAACTTATTTGTGTGCTTCTGTGAGGACCTCCAGCATGTCCTCCTGGCAGCAGGACACAGAGTGAAGAAAGCTGTTAGCAAATCAATCCTACAGTGATTTATTTCCAAGTGGCAGATAGCAAGCAGGCAGCATATATTTATCATTTGGACAAGACCTTAATAAAGATAAATTCAGAGTATAACTCTCTCTAAGAAACAGCTTCAGCTGCAGACACATGCCAAAGCTCACTTTGCTGTTTAATTAGACACAAATGCTTTAGCTAAGTTTTAATATGGATGATGTTCGCCTTTAGTTATAAATATTTCAACTAGTTCTGTAAAACTAGAGGTTGTCTGGGCCGAATAGTCTGAAATCCTTTTGAAATGTTTTTTTCCAACACCAATAATTGATAGACATTACAAATCACAACATACTCCCCGAGACAATAATTAACATATACTTATTACCTGAATAAAGTTATTTTAAAATCTTGCTAAAATACAGGCACAGTACCAAATCCTGTGGAAGGCTCAGAGTAAATGACCAATTTAGGACAATAAGAGCATTGCTTTAAAAGTATTTCTTCTCTTCTTCAGAATCTGAGCACCATAAAATGAGGGGGCAGGGGGAAAAGGAAGCAGAACACAGTTTCTTTTTGTTCAGAATATACACTAAGCCTCCTTTTGTCTATGCCTAGAGAGCTGTCCATCATAAAAATCATCTATTATTTACTGTAATTTAAAATATTTTCTGTGTCGTACAGTACAGTTTCCCAGTTACTTAGAGCCTAACCCAGAGCCAACCCCATCTTCGCGCACAGATGCTCTTTCTTTCAAGTCAGTGGGAGCTGAGGGAGCACAAGGGTTGCAGAATTGAGGCTGAGCTACTCAAAGGGATTTAGATACACATGTTCCATCAAAAAGAATGAAAGGTAAACCTCCTGTGTGCCTTGAAAAATCTCAATTACTCCTCTGAACTTAATTCAGCTATGAAAGCTCCCTTTATTCAGCTGCTCGATAGTATGTTACCTATTCCTTCATGCAGAGCTGCCATAGGACAGTGTGCTCCGTGGCTACGTCTATTGGCTTTGTAAAATACAGCCACAACAAACCTGAGTCTAATGTCAAAATCCAGCTAGAAATCACCACACGCTACTGACCGTGCACCACTCCTGCCCCACATATGTAATGCGGACCCAGCTCTTTGCTTAGGTATTCTGCCATCAGCCAGGAATAACCTTTCTGAAGTCAAGAGAACCATGTGGAATAAACCCAGTTCAAATGCAAAGGGAAACACGTCAAAAAAACCAGAAGGGAATGTCTGATCTGTGATTTCTCACTGAAACCACTGTTCCACTGAAGGCAAAAATCTGCCTTAATATCTATCATCTCAACAGCGAGGTCAGAAGAGCCTCTCTAGAGATCTGCAAAAGAGAGGGTGCCAGCCCACGGGGCAGGAGCACAGAAACAACCTGCACCCCTCTCCCAGTCACTCACAATTCCTACAAGGATCAACAGGGCTGCCCAAATGAAACGCAGAGCCACACCGTGCCAGGTACGCACTCTCCAGAGAGCTATCATCCTTTGCTGTGGATGATAGAGCCACCTTCTACAGCAACTTGAAGCCACATTGACATCAGATAAGACTTCCTAGAAATACAGAGACTTGAATATATTTCTGTTTTTCTAAGGAAAAAGAAGCTTCTTGCTGGAGTTTTCTGCTCTTGTGCACTTCTTCCAACCCCTTTTCAACTGAGAAATCCAAGAAATCCACACAAGGGCTCCCCATAAGCGCACCAAGAGCCCCAAATGCTTTTTAACAAGATGTGTTTCAGACAGGTTATGCAGATAAACAGCCCTTCTCCTAGCTCACTGCCTGGGGACTCCCCCCAGCCCCGAGAAATCCATGTTTTCCTAAACCTTTTAGTGCATCTCAAAGTAGGACAAGTGATAATGGCTCTTATCAGTTCTGTGTAGTGGCACATTTCTTCCCTTAACAAAGGAGACAGAAGAGACCAAGGAAACCTCAGAGGAAAGTGGCTCTGTGTAAGGCTAAAACACAAAGCTTGATACTCTCATGGGAAAGGGGAGTCAAAGGAAAACACAAAGGATGAGCTTCCACCCGAGGTAACACAAAGAGTCTAACAATTCCCCGCGTTTCATATTATTGCAGAGCTCACACAGATGCGTAAAACCAGTTAAACCGGGATGAACGTGAGGATCAACCCAGCCCATCCTCTTACCTGTGCGTCTGTCGCTCACTAGTTTCACCAAAGCCTCACAGCCAAAAGGACTGCTGGAGTGTAAAGGAGTTGTCTCGAGCCAGGGCGGAGTTTGACTGAGGACCTCCACCTAAGGAACACAGGTGAGAAACTTTACCACGGTGGGTAATTGGCAATTTTGAATGATCAGGTGTCACCTGGCAGCTTTTTAGCTTTCCTTGCTGCAGCTGTGCTAGACAAGAGTGGTAACTGCAGGTTAGGGAAGATAAACATCTCAAGGTGGAACACTAGTGAAGAGGAATTGTTACAAAATCCTTTTTATTTTTCTCCTTTTTTTTTTTTTAAATAGCTACATGGTAGCAGGTCAACACTGAAACTCTGTGGCCTTTATCTCAATTTGGTATTTTTAGAAATTACCTTGCTCTCACTAGGCAACAGTTGTGGGATGTCAGGGGCAAGACAGGCCAAGAACTGAAATGCTCTATACAGACAGTCTTTAAAGTCAGCTTTTGCTAAGCATTACAAAACAGTTCTCCTATTAGTAAGGCGGTATCTTAAAAATGGTAATCGCCACCTGGCACACTCCATCAGCACTCAGAAAACCGGCAAAACGAGGCTGCGCTTTACAGCTAGGCAGCACACCAGTAGGAAAGGAATGGATCCATGTGCTAATGTAGGCAGACACGTGGAAGGAGAAAGACTGAAGTAGCTTAGAGGGCATTATATAATAATTGCTGGCAAGTGCTGGCTTTCTAACGGCTCCAGCAATTGGGCAGCAACCCATCAGCCTGCAGGTGCTGAGCAGAGAATAAATTGCTTATCTGTCCCCGCTGCTCATTCTCAAGAGAGATGTTGTATCTTGTCATTCAACTTGCTGATCTCTTCAGACAGGCTTCGCCAATGACAGAACTGTAGTGCCAAAAGTGTTGGTTTACTAATAAGGGAACGTGGCTCCTCTGAAGTGGTATTTCTAGATGCTGAGCACACAGGGGTACCCTTGGGTAGTCACGAGTAGCAGCCATTTTCTAATTAATTAATCCACACATCTCCTCTTTCGGTTACATCTGTATACATCAGTCCTGACATCAAATTGTCTGTTAACTTCATCAGAAGTATTTCCGCTCCCCGAATTTCCCAGGGGCTGTATCAATACCTGCTTCCCTAAACAAAAGTGGCAGGCGGATGTAAAGTGAGAATCAACTGACTCCCCTGTTCAGCATATCTCCAGTGCAGCCAACAGTTCAAAATGGTTATTAAAAGGTCAGAGATCCTTCCAATTGACAAGGCACCAAGTCTAGGTGACACTCATCCAAAAGTGCTAATGGAAATGGAGACAGAAATTGGAAAACCTGTAGGAGACATTTTGACAAGCTTAGCTGAGCAAAGATCCCTGAAGGGAGTAACATCAACAAGTATTTTAAAAACAAACGGGGAAACACACAGATACAGATACAAACATTTGCAGCCCAGTATTCAGGAGTATTTTGAGAATTATTTTCATGGTTCAGGACTTTAAGAAGCCAGACTTCTTCAATTCGGTGCTGCAAGCAGGTGATATGGTTTCAAGCAAATGTAAGTCTCCCTTCTCTTGCCACCTCCATACTCTTTACAACTAAGCCTTTGCTTTCTTAGTGGAAGAAAAACTCTGTTGGAGGAATCACATTTAATGAAAAAGGGCTGAAAAGGAATTCTGACAGCATCAGATGTCAGGAGTTGATGCCATTCCTTATATATTATTGTATTCAGAAAATCCTACAAGTACTTAGCCAGAGAAAACTCCCTGACTTAAAATCAATACTAAAGTCCTTTATCCTGCCAGTAATTGCTGCTTGCATGCAAAGCTGCTCCATATGCCTTCACTGGGAGAAAAACTAATAAGACTTTCCTTATATCGGCAGAAAAACAAAGAACTCGGAGGTCTGCTCTTCGCACTTTTGTGCAGGGGTGGATTGGGAGGAGGTGCTAATGGCCATGTATCTTCCATCTGAACCTGGAGAGCTGTGAAAGTCATGCAAAACAGCACTTCCCTTTTCTTCAGTAAGCTGCAAATCTCTAGCTCGCAACTGCCCACACAAATTGTGTCAACCCACTGACATGCAATTCCTTATGTATATGCCCAGTATATGTAGCTCTTGAAAGGGGATGATGCCCTATTCCCTTAGGGGGGACACTGAGTTGTCAGAGCTAGAGGTCAGAATGGAAATCATCACAAATACCTATTAAAGACAAGTTCTTCTGACAAAAACTAATCCCATTGAAACAAAGAGGTGAAAATTTTATTGCTTCTCTGACCTGCCCAGACTGCGTGAATTTGGAAAAGCTGGTCAGGAAATATAGTTAGTTACTCAACCCTACACCACTAAGGTCATACTGGTTTGAGGATGGGAGTCTTTTCAGAAAACTGCAAAAATACCTACGTTCTTGCTTCTTAGATGTCTTCACTTCTTCCTGTTAACCCATGAGTCTGCAGCCATGAAGCCCTGTGGCACACCAGTGGGGGTAGGCGTACGCACCGTGCCCCCTGCACAGGACCAAATGCCATCCTGCTAAAAACAGACTCCTGGTGATCAGCTGGAAACATCAGCTGCAGAGCTACTATACAGCTCCACGGGCTCTCTTCTCCTTCGGGAGCGCCCATCAGAGAGCTGGTCAGTGGGGCACAAACATGCTGAACTAGGAACGAGGAGACCCAGGAGTGGGGAATGGCCACGCACCCCGCAGGCGGTGCAGCAAGATTTGTTCTACAGCCCTACACAGAGTTCTTTTATCCCTCTTTCCTCATTAGTCACCCTGAAATGAGAAAACAGGGAAAAAAACGTTGCCTAGAGAATGTGAAGAGATGCTCATTCTGTGTTGGTCCTAATAAAGTGACCAAGGTTTCAAGGAGCAGCTTTGCAGCATTTTCCAGGCAGATTCACACTTTGCCACTTGCTAACGGACAGCAGGTGAGCTGTGTCACCCTGAAAGGCTCCAGCTGTAGAAGGGCCGTGCTCATCAAGGTCAGCACATGCAAAAGACACTGACTCTTCAGCCACCTCGTACCTACCTGCTCTTCTTGCAGGATGCTATTCCTGCTTGGAAGCATTCAGGCCACCTGACACCAATTCCTCCTCCAACCCCACCGTGCTCTTCCTTCGAAATTGTCTGATTTTAGTTTAAAGGAGAGATAGTAAAAATAAAAAGCACTCAATTCTACAGATCCCATGTATTCCAAAACCTCGGAGGATGCTTGCACTCTGTGCAGGAATTGCAGTCTATCCTCTGTAACAGTTTCACCTGTGCTGTGCGGTTTGTTGGCCAAATAGTAGGGGGTATTTGATCACCTCTGTTTGAAAGATCTAATTTTACCTTTTGTTCCCCTGGGGCTGCCGGGCCATTTTAAGCTGTATTTTGTAGCCAGCCTTTCCATGGCTTCTGCAGAAGCATGTTATTTCCACCAGCACCTTTAATGCCAGTGTGGTTTAATCCCTACCTGAAATGCAACGAAAGGGAATTTAGAAGCAAGTGGAGGTACCTGGATGCATAAAGAAGGAGAATATCCCAATGTCAAAGCCTGAATTAATTAGTGTGCCTGCATGCGTGTGGTTTTATTATAGTCCTGACTATTAAAAATGGGCCAGTGCACCACACTGGTGGAATCAGAGCTTGAGAACCTCATGAGGTCTCTCAGTGAATCAAAATCACGCAATCCCCTGTGCTAAATAACTTTGTGCTGATGTGCTCTGAAAATGCAGAGACAGTCTCTGCTCCTCGCTCAGCCTGTTCATCACCTAAATTGGGCTGGTGTGAAAAGTACTTTTTGCCTTTGAACCAAATTACAAAGGCAGTGAAGCGGTGTCCAAGAAAAAGCCGGGGCATCATGGGAAAGCAATTAGGTCCGTGGTCACCCACACTCTCTAACTGACCGCTGGCATTCCGGTTTGAGGCATATGTGATTTCTTTGTGTTCACGTTCTTCATATGTGATTTTCCCCTCTATTTGGTGGAACATGATTGCATGCTCTCATGTTATGCTCTGCTGCTCAAGCAGGTGACCTGACACCATCTGTGTGTGGCCCTTCAGCCACCAGACACACTCAAGAACTTGAGAAGTCCCCAGAGGGAAGCTGGGGTTTGAATCCAGCCCATCTCAATAGCCACCATCACATCTTGCTCTTTCCCCAGCAGTATTGCC
Organism: Bucorvus abyssinicus; assembly: GCA_009769605.1. NCBI lineage: Eukaryota > Metazoa > Chordata > Aves > Bucerotiformes > Bucorvidae > Bucorvus > Bucorvus abyssinicus. Next base: position 4,272,923 of record CM020039.1, on the reverse strand, counting down.
CTGGGAGTCTGGGGGGTTTGGAAAGCTCTCCTCTTCTTGACCTGATTTAGTACGAGCATAAGTTAGAAATAGTTCCTTGGATGTCAGTAGCAATTCCTCGTAGCCCTGTCTGTTATATAATAAACACACTTGCAAAACAAGTTTGAAAAACTTGCTGGAGCAAGATGGCATTTCTCACTCACTCAGAACTGCCTGGTGCCTCGGGCTGTGAGGAGTCAGTCCCCTACAGGGCAAAACCAAGAGAGCTGTTCATTTTGCATTCAACTTTTGGCACTTAGCAGCTCAAAAGAACAAGAGGTTCTTGCAATTAAATGCTACAGCAGCAATTGAAGCTATTGAACCTTTCCACCAAGACCCATGAAGTTTCATTTGGAATCACACCTTTTCTGAGTCCCACTGAAACCAGTAAGAATTGTATCAACAGATGGTGCCCAAAGCATCCTGTGTGAACTGGTGCCCTGCTCACACAGACATCCCTGCTCTGCCTCGCCAACACTCAAAACCCTGAAGCACACGAAAAGTAGAGGTTGAGGCTATGGCACATATGCAGATGGAGTGAGAGGCGGGTTCAACGAGCTTCGTGTTTACATTTCCCATGTTGAACTGCATTTTTATTAGAATCATATTAAGGAATGCGAGACAACAAAGATGAAGAGGGGAAGAAGAAAAATCAGAGCCTGTTTTCTGCCCAGCAGTTGTCACCAGACTAGGTGTTTCTTGGAGGAACGGGGAACCTGCTCTGGACCTTGGTCTGGTAGGGTGCTCTCTGCCACCCCAGAGCTCTGCCCTGCCCTGCCCTTGCCCCATTAACTCTGGATCTCTTAATCCAAATCGGTCCTTTGCACACAAGTGCAAGTCAGTCTCTGTTCTGCCTCAGTACCAGTTTTATCTGTTCCTCACATCTTGCCAGCTCGCACCCTGACTCCTCTGAGCCCCCCTGCGGGTACCCTACTTCTCTGCTCTGGCCAGCAGTGCCTGCCCCAGGAGAGCTGGGCAAGAGCCACAGTGAATTCCTGGCCAGGTCCTTCCATGGCAGGGGATAGGCCACTGCAGGCAGAGAAGGGGACATGGAGCCAGGAAATCTCAGCTGGCGTGCTGTGTGTGTGCTCAACCTCCTTGACAAGTTCACACCCCCCAACTGGACATTTTCTTTTTTTTTTTTTAATTACTCTTGAATTTCCCATGGCTTGAGCGGTAAGGCATTAAGAGCAGTTGTTTAATTAATTAATACTCCAAGGAAGCAGAAGTCCTGCTGTGCTCTGAACTGCATTTAGATGTGCTGACCTCACTCCAGTCAGGCAGCAGAATTGAGCAAGACCCCAGTGGGCTTCACCCAGGCTGTTTCAAACCGCCGTACCCAGCCGAGCTCAGGAAAGTCGCAGCCCTGCAGGGCTCCTAGCGGCTGCTGAGAGCACATTTCCATACCTGCGCCAGTCAGATCAACATTCACAACTATACTTGGACAATGCTGATTTAAACCCGTGCTATGCATTTCAGGGACCTGTGAGACCTTTTTAAAGAAGAGAAACCACCGGGGCCTCCCCAGAAATAATCTTTATCAAAGCTCTGTAAGGGCAGGCACATACACCAACAAATCTATCCCGTAACTACTTCTGTGCCGTGCACTCTGTTCAGAAAACTCCGAGGAACACAAGTAGCAACAACTCTGAATAACAACGACGAACAGTTGCTCCACAGCAGCTGCTCTTGTTAGCTGTCAGGAAGCCAGAGAGCGGCAGATGAGCGATGCCCCACAACAAAATAAGGGGTAATGGTGTCCAAAGGGAGCACTGCTCCATCCCGTTGCTGCAGCACGGTTCTGAAACGTTCTTTGCTGCAGTGACACAATACCACTATGAAGTGGTGCTTCACTTAATTAAGCCAAAACTGAGACTACCATGCATATTAATGAGCACCCTAATGAGCATTAATTTTTGATGTTCCTCATTAACAAGCATTATAAACTATGATAAATTTCTGTTTGACTGAATGCCAAAATTGGGATGAGTGGTGGTTTGAAATTGTAAATCTGAATGCTTCCCCAGGGGCTTAGAACACCACGCATAAATACTCTGGAAGCTTGCAGCGTCAGTGAGGAGATATAAATGCCAGCACAGGCTCCCTGCCACTGCCCTGCTACACGTCAGTGGAAAGACACTTGTGCTTCCAATAGAGGCAACTGAGATCGAAGGAATAACAAAAAAAGTCCTCTACTCGCCATGGTGAAAATGAATTATTTGGCTCCTCGTTGCAAGCGATGGACATGCTTCAGTATTGAGAGCTGGGCATGAGCTCACCCCTTTGAGTTGTGTTTGTGCAAACACTTGGGCTCCTCGTGCAAGTCTGGTGAACATGCAGCTTGTACCAGTTGTCATGACATGGGCATGAACAAGTTAAACATCTTTAAAAGACTGACGTCTCTAAAAAAAGGTGTGGGCCATGCAACACAGCGACAAGAAAACGTAGAGGACAACAAACCCGTAGGTATATTCCACACAGATAATCCTGCGCTAATTTTACAAGGGCCTCCCTCAGGCTTCAGCTGCCTGACTCAAGCGACGAGCCGTGCGGCTCCGTCACTGAACAGCTCCTCTAAAACACCCTCCTGCTGCGTCTCAGCCACCGCCGCACTTTGCTCGTTCACAGATAATCGAAGCAGTTTGGGGTTTTTTTAAATTCCTACCTTGCTTGCGTTCTGTCACACTCACGCTCTGAAGATGACCAACACAACACGCCAAACGAGGTTGATCCGGGCTTCTCGCACCTCACTTTTTGGGAGGTTTTCCTATTCCCCCCCCTCTCAGCATCACTAGAATCAGCAGGGGCATTTTGCTTTGTCAAAATCTAGTGTTCAGTAAGGAAATACACTTATTTTAAGGAAGTTTGAAAATCTCTTCTTTTTTTCCGAAAGGAGTAAGAAACTCTGCAGTGTTCATATACTACTGCCCTCCCCAAAACCAAAAACCAACGTGACTTCCAAAGAACTGCTTTCCATGAAAGAGCAGCTGATCCGTCCGTCACGGACTGGCCTCGCAGCAGGAGACAAGTGAGGATGGGATTTGTTTTGTCCTGAAGCGGACAACTGACGGGGGCCAGACAAGCGGCACCCCAGGAGGACCTGCTGCTCTCCACGGAATCCGGAGACGGGGGGGCTCCATCTGTGCGTTAAACGGGTGATGACGGGGAAATGAATCCCACCACTACCACAGACCTCTTTTTTTTTAACCCCTGTCCTCTAAAAAGGAGAAGCAGCCACATTTTAGGCGATACCTTACACACACTTGTGTATCCGAGAAGCTGAGCACGCGGAGCAGGTACATCCCGGCTGTGGCCAGGCCCGTGAGCGTTGCAGATGTGCTCCGAAAGGGAGAGCTCCGGCGAGGCGCCCGCGAGGGACCGTCTGGGCCCATCACCCTGAGCTTCAGTGACAACTCTGACAACACGGAGCACTCGGGGAAACCAGGGTGTGCCCACCCACCCACCCGCCCGGGTGCTCTGAGGGGAGCCGAGGGGCTGCCCCAGCCGGTCCCGGCCGGTTCCAGCTGGTCCCGGCCGGTTCCAGCCACCCCTCCACAGGGCAGGGCTGAGCCCCTCAGCCGGGCTGGGGAAAGGGCAGAGCGCTGCCGGGCAGCGAGGGGTGAGGGGGAAAGAGGGAGAAACAGCCCCGGACACCGAGGGCCGGGCAGGAGGAGGCAGCCCAGGCCCCCGGCAGAGACTCCCCTGCCGCCACGGAGGGACCCGGGGAGCTGGTTTTCCTGACGGGACCTGCGGCCTGTCAGGAAATGGAGGGACCACTCTGGGGCGGGGGAAGGCGAGAGGAGGAAGAGGGTGCAGGGAGGAGCGCGGTGGAGCACAGTCTGCCATGCCCTGTGCCGCCTGGGCTGGGGAGGACCCCGGGGTCGGGAGCGAAGGACCGAAGTTGAGCCGAGGAAGCAGCACGGGGTGAGAGGAAGCTGCTTTGGTTTTCACCTGCATTTCTCGCTCACTCTCTTTTTAACGGGCAATACGTTAATTTGCCCCCAGTCAAGTGTGTTTCACCCACGACAGTAGCCGATAAACAATCTCCCCGCCTTTATCATCCTATTGTTCTCCTTGTCCTGTTGGGGGGGCAGCGAGCGAGTGGCCGGGTGGGCTCCTGGACGCGGCCAACCCACCGCCCCGTCACACGCACCCTGCAAAACCCGCCGCCTACTGCTGCCTTGTGCTACAGCTCCTGGTACCTGACACCTCACAAAAGCCTGCGCCTGTCTGATTACTCAATTTAATTGCTATTCCTCTGGCTGTACTCGAACAGATTCACTCCCTGTACTGCTCTCACCACCGTTAATAAATCAGATTTTAAAAAACCCCACCACTCCCCTCTTTACACATCAACCAGTTCTGAATTGCCAGCTGATTTTCTCTGCGATTGCTGACACTTCAGACAGCAGAAATAGTTCTGACACTGACACTAAACCAACCTGGATGTTTTATACCTGCTGAGCATCTCACGGTCCTGTCCCTCCAGCTGGGGAGGTGAAAATAACGTTGGCCTTTTCAAGTGATCCATCACAAATTTTCATTACTATTTTCAGTACACTTTCTATTGGTGTGCCTTTGATTTCTACTTTGATGTTGTTTCCAATAATCAAAATAAGAAATCCAGCTTTCTCCTGACATCTTTCACAACTACCTTCAAATGACGAGAGTTTCTGCAGCCCAAGAGGACAATTCAGAAAAAAAGTTTCATTAATATTTACACTGTAGGATCTCAGTGCAAAAAAAAATTGATTAACATGCAACCATTGCTGAGGCTGGGAAGTGTATTGGGTTTGCATGGCAAGGTTTTAGTAGTGGGGAAGGGGGTGGGTGCACTACAGGGGTGGCTTCTGTGAGAAGATGCCAGATACCTGCAGCCCGTGGAGGTCCATGGTGGAGCCGATCCACCTGCAGCCTGCGGAAGACCCCACATCAGAGCACAGGTGGGTGCCCAAATGAGGCTGAGACCCCATAGGAAGCCCATTCTGGAGCAGACTCCTGACAGGACCTGTGGACTCAGGGAGAGAGGAGCCCACGCTGGAGCAAGTTTGCTGGCAGGACTTGCAACCTCCTGAGGGACCCACGCTGGAGCAGTCTGAAGGATGGTACCTCGTGGAAGGGATTGTAAAGAGCTGCAGCCTGTGGGAAGGGCTCGCATTGGAGAACTTCATAGAGGAATGTCTCCTGGGGGAAGGATGCCATGCTAGAGCAGCGGAAGAGGAGGAGGAGCAGCAGAGCCTTTTGTTGTATTTTCTCTCCCCCATCCTGCTGAGGAGGGGAGTGACAAGAGTAGCTTTGGTGGGCACCTGGCGTTCAGCCAGGGTCAACCAACCACAGGAAGTTAATTTGTAGTTTAAAAATAACATCCTTATTCTTCTGACAAAGCGAATGTGAACTGACAGCAGGATTTTCTAAATATCTTCCATATTATGGGGTATTATGGAGAGTTAGTAGTTTGTTTTCTGTGGAGCTGTGGACTAGATTAAATGGCAAACCCACGAACACTGAGAGAAAAGAAATCATTTGTCCCAGGGGAATAATGATGCTTTTTCAGTCACTTTACTCCACCCTGGAACCTGTCATAAAAAAGCTCACACGGTTGTTATTAACCTAAGCAGCTTGGACAGCACTGGGGAACGCTCCTTTCAGTAATATCCCTCGTGTATTTCTGAAAAGGATGTAAAAAGAGATTAGGAATTACAAAAATCACGTATTTTTCCAGCTGACCTGGAAATACACTTTTTAAGAAATAAATGATAACCTTTTTTCCCCAATTTTCGTGGTTTTTACCCAGTGATTTGAAGGAAGCATAGAGAGTCTTGGAAAAGCCACTGTGTTACTGACCAAAACAGCTCAGAAAAAAAAATTTCGAAAATCCTGACCTGTCCTTGGCCCAGGCTCACATCCACAGACAGGAACAGACACGACAGCAGACCGGCTGCTAGACCAGGGCTCTACCTCCCACTCCTGCCCCCCAAGAAAGCGAAATCATGAGGGCACCAGGACAGGCAATACCCCCTGTCGCTCCAAAACAAATCACTGTCTGTCACCACCCACCGGAGCAGGGGGCACACATCCTGCCCACTGCTGCAGGGAGAAAAGGGGTCCAGCTGACCCACTGCGTGTCCATGAGGCCTTTCCCCAGGGGGACACTCTGCTGCGATGCTGGGAAAGGTGATGCAGGAGCTGCAGAGAAACACAGGGAAGTGACAGGAATCACCCAGCGCCTCGAGAGGAAGGTGGCCTGTGCGCCCCTGCAAGCGGCTTCCTGCAGGGGTTCACAGCAAGAGCACGTCTGCAAAGTCATCGCACGCCTGAAGCACAAGATGCCCTGCTGTCCTTTTCCCCAACGCAGGCAAAAGGAGCGGTCCTCTTCCTCTCTCACCTTCCCAGAGAGCACTCGGGTTCAGCAGAGCCCAATGCCAACAAGCAATAAGGTTATATATAGCTGCGGGAGCACCGTATGGCTTTTATTAGTGCTGCACTCCCCATCCAAGCCCATTCCCATGGAAATCGGCCACCAGGCTGCCAGAGCAAGGACAAAGGGATCAGCATCAGAAGCCGCTGTCATTCTCGCCTCAGCCCACTTAAATACATGTTTACAGGCAACAGTAGAGGTTTGCTTTCACTGTAGTTACTGGGAGGACACAAATAAACTTTAAGGAATATTGCCACAGCCCAGGTCAATAGATAAATGATTCTGTTATTTAACAGCTCTCAGTGAATTCTGAAAGCAGAAACCCTCCGTATTCACTAACACAAGCTGCAGTGAAATTTAGTTTGGCATTGGCTGGGGTTTATGAGTTAAAGGGATAAACTCCATTAATTTTCTGCTGATAAAATGTTATTTGAACTCATTCTATTTTCTAGTTTTCCCTTGCCAAGACCTCCAATTCCTTTTTTCTCCGCTACTCCCCATCTGCACTACGGACTACACAAAATCAAAGCTAGGCAGTAAAATACTTCCTTTATTGAAAAGTTTTCCTTTACGGTCCGTTGATAAACTGGCAGTGTCAGGGGACCGCTCCACACAGCCCCTTCCACACCAGCAGCCCCACAAGTTGCTGCTGCTGCTGCTGCACTACCATGACTTTGCACAGTGGGATTGCAAGAAATGCCCCCAAACTTGCATCCACCCCACAGTTTCCAAACAGCGAGAGGACCCAAGTCTACAGAAACACCACCAGACTTTCTAGACCCCATCATACACTTTTACATGAACAGTTTTACATGAAACTTCCTTCTAAGCTAAAAAAGAACATTTTAAAGCTTACAATATTCTGCTTTAACATTTGTGACCAAACAGTTGGGCTAGTACATGAGACCACTGGGAACCAACCCAAAAACTGATTTATCCGGTTTCACTTGCCAAGCTGAATGACAAGCTGAAAATCGAAGCAACCAATTATGTTTTGAAAATAGTTGCCTCTTGAAAATAGTTCCCTCATCCCAGGATGTAAGGCAGAATTAAGAAAGAGCAGCACCCCTCCGTCTTGGCAGACGATGCAGATAAAGCCTCCTCTCCTAGAGAAATCTGCAGAAAATAATATAAACTCTGTCGTCCCCCTGGGGTGCAGGACTCCCTGGTAGTAGAGGAGAATGCAGTTTGCACCTCTGCAACTGGATGCTATATGGAAAACATTAGTTAAGAGTAAGAAAATAATGTAGGGAAAGGAGGGTATGACAGTTAAGGCGAAGAGAAGGAACTAGAACAATTTTACAAGAGCAGCCCTGAGTGTTTTTCCGTATTTAATATATTTATTCATGACTCAGACTACCAGTAAGAGTGTGCTAATGAAAAATCATTAGCTGATGATATCAGGTTAGGAGACCTGATCAATACCCAAAGGAGGAATGGAGTATCACACAAGAACACCTACAAGATCGGAGCTGATCATCAAGCGTTTAAGAACTACAAGGCTTTTGCTGTAAAATGGAAACTATAGAGAGGACCAAGGAAAAGAAAGACTTGGGCGCTTGGCTACGGAAACGGCAAGTTCGGTGCTAGGACGCATCAGCCAGCCAGCTCCATCGGGGACCCGAATGCACTAACGCAACTCTCCAAGGATGGGAGAAGATTCAAGGCTGAAAAGAACAATGGTTATTGTCTTTAAATTTGTCATTAGAGAAAGTCTCTTCAAGAGAAATGTTATTTTTGTCCCCCAAATTAATGGGTACCTATTGACCAAAAACTGGTTAAAGACAAAAATTAGGCAAGGCATGGGAGAGGAAGTATCAAAGCAAGGGATTCTGGAACTGTCTTTGGATAATGGAAACAGCAGAAGAGGAAGTAGTCTGAGTTGAATATACTTGTGAATGGGAATATTTCACAGGACGTTATGGCTTCCTGCACTGTCCCCTGCTGCTGGACACTGCTCTGGGAAGCCCTCCCCAGCCCAGCACTCCTGTGCTCCACTGGCAGGAGTCACCTTGAGCTGGATGACGCTGCAGGATTATGGCCTAAGGGAATTCATCATATTTAATATTAAAGACTTTATTTTGACACAATTTCAATTGACTACAACAAATCAAAGCAAACTCTGCAATAAATGTCTTCATAATGCCTTGTGCTGTAGCTGTACTTTGAAAGTCCAAAATCAATAAAAACAAAATGGTGACATACGTTTGTATTATTTGGAAAGCTAAATGCATGCGAGGGGTCTGTCACCGCAGGATTAATAGAGTACAAGATGTTCTGTTTGTTGGGCATCTGATTGTCTGTCTCATAATATGAATTTTGAAATAGCTAGGGATTTCTGCTAGGGCATTTGCAGGTTTATGCTGAATTTCACATTAACAATAAATCATTCTGTATGTAGAGTTCTCTTTTTCAATTTACTGCAACATAACTTCATCAATCCACAGAGGGAATAGGGCCATACGCATAATGAGGAGAAATCTGATAATAAAATATTAAGTAAGACAACGAAACAAAAACATTTGAAATATTAATGCCAAGGCTCTAAGATACCCCTCGTTGCCATTCAGCCTACATTTGGTGTGCACGTACCTCTTACGTGTGGGTGGAGTGACAGCAGGAGAGTGCCGGGTAGCTCACTCTAATGACTGCAAAATAATCGACTTTAAGAAATCCATTTAACGATGATGTAAACGAAAATAAGATGCATTCCATTGTGACCTGAAAGACATTATTTTTACTCTAGTTGGTAAAATTACCTTTGACCAAGTAATTATTCACTTTATTAGGACCTTTTCCGCATCCCAAGTGCTTCACAAAATGAACTTGCATGTATTTGTCAAGACTGATCCCTGGCCCTCTCAGTTGCTGTCCTAATGAGGCAGAGAAGAATTCCTGGCACAGCCAGGTCCCTGTGGTGCTGGATGGCTGCACAGCCGGCGCTAAGCCTGTACTTAAGCATTCCCTTGACTTCAAGCCCTCCTTCTCAGCAGATGTTGAAGTGCACGCTTAGCTTTAAGCATATGCTGACACATGCTTGACAGCAGCAGGAAGTCTGCATATACCCATGTACTTACCTGAAATGAGGGCACCCACTTGTGCCCTCGCCTTTTTGGTATCTTCTGCAGGTTCAGAATACTGAGGCCCCTGGAATTAATCCAGTCTTGGATTCATTTTTAAAATACATCTATATTCAAAACCCGTAGGCAAGACTTTTCAAGATCAAATGGGTTTGGTATTCCACAAAATACAGCTCTCCCATCCCATGTGTCATGCAAATAGGCTCATGAATTGAGTAATTCTCCTCAGCTAACTGGGATCATATTTACTTAACTGATGTGAACAGACAAAGGAAAATATTCCACTTGCTCAATGTGTGCAAAATTTATGGTATGTAGCTAACATAATGTGTTTAACAATTTTATCCAAGTTTCAATCTAGGACAAAACAAATATGTTCACATAATCCCAAGCCATATCATAGCAGTTGCATGCTGTAAGTGATTTAAAGTTTTAATTCATCATTAAATACACTGTACGCATACAGGTTTTTCTTCTTAAATAATACTATGTAAAACTTCCAGAGTCATTAACAATTTAATAGGCTGTTTAAACAAGAGAACTCTTTGAAATGCTTGATCTGTGCCGATGCCTTCTAAGCATCATGCAATAACTCATCGTTTTCACAAATTGCTTGTCAGCTGGACCAAAAAAAAACCCTGTTCTGCAATTACCTCCAGTCTGAAAAGTCTCTACAGAAACTTTGTATCAGAAGGTACAGGAAGTATATGGAACCAGATCAAGAAAATGTTAATTGGCCCTACCTACGTCAGAGAACCCAAGGAAAAACTGTGCTACTGCCAGAGCATAAGGCTGTGGTATCGACGTTTTATTTGCAGTAACATAAACAGTCAACAGCAATAATGACCAGGTAGAACATACCAGACTTGACAGAATAAAGTCAACTGCAGGACACTGCTCATGCTGCTTTACATTTTCAAAAGGTCATCACACAGCTTCACCTGCAATTGGGGGGTTATTTACCTCGACATCCACCAGCTTCACCACCAGCATAGTCTCAATTTTCGCTGAAAGATGGTCAATTAGTAACGAGGTTGACTCTCAGCGTTGCAGGGCCATTTTAGTTCTGCCCTGCTTGAGCTGCAGTTGGGTTCACATGACACAAATTGGCTATACGTGTGTCATGGGAAAAGGACACACGGGCAGAACTGGTAGAATAACACATTTCCCCCTCTGGCACGCCAAGGTAAAAGAGCACATGGGCAGCTCAGGGCTCCACTTGCCTTACCTGGGTATTATGCAAGGAACAGAAGCAGGGACGATTCTCTCCCTCTAACCCCTGCCTAAATTCAGTCACAATTGGTCCCATAATATTAAATGTACGATGACTGCAGCTGATGGCAGTCCATCAAGTGACCTGTCACTTAGGACATGGTTTAGTGGTGGACTTGGCAGTGCTGGGTTAACAGTTGGACTCAATCTTAAGGGTCTTTGCCAACCTAAACGATTCTACGATTCGCTATGAGAGAGGATCCACCAGTGATCCGCAACAAAAACTTCTGGGTTTCAGCTTTCTCCTTGCTACCTTCCCACGGGAACCTACCGCCATGCATCACAGTCTGTGGCCTGCACTCAGTAAAAACTCCTGCTGAGGATAACAGCGGTTTGAGTGAATGTTGTGACTAAAGACATTTGCAGGGCTATAATTTGACGCTCTGCTCTAGCTGGTATCGGGGCACAGCCACCACGTAACACCAAACCACTGAGAAGGCCAGCATCAGCTTTGAGATTGAGCTTTAGAGAGGAGTAGCACTGTGGAAATTTGATCAACACCGTCACTAGCTCCATCAGCCTGTATTACCCGACTAGAACCACCCGAGGAGTTTGTCCTCTAGCTCTCCCCAACTTTTACAGGTAACCTTTTGTAAGTCTTACGGCATTTGGAAGTGTAATACCAATCCCTAAGTGCTGCTTCTGAAGCCAGCTGACAAGTAGCAGAGACTTGCACTCTGGTTTTATTGCATTTTTATTTATGTAATTAGGATTGTTAAGGAGAAACAAAACTAATCTAAAATTTGACCCCATGGATTTCAATACCCAGTTCCCACCATGGTGAAACATCCTATGGAAATCTGGGAAGAGTGTAGTGACTAACCTCACCCAAATTCAGGGACTTCAATGCACTCTCAATTCAGTCCAAGTTCTATTTTCTGCAATAGTTTATAAAACCTTCTTTTATAAGCATAAAGTTCAGCCATTTCTAACAGCAGGGGCAATAACAGGGCTTGTCAGGTCTTGCTGGTCCCTAAATACCCACGCTGGCACCTCACAATGCTGAAGCTTTGCACCTTGTTCCCAGAGTCACAGTGCTTTGTTTTACGTTACTGAAGTATGAGAATGCAACACAATTGACCTGTCACAGCAACAAAACTGGAAAACAACTTGCTTTTGAAAAGGCAGGTCAAGGAAGAACCTACACACGTCTCCAAGGCCGTACTGTTGAAAGCCTGCAGTTTGGGATGGATTTCTAAGGTGGCTTTGGCATTTTGTGAACGCTCCCAAGCAAGCACTGCGAATTATTTTGTTCACTTTACACCCAAGATCCTACAGCTTTTCAAACATTAAATGCAGGTACTCATGCATATAAACTCGAAATAACAGGGCTATGAATTCTCCTTGCCTGCCATTTAAATTGCAAAATTACTACGAAATTGAAAAGCTTTAGAGATCAAAAATGCTCAGTCTTAACTAGGACAGCCATCCAAAACAGAGTGGCGTCTGCCAGCAAAGTAAGTGAAACAAGGGAAAGAGGAGTAATTCTTATATTAGAGATGCAGAAGCTAAAACGGTTCATTCTGCTGCCAGCGATGAACAACGGCAGTAACAGGACTCGTCAGACTGGCATGGTAAGTCAACAACTGGGAATGCCAATAGAAACTGTGGCTAGATGGCAAAAAGAGGACTTCCACCAACGGAAGACGCAACCTTGCAGCGGGCAGTTTTCCAGAGCCGTGCATCAACGTATATGTAAGGAACACTACTAGGGCCACAGAAACATTTTAATCCTCTTCTCTTCAAGTTTTGGGTCCTGGAAAAAGTGAGAGCAGGAGTCCAACACTGAATTTGGACAATGCTAATATTTCTCATGATAGGATCCTATCGCATAATTTGACATGTGGATTCATATAAACACATTCTCTCTAACCTACATCCTGCAGGTCTCAATAGAATATTCTGGGCTCAGTAGCAAATTCCCATAATGTCAGTGGGTGAACTGCATAGAGACCAGGTGAAGAATCTATAGCAGGCAAAAAGGAAGTGGAATAGACTGTCTGTCATTGGGGACTCCAGCATCTCTTTGCAAGAATCAACTTGATTCAAAGCACTGCTGAAAAAAAAGTTGTCTTAATGAAGCTGAAGTCTTACTTGGATTGTAAGAAATTATATTTTCTGTCTTTCAGATGCTTTGGAAAGATCTCTGAAGACAATGCGGTGCTGAAGAGAGATGTTTGTTCTTAGTTACCACATATATTTTTGTTCTAATTTCACTGTAGTCGATTCAGAATGTCTCTAGGCATTTTGAGCGAGTTTTTCACTACTGCGTGCCACAGTCACTCATTAATATCAATGAGATACACGTAAGCTTCAAAAACCACTCAGCATTCAGCAGGGTTAGGAGAACTAGACAAAATGAGCATTGAAATAGCCTTTCAAAAAGAACCTGTAGCACTGCAGTTGCACGTTACATGATGCTTGTATGCCTTGCTGAATCTTAACCACAAACTTCATTAAACACGATTCCCTGCAGGGGAACGAGTGTGTGTCTTACCCGCATACATTATCGTTTTGAGGCCAGCTGAGGATGTACGTTTCCTGGAGGAGCAAGGGAGAGAACTCCAGCTGGGTTGGGAAGGTAAAGGAAAATCAAGAGAGACAGAAGCAAAATACTGCATCGCTAATGCAGTGACATCCACTGAGCAGATTGAACCGGGCTAGAAAAACAAAAGGAAGTCTGAAAGCACAGTGTGGAGCTACGGATCCAGGCCTTTATGTAAGAGTTATATCATACAAAGGAAATAAAACATCATTTGACTTCCATTACTCACCGTGCCAGCCATTACAGTGGTGTTGCCAGACAAGAGTTAGGACAGATTTACCCCTGTGCAAGTTGTCTTCCAAATGTGAGTTCATAAATTATGAGGCTCTGTCCCCATTTGAACACTCGAGTGGCACTGAAGGGGATATTTGTGCCTTGTAGTCTCACTCTTCCACCAATATGCAGAAATAGGAATCCTCAGGCACCCACATTTACAAATTAAGCAAACATTATTCTGTAACAAATGACTACGTACTTGGAAATTATTTTAAAGCAATCTGAAAAAAAGCCTACAGGGGCTCTACAGATCTATTGCAAAACAAAAACATTAAACCACAAAACAATGAGAAAAAAACAACATCATTTCCCATATGCTCAATGTGGGAAATGGATTTACAGCCCTTTAAGTAGCAATAGTAATAAAGAAAAGTCATCTGGGTCAAATGGATAGTTCTATTTATTATTAACATTATTTAAATGAGACTTCAGGTGTACACAGTGCTCTAAAAAAAAAAAAAACAAACCAAACCTGACAGATCCCTTCCCTGAAAAAACAGACAATCTGAAGTAGAAGAATCATTGCATAATAACTTTAAGTTTTTGCAGTGAGGAAAGATGTCACAACAAAAAACACGTTTCAAAGTTTTTGGCTATGAAGTGAAAGGCTAATCTGATTTTTTTTTGTTTTTCATTTTATTACAGAGCAAGCAGCAGGCTGGGTTCAGATGGGCTCCTCTAACACAGCTGAAGCTACTAACAGGAATATCTCTAATTCTACCAAGCAAACATAAAACGAAAAGAAGCCCCATAAAACAAAAGAAACCTCAGATCTCTGTGTTGGGTGCCAACAGTGCACTATATATATTTCAGCGGAGCTCACGTGGAGTGAGGCAGACTTTCAAAAGGTAAGGCAAGTCTCAGATGATCCCCTATCGTTACATTAACAGAGCATTTTATTAACCACATCGGTTATTGCAAAAAAAAGCATCAGATCCTGGGGGTTTCTCAGGATAACTGGCTGGCTCCTATGTGTGAACGAGCCCCATCTTCCCTGTCCTTGGCCCTGGACCAGTGACCATGCCACCAGTCTCGTGCTTTCAGGGAGTTTCTAAACAAACGGAGGCTGCCCCTCATCACAAGCCCAGTGGAGCTGACCCCATGGGGGGTGACCCTGACCCTGGTGCATCCCCTCATGAGCCCGTGTGCTCACAGGGCTGACAGCAGGACACGGAGCCTCTTAGACGCAGAGGGACCAGATGACAGCAGTGGGTTTTGGGGGTTGGAGACCTCTGCAAGTGTCATGTGTTGAAACTAGAACAGTACATGCAAGGACACTTAACTGCTCAAATATCAGGTAAGGCTTCGCTGAGGGAGCCTGACATGATAAAGCCAGTCTTCTTGTCTGTCTGTGCTGCATGGAGATCCTGTTACAAGCAGATGAATCATAAACTCTAAAAAAAAAAAAACCCAAATAAGTTCAAAAAAGATGCAAAAAGCCAAAAGCTCTGTCTGTCATGGGAAGTTGTAAAGGAAATCCAGAATAGACAGAAGTGTTACATTTTTACTGTAAGAAACAAGGAACGTGGACTGCTAGGCAGAAAGTTTGGTGGAATTCCAAACACGCCGTACCTTTCCAGATCCGTGTGCCGTATGTAAAGGTGCACACACATGTATAAATGCATAAACCCAAAAATGACACACAAAAAGTCCTCTTCTGTTAGGCATCCATTTTTTTCCAATATTTTTCCAACTGCAAATCCTGACAGTACCTTCTAGGTGAAATAAGATATTCTAATCCTCAAATTTACAAGACCAAACAAACTAGAAAATAAACGTAACAGCATTCAGCAAAGGCAGTTAAGGGTTTTTCTTTGGTGGCAACGAGAATGGGTACAGATACAGTGGCAGCATTGAACAGAGCACCACCGTTCATAGAAACATCCACAAAACAGCCGAATGCAACCACTCACTGTCACATTTCCATGTCAGGTTAAAAACTCTTATTCCACACACACCCCCCCCGCCCCGAGTGTTACAGACTATTCCTAGTAGGATTCCAAAAACTCCCGTCTCTCTTTGGCTCTGCTAGAGCGGGATGAAACACCACCAAGGAAGCAATTGGCCTCAGGTTCTTTTATGCAGCTTTTTTGAATGCTGAGGGCAAAAATACAAGCAGACCTGTGGAGAATTCGTGATAAAGCTCATTTCCACAGTTAAGGAAATGCGGAAGCGTTCACCCAATGAGCAGTATGTACAATGGCTAAAAGTCGGACCATCAGCCCAAAACGTGTATGTTCACTTGCCAGGTAAACGGGCCAGACTAACTCCTCTGTTGGGATCCCTCCTCTTCTGATCTGGGTGGCTCTGAAGTGCTCGGACTGAAGTCTGCCGTCCTCAATGACTTCTACACGCAGGAGGTTATTAAAAGACTCCTTCGATCAGTGGCAGCCACCATTTCAGTTTTCACCTGGGCCCAGAGCCACAGCAGCCAAAGCGACTTCTGATTTTCCGCTGGAGCTGGGCAGCCCCAGATGTAACCCAGGCTCCTTGGGCAGACGCCGTAAACGAGCGTGGTTCCGCTAACGTCCCGCTCCACAGCCTTACCGCAGCAGAGGAGCTCGTCCCATGTACCTATTTTTCCTACCACCTTCATATTAAAACACAATGCACAAAGAAATAATTTATGCTTACAGAAGTGTGATACATAAAAAATAATTAAAACATTAAATCTTTCCAAATAAATGTGGTGTACACAATTAAACCCAGCATTTAGTGTAGGGAAAAATGTCCCCTAAGCTTATTGATATGGAGAAGACCAGCTTTCAGGTCTTCCAACCAATTTTTATATCGTCATATTTTTGTCTGCCTCGTTATGATCCTCTCCCCAGCAGCCTGCATTAGCTAGTCCACACTACTGGAATCATTACCTCCAGCCATGCTTATGGGCGCTGATTTTATGTCTCTCAGTAATTTCTTTAACATTGTGTGTGCGTACGGTATCCTGTATTTCATCTCAGATTTACACAACACCTCTGCTATTTCCTACGTTCAACTGTATTTCTCTGAACTGGATTTCTGAATATAATGCAAGAACATTTTGCTTACAAAAAAGCTTGTTTATTAGCAACATAAAACTGTCAGTTGTTTATGTCCCACTTGTAAATAGCAGTCCACATTAACATAAACTTGCCAAATGGAGGGCGGGGGGAGAGCGGGCTATTTTCCTTGTGCTCCTTCAACAGCAGACCAAAAGAATAAATAAAAATCAAGCATGGTGGGAAGAATTACTATTCATTCCTGTAATTCACCCTGGCTCCAAAGAGGAGACACATGGCGTGGAGGACACGAGCATGCACAGCCATGGCCAGAGTCTTCTTATTTACTGCTGCGAATCCCAGCCATGTTTTCTGGCTTGAGTCTACAGGAGAACGTGTTGGCTCATCTTGTGAAAATATATTGTCAGGCTATATATTTTAAATGCCATCTACCCTCCTTGTAAGAGTCAAGAGCTAATCAATCCGTTCTGTTATAACCAGGTGTAAGTCATAAAGGGGTTGTTATTACAAAATTTTATAGAGTGAGGTGCTTAGATACTCATGCAGGAGAGAGGTATATAAACAGCCCACTGCTCCCTCGTGTTTCCAGGTACCGGCGACAAGAATTCTACCTACTGGTCAATTTTCAATATTTCCAGTTGCTCACAAACCTCTGCTATCAAATTCTAGAGTTACACCTGCTGCTGGTTTATAAAAGCAAAATTCTCCAGCCACAGAAAGATCAAAAAAAAAAAACTCACCAGGATATTTCAGCTTGGAGGCCGGCGCTCACTGCTGGCATGTTGTAGCACTGGAATGGACCCTGCACCCCTGCTTGGAGAAACAGGGGTAGAAATTAGAGTAGAACGGCAAAGAAACCTTCACAGACTGTGCAATGTGTGGGAGACCAGACTATCATCGACTCTGAAAATGAAAATCTGAAGCAACAACAAAATACAGCAGTTCAACAGCGAATGAACCCTAACTAAAGTTGCGTAAGCACTTGTGGTTTCATACATATTTCAAGTTAAGGCTGCTTTTGCAGTTTAGCTTAAATCACCGGAGTAGCATTTCAAATGAGAAATACAGATTTCACACAGATCTCATACGGATTTACCTAAACTCACCTCGCTACCAAGAGAAGTTAAACAAATGCAGTAAGTTATTGCGAAGAGTTAAACTCTCGTTTGAGCAGAATAATGTAATTTTATTTAGTTTAAGCCATGATTTGTCTTCCCACTCAGCCCTGCACTGCAGAATCCCACCTAAGCATGCTTCAGCTTTGGTTAGAAACTGGGTGCCCTACTCGTATTTCCTGTAACACTTGGCTTTTTGCAAGTCCTTCCCTGCCGAATTGCCGGACAAGCCCGGGACCTCTGTCTGCCGGGAGAAGACACAAGCCCACAGTGGCCGTCAGGGAGTAACAAAACTCGCACAGTGCAGCACTGCTCATCTCTCCTGTCCTGCACCCACTGAACCACACATCAAGGGATAACCCCGAGTCCTTCACTCCCTAAACAGCACTTTCAGAAGTCCCTGGGTTTAAAACCTGAGTGGGTTCCTCAACCGGTCCGTGTTTGAGCTGCCCGCTCACAAATTTCCCGCAGTAGCTCCTCCCACCAACTTCCAGCAAGTCACTCCCTAACGCCCCGCACAGCAAGCCCAGCCTTTGGTGATGTCTCAGTCTGCTATTTCTCTCGTAGGTGATTCTGCCTCCTCTGTAATTTGTCAAAGTAGTTGTAACTCAAAGGATCCAGTTCCCACCCACACAAACTGAAAAAAATTTAGGGCAAGACAAGATACCAGGTATCCACGGTGCTATTACTATTATCTTGATAAAATAGCAGGGACACACATTCTGCCTGTCACAATTAAGGTGATAAATGCCTGTTTCTTTGAGGCTTGTTTGAAAGTCAATTATGCAGATTATTTCTAGAATACAGACAGATGGTCTTTTCCCCCATATGAGACAATCAAGTTGAACTTTGATATGTGCATAAAAATACCGTAATTTGTCAAGCTCCAATGGGGCCATTTTATCACAGATAACCCAAAGACTGTATGGATTTTTGTATTTGCCTCTTCTCGATTAACACAGCCTATCTTCCTTTTTATTCAGAATTTTTTTTTTTAATGGAAGCTTTGCTATGTTTCATCTTGAAGCCAAATATTGATCTTTCAGTTTAGTCTTCAGGTTTTGATTAACGCAGAAGGTTGCCAAGCGAGTGGTTTTTTGTTTGTTTTCTGTTAATTCTTTTTTTATTATTCACTTGCTGCAGTAAATCTTGCTTGTATTGTCCAACCACTGAAAAGAAAAAATGGATTGATTTGAGCACCTAAATAATTTACAATGCAGGGCTTTTTGGAAAGACTGATGCAATGTTGACCTTCATTTTTCCCCTTTCTCTTGTTGACAATAGAACATTTTTGATTGACTTGAAAGGGAAAAAAAGGAAGAAGATTGATTCTGACATGTTAATCATGGTTTAACGCGACAAAAGCTTTAGAAAATGAGTGTTTAGTAAGACATGTTTTTTAACAGAAACAAAATAAGCTGTTGTAAGTACAAGAATTGTTTTAAATGTTTTCCTTGTCATTTTCATTCTCTATCAGGCCAAATCTCATGCTCCTGTTTAAAAACTGAGTTATATTTACTTTTTATTCACAAATGCCCTGACCACCTGAATTCCTCTTCATCAACTCCATAGTAGGTTTGCTAAACAAGAAGAACAACTGGAAAAGCTCTGATAAATGCAGGAAAGGAAAGGCTGAAACAGACTGCAGGAGACAAAGCGCCTGTTTCTTGTAGACACTTTTTATATCACTGTGGGCAAGTGATTTGGGCTCCCAGGGAAACACAACCAGGTCAAATACCTCGCTCCAGTCCAATCCAAACCAGGGATGCCTTAAGCCTGCTTCCAAAGCAATACGAGACCTCGTCAAGGGTATAAATATGAACTGACATTATAAGTTCGTAACATCAGGAGTAATAATAGATGCTGTCTTACCTCTCTGAGGCTGTGTTAAACAAAGGTAATTAACACTTGCCTAATCAAGGAGTGTTTTGAGGTCTCCAGGTGAAAAGTGCAATGGAAAGACAAGGTATTATTAAGATAACTTTTTAGATACTGGAAGTCTTCCTCGGCAGTACTACCTAAATTTATCGCACCGATCACTGGTGAACAGATCATATAGGGTTAGATCCAGCCAGTTAAGCCAACAGGTATTTAGGTGGAACATTTCACCTGCTTTAGCTGCAAGAGGTGTAAGGTTGATTAGCAAGTCTCACAAGGAAGCACGGATATCAGAGTCACCAAACCCCACAACATTTCTACAGGACTTATAAACACGCCCTTCAAACAACTGGTCTCCTCAAGCTACATGCTTAACTACCTGCATTATCTAAAAGTTTCTGTTCAGCACTTCAAGCAGCACACGCTGAGTTTTGTAACAGAGCTTTAAACAACTTCAGTTTTGCCAAGTCAGAAAGTTGCTCTCACAACGTTCATGTTACCAGCGCTGACTCCATCCACCCTCCAAACAGCAAAATGCTGCCCAGTGACCTACCAGCCATGCTGGGCTGGGGCAGTTTCCACGGAATGTCAACAGTTTTTCTGCTATGGTGATAGTTTAATGTCTCTGGATACTCAGTGCCTTCGTTGAAGACAATGCCGTTACTCCACATTTTCACTAATTAAAAAAATTGGCTCTGTATCAATAAGACGCTATGTAAAGATGGTGATAAATATTCAGCTTTTCTCTTGGGCATGTATTACCTCATTTTCACTCCAGTGGAATATAATACTCAGGGGTCCGGTAATTCACGTGTTGCTATACACCTGCCAGATACACATGGGTACTAGCTCCATATGCTAAGGATTATTTTTGTATTCTCTTAGAATACAAATTAAATTAGGCCATTATCTCAGCAAGGTTATGATCCACCAGATATTCAATATCAGCATAAAAGTAGTGAAAGCTGAAATATGCTTAACTGTTTTGGACTGGAGTCTAAATTTGATTTTCAAATATAACAACATATGTCTTAAATGTCAAGCTACACCCAAAGTCAACACTGTCCTTATGGACCACTGTGTATCAGGCAGTTGTATTTTTTAATTAAATCATAATTTTAACACAACACAATCTCTCTTCTAGTCATCTCCTACATACTTTACAAACAGAAAAATGCCCTGAAAAGAGAGCAAGTCTTGTGTCTTTCAATTATCAACTCCTACTATCTCCATTCTTTCAGATGTTAATAGGACTAATAATTTTCCTAGTACAAATAAGGTTATGAATGCATGGTAAGCACAAATGTATTCTAGGACTGCTTGTTGCTCTGATTTCTGCTGCTCACAGAAAAATTTGCACATGTGGTGAGGTCTCTGTCAAGATCAAGAAGGTTAAACAATAACAGGTTATACAAAATCTGGACAGCTTACATGCAAGAATGTGAAGACTGAAAAACTTAGATGGTCTGTAAATCTGTAAAAGGAAATGCACCTCATTTTAATGAAACTATTCAGAGCAAATAATTGCAAGTCCAGGGTTGTAAACAGGACAGCTCAGTGGCCTTAACTTCTCCAGGGAATATGTTCACATAACAGGAGCATCTTTATAATTGGCTGTGTCTACTTTGTTTTCCATGACTGTTTGGCATGAGTAGAGGCTCATTTATGCTATGGGATGTTGGATCAAACCTCACAAATGTTCTCAGTTCCTTTCCTGCTTTGTCTGAGAGGAAGAGTTTGCCACTGTCCTAAGATAACAATGGATCTTCATTTAACATCCAGGTTGGTAGGGCCTTGCAGGCAGTGAGCCCAGCTGGGAGCTTTCAAACCCACACAGCTGCGTTCTCTGCTTTAACATGTCAAACAAGAAAAACAAGTTTGTTGATGGAACTGTGGAGGGTGAGGAGGAGCACTGATTTCAACAAGGCAAAGCCCAGGGCAACAGCAATGTGACACAGCCTCTGTGTGTGAGTCCAGTTCTCCCTCCTCTTCTAACCCACTCAACTTCTCTGGCCAAGTGGTGATCAGGCATCGAGCCACAAACCTTTCACTTAAGCCCACAGTAACTGGGATTTTCAGATGATCTGGCCAGTGGACCTGATCTGCTTCGTTTCTAAGCTCACCCAAGATCAACTTCACCCACTAAGACTACGCTCATATATGAAGTATTTCTTGAGTTTAACAATAAAGGATGAAACTTCACAGCACGGAACACATTGTTTAAAATTGCACCAAGCACTGACTTGTATAAGCCAATAAATCTCAGTAAAGGCAGTGACCTTCCTAGGTCAACAGAAGACCTCAGTATGTACATAAACTCTAGCACTTCCATTGCCCACATTCATAACTTCAGCTGCGTATCGTGCACGAGCGTATTGTAACGTGACCCGCCTGTACCCACTGTTTGCCACAACATTACACCATGCCACGGTAGGCAAAACGCTGGGAGAGTGAACGCAGGAACAGCATCCAACTCATACTTGGAAAAGTACATGGTAGTGCCGTAGTATTTTCTGGAGAGAAAGCACAGACCAAGAAAGGATGAGCATACACTAACAGCGAAAGAATATACAAGATAGCAAATGGAAGTTCTTCAGATTATTTTTAAAAGCACGTAGTCGGCAGGAGAAGATGCTAGTGACAAGTGTTTTCAATAAATCAACTTCATTATCATCAAGTAAAGGAATCAAAAAATTGTTGAACCTTGCACATCCTTAAAGCTACTTGTGCTACTTCCAATTGTGTTTAAGTTTACAAGGACAAATCAGACCTTTGAAAGTAACTATTTTTTTTTTTAAGGGTGTCCTTGGAAGACGGCAGCCACATACAAATAAGTTACAGGATACAAAAGAAAGCCACGTAAATAACAAAAAACGCAGGGTGAATGTCAGCAATTGAAAACATACATGCAGCAGCTGCAAAATAAATTACTATAGTCAAAGCCGCTCCTCAGACTCAAGAGCTCACGCAGCAGTCTTTTAAAGGTCAACACTGGTCAGTCACATTGGAAAATAAGTCCAAGAATATGAAATCCAGTGTTCAAATGATTTCTTTGCCCAGGGGTCCTTATTAGCAAGGTAATCTCTTTTCTATCACTGTTTAATAACATATCATTACTTGGTGAAGTGCTTTCAAATACCTGGAGTACAAAAGATGAGATTTAAACCAAATTCATTCTACTCCATCCCAAAAATACATTAAAAAACTGGAAAGAACAGGATAAAGATGTAAATTTTACTGACAATTTCGTAACACTCCTTGAGAGAGAGCAAACAGCCGTAACTCCAAAATTACGTTGTAACCGCAGGCCATTTTGTCACGTGAGAAGTACCGAGTGATGATAATTTCTCTGCTGACTTTAATTAAGCATCTTGAAGCCTCTCTTGCCCACTCTCCTTCTTGCTCTCTTTGTTATTAAAAAAAATGTGAAGTTACCCCCCCAGGTGAATTTTGCCAAATGCTCGCAGTTCCAGACTCAGAACCATGTCTCACATAATGGAAAGTTTACACGAAAAGTCAAGGTTTTGATGAATGTCACACTTGAAAGCCAATTAAGTGGGCTGAAAGGAAGACACAATTTCCCATTGTCTAATTGCCTCACAGCACCTTCAAGGTAATAAATTTGTCACATTGAATTATTAATGAGAAACGAATATTTGACTTGCAGCCTTGAATAGAAAGTAGTTCATTATCAGTTGGCATTGTTCCTTCCAAATAAAGAGAGGGGCACGACGGGAGTTAAGGAAAAAGGTGTCAGAGAAAGCTTTTCCTCGCATCACTGTCTCACGCATCGAATGCGCCTTTTGGTTTAATATCCTGTAAAAGATTCAATAAGGGAGAAAAATGATGGTGCATCTAATTCCTAGTTCCCTTTGGCCTTTGCAGCCTGACAAATAAACTTCCATCTGGATTCCCCCAAACACACTCTTTTACTGTAGCACTTCAAAGACAAAGGTTGTAAAATTTTTAAAATTGGCTACATAAAAGTACAAGGAACACAATAAAGCAGAGGCCAGTTTTAGGTTTATGTGGCTCTTAAAGGCTTTCTGCCTTATCTCCTCGGCAAAGCATTGTTCGCTCCTCCACGTGGGGGGAGACGGGTAGATCAGGGCGTTTATTCTTCCTCCGCAGTTGCTGAAGCAAAGGTAGTGCACTTGAAAAGCATTCCTCTCAGCACAGGAGACCTTTATAATGGTGAAGGACTCTCTGCTACACATGCTACGTGCACCGAAAGAAGTTGAAACAAAATCTAGTCTTTGGTTTAGTGTTAGATCTGCATCTGAAAAGGGAATTATGGAACAGAGTTCATGTGGGCATGCCAGGTCTTCTCGACAGCCCAGACTGGCTGTGACCTCCCATGAGTTGAGGATGGGCTCACCAAGACACACCTAGAGGTCAGGAAACAGAAGTGTAATTTAGGTTGCATCGCTACTGCTGTCAGTAAGAGCTCCACGTCCTTCCTCTCCCACACTGCGCTCTGTCCTTGGCATGGCTACAGGAGAAGCAGCTGTGCAAGCAGCTTGGAAACGCTGTGGCTCACGCTGCACGAGGTGGGTAACGGGACAGCGGCATTCTTCGTGTTTTCCAAATGGAGAAAGAAAAATGAAAAAAAAAAAAGAGGAGGCAAAATCATGAGCCATCAAAAATGGCTTTAAAAAGAAAATCAGAGCAGTGCAAAATGATGCTCGCTCATGGAAACAATCACGGGACCTGTTTTCTCTTTCCTGCTCATAAGATTGAAAATTTAAGAGAATAGCCAGAACAACATAGAACACCCAGAACACAAGACAAGTTTGGATGCTGTTTACCCCCTGGATACCACCACTGGATAAAGCCTGCTACAGGCCAGCACCCCCCAACATTTGCTTTGTCTTCTTGAAAGGTGTCATTAGCTGGGAGGAGGATTCCTTGCCTTCAGAAGGTATTGGGGGGGAAAGAGGCAATCTGCCTGTATCCTTGTCACAGAGAACTAGAAGAAAACACAGGCCTGCGAACACATGGAGACTGAGCACTTGCATGTATTCAGCCGTCACTTGAACAGACATTTTGCACAACAGTTTTAATTTCTACAGAAAGAACCTAAAACCAGCAGTTTGAACCACAGGGCTCCAGTTCACAGATTCAGGGGCATTTGTTCATAACTCCAAGATAATAAGCCCTTTCCTTTTCAATCTCAAGATCAATAAAATCAGCTTCTTTGGTGCTTGTCCATTGCAGAATGCAAATGATCCACCAAAACTGTGCTTAAAACACCCTCATCCTCACTTCACACGAGGATTCTCCCGGTGTTATTTAAAAGCAAGATTACTACATGCAAACAGCTGCTCCCATAAACAGGTAACGACAGCCGAGGAGTACAAAATCTCTTGGAGTGCAGCGGGTCAATGGGCTGCTTCTCACCTAAATTATAACCACGCGCTCCCCAAAGAAATCCTAGTAACAGTCCAGAGCTCAGATCGCTCCAGTCTGAACAACAGCTACTGTGCGTTGGGGCACGAAGGCAGAGAGGAGGGAGGACAGACCGCTTGGCGAGACCCAGGGGGCTTGGGAATGCAGGGTGGCCGGCAGCTGCTGGAAGGAGATGCCCAACAGCCAGTACCCAGCTTCGCTGCTGCCATATTACAGCATCACTTGCTGCGTTCTTGCTACTCCAGCGCCTTCATCACAGCGCACAGAAGAACAACGGAGAACCAAACGCTACTTACAGAGCTCACAGTGAAGCAGCTTCAGACGCTAATGCTGCTGTCCATGCAGGCTTGGCTGCAGTCGGGTGTAAAGACCAAATCTTGTTCTCCTTGGGCAGAAGCTAAAGTGCTGTTAAGACTCTTTTGAGATGCAACATTTGCCAGCGAGGTTTGTCGATCTAAAGAGGTGCTTGAAGGGCCTATTCCAAATCCTAGTGTGAGCCCTGAGCGAGGAATCTCTCAGATGCCGGCATTTCTGGCACTTTATCAGAACTTTGTAAAGATGAGGATGCCTTGGGGCTTCAGCAGCTTTAATTTTGCTATGAATTTGACTCAGTGCCTTTCATGTATGTACCAATAAGACCTGTGGTAGAACCCTTAGAAGTTAATGAATAAGACAGGGTGATTTAGAGATCTGGGCATATAATTACTACAGCAACGTGTGCTCTTTCTTGCACTACACCATGAGATCTTCTATTAGGCATGCTGCAGTAAACCAAATAAATCACAGGTCACAAAACACAGCAATAAATCCCGCTCATATTAAATTGCAAAGTAATTAAAACTGGTATGGTATTTACATTTCAAAATCACTAATAACATCAGAAAAAATTCCAATTACAAGTGCATTCAAAGCAGCCTCTGTAGTGTTTCTTCAACTACTCCTCCCATGATGCCCCATGCTGGAAAGAGCTTCCAGCAGGGCCAGGCATACAAAGGTTTTTAGATACATAAATGTGCAGCAGGTTCTTCCTAAAGCTTTACACAAGTTCCTCGCTTGGGTAGATCCCCAATTCCACTGATACCTGTCAGAGAAATAACTATACACCTAAAGTCCACTCTTCAAAATGTGCACCTTCATCTAACTAAGTTTTTGTAGAACACCCAACAGTACTATTTAAACTGCTTATTGGAAACTTGATTTTTCATCTCTCGGTCCCACCTCCATCCAGGGTCAATCCAACACACCACAAAAGGAAAACCAGGCATAGCCCTTAGTGCTACTGTACATTTACTGTTCAGGGGGCTGAGTGGGGCCAGACCACATGCTTCCAAACAGAACATCTCAATCCCCCACAATCTTGCAGGCCAGAATCTTTCATTAGTGCTGAAACAACAAGCAAGAAAATTAATTCACTCCTATAAAACCTGACAAGACAATAGTGAAATATTCATTATTATCCTCGACTTACAGGGCAAATGAAGCCTTAAATCCTCCTTGTCTAAATATACTCTTACTACAGATAGTAAACAGTTTTCATCCTGTTTCAGAGTAAAGCAGCTACTACAGCTGATACAGTGAAATTAAACACAAGCTTAATTGTTCATGAGGTAGATTTCATTACTCCATTGCTTTTCATGTTGGTCACCTGGCAGTAGTTACGTACCCTGCTAAGAAACTGGGATGCAGCAATGAGACGTCTTATGTTAGACAATGATACTGCTCAATCCTGTGCTTGCACTCGGTGCAGTGACTCCCAGTACACCACCAAGCCACTTCTTAAAGAGCAGCCAACATCTCCCGGCAACCTATGAAAAATGTCCTATTTTGAAACAATTTTGCCTCTGCGTGATGTATGTTCTGTTTTTCCTTTCCCCTCACTCTTCATTACTAAGAACATTTGCATGAAAAATAGCATCTTCCTTCTGCAAAAAAAATTCACCCACTCCTGCTGCTGCTATTTTTTTTTCTGTGCACTTGAACTAATCCTTTCTTTGTGTGGCTACAGTGGGATGCTGTGAAAATGACTGTGGCGTCGACAAAGAGAAGAAAATGTAGCTGCTGCTGCTGATTTCTCAGGAGGAAGGCTGGGTACCAGCGTTGCCCCTGGTAATCCGCGCAGAAACCAAGTAGGCAGCTGCCAACATCTAAAATTTTGCCACCCTCAGAAGCAGGTCTCTGACTTTAAGTGCACGTCCGTAAGCCAGGCTGGAATTTCTGCAGGCATGCTGCACATCCACCTCCACAGTGTCACACACAACCCAGAGTGCGATAATCTCTGTCCCCTCTCCCCAGTACTGCACTCACAGACACGGTACAGAGCACCAGAGTCTCTGGAGATGGCACCCCCAAGTCAGACACAAGCAGACAATATCATGGGGGTGTAAGACAACCGTTGAGACACCTTTTCTTTGGCATCCTTGCTCAAATCCATTTGGGAGACTGCTGCAGCGAGCCCTTTTCTAACCCATTGCTTTTTATGCCGCAGAACTGGCTGGCTATGGCTTCTCGCCCTTTCCCCTCGGTGCCTGGTACCTATGCAAACACCTTTCTCCCATGCTGACCCTGGCCCTCCAAAGGGACCATCTGTAAAACCATCCCAGAGCCCCATTCCCTCTTCCCAGCCCCTTGAAGTCCTCAGTGATAAAGAGCCTCACAACAAGCAAGTCACTACTACTGGCTGATCCCACCCCGTGTTTCCCCTGTGCTGTCAGGACAGTCTCCATCAGTTGTTTCCTGCCCTGGACAACGTTGTCTTTTGCGTAATCACCATCTTTTTGTCCACTGGGATTTCGGTGCATGAATAACACCGTGGCTTACTCTGGCACCAGAAACAGCACACATAAATAATAAGCAGAGGTGAAATATGAAAAGCATGGGCATACGCTCATTTCACTCCTCTCCCACTGTTTTTGCTGGCCTTTAATCCCTAAACATCAAGCCAAACAATGAAATTATGTTTCTGGTGAAATAAGATCTATGGGACTCGGTCCAGTCATTTTTCTTGTGTAAAACAAATACACAAAGATGTTTCTAGCATAGAGCTGGAGCATTCAACTTCCCAAAGAGAATGTTATTTCTGCAAGAATGTGGCCAAGGAAATTTACCCCAGCATAGAGGGAGCAGGAGCCACCTACTTGCAGGAAAAAGTTAGCTCAGAGCAATGTAACTGGTGCACGGCCCTTGTGCTGGCCCTCAGCAGGGGCTGAATTCCTCCCAGCGTGCTCATTCCCACGCAAAGATACAAAGCATGTTGTTGAAGTGCTTGCCCCAGAGCATCACTGCAGCCATCAAACTGATGTTGTCTACTTCCCTTTTTCAGAGGCAATTACTCAGACAGCATTAGGGCTCCAGAACAAAGCGGGGTGAAAAAAGTCAACAGGAGCTACCGCACGCTGTAAATGCTCAAAGGACGCCCGTGTCAGTCACGCCGTGCCTTTGCCTTCCTTAGGAGGAGGTAGCTGCCCACTACCATGTTTTCTGGCCTGCCCACCTTCTTATCAGGATTACTATAATCGTTTGATTGTCCCTTTCTTGCAGTGGATAAAAACAATCATTTTAACCAAATGTTTTAGGAAGTTAAGTTTAGCTTTCAAAAGGTGGCTATTTCCAAGAAATACTTTATTATTCATAATGGCTTTAAACAGAAGCTGTTCTCCCCAAACACCTGAACACAAGCTTTCCGTCTTCTGCTGTTCACCCATTTTATTTTTTATGCACGCAGTGGGCTGCATTCATTCAAGAAGCTCTGTAAAATATGAGGGATCCTTATCCAACGAACCTGATTTACGGAGCAAGCGTAGTCTCCTCCAATCCAGTCACATACGAACAGCAAAAGTGGAGGGGAGAGGAGAGCAGCGGCTGAAAGCCAGACACCAGAAAAAGGTAAAAAACTGCCAGTGGAGAGCGAAGAAAGGGAGGAAAGCCATAGGTCCAAACATCTCTGTGGGAAGTAATTATCCCTGTCAATTAACAACGCAATAAAGCCACTATGTGCCTAAGAGATAAACTGTGTCTTTGTCTCTCAAGGTGAGGCGGAATTTCTCTAGCCATAAAATCACCAGCGATACAGCGCTGGGGGATGCGGATGCATCCTGCGCCACGGGGTCCAGTTAGGCCATTTCACAACCATTTTACAACTGGAAAGACTGAGGCTGTGACCCTGTACAGGTCCCCGGGCAGTCTGGACACAGGAGCGAAGGTCAGCTCAAGCCACGGGAAGGAGCATGCCAGCAAGCAGAGAACCAGCACACTCGTCACAGCCCGGAGAGCACAGTCATCTCCTGGGAATTTATAAAACCCCACTTGCATTAACAAAACCAGCTTGGGTGGTGCGAGATGAGGCTCCAGCTCAGCCCACGCCTTCCCTAGAGTTTTCCTCATGGTTATTAATGCAATAAACACAAAGGCAGAAAAGATACTTTAAGGAAAATCTGTGTTTTTAAGGTAAAATCTCAATGTAATTCAAACAGCCCGAGTCAACTGCCTATAGTAAATTAAGTTTAAAACTTTAACAAACTGTCATGTATAACTGGTGGTGTCTGACAAATTGAATTACAATAGTAATACATCACTCACAAAAGTATTATTGATAGTGACAGGAAGATATTGAATTTAAATTATTCATTTTTATTGATTAAACGGTATGTCTTCACCAAGAATGGGGCAAAACATCTGACAAACCTTCGAGGTTCATATTTTAGCTCCTGGAATAAATATCTGCCAATCCACCCGTGCTGGTATTTTTTTCTATTCCCCTGCGGTGGCTCAAGTCAGCATTAAAACTTTGCACATGAGTAACTATTCGCCCACATTTCTTGCACCAAACACAGCTGCGAAACACGCTTTCACCTTCCAGAGACCATTTTAAAAGCTGATTCGGTGCAGATGCACGGGATATTGTCTCCCTGGGAGCAGCTGCCTCTTCCCACCCTGCAATTCAGGACAGGCATCCAGCACAGGAGGGGCACCGCGGCTCAGCGTCAGCAACAAGGTGCCATCTCCTGCTGCTAAATCCCTCGGCCCAGTATAAGTAAGGAGATTTCAGCAGAAGACTGGACCTTCAAGTCATTTGACAAAACCAGTCTGCACATCATTCCCTGCCAGCAGCAGTGAGATCCCAAACGAAATGAAAGGAGTAATTGCTTTGTGAGCTGGAAGACTGATCCAAGTCATACAGAGAATACTGACCCTAAGCAGCTCTAACACATGTACGCTGAGAAGAAAAATAATCAGGGAACGGAAAGTCATGTCGGCTTCAATAACCAACATGCACTTCTTCCCCTCAAACTATTACCTGTGAAAAGTCCTGGCATTGTTATTCCATTTAAGCAACCCAGTTTCCTTGGCCAACTTCTGTCTTTTGAGGTTTTCGCTGTGATGACACTGAATATCATACATATAATGGGAAAAGAAATCTATGCCAGCAAAGCAGGTGGAAGCAGCAGAATAAATTTTAAAACTTCACCAGCCCAAAACCAAGCAACAGTCTCATATGGGAAGGAGGTCTCTTACATCCAAACACGTGCCTTTTTTTTTTTTTTTAAGAGACTTTCAGCCATGGTAGCTTTCACATGCCCATAAAATCCCAGGTTTTCCCTTACTATAAGAGGGGAAATGTCAGGGTGAGAGTCTGGATATGTTTGTGCTGTTAATATTTTTGCTCATCTGAACAGTCTTGAGGGCTGAAGGAAAATCAGTTGACATATGTACGCATCTGGGTGATCTTCTTGCATGATGAAGGATGGCAGAGCTGGTGGGTGCAGTCTTCAGCTTCCTGTAGGAACTCACTCTGACATCAGAGCATAGGGAACGAAGCTCTTTTCACGTATAGGTACTGGGTAACCTACTCATGGACTGTGCACACCATTAACGTCTACGTGAACAAACATCAAATAAACCTTTCACGATCCTAATGCATTTTCAGTGGATTTGTAGGAGAATTTGAAGTGCTGTTGCCTTTGTTTATGTCTCAACGTAATTACACAATGCTAAAATACCACACTTTGGGCTGAACCCTTTAACATCTGTCAACAGCTGTCTCCCATAACATCCTCATGGATAAGATTAGGAAGTGTGGGCTTGATGAGTGGACAGTGAGGTGGATTGAGAACTGGCTGAATGACAAAGCTCAGAGGGTTGTGATCAGTGGCGCAGAGTCTAGTTGGAGGCCTGTAGCTAGCAGTGTTCCCCAGGGCTCAGTGCTGGGTCCAGTTCATTCAACATGTTCATCAATGACCCAGATGAAGGGACAGAGTCCCTTACCCTCAGCCAGTTTGCTCAGCCAGAACTGGGAGCGGTGGCTGACACACCATCAGGCTGTGCTGCCATTCAGCAAGACCTGGACAGGCTGGAGAGTTGACTCGAGGGTAAGCGAATGAAATTCAACAAAGGCAACTGCAGAGTCCTGCACCTGGGGAGGAATAACTCCATCTACCAGTACAGGTCAGGGTGACCTGCTGGAAAGCAGCTCCACAGAGAAGGACCAGGGAGTCCTGGTGGACAAGAATTTAACCATGAGCCAGTAGCGTGCTCTTGTGGCCAAGAAGGCCACTGGACTCCTGGGATGCATTAAAAGTGTGGCCAGCAGGTTGAGGGAGGTTCTCCTGCCCCTTCACTCTCCCTAGTGACGCCACATCTGGAGTACTGTGTCCAGTGCTGGGGTCCCCAGCTCAAGAGAGACAAGGAACTACTGGAGAGAGTCCAGCAGCGGGCTACAAAGATGCTGAGGGGACTGGAGCATCCCTCTTACGAGGAAAGGCTGAGAGACTTGGGTCTGTTTAGCCTGGAGAAGAGAAAACTGAGAGGGGATCTTATTGATGCTTATCAATATCTAAAGAGCAGGTGTCAAGAGGATGGGGCCAGACTATTTTCACTGGTGCCCAGTGACATGACAAGGGGCAGCAGGCACAAACTGGAACACAGGAAGTTCTATCTGAACATAAGAAAAAACTTCTTCACTTTGAGGGTGGCAGAGCTCTGGAACAGGCTGCTCAGAGAGGTTGTGGAGTCTCCTTCTCTGGAGACTTTCAAGACCCACTTGGAGCATTCCTGTGCAACCTGATCTAGGAGAACCTGCTTTAGCAGGGGTTGGACTAGATGATCTCCAGATGTCCCTTTCAACCCCTACCATTCTGTGATTCTGCGAATAATCTTACTTGGCTATATGTGACTACTTTTCTCTTTAGAACATTAGCTTTGAATCCTCATAGCTCGAGCACACATTGTTACTAACAATACTATAAGATCAGCCAGTCTTTAAAAAGAAATTAATCCGGACTGACAACATTTGCGTGCAAGTGCCAATGAAGAGAAGAGTTTGCACTTTCACACATTTAGGAACCCAAGCCATGAACAGTATTAGCGTTTGGATAAGCCGACACAGCAGACCGCTCTCTGCACGCTGCGCATGGTGGAGCCCAAGGCACAAGCAATTCATTAGCTGGTCCCAGGACACCCCATATGGCCAAAACAAGTCTGGGAGATCAGTTTTGCCATTAGCCAGTGTTTCTTCTTATGTTTAATGTTAATGTTTAATTTTGTCTTCCAAAGGAAGGTATTCGCTCCTGTTCTGAATTGTCAAGAGGGAATGGAAATGTAGTGCAGCAGCCATGTGTCAATGAAGAGTTTCACTGGAGCATTAGTACAGGAGCAGCACACTATTCTTTTCCCTGGCCTGAAGAACAAGACAGAAGTAAATAAGATTATATCGAAGAAAAACTCTATGAAGTTAACAATCAAACCTGCTTAGATACTAGGCTGATGTACGGGTGGGGGGGTTTTCCATTGGGGGGAAAAAAAAAAAAAAACCAAAAACCTTCATCAGCCTCCAGTTGACATTGTTATTTCTTTTACAGGAAGAAAAAGTGTCTTTTGGTAGAAGAAAGTTCAGGCTACTACCTGGATTATTTCTGTCTACTTGAAATAAAAAGGAATTTGTTTCATATACTTGACCTCTCATAAACTACTATACAATAAATCCTTTTCATTTCCCTCTCCCTGCTGAATGTGTATTTGGGCCAGTGTAAATACAGCACCGTTCAGCAGCCCTGAGAAACTTCAACAAGAGACCATGGAAAATTACTTTGTTCCTAGTACTACTATGCCCTTGTTTAAAAGCCCTCTGTGATCCATCAGGAAAATACATCAAATAAAGAACTTCAATGTTTAAATGATTCACAGCCACTCTACCAAAAAGCAATGAATCTAAGATGTTTCAATACCTCTTAACACCTTAACATCCAGTATAAATGTCCACTTCTTAAAAGTCCTAGTTTAAACACATTTCAGCTACTCAGCAGAAAGATTCTGAACCATGAAATCGAGTAGAACTTCTCAGTCCTAATTGCCTACCAGTATCCCACAACTCACCTCCTTCATACCAAATACACAGTGAAAACCCAGAGTAGAGGCTTTGGATCAATCCCCAAAGGTCTACACCACCAGAGTAAAAACTGGGACAAGATTTCTGGGTACCTGTTTAAATCCAGAGGCTAGACCCTCTATTTTGTGGGGAACACTGACTGAAATCTGGGCCCTTCTGACTTCTCGTCACTGCAGACTCCCACTAGTGAGACTCTTGCATTAGCAAGAACTCACCACGTGCTCCACTGAGTTAAACCATCACGTTGGTCATGGCAGAAAAATTAGCCTAGGAAACCTGAGAATGGACAGATAAGAAGTTTTTCTGCTAACAGGTGAATAAGAGAAACTTGAACTGCCAAGAGGGTTGAGTAAAATATACTGGATTTGAGAGGAAAGCAAAAAAAGTTGCATCCCATTCCTCTGGGAGGAATCTCCATTTCCATGGTGAAGAATTTCCACGCATTTCTGATTGTCTGATTTTCAGCAAATATGAAAAAGAATCTAATCATGTTGTTAGTCTGCCTTTTATGTTGTACCTCACCCAGAACGGCCTCATGCCAAGCCTCCCGCACTCTTACAGGAGAAGCAAGTCAGCAAGCCCTTCCTCTGCAAGATTGCTTTGCTACTCACAGGTTAGTATTTCCTGAATCTTTGTTTCAATGAAAAGCAATGAATTTCAGGGAAGAGACCATAGGAAAATTTTTAACAATTTTAGATCATTTTCCTAATTATTGAACAAACTGCTTCTCTTCTTTAGCTTTACTGCTCTGCACATCTGTCCTATTATTCAGAGATCAATGCTAAGAGTAAAAGCAGCTCTCCAGACCCTCGGGAAGTCCTGTGCAGACAACCACCATTAAAAAGCTGCTGGGTGCAGCTCTCAGATGCAGAAATGTCCAGCTGAAAATATCCACATAGCCCAGCTACGTCAGCGTGCCTCTAATTACATCATCCCACACAACATTTCTGAAATGATCAGCTTTACCTTGAGTTCAGGCAAGTGAATAAGGCAACCTGTCAGCACTGACCACAATTATTTCTGTGCCGCTCTTCTTACGCACTATATGCTGCTGTCCAGCCTCTGTAATGAGCCGCATAGTTTGGGCAGTTTGTGTACTAATAACTGCTCTAAATCAAGGCAGAAAACCACGCAGTTTCAGACTTCAGAATGCAAGAAGGACCTAGAAGGACCAAAACTTTCTGCTCAGCTTTAATCGCTCTGCCTCACCACCTTGAGTTTCCTCAGTGTCATCCGTTATTTCTACAGTTTTTATTTTTTTCCCAGTGATAAAAGACTTCCCATCACACACAGAGCTATTTCCTAGACAGCAGCAGATGCTCTGTCTTGCACTATGTGCTCTCTGCAAAGTCACTGAGAGCTGCAGGTCTCTGCACCAAGTGGGGCTTTACCTCCGCTGCCAAACCCCAGCGCTGCTTTAATGCAGTGGCTCTCTGCTCTGGTGGAGACCTAGCACTGACATTTTATCATGAGGAAAACTGCGGGGAGGCGAATCCAGCGCTGACCTCTCCCAGAGAAGACCAGCCCCACCGTCTCTCCATTAGGATTTTACAGCAGAACAGCTGACACACAGAGAGCTTGCTCAGGGCACAGGTGAAGGAGGCTGCCAGGATGCTGCCTGTAGGAAAGGACAGCCTGTTTGCTTTGCATTTGCCAGAAGAGACAGAGATGGACTATTTCAAACCTGCAGAGCCTTCTGCTCTGTGAGCAGAGGGAAGAATGTACAGGCTGGCACAGGGGACAGCTCTGCCCTGCTACAGCCACTGCATGCTACCCCCAGCCCGTGGCATCCTTCTCCTAGGGTCTGATTCCACTTGGCTGTGCCAGCCCTACACCACTTGTTTCCCTTCCCTCTTCCTCCTTTCTTTTGATGCTGTGGTCCCTTTGCCCAGCACAGTGGAAACACAAGAGGAGAAGAGGGAAGAACAGGACTTCTGCTGGAGATGGAGGAATAGAAAGCAGGATTTCTGCAAGTCCCAGAATGAGATGGGGAAAGACAGGAAAGAGAAACTCCCTACCCAAGCCCTGCAAAACCCCAATCCCCCCCATAGCACCCTGTTCTTATAAAGAACCTGTTCTACTGCCTCTGCAAAACACAGCGGCTGGGAAGCCATGAGACAGTGAAAACCGAGCTAATGCTGTTTCTGACAGTGAAACCAGAGCTAATGCTATTCTTATTTAGAAGCATAAACATAAGGATTGTGATTGGAAAGCACCCGCAGCGGATGACTTGCCACCTCCACCGCATGTGTTAGCAGCAGCACTTTAGCAAGCAGGAGTGCCCTCCCCATGCCTGTGGCAGCGCTGGCAAGAGCCGTGTCTGCACAGGGGGAGGCTGGATTTACCAGTGCACAGAACTGGGGAGCAAGGTTTGCTTTATTTACCCTTCAGCCTTGACACCCATCCTACAAACAATGTACTTCACCTCTAAGGTACGAGCAACGTGAAATTCAAGTCACCATAAGCAGCCTGAGCTGACCGAGTCGCAAGGCCCATCGTGGGCCTTGCAAATTGAGGACGAGAGACAGTAGACCCAGCGTCTCACCCCGACCGTGCCGACCCTACGGCACACCTTTAAAACAACAGCCATGG
Source organism: Bucorvus abyssinicus (assembly GCA_009769605.1). Taxonomy (NCBI): domain Eukaryota; kingdom Metazoa; phylum Chordata; class Aves; order Bucerotiformes; family Bucorvidae; genus Bucorvus; species Bucorvus abyssinicus. Next base: position 4,236,941 of record CM020039.1, on the reverse strand, counting down.
CCAGTTCTGAGGCTCGCAGAGAAAGTGGAGCAGACCAAACCGCTCCCCCACTGAGGCTGCAGCAGCAGCACTTAGTCCCACCAGCGCTGCCTCTAGGGCTTTGGATTCAACCTGCACAAAAAGAACAAGGAAATCCTGTCATTCAGGTAAATGGAAAAGAGTACAAACACAACTCAATATTCTCTAGTGTTCGGGCCACATGCTGAGTTTTAGCGGTTATTAGCTGGGAAAGTGCAGTAAATTTGTTAATTGTTTTGGAAGGTACCGTTTCTGGCGATTCCTCCTGTTCTTTCAAAAGGATCATGTGAAATTGCTCTCGATTCCACACAACACTAAAGCCAAGGGAATAGCAAGCACCGCTAAGAAAACTAAATGACAGCTCATCCACTCATAACAAATTCCACTGCTGATGGAGATACTCATGAATTTAGCCCAAAGTTATTTGCAAATAATGCCTGTTTCTGAGGCTGTAGTGTTCACCATCATTTCTCTTAATTACTTCTGACACATTCCATATCGTTCATGGCCCTCAATGACATTGGGAAATTAACTCTGAGTCTTCTTTAAAGAAAACGTGCCAAGCAACAGAATTAAATGCTGCGCATTTGTATTAAAGCATCCAGGCATCTAAAGTAATCAACCCAGTGCATGCCATGACACGGTGGGAACGATATTCATATAAATGCCTATAAGGGGCAAAAGCATCCTTAGGCAGATTTTGTTCTCCCTCCAGCATCCTTGTCTAAACAACCAAGGAAGCTCCTGAGCCTCCAAGAAGCGTAGTCAGCCCACGCTGATAGAAAGCAAGTCCCAACATGGCTTGTGTCAGGGACTTACTGCAAGGAACAGAAACAAACCCCCCTTTTCAAGGAACTCTCACCCCAAAATATCTGTCAGCTGGGAGGTGTATGAAAGGTCCAGCTGGCCCAGAATAGGAACAAAATGCCAACCCTCATTTATCCTTTCCCTTACTTCCTACAACCCAACGGCATTTTTTGACCCAGGCAAGAATTCTCTTAATGTGATCAGCAGCTTCAGATAGGAGCATCTATGATCTACTTTGGAAAGTTAATGAAATCTGCCCACCAGAAAGGCTGAGAAATTGTTGTCCTTCAGCTGTGTCATATTTACTCTCCAGGGCTATTTCCTTTTCAAAGCAGTGCGTGGGCAGGAACAGCTTTCCTTCTTGCAGCAGGAGCAGGTACAAACTTATAATCCACAGGCAAATTTATAACAGGCATTTGGTACCAAGAGATAGGAACTGGAAATTAACTTACTGACTTCAAATCCACTAAGTTCCTGCCTGCTCCTTTAGGTCTCTAAATCTCCTAAGGATCTGTCCCTGAGGGCCAGCCTAGGTGGAACACCAAGAGCTCTGCTGGGGAGAGAGAGGGAGGAAAAAAAAAAAGGGCTGCTTATTAAGCAGCTTTTCTTCAAAGACAGAGTCACCCTCCTGAACAGATCTCACAGTTCACTAGAGCTTCTCACCAGCTGGGCAGCTTCTTTTAAAGTCCATCCCGTCCCACAGACAGCGGTGGAAAGTTGACCAGACAGAGGGCAAGACCCTAAAATAGATTATCTCTTCATGTTCATTTCAATTCAGACTGTTCAGTCTGACTGTCTTATCTCCCTGTTTTATCTGCAACCTGCAAACATTTCCACAAGCAGATTTGTATGCACATAGATGTCTGGGGAATAGCTGTTCTTCAGACACATTTGAATGAAAACAAGGCAATATTATGCACAGATCAGAGACTCCACAGCTCATCAGCACCTATTATCGTTAAGTAGGAAACTGTAGACAGACCCAGATGCAGCTCCTCCATCAGGACAAGGGTGCTGCAGTGCCAGGGCTACACAACCATGACAGTGAGGGTATCCGCCCCAGGTAACACATGCTCTACACCGCACGGTGAGACACGATGAGTGGTTGGAGCAGAGAGGGGCGCAACGTGAATGCAACCATTTTATCTATAGTGATAGACAGCTGCCACGGAGGAACAGCTGTTTCATGAGCATCATGGCGCAGTCTCATTCAAAATTTACCTTTTCCCTTAAAGAAATCTTTTTCTGGTTTTTTTGGTTGGGTTTTTTTTTTTTTTTTAATGCCAATCTTGCTGAAGTGGATCCCATTAGCAGTCTAGTGGTCTGCTAGCAGGACTGTAGTACCAGGACTAACATCTTATGAATAGTCTAAGGAAATCCTTTATTCATCAACTCACAGCCTTAAATAGGTTTCTACAAATAATCTCATCAACTAATAAATGATTTGTAAAGAGGCTATAACTAATGAAAATTAAAGGGGCTAAATTCAGAGAATGTTATGAACTGGTCTGATAGCACTTGATGACACTCAACAAGCAGATTGGCCACATTAAAAGTGGATGAAGTCACTGTTGAAGCAGATCCGGCAAAAGAATGACTGTTGAGAACCCTTCTACTTTTCATAATTAACCTGATCATCTGATGGCCAGATCTAATCAAACCCATAAATGGGAATTCTGACATGATTAAAACAGCCATGAAAAGGTTAAGGGCTGCTTAATTGTCTTACAATTCAGCATAAGATTTAAGAGAAAAGTGTCACAAATGAAAGATGAGCTTTAGGAGATATATAGAGGAAGGGTTAGGCCAGCCTTTTAATCAATGTCTCAGGCCCTGAAGACAAGGACCAGGCACAGACATGACTGGGACATGCTTTCAGAGAAGACAAGATCCGTAAGGACCCTCCATAACCACATTTCTATTAACATCTATCTTTTTCATCTGGCTCTACATCTGCAATGTTCAAGAGGCAATTACTTACCCACCTCTCCACTGCATTAGGGAATTACCTACTGCAAACCACCATGGATCTGCAAGTAGGAGATGGCAAGAAACATCTCCAAAACGCAGGCATCAAACAGAAGAAAAGCAGAGATTTTAGCATTTTTAGTTTATTGACTAGCAGGGAACGCTATCATGGGTGTCTGACTGCAGATGGAATAGCTGCTTCAATTCAAGGGTATAACTGTCAGCACTGAATCCACGCAAAGCGAAAAATGTGACACCTTTCAGCCAAACTTAACAGCAATATAAATGGGTTGAAGCAGAATTGCAATCAGCTCTACAACTGAAACATCTAGGTGCTTAGAAAAAATTACTTATTGTGATAGCACGGTAAGTGTGATAGGAACCAATAAGTCAAAGTAGTCACTGTTGAGGAGATAATTTAAAAAAATACAGCTTTGAAAGTATGTCATGGATTTTTAACACACCCAACAGCCAATATTTTGTGTAGGCTCAGAGAAATTTCACATTTATTTCAGAGTCATGATCCTAAATAAATCATAAACTTCCATGCTTATTTATCTAATGAGCAAGAGTGTGCCCTTCAACACACCAGCCATTGTTTTCTCTCTCATTTTGAGTAAAACTTTACATGTGAATTATGTAAATCATTAGAAACATACCTGAAAATCAGAGCAATACTTTTTCCCTCTGCAGAAAATTTCGGCACATTGAAGTTGCCTCAAATCAGGGGGAACACAAGAGGCAGTAAGGCTGGAAGAACACACAAGAAATCAGCCATGTCTAACGCCCCATCCTTGAAACAGAATCAACTAGAACGTAATCATTCCTGATTCATTTTTGCCTAAATTATCTAAAAATCTTGCACTATGTAGCATCCCTACCTAGAGAATCTATTCCAATGCCGTGCCAACAACTACACTTCTAAGTGTTTCACTTGACAAGCTGAAGTCCTGTGTCAGGCTCTAAAAATCATTAGCTTTAAAAAAACCAAAGTTTAAGTTCTTTCATTTTCCAACTTAGTTTTTGAACCCTGAAAGTTTTTATTTCGCAGCCTTCCTGAACCAAGGTTTATTTAACAGAAATTGATAGCTTTTCATAATCATCCGAGTCTAGATGCTGGAACCTGGGTAGCAAAAAAAACGTACTTCTCCCAAGCATTGGCACTATTCGTTTCATTTCTCACAGCCAGGGTGGAGGGAATAATAATCCATTGCCCTTTAACCTCCCAGTGCCGGAAACCTCATACAGATGCTGCCCTTTGCATAGCATTCGGCTGGGCTTTGCTGGAGCAGGCCAGGAAAAGGTGCCTTTGGGAAATGGGCCCCTGAGCACCCCGCAGCACCCCTTCATCCCCCTGCCCCTCCATGACCCCCTTCTCCTGTTTTCATTGTTCCCTTTGCTACAGGGGACCATGCTGCAGTGGTTTTACTTTCCCCTTTCCCTCCTGTCCTCCCCTCTCCTTTATGCACATTGATCCAGCCAGTATTTATCTGGTCCTGTGCTCCATCTGCTGCCCAAATATTAAACATGAAAAAAGCCAGAGCCCCTGGCTAAAGAAAAATACTATTTAGAGCATGCTGCTACTGCAGAGTTCACTTGCATTACCAGTCTGAAATAGCAGCAAGATGCTTTGCAGAGGATTTCAGGTATTCAAGGTTTAGCTTCAATTTCATATGGACAAAAAAAATCCCCCACAGAAAAAGAAAAACCCCAAAACAAACAAATTATCAAAATTCCTATGAGAAAGGGGGAACCTTGTCTGGTTTGGGGGGTTTATTCCATATATACAGGCAGGATGGCCACTGTCTCAGGGCCCCCACCTCCAGCTGCCCAACTGGGAGCCCACCACCCTTCCACGCTGGTTCTGCACCACAATGGCTGGTGGAGACGGGTGCCCACGTAGGGCTTAGTGCTGGCTGAGTGGTGTCAGCCCCTTCCTCCTCCTCCTCCTCCTGAGAGCCTGCACTTCAGAAACTGCCCAGACCCAACTCTCATTACCTCTACAGCAGTAAACAAGCAGCCACCGAGCACCCCACAAATGCGAGCGTACACTTGGCACAACAAAAGCCTCACAAAACCCCCCCAGACTGTCCCACTGGGATCGCAGGGGACGATGCCCCACATCAGTGCCTGCGCTGGGATGGTTGCTGTCCATCATGGGGAACAGGACCTCGGGGTCTCTGCTGAACTCTTTATCCCTTGCCCTAACCCTGCAAAACTCAGTCCAGTCAGACACCAGTTTGTGCAGCAGCAACTGAGAAGAGAACCTCGCTCAAAAGAAGTTTGTCTTCTTGAGGTTTAAGGTGTCTGCTGGTGGCGACAGAAGCAGGAGGGGCCAAAGGGGTGAGGGAATGGGGCCAAGAGCTGCTGCTCAGAGCCATGTCTCATGAAAAGTACATTTACCACAATACTGACATTTGCTCGTGTTTTTTCATTCTGTCAGGCAGACTGACTTCGTTCTGTTTCACAGTTGGTTGACCCAAATAGAAATACACCCGCTTGCTGGAAGAGCCCACAGCGCTTCGCCCTGGGCTAGGTCAGGACCAGCGCCAGGCTCCTGCTGGTGCCGGTGACCCCACCCGCGGCACAGCAGTACGACACCCATGGGTTTGCCCAGCAGTCGCACAGCGGCTCAGCCCCTGAAAGAGAGTGAAGATTTCAGGCCTCCAAACTCATGCAGCACCAGGACATCTAATGGAAATGCAGTTTAAGGTAGAGTGAAATATTTGAGGTCTGTTCAGCAAGTTAAAAATTTACTTGGAAAACTGGGAATACTTCCCTTGACCATCTTCCAGTTTTCCAGAACTTCTTTAATTCTGTGCCAGATTACATTTTACAGGGATTTTTTTTTTTTTCTCCAGTTTGGACATATTTGTTTTTTCTTGATTCAGGAAATGAAACAGGGGAGCAAAACAGGACAGCAGAGACTCGCCTTTTCCTTTCCAGAACATGGCCACAGCACCCCCTGACTCCTGCACTTTCAGTTCACAGTGGTTTGTGCAAACCAACTTTATTCCTCCAGAAGATGACCTTGGGGATGTTGCTTTGGTCTTCAGAGGAAGCAGCAGCTCTGTACATTTACCACTTTTTTGTTTAACAGGAGCATCCAACATGGCTGAATTTTAGCCCCATTTCTGCGCACTTATGCTTCTCCTGCACAAAGGGCTACGAAAGTTGAGTCCCAGACACACGCATCGCTGACCTGATCTGTTTTCCACTGAAATCAGGGGGCATATCTCCACAAAACAGGATCCATGTACCCAACCTTCTCCCCTAACCAGGCTAAAAATAAGAGAGCCCTTGTATGAAATTAGATAGAAATGGATACCAGACAAAAAGTCACTGCAATAAATAATAGCAAGAGAAGAAAATGGGGATTCAAGTCAAGCTCCAGATTTATAAACCACAGAGGTAGAAGATCTAGCAGCTGTGCAGAAACAAATGGGTATGATTGACTGCTTTGTTCCATTTGCAGATAAACTTTGCAATCGCAGCTCCAGCTAAATAATAATGCAGGAATACTTAGCCGTAAGCACAAAGGGAACAATAAACCAGAGAACACCAAAGTTACACCGCACAATAGAAGATGGAAGTTGATGCAGCAGGGCTTTGCCTCCTCCTTCATTTGGCAGTACTGTCAAATTGGCATAATGATTTAGAAAACAATGAATACATAACTAAAACTCTGTCAGAATAATCAGGAAGGGAAAAGCCACGGGTTTGCTACCAGTCTCTCTCACTGCTAATTGCTGATTTTGATAGCTCTGCATTTCTTAGCGGGCAACGCAGGGGAAGGGGAGGGAAGAATGTTTTATTCAGTGCTCAGTAAATGCACTGCAGTGTCGCACTGACATGGCTCTCTCAGGACCAAAGCACTCCACTGTGCCATCAAGCAAACTGAACTAGTCCTGACTTGTTTAAAAAAACCAAGTGAGATGCCTCTTCTCCCAGTCAAATGACACATTAGTTGCTGTCACTGCTGGCAGGTTGGAGTTATAATGATGGCATTACAGCTAGTACAGCCTGCAGTCACACCGAACAGCATCAGAGAGGGAGGCTGCCAGAAAGGTGCAGTCACAACCCCATCTGCCCAGCGAGAGGAATAATGTTGTCTGCAGGAGATAGCTCCCAACAAGCAATGATCCTAGAAAACTGCCCTGAGAAACACCCGTCCCTTTCTGAGCCGTCTCCTTTTTATTCCACGGATACAATAAATCAACCTTCACATCCACAGCTGATAACAGCATTTTTCCTCGTCAAGCTGAGACCATACCAGGCTTCTCCTGTCACGCTCAGCCTGTAACAAGCCGTACCCATCGCACTATGTTTTGACAGAGTCTTTTGTGGGAGGTTTCTAACCTCTTCGTGCTGCAATCCAGCTTTACCGATGTGGCTGAAATGCGTGAGAGCTGCAATACGGAAATGAGGGTTATGTCCCAATAGAATTATTGTCCTGCCATGCAATTACTGGTGTGAATAGTCTCGTTTAAAGAGAAACCATTTCAATTTTCATCTGCTTCCCCATCATCTTTCTCCCAATGTTTTGAACTCGCCTCATTTCCTTTCCATTCTGACAGGCTCGTGTTCGGTTTGTTTGCTGACAAACTGGAGCTTGCACTTGGGTTTTCGTGCCCCCGGCAAACAGCTGCCCAAGTCCTGTCCCACCACTAATGAGCCTGTGGGTACGTTGCACAGGCAGGGACCAGCCTCACGTCTCAGCATTGCAACAAGCTGCAGCAGCAACAGCACCTTGTCAGGGAACATGTCCCACCAAACCTCATTAGGGCAAAATAAGCAAGGAGAGCTGGGGAAGGATCTTGTCGTCGTTAATAATGTCAGACCCATTTCTGCCTTGTCCTTTCATGTTAAAATTTTCAGAAGAACATGGAGGAGTCGCACTTGACAGGTCCTGGAGTACCTTTGATATCCTGATCAAACTCAGCACCTACTACTTCATCTCTGGAGCAAATGATCTTTGGAGCTCACATACACATCATGTATTAGCATACGTAGCTTTTTTATATCTATTTAATATGTATGATTCTGTTTAGTTGTATATGGATACATAGCTACAGATTCCTTGGCCTATTTTGATATCCAAGGGGTTTCTCCGGAAAATTCCTACTAGGCCGGCCTCAAGGACGGTACTTTTCTGCACAGCAGTTACTCTGAACAGCGCATCAGTCTGTTAAAGCATGAGGTGAGCCCTGCTAGCCAGTTACACAGACTGACCATTTCCCTGCTCCCTTTTGACAGATAAATTAATGAACATCTAAAACATGGAAATTTTCCTTTAAACTCATTGGCAGAACAGCCACACACCACGGCAAGCTCTTATATTTGGATACCTTTCTCTGGTGAGCCTCAAGCCGCCTTCTCTCTCTCAAAGATGAGGTTCCCAGTGGATAACAAGATGGTTACAGTGATGTACAGTCCACTCCTGAACACAGCTCCCTGCATCATTTCGCCAGCTCAGGTCTCCTGGGCAGCATGAGAAGTACCAGGCTCCTGGAAGGTTTGTCACTGGTAATGCTGTGCCTCCTACCTTTGGGATTTTTATCCCAGACTCCCTCCGAGCCACATTAACTTCCTTGTGGGTTGAGATTAAGCCTGTCTGGCCCCACAGTCTCTGCTGTATTGACTGATTGCAGCAGTGTGGTGACCTGAAGCATGCCTCACACCGGCAGCGAACACTTGACTGAACGGCTGGCTGGGAACATGCCTGCACCAGCCTGCGGCGTGTTTCTGACGGAACACCACAGCGAAAATACGGACACACCTGTGTTAGCACTTCTAGCAGGGTGTAAAGAGCCACCTTACCTCACTAGGACGCCTGACCTCATCCTGACACGCTACTGTGCATCCCGCTTATGAACAGATGTCAGCTGTTGTGCAGGGGATAACAGAGAAGTTTGATGAGCACATTGTGAGCCACAGACCCCGGGGGGGTCCCAAGACCTTGTAAATCTGCTGAAGGGGGTTCTGCTGCAACTGCCCATCAAGGTGAAGAACCGGACCAGGCAGAGGCTCGGTAGCTGTTCTTCTCTTTGGGGCACCCTAACGCCAACTGTGCAGAACTGATATGCTGCCTCCATCACCACACCCGCCACTCATCTGCTGCCATACGCTAAGCCCTAACTAATGTCAAGAGCTACCGACTCACGTCCAGACCTGAGGGCCTGTATGACAGCAATTAGGAAACTGTAATTCTGAAGCAGCCCCAGTCCCCGTTATGCAGCTTCTCATCACCCAGGAACTTCCTATCTCCCTCTCTCACCAGAGCGTGGAATGTGACATGAGTCCTGTCTAAACCACGAGCCACTTCCCTTCCCCTTTTTCCCTACATAGGTTCTGCTATTCGCTTACTCGTTTACAGAGATAAGGAACGGGTGTTCTGGGCTTTGTTCTTCTCTACAGAGCACTCCATAGGTGAGGACAAAATACAGAGTATCTGGTCTAGCACATGTGATGGAGGGTACAAAAGAGGACAGTAAAATCGCCTCTTTGGAGCTCCCTCTCAGCTGGCTGAGACCGACCCCTCGCCGCTGAACTCTGTCACTCGCTTCTCGCTGCCAGACTCTGTCACTCGCTTCAACTGGGACGTCCAAACAGGTCATATAGCCTACCCTTCTATACCTTGAATGTATTTCCCCTTATATTTCTTTACATTGCCATGTGTGGAACTGGAGATCTTAAGGTTACTTGCTTACGGATCTGTGTGTGGATTGTTAATAAAATTACGACTATCTGACCACCTGATCATGTTGTCAGTGAAGTGTGTCACAAATCCATCTCTCGCTCTCAGTTAAGTGTCGACACCATGCAGCAGTCTCAAAAGGTGCTGGCCCTGCAGCCCCTGTCCCTCTACAGAGCTCGCACAGCTCAGGCATTTGCAGCATACCGTTCCAGCTCCAGCTTCAGCTGGGGGGTCCCAGGAGAAGGCGCCTGCTCCCACAGACACTGGAAGAGCTGTCTGGTGCATTCAGCGACCTGACTTAGACAAAGCTTCACCTAGTTACTCCAGACCTTTTCTCAGCTTAGTCGCTGGAGCTATCAAAACGTGCTGCGTATGGTGAGGTTTTCCCTTGATGCAGTGATTTGCTCACAGGGAACTCATCTGAAATCTCTTCCCAGACCCAAGGCAGCACCAAGCACACTAATGAGATTTAATCCAAGCCCTAAGGACTGCCTGTGGCACTTCTCAGGGGCTGGCAGCTGCGGCTGCCCCCCACGCACCCCTCCTCCAGCCATCTCACCTCTGCTGCTCTTTAACTCCCAAGAAGCCCTTATTTCTGATGCTAGCCGTCCAGAAGTCTCAAATATAGCAGAATCATCTCCCCATCTTGCTTATATTACAAAACAAATTAGAGATATTGAAGTGAAGTGTGTTAATCCTGTAATTATCACGGTAATAATGAGGCAGTTTAATGATCTTACTAATTGTCTGTTCAGTGAGACTGGATTGGAGAACACTCCTTACCCCATCCACCCTTTTAATTCTGCTTAAATCATGTGTTCTCTGTTAAGTAAAGAGTTTTAACTGTATGTATCATTCCCCCACCGCAAAACTAATGTTTAAAAATTGCTGCAGGTCTACCCAAAGGCCAGGTAATATTGTAAGCAATGTCTACGTGGCCACAGTCAGTAGCTATCCAGCTATATATTAATTCAGACAGGATTGCCAGAGGAAGTAAAAAGAGAAATAAAACATCTCCACGAGGACTAAAATTTTGCTTATGGATTGCTTGTTAAAGGTCTTAAAATGATCAGCTGAAATAAGCTGCCTGATAGTTGTATCTGCCTAATCGACTCCCTCTCCTGTCCACTCCGTTCCGCTGCAAAGCGCCATCCCCAGCACGTCGGGGTGCGAAACGCAGGGGCTGCCCCCAAAACCACCTGCAATGCCCCAGGAAGCTTCCAACTCCAGCTCGTGCTCATCTTGGGAGTAGGTCAGGAACCCCTACGTGGGTCATCAGAGACTCATTAAAAATGATCTTGGAGAAGGAAAATAATGAAGAACAGGTACAGGAGTAAGTTATTGTTAGCTGCTACAAAGCACAGACTTCCAGCACATCGGCTCCTCTGCAGGAGATGTCACGCATATGCTAATCCTGGAGTACACTGAAAGTAATTTAAAGCACTGAAGCAGTGATTTACACCATTTTTACAGTAATGCAGCTGATACAGCCATGCTCTCCCTCCCATTGCTTGTTCAAAAACCCACACCTCCTTTTTCCAGCACTCAGTTACAAAAGAGGTGGACTAAGCGTAGCTGGGACAGGTAAAATTTACCAAGTATCTCAACGTGGAATTCCCACATGGAGGCTGACACCTATGTTTCCCAAGCAAATGATTACATGAGAAGTGAAGAAGAATGAAGTGTGCTCTGTCCATTGATCCAAACGCACAGCTCCGATCTGCTGAGGCACCTGGTAGAACTTTCTCCTGCTACCTCCCATCTGTTTGAGGAGGGGGAGCTCCTACCTCTCAGCCTGCCACTCCAAAGCAAAGGTGACTTGTCACCAAACCTGGTAATAACAGCGCTATGAGCAGCCATCCAAACCCCAGAGGTCAGATTAAATTGAGATTAAACCAGTGAAGCTCCACCAGTAAGAAAATGTAGTGATGCACAAGCACTTGGAGAACCTGACCTCAGCATCCAGCAAACTTTGCATCATGTTGCACAGGGAAACACCCCAACACGCAGAGGCTAAAATACCCACCACTGCACAGAACAGACAAAAATCAGTCGTTATCTCTTACTGTAACCACATCTTCATGCTTAGTACCTACCAGATATTGTTTCTAGTACATTTGACATGCTATGGAAATAATGAATAGTAATTAGAATTAATCATTGCAAGTTCCAGTGCAATTAACAGCAGTGTGTAGCATGCCAATTATTTATGAACACAGAAGTGACGTACTGGATCAGCCCAAAGATTTAGCTGAACCACTGTCCCATTTCCAATAACTGTCAGCGGCAAATGCCTAGAAATATGTTTGCAAGAGCATGGCAGGCACCAAGCAACGCCTTCCTAGAATACTCTTCCAGCTTCCAACGACTCACAGCTCAGGAATTTCCTGAGCCAGGCATGCCTTCCAGCCATTCAGTAAGCCAAAGCAGATCTCTCACCGAGCAGGCCTTGGAATCTGCATAAGCTGTGACTCCTGCGGGAAGGTACCCAAGGACAAGACGGGGACAATCTTTCCAGCAGGGCCGGTTGCAACAGGATAAAGGGTGACAGTTTCAAACTAAAACAGGGAAGATTTAGACTAGATCTAAGGAAGAAACTTTTTACACTGAGGGTGGTGAGACCCTGGCCCAGGTTGCCCAAAGAGGTGGTAGAAGCCCCATCCCTGGAACCATTCCAGGTCAGGTGGGACCTTGGGGCTCTGAGCAACCTGCTCTAGTTGAAGATGTCCCTGCTCACTGCAGAGGGTTGGACTGGATGGCCTTTGAAGGACCCTTCCCACCCATTCTGTGATTCCATGACTTACCACCACACCATGGGTGTCCTGTCACAGCTGTCACCCAGCAGCACTTGCCTTATGCTCTGCAGAACATCACTGCCTGCACCTCAAAGGCCAAACCCCAGAGGATACAGGCAAGAGCTGCTTGTAGCACTCTTTCTTTACTTATTTGAGATACAATCCTTCCCTCAGCGTCATCACATCATCTCAAAACAGCACAGGGCTGGAACACCCCATTAGCCAAGTGCTGAGCTTGGCAGAAAAAGAGGGCTCACAAGTGAGACAGCTTTCACGATAGCCAGGTAATAAATATACCATACTCTCATGATTTTCATAGCTTTGAAAAATACTGTCACTGCAGCATTTGGCCCTGATAGCCAAAGGATGCAATCAAGAGAAGGCTTGCAGATAAGCATAGGATTTCACTAAACTGACCAACAGAGATCAAAAACAAAGACAAGCTTATCAGGACACAGGTCTTCTTCCCAGTTCTATCAGCTTTATTAAACTGCATCATCTCTCCCAAGACCTTCCTTCACTGAGCAGCGCATGGAGCAAGCACAGCAGGGAGCAGGTTGCCTAAGAGCCTCCTGGAAGGCCATCACCCCTGGTCCCCACCCCACAGTGGCCAGAGAATGGATGGGGCTCACATATCAAGCTAAACCCAGGAATGAAAGTGCATTTACCAGCAGTGGGAAAAATACTCCCTTGGTGGGAAGAGGAGGGGTCAAGTCATGGTGCAATCTATTAAATGAGTCTGTGTCTTGTCATGTTTACACAATGAGTGGAATCAGTGGAGTGAAGACAGTAGGTGGAATCACTGGCGAGATGAGATTTGAGCACATCTGTAGGGAGGTGGGTAAAATCCCAAGGGGAAAAGGCTGAACTCATTTCCCTCCCACCTACAACAGATATTTTCATTCTGTGCAGCACATCCCTGACAGCACAGACGCAGCCATTCGCAGGGGTCGAACCACAGGGCACTCAAGTCACAGAGAAGTTACTCGATAACCTCAGACAGGTTTTGGCTTAAACTCCACAGGCCCTTCCTGCTCAGCTATGCGGTAGCTGCCTGCAGATCAGCGGTTGTACCTGAAGAAGGTAGCCTAGTGCGAAATTTTAAATAAAATACATATTGATTTCCAGACATACGTGACAGCACGAACCCACTGGAGATGATGGAGAGCCTTGTTTGGTTGGTTGTTCTTTTGTTTTGTTTTTTAAAACAATTTTATAGGAACCACCGCTCCAAACCAAGCTAGCACACATCAAGTGGCAGACTCAGTTTAACTATACTACATTTTAACTATAACAATTATTTGACTCTCATTGTGCCTTCAAAATCATAAGCTTCTTGATTACAAAGCCCCAGTCTCAGAAAACCTCCAGTCAAGAGGAATGTTGCTGTCAGGCAGAGAGGAGCAGCAGCATCGTATGAACCTCATCAATATATCAGCACTGCAAATTAATGTCCATGCCATAGATATTTGGGGCCAAATACAGCAGACACTGACAGCTATTCCTGAGCTGTGACATGGCTCAAACTGTCCCTCTATCCACCTTCAATGTGAGCAGCTGGTGGAAAGTCTGGGGTAAAAACTTTGCAAAGGCAAATTTAAATCAGAACCAATATGTATTCTGAGATGGTTCTGCAGTCCCCTCAATCCCCCCGGCTCTCCACAATAAATCACTTGGGTTCCCCATATACTGCACCACGTCAGATCTCGACAGCATAGATCAGAATACACAGCTGTGTTTATGGGAAAGAGAAACTAATAAATGAAAAATTATGAGTGGAAATTGAATCTGCTAGACGAATGCTCAGCAATAGATTAACATATGCTGCATTTGCAAAAAAAATATAATACTTTAACTCCAGCTTATATTAAATATTGAAATTGCTGAGTTTTCCTCAATGTTCTGCATGTCTTGATATATTGTAAGCGAGCATATTTCATTAGCTGCATATATCCATATCTCTCTAATAACTTTCAAACTCCTGGACTCCTGTCATTTGGACTTATATTTGAAGAGACACTTGAGACCTATAAAAGAAAGAAAAAAACCACCAAAAACCAATAGTAAAAGCTATGTGCTTTCACTGCTTTTGTCAGTGGCAACTTTCCTTTGAGCTGTATAATTGAAAAGCAATGCAGCAGCACCAAATATTACATGAGATGAGGAACATTTCAGTGACAGACTCGCAGCCCGCAAACCAAAACATAATGTGTTGTTTATCACAGATAATTGCAGCCTTTCCATTCCATTTTAATCCTTTTGTTACTTTTTAAACAAACTCTCTGTCCCAATTTTAGAGACAGGAAATAAGAAAAAACATTTGCATTCTCTGCTGAAGAATATTCATTACCCACAGTAACAGAGGGAACAAACTGGAGCTTCTGCAGAATATACTACCTTGCTCATGGTAGCTACCTTTGCGAGATAAGGCACAAGCCAATGAACCATCACAATACCTCTCCTTTATTTCACTTTTAAGAAGCTGTAACTAAGCTGCATGCTTCTCTGTTTATGTCCCTTTACTTGGAATTAATTTTCTCCCTTATTTTAATATTTTCCATATTAAAAAAAAACCAAAGTCAAACCTTTCTTGTGCAGCTTGGGATGCTAGGAGGTAGTTCAGCTGCACATTTCTCCTTTAGAACAGGAACCAACTTAAAGGGTGTATCTCCATTTTTAATCATTTTTTACAGACTAAGAGGGAGCATTTCCTGGTGAGATTTTTTTTCCTCTTGCCTGGACTGCTCTGAAGCACAGTCAAGGTCTATATTCAGTCAGAACTGAACTGCTGAAAAATCCATGAGAAGGTCACAAATGTAATTCTGACACCAACCTTAAAGCCTAATTCAGCCAAAGCCATTCAAGGGAGGAAAAAAACCCAAACAACTTAGTGGTCAATAGCCAGAGAGAACTTGAGTAACCTAAAGGCAGGGGTGTAGCTAATGGCATGGACATCAATGCTCATGACTATTCTTATTTTCATTTGTGCCATAGCAATAGGTGGTGGTAAAAATTACAAAGGACTAAGGATTTAGCATCTACGTGCAGCACCAGAAACACAAGCAGGGGGGTAAGAGGCAGCACTGAAAGCATGGCCACATTAGTCACCAGACCAAGAGACCAAGAGGTGACAAAGAGCATAGCCAGGTCTTGCCGAGGTGGCAATCACGGTGGGGTCCGAAGGGTGCTCAGTGCCAGGGGCATCCCCTGAGACAAAGCTGCAGGACCTGGCTTGAGAGACTAGAACAGTTCCGTACACTTCCTCGGCTCATCAAGGAGCCCGAACGATTGCTCATTAGTAAGCAGCCTTTTCTATGAACACTTGCTAGTTATTCATTACAGTTTTCAGTCAGGATAAAAGCCCAAAGCCCCGGGTCCCTCACAACAGAATTTGTCACTAAAACACAGTTATTTTTAACATAGCCCTCACAAGTGCATGGTCCAACCATGCAACATGAGGATGGTGTTCACTTTACAGCCATACATAAGCTTTGACTTCTGTGATATCTTCCCAAGAGGTATCATCGGTAATCCACAACAACATGTTATCTCTCTAAAAAGATAGAAATTAATGCCTGAGATGTTGTTCCTTACACATTTATCCACACCCTGGGTAACTGCATGTGTGACTGATACAACTCATCTCATGAAAGTCAGTGGGACTACTAATGCTCATCCACTACCGCTGAATTAAAGCTGTTTACCACCATCTGAGATCAGCTTCTTTCTCAGGGTGACCCAGTTTGAAATTTATACACATATTTAACGAAAACTCAGCTTCCCTCCAAGGAGATGCTACTGTACTGGTTCAGTTATAGTCTGCAAACTCAAGGGCTAGCGAACACTGACAAACTTGGGCAAAGCCAACTCAGCTTGCTGACGCCACTCAGATTTACTCTTGCAGGACAGCTGCTGTAACAAGACTTGCAAAGCATTTTTTAGAACACTTGGTTAAATTAGTATCTGCTAACTTCAATGCAACACACATATAATACAGCATAGCAGCTCTGAAGATTTAGTAAGACTATACAGAGAAGCATCCATGCTGTTACTTGAAAAATACAGGTTTTTACAAACCCAGTGTCTCAAGACACCTGCTAGTTACTCTCAGAATTAATGGGAAGCCACCAGAATTAAGAAAAGGCTGGCTCATTAGGCTGCTTTTAATTCATTACTCGGTTTTACACCATTGGCAAAACAGACCACTCTGGCTGCACTAAGACTTGCTGTCCCAAATTCAGACGGGGGAGAAAGCCAGGCAGTACAGCAAACCTGGATCCAGTCTTCACTTGCCCAGGGGGTAGGGACATTTGAAGGACAGCTCAGGAGAGGATAGAGGATGTTAAGTGGCTCAGTCCCTAATGTGACACTAAGTAGGCCAGTGCAAGGTCTAAAGAAATAAATTGAACATGATCTTGGTCTCCAAAGAAATTGCAGAAGTAGGAGAATAAAACCAAACCTTGTGCTTCGAAGGCATGAAACTCCTGCTGCTGAAATGAACAAGGAACAGTCCTGGAGTTCTTAGTAACACCTGATCCAGCAAATTTTTCAAAAGACAGAAAAGCACAGAGAACAGCAATGCAGAAAAACAACAGGGTTTGAAGTTACGGCTTTACAAAATTCAATACTAATCAAGTTAAGGTAGAGCTTGCCATTAAAGACTATTGCTTTCAACTTGCTTCTGTTGGTGTATTTATTAATTTGGGGCTTTTAAAACATTTTCTGTACAAAACAGATTAATTTTCATAGAATCATCTGGTTGGAAGAGACCTTTAAGATCATCGAGTCCAGTCATTCACCCTGCACTGCCAGGGTCCCTAAACCATGTCCTTCAGCACCACATCCACATGTCTTTTAAACACTTCCAGGGATGGGGACTCTACCACCTCCCTGGGCAGCCTGTTCCAATGCTTAATGACCCTCTGTGTAAAGAAGGTCTTCCTCATATTTAACCTAGATCTCCCCTAGTGCAACTTAAGGCCGTTTTAGACTTCTGGACTATACTCTGTCCTACTTTACCCACTATTTCCACTGAGCTGCACATAAGCTAAACTCATCAGTGCTCCAGACTGAAGCCGTCTGTTCAAAATGCCAAATATGCTTTTGGCACTCAACACCAATAATAATGCACAAACAAGGACTTGGCATTTGTGACTAAAAGACATTATGTTCTTCTAACTTGCATCCTCCTGCCCAGGACTCCTCGGAAACAGCCCTGCCACCCATACCACCAACTCCGCAGAGCAGCCCTCTCCACACCCCTTTCCCTAAAGTTCACTTTCTGCATCAGGGACAGGTGAATATTGTCCCCTCACACCACAGCCTCATACAGTTCCCAAAAGAGGAGCCTTTGAATGATCAACCAGGCATTTGTATGGCTGAAAGGCCAAGACCAGGGTCATGAACTAACCATCCCAACTTCTTATCATAAATTGGTTGCAAACATTTCTACTTGCCTCAGCCGTATCAAGCCATGACTGTGCAGACAATTCCCACTGCAGCTGGATAAACCCTCCCTTCCCAATCTGTTGCAGCTGTAACAAAATATACATGGAGAAATAATGTTGATCAAGGTGGAATAATATTTAGAGCAGAATGTCAGGTTCAGCCACAAATAGATTTGCTTGTGGAAGCAGCTGTTCCATCCATTAGAATTTTCTAATAAACTGTTACAAAGATTGACATCTTGGAAGTAATTAAGTATTACGTATTTTTAGGTAATTACTGCAGCAATAACAGAAGACGTGCTCATTTTCAGAATGAGGAATTATCTGTAGCTCCCGTTGCTCTGTTCCTTTTAATAATTCATAATAGTTTTGACACCAGTGATTATTTTTGATTACTCCAGCGCTCTTCAACTTTCCAAACAAACTAATAGGAGTAAAAGTCTGGGGGAAATCCCATCAGGTGAACTTTAGCAGGTTATATGGGGCTTCTTGGGGAAAGGAGCGCACAGAAGGTGGGATGACAATGCACTGATGAACAGCAAGAGACACATACAAAACGCAAATACTTTTAAGTCAAGATCCTGTGTAGAAGGATAGGAAAAACAGTACAGCAACAAAAGCAGCCATTAGAAAATGATTTCATCTTCCCACACTTGTTAGGACACTCAGACTCTACTGAGGAAGGCATGTTTTCACACAATTATTGCCAACAGCTCTTGGACCACCACCCAAACCAAGCTCCCCATCTTCCCCTTCCACTGACACCTCAACCTGCAGCTCAGACTTGTTCCTCGAGTCTCTAGAAGGGCACAAAGTTCATCCTAAGGTTCCAACTCACCAGGCTGCATTTGCAGAGTGAGACATCAGGCAAACCAGCCTTGTCCCACACCTATTCGTACAGACAGAAATCAGGAGCAATCTCATTTGGAGCCACATTACAACTGCACACAGGGCCAGACCCAGGCTCATGCTACTTCCAAACAGCATTTTATCTGGGAATGGCAAAAAACCCCAGAGACCCAAATTTTACACAGATACGCTTGTTATTTTTGCTATAAACTGCCCAGCTAAACAACAACAGGCTTTCTGTGAGGGAGATGCAAGAGCATCTCAATGAATGGATGGGTTTTTTCAGGTCAGGAAAGCTTACCTGTGCTCACTCTGCAGAGAAAGCGTGTCTATCCTGAAGATACTTTTAAGAGAAGAGTGACCAGGCAAGATTTCAGTGCTGACCCCTCCTGCACGGTGTCACGCTCCAGAATTCATACCAGCAACAGTGTCCTGCTCCCATCACTTGAAGGGACCTGGGCAATGCCAGGATGAGAGCAGCTGCACTCAAAGAAACTGCTCTGCCGTTCTAAAAGAAGTTTTGAGAATTAAAGGAAAACAAAATCAATACTAACAATCAATAATACAAATTAGACAAAAAGTTCAAAGTCTAAAAAAATGCTACTGAATGAAAAAAGAATCTAAGGAGAAAAGAAATGGCCTTATTGAAAAAATTTGCTTTGATGGTTTTAAAACTACCTTAGGGTGGCTTTGGCCTTTTTATTTACAGTAAAATCTGGTGGTTTGGTTTTTATTATAACATAAACATGAAGTTATAAATGCACTTTGAACTGAAAATACGTTTTAAAACCTTTTCAAAATGAGAAATTCGCTGCAACTAAAATGGATTTCCCCATAAATCGGCTTGGCTTTGACAGAAAAGTGTCAGCACAAAGCATCCCCCTCAGCTCCATTCTGAACTGTGGGGCCCCCAAACGACAGGATATTCCTCATCTGGCACTCTCAAAACATTCCTGTAGGGCCTAACCCCCCAGGGACAGCCTGACACCCTTTTTCAGCAGCATGGGCAGTTCATGGGTGTTGCTCAAAGTCAGGACTTAGAGCCACTGCCCCCACTGCCCTCCTGGCAGAGCTGCTCATCAGGAAAGCTCAGACTCCTTCCCTGCAAGGAGGGGAGCATTTGTGCTTGGGACGGGTAGATACCGTTAGAGTAATCCCCACTTTGTCTTCACTCTCTCCCATCACCAAAGGCAGAAACATCTTGCCTGCACACAGCCTCTGCCCAACGCCATTAACACTTGGTCACAATAGGCACCAAAGGAGACAATAACAGCTCCTCATTTATTTTAAAGTGTTTCTTGGTTTGTTTTTAAAATGCACCATCTGTGCTTCTACCATGATGCCTTAACAAAGGCACAGCTCTTGTGTTTAAGGCACTGAAGTGATTTTAAGCGCACCCGTAGCTAGGAAGCTGAACCCAGCAGCTGCAGCTGAGGCTGTACGTACGCTCGTGGGAAGCTGGAGCAGCTCAAGGTGACAGCGTATCCCACTGCCACCCTTCCGCCAGGAACAGCCCATCTCCACGGCTGCCAGCAGCTTTCTGGAGGAGGTGGTGTGAAACGCACCAGCAACACCCAGCCTCTTTTACAATTAAGGCATAATGAGACCGAGGAGATTTTAGTATCCATGGATTTCCTGTAATGGTTGGATTCAAACAGCTGGAATTGAGACACTCTCTCACAGATGGTTCTGATGTTTGTTTTAACCAGCAGACTTTGGGATAAACGTTTCTTCAGCATCCCAAGGTTCCAATAAAGTTGCATTACCCCTCAGCTCTATCTGTCTTTGCATCGCTACCTGAGGTACACTTCAGCACTGGCAAAACAAGGCAGAAAGGCTGACAAAGTGGATCAGAGTGCAAGATTAGGGCACCAGTTGACTCTTCAGATAAACACACAGAACCTGCATCTAAACTGTGCTTTGGAGAGGAATTGGAAATTTTATTCCATCTGTTTGGTGCTCTCTGCCAATGTGTTCTCTAGACAGAAACCCAAGATTTTCATCCTGTTTAAGCAAGCAGGAGAGCAGTTAAATTCCAGACAAATTCCCTCAGACCGAAGCCTCACAAGCGCTTCTCCACAGGAGATAACCCAGATTACGCTAACAAAGCGGTGGATTAACTTCTTTTTCCCAAAATGGTAACGCTGTTGTGAATAACAGCATTTGAAAACACAAAGCCAAATGACACTGCCTTGGCTAGCAAAAGCCCATCAGTGTTGTGTAAAGATTACTCTTATTAAATAGTAATATCTCCATCTGCTCAGAAATTACTTTCTTCTGTGCAAGCCAGAGAAGGAAGGAAAGAAGGAGGAGGAGGAAGAGAGTAGGACAGAGGCTTTAACATCTGCCTTTAAGAGAATCGTTCTAGTTGGCTTAAATCACACAGTTATGTCCCTAAAGAGATGAAAATCTGAACCTAGTATCAGCAGTTTGATTTCTCCTGAGGAACAGTGCCACGAATTCCAACATATTTTACCCATAAGGTGATGTGGTACCAGTTATCGTGGGAGAAAGGTAAATAATGTTTCATGGCCAGATCAAAAGTGATATAAAATCTAAAAAAGCAAAATGTGAGATGCTGCAAACAAAGTTTTATTCCACATTAAACATGAAACAAACCTATTATAAACAGGGAAGAAAAGAAGTTTGAATTATGCCTGAAGAAGCTTTGGCCATATGTGGTACCGTACTCAGAAATTTCTTATTAGGCTGCTATGGCACCATTCCATTTGTTAAATTATTTTATGTTAGTGAGAATGATTAGGTTTCTTGTGCAGTTATTGGGACCCGAAAGGCACCTTTATTTACCTCATTTATCATGTACAGCAGCATTCAGCTGAAGTGTAGAGGTAAACAATTTTGAATAGCAATACTTTTGCTAGAACGCAGTCATCTTGACCACAGGAGCTTTGGAAAAATGCAGATTTAAACTGTTCACATTACTGTTTTATCTGCATTTCAGTCTGAATTACTAACTTATCACCAAGCTCAGCAATAAAGAAACATAGAGGGAATATATTAAATATTTATGCCTACAGTACCTTACAACTTCTCATCGAAATATTAATTGTAAAACAAAAACCCAACTGTTCCAGCTACCAGGAGTGGGAAAGGCAATACTTAAAGCAACCTGACAGTGCCACAGCCAATTTAGATCGGAGCGTCAAAGAATTGTTAGCTCAAATTAAATTTGGGGAAGAAAATACTTTGAAAATATACATTGAAAATACTTGTCAGTTGCTCTGAAATCAGAATCTGCTAGAACTGTGGAACTGTTTGCATGTTGCAAGATAAAAATAAGCTGAGGACATACCTCCCTACCTTGACTCCTCAGTGTTACACTGAATTATTGTCACAATTTGCCTCGAAATTCAGCCCCAGCGATACACCCCAGGGGCAGGCTGCGCTCACACAGCTAGGTGTACTTCAAACACCGGGGTGCACAAAATCCAGGTAGAAGTGTCCGGCGTGGTCTGTCGCTGTGCCCCCGGCAGGATGAGAGGCAGCCAGCACAGACCTCCGCTCGCTCTCTTGGCAGATGCTGCTGGAGGCAGCAGCAAGCTCCGCGGGGCTGCGGAGCTCGGCAGCAGCCCAGGCAGCAGCCCCTGCTGATGGTCATCCCAGTGAGGAACCCAAACTCTCCTTGCATTTCATCTGCATTTCATTCATTTCTTCTCATGCATTTCAGGGGGGAATGTTCTAGGGCCACTTTTAGAAATATGAGTTCCATGGTCTACAACCCCTGTAATTCACAGTGTAACAGCTCACAGCTCTCCTACTCTCCCTTGCTGGTACCCTGCAGTACTCCACCAGAGTTGTGGCATTTACCTCCAGTTTATCCTGTAGAGTGAAACTGTGCTGAAACCACTTTACTCAGGCACCAATGAGGGACCTGCCTCACCAGAGGCCACTGGGACACCTGAGCACCAAGTCTGTCATCCCCAAAGCCCAATCCATGCCCGCAGCAGCTACTCCCCCTTCACAGTGCCCAGCTCAGAGACCCAGGCTGCAAGTGGTTCCCCTCACTTTGGAAACACCAGCTCCTCACCGAGCCTCCCGGCTCTCTGCCAACTCCAGATTCACCACAGCTGAAACGAGGCCCCCATGCAGCTCCTAAACTGTGGATTGTCTATGGAGAAAGTGCTTCCCCACACATGCATCAACAGCCTCACACCAGTTTGGGGAAAGGTTGTTGCACCGCCACAGCTCAGCCCTGTTATTCAGTCAAAGAGCCATCACAACCTCCCGTCCCTAGGAGATACATCCAGCCAGTACTTTCCCCCAGGTACAACCACGACTGGCTCTGAAGAGAAACTCCCGGGGAATCACAGGCCTCCCAGATCATCTCTTTTTCCTATGCTGCCACAGCAAGATCAGCTAACAGACATGCAACAAGCCACCAGCAAAACATCACTCAGACCCTTTTAAATGTCAGCAACACTTAGCACTTAAAATAGATTTCTTGGTTACTAACAAGTAAACGTCACAAAAAATGCTAAAAAAGTTAAATAACCTTTAGCATTATGTTAGTTTGAAAATAACATATATTAAAACATGTTTGGGGCATATATTAGCGAGTTTATTCTGTGACAAGGAACATTTATTAACTCTGGGGTGCTGGGTCATTCTTTGGAAATTATTACATACAGATTAAGGCATCTGAAACAACAGTAACACTGCAGAGAAAAACCAAAAGTCCCACACAAAGGCCGTGTAGCTGGAGAGATTTTTGTTAGCTACTGCTTTCTAATGACTTGTGCACCCAAGAAAGAGGCAGCAGAGCCCAGGGCAGTGGGGACAAAGCACAAGGAAACCTGAACACAAGCTGGATGAACACCAACAGCTACTTGGAAGCTTTTTTGGATTTGCTAAAAAGAACTTAAATGCAAAAGTGAGAAAGAAAAATGTCTGTCTCCCACAGCTCAGCTCCTGCCATTCTTAATGAAATGGTACCTTGTGTGTTCTTTTTAAGTAAAAAAGCGTATCAAAAATAAATGAGTCCTTCCATCAAATCCTACTAATGGAAACAACCCACACAACTCTGTATTTGACCAACTGCTCACATCCAAAAGGGTCACAAGTAGCCTGCCAGACAGAACACCCTGTGTATTCTCTGGTTTTGGACCCTGACTTTTACATCCCTTTGTCAGCTGTGAAATCTTCACATTTAACCCCAGTTTTCCACATGAAACAGCAGAGACCCATCCCAAAGGCTGTGGGAGCAATTCTGGGCTCATCGCCCATCAACCAGATTGTCTGTCCTGCAGTAAGATGGTGAAAGGGTAAGAAGGCAGAGTTGTACCTGTAATCAGGAGATTGTCATGAACCCCATCCTCCACTGACAAAACCAGCAGCAGTGGAAACCCAGAGAGAGCACGACCTAAATCCAGTGATCCATTGTCTTTGACAGCTCCCACTGAAGAATACATGCAGACAGGAGGAAGCGGTTTTCTTTCTAGATACACTTTTCCAGTACTTTGGAATGAAATTTCTTCACGATTATTTTATAGTCATATGGATATTCTCAACAATTAGTCCCATTTAATCATTCTCTGTCCTTCTGTTTATCCTCCACTAACAATTTTTAACCCTGTTGTTCAGTTTCACTCAAATAACACAGTGTTTGAACTCAAGTGGCTTTGAAGAGACAGATTTCTCATCAAGGGAAACGGGGTACCACGGACTTTGCCTCTCAAACACCAGAAAATTCATACAAGAGACATTAGAGATATCCGAAATGCAGTGGCAAGTCTTCAAAATTGCATATACACAAGGGAAATTCAAGCACAAAACACCAAGTCACAGAAAACAAGGCATTGTAAATACTGCTGCTTATGGAAAATACCAGTTGTAAAAGTCAAAGCCCCATTTTAGACTTCATTAAGAAACCCTCAAGTGCTTTGCTGATTTGATTTGTCTTGGTTCGGGGCAGATCAAGTCAAGCTACGTCACTGGAGAGACTTTGCCCAGCATAGAGACATTAGATTGGCATATTACAAGAGGTCAGCACACACAGGGGTGCAGGCAATACCTTCTAGTGTCAGCCAGGTCCGAGGCTTTGTGGCAGACTTGAAAGCAGGGAGCAGAAGCAAACAGCAAATTAATTCACCACGATTCTCTGCAGCTTCACACACATACAGACGCACTGACACATTAGCCCAAGCCTCCACGGCCTGGCCTGGGA
This sequence comes from Bucorvus abyssinicus, assembly GCA_009769605.1. NCBI lineage: Eukaryota > Metazoa > Chordata > Aves > Bucerotiformes > Bucorvidae > Bucorvus > Bucorvus abyssinicus. The sequence continues at coordinate 4,212,176 of CM020039.1, read as the reverse complement.
ACAATGGGCATAGCAAAGCGGGTGCCACCTTGTACCAGCCGCAGCAGGGACCGCAGCTCTTCATCATGCTGTTTTCTTAAAGGTGGTCTGTTCCATCAGAGAATGCCTTTTACAGTAAGACGCAATTATTTTTTTACAAGAAATAAAAGCTTAGTGCCACCTGAAAGAAATAAAGCTGCTCTTTGCTGAAAGAGCTTATTATAGAGGCAACCCGTGTGGGTGTGGAGGGGAGAAAGGGAGAGACGCCAGCTAAAACGGGCTAGAGAGAAAAATCAAAGAATAGTTGGGAAAAATGAAGCGCAACCTCTACTTCAGAGATTAAATTATTAATTACTCCTGAAGAAAGCCCTGTGTTTACCTCACGTATGTTCAGTGCTTTAACAACGGCCACCACCAGCGCCGCATTATAACAACACAGCACATGCTTAGCTGGAGCTCAGGCTTATTGCATTACAGTGAATTTTAAATACTGCTGCTCCTCAAAGGCAATGATATGGGGTCAAGAACATAATACCCGTTGCAGAGAAATCTAATTCCGAAGCTGGGAAAGTCTCTTCCCACCCCAAAATGGCTTCAGGTATTGAAATGAATCCCATATTACAGCTCAGCTTTGGTCAAAGTAAAATTCTGACAGATTTATTACTACCTTATCAAGTGACTTCATGGTTTCAAAAAAATACATATATTCTTCTAAAATCCATTTATCCAGACAGAATTCAATGGTTACCTGAAGTATGCTCATTTAATTGAAATCTGCTCCTAGCATGTGACTCTAGGGCTCTCTCCATCTGCAGCACCCTACTGACGCGTGCATCCTTCTACTCCTGCCGCCTATCTTGAACGTTCACAGGGCCACTTAAAATCATGTTCAGGTACTTTATATGCCTTTACATTCTCAAAAAATTGCTTTTTAACTTGGGTCAGCTTCAATTTTAACTTTATTTTTTAGAAAATGTTTTTAATCTGCAGCAGCTCAGCTTTTATATACCTCATTTTACAGTGCTACTCAAAGAAATGAAGGAAGTGGCCGAGGCCTCATCACCCCAAAGCAGGCAGCAATGTTTAGTGAACATGCTGTGAGGCTCTGGGGTGAGACAGGGCAAACGGGTTATAATTTCAGCTCAGGTCCTCCTCAAGCCTCCAGCACGAGGCAAAAATACTGCTTGGTAACGCTGGATTTTAGGATGTGCTCTCCAGCACATGTGTGTCCATAGGCCCACTGGACCAGTTACTAGCTCAAAGCATTTTACTTACACTAACTTCCTGATTAATGAAGAAGCTAAAAGCCCTTCCAAGAACTAAGGACAGCCCTGGAGAGAGGTAAGCAGAAATCACCACTCAGCTAAAAGCTTTCAGTTGCATTAGTACGCATCTGAAATAACTTGTTCAATTCAAGTCACCTTGAAACAAGCTGACGAGATGCCACAGGAGTCTCAGGAGAGCAGGGAGTCCATGAAGCACCTTTACACGATCCTCCCTCCAGCCACAGGTGAGGTGACATCGGGGCTCCACGAATGCTCGCAGACAGCGCAGCAGGAAGAGAGGGGTCTGGCAGAGGGGAAACCAGAAAGGAAAACTTAAAGAGATCTGGACTGAAGATTCAAGTCAGTGTAACTACTGCACATCTCAGCCCATTCACAACATGCTTCTTGGCAAGGGGTATAGCACGATCGTTACAGGAAGAGTAACGCTTGATCTGCAGTAGCTACTTGCCTTCCCCACTCCTTGAAGCACAATACACCAGAGACCACATCCACTTTCTAGCAGAATATATTTAACATGGCTTGCTCTGTGCTAGAGACAGAGAAGAAAGAGCTCAGAAGTGGGAACAGAAGAGCAGTTGTGGTTCCCAATCACCTACTCTAACTATAACACACTTCCAATAGACATTTCCTATCAGGATCCAACAGACAGTGCTCCTCTTTGTTTCAGATTCGTAACAAGCAGGTACTCATTGCAAAGAAATAACACAGAATAAACAGGGATACTAAGAAACCAGTGTGGCATGTAAATGAAGGAAGACTCCAAAACACAGAACAAAGCTTTGACTGAAAGCACGTTACAAACAAAAGTCTTGACAAATGATCAAGCATAACCAATTCAAGGATGTAGACCACAGACTGAACTTCCACAAGTTAACTAAGTAGTGATTTAAATCATGTAGTACTGTTCTGGGTTCCTGTAGTATGTTACTAATGTAGAGGAGCTGATGCTCCATAGATCTTTTCGTCCACTTCCAATCACAGCGGCAAGTGCACTTATCTGAAGGACATTATTTTAATGAAGTCATTTATGCCCTTAAAAATTAATATGTCAGAGCAGTTAAAGTCTAGTGACTGTAACCAAACCAAATAATGCATAATGGAGAAATGTAATGAGAAAAAAAAAAAATACAGCCTCAAGTCAAGGTTAAGTAGTTAACCTGAGGAAAAAAGTGAGAGGGAAAAGCCAACACCAATTATATGTCCCCTTGAGGTGCCATGAAGGATACCATTACACCATCATCACCCCACCGCATACAACTGTGAACTGAGATTTTTAACTATCACTGTACACTGGAGGCACCAGGAGTTTTATCTTAATTTGGGGAAATAAAAATGATGCTCTTGTGGTCTAGAACCACTTGACCTAAGAGAAGCCCCTTTAGCAGCACAGTACCAGAACTTCTCAGAGAACCATGACTAAAACTGTCCTTTTTTGTAGTCAAGTTTCATGCAAGCTCAATACACTGCAAAAATATGATGGAACATTCACTCTTACTGTTCTTTAAGCTAAGTCATACAGAAACTGCTCTTTAATTCCATCAGTGCATGAAAATATTTCATTCATCATTTGCATAAAGCCATAACAGTGTTATTGCAGCAGCTCCTTAAATTAGAAGAGCTCCAAGTCAGGCTTCCTGTCTTTAAATAATTCAGCTTCTCCCCCATTCAGGTAAAACTGCACCAGGTAGATCCCTCCAGCTCTAAAAAGTCAACCACATGAGCAGCAAAAACACAAAGTGCACATGTTGATATGCTGCTACATCTCATTTCTTGCCAGGAAATTTTCTTCGTTGAACGCCCTCATTTGAATAATTATTAACAGACATAGAGTTAGTCCCCTGTGAAATGAAAGGAAGTGCCCTCACCCAGAGGTGATGCACACTCCAGCAGATGCATCACCTATGAATTCATGCCCTCCTTGGGTAGTGGAAGGGGATTCCCACATAAACATGCAGGAAGTCTAAATACACGAAGAGCTGGAAGTCTGAATTTCCACCTAGATTTCCTGATATCCAGCATTCCCCACACCACTCCCAATAAACTGACAGTATTTTTCTCTCCTGCAGAGTGAGACCATGTCCACTGGATCCCCCGCATCAGTCAGTAATCTGATACCACAGCGGTTCACTTAAACTACTGCTCACATAGGGGCCGATTGCTTCATTATCAGCTGCAAATGTTTCCAGTCAAGAAAAGCATAGTCACATGCGCAGAACTCACAGATACTCACCTGTTTTTCTTGGCCCATGGAATTTTCTGGTTTGAACAACTCCCTTCCCCTTCCAAAGCAGCGTAGCAGTCTCAGAGGTGCATCTCCAAACGGGGTTTACAGACCTCCAGAACATTCATAAGGTAAAGAAATGTAATTTAATTTGTGGTTGCATAAACCAGTCATGAAAGTCTCCCAAGAAGCCTGAGTTTTCATTTCTTTCATAGCAGATATTTAATTATATGATAATTACTTAGAGCTTGCAGCTCAGCTTCTACTTTTATGAAATATAAATTGCACTTCACTCAAAAGTGCGGGATGAGCATTTAAAAGGCTTCATTAAGTAGGTTTAAGATTTTTCTGACGACTTTTTTTAAGCCCTGGCATAGAAAGCAGATGTACCTGTAAACTGAAACTTGCTTCACAGGAGAACAAAGTAGAATTGCTAATGTAACACCAGGGTGGATGAGCCTTTACAAGAAAAAATATTAACTCTTAACACATACATTTTTTTTAAATAACAAACAAAATATTTCTGTCAAGCTGCATGATAAAAGGGACCAGGAGGGAAGAAGCAGTGTTGCCAGCTCTCAGATATGAACAACAAGGTTCTTTATTCCAAATTTCCAGTGCTTGGAAAGCTGAGGTTGTGTCAGACCCACACTGTCATTAAAACAGACGGACCAATAAAATTCAACTCATTTGTGGCTTCCTAAAAGCCTAGAAACAGGAATTACAAAAGCAGAAAGATTAAGACAAGAAAAATAACTTCACCTGAATTTATGTGTTGTAATTCTGTGACTGTTTTGACCTCCCTCTTCAGTTTGGACCGTTAGGAGATGACCACACTGGTACTTGTGCTCTGTCATATCTTCACCATCCTGCAAGCTCAGGCCTAGAAAAAGGGGATGACAAGAGTAAGCGACCAAAGGCAGAGGACCTGGCTGCTACAAAACATTGTGCAGGTGTTACTGTTATCTGGTGGCCATACACCACCACTCAGTGAGGGCAGAAAGGTGCCGTTTGCTGCAAATCCTGAAGGAAACCATAACACAGGCAGAGCAGTCTTCTGCTGCAGGGTTGTAGCTCTCTCCGTCACAGGCACGAGAGAAAAGGTGCTAAGATGTGAACTCCACCTTTTGAACCTCCACCAGGTAAGTTTTTCCTATTTAAGTTTAGCAGTTGGGTATGCCCATACTGTTAACTACATCTGGAGTCACTAAATGTAACTATACAAAGTGAGATAATAAAACTGAAGTACACAACCTGCCTGTAAATTCTGGGAAGAATTTGTTCCTGGAGATAAGGGAATGCATGGAACTGCACAAGGAAAAGCAAGTGAGAACAGTTATAAAAATTTGTCTGTCATTTCCAAAGACTGCAAAAAAAAAAAAGAGGATTAAAAGAACTAGAAGACTAAGCCCGCTTTGAAGAAAAGGCAGTAAAACATTTGTTAGGAACAGAAGTTATTCCGAAGTGAAACCTGAAGGATTTGTAAAATTCACTAGCCAAGTCCTGTCCACAACAGCTGAGTTTTAGCCTTCTGCAGTAACAGCACCAACAGATGACCTGCATCCACACCAGCACACTGCAAGTCAGCACCTGGCCTGTACCTCCTCTCAGCTCAAGACAAAGATGACAGAGTGAGAAGTCCCTCCTGACAGTTTACAATGGTTTCCACCAGCTACAACAATAATCCCAAATGAATGCAGACAAACACAGAGCTTCTTGCTTGACTGAAATGAATCACATTTGGGCATTAAATGTCACTAGTAGCTGTTAATGGTGCTGGGCACAGGAACAGAAATTTGCATAGGAATTATTATATGATGCATCCCCCTCCCTGTAACAGTGATGGTCTCCCAGTGACTTTTGTAGGAGCTTTTAATTTATTTGTTTGGATGTAGATCTAGATAGCACAATTGTTCAGCTGAGACACCAGAGTCAAAAGAGACTGTTGGCTTCAGCTGACACGGGAGATCTCTAAATACATACGTTATTTCACAGTAGTTAAGTCTGCGAGATGTTAATATTTAACACACTGTCAAAGCAGTTCTGTGCTTTTGTGTATTCTAGATTTAAGACTGAACAATTGCTTAAAACACGTTGTCCAGCATCTTACTCTCCCCAGCAAACCTCAAGGTTGAGCTCAAGGGACGAGCTATTGCAGAGAAGTGTGGAGCAGCTATTGCCTGCCACCCTCCAAGGTGGTGCTGTGGTAAGGAAGATAAATTCTGTCTGAAAAAGAACACCACAAAACTGGTGACTTGCCTAGACCAGGGTACTCTTAAGGAAGCTATTCAGTTCCAGAAACACAGACTGAAAGGCTCCGTTTAACTGCATTAAGCCCTTTTATGGACACTCTTACTCAGAATTAAAGTACCCTTCATTCAATTAAGGTTTATTAATTTCCAAGGGAAAACTGAGCTTACTGAAATTTTAGTCACTTAAATTCTGAAAAAACAAGTCTACCCAGAATTTGATCATTTAGTTTAAAAGCTACTCCGGAATAATTTCCTTAAGGGCTCCCATCTAGTGCAGCATTTACAGACCCGGGTGTCTTTACAGGGACCACAGTACCTGGCACTTGTGTTCCCCCAGAGTCACCTCTGTGCAGCAAGTGGATTCCTTTACTCTGTTTGTTCTTTCTCTGGAGCTGATAAGCCCCAAAAAGACACTTTTAAGGGTGACCATGGGCAAGCAGCCCCAGAGACACTGATCTCTACATACAGGGTGGGAACAGTGCTCCTACTGCACTGCTGTCTGCAGCCAGCCATGGTCCTGGGGAAAACAGAAGAGCCAACACCCCACAGCAAGGTGTACCTTGTCTGGAACAAAGCAGACAGGTTCATCTTTATTTTATATAGTTTACAAAAGGGCATAAAATGCCACACCATTGCATTCTGAACTGCTCCTTCCATAGCTACTGCAGCACGTAGCACTTAGCCGCTAAATAACAGCAAAGGAAGGAAATTAAGAAGTACAGAGGAGAGAAAGGAGTTGTATTTCCAGCCGAGACGTGCCGTGAATCAAGAGACAGTGAAAGGCTGTTTTATGTGGGATTGAACATATCTTCAGTACCCTTAATCACACCAACACAGTCTGCTGGGGTCAGGCTCTCATATACCCTCAGACTGATCAGTAACATCTCAACCTGTGGAAATCAGCTCAACTCTGAAACAAAAGCTTCCTGCTGGGCTGCAGCATATAAAAATTTAAAAATATTTTGCAAGCACAAAAGCTGTGCTGAAGAGCAAGGGCCCTGTGGGCTGCCCGGCAGTCTGGAAGGGCCTTTCCCACAGGGAAAAGGCCACTGAGAGCTACTGTAGGACCTGATACTCTTTTGGCCACACACATTGCCTTGAATGGAGATAATGACTTGGAAGGATGCCTGCCTGGAGGCCCAGGTCTCTGGAAACATCCTGGGCACGGCAGCAAGGCTGAGCACTAGTGTCTGAGGAGGGACCCCACAGCCACCCCAGGGTCAGAGGTAAAGCCTAAGAAAACAAACACACCATGGACAAGCTCCAAAACCACATCTTACTTCACTGGTGAAGCAAATGCCCATATGGGTACTTTGTCCTCTAGATGGTACCATCCTCCATCCAGTGTCGCATCCTCCTTTGCTTACATCTTCCACAGCTGGTTATCTAGAACTTGTCTTCTGTTCAGAGAGGGAAAAGGTGAGTTAATGGATGGGGGGACATCGCTGCCTTCTCTGTCCTGGCCTCTCTGCACTGCTGCTCTTTCCATCACAGCCTGTGAGTAGAGAACAAAACTGATCCTTCACCAGAAGGATCATCCAGTCAAACATTTTGAGGGCAGTGGGGAGTAAGGGGAAGGTCCAATCACTCAGCTCCATAAAAACAAAAGGTTTCTCTTGATCCTGAGATCAGCTGCTGCAGTTCCATTACATTTGGCTAAATTTTTGCATCTCCAACAACTGCACAATTAAGACTATAAGAGATAAAGTTGCAATTTAAATCTGTAATTAAAACAAAGAGCAATCTCTTATTCTTCACAATCTGTGTTTCTAACTTCTTATCGGTTCAAGGTGTTTTTAAAGCCCATTGCAAGACTTAACACTACACCACTCCCAGGAAGTTAAGTGGCAGGGCCTCAGACAACATCTGCAATCAGGCAGGTTCTCCTTGTGCGCCACTGAAGAATGTCCCATTTTTCATAGTGGGATACTGCTGGGGCACCTCATTAGAAACCAAATCGCTACCTGCATCAGGTTTACACTAATGTATTGACATCTACAGCACTTGTTAAGTGAACTGTAAATCCAATACACTGAAGGCATTTTCAACTGAATCAAATCAGGTTTCAGTCAAAAGAATTACAATTGTTGTATACTTAATGCTCGGCACTTTCCTGGTATCTCCAGCTAGATCATTTCAGACACAGAGAGAAAATTGTAAACCTATGAAACAGTGCAAGCTAAATTGGACACACTCCAAGCATACTAAACATGGTGCTAGGAGTTTAAGGACGATAATTGGCTCTAATTGACTAGTTCGTAAAGCTGTCCAGGCATCCACGGGCACGCTCCTTACTGTCTTTTCAACATGCTATTTTTTTCTCCTTAATTTATACTTTCCTGCATTGTTCGCATTTCCTAGAATCTTTGCTTTCTAAATTTTAACTCTTTATTCCTCTCAGAAGGAATGGCTTTACGGGAACATGGTCCCAGCTGCAATACAAAAGGGAAAAGGCAGAGCAGCAGCGCTGCACAGAGCCTTCCCCAGACAAATGCAGTCTCCACAGGAATCAAAACACCTCCCAGGCCTTGGGATGCACATTCACACTCCCGTTATCATTTCCCCTCACAGCCGCAACTGGTCTTTTAAAACCGATTTAAGAAAACCCTGATCCATGCGTGAGGACAGCCTTAACCCCTTATTTCCTTTTCACTCTGGGGACAGATGATTTCTCAGTAAATCCAGCACTGGTTGTGAGATGCCACCAGAGAGGACAAAGCCAGAAAGCCAGTTTCCCTCTGTCCCACTCCTCCAGCTTGTTTAAACAAAGTCATTTGAAAGACCCAATTCAAATTCAGCACAGCTATGAATTTGAACTAGCAGATTTGTCCAGCTGTATTTTCCTCCAGCCTCAAACAGCCACTTTCCCTAAGTGGCCTTAGTTCTGCTTAATTCGTTTCCCAGAAATGGAAAACAACAAAATGGAAATTAAAAAGGAAATACATATGAGCCAGCCCCTTTATCAGCTTAAAACCATTCTGGTACCAGTGAATTACACTGACACTTGGTGTCTGAGGAACCAGTTCCTGATCAAGAGTTTATAGAGATTAAATTCATTTACTAGCCCAGACTCTGAACAACCTTCTCTGGTCTCTCGCTATCTAAGTCCCAGGCAGATTATCTGTGTGCATACCCCTCTGCCCCTTTGCTTGGAGCAGTGCTGTCTCCATGGTATTATTCAGCAACAAAGATGAGCCCCTTGGAAGAAATAGCCACATTAAATTTATGCAGCCTGGAAGCTGTTCTGCTGATCAGCCAGAAATCAATTGGTGACCTCCTATTATGTGAAGAAATAACCTCAGTAGAAAGGGTAGAAACTACTTGCTCAGAGCTGCACTGTCTGGAGAGCGGAGGCTGTGCAGTTGGGTAGTGCTCACGCCTCTGGACACTTTCCATCCCTGTTTACCATTTTCCACAGTGCCTGTGATGGTTGTGGCAGCCCACTGTGCTGTTCCCAGAGGACTCTAGCAGAAAGTCATCCTGCCAGTGTATTCAAGGACATATTTTCAATACACTGTTACTCATCTGACACATTCACAGGCTGATGGAGACAGTGCAGATCACCCTAACCCTAACGCCTTCCCCTGCTGTTGCTCGACTGCTGGATCTGCCCCCAGAACAGGGCTCCTGAACCTCCAAAGTCAGCCGACCAGCAGGGAGTTGGCCTGTCCCCTGAACCGACCAAAACCAGAGCACAGGGGCAGGTCTTCAACCAGAAAAAGCTGATACGGCTCAGCAGAAGGTGGTGGGGCATTTGCTCAGTATGTTTGCTATCAAGTGCAGGGTCAGCAACTCATTGTGGAAAGCTATGGAAAATGCTAATAAATTGAGGTAAAACTACAGCCCCAAGCAGAGTGAAGATGGTTAGAGTGGAATATCACACTCACCTGGGAACAGACTTGTGCTCAAATGTTTCTTCCCACTGATTCTCAAACTCCTTTTTGTCCCACCCACTTCCTTCCTCCCCTGCAAACACAGGTCATGCACACCAATTTTACATAGGTGTACCTCCTTTATGTTGCTTCCCTGGACTGCTCACAGTCTGCAGCAGTGCCCATCAGGAAGTAGATGAGAATGACATGCCACTGAGCAAGGGGCATCAATTCACTGCAACCATCTCTGCAGAGAGGTGGTACATGGGAAGGCTGCATCCTCCTCACCACTTTGGAGCTCCTGATAAACAAAGGGCATCAGTCCACAGTGAACTCTGCCACACTTTATCCATGGCGATTTTACCCCCATCCCTAAAAGAAGAGAGGTGGTACTGATTTACCAGCTGTGATGCTGCTTAGCACCCTACAGAGCCAGCTGCAGGGGGGTACCAAACGGCATGCTTAACAGACAAGTAAACGACTAGTGGGATAACCAGCACTGCAGCTAATGCTGAAGCTATGAACTGGAGATCTCTATGACTAAAGGCATAAGCTGCCATAGCATGAGAAAGAATTAACTTTGGGATTTCAGCTGAGTCTGTAACACACATAATCTGTGAACCTGGATCTGCCCCACACATTCTCCAGAGAATTAGGGAACCAACTCACTTTACAGAGGACAAACAAGCTGCAGGGCAAGTGGGGAACAGAGTTCAAAGAAAGCCTGGGTAAAGTCTGTTGGGTAAGGGGAAAGCTTCAACCTAGGTACCAATGAAAGGGTACACCAAGAAATTGAGGTTCTGATCCAGTTACAAAAGCTCAGAACAGGCAGTGGCTATATGAGACTTTAAAAACTAGTAACGCATCCAGAAACCAAAGCCCATCTTAAAATGAGTTGTAAAGGAAGCACATGAAATCCCTAACTTAGTAACAGAGGAGAAAGGCTGTTCAGTGCAGAGCTCTCCAAGCATAACACACCAAACAAGCTGGTTAACGCTGTCCTGGAAGAGTCAGGATAGTTTTCTTATAGCACAGTGTCTGTGCCCGACCACGGTGCAAACCAGCCAGAGGCAGCACATTAAGTCACATAATCGGAGCAGGAGGATCAAAACACCTTCCTCCAACACCTTTGATGGAGGCTTGTGCGTGTTGAATTAGCTGCTATGGTTCAATTTATTATTTTTGATGACAGTCTTTTGTCTTCATCCAAACTAATTATGCCTAAATCAATGGTAATGGTAGATTTGGCATTGATTATCCCTGTGGATGCTCTCAACTTAAATTGTCCTTTTGCATACAGATAATTCCCTCAGCTATCTCCTGCCAGAACATCGACACCTGAGAATTTATTTAACCAATTATTTTTATGCACTTGTCATCACTGGCATTTGATAGAAACTACAGGAATACAAACAGCTTCTCTATCCTCTATTGCCCAGTTACATCAGAAGATGGGCTCCCTTGGCAGCGAGCCACTGTCCAGTATTCCACTCAGAAAAATGCGTTGAAACTGGGCTGCATTCACAAGACCAGGCTCCTCAGGCACAGACTCTGTACCACACAAAAAGTGTCCAAGCAGATTGTTTGTGGAGTCTTACCATTATAACACCAAATCTACCGATGTAATAAACCAGTGTGTCTACATGTACCACACTGGAGTGCCAGCAGTTCAAAACAGCTGGAAACTGCCAGGCTTTTTGGCATAATAAAAAGATGTTTCCAGTTTTGCAGCTGCCTCTAATTGTCCACCTCTCCAAGTCTTCTCTGGCCTGAAAGGGGATGCTAGATTCTGAAGGAGTAGCAAAGCTCACAGCAATGGGGACAACAGCTGGGTCCACCTGCAGGCATAACTACCAGAAACTTCAAGGGGTGCATGGCATTTGAGCGTAACTGGGTTGGGTTTTTTTTTTTATTATTATTGTAGAGGTGGAACAGACAGAAAAGTTGCCTGTTGGAAGCAAAAGGCTCCTACCTTACCAGAGGGAATTACTGTTGTCCACCTTTTTACTCATACAGAAGTCATCTAGGTCAAAAGTACCCACTTGACTTTTCAGAGAAAATCATAACAAAATAGATGCAAAAATTCTTTTCTGACATTTGAAACTTGGAATGTAAAAATAGCCTCAAATAGTCCCACAAATAGTCTACATTTGAAAACGGTGCTCACTTCTGAGACACGCAGGATTAGTCTCAGTGACAGATTAATTTGCTTTTTGATACAGAAACAGTGCTCTGCGGGATGAGCACAAACACTCCACAGGCTCCAGAGGATTCAAGCACCGCATTTCACATCGAGGTCACTGGTTCAAATTCCATCTGGGGGTAGGGACTGAAAATTTTGTAATGTTTAATGGTTGTTCAATGGCCCATGCGAAATGAGTTTTGTGGTTGTGCCTTCACTCCAAGTAACACTAGTGAGTGTCTTAGTGGTGAGGCCAAGGACTGGGCAAGCATAGTGAGCAGCGAACCTTCACGCTTCCTGAGAGCTGCTTCTCCATAAACGAAAGTCTGCTCTCGAGCTGGCTGTAGCACAGTCGTTCAGTAACAAAACAGGATTTCACGGCATCGGGGCTTATCAGGTCACTGCTTGTCACCTGAATTAAATTTGTTCTAAGTGAATGTTCAAGGCAGCATTTATAACCCAAAAGCACCTGTTAAAAACAAAGATCCGACTCGGTGGTGAACAAGCTATTCACCTCTAAAAGTTTCTCCTTTTTTCCTATTTGCAGACACTTGGATTTCTCTAAAGAAATAGGTACAGTCCCAAAGCCTAGGAGACTGCAGTTCTGGAACATTTCCAGACACACCAGATGAAACGCACTGCATCTGGAAAGGTCAGCTGTGGGCAGATGGAAATAAGCAATAAGCCATTTCTCCTTTATGTAGTCCCACACCACCAATAACACTGCCCAGAGGCCTCACTTGGTACCTGAAAAGCATATTAAGTTACTTTTCCTCCTGTGAGATAACACTCACTGTATTTTAAAGGAAAAGGCTACTTGAGATCTTCCAAACTGGAAGGCCAGAACTTGAGACACTGTCATAGGGAGAAGACTACTGCTCTCGTGATGGCTGCTCTGAGGATCTCAGCAAAATCACAGCACCAGTAACAGCACTGCAGCCAGACACCGAGAACAGTTGTGCTGAATGCAATGCTCTGTGGGGAAGGGAAGACACCAGACAGAGAGTGCTGAGAGGCTGCTGCACGCTCCCAGCTTTGGGGCCTCCTAAATCCAAAGTGCAGATACCAATGTGATCCTCAAAGAACCAAGCGCTGCTCTGAGGTCGTTCTGATCTCCTCCTCCTACAAAGTGCATCCTTTCAGGACAGCTCCATCTATCCCTCTTCCCCCAATCTATGCATCGACATGGGAGAGGGGAAGAGAAAGGCAACATTGCACTTTGCCTGAAAGGAGTAGAGGAAGCCAAAAAATGAACTCACATGTCTGCCAGATCTTGTTGTGGTGCTATATAAAACAAATAGCAGATGGGGAGAAGGTTCTTGCCCCAGCTACCCACCCCTAACAATTTATAGCACCTGATTTGGAGGCATTAACCTGTACATGCAAAATGTGCCAGTTCTTATTATTCACTGTAAACATGTCATAAGTGTGGAAATACGCTCAGCGAGGCCATTGAGGCTGGTACTGAAACTGTAAACAGCCCATTAAATAGAAGCAGTAAATACTCCAAAGCACTGTAGATCTTGGTCAGTTATAAAGCGCTGGACAGGCTTTAAACCTCAAAAAATACTTGGCTCCATCTAAATCCCCGTCTTGCAATCCAACCTACCTCTGAACTGCAAGAAATTGAGGAGAAAAAACAACCAGGTAAAATCCACACAAGGTCAGCAAATACACTGCAGTAACTACTGATTTCTAGAGCTAACAGCGTGAAAAACAGACTTCACTGAGAGCCAAGGGAGGGATGAAACAGGCAGGGGACACCTATAAGCACACACCCCTGTTCAGAACAAAGGTGTATCCAAGGCGGTTCAGGGAGTAGAAACACTAAACAGAAAGTTCCACTGGTGGTAACCGGTGATTTTGCATGGAACACAGGACTACGCAGGAGGCAGAAACAAAGACAAAAGTGATAGAGTGGGAAAAGAGGAAGAAAGCCCAACATCTACTGAAATATCATCAGATGATACTGGTAAAGAGCCAGGAGAGCAAGAGCTTTAGCTGAGCTGCTGGGCTGCCAGGAGGCTCAGTGCAGCACTACAAAACTCTGCTTTCCTTGACCCACTTGAATGGATATAAACCCATAAACCCTCAATTTCTTTGGCCATCCAAAGGAGTACGCAGAATCGCGCTCAGGATAGGTGCCAAACAGAGCTGCAAACCTGCTATGAATGTAACCAGCACAGCGGATCCCTCCCGAACAGATCCACCACACAGCAAGGACACCCGACCGCCAGCTCCGTATGGAGCTAATGGACCTCCAGTCATAGCAGCCACACACAGCCCCATAAACAACAGAGGCAGAAACCTTCAGTTAGATCAGGTTTGTGCCCTGCGTTATACCAGGTGCTTCAGACTTATGTTTAGTTTTAAGTGACTCCCTCTAAGGGCAGATAGACTGGGGCTCCTTCCCTCTTACGTGCCACAGAAACGCTACACACCCTTACAATGTCCTTCTCTAGAAGACTTCCTTTACTATCACAGAAGCAGGCACTGCTTTTAACTCCTGCATGACTTCTGAAAAGTTAATTTACTTGGATTTTGAGTAATAGGCTTAAGTCCCAGCCTGTGAGGATCACCTCAAGCTGAGTAACCGAGATAACAGTCCCTGTGCTGTTGGAGCCCGACTGAAGCACACCTCTGCTTTTGTGAGGCTGAGGTGTATGGTGCACCTGCCACATGGAACTGAGAAGGGAATTTTTCAGTTCAAGGCTTCCCATCTGATATAAATAGCTTCTCTAAGGATTTGGTATCTAGTTAATCAGAATATTTTTGCTAACAAGAAGGCCCAAATGTGTAACGCAGCTGCCCCATGTAACCTGGTCTGTGGAGTAGTGCAGACTGGGACAGGATGGGGACTTCTGTCTTACCTGCACAGAGGAAATACCTGAACTGATTTTTGAAGGGCTGTGCCTCATGGTAATTTACACGGCTATCAAGGACAGAAACCACATGCTTCTTCCTTTACCAAAGAGCACAAAACCTTATTTACTCCCCTGATTGCATTAGCCAATATGAAACAAAGTAATTTTTAATAAAGTGTGCCATGGCAGAGAAAAATTGATACAATCACAGAGCCGGTATAATAGGATTTAATTCTGCTTCAGATGTGCTAGTTTTAATAAAAAAGGATTGAGCAAATCTAAAATAAATTACACTGAAAGGTCAGGCTTATTGCTTGTACAGTTATGTTAACTCTTCCACAGACACTTTTACAGACTGTATTTATGAGACCTTTTGATTTTCAGAAGAGGTATAAAACACATCTGCAATCTCTCCATTATTTGCAGCAGTGTTTCTTCTACAAGTGTCATTTCTCAGCACTTCGATACAGGTTTCTTTAACCGACATTTATAAAAAATGATGAGTTATTTATGGGGCGGTTTTGTTAAATTAGTGAAACTGCAATTCCCAATGGAAAGTTAAACCCAACTAGAAAAAAAATTTAAGGCAACGACGATTCCCATTTGTGCACCACTGATGCTCATGATTTCTTAATCATTAATCATTCCACCAGCATATCATTTATTCAACAGGAAGCAAATCAATTCCTTATTTTTATATGTAGCTAAGGCCCTGATACCATGAACTACCCAGAACCGACGTGAACTGGAAAGAACTGCAAACCCTAAATCTTATTACATGGCTCTTATCAATATTACAGCAGCACCCAGAGACCCTAGCCAAGACTGTAGCCCACTTCGCTCAGCGCTACCGTAACCCTGAGATAAATGGCCATCCTAACCGTAAAGGAAATACAGAGCATAAACAGACCTCAGCAGAGGACAGAGAGCAGAGAGTCTGCAAAGGAAGGAGCTGCTTGTGGTCACTGAGGAGAACTGGAAATGTAAGGCAGTGTCCCAGTTCACTGCTGTTCAAAGGACCATGCTGCTAGCTGCTGCCCTCCAGCCTTGCCTAGGCACGAAGACTGTATGAATCCTGCAGGCACAACCAGGGACTCTGTGAGCACTCCAGCAAGCTGCAATTACACTGATTCAGAGTTTCTTACCATTGCCATGACTGTACAAGTCTATCACGTGAGAACACGGATGTTCTCTGCTGTTTCTATGTGTTTTTACCCAGCTCGGGTGTATGTGAGATCTCACACTTGGAAACAGAACTATCAGTTCTATATTAGTCTTGAGACATAACAAGCTCAGTTCTCTGCAGCCACCACCAGTGAACTTCTGCTGAATTTGATCAAAGGAACTATCGGAAAGAACAGAAAATCCAATCCGCTGTTGGTATCTGTCTGTATTCACACTTTCAGAGCACCAAGGTACAAGTCCATCAGCACTGAGCATAGACAAAGTAGGCTGGACTGTGTCATCATATTTAGGAGTAAAACAAAGCCTTGGGTTTGCTGTGAAGTTCTGCTCAATACTGTCAAGCCAGTTAAGAGAAGCTCCGGCAGCAGGAGGCTGCAGACAACCACCACCAGCAGCTGTAGGATAATAAAGACCTGCCACCATAGCCAAGGGCTTCCCCCCGGGGGTCTTGGATTTTAATTCCGAAATACTGATTTTTAATCTCATCCCAATGAAATCAACAGGATTGCCAGCCATTCCTGTTGAGGAGCAGCAGTGATATCTGCTTTTTGCACAGCCCAGAAAATTCAACCACAAATCTGACTGCCCCATAAGTAGGCCCATAAGCAGCTATTGTTTGAAGTTAAAAGGCACACCCCAGAGAGTCCTCAGCAGACACATTTAGCACACCTATTATCAGAGAAGTAGAATCAACATTGTTAGTTCTAAACACAATGCGACTGTGGCAATTGGTCAGCACAGAAAGACCATTAGGGCTGGAGGTAGTTTTACAGTAGGAAAATAAAAAAGTGACCAATGCACAGAATACCACAAACCACCTTGCAGCGATTAAATCGATGTCTCTGTTCTACCTTCTGCCAGAGATTGTCTCCTCCTAAACCCACCATACCTGTCTCTCCAATTCAAATCAGCTCCAGTATTTAAATGAAACATGAGTATCTGAAGAGAACAAGCTCTGCTACAGTGTACAGGACTTGGTGCTTCTAATAGCAGAAAAAATGATTCGGCAACCACGTTCTGTTTTTCAGTTGGTTTTGGCTGATTTCTTAGCAGCCATCAAGCCATTAGTTGTAAGGATCCATGGAAAGAAAAAGCCATGCTCATCTGCTAGTACATGAGGGTCATTCCCTCCCCCTGGCAGGAGCCCCAGGTGATGGGAAGGATACCCTCGCACTTGTGATGGCTGCTGTTGGCTGCTCTCCAACACCATCGGCAGTAAAGTATCTGCACTTCCGAGTGAGGTCAACAGCTTACCTTAGACAGTCTCCACCACTACTTGACTTTCCCAGTCTCACAGCTACAGCAATTGAAGGGATTGTGGCAAGAGTCATCTCCTTCAGTCAGTATCAAGTCAAGGTATTGTTGTCCATAAGGTGAGCAAGATCTTGAAACTGGCCCTGAACTACTGAATCAGCACAGCATGGTTATGGCTGTACCAGCACCTGCAACTGAGCAAACATACACAAAAGGCACAAAACCACAATTAAAACGATGGTACGCAAGGTAACTTCCCGCTTTTCAACCAGGGCCACAGGAGATCAGATGGGTATCAGGACCTGTGATCAGACAGCAAGCCCTTACACCTCAGGTTTCTAAAGAAACTTCTGAAATGGGACACCTGTCAGGATTTTCTTAAAATGCTGACTATCAGCATGCAAGAAATAAATAGACATTATTTTGTGTTTCTGATTCCGCCTCACGTTCACCTCGAAGTAACTTGCAACTCAATAAACTTTGACAGGTTTCCACATTATAAAAACAAAGACAAAAACTTATTCACGTTTTACCTCATACATGCCAAATCAATAATTGTACCTATTGATCAATGACAAATTCAAAACATTAATTTACACTGAGCACCATAACCTAATAAGAAGGCAACAACTGAATTTGTTGAAATCGATTCTCCTTTTGTTTCCAACAGAAAATCTTTGGGTGCAAAGAATAGTAAGATGCAGCACATGGAGCAGTTAATTATCAATGGGTATCACAAAAAGCTACACTTAAATTTATTTTTGAATATGGAAAGAAAATGTTGAGTCTCCAGGGCTGATGTTTAAGAAAAAGAAATTTCTTGTACCTCTTCACATGTGCATTCAGGCAATGTGAATCGTGGAAAGGTGAATTTCAGTACTAAAATCACTTTGTAACATAAATAAATAAAATTATTTCAGAGCTATGTACCTACAGAAGCTCTAAAGTAACACTGAAACACTTTGTTTCAGTATTTAGTTATTTATTTTAAATTCCAGCAACATAATTTTAATAGGAAGTCACTGAAGCAAAATCCTGTGGCACAAAGTCATGCTGCTTTTAGTGGTGCAGAGGGACCTGCCTTCAGCAGCAACCAAAGGCAGGGGAACACAGTGTCAGCAGAGACCTTGCAGGCTGGCTCAGCGCTGCTCAGCGTATCGCACTGAGTGCCATACCAGCTACTAACTTGGTTTAAACTTTGGTAGGGACCTTTTAAGTTGAACATAATGCAATTTATGGACAGGAAGACCTTCCCAAATCACCCCTCCTGTGGTAGCTATCCATCCAGCCAAGAACTTCACAGGTACTTTTGGTAAGGGCTGGCAAACTCTGAGGAGACGGCTGGACTACAGCCCCATCAAGACAAAAAATCTAAGCAATCACAGAGAGCACCTCAACACTGCCTCACCACTGGGCTCACCCATGTGTGAAGGGAGCAGCTCCAGGATCCTTCGACTTCCTCCGTTCAGATCTACCAATACCTGGGGTCTGAGCGGGTGGAAGCGCGAGAGCACTGCAAACAGAAAGCAAGAGGAGAAAATCCAAACGTTGTCTGCACAAGCCGCTCTGTCCTGTGGCACGTGCACAGCGCCAGCACCTTCGGTGGTACCTGCACTCACCCGGCAGCAAGTTACAGTGGCTTTACTTTAAATTTCAGTTTACTACCCATAATAATAGACAGCTTTAGCCATCAATCTCCAGTTAATTACACACAGAGTTTCCCAGCCCAGCTCTTACCCCAGCCTGGCACAGGCAATTGTTTCCAAGGTTCAACCTTTTCCCTTTGTGTTTCAAATGTCAGAAGCGGAGCCTGCTGCAACAGCAGCACTTCCATAACTGGGAATTGCGCCAAGACACCAAATCTGTCGATTTGGATCGGTTTCCAAGGACCCTCATGAGAATATCCATTATATCAACTGATCCAACAAGATTTGAAGTAAGGCTTAGAAGCAAAGACTTCCTCTCAGCTGAAAGCTGCATCTCTAAGTGCATCACACATACTTGCGCACCTTCCTGCTCCTTACAAGGACCTGACCACCTGTCTATGCAAACACCAACACATACTGAAAGCAGGTTACAGCAATAACTGGCAACATCTCATCTCTTTGCCATTTCCAGCGTGCAGAGGCACAGCTTGGTATCAGGCTTCAACTCTGTGTCTGGAGAGGTCACACAGACTCCACACCACACAGCAACAAGTGCCTGCAAGGAGGGTTTGTAACACCCAGCCAGAGATGTGCGTAACTGATGGGCTGCAGGGAAGAAGAGGAGACCAGGCAAGCAACAACCTCCTTTGTGGCTGGGTACACAGTACTAAATGAAAATATTAATCCACTTATTTGAAATCCTACAGGGCACTCAAGGTCACCAAGCCCATGAATAGCCTTATTCAGCTCCAGGACCAGGCACAAGTGTCACCTCAAGACAGAGGTGACAGTCACTGGCCCAGAGGGCTTCTGCCACCCAGAGAAGAAACGAGGCAGGCACAAGCCACATCAGGTCGAGGGGTTTTTTTTGACAGGAACTGACTGAAAAAAAAAGGGGAGATGGTACAGAGTAGGCAGGGGAACATGCATGTACTCATACCAACAGCCACGCTAAAAAGTCCCTGCAGCGTCAGGGATTCTGAAGCAGATGATGTCCTGCACTTTCATCCAGGTTACACCACACCCAGCTGAAACACCCTTTCAAGTCAAACACAAACACCCCGAAAACATAGTTGGAAATATTTAACTGTTCAGCAGCATCTCCTAAATCAGGTAATCAGTGCTCTAGTTTGATACTGCTGAATCAATGGTATTAATGCATTTACCAGTGCATTGAGTCTGGCCCCCAGTTAGCTGACAAAGTACTCAACTAGTGTTTGTCTACAAAAGGTGTCTCAAAATCTCTAGTGAGCAGCTATTCTTTTCAGAAGAGGACAAACCATTTCACTCCCAGTATCTATCCAGCTATTTTGACTAAATAAAAGCCAAGACTCAATAACAGTGAAGAGCTGAAAATTAGCTGTTTTCCTACATTGTCATCATGCCTACTACCATGGAATGTGAGTTCACATAACAAAGCAGTAGTCAATGCAAATATATTTCAGGCAGAAAAGCAAAGGAGTAGGTAGTAAAGTTGTGAACATTTTATCCATACATAGATCAAGGAAACAATTATTGACACACATAAATATGAGAAGAAAGTTTACAGTTTACCAATACGGCTATTTACTATATTGCTGACTTTACTATAAGATGGTCTTTTATAGCCAGTTCCTCAAGGTGAATGACAATTTCTAACAATCAATTTTCTCAAGAACCCTAAACTGCATTACTGTATGAACTACATGAACAAAATGCAACATTATACTTATTTAGAAGTGAGGACTGATGGCTAACAGCATGGAAATATCCTTGGAATGGTGTAAAAGTTCCATGAAATTCATAAACCACCAGTGCGCAGCACAGTTTGCACTATCTTCACAAAATCGCAACTACAATTTTATGAGTCTCAGGACTATCATCCTTAGGATTATTTTAGTAATTCTAAATACTCAGTAGTCTACGCTCTTTTTTTTTTTTCCCTTTTCCTAAGCAGAAGTGATAAAATAAAAGGCAAAAACCCCAACAAAAACACACCAAAAAAAAACCCCTGAAGGAATAGAGACATGAGAATCAAAGTATCTGGAAATTCAGGCCATCTTAAGAAAATGCAGATGCTAATCCCTTACTGTGAAGTGTTCTCCAGAGGAATATCCACCTGTTAAGCCAGAGAAAGAAAACATATAATGAACCCCATTTACCAAACTGTTGAGCGGAATTTTAAGGTTTTAGGTGCACACTGCTGAAGGCCACAACTAACAGATGAGTATGCAAATGAAGATGACTCTTCTTATAGCAAGAAACTGCCATGTAGAAATAAAAAGGTCTGTTCCCTGAAAAAAGGTGCCTAGAGCCTGACCTTCCCAGGAAACCTGGATGCATACCGAGAGAATGACCACCACGGCACAATACCAAACTTGCCAGCTCCTGAGCAGCTCTGCAGACAGGATCACTGCTCCCATTAAAAGTTCTGATGTTTGAACAGAGCATCTTCTCCAGAAGAGCTGGCAGGTAACTGCTTCCAAGCAAACCTTGAACACAGTAGACTTCAGTGCTGGTAAACTGCCACAGAGAATACGTAAGAAGTAGAAACTAGCTATGGGACCATGCTCAGCCTGGCACGAAGCAAAGCTATCCGCAAGAACTATAGTTCTTGTAGTGAACTCAACAACTGTTTTGACCTGCTAATGAGGACAAGGTAAGGTGATCCACATGTCTATTCTCAGCTCTTCCTGGTCAAGGTGCCCCACCTGGAAAAGAATGAAGTCTATCAAAAGCCACTGTGAAGCAGACAGAATTGCTACCAGCCAATGACAGGATAAACCACTCTTCTGGAGCTCCTTACTGCCTCTGCTTTTTTTTCTTCTGCGGGGTCATCCTGAGGAAAAAAGAAAACTGAGCACTCATTTAGCGTATGCACTTCTGCAAGCACAGTATCTAGCATGTCTACCAGTGATCAACAGCTGCAGTAACATAATTCCTAGTTCCTACCATCCTATGTCTCCTAGACTTAAGCTCCAAAGTGTTTTATTTTAGCAACATGCCAAAGGTTTGGAGTAACATCAACACAGTGATATACTTTAATACAGGATCAACATACACTGTATCAGACTGTACTGAGAGGCTACTACACAGGTAAGGCTGTTCCAAAAATACAGGTGCTACTACAATTTTATTTTAGATTACAGGAAATCAGAAAGTTTGAAAGCAGATATGGAACAGCCAGACACACACACCCCCCCCTTACATTCAGCTACCAGAGCCTGAAGGTTATGAGAGGTACAAGAGAATGAAAACAAATCAAACTGTTCTGAACAGTATCCAAGTGCATGGGTCCATCTATACCAGAAGTATAATTACCAGAAGACAACAGGTTCATATTAATTTTTATTTTCACGTATATACAACTTAAAAAACAAATCTCAATTTGAAAAAGTTCAGAAGTTCTTCCAACAACACAATGTTGACATACCTTTGAGGCAGCAAATACTACTCCTATTAAGGCTCTTATGAAAGGATGGATATCATGCAAATGCAATTAAAGAGTACATTACATTTCAAATTAGGCAAACCAAGCTCAACTTTAACTCTTTCAGAAAAAGAACATATCAAACATTATAACTGTGACCCACCAAAGCATTTACATACATGCTTGAAGCTAAGTACATGGACTAGATAAACTTAAGTAAAAGGTAACCACTGTCAAGCTGTCTTAACCGGATCAGAACTACAGTCAGGACAATCCCGTCCAACATCGAGTGCCAACGCCTGCACCAACTACGTCATTTTACATTCACATAAACCGCTGCTGACTGCAAAATTCCATAAGCATTTAACCTGTAAGGCCCATGTTTTTTAGCTTTGGCATTAATTTGTGATCACTGACAGTACTTAATCCCTCCTCTGAACCTGGGGACAAGGCATGCACAGAGCGTGCCTACATCACAGCAGTGCACAGCAGGAGCTGCATAACCAAAGTGACTTCCATCAGGCATTCAGAAAGATTCTGATGAATTTCTGTATATTGTATCCCTTGCTTACGATCTCAAAGACTGAAAACTGCGTTGTTTTTTAGACCATAACCAGACCATTAGCACTAAATCAAACAAGCAATGCTAATTCACAAGCAAAAAGTCTTACTATTTTAGTAATGTTATTTGTGCAAACCATATCTAAAGATGGTCCAATATTACCAGCAGGGAGAAAACTTCATTCCTTCTCTATGTCATTAGAAAAAATTGAAAATATATACCATCATGATGGTCAGCTCTGACTTTATTGTCATCACTACATAACTCAGAAGTAAAAGGACTGATCACTTGAAAGTGATGAATATGAAAAAAGGAAAAAACCACAACTGTTGCGACCTCTCGAGGATGTTATGTGCACTGCCTGATATGTGAAAGGTGCTGGGTGACTATTTTTTCTTCAAGACTAATAATAACGCAATCGAGTTTTAGTTGTCTACTCAGAAGGAAACAATAAATTATTTTCAGAATTTTATCTTGTAATTTTTTTGGCATCTATCAAATTGCCTAAAGGCCCAGACTTTCCACAAGTTTTCTATCACACTTCACTCAACGCTTACAAATTTCTTACAGTATTCCTTACCTAAGAAAATAGTAGTTAAAAGTAGGAAGATTCCTTTATTTCAGTCCACCTAGTTTTGAGTCACAGCAGCATATCGTTTAGATACTGCTAGGCACGTACTGTGTGTATATCTGCAACCAGAAGAACCAAAAAGGAAACGAAAGATCCATTTTACCTTAATCCTGACCAGCAGCCATTAGCAATTTTCTTTAGTTATCGCTGTGGGACATGATGGATGGGAAGACTCAATATACTGAGGAACTAGTATACGGTGTGCAGGTGCTCTCAAGGACTGTTGTTCAACAGCACATTCAGTTTAACTAGGAACTAAAAACCGTAAGAGATAACAGATAGTTCCTGGGAGCATCTATCATCCTTCAGAGAAGCTGATCAAGAGAATAATATCTGGAAGAACACCTGCGTGATCTTTTGCTATATAGCTAGTATATCATGTCACTGAAGGAGGAGAAAAGTGACCATTAACTCAAGTGGTAGCTCAAACCAAGAAATCTGCATAAAAGTACAGGTTGAGATATTACCTCAATAGTCCTGTTATTTTAGGACTTTCCAAACACTTTTCAACACAGAGAAACTGGATACACAAAACCATGCAAGTCAAACAAAGCTGATCTACAATAAACAAAACCAGGATACATTTATTTCAAGACTTAACACACTGAAACATTCACCCAATGCTAAATAGGACCAATGGAATAAGGTCTAGACCGAGCCATATAATTCGACGAAATTCAGTTGGCTCTTCCAGCCTTTATTCCCACCTCCCCTTTTCACTTGTTATTATAATTTCAGGCCATAAACTTACTGAGTGACACAGGAGCCAAAAAGCAAATGTAAATAAGGTATCTTCCTCTTTCTATTAATAGCAATGCTCCAGGGATTTGTGATTACATATGTATGTAGCTGCACGGCCTTTTTCGAGCCCATAATTACATGGGATGTCCTTCTCCCAAGGAGAAAGCAGGATGTCAACTGCTCCAATACTAAAAGTACTACTTGAAAAGACATCCCTCTTTTCTGAGCAGACCTATCCCATCGGGGCTGCATACTCACTGAAAAGCATGTGCTGACACCCATCACTAACGTTCTGTCTGAAAGTTGTGCCCCATCATTACTAAATGTAGCTCTCAACTCAGACGAATAACCCTTTTTTTACACGAGTCCTACAAATAAAAGTCCAGTGAAATATTAATAACTTGGTCCCCAAACAAAAGCTCCATTCCAAAATACAAATCAAATTAATCTTTCAAAATGCTCATCTCACCCATTTTGTCCCCAAACCTTAAGCACAGACTATCAAGAAAGGCTGGAAATTACTCAACCTTACAGAGATTAGTCCCAGAAAACTACAAAGACATTCCAATATATTTTAAATGACAGAAAAGAATGAGCAGAACACTGTCCTAAGTCTCCAGAACTTTTTTTATAGAGTCCTGAATTTTACAGATACAGAAAGTAGCTAATGCAAAGCATGAAATACAAAGAGTTTGAAGAGTGTTTTTCATCTGCAAACACCTCAAACCCCAGAAGGAAGCAAACTGCACTAGAAGAAATTTACAGGTAGTCTTCAAGGGAAGTTCCATGTAAAGCACACTGCATTAATCTAGACTTGACATTATGAGGGCATGTCTCGCTATAGCAAGGTCCATACTAAACACCAGATCAGAGACAGAAGATTAAAGTAAAACACTAGATGTCACAGTCACTGTTCGACTGATCCAGGAAAGGCAGAGACTCCAAGGTGAGCAGAAACTATGAAGCTGCTTAAAGGCCATTCTTGCAAAATCGAAAAAAATCACCCATCCACCACTCTCATCCCTTCATTAAAATAGAAATACTAAAAAGGAGCACTCCATAACATATCCCCATTGCTTCTGACTGACATGTGGAATCAAAGGTAAAAGCAGAAAGTTAACAGAGATAATTAGAGTAACAAAGATCTTCTAGCACAAAGCAGCAGAGCTGAGCAGCCTACCAACCAGAAGATAAATTAATTTTGTTTGTTACTTCACGAAGCTGTCAGTTGACTACTTTAGGTTATTAGGCATGGAAAAGTTTTCATCTAGAGGTCATTCTGAAAAAACACCTCGCCCTGTGTTCAAGCAGGTATGAAGCCCAGCAGAAACCAGTGCTAAAGAAGGAAAAAAAATTTTGTATTTGCTGGCTTTCCTTCTGAACATCTCAGAGAAAAATGTCACTTTAATGCTGACAGCAAACAAGGATGTCAGTCTAATTTGATTTTTTTGTTCTGTCATGCTCCTGATCCTACCTAACTACTCTGGAAAAAAAAATCTGAGCGATGATGAAGGCACAATTATACAAACCTTAACATTCACTCTAAATGCAGCTATGCAAGAAAGGGAGAGGGTAGGGAAAACAAAGGTGAAGTATATTTCTCTTCAAATAATTCAGTCAGTTTATTTTCCAACAGCCATATAAATTTAAAATATGAAACAACAATAATACAGCTATAGAATCTAGGTTTTCTTTCAAAGCAGCAGCATATAAAACATATAAAAGCTAAAACCTCAGCACAAGCTTCAAAAAAACAAGGACTGAGTGAATTTTGCCAAAGACATGAAACTCACAAAATACCGTACACAAAAATACTGGAATGCGTTAAGATATAAAGCTACACATTTTAGGTAAAGACATTGTAAAGTATACAAAATTTGCAAAATGAAACCACGGTATTTGGGGGAGAGTACCATGAATACAAAGAAGTTGGCAACTAATACTTGTAGATGGAGAGAAGAAAGTGGCAGTTTTACATTTAGCATTGTTTTCAGGTTCATGACTTCACTTTCTTGGCATCTTTTTTTCCAGAGTTCTCAGCAGCCAAATCTGCTTTTCTCTTCTGTGACTAAAAAGGGGAGAAAAAATTATAGATTACCAATTCAACGAATTCAATGACAAATTCAATGAAACAGTGGCATTATAAAAAAAATTTTCAGTACATGACTATTCAAAAAGACAAGTGGCCCTAACGTATTAGACATTTCATTTCGACCTTGTAGGATCTCATGGAAGGGCAAAAAATAATCCCAGATTTAGACACTTAATTCTACAACCCTTTTTACCTTCTTGAAATCACTCCATGGTCTCAGTGGTACAGGTACCACACATACCATGAATTGGATGAAAAGATCAGGACCTTGACTTATACACAATTCTGTTCGAAAGATGACAACTCTTCAAAATAAGAGAGGCACTTTTAATAATCATTTCTTCTTCCAGGAACTACTATGTATGGGAGCAATAATGACCTGAGATTAAAGCGAATGTATGATCTAAGTATGTAGACAGAAGGAGGGCAGTGCTACATTTTTGTAAAAAGTCTTCTTTTGCCACTTCAACAGAAGACCCTTCTGAAAAAAAAAAAAGCCCCAAAATACTATGAATTGGGAATACCTACATAAAAATCTAGTAGAGCTGTGAATAAACAAGTGTTTCAGTTTAATTTCTCAATTAATGGTTTACACTAAAACAATTGATGGGTACAATTATCTTTTTCATTTGCTAACAACGTAAATGAATTCTGCCCCACTAGAAGCAGAGTAAGTGCTGCTAAACATACTGCTGTAACTTTTGCTCCTCTTTTCTTCTTTTCAGCTCGCTCTTTTTCTTCAATTTCCATATTTTCTTTTTCTATTAATGATATTAGAGTATTGCAGCGTCTCTGAAACTCCTATGGAAACAGAAAACATCAAATCCTCCAAATAAGTTATACAAATTCTCTCAATCATATAAATACATTTAAAATTCTCAAATGCCAAAATACTTAGGTTTTCCAAAAACATTCAATTCTCATGTATTAATAAGATTAGCTTACTTATTGTTCATCTGCCTTTACTTTAGTGTAACCTTCTTTATAAACAGAGAGAGATTTACTGAAGTATTCAACTTCCTGACAAGGAGTTTTCAGGATTGCCTGTATCTTCCAAAGTGACTCCCCAAAAGACTGATCAGATCTTTCATCTTGCTTATATGAATCAAATGACAGCCTGCCAGCACACTAGGCCAGATGTTAGGAAAAGAGGTTTTCAAGTATATGATTAAAGCAGAGAGAAAAAGAATCAAAGCTATCCTAAGTAATAACTCTTCTGTGGCACCCAGACTAATTTTTTCGTGGTAAGACACTGCAGAGCTCCAAACTGGCAAAAACCATCCAGTCTTACATCGTGAACTCACTGCTGTTTTAGCACCCAAAAGGTAGCAGGCCCTAAATGCTTTGAGCATCAAGACTTCCAAGGCATCTGAAAGGAATCAAGCTTAAATACCGTAAGGTTATTATATATATCAAAAAATATTTCCAATACAACTCTAAAAGTAGCTGCATTGCAGTTAATAACAGTTAGCTTGGTTAACAGAAATCATGTGAGTTGGATAGTTTCTTCTGTCCCATCTCAAAAAAAAAAAGTATCTTACTAAATACATACTAATGCTCATTTTTATTATAGTTATTATGTTCCATGCACATTGAGAACAGTGATTCCATGGGCTTTTCTTTCCAACTCAAAGCACGAAGCTTTCTCCTGAGGAAAAAAAGGCTGGGAAAATATGTTTTATCTCTATTAAATTCAATGAAGCAATTTTTTGAACCACAAGCTATCCCAGAATTACCCAGTAGCATAAATTTAAACCTACAACTGGTCTATGTGCAATGAAGTGAACAGGTGACCTTTTCGCCCAGAAATTAGTCTCTATTTTCTCAGCATCTGTAACCTGTGTATTGCCTCAGCCATCATGTTACGTGATGGAAAACGATGCAGCCTAACACCTTCTTGATCCTGAACAGTGTGAAACAGTCAAGCATATGACTCTTTTTGAGACAGTACCCTCAAGCTTAACCACATTCCTTAAGTTCTATAGTTTCCACAGATTCCTCTACGAAGGGTGCTCCATGGCCTTGTGTGAAAGCTGTGGAATTCAGAACCGGCACAGAGAATTCTGCCACCATGTCAAAAAAATTCTTCAGGACATTTTTCCTTACAACTCCCTGCTGGAAGCATTCCAGTTTCACGCATGTAGTTTGAGAACAGAGTATTATAATGAGTCATTTCTACCACATCCATGTAAAAGTAACCCCATGCCCCCCAGTACAGGTTCAACCATAGATTAGGGCACCATGCTTGTGCCCTGGAATATGACAGTCCTGCTGGAGCTAAAATACTCTCACTTCAACCAGTAAAAAAACCTCAAATTCCACACACACAACAGTTTGTAGATAAAAAGGCAACAAGTCTGAAAAAACTTGAGTGCAAGCCATCCCAACACACATTGCATCCCAAAAATAGCACAAAAGAGCCTCTGTTCCAAAACTGTACACGCTAGAGACGAATAGATATGACAAAAAGTAAAGGACAGAAGTAGAAAGATGATTATCAGTATGTCAGAAGCATTTTACACCATATAAGTCTGTGTACTTTGCACTCAAAGGCTTAGGAGCTGTAGGTAAAGACTGATGACAAGCTGCTCCGTAACAATCAACTCAAATCTTTTCTAGCATATGAGAAACCGGTTTGTGTTAAATTCAAGACAAGCAATTATTCAGAAAGGACCAAGAAATAACCTTGATCCATTTGCCTCAGGCACTAAGAAAAATCCTCCTCTTTCCTGAGGAAAAATGCCTGCATAAATACATACATTTATTAAAGTGCACAGGTTCATGGCTAGACTTCCCAGATGGACTACTGCAACATGCTGGGGACAGAAGCTGGACTTAAAACCAATTTTCTCTGGAGAATCACCGAAGCAGTTGACAGCAAGATGTGACATGTGCACAGGTGTCTTCCATACCTACCCTCAGAAAGAATCTGCAGGATAAATCCTGCACTGAGCTACTGAAATTTCAGTTTGGCCTAATCCATTCCATCGTATTGCTATAAAAACACACTTTGTGTTTAACCCGCCTTGCACCTTTAGAGATGAGATTTTATTCAGTGTGGTCTGATACTTTTCTCTTTAGGATGGAAAGAGATAAGATGTACTTTGCTCACCCCTTCATAGCTATAAAGACTAGTATTGCAATCAATAAGATGGGAGCACTGAACCATCACCTTCTGCATGACTGACGGCAGAGTTGCTGACTTGGGAGTGAAAGCAGTCCTAAGCTCTGCCAACAGGCCCGTATCTTCCTGTATTTCCACAGGAGCCATTTGTCTTCTACTGCATAGGGTTTGCAGAAAGGTAAAAGAGAATATGTATAATTTATGACTTCAGAAAACAGATACGTGATTCACTCTTGCCATGATATACTACATTCTTCCTGCATGGACAGAAATTAAGGAACAGTAACAACTAAACTTAAGCCTTTGTGTCCACTTAAAAACATTACAATTTTAGGCACTCTCAATCTCTTTGAAAACTCACATTTTGGATAAACCATCTGGTTTTGGAACAAATAAACAAAGCAGAATTGTTTTCCAAAGAGAAATCCTCAGAAGAAGAAACAGAAGAAGATGGAAGATAAATTAGCTGCTTAGATGGAATTCAGAGGACATCTAGTGGTTAGTAGAACAAAGTTTTCTCAAAGAGCCTGATAAGTCCTTTTCAGAATTGCACTGCCCTTTCTATCTTGTTTCACACCAGTTTGAACATAATAAAGGGTCCTTTTAAGATCACATGTGCATTTCAGTATTCTAAGAAGTTTTATCCACTTTCAATGAACTCACCCCTTGACAAAGATTTGTATTTCTACTTGGTTCATTAGTCTTAGTATCGAGTGACTTTCCAGCACATTTCTTCATAGAAATTACCAAGCCAGTGCAAAATGAAACTAATACTTCCACAAACATTAGGATAATTGAATACATAAAATGTATTGGTGACTGGCAGTTATAAATTGACATGACAAATTAAAATATTTAAGAAAAATAAAAGCCTGTTGAAAGTGAAATATTACTTTAGGTTTTCATACTATGCTTTTTCTACTGTGAAACAGCAGAAAAACTAAAAATATTAATAGATAGAATTTTAAGAGAAAACAGAAGCCAAAAGATTCACTATATTCCCTGTGTCTCAATTTCAGCATTGGACACCTCAGAACACATTTCTACACTTTACCCAATGATTCCTAGCCCCTTTAAAAAGGAAAGGACACTGAACATAAGGATCTGCAAGAAGATTTAAATTAGTATTTAACTCTACTCCTTACTTAACTGCACATCAACTAATATTAAATGTCAAGCTACATTTAATTTCTATTGCCCATTTCTATGATTTACTTAAATGGATTCCTCCCCAGTCAGCTTAAAAGAAACTTCATAATAGACTAAATATTGGAGGTTTCTCTCTTTATGGACTTAATTTTAAAATCCAGTATTTCTTCAAACAGACATTTTAGCAAGTAAAGCTTGCAATTCTTTTTAATTAAGGGCTAACTGCTGCATTAGCCAGAAACGCTTTAATTGCCAAAATATCAAGTAGAAATTGTACTGCATAATTATAAGTAACACTGGGAAGAGCAAATATTCCCACCTGTTCAAATACACATTTTAAATATTTTATTTTATGTTTTATTTATTCTTAGTACAGTTCCCAAACTCTGAAAGAACATTCTATAAACAAACCCTGAGGCCAGGAAATGAAGGCAGTAAATAATGCACAATGGTTCTGCAGTTGCTACACTAAACTACTAAAAAAATCCAGATTTGTATATGAAATGACAGTTAAGTTACATGGCTGCAGCAGAGCATTTAATTAGAAATTTGCTGACAAAACAATGGGGAAAATCTATGACAGCTGCATAAGGGACAATGTGCTCCACTCTTTGTATTCAGGCAGACAATGTTCCAGCTCTCACTCATCACAAGCAAGATGAAGTTATTTCCGATATTATAAAAAAAATTGGGTACATTTTTCCCATATAAACACTTCCACATGAAAATGCACGTTTGTTTCTTACATAAGCTGCACATACTTACAGATTTTACTCCTAAGAAAAAGGAACTGAATCAGGGGAGATCTGAGCTAGCAGCTTTTTGTCATTAAAAGAGCCCCATATTCTGAGGATGGTACCTACCTACCTTACTATTTGCAACCACCAAAGCTTCTTTCACTGTTATCACTTCCCATTTAATGACTAAACTAAAGAAGTACAGCTCTGCTCTTCAGGCAGAGAAAGGAAAAAATATACAGCTAAGATACAGAGTACTGGTCTACTCACTATGAAACTTGTACTATATTCTCTGAAGTATGAACAAAATCTTCAGAAAAGTTTAACTACAGAAGGTACTTGCATGTGATAAACCTTATTCACAACTAAAATGCATTTTAAACCTTAATTCTTACATAAATCACTACATTCCCTCATGTGTTTAGGAATTAAGTACCGATATTAGAAAAGCTGTTCTTTTCTCCCAGTATTTAATTCAGATGTTTTCAGTCTTTAATATTGCCCAATAATTCTGAAAAGCAGTCATATTTTAAGAGATGTTGTTTGGTAAAACTTCTAGTCTGCAATAGAAGTAACAAGGGCATTTGTAAGGATAGTCTACTTTGACATTAATCCCTTTGGGTAACACGGGACTTCAGCTTGGCAGGTTTTCTAAGCTGTTTTTGTTTCAGCCATGTTGTGTTGTTTGCTGTACTAAGGGAAAAGGTTATTTTATTAAAAACTAGAAAAATGAATAAAAACCTAAGTTATTCTTCCAGCACTTGTTTGCTAGACTCCAATATTCAGGACAAATCCAAATTTTATGTGATGGCACCTAAAAGAAGGAACAAGATACTTCACATAATAAGGTAGTCCACGTAACTGGTACCTACCATTGCTGTTCTAGATTTGATAAACCAGTCAAATCGGAACTGAGGAGCATTGCGCACACACTGCCTTAGTTCCTCGTACACATTTTCTTTGTCAAAGCCCATCTTGTGTAACATGCATATCAAAAATCTGTCTTCCTCTTCTGTGTAGTTTTTCCCTTTGTTTGTTCCATACTGAATACGCAGCTGGTGAAAAGGTGCTTTATACCTCGCAATCTGAATGCAAAACAAAAATAAGGACCAGTAAACATCCAATATTACATCAAGGTTTTATTACATCTTAGTGTAGATTACTGATACTATACTATATAAACAGATACAACTCCCATCCCCAACTATTCCTTTTCTGCTGGAATTAGCTGCAGAAAACAAGAAACCTGCAATGATTACTTTGGCATCGAGGGCTTTCTTGATACTGATCCTCCGCTGAATTCTTGCCTCTCCTCGTTCAATTTGAGCCATAATCCTCTCAATGTCCTGCAGTTCATTACAACGTTCCCAGAAAACAGCTAAAAAAGCAAAACAATTTATGAAATAAAATCTTTTCCTCTACTCTTATGACTTTACTCAAGGCACTCCAGCAAGAAAAGGAATGCAGTTTGTAGTTCAATTAAATCTTGGAAGATTTGCTAGTACTCTCCCTTTTACTACGCCAGCCAAGAAATCAACCTGCACAGACCCTCTCTTCAATGTCTTTAAAACTTAACTACTAGCAATGGTTTAGTAACAACTGTAACAAAGTTTACGTTCAACATAATTAACCGTAGTCATGTAGAACTCTGAAAAAAATTACTTTTAAAGATAGCTTTTCATAACAAGGGTGAAACATGTTAGAGCTGCTGGTCTAGCAGTGAGACATTCCTATTTCAGTTTTCACTAGCTGTCTCTATGGTCTGAGACTACTTAACCTGTTAAACACTAGTAATTTGTGCTTCTCCGATGACATCTTTTCGCCAACCCAAAATAAATTCACCACACTAAAGGGAATTCTGGTGGAACTCTTCCTTTTGAAGCTATAGGAAGAACACTGTGAGGTTATATTTTATGAAGGCACTTGGTAAAATTAAATCCAAGGACAAAAGAGGAAGAATTCTATACAAATTAAAAAGCATTGTGTGAATGCAAAAGACAAGATACTGTGTACTAGCTAAAATAGCATAAATACTCAGCATGAAGAACCACGTTGCTGCTGTGAAGCAACTTCATGATTCCACAAGATCATGTTGCTAATGTAAATTATGTCAAGTTCTAAATTTTGACTAAGAAGGGATAAAGGCAGCTGAAGGTGTATTTATATGCTGCAAATTCAACCTTTTTAACAGAATTAAGTCTCCTGAAAAGAACCATCATGTATTTTTAAAAAAAATTCTTACACATCCAAATTCTACATCTTGTAATTTTAAGAGAACACATAGCAAAAACAACGGTGATACCACATGATGAAGAAATACATTTCAAAATATCACAAACCTGAATACTCAATGACCTCCTCAGGTGACTTTCCCTCCACCTCACGAGCTATATTGTCTATATCATCACGACCGTATTTCTCGTTAGCTTTAATAAACTGGTTAAAATCCCTTTTATTCCAATTTGTAAAACCCTGTAAGCAGCAAGAGATGAAGGAGGTGTTACTAGGAGGAAGGGAAACGTTTTGCAAACGTTTTGTCTCTTGCATGTACCATTTGCTCCACTTGGCAATGCCTCTGCAATGTCACCTAATTGCAGTGCTTAATGGTCTTTCAGGATTTCCATAAACTTCTATTATCCAGGGTTTATTACTGAATCAGTGGAAGTCTAAAGAGTTATTTTTGTGCATAACTCCACATGCATTAGTAAGAGCTTTTTACTCTTTTTTCTTTTTAATCTTTTTACATGGTATTTATCCAAAGAAACAGACTCCATAACAGGTTACTGTAATTTTAATTAAGTCACCCTTCAGCAGATACAAGCACCAAATGTCTTTGGAGTACAGGGTGCACCAAGGCAAGTGTCATTACAGGTTCTTATGAGTAGTCCAAGTATATCTATAGCAAGGGCTCCTACTTTGGACACTTACAAACCTTGAGCCAAACAGTCGGATGAAAGTGCAAGTATGTCAAGAAACGATCTCTAGTCCAAAAATACTCAATCAAGTGGAAACTCTAGCACTGTCAAACAGAAAACTTATTATGTACCAAAGAAATGAATCCAAAGCTGAACACAGTTAAGTGAGATGCAATGCACAAACACATCACCCAAGAATGAGACATTATAATTTAAAGACAGGGAAAGGAGAAAACATCAAGAACAAATAAACAAGAAAATCACATGCCTGAACCGCAATTTTGTAGCGCATTGAGTTTCTTTCATCACAGAAATACATTTACAAGGAATTCTGTCAGTTCTCCAGCTCAATAAGCTCACTTCACAATTAGACAGCATCTTTACAAGCCTAATATACACAATACAAATACTTTTTAAATTATTAAGAGCAGTAATGACATGTGTATTAAGTATTTCCTTAGCTATAAAGAGGCGAAATTAATAGTCAAATGGGGACCTTGCAAATGTCTTCAAGGTATGCTACGCCCAATTCTTTTACAGAACCTCTTCTGAATCAAAAATTCTGTTTGAAACACACCTTCCTCCTTAACAATTAGCTTTTAATAAACCTACTCAGCAGGATAACAGTCCAAGAAGTCAAGAAACTAGCTAGTGACAGGGATTCAGTCGCAATATAAAAGGAACATGCCTAACAACACAACTGGGACAAAACTAATGGATGTGACGTGTCTTACACATCTGTGTAAATGCTGTATATGCTGATAGAGGTTTGTCCTCTGATTCAAACCTTTTTTGATAAAAAACATGCAAGGCAAATGAACAGATGAGAAACACACTGACTGGATTTGTGCATGTATTGCTGCATAGAGCATCTACTGTACAAGTCCTTGCCTCAGAAACGCTGCAGACATTCAGGGAAATAGTAGGTGACATATCACAAACTTGTTCAAGGACAGGAAAGGTCCCTCAAAGGAAAATCAATACACGTTGTGTGTTTTCTTCAATCTAAAACATGAGTGTAGCTTTCCGGTGCATATTTATCACTATTTAAATTCCATACTAGTAAAAACTGTATGATAAAATCCTTCAGCTGTTTTTCTTTCACCTGTGTTAGAAGCTTCTCTTTCTCTTCAGATTCCTCGGTATTCAGAGGCATAGACTCATCTATCTTCTTTTGCTCCTCTTTTTGTACCTGGGCTGCATTTGGGAGGTCAGGATTCCTGGGGACCTAAAATCAAGGTATCAGTGCAGCTGATAACTGTTATTAAAGGGCCCATTCACTTCTCTACCAACTTCCATTTACAGTTCGTAAGCACATGTTAGATCGCACAGAACTGATATAATCCACACCCACTAAGCATCTGCTGTCATGGAACAAGAGAAAAAACCAAACCCAAGCAAGAAAAATAGGTCTCTACCTAGTTGATACCTTCTGATACTGTTTTTGGCAGTCTTCAGTTTTAATCATAAACTCTTCAGATGGGAAGTTAGACTTCCATTTCACAGCAGAACAAACTTCATTGCATTTATTCTCACCACCAATGAACAGGCACACTAGTTTTTAAGATAACAAGTATTCATGTTCAACCTATCCAGTCTGACAGGTGTTGTTAACAGGACTGAAACATCTCTCGTGTCTGTTGTCAATATGAGCAATTCTGTCACCATTATTTATTGCATATTAATCAAATAATATCTTTCCCCAAGCTAATACTTCCTTTCGTCCTTATCTGAATTTTATCCTGCCATCCACATAACATTCTTTTTGCTTCAGACTAGACTCTAAGACACCCTCAGCTTTTTCTTAAAAATATAACTTGCTAATACTAATTCTACTCTTTTGCAACACCAATTTCCTGTCCATTCCTTTGTACGACAAGTTTATGTTCTCTGACACATTTTATACACGATTCCTTCTTGCTGCAATCTGCCATGAAACATGGGGCTTTTTAAAGTAAGTTACATGTCTGGAAGTAGGGAATCCATTTGATTTACTCAGCCAAACTAGTGCAAGTAATGAAAATCAACATCAAAACAATCCCTGTTCGCTGCTTGGTCAGTAATGTCAGCAGAGAAGAGGGAGAAATTCAGCTAAGGCATAGTAGGGGAGAAAAAAAAAAAAAAAGAGAGGTAAGTCTGTTGTCTAGTTTTCTTTTTGTAGTGGTCACACATTCAGACTTCTTCACATCTTTAAACATTTCATATCCAGCAAAATGCAAGGAAAATTGATGTCACTTTACTTACCTTCATATCAACACAAGGTCAACTTCAATATTACCTTTAGTTACTTTCTGCACAAGATGTACAAAAGCTATAACGAAAAGAATCATACCCTGGAAGGTGATTTGTTTTAGCCAAAAATTCTTTTCTCACCTCAGACCACATATCACACTTTCAGTTTTGAGGAGAAGGACATGACGCATCAGAACTGTCTGTCTTTCTTCTCCATTTTATTGTTAGGGACCCACCACAAAACACAGCTACACAGAGATAGGAAATTTTTAATGAAGAAAGGAATTACAGATTCCTTTTTCTGTTCCACAGTGGAACAGAAACAGTTAATAGAGGTTTTAAGCAATCTCCTTCACAATGAGAAGCACTTTGCAAAAAGTAAGACCAGAATGACATATTTTTTAGTTGCTGTCTCATTTACTTCATTTAGCTATTGTCAAGGTTGTGGTAAATCTACAAACAGGAATACAAATAAATTTCTCTAATTTCAAGCGGAAAAGAAAGCATTACCTTATATCCTATAGTCTTACGATAATACAGAATTTCTTTTTCCAGAAGTTCAAACAATCGTGGTGGGAAAAACTGGAAATCCTGAATATTTGGTTGTTTTGGAGGTCGTGGAGCCTTCAAGAATACACAGATACATCAATATTATATAAATACGATTTCTGTGCAATTAAACTGCCATAATTCAGCAGCAGTGGCAAACTATCCCGTTGTAAACACATTTATTTTATTACCAGTATAAGGCAAGAACAGGGGATGGAATACGGGAAAGAAGAGCAAAAGAACAACGTAAAAAACTCTGTAGTTGCCAACCTCTTACCTTCGGGATTTTTGGTTCGCTCACACGTAGGGCTTCTCTGAAATAAGCATCAACTGCATAATTAGCTTTGCGTTCTCGTTTTGGAGGCTCTATCCATTCCATCATGCTCAGCTACATGCAGAAGAGAATAGAAAGATACTGAAGTCACCGTATGCTTTCACTAAAGTCACTAAATAATGACTAACGTGGCACTGCAAAACAGGAACGTATTTTTGCACAGCAAATCTAATGGTAGTGCTCAATAACTTGAATGCTACAATAAAGCTCAAAAATAAGCTAGAAATTATAGCTGATTATAACGTATTTAAACACATAAAAGACACCACAGAAGTAAGGAAGTGCAGTGGCATGGACAGATCCTGTTATAGTATCCTATTTACTTCAGACACCT
The DNA here is from genome assembly GCA_009769605.1 of Bucorvus abyssinicus. NCBI lineage: Eukaryota > Metazoa > Chordata > Aves > Bucerotiformes > Bucorvidae > Bucorvus > Bucorvus abyssinicus. Next base: position 4,174,626 of record CM020039.1, on the reverse strand, counting down.
GAGTAAGGTTATGGTTAGACCTACCAAAATACAACAGAATGACGGGGTACATGGGCTCTGAATTCTATATCTTGTGATATGAATGAATTGCTTCTTCTCTAAACATCACAATGAATAACCTCTACAAAGGTTACAAAATTGGCAAAAAAAAAATCCATTAGCAGCAAATTAATCTTCACTAAATTACTTGAATTAAAGTTACTGAGGCGTATTTCAAGACTATGCTGTATTTAGCTGGCTTCTTGAAATTAAATTATCAACACAGAAAAGGAACAATATATATATTTTTACGCACATAGCCCACTATTCTCATTAAACACTTTGTTTTTCCTCAATGTTTTCTCAAAATTGGTAAGAAATCTGGGTTAGAAGGGCATTCTGCAGTTAACAAATCAAGCTCACGTATCTGATTCCAGACAAGAACTTAAGGATATCTTGACAACACATGGCGAGCAAAACAGACAGAGGTAACACAGTGGAACCCCAAGTCACACTTTTCTTTGCATGACCCTTCTACAATTAGGTAAATCATTGTACAAAACACTTCACGTTAATGCTTGTGACTAACACCTTCACTGCACAAGACTTACGTCCAAGTTCCACCTATAAAATAATTACCAGGCCTCCTTTTTTTCCCCTCTCTGTTATGTGGCAGTAAAATACTGGCTGCAGCGGTATAGTAGGATGCAGCATAGTATTTCTGCTGCAGAAGGATAAAATTTGAGCAATATTATCAGATTTTACCGTCAAGAAACACAGTGGGGCTGAAAGCTAATTTAACTGAATATTCAGACTATTGATGCTTCTGCAGAGCTACATGAATTTTTCAGTAGCTGCTTACTTCTCTAGAAGAACCTTTACAGCCATAACATTTCTAGCATGGCCATTTCTAGCACGGCCACTTCTAGCACCTCTGGAGTCTTAAAGCTTTCAAGAAAGATTACCTTTTGTTTTTCTCTATAATCTTCACCTTCAAAGTTGTACAAGCTCATCTCTGTGTCCATAGTGAAATTTCGCAAGGAGCTCTCCCCCATTTTCTGCAATCGTTCATTCATTTCAGCTGTCTGAAAATACAGGAAGATACTTCTAGGCTCACTCAAGCTGTTTTATCTTTTCTGAAAAAAGCTGTCATCATTATTAAAACATTCTCATTGTCTTTTTCTGCTTTAAACTTTTACTTATGTTTTTCTTGTAAGGAGAGACACTCATAGTGCTTTTCAGTTTTGAACAATCTGACTCCAAGACTTTCCATTAAACTGAATTTATTATGCTGGGATGCAGCCCTACAACTAATTTAACTTGTAAATTTAAATGAAATTTATGCCCAACTCTTCGGAGCTGAAATTGTAGTTCATTTTTCCACAGAGCTACCTATTACCTAATAGAGTTCCATATAGGTTCTGTGTCTATTAGAATTGTTGGCACAACATTTACGTTTTCCTAAAAGCCCACAAAATAAACAGTGCTTAAGATATTATGCACACAGCCTGACCTTTGACAATAAACCTCTAATTCTACTCCTTCAAAACTTTCATAAGCTTTAAAATACTTTTGAATAGTATAGTAATAACTGGGCATAAAAATAGATTTACATAATCAGATTTAATTTCTATTTTGTGGATATGTATTTCATGTTTGGCACATTTGGAATTCCGTACAGAGCTGTTCTCTAACCTTCTTTTCACCTCTTTCTAAAATTGTGGTTATATCTTCTTCTGTCAGCTCACTATCTTTGGAAGCAAAAACGTGTGTGGCTCCATGCCGGATCATCTGCAGCATTTCATCTTTTGCCAGTTTGTTCGACTGCTGGTCTATGAGCCTTCCTAAAATTAGAAGAAATGTGTTGAAAGTTTTAATACAGGAGTTCTAATAGGACCGTGCAGACAGTGGGAATCTTTTAGTTCACTGGCAGAACAAGAAAAGAAAAACAGAAGAAACCACACACACAAAAAATTACATTTCACTGGAGCTGAAAATAAACAGAAATCAGGAACTTCAGGGAAAATAAAAAAAATAACTTTGGATCAAGCCATAACAAAAAAATGTTTCCCGTTCAGATAATGCGAATTTTATGTTTAAGATATAATTCTTCCAAAGTTAGCTGAACTTAAGATCAAATCATATTTCAAGATGAAAAATGACAAAGTATTCTGTAATAACCATTAAGAAGTCCTTAAGATTTTTTTTTTTTTAAAAAAAACACTCACTTCACTGATTTCAACCCCAATCTCTGAATATTTTTCCCAAAATTTCACTTTTCCTATCTCTCTTCACAGACCATCAAAATTCTGAGGATCATCCTCTCAGCCCACCCTTTGGGAAACACAACCACCCTTCAAAACTTAGCTTGAGTACCTTGGTTTTTGACAAACTGTTCTTCCAAGAGCTTCTAAACAAAGGCACACAAAGCCCACAGTTTTAAGGTTCAGTAAATTTCTATGTGATAAGCACATCTATAATTATTTTTATCAGTCATGGAACATTTCCAATTTTTTTTCTCCATTTTTGACATATCACAAAAACCAAGTAACATCTGTTCAGCTGTAGTTCACTTTCCTCATTTAAGAGTCTCTGCCCAAATTATTTAGGAAAACAGAACTTTTTTCAAAAATTTCAGCTGAACAAGTGAATAACTTACATATTTTAGTTTTTTAGGTTTATTTAGTGTACTGCTATTACACACAAGGCCTGCTTCTCTCCCACTGTAATTTTGTACAGTTATTTAACCCATTCTTTAAGGGACTGAACAATTCTCTTGCAGACAAACATATATAGCAGTTGATACCTTGTTGTATAACTATAGAGTCCAGCCTCAGTTTAATTTCAGCTCTTTCTACAATCCTCTCTTCAACAGTATTATCAGTGATTAGTCGGAACACCCGTACTGGTTTCTTTTGACCAATACGATGCGCACGATCCTAACAAACATAAATCAATGAGTGTTCAGCAACAAAAACTCACAGGCAATAGACAGTTAGCTTGCAGAAACAGCAGACTGAAACTAGGATATTTTTCTCGGTCCTTTGCTTATTCAAGCATACACAAAAACCTAAAACCAGTATAATAATATTTACTTATATGTGGCTACTACACCTTCTAAGTTGAGGTCATTCTACAGCAATAAACGCATCTACCTCATTGCAAATGGAGATTAATGAATGTCTGCCCAGACTGCAGTTGGGAAGAGGAGATACAGCAGTGTATACATACATTTGCACTGCTTTCACACCGATTCTCTCGTCTGACACAGGTACTGAAACTTTGGCACCCCTGGCTTAAGCATACTCACTGCAGGGGGACAGTCCACGCAGCCACAGCTTCAATACTGTGGCTGTCCCAAGGTAGCTACAATAAAGCATCAACACGCAGCTCAGATACAGGTATAACACACGGCAAATTACTTTGACTAATATGTTAGACTTATTTGGAACAAAACTTGTGTTTATTCTCTCTGGAAAACATTACTCAAAATATTTTGTCCTCTTAAATGAAAAAGTTAAACCACTGGCCTTCAAGCTGTTGGTACCAGGACTTTTTGACTGTCCTTTAAGGATCATTAAGCCTTTTACTCTCCCACATAATATTCACTTCTTCCTGAAAGTCCTACTCAAGCTCACAAATCACACTTTCATTTCCAGGAAGTCAGTCTACTATTGGTGGTCCATACACATATCAAAAGGAGAACTTATTCACAGTAATATTTGATGTGTTTAAGTGCATTAAAAAACCCAACCAAACCAAACCACAAAACAAACACCCCACTTCCCCAATCTGCAAGAAGGATCATGTGATTTTTATTCCTCACAAAAGGAATTATAGACTTGATTTTTTGACACTCAGCACTCAGAAAAGGTTTTAGTATGTTTAACCTAAAGATAAGGGTCTTTTTTTTCCCCCGGCATCACCACCAAATGACTTTACTCTTATGCACAAAGAAGGGGCATTGCAAAGGCATAAGCTTCCCAACAGGGAGGAATACAAAGCCTCACGCTTTTAATTCTTTGCTGTTATTTTGGAAACAGTCCTCTGTTACTTGTTTACTGTTGTCTTCTGGAAAGACAGAATTAAGAATAATTCTATAGATAAACAATATTGATACAGTATTTTGACTGAAGTAATCTTATTCAATTATGGAAATAATTAAAACTGATATTTACAGAGAAAAACGTACAGTTTCTCCCACAATTCTGTCCATGCCTTTTTTATTCAATTCCTTGGTATTACATACAAAAAGTAAAGAAAAATAACAAAAATGCAAGTTCTGGAAACACTTATACAGAGTAAACACTGACAACTTTAACAAATGAATGTGTATTAGGGAGTTAACTCACCATGGCTTGCAGATCTACTTGAGGGTTCCAATCTGAATCATACAGAATAACCACATCAGCAGTTGCCAAATTAATTCCAAGACCTCCAGCTCTGGTACTCAGCATGAAAATGAATTTACTGCTGTTGGGAGCATTAAATGTGTCTATTGCTTCCTAAAAGGAAAAAAACATGTCATTAAAGTATCAGTGTTTCCAAACAAGCTTCTAGTATGTTGGTGGCTTTTCAATGAAATTTCTTTGAAACGTATAGGATTTTCATACCAAACCTAATTTTTTATAGAAGTAAGAAATTGCAGGGTTGCACAGGTGGAAAACTCCATTCTGAGACCACAAAATACTACATTTTTCATTTAGTTGAGGAACAAATGAAACCTTTTTACTGTGGACATATACCCTTAGCAGCCTTCTTAAACTGCAGCATTTTTGCTTTACTTTAAACAATGATGTAGCTACTTACAGAGATGTAAATAATAACTTCTTTATAATCTGATATGTAAACCAAAGACATTTCTTGTTTGTATACAAGTCTCTCACCTCTCTTTCTTCATGTGGTGTCTGTCCATCCAGCCGGCAGTACTCATATCCACGCCACATGCAATAGTCTTCCAAAATATCCAGTAAGCGAGTCATCTGACTAAAAAGTAGAACCCTGGAACCTGACAGACCACCACAGAAGGTTCTGTTGTTGGTTTTATGTTTTCATGTTAATCTTATCACAGAGCCTACTGTAAGAATTCATATGAAATATTCTGTACTATGCCTAACTTACTCAAGTCTTTCTTCTGAAGTTACTTTTCTAGTACTGATTGAACTTTTCTAGACAGGTTGGTTGATAATTTACACAGAAGAAATACAGCTGAAGAAACAGAATACTTAAAACCATGGTAAGATAATTAGCTGATGACTGATGTGCACAGACAAACTAATCCTCCCATCAGAAATTTTCATAAAACAGTAGAATGCAGGCTCTGCTCTTCCTTTTCTTCTCCATATTATTGGTCTTCCTCATCATTCCTGTAAGACTTCCTTCCCTCCATAAGTTAAGATTTTGAAAAAAGATTTTCAACAAAAACCTCACTGGAGTAATGAATGCGTTCACTGGAGGGAAGACCAGAATGAATCTATGCCGGTTTTGAAAGGCAGTTTTTACTTACAGCAAGCATTCAGATCACTACCAGTCACAGTCAGGACTCACCTTGCTCTCTGAGTTTCGCTAGCAGTTTATCCAGAACTAACATTTTACCACTGTTAGTGATGAGATGTGTGTCAGTGGTGTAAGGAGGGCCTGGCTCAGCACCGTCAAATAGGTAAGGATGGTTGCAGCATTTCCGCAGTTGCATCAGAATATTCAGCAGACGCATCTTATCCATTTTCCCAGCTGAATTCAGGATGTCAATATCTTTCATCAAGATCCTGGTATACCTGAAGTTTTACAGGCAATTTTGAACAACTCTCAGTTTTTATTTGATATTTAAAAAATTATGTAATTGGGATATTACAGGATTTCATTACTTCTGGATGTGGGAGTTTGCTTTGTTAATATAATAGTGACCTGTATTATTATGAAACTTGGTGAAAATGTCTGACTGCTAATAAGGATTTATAAACTCATACCTAAACAGGAAAGGTGATTTGTCTGTGAGCGACAATCTGTCAATTACTGGGTTACCTTACACTTTCATTTTAGGACTACAAATGGGACTAAAGATAGCACTTACTGCACTGAAGCTGCTACACTGACCTGGCTCCCTTTCTCACATCTCTTCTGGGTATGTGGCTCCTCAAGGTTTTATTTTAACTTCAGCTCAGACTTTTACTGGTGCATACATACTTCCATCAGAGACTTAGTAGGCATATGTTCTTTCAAATAAAATTAAGGAAGGAAAAGAAGTTTCTGCTATTTTTCTCCCAACCCTTTTCATTAACCTTCCTGAGCTCTTTGTAACTAGAGAATCTTTTAAAAAAAGCCCCAAAGACAGCTATAAATAGACTTATCTGACTCTCTCAACATGCAACTACAAGAAAAAAATGAGTATGAAGAGCTGTAGTGTTCTTTATCAGAAAAGAATCTTACTTTGATGCAAATAACTCACCATTCCCTCTGCATTTTGCTGAGCCCAAGATAAATTTTTACTTCCTTCTTTGGAGGCAAACTCTTTTCTACTTCAGCTTTTATGCGACGTAATAAAAATGGCTTCAAAACCTAAGAAAATTAAAGCATTTTTCCACAGATAAATTTATAGAATTGATTGCCTCAAATACAAAGTTAAAGTATTCAATTATCTGATACTTATTCAGAAATAATCGATATCTACTGCTGTCACAGTGATTCCTTCAGAAAAATAAGTCTGCAAAATGAAGTTGTCCATTAAGTTCACGTGTAAATACATAACACTACATAAAGATTGTCATATTCATCCCAGTTGTTATCCTAACCAAAGGTCAAACCTGCAAGCTTATAAAATCTATTTATTACCTTCTAACATAAGCTGTTTTGTTTCCACTAGCAGCATATACAAAATACATCAACACTTCGAAGATAAGCAATGTATGTCTTACTTCCTTCTAATTTTGTTACTGTATGATAAAAAAATGTCTTTTATCTCATGATCAGTAAAAATAGGTAAAGGACTGCCTTTACTCCTGACATATCAGTGGACTAGTCGCAGTAATAAATGGTTTCAAAGGGATCTCAAAACTCTTCGTTTTCACATTTTACATACAGATCTTGTCTGCTTCAGACAGCAATGTTACAAAGAGCAGTCTCTATAATAGAAGTTCCAATATTTAATTTGTTAAAATTCTGCTGAGCATTTCTGTAACTAAATACCTTCAACATTCATCTTCTCAGCTTCGAGATGAAGAGGTAAATAATCTGGTTTTTTGGGGGTTTTGTTTTGTTTTTTTACACTGTATATGCTAACGATGACAGGCGATTACAGCTTTAATTACTTACAGCATGAAGTCTTTCTACAAGTTTCTGATCACCAAGACAATTTTTAGTGTCGAACCATGAGTCAAAATCCTGTAGTGAAAAACAGCGCAATTGATATGAACAGTTTATCATCTGTAGTTTTAAGACACATATTGACTCTCTTTCACTCCAGCTGAGAGTGGCATAAATTTTGAGACAAACGATTTCTATGAGTGAAAGAAAAATCAGTCTGCAATTCTGTGCCAGCTCCCCAGCACATTATAAGATTCAAGTCAACTGAGTAACTCCACAGACAAAATACTGTTACTCTGCTTAATTTACAGTAGTTTTCCACGCTCATCACTGCAGTGTCCAAGTTCTTCCCCTTAACCCTTGTGTAGTGATGGGGCAGGAAGGTAAAAAAAGAAACCAGAATCCTTATATCAATGAGATGGACAACAGAGCAAAAGCAATGGAAGCAACACAAGTACAAGGACAGTAAAAGAGGAGAAAGATGACTCAAATTCTAAATGAAACCAGGCTTATGCCTATTTGGATAATTCATACTCTTCATTCTGCACTGCCTTCCCAAGCTTTGTTCCACTTAGCATAATTCTTGCATGATTTAAAGTATTACACTTGCTACTATTGGCCCGAGGCCTTATCTGCACTAACAGAATGCAGTGCTTTAACTAGGTAGAGGAAAAAACATAGTCCACAGTTAAGTAAGCCACAGTGCTCCTACCGAACCCAGGTCTTCTATGTCATGTGTCTCTTACTAGGCTGGTCATTCTTCTCTTCTGCAGATAGCAGCCTGGGAATCAAATAATGAGAACAAGACTGTACTTCCAAATCTCAACTTACATCTGCAGAATTGAAGACATCAGGTAGAAGAAAATTGAGTAATGCCCACAGCTCATGGAGGTTATTCTGTAAAGGAGTTCCTGTGAGCAGCAATCGATTTGTTGTCTTGAACTCACGTACAATCTCAGACAGCTAGAAATACAACAAATAGTCATCATCATCATGTACGTTTAAGCATAATGAATGTTCATCAGTTTCTGAAACTTGAAACAATGTCAACTAAGTTTAAAGACAGTTGAGCTACCAGTGAAATTCGTGTTTACCACTCAACAGCTTAGGGCTTGTATTTTAAAAAGACACCACACCTAAAACTTAATCTGCTAAAATCAGGTGAAATCTTTTGTGTCAAACTATCTTCAAAGTATCACGTAATTTTTATTTACCTTAGACTTCTCATTCTTTATTCTGTGGGCTTCATCAATTACCAGGTACCTCCAGTTAAACTTTTTGAAGACTGATTTCTCTTTAATCACCATTTCATATGATGTAACACAAACATCCCACTCGCCAGGCATCATAACATCACGGATAAAAGCAGCCTAAAGTAGAACAATTGAATTAATAAACAGTTATAAATATGAACAATTTAGATGGAATTCAGTGAAAACTATAGCCACCAACACCACCAATGCACCAAGTTTGCACAGAAAGCAAGACTCTAAAACATCTTTTCAGTAACTAAAAGTTACTGTAACAAAAGCCTTCAACCCTTTGCACTTTAGGCACAGACAGATCATCAGCTGGGTTAAGTAATCACAGGAGTGTTCTGTACAATACCACATACCGACTTACAAATGCAAATGTCAGCTCAGAGGTGCTTCAGCCACCACAGAACAGAGAGATTAAACACAAAACTCTGGAAGCAAAGAAAGTATAAAGAGAAGGCACACACTTCCCTTCAACACAATCTTCATTTTGTACCATGGAACTAGCAATAAACACGCTGTGGTACAAATATTGTCAGACTTCCAATTAAAACAATCTGCAAGAGCAGTACAGTGAAATCCAGGACTACAGCACTGTAAGGAACTGTCCAACTCACAGCAGAATCAGCCATTCCCCTCACAGAATCACTTAGGTTGGAAAAGATCCCTAAAATCATCAAGTCCAACCATTAACTTAACTCTACCAAGTCCACCACTAAACCATGTCCCTAAGCACAGTGCCTATATGTCTTTTAAATCCCTCCAGGGATGGTGACTCCACCAGTACCCTGGGCAGCCTGTTCCAGGGCTTGACAACCCTTTGGGGGAAGAAATTTTTCCTAATATCCAACCTAAACCTCCCCTGGCACAACTTGAGGTCATTTTGTCTTGCCATATCACTTACAAAAACAACCCCAGGTCCCTCAGCTGCTCCTCACAGGACTTGTGCTCTAGACCCTTCACCAGCTCCATTGCCCTTTTCTGGACACATTCCAGCACCTCAATGTCTTTCCTGTTGTGAGGGGCCCAAAACTGGACACAGTGTTCAAGGTGCGGCCTCACCAGTGTCAAGTGCAGGGTGACAATCACTGTCCTGGTCCTGCTGGCCACACTAATGCTGATACAAGCCAGGATGCTGTTGGACTACTTGGCCACCTGGGCACACTGCTGGCTCCTACTCAGCCACTGTTGACCAACACCCCCAGGTCCTTTTTCACGGGGCAGCGTTCCAGCCACTCCTCCCCAAGCCTGTAGCATTGCAGGGGGTTGTCATGACCCAGGTGCAGGACCTGTCACTTGGCCTTGTTGAACCTTGTACCACTGGCCTCAGCCCATCAATCCAGCCTGTCCAGATCCCTCCCTACACTCAGACAGTATCAGGTAGCCATGCAACCCCTATGAGCAGCCACAGAATTCACAGGAACATCCATTGATCCCCTTCAAGTTACAAAACCAGCCTGTATCTATTTTAAAGCCTTCACTACAAAAGATTAAAAGCTCTACAACACAACCCTAGTTACAAGGTAAGGTAGAGACATGACAAGTAAAGAGTAAGAGAAGTCACCTAAAAAAGGTGAAAAAAGTTACAAAGTGTGGGTAAAAAAGGAAAGTGAATAACATTGTCACAATGCGAACATAGAAGAGATTTAAAAAGTGCAAAAACCAAACAGGAAGACAGAGAAAGAGGTAAGTTAGACACCAAATCTTTGATCCCAATCTATTATTTCACCTACTGAATTGCATTTTTTCCTCAGTTACAAACATTAATATTTTCCATTTTCAACACTAATGCAGTTAAAGACTTCTGAAAAACCCTACCATTAAGGAAAGAGCTTCAGGACAATTCCACACACCCAAATGCTAGTTTTTGACAAACGGCACGTACATCTGTGAAATGCAGGGTACTTACTCTGGCGTCTTTATCTCCGATAAGGCAAACAGCACGTAACGATGGCACCCAGCGTTTGAATTCGTTCATCCAATTGTGCAAAGTTGATTTTGGAACCAGGACCATGTGTGGCCCAGGAATGTTTCGGTAATGCTTCAGATAGCCTAATAACGCTATTGTTTGCAGAGTCTTACCAAGACCCTGCATTGACAAAGAAGGGGAGGAAAGAAGCCTGCTGAAATGAAATACCATACAGAAATAGTTTCAAACAATGTTCCTACTATTTAACTGTGTCACTTAAGTTGTTTAAAGCAAACTATAATGCAAAGGTTTGCAATACAATTTCTCATAGCATTACAATTCCAGTTGTGAAAAAAACTGGTGTTGAATAATGCATAGTACTGCATATACATTAGATACTACAGGCACTTTAATGCTGAATTTTGCTCAATAATTACCACAAAAATTCCAAAAGATCACTGCTTACCATTTCATCTGCCAGAATGCCATTAACACCATTTTCATACAATGAGATCATCCAGTTCAAACCTCTAACTTGATAATCTCTTAGCGTTCCTCCTTTCACATCTGCAAACGTAAGATTCTTCTAAGTAGAAAACTACTAATTCTAAGTCGAAAATTTTAATTGCGATCTGCTCAGATTTTCAATACATCAAAGCAATCAGAACTGTCAATAGAATACTTACATGAAGGAGACTCCTCAAATCGAATACACACATTAGATGTTTTCCGACTCTCTGACAACAGCTCTTCATCTTCCTCCTGTTCTGTGCGCCTGTGACGGTAACTAAAGAAAGAATCCAAGATTCACGTTTATACGAAATAATTTCAAAATACTATGAAATCAAAAGTGACATTAAAACAGAAACAATCATTCATCTACAATGTGTGTGTTCTAGTACCCTGACCAAAACCACATCCTGTTATTAAGTTACTTCCTATGGTTCATTCTAGCTTTAATTAGAAAGGCTGAGACGAAGCCCTCTCTTCTTGAGCCATAACTAAACTCTGACAACAAGTATCATGAGTTCTCTAAGATACTTTTTAACGAGAAACTCAGAAATACACAACACGCATCAGTGGTGCCCTTTGAATTGATTACTTGATAACTATCATTCAGAAGAATCATATTCAATTAAAAAAATTCTTTAATTTAGAAAATAGAAAATGTAATTTTGTAAAAGGTCCAAAAGCTAGTTGCTTGCTCTTACAAGACCCTAGACTCAGGCTATGCCGGCATTACTGACGAACACAGCCAAACCAGCGGAGCTAGGCAACTGGTGCTGAGGATCCAACATCCACACTACATGCACAGAGTCTTCTTTCAACCTGGTCTAGCTCCACTCAGCCCCCATTCACTAGCAGCTGGAGCACTTCAGGTACCCTTCTGGAGTGCATCTTCTAGTCCTGCATCATGTCAGAGAAATTCAATTCAAGTGCTCCAAAATCACTCCACGATATGGAGCAAAGCATGGTAAGTGGCCAGAATCAGGGAATTTAAAAGTGCATTCCCGATCCAAGGTCATAATGTTGATGGTTCTGCATGCACACATTAACCAGCTTTTAAAGAAATTATGATACACCATGAAGAGGAAAAGTTCTGGACTACTTAAAGCATAGCCTGTATGTTACTAACTAAACAGATATGTTAAAATGCATAATTTGTTTGAAAGTGTAAGAAGTTAGAAATTAAAAAACATACTCCCCAGCTGAAATCAAACTCTGTTTTTCATCTTTCTTCATCCGTGGCCGTCCCAGCTTGACTTTCAATGGAGACGTTGGTGATTTTTGTGCTGCAGGCTGAATAAAATGTGCAAAAAGTTCTGTCTGCTTCAGGAGGAATTCAAACCTTTTTGCTCGATCTGCTTTCTAGTTTCCAAAGGAGGGAGAGAATTAAAAAAAGAAAAATCAATAACTTCTCCTCATAAAAAAAGGTATTTTTATTAACAAACAGAATTCAGACACTCGTGAGAACAACTTATATGAGGGAAGACTGACAAGACCACCTGCAGCTCAGTGGGCTATAAGCACCATGAAATAGCTCTTGAGCTTACACCTACAGATGAATTGCTTCAGAGCACCCAGCTGTAACGTGCCATAGTTCAAATGATCCTTCATGGACACCACAGCAAACTGGAAGACACTGCAGGGCTTTATAACCTCATCCCAGCGACTCATCCCCATTCAAAACTCAAAGATCAGTAAAACAACACAAAACAGGTTTTTCCGTATCAATGAGGCACATGCACATCACTATGTAAAAGCAGCAAAACATACGTCCTCCGTTGTATTTAAGACAGTTCCTTTATGCCATTTCTAAGCATCAGGTTACCTGTCCCACTTAAAGCAATTTTCATGTGATCTCATTTATATATCCTGACATAAACCACTAAAGTGAAATTGTAGTTCTGTACCATAACGTTTCTAAGAAATATATGAACCACAGAAAGCTTTTCTGCAGGTAATTTATATGCAAGTAAAAGTGCTCCAACAGCAGTAACACAAACCAAAGGGTAATAAAAATGAACATGATGTGCAATGCATGATCTCACCACAAGAGGGCAATGCATCTCTTTTAATAGGGCACCACTTACCAGCAAATAAACCTGGGAAAAAATTTATTATTATTTTGCCCTTGCATACATTATGGGACCATTTGTGTAAATAACTTGAAAACCAAATAAACTCTAAGTATCAAGTAAAACCTTCAGGAAAAAAAGAATTCTGAAGGTGGGGATGTTTATGCTCATACAAGAAAAGAAGAAATCCATTCTGAGGATTTCTATTAAACTATCAATACCTGACGGTTTTGGTAAGCTAACCATAACTGGTAAGGTTCTATATTGAATGCCACAATACACTTTTTTGCCTGCAAGATTATTGGCTGCATGTGAGCAGCACGCCTTGATAAACACCAATGGTCTAGCTCACAACTGCACAATTGATGAAAAGTAGATTTTTTGAGACCTGCTCCCTTTGCCCATTAGAACAACTGAAATAACATTCTAATTTAGCAAAGATGGACATTCACCATGTATTACTGTGAAATCAAGTTATTTACTCAACTCGTTTTCAACAAACAGATTTACTTGTGTGTCTTCTCTTCGGCTAAAAACTAAGTATTCATACAAGTTGGTATCAATTTTTCTGAGTCTAGCAGTGATGCTCTTCCCTGGCTTCTATGTTATCCAATCCTTTCAGACTCTACAGTAATTACTAGGCATCCATTTCACATTATGCTTTTAAGACAAACAAAGATACCAACTTCAACCAGGAACTTGCTACATGTGTCACTCAAGAGTAAGTCTTGTAACATCCTCCTGGTTTCTCCCTCTTTGTAACACAGAAGTTATTCTGTTACCTCTCCTCTCCACCACTACAAGCTCCTTCCATTTGTATCATGCACAAATCCTCTTCTGCATTGTTATGGCACATATGTTAAGGAGCGTATTTAAAACCTTTAATGTTTTTATGTGATGAGAAACTAGCAGCTTCAGTATTTCTCTGATTTAAGAAGTCGCTTAAGGATCCCTCTGACATGACTCAAGGGTTCATCAAATAAAACTAACAGATTCAAAACCAGAAGGGGAGAGTCCTAAATATAAAATGCAATTGAAGAAAAAATCCTTACCACAGGAGGGTGTGGGTAACTAAAACCACATGAGGAGAAAAAAGGCAAACAGACAAATCCATGGGGGGAAAAAACCCAACAAAACAAAACTCCACTGACAACTACTAAGTATAAAAACCACAGCCTCCAACTCCAGAAATCATGTAGACAAAAGTACTTCTGGAAGAGTGAGTCAGTATTTAACAGAAGTATCACTATCTGCTTCCTCTGGTCTCATATTCCTCATTAAAAACCTACTGTTAGCCACTGTCAGAAACACCACACTGGAGTAGACATTTAAATGAATCGATTTGGGTTTTTTTTCTGACACATCCAGCCTGCAGTAACTCCTTGTAACTGCGTTGATCTAGTTCAAGCAAACAAACGTCATAAAAGCATGTTTTGTTGTGAAAACACTTACCATCTTCTCTTCATATTCTGGGTCAACTTCTTTTTCAGGTCTAACCGCCTTTGGAGGAAGTTTGAGTTGAAAGGGGGGATCATTTTTCTGGAATTCAAATTTTAAACACTTTGTAAATATCAGCTTCTTTATTTACTAAAGCATAAAGATATCAAACTGAACAAACCTACACACCACAAGATAAGCCTGCTACTTTTTAAAAATAATTATTTCAAAATGAAGTGACTGTATTAATCATATTATTTCACCTAAAGCAGAACCTGATAACCATGATGAAACTAAAGAGGAGATATGACCAGGTAAAATCTAAGCTGAAGCTTTGTCTCATCCTCATGTTTATATCTACAAATAGGATGAAAACATTACAATAAAGTCCTGAAAGGGGATGAAGTTTACTCTTTCACAAAGATCTTGCTTGAAATGCATAATTAAATATGGTATCTTGAAAAGATATTTTAAACAATTAAATGTGATTTCTAAATGTAAAATTCCTAACTGTAAATTTCTGGCACTTGCAGTTTGGTTGGGTTTTGTTTGTTTTCACTTCTAGATGAAGAGTCAGGAGTTGATTTGGAAATACAGGTTTAACTACACTTAGCCATATATCCAGGAAGAGCCACAAATTAAACCACCAAATCCAATCCATGCAGCAAGCACTGCATGGTACGCTCTTAGTTAACGAAGAACGACCTTATCTACTATAAAGGAAAGAAATTTAAGAAACTGTAACAAAAATGGCTCACTTTTGCAGTTTATGAGATTCATTTCTATCTTCAAGTGGGATGCTGAAAGCATGTTTCTACAACTTCAACTGCTACATTGCTACATTAAAAAAGCTGGCAAAACCCAGGATATTGGCAAAGTATCTTTTTTAAAGAGAGAATCCTGGGAGAAATATTTGGTGCATTTTTTTTTCTTAATTCCACCTTTAAAGTATGCCTTTTTATGCACCTGCTGCAAATTAATAAAAATTAAGTATAATAATAGCAATAATCTGAAAGAAACTGCCAAGTGCACATCTGTGTAAAACATAACTGAGCAGACAAGCACTTGAAGTATCAGCCTACTATAAATACCTTAAAATGAAATAATAATTTATCTAAACTATTCAAGGTCAAGTAGGAAAACCAGACAAAAATGAGACTAAATATGTAAAAGTCTGTCAAGAAACATCACACTTAAATTTCAGAACTGTTACTGATAAATATAGATGCTCTTCAAACACAATCATGCAAACAGGAGGAATATTTTCTGAAGTTAGATGACCTTTTTAGTTTTGGCCCACAGGCATAATTCTCTGCAAAGGTGAACAGTGCTAAGAGTATAATGAACTTGTTTGACAATTTAATGATTTCTAAATGCAAGAGTTTGGCTTTACAAGGCCAAATGATTGCATTGCAAATAGGAGCATTATAAATGTTCTGTTCTTCCATCATATAATCAGCTCATCTCGGAAGGCAATGTTAGGTATTCACACCTCCATTATACGACTCCTGTTAAGAGAGACTACCAGTGCCAATATCAGGTCCAATCCTTGTTACTGAAGTGACAAAATACTCCTCCTTAGAGGAAAACAAAATTGACAGTAGGACAGCTCAGATACACCCCTTACTTCCCCTACAAATAAATGACACAGATTACGTGCTACTGGTCTATCCCAGGTAAACATGAAGTTTCTCCTGGACAAAGCAGAAGAACTCAATATGATGAGAATCCCTTTTAACAGCAAGTTTTCCAAGTAAAAGGTAATGCAATATTATCTTTCTAAGCCCCAAGGCAGATGGCTCTAATGCCAGTTCTGTTGTTACTCAGATTTCCCCAGAAGAAGAAAGCCTAGGGCAACATACAAACTTACTCAGAAATAAGTAGTTGTGAAGAACATACTCTGAATTAAAGTAGTAAAAAAGAAGTAGTAAAAGAACTCACACGTAAAGTTACTGTGGTCACAGTAAAATCACATCCTTTCAAAACAAGTTTCCCTGTCTCCCCCACCCCCCCTTATTGCAGTGTTTCTATAAAACCCTGATGGCCTCAAAATATTAGAAATTTTAACAAACAGGAGACTGACAGAAGTTGGTGAAAGAGACAAGCAACTTCAGACACATGCATCCGAATACCCTTTCTCATCCTCCCAACTTACAAGGGAAAAGAATACACTGTATTTTCACTAAAACAAACAGGAAACAGGAGTATCAGTAGAAATCTCAGTGCAAACAATTAATTAAGCAGCAAAAAAAGAACTTTGTTCTTTAACTCAGGGGTTTTTTTCCACAATCTGCCTCTAAGGTAGAAAAGTTTTCCACTGAAGATTAAGATAAGAGAGTTCCCTGAAAAGTGGTGTCATTCAGACACCTTACAAGAAACAGAGGACAGAGCACAGCAAGCTGCGGCTCAAAATGAAGTGAAATTCCACAGCCTGAATAAAAACTCTAACAGCCAAATCATTTTTTTTTCTTTAAGAAACATATTGACCACTATGGCACAGCAGCACAATGTTAATATTCAAAACCATTCTCTGCATTCAAACAATTTCTCCAGCAGGCACTCTCTAAACAGTTACTACCAACTTTTTATCAGTTGACATGCATAAAATTTTGCAGAGAAAGTTGTATCCAATACACAAACAGCCCTAAACTTTTTCCCCCCGAACCATCAGGTAATGTTCACAATTACACTGTACTGTATCTCATACCTGTTTGTATACACAAGGAATGAAATAAAGAATTGAGCCTTCTTTTCAGGCAAAAATGGACTTTCATTGGAATTAAAATGTTGACTGCACTAATATCAGTATTTCTGCAATTTTCCCCACTGTCATAAATACATGACACATTATCATCACCTTACTAAGTTTTTATAAGACACATTCTTCAGGTTAAACCTTGTTCAGTTTCCAAGGATACCCGAATACGTCACTTTTTACATTCCTTGTGCCTTAGACCGTAGCCTTTTTCCCAAAAAACTACGGAGAGGAGGCTGGCAGCCATCCGTGCTCTTTCGAGGGGTTTACTCTGCTTCACGGCTGCATTTCAGGCGGGCAGAGGGAAGGCTGAAGCCCCGAAGCATGAGGGCTGGGACAGACCGGTTCCAGCCGCCAACTCTCCGAGCCGCCACTCAAGCCCCTCGACCCTGCGGAGCACCAAGGCTCCTGTCGAGCACCACGCCTCCCATCCCCATCCCGCGCCGGGACTGCTTCACCTGGGGACCGGGCAAGGGAAAAACAACCGGGCGGGGGCACTAAAGGAGGGGGCCCTGCGGGCTGCGGAGCTGGCGGGGGCTCCATGCGGGGCAGAACTGACTGCACAGCACGGGCGAAGCTGTCAGTATCGGCATGCCCGAGCTCCACGGCTGGGAAGGGGGCACCACAGGGCCGCCCGGACCTTATGGATGGCGACGGCTGCCACTGCGATGCTGAAGGACAGACCGGGGGACCGGCCTGCACAGCGGGGCTGGGGGGGTGTGTCCGGGCGGGGGCCGGCCTGCAGGGCCCGCGCTGCTGCTCTGGCACGGCTGAGCCCCCCCAGACTGCAGCAGAGGGGCCAGAGCGCTGGCAGCAGCTCGGGCAGCCTCCGGGCCGGGGCAGCTGTAGGAGCGGGCGGCGGAGCCAAGCGCGCTCGTCCCCGGAGGCTCCACCGCGCAGAGTTCCCCCCCGCCCGCCCCCGGAGCGGTACCTCCTCAGCGCCAGGCTCCTGCGCAGAGGCGGCAGCGGAGGTGGAAGGCACCTCGCCGTCCGCCCGGGCGACATCGCCAGGGCCGGTGTCCATTTTGTGCGCGGCGGGGCCTGAGACACGGGGGCGAAGAGGGGCGGCCCCACCGCCCCAAGCACGGCGCGGCCACGCCCCTCCCGCCTGCCCGTCCCGCGCGGATCTCGCGATACTTCGGGGGCCGCGCACCTTTCCCGCCGAGCGGTGACGGTGCGCGTGCTGCCGGCGGCGGGCAGGGGCGAGGCGGTGGAGTAATGGCAGGGGGTGGTGTTAGCGGTGCCTCTGGGGAGGCTCCCGGGACCAATTCTTGGCCGTTTCCTACTGGGTGCTGCAGAAGCGGCCACAGAGGCCTCGCTGTCTCCCGTCCTCCAGTGACCACAGCTCATGGAAGAGAAAGCAGCCAGGGCCGCTGCATAGATAAGCGGTGGCTCTGGACGTGCCGTAGGGCCCTGTTGAGATGTGGTGCACGGCCTCAGGGCCTCCCAGGCATCCACTGTAATTCGGCGACAGTGCTGGTGTGGAGGGGTGTGACCTGGTGCAGCCGTTGCTGAGGCCTTTTCCATGTCCCAGCTGCCACCTTTGTCCTGTCCGAGGGCAGCCAACGTGTGCCTGGTGCAGGGCGTAGGGTGTGCTCCTTTCCCAGGGCTTCCCGAACAGCGGTCCCTGCGGCCCTGGCACCGGCTTGTGGAGCACAGGGACTCTATACTTGTGCAAGGAAACGTGGGTGCTGCCATGGAGAGCTGACTAAAGGATAAGGTGCTGCAGCAGCCAGACAGTACAACAGAATGGTGTGGGGCAGAAAGCTTTCTGCTTGCAGTTCATTTTCCTTGGTTCCAAACCCTGTTGCAAACAGCAAGTGTGTTTCCCTAAATGCCCCAGGCTGTATTTGAGAGAGAAAATCATCTCAAAATCTCAGGGGTAAGAGGTAGCAGTGGAGCTCCCAAAGCAAGAGTAGCTTATGGGAAAAAAATTATTTTTTGCTTAAGCTATTTCAAATTCAGCAGAGCCTGTGTATTTCATATGGAAAATTGCACTAATGAAGCCACTCAGTTTAGTTCTGTCAATGCAAGACATTCAGATTCTCAGCTGCTGAGCTGTAACTTTGCTCAGACTGCTGAAAGATTCCAAGAACAATCCTGGAGATGGCAGACTTAAAAAACTGAGCGCTGCAAATCGGCCATTTAACCTGGTGACTACTTACAATACTGTGAGCGCTTTGCCCAGAGCAGTAGATGAAACCCTAGCCCAGCAGGCAGAATGAGCAATAAAAGCTTTTTCGTTCCAGTAAAAAGCTCAGTAGCTGTTATCAAGATCTTTTTGCATAACTCAACAATTAAGCTGAGCAAATGGCTTATTGCAGCTCGCATACGCTGCATTTAGAAAGACCTCCGAGACCTCTTTTCTGTCCATACATTGACTCCAATAAGGTGCCGTTTTGTGAAGAGTAACTGTACGTCTCAGCTGTTCCCATGACTGCCTGATTACTCTGAAATTCGGTATCTAAATTACGGTCCAGCAGAGAAGATTTAAGCTCTAAACTCCCCTTTTTCATGTGAAACAGCTGTAAAACACTCAAAGTGTTCCAAATTATTTAGCACCCTGTTGCCTTCTGCATCTGTGGCATAGTTTGCAGCGAGGTCTGCAGTGGCCCTTCCCCATGATTTATTTTTAAAAGCTCTGGGAAGTACATTTTTCAGAGCACAATTGAGCAGAGTGACACGGCTGGTTTTGAGAGAGTTCTCTAAATAGCTTTTCCAAGCAGGGCTGTCTCGACAATGAAGTTTACCGTTAGCTATGCAAAAAGTCTCTAAGGTGGGAAAATTCCAGTCTGTGACGTGGTTGTTCTTAGCCTTTACGGAAAACAGCTCGCTAACCATTTTTAGTATTTGACTTTTCTACTCCAGTTTCAAATGCTTGTAGCTTCTGTTTATGCAAAACACTCTCAAGTGTTTCTCACTGCTTGCTTTTTACTTGAAATTCACGGGAATTATACATGCTGTGCAAAACAAGCTGCTGCTTCCGTAATAGAATGTCTCCAGTTACTTTTTTTATGTGGTTGGGCGGCAGAGCCTAGTTGTCACGTTAAAGTTGTAGATTTAGGTATTATCTTTTTGTTTTCCCAGGTTTATCGCTCATTGTTTTAAGTCTGACAGACGTAATCAGCAGGGTTGAATGCCTAGTCTCCTGCACACTACAGTTTCACAGCAGTTAAGGTGGTCTCCTCTACCCAACTCAGAAAGATGGCGTTTGACATACTGTGTGATGAGACATTTTCTTGTCAGGCACAAAAAGAGAAATTGCTTAACTTAGGCTCACTTTTAGTTTCAGACACGGCCGAAATATGTAAAGAGTTGATGAGATATGGGCCCAGGGGCATTTTCATATTTTTGAAATTTTGGATGGTGGCTACTCAACCTTTCCCAAACAGGACTAATTGTAGTGGTCTTTATTTCTCTAGCACAGATGTGTTTGCTTTGGGTAGCTTTTTCCAATAAATCCTACTATTCTGTGGAATTACTTTACAGGCCAAGTTGTTATAAAAGCCCCTTTCGTGTGAGTTTGTGTGGATGAGTTGTATAGGTACCTACGTATGGGTGAGGGTGGAGAAATGTTACATAGAAGCAGGCTGAAGAAAGAAATAATACATGCTGAGAGATAGCGTGTGAAAATCCCTCAAGAACTGATCAGCTGTAGAGACCAGCAGACCAACTAAGTTCACCAGAACAGGTAAACTCAGTACACCAAGAGTCTGCCAAATCCAGAGGAGGCCACCAGCATGCACAAGCATCAAAAGATGGTGTCACTCAGACCACAGCCAAAAAGTGATGGCTGTGGCTGCTAAACACGAGTGGATATGCCTGCTGAAAAAAAGAGGAGCCCTTCAAAGACTTTCTGAGCACCTTAGTAAGCAGGTGAGGGTGGTGAGACACTGGCCCAGGTTGCCCAGAGAGGCTGTGGATGCCCCATCTCTGGCAGAGTTCAAAGTGGATGGGGCTTTGAGCAACCTGGTCTAGTGGAAGGTGTCCCTGCCCATGGCAGGGGGTTGGAACTAGATAATCTTTAAGGTGCCTTCCAGCCCAAACCATTCTGTGAGTCTATAGGTTGGCCTCCCAACTGTTGTACAAAGCAAGTAACTTCGTGCGTGTATGCGTAACTGAAACATGTGGATGCATCGCGTGGGTGGTTACCTGCTGTTAGCAGTGAAAACTTGACTCTGTGGATAAGAACAGCTTAAATAATAAAAGGTGTCTTAATTACCGGCTTTGATGTGGTTCTTCCCTGTCTGACAATCCGGTTTACAAGTGGCAGTACCGCTGGCAGCTGCCACTAGGTGGCAACCCCGACCTGTACCCGCCTGCGGCCGCTGCGGGAGTCCTGACTGCGAGCTCATCGGGCAGCCTAGGGACTATTTAACGGGAATGCTGCTCAGACTTAAAACTGATTCGATCAAGAATAGGAAATATATATACATAAATTAGATTTGCAAATTATCTTTTACCGGCTGTTGTTTAATTCCTGCTAGGACTGTATGATGTATGTTCAGTACCTTCCACCAGAACAGCAGAAGTGTCTGGTTAAGGGCCTTGGGTAGGTATGTTCTCTGACTTTGGCATCTGTTTACTCCCTGTGTGCATTCAGGAGGCTCTCCGCTAAATGGCATAGTCCAAAATTCACATTTACCACGCTAGTAATTTCTAGCTTAAATGTACTAGCGATGAGCTTAAACCACAACTGTGTAAAACGTGTTAGCTGTAAGCAATAAACAGCCTTACACCTCAGAAACAAACAGGATCCGGCAGTAACAAAAGTGCTGTCTCTGAGCCGTTTGTGAGTTGACTTGTGTAGTTGCCACCTTTATTTCTGCACCTACATTAGCCCAAGTGTGAGGAACCACTGCACTCACCACGCCTTACCCTGACTGCAGTGTTGTGATCTCACTTAAAACGCTTGTATCAAGTGTTGCTATTTAAATACTGCTTATGTTAAATATTTATTCAATACCACTAATAGACCCTGGCCACCCTCCCTGCCCATGGGGGCCAGGAGCCCCCTTTAAACTCAGACCTGCTCCCTGAAGAATGGGCAGCCAAGCACAGTAGCATGGCCAAGAGGTCACCAGCTACTGTCCAGCCCCACAGCACCTGGGCAAGGAGGGCAGCTCTAGAAAGGGTAGCCGGATTCCACTGACAGTCCAGATCATCGGGTGAGTTTGTGGTAATGAGGCAGATCCAAGGTCAAGCCAGTCCACAGGTTAGAATCACATCTGGTGAGGACAACCAGCATCAGGCACAGCCTAGTGACCAGCAGGCTGGTCCAACATTAAGCTGAGCTGAAGACCAGTCCTACAGCCCAACTCAGGCAGGAACTGAAGGTCCAGGGCTGAGCCCAAGTGGGGCTCCTGGGGCTATAGGCAGGGAGTGTGAGTGAAGGCCCCAGGTGAGGCTGGCCGGGCTGCTGGCAAAATCATACATCTCTTATCACAGCAGAAAATAGACAGCATTTTTCTTGTCTGTATTTCAAGCATCTTCCAGACAGCAGTGCTCCCAAACAGGTCTCCCTAGGCTTTCTGTGGCATTCATGCAGGCTCCTAGGAAAGTGCTAGGGCTTTCCTTGAATCTCCTTTATCTTGTTTCGTGGTGTTTCTGCCAATTACATCTCTTCCAAAACGTAGTTTACCACACTGCTGAAAATGGTGGTCTCACTACCTTTCTCCAGGTGGGGTCTGGCTCTGTACTGTCCTGGGCAAGCAGCGCTGTGAAGGTGAGCAACAGCAGCAAGGCTGACCCAGTAGAAAACTATTTCCCATCTTTTATAAGTCTTTTATAAGAGTAAGCCTGGACTAAGTTCACACCCTGCCACAAAATCAAACTCCATCTACCACCACTATCTCCCTCTCTTGAATCTCAAGTCAACTCAGAAGGTGAAAACCTTCTGCTACACCTCTCTTATGCAGTTTTACTTACAGCCTGTGGTTTAGTATGTACCTCCTATTGTTTAAGTTGTCATAACCATTTCCCTGCTCCCTCATTTGGCCTAAGCTAGAGGAGGATATTTTACAGAGAAGCTATTTCCCACATCTCCTAGAAGGGACTTATTTCAGTGAAGAAAGTACTTGTTTCTCTGAAGTCTGCTGCCTGGCCGGAGGGACTTGTTTGGCAGAGAACACCTCTGCCAGTTTCTGGTATTACATCTTCTGTGGCTGAGAATTCAGAAATGCTACCTCCATTCCTTTGTCAGTGGTTCTGTCCTTACCAGTAACTCTGTTCAGTGGCACAGTTCGCTGCATTCTTGCACTTACCCGTGCAGCCATTTCATTCAGATCCTTACTTCATAGGATTCCAGATATTTTCCTTCCTCGTAGAAAGAAACCACCTAAAATGAGCTTTTGGTTTATGCATCATTCATTTGTAACTCGGGTTTTGCTGAAGATGTCATTTCTGAGGATGTCCATTGCTGCAGAGCTTTGTGGCAGCTGAGCAGATGAGAGCAGTCCAGCCCCTGTGTGATGTAGTTCAGGGCTACAACCAAGGGATAACCTGATTCTGCCTCACTTACAGGCACAAGCACATCCAAGCAATGTGCTTTAACAGGCTTGACATCAAGTGTTCTGAGAGAGAGAGGATTTTGACATTGTTTGTTTGGTTGGGGTTTTTTTGTGATGCAGGCTGCAAATTCATGCATCACTTTTCTGTATCAAGTTTTCATTTCACCCAACAGACAGTCTCTGGAGTTGCCAAAAGGCTTTGCAAATACCAGACCTCATTCACCGTTGAAAACTAACGAAATCGCTAATGTACCCTTTGCGTCTGCTTCAAAGAGCTGAGAGCTGTACAAATACTCACTGTTTTTTCCCATCTCGTATGGAATATTGCATTTTTAATTCCAGGTTTTAGCAACCAAAGCTTTAGTGAGATACTGCAAAAGCTTCTATCTGTATTTCCCAACCGCACAGGGGTTTTGCTAAACATTTATTCACTTGGTATCCTCTTTTTGGGGAGCTGTGTGTTCATTTTTCTCAGCGGGAGAGCCAGGAGCTCTCACAGTTTGCTAAATTATGAAAGTGAGAAGACTGTCATCTCCCCATGGATGTGATGATGCGATGAGCTAGGTTTGTGTGAGCACATTAGAATGTGTTAATTTACTGAGCCTCGTCAGGAACTTACTGCAAAGGTACCTTAATTGCCTATTTGGATACCCTTAGTCCTTTGCAACTTGAAATTAAACGTAGTGGCTCCTTCCCCCACACCATTTCTGTGTTCCTGACCCCTCGCACTGTTACTGGCGTTTCTGCAGCCAAGCAGTGGGTTAGTTCAAGGTTCTAAAAAGCAAAAATCGAGCCCAACAAAGAGAGTTAGTATTTTTCTCAGATCAGCATAGCAAAACAAGTCAGCTGCCCACACACACCAAGGCCAGTGCCAACACAGCAGGGAAACAGACCCACGGCAAGCGGGAGGGTGGGACTGCAGCCGCACTAATTTCTATCAGTGTAAGCTACTGTAAAGCAGACGTTAATGAACAACGTTACAGCTGTGGATTCTGTCCTGAACATTTTGCCCACCTCCAAACAACGATCTCGCGCAGATTTAGCAATGATCAGGGGTTCCTTCGGAAGACATACAATGATTTTGCCCAAACCTGGAGCATTGTGTCAAAAGAGCCCCTGACCAGAAGAGTCTAGTTTTGTTGGAAGTGAAAGGCTTCTTAAAAGTGATTTTAGATCAAAGCAATAGCTGTCAAAGGAGGTGTTTCCAACTGAAATAAATCTGAAGCATACTTTGCTGCTCACCGCAGTGGCATCCTTTTCTCCCCCAACCCATGTAGTGGTTTTGCCATATCGAAAGCCTGTAAATAACCTGCCTGTAACAGAGACAGACTCTTTAAAAATGTTGGATATTTGTGATTATCCAGCAAGCAGGCCAGTGCAGGGTAGCCTTTAGCAGCTCTCTGTAGGGATGGTTGAAATTCTTCCTTCACAAATTCTCTGCCCAAAATAAGTTCTCTTTCTCTTAAGCAGAAGCCTGTTTCTGTGGGTTTGATTTCACACCGTTATCCCTAAGCCGATCACGGACTATTTGTAAATGTAACAGTTCTTCTTCAAAGGCTTCAGGATGCACCAGGATTTCCCTTAACTACAGGAAATGCGCAGAAGGATGCTGCAAAGTGCTGCCTCCATTAGCCTTGCAAACATGGCAGATGCATTGCATAAGCCAAAAGCCATCACTTCAGTTGCCACAGGCTTTATCCTGCTGTGAAAATACTTTTATTCCCATCCTTTTTATCCATTTTTAATTGCCAACATCCACTGACTGTGAAAAACCAGGCTGAACCTGTTCTATTTTCCAGAGTACCATCCGTTTCTGAAGGATCTGTTAAACTAGAGTAGCTGGGTTTAGTATATCTGAGTCCACAGAGAATCTGTTTCTGCCTTTCTCCTCGCTCCCCCTTTTTTTTTGCTATTTTGCTTCCCTGACTGCCTGGGCCTTCTTTCTTCCTCATCCTGTAACGCGTCTGCCTTTTCTGTAACAGTCTCAAACACGCAGCTGCCAGCAAAACAATTCTTCCGTTCCTGCATTTACAGTCTTCACACAGAGCAACCTTTTTACACATGTAGTTCAGAAATCTCTCTGTTTGCTGGAACACCCTCTGCTCAGTCGTGGTTAAATAAAGGGGTATTTCATTTTTCCTTCGGTTACCTGGAAGGGGAAGGTGTCTGTTTCACCCAGTTTTGCCATCTGGATGAAAATGTCTCACAAGGGAAGGGGTATGGTTCCTATAACCCTCAGTGACGTGGTTTTGGGCAACACCGAGAACAGAGGCTTTAACGCTCCTGTGTTCATTTTCTCATCACTCTGGAGCGTTCTCTGGTCTTGGTAAGAATATTTTAGGGAAGCCAAGACCCATCCTCTGCTTCATGATGAGCCTTCCATGTTTGTGAGTCTGAAAACAGCTAGGTTGATTTTTTGCACTTCAACATAAATCACAGCCTTCTTTTTCCATCTATTTCTGCAGGTCTTGTGAGACCTTTCTTTAAGCTTCACCTCCAAACTTCAGGCTGCTCCGGATAGTTTGGAGTAAACTGGTTTCAGCAAATCATCGGTTTCAGCAAATCATCACTTTCAGGAGATTAAAATTAAAACTTAATTATAATTTGCCATTTCTGACCTGGAAGAGAGATGTCATAACCTTGATATCAAATAGGTTATTTTGGATTTCTGGCTGTTCCCGATTTGACTGTGCCATAGCACCAGAATCCATCCTCTGTGCACAGGTAAATTCCTCCAAACTGCCCTAGAAAGTTAATCAGTTGACCTGCTCACATGTGAGCTGAGTAGGATTCATGAGAAAGGAAATAGATTTTTCTTAACTTCTAAAAGGAATTAAGACAATTCGAGAAGAAATTCTGGCTCTTTAAAAAAGCCACCTTCTCTGCTTCTCTATCTCCTCCCTCAGCCGTAAGGATTATTCACTGACCTTGAGGGGCCGTAGATGAAACTACCCCACAAGGAAACCCTCAGGAAAAGGTGGATACCGGTGCATGTGTAGAGAGCAACGGCCATGTAGACATCATCAGAAGCTGAAAAGTAGCAGAAACGCAATTTTTAAAGTGTGCTTCTGTGGATGACAGAGAAGAGAGAAACCTATCTTGTGGCAAATGTGCCAGGCCAGAGGTTTGTACCAAAATGGGGCTCTGTTTGCTACCGCTCCCTCTTTAGGAAAAGGCAGAAAAATACACTATTCAGCAGAACACCAGCTCCTCCACCAGTTACTTTCCTAAAGAGAAGACTTTGCTATGAGATGCTGGACATCTGCTGCTGTTTCCCAGAGGAGATCAGTGCCAGAGGGCGTTGGTCTGTTTTCTGAAACAGATTGACAGGGTTCTCCCTCTGTGTCATGAGAGCTCTTGGGAAAATTAGATTCTGCCCTGTCCAGAACAATAAAGGCCATACCCACATGCAGCTTACATCGTTCATATACTTCCTGGAACATAACCACAGCAACGTTCAACTGTCTGTTTTCTTTTCTTATTTTCACGATGGCTTCTGCTCCGAAAGCAGGTATCTGACCGTTGGGTCCCGCTGCCACCGAGAGCCCGTGGGTGACCGAGTACGCAGCACGGTTCAGGGAAAATATATTTGTCAGTTTGGCAGCGTAGTGCAGACAGGGTGGGTGTCGTTCTATGCCAGTGGTCAGACTCGGGTTTTTGTAGTTAATTGTTTAAACGACAGCAACAAATCATGTTGCTCTGATGACCCCTGTGCGCTGCTCTATGAGACCTGATTTGTATGGTGAGGACAGGCTGTGAAAGGAAGGGAGGAGAAGAGAAGGGCCTCAGTTATCCCCTGTGACTTTGCTGAATTTGTCCTTGTGAATGGAAAGAGAGTGAAATATTTGTCTGCAGGGGAGAGCAGAGTGGTAACTGTCAGGAACAGCTGGAACATATAGACTGTGTCATGTCTTTTTGTGGAACTGGGCTTTTCTGCTTGCTGTGGGAATGCTGCAGAGGCACGTTAGCATTTTGCTGAGTAAGTGTGGTGCGAGCTCCATATGTAAACAGGGATCAGTCACCAGATGAGAGAAAAGGGCTGTTCTCCCAGGGCTAGGGCTGTCTCTGGCGTGCACCTCAACCTTCACGGCCCCTGCGGCATTTTGTAAATTAAATGTGGGGCTAGATTTTCGGGAAAATATATATGCTTGTGGGAATGTCAGTCTAGTTAACTCCGTGTCTCTTCCTGCTTTGATACACATAAATCAGTGACTGAACTAAATCCTCCATATTCTTCCCATCCTCTCCATCCCAATAATTCTTCTGTCCGCAGAGGAGCACGGGCTCTGCAGTGTGGAAAATTGCACACTTACTTCTTTAAATCACTTGCCTGTCGGGTTATAAAGGAATTTCCCATCAAATGCAATTAGCTAATTTGCTCTCTGGTTTTATTAGTAATCGAGCATTGTTTTTCTCCGAAATATCATCAGTAGCCTAAGTTAGGAGAGCAGTGGAGCAGCACTTCCACGACGAGCAGAGAATTCCTCTGAGGCATCTGGCTGACGTGAATCACACGCACCTTCAGGGTCAAACTAACCCTGCTTGCTCCGATCTTTGCTAGAGGCACGTGTGATGTTAGTCTGGCGGGGACAAACACTCCAGCATGATGCAAATAAAGACAGATTCCTGCAATTTGATTGAGAATTATCAGAACACGAGTGACCTGTACAATTTGTGTAGAATAGAGAATGATTTTACCTTCTGGGGTTTCAGTTTTACATTTTACATTTTATTTACTTTTGCTTTCTCTGTAGTCAGGTCTGCAGGTCATATCCATGAAGGCTTCTCAGCTTAGGACTTTATTCGAGGAAGTGGCATGACAAGAAAAAAAGTTCTCTCTTGTCAGACTTTGAAGATTTGCTAAGATTGGCTCTGATCTCGTATAGAAAGAAAGAGAATTTTATCCTAGCTGCAAGTCATTTTGGTTTGGGTTTTTTCAGTAGTCGGTCATTTCTGGGAGCATTCCCATAGCTCTGCCTACAGCACATCTGGAGAGGCAGGCACCGCTGGCCGCTGTTAGTGTTGCCAGGCAAAACCTGGTGTCTTTCAAGGTAACTCTGCAATATATATAAAATAAAAGTGTGAAAAGCGAGACAGCTAAGCCCAAGCAAACGTACGTAATTCTAACCTTTCAAGCCTTTCAGCATTGCAGCAATATCAAGAAAATCATTTTAATTTTTAAACCTTTTTAATTGAGTTTTGCCAGTGATTTCAGCACATATATTCAAAACATACTTGAAGCCCGAAACTAAATGCTAATGGATAAATGCAAAAGCTGGAATTAAAACAGAACACCCCAAGGGTTTTGCAGAAATGTTCAGCCAAAATCAATTTTTCTTTGCTCTTCTTTCCCTCCCATTTTCCTCAGCTCACTCTCTACATATGTCTTCAGCTGTAAGATTTTTAAAACAAAGACCCTGTCATTCACCATCGTGGTGAAGGATTTAAGTAAAGAATTTTATAACGGAAAAGGAGTTGAAAAATTTGTGCATGGAGCAGGACAAAAGTGAAACCCCACTTCTTCCATCAGGGCTGGACACCGTTCATTTTCAAGCCTGCTGTTGTCAAACAAACGTGAGTGACACATTATCAGCACAATGAAAATTGTTAGGGCAAGAAAATAACTTTATTTGCTCTTTTAATGTTTGGAGCACAAATACCAAGGAGGCACAGCAGCTTTCATAACAAACATGTTAACCCCCACAAGCTCTGCTTAATTATGATTTCTGGCTTCCTGTACTTCCCCTCAGGGTACTGGCACCACACGTAAACTGGCACAGATTTTATTTATGCTGAATATGCTGAGCCGCAATGGGCAAATAGTTCGGCAGGTGCTTCACGAGCAGCTGAGCCGTTCCAGCAGTGAGGTCAGGAGCCGTCTGACCGAGGAGCGACAAATAATCTAGCAGGCAACAGAATCCCCGTACCCCTCCCTGTCACCATAGCTACCACTAAGCAGGCGGTTTTGGGGCAGAAGTGCCAATTTAAGCAACTTCTGATTTCTTATTTCTGCCTCTGCATCACCGTTGGTCAGGTATGAGTGTGTAGTGGGCCACAGCATTTATCAGGTCAGGCAACTTGTCCTTGTCCAGCTGGAAAATAATATTTTTTTTTTAACTCATTTTTTTCCAGTCAGTTTTCTGATTCAGTTTCTCGTAGCCACACAAAGATCCTCTGTCTGTGTAACGGGGGAGACAGCAGAAGGGCAGGGACAAGTGGCTTAAGAAATGGGGACTGCTGGTGATGGAAGCAGCATTAGCACTGAGCTCAAGTGAAGACAGAGCCAGAGCTCTCCTGAAGGCTGGGGTTTGGTGTTCGGTGTTTAGATCCCTTGGGCAGTGGAGGTTCCTCGCCATCCTGTCCTCTCCCCTCGCCATCTCCTCTGCTGCCTTGTGGCAAGTGGTTGTGCAGCTGTACAAGGAGCCTGACAGGGGAGCCCATCTGTCTGAAGACTCATCCGGTGAAAAATGGGTATTGTTATGACACTGCAGGGATGGCACATGAAATATGTCACAATTCATTTCATTTTGGTAGGCTTAAGGCTATCGGAACTGGCAGAGTGACACAGTCCAGTCACATGTGGAAGGAAAGTGTGACTTTCCTTCCCTAAATAAGTTCCGTGGCTGGATGCATCTCGCCCAGGAGAAGCGTTACAAAGCCTTGTTCGCAAACCTGCTATTAAACATGGGAAGTTGTTAAAACATCACTGTGGATAAAGGATAACTGGAGCTGAGTGGAAGTGGTAGTGGAATATCAGGTTGGGAATTAAATTAGATTGCCAGGCTGTGTGAAAGTCACTCTCAAGCAAAAACCTACCTAGCGAAGTCAGAGCACATTTGAAATGAAGTGCTTACAGTTCATCCGTGACAGTTTTCATTTATGGTAAGATTCTCTTAAGACTGGAGGTAATGTAAAGGACTAGCAACAGGGATGCTATGGGTTTATCCATGTTTATTTATACGGTTATATAAATGTACATAGGGCATATATTTATATATTATACGCCTTTTATAGTACCTATTATATTAACTCTAATAAATACACATTGCCACAACATTTTTGCTGAAAACCTTGTGAAAAACCAAGCCTAGTTTCCAGTTTATCAGATTCCGGCAGTGACACTGCAATCCACTGCCAGCCTGCCCTGCCAAAGAGCTCCAGCATAGCTGTGAAAAATTCCATGGAAGCGTTAAACTCTCACCCAGGCCTGACACCAGTAACCGCCCCGGCAGAGTCAGGCTCCACCGTGCATAGGCAGAGCCGTATGAGACTCCTCAGAAATCGCCAGCTAGTGAAAAACGGTGAAGAATCACTGCGTCCACTGTAAGTCAAAGCCATAAGCACCTTCCTACAAACGAACACAAGCTGCCCTGTCCTTGAACAGCCAGGAGTTTCCCGTCATGGAGAGAGGCACTAACTCCAAGGATACCAGCGATGTTCTGCGGTCGCATTTTTTAGTTGTCACAGTGGAATGGCAACCTGCCTCCCTGAAGTCACCTCTGAAAAAGTCTGTTTCTAAAAAATCTGCAATTATGTGACCAGAAAAATTAAGTTTATTCGTAGTAAATTCATACAGGGGACCAAATGCCTCTGAAAAACCTTTAAACCCACAAACTGAGGAAGTTTGGGAGCAGCGGACCAGGCGGACGGAGGCAGCTGCAGTGGACATTGCAGTGCGGAGAGAGCACAGCAGATGTGCGGGCTGGCCCGCAACGGCCCACTGGCCGTGCCTCCACCGACAGGCCACAGCCCTTCTCCTGCCCGAGGCCAACCCCGCCTGGGGCACCAGTACATCAGCGGGGCCACCGCTGTCACCGCTCCTCCCGCGGCTCCCGGAGCTCCGCCGGGGTGATCGCTCATCCTGCTCCCCCGGGCAGGGGGGCTGTCAGCGTCCCCGGGGCTCCGGGCTCGCTGGGGGCCGCGGAGCCGGGCTGCCCCGGGTGTGGGGTGGGGGGCGAAGCCGAGCTCCGCGGGGCGATGCGGCGGGCGGCGGGGCCGGGCGCGGGGGCCGCCCGCTGGCGGCGGCGGCGGCGGTGGGTGTCGCAGCCGCGGGCTGCGCGGCGGCGAGCCCCGGCCGCCCGTCACGTGCTCGGTGTGTTGCATTGTGTTTGCGGCGGAGGGAGGGCTGGCCGTGTCAGTGATCAATGTCATGACTTCCTCCTCGGGCTGGAGCCGTGTCAGAGCCCAGCTGAAGGAAGCTGATTACTGCGGGTTTCAAACTGGCTGGGAACAATACACACAGACACACAGACAGACAGACACGCACAATCGCCCAGGCACACGCACCCGCGAGCACACGCACAAGCACACGAGCACACACGACCACGCGCGCACACAGGCACCCGCACCCGCAGCCCGCACCCTGGCTCCCGCGTCGCCGCTGCGCGCCGGGGGGGAAGATGAGCTCAGGGGACGTCGTTTGCACGGGATGGCTCATTAAATCACCCCCCGAGAAGAAACTCAAGCGATACGTAAGTGCAGCGGCTCCGCTGGTATTTTTTTCTCGCTGAAGGGCTTTCGGCATGTGCGCGGGGCCGTGCGCTGCCGCGGGAACGAGGTCTCGCCTGTTGGGGCTTCGCCGTGGACCAAAACAAAAAGATTCACAAGTCCACGCGCTTGCGGAGTATTTTAGTTTTCGCCGGTACTCTTGTGCCCTTTGGATTTAACCTTTCCCGGCTTGTAAGGTTATAATACTTGGGTTGTTATGCAACCTATCTTGGGTTAAAAAACCACATTTCAGTTTCAGTTAATGTTGCCGTAACTAACAGAATTATTGTAACAGAATTTCAGATGTCACTTGTCCAGGGAAGGGCGAGAACCGCCTGAAGAAACCCTAATACTTTAAATTCTGAGGCTCTGCTTTGTGAAGGTGCCGTGCCATTTCTATGACACTTGCTGAAGGCAACATCTGCAATAGTTTTACGGACCGATCTAAGGCGGCAGGCGCGGTCGCTAGCAGCGAGCTTTACTCTCTGTCCGTGATAAAGGGGTGCTGGAGGATGCCGTGCTGCGAAGTTGCTGCGGGCTGAGAGGTGAAGGGGGCTGCTGAGAAGCAGCCAGCGCTGCCTGCACGGAGAGCTGCGGCTGCATTCCGTGCAGAGGGGGCCCCTTGTTTCGCTCTCTATCTGCCTGCCTGTTTTTCTGACAAAAAAAAAAAAAGGGGGGGGGGGGTGTTGCGAGCGTAGGAAACGGTACCATCGCGGGGCTGCGGGGAGGGCGCTCGGGGCAGAAATAAATGACCCTTAAAAAACTGCTTGGGACGGCACGTCAGCCCATCGTGGGCCATTTTGCAGACTCACGTGTGATGGTTCGTCGTCAGGCGCGTGGGTGCTGTTGATCCACTTTTGGAATGGGTAATTCTCGTTTGAGTCACGCACTGCTCACCCACCGCACCCCTGGCCGGGGCTAGAAGGATGCCACCAGCCGGTCCCTCGGCTGCCGGGCCATACACAGCTGACATCATTTGTCGTATCCACTCCTGCTCATCAGCATTTTGTCTGCACTGCTGATGTTGGCTTTTTCTGGGAATACGAGGAATAACTGCCTCGTGAAGAATGGGGTAGATATCCTTAGGTTGTGTGTTTTCTCTTTGCGCTAAAAACTAGGAGAAAGGCTAATTTACTGATGTTAGAATTTACTCTTAACTTATCCTAAGCCAGAGTTGCTTCTTTTAGATCACAGTGTTGCATTGAAATGGCTGAATATTTGCTTTGTTCAGTTTGCATTTTCCAGTTCAAAAATACCCACTGTGATGTGTCTCAAGGGAGCTGCAAATAAAATACGGATATCTAATTTTTGTTATATTTTGTAACTAATAGCACCGTACAGCCGGCACTAGACAATGTAAGAGCCACTGATTCACCCAGCTGGTATCATTAGTAACTCTGCCAGTGAAGCTATTTTTGATGACTCAAGATTCATAAAAGGGCAAAGTAGAGAAAACAGAATGTGATAAAGATGGGATTTGAAAGCCCCCATTATACAGTCAAGATAATAGTCACAACAGGGGCTCTGATCGGCTCACAAGACTAGTTGCAGTCTGCTCTGTTCAGATTTTGCACTACAAAACCTAGGAAAATTTGGTCTATGTTATTCTTCAAACGTCAACTACTAGATTAGCCAGATCTCTGCAGATTAGGCTTTGTTTTCTGGTTAGGAGGATAAGCTGCTCCTTTGTCCATAATAAAGCAGAAAGAAATCTGCTGCAAGTACAGCAAAGATTAATGTCCGTTCTCATATGTCTGGTTACACAGTGGATGCTACAAACCAAATGGAAATTCTCTCTTACCTGCTTTAAACTGGTTTTTTCCCACTTTTTATATAGTTTCTCCAGTGTGGTAGCTTGTGCATCTTGCGCTGGGGTGGTAGATAGCTCAGGCTGAACCACAGTGACTGCTTAAAAACAACACCAGCTTTGAAACAATGACTGTTTAAACTGACTTCAGTAGGTGTCAAGTGTCAACCGCTTACAGGAGAATGGTGTTGGCTCTGGTTCTGAACTGACAACATACATAAATCCCCAGGCTTTACACCACCCTTTGTGTTCAGTTGGCAAAACCCATGGTCTGAGCTGAAGCTTCCAGGGAGCTTCAAATGCGGGCTTGGTCTGCTGCCCACTGGGACCTCTCTCACACTGGAGTGATTCAGTTGCTCTCACGGGGGCTGTCTCCCAGTTTATATTTTCCCGAGTTCAGCATCCGGCCTTTGTAAGGTCCAGCCTGAGGGTCTCTTGTTTTACACACAGATAATTCCATCTATTACAATCACTAAGAAAATCCAGTTGATTTCAGTGGAATCTGTAGTTAAGAGACCAAAGTGATGAATTCAGGTTGTGAGACTGGGAACTGCAAATAGTGCCACTGAAGTCATGGAGAATGTTTACCGTGGTTGCAAACTTAAACAAATGCATCTTCGGGAGATCGGAGCCTAAAGACCAAAGTATACCTTAATTTTTGCCTGTTCTCTGATGAAAGAAATTAGGTTTTCTATGCATAAACAAGTCAGAATTTGTCTCTAGGTAAGCAGAACATTATTTTCAAAACTTTGAAAAGAGAAATGCAGGTGTTAGGAGTCTATATTTTTCCTGTAATGTCTTACCAAGCTGATGCTCTTAGTAGCACTATTCTTAGAAGTGTCTTATCATTCCCTAACAAAGGCTGCTCTCTTGCATGTGCAGGAAACGAACAGGAGATTAATTACCCGAGTGTAACTTTCTGTAAAAACAGAGAGCTTAATGCTAAATGCAGAGAATTCATTGGAAAGCACAGGGAGCTTTCCTTCGGCGGGCAAAGTCTCTAATAGTGGTTTAATAGCATGTACAATGCTCTTCCCTCTCTCTGATACTGGAGCCATGAATCTACTGTGTCAGCCTGGCTAAAGAGGCACTTGTGCAAGGAGTCTCCCGGGAGAGCACTTGCTGTCTGTTGTTGTTCTTTGTCCCCTAAGCGTGACCTGAAAGCTGCTCCCATTTCTCCACGTTTCTCCAGCTTTTCTCACTGGTCTGTGAGGTCCTGAGGGGTGCCAGGGAACCCCCGATGCTCTGGGGGAGCTGGGTTTGGGGTGGGGGCAAGAGAGGAAGAAGCTGCTACCAAAAACCAGGAAGCGGTGGTGGAGGAGGAGGTGAAGTCCATCATGCTCTAGACCAAAAATGTTGTGTTTCAGTCCCAGCTTGACACTCAAGCCCCACAGGAGGAAAACCTGGCCCCACTGGAGAATTGTGGTATTGGTATTAGTGGATCATGAGCAGCAACCCCTGAAGGGAATTAGATGTCGTGGGAGCATCTGCTTCAGGTCTGATGGGTTTCGCAGTGCCTTATATTAGTGCTGAATACATCCAGCCAGGGATTTACATTAGTCATTCAGAGCCGCAAGGGAAAAGAATGTTTATTTTAAAAAAGTGTTTGCTAAAAAAAATGTAAAAATTCAGAAGGCTCAGGGTGGTGTTGTTCACATAATCCTATTCTGTGATGCCAGCCTTGAACCACCAGCTTTTTGATACTTTTTATATGGAAATATATCTGCTCTGTTTACTGGAGGGGGCGGGAAGGATGGTTTCATGGCTTAGAAAAAAAAGGAATTACTACAACCAGTGCACTATGAGGGGAAAAAAGACCTGCAGGACGGCACAGAGGATGTCTGATGAAATAAGAGACCAGTGCCATTGAGAAGACACGTTGTTGACGTACCAATAAGGAGGAAGAGGTGGGATTTTTGACAGGCAGCTCATTTCAACTTATCCTGAAATCGCTGTCCTGTAGTTTGTCACACCTCTGAGGAGCAGCAGCGGTCGGTACCCAGCCCACCCGCCAGCTCCGGTGAATGCCACACCAGAATTTCCTTACTGGTAGCGTTAAGCGATGTGGTTTGCAATAGTAAAGGGCTGAGTACAGATGCTTGCTTGTTGTGAGTCAGTGCAGCTCCACTTAAGTCGATGCTGCACAGCTGTACCCCAGCTGAAGAGCTATTTTTAATCTTCGGTACTATACAATTTGATGAGGGAAGACCACTTGCTCAGAAAAAGGCAAGTTTCCCACTTCTCATGAGTAAGTGGCGTCTTTAAACGTTATTGAAAATCAAAATTCCTTGTCAGCATGTCGAGAACAAGAGTCCCAAATGGACCCCATGTTAGAAAATTTGGCCTTGCACTTCTTACCACACTCCTTCTTGGAGTGTCTGGTCTGGGAAGACAAACAGAGGTATAAATTAGTGTACCAGATGCACAAAGCTGGTAAAGCGGTGTCCATTCCTGCTGTCTCTGTGCGAGGGACTGGGAGTGTGGTCAGAAGGGCTCCGCAGCAAGTAGCTGCAGGCAGACATTTCTGACTGTTGGGGGATCTGCCAGAACTCGACCACAGCACCATTGCCAGGGTTTTACAAGATAAGAGAATCTAGACGACTTCTCCATTTTTAGCTGAAGTTCTGGTATTTATCAGGAGAACAAAAGGGAAGTTACTGGCCACTAAGAAGAAAAAGTAAAATAGAATTATGGAAGAGTTTGCTCAAGTAATAGGAACAAGAGTTCCACAGCACTGCTGAGGGTGGGTGGATGCCGAGCGTCTGCCCTCTGACCTAGCACGGGGCTGGTGTCAGCAGAGGACACTGCCACCCTCACCTAAAAGAAACCCCCAGTGCTGTGTGAGGGCAAGTGCTTCTGCTGGTGTGGGATTTGGGGGAAGATGCCGAAAAATAACGGTCAAAGAGAAATCTGAACTTAATTTTTGTCCATAAGCCTTTTTATTTCCAAATGCTTCCTACAAAGCCTCACCTCTTGAGCTCCATTCCCTCTGAACGGAGAGTTACGGCCACCTTTCATACCCTGCTGCAATCCATGTCCCGAACTCTCTTTGAAATAAGCTGGATTTATTTAACCGATTGGTGCCGGTTTTGGAGCTCTCGTTTATAGCTAGGCTGGAATTGGAGTCTTGTGTGATGGAGGAAGTTGACAGAGCCTTGTAGCTGGTTCTAGTTGTAAGTTTTGCTTTTCCTGCTGTTGCTTCATTTTAATATCCAGCATATATTCTATCTGGTTTGTTTATTAAGGAAGAACTCAATTTTGAGAAAGTGAGGACTTCTCTACAGAAGCTGCTGCGCTGCAGACTACGTGTTCCCTCCTCTGTGAAATCCTGAACAAATTGATCTCGCTGGTTAAATAGCAGTAGAGCATTTATTTTGGGAAGGAATTTCCATCGCCGAAGTTAAACGTTTGTAATTAGCTCAGTGTCCCTCAGACCGTTTTCCACCACTTAACCTTGTTTTGGTAGGCTAAGTGCGATGTTTATTCTAGACTGTTTCTTAACCATGTTTTGGTAGTTTAAATGCAATGTCTAATGAGATAGGCTGACTTCTAAGAAAAAATTATTTCTAAAAAACACCGCTGTTGTTGACACCCTGTGTATCAGAATGTTACGAAGAATAATTTCCCTTGGACTATTTATTTGGGTGGAGCCGTAATAGCCCTGAAGCCTCCCTTTAATCTTTGGCTACATGTTTTCGGTGCGCAGGAATGTCCAGCTATTGGTTTCTGTTCAAAACAGAAACCCAGAAGTTATCAGGTCTTCACATTCAAAAATAGAGACTTAAAAAAAAACATGCCAGTTTGAAATAGAGAAGGAAATGTTAACTCCAGTGGTAATTAAACTAGTGATGCAATCAAACCTGTCTCAGTGGAAAAAGCATTACGAGCAGCTTTTTGGTGAACTCTTTGCTGTAGCATGAGAACTGTAACATGGATAAACACATTCCTTCTACCAATAACGCGTTAAAGTGCTGCGAATTTTGCCAATTTCCTAGGTTTTTAGGGAAAGGGCCAAGTTTACCCCTATGACGTTACTCAGTAGAGAAACAGTTGTTTTGTTTGTTTTCTTGTCCTTTTCATTTGAGTTGGAAATGAATTAGTAACGTGATAAGGCAAGGAAAAAATGCCATCTCTGAAATGAAATTTGCATGTCAAAACATTACATGCAGCCAGATAAAATAGATTTTCTTCTCTCTCAACTAATTGTTGAATAAAATGCAATGCCTCAACTTTTTTTTTCCTGCTTTACCATGATATCCTTGACTTGTTCCAGTTTGTGTTGCATCAGAATAAAACCCAACCAGCAAACATATAGCCATGCAAAACTCAGTTTTAAAACCTGCTGCGACTCGGTATTTGTTAAAAATAAACCCAAACCGATGTCTAGTCTTCATGACAGATAAATACTCCCTTTCTGAGGCCAGCTCGTTTGTAGCTTTGTAATTGTTAGAATGAGACAACTGTTCTTAGAGATCTTGTTATTCCCTTCCCTCCGATGCCAGAAACCCCACCTGACCCCTGCAGTCCAAACTGCTTTGTAGCGTCCCACAAAAGCCTTGAACAGAGTATTTCAGCTATTCGATGTCCTTTCCCATAGAGCATTTTACTGAAAGGCAGCAGGATGTTATTATTAGTGTGAATTTAAAGGAACTTCAGTGAAGGTGTTAATTTAAATGGAACTTAGACTGTCGCCTGAAAGTTTTGGACTCTTTTTTGACAGTGCTTTTTCCAAGCCAATAGTTTCTGTGAGCCCTGTTTGTGACAAATATTATTCATCCCGTGACTCCCAAGCCTCGGGACCCGTGGGTTATGTATTCATATTTCTGTTGGACAGAATAATGGCCATAACGGGACCCTTTCTAACTCAGCAACTGCTGTAATCTCAGCAGAGCGCATAGTTTGGGAGCAATCTGCTTCTACATACCAGACTTGCAAACTGTTTGTAGAAGTTCAAGGATTTTACAGTTGTGAAGCCATTTTTTCAAGCTGACACGAGCTGGTCGTGCCAAGGAGAAGCCAATAGTTCGGAACAAGCGTGAGCTCTGTTTACTTGCAGACCTCACAAACCGTGCAGTAGAGCCCCTGAGTTTACAAAAGCGTGGAGTTATAAACGCTGGGCAAGCTGAAGGGCGTGCCTGTGTCGAGCCGCCCATCCACCACCTCTTGCCGATTCCCCAGAAAAGCCACTGGCATTCAGAGGTGACTGCGTGCTGATAAAATCGCTATGAGATGAGAAAGCATCTGCAGAGGTGCCAGCGGAGTTTACAGCAGCGGCGAAGAAAGAGGTTCACGAGAAGTCATACGCCGCTGCGTGAAGTGCTCGCTGCTTTCCCAGCGGTTACATCTGTATTGTTTACTAATATTTACAGTGGAAGCCCTGCGAGCTTAAGGAGTTTTATTTTTAATCAGTTCAATGTTCATCCAAAGACAATGATTGAGTTCTCACTGAGGCCTTTGGTTTAAAAATAAGAAGCACTTAAGTGGCTCGGGGAGTTGCTGTACTGAGACACTTGGGCGCTCTGCTTCCACTGAAATAGGATTGGCAAAATGTTTTCGCCGGGCGCTCCCCTGACTCCGGGGCTGTTTTTCCAGCTTCGCTTTCCCTATGAAACAGTGGGATTTGGACTGTCCACTGCAAATGGGATGCTCCAGCTTTGCTTTGTGCTTCTTAAACCGTTCCCTTTCGACAGATGACTCCGAGCGTCATACCACCCTTAAGCTATGGGTTACAAACGAATGGTCAGCTGGTTTTGCAAAGCGAGGGAAAAACACCAGATATATCCCATCATTACTTCAGTATCCTCCCCAAACTCGTGCTTTCGTTGGTGCTGAGCCTGAGAAATATTCAAGCTGAAACATCATGAAGATAAACAAACAAAAGAGTTGGGACAGCCTGACTGGCGTAGGAAGGACGGGCTCCGTGACGGTGACACCGCTTCGGTTCCCCTGGGCATCCCTCTGCACTGGGTTTGCAGACTGGAAACCTAAGAATACTGGCTTGTAACGGGAAAATTAGAAGCATTTATTGAAGTGTTACTAGACTGCAATGCTTTAACAGTTTTCTTATGAAAAATATGTTCTTTTTCTTCTTCTTTTTTTTTTTTCAAATTCACAACTAAAAGTACTGTTGCTATGTTACTGTAGTGGTGTGTAGGCTGCTAAATAAATAGAGGGAGTTTAGTCCATGCCAGAAATAGAAAGCCAGGTCAGAGGTGACATTTGGGACATGTTGAGAAAAAAGAGAATATATAATTATTTCTTTCCTTCCTATCATTCTCCTCAGTCTCATTAACCCCAGAGTACTTAGAAGGAAATTACAACAAAATCTCTGGACAGTGAGAGTAGTAAAAACTGACACCTCTGGAGCTCCACTAAATCTTTTGGCTTTGTTTTTTTGCAAGATCAAATTTGCAAGGGAAACTGGTAAAACCATGGCACCTCACACGTCGTGAATTGAGTACCTACTTGGAGGTGTCACAGGGGAACTGTTGAAAATTCACTCTGCAAAGGTGTGCTCAGAAGGGACAAGCTGAGAGAGGGAAGAAGCTTTGAGAGAATGTGTTCCTGTGAAGCCAGAAACAGGAAATTTGAGCCCATTGTCCTTTTTGGGATAGTCTGGCAGGTTACCAAGGACCAGATATATCAAAACACGCTTAAGCTCTCGTGCGAGCAGCCCTAGGTACCTGCTCGCACCTTCAGCTGCCTAAACACCTCGGTAACTCTGGCTTGTGAGCGTGCACGAGTGCCTCTTTGGACAGCAGGGCCATGTTAACCCCTCCTCTGCCGCCTGCGTGTGCTCCTCCTGTGCAGACCTCAGCACAGTGAGCTCTCGTTTAAGCTCCCGAAACTAGAGCCCAGTCCTCCCTCCACCGTGTCAGTCGCAGCAGAAGCAACCCTTGTCCTAGGAATGAGCGCTGCAACCTCGGTACCTGCAGACAGCAGCCCCTGACTTTATTTCCAAAATGTTATCACAGATGTGGGATGCTCTGGGGTGTTCCAGCAGCCACAAAGCTCCCCAGCCCTGTCCCAGCCCCTTGCGGGTGCCGCTGCGGGCGAGCACAGCACCCCGATGCTCCGACCCTGCCTTGCCCTTGGCCCTGCTGCTCTCGCGTGAGCGTCGGCAGCCCTGGGCTCACAGCAGAGCAGCTGGGGGCTGTCAGGTCTTCCTGCTAGCGGGAGGTGGGACACAGGAACGTGGATCAAGCTTGCTCGTGTGCGAGTTGATTTAGCAGATTTTTAATTAATCTGGAAGTTCTTCTCTTTAAATATATATGTTACTTATAAACGAATTCTTAATGCGACACAATTATGAAGCATCTCATTTCTTTGTGGATTAGGGAAGACGCCCGTAGCCAGAACCTGACCTGGCCCAGTGCATGCAATCCCATTAGAGATTTCTCTGTGGTGTTTTTGTAGTTCCACAAGTCGGTAACTTTCCTGCAAAGAAACAGTATACATGTGCCCCCTACCCAAGAGACCTTTGGATCTGAGGCATTCCGGAAAAAGCTACGTTTACCACAAAACTTATAGAGGAGGATTAAATTAGAGGCTCCAAGAAGACCCAGTGATGCCAAGTACAGTGATTCTTGTTCCCAAATGGCGGGAGTTTTTAAATTTCCTTTTTATTTATTAACATCCTTGAATGGAGGGCTGGAGTTTGAATGGCTAGGAGTATTTCCTAACACAATGGATGTGCATGGCTGGTTTAATAAGAAACTTTCCAAACATTCAGCCACAAGCCAACCCCTAGTGCCTTAGACCTTGAGACGTGTCTGGAGAATCCACAGAATGTCTGAGGTTCTGTGTCAGAAAATGAGCGAGCAGTTTAGGGTCCATCAGGGTCATCTATTTACTTATATTGGGAGTTTGCTGCTGCTGCAATTGGAGACATTTCTTGTTTTCTAGCACAACCAATATTCAGCCTCAGGCTGAAGGACAGGGTGTTAGATGCTTTCTTGTCTCCTGTGGAGTTCAAACCCTTGTTTGGGCTCTGTCAAATCCTTTACCCTTGCCAGAGACTGCATTTATCCCAGACCCTAAAGAGCAGTTACTATGATTTATCTGTCTTTGGAGTGAGTAAGATTTTACCAGGCATTTTCTACACAGAAATCTCCAGCAAGCAGAAGTGCAACTTACAGCTTGCCCTTTGCAGGGCTTTGTTGCCCATGCTCAGCACATTGGCCAGGTTTAACCAGCAGCAGCAGCATTGCTAAATGGAAGGGAGGATGAATTATACCCTCTGCAGTTCTGTTACATCATCCTCCTAAAGGACCTATTTGTCTTTCATTATATCTCCAGGTCCTTTGTGCTTGAGATGATCTTTGAAACTTTATCAGTAGACTTGGCTTGCTGGCTGGTAAATTAAAGTTGTTTACCCACTGGAGTATTCCAAGTGGGCTGCAGTGACGTTTGCCTGTGCTCTGTGTTGGGACGAACAGCTCGATTGTTAAAACTGAATGAAATTATGTCCGGGTGGAAGATGGCAGGCTGGCCAGGTCTCAGATAAGGTATAGTTAGGTAGGCGAAGATTAGGTATCATTCCACTGCTGTCTAAGGACTCCCCTCACTGTGGCACTTACCTTGTTATGTGTTCAGAGATGAATTTCAGTGAAATTCGCCATTCAACAGTGGGTGACACAAATTTGAGAGGTGAAGAGCCGGAGCAAGCTTGTGTGAAGCGGTAGCTGTGTGGTCCTTTCCAGAACACAGTGATGGAGAGGGATAGTCAAAGAGATACACCCCAGTGGTATGTCTCAAGAACCTTTCCAAGCAAGTGATTTGCATGTAGTTTAGCAACTCGAGCTATGTGAAGATTTCAGCAGCGACAGCCCTAATTCTCGAACGCTCAGACCTTCCTGCGCACCCACAGACAGGTTTCGGTTTGACTCGTTCCTCG
Organism: Bucorvus abyssinicus; assembly: GCA_009769605.1. Taxonomy (NCBI): domain Eukaryota; kingdom Metazoa; phylum Chordata; class Aves; order Bucerotiformes; family Bucorvidae; genus Bucorvus; species Bucorvus abyssinicus. Next base: position 4,131,713 of record CM020039.1, on the reverse strand, counting down.
GGTTTGCTGGATTTGGAACGGGGATCTCTATATGAGCACACCATTTGAAGTTTTAGTTCAGAGATGGAGAGTTTTCTTTAAGAAAGTAACTGGTTTATGTGCCATCTACGCATAGGAATAAAAGATAAGGAGCAGAGGAAAGCACTCAGATATGAGACCTTGTACTGTTCATGGTCATAAGCCCTAGGATCCTTTGGCTGCAGGGCAGCTGGTCCCTTCTGACTTGCACCTAAGGTTGCTGTGGTCAGGGTACCTGCTGAGTGGAAACATGGTCATGCAGAATCACCCCAGAGCTAGTTCATGGTGCCAGTTTAGGGCATGATCTTCCTTGCTCCTCGCTGAGACTGACAAGAAAAGGCGTGCGATCCTACACAGCCTCAACAGCAGGTATGGTGGTGTAGCACAGCCGAGTCTATACCAGCATGCAGGAAACTTCCCTCCCAAAATAACACGCACCCGTAAGAGACAGAAAGGCCAAGTAAACGTTGGCTTTATTAAGCTGCTGGTGTGCAGTCAGACTGGAAGGTTAGATCTGAAGCTTTCATTTGCGTTTGTGAGTTTGCACAAATCTGCTTGGAATACCTCTTTGACCTCTCTGGAAAGATTTCAGATATGAAGTAATTAGATTCATCAGAAAAAAATATCCTGAAATAGAAATGTCACCTCATGTTCTCTAGCAATATAGGAGCTTAAGAAGAAACTGGCAGCCAAAAAAAATGCAGCCTCCAATTCTAACCCATTATGACCATATTTATGGGGAACATTTAAATAACCCAAGCTGTTCTCCCTACATATTCCTTACTACTGACAGTACCTTATGACCAGTGATACCTTGTCTTCATTAAACACTGAACTTGAATATCAGAGTAGAGCTTCAGGCTTTTCTCTTTAGCTTTTTTATCAGTTGGCTGGACGCAGACCAAGCACAGAGCCGTGTCCTCAGCAAGGAGGGAATGGCAGAGAAAAGCAGATAGGAGGATTTTGCCCGCTGGTGGAAACCCCCAGATCTGCCATTACCAGAGCCCCTGGTAGCTCCAGTGTCACTGGGAGAGGGGCTATGTGATATGGGAACTGCAGCGTTTACCAGCTTGTAATTGGAAACTGAAGACAACGAATGGAGGAGAATATGTTAAAGCACACAGTTTCACTTTATTTTGTGTAACGTCTTTCACACAAAATTTTCCACTCAAAGAGATTACAGCCAGAGAGGATTATGGTGAAAAATAAAAGCACGGTTGCAGAGAAATCGGTAACTTCTTAAAAAGCGTAAGCTGTCACTGAAAAAATCTCACTTTCTATCTGAGAGATAAAATCTATGCATGGTACAGCCATTTTTGCTTTGCCTGGCATTAAGATTTGCATGACTCAGAGCTAGCAGCATGCTGAGGACCTAGAAACACAAAATACAAAACCAGATGCTGGCTGTTGGCCGCTGGCTGGGGAATTCTCGTGGCATCTTTGAAATGAGGATCCTGTTTGATGGGGCAACACACAGAGTGCGAGGTGAGTGCATTTGATGTTTGTCCCCTAGGTGAGGTTATTATTCTGGAGGGTGAGAGACGGTGCGAAGGCTGCTAAACACCTACTGTCGTAGCAGTCAGTCCCAGCTGGTGAGGATGGGTGATGTAATGGATCAAGCAGGAGGAGAAAGTTTTCAAATGGGAGGGTGTAAAATTTGAAAGGCTGCACGTAGGAATGAAGAGTCCTAATTCGAGTACGCAGGCAGCTCAGCAGATGGCCCAGCAGATGAGTTGCTATGCACCATGGTACGTGTGAGAGTAATGGCGAGGCTTCGCCCAGGAGCGTAGCCCTGTGTGTGGTACGAGGTGACATCAGATGTCATGTTCCTTACCTCAGCTGGGCCCTCTGTCCCCCATCGGGGCTCTTTGTTGGCTTGTACATCGAGCTTTCCACAATAACTGTTTCATGTTGCTGTTAGCATTGCAGCAATTTCCTCTCCCGTGCTTTGTCTTCCCTCTCCAAACAGAGCCAGAGCCATCACCAGAAGTGTAGGTCCTTGCCAGTCACACCAACGCCAACGTCACTTCGGTAACTCCTCCTCCTGCCTTTGGCTGCAGCTTTCAGGCTGAGGCGACACGTCTCTCAGGGTGGAAAACCTCCTGCTTTGGTCTGTAGAGCAGCCTCACTGGGGTGCTCTGGTTTATTCACTACAATTCCAGTTCCTCCAGCAGCGAAGTCCAGTGGCCAGAGAGATTTCAGGTGCATGCTATCTGACTTCCACCTTCCCTAATAACTGTAGCTCTTCAGGAATTTTAGGGAAAAACTTCAGAAAATCTCTAAAAACCCATCCTTTGTTTAAGAATCGAGCAGTTTGCGTTCTGGCTTTCTCCAGGGGGTCTGTTTTGCTGCTTACTGTTTGTGAGGCTTTGGGGCACCATCACCTATAGCTAGATCCTGGGAAAAGCATCTTTACCACTAATAGCCGCAGCCACCTCACCGTCACATTGCGCTGCTGCTCAGCGTAAGGGTGTTAGGAGCTGTGCTTTCTCCAGTGGTTTTCTAACGAACCTCTGTTAATCCAGAGCAAGATATTCATATGGGAAATTCCAATACTCCATGCTTTGTGATACAGCAAATATCCGTCTTACTAACCAGTTTACGTGTAACGTTGGTGGGATGACTACCACTAAACCGTTTCAAGAAGCTCCACTTGCAATCTATGGGAAAGTTACATAGTTGTATAATGGTGCATGAATCCAAATCACTATCGATATGCTGATAAACATCTTCTCAGATGTTCTTGGGATAAGTGACATCTTTTTCCTTTATCTTAAACTGCTTCTGAAGCTACATAAACTAAACTGAGAACAATGTTCTTTTTTCCAGCATGAGAGTGTTCCCATGGCATACTGCTGCCGGCAGATACACAGGGGCTCAGCTATGCTAGTAAAACTGCAGACAAGCCCTTCGATTCAAGCAGCAACGACAGAAGCGCTGATAATCGCTGCTTTCCCACATGCTATCCTGTCAGATTCCTTTTATCAACTTGCAGTCTTAAGAGCACAGTTCAGATTTTGTGTCTCTTTCGCCCTTGGCATATTTACTTCAAATGCAAATAGAGAGTTTCTTTAATCCCTCCTGTTTCTGGTATGGTCCCCTGGAGCCAGCACCAAGATCAAACGCACTGCGCTCATCCAAGGGTAGATGGTCATTTCCATCGTGGGTTGGCCATTGACTGGAACCATGGGCATTCTGTGAGCCCCCCGTGAAGGTTGTTTGGATCAGGATGGCTGAGGATATCTCACTGTTGGACCTTTGAAGTGTGTTTAGCAAGGAGAATGTTCTGGTCTTCCATAATGAAATTCTGGATGTGCAGCAGGCAAAGCACAACAAAAAAATGCAGGTCTATATTCACTCTTTGTAAAATACAACTCCCTGAAGTGTCTCTCAGTGTAGGGACTGTGAGTCAAAGTGGAAGGTTTTATGTTAGTAGAGGAAAGATTAAACATCATCATGTGTCTTGTTGTAAAGAAGCAAAAGGATGTTAAAAACTCTGTTATGCTGGCTCACATTTTTTCTACATAAATGAATTTTTGGGGCATCATACATGCCTACAGTAGAACAGTTAAATAGCAAATAGTGAAATCCACTGTGACTTTTACATAACTTTTTCTTTCATAGCATACTTGTGCAATAGGGTATTCGGAATGCAGTAATCACACTGTTTTTCCATGCGTGGAACATTAGTGGCCATCTGGAAAATTGCGTGCTACCTGTCTTCAGTTTATTGGCTGAGCGAGGAAGTCACCTCCAAGGAAGCTACAATTAGTTTTAAGTGTTTCAGTAAATTGACTTTTGCCAGGAAGAAACGTACAGAGGACAACCCCTGCCTTGTTTGCCACCATTCCGCCTTGGAGGTGGTGTCAGTCGGCACCGGGGTGCTTATGCAGCTCGTGGACCCTGTCACTCCGCAGCCACCTGACTTGTCCAGAGACTGTTCTGACGTAGGAGTGGTGGCATCAGGCCTGACGTGTTTCTGGTAGAGGCGCTGGAGGAGCCTCCAGAGCAGCAAAGAGAAATGCCCAAGTGCTGGAAAAAACCTTAACCCTTTCTGCCCGGAGCAGTTAAAACTGTAGCGTGGCAACTTGTTTGAAAAACGCTGGCTGAAAGGGCCGGTTATCACAGTGCTGGTGCAGGGTGTTGCCTCACCTCTTCCCAGTAAAACCGCTGAGCCACAGGCAGGGTCTGTTCTGGGAACAGGCTATAGACGCTCTCGTTAGTCAGCAGATACCAGAGCCCCAGCACAGGGAGCCAGCAGCAGGGAGCGGGGAAGGGGGGACACGTTCAATGCCTATTGCTAATCCAGGTATTATAAATAAATGTTGACTTGATGAACTTCTAACCAAACCCCCGTTATGTCAGAAGGGGACTTTTCTAACGCTCAGCTCCTAAAGGCAGCGCTGTAACTGCGACAAGGCTGGGGACAGAAGGAGCTGAGCTATCCAGGTAGTCACCCAACTACTTGAGACCTTGGCAGCTTCGCCCCCTGCTCTTTTGAAACCCGTGTCTGACTGTGGTATGTATTTGGCTTACTGTTATTCCTGGGTTTTCTCAGCTTTTTGGTGAAAATGTCATTAATTACTGATTTAGTTCGGTCCAACTGTGTACGTGTAGTGCACTTAGTGGTTTCAGTCCTTAGCTTAGAATTGCTCTTCCCTGAAGATGAGCTGTTGGGAAAATCCTTAGTTTCACAGTGTGGGACCATTAATTAACCCAGGACCAAACCAGGAGCAGAGCACTGTGGAGAAGATCCTTAGGTATCGCAAGTCACTGATAGTAAACCTCTGTGGAACCGGTGTCTGGCTGCGGTTGGGGAACTTGCCTCCCAGTTACACATTCCCTTGGCTGCAAACGCGGTGCCACTGCTTTTTCCCTGCACAAAGAACAGCCACCAAATGAGTCACGGATCTGCGCTCAGCTGCGTCTGACACACGAAACTCCGGAGCTGTTTCTCGCCCTTGAACTGCAGCTTCTTTAATCACACGTTGCAAAACGGATTGTGGAGCAGGTTCCTTTTGCCCGTGAGTAGGGCTGTGGTCCTGGAGCTCTGGAGGAGCAGAGCTGCTTCTCTCAGAAGGTGTTTCTAAGCACATGACACCTATCACGTAACACCGTGACAAAACGGTGTTTCTAACACAGAGCCAAAGCACTCTGTGAAGTGAAATTAATCATAGGTAGATGTCATGGGCTGTGATTTAAATGTGGATTAGAAAGTATGTACAGCGACAGCCTATTGCTAAAGCCAAATCTTTACAGCAAAGGAGTGAAAGTGAAAATATCCTGGAAAACAGTAAAACAAAGAGTTCAGTAGCTCTGGCTCTGCAAAAATACAAAAATATCTCACTGGATGCAAGAAATGGGGCATGGGATGATGTTAGTGCTTCATTCATCTTCAACTTCAGTTGTACATTATAGGTCTGATTTTGCACTCGAGAAAATCTCCGAGTTGCCCTTTTAGCTGTCAACTAGGAAGCAGAGAAAATCTCCGAGTTGCCCTTTTAGCTGTCAACTAGGAAGCAACACAGAATGAGCCCTGGAGAAGGAGTCTTGGATTAAACAAATGCCAGGTCCTAATGCAGCTTTCTTTCAAGGCGGTTGGATTATTCTGCTTGATTTTAGTAAGAATTGAAAGACACTATAGTGGAGAGGAGACTCAAGTTGCAGGAGCAAAGTTAGCATTCAAAGGATGTCCTGTGGCATATTTAAAATACCAGAAGGATAGTCTTCTACTGGATTTATTGCCAGATGAATACCCAAATATCCCCAAATTCCTAGATAGGCTTAAAACTTGTCTTCATTATTTTTTTCTCAATAAAACATTGTGTAAATTATGTGTATTGTAACTTCATGACAGTTGCCGTGCAATAATATTAGTACTGTAATTCTCAGCTTTTGTTAAGTAATAAGAAAGCCGTGGAATAAAATACAAACATATGTGGTGGGTTTAAAAAAATGAATTCAAACAATCAGTAAGACCAGAAGCTCTCTAAGTGCCAAATTATTGTTGCCGAAGGATTCTTTTTATCTATGGGTCATGATTTCCAAGAAGCGAGTGAAAAATGTAAACACTTCCAAGCATTTGTCCCTTTGGGCACAGGGAGTATTAAACAACAACAGAAAATACTTCAGAAAATACCAAAAAGAATTGTTGGCCAGGGCATCTCAGACAGGAGACAATAACGCCGCAGTTTTGGTGAACAAAGAAAGAAAAAACTTGCAAGTGGTTTTATCACCTGAAGCTCCCCATTCACCTGAGTATTAAAATGATATCTCCTTCAAGTTTAAAGAAACAAACTGGAAACCTTTTTCTGCAGTAGAATTCAAAGCAGGCGATGGTTGTGGTAATTACTGGCAAGCAAATAGTAAATACTCTTAGAGGTGAAAACCACAGAGCTGGAAATGCTGCCTCTGCTAAGGTGGGTCAGATTCTGTGCTTGATTACGCTGCATGAGTAAGTTTTTGGAAGGCACTTTTCAAGCTCTTTTTTCCAGAAGTGAAAAAATAATCCAAATTCTTCCTTTCGCAAAGCAGGGCAGAAGTACGCCGAAGAGCGCGGCATCATCAGGTTGCTGCGTTGTGGGCTGGGACGTGCCCTTTTGGGTAACACGGGTACAAACAGCCCATCGCCCCCAGGCGAGTTTGTAAGATTTGTAAGATTGTATATGTTATTCAAGCACCTAAATCCGTTGTTCCCTATGTCAGCTCTTTGATGTTGGTTTGATCCCACAACAAAAAGGTAGTCTGTGTATCGAAGGTAGGCTGAGAATCCCTGCTGAAGGCACACAAAGATAGCCATGGCAGTGCCACAGGAAGGCTCGAAGTCAGAGCAATATTCTTTGAGGTGTACCTGGTATAGACCAAGACCGTCAGAAACCACAAATTTCAGGCACTGTTGAGTGCAAAACCAGAAAGTGGCTGAGGCTTTTCTGTCTGTCGCAATCCTTGAAATTTCCCCCCAAAAATACAGTTTGCTGGGCAAGGAGTCATGTTGCAAACTCTGCCTTGCCTTCTTTGGAAGGTTTTCCTCCACATCTCACAGGCAATCCGTCAGCTCTCTGGAAAGACGAGTTTTCAGCTTACTTCCATAGTTTGAGATGTGACATTGTGTTGCTGATCTTTATCATGCACGGTACACGCGGAGTTTGTATGTGTCCGATTATTCTTGCAACCTGCTGAAATCAGAAAAGGCATTTTTCCCATTGGTCCACTAAGGCCAGGATGCCATTCTTCATCTTCCAGTGGGACACTTCATCTTCCAGTGGGATACTTCTTCTTCCAGTGGGATGCTGTTTTCTCCCTCTACAGCCTTCCCCCTAAAGCAGAGGCTTTGGGAACCGCAGAGGCGCTTCCCTTGGCATAGCCCTGGGAAACAGCTCCCTGCTATTTTGCAATGACTTCTAACACAAACGTCAAAACTGTTTGAAAAAAAGCATTTTCTACTCAGGAACGGCTTTTCTATCATTCAACAGTAATAAACATTGAAGGCTTTCCCATCATTATACTTTCTCACCTGTATGCCTGTCTTTTACCATCTTCTCTGCCTGTTTTTTAAAAGCCTCCTAAGAACATCCGCCCCCTGTCAATGGACATGTCCACGTCCTCTGAATGGCCCATGTCTGTGCTACAGCCGCCCCTACTCTTTGCTGAAAAAACACCCATAAATTCATATTTTAGTCTCCTTCTGGCTGGTTTAGCAACGTGTGGTTTTGTAACGCAAACCTTTGTCCTGGCCGGGGGGTGTTTTAGCTCCCAGTTGGCTTCATTTGATCGGGCAGTTCGATCGAACGCTTTAATAACTGCAGCAGCAGCCGCAGCAGCAGCAGCCGCGGCCGCAGCCGCACACAGCCTGGGTGGCTGCTGACTGCAGCGTACATGTTACTTTTTACACTGCATCCTAACGAGCCACACTTACAAACTGCGGCTCTGAGAAACATGATAAGAAAGAGTCATAAGCGAAGGGGAAGAGTAGGAGTGATTCCACATTCAGCTCTAAATTTGTGTCGAGTGTGGGATGAAGTTTAAAATAAGAAAAGATAATAGTTGGGGTTCTGTTGTTTCTTTCCAGCCCTTTGAAGAGTCATTTTTGATCATACTCTTTGCCTCTTTAAACATGTAAATTCAAGTGACGGACCTTTGCTGAAGCGTTTCATGAGTTAAAATTAACCTTGAAAGTTAGCAGGAGGTGTTGCTCGCTCTGCATTTATCTCTGTTTTTTCGTATCTGACCAGAAATGGGTGGCATGTAAATGTCTCTCTGTGGTTTAAACAAATAAGCCATGGAGTCTAAAAAAGGAAAGCAGTTACTGCTTTCTGTGTTCAACCATTGCTTTCGGATGGCTCTTGTGTATCTGCTGATGCCTGGGACTGGCTCCATTTTTACTCAGAAATCCTCGGTGGTGTTGGGGTAGGAGGGATCAGAGGAAGAGATTTTACTCGCCCGGTTTTCTCCTGGAAGGGAACTGCTGCAGCATCGCTCCCCTGGAAATCAGCAAGGACCTGGGCAATGGCGCGAGGATGAACCGTGGCTTTCCCTACAGAACGTGGAAGATTTGTTATTCAAAGTGTCAGTTAATCCACAGGAGAAAGCTGTAAAGGTTCCAGACACGGTGCCCATCCCTGAATGCCCCTGCCAGCGTCTGTGCTGTTACAGACGCCCCTTCTACACGCTGTTCTCTCTACGCCACCCTTTTGGGGTATCATGTGCAAGAATCATCTCAGCCTTCACAGGACAGAATTTCTCTCCCTGTGCAACTCTGGCTCCAAGTCTGTAGACAGCACTTTGATTGGTATGTTTTAATGACAGCCAGAAGAAAACAATAACTTCATTATCTTTTCCCCTTTGCTCTTTAGCGCATTAGTTTATTTCTGTCAACTTTGAGCTTTTGGATTTAATTTAGCTTAGGTGGTTTTCGGTTTAGGTGAGGCACATGGCTTTAGCGAACTGTGAGCTCTCCCCGCGTTAGCTGTGCTGCTCCTGTTAGACATCTTCTTGGGCATTGCTCTGCTGGAAGGTTTGATGCTCCCAGACTGGTGTTCTTCTCTCACAGTTTACTAGTGAATCGTAAAGGTCTTGCTCCACGGTATTCCATCTCTTTTATTTACTGATGATACATACTTTGTGGCCCTCTAGTTTAACAAAATTTTATAGAGGATAAATAAACCAGAAACACAACTGAAGGATCAATGTCCGTTCTCTTTACAATATATATTATCCTCTACGTTCACAGTTGTTAGGCATTCTTTGCACTTGTGCAGGTCTCCAGAGATCAGGCCAGACATTTGTGTAGTTAACTGGTTTCTCACGTGGCACTTCAGCCTTTGGTTTATGTACTTGGAAAGTATTTGGTTACTGAGCTGCCTTTCTTTATAGTACCATAGAAAAATCGAAATATATGGTAAATTTTGACTTTTTTTAGAGGGAGAGAAGAGCTGAAGAAACACCTTGTGCAGCAACACAATAAGGTCTTGCATAAGCAAATGTATTTTGGTTAAAAGTAGTTTTTGAGACACAAGATAATTAATTTGACTGCATTCTGGCTTCTTCTAGAAGATCCTTCCCCTTCCCACTTGAAGCCACCAATTACTGACACAGCTGATGGTGAACTGACTGCTGCTGCAGGCACAGGAGGACTGGGAGTGTAAAGGAGGTCTAGAGCTTGAACGAAATCTTTCTCATAGCTTAAGAAATTAACAGCGAGAAACCCTCTAGAGCTCTCTGACACCTGTGGGTTGTGAATACAGAGATCAGTTCACGACATTCATACAGTGCTTTATCCTTAAGTGGATTTACAAAGCGTGTCTGATGATATTCACGTTGCCTGTTGTTCAAGGGAGCTGTGCAGAACCCACCCCTCCGTGGTACCTCCCGAGGAAGGGGTGCACGTCTAACAGGAGCTGCCCTCAGCCTCTCTGGCCAAGCATCTTCTAGGTAGCTGGGAGATGTACTGCCTCGTTGCCCAGACTTAAATTGCTTTTCATAACTATAGGTAAAAAATAAGTGTGTGATTCAGAGTTTGGCTTCAGCTGACCCGTGGGTCGAGCTGCTGTTGTTTGTTGTTGCAATTTCTATAGTTACACTGGAAGCACTCTGGGCATTTAGGTATTTTGGCTGCCAAAAGCCAGAAATATCTAGTTGGAATAAAAGTGTTAATCGTCTGATGGCTGTGTGTGAGTCAGAGCCACAGTGGCCTTGGAGACAAAGGAGGGATTGCTCTGAGCTCAGCAGTGGAGAAAGCCCTTCCTCTGTGCAGCCTTACGCGCTCATTGCAGGTCAAACTTCCTTACTCAGAGCACAAACAGCTCTTCTGTTTATGCGGTCTGAGCTCCCACACCCCAAGATCCCAGTAAGGTAGAATCACAGAATCATTTAGGTTGGAAAAGACCTTTAAGATCATCGAGTCCAACCACTAACCCAGCACTGCCATACTCCACCAGGTCCCTCCGCACCACGTCTACATGTCCTTTAAGTACCTCCAGGGATGGGCACTTCCCCGCTTCCAAAGAAATACCTAAGCGATCATTGCAAAAGGGATCAGAAGCAAACCTTGCCTCGCTCTCACTGCTGAACCCCAGGGAGACTTCTTCCCAGGCAGCTCCTGGGCAGGGAGAGGTTAATCGTGCCTGCTGGTTTTGCATGGCCCACTTGCAAATCAAAATTAGTGGGCATCTGATGTTCAGCACACAAAAAGGTTTCCATGTACCTCTCAGGCACATGTTGATGTGTTGTTTCTTGCCTCTCCGTGGTGTGTGGCTTTTGCATTAGAAGAGGAAGTGCCCTCTCAGTTTCATGCTACACACAACGCGTACGTTTCAAATACATACTGCGAAATAGCATTTTTCTGAAAAAAAACCTTCGCTGGCTCTGAAGAGAGAAGATGGTTAAATAGGAGCACATCCCTTAGTTGGAGTCAAGATTCTCACTTCTTCTTGCCAGGCACTGCTCAGACTTTGCAAAAGTAGCAGGGAAAACTTGGACTATAGCCCCCCAAAATGCAAGCTCAATTGCTTAAAGTATTTTAATTTAAATGAGGTCAAAGACTGTTCCTAAGCTTGTTGTGAAACATGTGCCCAAGCACCTTCTGGAACTGGGAGCTAAACTTGGAGGGCAAATGATTTGGTTATAAATGATTTGACTTTTTTTGGTACTGTCAGGAAACAGCCTGTGACAGAGGAGTTTCTGTCAGGTTGAATTTCGGAGGGTGGACACTGCACAGACACCTTGCACTTGAGCGATGGGGTCTTTTCTGATGGCCCGAACCCTGCTGAGGTCTCAGGATCTAAGTGCTCTAGGGTGTTTGTTTGCCCTGTGCTCGAACAGCCCTTATCTCACATCACTTTTTGTGGGATTCAGTTAGCAAAACCAGTGACTGTGAACTTCACGCTTCTGCTTACAGCTCCTGACGCGATCACCGCTCTGCAGACAGAGCGGATCATCTTGAGTTTACTGTCAAGGTGAAGATACAGTACCAGAGGCTGTGGCGTTACAGCGGTACAGCTTCCTGCTCTGCGGGCAAACCTGGAACTAGGTCAAACAACAAAAGCAAGTAATTGTTCAAGTGTATCTTCATTGTTCAAGTGTATCTTCAGGAATGGGGCAGGGGCTTCCCAGCTCCGTAGCCAGCCTGGTTAGTGCAAAGAATTCCAGGAACTTCCTGAGAATGCACGTAGAAATTCAGGACAATCTGACATTTTTGCTGGCATGAAATTTGTCTGTTGCCATGAGAGAGCATCTCGAGGCAGAAGGACCGCACAGTGCCACGGTGTAGGATGCCTACCTGGGTTTGTGTCAGAGGCCCAAGAGCTCTGGAGGGAAAAACAGACGAGCCCTGGGATGCTTCTTGATGAGGAGCAAAACCGCGCAGAAAAAGAGCCGAAATCTGAAGCAAGTCTGAGTAACAGGCTCTCCTTTGGGGCTTTGTTTTTCTGTAGTGGGGAACAGCCGAAGTCTCCAGGGAGCTGAGCTGCAGTGTTCTGCGTCGGTTTTAGGTGGTGTTTGTTTGGGTTTGTTTGTTTTGGTAGGGTAAAACTGCTCCCACACATACTCAGCGGATTGTGTTATGCCTAGATAGACACGCTCCTCGCCAGCCTACTTTACACTTGCTCACCAAAGTGTGAAGTATTTCATACATACCCCATGACCTGGACTTTTTAATGATAAAGTGTTATCAGGCACGTTTGCGTATCTGTTCTTACGTGACATTCTAGATGTGTCTGAATTGTGACTGTACTCACCAGCCGAGTCGGGGCGGGGGGAAACCCACCTCTAGGATAAGCTCAAAAGAATCTGTTAACAGGCATTAATCTCATGGTCCTCGTGAAGGTGTACGGTGGCTTCTTACTGTGCAGCAAACCAAGTTATTGGGTCAGATTGTTGGAATTAAGGTATGGTTGGAAGGAGTCAGCCCTCAGATACCTTGTAAGCTGTAGGTGAATCGATGCTCCGTGCGGTGATGGTTTGTCACCGCGTTCTTGACGTATGGGATTGCGGGTAGGAAAAGAGCATTGCACGCAACACCGTCGGTCACAGGCTGCAAGGTTTTATCAGTACTAGTCGTTTTATTTTTAATTTCAATGGCTCCGCTCATGATACGTGCCCAAATCAGTCCAACCACCCTGAGGAAGTTTTCCTATGTAGAGCACTAATTTGCACAGAGCAGTGATACCACTGATCTTTATAATAATTGAAATGGGAAGGTAGAATTCTTTTAATTAAATTATGATTTCTTAATCTCATTTTTTTCCACAGGTATTTTTTCATTTGTTTCCTTGAAATACACTTTTATTAGTTGCTGTGTAATGATCCACCACTAAATGGAGTTTTTAGGATAAATATGGCGCTTATTTTTGCTAACAGGGATGCTCTATGTCCCTCCACAAATATCTAGGCTTTTGCGTAGCTTAATAAACAATTACTCGTGTTCTTTATGTTATAATTTGATATTAAAGAGATGCCCTTGTGGAAAGCTTTCTTTCCCCCAGCAGGGTTATTTTATGTGATTTGTAACAAGCTGCTTTTGAACGGAATTGGAATTCAGTAAAAATGTACGAAAGCATTTACAAAATTATGAAAAAAGAATTAACTATGTGAAATTACCTACAGATAAGTGAGGTGGTTTTCTCTGTGTTGAATTTTTCGCTCTGTTTTGATTGCAGTTCTTTTTCTTTTATAAAACGTATTCAAGTGCAGAATTCTAGTTTCTTTGACGCTCCCTGTTTAGGAAGCAGTAAATGAAATGCTTGTAGGAGTGAGAACTTTAACACGAACTGATGAACTGCACGGTCCGGTTCCGCTTCCTTCTGCTCTTTGAGAGGGCTGCTGGGTGCTGAAGCTCAAAGGCGTGACTTTGTCCTTCTTGCCACATCACACAATTACACTTTAAGTCACCTCGTAGACTGATACATATCAATAACGCCCCTGAATTCCCTTGAAGCTGAAAACCTGTGAGTGGAGCCCACAAGTGTTACGTACGTTGAACTTGTGTGGGGGTGCTCGTTTGCAAGAGAAATACGACTTGGCTTTGGGACATCGCTGCTTTTGCTGGGCAGGAAGGGCCGAATCTTTTCTTGCCCTCATGATACAACCACCAACCGCAGAGTGGGGAGAGCTGCTGTCCCAGTCCCGTCCAAGCAGTGCCAAGCAGGGAGGGCTGACACCAGCAGCAAGTATCTGCAAGAGCTGGCTGGGGGGGAGACAGAGCTTATAGCTGGGCTGGCCTGGATGTGGCCTGAGTATTCTCAGCACCCGGGGACCCCCAGCTGGCTGGCACTGCTTGGAGCGTGTTGGCCAGAAGAGGACACAACTACCTTCTTCAGCCAAGGATCCTGCCTACCAGGTGATATATGGGATATACGTTCAGTTGTTCACAGGAACATCAGCAAAAGGCCAAGATCATTCCTACTCCAACTTTCAGGAAGGCAGAGTCAGAAGCAGCCAGGGGGTGGGTCCCTCAGAAAAGCGCTGGGACACATGACTTGTACGGGGTGGTTTTGCCTACTGATGAGTAAAGTACAAGGAACAACTAGAAGCTTGCTTGGAAAGCCTTTGTTTGAAGTACATGTTTCCTTAGTTCTTTGGGGGCTCCCAAGAGATCTGTCAAATGACAAGAGACCCTCGAGGTTAGGTCCTACCTTGCCTGTACCAGCAGCAGCACCAGCTCCGGCTGGTGTGTGGAAGGATGGGAATGACAGCCTGAGTGCCAGACAGTTGTGTGAAAGCTTTATCTAGGACTTACAATGGAGCATGTCCTGATTGCATCGCACAGGCTGGCTGGGAACAACGGGAGCTCTTGCAAGTGCCATTACAAATTCTAGTGCACTAGTTGTGGTTGTAAACTCCTTGGATCAAACCCCATCTTGCCTGGTTTTAATACTTTCGTCTCGTGCCACAGAGTCAGGATGAAGGCCACCAAGGAGTAGTCCAATAGCATGTCTGTATCAAGCCCTTTTTTGGATTCCCAGGGATGCACGGGTTTGTCAGACTGTAGGTATTAGCTTCTTTCATGGTCCACAAGAGAACGGTCCGGTGCCTTTCTCCAGGTGTCCCCCACCCCAGCCAGTGCCGGAGCAGAGGTGATGAGGCACCTTCTCCTCTTCAGCCAAACAACTGTGTTGAAAACATCTGACCTGGCAGCGTTACTTCTAAAGGCTGCTAAAAGTCAGTTTAAGATGTATCAAAAAAGACGCAGGAGACTGTTGTGGATGCAGGGAAAGCAGAGGAGCCCTCCCTCACCCCAGCTGCAGCATCTGCCCCACGTCACTGACCGCGCTGGCTGCGGAGGCAGAGGGAAGCATGAGGAGGAGGAGGAGGGGGAAGCTTGCACCGCTATTACTTGCTCTCAGCATCCCAAAGGATCAATTTTCAGACCATTACCTACTTTCCCACACATGCAGACACACACACTTCGCTGCTCTGGAGAGGATTTGTAAGTTGGCATCGGAGGAATAATTACCAATACACAGCCACCGTTTGCTTTGGGGCTTGCGTGTGGTTCTCCAGTGACGGCTGGTGCCGAAACCCAGAAGCAGCCCAGGCCCAGCGGTCCTCCTGGAGACGATGTACGGTGCTCTCAGCTTATTTTTCTCTAAGGCACATGTGGTGTCTTTGGGCTCTTTTAAATCTGTCTTCAGCTAAGTCGCAGAGCAGAGGCTTTCTCCGGTCCTGAGCCAGCCCGACAGACACAGCTATCTAGCAAGCCAGACTAGCCCTCTCCAGCACAATCGCAGGAAGTTATTCCAAGCCTCAGACAAATCCCATTTCTATCTCTGGAAGAGTAAAAGGTCAAAAAACACCAGGCTGTAGCTCTGCCAGCAATAGCAGCCCTGGCCGCCGCAGCGGAGGGAGCGCGAGCCCAGCGCCTGTGTCCTGCCACAGCTCTGCCCTCCTGGCAGCCTGGGGGCTCCTGCCCACACGTCGCCAGGAGGAGGAGGAGGAGGAGGAGGAGGTGCGTGGGGCTCCGAAAGGGCTTCACGGGCTGCGTCAGTCCACAAGCAACCCCAGGAGAGGGAAGAAGGAAAGCGTAACTACCAGGTTACCAAAGCAGACTTCTCTGGGAGTCAGCAGATCCCACCTACCATATTACCGTTGGCGTCCAGCCACATCCCCATCCTCTCCCAGCGACAGGCCGCTTAATTAGCACAAATCCTGATTAGCTCTTGCCCTCTGCTTGCAGAGTACTAGCAAAACAGGAGGTTTCTAGGGCTCTCTGCAATTTTTTAGCAGCAGCCCGTGCTCCAGAGCCAGCTCTCCGCGCTGCCCTGCCCTGGCCATGCCCAGCACGCAGTGCGTTGGACCCTTGGCTGCTGCAGGGGTTACTGCTGCCATCACAGCAGGGCCGTGGGGCACAGCCTTTCATCATTCCTCCCTGTCCTCGTAGGATTGCAGTAACGGCCGCTTCCCTCCTGTTGCTTCGCTGGCTGTTCTGCTTGGCGTTAGCAAAGAAGATACCTCATAACAATGCTTGCAATCGCCAGCCCACGGCCCGATGATTCAGAGCGCGATGGGGCTGCTCCACCCAGAGCAAAAACTTGGGTGTGATTTCGAGAAAACCCTTGCTGGGGTTGCTGGGAGGTCTGCCGTGCTGGCCGGGCCGCCCTCATCCCGCGGCAGGGCTTTGCTGTCAGCACCCTGCGGGTCGCGGTGGTGTGAACCGCTGGGGACGGAGCTGCCCCTCGCTGAGGTTCTTCCCGCTGAGCTGAATTGCCCAGTCCTATCTCTGCGTGATACCAGCAGTTTGGGTTTTATTTGTCCTTTTTCCTTCAGCTTTCCTGCTCCTCCCATTCCTGTCCTTCCAATTTTCTTGCTTCTTTGGGGCTCCTCTACTTGCCCTCCGTAGATCTCGCTTTAACTCTCCCTTTGAAAACATTTATTATTGCTCTGCTTTTGCTTTGCTCCTAGGACGTAAACACTCTTGAAACGACCCTCCGTTAAACACAGCCCTCCTCCCTTCTCCCGTTGTACCTGCAAGGACCAACAGGGTCGCTCCTCGAACCAGTCAGGAGCCTGGGTGGCAGAACCAGGGGGCAAAACATTGCCTGCTGAAATAGAAGTGGATTTGAGACCTCTTAAAAAAAGAGACCTGCAGTGACCTGTAGCTCCCGTGGGCATGTGCAGAGCTACAGAGAACAGCGCTTAAAAACAACTGCGAGTTCAGCCCGGAGCCAAGGATGTTTCATACGGTTTCTTTGTCTCCACACCCTCCCTAAGAGAAATGCTCTGAGCAGCGGTTTCTTTGCCAGCGCGAAGGCACTGACTGTCAAGGATGTGCACTCCTTGAAGCTAGCTGAAAGCAAATTGTTGGGCGCAACCCTTCACTTATTTAACCGTTCTGCGGCTGGAGCATCACTGGTGGGAGGAGGAGAATTTGGTGTTGACTGGGAAGGGGGTGCATTGCCCTCCACACAGGCGGGAGAGCCGTGTGGATTAACTCTGCTGCACATTCGGCTGATCTGGAAACGGTTATATCTGTGGAGAATTGGGAGTTTTTACATGTCCACTTTGCGGTTTGGGCAGATCGCTGTGTATAAGGCTGTCTTGGCATTTCTGCTGTTAGTTTCTCTGTCTTCATGGATCTCTCCCATGGGATTAGAAGCAATAAAACTCACTTAAAAACTGAAAATGAGGTTATATGTTTTCAAAAATCAGCAGAGGAACTCCAAAGCCAGCCTGAATTTCACTTCAGCTCCTGTTGTGCAGTTCGGTTTGACAGCGTTGTGTTAGCATTAGCGTCGGCCACACTTACATTCGCTTCCTTCTGAAGCACACGCCAGCGCTGCAGACTGTGCAGAGGACTGAACACGTTTGGTTTTGAGGATTTGTGAAATTTGGTCTGGGAGAGGGATGGTTTTAAGACCAGCTGACAAACTCTTCCCGTCAGAGGAAAGCAGAACACAGGCTTCGTGGTCGTTACCAAGGTCAAGAGGGGGCCCTTCACCCCCACGCGTTGGGTGGCCTTGCCGGCTGGGGGGGACCGTGCCACCCAGGCAGCCCTGCACCCTCACCAGGGCTAGAGCCAGATGTGCTTCGGGTGCCCCAGGTGTGCTTCAGATGCTCTTCCCATTTCAGGGCACAGGATGAGCAAACGTACGGATATTTACCCCAGGACAGAAGGCGTGTAGGTGACCATGGCACAGAGCTGGTGGTACTGACCTGCCATGACCGGCTATGAGGGGCTGCCCAAGGCACGTGGGGCCGAAGGCATCGTCACTCGCAGGAGCCCTGGTTGAGGCAGGGTAACGGGGAGGAAAGCGGATGGCCAAGGAGCTGGTGGAGCTTTTGTATTCCCCACTTTCTGGCACTTTGGCATAGGAGAGAGCGGCTGGGTGGAAGCATGACAGGTCCTGCCAGCCTCCTGCTTGTGGGACACAGCAGCCTGGGTCCAAAGGATCCCTCATTTCTTTAGCTGCAGACACCAGGAGGGCATGGGGAGGCACCTCTCCCTGCAGCAGCATCCTTGCAGCAGCATCAGTGCTGGGGAGCACCGATGCCACGTGTTTCTCCAACAGCGGTTCACTTGGCGCCAGCAGCAGAAGGGCTGGGACATCCCCACACAGCAGCAGTCTAGTCCTGACGCCTTCTCCTCCTCCCTGGCCCCTTCCCTTGGTGCCTCCAGAGAGTCCTGAGGCTCCCGCCCTGACCGGGGCGTGTAGCCGGCAGCGCGAACACACAAAATGATGCAGTCATAGATTGCATCCATGTCCTTGCTGCTCCTTGGTGACCTCATTTTCTGGGTGTAGCTAAGAGTGCAAAAACCACACACAAAAAAAAAGGGTGTTAGGGAAGGGAGGAGAAGAGACAGAGAAGAAGTTGCAGAAAAGCAGAAATAAATGCTGTTGTTTTGAAAATGACTGTGGAAAAACCCAGCTGGCTCATTATCCTCCCTTTTATAA
This sequence comes from Bucorvus abyssinicus, assembly GCA_009769605.1. Lineage (NCBI taxonomy): Eukaryota > Metazoa > Chordata > Aves > Bucerotiformes > Bucorvidae > Bucorvus > Bucorvus abyssinicus. The sequence continues at coordinate 4,113,309 of CM020039.1, read as the reverse complement.
CAGTAACACTGATCCTATTTCACCATCCCACAAGCACATACTCTTCTGATAGTTTTACGGTTTAAAAACCATTAAGATCCGGATAAACTACACAACACCACTGCCTTCAACTGCGTTTACCAGTTTACATTTGCAAAGAATCTGGCTTTTGGTGTTTCACAGCTTAGTGTGCTGACAGGTTGAAAAATGATAGAAAGGGAGCTATTACCCTTCTCCCACATTGCTCATATTTAAGATATTGCTGAGCACATTAATTGCACGTTGTTCCCAATAGATCACGCTGAACTTTCATTTCTGAAATCTGTTTTTACTCCCAAACTGTTCCACTATTTGTGGAGTTTGGCAGAGAGTTTTACTCCTGCTGTACTCGCAAAAAATCTGCATTACAAAATACTGACAATTGGCCGAAGGTAACCCCAGAGAGAAGGCACCTGCTCAGGAAAGCCAGCCCGGCCTTTTGCGAGCTGCAGCTTCACCGAGGAACCAGCACGTTTTGGCCGAGCCTGGGGAGCCAGGCAGGTGTGAGGGCAGTTCCCTCCCGCCTGGGCTGCTTTGGAGCAAGCCACACCACTCCAATCTGTCGTGGTGCTGCTGTCACAGAAGTGTCACGGTGCCATCAGTCACCTCCCAGCAATGAACCGCTCTGGATCTGAAATCCCTGGCGCTCTGCAGAAATGAATACCTTTTTTCTCTCCTTCTCTCCATCCGATTTGAGGAGCCACCGTTGGTCTCCCTGGCACCCAGCAGCCCTGCCAGGGTTTCGGGCATATGGGACCTGGCCCTTCACGGCACAGGCACCGTGGCCAGCTGGTGAGGAGCAACCCCGCTCCGGCTCTTCCCTTTCCCCATGGCCAGACTGGGGAAGTTCAGACACTGGTGCTGGGTTGGGGTGGATCATGGCGAAACAGAGGCAGATGCACAACCGGGCAGAGCATTGCACCTCATTTTAGTGCCCCATTGAATTTGGGCTTTCTACACCACGGAGGCAGCAGGACAATACCCAGTACTAGTTCAGGCACATTCCGGAGCGACACGGATCTGCTGCCCACAGCCAGCAGGTGGGAAGCTGGTTTGGGGCATCCTGAACTTGCTGCCTGAGTTGTGTACTGCTGTGGCCACCTGAAACCCAAGCTGCCCTGGCAAAGCTGGTGTTTGGCAAGTCCAGGGGATTTCCTAGGAAATAAATCATAGTACAGGCTTGTTTTTAATCTGCTGTGATCAGAGGTAGAGCCTGTAAATATGAAGGAATACCAGAATTCAGAGTATTAAGGATAAAGTGTGCAATGTGCCAAATGTAATTGTTTTCCTTTTGCAGCCTGTTATATTCAGATGTTGAGGAAATGATTTAATATTTCTGAACATGTGATTTCATCGTTTGGTTCAGCAAGGGAAGTTTGAGAAGTCATGCAAATTCAGATAAACATTAAAAATGCAGAGTTTTTTTCTACGGCAGTGCTCTACAGGGTATGCCAGCCCAGGACACGTAGGTACATTCAGCGCCAGGCAAAAGTTGCAGCAGTTGCAAAAAACTTAACCTATATGTGGCTTGCAATTGGAAGGACCAGTCTCAGGAGGTGAAAAGAGAAAGGGCTGAGGATAAGCAGTACAGCTCAGGACCCGGGCGCTCGGTCCTGAGCCTGTGCCAGAGGCTGCTGGGTTTACGCCCTGGTGCTCATCCCCGGCTCGGTCGAAGCGTCGCGCTCCACGGGCCGGTGTGAAGCAGGCAGGGTGAGAAACGGTACACTGAGAAAAACAGCGCAGGTCTGCAGAATTTCACAGGCCTTCCCACAGCGGAGCAGGGACATGCACGGTTATCCCCTAAGCATGGGAAGTTTACACGATGAACGTTTGGATACTGCAGCTGACTTTAACCAGCTGCCGTTGTGAAATGCACCCAGAGTGTGAAGGAAGGCGGAGCTCACAGGGTGTTATTTCTTCAAACCCTTAGCCCGGAAAGCTCTGTTTTCTTGGATGAGATGCAGGACACAACAGCAAAAAAAAAAAAAAAAAAATTTCTGACAACCCAGAATTCTTAAATGCACAAAAGCAAACCTGGCACTGGGAGCATTATCTTTTTCCTAACAGATACATATTTTAAAATAAAAACCGACAGGCAGTGGATGCTGTATATTATGAGCCATACGAGTGATGGTCACTTTTCCACAAACTATGGAGAGTGAAAAAATAATTCTAAAAATGTTTAAAAACCAGCTCAGCCTCCGGTGAAGTGTAAAGCAGAGGTTAATTTCAGACAGCTTTTAAGGAAGAAGAAAGCCCAGTTCTGGAAATGTAACAGTGCCTAGCAGAATGCTTCAGGGTAATCCAACGCAATTTAGTTGCTCAGAAGACAGCTGAAAACAGCAGAGCTGCAATCAAAATAGATTTTTAAATTCCACAGCGTAGCTGATTTTCCAATATTGTACTTTGAAATGGGTGTAAAACCAGCTATTGAGCACGTCCAGCTTCCTTCAGTGTTGTTGAGGTTCAGCTCAAGCCCCTCTAGACCTTGCACGGGCCACCTGATCTACCCGCCAGCAGTCCGCGTTAGCTGGATGAGTACAGGAGCAGACTTCAGCCGGCGCATCTCACCCTGTGTTGTGGGTTGTGTCTCAGCCACGCTCCCAGTGTTCTCTGTAATGCAGTTATGAGATTTGCTAAATAGGTCTGACAGATAACTCTTAGTTTATGCTCTGGTTTGTTTTCTGTAAATATTCCGTGGGGGAATCCGGCCGGCGATGACTGGCTTTGGCTGAGCATCTGAATCACGCAGCACTGTTTCCAGTTTGCGACTGGAGAGACTCCATTTCTCGAATTCACGTTTCAGTGCTGAGGGCAGCCTGCGTGTAACCCACAGAAAACCAGGCTAGACCCGTGGAGAGAGAGTTCGTCTGCTGCTGTGATGGATAGCAAGGCTCCTCGTCAGTCCGGAGGCAGATGGTCTTTATTCGGTCGGTTCCTTCATGCCGTGTTTCCATTCTGGGGAGTCTGCTTTCCTCAGAGCTTCCTGTCAAGAGGAGGACCTGGCCCCCTCGGAGCTAACGGGAGCTTTGCCATTTGCATCAGTGGCGTTTAAATGTCACCGCAAAGGCCGGGCGGTTCCTGTGGGACCGATTTCAAGCCAATATGTAGATCCCAGCGGAGATCCTGCGAGTCTGTGTAGCTGGGAGCACGCGGTGAGCGCGGTGCCCGCTCCACACGCCTAAGTGCAGAGCTCAGCTGGGTACGGGATCGTTGCTGTTACGATATTAGACCTATGTCACTTTTTTTCTCTATCTTTGTGCATGTGTCCTGAAAGGTTGGTTCTTATTTTCAACAATAGTGACCTGCTCTCTAAGACGAGTCCTCCCACCCCTGCGCGCCTCCTCCCTGTTTTTCTGCTCGCCTCCTGCACACTTCCTTTCTCCAGGCAATTTTAGGAGCGAAATGAAGTGCAAGGGTCAAAGCCTTTGAATTCAATGAGGGTGTGAAAAAGAACAATCCGGATTTGGCTCAAGGTGGATGCGGAGGATACGTCTTTTCACCCCGGGAGGTCAGCTGCGCTGCCGCGCAAAGCCCTGGACGCGGGTGCGTTACCCTGCATCGAGCCGCAGTGTTACGAGCAGGCAGAAGTGTTGCAGCGTAAACATCGGCGGCTTTTATTCTGATCCTGGTTTTCTTCATCAGGGGGCTGACAGCGTGTTGTTGAAGGGTTCAGTTTAAAAAAAAATGAAAAGAGCAGTGTTGTGGTCCCCTACTAAAGAGTCACTTTGCCCAATTTCCTGTTTATGTTCCTTCTCTGCGGAGCTGCCCCATCATGTGAGCGCAGACAGTTATAGATAGGCTGCGTGACTGTTGCTGACCTCACACCACATGGTCGGTTAACAAGGTGAAACAGCAAAATTTGCTGTTTGTGTGAAGAATACTGAGAAAGCTGCCAGTTCCAAGTAAAACAGAGGGAGAGGGACTCGCGATAGCCCGAGGCAGGGCGCGATCTCCGGGCAGTTCTCGCTGGTCTTTAACTGCTTCGCACATCTGTATTTACATCGTGCCTCTAGTTACACGCAGGGGGATGAGCCCCAACTCTGCTTCTTTCCTTAGCGAAGCAGGTTTGGAGTCCTTCCATAAAAGCTATTAGTTTAGCAAATTTGCTCAAAATTTGTCCAGACTTCAGTCCCTTTGGTATATACATTTTCCTATACTCGCTTCCAAAAATGGATGAAAACTCCCGTGGCTTATCCAGCAGACGATTATACCCAGCACTTGTATTTCAGAGCTGCTGCTCCTTAAACAGCCTGGGAGAAACCTGATTTTTATTAAGATCTCAAGGATCCGGGCAGAGCCTTCTAAAAATCCTTTAAGATTGTGCAAGACTTTTGGATTACAGCCATTCTAAGAAATCGAAATTTACCTCTATTCAAGACTACACCTTACTGCTGTGGGTATTAAACGATGTATTGTGAATGAGTCAGATCTTGAGGGTTTCCAGGCCATTTTACTGAAGCAGTTTTCATGGCACTGTGGGAATCCCTATTGTGCAGCACGAGGTTTCAGGGCACTTTTCCCACTAGCAGAAAATGAAGTTACTTTGTTCAATCCAGGAAGACCCATGTCAGTGTGTTGTTTTCGCCTTTCTCCCTGTTTTCTGTAAAAAGCCCGATCCTGCAACCTGAGAAATCAGAATTTTATTTTCTAACCGCCCAGAGGAGTGGCACTAAGCCAGACCAGCAGTTTGCTGCGCATCCACCTCTAACACCTTCAACAGGTAAATAAGGATTTCCGACGGAAAAGTCACACCATAGATCGGTCAAAGCCGAGAACCCCCATGTGGGTGCCCGCCTGCGGGTGTCCGGAGGAGCAGCCTTGTTATCGGGAACGTGGTGTAACCTCGGAGGCAGGCGGATCCCAGTGACAGGTGAATGAATGACAGCACACGCAGCGTGGAATGATCATGTCCCAGTTGTCAAGTGCTTTAGGATTTAAAGGTGAAAAAAAGCCCTGCAGAAATTTAAGCTGCATTCAGGATGATAATAGTGTAATTTTAGATACTACACATAAACGTGCTGGGAGGGAGTATGGAACTAAAACTCTTGGCTAGCTGGCGAGGCTGTAAACATCCTCATGTAAAGAGTCCTGCCTGTAAGTCTTCACTGTCAGGGAGCTTAAATGCCTGCAAAAATGTAGCAGCAGTCAGAAGGTGTCATTTAGGGGGCAGCTTAAAGGAATTAATGTGTCACTGTGCCTGCCCTCGGAAAGGAAAAAAATGTGACGGGGCCGAGGAGGTCTCTGGGTGGGAGGAGATCGTTCAGTGGCTTTAATCGCTGCAGTGCTGTCTTCTGCTGCTGGGACCGCTACTGTGAGCTGCGACCTACTTTACATCCCCATTAAAAGTGAAAAACCAGACAAAATGAAACAGAAAGGAAAGGATGAGGATGCTCATGCTGTGAGTCAATGCCCACCCCCACTGCCCCAGCAGTTTGATACCCCCACCCAGCGACACGGCTGCTCAGGCTGCAGCATGCAGGGAGTCAGGCGGGCTGGGGTGAGAATTGCTGGCCAAAATCAGCTTCCCTCCACCCGGGGTTTTTGCTCGCCCATTGCAGCATCCCGTTTTGATGAGCGCTGGTGGCCCAGTGGGAGCGCTGGCAGCCCAGGCGTGGTGCGAAGAGCGTTGTGGCTGCCTGGGCTCTGCCCCGCCTGGAGGCTTCCCGAGCCGTGCGGGTCTCGCACCGCAGCTGCCTTTCTTCTCCTTAGCTCGATTTTTCATCGGTTCTCCAGATCCCTTTGGGCGCTGCTTTAGAATGATGCCAAGTCCCACGAATTTCAGTTGCTTCCTGAAAGCGTGTGAGACTGTCTTTACCGTCTTGTTAGTCCCAATGAAACACAGCCAAGCGCGGTGGGGGAGTTACGTTATTTATTTATTAATACCAACTGTCTCTTTTTACTGGCACCCTGCAGATGCTGTCGAGATTGCTGGCTAGCCTTGGTCTCTTGGTGCTCCTGACAAATCCCACTCGGCCACAAGCCTGTCCCTGGGAGGTGCAGCCCTCCGGGGCACGGCCGAGTTTCTGCTCTGTGGTGGCAGTTAGCTGTAATTTCATAATGACTGATCCTTATGCTTTCTATAAATGAGCGCTAAGGAGCCTGCACAGATTTGCAGGGCAGCTGTTAACAAGGAAAGCTCCAAGCTTTCAGCTCCACTGCTGTCAAACTAGCAGGAAGAGTAGAGAAGTCATGCCCTGGGATGACAGTGGGGAGGGTGGCTTGTTTACTTCATGCTGGTGTCAGGATTTCTTCACTGCTGAGTGAATCCACGAAAACAGGACTGCCATCTCTCCGTCCCTTCTTTGGTGTTTTGTTGGTATGGATGTCACAGGCTTTATTGGCCTGGAGGCATTTCCGTAGCCGCGGGGCACGGGGAAGCCGTGGGCTCTGTGGAGCACTGGCAGGGACAGGCAGGTTCTGCCTGCACTGCATGCCCCAGGGCAGGGCAGGACAGGGCAGGGCAGGCAGCGCTGCGGAGCCACTGCAGTCCCCCCCGTGCGACGTGGAGCCATAGCGTTACCTGGTCTGGTAGGGTTTGGGGTAGCTGGGGAATTCTTCCCTGTAGCAAGATGTTGTGGGATGAGATGCCCTGTCATTATCTTCCCCTGCAATGCTCAGGGACCCTTCTGAGGAGCATGACCATAGCACCAGCATTTCTTTGCTGCGGGAGAGCCCCTGGAGACCCACCTGCCTGGAGCCATGGCGAAAGCAAGAAGACAGCAGTGCTGCTCCCCTTCAGCTAGCAGTGCCTCGTTGAGCAATTCCTACTTGCATGAGGAGCAAGGGGATGCTCTGTCAACTTGCCAGTGTCCTTGAAGGAAGCCTCTAATCAAAATGTTTGCGAGAAGCACAGTTCTCGTTTCTTTACTGCTCTTACTAAAGGACTGGGGGCATGAGCGAAATGACATTTCTTCATCCAAGCGTCTGCCTCCTCCCTCCCTCCTCAAAATGCAGTGTTGTTATTATGAATTTTACTTTCAGAACCTGTTTTCTTATCTTCCACAAGGTTTTAAAGAACTTAGAACTCCCAAGTTTTAGGGTCGCTCTGACTTTGACCCTTCATGCCCAAAGGAACCCACTGGATTTACAAAGAATCCGTATGTTTATTAAATAGCAGTGACTCATTCTGTGGAAGATGTTTGTATATGTAAAGCACCATAAATATTATGGATTAGGATGTAGACTAGGCAACAGGAATGTGTGGAGGTTAGCAGGCAGCGTCTCTGGGACTTTTTTTCCTTTATTTTAGCGTGTGTCATTTTTTCTTCTCAAACCACAGGTTTCTTTTTGTGAGAAACAGAAACAAAGGAAACCTCTCTGCTTCTAGAGGGCGTCATCTTAGATGCTTTATTACAAAGCTTTCTTTGCACTTAAAGGGCAGGAAATTTTTTGGTTAGTGCTCTTAGTCAATTAATGTATCTGTATCACCTTGAAAGGAAGAAGGTATTTCCCCTTCCACTATGCACCCGTTGCATCTCCTCTGCGGAAGACTCATGCTGACTTTCTTGAAACGAAATTCATTTAGAGTCATACTGAAACTACCGCGATCAGAAAGACAAGTGGCTCGATAACGGACTCACAACTTAGCAGATGGAAACACAGCGTTAGACTGTCGTCGGTCCTGAACTCATGGTGTGATGGTCCTTCGCAGAGGATGACCCAGCAAGTTGGTTTGTATGGGAACACTGGTTAGCTCAGAGCTTTTTCCCACCATAGATGAGCCCCAACCTTGAGAAAACAGCTGTAGTGGGCATGAACAGGCAGGGGGAGGAAGAGCTGATGCTTTTCCAGCACCCACAGGAACGTACCTCAGCTTCTAGGCTTCCAAGTAAAGGGGGAAAAGCTACTGCAGAAGATTTCTCCTTCTGTTCTCTAGGTTAAATAGAATTATGTGCCTGCAGAGGCAGAGGAAAGCCCTAAGGGAGGAGTATTCCTCTCTCTAATTGAATATTTATTGATTTTTCTTTCCCAGCCATAAACCATGAGTTCCAGCCTCTCGCTGCTGAAGAATTTTGTGAGATCTGAGTAGAAAGTAAGGGAAACCAGACAGCAAGGGAGACGAAATCCAAGAGAAGCGTTAAACCAGTGGGTGATGGGCAGTGAGCTCAGCTGCTCCCAGAGCGCTGCACGGGGACACGCTGGAAGGGACAAGCAGACATCCTCGTTAGGGAGAGGTTTATTACACAGAGCTGGTGGGAGCTGCAGACCAACAGCCACAACTGAAATAGCAAAACCGTAACTCCAGCTGGGGGACAGGCTGAGTGGTTTAAGAGGTCTTTTCCATCTCCGATTCCTGCGAGTGAGTTAATCGGGTGCTGTTACCGAGCAGTGCAGGCTACTGAGCAGAAGGTGTGAGCCCTGCTGCAGGGGTCTCACAGCCCGCGGAGCACGAGCTGCATGGGGCTGGCCCTTTTCTCCTGAAAGAGTGGCACAAACTGCTCTCGACAGTGTCCTCAGCTCTTTGAAGGTGAGGGTGCTTGCTGGGAGCACGGCTTGACTCCCTCCTGATGCGCAGGTCCCTCTCGCAGGGACCGTACTCTGCAGTCCCCACACCTCCTGCTCTGCGCAGGCTGGGGAAACTCTCTTAACTTATATGGCCTTAATGCGCTTAGACGTCAGCTGCTTACAAACCTGTCTACATATGAATTTTAACTTCCTCTTTTAAGTCATTTATAGGAAATGCTATAGAGTTCCGCCTAATTTTTTTTTCCCCAAGAATGTATTTTAAAATGGTTCTTTTAAAAGAAGACAAGGTGTGGAAACTTGTGTCTCAAGCGCCGGCACTCCTGCGGGACTGTTACCCTGCAGCTCTGCTGGCTCTTGTGCCCTGAGGATGCCTTGCAGCTCAAGGCAGAACCACAGGAGTAGCAGGAGGAGCACACAGGTGCTCCCAGCGCCCCACCAGCCGCGGGAGGGAAGCCGAGCCAGACCCTTCCCTGGTGGGATTTGCTGCTTTCTCTTTGCAAAGGAGTTTGCGGGGCGAGAGCAATCCCCAATGTTCAAACCTTTCCCGGTCCTCCCCATCTCTGAGCTCTCGAACTGTTCTGCCGGTGTCAGAGCTCCCCACAGCACGCGTCCCTGGCCCAGAAGCAGGGCTGCGAGATGGACAGCTGAGGGCTCCGCACGCATCCCCTGTCATCACACATTGCCCCTGCCATCCCCTTCGCTGCATTCTGTAAAATGAGGATTATCCTCATGGGGGAGTCGTGAGCATTAGTTTAGCTGGTGGAGAATTTCAAACGTGTTGGCTATTCAGCGTTTTGTTATTAAAACCAGAAAAAACCAAAAAAACCCCACAGCACAAATTACATTTCAGGTCAATTTACCTCGTTTAGCTTGTATGTGCTCTAATTAATTATTTAGATCTCAGCTACTGGATGCTTTGTGCATCCAAATGAAGACGAGGTCCTCAGACAGAAGGTAAGCGGTGAAGGTCCTTGGCTAAACCTTTCCCACGCAGGTGCTCAGCTCCCGTTCTGGCTTTGGTGCCCCCCTAGCTGGTTTCTCCGCAGATCACAGGTTTGCCTGTGGCCTCTTCTGTCTGACATTGCCGCAGCGGAGCAAACGTTCACATGTTTTTAAACCTCACCCCACTTATTCCGCAAAAGCAGAGACATCAGAATGTGGAAATAGCGATCACGTTCTTAGAAACCCTGCTGAAGTGGAAACAGAGCTGTTCCTCTTCCCTTCAGAAGTGGCTCTGGAATTCCCAAAGTGAAAAATTCAGGAGCAAGACGAAAACACTGACAGCTTGTGTTGCACAAAGCAACGTGCTGGCATCTGACCAACGCTGCTGCAAATTCTTTCTTCCTTTTGGCGCCGAACTATTCCACTTACGAAGGGCAGATGAAAATTGTTCTAGATTTATGTTGGCTCTTCTCTGATTGTAGTCGTGCTTTTCTGATAAAGCCTTCTCTCTAATGCCAACAAAGCATGGAAACCTGTCACCGCTGTATCGTTCCTTCATCAAGAAGGAACTAATTTCAAGAGGCCCCCAAACAAATGTAATATTTCTTCTGGACACGTAGATCCTTTCCACAGTGTAAGTGAGGAGCCTAGGCTGAATCCCAGGAATCGGTTCCTATTTAACTGTATCGGTTACTTCATCTCAACCTTGGGAGCACAAGCTTTCACCCTTAAATTGATCCAAATTCTGTTGTAAGTTTGGCAGTGTGTGCAGCTCCAGGCTAAATATCGTCAGATATTGTTGGCTCTGATCAGCTGAAACAAATCCCTGCTTGCCACAGCCCCATCGCTCCGGTCCTGCTGGCTCCTCCAGTGGCCCCGCCAGCCTCGAGCCTTGCAGACGGTGAGGGGGAAGGTACTGCAGCAGCACGGGGTCCACAAAGTGCCACCTGGGACTGGAGGGAGCAGCAAGCAGAGCCCCTTGGTGTACCACGGAGTGCTTTCCCAGCGAGGGGTCCGTGAGCCATGGGGAGCCTCTTCCAGCCCCGTGTGTGTGGTGCCAGCACAGCTTCCGGTTTAGGTGAGCGATGGGGAAGGGGATGGAGGCACATGCCGCACCACAGCGTGTCCTGGTCTGCGGGCAAAGGTCGTGCTGCAAAGACAGAACACCAGGGATGGTGGGAAGAACCGTGACAGGGGAAGGAGGAGGCAGCCTTGTGACTGGTAAATGGTAAAAAGAAAACTACCGAGCGCGTACAACGATGTAAAGCCCCACCATGCTCTGCCAAGGGGCTGGGGTTGGGGTGGGCACTGGAGAGGAGCTACCGTGAGGTGTGACTGCCTGCCTTGCAGGGCAGGGGCTGGGAGGTGCCCGGCACCCTCTGTGCCTCCTGCCTGGGGCTGAGGAGACCTGGACCCTGCTCCAGCAGAGTGGATCATGTAATACATGAGCCGCCAGGTCCCTGCGAGCTGAAAGCTGCTGACGTCTTGTCTGCCTAAGACCTGCCACAGCTGGGCTCCCAGTGACTCCAGTGTGCTGCATCCCCTTCCCCTGGGGAAGGGGGACATGTAGCTCATTTGCAGGCCAATGCCAGAAAAATGAGGAGCTGATATTTGACTCTTGGAGCTAAAAGCCTCATGCTGAAAGGTGTGCCAAAACCCCTGCTTTGCCTGCACCATGGAGCAGGGCGAGTCCTGTGTATTGGCAATGGCAAACTGCTCATGTTCGTCTGCAGGCAAGCTGTGGGTATCTCAAAAACTCAGAGCATTGGACACTCAGTGTTGTAGGATAAGCGAAAATGTTTTGGAGTACAGCATTTTGCAAGTAAAAGCACATATTGGCGAAAGTTTTTAATGGAAATGAGGCGTTGGGGTGAGACAGTGAAGGACTGGATATGTCAGATGGGAGAAGAGGTGCAAAAGATGGTACTTCAACCCCACCCACACAGGTAGCTATATCTGTCACTGATGTCACGTTCTTCTAGGGAGTGGAGGGAAAAAATAGGAGTCTGGAGAAGCGAGGAGCAAGTGCACTGTGTGAGTGTGGATGAAGTTTGATGGTACAATAAAAATGACATTAACGGCAAGCATCCAGGGAAGAGATGGTCCCATCCCCTCCCACCCTCCTACCCCCTTCCCACTGCTGGCCTGCCTGTGCTCAGGCAAGGCTGGGGGCTGCTGGGGCGAAGGGCTGGCAGCACTCCCCATTTCCCGGTGCAGGATGAGGCTGTTTCTCGCTCCCTGAGACAGCTCCTTTGGCAGCAGGCAAGGAGCAGCCCTGGCACTGGGTGGGAGCGAGCTCGCCGGGCAGCGCCGGCAAACTGCCCATCGGCCAGGCTGCACCACCACCCTGCGCCGCTGCCACCCTGCTGTGGCACCCACTTATTTATGAGATACCGAGTGCTTAAATGTCTTTGAAGACGTGAGCCTGGAGTGCTGATTCACCCGCACTGCCGACTCAGGCTGTGCCTGTTTAAAACCTGCCGTCCCTCGGTGCTTCTGCCCCTGCTCCGCTCCAGGTCCAGCGGCGGGTCGGTGGCACGGGCAGGGTATTCGCTCCGGTCCCTGCACCACCACCGGTTTCACAGCATGTCACTGTTTGGGGCAATGAGCCGCGGCAGCCGAGGGCTGTTGGCTTGTCCAAGCTTGCGGTCTCACCAACGGGCAGTTCCTCTGTCCCTCTTCGCCTTCCTGCGTGCTTCCTCCAGCTCACGTGTCATCCCCACAAGCAAAAAAACCCCTCTGTTTTCAGCCGAACAGGGGGCTGGCTGGCTGCACGGGCCCCACCATGAGCCTGGGGAAGGTGGTGAGGGTGGCTGTAGGGGCGATGGAGCGGGGCAGCCCACCCTTCCCGAGGGCACTGTGGATTGGGGCAGCTCCCTGGTATTCTTGCCCCTCAGCCCTGTTGTCTCGGCCGCCCAGCTGTGGTAGCCGGTGTTTGCTCACACAGCCCTGGCCCTGCTCTGTCTCCCATCACAAGCCGCGCTCATCGAGCACCTCTCCGTCTCCAGTCTCACGATGCCAGCCACACAGTAAGCCTGATCAGATTGTGTATCTGCCGGGACACAGGTTACCAGCCAGTTCCCAGCGAGTACCAAACCAAAGCCAGCAGAGCCACAAGCGCTCACACCCGCCGAGCCCTTCGCCTGTGAACCCTGGGGACCCAGCCTGGGCTTTTCCACAAAGCCCCGCTGCAGTTGGCTCTTTTCTCTCACCGGCTGCCCGGCTCGTGCGGAAACTACAGACCCCTGTAGACTCATGAAAATTAAAATGCAATGGGGACAGGTGCCGGGCTGTCCTGCTGTACCGGTCACCTCAGGTAGCCCTGAGCTGGCGCCAGCCTCAGGGCTGAGCTCCCACCTCCCGGCAGCTGGGTGGGTGCCAGCTAGGCAGGGTGTCCCCAGCTGCTCCCCCAGCCCACCCCTTCCCCTCCCTCCTCAGCTTGCTCATGTGCGGATGATTTCCATCCGATTTCCATCAGAAGGAGCCGGGTGTATTTAAGCTGCAGGGCTGGCAGTGATCTTGTGCTCTTGGGGAGAGCTGGTGGCTCCTTCTCCTCTCTGCTTTAGCAGCCTGCTTCTCTGGGAGGCAAAGCAGCAGGGCTGGTTTGGCTTACACCTCCTGCAGCACTTCTGTGTTTAGGGGTGAGAGGGACTTAGGGGGTGTGACTTCTCTGTCCCGGTGCAGTGCTTGGGTTGCAGGTGGTGGGGATGTGGGCTTGTTCTGCGTGTGATGGACCTGCTGGGCTGTATTCTGCTGTTGCAGCTTGCTAGTCAGGAAGGTGTCTTCTCTATTTTTCCTTTGGCTTTATTTTGTCTGGGGGGATGTGTGTTCTTTTTTCCTGGCTCCCACAAAATCAGACTTGTCTGAGCTATCTCAGTAATCTGTTATCTTTACTTTCAGAGATGAAATAACTTTCAAACTTCAACAGGTTTGAGGGCAAGGCTGAATTTTCTTTGTGCTGTACAATTCACTTTGCACCTCACCTCTGCCTCCTGTTTATTCCTGATGTGACTCCCCCTCTGAAAATCCCTCCTTGATACAGGCTGTGTGTGCTTGTTCAACCTTGCAAGAGCTCTCTCTATGATATTTCAGCCTCTGGTCCCTGTATATTGTTTTTGAAGAATTGTTTGCTTTCAAAATACATTTACTGCCAGGCTGAACAGACTGACTTCTAGATAAATTTTTGGATGAATATTAACAGACTGTGAAAAGCTGGTTGTGCTGCAAGGAAGTCACTTTTGAGTAGGAAAAAAAAAAAGCTTTTTCTTGACAAATGATTGTTGCAGTTTTTTGTTGATCGCTTTAACTGTCACCATGCCCACGTGAACTTGGTGCCAGCAGAATCTGTAGTGCCTGTATGGGCTCTTACATCTTAGTGAAAACATCCTGAACTCAGTTATTTTGCCTTGTGGTTGTCTTGAAACAGATCCACTCTTTGCAAAATGAGCATGATCTTTAACTCAAAGGCAAGCTATTGCCCAGGTTTATGTCATTATAATAACTCATTTTGCAAAGAGCACCTGAATAAGATTGAGATAGGGAGGCTGATCAGCTGTTTCTTCAATGTGCTCTGAAGATAATTAAAACAGCCAGAGGCTGCTGCTATGGCAGGTACCTGGGCAGCCTGTGAGCCCCTGCACCTTGCTGGGGCAGCTGAAGCCTTACCTTCAGCTGCTCCCTGGCAGCTGCCTGAGCCTTGCTGGTTTGGCCAGGACTTTGTCCAACACAGTCTTTATGGAGTTTGGTAAGGAGGAAGCTCCTACGGTCTTATTGCAGCTCTTCTCTGTGGAACAGAGCTGAGGGTGGATTTCTGCCTCTCAAAGTAAGTGTGTTGGTGACAGCTGTAATCAATGCAGAGGCACTTACTGTTGATGAACAAAAACAGCTGTTGGAAAAAAGGGAAAATAGGTTATTTTGTTCCTAGAAACTCATGTATAGCTTTATAAAGTGATGCTGCATCTTTGTCCTGCCAGGACTTCATTTAAGCCTGTATGAGACCCATACCTTCAGTCACGAGGGTCTAAAAGACATCAGTGCTTACCTGTTTGGTTTGGGTTCATGGTCACTTGAAGCAGTCTGTAAATAGACATCCTTCAGTAAGGCTAGAAGGTTCCTGTTTGCCTTTTACCACTAAAACTCTCAAAGTTTGTTCTGGCTTTCAGAAGTAACTGGTAGTTCATTAACAGCTTTTTAATAGCTCTGAAAACCATGGGAGGCTGCACTGGTCATCTGGAGGCTCTGTCTCTGCTGGGCAAAATGCGTTTGTTGTCAGATACTAGCTCATGTCCTGCTACACAGGGTGCAGTCCTAGGTGCTTTCATTTCAAAAGGAAAACGTGTTAGAACCTCTTCTGTAGGTGAAACTGGTGAAGTATCAGATCATTTTGATTACACCTTGCTGGTGGGATGAGGGTGATAGGAGGGGAGAAGGCTTGCTCCTCTGGCCCTCCGAAGGAACAATCCTTTACCTTTTTCCCTATCACAAGTGCAAGCTGATAGCAAGCACTTCAAATCAAAGTCACAATTTGGCTAGCTCATCAAAACAGCTGTAAAACCTAAAGGAAAACAAGCGTGTGTGGGCTGGTGGATCTATTGTGCGGATGGCACTAAAAGGGCCCTGTTTGTGCCGTTTGCAGGCATGGCGGAAGCGCTGGTTTGTCCTACGCAGAGGTCGCATGAGTGGGAACCCAGATGTGCTGGAGTACTACAGGAACAACCACTCCAAAAAGCCCATTCGGATCATCGACCTCAACGAGTGCGAAGTGCTGAAGCACTCAGGACCCAATTTCATCAAGAAGGAGTTTCAGAACAACTTCGTCTTCATTGTGAGAACCACCTATCGCACCTTCTACCTGGTAGCCAAAACTGAGGAGGAGATGCAGATCTGGGTGCACAACATCAGCCAGATCTGCAACTTTGGACATCTAGAAGATGGCACAGGTAGGATCACGCTCATGTTCATCTTGGCTGGGAGGATGTTCTGTGTCTGGGCTCCTCCGCAGCAGCACCCGAGGTGAGGGGAAGAGCGGACCTTGCTGGCTGGCTGGGCTCAACGGGTGGTGTGGGACAGCTCCACACAGCACTGAGATGCTGCTGAACCCTGATCTGAAAGTTATCAGGGATCTCAATTCTGCTGCGTGGAAATAATAGCTGGCTGCCTGGTCTCGCTTTGAGGCAATTCCTGCTAGAATAAACAGCAGGTCCTTGATAAGCAAAGGTACTGTTTATGCGGGAAGCTGGCTGGCTGTTCTCTTCTGGGACCGTTTATTTCCTCACATGTCCCATATTTATTTAGTTTGGTGTGACGTGAGACACCCGTTCTAGGACGGTGTCCTGCAGAACTCGCATTTTCTCAGGCTTTGCTGGATGTGGAACGTGCACAGACCCGGCTGTGTATGCACACACGTGAATCAATGACAAAAGTACTGAGTTGTTGTAGTCTTGTAATGAGAAGAGAAATAAAGGCAGAGGACAGGAGAGTGTTAGAAGTGTGTGTCTACACTTAAGAGATGGTTGTGCCAGCGAAGCATAACGTCAGCCTGTTTGCTGGGCCCTACACCTGTGTATACTCAGTAGGGTGAATGTCTTGGAAAGCTTCCAAGAATTAACTGCTCCGAGATAGATGTAGCCAGTAATTAAAGCCGGGACCTGTATCATCATTAACTTACCTTTCAAATGAGACAGCCGGGCTCGGATAACAGCAATCTGCCTTTCCCTTGACATTTCCAAGGGGCAGATACAGCAGCAATTTGAGAGCTTCATAGGAAGTGAGTCAGAATGAAGTCCTTCGCTGTGATAAAAGGTACTGCAAGAGCAGAAGAGAGCGGCGACGGAGGGACTCGATCCCAAGGGCGGTACTGTGTTTGGGGGTATCATCGTGTGGCTGAGCAGATTATCGTGCCGTGGTTCCTGCGCTGCTGCACTCGGACTGCTACTGGTGTCTGCAGCTGCTGCGTAGCCATACCACTACCTTGTCCCTTGAAAGGAACAAAAGGCCATGGTGAGATGTTCTATTTGAACCTGTCGTGGTTCCTGGCCTTCTTTAATCTTCTCTTCAGTGGTTTGTTCTGAGGGGAAATGGGGGTGGAAAGAGCAGTGCAGCGGTCCTGTAATAAATCTGATGTGTGCTCTCTTCCCAGTCACTTTAGAGACCACCAGCACAATGTGCTGACATATTTTTATATGCCCACGAATGTAACCTAGAGCTGGTAGCTTTGAGGGATCGGAGTCAGTAGCCCTTTGGAGTTTGGATGTAATTAGGGATATTCAGTAACCCCCTTGCTACCCTTCTGCCCTTGTTGTCACCAAGATATTGGTCTTGCGTTGCTGCTTCTGGTGCAGTATTATTTTAGATCTACTTATACCAATTACTCTGAAATGAAGGAAAGTCTTTCCATGCAAAACAGAAAGGAGGAAAATAATTTTCCTGTCTCAAATGTGTGTGCAGACTTCTGCTGGCACCGCGTGGCTGTGCATAGGGAGATGTAATCTGTGGCAGAGGAGCTAAGGCAGTGGCTGTCCCCAGGATACATGTGTTTATACTGGGGAAATGTCTGTTCTGGTTTGCTGGTCCGGTGCAGCATTGCTTGTAAGACTTACACATGGGCAATACTCAGAGTATTACACGGCGGTGTTTCTCTCCCAGCAAAGATTGCTGGAGTAGGCACTGATGGACAAGAAGTGACAACTCTTGGTGTGGCAGTTGGGAAAGGTGACATCCCCGCTTCCCTCTCTGCTCAGGGCAGGTATTTCTCCCCAAGAAGTTCAACAGCACAGAGCGTTTGCCTTGGTTCACTGTAAAGTCTGGCCCCTGAGCTTCCAGCCCTTGTCACAGGCTGTGTACGCTGAGCTCCCAGCCATGCACTTACTGTATCTCTGATGGCAAATATCTCGTAAGATCTTCTATTTATCCTGGAGTTTGTCACGTCTGGGCTGTGTTCAGCTCGGGCTGCAGGGCATGTTCACATCCTCCGATTTATATCAGCACAGTTCCACAAGTTGCAGCAACATCTCGGTTACTAACTGCTTCAGCTTTTTGGAAGCACCTAAATCCCCCAAGAGCCTGTAGGTTTAAACGAATTACCCTTAAAAATTAACATAAGAAGAGAAAAGCTCTATTAAATGCCATATGCTTTTTTAACTTGAATGCTACTGTATTAAAAAATAATAGTCCCTAAAATGAATCATCAAAAGAGACACATCAATTTCAGGAAATTTTAATAAGCTGTTCTGTGTATTAAAATGAACCTCAAAGCCAATATTACACTGCGAAATCAATCACTCTTAATTCTTGCATCTCTGAAAATCTGCTGTGACTTTGAGGCCAAAATCAAGTCTGCTGCTTTCTCTGCTTAATGCACAGAAAGTGCAGCCACAGGTTTACACAGTGACTCAGCTCTAAACGTGGTCCTGTTGTTCCCAGTTAGTGCCTTCCAGTAGCAAAGACGCCAGGTCCCCGTCATCAGGAGCCTCTGGTCTGACCTGTAAGCAGCCAGATGCAGACGTGGTGAGCAAGCCCGCGGCTGGCCCTGTGAGGACAGCCTTTTAGTCCACGGGAGAGGGGCAGCTGAGAGACGGAGGCGATGCACAAGCTCCAGGCAGATGTCGGGAAGCACCTGGGAGGGTGGCTGTCAGGAAGGACTTGCCAGCAGCAATCATCATGTCAATCATCACTTGGCTGCAAGAAACAGTGCTGCTGGCCGTGCTGAAAAAGATGGGGGAGCTGGCACCTTCGGGGGAGTCAGTGGGAGAGAGAGGAAGAGTTCCCCCTCCCTATTTTCCTACCACTTCTATGTACGATCTTGCTTCCACCTCTGGTAAAGTCTCCTGATAGAGCAGACATTCCCCAACCCCACAGGAACCGTGGCCGTGCAGGGGATTGAGAGGACGCTTGGGCCAAGTGGCTGGGCAGGGGAGGGGATGAAATGAGGTGGCTGTGGGACATCATGGGCACACTTTGTCCCATAGGTGAGCTGAGACATGATGAACTGACATGATGCAATATATCACCTTTTCACTGGAGGAACTGCTGTGGAAGTCGTTTAGCCTTTTCCATTAGGAAGCCTTACTTTTAAAGATTGTAGCTGTGCATGGAATTCCCCCCCAGGCCATGCCTTGGCAGACAGCTGCTCAGCCCAAGAGGGGCCTTTCATCTTGGGTTCCCTCTTCACTTCTTCCACAAGCTCCAGATATTGCTCCACGTCCCAGCTAAACACCTTGCTCCTTATGGTTGCAGCCCTTGCCTGAAGGTCCCTGCTGATCTCTATCACTGCCCTGTTGCTCTCCTCTCTCCCACAGCAGGACCTCAGCGGAGCCTGATGTCCTTGGGGAGGCCCCTTTCTGGAGCCCCGTCTGCACAGTGCATGGACCAGGATGTTGGCAGGGTCGCTCTAAGTGAATGGTTACCCTTGGGTCCCTCTTGGCTGCTGGCAGCTGGATTAGAGCATTTCTGCTCCTCCACCTCTCCCTCACCTCTGGTTGCTCTGTTGTTCACGCCCATCCTTGCCCATTGCTGGCACCTTCTCCCTATCTGCCTGCCCCTCTGATGGTTTCTTTGCCGCCTTAAATGTGTCTCCTTTTTCTTTTGCCAACATGCACAGACCTTGCCCTCCATAGCAAGGGGATGGTTTGACTCCCCAGGACCTTGCTGCAGCCACACCAGGGAACGTCTCCCCCAGCCAGGACCACTGCACTGAGGGGCTACCTGGAGGGACTGTGCTCTCCTTGCAGAGACCCTTCCTCCTGAGCATCTTCACTTCATTTGCCCCCTCTGTTCCCATACGAAGCGGGGCAGGCAGCATCCCGGCAGGTTTGCTCATGGCAGCACCTGGCCCTTGCACAGGAGTTTGGGGAGGTGTGACAGCTCCTCCCAGCCATGCTGGAGGACAGGCACTGGGGCTACTCCCTCCCCACTCTGCTCTCAGCAGGAGGGAATCCATTCTTGGCTGCCCAGAGCCAAGGCTGCTCTTTAATGTCAGACCGTGGCCCCTTGCCAGGAGGGATGGGTGGCACTTCTGCCTCCTTGGTATGGCCATGCAGCCTGCTGGGGGGTTGCTGTGAGCGGGGACCCCCCTATTTCACCGAGTTCCTGCACTGCTGTTCCACCGTAACAATTTCTGGGGCATGGGCTGGGGTCTGCAGCAGAAGGGAGGATCCCTGTTTCTCCAGGCAATGGCCCTGCATTGATGGGCCCCTGTCAAGGCAGGGCAGAGAATTTTTGGGTTAGTACCCGCCCGAAGCAGTTCTTTTGGCAGCTGAAGCCTCCCGCTCTCTCTGGCAAAGGGGAGGGCAGGCACCAAACCTATTCTCTGCCTTTTCTCCGTTGAAAGTGGCCATGCATAATTTATTCTAGCCAGCTGCTGTCACGGTGCATCTTTAATGCACGCTGATTCGGTTACCAGCAGAGCTGGCAGGGACAGGGACGGTCTGCTAGGAGCTGGCTGCAGGTCCCTGAGCCCCTGAAGGTTAGAAAAGGGCAGGTCTGTGCTGTCCCCATCCCTCCCTCCTGCTCGCAACGGTTGCCATGTGGTCTGCAGCTCGCAGCCTTTTCTGATGGGATAATCCGTGGCTAAACCCTCTGTGTACCAGATGGAGTTCAGGCCTGTTCATTCTCTGCGTTAATCCAAAATGTCATTAATTTCTTTCTTATGCATTATGGCAGTTTTTAGTTGTTTTTCTGTTTTGGTTTTTTTAAACGTGGTCAGATGGTGATGTGAACATGCTTTTCTGAGATCCCTATGGAGTTAGCTCGGTGCATATTTCATCATTCTCAGCTTGTAAGACAGCTCTCCTAGTCCAGGGTTTGAAAGCAGAGTTACCATCTCAGCCAGCACAATGACCAAGAGAAGTTCTTTTTCAGACGGGAGGGCTGCAGCCCTCAGCTCTGCTTTGCAAGTGTGAAATCCCGTAAAAACCATCCCTTCCAGATGCTCGTTGCTGAAATCCCGCTGCTATAAGCACATGCTCAGAACTAAGCAAATGCTTTGCTTAGGCTTGAATTTAAGCATGTGTTTATGTGCTTTGCTGACCTGGCGTCCACCGCTACACCAGACCTCCCAAGGTAACCCGAGGAAGCAGCAGTGAGTCTGTACTGGAAGATGGGAAGCTGCTTCTTAGCAGCTCCGCCAGTTTAAAGAGATGAGGTGTGGGGTAGTGCAGGGAGAAAAGATGTTTAACTTTTCTGACTGAGATCAGAAAGATGACAGGATGAAGCCTACTATGACCTGGGTCACTAGAGAGGTTTTTTTAGTGATGGTCCTGTCTAACCACCCAAGCCTTGGCAGCCCTCTCCATCCCTCCTGACCTGCTTGCACATATACCTGGCACCTCCCAGGGCTGAGAAGTGGCTACGACAACCCCGCACAGTGCCAAGGCTTGTTGCTCAGTTGAGCTGAGAACTAGACAGAACCTGCTGGAGACTCTCAGGACCTCACCACACAGTGCAGGATCTGGCCTGCAGCATGCACGCAGATGGTCAGGGGCTGGTTGCCAGCATTTCCAGCAAATTCTGGTGATCAGCATTAGAGAAATCTGCTGTCCTGCTACACTTTGAAGACATGTTTATGCTTGGTTTGGTTTTATCTGCAGTAGCTGATTCCTTGTGTTTGTTTTTGCTGTGGGGTTTTTCCGTTGCAGCTTTGACTCAGGTGGTATCTGTGCTTCAGCCAGAGAGATGGCACCCACTGCCAAGCCCCGCAGGTGCTGGGGACAGCTGGGGTGCCCAGTAGGCACTGCCTGGTCCCCACGCAACCCTGGTGAGGGAACCGTCATGCAGCAACCTGAATCTTCATTAGAAAATTCCTATTTTCTGCTGGAGGGCTTGTGCTCCTGGTGCTGCTGTCTGAACTTGGGGGAGCTGCTCTGCAAAGACACCCCAGGCCCTTCCCACTCCCCGGCTGCCCATGATGGGAGGTCTACTTGCCCTGAGGACTTGATTTTTCAGTTGAAATGCCCCAAAAGCTGGGCCAGAGGCTGTGCTTTGCCTTAACCCTGTGTGGCACAACTCCTTCACCCCTCCTGCCCAGCGTCCCCAGCTCTCTAGCAGGAATGGAGCCTAGGAGAGCCACAGAACCAGATGTGTCTCTGCTGCCCGGCAATGCTTGGGCCAGGTGGGTGCAAGTGCCTTGGCTGTGTGCTGCCAGTGAAGAGTGGCCTTGGTGGTCGGAGGTGAGCCCGGAGCTGAGCCGGTGGCCAGCTCTGTGCAGCCTGGGCCAGCCCTGCTGCCTGCAGCCCAACCCTGCTCCTCTCCCAGGGGAGCACTGGAGTGTTAATGCCTGGGGGAGGAGGGAGCAGGGAAGGTGTCACTGAGCACAGGCTGCCTGTGCCTTGTGGCCTCCAGAAAAGGAGTGTCCCTCTCCTTGGCAGAGCTGACAATGCTCCAGCTGGGCAGAAACAGCTACCCTACAGCTCTCGTGCCTTTGAGTCCAGCCTAGAGAGGCAGAAGGAGTTTGCAGACAAGTTCAGGGGTGCAACAAATCTGGCTGCTCCATGAGCCACAAAACTTTGTTCTGTCCACTGAGATCTAGAAAGTGAGAAGAAATCAATCCCTTTCCTTGTCACCATTAATTCGAAATGTTGGAGATGTTATTTGCATTGGGTCCTAAAAAAATACTTGATAAACCAGCCTGCTTTGCCTCAGCACACTCCTCAGCAGGGGCTGTCCTCTACTGCCTGCGGGAGTGGAGGACCCCCAAGCAAGGGGGGAATGCACCTCCTGCAGCCCCTCAGTTTGGCAGCTGCCTTGCCCAGCCTGGGCAGAGGGAGCAGCTGCAAAATCAGGCTCCCCTCTCCCCAGGATCCATTTTTGCCACCACCCACTGCTGCTCTGGGGTAAAGCATCCCCAGTGCAAAAGCAAGGTGGTGATGGCCAGGAGAGGCGGTGGGCCAGGGTGAATGAGAGCTGTCCCTCAGCCGGAGCCATGCATTCCTGTTGCAGGTTCGGTGGAGAGCCTGTCTCACACGACATCGTCCCCGCAGCCATCGCCAGCTGCCTCCACCCACGCCTCCCGCATCGCTGATCCTTCCTTCTCGGTTGACCATGCTGCTGCTGACGCGTCTGCCGCGGAGGAGACCCCCAGCGAGTCAGAGTCAGTCTTCCTCCCTGACTACCTCTTCCTCTCCAACTGCGAGTCGGGCAAGCTCAGCCACAACAGGTAGGTCTGTGGTCTGCCAGATGCATCAGGCTGGAGCCACCCTCTGCCTGCTCAGTGGTTCCCTGGGAAACTGGGGCAAACTGGTCCTTGAGCCCTGCCATGCAGGATAGGCTCCTGAGCACAGCAGGGGACCATCAGCCTTATTCAGTTTACAGGGGGCTTTTCATAGCACAGATTATCAGTCGAGTGTTGTATGGTGGTCCTGTCCGTTTCCAGGGCGGGTGGCTGGAGACCTCCCACTTTGATGTTCTTCAAAGTGCCCCATCCCCCAGCTCAGGGGCACCTTCCACAGCCACAGGAACTGTGGGGTGGGTTGGTTGGGTTTTTTTTGCTGTGCATGGTGCTTGTTCAGTGACAACCAGGAAAAAAGGAACGTGCAGGTCCTGACCTCTGTCTCTGTGCAGGTGTGACAGCTGGTCGAATTCGGACAGATCTCTGGAACAAACCTCATCGGACGATGTTTTTGTCGACTCCTTGCAGTCCCAGCCCTCCTTGTACCTAGTACAACCATCCAGCACTGGCACTGTGCACCAAGACGGGGCCCCGTTGGCAAATCCCAGCACTGTGCCCAGGAACGCAGACGTTAGTGGGACAGCCAGTGACTTTTCCTCCTCTTCTCCACTGCTGGGGACACCGCTGACACCAACCTTTCAGATCGACAAGAGCCAAAACGCGCTGCCCTATGGTGTAACCCAGCTGGATGTCCTGTCCAACACGCCTCCACCACGGCCACCCAAACCAACCCACTTCTCAGACAGGAGAGGGGATGAGGTGGGAGGCGGGGCCCTCCAGAACGGGCACGCAGGGATCTACCTGGCTCAGGTTGCTCTGGTGCCCAGGAGGATCTCCTTGTCCAGCTTAGACAACGTGAGGAACTGGAAAGGTGAGTGCATTTCAGGGAGCCAGTAAAGCACAGAGTGGGTGCCCACTTCCAGTTGTGCCTCCCTGTCCTCCCCCTAAGAAATCATACACTGCCCAAAGCAACCTGCTTGTTTCAAATTAGTTGGCAAGCAGGATTCAGACCCATCCCTCACATCAGCTCCTGCTCTGTAGAAGACCCTCTGTGTGTACACGTGGGCAGCCAGTTGGCTGTGATCTCTTCAGGGTGCCTCATGACTTGCTGGTTTTCCATGCTCCCTCCCTCTCCAAAGAAGAAAGCAGTAGAAAAACAAAAAGCTGGTCACTGGGTCAGGCAGTGCCGAACTCTGCTTACGCAGGTCAAAATTTGGGCTTGCACATGGGAAATGCCTTGGTGCCTGTCCTGCTTCACTATGTCCAGCCCTTTCTGTAACAGCAGCAAGTCTTTTTGCAGCTTAGAGTAAAGAACAGGAAGCCAAGGAGACGCTGGGGATAGGATGTAATCCCAGTTGAACCAGGGACTCCCTTGAGCAAATCCCACTCTGTCCTTGCGCTTCCGTCAGGGTAGCCTGAAAACCCGCTGCAGAGCGAGGCTCTGCTGCAAAGCGACTCCTGCTCTGAGCTGAGGGGACCTTTCCACTTGTTCTTGAAACACCATCATTGAAACAAAACAAAGTCAAAACCCCAGAATATCAAGGTGTCAAACCAGCACACGCAGTATGAGAAGGTTGTGTTTTGTGGAGCCCCAGGACAGAGGGAGGCAGCCAGCGTGCCTGGCTGGAAATCAAGTATTTTGCAGTGAGGTGTCATTTTTGTTGAGGAGGAAAATGCAGGTTTTTAAGGACGAGTGTCCTTCAGACTCCTGTAGTTTGAATGAACAACCAGTGTTTGGGGCTGTTAGATCTTGCTCTTAAAGCTCACAAGCTAAAGCAAGGAGACTTCTGTCCAGCCTCTTTATCAGTCTACAAGCAGTTCTTGGAAGGTTTCTGGAGAAACACCCATCAGTGGAATTGGTATTCTTAATTATCCGGTCCATTTGGGTGCTCCCTGCAAGGTGCTGCACGTGTGCTGTTCTAACGCTGCCAGCGCGCTCGAGACAGTTAATGTTCCTCCAACCCAATTTATGCCAAAGTGTTTTTAAGAGGATGAAGTGGCCAAATGTCATGTTCTACTGCTGTGCTGCAAGGTGATCTCTGCCTGACAGGGGGCAGCAATGAATTAATAAGTGCTGCTATTTTTTCTTACCCTAAGTGCAGCTGAAACTATTCAAGAGGTTAAAGTCTGAATTAAAATGTGTTTAACGCGAAAGATCGGAAAAAGAAGCAGGGAGAAGGCAGCTGTTCCTTCCCCAGCTCCCAGAGCGAGCCCACTCGAGTTGTTTCATTTTCTGCCCTTGGCAACCTGTAAAAGCTGAACAGATGTAATTAACCCAGTGCAAAGGCAGCGGGTGCTGGATGCGGTGCCGTGGCGCTGGGGAAGGAGCTGGGCGTGTGTAAGGCACCTGCATCCTGGCATCCGCCGGAGCATGACGCCTCAATATCTTCTTTTTGTCAAAATAATAGATAAATGTAGCTGTCCCAGCACCGTGCCTGTGTCTGTCTGAACACGTATCTGCGTAGACAGTGTTGCTTTGTTCTTGATTAGCTCTTTTGCTTTCTGTACTGAGCTTCTGAATGCTGGATTACAGGTTTTTTTTTTGTTTCAAAACTAAGATTGACCTACATCAAGACAAAGACCAGCCTGCACAAGGGGATGCTGTGACTGTTGGCCTTTTCTCTGGCTGTTTGGTTTCTGTCAGCTTGAGCCACTTGCACCCATCAGCGTTTCTGGGTGACAGAGAGAAGAATTTCTCTCCTACCATTAAATTCCCCCATGCACCCTCTGGGCAGTACAATGTGCTTTCCTGGCACCTTACGCACGAGCTCCTAAATAACTTTCCAAACCATAATGAATTACTATTCACTACAATCCCTTTTCAGATAACTTCACCAATTTGACAGAAGGGAAAACAGAGCGGGACTAGAGCAGGAGCTGGGTTTAAACTTTTGCTTGGTTGCTTGTTCTCCACACCACACCGGTCTTTCTCCCCAAATCCTTGTGTTAGAGGAAGCAAAAGTTACATCTAGATCATAAGTGAACATGTTCCTTGGTTTCATTGTGCTTAAAATAGATGTAATTGCTCTTGAAATACTACTGGGGTGGTTCTGGTCTCAAGTGTCATTGGATTTCCTCATTTAGGATAAATACTGGGAGTTATGGAATGTTTATAAAGCTCCTATTGTTTTAAAGCCATATACTTCACACCAGCATTATCTCTGTCAGGTTGCACTGCCTTATCCCATTTTAATCACCTTTTTTTTTTCCTTGCAGCAGACATGGAAGGCAGTTCCTTAAGAAGTCGGGATAAGAGACTTAGCTTGAATTTGGTAAGTATTCTGCTTGCATAAATCTAAACCACTGGCACACAAAGAACTTCAGGAAGTGAATCATTTCACATCCCGATATTCAATCGTTCCTCTCCTGTGTTCAGCAGAGGAATAAGAAAAATGGAAGAAGCGCTTGGCTTTGGGCAACTTCTGTCCTGCTTCTTCGTGGCCACAGAAAGCCTTTGAGAGGAGGGAGGTGCAGCCCTGAGCACCCTGTTTTTAAAGCAGATGAAGCCAGGTCTGTTGTGAGAAAGGATACCAGTAACCTTGAGAATTAGGCAGTTGACCAAGAGAACCTGAGAAAATCTTCTCTCTTCAAAAGTGGGTCTAAAGAAGCATATCGCTTGACGATCCTGAGGGCTATCTCCTCGTTAGGGCGTAGGAAAGTCTCTGCTCTGAAGGCGCCTGTGATTCAGGGCTCCGTCAGTCCCAAGCTTCCTGACTTAGCCTTTGGCAGACGTGGTTATGAGTAGCACCATCACACGTTACATGGCCTGCCTTCTCCCTGGTGCTAGATACTGTCTTCTGTGTGGCACATCCTTTGCTCTGTGTGTGTAAGCTCTGGTCATGGGCGACTTTTCTTCTTCTCCCATCTGAAAGCTTGCAAGGTTAGTAATCAATCACTTCACCACTCAGCCCTAACCTGCCTCAGTCTAGAGTTTATTCTCAGCCAGCAGCAAGACCTAACTTGTAGGTCTGTGTGCCTGCTCTCTCAGCTTCCACATTTGCAAAAATCTAGTTCATCAGGTGTCTTCCCTTCAGAGTGGTTTTTTTTGTATGAAGGAGCCTCCTTCATTTTATAGGTCAGAATTACTGCTGGGAGAGGCAAGTGTAGCCTCCCTGAACTTAGAGGACTCTAAGTCACCAATAAGTTTGGTCCTAGTTTCCAGCAGTGACTTGTGAAGCTCAGCAGTGGACTTCTCCAAAGCTGGAGTGTCACCTGAACTCACGTGTTTGTCTCCTGTCTTTCCAGCTTGTGCTTCTCAGGTCACGTCAGGCCTCTCCTGGCCCAGGGCTCGGCTCGGATCTGTTGCCAGCTCTCAGCATCTCCTGGCTTGCAGGAGGTTAGCTATTCATTTATCAACCCACTTCTCTTTTTTTTTTTTTTTCTCCTTTGCTTCTGAAGCCCTGTCGGTTCTCCCCGCTCTACTCGACTGCTTCGGACAGCACGGAGGACAGCTACGTGCCCATGCGCCCCAGCAACTCTCCCTCTGCGCCCAGTTCTGACTGTTCATCCGATGGCTACATCCCCATGAGTCCCGGCTCAGCCACCTTTACCTTCCCTGTCGTCAGCACTGAAAAGCTCACCAGCCCGTTACCTGAGCTTCCCTCGGACCTGGAGCCCCCTCCTGTGAACCGAGACCTCAAGCCGCGTAGGAAATGTAAGCCCAGACCTAAAGTGCAGTTGGCAGCCAGGGGGTCCTGATAGCGGTGCCACGGGTGACCTCCTTTCACAGTGTCCTTGGCACATTTCGAAGCGCTTCCCGCTCTAGAAGAGGGTCAGAATTGCTGTGTAAATGGCTTGTAGTGCTGTAGCATGGGATGGATCTGCAGGGTCATTCATGAACAAGAGCGTCCATGCGTACTTTGGCAGTCAAAGGCTGAGTGGCTGCATTGGCATGGTGCGTGGCTTCAGATCCACTCTGCAAATGACCCAAGGCTCTAGCCTTGGAGAGAGAGCAGCGTAAATCCTGCAGCTCTGAAGTACGTGTACTGCTGTCTCTCCAGCGCCCTGACCTTCCAGGAACAGGACATCCAAACACTCAAATGCTCAGACTTGATGTGTGGGCTGTTGGTTAAAGCTCTGTTGGGTAGGCACAGCTGTCCTGGTTTAATTAGGAATTTCCTGCAGATGCTTTTACTGGTGGTAATTTTCCACTCCTGCTTTTCATGGCATCTCCAAAATCTGGGTTGCACTTCCAGAGGATATACTGGAGACAAAATTCAGCTCTGCAGTGGAGAAAGCGCCTAAACATGGCCTAGGTTAAAGCTCTTTGGGCTGCAGAGCTACAGGGCTACTCAGAAATGGGTTCAGGAAACGCTACTGTGAAGTGGGGACAGAAATTTAGACCATTGCCAGGACCCAAAGCCAGCTCAGGTCCTTTCTTAGAGGGTTTTGAGAACAGAGTGGGAAATGTGCATTGACTGGTGAGAGGAATGGTCTTGATCTCCACACGTGGGACCTTTTTGTTTAGGATGGAGCCCAAAACCTGTCTTGACCTGTAGGCTGAGCTGACTTCTCCTCTTGAAGGCAGCATACGCGGAGCAGACTTGAGGCAAGCATGTGGAACTTGTGAGGCGTTTGCTCTCCGTGTGCCCATTGGTTTTATTCTGTTATTTTAGGGTACATGAGGGACTTTGCTTTCCCGCGCTGACTGAAGTGGTCGTTTGTTACTGATTTCTGTCTTGGTTATATCAGTTATGTCCTGTGAAATACTCTGTTGGTTTCTTGCTGTTAATATAAAACTGCATTTTTCTAAACAGTCTGTGCTTTTCATTAGCTCTGCTATTGGAATTGTAGTTCCTTTTGTATCTGCTTGCAGCACGGCCACCTCCTCTGGACCTGAGGAACCTCTCCACGATCCGGGAGCATGCTGCCGTGACCAGGATGTGGACTGTGCCTTAGTAAGTCAACAAGAAACCTGCCGTTCCAATCTTTTAAGCCTTAACATTGTGGAATGAAGTTAAAAATAACTTATCGCATCCCACATGAAACAGTTTCCTGGCAAAATCCACAAACAAAAATTCCCCAGGGCTTCTTCCAGCGTCCCCCGGGCTTTCATCGTCTTGAAAAAGCAAGGCTGCCTTTCACATGGGCAGCTCCAGTGCGTTCAGCAGCATGCGGTCATGCTCAGTCTGTTTTGAAGGTTCCTTTTGAAAGACTGGAGCTGGTCTGCACTCTGGTGTGGCTGCTGTGATGGCTAAAATCTTTTCATGCCTTAATTTTTTTTTTTTTTTTAAAGTGATAAAGCCATTTTTGTTCCTGAAAACTACTATAGCAAAGGAGAACCAGATAAGATAAAGATCTGCCTGACTTGTAGCCTGGATGTAGACTTCTGCGCTGCCACACAGCAGTTCAGACTTGATCTGGTAGTGTGACCTTTTTGCACTGGAAATTAGTTGTGGGGTAAAACAAATGCTTTTGGTCCCAAAGCCCAGGTAGTATGAACAGACGCTGCTGCTGGGCTCCAAGGGCAATGAAAGACTCATCTTCAGGGAATTCTTGAGCAGGGTAGGACTGCAGCCTGCTGGCTGTGGGGCATCTTGTCACTATGGGGAAGGGCTGACAGGAGAGCCAGCTGTGCTGAAGGGTGCATGCAAAAGCCAGGAATTCCCACCAACCTCCTCTGCGCACTCTGGGCACAGTGTTTTTTTTCACTAGCCTGAGTGCCAGGCAGGGCGTTTCCACTCCCCCACCTCAGGTAATCATTTGGAGGGCAGAAGGGACACAACATGGGCAGTCTCTCGACTGCAGACCCCTCTCTCAGCTGTGCGGTCCAAAGCCGGTGAAGCCCTTTGGCACTGCCTGCCTGGTGCTGCCTGTGAGGGAAACCCAGCAGCCTGGCTCCCGAGCATTCCTGCCAGAGCGCTGCGGTTAATTAGTGCTGACACAGTGCAGAGCCCTGAAGGATAACAAGTTCAGAGGGAGTTTGCATGTTTTACATTAACAAAACTAAAAAAAGAAGTGTGCCCGGAACTAATAAAGCAGAAGGAATTACGCTGGCCCTGCTGCACGAAGCGGCCGTCTGATTTCCCAGGCACTAACCCCCCTGAGCCAGCCTGCGGTCATTCGCTCACGACACACCTCTGACAGTTACGGAGGTGGAAGAGATTTCCTTGTGCCAAGGGCTGAGTCGCGGCCGACTCCATAGCACAGATCCCCTGTGTTTACACTGTGTTCGAAGCCAGACAAGCTCCTCTGCATGCACCTCCAGTAGCTGATTCATTCACATCAGTCTCCACAGTGTGGATACCCAAGTGCCCCATCGGCACCTATTACCTGGATGGATGATACCCGTTGGAGAATTGCTCCAGTGTTTTATGCTTTCTGTCATAACAGAGATGGCAAACTTTCATAAATGCCAGGAAAAAAAAAAATCCACAAAACCACTCACAGCAATATAGCAGACTTTTTCTTGAACTAAGGAGTGGTTTTGGACATCCTCTCCGTAAAGGCTGCAGCATTAGTGTGAGTTTATTCACCATATGGACTGTGTCAGGCTTTGGCTTCATTTCAGAGCATCTGTAAGATGCTTCCTTAACCTCTCCTGTGTTTTTCTTCATAGCAATCGAATGAGCTTTATCTCACCAGAAAGAGACGGTATTAATTCAGCAAGAATATTTGCCAATTCAGTTTCCGGAGAAGAGGAAGAAAGTTACATTCATATGGTAATCTTCATTTTCACACAGCCGTCCTTTGCTTTATTCTGCTCTGTCACATTGATGGAGAATGTAGAAGTTTGTTTTCTAAGAAAAAATGTTGAGGAGGTTTGTCCTTTCCCTTCTGTTTTTTTAAAAAAATGATGAAACGGTTTTAAACCAAAGACACTGGGACCAATTTACGGAGAGATAAGGGAAGCCCTTTTTCTGTTCTGCAGAACTCAGCTGTTCGCCCACGAATGTTGCTGAGCAGTTCCAAGAGATCACAGGGATCAGCCATATTTACATGAGAACTCATTAAGGCAAAGGAAAATTAAATCTTTTCACCTTTTAAAAGTGCGCCCTGTAGAATCTCCTAGGAAATGACAGAAAGCCGTTAGTGCACTTCCTAAAGAAACACACCAAATATTGTGCAGAAACAGAACTCCCATTAAAGTCCCTTATTGCTTCTGCTTTGGCTGGTGGTACTAACCCCACTTCCCATCCCATGAAAGAAGAACATCTGGCTTTGTGGCTTCCTTTTCTTCATTCACTCTTTAGCCATATCTTGCAAAAGACCAGAATCTCAGTTTTCTTTGAATTTTAGGTGGAAATGAATCTCAAATCCCTCCATCTGAGCCAACGTCTACGGATTTGGCTCCATAGCCAAAGCCCAACAGCAATGGCTATAGAAATACACTGCAAAACTGACCACAATCTCCATGAACCATAGTCTCAAATTTTAACCCACACCTCTAGTAGATCAAAATCTGCTCAGGAGGGCAGTTCCAGTTGTGACTACTCCCCATTTGATTTCTCTAGTCAAGTAAAACCTTCCATACATTTGCATTCATCTGTGATTTTCCTGAGATTAATTTTCAGTTGCTGGATTTGAACACAGTTATCACCATTTCTTCAAATTCGTAGGAGGATGATGGTTAAGAGGGCACCCCTGCAAATCTGAGCCTTCCAAGGGCTTGGGTTGAGAAGCTGGGCACAAGTCCTTCCTCGTACTACTGAAGGAAAATCCGCCTGGTTTGCTCATTTTGCCATAATTACCAGGAGAAAAAGGCGCTCTCAGTTTCTTTTTGCCATGCCAAAGTTAATCAGTGTTATCCTGTGGTTAGGCACCAAATGCACCCTTGGCATGTAGAAAATTATGTGGGAGCTGACCCTCCTCGCTTGTGTTCTGTCAGACGAGTCTCCCACCGCACAGTTTAGTCCTGCTTCCTTTTAGGATCATGTTTTAAGAGCATTAAAAGTCTCTTCTTTCCCAACAGGAACACAGACAGCCAACATCTCCATACAGTGGTGCTTTTCCATGGACAAGGAAATCTAACCTTGACTACTTAGCATTGGATTTTAATTCTGCTTCCCCATCCCCTGTACAGAAGGTATGAGCCATCCCCCCAAACCCCACAGCCTTTTGTCTGCTGGGAGGGAAAGGAGACCGAGAGCCGTGCTCTGCGGGGCGTCCTACACTGCGCTGGGATGTGCGGCCGTGAGGGCTTGTGGGCAAGCTCGTTGGTGCCTGCAGCATCTCTGCACGCTCTTTCATTTTCATTAAATCTCCACAAACCCTTTCCTGCTAGTTTGCCCCAAAATCTTCTTGCAGTAACAAGTTTACAGCCCGTGATAAATTCACAGGGTAAAACCGTACCACCTCTTGGAACGTGGCGAAATACACACCTTTATTCTTGCAACACCAAAAGCGTTTCCATTTCCTTAGCAATGCTGAGACATTCCTTGTTCCAAAGAGCTTATAACCTGCCCAGGTGGTGAGAGGTACCACCGCAAAGCGATGAGCTGTTGTCGCTTTGGGCCGTTTTATGTATCGTTTTCCACATCACCTAACACTCCGGGATGCAAAAGACTCAAGACTCAAAGCTTTCTTATTTCAAGCCCCCCTGTAGTTAAAATGCAGTTAGGTTATCCCTGCAGCAGGATCACTCGGATGAGAAGAGAATGATGTTCTGCGTGGAAATAGCCAGAACAGCACGTTTCCCTCGCTCGCGGTGCTGGGCTGAGTGACAGGGTGACAGATGGATAATTATAGCTAGAGCGGGCTGTAAAGCGATGCTTTTGTCAGCTGATGTCACGGTGAGCTTCAAGGTGAAGTGAAGCAATCAAGGAACAAGGGAAAGGGGAAACAGAAAATCAAGCCAAGTTTACTAGCATCCCTTTTCAACCCTCGAATTAACACGTTGGGTTTTTTTCCTCTCTCTCCCCCGCAGAAACCTTTTCTCTCTGAGGAGCAGAGAGTGGACTATGTCCAGGTAGATGAACAGAAGACTCAAGCTTTACAGAACACTAAGCAAGAATGGACAGACGAGAGGCAATCAAAAGTCTAAAGGGAGATGACTTGGGATCTGGAGGATTTTTTTTTTTTTTTTTTTTTTGCACTGGAACCACAATGTTAATGAAGCAGCTATCACAGTAGAGTTCAAAGGCAGAGAGAGTTGCGAGATGCTCACAGTCTGCAGAGGAATGGCATTTTTAACAGAAACCTTTGATTTCAGCTGGAAATAGTGTGTTGAATGAGTGAGTGGTTCACTGATGATTGAAGTAATGCATTACCCTTGTTACTGCCCTTACCGGTAAGCTACATGGTACCATTTTCTGGCATGATTCTGTGACAAGTCATACACTTAATGTTAACAAATCCACTACAGGTCACATTAATCTAGTTAGTCCTGCCTTCTCCCTCTGTTGCATAATTCCTAGTTGCTAAAGCTATTTTTTGTATTCCTACAGATACTGCGGGTGCTCGGTGCTTTTATGGCAGCGGGCATCTGACAGGTATTGGTGACTAATCCACTAAGGGCTAAAATACTGAAACAATAAAAAGAACTTTTTGACTCTATACTGCTTAAGCAAAGAGAATTTTGGAAAATATTTTTCCCCTGGGTTTAAAAGGTCTGATGCTGTCAAACTCAGAACAGGACTATGTACTGACGGGACTGGAACACCTGGTCTTTGACCCTCTCGACAATGGTCGTCGTATTAAGCTTCTTCTCTCCATTGTGGCTCGTACTTGTCGCCTTTCTGTCCGATTCCTGCTGATGTTTTCTCCCCTATCTCGAGGAGTGTCTTCAGCACAGCACAGCTGCTCCTCTAGCAGGAGGCTGCAGGCACACAGCTCTCGGCTGGCCGAAAAATAGAAAGGGAAGCTGTGAGCCTGTTTCTGCAAGTCTTGGGAGGACTGGCAAAGGATCAAGAATGCTTTCATCTGAACTGCAGAAGAAATGCCGTTGGAATTGCTGGTAGCCGTCATCAAACTGATTGTTTCGCTAGACCCACCCCCCAAAAACAAGAGCATTAGGAAGTGCTGCGTGCTCCCAGAGAGGCCAGCAGCCCTGCCAAAATCAAACAACAATGCGCTTACGCAGCGTGAGGACCTCTGGGTTCAGGAAGCTTATCTACCTTGGGACTTGTTACAGGCACTATCTCAGGATCACATATGTGTATAGTTTATAACATATTTAACTTTCAAAGCTTGGCTGCAGTCTCTATTTTAAGGTGGCACAGAGCCACTCGAATCATGGAAGTAAGCAGTGCCGCTGAGTGACCCACCCTGGATTTGGTCTTGCAGGCTTTGCTCGTGCAGGTAAGTCCCACTGGCCATAAGAGGTCTGATCCTGTCAGCACGGACAGCCAGCCAGCCCCCTTAGGAAAGATTTCGTCTTCGACAGTGCCAAGTCACTGGCCTCCCTTCATGTGCCTGTTGCTACCACGTTAAATTACTGTAATCTGGCATCCCAAAAATGCTGATTTACCAAACAGAGGTCGTGGAAATGTCATTGCGGAAACCACTGGCATTTCAAGGCTTCTACTTACTTACTCCTCCATGCACCCATTCTGCTTCAGCCATTTGGGCACTCTGGGCGGCTGAGAGACGCGGCCGAGTCGCTTGTCCTGCTGGGAGAGGCAGCGTAGCCGACAGAAACACCGTTTTTCTCCTACCTCAAGAGAGCTGAAGTGCTTGCAAGTCTCGCTGCAAATACGAAGCTGGGAGCCTGTGGTGCCCAGGCTCTTAGTAGCTTACCCTGAGAGAACAACGAGGCTCACTAGCGCCTTTACTGACTCTGGGGCAAACTTGGCACCCAGGGCCTGGGGGCATAAAGTGTCCTGGACTAGAGCTGCTTGGAAACCCGGGGTTTATGCTGCAGATAGCTGACCTGCTGTCTCCTCCTACTCTGCTCCTCCACCCCCTGCCAAAGCTCTAAAATGAAAGTTAATGTTCATCAAAGTTTTGAAAAGAATTTGGAGTTTCCCATAGAAATCACATCTGTCTGGTGTGAAATCTAGTTTGTTAAATCCCAGTTGTTTTATCCTAAAATCGATTTAGGAGAGCTCTGAGCACCCATGCCCTGGGTGTGGTATTGCTACAGGGGAGGTGGGTTTGGGGAGAGGTGGTGGAGATCTGCACCTCCACGGAGATGTTAGAGAGGGGTAAGCAAGGAAGGGCCACCGTTACCGAGGTGTTTGCCTTCCTGCTCAAAAGAACTGCCTTTCTTTCAAGGTGTACCAGTAATTCACGTCACTGAAAGCTTCTGGTGCAGTCCTGAAAGGGTTAAAAGACCAGCGAAGTGGTGTGTTACAGCAGGGGATGGCAACCATCGGCCAAGGGCAGGTGGAATTCTGCTGTGCTGCTGCAGATCCCGTATTGCCCAGTGCTGGCGCGGCAGCCTGCGGTGCGGGTTGCGATAGCGTACCGGTCAGCTCGTGTCTGACTGGAGTGTTTCCTTGCATCGCTGTCAGAAACCCTTCTGAAGTGGAAAAACACCGAGTTATTGGAGACAACTGACTTGCTTGTTATTCTAGTTTATTGTAAAATATTTAAACTTTGTCAAACCTGGCTAAGGGATCCCTCAGAAGTTTAGAAAAGAGCGAGCTCTTTCGGGATTCGGTTTCCCTAAAAGGACACAACCATATAGCTTGGCAGGGACCGTCCTCAGAGCAGAATGGCCCCCTTTCAACTTCCCGTGTCCCCTGCTTGCCCCCACCGCCCTCTTATCCTGATGAAACGCTGCTTGCTGGTTCCTAACTTTGATTTTTTTTTAACTACAAGCCGAGTTAGGGCGTTTATTCAGATTTTTCATTTGAGTTCCGTTTTTACCCACTGCTCCAGGGTCTGTGTTGTGCATCCTTTTATAAGCACAACACACAAAACAGGAGCTGTTAAAAAAACACCAAAAAAAACTTTTAAAAGCAGAGCTGCCCTCCCCCAAGGCTTTTTTTGTTTTGTTTTCTTTTAGTCAAATTCCACAGTGCTCTAAAGAGGGTAAACAGGATGGTGGGAGGATGGCAAAGGCTAAACCTGCTGCGGCCACCCCATCATTAAGGATGCTGCCACAGCAGCGCCTGCTGCACCCATGGGCAGCACCCGTAGAGCCTGCTGCTGGCAGAGAGGGGATGTAACAGAGCAAGCAGGAGACACTCTTTAATTAAGTTTGTTCTTAAATACTGATCCCTTTGCCAAAAAGAAAACTTGTGAAAGCACCTGAAAACTGAGTCAGCTTTTGACAGCCTCACGTCTGAAAACAGCCCGTGGTCAGCCAGGCACACTCCTGAGAGAGTCTGTGTTTTGCTGAGGGTCTGTTATGTTGTTATTTGTATGTATTTCTTTAAAAAGTGTCAGGAGAGCTGATGCAGAGGGAGGCTCTGCACCTAAATGAGCACAGGGTGGACAGTGGTCCTTCAGGGAACTCCCGTCTCCTGGGAGAGCTGGCGTTGCCCGGCTCGGGACTTGTCGTGCCTTCTCGAGCAGGGCTGGGGTTTCTCCTTTAAAATGGAGAGGAGCACTTGAAATACATCCTAAGGAATCAAAGAAATCAGTCGGAGCTGAGCTGCTTTCCTGGAGCGAGCAGGCTTTCAGTACCAAGTGGGAGTTACAGGCATTCCCAAGGTCTTTGCTCAGTTTGGGTTTAATATGGCCTTAATCCGCAGCCGCTCAATGGTCATGGGTTTGAGCAAGGCGTAGCAGGATCCACGACTCATTTGCTTTTTGGACTAAACTGCATTTTCCAGTTATAATTCCTTCCTTACAGGAGGCAGCATTAAGTTCCTCACTTTACCTGAGAAATGTCAAGAGCCATTTAACTTTGGCCAACGGTAGCAGCCACTCGCTCCGTGTCACTAATTACATCACAGATGTAGATTTTGGAGTTGCACTCGCTTGAGGTGGTTCGGTGGTTTGGTGATTCAAAGACCATCAGATGCTGTGATGAAGCACAAGGCAATGCCTTTCCTTCGTTCCCCTGTTCCGCAAAACTTGCTCAGGTTTAAAAAAAAGAAAAAAAAAGCCACCAAAATAGCAGACTTTTGCCATGTCAAAGCCAGAATATTTTTTGTTCAAATGAAAATAAACTTTTGTCTTGTGCAAATGAAGCATTATACAGTTTTTGTATCTGTAAATCTGTGGGGAAGCATTAAACAGTCATCTCTGTTACGAAGGAGTAAGTCAGTGATCGAGGGAAGGGGCTCGCCTTCCCGGCGTTCCATTGTAATGTTTGTTGTATATATTTGCACATTAAACTGTGTATGTTTTTTCTAATAAATTAATATAAAATGTAGCTGTGATCTTTATTTCGATAAGCAAAGGTGGTCATGGGGAAAACTTCCATAATTTTTATTTAAAGCGCTTTCCATTTTTAAAATCTCATTAGCTGTGACTTGTTCATAGAAATTATTTGGATGCATATTCAGTTTGCAAACAAATTCCATACACATGTGACTATTTGCCAGTGACTTGAGAAACAAAGAACGATGAAGTTGTGACCTGGGCTCCTGTCTGCATCCTCCTGGGGCTGGGTAAGTCACAGCGCCCAGCTCCTGCCACTGCTGTGACCGTGCTTACTGACCAAAGACATAGACCACTAGCCCAGATTTGTTCAGCATATGCTCTGGGCTTGCGTACAAAGTCTAGTTGTTCTTTAACCTGATCCTTTAATTGCTCTCTGCTAGGAGCATAGTTGCTGTTAATGTGATTTCCACATGCAGCGAGCTGGGGACGTGGGACCTTTCGACAGGCACATCTTGGGATTTTGCAGATGAAACGAGGCGGTCCATGGGAGCAGAGCTGAGCAAGCCGAGCTGCTAACAGCAAGGCACTTCGGGAAATAGTATATTTATTGCTTCAGGCAAGTGTCACTTTTGGATCTGCGTGCTTTGTAATCCTGGCTGGATGCTCACCGCAGTGAATCGAGCGACTTGTAGCGCTTCGAGAGCCATTGATGGAAACTTGGCTGCACCACTCCAGGAGCGCGCACACGTGTAATTGAGATAAGCCTATGCCCAGGACACGGGAACTGCGTGACATTTTGTGTTCAGCCTTATGGGGAGGGCAGGTCAGATAAATAAAAGGTCAGATAAAGTCTGACCGCCGGTTCACAGGCTGCTTCCACGTCCTCTCTCCAGCGGAGATGAGAGCGGCCCTTTCGGCAGGAAAAGCGACCTCCCTCTCCTGCACCAGCTCCCGGACGCTCAGAGGGAAGCAAGCCATGCCAAAGCCACCGCTGTCCCTGCCACGGTGGCCTGGCGTGTCCCCTCCATGGGGTGCTTCCCAGAGTATGGAGGTTCCCAGCTCCCAGAGCATCCACCCAGGCCAGCCAGTGGGAGCCAAGGTCCTCTGAGCCTGTGATCAAGAAAGGGGGCTCTGCGAGTCAACGGTGCTGAAATGAAGCGGTACGAGGCTGCGCAAAATTCAGGAAGCTCTCAGACTTCTCACGCCTCTGTGCAAAGTGCTTCAGTGATTAGATAATAATAGTAAGGGGGAAAACCTGATAGCAAGAAGTATGACTGTGTAAGCACTTGCTAGAGGTCAGCCCCTCTAATCGCATCCACAGTCGCAAACCACGTAAAACGCTGCCCTGAAGCAAAAAGCCGCAGAGCAGGCAGCCGGCTACTCAGCCCAGGTCATCTCCATGGGCCATGAAACACAAACCCCTCCAAAAAGGCAGGAATTCTCCACTGCTTCAGTGCTTTTTGCCTCCCGCTCTTTTGGCTCAGAGGTGCTTTTCGCCTGAGGTGCTCCACAGAGCGCTCCCGTGGACCAGCCGTCCCTGCGTAACACTGTCCACGCAGTGGGAACGGTGTCGGTGGCGACTGTCACGTATCAACACAAGGATACGGGTCTTGGGCCGCAGTGGTGATACCGCATTTGTCTCCAGTCGATCTCCAAGAGCTTTGGCAAAGGGACCTGTACTTCATTCCTGATTTTTCACGTGCGCATTGAAGGATAGTGACTGTCCCAGGGCCAGCAGCAGCAGAGCCAACACTTCGGTCTGTGGGGTCTTGGTTCTGCTCTTTCGCCAGCAACTACTGCAGGCTGCACGCTGTGTTTTGACAGGTCCTAAGTTCTGCTTTTCCCCATCAAATAGCATCTAAAGTTCCTCTTCCAGTTGTTTAGGGCAGAGAGCCCAGAGGGACTTCGCTCTCCTGGTTATACATATTTATAGGCGCACACTGGGTGTCAGCAGCACGAAATCCAGCGCTTAAATGCAAAGGATGTGTCTGGCAGAGGCTCAGCCCCTTCCCGCCTGGGGAGCTGATCCTGAGCCCTGTTGTAATGCAGGATGAGCAGAGAGTGACCCA
The DNA here is from genome assembly GCA_009769605.1 of Bucorvus abyssinicus. Classification (NCBI taxonomy): domain Eukaryota; kingdom Metazoa; phylum Chordata; class Aves; order Bucerotiformes; family Bucorvidae; genus Bucorvus; species Bucorvus abyssinicus. The sequence goes on along the minus strand of CM020039.1, from coordinate 4,074,492 downwards.
ACCTTTCATTCATTGTCTTGTTTTGATCTACTCTGATATTTGATTTTCCTTTCACATCCGATTTTAGCAGAAGCTCGTTGTTACACAGCCCCAACACACCCTGCTCTGACAGCTCGGGGATCTCAGCGCTGGCAAATTCATCACCGTGGAAGAGCCTGAAAAGCCCTTGCTCTGCTGGTGGGCTCTCAACAGGGCTTTAAAGCTTAAGGCAGTGTGGGGGCGTTTTCCTTGCAAGACTTTGTGGTGGTTGTTGTTGCAGTTTGGTTTGCTTCTTCATTCAAAAATGGTCAGTGCTTTGTCCGGGAGCTACTTGGAAGCGTCTCTGACTACGCCGCTATCTAGAGACGCTTGGTTTTGCCACCGCTGTTATTTCTTTGCTTCCTTCCCCACAGAACAATGGGGAAGACCTCCTCTGCATTGGTCCCCACAAGGAAAAAAACCGCAGATCCCTCATAGGAAAGCAGCAGCTCTGCCAGCCACCCCAGGAGGAGGATGCTCTGCAAGCGCCTCGGCTTTCTCTGGGAAGGCACGGAGCGTTTTGTAGATGGAAAAGGCAAAACATCAAATGAAGGCAGCGCCGGTGGGTGTCTGCCCACGCTGGAGGAGATGCTAGAAGGCAAACATAGCTTTTGCCTTTAGGTTTCCAGATCAAAGTTCAGGATGAGCTTTCAGTGTGACCTTTCGTACAGCCTGAAAGAGACAATTCCTCTACAGAGAGAGATGGAGGATTGAGCAAGAAAGTTACTCATAAAATCTCTGAGGTCCCAGTAACTCTTTGGTCTCTGTTTTGTATTACCGTAGCTTTGGGGAAGCAGCCAGGCTTGCCAGGCAGAGGAAGCCAAGGTTTCACATGGTGGGGTTTGGGTGCCTCCACCATGGGGGCATCCAGCTGAGATGCCCTTCAACAGCCGGGGTTTCAGAGGCCCTGAGCTGTTCCCCGTCAAAACTGCACTGCCTTGGGACGTGCCCGACAAAGGGCTAAGTCATCCTGCCGTGGCTGCGCCCTGCTGCAGGCAGCCCTGGGAGGGCTGAGGGGACAGACTGACCCTCTCCTGCCTCCTCCTGCTGCTACTTCTTGTGCCAAGCAGCCTGATACCCCACCAAACCCCACGGGGCTGCGCTCAGGCCCCTTGGGGCCCCCAAAATCCAGACGGGCAGAGGCTGAGAGATCTGCCCTTGGCCACGGGAGCGGGCAGCCCTCTGTCACTCGCAGCTCAGGGTACGTTCTTTCAGACTACCAACTATTTATTTCGAAGCACTGAGCAAGCCCAACGTACTGACACTAGCAAACGAAGCTCCCCAAAAAGGGTAAGGGCTTCCCCCCGGAAAAAGTACCTGGCCTTTAGTGTATATTTTATCCACGCAGAGGAGGAGGTCAGCAGGGTGGCCAGCAGGCTGTTCACAGTTCAAAAATAAGAGATGTCACTTCTAAAGGTTTTTGAAATAAAAAATGGAAGATTCATCATTTCTTTATTTTGACTTCCTCCACAGTTAGTCAGAAATCAGGAAATGCCACCGAGGGAAATTGGTCCTGTTCTGCCTGCTCAGCACAGGGAATGTGAGCACGCAGAAGAGGGCGGCGAGGGGGGGCTCTGGCTCTTCCCAGGCAGAGCTGAGTGATGCAGCAGAGACAGCTCAAGAGGAAACTCGCATGACATGTGAAGTAAAAATGACAGGGAGGCAAAATAAAGATGGATTTCCACAATCAGCACATCCAGGCTCTCACTTCTGCTCAAAATGAAAATTTGGAATAACTCCAGAAATGTCAGTAATTTTTTTCCCCGTGTTTATAAAGAGCACAAAAGCATCTTTTACTGCCCATACACCTCCCCAGACCTGGCTTTTCTCTCAGCAGCTCTGACTGTTAAATGGTACCCAAGGTTCATCAAATAGCTTTATTTCTACCGCAGCCTTGCCCGTTTCCCTGTGTTCCTCTCACTGGTGACCACACCGCTACTCCCTCCACAACCTGCAACTGGGCTGGCTCAAAAAGCACTTGAATGTTGTTATTCACCTCCAGCCTCTGGATGAAGTTGGGAGAAGGGGATGTTTTGGTGTGATTCCATCAGGTATGGCAGTCTATACGCTCGTGGCTGCAAAAACGGAGACATCTAGGGGAAAGCACCACTTTTTTCCGTTGGCAGCGTAATGTTAACCCTCCTAATGAGCTCTTACTATCTCTGCTGATCACAGTTCATTGAAAAAGTGGAGGGAGGAGCATCTAGAGCAGCTGGTGTGTACTGGGAGGAGGTGAGAAACAGATGTGCAGGAGTTTGGAGCAAAGAGAAGAGCGGCTGTATCCATGAGGTTTGTTTCAATCCTGTAGATGAGACACTGCATAAAAAAGGTTAAGTAGGTGAACAACCCCAAAACTCAGTTGTACGGGCTAGTACAAAGTCTCCATCTTTTCTAGAAACAGATGTCCTTGTTCAGAACAGTGTACCCGTACTGTGTTATTCCGTAGCAGTGAGTAAGATGTGCTGGGGAAGGCAGCAAAGCATCCATCATCAGCTCTTTGCATCAGTCTTCATCTCTCTGCCTTGAGCTTCTCTGGAGGAGGCAGACGCAGCCAGCCTCACCCTCAGAGCCTCTTGAGCATCCCAGGGAGCAGAGCCCGACCCGTGCCAGCAGGTCCCCAAGCCGCTGCAAGGCAGATAAGGAAAATAACGTTTACAGGCAGAAAAGCAGGTGTGTCCCAGCCCTGCAGATACTCATCCAAAGAGCCTACGAGCAGACAGAGGAAACGGCTCTGAATCGCATCTCCTGTTTATCGGGGTTATTTTGCCTACTTTGGTCCCGCTTCCCAGGGAAGCGGCAGGTTCAAGGAGCTCCGTGGCACAAGGAAGCCCCTGGGGTCCTTCTGCTGGGGAGCAGCTTGGCAGGTCCAGATGTGGGGTTGTGCACCTGGCCGTGGGGATGGCTCTGTGTGCTCAACAGCTCTCAGAACAGGGGCATTGGCTTTGTTTGACAAATGCATAAGCTGTCACTTTAGCTTGAAAGCCATGTGTGAGCTCCTTTTGCTGCATATATCAAGAGGAAAATACCCCCAGCTGCTTGCACCTTTTCCCTTCCTAAGCCCCCAGGGAAGAGTGTCAGCCTTGTACCTGGGGCAGGAAAACCTGCTGCCTCAGGAGGAGGCAGAAAAAACCACACTCAGCTGGAATTCTTGCCTGCAAGTACCGTATCTTAGCAGCAATTGGGGAGTGCTTTCTCAATAACTTCTATGCAATTCTGAACAGTCAGAAAAGACTTAAAAATCCAATTTTCTGATAGCCCTGACACTTGCACCGCAGAAAAGCAGAGTCCTCTGCCTGGAAAACATTGACACAAAGGCTTCCCAGTGCTGTGGAGTAGCGGTCGATCTGAGATGAGATCAGTAACTCCAGCCCCCAGTTGAGCAACCTTCTTGCCAAACGGAGATCTGGCCACTTCCCGGGGCGGTGCTCGCTTTTCCTGCGCACCAGCCACCGCAGTACAAAGGGCCAAGGGCAGGGCAGGCGGGGCGAAACCCAGTGAGAAAAGCCATTAGGCACAGGGTGAGATGGTGCTGGGCAAAAGCAAAGCCTGCCCTGCTGTGCCCAGTACCAGCTGCTGCTTCCACTGGGAAATGACAGCCCAGGAGCCTCCAGCACATCCAATCACACCTTTGTAGGAGGTTGGCAGAAGCTTTAGGATGTGCACGAGATGTCTGGAGTGGCTGTAGCTCGGTGGGTGGGAGCTCAGAGGAATACATCTTCCACGTCCTAAACCATTACCTTTTATTTTGCCTTGGAAAGCAGGCAAATAGCTGTCCTTCAAGAGGTCTAGAGCCTCCCCTTATCTGCTGTCACATCGTGTGTGGCCCCACAGCCGTCACTCCAAACAGGAAGGGGGAAAAAAAGGAAACTACTTGGGTGAAAGAAGGTGCCTGGTGCTGGCAAACAGCCCCCCTAAAGATTTTCAGTTTCATGGGATCTACTTTGTGCCATGATTGCTTTATTTTTATATAACCAGCCTCTGGAAATACCACAAGGCGAAGCCGGAGGAGAGACTGAGTGCTGAGATCTGGGGGCCACAGGTAACCTTGAAACAAATCTCTGCTGCTAGCAAGGCAGAGAAGAGGAACCGCTGCCGCTGCCTCCCTAAAGGCAGACCTTCCATCCCGGCTTGTGAAACCTTTCAGGGGGAAGTGGTCAACCTCCAGCTGTTGTTTGGAGACATTTTCATGGAAGTCTCCAAACAGATGTTATGCCTCCGTGCTGAAGAGGGCATTTTTTAGAAAAGTAAACAAAACGCTGCAGCCACAGACCACATTTTATTGAAGATAGCGCTGAAAGTGGATGAAGTTCTCTTTCTTCTCACTTTCATGCATGTCCACAGCAGAGAGAAAGTTGCCCAGCAGCAACTCGTGCAGCCTAGCACAAAGCAGAGGGGAAATCCAGGACTTAGACCCTCAGGTAAAAGCAATTCACTGGGATTTCTTTTCACAAAAGGGAGTTTTTCATCATTACCTTTTCATCATTACAACTCCTTGTAATGGAATCAGTCCAAGTGCTCTTTTGGCTGATGCTAAATTGACTGAAGAAGTCGCTGCCCGTGGTTGCCTGTTCTCAGCCCCTGCAATGACCACTGCTGAGGTCCACAAGGTCCAGCCCGCTTCTGCCAACACCGGATAACCCAACTCTTGGATTTACCAAAGTGACCCAGGGGTTCTGATGTGAGTTGTTCTGTATCACCCGGTTAGACATGTAGGCGAGAGCTTGTGGCTGGCCAGCAAGCAAGGCGCACCTCCTCCTCCTCCCTGGGACTCTGCCCCGTGCCTCGTGCTGCCACACGCCTTCCCCACATGCTCGTTCTTCACTTCACAACCCATCTGAAAAAGACTGCCAACCCCGAGGGGCTGCCAGTGAAATAATACATGCTGGAATTAAAAACCAAACAAACCTATATCTGTATAAAAAGTATTTGTATCTATACAGTGTGCATATATATTCACACCCGTATAGTTCGAGGACATAGATATGTATATGAATATATTCTGGAGAAGTACAAGACGTCTGTAACTCACGCTGGGACTCGAACATGTGCAGAGTCCAGCCTGGAGCTGCGACATTCCCGCAGGGAGTCCAGAGTTTCTATTCCATTTTCTGCCTTCCTGCCCGGTGCCTGTTCCTCTCTGCCTGCATGTACCAAAAACCTGGGAGCCTGTGCGCACACCCGCAGCTCTCTGTGCTGACAGAATGGGCAGGCTGGGGAAAGGGAGAGGAAAATGCTTGTTTTCCCTGTCACCTCCTCCCGTGCAGGGCTGCCCTGTGGCAGATGTGACCGTGTGCCGTGATGGGGATGCTGTAAAACACACCCAGCCGTGGTGACTTCTGTTTTCAGCTGCACTGGGGGGAACAAAAACCAACTTTCTATTTTGATATTTTTATTTTACTGCTATTGGAAATGTGCTCTCTCACGCTCTCAATATCTTGCATGTCTGAGCCCATGCTGTGGCTCCTGGCGTTGGGGTTTAACGGTCCATTCAGACAACACTGGCAGTGCAGCCTCATGACCTCAGCCCTGCTGGTATCCCTGGTGCTACGGGTGGGTCTCCAAGGGCAGAATTGGCCCCGCTCTCTGCATACCCTTTATGTAGACCCATATCACTGTCGTCTTTGGAACACCAAGGTGAGCTGTGGGTTCCAAGTCAGCAGTCATGCCACCTGTTCTCTGATGAGATCAGTACATGACAGTGGCCAGACTTCTCTCATACCTGCTCAGTTGTTGTCTATGGGATTTATTGCAATATTGGTCATTGGTTTTTGTTAGCCAGAAGTGGGGACCGGTGTATGGTTGCTGCTGCACTGGGATGGGAGTGGGGGCACCAACCGCGCAGCTCTTTACCACGAGCAGTGCAGGTGCTGCCGTTGGATGAGCTGAAAACACAGGGCACCCTCGGCACAAATATCTCCTCTCCAGTGCCCTCAGCTCCTTGTCGTCGGGAGATAAGTCAGCCAGCGGTATCTGGCTGTGCCCAGGCACAGGGCTGTTCTGCACCATGAGCCCGGCAGTGGGAACCTGCCCACACCCAGTGGCTTTAGGGCGGAGAGGCTCTGAGCCGTGCTGTGGCCACCCGCTCCAGGACTCTGCTTCCCAGCTCTATCAGTTTTGTTTGCAAAAGGCTTTGCAGTCCCTGTTTTTGTTATTTTTACCACTTTTCACCTTCTGAAGCAGGCAGACAACCGCCCATGTTAATGAAGCTGTTTTCACCCTGTGGTACGTGGACTTTGCGGTGGTCGCACTGTTCCCCAGACACCCCAGGGAGGGTGGTGTTCCCGGGTGCCAGACAGGGAGATACCCATCGCCCCAGGAACACGGCGCCCATCACAGCTAATCTTGGGCTGAGGCTGGTCCGTTGTCCCCGACTCCCAACCCATGACCTGCTGCCTGTTGGATGCCAGCCCTCAACCTGCCCTGGTCCAGCAGCGGGCAGCACGGCTGTAAAGGGCAGCTTGACCAATGGTGCCTGCCATAAGCACCCACCCCCATCCGCCCGGCAGCCTCCGCAGCCCTCCTGCAGCCCCACAGCCTTCTCAGCCACCATCCCAGAGGAAAAAGCGATGCCACTTCTTCTGTGAGCCTCAATTCACGCGTAACCCTGCTGCGGCCATGCCCATGCTGGCTGCTCTCGAGCGGGGTTTCGCTGCTCTCCCCACGCAGGGACACTGCAGCTTTCCCAGGGGTGAGAGAGGGGACTCAGCGACCACAAGACGTTAAGGGCATGGGGATGGTGAGACGTATAGGAAGAGGTGATATTGTTGAACAGACACAACCGGGTAGCTGGAGAAAACAAGCGCCCTTTCAGCACACAAATGTCTCCGGCGGTGCCGGCACACCCCTTCAGCCTGCGCAACCGTAATACTTCAAGATAAAACAGGAGCCAAAGCAAGTGATGGCAATGAGAAAGCCAGTCCATAACTGGCCATAGTTAAGGGTTAAATAATAGCACCAAGAACAGCTAATGAAAGCTTTAGTCGTAGCTTAGCATAATGAAAGCTAAAATAAAACCGTGCTTGCTGAGGCGTGTGCGCGGGCTCACGCTGTTAACGCATATGTGTTTCACGCTTTGGAAATGTGCGTAAAAATCAGCCACGGGGCTTTCAGCAGCCAGAGCCACCTTGTGCGGGCTGCCTACGGAGCACGGGGCATTGCCCTGCGCCCTAAAATGGTACCATCTGGTAGAAAGGAACATGTGATGGAAGCAGCATTGCCCTGTAACCCCTTAAAAACCCCTTTCAGAGGAGTGAACAGCTCCTCTCCCCTGAGCTGGCCCTGAAGCCCTGCCATCGTTAGCATTCTTTGTTGTTGGTCCCCTTGGCTCTTCTCCAGTGCAATCGAAAGCAGGACCTGGCTTCCTGAGCCCAGGCGTGCCCGGTGCCGTTATTGCCCAGCCGGGTGATGCTCTGAGGGTGACAGCACACACTTCCCAGTGCCCTCACCTCCGGCACACAGACAGGTGGCAATACCCCTCTGGTCTGTGCAGCCACGCACCTCAGGCAGCCTCTGCTCCCCCACCGCCCCGCAGCAGGGGCCCCCAAAAAACCCCAGCAGGGTTTGTGCAGGTAGTTTGCCACTTTTTCGCTCCCAGGCAACGGGGTGGACAGCAAAGCATCACCTCCGCAGCGATGCTAGTTAGCAAAACCAGCTACTTTGCTGCTGATATTTCATACATGCATTCTGACCTCTCGGACAACACCGGCTTGTGTAAAAAGGAGGCAAGAGCCCAGAAAAGAACATGGCACTGTCTGCTCGGCTGACTTTCTAAAAATACCCTGCACGGCTCTGTCACCCGCACGGGAGGCACGGCAGCTTCTCCTGTCCCTGCCGGGCTGATGGGATTTGATTTCCTCCTGTTTTCCTGTAAGGTCACGCTCCACCTGTCCCCTCCCCAGTAATTCTTGAATGTGCTGCCCACCTTACTGTCAAAGGAGTGAATGTCTGGAAAATATTAACGTCTTGCAAATTTGCTGAGAAAAGAGAGAGGCAACAGAATGAATTAAACCCTGGGAAAAACCTTAATGGGAGTCTGTGCCTTATTAGGCACCAGAAAATCCACTTTTTACTCCAGGTTTCTCTCTCATGTGGATTTGCTGGCGTTTAATGAAGCGTGAGCTTCCATTAAAGCTTTTCCTGGAGTCAGGACAGTCTCAATGTGTGGCTTCTCTGATGTCTTACAAGGAACAGGGTAGTGCTGCAGCCTTGGAGAAATCAGCCTGCCAGTTTCCAGGCACAAACCCACAGAAAGTTATTTAGCAGTTTATTTAGTAGTTCTGTGACACATGGGGCTGCTTGTTACATCCAGCATTTTCCCATATAAACAGACAAAAGGACAAGAGGGAAAGGCTGCATATGACAGGAACCACCCCATCCCATCCCATCGCACCCAGTCCTGCAGGGTTGCAGCACCAGCCCAGGCTCCTTACACCATCATGACCAGCCCCTCAGCTATCTCTTGGTGTTCTCAGCTCCCTCTGTGAACACCCCAGTTTTGGTTAAATTCTTAGTGCTGCCAGTATCTTGACTGGGTTCATTTTAGCTTGTATAAAAAAACCAGTCTTGTACAAAAAATTCCCATCTCCTGGATGATTTTGAATCCTCTGTGTTTCAGTGGCATTGACTTCGTGCTTGTTCCATCAGCAACAACAGGTAATTCAAATAAGCATTTTGGTTTCAAAACACTTGTAACTCTTTACTGTTTGCATCCACTTCCATTTCTCCCTTTCAGGATCAGCTTTTCAGAGGTTTGTGAGCACCTAGTAATACAACGAGATGCCTCAAGGGCATTTCACAAGTGCCTTAGCTCGTTTGTCCATGTCTTTTTCTTTTTCTTTTTTTTTTTTGGCAAGCCTAGATAAAAGGTATGTGCTGGTTTGCCCTTATCTTCTGTTTCACGGTCAGACTCAAGGAATTTTATATATTTTGAGATGAAAGATTTTCCTTTATACACTTCTGTGGCTTTGTTCCTATTTATCCATGCTTAGCCAAACGTCTCATGTTTACCATCATATTTTGTTCCCATTCATTTATTGGGTACGAAACTAATGCCCACTGGGCCGTAATTTCCAGGTCTGCTTTAAGCTGATTTTAATACAAGAGTGTTTGTCATTGTCAGGGTTATATGTTTTTGGAGGCTGTGCTGCCAGCTCCTTCCTCCATTGCCATGGCACAGCCCCATCAGGGCCCCCTTCCCAAATCCTTCTCCCCAAAACCAGGGACGCTCCTCTTCCTCGGAGGGAGTGGAAGCATTGCGGATCCTCTTTGGTCCACAATGTGTATAATTTTATTCGGCTGATGATTTTAGCTTTCTTGCTTCTCCAGGGTTACTGAGTCTGTGGTTAAAGTGATCAGTGTTAGAGCAGGGAACAGCTCTCCTGGTCCTGACCCATTGTCCTCCAAGCTTCAAATCTCACCTCTAAGCACAGCCAGACTGCAAACAGGCACCCAAAATGCTGACATTGCTGGCCAAAATAAAAATCTACAGACTGCTATAAAACACAGGCTGCATTTCTGCCCCTTTCCCCCGTTCTTTGAGGGGCAACGTGGACTCCTCTGCTCTGAGAATTGGACTTTTTCAAACTGGCAGTGCCCAGCTTACTGAGGGTGGCCAGGAATGGTTTGCAGCCCATGACAAACTAGGCTGCACTCTCCTGCTTGGAAAGGTTTCCAAATCATCACTGGTGACGGCCAGCACAGCCCAATCAGCCCCAGGCATACGGCTGCAGCACCTGCCTGACACCCTTGTCAGCACCTGAATAGCCTCTTGCAGAGCGGCCCCCTGAAATGAGTGCGGAGGTGATGGGAGCAGAATGGATCGATACGCTGGTCAACCCAAACCTTCTGAAACGTTCGGAGCAGGGCAAGCCATGGCATTTTCTCAGATGACAACTAGGTGTCTGCTAACGCCAGCAGTGACTGTCCCCATCAAATCTGCTCACGTGTACGTACACATATACACATATACAGGGTTCCTAAAACTAACAGACTGAACCAGAACAGGTTAAAGTAATTATACTACAACAATTGCGTCATATTGCAGTATTTTTTTTTTCTCTTTGAAAAAAACTGCTGAATTGTGACATCAAGCAGAGAAGTCAAAGAAAGGGGGCTTTCACAAACCTTGGTTAAATGCTCAGCAGTAAGAATCAGAACAGCTTTTTTGCCAAACAGCAACTCTTTTGCAGGGAAGTACTTCAGAAATTATACAGAAATCTTCTCAAATATGTCATTATTGACAGCAGGGAATACGATTAGTCTAAGGGCAGGAACGGCAGCCAGCTGCTCGCCGCGGGAGCAGCGAGGCTCCTGCCTTGCTGCCTCCCAGCACTTTGCAACTGTGGCATAACTCCAGATTTTTTCCTTCCCCTTCTTTCTTTTCCTCTTTCTTTTCTCCCTTCTTTATACAAAGTCAGCAATTTCAAAGTTCAAACTTCATCAGCAGTTTGAGAGGCAGAAGTTGGAGATGGCTGAGAGGCAGAAGGCTCCCGGCGCTGAACCCTGCCCCAGGCCACTGCTCCTCGACAGGAGCTGGATGGAAGGAAGGGGCAGAGGAAGCATGACTTACCCTCATGTGACAGAAGATGAAAAAAGCCGTGCGACTTTTACCAGACATAGACTGGTGAGCACAACTCTCACGCCTGCCTGCAGGGCCCTTCGAAAAGGGGCTTAAATGCCCCAGGGATTGTGTCCGATTTTGTGCATCTCGTGGGCTCCAAAGCCAGCCCTGAAGCAAACCTGATTGCAGCTCTGGGACTTTTGATGGTGCTGGAGGAAAGGGCTTTACCTGAGGTCCATGCAGGATGAGTCTTACGGTGTTGGCAGGCCCTTGCATGGCACCCCTGCGCAGAGCTGAACCTCCCCAGGGCTGTTCCCAGGTGTGGGAGCAGGCTGGGGCAGGACAGTGACTGCTCGGGCAGAGCTGCAGGCTCCTCTCAGCACCGCTTCTCCAGACGTGAAGTGTCTTCTTGTACCAAGCTTTCCAACGGAGACACGTTTCAGCTTTCTGAGCATTGGTCTGATTTCTGGAAGCAGAATCTCCCCCTCCTTTATTCCAGAAACCACACGAGATATTAGAATGCATGGAAAAAATGCAATAAGAAAGTGCAGATAAAATTCATTAAATATTTTTACTGCAGCCTTTTTTATTTCTTACTTGTTCCTTATGATGCATAATATTAGTTATAAAACTTCTCGGAAAAACCAATGGTCCATTTTTTGTGTAAGCACAAGACAGGAGCAGGCAGCTGTAGACACAATGTTTTCTAAAAGTAAATTTCCTCCAACTGATTTCTCTCTTGCCATTTTCAAGCCAGATTTGTTTGCCACTCCATACCTTTCAGAAACTTTACTGATGTCAATGAAACATGAATTGATCTGTTTCAGATTCACACAAAATCAAGGAAGCTCCACTAAAAAGAGGTTCCTTTATGGTTTACTGTCCCAGCAAACTTTTCTCCTTCCCCCATCTCTTTCACAACTCCTCTCTATATGTCACTTCCACACACAACATGAGTTTTTCCCCTTGTTTTATTATTTTTACACTACCATTTTCTCTTATTTTATTCATTTAAATTGCTGCTTATTCAGCCCTGTCTCTCCTTGGCATTGTCTCTGATCTTGCACTAAATCCCAACTCAGACACAATGCTGAGTCTGTCTTTCAGCCAGGCAACCTCCAGTGACAGCCTCATGATCTAATCTTCCCATATTTTGCAGTTAGGCAAGGTTTGGATGAATTTAGCTGTAGAGAATCCCAGTTCTGGAGCTAATCTTCTTATCATCATCTTACAACTGAGAGAGAGGGAAACAAAGATCTTTAAAAGACCCTGCCAGGGTACGGTACCCATCAATCCAAGCCGGACAACAGTGTGTGTGTGGGTTTTCTCCCTCTCACATCTCTCTGGTGAGGTGACAATTAGCATTGAAACTCATTCTGGTTTCAGGCTTTTTAGATTATCATAGAACCATAGAACTGTTTAGGTTGGAAAAGACCCTTAAGATCATCAAATCCAACAGCTAACCCAGCACTGCAAAGTCACCACTAAACCATGTCTCTAAGCACCACATCGCCCTTTAAATCCCTCCAGGGATGGTGACACCACCACTGCCCTGGGCAGCCTGTTCCAGGGCTTGACAACCCTTTTGGTGAAGAAATTTTTCCTAATGATCAATCTAAACTTCCCCTGGTGCAACTTGAGGTGGTTTCCTTGTCCTATCGCTTGTTACTTGGGAAAAGAGACCGAATCCCACCCGTTCCCAACCTCTTTTCAGGGAGTTGTTGAGAGTCATACGGTCTCAAGTCTCATTTCTCTCCCAGAAACATTCACATCTCGTAGCAAATTTCAACCACATCTGACCACAGTAAAGATCCCCAAGACACTCTGCTTTGGCAAAACTCACGGAAAACAGGGAGCCAAGCGGAAAGGACTCTTGGCGCCCCTGCAGAGAGGAAGGCTGGGGCACTTCAGCGCTTGTTGGGGACTGGAGTGCCCGGGCAGGAAGTCAGCCCTGAGCCCTCATCGCAGCACCCAGGAAGCCCAGCTCTGCTGCTGCCTGCTCGCAGGGTTGCGTTTCCTTCCCTTGCGGGCAGCCCTGTCAGCAAGGGGTTTCTCAGACAATTCAGTGTCCGAAACTGTGCGAGAAGCAGCTTTGCTTGCAGCTCACCCCTCTGTGAATACGCCTTACTGTCCACCCAGAAAAAAGCTAATGGCAACAGTCTAATTCTCCCAGGTTTAAGCTGGGATTGAGCAAGTCTGATCAAATATAGCAGTTTATAAGTCTTAGATGACAAAGTATTTACTAAAAAATATTTAGTAGTGATTTTTATCTCACTCTATCTAGCAAAACAAAGCCACCGGTAAGGTAGGTTCTGCAGTATTTTGGATTCAGTGCTGTTGAGCAGATGGTATTTATTGACAAACCTGCTGCTAAGCTGTTTGCATTCCCGGTGCTGTAGGTGCAGCCAGCCCGGAGCACATTCACTACTCATTACTAAAATACTCATTTCCCTGGAAAACCATCTGTGTCATCCAGTCATGGCAGAAGCCCAGAAATGTCCCAATCCCGCCCCCGTCACCACCTCCCCAGCACTATTTATACATGTCCGTGCCTGGACTATGTTTCCTGTCTCCTTTCTGAAGCCCTCATCACCCACCCTACAGTAAACACAGGGCAGCAAGATGAATGTGACGTAAACTGCACCTATCATTTCCAGTTTTTCATCCTTACAAGCACAAACTAAAGTCCATAGGTGCAGGAGAGCAGCTAAGAGCAAGACTTGCTAACGGAGCAGCCCTAAACCCACCGATACTTCCTCATCTCCTTGCGACCAACGATGCATTTGGCACTGGAGAGCTGAGGGATAGGTGGGTAAAGTATCACTTCATCACTCTCTAGGAGCTATTTACATACCTCTAATTAAATCTCTATGCAACACTTCGCATAGCTAATTGTGCATTTTTCATGGTGTCATGGCACAACCCTCTGTAAATACATCTGAGGATGATGAATGTGCTTTGCTGCTCCACCCTAAGGGGTGGTAGCTCATACTTCTTTGTCCTTATCGGATTCAAAAGGTGTAGAATTTCACTCAAACACACTCTCTTACTAACTAAACAAAGTTCTGCATTGCATCAGAAATGTAGATGTGTCTCTTAAGGCGGATAGATGATGGCCCAGATTGGCTTGTCACTGATTTCCTCCTCCCTGTACTGACAATAATTCCTATTTCTTCACTAACAGACTCATAAACCATCAGATGTGTCAATAGTCTCATATCTGCATAAATCTTGAAAAATGTGAACAATACCAGACTGATGATGGACATGAACATAGAGGTTGCCCGGAGAGGTTGGGGAATCTCCATCCTTGAAGATCTCCAGTGCAGTTCTGGACGAGGACCTGAGCAATCTGATCCACCCTCAAGGCCAGCCCTGCTTTGAGGTCCAGCAAGATGAATGAGACATAAATTGTGCCTGTCATTCCCAGTTTTTAATCTTTACAATCCAAACTAAGTCCAAAGGTGCAGAAGAGTTGCTAAGAGCAAGAATTGCTAATGGAGCAACCTAAACTTCCACATGACCTCCAGCGGTCCTTCCCAAAATACATTTTCCTATGCTTCTGTGACCATGGGAACCGCACCTATGGTACATCTTATGATTTGGAATAATTATTTTGAGTATCCCATCCCTGCATACTTTGTTGTCTCAAATAGGAATTACACAGGCACTCTTTAATGAATTAAACCAAAAGAAGGCATGTCTATAGAGCGCTCCACCGAGATGGCCTGAACACCAATAAAAAAATGACTTGTGTTTCCTTCTGGTTGGCTTTCAGGCTTTACAGACTGTGCTCGGTTTGTTGCATTAGCCTGGGCAGACACCGGTGCCAAAGGGCGTGATCTACGGCCATCCACGCTGCGCACAGGACGGCTTGAACCTGGCGCAAGGCAATGTGCTGACTGAAGAGGGACATTTGAGCTCGTATGTGGGCCTACATTAGCACAGTGAGTAAAGAAAGAGCCATAGCAATGGGAAACACTCAACTCGGGTACCTTTATGCAAAATTTAGGCTTTCTGGAACAGAATAAAATAAGAGAGTCCCTGCTGGGGGTGGAGGTAGCACAGAATAGCTGCTGTGCAGCAGCTCACACCCTCACTTATTGTGAAATAGCTTCCCTGTTTAGACAAGCCCTAAGCGATGTAGACATTTATAATGTGTATTTAATCTTTCCATCTCTTCTTTTCTTACTGTTTTAATGTTTCCTCAGGCTTTGAAGATTCAAGATCACTTTTTTCCCAGAAATTACACATCTTAAGACAAAAATAAGGCAGCTAGAAATTGCCTGCTGCCAGTCGGGCTAAAGAGTTTGTAACTTTGTTCCAGGAAATGTTTGATATTTTAATAGCAGTGACCATGTTTTAATGTATTTATGCCCTTAAGGTTAGAGAAATCCTTCATTCACAACATTAACCACCCTGGATCATAGGACCACTAATATTTGTACAGTGCCATCATGAGTTGCAATGGTATCAAAAGATAGCTCTGCTTGGAAGCCGACCCTGCTCGCCTTTGTCGTTCTGTTTAAACCTGTATTGGGTCTGGCTGGGATGGAGTTGATTTTCCCCACAGCAGCCCTCACAGTGCTGTGCTGTGCATCGGCAGCTAGAAAAGTGCTGACAACACACCCACTGCTGAGCAGTGCTCCACAGCATCGAGGTGGAGCATCCCCAACATCCCCCCTCACCAGTCGGCTGAGGGTGGGCAAGAACCTGGCAGGGGACATAGCCAGGAGAGCCGACCCAAACTGACCAAAGAAATGTTCCATACCATATGACGTCTGCTCAGCAACCAAAGCTGAGAGAAAGGAGGAGGAGTGGGGGGCATTCGTTGTTACGATGTTTGTCTTCCGCACCAACTGCTACATGTTCTGAAGCTCTGCTTCCCGGGAAGTGGCTGGTTATCACCTGCTGATAAGAAGAGAATAAAATCTTTTGTTTTCCTTTGCTTCCGCGTGCAGCCTGTGCTTCTGCTTTACTAAACTGCCTTTATCTTGACCAACAAGTTCTTTTCCATCCTGCTTTTTCTCCCCTGTTCTGCTGAGGAGGGGAGTTACAGAGTGAGTGGCTTGGTGTCCAGCCAAGCTCAATCCATCACACTCCTTTTTGTTACCCTGCGTGGGGCCCGAGACAACAGCAGGTTTGTGTTAAGCGTGCTATCGTTACAGTAGTTATCAAACGGCAAGCTTCTGTGTGGGTCTCAGAGCTCGTGGGCTGCACTGCTTACCTCGTTATTTTGCTGAGCTTGGGAATGAGCTCAGCTGGAGGAACCCAACCACCCAGGAATCCTGGAAAAGATCATGGGCTGGCCAGAAGGCAGAGATTTTGGAGCACTGCCTGAGGAGGTGGCTCACGCTCAAGAGGTATCACCATGTAATGCTTTGTTTACTGATGGATCCTGTCATGTTGTAGGAAACCATCGGAAGTGGAAAGCTGCTGTGTGGAGTTCCACACAAGTCGTTGAAGCCACTGAAGGAGAATATGAGTCAAGTCAGTTTGCAGAAGTGAAAGCCATCCAACTAGCCCTAGAGACTGATGAACGAGAGAAGTGGCCAGTACTCTATCTCTGTACTGACTCCCAGATGGTGGCTAATGCCCTGTGGGGGTGGCTACAGCAGTGGAAGCAAAGCAACTGGCACTGCAGGGGTTAAGCCATCTGGGCTGCCACACTGTGGCAGGACAGCACTGCTCGGGTAGAAAACATGGCTCTAAAGGCACATCGTGTAGATGCTCACATGCCCAAAAGCCACACCACCGAAGAACATGGAAACAACGAGCAGGTAGACAAGGCTGTCAAAATGGAAGTAGCTCAGGTGGACCTGAACTGGGAGCATAAGGGTGAGCTGTTTATAGCTTGACGGGCCCACGAAACAGCAGGACGTCTAGGGAGAGATGCAGCATACAGATGGGCTTGTGATCAAAAGGTGGACCTGACCATGGAGTCCATCACACAGGTCCTTCATGAACGTGCAACACGTGCCACACTCAGGTGAGCCACAAGAGTAAAGTCTCTCTGGAACAGAGGGTGCTGGCTGGGTTTTTGATTCGTCAAGGCCTGGAAAATTTGCTATATTGGACCACTGCCACGTACACACCAAGGCAAGCGTTCATACTCACCACGGTGGAAGCAACTACTGGTTGGCCTGAAACATCCTGTAAACCACGTCACTGCCTGAAACACCATCACAGGCCTTGAAAGGCAGATTTTGTGGTGATCTGGCACCCCAGAAAGAACTGAATCAGGCAATGGGACCCATTTCCAAACTCATGAACTCCTGGGCTAAGAAACATGGCATTGAGCGGGTGTTCGCATTTGGAGGAGTGGAGGAAACCCGTGGAATGCAGAATGATACCCATCTGTTAGAGGACAGGGGACGGTAGTTAATGAGAATGTGTAGATCCCTATGGGCGTTACGAAGATGGTTTGAGCTCGCAGAGTACGTTTTAAGAGTCGGTAACGAAGACACCTCAGTAGTCCTCATGCTCTGCGGCCACCTCTTTGCCTGTAAGGAATGTGCTGAAGTGCTTCAAAAATGCCCTCTGTGTTGTACAAATATTATGAAACGACAGGAAATTTTTGTGCGTCAGTGAAATACACAGCACTGTGGACACAAACGTTTCCTGCTTTACTGCTTTTACACGTGTGATGCTACAACAGACGGTTGGGCGTTTGGCGGGCCAGCACACCTATGTATGGAGCACCTCACTTTGGGGATAATGCGAGCAATGAAGCTTTAACTAGCGCCCAGAAATGTGAGATGACTGTCAGAAGCTGCTAGAGTTTTGTTTATAACACTCCCGTTCAACTGCCTCCTTATTACTCCCCGTACTTTCTGTGGTTCTACTTCAGAGTTGTAACCTAAAATAACTACTGCTGTGTTCGCAGATCTTCTGTTTGGATGAGCAGTCACGCTTATATTAACGTACGATAAAAGCAGAAGTTAAAAAAATACTCTTCCATGGAACGGCCTGGGAAAACTGCGTGTTCTGATCGAGGAGTAGTGAAGCTGCGTTTTCATCCTCGCTGTATCGGGTCTGGCTGGGATGGAGTTGATTTTCCCCACAGCAGCCCTCACAGTGCTGTGCTGTGCTGTGCTGTGCTGTGCTGTGCTGTGCTGTGTATCGGCAGCTAGAAAAGTGCTGACAACACACCCACTGCTGAGCAGTGCTCCACAGCATCGAGGTGGAGCATCCCCAACATCCCCCCTCACCAGTCGGCTGAGGGTGGGCAAGAACCTGGCAGGGGACATAGCCAGGAGAGCCGACCCAAACTGACCAAAGAAATGTTCCATACCATATGACGTCTGCTCAGCAACCAAAGCTGAGAGAAGGGTGGAGGAGAGGAGGGCATTCGTTATTGTGAACGCCTACTGAAGCCCTGCTTCCCGGGAAGTGGCTGGTTATCACCTGCTGATGGGAAGTGGAGAATAAATCTTTTGTTTTCCTTCGGTTCCCTGTGCAGCCTGTGCTTCTGCTTTACTAAACTGCCTTTATCTTGACCAACAAGTTCTTTTCCATCCTGTTTTTCTTACCCTGTTCTGCTGAGGAGAGGAGTGATAGAACAGCTTGGTGGGCACCTGGTGTCCAGCCAAGGTCAACCCACTACAAAACCTCTTCTGTATATTTAGCCAAGTAATAAGCTGGTATGAAGACAGCCAGGCTGGGAGGACCAGAGGAGCTGCAGAGCCCGTCATTGCCCGGCTGTTTGTTTAACCCTGCTTGCAGGGTACCGTTGTCCTGTGACGGATGGTGGGTTGAAACATTCTCCTGATAATGGTCCAGCTGCAATGGGCCAGTGTCCATATCGGAGAAACCACTCAGCACTCAGGTGCCCACCCTCCCGGTTGGGCTCTGGAAAATGGCAAACAAGTGAACGCACACGTACAGTGAACCACCATTCCCCCACACACACTACTTTTGGCTGGACCCGTCACCCAGTTCCTGTCCCGCCCAGTTCTTTGATGTCATTTTAAACATACAAATCCCATCTCCTCAAAGCTGGGTCAACGCCAGGCAGCCGCTGTGGAGGTTGAACAGGTTTTCAGCCCCCTCGATGCGATCCGTCCCCCTCCAGAGGAGTGTCTCATGAAGCTCCTCTGCAGCCTGAGGAGCAGGCACACGACCCGGGCTCCGGGCACAGCCCCAGAAGGGTTCGGTTTCGCAAGCAGAACACGCAATAGCCTCAGCAGGGGAGGTCGGGCTCGCGCTTGTCACGGTTGTTGCTTCTGCAAATAAAGTCTGCAAGAGAAAAGTTTTCTGAGGAGCTTCTACTCCTTCTCCACCACCTGCAAGAGAGGGAGTTTCCTTGCAGCGCGCAGCAATGCTGTGGCGTCCTTCCACAGCTCTGCAACCCCGCAGACACCGACGTGGCTGCACCAGGCTCCACAGGAAAGCTCACCCCAGCAAAAACTGCTGGCGGCAGGTCCTGTGTGATGATTACCTCCGCCACTGACAGCGCTCGGCTGCCCTGCTCCTCCGGCCGTACTGCAGCCTGGAGGAGCGGAGGCTCCGGGAGACCTTAGTGCGGCCTGTCACTGCTGAAAGGGGGCTGAAAGGAAGATGGAGACAGACTTTTTAGCAGGGGCTGTTGTGACAGGACAAGGGGTGATGGTTTAAACTCAAAGAGGGAGATTTAGACTAAGTGTAAGGAAGAAATTTTATATGCTGAGGGTGGTGAGACCCTGGCCCAGGTTGCCCAGAGAGGTGGGAGCAGCCCCATCCCTGGCACCATCCCAGGTCAGGTTGGCCCCTGGGGCTCTGAGCACCCTGCTCTGGGTGCAGATGACCCTGCTCCCTGCAGGGGGTTGG
This sequence comes from Bucorvus abyssinicus, assembly GCA_009769605.1. Classification (NCBI taxonomy): domain Eukaryota; kingdom Metazoa; phylum Chordata; class Aves; order Bucerotiformes; family Bucorvidae; genus Bucorvus; species Bucorvus abyssinicus. The sequence continues at coordinate 4,055,108 of CM020039.1, read as the reverse complement.
GCTGGGCGAGCTCTGAAGGTCCCCTCAACCCAAACCAGCCCGTGATTCCGTGGTTGTCCTACACAGCAAACGCAACGACGAGCGACAAGATCTTATTTTTCCTTTTAAATCCGCACAAAGAACAAAGAGCTGGAGGAGGAGGAGCAGGTTCACGCCGCGTGACGTAGAGCCCCTGCGCTGCGGGGAGGTCCCCGCCGCCAGCGCGGACACCTTGACGCCCGGGCGGGAGGGGCGGCACCGGCGCCCAACCCGCCACACGCCCGCTGACGTCAGCCGTGACGGAACAGCCCCACGGGGCACGCGGCTGCACCGAGCGTGCCTTCCCGCCACACGCTGCGCGCCCCCGCCCAGAGGCGCGACGGCGCTCAGCGTCGCGCGAGCCCGCCGGAGCGGGGCGGGCGCGGGGGGCGGGCACCGGGGGCGGGCGCCGGGCGGGCGGTCACCTGACGCCGCGGCCGCCGCCGCCGCGGCCGCCGCCATTTTGTCTGGGAGGGTAAATGTGAAAGGGAAAGCCCTAGCGCAGGCGGCGGGAGGAGGCAGAGCCGAGCGGCGCCGGGCGCGGCTAGCCCAGCCGGCGGGGCCGGGAAGCGAGGGGTCGCCGCCGCACCGCGGGAAGAGCCCCCGTCTCGGCTGTCGAGAGGAGACGGTGAGGCGGAGCCCGGCGGGGACTCCCCGGTCGCCCTCGCCGGCGTCGCATCGGAGGGAGCTGCCGGCGCCCTTCCCCCGGAGAGGCTGCGCTTGCCTCCCGGCTGCGCTTGCCCCGGCCTTGCTGCCCGCCGCGGCGGGTCCGCGGGAAGGGAAGCCGCCGCCAGGGCCGCGCCGATGATGTCGGGGCAGTCGATCACCGACCGCATCACGGCGGCGCAGCACAGCGTCACCGGCTCGGCCGTCGCCAAAGCTGTCTGCAAGGCCACGACCCACGAGGTGATGGGCCCCAAGAAGAAGCACCTGGACTGTGAGTAGGACCCCGCGCTTGCGGCCTGCGCCCCGGGGCAGGGGGCGGCCGGGCCGCGCCCGTGGTTCACCCGCCGGGCAGCCGCTTTGAGCCCCGGGGCAGCCGGTGTGGCCTCTGTGCCCTCCTGCTGCGGGCGGTGGGGTCCGGAGGGGAGGTGAGAACCAAGCGGGGCGGGGGGATGTCTCGTAAAGCTGTGTGAACCTGGCTGGTTTGCCCTTCAAAACTTGCTTTACACGTGGAGGGAGTGAGCTTTGTAACAGCCTGTCGCGCCCGGGAAAGAAAAATATTCCACCCTTGTGAGCTCTTCCCGATGAGAGCTTCGGAGCTGATGTGCTCTGGATACAGCAGTGCTTGTTAATCCGGCACCTGGGGAAGAGGTGGGTTGAGTGGTGCGGTTTTACTGTTGTGAGTGAGAAGTTACATTTTTAAGCACTCTTTCCGTCCGTCTGGTGCGGTGCAGCCGTCGAGGTATTTCTAACATTTTCCTGAATGTCATAGCTTTCTGTCTTTCAGCTCTTGAGATGTGGTAAAAAGACTTGAAGTGAGGTAAAGGGTGGACCAGTGTGTCTCTCCAGAGTGAGAGTGTGTTGCCGCTGATAAACATTTACAATTAACATATTAAAACTCCTTTCTGTATACCAAAAGATGCAGAAAGTTCTGCTTGATGTCTGTGAACTATCAGTGGTGTGGCTTTTAGTAGCAACTGAAGTTACTGTTTGACTGCTCTAAAGCGCACAGAACGCTTCAAACCTTGTGTGTTGTGCAGTTATACCTGTTCAGCGCCTGTGAAAAGTGAAGTAGGGGTGTGTTTTTCCAATAGGGAGAGGAAAGAGGACGTGAAGCTTGGTGCTTCGGTTTCTTCAAAGTCAAGGGAGCAGGCTGGTAGTTCTTCAGGACTCATTCAGGTTGGTGGTAGTAAGAGGAGTCTGCTGTTCAAGCTCTTCGTTCTCAGTTATATTTGAGGATAGTTTCGCTCTCTGACACTATGACACTCGTGTGTTAATACAGGCTTCTGGTGCGAGAGCTTTTGATGTGGATCAAATAGTTAAAAACAACCACATGTATCTCATTTGTTACTGATCTGCATGAGTGGAATCCACCTACAGTAGTGAATATTGCAGCTGCTGTCTTGAAGTGAAAAGCCTTAAAACTGAGTAACTGACAATTTGGGTTTTTTTTTAAAGATACCGCTTTAAAGGTACCTTATTTTATCTTGTCTTGTTCTGCCACAGGCAGAACAATTTAATGAGGTAACAACTTAATGAGTCCAGAAATGGCAACATAACAGGAAGCCAGAAAGTGGTGACAGTTTGCTCAATAGTTTGAAAGATTCTGAAGCTTATTAGATATAGTGTATTGTTTGAAAATATCCTTAGAATAATGTCTTCTACTGTAAGTTACCCTGTACAAAATAAGAGAATGGAAACCTGGAAAAACTTGAGAACAGCATAAACTGAGAGTGTCTTTTGACTATCGAATTCCTCAGATATCTTGTGATACATCTGCAAGCCTTTGCGTGGCACTTCTTAATTTTTCACTTGTACACAAAACTTAGTTGTATTAAATGCAAGCAGGTAAGATACTAGTTTAAATACTGTAATCTCTGGAAAAATCACATGGTGTATTTTTAAAGGTATGTGCAAGTACTGTAAGTAAATTATGAGGGAAAACATAGCTTGGATTTAATGAAACACTGCAGGTTGTACCTTGGTCACTACATGGTGTGTCATTAAAAATGCTGCACTGTCTGGTATTGCTTGCAATGGCTGCTCGAGAAAAAGCTTCACTAACAACATGTTTTCAAGTCGTACCTGGGATCATGGAGGGGTGTCAGTTTGTGCACCCGATTCAAATGAATTCTTAAAATCCCCTTACTGCCCAATCTTCTTAGCAAGAAAAACTGTAATATTATAGTATGGATATTTACAGGAAGATGTTACACATGCAGCGTGTGAACCAGTATTTAAGAGTCCTGGGTTTTGTATGGCTACTGACTGCTGGGAAATACAGTCATATTTTTTTCCTGAAGTGCAAAAATAAAAGAAACCCACATGCAAAAACTCCCCCTAAGCAATGTCAGTGGGAATACTTGGGTTTTTTTCCTTTTAAAGTAGGTCACCATGTCCTAAATAAGTCAACAGATCTATTTCTGTAGTATTTTGTAATATTTTAGGATAACATAAAATGTAATACAGGGGCTGATCTTTTCTCTTAGGGGAGGACCTGGAGGTCTTGTCTCTTCTTCCTGAGTGTGGGTTCTCTCGCTTCCCCTCCAAATCCTGAGTTTGGATTGCAGTGGAGTGGGACCAGATTATGCTTTTGGTGACATACGTCCTCTTGGCTAACTGCTGAAGAGTCATAATAAATGACTAAATTAAAGCTGTAGCCGTGTTGAACTGGCAAAGCATACTTGTGTGTAGATTAAGAAAAATACAAACCTCTAAATCAATTACATCTTAAATTTTTAAATGAACATGGTAATAGAGGAGAAAACAACTCCTGTTTAATTTGTATAAAGCCCACTGCAGCACAGGGGAGGGGAAGGTAGTTAATGTTACTTCTCAAAACTTAAAGCTCCTACCCAAGCCTTGGAAATCTTGTATGAATTGGTGACTCAGGTACTGTAAAATGGTGTTATGTAGCAGAATGAGGCTCTTAAGCCTTTTGCTTTAGAAGAAAGTTCAGTTCTCTACCAAATCATCGCAAACTAAGTTTTGCCAGTGACGTCACGTTATGACTGTCACAGTTTTGGGTTGGTTTTCTGTCTGCCTGTTCCTATTTTGGCAGCTATTGCTCGTGACTGTTGGGTGGATGCTGATGCAGGGTGGTTCTTGCAGAGATCTGTAAGTTGTGATACGGTGTGAAGAAACACTTCTCAACTCTTCCACAGGCAGGAGGGTGGCTGTCTTTAGCTTAAAGCTCTTTGGTAACCTGTGAATCTTTTCAGTACAGTAATGGAGGAAATTTGGCTGGTACCAAAAAAGAATAGTTAATGTTTTTGTAATCTAGAAATGCGTTTATTTAGAAATTGCTTAAAGCTTTTAAAAACAACTTTATGGGCCACGGTGTATCCTTGTGTAGTGGGGGAGTGGGACAGAATAGCTGAATTGCTTTGCTTCTGATAAAGTAACAGTTCAGATTTAGCTGTTATATACATGAAACGTAGATTGCTGTCAAACCTGCACTGTAAGAGCACATGGGCATAAAAATATTTGTAACAGTCAGGTGCTAGCTTTTAATTAAGTCTTCCAGCAAGAACTGTTGCATTCCTTAGGCCACACTGAGAAAGCTGGCTGAAGTGGCTCTTCTGTTCTTCAGATCTATGGATCATGATGCAACTTCCAAAATGAAAATGTAATTTGTTTTTTCAAGGCTGCTGGGGTGAAGTGGTCTTCATTCTTTTATCTGTCTTACAGTAGTTTCAGTCCTGTGACAAAATGGAAGAAATACAGGAATATTACACCGTTATGGTTGTCTTTTAGCTTAACATATTTACAGTTCTCTTGAGAGAGATATTCTTGAATCAAGAAAATGGTGACTCCCTTGTTACTTGAAAGTTGAAAAATGTCCTGTTTTGTGGGTGCCTGGCTGAGAATTTTCCAAAAACCTGATATATGTGTGTGTGTATATATATATATATAATTTTTTTTTAAATATCTGAATTTTTGCATGCTCTTCTCTGTAGAGCTGTATGGTTTCATTGGTGATCTGCCAGTATTTCAGATGAGCTGTAGAAGAGAAATTCTCAGTATTCTTCTGGGCAGTAAGATTTCCACAGCTCTTCCAGGCTGCTTCAAAACCCCAATGGTACTCTCGCACTCTTCTGGTTTAAAGCAGTTTGATTTTTTTCTTTTTATTTTTTTCTGTGTGATGTTAACATGTTTCTAAATTCCATTCTAGAAATAGCACCACAGTTTCACTTGTAGTTGAAATGATTCCTCTGGGTAATTGGCAAAATACTTTGAGTTGTAAAGTGTTTATACAAGTAGTGTGATAAAAAATAATGAGCTTCACTTGCCCTACACATTTCTTTCCAGTTTTTGCTGCCAACATCCGTATTGCAGTTCCCCAGCTGTCAGTCTCTCAGGTGCTTGTGTTCCTTCGTACTTCCAGTTGTTTGGTGTTAAGAGCCTTTTCCTCCTTTGCTGCCAGCTGTAACAGATCCATACAGTTGTTTCTGTGTAGATATTCCTGTTGTAGACTTAAAAGAACCACATTAGAGAAATAACACTTGCTCTTTTTTATGTATCTCAATTGCTAGGATGCAAATGGGATGCCAGAGTTACTGTTATTAGTTGCAAAATAATGTAAAAAAATAAATTTCTTGAGTAGCCTTATTAAAGTGTCTTTTTAAACTTATTTTGCAATACACTCTTGGGAAAGTCCAGTTTTGGCCTGTAAAATGCACTGAGGTTTTTTTTTCTACCATTCATTCTTAGTTTAGTATTTTAAGAGACACTTTGTTTGCCTAAGCATGTGTTTTCCAATATTGGCAACTGTGGCTTATGTGCTTGTGCATTCAAGAAGATTTTGAAACCAAAGATCACATTTATGCTAAGTGCCCTCCAGAAAAATTGCCTTCAGGGGAACCGGTATGTGTGATCTTCAGCCTCTGTCTAAAGCGCGTGAGACTTGCAGCTCACTCGGGTCCTCTAACCTCAAGCACAGCTTGAACGGGACCCTGAGTAGCCCTACGGATGTGGAAGAGTTCGTTTAGGTTGCCTTTTAAAATGGTCAGGCTCCATCTTACAGAACCAAGTAACAGATGCTGGAAAACCTTACCAGCTTGTGCAGAACTGCTGGAACTGCACTTTTCAATCACGTGGAACCACACTCCACTTGTGGAATAAAACAATAACATGCAAACTTCTCACATGCACCAGAGCTCTATCAGCTTCCGCTCTGTTACTGTCACTCGGCAGAAAGCTGTTTTGTCTAGTATTCCAAAGCAAAAGGCAGTTGCTCCCTTCTGAAGGTAGACATCTGGATGTTTTTTTGCAGTAGTAAACCTTTATGATGTGCCAAAACTTTTTTTTGTAGATGTGCGGCTTAGGGAGAGGTGGTCAGTTACAGCATGTGATGTAGTTTAGGTAGGTAGGATTTCTGTCACGTTATGCCTGAGCAGCACCACATGAACACGTTTGCTGTTGGTCTGAGACACAAGGGATCTTCCAGGTGTTCATCTTAGGGTCTACTGGACCATCTGCTGGTAGACTTTAGCCTGAGGGAAGGTGGCAAGATTGAAATCTCTGTGGACAGTGCTGGCAAAATATGAATGAAATCAGTTCGGCTATTTGACTTGAGAGCAGAAAGTGTTTTGCTTTTAACCTGGATCTTCCAGTTTCATCTATTATTTAATAAGCACTCCTAATATTGAAAATCTTCAGGGAAAAATTTGTCTTGCTTAGTGGTCATGTAAAGGAAAAGGACTTTGTGCAGAAATATTTTCCATAGGTTGTACGTGTGGTCTTTGACCTCAGCAGATCAATGGCATTTCTTTATCTGTTACCTAGTAGTAACATTACAGGTATTGCTCTGTACAGAGTTTGTGAGGATTTTGTTGGTTGTTTTTTTTGTTTGGTTGTTTTTATAAACTGAGAATAGAGGTTTTAATAGGTCTGTAACATTTCTGTGCTGGTTACAGACACTTCAGTTACATGAAAAGATCTAGCAGCAGTGTCTTTATAACACCTGCTAGAGAACTGATTTGGTTTAGGAAGAACTATTTGCCTTAATGTGTTTTTGAGCGAATTATTCAGGAATGTCATAACAAAGTTCTCATTCAGTAGATGAGGCTGTTGAATTAAAATTCAAGTTTTCTCTCTATGTAAATTCTGAAATTGGAACTTGTTTCATTATATGGGGCAATAATGGCCTATGGACTTCTGAACTTCTAGAAATTTTAAAGTACTTTGACATAACATCTGGCGATGTTACAGCTGTCAGTCGTGAGCAGCATCTATCAAGTGACTTGTTTTTTGAGAATCTTCACATTTGTAAACACTGAAATGCTTTAATACTACTAAACAATAAGGTTTTGATGTACAGCTCACTTAAAACTTCCTTTCAGAGCTGTCCTTTTTTGTGCAGTTATTTCAGCTTTTTTGTGAGTTACTAGTAGGGATGAAAGTTTTCATCCCAACTTGTGTGTTTTGTACCTGTTTGGAAAGCTTTGCCATCAGAATTAAATTAGTATTAGAATTTGGATTTTATAACTTTCTACTTTGACCAGATACTATCTAAAACTTTTTACTCTGTTAAAATTACTCTGGTTATTAAAGTATTCTAAGCTGTAATCCTTAATCAAAGGACTTGGGGTTCTTTATAAACAGATCTTTAATTAAGATACATCTGTAAGCTATTCTGTGCACTAGAACAGATACAAATTCACAGTGCAATATTTCTATGATCAAAGTGTGATCTCTAAATTCACATTTAAATTGCTTGTGATAATGTAGTCCGTCCTCTACGTATTGCTAATAAGACAAAGCAGTTGATAGTTTCAGGGGGTGCTGACACCTCGGTATTCAGTCGTTGCCCAACATCCTGAGCACCTGCCCTTCAAGTGCTTACCCAGACAAACCACGCAAACAGCAGTGCTACTCTGCAACCAACAGCCTGCTCACAGGCTTGGCTTAAGTAAGAGGCCACAAAGGAAGCTTTTCAAACTAGAGGTTTGTTTTACTGGCCTTGCCCAGTCCTTAGGGTGTACTTTGATCGCACCTGAGCCAAATTTAGCTCAGCGAGAGAATAAGTGTCTAATGTGCCTGTCTTGAGTGGTTTGGAATAGTCCTGGATTCAGCTCTTTGCTTTCTTCCCAGCAAGCGCCTCTTTTCCCAGGTATCTGCTGGAGCCTGTTCTGGTTTTGTACCAATACGCAGGCAGACACTTGAAGCTCTCTTGTCTGTGACCTCCCAAGTTAATGTTCTCCTATTGAGCTTCTAGTCAGCTCGGACAAAAAGAGCTATTTTTATATAAAAGCCTGAGACCTGCCATGATCACCACAAAGTAGCCAGTAGGTTAGCAATGAGGTTATTTTAGCTAAGTGGAAAGGTGTGTAGGTGCAAATTCTTGGTCCTAATTCATATAGAGAAGCAGCTTATTAAAGGTTTGTAGCATCTCATTTGCTGTCGTGTGTGTCAGTACTCAGGCTTAGGCTGCAGTTGCAGGGTGCTTGCTGCTTGTTGGTCTCGTGAGGTACAGATGTCTCGGCTTTTCTTTGCTTCTCTGATCTTCATTTTTTTTGTTAGATGAGTGGCTTCAAGCATTGAGCATTCAGAAGATCTCCACTGGCTGTCGGGCAATTATTTGGGCATAGAGTTTTGACTGGAACGGGTTATTTATTGATGACATATTTGAACTCCATAAAATTTTTGAAATGCCTTTGAAGTTCATACTTTGGCATCTTTCAGTAAAATGCAGTGAATTTGAGCAAGGAATGTAAAATAGCTCAATTATTTCTTAAAGAACTGAAGTTAATGCTTCCAGTATGAATCTCAATGTAAATACACAAAATAACATGATGATCCTCTCTGAGCATATAACTCATTGTAATGCTTTGATTTATATTTTTTCTTTAATTTAGATTTAATACAGTGCACAAATGAAATGAATGTGAATATTCCGCAGTTGGCAGACACGCTCTTTGAGAGAACTGCGAACAGTAGCTGGGTTGTAGTGTTCAAAGCTCTAATTACAACACACCACCTCATGATGTATGGAAACGAGGTAAGACATGATTAGCTCTGTTAAAGCCTCCTTGACAGCGTTTTAAAAAAATGTCTCAATCTGAATTTCTCAAAGGTCTCTGTTTTAACTCTGCTGATAGCTGTAAAGTACTTCTCCAGAGAAGAAAATATTCCTTCATTATTTCACTACCAAAATATATCTGTGTTTGCAATTTACCTGCGGGTGTCTGGGCTGGACTGTGAGGGAATAAAGAGTGACCTTTCTGATGAGCTTTACTTCATCAGGCTAGTGCTTATCAGTAAGAGCAAAAGTCTTGTTAGAACTCTGTAAATGTGCAGCCAACCTATTAACAGATGAGAATACTTATTAAAAGGGGGAAGAATATGGGGACTAGAATATTTGACCTTGCAAATCATCATCTAAAGGGCTAAATCTTCCTATGTTGTTGCCATTAACACTCATCTGAAACAGGTTTCTAGTGCATTTAGTTTACTTCAATTATTTCATCACTATTTACGAAAAGCTTCCCAGACAATAACATGGCATTAAAAGGTAGTCTCTTTTATGCAGTCCTTCTGTTAAAAACTAAACTCTGTCTTGGTCAGATGACAGTTTAGTCCTGAACTTGTGTGTAGCCATTTTCCTAATAAATGGCTGATGACTACTGGTAATACTTCCAGCCTTTAAACTGCTCTGGAAACTTAGTGTTGCCTCCTCTTCAGAGCTCTGTAAACTGGATTGAAATGACCTGTACAACGTAGTGTGCTCTTTAACACACTTCCCCAGGTTATCGATTGGTTTTAAATTGTAGTTTCAACAGGTAATAGGCCGAAATTAGAGGATTATGTGAAGTAGAATTCACTGCTTGGATTTCTCGACTTATTCCAAGTATAAAGTTAACTGAATGCTGTAAATCAGTTTGTATATTTTATTCTTTTCTTCTTCCAGTAAAGTTCATACCTATATATTGAAACTTGAAAGAAAGAAAAAAAGCTGACACCTGAACCACACACACACAAAGAAAATCTTAATGGTTGTGGGCTACCAGTCAGTATGTGTTTGCCCATACAGTGTTTTGTAGGGTTTTTTGTTTTGTAGTGTTGTCGAGTTGAATTTTTATGTCTATACCAAAACTCAGCTTTGAATGGGTGCATTTGAAACTTGAAAAGGACTTTCTTTATGCCTGCTGGGTGGCTGGAACACTAGTTCTGTAATTTCAGGTGGAACATAAGTGTACTCCTCACTCTTCCAATGTATTAGAAGAGGCAATTTTCTTAGATAAAATAGAAGCCGGACATCTGGTTTTTTTTTTTAAGTACAGTAAATATCGCAGAAGATCACCATGTTGTCTGAGCTATTGCTGTCTTGCAGTGTCGTGTTCAACATGACTGCCTGTTTCTTGTGATGAAGTTTTGGGTGAAACAGGCTAAAAATCCTCTTGCCTGTGCATTGTGCAATGCAAGACCCCTGACAAGTGGAGAGTGAGTTACTCTTGGCCCTTTTAAAATGAGATTCAGAACAGTAGCTAATTTTGAGATGTGCTTAGACACCTGCTGAATATTGCTGTTCAGTTCCTGATCACATTCCAACTTTTTTTTTTCTATTATCTCTTTGAATGCACTACTAAGGTGTACAAAGACCAGATAAACCAATTGGAAAACAGAATAAGAAGCTAAAACACTGCCAGTAGGCAAGCTGTGTGTTGTAGACTTATGTGAACTCCGTGGCTATAGCCTGAGAACACGTATGGAGTTACTGATGAGGTAGAACATGACAAGTTGGGGAATCATTTGGGCCCCTTGGAAGGCAAAGTACAGCTTTCAGTTGAAATAATACTTGTGAGAAGAATTTTCTTTTCGCTATGCCAAGCCCTCATTACAGTTTCCAAAGAGCAGGTGCTGCACTGAGCCTGGCTGGAGAAAATGTTAGTGTTGTGGAGTGCCGTAGTCCAGACCTGGCAGCCAGGGATTTCTATGATGAAGGGTGCAGGAACAGCCCTGCGTACTGTGGCAGCAGAGGGATTCAGATCAAAGATATAATGAGCCCGTTAAGCCACACTGGTCATAATCCTCTTATGGACTAAAACACAGGCAAAGAACCATGAAAGTCAAGAAATCATAAACATGGGTGATCTGTGTGGAGCAGTGGCAGAGGAACTTTTAAAACTACCTTGCTGTCTGAATGCGTTTGTCTCCCACTCATGAGTTATTTATGGAGCCAGCTATTATTTGTCAAAAACTTAAATGTTGTTTAGTCAGATCACTGCGTTATATAATACATATGTTATAACCCCAGTGCTGCTGCTCAACTCCAGAAGCATTATTGTTCCCAATTAGTTGTAAACTTGATAACTAAGCCTGTCCCCAGCTTCTACAGCAGCAGTGAAGCTGTGCAAACCGCAGAAGCTTGGAGAATGCGTGGTATTTTTGTTTGTGTTTTCCAGCTCGTCTGTTCTAAACTACAAAGTCAACGTATGCAGCTTCCTCCAGGATTATTAGTCTTTTATTCATGGGCAGTGATGTCTTTTTATTTAGTTTATATTTTTGTCAAACAGAGTTTTGGATTTCAGAGGCTTTGCTAATTGCTAGTTTTTCCACGGTTTTTCCATCGTAGTTTTTCCACGGTTTTTCCATCGTAGTTTTTCCACGGTTTTTCCATCGTAGTTTTTCCACGGTTTTTCCATCGTAGTTTTTCCACGGTTTTTCCATCGTAGTTTTTCCACGGTTTTTCCATCGTAGTTTTTCCACGGTTTTTCCATCGTAGTTTTTCCACGGTTTTTCCATCGTAGTTTTTCCACGGTTTTTCCATCGTAGTTTTTCCACTAATTTATACTGTTGATAGATGTTACTAGAAGCAGTTACAGGGTAAGTGTAGTTTTCTTGTAATATGTTTAAATGTTTTGGCTTTCACAACAATGATATTTTCAACTTTTTCTTCACCAACAGCGCTTTATCCAGTATCTTGCATCCCGAAACACTTTGTTCAATTTGAATAACTACCTGGACAAAAGTGCCATGCAGGGTAAGCATCTTTCACTGAAGGAAGTAACTCCACTGCTTTTCTGCTCTGTGATAGCGCCTGTGGCGGTGCACTCTAGCAGACAGGTGACATTTAAATGAAAGAATATTATTTATGTTGCACAAGGCACCAAAGAATATCCAACCAAGAATGCAGACACAAGGAAAGAGAGCTCAGTGCTAGAAATGTCTGTAATGTATGTATCATGTGCATATGTAGCTGTAACTTCTAAAAAGTGAACTTTTAACGCTGCCTAGAATAAACTTGATGAACAATGATTTGTTTTTGCTGTTGCATTTTAGTGTCTCAGGAGTAAATGTTTACTGTTAAGGTGCATGGAATGGTAATTAGGATGTGCTGTATAAATACTGAGAATTAAAAATCCCTGAGAAATCTTTTAATTACTTGCCAGTGGTAGAAAACATTTTTTTGGTCTTTATATGGTTTTTGAAGCATTGCAGAATAGTTACCAAAATCTTCAGCGTTTTACTAGGAATATATTTCTAGTCTAATTTCAAGCACATCTTAAATGCTGCTTGGTTCTTGTCTAATATTTTAATGTGTTCAGGTGTTTATTCTCATAATGGCAATGAATGCCTTCCTAATCTTAGCAAGTTGGAAAGAAACTGTAACATCACATCTCAAGGTGAAACACAGTGAATCTCGAGACTGGGAAGTGCCTATGAAGGCTTTTTTTTTTTTTTTTTTTTTTTTTGCAAGTTGATGTAAAATGTGTTAGTAGGAAGATAGTTCTTGAAAAGATCTGAAAAGAAACTGTACCCCTTCAAAATGTCTAACTTATAAATGCTTAACTTTTTTAGGCTATGATATGTCTACCTTCATTAGGCGGTATAGCAGATACTTGAATGAAAAAGCACTTTCATATAGACTTGTAGCAGTTGACTTCACCAAAATGAAAAGAGGGTAAGACTGTTGCTGCTGCTTTTTTTTTTTTGGCTTTCCTGTTGTGCGGGAGGGAATTACCAGTTGTTCTTGAGCTTATCATAGATTGCTGTTCCTTTTGGCCCTTGGAAGTGATACAGGTTTGTTGAAACAGCGTGATACACTGAGATCTCTTGGTAACTTGTAAATGTGTCTTCTACTCTGTAGGATAGATGGAGTGATGAGAACCATGAATGCTGAAAAGCTTCTGAAAACCCTTCCAATCATACAGAACCAGCTTGATGCACTCCTTGATTTTGATGTGAGTACTTTAAGATCAATGTTAGGTAACTCTCTGTTTGAAGTGAGAGTTTCATTATTTTATTAAATACTAATGTACTTTCTCATTGCTTTCTACACAGGCAAACCCAAATGAACTAACAAATGGTGTTATAAATGCTGCCTTTATGCTCCTCTTTAAAGATTCCATTAGACTTTTTGCAGCATACAATGAGGGGATTATTAATCTTTTAGGTATGTGAGAATTTTTTTAGCTTTTGAACTTTTGTGAAAAATATTGAGAGAACTGTAAAATACAGTGAATATCTGACTGCAATTTCCTAAAAAATAAATTGACTGTGCTCCATTACCATTAAATGAAGTCTGTCTTAGTTTCAGTGGCAACTAGCATAGGCTTAAACATACACTTCTACCTTGAAGACTGCAGCTTGAAACAGAAATTGAGATGAGAGGGTGACGTGGTTAAACTAAAACAAAAAGATGTCATAAAGGTGTAATGGGAAACCTTTGGCAATTGGACTGTAAGAGTTTTAGTGAGATATCTGGTATTTTGAGTATTTGGTAGAGTCACAATATGACTGACTTCTGGTTTCCATAGTTTCTTTATAGCTTGACTATTCACTTTTACCTGAACCTCCACGAGCCTCGTAGATGACATGTAGGGCTTTTTGTTCAAGAGTCATAAGCTCTTAGCAAAGCCTTATAAGACTATTCCAGCAAATTTCTGAATGAAAACATCTGATCAGTTTGGTCTGTTAATCCATTTGTTTTTACTCAATGAAATACCTGTAAGTATATAGGGCAAAACCATAAAAAGTGAAGGATGTGGTTGGTACTCCTTTTGGTAGGTCAGGTCAGAACATGTACCACCTCAGTAGCCATTCTGATATGTTTTGGATATTGACCCCATTTACAAACATCAAAATATAGTGATACGGGGTCTAAAAATGTAAATATGTACTAAGAGTATTTTCAAATGATAAAATAATTTGCTTCATTGCCAGCTAATAAGCTGACTTGAACATATTTCCCATAACACCTAATTTAACCATTGCAGTGATTCACATCCGTGCTTAATGAAGTTTTGCATTATAGTCTAAAATCAATGTTTTTCTATTGACTGACTTATTGTAAAGTGGAAAATCTGAAGAGCTTTGAGTTATTCCTGTCTGTTCTCTCCCTGAAGCTTGTCTCAAATTAACCTTTGTAATATTGTGTCAGCTTTTTGCTGCGGGAGGCTGTTATCTTACAAGGATTTTATTTGCATCCTCAGAGAGATATTTTGATATGAAGAAGAACCAGTGCAAAGAAGGCTTGGATATTTACAAAAAATTCCTAGCCAGAATGACCAAACTGTCAGAATTCCTCAAAGTAGCTGAGGTAAATAAATCTACATCTATGGAAAGGATGTCATTTAGCTGTCTGTATTGGTACAGTAGTCTATATTCATAAAAACAGCTTCACAAACAGATCTTTGTTACACGAGGAGGTATTCTACAGATTAGGTGTTTGAAAGATTGTATACGCTCATTAATGTGAAGTGAGATCTCGGATATCCTTTTTATTACCCAGACAACAGAATGAAAACTTTCTGAAGTCTTGTTATAAATTTCATGCATGATCCAAAATATGTGAACTGAACATTACAGGGTATATACAGTGTTCTCCTTTATCGTAACTGCTCAAATGGAGGAGTTCAGTCCGTAATGCGGGTGTTCCTAGTGCTCCCCATAAGCTTTTGTGCATGAAAAAGGCTGGATGAAAAGCTGGGTTTGCTTTGAGATGCACTTGTGATTTTCTACTTGTGAAACTGGTACCAGTGCAGAAAGTTATGAATATCCCTTTTTAATATATTAGTTCCTATGTAACATTCAGACACTTGTTTTTCTAATTTTCATTGCCACTGCATGGAGTAATACAGAATTCTTTTTTTCTTCTCTTTTTGTAAATCCAGCAAGTTGGAATTGATCAGGGTGACATTCCAGATCTTACTCAGGTCAGTGTATATATCATATTGCTTAACCCAATTATTTTGTTGTTTGCACTTTTAAAGGCTGGTTTGTATCCCAGTAATCATTCATCTCAAGAATGTTTTCTCTTCTTGTATTTATGTATGGGAAATGTGTATGGTGACTTTTCCCATGGATTATCTGTACTCAGTACTCACACTTTGCAGATCTTAAGAATTTTTTTGGTTGTTTAAAGCAATAAAACTCAGAAAATATTTTTCAAGAATTTCTGACTTCTATCACAGAGAATTCACTGATACATAGGCCGCAATCATCTTGCCATGCCTTGAGGGAAAACCTTCCATTTCACTGTCACTTAGTGTCCTCCAACACTCTTAAAGATTACAGTTACCTAGTTCAGTCAAGAATTTTTTTCTTTCCCCTGAGGCCTGAATAGTTTTTATGTTTCTGTACCAGCTCTTAATGCTGGCTTTGATATTACTCAGTAGTATGAAGGACATGTGCAGTACATGCTGGGCACTGGAACATTTAGTCTAAAAGGTGGAATGTAAGTGAACGCCTTTAAGCAAGGATAAATTGAGGGACAGAAAGGAAGTGAGAAAGGTGGTTTGACCTGGTGAACAGGAAATGCTGATAGTCCACAGAAGGGCACAAAGTTGTTCTTTGCAAGTTCCTTCACTTCACAGGTACGTTGTATTTCTAACCCAGGACCAACTCAGCAGGACAGAGGTATTTGGTCATCTTTCTGTAGCACAGAGTAACCTGATGGGTGGAATAAATGGCCTGACACTCCTGACAGACAGCCATAAACTGGAGTCCTTGGAGGTCTAAGTGTTTAAGTGGAGTCAGTGTGAAACAAAACGGTCACATCTAATCTTACGCTACCTTCATGAAATTAAATTTCATGAGTTAATCATGTAAAATTATATCTATAGTGAAGATTGGCCTAAACTTCATCAGTGTCTTTTTAATATAGAAATCAAATCTAAACCACTAACTTCCACTGTCGATGTTGTTCTTTACTGCCTACACTATGATTTCCATCTGAAATCATACAAATTTTAAAGTACACATCTCTAATACTTGCTCCTAGCAATTTATATTAATGCCTTTAAGAACTTCTAGGCCTTTGTGCTAGGAAAGAAATATGGCTGTAACCAGCAGGGTAAGAGCAGGTAATGAGTGAAAACAGCAGTTGGGTGTTCTCGGTTGGTGTTTGATCTTAGCATCTTCCTCTGCGCTTTGGTACTGCAGCATTAGCTGGTCTGCATTGTACTAATCAAAGTTACGCTTCACTGCGTTTGTGTGCGCTTGTCCAGGTAATTGGGTCCTTATAAGGCTCTTCAAAGCAGGGCTTTTTGATGTACTGAGAATAGGGGATTTCACTTAATTTTGCTGGTTTTTATATGTGAAACTTCCAGTGAGCAAACCCTTTTATATCTACTGTTCTCACAGCATTTTTGTTCGAACAGGTCAGCTATTTTGTTTTAAGTGCATTTAGACAGGAAAGGCAACTCTCTGGACTGTGATGGTAGGTGTCAGCATCCTGTGTGTTTTGGCAATTTCAGTGACACCCTTGAGCATTCCATTTCCATAGTAAATTTCATGGCAAGATAATCAGAGTTGAATAATTGTGTATCAGTTTAGTGTCACATTAGAATTTGCTAAAATTTTACTACTAGGGTTTCACAAAAATTTAATTTTCAGTGAGCTTGCGTTTCCAAAATAAGTTCTGACAGGATCATGTCTTTTGTTTCTATTCTGCTCTACCATATTTACTTTTTTTTCCAAATACTTTGTTTACATTTCAGGTGTATATTCTGCTCTGGCATCTGCATATTTCAGTGTTCCCATAAGCTGTTCCTGACAACAATGGTTTTATCTCTTCAGAGGTTTATTATTACTGCTACTGCATAATTGTTTTTCATCCTTGATTCTAATGTTCACACTTCTGCCAGTTCCTACAAAGAAAATATTTTCCTTCGTAGGTGCCCTGTTTAACAGTGGTGTCGCTTACTTGATAGTATTTCGTGAATGCGACTGGGTCGTTTTCCTCTATACGGGTGTTAGTCTGTCATATGTCTTTGGGTGTGGGGAGGGAGGCTGAGTCCTGAAATACAGCCTTTTTTTAAGTCATAATGTCTGTATTAGCCCAGGCATATTTTCTGACATAAAACTGCTAAGGTCTGCTCACATCTTTGATGTTTTGTGGAATGTCTGCAGCAATGAGAAAGGTCAGAGAAGTTACCGGTTGGTTGGTTTTGGGTTTTATGGTTGAGGGAGTTGTTTAGAGAAAGTTAAGTATAGAATATGCTTTTCCACACATAGCAGGTTGAGTGGCCTTGAAAGAAAAAAAAAAAAAAAAACCTACTAGGAAAAACTTTCAGGAATTAGAGAATAGGCTCCTGCTGTAAAGATGATCCAGTTCTGTCATGCAGTGCCTTTTGCAAACTATTGTTCCTTCTGAAAGGTGAAAGTATGGGGGGTTTTGGTTTGATTTTTTTTTTTTTTTTTTGGGGGGGGGGGGCGGTCCCTGATAGGTTTCTGGAAATGTATTTCAAATGTCCTGGGGTTTGTTTAGCTGTCTAGTGTGAACACTGAATTTATTAACGACCAGGCACTGAGGT
This sequence comes from Bucorvus abyssinicus, assembly GCA_009769605.1. NCBI lineage: Eukaryota > Metazoa > Chordata > Aves > Bucerotiformes > Bucorvidae > Bucorvus > Bucorvus abyssinicus. The sequence goes on along the minus strand of CM020039.1, from coordinate 4,037,667 downwards.
AACTATCCTGTCTTAGCTTACCTAGTTCTATTTATAGAAAGAAATATCAAGTCAGGCCTTAACTTTAAGCCAGGCAGTCTTATAGGATTATTCTAATTGCTTTTCTTTGCATCTCTTGCAGCTTGAATTTGCCTTCATCGAATGCGGGAAGCTAGTTGTGCGCAGTGTTTCAGAGAGGAACTTGGCAAAGCATTGTGTGATTAGTGTTTTTCCTCTTTCCAGGAAATACTTAGGCCTGGCTTTTGGTACAGAAGGGCTAGCAAGGGCAAGCTTGTTTGTTCTCCAAACAATGCTTATCGTATCTGTTCTACCTACAGAAAGTTGGCAAGTGGTGAGGGAGGCTTAATGTCTCTGAAACCCTGCCAGATGAGGAGGACTGAACTGGCAAGTAGATTAAAACTTTAGAGGTCTGTTCCTTTCCTCTGCATCTGCAGGAGGGTTTATTTCACTTGTTTTATGGAGCGTGGACTATGTAGTTAAAAGCCAAGAGAGCAATGTGGCTACAACAGAAAGGCAGTGAACTCTTCCAAAAGTGCCAGCCTAACAATTTTGCTTGCTGGAGGTTGTTTTTATAGGGTGATTTGGAGAAATCTTACTTCCTACTAAGACTGTGTAATCAAGACCAGTTCACATTTATCGTTGAAGCAAATTCCTTTGGTATGGAGGAAATATTTCTGTAGTGGGTATAAGCGTATGGCAGAAAGAAGGCAGGTTATGATTGGTACTTTTCTTGTTTTCAGTAGGAACTACAGCAGCTCTGATGTGCCTCAATGTGTAATTTTTAAACTTGCTCTTTTCTGTTACCTATCAGTTAATCTTTGTCTCAGGTACTGAATAATGTCATGGCTGTGCTCTCAGAAGTGTTGGTAAGCTTATGAGTATTGTCATCTAAAACTCGCTTAGGTGTCTCAAGTCTTAGCTGAGGTGTCTATTGCCTGACTTCCTGCGGGGTTTAAGTGGAGAGAAGCCTGTTTTGTGGTATCTTCTTTATTGCTTTAAAAAACGCCTTAATGTTTAAAAACTTATCCCAAGTAAGACTTTTTTCAGAAAACAACTTTAGTTGAAGTGATGTTGCTAGTTTCTAGTATTTTAGGCCTCCAAAGACTTTGGAGTAATTGAGGAGGTTTATTGTGTAGTCATGTGTGGAATAGCTACTCAGTCTGTAATAGTCTTGTTGGCATCAGGGTGAATTTGACTGCTTTTTTTATCAAACTGAACATCCTGCTGGGGTCAAGTGTCTGATGCAAACCTTTTGACTGTAAATATTTGACTGGAGAATGATTGCCCTGTTGTTATGGGGGAAAGGGGATCAAATGTGCAAAGGCTTCATCTTGGTACTTGCATGAGTTTGAGTGTACTGGTTAATCAGCTGTGGTTGTTGGGTTAATCTTAACATAGCAAAGACTGTTGTCAAAAACCAAGAATGCAGCTTGTGCATACAGAAGCAGACTGACTGGGGGCAAGCCTTACTTTGTGTCGCTGTGGTGCCACTCCTTTTAAAGAACCACAGCTGGGGAGGTAGAATCCAGATGTGCAGGTTAGCAGCAAAACCCAAAGGCACAATTATTGATATGTGAGTTTTTGTTTGGTTTTAGCGGATGAGGAAACTGATCTGTGTACTAAACAATGATGTGTTGACTAGAATCAGTGTTTTATAAATACTTTAATTTCAGGCACCTAGCAGCTTGCTTGAAGCACTGGAACAGCATTTGGCTTCTGTGGAAGGAAAGAAAACAAAAGAAGTGTCTGCTGCCAGCAGGTGAGCACCCGATGAATTACAACCATGCTTATACTTAGGATTTGTCATCTTCATACTAAGAATTTTTCAGGATTCGGTCATTTTGGTGTTCATCTTGAATTTTGTTAACTTCCAAGTACATCTTCCTAGGAGTATAAATGAAGCATGTAGTGAGTAATCGTCATGTTTGAAACCTAGGCATGTCTGCCTGGGTCTCTGACAGACTTCTTTTATGCTGTAATAAGCCACTAGCTGAGACCTTGTCTATTATTCTTTTTAGCTTTTACTTATTTCAAGTCCTTTGCCTTATAAGACTTCTAAGGTATTTGGGTTTTGAGGCTCTTCTTAACCAAGATAGGATGGTGTTTATTCTCAGGCTGTGAATTTATCTTAACCTCTTACAAAAGTTCTTCAGTCCCTTCTCAGAACAGCCAAGTTAGCTTAGATGCTTTGTGCTGACAGAAATTGTGTTACTCTTTCTGTCAAGTATAGTGTCAATACATATGAACAGTACTTCTGACTGAGAGTGAGAGATCTCCTGGCAGAGGCATTCTCCCACAGAAACTTGGTAAATATTGATAAATGTATTGGTGTAAGCTACATTCCCCAGTTGCTGTCTTCCTCCTCAGATTTTTTTTTTTCCACAAGGATCTGAGAATTCACTATCACAGTGTTCTGCTAAAAAGTACTGGAGAGTAAGTGAAGAAAAGACTGGAGTGGAGGGAAAATGGCACGCAACTAGATAAGGCACTCTGAGCTATAAGTGGTGTATATCTGGCTGTTTTTCTTAATAAAACTTTTTTATTGCTTTTTTTAGAGCTAGTGCCCTATCCAGTGCTGTTTCCACACTTGCCAATACAGGAATGTCATTTAGCAGGATGGATGAGAAAGAAAAGCAGCAGGCATTGGAGGAGGAACAAGCTAGACTGCAGGCGCTTAAGGTACTGTATTTTTTTACAAGTTTGTATTCTGAGATTTTTTTTTTTTTTAACTGGATACTAGTGAAAACCAAGATCGGCTTAAAATAGTGTGTGGTGGAGGAACTCGCATCTTGAGAGGCCAAAGTATGATTCTGTAGCATGCAGATGTGATGGCTGCCAGTATGTGCTGACCCTTCTACCAGGACCATGATCTGAATAGCAGGCAGCTGATCTAAATCATTTATGTTCTTCCTTCCAAGAGATTGTTATTTATCTCAAAGATTCACAGATTGAGTATACAACAATTGTAGGTTACATCTCAGCAATTCTGTATGTTCAGCTGCTATTGTAAGACTGGTGATTGATAGGAGGGAATTCTTTTCCACCCGATGTACGGAATATGACTTTAGTGTGATTCTTTAGTCAGGCTGCTTGTAATGAGAATATATGCTATAGTTCTGCTCATGATTAACTGCTTTTATTTATAATTCTATAATCTAGTTTGAAAAACTATTTGAAATCATACGTATTTAGGTACAATTTATGGACTTTGAACACACAATAGAAAGAGAATCAGTGTGTTCTCTCTTGGTTCCTTAATGCGCTTTATTGTTGTTTTGTTGGGTGTTTTTTTGGTTGGGGTTGGTTTTTTTGGTTTTCAGGAGTTACATCAGATGTCTCCCTTCTTCTGCCCCACTTCTGTTATAACAGGATTTGTAGCTGCTGTAATGGGATAATTAAATCGGTTGATACAAACTCTCATTTGGGGTGTGGGGAAGTTTGCAAGCTTACTGTTTTTCTTGAGTGTAAGCAGTGTAAAACACAGACCCGTGCTTTGACCTGTGCTGTATAAATGCAGTGGGCAGATCTAGAAGTAACGAGGCATGTAAACCTAAAATTAACAATGTAAACTAGCAAAATAAAAATCTAGTTTAAGAGCAACACAACATGGATATTATTAGGATGCATATTGTCAGTCTGACTTTTGAACATCTGGACTGAACTATGAAGAGATCCTGACAGCAGAGAGAGATGGGTCTTCCTGATCCATTGATCTGTTTCTCTGAGTGACTGTGAAGGGAGCCTACAATGTATCACTTGACTATAAGTGTTTTACTTCTAGGCGCTTATAGATAGTTTAAAAAAACAATTATTTTAAAACCTGAAGTCCCGCTTTGATCTTTAAAGGCTTTATTAAGACAAATACTCTTATCTCTGATTTCAATCATCTCTGTTTTCAGGACTCTACAGAAGAATATTTCACTGGTCATAAATAAAATTTCTTTTTGGAAAAATGTCTTCAAGATTGAAGGGTTAATAAATTAATAAAACTAAAATGCAAACTGTGTATCTCATCTTTCAGGAGCAGCGATTGCGAGAGATTTCTGTAGTATCAAATTCCACTTCCACATCAGCATCCCCAAGCACCTTATCAGGCAAAAGTGTGAATACCACTGTAGCTGTTGACCTCTTCACAGTACCAGCACCCACAACAAATAGGTGAGAGATACTTTGCTTTCTGAAGCAAGCAGAAGTTGCTGCACTGGGCTGTAGCTCCACTCAAAGCACTGATCGTAGTTACTTCCCAAGTACTTTTCAAGAATAACCTTTTGCTGATGCTTTCCTGGTGTATTCACAGCAATTTTAGTATCAGTCAATAATAAGTGCCTAATTACTAGTTTTGTACCACTATTATTGATGGGCTGATAGGGGGGTTGGTATGAGTGTTCGCAGAAGACAAAGCCCGTTACATATCTTCATGTTTCTTTCTCTTTTTTTCTCACAGCATGCCCAACCTTTCTAGTGATCTTTTTGATCTTCAGCCTGCGTTTGTTCCAACGGTGCAGAGTACTCCAGCTATATCAACTTCAGTGAGCAGCGCTTGGGGAGGTGAGCCGACACAGTTATTTGACTGACTACATGATGGGTGAATTCTTAGAATAAAGGACAAAATACTGATTAATACTTAATTGAATCTTAAACCTTAATTACTTTGCAACCAAACATTTCTATCCTTGACAGAATATAAAATAAGTCATCTGAAAGTTCTGGCAAACTGTTACAGAAAAGTTGCTTTTTCTAACACATAGCGTTAGTGTCGATGTGCAGTAGATGGAATGAAGGAGCTATTCAATAAAAGGGATGGGTAGAAGAAATGTAACTACAAATCAAAGTTTAAAAATGCTGAGAAATACAAACTAAGCAGATGTAACTGAAAAGATGCTGGACTAGTATTTCTATTCCATTAAGTGATATTTAATATAGTCTTAATTTGAAAGGTCTCGGTGACTTCGAAGTCTTGTAACAAAACTGTGGTTCCCAGTTTCTTGGGCACAGCATTCTCTGTACCCTCACCCATCTATCCAAAGAATAATCAGGATAGATGTCAAAGAGATGTCTTAAATGCTGAAATAAGGCAATGTTAACACCATTGTAAGTGTTGGTATTTTAATAGGTGGAATCGATACCCTTATGCGTTTTTTAAGAGGTTTATTCTTGAAGCCAGAAATGTAGTATCTAGCTTCTTTTGATTGAGAAACGTTCTGTCATTCTCCCCCTCCCACCCAATGGCAATACTAGAATTATTTTCCTTAAATGAAGAGAGCTGTGGGGATTTTGATCTGAAACTAATTTGTATCTTTAATGGGCTAATCTCTAGTGGAATATTTACAGTTTGACTTTGTCTAGAGATTCTTGTATTCAATCACTTTAGTCTGTTTTTCTTTTCCATTATTTGTACTCTGTATTCTTTCCTTCACTTCTGCATCTGAAAGGTCCTTTCTCGTCCTCAAATGGGTGTGTTGGTTCTCCACCTCATCTGGACATCTTTGACATGAAGCCAGTTGAAGAAGCTGTAAAATCTACCACCCCTTTCATCAATTCTACTTTTTCCTCCAAACAAACGGTGGAACTGTTTAGTGGTAAAAAACCAAACAAACAAACTCCATGTAATTTCTTTGTAACTGGAGATAATAATGCTAACAAACTGGGCTGTGTAGTCTGTGTGTGGTTTGGACCAGTCTTCACTTTTTATTAACAAGTGGAAATGGTGCATTAATTCCAGATGTAGTAAATTATGTTGCCTTAAAGTTTTACTTCTACAATTGAAATAACTCATTCTGCTCAGCTTGCCCAGCCTAGACATCCTAATGCAATTGTAATGTTGCTGGAATTTTTGCTGATTTCTTTCAAACTGCAACCTCTTTTCTCTTTTGTAATGGTGAATGCAGGAGTTACTTGAGCTTTTCAAATTTATTAAATAAAATTCCTCTTATTACTAAAAATTCTTAACTTCTAACTGCAGACTTAATTTTTGGGTCCCTTCTTCCTCCTTCTCTTTTAAACTGATCTTACTTTCTTCTCTCCTTTTACCAAGATGACTTTACTGGTCATAAACCTACATATGCTTCTGTGTATCATCCTCTGACTATTGATGGTAATTTTATTTTTTTTAAGCTTTCTGATTTCACTGTAACAAGTGGTGTTACTCTGTGGGTGTATTTGATTACTCTCAACTTTTTTTTTTTTTCAGGTTTTCCTCTTCATTCAGCTCCTCCAAGTACCACCTCTTCAACAATTAATGTGGACTTTGATGCTGTTTTTGGAGGAAGGTCTACAGCACCAGAATACAGAACTGCAAGCGGTAAAAACTAGCTTAGGAACCATTTACACCCTACAGGCAACATTTCCTTAACAATTCAGCAAAATTGTTATTGCAGTTCAAAATGTAATAACTTAATATATTTGCAAGCTGATTATGGGGCTGATGAGATAACAGGCAATCAGTTCAGTGGTAGTTATTTACTTTAAAATTAGCTTTGACTAATCTCATACATTGCGTAATAATGGTTTCCTCTCTTTTTTTGGGGAATGAACTGTGAACACGGCCCGCTGGATATCTCTTAACGGGTAAGCTTATGTTAATCTGTTTTCAGTGCTTGTGACTTTAGTGTTTCCTCTTGATACATGATGAGTTCCCTCTAACTTCATTGAGAGGTGTTGTACTTATACACACAACTCGTTTTACAGTTTTATGTGTTGCTTGAAAGTAGCTGAGTTAGGATATTTCTCTTGGTTGGTGCAGTTTTGCTATATGTTCAAAGTCGTTGTGAACAGATAGCAAAGGAACTCTTGTGTGCATTCAGGATACTAGCAGGGTCATCAAATTACTACTACAAGAAGTAGCTATTGCTACTGTTACAAGAAGACTTTGAAACCCTCTTTCACAACCTTCTTTCTTCAGTTTTAGGGGAGATTCATCTTAATTTAGAATTACTTTAGCTGTAACTGAAGGTATAATTAAAGGTTCTATTAGATTAGTAGCTACACTATAGTATTCCCTAAAATTAAGAGCTGAAACTATGCTTCTGTCTAAGCCTTAAACACTTCCAGCATGTTGAACCTCCACATACAAATACTCAAACTACTTAGTGTTCTATAAGAAAATACCTCCCTGGCCTACTGGTGTCTTCTATTAAATGCCACGTGAGTGTTCTGTTCACAGTTGCTTCTATGTTCTTTGTTTAGCTTTTACCTTTCTAGATGATGTATTACAACCCACAGTACCACCACAAAATCAAAGAACCACTTCAGCCAGCCAGCAAAGCGGAAAAATTTTGGCAAATGACCTTGATTCTTCACTTGCTAATCTGGTGGGAAGTAAGTGTGAAGCTTTTAAATTCAACTTTCCCACTTGTTCCTCTTTTGTTCCCCCAGATTAAAAATACTGAGGGATTTTGTCTCTTTCCTTTTTCCCCCCAGATCTTGGCTTTGGAGGAACTCCATCCAAAAAGTAAGTGCAGATATGTACTTTTAATACTCTCCCATGACTATTTGGTAGTCTCTGTCACGGTTTATCAGCACCAGCACGGCAAGAGTCTTGACTCTTGAAAGTTATCTGATACCAAGCATAGCACTGAAACAGTGAGTTCATGATCAGTCACCATAACATGGTCCACCCTAACTAAGTGAATTACTTCAAAAGTTTTGCAATTGCTGTATTTTTATGAATCACCATGAAAGATCTTGCAGATACATAAAACTCCAGTTAATCATTATGCTGTAATTAATTATACTGTTAATCACAGTGCGGTAATGATAGTTTACTTGTAACACAAACCAGAACCTCCAGGCTTCCTATTTACTGAAACAGCAATATATAAGAGGTTACTGAAATGTATTAAGGCAAGTTTTGGTTTTTTAACTGTGTTATTGTTACTCTAGCTGTTGACTTTCTATGAAAATTGATACCACAGTTTCTTTTCAGATCGGATATGCAGTGGACCCAGCCTACAGAGAAAAAACTTACTGGTGGAACAAACTGGCAAGCAAAAACAAGCACATCGACCACGTGGAACCCTACTCCCTTGCCCACTATTCCACATATGGTAATTTCTGTAGTTCTGAAATCGGGCTTCATTTTAGCAAATGCTGCTTTCCTGCTTGACTTAACTTTAAAAGAATAACAAGGGCTGTTTGGGACAAGACTGGGGACAGGAGAGAATACTTATAGGATCACTTCTCAAGCTGAGTGAGGTAGAGATTGTAATATGCTTTATTTCCCCTCACTGTAAAACTTGTCCATTAAAGACTTAAATAATCAGCCTTTCACTTGAGATGTATCTGAATTCGTAAGCTCTTTTTGAATTTAAACAAGTGACTCCAAACCAGAAAATATCTGCATGTTTTGAGATGCTCCCCCTTCCCATGCACACTCATACCTTTAAGAATCCTAAGAATGTGTTTCAAGGGCAAAACTCTGGTTGCTTCCAGGTTTTGCTCTTTTTTCAGTTTTACGACATGAAACACTGCTGCAACCCCTGCAAGGCACTTCATTCAGGTCAAGCGGCACTGTAGACTTCTGATAATGCTCAACAGCAATGCCATATTTTTAACAGTCCACACTACTAAGTGGAAGTTTTATAGTTATTTAAATAATAATTTTCATTTATTGGAGGGATATTTGTAGGCAACTGACTTTCTTGGTGATTTTTAAGAGATTTTTCAAGTGTCTTATATTCATACAAATACACACCATTTCTGGAATAAGTTGCCTTAGCGGGAAGTACAAAGTTCATCTCAGCTGTACCACTGGGTAATTACCACATTTGCTATGAATTTTGGACTGCTGTCTGACTTAATTTTCAATTAAGAATAGCTTTGCCTGTCACGCCTATTTTCCTCATTTTACATGAGTCTGCTCATTCGAAGTTACCACAGTTGAATAGAATACTAAACCCAGTATTGGACTCAAAAACAGGACTCAAAAACTCAGTTGAGAGGGTGTCTTATTGTACAGCACTTCTGTGTGAGATTTCTGAGACCGTAAAATCTTTTTGTCCCTCCTTGGAGTTCTAAAACATGTTGTTAAGAGTGCAGATGCATTTTTATTTTAGAAAGATAGAGGGCACCTTAGCACATACTGACACTGTGGATTGGGTTGTGCGTTTTTATTTCATGTGTTTTATGATTTAACTCCTCTGTTTTAAGCATTTGAGTGCTTTATGCCAGTATCTGCTCACTTATTTGCTTGGAATTCCAGTAGTTAATGATGCAAAGAACTAGAAAAACAGTGCCCCGGTATTGGAAAGGTCTGACTGTCTTGGTGTGGACTGTGACATTCAGAGCACTAACCCTCCAGTTCATGTATAGTCTGCATACTCTTTCATAGAGAAGTATTTTAATTAGCACACCATTTTTAGTACAATTAGCACACCATTTTTAGTATAATTAGCACTACTTAACAATGCATGGCAATATGAAGTGCATGTGTCGCTCTGCCTGTGAACATAACCTGATATAAGTTATGACTGGCTTAAGATGCTCTTCATTTTTCTTTTTTCATACCATGATATGGTGCAGATGTCAGAAATAAGTGTGTGAGCAACATTTACCTGACTAAACATCTGCTGCTATTTGTTTCTTCAGCTGACTGGTCACTGGCTTCTGTGTGTTTTTCTCTGCACTCTTCACACATAACGAGAGGAAGAGGGAGAATTGCATGCCGTGCCTTCTAAAAGCTTCTCACACAAATGTTAGTGCAAGCAATATGCTCAAATCTGGCTAGATGTAGTAAAATTTCTACTTTTACTGTAAGTCTTACTAGCGGTAGCTTTCTAGGCAGGGAGCCTACCCAAGTTAACAAGCAGAGTTACTAATATTACTGTCCTTGCACTTTTTTTCGTCGTGCTTTAATTATTTAATAAATGAGTTAAGCGTAGTGACAGACAGTCATGGTACTGGACTTGAATCCATCCCTTGGTTAGAATTTCAGTTCAAATACCTCTTAAATAATTTTCTGTCCTTACTCCTTTTGCTGTGCCAGAATGGAGTACACTATCCTGGATATGTAAGTCAATCTCTTGTAAATATGTTGGTTATTTTAAATAGTGAAAAAATATTTATTTTTCACAGTTTTATGTATGTTACTATTTTGCATGAGCTTATCTAAAATATGTTACCATTTTCTCCATTGAAGGTACCTGCTCCTATCACGTACCCATTGACCACACCTCAAGTGCCTGTATATGGAATGGTAAGAAATGTGATTGTCTTGTGTTCCTGAAAAACATAGTTGTCTCTTCAGTGGGTTTTGTGACAGGCATTATCGTGTTCACATCATCCTGCAACTTACACATACTGCTTCGTAAGGTCAGTAGTGTGTGAAAGCTGATAGCTTTTCACGCTGCGTATGGGAAGAGATTACTGTAAATCCTATATAGCAAGTTTTTTTAAAAGCCTTGACTTTACTACGTGTGTGTGTGTCTATATGCTTATTTTTTCCTATACTTAAAAAATGAGAAGATATATCTTCTAGAACTAGTTTGAATCATATATAGCTGTTCCATGGGGATTTTTGGGTTTTCTCACAGGTACCTCCTCAGGTTGGAGCTGCTCCTCTGATGGCACCTCAGTCAATGATGTACGCGCAGCCTGGTCTAAGGCCAACAAATCCTTTTGCACCTGTTTCTGAAACTCAGGTGAGCTGTTTTCTTAACATCACATTGAAACTTCAGTCTTGGTAAAAGCAACCAAATGTTTCATGAAGGGCTACTAATGTACTTCTGCTCTTCAAAGTGAGGGGCTCCTCAGTCAAGGGCAGCAGCTCTTGCTAGCAAGGAAGCAAATTCAGGTGCTGAGAGCATGCAAATTTAAGAAGCAAAGAGGAAAGTAAAAATCAGAGGTTTAGTGGCTAACTTGTCACCGTGTCAATATTAAGAAAATGGGAGTGGTGAAGATACCTAGAATTTAGACTTCCTATGACATTAGCTGGGTGCTTGGCTTAGTCACACTGACTAGGATCAGGTGGTGGGGAAGTGAAAAAGGCATGGACAAGAGGTCATTCAAGTCACAGGAACTCTGTACTCCTGTCATCTAAATATGTTGGTCTTAATGTTCTCTGTGGATTTTTTTTAAAGTGCCAAAACCTATAGTCTTACAAGAGCAAGTTGAATAGATTCATAATTCTGAAACACTGAGAAACCCGGTGGTACGTAAGTGGCATTAACATGTAATCTCTCCTTCACAGATACAGTTTATGTAGAGCCGCCAAAGCAGCAAGATGTGAGAACAACCAAATACTGGTAAAAGACAGACTGAATTTCAATCTTTCCATGGTGTATTCCTGAACAGGGCAACTGTTTCTTCCCTGTATAAATACAACATTATTTTGAATCGCGATGCTTTAGAGATTCTTGTTTATAACAGTCACTGCAGTGTGAAGTCATGTTTGCTCACCGATCTGTTTTTAAACCGCTCAGCAGAAAACTGTGTTTTGAGGTTGACTCAGAAGGTGCAAGGTGGATTGTCATCTTCAGAGCTGAGAAGAGGGTTTACGTGATTGCTTTACAACCTTAGTCATCAGGGGGATTACCTTGGGAAATTAACTGAGGATGTCAAAGCTATTTATTTTCTCCATAAATTCTGTGGCTGTTGTAACCAAGACACAACAGAAATGAAGTTGAGCAATAAAATTATGTGCTCTAATAAATACTCTCCTAGAGCAGTGCTTGCATTATCATAAGGCCAATATCACGTGAAATCAGACAGCTTTTTCATATTAGAATAGCTGATAGTAATTTGCAAACTTTATAATGTGAGTTTGAAATGCTGTGAATCAACAAGATCTATACATACTACACACACATATATATACATATATACACCCAGTAAAGATAATAAATGGCTCCATTGGTATGTCAGTGTTACAGGGCTAATTGAAAGAGCCAGGCTCTGATATGAGCTGGAAGTTTATGATGGAGTAGAGGAAACAAATGTGTTACAGAACAGCGCGTGCAGCCTGCAGCAGGTGATAGCGGCTGCGCTCCCATCGAACGTCTTCTCTGCAGATAGCACCTTTCCTAGCTCAAGGAGGAGCAGCTTTGGGAGCCAGCAAATGGAGGTAGCCCCAAAAGCAGCAAATTTGAGCAATTTGAAAATCTTGTTCCTAACTGCAGAAGAGGCAAGAGATCCAATTTTTTTTTTTTTACAAAGTCCATTAGGTCAAAAGAAGCAAACCTTGCAGTAGTGCTGACACTTGGGAACTGGCGGCTATATTGAAATTATCCTGCTGTAGAGAATAGCTTGTGCTGCTTTTCTGAAGTAAGAACCTAGTTGTAAACCATGTAAAAGTAATTATTTTTAAATGTGTAAATACGTGCAAACTTTTAGATAATCTTTTCTTTAATGCTGCAGTAATCTTTTTCTTCTGTAATAATTTCAAGGTAAAAATGCTATGTTAAGAAATCCAGACTCTTTTTGAGAGGAAAATCTTTTAAATCAACTAATTTATGAAGTATGCTATTCCGCATGGGTCAGATGTGTACAGACTTCTGGCACGTCTTTCGTATTTAACAATCTTCCTCCAAAACTGAAATTGGCTATGAAAATGCCTTACCTTGTATTTTTCAATTTCTGATAAAAAGTGATAGCATTAAAAAAGTTAATATCAAGCAGATAAAATTGGGAGCAACCTTTCTTCCAGAAGTTCTGTGGCAGAATGCAATGAAAAGCTCTCTTGTAAATTGACTTCTACTAATGATTAATATTAAAGCTGAGTTTTCAAACAATGAATAGTTTTCTATTGTTACCACAAATAGACCTCCAAAGCAGCATGTTTTTTATCTTTCGGAGAGTCTGTAATTGCAGAAATGTCTCTGACTCTTGCTGGACGTGAAAATAGGCCTGAGAATCTTGTCCAACTGCCCTGTAGAGAAAACTTCTAAAATACAGCCCTTCCCTCATAGTGGGAACAAGCCTTTTTCTAAATGCTTAATTCTGTCCAAGAGTGCAAAAGTCATAGTTCTTAACCCTGGGGAAATGTTTTTACCAAGTGAAACGACTCAAAAGAGACAAAATTGAAAAACTAACCCCCAACCCTTGGAGTCTGTAACCACCAACTTTCTGTGAAATGGAACCTTGCAGAAATGTAAAACTTAGTGTTTCTGAACATATACTGATTATTAAAATAATTTGGACTGGTATCTACCAAACTAATATTCAAGTTTGAGTTACAGAGGGCTTCAAGCTTTAATCCACCTTTATCGGGTTAAACAATTGTACAGTTTTAAAGCCAATGAGTTCTTCAGTGCCTATAGTTACCCTCCATGTGATGAGGGAGTAGATGCCGTGTAGAAATGGGTCATTGTGTCGAGAGGACTGTTACTTTAAGAAATAGTGAATTCCGTTGATTTATTCAGCATTGAGAAGTCTTGAGTTCAAGTTAGACCAGGACATGCAGTACTAAAGGTCTGGGCATTAATGACAGAGCTGAAAGAGCTCCAGTCAGGTGGTTTCTAGCACAGTAAGCTGGTAGGTCTCTTTCTCCTACTGAGCTGTAGAAGTAATAATCCATTATTTTAATAAATTATGCAAATAAATGCCTGGCAAATAGTATAGATTTGTTACACCTTCATTGCAGAGCATTCTTGAATATCTGGAATGCCCTTCACTCAGAAATGGATTTAGTACTAGGTATAGTTTGCACTACCTGTGATTCGCTCTGGATTTTTTCCTGGCTTGTTGGTCAGATTTCTTGTAGCAAAGCTGTCTGATACCAATTTATTTAGTATTAAAAAAGGAGAAACAGCCACAAAGTACATCCTGAAACTTTATAAGCTACCTTCTTTTTAGTCTCATTCAGAATGTTTGATACGTGAAAACATGGCTTTCAGATTTCCCTTACGAAGAGTGCTTTACACGCAGGACTGCTTTTTGCCAACCCCTTCCCTGTGCACAGACCGGGATGCGGGTTTGAAATCACGTTGTTCGTGCGTTAGAAGTGCAGACCAACAGCTTGGGATGCTGTCACGGCTTTCATGCCTCAGAACTTGTTCTCCAAAAAACCACTTTGAAGACAAAGGTTGTTCTTGAGGGTAACTAATAGCCCACGAGAGTTGTGATGAGTAAAATGCTGAAGAGATGTACATAAATGTGATGTTCCCTTTTGTTTCCTCCCACCCCGTTTGGTCAGAATCCTGTTCTGAATACTTCCGAAAGCAAATAACTAAGGTGTCACTCCTTGTTTGTCTGAATGAGGAGGAAGCCTCGAAGCATATGCTGTGCGCTTTGCATTGTACTCTAGTGGGTCATTCAAGCAGAACTGTTGGGACTTCATGCTGCTACAGGGAGGCTGGCTGTCATGGGAATTGCTGCAAGAGAACTTCTGGGGGATTTGGAAAGGTTGCTTGTGTTAGGCCTGTCAGGCTTGAACACATACCTCTTTTTAAATAACTGGGTTTTCTAATGTTCTCTAGATACAGTTTGACTCCATGGAGGTATTGAATTGATTTTTTTTTTTTTTTTTTTAATTTTGGGCACATGTACTAGAGAAATCTCAGTTCTGTGCACATAGTGGTGGAAAACCTACAGGTAAAATAACAAATGGACTTTTGTTCAAGAAAACCACACACAGATAAAAAAGGCACCAACAAAAACCCTTCTGACTACACGATTGAATACAGGGTGTATCTGCCTCTGGGTTTTTTGATGTGGTACAGAGGGTGGAGTTGCAATTAGAGTAGTAGGCACTGTGGATCGGTGCTTAATTTGTACATAAAAAGGAAAACTTTGTTCTGGGTAGTTTGTATTGTAAGGACAACATCTAAAGGCACTGTGTATCAGTCATTTATTTCCATTTAAAAGATTATATTTTTGAGCAATGGAAACTGTACTTGTTACCCTTTATATGTTACTGATAGCTAGGAGTATAGAAACCCTGTTGCTGTTACTCTGCAGATGCACCTGACTTGATAAATACATCACTGCATCACTACTTTTTGCTGATTCTCATGATCATTTGTTTAAAAAGACGGTAGTAACCGGAAGAGTTACAGCAGGAATTTAACAGCGGATAGCTCAGCCCATCTCAAATGTGTATCCTTGTGATTAAGTTTGATCCTTTACCAAATGTTTGGCTGGAATTTCATCTTGGAACAATGACAAAATAGGTGCTGGAACAGATTTCCCTCACCCCAACCCACACTTTACGTTATTTATTTAATAGGTCTTGTTTTGTATGTGATTTTTTTCCCCCCATAACAGGTTTGTGCCTTTTATTGGATATTTATTTAAAAGGAGCTACTATAATTTAGGTGTTCAGGCTTTTTTCAGATGTATTCTTGTACAGCTGTTCCTTTACATGAGTTCCTTCATTTTATAAGAATACAGAATGTGTGGAAAATATACTAGCCACAAACTGGAAAAAACTTTGAGGGTTTATGTTCTATGAATTAATTTTTTAAAAAAGAAGCCTAAGCACAAGACTGGCTGTGTTGATATTTTAATTGTGGAACTTCACAATTTGTTAATACACAAACTGTTTTTTAAAAACTGCTCATATCCAACTATTTGATGAAACAAGTTTTGGAAAAAAATAAACTTTGGCACATGTAAGGGGGGTGTGTGTGTGTGATCCTTCCTTACTGTGTTCTCTAAGGCTTTTGTAATGCTGAGAGCGACCACTGAAGGAGGCTGCTTGATTAGTTTGTTACTCTTCCGCACTGACATCTAATGTGGTTATTGTGCCTCCTTCAAGACTGTCGCTGTAGCTCAACTCCATCAGTTGGCAAGTTTTCCTTTGATCCAGTTTTCCTTGGGGAAGCGGTGACTGGTTTTGCCCTGTGCAGGGTACTTGGACTTGATTTGAAGGGGCAACAGACACAAAGCTGTTTTGTGTCACAGAGAGGTGACTTCAGGCCTTCTCCTGAGAGGTCTCACTGCAGTCAAATGGGAAATGGGCCTTGACCAACACTTACGCCTTTCTCATAATTTTGTACGTTAGAGTCACTAGTGTAAGGGTTCTTCTCATGGATGTGCATGTTACCCTGTAAAAAGTCTCACGATCAGAAATCAACAGCCTGGAGAGGTTTGGGTGTGGAATGTTTATGGCTTGTAGCTGCTCCTGCACCTTCTGAGGGCTGTGGCTGGGCTTGGAGAGGGTGTTTCAGTTCTGGTTTGGCTTGCCTCGAGTTCAGTTCCTTCCCTAGCCAGTCACCGCTTCAGCAGGGTGCTGCAGGCCTGGGATGTGCTTGTAACATCTGTCTTCTGCAGATGTTTCTGATCTCTAACTTAGAAGCCTTGAAGGCCACTGTTTTTAATAGCTGCTCTTCTGTTTATTTAGCTGTGGAGACTTGTTTTCAGGTACCAGCCTGAACTATTTCATAGCTAATCCTGGCTGTGACCTACCAGCCAGCCATGAGCTTCCTCTTGCCTATTGAGCGCTAGGCAGCGCGGACAGGCTGCGGAGCTCCTGGGCTGCACCGGACCCTGCTTCGCGCTTACTGTAAATAACTATAGGCATCCCTGTTTGTGTGGTTTTCTGTATTATACCGGCGTATTTCGCTTGTTGTACAGAGCTGTGCTGCAGTGTGGCAAAGGTAGACCCGAGGCAAACGCGCTTTTACAAACAACGGCGCGTCCTCCGTGGGCAGCAGGAGAGGGTGGAAGAAGTGGCCCCCTGCCTCCAGCTTCCTTCCTGCCTTCTTGGGTTGCGGGGTGCGGGCGGGGCGGGGCGGAGCAGGGTGCTCGGGAGCTCTTGCTGCCGCTTGCAGCGACAGGACGCGGTTCGGTAACGGGCCGACCCCGACGCAGGTTTAACCGCAGGGCGCTGCGCGGGCCCGGACCAGCCAGGCCGCTGGGCGGGAGCGCTGAGAGCCCGCCCCCTGCCCTAGCCCACCAATGGCTGACGCGTTGGGACGGTCTCGGCCCCGCCTACCCCGCTCTTCCCCGCCCCCGCGTCATTGCGTCACTCAAAGCCTGACAGCCAATGGATGGGGCGGCTCTCTGCGCTGACGTGATGACGTACGATCCCGGCGTCCCGGCGAACGCCGCGCACGCACCGTCGGTTTACCAAGATGGCGGCGGCCACCAGCAGCGAGACGGGGTGCGGCGAGGCGGCGGCGGGCGAGAAGCGCGGTCCCCTCGGCATCCCCGAGGCTGTCTTCGTGGTGAGCGGCGGCTCCGCCGGCCGGGCCGCTCTGCGCCCTGGTGGGGGGTTGGAGGAGGAGGAGGAGGGGGCTGCGCTCCGGCAGCCGGGCCCGTCCCCTGTGAGGCGGCACCTGCGGCGGCGGGGCCGCGGCCTGGCGGGCGGGCGGGCGGTGCCTGAAGGAGCGCGGGCGGCGGGGAAGGTGGTGGGGCTGCCCCTCACGGCCCGCCCCGCTGGGCTCCGGGGCTGAGCGAGAGCTGCAGGCTCGGCCTCGCTAAGGCGGGGGAGCTGCGGCGCCTTCCCCGCCCCGCCGCGGGACCGGCCTGCCCTGCCCTGCCCGCAGCCGTCGAGACAGCCCCGAACCGGAGCGCTTCTTTCCCTCCAAACCGGGCAGGGTTGGGTGGGGGGGGGGATGTGTGCCTTAGTCTGGAGGGGTTTCACGGTGCGAGGTGTTTCATTTGGATTCTGTATTGGCCTTATTAAGTGTTAATACCCTTTATAGCAGACTCAGATCCCCGTTTAAAGCATTATCATGTTATTTCATTGGCCAGCTCACATGCCAATGAAGAGCGTGTTATGAATGAATTCTTCTGTCATACATCCTAAACTATGGATCCTTATGGCAGTTCTTCCTGCACAGAGCACAACATTGCCACTTCTGTTCCATCTCAGATAGTGCCGTACCACACTCCTAGCACCTTTCTAGCACCTTCCTCTCATAATCTAGGTCTTGACGGTTGAGCAGAATCACTCTTCAGAACCGACTGCAGTGTCCAGCTATGTTTCCAGACTTAAAAAACAGCAAATGTATGTCTTTCAGAAAACAGGCTGAACCTGTTTATCCGATTTTAAAAACTGATTTACCAAGTGTTTAATAATTCTGTTGACTGGTTGAAAAGAAGAATTCGTTGACTTACACAGTGGCATAATGTCAAAATTATCTGTTGTTCACTTTCTGCTATAAGCTGGCTCTTGGGGTGCTGTCTTGATTGCTGCTTTATTTCGTTTGATCCGTAAGTATAGATCAGACTGGCCATACCTGGCTGCCTTGCATCATCTTGAAACGCCAGATGTCTGCCCTGAACGCTTTGTTTATCATGCTGCTTTATTATCGAGGTGTTCTTAGGATTGAGACTTTCTTGTCTTGATATCCTGACATGGCTATTTGGACCAGGCATAGGTCCTGAACAGACGGGTACAGTGCACTTGCTGTCAGTGCATCGCATTCATGCTTTTTCTGTAAGGTTCTTTAATGATTATTGGGGTCTGGCAAATCTTCCTGGAACATAAAACCATTGCTGCCTGCAGCTGACTTCCTTCCAGCCCCTTGTGGCAGGCTAATGTAGACGGAAGTGAAAGGAAGGGGCCGTGGCTTCAGCTGCCCCATGAGACCTCAGTCATTGTAACAGAGGAGAACTTGTGATCTGTGCTGACTCCGTGGTGGAGGTGGCCACCCTGGTGGGGAACAGGAGATAACCACCTACAGCTAACACTTCGAGGCTGTCTGTCACATCCCTTGTTTTCATGATGGAGGCCGTCAATGCAGTTAGTGTTTGGTTCCTCATCTTTCTCTTTTTGATCCTTGTGTCTGAAGTACCTCGTGTGCCGTACTGTGCGACCAGGGAGACTTCGGGGGCTTGTGGCTTAGTTCCGTGCTTATGTTCAGTTCTTCACAACCTTATGTCTGGATATAAAGCCCATCGAAGTTACCTAATTCACGGGTTTGAGAGGTGCTCTAATCAAATATAGATTCTCTTCCTGCAGAAGAGATCCTCAGAGATGATCTTGGAGTACTTGGATGTAGGTGTTAAGATAAGACTTTCTTTTATTGAAACTGAGCATACTAAGAAGCTCTGCTTGGAGCTCTGCTCCAAGAAATTAAAATATTAGTGTTTCGAGGGTGGTCTTTATTACCATTCTTTCCTTCAGAAAATAGGTTTCTGTTTCAAAGCCCTTGTAGACAGACTATCATGACTTGCTGATCACTTGCTTGACATTCCCCTCACACACACACATGCTACACGGTCAGTCTTCCTGTGACTCTTGTCTTCAGAGATGTTTTCTTGAAGAGTCTTGATTCAGTAAATTCCAGGGCTTTTACAGAGTGCGCACATGCCTTGGCTTGAAGTTTGCAAAGGCCGTGTTACGTTTGTGGTGCACAACAGTGGTGTCTTTTCTTCCTGAAAAGGTAGAGGTGAGTTCTGGCAGGTCCTTGCAGAACCTGTGAGGTAATTCTGCAGTTGAGATGCTGTGTGACACACCATGACACAAGGATCCTAACAGCATTGATACCCAGCTCTGCTACGAAGCTCTTCTGTTCCAGCTCAAAGTTACCGTGTCCCAGCTTTGCAGTTGGGCAAAATGGGCCAAAAGCCCCACCAGCTGCACTTGGAAGCTGCAGCTGGAAAACTTGGGTGGTAAATCTGAGCCCTCCTTAGCCTGAGGCATTACATAGTGGGAGGAGATCACCAGTATACTGGGAACTGCCTGGATTCACTTCTCAGCATCTTTGTTTCAAGAGAACTTGGGTTCTGTCTTGTCTGTCTGTACAAACAGATGTTTGCTGAGGCAGAGGGGGGGTGAGTTTTTGCCCACCTGCTTTCTCTTTCTGTCCTGTGATTTACATGAGCAGAGTAGCTCCCACAAGAGGGAGTTTCATTTAGAACATCCTTGGGCCTCGCTTCTACAACACTTGCCTGAATTGAATCCTTGCTTTTTGGGGGTAAAGTTTCTCTACAGGCTTCACCAGGAGGCAGGAACACTTCTCGTTCTGTTGTTGGTGAGGTAGTGTAAGGTGTGCCTCAGGCAGTTAGTCTGAAATGTGGTCTCTTGAGTTCTCTTGTCCGACACAGATCATGCTGCCTGCTGAAGTCTGCTGTGGAGTTCATATTTCTACTGCAGATTTCCTTAGTGACAAGGAAGGTGGGTGACTTCTTACCACACGTAACTTTCTTCAGCCAGGAGAGCTGAGGAGTCATAAGGAAGGGAACCAGCTGTGTGTCTGATATTACTTTAGTGATGTGTTACAGCCTTTTTCTGATGTGAAACTACTGGAATGGAAACATGTCGTTAAAAAGAAGAAGCTGAAGAGGCCCATGGTAGGATTCTATCAGGTTTTGCAGAGCTATATAGACACATAAGGACAGAATTACCACAGTGGATGAGTGTGGTCGTCTTGAGCTATGCACAGGTAGATGTTGTCAAGGTCAGGAACGCGTGTTGCTCTCTGGTCTGATGTGCCTTTCGGGAGGCTGAGAACGTTGCCTGTGGACAGATGAACTGTGTGCTGAGGAAGGCCCTCACAGAGGCCAGCAACTCTGCCTACTCTGGCCTGTCTTCTCTGGCTGCTTTTCCAGTTGATGGTGGGACTGGCTGGGATTATTCTCTAGAGGTTTCCGTGGCTTCCTGCTGACTACAGAAGGAGCTTTTGAAGCCAAGCTGTTTACTACCACAAAGCCTGCCTGAGCAGATACCACAGGTTTCCCGCTCTACCTCTTCCTCTGCTGCAACACGCTTGATCAGCCATGATTCCTTTCCTTCATCAGTCTTATTCTAAAAAGTTGATAATCTGATTAGCCACAGAGAAGCATTATCCCTGCTTTACAGAGAGAAAACCAAAGTTTAGCCGTGATCTGAGGATATCCATCCCCGATGGGTGTCTGTTGGCATCAGCCAGGGCTGAAAGCACCATGAAAGAGGTACTAGCAAGTATGGTTATGGAATAACCCTGCACCTATTCTGTGGTTCCCTACCGAAAAAAGGGGGGAGAAAGGCAAGTGAAAAGGTGACTAAGAAAGGAAACAAAATTATTTTGTACATCACTGCCAAAAAAAAAAAGTGTTGACATATAAAACCTGCTCTGGCCTTCGCTGAAGTGAGGTGGTAGCATGGGTGTGTGGAGCATTGCTGTTAAACTCTTCTAACACTGAGGGTTTCTTTCTCCCCGTAAAGGAAGATGTGGATTCTTTCATGAAACAGCCTGGAAATGAGACAGCAGATGTAGTTCTGAAGAAGTTGGATGAGCAGTATCAGAAGTATAAATTTTTGGAACTTAATCTTGCTCAAAAGAAAAGGAGGTAAGTCATAACTTTTGCAGAATCGTGAAATGTTTAGCACAGTTCTGTTTCTTTCAAAATCAGTCTAGTTTTTTTAAATATCCCAATAAGCAAAAAGTTGATGTTAGGAGAGCTCATATTTGCAGTACTTTCAGCTTTTTTTCTTTCCTTTCCTGAGCATTACATGCAAAAGAATATCCAGTATTGCTGAGCTGGTCCTTAGCCTGTAGGGCTAAGTCTCTGCATTTTGTCAGCCTGGTGTAAGTAAGAATATGGCTTTTACTCAAACAACTGCTGCCTCAAGCCCGGAACTGCTGTAGCAACCTCACCTCTCTTCAGCAGCTTCAGCCTTGATCTGCAACGAGGCAAGAAGCAAATGTTCACAAGCCAAAATCAAGCTTCTCAAGCTTTCAGTAATATTTTATTTAGATTAATGTCTTTCATGGGCAAATACCCCTGGTGATTTCCACCCGGAGCCTGGGCAGTTGCTGCTGTCTGAGCCTGCTGCTTGTGGGGGAGAGGGATGAAGGCCCTGAGCTCTGGAGAGAGCTTTTGCTTTAGCAGGGCCATGTCTTGTAGCTCTGAACTGCTTGTTAGAACAGTTTGTGTAGCTCGGCAGAAAGACCTGGGTTTTGTTTTACCTGCAGTGGTTTTATCTGTATTTCTGCTGAGCTTTGCCTCTCCAGGGAGATCAGAAATGTGTTTTAGCAAAGAGGTACCTGTTACTGTTACTGCATGTTTGTGGCAGTTGGAAAGCTGAAGGTATTGCTCCGCTTCAGCAAACCAGTGAGCCCCAGTATGACGAGAGGCAGGGGAAGCTGGAGCTGAGGTGCCTTTACATGCTGTAACTTTAAAATCTGCATTTGTAAGCCTGGAAAACTGTTAAGAGTTTCAAGTTTTAAAGGGGAGGTTGGATTGTATAATAAACATGATCACTTGTGTAGGAAACTCTGTGTCTCTGTAATATAATAAATTATGACTGTTGTTAATTCACAGGCTAAAAAGTCAGATTCCTGAAATTAAACAGACATTAGAAATTTTAAAACACATGCAGAAGAAAAAGGTAAATTATTTTGAATATCTACTGAGAAAAGCTAACGACCTTTCCACCCTAACAGCCCAGATTGCAAGAAATGTTTTGGAGACTTAATATGCCTTTATAAATAACAGAATTGTTTTTAAAGGTATGTAGTACTTTTTGAAAGCTAGTTCAAACCAAAGCTAATGTTTGTCATGCAAATAATAGCATGTGTGACCTCATCTCTATTCTCTAGAGAGATTTCTGTGTTGGTTTTAAATATATCTCTTTAAAATGCTCTGTTCTCGGAGCTCTAACTTGAACGTTGGCTTAAAACAATGTGGAGTTCCACCAAAGTTAGTAGCATATGGATGGCAGAAAGCAGAACAGTGTGCTCTTTGCTCTAAGTTTTATGTCTTTGACTAAGTTTCCCGTGAAAATAGCAATTTTAAGTTTTATCATTTGTCTTAAGGATTCCACAAATCCAATGGAAACCAGATTTTTATTGGCAGATAATCTCTACTGCAAAGCTTCAGTTCCTCCTACAGATAAAGTTTGTTTGTGGTTGGGGGTAAGTAACATGGAACTTTCTCTGAAACTGTTTAAATAACTTATAAAAGGCGACGGTGTTTGGTGCTGTCTCACCTCTGCTTCTGGGGGCTGCGATCGTTCTGGTCACGGGTGCAGCGTGGGGCTGTGTCCCATCTGCAGGGAAAACCTAACGGGACCATTTCGACTCGTTAGTGAAGGTTTCATCTTTGATTTTATTTGGTGCCTGAACAGGAAGAGTTCAGAGAATGGTGGTTTTGCTGGATTGTTCTTTCCCAACGCCTATTCCTAAACATTTTCCTTGTCACTTTGTGGCTCAAATAACTGCCTGGCATCACTCAGGATGGCAATATGCCCAGCAAAATAACTTTGTCTGGCAAGCAGCTTCCCATCTTCTCCATGGTTTTTGTGTTTAGCATCTTGCTTACCCTTTTCATGCACTTTTTTAGGGAGAGATGGGATTTCTGTTACTTGCAGGCACCTGCCAGCATTTAGAGTGGAGTTTGTGCTAAAGTGCGGTGGGATTGGAGCTCAAAACACAGGTCTCTAAGTACTGAAGAGGTATCAGGATGGGATATTTTGTTCTCAGAGGCTTCCTTATGTGTAGAGGTAGCCTGCTAACATTTATTTTGAGACTTTAAATCCTGGATGTTCCCAAATCCCTCAGTTGGCTGCCAAACAAAACCACTTGGTTAGGTTAGGTTAGGAACGTTGTTAACACATGCAGCATCCGGACTGTTCGGGCGATTTCTCCTGACCTGCCCCGCTTCTTTTCTATCAGGAAATGAGAAGGTTTGTCTGATACTTGTTGCTTTTAGACTGTCTTCAGAATTCCCAAACACCGACTTTGATGGAGCATCCCAGGTTTATTTTGTAACCGAGTATCAGAGAAAGTTCATCCTATTGCTGGTTCATACACAAAAGCTGTAATGAAGAGCCACAAGCGATTGTTGTATTTAGGTGTTCTTGGCCTTTCGCCTTTCTCCTCCTTGTTGCTCACAGCCTGCACCTTGGGCTGTGTGTGTTGCTAGCACTGGGGAAAAGTACCCCTGATACCTGCAGGGCTGAATGCAGTCTGCTGGGAAAGGAATCCCCTGTTGCTCAGCTAAGGGAGGAGAACTGGCGTTGAAGTCACCAGAGGGATGTGTCACTCAGCTGCTGAGGGGTGAAGGCCTCCAGTGGACTCTGGCATTGCTCGGCCTGAACCTTGTTCTCTTGGCCTGTCAGAACAGCCTTTTGTTAACATGAGTTATGAACAACAGCCTGAAATAACCCTGCTGTGGCTTATTCCTTACGATGCAGGAGTAAAAGCTTTTCTCCGTCTTTCTGTTTTTAGGCCAATGTGATGCTTGAATATGATATCGATGAAGCTCAGGCTCTGTTAGAGAAGAATTTGTCAACAGCCACAAGAAACCTTGATCTTCTAGAGGAAGACCTGGATTTCCTTAGAGATCAGTTCACCACTACAGAAGTCAGTATCCTTTACTTCTGTTTGGGGGGAAGAGGGATCTGTGGAAGCCAACGTACAGGTAACTGCCCATGTCCTGACCTGTTTTTATTTCGGACCAGCTGCCCTTCAAGTCCTGTAGCACTCTGGGAACTCACTCTTTTCTAGCAGGTAAATGGGATGTTGTTTCCAGGGCTGAGCTGCGGGTTGGTGTGTCACATAGAGCAAAGCTTGTGTTTGTGATTGCGTCCCCATGAAATCAAATGCGTGGCTGCAAACCTGGGCTGGGAGTGAGTTCTTGGTGATGAGAGGGGCCATGAACTGAAGCGTTAGATGTAGGGACTTGTTTTTCCAGACTGACACTGGCGCTGTCTCAGTGCTGCAGGAAGTTGTGAATGCCTGAAATCAGGGCAGAGCAGCTGTAAGTAAAACTAGAACTGTGCTTCTCTGCACCGTCTTCATGGAGGTTTTTACGTGAACAGTGTAAACACTGCAGCTCTGAATGGTTACTAGTATTCCTGGCTGTTAAGGCTTTGCACCAAGTCACCTCTTCCCTTAAATGGTTCCTGGATTGACTGTTACAGCTACGTCAAGTGTGGCCGCCTGTACAATCTGCTCTTCCCCTTCTTTCCTTTCCTGGATGCGCGAGCCATTTCCTTAATCCCACACCCCCAGATATGGCTAGAGTTTATAATTGGGATGTAAAGAGAAGAAACAAGCAAGACCCTTCCAAAAACAAAGCATAGTTTTGCCAATTTTAAATGTGGTTTCAATTTCCAAATATTTTTTATTTAAACACCCCCAAGGTTCATTCTTAAGGGACTGAGTTACTTTAAGCATTTCAGTAAATGGTAAAATATATAAAAACTAATGGTGAGCACCATTTTATTTATTTGTAACCTCCAAATCTGGTTTCATGCATGCTTCATGAGATGAGTTGTTTGAAAAGGCACCACACAGTCCAGCAGAGGAAGGACATAGTACTTTGATCAGACCAGTCTGCCATAAATCAATTTCTACCCGAACGCTTGTCCGAAAAGCTGAGGAGGGTGTATGAAATGGAGTCTGACATGTTAGCAGGTTACGGTAGTGCAGGCATTTGCTTTTTCGCCTCTCTGAATGTTTAAGTCAGTCTGGGCTGGGAAGACGTGCAGACATGCAGCTGTAGTGTTCCAGGAAACAGAAAAAACACAAGTCCTGGATTTTGTTTCAGTCGGTTAATTGGTAGCATCAACCTGCACGAGTTCCTGGAGATCCCCTGTGGATCGACCTGTTTTTACTAGTTAGTGGTCAGTGAACTGCCTGTTACTGAGCTCTCAGCACTTTCGCACTGTTTGTGACTCGTCTTCAGCGCAGAGCGGTAAACGGAGCCAACAGCACAAGCTACGGCAGGACTGCAGCTCATCTCACCCCGTCCTTTTCATACGCGTGCACTCGCCGCTTAATTTTTGCCAGTGCGTGGGACAAGGACACCAAAACGCTGAACAGCCTGTGAACAAGAACCCCCATTCTCCACCCCTTAGACAAGAACTCCAGTTCCAATGTCGTAACGCTCAGCCTCCCAGCTGGTGGAACCTGTATTAGCGGAGGGTGCTTTACTGAAGCAGGGTCAGCAGGTGCAGCGGGGTTTGGTTGTGACCAAGCCTTGCAGGATCGTTGCCTTTTACCTCTGCAGTTTCTTTCTGCAGTGAAATGCCCAGTGGTGATGGCAGTGGCTAATACTCACATGCTGTGACTGAGAATACAGGTTTCACTGCAAAATAAATGCAAGTGTTCACTGTTCGGTCTTCATGTAAGAAACAATATACCTGTAAATTTTTTTGTACTTTTATTTCATGATATTAAAATAGTAAAACTAAACAGTTGTGGCAAACATCTGTTTTTGTGCATCTTTCTTTGTGGGAGAAAGTCAGGAATCTGATGTGTGGTCTTTCATAATGTGTCCGTCCCTTAGCTGGGGGCAGGGGGGTGAAAGAATTCAGTGCAAGCAGCAGACAGAAGTGTGGCTGCTGACTGCTGGTGGGGATGAAATGGGGAGCGTGAGTCAGCGCATCTGAATTTGGGAATACAAGCAACTGACTGGACAGCACTGGGGTGATGGAAGAGCCAGAGCTGCAGCAATGGGCGTGAAACTGGTAAATCCTCACCCCAGGTCAGAGGGAAGTCCTCGCCCCAGGTCACAGGTAAATCCTTGCCCCAGGTCACGGGTAAATCCTTGCCCCAGGTCATGGGTAAATCCTCACCCCAGGTCACAGGTAAGTACACGGGCTTGGCTGGTCTGTACCTTTCCTGCAGGGCCATGCCATTTGTTCCAGAGTCTTTGGCTGCAGCAGAGGAAGGTTGAGATCGATTGTATCACGTGCCTAAGGGGTGTCTGCCCGCAGCAACGCGGCACTGCCCGCGGGGCTGCTCATGCCACAGGCTGCTGCTCTCTCATTCTGTTTTAAGAGCAGCAGGGACATGAAAGGCGGCTGCAAACATGTCCTGATTTCTCTTGCCATTTTCTCTTCACTTTGGATTAATGAGATCCCCACGGGCTAACACACGCTCTCCCCTCCCCTCCCTGCGGCTGGTCCCACGGCAGCCATGGCCAGCCTTTGTTGTGCACAATGAAAAGATGAGTTAAGCATTTCTGCACCAGCAAAATAAGTCCTGTGTGCAACTGCCAGTGACCTAATGCTGGGGATGGGGGCGGGGACGGGGCGGGTGGCAGCTCTGGAGCTGGAACTGCTCAGTAGAGTCAAAAGGTACCTGGCTTGGGGGGGGGAATGAGAGGTGGCTGTGGCCACCATAACTCTTGTTTCAGGTGGATTTTTGTTCATTTGATATGAAGTAAATGAAAAAAAAAACCCCATAGACAAGACCTCGGGCCGCCCTGTGACGGCGGGGGTTGCCCAGCATTGCTGTCCTGTGCTGTTCCTTTGAGGAAGAAGAGCAGGGCTGTTTGCAGAGCTGTTCTAGCTGCTGTGCCACAGCCCTGCCTGCTGCTGTGAAAGGCCTCCCGGAGGGGCTGCGCCCCGCTTCGGCGGCTGTGGCAGGGAGCAGGGGGGTTGTTTGGGGCCTTCTGGTTTTGTTCTGGAATGGTCAGTGTTTCTGTAGTCACACTGTTTTTCTCAGAACAGGAGCTGGCTGGTTCTGAAGAGCTGAGCAGCGGGCCCTGGCCTGCAGAGGAAAACGTGTAGCGGGTGCTGCTGCAAAGAGCACCCTGGTCCTTGGCCAGCCAGTCCCGTTCGCCCTCGAGCTAGGCTGCGGTGCAGCGGTGGTACAGGTACCTCACTGAGACGGGGGGGGGGGGGGGGGGGGCAAGAAAAAAATAAACCACCAAGGTTTCTTTACAAGTTTTGAATTTCACATTATCACAGTAACCAGTTTGCTAAATACAGGCAGGTTTTCAGTCACGTACAGACAGCTAAATACAGCGTTATTGTCACATTTCGGTACAGTGCATAACAGAAAGCGAGGGAAGTGTAGAGTACGCTTTTATTCCGGAGGTTCTGAGCAATTCCAGTCTAACATGCAGATTGTTTTTAACGTGTGGTAGAGACCACAGAAAGTTAGCTTAGCTTTGCCTTTATTTTTTTTTTTTTCTTTTTGTCCTAGAGTAAAAGAGCTCCTGACCTTTGTCCTGCGGAAGGTATCACCTTCTGATTTCTCTAAGTCCCACTTGCACTAAAAGTCAAAGCATTAAAACCAGTTGTTGTTAGAAAAGAATTCTTAGCATATCCTAGAAGTTCTTCATCTTAGAAAAAGCATTCCAAATTTTGTACAGCTGAATCTACATTTCCTATAGTTTAATAAGCTGTCTAGAAAATGCAAGGAATTAGAAAAAGATGTAGGTAATGATTTCGCTATCATTTACTGTAACCATTTATTACCTCTAGTAGTTCAGACCATGTACATTTTCTTCCATACTGTTCCTCTCCAGAATTGCAACACTTGTGTCTTTCCAGTGAAGACTGACTGAAGGCCTGAATGCACGTACAGCTTTAGGCTTTCTGGAATTTCTCTCTGGGAGCAGTAAAGGGGAATGTCCAAAAACCCATTAACTAAAGTACTGGTTGTCTCGTGAAATTGATCTTTCTCCTGCTGACCTGGTTCCCACACAGCGAATTACAGAATGTTACTATTGCTGAAACACCATTTGATCCAACACCTCATGGAGCACCACAGCTCCGCTACCCACGGCCAGGCAAGCCACGACACGCCTCGGCAACAGCCAGACCCTAAGACTGAAGCGGTTGCTCAGTGGACTTCAGAGAACGAAGAACCTGACCCTTCTGGACTGGTTTGTCTTCACCTTGGTGAAAATACAACAGACCTGACCGGAGCAAACCTTGTGCTCTCCTCTGGCAGCAGCCCATGAGAGCCCATGGCAGCCCCGCTCTCTGCCTCAATCTGCTCCAGCTTTGCTTACCTAGAAAGAGATTCTGTAAAGGGATTTTTTTTTTTTTTTTCTTTGGGGGGGTTTTGTTTTGTTTCCTAAATCTTCATGGCACTCAACCTGACCACAGCTGAATCTGCCTGGAATTCTCTGGGCTTTAGCACAAGGGGTTTTGATACATTTTCAGTCTATCCAAGAGCGCTCGGGGGTAGCAGTGACAAGCAAGTCTACTATTGCCACC
Organism: Bucorvus abyssinicus; assembly: GCA_009769605.1. Lineage (NCBI taxonomy): Eukaryota > Metazoa > Chordata > Aves > Bucerotiformes > Bucorvidae > Bucorvus > Bucorvus abyssinicus. Next base: position 4,008,896 of record CM020039.1, on the reverse strand, counting down.
CCTCTCCTGTAATTTGCTACCAGTGCCCTCCCTGCAGCTCCCCCGCACAGCCCAGGAACAGAAATTGTTCCTGTAACACCAAAAATAAAAATGTTATTCATTTTCAGGGTTTTGGTTGTTGGGTTGGGTTTGTTGTGGGTTATGTTTTACAGCTTTAATGTGGCAACCACAGGGTTTTTTTCTTCATGCAGAGCTGCCCAAGTGCTGCAAACCGTAAGAAGAGGTTCAAAAGGAGAAACAGTTTAAACTCAACAGCATCCAGCAGACCCACACTTCTCTGCCTGGGGCACCTTAAAAAGCTGTAACAAGTATTTTATTCTTCCCTACTTAGAGGCCTAAAAATCAAGCACTAGAGGCTTCCTGTGGTTTTTTTACCTAATCCCTCCCACCTGCCCATGAGCAGTTTGGAGTATAAAGCTTGCAAACTTGAGTAAAAATAAGTCACTACAGTTTTGTTTGTTTGCTTTTAATAGGCTGAACTTCCCTCGTTTGCTCCAGGAGCACAGTTACCTGCTGCACTTCAAAAGCTTATGTTAAAACTTAGCGGAAGCGAAGCTTCTGAGTGGTGACCGGCATTTCCAGAAAAAAGCCACCTACAGAGCACATCTGTAACACAGCCACCACCCCACGGTGACCACCCTGAGCTGGAGCCCCATTTGTCAAATTAAAACATGGAGGAAAACAACTTTTACTCTTGAGCTAGTCTTGTGGCTTCCCTTTCCACCTGCTCTGACACCGCTGAGGTGCGCTCCTCCTTCCCAGGGCTAGTTCACGTCTTCCACAGATGCCAAGAACGAACGTGACACTTGACAGCAGAAAGCACTGATGGAAGCTGCTGCTTTCCTCACTACTTAACTTCTTTACAGCAAATCTCACCTCTTAGGATGGCTGATGCACCTGAGTTAAGCTTTTCAAGTTTTTTTTTTGTTTTGTTGGTTGGGTTTTTCTCCCGCTCCTTTCCCCTCCTCCTTCCAACCTGCTGGTGAGACACCCCAGAGGTCAACACAGTGCTGTCAGCAAGACAGAAATGTTGGGGTGTCCCACCTGGCTGCAACACCCCAGCTTTAAGAGAGGACACGGATCTCACTTTATGCCCTTGAGCACTTCATTCTGCTGGAAAGCCCTGACTCAGGGGACTTTCGAGGTACTCACCTAGGCAGTAAATGCGTAAAAATGCATTGAGTAATTACTACTGGAGCAGGAGTTCCACTTAGAATCCCAGGTCAGCACAGCAAGAAAAGCTCTATTTGGGGTGAGGGGGGATAATTTACATTTTAATTACCAATCAAATACCTACTGATTTCCTCTTTAAATCCCACAGAATGTTCCTTGCTATTGAACTAGGTTCAAGAACACAGGAAATACAATTCAAAAAGTGTGCACGCCATGTCAGTCACTTTCCCTGTGGCATTGGCCTCACGAGGAAACCGTATCTGTGCTGCCTGTACACCCTCCTGGTAATAAACAGTGGACACAAACCACGCTGTCCTCTGTCTGTCTGCCCATCTCCTACCACTAAAGGACCCATCTTGTGGCTTCAACAGCCAGCATGGAGCGATGGAGTTAGTTACTTAAAAGAGGACCTGTACAGTACGCTGGCATGTGCCAGCCCACTCAGCTCTCTGCATACTCGCTCCTCTCTCGTGCAGCCCCTCATTTCTGCGTCCTGTCTCCTTACAACATCCACATGCACCCTCACTCACTCGCCTTCAGGTTTGCAGCCCCCCCAGTTCTGAAAGGTTATTTGGAACAGAACACTTCTTTCTGGGGTCTGTTCTGGTGTGCACAACAACATGGGAGGCTGTTCACAACGGGAGCGTCGCTCTCCCTTCTGTCACACTGAGTTCACTTAGTAAGTACGTTTGGTTAGTAGAGTTCATCACCACTCGCCTCACTAGAAGAGCTCAGCACAAGCATCGCCTATCTGATTTCACCACCTCTTCTGAAGAGTGAACTACGTTTGGGACAAACCCGCTCTTTACCCCTTCCCATCCCTCCTGGATTGAAATGTCCCCTCTTTTAACAAGCTCGTATATATCTCGAGTCAGGTCAGTGAAGGCCTTCTCCACGTTAATGGCATCCCGAGCTGAGGTCTCAATGTACTTCATACCATATGCAGCAGCCAGTTTCTCAGCCTCGTGCCTGGTGACTTGCCGCTGTGTGTCGAGGTCACACTTGTGACCTACCAAAACGAAGACGATCTGGTACGGCTGGACGTGCACCTTGGTCTCCTCCAGCCACTCGTGGACGTTCTGGAAGGACCTGCGGTTTGTAATGTCAAAGAGGAGGAGTCCGCCAACCGAGTTCCTGTAGTAGGCTCTGGTGATGGATCTGGAAACAAACGAGCCACCACACAAGTGTAAGTTACAGCTCTTTGGGAAGAAGGGCAGAGCAGTTTCAGGTGGGGTTTCGTTTATTTGTTTGTGTCTTCTGATTTTTTTCTCAAGCCCAATGTAGCCCTTCTGAGCACAGCCCGTGTTTAAGGAAGCAGCATCACCCCTACTCCATCTACCCTGCAGCACACGGAGCAGAGCAGTTCAGGCACTGTCTTACCACCTTTGTGCTCTGTGGAGCTTGTCATTCAAAATGACAACTCAGCTTGGCTTAAAGACGTCACCCTTGGGCAACTGCCCCCCTGGTTTAGTCCAGCTCTGTTCAACAATCCCACCACCACTCTCGGTCTCTATTTTCTGTCACAGATTTCCATATGCCCTTTGCTGTTAAAGAGTCCCATCCCCCCCACACAAGGTCTCTGAACACCTTGTCTAACCCATCGGTTTAGCAGCACTGGACAAAATTAAAGGGTTCATTTGAAACCGAACACTCTCTGACAGACGCATAAAAGTCAGAGGCTACAGATTTGGATGGCAGCCCCTGGGGTTGCAGCTCCCCTCCATATACACCCAGGGACAACCACTCCTGCACTTTCTCCCACTACGTCGCTGGTCAAAATGACATTACAGCTAACATGAGCAGCCAAATAATAACAGCAAAAAGATAAAACAGCTTCCTGGGGCATCTACATTACTGTTGGTCTGCTCCTGCCACATACTGACCACATTAAACAGGAACCAAAAAGCCCCCTGAACCACAGGCTGAGACATGGAGTGCATCTTCCACAACTCCTGCGAGCAAGGGCTGGCTTCACCACAGCCAGCAGCAGCACAGGAAACCAGCTAACACAGAGCAAAGGAGCGAGGTTGAGACCGTGAGGCTGAGCAGAGCCACGGTTCCATGGCTGCCACCAGCAGAAAAACCAAGAGGCTGTGAAACTGTGGTGTTCCTGCAAAGTCACAGATTCCTTCTAAATCCAGAAGAAATGATTGATTTCAGTCCCTGGAGGAATTCAGACTTGGGCCTGAACTCTCCCTGCGAGGAAAATGTAAGCACTGCTGCATTTCTACCTTGGGACAAGTGCTCCAAGACAGGGCTCCTGTAGTGTGCGACTCTAGTGAAACTACCCCAAGAAAGGAGGAACTGGAGTTTTCAGGGATTGCTTCATCAAGAGACATGCAGCGATGAGTGAAAATCCACAGCCAAAGCTGGAGAAAGCCACAAGAGGAGGAAAACAGATAGCTGGCTGCGTTTGGATCATCTCTCCTCTCCCAATTATCTGGCTAACGGACAACAGTAGCTCTGCACATTTGGCACCAAGGGAATTCGAGCTGCCTTTTGCCATCTCACCAGCTGCAAACAGATACCGGTGCTTCGAATCCAGCCCCACTCTGGCACAGGCAGTTCTGCTTCTCCCTCGTGTTCTGTGCCACCAGCCCTGGCTCCTCCTGCCAACGTCCACAATGCCATGACAGGATCTAAGCTGAACATTGCTTTGAGGTAAAACCAGGTGAAGGTCTCGGTGTCTTTTCTTAAAGCCTTTTCCACAGACTGTTTTCCTCACCGACCCGCAGGAACCAGCCTACATGGCCTTCACGCTGCATGTCACTCCCCAATTCCTGGCCAAGACTTGGACCTTCCCTCCTTCCACCATGCTCAAACACACTCATGTGGAGCAGTATGGGGATTTGCACCTATTTTGGCCACATTTTAACATAAAGGTATTGTCTCTGCCTGGCAACTCCCCCCTGCTCTGCACCCATAGTGGGAACTCATGCAGCCGGTGTCCATGCCAGTCCGAGTCTTTCCCTCTCGGCCAAGGGAGAGCTGCTGGCTGGAAGGAAACAGCTTTTCTGCAGGTCCAGGGAGTGCTTCTGTTGGCATTACACAACATGTTTTAGTCAAGGAAATCACAGTATCTGAGCAATGAGAGATGGGCAAAACCTGCTGGATTCAAGAAGAATTGGACCCTGCTCTTCTACATCTCCAAAGCAGCCTCAATGCTGCCCCAGGCAGCAGGTTCTGGGGCCTGAGCTGGCAAAACAGAATGGCACATGCTGAACTGTAATTTAAGCCTTCACTGCACGGAAATTGCTTCTGATTTATGAAGAGTGAAAGAGCTCACAACGGGGGGTCAGGAAGAGCAGAAATGTAGCACAGCTGCAGACCAGAGAATGCCAACAAGGTGTCTCCAAAACAACCACCGTGGGTTTTTCCATGTGGGGCAGATGTTTAACTATGCAAAGCAGACTGGAAATGCTCAAATCAGAGAAGCCGGTGAAAAAGCAGCACTCGGTCTTAGGAATTTCCTTCTTAAGAAGTTCCCTGTGCTTTGACAAAAGTTTCAGGGTTCTGAAGAGCACCTGTACCATCGTGCTTCTTGCCTTATAGCACAAGTCCAAGAGGCTTCAGCATATTCCCCTAACAGCTACATCTTGCCTTTCACCAAGACAAACAGCTCGCAGGAGGAGCTCAAGAGCTGCTGGCTTTATGGGGCACCATTTGTGACAGGGCTAATGGCGATTTGAAAGGGATAAACACAAAACAGACTTTTCGCCTGATTTTTTCATACTTCAGAGCACACCATAAAGGCACCTGCATTTGCTCCTTCCCCTCCAGCTTTTCACACCGGGAATTTCAGTCTGTGCGCTGGCAAGGGCATTTCAGAGCTGCACGATGTGTTGTTTCATGTCTGCTCCTGCCCCTCACACTCCTCCTGCCGTTCAATGCTGCTGCCCATCGCAGCGGCGCAGCCTGCCCTTGCGCTGAAGGTCGCCTGCTCATCATGCTTTACAACCCCAGTGCCAGGCCGGATCAACCCCAGCACTAAGGGTAAGCAGCCTCCTGGGCCCCACACTTCCGAATGCAGCAAAAAAAATAAAAAAGGAAATTTAAGCCATCCAACAGTTTTTGCTCTTTGCAGCAAAGGCAGAAGCAGGGGACAGCACCTAGGCGTGTTTTTCTACAGACCTCAGCCCAAGATCCAAAGCTGGAAGCTGATGCAACTGCAAGCTAAAGCACCTCCTCTCTCAGCAGAATAAAGCACCAGCTCCTCGCCTGAAAGGCTGCAAGGGAGCAGAAGGGAAACCTGTGAGCGGATAAAGACCGACTACCGCAAATCCCGGGCCACAGGCCAGCGCCACAGATGCAAAGGAAGGCGGTGAGGGGTGGGTTACCAAAACATTCCTCAGGCGGGTCATTACCACGCACAAGCAGAAGCTACGTGAAGCTGCGCAGGGATGCGGAGCAAGAAAAACGCTCCCAGAGGGAGCAGGATGAAAGAGCGGATGATGGTTAAAGAATGCATGAAAAACAAGCAAACAGGAGGCTGGGAGCTGAGGGTACGCTCCCAGCCCTTCCAAATGAGCACTGTCCGAGCAGCATCTGTGACAACCCCAGCCCCTGTTCAGCTGGGGCCCAGCCCGCCCCAGCCACCTCTGCTGAGTTCTGTGGGAAACTCTTGGCACGGTCCCACATGCCACCTTTATTTTGCCTCACCGAGCCTTCATTTCTATTGCTGAACCTCTCGAATGGTTTGTGCCCGCGCAGCGCTCGGCACGGCACGCTCCAGAAAGCGCCCGTCACCCCCGCACAGCCACAACCAAGGGTTTGTCCCGGCCTTTCTCTGTCCTACGGGCAGCTGAGCGCTGCTGTCGCTGCAGAGAATCAAAGCTCATACTCCAGTGCCTTCAGCGAGCCTGGACCCAAGCGAGCTCAGTAACATCCTGGTTACTAACGGGGAGCAGGGCCTTCCCCGCCGAGCTGCGGCCCTGGCTCAGGGCTGGGAAACATCCCCCAACCCCAGCGCTGCCTTCGGGCTCCATCTCCCTCCCCAGCGGCAGCGGGGCCGCTCCTGCACACCTCCACCCCACACAGCCCGTACAGCCCACACAGCCCGTACAGCCCACACAGCCCGTACACCCCACACAGCCTACACGCGGCCCTTTGGGGGGGACACGAATCCCAGGTACACAACGCGGGACGCGTTTTGGGGGCAGCGCTGCACAAAAAAAAAAAGGGGGGGGGGGGAGCAAAGGTGCAATTTGACTCTTCTTTGTCTCATTCTCCAAACGTCTCAGCCGGCGGCACACGAGGAGGACTCCGGCCCCAGCGCCGCCACTCCCCGGCCCCGCGCCGCGGAAGGGCCGCCCCGCCGGGAGCCCGGCCCGGCCCGCCCGCCCCCGCCGCCGCCGCCGGTCTCACCGGAACCGCTCCTGCCCGGCCGTGTCCCAGATCTGCAGCTTGATCCTCTTGCCCGGCTCGATCTCCACCAGCCTGGAGAAGAAATCCACGCCCACCGTGGGGTCGGAGATCTGGGCGAATCGCCCCTCGGTGAAGCGGCGGATGAGGCAGGGACTTGCCCACGGTGGAGTCGCCGATGACGATCAGGCGGAACTGGTACAGCCAGATGGCCTCCATGCTGCCGCCGCCCGCCTCAGCGCCCGCCCGCCGCCGCGCCGCCCATGCCCGGCCCGCGGGCCCGGGGGCGGCCACCGCCGCCGCCGCCGCCGCCGCCGCGCCGCTCGCCCACAGGGGGGCGCGCCGGGAGGCGCCGCTAGGCCGGGACCGCGGCGCCCCGGGGACCGGCGGCGGCCCGGGCCTGGCCCCCCGCCGGCGGGGCGCGGGCGGGCCGGCCCCGCTCTCTACGCCGCGGCCGCGCCGCTCAGGCTGGCCCCATGGCGGCCGGCGCAGGCCCCTGCCCGGCACCCCGCTGCCCCCGTCACCGCCGGCGCATCCCGCCGAGCCCCGGCCCCGCCGCCGAGATGCTGCGCGGACCGCGGGGCCGGGCGGGCGCCGGGCGCCGCCTCAGCACTGCCGGCGCGAGCCCGAAGCGGCGGCCCCGGCGCTGGGGGGCCGCTCTCCTCGCGCTGCCGCGGAGCCCGCTCTCCCCGCAGCGCCGCGGCGGCCGTTCCTTCCGGCTGCAGCGTCCCCGCCCCGCCCCCCCCAGGTGCCGGTGCTGGAGCCGGTGCGGGGCTGCGGGATGGAGGCGCGGCCGTGATGCAATGGCGGCCGCGCTCTACCGCACTGCCGGGAGGAGCCGCCACCCCTGAAACGCGGCCGCTGCGGGAGCCGTGCAGGGGCGGGGCGGGGCGGGACCGTGCGGGGCGGCGGGGGTGGCCGAGGGCAGCCCGGGGCTGAGGGGAGCCCCAGTGGCTGCGGCGAGCCCGGCGCAGCGGGGAGGTCCGGGGCTGAGGGCGGACCCCAAAGCGAAGGGGGTGCAGGCCAAGGGTAACCGCTGTCAGCTCTGCCCCAGGGTGAGGGGGATCGAGCAGGGAGCGCGACCCCTCTCCGTGAGCTGAACCCGAGCCTCATCTCTGCAGAGGTTCAGGCTCCTCAGCACCGCGTCAGGGCTTCGTTCCCGCTGACATCTAACGGGGGAGCCTGAGCGCTCCCGGCGCTTTCGGCGCGCCTCGGCCCCACGGCCCTGGGCACTGGGACCTGGGCACCGGGCACCTGCCCCGCGGCAGCCTTGGCGGGGAAGGCACCGTGGGAACAGGGAGGTATCACACTCGTCAGCCTCCTGGAGCCCAGCATGTATGTGTGTGTGTGTATAGTGTGTATATACGTGTGTGTGTCTGTGTCTACAGACTCAAACATCGATAGTTACAGACATTAAAAACCCAGCAACTGAAATAGCGCGAATCTTAACAAACCCATTTTCCCTCGCCCCACTGGAGCGGGCTCCCGGCTCCGCAGGACGAAGCGCGGCAGCGAGCGTCGCGCGGTGTAGACGCAGCCACCCCGGGCTCCGAGTCCCACTCTTGGCTGGGCTGTCCCAAACACGGCCGGTCCAAACGCCACGGCAGGACACGGGGGGCTCCACGCACACGGGGGGCTCCACCGACACGGGCGAGCTCCAGCGCCTGCTCGGTCAGCATGTGCCAGCGCGGAGTTTTGATCTCTGGGAGGGAAAATGAGCACTTACACTACTAAAAACAATGACTAAAATGTGCGTATCGAGTCAAACAAACAAACAAAAAAAGAGGACTACTGAGGCTCCTTTTTTTTCAAATTTATGAAAGCGTTGGTGTTTTTTTTAAAAATAGAGATGGTTTCATTAAAAGCTCCTCCTGCATGCCCAATATTGAAATAAATACATTCACAGTGGCTGCTATATTCATTAACTCCTCAGGAAAATGACATTTATATAGGTATGAGCTAGTTAGCCAGACTGCAAATTGGACTGGGACATCAGAGAGACCATTTAAAGTCTCCAGGAATAAACGGCAAGGAATTTTTTCAATATCCTTTGAAATATAGTTATTAAAAAATAACAACCCCAAAAGGTCCTGTTTTAATGTACCTCAGGACAGGAAAGAAAACTGATGAAGCAATTCTGCACAGCAACGGAAACTGCCACAAAAAAATATTGAACCTATAAATCCGAGTTATTAGCGCATTAACCAGCGAGCCACGGCCAGCCGTGCTTGGTGGGGCGCTGCCGCGCTTTACCCTGTGATTTCTGAGTGTTCCATGCCCGTTAGTTCAAGCCCACAACACACTGTGGTTTCTCTTAGCTGTTTTTCTCTCCTCCCCATGCACTCACACACACAGTCGCCCCGTTCTCTTTCCACAAGGCGCTCAGCAACGCGTCAACCATCACCGGCATCACCAGGAGCTATCTCCAGGCGGAGGTGCCGGTGGCTATGGCCGGGAGCTGTGAGGAGCCACGGAGAGCACCAAGGGGTGGGCTGGTGCCCAGCAGATGCTAGAGGAATCGTAGCTAGAGGAATCCCTGGAGAATCAGGGACCCGGTTTTGGCAGCGAATAGACCCGCAGGATCCCGTGGTGTAGGTGCTATTTTCCTTTCCTCTGAACACGGGCACGCAGATGAACGCGCGCTGCGTGACTAGGCAGCCACGACACTAATTAGCAACTGAGAAGGTAGGAGAAAATGAGATCCTGGGAGAGCCTTTGTTCTGGTACCGTTTTAGAAAATGGAATTTCTGCTGTCAGAGAGACAGGGAGTAACCCAGATTGGATGCAAAAGCAGGTTTGTTGGCTGGGGACGGGGCAGCGGGTGCTGGTGAGAAGCCACGGGAGTGCGCACGGACGGAGCAGCCTCCGTGGGCTGTCGGCAGCCCCAGACTAGTGACAGCCTTCAGCGCTCCTGCCCAGGGCCCGGGGCCAGTTCCAGAGGAGCTTTTCCTTTCTCCTCGCAGCTGCTAGCGCTGGGGGAGAGCTGCCCGAAAACAGCCTCAGCACGGGGGAGGGCATGGCTGAACCAACCTACGTCAGGAAACCTGGGACAAAAAGGAGTGAGTGCTGGAGAACGACCCCCTTGCTCCCCTGGGCTGCCCATAGTCTCTATCCCGATTGTATTAACTTCCTTTCAGTGTTAGATGATGAAGCCCTAAAGAGATACTTAGGAGGGACTTTGGCGAGCCCAGTTCCAGCCCACTTCGGGCTGGTGGGTGGTGAGTGCCGTGTGTGCTCCAAATGGCAGGAACCGCTGCCATGCAACCCCGCGTGAGGAGCTGGCGCCAGCCTCCGCGGTCCCCGTGGCTGGATGGTTTCAAGGCGAGCAGCTCCTCTCGGGCAGGAGCTCTCTGCCGTGAGGCCCAGGATCGCGGTGGCTGGGCCACCCAGAAGGTACTGAGCCTTGGTCAGCGACGGCTGTGAGACAGACACCCCCCTGGACCCCAGCACTGCGGTTCACGGATGTCCTTCCCTCTGAACAGTTGCCATTCAGCTGTAGTTCAGTTTTCTCCAAAACCAGCCAGGTGCCCTTTACAGCCCGTCGTGGGCAGCTGGAGGCTGAAGCGGTCCTCGGAGCCCATGGCAGCACAACGAGGAGGGGGGGTGGCATCAGCACTGGCAGGCACCATGCAATTTTAATGCCCTTTCCGTTGCCAAGGATACAAACCCCAATCAATCAGCCACAATCCCTGGCTGCGGGGCTGGCTGCACGGGAGCTGCCTGAGACGGCCCCTCGCCGGGGAGGGTGCGGCGGTCGCAACACACCGGTGGAGGCAGAGCGCCGACCCCACAGGCTGATGTCCCTGGTCCTCGCAGGTTTTATATCCAGCCCCACCTGGCAATGGAGCTGCTCGTCCCTGCAGAGAGGAACCACACCCAGGGTGGAGCCCTGCAAGTGTTTGCTAGCGAAGAGGCCAGAGACCAGTTACCTACTGAAAACAGTTCCAGGCCACGCACAGGGTGATGGGAGTGCTGAGAACGGGGCTGGCTAACCACACCTAGCAGATGATTTATTATCTAGTTCCCAAAACCATCCCTGTAAAATCAGGCCTGTCCAGGAGGTGTGACACAGGGACATGACACTGTTGACAGGGACGTGACTGCACCCATAGCCGCCCGGCTGATGTGTGCCGATGTAACACCCGGACAGAGGGAAGGAGGAAGCGAATTGATCTTCATTATTTACATGATGCCCACAGTTGGTCAGGGTGGTGCAGACAAGCGTAAGCCAAGGGCACCCCACGGGGCTCGGGAACTGACAGCCCAGCTGACAGCAGGCACTGGGAGCATAATTTAGGACTTTGTGACGAGGTAACAGCCTCAGAGCCTCCAAGAGCAGGAGCAGGAGGGAAGCACAGGCACGGCTGAGTGCCAGGAGGCACATGGTGTGAAGCTTCTGTCCCACCTCGGCTTTTGCTGGGCTAAAGTGCCTGTTGTAGCAGTGGACTCCTGCGGCAGACTGGCAGCCTCTGTTCCCAGGAAACTTGTCTAACCTCCCTCCCCGCCACACCAACCTGTCCACAAAATGCTTCTAGTGAGCACTGGATACGCACACCGAAAGAGCTACAAGCATGTTGGTTGGGGTTCCAGGGGTGGCAACCTGCAGAGGTACCACTGGTCCCCCAGTGTCACACTGGGATCAAATTGAAAGCAGCAGAGTAGACACTGGCTTGGTGAATACAGTCGTGGCTGAGTGATGCTGGCTGACCCACTAACAGTCCCCCATGAACATGGGATTACCTAAATGTCTCTCCTACACTAGGTGTCCTGGCTCCTTCTGTAGCCAACAGAGAGAGGGAAGAACATCTTGAGAGCTATTTATCCCACTCAGCTTGATGGGAGGACTGTCCTCCACCACTGCTGCTCTCTCCCTTGGCTGCAGGGAACACAGGGGCGCAGCATAGAGCAGCTGCCCCACCTCAGACAGCTTGAATGCCCCATGCCCTGAGCAGGAGGCTCTGCCTCCTCCCGAGGAGCTTAACACCACCACAGAGACTGGCGCTGCAAAGCCAGCCCGGACCTGTGCTGATGGAGAGTGTGGGAGAGACACAAAAAGCAGGGACAGCAGAGGCCCCTTGAGCGACGCACTGCTCCAGGGCAGTGGTAACATTTGCTTTGCAACCTGAACGGACCGGGGAGATTAAACTCTCGTACAATGTGATCCACATGGGTGGACATGCACAGAGGATGCTCTTGTCCCCCTGCATCCCTGCCAGTGGCAAGGCCACCCTCTGGTGCCACAGAGCCCCACAGGACACAGCCTCCAGCCCACGGCTGGCCCAGGTGAGCAAGCCAGCTGGGTTTTTGAAGAGATGTAACCATTTGCAAACCGCTTCCCTGTGACAATACATTAAACGCCAGCTCATTACCGTGGGATGGTTTACTCCAGATGCAGCTCCCGTGTCTTATTTCAGATTACCATCACATTAAACAGTCATGGGTTGGCCCGGTCAAAAAGGGGGGCTCCATCAAGAGATCATTATGTCTGCCTGAATCCAAGAACAGATCCTCCACTGGGAATATTATGTCCTTGTAGCTGTTCAGGTCTTCCCAGGAAGGGAACAGGATCTGCTTAGAGCAAATAGAAGCCATTACAATCAGGGTAAATTAGTAATGGTGAGTGGGAGAGAGAGGAGGAGAGGGAAAGGGGTTATTGTGATTTTTCCTTCCTACAGACCATGTGTCTGAGCCACTTACATTGCCAGAACACAGCACCCTCGCCTCCCCTCCGAGCCCAGAGCTCAGACCGCCTGCTCACGAGCTACTTTGGGATTGTCAATAACCAGCGGGATGGCATTATGGGTTGTTAGACGCATGAAACCTGATTCTGTTCCTAATGGTAGTGTCGTCCAGTCCAGTGGCAGCACAGGCAGGTCTGTAGAGTGAGCAAAGGCAGAATACACTGGTGTTTGCTCTGTTCATCATCACTAAACACTTGCCTTTTTAATCAGAAGCTGCAACGCCTGTTGAGGACTAATTGTGGGGTCCTTAAGGTGCTGCAGGGGTAGGACTGTGCCTCTGCAGTGGTGTATATTTTCCATTGTGTAAAACACAGGATGCCAAGTAATTCACTGAACCCTGACTGCAGTCCTGGAAAAAAGAAGCAAACTGACCATCAGAGATGCCTTCAGACGCAGGGCGCCTTCCTTCCCTCCTACACGATCTATAAAAGGCAGGGCTGGTTTGCTAGTTTGGGTCTACAACAGTCTGATTGCCACAGCCCAGAGACAAGTCCAGCCACAATAGCATTTTAAAAAGCCAATATCTGCCTGCTTAAGTGAGCACATGTGTCAGGTCACTCACAGGGAAAGGACCGTCCCACCCCTGGCCCCTCACCAGCAGGAATGCGAACTAGAGCCCTCTGGCATGAACCTGGCATGACCAGCAAACCTGGCAGGCTCAGACTCTCCTCCTGTTCATGTTCTTCCACTCCTCCTAGGATGCTGCTGCCTGTTGCCATCTTCCACCCAACTTCAGGCAGATTTACTATCTGACAGGAGGCATTTCAGAGGAGTGAATGGGAAATTAATGCAAAACCAAGAGGAGCTTGGTCTAGGGCTGCGGAGCTCCTGTAAGGCTTCTAAAGGAGACACTTCCAGCTCTCCACCATGCCCATCCCTCTCTCTGAAAGAAAGAGCTGTCATACAAGCCATTAACACGAATTTCTCCATGGCCTCCTGGAGGCTGATGCTCAGTTTTTGTGCTGCTGTGAGCTGACCCAGCACTGTCCAACCAACCAACATGTTCAGAAGGGGTGGGAGAAGCTGGCAAATGTCCCCAAAAGTGGGAACGGCCCACCCTTGCTCAAACCTCATTGCTACAATCAGCCATCTGCTGCTCACAACAGGCCAGGAAGTGGTACTGCAGTACCAGACATGCTTGAGTCCTCCTGTGGCCCCAAAACCTCACCCTGAACCTCGCTGGGAGAGTGCTCCTCATGGCAGAGCCACCAGTACCAGGAGCCTCCACAAAAGTGCAGCCCCTGGGAAAAAGCGGCGACTCCTGGCTGACCCCACGGGAAGGGACTTCTGTTTCAAGAGCTTTCCACAGGTCAGTAGGGTCTCGCACAGTGGCGATGCTGCTGAGCAGCGCGGCTCCGGTAACGCATACCTTACAGAGCCTTGCAAACGTGCTTTTGCGTGGTGATTTACTGGGAGCTTCCCAAAGTTTTCTGACAACCTTCACGACAGCACGCAGAGGGACATCTCCTCCTTGGCACCCCATTTAACAGTAACAGCAGACGACCAGGACGCCTGAGGGGTGGGACGCAGGCAGGTGGTAAAGAAAAAGGATTAAACCATGAAAGATATCAAAGTACAAAACAGCCAGCGAAAACAACCAACCAAACCTGGTGCTGAATATGCTCACTCTTAGTTATCAGGAACTGAAGCATCTTTATTTATTCAGTTTTTGATACACCTGTCTATTGATAAATTATTTTTACTTAACAAGCCTGAAAAATACAGCATTTATTTCAATAGATCACATTATTTCAGAGGTTTATGCAGCCAGTGTAATTTTCTCCCCAGATCTCCACAGTATTTCAATTTTTTCCCCTGTCTTGGTGAAGGATAAAGCTGAGCAAATATTTAGTAACGGATAATTAATTCAGCCACTTCTTTTCCATCCCCTCTGAGACACTCATTCACTGGATGTTGTTCAAGACTCAACAATTCTGTCTTTCTCTTCTTTACTTAGCTGCTAAACTATTTTCAATAGTTTCTGCTACCTGTAATCGGAACAGTTTTGAATGGCCACTGGCCACAGGATATACTTGCCTGATGGAGCAGAAATACTTTCTAGACTCTTGCTTTCTCTCCTTTTTGTTTTGTTTTTTTTGTTTTCTGCTTGGAAGGTTCCTGAGAAAAAGTTATTTATATGAGGCATAAATTCAAAGGAAGCACATTCACTCCCGAATGCAGAACACTCCTGGAAAACAGCTGCCCAGCTCTGCTGTGTGGAACCACAGAGTCATGGAATCATTTAGGTTGGAACAGACCTTTAAGATCATCGAGTCCAACTGCTGACCTAGCACCCAGCCAAGGCCACCACTAAACCACGTCCCTAAGCACCACATCTACATTGTATGTTACATTAAGAGGGCAGTGCCCAAGGGTCCCAGCCCGTAACCTACCACCTCATGGGCCTGCTCAGTCCCTGGGGTCACTCCTGTATCCAGCAAGAGCTCAGTGACCGCAGTCACTGCCCGCTGTGTCACTGGTACCTGCATGCTCATGTTCACGGAAATGAGAGACTTCAAGCTCTTGCCATATGCATCAAGTCTTACCTTCTTATGGAACTTTGCCTAACCCATTCAGCTAGTAAATACAGTCTGAAAACTTTCCCTGTTTTTCCTTATTTTTTACCAGTTACTTCCCAACTCATGTTACCATCAGCACATGCCTATGGCCCGAGTCTCTGTTACCTGTGGCATTCACAGACAACAAATGTCAATGTCATAAGCCACGTACAAACAGGCTGTTAAACTTTATAGTCAACAGCTTCTCCACTTCTCCGTGACACTGACAACAGAAGTGCCTTAGGTCTTTTTCTGATAAAGTGCTTTCTGTGGAGTAAGCGAAACAGATGTGGCACAGCAAATTTTATTACCTCAGATACACTGTGTTAGCAATGGGTGTGTGGTCTGGCAAGGTAATCTGAACTATTAAATGCCAAAGAAAGCTTCTTAAGTTAATCAGGGCTTAATTTAAATAAACAAGCCACCAAAAGATTAACAAAAGTCCTCAATGGAAGCCAAATGCAAAAACAGTTTGTTCACAAAGTTCTTGACCAAAGGCATAAAAGCAACTGGGATGAAACTGGCCCACAGACTCCCCCTTTTTCTCCCCTTATTGGCCCACCAGTGAAAAAGACGTTAATTTTCTGAAACACCAAACTCAACCATTTCCAGCTCCATTGATGCGAACAGCAGTTTTGGCAGCATCGTCACAACTGCGTGTGCTAATACTGCATATGAGGAGGAGAGGAGGAGGAGATGGGATGACTCTATTTTCATGACAGAGAGGAGTCTGCTGAACCCTCCAGGAAAAGACTTGGACCTGCCTGAGCTGAAGCCCCCAGCGCTACTGACGGTGTTTGCAGCACAGCAGAAATTCCTCTTCCCCCCGGGAGCACCCTGCAGGGTGGGGAAGTGCTTACGGGGAGAGCAGCAGTCCTGTGGGTAATTTCACTGCCACAAGCCACTGCTCCACGAAGCAGGGCTCCTCGTAGTAGGTATGTTACATGTACACATAAATATTCACATGTCCAGCACCTAAACAGGTCAAGATACTAATCTAAAAACTCTCATCTTAGGCCAAATATTGCTATTTTATCCCACAAAGGGAATAAATGACCAAACCTTGGTGAACAAAACATGCCAGGCTGGAGTCCATACACAGTACTTTGGGCCAACATGCTATATATGCATATATATAGCATGTGTATATATATATCAGGTTCTTCATCAGACAGTCATTATTTAATGCTGTTGCTCTACAGACTCTCTCTTAGTGCTTTCAGTACTACGACAGGTACAGTTTCAAGTATTACCTTTTCCCGATGCAAAATCATCTTCTTTCTTTATTTTTTCCCATGAAAGCTGCTGATTATCTCCCAAATGTCTTAATGTCATGAAAAAGTCTTGCTATTTTAAGTGTACATTTACCCGTTCATTTATTTACAACCAAGCTGCAAATTTACACTGAGCTGGAGTTAAATAAAATCAATACATGAAAGAAGAATATCAAAATAAATAGTCAAAATCTAGGGTAGGAGAGCTACAAAAAGTATTCCTCCATGACATTTCACTTGCCCTTGGGCAAAAATAGTTCAACATGACAAAATTTAACACCTCTTTTGTTACTCAGACCATGCTAAAAATAGGGACAAGGAGACCGGTTGATGACTAAAGAAGAACATTCTATTTAATCACAGTATGTACATCCAAAATACCAATGACAAAGCTGCATTTCAAAATGCATTCACAACGCCACGCTGCCACTGGTCAATGTGCCAGACGCAAAGTTCTTACAAGCAAAAAGGAAATCCCAGCCCTGGACAACTCGTGGAAAGGCCAAGCAGAGGGCAGCAGGGTAGGAGGGGCAGGAGAGCGCCCCAGGCAAGCGCAGCTCTGCAGCTACCCTTCGCCTTCGTTCGCTCCCTACTTACCTCTCCCCACATCTGCGTTCCAGCGTGGTTGTGACCTTCCTTTCCCGACCTGCTGTGCCAGGTGAACACCAGGCTGTTTCCTACACCAGTGTTTCATATTGAAATGTTTTGCACACAAGGCATTTCCAAGGTACGATTACGCCCATCAGCAGTGTAACTCTATTTTACACTTGGGCAAGCACTTTCCTTTATATTGCACTGGAACTGTCCTTTCATAGAGAGACTCGCCTGAGGTCACTGGGGAAGCCTGGGGGACAGCCAGGAAAACAGCCCCTGGTTGTAAAACCCCACTAGCCACAGGACCATCGCTTCTCTTTCGTATGAAAAGAAAATTAATATATTGAATTCCTCATTGTTATCCTCCTCACATTGCTTCATTTTCTGCTTCAAGTAGTCCTCTCTTTAGATTCACCTTGGATCTCAATTTTCCTCACATTAGAGACGTGTTAGCACCAGCGACAAACGCAAAGTTCCCATTCTCAGACTGTGCTGCTGGTGACTTGGAGCCACGCTAGATCACGTAAACAGTGTGCCACTTGCAGGGGAATAGGAATAATACCAGGCTGCTGCTTTAGTACAACTACATTTCTGTGCACAGAAAAAAAAAATGGCACAAGAAACAGTAAAAAAAAAAACAAACCTCTCTATCTCCTTTTCCTTCTGCCAATGTCCCCAGGAATGAATGGAATTCAAAGACGCCAAATATAAACGATTAAAAAAACAAATGAAGTTTCTGGTTGGTCAAAATCAAGTGTAGCATCCCTCTGGCATCTTCCATGGCCTCTGTCAGGGAATTAGTACTTACATTTAACATGTCCCAAGTGCTGTCCATCAATCGCCTTATTAACCCCACATTGCCAGCCCCATGGAGGGTCTCTATCACCTCGGTGCAGGAAGTTTCCTAATGACCATGTTCAGCCTTTCTATGGCATGAAGGGCAGGTTATTTCAGTTTTTTCCTGCCGGCCAGCGAGCGCAGTGGCAGCAATCCCTCAATCCATTCATTGGCAGCCGACATCATCTCCTGCCAAAAGGCCACCTCCTCTTGCGTGGAGTCCATCCAGTCCACAGAGATGCCGTAGCTCAAACCTGAAAAGAACAAGAAAACTACAATGTTGGGAGTGACACAAAGAGTTTCTTCCCCAGGCAAAAACACTCAGTGGGGTGTAACTGTTGCAGGCAGCCTCTTAACATAACTTGCCCCCAGCAAGCTGCATCCTGAACACCTCCTGTTCTTCTCGAATGACCTCCGTTTTACACCAGAGCTCACAGTGAAGCCGACGTAAAAGCCACAAAGTGCAAGAACCCCAAACATAACCTGCCAAGGGAAACAATGCTGGGCTCAAGCCTTTTCTGCATCTTTTGGAATGGTAAAGAAGGTCTAAAAGGACCCTTTTTCCCCTTAAAAGATTTTCTTGTGGACAGGGTGGGCTATTCATCAAAACTCTCTTACTCTCACTTCATTTGTATAGGGATCAAACATACGATAGCAGAAAAGTGTGTACATTAATTCCAAGTCGATTATTCAACTCAATTTTCACGTGCCAACTAGTTGTCAATGAGATAAGGTCTACCTTTGGATCACAGCTTCTCTTGGGGTTGATATTTTTACATCTTGCTTATGAGCTTATTCTTGTTGCCCCTTTGCACTGGCTAGTTCACAACCCTCCTGGTGACATGGCAGAGATGGAAAACAGAACACAGAAGCAAATCCAATAAATACAGGCGCACCTTCCAGCTACTACGAGCCTTGTCCTGGTACTCTCAAGGAACAATTATCCTATATTGATAGGATCTGAAAATCTTCTGCTTGTCTTTTGTCTCTCAGAGAGCCCTCTTGCTTAACAATAAACAGTTTAGGAAACCTTAGATATCCCACTGACAAATACAAAGATGAACATGCCATCTGTCAAAGCCTAGGTCTGGGGTACACTGACAGCTAGGGTAGGATGTTCAGAGAGGGACAAACCTCAGCGCTGCACAGCTGGGCATGGGAGGTGATCCCGTCTGCTCTTTATAACTATGCCTTAAAAATACTGGAATTTTCCTAACTTCAGGGATGAGTAACGCCAGCGAAGTAAACCACTTCCAGCTACACACAGGTCTAAGTGCTTCTCTGAACTGGAACCTCAACTCCCAGAGACAGGGGCTGTCTCCCAGCGGAGCAAACGGCACCTCTGCTGAGGTCTTTCAGGACTACATCGTCTAAACAAAACCAAAACAAAAATCCAACAATATCACCTTAGTCTACACCCAGACAACGCCATTTTTCCAATGTGTGACTCAGTTCCAGCTGACGTACTCTGAGGACTGATTATCTACCAGGTTAACTAGTGCAGCTCGCCCTGTTTTTCAAACACTAGTTACTCCTGCTAGTAAAGCATGTCAAGGGAGGAGGTGATGTGGACGGAGTCACCAGGTGGTGCTGTCCCACATGGCATTCATGTTGTCTTCACCCCTGAGCTCTCTTCCCTGGGAGGAGCAGCAATATAATGTTGACTGCTAACACAGCCTGTTTTCCTGTAACAGCCAGAGAACCCTCCGATGGACCCAAGGAGATTCTTGAGTTTTGCCAGACGTCAGAGCTGATGTCATCAGAAAATGTGGCAATAGAGGGTTGCTATCATGGTACCAGGGTCCCCTCCATTCCCAACACAGTGCAAGTACCGAGAGTCTCACCAGTAACTGAGACTCCCCATCCCTGTTTCTCCCCAACAGGAAAATACTCTGCAACTTCCCGTGACATCTTGTGGCTCAGCAATATGGTAACAGTATGCATTTAATGTCAAGGAAATCACGTACCTGTCCCGAGGCCCAGCCTGATTCCTCCGAGGAAATGGTTGGTAAGTTTTTCATGATCCCACACAGTCAGCTCAACACAAGCATCTTTTAGATCCTCTGTGTGAAAGCCATCATACACAATAGTGTGATTGAAAACAGGGTTTGGGTCTCTCTTGATGACTCGGGTCTTTTGGTAACTCTTCTTACTGGTGTCTGGGAGCACGTAGCTTTGAGAGGAGAAAAAATACAGCATGTAGTATGGAGTATCACCTGAGATTTGAACTGTTCCTACAAAGTTCCCCAGTCTAAACGAGACTCAGTTCTGAAGAAAGGAGGAATTGAATCTCAACATGAGAAATCTCTGCAGATTTAATGGGAAATGTTCATAATTCCTGGAGGAATTTTGTCAAGAAAATACATTTTAGAAGCAACCATTTTCAGAAAGGAGGTTACTTGCTTAAAATCTGCTTTTGGCAAATGTTTTCGCAAAAATGTTTTACATTTAAAAATGGACATTACTTTCACGTATTTCTATTTTCATAGATTTTCATCACTTAGACACCTAAGAGAGCATTTCAAAATGATCACTTAGGCTTCTTGAGCAGCAAACCTTTCTGCAGGAGAACTCTGTAAGGACTTAAAATATACAAAAAATGGTGAGCACTTCAAAGCACTGAAAAAAATCTTCAAACTTCTTAAAAGATTTTTAATTTTCTAGAGTATTTGCAGAACCGTCACCCTTGTAACAGGCAGACCTCATGTTGCAGGCTGCAGAAAACATGCACATACTAAATTCTGGAGATCAAAGCAGGATCCATCCATCTCTACATTATTCTGGCAAGTCCCTAACAAATTCCAACCTTTGCGTGCAAGCCCGTATCACGGCAAAACTCACAACTTCACATGAACACGCTGGGCCGACGTGCAGAGCCCAGGTATTCCTCCCACTCAGATGTTACTGAGGCAAATCTCTGAGTTAGTCTCAGAGAGTGAGTGACCAAGACCTTTCCCACAAGGATTTTCCTAACTGGGCCACAAGTGGATAACAGGGGCAATTCTCTCCTACCGCTGTGTCACACGAAGGCTGTGCTGGGCGAGGCCCAGCTAGGTGAGCCTGAGAAAAGACAACATATTGCCTTGGGGAGCTGCAGACCCAGGACCAAAGCCAATACCATGCTCGTGCACTTACCATTTCACAAAGGAGTCAACTCCAGAAGGACGCAACTGCAGCAGGTCCTTGACGTCTTTGACCCAAATGTGAACTTCGCCAGAGGGAGGATTCTTGGGACCTGCCATTTAGGAGAAGAGAAAAACTGTCGCGCCAGTCCTTATGACAGCTAGAAAATGACAGGCTGCCTGCAGGGCGCAGCAACATGACTTCTCTGCGTTCCCACTCCCTCGGGAGCTCTGCACCCCGCTGCCTGCGTGCCACAGCACTGCTACCAGCCCCGTCACACCTGTAGCTGCAGAGGGCTCCTGACACAATGTGCTGGTGCTGCTTGGAACCAGGAAAGGAGAAGGAACTGCTGGGCAAACCCAACCTTGTGCCTGCCCCACAGTCAGAGGGGTTGTGTGCTGCTGCTACCACATCGCAGCACCCTACAGTGCCCACAGTGCTCCTAACAGCTGATGAGTTTGAGGTTGTGCAGCCCTTCCTCTCTCCCCAACACTTCCCCAGTAAATCCAGAAGTGAAGCTCAGATGTAGGCTGCAGACAGTGCTATCAAGCACTGCCGTTGTGCCTTCGTGCTGGTCTCTAAGACCTTGCTCTAATGAGATTACTGTTTAACCAGCCTAAAACAGATGAGGCATCGCAGTTGCATGTCTAAGGGCAATACTTCTTAATGCATGAAACACACTTTACCCAGGCTTCCTGGAGGGACGTACTTAATAGACAGATTCATCACCCCTCGATGATCCACGCCGTTAACAGCAGAGAGGCTCTGAAACAGAAGGAGTTATGATTGATTAAATAAGGCATTGTATAAACACAGCAAGGCAAACAGCTTTGGAGTTTGGTGGAGGGGCACAAACGGACAAACTCTGATTTTGCATGGCTGGGGCAGCCCGTTCTCAGGGCAGCTCCTTTCTTCATGGCTTTGTTCTCAAATGCAGTCCCTCAGAACCAAAAGCCTGAGGATTCAGAGCCAGGCTGCCCTTCCCGAGATGTCCAGTGGACGTAATGAAGCATTTTAGTTCTAAAGATCAAATGTCCTTTATGTTCTGAAAAGGGATCTCAGATCAGACCTCTGCACCAGAAGCGTGCAGGAAGCTCTACGGGCTTTACAAAAGTGGCACTTGAATATTTACCTCTCCAGGCACGTTCAGCTGCATCACCTTGTACACTGCTGTCTGTTTTTAAGGGATGGTCTTTATGTGAGTAGAGAGAGAGGCAAAGTCATGTCAGAGTTTCTGTTGATTAGTGTCAGATCACATTTATGAAAAGTGTCCCTACAGATCAGTCACCAAATAAGACCTGAGAAGGCCTGTGTTCAGAGCACTGAATGTGCACTAACGTCTCCAGGGCTTCTGTGTTTTACTGCGCTTCCCTAGGTACAATTCAGGTTGTTCTGCTCCACCACACCACCCAAACACCTCAGAGGAGTCAGGAAGGACTTATGCCACCCCTGAAGGCTTCAGGGTTGGGCTGGGAAGCAGGACTGCAGCAGAGACACTTACTCGGGGCTTCAGCGGGTACCAGTTGAGTTTCTTGTTGCTCCAGTCCCAGCTGGCCAAGTCTACTTCAATCTCTCCCAAGAAACTGTTACGTCCCAGCGGATCATTGTGCCAAACAGAGAGATTTAATTTTTGGATCAGCAATACCATTTTCTCTATTTTATACTAGAGGAAGAAAGAGAAGCCAGGTTGTTCAAATTTTTCGTCTGTTTCTTTCACAAGCAGAAATAAACTACTCAAAAGCTTGAATAAGCTCTGGCTGAGACACTCAGACCCGCTCCACACATGCACTAACAGACTGGCCTCACCCTGAACGTCTCTTTTCTTGCCCTGTAGCAATACTACTGCCCTGGCACAGCTTTTCTGCTGAGTACAGGGAAACCCAGCGCTCCGTCACAGGGCAAAACCAATATTCTTCCAAGAATTATTAACACTTGGGCGTTGTTAAATAATCCCCTAGGCTTTGATGAGTAAGATCATGTAATGAACGAAGACCTTCCTTACCCAAGGGAAGATCAGTGCAGCACTGGTGGGAGGCAGGCGAAGAAGCCTGGCCCAGAAGGCAGGATCTTTCCAGAGCTGACCTGGTACATGTGCTTGCTACAACACAGGTTTTCAGAGCATGTGTTTACCCGTAACACCTCGTTATAAATGGGATTCACTGTCCTCTTCTTCACTGAAGTTTTCCTTTTACCCATTCTAGCTTTGTCTGGGAGCAGGTAAGTTTTAACGTACCTAGAAAAGAAAACACATTCCAGCTGGATATTGTTCCACATCACCAAGCTCTAACAACACTTGTGAACAGTGACATGGAAACAAAAGCCCTGGAGTTGACTCTTTGAGGGCAAAACTAATTAAGAGACCTGCTAGGATATTAACTTGGCTTGCATGTGAAGTTATAAATCTCACTGGAGGCGGGTGGATGCCACCAACATTCAGAACAGGCGGCTGTCTAGGGAACACGGGAAGCCAGCAAGGCCATTTTCTGAAATGCCCATAACATCAGGCATCCCTGTGCATTCAAAACAGGTGATTAGAGCAGGAGGAAAGCGGTGGAACCGTCTTTAGTCTCTCGGTTCAAATCCAGCCCTGTTTCATCATCTTTCAAACTAGACCACTAACCTCTGTACAACTACCATTAAGCCCCTAACAGCACTTCTTTATCTTTTCATACAGACTGTTCTGCATCACCAGACTCATTACCAAGTGTGTTCACCACTTTGGTTCACTTTGATCAAGGTTCATATGGCTGCAGAGAGAACACATTCAGCAATGCAGAAGTCACAAGGCACCAAAGGGTCACTCACGGGTCAGATCTGCCTTTCTTCTCATCCACGACAGCCAGGTCCTTGCACTGGACACATGAACCTGGAACTCCCGGTTCTTCTCATCATAGTCCTAGAGCAAACTCCACGGTACCTTGGGCATCCCACGCTCCCAAAATCACCGCTGTAGACACTGAGCACGCTGCCACTCACCTGCCAGGTGGAAAAGCAAGGGCAGGGCCACTGAAATAGGCACCCTCCTGACTGGTTTCTGGACAAAGGCGATGGTCTGAACAGTGCGTTCCCAGAGAAAATGATCTGCAATTTCTGACCTTGTCTAGTACTGTGTCCTTGACACAGAAATGTCCACATCTGCACCTGTGCTCAAACAGGCAACAGTTGAGGAACTGAATAAGGGTCTCACAAGCATATGCTATCCTAGGTCAGGATTTAGAAGCAGTGTTCTCCTGAATGCTCAGGAAATGCAGAAGATTTTTCACACCTAAATCACAGAACTTTGGGAAATGAAGTCAAATATTCCTGGGGGACCACACAAGTCTCTTCTCTTTCCCTATGGTTACCACACAAACAGCTGCTATTCTGACCCAGTCTCATCACTAAGAAAGAAACACATTGAGACAACTTGACTGTCTGTGTATGACCTTCTTATTTCAGGTGGATATAGTCACACAACTGTGAATCAAATTTTAAAATAGGCTCATAAGGACCATATCAGACTAGAATGTAGGAAAAACTACTAGTAGCTTGTGGCTTGCTCACAATCTGCATGGAGCTGTACAAAACAGGAACAGATATAGCCCCTGTCCTGAAGAACCACTGTCCCACCAGAGACAGCCTGTGTGCATCTGCTTGCCTCAAAAGCAGAGGAAAATGAGGTTTCTATAGGTATAAATCAGGAGCCAGGCTCCCAAGAGTCACTTGCTTTCCCTGAACAAACTGCATTTGCCCCAATGCCTTAGGCTTCTTTTCGAGGCTTTGTCTTTCACTGCTGAAAAGTGATGATGCAGAAACAAAACACAGCTCCAGAAAGATGAGAGAATTTTGTATTGCACCACTCACTCATGACTCCCGACAGGATAACACAAACTAATACTATTTACAAAGCAATAATTAACCTCTTGGCACTTTTCTGTGGTAAAGTCATGAACATTTATCAAAAAACTTTCCTAGTAATTAACCCAATTCTTCTTTGTCTTCCTCTACTTCCTCTGGTTCTGAATTTCATTCTATTACAACCCTCGAGAACCTGCTAAACATCTTCTCTCAGGCCCTGAAGCTGCGTTTACCATCCCATCAGGATACTCACCCCACCAGAGAACCCTGAACGAGACTTTCAAGAACACCTTGGACACAAAAGGCTTATTTATAGCTCCCAGACTCTCCTGACTAGGAAAAGGACTCATTGCCCCAAAGTTCAGGGTTTTTTTAAACATATTTATGTACATTCATGCCCTGCCCCTACTAGCTTGGCTTCACATATATCTTTAAATCCCACAACGCACCTCAGAGTTAACTGTAACAGTAACACAGCCAATTCAAGCACCTTAAGCAGCTCCCCCCAACAAAACACTGTCTCCAAGGAATCTTTTAAAAACGCTCAGCTAAACACATTCGGCACTTTTCAGCTTTCCTTAGAAGTTGAAGCTCTAAATCATGCTTTTGCTGCCCAACTCTGAGCCCCCTTGAGTTAGTTTAAGTGAAGGACGAGCTTGCAGAGGGCACCCATCTGCAGTGCCAACTGTCCCGGAGCTGGGCCACAAACATGTCACTCAGTAGCTGTGTGCCTCATTTCCCCACCTAGAAAAAGCGCCCCCCACCCCTCTCCTGCACGCTGCCAGGCTTCAGAGCATCTGCACTTCGGAGCGGGGGCTATCGCTTACTGCGAATTTGTCTAACAGTGACTCAGTGGGTCTCTAATTTGAGATGGTACCTGGAGACACTCTTGGAACGCAAGTAAGTAATTAACCCTCACCGTTCTTTTGATAATGTACCATGCAGAAACCAACAGGATGCCTCGGAGGCCACATCATCAGTATGAGCCTAAATGCAGTGTCACCGCATAAAACTGAGAACCCCTGTAGCGAGATGTCCGCGTTAAATACCTACCGAGGAGACAGAGGCCATGTCGGATGAGTGGCTGCCAATGCTAGGCGTCTTTTTGTGCTTGTTAAACTGGAAGCTGATTTCCGAAGCCGTGTCTGATTCAGTCTGCTCAGAAAATAACAAGCATCTTTAAGCTCTGCTGTGTGAGCACTTTGCAACACTACAGAGAAAAACCAATAGCTCAGCAGAGTCCCATTAAGCAGCGATCGGGTTAGGAGAGTGGAGGAGAGCGCAACGAGTCTCCCCAGAGGCATTCCCTCCGACCGGCAGCGAACGTCATCATTAACTGCCTCCAAACAGAGCTGCAGGCAACGGCCTGGGCTCTTGGAAAGGGCACGGAATAGCGTGATTTGAGACAGAGAAAAATACTAAAACTGAACCAGGATGAGGGGTTGGTCTGGGTTATTGGGGACTTTTTTTAAGGCTTTTCTCATTTATTTATGAAATAACCAAGGCGTGCTCCAAAGCAAGTACTGTCGGTGTCCAGTAGAAACATTCTCATGAAACCGACTGCCATTCAGGGGATGCTGTGAACATTACTCCAGCCATTTCTGGCCTCTAGCCTACCTCAGACAACAGGAGAGGAGAGGATCTGCTCAGCTCTTTGACTCTTTCAGGTTCAAGAAACTGTTGGGGTATCAAATGCGGTTTATTGTATGCTGTAGGTACAAATGAAAAAGGCATCAAGATACGTTGTCAGAGTCAGGAAAACATAAGAAAGTCACATTTTTGTTTAAGGGCACAAGCAAGGACGAAAAGCTTGTGGGAGGCACCAGAGTACCATCTACCATCTACTTGCACCGTCTCTGTCACCTGCTGTTGATGCTGACCCTCCCCAAGCCAGAACCTGCTCACTAATAATTTAAAGCTATTTTCAATGCATTTTCAGACAATGTGTGGGAGTGTGCAAACCCCCTCTAGTGGCTAATTTAATTAACTCATTAGCCTAAGGATGTAGATCTTGTTAGCACCACTTTCTTCGCGCTGATTTAATTTGGACTAAAACCATAGAGATCTGCCGCCTTGTCGAAGAAACCAAACGTGCTCACATTTTCATCTAGCACACTGCCCAGTACAAAAGAGCTGTAAAATAGCTATATCTACAATTTCACCATTGCTTACAACTCCCAAATACTCTGCTAGGCAAAGAGGTGGACAGTAGCCGGGTATCTAAAGGAAAAAAGTCAGAAAGCTTCATATGAACTGAGGAAGATGGTTACTGGACTGCTGAAATGTCTGAATAAAAGCTGTTTGTTCTCTGTCTCTCTTTTCTCAGTAAGTCCCTTGAAGATGACTATCTCCATCACAGAAGAACTTGTTTTTAGAAGATACATGTGGATAAACATGCATGCACAAGCTCACACACTTGTTTAGCGTGTTAGCCATGATGATACATTCTTCAGGGCTCACTCTGCCCAAGAGCTTCTTTGGCAATTTCCTTTTAGATGGTTCACCATTCCTTTCGTATTTACTGTTTTTATTTCCAAGCATCAGCAAAGCATGCAAGCTGTCCCTGCCCACAGACTACTTGTTTTACCATAAACGTAAGCGTAACTCTGTAAAGGAGGGTTCCCAAGGATTGATTTTGTGGGTCTAAATAACTTTAATAGGGGAAGGCTAAAACCGTTGTTGTCTTGTGAAGACCACGTCACTGAAGGGCAATGCATGTGGGACCTGAAGCTTTGAGACACCGTACTGTGTGACACATGCGGCATGCGCATGGCATGAGGCTACCACAAGGGTGGGCACGGCCACAGGGTGAGGCAGCGCATCCCACTCGTAGGCTGCCCTGAAAAAGACTCTCCTCCCTCCCATAACCAGGGGACAGGGTTACTTAAACGGGCTCGATCATTTCCTCTGAGCAGCTTTACCCTTCCTTGGGCATCGCCTTCCCAGCCATCTCACCTCAGCCCTGGCAGCCTGCGCCTCACCACTTTGCTTTTAGGCAAGCTTTTAGCTGTCCTCTTGGGCTTGCCAGTTTTCACCTTTGCTTCTGGCTTTCTTGGCCACAGAGGCTGCTGCTGTTTTCCTCCAGGGCCCTCTTCCTCGGCTGCAGCTTTCTTGGCCACCTTGGTGGCACAGACAGGTTTCTTGGCCATGGCCTTCTTTCCGTTTGCTGCTGCTTTCTTGGTTGCCTTCTCCTTAGCTTCTCAGGGAGAAACTGTCACCAAAGCCTGGCCCAGCTGGTAGCTGGGGAGATCAGTGCAGCAAACGGCTCTCTGGTCAGGTGAGTGGCTCAGGCTGGGCACTGCAAGCCCAGTGAGCGTTCTTCAGGAGCCTGCGGCACCACTCGGGGTCTGGCACCTCCGATTCATCCACTGCGCGGGCTGCCACGCAGCTCCCACAGTACTCGGTGGGGAAAGAGGGGAGATGGGTACGAGCTTCTTCCCAACCCATTTGAAGCCCTTGTGGTTTTTGCGGAAGACACTGAGTAACATACCATTAATCTAGCTGCAATTTCCTGGCTCTGAATTAAATTTTAGGCACTAGAAGCTCTCTAATTTGATGATGAAACAATATGTCATTTTCCTTGTCTGGTACACGTACAGACACCAGGGATGCAGAACTCAGGCACAATATATCACCTTCCGTGAATGTAAACCAAAAAGAAGAAAGAAAGATGTTACTCACTCTCTGTGGTTGTGTAAATGTTCACCATGCTCTTTGCAAGATTAATGCTATTTGCTCGGGCCAATGCCTGAGCGGCAGGAGAATGATCCCCATCTTCCTCTGGAATACACGAAAAGCCAAATCAACATGGTAAATAAATAAACACAAATGGGCAGTGTGTCAACAAGCACGTGTGTCTCTCTCTCTCCTGGCTTGTTCGCTCTGCTTAGAGCACCCTGCAGTTACATTACACAGGGCTGCTTTCAAATCATCAGTGCACTTTAATGTCTCTCCCTGAGAGTAACTCCTCACTACGATGGGAACACTGGATTAACCCAGTCCCTAAAACGGGGAACCAGCACTTGCAAAGAGCTTCCAGTGCAATACAGCCATCTGCTTATATAGTCCCGAAACGAATGTAGTAATAAGGCAAAAACCTGAGAAATATAAGCATGATCTAGTATAGAAAGGAAATATCTATGTTTACCTGAAGTGCAACTCAGGATTTTCATAGAAATGTTCACAGGAATGACACCATCATGGTTGAAAACAATGTATAGGAACCCAGACAGATCAGACTCCTTGTTCAGTCCACTTTGGTTGCAGTTTAATATCCCAATTCACTTGTGCATTCCCAAAAGACCCAAAATCTCATTTAAGCACTGACAACCAGCAGCTATACCCAGTAGCCTAAAGGCCAATGTATTTATTAAACACTTTGCTTTACATTTTATTTCTTCTGTTTGTGTCAGACTTATCTCTACCACCACAAAAAATTCCTCCAGCCCACATTTGAAGAAAGTATCGTCTTCCCAGTGAGTGAAATAAATAAGCTCCTGTGATATGTTGTAGGTAACGCTAAAGAAATGGAGGGCTGTCCCGAGCTGAGGTGCTGGCCGGGAAGGCAGGCGGGCTAGTGGTGGGGAGGAAGGCACGGGAACATGGCACTGCCCCCTTTTACACTCGCACTGTGCTACATGAGGTTTGTTTCCAGCGCTGTTTGCTAAACACGTCCCGCACATGCTAACTCTGCACAGACTGCAATACAGGATAAACGGACAAATGAAGAAAATAGCAAAATGCAGAAGGGCGAGGGAAGAAAACAGGCTTAGGGGTGACTCTCTACTGGGATTTCACAGGGTGCGGTTACAGCCCTCAGTACCTGAGCGAACAGCTGAGTCCATTCCCTGAACAGCTTCTCTCTCTCCGGCTGGTTCACCCGCTGGCTTGTCTGAAGGCTCACACGTTGTCTCCTCAGGTAGCTCTCCATTTATGTCCATGCTGTCATGAGTGCCCAGATCAGATCTTTCCTCCTTCTCATCATCGTTTTCACCATCTGTAAGCACAGGCTCGATCAGTATCTGCACCCTGCTCGCCAGGGAATTCGCTGTGCGCTTGCGCTCTTCTGCCACGATAAGCTCGTCCGTAGGCGTCTCTGGCTCAAACGTGCTGCCAGACACTTCTTTGGTAGGTGACTCGATTTTGATGGAAGACGCTCGCACAGGCAATCTGGATTTCTTGGAGCAGCGCTGTGCTGCCTTCTCTTCCTCTGGCACCGGCGGCTTCCCATTGCTTTCACTCAGCGGGTTGTTTCTTGTCACCAGGCTGCCTTTGCTCTTGGCGTACGTGGATCTAGGAACGACAGAAACCGAGCCCTTTCTTGCAGGGCTACATAGCTTGGTTCTTCCTCGCTAGAAGACAAGGTTATTGTCCTTTTGTAGGGGGTTCTTGTTTTGGTGAAGACGCCAGACTTCTCTTCGCTGCTCTGGCCTTGCCCAGACTGCACAGAGAGCGAGCGGCACAGCTTGAACTGCCGACTGTCTGCCTCCACCCCGCTCGGGTCCTCTGGCATGTTTCCCACTGCCACAGAGTCTGCTCCCTTCTCCCAGAAGTTCTTCAAGTTCTTGAAGTGCTCACGATCAAAGCCAATATCCTCCTCTTTGCTACTCATTGATGAGATGGTGTAGTTCACGCCTTGCTTCACAGCCTGCCTGCTTTCCCCCTCTGCCGCCAGTGGTTTGGGGCTTGCCAGCAGCTTTCTATTTGCAAGGCTGCTCTCTGCGGGCCCCACGTGATTCACAAACTGCTCGGATCTGGGGAAAGTTCTGCTTGGTTTCCTCTTAACTGGAATCTTGCTGGGAGCGTAAGTTTCTTCAGGTGGAGTTTTTGCCCCCGCTGTGGTGCCAGTGGCCCCATCAAGAGCTTCTCCTCCAGCCTCACTGCTGGGCTGAGGCACAGCATCCTCTGAGAGGCTGATGGGCAGTGGAGGTGCTCCATGACCTGCAATGACACAAATGCTCACAGCCTGTCCCACCACAGCACGCTGTATTTCCCTGGCAGTTCTGGGCTGCAGCTTCTCAAAGTGAAGCCAGGGGAATTTCTAAAAACCACCAGTATGTTACTAATTCTCCCCCATTTTG
This sequence comes from Bucorvus abyssinicus, assembly GCA_009769605.1. Taxonomy (NCBI): domain Eukaryota; kingdom Metazoa; phylum Chordata; class Aves; order Bucerotiformes; family Bucorvidae; genus Bucorvus; species Bucorvus abyssinicus. The sequence continues at coordinate 3,978,318 of CM020039.1, read as the reverse complement.
AGACTCTAGCAAGCCCCTCTCCATCTGAAGAAAGCCCTGAAAACCCCAGCCCTTCTCTCTGCAACAGGACATGGAAAAGATGCACTGAGCTCTAAATTGTTGCTGTGAGCTGGGAATTTGTTGGCAGCTTTGCTTTCAGTTTGACAGCTGGCTATTTGCTATGCACCAAAAATACACTGTACGCTCAAGGCAGGAAAGAGAAGGTAACTTGGATCTGTGGGTTAAGGAGTTGTGAGCCAAGCACTCAGTTTAAAATATACCGAGAGCCAGGAGAAGTTTTAGTCATTGTTTTTTTTTTTGCTTGGCCCCTGCTGCCTAGGGCATAATTCATCCAAAAGTTGGCAGCCCACTCTTAAATGTCAAGGGAAGAAATACTCTTTGATATTCATTTGTACACACACAAAAAAGTCTCTTGGTGTGTTTGATGTTGAATAACAAACCCACCATGGCTTACTGGAGAAAACCTTACCTTTTCTAGACAAATGCAAGCTGGTTGTTGCAGCCACAAACGGACTTGTTCCAGTGTCACTTTCTGAGGAAGAGACATCATGTGTACTCGATCTCTGAACGGAAGACAAACCCTATCAGTGTATATAAACTGGCAAGACTGGAAAAACATACTTTATTTGAGCACAGACCCCAGGGCAGGCAGTCTGTGGGGCCCGTGCCAGGAAGTACACACTATGAAGGTCCAAGGAACAAGGCAACAAAGTGCAGAGGCTGTGCCTATACTACCTTGTGCAATGCAGACAGCGGGACAAGAAGTCTCGGCTTCGGTTTTGGCAAGATTTATATTCCTCTGTGGTCTCAAGAGCAGAGGTGCTGGATCTGTGGGACGGGAGAAAAAACTGAGCAAGGAGATCAGTGGTAGCGATGTGCCTGGTAGGGTGATTTTTAGGCAGTCTTTAACGTCATCTCAGTTCTGCTCAGCTGTTTTGCCACTTTTGTCTACTGACCCAGCCCAACCTAAGGCTGCCCAGAGCTGGTGCCTCCATTTATTCTCTCCATTACTCCTTGGAAGGACTGGGAGACATATGAAGTGGCCTGAACTTAGCGTAAGGACAAGTCTTCCACTGCAGTCAGTCTAGAACTTGCTCAATAAAAACAATGGTGCCAAATTCCATGTTTAATCAGACTCTCCTCTTCTGGGAGAGAACCGTAAGGAAAACCACAGGCGGCAGCAGCGCCAGAAGATCCCCAGAGCCTCACAGGAGGGAGATGTGTTTCCATGCTAAGGCCCAGGAGGGAAGAGGCCACATGTCCCAGTTCAGGCCAAAGTCATAACCAGACTGATGGAGGATGTAGAAACTACAGGAATGATTATGACAACAATAGTCAGGGCAAAACTACAGTACAGGATATAAATCTTCACGCTTGGAATATAAATTAATTACTAACTGCCTGGTAAATAAATGGAAGAAACACATATCACAGGCAGTTTACTTGACTGTTTCTACCATCTTTGGGAGTGTCTAGGGGTGGCTGCTCTCCAGATGGAGAACAGAATTCAAGCTGGTGAGATTCCATATGGGAATGGTTTGTGCTTAGGGTTGAATGTGAAAAACAAAGCAAGTTTTTAAGGATTGAATCAACTCCCCAAAAAACCATCAGGATCATTGCTGTGCCAGTAAAGCATCTCAGGCTTGTTGGCTCTGGATCCTTCACTAAGCAACACCCAGCTGGAAGAGGTTTGGAGGTGTTGGCAAGGCCCATATTTAATATTTAACTGGAGCAATTGCTACCTGTGAAGAATGATTCCTCGTTCTGCTGACAAAAAAACCACAAATGAGATGGGAGCAACAATAAAAGAATATGTGAATATTTTAATGGCTTCTCCATATTCCATGAATATTGAGTGAGGTCACCAATTAGCTCACTGGAGCGCTTTTAGTGGGTGTTTCTGCTCAGTCAGCGCAACGTGAAATCCTACCAAGCCTTGATGGAGAGTGCTGAGCACCAGACACAGAGGTTGGTACCAGCAGGAAATGAGCGGTTTCCTCAAACAGTTCATTTTGTTAGAGTTGCTCCATGGCAAAAATTAAACAAATAAAACCATAATTACTCTGAAAAACTAACCAGAATATCCTGACATTAGAAACAGCTTCCATTTTACTGACCCCTTATCAAATCATACAGGAAAAGACTTTTCTGGGATAAGCACATTAGTGCTTAGTTATGAGGGGAGTATTGATATTCTGACAATTCCTGGAAAAGAGATTTTAAAAATATCCTATATAACCTATTACTTATACAGCCTTGGAAACTCAGTTAAAGACCAGGATTTAATGGTAGCATTCAATTTTCATTAGAAGTAAAAGCAGCAGCCAGAGCATTGCATGAGCAGTGGTGGTTACCTCTCCTCGCCTGTGCCAGCAGCGTGCTCGGGGAAGGCAGGACGCGGGCAGCTTTGCTTTCCAGACCCGTCCAGATGTGCTCATCGGCCTCATCTGTAATATAACAGAGGAATTACATTTATTCAAACATGTAATGGTCAGTGTGCTTTGTCTGGTGAAAGAAAGGCTTGTTAAATGTGTCCCACCAGCACAAACCCTGGGGATTTAACCCGCGCCCATCACCACGCAGCCAAGGCACCTCCAGACCCCACGGGTCTGAGAAGCCAAAGCGAGCTGCTAACGCCTGACTCACGCCAGGACTTGTCGCATCACTGGAACCTTCGCAAGACGCTGCTGCAGCTGTCAATAAAGTTAATCCGTTCCAGGATTTAAATTCAGCCGTTTCCTGTTTTGACTCAAAGTCATCCGATCTTGGCAAACAAAGGAGGAGGCCAATAGAGTTAATGAGGAGATCCCTGTTATTTTTACTGGCACAGGCTCAGCTATGTTTCCTAAGCTCTCAAACCCTAAAGAAAAAACAATAGAAGACGGTAACCTTTACCGCAGCCTGCCAGGGTGTAAAGTTGCATTAGACGTTTTGCTGGCAAACAGGTTTTCTTGCTACTGCAAAACCAAAAGGATTAAACTCTCAAACAGTGAAATAAAACTAGTCTGGTCAACAAGATCATAGATCACGACTGGTTTGGGTTGAGGGGACCTTCAGAGCTCGCCCAGTCCAACCCCCTGCAGGGAGCAGGGACTCTCCAACCAGAGCAGGGTGCTCAGAGCCCCAAGGTCCCACCTGACCTGGGATGGTTCCAGGGATGGGGCTTCTCCCCCTCTCTGGGCAACCTGGGCCAGGTCTGACCACCCTCAGCGTAAAAAATTTCGTCCTTAGATCTAGTCTAAATCTCCCTCTTTGAGTTTAAACCATCACCCCTTGTCCTGTCACAACAGGCCCTGCTAAAAAGTCTGTCCCCAACTTTCTTGCAGGCCCTTTAAGTACTGGAAAGCCACAGTAAGGTCTTCTGGAGCCTTCTCTTCTCCAGGCTGAACACCCCAAGATTTGCATGTATTTATTCACATGCAGCGTGGTCTGTTTTAAAGAGAAATCTACCTGTTACGAAAACTGCCAAATCTCTTTAGCATACACTTCACTACACAATACAATAGGATTGGAGGCTCACAGGATTCACATATGACATTAAATAATACTGTCTCGCTTGTTATCTGCTTAGAGAACTGCACTAAGCCCCAAGCAGACCAGTCCTATGGATGGGCTGTGATATCAATGTCACGCCGATGCTGCCCATGTGTTGACATCCAGCATCAGCCCAGTCAGCCCGCAAGTAACAGGGATATCCCAAGATGGAGCTTCATTCCCCCTTGCCTGTGCATCCCCTGGAGGAAAACGCTGCAGTCCCAACTCTTGCTCCCCTGCAGTGCAGGGAACCACAGCAGGCGTTGCTCGGGCTGTTAGCACCATGGGTCTGGCACACGCAGGAGATGGCAGCTGGGTGCCCCTGTGTTACCTCAGCAAAGCGAAGACAGAGAGTCACTCGGGAGTCTGGCTTTGTAATTACGAGCCAGGTTTAGAAACGTTTCCGAGAGAGGGACTGTGCTTTGTCCGTGCAATTGTTGGTGTGCAAAAAGCCTCACTGAACATCGTTTCGGGAAAGACGAGCGGTGGCATGGTTGGCGGCACGTGCAGGCCACACCACGTGCAGGAATGGGAAGGCACACTGTTATTTATACAGTGAGCCACATTCTCCTCTTCTGCCCCAGACCCGAGGGAGGGATGGCAGGCAGGTAGCTGCTCTGGAAGTAGAGGAACCAAACGCTGAGCTCCCACGTTTTCCCTCTGTCTGTCGTGGTTGAAAAGACCTCAACAACCAGACTGCATTCTTTTGTCACCTCACTTCCAAAGACATTGTGTCATATTTGCTTTTCACTGACACTTCCCCCGCAGACAGCGCTGGCAGAGGCAGCAGGAGCTGTTTGCTTCCTCCCATCCAAACACCGCCCTCAAAATGGCTCAGCCACTGACACAGCCGTGCCTGCCTTCTATACCCACAACCAAACGGGTTATCAGTACATTACAATCCATCAAGACAAGAAATGCCCTTGCTAACTTTAGGATGACACAGAATAAGAAGCAAATTCCAACAGAAATCAGTAGTGGCCTGCCCAGTTTAACTTGCCCGTACGTATATTTATATACGTATGTACACACCACTCCTGCTCTAACGCTTTAGCTGCTTTCCTCAATTCCTATCACTCTAAAATGGACACTCAGTGCCTGGGGAAAGCACAACTGACTGTGCCGTTGGGGCTGACTTGCCTCTGGGTGGATAAAATGGTCTCTCCCCTAGACAGTTTTAGCTCTCATCCGTTGCACCCAAGCTCAAGAAGTTGTCACCAAATCCATCAGCCTGCTCTGCAGGCTGTAGTTTAAATACAGGGTATCTATCTATTCTATACATGCACATGACTGCCGATGGGTAGTGTTTTCTGTTACCAATACCAACGGTGAAGACCCTTAGGGATCCACACAACCTGCCCTCCTGAAGGTTAAACCCCTCCTCCAGAAAAACATCACTGGGCATTTTCCTGTGCAGGCACAAATGTCCCCCATTCACAGCCCGTTTACCATGTGAAGGGAATGCCAGCAATTATCCCAGCAGGGCTTTTCTGTGGAGGAATTTTCTATTATCACTCCCTAACACAGTCATCAAAGACTTAAATGAGGATTAACAGCCTGAAGTCATGAACACCTTACGCTGATTTGGCTAAATGAACGCGCACCCCTTCATCACCTTGAAAGCCAACAGAAGGTGAATGAGTCTGACCTTTCCAGGAGAAGAAAAAAAGGTGTCGAGATGGCAGGCAAAGGCCCTTATCTCACCTACTGCAGACTGAACGTGAGCCGCACGGCCAAACCATTCGGAAAGGGGCTTCATCCTTGTTCCCCAATGGGCCAATGCTGTGCTCACCAGTGCAATCGTGCAAACAGAGGAGTGCTCGCCCTCACGTGTGAAGGGAGGCAATCTGTACGGCAACCTCTGCAGGAGCCCAGCAAGGTGAAAAGCTGCAGAATCTTGATCTTCAACGAGTGCTGTAAAATGGCAGTGGGAAAAGTAAGAGGAAGGAGTAAAGCTACACGTTCTATGTGTGCTTTACCAAAGCAAGTCTGAGAATAGAAAAAGAGAAAGAAAGGGAAGAAAAAAGCTGAAAAAGAAATAAAGGGCTAAATCTAAACATAATTACTACAATAGTACATTTGCTCCTTCCTTCTTACAACAGCATTTAGTCAACATGCAACATACTTTGCCTATTACTGCTATATTAATAAGATTATTTTAGATGATAACCTGAGACCACATCTCTTATGTGCACATCAGCAGTAAAAGTTAAATCTAAAACCAAGAGCACTATACATTTTGCTGTCCTGAAATGGGCTGCAAGCTAAGGTGCTGATGCCTCTGGCAAGGCACCAGGCAGTTGAATCCAGTTCACTGCTGGTGCTAGCTGGGCTGTGGATGACAGAGCACTCGTCTGACCGGGGCCCAGCAGAGGGGCTGCCGAAGCACCTGACTCCTCATGCAAAGAGGGTGCAAGCGCGAACACACATCCTCCAAAAGAGAGCACGCTCTGCAGAAACGGCCAGGCAACTCCATCCAGCTGGAAAAGGTTTTGCGTGTTTTAGCATTCTGGAGGGATGATAAAACAGTAAATTTAATGGCACCATGAATCCTTAATACGAAGGATAAAAGCAACTTCATGTGGAATATGATGGGCCAGTTCTGCATCAGAGGCTCCAATGAATCTACGCGTTACGAGAGCTGTCAGGGATAAGTAAAAAGCAAAAAAAAGAGGCAACTTCATGTGGAATATGATGGGCCAGTTCTGCATCAGAGGCTCCAATGAATCTACGCTGTTACGAGAGCTGTCAGGGATAAGTAAAAGCAAAAAAAATGAGGCTCTCAGTCAAGTCCCTAGCCAGTGCTTGGCTCGAGAACGTGTCTAAGTAATGTGGAGCTAAGAGGGGTATACTAACCCAGGCAATGGATGCTACAGAGATATTGTGGCCAACGAGGCCCATCAAACAAAGGAGTGATCTTCATTGTTGTTACCCCACAGCAGGAACGCGCAGCTGGGCCCAGGAAAGAGGGCTCAGCTGAACTGGTGGAAATGACACTTGAGTTTTGGACAGATGGCAGATAGCCCTTTATCTATGAGTAGCCTTTACTGCGAAAGAACGAGCCCAGTTATAGTGTCCTTCTATTAGGGACTGTGGTTGACTTTGCTTAGAGCTGTCTGTCAGGGCTATGGCTTCCCCAGAGCAGCAGCAGCCAGTAACTCACCAGCCACGTCTGAGGATCTGGGATTACCCTCCCTGACAAACAATCAAGGAGGTTGTGAGACTGGGCTGTAGTTCCACAGTCCCGCTGCGGAGTCACTTGGCCTGTCCTCATGTTGAGGACTGGATGTGATCATCCCCTGTTCTGCTTTGCACAAATGGTCAGCACGAAGTGCCAGCTCCAGGCTGGGTACATTTGGACTCAAAGCACAGTCCTGCTCATTTCACATGGGGCTGATCTCTTCTATTCTCTGCCCTGAGGCGACAAGTCTGATTTGACCTGTTTTACATACCACCATGAGAGTCCATCTGCCCATCAAAAACACGCAGTACATCCGCTTCGAATTAGCACATGGTCCCAGACAAGCCCTTGCTATGGCACGGCAGCCAGGGTACCATTCAGACTTGGTCCCAAAGCCCTTTTTACTTTGACAACCACACTGTGCCTTGGAATTATTTCCATGTAAAAAGCTACCAGTGACCTGTGACAAAAAGAAGAAGAAAGAAGCTGGTGGGGAAAAGGCATTTACTGCACATAGCTGGTAAACAGCTTTTGCCTTGGCCCTCCGCCACAAGGTAATATTTCTCTGGGCCCTGATCTTGATAATCAGGTATTTTTTTAGTACTGAAAGCTTAGATGAGAATCCCCTTATCACAACACAAAAGCTGGTCCCCAACAAGCTCCCAGTACAGGGAGACCACCATGCTTGACCACATTTTCCGGTCTATCAATGTGTTTTCTGAAGATGCACACTAACATACTTACTTTCTAGTTTGCCCTTTTTCCTTCTAATCGATGCCCGAAGTAGATCTGGTCCCTCTAAGTCTTCCTGAAACCGTTTCGCCTTCACTTCCAAAAACCATTCACCAGTCACAAACTTCTTCTTCTTTTCGTCCTTGATGGAGCCTTGTATCCGCCTGGAAGTCAATGAGAACATTACACACCAAGAAGATCTTCAAGGTTTCGAACTCCCCTGAGCTACCTTCATGACAACTGTCCGTACAGCTCACCCTGTCTGAGACCACGAAGGATCCAGAGATTATGCTCTGCAATCACAAGGGCCAAACCAGCATTAAAACAAAAGCCGATTTATTTGTTATCTGAAACGGAACAGCACTTTGTAAATGCAAGCCTTCACCTCTTCCAAATTTCACAAACCCAAAGCAGAGTGACCTGGCAAGGAGATCTGTCCATTTGCTTTGCAGCCCTGAGGGTTTGGGAAGGGGTGGGGCTGTTTGCAGCTCTTGCACTTCTCCTTTTTATTTGTCTATTAATCTCTTTATGAGCGGCAAAGCTTTTTGGATCAAGTCTAATGCAAGCCGTGGAAATAAATCATGTTATTTAGGGGAGCAACCTGTCCCTGCAGCATTCTCCCCAGCCACTGCTCCCCTCCCTGCTCCTCCTGCCATGCCAATTTTGGCACTCAAACAGTTAGCTCTCCTTCCTGAGCTCAGCTTCTCCAACTGTAACTCGCTTGGGCACACCCAGGCTGGGTTTTGGCACCTAAACCCATCAGCGCTCTGTTTGCTAGCCTGTATTTTTAACCCTCCTCCGGTTATTTTGGTTTTACACCACAGCTTGCTGAATTAGCTGCCTTTCAGCTGGCACTGCCTCCCACAGCTCACCACAACTCAGGGTCCCTGCGAGATCCAAGGGGCCAGACGAAACTCCCACCTCAGTCCAATTCACGGCAGGAAGAGGAGGCAAAACCCCAGATAATCGTGGAGCTTTGGAAGGTCACATTCGGCTGCCTAAAGGCCAGAAGGGAGCAGGTATGGGGTAAACTGGGCTCAGGCTGGGGTGGCCCAGCAGGACTGACAGCTGGGGGGCTGCATGTGCACATCAGGGCTGCACCTGCCCCCCGTGAGGGTCTCGAGGTGCTGGGCCAGAGGAGATGCGGGAACATATTTTAATCTTGTTGACACCAGATCGGTGTAATGACATGGACTTCATTTCGCCCAGCAGACAGGTGGGGTTGGAGCCAAACGTGTCCATACTTGCCCCAAAGGTCTTACTGCACACAGCCATACTGATGGCTCGGGGCACTTGGCACCACCTTGTCCAGGATCTAACTCACTTCGCTCCCAAGTGGAAGCCACCTGTGCAACAGCTTCCAAAGAGAAGGAAAACTGAAATAATCCAAACACTTTTTTCCACAAACCTCCACTACAGAGCAGAAATTTTACTGCATTTCAGAAAAAGAAAAAAAAAGAAGAAAAAAAAGAGAAAGCCTTGCTGAAACCTTGTTTTGATTCAGAGGAGAGGTAAGAGCATGCAGACACATACACCTCAAGTCCAAGCTGCTTCCATGCCACCACCGGTTCTGTTTCCCCAGAGCTTGCTGCAAAGCTACCCACTCCCCCTTCAAGCCCTGAGCATCCCTCCTACGTGAGTCTTACTTTTTTTGGATCAACAGCAAGTCGAAGACTCACATCCTTCACAGGGGTAAACTGGCACAGTGCCATCCACGCTCTCTGAACTACTCGTTTCTTGCCGTGGAGCGTTTGGTGCCAGCTTCCTGAGCCTGGTGTGTGCTGTCACCCCAGATGGCTGGCATTTAAAAAGTGACAGCAGCAACAAGCAATTCCCATCAACCAGACCTGAGCTGCAGGATGGCCAGTGGCAAGTGAGCCGAACTGAGAGCGATTCCTGGCTCTGAAACGGCTCCCCGCAAACCTTTGGCAGATCACGTAGCCTCTGACCACCCCTCTCTGCCTGCACGATGGATGTTGTACACACACACACCCCCCAGAGAGCACCGGAGGGACACAAAGAGGACATGGGGATGTAAAGTCTCATTTTAAAACACTCTATGGGATTTCTGTGCTCCGAGTGAGGAAAATGAGTAGCAGCTACTACCGTGCTCGGACCTCTGATATCAAGAAATCAGCATCTTCCTCCCCAGAGCAGGAAAGGGATGATTCCCCTTGGCGTCTCTGAGGGCTGCTGATTAAGTCAAACTGCAGAGAGAGGTCAGCACGGACAGCGGGCTGAGAAAGCAGGAGGTGCAATGAAAAGATCCGTCAGGATCTGAGCAAGAACGGACAGCACTGCTTCAGCCTGCACCACACAAACACACACACACTCCTCCCTCAACGAAGTACAAAAATCCCCACAGGGGAAGCTCACGTCCTGCTCTCTCACCTGATGCGATCCCCATCCTTCTTCTTCAGCTCCGCATCTCTCTGCAGAACCTTCATCAGCTTCTCATACTCCTCCTCGGTCAGGAAGCTCAAGTCCAACATCTTCCCTGCAATCTTCCTCAGTTCTTCAGGCAGCTGAAGCAATGACACACCAGGAGCTAATCCAGCCCAGGGTGCCGCAGTGCCATGGGCAGCCCCTGCGCAGCCCGCCCTGGTGTGCTGAGAAGACGCAGCTGGAGAGAAGGACTTCACGACAGCATGGCTTGGGTGGAAGTTGTGCTAGCGCCTGGACTTGCACTTCCAGGCTCTTTGCTGGCACGTTTCTCTGCGCTGCATGCCTTCCTCTGCCAGGAAAATTCCTTCTGCAAAATTCTGCTCCCTCGCTTTTCTTCAGGCACAGTCGCAGCGATTCGGAAGCCAACGTCAATCAAGGAGGCGAGCACGGGAAGGAGCGGGCTCGCCGCCTGCCTCAGCTGCCTCGACAGGCACTAAAGCTCGTCTCACCAATGGCAACCCCAGCACCTCTGGCATGCGCTGTCTCCAACTGGGCAGTCCGCGGAGTTCAAGCATCCCTGCAAAGAAACAACACCGAGACGCCTTTCTTGATAAGCACGACATACGGTAACCGAACGTGTACATTGGGGGTTTGTATTTGTTCTTCAGCACAAGTTCCAAAACAAGCTGCCCTGCTTTCCTCCCCGTCCCACAGCTCCTCACACGGTACTAACCCAGCCAAGCAATATCTTCTTTTAGCCGCGTTCCTGCTAGCAGGTGAACGGTTGACTCAGCATGCCGCAGGCAAAATACGCCTATAAATCACCACACTGCTGCTTGGTTCTTACTTCCATCCTTCTCTTCCTCACTTTCTGCCCTAAACGAGACTGAGGACAAGCAGCCAACTTTTGCGAAGCCGTCGGAAGGTGACAGAACAGCCACCTGCCCGTGGTGCTGCTGCATGTCGCACTGTGAGGTTCCAGAGGCCGCTCGTTTTCTAACACGCCTGCCCTTTGCTTTACGCTGCGCTGATATTTGCTGTCCAAACAGGTTGAGTGCAGATCACCCGTGTTTCAACAGACACTGCAAATGGCCAGGGGCTGCAGGGTGTGGAGGAAGAGTAAACCGTGTGTTGCTTTGCTACTTTATTCCTTTCCCTCTCTCCTGGCCAGCTTGAGGGCAATAAAGCACTCCTCCAAGGGAGCAGAAGTTTCTCCTCATGTCCATGTAGGCAGTTTCTCGCCCACCAGATGGGGTTTTCCCACTGTTTCCAAGCCCATCAGGTGACTGTGGGTTTCATCGTACTTGGCTTTTTCTCCCGAAGCCACAGCCTTGAGAGTCAGGTCATTAAAACGAATAAACCTCAGCTCTCATGGCAAACACGGTCTGAAGGCCATCAGGGCCATTCCCCAACCTCAAAGCCTGTAACACCCCTACTCTGGGGGTCTAATCTGCCCCTTTGAGGATGGCAACCGCAGCACTCCCAGGCCATCTATTTCAGTGCTGTGCTAACTGGGAGCTAACTGGGTTTTACACTTCAGCCTTCACGTTAACCAACCCCAGCTCCTCCAGGTTCCTCAGACCTGGGGTCTTCACCAGTTTTGTCACTCTTCTTTGGACTGTCTCCACATGGTGAACCTCTTCCTTCAGCTGGCATATGCGAAGTTGAGCACAAGTATTTTGGCTGAATTTGCTCATTTGACATCATTTCACAGATTTACATTATCTCGCGGGTGGTACATTCCCAAACGTTTGCCTTTTTCATAGTGATACCACAACATGTCAGAAGAAAGAAATTTCCAGAACAGGTTTTATTTTTTAAAAAGTATCTAGGGACACAGTTTTCACAGCATTTGCTTCTCTAGAACTTTGATTTATTTTTAACTAACCCATGACGTGTGGGCTGAAAGCTGTCCTGTTTTTTGAGAAAGGTAAGAAAATAATTGAAATTCTTTTAGACACCAGTTTTAACATCAAATGAAGCAAGGTCAAGGGACCTGCACAAGAGATCCAGTTTGGGGCAATTACATGGCAAGACAGGCATTGCCAGATCCCAATGAATGGGATTAACAAAAAACCAGCCATGTCCCCAGCAACTGACAAACAGGAATCACGAGCCTTCTTAGGGGTGGGGTTTCTGGAGAACACATCCTGGTTAGTCAGATGGTGAAACCTCTGCGCTCAGGACAACTCTGCACCAAGGGTCAACTCTGTACCAGGGACAACTACACCAGGGACAGCTCTGCATAAGGGACAGCTCTACACCAGGGAAAACTTTACACCAGGGACAACTCTGCACCAGGGACAACTCTGCACCAGGAGACAACTTTGTACCAGGGACAACTCCACACCAGGAGGCAACTCTGCACCAAGCCAATTCGAAAACTGTGGGTATTTGCTGCTGCGGGCAAAGCAAACCCAGTCATGGCTTTGCTTTCGCTCAAGGACCTGGAAGGACATGGTGGTGGTGATGAAAGATGAAGCACAATGTGTCCCTCAAGGGAATTTAACTCTGGCTGAGAATACTCAGTGTAGAGCTGAATGATGTAAACTGCAGTAAGTTGGGGGTGCAGGAAGTTAGAGGAAACTCCCTGCGGGGAGAAGCAGACAGGACTGGTGACCCTACACTGACCAACGCAGTTTTAGTTTTCCAATCCGTAAGTCTCTCTCCTTTATTCTCTTTCTCCACCCCTTTGGGATGGGAGGGGGAATTAAGAGAGAGCATCTGTCATTTGCCTAGTGGCTGGCCCAGCCCTAACCCTTGATGAAAGTACTTCAGAAAACATTTTCTGAAGACTCCTATTTATTCATCAGTATGGCAGTCACTTACTTAGAAATAGAATGAAGGCTACTTCTTTGAAAATTGCCTTTTTCTTTCTGGGAGTGTTTTATCTTACTGGAATAGTTACCTTAGAAGGAAAAGGTTAACAGAAACCAAACTGCCAACTCCTTCTTTTGTTTTAAATAGTTAAAAATCAAACCACTTAATGCACTCGCTGTGGGAAAGTGAGCTGGTCCAGAAGACCGCTCCACCTGGAGGTTTTGCTGGCAGCCTCAGGAGCTGCCAAGCTGTTGGCCCAGGCCCACAGGAGTAAACACTGGGAAATGATCTCCAAAGGCTGGCCCTGCTGCGACTTGAGCTTTCACAGCCTCTGATGAGTGCACTGTGCTGCTGTCTTGGACACTGCAGAGGCTTGAAACAGAAGAACCCACCATGAAGCACCCAGGTACACAGCGATAAGGGAGAGGGTGCTATTTGTTTACTCGGGTCTGCAAGCACAACAGATTTCGGATAAGAATCAACTGACACGTACAGAGTGTTATCAGGCAGGGACACAGCACCCTACCTCACCATCACCCCTCCCTCATATTGCTTAATCCTAGAGCTCTCGCTTCACGCTCCTCAAGCAGCACCACGCGGCTTTGATTTGCTCTGTCGGATTGTACGTAATCCTCTTCCCTCTCGAAGCCTTCTTAATAAACAGAGACCACAGGGATGATGCAGTACAAACACCTGAATGGACCCTGTGGGTCTCACCAAGACAGGGCCACTTGCTGTGTGCCCTGCCCAGCCCTGGCCTCGCCGCCTCTGCAAACAAAAGCCTTGTAGATCTGTAGGGCAGTGACAGGAGTCATCGGGCAGTGCCGGGGCAGGCTTTCCACTAGACTGGGACCTCCTAAGTGCAAGCACCTTTATTAGCCCACTGATGTAAATTGGGTTTGGGCAAACTGTGACAAGCAAAAAGATAGTTTCACTCTCCTTCTCTCCTGCTGGTGGGAGACCCCTCCTAGGTCAGGATTGCCCCCTGGCATCAGCAGCCAAACAGACAGTCATGAAAGAGTGAATTTTTTGTGTCCGATTAGCAGCATCTGCTTAAAGGATTATTCACACCCTGCAGAGCACACTCGGCAGCTCTCAGGCACTGCACCACTGCGACGCCCCAGTGCAGGGGGAGCAGCCCTGAGGGATCCTGCCACTTGTCGCAACAAAGGAGATGGGCAAAATGGACTATCGTGGCTACAGGAAAGACCATAAATCTGAGCAGAGGAGCACACTAGATGTCCAAAGGACTTTCTTCCCCCTAACTGCTTTTCTAGGGAAGAAACATCATTAAGAGATCGACTTGCACACTTCGCATGTTGGCAAATGTTGGGTGTGGACACAAGCAGACGCATGACCCATCATGTGGCATAACTGGCTGCATCTCTCGCTGTGATAGCTTTTGATTTCTTGTGGCTGCCTCCTCAAGAGGAAACAAAAGCTCCAGTCACTGTAGAAGATCCGTGATGGGTGCGTTATGCCACTGTGCAGCTTGTCAAACCCAGAGCCCAAGAACAGGCAGAGAAGTGACGCCTGTTCCATTATAACAGTAGACTGCGAGGTGCGCACCTTACCTCCCAACAGATTTTCAGTGTCCAGTTTAAAATACAGGAAAGGCTGCACCTGGCTAGATGGAAGGTGCCTGTATCGCAATGTTTATCTTCAGCAAGGACTAACAGCATATGGCTAGAGAGTACAGCGAGCCGTCCTGCGCCCCAGCTTCCTGCGAGGTGCAGGGCAGGGACTCCCCGGAACAGGAGCAATGTCTCTGCATTTCATGGATCTTTCTAATTACTTTCTGAACTCACATTAGTTTTGAGCATTTGCAATATCTTCAAAACCCCACAGCCTCACCACGCTTTAAATGCAAAAGCATCTGCCCTTGTTTTGTTTTGACCCGCCACTTGCTTCATTTGATATCCCCAAGCATCATAATAAAAAATCCAGCGACGATTACTCTGCAGTCACCTACTCCACGTTGCAGACGTGTCACAGGCATGATTTCTCTTCCAGAAGGAAGTTTGTTGTTTGCTCATTCCAGGTGTTACTCAGGGAGCTCTGGACGTTGCTCACACCCTTCTCTGCCCCCCATCTTGCCTACTACAGAACTGCTGAGCAGTGTTCAGCTGCAAAAAGGCTTTTCCCAACAGCTGCAACCCCTGGTATCTTCACCGGCGAGACTGGTTTTGCAGTGCCAGGAAAGGCAGTGTAAGCTGTGCCCAGCTGCAGCTCCGCAGCCAGGAGGGAGACAGGCAATGCCAGCCTTCACATGGGGCACAGCTAATGGCTCTGCCCACCTCTTGGAGAGAGGAGAGCTCTGATCACCTGCAGAAAAGCTAAGAGGGACACCAGTAAAAGGAGTAAACCTTCCCTTTGTCAGCTGCTTGGACTGTGCACCAGCAAAGAGCAGTGCGACTCAGGGAGAAGAGCAGTGCCACATGTTTTGGAGCTGACAGCCAGGGAAAAGCCAGGTGTTAAGCGGATCGGAGGTGACTCCCATTTACACCATGTGAGACATGGACATTTGTGATCTGTCCAAAACTGCCCCTTTCCCCCTTCAGCAAAGCGTCAAGCGGTGGCGTGACATGCATTCCCCAG
The DNA here is from genome assembly GCA_009769605.1 of Bucorvus abyssinicus. Taxonomy (NCBI): domain Eukaryota; kingdom Metazoa; phylum Chordata; class Aves; order Bucerotiformes; family Bucorvidae; genus Bucorvus; species Bucorvus abyssinicus. The sequence continues at coordinate 3,963,068 of CM020039.1, read as the reverse complement.
CACCAAGACAATATCCATCCAACCCCTGAAAGTGAAAGGGCAAATAAACACCAACCTTTCTGAGCAGAGCACAGCATCCTCTTGCAGGGAGCATACCTGCATCGGGGCACAGCGCGTTCCGACAGCCTGCAGCCGGACAATGCTCATTTCCTCGCTCCTTGGCGCTTTGCAGCGTGTCCCCACGCATGTGATCTAACGAATTGAATGACCTGCGCCAGAGGTCCTGCCTCCTCTCGCTTGGAGGCTGCTGGCCGCGCAGGTCATGGGCATGCAGCTGCCCACAAGGAAAGCTCCAGAGATGTAGTTCTGGAGTACTTTCCAAAATAAATAGTTTGACTAATCCTGCATAGGGTTTCTGCAGCAGTAAGAGCTATTTATGAAAGAAGGTATGTTACACACCTCTTCCCTGCATTAATATACCCTCTCCAAGTTTTTTATTTTATTACAGTGGAGAAGGGTTGTTTGGGGACTTTCTTGGGTTTTTTAAAGTAACTCTCAAATTTTATCAGGTGAAAATTAAATGCTTGTTTAGTGCAGCAGGCATGAAACATAGCCCCTTTTGGAAAGTCAGATGCTGAAGGGGCTGCCACCTTCTTTGTGCTGCATTTTCATTTTATTTCTGGGAGGTTTAACTCAGCTCCAGCTCAAAACAGAACTGTGTTAATGCTCTTCATAACTAACCTGAGCACAAACTGCTCAGATGCACAGTACCAGCTCAGTGTTCTGCCTACAGAAACAAATTATCCATAGACCATCTTGCAGGGCACCAGTCTCGTTCTGATTTCTCAGCCTGCACCTTTCCTTCCAATGCTGCCGTCTTCCTCAGCGCTGGGATGTGCACATCAATAACATACACCACAGGCCAAGCAGATGGATGCCCCATCCCTGGCAGTGTTCCAGGCCAGGTTAGACAGGGCTTGGAGCAACCCGGTCTAGTGGAAGAGGTCCCTGCCCATGGCAGGGGGTTGGAACTAGATGATCTTTAAGGTTCCTTCCAGCCCAAACCATTCTGTGATTCTCTGATTCTGTAATTTAATCAGCTAGACGCTACATTGCATGCAAAGGAAGAACTTAGGAACTTTCACCTGACTGTTTGGTAGTCAGGACCCACAAATGACAGCAGTACTGAACACCCCAATTTCATCCCCTAGGTCAGTGTAGGACTATCCAGAACCACCTCACCCTTTGAGACCTGGAGCTGCACATAGGTCCATGTAATAAAGATATGAAAACGTCCCTACCCAAAACATAACAAAACCTGGAACAGATAATACTGATCTCACAAAGCTATTCATAGCCAGATGAAAAGGCTGCTTTGCCTCTGTCCATACCTCTTTATCACATGCCCTGGCACAATGTAAGGAAATAACCTCCTTTTGCTTTACAATGCGTGGACACTTCCCAATACCCTTATTAGTCAAGACAGCTCTTGTAGGGCAGGTCACAACCAAGAGTAGCATTGTATTAAGTATGATGGATGAGGTCCTAGTCATACTGCAGTTCCCAATTTTAGCCGTAGTTAACAGCACCAGAAAGACTTAGCACCGAAACTGCAATACCTGTATGGAGCCCGTGATCAGCCCTGTCTCTCTTGTCTCATGCTGAGGACCCAGTCCCACTCTTTCTTATACTGGGAAGCCACGAGCTGATGAGGCTGCTACAGCAGGAGGGAGTCAGATGTGTGAGTGTCAGCCTGTGGCAGCTGCACTGTTGTAAGTGCTCCCTTTCACACATGGATGAGCCCTCAAGGTGCAATAACACAGGCAGGAACAGCATTGCACAAGCCTACAAACATCGCTCTTGAAGTATCAGATTGCTGGATAACAGTGAGCACAGTCGGTGTAACCTTCACATGGTGCTCCTGAGGCAGCCGAGGGCTGTCCTGCTGATCAGACACACAGCGGAACAGCAGACACCCCGACCCGGGTACCTCCTGCCTGTGCCCAGGACCACACCAGTAACCCTCTTTCTCCCTCTCTGTGCTCACACGAAATATATAAATACCTGCCTGTTGGTTTGCCGTTGCGAAGTGAAGCTCCACAGCATCACGAGAGCTCTTTCAAGGTGCATCATTTTCTCACCGTTTGCCACTTGTAGCTATGAACTGTCTAGTCCTTTGTAGACCAACAGCAGCTGTGAGTTACGAGAACAGAGAATATATTTAATATAATTGTTTTCTGAAAAGCTATTCCACTAAAAATGCTGTGGCTGCACTGTCTGCAGTGGTATTTTGTCTGACTTGTCCCAGTGAAAGGAGAGAAAAGAAGTCTACTGCTCCTACCCCAAAACCTCCTATACAACCAAGTTATATAGAAATGGCCTTCGGATGAGAGACAGCTGATAAGATAAGGAATAACTTCAAACAAAGGAGGCAACTGTGGTCTCCCAGAGCAGTCAGGCATCTGTTACCCTCACACAGTAAATGTCAAGGCCAAATTCCGACGGTGTCAGCCTGCTGTGGTCTCACCTACCTCCAAATGCCAAAATTACTCAAGTTCAACTAATACAGACTTTATGCAGATTTATCCTAATCCTTGACTTGATACAGATTTTTCTCTGTTCAGCAAGGGCTGTACATGACACGATGTGCCATCACCACCACGACACAAGATGAGCAGCCGGTGGCCTACCGATAACCACCATGGAGGGCAGCTTTGGGCAGGCCCCGAGGGGCGGGCTGGAGGACAGCAGCTCTGACCCTGGTGATGGCTCTTTCACTCCAGTGTGCATCCCAGAACAAAAATTACTGTTCAGTTCGTTATGAGCAAAGCGTTGAGTGGTTTCTCTCCATTTCAGTCGCTGTCTCATGTCACACTCTCCAATAATGTGCAGCACAGTGGAGAATCTCAGCTGTTTTATTAAAATCTTCTTCCTTCTCCTTCCCCCCCGGCAGTTTTGGTGCAAAACATCCATGATCAAGAATGGCCCTGAGATCCTCTTAGGCACACAGGAATTGCAGGAATTTATCAGAGCAAGAAGGTCTCTTGAGAGCAGCCAGTAGAAGGTATTTTAGAACAATACAACGCTAAGCCAAACGAGCGAGTGAACTCCCCTGTTCAGGGCCATGTGGGAATGCGTAACGGAGGAAATGCTCCACTGCCCACATCAGGAGCGGGTGAACTCAGCTTATTTGCACTCAGCCTCAGAAACGCCACCGCTGCCGAAGGAGGTACGAGACCCACAATATTACAGAACGTTCTGTTGAGGGCTTCAGTTCCCTTTTGTAAAAACGATGCGTAAGGATTTTTTCCCTTATGCATTTCTACCCAATGAATAATTATCCACACTGAACTGGACCCATCTCCTTCCAGCGAGGGACTACATGGGGGGAATTTGCATTACATACAATTTACTTCCTTTTACCCATTTTTAGTTAGATGAACCATCCTTCGGTTAACACCTCGGGTAAACAAAAGGCAGCTTCTCCCTCCTATCCCCTGATCTCCTCGAGCCAGCATCACCGCAACCCCCCACCAGAATCAGAGAAGTGTGACTCAGACTCCTTAAGGTCGGTAAGGCCTTTTACTGGTAATAAACTGCTAATCCAAGGCTTTAGTTTAAATATTTGAGACTCCTGTTATTTCATAGGTGGGGACTATTTGCCGCTCTTGCAGGATGTAGTTCACTGTGATTCTGCAGATTGCCAGAACACAAATAAACAAGCCCAGCCGCCTGGGACACCAAGGAATCCTCCAACACCCCATCGAACAAGGATGGTCGTGTCCCAGCTGCAAGAGAGGATGCCAACATTTCAGAGCTGTGCTTTGTCTGTCACCCAGCCAGCCCCGCTCGGCCTCCAGCCAGCCCCAGTGCAGGCAGGGGAGGGGAAGCGCTCCCCCACCACCGCCACATGCACTCGGCTTTTGGGGCAGAGGCTTGCGCTGAGGTTTGCCACTAAATCTGCATGTACATCCTCAAGAAAACAGAGTTTTAAAGGAATTTGCAATTCCCTGTGTATTAGTCTGCAACAAGCCTTCGCCCCCACGGCTTAGCTGTGACCGGCTGAGGGCTCCTCATCAAGTCATGCTGCATTTCTGCTGCTCTGCCGTCTCCATCAGAGAAATAGCCTGGTGTCCAGGCTTCCCTCTCAGCCAAGGGGGAAAAGTCACGTTCTACCAGCTGTAAAGGACCGGCTGCCCTGCTAGCAGTGGTTTTAGATGTGACATGGCATGAAGGTTACCCCCAAGAGCATCTTCTCAACGTTATACGTGAAAAGGCAACAACAAATAAATACATGGTGGCTGAAAGTGAGACAGTAGCAGCTGAAGGCTAGACCACTGCAGGTGAAGGTTCCGTATTTAGAGTAACCATCTCCCTGCTCCGCTCATCCTCAGAACCCGGATATTTTCAATACAAAAAGGGAGATGGGAGGTAACTTTTGGCTCAGCCCAAAGAAAGAAACTGCAGGAGTGGCAGGCAGCCACCCATAGGAAACTTCTGGCTTTTATTTTTGACCCCTGAAAAAGACTTGCTGACCTCACCTTTGCTTTCTTCCAAACGTCGTTTCTCCATGGTTGCCTCCAGTGGTGACATGTCATAAATTGCTTTCCTGACCCTGCCTGTTATGCCCCAGTAACACCAAGCATGCAGCACCTGCCCGGCCATCTGGAGCGGGTTAGGAGCCCTCAGAATCAGAACCCATTTTGCTGTAAAAAAAAAAAAAAAAACCAAACCAACAAACCCAACCCAAAAACCCCCTTGTTTTGGAACACAATGGGAGCTCAGAAGTAAAAAATATGCGGGGCCCAATTCCTTTGTACTCCTCTGCCTGCTGAGCTCGATGGCACGAGGCAAAGCACGGTGCTAAAACCCACGGGAAACCAGTGCTGTTTGTTTAGGAAACTTTGCAAAACTGAGGGATCTTTCCTTCTGGTCAAGCAGTATTTTTAAGCCTCAACCACGCCTGGATGATTCTGAAAGAACTCAAAAATGGAATGAAGGTAACTGCAGACCAGCGGGGTGCATCGCACCATTGCTTACAATGAGGTTTATTTGGAAGGTTTACTTCCCTCCAGCATCTGGGAAAAGGAAAGGTTTGGAAATAACCTTCCCAGAAATAACCTCCTGATCTGCAGTTTCTAATTTGTGATGCCAAAACACAGAGGGGCTACATCCAGAGCCTGGGGTCAGCCTCCACCTCATGAAAGGGGAGAAAAAATGAAGCTCAAGACCACGCTTGATTTGGGACCCCCACCGTCTGCTCTTCTCATTTCCAAGCATGCGCTGAGGCTTGGATGGGTCTCTGCTGTGTCTGGGTCGAGTACAGAAACGCACTGTGCTACAGTTTTAAATAAAGCTGGTTGTCTTTATCACCACAGACTCTGTTATGAATTCATGAGCCATGTTTATGCTCCAGGAGCTGGATGACTTGAGTGGGACAGGAGGTGTCTCTGGCAGCACTTGCTACCTGCACGAACAAAATGCACCCCCTTCCACTCTCTGCACCCTGCAGTGCTCACAGTTCAGTGACAGATCTTGTATGTAAGTCTTCCCAGCAAAGGGTGATGTACAACACCCAAAGACAGGAGGAGGCTCATACTACCAGAGATGGGCGCTCTGAACTCACAAGGAAATTACTTAATAAACCAGAAGCCGCACTGATTCACCACAAAGGCACAGTTCTCATTAGGTTTTCTCTACAGGAGAAAGTGACAGTAGGTGAATTAACTACAGGCACAGCTATAACCAGACGTGCTTACACGAGCAGAGATCCACACGTGGAACATGGACTGCTGATTACTTTAGCTCAGGATACAGTTAGGTAAACTCAAGTGAGAAATCCAACCACAGACTGCACCAATTTCATTAAATCACTGAAAATCTGTTTCAGATGACCATCCAGTACTGTTTTCTCATGCAGACACAGTGTTTTTCCCATGGGTGCAGCTCCATGACCACTCAGCAAATCTGCAGGGAGGTGGGGATGACAGGCTTTCTGGATAACAAGATCACCTGCACTGTTGAACAATGTAGTTTTATTTCTATGTGCTCAAGATGAGTTAGATTTGGAGCTTTTACATGAGCAGTGACAACTATAATTCTGCCCAGATGTTACTGTACGATGATACTGCTATGTAAAAGGCACTTACACCAGAGGGTAAGACTTCTGCCCAGTGACACTCCACACTACTGACTGCTCTGCTCTGCAGTGCTACATTCAGCCCGGTGAGCCACACGTCCGCGAGAAGGCTCAACCTGCTGAAGTGAGGCAAACTTATCCAGCAGCCACCCAGAGCAGCTGCCGGCAGCGTACGATATCCTCTGTGGGCGAGCTTTGCTCAGCAGCCATCCTGATGTCGCCTGTTTTCTCCTCTCCTCTGCAGAAAGGTCTCTTGGTTTTGATTCAAGAGCCTCTAATAGGCACTTATTTCTCAGTGCAGCTCTGCTGCCTGTTGACACCCCAGGATAGCTATGTTCTCCTTTCAACATTTTTGCAAACATTTATTATTGTTCTAGCTCCCCGCTTGCCTCTCTGGAGCGTAGATAGCAATATTGATTTAACTGCAATCAAAGCGAGCCTGCTGTACAATGAACACTTTGTCCACGTTGTGCCATAGTGTGGCAAGAGCTGCCCTTTCCAGTGATGGAGGCCCATTAAAGGGACGTGATTTACGAGTCCAGGGGGAAAAAAACGAGTTTGCTCTTCAATTACAGAATTGTGCAGGAGAGCAGAAACTTGGGTCCCCACATGGACCTTCTCAGATATTCTGCCAAAGGTGGAACAGGGAGGGAGAGAGAGGAGGGGAGGGTAAGTAGCTGGGTTCAGCCCTCGTAACCAACTGATCCTGCCTGCTGACACCCTCACAGAGATTCCCAATGGGAGGACAGCAGACCTCTGCGGTCCTGACCAGACCCTGTGGTCTGCCCGGGGAGCAGACACGCAGGGGGCACAGAATGATTAGCATCACTGGGGAGGATAAGACCCACTGCAAAATATTTTATTTAAAAATTCACTGCTAAAGAAATCCAAGATATAAACCAAACAGCAGCGGCCACAAGTTACCGCAGCTTATACAGCAGCATCAATCACCCCAGAGAGCTGGCTGCAAAGGGAGCAGAAACTCATAAATGCTGCTCTTGTTGCCGTGTCAACTATTTACAACAGTGAAGCGTAGATAAGGAAAGAAATAAAACCAGGAGGGGGCTTGGGGGGCTATGGAAATACAGCCAGAACAGCAGGAGGAATTGCAGGGAAGAGACGCCTCATGTTCTGGGTTTTCACAAGTAACTTATGCTACAAAGTGGGGAAGCAACCACATGAAGTACGCTGTAAAGCGTCAGAAGTACCCCTTATTTTGCAGGATTTTCCTCTTTTGCCAAAAGCTTTTTCATGTCCTATTTTCTCTACAACACAGCTGCGTTTTGGTCCGATATCTCGCCTCTGAAAACCAGCAGCTGCCTCACAAACTTATTTTTAATAGAGGCCACAAAACACTCTATAGCTAATTGCAAAAGGCCTTGATAACGCAATCACCCACGTAAGATAAAACATGCTTTTATTTAGGTCACAGCCAAAGCCCTGCCCAGGCTCATGAGTGTGGTGCCCCAAGCCAGGGCAGGGCCCCGCCAGCCTGGAGCAGCACCGAGCCGCAGTGCCGGCCCCAAGCCCTAACTCGAGGCGCAGTGAACGGCACGGACAGCCCCCACTCGCTGCGGAGCTTCTGGCCCCGGCTGATGCCATGTGGCCTCTGGGCAGATGGCCCCGAGCGCTGCTGCTACGGCACACCTGCAGCGATGTTCCCTACCAGCACTTCCAGGCATAGAATCACAGAACGGTTTGGGTTGGAAGGGACCTTAAAGATCACCTAGTCCAACCCACCTTCCACTAGAGCAGGTTGCTCAAAGCTCTGTCCCACCTGGCCTTGAACTCTGCCAGGATGGGCATCCACAGCCTCTCTGGGCAACCTGGGCCAGTGTCCCACCACCCGCCACAGTGAAGAACTTTCTTCTTTACATCTAATCTAGATCTCTCCTCTTTCAGTTTAAAACCGTTACCCCTTCCCTGATAACGAGCCCCTCCCCATCCTTCCTGTAGCCCCCTTTAAGTACTGGGAGGCCACGCTACGGTCTCCCCAGAGCATTCTCTTCCCCAGACTGAACACCCCCAACTCTCTCAGCCTGTCCTCACAGCAGAGGTGCTCCAGCCCCCCATTTGTTCAGTAAAACGCCTGGGAAGATAAGTAAGTTCTGAGCACCATCAAAGGCTTAGTGGCCCCAGATGAGGAGCAAGCACTGGAGAAAAGAGTTAGACAGCTGTAAGAAAACTTCTTTCTCAGAGGCAGGCAAAAACGCATTTAACTGGAAATAGCAGCCACCACTCCTCCATCTCCACTGTGGCTCTAGGAGGGTGAAAACTACAACATCGTATGTCCAGGCCTTCACCACTTATTCTCTGCACCCACTGCCTCCTCCCTCTCCACGCTCCCCAACAAGCGCACAGGTGGCAAGGCCCTGCCCCGCCTGCTGGCCGCGGGGGCTGCACGCTGCTCCCGTGCCCGCTGAGGAACCTCCCGCTCCCTCCCGCCTCCGCAGCGTCCCACGCCTCTGTGCCCGGAGTAAGGTGCCGCCGACGGCAGGACCCTGCCCCGCGCCTGGACGGGAGGTCCCGCAGCAGTCCCGGGAACCGTGGGCACCGGGGGCACGGCTGGCTCCGGCGGCCGCTCGCTTTCCTGCCACTCCTGCGGGGAGGGAGCGAGGGCAGCGCTACCTCAGCCGTCATCTGACCGCCTGCCGTCGCGAACGCTCTCCCCGCCCGGGCGGCGGGAGAAGTCTGCCCGGTGCCGCCGGCAGGCAGCGGTACGCGGGGCCGCCCCGTCCCTCGGCCAAGCCCGGGACACGGCGAACATCCGCGCGTGGACCCGGGGCGCTCGCCCTCGCCGCCTCTGCCGGGCCGGGCCCGGGGGCTGCACTCCCGCCCCCCACGGACACCGGGACGGGACCCGGGACCGACGGAGCCCCCGGCAGCCCTTACCTGCCCTCGGCGGCGTGGGGCGGCCGGCGGGGCGGAGCCGGGGCAGCGCGGGGCGGGGCTAGGACCCGGGGGCGGGGCTAGGACCCGGGGGCGGGGCTACCCCCTCGGGGGCGGGGCCGGGCCTGTCCAGACGGCAGCCCCGCGGAAAACCCGGCCTGGAGCTGGGGAGCAGCGAGAGCAGGGAGAGCAGGAGCCGGGGCGGGCCCTCAGGCGGCTTAGCGGGGGCTGGGGGCGGGTTTGGTTTGGGGGCAGGCTGGGGTCCTTTCAATTCTCCCAGCTTCCCTTATTCTATCCTGTGGCGTCTAAAGATGTGGTACCTAGTGCCACCCTCGCCGCAGGCAGGACAGGACCCCCCTCAGAAAGGGAAGGTGTCAGGTTCACCTCGGGGAGATAAGGCAGACCAACGCCCCAAGCCCCTGTTCAAACCCGAAGTAGCAAAAATTAAGCTCCGAGTGAGGATTTGAAGGTTCGTTCCCAGCAATTCCAGTTTACTGGGATTCCTACACAGCTGCTTTTTTCCCTCTGGAGGGTCACCCGGCGCGGTGCCGCTGCCCTGCGTCCCCTGGCGCCTCACCCGTCTCCATGCCCTCGCACCAGGGCACAGCCACCGAGAGAGACACAAGGTACCGCAACGCATCCGAGGCAGGGAGGAGGGATCGAGAGGCTCAGGGAGAGCCAGGGAATGCCCCTGCCTTGCTCCTTTGGGCCATGGCAGTCAGCCAGCGCCGGTGCCACGACAGGAGGAAAAGCAATGCAGCCCCCGAAGGATTTAGCACCCAGGCGAGCAGAGGGCACTGAGAGCAACCCGCAGCCGTTTGCAGCACGTGCTGTCCTCATCCGTCGCAGATCGAGCAACCCCTGCAGTTTTCATCTTCTACGACAGCTAAGGCTGACGCCAGACCAGTCCCATTTCCACCCGTGCGCCCCGTTTCTGCTGAGTGTTTTCCTGCTACACACCAACTCTTCTACACGACTGTTCCTTTTTTAAAGATGGAGAGATGAAAGGTGCAAAGTGAAGCACTTTGCCCCAAAGTCCAATTCGTCCCCAGCAGCACCACTGACCTGTTCACAAGTTCCAGCCCTGAGACAAAACCCACCGGTCTGGCCAGCAGTGTGCTGCTCCTGGGTGATCCTCCAGTGCTCTACAAGCCTGACCCGCTGTACGATGGGACTCAAGTACTTTGTTGAAAAGAGGGACATTGAGAGTTCAGGATATTCATGCTGGAGTATTTGCTTTCCCGCTGTAAATGCTCATTTCCAGCTGCAGCAAACCGGAATCACTCTAATGATCTCCTCCAGTAAATGGAGAACGGAGGAAGCAGCGACAGAGACAGCTCTGCCCGTGGCCCTCAGCTCCTGGGCTCGCTCTTTTCGATGGTGCCTTTAGGCTATAAACCAGATCACTGACTTTGAAGGCAAACAGCCAGAGTCAGTCCTGACTGCCATTAACTTAGTGTAGAGCCATAGAAATTACTTGACTTTTCTATATCTCAGCTCCGGTCAGTGGCAATAACAGTAAAGCCCATCAAGGCCAGTAAGAACTCTGTGTTACTACCGTAACTTGGCTCAGATGCTCAGAGCCCATTTTGGGGTTTCAGCATCAAATTAATCAGTGCAGACTGGATTCTGCAACTGCAGGAAGAATTTTGATATGACGATTCAATAGGTATAATATTGTTGGGATTTACAGCCTGTGCCTTCACATTTTTATCCAGGTACCTTTAACCCAGGCCCTTGTAGCCTATCCCTAATAACAGGTGTAAAACAGCAACTTAGAGCATTCAGTAAACTTCGGAAGTGACAGACATATGGTGTCCAAACATCACTATTAGTTTGAATTTCTGGGGGCTGGAGAGTCAATGCTTCTGCATCAAGTGGAGGAAGGAACAACAGCTTAGTAAAGGTTTTATTTCTGGCCAGTCCTGCTCAGTGATATAGAAAAAAGTGACTTGGAAGTGAGTAAATACAGTCACATGAGGACAACTTTACAACAGCCCATAAAATCAGTGAAGAAATGTGTTTATTACCGCAGCCAACCACTCTTATGCTTTTCTCAACTTTCAGCCTTTTAATGTCTTCATGAGAACAACTGGCAGAAGCCACGTAAACCACTAAAATAGTAGGCAGAGGTGGGAAAAATTGGATTTACTTGCTGATCTCTATTTAAGCTTTTACGGTCTGCATCCTAAAACGAACTGCTGATTCAAATCTAAGGTTGGGCTATGATGCTTAAAGTACTGGGAGATGTTCTGGGTCTGGGAGATGCTGATTGCTGCCTGCCCTGACAAGTCCCGGAGCATCTCCTGTGATCGGCTGGCACTGTGCTTACGGCCCACGTGCAGCCCTGACGGTGTGTATTAAGGGTGATACTGCCCAAGTGCATAAACCTCCATGCCTGGGAAAGGAGACGGGATTTCCTTGAGCTGGACCAGTGTCTCTGGCTCTGTGCGTCTGGTCAAGAATTCCCCGCTGCCCTGGAGCACCCAGCCCAGAGGGGAAAGCAGGGAGAAGAGGGGACTTGGGGCTGTTTAAGCCCTCAGTAGGTTTTAAAAAGGCTTGGGCTTGCCCCAAGACACCAGTGCTTCTGCAATAACCCTTAGGTGTTACTGCTTTGAGAGGGATCTGTCTCTGAGGGCGCTTCCTCCCCTCGTGCAGTGGTTGAAGTGCCAAAGGGTTGTTCATTCGTATTCCAGTAAGGGAGAAACGTCCCTCAAAACGTACACAAGTTCCCGTAGTACAATATATGGCTCCTCTAGATCAGGCACACCTTAACTCTGATGAGCAGTCCTTTTGTTATCTCACCTACGTTGGGATCTCAGTGAGAACAGCCATAACACAACTCGTTCTCAGGCTTTTTCTTCCTGCTATCTTTTTTCTTAACTCAGATCTCATTAAGCCTGCAGTGTTTTCAGTATTTTTAGCTGTGACTTTCAAAAGGCTGCCAAAAGATAGCTGAAAAGTATATAGCAGTGTGATTAATGCTCTCAGCGTTTCCTCGGGATCCGGCTCAGTGTTAGAGGAACCTAAATGTGGAGGCATGACAAAATCACCAGCAACTGCTTCCTTGGGGGTTTAAGTCAAATCATTGCTACCCCAATGGGACTCTGTAACTTTCCTCCCCAGCTACATCACTGCAGTGCTAAAATTACAGGGAGCACCGAGGGAAGAACACAGCGCTGGGAGATGCCATTTACTTCCCACTGTCTTGTCATAAAATTATTATACTGAGAACAAACCGCCTCTCAGTTTTGTTTACGGGGTGCTAAAATTTTAGTTTACAGCATGCCAGAATAAAGAAACAGATAAAAATCCTCTATCCAGTATGCAAATGCTCCACCAGCAAGCCATAAACACAAATGAAGGCTCCAAAGGAGAAAAAAAAAGATGTCAAATCTATGTATGAGCAGGATATTTGCTTAGAGGAAGCATTGCTTTTGCTGTGTGTGCCTTGAGGGACAACTGCACGAAACGAGTGTGCTTAAAGGAATGAGATCGCAAAAATAGCATGTTCTAAGGACGCAGGAAAGACATGCTGCATGTGCTTTGGAAGCGCAAATTAAAGTGCTACGACACGGGATTACTCATTTAAGGCATATAAAAATGTCACGTGGATTTGTCCTCAAACACAATTAAATGAGTTCTTTCTAATCACGGGGAGCCAGCCGTGGTGATGAGCTCCCACACCATTTATGTTTACAGCTTGTTCAGGTCGTGTTCTTAAAAAGGGAACATTTGCAAAAACGCAAGTGGCCTATGAATGGCATTTGGACTATGAGAGATGATATTATTCAAAGATATTTCTCTTTAGAAAGTGTCAACTAATTGTCAACTGTATTACTATTATTATTGTTAATACAGCGTTGAAACCGAAAAATCAGGAAGAGGCATTGTCCTGGTTGGCTTTAAAGTCCAAACTGCAAGAAGCTGCTACGAGTTTTTATCCTTTCTCAAGCCATATGATGACACATTCATGGTAGCTGTAGGGCCATACTTTTTAAAAAATCAAAATTATGTACATAATTCATTTCCTTTCAGGGTTTTGCTCTTTTAGGGTGTATTTAGAACTATTTTAAGATTTTTCCATGCAACCAAAAGGATGGAAACAGCTTTTCCTTAAAGAAAGAGCAAATATAAACTGACCTTTCATGTCATTATTCACCACCAGAGGTAGGGATTTAGGGGAAACCATTAATTATTACACAGCTCATGATAGATTTGACAGTTCTGGTGCACCTTAAGTCAATGTCTTCCCTATGCAACATATTATCATGATAAAACACAGAGGCTAACTACCAGCTTTCTACAGCACGTGTGCTCGGTGATGTTCTCCTCTCCCCCAGACCCCAACACTGCTCCCGCAGCCACGCGCATGTGGCTGACTCTGACAGCGCAGCAGCCTCACTGACGCTGTGGGACTCAAATCAAGGCTGCAAATGATCATTTGCAAGGTCAGGGTCTTGCTGTCCCAGGAAGGCACTTTAATTACATGCAATTACTCTTAGCAATGTACGACCACTCTAACCCATCTGCTTCAGGTCAGTTGTCAGCTGGGGCATGACCTGACTCCCCAGATCACAGTGAATTGAAGACATCTTTTTCTAGAGGTGCAAAGGCAGTGACCATGACAGACGCCGAGTGGCACAGTCCAGGCTGGATCCATGACATTAACCTGCAGAATGAAAAGCCAACTCTAATTCACTACCAGTCACATCAGTGGTGCCGATAGATAGTCCCTGAACCGGGTTTTAAGCCATTATTTCTTTCTGGGGCTGTTTGCTGATAGAATTGGAAGCTTTTCAGCAGTTCATCCAGGCTCCAAGAACATATCACTTATTGAACGCTATAGAAAAGGCCACCCAGGAGGAGTTTTACATCATCTCTGGCACAGAAGCAATACTCAGTGTTGGGGAAGGAAAAGAGCAAAAAGAGCCTCACTGCACTTCAGATAATTGTACAAAGCAATGTGATTCTTTGGGGATGCCTGTACAAGCCTGTGGCTTTTTGCTTTTAACTTGTGAGAGCCAGGGAATTACAGAGTAGTTTATAAATTGAGACTGTTGCAGCAAGTCGAGTGCTCCAAAGCTGCCCGGTGAAGAAGGAGCCTGGCTGGGCGAGCAGAGGTGCCTGCCAGAGAGCGGCTGGGGTGCAGCACCCTGGGTGCCCATGGAGACAGGACCTCACCAGTCTACCCCACACAGTGCACACCACACACCAGCCTGTCCCGGGGGAAGCCAGCCACGACGTGGGAGCAAGGACGTGGCCCCATGCAGCAAACGTGCAGGACGTAGCCTGGCTGTTGGCAGCAGGAACCAGGCATGCTCCTCGCCCGAGGGAGCTGGGCTGTGGGGCAAGGGCTGGCGTGCAGCAAGCCACAGCTACCAGCCACGGATCGGTGGTTTCTCCACCAAAACGACATGTTTGCACAGCTGCAAAACCCTGCTGCCGCCGGGGAAGCCGTGACAGGGATGTAGCTGTGCCAGGCCAGGCTGCCCCACTGCTTTTATTAGCTCATTTGAATCAAATTGCTGTGTACAACTGGATTAGACAGTTGTTCTTCAAAGGTTACACCCTACACACTATTAAGATTCATGTGTTTTCCAGACGAAGTCATCTGAGCAATTGCTTTCCCAGCTGCTCCCATGATATACGGGCTGCTGACGGTGTCGCTTTCCTTCCCTCCAGTCTGCAAACTCACTGCCTACTTGATCACCAAAGGATAACGAGCACTCCTAAAGAATTTGAACTGCTAATACGTGGCGCGTTACAAAGCTGCCAGACTACAGGATCTGAGTCCTGGTCAGTTGATGAGTAACTTCAGTTGTCTGCACAAGCAAATCAAAGACACAACAAAAAAAGTGCTTAGGTTTATCTCAGCTGCTCTCCCCGACTGTTTGTTATTCAGGACAGCTGATCCTCTGCTCGATGGCTTCATCACATCACCCCACTGCACTGTCATACTCAGTGTAACTAAAGTAATTAAGTCAGCTTTAATGAGATTATTAACAAAGCAGGATAGGAAGCATCACATCATTCTTCCCAAGAATTAAAACCGACTAAACAAGTGACCTTCTCGCAATATGAAGCTCCTGGGAATCAAAAGCAGGCACTAAGCAAGCAGCCACTCCTAGGTCACTCCGCATTCCCTCGCTCACCTTAACATACCACAGCACTTCCAAAGCACTGCCCAGCCTCAGGGAATCCGGAGTCTCCCAAGGAAAACCCCCTGTCACATCCCACCTGGAGGAGCTGGTGCCAGAGCTGTGGTGGGAAGCCGGCTGCTGGCAGGCAGGGCCAGGCTCCAGCCACGGCCAGGGACTCCATGGCACACACACCAGGAGAAGGGCAGCTGAGGGAAAGCGAGCCACGCAACCATTAATTAATAATTAATGGCATATACAATTATTATTCTGCCTCCCCAAGAAAAAGGCCGTGCAGTCTCACTGAATTTAGGCTCCTTCAGAGGGCAGCCAAGTTGCAGAGCCTGGACCAGGAACAGCTTTCCCAGGGACTTCAACTCACAGAATCACAGAATCGTTCAGGCTGGAAAAGACCTTTAAGAACATCGAGTCCAACAGCTAACAGAGCACTGCCAGGTCAGCACTAAACCATGTCCCTCAGCACCACATCTACAGGTCTTTTAAACCCCTCCAGGGATGGGGACTCCACCACTGCCCTGGGCAGCCTGGGCTGGGGTTTGACAACTGTTTCAGGGAAGCAATTGTTCCTAATGTCCAACCTAAACCTCCCCTGGCACAACTTGAGGCCGTTTCCTCTCGTCCCGTTGCTTGTTCCTGGGGAGAAGAGACCGACCCCCACCTCGCTACAACCTCCTGTCGAGAGTGAGAGGGTTTCTCCTGAGCCTCCTTTTCTCCAGGCTAAAGCCCCCCATGTCCCTCAGCCGCTCCTCAGCCCACTTGTGCTCCAGACCCTGCACCAGCTTCGTTGTCCTCCTCTGGACACGCTCCAGCTCCTCAATGTCCTTCTGGGAGTGAAAGGCCCAAAATTGAACCCAGGATTCAAGGTGTGGCCTCCCCAGTGCCCAGTACAGGGGGACCATCACTGCCCCGTCCTGCTGGCAGCACTAGTCCTGGTACAAGCCAAGATGGGCTACAGATCGGGCACCCAACAAGGGGGCGAGGGGAGCGTGTTGACCAGAAACCCCAAACTCTTTTGGTAGGAGTTAACAATGTCGGCCATGGGCAGGGAAAGCGTCAGAGTAAGGTGTGACCACAGAAATAACACACAGCAGCAGCAGCACCTCTCCTGCCGCGTACAACAGCGTGCTGAGCCGTGCCGAGCCGTGCCGAGCCGTGCTGAGCCCTCTGAGGGCCTGTTATGTGAAGTACAATGAAAAGGAGCAGCAGTCAGGTGAAACTCAGGCTGGCAAAACATTGCTCAGACCCCAGAGGCTGCTCTAGTCTCCTTCCTAAACTGGAGCACGCCAAAAGCAGCGAGATTTTAGCAACTCCTCCCTGTTGGAGTAGGGAGCAGCAGGTCAGTGCTGAGGTTCCTAAGCCCAAGCATTTCCTTAACCAGTGAGAAAAAAGCCCCTAGCTATTTCTTAAAATAAAGAATGAGCTCACCTCATATTCATCTGACAAGCATGAATTGGTGTGATTGAAAAGCACCGAACACTGCCATTATTTTAACATCTACCCACCTAAACCCTCCCTTTCAGAGGGGGCAGAAGCCAGTGGAAAGCACAGAGTTCAGCGTGACTGCATGAATTTTATGCCGGGTTTCAATTTGGCAGAGTAATCCTAAAATTACGTTATCATACCTGTTAAGGCAAGCAGGCACCATATAAATTATACAGTTATGTGCACTCTTAAGGTGAAAGCATTTTTCATTTTAGACAAGTACAACGACTGCTGCCAAACTCAAGGAACAATATCACTGAACACCTTCAGAAACTGTTAACCTGTTGTGGTGGCTTAACCCAGCCAGCAACTCAGCCCCACGCAGCCGCTCGCTCACTCTCCGCCCCGGTGGGATGGGGGAGAGAATCAGAAGAGCAAAAATGAGAAAACTCGTGGGTTGAAATAAAGACAGTTTAACGGGAAAAGCAAAAGCCATGTGTGCAAGGAGAGCAAAACAAGGGATTCATCCAGCACTGCCCATGGCAGGCTGGCGTTCAGCCATCCCAGGAGAGCAGGGCTCTGTCACGCGTTACGGTGACTTGGGAAGACAAACACCATCACTCTGAGCATCCTCCCCCTTCCTTCTTTTTCCCCCAGTTTACTGCTGAGCATGACGTCATACGGTCTGGGACATCCCTTGGGTCAACTGTCCCAGCCGTGTCCCCTCCCAGCTTCTTGTGCCCCCCAGGCTGCTCACTGCTGGGGTGGGGTGAGGAGCAGAAAAGCCCCTGACTCCGTGTGAGCTCTGCTCAGCGATAACCAAAACATCCCTGTGCTACCAACACTGTTCCCAGCACAAACCCAGTCCACAGCCCTGTACCAGCTACTGCAGAGAAAATTAACTCTGTCCCTGCCAAAACCAGCACACCTATGAAAATGCAAACGATTATTAGAAAAAAGCTCTTTCCCCCCAGTGAGGTTGATAGGCAGATTAACCCCCAGATCACCACTGTGAACCTTCCTTTTTTTTTTTTTTTTTGTAATGTTGAGGGTTAATCATATGCAGTGAAAAAGTTACGCAGCCAATACAAATTCAAGGGAACAGCAATTGTACGACAGAACCATTTTCCTGTGATGTATCATGCAGTGGAGGAGAGCTTGCTTTGGCTTTGACACCTGAACCACGGCACATAAATGGATTCTTTGATGGGGTCACTTTTTGTCAGAGAGTCGTTCTGTGGCACTTGTGGAGCACAGCTCTGTAAATCTTACCACTTATCCTAGTTCAGCACAAAGCAGGGCAGCCCAGGTTACCTGGATGCTACACCGGCATCCCCAGGAGGTCTGGGGCAGCATCACAAACAGCCCCTTCTCTGCTTCTTTATGCTTTCCTGAGGACAGAGGCAGGGAAGACGGGGAGAGTGGTACCACCAACCGCAAAGGCCTGAGCCAGACACACACATTTACATTCGCACCGATTCCACATGGGACTTGGAGGGCTAAATAAACCCTGCTGTGGGGACGGGTGTCATAGTTCTATTGCAGTGTGTTGCACAACAAATCCCTTCAACTCCAGCCCGTATAGGGTAAGAAAACTTCCTACGTTTTCTGTGTCTGTCAAACAGGCAGATCAGATGGCAGAGGTCTGGCATTGTGCATGCTCCAAACAAAATCCCACTGAAAGACATGGACCTGCCTGGGGAGAAGAGGCCACAAAGACCATTAAGGGGCTGGAGCACCTCTGCTATGAGGACAGGCTGAAAGAGTTGGGCTTGTTCAGCCCGGAGAAGGCTCTGCGGAGACCTTATTGTGGGGGCTACAGGAAAGATGGGGAGGGACTCTTTATCAGGGAGTGTAGTGATAGGACAAGCGGTAATGGCTTTAAACTGAAAGAGGAGAGATTCAGATTAGATGCAAAGAAGAAAGTTCTTCACTGTGAGGGTGGTAAGACACTGGCCCAGGCTGCCCAGAGAGGCTGTGGCTGCCCCATCCCTGGCAGTGTTCAAGGCCAGGTTGGACGGGGCTTTGAGCAACCTGGTCTAGTGGAAGGTGTCCCTGCCCACGGCAGGGGGTTGGGACTAGATGATCTTTAACGTCCCTTTCAACCCAAACCATTCTGTGATTCTATAAATTAACTGTCTGCCACATTTTGAGCAATATAAAATGCCCGAGCTACCCCAACTGCAACAGTCCAGTATCGTGGGAAATGTTAGAATAACAGCCCAGGACATTGCCAGCTCTGCAGGAGGTACATTGAAAACGTCTATTAACAGCTGGCCCAGAGCCACCCTCTGCACCAGATTTGCCATCCCTCTTCTGTGAGCAGCATCGCTTTCACAGCCAGGATGTTCCCTGCAGAGCCCTGGACAGGATCGGTGCATGAGTGCCCCACCAGTCCTCTCCACAGCGGATGTGCAGGCAGGTGGGAGGCAGCAGTGCCATGTCCATGGTGCCCCAGGAGCATCCACGGCAGGACAGGCGCAGCAGGAGGGTGCAAAAGGTCTTTGCTCTCCCACATCCCTCTTCTGTCAGGTGTGGTTTTCCTCCCAGCAGCAGAAATATTGTGGGCAGACTGGCACGGTGAGTCACCCACTTGGGACAATGTTTGGATGATAAAAGTGGTTTAGGTGCCTCCTAGGGTTTCTGGCAAAGGACTGCTCTTTTGTGGCTGGGTACCATTTGTCCTCTGCAGCTTTTACAGGGACACACAACTCTCTTGGATTCCACAGTTACCACCTAGGATGGAGGCATTTTCTTAGCTTTCCTCAGGCAACCCTTTGCATCGTTAAGCCCCCAGCCCATGGAAACCTGTTTATTCCCATTTCCAAGCTTTTCTTAGGATTGTTTTTCAGTTACAGCTCCACGCTGGTTTCCTTTTCTTTTGTTCCCGTTTGAAGAGGAACAGTTTTCTGCACAGGGGAAGTTCTGTGTCCGCCAGTGCTGCTATTTGCCTTTGATGAAAAGACAGGTTTGATTTGGGTTTGTGTCTGACTTGACTACCTGCTTGCTCAGCAGACTCTTGCTCCCAGCAACCTCCTGTCAGGGAGTTGTTGACAGCAAGAAGGTCTCCCCGAGCCTCCTCCAGGCTAAACCCCCAGGTCCCTCAGCTGCTTCTCAACGCACTTGTGCTCCAGACCCTGCACCAACTTCGCTGCCCTTCCCTGGACACGCTCCAGCCCCTCAATGTCTTCCTTGATGTGAGGGTCTTGTAGTCTTGTGAGTCCATGCTGCTCTGCCATGTCCAGGAGTTGTGGAGTCAGAAAAGGGACAATCTAAAGAAGCCCAGTCTAGCACCTTTAGACGGAAATGCTATTGTGCTTTTTGATAATAAGCTGTGTCTGTTCTGGGACACGAAGGATTGGGTGTATTTCTGACCAAGTTACTTGGAGGCGACAAACCGTGGTGCTCTCCTCAGATGAGTTTATATCACTGGTACCTTTACAGACTCTCACCCTCTGCGAGCTCGAACATAACAGCGAGTTCATGAACTCACTTTTAGGCAGCAAACACTCCATCAAAAGCTTATAAATATTTTTTAGACGACAAATGAAGCTGTGCAATAAGGAAGCAAACTGTAAAGTGCATTTGAAAGTCAATTTAGAGACTTCAAGCAGCTCTTTTACTGTCTGTGTTTGACTCTTCATCCCCAGCAATCAGATGTGATACGGAAGTAGAGAGCGTTGTAAATCCCGTTGTGCTGGGATTGGTCTCTGGGAACAGTCGCATATTTAGCACATTTCAGGAAGACAAAGCAGTTGAAGTGCTGCTGAGCTTTGTCAAGTTAAACACGGAATTCTACAGGAAGTTTTTTAATGAGGCTTCAGACCAGCAGAAGCAACCTCTAACTGTCATGCCCGTGCTTGGCTGGGCGATGCTGCCTTGCTCCGGGTGTGCCTCTGGGCTTCATTCTTTTAATGACTGACACTTCTATTTATAGAGTGACTACAAGGGAGTTGCTTGGCCGGGAACAGTTCTGAGTATGGTTCGGTGTGCACAGATTTGAGTCACAAAGCCTGTTAACACACGGTTCCTGGTACCGGCCCCTTCCATTCTATCTCGAGATAAGAGTCTTCGCTCCACCCATGGCAAAGTGACAGCTGCCGTGGCTGCACTCTGGGCTGTTCCCTCTTCTTAGCCGAGGGCCGGCAGTGTAAGTGAGAGCAGCTTCATCATCCCACTGTAACTTAACTCGCTTCTGGTTTGGCAGTGTGAAATGAGCCCCAGGCTGGTGATAGTCAAAAGAAAATGCTACTGGTGTTCAGTACCCTCTGTGAAACAGGGCTGATGGTTGTGATCACTTGCTACAAGACGTACTTGCTCCGTAATTGATAATCTCAGCCCTGCAACCCAAGCTGAACTGGGGGCATATTAGTGCAGAAGTTGTGTTATTGGCTCCTGTTCTCTGGTCAACCTATCTCACCCTCCAAGAATGTGCTTCTGTCATTTTTCAGATGCTTAATTGACAAAAAGGGGATGTAGCAGGGAGAAAATACCTATTAGCAGAGGGTGCCTTATGTGCCAGAGAAAGGACTTGGGTGTTCGTAAACGAGAGGGAGTTAGAGGACTCATGGGTGTTGTGGTAAAGATGCGGGATCATCCAGGTGTGTTGCGACCTGCAGTGTGAAGTTTTCCTGAAAATTGCTGTCTTTTGCAAAGGATCAGTGCTCCGTGAGGTACTAGTCAGACTCCTTCTGGGTCTTATGGAGCTGCCACAGGCGATCACTGAAATGGGACTGCAGATTGTGCTTATGCTCAGGTCATTTGTGCTCATTCATAGCTAAATGACTGGAAAGCAGCAGCAGCTCCCATTTTAGGCTGATGTGGGGGAAGCCAGCAAGACCTTCCCAAGTGCATTTGGGATCCCTCCATGCTTCTCTAGTGAAGGTGAATCTAAACATGTTTCATGTTTTGGAAGAAACCTGAATTTGAATTTCAATCTTTCAACATGCATATTCCTTTTTGGACTCCAGGTCACCCGTGCATCCCTGGATGAGACACTGAACTGTTCCAAGTCTTGTCCTCCTCATCACTAAAAGCCAAGCACTGCCCACCCTGTGGGAATGCTGTGTGAAGCGCTGACAGTCAGAACTAAGGAAAAGACATCCTTTATAAAACTTCTGGAGATGGCTCTTATGTGAATATTATCAAACCCCGACATCTGCCCAGAGATCGATCAGACATCTGCCATGCACAGAAATATCTGGCAGAATAAAATTCACCTAAGTCCATAAACCTGATCTCAATAGTAACTGACACAACAAGTCATTCTAACTCACCCTTTCTACGCTGAAGAATCATCACGTGAGAGATGAGGGAGAGCCTGGACATACCTCTCCCCTTCAACTACACATGGCCAGATGCTGAGCCCCACCTGCCAAAAGGGCTTCCCCAGCTGCAGCACGGCCCCTATCATGCAAAGAGTGGCCACTCTTGCTCGCCACCAGAAAGACAGGATCATGGGCTCTTGGTCCTAGCACAGGCACACATCTCAAAGGCAATGCTGCCCTCTGCTACGCCTTCAGCTACTCACGCACGGCTGTGTACGCAGAACCAGCTACTCCCACCGCAGCCTGCGGCTTTGAATTATGACATGGAATAAAGACAGCAAGCTGGCTCCTGCAAGAAGCTGAGCACCTTCGGTTCCTAATGAGCTTCAGAGACTTAGAGAAGGTGTTTTGCTTTTACTAAGGAGAAAGTAAACTTCTGTAAATTATTGCAATTACTTCTTCAAGTCCTAGCCTTCATCCACTGTTTTTTCTCTATGTAAACCAGATATTAATGTTTAAATAAAAATCAATATATTCACCCTGTCATTTTGTACTAGTAGCATCCAACTTCACGGATTAAAACTAGATGAAACAGATTTTATTATCAGTTTAGAAGCTAACTTTTGTCTTTATTTTGGTGTGTTATCTTATTGATGAGTTCAATATGGAAATTTCAAGGCAATCATAAATCCCATGTAATCATCCTGTACAAAACTGTATGAAAAATATGTTTTAAAATGAAAATGTACTAACAACGTATTATCTCCACATGCCCAGTTTTAAAAAGGAATTATAGAATTAACAGGAAATAAAGAATATTCCTCCAAGACTGGTAATCAGTTTGACTGTGAAGTAGCTGCACAAATACTTTTCTTGTACTCAGTGGAAGTGCTTTTGTAGGCAAATACTGTTGGGCCCTGGCAAAAGTGGGAGAACTCAGGCTTCTCCGATTCAAAGGTTTATTATTAACAAAACCCTCAGTTGCTCGAACCCCACAAAATGGTTTCAACCGAACAGTCACGCCACTAGTCGGAGAAAGGCACACCTGTGATAAAGGAGGAGAATGAAAAAGCTTATTGACGTGTTGATACACACCTGATAAGGAAAACAAAAACCCACTTGAAAAAGAATAACAGCTGAGTTTTAGTCGGAGTCAGAAGCAGCATCTGGTCTCTTTTCCCTCCCAGCGTCAAGAAGATGTTTGCAATGATGCTGGGGATATTTCCAGTTCTAGCCATCCTTACAGGTAAGAATAACAAACTGATCGAAATAGCACGGGAATAGAAGAACCTGTTGAACTAAGAGAGCAGGTGAACCTGACTGGCAAACCAGGAGAACGTTCAGGATTTGTTCCAGGGTGGGATGAAAACCATGGCTATAATGCTGCGCCACTTTGTGGGAATCAGCACTGCCCGCTGACTGGGAAGAGTGTTTTACATAACAACAGAATTTTAGCTTTGGTAAATTAATGCTTTGCTCTAAAGCCAGGAAGAGGCAACGAACTCTCACGTAGAGCACTGGGGTCTTTCAGGCGTTTCAAAGTTCGGTTTTCTCACATTCAGCTTTTGTCTCCCCTTGATCACAGCCCTAGGAAATGCTGCCTTGATCCCCCACCCCCCCAAAAATTTTTTTGGGGATGCGGAGCTTTGCAACTAATCCTTTGGCTCTCCCTAAAATTAAGTGAGGGCGTAATACCTTGTGGAATCTAGGAGTTATATGGTGTATTAAAGATTATATATATTATTCATTGGGCTAAGCTTTATTTTTGATATATACAGGAGCAGACCTTTTAAGCCTAATGTTCCATGGAGATGAACAGCCTCTGTATCCACTAAAGAAAGCAGACGTTAGTTTCCACATTTTTTTTCAGTATGGAAATAGCTGGTTTGGATGCCAGAGAAATATTTAAAGAGTTGCTCCTGGTGTTTCAATGTTATCTCTCTCACACACGTATTGATTTTTGCCTTAGAAATGAAAAGTAATTCAGAGTTAGGACCAAAACAATGTCCTCTAATTTTAAAGTTCTGGATTTAAGACCAGTAGTGTGTCCATACTGGTGGGCACCACTGACTGGGGGTTTCTGCAGTGGCAAGGAAAAAATCAGCAAACTTGGATTTACTTCATGAGCATTGAAAACCGCACGGGATTTCTGTGAAAATGGGTGATTCCCAATTAACTGCAGCAAGGAAACAGTCTTACCATAATATCGATGAGTAAAAGACATGGATCAACTATTTTTAACAAGTCATGGCCCTCTTCACGCCAGCCATTTTCACTGAGTTACTTCTCAGGTGGTTTTTTTCTCGCTGAAACGAAAAGGCCTGTATGTATGAATGGGATTATGAGTTTGAAACTGTAAACAGTGAACTAAATGCAAAGCAAAACGTCCATGAACTTCCGTGATGAGGGGACAGGCTCTGCAGGTCCAGTTCACTCCATTTGCAGTCAAAAGTTCGATCCTACAATTAGGGATGGCTTTAAATAGCTTTGCTGGACAATGGAAATTTGATAGGTTTGGGCTTTATAGTTTCACTAGAGCGAAGCCTACTTCAACCACACGTATATCTTCAAAATACACAACTTTATGGAAACCGGAATGCTTTGTGGAGTCACTTCTGCTAAAATGGATTTCTTCTGAGAAAGCTTATAGCAGTCAAGCTCTGTGACAATCCTAACTCTAAAACCAGAGAATGATAAAGGAAATATGCGGAGCAGATAACTGGAAAATTGATGTTTTCAGTGGAACGATATTGTGTTGAAAGACTGTAGCTTTAATCCTACAAAGAGCAGAAAATAAATACATGTAAACCTGGAAGTATTATTGTGGCAAGAAACTATCATCCTCCGGCCAACTCTAATTCTTAAAGCTGAGAACAGTGAACTGAGACATCTAAAATAATGTTACATGGCTTTTATATTAGATCTCAGTAGGATGAAGGTCCTGTGAACTCACAGGACAAGCAGCCAGCACGGGGATCCCCTCTTGCCCCATTGCAGGTTTGACATATTTAGGTCAGTCTCCAGCCTTCCCTGTGAGACTGTCTTGACATATAATGTAAATCTGGCTGCAGTTTAAACCCGCTGTTCTCATCCTAGCCACCACCACCACGAAAACTAGATTATTCCCTTCTTCCTTGCAGCGAGCTTTTACTACTGAAGCCATCAAACAAGGACAACAGACCCCAAAGAGATCAGACAGGTTGCATATTGTAGCAACTGATGAATCTCCATTATTTGCATGGTTAAAATGTCAAAATAGATTATATTTCATTTTATAAACAATGTTTTGAGCAAATCCTCTTT
The DNA here is from genome assembly GCA_009769605.1 of Bucorvus abyssinicus. Classification (NCBI taxonomy): domain Eukaryota; kingdom Metazoa; phylum Chordata; class Aves; order Bucerotiformes; family Bucorvidae; genus Bucorvus; species Bucorvus abyssinicus. The sequence goes on along the minus strand of CM020039.1, from coordinate 3,937,947 downwards.
TGGTGTTACTGGAGGTTCTGCTTAACTCTCAAAAGCAGCACCTGAACATAAGATGCACAGCGATTCCACTGAGAAGAATATTTTGTATGTTTTGCCTCTATCCCTCATATAAGCAGTATGAAAATTACCATGAAAATTACCATTATTAGAACATGAAGTTCTCACCTTGCCTGTTTTGCACAGAAAGCTCTGAAAGGCTTACGTTTTCCACATACCAACGAAATATATTCTCCTTCAGAGTCTTTAGGCAGTAGCTTTAAAGCCGGGTTCAGTGATCTAGCAAACCTTGAAACTCAGACCTTTTTGCTGACCGCTCTGGCTTTGTTGCCGTGCGTCGCCGCTGCTGTAACTGGCATGGAGGACAGAAACAGATAAATACTGTGAGATGGCGCTCGATTCCTTCCATTAATACGGCCGTGTCGCCAAGACTGATCGGAACGCTATGGGAAAGGGCTCACAAGTTGTGTTTGCTCCCTTTCTGCTTTGAGCACAGGAGAAAGGGTTGATCACGTTATCACAGAATTTCTCACAACCCACATCATAAAAGCAGTTCCAGAAAGCTTAGTTGGAGGCTTCCAATGGAAAACATTGGAAAAGAACAGCTTCTGCATGTAAGCCCTAAGAAACCTAAACCAAAGCAATTAGCAACAGGAAAGCGGAGGGTGGCCGCTGGGCTCCAGCCTCGGGAACCCGACAGTGCCACTGAGTCCAGTCAGTGCTAAGAATGTGAGACAATAGTGTAGGAGATGGTGATCCATGGTGAAGGAGATCAGACATCTAAAGGAATAACTGCCGAAAAGAAAAAGGGCAAGGAGCACGTAAAAGAGGGCTAGGGACAGCTGTGCATGAGAGTGCAAGGAGCAGGAGAGCAGCGCGAGGGCAGAGGGGAGGCTCGGTTTAGCCACGGGCTCTGAGTGAGAAGACAAGTCTATGCCAGTGAGAACAAGTACGTGTTTAGGAACTCTGCTTTTGCTGAATATTATTTGTTTAAGGGCACGGGTATTCTGGGGGTTTTATTTGCTTGTTAGCTTTTACTCACTCCCAGCTTCTTATCACTAAAATTTCCACACAAAGCCCAAGGGAAACTGTTCTGGAAAGGAGAATGACTAGACACGTCCTACGGGTTTCTTTGATACTGGGGGAGCGAGGCACTCCCTCACTCCCCCAGGGTAGCTCCAGCTCACCTCTCCTCACCACACTTACTGCCCACAGGCCACGTCAGCAGTGTTGTGGTGACCGTCCCCGAGAAGATAGTGAATGTCACTACAGGTGGAAATGCAACCCTCCTCTGTACATACACGAGTTCTGGACCGCTGGAGAATCTCTTTATTCAGTGGAGCTTTTACAGTGCCAAGGAGAGCCAACAGCATATCGTAAGATATTTCTTTATTATTAATATGACATTATATTTAAGATATCCTTAAGTCCTCAAAGAATCCTGTTACATTTGATAGTGTGTTCCCCACTACAGACCGGGGAGGCAGGTAATGTTGGTGTTCCCACCATAAAGACAAGGGACCGGGGTGCAAAGAAATTTAGAGGCAGATGGACAAAGTCACCCAGGCTCCTAGTTCCTGTTGGCATGCCTGAACTCCTGTTGAAACTTTGGAGAAGGTACAAAAGAGACTCAGATGCTCCAACAACTTGCTCCAAGTCACACAGGAAGCGTGAAGCATAGCAAAGACCAGGTGTCCAAAAATCACACAAGCCCTCCAGCCCCTGGACCAGCTCCCTTTTCTCTTGTCTGGCAGATATTTCCTGCCATTGTGATGGCTGCTTTCCTGGTGAGACGCCCTTGCCTATGACGTGTTCCCCATTCAAGGGTCAAACGAGAGCTCCTCGACTCAGCTGCTATCTTATGAGGCAGCTCAGCAAGAGGAGCAGTGCACAACAATAGGCTATGGGCGCAGCGAGAGCAGCGAGAATTTTGGCAGGACTCCGCAGAAATTTGTCATAGCAGGAAATCTGCCACAGCAAACTTGTGTTGGTATTTCGCAGCATCCCACGAGTGTCATTGTGGTAGCAGAACAATTACAGATCAAAGGCAAATGGTCCCTGCCCTTCCTGAGACCCCGAGAGGCAGCGGAGCCAGACAATATCTCACTCCAGGGGTATAACGAGACCACGTGGCAGGTTGGAGTATCAGCACGGAGTGTGAAGGACACCAAGTACTAGTCAGCTACGTGCTGTAACCACTGCCAAGCCTCTCATGTGCCAGTAAAGACCTCGCAGAGCAGCCTGGTCTGCCTGGAAGGAGTCTAGGGGTGGGATGTCTAACTTCCTATACGACCTCACACGGCTGCCCAGACCTCAAGAGCTATCCATTAATCTTGTGTTTTGGTGGGGAAATGAATCCATGAATCTCCCTCCCAGCATAGCACACTGGATATGAGTTCCACCGGCTCAGTTCTGACAGGTGCTGAGCAATCAGCAACACCTCTGGACAAGAACAAATGCTGATTAGAAGTGTTATTGCATCCTTGAAGATGACTGCGATTTTTTTTTTCACGTTCTGGTGTCGGGCTTGTGCCTGTTAGACAATGAACCCCTTTTTTCTCCCATTGTTTGTATCCTCACATCTTTTTCTAGAAGTCCAATCCTCCTGCCTGGTGTCACACCTGAGAGGTGAAGTAAAGAGATTTGACTTAGGAGAGGGTCTCAGTCCACACTGATGGATATTCTTGCCACATTCACCAAATTCCTAATAATATCAAGATAGGATGTTTGCCATTGCTGATAGAGTTATATTCTTTATCTGGTTTATCAATTATGGCAGAATTAGTCTGTGGTACGTCACATATTTGGCATTGAATGGCAATAGCCAGGGTGCAAGAACTAGCTCACCCTCCCGCAGCCCATCACAGCCTCAGCCACCGACTGTATCCGTGCTGAGCACAAACACTGGGCCCATCCCAAATTCCGCCTCTAGCTGAATGCCACCGACATACACACCCCCCTTGCCTGACTAATTGTGTGAATAGTTATTACTCATCATTTGCTTTTTACAAGTCAAAACCATTGTATGAATTGAAGAACCATTCACGTAGGGGTGGTAGCTGCAGGTTGCCCAGGTACGGTGTAGGTAGTACCATATATTATACTTCTGATTCAGTGCATTACATCATAAATTTTAATCCCTTGTCCAGTGGAAAGTAGAGCACTGAGAGAGGATCGAGCCCAACTCCTCCACATTTGGTTAGAATCTCTCTGTTTTACTTGTGTCAAATTTTCCATGTTGCAAGCCAATAAATTCAGTGCATTTTCTGGTCACAACCCAGAGAAATAAGCAGATTGTAGTTGCAAGTATTTTAGAGAGAGAATCAGCCTGTTTCAAGAGATCCAGGACGGCAAAACCATTTGTAAGCTGTGACCAATGATGAGAAAATACCCCCTCAGGATCATGATCTTAAAATACTGTGGGTGGTTCAGGATATGCCCAGCAAGAACTAACTGAGGGAGGCTACCAAATGTCAGGGGAACCTCATGGATTAATCCCTCCAGCGCTCGCCCCTGGCTTCTGCAGCTCCCCCGCAGGGAAAGCTGTGCTGGGGAGGACTGTCAAACGCTACGGGAAAAACTGCATCCATTTTTCTCCCTATCCAGACTAATTTCACAGTAAATTCCCTTTCACACCACACCACACATGCATTTGTAATGGACGATTTGCCTTTTCATTAAATCCAGGCGGTTCGATCTGGAGAGGCCACGGGTTAGTGACCAATCCCGCTCTCCTTGAACACTGAGGGAAAACTGCCCTTCGCTGCCGCGCCGGTCATCGCTGGCTCGGGCGCTCGGCGGGGCTCGGTGGGCACCCTTGGTGCCTCCGAGCCTGCCCGTGTGCCTGGAGGGTGCGTGTGTGCGCAGAGCTGCACGACTGGGGCACGGCTCTTTCTCAGATGCTGTTAGCAACCCACCCAGTCCTGCATCACTTGACCCTGTGCCCTTTCACCACAACACGGCAGTTTCTTACCATTTTGAACCTATCCACAACAAAATTAATCATGCTAAGGGGATGGGAAGAAAGGACTGTGCCTGCTGGTGGAAAATATGGTTTAGAGATTACATGACACGGGTGAACATGGAATTGGATTTTCAACCCCCCTCTGAACCCACTGCACTACGAGGCTGCTATTTCCATCTCAGGCCAGTCACTTTTCAGAGTTTCAGGAAGAACTGAGCGCCTGGAAGTCAAAAATATAGTTAATATGCTGGTGAGATGACAGAACCAACGGAACTGAACAGACTGGCACCACTCCGTACTGACTACCAGAACAGCAGCTTGCATTTCAAGTGGGATAAAATTATTTAATTTATGAGATATTTAGATTCTTCTAAAATGTCACTAATAATTAAATAAACAAGCAAATGCTTCCTTATACTTAGCACATGTCCCTGAAAGAGTTTGTTGAAAATTCTGGCTTCGTTCAAAATGTGCCATTTTGTTTAGGAACTAAATGTATAACATTTTAACTTCTGGCTTTTAAAGTAGAAAATTTCTGCCAAATATTTTGAAGATAAGAGACTTAGAATTAAAAAAAAAAAAAAGGCAGAAAATACATCTTCTTATCCCACCTGCCACAATTTTAACCACTCCTGACATCTCAGTAAACGTTAGCTGTCTCGATGACCCTTTATTCACGTAGCTGCTATATTTGCAACATTAAGATTAAGCAGGGGGAATGTTCGCCATAACAACTATGGGGGAAAAAATCTTGATTCTAATAAATAATGTTTATTTATATAATAGGGATATACAGTGGCAACCAACAATAGAGCAAATTGCAGAACGTTAGAATTAATTAAGGTGAGTTTATGTCATTAAGATGCCTTTGGCTTGATGCATTAGTGAACGTGAGCTTTAAATTACTCGATTTTAGACTTGATATATAATAAGCACAGAGGCCATAGGGACCTTTTTAAAAGTCATGTCAGTATTTTACACCGACACTTTGCAGTGTTCTGAGATTCACAGGCTCAGGCGCAGTCCTGTCTGGAGGGAGCTCAGTAGGACCAGGATCAGGACGAGTGCCAGCGCCAATTCACTGCCCCGGAGTACCCAGCCACAGCCTTTACCTTCCCGCGAGGTGAGGCAGTGCTGCTCGGGTCTTCACAGCCCCCCAGCCGCGGCTTTTGCGAAGCTGGCTGGTGTCTTCTGCAGTTTGTTCTGGTGTTTTCACATCCTGTCACCCCGCGCTGGCACAGGTGCTCGGCGGTTACAAGCACGGCAGTTACACCGGGGAGGATGAAATACCACAAACAGGCTGTTCACAGACTGCGATGGAAAGGGAGGCAGCGGGATGGCAGGTGTTCACGGGGCTGTTTCGAAGGCTGTGCAGCTATATATAGTGTGTGAATACAGATCTTTTTACTAATGCAGCCTACCTCTGCTCCTCTCCCGAGAAGTTTCTCCAGTGGAAGTTATTCCCCTCATTTGAACTAATACTGTAAATATCGACTCATGGAAAATAGGATGTGATATGCATTTTTAACTTTTCTTCTTGCCATTTCCCCCTTAGCAACATGTCTTTTTAATGATAAATTTAGTTTTTAAATAGTAACTCTCAGCCAAGGATCTTGAGAACTTTCCAATAGTGAACTCTCTCCATTTTCCATATAGAGAAACTGAGGCAAACACTTCTTCAGCTCACCCTGGGTGAGGGAACACATCATAGCCTGGCCTGATTCATGAGGTGAAGTCTCAGCTCCTGCTACGATCGACATCTGTGCTTCATTTCATGCTCTGAGTCACTCGGCTGGCCTTGGTGTGAAGCACCTAGGTAAATGTTTGAGAGATTGAAGCCTGCTGTTGACTCTGCACAGGCGAGGCTGCAGCCTTGCAAAGCTAAACACAACTCCTGAGCCTAAGCAGGGCTACACCTTGAGCCACCCACGCTTAAAGCCAGTGAAATTATGTGAGACACTGCATGGCTGCCCAAGCTCTGCCCAGGGCAGAATTCTCGGCTGAAATTTTAAATTCACTAGATGAGTAAAGGTCATGAATGACTGTTACTTAAGAGAAACTGAATTACTGTTAGACTTCTCATGGAAATATTATCTAAAAAACAAAGCTTGAAAGGTTTTGCAAACAGTGACATTGACACTGCACTAGTAAAACTACTGATGGGCAATTGAGGAGGAAAGTGTCAGCGGCGTAGAACAGCAGGAATATCTTATTTTATATATTGGCTTTCCCCCTGCCAGATCCCAGTGTCTGCACTGACAAACTATCGCCAGTGGACGGGGCAAGGAGGGTTTCCCTTCCTGCAAACCGCAGGAGAGGCAGAGGCACAGCTCCCTTCGAGGGGTCTCGCCATGCCCTCACGCCCAGCCCTGCAGGGCTGACGAGCCGCCTGGCCACGGCTCCACAGCAGAGAGCACGCTGTGTCACGGTGTTTGGCGATGGGGACGGGCTGGTGGAGCCCAAGGAAGGGAAGAGATGCAAGGAGAGCGATCTGAGCACAGCTGGGTCTGCTCCCTTCACCCTGAACCCCCGAATTTAGCCTACCAGCAGTCCCAAGGGCAGCACAGCTCTGCTGCCCACCGTAAAGCAAGGCACAGGCACGGGCACTGGGCTACCAAGGGAGGGCCGGGGGCCAGCCAGCCCGGTAAGTGCGGGGTTCCCATAGAAGGTATTGAAAGGACAAATTCCTCCCCATGTAGTATGAATAGTTCCTGAGACCCCACCTCACGCTCGCAGCTACAGACAACCGAGCTGACGTGCTGCAGAGGCTGTCGGTGCTGCTGAGGGACATGGCTCGGGAGCAGAGCAGCCCGTTCCAGCCTGCGCAAAGCACCTCCTGAAGCAAGTACAGGGAAAACGTCCCAGAAAAGGCCTCTCTGATACACGAGCATTTCTTTTTGCCTAGAGGTGATCTTTTGAAACTGAATTTTATCTAGCACTTAGGGGACTGAGCAGGCACTGGGAAGGAATAGCGGCATGGAAAGCAGAGGCAACACCTCCAACGCAGAGGAACGGAGCCCCCCGTTGTCATGTCACTGGAGTCAGAGCGACTCCCTGGATGTCACTGGGATCACTGTGGCTGTCTGGGGTGACAGTCTGAAGAGGGAATAAAAATAAACTGATATGCTGAAGCAGACAATAGTGAGAACACAAAGGAAAGGGGAGACAAGTAGAAAATGATCAGGTTGCAACTGGGGTGTTTGGAGCAATCGTTTGACTTCACTGCCTAATTTCAGGCAAAACTTAGAAAGAAGGTTGTAATGCATCTCAGGTTGAGAAGGCTTGAGACATCTGCAAAACCCGCTGAGCACGAGGCAGCCTGCCCTCGTGAACAGCACCGGCGGGTACTGATGGGGAGCTGTGGACAGGAGAGCCTTTGGTTTTGGGGGAACATTTAAAATCTCATTTAACTCTCAGATCAGCACATTTCTACTCAAATACAGCGTTCCCCGTGTCACGGTATTCTGAGTATGGATGAAAAGTCAGTCAGTCAATGTCAAAAGATGGTGTATGTGACCGATGCACGGGGAAGATGTAGCTGGAGACCACCAGGTAAGAAAAAAATCCCCACACTCTTAAGGGAAAAAAGAGCTAAATAGCTTCTACTGCATGTATGCTGCTGTGAGACCTGTAATCATGTTCTAGATTATAATTTAAAAGCAGCACATAATTGAGCTAAGCTAAATCAGGGCATCACTCAGAATTTTTAACTCGCCCTACTTTTACTGCATTTTCTTCTATCAAAATTATGTTGGGTGTAGCTATTGGGTTTTTTCCCACGGCTATTCTAGGTGGCTGAACTAGCACCTTCAGGAGTATTCTACCCAAAGGGCATCTGAATGGCACGTCCACGCACCAGCAGCCCCTGGGCTGAATGTGAGCAAGTCTAGACAGCCCACATTTGGGGCTACCTATTTACATAGCAAAAAAAAAATAAAACCAAACCAAAATCAAACCATCCTGGCTGTCCTTTCTGTAATATAACAAACAGATGTGATGGGTACGGAGGGACACGGAGCTGCCTGCTGAACTGGCTCCCTCTCAGCTGTTAGCTGAGTTTTCCCAGCCATAACCCCATTCCCAACTCTCGTTTGGTTCCTGTCTCACCATGAAGGACAGGGTACAAGCCAGTGAAAATTCAGGTCTGATAATATCTGCTGAAGAGCAGTTACACCAAATGCCCTAAGAAGACATGTTTGTGCTTGACGCACGGTAGAATTATTCACTATAGTTCAGCCACAAGAATGACACTGTGAGAACATGAAAGAGCTGCTCCGCCGAAGTATTTTGCACCAGTTAAAGCTGCTGAATGATTAATCCTCTACAGGCTTCTGACTCCATCCCTTTCTTCCTCTACCAATGCGCAACCTATGACAAGACGCTTCTAGTCGTTGTTAACATCCTCAATTACCCATGCAAAAACCCCAGCAACGCAGGACATATATCCCTACTACATTCTGGCAGATCAGAGTTTTGACAAAAACGTGTGAAAAGAAGCTGTGGATGAAAAAAGGCATTTGGGGCCAGGCTGGTCACGTGACACACGTCAAAGAAGCCAATGCACGCGTGAGCATTCGCTTTCTTATCAGAATCTGAGCCTGGGGCTTTAATTAACACTTCGAGTGTGCGGCATTTGTCCTCTAATAGATGGCGAGATGCTTAAGGGAGCGGTGAATGCTTTTTTCCCTTGCCGTTATTTTATAAATCCTGTCTGTTTCTCCGAATTCAAAAAGCGACCGTCATCTCAAACCAGTGATGTTGTTAATATCCTCCTTTGCATTCATGTCAGAAAGAGACTTTAACGGTTCTTTTTCTAGTAGCTTGAGGAAAAATGTCGAACAGAAAATGACAAAATAACCCAATGACGAGGCCCACTGAATGCCTGAGCTTTACAGCTCTCCAGGCAATAAGAGAGGCTGAATACATCAGCCTAGAGAAATGTCATCAAAACAGGAGGCTATAGCTTTGCGTCTGCTGCTGGGGGAAAGTGAGAAGGGGCTGGGGGAGGAAAGACAGGGACTGGAAAGGAATCCTGTCCTGAAGCTGCCCCCCAGTCAGGAAATCAGACTACTGTGGAGATTTTTTAAATCCTCAACACGGCAATCAGCTTCGCCAACGCTTCCTCTGCAGGTGAATACTTTCCTCGTATCTCACTCGAGGAGGAGCAGTCTTCCCACAAGTCAGGCTGAAGGAGAAGAGAAGGACATGTGATTTCATGTACCAGATCCTTCAGACTGGGGACAGAAATAGGCTGTTCCCAGCATCTGGAGTGCATTGAGATTACCAAGATTTTCTTCCCAAACCAGTACGGTCAATCCAATTCTCTGTTGTTTGTAACCCAGCTCCCCCAAACAGTTCCACGAATATTGACTCAACTGCCCTTGGAAGTCTGTGAACACAAATCCTCTTGGATGCAGCAGAAATTGTGACTGTGGATGCAGAGTAGCTGACCCTCGCCTCCGAAAGCCCCGAAGGATGCTGCTGACCTCAGTGGCTCCAGGCACTGCCGCCCCCGCGTTTGAACTCCATGCAATCCTTTCCAAGGGCAGGGAGACGTTTTTCCGGGCAGCTTGGCTGTTTCACAGAAACTGGTGTGTCAGATTGGCGGACGTTACCAAGGACAAACACTTCTTAGGAGTGATAATCTCCGCTCTCTTTTCTGGCAGGTGTTTGATTAGTCATCCCAGGCAGCTGCTTCCCACGAAATGTGAAAAGGCACCATTATATAAGACTGTCAAATGAGCAAACGAGCTGGGGACGGAGAAGCAGCGACCATTTCTGCATCCTAAAGATTTTTTTTTACACTGGTAAATCATTGACTTCACTGGAGCTGCTCAGGATTTGCTGAGGACATAAAAAGCTTATGTTTTCAAGAGAAACCCAGCAGATTTCTTTCCTATTTTTTTTTCCATTCAAGATGTTGCACTTAAATATATTATCACATCGCATTAAAAGGGCTTCCAGGAAAAGAAGTTCTACCTTGACTAAATTTACAGTTTTCCCACACAGATATGTTTGGACATTTTAGGTAAAACAGGAAGAAAATGTCAATGCGATGTGATTCTGTAGAGGGAACATTAGCTGCAGTTGCCCCCCAAAAAAAAGGTCTCTATATCTTCAACAGAAAACAAGGTTTTTTACTTTTGAAACAGAACAGAAACATTTTTGCAAAAGATTTTCATTTCAGATTTTTGAGGGGCACAAACATCAGCTTTTCCAGACAGTATAAAAACGTTTGAACAAGGGTTTAAAATACCCTTTTAGGTGTATGTTTAGAATGCGCTGGGAATTCACAGCCAATTAACTGAAACATGTTCCTCTCAAATTAAATTTCCTGTGTACACAATCCAATCATACCTCTGGGACAAGATATCACTTGGTAATTAATCACAACATTACTCAGCCTTTTTGGGGTTTACCACCTTCCTTCAGGCAATGAACTCAGACAAACATGGTACAGGAGCAGAAGAACAGAGGAGGGCAGGAGCGGCCAGAGGAACCGAATGCATTTCCTTGAGATGTTCCACTGTTCAGAGCTGGGAAAAACAACCCAGAAAGATCCTGTTTAAATCCATGAATGAGACAAATATTCCTGCTGTGTTGGCACCTGCCTCAGATTAACAGTGTACACCAAAATATTTCTCTGCATGCGATTTGGTCAGGAAGCGAGAACACAGGGGATTAATTTTCAGTGTATTGTGTGAGGGCTTGACACGTAACTCAGCCTGATTTCAGATCAAATACACCGAGGAGCGCTTGCCCTCCGTCAGGCATGCCCTGACCTGCGTTTAGGGCTCTTGTAGTGCCAGGTCCTGTCCCAGGAACATCTGCTACAGCCTACTAGCTACCGCTCATTGGCAGCTTCTGCTGCTGTTTACTCTCCCTTAAATAAACCCCAGATCACTCTGAGGTAGACTGAGCAGAATTTAGCCCTTTTTTCAGTAATCAGACCTTCTAGTAGGATATGATGGCCCTGCCCCTCCTCTAGGCTGCTGCAAGTCATGCATTACTTCCTGAAGTCATTGTACAACTTCAGTTCACATTAGTGTGAGGAGCTGACGGAAGCTCTTTCCCTACCCCACACGAACAGATGCAGTTGACGGAGAGGAGAAGAAATCCAGCCCATCGCTGCTGAGATCTGTAGAGGAGCGTCAGCTTAAGAGGAGCCTGCAGTTAGAAGTGACAGTTCTTGCCACTGCGGACCTCTGAAGGAAATAGTGTATAACTCTGTTGTTGCTCATACCCGGATAAACGCAGAATGAGACAAGTGTGGCCAGAGCGGTTTGTAATCAGAGGGTCGATCAGGTTTTTGAAGAGCAATTTGCTTAAACCCAGCTCCCTACTTTGAACACTCTCCTTCCCTTGGGAATACGAGGGTGTGCATCCGCACTCTGATTTTGCAGCAGAGGTCTGCCTCTAGACATTCGCAAAGCATAAATCAGTTTTAAAGCTGATGGCATTGCATGGAAACCATGGAAACCGGAGAGGCCATGTGGCTGTCTAACCTGGTCTGCTGCTGTGCTAACACGGGACCTCTTACGCTGCCTCTCTGCAACTCCAGTTTTCCACCTTGGCAATGCAGTAACGTAGCTTTGGTGTTCAGAGTCCTGCATCAATTGTACCTGGTGTTTGTAATCCTGGGGCAGGGAAAGATAAAGTCTGGCTGGAAAGTAGGCAAGATTGCACTTGAGATGGGGCCAAGCTGCAGTACCGGAGCTGCCGGCGCGGTGCAGTCTGGGTTCTGACCTTCATTTCAAAGCCTTATCGTTGCATGACCCGGCTGTGCTCTGGCAGTTTTGGGGTGTAGCTTGCCTTAAGCTAATAAAGGCTTTCAGATAACATTGCTTAAAGACTTCAGTCAACACTATCAGGGTGGATAAATAGAATTAAGAATAAATATTCTTAATTCAAAATGCAATCGGTTGATCTACAAAGTAAAGGAAATTATACTTCTTGCCTGAGGATCTGCAGCGTCCCTAAAGCTGGTACATTGACCAAAAGGAAATTCTGATGCTAGTCCAGTGTGAATGGCAGTACACAGGAGTCTGTGAAGCTTTTTCCTACAACCGTTTTCCAGCTATTCTCATTAAAAACCATGCTGTCAGTCCAACTTCAATAAATATGTCTGCACAGCTGATTCTGGAATACCGTCAGTGGGAACAATGTTAGATCTATTTGTGTCCCAAGCTGTAATTCTACACGGTTGCCTCTCACCAGTTGAAAAAAATGACTGAGTATCCTGGAACTGTTTGCTTTGCCTAGGCAATGGAGTCTGGGCACGTGGACACTGGGGAACATACAGCCTATCCCAAATACTAACACTTTTACACAACACGATCATTAACGTCTGTATGAGAAAAGTAATTAACGTTCCATAGTTTTCACATTAGCTCTGTTCTTTCGGCTCTTGGATTCACAGCAGAGCTAGACTGGACGGTGTGTGTATGCTCCTTGAGAACCATTATCTTTACCCCAGAGCAGATGAGATACTGCAGTTCCCAAACAGCCTCAAGGCCCAAGCCTCAGACCACCAACCAGGCTCCACACGGAACACGATTCTGCCTCTCCTTTCAGTCGACAGACAACAGGTTTGGGCTTAGAAGCTTATGGGGCCAATTCTACACCCACAGTGCTGTAAAGTACAATTGCTGCTACTGAAGCAACTGAAATCAGTCAATGCTAAACAGCACATTTTTATTTGGGAGGAAAGGTTGCATTCCTCAGATGTTTATCCTTACTATGTCTATAATTCTACAAAACTTTTTTTACTGTTTAGTAAAAGGGGAACTTCTTGATCCCAAAGAGGTGCCCCTCCAAGCACTGAGGCCACCAGGTATTCTTCACTTCCACCTATGGGATAAACTCAAATAACCAAGGTAGTCCACGACACTGTCTCTGACCCTGATTACACAAGCAAGGAGAACAGCATGGCTGCTCTAACTGCACCTGTGACGATTCTGCTGGTGTTCTCGTACCGCACTTTTATTGCTTCCAAATTTACTGCCAACAGATCAGGTACCTTGTTTGCTTAGACCTATGTCTTGTGGATTCATTCCTGTTCTCTGATGCTGGCTTCTGTGTTTGGAAAGCTCTGCAGCCATCCAGTTTTTGCAATGACAGGTCCATTCTTGTCACAATCTTCTACTGAGATGCTTATTAATAACATCACAAATTACCAGTGCTTCAATTAGTGCAACTATTCATTGCACATTTTCCCACAGAATTGTCATGTGATTGTCAATGGTCTCACCTTTGGTTTTGCAAATGCATCAGTCTGTGACTGGGGTATTCAAAAAGAACAAGCTACTGTCCATCTACACAATTAAAAAATCCCATTTCCGACAAGCTTGTCTTTTAAGAACCACTAGAAATATATATTCAAGTGTACCATGTTTTCATCTCTGCTTTCTCGGGGGAGGGGACAAGAAAGGGGGTGCCATTGCTTGGCTTAATCAGAAATCAACTATATTCCAATTATGAGTGCCAAGCAAAGAGGCAGTACGATCTCTTGTTATTAAACTAACAATTGATTCTTTATCACAGATCTATTATTATTCAAGAGGCCAGTCTTACTCCTTTGGGAGTTTAAGGACAGGATAACGGCTGCTACAGCTCCAGGGAACGCATCAATAACAATCTCCAACATGCAGCCCTCAGACACCGGTTCCTACACCTGTGAAGTTTTCGACCCACAGGATGACACTGGACAGAGTCAAAAATCTGTGATTGTCAATGTGCTGGGTACGTGCCTTTCCTCTCTATTGCTGCATTGAGGCTTTCCTCCCTTCTTATGAAACGCCGAATTCACAGCTCAGACTGCGTAGGACCAGAGGGAATAACAGAGCTGTGATAAACAAGGGCCATGATGCAGAGAGAGGGCTCACTGATGCACCGAGGCAGAGGTTTTTTCCAAGGGCTCTGGGCAGGCAGAGCCTGGGGTGCCCTCTAGCTTCCACACCCAGCAGACCTGGTACCACTCCCCAGCTCTCCAGCTTGACCCACAGCCAAAGCTCATTCTCGCAGGAATGCCCTTCAGATTCACGCGCTGCTCTCTAAAAGCCACCTCATGTACACAGGTAAGTAGGTAGCTGGAGTCACCCAACCTCACTACGTTCTTCCACCTTTGATTAACGTAAAAATCACTTTTAGCTGGGAGTGACAACTTCCCTCTGAAGCTGTTATGTCCAGCCCCAGCAAAGACCAAAATGATACTAATTTTACCTATTGTTGGTCACGGTGACTTGCGATAATCTAGGGAGAGGCAGTAGTACAGCCCAAGGGTTCTGGCTCACCCCCATTCCCAGAAACTCCAGAAACTCAGAAACTTAGTAAGTGTTGGATGGATGTAGTACAAAGTCTGTCATGGATGGAGGAAAGCAACAGTTCAACCATGAACAGGCAGGATAAGATAAAGTTTATATTAACTTCCTCTAGTCATTGCTTTTCTACTGAGAATTCATACCTGGTCAGATTGCCAAATCAAAGTCATATGAGAACGTGATTCCAACATTATCTGCCAGGGATACAAAAAAGACTTAGGTAAACTCAGTCCCTGAAAAATCAAAGTACTACTGTTAATTCTCTCCTAAAATTCCCCAAACAAATAGTAAAATTTGGAGCAGTTGGTTAAGACACTGTACTTTTCATAGGAAAATGAAGAAAGGTCATTCCTTTATGCACACAAAATTGGGCTGGTATAGTACACTGACAGCGCTCTGAAGAATCACAACAGCATATCTGTAGGAAAGGAAAAACAGTAGGTGTAAGTGAGGACAGAATCTTCTCCTGTGTGCAAAGTGAGGAAATGCTATCAAAAGAGATAGTTATTTTTAACTCAAACCGTAGTTAATTTATTTCCTCCACAATTGCAGCATACTGAATAATCAGGCCCTGACCCTCTCCCTTCATGTGGAAAAGCTCCTGCTGTGTCCCTAAAGAAAATGATGCTGCTATGTGGCAGAACGGTGAATGATGAAGAGCCCATTATAATTAAAGTAATTGATAGTCTTCACCTCAACACCTCCATGTATTTAGTATGCAGATGAAAGAAAAGATAATAAAAACATATCCTAGGCCAAGTACATCTAGTTAATATTATTGATCAGATCCATGAAGAAGACTCTGCTCTCAGGTGGCAGTCTGTAGGTGGGGTTCAATTCTTCACTCACAGCAGCACAGCCCCAGAACTCGAAGTGGACACTTGCAGCCCTGGGTACGTACTCACGATGTGTCTGTTCTCCCCATTATTTTACAGTCAAACCATCAAACCCTTTCTGCAAAATAGAAGGAACTCCTGAAAAAGGCCATCTAATCTACCTCTTATGCCGATGTGAAGAAGGATTGCCTCGCCCTGCCTACCGCTGGTACAAAGTCGATGAGAACACCCTCAAGCCTGTGACTGAACGATTCAGTACGTAACTATAGGACCACACACCACGTTCAAGATCTGGAATTCCTTAGCACCAGCTCTTTCAAACACTGTGTATCACATAGGGTAGTTAAAACCTACCCTCCTTTTCTGATGGTCAGTCTCAAAATCGTATTTTCACTTGTTCAAATCGACTAATAGCGATGCAGGATGTTTTTTCTATTTGTTTTAATAAAAATTGGGTGGCATGTTAAAGACTTGTTTATGCCATCACTTTAAATTGTTAAAATGGGAGAAATGTTTATGCCCTTACACCTCCCTTCCCTTCAAATTTTTAGCGATCTTATGCTCAGAAGAAGTTAAGTCAGTTTATCATTCAGGTGCCAAGACCTCGACCCTGAAAACCTTCAGGACCTATTCCATTTTCGTTTGTTGTATCACAACAGTATCACTGTGGGTACACCATCAGACGGACTGGTTTGCAGAGTAGGGGCCCACTTCTCGTGTTCTAATAGACTCCCACAGAATCCACTGCAGTAATATTCAAGGAGGGTAAATGTTTTTTTCTACTTAAAGAATGTAAAAACACCCAAATGAATTAATAATCGGAGAACCCCGCTCCTAATCTCTTAATAGCTCTCAATACAACCAACCAAGGAAAACCACTTCCCTCCGCAGCATACAAAGGGTAACCTGTACCTGCTCTCTTTGTCACAGACCCGAACACCGGCATTCTTTACATTGGCAATCTCACCACCTTCGAAACTGGGTATTACCGGTGCGTAGCCAGCAACGTCCTGGGGAACAGCACCTGTGAGCTGGACCTAACTGCAAAGCGTAAGTTTAATGCATGAAAGTAATCACGTCTTTGATGTACGACACGCACAGACGCAGAAAAATGCTGTAACAACTTTAAAGCATCGATTTTGTTTTTTGGAAGTAAGGACAGAATGGGCTTTGTAGAGCTCCAGAGTTTTCCTCCAGGTGTGCCCAGAATTTACACTGACAAAGACAACTGATTTAACATCTCCAGCTTCATTTCCCACTGGGAGCAGCAGCTAAACCACATAACCAGGAACATGTAACAAGAGCCAAGATTATGTTGTACAACCAGCCGTAAGACATGTCCCTGAAACTGTCCCTCAGCTACTCAGGGAAAACCTGCTCTGAAAATCGCAGGGCAGACCTAGAAGCTGTACCGAGGAGGAAACAGGTGCCTTTGGGGGCTCACAAACGATCAGAGCATACATTTTACATCTCAGCTGGAAGGCAGAGGTAAAGGCAACCTGAATTTCAGAATTTGTTTGCAAGGACTGAAGAGCAAAGGCTTTCAACTACTGCCAGTGTTGAGAGCCTCGTGTCTCCCTTAGCCAGGCATAAGCACAGAGTTTGTTGGGGTAGGGAGCTACCCAACAGGAGAGGAGGCTGCAGAAGTCATAAAAGCGCAGTTCTCCCTTCCCTAGAGCATCTCTGGCCCCCTCCTGCAAATACAGCTGTCAGTTTTGTAGTTCTTTGAATCCAATGGCTTCTTTCTGCTAAAGGCTCCTCCACACGGGATTTTGCTATAAAACTACTTTTAAAAAAGTCAAGTGATCTTTTTTTCTCTCCAGATTCAGACAGTGGTGTTGTGGCTGCAGCATTAATTGGAGCAGTTCTGGCAGCCGCTATCATATGCGTTATCGTCTGGGTCTTAACCAAGAAGGCAAAGAAAAAGAAGTCATCGAGTAATGAGATGCAGTAAGAGTTTCTGTTTGCTTCATTATTTCTGTTAAGCACTGCTGATAATCCAGAACCGAAGTAAAATGCAATTACTCTAAGCACTTTTTTTTAAAGGGTAAATAAGACAGGTTTTGAGAAAACTTCCAGAGTGAGAATATTTGCTTTTGTCTGACTTTTAAGCTGTTGCTCTTGTTACAGAAGTTGCCATTACACTCTTCCCCATGTTCACAGGCAGCTACCACTTAGCAGTGTCTGAAATAGTCAAGAGTCTGTTTTCTAAGCAACACAAACAAAAGTGGCAAGTTCAAAAAACAGTTTATAATATTTAAAAGTTAATGGTGACTGTTCACGGCAGGTGGGGGATGTAAAAAAAAAAAGCAACAAACAGCAACTACAGGTTGCCTCAGCAAATGTGCTGGGACTGTACTCACTGAAATTAAACACCCGCGGGCTCAGCTTGGTGCTGTTTGAAATTACAGGACACACGCTTGGGATGCTCTAAGGCATCTCAAATGGCAGGAGGCACAAGGCTTAGGCAACAGGATAGACCCCAGCATGTCCATTTTGATCCTGCTCTGGAAATGTTTTACCTGTGTGCTTTGCTTGCTCATTTTTTCCTTAACTTGACAAATCCTTAGAGCAGGGATATCTCATACACCAGACAGACTGTGCTTAGCCCCACGATGTTAAATGCTAAATGAGTACATGCAGCCGAGGCCAGAAAAAATATTACGTCATCTGGACACTTTCCTGTAGCACAGTCTAAGACTTCCCGAGATGGAATTCTGCTAAGCCAGAGCAGTGGTCAGTCACTTGTGCACCCGATTTCTGCTTTGAATCGATGTAGCATGAACATGTAATTTTGTGCTTGGATGCCAATAAATCTCACTACATTGAATTAATCCACTAGCATCTGATATTTTTACATGTGAAAGTGCTTAAATATCAGGAGTTGATTTGTTACTGTTGGTAAGATAAATGGAATTCATACCTGTTACTAAAAATATTTTTCTAGATTTCAGCCTTTTCTTGTCTCTTTTCTGACTACACTCTATCCTAAGCTCTTGAATGGGACACCAGGTCTGCATGGAATTTCTCAGAAAGCTCACACCAAGCAGTGTGTTTTGCTACCCCTCCTCAGACGCTGTTTGCCAGGACTCAGTTTCCCACTCTCCTTTTCTGACCTAGCATTTAAACATACTAAAATCCATTTTCTTCAACGCGCTCACTTAAACCAGCGCTGAAGACCAGTCTCAGTCTCTAACACTCTGTCACTCTTCCTGTCTTGGCAGCGGTGATGTTGTAGCCTTTTCACGTGCTTTTGAACTGTAATAAAAATATGGGGGTTACTGTTTAGACCACAAAACTACAGACTCGTTTTTGAAAGACTCTAGTGTAGATGGGATTTCAACACATGAAATCACAATCCTCACCCTGTCTTCCTGCAGAGAGATGGTTCAGAAACAACCCAATGCAGAGTATGTTCAGGTACCTAATGAAGAAAACGTTCCTGCGACCGCAGTTCCACCGAGCAATGCGACAAATGAATACCCTAGTGCTGACGAAACGGCAGCCCCTGCCACACCTGAAAATGATGAGAAGCAAGAAGCGGAAAAAGAAGTAACAGCCTAGAGTTTTAATACAGTTTTTCTTGTCACCTTTGAACCCCTTTATACAAAAAATGTTGTCATTAAGATAGAAGCATGACTTAAACTGAAACGGGCATTGGTATTGTGAACCACTGGGCTGGAGATTGAAAAGGGCCTGTCACCCACTTTGATGAGCCGATTTGGCCTCTAGAGTGAACCAAATTTCATTCATTATCTGATATAATGGTACATAAGTATAAGTATAAAAAGACCATCATCCACATTTATCCAGCCAACTTTGCAAAACTAATTAGGAAATGGACTGAAGCATTTGACCCAGTAAGAGCTTTCCAGCCAGCTACCAGTGATGCTGTGTGTACCCACACAGCTCTGAAGCACAGCATCTCCTTCAGAAACAGCGTTGGCTGACCTCACGTTTCCTGTGCACCAAGAACTATCAGCATGGCTAACTGCAGTGTTCAAAGGATCTGGTTTTGCAAGTCAGAAGCAAAAAGAAGTTTCGTCAATGTCAACAGAGTGCAGAAACAGATGTTAAGACCCGGACCAACTAAATCTTGTGTGCCTGAATTCCACTTAACGTTAAAAAAAACATCCTGGAAACTTTTACCCTGTTGCTGCCTGACATGGAAGACACTTTGTTAACAGTGACCTTCTTGGCTTTCAAGTTCCCAAGGACCAGCACTGCAGAGTTGAGTGTTTCAGCAGAAGTAGTTTTCAGTTTAATGGAACTAGGATTCAGGTACCCAGTTCAGACATCGATTGACTGGTTTCCAGACAACAGGAGCTGGCAATCTAAACCCCTTGGAAGGCTCGCTGTCAAAGGCACACTGAGCATCAGGTTCCTCATGACATGCAGATAGAGCTGCTTTCAAAACATAGAAGTGACTACTGCCTACTACACAACCCACTAGCTTAGATTGCTTCCTCTGCCTGAGACGATTCAAATCTATTTCCAGGAGAAAAGGGAACTGACATATACACTGGTCACTAGACAGCTCTTCTCTCTGGACCATGTTTCTCAGGTTAAGCAAACTCGGTTCTTCAAAAGGGCAAAGACTCCTCCTTTGAGAAGAGCTCATGGACCACAGAGCTCAGGGGGACACGGGCACACAGCCTCCACAGCTCCCTTCTGCACTACGTGAGGCACATATTTGCTGACACAAGGAGACACGGGTTTCAGTCTCGTGCACTGCAGAAAAATGTATCTGGCTCAGGGATCTGGAACTTTTTGACACATAAGTCTTCTATAGGATCTAATGTTCATAAATCCTTTGGTGACTGTTCCTAGCCGGTAAACATTAGTTATAGGCAATAGTTATCTTCAGATAAGAGGATAGATCTGTGCTAAAATTTTCAGTTCAGTTCTTAGAGCTGTAAGCATGTTTATCAAAAAAGTGACCACAAAAAGAAAAAAAGGGAAAAAAAAAGGAAAAAAAAAAGGAAAAAAAAAGAAAAAAAAAAAGAAAAAAAAGGGAAAAAAAAAAAAAAAAAAAAAAAAAAAAAAAAAAAAAAAAAAAAAAAAAAAAAAAAAAAAAAAAAAAGGAAAGAAAAAAAGAAAAAAGGGAAAAAAAAAAAAGGAAAAAAGGAAAGAATGGCAACAATTAAAGGTGTAAGGCATGAGGTCCTAATTAAGATTCAGTGTTGATCATGAAGCATAAGTGTATTCGTTTCCCTTTCTACAGTTTTCTGGCTTTCAAATACTTGTCTTTGATATGTGCGTCCTAGTCTTTAGCCTCATTCCAGCATAAAAGAGCATTTACTGTATTCTTATAATTGTTTCAGCTAAGACCTGTTTGTGCTGGACTGCGAGGGTCAAACCCCTACTAACACCAGCACTGCCATTCCCATGCTCCTCTTCCCCAGAATATCGAGGGTAAACCTTAAGTCAGGAGCTGTGTGGAAGTCTCTTCTTAATCAGGCACCTCTCTTGTTGACTCTTGTGGCAGTTGTGCTAAGCAAAGTCCACAAACTCACATCCTTCAATCCAGGTTCAGAAGCTTACTGGATATTCCCAACACTCACACCCAAAGTGGTGTAAGCACGCAGAACTACGATGTTAAACACACTCTAACAGCAAGAGAAGAGGAAGTAGCTACTCCTGCTGGAGTGCCATTCTCACCAAAGATGTTTCCTAATGAGTTAATTCAAATCAATTATTGGTCCAAGGGAGCCCATGACTTGGCTGAGAGTGGCATTAATTTTAAATAATTTCTTCTCTGACAGTCCTTCTAAAGTCATCTCCTGTACACGTCTTAGTTACATTTTTCTTACTGCAACAGCTTTCCAACTTTCACGTCTCTGCAGAAGCACTATCATGATTGAAAGGGGGGATATATTATGTGGTCAGGATCCTAATTTTGTAATCTTTCCCTACCCTCACCTCCACAAATCTCTCTGCACGTATTCCTTACATAACCTGCTGCTGTAAGACAGGAACTTACACTGGTGAAGTTGTGGTTACCTTCTACAGCACATACAACCTTCCTAGAGCACCACAGCCCTAACATTGCTAAAAAAGTAGAAATTGCTCGTTAATGTTTTTTTATATAAAAAGCAAGAACAACTGAACACAACTTCTAGAGTAGAACTAGACTCTCATACTTCTGACCACCAGTGTGTAATAGATAGCATTAAAAAAATAAACACAAAAATAAAAAATAAGAAGCAAACTAGATTGCTGGGGTGAGGAGGAAGATAAGGAGGTAACATTTCTTTGGAGTTTCTTAACATATTGAGGTTTTTGTAAGCCTTCTGGCAGATGTTTGTTCTCATGATGAAGTTTCCCCCATGTAAAATAGTTTATTACAAGGGATGGGCACTGCTCCTAGCTTTCCAGTGACGCTCTGGGCAAAGCACAAGCCTGATTAGGTATTTATCCACGGTGTGTCACTCAAAAACCCTGCAGAGCTACGCAGGATGCAGAAACGTATTTCAGAATTTGCCTCAGATGTTCCAACAGTCTTTGCTGCATGGCCTATTTTCCTTCTCCTGAGGGAGCAGGGACCATCAGTACAGAAACCAGATACGAAGCCAATATTCAAGCCTCCAGCTCCTAGGAAGCGGGTTTAGAAAGCTACAGGCTGCAGCAGCGTTTTTTTGCTATACAAAGATCAAGGATGAACACAGAATACTAACTTCAGCTGTTCTCAAGTTTTCAGCAGTGCTTGCACAACGTACAAGAAACATTTACTCTGTCAGGTTCCTCCTTCAAGCAGGTCTGCACAGTCAGAGCTTACTGCACAGGCCAGTTATCCCTCTCGGTCTTGATAGGTCCCTTCAGCGACATTTAACCAGCATTTTGCTTTCTAGGATAGATTTAGAGTACTTGGTGAAGGTATTTCTTTGGTTGTAAGTTTCCATCTTGCTTATGAAAATAAATTCATTATCAATCCCTGCAAGTCAATCTGTAGAAACTGTCATCGTCCATTTCACCATGTTCCTTGCAGCTGAAGAACAAACACGTTCTGTTTCCACACGTGTAAGGGATGGCCAGGTTTCACCTGACTGCTGTTCACCCCCGGAGCATACAAAGCTATTTACAAAACAGGGGTTTGTCACATGTAAGTTCAATAAAGTTTTGTAACACCAAAGACTGCTGTTTAGGAAAGTTCTTTATTTCACAGAATTTCACCAGCATGGTTTGTTCAGAAAGGGGAGAACCAGTGTGAGTGGTGATCTCACCAGCATCAGAACAGGTCACTTTTCAGACTCAGTCTCATGAGCTCTGCCTGCTAATAACTGAATACCAGGATTGCTATGAGTACAGATCAAACCAGGGTTCTGTTATAAAACAAGATGGTAAACTGGGAGCACCAGTGCTACATAATGGAGTCAAACAGAACAGATAAAGGAATCTACAGAAGGAGAAATAAAATTAGATTCCAAGTCCTAGAGAAGGCTCCAGAACCATTCATTACATAACAGTGTACTTGCAGAGGTAACCCCGAAACTGCGCCTGTGCTCTGCAAGCAGCCCAGTGCCCTTCATCAGCCACAGACAGTGAAAGGCTCAAAGAAACACGATAAACGGAAAAGCTTTGAACACTCAGAGCTCGCCTGAACAGACTAAGAGTAAAAATAATCCCGTTATCTAAGTAATGGAGCAAACTGCATTCTGCAAAGGGAGAGGTGTAGGTGAGAACCATCTGAAGGAAGAGAACCAGTACCCACAAAAAACAAACAAAAGTCCACACACAAATCACAAAGGCTAAGGGAAAAAACAAAGACTCTAGAATAAGCCTCCAAAATACAATTGACTAGATATGGTTAAAGCATTTTTGGTCCTGTTGCTTGGACGCAATAATCCTACACCAGGTTCTGGAACAGAAGGAGTGACCCCATTTATACAAATCGCACCGTAAACTGAGAGAAAACTGCAAGATATTGAGAATACTTTAAAATCAGTGAGTTGTTTAATTAACAGGAGGTACAAACAGTTGCTTTGGCACTGTACGTGAAGGAAAGCTAGAGATACACATTTGATTACCATGCCGATGTCCACACCCAACATCCTAGTTGAACTATCAGAGCACGACGTCTGCAGCCTTAAACACAAGTGCACCAGGAGCGGGAGTCAAGCCAGCAGTCCCCACTAGCCTTCCACCATCTTTTGAGCATGGCGCCCAGGCCACCCTTTGCTACTTTCAGTGGGGTCAGTTCCTCTTTATTCTCAATGTGAATGCTTGCACCGTGAGACACCAGCAGCTTAGCCTCCTCCACTCGCTCTTCATCGCAGGCTAAATGACTGCAATAAGAACAAGAAACCCACAGCCACTATTAAACAGTCCAAACTCTTAAAAGAGCAGCAATTACGCCTTGTCAAAAGGACGGCGTGGATGTTGGGGGGGAGATACATCCTAGAACAACAAAACCACACGCAGCCAGCTACCTACAGATTCCAAAGCTTGCTGTCCAGTTCACTCTGCTGTCATTAAGCACCTGAAGAACGTTCCTCCTGCTATTGTCCTCGCAACATTAAGACACTTCTTTAGATTAGGATTTGGCTCTGTGGTCGGCAAAGCTAAGGAGCACATAATCCACAGTGAAATTGGAAAATGGCAATCTCTGAACCCAAAGCAATCAACTCAGTTGTACGATGCTTAAAAACAACCTGAAGTCAAGAGTTACTGCAACTGCAGTGAACGTTTTTTTTCCATTTGGCATAGTATCTTGAGAATGCACGTGCGTGTTCCAGGTCCAGGACAACACAGGGGTTTATATATATCAAAAACATACTGCTTGATCTTATCCATGGCAAAATGTTGATTCCGCTGGAGACAAAGCAACAGTTTTGCCACCAACTACAAAGCAGCTCAGGTTTTACCCTTACAGATTCAAACTGACCTCTAAGGTAATATCAGACACTGGACTGATTGTACTTAAATTACAACTCATTTTCCTCAGAGAGGTGAAGAGAAGCTTCCAAAATTAGTTCTTACTTGGCAGGACAGAGTAGGCCAGCCTGCAAGACCAGTTTCCTCTGACTTTGATGTCATTAGCTCACTTTATACCCTCTAGTGGCAACCGAACATATTCCACGTTATTATAGTTTTTAAGTAGATGTAGTAACACAAATTAGTATGTATGTACAGACACACTTAGGCAAAATGCTAAGTATGACTTTCTCAAATCCTTTTAATTATATAGGGGTGTGAAGCAAGAGACTATTCTGAGGCAATGAGAAATCAAAAAAAGAAAATGAAGTCATGGAGATTCATTTCATAGAGATTATGCTATATAAGAAAATAAAAATAACAAATTACTTACAGAGGAGTATTCCCTTCAGAGTCCTGGATATTAACAGACGCCTTGTGCTGCAGAAGGATCTGTACCATTTTTAGGTTTCCCTTGGCTGCTGCTCTGTGTAATGGGGTGGATTCAAAATGATCTGTGGCATCCGGATCAGCTCCATTCTCTAAGAGCATGATTGCAATCTGAGTATGTAGAAAGAGGAAGGATGGGGGAAGGAGGAGGAAAAGTTAATATAACTAAATACTTCTTCCAAAAGCAACAGCACCTCCAGCAGCACCGACAAACATACCTCCTGCTTATTTTTGGAGGCTGCATAATGCAGGGGCGTACAGCCGTTCTGATTGACAGCATTTACATGTGCACCCTTGGCTATGAGGGCTTTCACGATTTCATCGCGGCCTGCCGAAGCAGCAATGTGTAAGGGAGTCCAGCCAGCCTATAGGGGCAAGAAAAAACCCACGTTATTCAAACCAGGAGTTTCAGGCAAAAAACCACGACGAAGCATAAACCCAATACAGACTGCACATGTTCTTATAACTGTAAAGCTAAACATTATTGAGCATCACCAGCGAGACAAGTCTCTCGTCCTCCCACATTCAGTACTTGACAAAAGTTGCCAGTTCAAAGGACAGAGATCACCTCTGTTAAGCAGTTAAGCACAGTACCTTGGCGGGGCCATGCAGAATTAACACTAGTGCTTTCCTAAGAACAAACAAGAGTGGCAGAAAAGGGTGCCCAAAAGTTTATGCAGTCTGTTGATATCCTGCCCTCTAATTAAATTGATGGGACAACATTTCCTTCTTCAAGCATGATCTTTAGGATGCTTCATAATGGATGTAATTATTTCAAGCCTTCCTCTAGAACTGTGAAATCACTGAACCTGTCACCTGCTCTGTAATGCCTACCCCAGAAGTGAGAAATCTCCAGGGTACCTCATGATTTGGCACAACGAATTCAAGAGGTTCACACCGAGATAAAGGTAACATGAAAACACCCAACAACAACTCGAACACCCTGGTTTTGCAGCTGTGCTCATAAGAAGAGTTCTCCTAACGTTCCTTGACAGCAAGCAAGACTCATCGAGCCTCATGGCCCCTCTTCCCCATGAACAGTGAAATACTTGAACGTGCCTTTCTACCGCACACACAGCTTATGCACTGTTTAAACCCCCAGATACCACACTGGATACACCAGCTGATGGGAGGGAGAAGGGAAGGGCGGCGACCAGCGCCAGCCGCCACCGGGAGCTGCCCCCAGCCCACCGGACCGCTGCTAGGGCCACTTCTGCACCTGAAACCATGAACGCAAAGGACCGGACAGAAACTGCGCTACCAAATTCCCCGCGCGAAGCGGTTCACAGCCCTTCCTTGGCCGCCCGTCAGCAGCCCCTCACAGTGGTTGGGGTCCCGGGACGGCTGCGACACTCACGTCGTCCTTGTCGCCCACAGGCACGCCGAGACCGAGGAGGAGGTCGGCGACGTCCGTGTGTCCCGCCGAGCAGGCCCAGTGCAGCGCCGTGCGGTTGTCCTGAGGGAGGGAGGGAGCGATGAGCGGGCGGCGGGAAGGTGGGGAGTGACGGGGCTGGGGAGGCGGCTGACAGGGGCCGCCCCGCGGGAAGCGTCCCCACAGGCCGCCCGCTCCCCCCGCGGCGGGCAGGGAGGCCCGCAGCCGGCTCACCTGGTCGGCCTTGGTAGCCAGGGCCCTGTCGCGCAGCAGCTGGGCCCGCAGCTCCTCCAGGCGGCCAGCGTAGGCCAGGTTACAGACCCCCACGTCGGACACCGCTCCCTCCATGCTGACAGCCGCCGCGCCACCTCCCGCTGCCGACAGGGGCGGTGCTTCGGTCGGCCACCGGCCAATCAGAGGGGCGCCGGCGCCAGCCCAGCCAATCGCACCTGCCGCCCTGCTTCCTTCTCCCCTGTCCCGCGGGGCCTGCTGGGATTTGTAGTCTAGGGGTGAGGTGGCGCGCTAGCTCCGTCCGGCGGGACTACAGCTCCAGGGTGCCCGCGTGCGGCCGTGCTGTGTCTCCGTGTCCGGGCGAGGAGGAGGATGGTGACAGCGGGAGGATGGAGTCAGGTGAGGGGCGGCGGCGTGAGGCCGCGGAGGGGAAGAGGGGCGAGCGGGGCAGCGGTTGGCGGGGCAGGGGCGCTGGTAGCGGCGGTGGCGAGGGGCCAGGCCGGCGGCCTTCCCACCTCAGGGGCCGCTTGGGGGGCCGCCCGGCGGGGGGCGCCCGCGGGCTGAGGGACCAGGGGGGCCGGGGGTTCGGTGCTTTCCGTAGTGAGGGGTTTGTCTGCCGGGGAGGGACCAGGCCCGGGGCAGGGGGCCGAGGGGCTTCTGGCAGTGGGGCGCGGGGCGGCCTGAAGCCGGTGTCGCTGCCAGCCGCCGGTGCCGGCCCCGGGGGGGCGGGGGGCTGCCGCGGCTCTGCGGGGAGCGGCCGGGCTTCAGCGGTGGGAGGGCTAGGGCTCGGCAGGAGCGAGAGAAGAGACCCCAGTAGCTCTTTTCCGAGTGGTCTGGTGGTGGCAGCTGGGGGGAGGCGGAGACGCGGCCGCGAAGGGAGGACCCGGTTCTCTCCGGTTGGATTTCGAGGGGTCGTTTCGGTCTTTGGACTCAAAAATAGGCAATTACCTGCAAGTGCGGTGAGTGAAGTGTTCTGACGGCGCAGGCGGAGCACGGTGGTTCTGCTTCTAGACAGTCTTAGAGAAGTTTATCCTCTTTTTGCCAGCTGCCTGGGCTGAGGCGCAGGGCAGGAGTTGGGTGCTCAGTGCTCGGTAGCCCCAGCCCTGGGTGCTGCAGCCCGAGGGCGGTGCAGCTCAGTTTCCCTGCCGATTGCTATAATGTATGTTAGGTACAGGAAATGAGTTTATTTTTATCTCTACCTGCCGATTGTTCATTCTTTATGCTGTATGTGTGCACTTACTTGAAGAGTAAAATATAATTGTGTTTGCATTCTCTTTCCGCTCCTGATTTTTCAGCAGTGTATTCCTTAAGATTGTTACCTAGAAGAAATGATTTTACATTAATTGTTACACTTGAAAACCTTTTTGCTTTTCTAAGAGCCCCTGCTTTAATGATGTGGAAATTGCTGAAATGCCTTCTTTTAGTAGTATTAATTCTCCTGGGTTATTTTGCACTAAATAGATCTAGTGTTGAATAATAACATTAATGCATCTTTTTTTTCCCTGAAGGGTTTCAAATCTCCAGTTAGGAAAGTAACACCCAGTCTTGCTAACACTTTTCAGAAGGCCATAATCACTCAGAGTGGCAAAGTTTGTACATTTAAGATCAAGCACGGTCACCTATCACTTATGCCGTGATGCCCAAATTGTGTTTTTCCTTGTGTCAAATCTTACTCTCGCTGCAGTCACCCTGAGCTGCTGCTGCTGGCTCCAGTCAGGCTGCTGCTAATCAAGGTGTCAGCCATGTTATTCTCTGAGCACTCACTGGGGATCCAAATAAAAACCAGCCAAGACATTGGATATTTCAGAGCCAGAACAGCTTGTTAAAGGAAACGACTCAATGCAGCCGGCAGCGCTGTTCAGAAGACCCAAAGACAACAAGTGCTTCAGTCTAAGAACTCAAAGCTGTGAGTAAAAGAACAAAGGGACAAAATGGAGTTTGAATTTTGTGTATTCCTGTTCAGTTTATCTAGGTATGAAAACCAGATCACTATTCTGTCAGACTACTTAGAAGAATTTCCAGAAACTGATGAGCCAGTGTGGATTCTAGGAAGGCAACACTACCTGAACACAGGTATCTTTAGAGTTAAAATTACCTGTTAAATCTAGAGCATTCGTAGATTCACACTCAGCAGCAGCTCCTGATTTACGAAATGTCTCAGCAGAGAAGTTTATTTTTCTCCCATCAACAAGAAACCAGCTATAAACAGCGCTATTCATCTAAAATGAAACCAGAAGTTTACCAAAGTACTTTCTACCATAATTCATGCAGAGAGACTGTACTTATAGCAAAGGCTAGTCAGGTATGAGGCTGGTCACTTCTCAACATCAAATGCCTCAGAAATAGATAAGTAACTTTTGGGGAATGGTCGGTTTTACTAATGTTATTTGCCCTTGAGAGATGCTGTCTGCAGCCTGTTGTCTGCAACCAAAAATGATATTTCAAAAGAATAATAATAGGAATAGGAATAATGAAATTTATCTAGGGCATGGATTGTATTTTGATGAAAATAAGTATATGACTTGAAAGTCATAGCAGAGTGATGTATTTATATATCATACAAAAATAAGATTTCCAAAGTGAGTTTTGCTCCGTGGGGAGAAGCCAAGGGCATCTTCCTGTGTGCTGTAGAGGCAGTGGTCATCAGTGCAGGCAGGGTCATCAGGGCAGCCCAGGGTACCGCGTACAGCATGGATGGGCTGCAGGATCTCTGGAAAAGGCCACTCAGTCTGAGCCATGGCTCAAAGAAAATGCAGCAAATAAGATTCCTAGGAATTCTTCAGAGCCTTTGGGAGAATTCTGTAAGTGCATGTGATTAAAAAAAAAAAGATATTTAATTAAATGTAATATTATTTAATATTCTTAAATGACTTTGTATTGGGTTTGGAGGTAATCTGTGTTGGTTTGCATGTAGAAATTCTTCATCTTTCTTAATTTGCTTTACCAGTTCATTCCTGAGGACATAGTTCTCCATAGCTGTTTCATTTGAGCTGGGCATAGCCATTCCAAACACCTTGTAAAACTTCATTGGCTGATAATCATTTCATCCTTAATAAGTGAACTTCAGTTAGCAGCGTGCAAAAGCTCTCTGTATTTGAACAGCTAAAAATGGGTTAAGTGTTAAGGGTCTTATGTGGAGAAGCTAATGGGAGCCTTCTGTGCACTCTGTGTATTGATGTCCAGGGGAGATTGGAATTTTTCATTTTAATAGTTTTTCTGGTTTAATAATTTCTTTTGTCTTAAAAATATTCCAGACAAATCTAAGTTATTGTTGGATGTAAGTGCTCGTCTCTGGTTTACGTACAGAAGGAAGTTTTCTCCTATTGGTGAGTATGCAGCAGAGCAGCTGCCTTGTTATAAACTGGGTAGCAGGATTAGTGATGGTCTCATGGACTGGAAAATGATTTTTACAGTTTTAGAACATTGTAGCATCATTTAACTGTTTTTACAAGCAAAACATTGAATCTATTAAAAACTATGTTTACTTGTACCTTCATATAATCATGTTTGTCGAGCAAGCAGTAGCATTCGACCAGCAATATGGAAAGAACAGGCCTTGCTCGGAGCCTTTATCCACAGGACAGTTGTTAGAGGTTTTAACTCTGAATTTTCTCGCTCATTTTAAAGCCCATCTTGATGGTCATGAACTCTTTCAACAGGCGGCACTGGTCCTTCGTCCGATGCTGGCTGGGGATGCATGCTGCGATGCGGGCAGATGATGCTGGCACAAGCACTCATCTGCAGACATTTAGGAAGAGGTGAGTCCTGTTACTGGGTGAACATCCCTGGTGTTTGGAGACTGTTTCATTTCTGTGGTAGTTTTCCTTAAAGGCACAAGACGTAAATTTATTAATGAAACTTTCTTCGATGCCCTGATAAAAGTTACTAGTGAATAACCCTTGTCTGATGGGGTGAAGTAATGCCACCCTTAAGCAAAGAATTGGAAATAGAGGGAGCACAACAGGGAGTCCTGTGTCATTAATTTATAAATATTTTTGAGGAATACCCAAGTTGAGGCCACAGGAAAACCTGCCATGGGTCTGAGTTCTTACCCTGCTCTATTGGTTACGTAGCCACCAAATGTTCACACACGGTGACTGTGTGAATAGTGACATAGTGATGGTCACCCTGCAAAGCACTCTACAGACCATGCACCCATCACCAGCCTAAGGGCCAAATCCCACAGCACAACCTGTTAGTACAAGCTCTTAAGTGTCCCAGGATCACAGGTGGGTATCGCATTCTGCTCTGTGTGTAGCTGCTGCGCAGTGAAATGACCTCGGTCAGGTCTGTGATCCACGCCGCTGTGCTGTGGTTCCTGTGGCAGCTTTAATAACTGAATCCACAGAATGGAGGTGCAAAGCTTTAACTGAAGGAGCAGGCAAATAAACAAATTACCCGAGAAAAATAGACTATGAACTTGTCGTAGGTAGCTACTCCATAGTGCCAGCCCTGTGTATGCACTTCTCTGTCAGTACACGGGTAGTAACTGCCCTTCGTCAGCAGCAAGAGCACGCATGGCAAAGTTGTGGTTTGGATTTTGCTGTGGGAGAGGGCTTTCTGCTATCTAGAAGTTTGATTAGGACAACAGAAACATTATTATTTTTAAATCTGTGTTTTTTCCTGTCAGACTGGCAGTGGGAAAAACACAAAAAACAACCAGAAGAATATCACAGAATCTTACGGTGCTTTCTAGACAGAAAAGATTGCTGTTACTCCATCCACCAAATGGGTAAGAACACCTCAACTGCTTTTTTTTTCCCACTGAAATTCCTACTGTGGTGAAACTTTCTGATTTGGAATATGTTAACTCAAAATTTTATAAAGTGACTGTGAGACAATGTGTATGTTTATATACAAATGAAATAGTTACAAAGTATAATAATTCATTAATGTTATTCCCTGAGACCTGAATCAATCCATCTACTAGAATCTAGCTCTCGAGAAGTATGAAAGCTTTGGGTACCAGAGGTGATATAGTCATAAAAGAGACAGTCATGAGTTATTGCTGTAATTGGTAAAAAAAGACACTAATATTTGTGATTCTCATTACAGTTTTAGAAACTTTTATGAAGGTTCTAGCAGTCATAAGATTTGACAAGTGCTTGGAGTGAGAAAACAATTGTTGTTGCTAAATACAGTTTGTGATTGCTCTAGAATGTATGTCAAAATGTGAGTAGGTCAGGCTGTTTAACGTATGTTGTGACCAGGCTCTCTGTGCTCTCTTTTTTTTGTCTCTGTGTGTGTGTTTTCCCTCACAAAAACAGCGCAGATGGGTGTTGGAGAGGGAAGTCAATCGGCGAATGGTTTGGACCAAATACAGTCGCTCAAGTCCTGAAGTAAGTCAAATCGCCACTGGCTCGCTCAGAGAGCACTGCACTGGGCAGCTGAGCTCAGGACCAAGATGAGGCCTGAGACACGGTTTTGCAGGCTGATCTCCCTCTCTCAGAATCAGGAATGTGGATGTTGTGTGTTTGTGAGTACAGTGTGGCCGTGATGCTGTAGCCTGGTGGCAGGGACTGCGCTGGGATTGGGCCAGTTCTAGATTTTGCTATACCAATTGCCCAGGGAAGCCCTGCAAGGTCTCTTTCTGCCATGCCCTCCACACGCCCAAACCAGTAAGCACCAGAGACAGATAATCCTCTCCACAAAGCGGCCCAGCTTTGACAGGTCGGGAGTACACCGTGCAGATTAGTGGTGGTGTGAAACATCAAGCATGAAGCCATCCAGGCCAAGGAGGGCACAGCTCAGCTCTGCCTGAAGACTGCTGTGTAACTCATGGCAGCGTGCCATGAAGGCACACTCAGAAGAGTTGACTTTGGTCCATTTCTGAGGGATAGGTGGAGGTGCCAGATCTCAAGTGGAGGCCAGACTGCAGGTCCTGAGCACTCAGCAGCAGTTCTCTGCAGCCCTGGGACAGACACTCATTCTGCAGAGGGGAGCTGAAGCATGCCCTGGCCTCCAGCTCTTTCCACTTAGACATTCTTCATGCCTTAGTGCTCACATACAGGTTTTTCTGGCTTATTTTTGGCAGCTGACTCTGCCTGTGCAGCTTAAGAGTGTAGCTCCCTGCCCAGATTTTTGGATTTCACACAAGTGGACAGAACCCTGTGTACTGTAATGTCTCTCCTAACTTTTGGGTGCCAAAACCCTTTAGCTGATGTAGCTTTCAACGCCCTGCATCTGCGGGCCACATGTGCACAGAAATAGTTCCCCTGAATTAGTGGAACTTCTTAAGCAAAAAGTAATGTGCAAAACTGGCACAGGAATTTTTTTTCCTTCTCTAGACAGTGCCAGGCACAATGGGCAAGATCCCACTGTGGAGGCTGCTAATGCAGTAAGACATAGTAACCCTGGTTGTGGTGTTACTGTCTCTGCATTTGGCAAAGGGCAGAAGAGTTCTCACATGGCACAGCGTGTGCGCTTTTCCTGGTATCATGCAGTACCTGTTTTTCTAAATATATTAAACATTAAATTCGAAGTTATCCTTTTATTACATGGAGATTAAAAGAAAAATCCATGAAATATGTTTTTCCAAAGAAACAATTAATTTTTTTACTCACAACCCCTCTAATGGTCCTGAATGAAGAGCTACCCTCGTGTTCCTAATTAGTTTATATTAATTATTACCTTCATGTTTCTAGGAAGCTTGCTTATTTGATGAGTGGAATTCCTTGGCAGTTTATGTGTCCATGGACAATACCGTGGTCATTGAAGACATCAGTAAGTGAAACGTCTCTGGTTACCGTTCTTGATTTGACTCCACTTTCCTCAATGTATCTAAACATGAACCAAATACTTTGGGCCATCCCTGCTTGTTCCCAGGGTAAGAAAAGGAATAAAGGGAACTCAAACTCGGGTTTTGGGTGTCCCAGACTAAAGCCAGCTCAGAACTAAAGCCGGCCTTTCTGGTGGCCAGTGTACACACCATGCAGTTGGGAGAAGATGGAGTTTGGTCTGCACTACCTAAACCCTGACCTCAGCCACGGAATGAAGTTGCAGTCTGTAGAAATACAGAGAGTTGTTTTTAACGCAGAGTTCACCATAGAGATGTGCTTTTGTCAGGCCAAAGAGAAACCTGGGGCAGACCCTAGAGAAGCTTGTGGCCAGGCTTAATTTTCCCTTGTAAGAAAGGTGGGTTTACAAAGTGGCATTTAGCCACAGCCCATTTCTGCTGCTTATTTTATGCTCGCATCAGTGGAAGTGAAGAGTTCCCTGAAGAGTTTCTAATGCTGTCACCTCTGCCATTGCCTGGGCAAAGCTTGACGCTATTAATAACACTAGTGGGAAACTGAACTTGAGTCTTAAATTTTGATCCCCCAGTCATTTATCTTGTGTCTCACTAATGTGCCAGCACACACTCTGTCTGCTAGAGTTACTGCTACTCAACAGTTACAATTTCTGTGCTCTGCTCCTTTTGTCTCAGACCAGGAGCTCTACAAAGGTATCTGGCGATGTAGCTTAATTCACAACTGAGAGGAAGATCTGCCCTGCATTCCTTTGGGTGTTCATCGATTTCTGTTTTTCTCCCACAGAGAAGATGTGCTGGTCCCCTCCGCAGAGCAGCAGCGCGGCCCACACCAGCGCCCACCCGCACAGGAGCGCTCTCGGCCGGAACAAGAACACAGCAGGGTTCTGCACAGGCTGGAAGCCCCTCCTGCTTATTATACCTCTACGGCTAGGGATAAATCACATCAATCCAGTGTACATCGATGTATTTAAAGTAAGGAAGGGGTTTTCAGTGAATGGATTGTTAGTGTGAAATAAGTTCAGGGATCTGTTATATCAAAAAACAAATCCATTTCGTTTTTCTGCCTTTGAACTCTAGGAATGCTTTAAGATGCCACAGTCTTTGGGAGCATTAGGAGGGAAACCAAACAATGCCTATTATTTCATAGGATTTTTAGGTAAGGAAAAAAGAAACTTATTCCAAATATACATCTAAAGAGAAAGGTGGGGGATTTTTGGAAGGGGAAATAATAATCAATTTAAGAATGAGAATAGAGAAGAAAAAATGAATACAAATACTTCAGGAACAGTGTGGTACCATCCTTACAGGAACAGGAGGAGTAAAATAAGTGATGATGTAAGCCAGAACACCACACTTAGACAGGCTGATAGCATTCAACAAGTGTCAGATGTCACCACTGCTGAACACTGAATTTTTCCTAATCATTAATATTTCCTAATGTGTCTTGTTTTATTCTTTTGCTTCACAGTTTTCTTGTTGTTTTTCTCATATTTCTCCTTTTTCTGACAGCAGTATCTTACCACCTTCTATGTCTCACATTCATTAAAGCTGTAGTCGATACTAGATTCAGTCTTCAGATTTCACCCAAGTTTGATCCACAATTTGTTGTTCTTCCTTCTGTAAATCCTGAACTGTTCTAGTCAGATTTCTTTGTTGCAATTTCTGAGGGAACACCCAGTGGGATTACCGACTGCGTTTGTGGTCATCCCGTACTTTCTGAAGCTGTGGCAGGCTGGGATTACACAGCTGAGATTTTTAGAAAATGTACTGGACTTTGAGTAGAAAAAGGAAAATATGAGACAAAGGTAGAACCAACCAACAGATCTACAGTAATACATTGCAATAGAAAACGATACTAAATCCCTGTGGGAAATGATTGTGTCTAACTTTCCGATTCTCTTAAAGATTCCCTGCCTAGAAAGCCTCGATACAGGCTGTGACGAGAATCTGATTTGCGTTACAAACCTGGGTGGAATAAGGGCTTATTAAAGCCTCTTGCTTATTATCGACATGTGGCTTTTACCCGCACAGGCAATGAGCTGATCTATTTGGACCCTCACACCACTCAGAGTTTTGTAGATTGGGAAGAAAATGGCATAGTTGATGACCAGAGCTTCCACTGCCAGCAAGCCCCACACCGAATGAAGATCATGAATTTGGACCCTTCCGTAGCATTGGTAGGTGTTGGGAAACGACAGACTTGTGTGCTTTGTGTCAAAGGAACCCTCTGTGTGCTGGCGAGGGCAGAAAGGCGTTGTCTTCAGCAGAATCGAGAGCACAGGGCAGGCTGCTACGATCTAAAATTCAGCATGTGGTAGTTTATATATAAATTCCATAGGATCCGTTAATCTTAGGTCAAGCAGGGAATGGACTGTTTGTACCCCAGGGAGCAAATTAATTTTCTTACTGAGCAGCATTTACCTTTTGCGAGAAGGATTTTGAAGGTCAAAGCAAGGAACTGAATCAGGTTTCCTTATTTAATTCCATCGTTACCATACGTGTGTAGTTGCTCTGGACAAGTTACTTAAGCTTAACTTATTTTATACCATAATTAGCAAATCTTTAAATGGAATTACTCATGGAAGTCATGCAGTACAGGTCACGAGTACCGTGGCAGTTGAAATAAACCCTGATCCCATGCCAGTATTGTTTGGTTGGGTTATGGGTGATGGCACTTGGGACGTACGTTTCTAAAGCTTAAAGCAATGTGTAAAGGTACCACGGCAGCCTGCACTCATTGACATCATTTAACACTACTGCTGAATGTGGTTTTTCCTAGGGCTTCTTTTGCAAAGAAGAATGTGATTTTGATAACTGGTGTAGCCTCGTACAAAAGGTAACACTGTTTGTTTGTTCCATATGAATTAACATATAGGTGTGGGGGTTTGAAAACAGGAATTGCCATGACATCTTTCTCTGCACGCAAATGAAATGAGCCATAGAGAAGAGAGCAGGCAGGCGTCAGGGTAAGCCAGGAGTACTGAACGGCTGGTCGGAGCCTGTTTGGCATTGTGATGACCCTGAACCCTGCGCTTGGAAAACGAGTGTGGATAAACCCATAGAAATTTTTTCTCTTTTTAGCACTGCTATGGTACTGGCTGGAACTTGGTCATTTACTGAGAAATAAATGTTAGAAGCAAGTTTTAACTGCCATGTTGTAGCAACTTATTTCTTTATTTGCTTCGTGGTCCTTTTTTATTGTTTGACACACTGTATTACTAGACCTTCTAATAATGACTGTTAGTCCCTGGTACCACGGATTGCTGATTCTGCACCTGCAGAATCCCTCCAGCTGCTGCTGAGCTGCGGGACACAGACAAGGTGCTCGTTGCCACAGAAAAAGGACTTTAGGATATTGTGTGCAGTTCTTATACTGAGCAACAGATGAGATGTTTATTAAATGGAAAAGAGTTTGTAAAGAACTGAAACACAGGGTACGATACATCTTACCTGACTGAAGAGGAGTGGGATTTGGCTTCAGTAATAACTTGTTTCTCCTGATCAAAATCTATCCTTCAGAACCTATTGGTTTTTTAGGAGCTGATAGAAGTATCTTTTGTTCCCGTTGATCAACAGAAAACTCGAACACAGGGAGGGTCCATGCAAGTCAGTTTCTTTTAAAAGGCAGAAGATACTGTATGTTCTCGGTGTCTTTTGCTGCATGTAAACAAAACTCCAGGTGTAGGGACATCAAAGCTGATCCTAACACACTGATAAACCTGTAGGACAGTTCACCAGGTGTGTCCTCCAGGTGTGTTTTCAGCTAGGAAAATGTTAGAGAAGTGTGAAGCAACGATTCGTAACTGCAGGTACTTGAAATAACAGATTTTCACTGTATCTGCATAAAGCCTTTGCGTTTTGATTGACATAATGAAAAACGTTCTTAATTGAGCAGATGGTTTTTGTGTTTGGCGGTTCTCTTGTGGCACCTTTTAAAATGACAGTATTCTGTCCTCAGGAGATTCTAAAGCAGCAGAGCCTACGGATGTTTGAGCTGGTCCAGAAGCATCCACCGCACTGGCCTCCCTTCATACCTCCGACAAAGCCAGAAGTGACCACCACGGGCGCAGGTGCGGTACGGACTGGAAGGACTATTTGTGCAGCAGAATGGGCCCCCTTAGCGAACACAGTAACCGCAGGGGGAACACGAGGCTTTCCTAAGCATCACGCAATTGCCACGTGATCAAATGCCTTACTCGTACAGAGTATCAGACAGGCCACAGACCATTGGCAGCACAGATATATATATATATATTTTTAATCTTACAAAATACTTTGAGGGACACATTCCAGAGGAGTGAGGGTTTTTGGTTTTAAGTGAACGAAATCGGGCTTGTCTTTAGATTGTAAATTGTTTAATTTTTACTTTCTTTTTTTGCAGAACTCATTGAATCTACTGACAAGCTATTTGAATTGGAAGAAGAATTTGAAATCCTGAGTGTGTGAAGGAAACTGGGGTGATCCTTCTGAGTATTGAACATATTGCTATATTATTGCATTGACTTAAATCGAACAGCCATGTTAGCCCCGAAGTGCCTGAAATCACAGGTAACAGAGCACAAAAACCTGGTAGCACTCGAAAACTCCAACAGCGACAGTTCCTTCTGTCAAAGAGCTTCCCCAGATGGAAAGGCAGTAAAAGATCTTGTAAAACGACCCTTAAAGGGAACCTCTTTCTAATTGTGTCTTTCCTGAAGACTAATGGACCTTTGAAATTAAGGCAAAGCTAAGTCTGGCCATGGGCTGTGTGTGTGGAGGAAGGGATAACACAACATGGGTATTTCTTGCTCTCATATAATGCAATAGTTTCGTTCTTCAAGCAAAACAGTCTTCGGTTAAGGAGGATGTTTACTTCTGTTCCCTCCTGTGGGCTGCATCGTGGAAAAAACACATTGTCTTGTTTAAAAGATCGACTGGATCAGAAGAAAATTGTTTCCTTGTTAAATATTTTAACATGTATTTGAGCAACCACACTTTATTACAAAAATGTTTCTGTAAAAGGAACTATGTCTAATGTATACGTTTGGCAATAGCCTCCCTGCTTCTGGGAAACCTCAAGAGGAACAGGAGACTCAATAGTTGATCTAGATCACAACCACTGTTATAGTTAGGATATATTTCAC
This sequence comes from Bucorvus abyssinicus, assembly GCA_009769605.1. Lineage (NCBI taxonomy): Eukaryota > Metazoa > Chordata > Aves > Bucerotiformes > Bucorvidae > Bucorvus > Bucorvus abyssinicus. The sequence goes on along the minus strand of CM020039.1, from coordinate 3,899,991 downwards.
CTTGACCTTAAATTTCAAATCATTAAAACTTGGGCTGATTTTTCTTGGAGCTAAAATGAGTCAAAGGTGGTTTAACTGTATGTTATTTATTTTAAAGAAGATTTACACAAGTTTCTCTGTTACGGCACTTTATCTGTGCATCTAATAAATTTCTTAAGCTTTTCATAGGTTGTATGCTGCTATATTTTGTTAATTTGTTTGTGTGAACTAAATATAAACCAGGTTATCTTGAAACTTAATATATATAGGTATATGCAAATTACTTAATTGTTGGTTTTTGACTTGTTGCCTTTTGAAATCTGTTTTGGTAAAAGTGCCTTAATTCTGCAGGTTTATCAGACCAGCCTGTGCGGTTTTATTTCTAAGGCAGAGTAGCTCTCTACCAGCTCAGAATATTTAAAGGCAAAGATCTTTTAATCCATTATAAAGTTCCTTTTTACTGTCAGACAGTCCCCATTATGGTCATTTGCCATGATAGTGTAACGGACGTGAATCGCAGAGTTTCCTCTTCACCAATAAATGACGACATCGAGAATGCTGAACACTGTCTGCTCTTACTTGCACTTCTTGATCAGGGCCAGCGTGATTTCCAAGAAAATAGTTAACCGATCATATTTCATCTTGTTTGCCTTCAGTGTTTATTAACCACAGTTTGGAAACTATATACTTAGAGAACAGTATCATTTTTTCCCCTTGCCATGGATTAGCTGCACGGTTTTTTTAAAACAAAGCATTGCTTCTCAATACATGAACTTACTGTTCATGTAACAGGAATGGTGGCCCTCTCCTCCCCACAGACAAAATTGGAAATGAAGCCCTTGCTCTGAAATGCTCAGTCTTGAGCAGTAACTGCTAAAAAAAAAAAAAAAAAAAAGGGAAGCACCAAAGTTAAAAAATATAAATAATATATAAAAAAAAAAAAGTCAATCGGAGCCAGTACTTAATCCCCACACAGCTCTTAGCTGTTATGTAAACACTTCAGAGAGGAGGTCTTGGCCCTGCAGACCTCTTGAAGAAGTGTTCTGGGGGGTATAAACAGACCTGTGAAATTGGGGCTGATGGGGGAATGGCTGGGGATGGGAGTTCCCTCCCCCTGCACCTGGCAGAGAACGGCTTGTGTGGGAGAACCTGATGGACAACTGGACATGGACAGCAGCGGAGCCAGGGTATCTCAACAGAAGCAGTTCCCTGAAGATGGTGGTGCTTAAAATGATGAGGCTCTGATCCTAGAAAAAAATGTAATTGTATTTGCATGTGTCCGTCTTCAAAAATAAAACCAAGTGCTGTAGACACAGTACCTGATTGACACCCCTTTTTACAGCACTGTGGGAGCCCAAGGGCTGAAAAATTCACTGTAGTTTGCCAGTTATTTGCACAGTCTTTCACAAAGCAGCGAGCTGCACTGTGTACACACAGAGTTTTAAAGCAGCATTTGCGTAACCCAGGATGTACATACCATATGATCTGCCTATGCTGGGACGCAGCAGCAGATTGCATATTCTGCAGAGAAGAGCTGCCATGCAGGAGTGTTAAAATGCCTTAAAGGTACTTCCAAAACATATCCAAAGCACTTGCAGGTCTTTCTCAATTAGGAATAAGTTAAATGAAAGACTAAATTGTTCTTCACAATTTCCCTGCTCGTCTCCAGTGAGTTCAGCTCCAGAACATGCAGAGCTCTCTGACCCCGATCGAGGAAGACAGTGTTATATTATGCATGTAAATAATCATTAAAGGTAGAAATAATTGCCTGCTTAAAATTAAGCATATTCTTAAGTACTTTGCTGGATAGAGCAAGAGCCCTAGAACAGAGTAAAGAAATCATACTTTGAAATAATGTCTCAGTCTTGTATTAATAATAATTTTCTGGACAGTTTTGTCTTCGAGATTTTTTAAGCCAAGGTGACGGTGTATTTGCAAGGCACTTCTTTACAATGTCCTGGAGTGCCAATAAAAGGATTTCATATGCTTTACTCTAGAGAAGTTGATAATAATAGCTTTAGCCCAACTAAATGAATGCATGGTATATATTAGCAGACCTTTGTCATGGCTTTTCCTCAAAATAGACAAGGATAATACAATGACTGGCACTCTTTTTAATTATGCCCTGAAGGAAAGTGTGACTAGTTAACAGTGCATACACTAGAAATACAAGTTTTTTAACTAACAGAAGTAAAGCCCAGAGGAAGAAGTACACAACACATCATGCCTGTAGAAGTAAAAAATCCCATAACCGCTTACTTCTGGGTTTGCACAAGCTGCCTGGTAAAGCCTCTGCCTCTCAAATACAGCTTGAGTTGCTACAAAACACGTGTGTCAAGGCTACCTCAGAGAGGGAATTTACACCCATGGTACTGAAATGTTTGTGGTGGCTGTGCATCATTTGGCTGCAAGAAGATAAGCACAGACCCTGAAGCAGACATTTGACCTGGAATGTATTTCAATAGAAAGCTATGAAAGATGCTTGAGGTGTTTTGGATTCATCTTCACATCAACAATTGCATTTTTCACGGGGGTAGCTCTGATTGCCTGTCACTGGAGGAAAGAAAGTCCCATTTGTTTAATAAGCAAAGCAAAACAAATTAATCTGAGTGTTCCTAAGGAAGTCAGTTATCAACCAGCAATGCTTTAATGTTTCTAAGTCACCTCCACACACTGATAAATTTTAGCTAGCTCTGTGTTTCATAGCAGGAGTCTGCATGCCCTTACACTAGACCAAATACTGTTTGCAAGGACACTAATAAAGCATAACTTTTTGAGAAGTTTCTCATGATGATTTGCAGGTGCCTTGGACAGAGGAGTGGTGTAATGTGAGACATCAGTTACTCTTTGGTCTGAATAAGGAACTCACAGAGACTTTCTGAGGTAGCCATAAATGAAGGAAAAAACCCCACTGAAGGAAAAGCATTAGCACCATGTTCCATAAAAAAGACGTTTCAGAGCACTGGTCTTTCCCTCCTCTGTGCGCCATCAAACTCCTGGACTTGACACTTGATCTCAGTAGAATTCTGGCCATCCTGCTTCACCCATCCACCACACACAAAACAGGCTTATGAATTTATCCTTCTTCACGTCAGTCTTAGGTAACAGAGACTGTTCCTGTAACTGCATTTTTGTTACTACAAGTTCTTCATGCACACTTGGCAACGGCTGACCCTTGTTCGAAGCTGTCCTGCTTTCAGAGTTTCTGAGGGAGGAGCACTGACAAACTGCTGCGACTGTTCAACGGTCGTCAGCCAGAAGCTGTATTTGTTTGCAAAGTAGTGGCATGTTCCCCTAGCGCCGTTGCATTCAATGAAGGGGGTAGCACGGAAATCCTCCAGGCAAGAGCCAGGCGAGACAAGGGACTGACCTCCACCTTCCGCCCCAGCCGCAGTGTGCTGAAATAAAGATGTCATTTTAAATGAGGTCAGAGGAACAGGGTGGGAGGTAAACAGGGAAATCCTCTGGTTTCATTGTGAAAAGGAGTAAAACAGGCAACCAAAATGACACCTTGGCTACGTGTACGTGTCGTTAGAGTCAGGGCTAGGGGTGAAGAAGGAAAGGAGTGTACTTAGGCTGAATATACAGGCCTGGTATAGCAGAAAACCAGCTTTTCACTTGCAAGCTGGGAAAACTTGGAAACCATAATGCTGACTTCATGCTTTTTAATGAGCATCTAGGAGACTGCAATGGAAAATGTTCTACTTCTTAAGCTGTAGCTTAACCAGCGTTTCCACATTTAAAGGTCTGAAGAACAAGGAATATCTGTGGTAATACAGAACTACTGCATCAATGTCACTACGGGCTAAACGGGAACAAACGCAGAAAGCCTGCGGCAGGCCAGATGATGAAAAAGAAATGCACGAGGGCAAGAAGCTACAGGGCTCTAGTTTCCTGTAAGCAACTCGCAGAATAGACTTAGTCACCTACTCAAAGAGGAGATCTAGAGATGTTTATGGCTGTCTTTGCATGAGCAGTAGTATCCTTACCATAAGGAAGGAGTATCCTATCCACAGGCTGCGCCAGCCAAGGGGACACTGTGGGATGGTGATGTCCTGGCTGTGCACGGCCACAGCCTGGGAAGGTGCTTCACACACCGAGCAGCGACTGATGTACTGCGGGATCTGAATGCTGTCCACTGGCATCATGGGGATAGGAGCGGTGGTGGAAAGCCAGTAGGACTTGTCATTTCGGCTGGCATAGTAGCACACTTCATTGATGTTGCAGTAAATGAAAGGCATGGTGCTGAAGCGAGGCAAGCAGGAGCCAGCAAAACCTGGAGAAATTGAAGAAGGGGTCATAGCAACCAACTGCCAAATGCTCCAACTCATACTCAACAGACATGAGTGGCAGAGAATGGCACAAGTGACAGCTCTCCCAGCCACCTGCAGTACCAGCGAAGAACGCTCATTTGAAAAGGGATTTTGGCCCACATTGGTTACGCCTGAAAGAATGCTGTCAACTCACCAAGATCCTGGTTGTGTGACTTTTCCTGCCCCTCCACATACAACAAGCTGTAGCCGTCCCAGAGCTTATTCATTCCTATGGGACAAGGTGGGATTTGGTCTGACTGACTGTGCTTCACTAGAGTGTATCCAACACCCACGCTCCGACCAGGCATTCCCGGCAAACCAAGGGAGCCCGGCTTTCCAGCAGCACCTAGAAGACAGAAAAGGAGTCACTGTTACTAACACACAGTGTGGACATCAGCTGGCTCTGTACCTGATTCTGGCATTGCTGTCACTGTGTTTATGTCAGTCTTGTACATGAGGACCCCAAGTTTTGATGGCTGTTGTATGAATAACTAGACCTATCGGTTCCAAAAGCAGTCATGGCACAGTAGCACCACCCATTTCCTACCTCATTTAATTTTCCTTCTTTGCCCAATAAAATGTGTTAGCATACATCTCACAGTACAATAATTCAAAGCACCAACCAAAACCTTTGATGCAGAAAGGTCAATAGTTGTGCAACAAACCTGTGACAGAATCCAAACCTTCTGTCCCTCACTGTGCCTCTCCTCTACTATCCAGCCCTCACAGCTGTGTTCGCTGCGAATACCATATTGCTCTTTTAGATCTTCGAGATGACGCCCACAGCCACAAAACATTAAAACCAAAATATCTTCAGAATTGCACCTAGGGAAACACTAGCAGTGGTAAGACAATGACATGTGACACAATCTTCCTCACTGAAGATCAAATTTACTTCATGGCAGATACAAGACACAGGATTGTGTACATCCCCCAGGCTTCCTATGGTAACTGGGTGTTGGGGAAGGTTCTCTGCAGAACCTGTAGGCAAACAGAACTCTACCGATTGCTCCTCTCTGCTCTGTGCTCCCCAAATCATAAAATTACCTTCAAAGCCCTGTGGCCCTGGGGCACCCGAAGGTCCTGGATCCCCAGCTATGCCAGGTGATCCAGGTAAACCATCACGTCCTTTCAAACCAGATCTTCCTGGCAGACCTTTTGTACCTGAAATTAAGTACAATTATTACTATCATTATTTCCTCATACTAATGCCTTCACTCCTGCAATCATATTTCGGAAGAGAAGTACATTGTCAGCTGAGAGCTCCCTCTTCAGCAGCTCTGGTTACAAACAACTAACTCCATACAGGGATTGCCCAGGATCTGATTGTCTGTTAAAGGATCAAGAGGTGCAGCTGAACGCTCGACAAAGGCTGAAATTGCAGCACTGAGGTCTGGGACAAGCTACTTATTCTAGCCTGAAGCCACATGGGATCTAAGACTCAGGTTTCAATTTGGTGGCTGTGGAAATCTGTGAACATTTCTTATCTCTGTCTCACAAGATGCCTGACACTGTGAAAACAAGAATCCTCTGGTATGATGGTCCAGCTGTTGTAAGCTAAAGGAAGTTGAGTTATCTTGCCAAAATTTTGCTTAAGATTTGAAGCCACTTCTTTTGCTTGATTTCACTCTTCTATCAAACCAGAAAGGTGGCCTTTATGTTCAGCCTAAAATTAGAGCCATTGACTTGAACTAAACTCACCTTTCCCCTCCTCCTCCGATACTCAATGATAAGCATCTGACTGATGAGTCTTTAAACAGTCTCAGGGCAGTGAAGGTTGCTCAAAATATGAAGGCTCAGAATTTAGTGGGATCTAAGTGGAGGTGCCTGCCTGTGGACCTTTAGAATCTGTTCAGACTGTCCTGACCCCAAACCAGAAAGGTCGGGGATGGATTTGGTAAACCAACAAAAAAATAAGTGTTCAGTACGGTACAAGTTAAAATACTACAACATAGTATAAAGTGGCAGAAGTGCAGGGAGTTAGACATCAAGTATGTGCTCAGTGCTGAGGGAGGTTAATACCAATATAAAGAAACATGTCACTGGGAAACAGATGGCTGTACGTTCGCACAACTTTCGTAAAGATTAAGCATTAAAAATAGTACAAATAGTGGTAATTTCCCAATGAACTTCTCTCTTTCCACTGCTCTGCAGTGGCTGTTACCTGATGGCCTGACCAGTATTAATAAAGGTGCTCTGATCTTTTACTCCCTGCACGTTTATCCCCTTTAGGAATCGACGACAGGAAGCCAGGAACTAGCACAGCTCTGTGCACTGTGAAGGGATTCACAGTAATGTCTGGGGGGGCGGACTGGTGCTGTGATGTTTCCGCTCTAGGAGTTTTTGTGAATTAAAGAGAACACTAACATTTAAAAATCACCCTAAGTGGCAGCACTGAGAAAAGAATCACGGGGACTGGCTGAGCCTAGGAGAGCCAGCTGGTGCGGGACCAATTGAAGCTGCTTTGCCAACCAGTACGAACCACAGCGATGCAGGCTGAAGTTCCCAGCACTTTTCCAGTTACAGTATTTCATGGCCCATTCAAATAATTCTCAGTGGTGAATGACTTTCATGACCACTCCACCTGCTAGTACCAAAGCTGGTATCGTATCAGCTATGTCACAAGCTGCTGCACCTAATTCTGGAAACCTATCTAGAAAACGCTACAGAAGTGCATGAGCAGAATTTATCATATACGTTCTAATAATAATTAAACATGATATTTGTATGCATTTTGCTGGAGTTATTTTCTTTATAAGAAAAATCTTATTTCAGTGATCTGAGTGTCCTTTTTACCTGGTTTTCCAGCTGGGCCCTGAAATCCAGGATCTCCATCAAAGCCAGGGACACCATCAATTCCTGGCAGACCAGGCAAGCCCGCAGGGGCTGTGACTTCTTCTGGCTGTGGGGTTATACCTGGAGCCCCTTGTTGGCCAGGGAGACCTGCAGATGGTGCAAATGACAGCGTAAGTACCCAAAAAAAATTCACAGTTTTGATAATACTACTGACACAAAGGAGCAGTATGCTAAATTGAGACTGCCTTAGTACATCAGCATGGCATATCTTTGTAAAAAGTAGTATGTCAAGCCCTTTCAAATCTATTTCAATCACTAAGAAGCTAAGAGTCCCCCAAATAAGCGTGTTAAGGGAGCTCTGAAATTTTCCCCAGCCCTAATCCATGTGCAATAAAGTAGTTCTCAAAATCTTCCCGCACTCACCTCGACGGCCCATTTCACCTTTCAGCCCAGGGTAGCCAGGATCCCCCGGTGGCCCGTCTTTACCTGGCATCCCCATAAGGCCAGGCTCCCCTCTTATACCTGTGAAGAGACACAGCTAAAGACTTCAAGGGCTAAGCATGGGGTCCTGATCTGCCCACAGCTGGGGGTCACCCTGAGAAACACACTGATGGCAGCAATGGCAACAGCAGTTCAGCTCAGAGATGGAAGGGACCACAACCCTTAAGGAACTCTGTGCCCACTTCGATGTCCAGAATGGCTGCAGAGCCTCAAGACAAGAATTTCCACTGCTACATAACTGCCCTTTATTGAGAGTATTCTTCCCCTTCCTTGGGTATCCCAGGGAAAGTGTTTGGGGGGTACTTATCTCTTCTATTTGGAATCCACCTCTATGCAGAGCACAGAGGGATAGGGATCTGTCAGCCTACAATGACAGCACACAGTTCTTCACCTGGCAGTGGTTCTCCATCCCTTCCTGGCTTTTGAGCTGTGCGGTTTCTTTGACACCTTGCTACTAGGCTCTTGTTTGCAGCTGCCCTTTTGTCTTCTTTGGCAGAGATCAAAGAGGGAGCAACCTGCTCCCTGCCTTAGCCCAGAACAAGATCTCTACACTAAAATCGTCTTAGCCTCTTGGGGAGACCTAAATCCACCACACTGTGTCTCTGAGCATACATGATAGGTGGGATGGAACATCTCCAGTCTTTGCCTAGACAGCATATGCACATAGGTAACCGTGGTTGACAAGCACAGCACCACTGCAAATGGACATCATCTACTCAGAAAAAAACAAAGGGAAGAGAAAAAAATCACACTGAAGAGCACCTGGAGCTGTCCTCACTTTGCTGCTTTTGGAGTCAGGAGGTAAAAGCTGCATGGGCCAAAAGGGAAGACTTAGACATTAAAGTCAGCTGTGCTTACACCCAAATGAGGACTCGTTTCAAAGCAGCCACCCAAACCACACGACAGCCATTCACACTGTCAAGCTGACAGCTGCCAAACCACACCCAGATCCTTTCAAGGCAAAATTACCTTTGAATCCAGAGGCTCCAGGGAGTCCAATTGGACCAGTGGGTCCCATGTCACCCTTAATGCCTCGCAAGCCAGGAACACCAGGGAAACCTGGACTGCCTGTGTCACCTTGGTCAGAAGCTGGGCCAGGGGGCCCTCGCAGTCCTGGAGGACCTGGAAGACCTAGAGATAACAGGGGTAATTACCACAATCTGCTCCACGGGCAAAGTAAAGGCTGGGGCTATGCCCAGCGCGTCTTTCTAGAGGACAGTCATCGTTTGGGTGTCTGTATTTCCAGGGATGTCCTCCTCCCAAAAGAAAAGAACCAGATCCCACCCACTTATATCCGCTTAGGTCTCATAAACTTCTAAATCCTTTTAACCACAGTAATTTAGCTTCGAATTCTGGGCCTGAGCACAGCCCTTGCCCCACCTGGTAGCTAGCCTGGTGACTCATATTCCCCAGGACAGTGAGAACAGTGGCTTCAAACCCGTGGCTGGGGAAAGGCTTAGAGTCTCAGCCTCCCCAACAAGGCTGCGAGGTATGGAACGGGTACCAATGCCACGATGACAAATTTTTCAAACTGTACTTGCTGTCAATCCTATGGCAAGTGCCTCTAAGTAGCAATGAAGCTTTGCTGCCTCCCAGCTCACACAGATACTTCTAAACTCTGCACAGAGCCGATGATTACAGCTGTGGAAACTGCAGTTAAAAATGGAGCTGATGTCCAGATTTAGAACCTACCTTAGTGCCGGAGTCTGTCTTCAGTACCACAACAGATGAAATGACTACGGACTAGAAAGCTTTACTAACAGGCTAAATCAAATCAGGATGCAATAGCAGGAATTGAAAACAGATCTCTCCATTCTCAATCCCTGAACTAAGCCCCAGGTTATTGAAGTGATGCTACACATCCAAGTCATTTCCCTCAGAGCTCTTCACAGGAAGCACGTAAAGAAACAGAAATCCCCTCAGCTAGTCCACTCTCCTTAAGAGGCCTCTCTTCATACCTGAACTCCCATCAGTTCCTGGATGGCCAGCATCCCCAGGTCTCCCATGTATATCAGAAGGAAGAGAAGCTCCAGGTGTTCCTGGCAAGCCAGGCAGTCCCACAGGACCAGGGGGACCTAGAATAAGAAATACAAAGTGAGAGAGTGTTTCCCAAACCCTTCAGTGATCTTCAGAGACACGGACAGCAGTACTGGCTGAGTAGCATGTATACCGAGGAGAACAAAGAGACATCTCAGAACATGAGGAGAAAAATTACATGTTCTGCTGTTCAGGAGAGGTACATACAGACACTGTAAGAACTGTGTAACCAACTGTTTCTCAAATATATAGCCACATCACAGATTTAACCTTTACCTGTCAAGCTACTAACCACCTCTGTGGCTTCAGGAGCTCTCTTTGGTAATTCTACTGACCATGCAACCCATTAACCTGAGCTGAAATAATACATGCTGCTGGGCTTCCAGAACATCAGTATTTACCCATGTCTCCTGCTGAGCCTTTTGGTCCAGGGAATCCTAGAGCTCCTCTACCCAAGCCTGGAGAACCTTCTTCACCCTTTGGACCTGGGAGACCTGCAGGGCCTTTCAGTCCAGCTTCACTCAGACCTAGTTAAACACGGTTAACAAAGATAAGAGAGCTTATTCAAATTGCCTAATAGCAGTCAAATTATTACACAAACTGAGTTGTAATAAAAAATTTACTACTCTCTCTGCTGTTTTCAGTGGAGCAACACAAAGAGAGTTGGTGCCTCATGTGCTGCTCTGGTTGTGCAGAGCAAATTTAAACTATCTGCAAGATGCTGAGAGAGAAGCGTATGACTGTTCTGGTCTTCCCACAGGCTCTTGCACAAGGAAGTGAACACAGCACTTCTGTGACAGGATTTGCCTGGCAGCCTGTACGCTGTGTCTCTCAAGAGGATGCAACATAGACTCAAGCTTCTGGTCTTTACATAATCTGGTGGGCTTCATGCTCTAACATGGAGCGAACAGTTTCTGCAGACTACTGCAGAAGGCACACTGAGGCACAAGTGGTGCAGGGCAGAGGCTCCCAGGAAGAGCTGCAGGGAGATGTTCAGCATGTCACTCTGGTAAGAGATAAATACTGAGCAGCTCTCTCAGATAGGAAAATTGTGGAGGATCTATACGCTGTAAATCATTACCTTCCAAAAGAGGAGGTTTTAAACAAAGAAAACACAGGTATTGTTGGAGTTGTACACATCAAGACTGGTCTATTTTCATGCATAAAATGACTGCCACAAATTTTAAGTGCTGCTTTACAAGGCGACTGTAACTAAACAAGTCTCTTTGGAAAGCTCTTTCTCCACTTCTTTACATTTAGTAAAACACTATTTGCGTAACGGAACCACATGCTATTTCATATGGTTAAAAAATATAACAAAATCCAGTAGACACTTCCCCAAAGCAGAATCCAGAATCTAATCAAATAAATCAGCTTCTTGTTTTACTGAAGCCTTTCTTTGAGCTCCGTATAATGGAGGGCTATGGAAAGCAGTAAGGAAACACACCATCGTTAAGTCCCACTCAAAGCAAGCATCTGATGCTGCCCTGCTAAAATCAAACATCCATTAGAAATGGAAGAGTGCTATGATTTCATCCCATCAGCGTTCCAGCAGTGACATAGTCCTTCAGGAATTCAAGGACAACCATCAGCAGAAAAGCCTCTTCACAGGCTGCATCCTATTCTTACTGGCATTGAAGAATAATTAATTAAATCCAGAACTCAGTGAAATAAGGGAATTCTGAGGGGAACACTATTCTTGTGATGGATCAGTACATACATTTCGCCAGCTGTGACACTTCTACTACATATTTCCTTTACCTGGTGTTCCAGGAGACCCTTTTGTGCCTGGCAAGCCATTCAGACCATTTAAACCCGGAAAGCCATGAAAGCCTGAAGAGACATTGAGAACACATAAGTGAGCAAATAATCTAGTTAGGTGGAAATGCATAAGATGTTTCATGGAGACTACAACAGGTCTGAGAAATCTGACACTCAGGGAAACACAGCATGTAAAGTCTTCCTTCACACAGGCCCCCTTCATGGAAACTCTTCCCACTGCTCTCACTGGTTTTACCCTCAGTGAACACCCATCAGTGATCCAAATCAAGTGAGAGCCTCTCCCTTTCCAACCACTCCTCTGCTCATTTCTAGCAGCTGGTGCCTGCACTAACATTGCCAAGAAATGAACCAATTTCCCACGCACAGCTGGCCCACCCACAAGAGAGCTGCCGGCCTGCTGTGATATACTTGGCCCAAACACTGGTTTTCTGACCCAATTTCTCCCACCATGTGCAGGCTCCAGATGTACCTTTAGGTCCTGCTGTTCCATGAGCTCCAGGGAATCCAACAGATCCTGGCTGCCCTGGAGGTCCTGGTGGCCCAGGGACTCCTCTCAGCCCAGCACTTCCAGGGATTCCTAAAAGCAAGCAGAAAAATGTTCCTGTACTACACATCCAGGCTGGAACATCTCACAGCTACATCCTACAGCTTCTGTTCCTGCACTTAACTCGTAAGACCGCTGAATAAACTACTATTTTGATAAAGCAAAACCAGATCCAATCTCTCCTCGCTACCACGACTAGCATAGCATTTATCAATCACCATCCACCAAGTGACATACTGGAACAGTTCACATACTGATTAACTAATTAAATTCTTTTTCAAATAAAATATTCCAATAACAATTTTCGCTGTTCTCCCATCTTTAATCTTTATAACATTTTGCGAATCTACCTGCTAGTGTCATCACTACCCAGAGACACGTGTAACCATCCTTCCGGGGAGGTTTGGCTCTAGAGAGGGAACGGACAGAAGTGTTGCAATGGAAGATTTTTAGAGCAGCCTCGTCCATAAGCAGCTGCAAAGAAGCTGCTACTGCTTGTATCTAACTGAGGTCTTCCCTAATTGTCAAAGGAATTCCTTTAGGTTTCTGTTGTGCAGGATTCACTATATAGGTGACACAAAGGATCCATCATGACAGGACAAGGTGACATCTTAAACTACTGTCAGAGAAAATTCCCACCTTCTTGCCAACCTCTTGTTTAAGCCTCAGCTAGGATAGGCCAACCAGGGCTGAACTTGGCAAGGTGAACTTGGCAAGGCTGAACTTGGCAACAAGGTGAACTTGTTCCATGGTCACACCATGAACTGCAGAACTTAGATGCCTAGTCCATTACCTGCTGGTCCTTCTGGGCCAAGATCTCCTGGGCCGCCTTTGGGTCCATTCACCCCAGTATTTCCTGGGTAACCTGGTTCACCCTTGAGTCCTTCTCTCCCTCTCTCTCCTGAAAGGATGAAAGCAGACAGCATGCGAGAGCACAAGTCAAATGGAGGAAGGCGTGAAGAGAATGAGAAACATGTTATATTGAGGCTGCAGCACTTGTGTCTGCTTAACCATGGTCTGGACCCCCGACTGGACTCCCCGGATGCCAAATACCAGTGCAAGTTCACAAGTTCCTCCTCAAGAAGTGAAGCGGGACCCAGCATTAGAATTTAGCTGTTCTTGGACGTGTTCATTATCATCCAGATTTGTGCCCCATCTGGATTCCAGACTCCTCAAGTCTCACTTCCAGGAGAGGACTAAAGTATTTAAATTTATAGATTACAAAAATGCCCAAGCTGGCAATGCTATCCTGTTTAATCTCTAGAATTTTGCATTCTTGAAGTGAGCGGTCAAGGGCTACTTTACCTGGGAACCCCGGGTCCCCTCGCTCTCCTTTTGCTCCAGCAATGCCAGGAATGCCAACAGACTCTCCCTGATCACCTGGAAAAGAAAGACTAAGTGGGGAGGCCATTCCCTAACTGTCTGTAGGAAGCAGTTTTCAGGGCTGCTCAGTAGCCTTGTTTATGAAAAGAAACCCTGCCTATGCTTCAAATCCATGGAGCAAGAAAAGACAACAGTAGGGATGAATCCAAGTTAGAAAATGCTTATCGACAGCAATGGATGCAAATCCACTCGTGCAAATGCATGATACGACAAACATTATGGGTAATTCCACAACTTCCTGCACTTTATGCTTTTGACACAAGAAGATGAGAGAGAAGGGTGCCCCTCATGCTGTCCAACACATTTCATACAGTGCTGTGGTCAAACTTTCAAATGACCATAAAGTATTTAGGCATTTGGCTTGGGACTGGTCTCATCTGAATGAAGCCCCTTACAAGGGGACAGGTGTACTTTGGAGCCAGTCACTGGAGAGCAACGGACACTTTGACAACACTATTCATTCAAGTCATGAATGTTAGGACTGTGTGTACTCAAAGACCATGTACGCTACAAAACTCTTCTTACCCTTTGGACCAGGGAGGCCAATAGGTCCTGGGAATCCAAGTGTTCCTGTGATACCATCTGAACCCTGAAAAAAACACCCAACAAATTAGCCTTTACTTTTTACTCTTGCTGTTCCAAATTTGGGACGTGTGAGATAACAGACCCCAAAAGGTAGGAAGAAATACTATCCAAAAGGTCATTCAACAGTATGAGCCAAACAAAAACAATCTAGAAGTTTTGTAAGGAAAATCTTGCCAGCTTCTGCTGCTTTGCTACAGAAATACCAATTAGAACACAGGGTTCTCCTCAGAGCACCTTGAGAAGATGAAGATAATTAAGAAGGTATTTACCCTCTCTCCTGGCATTCCTGGAAATCCTACAATACCATGTGTACCCTTCTGTCCTGGCAGCCCAGGCTGTCCAGGTGGACCAGGGAAGCCTGAGTCACCATGAAGACCTCTCTCTCTGCTTGCTGACCCAGCTGGACCAGGGAGACCAGGCTGTCCTCGGCTTCCTGGGATTCCTTTATCACCTGGGTTATACAAAAGAGTGCAATTTCATTTCATAATACAGACATTCAGCCCATTTGGGCCAATTGACCTGTTACTGAAAGCTCCCTTGAAGAGGAGGAAGGGATGGCATTAGCTCTGCAGAACTCTTCAGAGGACAACTGTTTTCTCAAAATTCAGAACTGACATATGCAAATCTTGCTAGGATGTGAATGGCAGAACCGACAACAGTAATACTGCAGGCACTGTCGAAAAGACAGACCATGCTCCACTGCAAATAAGCACAGTTACTGAACAACTGATACGGGCAACTCACTACAATGCTGTGAAATACCTCTAGGTCCAGGGAATCCTCCAAGTCCAGCCAATCCAGGATCTCCTTTGTCTCCTTTGAATTGCAGAGCCTGTTCTGGAGGCCCAAGAACAGGAAGACCAGGTGGACCTACATCACCTCGGTCACCTGAAGAAATAAGAAGTCAGGAAATCTTCTCACAAAATAACCTAACAGAGGAAGGGTATAACACTAGAAGCTGGCGGACAAAAACAGAACTTCCATGTCTCCTGATGCAAATTCATCAGTAAGTGATCAGCATCTTTGGCAACCAGGCCAAGTGATTTCACAAGGAAGAAAAGAACACAGTGTTTAGAAGAAAACATCTCAGAAAGGTCTCCTATGCCCCTCTGCTGCACAGCCAGCAAAAGCCTTTCAGCAGTTTCTCACCTTTTTGACCTTGGAGTCCCACAACTCCAGGGCTCCCTTTTCCTCCAGCTGTTCCAGGAGCTCCTTTAAACCCATTCAGCCCAGGGACACCAGGCAGGCCTGGCATGCCAGGGAAACCAAGCAGGCCAGAAGACCCCTTCTCACCTGTACAGAAGAGTTGAGAAATAGAAAGGGAAAATTAGTCTGTTCTGGTGCACTGCACACCCACCCAGCTGGCAGGTAGAGGCAGCCCGGGTCTGGCCAATCACCCAGATTTGGGGAGTAAAACCTCATGGTGCAAGCACAGCAGAGCCACTTCTCTCACGGGTCTCCACACATGATACTTTCAACCAGCACTTTTCACTTCATCTTTGAGAGCCTAGTCCTGCTTCCGCTGGAGAGCAAAACCCAATCAATTTCTGAGAGAGTAACATGCAGTTGCCGAACTCTATTGCTCTCTCTAAAATAACACCAAATTCTCCAAGTAACCAACAGTTGATGGGTGTTTAATGACCACACAGACTGTAAATTTTCACTTCTCATTTGGTTTGTGCTTCATTCTCTCCCTTCTATAAATTTCATTCACTGTTCGTCATTTGTTCAATTTTCTCATCCTTCTATCTTGATTTACACAATCCTTTGTCCATAAGGGCCTGAGTCCTTTAAGATGGATCTCCTTAGCCTCAGGATTTGATAATTAAATCCATCGTTCATAACTCAGCAGCAAAACAAACGCATTCCAACACTAGTTAGGAATTCATTCTCTTCTGACAAGTTGGGCTTAAAATCGGTATTAACACGGTTATTTTTTTGTGGGCATAGTAATCACAGACTATTTCCCTAGTGGAACACATACCTTTTGGCCCAGAAAAACCTGGATGTCCATCTTGTCCAAAAGGCCCAGGTGGCCCTAAGAATCCTGTTTCCCCAGGAGATCCTGGAGCACCATCAAGGCCTGGGAAACCTTTCATACCAGCTGGGCCTTGCGGGCCAACATCCCCAGTCAAGCCTTTGGCTCCAGGAAGTCCTGAATCAACACAAGAAAGAACTCAATGGATTATGTCTCGCAAACACTAGACCGGTTGGTGGACAGCTTCCCAAACTCTTGAAACACAGCACTGTTTCCAATATGACAAGTGGACCTCATGGCACATGCAGCCTACTAGAAAGCATAAAGCTTAGAATTGCAAAAGCATTAGTCATCTAATAATAAAATACCTATGACGAGGGTTACTGCCTACATCACTACACAACTGGCGAGAGTGAAACCCCTTATGATGTATCCGGTTTTGTCTCCTTTACCAGACTCTAAACTGTAGCGCATCAGTCTTACCTTTATCATCAAGGCAGCCAAATCAGAATGGGGAGCATCATTAATGCCAGCTTCTGCTACCTACCCCATCCTCTGGGTGAACCAGAGATCAGTTGGAGAGGTTGGTTTTCACACGTTTCTTTTCCACCTTGGTAGCTAAAGTGTCACTTCTCAAGAGCAAATCACTCACTAAGGGACCAAGCTTCTGATTGTGCTGTCACAAAATCACGCTAAATGTTTCAGAAAGTTTCTAGCTGAAGCTTTGTAATAGTTTACAACTTTAAATAAAGGCTCAAACCACTGAAAACAGAATGCTCAGATCCAAGGGGAGGGTAAAGAAAAATAAGGTGGCTTCTGAAAAATGGCATTTGCAGCAGTAGCACCCAATACACGAGCTTTGCTGTACTCAGGGCTTAAACATTTTAAGCTACAACACAGAATCTTTTAAAGCTGAAGATGAAATGGCTGCTTTATTTAAGAAGACAAAGAAAACACACACACTTAAAATCTGTACATATTAAGGATTTCCTTACAGGCTTCAGGCTTTGTTACTGTCTGAGCATTCTCCCTACAATGGTTCTTTGCCTTCTGGCTTGATCAGCAATAATAAGGGGTATCACCTGTAGTCAATGCAATTCCTGTAGCCTTAAAAGCTAGGTTGTTAGTCCATGAGCTTTTATGCTACACTGCATTTTCTCACCTTGACAGCCTAGGTGAAGAACCCATAACCAAACAGTGTGACATCAGAAATGGAGAGTTGATGATAAATGGAATAGAAACATGGTGAAGGAAAAAACAGACAAAATATGTAAACAGAAAGAACAAAGATACAAAAGAAATTAATGATTCAGAGAGACTACAGCTGCAAAAAACTTAATCATGTGAGGCTTATCGTCCTAGCAATGGAAGGTTTCTAAAAACAGTTGAAAGAAAGTCATATGTAAAAGTCAAATGTAAAACAGCAGAGAGGCAAAAGGAATGTTAAAGTTAAAATTAAAAAAAAAAAGAAAAAAAAATCTTTAAAACTCTGTGATGTTCATCTCAAATGACGTTACTGCTTTCATTCGT
Organism: Bucorvus abyssinicus; assembly: GCA_009769605.1. Classification (NCBI taxonomy): domain Eukaryota; kingdom Metazoa; phylum Chordata; class Aves; order Bucerotiformes; family Bucorvidae; genus Bucorvus; species Bucorvus abyssinicus. The sequence continues at coordinate 3,882,563 of CM020039.1, read as the reverse complement.
TTGTTGTCGCTGTGCTCCAGCACTGTCATTCTGCATGTCAGAACGGATGAGTTATGTCACAGAACATTATCTACTCATTCCCAGGTCCCCTTTTGCTGGGTTCTCAAGTCTTGCATATACTGTTACCATGAAACACTTCAGTCAGTGCAGCTTGAGAGATACTGCTGTACTCAAGTGCTGTGGGGTTTTTTTCCCTTAAAGTGAAGGGAAGTAAATTTCTATTCTGTCCCAGTGAAGCTAAAGACAGACAAGTGCTTGTTCTGAGAAAGCCAACAATCATCAATCTGTCAAAGTCACATTGCAAGCAATCTCATACATTAGAAATCAATCATCATGAAAATGGGAAATGAAGATTAGTCAATGATACAGTCAGCATGTAAGAGCAGAAATGTTAAAAATATCAAGACATTTAGGATGCTTTCTCCTATCTTTCTCCTGTACTTCTTACAGCCTTGGGGCACCATTTCTAGGCAGGAGTCATCCAGCAATCTGAGGCAAAAGGCTCAATTTCTGCACTCAGTAACCCCCAATCAGAGGTAGGAGCTCACGCCTAGCAAATGCCAAATGCCTCCCACACTTCCTCAAAACTACAGCATTCAGCTTAGCTACTCATCTTCATTTGAAGACATTACATACCTGGTGCTCCTATGAGGCCGACTGACCCCAAAGGTCCTGGTTTTCCCTTAATGCCAAAAGGTCCCCCAGGACCAGGAGGTCCCCGCAATCCGGGGACACCCGAATATCCTCGATTACCCTGTTCGCCTTTAATACCTAGGAGGCCTGGTCTTCCGTCTAGCCCTGGGAACAGAGAGGTGGGAGGTTACAGGACAAATAAAACAAAATCCACCCTTTTAATTAAAAAGTGAATGTTAAGAAGAGCTTTTGAGTTGCATTAGATTCTAAGAGAAAATGAGCAAATTGCCACCCATGAGCAGCTTAGAGCACTGCTAATGCAGTATCTTACAGAGACTGGAAAGAGAAAAGAGTTTTGAAAGAGAAACAGCTTGATATTCCCAGGCACAAGCAGTATCAGTGCTTACCTTTTGGTCCTGGAAATCCAGGATCCCCTGTAAGTCCTTTATCACCTGGGAGTCCAGGGCGGCCATGCTCTCCCAGGGCTCCACTCTCAGCACCAAATACATCTCCAGGAGCACCTTTTGTTCCAGCTAAGCCTGAAGGACCCATTTTCCCAAGCAAACCATCTGTTCCATCCAGTCCTGGAAGTCCTTGTGACCCTTGCTCTCCTCGAGGCCCAGGGAAGCCTTAAAGAGGAAAACAGTAACTGTCACTCAGCAGAAGTATAGAATATCTGCTTCCAAGAGCATCTCTAACAAAATCAACACCTAAAAAATTTCCATGCATGAAAAAGCTGTTTGGAAAGTTGCAGAATGTTTCAATACTGAATCAGAAACAGTAGCTGGTGACAGAAAGTGATGAAACCGCTTAGAGCAGTTAAAATATCTTTTTTGTTTGTTCGTTTGTTTTGTAAGGAAAAAATAATTCGGGAGTATCTGGGAGCTGCAGTTAGTTGCAGCTTTACAAGCTTGGTTTCACTAGGTGGCAGATGAGGCAAAAAGGACAAGAAAAGGGAGAAGATGTCATTTCAGGCTGCACACAGGCAGTATCTCACTACCATTATCAACCACAAAAGGGAGATGTTATATTCGTGACACCTTTCTTACTCCATGTCAGACAACTTCTGGCACTGTGGGCAGAAGACGCTGGCAGCCTTGGTACAAGCAGGAGTGGAAAGTACTCTCCCTGTACCAGGCAGACACTAAACTGCACTGCTGTGCGGACCTGTCACACTGCTCAGGGGTTGTCATGAAGTCAGTGACCCCATAAAGAGGACATCCCCCCTTAACGTAGTGAAAGGACAAGAGATTGCCTTCAACCACATCCAGGCAGAAAAGCGGCCTAGAAGGTCAGACAACTCTTTCGTTAAAATATTGTACACGTTAATCAGACAATAAAAACAACTCCAGTAACTTTCCTCTTACCAGGTTCCCCTTGCAAGTCTACTATTCCTGGAGATCCTGGCTGTCCTTTTGACCCATGTAATCCAGGTTGGCCTGGAATGCCAGGAAAGCCTTTGCTGCCTTTGGGACCTAAGGGTAAAAAACATATTAATAAATAATATTAATGAACGAATAGCTGAAGACAAAAACACAGCACAAGAAAACAGCATCAGATCTTTTCTGCAAAGCTAGTGCTGAAAACACAATTTAAGCTTAATAAAGTCTCCAAGCTGTGGCTGTTTCATGGGCTACATAAACACAGAACGAGAGGGTTTGGGTTCAGAGAAAAAAATGGTGCAGTCATCATGATCCTCCACAGGATTTAAGCCTAGTCTCCTTGGAAAAAAAAAAAAAATTGTTCTGTCAGTTAGCTCTCTGGAATAACTATCACTCAGAGAAGATTAATTAGCAGGTATTATCTTCCTTGAGGAATAAGTGCTTCTTCGTAGCCAGCCAGAGCATTACAACCAGCCTGTTTCCCTACCTGGCAATCCTGGAAAGCCGGGAGTCCCTGGGGGCCCATATGCTCCAGGAACTATGCAGGGCAAGGTGATACCTGAAACAAAGAAACACTGAGGTTGCACACAGTCCCTTTCAGTGAGAGGGACAGAAGAGGAACATTTATAATCCAGGTGTTTTTTACAGGATGTTTTATAAGCAACTGTGAGTGAACTTACTCAACACTGCTGACATCTCAAATAAGTTATATTAAAGTCATCCAGAACCTGATGATAGTGTAATCTCATGCCTACTACTGACTTACTACAGGACCAGTAAAAGGTAGCAACTACTGCTGCGGACTACTTGTAGCATCATATCCATGGCTTCCACTCAGCAGCTGGTTCTCCCTATGAAGCGGCTATGCAACAGGCAATGAAAAGGCAGACTGTGTCTCAGAGAGCCTGAGGTCCAGGCTGAGAGCTTTCAAAGTCAGCGGGAGCTGCCACATGTTCCTGACTTTTAAAAACGGAGGGTGTCTCTAAGCTGTATATGAACAGTACACTGCAGTGTGAAATTCTAACAGAAATGTGCACATGCAAGATAAAATACGTACCTAGGTGTTTAAAAAAACCTGTCACCCAAGAGTTTAGGCCAGAGAGATGCATGCGTGGAGGGTGGAATAGCAAGGGGTTTTTATTTCAGCCTTACTCTCCAACTGCTTCTTCTACTGTCCATCAGACTAAGAAATAACCATATAGCTTAAAAGTTTATTAGCAGCAAACAAGACTCAGCAATTGCAAAGCTCTTTGACTGACTTTCCCCTCTCCAAACAAAAGGCTCTGTTTGTACCAGCAATCCCTCTTCAGCGGAATGAAACTGCTGTGGCATTATCAGAGCTGCTAGCACATCAGATTTACCTGAAAGATCTCAAACACTCCCTGCATTTCTCCTTGGAGGTCACTGACGTTATGAAGTCACATTCACACAGTCACAGAAATGATTGTCAAAAAAATCAGTTCAGAAATGCTTCCAGGGATTGCAGGAGGAGTCTGTGCTAGAACGACAGAATTAGCTCTAGGCTGGAACAGCTGGCTTAGTCTTCAACTACCACACACACACTTTCTACAAATGGAAATCTGAAGGACTTTAAAAGCTATCTAGTCAGAAAGATTACAGAAAAAAGATGACAACTAAACCAAACTTGGGGAAGAGAAGTGGGTTTTTTTTCCATTACTCTGAACACTTTTATATGCACAGAGAAACAGCTGCCTAACTGCACTGCCCAGTATTTGCCAATTCAAACCTGGCATCAACTACAAGGCTGATTAAGAATGAGATAATCAGGTATCACAGAAACATTGTTTCTCATTTTCTTACAAGTCTCTTTGCAGGATCCATTTCCATTCAAGCTCCATTTCCAGACTGACAAGCCAAATTTATTCATCAGTCATTCAAGAACACTCCAAACTATGACTGCTTTCAGTCCTGAGGAGGTAATCTGGTCTAAATCAGATCCCTATGAATTTTTTTGGCTCGAAGTGCAAAGAACTGGTTCAATGACATTCCTCCTGGGAAGGAAACAAGCAAGGTTCATGTGGAAAGTGGGACATAGCGGAGAACAAGAGGGACCACAACCCCCAGGGTGTCTAATCAACTCACATATTGAGATGCTATGCAAATTCTGAAGGAAACTTCAGAACATTTTCTACTTTGATGTGAGAGAACCAAAGGTCAGTTCTCAGTTCACTACTTTTATTTTGATGCAAGGCGTTTACTGATAGCAAAATTCATTTAAAAATGACTATACTCATGACAACTTTACAGAGCTGAGATAACACTCCATTCTTACACAAAGCCAGTTTAATCTGTGACAGCAATTCACCTTTACAGTCAGCACTAGCTTTAAGAATGGAGGATCAAAACTAAATTCCCCATGATCCAATTTATGCTTTGAACGAATATGGGTACCTTATGCCATGACTGCAAGATGGAACGCACACATTGCTGCCTGCCCTTGGGTACACTTTCACAGGGCATTCTTTTGATAAAGTAGAAGTTAAATGGCAGGGACACAAAATAAAAATTCCTGTTCTGGTCTTCTGCAGTCCTATGTGAACCTGATGCTGAATGCTTTATCAAATAAAAAGTTGAGGTCCATCATCGCCGAGACACTTCCTCCTCAGACACAGTACAACAAAGAATGACATTTTTCAAAAAGTAAGCGTTCAGGGCAGCAACTGGCATGGGAAGGGGAGTTTAATTAGTACTGTGGCATTCACATCACATGGCTTTAAGGACTGTCTGATGTGAGTTTTCCAAAACCGGCTCTGTACAGTAGCATATTCTGTATTTTACATTACTAGCTGGTATAGAATCCCTGAACAATGGATAGATATTCCACGTGAGGATAACCAAAATGCACATAGGACTGTTGCCTTGTGTGTTTTGCAAAATTATGTAAGCAAGGCTTAGTGTAAAAATTATATAAGCAAAACTTAGTGTTGTCCATCTACTTAATACCCCACATTATCACAGTTTACACAATAATATCCCAGCATCAAGGAAAATAAACAATTGTGAAACCATCACATCAGGCATAAAAGCAAAATACGGGCAGTTCCAACATTTCTGAGTAATCTCATACTACTGGGTAAAATCAGTTCAGCTTCTTATAAAATACTGAGTTAGACTTTTCCAAAGCAAGATTGTTCCACCCTGTTTTACTGCGTGTGGCATGAACTCGAGCAAGATTCCTCAGTGGTGCCTCTGACAGGGTAACTTCAGTAGGTCACAGTCTCTGTTTCAATGCCTTTCCTCCCTGTCAAGATAAGGCCTTTCTGGGCAGTATAAGAAATGATTATTTCTTCCATCCACCCACATTTCTTTAATATTAGATGAAGCTTACTACATCAAAGGGGCTTTTAATGTATGCAAATTATGTCCTAGTATGGGAGGAATGATGCATTCACAAGTTTTCTTACACATCTCTATGGGGTGCAAACTGAACTGGCTAATGACTTGCTCACACTTTCCCACATATTTTGACTATAGATACTCTTCTACAAAGGACCATTCACCATTAGCAAAGCTTTGATGTAGCATTCATCACAAGCTGGCTTCAGATGTGCTCCACCGAGTTCACATCATGCATAGAGCATTTTACTTGCACTTATCTTACAATGCAATTTTAATTTAGTGGATTTTGTGAGAGACAATTTACCACACAAAGGTGTAAGCATTCATAGCTATGAATTAGTAAAGCTTTTAGCATTTAGCATGTGACTTGAATTGGAAAAAAAGCTTATGCTGCCTGTTCTGGGGGATGTTAATGCTAGCTGTCTCCTCACCCCACAACAACCACCCGGCGTGACACTGAAGTGAGGTAACGTGCCATCCGGCATGTCCGTGCAACCCTCCCAGTGCTATTCTGGCCTAGCTCTCTCCTCCCACTGTGTTTAAGGATCTTCCGCCAACTCTGCATACTGCAGTGGTCTTACCACCAAGGTTTTTGAACCCAGAGCATCAGTCTAGAAACCTAAGCAATGATATTATGTCTGCAAATTCTGACAGAAAAACAAACCTAGAAGGTTAAGTATACACAGAGAGGAAAATACACCGAAAATCAGCAGCAGCAAAGAAAAAATACTCTTCATCTTAAATAATATTTAAATGGCTGACAGAATCAAGACATTGGGACTCGCTCTCTGTAGTTATTTTGCTATGAAAACATTTTCCACAAACGTTTAGACATGTGACTTTCCATGTAACTCACTTTGAGAATGAACATAGACCATCATACATGAAACATTACCAAATCCAATCTCTACTTACCTACTTTATCCCTTGTCGTTACGGTATGCTTTAGTTACATATAATGACATGTCAGCTGAGCCAGACTGTGGTACCTCGGGAAGCAAACAGCCCAAAGCTGGTTGCACCAGTCGTAATTGAGCTCCCTACCTGACTGTCATGACAACGTCTCACTCATCAGTGCCTGCTCACACATACAATGTACTGCAGTTTCTTCTTTTAAAAAAATCTGGAGCTCTTCTTATTTCAATAACAGTAGTAGTTCTGAATGAGTTTTCAGAAATCTCAGATACCAGGAATTACTATTTTTACCAAAATCACTATTTTTTCAAAACCCTCATTTTATCAATTGTCCTACCTACCTTTGGTGTAAAATGGTTCTCCAGCAAGTCAGTGAGTAGGCTCCATCCAACACTTTTAGTATTTGAGCACTATTTGAGTATTTGTTGCTTATTAACTGTGTCCTCCTGAGCACGATAACTGGAGAAAGCTGTGATTGCTGTGTGAGATCTGGTGAGCCCACAAACCAGTTTCAATTAACTTAAAGAGCAATCTTTAATCTAATGCAATCCTCTGGCCCGGCTACAAGTACAGCAGTAGGGTGAGTGCCATTTGACTTGTAGCAGCTTCGCACCTTTTCAAAATAAGAGCAGATCCAGCAGCACCTACCTGGAGGGCCTGGAAGACCTGCTTGTCCTGGAAACCCATCCATTCCCGGGTCACCTGGAGGCCCACGAACTCCGCTAGGACCTGGATATCCAATGCCAGGAGAACCAATTTCTCCACGACGGCCCTTAGAGCCAGGCAGTCCTGGCAGTCCTTTTTCACCTGGGAAACCCAGCCCACCATCACCCTGTGCAGAGCAAAGATAATTACAGCTGAAAATCAAAGAGATATAAGAAAGAATACCCAAACAAATGCCGAAGAGTTTGGTTGGTTCTATGCAAGGTTCAGACAGGCCTGGGAAGGTCTTTATTTCAAAATGCAAGAAAACTCATTGACTATTAAAAATAATGTTGTACTTGCAAAAATGTAGATATTACATATTCTGAAAGACACTTTCTCTCTTAATTAAAAAGATTCTGGTGTGATTTTTCCATTTCAAGATTTGATCCATGCCTACAGTGTCTTTTATCTTTTAAAGTCTACCCCACTACTGGAAGTTTATCTTTTGAGCAGGTAGCCAGAGGAATAATGAGGACCAATTATTAATCCTGACTAAGACAAATTTGTGCTCAGGAACTGTGAGCTTTTTATGTATTTGGAGACTCACCACAGGGCTAATCAGTACTAAATCCAGACCTTTCTATTTTCTCTGCTCTTTATTCCAGTTCTGAATCACTGCTGCTAAATTAATCTGAACTTACTGGAGGGCCTGGTGGGCCCGGCAAGCCAGGAAGTCCATCCCTGCCAGGGGTTCCTGGGATGCCTGAAGGTCCTCTGGGTGCTGTCGCACCACGGTCCCCACGAGCACCTTTGCCTGTTGCATAGGATGAATCCCCTTTTTCTCCCTTAGGGCCTGGAAGGCCTGGCTGACCTGATGAAGCCTACAGAGCAAAAGATGAAAAAAACAGGAATATAAACATGCAGAGAAAAGTCTTTGCTTCTTAAAAATGTCATATGAGGACAGGACACAGTGACTGGAGCTTGAAAGAATCTCCAAAGGATTTCCTATTGTATACATTATACTTAAAAAAAGAGGAGGTTTGATTATTTCCAAGTGTTTCAATCAAGTCACTACAGCTTTACAGTGTGAAGCCAAACCCTGGTATACAGCCCTATGATGACAGCAATCTTGGATGGCATCTGAGAACATGACTCACTCGGTACAACAGGGCCCAAGTATTGAATCCTCTTCCCTGTTACTTGGTGGGCTGCATTTACTGACACTAATAAAGATATTCTGAAGACAAAAGATTGGTATCTTTATGGACTATGATTTTCAAAAGTAAATTCTGCCAATGAGCAATGCTCAGCGCTTTGGAAAATCCCATTTGTTATGGTTGCTCTTTCATAAAAACCACAGCTCAACTCTCACTAATGTATTTAGCATGCAGCAATTGAGAAGGAGACTGCAGCTATGGCACACAGTTTTTACAGCTATAAGCAATGATGTGGAAAGATCTCACCATTTGAATTTTCAGGTCTTCTCTCCATGCAGATGTATATCTGCTTCCCCAGCCAGGCCTCGGTTAGGTGAACCCTGGGTCTAACCTTGTATGCCTACGGCCAAGAAGCCCTGGGATAAATAATTGTTTCTGTTCTTCCTTTGATTGCTAAACATGTAGTTCTCAGAACATAAGAACCATTTCTTCTCCCATTTTTTATAGCTGATAATTTCTTTACTTTCAGCTTCTTTTCTGGGTGGCCTTTTTTTTTTTTTTTTTAATCCAAACAAGTAGAAGAAATTATACAAAATAATGTGTTCTACTTTCACTATAATCAACACTAGCAGTTGTACACGGGCAGTTTTTCTCCTTTAATTCATGACAACAAATACAAACTCTTCCTGCCTTACCGGGGGGCCTCGTAGTCCTGGTGCACCCACAGTGCCTCGGTCTCCACCAATGCCCTTAATCCCAGACACACCAGGGCTTCCTGATGGACCTGGTGGACCTGAGATGCCTTTTGGACCAGCTCTTGTAACTCCTCCATCACAAGCACAATCACCTGCCTCTCCTGGAAAATACAGTCAACACTCCAAACTCAGTTTCATTTGGATAAAGACCCTTCTCAGTTGCAAGAGCTCCAAAAGCAGCATGTGATTCAATTAGGACAAATCCATTCTCATACGATTTGCTTTTGTGCCTGCTCTGCTCAAGTGATGGGAGTGTCAAGCAAGTAGAACTCAGGTTTTGTCCAGGTTAATTTCTAGGCAATGCCCACCACCAAATTACCATGTGCAGCATGAACCTCAGCACTTCTTGACCTCTTCCCAAAGATTTAAACTCATCTGTTTAGGAGAGTTCTAGGACAGAAGTCTTGTGGTTTTTTAACAGGATAGTTCTATGTCAGAGAAAGCAAAGCCATACTCCGACTCACAGTAGGTTACAATGACCCTCAACTGGAGATCTTTATGTTTCCCTGAATTGTAACTGGCCATGGATCCAAACAGTCACAAAGCACAGTGACGTCTGCATCATCATGGCTTTTGCTGCTGGTTCTGTCACATACTAAGACCCAAATTCTCATCATTTTTAGCACAGAAGATACTAAAATTAAGTTTCTCTGTCATTTCCAGCCTATATTGCAAAAAGCAGTGAACAAGATGTTATTTCTAAGTCTCATTATGTCTTATGGCTTTAAAGTATAACTTACTTGGCTAATTTTCTGGGTATGAGACCTTTATCTGCTTATTTGCCTGAGCAGAGTGGGAAGTAGGAAATAGGATTTTGCTGGCAGTGCTGGGCACAACTCTCTCTAAACTGTAAAGGTTATTGGCTCCTTTACTCCATCTCAACCTCCTGTGATTTGTCATAAAGACACTTCCACCTCATCCCTTAGGATATTAACCTTGTGTAAATATCTTTCTGAGGCCCCATCACTACCAAAAGGCTCTCCCAAAACAAGAATTGATTACCTTTGTACCCCTTCGGACCCAAAGCTCCTGGCAGCCCTCTTTGTCCGGGCGCCCCCGGGGCCCCAGGCCTTCCATTCAGGATTGTGTCTGGGGGCAATGAAGGGCCTATATGCGGAAAGAAGGCAAAAGCCATGAGAAGGCTGGATTTCCAGCTCATTGATTACTTACAATGTCAGTTATGCAAATGACAGAAATGGCATTGGATCAAAGTGCAACAGCGGAAGTTACACAAGGACATGTACTTGGTCAGTACCCCAGGCTGCAGCCTCTGCCACGTTTGCTTCTGGCTTCTCATACAGAAAAGCAAAAGCTCTCCTGATGTGGATGCAACAGTGTCATTCCTCTACTTTTGAACCTTTCCAGACTTAACTGTTGGCCAGAGAACTAACCAAACTGTGAACAGGTTGTATGAAGAAGGGCAAATGACTTAGTTCATGGCAGAAGTGCCTTTACAGGTCTAGGAGAAGCTGAGACTCATATAGATGTCAAGTTGAGGGGACGAATCTATGTGTTGGTCATTCTGATGACTGGCTACTGTCCTTTTTGCTGGCACAGAGCTATCATATATGAGGGGCATCTCTGCTGCTGCTGGCATGGTACAGTCATCCCCAGGGCTACCTCCCTTCTGCAGAGCTCCTCATTACGTTTCTGCAGCTCAGGAAAGAGACAAAATGGCAAAAAGATTAAGGGGACTTTCCCTGTCCCTCATTTTATAACCGCAGGATTATTTTCTACGTCTCTTTATATGCTGATTAGAACGAACATGAGCTGACAGAAACAGCAGTGGAAAGTGATCTAACATAATCTAAAACTACTGTGTCTGAAAACCCTTCCCCTCAGTGACAACAGTAAGACGGAGTGCTGACCAGCACCCGTCTGATGTTCCATGGAAACAAACTGCAACCATCAGCTAGAAACAGCTACAAGAGCTTTACAGACTCTGCAGAAAAATGAGCCAGGTTTGACTAGCAAACAGTTATTGAGAAGAGAGCACTTATTTCTTCTCCACAGAGAATGACTTCATCAGACCATGCTTATTGGCTCCATCACTGAAGCGTGCCCTGTTTTGAAAGTCTGGCTCTCAAAAATAAAGCAGGCTGTGTGAATTCAAGTTTATGGCAGAACGGTAAAACACAAGGTTTGTGTAAAATCAATCCTCTTCATGTAATATTCAATTTCTGAGGAAAACAAAACAATGCATAGTTAATCCAATTAGGGCATCCATACAAATGAACACGTAAAAATAAAATCGCATTTCCTTAGGTCTGAAAACTCTCTCTTCAGGCATCCTATCTGACGTCTGGCACCCAAAACACCTACTCACAAGACTAGATATTTACCCCAGTTGCTAATAAGGTCATGGTCTACTCTTTATCTAAGCCAGTAGAAGACTAGCCTAGAACTTCAAAGTCCTCTGTATCATAAATTGTGTCTACACAAGCTCGTGCTTCAGTCTCTCAGGCTGCCACTCTAACAATAATTAGCTGTATTTTCTTACTTCAATGGGGTGGCTGCTGATACATACATTTAAGGTTGTGAGTTACAATCACAACGAGGTGCCAACTGGACATTTAAGATTTACAGATAAATAATCCTCACTGGCAAAGAAATAAATATATAAATTATTATTAGTCTTGTTTCACTGTGAATCCAATATAAAAACATACGTTAAAAATATACATACGTAGTGAACCAGGCAATCCTGGTGCTCCTGGCAGACCCGGTAAACCCTCTTTGCCACGAGTGCCTGGTAATCCAATTGTTGCTCTTCCTGGTTCTCCCAATTCACCCTTCACACCTGGAATACCTGGAGAACCTCCAGGGCCCATTCCATCTAGACAACAATGGCACAATGAGCAGTGTTCCAGCAGCAAACACATTTTAGTATTTTTAATGTTATAAAAATTACTGTTGTGCCCTGAACTGCAACCATGTTAGCACAGAACAGTTTATAATTGCGCACAAAGGAAAACTTACTAATCGGAGGCACCAACTGGCTCCCATTTACACTCTCCTTTGGGTCATCCAGAAAACATCACAGGGCTGCATTTAAGTCCCACTCATCAGTTTGACAATTAACTATGTAAAGTTGTAGTTTATTTATTTTCTGATTTCCTTTGAGTGAGATTATTTCCTTAGTAGTTCCTAGTTTCTGGATCATTGCAGGCCAGGACTTCACAGATGACATTCAAGTGAAACAGAAAGTGAGATCTTTGATGTGACAAACGGGTTCCACCTACAGTGGGTTTATCTAGCCCATCTGTTAGCTCTCTTGCAAATATGAAAAGTCATTTAAAAGATAATTTTCACAAACATTTGCTATTGTTTAAAATGCAGGAAAAGTTCTGCCATTCAACTCATTCAAAATGGAAATCAAATAACCAACCTCCTGTGTACACTGCTACACCAAATATTCACACCTGAAGAGTTACCTGGGCTGTAATCATCTCATTCTGCTCCCATCCAAGTCAACACACTTGGTTTCACTGTGTCACCCCTGTCTCCTTTGTGTCCTACAGCAGTCTACAAATCGGCCAGCTGAAGGCACAAGATGAGGCTTCCTCCAATATCTTCACCATCTCCAGGCCACTACCCAGAGCCTTCTCAGCAACACAGAAAACAGCCTCCTAATAGCACTGTTAGCAGCTGCTTTACCTCTCTCCAGGCCTGGAAACCCTGGAGATCCTGGAAGGCCTGGTAAACCACTGATCCCTTCTTCTCCTGGAGGACCAGGTATTCCTGGGTTTCCAGGGTCACCCTGGGCACCTGTTAGGCAAATACAGAAAAACAAGAAGGAAACCTTCACAAGAGTTTGTGTTGAAAGACTGTTCAGTCAACTGCCCTGGTGGCCGCTGATCCCATGAGCAGCAAAGATTAGCAGTAAGCCTGTTAGACAAAGTTAACAGTAAGGGGAAACATTCCTCCTGACCTGCTAGAAGTTGTTTCAAACTTGACTGTATGTGAAGGAAGAAGAATCGGAGAGATTATACAATTTGTCCCCTTACCTTCACAGATTCAGAGACTGTTCCCGTCCTCTTTCAACTGCAGCATTAACTAACCTCATTTTCTCAGCAACATTCTTACCCCATTGAATGACAAATAGTAGCAGAATGACATTCAGAGCACCCATTTCCAAGCAACACCAGGAAGCCATTTTTCCTTAGTACACTGAAGAGACACACAGCACTTCCCCGTACTCACAGACACACAGCTCCCCAGGCACTAAAGTTCATTCTGCCTTGAAACATAACATTCTGCAGTGTGGGGATGAAAGGTGTATTGTAAACTCTGAAGTTATAAACTTGGGACCAAAAGTATCTTTATGCCAACAATACAGAAACTAAAGGAAAAATAACAAGGGATGAGGGAGACTCAAAATACCATGTGAAAAAGTGGTAAAATACAGTAAGAAGGAAAGTTGGATTAGAAAAAAGTGCTTCAGATGATTTCCAAAACAAAATGGAAATGCGTACCTGAAATGACTAAACCTTCCCTGTCAATAACGATAGGAGGGCCTGGGGGACCAATGTCACCTAATTCACCCTGTAAAAGAAAACAGGTTCACGCCACATTCAGATAGGTGATGGAGGGGAAGATTTGTCCTGACTTACCTACTCCCCATCTGACAAAACTGATGTCTGCTTCAGATAAAGTGTTTGCCACTACCCACCCGTCCTCTGAAGGCATCCCATTGCCTCAGCAGGAAGTGTGGACATGTATATACCATGTGTACTGGAGACCAGTGATCATATCAGCATTGATATGATATTGACCACTATCAGGTAGGTCATATATGTTCACCTTATAGGAAGGCGAGAGAGCTCTATGAACATACCCATTTTTAAAAGCATTCATCACCGCAGTTATCTGTTGCCTTGGAGTCCAGAATTTCAGTAATAGGAGCTTTCCGTAAAAAGGATTCCTCCATAAAATCACCAAGTAGAACAAACAAGTTGTGACAAACTGCAGTATCATTCCTTTCTCTCACCCTAATAGAGTATCAAATCCTCTTTGAAATAGCAAGTGCAAAACCTGACTGTTGTCCAAACTGCCATCATGTTTCTAACGCGAACAACATGCAGCAAGCCATGGCAGTGCACGCTTCGCTGCTTCTTCCACTAACACACCTCTGAGCATAAACCAGTGCTTCAAAAGCCTCCAGTACTTGCATTTCACATGTCTGCCAACCATATGCCAGTTCTGGTGGCAGATAAGTGTTTTTCACAGAAAACTACTAACCAAACATTTTCCACTCAGTTTCCAGCTGTCTGACTGCCCCAGTTGTGAGATGCCCAGAAACCACCTGCTGTGTGTTGCCCATCGCCAGTATGAGAAATTGAGCACATTCTTTTCACGCCTGTCAGTACTTAGACCTGTGATCTAAGACTTCAGATAGCCTGGGCAACTACCTTAATATCCACTTACTTTCATCTAATCTTGCCTCAATCATCCAGTAAATACAGCATTGGTGTAAGGATAAAGGAGACCAGAGAGACTACACCTACAATTGTAAGTCATAAAGTTCCATGAATGAACAATGTAAAGGGATTAAAATAGCTGAGTGTTCATAGTTTAGCAACCATTCATTTTTAGCCTTAACAATCAAGTAAGTGAGGAACAGAAACATACTGAAAATTACAGTGATATGGAGGTAAAGAAGAGGTTTGATTGGAGCAATGATACCTACCTATTCATGTAAATATTTTTAAAAAGAAATGCTTTATTATGTCATGTAAGAAGTTACCTTCATGCCTTCGACTCCATCCAGTCCTGGATAGCCTGGAACACCTGGATGACCCTGCAAAGTCACACAGAGACAATAAGACACTGTGAGACAATAAGATAGTGGCATTATTTGTTAGCCAAGACATGTGCAGTACCTGGACTTGAATCACAAAACCAGTTCATTGTCCTACCAAACATTTGCAGAAGAAATAAAGAGAAGACTTATGGCACCTATTTCTCAGATCCAGCTCCCCAGTACCTGGTAGCATTCTCAGGGACTTCCCCTTCTGGGTATGTGGCTGGAAATCTACACTGAAGTGATCTGCTTTCTCTATTGGGTAACATTCAACCAGTATGGACTGCAAATCCCACTGCCACTGCAGGCAAAATATATTCTAAGGGCTCTGGAGCAGGGAACCTTAACTTTAAACCTTGTCTATGATTCTGAAGTCTTGGACAGCTGTATGCCCCCCCAATATAGCCCACACACAGTAGAGAAACGTGGCATAAAGGGCTTGGTTTTAATCACATAAATTTGACATAGAGATATGAATTAGCTTATATTGGAGATACCATTGCCTTCAGTATATCTTGAAAAGGACATACAGAAAACAAGATATGCTAGAAAGTGACTGAATTCCAGGCTCTCTTTCTGAAAGCTGGTTTCTTGAACAACTTCCACTGCTCCGTCTGCAAGTGGAATGCTTTATCGCATTTTCAGCCACTCGATCACTCAGCCATTGCCACCCCTAAAAGGGGAAAAGTGGGAGAGTTGATTATTCCAGGAGGGAACGTACAATTTCCAGTCTGTGGAGGTGGTCTTCTGAATACGCAGCGGTAACTAGAGAGACAAAGGCAGTTTTACGTGGACTTTCTAGTTAGCTCACTAGTTTAATAAGGCAGGTGCATTCATCCATCAGAGAACTTGGAGCCACTAGATAAGGAAGTTGGTAGATCTTAAGCAGACAGACGGCATCTGTAATTCTATGTACAGTAAAAAATAAAAGAAATTTTACCTTTCTCCCTGGAATCCCATCAGATCCATCCAGTCCCAAAAGACCCTAGAACAGCAAAAAAACATTAACTTTCAGAGGCTCCATCTCAGTCTGGTCTTACTATATCAGATTCCAAATATCTCAGCACCGAAGAATGAAAAGGTAAAACTTTCCAAAGGAGAAGCTACCACTGATTTTCCATATCTCCCAAATATTAATGATCATCATTGAAAGAATTCAGCAGAATAACTGATAAAACAACTCTTATCTTCTTTAGCCATTCTTTCTGATGGGTGGTTCAAGTTAGGTAAGTCACGGTGTCTCAGCTTACCAGGAAGTTAGGCAGGTAGTTGTAATTATACAGTTCCGAAACAATGCAATCAAGACTTGCTTTCTTGACAATTTATTCTGCACAGGCAGAACAGAATGCCTTGGTCCTCCTGTTGTGTATAAGTACGTCTCTGCAGGTTCATGGTGATTTGAAGAATCTATGTCTAGTGTGTGACTGAGCATGCTGTTAACTCCCACATTCATTAACTAGTCAGACCAACATCTATTACCAGCTTGCCCAAATATCTTCACCAAATATCTACCTGTGGTTCTGGCACAGGTTAAGGGTTCCCTAAAGCCACTGCAAGGCCTCTTTATTCATTTGGACCTCTTGAAAGCTTCCTCTTCTGTGAAGCTTTCAAAAAAATGTAAAGACACAGGCCCTGCAGTATCAAGACCTCCACTAAATACTTCTCTAAGATCTTCTTGGACTGCCTTGTCTGTATACATCTTTCATCCCACCTTTAATCTGAGACAAGAACTATCTATTGGTTCTGTTGTTGTATGGTGCTGGCTACTATGGGACCCGGTCCTACATCTGAGACATCTGCGTGCTTTGAGAATGCCTCTGTTGATGGAAGGCTCACTTCATGTGTTTGAGAACAGGCATTTAGGGAGTTTGTAGAGTTACCTACCCTGCCACCCGGTAAGCCAGGCACACCTTTTTCTCCTTTTTCTCCAATACCTCCAAAGCCCTGAAGAAAAATGACAACATTAAATCTGTGAATCTGTTTAGAATTGAATAGCACAGTCCTAAGATAAAACGAGCACAAACCCATCTATTAATATAAACAGCACAACAGAGAGACAGGGGAACTCAATGTTTCTGCTGGGATCCTTTTGTCCCAGAAAGAAATCCTGTATCAGCCAGATTTGGCAGTATGTGCAGCGTATTATCTCCTTCATTCCCCACGATTTCCACCCATTTAAACCACAGCCCATCTCTCAGCAGCAAATGCATGTAACCCCATGCTATAAACAGCA
The DNA here is from genome assembly GCA_009769605.1 of Bucorvus abyssinicus. Lineage (NCBI taxonomy): Eukaryota > Metazoa > Chordata > Aves > Bucerotiformes > Bucorvidae > Bucorvus > Bucorvus abyssinicus. Next base: position 3,865,680 of record CM020039.1, on the reverse strand, counting down.
AAGTCCTGCCACTGTTACTCTGTATTGTATTCTACATTTAGAAGTTATTTCAAATCTCAATTCTTAACAGCAGCAGCTCAAGGGAGTGCTCAAAGCACTCTTTTTCATTTTTAAAGCCTAAGAATGACACAAAACTAATATTTGCATGGTCAACATCTGGCAATGCTTGGTAGCTTTCCCAGACAGCAAGAAATATCATATCCAGAGATAGAACACTAGGATTTAATTTCAGCGGGAGTTACAGTAGTTAAGCAATTTTCAGGGTTCAATCTTGAAATATCTTATGGTTGTGGTTAAGTTCACACATATGTTCAACCCCACCAGCTTCAATGGGCCTCTTGTGATGCATAAAGCTAAACATGCACATAATGGAACATGTCCAGAAAGGCTAATAACAAACTGTGCTTCATGTGCAGGTTTTTCTTGCACGTCTTTCTACTAAGAACATCTGTACATTGAAGAAACTGGCAAACAATTTATCTTATTAGTCAGAACTTCCACAAAATATTTATTCCCTAAACTTATCGAAATAACCTGTGTTTACAAAAGGTTATAAGCTGGGAAATAACTCTCTGGAATCGAGGGATAAATTGTTGTTCTTCGTTCACACAGAGAAGACGCTATATATTCCAGAGTTTATGAGCACTAATGATAAACAGCCCATTTTAAAACTGGATATATATAGACAGACAGGATCTGCATGTGCTTTACAACTTTAAAGCAAAATAAAAAAACCCATGTTTAGACATAATTATAGGACAAAAATAGGATTTTTTAAAAATACATCTAGCCCCCTGTGGGACATCAAGAAACACTGCCATCAAGTGGCCCTGTATGGGGAATGTCTACTTGTAAATCTGCAAACTGCAGATTACAGGTGCTGAAATGACAGCTGCTTTGTAACGTCTACAGTAGGACAGCTTTATCTTCTTCGTATCTCCAGGACAAAAAAACATCACATTACAGCTACACCCTTTAAAAAGTCTTCTGGATATTTTAATCAGATTTTCAAAGTACTCTGGTGCCTAGAAACTCCTGTAGAGACCTTGTGAGCTATTCAGAGGGTGTTGAACCATCTAACCCATATTAGGCATAAATTAAAAACTCTCCTCTGTCCTTACCGGTAAGCCAGGCAATCCTTTGGCTCCGGGGAGTCCTTGAGGACCTGGCTCACCCTGACAAGGGGAAAGAGGTGAACACAATAAATCACTGTGCTTGTGAAAGCAAGACTTTCCCTGATCCACCCATCATGCTCTCGACTCCTAAAGTAAGGCCTTGTAATTTGTTTGTCAGCAAGTACACTTGATTCGTGTCATCATGTGCCAGATACAGTGCCTCTCAGCACAGTGTCGGTGTACACAACAGATTGTAACCTCTTTCCATAGCTTCAAAAACCACTGCTCAGGAACGGTTGTTCTACTGTCCTCCACTGCTACAAGTCCAACTAGAAATTTCATATCATCTTCTAGGGAACTGGAACATGCACAGCACTCCACGGAAAGCGGCAAAATAATACATGATGAGATAGCGTAACATCTTCACAACCCTGCTTACAAATCCATGGGTGAGCCAAAAGGAATAGCGTTTGTTTGAACCTCACCTCACGCTAATGTAACTCCACCAAGTAAGACAGTATGTCTCATGACTTACATAGGGACTTAGGCAAGCTCAGACTAGGCTCCCAAACAGGCCTGTATAGGTCCCAGATTAATTCAGATGCCTAATTTTCATGCATGTAGAGAGTCCTTAACTTAAGAGACATAGAGCTTTTATAAAAACACTGATGAGCTAAATATGTATCTCAGTAAATGATGGGATAACAAAGTAATAGAGAGAAATCTGAGTATTTCAGAATAGGGTGCATAATAACTAAAGCAAAAGAGCTGGAGTTTTATATTTATTTCTCTAAAAGGATTTGGGTTTTTTTGCTTCAGTTGATATAATTTCACAGGTCCAACACAAATAAACTGCAGTTCATTTGTTTTTAGAATGAATGATGAAAAGCTTTAAATAGCTTTCAGATTTCTCCTTCTGAGAGGTGTGCATTCTCCAGTGGTCCACAATGTTCTGAGCTAAGAATATTTTTATTCAATAGCCACTTGGCAGATTAAACTAGTTCAGAAAATGATTTTGATTTGGAAATTCAACAGCCCTCCCTGTCCAGTAATGTCATTCAGCCTTGAATGAAGGAGCATGGGGAGGGGGAGGGTTTGTAAACTGAATTTACAGACCTTTTCTCCTTGCTTCCCTTTTGGAAATCCCATGAATTCCAGTATTCCAGTGGATGGTGGGGGACCCGGAGGGCCAGGCAGCCCTACATCACCCTGTTGGGAAAAGAGGAAGCTACTAACACAAGCAGAACATCTTTGATTTCCTATGAAAGTGGCTTGTGAATGAGAAAACCAACCCTCTCATCATACCCCATGTACGTAATATCTGTGTGCCTGAATGCTGGCACAGGAGTTTGGTTCAGTAAGTTGAAAGATCAGACTGAAAATTAAGATGAACAAAATGCATTAAATATGTTTCAGAAGATTTGTGGATATAAAACATGACAAGAAAAAAAAAAAAAGAAAGGCTCAGCTTTTGAATGAACAGGAAAACATTCCAGAAAAACTTTTGAGAGAAATATGGAAGAAAAGAAGACAAGAAGCAATTAGAAACATAGAATGCTGACAGCCCTTTTTAACAGTAGCAAAATCAAGTCCCCTTATGCCAGTGTAAATTTTCACACAGACTGCAGGACAACCGTTTAGGATACTGAGACTGTAAATTACACATTGGTTGACTCAAAGAATATTATGAAAGCCAAAAAGAATGAAGTCAGTAGAATAATTCAGTACAAGAGGTGAGGGACCAAGAGACTCTAACAACCCCATGTCTTGATAACCATGAAAATACTGCGCTGAATTGAGACTTTCCCCTTCCCTCTCTTTATCCAGAAGAAGCTCCCCTCCTTTTTTTGTGTACTAACAGATAAGTATTTGGCCTGTCAATCAGCCCAAGAGAAAAGAAAAAGGAAAAGAAGAAAATGCTATAATCTAGCCACTTTCTAGAGGATCAAGCTCTGACGGAATGACGTACCAGTGCTGTTTCATGCTCTTTCCATCTCAGAACACATTTCACCTACCTTTTCTCCTTTCTCTCCTTGAAAGCCTAATCCCATGTTACCCTGAGAGAGAAAAAAAGCAATGACGAATGAATAATGAAACAGCAGCAACAGCATCACTATCAACTATGCCCACGGCACTGTTTAAAAAGCCAACAGTCAGGTGTAGAAAGAAGAGAGGAAAGGTGGGTACTTACTTTTGGACCTGGTGGCCCAGGGGGACCCATTGGACCCTAAAAGTAAACAAGATCAAGATTTTATTTCTTTGGACTTAATTACGATGCACACAATTGAAGTAATGCTGGGATCCGCAGTGGTACCTGAACTTTGATCTCTTGCCCCAAAGCAAAAGTAACTGACACACATAACCTTCAAGTCTTCCCATCTCTAACAGCCAGCAGAGCCCTTCAGTGCTGTGGTTAATGAAAAGCAAACTTCAGTTTAAAAGCAATAAACACTTAGTTCGTTTTTACCTCTGCCCAATGGAAAAGCAACTGTTTAAGGCTGCAAACACACAGAGGTCAGCAGATTCCCTTCAAGCCGGTGATGAGGAAATGCTTAGAATAGTCTAATGTAGTGTTTGTAGGCAGCGCTCTAGGGTTTTGCTGGAGCCCTTTCATGATTGCTGCTCTGAACACTGCTCCAGACAGGAGCCTTCCCTCTTGTGATTCGATTAAAGTAAGTTCAAGTAGTCCGCGCCTGAAGCCAGCTGTGCTCAGTCCTTTTAGATGCACACACACTTTTGCTCATGTCCATGACACAAACACAGACAAGGAGGGGAACCTGCCAACATTTTGAACTGTTCTGTCACCACGTGCAACAGCTGAGGTCTCTTACCTGCAAACCTGGTAATCCTATAGGCCCTGCAGAACCTATTGGACCTGGAAAACCTTTCGGGCCCTAGAAGAACAACATAGGACAAATACAGAATGTGTAGCACTTACCCCATCAAACCCCAGCCAAAGAGTCTACGAAAACATTAAGTAATATCCCCTAATTAAGTATGCAGGTTTAAATACTGTAACAATCCATTTCATATTATTAGATGCACGTTGAAAATCAAAGTTACAGAGTTCAATGGTAGAAGGGAGTTTGATTTAAAAAAGGAAACATGGAACAGACAGTAGCAAAAATCTGACCTCCTACTACCATAATGTGGATCCACTCATACCATTACAAAGCTGGAATTGCTACTGGTATCACACACGTAAATACACGGCCCACTAATTTGAAATGTGCCATTGAGAAAAAATACAACAAAAATTACCTACTTAATATTCTTTAAAATCATTATTCCCCAAATTAAATAACTTACGGAAATTCCATCCAATCCAGGAAGACCATTTTCTCCCTAAAAATTATAAATGCCGGAGTAAAAATTACACTATGTTATTGCAACAAACGCTAAGCAACACTAAGTTTTGCATAAATAGAAATGTTTGCTGTTAGTTAATATTAGATCAAGTGTAAATGGAAGAATATTTTGACACCTGTGCTTCCATGTGTAAATTGGGTAATGGAGAGATTCTAAAACACTGGAGAAATTACAACCATTTTATTTATGGGTAACAAGAGAAACTGAAGTGGCATGACAAAAAAAAAAAAAAAAGAAAAAAAAGAAAAACGCATCTAAGTGTTTCTTGTCCTGCATTTTTTCCTGTGTGATGACAAGTCTTACCTTCATTCCTTTAAGACTGCCTTGAGCAAAGACAGGTTCTCCTTTAAGGCCTTTTGGGCCAGGACGACCCTGATTATAAAAAAAAAAAAAAAAAAAGTAAAAAATAAATTTCAGAAAAAAAATACTGATTTAATTTTGAAAGAATTCCTATGCAGCATAATGAACAAGGCAAACTCATGGCTCCAGTAAACTCCAGAAGTACCACTGCAGCTCTCTCAAAGAAGCTGTGGTATTATGAGAACGTAAGACTTCCTGTGGCTTTAGAAACACAGGGCTCTGCAAACATTTTCTCTGGTATTTTCCTGTTTATATTAGATTTCCCTTCTATTTCAGGCATTAATAAAAACTGTTAAGATCCCATTTGAATCTGTTTGACATGGTGTGACCCTCCTGTTCATGCACATATCAATGCCATCCAGAGGAACTTTGACAGGCTAGAGAGGTGGGCCTAAGCGAACTTCATGAAGTTCAACAAGGCCATGTGCAATGTCCCGTAGACGTGTGGAGGTGGTGCTGAGGGACATGGTTTAGGGATCCTGGCAGTGCAGGGTGAACGGTTGGACTCAATGATCTTAAAGGTCTCTTCCAAGCAGATGATTCTGTGATTCTATGGCATTATTTACATCTGCCAGTTGTATTTTCTTCCTCTTGTTCTTGTATATGTGCAAAGGAGTTCCACTACATATACAATTAGTCACACAACCTGTGTGTGTAAGGTCAGGCTTCAGAGGTGAACAAATATTTGTCAAATATTTTTTGCTTACACTTCAAAAATAACCACATACTTTTAGAAAAGACTAGAATTCCCAAAAGCATCAGAGTGGAGTTCTTATATCTAGTCCTACCCAATTAAAACAGAAGGTAGAGCATGACCCAGCTACCTTCACTTCCTCTACAGTCAATGCAGAAAAATGGGTAATTCCAAAGAGAATTCATTCTCAAAGGTAGAGGGGGAGAAAGGCCCTCTCAAGTACCACTCTGTAAGAGGGGAGTCCAGACCAGTAGATTAGGCATCTAACTTTAACATGTCCAATGCAGGTCAGGTAAGACTCCAGGCTGGTAGAACAGTGTTTTCAAAAGTAAAGCACATACTCTGGAAAGGCAACGTGATTGACACTCAGTGAGACTGAAGCTTTTGGCCCTCTTAAGACCTGAAGGAAGGCATCCAGTATTTGATGCATAGACTTGAACATGCGATAACATCCTCTCCTGAAAGATATTAGGGTTCTTCCTAAGTACTTGGGAGTTACTTCTCCAACAATGGCATGAAAAGTACATCCTAGTTTAGTGACTACAAAACACCATATTCGAGTTGGGACATACAGGCAGCCCAGGTAGGCCAGGAAACCCGTCTGGTCCAGGAACGCCAGGACTCCCAGTGGTTCCATTGCAGCCGTCGAGGCCAGGCAGACCTCTAGGTCCAGATTGCCCAGGGTGACCCTGCGTAAAGGGCAAAAAGAGAGAATGACTGACAGGATGCATTATTTGATTAGTAGTACTGTTCCCAGAAAACTGATATCTTCCAAATGACAAAACAGAAGACACACACAACTCCCACTCACATTCAGCATATGGCAGACTGCAACAGAACTAGCTTCTTGGGCCAGCATTGTCTATCCTCCCCAAAGCTTACATCCTAGAACATTGGCTGCACTCATTTAATTACCTTTTTCTCCAAGGGACAATTTTCTGAAGTACATAACTTGTGCATGAGTAAGTCCTGAAAGGGCAATACTCATCCCACAGCAGTATGAAATAAATGGCGTACAACACAGTGTAAGACAGCACGCAAGGGTGCACCTGACACCGGGAATGGAAGTTGTTCGTGTGAAAACAAGGGCAGAGGCAGACTCAACAATACTGAGCATTTATAATTCAAATCTGATTAAAGTTTCAGTGACTTCTCTTCCTCTCCAGTGTGGATTCTTGCCTTTAGTAGCTCAACAGATGTCACAGCTCCAGCATCAGGCCATTCAAGCAAAACAGCTCTTCTTGTATTAAAATTTAAAGCTTAGGCAAAGCAACTGGGAGGAAGATCTAATTAAACTAACCATTTAAAAGAAAGTATTTGTGATGTTTGTAATTATCAAGCAGAGTAGAATACAGTTGTACGTAATTCTGCTTTCACATCTCTTTTGCCCTAGGATAGCTCTATTAATTTGACTGAGTTTACTCAGCATCATACTGGTGCAAAGGAGACCAAAGTTTGAGACTTTAGTTTACTTCTTCAGTGTCATATGGGTGTCTGTAGGCAAAACACAGATAGGCAGAACTGGCAGTCACACTACCCAGGTTTCACGCAGCTCCTTATTCTTTCCTTCTTTTCATAGAAACGAGTTCTGTGGCACTAAAAGACAGTGATTTGGGGCAGGAAGAAAAATTAAGCTTATGGAGATAGTATCAGTAACTGACAGTTCTCTCCCTTGCCTCTGGTACACCCTGATCTTGACTCATCCCAAAAGTACTTTTGTTTGATCCCAAAGATTCATCCTTAAGATATGGCATTAAACGAGTTATGACTCACACTAGGAAAGTAAAAAAAAAAATAAACATGGATAAAATGGAGATAAAGCAGAACATTAACAATCCTTCATGCCAGACACTTAAAACAAAACACATTTGTGTTGCTAAAGGTCTTCCCAGTCCAAGCCAATAGCATATGTTCTGACCAAAGTCAATGAGATCCTAAGGATCTTAAAACGCCTTGCAAAAATGTGGGAATGCTATAATCTTCATTTTATGGATGAGAAGCTGGGGGCACACAGTAGCAGACTGACTTTCCCAAGGATGCAGAACAACTTAGGCCATAATTACGTAAATACTCGGGCTGATCCCTGGTGTCAGCTGCTGCCAGGAGGGGCCATCGCACACCTACCTCTTCCCCATGCTGGCATAAGCACAGGCAGAACAGGCAAGTCAGAGCAGGAAACCAAAACTGCAGAGAAATAACTGTTCTGTTTCTTAATGGGGTTAGTTTTCAGCCAGATGAGTTCCTTGGTCCAGCTCATTTGGCAACTGCATTGCAATTTGTGCAACAAAACGGGGAGAAGGGGAGGGAGCCCTGTGAACGAATGTAAGATGTGTCTCTACTACAGGATCGAGGTGGCTCACCCAGGCAAGTATAAATTTGAGATCAAACAAGGCCTCGGGACATGGACTGAAGTCATCCCCAAGCACTAGCATCAGGCACCGCTGGATACATAGTACCAGTTGCCCTGATGACAAAAATCTGTCAAAACACCCACATGGGGTGAGCAAGCGGGGACTTGCCAGGGCCTGGTAAAGCGACAGGAGAAGGCTGAAGCACCAATTTATTGACACTTACGTTTATCTCTTAGAAATGATTTCCTTTGATTCCCAAAGCTGGAGCAAAGCAGTGGCAACCCACCCTCCTCCATCCACGTGGGATGTCATCACCAAGAGCAGCAAGTCTCTGACAGGACAAGCTGTTACTGCAGAGGGAGGCCAGAGTGGTCAATGTCTGTCATTTGTTTACAGCATCAACAAAACCAGAAGCTATGTGTGACAAGCGCACATGTATCTGGTTACAACATAAGGTGACCAGCTGCAGGGTTTAGTGAAGCTGAACAGCCAACATCTGCCCCTCAGAGCTAGACAACAGGGAGCCCAGCCTTCAGCGCTGGCCAAGAGCCAGCCCATGGCAGGCAGCTGACTGGTGGCCTCATGTCTTGGGAAACGCTTTGGGTGAGATCTCCTAACTCTTGGACCAACACAGCCTGTAAGTGGTCCAAAGGGTTTTGGTATCCTCTTAACATATGAGAAGGGCTCAAAAGAGAGAACATTAAGTATGCTGACCGAAGTGATTTCTTATGTGTATTAAATAAGTCTGTGGCCTTGTCACTTAATCCCATGGCATCCATGTCTGTGGTTCTGAGCCAAAGCATGACCCAGGCTGACACGCACAAACACACATACACATGCTGCCACTTTTGCTTTAGAAAAAAAATCCACAGGGTCTCCCACTTTCTAGCTAAACCACTACCAGTGTTCACAATGTTTTGTTTCAAGAACCTTTCCTGAGGAGATACTGAGCACCCGCCACTGTCTTCCCTGAGAGTTACAAGTTCCGGCTTAAATGAGCCTTTTCCCCAGGGATTTAAAATACTGATTTAAAGAGCTGTTTCGACCTGAAAAATGGTGGTTAATAGTTTTACTGCTCTCACCTCCTCTAATTCCTGTTTTGGCAGATGTGCCAGTTCAGCACAAGCACCTCAAACTGACCGAGGCAGTTTTAAAGCCTTTTACAGACTTTACTTATACACGGCAGGGTGACTCGTTTACGGACCCGAGTTAAAACATAGGCTGGAGAGATCACTTGTGCTCTTTGTTCTCACAAAGGAGACATTCCCTGTGAGACAGAAAAGGAAACCTGAACTGTTCATCTAGGCCCTTGCTCTACCTGACTCTTGCTCGTACACTAACACCGTGATCCCAAGGGGCCTCTTCTCTAAATCAAACAGCACAAAGGCGATCCCAGCAGAAGAGCTCAGTAAATATTCAAAACCAGGGAAACAAATGCAATTAAGGGTGAATGTAAAACTAACTGAATAAGCAGTTTCATGGATTGCTATGGTAAAGTGGCCTTCTTACAGCCACCACCAAATGCTTGTGTTTCCTCTAGGAGGTTAATGAAATAGCGAACCTTGCCTCTCCACGCAGCTCTAGCTTTCAGGGTACAGACAAGGGCTCCCTTCTCATAGAAATATTTCCTTCTAGAACTCCATGGACAGTTCATGAAAAGCTATATACATCTCCCAGCTCCAGTTCCAGCCTTTGCCATAGGGGTTCTATGAGAAAAAATAAACTTCCTGAGTAGGGCTGAGGATTTGAGGGTTTCTTCTACAGTGTGACACGAAAGGCTTGTAATAAACACATGTAGCTGCTGTATTTACTAGGTTAAAGGGATTAGTCAGGCCAGCTGCAACAACATGATTTACTTGCCACCAGCATTCCCCAAGGGAACTCTGTGGAAACCACTTCCCCTAAGGTCAGCAGTGGGATTCCCCTCTGAATCACAGCCTTGCTGTCCTTTGGCCATGACTAAATTACACCTGCCCACGCTAACATACCTGCATACTACAAAGAATCTCTCTTCATATTTAGATGATAATTCTTGTGCAGAGATAGCAATGTATTTTTACTTCTCTTTTACATGTATCAGCACACAGATGCTCTCTCTTCTTTGCTCTGCATTTCACCCATCCACATAATGTGCATATCTTGTATACATTTCACAACAAACCTACGCTACTCCCCATCCTGAAATGCAGCTGGCAAAAGTATAAATATTTTCTCAAGCAGTGGGGGTTGCTATTCTCACCCTAGAATGGAAGTATTTGTCTCAAGGGCTAGAATGTAAGCAGTATGAACCAGCTTCCCTTCCCACTTTTTCTGTCCTGCAGTTGTGGCAGAGAAGAGTCACAGTGGTGAGCACTTTGCTGTGCTCACTTTCCCATTTGCCCACCTGCAGAATACTGTAAAGACGACGAAGTAGGTTTGCATATGCTGGAGGCTTTGAATCGTCTCATCTACCTCCCCTACTCTCTCCTTGGAATGCCCGTTGCTGCCAACTACCTGGCAGTGGCTGTTGTTGTATCTCTGCCTCCCCTCATTGTTGGGAATCCCCTTTCTCCAGAGCCTCATCTGAAAAAATACCCTGAGAACAGCATGTTCCCACAGTGTGTTCAATTAAATTAAGTATTATGGGAACAGCTTGTTCTCTTCAGAGCTAGAAAGTTGGCTGGTGGGAAAAGAAAAAAATAGCAGCAAGGGAGTAGAGCAGGAGAGAAAACAGGCAAGGATGAGCAGAGGGGGAGAGAAGGACAAGAGCCAGGCAGGAACTGGAATCAAGCAAGCTAATTTACAGGCCCAACTGTGCATTTTCAGCCAATCTATCAAAACAATTCTGGTTTTGATAGGAAGTAAGAAAACACAGTTCAACTGTTGGAACTCTTCGCCAGCTGAGGAAGTAGGAAAGAGGAAAATGTCTATGCGTATAGTCTGAAGGCACAAGCATACAGAAGATGGAAAAAAGTCATCAACAAAAGAAAATGAATTCTAATATCAGAAGGAGAAAGCATGATGAGCTAAATAATGTAGAGAGAGCAAGGAAGTTTGGGGCAACTTCTAAAGCTTGCCCAGCTAAAAGTCCCCTGAGGTTAACTGTCTGTAAGATATCTTTGCAAAAATCACTGGGGAAAACCAAAGCAAAAGAAAGCTGGTCAAAACACAATTTTGTGTATGGTAAAGGCAACAACTGTCACTAAACTGTTCTAAAGAATGAAACAAACAAAAAGAATCTTGATGGTCAGGGGAAGTGGTTACCTACCCCTATCACCTGGAAAATGCAGCGATTATGTCTTTGCTGTCACAGGCCTCTGAAAGGCTCAGATCTAAACCAGAACCAGGACCTCGTGAAGCAGTAAGGATTCTGCGGAGGACCTCAGCTCTAATCACTGTTTTCATTCACATCATAGCTCCAGTAGATTGAGAGAGACCTGATGACAGTTATCGCACACAGGAAGGCTACTACAAAGTAAAAGGGAACAATCTGCTCTCTGTGTCCGTGATGAGTAAGATGAGAACTAAGAGCTTTAAACTGCAGAAAGACTGAAGTTAGGCATTAGCAAAGCTTTTCTAACAGGGACGTTAGTCTCCATCATTACAGGATTTTATGAACTGGCTAGGAAACACATACCAAACATGGCCTGAAGCACAGCTGATCATGCCTGTTAGACTGCGATGTCCCTTTCAATTCTGAAGTCTATGATTTTACAACACGGTGTTTTCTAGTCATGGTGCTGAAAGAAAAGCTTATCGATGACGCAGTGGATCCCTACATAACTCAGGCTCACTTCCTGATGTGTATCTTCCTATCATCCTATAATAGGACCCAAATCTCTTGCAAAACAGCATGGGATCACCAGGTAGACTAAACACTGCCATCTCCCTCCAGAGAGAAGTACGCGCTTGTGAGATACACTATGCATGTGCTCAGACAGTCTCCTTGTGCTTACGTGCTTTTGGTTGTGACGAACATTCTGGTGATTTATATTTACATAAGCAAACTTACTGGGATCCCGTTGATGCCTTGAAATCCTGGAACTCCCATTGGGCCCTGAAGAAAAAAAAGTACACATTACATTTCACTTCATCAATCTGTATATTTCAGTTACCTGTGAAATACTGTCCGCTCCAGCATCTTCAGTCTTGGAGTTTAGCTTTCCAAACCAAAAGGAGCAAACTATCTCATACAGATTTTCTCTGACCGCAGGGGTCAGTGAAGATAGGAACTGAGCATCTGAGCTTGACTGGATGCCAAATGAGTGTTTCAGGAATGTTTTAATCAGGCAATTTAAAGTAAAATCTAATCTCCTACTGCACATCTGGGGAAAACAAGATGCCAGGAAAATAAACAATACAGTATAAGCTTAACTCTCAGCGTCACACTTGACCTTCCAAGAGCTTCAACAGGACTTTGGGGTTTTTCTGTCTATACTTGGATAGCACCATCCTGGGATATGCAGACCACTGTATTAACTTCAGACCACCCCTGGATGAGTTGCAAGTAGTTACCATTTTGCTTGTTCTACTTCTCTGCTCTGGACAGTCCCAAACCAGACTGTGTAAGCAGAATATCCAGCCTAAACTGGTCTTGCTTTGGAAAGGTAAAGTATATTGCTTTCAGGAGGGACAAAGAGATAGAAACTTATTGCATATGTCTCCATTCCAATGGATAGGAACAGCAGTTCTGCAGTAAATAAGGGATTTTTTTTTTTTTTTAGTGTAAGGAAATTGGTGCCAAATGTTGAAGGTCAGTTCCTGCCCTGGGTTACTCTGTCTTCCAAAATCTGGGTTTAATGATTTCAGTGTTATCTGCTAGAATTATGAAAATGCTATCACACATATCGGCACTCCATCCTCGTTCTGAACCCTTCACTGCCTTTCAGCTGAATGCAACACCAAAGCAATGACTTTCACTGTCACCATTTTCAGTTTACTTGGATTTGTCTTAGGAGAGAGGGTGACTAGAACTCCAACATGTTAAACGAGAAGAGAGTGTAACTGCAGCATATGAAAGTACAGTTGAGCTAGTTTTCATCCAGCTAACTCACCTACCAGTAGCTGGGAAAACATGGAAGACACACTCTGCTCTGCAGGTTCTGGTACCTAAACTATCAGTCTTTTTCTTATTTGCACACATGACCTGAGCACCTTGCATCAGGTAGAGTGCTCTGGGATGGTCCCTTGTCCTGGTGTCCCAGACTTCTTTCACATTTTCAAAACCAGGCACAGCATGCAGGAATTCCTCTGTCTTTTAAGCTTTCAAGCTGTTGTCCTTGAAACATTCCTTTTGTCCAACCACATAGGCATGAGAGGAGGAATCTCATCCCAGTCCTTGCACCAGACAATATCAGTCTTCCCCATTTTATACTCAATTACATAACCTATATCAGTTTGTGCGGTGGGAACACCAACACCTCTCTGGCCTGTGCAGTGGGACTCAATGAGGCCTCTGCATGCAACCCAAACCTCATGCTGTGAACACAGGCTGTGTTTGCACCACACAGAAACCAGCTCCAGGTCTCTCTGAGCATAATGTGAATAACACCCATCTGTCCCTGGGCACCTGAAGTGAAAGACTACTCGCAACAGCAATACTCATTTGGCTATGGTTGATCTACCAGGATGGCTACAATGTTCAGCAGCTTTAGGAACTGTATTCTCATTTAAAAATAAAAGCAGGGGATTTCTTAAAGATACTCATGAAATGCTGTTGTGTTCTTAACCCCAGGCAGATAGTCCAAGATCATCTTTATGCATTCGAAAATGTATACATATATACATAGATCCATTGCAAGGAAGAAACGTCACTGCTGAGCCTACCTTGTCGCCTTTCTGCCCAGCCGGTCCAGGGGGTCCCACTGCTCCTCTCTCACCTTTCGCTCCCGGCAAACCTTCTGGGCCAGTAAATCCAGGTGCACCTATTGGTCCTTGAAGCCCAATCGGTCCTGGTCGACCCTAATATACAATAGAAAATAAGTCAATGTACTACGTTCACAAACTTCTTTACAATTACTCTGTCCAACTCAATCTTTATTGCAATTTGACACCTCTCAGGGTAGTTAGGACATCTCAAAGTTTTCCCTCTACCTTCTCAGATAAAGAGTCTTTAGAGGTTATTTCAGGTAAGTCACGACTAATAGTAAGAAATCTCCCCTTTTCCCTGGAATATTTATTGCTATCCGTATTGCTGTAGGAAGGAACAGAAAAGACAACAGTGCTTTGAGATCAAACTGGCAGCTGCTTCTTGAATTTGCACCTCTATTTCCAAGCTAAGTGCAAAAAGATTTTGCTTATGCTTTAGATTAAGCACAACAAACAGATAACAGAAGATGCTAGAAGTGCACACGGAGTCAGAAAGCACACTTTGGATTATTTAAGATTGGTACAATGGGTGGCTCAAGACTGGGATGGATTCCACTACGATCTTCTGGCTACCACACCTCCAGGGTGTGGATTCTGATTTCTCGAGCACAAAAAGAAGGGTGCAGTAACTGAGCATTGCCCGAAGATGGCAACCTTTTCTACAGCTGCAGAGACTCCTATGTGACTGATGAACTTTCATTGTTCTGTCACGACATGGATGTACAGAGCAGTCTGGTACTTGTCCCTGAAACAAGCCAATGCTTAAAAAAGTTTGCTGTAGGTGGTCTGATTCTTTATGAGCCTCAGAAGCTGTCTCTTGGCAGCTGAACGCTTAACGCAGAGTTCTGTATTAACATTCTCGCACTTTTTATTTGGTTCATTTTGAGAGAATCTGAAAGAGATCAACAGAGGCTAAGGTCCAAAAGTATCAGTAGAAAATGGTAGTTTAGGGCTACGCTTTCTACTGTCAAGACAGGCAGTGGATTACATGAAGTTATCCATGCCAAGAATCAAGCCTTACATTAAAATGAATAGAATGGAGGAGGAAGTTAAAAAAATTAATTAAAAAATTGATCCTCCTCCTTTCGCTTCTCCTCTACACTCACGTCCATGGTAGCATGTTTCCCTTCTCTTTCCCTAACTCCTTCAAACAGCAGAAGGAATGCAGCTCCCTGCTGCAAGTGTTTCAGTAACCTCAGCTTGAGACAAGCAAAGTCCTGACTCCGTGCCCTGGCAGGTAAAAGACTTTACAGTTAATTTAAAACCACACTTTACATGTTAATAATCAAAGTGGAACAACTGTAATTGATTTTAAAATTTCTTTTTCATGGATCATTTTTAATATGTGTTTAGGCTAAAACATTTTGTCCCATATTCCACGTTTCTTCACTACTGGAGCAGTTTTTGCCTAAAAAGCGCAGCAGTTCCCCCGTGCCACTCTTTCTGTTGTGATTGTTTCATCCTGGCCTTTTAACTGAGGTCAAGTGCATGTTTTGTATTTCATATCTTTTCCGTCTAGACACTGCTCATACTGTGCACTTCCAGAGGCACGGACTCCCATCTGAAAAGGTTGTTCGTGTTGATTATTTTCAGCTTTCTTCACTCTGGGCTAATTATTAATGGAATCCTTTTCTATTGGGAACTATATGATCATAACATTAATCCTCAAATCTTCAGTGGTCCTTAGCAACCATACACAAAGCACATGTTAGAAAAATCACTTGCTTTGCTCTCACTTTCAGCCTCAGCTTTAACTTTTAAATTTCCCATAGTCACAAGCCATTCAGAGTCTTTCAGGCAACATCTCACTTACAAGACCTCAAGGCAACACAGCAGAGGAGAGATATGCCCTAAAAATGGGCATGTTGCTGTTATAGTCAGCAACCACCCACAAAAGCAACAGCATCCGAGAGTCCTCCAAGGTTTCCAGAGAGGGAATGCCTCAGTTGTTTGAACTACTAACACTTCTGTATTCAATCAGTTTGATTGCCTGGTTAATGACAGTGTTTCACAATGACTGGAATGGATAGGAATTAAAATTTTAGGAGGCTTCTGTTCTACTCTGCTGCAGGTCACTTTGAGAAATAGAACTAGATGAGATGGTAAAGACCCGTCACTACACATCCTGCTTGTGTCTGCTTCTGCAGCTCTCTGACAGAAGAGCTAAACATGTTCTCTGTGTTTCAGGGCCCACAGGTAAAAAGCTCTTTTTTTGCCTTAGTGCCCTACAAGAAAGATTTTAACAGCACTAGAAGGTTTTGTCCAGGGCCTTAAGAGTGTCACTAAACCATAAAGACACAGTAAAGTGCTGCTAATCTCTCTGATAACGTGATTATGCCGTGATAATCAGGCTCTCAAGAATTCCTACTTGTTTCTTTTGAAGTCTGTGAGGACGAAAATCATGTTTTCCATGCTGAAATAAAGGACTTTCCTCCACTGCTAAAAAAGCAGCATTTTTCGTCACTCAGTAGCACTCCCATGAACTGTCCCAAGACGAAAGCATTATAAAGAGCAGGCGCTGTGGTGTGCAGCGGCAATTCCGGGATAAAAGCACAGACTCGGGTTTTACCACAAGGCAAACTTAGAGGGTTCAGCGCCAGGTGGAACCGCTGCTTGACCTCAGTGAGTTTACCTTGTGGTAAAACATTCAGTGCCTAGTCTGAACTGTGCTTTGGCACCAGGATTGCTCTTACTCATCCAAAGGATAAAAAGAATAAAACATTGCTCAGCAGTGAGGTCAAGCTTGAACATAGAATGTGGATTATATCAAACAGAAACTATAGCGAATCAACAGAGGTCCCTATTTTTAATCTCTGTTGGTCAATACATATAGTCCAGTGGCCTGCAGAAAAGCCATTAGTAATTAATGCATATGACATCATTTTGGTTTCCTGGCTGCATGACAACTGTTTTTTACAAGAGGAAAATTATAGAATGCTAGTGACATCAAGCAAGGACAAAGTCTATGAAGTGACTGTGACTTGAGAATATTTTCTCACTAGAATTTCATATATTTGAGAGCCACAGCCTGCGTTCTCACACGTATTTGTGCACCAGGCTTTTACTACACAAGCAGTACTAAATGAGATGCCTGTCTCTCTGTAATGAATATGACGCTGGTAAAAATGGCATTATTTCCTGATGTACCATAGTGTTTCCACAGATAATTTCAGGATTTTGACCAAGTTTGTGCCACTAGTTCAGCACGAGTCACGTGCATCTGTTACACACTTAGCCATTGCAAACCATTAAAAATACAGAGATGTCTCAGCCATTCCAGTCTCCACTCTCAAAGTGTGGTAAACAAGAGGGGGAAAAAGCCAGAATAGGAACCTCCCGTTGCTTCTGAACCATCACACTGCAGAAGGCAGTAAAATAAAATAGCCTGAAAACATAACTTGATGGCAGTGGCTTTCAAGATGGAAAAGGTTCTGCAACATGTGTCATCTTCCCTTCACCCTTTTAATGCATCTGCACCCCAGCACGTCATGAGGAAAGGCCAGTATGGTGGGTAACCACGGGGCCTCTCTACAGCTACACAAATCCATCACAGTTTCTCTATTGTCCCTACCCTTTTTGCCAACTCTAATACCCCACATAAATTTTCGCCCACTGAAGCAGAGCTGCTACACATAGCACTGCAAATTCCAAACATTCTTTTTTTCCCCGTTGCCTCTGTGAGTTTGGAGAATAAAGTGTAAATCTATTTGATTTGTGGCTGTGCAAACGAACACTCGTGGCAGTGCTACGGAACCGCTGGACGTGCCCCTTGTTTCAGGGACAAAAAAATAACACAAGTGCTTGCTTACCTGGGGGACAGTTCTACCAGCCCCACTCTATCAAACACTAGCTCAGGGGTTCTTCACCAGAGACGGAGACTGGAACTCACCAAGTGAGATAAGTTTTGCGAGCTGGTAACTAAGCAGGATCCTACTGACTGGATAGGGTAGACTCACCCCTGCTTCAGCTAGTAAATCACAGGCTGCCATATTTCAAGCAGTAAAGGATTATTACTATTTTTCTAAGCAAAATTAAGGTCCGGGGTATGAAAAGAGCAACTGAATTGAAGAACATTCATATCTTCTCACATTAACACATAGTTCCCTCTCCAGGAGAATTCAGTGACCACATCTTTAAAAAGGGTCTTATTCATGTTCTCTATTTCTTCATCCAATATTTCCCTCAAAAACAATTTTTTATTGAACCAAAAAAATTGTTAGTGACAAAGATTTACTTCACGAGCAAATGCTTCATAGTCTAAAGCAACTTACACTTGGTTGATTCCATTAAGGCAAACCAAAGAGCCAAGCATTAAATCACTATGGCCCTAAAACCGTCTGTTCTCATTTACTGCAGACGCTAAGCAGAACGTAGCCTGTAGTCTTCCTGTTACGGAAGATCTGTGTACACCGTCCCTGTGTTGTATAGGACAGCGTGTACAAGAGACTGATCCTTTGAGACGCTCTTTCACGCCGGCAAGTGGCGTTACCCGTGTAAACCACAGCCATTCTCCCTGACCACATTACAAAAGGCAAAACACAGCTCACACCAAACCCGGGTGAGTGCCTGTAGGTGACTTGGCGGTGAAGGCAGCACTGCCCATTAGTGAGGAGCCCGACCTTGGGCTAACCACCTCTCCTTTCCACCTCCACGTCCTCCCTTCTCTTCGGTGTGTCCTGCCTTTGCTGCAAGATTCCTGCGGCAGCAGTTATCTCTTGCTAGATAGATAGTGCCTGGCACAAGAGTCCTGGTCTCGACTGGGGCCCCACAGTTCTACTGTAATAATAATAATTACTGATTAAAACCCCTTCACTATTTTCCCAAATTACAGGTCAGGTATCCAGTGCCTTGCTCACATTCCAGAGTAAGTCATTATTTTCCCTACTGAAAAATGCTTTGTACTTTTAAAGAAAATTATTCTTCAGTTTTTCTTAGGGAAAGTCTTGTTCAAAATGGTTTCTTTATATCTGGCATATAACTTACTGTTCCTCTACACAGTTTTTTACCCACACAGCATGAGCTGAACACACAAAGCTGTACATACACACAGAAATAACAGACCGGAAAAACCATCCTGTGCAACAATCCCACTTCATTCAGCACCTCCCCAGAAATCTCATAGGTTTTTTTTCCTTTGTTGTTCTCTGTTTTTTAAGCAAGGATATCAAGGTAATAATTTTTTAAGATTTATTTTTAAGAAAAGAAACAAATTATTCCTGTACCATGTGAAATTCATTAATATCACAACTCGTTTTAGAAGGTTTCTGTTTATGTGAAGCAGCGCTTGGCATGCTCACCCTGCAGACTGTCAAGGCTGCTCTGGGCATCTCAGGAGCAATCTTTTAGTGTAGTAATGAGCAACTGCAGGCTGTTCCTCATAAAAATTTCCAATTTCAGTTCATGTGATAAACTCTATTTTCAAAAAATACTGTTATTTCCACTAAGCCTGACTAGGCATGACCGTAAATAGAAAATATAGGTGATAAAAAAATATGTGCATGCATATCTACACGTTTTACACCTTATTTTTGAACTGCTTAAAAAAAATTATAAAATTTGATTCCATAAATCATTTGCTTCCTGATTCCTATACTTCAGTAACATAAATAAAGTTGTAATGGAAGGTTTACCACATTATAAATATAAAATTGCATATAAAACCTGGACATTAAAAAAAAAAAATCTTTATTTTTAAATGGGATATTTAAATCTCTGAAAAGTTTGTTCTTTAGAATGCCCAATTTCCAGTTCAAAACTTTCATGGAACATCCTGATCCAATCAATTCCACAGATTTGCTATTTCTATTTATAGGACACAAAGAGACCACAGACTGTTGCCTTTTCCCCACCACGGACAATGCCAGGAGGGACTCACTGTAATTATTCCATTTAATACTTTACAACCAAAAGGATGACTTTAACTCCGATCGCTTTTTTGCTTTGTTGTCCTGCAATGTCCAAGTTCGATAAGAAAGTAGGAGCAGGTGGAAAGGCTCCAGCCCCAGAGAACACAGAGGACATGACAGTAAGGGGAAGTCATCTCTGGGCTGTAAGGGCTGTGCGAGAGATGCACCAGCGAGGCGATAGCCTTCCTGCGCTGCGCTCCAGAGATGGGGATCCCCCTGCGACCCCGAGCCTCCTACAGTCCTACAGACTGACGGGCACTACAGGAATAAAAAGATATTGTTTGTGGGGAGTTTTTAAAATAAAGAACGCACAGCAGGATTTACAAAGCACAGTGACTTACATCCTATTTCAGTTCAGTTAAACCAATAACAGTTGTAG
This sequence comes from Bucorvus abyssinicus, assembly GCA_009769605.1. Classification (NCBI taxonomy): domain Eukaryota; kingdom Metazoa; phylum Chordata; class Aves; order Bucerotiformes; family Bucorvidae; genus Bucorvus; species Bucorvus abyssinicus. The sequence continues at coordinate 3,845,659 of CM020039.1, read as the reverse complement.
GAATATTGTGAGTTAAAGCTTAGTTTTAAGGAGCTATGCTACGTATTTGAACGCCATTTATTTGCCCTTTTGATGATCATCACTCAGAATTATACCTTTATTTCAGCAGAAACTGTGTGAAACAGTTACCATGGCTTGCAGACACTAGATCCTGATGAACCGAGTCCGACAGTATCAGTGCAGCAGAGGTGAATCCCCAGCTTACCAGCTGTTGGTTTAAGCTAATTGGCCACGAGGCTCAGGTATACACAGTCCTCCGGGATGGACTTCTCGCTACTTGCCATGGCAAATCTGTGTTTTAAACTGGAAGGGCAACGCTAGGTTCATACACAAACAGAGAGTAATTCATGCAGACAGCATACGAGACTGAGAACTGGCACTACTCTGAAATTGTGCACGTGTTTAAGCCTGACTTAAAGGCAACTGAAGAAATGAGGCATGAAGGAGGAGGTAACAGTAGGCAGGAACAGCTCCCACACCTCATGCAGCTCTGGCATTACAGTACACTCATCAACATTCAAAATACAGGGCTTATACTGAAAGCATGGATTACACTATTATGAAATCTTCACAAAACCATTGCAGCAAGTGAGGTCTAACTGACTTCAGTTTACTTAGGAACTAAGCGCTTCTTTATTTAACAAAGGAGTACAGCACAGCCAAAGGTTTGAATGGTTTACGAGATGTTATGGTCTTTTGCAACCTCGGTTCATCTTCTCTCCCTCAAGTCTTTGGTGCCTAATCTCTAAAAAATGTTTTAGAAAGCCTTTACAGTTCCCTGACCTGTTCACGTAGCACAGCAGCTGTCATAACATTTTCCTGCCCTTAACTGAGGGAAGGGCACTTCTGGATATCGTGTACGTCTCCTGACCACAGCATAAGTCCTGAGCTGAATTGTAAGACGAAAGAATTAGTTCTTTTAGGAGACAACACAGGGTTTCTCTAGGACTTCTTTCCATTTGCCTGGTGTCTGTACAGGAAGGTAGACAAGGTGGCCTACACAACGTGTTTTTTGTCCAGGATGTACACAAGTTGTCTCTGGTGAGACCAAGGCAGTTGAAAACCACCCAATGCCAGCTCCTTGCACTCAGCCCCCAAGCAGGAGACGGGTCAAAGGAAAAGCGAGGGTCATAGCCCCTGACTCTGCTGGCTTCGGTCACAGGGCTTTTCTCTAACCAGACTGATTCACAGACGCCACTGGTTCTATTGCCAACTATTTCTTGCCCCTTACAGGCGGTAAAGCCTTCGACAGTGGTACAGAACAGCAGGTACCTGCATCGCTAGCACTCTAGCAAAGGATCAGCTAACAGGTTGAAATTAGTTTTCATGTTTTCTGAAAACTGTGTGAATTAAAAGAATCATTAAAATGGCTTCATTCCTGAGTAACCCACAGGGATAGGCTACATCCAAGTGTGACCTGCAAAGGAGGGCAGCCCACAACTACTGCCAGCTTCACTTTGCTTTCCTCTTCTTCAGCCTTACTATCATACTTCTGGCAGTACTTTTATTGTCCTCAGAAGCACTTTGCAGCCTGCTTTTGCATGTTGTGTTTAAAGTTGTCTTTTACTCAATAACTTATTTGTTTCAGTCAGACAATCAAATGGCATCGTGTCATTTTATCTCGTATTTTAACTGTTTCTATCAGTTGCTTTTCACATGACAACAATATGGGTGAACGTCAGACACACACTGGGCTTTATTAACTGAGCTTATACAATTTCCAACACCTGGCTACGAGCCTTGCAGTATGCACTATGTCTATATGTATAGATATATGTATATATAGTCTCTACAACAAATCTGCTAAGATCAAGCATTCTATTTTTCCCAAACCATTTAAAACAGTTTTACCTAACTCATTACTGAGGAAGATACCACACATTTATAGACATCAGACAAGTCCCTTGGGGAAAACTGGTGTTGAATCATAGTGACTTCACGGGCAGTCACATCGGGACTGCACCCATGAAACCAGAGCTTCTGGCTCTCCTTGAGATACACCCTACAACACACAACATTTTCAGGGATCCGCTGCAGGCTCACGAGGAAAGATGAACACACAGCGTTGTGTTATTTTCCCTTCCACTCATCCCTAGCACCCTACAGAACAAACTGAAAGAGCCCGATGCGTTTCCAAAGCACTGTTTAAGTGAGCAGCTATGATGAACTTTCCCCTACCTCTCGCTCTGGCTGGCATTTCCGAGCTGCCTTCTTCATGGACTCAAGCGACAGAAGATTCATTGTTGCAAAAAAATGTTGTCAGTAGAAAATTAGCTGTATTAAGTAGTGTACTGAACAAGTGAAATCTTGCCAGTGTCAGGCCTGTTAAGACTATTAAAGGGACATTGTATCTAGAAAGGCAGGGAGGGTTCAGCCACATGCTGAAGCCGAACAGACTCCAAAGCTCCTCAGGGTCTGCTGCGTCCAGATCTGTTAATTTGCTTTGGGCTCCTCTCCAGTTCTTTCTTTTACAGCAAACCCAATTTTTAAATTTCTAATTCCTCTTCCAAGCAAAGGCTGTGAAAAGTTAGTGTTTCCTCAGAGACAGAACAGGGATGTGGGCAAGGAGTAGATGCAGCAGGAAGGGACTGCCCACACCAGCTTTTTCCCCGTACAACCGTTCCTCAGCAGACAGGAAGGTTTGGTTCTTCTCTGCTGCACTGAGGGGCAGAGCCGCTGACTTTCATGCATCCCCCATAAGGGCACTGGCTACGAGGGTCCAGGCTGTGCACTGAGAAAGCAGCAGTTCAGCTCTCCAAGAAGCTAGCGAGGGGGAGGAACTGCACATCTCAGTGGGCAAACTCCCTCTTTGACCCACAGACCCGGGCCTCTACAGCATCCATCAAGAGCTGAGGGATTTTGAAAACAGGAGACTGAGACAGGATGGGAGGAAACGGAGAACTGGTAATAAAAAGGTCAACCGTAGCTCTCCACAGGCTCACAATTTCTAAGACTACATTATAACTGCATTTGACTACTACCCTCTTTCTGCTTGGGAACTGGAAAACAAGCGCAGTCAAGACACGTCCTGCTCCCCCAGTAACACAGTGATAAGGAGGTACCTCAGAGATAAGGAATAGACCCAGAAGCATGAGATGAGGGGATGGAAAAGGAGCCACGCAAGCCCCTTCTGCTCTGTGAATGATAGAGAGCTTTCCATTTCCCTCACACAGTGGGAACAAAGAGTGTGCTCTTGCTCCAGAACTTTCCCAAACATGACCTTCAACCAGTAAAGGATGAAGAAATGAGTCATGAAAAAACAAAAACCCTTGAGGTTTCCATGCATGGAAACAGTTACAGAGCTCTAGCAATCACTTGCCTTACATGATGCCTTCTTGGCTTTTCTAAAGGGCTCATGCTAGTGACAAAAAATAATTCCTGACCCTTTTTAGACAAACTTCACCCACTGGAGGTCTTTATTGCAGTTTCGGCTACAGATAAGCTACGCCTAGCTTCAGTTTCTATCAGCAGTTAAACTAAATTCATGGTCTATTTAAATTCTGACAATTAACCTGGGGAACTAATTTCCACAAGATGCATCTAAGACCACCAGTTTAGGAGCATTTTTACAGGAACAACCACGCAGAGGAGAAAATCACAGAGATGTAAAAGAACAGTTGCAAAAACATCAGTTACAGACTTCTAGCAAAGACTTAATGCCTCAAGCACTTCCAGAGAGAAACCACTCACTAATAGCAAGAGTCAGGAAGAAGTTAAAGGGTACCAGTCTTTAGGACAGTTGTTTCATACTCACCAACTGGGTGCCCTGCTGAGCACTGGAGTAGATAGGCAAGATCCTGTCCTAGTTTTTTCTGGGCTAGCAATAGCAATGTTCAGCCTCTTTGGGCAATGTTAGACCCAGACCTGGAGCGTGCAGCCTGGCCTAGGCTCATCCATTCCTGGATTGCTGCAATGCCACATCAAACCCATTTTTTAATTATTTTAATTATATTAAAGGGTTGGAAAGATTTGGTCATCCAAAACTTCTGTTTACTTCACATAGATTCAAAACCCTCCAAAATGTTTTCTGCCAGGTAAAGACTTTCAATCTGAATGGCATGTTTGGGTAGGTCAGAAACACTCAGTTCACCACAGCTACAGGAAAGAGTCTTGTCTTTGATTCCAAGGACTCTGATAGTTTCCACTTGATTTCCTACTTCTAATTTGAAAGTGCCTATCAAGGCATTGCATCAGTGAACTGATAACTGTAAATGTGATCAGAGTGCAGTTCATCTGAACAGATTCTAGTAAAACAAATGGCTAGTTGTAATCTGAACGAAGTGATAAGGTAGTGTATGAGGCATCTCCAGGGAGACTGAAAATTTATTTTTCATGATAATTAGTGCAACAACTTCTCTCAAAGGATCATAACTGAGGACCATTTTAGTGAAGATATCATAGTATCATAGTCACTTGTTAATTAATAAGCTGTATTGCACCTAAAGCAGAAAATCTTGGTGTAAATGCTGCAAAATTATCAACTAAGAGAACAATCTTCATATTTAACAGCTTGTCTTTGAATCTTCATAAAAGTTGTTCAATCTTTTCTTATTATTCTTTGCCTATCAGCAGGTGTTGCAGCTAGTAGTGTGGCTGTACATAGTAGAGTAATATTAGTTTGTCTTACTGAATTTTGTAATAATTTATATATTGGTTGCAGAGTCTACTTAATACTAACTAAAATAGTACAGATATATTTTAATATTTGGAATAAAACATAGCTGTGGTTCTCATGTGGTAACTGATATGATAATTAAATATGTTTGTCATTGTGTTCTCTGTTTCTGCAGACTGTAAAGCAAATCATTAGAATACGAACAATAGAGATTTGGATCACAAGCATAACGCTGGTATTCTAAAAGCAGATTTAAGTGCCTGTACGCAATCTTGCCTTTAGGACTTTCTCTTAATTTGTCTCAAGTTCCTGAAAGAACAAGCTTGTAAGATTTTGAGATAGCAGAATTTAAAATCTGAACTTTTCCTCTAACTTAGCCTGTGACCCAAGTCATAGCCTAACCCACTCTGGACCGTGATCTTAAGATTGCTTTTTTGGCTCGCTTTCACCATACTGGAACACCTAATTATTCTATTAATTTTCACTGTTACACAGCAAATGTATCTATCTATAAATTGCCAGAAGCAAAGCAATGTTCCAGAAAAGGACAATCTTGTCCTTTTTCCTTTGTTCTTACTGATGTATTACTTATGTCCCTTTCCCTGTCCAATATCCATTCTTGGTGCTATTGCAACCTAATTTTAGTACTTAGTACAAAGTAATTCTGAAACCAGCATCTGATCTATGCAGCAAGGAGCTACCTCTAAGCCCCACTACCGTATCATGTATTAACGCTATTCATCTGCTGAATAAAGTAGCCTTTTTTGGAAAAAACAAAACAAACAAACAAACTGAATCAGAAAACTGACACACACATTTAAAAAAATAGCCACTTTAGTCACCAGACCATGTTCCACATGCTAAACATTCTGTTTACAAGAGAGAAACACAGCAAAAGTTCTCATTATCCACTAAGGTCATTCAGCCCCAAAGGATGCTTCTCGTTCGAAGGCAGGCGGCAAAAGTAGGCCATTCACAGATCTGTCCAGTGAGGGGTCAGGGGCGAACAATAGATTCTCTGCAAGCAGTTTCCCCTACATTTTGCCTCCCGTAGCCTTCCCAGCATGTTCCTGGCACTTCAGAAGGGTCTGAGCGGCTTTCCACGCACAGGGTTCTGCTAAAAACAAAATTATCTGTTGGAACAGATAATACTAGTCAAGATTTAATGCTCAGATGGGAACCATTTGCTTATTCAAGATAGCAGATTCAAACCAAAACCTCTTCCCAGAGACCTGCTACACAGCAGAGCCGAGGGGAGTTCTGCAAACACGTAAACAATTCACTTTAAAGGCAAGAAGAGGAGTCTGTGTATTCTCATCTACACATTGCTTGGAAATACACAGACCAAAGCAGGAGGAGTAGAAGGTAGTAGAGGCCTCCAAATCTACAAACATAACATTTGGCAAGATTCCAGTTATCTCTAGAGGCTTAAGCAGAGCAGGTCCAGGCAAAATTTTACTGCAGTGCCTGATAACAAGAACTGCCAGTCAGTCAGTGGCTGGTTTACTAGGCAGAGTCAGGGAGTAAACTGCAATTAGTAAAAAATCACTTCAAACCAAAGTCAGGGAGAGAAAAAACCAGAGAATTTTTCATTTCTCCTAATAAGTGTTGCACATGGATCAAGATCAGGATGGAAACAAACTCTTCACCTACTTGAATTCCCACTGGCTAAGGTATATAGAATAAATGATTAATTCCAGTGTTGCTTGTCATCACATAAATTGTATGTTTAAGTCCTTGGACATTCACTACGTGGCTGTATTAACACTCCAAAAAGCTTCATTCATTTGTTGGTATAAACCACACTTCCAGTCTGCTTAATCTTTGACGGACAGGTCTCATTGTCCCCCAAATCCCTCGCTGCACAATACAACAAAGAGTGGACGGGCTCGTGGGGCTGCCCCACTACCCACACTGCCCCGCGCTTCCTGCCCACAGAGCCCCGGAATTCATGACCGTGCAGATTACTAAACTACACACTAGGCCAGGGATTAAGCATGGCTCTTTGTATGGGAGCATCTGAGGTCTGGAAGAAGATTTTACCTGTCACGGTCTGTGCTCACTGGGCCTTGATGAGAGACAGAAGGAAGCAGTGCTGCAGAAGATCACAAACGCTGCTGTGTGATACTCAGCGATCTGTGCATGATGGCAGGGTAACCTGACTGCTGCTGGCCTGCACACGGGTCTAGCCAGCTTTAGGCAGACAATAACCAGCCCACGATTTCCAAAGCAGCTCAGCAGCTTCTTCCCTCTTAAAATGAGAAAATGTTCCCTGTTCAGACAGAGCGCAAGCCAGATAACGGCCTTCACTGTGCCCGAGCAGAACCGAAACGTCTAAGGGTTAGGAACGCATCCTGCCGTTAAGCAAACATTCCAACAAGCCAGAGGCAGGGCACTTGTTTTAAATCAGCTGCTAATCAAAGCTGGAATTGCTTCCATTGCTTTCAGAATGTGAAAGAGTTACATATCCAAAAGGAAAAATAAAACCAAGAAGTAACAGCATAAATCTAAACCCCTCAAGGATATCAAATACCTTTTATCCATATGTACGTACAAAAGTCACATTGGTTTTCACTTAAAAATCAGAAGTCTTTCATGGGCTTTTATCATGACGTCTGGACAGGACAGCGGAGAATAGTCTTTGCCCAGCTGTAACTTACAGATGGCTGGCAACCGCAAGCTTTGGCTAAGTCTGTCTAGAAGTTAAAGAACTACCATAGCCAGGAGAGTACAGTGATGGAAATCAGGCAAAGTCTGGAGAGAGAGAGACAATTCACAAAAACAAGTTGTTTGCCTTTTTTAGTTTTTGGTTTACTTTTTAAAGACAGTAGGTGTTACCGCCTTGTTTGGTTTCCTTCTCTTTGCATGCACATTGTTCATTTCAAACAGCAAATACCTACACCTTCCAGCTTTTGTTAGTTACGCTGAGGTAGCCATACTGGTCTGAAAGATGATACTGCATTTCCCATTGTATTTTGCACTCACTTGGAGCTCAGCGAATGACAGGAATTATCTGAGGCCTGAGAGATACAAGTTCACAGCATAGCCACTTCTATGGGTTTGTTTCAGACAGCAAATTCTGCTCATAAAATATTCAAAGTGGGGACCAGTACACCACAACGCAGCGATGCTTTGGTTCAGCAGGATCCTATTACATCAAAGCGCGGTGTTACTACATGCCAACACGATGACATGTCATTTTAGAGGAACCAAAACTGCCTCAGATCTGCAAATAGCCTCCTAGCAGCTCATAAAAAAATTGCAAACTCCCAGAAACCCTGGGAGGACAAGCACTGGAAGCGGATCTGGTCTGCACAGACTCAGCAGGACTCTTTGGAAGTTGCTGCCAGTGCTCCTTTTACAGCCAGAACAGCCACTGTTGAGCTACACAAACTATTCTAAGCCCTTTCCCTAGAGCCATCAGCTAGGGAACAATCATTAGACTGCTGTTTGAGAAAAATGAGCAAAGTATACTTTAAAAGAGTAGAGAAAAAAGAACCCTCTATCGATCACTGCTACAAACTGGCTTTGTATTCCCCTTGCTCATGACGCAACTCCCATTTCAGTTAAACCACAGCTATCTGCAGCGATGTTTTTCCATAGGGTATTTTTTTAAAGCCTCACACCATGCTCTATTTGCATAGTGTGCAATAAACCGTGCTGTCAGCCACACACACACACACACACACACACACACACACCAGCCCCCTTCAGATGCTAGATTAGGTTGTTCATAATCCCCCTAGGTATTTGTAACAGTCTATCTTTCAGCCAGCAAGAGCTGCAAAAAAAAGTCAATATGAGTTGATGCATTCTCTGGATCTGGATCTCTGAATAAACATTCACTTCTATGGAGTTTTAGACCACATGAAGACTCCAGTGTCTTCTCACCAACAGCAGTACAAATTACTTCAGTGAAATACAACCCTGATGTCAGAGACAGAAGAATCAGGCCCAGTATGCATCACTCCTTCACTGCCACCGCTCTGGCCAGCACAGCTATCTTTGCTTGGCTGAATCAGCATCAGCAGAAATGTTGTCTTATATCTGCCACGGACTGGAAATGCCAGCTCTGCAAGTGTCTGCCGACCAAAGTCTGAGAGGAATCAGGCCACTGAGGAAGGATACAGGGTTGAGGCTTAAATGCAGGATAAAGGAAAAGGGTAAGGTGAAGTATCTCAACCTGTGGTAAGATAACAGGCTGTGTCCTTGCTCCCAGTGTGAAACTAAGCACTGAGGATGCACATGGGAGACTCTTGCTAATTAACTTTCACACAAATCTGGTGGCTACCGCGACGCTTTTGCCATTGCTCCAAATGATAAAGCCAAGAAACAGGTACACAAACACTGCATGGCAGGGGGTCATGGGAAAGGCAGGCTGCAGAGCCTGGGGTTAATTTCTGAGCTCTCACTGAGGATATGCCCAAGCACAGGACTTACATCCTGAACACTGGGATTTTCCTTGAGACTCAAAAGCTGCATCATCTTCTCTTTTCTTCCCAGGGACAACTTGTTCTACTGACACAAATAACATCACAGTGTCCAGGCTCTGGACTAACAGCTATTTTATCCTGGGGAAGTGAAATTTAACTATCCAGAAGCTTTGGCTTCACTGAGCAAAGAAAAGAAAAATACATTTTCCTTGTCCTTGTGTTCCCGGATGCAACAGCAAGTGGGGAGAAATCTAGGACTTCTGTTCTTCAGACCATGACTTAGCAGTATCAAATCAGTACTCCTTAGTTTGATAACAGGTTTTTTTCTATCACTACACCACTCTAGCGTTAACAGCTCACACTGTATTTGTTAAAGAAACAACTAACCATTACACCATTTTCTTTCCCTCCCCACTAAAGCAATGTGACATGGAAATCCTTTTCCAAACAGCAGCAGCTTCAAAGGCTGCTTTTTCTCAGTATCTCCAAGTCCAGCGGCCCTCCATGAAAGCAAGAGATCAGATCTCTGATCCCTCAGCCAGCGCTGGGAGAGACAATACTGTCTTGAAGACACTGACCATGTCTATCTCAATTACGTGATCTACATACATTTGGCCATCCAGTAAGGGTCAAATTAGTGATATATCTTCCTTTAAATTAAACAAAAGAATGCTAAAACTTGATCTGGGCTCTGATGACTAGAAATTCCGCAGCTTCTTGTGGTGTTTTTATGGCTCCTGAACTCTGCTGAGAGCCTGCGTGCCCCGAGAGCACACTCACCTGGTCACGTATGGACAGCTGGATGCTGCCCCACACCACTCCAAGCTAGAGTTAGGTCCAGGGCAAAGGCCACTTAAACTTAAGTGCCTGCCTGAATCAGACTGTACCAACACACTCTCAGTCTCCTCTGGCTCGTGTTCCTTGAGTGTCTTATCCTGCGACATTACTTATGTGTATACTGGGGATCATTTTATTTTAATTACATTCTGGATACACTAAGTGGATCTTTAAACATCTCTATTAGGTCTGCACTGAACACCAAGTCCAAACGCTCCACAGCTGAAAGCAGATGGATGAAAATCCAGATTTCCCTTGTGTGCAGCTACAGTTTGGGACAGTTCCATGGTTTTGTCCCAGCTGTGTGCTTCTCTCCAAAAATCCGTAAATTTAATGCTTAAAAGAAAAGATCTTTGGTGCAGGCCTTCTTTTGTTGTTTATACAAAGTACATCTGATCCTGATGTGTAACTGAGGCCCCAGGTCCTGCTGTACTATAAATATCAAAAACAAGCATCAGACCAAAGAAACTAGAGTCTTTGCACAAATGTTCCTTTTAAAATATGAGCCATTTGGATGGTGTCTTCCAATTCTGCTGGAAATAATGTTTTACCTCCCACATTAATATAGCTGTTACAGGACATATATTTCTAATTTACTGGAATAATTTCATCCTTTTACAAAGACAGTGTAAGAAATCTCTGCAGTACTTGTAGTAGTATGAAAATGCAATACAAGGAAAAAGTAATCAAGTGATAAATAAAAAGTAATGGATTTAGACAAAATCCCTTCCACAAGTTAAATTTTCTGGTGAGGTTTCAACCAAAGTATTGGGAGATTCTGATATTTTTACACTGATATATCAAGATAATAGTATCTCAAACAGTGCACTGCATGGCAAGAACCATAAAATTAAACTAAGCTCACAATTTGTAAATATACTTTTCTTTAGACTGGAATGCAAATCTTATACAGCACATACAACTCTTAAATCCTATCCAAACAAATCCAGGGACAAAGCAGATTTTAAGAGTACATACCTAGAACTGTACATTTCATTTACTTCCAAAACCTGTACAAAATATTTGGATATTAATTTAAACATAGGAAGTACTAGCTCAGAAACACTCACCAGAAAAAAGCAAAGGACATTTAGTCATAACTACATTTTATTAGTTCTTCATCTTGCAAGAATACGGCAACTCGCGAAATACAGTGGTTAAAACAGTAACTCTGGAAAGCCAAAATCAGCTCAAATGCTGTATGTTTAGCAAAAAAGAGTAAACCCTACTAGTTCTGACAAGCCATGCTGCTTGCCATGGTTTTGGAAACCCCCCAAAGTTTGTAACTTGAATAACTAGTTGTACTTAGAAAGAATTAGGGTAGGGAGTTGCTGACATGCAGTGGCATTCAGAAGCAAGCAAAGGGCACTAGATCTTAGACACGTGTGTAAATTTGTTCAGAGGCCATTTCTCTTCAAAGCTGCTGAAGACCCCAGGCCGCTGCGCTCAAGAGAAACAGTTAATGTTCCTTTATGTTCACATCTCCTGGTGAAGTGAGCAGAGGTTTGCTGGAGATGAGTGTTGATCAGGCAAGCTCTCGCTAGATTTCCAAAAATGACTGGACAGCAGCAACGCTTCCCATGCTGCACAGACAGAGCAAGATTAGAGAGCAGAGTACAAAACCGCTGGTGATGGCTCCAAACCAGGGCTCCCCAGCCTCTCTGATGTAATGCACAACCCTACAAGATGACATACAACTAGCTTTCACTTTGAATAGCTATAGCTGTTGTTCTACAGATCAGAGAAGCTTTTTACTCACGCTTCTGTAGCATAAGGAACATTAAGGTTTTCACGTTTCTTCGAGTGACAGAACTGCTAAACACAGGTAAGCAGTGTTTCAACAGCAGAAAACTGGATTATCCTCTGCAAAATTAGTTCAGGCTTTTTCTGCTTTCTGTCCAGTCAGTGAACTGTTCTCATGCTTGTCTCTACTTCTGGATAACAGGTAACTTCTGTATAGTCAACACCTAAAGATGAAAAGCAAGGCCAGATCTACAGCCTCTCTTTGAAAAAGAAAAGGATGTTTTACACAGCCAGCATGTCTGTTACACTGCGGTCCAGGACCCCGTTCATTTCCTTTTTCTACATAAATCTAGAGCAGCATCACTGAAGTCAGGCAAGTGACTTCTTAATGCTAGCAACTGGTTTTTGCTCCTGTGAAGAACAGATCATCAATAAAGCTAAACCAGGGGAAACTCCAGTATTTCTCTGGTATTTCTCCCTGTCTGAGAAGGGCTGTAATGCAGCAGAACCAGAGTGAAATCAAGATCCGGTATTCTGTCCATCATAATTCAGAAATGTACTGCCAGAACTGATAGTTCTCCATTTAAAACTCTCCTGTCATGTACTCAGTAATTCAGAGAGCTCTTGATCTTTAATTTGGAAAGCTGAATCAAACTTTCCGTAAGACCTCACTAAACCCCAGGTGTTCTGGATCTTCCCAGTACAACCATACTGTGAGATGCAAAGTAAACAGTCTAGTCCACATATAAATATTTAATGAGACACTTGCATCTGGAGCAAAATGGAGCTAACTTAGTGTTCTCTCTTTCTAACGTAAACAGATTAGTTACATGACACAGTGTTAGTACAAACTCTCCTTGACTATAAACATTTGCTGATGCATTTCACCAATAATGTAATGTATAGGAGCAGAGGAAGGATTTACTCTGAAGAGCGCATATGGATAAGGTCCAATTTTGCAACCACCTCTCACCTGACAGTGCCTTTTTCTGAAGGCTCTTGAGAGAGGTTGCCTGTGCAACATGCTCCTTTCCACCGGCAAAGAGGAAAATGACCCCAGTTAAAAATCAATGGCAGACACCAAGAGAAGGTGCTGTTGTGCCTCATCTATCCCCAGACAAAACAGATGCTACCAGACTTGTGATACATGCTTGCTGAAGGACTGGCTCTCCTGCCGCTTCAAACGAGAACCTGCAAGTCAGGTTGCTAAAAATGAAACAACTTCAAACATGTTCACTAACTGCCTGAAGAAAAGTTTGTTCTGAAGACTAATCCTGCAATGTCCTGATTGCTCTCAGCTTTTGTTCGCATTTCTGCATCTTCAGGTACTACTGGAGCTGGGTCTGACAACAACAGCTAATGCTAGAGATGACACAAGTGATGGCTAAAGCTGGCTGCTTTAGCTTCCTTCTCCCACAGCCTCCTGCTCTTTGTATTTATGGTGCAAGCTTGAACACCTCCCTACAGCTCTTCTGAGAACTCTCATTTTAGTACGTAAGTTAGGGCACAAGATAGCTTAATATAAGCAATGGGAAAGCTTTCCCTGTGCAACCTGGCTGTGTTCAGCTACTAGTATGGACTCAGCTCTACCTAGCTGAACCAGCTCCTCTCTTTGTACGAGGAGTGACCATAGAGTATATTGTCCTCAGTGCTGTAGGGAAGGAAATAAAAAGAAAAGGCTCCATGGGAAGAGGGAGAGTGACTGCAGAAGCACATGCTGAATTGGCAGGGACAGTCAACTGAGAGATTCCATCAGAATGCAGGAAGTGAGGAGTCCTTCTCGCTACCTGAAGATGACTGGCACAATGGGCATTTCTTGGTCACTGTTCTGTCAGAAGAAATGGAATAGCTACACCTCACACAACAGGTCAGCAGAAGACCAATGATACTAAGAAATTCAAATCCCATTACTACTGGGAAGAAGGAACTCAATTCTACTCAACCTCTCAACCCTTCTTAGAGAGTTCTGAAAAATCGCAGCCTAAAGTCACAACAACTATTTGTTAAAGACAATTCAGATGGGACCAAGAGCAGCCAAAAATTCTGAGGCATTAAAAATGTACTATTTCTTCCCAGAAGGAACTTCTCGTTCCTGTATTATTCTCCTTCAGAAAGAGACCACTGAAACATGACTGACAATACATTTCCTCTCCCATCTCTTGTATTAATTTATCTTCTATAAAATCAGATTGTTTTTGTGTGGTTTTAGGATTTGAGAGAGGATGAAAACACAGTAATTCTGTCAGAGCTTTTTCATATGCTAGAGACAGTAATATAGTAAAACCACACTGGCCACAGTGCTCCTTAACTAATCCAACACTGAAGAGAGGTAGCATCTTTACAGAGGATATATCTGTTGCTGATCTGCTGAGGGGATGGAAAAGCAGCTATGAATTCCATCGAAGCATAAAAGTCTCATAACTCTCCTGTTCACAGTTTACATCTATTCTCAGATGAACATTTCCACACGTAAAATAAGTATGTGAGAAATTATTTAAAGTCTTTGTTGAAGTGAATCAACTTACATTTAATATCCCAGAGGATTATTTTAAGAAGCAACAAGTAGGACAGGCAGAAAGTAAATCATTTACACTGACATGTATCTTGAACAGAGCTAGTCAGCCTCCTGGGGATGGTCATTTGCCATTCAAAAAACCACTTTTTCATTGTGTGTGCCCATGATTCAACTTAGTTTCTAGTGTCAGTCCAGAAACATAAATTAGAAACCTATCAGGAACCACAGCTCCCTTTTTATTAACAGAAGTTCCACCCTCAAACAAGACCAGGCTCTTCTCTGAGCTAAACTCCATCCATGCGCTCTGCTATTTCAAGTGGCTGACACTGAGATCAACACTGTATTTTGAGGGTAGACCTGGCTCCAAGTTGAAGCCTGCATACAAGCTGAAGATGCATCTGCCAGGCTGAAGCTGGCATCCAGGCAGGCAGATGCATGAGTCTGGGTTTAGACAGGCTTTAGGCAAGTTTGGGTGTACATCAAAGGAAAATACCATGCTCACTCCAATGCAGCTTGGAAGGGACAGGTCCAAGTTTCTAGCCTGATCCATCAAACTCAACATTCCTTGAAGTTACACAGCATAATCAGTGTCAGAAGTAGAAGTTGAGGCCATCTCTAAAAGACATGAATTGCATGAAATGAGCACTGATGGGACTTGTGAGCTACCGTATTCACGATGACCTTATCATAGGTGTGCCAAGACACGCACTGCTGCCTTGGGTCATCTCTGACCCACGCTTCTGAAGACAATCCAGACAGCCCCAGGATAAACAGCTGAGACCAGCAATAAACGGAAATGGAAACAGTCACAGAAACATGAAATGACTTCTCCAAGGTAACTTTTGCCAGATCTTCTAAGAATTTTATGGCCATAGTCTGAAGCACTGAATGTGATCCCTATTAACATAGTTGGCTACCAAGATAGTAACTGCAGCTGTACTATTAACAGTGTGGGAACTGGTCACTGTTTTCTTTTCAGTACTTTCACAATTATCAAAATCGGGAACTATGATACTTGTTTGTGCTCACATACTTACTCAACAGAAGCCAGTTGTACCATATGCTTTCCAATGTATAGCAAAAATGTGATTGAAAAAATCCTACAAACAGGCCTTTAAGCTACAAGTAAAATATTAAAAATCTATTAGGCTTTACTCATAAGTAACCCCAAAGTACAAAGGGGAAATGTGAACCAAACGCTGAGCATAAATGAAAAAAATTATGTATATACCAGACGGCTCTTATCAGAGGTAAGTCAGTATTCCTCAAGAATCTTTATTTTTGTTTGTCACAGTTATTTGTTTCTATGTCCAGTTAAAACAGAGGAAACTTAATTAAGTGCAGGATTATTTAACAAGGATGTTATTTTTTTAAATTAAATACACTCCCACTTCAATTTCCCTTGTGCCAAGAGATGCATTTACTGAAAGAGTGTAAGATGGAAGAAAAGAAAAAAATTAAAGACTCTGCGTAAACTGCATTTTCCTCTGCAGGTCTTTAAACATTGAAAAATCATTGAAATGGACACAAGCACCATGATGACTCAGAAAGTCATTAAGACATTTTACGAAATAACAATAAAAATCCCAAACCCATTTTGCAAGGGCAAGGAAACCACTTTTAAATGCTTCTCCTGATGGGGCACTGCCTGGGAACACGGCAGAACTGTGCTCCTCAAAGATGAGGTCTGGAAAAGATCACATAGCTGGAGGTTTCAAAGAAGCCTATTGCACAAGACGGAAGGACCAGTCAAGCTTCACCATCCCTGAGACACATAGCTTGCTTTTTGCTCCATGGCAAATTACACTGTGATACAGTGAGACAGCAAAATGCCCAATGCTCCTGCCTCGTCTCTGCCCATTCCTGTCTGTCCATCTGCTGAAGAGAAAATCTTCACCTCTTTGAAGTAATGGACCTGATCAAAAGTTCATCACCAGGAACTTGTGCGTGTTTCTAGCAGCCAGCTCACAGAGCTGTTCCTGAAATCTCCTCCAAGGGGAATGCCCCGCACTGGAACTCAGTGCAGTATGACGGACACCGGTGTGAAATGCCTCACCTACCCAGAGTCACAATTCAGTATAATTTGCAAAACAAATTAACTCTTCATTTTCCAAAGGAACTGGGGTTTACAGAAATGCACTTCCTTCAGCTGTAACTACATTGCATTCACACAGCTTCTTTCAAACAAGGGAGCAGAAAAATACATCAGATGATATTTTTCTTGAAACCGCTTCACAATATGCAAAATTCCCATAAAATGGCACACATAAATTGTTGGTTGAGCAGGCAATTCTTAGAAGCCTGAAAGCAATTTTCTTTAAAGGTTTGAAAATGAAAATCCTGGCATCCTTTCAGCTGATGAGAAATCCCTCAGTAACACCAATGGAGCCCAGTTTTCTCCTCCAGCATAGACTGAAGAGTTCATAATACTGGTATCAACAAAAGATGGGACAGAGCCAAGGCACTGCTTACAGCAGACACTGTGTCATCAAATGAAGTAAATCTAAAGAGATCTAACTGTGGTACACCTCACACACACTCATGCAAGAAAATAATGCAGAATACAGCAGCTACATTAGCACTGTGAAGGAAACCCTGACTGCTTTCTGTCACCCAGTGCCCAACCAAAGCCACTGTAAGCAGAAGTATTATTCACCCAAATGTTCTCAGGAGTTAACGCATGTTCAAGCTGATAAAAAAGAAGGGAATGGTTAGAATAGATTAGTTCAGGTTTTAGTCCTGATTTTAGAAAAACAACTGACGTTTAATTACTTCACTTCTCTGGAAAAGGTCTGGAGATAACACTTATGTCATTTATTGTTTCAAGAGAAAACATTAAATCTTAGAAAAATTTCCTTTAATGTCCCAGGAACACTGATCCAAGCCTACAAGAAACCACTGGGTGTCCTGTTGCTAGTTTTGTAATGCTTTTGGATTTACAGCTCAAGTGCAGCTGGAGTTATACAGGGAATGACCACCTGCTGCCTTGATTTTGCATGCAGACTTTATTTATTTATTTTGCATTTGCTGTGAGACAGGCTGGGCTAAGGATATATTCCAAAGGTTAATATCCTCCAAAAACATTTTGTACTCTTAGGCAGACATGCCCTAATTATAATGAGACAAGAACAACCTCTTCTGCTGTCTTGTCTTCCACATGTCTCTATGTCTGGAGAGAAAATATATTCCAGAAGAATTCATTAACTATTTTCAGAGATGTCTTATTAGGGAATACCCAAGTGCCACCTTTTTAGTATTTTATTTCAGAAGATTTTCTACTAAGTCACCTTCTTTATACATTTGAGTAAGTCACAGATTTCTTAACTAAAACTTGAGAAGACATATAACAGAAGTATTTACCTCCAAGCGAAAGCACTTTGGAGCACCAACTGTCTCCTGCTGTATGTCTGTAACTGCCCTGCACTGCAGGACATCCCCCATCTCAGCTGGGATCATCAGTCACTATTCATCATAATGAAAGAAATGCCACAACAGCATCATGTAGGTATTCAGAATGGCCAACTCAGCCAGGAGTATCAAAGAAAAAAATCAAGTTTCAAAAAGAAGAAAGAAAACCTGTTTAAAAATTTGCTGGAAAATACCCATTACCTGTATTTCTCGTATAAGTATATCCTGATTTACATTCTGGTTGTTCACAGTGTGATTCTTGTTGACAGGGTAAGCAGTCCTCACTGTATTTGTGGAACAACCCCAAGCAGTGTTTCCAATGAACAGGTTACTAAGAAGCATGCCCTGAGAATGGCAGGAGGGGCCAAGGGCACGCGCCCCTGCACCACTCCAAGTAACGGGGAGCTACTGTGCTGTCCATCTCCAGGATGGATCTGCCCAGGTATACAAGCTTTAACTCCTGCACTTCTGAAAGTGATGCATCGTTCATCAACCCGAACCAGCCACTGCAGGAGTTAAGGGTTCAAGTACAAATAATAATAAAATCAACACCAAACCAACACCACTTGACTGGACACGTTTATTTATGAATCTGGCAACTCTGGGTGGACAGGATGCCCAGCTCCAAGACACTTCTTTGGTTCTATGACCTGTATTCATTATGTCTAATGCACAGGTAGTCTGAAAATACGCTTTATATAATGACTTTGCCTTGCAGAGCACGGGCTCTGCCTGTTTGTTCTGAGACCTTACAGTTCTTTCACCCCAAAATCTATTACCTAAGTGTAGCCCTCAGCAGCAAACAGCAATGGCAACAATACCCTGCCTGATGCATTTGTTATTTTTTTTCCACATTTAGAAATTTTTATTGTGTTTTTGGAACCTGACAGGAAATGGAAACACTCAGACACACAAGCAGGCAGATGTTGCTGGTGTGGCAATAGAGATGAGAGCAGAATAAATTAGGTGTTGCTGCAGATTTGCCACTGGGCTAATACTTAGTCCAGCTTCAGCAGCAGGTGGAGCGGACACAGCTCAACTAAACAGCGGAACAAGTTCTGCTCTACTGTTCCAGCAGAATATTATGGATGCAAACACAGATCTAAGAGATCGATCTTATAACAGTTTTATAGCGCTTTGAAAGACAAAATTAAGTGCAGAATTGTATCACCCTTAATGCTAACACTAGATACTAAAAAATTCATTTACTGTACGCTGAGAATTCAGCACACACCGAGTCATTTTACTACAGAGCTTTCTTTGATCATTAAAAAAAGTACATGAAACTTCAGGAGATAGAGATTTCTTTTTAATAGTCCTTCAAAAGTTGTGCATTGTTTATACTGTATTTGTTGTGGATTAAAACCAGACATTTTAAAATTACTTGGACTTTTTGTTTATTAGTTTTGGCAATATAGTGCTGTTTGTTAAAAAAGTGTCCATCCGTCCATCCCCCCTGCCCCAAATCCTTCAAAAATCACCCATTATTAAGGACATTTATACCCAGGCTACTTTTCAGACTACTAAAATGTTCCTTTTTCCAAAGTAACTGGATGGTACAACTCAGGTATCCCTTAATTGTTACAGTTTGCGTGTTCCCTCCAAGTTTTCTATGTTGACAGTTCCACAGAAGGTCAAACAGTATGAAATACATCACCCATAAAAAATAGCTTAACATTAGATAGTTATCAAAATATGTTTGTTCTGTCTAATGGATTTATGACTTATTGGAGAGCAACAAATAAAATGTCCCTAATGAACAGCTTAAAAGAAGGAGACTTGGAAACACCTGCGTTTTTCCTCCTATTTTGCAGAAGGGAAAAGTTGATATTCATTCTTGTTTTACTAGCATCTCTCTCTTTCTACACTTAAGATATGGGGGAGTCTTTCATCCAGGATCTTTAAGAAACTGCCATTTTCCTCTCAGCCATGCTGCACTCTCATTCCTACAAACAAGGTCAGAATGCACCACCCCTGCCCACTGCTCCCTCATCTTTAAGGGCTCTGTGCTCCATCATTTTATAGCTATTTTTGTACAATACAATGTACCAAGTTCGCATTTATTCTAACAACCCTTTGTAATGCTGATGAAGCTTAGTCATTGACTAAGGATTTTCATGTTTTCTGTTATATTTCCCCAAATCACTGACTGTTTTTTCACTTCTCAGATGATCAGCAAAGTTGCCTCTCATTTTTCCATGACCCTAGAGTAATTCCCACCTACTCACAGACGAAATAGCCCATTGAGAAACTCATCTTCTGTTTTAAACTTACCAGACTCTGTCATACAGAGCGATCAGGTAACACGCTCCAGAATCCTCCAGATGATCCAAGCAATAAAACTAATTTTGAAATGAACTTTTTTGCACCAATAACGCATACATGGCATTGCGATTCAGACCCCCTTTCTTCGTTTTTGTTTCTCCATCTCTTACCTTTTCCGAACTCCGATAAGGCCTGGTTATTTCCATTAAAGGCACAAGAGGTGTTACATACCAGAGTCAAAAAGTCAAATAACCTACAGTTAATTCACAGCTCCTACTCTTGTTTTGCTGTAGCTGTATGTGTCCTTTACCGAAGCAAGTAAACTCTCTCTAAACAGCTTTTCAACCTCGGTCACCATGAAAAGCTGAAAAAGTCAGAACATTTTCCTATCTTCTGAAAACTGATTTCTTACCAAGAAAAGCTGGGATTCACACCAAAAATACCAAGACAACAGGGCTTGACAGCTAGCCTGGGGGACCCAGGCATTTAGCTTTACTTCCAACTAATTGGCACTACAGCCTCTTTCACCACTACAAACACGGTTTTGCCTGGTTAACCATCTTCATTGTGTGCTCTCTCTGGCTGCAGGCTCCATGACTGGCGTACTTCCTGCCTATCTGTTGCCTAATTAAGTTTGCTTTGTAGTAATCCCTGCTGTCGGCTGTTTTCCTGGCTCATGAATTGGCTCCTAACCTGACTGTCAGCCAAATCTCTTAGAACCAGGCCTTGCTCATAGGCTGGTTCTGTGATCCTTCTGTTTCTGAGAGGCTGACTTACATAGGAGATCACACTGAAAGTCTCTGTCACACCTTTCACTTACTGCCATT
The DNA here is from genome assembly GCA_009769605.1 of Bucorvus abyssinicus. Classification (NCBI taxonomy): domain Eukaryota; kingdom Metazoa; phylum Chordata; class Aves; order Bucerotiformes; family Bucorvidae; genus Bucorvus; species Bucorvus abyssinicus. The sequence goes on along the minus strand of CM020039.1, from coordinate 3,825,016 downwards.
GGAAACTCTTTTAAAAAAGACCCCTGTTTCTGCAAAGGGCACCTCTTCTCATTTTGAGAAGCTTAAAAAAATAATTAGTACCAGGAATATTCTGAAACAATCACACCTAATTAGAAGATGGGCAAGTTTGGGGATGGGGTGAGAGGAGAGAGGTACAAAGAAAACGAGGTATTAAAGAGAACTTAACCTGGAGAAAAGGGCTACTAAGACACAGTTCAGGTGGCAAATCCTATACACAAAAGATATAGAATATGATGGAAGAAAATACCAACTGGATAATTTCAAGGCATGATATAAGTTACCTCTTCTTGTCTGTTAACAGCTTCGAGAGGAAAGGCAAAGTCCTGGGTCATTTCTCAGATGTAAAAGGGCATTAATTATCTCTTTAGCTAAACCATCATTGCAGGAATCATCAGACAAAATCATCAGCTTTTGTTAAGCAAGAGCCCAACTAGACATTCATATGTTCCAAAAACTCACGTTAACATTTGCTTTTCCTGTCCTGGGCAGGACACCAGAGAGTTTCTCTTCCTACAGGAATTCCTAGTTGTCTTTCTGACTGCAAGGTGAAGTGGCTGATAGAAACCAATTTTAAGAACATTTACAACTCTTCACCTATGTGAATAAACAAACGAACAAGAGAAACTGAAGGCTCCATGTCAGTCCTGTTCTAAGGAGCTATATGGCAAGTAAAACATCACAGCTTCATCAAACACTCCATTCGATAGCCAAGAAAGACTTAATTTTTATAAAGAAAAAATTTGGATATGGGGACATTTCTACTCTCCAGTATTTAGGAGGCAGAGGAAGTTTCTGGGAAACTGTTGTTGAACTCTGTTTTGTCCATATGGATCAAATCTGTAGCACAACTTGTCATTTTTGGTCTCGGAGAAAGTGGCACAGACACAAAGCTAGAACATAAGGCCAGTCATGGCAAGGCTCCAAAGAGGGAGGGAGAACATTAGTCTCGTTCTGTCTTCCCATTTGACTATACACATGAAATGAAGCCAGTGGGAGTGATGGCACTGGCTTCAGGGCAACAGTACTTTACTCATCCAGATTACCAATGGTAGCCATGACAGGATGTATAAGCAAGAAATTATACAGCACCTATTTCCAGGACGACGTGCCTGTACCTCAGCTCACAATGTCACCATCAGAACACAGAAAATCGTGGTTTACTATGCCTTCAGATGAGGAGGACATATCGCAGTACATGGCAGAGCAATCTGTCTCTGCCACCCTCTGACCACGTGACTCTCAATAGTCATCCCAGCTTAAATCCATACCAGTAACCCCTCACTTTTGAGAAGCTCAGTTTGAGAAAACCAGAGACTTTTTTCAGGCAAGAAAGGAGAAATAGAAAAGACATTCACTTGGTATAGTGAGACTACATAACTCCTTCTTGTAGGATGCAGCAAGGAGCTTTTAAAATGCTCCATTTGCTCCCAAAACACTGTGAAGACTTTAAAATCCTGGATTACAACTCACATGAAGCACAAATACTTGAACAGTGACAGATACTCCTTTGCTGGGCTTTTCCAAGCCATCTGGAAGCGCTCTGTAGAGCGCAGTTTGAGGACCCACGTTCTGGTTGATTTCAAAAGTAAACAGAGGTCCCCACTGCAATTACAAAACATGCTGCCCTTGCAGGCAGATGGAGAAACAGCTTCAGGTCACAAAGTCACCTCAGCCACCCTGGTGATGAAGCAATGCTACAGTTTCTGGTTAGCTTCCAAAGCTGTGGAAGTCTTAATGGGGTACGTTTCCTTGAATATATATGTAGCCTCATTTAGTGCACCCGTCCTTTCAGCCAAACTGCAAAACAAGTCATGGAAACATGATTTGCTACCGGAAGCTCCTTGGTTAGCCCGCCGAAATAGAGTTGTTCACCATTTCTGAATTCGAGGAGGTCTGTAAGATAAGATGGGCGCCTGTCCCCTCAATAAGTCTTCACAAATACACTCAAGATTATGAGAGATGAGGTAAGACTGTACATATGAACAGGTTTGATCTTGATACCCACTGCATAAGGGACGCTTTCAAATGCAACTAGGTCTGTTTTACTGATGTTGTTTTAGTTAACGTACGGTGTGGTTCTCATTACGGGGTTAGGCTCAGTATATTTAGGTTGGGTCAGAAGGACATGTACAATAATTGCTTAATGCCGCATTTGGCACAGTTAGTTTTATTACTTAAAAAAAAAAAGTTGGCAGTTGTTAAAAAAGCAGCTGGCACATAAGTTGTTTGACTTAAATATTACCTCATTTTCTCTCAAAATACTGCCAAAACTTCTTAATGACAGTGAACAGATGGTCCATATTTTTCAACGTTAGAGATAATCCTCTTTCCAAATCAAATGATGGCATTTTATTTGTTTAAACAGAAAGGGATTTGAACAAGAATTAAACACCATTTACATATATTCCATGGCCTGTATTTACTAAGGGTGAAAGCACTGCAATATTGTCAAAACTGCAACTATCAAAATAATTTCAAACAAAGTATAGCCCTTACATTGGCATTTGGAGGAGAAGGGTCTGGTTGCTGGCTGATCGTTAGTGCTCAGAAGCAGCCTTGAGCCAGCAGCCTGCCTGCCTTCCTACGCTGCAGTCAGTCCACCTTAGAGCTCAACCTAGGATACCACACCATCAGTCGGTATGGAGAGAAGGGTGAGGAGAGAAATTGGACAGGCAGATGAAGTCTCTTATATGAGGTAGATACACGCAAAAGTTCAAGACCTTTCATTTTCACATATGACTAAAGACAATAAAAAGACATAAAGAGGTCAGGACCACAGTTTATGAGCAGTATTTCCAGATACCAGCCAGAAAGGAGACAAGAGCTGCTTCTGCTGTAGCCAGATGTGAATTGTTGATGTGTAGACAGGAAGGAAATGTAGTTAGAGATACTGTAGAGAATGTTGGAAATTGGTCATAACCCTGCAGGAAGAGACAAGTCAAGGATGGCATCTAAGATACCTGACTGAAACGATGCTGGTGTTGACAACAGCAAAGAGAACAGGAGGAAAAGGAGGACTCAGCTAAAGGCAGGACATTGACTTCTGGCACTGTTGTATCTAAGATGACAGTGAGACATTTCTAAGGACATTTGTACAGGTCTGGTGGGACGTACAGCTGATGGCAGAGGGAGAGAAAAGGAGAACAACTCCCTATATTGGGACAGTGAAGGAATAAAAAGAAAAACAGAAGTGAGGAATTGTGAAAGCCAAAGAAGGTAGAAGTACTGAGGCCCAGCAAGTCTATCAGATCTGAGCCCCTTAAGTTCAGAGATTCTGAGACAAGAATTCTAACAAGGTAATTTTCAGGGACCGCAGCACAGTAGCTGGGCTGGGCGCTGCCTACAATGCAAGTGGAAAGGAAGAACCTATGACAACAGTTGAAGAAGCCTAGGGGGGAAATTAGAAATTATGGCAAAACGTACATGTAGTCTAGTCCAAACTTTTGTGTTCTTCTGCAAGAGGGAAAAATAATCAGTTGTACTTATTCTAAGAGAAAAGATGCTGGAGAGAAATCTTTGGGTGTAGGAGAAAGCCAGGAAGTATGGCTTCACAGAACTCTAGAACTCACTCTAGAATTAACTGACATTTCGATCATGCCTGAATTATCTAACTTCCTATTCTGAGCTCACACTAGAGAACGGATTCCATGTTCCTGTACATGAATTTAGTGGTATTGTGTACTGTCTTGCTTGACCAAGCTTAAACATATTACAAGAACTAGTGATTATGACCACTGTTAAACAGTCAACATTTCTCAAGAACTACTAAAATGCCATAATCCCCCCTTCTCTTGGATGTGAAAAGATCTTTATAAAACTAACTATACAATGATCTCAGTATTACCTCTACCAGGCTGATTATCCACGGTTAGTACACTACGACAACATTTAGAACTGGTTGTATCTCGGCACTGTCAGTTTGAAGGAAATGCCAACATCTCATAGTCTGGTTTGATTTTCATTGGTATGGTGGGTCAATTTGCAGGCCACCAATATTGCATCACTACGTCCCACAGTGCTTGTCAAGCCAGGTAATAGAAAGCTACATAGAAGCAGAGAGAAGTCTGAATCGACAGCTTAACGGAATTTTGTCTCCAGCAAATGTTTGTGTAAAACACTTCCACAATAAAAATCCATTTTGTTGAGTTGACACTTCCAAAGCAATTGTCTTTCATCAGGAAATCCCTAAACTGTTCCAATTAGAGTGTTTAACCAGCCAAAGCAGAATTCAGCAAACATTATTAAAAAAAACACTTTGTAATTATTACAATTTCATAGCAAAGAAACGTCAACCAATCTTCAACTAATTATCGCAAGAGAGGGACTTTGTACACCCAGTATTAAGTTGAGGGGATTAGTTCCAGACAAAAGTTAATCTAAGATCTCCTGCCAATGCGACATTAGTTTATGCTAGATAACAATTAGATTAAATCATCCAAAGTTCTGACCTGAGGTTACACTGATCAGTGCATGGATGTTGGGGATCTCTCTATCTTTTCTAGCTTGTTTGATCTATGGCAGTTCTATCAAAAACTTTTGGATTGCTCATAGAAAACTCACACTACGTTTACTATCATCATTTTAACTTCAGAGAAAACCTCTGGAATTTCATGTATCTGTGGGTACACTGGCCGTTCGTTCAGACAGCGACTGCATTTTTGAGCAAAATCTCTCAATCTTACTCAGTCCCTCATACTTCACTTCATACTGCAGTGTAGTCTTGGAGACCATAAGCAGGATTTCTTTTGAGTGAGGCTGGGTCAGGAGATGGGCTCCATGGCACACCTGATGCCCTCCAGTGGTCCTTCACTTCACAGGACCAGACTTGATGTAGCGTAAATTGACCACCTCAGAACCTACTGTCTCATTCTACAGATACACTCCTTTCCAACCACACCTGTTGCCAGAAATAGCCTCTGTGTGGCTTTTTCCTGAGACAGGAAAGAGGTTCTATACTGCCATTAATAGTTTTCTAATTGATAATATCATCATATTATAATGGGCTTTAAAGAACACATGAGGCCTAAAAAATATTTACATTATCTGGCATGTCACATATCACAAGAAAAAATGAAATATAATTGATAACATCAAGTTCTCCCCACTTACAGCAATTCTAAGCTGTACAAGCTGCCTGGAACACAGTCTCTGCTGAGTAAATTGTGGAGCCATGGAAACAATTTCTATTTTTTTTTTTTCTTTTAAATTCTTTTTTTGGTGGGAGAGGCAAGGACAGGACTTAGAATGAAGAAATAAAAGATTGGGATCAGCTGAAGAGCTCCAGCACATGTTGAGCAAAGTTTAAAACAAATCCTTAAATTGTTACAAATTCCAAGATAAGTGCACAGGCATCAGGAGAAGGTGTACATGCAACAAGGACTGTGCCTGCTAGTTTATCTTTGTGAGTGTTTGAAAGTAGATGACAGTATATGAAAACAAAAAAGCCAACACTATCATAAACAAATGCAAAATGAGCTGCAGAGATGAAATGGTGCAGGCTGTCTGCTCTGCAGCGCTTCCTAAAACTGCAAATAGGGAAAATGCCCTCCTGGTTACTGCTGACTTGTCTGCAGGGCATTAGCAAGAGAGCCACCAGTGCAGCCTGGACGTTTCACAGGGCGTTACCCCTTCCCATAAACTGTGGATCAAGCAGTGAGAAAGGGGAGTGAAAACCAATTTTATAAAGACAACAATTTCTTCTGACAGTCCCAGAAACGGTCTAGCTGTAGCTCCTCACCTGCACCGGCACTAGGCATGTTAGAAACCCAGTCTTTCACTAGAGAGAGACCAGCATCACAATTTACATTCTCTTCCTCATTTACAATATTACTTACTACAGTTGCTTTTTCCACCTTCCCTCTTCTGCTTTATAGTTTAATATAAAGTGTTTTTTCTACCCATCAGTCATTCTGAAAGAGTTGTATGTAAGACTAGTATGCAGAATTGGGTTCAGTATATTTAAGTTTGTGTTCAGACTGTCCCACGTCCCAAAGAGAGTGCATGGACCAGGGTACATTTGGGTACCGCCACCATCGCAACAGACTTCCTTTTAAAATTGCCTTGTTGTACTAGTTTAGGGGAACTGAACAGCCATATCCAAAATTCTTAGATTTATAACTGGCCAAAATCAGCTTGGTAGGCTTCTCCTGCTATTACATTTACTTTTAAATTATTATATGACATACAAGCTTAACTAGGTAACTTTTTGTGCACTTAGGTAGTAAGAGCCACAAACTCAATTTAATCTTTTTAATTTGACCTCTGAGAAAACCTCCAGAAAAGGTCCCAGCTGAGACCTTTCAGTGAAGGTAACACTTCTCCAGAAAGACCTGGACTTCTGCACAAATCATTCGACAGTTATCCATGAATCTTCACAAGATAAGAATGGATAAAGAGGGGAGAACGGCTGCAATGTGGCCCAGGAGTTTTGCCACTGAATTACATGGAGCCAGGCTTTTTATTAACTTATTTTGCTCTTGTAGGAGATGTGCCTTACCACTCTGCTAGAAGAGCTCTCTAAGTGGCTGCTAGACAAACGCTGTACCAACCCTTCCTTCTAAAAAAAATCCCAACCTATTCCACAAAGATCTGACTCACTTTAGAGAGATCAGGCTTCTACCAAGCTCTGTCTTAAAAATAAGAAGGTTATATATTTCTATACTACTTTTATTTTTTCCTTTCTTTTATATCTTGCACAGGCACTAACAGTCTATAGCAAAACCAATGTGGGTTCTACACACCTACATCCCATTTTTAGAAATATCTTTCACTAATCAGAGAGTGGGTCTTAGGCATTTTATGTATTTTTATTGCCTAAATAAATTTTTTACAGTATCTGCTCAGAAACAAGTTCATCACAGCTTGATCTGATCAGAAGTGCACCCAGGGAGGAGGACATTTAAGGACACTGCCTATATTCTTTTCATTGAGCTCTCAGCTTATTGTAAATTTTTCTTGTGCTTTTTAGCTATTTATTTCTTCGAAAAAGAAAGCTTAGCTTTATTCTGATCTGGTTAATTGTGCAAAATTGACAGCTGAAACATTTTTTTAAACAAAGTATGGATTTGGGGCATTGGCAAAGTCCCATCTCCCACTTGGCAGTTCTGAACTTAAAGGTTTTGCAATGGAGGAGAAGCTAGGCAGGAAGCCAAGGAATTAGCCTCAAGCTGTACAGTCTTCTCCAAGAAACAAGCTGTGCTGTAGGATACATAATCACCCCATCCTCTTTCTCGGTTCAGCCAGTCACCTCCTTATCCTCTGGCATGGCAAGACTCCAGTAGCTGCCTGCAGATGTCCAGGAAGGTGTCAGCAGGGCTCAGTATGTCTTGATGGAAGTAGTGTTGTAAAAAGGAAAGATTACTGCTTCTAGCAGACAGTTTACTCCACGGACAGGTCTCAGTAGGATAGGACATGTGTTTGAAGGACTGAAAATGCCTACTAATACAGGTCACGTAAGAAACAAGCTAAAAGCCAAATGAGTTCTCAGGTCAGCAATGAAAACAGCCTAAAATCTTTGTGACATCTTAACAAAAGAGATGCCAAGAGCTCAAACTGCAAGGTCAACAGTGTTGAGACCAGTTCAAACAATTAAGTTGAACCCCAGGAATGTAAAGAGACAGAAGAATGATGCTCACTGCTAGCTAAAGGTCAAAGCATTTATAGGATATTGTGTTCCAGAACCAAACCAGGTCTGTCCTTTACCATACCTAATCTCAAAAGGTGTTGAGCAATTGGCTTTAGATCATATTCCAGGTTATGTTGAGAACTTCCTTGAAAAGTGCTTCTGCTTCTCTGTTTAGACATGTTTTCCCCCTGCCACACGATGATTTGAAAGAATTTTTATACTTCCAAAGCAAACATATCATCAGTTATCAATTAAGAATTCATGCTTGAGTCTGTCTGCAATTTAAGCCCATGCTGACGATCATTTCTAAATAGCAGCATTTTCCTGTTCAGCCCTAGCAAGCTATGCCCTGAATCTACCCATGCTGTCACACCGAAATACACAGGGAAAAAAGTCAGGATTGCTAGTGTTTAAATATGACTTAATTTCTTCTGTTTTCCCTCAAAGATTACTTTTTAATATGATATCAGCAAGAATAACTGCTTTATTGAACAAGACAACTAGTATATTTCCCTTCTCCTAAAGCCCTTCCAAGTTAACTCTTCAAGTACCTACAACGTGGCTCTTTCCTCCTCTCATCTTCATAAGCAAAATCTCTAAGATTAATTTTGACACATGCTAAAATCCTTCAGAGACTTTAAGAGAAAATATTAAGTAGATGGTGTCTGGACAAAAAAAACCCCAAACATTGTAACTGAAGGCAAAGTGAAATCAGCAGCTCTGCGTTACCCTAAGACAGGAAATACCCAGCTGCATGAAGATAAGTTATAACATTTTCATACCATCAAAAGAACTTAAAAGTTTTTTTTACAAAAAAACTCGCTTAAACATTTGGTTGCTTTAAATGCAGACTTCAGAGAGAGAGGCTTTAGCTGAACAAAAGACTTTCTCAGAGGGAAATGTTTAGATTCATTTAGAGTTATTGTTCCTTCACAAACAAATACCAAAGTCAAAAACACTTTCACAAACGAACAGAAGCTATTACAGAGAGAACTGGGCAAAATCTGTACTGGAAGCTCACAGGCCTTTGGTTTTCCTTTTTAATTGTTGTAATCTACTTAAACGACATCTGACTTGTGTTGAACTAGGGCTCAGATCACATAAAGAAATGAGATTCCATTGAAGACTCATTGCAAAGCTAGCGATTTGTAAACCTTTATAACAGCTTTGGAAATCTTGGCCAGGGCCATTTGAAATGCAGCTGGTCTTCATCATTTCTCTTGTTTCATGAGGTCATTAGATTCAGAACTACACATATTAACTTAGGCTTTATTTATTTATTTATAGAGATTGATAAGAGACACAAGGACTAGTTGTATTACTGAAAACAAACCTACCCGCGCACCCTTCTCTGGCAGACATTTGCATCCAGCGCTGCAATCACGGCCCCCGCACGGTCCACTGTAAGTCTTCTTTCCACCCTATTAAAAAAAAACAAAAGAAACAAGAAAACTGAAGTTCATAACTACTTGTCAGCTCAAGATCTTTAATTAAAACACTGTTTCAGCACTTTTCTCCTATGTTACATTTGTCATGTGAATTTGCTGGGAAATAAGTAGCAAAATACGGTTACGTTTTAACTTCTCCATCATTGGGTCATTCTCAGAATCACCAAATGCACAGAAAAAGTTGGTTTGGAAATCCTTTGAGGACAAATGAATTCACACAAATTGGTGCTGTTCTGAAAGGTGATGAGTGCTTTCTAGACCATACCCCACAGACCCCATAAAACTAGGTGATATTTCGAGATCCTCAGGACGCTATTAGACTAGACCACAACCCATAATCAGAACTTCTGGAGAACTCCTCCATACCCAAGTACCTCCACATCAGTGAGAACTACCACGACAAATTTAACTTCATGATCTTGGCACATGTCTAAGAGCAAGAAGCTGCACCCCCTGAGCCCCAAGAAACTCCTGGATAAGAGAAGGTGGCGTTTTTAACCACGGACAGATGTGCAAGGAAGTCAGCAGGAAATCACCATGGATTTGGATTTAATTTGCAAATCTCTTCTGAATTTGCTGCACTAGTATTAGTTATTTCAAGGATAATCACAACATTTATGTAATTCTGAAGTCCCTATATCACAATCTTAGTTCACAGCTAACACAAGTTGTGACAGTACATGAAAGTCAACTACATGAGTTTAGTTTGGAGAGTTTGATCCATCCCCTCCCACACTCGACAGGCTGGAAACACCAGGCTGCAACTCTGACAGCACTGGAACAGTCCTGGAATAAGCTCAATTTAGCATTGTAATTCAGCCACTCACTAAGAACCGCTCTCTCCAAGGAAACTGTCTTTCACTGTCAAGTGTGCTCAGGTACAGCCCCTCAGTTTTGGAACTCTGACTGGAATAAACATTTAGCTCCTCATATCAAGGTGACCAATCTAAGTTCTGAAACAAGCTCAGACTGGAACTGAACATTTCCTTACCAGAGGCATTCACTGAGAATATTTTTAAAGCCTTTAAAATTCCCATAACATCTGTCGATGAGGAACACAAAAAATTAAAAGCAATTCATGCAGTTTCCCATGTACTTTTGAACTTCTTTGCATCAGCTTTTTCCAAGAAAGTAACTAGTCTGACATCACTTGATAAGTCTTCTGCTCAAGGTAAATAAAACCCCCTCTATACACCTTGACATTCACACTGTTTTACTCAACTAAGCACTCTGATTTTAAGGCAGAATAGAATGAACAGTGACAAAAAGCCTTAACTCCAACCTCCCATACTTCTCTAGCCTAAAGGGACCATTATCTCTTCCTGCAAAATAGTCATAACAGCCTTCGAGCAATTCTAAGAGGCATCGAGTATGCCAAAGTACTGTTTGCTTGGGCTTTTGAGACTTTTTGGCAGTTTTGTTCATCCTGTGGTAGGATCTAAGACAATACTTGAGGAGAACAGAGAAAGAGTGGTATGGTGCAAGAGAGGCACCGTAGCAAGAAACAGAATACAGCAGTTCTGACCCTAAGCAGCAAGAAATAAAAGTAAGTTTAATGCAGTAAAGATAAAAATAAAAGCAAAGAGCAGAAAAAATGTATTTAGAGGTTATATAAGAGACTGTAAGAGCATCTCCAAACTGCTCAGACAAGGAATGATCGGCATGAACTTGAGTCTGCAGTGTACACTGGCAAGGGCTCAGTACACAAAAACTGGTCCCTGTCTTAGCAGACACAGCTGAGGGGCCACTTCTGACCACAAGTATTAAGACAACCTTAGGCACTGGTTCTAAGACGACTTAGGAGTGAAGTGCACCAAGACACACCTTTTGCCATGATTATATGCACATTGTGCAGTGGAAACTTGGACTCTTTGCTAGCCAACGTATACCTCTATTCCTGACACTTAACCTTACATTTACACTCTTGGCAGACAGCTTTGTGCCTCCAGGAAATCAGATTCTGCCTTCCCAGACATTTATTCAACCTTAAACTCTTCGAACATTTCAATTTCCAATTAATTTTTTCTTTGTTCCAACAGTCACTTGCATGAGCCTTCGGGTGCTATGGTTCTGTTAATTCTGCTTGTCTCCTACAAGTGAGTAATGGCAAAGAAACTTCATTTCATGGCAGCCCTGGATTCCTCTAAGGTCACTGCCTTGCCACAGTTGCTATCTCAGAGCATCAGACTTCACCTTGTCAGAAATCCCCCATCTCTGGTGGCAGTCAGGTCCTTCCCAGTTGGCAGAGGACTGGACAAAAAGCAATGATTCTTCCCCTCCCTGCTGCTCGTGCTGCTCCCCACAGTGCTGTGGTTACCAAATATGCTTCTAGTCAAAATTCCACTGAAGTCAAAAGAAAATGTTCCATTGAGTTTATTGGGAGCTGGATCAAACTCTCACTGAGGTTTATTAAAAACTGAAAACATGTCCCTATTTTGTGTGAAACTGTGTTCACAATGGATTTCTAGGTTCCTTTTCACAGCATGAGGAGTCATTTTGCTCACTTGTGAATGAAAGCATTTGGAAAGGAAGCAAGCCAAAGCCAGTTGGCTCCAAACCAGGTGTTACATGTCCTAAGTATTTTATTTAGGGGAAGTAGCTGACATCAGACACTCCAAGGCTACTTAAATAGCAAACAGCCATGTACATAATACTGATGAATACAAATCTATAGGCTGCATATAAGATTCTAGACCACAATGTTATTTTATGAAAAGCTTTACTGTGTTTTTCCATTCAAATGTATGACTGTACAGGTCATTCGAACATTTATAGACTGTAATCTGAACGCACAAGCATGGGCCTTTCATACTTGTTCTGTGTATGTGTTCAGGGGACACACTGCTCTGAGATATAGGTCAGATTGATGAATATGGCTCCTCAGAAACAATAAGAATTAAGGAAATAAGGGTATTAGTGGTAAGCATCACCATGATAACAGACATGAGTTAAACTAATTTCATTGGCTAGAAGTAGACCAAGGTTTTCAAAACAGAAAACATAAACATAAAATAATAGCACTGTTAAAAAAATACATTTTCTGAGATTTAAAGAGACACAATATAAACAGAGTAACATACCTACTGATTTTAATCCAGTTATATCAGGCTTACATAAGAATCCCTAGCATTTCAATGGAGGAGAAACTACTTTAAGAAGTATTTGATGTGAGTGAGAAACTGTTTTTGAAAGACATTCAAAAACAAGACTCAGCATTAAGAACAACCTTCCTCTTCTGGTGTACCCCCATCAAGCATTTATGCACAGTTGATTCATTCGACGGAGTGCCATTCGAATCTTTCCATTGACTACAACTTGTTCTGGAGTGGAGCCAAACAGAGTAAAGAAACCCAACAGCTGTGATGCCATAAGAGGTGACCCAGGCTCGTGTTCATTCCAGCTTCTCCAGAGCAACACCCAGGACATCAGAATAGTTGCAAATAATCTTGAAGCCCTTGACTGCAAAGAAAATTGTACCTGCAGCACAGGCAGGAGTAAACCAACCAACAAAGGACTTCAGTGGGAGATTGCCAGGAAGCACAGCTCAGAGGCATGAGCTGGGGCTCAATTTTGCCTCAACACTTCTGCTCTGTACCACAGGGTCAGCTGCAGAAGACTTGACATCTATTGGCTGAAGACAATGATTTCAATGCTAGGAGGGTGAACCCACAAGCCAGCAGAGGAATGTGATGGGGGTACATTTTCGGAAAGGACAGCAGCAAGGTTCAAAACATCAGCTTTAATGTGAGGAAGTTAAAGTAGCAGTGATGGTATGGGGAAAATAAACTGGAAGCTTTTAGAAAAGGATGGATTCTAAGGAATGGCAGCATGCAAAATTGGAGGATGTAGAGTACACCAAAAAAAAAAAAAAAAGAGCATGTCCTTGATGAAAGAGGAAAAACAGTTGATGATGATAAAACAAAAAGTAAAAGAATCTCAGACTTGTAGAAAGAGATATAGCTGAGATGAAAATTTTCCCCTGAGACCTGTTTCCAGTAAATTCCCAACTCCAGTTAAGGACTGCTCCAGTTCAGAGCAAGATCCTAACAAGAAACTTCATGATCAAAAGCTGGAAATGGAGCATAATGAAAACTTCTGAAAACATCAAATAAACACCTTTCATATAGTTCAGGATCCTGTTATTTGCTGACAACTAATTATATTTACGGTACCAGATATTCAGACCCTTGTAAAAATTCCCAGCAAATAAACTAGAGAAACATAATATGTTTACTTCAGGAGCTACTGTGTTAACCTTACTCTTTCTAGCCTTCATGGCTTTTAGGAATTAAATTCATGATAACATTTTCTTTGTCTATTACTCTTTTAATTGTTATATTACAGAATTTAGAGCCCAACTCCAAAAACGCTTATCCACATCTTGAACTCCTCACTCTGAAATTGGCAATTCTACTTTGCTATGCACGTGTTAGTATGTAGTTGCCTCGCTGACATGAAAGAACTTCTTCAAGGCTAAAAATCGTGGAAAAAAAAAATGATAACCCAGGAAGCACAGTAGTCTCTGCACTCAGAAATGGCAGCAAGACCCATCAAAGGTAGCACAACAGGATGCAGCAAATGGATTCAGTAATTCTTCCTAACAGGAGGTGTGACAGAGCAGAAATAAACGGACAATCTTGCCAGTTAGATTGTAGGAAAACAGTTGCTGGGATTTGCTTGGCAATGGAATATTGAACAGGTGAGAATAAAATGAATCATGTCAGCAAAACATCAGTTAAAATTAAAATACAAACTCAGTTTTCCCCATGAAGAATATCAAGTGCCTGAACTTCGTGAGGTTCCCCAAACCTTGACCTGCCCTGTCTCCTCAGGTTTTTTCAATAGTATTAAGAGCTGGTGTAAAACTGTGACAAGCCTGGAAAAGCACTTTTCATTGACTCTAACAGAATTTGAGTGTAAAAAAAACCCCACATATTCAACAGTAAGAATCTGTAGAGTTTAAATACTAACTCACAAACCTCAAGTACAGGCACTTAAAGCCCTTCTCTCGTCCTGAGTTATCACCTTATTCTTCTTACAGCCCCAGAGAAATGATTGGCCTCCAACCACTACAGGAGTAGCAACGTCACATACTGGTTATGCAGCGTTAACAGCTCGAATCTGGCTCTGAACAGCATCATCATCTGATTAATTTTATTCCGATATTTTTCTGTTTTGTCAATAGGATTACATGAAGCTGTAGATACTTCTTTCTGGAGAGTCTATCAGTCGATGAACATGTAGTTAAAACCAGACAGCTACATGAGCAAGGACACTGCACAAAGCCAGAAGCTTATCTTTTATTGCACAAAAGGTCTTTCAAATGGAGCTATTAAACATGAATTTGTAGCTAAGATACTAATTCATTTTAGGGTTCACTGACTTCTTCGGTTAACCATGTCCTCAAACATTCTCATTCATTTCATAGAGCTGGCAAACATCTTAACTGGCAGCTGACACTAAATGATAGTTACTAGTAGAAACCAACTCTCCTCCAATTCAAAAGATACACGAGGTTACAAAACTTGGAGGAAATCCTGGCCTAGAGAATCTAGTGGCAAATTCTGACTGAAGCAAAGTCTGTCCCATACCCGCTCCCTGCTTTCATTCTGCCAGTGAGACAGGAATGCTGTTGTGTTGAAAAACAGATTTACAACAAAACAAAATAACGGTAAAGGTCAATTCTTCCACTTTATACACAGAACAAAAGTGAACTGATGTCTTTCAAACTACGGAAGGGTTGCCTGACTCATTTTCTGAGGAAACATGCATTTATTATCCATCGGATGGAATCTGGAGATAGTTTGCAGAATTGTTATTCACTGAAGTAATCTTCGCTTATACTAATGACATCATCAATTTCTGTGAAGGGAAACATTCTTCCAGTAAAGGATTTCCAGAATACAAATTTGCCCCAGACAGCTGCCAAGTAAACTATTTATTGTATCTGGGGCATACAAATGGCCACAGACCCCATTACATATGTTAGGTTAGAAAATTCATAAGCAGAGAACAGGTGATTACCTGGTCTGAAAACACAAGTAATACAATTCCAAATAGCTCCATGTGGTTTAGAAAAATCAAAAGCTTTATCTTTGTAGAAGATACATAGAAGGAACATTTCTTTTGTCATATCTACCAAGGTCTCCATTACCAGCTACAAAGTCATCAGCATCAGCCCCATCTATGCTTCAACCTGCTCTCCCCAGCCTACCTGGCCCGGCAGTGCTGACTGAGTATCCTACAGTTATTCCAGCAACCACTTCAGTGGCCAGTGCACTGGATCAGCCACTGAGTGATAAGCATCAACCAATTTTAAAACACTCAGTATTACTACAAGCACTATAAAACACTGTACACTACCCTAATTTCTTTAAAGACTTTATCCACTCTGAGAAAGTTTCCAGATCTTAAGGATCCTGTCAGAGATCCTTGTTCTTCTAAAGCAACCACTCCACAGCCAGACACTGTTGGACCACGTCTAACCTTCACCACACAACACAAATTTGTGTAAGAGATTTGGTTTTGTTTCTTCTGCTTGGTGAAATGCACAATGTATTTCTTAACAGATTAAATTTCACCAGGCAGAAAGAATGTGGCTGTGGCTGTAGGCACTACCTGCAGGCAGCCATGACACTGAACTTCTGAAGGCCCTGCTCTGGATGGGAGTGCTGAAGTGCCCGGGGCAAGGTTTTCATTCCCTGCACCATCAGAGGGAAGAAGTTCTCTGCATTAACTTCACCATACGCCAGTGCACAGGCAGCAGAGGGGTATCCATGGGTCCATTATCATACAGACATGGCAGTGCTAGCAACAGGGAACAGTGGAATTATTGCACCCTGTTGTAGGGAAAAGTGCTTGCAGAGAATGCACAGAGTCATCTCAGGAAAAAAGAAATGCAAGGTCAGTTTGTTTTAATTGAAAAAGAAACTGCTCATTGGTGGTGTTTGTGCATCCCAAACCAGGACCATTTGTACGGAAAGAGACAACATGCATCTTACATAACAGCGAATTTTAAGATCATCTTCACATATTGTTGCAGCACATAACACGGAAAATCACAGGATATTGGCAAAGGATATTCTTCCTTTACTTTACTTTCTATCAGAGCTGGGTATATGCTAAAGTAGTGATTCCAAAAATCAGAGATAACTCTGTTATTTTCACCATTTAGCACAACTATTTACCAAGTCTGTACCTGCTCAACAGCTTTATAAGTCCCACACAACTCTCCATCACAATCCTCTGCCTAAATCCAACACATGCTGCCAACTAGTGCTGATATTATTGTACTAAAGTTGCTGAACACATTCATATTTAGGATAGTAAAGCCCACGTTACCAGAGAGTTGGATCACTCTTTCATCAAACAACCTGCTTTTAGACAGCTTCTCACTTTACCCTTAAATGTCCCTGTGATACATGTAAGATTTCACACAACCTTAAAGGTATGCATGTAGCTCAGAAACAAGTTTTCATGAACAGCTGCATTCCTTCATTGACTGAAAGGGCCTTCAGCTTCACATAGTACCTTGCAAAAAGCTGCGTAACAGATGAAACATGATTTTTTTTTTTTTTTGGTCAAAAACCCTCATTAGTTTTTTTTCTCCAAACAGCTGAAGCTTCCAAAGTCATAGCCAGGTTTCAAGTCTGATTATAGATATCGCTTTCTCATATTAACATGGATCTTTTAGAGCCATCTTTAAAACTGGCTCATCTTTTCTAACTGGTTGCCAAAATCGGAGCACAAACTTCAACAACTGTAAAGCATTTGCAAGCAATATAATGTTTCAGTGTCAAAATAAATCGCAGACAATTATAATCCTGTAGAAGACTCTTCTGCAAATTCACTATGAAACTAACCACTCCCCTGACAAACATAATCTGGAATTTTCTTTCTTTAAAGGGGGGAAAGTCTGGCATTCAGTACATTTAGTAAGGACATCGCTTTTCAACAACAACTGAGATTTTCAAGCCTGTTTCTATGCTCAACATCTACAGTTATGTTGCATGAGAAGCTGCTCATTACAGACATGGTTCTCAACGGTGTAAGTAAGGTTTTGGGTTTGAATGCAAAAGCTGTTCATTCAACTGCAACAGAAATCAGGAAAACAACTTGAGTAACTTCATCCATTCCAACTTAAATGCTTGACCAGAGGCTTATACAACTAAGGTGAATACAACAACTCCTTACACCATTTTATTACCTTTCCACAGTTTTGCATTCCTTCTAGATACAGCTGGGCCAGTGGACAAGCATCGACCCTGAAAGTGACTCAGCTCCTTCACCCTATGAACGGTTCTAACAATTAAAAATACTAAAGAAGGAAAATTTTCATCAAAAGTCAAGGGAATGCTTACAGTACTTTTCAGCAAAACAAGTTCCAGAAGGTAAACTGGAATGTGTCCATTGTGATCCATCCTCCAATTTTATAGACAACACAGATCACCAACTTTGAAAATATGGCAGCAATGTATGATTTGCATCTTATTTTCAAATGCATCATTCCCCAAAGCCATCTCTTAGCAGGTTTTTGAAATGAAAGTTCCAGAGCTGACAATCAAAAGGTAAAACCCAAGTAAAACACAGGGAGAAACTAGCTGTGCTTCTAGTGATGCTCTTAACAAAATGCTGATGGATAAAGAAGCAATGGAGGGAGCTGCATCTGACCTTCCACTCCAAAGTGAACGACTCTGTGTATCTTTTGGATTTGAATAAGAGGAAAAAAAATTTTTTTAAAATCTCTGATATAACCGCTTACTCCAATGGAGTTACATCAGGGGTCAATACAGCCTTAAGTGTGGGAGACAGCTGATGTAAGACGCTTGATCTGTCTCCTGGGGAGATGGGGAAGGGTGGGATGAGCACAAGGAAATGCATAGCTATGAACATGAGTGGAGCCTCTCAACAGAAGAGGCTTTTGAGTCATTTCTGCACTCATACCGTTTGGTCTGCAGACTCGGCTGACTCAGCCAGCATCAGAATGCTGTCTAAAACAGTGATGGAAGCTGTAAAATGGGAGCGACAGCCAGCTGACTATGGGTGCACTTGAATAAACAACTTGCTCTGATCCTACTCAGGTTCTTTTTCCTTCGCTATTCCGTTTGCATCCTTGAAGGTATTGTTAAAGAAGCACAGCTTGTGTAACCATCCGTTCCTGAAGACATCACCAATCCTGCGCAAAAGACTGCTGTTGGCTTCAATTGTTTTCATGCCAGTTTCTTCCACTAAATTCTCATTTTCTCTCCTAAACAAAGGAAATCACCTATTGGCACAAGAAATAGCCGTAATTCTCTTAGTTCGACTTTCTTTCAACTTGGTGCACATAGAGTTCACAACCAGGAGCGTTCTGAATCTATTAACTACTACTTCAATTTATTTCCCTAATAAAACATGACCTTCCCAAAAGCAAGGCTCCACATTGTTACATACTGTGAAATATATCTTTACTGAGAACAAACATTGAAAGACTCGATTCCACAATGCACTAAGATCCACGTTTTGTTTCGATGACCTCAGTGAAACCCAGCATAGCTGAGTGGCCTTGCTAAACAGAAATCAACTTAGGCACATGCTGGCTTTCCTCGGTGAAGGGCTCGGAAACGGCCCTCAGGACAGAGTGATAGACCTGAGCATAGAGCAACCCTGCAAAATTACGGGTACGTGTTACCTCTCCTCTTGCACAAAAGATGGGAGCCTCCTTGATTTGCCTCAGCCCCCACAAAAGCTGCCCTCTGACCAAAGGAGTACAGCTGTAGGCCCTTCCCTGTTAGGGATGATTCTGAACATGACATGGAAAGAAAAAGCCAATTGCACTATTCTCTCTTGAGGAAAAATCAACTTGAGAAAGATGAAAATACCTTTACTAGCATAACAGAAGCAAGGTTACTCCAAAACACAGGGAGGGAAGTGTGTGAAACTCACTCTTTTATCTGACACTTTCATTTTAAATAAATATGCCATGTAGCTTTTAGCTGGAATGTGGCACACGTTTTGTGTGATTAGCCCAAAGGACAAAATAAACTGTTTGGAATAATCCAGATTCCTTCCTTGTCAGGATTAGGAAAAAGTTGCCCTCAGCACTGAATACCCAAGTATGCACATTTACATAGACACTGAAAATACCTAGACAGCTACTTTTCTCCTCAGCAAAGTGACAAAAATAATCCGGATTTAGCCAGAGCCATTTTTATGCCTCTAGGATTTCCAGAATACATACACAGAAAACCTCCTGTACCCCTCCCCATACATGGCGCATGATAAAAATCCCTAGGACTACTTCAACAACCACATTGTTGTGACAAATAATTCTTATACAAAAATCTGTATTTGGGGGAGGGAAGGCAAGCGCTCCTGTTAAAAACTGCAGCAGGGATTTCAATTCAGTGCTAAATAGACTCACACAATGCCTGGCACTCAGATTCCTTGTCACTTTATCAACAGACACTGATTAAGAAACTCCACCGTTAATTACCAGAGGACCACATTTTTGAAAATGAGTGATTAAGAACTGGGTTTCCATTTATAAAATGTTCCTGTAGCCAGAAATCATTGTTGCTGCTGGGAGTCTGACATCAATAATGGAAATTATACACAGATGGGTTGGGCATTCCCATTTTATTCACAAACAATTAGCTCCATCTGCATCCCAAATTACTGGCTACGGCTGTGGCATTTGTCTGTTCAGGTTACTAATATACCTACCCCAGATTACTTTTCTAAAATAGGATGGCATACATCAGCTGCAGACAGGGTGGAACCAACAAAGAACCACTCCTGTGTGCAGAAATGGTTTCGTTAGCAAAGTATTATGGCCCACAGGCATAAAGTTTACCCAGCTCTTCCAGCTCACTTTAAATACCTACATAAAAGTCACTCCTTTTTGGGATGGATAGATAAACAACTCAGCCAACTCATTTTCTCTCACTTAACCATTCATTCTGTGTTTTAAATAGAATATCTACATCACAAGTTACAGTGTCCAAAGAGTTGAAAGTATCTATAATATCTAAATAAAACCACAGCCATCTCCTGGAATTGTCTGACTCCCTGTTTTAGAACCAACATGACTAACACTTCAGCCTCTATCTCTGTAGCTTCACCAGTTTCCTCTCTTTCCCCATTTAGTCATTTAAACCCTATTCACCTTGTACTCTAATCCCACACCTAGATACCTCCTGGCTAATATCTCTGGAGGTTTTATCATTGACTGAAGGAAGCAAACTGCACAGCAAGGCATCCCACTGTGACATGTTCATCAAGCCTTCTAGTAAAGGCTCACTACATCAGTCCTGGAACGTACCAAGAACATTGCATGGTCTTGGTTAATAAAATTGCAAGAGAAATTAGGGAAGCACTTTGTGCTCCATCCACAAAATACTGCAAAGAGTGGCAACCTGGAGAAATTGCTCTCCTTCGGGGGAAAAAGTTGTCTGCTACTTTTATGTTCGTTTTGGACACTGCAAACAGGTCCTTGTTGTTCACTAACCTTTGGGCTCCATGGTAGTAAGCATAATTAAGAAAAATGGGGGGATTTAAAGTAAACATCCTGGAGCTGTTCCTCTATCCCCTATGCTATTTCTAGAGTCCTATTTCTATTTTCAGGGAGTGGATTTACCAAGTCAGAACATGTTTTTCTCCCAGGAACATACAACTGTTGACTCTTGGCTGCTAACTACTTTGGAATCTTGATTGGTCATTTACCCTTTATTAGAAACTTAATATGCCACCAGGTCAGCTGTACCATCTACAAACTTATTGCACGAGTGTAAATGTCAGTGAAAAATCAGTTCCTTTATGCTAAAATGAAAATTAATGAATGGTGTGTATGGTAAACTCTTAAAATCGTACATACTTGCACATGCACCTTAAACCGAGCAAACAAATTAAACACAAAAGAATAAAATCAGACATGTTGTTCTTCTGTAGCCCTACAACTCTGCAAAAGAAGTTTCATAAAAGGCCCATCCAAGCAGCAAATGCAGTCTAAATGCCCTTTGAAGTCCACAGGCTTCCCATTTAGTCCCTAGCAGAGGATAAATCGGTTGGCAATTAAGAATTTTCCAATATTACAAAAAACTCAGGAATATAAAGAGTAAACAATGGGTAGAAAATCAGGAAAAGTAAATTATGTTAAAAAACCAAGAGTATGCATTTGAGACATTATGTAAGCCTGCTTGCATGGTGATAGAACTAACCATGGATTTATTACAGTAATTCCCTTTTCTAGTCACAGTTGTAGACAGTAAAGTGACTTGGATGAGTCCCTCTATCACCCTGATGATAATAATCCTGCGTTTCTAAACACAGCTTATCTATAAGCATGATTATCTCAAAGTCCTCTACAAACACAGTGGTGGTCCTGCAAAACATTTTTCAAACAAGCAATCTCTGGAAGGTGACAGAGAGGGTACAAATGTTATTTACTGGAAATACTACATTTCTGGCATTTTTTTCATTCCATACGGAACAAAGATTAGGAAAAAAAACCTGAAAAAGTAGTCTTTTGGGGAATAAAATAAAATTGATGTTTTTAATATTGGAAAAGAATTCTGGGTGCACCTTTCATACTCTGCAGCAAGCCCCAGGAGCTTGGGTTTCAGCAGCATGTGAAACCAAGAGCCTGGAGGCCTGAGCTACAGAGCAGACAGGAAAGCAGAAAAGCAGCCAGAGATCAGGCAGGATTTCTATAGAGAAAACTTCCTTCCCGGCTCCATTTACATCAGTAGATTCCTTGTGGCCTTTCAAAGTTTACCTGAACAGCATTTCCAGTGAGGAGGAGCTTTTTTAAACCCACGGGGACAAACAGAACAACTGCCCACCAGTTGGGAACAAGCAAAGGCAAGTAACACCCCAAAATGCAGGTACAAATGGCAAGGCTGGAGGGGTGCAAGAAAAAACAGCTCCAGAACAGGCAGTGAAGAATAACAAGGGGTTGGAGGACACAAGGCTGGGAATTCAAGATTTTTAAATAACAGAAACAAAACTCTATTCAAATTCTACCGACCCAGTGGAAGTAGCAATGGCCAAGGTTGTTTCCTCCCTATCCCCCAGCAGAGAACTTCTGGTTGCTTTGGGAGACCTCTGTGGGGACCCTGATCCTGGGGTCCAAAGGGGGATGAGCCAAGTTTGCAGAGGGACCTCTAAATGAAAGTGTGTTTTTCTGTACTTCCTTCTGCTCTGTAGAGTCCCCCGAAAAGGTTCTGGGACCCTGTCTTTAAGCCTGGTTGGACATGTGTGCAGAACAAACAGCACCACACAATCTAAGACGATCACTCAAAACTCTGAGGACTGTGATATATCTAATGAATCCAAGACCTTAAATCAACCAGCAATTTTCTCACTACAGAATAATTCCAGCTTCATCATACTTCCACACAGCACACCATGTGCACAAGAGGATGTTGTATTTAGTGTTACAGCTGTTAGTTCAGACTGATTTTCTGGGCTGCTCTTCTCACTTCTCTGAGGCTTTGGCTTTGCAAGACAAGGGAAGCAAACTGTCCTTTCATGGTAAAACCACCCTTCACAGTAATTCAGCCGTCAAGCCTTTCCCTGCAGGGCAGAACTGATTTGCTTAAGGATTCCTCTGCTGTCTACCCAGCAAGTACACTACTACACAATAAAGCCAGATGTAAATTAGGCAGCAACATGAGAAACCAAAAAAGGATGTGTTCCTCGTGCTGGAGACGACCATGGCTATCATGCTAACTCCTCTTCCCAGTGACACTGATAAAGGAGAAGTGAAGGGAGAAAATATAAACTGAGGTAAACCACTATAAAATGTCAAAGGAAATTTAAGTAGTTCCATTGTGTGCCCATATTTTTAATTTACTGTTGGGGCTATTTAATTTTAAGTAACACTTTAAACAGAGCAGATGTGTATTCATCAACTGCGGCTGTTGCAAACTTCTGCCAGGACAAAATGTACAATCTCCGTTACGGATAATCTTACCTGTCTGGAACAGTAAAAGACAAAATGCCTTTATAACATTTATCTAGATTAACCAGATCAGAGGAGGTATAGCTTGATGCAGTATTTTGACAGGATGAGGGTACATTTGCTGAGGAATAGGTACTGATTAAATCTGAGACAACGTGTGCCACAAACACTTCTACTGAGGACACCAAAAAAGGATAAAACATAGAACTGGCAGAATAAATGTATGATTTTATTTACAAATATCCTATTTTTTAGTGTGTTTCTAGGTTACTAAGCAGACTATTAACTTTAGAAAGATACGTTACAAAACACTTGTCATAGTACTGGATAAGGGAAGGAAAAATTGAGACAAAAGGAAACTATTTTTAGCAGCAGCTAAGAAAAATATGAAAATATGTCTTTTGAGACATCATTATCAAAACTCCACAAACTGAAAACAATGAAAAGATTTTGATCATTTAATTTTGTTTTTTCTCTACATATGTCACATGTATTTTTTTAGAATTTTTGTTTCCTGTATTATTTTATGTGTGGGAAGGGGATGGAAAATAAGGTTTTTGTCTTACGGGCGAGAAAAGGCATACAATAAGCATATGCAACATCAACTTTCAGATGTCTAGTTTGTCACAGAATCTGATAGGAAATTTGAAGAAATATTTTTTTCAGTCTTTACCAAACCACGCAAAGGAAAATCTGTCATCAGAAAGACTAAAACCATCTACAAAATTAGACTGTGGAGTCTGATGTAATTTAGAACTGAAATGCCTACTTAATATAATCTCCAGAACTCTTTTTTGCCAAAGGCATAGATCTCTATTGATAGGTGTGTGCCCCTGCAAGCAACTGTTTGAAAGGGTGACTTGAAATGCTTAACCCTCTAATGGCCATGTCCCTACTGGATACAGTACTAACTAAAGACATACTGCCTGCACTTCTCATATGGGTGGATGACATAAAGTGCTCAGGAAGTAAAAGCAGATAAAATGAAGTCTCAACTAAGGAATGTAAAGAAATGGTCAAGGCTAAACACTTCTTTGATTCTGGAAGTCCAAGCAAGTATGTTCACAGAAGTTAGTTTGTAAAGTAGTGAAGTTATCCCAAAAGAACACATCAATTCTGTTCAATGTCCGGTCTTCCCTGAACCCCACCAGAGCTAACAATGGACAGACATCACCTAAACCAGGAAAACTAATGCAGTGGTGATCAAAATCACAAGACTTCACTGAAATTAGCATCTTATGACCTGATTCTGAAAATCCTCTCCCTCAAGCAGTCCCTCAGGATGGAGAGTTAGCATTGCTCAAACATGGAGGACTTGAAGGGTAAGGCTTTTCATTTCAGAAGCAGTTGCCACCATATTAAAAATAAGTTCTGCTTAAAAAAAAAAATTCACAAAAATAGTTAATGTTCAGAACAGACCCTGTCATAGCATACTATCTCACAGAACCAGTACCATCATCTTAAGCTTTCAAAATGTCCTAAATTATTGAGTGCATTTATTTGTTCTTAGCTGTCCGGCATAGTGTGACAATGGATGATCTACACTACACATACAGCATCTACCAGTGAGATCGAGAGGTCCTGTACATGCGATGCGGAAAGAAGTCTACCAGAATCTTCTCTGTAATTTAATATCCAACCTTGAACATTATCACTCAGAACAGCATACACAATTCATGAAAAAGTGTAGAAGGAATGAAGATGAGTGCTATGAGCAGAAAATGTACTGTCTGGTTGTGCAACCTGCTGGCTAAGCACACATCTCTCCTGAGAAATTAACACCCACACTATTCCAAACAACTTTTTTCAAGGACTCTGCCAACTTAAGAAGCATTTTTTAATTCTTTTGGCTACAAGCACCATAAACATGACAAATATAAGTAGGAAGACTAATGGAGAACAAACAATTTTTTCTCTGCACTGGTTACTGATTACTTCTATGTGCTTTCGTACAGCCTGTGTCATGGTCTCACATCCTACCAGTGCAAAACTTTTGGACATAAAAATGGAATAGACTACAAAATTTAAACTGGAAGCAAGATAATAAAAAAACAGGTGACCACAGTCATGAAAGGACTGAACTTCATTTGCACACTATTTCAAGTTGTACCATTATAAAAAAAAAGACTACTTCATTTTTCCTTAATTACTAAACTGGATTCTAACTTTTACACCGGCTCCAGTTGAAAAATACAGTGGTTTGTGACATGAAGCAAGAGAAGTTCTTAAAAGAACAGACTCAGATACTTCCAGCTGATATCAGTCACAGAGAAATGCCAGGCAGAGAAAGGAACTGTTCTTACTGACACTGGGCCCACCAGGGACAAGTGCTACAAAGTGCTGAGCAACCTGTATTGATTCGAGGAGACGAGAGCACGCTCAGCAATTCAAGGACTATCTCAGAACCAACAGAAAATGTGTCTAACGCAACAGTGTTGAAAAACCACCATGTTATTACTAAGTGCCAAATTGATACGCACTCGTCCTGACAGCCCAAGCCTTTCATTCCCAGCACTGAACTGGAACTGGGCACCACTGCCAGAGTGAAGCAGATCCACCCAGTGATGCTACACTTCTTTCCCCAGCAGCATGCTTTACTGGCTTGGGGCTGGCACACTGTCTTCAAACCACCCCATCTCTTCTGGACTGCTGGGGAATGTGTCACAAAGACTCATGAGTGGAATCACAGGAGTCAGTCCGAGCCCAAGCAAAGTTCATTAGAGCCCTGGCTCACAGCTGGCCTCAGCCAGAACAAACCTCCCTGCTCAAGCATCAGACACACATTTTCAAGTGCTACAAAATCAGAAGGACTTCTGTAATCACCTTGTACCATCTCCCAGTTTAATTCCTATTTGAACCACAACGTATCTTTTAGGAATTCATCCAATCTCCATTGAACATCTAAACATGGAAGTTCTACAACAGGACTGGATGCAAAGTATTGTGATTTTGTCAAAATGTTTACTATTACGAAATTACACCTATGAAAGGTCAACAAAAATAGCTCCATTGCCTCAAATTCTTTGCATTCACTGAATCAGCATTTTTTTGGCAGAAAAACTATTCCACCTAAATTTTTAAACACAACTGTATTAGAGAGTATTCTGATATGTATTGAGGAAAATGTGAATGTACGCTTAGGGTTTATTAAACAACTTAGCAGCATCTTGCTTTAAACTGTGTGGGCCATGAATTACCATCAAAAGCACCTCTTCCTTTTTCATCACTCCATAGTACTGCTGTGGATTTCAAATTCTAAGTTTTAACAGAGCTTTACTTGTATTGAAGCCTACCAGCATGTAAACCCAACATCAGCCTTTCTGGGTTACCTAGAATAGAAACTGGGAGTTAGCAGCAGTTCTGGTTATTTGCCCTCCCTCTTTCAACCAAGGCTTATCCCAGGACTTTGTTTTTACTCCTTATATTTCTTCATCTGGTTAATCAAACAGGTCCTTCACTGGCCTTCAGTCCAGCCAAACCACTCCCAAATCACCTGTGTTAATTTGCTGAAAAAGCTTCTGAGATTACAAGCAAGTATCATTCAGGAAGAAAAACAAGCTGGTTCCATGGCAACATGAAAGTCAATGAGCCCACCTTGAAACCTAGAAACAATGGTCCCTTTCAGAGGCGAGAAGAGGGGAGGGACCAGGTCTTATTGAGATGTTGGGTTCTTACAGATTATTTGCCAGAGAGCTTGCTTTTTCGGGAGAACAGGCACACTGCAAATTTGCCTCGCACAAGATCATTCGATTCCGGAGCCTGTCACCAAGACACCGTTGAATTCCACCACCAGCCCTGCCCCAAAAAGCAGCAGCATACAGCACGATGAAAGCCACCCCTCCTGCAGCCCTGTCACTTGATTCAGGGTGGTCACACTTGAAACACAACACACTCAACAATTCCAATCCTGCCATCACCAGGAAAAAGGGATGGCCTCCAGGATAATATGCTATCCTAAAAAAAAGAAAATTGGGATAAAATTTGTGGAAAAAAATCAGGAAATTTAGTATGAAAAAAGAAACCCTATCCATCTGAACTGACAGGAAAGTGCACTAGATTTCCCAAAGCCAACTCTGCCCTAGCCACAAGAACAGCCTTAGAAATATTTACATGGATTACAATTTATTATTAGGTATTATTTAGGTAACTTCAGATTAAATACATTTGCTTTTTAGGAGATGATTTCAGCTCTCAATGGGTGCAACTCTCAGAGCTGCAAGATCACAGCAGTCACGTACCTACAGAAGGACCTGGCCATTACCTTGCAGGTTATAATTACAGACCACAGCTACCTCACCCACATTTTGAACAGACCAGCTGTGTTCTACCAATAAAAACATTTTAGTTAAACTCTCCAACCTCCTTTCTTCCCCGGTTCCTTTTTTTTTTTTAGCTACAGATGAATGAGGGGACAGCAAACGCACACAAGGAGAGATGTCGCCTTCCTGGGCTTCCAGTACACAACATCCCAGAAACCTATAAAAGCTCTAGGAAATATCCTCTGCTGGAATGGTAATGAACACAATCTCCAAAACAACCATCCACAAATTCTGGTTCAGATTCTTGAAGATGTCAAAGCCAGTTCAAATCCATTTCAGAAAACATGCTATGTCTTGAAAGACTTGTTTTTCACTCTACTGTGATTGTTCTCTGCATGGAGGAAAAACAGCAGGAAAAGCTGAAAATCTTTAATCTAATGAGGAAAATTAAAATAACGTTAGAATTACAGACCTACAAACCAAATAAAAGCTGTTCTAGCGGGGCAAGTCAGTACATCAGAGTGAGAATGCTTCCTACTGCACACATCCTTAAGGCACTTAGTATAGTATTAATGCATGCAGGAACTGAGAGCACAGGTCAGAGATAGTCAGTGCATCAGCCAGAGTATTTCAGCAGTACAGCCTACTAAGATGTGTACAGCATAATTCTAGGTAAAAATCAGGAATATTCAATTCTATTCAAGTTAATGTTCATGTCTTGGAACACAAAAAAGAAAAAACAGATCATTTTCTTTGAAAGGACTGATCATCTGAGCTCACAATGAAGCAAAGAAAAATTTTCTGAACAGCTAATTGAATAAGAAAATTATTTATCTCCACAATTTTCTTTTTCTTAAAAGCCCCACATAAGAGAAAATTCAAAAGCCCTTCACAACAGATGATATGCACTATCACGTATCCTTATTACCTGCACACACAAATATATTTCTTTCTCAACACGCTTATCAGTCACCTGCTGTGGCAGAGGAGTGCAACTGTCCAGCCCAGCAACCTTCCGGTTATTCCCTAGAGTCAACGGCTTGAAAGTAGGCTGTGAGTACAACTATTTATAAAGACCTTACCCTTTTATAAGATCCAAAAACAGTTTACAAAGTTCAGAGGCATCCACGACAAATAAGATAGACCTAACTCTGGACCAGAACGCAGTAATTATGTAGAATTTCTTCGAGCGGTCACTATGGAGGAAAAAAAAGAAACAAACTAAAAACACCTTCAGCTGAAACAAATAATTTTAAATAGCAGCAAAACATAACTTAGAAAACTATGGGGTTTTCCAGCATACACAATCAAGCATCCTTGCTTCAGTGAGCAGTTACATCTTTCACTGTCATTGAGAAATGACATGGGCAAGAACCTCTATAGCAGCCATGCTCCTTAAAGCATCCCAGGCTCCTCTACCACCTTGCCAACAAGCACCTCAACGAGCAGTCAGACTGAGTCTCCTGGCTCTGAGGATATCTACAACGGCTCTACATTAAGCTCCAGAGGTGGCATATCAAGCAGTAGTGAGACTGATCTGTACTGTTCTTCAGTCCCTGAAAGCATCATGCTAGCAGCTACCTCCACCGCACACCTCTTGGGTGTTTCTGCCACAGTATCACCTCTAAGACAAAGACACACAGCATGATCTAGTTTCAGTGGCACGAGACAGACAAAGCATGTTTGTTTGAGAGGTCCTCTATTTGTACAGTACTCTGAGGTAATGTTTCTGCATCTTACTAATTTGCTTTAGGAAAATTATTAATACAGTCTCTGCTGAAATCATCATGAATTTGTCCTGGCATGAAGTAACCAGAAGGTTGGTTAACCATTGGGGTGGGGGGGGAGGGAGGGGAAAGGGAAGGGAGGAAAGCATGAATGTCCTTTGAACTATTCTTTCCACCTTCCCCACCCAAACTCCATGAATATGTATTGCTATAATTCTTCCTTCCTGTATCTGAAATTTAAGTAACAAGGTCAATGAAAAGACTTTGAAAGGATGGAATACTTTTTAGTAGATTTCTTAGAACAGCATTTAAACAGCTACAAAACTTCCCTTGAAGAAAATAGCATGTATACTCAGGCTTGCCTCAGCCTGACACAGCTGGAGATTGGTGCTATGTCACCCCTTAAATTTAAAGGACAAAACACATCTGCTGCCACAACATTAAGAATATCTTCACTGCCACAATTCTAGCAGATTTGGTCCCTTCACTCTCCTCAGTCAATGAAAGTTTGAGTAAGATTTTGGTACCTGAATAGGCAAGACTGAGGGCTTGATCTGATAACTTTTACTCATACAATTATTCTTAGCTTCACATTAATTCCACAGGACTGCAGGCTGCTGCCCCAAGTCTCAATTCTACTCCCATAGATTCCTCTCCCCCTCTTTTGTTGCTTACCATTCCCACCTCTGCAGAGCCAGCAATCACATGAGTCTGCTGGTAGCAGCAGGACAGACTATCAGCAGGGACTAGTTTTCTGTCAGAACAATAAACTGACTCAACTCACCCTGTAATCAATTGATCCAACACAAGGGAGGCAGGAAACCACAATCAGGACATAGGGTAGTCCACACTTAGGTCGGATTAAGCGCAAGATAAGACTGCACCTCATAGAAGACAGGGGAAACAAGGTCTGAATTTAAGTATTCAACTGCATTTAGTTCCCTCACTTTGATGGGCTCAGCTCGTCATAGGATTAGTCTTTTTCTTTGCTGGGTGCACTGGCATGAGGGGCAAAGAATCTGACCTCGCTAAAGATTTGCAAGTACTTGTGAATCCTGCATTCAGTGAAGTCCATGGAAACTTCTGGCTGACTCTAACAGAGGAGAGATTGCGCTTGTTATCAAAATGTCCTTCTCAGGCAAGTCCAAATGCCATTGTATCCAGTGACTGAGCAAAGGCTGTGTCTTGGGGGAATACTTTATACTGTGCCCAACCCTAAGTTGATATTTAGTCAAAGCACCTTGTGCATGCACCAGAAATCATATAGATACATATAGACACACACATATATATAACTATACACATAGCTATATTTATAAAACTACTCCTAAAAAAGTTCCATACAGCCCACATTTTAAAGCGGTGTATAGGGAACAGCCAAACAGTACTTCAATGTCTTTGTGGGTATCTTCAGGTTTATCAGCAGCAAGAGAGGACCTATGGAGTTTATAGATAGACCTCTGCAAACATACTCCAGTATAGAAAAGAAGTTGTTTGCATACTCAGCTCCTTGTTTCCTTTTTAGCTATTATTAGTGATCATGGAACAAAGATAATTTTCCATCTCTTGCTCTTGTTACATTGCTGCTCCCTGGCACCTGGGACTCCCTCCCAGTCATCTCCTGCCCAAGCACTGGAAAGGTTCACAGCTATGCAGCTCTCAAGATCAGGTATTTTTAACTATATTCAGGGTTACTTTCTGTCCATACTATGAAAGATTTTACATCTCATTTCAAGCCATACCAAAAGCTATGTAGAGAAGGGAGCAGTGGGTGGAACTGACACGAGATGACTGGACAAACATGCTAAGGAAGGAGTTGCTGTGCTAACCTTGCAGCAAGGGCTCAACAGCAACATGCTCCGCAGAGCAGCAGTCACTGCACACACGTACTCCAATCTAGGCATCTCACAAGACTAAACTGGTGAGGACGAACTACCAAGACTCTTCCAAGACTGGAACAACTAAACTGCTTATGCTGCTCTTTCCCACACAGAGTTTTAATATAAAGACTATGTATGGTGGAGGAGCATTTTTCTCAGCAATGCATTAGCTACTAGACCATCAAAATCACCATTATAAGACAGTAAATAATTACATTGAGACTGATAAACTTCCTTGCCTCAGCTGTTGGAAGTTAAGCCAAGACTAAACACTTTTGTACAGCACTTGTAAACTTTCACCATTTGAATAGCTTTCCTGTTATTGTCAAACCTATAAGCAAATAATCCTTCTGACTGAGCACATGGCAGGAGTACAGCAGCCCAGAGAACCGACAGTATGGGAAGGAATTTAACATGTCAGTGCAGTTTTGCAGAGGCCTCTCTCAAAGCAAGGAACAGACAGTCCTTGTAATGGAAGTTCCAAAAATGGCATTTTAAGAACACAGTGCTCTGGCCTATAGTCCTGTTTAACACCTCCTCTTTATAAGCAGATGTTTTAAAGGTCACTTTAGGTCCTTTTATAAACTAAATCACAATAGCAATGCTCTTTCATTTCGCAACCACATTTACAAAGCCAACATTTTAGCCCCCTACTGAATCTTAACCTACTTGTGGATCCAGTGTCTTTTAGACACTGGTTGCAGATTGTAAGACTTACCCTGGCTGGATAAGTGATGTTTAACTAAGTGGACATACACAAGTTCATAGGACCTGACAAATGCCCCCATGAGTGCTGAGGGAGCTGGCTGATGTGGTGTGGCTACTCTTGACTATCTCTGAAAAGTCACATTGATCAGAAGAGCTTCCTGAGGTCTGGAAGAAAGCAAATGTCACTCCTATCTTCAATAAAGGCAAGGAGGATCTGGGGCACTACAAGCCAGTCAGCCACATCTCGGTCCCTGGGAAGCTAGTGGAGCAAATCTTTCTGGAAACTAATTCCAAACACATGAAGGACAAGAACATAATCAGAAGCAGTCAGCACAGATTTGTGAAGGGGAAATCATGCTTAATCATCTTGATAGCCTTCTACAATGAGATGACAGGCTCGATGGATGAGGGGAGAGGAGCAGATGTTGTTTATTTGACTTCAGTGAGGCATTCAACACTGTCTGCCTTAACATCCTCATAGGGAAACTGATGAAGCACAGGCTAGACAAGTGGACAGTGAGATGCACTGAAAACTGGCTCAATTGCCAAGTTCAAATGGCAGTTTAAAAATAAATTCAGTGAAATTTTACTATTTATGTGCATGAGAACATGTGAATAAAGTCATCAAGATTAAAGAAGCTCAATATCGTAAAGGACAGGGCCCTTTGCTTCAATGGTTACAATTTCAAGAGGACCTGATTCGAACCAGCTCCAGCAGGGATAAAGGTACTCAGCACACATGACAGCCAGGTGTCCAATGTCTTTCCTTATGAGCTAGCCTAGAGATGGCAGTTCCTTGACATCTGAAGGCTAGTAAGCAATTTGTTTCAGTAAACAGGGAAGCAAAGGGCTAGCAAAAGCCCACAAAGTTGACTGGCTTAAAAGTGAAAGAAAGACAGGTCCTAATTCTGATTTCATCTCAGTTCAAAAGTGACAAACTACTACTGTCAGAAGGTAAAGGTAGTTCAGCAGAGAATCTACCAGCCCAGATTCTCAGGAGCTTCCACTAGTTTAAGACAAAGCACAATTTATCCTGAACATAATTTAACAGTGTTAAGTAATCTCAAAGACATGAAACTTAAATGCATCTGACATAAATATGATCTTAATCACACTTCTGTAAAAGCTCCTGACCAAAAGCGAGTACAATCTCCTAACACATCACTGGAGCATCACCAGAAATACATCTCTCTCTCCACAGTTTTCCAATTATGCTCTACTGCTCTATATCGTAGAAGATAAGCTTTAGCACTGTCCAAATCCTTGGGCTGCATTAAGAAATTTTTTCTACCTACCGCACACTACTGCACAAAGTATTTTAGGTCAGCAATTTATCAAGCTAGATTCCTTCCTCCTCTCTGCAAATGCCTTTTCTAGTGGTCGACTTCAGGAAGCCAGTAGAACTAGTATTGCAGGAATCAGAGAGTGCTACTGTAAAATCAACACGCAGATGCAACACAGGACTCGGGGACAATTTATCCGTCAGTGCCAGCACAGCTAGATGTTCTACGCTTGATTTCCAGGCAATATTCTCCATACATAGCATCAGCTAGTATTGAGAGCTTAAAACATGTTGGCAATACCATATACTTCATCAATGCTAGCCAACAGCTTTTCACCATCTGTATCACTGTTCCCACTGACAGCTGCAGAGCAAAATGCAGAGGGGAGTTCGAAAAATGACTCATGGTCACACAGCGCTCCCACGATCAAAACTCTGATTTTTTGATTCCAGCCTGTCATTTCATTACGATTCAAGGCTGTTTTTTACAGTAGACCATCTTCAAAGACTCCTTTTATGTCAACAATGAGAAGCAAACAAGTGTTTTCAGAAAACAGGAACTGAGGAGATGCAAATACTGATGAGAGCCCATCTGGGGGGCTATCTTCTAAAGCCACCATACTACAGTGATTTACATTCGTTCACAGAATAAGGTTATTCCCTTTCCACCCACTCACATCTTGATTAGGCCAATTCTGCCCCCATTTGTACATATATCTCTTCTGTCTTCAAACAAATATATGGTGTCACTGTTGAAGCAAAGTAAACACAGTTCTGTCAGGGGCATCTGTTAGGATTGCTTTTTGTTTCTCCAGTGAGGAATTTGAACAGCATGTTTAAAGAAGACAGCTCAAGGACAGTTTTACAAACACTGACATTTTAAACACTGAAGACACTCCAGGGCCTCTTAAATCATAAAATCTCCCCACTCAGCTAAATGGCTGCACTATGAGAAGAACTGGATGTTCTGCGACTTCTACCCAGCTTGAATGCAACAGAAGAAATCAAGTAGTTGCAGCTAGAAGCATAAGAATACAGGCAAATGCTCAGGCTTTTTGATCTTTAAGGTGTCCTTGACCATAGATTGAATGATTGCATACCAGCAGATAAAGTGTGATGATTTTAAATCTTTTTAGCAAAAGAATAAATCCCTTGGGACCTTCCAAATACAGTTCCTTTGACTTGAAAATAGCATCTCTTCAAAGAATAATCAAACTCTTAAAGTTTCTACTAGCCTAGGCAATATACAATGGTTCCCACTTCCCTGCCACTCTTGAACTCATGCTCCTCCCTTCCATATTCTTTCTTTCTTTGCTCAGCATATGAAGTAAAACATGGGGAGCAAAATTTGTCAATAACAATACTAAGTATCAATACATGTCATAAGTATCAATGTTTTTAGAGCTACTCACCACATACACATTTATCTATGATTTCACTAGGTCAGCTGAAGAGTCTTACTGGCAAATCACTTCCACACAATCTTGTATGTTCTCCCCAATATGCAGGTCATTCTTGGGCATTACATTTTCCAAAACTCAAGAGAGTCAGGGAAGGTGAGGGAGAGAGAAAATACACACACTCACCTGGCCTCCTTATTTTGTCTCTGAGAAAGAGAGAAATTTGCATGAAGTCTTGGATCTAAATTCACAACTGATGCAAGCAGAGACTTGGAAGTCAACACAATCAAGAGAACATTTGGCTCATTTTTGCTACTTCAGCCTTATGTTTGTTTGACTTGTTTGACATGCTCAGAATAGAATACACAAAATTAATTAGAGTATCCTTGCATAGCTCAGCATTGTAAGTGTTATTGTGCTGGTATTGTCCAGCATACAGCAGAAAGGAATGGTCTCTATGTGTTCTTATACAGGACCACAGTTCTACTCATTACAAAACCTGTTACCATGATGTAGTGGGTCATTTAAAGCTATTCAAGGCTAAATAATCTCTCAGCACCTCAAAGATTGACCTCTTTTTTCAGCTGAGCAACTTCCCAGAGCTATACCTAAGCCACTTTAAACTTAGTAACTACAAGTAGAGACAAATTTATCTCTTAACAGATCTAAATAACACAGCAAATGTATGAGCCTGGCATTCATATAGGTCAGCAAAACCCCAAAATAGACAAAGAGGGTAGCTACCTCGCAGCTCAGACACTGTAAACTCTCCCTCCTCGCTCTTGTGCTTTATAAAAACTATTAGAACAGTACATACAGAAAGAGTAAGAGCCAGGATACAAGGAATGTTGGAACTTTTCGTATACCTTCGATAACTTCTAGTTGTGAGCAGAACCCGTTTTCTATACTGTGCAGTAGAAACATGCATTAACTCTGAATACTTCTGTCACATAAACGTAACCCTGAAGTATTCTGAGCATTCAGCAGTAACAAAATACATCTTTTGGAATAAGTGCCTCCTACACCCAAACTTGCCAGCATTGCTGGCGATCAGAATATTTTTCACCTTCAAAACACCTACTGTTTAGGCTCAAGCTGCTTCACAAACACCTGCATTTTCAGTGTCAACAGCTCACTATTACAAACATTTCCATTAGGCAAACGCATTTCAGATTTTGAAGATTTCAGTTACCACTGACTAAAGATCTCAGCTGCATATAAAGTGATTACAAAGAAGAACCAATCTTAGATTCTTCACACCTCCAACTCTCACAAATCTTAAGCCTTCAGAGTTCAAATTCCCTTATTAAAAAAAAAGTACCATATTGAAGCCTTTGAAGCTTTTATGGTACAAGTTGGATATGGGAACTGTGAACATCTAAGATCTTCTTTTCCAATAGCTGTTTTGATGACGTTCTTTACAGAGGATGTAGAGACTGACTGGACATGGAAATGGGATCACTACATCTAACAATGGCCTACAGGCCACATCTTCAGGGTGCTGTGAGTAAAGTGGTTCTGTTAATGTGTTGGGTAAAAGGGATCTACAAATCTCAAGATTTTCTATTAATATCTAAAATGTTCAAGCAAATACCCATTTCTCATGTGGTTTAAACGAGCATTTTGAACAGAGAAAATACATTTCTTTACCCATTCAGTACTATCCTGACCATCAATCTACAGCTCACGTATGCCGAACTGAATTCATAAGACCTACTGAATGTGTAACTATCATCTTCAACAATTTTCACCTCAGAAGTATTTTTCAAGAGTTGCAGCTGCCAATCTTCAGTTCCCCTTTAAGGGTCAGAATGAAAAAGAGATCATTCATTTTGAAAAGAAAAATAAATTGCATACAGTTTGGAAGAAGGAACATGAAGGCCTTGATCTTCGCAGATTCCTTTGAGTACAAATTGTAGCCTACACTGAGGCATTTTCATGTCAGATTAGAGAGGTACGAGCTGCGTGAATAATTATGTATCAACAGCAGCAGTACAGTCTTCTTGATGGAACTACTCAAAATGGAAGTGTGTCAAATCTCTCTCTGCTTTTAGTACTTTGCTTCCAAAAATGAGAGCAGAAGTACCCACCTGTACCTGGATTTTAAGGAAAAAAAAATTCTAAAGGCTAAAAAGGGGTCAATATTGGCAACAATATTTTGATGCTAATGTTTTGAAAACATCCAAGCATCAAGACTTTAACATACGCTGGATTGGCTTGAGCATGCATCCTGATTTTCTCTTTGGATTTACCCTTGTTCAGGAAGAACTCTTGCTGCTGAGAGGAGACAGACAAGACTTCTGGCCTCTGCCCTGGCCCTCTCTCTCTAGCACTGGCTTAGAGGGAAGACAAAGGTCACACGGAAGGAAAAAGGGTTTTAAGCTTTCAGTGGAAGAGCAGATGCGGGCTGGAACTTAGCTGGAGGGAGGGAAAGGAGAGGGGAATGGAAAAAAAAAACCAAACCAGAAAACTTCAGTCTGCTCACATCTCTTCCACAGAGGCTGAGGTATATCAAACTTATTTGCAAGGCTTTAAGGATTAAAGAAGTCCTTTCTAAAGTACAGTACTGGCACTTGTAGTAAAAATAAAAGAGCTTTTCCATACCCATCAACAGATATTGCACCTCTCCACACATCCACTGTAAAGTCAGCCTCAGTCTCATGTTCATCCACTGTAAATTTAACCTTTCTCTCAACTGCCGCAAAAGTGCCACACGGTTTTCACTGTATTCCCCAGGACACAGGCTTCCCTTGTGTACTTCAGACCTGCACAGACATGTTCATCTTTTATCATTCTTCATCTAGGATAAGTAGATGCATTTCCCTAAGCAATCTGACGCTTCTCCACTCCCCATTTACCCCTATAAACAGGACACCTCGAAGCTCTTTCTAGGGTTTGTCTGAAAGAGTACCATGACTGAAAGCTTCCTCTTTCTGCTTCTGGTCTGACTGAATTTTTGTGAAATCACTGTGCTTACATTGTGCAGGAGCTGGAGTGCAATACCCTGTAGCGCAGCAGGTGGTAGGATGGCTCTTCACAGACTCAGTACTGTACGGTCGCTCTTCATCCTCCGCTTGCACACTAGGCTAGTCTACAACATTTCAGCAGCTGCAAGACTGACATTTCTGGCCACACAACATACAAGAAGGAAAGTTCAGAATAAAAGATGTGTTTTCTTTATAACAAAGGGTAGTGGGTCATAGCCAGCACAACATTTCTTAACAAATATAACACAATAAAGCTATTTAATGCATCTGAAACATGTCTGGTTATGTGTTTTACATGTATCTAGATAGCTAAAGAAACACAGAAAGGAAAATCAATCCACTACAGTTCCCTTTCTGACAAATGACTATTACAGAGATGTTACATGTTTTCCAATTCACAGACTGGATTGTTTTTATCCTCTTGCTAGCATGGAACGTAATACAATCACTACTGAACCTAAGAAGTGAGGGAAATCATATTTAGTGATATCAAGGCATTAAAATATCCTTACTGATTAGAAGTCTGAAAAAGTATTTTACAGCCTATTGTTCCTCAAGTTCCCGAGGGAAGGTGTCACACAACAATGGGACAGAATCACTAGGGCTGAAAAAAGAACATGATTGTTTGCATATTTTCCTTACAGGGCCAACAAATACACATAGATACGCAAAATATCCCAGAAGGAAGCCTTATGAAGAAAACTTCATGAAACACTTATTTTCTTGCACATCATCAAGCATTTGATTGCTTTCTTAATGGTTAAAAAAAAGGAAGAAGGGCAAAAGAGAGGGCTTATGGAAAGAACTAGTAGTAAAAGGTCACCCACTAAATCCGCCCTTGAAATCAGAAGCAGCAAGCTGGTTTCTAATTAATTCTGGCTCAAAAACTACCTGTGAATTCATCACCGAGCACAAATCCTCATTTTAAAGACTGACCATTAATTTATTCCTGAGGAAGAGATCAAATATTTTTAAAATATTTTAGAGAAATGTGCTTAGATGTATTTTATCTTTGCTGTGACAATAATTACCATAACCCTTGCCTTGACATGAAGGAATGCGTGTATCTCACAGGAAAGCTGCAACCTTTTGCAGCTAACCCCATTAAAAAATCCCAACCTCAGCACAACCGTGTTGTCTTAAGAAGCTTCACCAGAAACGTAAGCGAGAGAACAGGGAGGGGTGGGAATTAGCAGGAAGCATTTCTATCTCGGTCTGTCCTGAGCTATCAGGTTCTGATGACTTAGCTTTTCTTTCAGATGAGATA
The DNA here is from genome assembly GCA_009769605.1 of Bucorvus abyssinicus. Classification (NCBI taxonomy): domain Eukaryota; kingdom Metazoa; phylum Chordata; class Aves; order Bucerotiformes; family Bucorvidae; genus Bucorvus; species Bucorvus abyssinicus. The sequence continues at coordinate 3,786,471 of CM020039.1, read as the reverse complement.
AAAACCAGAGGTCCTGGCATCTGGTGGCCACTAGGAAACCAGAGCTATTGGAGTTATTAGACATTGCATCCTGGTCATATTCCAAGACAAACAATTATATTTGGCTTTCTTAGAATTCCTTACTGTTTCAGAGAAAATCATATATTCTTCTACCCATTCAAAGGCACTGGGCAGTGTTTATTTGTGTATTTCTTGCTTCATCTCTTATTATCTGAAAAGGGCTATATTAGGTTTTGCCACCTGCATAACTATCCTGAACTCTCATTCCCTGGAGTGATGGAATGCGGACAGGTTGCATATCCTGCAACGAGACTTACAGAAACAGTTTACATGGATGAAATCCTTTAGAGTCGCCCAAGTATCACTGCGAGGAAGTAAGAGAATACTGCACTGCGGTACCAGCCTGGCTCCCTTTTCTGTTCATCTCTCATGCACTGTCCATCCACATGTCACTTCACAAGAGTGCTTTTCCCAGGATGTAGGATCTTTGTGTCAAAGGTAAGTATTTACATTCCCTGTGTCTGTCAGTCATCTGGCGTCAGTGCTCCAAATTACCCCTCTTAGCATCCTTCTTTGGCCATAAAAGAACTCAGGTTGTTAACCGTCATTCTGAGTCACTCCTCAGTTAAAGGGATAAATTAGCTCAAAACACTAGATAGGTGTTTAAATATCCACTCCTTTAACATTCTTCCAGAGATCAAAAAAGTCAGTGAGAGATACTGAATAACTAATCTGGATATCATGACAAATTTACCCTGAAAACTCTTTCCACCTGCTGTTGCTGCCCTTTGAGATTTCCAAGAGGTCACAACTAAGCAATAGCTGTATATAAACATACACCCACATGCATTTTTACTTGATTCGAGTATAAGAGCTTTGGCCACTCTAACGTTCCTCTTACCCAAGGATTACAACCTTGATTAATTTCTCTATTTGTAAGAGTCATGTATATTGTTCCAAGAGTGAACACCGAGATGTATTTTCTGGCTTGAATGGGTTTCCTGTATTTTTTTGGCTGTACAGGGACAGATTTTTCATGAGTATATGAAATAATTTGATGTTTTCTCGAAGAGTAATGCTTCTGTTGTTACAAGGAAGAGAGGAGAATGATCCCTTTGGATAGCTGAGCATTGATTTATGATCTGAGCTATCACATCAACAATTAGCTTAACAATAAAATACTGTTGCCGAGAGGTTCCTTTTTTATGGTCTCTATTTACACACCAGCAGCATAAAGCACAGCTGTGCTCTGAGCTCACCATCCTGCTGCTGCTTTGCTGCAAGACTGAGGAGAACAAACAGTTTTTGGAGAAATGACAATTGTTTCCAAGACTCTCCTCAGCTAGATAATTACCAACACCTTCCTTCCACAAGAAGTGATTTTAAATTAAAATCAGGCTCAAACTTCCACATTTATACCCAGGAAAAACATTTAGCTCGAACATTTTCTACATTTCAAGTGGCAGAGGAGCTGATATCATTAAACAGAATGAGTATCAGTGAAAGCTGTGTCTACACAGTTTCTTAAACAGCAGCAGCGCAGTTCTGCGGTTGGTGTGATGAGACTGCCCCTTGCTGAGCAATATTTTCCCACGATTTCCTTAGGTTTTGCATGTATCTGGCAGGCTGCAAACCTGTTGGAGTGGGGATTGTATTTCAAGTTCTTACTTTTCATGCATGAGAGCACAGTCGGATCAGACCTGGTGACCTGAGTTCACGGGTGCAAACACTACACAAGTAGTAATAAAAATATGAGAAAACTCACAACTTCACAAAGTGACCTTTCAGAAAAAAAATCAGTGTGCATGGAGATACTTAAACCTCATAGATTTTTATCCAAGTTCAATATACACTATCTGAAGAGTATTCTTGAAATGTAAAATTTGAGTACAATTCCATGCTCTGCACTTCTGATAAGTGCTAGATTTCCTTCCTTTAACCAGAAGACAATAACCACAGCTATCTATACTCCCACATTCATCACACAGACTAACTTCTGCTGTGACGGGCACAAGACTTACAGTTACAGTGGGAGAAATATAACCAGAGCTAAAAGCTAAGCCTATGAACTGATCCAAACATTAACTTCCTAACCTCCCCCCGAGGCAAATAGCAACTTCACACTGCAGAGCAGGGGCTGTACATTGTACCCCCTGACACCCCGCAGATTCCTTTGTGGTACAGAATACATTAATAAGGGCAAAAGGTTATTTTCCCGCAAAGTTTGTAAATTAAATTCTATAGTAAACCAAACAAAAGGCTACATGAGTGTTCGCTTATCTACAAGAAATGAACTCAAAAGAAAATATTTCATTTCAGATTTTGCAAGGGTGCCCTAACAATAGATGCTTATGCACCACAGGTACTCAGCAAATGAGGCTAAATTAATTAATATCAAATTTCAGTCAAATGTACTGACCTAAGAAAGGTTTAAAATTTTTTTTTCCAAATTAATCTAGGTTTTAAAACTCTCACTAATGAAAGTAGAGAGAAAGTAATTGTAAGGAAGAAAATATTTTATTTAAGCTGATACCTTTTAAAGCACATAGGCTTGCAGAGTGGTGCAAATGAGACATAAAGGATGGACTAGGAAGTTACCTACTTGAGTGTGTTAGATAAGTCATCTTAAGGTATAAGTTGTCTAACTTACTTGGATTTAAACCAGCTACAGAAATATTCCCTGCCTCACACTGAACAAAACACCTTGCATTTGCTGTGTGGAAGGTGTCAAAGTGAGCACCAAATTGCACATTAAACTGTGAAAAGGTAGATAACGGAGGCCTCTGAGGAAGTGTCAGCAAGAGCTGCCCTCCTTCTCCCCTGCATACACAGGGCACAGGCACAGCCTCCTGCCAGATCACGGCAACAGCAAACGGGATTCCTGGCACCTGCACTGCAGGCTTCTCTGCTGGAGCTCGTCGCTCCACTGAACAGCCTTTCTCCCTCCACAAACTCCAGCTCATCCAAAGACACCGAAATTTCAAAAAATGTTCAGAGACCACAATCAATTAATGTCTTAAAAGCTGAACTTTGTTCTGAACACTTAACTGTGTCTACTGTGCATCAAACATAACCAAACCAACACAGTGGATCCTGCAGGTCAGAGAAGTATGAATTTTTTTTTTTCCTGCTCTTCAACCCAGCTCTATCTAAACAAATCTCCATCCAGATTGTCAGAGATCCTGACTCCAACAGCACCCTGTGCCAATTGTTTCACACAAAGATGCACAAAACCCCACAGCTGATGGGTCTGAGATAACACAGTCTCAGGGATACCTTCTCCAAATTTCCTCAACACTGGTGAAGTCACACATCCAGAGGTTCTGTAACAGGCCCAAGCACCTGACTTAAAAGTTATGGGAGAAAAATTGATACTTTTAGGATCATGTTTTCTCCTGGTTTCCTCAAATTTTGTCTAAGATTTAGGGATAGGAACTGAGATTTTAAGTAAGAGTGGATATTCTCATCTTCACATGATTCCAACATCTGTAAGATTAAAAAGAAATAAAAATTCTTTGCAATAAAAATCAAAGCTGGAAATTCTGCAGGACTGCTACAGATTGGCATGATCTTTTAAAGTAAAAAATTAGTATGTGCTATACATTAAAGCAATAACATCCTAAGGCTAGTACAATTAAAACTCATGAAATTCTTAGTGCTAAGCCCAAACCTCTTGTAAAGAAAAAAATCTGGAATCACCTGTATCCCTTAGCAACATACTGTATTACTCAGTTTTATTTATATTATGTTTTTATAACTTGAATCAAACAAAGTAACACCAACTTTGTTCTGTTGCTTTACACAGATGCTATTTGTTTGGTACAGTCTAGACTTTTAAGCAATCCTAATTTCTAATCAGCCCCATGGGACCTCAGTGGAATATATATAAAGAAAAGTAGAGTAGTGAGGTAAATTCTTCAGTTTTGTGAAATTAAAACTCAGAGTTGCATTCAGATCAATTTTTACAAGACAAATGTTTTGTATGTTATGATTCTCCATTCATACACATTAGAATTGCTGGTAGACTGCTCCTGAAAATCAAGAAAGCAAAATACCTGTATCACCTTAGGGAACTTGAGGAAAACACAAATAAGCACACACACAACTGCCCCCTCTAGATTTCTTTCAGTGTTATCCGTCTTAAAGTCAAAGTACACCTTTCGCTCTGAGAGAGGGAGCTCTCTCTACTACAATGACTTGAAAGAAAAATTAAATATATTTTCCCTTTCCTTGACAAACAGACATACAGCCCACATGCATGATCACTTTACAGAGAGCTACAAACATGATATGGAGCATTTAAGAAAGTTACACGAAGTCACTCCTCAAGTTACATTGAAAATAGAATCTAGGTTTCCTTATTCCTTATCCCACAACAAGCTCCTCATGTTTTATCTGCAGAACACCAGCTTCCTGCCCTAACCACAAAATACCTAATAGAAGTCAATATCCTGCTACAGTTCCGTGATACCATCAGCCAGGAATTAGTGATTTCAGGCTTATCTAGAGCAGAGGCTGCGGCGGATATAAACTCAGCGTGTACAGTAAATTTCACAACTCTGCCAAGTAATTGAATGAATTGTGGTGGTCTCGCCTTACAGAGAGCGTCTGGTTTCAAAGAGAATTTGAATTACTTTCCCATAGTAGTTTTACGAGGAACTTATTTAATGAAGTGGTTTAGCTCTCTTCTGCACTTTTTCAGGTACAAGTGGATACTGGTGTTACTTTGATACAGTGTGAGGGAACACCTAAATAATCAGGCATAGGATGCACTGACATTCAACACGTGAGGAAAATAAGGATTACTCATGCCAGACACTAAATACATTTCCAGTAGAAACAGTATAATCAGCTCAGTGAAGCCCAAACGACTATGTAAGGTGCAGGATAAATTCTCACTGACTTCCATAAAACACAGCAGCGTAGACCACATCTGACAGCAGAGTGAGTGGGTTTTAACTGTCTCTACCTTTCTTTCTTACTATCACATCCACAACTTTTAAAGGTCTTACAACAGATTTTTTTTCTGCCTATCTATAAAAGGGGAATGAAAAAAGAAGAAATATCCATGACTTCAAAACTAAAGAAAACTCACAACATTGTTCATAAAGATTAATCTTGCTGTCTCTTCTTTTTTTTTTTTATTTCGAATGAACACATGCAGATAAAGCAGCGCTGTAAATCTGAGCTCTGCAAGGTGCTGGGCTGCAGCAGGGCCCCTCTACACAAGCATGTAGTGGAGCTAGCCTGTACCTGTGTCTCCCTGCACATTCCTCTGGCAAAGGAATTCAGGCCCAAACTCTGGTACCCCTCTGCCCTCCTCCGAGTGAGCTCATAATTCCGGAATGAAGGGGAGGGAAATAACTTTCTCCCTGGAATTTCTTTAATGGAAATTATAAGGACACGTCTTGAGGTAGTGGATGCTAGAAGGATTTTGCCTGGTTATTCCTACACACAGAGGACACATTATTATATATAGAAAACATAACTACCTCAGCAAATTAGTTTTGGGTAAATTCAGCGTTATCACATAATCCAAACAAAATCTGTGACCAGTATCACTGCACCAGGATGACTGGGCTGACAGTCTTCTGTGCAGGGAAAATTGTAAAACAGTCATTCCAGATCTGAACAGTAGCTTAATAAAAACATGTAAGAAAACAAACAAAAAAACGCCCAAAGCCCCCAAAGATTCCTATTCCTTTGTTTCACAAGCTGAGAGGTAAGAAAGAAAGGGGAGATGGATCTGGAGAGACACAGCCAGCTGCAGAACACTTCTGTGTATAGCAGCTCAGAATAAACTTATTAAATTCCCATACCGGGTTTTTGAAATGAAAAAAACCCAAATCACCCGTTGGCTGAAATTTGCTCAATATCTATCGTTTAATGAATCAGATTAACGTTTGGGGAAAAAAAAAAAACCACACAGAAACAGAAGTAATTCAAAATCACAGAGGGGTTTTTTTTAATGTATCATTAGTTTACTTCTCTCTAAAATACTTGGTAAACATTTTGGTTTGCGGTTCGTAAAGTATCTTTGCATAGAGCTGAAGAGTTATAGTAGCACTGGAGATCTGGTATAAACATTAATTAATTCTACTCTACCACTGTCAGACTGCAGTTGAGACTAACTAGCTGGTGTTTAATCCTCTGTGAAACATGTGCAGAACTTGGCTGGAGAGTGTGAAGCTGAAAGATAAAAACCAACCAGATCCTTTGGAAATCTCACAGCATCATGCTAGCACACAGAAGAAAATTCAATTGAATGGAGAGGCTTTAAATAGGCATAATCCGTTCTTTACAGTTTTGTGCCTTACTGGTTAGAGATTCAACCCTTCCAGATGCCCAAAAGCAGACTGAACGAGTTGAATTCTACCATTGGTCTGCCCTATGACCTGGGGCAAAGCTTTCTTGACACGTGTAAGATGGTAATATAAACATTTAACCTGCCACAAAGTAACGTGGTCAGGCACAGCTGAAGGACATCTGCAAATCACTCAGACCCTGGGGCGAAAGACAATACAGTTAACACCACCAGTGATTATGGACTTCAAAGTTAAAACTGCAACACATTACTTTGCATTTCTCCAAGGGAAACAGTATGAAATGCATGTCCAGGATAAGTGAACCCTAGAAAAGGGACCAAACAGACCAAATATTGTTGCCGTAACTTTAACAGGTCTGTTCGTTTCAGCATCCAACCTATTGTGCAACTCTCAGCACTCCAGAGGGTCTGCAAACACATTTTACCTTCAATGTAAAAAGTGCCCTGTGACATTAAAAGATGTTCTGACCCAGACCGCAGTTTGCAAAGTCTTGGAAGAGCAGTCTTTGCAAAAATTCTGGGAGATTTCCTGCAGATTATTTGAGATACAGGAGGCCCTCACCTCCCAGAGACTCTGCTGAGGGCTTTCAACACTCCACATGCTCCAGGGCCAATCCATTCACATGGAGATTGTACCACAAAGAGATAGGAGGTCAAACCACAGTTTGGAGCTCACTCTAATTATCTCGTCAGATTTTGGTTTAATCCTAACAAGATTATAGATTCACAGAGATTAAGGTTGTTAAAAGCACCACAGAACAAACCATATAATCACTGCCTTGAAGAGACCAGCTAAAGCATTCTGTTTATGGTCACCAACTCATTTAACTTTAAAACCTCTGTGGAGTTTAAAGAGTATTTCCCGTATCTATTTGTGGTAAAAGTAGGTTAAGGATCTGAGATATACTCTGATGACTAGAATACCGCACCTTTGTTACAGAAGTAGTTTGAAAGCTTCTCCCCTTCACCACCCTATTAACATCTTTCCTCTATATTTTGCTTACGCATTATACCTTCTCAAGTCACAGCAAAAAGCCAAGTACCATCTGTAGGAGGATTTCATGGACAGTTTCCAGTTTAAACCAAAAGTACTCTATTAGGTTAAAAATTCACTACTACTCCTCCTCTGTAAAAATGATCATACAAGGCTTACAGTAAGACAGAGCTGTTAAAGACGGTGTTTCAGATGAAAACAGATAAAAAACTTCTGCTAAAATAGCAATCAATGCATTTGTGTTACACCTCTTCCCCTAGTGAAAGTAAAAAGAACGTACATTTCAGAAGTACGCCGCAAATAAAGCGCCTGACTTTTGGCACCCAGGGCTATGGCAGACCACCTTGGTCACGGCCACAAGACTGAGACTCACCACGCTTCAACCCTTTCCAGTAATGAAGAGTCAGCATGTTCTATGCAAAACGCTATACAGTGTGCGATACAATACAGGACGTGCCAACCTCACCTTCCAGCCAAATCCACTTCACACATGCTGCCGTTCATGTAGAAGGTATTTACAAAGACAGTTACTTTTATAGATAATGCTCCAATTTTTCAACCCCTTCACACACACTTTGATGACAGTCTAAAAATCTCATGAGGAGGGCTGAGGCTGAAAGCCTACAGGCTCCTTTTATGGAAAAGTCTGAAGACTACTATAAATTCTTAATTTTCCAAGCTTGCTTTTTGCCAAACGATTTTGCCCCTTCAGGCTATGTTCTTCCAGTTCAGTTACACCCTGCGTTGAGGATAGCTTTAATCATCAAAGTAGAATACAATGAGTCACCTTCCTATTGTTTTGATGTGTTTCCACTATGGCAGTAGTGGTAATTCCAAACTGCTCTCTACATATATGTTCTAAAGAGCAAATGACATCTACACACTCCTTCACAGCAAAAATGTGATGGATATTAGGAGAATTATTACAACTTTAAAAGGGTCCTGCTCCTCTTTGGGAAAGCCAAACAATTATTCATGGAGATAATTAATTTACTTAGCTTTGTTACAGAAATGAGATGCATTTATATATGTTTTTCTGGAAAATTGACTTGACAGCTTATAAATTCTAAAGTAAAGTATTAATAGATTCATCACTCCTATTATAACTATCATTTTCTAACAAAACACTTTTGGTTTAAGACTCTAAAAAGAGCTAGATATTCTTTCATGCCCACAGAGAGACTTCCTTACTACTTGTGAGGGCATGACCTTAATTAATAGAAAATAATCTCTTCAATGATTCAAACAAAAAGATAAGGAACATCAGGAGCTGATTTGAAAGCATGCAGTAATTAAAAAATTGTGAAAAGACAAAGCACTGACTTATTGCTATTTAGAGCTTTAAAATTATGCTACTAGTAAAAAAAAAAGTAGGAAAATTATTTTTAGTTTCACTAACATTTAATTTGTGGAGATTCTAAGAAGCACAGGAGCATTTATAAGTCCATTCCTTGTATAACTGCACTTTCATTTTACTCTCCTCTGCTTCTTAGATCAAAACCAACCCCTCCTAACAGTGCTATAAGCTTTCAGCTTACTCTGTGCGAACATTATATCCCCATCTCTACAAAGCTGCAGGTTTTGGTGACTTTGCTCCTCCCCACCCCACCCCCCCCAAAAATGGTAAAGAAACAGTTAAGGTTGCTGTCACTACCTTGTTTCCAACCTCCTTCCCCTTCAAGGGAAAAATGACAAATATGCAAAACCAAAGGAAAAGGAAGTATTACTCTAATTTCTTGACTATTGCCTTTTCTAGCTAGTTCCTGATTAGTCCAGGTACAACACTTAGATGCTGTTTAGATTTTACCTGTGTTATACATCACACTGAGGTCTTGCCAAATGCCTGTGTCAAGGATGGAATCGTTTGTTCTATTAATAATGGGAAAAGCAACGAACATTAGGTGCAATCCTCCTAAAGAGATTTGTGCAACAGAGATTCCTAGGTAACAGGCATTGACACGTCCTCACCGCTGCTGAGAGTGAGGCATCAGAAGCAGCACTACAGGCTTTACTGCCAGGAGTCATACTGGCAGCCTCTCAAGACTACCGAGGCACAACGGAGAGCTGGAAAGGCAGATGAGCTAAGAGCACGTTGAGGCAAGGGCTGAAGGCTGTACAAAGTGCAGTAGGTTCCACCCAAACAGGAGAAAATAGAGCAGGGAGTGAATAAGGCAAACTCAGAATACAGGAGCTACTGATTGAAGCAGATCAGCCAGTCTGCTGATCTGTTGATTGAGAGTGTTGATTCTCTCAAGGCAACCAAGTAAGCAGAGACTATGCAAACTGGATGGTGCTGGTTTAGAGGCCCAGTGACTTTGACACAACCAAGACTAATCAAAATTCTGCAGAAACAAGAAGAAGGGAAGCTAGCACAGGCCATAGGGATCTCTACAGCTTTGCATCTGTTTGGGTAAAAGAAGAATCAGAGGGTCAGCAAAGTCACTTCTGACCAGCAAGGACTGTTAAAAAATGTGACAAAAAGCCAGAGAAGCAACAGATCCATGGAGCAGCTTCCTTTGACGTGGTATTAATTCCTCCTCTTCACGCTACCTCAGACCTGAGTGGAAAGGAAGCCATTCTGAAAAGAACAGATGACTTTGAGCACAAGTAATAAGATTAATATCAAGACCTTTTCAAGTGTAGAAAGTTAAATACAGCTACTGGAGACTGCAGCAACACGGCTTCCATGTAAATCACACCACCACAGAAGGGGAAGTTGTATAGAAAAACCCAAGGCCCCTCGACTGCAGGAAATCTGTGCAAAAAGCACAGGAACAAATTATTTGCTTTCTCCAAGTATTTTCAGATTCATTGCCTACACCTCCACATCCCCTATTTGCAAGGAACAGGTAATGAGAACTGCATGACTCCACTAACTGCTCTTCCTTCCCAGATGGGTAAACTGAAAGAAGTGTATCAAGGTCAGTTAGGTTTTAAAGCCTTCTCAGGAGAGCGAGAGCATTCTTGGGTTATAGGCATAGTTTGAAAGAAAAAGAAACCAAGGAAATGAAGTTCAAAATGTCAATGACTGATCTCTCTTCCCACTGATCTTCTTCCTCCGACAATACTTAACATTGCAGGCGCTATCAAGACTGCATTTCACAGGTACCCTCCAAAAACCAACTCAGCCTCCTTCCAATGCCTTACAAAACAGACCGACCTTGCTAGAACAACCCCTTATGCAGGTAACAGCAGAAGTGCTTTCATTTTACTTTTGTCCAGAGTAACAAAGCAAGTAGTCCTTTATTTTGAGACTAGATTCTCAGAGAGCTTGAAAATCATCTATCAACCAAAGCTTCAAAAAATTCTTATTTTTTCTTCTTTGTCATCATTATAATATTTAAGCTGAGACACAGGCATTACCAAAGTCATTTCATTTTTGACCTGGTAATACAACTTCATACTGGTATCTAGGCAATAATTCAATTTTAAATCATTAGCCACAGAGGGGCACACAAACCCACTTAGAAAGGAAGAGAGGAGGTCGAGTACATCAAGAATTCTAGTAGCAAAGGATTTTTCATCTCTAATTACCATGACTTCATGATCATCTCAAAATACTGTTACAACACTACATTATAAGAATATCACAAAATGCCCTCCCTACTTTAGGGACATCAGTGTGACGTAGTAGTAGCAGTTCTTAAGCCAGGGGAACACAGTGGCTGCCAGTAAAGCTGGCTTGTCCAGAAGGAGAAATAAAATGCTTCCTCAGGTCACATAATGCCTATCACACCTATGGAAAAGGCAGCCACAACCTTAGGTGGACAATGATATTAAAAAAGCTCCTCGGAACACAACCACAATCGTTGATTCATTTCATAGCTGCCATGACCTAACACAATATTTGAGTGCCAAATAAATGCCACATTTTATGCTCAATTATCTTTAGAACCCAGAAAATACTCAGCAAATAAAGAATTATTTGCTTAGATGGGAGAGAAAGGGATATTCAGCTCTAAGTGAAAATCTTTCATAAAACTCAGCATTTCTTGGCAAGGACTAGATAATCAGCACTGTTATGAACTGTCTGCTGCTTATATTTTTTAATTTATATTATTATAATCATTATAATATATTATTATAATTATATATATTATTTTGCTACAGAACCAGGAAATAATTGTCATTATTTTGCTATGGACCTACTACCATTCAAACCTGACCTTTGCAGTAGGTGAATCTTCACCAAATGAGTGTCTCCACACCCTGGCACTCTTACAGATGAGAAGCTGCCTTATCTGGTGAACAAAGCCGGACATTTACAACATTAAGTTTCCACTTTACATTATTTCTTGAATTCTGTAGGCTCCTCCCTTACACATGTAACTTCAGTGCAGATGTTACTACTTTCCCAATAAAGCTCACTGCTATGTAAAGATACCGCTGTAAAAGTCAAACTAGAGGAGGATTGCATACTTACAAATACCAACCGAAAAAGAAACAGAAAAACCCTTTTTAAATAAATCTTAACGGATAAGATCATATTTGCAGAAATTGAAAGTGGAATGATGAGAGCCACAACTCTGAATTTAAATATCCATAGTTAAACAGCTATTTTTTCCTCTCAGAGCTCTGGGATGAAATTTGTTTTTGGTATAAGGTCACTGAAAACAATGAGCTTGGTTCAATTAAGCTGGTCCAGTACATACTAAATGAAAACACATTATGAAACATTTGTATCATAGACATAAAAAAAACCACCCACACAGAAAACCTGGGATATAGTAAGAGAGAAATAAGATCACTTGGGCTAGCTTGTCACAATTAGCAGAGCCTCAGCTACTCGAAATAGAGCAGACTGCCCAGAACTGGTTTTGGCCCACAGTTTTTATTTGCCTTACCTGGATACTGTAGATGTTCTGCTGAACAAGATACTAAGCACCAGAAAAAGAGGGTATCTCTAGTTAATCTACACATTAATTAGAAAAAAAAAATATTTGGAAGAGTTGCAAGTACATGACATCCAGACTCATAAAATAAAACCTAATTGAACTCTGTGTGAAAGCTTAGCTGTACCAAGAGAACGTGTCAGACAGTAAGTCCTCACAGCAGTTCCTTACGATATGACATCAAGACTTGCACACACCGGAGGTGTGCTCAGCTACCTGAACACTGCAGAAAGGGAATGACTGAGGAGGTACCATCTTACCTGGACACCAGGGGTGCTCTCCAGTGGGCACACAATGACTGCCAAGACTATGACGCAGCTCAGCTTTGTGAAGAGATGAGAGTCTCAAATTTCATTACAAGAGGCTGTCTCTAGACTTTCTGACCATTTTCATCTCATGCTTCACCTCATTTACAAGAGGATGTCCCAGAAACATCAGCAAAACTCTGATTATCCTTTTAAAAATCCCTCTTCTAAAAACCATATTTTGCCCTGTCACCTGGAAAAGCCTCAGGGGCGGGCAGCAATTAGCCATGGCAAACACCCATCCCTCTGGCACTGTTTCCACATTTTGTCTTATTCCCCCAGCTCTGGACCAACTTCTGTCATTTGTCTTCCAGTGTAACGAATGTCTTGAAGACAGCAGTACATTATTGCCTCATGCTTGCACAGCATCTGGTACTGACACTCGTGGTTCATTATTAATGCAAATTACTGATAGCGAAAGATTGAAAACAGGAATGAAGCAGGGCTTCTGGAGTGACTTCAGCTGAAAGCTCTTAGGGGAAGCTCTACAAAAAAGGTAACAATCTCTACAAAGTAACCTCAGTTGTAACAGCAAGTCATCCATGGCTCAAGAAAACTTAAAAGAGTGCTTTACAAGACTATTGTAATTGTCTATTACAAGACTAGCTGTACTATCATTCAAAATGGATCATCATTCCTGTCCAGGAAAAATAAGTACAAGCGGAGAAATTAATTATGACACACTTTAAAATCTTATTCTTACAGCTAGAGGGATGACTGCACCTTGAAACTGAGACCTCTGAGTCAAAGCCATCTTTGATACAACTTTACTCAAGATGCTGGCCTGACCTGCCTACTAGACATGTCCACAGTAACATCCCTAAGAACGCTCAGCAACTTAGTACAATATTTTAGGGTGTTTCTTTTACAACAGAAAGTTATTTAATGAGATTATTTGAAAGAAAAAGAAGATGCACAAACTTAGAAACCCCATCATCTTCAGCAGCAAGTGCTTTAATAGTTAACTTTGTGAACAGTCTTATTCCTATTAACCTGAAGTTTTTACCTCATTTCATTAACTTTGCACTTCACCATGCTCAGACCGTTCCAATTCTATAGCAGAGAGCTATTAAGGAATGTTTCAGAGATCCTGCATTTCCTGAAAAAGCTCTGCTTACTGCAAAGCCAATTTCAAGCACTAGTATTTTCTCGTAACAGCTTACTTCATGCTGGAAGGTGTGAGGGCGTGGTTTTAACTCAGTGATACCAGAAAGTCATTCCCCTACTACTGCAGCTGAAGTTGACACAAACATAGTTGTGTATCTTTCCCGTTGAGCATGTTTGACAGCATTTTTAAGAAGAATAACTAAATGCATTAACTGCTTAGACGTGTAAAGCACTAAAACTAAGTATTTTAAGGACCTATTTCTGATTTTTTTTTCATACTTTTAGACTGATTACACAAGAACAAAGATTTTGCTTGTTTTCTAACCCTGAAGAAAACTGACAAGAAGACTTAGAAATGGCACGTAGATATTAATCCTACTCAGTGCAATCGACTTAAATTGACAAGGTCCCTTTATGGGCAATGAAATATGGCAGAGAACTTACAAAAACCGGACTGCTTCAGAGATGTGCTTTCCCACAGTATGAAGTAAAATACGAGCAAACAATTTAAAATCTGCTGTCAGTTACATCTTCATCAGTCAGGAATAACTTCACTGACGTGCTGCAGGAATTCGCAAAAATGACTGTAAATTGTGGCACGTTTGTTTCAAAAAGCCCTGAGAACACTTGCTTTAGAAAAGCCATTTCTACACAGATTCCACTGCAGCAAGAACACTCGGAAGAACAGTTCTTGGTTTTGTTGAAGAAAATTGTCTAATCTTTTAATCTTTGAGAAGATTAGAGCTTGTAACTACCACCTGATCAGGCTGATGAAATTCTACTAGTGCAATTGATTATAAAAAGTGCAAAGCAGAATCAAGCCTTCCATATTTATGAAAAGTATAAACCCCTCTGCTATTAAAGCCTTTTCAAAAGATTTTTTTCTCAGAAGGTTCAAAATCCTTAACATTTTAACCAAGAGTAGCAAAAGTAGTAGAAAAACATTGGCTGACAACTCAAGAACCGGTTTTAACTGTTTTTGTTAGAAGCCTGTTAGGAGTTGAATTAAAATAAACATGCTTCAAACACGTTACACTACTTCCATTAATTCACTGTAGCATATGTGCTATAAAACCCAGACCGCAAAGATCAGAGTATTGTACAATCCTGATTTACATCACAATATAACAAAGTGATTTTTTTTTTTTTACTGCTGTACATCAGCTGGACACTTAATTACAGATTTTCCAAAGAACTCTTATTCACTACAGCTGAGCAGGCAAACAACTTCAGCAACCCAGCTGCTGAAAATCTACTGCAACATCAAAAAAAAAAAAAAAAAAGAAAAATTATGAACATTTTAAAAGCCTGTGATCCCTTACTAATCTGTTTAAACATTAATTAGGAACAGCGAGAGAAAATCTGTGTTTATTGTCAGACTTGTCAGACTGACAGATCATAAAGTCATTGCTTCTGTATGCCAGCTTGGAATTTAAAACATTACTAATTCATAGTCACAAACCCTGATACAATACTTAACAGCTTAATCCTTTAAATTCTCACTTTTACTCAGTTACGAGGTGTTCTGGGTTGGATCCCTTGCAAGGAAGGATCTAAAGGGTCGCCTTTTAACAGGAAGGCCTGAGAAGAGGCTAGAAAAGCACGGAAGGCAGTCAGTTGCAAGGAGAGATACTGAGCATCCTTTCAGACACAGAAAGCTGTTGCACTGAGTACTTTCACCCCAGCGTACTCTGCAAAAACTAATCAAACTCGAGCAGACCAAAGGCACAAAAGAACTTCGGAGCAAAGACGTACGGCAATTAAAAAAGAAACCCCCCTCTCTCTGCGAGGCGGGTGGGGAGGTGTGTGTTTTGTGGCAGAGCGATGCCCAGACCCCGACAGGTTCGACTAAGCGCGGCCGGGACCTGCACACTTACCCCACTCGCCAGCTCCGCGCCCAGCCAGAGGAGCAGCAGCACCAGCACCCTGCAGGGAGAGCAAACGGACAGTCACCCGCGGGGCCGGGGCGAACACCGCGGGGACGGGGCCGCCGCGCCTCGGCACTCACCCTGCGCGACCCGCGACCGGCGGGGCCGGGTCGCGGCCCATGCTTCAGGCAGCCTGCGGGGACGGCGGAGAGGACGCAGCCTGGTTACGCGCCGCTGCGCCCGCGCGGGCGCCGGCTCCGCGCCGCCGGAGGAAGAGGAGGGCCCGCCGCCGTCACTCAAGGCGGGCAGCCCCCTCCTGCGCGGCCGCGGGCCGCCGCCGCTCAGCTCCGCTGTGCGGCCGCTCCACCGGCTCCTTGTCCCCCGCTACCGCGGAGGGCCAAGGGTGGCTCGCCTTGGGGCAGCGGCCGGGCGGACCGCGGGGTCGGTCACCACTCGCTTCCCGCCGCTGCCCCTCAGGGCACCCGCTGCTTTACCGCTCCCCGCGCCGGTGCGCGCGTGCCAGAGCGTGCCCGGGCAGAAAGTTTGCGCGGCTCTTCGCCGAGGCGTCGCACCTGAGCAAGAGCGGGGCGGGACGAGACGGAACGGGACGGGACTGGACCGGGTGAGCCCCCTCGCAGCCCCGCACCCCGCCGCCCGCCCCTCCTGAGGTGCGACCCGGCACTGCCACCAGCTCCCCCTGCCCTCACACACCGAGGTGCTTCCGCTGGAGAAAATAGTCCGGCGTCCAGCGGCTACACGCCCGGTGGAGGTGCGGGGCGGGGAGAGGCAGGCGCCCGCCCTTCGAGCCGACAAAACCCCGGTGCCCAGGGGGAAGGGAGGGTGGCGGCGGGGAATCACAGCCCGCTCAGCGCGGGGCGGCAGTGCGCCCTGCCCCGTACCTCACACGCCCGCACCCTCCGCCGCCGGCCACCCGCCCGCCTACGGTGCGGATGAATACTGTGGTAGTAGTCCCGGGAGGACTTGAGCCGGGAGAAGCGGGCGAGTGCGGCAGAGGGGCGGGCGGAGGCGTCGGGGCTGCCGGCGGGAGCCGCCTGGGGGGAGCCGCGCTGCCTCGCCGAGCTATGCTCGCGTCGCAGGGCCAGCCCCGGAGCTCCTGAGCGGGCAGGATGGAGCCGCGGTGGTGGAGCCGCAGCCTGGCTGCTGGCTGCTTGTTGCTGCTGCTGGGGTGCTGGGGGCCGGAGGAGGCGGTGGCGGCGGTGAGTGCGGAGCGCCCTCCTTGTTCTCCTCAGGCGCTGCCCGGTGCCGCTGTCCCTGCCGGGCGCGGCGGCAGTGCAGAGCCTCCGGGGGAGCTTTGGAGCCCCTTTAAAAGTGGGGTGGCTGAGGGTGGGGTCCCCGGGGGCCGCCGGCCGCGCTGGGGCTGGAGGGGCCGCAGCGGGCCGCGGCCCCTGACAGGAGCCCGGCGGCGCCCTCAGCCCTGAGGGTGGTGGGCGATGTGAGGCCGGGCCGCGCGCGGGAGGGTCTCGGGCCGCGCCGCCCTCAGGTGCTCGGGGCTCCGGGGCCGCGCCTCTCCGGGCAGAGCCCGCCCCGAGCGCAGGCTCATCGGAGCTAACGGCGTCGAACCGGCTCTCCGCGATGCTCGCGTGCCGCTGGCACGTCTGGGTTGGCCGGTGGCTACGGGGAGGCAGGAGGCAGCAGGAGTTCGAGACGGTGGAAGCCTCCAGGACAAAGGAGGAAAAGTCCTCCCTTGCTTTCCCCTGCAAAGGACCTTCGTGAAGAGGTGTCTTGAGCTCTTGCTAGTGAGCTTTCGCCTGCATCTGTAAGCCACACCTGGATGTGCCGGAGGGCTGTGTCTCAGACCATGACTTGGTTTTCCTGAGGGTTGTCTTTCTGCTTTCTAAAAACCCTTGCTGAGATGCTAGCGGAGATGGTAGATGTGTGCAGTGTGGCAGAGGGTGCACAGTAGGTGGCTTGGAGAAGAATTTTGTTTTCTCTCTTTGGGAGAGGGATGCTATCCCAGCTTTCCTGGAGTGGCTGGGCCCTGAAACTGAGAGGAGGGGAAAGTGACCGATGGCTTCCAGTTTCAAGGTACCTGACTGAGAGCTTCAGCTGTTAACAAGTGGTGAAATTAACTAAAGGCTCATACTTTAACATGGGTTGATTTCAGCTTTTCACAATCCCTCCTCTGGCTGTCAATTTTTTTTATGTTTACTTAGAAGGAAAAATTAATCCAGTTTTCTGTTGTTTAGGATTACTCTCTAGTTGCAAAATCATTGTATGTTATGGGAATAGGTGTATAATACCTTTCTGCTACTCACACCCCCTCCATCCAATTTTGTAGTTAGAGCTGACAAAATCTTATTTGTCTTGAACTCGCCTTTGAAGTGCATTCCTTTACAGTGAAACTTTGTAGACCTTTCATCTGCCTTTCCAAAAAGCAAAGACCAGCTATAATACCCTTCCTCTTCTCCCCCTCCTTCTTACCATGCCCAGGTGCTTACCCAAGCGTAAGTGATACTAGTGTGCCAGCAGTGCTTAATGATTTGGCGAACTGCTTGTCTGTAATACTAGTTCTGCTGCTCTGTTAAGTACCACCTTGCCTCAGGTTACCTCCCGGAACTTGCACCCCCAAAGAAGGATCCTGTCAGGCCTACCTGCAGGACTTCATTGTTTTAGCAGGTGGGGGTTGAAGATGGGGAGCCCCCTTTCTTTCTTCGGGAGAGTGCCCAAGCAGAGTTTTGTGTGTGCAGTTGATGAGAACTTGAAGGGTCTGGAGAGGGGACTGTGCTGGGCTGACCCTGTAGGCAGTCCTCTGCCGTGGGAGGAAAAGACAATGGTAGAGTTGCTGGTTCTTGACACCACCTTGTGCTACAGTCTCTCTTTTAGGATGAGTCCCGCTGGGGATTTACTACCCCACAGTGAGATCAGATTAACTGATGGCCCAAGGACTTGTCGGGGTGGGGGAAAGAGAGAAGCCTCTGTTCCAACCTAACTAAGGCCTGTGGACGCTTTGTCTTAAGGGTCTAATGATTTCTTAATACTTTGATGTTCTGATGTCCTTGAATCTCCTGTGATGATAAGACTGAATGATGCTGATCCTTATTAATGAGGATCAGCATTTTATTTTCCTCACTGTCAGAAGAGTTGAATTAACGCTGTGGCAGTATGCTTGATATGTACTGTTTCTGGGCCTTTTATTTTGGGACCTTGGGTCAGAATCCTTCCCCTTCCTCCAACAGAATAAATCTGGTGGGGTGAGCTCAAGTCATTCTGGTGTCCTTAACTCATACCTTCTTGCTCCAGGTTGCTCAAATAGTGTATATGGCTGTGTGATCAGTTACAAGGTGACGGAATATAGTTGAGAGTCATCTGCCAACGTGGACATCATAAGGATATCCCGATGGCTTATTAAATGAATTGCCAAAACTTCATACTCAATTCAGGATGAATTTAATTGTTCAGATTTTATCACTGGATTTCTGTAGCCTGTTGTCTAAATTTGGTGAGTAGTATGTGGATCATGCTGTGTGGTCTTGTGCAGACTCATCGTTGATGTAGAACGAAGCGTCTAATACTGATGAACAGTGTAAAAGTAGCAGGGAGTCTGAGAATGGTCTTATTTCAGAGTGGGAGAAGGAGTGAGGTGGAAGATGATGTCAGCATTGCACGAAGTGATTTCAGGTTACACTGTTAAAGGTGCTTAGTTTTGTGTGCTTTCATCGGAGGTATGAATACTTATAATGTATGGTAAAGGGCAATAGCAGTGCTTAATGCCCCTCATGATTTTAATGTAAATTTACATACATGGATATATATAAACCAATTAGCTCTTCCTATAAGGAGATTTTTTTTTTCTTCTCTTAGCAGGTTTACCCTTGCACTGTGTTATAGAACAGTGATTGCAAGTTGTGTCTGGTTGATTAAAGAACACGGATGACTCGATTCTTGAACTGTGCAAATCTATGGAACTCACTTGAAGTTAGTGACTGACTATTGGTTTACAGTGAAAAAAAAGCATCTCTCATAGTTAAGGCCTAGGTTCTTTGAGCGTAAATAGACTTTGTCAGCCCAAAAGTTATTAAAAATGAAGTAACTCCTGCAATGTCTGTTTTCCTTTGCCTTCTGTTATAATTCCAGTTTGATAAGAAAGTATAGGGATGGAAAGAGTTGTTCAAATATGGTAAGGCAGACTGGCAAGATGGGCATCATTTGTGTTTAAGTAATGTGTTACTCATGAAAATTCTCTAAGTTTAGTTGAGATTTTTTTCCTTTCAGAGGTTACCATGTCATTAATTACAATGTACCAGATTAATATGGTTAATCTATAAATGATGGTCATCTGTGCTTCTCTTGTTTGACCTAACTGTTCCATTATGGTAATGGTGGTGGTTGTTATCATTTCCCATCTCATAACTGGCTGTGGCTCTTCCTAGTTACAAAAGATAGGTCTGTAAAAGCAGAAGGAAATGGATGCTGGCTTTCAGGATTCAAAAAGTATTTCATCCTGAAATTCCATGGATGTGTCTTGATTAGTCATGCACAAGACAGTCTTGATTTCATAACAGCAAGACTCCAACTCTCCTGCTTGCCACTTGTCATTTGACATGTGTTTGGCTTTTGACCTGCCATGGCTTTTAGTTAAAGATATATAGTAAAAGTTGTATCTCAGGGTCTGTTCTGGCACTAAAATACAAACACATCAAAGGAATCCTGATTGAAACCTAGTGTAAGAGCCATTTGGGCTGTAATAGGATCTTTGCACCTAGGCTTACAAAATTATGTATCTTATTCAGTTTTTCTGTGTGATGGATATAGGCGGATAGATTTAACCCTAGCAGTTTCCACTGAACTTCCTGGTGATGAATGAATTCATCTACTCACTGAAAGCTATTATCAAAGTCCCCCTTTTTTAGAAAGAAAGGGATGTTTTCCTAGGACACAGTGTTACTTAATTTATTTAACAGCAAATGTAACTGCATAGTGACCTTTTTCTGCTATGAATAAGCAATAGTGCTTGCTGCAGTGCATTTAGTTGCAGTTGGTTTTACTAGAACATGTTAAAACTTTCCTATATTACAAAACAACTGAAATCCATAAGAACATCCCACCAAATCTAATACACGTATTTGCTCTCTGGGGTGAAGTACACTAAGGCATCTGTTGTGCGCATACAGCGAAGATGTTCTGTGCGTTTTTATCGTTCATTCACTTAGATTCAAATCCTTCCTCCTCTGATGGCATCAATTGTGTAAACTCTCTGCTGACATCACCACATAACAATAACGTAGATAACACTCACTTATGCGTTCTAGGAATGGTATTACACAAGCGTACTGAATGGAAAGCAGCCTCTGCTGGGGGTCATAGTACCAGGCAAACTGCTCTGAATGAAGATGCTTTTTGCTTACCTGTTTCATAAGGCTGGATGGACTCAGTAATGTTCAAAACTACTGGGGTGCTTCTAAGTTCTTGCTATGTGCAGTGTTTGACCGACTGCAGATTTTGCTCTAAACTGTCTCTTCTTGAGAGTGTCTAAAATAAAATTTGTTCAAAAGATATAGTGCTGGGACAGTTTAAAGAATGCTGCTTAAGAATCCTTAACCCTCCTGTGAAAGGTTGGCAGTGCAGTTAAACCTTATTAAATATCACTGGTACAGCGCAGCTTCTGAAAAAAGAAATGTGCTGAGCATCCTGGTTGTTACTGTGAAGAGTGTAGAGGAAAAGCTTCAGTGTAATGTGAAATAATCACCAGAATAAACATAGCTGAAGAGGAAAGGGTCCTGTTATAAAAAGAATTCTAATGCTTAGTTTAAAAATATTGCTTTGCAACCGTCTCAAGTCTTTTTTGCAAAGCTTTAGTCTTTCTTGGATGACTTGTGAGGAAATGCAAGAAGCAAAACCTGGAGATGTGATCTTAATTTTAGGAGAGGGGGATGTTGGGCAATTAGATAATTGCAAAGCTATATTGCAAATGAAACATTTTAGCTTAAACTTGTAATGCTCTAGTCTCTTTCCCTCTAAAAGGTATGATACACTGTAATTATTAATAGACCTATTTTTAGACTGCTCGGAAAAGGCTTTGATATTGTGTGACTCTCACTTATGAAACTCCGCATCTCTCTTGCCATGATTTGAATGGGTGGCTGGACTAAGTAACCTCCTGAGACTCCTTCCAGCCTGAATTATCCTTTAAGTCTAAAATTATGTGGGAGTACGGTTGTGCTCGTAAGTGTACTTTCTACTAAGACAACTTACGTATCCTGTAGTAAAAAATTAATCATAATTGTTTAGTTGAATTGTGAGTTAGAAGGTTCATATTTGATTAAATATGATAAAAATGCTTTTTTGTTGCCACCAGTCAAGAAGCGATCTCCTGAGCTGTCAGCACAGCAGCATTCAGAGTTTGAATTTTGTATTTTCCTTTTGCAGTGTGTGTTTGTATGTGTATTATTTTGTTATAATATACAAAAGAAAAAGAAATTGTAGTGGCAATATTGACAGTGAGGGGTTTTTTCCACCCAAAGCGTGTGTGTTAGGAGTCAGAAAGAAGGAACTCTAAAGCTGTGGATTCCTGCTGACTTGAAGGATATTGCTTTTAGCTATTGCAGCTCTGTTGGATTTCTCTTTGTCCTCTTCTGCAATTTGGATGGGAAGGAAAATAGTTTAGTCTCATCTGTATTTTGTTTCTTTTACCTAATCTCTACAGAGAATTAAAATGTCAGAGTTGAGTTTCAATCTCTTCTCTCTCCTGGTACTGTAAAAGGCATCTGTGTGCAATGCACTTAAACTAGAAGCAGGAGTAAAATAGGCATTATCTACCAAATTATTGTCTTTATTGAGGCATATAGCTAGACCTGCAAAACTGTCCTGCTGTAGTCTAATATGACCCCAGTGTGTGCTAGATAAGCTTTGCTGCTGCAGCTCTGCTGAAACCCCTGCTTTCTCTCCTCTTAACTTTCCCTGAGATAAGCAAAGCTCTATTCACTTCCCTGGCTGAAAACAGACTAGTCAGTCGTTTTACCCGTGTCTGCAGCTGTCAGGGCTTTCTGCTGAAATACATTAAACGTATTGGAAAATGTATTTATTCTAGGACTGACTTTAGTTGTTACCAGGATGAATTTTAGTTTTAAACCACACCGTTAAAGAAAGCTATTTATACTGTACTGCTTGTTAGGGAGTTAGATGCTTTTAGAAACCAGACTTACACAGCCCTTAGTTGCAGCTGAGGTGCATGTGTGTGGTAGACAGCCATCCTCTAGAAGGAACAGTGAGCACAGAGCAAATCCTTGCTGTTGTAGATAAGATCACTGTACTGGCTCTGGTAGAAGAACTTGAAGACTGACCAGTCTGTTTGGGCCTCTTGCACAAGGTTAAGGTGAAACACTGCTGATTGCTTCACAGACTCACTTGAGAGCCCCGGCAGGTCATCAGCAGAGCTGCATTGGAATGGCTTCATCTAAGAGCTTGAGAGAGAGTGGTTCATCAGAAGGGTAAAGCTTTATAGAGGTCCTTCAGCTCAGTGTTTAGGATTTACTGCTGTAAGTGATATAAGTTATCATATTGTTCTAGTACTTTTAAATGGAAAATTAAGCAGAATTACACTTTTTTTCTAGCTTAATTTTCAGTTTGACTAACTGCCTTTTTATGCAGGTAATGGGGTAGTTAATGTGCTAAATATAAAATTTGGCTTTATTTGGCAACCGTAGTACTGAAGTGAAGCAACTTGCCAACAGTTGTACTGAGAGAAAGGCTATGAGCTTTAAATAGCAACGCTGTTTTGGGGTTTTTTTTGTTTTGACAGACTCCTGTTTCTGCTTAGTCTTTCAGGAACTTCAAGTACTTAGAAGATTGGCAGCATTGAGTGGAAGGGCAGAAGCTTGTAGATAGTGTCAGATGTTGTATTTTATATTTTATAGCCTGAGCTACCTGTAGGGAAGTCAAATTCTTCTGTTCATTTTGTAGCACCTTCTGAAATACAAATTAGGTTTTTTGTACATAAACATGTGCACTGGTAATATGTATTGGTATGTTGTATTTAATATAGTAAAGTAGAATTTGTATCCTTCTGTGAACAGGAGGGAATAAGATAACTGAGTTTCCCTTGCAACTCAAAACTTTTCTGTCTCAATCTAGAAAGATGTTGCTTATGCTTCTTACTTTGTATGCTAGTATAAATGATGTGAGGTAAAAGTCAAGGACTGCTTAAAGACCAGTGCCACGTGCATTTTTTCATTCAACTGTGGACTTATGAGTCCTATTATTTTAATAACTACGTGTTGCTAAACAACTTTATATTAATCACTTTCTGACAGTATTTCTTATCTGTATGTGCTGAAAAAAGTTTTGAGTCTATATACTTCACCTCTATCTGAAATGCTGTTTTCCTGTTAGTCATAACTCTTGTCTGTTCCCTGATTTCTTATTTAAGCTAGGAAAATTAAAGAGTGATGACTTTGATATATACTAGACTTCTTGGTATTTCTCCACTACTCTGAAAAATGTCAGAAGTCTACAATACATTCAGAATAGTTAATTCTATTGCTGTCCATGCTTGTTCCTAGCCTACCTTGTATGTTTTTCACTCTGGATGAAAATACAACAGGCGTTAGTTATTATATGAAGCTGTCAAGCTTAAGCAACCATTAGAGACTTGCATTTGATTATTTTCTGGCTTCTTGTTAGCAATGAAGGCTAATTTTCCTTCAGTAAGGAAGAAGTATGCTGACAGCTCATGAAGAGACTATCTAGCATCGCTCTGTCTACCAAATACAGCACTGATTCTTCAGAAGCAAACCTTTCTCATCATGCACTGAAATCCTGCAGATGTCCAACAGAGGAAGAAAATGACCACCCTGGACAATGAACTGCACTCTTTCTTTACCTTGAATTAAAGTAGCAATCATTAAAAACCACAATTAAATGGCTTTACTTAAGGCAATGAAAACAAATGTGACCTGCAGGCAAGGCTAGGCAAGCCTTCGCCTCCCAGAAAATTTGATTTCCTGACAAGAAATGCCACTGCAAAACAATGTTTGGGTGAAGGAGCTTATGAACTCAGTTTTAAAACCTTTTAAAAATAATCCTTTTTATGAGGCAGTAATTTTTTTTTTTTTTTCCTGAGTCAACTGTGAACCAACATGTTATACAGAATGACAGCAGAAGCCATTGTTTCTGAAAGGCAAAGTAGCTTCTAGCTGTCATTTGGACAGTATGAATTGACATAATCAGAGAAAATGCTTATTATGAATCAGTTTAAGAACACTACTGTTGTTTATTGATCCTTAGGGCAAAGGTATTCAGAAGGAAAAGGAGGCTTCTTCACTGGACTGAAATATGAGAATTTATATTAGACTTTGTATCTCTTTTCATCTGCAAAACCATTCCTTTTTTTATTAAGTCGTTACATATTTAAAACAAGGAGAAAATCTAGAGAGGATGAGAAGTTGAAAGGCTCAAGTGGGGTTTTTTTGTTTGTTTTGATAGTCGGCTTAACTTCCAACAGTCATTCAACCTTTTCTTAATGGGGAAAGTAGTGCCCTGAAATTCTCTAGAAACCTGTGCCCAGAGTCTGCTCAGGCAAACAGTGAAAACACGGATACAGAAGTTGATATTTATGTGAGTGGCTTTTTTTTGTATTTTTGACTAAAGAGAAAGTGTATATGTAGTGTCATTTAGTTTCTGATCCAGAATGCTTATGGAAACTTCTTGGCAATAGAATTGGTGATGCTTCTCCACATGTGCGTGCACATGCACAAAAATCTTGAAAGTATCTTTTCTGTTCTAAAAGCTTTCAAACTTTTAAAGCAGTGGTAGTAACAAAGTGTTAAAACATCTATGACTAAAGTATGAATTTTTGTATCCTAAGTGAACCTAGAAAATTCCTTAACTTAGGCTCAAATGAGAAAATGCTTGTTGACAGGTCTAGTCATGCTCAGAAAATGTGTATTTTTAGAACATCAGTGTACTGTACCTAAGAGTGAGAATAATCAAATGGGTCTCTTTAAAGAACCTTAAATTGCTGGTATACTACAGAAGTAGTTGTGGAGGAGCAGCAGAGCCAGTCATGGCAGTGACAGAGATAGCATTACTTTTTTCCCTTTTTTTTTTAAACAGTCAGACTAAGCAAATGTGTTTTACATCAGTAAGATGATGGATCACTGTGAATGTATGGCACTAAACTTAATTGTGAGCTTTTCAGTGACTTTTGTGTCTTGATGGCAGGAAAGAGCATGTTGGTAGTTTTGGTAGAAGCTTCATATTCAGTGCTTGTAATTAGCCGACTGGTTACTGCAGTGTGCAGAGCATATATCACAAATTTGCAGCACGTTATTTTCTTGGCATATGTTCAGCTCCAACTAGCACTTGTGGGAGTTGGTAAACTCCCTAAAACAGGGTGCCTCAGGGAATGCTTTCTCTTAGAGAAAGTGACTTTCTGTTTTGGAATGTGTACAAATGCCAGGGGCTGTTTCTTACTCCCGCCAAGCTCTGAACTGCATCTTGAGTTTTAATAATACTCGTGGGCTGTTTCCTATGAATGGATCTCCTTGCTTTATTGTGCTGGGGTGTTGGAAACGTGGGCACTCTCCTTGCCTACTCCCACTGTTCTTTAAACTTGACAGCATCGTAGTGCAGTGTTGCAAGGAAGACATTCTCAGGCCTGGTCAGAGAATCACCTGTACGAGATAATTCAGGTTGGATATTGTTAACTTGCTACTTGAGTAACCTCCAGAGAGCGACCGTGAATAAAATCAATTGCTAGAGAAAGGAATAACTAAATTTACATGTGTCAAAGCAGGAAGAAGCTTAATGCTACTGCTGAAGACTTCCTTCCCAGACAAAGAGTACGCAATATTTACACAGCATCCATTGAAAATGACACTTTGCTCCCAAGTTTTAAGTGGATGTTATCCCTCTATTTTAAGAAAAGAATATTTGGGTTATGTGTGTTAATTTGTGTCTTTACTAAAGCACTACCTGGTACATTTCTTTATTCTACTGGAATGTTTTTATTACTAAACTTCTCAGGAGGAGTACTCCATTGTGATTTACTTAAAATATATCTTTTTATTGTCTGGGTGGGTAATAGAGACAAAATACAGCAGACATTATTATAGGGGCTTAGACATCAGCTTCTGTTTGAAACAAAAATGTAAAGTGCATTTCCTTTCCCTCTGCACTGGCTTTCTCTAGCACTGATGAGATTTATTTTACCTTTCCTACTACTAATACAATGTTAATACTTCAAAAAAACTTGTTGGTTTTTCAATGCTTTTTGTAAAGATCTTATCTGTGGTCCTTTTAGCTAGATCTTTGGCATGGGTTCAAAATTTTTAAGTCTGATAATTGTGACTTAATTCCCAGGGCATGCTTTCTGTTTAGTGATGATCAGTGCAAACCCAATTTAATGATTCTCAAGATAATATAATGTGCAGCCTCTAAATGCAATTTCTCTAGTGTAAGGGAATGAAATCTATTTCTTCTAATCAAATTTGAGTATCTGATTCCAAGATCTGTGTGTGCTAGATTAAATGATCTATTAGCAGTAGCCTGCAGCTCTCTCTTTTAGCATTTTACAGGCAATAAAATACATTCAGGCCCCCTTTTGCTTTGCGCCTGTTTCTAGTCTGTGGGAAATTACAATTGTGGTGCTCTGTATCACTATAAGGTCACTTTTTGATAACAAGGTGCACCTTGATGTGAAGAACCTCACTTGAAGTGACAGGTGCTGCATGTAGCCAGTGCAGTGGTAAATGAACTCGACAGGCTGCACTGAGGACTACTCTTTATCTGATGAAGTTAAGCATATGAGTTCCTGAGCAGGCATCTGGGAGCTCCCACTAAATATCCAACTTCAACCAGTTTAGGGATTTCTGAACCCATGTGGCTAATAGAAAAGGGCCTCCCAACTCATCAGGTCCTGATGCTCTATTCTTTTAGAAGTGCCTCTGATGTTACAAGGTTAGGACAACTGCTTTGTCTTCATTACTTCTTTGGTTAACTTGGCCCTCTTCAGTGCCACTTTTTCAACTTTGATTACCTGAGACTGGAGAGGGGCTTTATATTAGTATTGAGCAATACAGAGAAAGTGCTGCCCATAGTGCTGTCTTCAGGTGTTAAAATGTGCATGCAGAATATGCTGATGCTACAGGCATAAATGAATGATAAAACAGCTTTATCTAGAACCTTGGAGCTATGATACTTGGTCTAAGAACTGAAGGAGAATGGAGTTGATAATCTCCACCACCACAAAAAATCCCCCGGACACCCACCAAGCCTTAAGTGAGTTAGGTCTTGTTCTGACAGTTAAGAGGGTGTGTGCTTCTTCAGATAACATCTCAATGCACTATCACTGTGCACAGCCTCGATTCTTTTTTGCATGTATACTTGATTAATCTTTGGTATTAATTTAGTGCTTTCAGTAGTTTCAAAATAGACCTCAGCAGGGTTGGATTAATCTGAAGTGCTGTTCTATTTTGCCTCTCCTTTCTCTGAGGAAGAATTGGGTTTCTGTTCTTGTGTGATCTGCTTCATGCACTTGATACATGAAGGTGCAGTTGTCAGTGACAAATGACTGATGTCCATTAACAGGACTCAGGAATTGAACCTTTTTTTGTAGCATGTTATATGGATGAAGGTGAGGAACTGAACACTTTCTAGGCAGTTAGTCTTGAGCCTGTATCTTTATTCCATTTCCCTAACCAGGAAAGGATTAAAAAGAAGTCTTGCCAGAACAAGTGATGATACAACTGTATAATACTTGTCTTGCAAGAGTATCTGAGGCTTACAAGCCTAGCTGACAGTTAGGTCTGGGTTTGTGTTACATTTGGACATGGTTATAGAAAGTGGCAACATCTAACACCTGTCACTTGGGAAAGGTCCTAAATGAATAGTAAATCTTAACCTGTAATGAGTACCATATGGCACTGCTTATTTGCAGCTGGAAAAAATCAGGAAGCCTCAAGAGGTTAGTGATGAGAGTCTTGTGTGTAAAAATTCAAGTAAAACTGAGACTTCCTGGAAAGCAGAGTGACTTACTGTGTACTGCCATGTCAGGTACTTAGTGCTTGTGCCTTGGTGCTGGTGTTAGTTACAGAAATGTGTAAGTGGAGAGAGGCAAAGATGGAGGCATGCTTAAAACAAACCATTCCTCTAATTTGCTATGTTCTTGTTCAAGGAGTTTGCTTATGGAGTGTGTAAAAGCTAGAGGATGGCTTGCATTGAGTTTGGCATTTAGAACTGAAAGGAGTGGTGGTGAAGCATAGACTGCCAACAGAGGTGGTATAAAACTTCTCCCAAAGCATCGAATTCCAGAACTGAAAAGCCACCTAGAGGTACTTTGTTTAGGGTGTTTCTCTATTAATGCTGTTTAGAGGTTCATGCAGCTGCTGCACTGCCTGCTGAAGAGGGAAGTGTGGTGTTTGGCATCTGTCAGTTTATGAGCTTGGAGATGAAGTGGACTAGAAGACCACCTGGTAGTTCACATTCTGTCTTTAGTGCTCTCTGCTTGCCAAAAGCTGTACTTGCCAAATCTAAACATAGATGCTTTTTTAAGATGTTGCCTCTGGATGGCAGCATAAAGAGTAGTGCTTAACCTGAGTTGCTATTAAAGGAAACGTTTGCAAATTCACACAGCATGATGTGGAGTTGTTTGGAAAATTGTGTTCGTTAGGATGGGAATGAAAGTACTTGGCTTCTCAGGCCTCTTCAGTTTTAGCTTTGAAATGTTTGTGAGAAGGGCAGTGGAGCTTGATAGGATTATTTTGCTTTCTGTGTGTCCCTCCCAGTAAAATGTACTACACTGAAGCCCATTTCTTGTCTGGTAAGAGACCACAGAAATGTGAGAGTTTTCAGAAGTGGTGAGAACTGTCCATGTCCTTTTCCTTGCCTACAGCTGAGTGCAAGGCTGGCAGCACTCATTAAAGCAGAGTGGCAACAATAATTTTTGAAGACTTTGTAGAAAATGAGCTACTGTGAGTTGCAAGGGCTAACTCCATTCCTTGTGCTGCCTGCTTAAAGTTTCTTCATGTCCTGAAGAGTTCTTGGTCTTCTCCCTCTTAAAGTCAATTATGGAGAAAGGGAGACATCTGGAATAGCAGGGAAGTTGACTGGATGTCCAGCTGGGCTTTTGTACTTCCTGGTGTCTGGTTCAGGAATCAGACACAGAAAGGTTCTGTCAGGCTCCAGTACCTCCTATGTACGTTTCTTGCTGACTTGCAGCCTCTCTGGGGCTTGCTAGAGATGAGTCCTTCCCATTTCTTTTCACTTTCTCAAAATTCTGATCAGCAGTCCAGGCATCCAAACAGCCTGCCCTTCTACTCCCCTTGTTTGCCAGGGGAGTCTTCTGTGCAGCAGTAGTGGCTCCTGCATGGCAGGTCACTCGACCTGCCAAAATCTGTAGGTGAGTGGTTCTGTAGATCTTGTTCCTGAACCTTTCTCAGGAGCTTCCAGGAAAGGAGAGAGAAATTGTTCCATGTGTTGCTCTCAGGATTATAGGGAGAAATCTTTATGGCAATAAAACGGGCAAATAGGTGTAGGTTGGGGATAAATGAAAGTTAAACAAGAGACTTCGAGTCCCAAAGCTGTCTGGTTAGACTATGTCAGTTGGTCTAAGGAAACATCTATTGCTGCAAATATTGGTTTTATTTTAACTAGAAACTTCTGCTTCACACAGAGTACTGTGTGTTTAGAAAGCTATAGTTTCCTTTAAAGCGGTAAAATTCCATATCATTTTACTACAAGGTAGAGGCAGAAAAATTCAATCCCTTTTAGAAAAGAGCTCACCTCTATTGCTTGTGGCACAACACTTTTAACATAGACATAGTTGCTTAAAGTTTTTGCATATTCTGAAGGTAGTTATGCTAAGGTTCTCTTGCTTATATTTTTTTAGAAAATTAGTCCTTTAATTCCAGCCAATTCATAGTAACTGTATTTTAAGAGAAAATTTATTGATCCATAAACTTTCTATATAATCAGAACATTCATTTGGGGTGTGGTAGCTAGATTTAGAGGGTCTCTTACTGCTAGGTTTCATGTAACTAATGTAGTATAAGCTCCTGGGGTGTCTAAAAAGCAAACAACCTAGTGTTGCCCCTTAAGAGGAAAAACAAGGGATGTTTATCCATAAAGTGTCTCGAATCTTTTTTTTTTTTCCCAACCTGCCTCTGTTCTGTTCTCATTCCCGGTGGTCAGAACTGTGGCTACTACAGCTAAGCACTTCCTCTGCAAGCCTGAACACATCTTGTATTGTGCAGACTTCAAAGACAGTGCCTCAAGGTGTAGCAGGTTAAATTACATGTCAGAAGTTCCCTTACTTATTAAAAAAAAAAAAAAAAAAGATGGTCAAGAACTTCTACAAACTTGTTTGACTCTTAGTAAGAGAGTAAGTTTCATGGTCTAAAATGTGTCTTTGGGTAGGTAAACTGAGGGAAATGACTAACCCTAACCTTAAAAGGATATGTAATCTTGTAATTCGGGTTCTGCTTTAGAAACGTTACTGCTCAAATACAATACTTCAGTGAGAACAGAATGGCCGTTTGGGTTATGGAGCTGTGATGGCTTTGCAGTAGCTGACTTCATACACAGATCTGAGTAATAAATGTTATCTGAAGACTTATACTCTTGATACACCTAAAAAGCACGTATGTGAAATCCTAATTAGATCTCACAATAGCTGCCTTAACTCTACTTGTCAAATCCCCACAAAACCTTTTGTTTCTTGGTTATATTCATGTCCAGGCAAGTGAAAGGAAACTCAACTTGCTGAAGATAAATGTTGAAATCTTTGACCTGGATGAGTAGTAAATCCTTAACTAGATAACTGTGCAGGTGTTTTTGTTACACAGACCTGGGCAAGCTAATAAATGTGAGGATGCCCTTCAGGAGCGTCACCAAAATAAAGCATCATGTTTTCTTGGAACTGAAAAGCTGAATTTCTATTACAGAAGTATGAATAATTGACTTTGAGACTTTTGCATGGTTCCAGCAGAAAGAGTACTGTAGTCTTGCTCCTAGGGGGAAGGCATTTGTAACTGGTGCTTTTTTGTGCATTGATTAAAATCAGCAAATTCAGAGTGAATTTTTAACAGCAGTCTTTATATTGATAGAATTATCCAATATTTTTGTTCCTTTTTCTCTGATGTTAATACGTTATGTTTGATAAGTAAGCTGACATATTTGAATGCAGAGGGTGATGTTAGTAGTGTTTAGGGACCTCCTCAGGCAGTGGAGTTACTGAGGTGCAGTTTTAATACATTACAGGCCACACCAGCATTTAAAATTAGTGGCTGTACACAATCAGTTGTTGATTCTTCCTTGACCTCCTGCTGCCACCAGAACTGAGCTGTCAAGAAAAGCACGTGGTCTGTCCGTACAGGCTGCATTGCTAGGTAGGGTCAGTAATGTCACTATGCTCTTCTAGAAATGAGAGGGGTTATCAAACAGAATTCCATGTTCATGATAAAATGATACATCAGGAGGATGTTGGGGTAAAATTGCTCGATCTGTGAATGTTCAGACTGTTCCTTGTTTCTTTTATCCCACTGTTTGATATCTGGATTGAGAATTCATTTGTGAGCAACTTGAGTCATGTCAGACCTTTCATGATAGTCTGCAAAGGCACCTTATTGATTCACCTACTGTGCTGTAAGAAGCTGCACCTCTTTCTTATGATGACTAGTTTCTGATCTGTGAATCTCAAGCTCTGTAAATGACTGGCTTCCCTCCCCATCCTTCTCATCTTTCCTGTGGAAAAAGTATTAAAATATTGGTAAAATCCTATCTGCTCAAGAAGTTACACATTATTTAAGTACTAATGTATACTTTAGTTTGGGGGTTTAGATATTACCTACATGCACACAATTAACTGTTTTGTTTCCCTGCTGCTCCTTGTATGTAATGGTAAATAATTTCTGAAGCATGAAATTTCCAATCTGAATGTTTTAGTTAAGCAGCTAATGTATTGTATATGTGGTGCTGTGTTACTTTGATTCTGACAAAGACAGAAGGTCAGGCTAACCTGCCTGAAGCCATTAACCAGTCCTCTATGACTTTTATTAGCTTGCTCGTAGTAATCCGTAAAGGAGATTCTGGCTTCCCTTCACAGTTTTAGGAAGTCCCAAGTTGCTGTTCTCACCAGGAGTCGTGTTCATCTGCCTGGTGGTTTTTAGGAATGTTTTGTCCAATAGTGTTGTGAATGGCAGCTGGAAGGTGGAGAGGGAAGGGAGTGGACTGTGCTGAAATCGCCTTGTTACTGACAGCTCTGGACCTGATGAGAAAGGAGGGGAATGTGCCCAGTACATAAGGCAGTCTTTGAGCCAAAAGAAATTTTGAGGGTAATTCATTTCACTGAGCTGACTGTAACAAACCTGTGGCCAAGAGTAAGAAGTTACTTTGATTTCAAATGTGTGCTTTTTTTCTTCAAACTGAAAAACAAACAAAAAACTACATTCTGGTGGCATAAAGTACTTTTCCTCAGTTCATGTAAGACACAAAAGACTGAGCTTGTTCTGGAAGAATTATCCTTTGACCAGTAAACCAATACCATCCCTCCTTTTATGTACTAGTGAAAAGAACTTGCTCTCCACACACAGATTCAATGGGGTAGAAGCTGTCAGGAAAATCCAATGAAAGGATTAGCTAAACTCGAATAGATTAATTAGAGCCCTTGATTGTGTCTTACTATGCAAAAGTCACAGCAAAGTAAGTGGCAATGATAGTGCGTTCATCTTTGCAGGTACATGGTGGGGAGTGGGGGCGTGCAACAGGGGTACAGTAGGTAAGAAACCAATCTGAGCTGTTTCAGCTGTGTTCTTAAAGGCTGCCTCTGTTCCTTGTCCATTGCTGTGTAGTTGCAAAATGAAAGATGTTAATAGGCATGAAGATTGTGACCAACTCCTTATGATCAAGCCACAACTCACTAGTACATCTGCTATTTTTTACCATCTTGCCTGTCACATAAGACAACGTGTCATACTGGCCAGAGCTAGGAATCAAGCTACTGCTGAAGGCTTCTGGTGTGACTTGTTCCATTCTCCAACCTATAACAAATGTAGCAAGTGTAACTCAGGGTTCCTTGGAGTCACTTAATTTTCCATGTCTGAAAACTCAGTAAATCATCTGATTTTTCAGAACTGGTGATGGTTAAGCTGTTACTAAGGGCAAACTACTGATTACAACCATCCAGATCCTGCTCTTAATGTAGATTTTCCAGTGCTTGAAATGTTGTAAGCAATGTATCTGCTTGCTTTATTTGAGGTGTAGGTATCTTATTGCTTGTGTGCAGGAGCAATTCCAAGTGTTATGCATTGGCATAGAGCTTGGATTTTCTTTGCACTAATATGAGATACAGAATTAAATTTCTGACATCAGAAATCTGTAGCCTCTGGCTGCGGAGTGGCTTTCAAACTTGTACTAGCTTGTTATGCAGTGAGCATTCTCCTGTAGCACAATTTTTGTGCCTGCTTTCCTGAGTAAAAAAGGCCTTGAGATTACTGAAAAGTCTAAACAAGGAGAAAGTTTTCACTTAGAATAGGTCATTAAGCTTTTTTTTTGCTGAGCCAACATGTTTTATGTTGTTTTTTTATGCTGTACTGCAGTGTGACCCGTAAGTGTGGCATGAATTGATCTTGATACACGAGTAGTACAAATTCTCAGGGCTTTTTTTCTTGAAACTATTTTGTTTGAAAACCCAAAACTTAATTTGGTGAGGGTACAAGTTGATGCAAATAAGAAAAACAATCTGCCAAATACAGCTTTTGTACAGAAAGATAAATGACTCTACTGAGGCAATACTTCTTGATAAGGGTGAATAGATCTTCCCAGGATTTAAGCCAAAAATTACTACCATTTGATTACAGTGGGTGTTTTGAAGAGTTTTCTGCTTAGAGACTTTTTAGCTTCCCC
This sequence comes from Bucorvus abyssinicus, assembly GCA_009769605.1. NCBI lineage: Eukaryota > Metazoa > Chordata > Aves > Bucerotiformes > Bucorvidae > Bucorvus > Bucorvus abyssinicus. The sequence continues at coordinate 3,752,122 of CM020039.1, read as the reverse complement.
TCATTGCTATCTGGGAAATACCATGTTTCCTTCCTGCAAGCAGTGCATCTGACCTGGATATCCAAAACTATCTGTCAAAAAGCATTCTGTGACTACACCTGACTCTTCAAGATGGGCTGATTGTATATGTTAAGAGGCTGCTGAAAGTGTAAGGAGTCCAGTATGAATATATAAATGACTGTGTGAGACAGTCACAGGTTTAAAAAAAAAAAACCAAACAAATATTTATTAAATAAAAATATTTTTTGCCCTTAAACTACAAATAGAATAGGGAGAGAAGCACTTCCTTCAAAAACTTTATATGGAAGATTTAGACTCATTTTAAGCTTTTTTTAGTGCCACAGGATTGGGAAGGATGCACTGCCATTCAGCATCGTATTCACCATTATTTTTTGCCAGCATATGCAGGAAAGGTGGTCCTTTGTCAGCTCTTTCAAAATCAGCAAAAGTAAGGCCCTGACTTCTAAACAAGCTGACTTAAATGTTGCTTCCCTCTTTGCTTTATTTTGGGACAGGCAATGTTGAGAGGCTGGGTGTATGGGGAAGTGCTGGGGCTTGAGGCCGGAGAGAAAAAGGCTTCAGAAGAGCAGGTGAATCTTATGGTTGTCATCTTGCTACTTAAGAGGGTGTAGCAAAGATGGCTCTTCTCATCCTGTGCAGGGTAAGAGGTAATAGATGCAAGTTGCAACATAGGGAATTCCGGTGAGATTGGGGATAGTGGGGTCAGGGAGGAGGAAGGTTCCTCGTGAAGGTAGTCAGACACCAGACCAAGGGCCTAGAGACTGTGGGATCTTCACCAGTGTAGTTAGTCGACATGCAACTGGGCAAGGACCTGTGCAACCTGCCTTAAGTTGTTGCCCTTGGACTGATTCCTTCCATACCAAATTATTCCACACTTGCATTTTCTCTATTAATTGGATCTATTTTGAGTAGTCTGTTCACCTCAACAATTCTCTTCACCTGAAAACTCAGAAAATCTTGATTAGAACCACTCTCTGGAAGCTGTGAGGAAGACTAAATGAGTCTCTTCTGTTCCGTAACCTCAGTAAATCCTCCTTATACTGTGCAGGATCTTCATGCTTTCCATGCATGCATTATTTTAGCCCATGTGTGTTTTTACCACTGCTCAGCTTTTGGTGGTTTTTTATGAGGGCTGATTTACTTTTTTCTTCTTCCCCCACCTCTTGGAGGGAGCAAGGATTTTCAGGTAGCTCTCATGATGCATTCTTACTACTATCCTTGTAGTAAGAAACCCGTGCTGCTGTGCAGCATCTAGGTAACTTGCTGTTTCTTTGCGTTAGGCTTGCGCTGAGGCAACGGAATATTGCATGTAACTAAGGTTAATCCCTTTTAAATGAAGCTTTGTTAACAAGATTAATCCTAAAACTGGTTCACAAGGAACTTGCTTTTTTAAAATCCACTTCTAAAAGTGAAAAGTATCTGATACCAAATTCACAGGGTAACTGGGATTGAAGTGAGACATCAGAAGGGCATCTAGCCAAACACCCTGCTCCAAACAAGGTCATCTGTGAGGTCAGACCAGGTTACTGAGAGCTTGCTCCAGTCTGATCTTTGAAAACCTGAACTGGCTAGTCAGGTTCAATTTCAGCTTAGGAAATGGCTCAGTAAACCCCCTGTTAACAGAGGATTTTGAGTTTGAGTCAATATACACAAAACCTGATTACAAAACCCAAATGGAAGATTTTTGAGGGATGCCCTAGTCATGTCATGCTACTGCTGTACTTAAAGCTCTGGCTTTTACTGCAAGATGCTTTAGCTGATTCTGGGTTTGTGTAGCTCCAGGTGAATTAAGGTACTTCTATGTTTTCAGTATGATGCTTGGTAGTGTGTTTAGGCTGAGAGCCAGGATGTTCCTAGTGCCAGGTAGGTGATGGGTCATGTCTCTAAAGGCTTCTGTGATAATGAAGACTAGAATTCGGGTGTGGGTGTATTCTAGATCTGACACACCAACTGGTTTCCTGCTTGACTAAAACCTTGCACATAATGTTCTCTGTAGATTATTAGGAAGGAGCACCCCAAATTCTCAGCTTTTCAAACTTCTAAAGTGTGTGCTGTATTTTTTAATAGAATGCATTTTTTAATACAGTGCTTTTGTTTAAACAAGGTAAACTCTAAAGATACCACACCCCAGCATATCTGTCATGGTTTTTAGCTATAAAGAGGTTTAAAAATTGATGTCCATATGTATTATGTAGAGACATTATACAAAAAATTTCACTTATTCTAGAAATCTCACTTCTATAAACATCTGCTCATCTCTGAAATCAACAGGGTGGTCTAGTGATTATCTCATGTTGGGGGGTGGTATGTGTGTAAGAATATAAATTAAGTGGATGTGGTACGGAAAGGTTACTTAACTTGGATCTGCTTTGTGAATCCAGCTTCCATATCTCCCTCCTGACCTCTTAATATCTGGCCATCACTCCCCTGATGCTGGGGACTGGTGTAGCTGGCTTGTTGTGCGTTGTACTGCTGTGTGAATGCAGTGAGATGTTAGGGTTTTTTAAAAACCTTTTCTCAATAACTGAGCTGTAGAGGGAAGAATTAATCGTGTAGTATTTTTCCAATAAGTATCAGAAATACGCTCTCAAGCTTTGGTTTAAACTCTTGTGCAAAACCTGACATCTACTGGTGGGAACTGTAATTGTCCCCTGTGGCCATAGGTGTTGCATTGTACCTGCCCTAGAGTAAATGATGTTGAGGCATAAATTTAAGTCTAAAATTTCTGGGGAAACCATAACTGTAATACTCTTAGGTACAAGGATAGGTATTAATAAAGGTGATCGAACTTTCAGTTAACTGTATCTGCTCTGATCACATGTATAACTTCTAGATGACAAACTTTATAGCCTTATATTTTAGACTAACTTTTGTAATAGTATTAAAGACTTCATACAGTCTTATGCTGATTAAAAACAATTTCTGTCTTCTCTCTTTAAAGGCTTGCCATGGATGTACATCTTTATCCAAATGTGATTGCAGTGGAATAAAAGGTGAAAAGGTAAATATCTTTTTCTTACTGGTAGACCAATGAATGAACCACTGAGCAGCTGGACTATGGAAGTGGCACAATTTAGATAGAACTTTCCCACCATATGTAGCTGTTAGCCAAGTAAGCAGCTAGTTAATTGTCGAACGTGTATTCTTGGATCAAGCAGAGTCAAAACCATCCCCAACTCAAAAACCAACCCTGTGTGGTTCATTCAGTGCAACAGGCTGTTTTGGGCTGCCCAGACAGTGTCCTAAGGTGAAAAGATGCATGTTGACATCTCAGAGCTTTCCTGCTTCCTGTCTCACCACCTGAGCTCAATATATCTGTGCAGTGCTTCATGGTTCTAACACCATTATTTCTTAATGGTTTATCATTTTTTTTCCTTTGAGGAAACAGCAGGTGCCCAGCACTTCTTTCAGTTACAATGCAGTGTAGATACACAGCTCAGTACTTGCCTGCATTGAGCCTTTTCTCAAGTGTGGGAGCCTAGTTATAGGTAAATTGTGGTAAACAGTTCCCATGTAACTGCTGTCACAGGGCATGAATGTGGTGTGATCGCTGCAAGGGGGAGAGACTGCCTGAAACACTTCTACTCTTGGTCTTGTAAACAGTTTGCTTGAGATACAATGGAGTAGTCTTAAAGGTATGAACTGATAACAAAGAGTTTGGTAAGACTGTCTTATCAAACCACTTCCCCTATCTTAGCAAGGTTCCAGAAGGGCTTCAGTGCTCTAGATAAATTTGACACATTTCAGAGGTGACTTTTGACATTGCATAACCTGAAATGCACAAAAGTAATGTAAAATAATGTCACTGCACTGGCACTGTAATGTGCTGATGCAGAATTTTACTATTGGCTGAGGTTAAACCAGGCAGATTTCCAAAATTCAGAGTAATTCTTGGTGCCACAACTGCCATCCAGATAGCTCCAACCAGATGAGGTAATTCCTTGACATTTACTTCCTTTTAGTTCATCAAGTATATTCCCAACTTACATAAGTAGTGAAGAACAGCATCCCCTTGATAGCAAGCTTTCTGAGTTAGATTTGGTTCGCCAAAACATGAACCTGGTTGATGAGTTCATGCAGGATCTTCAAAGTGTGGGTGGACAAACCAGATGCATCCTAATGCTAGACACAGGACTGTTTCAGGTTTAGTTTGAAGGCCCTTAAGTGTTAGGCTTGCATTCCCAATACAATTGTAGCAGGACAACTTTGGAGAAACTTTTTGTAATTCTAAGTTGGCTTTTTTCTGGACTAATCACAGCTATTTTGTGAATTCAGTGACCAAATGGCTATTGCCTGGCTAGCGTGGATTAAGAAAACCTAGAAGTAAATCTTGCTTTCTAAGTAAAATCAAGTAATTATTTTTCTCGCAATAATTCAGCTTTCTCTTTGTACTGCTGTTACACATGCAGGGATCACGACTTGCTCAATACACTCCAGTTCCTTAGTGTGATTTAATGAAATTGAGGTAGTCACCTCTCTCTGGTGAAGAATGTCTTGGGACTCTTTGGAGTCAGAGGGAGCTTTTTGTCCAAATACAGTCAGCAACTGAAGCATATGAGCCTTGTTCAAGACTGACCTCTCAAGTGCAGACTGTCCTAGCAAATTGCTAAGGAGAACTGCACAGGAGAAACTCACCCACATTTAGTTTCCAACTTCTGTTGGCCTTTTCTGAAATGAATTATAGCAAATCCTGAGTGGAAGAGTAAGAATCTTGATAACCTTTTGTGAAAAGGACGTGGGGAAGGAAAAAAAAGCCTCCAGTAAAACAAGCATAACATCAGACCAAATATTTATGTAACAGTAATGCATCTTCCTGGAAAATTCTTTGGGGGCTACAAATTGATCAAAGTCTAATCTTTTTTTAATAAAAATTAAAACAAAAACTCCCAAACAACATAAACCAAAACAGAGCTTCACCTGTGGTAAGACTGCTTTCTCTGTCTTTTTCTCATGTCTGAGTCCTCCTAGGGAAGGGGGGGCTGTATGTGTCTGAGACTCCCACTTATTGAGCTGATAGGTATAAGGCAAGTTTTCATCCTTAGAATGCAAGATTCTCTTTGAAACCTGGAAGCTGTGTTTCATTTTCCACCTAAATCAAAGTAAATACAGCATAGTCCTGAGGTATGCCAGAGGTTTTTTGTGTGCTTTTTAAAACAGCCCTTCTGAAGCTTCCAGACCACCATGTACGTTATGTAAAGGAACAATGAAAGCAAAGCCTGTATTAAGTATGATATGTTGCTGGTGTAACTGGTTTGACCATATGTGCACACTCCCCATGATCTTAGTTGCCCTATAATCACAAAGCCCTCAGTATTTAATGCATTGATGGATTCAGCAGTTCAGCTGTGGGGAATCATGATAGTTCTCTGTCACTGACATCCATAATACTTTCTCTGATAAATTCTTTGGTTTGTTGTTTTTTTTTTTACAGCTTTCAACTTTAGTTTCTAGAGTCTTGTACTACTACAACATGAAGGGCTTTCTTAAGCTGATTAGGTTGATCCATCACAATGTACCACTTACACATTTGATGCAAGTTTCCAAACCAAATACTATCTTCAATCCAGCATTCTTGCAAATATTTATTCCAGCAGAGTGTAAACTGCTGCTTCCACAAGTTTCAGGCTTCTGCTTTGTATTTGACACTTGACATTTGGTGTTTCTGCTTCCTTCTCCAGTGACCTCTGAACCAGGAGTCAAACTCTATAGTTTCTTGCCTAATTGGTGTATGAAGAGCATTATTTAAACAGCTCCTTGTCTAATCTCCCCTCTTTGATTCTCCCATTGAGAGTGTGACAATGTACTTGTAAAACTACTGGAAGTCAGACATACAGAACCTGGTTCTGTACCGGGAAGACAGGAAAAGCTTTGTCAAATGCACTCAGTGGAGCCCCACGCTTCTGTTCCACTGTGTTTCACTTCTGGCCCAAAATCAGCTTGTGCATCCAAGTTGCTGTCCACTTGCATTAAGTCAACTAAGAAGTGCTGCTTTGTTCAGCTTAGCAGAGCCTAATGCGTTCCTTTTGAGACTGCGAAGTAGCCGTCTTCCTAAGCATCCTAGCATTCCCTGCAGGATATCCACATTTTAACAGATCAGGTGAAGTAATACAAGTTGAACTGTAACAAATAGGAAAACTATTTTCACGTCCTGCCTTAGGGTTCCACAGTTCTTATTTAACTGCTTCCATGCTGCCAGTCATTCCTGTTTAACTCTGACTCTGCCGTGAGCCCTTCTAGCACCAGTAGCATGTTATCTGTTGGAGAGTCAAAGCACAGTAAGTTGTTTTGTTTTTTTTTTTTTTTTTTTGGAAGCCCCTAGTACAATGGATGACAAAAATTAGGTGTACTAAAATTTTATTCCTCTGCTCAGGCCCACCTTAGTAAACTGAAATAAAATGGGTAGTGTAAAATTCAAACATATCTAAAATGGTATAATGAAGAAATGAGAGAAATTTACTGGAAGTTAGTAAAATGTGATTGCAGGTGGGAGCCAGCGTGCTGTTACTCACAGTAGTGAACAGACTCTGGTAAGAGTGTTAAAACTGAAGTAAATTATTAAGCTGCTACATACAGGTGCTTATAGGAATTGCTCTCACTTTTCAACTTGAAGAGAAATGTATAATTGCTTTTCACTTAAGGAACTGGATTATGATTGGGGTTTAAATAAATATTGCTTGGCACTTTTGAGATTAACTTGTTTTAATGCTTAAAAGCTGGTTCACAAGTAAAAGTATCTAAAGAAATAGAGACACTAAAGAAATAGACACTGCACATGGAGCAATTACTAAGATAAACCAGTAGGACTTGTAGATTATTGGGCTGGTTTTACCTCAACTGAAAGTAAGATCCAAAGATGCTGATAAGATAGGCTCTGCAGAGACTGGGAAGGAGGAGGATGGTACTAAATCTCAGCTGATGAAAACTGAGAGCCAAGGGCTACAGCCAGCAAGCTGCTTTCTCCCCTGGGTCTTTTGTGGCAGTGTTCAGAGCTGTCAGTGAACTGATACCACCGAAAACAAGTTGCTCTGTAAACTAGGTTAGCTTTCAGCCTGATCAGTTCTTCATATGAGCTATGTTGTAGCACAACTATGTGTAGCTGTGATGGAAACGTGGCTTAAGATTGGAGGGACTATGTTTTTCACAGCACCTAGGACACAGTTCCCCCTCAGTAACTGCACAGACATTATGCTGTTTTTGATGAGCAGGACTACTGAGTTCTACCCATTCTAATTAAGTCAAACAAATTAAGAAGCTGTTCTTTAGTTATTACATAGGGTTAGTGCTTGGCCTTTTAAAGGAGAACTTCACAAGGTGCTGAGTTTACTGGGTTTGTGAATCACAGTGTTAGGGTTGCAACTCTGAAGACTCAGCTGTGCTGCAGGTTCCCAATATACAATTTCATACAAGCTTGGTGCCTGGGATTCTGGCAAGAAGAGCTTGTAAAATCTGAGCTCTGAAGGCAGTTCAGATGCTTTACCTTTCTACGCAGATACAAGAAATCCATGCCCCTAACAACGGAAGAATATCTTATTCTTGGACTCTTTGGATGTATATTCTTGGAGCTCTGAGTCTCAGAAGAAAATTATCAGGATACATCCTCAAAATCCCTATTTCCTTCTGCCTTTATCATGGTAAAATTTAGTACAGATGTCACTCAAGCTCAGCTTTTCATTTTGGATACAAATTGCTAAGAAATATTTTTAAATGCTCAGATTTTAATCACTTTGTCAAGAATAATTAAATGATTGCTGTTTGTGCTTCACAAATGTTGGCCTGAACTGCACTGATATGGCCCTGTGTTCTGAAAGGTTTACAACCCTGACAAGTGACTGCTGACCATTAAAACCCAGCTGTTTCATCTTACAAAAGAAGTCACAGATGATGTTCTGAAGAATCTTGGTGTATTTTGAAGAATATGGGTCATGTCGGGGGGCTTCTTTATTTCATTAAACTTTACTTGTAACAGTACTGTTTGTGGCTCAGTGGTGTGTTTTGAATGAGGTCTCGATTAGATACTATAGTTCTAATTCTGCTAAGTTAGTGCACTTCAAGTTGAGGAAAAATTTATATTGACTAGTATTAGAATCTGAGGCAGCTGTTGTTTTAACCCTATTGATGAGAGAGAATAATGGTTGTCACATCACTTTTTCCTTGCTGCATGTTTTTTAATGTTAGTTACAGACATTTTGTAAATGAATCTAGTTTTAAGTAGTTAACCCATAGTTAACTGTCTTTAGGCTCTTTCTGATGTTCGCTGTTTTCATAGCAAGGGCAGGAAGCAAGTGCCAAATGTTACAGCCAGGCTCTTACATGTATTTAGGCATCAAAACAGGCTGTCCAACTACTGCTTTCTTGAACAAAAAAAAAAAAACAAACCGGAGCAAAATGTATACCATATCTATGTAAATAAAAACCCTGATTTCTCTCCCTGTAATATCTACTTATATTTTGGTTTCAGGAAGAAATTCTAGAAATGTGAATTACTTGTGCATGCTTTAAAACTGCATCCCTGATTTCTTAAATGTTTGTGACCTACTATTAGAGTATATGGAACTATGCCAAATTTTTCTGTATCCCCATTTAATTGCTTTAAGCTGCAGCAAGATATAACCATAACTTTAGGGTGTTCCCCAACTATTTTTTGCTTCCTCGCCCCCAAGCAACAGTCATGTTCAAGCTTACAAGCTGACAGTTTTGCCACATCTGTGTAGTCTGACGGAGGGCAATTGCTTTGCCAGCTGCTCTGGATTTATTGCTAAATGAGATCAGTATCTGAATCCTCAGCTATTCCCCAAGGAAATGATGGATTATAGCTAATGAATTTTTATTCTCTTATGGAAATGATTCTGTACTTTCAGGACTGGAAGATGAGATCTGAATTGACCTAAACCTTTCCTATTTATGCTTTTCTTCAGTAGCTTCTACTCTGAAACAAAAAGTATCCAGACTTCCTCAGTTCTTTCTGTGCTGGTGAAACTGGCTAGTGACTGTCAGGTTTGGCATCTATAAGAAAATACATTGCACGTGACCCAGGGACTTCAGTCTCATTATGTGCCCAATGATGTAATGTCTTTTTTTGGGCATTGACTTCTTGGGGAAGACTTTTTAAATGTCTTTTCAGTTTCAGTATGTTCTTGCATACATTTTCCACGCAAATTTGAGCACTTGAACTTCATGAAAACAGTTGTATGTGCAAGGTGTGCCATAGGAAGAGTCTGGAGGCAGGACCAGTGTCTGAAAACTGCCCTTACTTATAGAATCCTTGTAAACATTATTGAAGACAAAAAAACCCCCCCCAACATAATCTGTATTCTAGAGACTGTTTCTCCCCCTACTCAACTTGCCCTCATTTCTTTCTCCAACCAATTTTTTGATCAAAACTAGAGATTATAGTGCAGTTATTTCCTCTGGCATTATTTTGATACAGTTCCCTCAGGAAGTGTCTGGTGTAATCCCTCAGCTATCCCTGAGCATAGTCCTTCAAATCATCTGTTTACTCTTGGAGGTAATTTGCTGATAAACTCCACATGAGTTGCCCTGGCAACAGTTTCCTCATGCAAGGCTCTCATTGTTGCTGCTCACTTTGAAAGTGGGCTTGGAAAATGCTCATTTCATAATTTCAGTAGTGCAGTTCAGTAGCATTGTGCATTGCCTCCTGTATTTTTCTTGCTTTACTCTTTGGCTTCACTGTAAAGGCCTTGGCTTCCCAGTTCTGTGACTGCTTACAGTGGAAACCTAAGAGTAGTTGCATTTTAGAGAACAGTTCTTCAGCCTTAGAGAAAGTAACATCTGCAGGTTGTTACTAGAACCAACTTTTAGCAAATGGTTGGCCTTGTGTGTCATCTAACAAGAGAAGTGTGACCAAGTTGAGATGGGTAGGCGTTGTGTAGCCTAGCTCATACCTGACACATCGGATATGCTTCTTGTACGCAGGTGTCTTTCCTTAGTGTGCAAACACAGTTCTTGCCAGAGCTTGCTCCACAGTCTGGCTTTGTCTAATGTTTTCCCTATCTGGCACTCCCAAATTCCTCATTCTCTCTTCTTCAGGGACCTGCTAACCCTTTGATACCCTTCCGTGAGACAGCAACACTCCTCCACAGTCTGGTGCTTCAGATGAGGTAGTACACCAGCTGTACGGCTCCGTGTGAGAGCACAGCCTGGCACTTTGTGTACGAAGGCAGTCTGGACCCTGGCTGTCAAACTTAAGCTAGCCTCAGTTTATGATGCCATTTCAGCATTTCCACAGGGGAGAAAAGATGTCTGTCCTGTATAAGAGAGCAATGTGTAACCTACAGTAAAAGAGGAGTACGTTTACATTTTAATTAATAGGAAACCAAATTTAGCCTACCAGTTAATGAGCTGTTTATTCCTATCCAAGGAATCCCAGAGTCTCACTGTATAGGTAGGACTAAGTACAGCTGGGCTGTTTGTTCTGTAAGATTGCAGCACTTGGCACGGCCTTTAATCTTGCATCCTAAAGGTTTTCTTCTTGTGTTTCCAAGGAAGCGGTACAACAAGTACTGGAAGAGAAGGCAGGAAGAGAATCCCTGTTACTTTCTATGAAAATTTTTGTGAGAGTTCAGCATCTTGTAAATGTTTTGAATGCGACTTTTAAGTTCCTAACCCCACAGTGAAATACAGAGCACCTACCTAAGCAGTACAGTGAGAATATTAGGATTTAAGAATGAGATTTAACACTGCTATCATGTTGAATACCTGCTGTCATGCTCAGCATCCAGCTGCTTATGGAAAATAAAGAGGAGATGAGCAAAGCCTTAATACTACCTTTTGCATATTGTGCTGGAGGTTGCAGTTAGGTGCTTCTGTCTGCTCGCAGTCCCCAGTCTTCAGTTCTCTGCTGCTGTCTTCTTGAAGATGGGAGATTGCTGGTTCAGTTCTTTCACCTGACTGAGGAGAGCTAGGCAGGACCTCCCAAGTTCCTAGAGAGTGCTGTAGCTGGTAGACTGCCAGGTAAGAGATATGGGAGCTAATACTCCCATTCTTGCTGAAGGAATGCAAGAAAATAAAAATTCAGCATGAGCTGGTTTAAAGAGAATGGGCAAAAGCCTGCACAAGTCTAACCTATTGATTAAGGTTCTTGTTAGAATGGAACACTTCTTTGGCAGCTCCTGTAATTGTTGCAAGAAAATAATTGGGGTAAATAAACAGAAGTGGTTTTGCAGGCAGGAACTAAACTTACCAACCAAACCTACCTGCAGAGCAATACAGAATAATGCTGAACAGCTGCCTGGTTCATAAGCAGTTATATATACTGGTTGATGTAACAGCTGTATGCAGTTGGAAAATGTACCAAAATATATATGCACAAAAAAGTTATTAATTCTGGTATTTCCTAACTTTTCTGTACCCATTAAAACCTTAATATTTACTGATTTTTGTGAATCTATAAAGTACAAGGAATAAAAGTAAATATTTTATGGATTTGCAGCTATGTGTATTCTGAAACTGCAGGTAAGTGACATTGTTAACATATGCTAACAAGCCAGAGGGTGGCGTATGTTGGTATATGGTATTTGTTGCACTACTGCTGGGCTATCCTGGCTAATCATTGTATAAGTATTTAACATCATATGGTTGCTGCTTGAGAGCTTACGATTTTAGCAGGAGGTGACAGATAGGAGGAATAAGAAACCTTATTTCATTGTTGTCTTGTGTCTGTCTCGCTTGATTTACATTGTAAGCACCTTGGGCTGAAGCCCTGGTTTTGTTCTGTATTGGTCCAGTGTTTAGCCTACAGCGCATGACTGGGATCTGAGTAGCTTTTGTATGACAAATTACAATCTTACAGCTGTGAAATAATAAACAGTCACGGTATAGCAGCAATCTACACCCTTCTGAGAGTTTCTATAGGTGTTGCAGCAGAGGTGAGTTTTTGGGAGAGACTTAGTAACTAATAAAACCATAGTTTTATAGAAAGCAGGGAGAGTTCTATCTATTTAAGCAGCACAGGAGAAACAGAAGTTTGAATTACTTTGGTAATTAGATGGCTTAAATACTGGATAAACATCCTATGAAACCTGTTGAAGTGGTGCAATTAAAGGCTCTGTGTGTGTGTCTGTTCAGGAATTTCTGTAGCTAAGCAGGTGAGATGTTTAATCACAGTGTTAGTTTGCCTGTATGATGACTTGCTACAGAAAACCAGAAGGATAATGTGTTTTCTGCATTTTTCTGTCATAGTTTGTGCTTTTGTTATGTTACACCTCCACCACCACCTCTTCTCTTTGTAGGGTGAAAGGGGGTTCCCAGGCTTGGAAGGACAGCCAGGTTTGCCTGGATTTCCAGGACCTGAAGGACCACCTGGTCCAAGAGGCTCGAAGGTAAGTCCTAATTCACTTGAATAGCATGGAAATGCTGGGTTGTGTTAGCTGGCTTGTAGTGCTGATCCTAAATCGTTCCAGACCTCCTCATTATCGTCGGTTTAATAGCCAAAATCTTCAGATCTTGGGATGCGATAAAGGTTTTTTATTTGCTTTAAATAGTCAACCAGAGGAAAAAACTTGCTCTACGCTTTCTATTCTTCACCTACACATGTGCCTGCAAACCCTACGGGTATCCTTCCAGTAGGTACTGCAGATGAAGGTTAAAGAACAGGTTTGGCAGGGGGCTGTAATGTGGTTTTATTAGGTCTTGCAGTAACCACTCCACACTTAGCTTACTGATAAGAGAGGTGTTCGGCTGTCAGCTGCCCAGAGGGGTCCCACCACACCAGTAAACTATTGTTAGGCCTGGTGGCATTCCTGAGCTGGGTTTGGGTGGGGCAGTGCAGATCAAGGCCTCATTGAACCCATGCACAGACAACCAAGGAATGCTCCTTGCATTCCCTGGAGGGTTTCAGTTTATTTTTATTTGCTACTGAATTACATCATAATGTTCAGATGATGTAATATGGTATTAAAACGTTGAAAAGCCTTCCTCTGTATGCCTTTATGTTGAATATGCACAAGATTGTCCAGGATCTGCCATTTCCTTTGCAAATGCTCACAGTGTAAACTAACAGAAGCACATCAAGAAAAAAATAGGTAGATGATAAGAAAAAAATGGAAGTCCACACTAAAAGATTAATGGATATGACAAGAGTGAAACAATAGAGGGGTCTTGGACTAGAAACTTTGATTATATTTGTTCCATAGATGCCTTTTCTCACGATTGTGATATGAAGCTCTAATTATCATAATACGAAATAATAGTGGTACTGTATGATTCACATTTAATCGTGTATATCTCGTTTGCCCACAAGAGGACACTGTAGGATAATATTTGATGAAAGCACGTGCCCCCATCTGCTTAGAAGTGACCTTAAATAGCTTTGATTTTTTTAAAAAACGTTTCCTCTAAGCCACAGTTTACCAGCTTTTCAATTCAATTCAAAGTCCAACACCCCTAAGTAAAATAATTTTGAACCCTTTTACTGAGGAAATGTCAGCTAATACAACTGTTATTCCACTTACTATAGACACGTGTAAGAAATTTTATCATGCTTACAGTTTAGTTTGATAAAAAGACAGACTGCAAACTTGAGTGGTTTTTTTGTTTGGTTGTTGTGGTTTTTTAGGGTGATGATGGACTTCCAGGGCCTATTGGACCCAAAGGAATCAGAGTAAGTATTGGTGCCATTTTAGGGTGATACATTGGAATTATGGATAAAGACTGCTGGGCTTTGAGTAGGTCCTCACAGAAGAGGTGATTTATGGGGGGAGAAAATTAACTGAAATCTGAAGACTTAATTTATCTACCAGCTAGAAGAGATTGTGTTACTTTTTGTAAGTAATATAAGATTATATAAATAATACAATCTTATGTATTGCTTTTGTTAGCTTCATAAACTCATTAGGGAGAGTAACCCCAATATTTATTTGATCTGTTTTGCTATACAGGACCTAAACAAATGCCAGAAACTTTGCTTCAATTTATTCTGAAGTAGATGCAACATATGTAGGGTCTATATAGGAGAGGTTGGTTTGTCTGGAAAGCCTTTAGGTTTTGTGCCTTTGCTGTTTCTTTTTGTCGGACTCCTCAGCTGGTGACAAGTGATGCATCTCTGACCTCATTGGGACGCATACACTTTCCACACTATGAGTGTTCATTTATTTTCTCTATATATCTACATACTTTAACTTTAGTTGTTCTGCATTGTCTTCTCTGTGGTTTTGTGGACATTTCCCTGCAAGAAGGGTATGAACCTTGATGGCTGTCCAGCATGGCATTCTTTTTTTAACAGGTGATTCAGATGTTTCTGGTTTTATTTACCTACACATAAATAGATGACATTTAGTAAAATCTTGGTAAATCCTTTTGCACATCCATTCGTACCTTTAAAACATATGTGATTAATTTCCTTCTAGGGACCGCCAGGACTTCCAGGATTTCCAGGAACACCGGGACTTCCTGTGAGTAGGACTGAGCTGTACAGATACAAGTCCATTCCCTTTTGTCTTTCAGGCACAGAAGAGCATCCTACAAGCTAACTCTTCTTCCTCTTTTCCACTTTAAAGGGATTACCAGGACAAGATGGGCCACCAGGACCTCAGGGTATCCCAGGGTGCAATGGAACAAAGGTGGAATCTCTTTAAAATTCTTAACAATGTGACAAGAATATGATAAAGAGCTCTTGTTCTCCTGGCTGTAGCCAATAGCTTTAGTTTATTATGTGCAGCAGTACTTGCTGTTACTGAGTTGTGCAGGTAACTCCAAGATAATTCAGATTTACACACGCATCTGAGAGAAAGGATCATGATCTGGTACTTAAAGCACAACTTCTGCCAGAAATTGCCAGCACCAAAACACAACATTTATACTCTGCAGCCAGTGTGGTTAAATTTTTTGTTCTAATCCTTGATTTTATAGCTAGTAACTGAGAGGAGTGTCTGATAATTAGATCATCTTCATAGTAGACTCTTGCTACCAAGGAAAACTCATTACCTAGCAGTAGGACTTTATTTGGTTTTAATAATATTGCTTTGAAAATACTGATTCAGTGTCCCTGTTGGGAGGAGCCACTTTGATTCTAACCTGTTTCTTAGCTTCACGTTACGATCTTTCTGTAAGAGAAGCTGATCTTCTGTAGCACTATGTGTGTTTTCTATCTCTGTAGTTTAGTACTTTGTCTGGAAGTATGTGGAAATATCTGAATGCGGACAGTTTTGTTTCAATCAATTGTGTGATTTAACAAACTGCTTATCCTATAGCTTGTTGCAATATAATTTGCTACTCTGAAGTCATGAGCTAAAAAGAAAACTGGACTTTTCAGTCAAAATTTATCTATTTTTGTTACTTTTTTGTTTTGTTTTTGGCTAATTGTTTTCTTCATCCCTAAGGGAGAGCGTGGATTCCCAGGCAGTCCAGGTTTTCCTGGTTTACAAGGGCCTCCTGTAAGTAAAAGATTTTTGGATTAGCTACCTGTAATCCACTGAAAGACTTCTGCTTAGATCTGTGAAAAATCAGATAAATATCAGCCTCTTTTTGCAATTGTTCTTTTAATAAGTAAGAATATATTAATTTTTTTATGGTTAATCAGAATATTTTAGATGTCCAGTAAGAGTGAGATTTTTTTCTGCTACGTGTTGTGGTAAAGCTAATGAAAAGCCCTTTGAATTCTGTCAGGCTGAGAAGCTTTGCCACCTGCAGAAAACCACAAAGACATGCATATGTGTCAGAGAAGTGGGATCTTGATACTGTCATCTGGTACATCTAAAGAGTCTTACTGGTGATTAACAGGGCAGAAAAAAGAGACCGTGTAGGGTGTTTTCATTATAAAAACCAAGGATGTGCAACAAAGTGACTGTCGGAACTGAAGTACAAGCAGGAAGAAATGTAGTAGACAGGATGGGTAACAGGAGGCAATAAAGAAACAAATTGCTCGGAAATGGAAATGTGGTCCCTTTAATGCTCAGCATCCACTGTGAAAATACTTCTCAATTTTTGATTCTGAAGATCATAAACTTAATTTTTCCTGTTTTGTATCTTTTTTTAGATTTCTGCCTCTAACGCTTGCCTCATCGTGTACATCTGACTAGTGGTTGCAAATAACATACCAATGATTTCTTTCTATTGACCTTTGTTTTATTTTTTGTTTCTTTTAAACAAAGGGACCCCCTGGTCTGCCAGGTATGAAGGTAAGTGTTCTGTACTCACACATCGAAGTACTTACCAGGCGTGGGTGTGCAGTGTGGTCTGGCAGAAGTAACCTGCTTGCTGTTACAGGAGACCACATGCATCCACTGGAATCTGGAGTGACATTCTGCGGAAAGCTTAGTGTTTCTAGGCCACTCCAGTGCAACTAACTGGAAATCCTGCAGTAGCTTTACTCAATTTGGGTCAGTAGCTCCAGAAGTAGCAAACTCTTTTCTGAAGTGCATTTCCATTGGGAGGGACAGTGTCTGTTGGTATTGCGAGGCACCAAGTTAGCAAAATGCCTATGAATGCCCAGCTGCACCAGTGGTCTGTCTACCTGTGCAAGCTCAAGAACACTGCTGGAGACTAAGCAACAATAACTGGAGATATCCAGTGAAGAGAATAGTGCAACATTTTACGTTTGTTTGAAAACAAGCTTTCTACTGTATAGGTCACTATGTAGGTGGCTTTTTCTCTAATATAAATAGTCCCATAATGTAATTTTGGGCTTTAAGGACCCCTTTTACTTTTTAAGGGGTTTTTTGTTGTATCATTGACCTATTTGAGCATGGGCCAAAATATCAGGTTTGATTCAAATCTATTTGAAAGGAAACCAGACCCACGGAATTCTTCTAATAAACTCTTGAGAGAACAGTATAACACTAGTGCTGGGAAATTGTGACTATAAAGCTGTTTTTCTCAGCTCCTTTTCTTCCCAATTGTTTTAAGGATATTAAAAGACAAGCTGATCACAACATACACTTATAAAACAAAGGTCTTCTCTGAAATCAATAAAAACCTGTGTTTCAATATAGAACACAAAGCATGACTATTATAACAGCACACACAGCATTAATCTCATGAGGTGGGACACTGGAAAAAGCTGAATGAGCCTTTTTTTCTGTTGTGTCCTATTCACTGCTTTTACATGGAGCTAGAATGTCTCTTTTGTGAAGTATTTGTATTTCAATCCCCTAATCTTTTGGAATTTAAATCAATGCTGATATATTTGTACAGATAAAAAGAGAGCTTTTAATAGTTGGTATTTTAGCCATTTAAGGAGTCCTCCAAATGTGCAAGGATCTCTCCTAAAAAGAGCTGTTCTTGGATAACTAGTACTTACATTAAAAAGAACTGCTAGGGTATAGCATAACCCTGAGTCTCTCAGTCTTAAGAGCCACTTTGTGTCCCTTGGAGTCAGAATGGTGATAAAGAATTGCAAAATGTACTGTTGATTAAAGTCACCTCTTTCTCCTAGGGTGAAGCAGGTGAAATAATTACATCCTTGCTGCCAGGACAGAAGGGCGACCCAGGATTTCCAGGTCTTCCAGGGATACCTGTAAGTTGTGTGAGGTACTATTAGACTGTGCTCTGCCAGAAAGGTAACATGAAAAGTATTTGCATTACAGCACAACTGGAATGTTTGGTGCTAGGGGATCCAAATGTTTACATGGAGAAGCAAGGCTCGTACTTAACATACCTTTAGTTTATGGCTTATGAGGAAGTGCTTCTATATTGCTCTTAACAGGGTGACCCACAGAAGCCAGAAAGGTCCCCTCGTCAGGAAAATGGTATCCAGCAGACAGCAGTACTCGCAGTTACTGGCTTGCTTCTCTGTTTCCCATGCCTGTTGCTCCTTCCTAGACATTCTCTGTATCAGTTCTGGAGTTCCCTTTCCTTCTTCCCCCTGAGGTAGAGAAAGTAACATCTGCCTTTCTGGACTGTAGCCACTATTTTGGATGGTGGGAAGAGAAGATAGTGTCTCAGCTGTTCTCCTCATGTTGCATCTCCTGAACAGTGTTTCTGTTCTCCCAGCAGTCTTCTGTGAAAACAGCTAGTGACTCCAGGCCCTGTGCTTCCCCACTGAGCCATTCGTTGCTTTAGTGGAAGAACAAGGGGAGCAGAAAATGAGTCTATCGGCCTGGACTGGATAGAAGCCAGAGACTCCCATTTCCTGGTACAGAGAGGCAAGCTCCAGGCTATTCTGACCAGACTGAGCCTGTTAGCATTTCTGTTCCTCTGATCTGTGCTTCCCTATTGTCTGCTTCTGGCTGGGAGGAATCACAAATACAAAATGTTTTGTTGTTCTCTCTCAGTGCATGAAGAGAAAGAAAGTGCAAAAGTAATTCAAAACAAACAAAAAAGCATTCCCTTATCCAAGCCAAAGTGATGTGTTGATGCTGAGATCACAACACTCCTAATGCAATGTTCACTCCTTTAGGCCTTTTCACAAGGACAGATTGGTAGGTTAGTGGTCAGCTCCTTTGATTTGGCTTGCATGGGATGTCAGCTGTTGGGTCTTTTTGACCTTGAAGGTCTTGCTGTTCTTTTCATTAAAAGGTGCCTCTCTCATAGCCTCCTCCACTTTCTCAACAGGGCCCACCCGGCGCTATGGGAGTACCAGGTCCCATTGGCCCTCCAGGTCCCCCAGGTTTGACGGTAAGTTTTTTTAACCTGTTACCCATAAAGTGTGAAATGGGATGGTTACTTCTTTGTTTCATGTTCTCAGAGGCAGGTCAGTAAAGTGCAGAAATCTTGGTAGTTCAAGACTTGGTATGAAGACAGCAGCAACCATGCATTCAGTTCACCCCGGAGGTGCTACTGTGCACATTTAAATGTGATACATTTCAAACAGCCAGTTCCCAGACCTCTTTCTGCTTTAAGTGCAGGCTCGTTATTTGTGTGAAAGCTAAGGGACAAGATTTAGCTTATTTAGACTAGGATGATTCTTTCCTTTTTGTTTAATAACTGACTGTTTAATTTTATTTGACTCAGTTAAAAAGAAGAGCTTGTTTCTTATGTATTTGTGAAGTTGAATAGCGTGAGGAAGAACTCTGAGGAAGACAGTGTCTTGTCAATATGGATGTAATGTGCAGGAGTCAAAGTAGCATCATTGGTTATTTTTGGTTTGTGGTGGTTTGGGTTCCCGCCCCCCCCCCCCCCCCCCCCCCCCCCCCCCCCCCAAAAAGGCCTGTAAAGTGCTTGAAAGTGAATGGGTTTTGTTTCCTTTTTTAATAGGGACCTCCTGGTCCACCAGGGCTGCCAGGACCTAAGGTATTTTCTTTCCCTTATTGAGGGTGCTGGTGGTGGATTGAGTTTTGGGTTTGTTTTTTTTTTCTTTCTGTTCATTTGTGACTTCTAAGGGCTGATGAGTTATACTTTTTGCAGGGTAATATGGGTTTGAATTTCCAAGGACCCAAAGGTGAAAAAGTGAGTAGGTGATCAAGATGATATTACTTTCAGAACACTTATACATGCCATTTTGGCTTGTATTGCCTCTAACAAACTGCCATCTTCATGCACTTCAGGGTGAACAAGGTCTTCAGGGACCTCCAGGGCCACCAGGACAAATTGGAGAACAGAAGAGACCAAATGACATTGAGTTTCAGAAAGGAGATCAGGTGAGTGGGAAACCATATCCACCTGCAATGAGCGTGTGATTGAGCTGCAGCCTCTGTTGGTTGGGCTCATATATACTCACTCTGCAGTTACTGCAGAGGTTCTATTATTTTTCTCAAAGTTCTGAATATTTCAGGCCTGAGTACTTTTCCTTTAATAGAAGGCATGCCAGTCACATTAGCTCGGTTACTTACCTTAGTAAAATAACTATCCTTAAGAAACTCTCTCAAAGGAAGTTCACAGTAACAGTAAAAGCAGTTAAAATATTCTCATTCGTGGGAACACCCAGACTGCAATTTTCAAAGCCATGTGAGAATTCAGATTCCCATTAATTAACCAACTGTGGCATCCATTGTGAAGAAGTCTTTCAAAATTTTAACTCAATTTTTTATCCTTGGGTTTTTTTGGGTTTTTTTGTCACTAATGATGCCCCAAGGTCTTTCTTCCTTGTGGTCTGAATAAAGTGCTTTCCCTGCTTCTGGCCTCCCAAGAGTAAATATCAAGCCATGTTATGAGAGTAAGCTCAAACTGTTCATTTGATTTGTATGGATCCTTCCACATTCATAAATGCCAAAAAGACATTGGGAGAGTTGCTGTTTTTCAGGTTATTACATTTTTTTTTCCTTTCTTCTTCACTGGGGAACATTTTGCAGTGTCATTTGATTCTGGGTGCCAGTCAGTCACTCTGAGTAGCCTCAGCAGGATCACGGGTGCCTGGATTTCTTGTTTTCTTTGAAGTTTCTGTGGTTTTCTCAGATACCCCTCTGAGTAATAGAAGAGCTGAGGGTAGGTATTTTGAGGCAAGAGTGGCGAATGATTGTTTTCGTGTTCTGATTATTTTGCAAGTGTCAGTGTGGTAACTGAGCTTTAAACTATTAAGTTTCCTCTATCCGTATTTGGAGCAGTTTCTTCCTTTCCACCTTTTCATCTTGGGAAATGTATCGGAGAAGAAAGCTTTGGTGCACAGCACTATTTTATTTTGGCAGGGCGTAGGGCAATTCTGCCCTTCATCTTGATCAAAACCATTTGTTACCCTTCCTTTCAGAAGAACATTAGGCATCACGGAGGCAGTATCTAGAGCTATCCACTGATGTACGTTTGCAATGTGCCGTTATCCTAGAAAGGTCTCGGTCTCTGGTTTTGTATCTGCTTTACAGGATGGTAGGGCAGAAGGTAGAGAGCAGCTTTGTGTGTCTTTATAGTTCTGAGAAAACACAAGGTGATATATTTTCCACATTGTAGTTGAAGCAAAAATTCATCTGACTCTATTAGGGTTGGAGTAATTTGCCTCTGTTATCAGGGACCTCTGAAGGATTGGCATTAAGTTATATAAATGTACAAAACAAAAGCATTCTAACTACATTTCTTTTAAAGCACTAGGACTTACAAAGACAGTCTGAGCACATTGCCTTTAACCAATATTAAGAACGATTTCAAAGTGTACAAATGTTTTTATTTCAATGTTACGCTTTTTTGTGAAATACACACGAAGTTCTGGTGTGTACCTTCACCTGTGATCTCTGACTGAAATATCAAGTGTATAGATGGGCTTGGGAGGTCTTCAAGAAAATAACAAACTCTGCACGGAAACCTTTTGTCAATTCAATAGCCTGTAGCTTTTCTTTAGGTTAATGGCAAAGAGATTGTACAAAGGTGTAACACAACAAAATAGGAACCTTAACTTCTTAACACAGTGATCCTGTGACGCTTTTCTAACAAACACATTATTGATCCTGATGGCCTCACAACTTCAGCAATTACCAGTAATGTAATGACTGTTGCTCCTGTAATTTCAGCAGGATCCGGCATTTGTTCTTCCTTTCCTTTTTTCTTCCTTCTTTTTATTATTGTATAGCAGCTGCAGACCACCAAACCAGCTGCTGCACTGCACACAGGAGGCAGCTGTGTCATAGGGGAGTGAGTCATCTAAATAAACAGAATGAGCAGTTAATAAAATTTATAGATGCATTTGAAGTTCCACACAAATATTAAATTTTACCTTGGAAATCTAGATTACAGGAAAAAAAGATTCTATTTAAAAAAAAAAAAACCAAACAACTGAGCTACTAGAGAGTGGTGGAGGCTTTAATCTTTTTCTTTGCCCATGCTTGACAGGGTATTCCGGGTGATCCAGGCCCACCAGGACTTCCTGGGCCACAAGGCCCTCCTGTGAGTAATCCTCCTTTAGGTCTTTTTTTGTAATATCTGTATCAGAACTGTACATTCATTCTATTCTGGCTTGTGGGCTCAGTTTAAGATGACGTTTGTGTGTCCAGGGTCTTCCCGGTGGCGTAAAAGGTGAAAAAGGTGAGCAAGGAGAACCAGGCAAAAGAGTAAGTAGTCTGTTTAACCGAACATTTATCTTTCCAATCAGTGTTATCTTTGAGAATTAAGCAAATGTTGAATTCGGGTGGGGCCATCAGCCTCTGGGTAAGAGACTTTTTTTTTTATCCATAACATGGCAAACTAGTAGATGATGCATCTGGCTCATGAAAGTGCTTCTAGCTATGGGTCTCTTAAGTGTTTTCTGGTAGAATTACCTACATGTAGATCTTAGGTTTTGGAGCAGGAGAAAATCATTTGAATAATGTTTTCTGGGTACATGTGGAAACCTTCAAAGTTGTTGGGCTGCTTGACTGAAGCAGCAGTTTTCTGTTTCCTTTTAGAGAGGGTCTGCATTCAGTTTGCTATGCACTGGGTTGCCAAGCAGCACAAGAGTGGTATATATTTAAGCTGGTCTATGTAAACTCATTCTCAGTGCATTTCTTTGTCAGGTGAGTCACAAAACCAAGTCTCTGAACACTGCCTTAAGACCAAGAGTCCGTTTGTCACTTCCCGAGCGACTACTTCAGTTTATGAGCGATCTGGGGAGGGGAAGAGTCAGGATAGCTGCATCTAGGGATAGCATGAGTCCCTTTGTTCCTTTCTAGACTCAAAGCCATCCTAATTTTACTTGGACATCACAGCTCAGAAGAGCTGAGGAAGGTTATAGAAGTGCTAAGAAGCAGGATGAAAATAACATGGGCTGGACCAGCAAAGAAATGACAAGCTGCTACTAGCTCAAAGCGCTCTGCATTTTCTCTTTCACAGCTACTGAACACATAGTTTCATCAACATTTTGGGCCCCTTTGAAAACCAAGACACAAGTCTTGCTCAGGTTAATTGGACAATATATAAACACTGTTTAAAAACATGTTTGGTGATAGGTTTTCCAGTTTCCACAGGAAATAAGGACAATGGAAACAAATGTTTGGTATTCTAGATAAAATCCTTCTTAGTTGCTAAGATTTATAGGAGGGCTTTGATTTGCCTTCTTTAAGGAACATAACAAGTGAGGCAGATTGACAAAGCCAAAATTTTCATTATATTTTGAGTGGTTTTTTGAATTGTATTTTCCAAGTTGTTTTTCTCTGCAAAAGTAAATGGGAACCACATAAATTTGCAAAGATCCGAAATGATAAAAGTCCTGAGGGGATATGGCAGATGCCTTTTACCAAAAGTTTGTTTACTGACATTTTTGTTTTGTTTTATTGCTCTGACTTTGGGCATGTTGCATACTTAAAGTGCAGTTTTGTTATTAAGTTACCCTAAAGCTGCCTTTCAGGGTTCCATGGGGTTCTATGTGGCTCAAACCCACGTCAGATATACTCATTAAAATGTCAGTATATGGAATCAAGCAGGTAGTTCTGCAAATTCACGGGAAATCTTTAAAACCTCATTTTTGAGATTCAGAACCCATCACTAACAATACAGGATTCGCAAATCACATTATACTCTGTAACACTCTATCTGTCAAGCCTTGTTATCAGCTTCTCTATGATTGGGAGTTGATCATGGCACTGTGGTGAAACTTAAGAATTGCAAATCATTGACACTATTCTTCAGAAAATTACATTTGGTTTAAAGGCAAGTTAAAATTCAAACATAAAAATGTTTGTATTTAATTTCACCAATCATGTTATATTAATTTCCTAATTAAATATAATGTTCTAGTGTTTAGGAGTTAGGATCTGTTTTCCAAAGAAAGGATTTCTCTCATGTTAAAGGGGCTTATTAAACACAGTGAATCAACAATAGTTAACTGGAGACCATTTTGTGCTGTATTCACACGTTTATTTGAGATCTGTCATGCTTTTGTGCTCTGGTTTTCAAAACAAAACCTCAGTTTGGATAACTCCTTCGAGTATATTTGGTTGATGTCTTTGTATTTGTCACAAGGACTGCATTCTAGAGAAAGTTTGGTCTATTGAAAAATGGGAAATAAGTAACGTAATTTCCATAACAGTTCTTCACTACTGAAGCATTTTATTTCAATGTGTGTTTATGTCTTTGAAGGGAAAGCCTGGCAAAGACGGAGAACCTGGTCAGCCTGGTAGGGATGTGAGTAACTCATATATTTCTAATCTGGGCAGACTCCTTATAAGCTTTTCTTCTGATATGGAGAAGATCTGAGTGTAATTATCTTTCTCTTTTCTTGAAGGGTTTACCCGGTGGACCTGGAATAAATGGTGCTCCAGGAAGAGATGGTGAGAAGGTATGCCAGGTTTTTGTCATTGTTGCTATAGTAGCTTGAAAATCTGCCATTGCTGAGTTCAGTTCTGGCTGAGTAGTAATCAGTGTTGCCTGTGCTATGACAGCGTTGAGCAATATTTGCAATAACTTTCTTATGTACTAATGCACAGTATAAAAAATGCTCTTCATTTCCTTGGTAGGGTGAAAAAGGTGACACTGGTCCCCCGGGTCCTCCTGGAATCGTAAGTTGCTGATCTTTTCTTTCTGCGTTTGGTTGACGGTGTTGTTTCATCATAGTTCTTGGGTGACTGTGAGTCCCATCTTTAGGTATAACAATAACAGAACAAGTAAAGATTTCATATATTCACTAATAGAAACTATTATTTCCTTCTTTAAAGGTAGATTCTGAGCTCTAGGATTTGCTAGGTTATCAACACGAGGCTAGACTATAACCTCTGACCAGCACAAACTGAGTCAGCTTCACTGAAACTTGTTCTAACCATGTTGGCTTGGCAGTAAAAGTGCTTTTCATTGGGGAATGCTCTTTACTGGAATTTTACCTGATAATTCAGTGGAGCTGGAAAAGCATCCTGTCATTGGTGTAATGTTTAAAGTACGTTGAACTCTTCCTCCCTCACATCTCTTCACTGTTCCTGTGACTCTTTTCTTGGCAAGTTGTTTCACATGAACATGAAACATTTATAGGTCATTTCGAGACCAGGCATTGATGCACCAGTGGGACCAAAAGGTAGCAAAGGATTGCCAGGACTTCCAGGAGCCAAAGGGGAGCGTGGATTCTCTGGTAGGCCAGGCCCACCTGGCTTGCCAGGTTCTCCAGGTAGGAGACCAAGCACTAAAATAAGTGGTATGCTCAAATGTCTGAATGGACGTTTAGCTTCACAATCTTTTCACACTCCTTTTGACGGTGAAGGTAGAACTATTTCAAGCTACCTTTGACCTTGAAGGGTGGTCCTTAGCTTATGGGAAAAATATGGGGAATTCTGAACATTCATTGCCCCTGCTGTGATGAACAGAGGGTGCTAATCATCAAGGCTGTCGAACAGATACTAGCTTAATGGTCTTAGGGATAATTTATCTCATATCACTTACCTGTAACATACATTATCCGTTGCATTACACAGAGATAGTGTGTACCAGAGATCTGGTACCTGACCATCGAACCTAGTCTCTACTGTACATTGGCCGGTATTAAAGGAGGAGATGATCTGAGTCTACAATGGGAGGGGGTGATGATACCTGTATTTGCCTTACACATGCAGAGAACATCATTATGATTCTGATGATACAGCTTGTAAATATTCTTTTTTTTCATCAATACTTCCTTTCATTAGTGCTGTTTTATTTTTTTCCTTCATAAACGTAGTTGTTGAGTCTCGGGTCAATTTTTCAAACCAAAGTCTCTGAAAATGCAAAATGTATATGTGTCAAACGCTGCACATCAACATGTAGTTGAATTCCATGAAAGAAATTTATGGAGTAGTTACATGCAAAGATGCAGTCTTAACCTGTAGCATGTTATTCATCATATATCATTGTTATCCTTACAAAAAGGTGATTTAAACCTTTAAGCTATCAAGGAACTATGTTCTTTCCCTCTTAGGGATCACTACTGTTGGACCTCCTGGCCCACCTGGCTTGCCTGGTGAGAGAGGACAGAAGGGAGATCCAGGTTTACCTGGTGTTTCTATTCCTGGGCAGCCAGGACCTGATGGACCACGGGGACCTCCAGGACCACCAGGTCCCCCAGGGCCACCTGCACCATCTGTTCCTCCTGGTAAGTGATGACCAGATAGATAGCAAGTAAAAGAGACTGAACAGCTTTGAAATACATGCTTTCTTTTCCTTTTTTTTTCATTTCCGCCTCCAAAGATGTAGTTTATTAGCAGCTGAAGTCCGTGAGATTCCAAGTTACTCGTATACATTCTCCAGGTCGCTCCCATTGCAAATCAGGAGAAGAAATCCTGTCAGACTTGTGGGACCTTTGTGCTAACTCACACAATAATGATAGTCCTCCCCAGCCAAGCAGATTTACAAAATTAAGTATTTTTCCAATTTATGTTACATCCTATTTAATTAAACTAATGAAGTTACATGAAAATTTGTGCATAAAGCAGGAGTTAAACACTTCAACACTCTCTTTGGTAAATTTAGCTTTCAGGATAGGATCTAATAAATGGTTGGAGGGACTATTCCCTACCGAGTTGTGATACCAGGAGTCATGTAGTAATGTGTCACAGAATTCCAGTTTCAGTCTATAAATATTCTAGTGTGTAGACCACACAAAATTAACTTTGAGAGTGGTCACTTTGGGTAAAGGCTCTTAGCTTCTTTTGGTATAAGGGAAGTAGGGAATGGGAGATGGAATATGAGAACTGGAAAGCTGTGGTGGAGAGGGCTAACATGGTTCAGGAAGGAATTTAGTGTCTAGATGGCATTGGTGTCTTAAGTCCCTTCATTCTCATACTTCGTACTCGTGCTTTTATGATATGAGGCTGAACAGCAGAATGTAGAGTAGAGATGGAAGCATGAAGGCTGTGGGAAGTAGTGGGAGACAGCTGAAGTTTCGAAGCAGAACTGATGATTTTTGTGTAATATCACTAATGGTTTCCTTCTGAGTTTGGATTACTTTGGTGGGTTTTCATTAGCAGTCCTGTGTCTGAAGTGCCAAAATGTTTGGTCTGTGATTGTGTGGGTATACTGAATATCCACACAAATACTAGGAAGGCCTGAATACATGTGTTTGGTGCTGCTGTCAGTCTAACACCGATCATTAAACCTCTCCCAATTCTCTTTAGGTGAAGGGTTATGTGAGCAGGGGCCGCCAGGTCCTCCGGGAATTCCAGGACAACAAGGCTTTACAGGGGAACGAGGCCAAAAAGGTACAGTGTCACTGCTATCTTGTTTTTTCTGGTTTTGTTAAAGCTTGTTAAACAGTGTAAAGCCTGCATTAAATAAGGGTAAAATGTCTCCTCCCAGTGGGGTTGAGTCAGATATTTTGTTTCCGAGTAAGAAAGCTCATCTAGTATTAAAGCTCAGGAATCTCCAAGTGACTGAGGGTGCAACCAGATCATGATTAAAGTAAAATGGAAGTTCAGGTTTAGGAGTACCTCCCAGGTAGACAGAAACTAAGTGCTTTGTAACAGCAGTTGCCAACTCTGTATGAAGACATTTTATACTGCATGAATAAATTTGACATTTTTTATGAAAAGCAGCATTGAAATTATAAATGTGAGATTCCTAATTTGAGTTGCTCAGTCTACAGTGAGTTTGTTTGGTAAAGAAAAGAAAGACATCTTTAATGTGTATCCTTGTTTCCAAAAAGACAACCTTGCAATGAGGATGCTGACATGGGTAAGTGAGAATCTTTTTCTAGCTCAACCATGGACATCCTAGATGACTTTGGGCTTCTCACCTAATGTTGTACTCCTTTCAAACAGAAGTCTTTTTTCTCATGGAGATTGTAAGGATTAATGAATTAACCTAAATGAAGTGTTTATATACTACATAGATGAATGTCAGAAAAGTCTGTATGTGAAGGAAACTCCTAAGCCTCTTGAAACCATTCTTTTCTTTTTCTTTTTTTTTAAGTAAGTTCAGCCTGCTGTCAAATCAATGAAACATTGCCAGTATTTATTTTGTACTCTTGGAGTTTAATTAAAGTTTGAGATTTTGATATATATGTGAGTTGTAGTTTGAAGTGCCAAGTACTTACTTTAGAAGAGGACTCTTCTGCTGAGGAAAAAGGTCCACAGTTTTATTTTCTATTTGAAAGCATTTTTTTGTTTGTTTTAATTTATTTCGCACTATTTTAAATAAATTCTAATCATACCTGATAATTGGTTGTCTGAGTCCTAGTAACCAAAAATCTTGGTTTAGATTTCATGGGGGAAGCCTTCTAATATTTAAGCAAACATATAAGTACATAAAATAGTCATTTTGGACTTGGTATCATAGATCAGTAGCAAGAAAACAATTGCTGTTATGCTGAATTCTTTTAATGTTTTCTAGGATCTGATGCTCAAGTATGCTTTTTCAATGCAAATCTTTTTAGGTGATCAAGGAGATACATGCTTCAACTGCATAGGAACTGGAGTAATTGGGCCTCCTGGGGAGAGAGGACCACCAGGACCTCCAGGTAGTCCAGGTAACGCTGCAGTCTACACTGTTTTGCTTAATATATTCCATAAAGTCACTTTTGTATCTGAGTGTGTATAATGCTAATGATATTTCTGTGTATTGTGTACAAATTCAGATGCACAGTTGCCAGCTCCAGTATAAACTTGGTGCATGTCCTGTTTTGCGCAGTTGGGGAGCATTAGGAGGAAACAGGCTGGACAAGTGTACAACAATCATTTTTTGAAAATCTAGTCTTTAAAAAAAATTCTCAGATCAAAGACAGAATTGCAAGCAATGCTGCGCATTTAAGGTTTGTGGTATGCTATAGATTTAACTGAAAGAGAGAAATTAACTTCTGCTACTTGTTATTCCTGAAACAATAGGGGAGCTGGAGCTTTTTAAAGTGTGATGCTACTGATTTAACTTAGAGTTGCAAATTTTATTCTGCTCAAATAAAATGAAGCTCTCCAAAAAAAACCAAACAAAACCTTGCCTGATTTTGAAACAGCTTAGCTATTATCTTATGCAAACAGCATGCTTGCTATCTATAGCTTCTTACACAGTAGTGGTCAGTGGCTTGATGTCCAGATGGAGATCAGTGACAAGTGGTGTCCCTCAGGGGTCCGTACTGGGACTGTTTAATATCTTCAACAATGACATAGTGGGATCAAGTGAACCCTCAGAAAATTTGCAGATGACATGAAACTGAGTGGTGCAGTTGACACACCTGAAGGATGGGATCCATTCAGAGGGACCTCGACAAGCTGGAGAAGTGGGCCTGTGTGAACCTAATGAGGTTCAACGAGGCCAAGTGCAAGGTCCTGCACCTGGGCCAGGTCAATCCTCTGTATCAATACAGGTTGGGAGATGATGTAATTGAGAGCAGCCCTGCAGAGAAGGACTTGGAGGCACTGGTGGATGAAAGGCTGGACATGAGCTGGCAATGTGTCCTTGCAGCCCAGAAAGCCAACGGTATCCTGGGCCGCATCAAAAGAAGCTTGGCCAGCAGGTCAAGGGAGGTGATCCTTCCTCTCTGCTCTGCTGAGACCTCACCTGGAGTACTGCATCCAGCTCTGGGGTCCTCAGCACAAGAAGGACGTGGACCTGTTGGAGGGGGTCCAGAGGAGGCCACAGGAATGACCTAAGGGCATCCCTGCTCTGAGAACAGACTGAGAGAGTTGGGGTTGTTCAGACTGGAGAAGAGAAGGCTCTGGAGAGACATTATTGTGGCCTTCCAGTACTTAGAGGCCTGAAAGAAAGATGGGGACAATCCTCTTAACAGGGCCTATTGTGACAGGACAAGGGGTGATGGTTGTAAACTCAGAGAGGGAGATTTAGACTAGATGTAAGGAAGAAATTTTATACGCTGAGGGTGGTGAGACACTGACCCAGCTTGCCTAGAGAGGTGGGAGAAGCCCCATCCCTGGAAACATTCCAGGTCAGGTTGGACCTTGGGACTCTGAGCAACCTGCTCTAGTTGAAGCTGTCCCTGCTCACTGCAGGAGGGGGTTGGACTAGATGACCTTTGAAGGTCCATTCCAACCCAAACCATTCTGTGATTCTATGAGACAGTTTTATGTTTTTCTTTTATTTTTTTCTGTACTACTCAGGTTCTCCTGGTTTTCCTGGACCAAAAGGTGAAAAGGGGCTTCCTGGATTAACTGGCCTTGTAGGGCCACCAGTAAGTGGTGGTGTTATGTTCTGGTGGGGGAAAAAGTCTCATTTGTCCTGCATGTTTGGTAGATCTGTGCACAGTAGATATGAATAATCTTGTCTAATACTTTCTTTTTTTGTCCATAACTAGCTTGAATGCATAATTCTTATATTGTGCCAAACTCAAAGAGGAAGTGAAAGAAAAACTAAAATGTTCATTGGTGGGTTTTGTTTCCTTCCCTCTCAGGGATTCCCAGGGTCCCCAGGTGCTCCTGGGAGACCTGGTCCTAAAGGAGACCCAGGGGATGTCCTGACTTCTCCAAGAATGAAAGGTGACAAAGGAGATCCCGGCTTCCCAGGACCTCCAGGTCTTCCTGGTATAGATGGCACTCCTGGACGAGATGGATTACCAGGTCTACCTGGCCCTAAGGGGGAACCTGTGAGTTCCATTTTATGCTGTCTTTGTTTGGACGGATGTTTCGGGAAGTCTTTGGGATGCATTTAACGTAGTGCAGATAAGAGGACTGGTAAATGCACTTTTTTTTGAGTGTGTCTAATGCAGGTGCCAATCTAGTGATGATATACAGAGGTACTCCCTGAATCTCCATGTCTCTAAAAATAAGCTCAGACTTCTCTTGGGTGGTGTCACATGGTCCCTTCTGCCATTGTCTAGGTTTCACCTATGCTGTGTGAAGAATTAAGTAGCTAGGTTTAGACCTTATCTCTACCATGTTAGTAAGAAATGGGCAAGCTAATGGCCTTGGGAGCTAGAAGGATGGAAACTACCAGAGAGTTTCAAAACACAAGCAATGAAACACTTCACTCCTTTGCTAGTAAATACATGTTCCTCTTTCCAATCCTGCTTTTTCCTTTTTTCAGGGCAGTGTTGCCTTCAAAGGAGATATGGGTATTCCAGGTGATCCAGGAATACCAGGGCTTCCTGGAGACAAAGGACTTCCTGGACCTCCTGGTTTTGGTCCACAAGGTTCACCTGGTGAAAAGGGCATCCAAGGTGTATCAGGCCGTCCAGGGCCTCCTGGAGTTCCAGGTGAGTTGGTCTCTATGTGCTATTGAGCAGAAGCTCTGGACAGTTCTCAGAACATAATGCTGCTTTTAAGCTTTTCCCAAAGGTGGTGTCAAACCTACTATTTGTAAGCTCCCTTAGAGAAGGTCATCACAGAATCGCAAAGTAACCAGAATTTGTGCTATGTTACTGTTGGCACATGACTCTCCCTTCTGCTCTAGAGAAGCTTCTCCTTCTTGACTGACGGTACTGGACGTGCATAGTGACCACCATCTGGCTTAGGTTTCATAATACTGCAGCTACAACAAGTTTTGAAAACAAGGGTTTGCTTTGAACAAATTTGCTTTTGTAACTTGCATTTCAACTACACAGATCCTGATCAAGTCGTGCTGGTGTCAGCTGTGGAAAATAGCTATTCACATGATGGTACCTAGGAGGAAGCTAGAAAAAAAAAACATTTCAAGAAAACTGTCTTGGCATTAAACAATGCTTCTAAGCCTCTAAGTGCTGTATGGAGCTCAGAGGCAGCCAGCCTGCTGGGTAAAGTTTTGCTGGTGTTTAACTTCTTTGTAAGCTTGGTATGTGACCAACATCTTTTTCTGCTCAAAGGAAAGAAGCTTCTACTGAGTGATACGTATTTCTGTTTGGTTTTAGGTCCAAAAGGTGAACCTGGCCAGACTATTACAGAACCAGGAGTTCCTGGCCCCCCTGGTCCTCCAGGAAGAAATGGTGACCCAGGTCTTCCAGGTAAAGGAGCAACTAGATATCCAGGGAATTCCAAGAGCTTTTATTCTGACATAGTTATTCTTGATAACTGTGTTGATTTTCTTCTTTTTACAGGAGATCCTGGTCAGCCAGGTCAGCGTGGCTTACCAGGCATCCCAGGTGCAAAGGGAGAGCCAGGTATTCCTGGCATTGGACTTCCAGGTCCACCAGGCCCTAAAGGTATGTTTACAGCTATGTGACTGTATTGTACTAGCTGGAAGAAGGGACATAGAGGGTAGTGTCTCTTTGCTTTTTCCTATTAAGTTGATTTTTGTCTCTAGAATACTTTAAAAAATGTTTGGCTTGAATTTATACATCTTCATAATAGTTTCAGAAGTAGCAGGAAAAAAACCTGCTGAGCTCTTGTTCCTGTGTTTACTGTACTTCCCTTCACAGTAGCTTACATTTTCCATTAAACCAGGGACAGAGAAGTAGATGGCTGAAACTTTGGGAAGTGATGAATGTTTCAGCTTGAATTAGTAAATGATCTTCAAATGCTGCCTCAAGACGTTAATGTTTCTGATGTGAACTGTTTGTAATTTTTGCTAAGAGCACGCAGCATGGGCAGTGCCCTCCTCTGCGAGAAGTCCCGGAGATCCTTTGTGGCAAAGCCTGTATACTCAAAAGTTCTCTCAGCCAAATGGGTACCCCTCAAGTATGCGTCAGCTAGTACAGAACTTCTTTTCAGGGATTACTTTTCATGGCCCCTAAGGATTTCTCAAAGAGTTGTTCTAGTGCTCTTTGGTGTCCTCCCCTCTGATGTCCTCCATGTCATGTGCAGGTTTCCCAGGGACTCCAGGCCCCCCCGGAGCTCCAGGAACTCCAGGTCGCCCTGGTCTAGATGGACCTCCTGGACCACCTGGTTTCCCAGGACAGAAGGTCTGTGTTTGCTTGTTTAATGAAAAACTTCGCTTTCTTAGACATTCTTCTGCATCAGTGGGAAGTTGATGGGAAGGATTTCACCTCTTCTTGTCAGCTTTTGATGGCGGGGAATTCACATTATCTACTTGAGGTTTGAGTGAGGGTAGGAAAAAAGAATTGAACTCTAAGTTGATGGGCATTTTTTCTTTGCTACTTTAACATTTTTGGGAGAGGCTAAACTTAGAAAAAACCTTTTTAAAAAATTTGTTACAGGGGGATCGTGGATTTGGAGTTCCAGGACCCCCTGGACCCCCAGGACTGCCAGGCACAAAAGGAGTTCAGGGACCTAAAGGTGATACTGGCTTCCCAGGAAACCCTGGTCTCCCAGGACGGGCAGGTTTTGATGGAACTCCAGGGCCCAAAGGTATGGAGAACTCTCCCCTTTTCTGTTCTGTATTGAACCCTAAAAAATACCGGTGTGCTGGGAGTCGTATGGCAGTTAAATACAAGCAGTGCTGACTTTAGAGTAATATCTTCAGGGTCTGTTTTTCTGACTCAGACACACCTGTGTAAATGACAACCTGTGTTCTCAAAAGACAGGCACACAGTGGGGTAAACACCAAGCTGTGGGTCAGTATCTGAAAGTCTATTCTGAAGACAAATCATGTTAATGTGGGGGTATAACCTTTTCAATAGAATAATTGTCATTAGATGCACTGTGCTTCAATGTGCAGAGGGTGCAATTCATGGATTCCTGCTGTGAGTCATTGTCTGTATAGAACTGCAAAGCACGCCTGGTTTGTGGGAGAGCATCTGTTGAGTTCAGTGTGGATTGTGAGGCAATAAGATGTCTCTGTGTAGCCTAGAAACGTAAACTGCATGCTTTCCGCACAGAGTGAGGACAAATCTCTGCCTTTCAGAACTAGCCTCTGAAGTGTCAGATCCATGTTCGTTTGTGTGCAAGGATGAGATTTCAAGCACGGTGTGCAGGCACTCTGCTTCTAAAAGCAAGGATCTCTGAACCGAGTTCACTATTTAACTAGAGTGTTCTTTCAGGTGACCCCGGACCAAGTGGACCACCAGGACTCCCAGGCCCACCAGGCATCCCTGGCATTGGTGGTCAAGGTCCACCTGGATCTCCAGGACCTCCAGGTCCTGTTGGCCCCCCAGGTAAAACTCACATGAATTGTACCCTTAGGTTGTTTCTGGTGTACACCAAGCAGGTGCACAGGACACTGAACAGATAGGCAAGCAAAGATAGAGACTCCACATCTAAAAGTTTGGCTGTTTTGCCAGTTTTTTACTGAAATCAGAAATGGAATTATATTCAGCCCTGCTGTTTCCACAACATAGAGAGGTCTCAGGGGTGTAAAAGCCTGCTAGGGGGAAGACTTGGAGCCTCAGCAGAAATTCTACAAAGTGGTGTGCACAGATAGTGACAAAATTTTATCACAGTGCTCGTCAGAACTAGACAGAAGGGAGCGTAATGTCAGTGCAACGGTTTGGGGGATGCAGAAGAGGAGGAAAGCTGCCTTTAGGTGCTTCTACTGTGCTTTCAAATAGCAAGATGATTCTTAAATTCCAAAGCAGTTTTCTAGCTTACCAAACTGTATCCCAGATTCACTGGATGAGAGGTTTTTTTTAATAACTTTTTTATCTAGAAAATTAGTTTCTGGTTTGGCAAAAAAAACCCAGACAAACTCAATCCCCTATACAATGCTATTTGTCCTCCCTCTACTTCCATGGTGAGTGCAAAATCAAGGGAGTAATTCAGGTTCTCCCTGACATAGCTAGGCACCTTTTTTATTTTTCTGGATGGAAGCTGACGCACTATTTATAAACTCAGTTAATGTGGAAAGGAAAGAAAACACGAGTATTCCAAACTAGCTGGTTCATTCCTGCCAGTAAAAGAGGTCATACGCATATATCCTGTCATAAGCATGCCTGGAAAAGAGCTTTAGACTTCCTCCTACAGAAACCTCTGCGTTCTGGGGTTCCTGACTCCCTCACACTCCTGCAAAACCAGCAAGTTTTATGAGTTCTGATAAGTTTTTAAAGTAGATTGACAAAGTAGACTCTAAGGATAGTGATAATTAGGAATATGTCTCTGAAGGGAGAGACAATGTCTTTTGTCTAAATCGACTGGTGAAGATATGAACTTGTTCCGTCTCACGCACAGAGGGTACCTGTGCATGCATGCACATCATTCTGTTCACAAGGTTTGTTTAGGGAAGTTCCTTTTCCCCTTCGTTCACTGAATGGACTCGCTGTGCACCAACTCCTGATGTTGCAAGTGTGAGGCAGTCACCGCAGTGAGAACATTCTCTGTGGATTTCAGCATGCCTGCTGCTGAAACACTTCAAAACCTGCCTAGTTCTTGCCATGCCTGTTCAACGGTTTTCGGTGCATGTTTGTGAGCTACACTTTTTGAATATGTTTGAATGCCAGTGCTGGGATTGGCGTTGTTCGCAATGCATGCTGAACAGTCTGTGGCCAACTATAAACCATGGGTCAGATTCAGATCTTTATGAACTGTGAGCTCAGATTCAGCAAAGTGCTTAACTGGAAGGAAGGTAAGCACTTGAGTAAGTGAGCCCACAGAGGTTGAGTTCTACTCAAGTACATAAAGTGTGGGTCATGTTTAAGTATATTTTTTTTACAAGTTTCCCAGTGGGGAAAGGAATGTGCGGTCACTGCACCAGCAAGCCCTGAATGTGTCCAGTGTAAAGAGCTGGGGACAGAAGGGGTCTGGACAACAGGCGTGGAGGTTCCCTGAGCCAGCAGCTGGGTCCTCTGCCTGGCTTGCTGGGCTTTCTGTACCATCCTGAACCTATGGCTGCACTTGAGGCTGAACTGGAAGAGAAGGCAGCATAGGTTGTATGGGGAGGAGGGGCAGTGTGTATTAGTGTGGGGATGAATGCACCCAATGCATGTTGTTTTGTCCTGCTCTAACATCTCTTCTGATGTTAGCCAGAATTTCATTATATTTCATGTGATCACTGATTTATTCTGAAAAATACCGATTTTGACAAACGCACAATCATTACTAGAGTTGGTGGATTTGAAATGCTTGTATTTTTGCTCTTCATGTCTGTACTGACTTATTGTGGCTACTAACAGCATGGTGGCTCTGAAATCTAGTGCATGGCTGATGGTCCCACTTTGAGAAGTCCTTGTTATTTCCCTTGGCTCTGTTTTGTGCACAATGCCTTACATTCCCACCTCCTGCTTCTTGTTTGTTTTACTAAGCTGTTTTGATTCTGTTCCTTTATGCAACGTTAGGGTAAAGCTTCTGGGGCTCTGTTTTTCAGGTAACTTGGAAAATTTTTGAAAGGATTTCTCTGTTCAGAATTCCCTTTCTCTGCATCACCATTTCTTCAAATAGCTTACAGTAACTCAAAGTTCCTTTTTTATAACAAATTCCTTTAGAATTTATTGTGTTGTCTATATAATTTTCTCATTATTTTTTTCCACTTGGTGATAGAGACCAGTTAAACACAGAGCATGTGCAGACCCTGTCCATCCTCTGGTACTGCTGTTTCTCGTAAGCATTTCCAGGCACATGACACCATAGTTTAATGGAGTGAGAAGCTGCTGCCAAAGGGGAGCGTGCTTATCATTAAATGGAAGTTTACAGCCTGTGCTGTCAAGAAAACTTGATCTGCCTTTTTAGTGTACATCATGACGTCACTCCAAATCTTGTTAGTTAGGAGGTTTTGGCATGGTGTTGTCAATCTCAGTAGACTATGCTGGGGCACGTAACATGCAATGTACATCTCTGTAGGTGTAAATTTGCATAATAGAACTTAAAGAATGGGTATGAAGAGGGGGGTTGTGTTCTAAAGAAGCAGCATCTTTTGAAAATCCCTGTTTGAAAGGACTTACCAGAATGTGATGCAGATCAGTAAGAAGCTGATGGGTAGGGTGTGCTCTGGAGTTCAGAATTGTCCAAGCCAGTATCTAGCAATGACAGTTTTGTATAAGAAACAGTTCGGAAAAAGTTTGTTCCCCAGCTGTGAAGGAGAGATGGAAAAATAGTTTTATTTTTAAAAGGTACTATCAATATTTGAAAATATCTCACTGAGTTTCTTGTTTCTGCATACGGTGGTGGCTGCATTTTGAAAAAGATCTCCCAAGTTCCCTTACAGTCTGCTTTCTCTTAACTGCATTGCTGTTGTGTTCTTTGTACTTAGATCTGTTTGTGGTAACATTGGGGTAGATTTTTTTCTTTGTTCTAATCTTCATGTGCTTTATTTTGTTTCCTAACTTAACGACTATTACAACTCCTTACTGCTACCTGTCTCAACTTCCTGATGAGCTCTAATTCGTTGGCTTTTGAACCTCAGGTTCCCCAGGTACTGTGGTTTCTTTACCAAAGCCTTTTCTTAACTTCAGATTTAAGAATAGTCGTTTTTTCTCATCTACATTTCCAGAGTGAGCATCTTCACTGGTACGATGCACTGGAGGGGGAAGCAAGCTGTGTGCTTGCTTCAGCAGTGCCTCCAGCTCAGTATCATCAGGGTTAAACAATCTTATGCGTGTTTTGACAATCCATATTTTTGATTCAAGGAAATGTAATGCGATGCAGAATTTCACGATCCTTCAAAAATATTCAGCTGATGTTACACAGCTACATAGAATGTAGTAAAATGGAATCATTAATGGAAATACACTTAAGAATCTCGATACTTGATGAAATATAAGCCAGTCTAATCAATCTTGGCTTTTTATTAATCAGACTTAAAGGGTTGTAAAGAGGGTTGCTTTCCTTTTGAGATTTTTTTTTTAATTGTGTTTACTACAACTTGGTAAAATTTTAGTAATGCTTCTTTTCAGGAGAATATGGCCTTTTAACACCTGGAAGCCATCAAAAACCAAATGGCTTTAGAAGAATTGCATGATTTTCATCAGTGCTAGGAATGGACTGCAGTGCTACACCCAGAGACAAGCAGATCTCAGCCTTGCTTTACTTTTTCCTAACGGATTGTGTATTAACAACATTGTCTAGGGTTGCAGGGCATTCCAGGGGAGAAAGGGGATCCAGGTCCTCCAGGCTTCGACGTTCCTGGTCCTCCGGGAGACCGAGGTGCCCCAGGATATCCAGGACCCCCTGGTCTCCCAGGGCCTCAGGGTTCACCTGGACCACCTGGCCGGGATGGAATACCTGGATTTCCAGGTAAGTTCACATTTTTTTACCAGTGGACGAGGACCAAACGGTAGGTACAGGTGGATGCTCTTTATGCTTGGGCATGCCAGCTTTATGAGCTTTGATGTTTATCCTATCCATTTAAAGTTGGATACATGTAACTATTACATCTCATTCTTTAAAAAAATTACAATAAAATTTGTTGCATTAAAATTCTTGTCACCACTACACTCTTCCCTGTAACTTGATTCAAATATTTTTCATGTTATTCTGTTTCATAACTTTAAAATGTGGCTTTGATCATCATTGCTATGACACTTTTCTAATTTATTTTGTGCTTTTTTTTTTTTTTGGCCACAGTTTAGAAATAAAAATTGTTTAAAGGAAGTAATTACAAATGTTATCAATTGGATCCAACACATAGTTTTAAATATTAATTTCCTTGTTCTGTGTGTTAGACTATTCAGTTAAGACAGTCTGTTTCGCCCTCTGGAATAGAAATCTCAAAAGTTGAGAGGAGACAATACAAAACATTCTAATAGTAGTGTGTACCTAATTGTCTTTCTGGCTTTCAATAAATTGTGTTTCAAACCAGGGAACTAAATGTATTGGAGGTATAAATACACTTTCTACCATAAAGAACAGTGCACTGCAAATTTTCTTCCCAGGACTTACCTGTGGAAAATTGCTGCAATTTTCAAGTGTCATTTTATCTGAGTTAGATCTATATAAGAATTAAGTGCTTGTAATTCCCTTACAAACAGGCTTTATATGCATGTGCTGGTTAACAAATACTGCAGAGATGCAGGAAAGTACAAGTTAGGTACTGATCGGTTTTGAAATCTGTTCTGACAATGATGATTGAATGCGTTTAGGTGCCAAAGGTGAGATGGGCGTCATGGGAGCTCCTGGTCCTCCAGGGCCTCCAGGAACTCCTGGAAGAAATGGCCTGCCTGGCTTGAAAGGTAATGTTTGTTTTCTCTGCCTCTGAACAGAATGCAGAATGCTGCTTTCCATGTCCTGTGTGGAAAGAGGCTTTATAATACCAACATCTAGATCTTCATTACTGGGATCTGCTTAGGTTATCTTCTTCCGACAGCGCCGATTTTCAGAATTGCTTTGCAGTTTTAAGCCATAGCATTCAGTCACTCTTATTTTTTAACTGATGTCACAAAGTGTTAGCTATTTTTAAAACATTACCTCTGGACTGATGGCATTGAAGTAGGGAAGTATTTCTGAAGTATGTTGTAAAGTCTGCTTTAAACTGCAGAAAGAAGAAAATCAGTAGCTTTGGCTTACGGAGTCATCTGGAATCAGAATGGACTCCCTCTGTAAGAAAAAGTATTATAAATATATGAGCCTGCATTAAGGATTATATTTTTTCCCCTTTTGTTTTCTGTCCCTGCTGTAGGCAATAATGGATTACCTGGCCCACCAGGGCTTCCTGGACCAGTAGGACAAAAAGGTGTCAAAGGCGAAGCAGGGCTGCCAGGTCCACCTGGAAAAGTCGATCCAAAACAGCTGGGAGCAAAAGGAGAAAAAGGCGAGCCAGGTGTCCCAGGTAAGAGCTTTGCATGTGGGTCTGAGGAGGTGGTTTGTCCTCTACAATGAATCCATTACAGTTCATTCTTTCTTGCAGAAAAGAAATAAACTCAGGATATAGAGGTGGCTTAAAGTTCTTTTATTTTAGGCTTCTCTTTTTAAGTGGTTCTATGACCGAGTTACTCTGTATGGTTAGTGTGCAATGTCCTTGCTCATTAACTGTTACTATTACTTGGCATATGGCGATACTGTAATAGCACTAAGGTGCTTTCAGCAGGATTACAATTCAGTCTTCTAGGTGTTATTCCTAAGCATGATGAGAGGTGGTTGCCATGGTTGCTGTGCTGGCTGCATTCCTGCTCTCTCGAAGGTCCTTGGGCCTTTGCCTTGTAGGATGGAATCGCACAGGTCATCTGCTCATGCATCGCTTCAGATTTTCCCTTCGTGTATCTCTGTAAGCTTACCCTCCCCAGGGCTAAATGTCGTCTCTGTGTGTGTTTCTACTTGGGAAGCTGGCAGCCTGGAAGGTTTTCTCAGTTCACTCATGTCTGTTCTCTCTCACTTGCCGCCTTCCCCATCCTTCCCCACCAAGGGTTCTGACATTTCCTTTGAACTCTGATTTAGTCTTGAGAAGAGTAAAAACATTCTACCCTACAGAGCACCAAAATGCCTCTCTCTACTGTTGGCCCAGCCACTATTCTGCTAATTTATCTATTGTATTAATTCCTGTGAAGCCTAGGTAGCACCCTAAGACACCTACCTTTCTTCTTTCCCCTTTTTTCCCCCCTCTCTTAAGTAAGAACTTATCAGGGCAGATTTAACTATGCCCACAGGGCAGCACGAAGTTATTGTGTGTGATAATAACCACATAGCATTTGTAAAAATCTGCTAAAACACCTGCATTACTTTTTACAATTTATCAGTCCCAAAGTGCTTCTGGTGTAGCAATGTAATTAAACACATATATAAATAATCTGGATGAATATAGAGAGGTTAGCATAGACTCTGCTCATCCAAAAAGATAGTCCTTTCTGAATGAGGTATATAGGCATTTCTCATGAAGTTACTTTTATGTCTATTTATGTTGTTCCTGTTCTGTAGTAATTTTAAACTTTCCAGAAGCAGTATTTTGTGTTCTGTGATACTTCTTTTTGCTAAACTAGAGGGCATTATATTTACCAAAGAAAAATCTGTATTTGCGTTTTTATTTATATAGCTACATCTGATCTCTTAAGGAAAAAGAAAACACACAGTAGTAGTAAAAGTAATAATACTAAAATTTATCTTTTTCCTTTGAGGTATTCCTGGTTTATCAGGACAGAAAGGTTATCAAGGTCTCCCAGGTGACCCAGGCCCTCCAGGACTTAGTGGCCCCCCAGGGGTGCCAGGATTGCCAGGTAGGTAAACAAGGCCTCAGATGGACAGTTTGGTTGTGTAAACATTTGCATGAGTTTTTTATCACAAGGGACTGGGATGTTAATCCAGGTATATCTAAGCAAAGCCTAGGGATTTACACTTAAAGCTACAGCACGGTTTGCGTACATTTAAAATCATTATGCAAACAGCATGCTTGGAGCTCTTTCCTTCTAACAGACATAAAAGCGGTTTTAAGCTGATCCCACTGAGGATTAGGATAGCTTTCAGGATGACTGGGAAAGTGCTTGCTGCTTGAGCAAGCAACACGACTGCAGGATCTGCCAACGGAAGTTTTCTGCTTCATATGGTTAGTTCTTCTGTTGTGAGTCATTACACTCACATTTTGCAAATGGCCAAGTGAACGCATTGCAAAGGCTGGCTGGATGTCACATCTTTGCTTTAAAGAATGGCAAGAATCAAGAGAACAAATTCTGCTTTGCACTGCTTCTTCCTACAGCTATGCCAATTTATCTGAAATCTTGAATCTGTGCTCACTAACTCTAATGTAGGTCTTGCTCTAAATATCTTGTTGGGCTTGGGAAATGTTTGTAATCCAGGACTCAGACTAGTTTGAGCACTGCAGGTTGCACTTAATTCTGTAATAGAAGCTACTGAATACCTATTGCAGATGAGAGAGATCACATGTTCCTTCTGCAGAACAACTCATGAGAGCGCAAGTGACACCAGTACTAAATTGTTTCAGATGGTTACCGAATCATGGACTGAGATTTGACCAATTTTGTTAGACTAATCTTCAATACAAAGAAGCTGCCCCCATCAAATCTTGGCTCAGAACACAGTATTTCGCTATAGGTGGCCTTCACAATATGAGGCCTAAAGAAACTCCAAATCCATTGCCTTTGTAATTAGATGACAAGCATAGTCATATGAGAATGGATGACTATCAGAAACTTTTAATTATTGCCACTAATTAACTAAAAATATAACTTTCCCAGGCATCAAGGGAGACATGGGGCTTCCTGGGCAGCCAGGACCAATAGGACCTCCAGGGTTAAAAGGAGCCATGGGAGAGATGGGCCTTCCAGGTTAGTTTCTGTGCTTGTATTTTACTTCATTTTGGTCAGTGTTTTCCTTTTATGTAGTACAAAGGTGGATCTGCTTATGTGCAGTAACTAATATATTTAAGTGGCAATGTGGAAGAGGAATACATAAAGCCCTACACACCTATTTGTTGAAATAGTACATAAGAAATTGGAAATACCCATTAAAACAGAAAATGCAAATATATTGTAAATAAATATTTCATATGCTTATGAAAGGGGAAGGAGAAAGTGAATCTATAATATGGAATTATTGCCAAAAAAAAAAAAAAAAACAAACCAGTTTCTCAGGATTCTAATATTAAATTGTGCCTGGATACTACTAGGAGATATTTGTGTTTGAGTGATCTAAGAATAAAAAAAGAAAGCTTAGAAATGTCATTTAAAAAGACATGAGATATTTTTAGATAATTATTTTAGTTTGTTTTTAAAAATAAAAAACACTTCAGGTATTCAAAGCCAGCCAGTCAATTTGTTAGTCCTTTCTAGTTCCATTGCTGTAATTTGAGTGATTTCTCTAAACCACTGCAGAAGTTTTATTTATATTTATAAAACTCATATTTTGTCTTTTGGACAGGTCCCCCAGGGGTTAAAGGCAGCCAAGGAATAGCAGGACATCCAGGGCAGCCTGGGCCTGCAGGATTTCCTGGATTGAAAGGGGAGAAAGGTGACCCTGGGCTTTCCAGCATTGGTATTCCTGGTCTCCCTGGACCAAAGGTGCACTTAACAAAATTCTTCAGTACAAGATTCCATGAGGAAATTGGATTCTGTGTTAACATTTTTTTAACTAAACTTTATTTATATTATGTATAACTGTAAATATGGATATAACTATGTTAATAGCAAGCAGAGTGACCTCCAGGTGGGAGCAAATATTTCTAATTTTAAAGGTGAAAATGTTTATGTATAATTTAGTCTGGTTAAAGGAGAAGATTGTTTACCAGACCTTTCAAGTTGAGATCAGTTAGTGGCCTCGTCTGCACTGTGACACCCACTGACATTTTGGTAGTTGGTAGGGATTTGTCTGCATTTAAGGACAAATTTCTAAGGAGCTGATCTATCATGATTACTGATGCTTAAAATTGTTATGTCTGTGTAAAACGTTTGCACTAACATTTACCTATGTCATCCTTACTGTCACCCACAAAAAAGTGACAGAAAGACCTGCAGAATATCTAGCAGCCTTCACTGATGCCTTACAATTGATGTTAAGCAGCAATTAATTTCTCAAAAACATTGTATGATTAAAGGTCCACAGAGTTTTTTCTTCTGCATTATCATGGGGTAAAAATCTGTTGTCTCTTCTGAAAGAAGAGAACACTTTTCTTTGAGGTAGGCCAGTTCTGAGGAAAAGCCATGATACTCTATACAAAATTGTAGGGGGAAACTTAAAACCTTTACAATTGCTATTTCCAATTAATTTTGTGCGTGAGATGGTTAACGTTAACTGGATAGAAGAAGTGTAGGCAATATAACGGTCACCTTTTAGTGATGGTAAGGCTGGGAACACACAGGAAGAGCATACCCACCTTACAAAGACAGGGTTCTTATATCTGCTTAATGTTTTCTAGGGTGATCCTGGTTTGCCTGGATATCCGGGTAGTCCGGGCAGTAAAGGTATAGCTGGAAATCCTGGTTTGCCTGGATTTCCAGGCAGTCCAGGTGCAAAAGGAGAACCAGGCCTTCCTGGATTCCCAGGTAATTCTGAACAGGAGGGGTTTTTCATTTTCCCTCTTGCCTGTATTGGTACATACATCTAAATACTGTGGGTAATTGGAGGTGGAGGGCTTGCAGCTTCTTTCAAAGGTTCTAGCAATCTGTTGTTTCTAAGCTTTGTGCTGTTGGAATTGTCACTGTAAGAGTTAAGTGTGTGAAAGGATCACTTAAGAGTGCCTTCTGACATTGTTCCTCTGCTCTGAGGGGATGTAGCAGTTGTGTTAGCTAGTGTGCTTCACTCCCCACAGCAATCAGACTCTCACCTCTTCTGACCCACAAAATACGTGTGTTTGGCTCCATGTTTTCCCTTCATGAATCAACAGTCATGAGAAAAACTGGGCTTTTTTTTTTTTAGCATATATTGTCTACAAATATGTTGTAAAGAGATATCTGACTCTGACACCTGTCTCTACAATGGTAATTTCCTAGCAGATGACCCGACTCACTGTGTCCTTGGCCACAGGCACTCAACAATTAGACAATTAGTCTTCAGACAATTGTTCTAGTTGTGCTAGTATGTTTTGTTTCTGTATGTTCTGTATGTTCTTTGATTTATAATTCATCTCCTTGGTCACCTGTAAATCTGCAAAATGAGCATAAATACAGTATCTTGATAGAGTTAGCTCATTTATTACTTGGGGCATCTCAGATTATAGCATTTCAACATCTGCTGAAAAGCCAGTTTTGTGCGTAATTTGAAATGCCCGTACTTTACAGGAACACCAGGAATTCCAGGACCAAAAGGTATTGAGGGGCCTCCAGGTAATCCTGGCCTGCCTGGACCACCTGGGCCAGTAGGTGAGCGTGAACAGCAAAGGTCAGCTGCTTCTGTGGAAAACAACATATGAAGCCACTTCCTCTTACCTTTTTTAACATTATGAAAATTCATCTGTATGTATATGGATGCTCAAACACCATTGCACACGCTTAGTTCACTGACATTAAACAGAAAAGAAAGAAGTTTTAACTTTTTCTTGACGGCTTGTGTCTGCTGCCGGAGTCATATCATTAGCTATTGAAACAAGAAGTTAACTGTTTTGGTGTTTACCAGCTTTGTGTATGTTAAGCGCTCCAGTGGTCTAACCTGTTTTCATAAGAGCAAAATTCTGATTTATCCTAAAGGGGAGCATTATATTTAGCAAACTCTAACTGCTTAAAAAGTCACAGATCTAAAAGTCTTTTCTAAATTGTCAGGGGAGAGAGAGTGGGAGAGAAAGAAAGATTTTAATTTTTAAAATGTTTACACCCTTGTGAATTTGTTACTACATTGTCGAACCTTCAGATTCAGATGGGGGTGGGGGTTGCTTGTTTTTTATTGCAGGTTAGACATTACTGTGCTCATGTGTTCTATCCCCGTTTTAGGTGATATTGGCCGTCCTGGCCCTCCTGGTCCTTCAGGGGAGAAGGGACAGCCTGGTCGAGATGGTATCCCTGGACCAGCTGGTCAGAAGGGCGAACCAGGTTAGGTATCCTTCCTGTTTGTTTTCCCCTCTTCACTCTGCGTTGTGCTGTCCTGTTTTCTCTATTCTAGTTTTCCTATAACTGCCCAT
Organism: Bucorvus abyssinicus; assembly: GCA_009769605.1. Classification (NCBI taxonomy): domain Eukaryota; kingdom Metazoa; phylum Chordata; class Aves; order Bucerotiformes; family Bucorvidae; genus Bucorvus; species Bucorvus abyssinicus. The sequence continues at coordinate 3,707,188 of CM020039.1, read as the reverse complement.
ACACCTAAAGCCACTCCTGTGGTTCCCAGATGCTGAACGGTTCACAAAGGATGCTGTCATGCTGCCAATGAAGCACAGGACAAGAATTCAATCAGCTCTTAGATTTTTATTACCTGACTTCAACACCAGCTCTGTTCCTGTATTCCACAGTAGCTGTGTTGCTTCAGCTCAGTTACAGAATGGGTGAAGGGTCAAATGTCTGCAGTAAAGATAGAACCCCAACCAAAAATGCAAATGTATTAACTCTCAACGAGCATCTAGTGGATGGATGGAAATACCTATGAAAGTTACAGATGTATTTTGATACAAAAGCTGTAGGATTGGTGTAGACTGGTGAGTGAATGAAAGTCCTAGTAGGCTCAAGGAATCAGGGATTTAGATGAACTGCATGTTGGTCGTTCTCAGCCTCCTATTCTTGTTTTTGGAGACATGAAAGCTAAGTAGTCATTATTAACTGAACCTGTTTATTTTCAGGTCTACCAGGTTTTGGGCGCCCAGGACCTCCAGGACTCCCAGGATTGTCAGGTAAAGTTTCTCTGTTGTTCTTTGTTAAATGGTTGTATACGCCAAAAAAAATGAAGAGCATGTTCTATGTTCTGCAATAAACAAATGCCATAGCAACAACTAAAATAACTTATTTCCCTCAGCAGACATTTTTCAATTAACCACAGTAATAAAAACACTCATTACTGACTACTGAATTTTCTAGCTTGGCAATTATGCAGCCAGGATAAATCCACTCAGGATAATAGTCTACTGCATTGTGTGGAACTTTGCTGATTTGTCGCTGTGAATAAAGCATTTGTACATGACAAATGAAGCTGCTTTGAAAATTTAGCTGCTTGCTACATTTTCAAAAGCAACTTCACAACCTAAGTTATGTTACTTTCCAGTAGCATTGAAGCTCATGAATTCCTCAAGCTTATTTGAAAACTTTGCAAGTATGTCTTAACTTTCAGCAGTGTCTTAAAATAATCAAGACTTAACATTGACAGATTTCTTCACAGAAAGCATTGCTTGTAGGGTGACAAACTCAGAGGACATTTATGACTTACAGCATCACTGAGTAGTGAAGTGAGACTTAGTAAGACCTTTTAGCACGTCAGAAGCTGTAGCACTTTCTCCTGCAAGAATTAGTAGCCCTAACGCTTTTCTGAATGTTAGACCAACGTCTCACTGTGCAGACAAGGTGAGTTGTATCCAGACTTGCACCTTCTGCAAGAGAGAGAAATGGCTCTGCAAGTTGACATTTGGGTTTCTTTGCTTATCAATTTGTAACAGCATTCATAAACATGGCTGTTTACTTTTACAGGGCAAAAAGGAGAAGTGGGGTTACCTGGCCCACCAGGGCCCCCTGGACTTCCAGGTCTGAAGGGAGAAACAGGTTTCCAAGGATTCCCTGGTCTACAGGGTCCACCAGGTCCACCGGGATTACCAGGGCCACCTCTGGAAGGTCCTAAAGGTAGCCCTGGCCCACCAGGTGTTCCAGGAAGGCCAGGTAAGAGCATGATCCGCATCTGAACATCTGCTGGTACTTTCATATTTTGCTGGTAGGTTATCAGCCTTTAAATTTTCTCAATTTATTTGGATGGATAAGGTCAAGCCTCATGGCATAGGTCTTAATGTTTGCGGGCAACCAGAGGCTTTTGTTGCCAAAAGTAACAGTTTCTCAAAATAAAACAGCCTCAGTTGCTATTAATTTCTGATACCTGGCAGCAAAAATCTAAGGCGTTGTTACACGGGAGATTCTCCGCATGCTGTCACAGTAATCATCTAGCAAGCACGATACCGACTTTTGAACATCTGATACCTTTGCAGTATTGTCACGTGATCGGCAAATGTCATCGCGCACAAAAACCCAAAAGTAACAAAATCCCCATCATTTTCAGAGCCATGAAAATCAAATTCATGCTAGCATCACAGCATGATCCAATCGGATAGCTGCCTCTTCATCTGCGTGTCATGTAACCTCAGTCATTGCTCCATTGTGTCATGTGGCTCCCATGGACTCAGTGTACCATCATGCCGTGTTCATCTTTCCATTCCATGTTTGCATTTTGTTCTTGCACCAACTAATTCTGGGAATGAGAAAACCACTATACTGAGTTAACATTGCTGAGCAACTCCCTGGCATGTATTAGGATTTGATTTGTGTTTTGTGTCATAGAATGTTTATTTGCATTTAGATACTGCTCCTGAAAAACCTGCCTTTAATGAACCTGGCACAGCTCTGGCTCAAGCTTTCTGCTGTGTCTTGAGTCCAGAAGTACTTTGCCACCAATAAGACTCATCTCACGTAACATGCTTGATTTTCTCCTTAGAGGGGACTACTTTCCAACCAAGCTATTGGTTGATTACAGGGGAGTTTATTTGCATATTAATAGAGGAGTAATATTTTTATTTATTGCCCTCAAACTCTGATCTCTGATTTTTCTGTTACTCGAAGATTTGTTTGGGGCTAGTTAGGTTTGAGTTAGTCCATTTGTAAAGTAGCACCTACACACAGATTTTTCATTTTTGGCTATCAAGGGAGAGTTTAGCTTTGCAGTAAACACTTGGAAAGTTTTTTAGATTTGCTTTTTCCTTGTGCTTGCTTCTGATACAGGAAGCAGTTCCACTGAAAAACTTTTTCAGAATGGAATTTTATCAAAATATTTTCACTAGAACTGGAATTGAGTAATATTTGATTACTCAGTGGCAGTATGAGCTTTTCTCTTGTGCAGAGTAGGTTATGAATGCATCTATCCTAACTGCATTTAAAAATGAGTCATTATGAACAACATTTGCTTTTAATTTGTAACACCTTAGAACTGGGGTGCTGTTTGCCAGTATAATGAGGATTTCTTTTAGTCCTAGTAAAAATACTTGAATTGTGTAGTATCCTAAATCTGCTTTTTCTGTGACTGGTGTGGAACAACTCAGTGGGTCAGTAATTCACGGCCACTCACAGTTTCTTCCTGGTTTCCTATTTGGTTGATGGAAAGAGGAGTGCGTGCCTTCCCTCTTTCTCCTGGAGGAACTTCTGCCCTGCTGGCCCCAGGGGCTCTAACCAGTCAGGGGAGCATCTCTGCAGCAAGCTGGTAGTCCTAACTTGCTTTCCACTTTCTGTGTGGCCTTGTCCTCTTCTGCCTAGTTGCTCACCAGCAGCTAGGAGTATGGGACAAGTAACACCAGCTCTGCTCACTGTGGTTAGAGTTGCGGCTGGGGCAAGTGGGAGAAGGAGCAAAGGGGTAAGAGACAGTGGGATGCGGGGCTTGGGCTTTGTAATTTAAGCGTGCCCAAATAAAGGCCTCAGACATCCTAGATGTCAGGATCTTCCAAAGATAATTTTTCTCTTTGTAGAGTGGTACCGCAATTAGAATTTTGGCACAGGAAGCTGATTGGTCTATAAGAGCACAGGATTTCATTTTGAGAGGATATCCCCAAACTCTAAAAAATAAATAAATAAACCAGCTAAGCAGCTCCTGATGTATAATAAAACTACCAACTGCGATTCTATGCTCTGCTGTAGCTCTGGTGTTTTTATGAAGCTTCTCATCCTGTTCACACCTCTGTGTAAATCACGTGTGGATTGACTCTCATCAGCTGGGGAGGCAGAGGAATGGCGGGACTCATTTTGTGCAGTTTTATGAGCATTGGCAAGGGGGAAACAGCCAGTGAGGTTCTGCTCAGCCATGTTCTCTCTCTCTCTCTCTCTTTCTTATTTCCATTTTTGTTGCATGTAATATATAAAGTGAAGCATTTGTTTTGCTCGGTTATGCGTGGACTAATGTGGATAAACCAAACTATTATTGCAGTTCTGGTACAATCAGCACTCCAGCCTTTTGTTTCAAATGATAACACAGGCTATTGTTGGAACGCTGATTTTGTAACATTTCAACATAAGGCAGTTAGTCATAAAAGCAGTTGTGTGGCTGTCAAATTACCCCCCTTCTGGGGACATAAATACAACCAGAAGCTGCATGCCTATACTTCTGGGTATATTCTAAGATTAGTAAAAGTGATGAAGTCAGACATGATGCACCTCTCTGACTTCAGTTGAGTTGCCCCTAAACCAAACATTGATAGATGGTGTTAGAATGGATTTATTAATTGATTATAAAATTAAACCAATTTCTAGGGCAACACAACATTGCTGTTACTCCACACATCTATTTTTATTGCTATGAATAATAATAGTTTGGTGTCTTGCATACTGTATGTAAAGGAATATTGAGCTAAATCTAAAAAGGAAGGTTTAGTTGAATATATTAGCTTGTTGATATGTCTAACAATTTTGATGTTTTTCCCCTTGTTCTAATGATGACCTTGGTGAACTCTGACCCCCTACTCCCAGGTCCCTCAGGTTAGCCCCTTAACTCCAAAATAATAACTTTGCATGGAAATGAATATGTATACTTTTGTAGCATCTAAATGTAGATATGCCAAGTCATGTTTCAGACATACCTTTTAATTTGTGGTAGAAAAGGAAAGCTCAGTGTTGGCTTTCAGATTCTTCTTCCATGATGTTGTAAGACGGACACTGGAAGGACATAGTGTTGCTCTTACCATGGTGGAAGGTCATGTGGGTCCAAATTTGCCAGACTTTTAGAAAGTGTCCTCAACTGTGGAACTTGTTTTAGCATATTTATTCTCGGTGCAGTCGAAAACAATATATACTGGGTTTTATCTTTTTTAAGAAAGCTTATTGTGCTGTCCTCCTTTGCTGTATAATTGTGTTTTGCAGCTTGGACAAGTGACAGTATTCATTTTGGTAACACCTGCTACTGTTGGTTTTGGACACTCTCAAGAGACTTAAATAAATTGGATGCTGCTTTTATACCAACAGTGTCTGTTGGTATAAAAGTTTTACAGAATAACAGTGATGCTTTACATTCCCAACTTGGAGCATTGTAACTTTCCTGTGCAGAGAAATCCTTATTTTCCTTGTTTTGCTTCACTAGCACATTTAAAGGAGACGAGGAAAGTTCTTCCTTTAGCATGTATTTAATGAAAATGAAGCATATAGCCCTTCCCTCCCTAATGCTCGGGCAGTGGAACAGGGTTGGTAAGAACATGGCCATTTTCACAAGCTTATCGTAATTTTAGCCTATCAGCATGTAGCACAAACCAGCTCTTGGGAAGATTTTTAACGGCTGTGTCTAGATTGAAAATGACTTGGTATATCTCTAATAATAATGGTGTCTTTAGGTTTTGCTATGATGACTTTCAGGGAGCAACGAACTGTCATGAAAATTCAATAGAGGAGTACATTTTAGTTTTTAGAGTGCTGTCCTAAGCACTGTGAGGCAGCAAACGTGGTAGCCTCTGATGTTTGAATCCTAGCTTTATGCAGTCATGTAAAAAAATGAATGTGGCTTTAGCTTTTAATTAAACTGTGATCACACGAGCAGTAACCACACGTTGAGAGAGCTACCACCATGGGTATGCTGAGAAGAACTGAGCAATTGCTTCATGTTTTGTTCCGCCTTGTGACTGTGCTCAGCCAGAATTGAATAATCAACAAGTATAGGACAGATTTATAAATCATAGCAAAACTTACCTAACCGTGAAATATAGTTTATAAGTCCTTAACAGTAACAACGAGAAATGTCCATGTCATTATTTTTAACTGTATTACAGTTAGTATTTAAAATAATTTACCAAATATGTAAGAAATAATGCATTGAGGTAAACTTGCTGTGTATTTATTATAGTTTTTAGCTGCAAATTGCATGGTGATATGTTGATATATTTAAATCATTTCACCGACATGAAAGATGCAAGTGGCACAGGAGCTAAAATACGCATTAATTCAGGATCATGGTAGGGACAACCAGCTTACCTTTTGAAAGAGGCCATTTGAATGATTTGTCTAAGGATGTTATCACATGCCTTTCTCCATAATAACCTTAAACAGGTAAATTAGCATCTCGGGGTATTTTTATCAACAAAAAATAATGCCAGCAGTAAAGACAACAAATTCTACATTTGTAAGTTCTGCTGTATTTTTGCTTATAGTCTTTTCAGCCCTGTTGATCCACATCAATCCTGCTTACCATTTGGAAGAGGGTATAAGCCTACTTTTCAGTCCTAGATTTCTATTCACAGATAGTTGAGGCTCATACCTGATTAGTGGTGATAAGTCCTTCTGTTAATCACACTTCCCCCCTGCCCAAAGCAGAATTTTGCTCAAGAGTAGGTTGTCTTTCACGATTTACCTGCGTATTTGCCAAGCTCCAGGCCCTGTGATGCTGAATATTGTCAGTGAAATGGTTACGTAGTCAAACCCCGTTGTGAGCAGGACTAACCAGTCACAGGCCTCAGCTGTAATGTTAAAGCAATAACACATTCTTCAGTAAAGCTTTAAGTTTGCTGTTAAATAAAGTGTCAAATTAGCCTTAGCAGAGCCTAGTCACCAGAATAACTTGTATCTGAAAAGACATACCGTTGTGTATTCATGTGTGGTTTTATGCATGCATGTGGATGTACTGTAAATACAAAATATGCTGGTGAAATGGGTTGTTGTCTAGTGTATATGCTGTCATCTGTACTATTTCTAACTAGTAATCTTGTTTTGTACTGTGTGATGTCTGACCCTTCTAACATCGATCATTGGGCTTTGGTGAACTCTGATCCTTCCAGGTCCTCCAGGTTAGACTCTTAACTCGGTCCATTTATTTTACTGCGTTGCACTTGATATAAGAGAAATGGATGTTTTCCTGTAATTCTGTGATTATCTTTTTAAGGACTGTGGTTACCCTGCAGATGGTATGTGTTTGATTAACAAGCCTCAGATGGTAACCTGTTATTATTTTGCATGTGTACAGACTAGTCCTGTTTTAAGTGCAAAATGAACACAAAAAATCCTTGCATGATGAGATGTTTTCTGTAATTGAAACTGCTACAGGGTGTGTGTGAAATCTCGTACAAAATTGCTGTTGATTTAAAAAGAATAATTTTGGAAGGAATCCTATACTCAGATTTGCATGCAGAAATACAGCTCATTGAATTTACCCTCCTTTGACATTCCTATAGTCTATATTCAGAGATGTTAAACCATTTGAGGTTGCAGAAGAATTGAAAACCCAGCACACTGATACATGTTAGTAGATTTGTTGTACTACAGGGGAGAAAGTCATAGCACTGTCCTGCAGAGAGATCCTTTTGTTAACCAGTTATGAGATCTAACTTGTAAAATGTCATGCACTGTTGCTGCACTTGCTTACAGTTTGTTTTGCCACAAATTGATATTGGTTGCCTTCTATTTAGATGATGATATAAAGTTGGGGGTCTCATCCGTCAGTTCTCCAACTACCTGTTTCTTTTAAATCCACTGCTTCGCCTAGGATTAATGTGGCTGTATCTAAGGGAAAATATTTAAAGACCAGCCCAGTTCTTCTAATGGATTTGCACAGCATAATTCTACTAAAGATAGATCAGTTGGAGGGAGAGTCATTGAACATAAGGAAGTTTCTGCAACTCAGGTTGTTATTTAGGCAAAAGAGAATGATGGGCTTCCTGCTGCCCAGCAGTCCGTAGACAGTATTCCTGGGCTTTTCAATAGGTATGTCCAATTCCAACAGCAAAAAAGCAGCAACATTTTACATTATTGAGACTGGCTTTCAAAAGGAATTCAGTCTGTTAAGACAGCACTTAAGAGATGGTAAATGTAATGCATGTCAGCAAAGGGGATATTTGTACCATCTAATTTTGGGTTTCTTGGCTCCTACTGAAGGCAGCGGTCTGGTCACTGGTAAGCTTCTATTGCAGGTGAGTTGCACTGCTTTCTAGAAAGACCTGCTTCTCTTCATCAGCTAGATAAGGAGCCTTGGTTCCTGATTTGGGTAGTGCAAATAATCCCTCTATTTGTTCCTTTTTCTTTATCCTGAATTCAGCATTGAAATAGAGCTGGGAAGTCAAGGCAAAATGTCTTTAATTTCTTTTTTATGCTGAAGGCACACACTCAGGGAGAATGGTCGATATGTACTGATATATGCGTATTTGTTCTGCAACATTAAGGTCCACCAGGCCCAGAAGGTCCACGAGGGCCACCAGGCAGTGGAGGACTGAAAGGGGAAAAGGGGAACCCGGGTCAACCTGGCCCACCTGGCCTGACTGGTCAAAAGGGAGATCAAGGACCGCCTGGACGCCAGGTAGGACAAGAAATAGGGTTTTCTTCCTAGTTTATTTTTAAATGCAATAAAAATGGAATATATTTGGGTGAAATATGCAGTTTATCATAGTAAAATAAAAGCCAAAATGTGGCAGCTAACACCCTGTCCTGTAGCAAGAGGGTCTTTTCCTTAATTATCCTCTCAATTGTCTGGGGAGGATGTCGCCATTGTATTCCCATGGAAGCTGGAGCTGTCAACGCACACTTCATGTGACAGTGTTCTCTGACAGCACCCAGTAGAGTGAACAGAATGTATGGCCTCAGCCCGTCAACGCACTAGTTCACAGACCCAGTGTGTGCTTATTTGTCCCCCGGGCACCTTTTCTATCTGTTTTTCTGAAACTGGTGAGGAGATGAGTGAATAACGTGAAGCTGTTCTGTTCAGGGGGATCCTGGTCGTCCAGGTCTGAATGGAATGAAGGGCGACCCCGGGGTTCCAGGTGTTCCAGGATTCCCAGGTATGTAACTGGGTATTCCCAGGTATTTCAGTAGCTTTTCAAGTAAAAGCCTCCAGACACAGTAACAGACTCTCACGGAGAAAAGGAGCCTGATTTTGGCCATTCCTGCAGCAGATTTTGTAAGACAACATGTTCTTTCACTGTGTAACTGTGTGAATTTGATGTTTCAGGTATGAAGGGTCCCACTGGACCTGCAGGACCCGCTGGCCTCACAGGCAGTCAGGGGCTGCCAGGCCCACCAGGTAGGAGGAGTCCTGGGTAGTGTTAGTGTCACTATTGCTCCCTGCTAGTAGAATTTGTTACACAGATGTAGGAGTCGATCTCAGCCAGCAATGGAAATAGTTAAGTGAGCAACAGCTTAATCACAACTCTAGGCTGTACTTTTTAGCCCTACAAGTAATCCTCCCATATTTTCTATTCTGTATCTAGTCTACAAGCAACAGCTGTCCTTTGGGGCGGTCACCAAGAGCATGTTTTTTGCCATATATATACGCTTCTTCCTTGCATTGATAGAGCTCTTGGCTTCCGACTTTGCCATGAAAAATAACAGAAACTGTTTCAAATGCTTTCACCCACCTTGGTTTATCTAATACTAAGCTGTTTTCTCTCAGGTCCACCAGGTTTACCAGGTACCATTGGACGAAGCATTGTGGTCAAAGGTGACCCTGGTCCTCCGGGTCCTCCAGGACAGCCCGGATCGAAAGGGCCACCTGGATTGCCAGGGCCACAGGGATTGCCAGGTATGATCCTAGGTGGCTGCAGAGACAATTATTAAGTATAGCTGACTGCAGACTGCATCACCATGTGAGTCACTTGGCATAGGCTGCAGAGACAAGTTAGCGAATTCAGCAAGAGATAAGAGATAAAAGTAGGTTTCTACCACATCTCTCTCGTTTAATGGTCTGTCCTTGTCTAATGTATCATGAAGAAACACCAGATGAATCCCAGACAATGTAAAGATTTCTGTAGGGAGATTTCAAGAGCTTTTATTTCAATTACACATTTGTCTGTTCTAGGTCCAATTGGTCTTCCTGGTGACCCAGGGCGAGATGGACTACCTGGTTTTGATGGTCCAGCAGGACGCAAAGGAGACAGAGGTCTTCCAGGCCAACCAGGTATGGTGTTTATTCCACGAGGACCCAGTGGAAAAAAAGATGCTCTTTTTTTGTGAGTGCAGGCTAATACTGGGAAGTGAGATTTTTGCCTCCTGGGAATAATAATAAAATCATAATTTCATTATTTTCTTAATGCAAAAATACTACAAGCAGCTTGAACACACTTTGGTTTGAAATATTCTTGAAACCAACATATTGCCGGTCCTTGCTGAATAACGTAGAGTGCTTTACCTCAAGCTTAATGGTATCCCCTTTGCAGCACAGATGATGGAGAGGAGATACTGAAGATAGTAAGAAACAGAAGATAGAGATTAATAATTTCAATTTTGCATGGAAATCATGAATGGGGAAAAAGAGACTTCATAAAGGAAAGAATTGCACCAAAGGCAGAGATCAGGCTACCGGGCAGCTATTGCCTAGAATTACGGAGTCGTGATTTGAGAAAAGAAATCAGACTAGGCACTGGTACAATTTTCTAAATGAGATGATACATATTAAGTAGCTATATATTACAACTTGTGAGAAAATGTATTAGAATTTAAACAATAAAAAAATCCATAATGCCTTTTTTCCTTTTTGCCTGAGTAGCTCTCTGATATGTTAGCATTATTTTAGTGAAAAAATGTAAATAATAATGACTGTGGAATAACATAGTTAAATATTTGTAGTTATATTTCCTGATATTTTTGCTGTTCCAGAACAAATGCCTTTTCTGATACCTTTCTCACTCATCTGACTCATTCTTGCTCTCATTCAAGGTTGTTCTAGCCTATTTCCACGTTTTGTACCCTACTCCAAAACTGAGTGCAGCTTTTCTATTCATTTTGGTGGGCTCTGGCATCATAGTATGTCCTACAGTGAGACTTGCTTCTGTTTCTGGCTCTGCCATTTATTTTGTGATCTTGAGCAAGATGTTTGAACATTACCTTATTAAACTGCCTACACAGATTAATATGTTTCGGAATCGGGAAGCTGATTTGGACTCATTCCAGCAGCTGTCACATCCGCTGCGGTTGTTACGTCAGTGCCTTACAGCTCTGAATGGATCTAACTTCACAGCACCCCTACAACACAGGCCACTTGCACTGTTATTTTACAACTAGCTATGACAGCCTCAGTGATTTAACCAAGCTTACATGAAAAAATAGTTTGAGGAAGATAGTGTTAGCAAATACGAGGTCTCCCAACTCCCAAGCACCTTAATCACAAGACCATGCTACTTTTCAAGGCTACATTAGTCCTAAAAGAGCAGGAAGTGGTGTTAATAAATACTGTGTGGTGCATTTCTCTCATGTGAACAGGTTCACGAGGAATACAGGGACCTCCTGGTCCTGATGGCTTACAAGGCCCACCTGGTCCTCCTGGAACGGCCTCTGTTGCTCACGGATTCCTTATAACTCGGCACAGCCAGACCAGGGATACACCACTCTGTCCACAGGGAACAACAAGAATATATGATGGATTCTCTCTTCTATACGTGCAAGGAAATGAGAGAGCACATGGCCAGGATTTGGGTGAGATACTCTGTGTGCTCTGTCTTTAAGGGGAAAGAGGTTGTAGATCCTTCTTCAAATGCTCTGGTTCTCTGAAGATAAGACAGTGCTAGACATTTCTTAGATGAAGAGGGGGATTGCATACTAAGATCTACTACCTCCAGAGGCTGCACATTATAATTCAGGATGAAAGAATGTAAACCAAAACTGAGAAGTTAAGTTTTTCCCACACGTGACAATTTGATAGCACATGCTGTGCCCTCACAGGCAGAGAGGAAGAATACGCAATTACTCTTCGCAAAGAACTGCTGTGAAAAGCAATGAAGTGAAAACTTTGCTATCACATTTTGTGTATCTTACTCTGTAGGTACTGCTGGGAGCTGTCTTAGACGTTTCAGCACCATGCCCTTCATGTTCTGCAACATCAACAATGTTTGTAACTTTGCATCAAGGAATGATTATTCCTACTGGCTGTCGACTCCAGAGCCAATGCCAATGAGCATGGAGCCACTGACTGGGCAAAGCATCCAGCCCTTCATTAGCCGGTGAGACAAAGCAGGTTACCAGGTCTCTCTTTTAATACCTGGATAAATAGCACATCTTATCCCTGTATTTCCAATGTGCAGGTTGGATATTAGGAGAATCTGTCATGGTTTGCTCTGGGAAATACTAGGAAAATAGCTTGTTTTAAAGTATGCATTGTCTTCAAAGGTCTGTCTGCCTGCAGCAGTGATAAATGGAGGCTGAAAGGCTGTAAGAGCTCTCCCCGACTGAGGAAGCTCTATAGTCAGCAGTGCGAGATCACCATGGACAGGAGAGAGAACATGACAGCCATTAGCTCTAGGATTAAAGCATTCACTTGGGGACTTTGAGCTTCCAGTTTTTGTTTCAGGAACTGCTTCAGTACTTTACCCAGTGGTTGTTAGTGGAACTACAGGCAGATTTTGCACTCCAAGATACTGTCTTATTGCAGTTACAAAATACATGAGAAATCTAGATTAATAGGACACCTTCTCACGGGCTAGCTTTTCTCCCATTCTCTGGGCAAGAATTTTAATAAAACATACTCCTATTATATTTTAATATCACGTGTTTCTCTGATACTTCCCCTGCGTCCAGATGTGTTGTGTGTGAAGCTCCTGCTATGGTGATAGCTGTCCACAGTCAGACCATTCAGATTCCTTCATGTCCTCCAGGCTGGGACTCCCTTTGGATTGGTTACTCCTTCATGATGGTAAGAACTGCCTCCTACTCCAGAAGTGGCCAGTATCCACCTATTTCCTCAACTAGCTGCTTTAGGACTTCATTAAAAAATTACAATGGTTGACGTTTGAACGCCTTTACCTTCAATTACTAACCATGGTAGCCAAGATTAACAGTGATTTTTCCAGTACACAGAGCCCAGTGTAACTGGTATTTATGGAGGTGTCTGACCCCGTGTTATCTCAACCAAGAGCAAGCAGTGGCTCTTTTAGTAGCTGAATGCTGTCCTACTGAATTTTTAGCACCTACTGTAAGATTCTTGTCTGTGTGTTTCTTTCCTCCACCCCTACACCAGCACACTAGTGCTGGAGCAGAGGGCTCTGGACAGGCCTTGGCATCGCCTGGATCCTGTTTAGAAGAATTCCGCTCAGCTCCCTTTATTGAATGCCATGGTCGTGGCACTTGTAATTACTACGCCAATTCATACAGTTTCTGGCTGGCAACTGTAGAGGTGTCAGAAATGTTCAGGTAAGAAAACCTCTTTCTTTATATTGCTTTATTCCAGAATGGAAGCTTTGGAAATTGAATTTATTCCGAAGATCAAAAGAGATTTGTTTACAGGGGTATATCGAAATAATTTAGCTTGTTTTCCCCCTCACAACCAGTTTGTCAAGTGTTTCCTTGGTAAGCCTTTAATATTATGTAAAACTTGCTAGGGCACATTCTGTTTTGCAAGGAGTCAGATTCTTTTTATGTCAATTCTCGCCTTTAGTAGTACCTTCTCTGAAAGTAGTTCTACTGTAGTTACTGTGTTTGGAGCCTAAATGATCGATCTTGTTGCTTTTGTTTCTTACCAAGCATTTCAATAGACTCAAATATTTGAAAAGGTAGTTCAAGATCTACAAGGGACAGGTATGAAGGGCAAGATCAACTCTACTTAAACCTTTTGAGGCAGATGTTCTTATAACCTCTTTTTAAAACTCTTGTGTGAAGGAGGTTTCATAACCTCCATGGCAAGCATTTTTTCCAGTACTTCGCAGCAGAATTAAGATGACATTTTGGCTGCAAGGAAGCCAATGGACATTCTGTCCTCTGCTCCTCTGCAGTTAGCATTTCAGCTGGAGTCTCTCTGCTCATCAAACTTTTTTCTTTTCAACTTGAGTAGCAAAATATTTTTTTCTTTGAAAAACTATCTCTTTTCATAGAATAAATTGCTACTGCGCTGTTTGTGTACCAATAAAAACCTCACAAATATTCCTACTGCCACCAAATTGCAAAATGTAGGTTTGTGGTACCGGGCTGGCAATGTGCACTGTGTTACCCAAAACCAACCTAGGAGCCACTGCTGCTGTGAAATGCCTACAACCATGATACTTAATGTGCATTAAATAGTCATTGCTCTGAGTTTTCAGTTTTTCTCTCATCTGCCTACCCTTGCAGAATAAAAATAAATAGATTTGGGAAAGCCATCACTTAAATGCAAAACTCATGTAGCAGTATTTTTCAAGAGTTGTTAAAGTACCCTTCTGCTGAGAAACTCATAAAGGCTACTAACAAAGACCCCAGAAATACCGTCTCCAATGTACAAAATTCACCTTCCATTTGGTTTGGTATTTGTGCTCCATCATATGCTAGTCTGAAAGTAGCTTATCAGCAAACCTTGTGTGTACTGAGACTCCGGACAAAACCAAGCATCTGTCACCTGGGGTGGAGGACATACAGAAAGATGACTCTTAAGGAAAACTCTCAAACACAGGATTAACTCCCCGCTTACGTACTATCTTAACCAGTGAATTCAGTAGAAGCTTAAAGGAACAGTTCTGTAAGCAAAGGAAAAGCTAACCTAACCTTACCTTTGTGTCTGTCAACCAGTAAACCTCAGTCAGAGACACTGAAAGCTGGAGACTTGAGGACGCGTATTAGTCGTTGTCAAGTTTGCATGAAGAAGACGTAACGTCTTGGAGGATGTTTTATAAAACAGTTGAAAATCCCTAGGATGCACTGTCTTCCAGCTGCAACAATGGTGCTACTGTGCTGAAAGAAAAGAAAAAACAAATCCAAACTGTTTTAACCGTGCAAATTCAAGTGTACCTCACTCGTGTGCCAAACGATGGGTTGTTCGGGACGTATTTGACAACGGGACTAAGATGAAAGAATTGACCTCTTGGAAAAGAACACTTGAGGTTCACAAAGGATCTGAAGATGAAATTTTTCATTTATCTCCCTGTACCAAAATGGCACCTTTTGATCAACCAAGAGAATAAAGAAAAACACGACGCACTGAGTATGTTTAAAATAACAAGACTGCAGTTTTGAAAAACATTTCATGGTGCTACTAACCCTACTGTATCCCAGGTTTTTAATATGAAATTTTAAGCTTATTTCTCTTTGTAAGTAATGAAATGTGTATATTGTGTAAACACCTTTTTAGTTGAAACTTTCAGTCATTTAGAAACAAACCAGACTGATATAAAAATGCTTATGTCTAAAATTAAAACGTACAGCAGTATTTTATTATGAGACTTGTGGTACAGAGAGGATTTACCTCTCTTATGCCAACTTATTCATTTAATATTTCATTTCATTCCTCAGTTGCCAACCTGATATATTTGGGGAATGCACAATTATTCTGAAGTCATTCTGATCATGGTTTTAAACGTTGTACACCATGCGATCAGTGGGTTTATCTGTGCTTAGAAATCCCAATCCACTTGAAAAGGGGTTTTTTGTATCTTGTGAAAATATGTGAAACTTTAGCCGTATTCTATAGCCGCCTTTCCTGAATAAAAGTCACATTCCCATTTTAGTAATCAGTTTCGTTTAACAAAACCTGTTCCTTGGGAATATCCAGTTACCAAAGCATTTAAGATTATGCTTACGTGAAACCTCCGCTCTGAAGCGGAGTCGTGCATTGTATCCCCAAGAGTGTACATGCTGAGAAACCTGAATAAAATAAAGCATAAGCTGGTGGAAATGTTCCTATTTACAAATTAATCTTTTAATCTTATGTGAATTTATACACATCCACAATGTATTTACAGTATACAGCAACTCTTGTGTATGTATAGTTCACATAAGGCTTTGAAAGATGGTGCATGCAGGCGTTCTGATGTCATGTTGTTAAGATTCCTACTGTGTATGTCTTGGAGCGTCACTCCTTGTGCAATAGCTGAAAAGTGATCACTTTTTGTATGCATGACTGTTCAGCTTCCATGGTCAGTGCTGTTCCATTTACCCTTATGTATAAACAGAGCTCCCTGACAAAAACCAGTTTTCAAGTGACGATACGTTAAGTTTGTTGTATATTGCCACCTCCTCTACCAATACAACTTAACTTGTGAGTTAACATTCTGCTTTATACAGCTGAAGTGTACTTGTTTATTGACTGCTGTTAAGTAATTTATCTGCTAATGGCTATCCATTCTTACCTTTCAGTTTTCACTGTAGACACAGAGCATCAGCAATCTCCTTGTTCTATGCACATTTGACAAAAGACATAGGACTGGTGACTGACCAGGTGACAAGTGATTTATACAAGGAGATTGTGCTGATTTCAAAAGCTTTCAGCTGAAGTTTTTTAGTTTAAAGTGCAAAATATTAATAGCTTTGTCTTTTTTCAATTAGCTGCAGTTATGTATGTTGGTAGAGAGTGGGCAAGTCAGCAATGTGCATCCTTCGACTCATTTTGGTTTGCTGATGCAAACAGAAATAAACCGAACCTGCTGCTATCTCCAAGTCAAGAACTTGCTACCAAAGCTGAAATACAATAGTAAGTCTCTTCTCATAAACACAAGCCCTTAGCTTACTGCTGGCTCCTCAGAAGCCTAAAATGATCGTAGCAGCCTATCCCTAGTCCCCAAAAAGCAGACAAATGGATGCTAAGCCCACAGAGCTCCCAAAGGAAAGAGCTCTCCCAGCCTTTCCCTGTCTTGCAGTCACCCACAAGTGTTCATACATGAGGCCTTGGGAACAGGCAGAACATGTTTATTCTAGTAGTGCATAACCACAGTGCTGCTTTCCAAGATTTGGGCCCACTGAATTGAAAAGACAGGAGAGACCATTCCAAGCTAAGGTAGATAGCACCCAGAAGAGCTAGTCTTGTGGCAGCTTTAGCTCCCACATCTGTGATGACCACAGAAAATGAAAATATGTAAAGTAGCTACACTTCTGACAGCTACGTTCTCTGTTCTGTTCCTGCAGCTCTCACCCTGACCTGGAGGACAGTCCTGAACCTTAATCAGCTTCAGGCTGAGATTTCCAAGTGGGCTAACTTTTATTAAGAGAAAAGTGGTCTAGAGAGGAAGGAGCATCTTTTATCTGACCTGCAGCAGAGATTCAAGAGATGTTGGTTTAATTCCCACCACATGTTCTGTGCCTTAGAGCAGGTAAATCACTTGACCTGTGTTGGATCAGAGTTCCTGATCTATAAAAGAAGGCGTGGTTTTTATTTTCTCCTACTTCTTGACTGCTTAGACTGTAAGCTCGTTGGGGCAGAGACATTGAGGGGGCTCGAATGTTGTTTGGGGCCTCTAGGTGCTATCCATCAGTATATAAATATTAAACTACAGGTAAAAGCTTGTGTTTGCAGATTTATTATTAAAAAAGTAAAAGGCTGTTTTGGAGTCTTAGAATAGTCTTCAACATAGCCTAAACATGCTCCCACTCACAACACCCCTTCTTGGTCTACAGTTAAGGCTCTTTTTCCTGAAATCTGATCTCTTTTTAACTAAAGTTTTTATTCTCTTAACTAAACATGTAAAATTAGTCTATTTTAGTTAATCTCGAGCAGCAGCATGGCAGAGAACTCGATTGTATGTGAAGTTGTACAGGGACAAGTTGCACACTTGAGCCACTCGAGGGCACCCCAGAGCTTTGAGAGCCCGAACACGGCGGAGTTCCTGCAGTGCCCGCAGGCAGCAATGACTTCGAGAAAAGCTCACTGGAAGAGGGAGTGTGGTACCTGGCTTTGCTCACTCCCTTGTTCTCGAAGGCTTGCTGCAGATGGTGTACTGTTAGTTGCAACTGGGCTGATGAGTGAAAAAATGAGACTTTCTAAAAGAATACTAGTTTGTAAATCCTAAAACCGGCAACCTTAGGCATAACTTGGATATACACTGTTCTAGTATTAAAGTTCTGCTTGAGCCAGGCTTTTCAGTATCTTCCTTCACTCTAGTAAGTCCTATTATAATCCTTGAATAAAAGGAAACAGTTTCCTTCAACCTCCAATTCATTTATAAGGTGGGATTTAAAAAATAGTTTTGAAAGTGATGCATTGATTTTGCAAGCAATAAATGCTCAAGTTCTAAATTATTTTCTATTTACTTTCATATCTAGTTGAAATATTTTGTAGTCAGTACACTGCCCGAACTGTACAGAAGTGCCATCCAAGGGACACCACTGTGGGTAGATTGTTCTGCCAGAATTAGGGCTATACTGCTGTGAGCTGCATGACATGTTCTTAACAGGTCCTTAGCAGAAAAGTTAACACTTTAGACAATCCAGCACTGTCACTGGACACATACTGCTGATGCTATGGCTAATGCCACTAGAAGCACAGCCTGAAAACTGGGCAGGAGACAGGAATCGTTTAGTCTTTCCAGGGTATTTTACTGACAAAAAGCAGGACACTATTGCTAGTAGAAGGTGGGAGCTCAGGGGAGTAGCAACTGTTCTACAATTAAAATGTAGGGTAAGTAGAACTATTATCTTTTGAAAGAACAGGTTAACTCAACCTATTTGTAGCAGACAGGTGACCACTGCCCAAGAACAGCCTCAGCTGGCAGCAAGGCGAAGAGTAGCTGGTTAGTAAAGCAAAGTGCTGCCTTTAGTACAGGTACTCACTGTAGCCCCTGGGCAGAGCGCAGAGTGGTGGCTGAGGCCACTGCCAACAAGCAGCTTCAGTGTCCACTGAGCTGGATTTCCTGACAGCCCGTTTCCTATGACCATAACGCTGCTTCAAGGTTTAAATTAAGTCAGTAACTCAGAAGAAAACCAAAGAAACTGAGTTTGGTGCATTTCTTTAGGCAGGGGAAAGTTCTTACCTCCCAGCTCTATGCAGCAAGCTCAGCGCTCCTGCTTTCCCTCGAGACATGTTGCTTCACAGCCCTTCATGGAAAAATGAGGGGAGGAATTCCTTATTTGAGGAAACACTATTGCTATAGCCAAAAGAGGCTGCAGCGAGGGAAAAAATAAAAAGGCAATACAAATTGTATTGTTACCTGGTAACTCTGAAAAGGTCCTTGCCTGCTGTGAACCTGTCATTCCCAGTTAGTTGATCATTTCCAGTCCCATATTGCTCAGTGAGAGGCAACAGCCATCAGAATCAATGCATTTCAAACCAAGGACTTTTAATACGTATTCCACTGACTGTCTTCAAATTCCGACAGGAAGTCTAATTTGCCTTCTGGCTTTTCTGGGGGCTTTCACCATGCTTCAGAAGCAAGAGAGGTCTGTCAAGGTTTCACCCAGAGGGGTTTGAAAACTTAGTGCAAAACTGTGTATGTCATCCCCCCCACCCAAAAAAACCCCACCCCTCAAGCAGTTCATCTGTTTCAGATCCAATGAGACGCTCAGTCAAAGGTCTCTCAAAGCAGTTACAGTGAGACTGTTGCTACAGTCTTGACAGTGTTTGGATAATTTTCACTGTTTGTTTACTGCTGGAAGGGCTCTTTCTGCCCTCTGTGAGAAACACTGTTTTCTTTTTCTTCCAATACAGGCTGCATGCTATAAAATGAGGCCCTGAGTAAGGGGCTGGGTTATGTGAGGAAAACCCTATTCTTAACCACAGTCCCGACTTTTACAGGCAGTTGTTTTAATGCGCTATTCCGACTAACAGGGTAAGAATTAAATCAGATGTTTTTAGAGACAGGAAAGTCAAATCCAAGACATTTCATAGTAATCACCCACGTTTATGGAGCTCATATACACTCACATCTATAGATATAAACTCTATACAGAATTATTGACATATCCCTTCTGTCAGTAAGGAATTTGAAAAGGCACTAGATTGGGGTGTTATTTTCCAACTTCCGTTGTTTGTACAAGTGGGCGCATTACCTGAAATGGTGATATATTTATATGGATTCTGGTTTTACATACTGAGAACTTACTTAACACCTATCAAAAGAAAGAAGTACTACAGAAACTTACAACAGCAAGCCCTACTTGTTCCCTCCTGCCCTAAACTCTGAAGACAGGAACACTGCTAAAAATTCCTTCCAGGACTGGTACTTCTTGATCATGAAATTTCCATACCCGGCCATGGACAAAGTTATGAACAAAAAATTGCCAGAGTCTTCTGCATTTAAAGCAGAACAAGAAAGTATCAGGCACTCATTTTTCTTTTTTCATTCCAAAACTCAGTTGTTTACCAGTTCTATGAATCTGGCAAGGAAAACTTCTGGGTGTTTTGCTCATGATGTTACCTTTCACACTAAGTGGCAGAGGAAATTGGGTAGACTAGGAATCGCTCGCCTGAAATACGCTAAAAGCTCCTCCAGCTCTTCAGGGACAGAGGGTGACAAAACCACTTTAAGAAGCAAGCAGCCGCAGCAGGAGGAAATGCGCTTTGACAGAAAAAACCCCAAAAGTTTGTTTAAAAATAAAACCCAGACACAGAGCTACATGAACACATATTTACTGCAAGTAGCTCTATGGAAAGCCAAGTCAGATAAATATAAACACTATACAGAGCTTCAAGCCAGTCTCCCAAAACCGCAAACGCAATGTGTTTTACAAAGAAAACAACATAACAATATTTACAATGGAAGACAAAGCCAGATCAATCAGCTCGACTTGAAAACAGATCTGTGAAGCAGAAATAGCAAATATAATGAACAGTTTCAACCATATATGTTTTAGTTTGTACAGACAATAACTGTCCAAATATCAAATTAAATTTACAGGACAAACATTGTTCTATCATTGGTATTTTTGTACTATACAGCAGCATAAACGGGTAGCTGGAAGGTAGTATATATAGTGATATGTTTTACATCATCTGAAAATGTTCTTCCAGCACAATACTGAATAAATTAGTTGCTGTAAACTAAGAGATTCAAAAAGATTGCATATTTATTATGCCGTACCTATTAGTATTTGTACCACTACACTTGAGGTTACCCATTTACTTATTTATTCAGCATTTATTAAATCAGTGCTGTATATTGTACAATGGCAGCCTCAGGGATCTAATATGAAATAAGTATGAAACAAATTTCTTCAAAACAACCTTTTCCTTTCATATTAAATGTTTAGAACTATCTTCATCCAAATTTTGATTTCTTAGAAAAGATGTAAAGCTTTATAAAAAGCTGTCTACATATTGCATTATTAATTTGCGAGACCAAACAAAAGCTATATGGCAAGACAGTATCATGGTCTGTAAGAGTGGTCGTATCTTTAATTTGTGTGTGTTTAGCAGCAACGAGTAACTGTACCAACTTGAACGTCTCTTCCAGAATCAAAACCAGGTCTGTGCTTTTAAACCCCTTTAGCAACAGTTTTGCCTGTCACTAGACACTGCGTAAAGTGATTGGTACCATGTTTTTAAAAAAAGTCTTCATATTTCAGTGATGTGTACATTTTAATACTACTCAAAAATAGATTTGGGTACACATCACCGAATGATCCCAGTCAACAGTGTCTCCTCGGTTATACAATCTGTCCCAGCAATTTAAAGGTTGTACGTGAGAGGTGAGGCAGCCTGACAAGTCGGTTGTACAATATACAATGAGGAGGATTACCAGCTGTGTGGTGCAGTACAGCATGAGGATTTGTGTACCACTTCTAAACCCTTTACCAATCAATCGTCAGTGCCTTTTATTATACATCGCATGTACCAACGACTAGTGTCATGCTCTTTAAGTTCATAGCAGTGTTAAAAACCTAAACTCATTTCAACCCCCCCAAAAAAATAATTCAGTACAAGAGTGAAGCACTTAAATTGTAGAAAAATCAGGGCTTGTTTTTAAAATACCAAATAATCATCATTCACTTTTCTGTAAGTGGGATAAAGGCAATTGATGAGCCAACATTTTACGTTTTTATCCGTTATGCCAGGAAGAAAGAACAAAAATAGTCCCAAATTAAAAATGGGACTTTGGTTGAAAGTAAGATCAATTAGGGTGGTTTCCCTTTAAAAAGCTACAGCTGACAAGAATAATGCAGAAGTCACAAACGCTGGATACAACTCTGCAGTTCTCCATTTGAATGCATGAACAAAAACCTCATTTTACACAATTCGTATTTATAAACAAGTATCTTGAGGGTAAGAACAAAAACAATCTACAAGACAACCAGCCCATTAATCCTACTTTGTACATACCAAAATTCTGAGCAAAAAAAATACTCCGTTGAAGCTCTGACAGACATTTGATTTGAAGTACCCTAGCCTAGGATCAATACCTCTTGTACCATAAAAGCAAAACCTTAAAAATAAAGAGAAAAAAGGCAGAAGAGGTCTCTCCTTCCCAGACCCGTTCAGTCCCACGGGTTCACCCCTCAAGCTCATGTGCCCCTCTCCCTCCTTCCGCCCAGCCACCTGAAAAAAATCCTGAACTGCCAAAATATTTCTAAACAATACATGTTTTAAGCTAACCACTTGTTAATGTACCAGAGAAGCAAAACCCATGTTAAACAGACAATCAGAAACCAGCTTTGACTTCTCAGATTATAAATTAAAATAAGAATTAATGGGAGAGGCAGGAGGAAGAAAGGGGCATACAGGGATCTCCTATTAGCATTCACGCTGCCTCCCGAATAGATAGGACATGAAAGACCAAATTCCATCACCCAAGCACAGCTATGAAAAAATCTCAATTCAAATTAATTCAACTGTAGAGAGCTGATGTCTATGAAAAAATTAATTAAAAGGATGTGTGTCCATGTCCGTGCTGGTGGAAATGAAAGTAGCCGGCTGGAGCTGAGCTTTGCTTCCAAAAGCACCACACAGTTTCTGGAGTTACCAGCAGAAAAGTCTTCTCTTCCAACAATGGTTTCCACGGCAATGCAGTCAGTCTAGAAAGGAGAGGGGGGGGAAAAAAAAAAAAAGTCAGTGACATTTTAAATGCAAGTTATATTGGAAAAAAATGTTTCCTAGTGAGGAGAATACACGGAGCTTATCCGCTGCAGGAGTGACAGCTGCTGAATGCAGAACACGGGTCCCTCACCGAGCGAGGGGGCACAACCAGATGATAACACGCTCAGAAATCCTGCGCCGTCGGGAAGAGCTCTCCACTCAGAAGCAAGCACCAGAGAGCTGCCGCAACCACCGAGCTGACACGTGTACACTGGACAGGAGCTTGGCTGGCAGCCAGCACCGTATGGCTAGTCCGTGCGCCCTGGGAAGGGCCAAAGCTGACAGCCACCCATCACCTCCTTCACCACCAACGTTTCATTTCAGGAGCTCTCGAGCCTCTCAACGCGACGGGTGATGCACATAGCAGAGGCTATTACTAAGCAGGCAGCGCAGGATCAATGTAGAGCAGCTCTGTTCACCCAGATGTAATTAAGGCTGTGGCGAACACTCCCATTCACAGCAGGTACAGAACTGCAATACAAACACTCCCTGCAACTCCAGCGCCAAACAAGGAGTGGCAAGTCTTGACAGCTGCGTGCCCTGTCCTCAACTTTTCAGGAAAAAGCATGATTTAGTTATAATAAGAAACACCTTAGAGTATAGTTTTCCCTTTTTTAACCAAGTCTCACTAAAAGGCAACACATGGTACAAAAGCACGTAGCTACGGCAGACAGCCACCTTGACTGCTGTCAAAACCCAGGGACTTCAAACCAACTGGAAACAGCAAAATACAAAGTGCTCAGTAAAATGAGGGGGAGAAAATCTAATTCTGTATTATAGGAACATACAGTTGAGTGACAAGTCAGAAATGGAAAGAGCAGAGAGGATGACCTCAAAGCAGACCACCAGCTCTGCAGTTAACCATGCACATGCCAAGGTGAGAGTGACTCAAAAGGTTCCTGACATGGAAAAAACTGAGGAAGGGGATGCAAATGCGTTCGGCGGTGCAAACACAGATGGAGGAGCATGTGAAAAGTCACTTTTCGGCTCACTACAAAACCCCTTCCAGTCCCAGCAGAGCGAGTGTGAACACTGATTTTCAGCCTGGAGGGGTAAGACCAGCCAAATCATTGGGTTCTGCTGTCTCCCAGTCCTGACAGACTGTCCTCTCCCACCAGTTTTGCCCTCTTGGCCAAGACTGAGGGCTTTGGTCACCTTCTCTTCAAGGTTTGAAGTATGTGTCTGTGGGATGTTTCCTGGCATTACAGGGAAGAAGGAAACTCTTGAAAGCTGCTCTCATTGAGAAACAACAGCTAGCTTAAGAGATTTAGTCTTCAGAAAACAAATACAGAAGCGTTGTCTACTTTTTCCCCTTAAAGCCGCACAGTACGAGCCCTCACAGCTCTGGGAGAGCTCGCTGCTGTTGAGAACTGCCACGTGGGGAATACGTCATCACAAAGCACAGCGATGGCAGCATGGCCTGCTGGAATGAAAGAAGGGGTTTGGAGCTTCATCCTGCTCGTGCTCTTCTGTGCTGTCACAAGGAAATCAGTTAAATCTCATTGCTAAAGAACACACAGCGCTTCACTGCCTCTGCCACTGGAATATGCTGCAGAGAATGTCACCATCCAAAGAACAAACAAGCGTGATGTATAATAATGCAAACCTGTATGTTTACTTACATAACGAATCACAAAGCATGCACGCACAAACTCAGCTCCACCCTGAGTTAAAGAAGTTCTGATTTCCGTCCAGCTAAAAATACTGTTGCTTCAGAAGACAGAGGAAGAAAAAAAAAAAAAAAGATCAAAGCTCAGATGAGCTGCATTGAGCAGCCCTGCCCCTACCACTGCAGCGGGGACAGCCCCAGCTCTTGGCAAAGGCTGCTCAAGAGACAAAGAAGCAGAGACCATGGCGGGGCTGGAAGCCGTGCAGGAGTACAGAGGCGTCCTTCGGCTTCAGGGGAAACTCTCTTTTAGCCCTACACAAGCACACCAAGGTCTGGGACGCTGAGTTTCATTTTTCAAATATGCAGTGATTTCAAAAATACAGTAACTTGGTTTTCCACAATTCAAGGAAGAGACGGCCAAAATCCACCGCAGCCCAAGAATCTCCATTTGTATTATTTCACAGGCATCACAAGATCACTACAAAAAGCTATTGCTTGTTACACACAGAGCGTGATGTGGTTAGTGATGGCTTTGTCTTCACAACAGCCAAGTGAAGCTATTATTTTTGAAATTGTTTTCCTCTTTAGAAAAATATGATTTTGTTGCAGGACCAAAGGATGAAAACATGCACCACAGCTTGCAATGAATCACACCTCAACGATGCATGCACGGCAAACATTAGAACGGTTAAAGCTTCTATATTAAACTTACATTCAGTAAAAATTAACATTTACCAGCATCCCCCCACCCTTTCCTTGCTATGGACCTGTAAGCTTACATAAAAGGAACTTCAAAAACTGTCTCTGCCTTTGTCAGGACATTTTTCCTCCACGCCTAACACACAAGGCACACCTGAAAGCTGCTGGACAAGTTATTCTAATCTCTCCAAGCACATCCCTAAAACATTTTGAAGAGCAAAGGCCCGGTTGTTTGAATCAAGCAATCCCATGTGGCAGAACTCAGTATTTATTACTAAACCTTTCTGAAAACTTTCATAAACTTATGCCAAATTACGTTTAAGATACTTGGAGGGAAACGGGAAGAGCTTAAGAGAAAAAAAAAAACAAACTTGCTTAACTCCTAAGTTTGAGTCTTTGAAGAAGCCTGGCCTAAGTCAGAAGGCAGCATGATATCCAATTCCAGAGCAAGCTCACCAGGTTACTCTCATCAGAGCCCAGACTAACAGATTCATTTGTAAGAAACCAGAAGCATCCTCAACTAAGCTTCACTACAGCTGATAAACTGCCTGGCTCAAACCCGGAGTTTTACACCAGCGTAAAGGCAAACTGGGACCTCCCTGCAGTGTCCCCCCTTCCCGAAACTCTGTGCTTGTTAAACAAGATCTCATTAATTGGGGTGGTGTGTCAGTCCCCCCATGATTATAAACTGTACTTCAGCGTGTTTCCTCTTCATTTTCAAGCTAAAACAGAATTGTGGGAACTATTAAGTAAATGCCGGGGAGTTTCATAAAAATATTACCTACAAGCTGATAACAGTCTCATAAAGCCTTGACTCTTTCAGACGTGGAGTTAGTGGTTGTCACCACTTCCCTAATGCCCTCGTTAAAGCTGAAAATCTCAATACTGCAGCTGGAGCAGTAGGGCTGCCTGACGCCCTGAGTCATCGGCTCT
Source organism: Bucorvus abyssinicus (assembly GCA_009769605.1). Classification (NCBI taxonomy): domain Eukaryota; kingdom Metazoa; phylum Chordata; class Aves; order Bucerotiformes; family Bucorvidae; genus Bucorvus; species Bucorvus abyssinicus. Next base: position 3,681,445 of record CM020039.1, on the reverse strand, counting down.
TTGGGGGGATAAAAGCATCAAGCATTTATATATAAGTAGATAGATACAGGTATAAATTGATACATCTAATGTATGTGAACATATATATATATATATATATCTCAGTATCAGATAAAAAAGTCAAAAAGCAACTTGTGAAACATGGCCACATTAAAAAAAAAAACCTCTGAAATCTAAGACAAGGCTGAAGTCTTGCAAGATCCACCCCCCACAAAGCGTCTGCAGTCACCACCACTCGTGAGGGTGGTGCCCAACGGCCCATTCCTCACTACAGCGGGACCACAGCCAGAAAGGCCCCCAGGTCACCCACCACCAACCCACAGGCATCAAGGAAATCCCCCAGTGGGATCTGGGATCACCAAATCATGAGCAGTGGAGTCTGTGCCCAGGGGCAAGTGGCGTCTCCAGCAGAGCCAGGGACAGTTTCTGCAGTCACAGTCACAAGCCCTGATGCTCATTTCTGAACCAGGGAGTTGTAGGAGCTCCAGCTGATGTAGCTTCCCCCACCAGGACACCCCAGGAAGACCTGCGCTGAACCACCCGCCCAACTGCATCTCACACATTTTAGAGCTGGAGCTGCCTGCAGGGAGCGAGCAGAAACCTCAGCATCAGAGCCCTGGTTTTGTTTATAGAGGCACCTGTACCCAGCTGTGTGAAAGCCCCACACGTGCACACGCAGCACAAGAAACGCTGTTAGTCAAAGAGGTGTAAAATGGGTTTAATGTCAGTGAGAACACAGCTGATGTCTGTTGTACTGCCGACAGCCGAAGCTACTTTGTGGATTTCCACCTCCGCGGTTCCTCGCCAGAAGGATCCTTAGGAAGTGACGTGGGTTTATTTAGTAAGGTTGCAAGAGTGCTCACGCATTAAGCTCCTTGGTGGCTCTTCTCTCCCACACCTGATCTTCTTCCATCTTTTGACTAGCCAGTAGGTGAAGGTAACCTAGTGGAGGACATGAAGTGCCCAAAGAAAACAACCCAGCTGATCTTATTCTCTCTCCATACTGTAGGATTCATCAGACAACAATGTCCTGTGTTAATAGTACAAATACAAGAATTGCTGATCAACACTGAAAACCAGATTAGTGTTTCATTACCAATACCACATAAATGTATTTGACTCAGCACTGATGGAACAGTAAAGGAAGCTGTCTGAGAAATGCATGAAGCAACTTCCTCTAAAATGAAAAAAAAAAACCAAAAAACTATGAGATGTCAACTAGCTGGAAGGAGAGGAACAGTGCTCACAGAGCATCCCTTCAGTCCCCTGGAGTTCTCAAAAACGTGAATGCCACCAAATAAAACTCAGTGGCCAGATCAGACATGACGAGTTTGAAGATAACTTCCACTTGCAGTGTAAACACGCGGCGGTTCCTGGATTGTCACGTGCTCTTCCAAGAAAATCTGCTCAGTCTACCAAAAAAAGATCTGGTAACTGACCATTACAACAAAACAAGCAACAAAAACCTGAACTCAAAAGAGCCTCCACACTTCAGAAGCAGCCTAGAAATAGACTATTGTCAGTAGTTTTCATAGCACCCTACACTGAGCTTTTCTGTTTATTCAAACTCCAGCTCTAGACAAAAGCTTCAGCCTTTATTCAAAATTGAGCTCTACTGCTCCAAATATTGAGAACAATCCAAATTCCACATCCTACCGATGTCTAATATGGAAAATGAGCCCAGAAAGCACCCAAATGTTTTCACTAATCACCTCCCCAAATACATAAACAAAGTTAGCAAATTAGAACAACCGTCTCTTCATTACACAATTCTATTTAAATTCAGCACTTTAGGACAGGATCAGGTTCTAAAACCACACGCAGCTGTCTGCATCCTCCTGAGGAACAACCAACCAGAGGAAAAGGAGAAACAAAGAGGGCAAATATTTAAAACGGGGTGGCAGTACGCCATTGCTCAAAAATGTTTTGTTTAAAATTAAGGAACACACTGAGAAAGTGCTCTGCAAGTTCTCTACCCTAAAAGCATCTATAGTTTTATAAAAATTAGGGGCAGCGAATTAGATTAGTCTCAATTCATTAGACTGCAAACCCGGTGAGTTCCATTTGAACATGTATCAGATGAGAATATATCTAATTTGCACTTCATTTCCTGCAGCTGAATGATTAAGGTCATTCAAGTCAGGTAACTTTGAAACAAACCAAGAGGTTTTTAAGAACAGAGCAGACATATCCTAATTCTCACAAAGAAATCCTGCCTATATAAATACCTGTTTTTACAGGAAAGGCTTTTACTGACATAATTCTGCAACTGATGCCTGAAAGGATAAAAGCTTTGCTTACACAAGATATTAATTTAAGATAATTAAATGATTAAAATCTCCATGTCAAAGACTAAGACAGCTTAACACTTTCTAGAGAACACTACTGAAATTCCCCATTTCCTGAACTTCAGGTTCGGGGGAAATCGGAATTAATCTGACTTACACAGATCAAAAGCAGCAGAACGGCCCTAGACTTTCTTGCACACAGGCCACACAATATTCCTGTTGTTCAGGAAAGCACCAAATCCAGCACAACCGCAGGACACAACGTGTGCGCCCAAAAGCACGTTGTTCGTGCTGCCGGGATGGGGCAGGAGGGCTGCCTTGGAGTACATTTCAAGCCTCCCATGTGGCACGCAGGTCAGGGGGAGGGAGGCAACTTGCCCAAAGACATTCTTCACAAATTAGTGAGAAATTTTTCTGCCCCAAATCTTCCCAAATACATAGTTCCTATGTCATTGTCCTGTTTCTTTGTGTTATTCTAACGGCATAGTGCTAGACCTTGCTCGAGGCAAGCGGTGTTATTTGAGAAAAGCAGAATTCCTCCGTCATTTGCACAGGCAGACACCAAGTCTACAAACAAATCAGAAACACGGACCCATTTGCTGTGGCCATTGATACCTGGGTAACCCACCCACGGCCTGACCCAGAAAGACATCCTTATTTGGGAAATGAAGCACATATTCCATGTATTTCCTTCATTCAACAACAAACTAACGATGCTCAAATTGAGCTAATGAATATATTTTGTATCTCCAATTTTACTGACTTTCCACAAGCAAAAAATAGCAAAATTTGTCTTAAAGAAACCTGCTACATGACCCACTTTCCATTGGAAAAACCATTTAACAGGGACTGAGAACACCACATCCCAGTAAATCAGAACCCTCCTCAAGCTGTGCTTCTAAAATTTAGAAGGCAAAGTTACTCTTGTAAAAAAATCTTTATCTACAATCGTTCATTCAAAACCTAGTTCTGTTCTTAGTGCTCAGCGATTTCATGAGCAAGAAAACCTCTCTCATGCTTTGAGATCACTTTGATTCACTGCAGAAATGCCTTATCTTTTGCAGCAGTGCCTTCTTTTTCTGCTGTAGTCACAGCAGTGGTGTTTCTAGGAAGGCTTGATGCACACTCCCTAATTTCATCTCTCACTGATACTATTCCTAGAATTAGGAAACCTGCATGCAGTTTTGGCAGGGGCCTAACACCAACTCAAACTGCACTGGACAGCTTGGCAAGAAGTTGTTGGGGGGTTTGGGGGGTTGTTTTTTCGGTATTTTAACTAAATTTCTATTACAATATCACAAGACAACACTAAAAATTAACTTCTCTCCACTTAAACACACATAGTAGTTCAAAATTTCAGATTTTCATGTTGCAGAAGAATGAAAGAAAGTTCTGCTTTTTCAAAAGCACTCGCATGGCAAGTGTGTAAGGTATGACTGACCTCCCAAACTGCAAACAAAGGTAAATTTTAGCCAAAAAAAATCCTGTTAGTGTGGCTTCTGACTGTACCACCTGCTACAGTTCACTCTGCTCTCGTGACAAAGGTCAGGAGCCCTGAGGTGCCCACAGGGAAGAACGTATTTCCTGCCTGTGCTCTTGCAGCACACTGGACACTGAGAACTGTTAAGAAATAGGAAAGAAAACAGCCACATCAAACACTGGTGCTGAACAGCACAGCTTGGCTTCCCTCCCTCAAAAAGGACTGGGAATAACTGCAAGTGTGTCAGTGTAATGCAGAACAATTCCTGAAAGGTGTGAAACAGCTTCCTGGTGAGGAACAGCCAGGTAACAAGGACCCTTCAGCCTGCGGAGAAGTATTAGGATGTATCAGAAAATTAAAATATTTATGTATATATCATACTGCAGGTCCCCTCTGCATGTGGTACAGGAAGCCACTGACAGGACACTGGCTAAGTGTATGGCAGAGGAGGATAGAGCATCTACACAATCCTAATGGGCATGGAGAGAAAAGATAGGGGTCCTTATCTCTTCCAATACACAAACAAGGGGCTGCCAAACAAAGCTGGTACAGAGCAGGGTCCAGAACAGACAGAGAGGTCTGTGTGCAGCACGGACCGACCGACCGCAGGCTGCTGCACATAGGAGGAGTTTACACAGCCTCCGAGAGAGGCTGGAGAAGTACTTAGGTTAAAGATCCATAAAGGATTATAAAACAGAAACTTCATCAGGCTCAGGAAACCCCCCAAGCTGAGGGGAAGAAAAAAAAAGGAAAAAAACAAACCAAAGGCTGGGAGCCTGTTTGTGGGGAAGTATCACCCACAGCTGCCCTGCTCCTCCTCTGCTGGGTGGTGTCAGCTTGCAGGCACAGGTCTTCTGTTTGAGTGGGCAAAACTATTGTTATGAACACAGCTAAGAAAGGCCAGTGTCACTCATGACTAATGAAACAGCTCCCCACCTCTCACAGCACCTTTCCTGGTATTTCATTTCTACAGTTTCACCTGTTCTAATGCTCCCTTTGCTCTTCCCAACCACTTCAGCCATCCACGTTTCAGAGCATTCAGCACTACCTCCTTCTTTCACCTCTATTTCCATAAGTGACCGTCAAAGGCAGCAAGTTACTTCATGGCCACATACCCAAACAGCTACACCCTCCTCAGAGTACCTTTTGCCCATTCGTGCCTGCACAAAAAAAAAAAAAAAAAAAAAAAAAATTCCATCTTTGCTCTCAGCCACCATCTGCTAGCACACACAGCAGTGGCACACATCGATTTTGACATGTTCTAATTATCCCATGACTGAGGCTGCATTAACATTAACATACCCCAAACCCCGGCTTGTGCAGGGGTGGAAGAAGGTTCAGACTGCACAGCATGTGTGAAGCACAGTCGTCTTAAATCACAGCACGTGCACAAGAGCCAAGGATAGGGCCTTCAGCTTCCAGGAGCAGCTCACGAGCTCACAAGGACAGTGACACTGTGCCTACACAAAGACGAGTTTTAATCAACAGCACGCAACTCTTACTTAGTGTTTACCTTGTGGAGCACGTCAACATTAGTATTTCAATCACACCCTCAACAGTGAATCAAGCCCCGCTGCTGCCACCGCTTCCAGACTCACCCACAACCACCAGTGTCTGTTCAACTCGATCTACCAACACAGAAATAACTTTCTCCTGCCAAAGCCATCGTTTTGCGCTCCAGCTGCCGCAGCTGAAAGCATAGCAGCAGTGATAAGCAGGTGCCGTCCAGACCCCCCTGATTAGACTGGGACTCCAAACGCTCTGACACACTGGTTACAAACCTTAAAGGTGAATATATGTCCCAGACCACACTGCTGCCTCCTCCCCAGTGCGAGAAGATTGCCTGAAACTCAGAGGTGCCACCTAGAAAAACCCTGCAAAACCAAGAAGGAACCAGGAGCAATGCCAGGGCAGCTCCACTGCCCCAGCTGCTTCTAGAGCAGTCTCACAAAGAACAGAGGACACAGGTCCATGCAACATTATCTGCCCAGGGCAGCACTCTGCTCCAGGATGCTTTCCTGCATCCCGGTTTGCACCAAATCTATCAGTCACATGGCTGCGGGAGAACGAACTTACAGAAAGGAAAAAGAAAAAAAGAGGAAAAAATAATCACATTCCACATCTAAAAGGGAGAAGTAAACATCGGGACATGCTCCTAACTCGGAGATACATGTTGGCCCACATTCCTCTTACCAAGATGAATATTCTGGCCAGTGTTCTGACATTTACCTCATCCTTTTCAAGTCATTTAAACCATTACAACCACTGTATTTATAGCTTGCTACCTTCCATCGCTCCCTGCCGTCCTGCGCATACCCTTCCAAGTGCCTCTACCAGCTTCCTCTCTTGCAACCACTCTCAGGCAGCCTTTTATCTCTCTGCGAGGCTGACTCTTATCTTCACTCCACCAATGGCAGCAGCCTTGATCTTTATCTTACTCTCCACCCCAGCGCATTAAGTTTCATCCATCTCTTCAGTTTCATCTTTTAAATTGTAAGCTGCTTAGGACAGGGACCAACACATTTACATTTGCGGCATGGTACAGAGGACCTCCATCCTGCCTACTTGTTCAGGTCCTACAAGGAGTAGAGATCACATTCAGAGCTACAAGCTTTCATTAACAGACTCTCTGAACAACCTCAAGATCAAATCTATTCATTTTCCAACTAATTTCTAACTGACCTCCTGTTCACCGCAACCTGCAATTTAAAAACACCTTGTTCTAAAACAAACAAACAACGCCCCCACCCTTAAAATATAGACAGCAAATACCTCCCAAAGGGTCTCATGTAACAAAAAGCGAATACTCTGGAAGTCTGAACTCAGCCGTGGATGTTAGTACTGAAAACCCAAACGGCTTACGAACTTTTCAAACAGACTAACTTACAACACACAGAAAAAATCCATACAGCAAACAGTGTCTTTTTGGCCCCTTAACCCATACTGGTTCAGACTTAAGAAACTTTATTGGTTTAGACTGACTGAACTTAAAGCATGTGCGTTCATCTGTATCAATGAAAGCTCTACCTGCATCCAGCTTGAGCAGAAGAATGACCTCGGCCAACCCACCTGCAAACAGGCTCCAGTTACTGAGACCAGGAAAGCAAAGGTGCCCAGGCCCGAGGGGGAAGGAGAAGCCTTTCTGTACCATTTGCTGGTTTGTCTTGGCCATTTTAGCTCAATTGTCAGTAAGGTGCTGCAAAGGTCGCAGAAACGCCAATACCTGTCATTACCCTAAAGAGGGTTTTCATACAAATGAGGTATCACACGGCTCACGTTAATAGCAATTCTTGGTCTAGTGTGCAACGGCTTCTCATTTATCTCACGATGCATCTGCTTCACTGTCACTAAGAACTCTCCAAACTCCTGGCAGCCTGAGAGATCTGTAAGAAAAGAAGCACTAGTTTCTGAAAAATAATTCAAGCTCAAGCTATCCAGCATCAAAAAAGTTACACTGCAAATTCAGCTGTTCAGCAAGAGCCATAAACAATACAGCAAGCTGGCTTGGCATGGGAACGGGATCGCACTATTCCCTGCGGAAGGAGGATATCATTCATTAGTGCCTCAGTAAATTTAGAAGCAAACTTTACCAGGCTTCTTCAGCGTCTTTTGGTATCATTTCCCATGGCTTTCAGAAAAAGAATAAAACATTTTGGTATCTTCAGCCATTCCACAAAATCCTGTTCTACTAAAAGAGTAACCTTTCTCCAAGCAGGTAGCATATTTATGAGCCTTTCATGCTCTAGCCAAAAGGAAACACTATTCTTACCTGGTTTATGCCCTAAGTAATAATTCAATTTGCTATTCATATAAGTTCACAATATACATATGCTAAAAAGTGAACACAGGCACGATTCACCTTTTAGTAGTAATTTAAAAGTTTTCCATTTTCTTGAGTCACATTGAATTGTATCCTCGCCCCGGAATTATAGCCAAATCTTAACTGTATTAATTTCAGTAAAAGCCACCTCTTTCAAAACTCCTTTCTTCTTGGAAGATTAAGAAAGATTAGACCTTACGCTTAACTCACACGGCTCTGGCACACATCATACAGGTACACACATACAAGCTGTCTGAGTTTTTAGCATCCAATCAGACAGCTAAATTCACAGGAAAATAATGTTTTGCAATAAGCAACCTCTGCCCTTTAAGATACAGCTCATGACTTAGCCAGGCCAGAAAATTCTTGCTAAGTTTACTACGCTGCTGCTCTTGGGGTAATGCTACACCTGGAGCCAAATCTCCACAAATCCAAACACTTATATGTTCAAGATCACTTAGATAAGATACTCAGCAACACCTCTGAAATGCCTTTGATGAGTCAGGCTAATTTACCTTTGTCTTCCCCCTGCCCTCAAGTATGTCGCAAATCCCTGCTGATCAAGGTTCTCAACTAAATCGTAACCTGCCCTAAGCTGAGTGACCTTTACGGAGATGCAGGGCTTGATTAAAACTAGAACACGCTTTTTCCTTTTCCCCTAGTTATTGCTTTAACCTGTGAGACAACACTGCAACTTGATCACTGGATTGTTGTTGATACCTTAAAAGCTAAATGTGAAAAAAAAAGTCCAACAGCAGATTTGCAGGGGGGGCCATAGGACAGCTCTCCAGCCAGGTCATTACGCACCATTTAAGGACCAGCCATAAGATGATGATACATTTTTAGGATGAAACAGCAGTAATACAGTCTCAGGCTCCAGCAATCTTGGCTCTCTCTCACCTGCCTTTTGGTTCTATCACTCCATTTTCCTTTGAGCTGTAGAATGCCCCATTTGATCACGACAGTACTTAAAACTGTAGCGTTTGTTTCCTGCTTCGGATCAGAAAAACAAGCTTGTTAGTGCAATCAACATACTGGACAGCATTCAGCGTGTTTTTGGGAGCACCACAGATCCACAAATAGAGCACACAAACACACACACAGTTCTACAAGCTCTTCACAGTATCATCCAAAACCTCAAGGTATAAACCCTCCTCCCAGCAATCAATATGAAGAAAACTTTAATTAAAGATCCTTTCATAAAAAAAAAGCATATGCAGAGGAAAAAAAAAAACCAAAAAAACAAACCACCCAAAGCCAAACTCTACCTACTGCTAACATGCTGCTGGACTTAGAAAAAACCCCAAAGAAACACCTCGAGACAAACCACCCCAGTAAACAGCCACTGGGAAGACTGAATAAGCACTGCGCACCTTCTGCTCCTCCAACCTGCCCCCCAGCGACAGGGGAACAAGGGGAATCAAGGGAGGAGGGGAAAACGTGAAAACGGAGGGAAAACTAAAAGGATGATAACGCATTTAAGGTTTCACCAAAAGACTTTAAAAAAAAAAAAAAAAAAAAGGGCAGCAGTTTGAATCAGGACCAGATCGCTCCCAGAAGTCCCCGCATCCTGCAGCGGTGCTTAACCTACAACACAGCTATGAGGAGAAAGTCTTAGACTTAAAGAAAAGACACGTCACCATCAGCTGCAACTATGGATTTAAAGCTGGAAAGCTGATTTCCAAACGTATTTCCACACTGACTACAAGCAGGCGTTCTCGGGAACATTCCTGTCTCAGATTTTCTCACCCAAGCACAAGTAAAACCCAACTGATTCTTGGTCAAATATGTCATAATGAGCTCACTCCCTTGCTGCACGGCAAAAATCCGCTCTGCCTTCAGCAGCTCACGTACTACCTGAGAAAGTTACCCTGGGTATTTTTAAGCATAGCTCTAAGTTGCTCCAGACTGTTAAGGTGGCATCTGTTACAGCAAGATTAAAACAATTGGGGGATTTTGGGGCTTTTTTTTCCTAAAGAATTATTATCCTGACATTACCTCAAAGCTGTCGGACACACAGCAGCGTTCGGATGTGCCTCAGTAGGGTTCTTCAAGTTATTTTTAAATGGGCCCTTGCCTTAAGTATTTTGCCGATACAAAAGAGCCTCAGTTTGAAGCAAACTTTTAAAAACCGCTAGTCTGAAACCCCAAAGGGGCAGTTATTTGCCTGCTATCCCATAAACTGTAATTTACTATATTAGTAATAGCTAAAACTTCCAGCTTCTGAATTTCTCAAAGTGTATATTGTTCATTATATTCTTCAAGATTTTCCATTTGAAATATGCAAGTTACCATAAAGGATCTGGGCGATGTGAACACAAGTTTTGCTTTACAGCTGTACTTGTTTGCCTTCCTCCCAGCTCCCCAAAGTGTACACAACACTCTCGCCCAGTCTAGCACAGGAGGAGATTAAAAAGGTGAGGAATATTCAAATTATAATCCTGCGCTTTAGAGAACTTCTGCAATATCATCTTAGGATAGCGTTAGAATATCAGGTAGAGATGAGATTAAAGGGTGGGTGTGAAATAGGTGGGTTGATCTTAAACTGAACATTACATTTACTCTGAACAGCCTGGTTCGGAGCCCGGGATATCTTTGCAGGTTTAGTATTTCTAATTAAGGCTGAAGAAACTTGTACTATACAGGACCAATTATTACCGCCCCATCCTCATTATCTTCCTCAGTTTCTACAAGGTCCAATAACAAGGTGTACATTAGCTAAGCCCTGTTTGAAGTAGCTTTAGTGTTCTGTACTCCTAGCACAAAATTTCATGACTCAGGTTCGTGTAATCAAAACTGCAAACCGCTTGCTTCAATATTGTGCAACAATTCTGTGATGAAACTGTTTTGCTAATGATGTTCTTAAACTTGAAGCATTAAAGATCAGAACCTTCTATTCTTTTATTATCATCAACATAGAACCTGGGCTCAATTTTGCCTAAACCTAAAACAAAAGTTTAATAACAAGTCAGGCCTATTTACCCTTTCAAGTTCCTGCCACCCTCCTCCTCCTCCATCCATGTCATGAATGGGGAAGGAAAACAAACAAGTTTGATTCACATCAGTGAGCCTGAACCAGAAGCAGTTTGGGAATTCCAATGAGGGGGCAGTGGTGCACTGGAAATCTCCACCACCCTCAGCAGCTCGGAGAATGCAGCTGAGTCACAGAACACAATACGCGTTTAAGCAAACAAAAACAAAACAAGAAAGCAAACATCCCAAGTGTTTACTTTCCAGTAAACTGCAGCTCAGGGAGAGGAGAGCAAGTTCTGTACCTGACAGGATTTAATGCACACGGGATAGCCCCTCTCTAGGAAGCAAAGGGTAAACTGATTCCCTAAATATTTTCCTTTAAAATGGATCTAACCAGAGAACATTTTTCAGGCAAAGAGACTGAAACAGTGGGATGCAGAAGGGAAGAGAAGACAGCACTCAGTTCTGCTAGAAGTCTCCAAAAGTATTACAAATATCCATTACACACAGGCCCACTGCACCTCTTCAGGGGGCAGGAGGTTTAGCAGCGAAGATTCGTGTTCACTATTCCAAATGGCACGTGAGAGGGCTCTTCTGGATTACACAAAACTTCTGAAGTACTAAAACAAAGGCTTTACTGCAGTAGAAACTGATAAGCTGCTAGAACACACTCCTAAAACCACATTCGCTGTAGCTCAGACATGGTTTAGGACGTGATTGAGAAGTGGTATCTTTATAATCAAGGATTTTAAGCCATGACGAAGGAACAGATAGACCCACCAGTTTACAACACTGCACTCCAGTGTGACAAGCTGCTGCTAGCCTGGGCTACCCCGGGCCCTGCTCACCCCTCCAGCAACCAGCTACGGGTGAACCGTGCCCACACCCCACCTGCCCTCCTACTCGGCACTAGAAATATTTTAAGCTGCCTTTATAGAAAACTGTTAGGCCTTGGTTTGGAGCAGTGTTTTGCAATTTTGTTTTTCTTTTTAGAACTAGAAAAAAACCACCAAGCTAAGCTCTTAGTATTCTCATCTTTAATCTCCTGCCACAGCCCGTGTTTTTATGCACACAGTTTCTTTCACTTCATTTTAGCGCAGGTTTCGTTTCCAGAAAACTTCAAGTCACAGCAAAATCCAGCAGCTGTCAGTCTCTTGCCCCTCCGCAACGTGTTATTATCAGGGGAACCACCGGAAGCACTGGGCTGGAGATACTTTGCTGTAGCAGTAGTAAGCAAAATGTTTAACATAAATACAATTTCTAAACACATTATCTCTTGAAAAACATTTTTGAATGTAGCATTTCCAGTACGGCTGCTCCCTTCCTTTCCCTCTCCACTTCATAAGAAGCTTCGCTGTATAACTCGAATTTTAGTCACACAAGGGGAAGAAGATCAAGTGGGAATTCTGCTGTCTTTGGGGTTGCCTCTTCTTAAAAGAAACACAGCCAAACACACCAACCGGCTCCGGCAATCCATGTGCCTTGGACTCAGCAGATGAATCTTTGAAGTGCTGAAAGACTGACTTTGGAAGACAGCGCTTCTTGGACTGGTAACTTTCAGCATCTTCTAAATTTGATTCCAACCAACAAAACACAGCAGAGGGAAAAAACCACTGAGGCAAACCACACATTTCTGAGCAGCCCCAAGCAGTGCTGCCAGACTGCGAATGGCATGTGAGCTGAGTCAGGCTTCTACCGTCCACTAGTAAAGGCTACACAATTTTAAGCTCCTGCAATACCTTCTGCCTTTAGACACTTAAAGTGAAACCAGAAAAAAACCCCTATCATTTCAGTGTTTGAAGCAGCAGAGCCTGCCCCTTTCCTGCTTTCTGTTGACAGAAGGAGACAAGTATCAACGTCCAACAGCGATTAAATATTTCCTCTTAGTCCTCATCAATTATTGACTACTCGTACATCTGCAAAGAGAGGAAAACATCATTTCCAACACATGCAGTCTTCTATCAGGGTGGTGAGTTTCCGTAAGGAGTTCAGTGGGTCACCAACACCAACAGAAGGATGACACTCCCCCGGTCAGAGTGCAATGCACTGCTTGCACAGACACGGTTCTTCAGGTGCAGGACATGCAAAATACCACTAATTACTATTTTTTGCTCCCACCAGGAGAGCTTATGGTATGAATACGAGCATCCCTCCTCTTTCCCATACTCTTCCTCCCCACCCCTGACACCCTCATTTTTTATATGCACACCTCAGACTGCATTACCTTAAGCTGGGTCAGACCACTGATCGCAGGAAAGCCAGCAGCCTCCTCCCCGAAGTTTCAGCCCTGGAAGATACCCCTCTGAGCCTGCTCTTCCTCTACTAGAGGCATCTTCACCTGCTACCCCAAAAGCAGATCCTCTGTGCAGCAGAGGAAGGGTTACAGCTCGGCTAAGCCCTTGGACGCTCCTGAGTGATGACGGTGGAGGGCATGGGCTGCAGAACCACCCCACCACCCCAGTCAGCCCCCCAGGAGATGGCTTCACCAGAGGATATAAGGATACTTTGGAGACCAGAGCTCAAAAAGAGCACACCAAACCTTCAAGGAGAAAAAACCTGAGTTCTCTTTACATAAGATTCAACTAAATAAATGTGAGCAGATATGCACACAAAAAAACCCCTAAAACACGCATTTCACCTAAATTATTGAAAGAAACCGATCTAAGCCCCAAATTTTGATGACTAAACACCATTCAGCAACTTGCAGCTTTCCCTATGCATGATGCAAATTATAAAATATCAAGTTCATGAAAAAAAAAAAAAAGAGAAGAGTCACCTAGTTACAAAAAGGGAAGAAGAGGAAAACAGAAGTGAAGAAAAAGAAGAGCTGCCATAACCTCAGGCCAAGAATTCACAATATGGAATACGATTAATATTTATAGTAGCAGAATTCTATCAAAAAACTGAGGCAGGTGACAGTTCAGTAACACCTCTAAGTGCTGACGAGAGCCACACAAATCCTTTAGGCCAAGGACCACGTCCCCTGTCCCTGTTGTTGAGCGGTTTGGATGCTGCGCTACAAGACTGGTTGTACTAGAATATCACAGATTATAAAAATCATTTACCCCCACTCCGAGGCCACTCGTTAGTATTAAGCAGAGAACCTAATTCCTACAGTTAAAGCAAGCATGAAAGGAAAGTGCTTTTAGAGTTACCAACCTTTTCTGGCAGCGTTACACTTGAGCCCGTCGGATCGGCCGAAATCTATGCTTACGTAAGCCCCGCTGTCCAAACCTGATGTACCATTTTGGAGATGGCAAGTGGGCGCTGTGGTACCTGCCTCACAGCTTATGGGATCATCGCGTAAATTGAGAGCGATGTAGTTTAAGCCATTCTGAAATCCAGTTGAGGTATCCCTGGACATTTTGCTTTCCTGACCATCAGAAATGTTTTCATCCGGTTTTAACCAAACATTGTCAAACGAGGCAGAGCTGTGTCTTTTGCTACTATCAGTAAAGAAGGAGGAGGAGGTCGTCACCGTCCCAGCTGAAGAGAACGTTTCAGAACTGTGTCTCCTCCTGCCTTGAGGATCAGCTCGAATCACTTTCGGTCCCTTAGGAGGCTCAGAGCCGGGAACAGGGAAGCTACTGCTCCCAGCGTATCGATCAACAATGCACAGTCTGTTAACTATGGAGGAAGGACTATCCATCTTCACGCCGTTGTCGGACTCGGTGGCAAACGGCCGAGGTGGTGTTGCTGCCATATTGAACGTCATCTCCGTGTAGTCATCAGTCCTGTTGCTTGCGGTGCTAACACAAGCAGTACCAAAGGAGAGCCGAGCGTAGTCGGGATTTGGCTGGTTTCTAGGAATACTGGAACTCGCATAAATTGAAATATCTGTTAGAGAGTTAGACAGCTCCTTCGCTGCTTTCGGTGACTGCACGTCCAAGTCAACGCTCATATAATCAGAAAGCGGGGACTGTCTGTGGTCGCTACTCGAGCCTAGAGAAGATGGTGATCCCTCTGCAGATAAGGAATAGGGTGTATTACTCGCCTTTTCATTAAAATCAATATTTATGTATTCACCAGGACTCGCTGGCTCAGGTGGAACTGTACGGTCATACATTCTCGGGATAGTATTACTCCCTCTCGTACCCAGGGGGAGTCTTGTGGGCCTCGTCACTCTGTTCTGCCCAAGTCCTTCATCTGAACCTTTCACCGCTGGCAATTTAGAGATGCCATTAGCCAGAGCCTCACTGCTGACCCCTTTGACATTTTCTGGTCCACCATACAAGAGTTTTCCAGGTGAAGACATTGGAACATATTCACTGTGGTCACCATTTTGTCCTGATAATGCCTTAAAGCTTCGCGGCAAAGAAAAATACGAACTAAAAGCTTTGGAAACAGAAGTGGTGTGAATATAATTCGAATCGCCGGGGTGCTTTGGAGCCGAATTACCAGGTGACATGTCCATATACTCATTGTTTATGATCTTCTCGTTACTTCCTTTAGAACCAAACCCAGTTAAAGGACTTCGCACAGGTGAAGAGCCAGCCTTTGGAAACATCATCATATATCCTCTGGAATCAACCTGAGACGGCGACCACGCACTGTTAATCTGTTTCGGAACAGACATACTTTTAGGAGTCATTGGCAAATAATCGCTGTTGCTGGAGAGAGAAGATGCAACTCCCGGCATCATTGGCATGTACCCGTCATCCCTGGCTTTACCCCTGCTTTGGTTACACACGGAATCGAGGTTCCCATCACCGTACTCCGGCTCAAGGTTATCTCTCAATTTTGGTGTTTCAGAGTAAAGTAATCGTCCATGATTTCCTGCAGAATCTTCATCTAACAAAGCGGTAGTTTGTGTCATCTTCTGCTGCACTGCTACAGAAGTTGGTTTTGTTAGAGAGTAAGTTCTTTTCCTGAAACACTTTTCAGCCTCCATGTAATCATCTCTTGAGCCATCATCTGCCTGCTGCTTATTCATGGACATGTACTCGCTCAGGCAGTTCTCCTCTCTGATAGGCGGTGTGTTTCCCAGGGAATCCGGTGTGTTACTCCTGACCCGGAAGTACCTGAAATCTCCGGGGCTGGAGCCATATTCATCAGAGGAGATAAATCCCCCATCGCTTGGGGAACCACAAACGGATGAGCTAGAAGGCCTGGTCAACATGTCCGAAGCAGAGCCATGGCCGCTACTGGAAGAAACACTGATGGGACTTGTAGTGGAGGGAAAATGAGAAACAGGCAGCGAAGCAGACCTGGTGTGGTAAGATGAGCTGAAAGCGGCTCGCACGTACCTTCCACTCCCTTCTTGCCGGCCCAAGTTCATCCTTGCAGTATTCAGGTGGATGAGACTCCCGGTCACTGATCTAAAAGGTCTAGTCATGGTTCCTTCTCCTTCGCTGGATGTTCTGAAGCGATAGGAGTTGCTGCTTTTGGTGGTAGGAGGAGTCCCTCCAGCAATGCTCTCAGTTCTGGACCTTCTCTGCAAGCCCGTCTGGCTGGGGGGCAGGTTGCCCAAGTGCCTCCTAGTGGTGATGAAGGAAATAGGATTGGTACCACTACCACCACCAGAAGACTGGCTCTTGCTTCGGGGCCTGAACTCTGCAAAGGCCTTTAGAGCTTTCATGGTCTCCAGAAAAGTCTCATGCATATTCTGGGCAACGACCGAATCATCCACTTGCATCCAGAGTTCTCCAGGTCCAATAGAGGCAGATCTGCCCACTTCGATGAAGAAGAAGTTCTCTGAGTGCCCGCAGCGGCGAATATTCATTAGCTGCAAGTGGACGGAGGGCACCTCCGAGTTCAGCTTGACGAGGTGGATGGCCTTGCTGGAGAGGCACAACCTGTACACTCCAGTAAGGTTTTTTGTTTGTCCCAACCCTTTGGGCTTAACATTGACCTGCCACACCTCCTTGAAGACAGTGCCAGGCCTCAGGGTGGCCCCATAGTGCTCGTCATCCTCATCCACCTGCTGATCAGCGTGGTCCTCCTGCTCCAGGAAGCCCTTCTTGCTCTGGCTCATAAGCTCGCTGATGGCCTGGTACCAGGCCTCCTGCTCGGCCTCGTTCTCGGCCAGCATGGCGAAGTACTCGTCCTTGGTGTACAAGGCGATGATGTGCTTGTGCTTGGCATCCGCCCGCCGGCTGACGGTGAAGCACTGGTAGAGGGGGATGACCCGCTTGGGTGGGGGGCAGCAGAGGGAGGCTGCCCCGCCAGCCCCCGCCGCTCGCAGGCTGCTCTTGAACTTCTTCTCGCTGTCGTAGTACTCCAGCCGGGCAGGGGCCAGGTGGCTCTCGGCCCGCAGGACGAAGTAGCGCTTGTGCCCGTGCTTCTGCTTCCGCAGGTAGCCGCACTTCCTCACGTCCTCCCCGGCGACGGGCGGGGGGACGCCGCGGCCCACCGGGGGGGGCTGCCCGCCGCGGCCCGCCGCGGGGACGGTGCGGCCCGCCGCGGGGGCGGCCTCCGGCGCCGGGCAGAGGGAGGCGCTGGGCGAGCGCCGCAGCAGCAGCAGCAGGTGGTGGGGTTGTGGGGACGGGCAGCGGCCGCCCTCGCCCGCCGCCGGCTCCCCCTCGCCCGCCGCCGCGCCGGGCACGCCGGGCTCCTGCTGAGGCACGGCTCCGCCTCCCGGGTGGCGGGCGCCCGGCTCCTCCTCGCCGCCCCCGGCCGCCGCGGCGCCGCTGCAGCCGCCGCCGCCCGGGCCATTCATCCCACTCGCCATCTTAGGGGCCAGGCAGGGTCCGGAGCGCCGGGGAAGGGGATCGGGGGCGGGCAGCGGGAATCCGCCCTCACCGGGGAAGCGGCCCCCGCGTCGGGCCGCGCATGGGGAGCGGGCGGTGCCTGGCGGTGCCTGCCTGCGCGCCCACCCGCCGCCCCCGTCCGCGCCCTCCCGCCGGCCGCGCCGCGCTGGGCTACTCGCACTCACGCAGGCAGCCTCGGCGGCACCACGGCGAAAACATCACGTGACCCCGCGGAGGGCGGGGGCGCGCGCCGGGAGGGAGGCGGGGGCGGGGCCCCGGCCGGCGGCGGGCGGAGCCCCCCGGCGCCGAGGCGTGCGGGGCGAGGGGGACAGCGGGGGAGCCGGCCGAGCGGCTCGCCGGAGTGGCGGGGGGAAGAGCCAATAGAGAACGGCGGCTCTGCTTCAGTGACCCAATCAGCGGGCGGAGCCGGTGGGGAGGCGGGCTTCGCTGCGCGCTGTCCGGCGGAGGCGGGGCTGCGGCGGATGGGCAGCTCAGTGGGCCAATGGAAGGCTGCGGCGGCCCCGGGCTGGCGGCGATCTGGCGAGGTGTTTCCTGTGCTGGGGACGGGTGAGTGGGGAAAGGGGAGGGGCCGGCGCTGACTGGCGGGGGGGGGGGCGGTGAGCGGCCGGGGCGTTAGCCAATCCGCGCCTCACACACACCGAGAGGCGAGGCGGGGGCGGACTGCGGCGTGTGTTCGGCGGTGCGAGTAAAGGGGAAGGCGGGGTCTTGGGGAGATGGGCAGGCCTCGCGGCCAATCAGTCGCCAGCTCCCGCCCGATGAGAGCTACCGGCTGACGTCGCCTTCGCCCAGCTCCTTTTCGGAGGAGCCCGCCCCCCCGCGCGCCGCCGGGGGCGGCCTCGATTGGCCGGCGGGGGAGCGCGGCGGGGGACGCCGGGCGCGCGGGGCGGTGGCGGAGCGCAGGGAGGGCGGGGTGAGCGGGCGCGCGCCGCGGAGGAAGTAAACAACCCGTCAGCGCGCGAGCGACCGTTGGGGCCGAGTGCAAACCCGCCTGTCCCGGGGCGCGCGGCCGGGGCCTGCGTCGTCCTGAGGGGGAGCCGGGCGCACGCGTGACACTCTCAGCGCGGCCTCGGCTCCTTCGTCCTCACGTACCCTGTAAGATTCCCCCCCGCCCCCGACATGTGTTGGCTGCGCTGGCACAAGTCGGTGGATTCTTGTGGCAGTGCGGTGCCCTGTGGTGCAGCGGGGGTTGATCTCCTCGGTACGCTGCTGTCACTCGACAGTTGTCACGGTTGTGGCGTCATTTGCAACCTGCGCTACTTCTGTGGCTGCTCGAGACAGCATGTGATCTGCAGTCTGCGGTATGCAAGCAGGCCACCGGCCTGAGCCCTGCACTTCAGATCAAAATACGATGAGCGAGGAGAAGAATGCTGCTGCTGTGCAATCGGACTGAATGGGCACTGGTGTGCCATGGAATTCTCTTTCCCATCTGGATTAGTTAAAATACAGGGCTAGATGTTACCGGATGTGCAGATGTTGCACCCTTCAAGAGGCAGGGTGGGTGGGAGTGGAACCATTGCCAGCCCTTTGCCTACCTCCACAGTGCTTCCTTCCTCTCTTAATGATTCTCTCTCCCAGCTCACTGAGTGTCCGGCTAGAGGCATTTAATTGGCCCAGAAGCACAGCAGTTCTGTGACCTATCCACAAGCTGTCACGGCTCAGAACAGAAGCAGCTTTCCTACCTCACCTTGTGCTGCAGCGTGGCAGAAGTTACTCAGCAGTGGAGGTCAGGGTGTTGCCCACCAACAGTCCCTGGTGCCTTCTCATTTTTAATGAAAGTGCCTCTGCCAAAGGCACATTTAATTGAGGAGTTTGTGTGTATCAGTCATGTAAGTGTAAAAATAATCTTTTTTTTTTCCATAATACAACTGCAGAGATCATTTCCTTAGTAATTTTGACCATGTGTGTCTCTACTGGCTGGCCCTTCTCTGTCACTCAAACACAGTGTCCTTGATTTGCTTTCAAGGTCATTCTTTGTCTACCTCACCTGATTCATTATTTAAATGGCAACTCTCACCAATACCTGACACCAACTTCCACCACCCACTTGTTAAATTTTTGGATAAATAGCTCTATGTTTTCTTTCATTCTGCCTCTCAGGTGTGGGAAAAGATATTTTTTTGGAGTCTCCAGTCACTCAGTTTGGAAGCTGGCATGCCAAATCTTGTACTTGCCATATTGATTGTTAATGCCTCATTATTTCTTTGTACTTCTCCATTCTCTGTCTGCTCACTGCCTGCTCATCACGTGTTTAAACTGCAGTCCTGGTTTGGTTTGTGTTTTTACAGCCTCTAACACTATGGTTTTGTCCATGGTTATAGCTCCTAAGTGTTATGGCAATACAGCGAATAAGTTGTAACTACAGAAATGTAATTATTCCCAAAAGAAGTAGTATAAACACTTGGAAACTGAGATTAAATTTAGTTTTTAAAGACATTCAAACATGTTAGTATGAAAATACACCACTAAACTCCCCAGTAACGTTGATTCTGCCCTGCAATTCTGTCATGCAATAGCTGTACGATTCTATCACATTATATTGTTGATAGCCCCTGCTAGAATTAAACGGAGGTTTGAAGTTGTATGCCTTTTATTTTTCATCCTTTTCTACCTGGTCTGTCAGTTGGGTGGAGCTGAGATTGCTCGCTCATTTCCATGTGGTGTTTGGATTTCTTTCTATAATTTTACATGAAAATTTAAAGTAGTTTTGAAGTTTTAAATGTATCAAAGCCTTAAAACTACAGAGCAAGGTGAACTGTGTTCATTGCCTGCTTATTCCAGCGGGTCGCTGAAGGATACATGTGGGAGGAAGAAAGGAAACAATTTGAAAGAAAGGGCTTGGGTTTTCTAGTTTGTTTGTGGTTGGTTTTAGTCATCAGCCTCTGGGCTTGCTTGACAGTAACTATGAATAAGCTGTCTCTGTGTGTGAGAAGAAATGTATCCGTGTTTTCTGGTCTCTTGTAAAGTCTTGTGCTATGACATTGCACTTGCAATGTTTTTGCTGGGGAGTTGAGGAAGCAACATGCATCGTTCAGTCATGTAGAACTGTGAGGTGGTGGACATACATGATCAGACCTGCGGGTAGCAGTGAAGAAGAGCCAACATAAACAGATTTTTCTGATGGCCTCCCCCTCAGCAAAAGCACTGAGCTTTCCTGAAAACTGCAATAGTTCCTATTTTTCTGTGTGACTATTGGGAAATACTTCCCCAAACTGCAAACTAATCTTTAATTTGCATGTGCTTTCTCAGCTTTCATTAGTAGGAAGAATAACTAATGTGTTTTACCTCTCTTCAAGTAAATGTTGTTCAATCATTGATGCAGTTATTGCATCAAAGTTACCGATTATCTGTAGTAATGAGGTGGGGTTTTTTTTTTGTACCTCTTAAAACATGTAAGAATACCTGTTAGTGTATGATACCCTTCCATTACTGAGATAATTGCCTCGATACGGGATAGGATCTAATTTCACTATCTTTTACATCACAAGTTATTACCACTTTCACAAACTTTTGTACATTTCTGTCTCACTGTTCCCACTGGTCTAGCACACAGCCAGAGTTTAGAATGTAAAGTCAGTGCCCCACTGTTCAGTAGAGTTAGTTTTACTGACAGAAACCAGCTCAGCCCAAGTCTGAAATGCTTCCTTAACTGTGGTTGCATTGTCTTCCAGCAGCTATCAAGGAAAATCAGGATCCCCTCTTCATGTCTCTTGATCTTCACCAGACTTGACGAACCCGTAGTTCTTTGAGCTGGAGGTATGTTTGCTTTGTGTTTCATTTATTTGCTCTTTCTACCCTACCAAGTGTCTGCGTGAGGCAGGGACTGTCACAACCCCAAAATTGGAAACCATTTGCTTCACTATAGTTTCCACAAGTGGCCATAATGTCTGTAATATGATGTAATTAAGCAATTGGTAGTCGTGCTGTTGAGCCAAATGGAGGGACGCAACGTCATCTGCTGTGGAAGTATTGAGGGACAAGTAATGGGTTCCTGCAGCTGTCCGTGAAGTTCCACAAAGAGCAATATTATTAATTCAGTTAAGATATATATATATTTGGACACAATGTCGCATGATTTATTGCTCATTTCTTCTAGTTTCACCAGCTTATGTTATGCCTATCCTCAGCTGCATCTACAGGAATAATCACTTGACAGAAGACCCACAAGAAAGCAGTTTTGTTGAGTAGTAAAACACAATCCTAGCTCAGTCTTAGACATGACCTGTTCATGAAAAGGAAAGGAACTCCAGATTACCTCACTGTGGAAATGTAGAATAAAAATGTCCCAGATGTATTTCACAACCAAAGGATGTTCAGTGAAGGGTAAGCTTCATAGCTTTGAATTTGCTTCACTCATTACAGCTTTGTACACATCTCTAACATTTTATTAACTATTTTAACTTAGCTCACAAAATAAATTAATGTAGTGCTTCAAAATGTGTATTTCTGGCCCAAAGTCTCAGTTTATCGTTACATCTCCAGAGTATCCTGCTCTCATTAACCTCTTTGCAGTTCTGTTCTCAGTGTAGACATACTGTGATTTTTCCAAGAGGCAAAGCTAGCTCTCCAAATCAAATAGCGGATTAAAATTACTCAGTTATAGCCAAGTTATTCTGCAAACAGGGAAACTTCCCCATTAGCTGTGTGTCAGTGGAATGTGAAAATGAAATGATTGTGACATTTCTTAACCAAGACCTAGAGGACAAAAATGCCCCATTTCAGGCACAGATCTGGAATTCGGAGCTGGCACTTCAGTTTGTGGCAGGTTTGCGCTACATCCTTGGGCAAATCCCTCAGTCTATTTTGTTCTTCAGTTCCTTAGTTGGAGGAATAATAATTCCTTCCTTTCTCAAAAGAGTGTTTTTTGGAGATAGAATCAGTTAATGACTGAGAACCTTGGGTGTTATGGTATCAATATAAATATACATTTATTGTAAAAGCCAACCTGAGGGCTTCCTGTATCCCTCAAATGCTGTGTCAGGAGTCCACTAAACGTGCGTTTACAGGCACGAGCTACAGGAACTCTTACTTCGCTCATCCAGGCCTTCCTTGCAGACACCGGAACCTTCACAGCATTTATTATGATCTCACTTATGAAAATATATAGATTTGAATGTACGATTTTTAGGCACAAAGATTAAAGACAGACATATTAAAGAGTTGCCCAATTTAATTTAGAGGGAGCTGCGGGTGCTCAGCACCTCTCTGGTAATGCAGATCAGGTTGTTTACTTGTTCCATTACACTCCTTTCACCATCTATCTAACCCTGTCACATAATTGTCCACAGAAAATACTCAGTCCCTTGGTTGCTTTACTGTTTTGTGTAATTGGGGATAGTGTCACCACGCAGTGAAAAGAACCACAGAATGCTGCTTTTCAAAGGCATATGCGCCCATTTGCGAAACGGTTTCTCACTGGATCAGGAATGAATGGAAAGATTATTCTGCCTGTTTGTTTTCCTACTTACAGATAGTTGCTGTTTGGGTTATATAGTGATCACAGCTTTGGGATTATGTGAAATATTATGCAACTGCTTTAGTGAAAGAAACATAAAGGTGCCCTTTCGCAATACAGAGTTTCAGGTCAGTAAGATACAGAAACTGCTAAAGCCACCAGGCTTTTATTCACGAATTTCACAGATCATCTTTGGCAAGTAGCCGGATGGAACAGAAATTATGGATACCTCTTTATATAAGTGGAAAGAAAAAGTGGTATAATTAATGTCAGTTTTCAGGTGTTAATGATAATGAGCAGCCAGGACTGTTTTCATAAAGGAAAAGCATTTTTTCCCGAAATTGAGAGCAAATGAACCTTTCCTATTACCTTCTTTGCTAGTACATCATATCTACCAAAAAGGTGTTATGTATTGATTAGCCAGCGTGTCCTTAATTCTTTGATTTTAAAAAATTATTAGTGGGAGTTAAAGTAAATGCCTCTAGTCTGCTTATAAATGAGAAATTTCGGTTTTATGCTGGATCATGTAGCTTCTGCAGTTATTATGTCCATCCTGGCTTGTAAAAATGCCTTAAGTTGGAACCAAAATAATTTACTTGCCTTTCAGTTTCATTTTTTGGTTTGGGAAGTTGCAAGTACTTTGTGTCTTCCTTTCCTGGTGGAGGTTTCTTTAGCAGACAAGGTAGCAAACGGAAGGCTGCAAACCACATTTGTGTCTTTGATGGACCTGCTTTATCTGGTGACAGCTTCGGTCTCAGAGTGTCAATGCTTCCATACCAGTGGAGGTCAGGTTTTTTTTAACCTGAATTTCTCCAGCAGTATCCGTCTCAGGGAATGAGTCTGCGTGGGCTTGTCTTAACCACAGCCCCACGTAATGAACTGACTGTTACTTACGTGGTTTTATGGGGTGTCATTTTCACTTGGCTTCTCTATTTTCTTTCATTGACTAATTGACAGATATTGTCCTTTCTTTGTGGTATAAGCGAGAAAGAGCTCCATCTCATCCGGACAGCAAGATGTATTGAGTTGTTAATCTAGTCATGGCCAACAAAATAATTTCTGAAAAGAATTCCTGTGGAATCTCCTATCTGTGACTGAATTATCATTCTGTTCTGTGTAAGGGCGTACTTTTTAAATGTTTATGAACAGCTGAATTAGAAAAAAAATAATTGGGATGCACAGTTCTTAATTGACCAGCTCTTTATTTATATTTCTTGTACTTTTGGATACAAGACCGTGGAGTAGAGTCGGGTTTTGGTAGAACTGTGATGTTGTGCGACAGATGATCACCTGAGCTTAAGAAAAGTATTTATTAGAAGAGAAAAGATCATCTAACTTAAAACATTTTAAAGAAGAAATCCTGGCATATAGAATGCCTTTTCACACAGAAGCTGCTACTCCCACTTGTTTTCTTTTCCAGCTGACTGAGCTTTCTTTTGGGAAAGTTGGGCTGGCATTTCTGCTGTATGCTGTCTTTGACTGACAGCTCAGAAATGCCTCCACTTGACATGCAGAGGCAGCAGAATCCATTTCTGAGGATACCAGACCTTCTGCCAGTAAGAAATAATTCTCTAACTTCACTATTACTTTCTCTTTTTAAACAAACGTGGCCAGTTTCCACTGCAGGGTAAGTGCCAGCTTAGGGTTTCAGTTTTCTTCAAACAATGACTATCTGTGGTAGCTGCAGGGTGGACGTGCCTTTGCTCCTCACCGTACGGAGCCATTTTTACACATTTGCAGCAACGGCCAATAGTGGCTTGGCACAGGTTTCTTACTTACACACCATTAGCGAAATACAGAGAGCCCATGCGAGATAGTGAAGGGTGGTGTATGTTTCTTCACTCTATTGAACTGGGAATGATTCAGGTTATAGTACATGACACTACCCCAAAAAGCTTAACATTCTAAAGCTCAAATGCCTACAAAGAAGTAAACTAATAGTGTAGAGCTCTGCAGGAAAGCATAGGGTGAAGCAAAGAACAGAGTTCCTCTCTGTTTAAGACCTGGTTTTATTTCTGATTACCCTACTCTGATTTGAGTGGCAATACATTAAATTGATTCCCCCCCAGCTGAGTCTGTTTTGCCTGTGATGGTAACTGCTGAGTGATCTCCTGGACCTTATCTCAACCCTTTTGTTGTATTTTCTCTCCCCTCTCCAGTTGAGGAGGGGAGTGATAGAGGAGCTTTGATGGATACCTGGCATCCAGCCAAGGTCAACCCACCACATTATATACGAAATATCTGAAGAATATAAGTGATCTTCATAATCTATCCATT
Organism: Bucorvus abyssinicus; assembly: GCA_009769605.1. Taxonomy (NCBI): domain Eukaryota; kingdom Metazoa; phylum Chordata; class Aves; order Bucerotiformes; family Bucorvidae; genus Bucorvus; species Bucorvus abyssinicus. Next base: position 3,656,445 of record CM020039.1, on the reverse strand, counting down.
TCTTGTCATAGAGGGCAACCCCTCTGCTTCTCCTTCCCCGCCTGTCCCTTCTGAACAGACTGTAGCCATCAACAGCTGCACTCCAGTCATGGGATTCGTCCCACCAAGTTTCAGTAATGGCAGCTAGGTTGTAGCTTTGTAGCAGCACAGTGGCTTTAGTCCAGTTCAGGAAGGTTTGTAGTGATGTCCTTGACCTGAGCCCCAGGGAGGCAGCAAACTTCCCTAAGAGGAGGATCTGTCTGGCATATTGGACCCCTTCCCCTCAGGAGTCACCTACAACTATAACCCATCTTTTCTTCCTCTTGGAGGTGGACATGGTATGAGGGGTAGGCCTTTCCAACCTTAGCAACACTTCTGGTGTAGATGGACAGTCATCCACACCATCCATTGAGTGGCCTTCCACATCCAAAGCCTCGTACCTGTGGTACAGAGACACCTGAGAAGGCAAAGTGGACAAGGAGGGGGGTCATCTGCTGCCCCAAGCAAAGACTTGTCTCCATTCACTCCTTTCCTTTAAGCTACTGCCTTCTGCCTGGAGGTGGGAGGATATGGGATCATAGATTCACGGAATGCTTTGGGTTGAAGGCACCTTCAAAGCTCACCCGGTCCAACCCCCTGCAGGGAGCAGGGACATCTCCAACCAGAGCAGGTTGCTCAGAGCCCCAAGGACAAACCTGACCTGGGATGGTTCCAGGGATGGGGCTTCTCCCACCTCTCTGGGCAATCTGGGCCAGGGTCTCACCACCCTCAGTGTATAAAACTTCTTCCTTAGACCTAGTCTAAATCTCCCTTTTAGTTTAAACCATCACCCCTTGTCCTGTCACAACAGCCCCTGCTAAAAGGTCTGTCCCCATCTTTCTTTCAGGCCCCTTTCAGCATTGACAGGCCGCACTAAGGTCTCCCCGGAGCTGTCTCTGCTCCAGGCTGAACACCCCCAACTCTCTGCCCTGTCCTCACAGCAGAGGGGTTCCACCCTCCCATCGTGTTTCTGGGCTCCCAACAGGTCCATGTCCTTGTGCTGAGGACCCCAGAGCTGGACCAGCACTGCAGGGGGAGTTTCACCAAGGCAGAGCAGAGGGGCAGGATCCCCTCCCTTGACCACGGGGATAAACGATCCCCGTGATCTTCCTTTTTTTCTGGTGCTGTTCCTGTTTCTCTCTCGGGGAGGGCAGAGCATGGTTCCACCAATCTATCTCAGCCGTCCTGATGCTCCCTAAGCTTTCTACTTCCTCTTGCAGTTCTGCCAGCAGGCTGAGACCATCCACTTGGTCGCCCCTCACTCCGCTGTTGTCACCACTGCCACCCGTTACCAGCGGAAGGCTCTGGCACGCCCGCAGACCCGGACGGCTGCAGGTACTCCTGGGCACTCTCTGGGCTGCCACTTCCATCCCGGCTGACCGCAGAGGACGTGGCTTCCTGCCGGGGGGCTGAGCTCCTCTGTGAGGGTGATGACCACCAAGCCAACTCCCTCCGGAGCTGGCGGGGTGACGCGGCCCTTCCCGCGCAAACCGCCGCGCCTGGCTCTGCTCGCAGCTCGCAGCGCTCCCCGGGCTGCGGGGCGGGGGGACGGAGGGCACGGCGCGGGACGGGACGGGACACACGGCGGTTGCCCTGGCAACGCCCAGGTCCCGTCAGCGGCTCTCGCGAGAGCGGCCGGGCTTTTGGCGGGTCTCCCCTGCGGAGCCCCCGGTGAGCCGGGAGCTGCGGGCCCGCTGCTGTGCCCCTTGATCCAGGAGTTCTGTGAACTAGCGGTAATGAACGTCTCAGCTTTCCACGGGTGTCGTGGATAGGTCTTATATGTTACATATGTAGTCATCGTAAATGTGCAACAGGACAATAGCGGCGGTTTGGGAGACACAGCGACTGAACAGGCTGTTTGACCGTTTGACGTCGTTAGCAGTGGGTCGTTGCTTTTTTTGTTAATATAAAATATATTAGTCTTGTTCAAGTATTGCAAAGCCAAGGAATGCTCAGGAGAAAGTAATGTGTCTTGGTGCCCCTCGCAAAGTTTGTGCTTTTCAAACTGCCTGACATTTCAGCACGTAGGGTGAGATGGAATCTTTGCTCCTAGTTCCAAGTATGGGACAGAACGAAGCCTTCCCAATTCAGAAGGAGCTCAGAAAGAACTTATGACTCAGAGACAGTCCTCTGAATCATATTTCCCCTGAGCTGTGGCATTGCACAAGTGGGGAGTGTGCTATCAGCCCGCTGCCAGATGAAGCACGTTCCCTCTCATGTCCAGTCAGCTCATTGCTGACACAGAAGGGAGCAAAATCACCATTATGTTCACTTCCAACCCAATTTCCCCCAACTTCTCCCCTTGCTCATGAAAACAAATGTCTCCTCAAGGTTTGCTCACTAGTATAGTGCCCTTAGTGTAGCTTTCAGGATGGTGTGATGACAGTAGAACGCAAGGATGCCTTCCAACTTCTATACAGAACTCTGTGACCATCAGACACCTGGTGTATTAAGTTTGGTTTACAGCTCTCCTGTAGGGACGTGGGACACTGTACTCGCTCGTCAGGTCTGAGACTAATAATGCTTGTTCCTTGGGCACCCAATTTTCATCCTATAGGAATCAAATCTGTCACGGTGAGGGAGTACGTCAGCAACACCTACGTGGGTTGCAGAGTACTGTTTGAGTTTGATTCCAGGCAGATTTGGCAAGACTGGTAATCACCAACTAAATATGATTAAACAAATCCGAGGTCTTGGTGACTTTTTCAAAAATGAGTTGTACTCACATGGAAACCAGCAAAATAAATATTTCCTATATGTTAAGAATAGCATAAGCAAATAATCAGCTGATCAGTTCTGCAATGACTTTTAACAGTCGGCAGATTTTACAGAAGAACAGTGATTTACTTGTAAATAATTGAGATTGAAGTATTCATTTTTTAGTATTAGATCAGCTAGCAATGCAAAGGTCTGTTGTTCTTAATGGTTAAAGAGGTTAATGATTTCTGGCAACGTACTAGGAAAAGCATTTAGAACTCCTAATTTGGTAGTAACAGTAATTCTGTGTGAAATCCAACAGCGAATAGTATTTATTTTCTTTCCTGGTTTATGAAGGAGGAAGATCTAAAGTAGATAGGATAGTGTACGTTGAAACTGGTCATTTCAGTGTTAGGCCTCTCTAATTTTATAGTGAAATTTTAAGAAAATTTTACTGGAACCATGTACTTAAGGGACAGATTATGCATCTATCAATACAGGATGAAATGCATGAGGAAATATCAATTTGTTCAGTTTAGCCTGTAGGACTGCTTGGGTAAGTAGCTGCTCACCAACACAAATACAGATTGTGCAATCTAATGTTAAGTATGTAACGTGAAATTCCATTCTGTATGATGCTTACACCTACGTTTGTTGTTCAGAAAGAGCCTTCACAGATTCACAAGTAGTTTTCACAACAACTAGAAATTTTTACAAAAGAAAATAGGGTATAATAAAGCCAGGAAAACAATTATGTTGCAATAAATTGGAACAACAGGAAATGGTCACTGAGTATTTGCTCTGTCTCCTGATACTCAATTGTCAGGGCTGTTCTGTTATTCTTGTTAATCTTTTATGCTTGCCAAGCTTTACTTTCCATCACTTTACAAAATATAAAAAACAAACTGAGTAATAAATTATCAGAATGGTAAAAATTAATGATGTGCCTGTGTTTGTTAGGAACCTAAGTGTCATTCTGAAAGACAGACCCTTATGGTGGAGAAGGTAAAACTGCTAAACCTCATCTAGGCTGTCCCTATGACTGGCACACCATGTGCCCAGTGAACAAGTGCTACTCTGCTTCTGTAGTTTTATCACAGTTTTTTTGGATTTCTGAGAAGAGGCGTTATCTATAGTGCCTTTTTAGGTCATTGTGACATCATTTATATGATTTGTTTTATATTGTACTTATTTTTAATACCTCAGTACAGATTAACTTAACACTTCTTGGTACTGTTGCATCTTGGAGAACAGCATAATATTCCTGTATACCCGTGGCTTGATGTGAGTGAGAGTAGGGGAGAGGAAAGAGTGCGTGTAAATATGTTTTTATCAGTGCAAAATCCATCACTTAAAGCTTTTCAGGGCTTCCCTTACTACAGTGCTTTCAGTAATAGAATATTCTCTCTACTGTTGGCAGTTCAGTGTTATTTCTGTGTGCTTGTACAATATGCAGCATAATGACCTTTACCACAATATGAAGATTAAATAATAATACAGGGGCAGAGGGTCACTAAATTGTATTTCATACTAGATTAGAACAGGCTTACCTCTCTTTTCTCATAAAAGCATTTGAACGTTCTACTGTTGCTTCTTAAATCAGATTCTGAAGTGTTCATGTTCCAAATCTCAATGTTTTTTGAACCTTGCAAACTGCTCATGGCATTGGATGCTAATTCCTTCAACATAAAAGTATTGTGTGATGTGATGGAGCTGTATTTCATCCAGTGTTTAAAGAAATTATGTCCACATAAGACCCATATAAAAGCATTAATACAGCTGTGTGATTTGGAGAAATCTGACAGTTTCTTGTAAGATGTTTCTTGTGGGTTTTTTTCTCCAAAAAGTATTAGGATGATACTGTTGGCTAGAGGGACAATTTGAGTTAGCAGCTGTGCCTAACTGTGTAAACCTAGCTCTCAGTTTTGCTGAGATTAAAAAGCAAAAGAAATCTTTCCAATGACTGAAAGGACAAAAAATTTATTTTTTATTTAGACACCACTTTTTGGTATCTAAATTATTAATCCCCAAAACAGTTAATGAATTAAAAGCACAGTGCAACCAATTGTTTAATATACTCAGAGTTTATTAAGCTCAGGCTGATAAAGTTTAGGGCTGCTAAACCCTGAAGTTTCTCCTTGGGTAAAGGAAAAAATGTAAATCAACATTCACACTGTTATAATTTCTTTCATTCTGAAGCCCAGCTATCTGGGGATATCAGAGAAGCTGGGCCTAGGCAATTATTTGCTCAGATATGCCAAGACTGCTTTTCTCTCAGAAATTTGCACTGAAGTTACCTGCACCATTTGAAGACGTACCCAGGTACTCTCTATGTGCAACAATTTGAAGCTGACTCAGAGCAGCTCAGTGCAAAAAAACAACGTGACTAATCTCTTTGTAGTACTGAGGCTTTGCAACTTTGCTCTGAGTCATGGTGACAATTCAAAGTGCCTAGACTTAGAACAGAAATAAACAGATTTAAACAGAGCACTCGGTTTCAAAACAAACATTACTTCTGGTCCTTCTGTCAGAATGACCTTGGTAACGCTATTTAACATCAAAGTGGTGCTGATATGCAGGGTAAGCTTAAAATCTCCAGAAGACTATCAAAGTGGAATCTGAGAAGTTAAGGGAAAATGAGGAAAGAAAGAGTGAAAGAAGGCAGGGAAAATATTTTCTTACCCAGTAAGAATGCCACACATAGAGGGGGAGCAATCATTTGTCTAGTAGCAAGATTGGAATTGAAAGAATAAAACTGGAATTGGTGGCATGAGGGTGTGTAGGGGAGAGGTAAGGGAGGTCTTTAGTAATTCACCTGTTCTTGACATATTGTAGCCACCCTTAATTAGTCCTTCACATTCTAAGATCAAATAAATAATTAAACGAAACAGTTACATTAATCCCACTTTATTCAGCAAATCTCTCTCTTTGCGTTAAAAATGTGTGGTCCTCTGCCTTTCTGCTGCTATCTTAAGGGTAAATATTAGTGCAAGTTGAGCCGGAATCTGAAATGGATGAGTGGCTGCTTCTGCCACCTCCAGGTTACAGGAGCAGATCTTTCTTTCAGTGGCACTAGTTCAAATTTGGAGAACAGACCTGAAGTTAATGATCTGGAAGTTAAATATGGAAATAATGAGTTGCTCCTGCTTTGCTCTTGTGTAAGTAAGAATAGTATTTGTCCCTACATGTTTATTTCAAGATCAGAAATTATATTATATTATATATAATATATACTATATATATATATTAAAAAATATAACCATTTTGAGTTCTTTACTAGAATGGGTCTGGGCATATCTGTGCGGACAGACCCAAGGTTTTATGCATGTAGTCCAAGATAGCCAGGCACGGTCTAGCTCTGACTCAGCAGCATTAATTTGGTGCTGTCGCAGAGCTAAGAAACCCGCTGTGGCACCCAGAAGCCATCCAGGTATGTTAGCATGATGGTGTGCCCAACATTCAGCAAGGCTGGTTGGCCTGTGCACTTTTTTGTCCCAGGTTGGTTTACCTCAACGTAACGTACAAGCAGCATGAGTTCAGGTCTGCCAGCGGGTCTGTTTAGTAATGCCCAGTATCCACCAGCAAGGCTTCTTCACTAGCGAACGAGTGTTGCAGAACAGAACAGAAACTTAATATAGAACGTAGGAACATAAATTATGGGTATCCAGAGTAATAGATTTAGTCATTAGATAATCAGTGGTGGCATTGAGTGTATTATAGGACTTGAGATAATAAATTGGTTTGTTACACATATACTACTTCATCTCTGTAATTAAAATATATGTATTTAGGTACTGAAAACCATTTTTATAGAAATGGTATCTCCTTTACTGTCTCATTTCATGTAGGTTGCAATTGCTGCAACAGTGAAAAAAATAAATGAATCTTAACAAAACTCCAGAAGTGAGCAATGCCGAGCGTCCTGTTCTTTGAGTCATGAAATTAGCAAGAGGTAACATGTTAATCACTTTAACATTAAGAAAGCCAATCAGCAGGTTATTTTAAATGCTTTTGTGTTTGAGGTGGGATCATGTAGTATCTCAGAGACTAAGCAAAGTTGGTCCTCGCCTGTACTTGAACGGGAGATGTGTAAGAAAAATTCATCACATTACGAGAAAGGATGTCAGTGGTTTAAGAGGTTTCATCATCCCAGCGGAGTCAGTGCTGAGGTCATGGCTGCTGCAGTGTTAAGGAAACAGTCCACGGTTAGAACTGGATCCCAGATTCATTTGGTGGTCAGGCTTAAATTCGGGTCCGTGGTCTGTGGCATTACGTTAGGAAAGCTTTTTGTCTTGAGTTTACATCAGTATCCTCATGACATCAACAGAAAACATGCTCAGTTTGACAGTAGGATATAGTATTACGGTAATATCAATATACTTTAGGTTTTATTATTATTAATTGCTCAGTACCTTTCTTTTGTCTTCGGCATAAGTCAGGAGGAGGATATAGTCATCATTACAGTTTCTCTGTCTTCTTTGTTATTCCCAAATTTTTTATTTTTAAAAAAAATTAAGAGGAAAATTGGTGAAAGGAAAATGAAAGAAATCAAGTAAATGTTCATTGTTTCATATATACAATACAAATTTAAACCCTAGAAATAACACTTCAAACGAACTGGAAGTTAGGAATTGTAGAAAACTGAGATGGAAAGGTAAACATAAAAGGACTAAGCCTTTTAATGGCAGAGCTAAAGAAAATTTGATGGCATTTGAACAGAGTCAAAATTGTTTGAAGTCTGTTAGTACGTAATTTAATAATAATACAAGACAGACAGACCTTTTCATGGAGACTATAGTCATTGCACTTGTGAAATTGCATTCTTTCTGAAATAAAATTTGCTCCAAGTCTGTGAACTAGAATGTGGTGTAAAATTCACCTTTGTTGATCCACAGTTTCAGAACCACATTGTAGTCCAGGAATGATTCTTCGTTTTAGAGATTGAATTTGATTTTTCTTGTTTTTCCAAAGCTTCTTTGAAATCCAGAGGATTGAAGTTCTATTGATAGTTAGCTCTGTCATTGATGTAGCTATCAACCTAATCTTTCACACACAAAAAAAGAGACAAATTTGGGACGTAAATGTCTTCAAGTAACATTGAGATTGCTGCAGATAAAAGGGAAAGTAAATTTCTGAAACTCTGGAAATTCAAAATCGGATGGAAAATTTCAATATAAAAAATCTTTTATTCTATTCCTATTCATTGATCCTGTTAATTAAGTCAAAACCCCTTTGTCTTCATCCAGAAAACTCCTGTTCCTGCTTGTCTGAGAAACATCCTCCACTGTTTCATCACATTTCTCTCTCTTGAGCTATCATCCCCTTCGTAGGAAATCAAGGCAGGCTCCTCAAAGAAGAGGTCATTCCTATTTGTTTGAAGATAATACTGTTTACATCCTCTACGCAGGGATTGCTATATTATGTGCTGTATTTCCTGTCGATGTGAGTAACTCAAAAGACGATACATGTCATGTAGTGTGTAATTAACCACTTCTGGCACTGGTATATTTTTCCTCCTTCATAGTTGTTAGAGGGATAATGAAAACACTCTTTCAGTCATTGCCAGAGCAAATGCCTTATTATCCACAAGACCTTCTGCCACCCCAGTGTTTCTGGGTCTACAAAGCACTCACCTCAGAGGAGTTTCATCGTTTAATTATACAACACTCAAACTGTCTGTGATCCAGCAAAACCACTATCTCTGGAAATTACCCCCATGTTTGTGAACCAGCGTCACACTTCTTAACAGAAGAGCCAAAAGAAACTATAATGTATAATTGCAAGCCCTGCAAACTAGTTTGTTCGTATGTGGCAATAAGATTTAAATGTCATTAATGAAGTTAATTAACTTTATTATTGATTGTAAATCTGAAGATTTAAAAAACAGAACAGTGTTTCATAATATCTTTTGGGAGTAGTATGACAAATGGATCTGCAATCGGGTATCATTTCCTGACTTCTGAGGTGCTTTCTGGAAAGACTCTGTAATACAGTGTTTCTAATGGGTGGTTGGATGACAGTCATCCATAAATCACTTAATCTATCTTTGCCTCTGCTTACTTATCTGGAAAAAGAAAAACACCACTTTTAGAGCGGTTTTGATTTGTTTCCAGATTTTTTGAGTGCAGGAAGTTGCTATATAGTAGAAGAAATGTTTCCTTGACTGGGTGGGGTTTATTTGTAGAAAATCCTAAGTCTTCTATTTCATGGGACAACTGACAGAAATTAGTTTTGAAATTAATACCAGATAATATTCTGCAACAACATCATGTCGTCGTGATACTTTAAAACAGTTGTGTTGGAGTAATGAGTAAGTACAGATAACAAAGAAGATTCCTGAAGGCTGCTCACATTTGCATGGGCAAAGCTAAAGTACGTGTTTAATTGAATTTGGCTGTGCCCAAGAGTGGTGGTGAATGGAGTTCAATCCAGTTGGCGGTCGGTCACCAGTGATGTTCCCCAGGGCTCAGTGGAGGGGCCTGTTCTCTTTAACAGCTTTATCAATGATCTGGACAAGGGGATTGAGTGCACCCTCAGTCAGTTCGCAGATGCCACCAAGTTAGGCGTGAGTATTGATCTGCTTGAAGGTCAGAAGGTTCCACAGAGGGGTCTGGACAGGCTGGATTAATGGGCTGAGGCCAGTAGTATGAGGTTCCACAAGGCCAAGTGCCGGGTCCTGCACTGAAAGTTGTGCTTTCATTGCAAAAAAAGTACTTACCATATGTCAAATAATGTGAGTGTACTTCAGTTCCCGTTGTCTGAGGCTAATTCTGTTCTTAGCTGCATAATAAATCTAGAGCAGCTTCACAGAAAGTAAGACCACTTAATAAAGATAGGGGAGGTTTTACAATTTCTATTTATACTAAATTACAATTTTTGTTATCCTGAAATCTGGTGTTTCTGTTTGTCACCTGCCTTATCTCTGAACTTCGGTGCCTTCACACAAATATGATGCATTTTCTAGGATCACGTTTGTGAAATGTTTTCTTGATTAATGTTACAGGAAATATTTCTGAATGTTGTTTGACAAGCTACAACTGGTTTGAATATCAACTGAAAACTGGTGATGTCTAAAGTTGCTTTGCTAAAACTCAGGTATAAATTCTCTCAAAACTGAAGAACAGGTGACAAAGACTGTAAATTTTTAATTCAAAATCCAGTAGGGAAAGCTTACCCTGTTGAACCTCTGATAAGGACCATAGTTTTTACAAGCATCTTCTAAAAGTTTTTCCACCTGTGGACGTTCATATGCAGTCTGCTTGTCTAAATTCTCATGCAAAGAAATGGTGCACTTTATTTCCATTGCTGTTGATAGGTTTTTGGGCTTGCTGTTGAGTCTGTGGAATGCTAAAATAATTGGTTATGATCTGGCTGCAAAAATTGAAATGTTTGTGCTTATGTAACAATCAGTACATGAAAAGTATTGAGATGAAATTAGTGAAAGTAATATTTTTAAGAGGAGTTAGATATTTAGAATTATAAAAAGGGAAGATAGTAGAGTTTTTGGTAGGTGGCCTTCGCTCTTCTGTGTTCCCATATTTCATTTGATAAAGGATGCTAGAGCCTGCCTGTACAAGCAGGAGCAAGTAAGAATGCCAAGGATTTAATTCACTTCCCTAAATTTTAAAGCATCTGGTAGGTCTGTGCTTCTGGACTGCCAGAAGGGGCAAGGATTTGGCCCTTGGGCAGTGTCCTTAATGGGAGAGACTCCTGTTTGTACATTACCTGACCGAAAGGTGGTATAGGGCACTGGTGAGTCAACACGACTGTTCTGGCTTGTTTTTTAAATATTTGCAGGGAGTTCACAGATGATTAGCTGACAGCCAAGAACAAGACTAGAAATTTATTGTTTAAGGGAATCCTAAGCTTTTGACTCACACACAAGGACAAGGTTTTAGAAGAATAACAGAAGGGCACTGAGTTCATGAGTCAATACACTGGGCTGGAACACAGCCAGCTGTAGTCACGGAACAGCAGTAGTGCGTTCCAGAAGTTGACTGCTGTCTGTGACTTTGTAAAATAATTCAGAATTTGCATGAGCAATTAAATCTAGAACCACAAATTTTTTTTTTTAACTCCCTTTTTTATTAACTAAAAACTAGGCATTTACATCAAGGCAGCTCTCGTGTATTAGCATACGTATTTCCGTGTGGCCCATCTCCACTAGCTGTGTGACATAGAGGAAAAGCCGTAAGAAAGATGCTCCAGAGAAGGGAAATAAGCAGTAGCTGTTATAGGTTCTATTGCTTCACAGCTGGACAGAGCTGAGTGAGCATGCAGCCCACTCCCTAGTCAGTTGAGATGTCCCTTTATAAAACTAACTGTAAATAACACTGGTTTAGGTTAAGCAAATGTTATATATGTTTCTTGAAAAAAGTTCTGAATTGTGAAAGTAGGTTAACAATATGTAAGAATGCCACTGTCAGCTTTCTGGGACAGTTTTTATTCAGACAAAGCTGCAACTGAATGGTTTCCTAATCTTCTGCAGACAGTAAATATGAGTAGTTAAAAGATCAACTAAAATCAATATAAACTAAGATCAGTATAAATAAACTAAACAGATAAAGAATCTTGACTTCTCATTTCCTTTTAGATACTATGCAAATATGGACAAAGCTAATTTTGAGAGGGTATAGATGTGTCCTGTTAGGGAGACCCCACCTCATCTGCTGTGGACGTACAGAGAACATGGCACTTATACCTCATGAAGAGAACTTAATTCATAGTGATGCTACGCTCAGCTGAAACATGCTGATAGGATCAGTCCCTCCAAAATCTTCAAATGCATTTTATTATGAATTACTTTTCCAACAGTCCATGAGCTGTATCAAAGCACAATTTGCCTAATAGCTGAATAAGTAATTTATTGTCGGTTGATAGAAAAGATTGGTATTTTAAATGCTGTATTTGTCTTGCATTCAGTCAGTGGAATGAAAGACTTTATATACATGGATGTTTATAATTGATAAAATACAAAATATCCATATCTAAGGGAAAAACTGGCCTTCTGTTTTGCAGAAAGATGATGCAAGTCCCTAATTACACTAATATACTCTTGTCCCTCTTCCATCCTGTTGGCAAGTCATGGTCATTTCCCTTTACATCCAAGTTAGTAACTTTAGAGATGTCTTTTATGCTATGACAGAGGCAAACAGATGAAAAGCTTTAGGCTAAATTCAGTTGCAGATTTTTTTAGTTGTATTTTAACAGACTACTTTTTGTAATTCACTGTAAATAACACTGGTTTAGGTTAAGAAAATGTTATATATGTTTTCTTGAAATTCTTTTTTCTTTGCTGAAGGTATATCTTTGCTTGTAATTAAACTGGTAACACTGTATTTTCAGATTTGAGAACTAAAATAGTATATAGATTATTCATCATGAATTGAAATCACACAGGAAGAAAGAAGTGATCCTGATAATTTTTACTTTCTTGCCTGTCGTTTCTAGAAATGGAAAATAATGTTTATCTGTGAAATTATTACATTTCTCGAGCATAGGAATCCATCATTCTTGTTTTTTTTTTTACTTCCGTGTCAATTTAGCAGCAGCTTGAGTCCTTTAGTAGGACTACGTCAGGTCAGTCTCTTGCCATACGAGGCCTAACATTTATTGAAGAGTCAGTCACAGTTCCTTGTTCTGCATCAGCTGTGATTCTGTATTTTGAGATCTCCCATCTAAATGTTAACCAGGGTTAGTAATGTTTAGTTCCCAAGATCGAATGTGATTGAGTGCTTTCAGTCTGTGTGGGCAGACCAGCCGGAGAAAAAAGATACACCCACCTGATAATACTGGATTGACTTACTCACAGTGATTTGGTTTGTATCAGGATGTACAGAGTGGAGTTTCTGTTCACAAAGTGAGGTAGCTGTGAATTCCAGAAAGAGAATGTGTCTGTGGCTAAAATACTGCAGAATAGTGTTTTAGTGAAGTTACTACACATCTGGATGAATAATGCTTACAATGAATAGTATGTACAATGTGCCGGAGTACTGCGTAGAGCAAACAATGATTCATTCTCTTTTAATACACCTTTTAAACAGGGTGATTCATATCAATATCTCCCTAGAGGAATGCACTGTACTTTTATTTGTTACCAACACCAGACTGCAAGACCCAACAGAAGGTCTTTTCAGTTTCTCTTAACACAGAGCTCTGTAGGAGTTTGTGGTGGTGTTGAATAGAACACACAAAGGAAAGTTGACAAAAATTTAAGTGCAGGTCTGATTTAGACTCTTAGCTGAGTCAAGGTAACAGATTCCATGAGTTACGCTTGAGAGAAGGAAAACACCAAGAGCATCTTACAAGCACCAGCTGGGATTTAAGGAACAGAAGCACTAAGAACCTTTTGTTTGTTAATGTCCTACCACAGTTAAAGTAACAATCTAATTTCTCAATGCCTCATCGCTACTTGCTACAAGACGAAAATGCTGTGCACTCCAAGGGCTAGAAGAGGCAATGGGTCTGCGATTCCTTTCACTTTTAATCTAGAAATATGGTTTATGGGAAAAACATACCTTGTATTCAGTTCTGTATCTACATTTGAACACCACCAGCTCCATAATCTCAGCTCATGGTATACTTTTTGGTTTTTTAATGTTCATCTTGCAGGCATTTGGCAAGGTGTAATGCTCCTTAGAGTTATCTTTCCCGACTCAAGAGTAATTTTTGCTTTGAGCTATTACTGATGATTCTGCCCAGTAAGCAAAGCCACCTTCTACAAATAATAAACTGCTGTTACGCCAAAAAAAAAAAAAAGAGGCACAAGATCCCTCTAAAAATGAAGGAGCAAAGCTTATTTTAAAATCCTGTTTTGCTGAATATGCACTTTGTCTCCTGTTCATACTCTCAACTTTTCCCTATGCAATTCTCTACATATAATCATGCATGATAGTAACCTTGGAAAGATGTGTGTGTTATGGGAAAGGACTCAGGAACAGAGGACTGAGAGTGTGTAATTAGAAGAAGCATTTTTTTTTCAGAAGAAGCCACTGTGATATCTGGTCAAAAAAGTAAACACACGTTTGCCTTTGCTTTCACAGACCTGATGCCCAGAAGATTCGCTGTTGGTATAGCAGCAGAGAGTGAGCAAGACCTTCTCCTTTGTAAGTACTGGAGTTGTAAGACACAAGCAAACACTTTCATTTCTATAGCAGGAATTTGGAGATAGGATGTCAAATTTTTAGGCTATTCTGTGACACAATCGGGACTGTTGGGGCAGGAGCTGTCGGGCAGGGACACCAACATACTTCGTCACAAACTAATAGTAAATAAGTTTAGCCTTAACATTAGGCTGCCCCTTACTCAGCTGGTACACATCACAGCTTGGCGTTTCTCAAAAAAAGCAGTTGGTAGTCTCCGTGGAAACGTCTAATACTGGGTGGATTTAAAGCCTTGGTCTGCCTTCTCGCCTACCAAAATATTTCCTCTGAAGGACCGTAGGGTATTTTAGAAAGGTGGTCTGAGAAGTTCCCATGGTTGTTACACTTGCCATAATCCATGAGTAAACAGGGGGTGTCAAGGATGTTTACACGGTGCCCTGCAGTGCAGAGGTAGCTCAGGTCCTGAAGGCAGTCCAGCTACATTAACAGAGCACTCTGCTCAGACTTAGTAGGTCAGAGGCCTTTGCAAAATATCTGTGCAGCTCCTTTGCCCAGCACTGTGCTGTGTAAACATCGCCTATAACCTCCAGTTCAAGTATAGAATAGGTAGGTGGTGACAGGTAGTCCTGAGTGCCCCACGTTGTACTGTGGGCAAATCTTTGGTTTCGGAAAGTCTTAATTTAGTAGTAATATGTTGTTATTAGATAAAAAACCCATGATAGTTCCATTGTAAACTGTCCAGCATTCCTGAGTTATTGTTATAATGGATGATTTGAGTCATCTTAAAGAAGGGTAGGGTTCTGTTTGGTTAATTGCCTAACTGAATTTCCTGACACCCCAGCTAGACTGCTTTGGGCACCTCAGCTAACCCTATAAGACAGGTTGGAGTCTGTCCATGACACATTTCAGCCTGCAGGTCAGAGATACCCCATCCTTTTGACACCATTCTGATTTTCTTAAACTACGTGCCTTGTAACGGAGCTAAACAGGATAATAAAACATACAGAAATTATTCTAGTTTACTTACACACATTCACGTTAAGCTTTTTCTAAGCTTTTTTTATTGAATTCTCTTAGCCTGAATGACTTCCTGCACTCTGTCTTCAGTAGCTAGAATTGCTTCTTGTAAACGAGTGTGGCATTTTGGAAGGTCTCTGATCAGCCACCTAACATTCAAGTGTGATGTACTGAGTTATGCAAGATCCCAGCTGCTAACTGATGTGGAATAGTTCTGGCTAAATGAAAGTCTGCCTTGGAACTCTGTCTTTGTGATATGCAAGACAAAGTATGCATGTTTCCTTCCCTTAGCATAATAATGCTCCAGTTGAAACCTGTGTCAGGCAAATTAATAGAAACTACTTAAAGAGTGAAGTAAGTTCACGCACTAATAAATATTATATATTCAGGAAAATTCAACTTTTGTCACACATCTATTTGGAGTCTTTAAAGAAGCCACTGAGCAGATGAACGAGAATGAAACAGTCGATACAGTCTACTTTTATTTGTAAAAGCCAATTAAAAAAATCAGGTGTCAAAGGCTCCCATAGAAGTTAAACTGTCAGAGGTTAAGAGGGAACATCCTCACTTGGGTGAATAAGTGGTTAAAGGATACAGGAAGAATTGGCGATCAGTTTTCACAGCGGGTTTTGTAGCTGTAAAGGTATGCAGCTCAGTGCAGTCTCACCACCTGATTGCTTATTCTGATTTTTGAGTAGGTTTCACATATTTGTGAAGGAAAAGGCCTTTCTGAGATTTCAATTTCTCAGACTGGGGGTTGTTAGACTAGAATTTAGAAAAGAAGTATTGTGCTACTCAAACTTGCCATCCTTAGATCCTCAGAGGAAAACTGGCTGAAGCTGTTGCTGTAATAGTAATTAAAAGTATAATAAATGAGAGAACTTCAGTTAATCCTATTTTTATTTGTTTCTAATGTTTCATTTTATGAAACACATTAGGTCAGGCCAATGTAATAGGAGATTCAAAAGGGACTGAGGGTCAAATTTAGCCTTAGTGTACCTGTGATTTAAGAACATACGTAACGATGAATATAATTTTTAGTTGTGGATTGAACCAGTGTACTAGGCCACATTTTCACAGACATGGTGTGAAGAATTGCAAGCACAGGAGGAGACTGTATCTTCTTCTGTATTTGTACTACTATGGTAAGAGTCTTAATGAATAGTATATACTATAATAGTGAAAGAATACAAATTACTAATACCTTCATTAAATAATATTTGAGATCAAAAGAAAGCCGTAAGATTTTTAAGACCAACATTCCATTAAAAATAGCTGATACAGCTTTCTATTACTGTTTCCAAAATAAAAATGACAGGGATTACATTTTGATTGATTTGGAATCCCAGTTCCACAGCAGGAGAAATTTTGACTAACTAAATCCCTAAATTTACTGCAAGGATTCAAAAAAAGTCTCTGGTTTTATTTTAATATTCAGTTGCCTTTGGATTTCAGAAAATGTATCAAAATAGAGGAGATAATCCATGGAGATAGGGAAATTGGTGAGCAGCCAGCTCCAGTACCAACGCCAGTGGGTACAAATAAACAAACGATACGAGCAGTCAGTAGCAACCAGCTCGCGCTGGTGCTATACAACTAGACTGCAGAAGCATGTCATAAATTAAATTTTTAAAAAATACCAAAAGCTGGCTGACTAACCACTGTATGTTCTCTCCTCTGTGTTTTCCAACATCTTTTCACAGTTCATTTATTCATTGATGTAAAAATAATGGGATACAGAAGATGGTGCATGATTAAAGTATTATTGGCATTCATCTAGTGGTATTCTTTACTGGATGGCCTATGGAGGCATTTGCTGGTTCAGAAGTCTGTGTAGGAAGCAAACCCATCCCAATTTCACTTTTTATTCTTTCTTGGATACTGTGGGTTGTAGCTGCAATTGTGTGAATTGATCTAGTTCTCATTTTTGTTACGAATTTACACTCTTCAGTATGAATACAGCAGAGAGAGAAAAATCTAGATAGCCATACGCTTGCTAGAGCTACATCCATAGTCCCCCGTGTATTTTGACATGCCCTCTTCTGCAGCCTAATATGTGACATACCAATAGTAACACTGATGGATTACTTTCCGAAGCATGTTAACAATTTTCATCTCCCATTTTACAGTTTTGTGTGTAATCACATTTTCTAGCATTAACAATTAGATGTTTTTTGCAGATCATCAGTTTCTTTGTGTACTGTTCTACTTGTTCATTCCTAATAGTCAGACTTGAAGTATTGGTTTTGCTTGCGTGATCTGAAAGCGACACTGAGATTAATCTGATCTGAAAAGCAACAAAACACTTCTGCAGTATTTTCTTAAGATTCTTGAAGGGCGTTACTAAGCCAGCTGGTTAAGATTAAGGCATTTCCTACTGTACATGAACTTACAAGACGACCTGTGCAGTACTAATTTACAGCCAAAATACTACATTTATTGAGTATTTTACAAAAAGAAAGAAATCCTTCAAATGTACAAAAAGTTACAAAAGGTGTTTTCACTGATCAGCAGGCCGAGAGAAGCACCCGCAGTGTGCGTTGTGAGGTATCTGTGCGTTCCTCCCGGTACCGCAGGTAGGGTCCGGTTATCCTGGCAGCAGGGCAATACAGCGTTTGGTATTCAGCCATTGTGGGCCTGAAGCTAGACGTGTGCTCATTAAAAACGATTCAAATTCATTACTTCGTGGCCATTCTTTTCAGCCTCCGGCCAGCTGTTCAGTGCGGTAGCGTGTCTGTGTGGGAGAGAGGTGAATCGGGTAGGGGAAGAGGGAGTTCTGCGAGTTCCCTTTAACTCCAGCATTGTAAACAGAGCTGGGTTCTGCATACTGATTTCAGCAGGCAGCCAATGTCAACACTGACATTTTCAATCTCTTTCTTTTATGTCGCATTAGTGGAAAGTGACCTGTTGTGTTTGTGGAAGCTCTGGAATCCCGCAGGAGAAGGATCACTCAGCACCATGGCAGTCTGCCAAGTACAGCTTGTTCTGAAACACAGTGGTGCTGAGAAGTTGCATTGTCAACTGGAACGCAATGTCAGCCTAGCAGGAGATAGGTTAGCCTGTCGATTAGCCGAGCTGTTGTGACCAGCTTACCCTCCAGCGTACACTGCACCTCTGCTGCCTGGCTCTTCCCCTCTCCTTCTTCTTTCTACTTGCGTGTTCTCTTGTACTCTCCTTGGAGGTGGCCGCTGCAGAGCTTGCAGTTGCACTGTGCTGCATTCAGCGTCTGTTAGGTACACGGGGAATGGAGAGCCGTCGTTTATGGGCAAGTTTCTTACTCTGCTGGATCATTCAGAAGTTACGTTTTGTTTCAGTGTTAACAAATGCTAAAAGTGTAAAAGATACTCATTGAAGTTTTATTTCTGAAATCCTGTTTCCTTGGCATATCTTATGATGGCAGAAGTCCTAATGCCATCTCATACTCTAATAAGAATATGATAATAAATCCATCTAATTGATCGAGAATAATAAAGTAGTTTAGCCAGTAGGAAAGGGAAGTAGCTTAAGTAAGTGTTTTGCAGATGGAAAAGACATATTGTGGTCTAAAAATACAAATGCATTTGTATTGTTCCAAGAATTCCTGAATAACAAGAATGGAGAGCAGACTGGGATTTACATCACAAAATCTTAACTTGAGTACTAGTAGGAAAGGAGGTACTTCAACCCACCAAAAAAAAGTGCTTACTGCAGAAAGATGATACAAAACAAATTGTTAGGCACATCAGAGTCATCTGACCTTTGTCCAGAGCTCCTAACATCTAAAACTTCTTATGGGCTCTTATCTTCAGTCCCCAAATCTGTGACTATACTTTGTAGATATGGGCTGTATATGCAGAACATAGGCTTTTATCACAGGGTGGGCAGTGTGACTCTTACACCCAGAACTTCCCTGCTGCCTGGGAACCACAGAAAAACGGCAGCGTGGAAGAGTGTGAACCCTCTCTGTATGATAGCACCGGGCATCAGAGCTATATAGAGCTTGGCAGGCTTCACTGGCAGGAGCGGGGAGCTTCCCCTGCTTTCCCCTGTCCCTGCTGGGAAGAGTTTGTGACTTACAAAACCCACTGAGGGGCCCTTGTCATCCTTTGCAATCTCTGGTGCTGCAAGCCCAGGGTTCCAGTGAGCTGAACACATAGCGGGGGAAGATGTGGCAGAGGGCATTGACAAATGTATGTTGATGTGGTGTCTACGTGTGAAATAAATCCCTAGAATAAATCAGGTAAGGTAAGCAGATGGCTAAAAAGTCTGGAGTTGAACAAATCTATGTTAACAGTCAATATAAATTAAAAGTAGACATGGAGTAGACTTTGAGAGGAAATAGAATGAATGTTTGTGTAATATGGGAATAAATGTGGTTTATACACATTTATGCATAATGTAACCTTCAGGGCCCAGACAGAAGAGAAGACAGGCCTAAGCTGAAAAGGATGAGGCAGGTCGCTATGCCATTTTAAGGAAGAATGATGGCCTAAGGAGTGCTTGAAACAATTTTTACAGGTTTTAGATGAATGTCTGACTTACAGCTTCCCTGAGCTTTTTCACTGGCAAAGCTGAGCATCATGTAGGACTGTTTGTTCACATCAGTGGCAAATACCACATCATTAGCTATAGGTGTCAGTTTAGAAAATACCTTTGCATTGTTCAATTCTTTAATACCTACTTAAATGAGGCAGTAAAAATGATGAAAAGAAGCTAGTAAGCTTTAAGCAATGTTGGTATATTTTTCATACTGCAATTGCACACAGTCTCTATATTCATTACGGTTTGTGTGGGTATGGTACAATCTCACTGGAGAGACCTTTCTGAGGGTGAACATGTCTTGTTGATATGAGCAATATTGCCAATGGTAGAAAGAATATCAAAATAATAATTTTAAAGATTATCATAATTGTTGCATCCTGATCTGGGTCCTAAATATTTACTTGTATCTGGACCTTACTTTATAAAGGCAGGTAATTCGCAGTGTTGGAAATTCAAAAAACACTAAAGAAGAAAGATGGTAATAGACGTCGTTTAAAAGAACTAAGCAGCTTTTACAGGCCATATAAAGTCTGCAGAACCTGCGGCACTAAAGACCATAAGGCCCATTGTAAGCAGGTTGAACTTTGATTTTTCAGGGGACCTGTGGCTGGATATTACTTGGTAAAATTTCAAACAAAGACTTTGTATTAATCTGAGATTGTCAGGGTATATTTATTTTGTAGCTTTATAATGTTGGCCTAATGTGCCCTGCTGAAAATTGAAAGCAGCCAACACATCTTTTGCAAGTGCTCTGTTCCACACTTACCAGAATCTGATAACAGAAATGCTGTGATTTTATATGCGTAAACCCAATGGAAAATGCAATATTAATAAAGAGCCATTGCAGTTTAAAATTTCAAAGAATACATTATGAAATGCAGTGTGGACTAAATGAGAATATAAATTATAATATATACCCAAACTCATTTTTATTTTCAAAATAGTGAATAAAATCAATCAACAAAACAAAACCATCAAACAAAAACTAAATCTAGCAGTGACGAATCCATTGTGTTTGCAGCAAGTGTGAGCTGACTCTGAGAGACTTTTAGTGAAGAATGGAAAGTACAGAAAACCTTGACCACTTTAGTTTCGTTTGGCAGTGCCATGGATTTAGTTCATTAATTGTAGTCTTCTTAAATCATTGGAATGAGGATTTCTCTCAGTCTTCCATGAAGTGTAATACACCCCTCTTTGGGGTGTTGAGGGAGTGTCCGCATAGTCAAACGCACATACCCACGTGCACAGAATCAGCCCAGCCAAGGGGCGCTCTGGAAAACGATGTTTGAGCAAAGGGAGCACTTCATCGGCTCTCCTCCTGCAGCCACACCCGGCACGGAACTTTCCTTGAAGTCACGCACACTTTTTGAGACATCTTGGCATCCTTTTGCAGACTCCAGAGGCCTAAAGAAGCATCCAGACTTCCATGTGTTTGGATGAACTGAACCGTTTAATTTCTTAAGGACTCAGACTATTGAGGACAGGTTATTTCTGCACTACGGGAAGCTTAGGTCTAAATTCAAATACTTAGATAACCTTGAGTTGTATTGTGCGCGGATGAAAAAAATGCCTGTGGTAGTGTCCTTAAAGGCAAGTTCCCTCATGATCTTGGTCTTAAATTGTGACTGCCCTCGGGGAGACCTAAAGAAGCACTGTTGTTATACTAAGGAAAGTCTCTGGAAACACCCAGTTTTACAGAGTCCTCCAGTATGTCCTTGCAGACTTCTGTGGCGATGATCAGTGATGTCTCTGCTGCCTGTATCACATATTCCACAGAGCAGCCCGCATTGTTGCACCATCTTGCCAACACCCCTTGCACTGGACTGTGTACAGTCTGGCAGTTACTAAGGTGACATTTGGAAACAACGTTGATGCAATCCGAGAGTCTAGCCAAAGCCCATAGAAATCATTGTATTTTAGGTTAAGCTTGAAACCATTTTTTGTTTTAGTTTCCAACCTGTAAAATGGAAAAAAATACCACCTTTCTTCCAGATTTCCTTCCATCCTTTTTAGCTTGTATGTTTTCTTGGGCAGGTGTATTTGTCAAATACTATCTAGTATATTAACTGCATAGTACCTAGGAAGAGATGAATTCCAATCTCAGTTAGGTCTAGACTCTGTGGTAATAAAGACTGATTTGACTAGAAGGAAGCGATAATGTATTTACAAGGTTCGTGTCTCTGTTCAGTCACATACCAAGTTTCAATGCAGACTTTGAGAGTGGTCATAACTGCTCTGTGTGACTGCTACACCCATTGTGATGTGCGCATCGGCAATCTTCATTGCACTTACGCGTACTTGCTTTGGTTTTTTAACTATCTCTCTCCTTGATCTTTCTCCAAGCTTGCACTTCTGTGACCAATTCTGTTTCATACCCAAGAACAAAAGCTAAAAGGGAGCAAGATGAATAAGGATTTAACATAAACCTGTTAGATAATGTGTCATTAACTGAAAATGAGGCATTTTGTCTTGTTAATCACAGGTGTTCCTATACAGATTCTCATATCTAATCTTCTTGGTACAAAACTGTATTATAATGATTGAAAGCTGAAAGCTTTGTTTAAATAACAATAGGGTCATACTGCAAGCTGATAGCCTCCCACCTCACAGATGCAAAAGGCAGAAGTGGAAGTGTAGAAGCACAGCTCTTATTCACAAAAAAGATACATTTTCAAAATGGATTAAATGCACGAGACCCCATCAGCATCATGTTTCTCCAGCTTCCTGCCATGGATGCTGTGGTCTATCGTGGCATTACTCTAGTTTCACTGGGAATCACCTCTGTGGAGATCTTGACCTATTAACTGTGCTGTGATGGCTTCATGCTGATACTCAGGAGCTGAACCCAAACCTTTCTACCTCGCTGATGTAATGATGTTTAATTCCTTATGGCCACACTGAGACATTCTCGTATATGTACGACTTCATAGGTAGGCTTGTGTTCTAAATTAGTAATTAAACTTAGCTGAATTTCTGAATGATCAACCTTTTGAAAGTCAGCTTCTACCTACCTGTAGTTGCTCTTAATTCAAAATGTTGGCATGTAAATCTAGACATCTCCCTCACTTTTTTTTTTTCCTGAAAATACATTGCTATAAATCACTTTACCAGGCTGTTAAATGAAGGACTGTAACACTGATGTTTTTTCAGCCTAAGCATAACCTGGGAAGCTTAACTAACACTCTACAGTGGTTTTTGTATGACAGGCTTATATTAGAGGTAAAAAGCCCAAAGAAAGAGTTAAGATGAAACTCGTGAGTGATTAAAAAAGCACCTTCATGTGGAAAGGACCCTAAATAAAGTGAGAGCAAAAATGAACTTACTCTCATTCCAGTCTTCTAGCTGCAAGGGGCCTCGAGCATACCACATGCTTTTTCACTTTCAGAGGCCCTCTACATAATACAAATTAAAACCAGGGCATGCCTTTTCTTAGAACCTCTGCCAGGCAGTTTATTTTCATAGCCATCAACTTTAAAATCATGCTTCTCTCTTACTAGTGTTTGGATGGAGGTGGAAGAAAAGAGTGTGCAAGTGAACTCTGATTCACTCTGATTAGTTGAATGAAAAGTGTTAGTCATTTGGACCATTTTTGTCTGTCCTGCAGGTTCCTGGCTGACCCTTTTACATGGAGTTGGGGGTGGGGAACAACATCAGTCTAGACAGAAGAGGCCAACAACGAGTTGTCCACTCAGGTTTCAGATTATAAATGAATAGTGTTCAATTTCTCACAGATGTTTGGCAGCCACTGTGCTTTCACTCTAATGGCAAGCAGGATTTCTTCTGCCTGAAGAATGCAGTGACCAAGAGACATACATAGACTCATAGAATAATGATTCCATCTGCTGTGGTTTACCTTTATCAGTTAGAAAACAGTAAGTTTTTAAAAGTGAGATCACTAGGATTATAGTCTTACTAAATACATTAAACTATTCAGACCTGGCACATCTTCTTTTAAAGTTTGGCGTGTTGAATGTTTGTTTCATGTAGAATTACATTTGTCAGTAGATTTGGTCCAGGGATTAATTTAGTCCTTTAAATCTGAAGTCAGACTGTATCTGTAAAGGCTCTTCAAGAATTAGGAAAAACATGGAGTTACAAACTATATGTATGCTCAGCCTACAAATTAGGTTGCCCTATGCCACCTAATTTAAAACATGGTAATCTAAAAACTGAGGCATTAAATACAGCAGTCTTAATTTCTCTTCGGACACTCTGTGCTTCACAGTTGCCAATTACCATGTCAAATTACTAAAAATGTTGTAACTCAGGTTTACAAGCACATCTCTTTTTTTTTGCCACTGTAATAAAGAAGAATCTAACTTAACAGCTAGGTGTTTAAAGGCTTTGATCTAGTCTGAACACAGGCAAAGGTTCATGTTGTCTTCTCCCAGTTTATAAACCAAAAGTAAATGACTTAATGTTCACTGAAGTGAAAAAAGGAAAGATAATATAGGTTGAACAGTTTTGACCAAGTGTCAAAAATAGAATTTGCACAGTAGGGTGGTCAACCAAAAATGATGCAAGAATGATGACAGCAAAAGCAATCCAGTGGCAACCAGGATAGTGTATAAAGAAAATATTACAGTTTAAGTCTAGGGTAAAGATGGTTTACTCTCTGTGTAGGTACAAGCTGATACGCTTCTGTTGCTGAGCATTCCAATGGCTCATTATAGTTGTTTATTTAGTTTATACTTCAAAATATACAATGAGAAAACCATGAGAAGCATATTATTTCCTGTAAAGTTATCCTAAACGTGAAAGAACCCAACCATCACAACCCCATTGTGGCCCTTAACAGGGGTTCTGTTCTAAGAGAAGTATTGGGCAATGCAAACAGAAACATTGCACTTTGAAAAGGAAGCAGAAAACATATCCTGAATAGCAGGAAGAACTTTGTGACACCAAGACCTACCGGATTGTGAAATAGTGTCCCAGAATAGGTGCTGGAACATTCAGGAACTGATGAACAAAGTCTACTGGAAATAATAAGGAAGGGGACCATCATGCCTTAGCAGAGCAAACGACTGCTTCTTTCTTAAATTATCAGGGAATATCATTTATTACTTTGTCCCGGAGATATCACAGTATCTAGAGCTGAAGAAGGAAGGTGCTTGTGCTACTTTGACTGACTTCTTTAAATTTTAGGGGATGTTCTGAAAGGTCAGAAGTGTCTGAGGATGATCTAGGGGAGTGGATGCAAAGGACTGATTGGAATTGGAAGAACACTTAAAAAAAAATCCCAGCACTTATAAAATCAATTTTCCATACTTACATACTATAATTACTTATCTGTGAATTGTCAGCAAAGGAACAAAAACCTGTCTGCTGACCTAAGTTTCTGGGAACACCACTCAAAATACACATTTGGAATGGCAAATGCTTAAAGAATGGCTCAAACAGACCAAGAATTATTGTGCTGGGAATTTGTAAATTTTCTTGCATCATTTTCAATCATTGAAGTCAAGGAAAATCACAGGCTCCACAGCTTTTCAAGCTCATACAGACAGAAACCATTAAATAAGAATTTCTGATGTGTACGATTGTTCCATTTTCCAGCTTCTACATTTATGCTTCTGAGACTGGGAATGCCCAACATTCCCAGCCAGCATGTGGCTGGAAAGGCTACATGTCCCATTCATTTGGAGCTGTGTGGGTCTTCTGTATCTTCCAGCTCTAAGCAGGACTTCCAGAAATGAGGAGAACAGTCCCAGTGTGCAAAGTTAAGTATTGGAAAATAACTACATTATCAAGAAGTTGCTAGTAAAGAGAAGCAAATGATAGAAGGGCATCTAGGAGTCCATTTACAATTTTAGATGCTATTTGAGATAAGGCATATCATAAGTCACATTAAACAGTAACAGGAGGAATGAGGATATATTCTGAGGAAAGAAAATCCCCTTTTCAGAGAAACTCGTGAACTTGCTTTTGAGCTCAGTTTCTTCAGTTTCATAACTTTGCTCAGGGGCCTGATCCCATCCCCATACAGTACAGTACGATGTTAAAATGCTAGCTAACCTCATAAAAGCAGAGGTGATCTAACGGCTTTAGTTCCATGTTTGGGTAATGAATACGTCAGAATATATACATTAGGGAGGGCTATAAAGTTAACTTTCTAAAGCTGTATTTTTGAAAGTATATAGCTTTGCATTTATCCAGCTGCGATCTGTGTTATCCTTCTGCCCCGGAATTCACACAGCAGTGGCTCGTACAAAGACTGGTCTCTGGTGCCTAACAAAAAAAGGTCTCCTAATGCTGCAAGATCAAGAGGAGGTTGCAAACATATGGTGATGTTCATTTGTCTTCTATAATCTATATATTTACCATATGTTAATATTTAAGTTGCCAAGTATAAAAGCAAGGGGAAAAAACTTCCTAGGTAAAATTTTACTGTAAAGTCTAAACAACAGGAAACATATAGCTTCAGGCGTGGAAGTGCGATTCTTTCTTTAAAGGATGTCTTTCCAGTCTGAATAGAAAATTACAAGCTATCTGTAACTATCGGGTCATAATAATTATCATAGTCATCAATATAGACAGAAATGGATATTTCTTCTAGAAACGTCTAAAATTGCCAAAGAAAGGCTCTGATTCTCTAGAAAATTACAGAGTTTTTTTAGACAAGTAACATTCCTATAGAACATTTTTCTGGTTCTGCAGGACCTGTGGTTTTTCAGTCTATGCTACATTTTTTAGGCCTTTTCCACAAAGGTCCAGCTTCTGCTGCTTTCCACAAGAGAAGCAAACATTTAACTCTATACTCATTTGGTATTATTCCTTAATGGACCAGCTTGGGGAAATCTTTCTGTCCAATTTGAAAGTTATAGATCTCTTCCTTTGTAGTAAAAATTGTGTTAGATTATTATCATTGCTTCTTAGTGAACTTTCTCCACTCTGGAAAACTAAGGCAGATAGGTCAACAGAGCTTTCTGACTGCCATTGATTGGTCCAGGCAAGATTGGGAATATGAAATTCCTGGCTTTTGCTACTGTATCCAGACCACTAGACCACATATTTTTGTCACTGAAAATTAAAAAAAACTACTTTACAAGATTTCTTGAAGTGTTGCTTCTCTTACCCCGTTTGCATTGCTTTTTGCTGTGGTAAAGAGACAAGATTCAGATTTTAGAGTTAAAACTCAGCTTTTAATGAATCTGAAAACTAAAACCTTTTGAAGAAAACTACTTTTAATACCCCCAATATTGAGATTACTGCCAAATCAATCAGCATTTCAGCATGGGATGATATTGTTTTCTTCTGGCAGTAAGTAACCCACATTATGACTTCACCTCTTAAATTTCCTCAAGAGGTTGTTTTTCACTAGAAGTGCAGTTTTTCCAAGCCATATTCATCTTAATGTATCATAATTTAGGAATTTAATTTGTTCCATATTCTTGCAACTGCCGCTCTCAGCAGTCGAATGGATGGCACTACTTTTTCAAGCCTGGGAGCACAGTATTTGTTTGCTTAGGCTTTTACAGAATTTAAGACATTAAAAAAACGGATAATGAATCCACTTCTGTACAAGTGCTTATGTGTATGTGCATAAGTACATACATATGTATACATATGTATGTAAGTACTTATATAGATGCGTATTTTTTCTTTGAAAGTAATGTGGTTAATTTTTTATATTGCATTTGTATTATCTTGTCAATACTGCCACTAAGAAAAAGCTTGCGTGAAAATAATTTCTTGTGTAATATGACACAGGCATAGGCAGCCCATTCCACCCTTCCCCATAACAGTTTTCTGGGCAGGAAACATGTCACGGGTTTTCTAAGACAATTGTAGATATACCCAGAGCTCCGCAGTAACTCAGCATTTGTTGGAGCAGAGATGGTGAGTAACCACAGAGCATATCATGGTAGTTCTAGTACAGCCTCCTATGGAGAGCATCCAAAATGCTCACCAGACGCTTTGCATTAAGCGCTGCAGAAGGTGTTTTCGGCAAAGAAATGAGAATGCTACATCAGACTGAGGCTAAGTGTATTAGAAGACTGTCTCACAGACTAAATGTGGCTCAAACTAACACAAAAAAAGCTATGGGAACTTTATTTATATTACTTGATGGGAGTCTTTTTTATTTAAAGCAATGTATAGCAGTTCAGGACTGATTCTTTTTTTTAGGTCCAGGAGGATGTGATATTGTTTATCTTGGAAAAACAGCTGCCGCCTTTGTGCTTGTGTTCAGGAAATAGATAACTTTAATGGTTCACGCCTCGGCACAGTTATATACCAGAGCTCCCTGTACGAAGCTCCCTGTAGCTGCTGCACTCACTCGCACACTGGGCTGAAGTCCCATATGGGATGCAAGAGCATGGATGATAAATACTGGAGATTCTGTTAAGTCCAAAACTCTTCCTGCTGTGGGGGTAAAGTAGGAAGGGAAAGAGCGTTCCCATTATGCCACAAGAGTACAGAGTCGCTTTTGGCTGCAGCCCTAGAAAGTCTCCTTCAGAGAAGAGGATACCGTGCAGGGTTAAATGAGGTCATGCTTTCATCTCCCTCACACCTACTTCATTCTGGTGTGCAAAGAACTGATAAGAATAGATCTCTGTATCAAAAGTGTGCAATGGGGAAGAGGAAGGCAGTGTGGTATAACAAGGGAGAGGCAAGAGGAGAGTTTAGGACCCTTACCACCTCCCTCATGAAGGGACTTCACAGTAATTCAGTCAGGCAGTCTTCCGAGAAGAGGTGTGCTTCATGGTACTCTTGCGATTGTCCTTAGAGCAGTGGAGCACTGGAGGTGCAGTGCCGGAGAATTTGAGTATCTCAAATGCAAACCCATCTCTTCACTTGATTTTCTGTTGCTTACGTTAATCTTCCAGCTACATTTTATGAATGGAGCTGGTTGCCTCCCACTCGTTGCTTCTACACAGAACAGGAAAGCAAATGTATTACTTTTCAAGACGGGATGGCAGGAGTCCAAACATAGCTAACGGAGGAAGGAAACAATCTTATCAGCCTTTCTGCCCCGTTGATAAAACCATAGAAGGAAATCATTCAGCTTTAAATGAGGAAAAGGAAGTCTTAGATAAAATTTAGACGTTGCCTAGGGAGTTTTCATTTCACATCAATGAAAACGTCACATACAATTAACTGAGCAAGCCAGTCTGTATGAAGTGCTTTATTTGTGATATCAAAGCACAACTATTCACAGGTTTTGACAAGCTTCTCTACAGTGGATCAGCTGACATTTTTCTGGCCTGTCTGCTTGGACAGATACCTTTAAACTAAGCTCTTCTTTATGGGAAAAACACTGCAGCAGCCATCCTGAAGCAAGGTTTTTTATGCATTCATGTCATAGAATCTAATTTTTAGTTACCATTACACATGGAGTATTTTGGCATCCTGGTCTTTTTTTAATTTAAAAATCGAATTAGTTGTATTCAAAGCAAATAATAAAGACAGTTTTTTGTACCTAAGATGGTATCTCTACAGATAAAAATGCTGGCTCAAGGTAGCACTAGTGCATGGGTCTCTGCAGTGTACCTTGTTTTACAAAATAGACATATCCGGTGCCTCACGTTTTTTCTAGCAAAGTAATCTATCACACTGAGATTACTGTGGTAAAGGAAAACAAGCATAATCCAAATTTAATTAGTTGGGTTTAGTGTTATTGGGATTGCTATGGTAGCTCAAAGAAGTTGGGGAAAGAAGGGGGCTCTGACATTGTTTCCTTAGGTCTATAGTCCGCAATAATTTGAGGTACATAAAGTTAATTTCAGACTAAAGCTTGAGATAAAGAACAAAATACACATTGTCGAAACTAAAACGTTACAGGATTTCCATTGAAGGGGTAGTTAGGATTGTAGCATGGGTTGTTCGGTAAACGGGTGTTATCTTTAGATGCAAAGATCCTGGTTGATGCTGAATACCTGTACCTGGAGTGCTCTGGAGTCCTCAGCAGCAGAAAGGAGCAGATTGTCTGCATGTATCTAGCAGTAAGTGTTTGGCATCGAGAACTGTGTGAGATTCCTTCCCTCCTGGAATTAATACTGTGATGGGCACAGTAATAATTTCCTGCTTAGAGTTTTTCTGTTCATACCAGGCTAAACCAGAATTCTGGCAGTTCTACCTACTTCATTGTTTACTTGTTTTAAAGCTGCTTGTTTTGTTATCATGGACCCACTATGTGTTTGTCGAGCCTGATTTATCAGAGCCCTGTTCACTGTGACCTTTAAAGTACAGCATGTTACTGTAGCAAAGTCACTTTTCCAGTAACAGAGAAATGAATCAGTTGACACAGCCGTGGCCTTTTACAGCTTGCAGGATTTATGGGGTCATGGGCTCTCTTTGTGGAGTTCTCTGTACAGTTGGGCTGTAGGTCAGTAATGCGTGAGCAAAGTCAAATCTCAAAATGCTGTTACAAAGTATTTATAACTTTTTTCTTTTTTTTTTTGCAAATCCTCAGACTGCCTCCCACTTCTGGTTGTCTGTAATTTAGGGCAGGACTCTGAAATAGAAAGGGGACACATCTGGGCGGTCTCCAAACAAGCTGAAATACATAATAGATGTAGTGTAGAAAAGATCTTTGAAGTGTTTATGGGTGTAACATTTTGTCATGTACCTACATATATATATGACCTGGTTATTCAGCTGAAATGCTGAACAAGCCACATCTTTAAACAGGAGTTCTTCAAAATACTTTGTTTTAAACCAAACCACAGCAGAAATCACATGCTGAGTTTCTGATTATATGATTTATCCTAGACTGAAAAATAGGGATGAGTTATGTAACATGGAATTCCTGATCACACCAGTTCACAGGAGCATCTAGTTGCGTTCCAAATACGTTTCCATGTTTTCATAGTAGAGTGTTAATCAAATGGTAGAGAGCAAGACCTGTATGCCGAAACCCTTAGAAATCAGGGCATTGGAAGCTGTTAAAACAGAGCTTCTCTCTGACTCTGTTTTCTTTAGTTTCTGGACCATCCCTTAAAATCAGATGATTGTTCCACTTAAACCAATACTGATGTGTATCTGGAGTAATTTCACCGACAGTTACCCAGGGAGAGGTTAGAAGAGACTCTGTGCATACTGAAAGCAATGCAACATCTCCTGGAAATACTTAGTCTCCAAAATGCTTATCAAAAAGAGCAGCAGCCCCTCATTTGAATTTAATTCCTCTGTGCACAGCCAATTCCAGCTGTGATGGCTTCTCAGGCTCAATACGAAAAGGTAATTTGGACAGGTGTAACACAGGTATTAGTCTTTAATTAGGACAAATTACAGATAAATCTGACAGTAAGAAATAGGTTAATTGCTTTAGACACAATTTAACAAGACTTAGCCTTTTTATAAAATCACTTTCCTTATAGAAAAAAATAGCATTTTTTAATCTGGGTGAAGGAGGAGGGAACGTTTGCTTTATTTTTAATATCACAATAAGAAAACTTTTTAATCTTTATAAAGAGACATTCAAACATTAGTTATTAAATAGTCAATATAAACCCTAGGTCAAACCTGACAAGGTATAATCTTTTACGGCTAACTGCAGACCTCTGAGCTGTTCGTAGGAGCAGCCCAGGTAACCTAATGGAAGAGACAACAGTCTTTTGCTCTCTTTCAAAGACAGCAATTTTGGAAACACGGCATTTATTGCACTTGTTACTTGAGTTCACACAGTCTCACTAATGTTCTAGCCATGAGTAAAACCAAGGATTGACTGGCCATCTGCTTCTCTGCACTTTCTGTCTGATTGGGGAATGAGAAGAAGGAACATGGGATGGAGTTCTTGCTCTCCCATCAATGTGGCTAAGCTGCTGCAGGTCTCACGGTACCGGAGGGTTACTCCACAACAGTTTGTGCTTTGTGCCATATGGTTTGCACTAGGACTTTGACTCTTGGTAATCACGTGTGCCCAATAACACACCCCAAAACTTGTCATGTAGGCAATTTAACCTTTCGTATAAATCCTGATGTGAATTAAACCATAAAAAAAAGAACATCTCAATAATCCTGATCGTTTCCTGTTGGACTTCATCTTACCATTAGCTATGTCAGTTGTTTATAAAGCCTGCTTGACTTGTTGGTTTTGTTTGAGAGGAACCTATGCAGTCTTTATATGTTGCTAACTGAAATAAAAGGAGTAGGAAAAATGCAAACATTTAATACATCTTCTTGTGGTCTTGCACATAAGAAGTTTTATAATAGTGTTTCCCAATTTATTGCTTTCCTGTAATCATTACTGGAATAGCTCTACCAAAACACTGATGGGACATACGATATGTTATAAAGTATTTGCAGCTTCAAGAGCTAAAGGGAGGGTCATGTTCTTCTGGCTGATTATATATCTGTCATACAGCAGACTGTGGCTCTCTTCTCTGAGAGAGCTAAAGCTTTGTTTCCCATCCAAGACTATATCTAGGTACCAGGAAACATTTATAATAACATGAGATTTATATGAGAGGAACCTATGCAGTCTTTATATAAAAAAGGAAGAAGAATGAGAAAAGGTTGATGGGGGGAAGAAAATGGTAGTTCGGTTCCTCTGGCATGGAATTACATGTCTGGACTTTATCTAGCAAGCAGGTTTGACATTTATACTGTGTTTATCTCAGTGTGGCATCAGAGATCTGGATTTCTGTCTGTGTGACTACAGCAAAGTCACTTTGCCCCTCTATGCCTCCATTTCCACCATAACCTCTTAGTTGTCTTCATTTAGAATTTCAGTTCTGTGGGGTTGGAATCTGTGTTCATTTGTGCAACCCCTAAGGCATAAATCTCAGCTGCAGCCTCTGCATATTGCTGAAATACAAACATGACTCTTTCTGTTGTGACCCTGAAGAAGCCATTTGATGTCTTTGCCTTTATTTCCTCAACTTTAAAAGGGACAGTAACTCACAAGTGGGTTATGAGGATTAACTGATTAATGAAATATTTTTAGCTCCTTAGAAAACTTTTAAGGACAGCAAAATATTGTTGAGGGAATGACAAATTCATTCCGTTTGTTTTTCATTAATTCACATCTGCTATACGATTGACTTTAAAAAATGCAGTTTTGATCAATCACAGAGAATAATCCATCTCATGGCAGAAGTTTTAAGTGTTGTAGCTGGCTTTTTGCAGCTTGGTGCCAGGAAAGTGGAAAGAGGAAGGCACTGTGCATATGTTTGCTTCAAGAATACCAGGAATTTTAATGATTTCCTGTGTCAAGTCTGAGGGTCCTCCTCTACCATTCAGGAGTGACCCTGTGCAAACAACGGTAGAGTAACCTCAAAAGACTCTAAGAAATAAAAACAAAATGTGACTCTTTTCAAAGTGCAGTGGACAAACAGAGCAAAAGCCTGTTCAAATTTCGATTAAGAAAATAGAACAGTGGTTCGTATCAAAGTCTGACTCATTTCAGCACACGAGGTACTGAGAGCCGGGCTGGCAGTCTAGGGGTAACAGCCCCACAGATGCACAAGGAACCATTCAGTCTTTGTTCTCGCAAGTAACCCAGGATTAGGGACCCTGCTATATACAGGGTACAGAACACAGAGAATTTGAGCACAGGAAATTCTATGGAGAGGCCAATAGGAAAGGGTCAGAAAAGCCCGTTTTTCCCAGGAATCCATGAAATAAAAAGTGACAGAATAAAGAAAAGGAGAACCTGCAAGCCTTTTATACCGATAGAAGATAAAATTCCTTTTTTCCAAAACATTTTTCCTAGAGAATGGTACTAAGCTCTAACTGTGGACAGAACGCTTCCTCAGAGATGGTGGGCACAGCTAGATGACTTAGTTGATACTGGCAGTGTGTAAGTGGGAAAACAGCTGGATGGTTTTTAATTTTAAAACATTTAATTTTCATATTTCAACAAGATTTAAGGTCTGGCTGGAAAGAGGTTATTTTTGTTACTGAAATTACCTAGCAATACACATGGCTCTGTTGACTTCACATATGTAAATATTACAGCCAATAACTTCTCAATGATATAATGCTCCATAAAGGCTTTTTAAGTCAGAAATATTCTGTATTTGTTTCCAATTTTCATGGCAACAGGAAACTATCATGATCTATTTCTATTTGCATGTGTATGAATATATGTGCATATAGGGAATTTCAAAATACAATAACCCTGGAGAGATGCTGAATACATTCAGACTGTAGAAGAGAGAGAGACAAGCAGCCTGATAAGTGAAGAAACGGTTCATTTTATTCGGTGCAGGCAGGCAGGAAAGGGAGTGCAGCATAAGCAAGACATTTCATTTGTGGTTGAATCCACAGATGAGCTATTGTAGAAAGTATTCTCCAAAACATGCTTACATGAGAGATGGGGCACGTGGTACTGATTAGATTTAGTACCAGCGGGGCAGTTTTATTACACAGAAACATTATGGTTCGAGAGCTGGAAACGTGTTTCAGTGTCCCTCTATTGTCACACTGCCTTAATGGGAACTCGTGGAGCTCCGCACCTTCTCGGAAAGGGCTCAGCACCTTTTAGCTTTGGCCAAAGTTATAGCTGGAAAGATTCAAAGATAGAGACAATGTTTTCTTTTAATAGTCAAACATGCTGGAAAACAAAGGGGAAAGCATGCCTGACATTCCACTGAAGGCAGTGGTTTCTGTCTCTTTTTGCACTTCAGATCACTTCCAGTCCCCTTTGGCAGGAAAGGAAGAGCCTGTGTTCGAGTCCGCATCGCCTGCTTTCATCCTGGGTACTGAGCTGATGCCTGTCACACGGGGAGCGATGCACCCCTTGTGTTCTCTGCTGTGTCCAGTCACTAAACACCTTCTTGCCTGTTAGTTGATAGATTAGCAATAAGAAGAAAAAAGATATTATAAAAAACAAACATTCACCCTCTTTTTTATTCAGCCTTTTGGCATGCTACTGATTTGATTTACACTCTTTTTATCTAGGTGATACCTAGAAGTTTAGTCAGTGGAACATTTAGTTGGATTTATTCAGATACAATAGATCTATAAAAACACAAGACAGAAAATTTTCGAGCATTCATTTATCTGAAAATGTCAGTAATTAAATAGGAGCTTGGGAAACACAGTGCCCAGAGGTTGTACAGTATTGTTTTTCTCAGGGCATCTTCTGAGCCTTGATATAACAACCATCCTGAAAAATGTTGAGTGCCATTCTGTGGAAGTACTTTTCCTGCTAGAAACAGGTTTACACAGCAAATCAAAATTATTTTAGAATCAGTTTAATCAAATCGAGAAGGTTAAGAAAATATATTAGTGTATGTTGGATTTAACACAACATTTCAGCCTTTATTTGTCTGTTTTCTTCTTTTTACCTCTTTTTTCTAGACTACAAATCAATATAAGGCTAAATTTCCAGGTCTAGACTTTGTTTCAGGGACTGTTTTTCCAAACCAGGGAGAATAGAAACAATAATAAAAAAACCCAACCATAAAAACCACAGAAGATTCTGCACTAAGCATATAATTATTCCTCCAGTGTCAGTAATTCCTGACTGGATTCATGGTGATGAATGGAGGACTCCCTAACTAATTTCACTTTTTGATAGGATTCTCTTTCAGATTTCCCTTTATCCTCATTTTAGTTGTCTTCTGATTGTTTGGGTTTACATATTGATTTAATTTGTTCATCTAACAAAAGTCAGAGTAACATGAACATGTATGATGTAGCAAATATGCAAGACTATATTATAAAAAAACACCACTACTGTGCTTGCTAGAAGGAAGTGCCAGGGGCCCTCCCAACATGAATTGTTAATTACTTTCCTCTTCAGCTGCCATAAAGAACTCATTAAATGCCCAATTATTTCCCTAAACAATGAGTAGCACTGGCCCCTCTTTGGCCTCTGTGCTTATTTATTAAGAATTACAACTTCCTCGATTGATACATAGATTCAGAGGAAAAGGAAATCCAACAGTGAAGCTGTTTTCAAGTCATCTGTCATAAAGGAAAATATAAAAAACATTTCTTGAATGATAAAAACACAATTTAGTTTTCAGGCCCCAAAGTCTAAACAGCAGCAATATGAAACTTTTCCAAAGGTCCTCACATTTTATTTGACCCTTGGGCTGAGGCTGAGGACATAGGAAACATCAGCCTGATGTGTCCGTTGCTTCTTAAAGTTCTAAGTGCTTTGTAACGGGAGAGTCGAGTTCTAGCCCTTCTTCTGATGGATGAAAGCTCTGCCTGAACAGGGTGCAAAAGCACTTGTGTTTGTGAATGAGGAGACATTCGAAAAGGCACTAGTTGGGAAAGGAGGAGCAGAGATGACATTACAGGAAGCATTTCAAAAGATAAAATATAGTAAATGTGCTTTGGGAAAGCACAGAAACTCTGAAGTCTAAGAAGTTAAACACAAAGAAAAATGAGGTAGAAAAGAAAAAGAAAACAAAATAAAAATAGTTCCATTAAAATATTTGCTGTCCAAGTGTACCCCTGGAATGTCTAAGGAAGAGCCATCCTGCCAGTGTAGCAGCTTTCACTCGCTGAGGGTTGGCAGGTGCAAAGCCTGTGGAAATGTAATGGGTCTGTCCCGCGTAGTGCTGCCGTCCTGATGTTCCACAGAAGCCAGTGGGCATTGAAAGATCTCAGGATTTTACAAAACCAAGCCCTTGAAAAGTCCAAGAGAAGTCATGTGTGCTGCGACAAAAAGAATAATAATAATAAAGAAAAGAAACGGTCTTGGTTAGATTGCCATGTGAAAAGCTGAGCAAAGGCTCATATGTAGCTCAATGTCACACAAGCAAGGTGAATAAAATACATCCTGAATGAATGTTAAGTTCTGGAAGAGCCGGGGCAGTGCTGGGGGCAGGTAACAGCGGAGATCATAGGATGGCTTTAGGCCCAACAGGCTCCTGCAGAAATCAGTGGCAACGTCATTGCTAGCGTGACACCACATAATGAACTTCGTCACTTGGTGATGCTGCTGGGCTTTGTCAGGACTGACCCTTGACGTGATCTTCTACAACCCCAAACAGTACTAGCGGACAGCAGCTGCTAATTGGTAGTTACTGTTTTTAGCAGAACTCCTCTACGTTATAGTGACAATTGTGCATTCACTTACCACACATAGAAGTTTATTACAGGGCAAAATAACAAACCACGTGATGGTCAACATCACCGTTTCATACTAGTCGTGGTTCTGGCCACAGCTCTGTTTTCCCCAGTCACACCAGTTTTCTGGGTGTTGCTCTTGGGAAGTACAAAGACTGAATGCTTTGGTCGCACAATAACAGAGTGCTCAGGACACTGTTACTATTTTGATTTGTAGTGCACTACTTTTATAACTTACGACATATTTTCTCGCAGAACGTACAGCACAATCTGGGCCTCATTTTCATGAGCCTTCATTGCTTGTAGACATGTTGTTATATTTTCCTATACTAACCTTTCTGAGGAGGAAAAATAAATAACTGTTTGACACACACAGCAGGAATGTTGGTCTGCAACCCAGGTCAATGTAAGCCTACAAAATTCCTCTTGGTTTTATTGCTGGCATTGTCATTAACAGTGTTCCATGCCTGTTATCTGGTCAGATGAATTCTTTTTCCATTATTTCAAGACATTCCAGTACATTAAGGTTGAAGTTGTCATTGATGTGTATGCAGTTTATAAAATAATGTTACCATTACCTCACCACCTCACTTTCCCATAAGATATCCTCCCTCCTAGCATTCTGCCCTGCAGCATGACAATGTCATGTACTCCTCCCAGTGATTTTCCCTCAGGAAAATCTACGACTGTGGTTTTTATAGTAATCGAATTATGCTGAAACCGTTGTTGCGATTTCTTCATATTTCTGGTGAGGGTTAGTGTGAAAGGTGATTTGGTGTTAGGTGCTGTCTGACTTAGAGCAACCAAATCTGGACACAATAGTTTGCTATCTACTTCAATTCAAATGCACCCCAGAAAACATTGCTTTCTTTACAGTCCATAGCAAAATTTTGTCCCACACTGGTGATCTCAGCAGCCAGACTCTGTGCTAGCAAACACTGCCAAGGCTGGAGTGTAGGAGCTTCCTCTTGCTGATGTTGACACCAAGATCACGTTGCTTGTTGCTGCTCCTCACCTTGTTCCTATTTACTTTCTTGCTTTCCATGTCTTCCAGCAGTGGGGCACAGAGCTCTTAACACATCCCCAGCCATCCATGTGCCCAGGCATGGATGATCTTCTTTGTTTTCCCTAATTCTCACATTGCAGACATCAATGACGCCAGGAGTGTGTTGGGCGTGGGTACACTACCACATCACCTTCCCAAGCTGCTGTCCTCAATTCGAGAGATGAAGAGTTCACGCACAATCTCTCCTCTGCCAGCTGGAGAGAGCAAGTGTTCCGTAGTTTTCTTCTTTCTGAAGATCTTCTCTGTAATACTGCCACATGGACACCTCTGACATGGTGGCTCTTTGGAATAACCATTTTCGTTTTCAACATGGCAGCGCTGTGTGTTCTGATCAACAGCCCACCGCAGCCAGCAGTCATCTCCTGAGAATCCTTATAGCTAAAACCCCCCTCATCTGTCTCCTAACACTATGTAACCAGATCGTCTGGTTCCTAGGATGTACCTTTGGGGGACTGTGGCTGGGATACTAATGAAGACATGTTGGAAAGAAGTGTAAATGAAATGGAGAAATATATGCAGATGGAGGGGGGGTGAGGTGCTGAAAAGAAGAGAGGCGGTTAAGTCATGGCATTTCCCTGAGAAGGCAGGCTGAGAAGGACAAGGCACAAAACCAGCACCAAAGCTAAAGAAGAAACTGAAGAGAATCATCAACCTGATGTAAAACCCAGTTCTGACAGACAAACTATCAAGACAAGTAAAGAACAACAGGAAAAGGCAGATTACATCTCATTTTTCGCACTGCTGCGAAGTCTTTGCAAAGTGAAGAAGCTTGTATGCATACATGGTGTGCTAGGGAACTGCTAGGAGGATTCCCTCTTGGAGCACTGTGAAAAGGGTGGATCTTCTGTTTTGTATCACTTTCATCTGGAAAGAAACCTATGTTGCCATTCCAAAAGGGCCTCAAGAATTGAAATACCATGAGGTAAGTAGAAGCAATTGTGAGATGAGAGACAAATACCTGGGCAAGTTCCTTTGCAAATCACTGCCGTAGACACTGAAAGCAGGTTGGTCCTTGTCATTAGTGCTACCATCTTCCTTCCAAGTTTATCGTGAAACTTAAATCATTGAACAGAGGCCACTAACTTTAATCCTCATTATGGAATAAATAAAAATAGACTGTAATCCAGGAGCTAGATTCCCAACTCAGTGAGTAATTACGTTCGTTCATCTGTTAGGAAGCAGCCACATTGCCTGAGTTTCCAGGGACTGGATGTCCACCAGTGCCCACCAGTGCAAACAGGAGATAGCCATCAGTTCGCAATAGCTGCCAGTGCTGTGGCGAGCAAACCTCTGCCATTTCAGGGCCCCTGCAACAACAGCTGTCTCATGTTGCAGAGAGGTGATGCCAGCTTGAGGATGCAGGTACAGGCTGGAGTTCAAAACATGGCAAATAATTATTATTATTCAAGGGTTGAAGTTATTTCACAGCTCCTTTTTGCAGCTAGAATTTTCCCAAAATAGCCTATCTTTATGTCCATAACTTTCATCTAAGACACATTTTAAAAGTCGTATACAGACTTGGGTTGAAAACTTAACTAAAATTATTTATTTTGAAGTATGATCACCCCATGACCACCAGTAATCCACGTGTTTTTTACAGAACTAGTGAATTCTTTTCTTTAATAAAGGGGTGGAGGTCAGCAGAATTTATTGCTCATATAATACCTGGACAAAGCTCCACTGTTCTATCTACATCCTAAAACTATGCAGGAAGATAGAAGTGTCGTTCATGTTAATAAATTACATTTTGTCTGTAAACTTCCGTTCTCAGATGAGTAGACATCTAAGCCTAAAATCCTTAATCATGTCATTGTTTTAAATTGTACTACTGGTCCATAAGACAGCCACATTGGTGCACCAGTGTAACTCAGTTGACTTGGGGTCTATTGCTGCAAAATTCAGAAATTTATCTGGAAGCTAATGTAGTCCACGTCAGACTTTTTTAAGCTTGTTGCCATTTTATACAAGCATCTAATTGCTCTAAAGAATCCCAGTCAGCTGCTGTAAGAAAACTATCTCTAGTAACCTGAGAGAATCACCAGAGCATTGCTCTTTCTAGGATCTTATCCTCTAAACCTTCTTCCATGTAATCAGGCTTGTTATCATTAAGTCTTCACTGGGATGTAAGTGAAGTTACAATTTCTCATTGCCTGCTTTAGGATGCTGTAACATTTCTGACCTGCATAGGTCCAGTCTCAAAAGTCAGGCAGACCTGTAAAAGCAATGGAGATTTTTCACAGAAGTCGGCAGATGGTACCTGCATGCAGGTGGATGCCTTCAGGAGACATACTCCAACAGTGCAGAAATGGAATTGAGGAAGACCCGTGCATTTTACTTCACACACCCTTTGTGGTCTCATAACCCTACCGTCTAAATTAGAATTTCTAGTTCAGAGTCTGTTTACAGCACTGGCTTCTTTTTCTTGGTCATTCTTCAAGGTTGTAAAGATCTGTCTAAAAATAATAATTAGAACGTGTCCCTTGTGCGCACTTCTGTCTCCTTTCTCAAATGAGACCAGCCAGAAAGTGGCTGACACGAATACTCACAGTCTTGGTTGAATATAGAGCATTGCTGAATACAGCAGGGCACCAGCGCATGCTGCTGTCAATGAACAATGGCGAAGGACAAGCGCTGAAACCTGAGTTCAGCTGCGAGGAAGAGATTCTTTCTGCAGAACTCTGTGATAGGAGGACTAGAAGTATGTACTCTGTGTATAGAAGCCTTCACAGATCAATGACAAAATCCCCTTGGTTCTCAATAGGCTTCAGTGTCTGGGGCATCTAGGGTAAATACTGCCAAAATTCCCCTTCTCTATTAATCTGTCAGGCTACTGCATACTCCAGAGCCCACTTTAAATTATTACTCTTGTCATCATTGTGAATTTAAGTGTATTTTGTTCTTTTTCAGCAGTTGAGTGTGCTGAGATGCACACCATCACTGTCATTTTACCTTCTTGTCTTTCTGCTTGGAATTGAAAAACTTGGAAGCATTTATTCTGATTCTGTACTTAACCATCACATAATCTTATTCCAAATATCTGTGAATATAAAAATAGGTCACTTTTTGAATATTCTCCTATAATTTTGCTTTAATTGTATATGTGAGGCACTCAAAGGTACCATCTGTGTTTGAAGATCCTTTATTACAATGTGATTTCCAAATTTCAGTACCACTATTTTATTTTGCTTTCAAGGCTAGGATGTTAGACAGAGACCCAATATGTTGAAAAGCCATAGCTCTGTGTGGGCTGTGTGTAGCCTCTTTTAGGTAGCCTGATATTCAAGAACATTCCCCCATAATGTTCTTGAAAATATCTAACATTTTGTACAATGAGCTCAATTCCAATAGGAAAAAATATCTGCAATGTTTTCAGACCTTTATATAAATATTCTTTTTCTCTCTCCTTTTGTTCCTTCTATCTCAAGAATGGATGTTTTATTAATGAGCAGGAACCTTCACTAAAGACACAAGTATCATCACTTTCTCCTTCTAGAGGAGTCTGATTTTTTGCAGGTTCCCACCATCATTTCATCAAAGATCTACCAGATTGCAACAGACACCCCAGATGGACTCCACGAGGTTGCTGATTCTTTTCTCTCCCAGTTACAGAAAGCTGTGCTTGGAATGAAATTATTTATAATTGCTATTACTAATGTTGCAGAGGCAAGTAGTTGCTGTTGGGAAGCCAGAGTTCTTGGCTAAGCTGGTGCTTGCCAGTGGCAAATGCAGTCTGTAAGAACAACCTCAGATAAAGGTCTGTCTCAGTACCGTAAGCTTTTTTTACTCTTACCAGTGTCCTAGCCCAGTCTGAAAGGTTTTACAAGCTTTGCAAAATAAGAAAGCTTTCAGATCCCCATTTAAGGCGAATAAAAGTGCTCTAAGTTCTGGTAGACAAGCTTGTCTGACACCTCCTCTCCAGGATCTTGTTTCATCCGTGTTTTGGTGTGATCAGGACAGTAAAAATGAATGCCCAGACAACTGAAAGCCACACTTCTACCCACACCTAAATGTGGGCGTACGACTATGGTAGGGAACAATTACAAATATACCTTCTGTCTTCCATTCCTTCCTCTTTGAAACCAGAGTTCCTCCACTGGTAGAAAGTAAATAGATTGCACCAGATTTTGTCCTTTAGACTTTGCTCTGACACGTGATGACTAAATGTTACCCTGATGTTTGAACTCAGTCACAAACCATCATACTGCTTGGTAGTCTAAGAATGTTTAGCCCGTGTCTGACCTCAGAAATCGTTACTGGAGTGTGGAAACAGCCCACGCCGTCGTTTCCAGTGCGAGGTGCGGGGGGGACCGGCTCAGGGTGTGACGCAGCTGCCACCTCTCGGTGAGGAGAGGAACAGTGATGTCCATGAAAACACGACGGGTTTTTCTTTCTTTCCACCTGTCTTTTTTCGATTCAGTGAATTTAAAAATCGGCATCAGTCAACCCAAGTTCAGTAGAAGACTTACCCTTCTTTAACGGAATGGTGGAGACAGAGTTATCTGCTGTTTATTTGTGACCATGTTCCTTACACCACAGATTCCCCACGAAAAATCCTTGAGCTTAGTGATGTTTAATCAGATCCCATTTTTGCAGAAATAACATTTGGGGTGACTCACTATGAAAAGTCCACATCTTTGATCCAAAAAGGATCATTTAAAAATTGTCTATATAGGATTCTTTAATCTTTCACTTAGTCCAAAAACCTGAGCAGATCTGTTTGGAGGCATCAGCAAGCCCTGGATTCATAGAGCGGCGAGGAGAGCAGGTCCTGTCCCCGGCTGGGGCTGCGCTCGTGTAGCATACGCTGTCTGCCCTAGAGTTTCAGAAAACACACATGCTTCTGGTACTGCATGCTGGTAGCAGAAAGGTTTTAGGAAGAGAGTTTTTGTGTCTGTTGATTTGTTGTATGTTGAGAGCAGTTTACACTAAGAAGACAAGTATTTTCACTCATGCATTACTCTCCTGTGCCACAAACAGTACTTACAAAGAAGTCATCAGGTGGATAATTGTCCAGCAGGTACTCTCTCTGCTAACTAGATTTCCCACCCATTATGTGATTCACTGGCTCTATTATTACCCATCGGAATATAATTGAAAAGCAATTTTTTCAGGGTGCATCTTGATCTACATTGGTTATTACCTTCACCCGTGGTGCTTATCTCTTAGAGTTCATAAAACATCTGTTTTGATGGGTACGCTTCTGTTCTCTCCATTCCTCAGATATATTACATGACTGTCTTCAATTTCCACATTTTCTTGTTACGCACATTTGTGTGGTGATTTCATCAACTCTCATCTTCAAAGCTTGTTTGCTCACAAGTTTTTCAGGTATACCTCTCCATTTCTAAGCATTCTCCTATCACATAATGTTGCTTCATTTCCTGTTGAACATCTTTGCGGGAAATACCAGCACAGTCCTCCCCGTTGCTCAACCCTGTGATAATGTGCGGCTTCATTCATCTGCTATTCAAATTCCGCTGCTTCATGAAAAACATTCCCTAGTGACATTTCTCAATAAACATACTTGTTCTCTCCCCACAGCTGTGACTCTCTAAGGTCACTCCCCAGCTCTCACTGTTGTAACATGTCCCGTACTCTCCGTGATCTGGAATTTCCCTCTCCCTTCTCCTCCATAGTTTGTATAAAATGCGTTAGTCTCGTGTTCTTAGCCTGGCGATCTGACTAGATCCTTCCATCTTCTCTGCCATATAAATTGATCTGCTAAACATGACTTTCCACCTCCCTTTATTTAGGTGTCCTTCGCTTACACTGA
Organism: Bucorvus abyssinicus; assembly: GCA_009769605.1. NCBI lineage: Eukaryota > Metazoa > Chordata > Aves > Bucerotiformes > Bucorvidae > Bucorvus > Bucorvus abyssinicus. Next base: position 3,613,277 of record CM020039.1, on the reverse strand, counting down.
ACCACCTTGAACTTGACCTTTCTGGAGATGCTACAGGACCTGCAATTTTGACTAGAGTTGCACAGCTGCACAAAACCCCATTCGGGAACCGTGCACATTATGGATGAAAATCTGCTCAAAACGTAAGGACAGGAACAAAATGTAACATTTTCCAGTATTCCAAACCCCATAGAGAATCACCCAAGACAAATTTAACAAGCAATCGTTTGTGTCAGACGATATGACAACTATTGAGCAAAGGGCTGTTGCTTCAGATGGAATATGTGTGACAGATGCTGGGTCCAGGCACATCGCTCTGAAACACCTCAGCAGAGCATTGGGATGCTGGTTTATTCTGGGCTGTTCTGATGGCACTTCTGCCAGTTTCTTGGATGCTCTGCTCTCAATCCTTAAGAAACCATTTTTTGCACAATGGTGTATTAATGTGTTCAAATTGAAATAATAGGGAGAAGATTTACAGTGATTATTAATAGGCAAGAATTGAGGGACACAGCCTGTTAATTCTATGGGCATATTCACCTTGCTTTTTAAAAACATTATTAAAGGAGATGCTAATTTTTCCTGTACTTTGTCTTTAGATATTCTTAAGTCATTCAGGAGCAGAGAGACCATTTTGCCTATAGACAGCTTCATTTTCCTGAGGGGGACACTGTGCCAAAGGCAATGGCACGCACTTTTATTGAAGAAATTGTCTACTTTCTGAGAACTGAACTAGGATCAATAACAAATGCCACCTATGTCCCTGAATCACTTGGATGGATTTGACTGGAGGTTTAAATGTGTAAAGTTCTACAGCCTATTACTAATTCCCTGAATCATCATAGTATGTGATCTGTTTTAGTGCCTGAAAGAATCTCTCTAGTATCCCTGAAATATAGTCCTGAATATAATATAATATAATCCTGAAATACAATTCCAAAGGTCATCTAGGAATCCCTCCTTTCTAACTCAGCTGGTCTGGTCGTCTTCTTTCTGAAGAGAATCTTCATAGCCTTAAACCTCTTCTCGGCAGAACAATGGCATGGAGAAATAGTATTTTTAAAGCTGATAATCCCTTTCCTGGCCTTGATATAAACTCTGAAGGAATGAAGAAAAACCATTTCTAAAATGTCTTAGGGCTTGTTTTTTTCTGAATATTTACCTTTCTTGACTGTTTGGTGATAAAATCTTAAAGGTTCTTATAAATCACTCACACCTCATGTTCCCCCCATACTTAGTATGTTTTTAAAATATATTCCTCATTGGCAGACTAGTACAACTACGGGAGTTAAACATCAGATTTAGTGTTCTTTGGTGGATCAGTACTTACACCGCAGCAATGCAGAGTTTGTTATTAATAACTGCAGTGGGAATGAGAATTCATCCTATGGAGGATTTGGTGAATGCAGTAGAAATGTCATGGGAAGATTCACATGCTTTCTGTTGTACAGCTTGTCAACAGAAAAATAGATTAGGCCGTATAGAAGAGGTTATACACCGACCTAGCTCTGGGTCTCCACAAAGAAATAGAACCTGTAAAATACTAGAGGTAAAAAGGAAACTTGTGTCTGGGCTTGCTCTTAAGCCCTTCTCATCTTTGGGACCAAACATTGCTGTTTTAATGGATAGTCCTTAAAATGATGGGGCGGGGTGGGCACAGGGCACTCAGATCTTACAGCTTACTTTTGGTCTGGCTGAGGGCTGAGAATATTCGGGAAAAAGTAGAGGGTATTCTCCATGCCAGTCTTCACTAACGAAGACGGCAGACTACGTTCTGTCACTGGGGAGCACAGGTGAGCGGCAGCCTTTGTGTGACACCAACATCTCCCAGTTCCAGAATCTCCATCCCACATCTACACCGACTTCACAGGAAGCACAGAGCAGGGGTTGCCTTGCCAGTGCCCTACCCAGGTGAAGAACTGGCATGCAAAGAAACCCGTATGTAACACCTTGGGGTTATCTATTTGGATGGGAAAAGGGCTAGAAAGTCAGTTATGAATGCATTTTGCTGCCAGAGAGCTAAGTGTTATTGCAACCAAAGAAAACTCGGCCACTGGCCAGAAGTGTGACAGTGATTCTGTGGAACCAAGACGATTCCCTGGAAGTGCTTCTGCAGGTCCTATGTGTTACTTCAGTCAATTTGATTGGGGAGTCTGTTTAAAGGAACACACAAATGAGAATCAGCTCCTTTTGCACAGTTCCTCTTCATTACCGACAACCTTCCTCTTAAAAGGCTTGTTGAAACTTTTGTTATTGTGCAGGCAGTCATGTTTGTTTATATCTGCTTCACCGACACGTTTAATGTCTCCTTGAGTCATTTGTAGGTACCACACAGCACACCCTCTGCTGCCGAAATTTATCCTTTGGGCTCCGAGCTAGGTCTGGTGGTGTTGCCACCTCATTGTGTGTAAACAAGGCTAAAAGGAATAGGGGGAGAAAAACTGCTTGTGAAAAACAAACAGAAAAATTACAAATATTCAGGTCTGTTCAAATCGATACACTCAGAGGAAACCTAACACACAGCTCCAGGTAACAGCTGTTGTAGGACCAACAGGGGGAACTCGCACCTGTTTTGTGAGTTCTCCCAAAAGGACAGTCATTATTTGTATTTTAGAAAAAAGATAAAAGCAATGCTATGTTGAAATTATAACTAGGGGAATATCCTGACCAAAATAATGCAGCTATTTTAAGTTGCAAACATTTGGTACCTAAACTGCTTGATCCTTTAACTTTGTCTTTAATTTGAAATTGCTCTGATGCCTATTGATTAGTTTCATCTGACACACAAACATCTGTTACAAAATACTGATTTTTGCATCACCTTTTAGCCAAGTAGGTTAATTGAATGGTGCTTGGGGAAATTATTTCAGATGCAGTCTCTGTCTGGTATTTGTCTCCAAAGAGCTGATGGAATTGTTTGACATTTAGCCAAGGTATCTGCTAAAACGGGAGCCTGAGCAATGAGGTTGTGAAACTGAGGTAGAGATTAAAGTTACATTTTGAAGAAACTTCATTTATTCCCTATTCAGACAAACCAAACAAACCAAAGGCCAGATCTGGCTTTCATTAGAGTTAGTGGAAGTTTTACCATTTTTTTAACAGTTGACTATTGGACTACTGATGTTTTAGGGAACACTTGGCACCATTGTCCCTGCAGTTTAAGTTAGCATAGAGTAGTGAACTGTCATGCAAACCCACTGATATTTACAAGTGGTTTGTATTGTACATGTATATGGAACTCAGGTCAAAATAGTTTCTTTTGGTTCCAGGTTTTAGTACAAATCCAAAACCTCGACTGGGTTTCAGGCAACGCTTAGCAGACACTGTGCTTATCTAGCAAGGAACAAGTGTTGCCTCATTAAAACAAGACAATGTATTTCTAACACCTCACCTTCTCAAATATTGAAGGGGAAAAGAAGGAACATTTTGTCAATTGAATCCTACATTTTACATTTTACATTTATGTGTAAAACATTCTAGAAGAGACAATAATGTGATAAAGCTTTTCTTTTTTTTTAAAATAACCCCTTTTCTAAAAAGTACACTGTAAAATGTTAGTGACAAACTGTAAAATAATGGATCGTTGCTGCAAAATAATCACAGTTTCCCATCATCTGTTGATCTGTGTATCTGCCAGGAACAACCAATATTATCAAAGCATTGACAATAAAACCAGAAAAGGGGGTGCTAAGTGATTTCTGTTTCTCCTTTCCACGGTCTGTTTTTATATCTCTTGCCTAAGTGTTCCACTGACATCAGGTTGCCTTCCAACTATCTTTCTTCACAGTGAAACAAAAGGTGTGAGAGTCAGTGCTTTGGGGTGGTAATGAGTGTCTTGTGCTGTGTGTCCCTTAGTGGCTTCTTTCTTTCAGTTGTCATTATTCTGTTATAGTTAGGTGGTTCCAGGCATTCGTACAGCCCCTTTCTCTTTGGGCTTTGGCTTCGTTTTTCTCTGCCCATGCAAAGGGCCACAGAAATAGGCTACTAGATGAGGATGAATCTGTTCCTTCTCTAGAGACTAAAGACCTTTGTATAGAGTTAATATGCTCCACTGATTTAATCTGTTGATTTCATTAAGCTATACATGACAGATAGAAAGATGAAGCTCATGGAATGTAGATTAGCAAGCTATTAGGATAAGAGAAGCAGGTTGCAAAGTCCAATACATTCTTTCCTGTATAATTTAGCAACTCAATAGATAAAAATAAATGGGCTAGCTTTGCCAATGAAAATTGTCTGTTTTACAATCAGTGTGTCATAATCTATGTAATGAAGAAGGATAAAACAGATTCCATTTTATATCCCTGAAACAATTTAGTTGTTTATACTTGTGGTGAGAACCTAATTAATCTACTTTAGAGCTGGCTTTTATCAGTACTCTGCTATCCACGTTCCCAAAGAGAAAACAGCGAGCCTGAGTCTTCCCTCACATTAAGAACATTTAGCACAATCCAACTTCATTGCCTTTACTGAATAACTCCTAATTAGTCTGATGTGAGATTGAAGTTACCAGGTCAGTGTGTTCAACATTTAGGAGAGACCACCCTAGACTTCACAGAGTTTATATGTGCTCTGAGCATGGATTATTATCTAATGATGGAAGGGGTTGGTTTAGCAGATGTGCCAATAAGCTTCATGGTCTACAGTGAGTTAATGAGTGCACTTTGACTATATTGATGTTATCTCGTTAAAAATATATGGTTTCTCAGGTATAAATTTAGATAAAATTAGGCTTCCAGGCAGTCAGATACACTATCAAAATAGATTTCATACATATATAAGTATTGAAAATACCCTCACCTGTCTAACTAGAAGAGCTCCCATTACACAAACGGGAAGAGTGTTTAAAAAACACTGCAACACTGCAACCATTTCTACATGTTCTCAGTTCTCCCTGCTTGGCTGTAAACCTCTGCAGTCAGTTTTATTTATTTATTCACTTCTTAACTTGCTGGGTGTGCTTCCAGAGCTGCTGTAAGCTGACATAAGTGCCTGCTGCTGCCAGAGGGAGAGGCCTGCCTTAAGTGTATGCTTCCATCACCTTCCTTATGCCAGCAGAGATGAGGGAACTGAACTGAAAATCAACCCAACAGCAGCACAATTTTCAGCCAGATCAGTTCTGTGATCAGCCTCAGCAAATACCTACAGAGATGCAGGCAGAAAGGAAGTGATGGGAATGCACAGCTGAGGAAAGTACAGGAGAAAAAGTGGGGCCACGGTGTTTTGGCAGTGGGTCACATGTACGGCAAATTCAAGGAGCAGCCACAAGGTATCACTTCATGACATGGCATGAGATGGCATAACAGCGCGTTGGTGCTCTGCTCACCCATCTTCCCTCCCTCCCCTTCTCATCCCAGCCATAAGCTCTAGCTACCTACCTTTATTTGCCAGCTATCACTTGCAAGACCACTTTTGATACATTTTAGCTTGCCAAGTATATAGAGGGTAAGAAAAGGTGGCATCTTCCCCTGTTTTAGTTAATTCATTTAGCTCTGCGAAAGGTGAACGTGATAGTCAGAACAGACGGAACAGATAACAGAGAGAGCAGGGGAAATCTGAAAGGTAACGCTGCTTTCACTGCTGCAGAGCTGTTGTGCCACGTCAGCTGATCACAGAACCATGGTTCAGATGCTCAGACAATGCTAAATATTTTCCACTATTCAGGGAATAAAAGTTAAACATTTTCATACAAGTCTGCAGGGAGGTACTGCGTTAATATTCATAGGGATTTTCATAACTCTTCCATTTGTAAAAAAAAGCAAGTGACAAAGCTCTACCTCCAGCTGGAAGTACATGGTTCTTCACTGGAAAATGACCCCTTAAATGGTCGCAGGGACGATTGGCCTGGAGAAATATTACTTAGCATTTGATTGTTTTTAAGTCGTCCCACTAAGCAGTTAATTGTTGTGGCCTACCTGCTGATGGCCAGCATTGGAGTGTGAGCCAAATGGAAATTGAGCTCAGAATACGCTACAAGCTGACCTGAACTAACAATTCCAGACACTCATATAAACCATAATTCCAGCCCTGCGGGCCCTTCTCATGTGAATGAACTTTGCTCACTAGTTCTATTAAATCTATATTGTGAAGTGATTAATGCTCCATCTATAGCTGATCCAAAAATCATTTATTAAAACAATTTCAATGTTTTGTTGTGTTCCAGTGTTCAATATTTCCAAAAACTTCCTTGTTTCTCATTTGTGTTTTTGACTTTTAAAAAATGCTGGTTTTATTGAAAGTGTCAGTGGAAGAGGAATTAATTTTCCAGCTCCTGCTACCCATAAATATCTGATACTCTGACCTGGACAGAAGAGGGGGATAGCGATGGCCATTAAGTCTCACAGTACCTTTTTTTTTTAGATTCTGATGGACTCCTGGTGCAATAAGAACAGGTTTAGGAGTTCTGTTGTAGCTCAGATTTTTCATTTCAGTTTTCCATAAGCTTGGGAAGCAAGGTCCTACTGCCATTTGAATTTAAAGTCATCTTGTTCTGTCTCTGAGCTTCATAAATGTCTCCAGGGGTAAGGTATAGAATTGGGCTCATTTTACTACTGCTCCAAAACTGGAGAGACTTGCCAGTATTTCATAGACAGAATTTATCTTCAGAATGGAATGTGGCTGTGTTCGGGCAAACTGGATGCAAGAAAGGCAGTGTTCTTCCCCAACTTCAGTGAAAACTGAGCAGTACTAGATGGAGACAGGAAAAGGACCAGACAAACAATTGCAGCTGCACCGCTTGCAGCCCCCACGAGAAATGCTTGTGGAGTGTGCTGGTTCAAACCCTGGTCATGTGCTGCAAGTGATGCTTGTAAAACCCTTCTCAGCTGACGTGTATGATGCAAGGCATTGCATAGGTATTTTGTACTGCAGAGAGCCTGCAAACAGCTCCTGGCAACGTTTTTGTTTTGTTTATACAGGGCACAGCTGGGAGCTGGTACTACACAGTGAAGTGATACAATATACTGCTGAAGCCATCATCAAAATTTCAGTGTAACATTTTGAGATAAGTGCAAACAGACGTACCTTACAGCCTTAAAGGTGAGAGTACAGCTCCCTCCCTCCCTCTAGGACATAAGGATGTCTGTGTGCACATATACACGCTTCAGCTATCAGCTCGCTACGTTCAACTGTCGTGGAGTGCTCTGTAATACATAGGTTTTACTTTACGTAGGTTTTACTTAGATATGGCCAGATTGTCATACAAGCTCAAATACTGGTTCATTACCTAAAGAAATGGATAGGATTTTAAAATTTCTTTATCTAGCAACTGTGGTGATGCTGTGAACTGACCTGTTCTGAAAATATGTCCCCCCTTGGGAGTGCTCTGACATGGATTAAAATAGGACAGTTATATGTACTTGATCTCACCATATCCCAATGGGTCAGTGGAACAGTTACTGCTTTGTCACATAGCAAGTCCTATTCTTCTTTAAAAAACAAGAGGGGTATTTGTCAGGATAAGACTCATTACACTCCTTCTGTTCTGGTATGACAGGAATTTGAGGTGGAGTGGTGCACAAGCCAGAGTTCCCATGGGATTGCAACAAGCACCTGTTCTGCCCAGGTCTATCCAGAGTAATATTCCTTTTACATTGAGAATGAACTGGCCAAACCAAGGCCTTCTTAAGTCCACTGTAGTTTAATAAATACAGACTCCTGCTTTAGCAGTATTTTTTTAATCCAGCATATAGGTCAAAGTGTGAATTCGCCGAGCACCTGAGACCTACGCCCAGTTCCCATCAACAGATCAAATCTTTGAGTTCTCATTCAGCCCTTGCTCAGGCAGAACCCTCGAACACTGAGTCATGATCCAGTGTCACAGGCATCGCACTAATCAGAACCTGTCTGGATTTAGCTGGTGGCAGTTGCTTCCCATGTTTTAGGAGACAGTTCCTTAAACTTCTGTACATCTGGGTAACATTAATAGACATCTTGGTAACTTTAACAGAAGTTGAGAATACTGTGCTTCCCAGAAACCATTCACCATTCAAAAAGATTCAGGGTCTTAGAGCATAGCGTGTATGACCTACAGGACTGCATGAGAGCCTTTAAAGATGCAGCTTTACCAGCTTGATGGCTGACGTGTTGTGCAAATCACTGACCTTGAGGGAATTCTTCTGGTAAACATCACTCTTCCTGCTAGATCCTTGAACTGTTAATTGGACACTGTTAACAAGGATGCTGTATGCGGCATCAATCAATGAAGGCTGATAAACCTAATAATAAGAGAGTGAACCCAGCAGTTTAATTTTAATCACTGACATAGGCCACGGATCATTTCTTTGGTCTCTGTTCAGTAGCGTGGCAAAAACCTCGCCTTCTGCTGCCTCCTGGACTTGCCCTTCAGTGTCAGGTAGATTTTCAACCTGCAGAGTTCAGGCGTGTTATGATTTCAGTATGTTACATGTATTCTGAGTCGATAAATTAAAAAGCATAGTAGTTTGTGGGTCCTTTTAATAGAGGATATTCTGCTTGAATCGATTTGTCTGTGTTAATTATGGAACCTTAAAGGGGAATAGATAAAACCCGTGAAAATTACTAACACATTGATCTAAGTCCAGCAAGATTCTTTGCAAAACTAAGGACTATTAATTTTATCAAGGGTAATCAGGACATACAGACCTCATTTTAGTCTGTTTCTGAGGTCATTACAGAAATACCACAGTTTTCGGTGACACAATACAAGGTTAGTTTGAAAAGTGGCCTAGCAGTATGCAGTCTGGCTTCATTTTTTTAACAGATACTAATGCAAGTGTACATGATTGTCATGTGAGGATTTTGTGGGGAAAACGTGAACTCTTTTCATCTCGTTGGAGATTGAATTCTGCTTTCCTTCTGTGCTCATTATTTGCCCAGTATCAAACAAATTCACCATAAAAATCTAGGTATTTTTTTAGCAATTCTGAAATGATACAGTGCTTTGCTATCAATTTTAAGTCATTTTAATTGATCAGCTGTTGAAAACAAAAGAAAATCTGGCCTAACCCAGATGGCTGAATGCATTTCTGAAAGCTTGATACATTTTTACTTATCATTAGTTATGACATTTTGAGTAAATTTGACTGAAGTTATAAAGCAGTCACTTCTAAAACTACTTCCTATCTCCATACAGATAGGGAGATTCGTCATCCCATTTGCCATCTAATTGTGATTACAATTTTAATTCATTTGGTTTAGTGTTGGCTATTTGGGAAGATTGCCAGCAAGTAATAATTTTCAAGGTTAGCATTATTGATTAGAGAATCAAAAATACCCCGTATATCTAAGTTCATCTCACAGGTGTAACAGCTGATCCCAGCCTTTTCAACAAAGCTACACTTTTTGCCTCTGATTTGTTCCATAAGATCTAAAGTAACTCAAAATTTCCCTTCCATATGGTAAGTGGGTGTAGTAGAGCTGCATATTCTAGGAACCTTCTTCAGATGTAAAGGTATTTTGGTGAGTCATCTTGATGTAAGCGGCTTGAACTTCGCATGGGAGTTCAGTGGCATTGCTGGTGGGGCATTCTGGCATTTCTATCTCGTTATGTTCCTCCAGGAATTTTAAGAGCTGGGGAGGAGGGGTACATTGGCTTGAGGTGTTGGAGTGAGAGGCTGGGAAACTCTTAGGAATATCTGGGCTTTTGAAGATAAATCATGAGTTACACATGGTTGTTACTTGAACTAAATCCAAAGGCATATTTAGGGAATATCTGGAGAATATAGAGTATGGCTATAATTTATGCGACACAAAGTGGAAATTGTGTCTGTTCATACTACTCTTAAGACTTAAACACGCAAATTAAAGGCTTCCTCAAGGGAAAGCAACTGAAGGAGGTGTCTCGCAGAAAATCTGTGATGTGTTTCAGATGGGCTCCTTTGTTTCCTCTGCAAATGATATTTTCTACGTAAAGAAAATGTGTTTTCAGGGAGTCTGATTTAGGTTGATGTTCTGGCAGTCTAATGTGGCTCAGTCAGCCAAAATACCAGCAAAACGCTACGAAGATTCCCAGTGGCTGGGTTGGGTAGAGAAGTGAGAGAAGGTAAACAGGGAGTCTCATTATTCCACCAGCATCATTTGGAATGGAATGGTTCTTGGGCTTGTCCAGTTAAATAAACTGTTTCTAATAAAAACTGCTTAACTGCCTCCAAGTATGGTAATTCCAGAATCAGGGATTAGCAAAATCTGAACTTTTAAGGAAATCACTTAGTGGAAGAGGAATTGTTCACTAGCGAAGCTCTTCACCTCCACGATTCTTGTCTCTTTCAAAGAACTAATAAATTTGTGAAGAATAACTTCTCCTTGAGTCTCCCCTAATACATCGTGATTATCCCAGCGCCCACCAGTTGTGTTCTTCAGCATAATTTCTACCCGTCTGCACAGGACAGACATCACATGTACAGATCCCTGTAGGACCTTCTTTAGAAAGTTGGCCTCAAATTTGCCACTTTCCATTCCCTGAGGTCAGATCCTCTTGTAAATGCCAGGTCACGCACCATGGTTAGTGTATCCTTTAGGAGCACATAACCTGGCATATCACTTGTCACTGTTTTATGGATTTGTTCTAGCACCTTTTGTGCTGACGTTCCACTTCACGACAGATCCTCCATTCCATTCCCTTTTAAGAAAGGCTCTAATACAAGACACTCTATGTACTCCTTCACAGTGATCAAAGACACAGTTTGTTTAGCTTTCTACTACAGCCTTGTCTTCTTTTGGTGCACACTGAGCACTTAACGGCCTTACAGATTTTCTGGCAAGATCTCCTGCTTTTGATGTGTTGGAAAAAGGATTTAATTCATAGCGCTTCTGCCATAGTAAAATCTTTCTCAGAACTACTTTTGATTTGTCTTATTTCCTTTCTAAATCTTACTAGCCAAACTTTATGGGATTGGGGTTTTTTTCTCCATTTGGAAACAACTTCATTTTTTGGAGGATGTCTCTATACTGTTAGTTCTCTACATTGGCCTGTTATTGAGCGTTCTGGACTGTTTTGGTCTTTGTGAAGCACACCTGCTCACTGGTACGCCTTTGTTCCGAGTATCCCATATTTCCAACGTCTTTAAGTGGTTTCCACACCACCTGCAAATATTTTACATTTCTTGCTGCTCTTATTTTTTTAATTAAATACTGGTGTGGTGGTTTGCTGCGTTTTTTTAATCTCTATTTTTCCAAGAAATTCAGACCTAAATACATTTTGGCCACTGTTGTGAGCCACCAAGTGCCTCTTTCACTGTAATATTTTGAACCATGTCTTGCATACTGCTTGGTGCTAAGGAAGACTTTTTCTTCTTGTTTTCTTCTTGTTGATAAATGAAAGTTCAAAAATTTTTTTTCTCAGGTCCCAATTTTAATGTGTTTGAAAGCTATAAAGAACTTTGGACAATCTGCTAGCAACAAGACTTGTGCTAAGCCTGTTGCTCTTCCAGGTTTGAAAGAGGCATGTGAGCAAAGAGGTAAATGCTTCTACAGGTACTTATTTCTGCTGTTTTGTCCAGGTTGTTCACAGTCTCTGTGAGAGCACAAATGTAATTACTTTGGTCCACTAGTGGTCATTTCCTACAAATCTGATTTATAGAAAAGGAACATGACAGTACTTTTTTAGACACATTGTCATCAATATGATGAAAATAAACATGAAATACATAAGGGACATATCAGATGGGAGTGATTAGTTTTTAATTTTACACTCATATCTCAGAATAAAGATGTTTATATCACGAAGTTAGAATTGCAGTTTTCGGTTCTGCAGTTGTCTCCCTTTGTGACCTTGGACAAATCATACATCATTTCAGTGCCTCTGTTTTTTTATTTGGAAATTGATGATCGCTCCTCTTTATATGAGAGAGGTTTTATGAAGTCCTTTCATTGACTTGAGGCAAATAGATAATCTGATGATGTAGAGACACTTGAGATTTCAAAGGAGAGGATGCCTGGGCTTTCGTGTTAAGCAATCTTCGCTGAGCAGTTGTTAATTCAGCAGGACGTAGTTTCATAGCGACACCACTCCTACACAGCAATGACAAACTGGGATCCAGCAGACAGTGCTGGATGTGGTTCAGTCGACTAAAGGGCACAGCCTCAGATGCCCTGACCCAAACGCAGTCCTCTCCCAGCTGCCCTGTCACAGAACCACCTTTCCATTCCCAGGAAATGTTTATCGCCTGCTGTGTATGACCTCTTCCCAGTCAGCTCCACACCATCTTTGGTAATTAACTACAGACCTCTTGGGTCTCATCAGGTCTTTTCCTGTTATCACTGTATGGTGCAGATTTAACCAGCCAGCCTCACAACTCTGCTCGTTCCAGGAAAACAGCACAAGGTTATTTCATGGCCTTGCCCGTCTCCCTCCCCGCAGTGGGAGCACAGGCTGGGGTTTATTCATTAAAATATTAATCAATATTAAGCATATATTAGTAATTTCATATAGCTGGAAGGCACTGCAGAGGGGCTCTCTGATGTCCTTGTACTTCTACCTGGCCAAGGTCAACGCTGCTTCACCACACTACCGTTGCTGGTGAAAACGCAGGATGGGGCTCACCGCGTTCTTTACCACCGAGAGCCTCAGCAGAGCCCGGTCAGACACGGCGTGCTCCAGCTGTGCTGGGCCTGAGCTACTTCCCAATGACCAAACGCTGGTGTTTTCGAAGCAGGACGAGGGAACGCCGTTCTCCCGCCGTTCTCTGTTGGTTCCAGCCAGGCGGCGGCAGACAGCGCCGCCTCACCGGGCTGTCCCGCCGCCGGCGGGCACTCCCCGGCCCAGTGCCCACAGCGCCTTACACACAGCTTTGCTGTCTCTGTCCGTGCCCAAGCGCTGCTCTTTCTTAGACACTAAACTCCAGACTAAAACGCTTTTGCTCGCCCTCGCCCTCGCCCCGCCCCCGATCTGTTTTTACACGACGGCCGAGCTCCCTTTCGCCCCGCGGCCCTCCCCGCAGCAGGCGGCGTGGCGCGGCGGAAGGCTTTTGGCGGGGCGCCGCGCGCGGCCGGAAGCGAGTGATCCGAGCGCGGCACACTTCCGGCGTGATCTCGCCGCCCGCCCCGCTGCTCGCACGCCGCGCTTCCTTTCCCCATGGCCGCCTCTGTGGTGAGTCCGCGGCCGGGCCGGGCCGGTGAGAGCTTGGATTGGGGCCGCGTTTCGGAGGCTGCGGAGAGCAGCGGCCTCGCCGAGACGCGGCGGGGAGCGAAGCGCGGGTTCTTCGTCTCCGGGGCAGCGGACGAGGGCGGGGAGGGCCGCCGAGGTGCCAGGACATGTCGCGGCTCCGTTGACGGGTGGAGCAGGGAGGGAGGGAGGGAGGGAAGCGCTCCAGTGCAGGGGTGTGCGCGTGGCTCCTTCCGACGGGTCCCTCGGGCCCTGGCCGCTCCCGGGGCAGAGCTGGTGTCCGCCTGACTTCGGCGGGTTCCAGCGGCCTCAGCATCCCTGTGCAGAGGCCTAATGCCGGGCAATGGTCTGGTGAACCACCGTGATTTACAGAGACCATCTGCAGGGGCCGTGTAGGTTGGCTGGCTTCTTGGAACTGTCGTCAGAGTTTTAGAGGAGGTTTTTTTTGCTTGGTTGGTTGTGGGTTTATTTAAGTATGGCTTTCCTGTTAAATACTAGGAAGAAAGATTACCGAGTGAGGTGATTAGACATTGGAACAGGAGCTCAAAGAAACGGGGAATTTAGACCAGATGACCGCCAGAAGCTTCTTCCACCCTAAATTGTTCTCAGAATTTAAAAATGTATTTTGAGCTGTGGTTACAAAGAACTTGTCTGGAGTATCAAAACCAAAAAAGGCTTATTTTCCATTTAACTTACATTGCAGGTACCCTGACAGCTCTCTCCAGTCTCTTGGTGTTTCTCTAGTACTCTCTCTCACACCCGTTCTGTCTGTTTGGCCGCTCGTGGCAATGTGTTTGGCTGCTGGGTAGAAAGTGGATGTGTACAAGTGTGTGCTGATGGAGAGGTGACAGCCGCCTACTCCAGATAACGTAACAGGCTGCACTGTGATCACTGTTCCCTTAGTGGGAGGCCTGACACTCCCGTCCCAGAGTGTTTCTCTTGGCACTTGCTGGAATACAGTGCCTTTAAGACTTCTTTGTTGTATTTGTTTGGAATTGGACTGTGGGTTCAGAAATTGTCAAGACCAGAAGGTGAAGAGCAGGCTTGTGTCTTTGCAGAGGGAGATCAAAAGAATAGTGTGTAGTGTCATGTGACTATCTGGATTTGTGGATTAAGCAGGGGTTCTGTGACAGTCTAGTAGGTATTTTGCAGTATGGAGGTTGCTCTGAATGGGCGTGTTTCTTGTGGTAATACTGGAGAAACTCCTGGTAGTGCTGATGTATATTCATTAAAGACTGCCCAGAAAGTGTAAGCAGTTAAATTGTGAAGTACCGATTGAGTTGCAGGTATTGACTATATAATGCTGAAATAGATTCATGATAAATGATAATATTTTAAACAAAAGATGGTAACGGAACCAAATGGAGTTTTACAGATGTATGGGCAGGAATTTTGTAATCACTTGTTTTCCAGGATGTCACAGTTCAGGGTCTGTAAGAGATCAAGGGCCAAACAGCTGAACAAACTGACCAACCAACCAAATGAGGTCATGGTGCAGTGATGTGACAACAAAGTGTTACCTTTGGATGGATAAAAATAGAGGTGTGAGGAAAATTATGAGATGTGAGGAGAAGGCTTTGGTTTTTTACCTGTGAATATAGCACTGGAGTGATTGATACTGGAATACATTCAGCCTGTGTGTGTGCTCTCTCTTACTCTCTCACTCGTTTTTATATCTATATATCCAATTATATCTATTTCTGCATTGTATATATAAAGGTCATTTAAAACATGAGGCTGTGGTGGCAGTGTGATGGGGTTCCCATAATTTGCAGAAACATGTTGAATAAATCTTGTTCCTTAATTTGATTTCAGAACAGCCATCACAGCAACCAATATTTCACTGAATACTTGCATGTTCACACCACTTGTAGCCAGCTGAGGCCCATTTTTCAATGTAAATATTTACAATTTAGATACAATAAATATATCATCATTCAAAATGAATCCTAAAACTGTCACCTTGCTAAGAGCTGGTACCTCTTGCAAGTAAGAGAGGAGTTTGGAATCAATTTCAACATTATTTGACATCATCTTTCAGTGAGGCTGGAAGACCAACCGAAGTGACTTGCTGGAGAAGTTGTGCAGATGACTAGATCACAAAAATTGCCGCACTTAAGTAATTTGGTATGATTTCTTCTCTCCAGGATTTCAAAACCTATGTGGATCAAGCTTGTAGAGCTGCAGATGAATTTGTCAACATTTATTATGAGACAATGGATAAAAGAAGAAGGGTATGTAGAAATTTTGACAAAAATTAGAACTGTCTTGTGCATTTTTGCTTCATTTTCTAACTACCTTTACACTAGAAAGCGGCTGACGGTGGATTACTGTGTATTGTATTGGCCAGATCGAGAGCTCTGTTCCTCTTACGCTGCCCAGTAGAGGATTTCATGCTACTGTACAGCAGTGTGGTGAAAAGGGCCCTTTTAGAAGGTGCCTTAGACTTCTGCATAAAGTTCTGGTCTGCTGCTGCAGATAACTGTCATTTTTAAGTTTCTACAGCTCCTGGTCTTGTCCACTTGTTTTTTTAACCTGAAATTACACTTCCTGACATAATCTGTGTTGTGTGCAAACATACACCCCCCAAAAATATCAGCGAGAAACTATTCTGGCAAGGCAGCACTATCCTTTTGTCAGCAGCTGGTTCTGTCACTAGCTTTGTTAAAGGAATCTCATCAGTATTTTAATTTGGAGGCATGTGAGTTGCTGTGCGACTAACAAAGCAGAGTATGTCTCTGTTTTAATTCTTCGACAGGAGTACTAATTGTTAAAATGAGCTAATATTTCAGGAGGGCTTTTTATCTGTCAAAGTGACAGAAGAAATCAGTAATTCACAACATAAGGATTCAAATAATATTATTTTGTATGTTGTTCATTGTGTTTACACGTTTCCTCCAATTATGTATTTTCATAATCACTCAGGCTTTATCGAGACTCTATCTGGACAAAGCAACGTTAGTTTGGAATGGTAATGCGGTGTCCGGGCAAGAAGAACTGAATAAATTTTTTGAAATGTTGCCATCTAGTGAATTCCAGGTTAATGTGTTGGACTGCCAGCCCGTTCACGGTAAGGTTGTATTAGTTTACTTATTTATTTTTCAGTCCTTTTATAACTATCAAAAGTGAACCCCAATTACAATAATGCTTAATACTTCTTTTGGAAGAAGCGT
Organism: Bucorvus abyssinicus; assembly: GCA_009769605.1. Classification (NCBI taxonomy): domain Eukaryota; kingdom Metazoa; phylum Chordata; class Aves; order Bucerotiformes; family Bucorvidae; genus Bucorvus; species Bucorvus abyssinicus. The sequence continues at coordinate 3,597,044 of CM020039.1, read as the reverse complement.
AGAGAAAATACTGAGGGTTGAATTGTCAAGTTGTGCATAAGTAGAGTGCAAATCAAGAGATGCATCAACTTTTTCTCATGTCTGGAAAATTATTTTAAGGACTGTTTTGTTGAGGTCATATTCAGATGTGGTGTATTGACATGTGTGGAAAAAGTCTGGCTGATCAGGTTGTGTTGTCCTTGACAATGTCCAAGAGTCAAGAGACCTCAACTGTAGCCTCTGATACTGACCTGCAGTATAATGTGGAACAAATCATTAACCTGTATGTGCTTTGATTTCTTTACATCTGGAATAGATGTTAAGTTCTTTAAATTTCTGATGAACACACTGCTAAAGAAAGGGTTACGTAATTGAGAAGTTAATAAATTATTTCTAATGGGTATTTGGGGAATGTAAGTAAGGAAAAAGTCTGCGGTCAGGCACGCTTGCTTTGCTCTGCTGTGAAAAACATACAATCCCTAATAGCGGGGAAAAAAAGTGTATGCAATTTGCTAAATATAAATATATATGTGTATATCTCACCTACTGAGAGCTTATGCTAAGCAAAACCTCAGGTGTTTGTTATAGTGCTCTAAAAGGAACAACATGAGATGAAAAGCCATTAAGAAGCAGTGTTGGCAAATGAATTGTCTATGTAGAAATGATGCAACAAAACTGTACTTGTCACGGACGCGTAACCAGTTGTTAGCCGATAACTAGCATAACCAGAATTGAGTGAAACTTCTACGTACGTCTCCTACTTCTTTAGCTGTTAGTCTTTGTTTGAGTTGTTTTCTTTATACTACTTCTCCTTGTGAAAGAGCAAGCTACGCAAGGCCAGACAACAGTCCTCGTGGTGACAAGTGGGACAGTAAAATTTGATGGCGACAAGCAGCGCTACTTCAATCAGAACTTCTTGCTGACAGCACAAGCCACACCTACCAACACAGTGTGGAAGATCGCCAGTGACTGTTTCCGCTTTCAGGACTGGGCCAGTTAGTGAGGACTGGCTGCAAGAAGTGACCTCTCTCAGTGGACACGTTGACGTTAGCTGTGCAGACAGCCGTTCTCCATGCCTGGGAAACGCTCGCTCGTCGTGTTGCATCTGTCATTATGGAAGGTCTACAGAGGTTTCAGGGTTGATCCCAGTGACCGTGGGTTTAGTAGTCAACAACCTTAAACTGTGAGAGGTTGCTCGCATTAGTCGAACCTAATAAAATGCTGAAGGCAGTGAGCTGTGTTGGAATCATTCCTAAAATGCCTTACATGCAGCTATGCTGCCACCTCCAGACTTATAGTATGTGATGCTGAATGCTGAAACTCTCCTATTTGAACACAAAATCCTCTTAATGTACAATTCTGACCAAACATTTTCAATTTGAAAACATCTGTTTTTACAGTGGCATCTTCCCTCTTTTGAAGAAGATGCTTGTGGCATGTAGATAGAATTCTCAAAGCTACCTACTCTTCATCATAAGAGGCTAGGAAGGATTGACAATGATTTCTACTGGCCATGAAAGTAGCAAATATAGCTCCTCAGTATGTAAACTCTCAAATATCAATTCAGTCCTTTCCAATATGAAAGGACTAAATAATCTCACCAGGTTTCCTTTTGGGTTAAGCTTCTCAGACTTTGGCTCTAGTTCATGTACATCGATTCGTATGCGGGGCACACCGAATGATTCAGAGCTCCAGTGCCAACAGCTCCTGTCACATGCGTGTGAAGGACTTCAAACTGATTCTTTTCCTTTTGAGGTCTTTCAGTGTAAGAAATAGGTCGGTTCCATCACTTCTGTTTGCTTTAACTGTTAATTCTGTTGCCCTGAAGTTTGACTGTTTTTCCCACCTTCACTCTGCAAGTTTTGAATCCCTATTGTCTTTTCAGGAAGTGTTGTCATAAAAGGTGGCACTGAAATTGTGTATTACTGTGAAGCCTTCAATTTTTCTCTTCAGTACTGTTATTCAGAGCAGGTGCTTTGATTGTTTTCAACTTAGAACACAAATACCATCTTCCCCTCATGTAGGTTTTTACTGTAGTTTTTATGTTCTTTTAAAATATTACTTTTAATTATTAATTCTGGGGATTTTTTGCGTGTCTTGCTTTAAATTTGCTTTAATTTTAAAGCCTTCTCCTGCTTTAAAATAGTTTCCAAGACCACAGGTTAAGACTGTCCATCTTAACTTGGGAATTTAAGAGTAAAACTGAGTATCAGCAGTTTTAAACTGCTATGTTTATATTTTGAGTTTAAAAAAAAGTCAAAATTTAGCTGTACATGTGAGAGTACTTGCTTGTAACTGAAAATACATGAGGGGAACTTGTAACTCTGATCTTAATACGTGTTGCAGTGACAGCAGCAACCTGAATACAGAAGCAGTTACAACTGCAGCTCACTTGTTTTTTAAAAACTTAAATCGGGAAAACTGTGAAAATGAGCAATATCTAACTTGTGTAAAACATCTGTAGTTTGTGATGTAAACCCACACGTTATGGGATGTTGAGGTGAAATGGGTGGATTTATTATTTCCTTTTGAGGCACTCTAGTCTTTTCATCAGTTAAGTTGGAATTATAACCTGTCTCTCTTCAGAAGCTGTTCATGTTCTGAACTCTTGTGTAACTGTTTTTCGGCCGGAGGAACGTGAATTCCTGCAGAACAATGCAGCAAGTCCAGAAATTTTGAAAACTGTAAATACTGTAAATACAGCGTTATTTCTGTATGTAGTGAAGAAAGGATCGCTCTATTTAATTACTGTTTGTTCTTAACAGAATATGTGAGGTTCATATATTTGTATTTCTTCTACAAGCTTGAAAAGGAAACTTACCCCTAAATTTAAATTTGCCTGTTACTGATACAGCATTGCTGGACCGTGCTGCTGGCAACATGTGCTTCTCTGGTTCTTTCATTTGCTGTTGATTACCTAAGTGGCGTAACAGGTCTACTTTGCTTACACAAGAGGTTTGACTTTTGAAAGGTAGTGATGGGAGCACCTGCAGCATTTGCTTGTTGGACTGTGAAGGCAGCCACGAGAACACACTCTGATATCTGTATCTGATAAGCTTGTCCTGGGAATAAATACTTACTGGATATTTTTATTCAAATTTTAATTTGTATAGTAGTTTTTAAGCTTTTTGTAGGCAGACTGGGAGATTCAGACTATATGAGGGAATGTTTCAATCAGATGTTATTCTTGTAAATTATTTTCTTGCTATTCGAATACAGACCGCTTTAAAATCTGACTTCTGCAATTAATGTTAAAAAGAAAACAACAAACAGAAAAAGCCACCACTCCCTGGAGCAGGTTGGGAAGCTTACTACGGGCCTCGCTGGACAAACCCAGCTTAAACTCTTACATAGTAAGATGTGTAGTTGGAACTGGACTTGGTGTGCATACAGGGGATTTTGTAGAGAAGTGTATTTGAACATAATTGTTTCACTCGGGAGAAGTGCCGATTCTGTACTGCCTATTGCCATCATCCTTGAGGATCACTTGGGGTGATTCACTACTACCACGAATAGCTGTTACTCTTTATTTGAAAATGCTGTTTTACAAAATATTTTTATGGAGCATACTAAGTGGTAATGGAGCTGTTGGATTAATTCCGTGATTTTACAACTGAGTAATTAATGGCACAAACAAAAAATCTCTTCCATACTAGCTGGAGAAGGTCGGGGTGCTGCAGCTCTGGGCTCCTTGTTAAACTGCTGTGCCGAAATGAGCGGAAGAGAACGTACAAGTGCTTTTTATTCTGTTCAGTGCAAAACCATCCAGCTGGTTTAGTGGTCCCCATTGCTGGCTCTGCTGTAATATCCAAAATTTAAAACAGGCATCTATAAAATGGACATGTTTCTGCTCTAAACTGTAAACGGGAGTTAACACTACTGGGTTTTGCTGTTTGTTACCAAGTTATTCATGCACAACCAGTCAGTGTAACAAGGCCAGCTGAAGAGCTAAGCACTTCCACACTCTGAATCGTGGCTACTCAAGGCTCAATAGATCTTCTCCTTTGTGTCTATTCACTGTATTGTCTTTATCAGTCACTGCTTTTATGTCGCTTTGTTCTTTTGGCATACTACAATTGAATTGTCTAAAATACTTGTGCTGTTTCTTGAAATGGAGAGAAGTGATCTGTTCTGGTGGTATGACTGGTGTGTTCTGATGAGTTTGATACATGTACGCTTCCTTATCCTGATTAGAGAAAAGCACATTACAAAGAAATGCTGTTCTATCAGTAAAGTAACTTTCTGCACTTGAATATATTTTGTATGGTTTTGAAATTGTTTAAGACTTCTTGTAAGATTAATTAAAAAAACTCCAAACAAACAAAATACAAAAACCTACCTGATGTTCTGCTTTTTTTATCATTATTAGAAGTTTTCATAGTTTGTTCTTATGATAATAGAAGTGCAAGAAATAATTTGTGGCTTCCTTATCTTTATTCCTTGTATTCTAGGTACGGGTTATGTGTTCTAATGGTTGCAGCATGGTGCTGGGGCACTGCAGAGCTGGCTGGCTGTGAGCTCTGTCAGCGCTGCCATAAAAACAGTGTGTCTGGAATAATAACCCTGCTCACCAAGAGCACTGTCAGGTGTAAATGGTGTAGAACTGTCTAGCGTAACAATCTCAAATTGATGTTTCCCTCTAAAATTTGCTGAAGTTTAGATTGATGTCCAACAAATACCTGGATGAAGTCACACAGAACATGTGCAAGATCCTTGGGTTGTAAATATTTTCACTGAGAACATAATGTTGTGCCTTTGCTGTTTCTCTCCTAAGAAGAAATGAAACCCTTAAAGAAGGAATGGTTCATGTGTTAACTCTGGTGATTTATTCACTTTGCTGTTTAAAACATCAAATTACTACTGAACAGGGACACAGTGTAGATAGCAGCTTTTAGTTGCTCATAATGAAAAGATGAGGATGCTAATGCAAGGTGAGCATTAGCGTGGAAACAGAAACACGTTCTAGAAAAAATTACTGCCAAATACATTGAAGTCCCTGCTGTGTTTGAAGGTGTAGATTTCAGTGAGGATTTGCAAGGGTCACTTTTTGTAATTATCCTGAGTGAGGCTCTGACAGCTGATGCACTGTAAAGGTTTAGGAGCACTGGGAAAAATAAATCACAGATCTTTTTGGACGTAAGTTGAAGGCAATTCCAGAAGTTGCTCTTTCAATATTCCCTCTGGGCTGAAGAAAAGAATTGCCAAGTCTTCCTAAGCAAGCCTTTCATTTCTGGTCCTAACTGAGAAGAAGTAGGTCATTGATAGCTGAGCTTATTCATTCAGAAGGCTGGGTGTAATAATATAAATGAATCTATATGGTTGTCTTTTGTGTCCAGTGATTGAATGAACTACAGAGATTAAATGGCCATTTTGCCCTGCATCAGTCATAGAGGTCCTTGGAATATACTGTTGATGGAAAAAAGTGTGTTGAATTTCAGTGACTGCATATTTGTCTTCTTACACTCCAATTCAGTTCGGTCCCCATGGGTTTGCAGCTTCATGTTTTGTTTAGGGTTTCCAACCAGAACACAATGTATTGGACTTACTAAAACAAACAAAAATAAATGAATGTTGCTGCTGGACTTAATACTAATTTATCACGGTCTCTGTAAGCCATGCTATGAATTCCTCCAGGTGTTCAGGTACTTTGGTGGGTGCGTTTATGCTCACAGAGTACGAATGATCTCGATGTGAACTTAGATTACTGTCTCTGCATTGTAACCTTCTGTCAGGTACAGCATGTTCCTGGGGTCTGAGCGTTTAAAACACATTTTCACACATGCATGCTGAGTCCTTAGGCTCATCCAGATGGAACGATCCATAGACGCATTGGGAGTTCTTACGTGTAATTGAATTGATGTAGGAGGATTGAATTCCTAATGGACTGTAGGTTTGCTACCCTGAAAGGCTTGATTTTGTTATTTCTCCCAGTCCTGGGGCAATGCTGTTTTCCAGGGTTGCTGTTTCCAGCTGAACTCTGTCGGTGTTGCTTTCACTGGAGAGTCTTCAAGAAACTTGAGTGCATTATTCAAGTGGGTAGTTGCCACAGGACCCTAACTCCCCTCTGTGACTATCCCGTGGTACACTTTCCTCTTTAATTTGTGATTTAACAGAATTTGAAACAGTATGTGGACTATAACAAAAAATGGTGCTGTGTGTTTATGGGAAAAAGAGAAACTGTAAAAGAACAGTGCACTGAAAACTATTTTGTATCTTTACAGTTACAGGTTCTACATCATCTTGATAGTAATAACACAAATAAACAATGATTCAAAATGGAACTACAGTTTGTATGGTGGTCTTCCACTGGTTATTATTCCCTGATGATTGTTCAGATGTGAGACAGGTATAGGGAATAACAACAATTTCTATTTTCTTGCAGATGTACTGCACCCAGAAATTACAAGGAGTTATAGGCAATAATAAATTGGTGCTATCTCTAGATCATAACATAGATCAGTCTGAGAATTTTGGCTCAAATATGCAGGAAGGCTGGTTAAATAAGTCTCTCTGTCCTAAATCTGGGAATGTTATCCCTTACCTTTGTACTCCACATGTTCTCTAAGCCGGGAGGTATGTATGTACACATTCATAGAATCACAGGCTGGTTTGGGTGGGAAGGGACCTTCAAAGCTCCTCCATTCCAACCCCCTGCAGTGAGCAGGGACATCTCCAACCAGAGCAGGTTGCTCAAAGCCCCAAGGTCCCACCTGACCTGGAATGGTTCCAGGGATGGGGCTGCTCCCACCTCTCTGGGCAACCTGGGTCAGTCTCTCACCACCCTCAGTGTAAAAAATTTCTTCTTTCTGTCTCCCCTTTCTTAGTTTAAGCCATCACCCCTTGTCCTGTTGCAACAGGCCCTGCTAAAAAGTCTGTCCCCATCTTTCTTATAGGCCCCTTTTAAGTACTGGAAGGCCCCAGTAAGGTCTTCTGGAGCCTTCTCTTCTCCAGGCTGAACAACCCCAACTCTCTCAGCCTGTCCTCACAGCAGAGGGCTTCCAGCCCTCAAATCATGTTTCTGGCCTCCTCTGGATCCACTCCAACAAGTCCATGTCTTTCCTGTGTTGAGGACTCCAGAGCTGGACACAGCACTGCAGGTTGTATCTCACCAGGGCAGTGTAGAGGGTCAGAATCCCCTCCCTCAACCTGCTGGCCATGCACCAATTCCTTATCGGCTGAACAGTCCACCCATCAAAGCCATCTCTCCAATTTAGAGAGAAGGATGTTGTGGGGGACTGTGTCAAAGGCTTTACAGAAGTCCAGATAGATGACATCCATAGCCCTTCCCCTGTCCACTGATGTAGTCCCTTTGTTGTAGAAGGCTACTAGGCTTGTCAGGCAGGACTTAACCTTGGTGAAGCCATGCTGGCTGTCTCAAATCATCTCCCTGTCCCCCATATGCCTTAGCAGAGCTTCTAGGAGGATCTGTTCCAGGATCTTCCCAGGCACAGAGGTGAGGCTGATGGGTCAGTAGTTCCCAGGGTCCTCCTTTCTACCCTTTTTAAAAATGGGTGCAGTTTCCCCTTTTCCAGTCACCGGGGACTTTACCTGGCTGCTGGGACTTTTCAAATACCGTGGAGGGTGGGTTGGCAACTACACCAGCCAGTTCCCTCGGGACTCTGAGATGAATCTCATCAGGTCCCATAGACTTACGTATGTTCAGGTTCCTCAGGTGGTCATGAACCTGATCTTCACTCACAGTGGGAGGGTCTTTGCTCACCCATTCCTTGTCTCGAGGCGACTGACGCAAAAAAGCCTGCTCCTCATCAGTTATCAGTTTGCCAGTCATGTCCTTTGTGGGGGGTTATGCTTTCTTTGACCTTCCCTTTCTCCCTGACATACCTGTAGAAGCCCTTATTATTCCTTGCATCCCTTGCCAAGTTCAGCTCCAGCCACACCTTGGCCTTCCTGACCCCATCCTTCACAACTGGACAGTGTCCCCATACAGGATTCTGAAAAATTATCTACTGGAGACCCCATGAGGTGCGTGAGGTGAATAAACACATGTAGTATGTAGCCAATTGCACTTGTGTGCTTAACTCTGTAGACGCATGTTGTATTTAAGCAGATGTGTGTATCTGGTGTGTGTCTTGTTCCAGTGTGAGCTACACCTAATGCACGATCGTGTTACCTTATTTAAACACCTGGTTGAACTGTAACTATAAGAGTAGACGGACCGATGTAAATCACAAATTACTACAGTTCACCAGGACCTTGTGGTTCTTCCAGGTATTGAAAGGTACAGATACAACAGCAGATAATTAGAATTAGATTTCTGTCAGTTACTTGGCAGAAGGTCTTGCGCTTTCCTTGTGAACTGTGTAATGAAGGGTAAACCTTTTCACCAGGGCGGCCTTTATTTTTTTAGGTAGGACCCAAATACAGTGTGTTGCACATGCTTTGCATTTCAGGCGGGGAGAGAAACAGATAATGAAGAGATGTTCTCAGTGGTATTTGTTGGTCACGGACCATCTTTCAGCTTTGTCTATAGGGTGAAGCAGTGGAAAACAGTAACCAGCTGGTATTAAATAAAATGTAAGCACACAAGTTAGTGCCTAGAGCATTTAATGTGTGCAAATTTCTCATACTCAGCGCAGTCTGTCCCCTGTTCCTGTCCGATCTCGCTGAGTTCAGCAGTAGCAGTTGGCCCTGCAGCTCCCAAATACTTTCTAAGCTGTTAGTCTATGCACAATGATTCCCTCTTTCTTGTGAGGTTGTGGTCAGCTGAATTCTGGTTGTACTGAAGGAAATCTCACAGAAAATCTTCTAGTGGGGCTGATACAGTGTTTTAGTTACGCCAGCGTGAAAGTTTATGAGCCAGTCAGCTTCTGCAGCTTAATATATATCTATATGTATAGGTGAATATTGCTTATGGACCTTCAGAAAGCCCCGGTCAGTACTGTCTGGATCCTTGCAGATGGAGGTGGCTGACCAGAACTTTCAATGTTGTCTAACTGCTTGATAGATTTTGAGATTACTGTCAGCTCCTTGGTTTCCCTGACGTCCTTCTCCCCACACGATGGTGACTACTGCGTTTTCTTTGCTGAGCTAAAGATTTTGCGGGCAGTCTCCTGATACAATATTGGCATATGGTGCTACTGCATGGACTCCCACCAGAATTGTTCCTGGAGCTTGAATTCTTCCCCACCACCCCATAGTTCCATACTTTTCAATGATTCAAATGTCTTGATACTCACAAGGCAGTTTGGTATTGAATGATACTTTGGAATTTGGTCTGTGGATGTTGCAGTGGGTTTCTACAGTGACAAAGTTGTGTTGATAACTGTCAGTCCTCTCCAGGAGTGTTTTCTTTTTAAACTCATCACTTCAGGTATTCAGTTTACAATGATTCCCCACAAAGTTACAGCAGAGAAAGCAAGCTGCAGTAGTTGCCGTAATATCAGACTGGTTTGCTGTCGGAAAGAAGGTGCCTGAGGGTTAGGAAATCGAAGCCTATAACATCAAAATCTCTCCTGAATGGAAGTTAATGTCAAAGCTGCTTTTTCCTGCAGTGTGGTTTGGATAGAACCCAAATCGTAGTTTGTATTGTGTAGTGCGGCATTCCTAGTGATGGTACGTGTTCCTTGGAGTTGTTCATGAGGCTTTATCTGAAGAAAACCCACCCCAAACCCAAACCAGGAACTGACAGGCTGTTACATGGACAGAACACCTGAACTAACCTTTGCCTGCCATCGGTGGTTTTGTAGAAAGCATGTGCTGGACGGGGTTTTCATCTTAAGGTTTAACTTGTACAAAGATGTTCTTGGAATTACATGTCTCTGATTGTGGAAGGATGTTATTGATGACTTTAAAAGTTATTATGCATCGGCAAAGCCACAGTACCAAGATGAGGTATGGATGCTTTCCTCATGGGAACAACTTCAGTTTCTGAGCTCTTTTTGTTTTGAGAAATGCTTCCACGTAAGCAAAAACTATCTCGCTTTAACAGAATGAGACCTGACCCTTCGGATCCATTGTGCCTGGCACAGCTCTCAGTGCTTTGAAGTGACAGAAGGGTGCAGAACACAACAGTAATGGAGCTGTTTTAATCATATGAAACGCTGCCCGCTGCAATAGCATTGTGTCAGATAACAAGGCAGAATACAAACCGATTCTAAAGAAGAAGATGTTAAACTCTAAAGGTGATTGATGAAAGAGGTCTCTGTACGTACGTAATGCAGGTATTTATTGTGGAAAAGCAACACAGATCAGTCCGAGGAGTGGAAGAACAGCCCTCGCTGCAAGACGAGCTTTCTTGTACAAGAACAGTCCGTTCCTCGTCCCACCACTGGTTTAACTGGACCTAGTCCCGCAGCAGCAGCCCGTCTCCGCTGGGCAGCCGTCCCCAGCGCGCAGTCCTCCCGGGAGCCGGGCTACAGGCGGGAGCCTCGAAACCTCCCCGGACTCTTCCTTCGTCCGAGCTCGGGGCCGGGCCAGTCCTGCCGCGCTCACACCAGCCGCTGTCCCTCGGCGGGGCCGCCCTCCTCGGCCGGCTGTCCCGGGCCGCCGGGGCCCCAGTCGCGCTCGATGTAGAGGTGGTAAGGGTCGTCCTTGGACTCCAGCTTCCGCGAGCGGGTGTAAGCCAGGATGAGCCCCCCGGCCAGGCAGCCGTAGAAGATCATGATGAGCAGGATGTACAGCGAGGCGTCCGCCCCCGGCCCGGCCCTGGACCGGGACCCGGACACCGGCCCGGCCCCAGCCGCGCTGGCGTTGCCGGCGCCGCGCAGCTCCCGCAGCAGCGCGCTGAGCAGCGCCTGCAGCCGCCGCGACTCGCTGCAGTTCATGGCTCCGGGTCCCGCAGCCCCAGCGGCGAGGAGGCGGCGCTCGGGCCGCCCGGCGGGAGCGGGGCTCGGCCGCGGGGCGGCGGCACCGGGCGCGGTTGGGAGGGTGCGCTCGGGTGGAGCTGCTGGGAACGGGCTTCGCCTGGGAGCGGATCAGAGAACAGAGCTGTATCTGCACCGGTCGTGGAGAGCTTTGAAACCGCGTAATTACTGTCATGCGAGTTGGAGAGGGGTCTGGAGGAGGCCACGAAGATGACCAGGGGGCTGGAGCACCTCCCCGGTGAGGGCAGGCTGGGAGAGTTGGGCTTGTTCAGCCTGGAGAAGAGAAGGCTCCGGGCGGGACCTTATAGAGGCTTTTCAGTACTTAAAGTAGCCTGTAAGAAAGATGGGGAAGGGCTCTTTATCAGGGAGTGCAGTTGTAGGACGAGGGGTAACGGTTTCAAAATGAAAGAGGGTAGATTTAGATTAGTTATTAGGAAGAAAGTTCTTCACTGAGGGTGAGACACTGGCCCAGGTTGCCCAGGGAGGCTGTGGCTGCCCCATCCCTGGCAGTGCTCAAGGCCAGGTTGGACGGGGCTTTGAGCAACCTGCTCTAGTGGAATGTGTCCCTGCCCACGGCAGCGGGTTGGGCTAGATGGTCTTTGAGGTCCCTTTGAAGCCAAACCATTCTGTGATTCTATGCCTGGAGTTCAGCTAAATTGGCTTATGCAAGAAATCCAAGGACCGAGCCTTCTGCTTGAGGCATCAGCCACAGCCTTACTGCCTAGTGACTTAGGGCTTTGCCTTCCCCTTACCAGCGTGCTGCTGTCTGTGTGAAATCCAACCTGCATCCCGCCACCTCCCAAACAGGGAGGAAAGAGCCTGGTGTTTGAAAAGGCTAATTCCACTTTCTTACAGTGCCAAATTTCATTCAAATGCACTCTGCCACGCTAGAAGGGATAAAATGATCTAATTCTGTTTGAAAGGTGCAGCTGGTCATGTAGAAAACAGCTGAGCAGTGCTCAGGGCTATGCCCCCCGGAGCAGGTCCTGCACAGGTGAGAGTGCCGAGCCCTGCTGAGCACCAGCTGGGCTCCCTCTCCCTCTGCGAGGGAACAGTGAGAGAAGTGAGAAAAATCTCCATGTCACTCCAAGAACAACCCTTCACTGGCTCCCTGGATTATACAAGCAGGATCTTCCATGAAAGGAAATGCTTGGGAAAATGCAGGTCCACCAAAGTAATGCCAGGAAGGGGCTGGTTCTGGTCATTTGAGCCTTTGCAGCTCACCAGGCCTGTCACAGGGCTCTTTGAGGCAAAGCTCATGGGCATCTGAGCAAGGACTTGCCCTGTGCAAGAGCTCTCGCCCTGCACCGTGCTGACACAACTACCGCAGAGGAGCACGGCAGGCCCCCAGAGCAGGTCTGCTGTTGAGTGGCACATAAAGGAGGAAAGCAAGGAGGTGTTGCAAGGAAGGGTGGTGGGGCACAGGAGCTTGAGCAGCAGCAGCTGTGGTGGTCAAACACCCAGAGGCAGAATTGATTGGGGTAATTAAAACAGTTGGTAATGAGATGAAGAGGGTCTGTTCCTTGAGTGGAAAGGCCTGGAGAGGACTGAATGTTAGGAAGCTGGGTTCTGGGCTGTTCCCAGTCTGTCTGTGCTGGAGAGGTCCTGAGGCTGCAGCAAACAGGCAAGTTTTCTTCATTTTTATGGTTTTTTTTTCTTCCCAAAGCTCTGTGGCCATAGTTATGGGTTTTTTTGAAATCCTGTGAATGCTCTGAGGGTATCAGGTTTTTGTTGCTCCCAGGCTGTTTATCTGGTATCTTTTTAAATTCAGTTGTCATTATGTGTCTAGGTGAACATAGCAGTTGCACGTGTTACAGATTCGCTATCTCTCCAGCATTTAGAGTTGCTTTTACATTGTGTGGTTTCTTTGCCTGTTTTCAGGACATGGCTAGGGCTGATTGTGTGTTCTGTGCCGTTCTCCTCTTTTTGCTTTCAGGGAAAGGGGTGTATTTTAACAGCACACCAGGATGAGTGTCAGGGCAGCCGGAAAGGCAGGTTGGTGTGGTATTGACTTTGGCTTTTCTGTGCAAACAGTATTAGGCAAGAGCGCAGCCCTGCTGGGTTCAGTTCTGAGAGGATAGCAGCTGGGTTTCCATAATGCTTCTCCCTTAGTTTGGAAGCTGCTCCAGAAGAACCACTAGTAAAATAGGATTTTTCTGCAATGATGCATTCTTCCTCATCTTTTTGTTTGTTTGGTTTTGGTTTTTTCCCTAAGAGTCACAATTCACTATGTCTTGTTTTTCTATCAGCAAAATATAACTGAGAAACCCTCTGGTGTGATGGTTACAATCCCTGCTCCCACCCAACATCAGTGGCATTTACAAGCTTTAGGGTACAAGTGAGAGGTTGCTGCCTAGTCAGTAAGACGCGCTTTTGATGTGCATGTGGGTGGGTTCTTTCCCTTATGAGTCGTTTTACAAAATCATGCCTCCTAAGCAAAGTTTTTGGCTCAGGTATGTTGCAGGCATCTTGCTTTTTTATTATCTATGGGTGATCTATTGAAAGTGTATTGGTGGCTAAACATCAGAAATAAAGTAGAAAATACAGTAGATCATAGTTTTTACTACAGTTAGAAGGGCTGAACGTCCATTTAGAATCTCAAGAAAGCCAAAAACCAGAGTCTGATAGGTTTCTCTTCACACAGTGCTAGGTTTTAATTTGCTTTCTTACAGTATGATTTTTTTGCTGGCATGAACAATTTTGTTGGCATCTTTCCTCTGCAAATAAGGACTCTGCTTGCCAGTATATGCTTGGACTCAGACTGCTCAGGTTAAAACTGAGTCAGACTTGACTTGTTAGAAATTGAGTTTGGGTTGTAGGGTAGCATTGGTTTGCAGAGGTCCTGAAGAAGTCACTGCCACCACCTGTATGTTTCCCCTCCTCTCAGCAATAGCATCATCACTGTGCTACTGCATGTGTTCAGAGCAGAGATCCAGGTCTTAAAAACAGCAAGGGAAAAAAACCACCAGGTGGGAGTTACACTATTACACGAGAGGTGAAGATGTTCTGAAATGAAGTGAGAGGCTCTGGCAGGTAATTACCCTGAGCTGTACAGGGCAGATGGGGCAGGTACCATATTTGAACGTAGCAACAGAGTGGCCCTAGTTAAATGACCCTGATTAAATTTCATAAAAACAGGCTCATCAGGAGAGATCGTTACTACTTAAAATTTGACAGACAGATGGTGAACTAGGGCAGGCAGCTATAGGCAGCAGTGATCCATTCTTCGTGCTCACTCCCCGGGGGAGCACTGTAAGTAATAAGCCGACCTGTATCCAACAGGAAAGGTTTAGGTTAGATACCATGTTGTCTAAAACAAATAAAAACCCCAGCAACACCTCGCAGGGCTGGGACTTCTGTGAAGGGCTGGAACAGCACGTGGACTCACTACCCAAAGTCATAGTTGGGCTAATTTTACTCTTAAGTAGGCTCAACAATACAATAGGCCTGTTAGAACTAGTCCAATGCTGTTTCAGATCAAGAAGTGCTAAATTACTTCCCACCACCACTTCATTATCTGTGTTTTAAAAGAGTAAAACTTTTTGCTGTAGCATTTAACGATATGAGATTGTGTCTGAGAGTGGTGTTCATGTTTGGGGTCTGGGTTTTCAGAAATAGTGGGGATAGTGTGGAAGTGGTGGTCACACTTGTGTAACAGAAGCCAGGTGAGGGTAGATGCAGAAATAACCAAGTGTAACAAACACACAGTGACTTCTGGCATCTCTGTTAATGTTCAGCATTAGCCAGGTTATTGGTGTTTCAAAATGAGAGAATAAGTGAAAAATGCAGCCAGTTTGTAGGTGAGAACTCTGAGGCTCAGCCACTGCACCCAGAGCTCTGTTTGTCTAATTTAATTACCATTGGTCTAATGTTAAGACTACACACTTCCAGCTAAGATAGTTTTGGACCCATTAGCTGTGATAATCAGCTTGTTAAATCACTTTGTCAGTATAGAGTGGATCTAGTTTCTTCAAAACATCTCTCCCCTGTAAAGGCCTAGAAAGATTCTAGGTATTACAGCTCCCAGTAGCAAAGCAATAGTGCAGACACCACCCCATTTCTGCCAGAACTCATTCTAATTAAATTAGGTGAAAATGACAGGCTAACAACACCAACTGTGTATTTAGTACAGTCCGCCTGGTCCTCCTGGGCTGATGTAATTCTATCAATAATTACTCTGCAGCAGCACCGACTTAAATGGAAATGTGTTTTGTTTATTAATCCAGGTAAGTTCATGCTACTGTAGAACACCTGAGGTTTAATCTGTGTATTGTTAGAATTCCACGTAAGCACTGACTGCAAGTTTTGCTGATTATATTTTGTGAATCACCTTTGTGGCATCTTAAAAAAAAAAAAAAGCCCAAGATTTGTTATTTTTAAGCTTCAAATGTTTAAATTTTAGCCTCCAAAAGGGAAATGGATTTTCTCTCGTGTAAATGGAGTTGGCCATTAGGCAGGCACAGGAAAAAGAATAAACAACACACACCCAAAACCAAATACATGATGAGAATTTATTTCTTGTGTTGCATGTAATTGCTGAACATCACTGATTTATCATTAGAGTACAATGTAGTTCTTTGAAACTGTCGTTCTGGGATGTAGTAGATACAGGTTGGTTTTTTGGACCAAAAATTAGTGACTCACGTTCTCACCTTGTGTCCTGTTGGAGAGCTGGGAGGTGTTTGCTGCTATCTGCAGTTCAGCATTACTGGCTTCCCTGGCAGGCGGTGCTCAACAGCACGTTACGCTCAAAGGTCTCCGGTGTTGTACTGGGCACTAAAATTGCACTGAGTTGGTTAAACACCACCTCACCTGTTCTTCAGGGAACAACTCATTACCTTCTCTGCTTGTACTTTTTTTTCCTCCCCTTGCCAGCCATTCAATGGCCTCTGATGTTACAGGCTGCATTATTGCTGTATGTAAGTACAGGAACCAGGTCTCCTCTTCCAGCCCCCACCCAAGGTTCTATGTCAAAGCTGTTCCTGAAATCATTTGTTTAACCTTCACTGACTCCGAGGCTCTAACGGCTTTCAGTGGCAGAGATCTTGAGCAACTTCTTCAGTAAAGAATTTTTAAGGTTCTGTGTTTCTTTTAAAACGCCTAATCAGAAATGTCACTTAATGTAAACCTGCTCCCTGTTCCCCCTCTTCCACTGGGGACAGCGCTTTTGTGCCTGTGTTAGGGTAACACTGCGTGTAGTTGAAGGTTAATCATCTCTTGCCATGTGCCCTTCCTCTTCAGGCCAGCTAAACTCAACTGTGATCTTCCTTCACAGATCCAGCTTTCTAGTGCCACTGTTCTGGAGTTCCACCCTGCTTTTCTCCAGATACTTCAAAAAATGGGTACAAGGCCTAAATGGGATTTTGTTTCTCTTTGAACTTGTTTCTCCGGCTTAGGAGGATACTTCTAAATTCTGAACCTGCTCTCTGAAGAATTTGCTGCTACTCTGAGCTTTCTGGAACCTTCACTCCTAGTAAGTGATCTGCTCCCTCATAGTTCAGTCCCATATTGTACGTCCTCTCAGTCACGCACAGGGTATCACTGGTAACTGTCCCATCGTGGGTTTGAAGCTATAGACTATCACTTCATCTGCATCCTAGTTCCTTATTTTTAGTGGTGAGAATGACATTCTGGCTCACCCTCTGTTCCTGTCTTCTCCACAAGCTCTGTCACAAAAGGATTTAGAATTCATAAAGGATAAAGTTCTTACCAAACTGCAGGTATTACATTTGCAAATAATCCCCATATTTGAAGGTAGCCTGATGTGAGCCTTCCCCTTCTTCAAACATGCTTGAAAAGCTGATGTGCATCAAATTGTCTTTCACAGCACATCTACATCTAGTTCATCTCTTAAATGGAGGCTTTGCTCTCAACAGCTGGAGCACGCATTCGTCGCTGCTTCTCTTGAAGCTCTAAGGCATGCCCAGTGTCAGAGAGAACGTGAGGCGCTGGACAGGAATGAGAGACAACTTGTGCAATATATAAAGATCTTTCAGAACACAGACTTGTTGAGCCATTTAACCTGTATTCTACTACAAAATATTAATGTTGTGTATGTGTATATATTGAAAATAGCACTCCTCAGTCAACTGAGACACAGATACCTGCACTCTACGGACAATACATTTAATATAAATACATTCACGGTTTAAAAAAAAAAATCATACAACCTGCTGACAGACTCGAGTGCAAGTAGCTTTCTTAGATGCATTTAACTTTTGTGATGTAACAGGCTGACTAAGGGCTATTTAATAGTGACCAAATTTAAACATAGAAAAATTGATAACGTGGCTGCAGGACTATGTAATTTCAAAAGCTGCTACTGGTGTCAAACCAAACTGTATGGTTTATGAATTTTTTAATTTTTTTTTTTTAAGAAAAGCTATTTGCTCATTCCTTTTAGTGCCTGCTGTAGTTCCATGCACAACTAGATACAATCAGCTTTATATACCAGATTTTCTTTTTCCCTTTCCCCTGGGGGTTCCTGGAAGATGAGCTGGCAGTGCTCTAGACTGGCCAGAGAAAGTCATGTAGGGGGAAGTTTAAAGTTGGTCCCAAGGAGAGGGGAGGGTTTAGTTAATGAGTATACAGCCATGATTTATTTTAGCCAAAATCTGTTTGAATTGGAAAAAAGAAAAATACACGTACATGCAATAAAGGAAAAACCTGTCCTGAAATTGCAAGCTAGTATGTCCAAGAGAAGCATCGTACAAAGTCTTTTACTTTCTGTACAGTGACAATACCAAATAATTTTCTTTTAACCATCATATACACAACACAAATAATATGAATAGAAATCTATAAATACTTTGAATTTGTAATATATAGCAGTTGAGGGCCACAGCTGTACAAAATGTAAGCAACATATATAAAATGATTAAGAAAGTGCAAAGTAGAACAGTATCAAGAGCCTCCACTTTTTACAGCATTTATGGTTCAAGTGTGAAGAGCCAGCAGAGATGCAGGAGCTCAGTTACAATTCAAAAGAAGACAAAGTACAGGATTCTGCACACAAAATGATGAACTATTATTAAATTATATCTTGCCACTTCTTCACATATATGACTTCCAGTTAATAAAAGAACATTTTTATCATGAATTTCTGTAAAGAGTGATTTGTCCCTTTTCCCAAGTTCCATAAAACAAAGATTCCCTGGTCACAGAGTACTTTTCTGTAAGTAAAACAAGACTCTATGGGGAAACTACTGTTGGTTTCTGGTTGCCTTGTTCCACTTGCGAGATTTAAAAGGTGAACGGAAATACCTTTCCATAAAGCAAATACAGACATTTAGGCCCCGATCCTCTAAATTCCATACACGTAACTGAACCGTTACTCACACGTATGTGAAGGTCTAGAGGGTCAGTGTCTTAAAAACAAACCCACCACCACCCCTCAAAAAAAACAAAACTCCTTTGAGTTTCAAATCTGCTTAGGGACAACTACCGTTGTTTGCCAGTCAGGGCGCAGGTTTTGCACTCTGCGCTCAGGTGACGATTTCTCATCAGCACCTCCTGGAGCAGCGCAGGTCTTTATTTTCTTTTATGCTGTGTGTGCCGGGGGAGAGCTCTGCTTGCGTTAAAATACAGTGACCAGTAAAAACGTAATTGGTGAGTTGGAAGTTGAAATAGTTAATTCAACGCTTTTGAATGAAATTTCAAATACCTTGTTTCTAGAAGGCTTTTCAGTTCACCTTTATTTCAGTAAGTGTACTTTATACTCTTTTTTAGGCACTGTAAATATTCAAGGTACTGATGTGCAGAAGAATCCATCCATTCTCAAGCAGTGCATTATTAGTGATCTCTAGCAAGTTCTTGACTAGTACAGTCATCTTGGTTTTGTTTTTAAATGGAGAAGCATAGACTTTACTCTTTTCTCCTCTCTCACTATCTTACCATGACAAAAGAATCGTCACAATTGCATAAACTTTTCTCTTTGAAATATAGGCCAGCTTCAGAGGAAGTTGCAAGCAGTCCGAAAATGCTAGAGAAACAATAATAATAGAATTACCTGGTCATACTGCTTCACCTAATGATGTCTGTCTCAAAACTGGAGATGATCATATGAAACTCTATGAAGATCATCAGTGTCTAATCTGCTAATAATTAAGAATCTGGAGTCTAAGATGTTCTCTGTGGTACTCGATAGAGATCACAGAAACATTCATCCTTTTGGTATATTTTCTGAATGTGTGATATCTACAGGATACACAGACATCCAAAATCGAGGCATGAGAAGGAACCATCTGCACAACTGGCTGGTCAATGTAATTTGTTTATTTGCCTCCGTACATTCTTTCAATGTCGTTGATGTAATGGTTTTTCAGTTCTTTCCTTTTCAGCTTGAAAGCATCTGTTACCAACCCAGTCTCTGGGGTCCATGGCTCAGGGCTTAACCGCACTTTGATGGGTATTTCAAACCTTTCTAATTTCACTGCAGGGACAAGGAGAAACAAAAGCATATCCATGATTAAATAGCCAAATAAAATACTAATTCATGCTACCTAAAAATCCAAGGTGAGCATTCTGTAGCTTGTATAATATGGTGTCCCCCTTAATGAAGTAACCTTACAGAAGGGCAACAAGCAAATTCCATCTTGTCGTGATGCTGAGTGCTGGTTAGTGTGCAGATATTCTAATAACACGCTGTACCGATAGTGTCTATCAGATGTGACAGCGTCGAATCTCATGCTTGCAACACACAAGCATGTAGCCTGAAGACTGTTGTCATGAGAGGATATGCTGAAATCTGCAGCTGTATCTTTATTGTAGGAATGTAGGAGTAACAAGGGTAACTCAGTCTAGTCAGATGTGCCCAGGCAATAGGTCAAAGGAGGTAAACAAGGGAGGAGGTAGGGAACTGCTTCAGGGAGAAGGGCAGGAGCTGCTCCGTGTGTACAACAGTTGATGGACTTTGCTATCAGCTCCTGCCTGTGGGCCTGTTCTAGGATCCCAGCTAGATGCAGGCTTGTGGCGGGCAGCCCAGCTGAGCTCGGGCAGCGCACCTCTCGGCGGCAGCAGATGTCGGATAGCCGGGCTCTGGCTGTACCGCTGTCCCCAGGAGTAATGCAGTCTCTTTAACCTGACAGTGTAATGTGCTGGTTTGTCTGCTTTAGCTATACGCCTGCTTGTGGTGAAGGTGCATTATGTTCAGCTAAAATTGAGAACCATCTCTTTTAAAATACTTTCGAAAAAAAGTTGTGAATAAATTAGCAGTAGCTCAATGGTAGATTAGCATCAAGAAGGTAGAAAGGATGAATATAAGCAAAGACTTTGAATAAACAAAGCTATAAGGATAGTAAATTAATTGCCTAGTTCACAACAGAAAAACATGGATTAAAATGTTTAAACTCAAGTCTGTTTAAACTCAACTCCGTTTTTTGTTTTGTGGGGTTTTTTTTTTTTCCACAGGCAAGACTTAACGGTGCCTTTCATTGTTGTTTTCTGTTTCAAAAGGCAGATTCTCCTCTGAAGTTCAAGAGACAGGGCTTAGCATGTGCTTAAGTCCAGTTTTACCACTTCCTTGTGTGAGGTGCCAAGTGCTTTAGAGACTTTTTTCCCCAGTTGGTTTGTTAATGTTTTGGCTCCATGAAGGACTGATGAGGCTTTTGATCAAGGAAGTGCAGCTTTTAAGCCATTACAACACAGGGATCGTGGCTATTCAAAGCTGTAGGGGACAAAGTTGCAGGGGAAAAAAAGCTTTGAAATCTCTTGCTTATTTCTTACAGCAAATCTCTTGTAACTTTCCTTCTGAATTGACAACTCTTTTAGACCTTGTTCTAACTGTACTGGACAAACAACCTATCTCTAGAATTTAGTTGGAAAAAATCTCAGTTTTTTAGAAAATTAAAAAAGTTAAAGTAGTTAATACGACCAAAAAGTGTGTCAGTTCTTGGGATAACAGGCAACCATTTGATGTGGTCTTTGCCTCTGATCTAAGTTTTGGCAGACACACAGACAACAGGAAGAAGGAAGAGCAGTTAGTGAGGATAACTGAAAATACTTGCTGGATAAGCACCATGAAGCTGGCTAGCACAGTATGCTGCTTTACTTACTCTTGTTTGCCACTTCTTTAATCTCTCGCAGTATTTCAGCTTCCATTGTAGGGTTGTTACAAATATCTGCCCAGGTTCCAGTGATGCCTTTCTGCTCAGCTAACGCGGTCAGCTTCTTCTGATTAGGAACCACAAAACTGATCACGTAAGACTGGTCGCTACCACAGGATGCCGAGAGAAGGAAGGAAAAAAGATCCAAACAGTTGAGACTTCCACTTTAGGGCATAAAATGTTTACTTGATGTTAGATATGCAGGTCCACAGTACTTTGAACAGTTAGAACTGTAGTTATTCCCCCATACAGAACCTTTCTTGTACATTAAGTCTTCACAAGTGATGACTTATCAAAGGTATTCGAAGCTGTTTTACAACATTAGGTTTGATGAGTATCATGCTTTCCTGTAGTTTCATGAGTGCACATCCCAGTTTAGCTTCCCAACTACATCTGGTGTTTTCTTATTTCTCTTCATTGCAAGGTGCAGGCAGGGAGAGGAGAGACTGGGACTATTTCCAAAACCCAGTGGAGAGCTTTGGATCGTGCAAAGTGTCCAGATTAACTTTTCTCTAGTATTCTGACAGAAAGCCAAAACACACGCTAATATAATGACACCTGTTTGGGGAAGGGATGGATTGGAACTGGAATGTACTAGAATAGGAGAAATGCCAACAGAAAGACAGAGGTCAGCTCTTCAGGTCTTAGGGCAGCTGGGCACCTGTGCTACTTCAGAGATGCTATTCATAACTTGCACTCTGGTGGGGGTGGGGGGTGGAAACCTTGGAAAACTACAGCATATCATCAGAGCCTGTAATTCATGTTTACCCTAAAGAGTTTCTCAATTAATACAACTCTTACCTTTTGGCATAAGCACAGATATTGTCAATCAATGGACAGTTCTTCAGCGCTGCCTCTACTTTGCCCAGAGACACGTACTCTCCTGCTTGTAGCTTTACCAAGTCTTTCTTACGATCTAGGAGTTGAGAGGGAAGGAAAAAAAAAAAAGCTGCTTTTGCATTTCCACAGACTCATCTGCAAAGCCAATATATACTTTTGTTGCACAATGTTATGCAAGATTTTTAATAAAGATGAATTAAAGCATCTTAATTCAAAGCAGCTAATAGCAGCTACATGTTCTGCCAACTTTATAGAAGTTTATATAGCGTGACGCTTCTCGTCACACAACTTGTATGAAAGTGATGGGGATTCTGATTTTAAGGCTTTGTATTTAATACCAAAATAAATCTTACATTTATTCTTTAAAGTCCATGTGCTAAATTTAGATAGTGATAATGTCACAGGAAACAGCATCACTTCCAAAATTTTCCTACAGCTGTGAGGGCTTTTGGGAATGTGTTTTACAAACTGATTCTGCAAGCAGGTAACCTTAAGTAGATTAGCCCTGGCAAAGCCAACAGGATTAATAGCATGTTTATAATTATGTTTAGTCAAGATCTTGTAATATATTAAGATATCAAAAACTGAGGCCCACCTATGATCTGCAGACACCCATCCGGATGAAATTCCCCTATATCTCCTGTACAGAACCATCTCTGACCGTTCTCATCCACGGAGAACTCTTCTGTTGTCTTCTCTTCATTTTTAAAATATCCCATGGAGACATTAGGTCCACCAATAATTATTTCTCCTCTAGGATTAGGTTTGTCTTTAGTAGTGTAGCCCCCTGAAAACAAGACAATACCCACACAATTATTTTTAACTTACATATTCTGCTGCCAAGAAAATATTTTGCCTCTTAAGCTTGGAGTTAACGCACACAAATTGATGACTATTATAAAAGATACAGAACAATTACTTCATGTGCTACACCTAGCTCAGCAGACAGGCAAAGAAACCAGCAAAGAAATAGCTAAATTAGTTGCTCTGAAATTAAAACATTTAATATTCTCACCTTCTTGCCAGTCTCTCAGTTTTATTTCACAACAAATAAGAGGAGCTCCAACTCTGCCAGTGCTGTAATCAGCAACTTAGGGAGAGAACAAGGAAGAATACAAAGATTTATGTAACTTGAAATATAAACTCGAGCCACAAATAAGGTGGCAGCTTATCTCAAGTTACTTTACTGCAGGTAAGAACCACAGCTATTTTGACTTTACAAAAACCCCCACCAAACCCTTATTCTATATCTGTTTCTTCCATTATGGATTTCCAGAAGCATTTTAACTACCTTCTGTAATTGTTCCAGCTCCACATGTTTCTGTTAGTCCATAGCCTTGACCAACAGGACAGCAAAAACAGATGTTCATGAATCTTTGTGTTTGAGGCGAGAGTGGTGCTCCTCCAGAAAGCATCATACGGATGTTCCCTCCCAGCAGTGCCTTCACTTTTTTAAACAATAGTCTTGAAAGAAGGAAAAAAACTTTAAAAAAAATCACTCACTCGGCTCACTTTTAGAAAAAGACACAATCCTTATTTTACCTTCCCATCTGGAACACCTTAATTAACCTAATCGTTCAGATTTTAGTGGGCAGCAGGATAATTAAAAACATTACCTCTTGAGTAACGCTTGAAGATGGCAGAATTCCTGCAACTTAACCAAACAAACATTCCAGCTTTATTACTGAGAAAAAGGCAATCCAATGAAAACGAACTAGTCATCTGTTCTGAGGATTAGTCATTCCTACCATTAAATATCTTATCCATTTCCAGTAAGAACTCAGATTATTTCAGTTAGTCATTAGATGATATCTGCGTGTTGGATGAGAACCGTCTGAGGTCAGACAGCTTAGATGTCTAAAAATAATCAAATTACAAGGAAAAAGGTACACTTGAACCATGAATTATACTTACACGTTACACAGAGGTGCATCATATCCCCTCTTGATTTGTTCTAGTTTGTAGTCATAGCCTATCTTGAACAGAGTTCTCTGAATATAGTTCATCTCTTGAACTTTACTCATGACATTTTTATAAATTCTGTCCATTATTTCCTATAAAGCATTAAAAAATAATAGAATAGACAAGCATGTGTAAATTAAACTCCTTGTTAAAAACAGAATTAAAACCTCTCTTATTCTTCCTTTAACACGGGTAATACAGTAAGAGTGAAAACATCTGCATCATTGGTTAAGTAATGCTTAACTGTAATGCTTTTAACGCGTGATCAGTTAAGCCAATGTGTAGACCATCGCAGCTTGGAGCTGTTTGAAATGGGCAGCATGAAGTACCAAAAATGCAGTAGAAAGTCAGTGACTTAGCCTTACTCTTCTCACATCAGCATCACTAGAGAGAACTCTCATGCTGTGGTATGTACCTATATATTAGTGGCCATCCTAGGCAAAGCCACCTGGCTTCCTCCCTATGCAAAAAGGAGTTTCAGACTGTGAATGTCAAAGACTTTCTGTATCCACTTTTATCAGTAAAACAGCCCTTGGAACTATTAACACACATTTACAGGTTGGGCTCAAAAAGGCTCTTGGTTTTAGTGTAGATATTCTTGTGCTCATGTGCAGCATCAGAACTTGGTTCAAGCAATGACAACTGGAATTCTCCTTTTTTTTCCCCCATCAGTGACAGTTACACATTAAGAGAAAAAAATGTTAGTAAACAGATTTTTCTAGCACAAACAAGGTAGAAAGTATTTTTTTGCTAAACATCTGCTTCTGCATACTTACAGGCACAGCTGCCATCAGCGTAGGCTTTAGTACAGTACAGTCTCCTTTGCTTCCCTTCTTAATTTTACTTGACTGTAAAATATGGAAAAAATGTTCACTTACAAAGCTGAAAACGAAGCACCTCTTCAGAAAAGGACTAAAAAACCCGAGGGAGATAGAGTAGCTTGTAAGTCATTTAAATCTGTTCCCCTGTTCCTTCAAAAAACATTTCCTGCGTACATTTTTTCTTATTGTGATGGGAAAAAGTAATGATTAACAATAATTTCAATAAAAAATACTAGATGTTTCACAAGCCCAACCTGGTTAAGTCCACTTTGTGTATCTCTTTCTTGCTTCTGCACTCTAGCACTTGCTTCCTCCATTTTCTTCTGGGAGGTGGTTTTTTTTTTTTTTGCCTGATGCAATCTCTTATACCAGCAAAACATACAGAAGCATTCTTTTCCAGCTTAATTTGCTTGCATTTATCTTAATTGTTAAATGGGAAGAGGCAAAGGGCTAAATAGAAGATCCACAATAACTGGGTAAAGAACTGATAAAGTGAGACCAAAAACTGTAATCACTTTGAACAGTCTTACGTTCAGCTAATCTATTAATAGCTGTCCTTACCCTGATACCCAGTGGATAACGCCATACGCATTTATTAGGTTTTCTTGTAGATTTCCTAAGACTCATAAAAGTAGAGTTTTTAGTAAAATCTATATGGTAAGAACTGCTGCTGTATTTCACCAGGAACTTTGATTTGCATCGTTTCTGAAAAAAAAAATTCTGTTTCTGAATCGCGCCATATACCTCAGCATTTGTTTAATGAAAGAGGGTAGCTGAGCACGGAGAACACAGACTGCAAAAGCTCAAGTGTGCTTTGCTTCCCCCCACCCCTCACCTGATCCGATAGGGTGAGTGGAGAGGAATAGCCAATCCTGCAGCCATAAGTGATGCACGAAATTTCTGCTGTCAGCTCCAATACATGGGCCAGAGGCAAATAACCAATGTAAGTGTCCTTGGGTCTAGGAAAGGAAATGATGTGAAAGTGGACTGAAAATACCTTTTCACAGTTTCATTGTGTGCTTAGTTACCACTTTTTGAAAGACTTGGATCACAAGTGAGGCTTATTCTTCTGCACCCAAGATGGGAGTGATTTCAAACCACATTTTTTTTTTTTAAACAAAATGGGAAAAATCCTGCCTTACTGAATTTAGTCTGAATTCCAGGGTTTGTGGGGTTTTCTAGGAAACTCAAAGATTCCACTGCTATTTCCTCTCCTTGTGGGAGATTTCATCCCAGCTACCAAATAAAGGATGAAATCCCTATACTTTAAAATAATTGCTAATGATTTACAAATCCTAGACAGTCACCATAGCATCTCCTTCTAAAATACATTAGTAGAAAGGGAGCTGATCACTGAAGTGCTGAGGCTGATTCCAGGAAGTAAATTCTCAGAGATTTTTCAGCAAGAAACTTAGAGCTGTCCCTTGACAGAATTTTTCAGCATTAAGTCAGAACTGGCTTTATATGTGATCTCAGGAGGAGTTTAGCACTGTGGCTTGTTTCAGCTATTAAACCTTTTGTGAATGCAGTGACAAACACACCCACATTCATGGAAAATTTCCTCAGTATTAATGTGAGGGAATCTGCAGCTGGTTTGACTATCGTCAATGCACAATTTATTACTTTTCTGCTCACTCAGTGTAGTGTCCTTGAGCAGATTCTGCAGCGTGTGCATTATCCATCCAACAGCAGTGTCTCTAGATCCATGGATGTGATGGGCTCTGACTTACTTCCTAAAGTGGTTCAAGCTGCCTGAAAACATCTAAAAAAATTTCCCAAGTTTCACTGGATGAGGAATCTCCTTATCTGGTGGCATCTTCTGATGCACAAGAGTGAAAAAACCCATCCAGCTAAGCATAATAATAATTAAAAAAGGAAGTAGAATCAGCATGAGACAAGAGCTAGAAGGGCATCCTGTTCAAACAACAGGGAAGTTCACAAAAACATTCCTTCTAAATTACAGATTAGTGGGCTCACAGTAAAATGAAAAAACTTGTAACACCTGACGCCAGCGATAGACTTCATATAAACCTCTGCACACATGACAGCCAAGTGTTTCTCACCCCAGTCCAGGGATTCTCTCGCACTGTCCTGTCATTTCCAGCTATTAAGTTTTTATGCATCATCATCACTCCTTTAGGTCTCCCAGTAGAACCACTGGTGTACATTACTAAGGCCAGGTCTGTAGGGACAGGTCTGCTTGGCAGGATGCTTGCTACAAAGTGCAGGAGAAAAACTGTTATTGATTCTTATCTACTTTCTAAATCATTATTTCTTTAATTAATCAGTGTGAAAATGGCTGTAATCAACTGGTGGTGAAACAAGTGCTCCAGCAAAGGCAAGCACAATGGGCTGCTGAGTGGACAGTGCTGGGTGCAGGTGAAGGGACTTGTGGTCTGCTTTTAGGAGGAAGAGAAGGAAGGCAGATTTTGAAAGGAATAACAAGTATCTGAGTATCTGCACAATCTGGGTGATACTTTTTCCATTACGGCTTATAGCTGACTGAAAGGTTCATAGAAAAAGCCTTCTGAGGCCGAGTAAACCTGTCAAGGGGAGAAATAGAGCACTGGAGAGAACAACAGGTTGAGAGGGAAAAAAAAAAACCCCAGAGAAAAACCCCCCAAAAGCTGTGACTCAGCTTCTCTGTCAATCACTCTTCCAAAGCCAAGGCTGTAGAGCATAGTGGAAAAGCAGTAAGCTTACAACACTTGACTTGTGATTTTTTGTTTTAATCCCTTGGCATTTATTCTTAGGATGAAAGTTATGAGCTTTTGTGGCTTTCACAGCTAGAGGCAGCAGAAGTGTCTGCAAGGGAAAAAAACCAAACCACAACACCTGCCCCCCACCCCAAGGTCACTGCTGGTTTATATCTGTACCTAAAGCTGATCAAAGATAAGAATTGTGAATATGTGCTTCTCTGCAAAAATCTCCTTTGCCAGTTTATCTCCTCTTTTATTCAAGAGTGAAGAGATCTGGCTCAGCACAGACTGCTGATTTCAGGAAAAGAAATGATCATCGTTGTTTTTTCCTGTCTTAAAGCAGATGTTTACAGTCACTCCTGACTGCCCAATGTAGCAAGGGATATAAGGGTTATTCCTCTACATAAAGGTGCTTTTTAGCTACAGATAGGTTAAGAAAAAAGACATTTCTAAGCCAACAAGCAAAAAAAAAAGCTCAAGTGCTTTCTCCTCTTTTCTTAGGAAAAATAGTGAAAATAAGATGAATAAAAGGTAAAGGTAGCAGAAGATGGAACACTGCATCAGATTGTACTTCACATCCTAAAACAAAGGCGGAGTCTTAAATTATTCTGGTTATGGTTTAGAAGTTAAAACTAAAGTTTTATCCTGAAATACCTGACACTTGAACAAAGGTGTGCAGGGCAATCAACAGAGATCAAACAAATGTTCCGTTTATTTGCAGGAAGCCAGAGGATAAACTGGCAATCCGCCACTGCCTTGGTGTTAGAGACCTGCATGGATGGGGGGGGTTTTCTTGCCCGCGCCCCACGTCACCGAGGTCTGATTGCACTGCTAAGGTTGTTCCGTTGGTGTTCTAGGAAGGGATTCACTTACCATTTTCTGGTTTGGCTCCCAGCTCTTCTACTGTCTGCATACTATGAATCTCCACATCTTCAGGGTAATCTAATTTATTGATAGTCTTCTTGTCCACGTAAATGATATGTTTAAGACAGGAGACTTGTGGCAATGCAGTCTGTAAAAGACATGAAGATTTTAGCACTGACTGCATTGTAAAATTATTACAGGGTTGCTTGTAAGCAGGTGAAGCTGGTACCAAATTACCTTAAGTTGTTCTCAAGAAGTTCTATGCTGGTGACCAGATAGGATGCTCCACACTCATTGAGGCCATAGGTTACCGCCTCTCACCCAGGGTGGCATACAACGTAACCACTGTTACAATAAGGAGAAGGAGAACGTGAAAGAAATGTTGAAGTTAAAGTAATATTAAATGCAAAAGCTCTTGCTTTAGCCTCCCTGGAAAGAACTGCGGGAGGAGTCAGGATGATAAAATTAGGCTCCATGGGGTATTTTCTGATTTGGAAACAAAATAGCTTTTAATTTTTCCACATCAGCATTTAATACCACAAGAGACCTCTGGAATGGGGAGCACAGTTGTATAGGAAGCATTTCCTTATCAGAGGGTGGTCAAACACTGAATAGCCTTCCGAGAGAGGTGGTTGATGCCCCAAGCCTGTCCCCTCTTTAAGAGGCATTTGGACAATGCCCTGATGACCACAGTTTAACTTTTGGTCAGCCCTGAAGTGGTCAGGCAGTTGGACTAGATGATCACTGTAGGTCCCTTCCAACTGAAATAGTCTATTCGGTAGAAGAATTCATGAAAACAGAGAGATCCACCAAACCCAACAATAATGCACTAAGCAACCACACAGTAAGCAACTGGGAATATGTGTTCTGCCCCTGGGCCCTTTGCAACTCGAGCTCAGGGGAAGAGGTGACAGTCTAAACATCGCAGGGCACCAGTTACAGCTTAAAGTTGTACACTTCTGCAAGCAGCTCTCAGCAGCGTCAGCTACTTTGCTTGCTCCTGTGAAATTATTGATGGGGGCAAGGCAGAGAATCGGACTAAGGAGTCAGGCTGGTTTTCATGATGATAGATTATTTAACCATGACTAGCTACAGAGGTGCCATGAAAGCTTCTCACAGGCAACCAAGGAGTTCACCTGTTCCCATCATCTCTCTACTGAAAAAAACCCTTCTTTTAGTATCATCTGCTATCTGGACCTCTAACCTCCAAAGGACCATTAAAGGAATTTAATATTGCTGTGAAACAGGGTTCATGGTGGAAGAGAAAAAAAGAGTATGTTATATAGCTGTTCTTCCTGCCTCTCAAAGCATGAGGACCAAGACCCATTAACGTCATCTCCTGCTTCAATAGCAATGTTAGCTCTTCCATTATTGCCCTTTAACAGCCCCTCTGCACGCTCTGTTGCAGGACCTTCTCTTGCCACAGTCAGCTGCTACTATACTGGAAGAAAAGAGGCAGCCAAGTGCAAGCAAAACCATAAGGCAGCAATAAAAGTAAGCTATAGGTCATAGTGTGTGTATGGCAGTGTGTGTATGGGCATGAGAGTGCACAGTAACCTCTGCCACTTCACTTAGAAGTTTGTATACATTAAGACTGGAGATTTTGACAAAATTAAAAACAAAATAAAAATCCCCATAATTGTAATGAACTTGAGCAGCTCAAAAATATCACCAGAAACCCTCAGGCTAGCATGAGATTTTGATTACCCTACCATATTTCTCTTTTCTATTAACCAGTTCACGTTTAGATGCATAAGTCAGGATACGGACAGAAAATACTATAAAACATTCCACATTTTGGGGGGAGAAGTGCAACTACTGACATCTTCAGAGTCTTTTTCAAAAACCTGAATAGTAACCATACTGTTCTGTCATTCTACTTATCTAGAACATTACTGCAATAAAATCAGAAAACAACAGACCTGTAAGTATGAGCAAGTTAATTTTAGGGATCTCCACAATAGAATAATCTGGAAATTCTAAGAATCAGACCACAGGCAGAGTAAGTTTATGAAATTCTTATACCATCAGTGACAGGATTGGCACATTCCAAATATTTAACGGCCAAACCAGCACTGAGACATGCTTCTGAAATACAGCAGAAGTAAACAAGTTCAGCACTCACGAGGGAAGTTGTACTTGAAGCAGGTTAGAGCTACGATAATCCATTCTGCTCGGGTCTCACAGAATATGACAACGGTGCTCCTTGGGGTTAGTCCCAGGGCAGTCAGTCCACTCCCCAAGCGATTCACTTTCTCATTTACCTCTTCGTAGGATAACCATCTGTAAGTTCCTAAAATCAGCTGGTGAGGACAAAAGAACACATTGTGATGTTGGTGCAGAACACCATAAGCACAAACACTGCCATTCATTAAATGACAAAAAATTGCTTTCATTTTTCTTAAAGCAGAAGTAGTAGTGCATCCTGTATTCAGTTATTCTTCGACTAGTATAAAATGGGTATTTTCTACCATAAGATGACGATTAAGGAAGACCTTTCAGGAGACCTCCATTGCTGAGGCAAGATGCAGAGCAGCTCAAAACCAAATCAGAATTAAGTATGAAATTGTAAGCTTTACCTTTTTGAACACTTTTCCATTGGGTTGCATTTCATTTTCTTCACTCAGTATTTCTCTGGTCCCAAGACAGTCCTTCTTCCCAAACTTTGCTAAAGCATGGTCAAACAGCTTGTCCAGTGTGTCTGCTCCAGGGATGTTTATGTTTGCTAGTGAGTCAAGATGAGTGACAGAACGGTAGGGGCTTCCAGGTTTGTCCGAGATGGGTTTAGCTTTTAAACGTTTTGCCATAGCCTTTTTCTTCTTGGCGTCGGTAAGAAAATACCATGGAATAAATACAAGCACACTGTACATAGATATTAACAAGTACACAGGCAGCAAGAGAATGGCACGTACTTCTAGCCTAAGTTTCATTGCAGGTATTTAAAAAAGAAAATCTCTTGTTTTCTGAAGCAGTAAGAGCAAAGCAGCAGCGCCGAGTAGCGTAGGAAGAAGCAACAGTAAGTGAAGCTTAGGTAGTTCTGTTTCAGAGCAGCTGCTAAAATTTTAGTACCCTTTGAGAGCCAACAGTTGACACCTGGGTGAAGACTGGAGCCAAGCAGAGAGCAGGAAAAAAAAAAAAAAAGAGAATTAAATTACTAATATTACAGTCAGTTCATTAGTTTTAGTCCTTCTAAGAGTTCACTTCAAATGCACCAAGACAAAGGAGACTGAAGTAACTGATTTAAGAGGCGGGTACCCTGCATGATACAGCAGTGTACTGCTCTGAGGACAAAAGAGGATGAATCTTTTCCATACTTGTTTGCTGCATCCACAAATATTTACTTTTCAAAGACTTTTCCCCACTATCTCTGTTTGAATAGTTCAGGGCTGTTGAGATGAAGTCTGTCCTTCGCATCATAATATTGTCTCTAAGATCCTTGAGTAATCCTACAGTTATGTAATTATGAGAAAGGTCAACAGTTGTCTTCCCCCTAAATATTTGTACTACAGAGAAAAGGCATAGCAGATTACTGCTTTTTCAGAATATTATATCCATTTATATTTGGATTAAAACTTATCTTCAGGATTTTTTTACTGCTTTTCAGAGTATTATTTCAACTTATACTTGGATTAAAATGGATCTTCATATAGAGTCCTCAAAGTCTACATGTTGTAATCTAAAAACTATATAGTATGCCAAAACTTCTCTATTAACTTGGCCCCAGCAACTGAATTTTTGATCTATTACTTTTTAACTACGAATGTCAGATTCTTGGAAAGGGATTACTCAGATTTGCTTTCCCCCTCCAAAAACTACTTCAGTATATGCATTCAGGTATGGAAAATGGAATCCAATCCAACCAATGAATCCAATTTAAAATAAAGCAAAACTTGGCAGGATTTTGTCTGCATGTCAGAAATCCTTCCTCATTAAGGAGAACTGGGCCTGAATAAAGACGGAAGGTGAGCGGGAGAAAAACAAAAGCATCCCAGCAAACCACCGCTGTGGCTGGCCCACTGGTCTGCAAGTAGCCTGCACTGGCACGTAAAAGATAGACGTCCTTATCTTCATCTGGACGGCATGCAAATACACCCCGAACGATGCACGCAGCAGGAAAGGAGAAGGCAGAGGTGCATGACCAAACGAGCAGTACCTCAGTGCATGGGGGAGGGAGGAACGCTCACTAGCTGTTGCAAAGCCCAGTCTTTCCTGGGCAGAATCTGATAAACAGAGCCGATGAGAACAGGGACGTTTTCAGGGCTCCAGTAAAAGCAGGCGGGCACACCTCAGAGATGTACCTTCATTAACACAGAGGGGATAAGGGAGGCTGCAATTACCATTGCAGGTTAAACGAGACAACTGCTACTAACAGCATAGAGAAAATCTATTAATAGATTAGTTGGGGTTTAATATGAATTCCAACATCTGCAGTTGTGTCATAGCCAACGTCAACAGCATTGAATGGAAGATTAAGAGACTGCAGGTACTGAAAGTAGTGTGATCACCATGTTAGTTTTTTTGATTAAATCTATAGAATAAAATTACTGTTGAATGATAGTATCATGTACTAAACTAAGCTCAGACTTGTTCAGAAAAAAAGAGTCTTCTGTTTCTTTTTATAAACCAGTGAACACTGCATTCTTTTCAAAAGTATATGCCTTTCTGCTCTAGTTAACCTCCTCATCATCATCTAGTTAACCTCAGCAATCAAACCCCATCAGAAGAGCTATAATTTTACTTCCCCAAGCTCCAGTTCTCCAAAATGAAGGTTTACTGGTTTATGTTACAAATCTTGTGTGATATTTTCATTCCAGTTAACTCAGTGCTCCGAAAGCAGCAGTAGAGCTTGTATTTAAAACAAAAGCCAGCCATAATGCTAAGCCTACAGCAAGAAAACTCAGTGCGTGCCCACGGTTAGACACAACGCTACATAAAAAAAAGCAAAGCCCATGGAGAGCACTCTTCACCTTCCAACAAAGAGCATATGACCACACACAAGGACTTGGACAACAAGCAGACTTATTGGACTAATGCAAACAATTTCATATACTGAGACAGTACTAGAGCTTTTATTCCGCCTGAGTAGTAGCTTCTTCAGTAGTTCTGCTAAAAAAAACTGCTCGCTAATAATCATGAACTGACTCTAGAAAGGGAGGAGAGGAAGGGGCTCGCATTTACTTAAACTTTTCAGCCAATGTTCTGGACTGACCAATCCTATAAAAAGACATTAATTTTGCCATCCCAATTTAATCTCCTGTGCATTAATTTTATACATAGATTTAAGCTATTTAGCAACTTGTGTAATGCTGAACAACCACAAAATGTTCCGAGTATTTTCTGTGTACGTGTTACTACAATAGATAGAAAGAACTGAGGGTCATATGTGCACACATTGATTTCCTTACTACTTTCTAATTCTATCTATATTGACTAATGGTGTCTATTAATATTTACTTATAGCAATTATCTCATCTTTCCAGTGTTATTTTCCACTCTTTCTTATTGCATCTGGGCAACAGTGAATTGAACTGAAGTCTCTGGGATAAGAGCTGTCCCTTCTTTACCATATCTAAAGTGATGGGGACCTGCTCTTCTTGTCATTAAGCACTGATGAGAAGTGAATGAATTGTAACAGTACTGTCATGAATGTGAATATCCAGTTCATATTTTATTAGTGATTATCAAAAGTGTTTACAAAACCAGGTAACTCGTTTGTACACATTTGTGGCAATTTAAAATGTTTCTATCTTGACAAAAGTAAGTTGTAATTCTCAACAGACATCAGTTGGAAAAATTTAGTCCCAAAAAGACAAACTTGGCTTTTTCCCTTGAACATATTCACATAAAACATGACACATACACACACACAGATATACTTACAAGGTATCTGACAGCAATGGCTGAGGTTTTTTCAGTGTCAATTAGATCTATATTAAAACAGAAAAAAAAGAAAGGTTGGCAATTTTTTTTTGCCTTGCAGAAGATAAAGAATCTTTAGAATTTCTACCCTAAAGCTCCCGAAGAACAGCCTATGAACTTAGACAAAGGTGGCACACATTACCCATGCAGGAGGAGAGCAATGACATTACTGGAAAAGCTTTCAAACTACAATGTACAGATAAAGACTAAGCTACCCAAAAGGAGCTTAATTTTTATGGGAACATCCCCTGTTTAAACATGTTCTGAATAAAGACATGAATAGGAGCTTAATTTAATTAATCTAAAAAAAAAAAAAAAGGGCAGGGCAAAGAGACTTTCTAATTCCATTTGGTCCATTCCATTCTTCTATCTCAGGGCAGAAGCAACAAGACCTTTATCATTCTTGATAGATGAGTATCAGTAGAAACACTAACTCAGGACTATCCATAGCATACACTGCCCAAAAGAGTCGTAAGGGATATGAAGTAGAGTTTGGGAACTGAGGTAAGAGCAGAGTTTACAGGACAAAAGCAGTGAGGCTTCACTGGTCCCATGACCAGTGGAAAAAAAGATGCCTACATGTAACTACAGATGTGGCTTCAGGAAGTCTACTGCATAATCATTTGCTTGGACTACTTGGGTTTATACAGAAAGCTTTTAACTGAGGTTTAACCTTGTTATACCTTATTAGCCTTCCCATAAATCAAAGATTTCAGCCACGGCACCAGTTTTTATGGACTGAAACTGTGTTAAACATCCCTTACAAAATTCTCCTACAAACATTTTCTCTTGAAATATGAAATAAATAAGAGGTGCAATAATGTTTTTAACATTACTGGCATTTGCATGTGGCCATACAAGATTTTGGTCCATAACAGGACCATCCCAAACTTGTGCCAAGTAAACATTGATCATATCTGAGATATAATCCATAACAGACGGACATACTGAACTTGTAGAAGTACCTCCACACCAACTCCGTCTGGTTAGAAGCCAAACTTAGCTATTCAAATTACTCCTTATGCCTTCCATCTCTAATTTAAGTTTAATTAGACTTCAAGAGAAAGGATGAGATGCAAAGTTCACATTGATGCACTATCAAGGATACCTTCAAGGCAAGGCAACTACATACTACTCAAGTTCTGTTCTCAGTAAACTTCCTCTTTCCTCACAAATAGAAGAAGATGTAGCAATCACATGAAAAATTTCACCGTATTAAAATAAAACTGTTGTAATACTAGAATATTTAGAATACATGATGTTTTATATTGGCTTACAAAGTTCATTATTTCTCTTGATTGTGCAAGCTAACGAGCCTATGGAGACACTTCCCTCTCTGTTTTGGAAACAGCAGAGCTCCAGTGCTTGATGTAGGAAATGCACGTTCCCAGCAACAGCAATCACTGTGCATCAGGCGTGACTACAGCTTAACAAAAACCCAAGCCAAACAAAAATAGATGCAGTTTCTCTCCTAGAGTTGTGTTTTCAGCATCTCCGAAGGATTTTCCTCAGGTGAATAAGCTTCTGGCAATTTTGACAAGGTACCTCTCTAGACTAGAGTTCATTTATCATTTGCAATGACATGCTACAGTGCTCGTATCAGAAACCTCACTCATGAAGTAATATTTCCTCATTACTATTACGTGCTGGGTGTTTAAAAAAAATTCTGTAGTCCAAGCTTACTCTAGAAAACAACCGATGCAAATGCTTATACAATCACTGACACTGTATTTTACAGACTGCTTGCCGCAGATGGCAGAGATGTTCTTTGTGTATTATCTGACTTTAATATCCTCAATGAAAAGCTTCAAAGACAGCTAATATGCAACACTATTCTTGTCCTGCAGCCAGGGCCACAGAACAAGCTCTGAAATCAGAGGTCAAGTTCTAGAACAGAAGAGAAACTCCTCTTCATAGTTTTTCATGAATTTAACTGAAAATCTAAGAAACAATTGGCAAGCAGCTTTTAAAGAGTCACAAAAGCTTAAGTAAGAGCAGAAGTTGCACAGGGAACAGGGAGAGGGTTTATGCCTCTGGAAGTGACTGCTGACAGAGGAGGAAATGCCCTGATCCTCTTTGCATTTAACTATTCAAATGGAATAGAATCAACTTACCCAGCGTTTGCACACACTGCTAGAATTTCTAGTGTTCCTCAAAACCTGAAGAAGTACCTGTAGCTAGGATTTATCCTATGCAGTTTAATAGATAGCAAATTATTATTGTCATAGGAAAGGCTTTAATTAGCCCAAGCCCCAACACTGTAAAGGTTTAACTTTGAAAGTATATGAGTAACAGTGTTATTGTCCTTCTTGCATTAAAAGCTTGCCAGCGATGCCATTTACTACGTAATAGCATGATTAGAAGAAAACAGACTTGTTTTTCTATTTTGTTTAAAAAGCTGCTCAGTTTAAAAACAACACCGGAGGAAGTCCTGGTTCTCCTGCAACTGAGCTCCTGCCAACTTCAAATGGAGAGACAGTTCTGGCTTTAGCATACGTACTCAGGGTTGACTCCTTTCAGGAAATTCTGAAATCTTCCAAAACAATCCACTATGAGTAAGTAACAACTATTTCTGGAATTCCTAGCATTCAGGCAGACCTAAACATTTTGGACACCACAGTAAGCATGCATAATTTGTAACTGGAAAGGTGGTTCTACAGTGAAAGAAAACATGAGTTGATCTGAGTAAGTACATTGGTTAATAGTTACAGTCCATTTTTGGAAGGGAACTTAATCAACATCAAGTAGTCCTGATTGTTCCAGCACTAGAACTGAAAGAGCCTAGGATTGCAAAAAGAAGTTTCAGAAAGACTGAGAAATATCCCACTGCCGGGAAGACGCAGCAAGCTTAACACAACAAACGAGTGCACACTACCAGGCTCCCTACAAATTTTGATTTTCCAGATTTACACCTGTCACACACAAGAATGAGAGAACACTTCTACACATGAGAAGACTGTAATTAAATAGCAATAAGAGTTAGAAGAATCATGGGCTAATTACAACTCTTGGAGTTAGATTGAAAGAAGGGAAATGATTCAGTTTTTTTTTAAAAACGAAAACAAACTTTGCCATCATTAATACAGTTACTCATGGTAGGAAAAAGAAAGTACACAAAAGTTCCTTTCTCACAGGCAGATTTCTACATATTTTCCTCTTACACAATTTGTACGTCAAAGGGCAATGGAAACTCTTGAGGTAAGCTAATCAAACACACAGTTTCAGAAGTACTTCTGGGGTCTGTCAATGCAATAGTAGCTTGAACCTCAGAGTTTGAAGCGCTTACTAAGCGTGTACAGTGTAAATACTAGTACCTGTGTCCCAACACACAGGGAGAGGGGAAAGGCAGATACAGTGGATCCCGATGCAAGTTGAGGATCCCTATTCGAATATATACATTCAGTTTGAAATAGGAAAACCCCAAGTAGTATTAGGAAATCTTGTTTTCTTACTACGCTGCTTAAGAAGTAGTTAATACAATGTTTTACTTAGCTACTAAACAAAGGTCAGATTATTTTTGGTTTCTAGAAAAATATTATTGTTGTCCTTTATATTCAGTACTTGTGATTTACTACCTCAGAACATATATACACTTAAGTCAATCAGGAAAAAAAAAAAATCAGTTTAATGGCAAGTGTCATAGATCTATTGCTGCAACCATTGTAATGGAACCCAGACCAGGCCAGCACTTCTCAATTATCTAACAGACTGGGTGAAACACCCTCTCCTAATCTTGTAACACTGGGGCAAGCAATATTTGGTGAAAGGGTAAAAGCTGTTTGTGTGCCCCAAGGGCAGAAAACTTAAAGGCCAAGGCAAGATTCTGCAACTGAAAACTGTCCATAGAGATACAGTGAATTGCGACAGTATTTCCTCTAGATCCACCTCTGTTACTTTTGCCTCATTAAATTCTATCGAGAATCTGCACTGTAAATACCTGAGGCTCATCCACTCCAACGCCTCCTCCCTCACAAGCCCGAACTCAATCTGTACGGTTATGCTGTGATCTGATCAAAAGCCTCGGGCACACAAGATTTCAAGTCAATCCCATTCATGCTACACTGTTGTGAGTGCCAGCAGTCCCTGGAACAGCAAACTCAGCTGTTTCAAACACTTTTTTTGCGGTAAAGGAGGTGAAAGGCATCCTTTTGTTTCATTAGCATTATAGTAATGCACATGGTACAGACTGGTGGCTTGGACAGCCAGTAATTCAGAAAAGGATGGAAAAGGAGAAAATCTGCAACTGCAGAATACTGGTATTACCTCCTCCAACATCTACAAAACACTTGGCTAAAGGGCACCAAGTGAAACAGGAAAAGCATATTCTGTACTAAGATAGAAGTATTTCCTTCAGCCTGATCCCCTCCACACATACCCCAATGTCGTCAGGCATTACGGCAAACGTTACTAGCAGACGTATGTGATTGTACTGTGTCCCCCCAGCTTTTAAAAGAAGCACTTGAAGGAGGCAACCAGCACGATCAAGGACAAATTTCAGAGGCTATGTGGCCATGGAAGTTTCTCCACCAAAAGCTATGTAAACAGACAAGAAAGAGCTGATCATCTCTTCCTGTATGTAACACAGAACGGATGGACTGGCTAGTTCTGTGTTTAGCCACAAAACCATTCTGCAGTGGAAGGCTGTGACTTCCACAGCTCTGATGACCAGCTAAGTAGTGAGATTTAGATGGTGAAAGGCTTGTTGACTTCCACAGCTCTGATGATCCAGCAAGTTATGAGATTTAAGTATGATCATCTTTTAATTTGCTGCCTCTTTCTCAGTCAGTAAACTGCTTTACAAAAATACAGCCGCAGTGGCCTCTGCTAGGTTGTTGAATTCTACAGTCTAGAAGACCAGTTTGGAGACCTACAAATATAAGCCTATTTGCCACATCTTCCAACTTTTTTCTTACTAGCACCCTGGCCTTTACAAAGGTGAACCCTGAGTCAAATAATCCCCTCATACATACAATTTATCCCAAAACCATTTCATACATTGAATTCATTTCATCAAGTTTGTTGGTGCTTGCTTCTCCCATGAAACTCTTGCCTCCTTTGAGTACAGACTTGGTAAGTTCAAGCATTTGAAAACATTCTCTTATTTTAAGCAACTTCAGAGACATTTCAAAGCCTGTTATGTTACCTGTTGTTTAGGGTGTATCACAACAGAAGATTTTTGCCTTCACCTATACAGGATCAGTTTGAAACTACAGACTGCAGATCAATTCCCCTCTTTATCTTTGTTTCATTTTTAAGCATTACAAATGAAGAAGGTTAAATAATATAATAAAAAAAGAGTTCTGAACATCCAGGCTTCCTGTATAGGTCTGTATCATGGACTGTCTGTGCAGTCTCTAGCATATATGTAACCTAATTTCAGAACCAGATTATGTTTAAAATTTTCATTTAAGGGTGATTCTAACTTTGAAATGTGACTGAAGATACCAATTACAGGCCAAAAAACAACAGTTCAGCTTAGAAAAGGGAGAGGTAGAACAATGCAAAGCACAAGTGAGACTTCACACTGAACATTCCCTCCACTTTTTCCTGTGTGGAACACGGGCATCGGAAAGCTGGCATACCATCCCCGTGCCGTTCTCAGCTGAGTGCGTTTACTTTGCACTGAAAGGGACTAGTAACATCCACACAAGTTACTTCTTTCAGGTAAACTCTGCCACCATCTCTCTTATCTCACTCACTCAGCAGGAAATGGATAGTCCGGATTTGCTTTCTGTTCTCCTAACTGGAACAGAGCTGACATGAAGCAGGACTTCACTCGAAGCTGTGTTTCTTACCAGAAGCTGTTTTCCCTAACAGAGCAGTTAAGAACTCAGTTTCCCCTGCTTTTTCAGAGCACAATAATAGTAACTCATGTACAGTCCTTCAAAGTCAGACGTAGCATTCCTGTT
This sequence comes from Bucorvus abyssinicus, assembly GCA_009769605.1. Classification (NCBI taxonomy): domain Eukaryota; kingdom Metazoa; phylum Chordata; class Aves; order Bucerotiformes; family Bucorvidae; genus Bucorvus; species Bucorvus abyssinicus. The sequence continues at coordinate 3,557,125 of CM020039.1, read as the reverse complement.
CCTGTAATACCAGTGAATGTGTTATGGGGGTACTGCAGATACAAAGGTAACGAACATAACTTGTGTAACTAATATTTTGCTTCTAATTGCTAGGTGCTTTCCCCTCTTTTCAACTTACTTTCAGTATTAGGAACATATGCCTGGGCAACAGGTGTTTAGGAAGTAGGGTGCTCACCTCCCTCTCTTCCATTACTAAATCCTATGCTTATGATAACATTTCAGCAACGTCCTTTCACAGTGTAAGGGAATTAGGACACCAGGTAACTTTTTGTTTTGCAAGTAGGATGAAGGAGTACAGGAAATAATCTGATTTTTAAATTTTACCCAGAGACAATGTATTTATGCTTATGCCTGCCGGATAGAACTGCTTCACTGATTTCTGGAGTGCACGCGTTCAAGTTCAGACTCTGATCAAGTCATGGTGGTAGGGGTGGACAAATGTTAAGGACAATTTTCTCAATGAGGCAAAAAGTTCATTAATGACATTACTCTAGCTTAAATATTAATTATTTATTAAATATTAACACTTATTTCCTGGCCTCGAATCTGGTGTGACCTAGGAGAAATTGTACATACTCTTGTGATGACATATTGGAAATACTAGAAGTAAAATGGCATTTCCTAATATAAAATAAAATAGTAATGTGAATTTATAACATAAGAACAAAAGTTAGGAGAAAGTAAACACCAAATCATTCTTTTTTGAATAGGATTCAGCTAATAGAGTCATCTGCCCAAAGCTCAGTTAACACGCACACAGGAGAGCCAGTCATTAAAAGCTACTTCCTTTATTTATAAGATTTCCTGAAATCTGGCAGCATTGCTCTAGAAGAACTTTTTTGTGAAAGGAGCAACTCAAACAGTAAAATGTTCAAGTTCACGAACACAAGTGCAGTCTGGCAGCCAAACGTGCAGCGTAGTGCCAGAGATCATCCTAATCCCTCTTAATGCTCGATTGAGAAAGTCCAGTAACATTAACCTCCTGCGTTCTTGGGAAATCCAGACACAATAATGGACTACAACAGCTTCTCCCTTTTACTCGGCAGTTACCCTGAAGGATTAGATACTTCTTTTTAAATGTCTTGCCAGCAGCGACTGTTGTGTAATTTAACTGCCTAAAGTTCTATATAGAATTCTGTATTACTTCAGAAACCCTGACTGTCTCTTCAGCTTTCATTTCAAAATTCTGCCACCAACTTTATACTTACCTCTATTGCTTCAAAAACTGCATCGTCTCTCATCAGTGGCATTAGGTTGCTTTCTTCTCAGACATTGGTCATAATTTTAAAAAATGGGGGGAGGGTAAGAGAAGTAAATGTTCCTCCTCATGTATGCTATTAGCAGTCTTTTGCCTACCAAAAGAGTGCTGGGGGATGGGGAGGGATTTTTCTAAAGTTCTTGAGGGTTTTTCAAAGTTCTGTGGGCGACGGTCAACCAGAGGAGCACCAGAGCTAGGAAATACTTTCCTTTTTTTTCTAAGAGCTCACATCCAAATGTGATTCCTCCCTTTTTTGTGACTAAGCAAAAAGAGTTAGGCTGTTTTTATTTGCAATTTGAGAAATTCTCTCCTTGCAGATGTTCTGATAAACAGATGACTGGGTGTGCACTGAAAAAATACAAGTTTAAGAAAACTGTTCCCACCCATGGTCATTTGAGATGGAGGCCCCTGAGATTTCAGGCATGAATCATCTCTCTTTCATTGTGTAACTAGCTAAGCTGCAGAGGAAAATGGTTTGAGTCAGTAAAATTAGTCGCATTGGGAGCAAGCATATATTAATCTTTTGCACAATTGCAGTATTTTCCAGTGAAAAAGTGATGATGTCTTCTGTACATTCAAGGACTGAAGTTTATTCTGCTCTTAACGCAAAATTTTAGCACAGTCTATTGCTTGGTTCATGGTAAACCTATCCTATCACTTTTCAGCCAAACATACCTAGATTCATCTCTAGATATGTCACCTCTCGATCCACACCTGGAAATCACAGATGAAGAATTACTAAGACAGGACTTCATACTATGTACACTTCACTCTAAATGTCTTGTGAACTTGCTTTCTGCTACTTTCCTGTGCTTTATGATAGACAGAGATACCTTTAGGGGACATTTCTTTTGATAACATTATTTGGCAACTGAAGTATGACTGTTTGTAAGGAAGATCTGGAGGTACACACTGGGGATGAGTTGTACACGGATAATAAAACCTAATGCAGTGTATACCAATTCAGGGAGAGAAGTTGGGGATTCTGCCCATCAGCAAGGGAGTTGATACTGGTGATGGCGGTTTCTACCAGTGCAGGCAATCTTACTGACTTACTATAGCAGAACAGCTCTTTGATTTTTATCTGCACTTCAAAGAGGAAGTGAGATGACCATACAAATTTCAGCACATTTTCTCCTATGAGGCAAAGTGCACATTCAGGTTTTTAGATTTAACAGCTCTAAACTTCAATCTTCTGAGCAGTGTAACACCACCAAACCAGGAATCAATGCACAAGTAGTCCAGACTTAAGTGTCTGTACTAAGACAGGAGAACATGGTAGAAACCAGCAAAATTTATAGAGAAAAGACGTTTTAAAAAAAAAAAAAAAGACTTCTGAGACAGTTCTAAACAGCAAGGTCCTGAACTTTACCACTCCCTAATAGATATGCAGCACATTTGTCACACTTCTCATTTACAGACACCAACATCCTTGTTTAACATGTACAGTTTCGGAGGCAGGCAGGTTTTTTAGTCCAAGATATCCAAGTAGCTTCTCCAAAACAGCAGAGGAAATCCTTACAGGGCTGGGTCACGCTGTCACATGCTCAAAGCTGGAGCTGGAAGCAGGGACGGCACAGAGCAAGCAGGCTCTGGCCAAGGTGGTGCATAACCATTTTACCACACGATCGTGCCTGTGCCTTGTCCTACCCCTCAGCAAAATGTACTAGCACAGGACAGCGGTGCACTAGCACGGCCACAGAACTTCCCGACAGGCATTTGCTGCCTCAGAAGACATAAAGGATGAAGACAGAAAGCAAGCTGCAGCAAACCTCACAACTAAAACTCAAGTGCCTTGATGGCATGACTTGATACTTCAGTAACTATATCACCTTTAATAGCAATAAAGCAGGAGTCACAGAAGCAATTGCAGAAGGAAGAAACTGCACAGCAGCAGACTAAACAGACAGTAAAGTGATCTTAGTAGTAACACACTTGGAAGGAAGCATGAAGAGGAGACTGATGCTGTTGACCATTCTTTCAACTTACTTTGCTCTGAAAAAGGGACAAAAAAATCCTTAATATGACACTGTGTATCACAACAGCAATTTATGGTTAGTTACAAAAAAATATGTAATCTAATTTGGTAACAAATGCAGTGATACTCAAGAAACTAATACTGCCAGAAAATGTTTCCATTTCAACTTAAAAAACACAAAGTCCCCACTCCAAGTCTATCAGTATTTGGATTGATCATTATAGCGATGGTAGGACAAAGTTCCCTGTTAGAAGGTTTTAGCAAGTGCCCACTCTCGAGTTACTGTCCATCTTACTGCTCACTACCACACAAAACACAAGTCACTCTTTATCTTTAATGCAAATGCAATTCATATTATTCTAGCTAAGTAGGTTGATAAATTCAGGAAAAATCTAAAAAAAGATAAATATTAAATAGTGAAAATTCTAGGCATCTCTTAGGTTACAAGTGTATCTAACCAGACTCTTCAATCCAACCTCCTCCTGGGTTGGTAATATGAGCTGTGTCAGCTGTTTGTGGTCAATACCATTTGTACAGCTGCAAAACCCTACCTGCTGCTTGAAAACACAGAACAGGCTGATCATGTCAGAAACTCATTTTAGGTCAGAAACTCATTACATTATCATTCTCAATTTTCATTACATTCTGAGTGCCTTCAGATGTTTGAAGGATGTAGCATGCTGCCAAACACTGTGCCTGAAAAAAAGTTTTAAAATGTACTCTTGGTTCAAACCAGCATTAAGTATTATGTTAAAGTGCTGCTTTTAATGGGCTCAACTTTAAAGCTTCAGCACCTCAGTATTCAAAGCTTCCCTTTCTTAAATGTACATAATGCTATCCAAGTTAGGAAAATATTTGTCATTTTCAGCTTTTTTAAGGAATGATAAACTTATAAACTAAGAGGTAATACAGAAGAAATATTACACTGTTTTGTCTGTCTGAGGAACACAGATGAATTGCCTTAGAGAGACAGCCAACAGAAACCTTACCCACTATGGCCTTTCAGAGAGTAAGGTCACACACACACACAACCTCCCTTAACATTTGCATCCAAGGTCTGTGCACAGACCACGATTCAGAAAGGTAGAAAAACAAATGTTAAAACACTTGGTGTGGTCCAAAAATCTCATACTTTAGGTATAAAGTAGTATTAGCATACACATAAGCTACGCTTGTATCTTATTTTCATGCATATATTCCAGAAATTATGGTCCAACCCCAGTGAAAGCAACCTGCATATTCAGGTGGTGACACAGGCTTCCCAAAGCCCTGCTGCTCCTTCTGTTAACCCCCTGCCTCTGCTTGCTCACCTCTCTTCTCACTGCAGTCTGGACTGATCTGGTCCGGGTTAAACAAGGACCATTTTCTAAACAACAGGAACTTTTAAGTGGGTGTAGGTTACACCTGAGTAACTGCAATATTTTTACACTGGGGAATGGGGTGAGATAGACTACGAGGCTGGTCACCATCTGATCTTTTTCGTTAGGTAATGTGATCTGGAGAGAGTCTTACACTTATTTCTGACCCAACTGTATGTGGTTATCATTCATCAAACCATCTGCGAGCAGTCAAGTAACCTGAACTCAGCTCAAGGCTAAAACAAGTTTTTATCTTCAGTTATGTTAGGCGAACCTTGCCAGACCGTTTGGCACGCTGGTTTTTTCACTTAAGCTGCATGGAACTGTAATGTACACGGCAGAGGTACTGTTATTTAAAGGCAGACAAGAAAAATATGCCTGAAAGACCAAGCTTCAGTGAAATTCTGAAATACCTACACAGCTTCTCTCAGATGAACTTGAACAGCAAGCGTAATGCCTAACCCATGAACCAGCCAGCCTGAGCGCTGACAGTCCCAGCATGGCAAGAAGTGGCATGCTCATACAAGCAGGATGCGCTCCATGCTTTTCTAAGGCATAACCTTGCTCGGAACCCCATTCCAACTCCCACTTTCTCACCGTGCTTTTTATTGAAGAACAGCAGGCTCAGTTCCACCTTCCAGTTGTTCCTCTTCCCTCTGGTGTTACATTTCATAATGAAAGCACTTTGACCAAGTTGTTCAAACAGAGGAGCTCATAAAAACGCAAAACTATTTGCATGCTTATGAAATAAACAGAGAACCCACTTTCATAATGAAAGTTAAACACATCTATCTAAACCAGGCACAAGACCAATGCTATCTTGAATTCAGTATTAAATTCTGCTGTGTAAATACACAGTGTGAATCAGCTGTACATACAGCTGTCTTCATGGAAAGTAACATGCAAAATGGCAAACTAATGGGCTACTATGGACCAACACAAAGTCCTCCACCCTCACTTCCTGCTTCTGTGTCTGGTGCAAGAAGACCACATGCACCACAAACTAGGATCTCTTGCTTCTTTTTCGTTTTTCCCTTCTGTTGCTCTATCACTTTGCTGTTATTTGACACTACCACTAGCTGCAGGTTTACTGTCTTAACTCTTCTACGTAACATTCAAAGCTACAGAAAATAGTTATAAAACTGCACCTTCTCTCTATAGTAGTGCGATTCTTTTAGTATGTATGTTTTCATTATGCAAAACCAAAACAAAATATGCCGTACTAAGAACAGAAAAGAGGTTAGAGAGCTTAGTACTTGAATCAAGTTTTAAGATATAACAAAGTTGAGCAAATTATTTTGTTGAATTGACATAAACATGTAATGGAGACTCCAACAGAGAAGTGAAAGCAGTGCAACAAGCCTGCGGGTTCTTTGTGAGAGCCTTCAAGTTTAGCTTCATGGCAACCAGCTCAATCCAAAGCTGGATTGCAGTGATCCCACTTTGAACATCCCCTTGGGCTGCAAATTTTGCAGGCAGCCAAGCATACATAACCTTTAACTCAAGGCAGCTGTCTGACATAGCTGCCCATTCAGTCACACCAGTGCCAGTGGAAGGGAGGAAGTGGTAACCTGGGGTTTGACCAGCTGACATGGAATCACTTGCACCTTCACAATACCGCTTTGTAAGAACTTAAAACAAGCATAAACAGAGCTACAACCTTAAAACGGAGCCACTGCTGAAAGAAGTAGCCTTCAGCCAATTTTTGCTGTCCGGGTCTGTCCCCTCCCTTTTGCCAGGAGCCAGAGGGAGCAGTGGCTGCAGCTTTTGCAAGTTTAGAGTGTTCCTGGAAGTGCAGCATTAGAAAAAAAGCAACCAGAAGATGGAGCACAATAACTAACCTACTTTTCTTACCTTTATTGAAAGCCAAAACTAACCCCCCAAACCCCATTCCCAAACACTGAAATATCTTATTAAAATTTTATAACAGATTAATTTTACTTTAATATTCATAATTTGTTTTTTATTGAAAGTCAGGAGTTACTAATCTTCCTAATCCCAAGTGGCTGTGTGGCACAGGGAACAGCAGCTGACTACTGGGTTGACAGTTTCAGCTATGAAACAAGTGCCCTCATTCATAAATTTTTGGAGGTTTTGCTATGAGCCGCCATTCAGTGTGCAGTGATAGGCAATTTCCAGCTCCTCAGCCATACCTAGAATATTTGAAGTAGCAGCATTTCATAGGCTGCTTAGCTCCTCTTGCTTCCAAGAGAAAACAGTTGTTGAGAATGACTCACTGTGTATTCTACTTATGTGCTTTAGGTAACCTGAGTGTAATAAGATCTTCTAAAAAATTATTGTGTGTGTAACTACTAGAGAGGAAACACCATAGTACCTGGCAGATAGCTTAGGCACTGTGAAGTGTTTCAGTAAATCTGACCAGTTAGTTACATCAATTTGCCATTTTTTTCCCCAGCAAGACACTTGCATCCTTTTATCAGCATCACAATACAGGCTTCTTGTAATTTTAGCACTAGCTTCACTCAACCCTACAAACTCGGCAGGACACTGATGGCAGCACTCAGCTGAGTGTGGAAAGGCTCATTCAGCTGTACCTAAATGTGTGCAGAATTGTGAACTGCAACATCCTGTGAAGTTCCATCAGCTGTTTGTAGTACCTGCTCATCTGTAGCCTAACTTGACAGAGAGTGAGTGCTCTTCCTATTTTCACTGAGTGTGAGAAACTGGCAGTGCAGAGCACTAGATGAATACTCATTATTCACAGTCTAATGTTTCTCTAAACACAACTTAGTAGACTTTTTGGTTCAAGTGGTACAAAGGACTTCTGTTGCACAGAAACACACATAATAAAATTTACAAAACAGTAATTTATTTAAAATATCAGACTTGTAGCCAGATGAGCGATCATTACTAGAACACAAAAATTATTTTCATTTTGGAAAAGTTCTTATTTTAGCAAATACTGTTGTAGATGAAGCTTGCTATTGACCTGAGCAAGCTGCATGTAGAACAAGCAACTCAGTTGCTCGGTTTTCAGAACGACAGCAGAGCTTTAGCTTCCTCTTTAAAGGACCAGCGAGAGGTTGACTTCAGTTTCAGGCTCATTGGTACATGTTATCCTGAACCAAGGAGTGCGGTTCACATGTTATAGCAGAGTGGCTAATATAAAAAATTCAAGGACAAGAATCAACAGGTGTGTGTACTTGATGCTGTGGAGGGTAGAGCTATGATCGCATGACGAACAGCGGGCTCTCTCCAGTGCCTGCGGCAGGCTCTTGTCAGGAGCTGCCTGCACCAGGCACAGTCAGCCCCTCCAGCCATACCGCTGTCTGTGGCTGGGGCCTCTGCGTTCCACAGCACGAAAAGGGCAAGCTAGCAAATCATGGCAGGAAAAGCTATTGGATATATCAGTATGGCAGTGTTTCTGGCTAGAAAAACATTTGTGCAACTGACGGACAGTAAGAAAAATCCACTTGCATTAAAAAAGAAAACCAAACACTGGTGTTAAACCTGTTCTTACTGTGATATATAACAAAGATTTCTGGCAGCCATGAAAGAAGAGCCTTAGGGCACACATGTGCTCTGCAGAAACCATTTATTTGTTTTACATTTCTTTTCCAATAAACTGAATTGGGAAATACCAAAAAAACCAACACCCCACGCATCTACCAACTACCTGAAGAGGATTTCTCTTTGAGGTATCACATACCCCATATAATTTATTCGGTTCCTCTCTATGCTAATATTTTTCTACCCCTATGAGCAAGACTTGTGCAAACAAGGCTTTTAAAAAGGCTTAAGGGTCACTCACCAAGGAAGATGTGATTCAGTTATTTAATGGACTACTCTCCATTTCTGACATCGAGTAGACAGTACATAAGGGATGTAGCAGTTAGAGCAGTGTGAAGGGTCTGGTGGGCAGAGGTACGGCTAAATACACAGCAGTTTGGGAATGGGAGGAAATAGCTTGAGAAATAAGCAGTAAGTCATGCATGTTTGTTTTGAGGTGTGTTGTTTAAGGGTCAAAAACATCAGCATGGAGAGGAAGATGTTTTGGAGTGCTCAGTCCCTGATGACCCCAGCTGCAGTAGCTCAGCGATGTCAAACCGCACACTGGTGTGCTGATGGGCTTTACTGCTCAGAGTCCAGCCTTGCACACACGGGATGCTTGTGGGGAGAACAAGCCCCAGTAAGAAACTCAGCTAAGGGGACTTACTACTTTTCTAGTGACGCAGCAAACACACAAACGAGCAGCTTTACAAACTAGATGTCTAACTGCAGTACCTGTAGTTGAAACTGAGTAATGGCTTGTACAGAGGAAAACCTCAGTTAAGATGCTGTTCAGAATACACATCCTGTGTCTTACCACACGTAGAACAGTGGTTTAGGAAAAAGCAATAACCATCCTTTCATGTTACTTGAATCTACTGATGCCTCTCCTAGAACATAAGTCACCTTTATGAAGTGCTATTTAAATGTAAAATGCTCCACAGTTAAGTAAAGCACCTGCCTAAGTAGAACAAGGATCAGAGTACAATGCTCTAATACTACTTTCTCTTGGAAATGGGTTGCACAGATAGCTCACAATCTCATTTTCTATAGTAAGGAGAGTTAAAACAGAATACCACTGCAGAGTTATTACCATAACAATTTAAAAGTCTCTTTAATTAGTACAAATTTTAGGAGCACAAGAACTGGAATGTAATGTGCTATTTAAGTCTGTCCTTGTCATGTCAACTTGTTCCTGATTTCAAAGGCTTTCAAGCATACCTAGTATGCTTTTAAAAGAAAAGGTGCTCAAGTGATAAAGTAGTAACATAGTGTAGGGCATCAAGGGTCATATGACCATACATTGAAGGAAATCCTAGTTCATTAGCTTTGTCTTCACTGAACAACAGTGGTATTCAAGTGTAAGAGATTTAAGAGTCTCGGATTTAAAGTGATAACCAAGGATCCACCTTGGATCACTTTAAAGCCGAGACTCTTAAATCTGTGGTAATTGGTGGATCACTTTATCTCTACCTTGGAGCTAAAGATAGCTCACCTTGAAGCCCAGTGAACTCCCAGCTGCACAGTAGCTGCCGATTTGGTATTAACTGTACTACAAAAAACATGCAAAATTTAAATATGGAGGAAAAATAAAGATATTTGCTCAGTATCTAGGATTCCTTACAAAACACTTCAGTGAGGTGAAAAGTACTCTTTGGTATCAATGAAAAGTCCAAGTGCTTAGCTCTATCTGAAGCAAAGAAAAAGGGAAACAATTCCTCACATCCTTCACATGACATGGCTATTAATCCAAAAGCAAAGCAAATAAAGCACATGCTGACTCTTTGATGTGGTAGCATTAGCTCCAACCTCACTCCCACCACAAGCAACTCACACACAAACTTTAAAAGTCATCCATTATACAAACTGAGATTCTGGCAACATGCTGGCTAAAGGAAAACTTTTCCCACCCCTCCAGCCTCATGCCCACAATCATCTTTCCCTACTTGTTCCGCTCCTCCATTTCCCAGGACTGCCTGTGCTATTTATTTCCATACTGGAAAATGGTTCCATGCGCCTTCTGAGTTTTCTACTATATTTGGGATCATCTTAAAATGTAAAATAACTCTCCAGCCAATCGTAACCATGCACCTCACTCACACACACTCCTCTTACCTAACCTCTGAGGAAGATGAAGTTCAAGCCAGCACGAAGTTTAGTCCTGACTCAAAGCTACTACGAGCTATGGCAGCACAGGGCAGTAGTAGCACAGTAGCCTGAGCAGTAGCCAGGCTTCCTATCTAGGGCAACAACAGCCACACAGGGGATTTCCACACCCAGCACTCATTCCTAACCTCCGTATCATGCACTTGGTCAGGTCAACATTATACACATCTGGGACATGATTAAAGCCATATCTTGATTACAAGTCCACTTTATATGAAGTATTAGAGAGGAGCCGATAGTCCTAAGAAAAAGTGGGGCAGGGAAAGCAGACCTGCCAATTATTTTTGTCGATCTCGGCCAAGCAGCTCAATGCAGATCATACTAGGTACCGACTGCAGAAAAGAAAACTGAAACCACAACTTCCAGACAATTCTGGCAGATGGCCAGCAACCTCCCTCTGCAAGCACAAGTCTTATTCCATACAGCATCTTTTAGTCCATGTCTGTACGAAACAAGTGAAAACTTCTCATAACTCCAGCACGTCCAGGATTAAGGCAAGGCTCTCCCTGGCCACCACTGAGACCACAAACAGCAGTCAGTGAGAAAGAGCCTCGCTGCTGGCAGGCCACGTGTCCACCACAGACCATTACAGGAACCGTCACACCGCTTCCAGTGTGCGTGTTACTTTCTGTGCGATGCAAGTTACTCTGAGCGGGTGGCCGTAGGAGAAATAACCAGTGCTGCGTTCAGCTTTCATTTTTATATGCCTGTCTACAGAGGTCAAGATTTTGAGGAAACATACTGTCCATAAAAGTGTCAGCAGATTATGGACAATCCCAATTTCCATCCCCCATTCCCAACCATAAACCCAAGGAAACAAAAGAAATGCAATAGGAAAGTATTAATAATTGCTATCCACTGGAAAGCAAAGCTTTACTGGGAGAGGAGAAATACTTCAAGCTTTCCCTTCAGCCCTTCCGCACAGCAAGCCTATACCACTAAGCACCTTCCAAAGGGGAAGGTGACAGAAAGCAATCCCAGTGACATGGAGAGGAGGAGGTAACTTCCAGACAAAGATGAACATGACAGCCGTCACTCTAGCTGCTGTAGAACTAACTGTAAATATCATTTCTCAGGAAATTGCTTCCCTCCTCCCATGGAACTTCCATCTCTCCTGAGAAAACAAATGTCCTGAAGCACAGAGACCACATGCTTAGTTGCGTATACCACAAAGATTTCCCCTAATAATTAACTCCGACTCTTTTTTAGTTTAAGTAATTCCTTATTCAGAACAGTTTTCTTATAAGCAAGCCCTCACTCATTTGTCATGTTAACTACCTAAATCTACTGATTAATCATTAACTTCAATAGGTTTTGCATGTTTACTTGGCTCAGGCTGATGTTTAATATTTCATTTGGGTATTAACTTCATCTCAAACAGTGTAATAGGCTGCATCTATCTTACTAGGTACGTATCTTAGCATCACTTGGCATTTATTTGTCTCTACTGCCTTGCCTTAGTGATCTGTTCCAGAGTGGTTTAGTTTTATAGAAGGGCTGAAGCAGAATCCTCATGTTAGGAGGAGGTGTCACCCACTGAGCACTGGTAATTTATTATGCTGAAAATTTATAGCTGCTGATAAATAGGAGATTATTCAAATGGGCAAACAAAGGACAATGCTGTCAGGTGCATGCACAGTGTATGCTGCAGACAGCGTTAAAGGTAATACACAGGTAAAGTTTGCATGAGATGCAAATAACCAAATAATTAACATATCATGAAAGTCTCACCACAGTGGGGTTCTTCTGGAGGGAAAAGTTTTACATGGAAATACTTAAGGTTTCTGTATTAAAACACAAACTTTGTATCCATGCATGAAGAGCTGAAGTTAAAAAATGAAGCCAAACAGTCTTTCTGAAACTGTGGGACATTGCTAATTCTGTCTCTTGCTTGGGAGAAAAGGATTTGTTTGGGGATTTATTTGTTTAAAATGGAAGATTTTCACATTTTAGGGAAAAAAATTCATGTCTTTAATCATTGCTGTTAGTCTGAGATGACAAATCCAAAGATTCAAAAAGTAGAACTTTTAATTAAAAGGGGAAAAAAAAGATCTTATGTTTCTAATTCCTATTTGTAGCTTTATTTGCTAATTTTTCCACTTCAAATTGGCAAGGCTATAAATGCAGGTTTGTCTATAGCAGGAAATGACAAAGCATGTCGTATTCGTATTTTTATGCTACAACCAAGGACAGATATTTTCTTTAACCTGACAATCATCTTTTACAGCCATCAGGGACTAGAGATGTCCCATTACTTTACGTGAAACAATCCTTAACCTGCACCAAATTTCTCTGTAATCTTCACCTACTTCTTACATGGGCACGTAGTGATAGGACAAGGGGTTACAGTTTCAAACTGGAAGAGGGTAGAATTAGATGTAAGGAAGAAATTCTTCACGGTGAAGGTGGTGAGGCACTGGAACCAGCTGCCCAGAGAGGCTGTGGCTGCCCCATCCCTGGCAGTGTTCAAGGCCAGGTTGGACGGGGCTTTGAGCAACCTGGTCTAGTGGGAGGTGTCCCTGCCCATGGCAGGGGGGTGCACTAGATGATCTTTAAGGTCCCTTCGAGCCCAAACCATTCTATGTATATTTATTGAGCATCCTCACTGGGAAAAAAAAAAACCCAAACATGAAACGATTTTGTTAAGAAAAAAAAGGGACTGTAGTAGAAAATAGTTCCAAAGTTGCTGTAATCATTTCATTAAAGCATTAGGTACTAGAGCAGCACTAGGTAAGTGGAGGTCTGTCCAGCCCACTGTCCTTGGCCCACACTCCTCCCGGGGCAGGGGAGGCACGTGGGGCACATCCACTGGCTTTGCAAATAAACCAGAAATCCACAAAGCGTACAAAGATATTTTGGATCACCACAAAGTAAAGCTTATCTTAGGGGAATGGGACAACAAAAATATTCAACCAGTTTCTTGCTTTACTTTAACAGGTGCTCTTGCGACTCAAAATAGAAAGACATGCCCTGTGCAGAGCGTTGAGCAATGAATCACGCTTTCCTGGGTTTCTGCGTGTGCTACATCAGCATCAGACCATATCCTGAGCCCAACCTCCTTTTCTGCATCTAGAAGGAGGGGGCGGGGGGCTCCGAGGGAGGAGATAGCACTGTTGATGTACTGGGCAGGCCCACGAAAGGCGCTGGGTGCCCAGGGAAGGGCAGGCGAGCAGTCAGGGATGCTGCTGAGGGATGCAGCCTCCTTGGGATCAGTGAGCTGGGCTAGAGGCAGGCAAACGAGCAGCGGATCCTGCTGCCGGCCAAGCGCAACAGCGCCTGGGGCAGTGCCGCCTCCTCCCGCGGTTCCCCCTCCCCGAAGGGGCTGAGAACAGGATGGGGAGCAGCGGGAGGAGGCGGCAGTGCCCCGGGAGCTGCGGTGAGGACAGCTCACGGGGAGAGAGTTACCGAAAGATGCTCCACGGCGGGGAGCGGGGAGCACCCCGGCACGGGGTGCAGCATTAGTGCAGAGCACGGAGTAGCCAGCCCGGAACCCCCCACTTGGCACTTCCACTCAGTCTTTCCAGTAACCGCCACCTGCTCCCGGGCAGCGGCCGGTGCCAGCTCCTGCCCAGGGCCTACCGCGCTCCCCCCTCCCGGTACCGGGGTGCCGAGACGCGGGGCATCCTCCCGGGCCAGGCCCCCCGTGAGCCCCGGCCGCGGCTCCAGGGAGGTGGGGCGGGACCTGACCCCACGTAACCCCTCGCTCCTTCCCTCAGCTGACCCGGATGCCTCCGCCCGCCGCGGTCCCACCCCCGGGGGGCGGAGGACGGTCTGGAGGGGAGCGCCAGCCCCGCGCCCCCCTCCTCCGTGTGCGGGGCGACCCTCCGGGCCCTCACCTCGTCCCAGATGCTGCCGAGGAGCAAAGAGGGGACCTGCCCCGTCCTGTCGCCGCTGTCCCCGGGCCGTGCCGGGCGCGCGCCCGCCGTTATACTGCGCACTCACCTCGCCTGGCCGCCTCGACCCGGTGCTGCCGGTGCAGAACGGGGCGCGCGGCTGCACCGGCTGCTAAAATGGCTGAGGGCGGCGGGGGGAGGGAGGGGGGCGGCGCGGGGGGAGCGGCGGGCGGAGCGAGCCCCCGCTCTGCCAGCTCCGCCGTCCAATCCTCCCGCCGTGACGCGCCGCCGTGGAGGAAGGGGCGGGGGCGGGCCCGGGCTCGGGCTCGGGCCCGGGCCCGGGCCCGTAGTGAGGCCGCCGGCGCGGGGGTGTTCGCGGGCGGGAGCCGCGTCCTCCGTAGTGCCGCGCGCCGAGGGGCGCAGCGGGGCGGGGGACGCGCGTCGGGAGGTGCCCCCTCTCCGCAGCGGGCTGGCGGCCTGACGGAGGAGGGGGTGTCGGGGACACCGGGCAGTGAAGGTGATGGAGGCAGAGCTCCGGGAGCCCAGGAGCTGCCCCGGGTGCTCCGTTGGTTTCCCAGTGAGGCTCACAAAAGCGGTGGGACAGTCAGGCGGGTGGGCGCATGGCAGCAAGCCCGCCAGGCCCCACCGCAGCCCCGCCGGAGCGCAGCCCCCCTGCTCGGTGAGCGGGCTCTCGCCCTGGGGCGACAACGCCTGCAGCCCGCATCGTTCAGGCTGGACTAGGCGGCCCAGGGGTTTGTTACCCGGTTTTGCCTCCTGACAACTGGGAGAGCACCGAGCTGAGTCGGGCCCCTGTGGTCCGGACTGGGAACACGAGCAGCTCTGACGGGAGCAACGGGGATTACTCACAGCGCGGTTCAAACAGCCAGAGGCCACGAATAACCCCCGTGATTCATGCAACAGTTTGCCAGATGGTTGTACTTGTTTTGGAGTCTGAGGCTTCTTCAGAAGAGAACAGCGCAAAATAGCTGACTTGTGACGACACACGGCCGCTTCCTAACAACGGGTAAAGGAAGAGGAAACATTTCGTGTGCCGTGAGAGGAGTTCAGCACAGTCCTCCCCCAGCCCATATGGAGCGGGACTGAGTGCGACAAACAAAATTACCAAACAAGCCAGAGCTATATTTGGTAGCAAGAGTTTGTTCCTATAAAAGACAACTCCTTGTAGGAGGTTAAAATTTCCTGTCAACAACTGCATCAGCCATGTGGCTGTTATATTTAATAGTTCTCGTTCTCGGAGAAGCAAAAAGCGCATCACTTCCTCGGGTGGAGGCTGAACGGACTCACAGTGGGGCTTTCGCTCTGCTCGGCCCATATGGATTTTAGGGCGGTCCAGTCTTACTCTCACTTTGTTCTAATTTGTTTCAAACCCCATTGTTTTCCTTAACGTCAGATCATCACTAATGAGAGGGCCTGGATCGTGCGAGATGCCCAGAGGCACATCTGGTTTATGCAGGCTAAATATTTTTCAATCTAACCTCGCTGTCCTTAGGAAAGGTTAGGCAAACAAACTTACTGCAGATTTTTTTCTAGCCTTTTTCCAAATCTTCCTCATAAACAGTAAATGGGCAAGAGAATATATTCGTAATTTGTTCGAACTATTTTATACTTCCTGTGGTCTTCAGTTTGGAATTAACTGAGCTTGGATTTACTGTGCTGCATCCCGCAAGCGGGTGAGGAAGCATGTCCTATGTCCCTCATGTCCTGGGAAGATAACGAATTTGCAGCTCAGAGACTTTTAGCTAAAAGTTATCTATTTCTGCTCTTGATAGACAAATTAACAAGAAAAATCCAGTTACTTTCTTAATCTCTATAAGCTTCTGGCATCTACAGCTTGATGTAGTTCAACAATTTAACCTCACGGCCCTTGACTATGACGTTAATGAACCATGAATTATCATTCTCTCTTAATTGTCTCCATGCCGCTCCTTGTTTAAGAGATTGGTATCACAGGTTCCTGACACTACCGCCTCATTCCGCTCTCTTCTAGGCCAACAAGTCTAATGTTCACCAGGAGCAGTTTCATAGGACCTCCAACAAATATAAACTGGAGCCTTCATCTCCCCACCTCAGACTGCATGTTCTTGTCCCCACATGGTTTTCAAGCGCTCCAGGTTGTGCACTCCTGCTGAATGCAATTCTTCTCTCACCTCTTCCTTTCTGCCCTCCCTATTGGAGACCTCATGGAGCCATGGGACCTCCTCCTCAACCTCTTCTTGGCCCTGGAGAAGCTGGCTTTGTGTGCCATAGCGAGAAGCTCACTGGGGAATCCTGGTGCCTGTGGGTCTTGTCCACTCGTGTCCCCAAGCTGGGCACCACTGTATGACATCCAGGTTCAGTGTCCGTGTCAGGGGTGCTCAACAAAATGCTGTTTCAGAAGGATGAATATCTAAGTCAAATTAATGATGTCAGCAAAGTTAAAAACAAATTTTGGTTAATTACAATCTAACAAAAAAATATAACTGGTCAGGTTGTACTTAGAGAAATTAGTCCTACAATTAAACTTACTCCTGAGAAGGTATCCCAGGGAAGAGTCACATATACCTTGGTCTTTGGAGGCTTTAGAAACAGCGCTGCTGGAAACCTTTCCTGTAGCTACTGGTACACAGCTGCCTAACTGAATTAACGCAGGATTTACTGACAGAGCAGTTGCTCTTTTATTAGTCATAAGACATAGGTATGTTTAAACTGGTTCTTTGAAAGATTTCAGACATTTTTTTTTGAATGCAAAGCACAAGCAGATTTATCTGCTCTCTGTAAATAAAGTTCTGGTCAACTAGCTGTACCCTGAGGGTAAGTGGAACACTTCCAACGCTTCAAAACAGGTAGCTGAAAAAACAAGCCTATTGTCAGGAAGCTGCCATTCATTCCAAACAAAAAGGAAACCTGCCTTTATAGAAGAGTATGTCACACCATCTCTAAAACCAAATCTGACTGAGCGGGTTCTTGTTTTTCTCCTGTTGCCACTGTATCTTTCCAGTAAGAAGAGGCGAGCCGGGATCTCTGTGATCAGTATAACTGAACTTCCCAGGCTGTGCAATTGTTCTGTACCAACACTAATTTTCATCCTTATCACCGAGGTCAAAAAGAAGCAAGAGGAAGGCATGTCCGGGACAAACCAAAGCCAGGCTAGAAGGTCTCTGTTTTTCACCCATGGTTCACGGCAAGCCAACAGCTTATCACCTCATTCCTGATACGAGCAAAGGGATTGCGTAATGTTAGCACTATTAATCTAAGTAGTAAATCAACATCGGGAGCCTTGTGGGTTGTTTATTTATATTAGGAGCAGCGAGTGGTGAAATCAGCTATTTCTTTGATGCAATCCTGTTTCTTCACAGGGTGTAGAGTTAGAATCAAAACAACAGAAAACAAATTTAATACACAAACTTTGCCATTTCATAGCAAGCACTCTCCAAAAAAAAGTTGTCTCAGTTTTGATCAGGCTGGTAAAGTTTTATTATGTTCCTTTTTTAAAAATTGTATTTCTGCTACTTCTCAATAAACTTAGAAAACATAATTTAAAAAAAAACAACTGAAGCATATTACACCTCCACATTAACTCTGCTCGTCAGGAGTAACATCCTTTTGTTCACTCTAGGTCTTTTTAAACTGACTCTGGGGTTTTCCAAGAAAGCACAACAAAACCAACTAATGGTCAGTCATACGCATTTGGTGCCACAAAGGGTTATTGAGCTCTCCAAAGAAGTGCATTTCAAGGAGGAATTTCAAGTAGGGGGGAATTGAGGGCTGGCCTCTTGAATATGGGGCAGGCTTTTAAGAGAAGGGGATGCTTCCAAATGTGTGAAGTGTTTTGGTCTTTGATGCTTTTTGTCCAGGCTATTTCCATTCCCCTCTTACTCTTATACATAAAACCAGATTGGAAAATCATCTGCAAATCTGTTTATAACAGTTGCCATAAAATAACCAATTTCTACATTTTACATAAAGAAGAAAACCATCTTTATCACGTCTACAGCCAGCATACTGGGCCTTTTGGGGAAGGAGCAGGGGGAAGGCAGAGGCAAAGTTCGATAGGTCTTCTCAACTAAAAACCTGTAACCAATGTTGTTACCCTGATCCACACAAATATGACTTCTCATTCTGCGTCATTAGGTAGAGGAACGTACCGCATCTTGCAAGCATTGATCATATACTTGAATTATGTAATTAAATCTTTGTTTTAAGCCATATTCCACGCATGAAACAGAAACATGTACCTGCCTGCAGCCACGTTTGCATTCTGTAGAAACATCACGTTCGTTACCTGCTCAGATCTGTACAGAGGTCAGAGCTACTTTCTTTTCCAGAGGTAATGCCTGACAGTTCTGCTCTGCCTGCTTCAGAAGCAAGAGACAACTTCTTGTACTATTACCCAGATACCTATTATGCCTCACAACACCTAAATATCTGCAGGATTTCAGAGACTGTGATACACTTGATTAATTCATCAGACATAGGGGGCTGCACTGCATATCAATACGTACAGCCCAGCAGGTCTCCAGGTACCATAGCCATGATAGTCACATTCATGTGCCTGGATTATGCTTCTTTCATCCAAGTGGGCACCTTGGGTCAAACCAGCACTTCATAGACAGTACCATTGAGATCGGGAGGTTTCCACACTACATAAAGTCAAAGGAAAGTGCAGTCTCAATGATGTCTTACTGCACAGTTTAGGACAAAACTGCAAAGCCCCATCAGGAGCAGAGCTTTAGAATATTAGATCCTAACCAGGATGCTGCATGGACATGGACTTCCTGACTGAAGAAAATACATTTTAGAAAGGAAAGCAGTATTGACAGATTTCTGATCTCTAACCACAATAGATCTAGGGAAAGATTTGGCAGCCTAATTTTGTGGGTGCAAACAGTTACACATCTTACTAGTAGAACATACGCCACTGTGCAATCGTTGGATCACGGTACAAAACAAAGTACCCAAAAATGTTTTTCCAGACTTCAGAGGGAACTTTGAACAGTGATTACAAGGAGGACTTCAAGGAGCTCTCACATAATAAAATATGTTCTAAAGCTGCCTAGAGACATTCAAAAGAAAGAAAATCAAATGGTAAAAAACCAAAATGTTTTCTTATTTTTTCACGAGATCAAGTGCCCAACCACAGTTTGCAATAGCCACAGCAGGCCAGGCTGACCATAAAGAGCCTGTTAGATTAGGATAGATTATGGCTGAAAATGGGGCTACGTAATTGTCTTCTTCCAGTCTATTCCACACTCTCCTCATCAGGATCTCTTACAACTTCCTTTGAGGGAGTCATAGCATTTCAAACACTGTAGTGCCCTAATTTAGTGTGAAACTATTCGGGGACTTCATTAGAGCAAAGACTAACATTCAGGGAGGACCTCGACCTCAACAGATTTTCTATTTACATATGCCACGGCAGAAGTTTGTCTTGACACAAACAGTAAGGCTGACATCCTAATCGATACTTCTTTCCACAGTCAAGTTTTTTAATTTAGAACGCAGATAGCAAAAAAAATTTACTTGTTCACCTTAACTGTGTTCCAATTTGTCACCTGAGCTCAATTTTTATAAAAATACGATACTTGATTGATGAAAAAATCACAAGTGTTACCCACGTATGTCTGAGGCCTGGCTGCCACTTCAAACACATTGCCAAGGAATATGTAACAGGCAAGTACAAACAATATCCTCTGTCGTACTCCCGTACAAATCCTTCTCACGGGCAGCAGCTGCGTGCGCACCTATTTCTCCGAATTTGTAATGTGAGAACTAATAGTGGTAAGATTAGAATGACTCAACTTATTGCTTATCTGTTTCTAGTAGTTCCTGTAAGTTTTGGGGGCAAATACACGTCAGGAGATTTGCATGAAGGTCTTGCATCCAAATCCTGTTTGGGTACGTGATGGAATACTTACTCATTTTAGAATAACTGGCATCCTATGTCAGAATGTAACTATTACACAAAGATTAAACGGTGTGTTTCTTCATTTATTGATTCATTTCTTAAAGCAAAAAACAGAAATCAACTCATAGTTCTTAGCAGGCAGACTGTGAGCTCTTTTCTACACTTACTCATGTTAAATCACACCTAAGAGATATTTCTGAAAATTACTTGGTGAAAAATTGTCCATCTACTTATGCAAGTCTTATAAAGTCTTCTTGTTGTGAACTCCCTTGTGTGTTATTTTTAAACAAACAGTAAATGACTCTTGGAACACCTATTTCTGTGATGATACATCCCTAGAACACCAGTACGAACTGATTCTGCTTTCATCAGATGTACTGTCTTTTTGTTTCAGAGGTCGCTGTGCCCGGAAGGTAAAATTATGGAGTCATAACACAGAACTCCAGTCCAAGGACAAAAGTACTAATAGGCTTTAAAGCAAGCAGGTAGCCTTCCAGTCTTAAAATATTCTACACAACCTGCCTGAATTGCAGCAGGCTGCCAGTCTGCCCTGACATGCTCCGGTTCTGCTTCAGCTTGTTCCTGAACTTGTAGGGGAGTCCTTACAAGACAGTCTTACAGCTTCCATCCTTTCTGTCGTGATTTACAAGATGGAGTACCTAGAAGAATCTCATTTACCCAGCTAGTCACAATGTCAGTCAGGATTTTTCTGGAATTCTAATGATATTATTTTCATTCTGTCTTTGCAGCAAAGCTTTCACTCGTATCTTGATTTTTCTAGCACAACCTCCTCCTTCAGAGGCTGATCGATCATGGCATTGTTTCCCATCAGTCCAACAGAATCGCCTCCATAGCACTGTGGACCACTGGAAAAAGAACACAAATTCCAGGAGAAGAGTTTAAAATGGTATTTATGGACAGTTTGCAGTAGTGGTACAGACCCCCTCAGCAATTTCACATATTACACTGAACAGTGTAATAAATGTGTATGAATTTTTTTTCTTGGTCAACCTTTCCAGACCCTTTAGAATTCACCTACAAACTTTCCCCACATACACTTTTATCTCCCCGACCCACATCTGTCTGTACAGGCTCTTGCTTACGTGGACAAAGATGCCAGAGTAACAAGTTCCTACATTCTCGGTAGCATCTTTCAGACAACAAGTCGCCATTTCCTTTGGTTAGTAGCCTCATTGTCAAAATCTTTGGGTCTAAATCAAGGATTTGACTCAGCACTCAGATCTGTAAAGTAAAAGCACTTTTAATGAGTCCGTATGTCCACTGCGACTGCTTTAAGTGCTTGCACTTGAGACATTGACTTCCCTTTTGCCATTAAAACAGAAGAGCATTCGACTTGCACAATCAGTTTGTCATATCAGTAGCTGCTACCTTCTTGTACATGTTGTTCCCTGGGTTTACAAGTAACGTCATGTATGCAATAAGTATTAATAGAATATGCTTCATTTACCCAATACTTCTAATGACTATTTCATTTCTACCAGTAATTACAAGTTGACTCCTGAAGTCAATTATTTAATTTATTCACGTGACACTGCATTTGCAAATTGTTTTCAAAAATAATTGTAATTGTTGTAGTAGTTACAGCAGAAGTAAATGCTTGTGAATGAAACCTAGTTCTGAATATTCACAGGCGCTGGATTGGCTGCATTCTGAGGGGCGCTCTGCTCCTCCTGGTCTTGTGCTGAGAATTCAAAACTGCCTGAAAGTAGACACCATCCCAGTATCTGTAATGGCATCTGGCTCCACAGGCCAGCTCAGATATCAGTATTACCCACAGCCGACAAATACCACGATAACAGTTTCTTTTTTCTCAGCTGAATACTATCATTTACGGACCTCTTTTCTTACTGGACAATGACAGTTAAGAAGGACGGTGCTGGGGGAGTTTCAGCTTTAGCCTGTGTTGTCTGGATAATTTAACTTCTTCATTAATATACAATAGAAGTGTCTTCAGATAAAAGACTCGTAGCAGCTTGAGAAAATTAGAACGTAGTGCAAAAATAGGCAGGGTAACAAAAGGTGCATTATACTCACTAGACAAACAGCCTGAGCAATTATTTTCATGACTTCTTCCAACTGTATCACTGGGCCTAACAAGAGAAGTTACTCTTCACAGACTTTGCCTTGCTTATCTCCCGATTATCAAGGCTACAGACAGCACTGTGGCTATTTTTTCTTTAAGCGTTATTGATCAGTATTTACTGTGACACAGTTCAGGAGAAAAGCCAAGAGTAGCATAAGTGTTAGTTTAGGCTAATGGAGCACAGCAGCGGTTGCACCTTTCCTCCCTTCCCAGTTTAATCAGCAGTTAGTTCTATTTATTCTATTTCTTTTTCTTTGTGAATCCAGCCTGCAATCTGCTTCCATTGAACTGGACTGCAAACTTCAGTGGCATCACAGGGAATGTGTTTGTGTCCATGTTCACCAACGCGGACCTGGCTGGCAGGGAGGAGGGGGCAGACTATCCCCCCAGACATCCCACAAGCTGTGCAATGCCTTTGTGCAGAGTGCAAACGGTTGATTTGAAGAGTTACACAAGTGTTAAAACACCTTAAGCAGAGAGCCTGTCAAGGCAGTTAATGGGGAGAGACCACAATTTGGCAGTCAGCTCAGACCAGGGCTCTTCCTGGACAAAAGATGTTGATTGTCCAATGACAGAAGAAACTACTTGTTCATACTGATATAATTCTAGCATCCCTGGGTTGGTTTGTGTGTTTTTCAATGAACTCCAGAAAAAGGAAACACTATCTAGAGATCCTGGGTAAAAGAGATAAAGAAAAGTAAGCCCAGCAATGTCTTTTTAGATTAGAAACAGAATCGGCATTTAGGCTCCCATCCCATGACAGCACCCCTGGAAAAAAGGTCTGAGCCCACAGCCACAGCACATGCCTCCTCTGAGAGGACCTGCGTTTGGACTCCTGTCAGTGAGTAAATGAGAATGGCAAATCAGGGAGTCTACTTTCAGAGACGTTAATGGGGAACATTTAGAAAACTACCTGGAGGATGTGTAAGATACAGCCATGGGGTTTAGGAAGTATGTCTGTATGTTGGACGGACTTTGTAAGCTACATTTGATTTATCTCTCCATAGTATAAACCAATCTTTATTCATCTGGAATTTTGGCATCACGTTTGGCTCCCAAGAAACTTTCACTCACTGATTCATTCTTTGGGACCCAGAACCTTTGTGTTGGCTTATTTTCAACATTACCTGTTAATCTAACCAAGGGGCAGGGGTATTCCCTAAAATTAAATCATGTAACTCATATTCCCCTGGGAAGCAATATCAAAGAACTGGAAGAGAACTTCCTGATTCAACTTCGTCTCATCACAGACTGCAAATCTAGATGGCTGTCAGATTTTGATCCCTGTTATGTTGCCTGTTAAGAGGGAGAAAAGGCACACAGGCAGCAGCACCACCAGGCTTTAAAGAGCTGTGAGTGTAGTGATTGGCATCAGTAACCTCCAAGTTCCCACTAAAATAAATTTAGGATTAGTGATAGCTCAAAGATGCTGTGAAAATTAAGTAGCTAATGTTAATAATACCATTTAAAGATGCATAAAGGGATTATTGTAATATGGACTGGGAAGAAGACCCACTCTTCTGAATTGCTTGCACGATCGATCCAGTAGCCTTTCTCCTTAGACACTCAGGAAGACAAGTTCTCAAATACCATCACGCTGCGTCTAGTGTAGAAACAAACCAACAAAGGCAATGAGATAAATTGAATTGCCCAAATCCTCCCATTGTATTTTACTTCTAATATTTTGAAGGGTCAATCTGAAATATTTTTGATGACTGAAAGTGGAGTGACATTGCTGATGTGGCTGAACACTACAGAACTGCAGTAGCTCTCTATTCCGTTTTCAGTTCGTTTTTATCTCATTTGAATTGATTGTAGTTATGTGTCATTCCAGTACCAATCCAAATGATACCAGCATAAACTGCTTCGGAGTTTGGTTTTTCTCTTAACAACTTCGTTCAGTCTATGCACAGTGTAGATGGCAGCCAAACATTTAACTATGTTTTCACAACAGTGCCTGCACAACCTTGGGATTCCAGGTACCATCTTTTATTGAAATTCTTCTTAGTATTAGCCCATGAAGTACAGAGAATGTAGAAATACTGAAACATCTCTGACTTTTGTACCACAATTAGGAAGTCTGAAACCTCAGCTTGAGCAGTTGAGACAACGCTGCTGAAGAGGAGGGAATTGAAAGCTACATCCTTATTCAAGGTTATGCTGACATTCACTTCCTTTCGCAGAAATGGCTGACCACAGGAGAGCCTATCGCCTGAAATAGTGCTATGCAGAAAACAAGTGCTCCTACGAACAACAGTTGCTCCTATGGACAACACATCTACCTGGTTTTTTAAATAGATTCGAATCCCTAGCTCTTTTTCTTCCATGAATTCCTCATTTAAGAAGGGCTGACCTCTCATTGCACAGCTTGTGCTCTTAATATAAAAGAGCATTCAACATCTTTCAACATTTCCATGACAAACCAGGTTGCCCTGTGACGCTGCACATGTAAGTCCTATATATCTGCAATTTTGACCCAATATCAAATCATTTTCAAAGCAGCAAATTGATCTCAAGTTTAAAAACACTCCCAGGCCTTTAACTAGCTAAGTCACATGTAGCTGTTTGCACTGTTGTACGGAAGTTATCTGATGAGCTTCAGCCCACAGGGTTAAGAATAATAAAAAGCTTATAAGGTGGGAAGCCTTTCCTCGCAGAGCTTTTATAGTGAAGTCTTGGGTCAGTTCTGTTATCTTCTGAAAGAAGTTTTGTCTGATGCCTCAGGTACACATTTCAGATGAGAAAAAACGAAAGCACCAGTCTCCTTGTTCAAATTTACTCAGAAAATTAGATTTATAATCAATGCTGCTGTTTCTTCCCTTGCCCCATATTAATAATTTCCAATGTTAAATAATTTTATCCTCCTTTCCAGTATGCTACAACAGCAGTTGAGGTGCACAGAGTACTTGCAGTATAGGGGAAGCACTACAAACAGAAGTTACACTAATTTCTAAACATCTCCTTTTACTTCTGCTACTCATTTAATGGCAAACCTATCACTTAATTCATTTCTGAGACTATCCAGTTTTCTTTTTTATTTAGGAAAAGCATCAAATGCTATCTCAATGCATTTCCTGTTAGTTTAAACCCCATGCACAAAATTTAGGACCTTTCAGAATTCATCTGGCAAACAGACATAATTAAACCTGGGGAAATTACCGCACAAAGCAAAAGATACTTCCACAAATACAAGACACCGTGAGAACTAGATCAGACACTTAATGAGGCTCCATTGACTTCAGCAGCTCTGCCCTTATTAAGAAGCCAGCAATTTAGATGACTGAAATATTATCAAATATTATCTAATTAATCTCCAGTATGACCCACTGCCTTCTCTTGTGCTGTAAGTCTGACCCACATGCTATAGGAAGTGTTGGCACAAACCTCAGGGAGTTCAGGAAAAATGGTAGAGGATTTGTGATGAACAGGAGGCTTAAACAGTTTTAAACCAACTACCCGAGATTTAACTTTAGACTAATTATTTTTTTATAGTGTAACTTAATGGCAATTCCTCTTAATACTAGATTAAGCAGTTTAAAATAAGCCAGCCATATTCAGTACCTTAGGAGGTCTACAGTAATAATACCAATTAAGCCTAATAATCTCATAAGTCTGTAGCTCTAAGACATTCCCCTGGGTGTTAGGTGATATTTTAGCCAAATACTGAAATGTGTGATTCAGGCAAATAAACAAACAAACAGTTTTAGCAGAGCAAAATTAAAATGCCTGCCATTAACCCAAAATAATCATAAATAAATGCTGTCGAGTTTTTATCTAATGGTCAACATATTCCCAGGATTCCTGCTTTCCCCCCCACAGGTCAGGTGAGGCACTTGAACAAGGATGTGTAATATTCGGTGATAATGTCGAGGATTTTAGGCCTGTCTGGAGACAGAAGGGGTGCACATGCTGGACCCGGTGAGTGGACTTTCTGAGAATTCTCGTTCAAGATATTTCAAAGCAAACCACCTGATTTGCAAAGAAGATATGAAGCCTCCCCATCACCCCTACCCTAACACATCCCCTCTTAAGGATCAGAGAAGAGAGGAGGGAAGAAGCACCTGAGAATGAAACTTCTTCAGAATTTGATGGAGAATTTTTAAATCCTCAGTTCTGCAAGGTTTAGACTATGATGCTCCACTCCTTACAGTTTAGGCAAAATATTTCACATTGTTCAGGCCGTTCAGCATCCAAACATACATCGTGGAAGCCTCTTGCTTTTGCAGCCACGTCTAGGTGTGTGTGCAGCAGTTCTCAGGCAGCGTTATCAAGAGTTAGATCTACTGTTTATTTTGACGTTCTGTTGACACAACTTGTACCAATGCAGCAAGCTGGCAGGGGCTCACTGCACAGCACCAGCGACTTGTGCTGCTTGCATCCTTCCCTGACTTGCTGTTTCAAGTGATCTCCCCCAAAACCACTCTGCCTTTGTAGCATGGCAGTGACCAGTGGCACAGGTAATTTCCATTTCTTTGCTAAAACCCACCTGCTTCCAAGAGAGGAAAGGACGCCTGTGTGATAGCAGTCACCGCCGTGAGGCTGGAAGCCCGACTTTCCCTCCGAGCAGCAAAGCGGGCTCAGCCCCGGCAGGACCCGTGCTGCCATCTGCTGCGCAGCGTCCTTGCGTGTTCTCCAGCAGAAACGCAAGTTTCTGTTGCAGAATGCAGGTGTCTAGCCTAATCGCTCTCCTAAAAACCCCTCACAAGGGGAGGAGTTCGACACACGTAAGATGTGTCCCGAAGCAGAGGTGTGTTTACTGCTGCGAGCTCCTGGTGGTTTTGGGCGAAACCAAAGAGGTGGGTGTCTCAGCCGAGAAGGCTGCACACCTCTGCTCTGTGACACTAGTTTACGTCTGTACTAGATGGAGGTTTACAACCCAATATGCTGCAATCTCTGCAAAATAAATAGTCTCCAAATACCAGTTGCTGGTGACATTTAAACTGTTTGACAAAGTACGCAAACGAATGTCTCAGAATTATCTTTCATGGTACACATAATACAATGTCTTGGCTAAGTGCTAACGATACTAAACTGCGTCATCTTCTTGACAGAAGGGTTTTTTCCCTTTTTTTTTTTTAATAAAAGCAGATTTGTGGGGTTTGCTTATTCGCAGAGCAGATAAGCTGCCTCAGCTAAGAAATGTTCACGTCAGCTGTATAAGGGTCCCCAGCAGACTTTCATCAGTTACGAGATAAAAAAAAAAAATTCATCTCTCCCAAAACTTTTCCACCCATCTGTCACTGAGATAAAAAGATATCCAATGAATACAAGGAATACTTTGAAAAGCTCTTTTAATTCCTCATGAGAATTATTCTAGATGGGTGCAATATGTTAAAGACAAATACTCTCTTGGGGTGGAGGCAGACAGAAAGTGCTGAAAATGAAGCAGACTAGTAGAACGTAATCTGTCACAATCTAGGAGGCATTCATGACATAGAACAATTCTCTGGGTTTGATCACTAGGGCCTCTATACTCTATACAACTATGAGTAAAATTCTTGGGGAAAAGATGGTGAGTTGACTAAAATATTGGCAAATGCCAACTAAAGTTACAAAGTGGGTACATGGAAAACATTTGCAAGATCTTTTGAACATAAAAAACCCCTCCGTTTTTATCATAGTAGGTGTAGCAGAAGCTATTGTGTTGCTGACAATGCCTCAGTGACTGGGTGTTTCTCCGCTAAAGTAACTGAAAGACTTGAAGCCCTTTTCGGAACTCACCCCTCTACCCAAGTCAGGTTTAATTAGATCCTTTGAGTGAACCCGCTTGCTCGCAATGCTTCAAAGCCAGCCAGAAAAACCATCCAACCAAAGGATATTAAAGAATTTTGTGAAGACGTTAAGATCTCAACAGAGAAATCAGTGCTTTGGAATGGATATTGCACTGTTAGAATTTACTCTGTATCGTGCTTTGAACTCGCTATTGTACCTCTAGTAATTTGTTCACCTCTGTCACATTCTTTCGGGGAACAAAGCCACGTTCTGAGGTATTAAAAAATAGTTCTCAGAATACAAGGAATTATTTTGATAATACCAATTAGACAGGCACTGATTATGCTGCACTTTCTTCCATATTAATATCACCTCGCTGTCAGGGAAGAGCAGGTAGTGTTCTCTGTTCCAAGCTACCAGAGAAAACACCTTCCCAGTTAAAGATACTCAGAATATAGATACCAAGTATATTTTAAATATACCTTGTTTCATTTACATAATTTGCAGATGTCTCATGGCATTACAGAAATAGAGGAGAGGGCACGTACTAGTATTATGGTGAAGGTTTTAAAGAATCTTCTAATGAAAAAGCTGTACCTGAATGTCCAGAGTTTTCTTTGCTTACCTCGCAGACATTTGTGCTCTTTGGGCTTTATAAACAGCAGCAAATGGATCTGAAAAACATGAATGACTTGAAAAGTTTCGAGCTGGGATATAAATGTTTTTGTTACTTCTTTCCCCCTTTATCGGATAGAATTTTCAATTACAGGCTTCTGGAGGTCTGGCCACTCGTTTGAGTTATACACCCCCACTACAGTTCCTGCTTATCCCTTTTTCTCCGTTTCTAGTAAAGGAGGCTTTAAGGAAACAATCTGGGGACCTCTTTTCACCATCAGTCAGAGTCTCTAAACAGAAAAATCTGTTGCTGAGTCCAATGTGATCTGCTGGGTAAAAGACCTGTACTGAGTCCACAGCCCGGACCCATTTCCGGGCAGGAAAAGAATGTGTCGAGGTTGAGATTGTGGCAAAAGTCCTCTCAGCAATCAGAGGAGAAAACAAAAAGCAGCTAGCTCTGAAGCAGGATGCACACCATCAGCCAAGCTGTTAAAATGCTCACCTGTACATCAGCCATGAATCCTGACACATCTAGAGACCTCAATGGTCAATATTTCCAAGACTAAAAGGGGCTGAGCTCCCTGGGAATCACAGACCTGGAAAAGAAAAACTCTTTTCCTTCCTCTGTTCTATTACTGAAAACTGTTGGCAAGCATCCAGGGAGCTAGTATGAATAAAGAAGCCATCGACTACAGGATTCTTCTGAATACTGAGGTGACATGAGCGGAGATATTAAATCTGCATAAGATACATGGTCTTGTTTCCTCCAAACACTGTGTGTTGTGTTGGCCTAAGCAAAAACCCTCTTATATTTACCCATCAACTCCTTTCAAATAATGCAAAGAAAACGTAGTTCAGGTTATTTATCACTAGATTTCAGTCCAGTGACTGCTGCAGTTTAGAGCGGGTTCCTTCCGACCCCAGCTCGTTACAGAGCTGCGAAACCTATTCCCTCTTTTCAGCTCCAACAGCAGAGAACATAATTCCTGCCTTCCTCTCTGCAAACATCAACTCCTTTTCCCAACATCTGTTCTATCAATGAATGGAGTGTTAAAAAATGTTTGATGCGCCTGGTCCCCTGCCAAGCCCTCAGTGTCCTAATGCCCTGACATCATGCCTTTTGCAGAAACAGGCTCGTATTCGTGGTATTTAAAGTCAAAGTCCCTTACCCAGCACTATCATGTGTCAGGCAGGTGTGTCACGTATCGTTAGACCAGAACTAAGCCAATTCTTGCTATTTCATTTCCTTTGTGTAGAAAGCGGTGACAGCAATTTCCTCAAGAGAGAAAACAACAAAAATTGTGCTGCTACTGAAAAAGAAAGGGTGGTTTTTTCTTGTGTGAGTTAGCAGAGCAATATAATGAGCATTTAGGAGAGCGAACAACCACGAGAGGGCTCATTATTCCATACAGCCTTTAACAAAGTGGGTAAAGGAACCTTTCAGTACCAAAGCACTTAAACATGACTATAGTCAGACGTTAGATTTCAGATTTTAAGACTGAACTCAGTCTTAAATAAACGGGCTTCCAGTATGTCTTCATGGATGTCAAGTTTCCATCCAGATGTTACTTACCTGTTCTTCTTAAACTTGAAGTATCTTGAGCACTTGAGTATCTTTTCACACTCATCCTAACAAAAATACTTTTCCCCAAGCTCCAAACAACTTCAGGGAATGCGTTTATCTCCAGGTGAACCTCGCACATTCATATTTCTTTATTTCTCCCTGCTTTTACATCCAACTGTTTTTGAGTCTATTAATATTGCAGCTTTTTATATAAGGAAAAAAATAAGTCAAATACTGCAAACGTGCCAGAAACGTGACTCAACAAAAAGCTGGTTCACACAGTTGTCATTTAACAAGTTTCTGTTGGTGCGTTGTATAATTATTTTTAGTCCGTCAGATTGAAAAACGTGAAAATGTGATGTGCTTTGTAAGCTTCTCTTTGGGACGTTTGAAGTTGACGTTCACTTTTTTTTCAGTATTGTCTAGCATATGTTCTCGCTAAATCAGCTGGCAGGGAGAGGTATGATAAACGCAACAGCCTTTCATCTTTCTCTCAGAGGAAATCAGCAATTACACTACCACAAACCTTTCTTTAAATTCATAAAAAATACATGTGAGCAACTGACTAAACAGCAGGAAGTCAGAATAGCTGACGGAAGAATCTCTATGAACCTACGTTTGTGGCAAGAAAACCCAAACAAACAGCAAAATAACCACCAAAAGAGCCCCCCTGTGCTGGGTGCTTTACCGGGCTGCCTTTTTCCAGGGGTTATCCTGTAGGCACTTCTGGCTGCAAATGGAGTTTTCAAAATGCAAACGGTAGCTAATTCCACATGAAAATGTGTAATATCTATAGGCATCTCCTTTTTTAGGGGATGTGGGAGTATTTACTCTGCGGATTAATGACTATATAACCACTAGCTCTTGATTATTTCACTTGCCGATATCAGCACACAAGGAGATACGACTTACTGATTTGCTGGGAGGCATCTTCTTGTGCCCCAGGAGGGCGAGTGCTGGGGCTTTTGCCAAAACTTGAGAACGAACCACCAACAGTTATTCTGAACATGACCTTTTGTAAGTTCTAAACAAAAACTGGAAGAGAAAAGAGACCTATTTCTGAACTGGCGTTTCTTCTCACTCATGCTCAATTTGAGCATGCTACATTTATCAAAACCCACCGTGAAGGAAACACTCATGGTTAAATGTTGTTCCTAAACAGTTTGGAAGACGACAATTGATATTCTCTTGCCCCGTCACTGAAGTACAATAACGTTATTTATAAATGGAAATCAAAACTGATCAGTCTATTTCCCACGTTCATGCTCAGTAAAACAAAACAAGTAATTACTTAAATTCAAAGGATCTGAGGACAGTCTTAAGTTAAGCATGTGCTTAAATGCTTTTTTGAGTCAGAATTAAGGTCTTTTAGTCCCTCTGCTTTGAAGTTCAGCTTCTGATGCTTGTTGATAGTATCTACCACATACAAGACTTCAGGCTTTGCCTTTACTTCCAGGCTTACCTTCGATGGAATTTGCAAACCATATATTAGGGGGAGACAAGATGCAGAGGTTTATTTTACAGAGGGAGCCACATTACATGAGCTGACTTTGAATTTCAAGGAGCAGCGAGAGTGGGGCTGCTCCACCGAGGCAGGCAATCCAGGAGCCCAGGGCGACCACGCACGGGCAGGGTCAATGACCTGGCCAGCCAGGACACAACGACCAGGCACCAAGCCAGGCAAATGGGACAGGGTGGAGAATGGTGACAGGTTCTCTTGAGAGTCCAGTGGTCGTTAGAGAAATGAGAGGTGACAAGCCAGGCCCAAGGCCAGTCCGGGAAGCCCAGTCAACATGTCGGGAACAGCAAAGGACATTGCTGAGGAGAAAGGTCTGACACTGCACAGCCTGGATGAGGACTGCGGTCGGGACAGAGCTAACACCAAGCTCGCAGGCAGATGATCTGGGAGCAGGAGCCCCACACAAAGCTGCTCCAGGTGGTTAAAGACTATGGGTACACACATGGCCCTGGCATTTCTTCACGGATTAACATTAGATTTCACCATTCTTATATTTCAAGAAGCCACAGACAGAAAAATAAATCTCATGTTAGATGCAAGAACAGCCCTCAGGCTCTTGTGCAAGCATTTTAGTTACAAGAATTTATTGCTTTTAGAGACCCATTTCTATTGACAGAGGAGATAAATATGTTTGCAACAGATCTTAGAAGTTAAATTACTTAGTGAAAGGATGAGAAGAAATGGTTAACAAACAGAAAAGAGCAACAGCTTAGCGTTCCATCAATAATACTAAATTCTTCTTTAGCAAATGAGCTGAAGAAACAGAAATGGAGAGGATGAAGGAACTGTGCCAAAGCCACCCAGCAGATCAAGATCAGATGTGTAGTGGCTCACAATCTGAACATGAATTAACGACACAGTGCTGTTGCAAAGAAATCAATTGTACCAGGATGTCCAGTTTTACACCATGTTCCTTTTTTCTAATGAGGGGAAAATCACAGAAAACGAAGAAATCAGCAGTCGCCTCATCCATGGCCATGACCCAAAGTAGGTTGAAATAGATCAGTAGAGTGCTCCATTACAGCTACCTCTGGAATAACTGTAATGTTAATCAGCTTCCTCATGCAGGCAACTACACAGCCCAGAAAAGCTGCTGCTGGCAGAAGACAGCATGAGAGAAAAAGGGGAAGAGGAAAGGCAGTGATGGTTTATACCAGGTACCACTGTAATGTGCTGAACTATGATGCAACTTGATCTTACTGAATATCTTCTGTATTTTTTTATAAAGGCGTATTTCTGAATGGCCAAGACTATTTAAAATTTATTTCTCTCCCCCTCGGCTTTGCGTCACCTGCACAGTTCCTAAGTATGTTCTCTGTTCTCTCACTGACATTGTTAATAACAGTAAGAGAGACCCAGGCAGGCTCCAGGAAGCCAGCAATCAGTTCTTTCCTTTTGACAGTCACCTACTGCTTCTACCCGGTCAGTTTTGTGCAGACCTTATAATACATTTATTCAGACCGTATTTCTCTAACTTTTTAATGAAAATGTCATGTAAGTGTCAAAAACCTAATCCAACTGACACAGGCTCTGTCCTATCCACAAGGCCTGTTCCTTACTGAAGGAGAAAATCAAGTTATCTGGCGTGATTTATTTGTGACAGATGCATGTTGACTGCTCTCATTCCCTGGTTATCTTCTAGGTGCTAATAATAGTTGGTGAGATTATTTGTCCCAGGATTTTTCTAGGAATTTAAGTGAATTACACTGATGGAGCTGTATTTCTCTGGCTCCATCCCCCCCTTTGGTAACAGCAGTTTATAGTTGCCTCTTCCGTTTTTCAGCAGCTCATGGACCTTCTTAATTCAGTTCTTTAACTGTCTTTCGATCACGTTCATTAGACTCAACACCTGGTTTGTCTGAGCGCTCCTCACCTGGTCTTTACCTGCTCTGGGCTGAGATAACTTTGTTCTCGGCATCACCAGTCCTACCTCTCCTCTTGCAGGAGATCTTTTGGGAAATCTCATACAACAAAGGCACCAATCGCTTCAGCTTTCTTTATAATTTGTTGACGGATGCTCTTCTCTGTTGAGTAGGGGATTAATCTTTTTCTCTGTCTTCCTGTTAGTAGGAACATACTTACAGAGCAATTTTTATCTGATAGCTCTCGAGAGTTCAGTTGTTTTGCAGCATACCTTTTTGAGCCTTTCTTATTCTCAGTAACCTGACCTGCCTTCCTTTAGATCTTCTTCACATGCCAAGGTCAACAGAGAGCTCATGATGTGGCCAAGCTACCCTTACTATTATTTCTGTTCTACTCATAATTGGGGTAAATGCACCCTTTGAATTATTTTTCTAAAGCATCATTCCTTTGCTTAATGCCTTTCTTCAGACTTTCTTCCTATGAGGTCTTAACTATTAATTGCTGAAGTCTTTCACTTTCGTGACATCTGCTTTTATTTAGCTGTTCTCTTTCCTTCCTCTTCTATGGACGAAACCCTGACGTTTTGCAAATGCTCTTCTTTGTGGGTGAAATACCGCCCCCTTTCATGTTCTCAGACAGATGTTCTTCACTGGCCTTCACTAAAAAACCCCACAAACCACCCAACCAAGCCCTCGTAATCTTGTGGCTAGTCCGAATTCTAAAGAAATCACCTCATCTGACAACGTATTGCTGTTCTCACGGTGGGGCTGCTTCTCCAAAGAAAAGCTCAGGAAAGGGGGAGTCTGAGAAACCGACCACCGACCCTGCAAAGGGTGAGAGACTGAACAAAATGCAGAGGCAAGGTATAAAGGTGCCCAGGACTGCTTTTAGCAGCAGTAGCTGTCCTCTTTGTGTCCGAGGGAGTGGGAAGGGACGGATCTGTTCCAGGTTGCTCATGGCAGCAGACCCCTTGAGCAAAAAGACTCTGTGCTTATCTCTGTGACCTGCATTTCAGAAACAGGGGAAGAAAAGAACTGCCCAGACTTCGGTGCTGGTGCTGAGCTGCTCGTTTTGAGATTCGGGCTGTGAAGCAGGTTAATGCAGCAGGTGTGTGGTGCAGCTGTGGCCACGTCCACAGCGGGGAGGCACCTGCAGCAGGTTTCTCCCTGTATCAGGTTGTGCTTTCTGCTGCAGGTTTGTGCATAATTAGAGCAACAATTGGCGTTTTAATGGATCAGCAACAACTGAGAAAACAGCATTTTGTAGAAGAATTCTTACCAAGCTCTAACTGTGGAAAGGAGCCCTTGAAGATCTTGGAAAAGCCTGGTGGGTCCCCCTTCTTTCCCCAAGAGGGAGTATTTTCTTTCACAGCAGAATGGCCGGCCCATACTGCCTCCAGTTTTACACACCAGGTGTTGCTGCTTCTCTGGCTAACAGGAAATCACTTCAACTCGGCCGCAGAGATACCAGCCTGGTCTTTTCACACTTATTTGTGGAATTAAGCTTTTATTTTCAATTAAGCAGGCTCAACAGTTTGGCTGGTGGCAGGGCCATCGTAGTGCTGTCCTGAGGAAAAGGGCAGAGCGATGTGCTACGGGCAGGGTTTAGTAAAATCTGTCGTACGAGACAGCTTTTGGGCTACGTTGTTCACGGTTCTACCTCCCTTGACAACATCCCTTTAACCCAGTACCTAGATCTCCACCTACCTTTGGCTTTCAGACAGTAACCGAGTTACGTATCTGCAGTACAACGGCTCCATGAAGCCACAAACCAGCTGCCTCCGGGAGCCCAGCCTGGCCTCGGCTGCACAAGGCTCGTTTTGACACAGGTACGTAAATCACACAGGCAGCCGGGGTCTGCAGCCCACCAACGGCACCAGGCCACGGCTCCCTGCGGGCGCTTACCCCGCGGGCAGGCCGGGGCTCAGCTGAAGCCCCTCTCGGGTCTGGCCTCTCACGGAGCGCCCTAAGGACGCTGCCATGTCTAATCCCCGCTGCACCGGCACCGGAGAAACCCGTTTATCGAGTCAGCGGCGGTTGTTGCAGCGGGTGGGCAAACAGCCCCGCGGTTACGGGCGTGCGCCGCCGGCTCGGCAGCCCCGCGGGCCGCAGCCGCCCGGCGCGGGGCAGGAGCAGCGCGGGCCCCTTCCTTCCTGCCGGCCGGGGGCGCGGAGGGGAGCCGGGCGCGCGGGGACGCCAGGGCGAACCGCGGGCGGCTGCGAGCAGGAGGAGGCGGGGGAGCAGCCGGGCGAGAGCAGCGGCAACAGGCGGGAGGAAGCGGCGGTGGGGAACGAAGGCAGCGGCGGGAGGCGGGAGCAGCCGGGGCGGAGGGAGGAGCGGGCGGCCGGGCGCAGCCAATTCGGAGGGGCTCGTCCATTTTTCGGTGTGAGTCAAGCACGTCGGTGGGGTGATGCTACGGCGCCGGGCAGGGAGAGCCGGGGGGCGGCCCGCCCGCTCGGGCTCCTACTCTCCGCCGAGCCAGCGCCGCCGCTGAGGGGAACGCGGCTTCCTCCTTTCCCGTCCCTCGCCGAGGCCGGCGCCATGGCCGGGGGCGCTGGGCCTGCCTCCTCCCCGCCGCGCCGCGCTCCCTGACGGAGCCGACACGCGCCCCCGCCGACGGAGGTACCGGGCCCATGGCCGCGGGGCGGCCGCGGGGGCGTGAGGGGAGCGGGTAGGGCGGCGGGGGCCGGCGGGGGGCGGGCTGTTCGCACCGCTGTCCTGAGGAGAAGGGCAGCCTGTAACGGTCACGGAGCGGAGAGCGCTGAGTGCTGGCGGGGGCGGACGGGTGGTGCCGGGCGAGGAAGAGGAGGGGTCCTGAGGCGAGGGGCTTTGGCCGCTGCTCGCAGGCTCCATTCATCGGTGGCTCCTCCCTTCCTGCTTGCAGGTCTGGTCCTGGCATCGGAGGGAAAAGCTACAAATGAGCCTTGCCCCGGGCTGAGCTGCTTCTCCTGAAGCTTGGGAAGGAAGGGCACTACCGAGGGGCCGTCCCTGCAGTTCATGATTCGTCAGCCCGACAGTATTTTGGCTTTGATTCCATCTTGCTCCTGCCTGTTTCTGGACCGTGACGGGGAGAAGAGGCACTGTCCCACCATGTCTCGTTACAGCCTCCAAAATCTCCTGGACTGGATGTACGGGGGGGTGGACCCCAGCTTCGCTGGCAATGGGGGGCCGGAGTGCGCGGCCTTTCTCTCTGGGCAGCAGCGCTTTCTGGAGAGTTTGGTCTTCCTCAGTGTGGGCATCGTGGAGATCCTCCTGTCCCTGTGGAAGCTCAGGCAGCTGCATCTCAGGGAGCTGGAGGCTCATCTGCTGCAGCAGCCCCAGACTAAGCAGGAGAGCTTGGGCAAGAATGTGCTGCTGGTGGTGGTCTGCCTCATCTTTGGGCTGGAGGTGGGCTTCAAATTTGCCACTAGGACCGTCATTTACCTCCTGAATCCCTGCCATGTGGTCACTATGATGCAGGTAAGGCTTGCTTACAGTCACCAGGAAGTTTGCTTCAGTTTATACTTGCAAAGCAGCATTTTTCCCATAGTCAGTTTGTGGACCAACACCGTATAGCAGGAGTGTAAATGCCAAGAACGGGCATAAACATTTAAAAACTTAGTTGTTAATCAGCTGAATTGAAATCTGTGAAAAAACCCAAGTCGAATGAAAAGGTGAAATTGTAGCTATGTATGTAGCTAATGACCCGATCTCTAGTTGCAAATGCCAAAAATTAAGGCTGTCTCACCACTTGCTCTCACCTGATTCTTGTTTCAAGAACAGAAAACACTGTTTCCACTGGCAGCAAGGGTAGAATTTGCACTGAAATTAAAGAAAACAAGATTATTGTAATTTATATGCAGCTTTTTCAAGCAAGTGACTTTTAGGGGTGTGAATGTATTTTGTGAAAGTGCTGAAGAAACAAGTTACTCTTTATCTTATGCAGACAATGTTGGTTTACTTTTCTGATTTTAGAAGCTGAATAGTAAGGAAACAAGTGTTACCCGGGTCTCATACAGGGGTGAACAAACCAATCTGCCTTGATACCTGTGGATAAACTGTGTGCTTTA
Organism: Bucorvus abyssinicus; assembly: GCA_009769605.1. Taxonomy (NCBI): domain Eukaryota; kingdom Metazoa; phylum Chordata; class Aves; order Bucerotiformes; family Bucorvidae; genus Bucorvus; species Bucorvus abyssinicus. The sequence continues at coordinate 3,519,692 of CM020039.1, read as the reverse complement.
AGGACTTGTGGCTTGGTTGTTGATGTGTGATAATGCGCCGTTTGTGTTTGTATTCATAAACAGTAACTGAACTGCTCTACTGGAAGCTTACAAGCTGTAGTTATCGATCGTCCTGTACTTAACTGTGAGTTTCACTGAGGTTGGTAAGGAGTGTGGGAGATGTCAAAATTATCATTATTATTTTATTTAATTTTACTAATATTGTACACTCAACACTGGACAACTTACAAAATTTATGCTCAAGAATTAGTAGAAGAATGTGAAAAAAGCCTTCATAAAAGCTGCCATGCTAACAACATCTGTCCAAGATCAGTAATGGATGAAAAGCAGCCCAGTGCTGTTCTTAGTCTCCCCTTGCAGCACGTGAAGTGAGCTGAGCTGTGTCAGATCAAACCAGTTGTTAGCTTCGCTCCTGGAGTGCGTTTCCTAACCGGAGTGGAAACATCTTTTCTGGTTGAACCAGGAGATGTTTGAGGGAGACTGGTATTCTTTCAAGAAAACCAAGCTCCTACAGCAATATTCAAGACCTTTACAGCAGTTAACTTACAGTTCCAGAACTTAATTAGTAGGTTATGTAAATTCCTAAGCAGTGATGCAATGTTAGCTCAGTGTTTTACACCATAGGACTCTTGCTTCCCATGAAGTGGTAGCAATTGTTGTGCAATCAGTCAGTATTGGTAACAAAGGGGAAGGTAGAAGGTGAGTAGAAATAATTAATCTAGCCACATTCCATTTCTTGGAAGTACTCAACGTTTATTGGAAAGGTTTCCTGTTCTCTGGGAAGAAGGTGAGGATATGTTACCATTATGACTTTACAGTTTAGTTGTCTTGATATGGCATCACGATATGATGTTACGGTAAGTGTTCAGCAAAAGCTAGTGCTTGTACAGGAACAACACTAGCTCCCCTGTTTACCTCTTTAATTCACAGCTCTTCCCCAGCCTCTCTAGTCATGGATGGGCATCTCTCTGACCAGTTTTTTTTAAATAATCCTGCGCTAATTACTCATTAGAAGTGGCGTTTTGGCATTTGTGAAATTGAGAAGATGGGTATGCCAGCAAAATTCAGAAGTCGTGCCTCGTCATCCTCAAGCAGGTTAGATACAAAGATAATTGACCTCCACCAGCAGAAAAGTAATACATACTAGTTGGAATCTTGAAAACATTGGTTTTTCTGGCCTGAATTTGCTGAGGGCAACAGGTTGGCAAGATGTAATATAATTTATCCTTCACTTCTCTTCTTACAGTGGTTCGTACATAATCCTGCTGCTGTGCCTAAACATTAGGATGAACAAAGTAAGAGGTGAAGAGAGAAAACATGCTGCAACAATCAGGATCACTTCAAAGGGAAGTCAACAGTAGCTGTTGGTCTCTCTCACTCAATTTCTGTTTCCTTTTCTTCAGCTGAGATTGTTTCACCTCAGAACAACAAAGTCTCTGGGCTCTCAGCCAAAAATATTTGCACTAGAAATTATCCTTCAGATTTTCTCTGCATAAAAGCAAAAGTCCTGCTTTTAAAAGACCTAAGAGTGAACTAAAATCACAACATAAAATGGGAATTACATCTGTGGTGCATTTGGGCAGACAAAACTGCATATTATAGTGGAGACCGAGTTTTACAAGTGAGTCTGTTTTTTATCAGGTGTCTGATTCCTGCCTGTCACACCAGCCTGTGTTCAAATCGAGTTTTTTTCATAAGTGGTTTAGACGTGTCATCTCAAGGATGAAGTGTCAATCACATGAACATATTTAACTGCCTAAACAGTTCTCATGGTTAATCAGATTCAGAGAATTTGCTGCTGTCCTGCCACCTAGTTGAATTATCTAGAAGCAGTGCAGCTCGTTTCCAGCCCTAGTCTTCGTTCTGGCTTCTTGCATAGATTTTGGAGGAAGGAGAGTGATATTATTTCTTCACCAGTGATGTAGGTGCAGAATCATTGAGAGATACGTACTTCAGTTTTTTTTAAGCTGTAGATGTATTTTACACCAAGGGCGAATGGAAACCTCTGTGGTTTCTTTGACTGCCCTCCGATGGGGAGGGTGTGTGTGGGGCAGCAGGGGGGACGTCTGTGAAGGAATCCATTCTCAGCTCTTTGTTTACATAAAGAGTGGTCTTATTGAAAACTATTTGAATACCTCTATTAACAAAAAAAATAAAGAAATAATTCTATTTTTAGGACTGAAGATATGAGTGGGCCAATGATACTGTAAACCTGGCATAGAAGGGTCTCCTAAAAGAGACACATTAAGCCCTCTGGAGTGTTCCAAATCTGTTATCCTTTGCATAGCAGGAAAAAAATTCACCATGTGTTTAGGGGACCAAGCATTACATTTTGAAGACATTAATCCTTTGAGTATTTTAGGACCCATAATTATGGTATTGAAACTGAAGATGTGAAGGAACTCTTCTAAGTTTCTGGTTCAGCAGTGTCAGGGGAGGATTGACCCAACAGCCAAGTACAGCACTTGATTTCTTTAGAAGGTTTGTAAAGGAGACTTTTAGCAGCCAGAGCCTGGCTGTGGAGCAGTTACATAGAAGCGTCGTCTCCCTCTTGATGTCCTGTAAGTTAACAGGTAACTAAGATTAAACGTGGACAAATATAAACCAGCACCCAGAGATAAAATTGTCTGTGTTGCAAAAGAGAAATTTAGAAAACAAAATGTAAGGAAAACCTACTCTGCGGAGCCATCGCAGTCAGAGTGTGAGGGTAACAATGGCAGGGTGAAGTGATCTCAGAAGGTCCTGTCCAACCTTAAGGATTATGTGATTATTATTTTTTTTCTTCTTTAAACTTGAATTTTATGTTTGTGAGGTAGAATTTGAAGCTGGTAGTTTTGATTTGGCTTCTTGGAGCTTCACTAAGACTATTCGGTTCTGAACACCAGCCAGGTTGTAGAAATGAAAAGTGTGTGTAAGTTTCTTGAAACCTTGTTTAGGGAAATAGCAGAAACATGACTGTGATCTACTCCTAAAATGATAGCTACAGCTAGTCCTTCTCCTAAACTGTTGTAAATTGCCTGCTTCCTTGATTTTAATATGCCAGTGCCTTCTTCCAGAGTGGAGACTTATACCCATCTCTAAATGAGTTTGGGGATTTTTACTTTTTTGAGGAGAAAGAGGTTTACAAGTGTTCTTCCTACAGAATCATTTCTCGGTGGTAAATCCTCAGCTGGTAAAGTGTCATAATTCTCTTCCAATTCTACACCTAATTATTGCACTTCAGACAGTTAAAGACTGACATTTGTCTGGAGTAAAGGTGACGTTTTTGTGGGAAACGCCTGTATTGCTTCAAACAGGGATCTCAAACTAAAGGAGGTGTGATAGGTGGGAAAAAGGCGAGGGGAAGAAGTGTAGGGGAGTCCAGTTCCAACCAGCGATCTCGATCTGATGTTTGTGTAACTAAAACCAGTGCTAAGTGCATCTGCAGTTCAGTAAATACTAAATCCTGAGTTCATTATTTCTGGATTTAGCTTCTCTAGAGACCTGCATCCTTCCTGTCCTCTGCGAAAGAGGCTGCTGTGGTTTTGGAAACAATGGGCTGTTTTCAGAACAGCTTGACTGAATTCTGCATCATTTGGGAATATGTCCCAACAAATAACTAATGAATTATCTGCCCCTCTCTCTCCTCCTTCCTCCTCCTTGTTTGCTGTTAATCCTTGGAAAGAATCTGATTACGTGGTCAAATGTGATGTTTCAAGTGTGACTTTGGTTTTAACTTGCGTACACTGCTCCTAAATGCTTTGCAATATTTGGAAGAATCCAGTTAAATTGTGTATTGTTTTGTATATTCTGTCTCTTCAAAACCTTGAACTAAAATTAAAGGTACATTCATACCCTGCTATTTGGGAGTGAGTATGAAGAACCTTTGATTACAGAAAATCAGTAAATTTTCGTAGAAATGACACTTAATAATGTTATTGGATTCCATGAGCAACAGCCTGGAGGTAAAAGTTTAATGAGTTAGTCAATTTTTAAAGGGTAACAGTATTCTAAGTCAATGTTTTCCAGTAGTTTCATTCACTGCAAAATGTATTCAGATTGTTGGGCAAGGTGTAGAGCAGAAAAGGCAAAAAATATATACATTTTTCAAAATATAAGTCTCTAAATTTAAGCTTCTAAATCTCCCTTTTTGTTGATGTGCATATTTCCCTTATCTGCATAGTTTTTGTGTATACCTCCTACGTTCCAAAACCTGGTACTGCTACCTGCAGAGCTTGTAATTTTCAAAGCACCTCAGAAGACAGGAGTCCGTTCTGGGAGATATGATAAAACTGAAATTCAGTAGAATTTGATATGGTAAGGATTGTAAAAAAATATTTGGGAAAAGCAAGGCTGTATATTTGGATTATAGTGTGATTTATTCCCAAATCAGCACATTTAGGAGGTGGGTGAGACTGTTGTAGCAAGGTCAGCAGTCGTCTCTGTGCTCCGCACCACGATCTGGTGGGCATAAAATTCATCACTTAAGCTGAGGCGGAAGATGTGTGTAACCACAGCTCACAAACATACCCGATTATGAAGTATGCAGCTCGAGTTTTAGGTTGTGTGATACGCAAGCCTCTGCAACTACCAATTAACTTGTGGTACTTCTGCTTAAAGCTGATAGGGTGTGGTGAAAAAGGGCAGATCGAGAACAATTGAAGAGCACCGGTATTTCTTGGTGGCAAGCCTTGTTTCTTGCCAAAGAGTGCTGGAAAGGTGATGGCAGCTCAGGGGGCAGAGGTGTGAAGTGACAGATCATCCATTCCTTCATACCGCATCTGGGATGCTCCAGAACTATTAGTTTGCTTTTCAAAAAAAACGTGCCTTGCTTGTATAGTTTAATCTGCCCTTGGTTCCAGTAAATGTGAATTTTTTCTTCCTTGTTACAATTTATTTTTAAGCTGTGACATTGCTGTGTTTGAAAAAACACCGTCAACTGAAGTTCAGAGGCTTTAACTGATACTGTAATTAATGTAGTAATTATTTACTGAGCTGAGGAAAAGCTTTTCTGTGATAATTGTAACACTATATATACTTTGTTTCACCATTTTGCTTATTTTTAGTAAATGGCAGCATATAGCAGAGAAATTGAGAAATAGTACTATGAGGCAAGGCCAGGATTCTTATTCAGAAATAATAGTAATTTTAAATTCGGTATAAAAAGAAGAGCAAATGTGTCTTAAGGCTGTGAATCACACTTTTCTCTGTTTGAAGCGATTACAGTTCAGCCACTTTTAATTAAGACGAGGTTTGGCCAGTACATGCTTTATCTTGAGCTGAAAACGCGCACGCTTCCGTCAAGGTGACGGGGATCACGGTGATGTGTCGTGCTACCCGTGGCTGCTCTGGTCGAGGAACTGGAGTTTAAAGCTTGAGGTTAAGCCTTTGTTTTGAAGTTGCTGGAATTTGGCAATACCTGCGGTGCCTGAGGACAGAGCGCGTACTTCGGTAACTCTCTCCTTCATTCTGCGTATTCTTAGGAGAAAAGGATCTAAAACGTGGAGCATTGTCTTGAAGGTGTCTTAATCCCTAGAAAGGAGCAGGAATTGCCTGATTGGAGATTCCAGGTGAAAAAGCTTAACTTTCTCTTACCCCAAATATTTACACTGAGTGTTGTTATCTAAAGGCCATTAGATCAATAATTAGGTAATCAGGTAGTGGTTTGTTTTGAGGAGATCATCATAGCTTTAAAGCAAATATTGATCAAAGTGTAACATAGTTTGAGCTACATGTTACAGACAGGCCTTTTTTTCCTTTCTTTTTTTCTCTTCTCTTTGTTTTTTCCTCTTTTTTTCCTTTTTTTAAATTGAGAACAGAACTACTGTTAATTGTCTAATAATACTAATAATTGTACCATCCAGTGTTGTATCACTGTTGGCTGTAATATTTTTTAGGATGGATTTTTTAACCTATTCAGCAGTTTCACACACCTTTCCATGTAGCTCCTTTGCTTGCAGCTTGAATTGATGTTTCAGGAGTAGCTGCCTGAGTCCTTTAGGAACTGCAGTGGGGTGGTGGAGTGAATCAAATCGCAGCGGTAACCCCATATTGGACACCTTATAAATTCCAGGGATTGGGATGACGTTCATCTAATGATTTCCATTCTAAACCCCCTTCTTTGTTGCCTCCCTTGCTGTGCTGTAAATGTTTAGGCTCCTTGTCACAGATGGTGAGTTTTACTGCAGTGGTTGTACATCAACCCCCTTCACTGCACCAATTTGAGCTGTGTCGACGTTCACCGCGAACAAGTTCTGTACCACGAATTTGAAACCTGTGAACAGTGTAAGGGGACTCATGTTTCTCCTGACACTTCCTCAGGGCTTTAGATAGATGTGGTAAGGGTTCACGTTTGTTCAGATTGCCAACTGAATTTAATTGTTTATATTTTAATACTTTGGTAGTCAGTGAAATGGCAACTTAAATTATCAGGAGTATGATGTTATACGCTTTAGCTTTATATGAGTCTGTTTCTGTTTCTTTGGGAAGAATTATCTGTAGTAAAGCTGTTAGATATTTATTATCCCACTGTTTTTAGAGATTACATATTATAAAATCCTACAAACTGAGGAATTCTGAACTGTGACAAGAAAAGGGTATTGGTGACTTGAGGCACAGCAGGGCAGGACTTTTCTAGGATGATTTTTGCTTCCGTAGGAAATTTATATAAAACCTCATACTTGGGGGACAAGTAACAAAAGTGGATGTATATGGATGCAAATCTTACTGGGAACTCACGCGAGCTTCCACAGTGTCACTGACAGATGTAAATGCAAGTTAATCTAAATTTGGGTCAAATTAAACTTTCCTAAGAAAATGGACTTTTAAATTGTTTGCCTTTTTTTTTTTTTTAATTCAGCCTTTTTTGTTCTTTTACTCCCAGTTTTTGATTGTCAGGTTTTGCTAAAGCGTTCCCTGTGAGCAGGGAATGGAATAAGCCCGCCTCTAGTGAAGGGCTGCTGCAGGTAGGGATTAGAGAAAAACCTCAGTGACACTTCTTGGAAGTACTAATTCCTAAGATGTGATAACTGATGCTACTGGACACGTAGAAAGACCTGAGTCTTATGTTAATCATTAATCCTAAAATATGAGAATTCTAGAGATCTTTCACCTAGAATCATAAAAGGGAAGAAGTGAGTACAGGTTTGTTGAGAGAACAAACTGAGCCTGTGGAAGAGGATGGAAGGGGAGGCTGATCTAGCATGTCCCAAGGAACACAGATAATTTACAAGACAATAGATTGTAGAGGATGGAAATTGTTCCACATGCTCCCCTTCTTTCATCCCGGGTAGAACTGGGAAACGGAGAGGTTGGAAGGAGGGACAGACAGCTTCTTCTGTTCCCAGAGTCTGGTTTATATAACACAGAAACTACTTGCACTCTAGTATGACTTAATGCTCTGCCAGCAACATTGCTTTGAGTCATGAGTATTCTTAACACGAGATTAACAGTTCCACAGGACACATTCATGAATCCCTGAACCTGACAGCTACAGTAAGACAGCTGTGATTTTTTTTTTTTTAATGCTAAAATATTAAATATAGTCAACTTGCTGCTCTGTAGCAATGAGAATGTAGCATCTTCTGACCCCTGTTCTCTTTTCAGATTTGCAGTCTGAACCTGTCAACCCACAGTTGTTTTTTGTTTTAGGTTACCCTTTAGAAGGCAGACAGGTGGCTTTTAAGTGATACGGCTGTTCTGTGCCGAATCGATAGGTTACACAAAGCTGGGTGACATCTAAGGTACCTAGATGCTGGATCAAAGCTGTATGATGGAGTTGTTAAACCGTTACTTTCTGATAAAGGATAGGGGGATTGTTTTGAACTTACTTAAAGTGAATTTCAGGGTTAATTAACGGAATCTTCTACATATCCAGCTACTTGAATGTTCCTTGCCTTACGTTTTACCATTGCGGGGGGGAAAATGGATGGTTTTCGCAGGTTCAGTAAAATACATTTTATCTTAGCTTTTTAAATATGCCTCTTAATCTCTTCTGCCCTGGAGGGTACTTAGATACACCTAAGAAAGGGTGAGAATTTGTATTTCAGTGCAGATTGACGAAAGTCTGTCTGTGTCTCTTTTATTCTTTGTTCTTTTTTTTTTAAATTCCTTCCAGTTTTGGATGAATCCGGTTTCCATGAATTTTTCACACTGCTCGGAGTATTGCAAGTAGAAATTAAAATCTAACCTCTTGAAGTTTTCACTTTGAAATAGTGCACTGAAGCAATCAATTTATGATCTGCTTAAGTGATCATGACTGGAAAGTTTGAAAAGAAAGATACGTTTCCAGTCTGCTGCAATGAGATACTAAATCAAACAGGCGGCTCGGGGCCAGAGAAGCTGCTGTTTCGAAAGGTAAATGAAATCTGTGCTGCGTATGTGAGGTGCACTGGTTTCACTCGTGGTGCTGGGCTGTCTTCTGCCAGAAACAACCCTACTGGGACATCTGTAAGCGTTCCCAGTGGTGTTACAGGTGCTACTTCATATGATGTTTAACCTGGAATGGTTAGAACTGTGTGACTTTTTCTTTTCTTCCCCACTACCTTTTGAATTGTCTTTTGTCTTTTTAGTTTGTTTCTGATCAAACAACATGATCCTTGTTATGTGTGTTCTGTCTCAGCAGGACAAGGACTGGTAGATGAAACACCTTTCATGGCAAATGTTGAGTGCACTCTCTGCCGCGGTACACTAACTGAAAAATAGCGTCGCGAAAATACTTCCGAAGGGTGCTCTTATGTGTAACATTTTGTAGAGGTTTGGAATGTTTTGGAATAAAAAAACCCTGGAGATCCAGCCAAGTTGCAGGACCAGAAGTAAAATAAAATAAAAATAAATCAGCGAGCTCTCCCTATTTAGAGTGCTCCTGGAGGGAGGCAGTGAATAAACTAATGCAACGTTACCTTCTTATTGTCCTCAGAATAGACTTTTTACATCCAGGCTCTTCTACCTGCTACACTGACACAAGTGAGTGTTACAATCAGATTTACAGGAAATAATGATCTCTAAAGTTTACTGAACTCAGGAGATACTTCTTGAACTCTGTCCAATAACTGAATGACAGGATCACCCATGTTTCTTTGAGAAAATGTTAAAAAACATACTACTACAGGCAGAAAAATACTATCCTTTCCCTTCTGCCTTCCAGTCTGTCCCAGATCTGTAGGACCATTTGGAGCTCTCTCCAGTTAATGCATGGTTAGAAGAAGGGAATGTGGAAAAGACTGATTTGCAGCCCAGTCCTGGGTTAGTTCAGAGCAACCACGAGTTCAATCTCTCTAAGATCTTTGCTTCAGCCATGGAATAGTTAAGCAGTGAAATCCTGGACGTTACAGTCTCCAAATCATACCAGCCCTGCTGATCCATCACGGGTTGTAGTGTGACCTTTGTATTCAGGCTTATGCAGGGGAGTGCTGGCCATGCAGTTCTTCATGCCAGACATATTTCCCGTGGGGATGGACAACGATATTTATGGTCTTGCAGAACAATTATGACACGTATTGACAGAATTTCTGACTTTTTTTTTTTCATCTGGGTCCTCAAGGTTGAAGTGAACTTCAGTTTGCGGCTTGACCGGTATTACGAGTTTCTCTTTAATTTATTGCCTGAGAACAATTGTAAATTCTTCTGGTCCTGTGCTGGTGAAAAAGAGCCATCCTGACTCAGCGTTGTCCCCACCCAGGACTCGTTATCGGTACATTTCCTCAAGGCCACTCCTGGTTTTGTACCCTCACCTAGCCTCACTCTCATTAGCCTCTAGTCTTTTACAGATTGAAGAGTCTTAATGCATTAAATCAATCCGTGTATGGAAGATGTTCTAGACTTTTTGATTGTTCTTGTTGACATCTGTAATCCTTTTCTAAGTCTGCTTTTTTTTGAGAGAGAGAGAGAGGTTAAAGGGGAATGATGGAATATTGAAGCACAATAAGTGTTAGATGCTTTTCACAGAAGCCATGTGGGTCTTTTGTGCAAGGTGATATATAGACCTCTCGTAAGACTTCTCTGGCATACATTTTCTTCTTAGCACAAAGAAGCGTCCCTTAGTGGATTGTCATCAGGCATCTGTTAGGTTCTCTTCCTCTTTAACCTGCCCTGATGAGTTGGAATGACTTGTTTTTAAATACATGACTTCAGGGAAGCTCTTGTTTGGATTTTAACAGTGTTATCTAAGAAAAAGTCTTGAGCTGCATTCAGTTACGCTTAATTACTGCCTCTCTCTTGCCGTGCCTCTATTAGAGTTCTGTATGACTTAGGAAAAACATTTGTGTGCATGTGTGCATTTCTAAACCATTTCTGAGGCTGACTTGAATTAAGTGTACGAGTGGATCAGAGAAATAAATGGCTGCATGTTAAGAACTTGCACTGGAAATAAAATAGTTGGAATTTGTACATTTATTTGTCCAGTAATGACAGCAAGTTCCTTTTATACACAAGGGCTCAGTTGTATGATCCAGGCTGCAACACTTCTACTGTTGCTGCAGGGAGTACATGATCTGGGAGTAACTAATTCGAATGTACATCAGAGGCCTCTTCTCGGCCCTGCAACACTTCAGAGCAACGTGTTTGGTGAATTGGCTAATCTGACTTGTCCACAGAACAGACGTGTTCTCCACATGTGGTTTAATGATGATTCGTGTTGTCGGTTGGCAGTGAAATAATCTGTTGTGCATTTATTTTAGCAACAGCAGTAACAAGTGTGATCCATTTTTGTTCTGACGTACGTGCTGGACAGTGGTCCACAGACTCTTCTTTGCAGTAGTGGGCAGTATAAAAACCAGGACTTTTATCACTGAACACTTAGGTAGCAATCTCTTCATATCTGGAGTAAGACTTGCTGATCGGAATTTTTTTAAGTTGCTGTGAGAGGTATCTTCAGGGGCTGCATCCTGCACTGCTGGAGGGGGGTATTGTCCTCGTAAACCCTTGGTCTTTAGCACAGCAATGACCATAACGTGACGGAGGGCTAAGGGAACTGCTGTAGTCAAATGAGTGGTAAGACAGTAATCTGTTTTATGAGAGACTTTTTGTAATGGCAATATCAAACAGGCTAGAATTTGACTCGTTTCTTAGGCAGAAGCTGAACCCTAGATGCTGCCCATACTGCTTAAAACCTGTTACATGGAGGTAGTGTATTTGTAGACCTTGTAATTTGTTCAAGATTTTTAGTCTTTCCTAGCTCTGCTGTAAAACAGTTCTTCTGGCGAGAAGTTATTCGTGACATACAGAACTGGGAAAGAAAGATACAGAAAATGGAGTCTGGAAGAATCATATCATTAATTTAAATTTCTTTCTAACATTTCAGATTTTTCTCCTTGCCTGTCCTCCATGTCGGTTTGCCATGATTCTCTTCAGGTAATGTCTCTTCCTTACTATATTTGTGTCTACTTGCATAATGGATTTTAGAAGTTAATCACGGCTTAAGTCATAAAATATGAAGATACATATGCAGTTGGAAAGGCATATTGGTTGGGTTGAAAAATGACACATTGAGAAGGTTCAGGGCGTAAATCATGGGTGTTGAGACACGTACCCTTGGTTCTTTTGGACTGGTGGATTTGGCCTCGCTTAGAATCGTGCATTAGCTCAGTAACAGATGAGAATGCAGGCATCTTACTACAGATTAACAGTGGCCTTATGTAATTTATGTCACGGGCCTTGTACCTTTTCATTATCCTCAGTAAAACGCCTTCGTTGAGGGCCATGCGTACAGTGTGGGTCTAGTTTTAAATTGGTGGATATAAGTTAAATAGCGGAAGTAAATTCTTACTGACTTGGGTATTTCTCAAATCTGTGCAATGTTTTCTAAAATATGGTGCATTGTTACCAAGTTTAGGAACCACCGGAATTTCTAACGTGCAGGAAGCTCTAATGGGCTACCACAGTAGAGTCCAGTGAGCAGCCAAGCAGTGTAACCAGTCCAGTTGTGGGGAGGATCTCAGAACTTCAGGCAGGTGGTAATCAAGAGTGGCTGTCGTTAACTGAATTCTTATGTTAGTGGAGGCAGTGACCAGAAAAATGCTGCTGGGGTCATGCCTCCGGTATGCCTGGTCTCCAGGAACCTGGATTTACGTACCATGCATTTGCGAGAGACTGGCTGTGGAGCGGAGGGCACGGTATTGGTTGTTTTTCAGAAGGAGCCTTTCCGTTGTCTAACACCCTGGCAACGTACAAATGACGTTTGAAAAACTGGTTTGAAATTGTAATACATTTTCCCCCCTCAAGTTACTTTTAAGTTCCTACAGTTTATGACAGGCAGTGGTTGTAGACAGTTTATTCTTTGTGTCTTATGTAAAGTAGACAGTACTGATAGCGTTTTTGTGTTCTTGTGATGCACCAGTGGTTCAGAAGAAGGTGGCCGAAAGCTATACAAATATATACTACTACTTTCCTGCCTCATTCTTTGCTTAGGACTTGCTGTTGCATTTTGACAAATGTAATTTTTATTTTATTTAAAGGGCTTCTTCCAAATTCCTGAAGCTTTACTTCAAAACTGTACGTTTATAGAGTTAGACAGGAGTAAAAAACTTTATCAAACACACTGGTTTTATCTGTGAAAGACAAATGAACAGCTAAATTCCAGCTATTTAGCAGCTTGCATCATGAACAGGATTATCACAGATGGGCAGTCCAGGCTTTCTAGGAATCCAAAGCTCATTATAGAAAGCAGTCCTGCTTGAGGAAGTTACTGAAGTGTGTGTTTAGAGAGAGGGTTTTGTACTGGTTATTCCATTTAACAGTATCTGGTTATCCATTTAACAGTGGCTTCAAGCCCAAAGAATTTTCTTAAATCTCTTGCTACCTCTTATTGAAGAGATACTACATAAAACGTGTGAAAACATGGTGTGTTATTTCCATCTGTGAATATAATATCACATCTCTGCTAAGGTTGCAGATGCATATGCTGAATGGGGCCCTCCTGGCATTGCTGTTTCCTGTGGTTAATACACGCCTGGTGAGTGCACTGTACTTTTCTTCCTCCTGTTTTGTTTATTTCTAAAAGATTTTCTTTGGAAGGATGTTAGACCTTTGCTTTGTTTGGCCTTATAAAGTTCATTCTACCAGGCTGTAGTTTCCTGGTACAGGTCACTACAATGCAGCCAAAATACCAGTCTTGGATTTTCTGTGTTTATAAATCCATGAGGAAAGCTGACACTGCTGTATTCTGGGAGTCAATTCCATCCTAGCCTTTAAACAGAGAAAACTTCACAGCTTTGAAAGAGGCTTTCCTAGCTTAGTGTTGTGGCCTGTGCTCAAAATTCAGTCTCGGGCTTTTCAGAGTATACGTAAATGTAAGATTCCTCAGGCATGGAAAATGCCAAGTGCTGTGTCCCCCGAAATGAGGCACAGCAGGTTTCTTTCTTCCATCCATGTTTTCAAATTTGCCATAAAACTCCTGTCTCCTGGATGAAAAATTAGCCTGTTGGTGTCCCAGGTAAGGATTCTTAAACCTTCTGTGAGGTAATGGTAAGAAAAGTTATCACAGAATCATCTGGTTGGGAGAGACCTTTAAGACCATGGAGTCCAGCCGTTCACCCTGCCCTGCCAGGGTCCCTAAACCATGTCCCTCAGCACCACCTCCACACGGCTTTTAAACACCTCCAGGGATGGGGACTCCACCACCTCGCTGGGCAGCCTGTTCCAATGCTTAATAACCCTCTGTGTAAAGAATTTTTCCTGATATCCAACCTAAATCTCCCCTGGCACAACTTGAGGCCATTTCCTCTCATCCTATCACTTGCTACATGGGAGAAGAGACCAACCCCCACCTCGCTACAACCTCCTTTCAGGTAGTTGTGGAGCAGGATGAGGTCTCCCCTGAGCCTCCTTTTATCCTGAGTCTGAGCCATATGAAACATGCCTAAGGATTATTTTTAAGAGCTGTTGGACTGGCATGTGTAGGAGATGTATGTGTATACACATACATGCCTACAGGCTTGTTCATGTTTTGTCATTTGACTTATTTGCAAAAACTTGTTGTTGCAGTTATATAAATGTCTGTTTTAAGATTATCTGTTCACATGTTTATGGTGTCTGGATAAAGTACTCATGTCTCTATCCATATAGCATGTGAATTAATGATACTGTTAAAATCGTTGTGGACTTCAGATGCTGTTACGAGTCTCGTTAGTGGCTGTCCCTTCGCAAAGCTTGACTGTCTTAATAAGATTAAGTATAAAAGTCTGCATCTGTATTGAACTCCATGAATGATGCGCTGTGTTGATTGGCCACGCTAGTAGCTAGGAGACCTGAAAACTGACAGTTTTATTGTCACCTTGTAAATGGCTGCTTTTTTCCCCTCTCTTTAAGACTATAAAATTTTGCATGGAGATGCAGTTTAATTACTAGAGGGAAGATTATACATCTGTAGGCTTTTATGTGTTAAAAATCATCTTCCATAAAGCATGACATGCCCGTGGACAGGAGGTCGGATCATATTTTTCAGATTTCAGTGGATTTAGTATCATAAAACCCTAGAGTTCTGTCAAGATCTGTGTTGCCCTTCCTAATCTGGTAACTGCATATATTCTTTTCTATACGATAACAGCTTATGTTCAGTGTGTAATTATGTTTTAGTAAAACTTGATACTGCTGAAGGGGCATCAAATGAATAAAACAAGTGTTTCTTCCTGATAAGGAGAACTCTCTTGTATTTCAAATCATCCAGTTTTTAAGTAAATATAGACATCAGAGTAACAATTATTTGTTCTCAGTAACCTTTTAAGGATAAAACGTTGAAATATTTAATAAATCATTAGCTTGTATTTTCTCTGCCATTACCGTAGATCTCATTCACATTAGGGCGGTGGTGATTAAACAGGGAAAATAACAGGCGACTTATAAAATTCTCTCCTTAATTAGGCATAGAAGAGCCAAAGGGTAATGTCCAAGAGCAACTCTTCTTAGAATAAATACAACTTAGGATATTTTTGGCCTAACAGCTGCCTGCTTGGCTGTTCTCTTTTCAGTGTTTTTTCTGGCACAGGGTAATGTGGGTGATGTTTTCTAGCACTGCTGCTTTGACCCAGATTCTCGCGTGGTAGACACACATTCTGCTCTGCTGCTGTCATTGTAGTTGTTTACACTGATGTCCTGAAAGCAATAAATATCTCTTAAAACTTGGTAGGAAGTTAAAAAAAAAATCACAATAATTTTGTCCATGCTGTCTGCTCTGGTTTGTAGTATCTACGTGAAAAACATCTGATTCAAGACTGGTCATCACTCTACACCTCAACTTCTTTATTTCCATTTTGTGGTATTTTAAGACGTATAGTTTATGTCCAGGGAACCGGACAGCGGGAGACTCTGGCCTCCCGTGACTTCGAGAGACCAAACTGACGAGCTGCACCAAACTGCCCCGCTGCTCCCTTTCGTAGTGTAAAATGGGGTTCAGCCTTAGGAGTTATTGCTCTACAGCTGGATGTTGTCTTTTTGTAGGTGGTTTTCATTGTCTTCCGCTGACGTTCTCCTCAACCTCTCTCTTCCCGGTGGGCTGCTGTTAGTTACCGTACGGCAGCAGATGATGGCTGTTGAGCTGTAGGCTCTCTGGAGAAGCCCGCTAGTTTAGCAAGTTCAGCAGCAGGCATGTACATGCTATGAAAAGGTGTATCATTATGCAGATGAAAGCAGTGAGATGCAGGAGAAAATACTAGGTGTACAGTTTTATTTGTACCTGTTAATAATCTGAAAGGGGCAAGAGGCAGAAGATACAGAAGGAAAGATAATCATTAACTCACCAACTGATGGACATTGCTTAGGAACCAGTGGGTGTCAGGGTTTTGGTTCTAAGTGTTAACCTGTTCTAAGTGATTTCCCGAACACCTCTTAAAACATTTTGTGGCACAGTCTGTTAGGGTCACGTATTTTTGCTGCCAATTGCGTTACTTAATGCATTGTAAGTATTCTTCTTGTATACGCGATTCAGTGCTAAATTAGCCTGAAAAAGAAATTTTTGGAAGCTTCTGCCATAATTCAACATTTTTCATTTTCTTGTAGTGTATCTATTACGTTTTTTTGGAACCTCAATAATTTCAAAACTATTCTTAAATACAAGGCTGTTTCCAGTGGAAATGGAGAGCTGAGATATTCGTTGAAACTCAGTAGAAAGTTTCTATGTTCCGTTGTTCTAACCTTGCAGTGACACTGTGCTCATTAAAAATCTTGTTGGACAGTACTGGGTGCCTGGGATAGTGTTTAAAAAAAAAAAAAAAAAAGTGGCCTGGTAGATGAGGTCAGTCTCTTCTATTCTTTCCAAGAAAATATTTTCCTGCCTTGGCATGATGTTCAGATGCTGACAGTTAACAGTCTTGAGCAACAGATGCACCAGTTGTATTTATTTGGCAACTAAAAATTCCTGTTATTTGCTGCATTATTTACAATGTGCTGATGGAATTAAATTTTGTGCATTGGAACAGTCGTTGCTTAAAGACAAAACTCGATTTGTTTCTTATTCAGTTAATGGTTTTGCAAGTCTTATTACCCTTTCAGAAATAAAGGCTATTTTAATTTTCTGTCATAATTTGTTTCCTTTTTCATGGTGCAGATCATTCTTGATCAGCATTAACAATTCACATGGACAACAGGGTAAACTTTTATGACCCTTAAGTAAACAGAGAAGATGATGCTAAGGGAATTGGATTGTTAGGTTCCAGGTGGGAGCCTAGAAAGGTGTAAGAAGATATACAGGAGTAGAAAGATTTCTTTTTACTCCACGTTTATATTATCTCGATAACTTAGCTAGGTGAGTAAATTCATTTAACTGCCACAAAGACTCCCAAGGGTTTGGAGAGTAACTGGTTTTGTTTGAACTGTCATATTGCATTAATAAAATTTTAAAGGAAACTCTTTCCCCTGGTTTAAAAGTGGTTTTTTTGCAAGCTGATGCCCTGAAAATGTTGATATAGATAAAGTAAAAAACAGGACATGTCCCAGAGGTGTTGGACCTGCCATCTCTGCGCACACAGCCGAGATGGTGCAGTTTTACAGTTTCCAGAAGCTGCTGTACTCTATTATTAGAACTATTTGGCTGGAGCGGTACGCATTCTAAATCTGGTTTGGGAACAGACTCACGCTCCGAGCAGTACTTAGTGCGGTCCATGTAGCGCCTGTGATCGTTGCCCACTGTGTTTCTGTGGATAGTTAAGGTAATAATTCACCGTACTCGTTTGCCTGACGTGCGTCTGCCTACGCAGCAGAATGGAATAGGTTGTGGTAGCACATCTCTGAACTGGCTTAATCTGACTGGCACAAGGGAAACTAGCAGAACTGTTGCTCGATGGGGGCTGAGATTGCTCTTCGGCTGCTGGTAGGTGTGAAAGCCAAAGTTTCGGCGTCTTTCGGCAGTTGTCTATGCTATGTGCGTTAAAATGGGATGGGTCTGTAAGTGGAGTCTGCAGTCACTTTTATTTGGTAATGTCAACCCACCTTCTGCTGGTGGTGATACGTAGTCCTAGTATTATCTCTGGAGGAACTGGAAAAATACTATTTCTGAAATTGGTATTATTTACCTTATATAATTTCTATTTTTAAACTTGACCTTACAAGTGCCTGATTGTGTCCATTGCGGTTTGTATAATCAAAAAACTGAGTGACCAGAAGACAGTGGTGCCTTTTTATGAGACACAATAAACACCAGATAAAGTACTAGTCAAATACTGAAAACACTGAAATTCTTCCTTGTTTTCACACAGAGGTTCTTTAAATCGTTGGTTGATGGGTGACCCCTTCTGCCTTGTGTTCACTTGCAGTTTCTCTTTGCATATAAAAGGTACCTCTCTGCTATCTCTGAGTGAGTGTTTTATTGACAAAACAATTTCTAGCAAGATCTTTAGAGCTAGGTGAGGCAGTTGCTCTGTACAACTTTTAAGTTGCTTTTGTGTGTGTTCTTTCTCTGTTTGTGGTAGCCCGGCTGTACAACTTGGGTGCTTGGTTGTGCAGAAGTCCTGCTTTTGCAGCTCTATACCAGGGAAGACACTTGAATAATTAGCCAGGCTTCAGAACAAGAAATCTTTTATAGTGAAAAAAAGATGTTTTGTTTTACACACACACAAAAAAATATATTGTCCTCACTACCGCAGCAAAACAACTGTTACTCTGTTCTCAGAAGTATCCTGAGCGTAGTGTTTGTGTAACTGACCCTCACAACTCAGCGAGTGTAGAAGCCCTTACGAAACCACAGATACTAAATAGAGAATGCTCCTTGGCAGGAGTGAGTGCCTCACGCTGTGTGGTTTCTATCAGGAGCTGTTCTTTCTCAAGTGTGCCTCTTCCAGCTGGGAGAGGTACGGCTTTCTCTCCAATCAGGAAAACTGCTTTTAGCTTCTTTCCTAATAATTCTGATTCCCTCACTTTGCCCTCTGTGCCTTTCACAAGGGACAGCAGAAATGGTTCTCGGATTGGGGAAACCTCACAGCTTCCCTGAAGTTCTTTCTTTTGCATCCCATTATCTTGCTTGGTTTTATGCTTCGATAAAGACTACTTGGAGTAAAATAACCCAACAGATTGTATGGAAGAATTTTTCTAGCTTAGTCTACCAAATGTTGGCTGAACATCTTGGAGGTTGTAATCAGGACAGTGATAGTGTTCCGCTGGGCGATGCCAGCACTAGCAGAATCCAGCTGGTGTTTTAGCATCTTTTCCATTCAAAATAGGAGATACGAGTTGTTGTGGAATTCAAAAGATCACTGTATTAATTACCAGCTGTTTATTGACTGCTATTTAGGAAGAAAACCAAACTCTCTTTTTGGCCTCTCTTTACAAAAATTTCTACATCAACACAAGTAATGTTTCTGTTTCAATGCTGTGACTTCAGCATCTGAGAACAACAGTAGAACAACAATAATAGTCCCAACACACAAGCCACAATGGTAGGACTTGCATCTGGATTCACTTCAGCCTGCAGAATGACAGAATGAGACTGCGTTTGAACCAAAGCTAGTGGCTTTGTGTTATTCCTGTGAGATTTCATACTCATCTGGGGATATTGTCCAGTTTTCACTCCCGAAGAATCCCAGAAAAGCATGTCTTCTCAGCTTTAAGTGAGCTGCAGCAAGAGGGTGAATTCTGCATTTTGAATTTGGATCGTTCTTACTACTGTTCAGTTTTAAACGTGTTTCGTTTAACAAATAGTTACAGGCAAAGGCATTGACAGAAGGGAGTAACTTTGAAATACACTGCATCATCACCTTTCTAACTGCTAAGAGCTAGAATTAGTTGGGTTTGAATTAGGAGTCTCAAATTAAACTCAGAGTTGTGGTTCAAGTTATTTTTAGCACAGTATTAATTTAGCACAGTCTGTCTGACTTCCCCGCTAAGAAGTAACACAAATTCAACTACTAAACACACAGATGACCAACTGTAATTTCCCAAAAGTTGTCAGCAGGTAAGAAATACCAGATTTACCACTAACTGGTAACTTGGTTACATATATCCTTCTGCAGCTTCTCTTTAAAACCAATAAAATAGTGGTTATTTTGTATTTTATTTTCTATTTGGTGAAGCTTAGCAGTCTCACACACGCATGCAGATGGCTGTAAATCAGGTCTTTGGATTTTTGCACGAGCCTTCTCAGTAATTACTGTTACATATTTTTTTATATATCTAAATATATAAAAGACCTCATTTGTAGAGTTCTATCACTTACAAGGTAACAATTATCTTTTCTTTCTAAATAGGCTACTGTTGTGTGGGGTGTGCATAGCTTCTGGTTTGAATACATACAGGGGTTTGAGTTGTAATTTATGCTAACCAAGAGAGGGAAGAAGAGCAATCTTGTGTTATTCCTTCTTTGTGCTTCTGATAAATTTTGAGAACTGTCTGCTAGGAGTGCTGCATTGCATTTGGGGCGAGGGGAATGGAACAGGTACAGTGGCTGCCCTTTGAAAGCACTGCCTATTAATGTCATCTCTTTGTTAATATGTGCAGGTGAAAAAATAACGGAACTGAAGGGTTTGTCATGGGTTGCAAGGAGGACAGTGCCTTGTAACTCAGTCGTTAGTGATGAAAAACATTGACAAATATTTTCCTTCTTCCACAGCTTCCATTTGAAATGGAAATTTATTACATCCAGCACGTGATGCTTTATGTAGTGCCCATCTATCTGCTGCAGAAAGGAGGTAGGTTGGCAGTTCACTCTGTGCATACTGAATCGGTCCCCTGCAATGAGAAAGCTGTGCTTAATGGTGACCACAGGCTTTACTCTTAGTCTCTTTTACCACTTTTGTTGTTACTTAGTAGTTGCTGCTGTTTTGCTGGAGTTGTAACCTGGGTAACAGACTTGTGTCAGGCACTGAAATGGGAATAACAAATGGTCTTTTGCCCAGAGAGACATCAATAATATATTGACATAGTGTGCACTATCTTCTTGAGTAGCATCTCTGCCATCTGGCAACATTTTTAGCTGTTGCTGGGATGTATTTTTAAGACTTCTGCCTTCTTGGATGTCTCTTGAGAAATATTGCAACTTAAAATGAGCTGAAAAAAATTTTTTTTAATGCCCACGTAAATATTAGTCGGCTAGTTGAACAAATTCCTGGAATTCTGAAGCTCTGATGAAATGTAGTGACACTTATTCATGAAGTGACCCAGCTTGCTTGTTATCTCTTCTAACAAGATTACTGTCTTGCCATCACTTATACCATAGTAGTTCAGACAGTCTGGGAATCCCGCACTGGTCCACTGGCCAGTGATTTTCCTTATTGTCGCTTCCCAGAAGGGAATGCGGTATGTATTCATCTGGGGTGATGCTCTGCCCCCCTCTAGCGTTGACATGCCTCCAGCTGCATTTTATAGCAGAACTAAATTGTTTAATCCAGGAAATAAAAGTTTATTGTTTATGGTCCAGATGTTCAGTAGCCTTTAATGAAAACCCTGAGGATTTGATGTCAAGCAGTTGGGTACAATTTAGCAAATGCTCAGAGCAAGCATAGTCAGCCTCGTCTGTCCTGGTGAGTCTTCTGTGTTTTATACCTGCAGGCACTTAGAATCCTTCATACTGATCTCACTATAGGTTTGTAATGTTTCTGTTTTTCACTGCTGAGCAAAACTAAATCAAAATGATCCAAAGGAGAAAGGGAAGTATCATACTTGAAAAGATCATTCTCTGTCTTTCTCTTACCAGAGAAATATGCCAGCCACATTCAATCCATCTTCGATATCTTAAATTTCTGACAAATAATGCTAAAGTGCAGTAAAGTTGTAGAAGTTACACAAACTCTTGTTCATTGCATGAGGAGGTGGGGGAGAAAGGGTACCCAGCCGTGTAGTACGTGGTAGGCAATGACCAGCCAAGCTCTTGTGATGTCCCTAAGTCACTTCTTTTGGTGGCTTTGAAGTTCCCATATACCATCATTTTAAGACATGTATTTCTTTTGCTTTAAAGTTTGCCTTTGGATGTCACTTGATGTGTTCCTTTGGGTTTTGTTTGGTTGGTTTGGGTTTTTGTTTGTTTGGATGTAAAGGTTCTTCAGCACCTGTTTTCTGGGGCTGGCAGGACTGTATCTGCAGTTTGAAGGGCTTACTGTTGTACAGCTCTCACTTTTTAGTGCCCTTTTCTAAATTGTTGCCCTTTATTAATTTACAGGCATTTGCTGCCACCTAATGTTGACTTGATAGCAGTGAAATTCCTAAAAGAACCTTGCTGGCTAAATAAATCAATCGAGATTGCCCGGGGCTGTGTAACCAGGAACTGTTCAATTTCTTCTGCAGCTGGTTGCTGATCACCCAACTGACTGTACAATCTCATGAGCAAAATGCCCACGGACTTCTGTAGTACTTATGGCAAGTTCCACAGGAGACCTGGTGTATGATTTTTGATGGAAAAATTACTCAGCCTAAAAACATGTGCTAATATTTGGCATTTCATTAGCACTTTTGTTTAAAGTACTTTCAGAGTAGGTCACACCCTTAACCCTATGTTGTGAAAATTGCTTTTTCATCACTGACGTTGATCAGCGTGCAGCTTTATTGCTGTATTTTAAATAGAAATTTCCATCAGTGGAATCCATCTATGGATTGTGATTGGGAGAAGTAACTGAAGGGTAGTAGAATTGGGAAAATGGGAAGGAATGGATTGTATATGGCAAAACACACCACTGCAGTTGTATTGGGAACCTGCCAGTATTACTGATGGCTGTAACAGCCTCTCAATCGTAATATTAACATTTCTCGGAGGAAGGTTGAGTAGAACACCTGAAGCAGAGTCGATTTGCAGCTCATTCTGTACAGAACTGCGTGTCCAAATTTGTTGACATGCTAATCAAGTGTCGTACCAGTCGTGCACACGCATTCAGTTACCTGTTGAAGTGTTTCCTTTCTGAAAGGAAACTGGGTGACAGTGAGCGAGGGCTGTAATCGTTTATTTTCTCTCTCTCCCTGCTGTTTATTACGGTGGTGAAGACAGGTTGTGCTGCACTGGCAGCATCACCTTCATGTCCCCCCTGCCATGTAAGCGTGGGGCTTTACCATGCTTGGGATCAAGTTGATGAGAAAGATGTTCAGAACTTGGGCTTCGGTGTTGCACAGTGAACTCCCTGAAGCTCAGGGATGTATTTCTTCCCTCTTGGGGATTCAGGCCTCTTCCTCTCTTCCTCTTCCCTCTCCCACCCCTCTATACTAAGTGAATATACACTGCCATACTTCCCTTTCTAACCCATTTTCTTTCCAAGTGCACATACACAGGTACACATACATGTATATGCCAGGCTAGACAAAATAAATGCTTCTGCACTACGGCTCAGCTCTTTCGTGGCTGCAGGAAGAGGCTCTCGTGCAAAATAGATGCAGTGCAGATAGAACAGGCCAGCACAGACGATCCCAACTCAAGGCAGTTCTTACATGAAGCATATCTGCAGTCGGCAGCTTTTTTGCTGAATGAATCTCACTTTTAATCACCTGTGAACCCTGCCAAAAATTCCAGTGTGCCTCTGGGCAGGACAGGCTGAAACAGAGCTGTAGGTCACTGTTTTCTCTTGTCCTTAGGAGGTGAAACCCTTGCTTTCCTGTCAAAAGAAGTTTGAATGCTTTTGTGGCTTCTGGGTTGCTTTACTATTGCATCATCTGAGTGCGAGGATTGGCAACAGGGAGGTGCGATGAAGGAATTATCAGGGAAGACGACGTGAACCATAGCAGCGCAGATTTAGAGCATGGAACCAACCCCTTAATTGAAAAACTCCTCAAACCACTTTCACCTACAACTAAGCTGGTCTTCTGAAGCATATGAGTATGCTCATAATTACTCTTTGTGCTACTGGAGTACAGATTGCTGGTTGAAGGCTTAGGGAGGTGGCAGTGTGATGTCTCCAAATGCCACAGCTATTTCAGCAGTGTATTAACCTGCCCTTCTGTGATCAAGGTATTAGAGCCCTTCAGCGGTGTTCAGAACAGCTTACTTTTTCTCATTGTATACTCTTACCATAATGGAAAAAAAAAAAAAATCTAGTTTGCACTGCATCAACCTTAGAGACTCACAGTTCTTGACTGTCTTAGTCCTTAAGCCGGTTTGGATGGATTTTCAGATGGATTTGACTAGATTAGATGTGTACCTTATTCCAGAGCTTCAAATCGTATGGAAATATAACGAAAGTGTAATTGATATCATTTGCTTCCAACACTCCAGAAATAACATTCCACAACGGTTTGAAATAATTTATAGCAGCTCCCTAGCAGAGGAGTTCAGGAGGTAATCTTGTGTTTGGAGATCACCAGCATTATTTAGTTAACTCAGTAACTTAATGAAGCAGAAAAGGATGTTGATGTTGAGGTGTTTTAGGATTTTTTCACTTTAAGGAGCAATCTGATATATGAACAGCTGTACCCGAAGTCCCGGGACACCAGGCGTGCAGAGGCAGAGACCTTTGTAGGGGTGGCACTGAGCGGTTGTTGGTTCTGAGGCTGTAGCCTGCAGGGGTTGGATAGTCTGCAGCATCAGCCCTGTCGAAACGGCTGCGTGAGGTCTCGAAATTCACCGTTCAAATATGCAGGCTGGCCACACTGCGGACAGAGCTAATTGGTTTGGTTGGATTTTTTTTTTTTTTTTGGGGGGGGTTGGAATTTTTTGGAGCCAAAGCTGACGGTAATGGCCTTGCAAATTCTGGCCAGTCCTGGGGTTTGGCCCCGTGTATTTTAAGAGCTGATTCGCTGTTGTAGAGCTGTGCACAAGTGAACAGACGTACACACCCTCAATAATTAAGTAGGTGAGTTGTTTGCTGGGAGTAGAGACAGAACTTTCAGCTTACAAGGCAAGTGCTGTATCGCTATAAAGAAACTGTCTCTCTGACTCAAGTCATAAAGCCCTTCTCTTTTTTTTTGATCTAAGTGTCTTCAAAAGTGGCATCAGAAGAGAGGATGTTCTATGGCATTGTCAGGAAGTCAGTAGAAGTTGATTTTTTTTTTCCCCGTCATGGAGCACGCCTCTGTCACACCTCAGAAGATGGCAGAAGCTGCTCTGTGTAGCCACCTTTCCTAAGGGCAGTGCAGGGTTCCGCACCTAACGAGAAGCCGGGCTGCGTTGTGAGATGTAGAACACAGATACCAAGTACAGACGAAAGGATCATTTTTCCTGTGGCTGTAAACCAGGAAAGTGCAATTAAAGCAGCTGGGGATCTAAACTTCTTCCTTTGAAACTAGGATGGCCTATTAGAGAACACTCAAAGCTGGATAAGGAAGTTAATGTGGTGCCTTCTGAGTGGCCCCAAGGCCGGTTAAAGACCTCTCTCTCGGAAGACAGAGAACTTTAGAAGGGTAACCCCAAACTCTGCAATCTGTATGGAATTCTTCCTATCAATGCTGTTGAAATAATGAAGTTTGAACTAAATCGAAGTATCCAGTGCCGTGCTATTTCAACACAAGAGCAAATACACAGCCTGCTTGGATGATTCTGGTTTGGAACGGTCTCAACTGTCTGGGGCACGAGCATTTTTGAGAATGAAATTAGTGCCAGACTGGCAGTTGGATTAAATATTTGAAAGTGCTTAACGTATAAGAATAGTGAACAGAGAATGAAACTCACTGGTGCCCACTGAAACTGATTTCCTGTGTAAGCAAGTAGCTTTTGCCAAAGCCATTCAGACAGCCACTCAGCTGGGTCTCCGTTTTCCTGCCTGTTTCCGTAACAGACTGTGTACCACAGAGAACAGAGCGCGCTGCTGGGTTAAACAGGCATCTGTTGAATAGCAGGACCATAGAGTAATAAAATCTATAGTGATTATTTATCTAATGAGAAATGCACAGACAATATCCCAGACACAGAGTTAAAAATAGTTTCCCAATGCACATTTGGGAATCCAGAGCTCTCTGAAATGTTTTCATGTGGAGGTCATTGTTTCCTTTTTGTCCCTCGATGTCCCAATAATGATACTGCTGAAAATCGCACTATTATTTTCGGGATTGCAAAGTCTAGCAAGGAGGGATTTTTCCACTATGAAGTGAGATCAAAAGTCTGTAGAGGGCGAGAGTTGCTAATGTATTTTTTGAAGTTTTGCAACAGGGAGAGGATGTCCCAGTGTGAAATTCTTTGCTGGAGGAACCTGAACAGCTCTCCCAAGTGACTTCTGAAACGTGATTCCCTGACTAGATTGAAGCAGGACATGAGAAGTTGGGTTCAAAGCCAAATTATGCCACTGATCTGTTCTGTCACCTTCGAGCAATTTCCTTCATCTTTCAATGACTGCTTTCTCCCTCCAGTCTTGTTCCATAGCTGGGTTCACTTGTCCATTTTAGTGTTTATATACTACCTGCGCTGTCAGTCCCCCAAATATCGAGGTCCCTGGGTTCCAGCTTTCCTGAGCGTTGAGCTTGTCAGATACTGCCACCTGCTCTCAGGCTTTGTCGAATACTTTTGAAATAACACAGGCAACAGCCAACCAGGCGAGTTCACGTGAAATCACGTTTGGTATAGCACTGTCCTGTCAGCTCCTGGGAGCTGGTTTAGAGACCTTATTTACGTTTTATTTTGTATTTTGCATCCAGGTTAAACGTGCATCTAAAACTGCAAGGACAATACAAAAAACTTTGCAAGTCAAACGATCTTTTCTTTACTCTCCAGCTGAGGAGGGAGCACAAAGAATTTCTGTATAGCTTGACCAGGTCGCTTAAAGTTGGTGCAGCCAAAAATAGAGCCATGGTCTCCTGAACTCTGACACCAAGGCTAGTTGCTTCTTCTCTTGCTCTCTGTAATGAAAAACCATATTCAAGGTGGTATCACGTATCTGATGTTCTCAGGCAGTGGAGTTGAATGAGTATCATTGCTAGTTAAGTCAAGTCTACTGTACTATTCTAAACAGGGTACCAGCTCTCGGATCAGGCTTGTGAAGTACATTCGAAGAATTAGACTGTTGTGAATTTTTTTCCCTTTACCTGTAGAGCACTCCACTGAAAGTTATTCATGCAGAGCTCACTTTCACCTTTGGATTTTGCTTCTAGTCTGGACACTTCTCCTGACTTTCACCTGCCCACTGGACAGGAAATCTTATAGGCTGCGCTATGCTTTCAGAGTAACTCTCTGCTCGTATTTATGATGGTGGCATCAAGTCACAGCCCGCTTACTACATAAAACATGGTGTACAGTTGTATCTTGGGTAGTTGCACTAATATTGTTGCTCACTAAAGTCAGTGAGTGATATATGGGGTGCGTATGTGCTGCTGTCATTCAAGCATAGAATCACCTCCTCACTCTGTTGACCAGCAACAGAGAAACTGTGTTACTCTGAGCAGACAATGAAGAGCTGTACAGCTTTAGACAATAAAGTGTAGGTAATTTTGGTTTGTAACATCCACAAAATGATATTTAAATCGGATTATTTTGGGTAGCTACTGCAAAATCAGTCTGAACTGGCATGATGGGTACAAACTATGGAAGAAAAGGGCAACCAGGTTTGAGAACACAGTCCTCTAGGGATTTCAGACCTGCGACAGGATGCAGCGGTATATGGGGGGGTTGGTAAAGCAAGTGACAGCCGTTGCTTGCCTTTATCTACATACGATACCATACGTGGGCCCACTTGTACCAGCTTTAGTCTGATGAGGTCTGTCGTAGCCAGCCACGCGTCCGTCCTTATTTGAGTTCCCAGTAGCCTTGCACAGTATATGCTGGTCTGTAATTACTTCCTGGTAATTACCGAACATGCTAGCAAAGGCTAACACACATATTGCCCCCTGTGCTGTCAGCTCGCTCGGAGGGCTGGGTACGCGTTCCAGTATTTAATAACGTGTAATGGAGCACAGAGCAAACAAAGGCAGATAAAAAATGCCATTGTGTGTTTATAATCATCCGAAACTCCCCAACTTCTTGCAGCAGCTGAGCAGCATGACACCGTGCGTCTTCCTCTTGCACCCCCAGGTTGTGTTATTAAAGTCATAAGGAAAATAATACTTTTTGCTGAATCTTACACTGAAATTTTCCTGCCTGCTGGTAGGAGTCTTGAGAACTGTGTAAACTGCTTTTGTTCTCACCGTAAGACGTTTGAGTATTTAATTCCAAAAATAGCCCCGTATCTCAGGGTGCTTGGTTTAGATCTGATGTCCTTGGTACGTTCTAGGTCACGTGACGTCGTGTTCTGTCAGAACATTGACAAAACCTCCTTTCAGGAGGAGAGAGGAAGGTGAACCCAGGAATAATGTGGTATCTGCTACTTCATCTGAGCGGAAAAATATTTTACTGTATCTGTCATACCTACAGATTATAAAATTGTTTGTATCTGCGCATATCTCCACGGCCGCTTTCATTTAGAAGCACAGTCTGTCATTAACGGATTGGCTGGCTCCTTTATCAGCTCTTCTGTTCCTAGGCGTTAGTGGCGCAAGTTACTTTTTAATAGTTGGTAAACAGCCATCATAAACTGAGGAAATGGCCATTAGCTCTGCTGTAATACAGTGCTGTGCAGGAGCTGCCGCTGCCCGGTTCAGCTCCGGGCGTGCTGAAGTCACAGCCCCCGTGAGAAGCAGGAGTTTAAGTAGAAATAACGTGATTTTTGTATAACATTACCGTATTTTAAAATCATGTAGTTGTTCTGAGGTAAAAATCACTGGTGTTGGTGAAAAACAGGCAAGCTACTGAGGTAACATAGTGGACCAGGAGGCAAGAAGCTGATGAGGATGCGTTAGGTAAGAAATAAGGCTCTCAAATATTAATTATTGTAACGGTATTGAGTGGGTTATCAGCTAAAACCAGATGCCCCAACATCCACAGAGCAGAAGAGAGAGGATTATTCATGAGTGTTTGATGGATGCAGCAATTCAGCTGAATACTAATGTATTCCTTTCTCTTCAAGGTATCTACACTCCAGAACCACTCTGCAATTTCTGGTGGGCTCTTTTATCCACGGGGTTTATGTTTGTATATCATTTTAGCATCTTGCAGATTCTGGGATTGGTAAGTAAATACAGGTTAATAAATGGATAGTTTGCAAGTACAAACGCGAAGTAAAAACGCTGCCTAGTTCTTCAAAGTGCCCAGATACATACGGATAAGACTACGTGCATGCCGATTTTTGATCGCATGTTCTAATGAGCCTTTGTATCTCATATCTCACAAGTATCGGTAAAATATGTCATAAATTGTGTACCTGCATAAATCCATCTATTAAATGCACAACCGAATGTGGATCTGCTGCTGAAAGCCGCCCTACTTGTGCTGAACAAAGGAGTGTCGCCTAAATATTTTTGATTCTTACGGTAATTGCAGAATTACCGTTTTAGGTGTCTGAATCAGTGCAACAAAAATACTGTTAATTTATAAATTTGTTGTCACTTTCTCAGGTTACAGAAGTGAATTTGAACAACATGTTGTGCCCAGCCGTCTCAGATCCTTTCTATGGGCCCTGGTATCGAATCTGGGCATCTGGACATCAGACTGTCATGACCATGGCTCATGGGAAGCTCGTAATCCTACTGTTTCACAGTGCCGTCCCCGTCTTTAAATGTAGCTTGGACTTCCTTAGGCTCCCGGCTAAGAAAATAGACTGAAATTTCTCCCCACGGAGTAGGACATACGGGAAGCAGAGATACCTATACTGGAAAACAAAGAGGAGGGATGAGAGGACAATGCGTTTATACTTCTCCCCACAGTTTATTGCCTCAAAAACACCTCTATAATCAAGTGAGGTTCTTTTTTTTTTTTACCTGCTGTTTCTCACTGCCTATTGCCAATGGCAAAATCAGTGGCCTTATTCTGGAAAAGGTTCGTGTTTTATACATTTTGTGTAGATTACAGTAGAATCTTGCTAAACCACTGTTTAAAATTAGGCCAGGATCTGTCCACATTCCAGCAGAGAGTGGCAGTGCTACCTCGTTTTGACTTCTTTTCCATTAAATATAAGTACGCTTCTACCATAGGATAGGGAAGAGAGCTGAATTACATCACTCCCCTGATGTGAACAGAATACGTCGCCGTGCATCATCCTGGCTTAACTCTTAGCGCTTGCGTATTGCAGAATGGTGGCAGCGAAACGACGTACACTTCATCACCCAGTTGTAAGTGCAAACCAGTGAGGCTCTACTGTATTTTCTTTAAGCTGGTTGAAGTTGGGGAACAATAACATTCAAAAATCTTGATTTTTTTTTTTTTTTTTTTTTTCCTTAATTGACTACTTAATTTCTAAGCTGCTGTGGATAAATATCTAAGTATCTGGCTAGATCCCATCAGATCTTGACACTTTAGAGAGTGGAAGAACATCATGTTGAAATAATTTCAGCAGACCATGTTACGTGAAAGCTATGATGAGATATTTCATCCACCGTTGTGACCTGATGTCAAACAAAATGGTTTTGTCACTTAGCTTAGACTGGAGAGCAAGTGGAGATACAAAGTCCAATGTAAACATCAGCGTTTTCAGGTTTTTTACTTAGTAGCTTTGAAACATTCCTCCTCTGTGTTCTACACTGATCCTGGCTCAGTAGAGGGGTTAGTGAAGAAACAAAATGAAACTCTGTTCTCTTTCTACAGCTCTACCACATTCTGTATACTGGTTTTTAAAATACAGATATAAAAAGGAACATCAAATCAGCGCAGGCCTCTGCTGAACAGCAAGCGTGCCAGTTTACTCGTGTGACTAAATCTTCCTGTCCGTGTCTTCTGGAGAACAGGGTGTAGACAGGCAGAACGATATAGAGCAAACTGGGCGTACTTGGTCAAAGTTTCCAAGGGTAAAGGAGAAACCGTTGGGCAGCAAGATAGGAAATCTTGAGTGTGTTCCTCCAGACAGGTAATTGTGAGTCTATTAAGCACCACGTGTTGTGTTTCAGGGCTGCAGGAATTCTGTTGTACAAAAGTTTGTTGCAATTTATAGATTCATTGTGTTGTCGAAGCTGTGACTTGTAAGATAAAACCAAACCATCATACCTCCTCCAGCTGGATCATCTGAAGATATATTCTGAAGTTAAGGTACAGCCTTTTATACCTCAAGAAGGAAAAGCAGGAATGAGAACTGGTTGACTTTTTTCCTTAAAAAAGAAACACTTTAATTGGTTAAAAAAAAAGGTACCCCTCAATCAGAAGTACATCCTGTCCCACATTGGAAGTTTCAGACTGGTTGCTGGCTTTCTTCCATGCCTTGCTGTGTGTATATATATACATAATAAATATCCTGTGCTCTCATGACTTAGAACGCATGACATATACCTGAACAATCCCGCAGACCCACAGAGTGAGTTAGTCTTAGTGAGACAGACTATGTGGTCCCTTGTGTTTTTCATCAGAATTCATCTTGAGAAGGCTAAGCCCCTGGTAACAGGAACCCCCAGAGGCAGAGTGAACTGTCAGTCGTTGATCGTGCTGATTCACCATGTACTCGGACATCCCGTGGAGTAATCCCTCCGCTGCCTCAGTAAAGCTGGGCCTGTGTTGCTGAAGTATTTGGGGAGAGGGGCCTGAAGAAAGAACGTGTTGGTATTGGTGGCCTGGATCTGATCTGTCCAGGGCAAAGCATTTAATTAGCTGCTGAAGTGACAGAAGTTCCTGCTGTTGATACCAGCAGGTTCTGTATTTCATGATGAAATACAGGATGCTGCTGGGGGATGCTCAGGTGCACAGAGCGGGACGGTAAAGCGTGCCCGCTGTTAACGTTGTTCATCTCCTGTGAATAGCTGAGAGGGAGACACAGTGGTTCTTCCCTCGCCGTAGTTTCTGTCCAGTGTGTCATGGTGCATTTATTTACTGAAGATTTTGGCAAAATGCCTTCTGTTGGATTCAATCCTTTTTAGAAGGAATGTTTGGGATTACAACAGAATGATTGTAGCCAGATTTTGCAAATGTTATTTAGCATCATTATTCACTTTACTTACATTGTTTGGGGGGTTTTTTAAGAATCTTTCCTGTTTATTTTTTCTTCAGAATATTGTAGCTACTAGAAGAATTTCTGAGACAGACA
Source organism: Bucorvus abyssinicus (assembly GCA_009769605.1). Classification (NCBI taxonomy): domain Eukaryota; kingdom Metazoa; phylum Chordata; class Aves; order Bucerotiformes; family Bucorvidae; genus Bucorvus; species Bucorvus abyssinicus. Next base: position 3,488,358 of record CM020039.1, on the reverse strand, counting down.
GGTAAAATCAGCAGCCTTGGTGGTTTTTTTTGTTTTTTTTTTTTAAAACCCTACAATGTTTCTGATCTAGTCATGCTTTGGTCATATACTTCTAAAGAAGTATAAACCAGCTGCTACTTGCCACCACTGACTGACTCTGGTCAATGAAAGCTGCAGAAGCATTTCAGTAAGCTCAGGTGTCTCAGGGCAGGCTGTTCACTTGCAATGCAAAATTGGTGAGCTCTTCTGACTGACTGAAATAGCCAAAACAGAGACATCCCTGGGGCAGTTTGTTTGGAAGGATTCTTGGTGTAGTTGTACCACTAGCACCATTGACTTTGATAGTGGAGCTGCTGTGATTGCTCCTGCCTTCCCTCCCACCTGTCAGAGAGATCTGTGTCTGTCACATGCTGGTCCAGTTGGTTTGAGTCACACTAGAAATTTCAGGTGTAATTTCAGAACACGGAGTATGCTGACAGAACTGCTCATCAAAGCCAATGGGATGCTCATATTCCCCTTCTGGAGCTCACCTGTGCAGGGTCTGGAGCTCATGGAACTCTTCTGTACCAATTTAAGTGGCTAAAATGGCTAACTGAACAGAGAGGAGAGGTAAAACCGACTGCGCATTGTAGAAGTACTGGAGCTGCTGTAAAAAGAGTTGAATGGTGCAACTGGAGTCAGGTGGGAGGGCAGTGGAACCTGCTCTTTTTAACATGGAACCTGACTCTTTTTAACGATAAGCTGTACAACAAAGAAAGCAGCAATGGAATCAGTGAAGCTGGCTGAGCTGGGATAGAGTCATTTAGCTTAGAACAGACCCTTAAGTCCAGCCGTACACCCTGCACTGCCATAGTCCACCACTAAACCATGTCTCTTAGTGCCACATCAACACATCTTTTAAATCCCTCCAAAGAATTATTTACATCTTGTTTCTTTTGAAGGGTGAAAATTAACAGCGCTTGGCCATGTTTGTGTAAGGTGAGGAAAAGCCACAGGCTCTGAACACACGCACCTGTACTTGGGTTTGGTTTAACCGACCTGGGCTAAAGCAGATGCTGCCCTGCTGAGGTTGGGAGACAGGAAAGTCACTCCCTGAAGAGTCTGGAGAACCTCAGAGTAGAATTCTCCATCTGTTCCTGGCCACGGTCAGGGGTTTGAGATTTGTGTGTATTTGATAGCATTTTGTAAAGCTCAGTTGGCTTCTCCCAGAAATGACTGTTTGCAACTGTTAAATTACTGGACTTCACTGGGATGTCCCGAGTCTTGCCCCTAACACCAGGCGTTTGTTTTCTATACAGCCAGAGCTAAGGGAAAATGCAGATGTGCTGGTTTTTCTTCTCACTGTTGCAGTTGTTTCACTAGAGGTGGATTCTTAGGAATTAATTAGTCCTGATCGTTAACAAAGCTCTGAAAAGGCCCCAAACCAGGAAGAGGGCGTGTGTCAGCCTTGTCAGGAGGCAGCAGGGTTCTACACCCAGACAGGTCAACCTTGGTTTCATTTTTACAGTGACAAGACTCATAACGAATCTGTTGATTTTTGTGCTCTCGTTCTCAAAGTGATATTGCTGTAAATCTGTCTCGCAGCTTTTGGTGTGTCTTAATCAAAGCCAAGCTGGGTTTTAAATGATTTTATTTTTCTTCAGGGTCAATTTTGTACTTTTAAAAACTGATTTCTGCAATTCCTGAGTCATTCTCTCAGTGCTGCGGCGAACGCAGCAGGCAGGGCAGTGAGCACAGCCACACCACCCTCACCAAGCAAACTGGAGTTGCTCAGGCACTGGTCTGCAGCACAAACCAGTCTGTGGAGTGCAGTTCCAGTTGCCCAACCCTCTGGTTCAAGCATGGCATTACCCAGGCTCAGACTGGGAGGGGAAGGGCAGGGATGGCTGTGGAGAGGCTCACCTGCCACATGCACTGTTAGTTCTGAATAATTTGTAAGAGTGTTATGAATTTTGTAAACTTTTTAATGTGCTAAAACTTGGTTATGAGGTAACATTTACAACGAAGGGGTAATTTGTGTACTTGGTTTTGTATTTTGGCCCAATGGTTTTTCGTTGTTGTGCCCTAAGTCCAGATCACTGGGCAGTTGTTAAACCTTTGCATTAAAAGAAAATAAATGCATTTTAATGGCTACTGTAAGTTTTGTTATCATTGTAATCATGCCAGGCACTGTCTGTCTGGCTTAAGAGTTATTTAAAACCCAGATAAGAGAACCAAAATTGACTTTCCACTTTTTAGTTTGTAATATGAACAGCGTCACAGAGGGACTTTCATGTTCCATCAGGTAAGACTATGGATTCTCCTGCCTTACACGATCGGTGGTGGCACATGTTGTCTGCCTGGCACGTAGCGGCTTCTCTAAGGACAGTGAATACCAGCATTTCTGGAAGTGTTAAGTATTTAAGTATGATCTATGCCCGTTACTGTCACTCAACAGAAGCCAAGGCTGAGTTTGCTGGTAGATCCCACTGTGGGACATGAATCCTTTATCACTGTTTAAATATTCCCTGTCTTTCAGGTAAAGAGCTCAGGAAACGGCATTCTAGGAGTGTGATGCTTTGGAATACGTACGGAAGTTTTCACAGAGAACTTTGTTCCGAAAGCTACTGTATTTAGACAGAATCACCCCATAGGTGATGGCAAAGTAGTTTTAAGGCACTTCAGAAATGTTTCTGGCTGTAATTTATGTCCTGGGGCACAACATTATTGCAGTCCACGTCAGCCAAGCAGGCAGTTCACTGTGTGCGGTTCCTGGAGACAGAACATGCTGGGTGTGCCCACCTGTAGCATTATAAATGCATTGTAGCAGTTTTTCACGGGGAACAGAACTGATTCTCCAGCTTCGTTCCTCTTGAACAGCGTAAGGACTGACACACCAGCCTAAGCAGGGCTCTGCTGTGAAGTGCCATGTGGAAACCGGAGATGCCCCAAGCCAGGCACTGCTAAGGCTCCTCTGCGGCTCCTCTGCGGCTCCCTCACTGACTCTAAGTCAGCTGTTCACCGCTCAGTACCAACAGATAAGTAACAATAAGTGACTTTCCACCTCCAAAACTACAAACGCTGTAATTTTTTTCTTCTTTTTTCCATAAAATTTGTTCCCCGTGGCAGCTTACACGTCAGCTAAATATGACATGTGAGCAAGCCCTTCCCTCCCAGCAAAGCAAGCCCAGATAGAAAGTACAGAACTGGACTGCTCTAAGTCCTGATCAATATACTGTATACTGTATCAATATACTGAGCTAAGTGCTGTGAATGCTGAGGTAACCTGGAGGGTTCAGTGATTTCCTTCTGCATGAGCCTGAACCCTGCAAGTACCTGTCCAGGCACAACGGGCAGAGAGTTCATCAGAGGACAATACTTCTACCACACCATAAGCCTTTAACATAACACTAAGGACAAACGTGTAAATTAAAAAACTGACCAAGCCGCAGAATTAAGCATAAAAAGAACATAAAAAGAAATGGTGAGTCTTTTTCCTTATTTTATTGGGTAAATGATTTAAAAGGTAATAACAATAGTGTTAAAACTACTACAATATCTTTCCACAGCCATATCTCACAGACAACCTTCTATATACGTCTTTTTTTTTTTGCTTTTTCCTCATTTTTCTCTTTTTAAGCCGTACTTATATTAAAATGCCCATTTCAACAGTTTCTTCACACTAATAGCAATTAAATGTGGAAGGAAGGAGGATCTAGTTGTAAAGGAAGAGGGAGTTCAGGTAATCTGTGATATTACTGTAATCAATCAATCAAGTTACTAAGGGAGGAAGGAAAAGACAGGGGCCTCCCCAGCTACGCCAGGTAGCTGTGAGCCCCTCGAGTGTCACCATTGCATTGAAGAGAACTCAAGATGCTGGTGAACAATTTAAAGTAATTTTTTTTTTTTTTTGTAACATATAAAACACTAAAATAACTTAGAAACTAGATCCAAATATCTTGAAAAGAATCAGCTTTGATATACAAAAACAGTCATAAGTTGTTACAAAAGTTTCAAACAAAAGTTTGTTTTTCTCAGTGCGTTTATGTACCAGCGCAATTACTGGGTCCAGAGCAAAGAAAGAGGTTTTTATTTTTTATTTAACAGTAATAAAAAACGAGGAAAACATATCTTTGTATATAAAGAATCATTGCTGGTTGTAAGAATAAATGTAACCAGAAACCCTTAAATCTGAGAGGCACACTTTGGGTTTCTCTTTTTTTTTTTTTTAACCTTTTTTCTTTTTTTTAACATAAAGGAAAGTCACCAGTTTATTTAAATGGAGGAGCTATTCCGACTCCCCAAATAAACTTAATTCAATTAACATCACTAGCAAAAATCAGTTAGAAACTGTACAAAAATAAAAAAGTTAACACATTTAATCCTGCAGGGCTTTCGGAAGGACTGGAAGGCAGGCTTTAGGAGCAGCATTTGGGCATGGCTGGAGGCGTCTTTGGTTCGATCTAACACACAGAAGAGATGTAACCTACTCCAGACAACAAGTTACCAACCCACACGGTTGAAGACAAGTAGAGAGGTCCGTATACAAACGTCAGGGTGTGCAAATGGATTCGACTGCCTCGATTTACTAGTGTCTCTGAGGTCAGACTCGAGTGTGCCCTCCCCTGCACTGAGCAGCATCGGGGCCGAGACGGTGAAACGTCAGTGCTACGGCAGGCCGGGCAGAAGGAAGGCCACTTGGAGCATGAACTGAGTGATCAAGTCTACGGTTGTGGTGTCTAACTCAGTTTTTAGGAACAGTAAGCAAAAGAATTTAAAAAAACCCCCAAACAATTTCATTAATGAATAAGGCAAACTGAGTAGTGCTCATAAAAAAAAAAAAAAAAAAAAAAATCAGCATTCTGACTGACTTAAAAAACAGCAAAATAAGCTTCTTGGCTGTACCTTAACTTCTCACAAAGTACCCCAAATTAAAACACGAAATTGAAAATCTGTATCTAAACCCACCAACACGTAGCTACAAGGGTAGAAAACACAACCCCGAGGGAATGACATTGGTGAGAGCAATCGCTGATCCGCTTGAAGCCATCAGCCCTCTTCTGTCCCAGCGCGTCACAGTGAACTGCACGGTTTGTACAAAAACCCACAACAACACAGAAACAATCCGTCACGTTTTCAGCACGCGGGTGCTGAGAGGTAGGTGCCCTAGAAACACTGCAGAGACTGATTATTCCAATCATTTAAAAAAACCCTCATACCATCTGATTGACCACAGACTCGTAACAGTTTTTTTAATTAGTGATACAAAACTCTGGTCCAGAAGGGTCTGGCATCACCTCCGTTCCAAAGCACACCTTCACAGTTTGTATAACGCCCTTTTACCTAGAGTTTTAAGCAACAGCTACTAAGAGATAGACAAAACTGCGTTGTGCATTATGCCGTGTACAAAAAGGAGACAAAACTACCCTTTTCTCCCCCAAGCCATGGTGGGAAATATTGCTGACCTTGTCCTTCAAAGCCCGCAGGATTCTTTATTCATCAGTATAGCATTATTACACTGGTAAGAAATTCTGTATAACATCTGCATATATCGAAGATTTTTTAAAAAATCTGATATGATTTTTAGATCCGCATGACCAGTCACGTGACCTGCTTGAGGTTGATTAGCACCTTTCAATACATATATATTTTTATATATAATAGATCTTTTTAAAAAACTCCTAACCATGAGCTCACACAGAAGAGTGAGCACGCTGTAACGAGATGACAGAGAAAGATGGGCTTGGATGACTTTTTTTTTTTTTTGCAGCAGAATGATTCAGTTTGTGCTCAGTTTCCCTATAAGGGCAAGAAAAAAAAAAAACCCCAACACAACCCTCTCAGGTAGCCACTTGTTCACAATTTCCACTTGAAGACTAAGCCATCTAAGAGTGTTCCTCAAGTAGAAACAAGCAACAGTATCATCCAAAATAGCCTCTGTATAAACATCTATTCATTTTTGCAGCTTCCGGCTGGCATCTCTTGGCTCCTGAAATTTCAGGCCCTCTGCTTATAAATTAAGGCATCGCAACTGAAACGGTTAATATTTGGACATCAAATGCTGTGGATGAAGGAAAACCAAAGACCTTCGACAAGACCCTCCAGAGAAATTAAGTTGCAAAGCGAACCTCGTGTAAAGGATGAGCATCATTTATCCACACCTGGTTTTGAAACCCTCTTGAAACATTTTTTACAGTTAGCCTGGTTTTTTTAACATCCATTTCAATTGATTTTATCTATTTGAATTTTATATATCTATATATTTACAAACATTCATTATTCAAAATAATGGGAATTTCTGCTTACTGTGGTTTACTCACTCATATTAGGAAGGTCCTCTCTGTTAGAGACGGCAGGTCCTGTCCCCCAGAACACGCACTCAACAGGTACGGTGCGAGGTCTGCAGGCCCAGGAGCAAGGAGCTGGCTCCTACCACAGCCTGGCCTTGCAAATACATCACACACACCTTCTACTAAATCCTATTTTTACAGCAGGAAAAAGTTCCACTCGGTTTCCTTTCTTCTGCCGTGTGGAGGGGTATCAGAATTATTACACAGTACTTACAGCTCTCAAGTACTAGTCCTGTAATAGATGAAAACATGTAAAATTATGGTATGCTTGTCCTGTGCTCTTCCACAACAGTCTTTTTTCTTTTTTTTTTTAGACAACAGTTAACTTTATCTTAACTGTTCCTGACTTGATAACAAGGTCGAAAGCAGAAGGACAAACAAAACAGGGATTCTTCTTTTCCAAAATACGTTTCTATAAAAAAAACCCCTCACTTTAAAAAAAAAAATCCCCAAAAACCTGACACCAGAGCAGACTCACTATTTGCTAGAGTGTCTGGTGTATTTGCTATATTTTTTCTATGAATCTTATATATAAGTATATAGTTATGTCATAGTCAAAGGCACTAAAATCTAAATCAATTTTCTTCCTAATATGACATCTGCTACACACCAACCTGTTTCCAAAAACAAATGTCACTCCTCATTTGAGATCCTCAGAAAGGCATAGTCTCGTTACAAATGCATTGCTGTGACTAGTCTTGGCAGGGCTGGCTGCCCTCGATTCCCCACACAGCATGGGAGACCCCCGGTAACCGGTGGCCTACTGGGGTATGCCACACCCTACCAGTTGTTAGACCACTGCCACGTTAACATCACCTCTCAGTGCGCTTCTCTTCATCCAAAAAAGCATTTGGTACGTCAGCCTCGGCATTCTGGCTCTATGTGCTGGATCCGAAGGTCATGTATGTAGCTACATGAAGTCTGTACTGTGGAGGTGAGATATTGTCCACACAACATCATTAAGAACGTTATGAAAATGCAGTTCGTTGTCTAGTGTAACAAACACCTGACTCTGATATGTGTCATTCCCTGTCACACCTATTAATGGAAAAGCCATGAATGCCTTCTTGCTAAGCAAAGCATCCCTAACTGTAATCCTTAACCTCTTCCTTCCATCCACAGTCACAGAAAGCCTTGATTGATATAATTCAATGTTAATGAAGTAGAAATTTAAAATTTCATAAAAAACCCAAGGGCTATATATGCTGCAAAAAAATCTGCAGTGACTCAATACTAAAAAACGTATGGGATCTTTGTAGTAATGCAGTTTCCCCTCCCGTTGCCATGATGAGCTTAACCAACTGAGAAGCCTCAACATGGCAACGGAAACTATCATCATAAAATGGTACAGTAATAGAGATAGCTAGACCAAGAAGGGGCAGGGTCTCCTGGGAAGAGGTCTGCAGAGAGGTCCAGTGACTGGTCATGCGGCTCAGTGTCAGGAATAATGGTTGTACGGCGGAAGGGGGTGCCCAATACCATTTTGGAAGTGATGATGCTGACGATGGGCAAGGTACTCTGTGTAGCTCATCGTCATCTTCTCACTACGGTACCTAGAAAAGAGCAAAGAAGAAAATTCAAGAACTGTTGCCAGCCTTAAAACTACTGCACTAGTGGAATGTTTAATAACAGCTCTGTCCTTCTGACAGTAGCAGTAAGACTAACTTCAGTTGCACAAGGGCAGAGAGGGAACCACTGTGGTTGTCAGGGTCATTCTTCAATCATGTGACAAATCACAACCTAAGTGCCTATAAAACAGAACTGTTAAAAATCGTTGTTTATGTTGCTCGAAGTAGAGAGGACAGAAACTCGTGATGATTTATTGAGAATGTCCCATATCTTCAGCGAACTCTCTACAAAAAACCTAGGAGAAAAACTATAAACAAGCACTACAGATTTTTGGGCTGTTTTAAAATAGTGAGTGTCGACTGTCTGCCAAATTCCATGTTTAAAATAATCCCAGCCACATTAAATGGAGTTGCATTCCTTTTAGACTAGAATCATAGAGCATCTCACGTTGGAAGGGACCCATAAGGATCAGAGTCCAACTCCCTGCTCCTTGCAGGACCACCTAAAACTAAACCGTATGACTAAGAGCATCGTCCAGACACTCCTTGTACTCTGGCAGGCTGATGCCCTGACCACTTCCCTGGGGAGCCTGTTCAGGAACCAACCACCCTCTGAGTCAAGAACTTTTTCCTAATGTCCAACCCGAACTTGCCCCGATGCAGCTTTATTCCACTTCCTCATGTCCTGTCACTGGTCACCAGAGAGGGGATCAGCACCTCCCCCTCCACTGCCCCCTTGAGGAAGTGGTAGACTGCGATGGGGTCACCCCTCAGCCTTCTCTGCTCCAAGCTGAACAAACCAAGTGACCTCAGCTGCTCCTTGTATATCTTGCCCTCAAGGTCTTTTGCCATCTTGGTCACACTCTGATGTCCTTATCTGAGGTGCCCCAAACTGCCGACAGTACTCGAGGTGGGGCCACACCAGTGCAGTACAGAGCGGACAATCACCTCCCTTGACCGGCTAGCAATGCTGTGTTTGATGCACTCCAGGACACAGCTGGCCCTTTTGGCTACCAGGGCTCACTGCTGACTCAACTCAGCAGCAACCCAAAACCCAGAGCTCTTTCTACGAGGTTGCTCTCCAGCCTCTCATCCCCCAGTCTGTACATATAACCAGGACTGCCCTGTCCCAGGTGGACAATCTGGCACTTGCCCTCAATAATTTCTATGGCTGGCAACTGCCCAACGCTCCTGTCTATCCAGACCTCTCTGCCTATACTAAAATATTTATTTTTCTAAGAAATGTTTTGCCTTCTACCTGGTCTAAACATAAACTACTGCTAACATTTGTAGATGAAGATGACAAATGTGGAAGCTGAGAAGAAGCAAAATCTCAGGTCCCTGTCCTATAAAAGCACGTGAACCATCAGGAAAATCCACATATTTTCCAATGTCTGAAATGAAAGGGTTGGGGTTTAATTATGGACAAGGAAGTCAAGTCTGGCTTACTCCAGCTGCATTAAGGAGGAAAGAATTTCCAAAGAAATCAGGACACAAACCCACGAGTATCATATACAGCATTTTTAGAACTCATCTTGTGGCCCTGTGAATCCCTAACAGTTGATACTTTTGATAGGAAGGAAAACAGCTTTGGGCAAAGGATTCTAACTTTGTTAGTTGTATTCATAGTACGTCAAGTGTGGCCTCCCTGAAGAGGACAAACAGTCAACACTCCTTGTGACGTAAGATTTCAAAAATTCCTATTTCTTTAGATAACCTTAGCACTCGTTTTATACTGCAAGCTTATAAAAATAGACAGTTTTAGAGGCGTTCTTGTAGACATTTACTCCTCCACCCTTCACCATATAACTACAATATTACAGGCAGAATATCTGCTGCTAATTCTCAGATATTTTGGCTCCCACCCAGGAGCCCTCAGGAGCACATTTTATTAAATTAGCAAAATCAGAATACACTAGTGTGCGAGAGTGACAGAGTATGAAATAAAAATATAAGTCTGTACTGCTATTGTGAAAAGAAAGAGTCAGTAATACATACAGGAAAGCTCGCTATGACCTCTGAAACAAGCACTTACCAGGGTGAACACATCACAGTACTACAAGAACAGGACTTATCTCTACGATCCCATGGGGCGTACCTGGTTAGCTTTATTGTTTTCCTGAATTCATTAGTAATCGGAGCTTTGTAGCCTCCTTTCCTCAATAAGGAATCTATGGTTTGAATGTGGTCCCAACCTGTTGAATTTGACAGTAGTAAAAATGAGTGAGAAATACAGCAGTAAGGCTGAAGGTTGCACACACACAGTACAGTCTGCAGGGTTATGACAACAAAAGTGCTCTGCTAAGTTCTGCGTAAAACACAGATCATTCTTCCCTACTTAAGAACAGCTGAGGGAAATATGACATACACAGTTTCTTTACACACAAAGTTCGCTCTACAAACAACATGTATTTTTATCTCGCAGTTGAAATATTTTTGAATGGGACCCACTCTATCCAGCTGTCCTGGGATGGGGGTGAGATGCAAAATGAAATGTTTCTGAAACGTTCAGGTATGATCATGTCTCACCATCACTTTATAAATGGCTATAACAGTATGAAAAGTTGTATTTCTGTATAAAATCAAATTGAAAAGAATTATTAGTTGAACATGCGCAGAAAACATCAGGTATTGGACGACTTCATAAATATCACTTGATAGTGATAGATCTAATTTCAGAACGATTATAGGTGTCTGGGCAATAAAAAAAGTGATGGATTAAAAATACAGATTCATTACTGTTCTCAGTAAGATCTTCATGCTTTTCAAAACTGCTATTTATTGATTTAAAACAGCCTAATGTTTTAAGTGGCTGTTCCTTCCAAAAGATGCAGTTAAGATTGGTCACATTGGGACATTAAAAAAAGGGTAGTTGTGTGTATTTAAAGAGTCAGGCTGCAATGCATGGTCTGCTAAACTTAGTAAAAAATTTAATCACCACCCCCCAGTTCCTGCATTTTAAAAAACGCTTGGAAAGCCTCTAAACCTTCAAGTGACTATGTGGAAACAGAATTGTCAATTAAAGATGATCCTCAGTAAAGGTTTCAGCCTGTTCCCTAGCAGACACTGTCAGGCTTGGAAGAAAAACCCCACAGTGAGTAATCACGGTTGGCTGCTTGGTCCAAAACCAACAAAACCTGCTATAGTTTAATTCACAAACTCGAATGCTCAAAATGTTATGCTGCATTTAGGACTTAAACAGCTACAGGTTACTGAATCCCTATAGCGGACTGAAACAGGCACGTAATTGGCATTTTTATAAGAGTCTTCTTACAATTAGATATTGCTCCATCATCTGACATCAGTGCAAGGTCAAATATTGCATTTTAGCTTTATATGTATGTTTAAATTCTTCACCAGATCATACGAAATAAAGTGCAACAATGACCTTGCTCCTTTGCAACCTCCGGTAAGTAGGTGGCGGTGCGTTTTGATCCTTTTTCATTGATGAATTCTATTCTAATGCCATGTACACCCACCTGCAAGAAATCGGCAGCTTTATTAGTACATTAAAATTAAAAAAAAAAAAATACAAGAGATTTCTAACAGGCTATACCCCCAAATGTGAACCTTTCAGTGGGGAACACCATTCTGCAGAGCCTCAAGATGGGAATGTGACCTTTCTGAAAGGTGTTCACCATAGAGCCTTGTAAGGTCAGTAACAGCACAAACACGCTCCTCAGCTCCCCACCACGGAGCTTCGTTTCCTATCTGAAGGAAAAGCCAGCCGAGATGCCAAAGTCGTTCTGTCTGTGGGTTTGCTGACAGTGCCAGAGGGAGACAGTAATGTTGTTGCTGATAAAATCACCCAGTCACCAGATATAATCTGCAGGCAACCAAAGAGCTGGCAAATCTAATGATGCTTCAATTAAGAGCGCTAACTTTGTTCAAGGCAACAACTGAAACAACGTAAGATTTGTCACACTGTGAACCTGAGCCTGGAGCCCTGAAAAAAAAAAAAAGAGGCTCGGCCCCTTTCCAGGGCATTGTTGAGCAGCTCCATGTTCATGGTACAGCGATTCTGGGGACAGCACCTGCACTTGGTACATGCCATAAAAGATATTCCATTGCCAGGAATTTTTCAGATGCTTTTGAGTTCTGTGTGTGAACACAGAGCATGGGTAGCGGGACAGTTCTGTTGTCCTGCCCTCACAACTAAGATGTTATTTCCATTACCATGAGTTAGTGAGATGACTACATACAGGTGTCCTTCCGTGCTGCAAAAAGGTCACACCATTACCAGCCTCCCAAACGGACAGGAGTCTGTTTAGACTGTCGTTACTGGGAGAGGGAAGTGAGATAAGGAGACTTAGAAAGGCAACGAACCAACCTCCTCCGACAGAAATATTCCTGTAGGGTTTTAGAGCATGACATACTCTCCACCACGTAGTCAGTACTTGTGGATATGAACTTCTGGCCCACTGTTGAAGTGGCCAGCAGGTGCCTAAAACTAGGCTCAGTGACAAGACTCATTAAAACACACAGACCTTTCACTACATCTAAGGATTGCATTAAACTACATTTCTTATTTTACTTCTGAAGTGACCTCAACAGAGCTTCAGACTTTGCTGTGTATTTATACACATTCATATTCATTTATACACATTATTTTTATTATTTTTTATACCTCGGGATGGGGGAGAAGACACACACCCCACATTTATTGTATTGCCAAGCACTTCTGGCACTTGCTAGATTATTGCCCATAACCTCTCTCTCTCTCTCTCTCTCTCTCTCTCTGAAAAAACTGTTCCAAAACCAAAGTTCAAACAACAATCATGTTCAATTTTCCGATTCAGAGTTCCCAACACAGCTCACAAACCTGTTCCTCTTGTACTGACTCTCCAGCCCCACTGAGAGGAAGAAATACCACTATTCTTGTTAGACTCAACCTGGAATTTGGATCAGCATCTGGAACATCAACGCCATTTCTGGGACCTGAATCCTCTCACAGGACCTTCCGAGCATAGACTTACTTGCCCAAAATGCAGACTTAGAGGGTTCACAAACCAAAGAGAAGTTCCTTCTAAAGGACCCAAAGCCATGATACTTTCACCACAATCTGTTCAAACTCTTCAAACTCTTCTATATTCCTTCTTTGTGCTGCTACTGCGCACACATTCCCAGTGCAACACCAGAGATGCGTTAAGAAATCAACAGCAGAACTGGTTGTGCAGGGAAGAAAAGACTCGGTAGAAGGACAGGTCAAAGAGATGAGCTCAAGGAGGACAGAAATATGGATAAAGCGGAGTTTCTGCAGGGAAGGAATGACTGCTCTCAATATCAAAAAATAAAAGTAAATAATTGGTCTTTTGAGACTTGTCTCCCACGTAGTCCTTTGTTATGGGATGTTTAATAAAAGAGCAGTGCTACCACAAAAGGAAACACAGAGTTTATCACGTTGCCCATTTCTTGAGACAGAAAGGTTGTGGAACTCCAGCCCGGCGGCAGCTGGCCCACAGCAATATTTCATGGGTTCAGTCTAGCAGAAAGGAAGAAACAGTTCCTACACCCCAGGGTTCATTTCAAAGCCCCACCTCTCTTCAGCTACGGAAGTGCACGGCGGTGCAGGTGAAGTCACAGGTAAGAACGCTAAGTTGTATTTTAGGAGGCATCCTCATGAACCATGGCACTGAAGTGGCCCTTTGAAGGCTGGTACTTTCTCCTAGTTACTTCTTAAAAGAAGGTGAAAACGGTGGCAATTTGACAAATCATGGGGGAGCTGGCAGCAGTCAATTCACTCTTATCTCCTGTTTACTTGGGTGAAGATTCTGCTGCCAAAGGATCTCACATTGCTTTTTACAACTGAAATATTTATTTCGCTTGGGAAGATAATTGATTAATCAGAGAAAAGAGGATCTATCACTCTGCTTCAGTACAGAGGAGACTGTCCTGAGCCGTGTCTTCCACAGATCTTGTCCCTGAGCCACCAGAGCATGGCAAGTTGTCTGAATTTGTGACCTCTGTCAGCAAACTGCTGCCCTGGCTCCCACAGGATCGGCAGCAGCGTACCTGCAGAAGGAAGATCTCCTAACCAGGCTGATGTTTTCAGCATGACCTGGAAATTAGCATTATACGAGATGACAGATGCAGAATGTCTCTTTACGTCATACTCCAGACATCCTGAAATGCCTTTTTGCTATTAATGTTGCATAACCTCAGCTCCCTTAAAAGAAACACGGGTGACATAAGCGATCTCACTGACAGGGGCACAAACTGTGATGAATCATTCTTTTAAGGACAAACAATTACAAATTTATCTTTCTCAGATCTATACATAGCCCTTGCCCCTTTTGCATGGCAGGTTTGTGGATCATCCACAACTTTATACGATACAATCACTTGAGAAGCACATTTAACTTATAAGGAAAAAAGAAAAAAACCCAAAACCAACAAATCATGGAACCTACTTTGTGGCCATTTCTTGGGAATTCCTAGGAATTTGCTAGAGATTTTAAAAACCTCTATCATTAAAAAAACTTCAAATGATATATGAGAGAGAAACTAAGCCAATAGGTAACACAAGGACGATTGTATTTCTGACCCCACCATTCTTCCCTCCTAAGTCAGGGCTTTCCAATAAAAAGAATCATGAGAATCTGTAAAATTCATCGGAGCTGAGCAAGACTATGGCTTGGCATTAAGCTTGCTTACGCTGCTGTCGACGTCTTAAGCATTCTGCAACGGGATTTAGAAAGTACATAGAAAGTAGAAGCCTAATTTGCTTCACACAAGTATTAAAGTTATGAGTCAGAAGTCTCCCAGGGAACAAAGTTAACACCAGTCTTTCCAAGGGCGAGTGGATCTCTGAACTCAGGCTTTGGTTTCAGTTTCTCTTTAAGGGTATTTTGATCATCTTAGAAGTTTTTTATGGAGAGAATAAAACAGCATCTAATAATATTTATAGACTCCACATGAAAAGAGCCAAATGCTGTTTCATTATGCTCTTCACACTTCTTAAAGAGACATTTTTTGAGTGTCTTCACAGTCTGATTTTTAATGCATTATAATAAATGAAATTAAATGGAAAACATCACAATGGTTACTACCAGAAGTCAACCAAGTGAAGCAGAAAAATTCTACCAGTTTTAATTTTGACTCCTAGATTGGTTTAGTATTAAAAGTCACGACAGTTTTGATTACTTGAAAACACTGTTTAAAGTACTCGAACAGCTCAGTGACAACACAAACGACTTCTCTGAAGAAAGCTTCTAGTTGAGAATGCAAAATGCACACACTGTGTCAGCTAAGATTTATTTTTGGTCTGACATTACATAAAAAATGCTTAATTCTGATCATGGTGAAAATGCTGATAAACCTCAGAGGTAACTTACATTCACCTCGTTCAGAATTACCTATCAGAAGGTAAGAAGCCCGTGTCATTATGAGTTGAACAGGAAATGCACTTTCATGAGGTTTTCAGCTGCTGTAAAATGCTGAGGTTACTGCTGGACCCCACCATTCTGACACAGTGGGGCCTCCTACCATTTTAACAACAAAAAACATCTATTCAATATACATTTGTTATGTGTGAATACAACAAAAAGCCTCTTTTTCTCTTAAGAAATCCTAAATATTTAGTAGGGCTAAGCCATTATTAAAGGGAATTACTCTAACGTGTGTGATGTCTCTAGCATTACAACATGTTCACAATCATATATGGCAACTAGAATTTTTTTTTTTTTTATGTCCACTCAAACACAGACTCACAGAGCCACACAACAGCCATACTGACTGAGAGGAGAAGGTCATCTCAAGTCCAGTAACTTGTTTTTTGCAAGTGTCTAATACCAAATCATTTGGGAAAAAGCAGAAGAATCCAGAATAACACTTCCTTCAGTACACCTCCCCAGAACTAATTCTCAAAGCAGCATTTGCTGCTTCACCTCACTTATGCTGCCGTTCCAGGAGCATGCACGTCGGTTTCCTAGAGCCTAACAATTAAAATAGATTTAGCTCCAAGCACAAGAGCCACTTCTGCTATAGATGTTCACGATATCAAAGTAACTGTGTTAAAAGGTATGTGACGACCTTACCTCCCAGTCCATGTAGTCACATACATCTTCAAAGTTAGTGAGTAGAGACACTGAGCAGAAAAGCCGTGGCAGCTCATCCCTCGTCATTGGGGGGAAACGACTATCTTTAAGGGCACTGTTGAAGACAAAACAGAATTTCAAAGGATTTTTTTGTTTGTTTGGTTTTTTTAAATTCAAGGATCTAATGAATCAACTAAAAAGTATAAAGGACAAAAAAAATCCTGATGAAATGATGACCACTTTGATAATCCAGCTGCCAGCGTAACACACTGACCAACATTCCCAACTTTTTCTTAAGTCATTTGTTTCAGTTCTTGGCTGGCCACTCGGGTGCTGTTCTGAGGGTCATTCCTTCCTGAGCCGATTTTGCTACTGTGACAATCTTATTAATGAAGCAGCAGAAAGTATTTGGAAAAAGTTACAAAATCAATAGCTCTTCGACTTGCAATTTAGTAAATCCCTTTCAAAAGGGATTAAACTATACAACATGGAGGGGGAAATCCTACAGCCTGTAACAGTCAAACACGTAATACAGTAATAAAACTGTAGAACTTAATTGTTCAGTGAAAAAAAAATCCGAACAAGCAGAATATTCTCCAAAAAAGAATACTATTTGTGCTTACTGGCAAAGGTGAACATAAAAAGGTAAAATCATCCCAGAGCTCTACAGGCCTGTAAACCTACAGGACGTGAAGATGTTCTGCAAAGCAGAGGTACTGGTTAGTAACAGGGAAGGGTGCAAACAGCTAAGCTAATCCTCAGGCTAAGGTACCACTCGAGAGACAAACAGAGACCTGCTGGGGTAAAACTCGATACAGAGCAGCGATCTGTGCACATTCCAGCACGCTTTGGAAAACAGAGCCGTTAACAGACAGCAAGCAGCACCACGAGTAAGGACATTTGTGAAGACCTACTTGCCTAAGCTTGGTTAAGATCCAGTTAAATTGTAAAAGGGAAGGTTAAAGTGAGTATGGTATCTCCTGATTTTTTTTATCCTCTTAAAGTTTGAAATATGTACGAATACAAACATGCTCATCTCCAACAAAAACAGCGATCTGCTAACGGAGCTTTTTGATGAGGAAAGAGAATTTAAGATTAAGAGACTTACTAAAGTACTACCAAGTTCTGCATTGTTTCATCTCCCAATTAGATCATTCGTACTCGTTTTACTTGGCGTACGGCCAGTGGTTGCCATTCGCTGATATAATTACAGCCCTGCCATGGTGCTTAGAATATGGCTGAAGTCTGCATCAGATACCACCATTTCATCTAGAGAGCAGGATAACTTTATTAAAGCAGACCAAAGAAGGAGGCATAAGCAGAAGAATGTGAAGCTTATCGAAAGGAAATCATCATATGTATAACCAGAAATAGCTTAGAATTAATGCCATACAGGGAAGAGTTAAACCAGAGCCTCTCTTTTTCTGGGGCAGGGGGAAGGCAGGCTTTTTCCTCAGATACGCTACCGTTACAAAAAAGAACATAGTATTGGAACTTCAACTAGAAGCTTCCCTAAAGCTTTGATATTTTCGCATTACAACAGGACAGAAATTCAGATGGTCATTACGAACACAAATTCATTACATAATTAAGTAACAGCAGGCCTGCGCTACCCATTATTTCGCAGCAATTCTAGGCAATTCTCTCCAGAGATGGGAGAGAAATGTTGTGACTGTAACTAGCCAAGATAAGTCCTTTGACACCGATGTAGGATACAGGCTGGCACAGACCTGTGAAGAACTGAGAACACTAAGGAGATACAAAGCACAACGCTGTCCTGATTAACTAGGGACTTTCACCGAAGCAGCATCATAAGATGGTATTCTCCGAGTTTCTGTTGATGGGATCTGCAAAGCTGGCTTCGTAACTGCTCGGATCCGGGAAGAGGGACCATCCTGCGTTGCCTGGTGTGTCAGAGCAACATCCAAGATCAACAAATTCAGCCAAAGCGTTAAGAGCAACACAGGACATTATGAACAGCTAAGTCAGCCTTCACATCCCTCCTCGTGGGGGAAAAAAAATATATATGTAAAGGGAGGATAGTCTGAGCGCAGGGACAGCTCAAGCCAGAAGTCCATCTCGCCCGGTACTAAGGAATAACCAAGAGCAGATTGCAAAATGAATGAATGTAGGAACATGGTAAATACCCAGGGGTACTTCCCTGGAAGACTCTCCAGGAACCCAGCTATTTATAGCTGAGGTGTCTGAGCCAGGGACGGGATCTCTGCACTTGAAATCTCTTCACGATTTTGTTTAATATTTTACTACTTTTCATATTTTACCCCGCCTTTTACTAAAACCAAGCATTATGTTCAGAAACCCCGCTCCTCTTCGAATCCATTGCTACTCCCCATTTGCTCACGTGCCGGGGTCTCATTTCCCCGCGGCACGCTGCACCTCTACCCTGTAACCATCTATTGGAATGCGCTGCTGAAAAGCACCCGGACAGACAAGCGTTATTTCATTAACCAACCACAAATTGTACCTCCAGAAACAGCTGCACTCATGGATATTGCCAATACTTGTTTACGCCTGTTCTTCGTCATTTATGCCACAATGTTACTTGGCAAAACATTTCCCAGATTGTAAGAATTTACATCCTTCAAAAAAACTGGGTTATTTTTTTTGCACAACTTAATACCAGGAGTTTATCTAACTTTCAGTTCCCCTTCTGCCAAAATTCGCTTGTGAATTCCCACTTTTTGAGGCAAAGGTTGTCTGCCTGATCCCAGTGACGTTAGCAGGAAAAGTCTCAGGCAAATCCCCACTCGCTGGAGATCTGCTACACGGGCACTGCTAGATGAGAAACCACCCGTGATTTGACACACTTTAAGCCGTACAGAACCAAACCCCAAACGATGCCCGTGTAAGCCACGTCTCAGCTAGCCTGCTCAAATGCTAACAAGTTCAGACAAGATAGTGAATCGTGACAAATCTGAATATTGATAAAACGCTGAGATACGAAACCTTC
Source organism: Bucorvus abyssinicus (assembly GCA_009769605.1). Lineage (NCBI taxonomy): Eukaryota > Metazoa > Chordata > Aves > Bucerotiformes > Bucorvidae > Bucorvus > Bucorvus abyssinicus. The sequence continues at coordinate 3,469,475 of CM020039.1, read as the reverse complement.
ACGTGAACACGGTGGGAGCAGAAAGGCGCAAAAGCCTCAGGCACGTACAGCAAAGTAGTTCAGGTCGAGTGAAGGCAGAGCAATGCCGTGAACGCTGCACACTCAGAGCAGGCTGCGCTGGCGAATTCCACCAGCCAATAACATGACACGGGCATAAACACTTGGCTTTCTGCGCACACGTCCTGTGCCAGCACTCCTGCTGCCGAAGGCAGGTGAGATACCTGGCAGAACGAGATCGGAGATGGAAGGAACAGCCCCTGACCCTGCTGTGACTGGTTGATACAGAATACTGCTGCTATTCTACTCCTCCTTTCCCCACCTCCAGAGCCCGTATTACAATCTGTTTTCATCTTTCAAAACAGCTTTGTCGCCATTGTTACGTAAGTAAAGCCAAAATTTACCTGGAGAAATTTGTGTTGACAAACCATCAGCAATTTGAACAAACCCTACCGAAGGGAGATGCCTGCCAGAAATCCTTTATTTGTACTGGTTAACTGGTTAGCTACACCCGATCTGTTCTGGCTGCTAAGGCAAAAGTCACGAAGCTAAAACAGTCCTGCAATTATATCAGGTACCAGGCTTAGAAGAATTTGGTTAAAAATTAAAAGCTCTGCCCTAAGGAGATTGTTCTAAGTGCATCACATACTACTTTAGAGCCGGGAAGCGTTTACCTTGAAGTGCTGTATATTGCAGTTCCGCTATCAGTCACCTTCTCAGTCATTCTTTTATTACTACCATGGTTGAAACTCTAAAGTAAGTTCCAGAAACTTTTGAAAACCTAAGAGCAGACCAGCTTCGTATCCCCCTCTTCACAGATCAACTGTTTTCATTTTTGCATTTTTTAATGCTTGGCTAGCAGAAGACGTATGTCATCAGAGACGCTTCCCCTCAGAGCTCAGCCATTACCCTTAAGCCTAAACTTTATCTCTGTGGGTAGAGAATAAATCCCCAGCTACTGACTGTTCGGGTGATGGCAGCAGCACAAGTGGACGATATCCAGTAGAGCTCCTCATGGGCAGCTGTCACCAGTGTACAGAACCGGAGCTCTCAATGGTTAACAGACTGGCATCGCCCTCAGAGAGGTCAGCAGACCTCGACACTTAGCAAGGATTTCAGAATTACGGAAGAGTGAGTAGAAATAATTAATAAGTTAGAAAATCAGACGAGTTCAAAACTACTTTTAAAGAAAAAAAGGACTAATTTTCAAAGCATTTTCTAAACCATCTCCTCTTTATTCCTTAATGCCCAGAGCTGATTTACATTTATTGCTGCTGACTAAATGGAAGTACATGGTATGAAGAGTTGAAAAGGAGCAGTGTGAGGGGAATTCTGGCTGGCCAATGGAAGGACATTAGATTTTCCACATGGAGTTCTGCTCCGTGTTAAAAATGAAGCAGGCAATGACAAAATTGAATCCTGTTCAACGAAAACTATTTTTAGACACCAAATGCACGCACACACGCACAGCCTTTCTAGTTAAATATTTACACAGTCTCGGGTGTCCTACTAAGATCAAGTAATTGCCAGTCAAGAAAAAAACAAAGTGTGACTCAACTATCAGTTTTTGTTCAGCTGAGCCACGCTACACAAATCTCAGCTGCTCCTCAAATGAAGTTTATTTTCAGTAATTTCATTTTCCATGTACCCCTCCTCCTTGTATTTGGAATATAGAAAAGCTTGCAGACACTTTAAAGACACATTTAAAGAAAAGGAAATTGCTCAAAGTATTTTGAGTTACCATGACAGACAGCATGGAGTTCAGCAAGAAATAAAATTGAGGTTTATATTCCTTACATCTTGTTTTTGTAAAATACCACCAGAGCAGCTCTCTGAATCATCTGAAATAACAGAATGAGCAGGTGAACGAAAATGCAGTACACCATTGTGCTGTCCATCTGTAATTTCTGTAGGCTATAACAAATGCTTTAAAAAAAAAAAAGGTCAGCTTCAGTCTTTAAGAACCTCTGGCTCCAAAGTGTGATGTGACAGATGGGTAACAAACAGTAGGACATAAACTGAGAAATAAGAAATAGGAATGGAACTACATTACTCAGAAGTGCCTGAAAAATCTCTGCAATTGAATTTAAAGGATCCTTTAAAAAAGTTTGATTGCAAGTAAGGATTTAGTTGAAGATAAATGAAGGTATGAAATGAAAAGAATTGAATTCCTAATATTTTACTGTTATTTAGTGACAATTACTACCAATGAAATTTCTCACTAAATCTCTTTTCTGGGGACGGTCTCATCTAACAACCCAAACTGGATAGAGAGTTTAGGCAAAGCTGATTACAATTTTGTACGTTACTGGAAATTACTTGGGAGGCTTCAACATGACACAGGGGAAGGAGATGCAAAGGAACCTGTCAAACTCTGGGCATGATATAAGTAATACTCACTTTTATAGGCAGTGTAAATGAGGCAGAGACGTGGAGTGACTCACGCAGTTTAGCAGGCTTGCACAGTGAGTCAGGGACAGAATCAAGAATAGAAGAGCCCCGATGCCGAAAAAGCTACTTTTTGTGACAGCCTCTCTTTCACAATCTGCTCAGCCTACCATGTAGAAACATAGCTCCTGGGGGATTAATCAAAATGAACTGATAAACTGAATCGAATTAATCCAATTTAAAAAAATAAATGTCCCGTTACTTTTTCAGTTCACTCTGCTATAGCCGATTTTCTCGTAACCAGTTTCCAATACTGAACACAGCTAAACCAAACCGTAATTTTTTCGCATCTACCAATTCTTCCTACTGTCATCGGCAGAGTTATGAAAAATAGGCTAAAGTTCTCATTTCACAAATGATTACCCTCTTCTGATAAACAGTGCACTGGCACTGCTTTTAGATGGAAGGCAAAGGACTTCAATTCTATCTGCTCTGAAAACCCCTTTTCATTTGGCTCGGTAAGTATAACCCTGAGATTCCCGATTCTTTCACTGAGCAAAATGTGCTTAGCACAATTACCTCAGAAAATGTGTTTAATGAGAATTTAAGAAATGGCCCTATGTCAATAAACCGAGCCCAAAGGGCCTAGATATTGTTCTTCAGCTCATTCAAAACATCCTGAAACTAATGAGTGGCAAACTCACTGGATTTTAGATGATGGCAGAGATGACAGCAACAAAAGACACTTGGTGCCAGGGTTTCCAGGGAAAGGAAAAAAAAAAAGTCAGTATCTACTGTTTTTTCCATCGCTGGGTTACTGATCAGTGAAGTTAAGATTTTTACCTCTTCATTCAGTAACTTCAACAGGAAGAAATTAAGGACCACTTAAGCAGATCAGCAGTATTTTCCTGATGGAACTCAGCTCTCATAACTTGGTTTGGCAGAGACCAGAAAAAACGAGCAGCTTCCAAGTCACGATCTGCCATTAATTTTAAAGCTAGAAAAGAGGGCAGAGTGTGCTCTTCTTCAGAAAGTGAGAGTATTATGAATAAAACTCTCCTAGCTGTAAGAGATCAGACAGCCTAACACAACCCACATGACAGCCTTCTAGCAACTTTATTTATGACCAGCAGCGTTTTGCCAGCTAAAATGGAGATTGCAAGGAGTGATTTACATACATCATCAAACACTTGAATGCAAGGAGAAAAAAAAAATTATTTATTTTGTCTTTTTTTTTTTTTTTAATTTGGTCAGACTGGAAAAATTTCCAGGGAACATAACAACTGTGAATGACGTGTTTTTCCTGAACCCTCCCTTACATTTGGGAGACAGAAAGGGAAAGAACAACATCTATACTTCCTGCACGTTATGTTGCTAAGTGGCAGTCGCAGGGCAAAAAAAAGAAATACACATTTGACACTTGGCACAGAAATACTGTCTGAAGTTCTTAGCTTAGTTATTAGCAGTGCAGGTAACAGCAACAGTGGGAGAAATAAAATACTGATCTGGCATTTTGGCTTTCAATCAAACTATTTTTTAACTGCACAAAACTGCAGTATGCCCAAAAGTCTCTCTCCAGTCTCTGTCTGGATTCAGACACGTAGCTCAGTAGGAAGAAGGAATATTCTGATACTCTATTTTAGACAGTTATTTTAGCTTTGCAAAGAAATCCATTCCTCTACAAGACAACTCAGAGCACGTACGTAAATTGTTTAGAAAGGCTCACCAGAAAAGGCAACCTCCACTCACTGACTACATAAGACAATTAAGTCTCTCCTTCAGGCAGCCAGAAGTCCTCAAATAAGCTGTGCCCATGTCCTCCAAAATGCCTGAACTCTCTAGTTAGTGTGGACATTGTTAGCAGTGTGGAAATTGCTAAGTGGTTCCTATCAGTGAGGCTGCAGTTCCAGGACACAATACACTAACCGGCAAACACACCTGGCTGGTTTGGATTTCCCAGCAGTCATTCAGCTTTCGGTTTTTTCATTCTAAACAACCCCGCAGGACGGGATATTGTCAGACTTCTCGCACAAGGCGTAACAATGCTACAGAAGACATTAACAGAATGCACTGATTTGAAAAATAAGTAATGTCTATTAAGAGCAGATCCAGAAACGGAAAGTTTACAGCATTCTATTTCAAACATGTTCCTAAAAACACTTCAGTTGGTTCACAATATCCTGAAGGAGAAACCAATATACCCAGTTTTTATCACCAGTTTCAAATTGCTGAGTGACAAGGAAGAAAAGAACCTCTGGGCAAACGAAGAACTGTCTACCAAAGACAGCGAAACCATTATTCACTCACTTCAGTAGCCTCCTGAGCTCCTCTCCCAGTCAGGTAACAGCGGGAACAACAACTACATTTCAAAGCTTTTTTTGAATTCAGAGGTCAGAAGATGTAAAAACCTCATCTTTAGGGACTGTGCTAAAGTCAAGACACCTGAACCTCCTGGTTGGTAAAAATTATTCATCTAAATCTAAGTCATGCTAAAAAAAAAAAAAAAAAAGCCAAGTTTCTCAATCAATGCTGCAGCTTCCTGAAGAACAAGGCTGGTCATTCACATCTCCCCACGTGGGACGCCGACATTTCTGTGTTCTGTGACAGAGGTGCCCAGCTGTGGTGTGTGCTAAAACCAGTGCTGGGCAAGCCATATCAAAACGGTTCATGGTCTGGAACAAAACAGAAGTGGCTGTTGCTGGTGATGACAGCACCCAGCAAAACCTTAAACAATCTCCACTTAACGGGACTACTTTTAAGAAGAATGCTGGAGAAAAACCTCAAAATGTAACACAGGTCAAGTTAAAAGCTGTATTAAAAATGGTATGTATTTATGGCTGTAAATGAGAGATTTTTGTCAACACTTCATCACTGAACTGGAAATTCTTGAAAGATATATTTATAAAAATATTAACTTAAATATTAGTCAAATACATAGGGGGAAAAAAAGAGTAATTCAGGTGTGCTATACTGCATTCAACTGTTTCCCCATCACTGTTTATGTCAGTTGTACATGAAGTATTTTTTACGACCTGTTCCTTATGCTATATATGAACTCGTTGACTCTGCGTTCATGCAGCAGCAGTTCCAGAAGATAGCAGGCAATACAACAGGCACTATGGCATCACGACATGTAGGCAACGGGTTATGGAAATCTTAGAAAGTGTCTTTAATACACCCCCAGTTTGATAGTGACTGCAGTGACAAGTGGAAAATGATTTAATGGCTTCAATTCTATTTCTTCACAGTATTTTTTTCTGTGTGTGTGTGTCACCACACACAAAATAAAACCATATTTAACCATACTGGTGTTGCTGATAAGGATCTGGGACCCTGCTGTTTCTCCCCAAACAAGTTCACCAGTTGTTTAAATCAACAGAAGAGGTATTTACAGATTATTTCTAGGGGCACTTAAAATTTCAAGACAAATCCTTATTTTAACCTTGATTTCTTACTCTGGCTGACTTGACTGACGGTACGTGCACAGAGCAACTCCACAGCACGTACGGAATGACTCACGTGGCCTGGGATGCTCCTCAGTGACTCCGCAGTCAGCGCGAGGATCTGTTAAGACACAGAGCTAATGTGCACCTGCATAAAGACCATTGTCTGAACCTCCTGGAGGTTTAACTGCTGCTGGTTCTTCAGTCTTATGTACATACCAGAGAAAAAATGATCTCACCATTACAAAATTTCTCATAAGAAAAGAAAGCTCATAACCACGGTAGCTGTAAAAGCAAAGTCTTTCATAAATATAAGTAGAGCTTTTTAGCAGAAAAAAGAATAAAGATGTTTTTTCTACGGCTCTGACAATTTCCGAGAGAAATATTCCATCACACTCCAGATTCTCCAAATAAACCCAGTTTATCATTATGTCACAATAATGTTACACCATGTGGACATAATGCCTGAAATTAATTTCTCTTTCTCATGGCTATAAGATATCAAGGAAACAACAATGACCTGAATGGAGAGGTCCATAAAGTTTAGGAGAATTCTGTGTATGTGCTGTTATGGCCTTCGAGGGGTAAAATATGATCACAAAAATCACAGCTCCTGCAATCTGCTCCCATCAGAGAACATAATGCAGTTAGAACTAAGAAAAAAAAAATCCACACAGTAATCTTGTAGTGTCCTGATTATATTAATAAGAGTCAAGTTTCTATGGCTTCGACTTCCTGTTTCCTGAAGCCAGAAACAAAGCTTTTGTACTTCTAAAGGACTTACTTTTCTTCTTGAATGCGAAGAAAGAGCAAACAAGTGAAAGACTGCAGTTTTCTCATGGTGTTTTAATCCTGCAGTGATTTAAGATGTAGCAGAGCTTCCAGAACAGTTTGGAGGTAGCCTGCACAAAGCTGTGCTAAATCCAGAGCCTTCCCAGAACAGGTCAGCGAGAGGTGCAGCTTATAGCAAATGGCAACACAAAGCCTGCGATTATTGTGCGTTTGCCCAGGTGAAGCGAAAAAAGCTGCAACTGCTGCATCCCGTACGCTCCCTACTAGAAGTGAACGAAGTCAGTTGGGAATATCCCTGCCGAACCACTGCCTGTACTTGGAACTGCTCAGCATGGACCTGGAACAATATTTTCTGACTACAGGGGAACACCCGGTCAAGCTGCTGCATGCAGCAGTTTCTTCGTAGGTGGCAGCTTCGTTTCTGCCTTTTCCGGTATTGTCCCTCAACCCCTCCCTGCATCCATCATCATGCTGGGATAAACGAGGACAATGGCATCCCAAAAGGCGTGACGATTTGTGTGTCATATCCATGCGAACGTTCAGGAAGCTGGAAGGTGGCGATTGCCATGGAAATGTCCCGGTTTAATACCTTAAAAAAGCAAATCCACAGCACTTAGAACAACCTCACAGCACAAGGCAGTGAGCTTGGGCAGTCACTCCAGATGTGTATTTAAAAACCGAGTAACAAAACCGACCAGGGCTTGGGTGCAGGTTTTTGTTTGGTGAACGCATGATAACAGATTAGTCAGAAAACTAACTGAGCTCCAACTGGACAAAATTATCATGTCACTAAAAGACTCTCCAGCAGATGGCAAAGTTTAGGTAATTAACAAAAATGAGCTGCTCAATTACATTTCGAACTGTACAGCTTGAGCAATGCGAACCATACAAAGTCCTAGGAGCACAAAAAGAAGTCTCTAGAAGTCTTTACAGCTCCAGCAAGTCTCCCAATATTGACCTAAGATCACCATTTTACCCCAAAACAGATACCAAAGTCAGGACAAAAATCTTTAAGGTCACTTCATTGCTGAATCAACCCTCGTTTAATCAATTCAAAGTACTACTCTCCCCTCTAAAGATGTATGCAAGTCATAATTTAAAAAAAAAAAACAGGTTAACATGAAATATTTTTAATTTTTTATGATCTTTGAAAAGCTTCATCTTAAGTCCAGATGGAAAAATATGTTTCTACGCATCTCAGCACTGCAATGATCTATAAATACATGAAATTTGAACATTTACATGTTTGATTTCCTGTAGCTTGTAAAAAGAGTTTATTTTTCCTGTGCTGCTGAAAGTCTGGACCAAAAGAGTACTTAATTTTCTCAATATTTCTTTTGTCACCAGAAATACTATATATTTTTTATATAAGAATACGATGTAGTTTAATTTTTATTAGGCATCACTATGATTCACTTTAAAAGCCACCGAGACCGTAAATGCTGGGGATGGAATTTTACAATTAAGCTCCGTTTTGATACTGTTTGTCACAAATACAGAAACTGCATTTTACGCTCAGGACTCTGAAACCACAATGATGGACAAATTAAATATATATAATCAGGTTAAGAATAAGGGAAAGCAAAAGCCATGGTAGAATATGCAGTAACTGAATTGAGAAGGAAAAAGATTATATCACTTATTTGAGAAGTGGCATTAAATGTTTCATATAAAAAGATGAAGATAATAAAATATTCTGAAATATGTAAGTACTGATGAAAATTGTCTAAAAAAAGAAATGAAAGGTGACAGAATCCAGTCTTGAAATTCTTGAAGAAGTGTGTTAAGTTGAGAATAACCCAGGGTCCACACTGTCATAGAGACCACACCACGGGTCACTGAATAATATCCTGGCTTCTTTCCTAAGATACGTGCTTCATCAGTATCTCAACTCCACTTGGATTCTGTGTAAACCAGCTGTTTTTTATTGAAGAGCAATCTCGTACTGTGAGTGCAACTGCAAATCCCAGCACTGTCAATGCAAAGGTTGGTATACGAGCTCATGGCATCTCACTAACTCTCAGTGTTTTTATAAATACAGTAAAAAAAGAGACCGGCACAAGATGAACCCTCGTGGCATGTTCTGTGTAACTCAACCTCAGGGAAAGAAACAGTCTCTCCCCATTTCATGAGGATTTTGGATTCTGGACACTTAGCCATCCCAGAATGCAGGCATGACAGCTTCTGCAGGACACAACTTCATTCCTTATTTAAGGCAACAAACAAGGATTCTCAACATTTTTGGGTTTTTGTTAATTTTTTGCACATGTAGGTTTTTACTTGATACATGAATCTCATTAACAGATTAAGCTATGACTGCTCAACGCTTCTACAAACCATCAATTCAAAAAATAAGAGTATGGTTTAGCTCTATGAACACATTCTGCGCAGCTGGAAGCTTTGCTTCCTGCATCGTCTTCCCTCCCTCTTCTTCCACACACAAATAAGTTGTCTGCCACCTTCTTAGTCTCCTTTTGGCAACTCTGCTGCTTCTCTCATGAGAGCAAGCCACCATTTCATCCTTTTATTCCTTCTACCTTTCCACGTCAATTCTGTTTGGGGTGGCACATTCAGTACTACCTGCTCCGCTTACAGACTGGATGGGGCATTCACAAATCACTGCATCTGAGGTCAAGATGCCCAAGGAACTGAACCTTTGCAAGCTCAGCTGTCGTTCTGTCTATGTTTTCCACTCTAAGACAGGGTTTGAGTAGCAAATAAAAACAGCGGAAGGGGAATCAAAAGGAAGTTCCGAAATGAAGAAGAGGCAAAAAGTCCAGGTTAGGCTGTATCTGTCTATAGCCTCAAAAACTGTAACTTCAGTGTTCGAGGAATGCTTTTAACTCAACAGCATTATATGTATTTGAAATTCTGCTCAGCTACAGAATAAAGATTAGTACAAAACATGAAAGTTTAAACACAAATGTTTGACTATGAGATTAACTGAAAAGTGAAATTTGGGCTTATCAATTAAATATTTCACAACGCATCTTCTTGGAGAAACTACAGGCCAAATTCTTCTCCTTCTGAAGGCAGGAGGAGTTTTACCATTCACTGCAGTAAAGCCTAAAGCAGCAAATGACCACCTGCTCTGTTCTTGGGTTAACTTAGCGCTCAGCTACCACTAACACCTTACATTGCTACCTAAGTTTAACTGAGGGAATTGAACCAAGAGCAGCTGAAGCCTGATTATTCCATGTTATGAGGATACAACATGGACACGCACACAGGATTGGTTTATTTGCAATTACATCCATTAGAGCTATAATTCCACACCTCTATCTAAAGTGTTTACTATTTAAATGGAAATAGGTTTCATCACCTTTCTAAAAAGCAGCTCAGAAATGTTTCGCCTCCTGAATGTCAGGAATGCTTTAGTCAACACAGAGTTTTGTGAAATCAGATGTATGAGCTCTTGGAAACCTACATTTTTGGGAAAAAAAATTTTTAAATCTCATGCCCTGTAGACTTCCACAAGCCTGAAGAGGGTTTGCTGAGCCAGAAAACAGAAAGACACCCTTTCAGTAACTGAAGGGCCGAGCTCACAGAAAGGGGATTGCTCTACCCGACCAGGCTGCGTGCGGCGCAGAGACCTCTCCACAGCCAAAGCACAGCTGCTCTCTGCAACCAGGGATTAGCAGTCTAGGTCAAAGGAAAAAAAGCCTCTCTGCAGCGAAGTGAGCAAAGTGCAGAATGCATCCTCAGCACAGATGAGAAAGGGCCGTGTAACCAGCTTGCAAACTGTGTAGAAGCTTCTGGGAACAGAAACAAAACCAGCATCAACTTCTTGACAGGACATGTAAAAATACTCCTGGTGGAAAGCAGCAGTAGCATGTTAGAGGAGTGAGGTTACAATGACCTGCCAGTTAATTCAGCATTACATTTCCCCTTTCCCTTCTTTGTGTTCATAACAAGCACTTTTTCTTCATGGCAAAACTAACGTGCCTTCTGTGGGGCTTTAACAATAGCCTCTGGAAATAACTGCCCTAGAGATAACACAAGCAGCTCTTTTAATTGTCTTTCATAAGAACCAAAATTGTTAAAAATACACACGTGCACACAGATTTTTTTTTTTTTTTTAAATGCAGACATTCAAATCTCTTTTAACCTTCATACAGTCGAGTCAGATTATATTTCAGCTTTAAACATCTTTGGTTTTACATTGACACTTCAGCTGAACGGGATGTAAACCAATATTTGAAGAAAGAGAATTACTTAAACTTTTTATTACATACTCAGTATTTTTTTTTCTAAATCATTCACTTTAGCAACTTTTCTCATAAAGAAAAACTGAATAGTCTTCTAAACTGAGAAATATTGTTGCAACGCACCACTGTGAATCTATTTCTAATCTGGCTTTTGTTTATCAATAAAACACTGAAAATGTTACTGGCAATTAGGCTGGTATCTAAAGTGGTGAATTAATTCCATGTTCCAGTAGCTCGGGATCTATTTCAGTTTGCAGTATTATAGAAGTCATTAAAATTACTTGAACTAGAAGTAGCAAAAAGTTGTACTGTTCAAAAAAAATCCAAGAGCTTTCCTTCTTTTCCCCTGTCAAATCAAACCAAATTAAATAAAATTTACTCAACTGAAAAATTTATGAAGAATAAAAAGGTGTAACATTATTCACTTAAACAACGTCCCATGTCCTTGCTGGTAAAGGTTTGATAGACCCGATTTCATACGCTGCCTCACCCAACTGTGGGTAACTGCCCTTATCGGTGAAGCTGGGGCTGCAGCTGATGACAGATGGGGCAGTTCCCAAGAGCTGTGCCCAGGCTCAGAGCACTCCGCATCATCTGTACAAGTTCTCCAAGTTCTTGAGGGAGTTATTTCTCTACTGTACTTCTCCAGCCTTGCCTGCCTATCAACCCTTTACTACAAGTCATCTGCACTAAGAAAAAGAAGATTCTACCATTGCAGTGGAACAGCAAACCTGCATTGAGGCATGTGAGCTGACAGACTTTGCAGCCTGCATGTTATGTCTAAACACACATGTCACCACTCCCTCGCTCTTCCCCAATAGCCTTGCTTTATGAATTGAGTGTTATCAGTTCTACTGAAATTGGTATTAATGGCAAAAAAAGCTGTTCTTCACTATGGTCAAAAAGCTATTCTCAGTTTGTTAATTAGGACTATATTTAGAAAACTTTAATTAGAAGTTTTGAAAATTCACAGGGAACTAAGAATCTGCGAGGGTAGAAATTTTTTGGATCTCCATCAAATCTTTGTAAGGAACTGTTTATTTACATGTTTTCCCAGCATTAGATGCTTTGTGAACTGTATCAGTACATTGTCACATAGCTTAGACATCACAGCACATTCAGTTTCTGCTTCCAAACGAAAGGCTATCACCAATAGACACTTGCATGGAGCGTATGTATTGCCCCATACACTTCTACGGACACAGCTGAAAATGGCAGAATTTGAAAAGTGCATCAGCAATTCAAAGGAAAGAGACAACCCTGGAATGCTTTTGGCCCAATAATACATTTTAAAATCATGTTAGAAAAAAAAAAACCAACCTGTTATTTTCAGGTAAATATATATCCCCTCCTACAACGCATCACATGAATAGCAAAACTTCAGTCATCTGTAAATGATGAAATTTAACATAGCTCAACTTTCCCCCGTGTCAGCCCCTCAGATCACATGCTCACAAATACATCCAGGATATGAGCTGAAAAAGGACTGTAAAGGACCCAACTTCTCTCTTCCGGGTGTCAACAGGAATGATTTTTAGAAACAGGTACCTGTTGGTACTATTTAAAAATACCAGAAAACTCTACTACAGTTTACGAGAGCATTTTAATTCTCCTTAGTCTGATTTATGGAAAATGGAAAATTCAGCTTCAGAAGCTTCAACCTCTTTGTGTTCCAAAGGAATGGAGATAACGAGGGCTTTCAGAGCCTGGTCCCCCACACGCAGTTCGTGCTGTTTCTTCTTTATACAGTCTTAAGGAAGCATCAGAAAACACCTAAATGGAGGAGGTGCTGACAGACTGGAAACTTTAATTGAGACTCCTTTCCCACACTGCCTCCCACACAAAGCTGCAGAGTTTAAAGATTTTAACAGCTTACAAGCATAAGAGAAAATTGTTTTTCCTTTGACCTTGCTTAATCTCTGGTAACTTGTATTAAAATAGTAGATTTAATCAAAAATTACCTCCTTGAGCCAAAAAACCCCTTTAAGTTAGTTCTACTCAGCGAGGTATCTAAGACACCTCTGCTGCACCTCAGTTTCCAGTGTCCTAGGAAGTGAGGGACAAACTATGTTACATCCTCCTCATATTTAGCACATATAAGAACTGGTCAGGATGTGCACTTGGAATTTTTCTCCACAATGAAGCAATAAAGTTGTCGGAAATGTCCCTTACTCTATAATAAACATGTACTGCTAAGCTGAGAACAGCCAGAGAGCAAAACTTACCCAGAAGCAGGAAACTGCTATGCCAGCTTCTTCCATTCTGTCCTAGCTAAGAGTTTCCACACACACAAAACCTTTCTTTACAACCCAAGTGCTTTGGGACACACTTCATCCACACCTCTGCTGTGTGAGTTCACAGTCCTGTCTTGAGTCCCTAAGAACCAAAAGTCTCAAACATAAGCAAATTCCACTCTCAAAGACTTTTAGGACATGTTTTGAAGATGTTTCCTTTGACTGTATCACACAAAAGGATTAAAAATTGACCAAAACCCATGAAGTAGCAACAACGATCCATAAGAGTTATGGCCAAGTAGAGCTTTGCTAGAAAAACCAGGGCAGCCAGTTTCCCTGACTCCACTCTCAAATGCTTGTGTGACGTAATATTCAAAGGCAAATACAAATCCGACTTTCAACCACCCCAGTGTTTCGACTCAGCTAGAACTCTGTCTTTGAACTTGCAGGGTGTGCACCGTTTTCTTAGCGTAATAGAAGGAGACTGTGTGGGAAGAACGTGAAATGCAAGAGCATCGTGGGAAAGTCCAGAGTCACAAATGACATGGCTCCTCCCTGCAACCCATCCGGAAAGTCTGAGTAACTGCTGCATGTCCCCAGTTACTCATTCATATTCAATCAAATTCCAGGAATAGCCGATTTATTCAAAATGTCACAAATTACATCAACTAATGCAAGTTATTTCGCTTGACCACATGTTTTATCAGAAGCATATTTTTTTAAATTCCCAATTTTTAATGCATGGTTTTGAAGATAAGACGATGAAGTAAGTATTTTCACTCTGGACACCTTCCTTAGTTACACCAAATTCTACTGCTGAGACCTTAGAATTATGACAGATTCAGCAAAACCCTACTCCAAACTTCCTTGAGCCACTTTATACAGATATAGCAGTGTTGTCATGATTTTGAATTCCAAAATTCCATTTTTCCTAGATATCCAGTCACCTTTCATAAACAGCCAATTCACAGAGCAAGTTTATTCCACCAAACGCTGTAATGCGTTCCCCTGTGCCAGAGAACTCATATTCTCTAATTCAGTTTTCCCAGCAAAATGGTAAAATGGTTATCAACGTTTGATAACCCTGGATCTACTTAAGCAGCTTTGGCAGGGCATCCTTATGCGCTCCTCCTTTCACAAAGATAATCATCGAAGGACTATCCCTTCATTTGCAGCATGTTCTTTGCTTTCTTTCAGGAGGCGTTGCTAAGGAAACAAATTGTCATCTACCTTGAGGTCCAAGGGTCTAGCAAGGTTTTTTTTCAGGAAAAATTGACTAACAATTACAAAATCAGTTGGGTTTTGTTTGTTTTAAAATAAAGAAAAAAAATTAAGGCAGAATTATTACATGCCCAACACACATAAAGTGCAAGAAACATATATATACACTAGGGCATGCTCCTCCTCCCTCCTAAACATCATTGTTTTATTTTAATTTCATAATGAAATAAGAAGTGGCATTTAACCTATCATTTAAAGCAAAGGTTTGGGTTTTTTCCCCACTTCTAGAGCCAGTACGGTATTTAGCTTTGCCCTTTGAGAAAAGGCAGGAGACAGTTCTGTTAAGCAACAGCTTCCTGAAATAATGACCTGGCGCTGTGTGCACAAAATCATTACAGACCTACTTACTGAATTGACTCACACAGAGTAACTAAGCCTGGCTGAATAAATTCAGATTTGTATACTTGACTTAGAGTTTCTGGTATTGCGAGTTTACATCAAAATCCATTTTACTACTAAACACTAAAAATCCACTATAGCAGATCTGAGGAGTTACCCAAATTAAAGCAGTGTTATTTGTAAAATTCATGCCCACAGTAGTTCAGCAACAAGCTTTTTTCAGCTTAGATGGAAGACGTCCATGTCACAGCAACATCCTCAACTACCAAACTTTCAACGGTACAAATTAGCAGAGCAGCAGTCCTGCAACTTCTTCAGCATCCCTGAACCTTCCTTCGGGCCAGAGAGATCCCACTCTAGGCTGCGAGAAAAACATCCAGTATGCTGTTTTAAGTGTCAGTTTGGTACCCACTTCCTACCTCCCCAGGAATGTAGGGTGCTCTGAAATCACTCCTAACTGCACTCTCTCTAGGTCAGAACCTTGTTGCTCTGTGAAGGGATGTGATGGTATAAGCGAAAGACACGTGCTGTGACCGCCTGAGGAGCTCTAGGCACCTGCAGTCCTATTGGCAGCATGTACGGCACTTTTTGTAATAAAGCTTAGTAGATTTTATAAGTTGGATCCCCAGTAAAGACGTAATAACTAACTGGGGCCATGAGGGGTATGTGGGAGTTAGGGGTCACACATTCCAAAAGACTATTGCCACTGGCTTCTCAGTGGGACACACTGGTTGTCAGTCCACTCAACCAGACGCAGAACCACGTTACCACAATCTCCCTAAGCACCTAATCTCACCTTGAGATCCTTCCTCTGTTGCTGGTCATCCTTTAGTAGGGGGAAAAATCTGTGCCCTCTGCCTCAATAAGATGACCTTGAAACTTGAGGCAAGCAGCAGACACCTGCTTTTCATGGAAACGTACACATGAGAAGGAAGCAGCGTGATGCTTCCTGGCTTTAAGCACAATGCTCAACGTACAAGAATAGTCCAACACTTGTACGTTCGGGCTGTGAAGAGTCTACATTGCCCTCTGCAGAGCTTCCTTTTCAAAGTGACAGTGTAAGCTTCATCTCACAATTACAAGGCATTTTTCACTGGTGGCCACCAGACACAGGGGAGTAATAGAATTTAAAAAGCTGCCTTTCAGCAGTGGTCTACTCTACATCAAAACTACAAAATAAGACAGCCTGCAAAGTATTATCGGTGGACAGCACAGAAGCAACAAAGTGCTCTGAAATATTACGTGAAATGATATTTGGAGGAATTAATTCAGACTATGACTTCCGTGAACAGTGAAGGTCACAACAAATGTCAAAACCACACATAATTCCCCCAACTCTGCAGTTCAGAAATTGCAGCCAGATATAAGTATACTTTGCCCTGGGATCAACGGCAACGACTCTCTGCACCCATAGCAACACCGCCTGATGATAGTAAAGGCTGTAGCAGGTTAGCACTGAGTTGTAGGGGCTAATTACAGGGAAGGATGAACAAGTCTATGATTAGTAAGAAGAAATAGGAATTAAACAAGAGTAGTAACTTCAGCTAAATCTCAGAGAGAAGCTGCCCTGTCTGCCTCTAGACTTTAGTAAATATGACCAACATCAGTACTAATGTGATCAGTCATTCAATATTTATCCATTTTACCCCTTAAATAAGTTTGCCATACTGCAGCCCTGCAGCTGGACAGTTAACTTTACTGTGTGGAACAGGAAGAAAGGGTCAATGTTTTTCACAGAGAGCCAGCAGGTGATACAGCAGCAACAAGGACTAAGACTCTTGAAAATGCTGACAAATACGAAGCAGTAGTTGATACCACTGGAGCCAAGTCAGAGGGAATCTACACCCAAATTCAGTTATGAGAATGTTGGGTTGCAGGTTTCATTTCCTTCGATCTCATGCTTCTTATCCCAAGCTTCCCTCTTTATTTTCTTTTCTTGATCAGCCACATCTAGGCTGAATGTCTGACAGCAGCCATATTTCTCTCAAGTGGAGTGGTAAGAGAACATGCAACAGAAAGCGATTGCATCACACATGTCAGCAGAGACAGGCCTATGCTAGCTAAGGAGGCTGCGTTACATATTATTCTAAAACGTCAATCCAGTTTTCAGCCATTATGCTAATACACTTGAAGACTGGAGTCCTCCAATTTTTCTTCACTGCTCTCTTCTAAGACAGGAGGCTCGATCATGTAACGTCTCCCTTTATCTGCCTCTTTACTATTTCCCTCCTCAGGCACATATTCTAGCCTTGATAGGATAAACCAATGCGGAGGTAAAACCTAATTTATACATCCACTGGTTCTAAGATTCGACTTCAAATTATGTTAAATGGGTAGAAAAACTACACTAAAATTAATAAATTAAACCATTTTGTTAAGTATCTCAAGTGTAAGAGAGCAGGAGTTTAGAAGTTCAATGCCAAACACTAAGTCTTACTGCTGGATAGAATACATGAAAAAATCGTTTATCAACCTGTTAGGAAATTCTGTGGTAACCTGCTTCCAAGTTCAGTGTATTTTCTTGAAGGAGCTGTAAAACACAAGGTATTTTTTCATAATCTGGATTGGTTTATTTTTTATGCATTCAGGTAGGATATTCAATTAAACACATTCAATCTAAAGGACTACTTTGCCCACAATAAACTTCTTACATCCCAACATTCAATACTGAAAAATCTAACCTCGTCCAAAATGTTTTGATCCAATTAACCTCCTAGTAAAATGATACAAAAATCACTAAATCTGAATCTACCTTTTCAAAAAGTTCTGCAGAAGTTTTTAATAATACACTTCCTTTCCCCTCTGTTTCTCTGACATAACTGCAGAGGTAATTGAATTCTAACAAGTAGATTTTATTAGGAACACAGTACTAGCATTTTTAACCACGGCTATCCTCATCCCTCCTCATGACTTAGGCAGATGCATCCAATTAATGATGAATCATTCTACACAGATTTCCTGTTTAGAACATACTGGCAATACCAGCATGACAACCTACAGAGCTCAAAATGGCAAAGACAAACTCACTTGCTCACACATCACCACCACTTTCGTTTATAGACCCCAAAAAGGTGGTTTTTAAGTTGGGCGGGGGCGGGTGTCCCAAGAAAATCTCTTTCTGTTCACTTCAGGTTCCGAGATGAACAATCATTGTGCTATTTCAAAGAAACTACACACTATTGTGTGCAGATAGAGATGTATACACTAGACACTGTATACAACATATACCTAGAGATCTCTACTAGAATTAAGGAAAACTTGATTTATCGTGATCCTAAGCACTACTCAGCATAGTCATAATAAAATCACGTGTGAAGGAAATGAGGATATTTTCATCGCTAAGCACCAGGGCGCTTAAGAACAGCTGTTCTGTACCATTTTACTCACTGAAAGTTGGCCCACAATTCCACAGAAGGTGCTGAAAAAGACAAGAATTAACTAGACGACCTGGTTGTGTTTATCCATGCTGTTATCTTCGGAATAACTGAAGAAACATGCCTCCCAGTGTCAAAGTAAAACAAAGTCAGAAGAAGATCCACCTGTATCCTTGACTGAAAGTCTTGGTCAAGTTACACTTTCTGGACAGTCCATTCTCGTTCTACCTACTTGGTTGATTAATTTTTGCCTTCCCCAAACAAGATTTGTTTCTCTTTCAGGACCTGTCATATCTTCTGCAGGAGCTTATTGCTCTCATACTGCTGGATCAAGTCATAATGTCCTAGATTCTGATCCCTCCTAGGGAGGCTGGTGGAGCTCCAGACTCTCGAAATTCACAGACATTTCAAAGGTGCTTCTGTTACTCCTCAAATGTTCTGCTCTGGAAGTTCTGCAGTTTAAAAGACTAATACCCTGAAGAAAACCAATCACAGACAACCCTCTCTTTCTTTTTTCATGTAATGATTGATAGAAGGGAACAACTTCTTCATAGGTTCAGATATGAATTTACATTTCAGTGGTCATATCTGAAGTTTGTTTTTTAAAAAACAACAGGAAGCATTTTTGGTGCCATAGACATAAAAAAGGTTCCCCATAAATGGTAACAAAATCCAATATGTCACTAAATATAATATTTAATTTAAAACCAACTGATGAGCTCACAAAGATTTTTTAAAAATAGGTTGGTATATAGTTTCATTTCTCTCAGTTGAAAATTACTGACCTATCTTTCCTCTGAATAGCATAGTATAAACATCCACAGCATGTGGCTGTTGTTCAAAAAGCACTTTGAAAATACTGCAGGTCCCTTGAATTTGCATCACTTTTCATATTCTTGGACTTCAGCTTTCGGAGTTCGAATGCAGTGACAGGCATCTTACAAGCCTTTTTAAAGGTATGTGAGAGTACAGCCCTACTTGATTTGTGAGGATGGAAAAATCTATGAGCAACAAAGATTACTTTTTTGGGTATCGCCTAGTCTTAGGGGGTAATTTGCTGTACAAGCTCATTGTTCTCGATCAGGCACTGTAAAGGGTACACTGAAATGAAGTGCTCTCCAGTGCAGAGGGCAAGTTGGCTTTCCTCCAGTCTGGCTCACCAATGGTTAAGACTTTAAGGCTTCTGACCTTCAACAGAGAAATTGCTTTGAATTTTATTATAAACTTCTTCTCACTGACCAGTTTGATTGCTGAGGTTTTAAAGGACACAACCAGAAACATTCCAGACCATATAATGAATAAACCCAACACAATAAAGGTAACTATAAAGGTCTTTCAGAAGTTTGTAAGGACTCCAGGAGATGAGCAGTTCATTTCTTTAAGCTGAGCAGAGAAGCATGAAATGAACTTCAGCTTGAAACAAACTAGGGGGACGTGTAAGAAAGAACACATCTCATTTTAATATTGCTTAATACTGGGATTGACAAGGCATTTTAAGAGCAAAGAGGAAGACCTTGTAATGGAGGAAGGCCTCAAAATCTAAAGTGATCTGGAGGCACCAATTATTCTAAGTGATGACAATTTTAGAGATCTACACATGCCAGGATGTAGTTTCTATTTTAAAGCACTATAAACAGTCTATTGTAACCAAGTGGAACAAAATTCCATTGATTCTTTAGAAAATAAGCTCAAGAAAACTCTTAGGAAAAACAAGTAGAAAGCTTGCTACTAGCTCTAGTGATAAAACTTATTAGTTTTCACTCTACGCAAAGGAAATGGAACAATATTAAGGTGAATGAATTTAGGTGTAGATCAAAAAATGAAGGATTATGCTGCCAGGGAGTGAAGGTTTATCATCACTTACCTCCCTCATCCAGAAGCTTCCCACTCAGGGGCTGGGATGTATCTGAAGAGTAACATGTAATGGAAATTTGTAGCATTAAATTAACTGCAGCTGATTGGAAGGACCTGATGGAGAAGAGGTGAGAATACCTGCTGTTTTAGGAGTGTGAAAAGGATAATCCCCAAATCTGACTTTCTGGTCTTCTGCCCTGACATTAACTACTAAGGTTAAAATTTGTCTGAATACTGGAAAAAATACTCTAATAGTCAGTTACAATAAGCTACTGGAGAGTAGTTTTCCAGACCAATAAAAAAGGCTCAAGTTATGGTTCTTAACTGAAACCATGGCCTCATGACACCAGTAGTCAAATAACCAGGCAGTACACTTAGCATCAAAAGGAGATACAAGTTTTCATTGATCAGTACAGTGACACAGCCAAAAAACCCAAAACAAACCAAAGCACACCTATCACCTCCTCAGTAGACTATGTAAATAGGTAAGTCGAGGCTACAGAAAACAAAATCTTACCTAGTAAGTGTGTACTCCCTGAGTCCTGAATGCAGGTTCATGGCGGAAAAAGTACCTATGCATCCACGCAATCGTTTATCTCGACCAATCTTCCATGTTACAAACAGTGGGCTGTTTTAGGAAGAAAAAAAGACATGATCACAGAAGCAATATTGACAGTCAGTGTGAAATTTCAGCAATGGTGCCTTTCCATTTCGGGCAATGGGGAGGCAAATCTTTAAAGTGGCTGTGTCTGAGCAGGCCATAGTGTTGAGGAACGTCCTTCCCAATATTTTTGCCTGTTCTAGAAAATAAGATTGCTGGCGTAGTTAATGGACAGAATGAAACTGCTTGGTAACAGTGCTCAGTGTCCCTCACTGTTATCCATGAGCCTTCTCCTAGGAATGCGAAAAGCCTTGTCTTGGGCATCTGTTCATAAGGAACCTTTTATAGAAGGGAAAAATAACCATCACACTAGGCTCCCCTCCACGTGAACTCAAATACTTTGGTCCTTAACACTGCTGGCAAGAAACTACCAGAAATCCTTGGAAGATGAGAAAATTTAGGAATACTCTTAAAGAACTCCCTGAGGGAAGGCTATTTTCCCCCATGAATCCCAAGTTGGTATGTAAGAATCTCAAAAATGACCAGGAACGGAGCAAAATCTCTGTAAGTTGAATATGTCTCAATCCTACAAGAGTAACAGTTACAAAGAAATACTTGTGCTATCAAACAGCTTTGTACCAATCCATACGCTAAGTTAACAAGAGACAGACAAGCCATACAACTTTGGGGGACCAAAGATTTCCCTGCAGTTCTAGAGCACTGCATCAATACACAAGCAACAGAAAACTACACAAACTTGAATTTCTCAAGGGAGTGCACATGGCTCCTGGATAGCCACTCCTCTCAACTCTAACACAGATTTCTAATTCTGAGATGAACAGGGACGTATAGAGGAGGAGAGCATATAAAATTCACTCTTTTTCCAGGAAGCAGACAAATCAAACTGGATTACACGAACAAGAGTGCAGTTTCCCTCACTGTTAGGCTCAAAAACTAATATAAAAAAAGGCATTTCAGTTAAACAGCTTGACATGGAGTATTCTTGATCACAAACAGGTTCACATTTCTGCAGACCAAACCTCACCCCCTCACCCCACAACTGCAGAGCACCTCCCCCTTAAATCCTGAAGTAAATCTGGTGTTAATTTTGGTGGAAGGGCATAGGCCGTTCAGGCATAAATACATATCATCCTTCATTCACAGACTATTGCCACGCTGCACTAAAGCTGGCAGAAGCAAGGTGCATCTCTGACATTTCCAGCACCTGCGACCACCACACGCACACTTAAGAACGCACTACTGATTTCTCTCCAAAGCTATTTGATCAGACACTGCTCTCCAGCACTACACACCTCTACAAAGCATCAGGCTGAATTCACCTTGGTTTTCTTTATAGCTGCTTCTACACAGTTTCCTTACTATATCATCCGTAGCCATTGCTATGAAGACCAAGAAGCCCAACATGAGGTAACCTACATCACACTAACATCTGAGAAGCAGGAGACAACAAAGCAAACGTAATTGCCACAAATGCTTTTAAGGAGGAGAGCAGATCCAGAAGCAAAAAACCAGTCCAAATTTCACAAAAAGTCAAGTTGGCTGCATCAAAAATTAAGTATCTTCTTCCATTACTAATACCAGCTGCAAATGAGCAGATTGACAACCATGCACTGCAGGATTAACACCACTGCACTGCAAGACAGCCTTCGATAGCTATGTCTCCTCTGGCTCCTCATCTGAAGGATCTGCAAGTTTCTCTACTTTGTTTCTTCACCTTTTTTCTAGCTATGCCGAGATCCTTAAAATATACCGAGTCTAAGAGCTTTATTACACGAGCCGATTGGTCACTGCACAACTGCATGAGTGACCACACAGTTTAACAGCGATGGATGTAACTGTGCTGGGGGTACACACACAGCTACATGTGCGGGTTTCGACATCCAGGGAATAGCCCATATTCCTTTTCTCCTTCCATCCCACTCGCTTTGTTTGGTGTGGCACAAGGATATGCCTCTCAGTCTCTACAGCACCACGGCAGCAGCATCCAGTCCTCCCATCACTTTCCAATTCTGTTGTTATCGCCTGCTGGTAGAGCAACTTCCTTCTTATTTGATTAAACTGGAGAAGTTTCCTTCTTCCAGTGATGATGAATAGAAGAGGAAGCTGAAGTCATATCTTTCTTTTGGATTTGGATTTCCTTTTTCTTCTTTGCCCCCCCCCCGCCTTTTTTTTTTTTTAAAGCTGGTTGATAAAAATTAAAGAGTACAAAGCCAGAAGGGACTAGTACCAAAAATGTAGCAGAATGCAGGTTATTACACTAGACTCCATTCAGATCAACAAGTGCCACTCTACCAGTATTTTCAAGGAAGGTATCTCAGTTCCCTAAATGGTGCCAACAAAATTATTAGATCGCAATGGCACTGAAGACACTCCCTCCCCTTGCACAGAAAAAAGCCAGAATAAGATTCAAATTGGACTTCAGGATTATTCTCTTGACCTTTATCTTTGGATTATGAGATTTATTAACTGTAATACACTTAGTGGAGGGCTGTAATTCAGGGAAATATATACGCATTTACTTTCTTGTCAAAACGGAATTCCTTCTAGGAGGCATCGTTACCGTCCAGAGACCACACTGAATGTCAAACAGATTACTGAAACATTTGCATATGCTTTGAAGGTCCTTGTCAGTGAACACCAACAGAAAAAGTAAAGGTTATATACATATATTTTTGAACTAGTGGCAGTAGTAGTATAAACATACCAACTGGACTAAATTTAAACCTCTATCCAGTGGATAAATGGAGACCACCGGTAGCTATACATGTTATCCATCACAAAATCTGACTACAGATACTTTTCCAACTTTTCAACTTCTGTATCGCCCCCCGCTTGCCTCCCTGTTCCCCAGGAGCCACTAAAGGTATCAGCATATCAACACAGAAGATATAAGCCTACCAAACAGAATTATTTTCTTAATTACCATCACAGATGTCTTCAAAGTGTAAAATGGACCAAAGGTTCAGAGCAGTCAGTAAGCCAAGGGGATTCTAACTCCTAAGATTTGAGAAATGAGGCTGAAAGGGACCTTTCATATCATAAGGAACAAATACATAATTCTGTTCATAAATGATCCACATTCTCCCTTTTTAAAGTTACTAGAAATAATGGAGACAAAAAACCCAATATGAAAAATTAGAAGGTTGCCTCAAAACCTTACTAAAGTTCAGATTTCCTGCCAAAATGTTTTCCCAGTCAGCTTGGACCTAGCTATTTTTGTGCCAACATTGTCCTTTAGTTTAAATAGTTCTCTTCCCTTCCTGGTTATTATTCCCCAAAGTATTTATAGAAAGAATTTGTATGCCTCCTCAGATTTCACTCTGCTAAGTGAGTTGTGTTCATTCAGTTTCCTCCCAAAGGGATCTTTCCATTCTGACCATCACAGCTCTCCTCTACACCTTTTTCCAGTTTAAATTTGCTTTCTTGAACATCACTGTCCAGAACCACATGCCGAATTAGAGGAGAGTCTCGCACTTGCATTAACACTTCCACTTCTGAACTAGAAACACTAACCACTACATTTTAGCACAATTCTCATAGCCTAATATAAAGCCTAAGTCTACCATTCAAAACTTCACAGAGCATTTCTAGTCTCACACAATAGAAAACCTGCTCACAGAACCTAGACAAGCTATGCAGAGATAAGAATTTGTTCCTTTCTAGTGACATTCTTTTACTTTTTACTGGCATCCTTGGTTTTAGCTGATTGACTGTTTTCTCCAAGCCTGCAACACTTTTCTTGTGCTTTAAAGCCACTAACCTTCAAAAAACCTTGCCCTCTAACATTAGCTTCAGGTCTCGGGTTTGCAGTAAATGCCAAACTCCAGATATCAATGTGAAGAACGGCTAAGTAAGTACATACATTTTCAACTTTAAAAAAATCCTTGATTTCATCTGTTACCTGTTTTTCTTAGTCTAAAAAGGAGGGGTTCTTTGAGCGACATGCTGTTAGACCTAAAATGAACATTTATTTGCACCTCCAATCGCTTGAAAGAAAAACGTAAGGGAACAACAGAAGAGAAAATCTTCAGTAAAAAGCAGAAGAGGTGGCGATGTGATTCTAAGAGCCCCTTTTGTCCAATGACATACAGCAGGGATATGAATCACATGCTGGAGATCCAAGTCCTCTTTTTGCCTAAAGAAGTTTGAACCCACGTATCCCACGCTAGTGGGAGAGCATATTGGGGTGGAGTGCGCTCACCTTTCTGACTCTGGCTCCTCTTGATCTTATATGAAAGCTGGGGTGAGGTTTTGTTGTTGTGTGTTTGTTTTTTAAAAAGCATTTGCCAAACCAGACTCTGCGTTTCCCTGGGAGAGCTCTAACAATCCACTTCAAGTAGTTCTCTTACTCAATTTAGGGTGAAGCATCTTATTAAAAAGCAAAACAGCTCCGAGCTTGGGAGTGAGCCCTCTTGAACCAAGTGACTCGGAAATTTAATTGTCTGATGGGTTATCCGGCTTCTCATTGTGATGCCAGGAACCTCTGACATACCCTGCCGGCAGTGTGAACAACAGGAGTGATGCAGAGCACCTCAAATAGTAGCTGAAATTAGTGGAAGATGTTTCAAACTGTACAGAAGCAGAAGAAGGGACTGAGTACAGGGACCTTTTTCATAAGGATCTGCAATTCATGATTTTGTTTGTGAGGCAAACACTGAAAAAAAAATTTGCACCTAAAACTATTTACAGGTGCCACAGCAAATTCAGAAGCAACTTGTAGACTATAAACCTCCCGTCCAGCCACTGCCTAATTTACAATTTATTGAAAAGTCTTGCCCAGCTCTAACCTAAATAGCAGGCAATTTTTTCAGTTACTTGCTACAGAGGTTGTCAGGCACTACTCTATGCAAACCAGCTGATCATATATTTTCCATTGCAAAACCGAATTAAAGAGACAGTTGCAACGCAGTAAGAGTTTAAACTCATCTTGCTTCCTTATATGCAACTGCTCTCCTCAAAAGGGGCATCTCCTTGACAGACTACTGAAACATATGCATGTATCCAACACCCTAAACTGACCCCAAAGTCTAGCAAGAAAACGTGTGCCTGAAGCACAGGAGCATGGGTCACCCGATCAG
Organism: Bucorvus abyssinicus; assembly: GCA_009769605.1. Classification (NCBI taxonomy): domain Eukaryota; kingdom Metazoa; phylum Chordata; class Aves; order Bucerotiformes; family Bucorvidae; genus Bucorvus; species Bucorvus abyssinicus. The sequence continues at coordinate 3,443,865 of CM020039.1, read as the reverse complement.
TGTTCTGCCCCGTGTGTCAATTCAGCTAACATTACACTATTTTCATTAATGAAGAAACTAGGACAGCCCTGTACTTCACTTGAGCATTAATCTGTTACAGCTTCTGGAGAACTGGAGCATTTCACATGAAGGTCAAAAGGTATAACCCTATACAAACATTGAAAGTATCAAAATCATCTCTTATCCACCGTGCTTACCAGTGCCCTAAGCATATTTCTTATTCATGTTTTACGATCGAAATCACCTAAACCAGTTATTGACCTGCTTGCTATACGTTACTGAAATTATTTAGCCTGAAAGCAAGAGTGTGCAAGCTCTTCTAGTAAACAGCCAGCTATCGCAGGAAGAGTCAGCATGCCAGTAGCTTACACTGACATCACATAGAAAGCACAGTTAAAAATACCCTCCTTTAATATAAAGCAGCACTGGATACCTGCTGCCTTTTATTTACCAGTACATTGAATAAAAAACTGAAGGTCTTCTTTGAGTTCGGGTGTGGAAGAGAAGGCAAGGAGTGTGACTATATCAGTCTTTTTCTGGTACCATCAGAAGCAGCACGAAAAGTTTCTCTTCCTGGTTATGGATAGGGAGGAATGAAAGAATAGGAGAAAGGAAGGGTAACAGATCAAGAGTATTTCTCAACTTCAATAAAAGATGAGTGGTAACATTTTGGTTCCACTTCACAACTTCCAAGAAATAAAAAAACATGTAGGACTTTGAAGTGAGAAGGATTAAACTTGATGAACTGAGAGGTAAAATGATATTTAGACAGACATTTTAATTATAGGTATTTCACCTGCCATCTTTTACAACCAGAGAAGGGAAGAAAGTCTCTACAGCCCTAATGTTACTTGACACCCAGGGCTGTAGGATCAGACACTGAAAAGTCAGCACACTCACCCCTTGTGTAAGACCAGAGTGCGTCCACTTCAGCTCCGAGGATTTCCAAGCTACAACACGCCCAGAAAGCACTCTAAACCAGAAAAGCTGCCATGGCAGTGTTTTCCTTCTGGTTTTACACCAGTGAACAAGCTATTGTTCCCAAATTCTAGAAATTTTAACATTTATATTTTGTAACAAAAAGTTTATCTGATTTGGGATCACGCTACACCTTCAAGTAATGCTAAACCCTCACGTAATACTGTTTCAAAGTAGAAGCATCTGGAGGAGGAGAAATTAAAGTTTATCATTAGAAGAGCGCGCTGCAATCCCTCACGCAAGTGATGCCAGCCTGACTGCCAGCAGCCTCCCTGCTAACCAACGCGCTCTAAACTTTGTTTATACTCCCAGCCACAGCATTTCCAGATGTCACAATTCACTGAGATAATTCCCATTACTCAATCCAAGAGAACAGAGCTCAGTAATGACAGAGGCAGGAACAGGCATCCTGACAGCTTTATCGAGGGCATCTGTACATACGCTCCGAGGCGCAGGAAGGGGTCAGATATGTTGGAAGTTATCTAGCTTGTGATGAAAGGGGAAATTTGATGGATGATGTTATGGAGTTGGTCAACAACAACAAAATCTGGAGAGTGCCTTTGTGCAACAGTCATACGAGCACACAATGCAGTGCGGGGACATTTCAGCCTACCAGATATATTCTGGAAAAAGTCTGGTAAGACACAAGAAAGTCAAGACAACAGTTCGCGAACCTCTACAGGAGAATAAGGGAGAATGGCAAAAAACCCTCCCCAATTTTATGAAGACAAAATTTGATAAATGCACACAATTAATACAATTTTTTGAAAGACAAGAGAAGCAAGAAAAGGAAGAAAGAGTTGGTAGCTCCTCACAGGAAAGGGAATTTCCTAAAAAGAAACAACTCCGAGTGCAAAAAAGACCAACAATCACAACAGTAGATCCACTTGGAGAAATTAGCAATAAAGCAGATTGAAAAGACAGACAGGAAAACAGCAAACCACAAGAAAAAGAGACATGCTGAAGACAATTTGCAACACGACATATGAATATTAATGAGTATAAAGCAAAAACAACTGTCATTTACGAGAAGAAAGAAAAAGACAAGGAAATTGTGGCCAGCTACTTAACTCAGAGGCTTAGGGCAGCATCTTACAACAGAAGATGCTAAGAAACCCAAACTGTAAAATGCTCAATTTTAAAAATCCTAATGGAAAGAAACACAAATGCTGGGACTGACTGCCTGGGAGGACGTATGGCTGCCACTGTCAGCGTATCCTCAAAGGCCTCCAAAAACAGGTCACTGTCAGGAATGCCGTACATATATTTGATTTTACCCTTTAACAAGAGAGGAGACCAAATGGCCTCCTGATGTTTACTGCAGACTCCTTTTCTGATTTTGTATGATGCAATGCAAGAGAACAAAGGGACAATTCACACACAAAACTATCTGTCAAATGGCAGGACAGACAACTGTCAAATCTGCAGGATCAGAAAAAAAAACATTTGAGAAAAAACACATTCATCTTACACTTCTGGATGTTCCCTTCTACGTAGCAGTATTACAGAAGTGAGTAGAGAAATGTAACATTAACCATATTCTAAAGATCAGAAAACAGTAATTTATTGCTTCAAAGAACGTCAGACTGAGCAGCTTCAGCGAGGTTCAGGGCGCTATTCCAACACTTCCTTGAGCGCGTGAGCACTGTCTGAACCCAGAATAGAAGCCACTTTCTCCAGCGACTTATCTACAGTTCAAAGTGGGTTCTGAAGTGAAAATTTAGAGAAAACCATGGATGATATTTTTCCTATTCTGAAAGCAATATAAAGAGCCTTTCGGGGCTAGATGCAAACAAAAAGCCAGTTCTTCCACTACAGTGCCACTTCATATGTACTTTGACATACGTGAGTTAAAAAAGCGCTACTTGCATGACTACTTTTACACAATCGTGAAACGAATTAGCTACCAAGTAGTGTCTGAAATCCATCACCCTGCCTACGTCCAACTACACACATATATACAAAAGTCCCCAACGTACTAGGGTAATAACTTCATTGAGCAAAATTCATAAAGACTGGAGCACATCTAAAAAACCCCATAACTTCCCTGAACAAGAGGAAATTTAGTCTGTCATAACATTTGTCTTTCTTGTGAGAAATAGGCTGAGATTCTTAAGAACAGTCTATAGTGTGTTACTCCTTCAACACATGTAGTCAATGATGAAGAATCATCATGTATTGGCAATAATGAACTGAAGACAATCACCACAATCAACTGGCTTCAGGAGCTGGAAGCAAGATCTGCAATTTTTTTATTTAAAATACTATATAATTACTGAAAAAGTTATTAAATATCTTTGAGGGCGGGCACAGGATATTCTTTCAGTCATTCTCAGGACTAAATGATCAAATGAGCAACTATTCCAGCTTCTGTATTTCAGAAACAAACATTTAGAGGTTTCTTTCTTACCCACATACCAGACTTCGTTTATTTGGTGGTTTTCCTGAAATTATTACATGCCCCAGAGAGATCAGCTTCACAATCAAAACCTGAGCTGCTAGGTGTGAATTGTTAGCAAGTTCTGCTCAGCTAAGCAGCTAATCTTAAGAAAGGTCAGAAAGCAGCTACTATTTAAAGAAAATCTAGTTTAAACAACAGCATGATCAGGGTTAAAAATAAGAGGGCTGCTTACTGGTAGAGGTCATTTTCTGAAGTGAACCTACGCCTTAATTAAAACTGCATTCAACATATTAAAATTCATTTTTTAAATGGCTGTATTGGTGAATTTGTATCAGACGATGTGGCTGTTCACTCAGCTGCAGGAGCAGTGCTGCTGCTGTTGTACACTGTTAGACGAGCTGAGGCGGCGTGGGCAGCATTCCAGGGAAGAGAAGGTAAAAGGCATGATTTACAGGGGGACGACAACGAGTTTTAGGTATGCCCAGAGTGGACGCTCAGTCAGACATTACTCTGTGTTTACAAAGCTGCTCTTTTGCACCTTCTCCCTCCAACTCTCACAAGGCAATCCATCAACCTCAAGAAACAAATTGAGTTTCTATGACATATGGTCCTCAGTTCGCTGCTCACTTTGCAAAAATAAATATTTACATGTAACAAAACCCAGAACTACTCAGAAATCACACAAGTTGGTTATGTAGGCTTTTTTAGCATTGCTAAAAAAAGATCTGGATATTTACAGCTCCTCAGAGAAACAAAAACGACAGTAAAAGTTGCATTCTACAGAAGCACGGAATCACGGCTCAGGACAAAACTGGTTTTACCCACCTCCCTGTTCAAGACAGTTATTAATGTTCCCGGCCCACAAGCATGTTTGAAACTGAACCTATGGACTCACAGCACAACATAAGTGCACTTTCAAGAAACAACCTTCAAAATCGTAACATCCTCCAACTCCTCAGGGCAGTGCGGGTGGCAATGTCAGATGCCTGGTCTGCAGCACCACAGGTCACAGGGTGCTGGAAATTCCCCAGGACGGCCCCTTCTATACAGGTCATCTCGTTACTCGCTTCATTGCTCAGGGTTACTGATGCATCTTTAAGGCTCTATGTCTTGTTTTAGGGTAAGACACTTGAATTTTCCTCTACAATGGAATGTTTCTTTCCCAAATTCCCATAATGACAACCTCAGCTGGGTATAAATTGAGTTTGTATGAGGGGCTGATTTGTCCTGGTGTCTGCACAGACACAGAGCGGAGTACGCACACGCTAACCGAGAGGACACACCGGTTAATGAGCTCACACTGCTTCAAATTACAGTGCTTCAGCAGCGTTCCACCTGCAGTTCTTGTCCACCACAAACCCAAGATCATTAAGCAGTTTTATATCGCAATCAGTAGATATCAGGTTTATACATCTGGATAGCTGATAAACCACTAACTTAAATGAAGTCATCTAGAATTGGCTGTCTTCAGAACATCAATCCCTAGGGCTGTACTTTAGCCACTAAAGCTATTTGTATTTCCAAGACATTAAGATCAAGTTTAAGTGAGGATCCAACAGGGATCCTATGCAGTTAGGCCTCAAAGAGTATAGGCATGGCTCTGTTTTTTAATTAAGATTTTTTTAATATATATATAAAAAAAAAACCCAAACCAACAAAAGAAACCTTTAAAATATTTCTAGCCCATACAGCTGTGGAGACAGCTTTCCAAGTATGACCCAAGTATTACCCAATGCAATGTCACAAGGTTTCTCCAGCACCTTGGCCGCTGATCTTAGCAACAGCAGTGTTAACACAGGCTTAATGTTTACTATTTCTTGTCAGAATCATGCTTGCAACAGGGAAACCATTAGTCATTTCAAATTTAAAATACTCTTTGCAATGATGGAGAACAGTGGCACGACGCCGTCACCCACACAAAACAGGGAGGGGAGGACGTGATTTGAGAGTAGGCACGAGGAAGAAAAAAGCAAGAAGCAGAACAGAAAATTCACAGCTCCTCTGGAAGACTGTAGAAGTGAAGAAACAGTGGGGAAAGAGTTTTTTCATCTTCCTCTGAATGCATAGTAGAACAAGTCTGCTAGTCTTAAAAAATAAGAGCTAGGGATGCAAAAAGGAATTACCAGGATGGGACAAGGGGTTCACCCTCTTTTCAACACAGCTGTTGTGATGCCAAGGCTCCTCACCAGGGTATTATCACAGTATTTTCTGTGATCATGCACACCATGATCCCCTGCTTTTCCATATTTACCTGACTAGGCGGTTTAGCTTTCTATCTTGTAAACTTCTGCTAATCCTATCGAAGTCCTGACCAGCAAGGTAAACACACGAACATGCTCCTCAAAACCAACCAACCAACCAAATACCTCTATTGCAACACCAAAAATCCCTGAAGACAATAAATAATCAGCTTTGCTTTTTTAGAAAGGTTTATTGCTTTATACATATTCTTTCCATTAAAGGTGCTTACAAGTCTCTCTGCACAGGTCTAGAGGGAGCAATGCAGCTTGAAGACAGACATCCCTCAGCTGCTTCCAAGAGAGTGTGCTTATCTGAGCAGTACAGGGCCATACGTGTGAAAGCAGATAGGACGGCTCTGTACTTAGCCTAGTTGATTCTGGCTCTTATAAAGCACTAGATCAGGAATTGCTGAATTGCACAGTGTTTTGTAACAAAGCCATAACCACGTAACACCCCTCTGATCAGCATTACCAGCCTCACACAGTTTGAGATGTGACAAGGTATTACAGAAGGGGAATAAATGACAAAAAAAAAAAAAAATTAAAAAAAAAAATCACAATTTATTCAATTAACCCTATAGACATACAGCAGTAACAGGCACTGCTCATATTGCTCAAGGTAAAGGTGATAAAGAGCAGGCACAAGTTCAGACTCACCAGCTCCCACCTCTCACCAAACCAGGGAGCACTCCAACCTTCTCAGAAGCTCAGCATCAGAACGGTAGGGATGGAGAAGCTGCAAAAGCTCAGCTCTACACAGCCGCTTACGGGAAGTAGTAGGGCATTCATGTAGCCTCAGTGACAAACACCACTGGTATATATAAATGTAAAAAACAATTATTTATTTTGAAACCGACAGCTTAATTCTGTGCTCCTGCCTCCATCAAACTCAACTTGTTACACTTCAAAATTCATCCCTCTGCCCATTGTGCTCATTTCTGTATTTCAGATATTTTTATCCTTTGTTTCCCTTCCATCTCCTTTTCCACCTGTGTCCTTCCTCCATCTTTTTTATATTTAACCTATCTCCCTTTGTGACCTGCTCTGAAAGAGGGGAGAAAAAAATAAAGTAATACTCATGTTATTGCTTTCCACACGCCCACTGCAAGTCAGTGAGGGTTGAGGCTTCCTCCCTAAATGGGTTGTTATTTGCTTTCACAAATTCTGGAACCCTTGTTTTGAGCGTTCAGCCTGTTCCCAAAAACTCAGTAAAAAGTTATGAGAAAGTGAAGTTTGAAATGCAAACATGAAGACTTAATTCCCCTTATCAAAATAATGCTTACTCTTTCAAGATGGCACAAATGCTTATAAACACATCCAGGGTAAGGACTGTATGTACCTCTGGATAAACTTTTGCTCTAATGTCAAAAGCAGCCAAGAACAAGCATCAACATATTCTAGGTTATGACATCATAATTTATAACATTTAATAAAGTTATATAACAATATGTATATTTACATTATAAGACTGTTCACATTTATGCTGACCTACTTACGCAAATTGTTCTTCCCCAATTGCACAATTATGAACCAGAGCAGAAAAAACAGACTTTATGAAGTTAATAAATCAATTCAGTGTCATTACAAATTATTAACGTTATTACTTCAGTCTGCAGTCACCTGATTATGATTTTCTGTGGGACATATTTAATTATTTCTAAGAAACATAATTTTGCTTCCTGATACCTTTATTATTAGTCATACATTATACTTTTAATCAACTAACTTCAGATTATACACTGAAACTATTGGTTTGTGAAAAAACTATTCACGAAAACTATTAAAGCAAAGCTGGTATTTTCTTCCTGCTATTCCTTACTCATACCCCTGAAAACATTAAATGATTTTATGTTCCATTTTGTAACAGCAGACAGAAGAAATACTGCATTTGATCCAACAAATAGTTTGCATCAAGTACCTTTGGCTACCGTGTAAGTGTTTCAAACAGCATAGGTCCTAGCCAAAGTCACCTCCCCACCCAATTTTCAAAGAAAGTCAGCAACTTAAAATCACATGCCGTTCCCATATCAAAAAATGAGCTCAAAACCCACATACCCCATGTTCAAGTAGAGTCAGATTAACAAACATGTTAAGAAATTAACTAGTGTTCAAATTAAAAAGCACTTAAAAGGACAGGCACTACTTATCCTCCCCCAGCAACACTATGCAGCCTCCTCCAAAGCAGGAGCAAGTAAAGCAACTAAATTAGAAAAGAAAAACATTTTAAAGGATGCAATACAGCCACCCTAAAAACATGTAACTGGAAGCTTTGCATGTCAAAGTTGAAAAAACTGCAGTACCAAAGATCTTATGTATAGTTCATGATCATTCCACTTACAAACTGGAACTGAGACAAAATATTTCCAGTGAAGGAATTTTCCTTGGAATAGGTTTGTTTTGTTTTGGGTTTTTTTTTTGGGGGGAGGCGCGGCAATTAATGCTTTGAGCATATTCAGCAGAACCCTTTCCTAAAATTCCATGAAGTAAAATATATCCAAACCCAAATGATTTAAGAATGCCACATATAAAATATTTCAGAAAGTTCCATCTACCCCATAAAAGAGCGAAGACAATGCTGAAAATACCAGGTAAGAACAGATCCAGCTTCTACATTCTTTCTTTCCTTAGAAGTCACTAGCAAGAAAGCAGCAAACACTAGTTTTGAGGTGCTACTACAATGCTTCCCCTTCTATGACCAGCAGGATGATTCAGGTATAAAATTAGTTTTGGAAGTTGACACAGAAAGATCATTCTCTAGGCACTAAAAGCCTGGAAGTTTAGCGCCACAGCATCGTTTCCATTCCGAAGACAGCAAGGAATTCCTCCTCACGAGTAGCTGCTGTATATTAACAACAAACTAAGAGCCAGAGAATATTGTTTTCCATGGAATTCAGACAGCAGCTTAACACACAACTCCTACCTTTAGAGTCTACACATACCACCTTAAAAGAAAGTCTGTCTTCACTGCCAACAAAGCTGCTGAACTTTTCCTTCTGATTCCTTGACAGTTTTAGCCAAACTGCCAGTGACCGTTAGCAATGGGGACACTTGGTTTTCATAAATTGCCTTTTTTTTTTTTTGTTCTGCTGAAATATTACCTGGAGCAGCTAGTCAAGACATCACCGAAAACCAGGCACTGCAGTTATTAAAAGGTCACACACTTTATTAGCGCTATAACTGGGATTCTCCTGCTACGGACGAATCATAACTGATGTTTTAATGAATTTCTGCTAACTGCGAGACACGTTCTTTCAAAATATTGATAGATGAGTGAATAGAAGCAGGTAGAAATGTATGTGATTTGTTCTGGAAAATAACTTTGTTAATTAAATTCACACACAAGACTCTAGACATACAGTCATCAAGGCATCCATTTGGACCTTTAAAACAATTTTTGTTAGTTGCCAAACGCACAGCGCATGCTGAGACAAGCATCTAGCGGCACAACATAAACAGCAGAACAAAAAAATTATGCCAATAACTGAGAATTTGCCAAGCCTGTGAGAAATTAAACACACAGGAGTTTTCTGCTGAAGTGGAACTTAGTTCAAAGGAATGAGAAGTATTTCAAGCCTAAGAAAAAACTGGAACTACACAGGATTTTTTATAGCAGTAATATGCTCCAAAACTACACACGCCAAGGCATCAGCTGACAGCAGAGACTGAAATTCAGCCAAACATTCAAAACTATTCCTTTAAAAATCATTGATCCTTCTTCATGTTAAACGACATATCCTAAAGGTCCACTGCCCTCTAATTCAGACTTCCCTAACTCTACAGCTAGAATAAACTCACATTTTGGATCACAAGAATTACTATTAAATCCAAGCACTCTAGATGCACCACTTGTACGGAACTTAGCTGTGTCATTGAACCAATGAGACTAAATACAGTGCTGCAATTAGAGCCAAATGGAATTTATATTTTTATCACAGCAAAGACATCCTAAAGACTGACAAAAGAGGATTCAAAATCAGGGAGTTCTCCCTGAATGCCTGCTATGGAGGCTGGCTGTTTTTAAGACAGACAGACATCTGTCTGTTACCACAGGTATAAAATACAGCTGTATCATGCCTTCAGATGACCCAGATGACCTCCCAGTGCCTTTCCACCCCCTAGATCACAAATGACTGCATAGATGGTTGAGTAACAATGAAGTTCAGAGCTGTTGCAGTTAGTGATGGAATGATGCAGTTACACATAGAGCCAGCATATGTAATTGAGGCCCCAATTTTCAGTACACAGCAGGCATGCCTTAGTTACCCTCAGACATCAAGATAACAGACAAAGCATCATTTTCTGAGCAAGTACACTGGTTACTGCATGCTGTCACCAGCCATACAGTTAGACAACCAATAAACCCAAAGGCACTAGCTCTAGAATAGGAAATTTCTGAGAATACATCACCATCTTTACAGGCTTCCCCTACTCTTATATTCTTCCAGTGGTATCTGCCCTTCACCATCCCTGGGAGACAACGTGCAGGGCTAAGGGGAGCCAGTTTTGGGACATCGAGTCTTTCATTGTCTCTAATTTAAACACAAGTTCACACAGATACTGAGATGCTGTCTGCAATACAGTAATTTTGCTTCAAAAATCCGCATTTTATACATGAAGACAGACAAGTTTAGGGTTAAACTTTCATTACAAAAGAACAAATCTAAAGAAGTTTTTAAAAAACCCAAAACAACCACAAAACATTGCCTCGTATGAACCTCACTGCAGTTTTATGACCAATAACTAGTAGTGCCGCTGAAAAAGGTGCCTCACACTGTCTACTTGTTTCTGTTCCCTACTTCATCATGTATTTTGCCATGTCAAAAATTCACGTGGTCATAAGTTGGGTCAGAACTAATCTCTCAGAAACAATCCACCCTCCAGTTGATACTACTGCATCCTGTTGAACTAGGCACCCTCCTTGTAGCAGACAGACTTAGACTAGGAAGAAGCAGGAGGAGGCATCACCCAACTTTACTAGACACAGAGCCAGCTGTACTTGTGGCTTCTGACAATCGGCTGGCAAACCGCCCATCTGACGTAAAAGCAGCAACGTGACAGGGCGTCTGTACTGACTACTTGGTGATTCAGCACAAAAAACAGTAGTTCACGGGCTCCATGCTAGTACCAGTAGTGTATGGGAACATAGGACAGATGCTCTGGAGAGTAAGCACAGGTCACCGGGCAGAAGACCAGGGCATTCAGGATTTTCATGGTGTCATTTTCTGAAACACCGCCGGTTCCACATGAGGCCTGAGAGAGGGGTTGAGATCGGAAGTCAGTGCTACAGAGGGAAAGGATTTAGGTATGATGGGAACAGGAAGAACTTGTTAGGCATGCTCATTAGTCATGCCAGAGCCAGCCAGACTGGCATCGCTAATCAGAGTTTTGGAACTTACAAACATTGCTACGGTACTGCTGGAAATTTCAGAAGTAACACATGGGAAGCCCAAGGCTTGGCCTCACCCGACACCCTCAAAGTAACTAACAAGCATCTCCAAGACTTGGTGGAAGGGGGACAAATCAATACAGTACAACACTGAGAGGCTACCAGCTTACTCAGCAATTCCAACTGGAACAACAAACAGCAGCAGGTGGGGAATGGCACGGCATGTGAAGGACATAGAAACATCTAATGTCATAAAGCATTACAGGAGAAGACAAACCCTTCTTACGGTAGGAGTCATATCATCAAGTAATAAAGACATACCAACTGCACTACCAGTTCAGGGAGATTGTAAAGTTGCATGTTTAGGGAAGATAGTAACAGTGGGCAACTAAATCTCCTGTCATAAAGTGGACTCTGCGCCTCATCAGAATATTTAGAGAATTTTATTTTTTTTCCAATTAATGACTGCTTCCTCGGAAATTAGTGCTAGGACAACTTGAAAAGATGCCATTTTTGGTTTGGTTTTGAGTGGTGCACAAGACCTAGTTAAAGGATATTGATAGGAAAGCTGCTCTGTAACTGTGCCTGCAATGCAGTTAATATTTCAATGTTGCACTTGAATAAAGCAGGCCATAAAAATATTTGGCACATGGGTAATGAGTTTCAAGCAAGGGAACAGTGTAAAAAAATTGAAGTTACTAGTAATCCTCACAGTGCATTCCCCCTCAAAAAAACCCAACCTAACCAACCCAAACACACACAACCCTAAAAGAGCAATCCAAACAGCAAAGAGTGCAACAGCTTGGAGTCTGTTAAAAACAAAACCACCCCACTAAAAAAAAAAGCAGACAAAACTCTGTATTAAAAGACCAGGTAAAACATTTACCACAGTTAGGAGAGAAAGCAAAAACAATCAAAAAATACCTCAGCCCCAGCAACAAAAGTCTGTACCCTGCATAACTGAATAGGGAAGAGGACATCAGAGAGAGGTCAGCTTTTAAAAACAGAATGCTTGCCTAATGAGAACAGAAGAGATGATAAGACACATGACAGGTTAAAAGTAAACAGTAAATAAAGAACTAAAAATGTCTGAGTAGCACCTTGCAAGGTTACTTAACTACATCAAAGGCAGGAAACCAACTAGAAAAACCAGTGGGCTCTCTTGCAGACCAAGGTGAAAAAGGGATACAGGGATGACGGCACCAATGCTGAGCAGCTCACCGAACATTCTGTTCCCAGTCTTTACTGGTGAAGCAACTGGGGATACTTTTCACATCTCTCTTTATAGTATATAGGTCAGAGGGACTAGGTCAATTTGAATTAAGTACAGAGGCAGCATTAGGCTGAAGGGACAAGTTAGATGTAGTTTACCTAGACCAGGCATTTACAGGACAGTTCCAAACCTGAAACCGAAGAACTGCTGGGCAATGGGGTGTCAGTGTAGCTCCAGTGCACACAAAAGACCCTGAAGGGACTGGCACTACAGAAAAGCAAATGATTTCCATCCCTGCAAAGTAATAGCAGATCAGATCACCATGCACAACCAGAGTCTGCTGAGAGAGTATGCACACCTTCTGTAAAAGGAAACACTACCAAGCCCACACCTCTCCCCGCAGCTGGTGCCAGTGTACAGATCCCTCTGAATTTGGGGACTGAGCTGTTGGATCCCCTGAATATCTGGGTTGAACACTGGACAGTCTTATGGAACGGATCAGTCAGGATTATTTTGGAAAAAACACGTCGTCTTCAGCCACCCCAACGGACAGCCTGTCTGCGACAGCCTGCACACTCCTCTGCTACATTGCAGGCTGCTGGCAAACTGCACCATCCTAAAACCATGGTGCGCAGGTTTGCTGTACACCGCAATGTTTGCAACTACGTGCTTAAAAGCACCATGATGCACCCAGATGAACTCAGCAGGGGGAAAAAAAAAAATCCCGTTACCTTGTTTAGCCTTATATTCCAGTCTGTAAGCTTTGTTCTGATGACTGGGGAATTGGATGTAGGGCAAACAACTGGCAATACTGCTAACAGCAGATACACGAAAGGAAGCTTGTCATATGTGATTGTTTTTTCTCCCATAGCTTCTGGATGTACTCATAGGCACCAATCTACCTGCTGATGGTGCCAAAAGCTGGAAAAAGCCACTGAGGTGAGTTCACAAAAAAAAAAAAAAAAAAAAAAAAAAGATTAAACTCAAGTATTTCTCTGCACTGATATCTTTGTCACTGCTGGAGACAACAGCAGGCTAATGATCTCAACCAGGAGAGCAGTTACATTCTCAGAGCTAAAAAGAAATCCAGGTTAACTTAAGCTGCAGTTCTCGGCAGCCTAAAATTAATAATAGCTGGTTGCAAGGGTCTCATCTCCTCTCAGACTGCATGGGAGGACCCACTCCCTTAAGCCAGATCCGGTATTTAGCACACTGAAAGACTCAGCAAAAAAAAAGTCTCACAACTCAGCAAAAAAATAACTCAACAAAAAGCAGTAGAGTATCTGCTGCTGACTTATCAAGCAGAAACAGCACAGCAAGCACACACTCATCAATGCAAGTAGTACAAGTGAGGGTGTGGGGCACAAATACGAGGACGTTTTGTCTGTCATGGACAGGCAGTCTCATCCAAAAGTTGCATTTAAGTCACATGAGCTCCCCAAACCAGTAGACTATAGTCACACCATTAATTATGCCTGCAATAGGTTTGGTATGTCAAGGAAGTCAGATTGTGAAACTACAGTACAGTTCTGTAATGTCATTCCAGGGACTCGCAGGATACAAATACACTGCATTAATAGTCAGCTATTCAATATCAACAATACTAAAGGAAAACAAAATTCTGGAAGATCTAGAATTAACCCCAAAGAGACTGCAATGTTTCCTCAACAAACATTTCTTCCTAAATTTAAACCTTCTCTCGAACACCACGAGATAGAAACTGTCTCTCCTACCTGTACACAGTGAGATCCCTTCAAATGTCAAAACTGAATTTCAAAAACCATCTCATCAGCCTGGAAACACTGGAAAATAACCAGGGTGCATTTTAATTTTGACGCATTAAAACCTGTGCATTCATGTTTTGGTTTTCTTCAGTAGATACCATTTTATGAAAGCAAAAAGTGAACTACATCTTCTAATTAACTTTGCAAAGTATGCAACATTTCTGAAGCTAACACAAAATTACAACTACACTGTGCACCAGCAAAATATATATAGTGTTTCAAAAGTAGTACCAGAGTTTTCTGAAAATACTGTATGCTACAACACTGTCACAAAAATATATAGCATAAAATTGCTGGTTTTGTTAAAGACAGTTATTTGGTATACTACCAAAAGTCCCAAACAACTCACTAGCTATGAGTAGATCCCACACAATCATAATTTGCTCATTATTCTGGGAATTCACTGAAATAAAACAGTTGTGGACCAAATCACTGACCTAAAGGGCAGTATTATTTTGTTATTAAATCTGTATATTGGTTAGTCAATGAAGTTTCTAAAGGCCAAACCACTGAAAATGTATCTTTATTCCAGAAGACTAAAGATTCAACCACCTTACTGACTATTTATTTTTAAAACCAACACACGTATAATGGCAGATGACTTTTAAAGAACTACAAAAAAGGCTATAGATTCTTGAAAACAGAGAGGTCTGAATTGTTCCATTTTGGATTTCTCACTGCAATGCTTCACGTTGCCAGACCTCCTATTTTCACCTCTTCCAAGGCAGAATTCAACTATCAGCTCACTTGCTGACCAGACTCCAGGCTGCAATTCTTATTCACCAGACCTGACAGCTGGAGGTTGGCACCTATTTTTCTTTCCATAACCTGTGACAGGTGGGTCTACACTGTGAACTTCAAGTTCTACTGAAAACTAAAGCATGGATTTTCACACTTGACCTTGCTCAAGTACCGCCACAGGCCAAACTCTTCCTTTGACCATAGTTTCCAGTTTTATCTCCTTAGAGGTTGCCACTCCCTCATCTGCATTCAAGCACAAACACAGGTAGCAGCAGCCATCCTTCAGTTGATGGGGGAAACCTCAACTGAGATGATGGGAAACATTTAAAAACACTGATAAATAATAAACATATTATCAGCTGCAGAAGCAATGATCACCTACTATCTCACTTTGCTAGTTTGGTTTTTAAAAACAAACAACCCTCCAAAACCCAGCTTTGCTTAAAATGTTGTTCACACACCACAATTTCAAAACTTACCAATTTGAAGTCGTCTGACATCTCAAAGTAAACATGGAAGCCCTGGCTTCACCAGATAACTCGGAGCGAGCCTGTCATTTCAGCTCCCTGTTACTCCCTTTCATAGAATCTGTGCTCCTAAACTGCTCCGTTTCTTTGCTGTCACAAATTGCTGTGCAAATCAAACCCCATTTTGTTAGTTCAAGTAGTAAAGTCTCCAGTATCACCAGTTCAAAAAAAATTACTGCTTAACAAATACCTTGTTTGCCATTTGGACTGTTATTTCCTTGGGTTTTATTTTGGCAACCCTTCTTATCAACAACAAAGATACTGCACTCAGAAAAGCAATATTCCCATCCCCTGTTCAACATGAACCATTACTGAGTTCAGTTCCAATTCAGTGAAAAATTATTTATACACATAACATTCTCCAAATTCGTTACCTCCACAGAGCTCTGTTATCGACCAGCATATGCCTCTATTCATCTCCACCTCGAGAAAGACATAAATCTTACTCAAGCTGAAAGCAGGGTGGAAGGAACAGTAGAAGTTTCTCTGCCAAAGCAAAACAGTTTATTAGAAAAGAAACCCCAGTGACTAAGTCAGCAATCCTGCGAGACCTAAACAGGTCACAGAGAGCCAACTTGGGCATTTCTCAACTCACACTAAAACAAATAATCTGCTCAAAAGTAAATTATTCCACTTCCTATCAGAAGCTGTCTAGAGAGTTCATCTAACAGCCCTTAGAGATATTAAACTTCATCTATCATCACTCTTCTCCAACAATAATCTCTCCTTTAGAAGAAAAAAAAAAAGCATCCGTATCACAGTTTAAAAGCCCTACCCCCACATTCAGACACAGAAGCTACTAGTGACAGCACTGAACTTCTAAGTCAGAAGTATCTTGTGGATCATTACTAACTACTACGGCTGTATGAGAGGACACGAACGACTTACTGATGTCTGCTAGTGTCAATTTAAAAAAAAAAAAAGAGGAGTTTTTAAGCTAGAAATAAACTGACAATAATACAATATGGAAAAGATATGCTTCGTCACAACAGCCTGGTAACTGGAGGCTTTCAATGGCAAAACTAATGTTTTAATTCTTGAAAACTTAATCACCAGTAGATTTCTCAGACTAGAACATAATAACAAAGCAGAAGCCACGAAAGGACCAGGATTATTTCCACCCATCGGTCCCCTTCCACAGGGGCACCATGAGAAGGAAAAAACCCCTAAAGCCCAAATCCTCCCCAACAAACTCAGAGAGCATGAGGGACCCGTTAAACTATCAAAACTACTAAGCTCACCACCAAAGGCAACATACCACAAATTTCTTAGCATATGTGATCAAGATCTAAACTATTTGACTTGCCTGTCCCCACTAGTTCTATTAAAGGTTACTACAAAGCCATACTGCTCCAGTAAGTAGAAACCTTACACTCTAAAACTCATTCAGTCATTTTATATCCTTCTGTTCTTCTGTATTTAATAGCTCTCTATTTTTACTGATAATTTCTGTTTAGAATAGCCACTTGCCCTTTCCGTATCTATGGCATAATGAAGGCTGAGAGACAACTGGCAGTCAACTGGCAATATTTGGAAACCACTAAGGAACAAACTCCTAAGTTATAGAATCAGTTTTTAATTACTCCTGAAGAACATGAAGCTGCTTTATAAAATATTGATTTTCATCCAGTTTCTAACGGTATAGCCCCTGAAGTATTTCAATCATTCCTGTACAGCATTCTGATCTTCCCCCCAATTTTGCTTCATCAAAATTTTATTTTAATCTACCCATTGCCAGAGGGGGTAGGGTGGGTGGGGAGTCAGGACAAATTACTGATAAAAGACATCACTTCTGGATCCAGACATCTCAAACTGCAAGCTGCTGAAGATTAGAAAAATATTAGGGGAAGTATCATTAACAATCACTGCTTGTACCTTCCTTGTCACCAGACCTTCTCTTTCTGCTCATCTCTGTTTTCCAACATTTCCAAGGAATTGTTTTGCTACAGAACCAGAGCTGACTGGCTCTAACGGGGCAGTAAATGGGTAGCCATATCCTCCTCTCAGTTCTACAACATCCATAGAAAAATGCTGCTCACGTGACTACGACAAACAGGATGTCTAGAGCAGAAACAATTATGCAAGATGAATTTTGAAGGTCTTGTCTTTGACATGTCTTAGCAGACTTAAAACTGTCTAAACTATTCTCAGGGAAAGGATGAACAGTAGCCTAAAAATACGAAGGAGGATACTGTGACTAGGAGTACCCAAATACAGAAAACTATCTGGGAAAAAAAATACCATTGAAAATTCTGTGACTTAATTGAGAAGCAACAATAGCCTTTGAAGGATTCAAGCTAACATTAATATAACCGTGATTCATTTCACATATAATGGATAACAGTTAAAAAAAAAAAAAAGCAGCATATGCCTCCAAGTTGCCAATTTAGGCAAAAATATCCTGAGCCGAGTCTGGAGAGCTTCTTGGCAGGGTAACCCAGTCAAGGGAAAGAACTACTGCAACAATAGCCAATTTCTCTCACTACTAACCTAAAGAGAAGTAGGTTGAGGTACTTCTTTTTTCAGTAAGAACACAAGGTAGAGAGATTGAGAGTCTCATCCAGGTTTGTCCACCTTTGTGTCATGGTCAGGAACAACTCACAAGTCTTCTAAACCTCTCAGCAGTGATTTATCCTTCACTTCCTCCTCTAATAACATGCATACAGAGAAGCTGGACAGAACCTGCAAAACCTCAGAAACACTCAAGAGGTCCAATGGCCAACCAATGTTTTCATGTAAGATTATCTCTTTCTTTTTAGGTGAATCCAATCACTTATAACCAAGTAAAGGCTTTATCTGTGAAACCATCTGAAGATTACTGATGTCTCTATAATGGCCTCTTCCAAGACGCTTCCAGCATCTCCAAAAGCCTAAACTTTAGTTGTCGAAACATCAGAGATCACCCTGGCCTGCTCTGGTTTTCCCCTCCAGAGCAATTTCCATTAAACATTGCAAATAAAACAACAACCAAGAAAGCCTATTATGGGTATGTTGCCTAGCTTTTGGATGTATGTCTCTGATCCATACATTTAGATGACTGCTGCTCATAGGAAGAGTAAATATCTCACATCTTCAATTTGTAGCATATGGACTTTTAAGATGAAACTGTATCTAAGCATGTCTCAATGGCTTAGCATTTTTCCTTGGGGAAAAAAACCAAGAACATTTTTTTAAACCAAGACAAAGTTTCAGTGAAAATTTCAGAAATAATTAGATCCTATAGTCTCCATGATTCAACTGACAAATTCTGGCAGTCTCCAACAGGCTGCAAAAATTTACAAAAACCATACTAGGAACCAACAGCCCATCTATTTAGCACAGACAAAAGTTTCTTATTTCCTACCGTTTAGCATAAACCACATTGTAGCAGCAGAGTGCTCATCACCACCTTCTACCTTCATCTATCCTGTCTAGCGGAACTACTTCAGCCTGTGACTCCTCTGCTGCTGAGCATCTCTTAACACTTCTGAAGAGGAAGAAAACACACTTCGGTTAGCAGAATGTTATACGGTAGTAGGCAGTCTTTGAACAGGTTATTCCAAGCCACTCACATATGTAAAAAACCTGGACACCTTAAAATCCTTCAAAATGGAAAAGAGAAGAAAAAAAAAAAAATAACAACCTGAAGTAGAGATTTCATGATTTCCCAAAAAAGAGGCACTACTGGGAGCTAATTTTTGCAGTGGCTTAGATTTCTCTGTAAAATATAGCCCAAGCACAGCAAACCGAAATAATTCATCCGTGACGTGAATGAAGAGAGACCACGATGTAAGTGTACATGGGAATGCCTGTCTCACTTGAATCTTTTTTCTGAGAAATAAGAGAAAGGTAATTTGTATTCTCTTTATCCTTCTTTATAAGCCTTTACTTTTAATGCTTAGTTTTACCCAGCATTCCTTTCAAATGAACAGCACCAATCTTTATCTTCTTCCAACTTTTATTCCCGGTATTTTACAGGAATTCAGATATTGTGGTGGCAAGTATCCCATGTGAGATTTTTGCCACCTGCCTCTTCTGTTTACCTTTCGGTTTCAGTTGCAGTGAACCAGAGCCAGAATTATGTTCCTATTTCTTAAGGAAGAGTGAGTCTAATCACTAGAATTTTACATTCTATCAGCATGTTATAGGGATTCGTTTTAATATTACATTTCCATTTGGTCCTTCTGAGTTTGGAGAAGTGCTTGTACAACACTGTACCAAAAGAACTTGCCTTCTATTGCTTGGTTTGCAGTTTTTCATCTGCTGAAGTTTTGTTCCCCTTATGTGCTTAAGGGACACATCACTCGCAGTGACTCACCTCCCTTCAGGCACTGCAGCAGCCTTTGAAGAGGGCTCCTTTCCTCACTAAGACTGCACCTTTTCTGCGGGTTTTTCAGCCACCTCCTCAGCCTCTAATACTCTCAATGCAAAAAGATACTTAGAGAAGACCGGTGCAACACTTCTCTGACTGGCATTCATAGCCTGCTTAATGTGGCAGTCAAATTAAAGCACTGAGGACTAGAAAAATATTTTTGTTCTCCTTACAAAGCTTATAAGGGACCTCTACCTAGCACATCATCTTCCCAAAATGTCAATTGTTTAGCACGTTTATTTATACAGAAAAGAACTGCCTTGCAACTTGTCATTCACTAGCAGCTGAACGTACCCTTGTGCTCCCTTACAGGGTAAGGAAAATGGTGTGGCACCCAATCCTGATATTCTTACAGTCATCTGGAAAAGGGGCTGGAAGTGACCAAATTCACTTAGTTGGCCCACACTGTTGCCCTGCAGTGGAGGATCACACACTCTTTTCCACCTTACCTAATACTGCAAAATGCCACATAGAAAACAGGAAAAGTGATTTAACTCTCTGGAAAGGATGAAGCAGAAGTAATTTTGACGCTGATTAGAAGAGGATTATGGCAAGGATCCCTCCCTCCTTTCTCTCCTGTTTTAAACATCGGCTCCAAGCAGCACCCAGTAAAGCAGGCAGTGTCACAGGTGCTGGAACCCATCATGTGCCAGCAAAGCCTGCAGAGGAGACGTCTTTGCTTGCAGAGGAGCAAATGATAAATTACAGGAGAATGTCTATGGCTCATATATTAAAAACACCACAGCCCTACGCAGCACCTTGCCAAAAATGCCAGAGTTCAAGATAATGGAAAGAAGGGCATAAAATGAGATTTTCTATGGTATTAAGGATTGTGAGAACTTACACCCTATGACACAGAAAGGCATGAGTGCTCTGGAAAGACGTACACGTCTCTATATGGCTGCTGTCCCAGTGACCTTGCCACAACTCAGCAGAGCTGTTCTACATTCCGTTAAGATGTCATTCTCATGAAATTAGCACTTTAATAACCTTGGCTGCAAGCACTCAGTGTGGCAAAGCATATCCACGTACTCACAACAAGCTCTGCCTTCCAGGAAGCTAGCAAAGTTCAGTCAGATCACAAAAATTCAAGGCGCAGCCTATGAGGCAGAGAACCATACGTGCAGTCTGTTAGGGGGACAGTAGGAGTGAACAGATGCAAGAAATGCAACAAATATCTCACCGAATGATGTTTATGGCCAATGGAGCAGGGGGTACCCCACTTAAATCACAGAATGGGTTGGGTTGGAAGGGACCTTTAAAGGTCATCCACTGATCCCTTCTGCCAAGAGCCAAGTTACAAAAATACAGGGTTTTGTAAAAGGTCATACAAGTAGCCCAGATACCTTCTGTTGTTTACAGCAGTGGACTCAAAAATTCCAGAGCTTTGGGTCATTCAGCACCTACCACAGCACTAACCAACCGTAAGGAAATCTAGATCATGTATCAATCCAAGTTCAAATCATTAACTATCTGAATGCAGCACGAGGACCAACTCACCAGTTACATTCCACTGCACAGCTACTGCACTGCCTAACATGCTTTGCTATTCAGGACATGGTTTGAGAATTTGTGAATTAACTCCAGTAGAGCTGGCCCATCTTGTTACTGAAATGCAAACTTTGCATGCTGAGTACCAATGTAATACCCCACTCCACAGGAGCATAAACATGATAAAAAAGGTCAAGCATTTTCATAATGCTTTGCTAACAAGGGTCAGGGCCTGACCAGACTTGTTTTGGCATCCATCCTAGCAACAGTTTCTGTACTGGCCAAACTCTGAGGAGTCTACTATCGTTTTTAAATAATTTGCATCCTTCCTGCTTTCCATAGAGACTCTTACCAGAGAAACCACCAGTATATGGCTCAAACAGCTCTGTGTTAGCATACTACCACTTCTAGTTCTGAAGACAATAATTTGATGCCATGGAAAACCTGCAGTTAACTGTAATAAGTACTTAATGTAAAAACAGACAGCTTGGCATACTGCGCTTGCTCCATTAATTATGGCATGAGTCTTGAGAAAACCAAAAACTATGGACTAGATAAATACATTTCATTCATTTACTGGTCACAGCCTAGATCTGTAAACTGAGCAAACTGAGCTAGCCCCATCTGCCAAACTTTTATTTCCGGGTTATCTCTTAATTGTCAACAACAGCAACTACTCCCTGTCTATCTGGAGAGGAGCACTTAAAGGGATGTTTAGGGCTTGATACACTTAGATCATATCTACTTATTTCTTAATGATATGACAAAGAAAATGCCAATGTTAGATTTCTCTTGTGTTACTATTCAGTGCTAGATAACATCACAATTATAAAGGTATGCTAAGATACGACATGTTTTAACTCACAACTGAAGAAGAGGCAGAGCTTTTCACTCTTTTAGGAACTTCAAATAAAATATTTGCATTCTTAAATGATCAACTTCTCAACAACTTCTAGGAAAGAATATTAGAGTTCGATGTACATGTGACGTGAGTCAAATCCAGACCCAAAACTTACTTTTCTCATAGGCAGACAGGTTAGAATGTATAATGTTGAAAACAATGGCAAAATTCGAATTTGCAAAATCCACAGAAATCTTTGTCAGGAAGTTATCTGCAGTATGAGATAAGAGTAAAAGAACGCATGACAAAAAAGATAGGCATGTAACTGAAACAAAGGAGGCAATAAAAATGTTGGACCAGACTGATGGCACAGGAAGAGGTGGCTGATGGCTGCTTCTCACCCTACAAGGGGCATGAGAACGATTATCTTCTACAGACCTGGTATCGCAGAGAATCAGAGCATTTATTACAACTCTGTGGTGACTGCTTTTAGCTGAAGCAACAAAACCAGAGTGCATCCTTCAGACTGACTATGATGTGATCCCCTGTACTAAGAGGTAGAAACTACTTTCTGTGGACATAAGAGCAGCTCCCTAAGACACGCTTATGAAGGAAAAAGCCCTCAAATTACAGTTAACCTAATTTGGAGTTTATCGTAGCAGTATCTTCTCCATTCACCAAGCATATCAAAAGACGAACCTACTGGCAAAGGTAGCTCTTTCTGAAGCCACACAGCTTTACTCCTTTTTCTCCTCTGCTGTACCAAGATGCCTTCACCGGTCCTGCTTTCAAATACTCCGGGAATTCCCTGCCGCACACTGCCAAGGCCAGCCAAAACACACATTTTTCTACTGCCCTGTATTTTAAAAGCATCTGCTGCAGAATGCCACTCTGAAAGAACCACCACATCATATTCCATCATTTAATATTCAACTGCAAAGACCGTGTTAAGTGAGAAGAAAATACTGAAGCTTATACAAAATCACATGACAAACACATAAAAACCAGAATTAAGTCAGACAGACACACAGACATGAGAGAACACTTCCCTGTCTGTGCATGTTGTTGCTGTGGTTTTTGTTTTGTGACTGCCGTTGATCACTAGCCATGACCAAGCAATCATAGCCATTGTGCAATGTTTCTGAGTGACAGTAAATACAAATTATCACACAGAGTCTGCCACACCAGTCAGTCTCCATGGCCATACAACCAATCCTGCAGAGAAACAACAAAATTTCAAACTTCTGACATCAAGAATAGCAATGTCAACAGGTACAGCTGAACTCTGAGGAGGGATTGCGGAAGAATGTTGGGTTTTTCTAAGACAACATAAATTTCATACTTCAGTAAGCTTCCAGGCAAAGTTTCACAAAAATGCTTATAAAGAAACAGACACCAAGGCAAGCAAGGAGTCAAGCACAATGCCCCGACTTTAAACATTACAATAAATTGTAGAGACTAGAACAGGAAGTCAGGCTGCAGCCAAGAAACAAGAAACTGAGAAAAGCATGTAATCCTATGAACTTGCAAGCCGTGACGTTTTTATTTACATGTATGGGTAAGCACATGTACACACCTACAGACAAGCCTAATCTTTCCTCATTGCCTTAAAATAAAGCATCAGACAGTAGTTTAACATTTTGGAAAAAAATCAGCTTTGGTACTGCACAGGAAGATTGTAAACTATTTCAATCTTTAGGTCAAGACTGGCTGTCACCTAGAAAATACTCTAATCCAGAGGGCTTCAATCACAGAAGCCATACAGATTTTTCCCGTGGCAAAGAACGTGGTTGCCAGCAACGCTTCTGTCTGATGGCTGGAGCCTCCACGCGTGCACAGGGCTGGCAGCCTGCGCAGGCACAGCAGCTCTGATGCTTCCCTAAAGCATCCGATCCACCACAGGTACACGGATCAGCTGTACACACCATTTAATGCCTCTGGCACTGTCTGCCCTTGCCAGATGAGGAGGATATGAGCAAGACATCATCTAGGCACTTGATGCAAGGTGCTCGTGGTAAACATCTTTCCCCAGAGCTCCTCAGCCAGATGGGAAGCAAGGCACGGGCCGCATTAGCCATTCCAGCTGCAAAATCTTGTTCTTGGTCACAGTGATTTCTGTGCACCAAGGGAAATCTTTATAACGAGCAGAGGTCTGAGAAACTTTAAGAAGTCCTCCTCATTCCCCACTGCATAGCTTCAACTGAACTCCTCTTCACACACGTAACTCTTCCCATCCTCTTACTACCTCCTAGCACTTCCACTCAAACACTTTCCTAGTAGAAGAAAAATAGTAGTGTGTGAGTGAGGTGTGAACCTTGAGCCCTTTCACACTGATGGGTGGCCCTTTTCCACTTCCACAATGCAAGGCAGGACATGGTTGTGTTGCACAACACCAAACCAGAAAGGAAATAAAGGGATGCAAGTTACTTGTCAGAAAGGTAAGAAATGCAGGATAAAAGGCTACCTAGTTTTCCTTCTCCCTAAATGAGTAGGGTAAAATGTTTTTACAAGTCTTCCTGCATCCCCTTACAATTTATTTCTATTGCCCCTTCTAAAAAAACTACTTTTAATCAACTGCAGTGTTCAATAACTTTACTCAGAGTTTCAAGAACAGTGTCTGAATGACACTTTGTATAAGTGACAATTTCTGAGGCACTAACTTTCAAACTTTGACACACCTTCATGATAATTTTTACATTCCTTCTGCACCCAAAGTTTGAGAAGCACCACACTTCTCAAAAGCAAGAGCATGCCCTGCAGAACATACCCTGTAAAGAAGGGAAGTGAAACTATAGGTAGAAGAAAGCTCTTCAGTTAAGACAGCAATAGAATAAAATGTGGAGAGGAAGAGGAAGCCTGTGGCTGGAACGATTTGCTGAGCCTGTTCTCACCAAGACACTGCTGGACAGATTCGGTATCTTCCAGCTGTCTTTTTTAGACTCCACAAGTCACTCTCTCCAACCCAACGGCTCCCTAGCAATACCCTCGACCGACACCACACCCTGTGCTTTAGGAACTACAATCAGATAGGAAAACGCCAAATATTTCATCCATGTATGGGCTGCGCTAGAGCCCTGCACCCTCTCAAAAGAGGCATTTCATGTCATTCCTACTAACTGCTCCAATCTCCTTTCCCTTGAGCCCTACCACGGTCCTCATCTTGGCATCAAAAAGTTACAAAACTCCAGAGGTGTCACAAGCGGGTTTTGTTCAAAAGACAGCACAGCAGAAGCCCTTGTCCCAGTGATTCAGCCACCTGCTTTTGTTTGATCGAGCCCAGTTTCGTATTTCAAAGACCTGCAAGGAATGAGTCATGCTTGTCTGAGGATACCTGCTTACAGGTTTCATCCTCCCTGTAATTAATGTAATTTAAAAAATATTTCTAGAATTCACACACCAACTCTTATTACAGACTACTACTCTTGCAGCAGGTATTTTGGTCAATGGAAAAACTCCCAAAAGGATTCCAGGCAGAAAACTGCAACAGGCAGTCACTGAAAAATGCCAGTTCTCATTCAGGTTTTTTTGCTGTACAGGATGAAGCTCAGCTTCAAAGACAACATCCTATCTTTGTGAACTCCCCAGTTATGGATAGGACTGCCTGCAAATCTTCTACATGCTAGAAGTCACGCTGCCTCTGAACTCTTCGCAGGAGCAATTTATTCACCAACCTAGAATTTTACATGTGATACTGAACAACTTTTCCAAAGTTGTTTCCCCAACTGCACAAACATAATCAGCTCACGAGGCTGCTGAAAGCAGCAGTTCTGCCATCTGTCTGCTTATTCCCACCTCACACTTGTGCAGGCACAAGTGCTTGTGAAGCCACGCAATCATCTAGAGCACATCAATCTCTGTGAAAACTAACCAGGGAAAAAAACAAAAATTACGATTAGATCATTTCTCAGTCTGTACAATCATGCAGGCTGGCACGAGTATGGGAATAAGCAGAAATGATACCACCAATTTTAACGGCAGCACCATTTGCTGAGGTCCTTTGATGCAGCAAGTTTTCACCAGGTCTAGCAACTAAATCTGAAGAACACTTAAGTGCACATAAGAATTTTAGAAAAATACAAATCATTTGACTTAATTTGCTATTGTGGTCTTGTTAAAGTAAGAAGTGGGAGAAGAAAGATGAAGTGATCTGCTGGTTACTAAGAGGAATCAAAGTGCTTACTGGAAAACGTCTCAGTGGCAAGATCTTCACCCCGCCTGAGTTTCCTCAACTAATGAAACAGAGACAGTAGCACTAACCTGTCCAACAAAACATTCTGCAACACAATTAAAACGTGATAACAAGGTAATATTGTTACAGAGAGACACAGACAGAATTCAACTCTCTGACAGCAATGAAAGAGTGAAATGGCACAAAGCTGATGCCGTAACCTATAGCAGTCTGGGAGGGAGAACAGATACAGGACAATGCAAAGCAAAATGGCTACTTAGAGCAGCAGTTCCTAAACAGCTGGTATCTACAAAAGGACAGACGTGGATTTACAAAAGACCTGGGTAAAGAAACTCACAGTGGAGTCTCCCTGCCCTTCTTTCATTATGGGTACTCTGATGTAACCACATAGGAGTGATGAAGAGCATATAGGGAAGACTTGCTGGGGTGGCAGGTTAAGTAGAAATCCACAGAGCCGGGTTGTCATGACAGCAGCTGAAAGTATGCAAGAGACGTATAGATCCTGGGGGTTAGAACAGCGAGGACTACAAACAAGATCATTAACACATTATCTTAAACACAGAGAAGCATACACTACATCCCATTAATGTAACACGGACTGCATGATAACCGTCTGCATCAGTGAGGGTGCATGAGGGTCTAGGACATACACAAAAAAGATCTGTATTCATTACATACCAATAAAGTACAGGTTCTCGCAGATGCGATAGCCATGCTATACATAAGAGGAAACAAGCGTCGTGCACTCTGGTGGACCAACGCCCTCAAGTCTCAGCTGAAGCTTGGAAACTCACCACATGAGCTCCATCCCATTTGAAAACAAAGTAAACCAGGGGAAACTTAATTTCAACACCACCTTATGTTCACTTTGCATTCAAACAGACTTGGAGCATGCAGCGACTCGATAACTCATCCCAGCTGAGAGGAAGTAACTTCCTGTCAGAGAGAAGTTACTCCCTGAAAGGTCTGAACTCCATCTGCAACAGCACGGCGAGTTCCCCAGCGCAGGCAGGCTGCAGGTGCTGACATGCTGGGCAATGCCATCGTGGCAGGTCACTTCCAAAGGCAGGAGGGCACAGGGTTCAAGACGAACACTGAGTGGCCAGGGGTGGGAACGAAGCAGGCCCTTGGCAGACAGTTTTGCAAGGAGACTCAGGAGGCAGAGGAGAATGGGAGTAACAGGTGTTTATGCGATCTGTTCAAAACTCTGCGAATTGCATGTGGTGGATTACTCAGGGACTCGAGATGTCTAACATTCAGTGATCTTCAGGGACTGTTACAAAGCAAGGACTCTGCACAGTTTGAGACCAAAGTAGCGTTACGAGTGCCTGGCACAGAGAACATACTGGTACACCAGTGCTCACGAATTTGGGATTTGCACAACAGGTCTCTTACACTGAGTACTCACCATCCAACAGTGGTCAAGCAGAGGCCCATACTCATGCAGAACACATGGACAGAAGAGAGGCTGCCTAGTGAAGGGGTCCCAGTAAGGGCTACTGGTGAAACCAGCACGGAGTGGTCTACTCAGGCGCTACTAAACACAGACCAGGAGCGGGGAGAGGGCACCGACCATGGGGCACAGGGTGAAGCGCCTGCAGTGGGACGTCCCCTCGAAGCCAGGGCCCCGTGGAGCCTGACACGACGCGCTCGCACAAAGGCGGGTTGCTCGGAGCAGGGCGCTGCCGGGGCAGGCCCGGCCCGGCCGGAGGTGTCAGGGAACAGCAGGGAGATGCCACTAGCGAGTCCCGAGCATGACGGGCCAGGAGCGGCTCAGCAGGGGTTAACAGTGCGACCGGCCGCCGGGGAGCACGCCGCAGGGGAGCGAGGCGCTTCCCGAGGCGAGCCGGGCGCGGGAGGGCAGCGCGGCCACCGGGGCACGCCAGGGAGACCGCCCGGCGCCCGCACGGCCGCGGAGCGGGGGCGCCCGCGGGCCAGGCCCCGGGACAAGCGAGCCGCGCGGGGCCAGGCGAGGACAGGGACCGGGTGGCGGCGGGGAAGGTGCCGAGCGAGGGGGCGGGTGCCGGCGGGGCGCCCGGCCGGGGGAGCCGGGCGGGACGGGCGCGCACGAGGCGCCCACGAGGGCGGGCTTTGGGCGGCGGGTCGGGACACGGCGGGCCAGGGCACGGCGGCGGCGATACTCACTAGGGGTCGTTGGTGAAGCGGGGGCTCCGCGGGGGCTGGTAGCCGTACAGGTGACAGTAGAGCACATCGAAGCAGAAGCAGCACATCTCGGCCGACACCACCATCTTCCTGCAGCCGGGCCCGCCGGAGCCGGCGCCGGGGGAGGAGAGCAGCGAGGCGGCCGGCGGGGAGAGGCCGGCGGGGCCCCCGCCGCAGCTGGGCGGCAGCGGCGGGGAGAGGGCGCAGCCGGCGGCGCCCCCCGCCAGCCCCCCAAGGCCGTTGAGGCGGGGGCCCCCTGGCGGGGGCAGCGCCCCCGGCTCGCCCCCCGCCGCCGCCGCCCCGCCGCAGTGGGAGCCGCTGCCGCCGCCTCCCGGGCCGGCCGAGCCCGAGGGAGGGGAACTGGAGAGTTTCTGCTTCTTCACCCCGCAGCAACCCGCCGCCATCTTGGAGCCGTCTCCCCCCACGCAGCGCTTCCGACCCATGGCGGGGGGGCCGGCCGACCGGCCGGGGGACGTGCGGCGGCCCGCTCCGCCTCCTGCCGGGCCCGCTCCGCCTGCAACGGGGAGGGGGCGGGAGGGAAGCGGCGGGAAAGGGGGAAGAATGAATGGGGAGCAGGAGAGAGAGGAAGATGGAAGGGGGGGAAGAGACAGAAAGAGCTGCGTTAGAGCGACCCGGTGAATGGCCCCGGCTGACAGGGCCGGCGTGAGGGGGCAGCGCGGCCCGCAGGTGTGGCGGCCGCGGCGGGGCCTGGCGGCCTTTCCCCTCCCCTCCACACGCCGAGCCACCCCTCTCGCCTTCCCCCCGTGCTTTTTCTCCTCCTTCTGCCAGGGAAGTGGAGCAACTCCACCCCGCGTGCTAAAAAAAAAAAAGGAAGAATAAAATAAAATAAATCAGCCCACCAACCCCAGCTCCGCCGTGCGGCAGAAGCAAAGCCCTTGAGATGGTTAAAAACACCCCGCTAAATAATTCAGGTGACCTGAGATGCCTTTCTCTTGGGAAGAGAAGGGAGGGGAAAAAGTGTTGGAGTCGGCAGGCAGGAAGGCTGCAGACAGCGCTTGGAATCACCTATTAAACATGCAATTGTGATGG
Source organism: Bucorvus abyssinicus (assembly GCA_009769605.1). Classification (NCBI taxonomy): domain Eukaryota; kingdom Metazoa; phylum Chordata; class Aves; order Bucerotiformes; family Bucorvidae; genus Bucorvus; species Bucorvus abyssinicus. Next base: position 3,414,510 of record CM020039.1, on the reverse strand, counting down.
CTAAAAGCCACTGGTTTTATAGATATATATAGATACATATTTCATTACAGCTTTGGCAATTAGTTCATATCCAATAAGCAGCGGCTCAGCACAGGCCCCCAGCTACAGGGCAAGCGGCCCTGACCGTGTGAGACCACGGCCCTCCCTGGCTTCCTCATGGCAAGACCTCTGGGGAAGGGAAGTCCAGCGGGGAAAAGAGGTGGGGTCCTGCAGTGCTCCAGACATCTAAAATTAGGCTTACTGAGATACCGAGGTGGGAGAGGAAATGTGTTTTATGTTAGCCTCACACATAGATAAATCTGAATTTATGGAGAGACTTGCAAACAGCCATAAAGCGCTTCAAAAGCTGTGTGTATATATGTTTAGAAAATAACACTTCACCTGTCAGTGTTACGTGGCCATCTCTGGCATGGGATGTAACAGCTGTTTAACATAGAATAGCAACACTACAACACCGAGGAAGACAAGGGAGTGAGGACTGCCACGTCGAGTTAAAATAATACCACAAGTTTACAGAGACAGTCATTATCCAAGCTAAAATGCAGTCTGCAGAAAGTTTTCACGGTCCCCAGCTGATAAAGCTTTACATTTCTTGTTGGCAATGTTTTCTCTAGCATCCTCATGATCTTAATTTTGTCTGGATCTTGTACTGTCATGGGTTTGAAAAGGAAACTCTCCATTTACTAGAGCTCTTATGGGTTAAAAAGCTCTTGGAGGGTTTCTGTGCAAATACTGGCCTAAACTTCTTAAACTTCTCTTGCTTTGACTGTGAACCACAGCCTGAGGTGAAACAGCTGCAGGGAATAATAGCAACCGGAAAGGAGAATTAGACAGTGTAAAGCAGTCTTTTCTATTTTTTAGTGTAATGTTTATGTTTGGAGCTGGCGGGTACTTGAGGAGGGAACCCAGCTCCCCTCTCTCAAACAACTTGCAAACAAGGCAAGAACAAAGGCAGTGTTTTCCACTTTGGAGATTCATTTGTTTGAAAGCAGTTAGCAGTGACACCTTCTGTTGCTTTTGGGAAAGGGTTTCTCAAGGTATTGAATTCTGGCCTTTTCTGGTTTGTTTTTTTACTGTCCTACATTCTTTAACACCAACGTTTCTAAAAATATCAAGTAATTGCAAAAGCTTATGATACAGACAAAAATGTAACTCGTTCACTCCGCCGGGACAGGTTATTAGTAAGGTTCAGTGCCAGTCTCAGCGCTAGGACCAATACCCTGATGCCGTATCGAGACGATACGATCACTTTTTGTTTAAATATTGCATTGCAATGGTCCCTGAATGAAAGGGTCAGTTAAATATATTCCTCATTCATTAAAACCACCTTACTTTTCCCACCTCTGCAGATGTTCTTTGCTGTATTTGCCGACAGTCGTGCTCTGGTTTTACCTCAATGCAGCATAATGGAAACCAAATCTCTCTATTGTAGAGACAACAGCAAAGATACAAACACAAGCTTGGAAATTATTCTTTAGTGGAATCAGGAAGACACAATTGTGTTTTCAAATATTTTTGTCTGTGTCTTGAAGCGGTGAGAACTGCAGACTCGCAAACCAATTTTTATAGCTCAGTGGAAAATTTCCATTTGAAGAAGGGTTTATTCTTTGGGCAAGATGACTTTAGTTAACTGCAGCCTCTGTGTCATTGGCCCTTTGCTTCGGTTAAGCCTCAAGGACCTTTACATTTCTTACTACAAGGAGCCCTGAATGCGTTCAGTTCCTTCGCATATATAGTATTTCTCTGTTTTGCTGACTTTAGCAGATGTTCTCCTGTTGGCTGATGACTGTGCTGTGCCTCATGCAGTCAAAGGTACTGCGTGAACTCAGGATAAAAAGCAAACTCCTCTAGCAGTACTAATGGATTCAGTATGGGAGTGCAATTAGACCAGCTTAATTTCGGTGTGATGTGGCTCTCCTTTATGACTCCAGCTGTTTAGCGCTATTGCTCACCTTGTGTTCTAAAGCCCCAGTGATTTTAGAATTGTCACTTGTGTTACAAGTGAGAGAGTGAAATTAATTTTTTTAATTAAAAATCACAACCCATGATTCTTGAAAAGAGCTGTCAGAGAAATGATGGTAAGAAAAATGGTATTTTTGCAGAAAGGTATTTCTCAGTGACCCAAAGCTGCTCTGAAGAATTGCCCTTCTCACACAAAAAAGTCAGAATGGCTGGTCTCTGGGGGAAATGGTATCCTGACGGACATCATCCAATTCCTTTTGAATCCAAGGTGAAATTTGCACTGACTGGAGAAGTCGGATTGTTCTCAAGTACGCCAAAAGATTATTTATGCTCTCAGTATCTTACAATCTCATTACAAGAACAACCAGAGCAAGGAAACAATGAGCCAAAATTGGGCTGCCTCGGTAAGCAGGAGTGATATAATCCTTTCCTTGTTAGTATCAATTCTTTTAATAGGCACTGTGACAGGTGAGGGATTTAAAAGGGGACTTAAAATAGCACGTTTAGGCTGTGGTTCCGTGTGCGTTTCTGCAGTAGTAGTAATGTTGGTTTAAGCAGCTCTACCTCAGCTAATTGTTCTCTTTCCTGTCCCACCCATGCAGTTAATGTTCATGCAGCTGTTTGTGCAGATGCAAGGCAGAAGATCAAGCTAAACAAAAAATTATTCTTTTCCCTCGATTATTTTTCAGCCAAATCAGTTCTCCAGTCTGTTTTATCGGAGGGCTGCACAAAAGTCTCTGTTGGCATATTGCAGTGCCTATACAAAACTGGGAATGAATAGCCTTGGGCAGCTTTAACAGTACTGGTGGAAAATGAGAAGATGCAGCCTGAAGTGGCATTGTACGTATTTATGGGGAAGCTGTCAGAAATCACAGAACTGTTTGAATTTTAAAGCATAGGTGGAGAAAGCCAGCTGAAGAAAGATAAGGGGTGGATAAAGGACCTTGAAAATGAAGGGAAGTAGTTTATACTTGAGACTCTGGAAGAGTCAGAGCTAGGGAATGAAAGGAAGGGAAACAGAAAGCCCTCATTCAAAATACGTAGTTTTCCACTTTCTTAGAACTAAAGGAAACCTTCTACCACAGTTAATTCTGTAAAAACCAAACTCCAAAACCTGAACTGTCTAAACAGCCAGCAGCTCTATGAAGTTGTTAGTTACTACTCTAGTTAGTTATTATTCTAGAGAAGAGCCTGTACTTACATCTCCCCAAATTCAAATGTTAAATTATATCTTTGTTTCTTCCCATTGTAAGGACCTTTTTTGGATGGACCTGCCATAAAACTCAAATATTTACATGCTGAGAATTCCTTTGGTCTGAGGAGTTTCCACCCATTGTGGAGATGGTCTAGACAACTCTCCCCTTGCCCTGCAGCCTACAAGGCATTATGGGTGTAGCTGGAAGAAAGCGGGTTTGCCTCTTATTACTTTCTCACATTATTGCCAAACTGGGCTATCACACTCTTGAGGCTCGTGTGAGTTTTCCTCAGTATATTCTGCTTCGACAGAACAGTTGCTGTTCTTCAGTACGCTCCCTATCTCAGCTGTCCCCAGGAGAAATTAGATGCAGCTCTGAATCTAGGCCAGAAAGTGTGCACAAAATCCAATAAAGTTAATGAAAGTTAACTTGCACATGGCTGAGAACTGGAATTGTTCCTACCAGTTAGAGGCCATATCCTGCTATTGTTCCATATATCAAGCCCCTATTGAAGTCTCTTCTAAAAAATCTTGTACAAAAAGCCATCTCAGGATGTGATACCAGCCAGCAGACAAAAGGTCCTCACATGTTGTTACTGGAATCCTGGCCCTGTTTCGTGTTTTGAGCTGTGTTATAATTTCATCATACTGTGAATCCAATCTGTGTTATTTTAAAAGTAACATTGTTTTATAGACATTTTTCACTCTTACACAAATTTAGGGTTTGATCCTGTTAAACCATCTGTGCATGGAGGTTGCGCTGCAAAACTGGGCATTGGTTTGTTAAAAAAACCCCACAACGAAACACCCAAAACAAACAAAAAAGCCTCTACCAAATGACACACACACATCCCCCAACAAACAAACAAACAAACAAGAAAGCCAAAAACCCACCATGTATTCTGAAATGTTATTTGTCAAACTAAATGTCTGGGACTGGACAGTTTTCTAACTAGAGATAAAACTGTTAAGTGTGTCAATGGAGTCAGAAAAGTTATTAAATTAAAAACCTGAGGATCAAAGCACTTGCAATAAATGAAAGGTGAGACTAGCAGTAGCTTGTTAATGGAATTCTTTTCGCTTAATTCTGAGAGCTGGAATGTTCCTCAAATATTATGTTAATGCAGTAGTCAGTCTTTTTTTGAGTGTATTTTTCCATTGTAGAGCAGTAAAAGAAGATGTAGCTTGCATAGCTCTATTCTCAATATAAATTCACCACGGTTTCATTGAGGTCAGTGGAGCTCCAGTGGTTTATGCTAGCTGATACATTAATAATAAGCCTTAGGACATATTTTTTGACATTGCTGTTTGTAGTTGGTCTCCTTCACAAAATATTTTCCACTACTGTACAGCAACCATATCTATTAACAGCATTTCTCATTTCTGAACAGTCCAAGGTGCTGTCTTTGAGAGTTTTAAGTTAATATTTAGAACAATATATGGGTGTCTGTTTATCTGGTGCAGTCAAACCTAGCAACAATCTAACAGGACACAGCAGCTGAGGTGTATTAGGAAAAAATGTAATCATTAATTTTCAAAGGAATGAGTACGTTAGGAGGCTAGAATGCAATCGCTGAGAGTTAAGATCTGATCAGGACCCCACGATTACATGCCTGTTTGTTTCTAAGAGTTGCTCTAGATCTTTAACCATCCCAACTGCTCAGCACTTGATTTTATATCTCATCTAAAACCACCAAAATGAAACTTTTAGGTCAATTTAGTTAATGCTAGGAGCAGAAATTTCAGAAAAGAGGAGGATATTAGCCATGTTAATTGATCGTTAACAATATAACTGGGACGACGGAAACACTCCTGTGTACGGAAGCTAACGGGCATGAATTTTGATCTTCGTTTTGATGTAAGACTCCGTTGAGCTTCATTCTTCAGATGTTATTTAATTTTCTTGTGAAAGGATTTAATTTCTTCTGGCTGCTGCTTTTGCTATCTTTTCGCACATTATCTAGATTTTGGTGTGGAGGAATTCCACCTCCATTCCCTAATGGCGAAGTCTTAGCTCAGGTTCATGCTCCCTTGCTCTGGTATTGCTCAGATCGCATTGAAGCTGTCACCTCTCCACTCCTTCCAGAGAAATGAGATATACTGTTCTTTTCTCCAAAGGCTGAAGAACATTTTTCTTTAATGTTTGTGAGTAGCAAAAAAATCAGTAAATCCTTCTGCTTGCCCTTTACCATTCTCACTTCTATAAAAGAACCTGTTATCTCAAAATGGCCAAGAACCGCTGCCGCTGTTCCAGGTGGGAACATCTAATCACCCTATATTGGATGGTTTTAGTCACCCCTCATGAAATATTTTGGCTATTGTTTTGAAATAATGTTCATTAGCTGCAGTAGACTAATGCAGTTTATAAAAATAAGCATATCAGTCATAAGTATTTCTCCTTCTTCAGTATCGTAACATTTTTTATTGAATGTTACGATATATTGAATGTTATGATATATTGAATGTTATTTTCCTTTTCCCCTGGAAGTATTAGCATTCTTTACACTCAGTGCCTAAATTACTTAACCTTATCTCTTCCAGGGCTTCTGATCTGTATATGCCATGCTAATGTCAAGTCAGTCATCCTTTCTGTGACTGGTTTTATAAAATCACCATTTATGTCACGCTGGTGCACTTCTCTTTTTCTGCGCAAAGAAAAAACTGACAAATGCCAGTGTTTTGCCATAAAGGTGTTGGTGCTCCAGTGCTATCAACCTGTAACTGCTAAAAGCACTAAATGGGTTGTCTTGGAAGAGTTGAGACATCTAAAGAGAACTTTAATTAATAGCAGATATTACCCTTTGTGGCAAAAAGCCAGCAGAGCTCCAGCAAAACCTTTCTGATTGCAGTTGTTGCTTTCGCCGTTGGCAGTTTGTGAGTGCAGCTCCAGAAATGCTGATCCTCATCTCTCTTCGGAGTCACCTCTCACCCTCACCCCTATCTGCTTTTACATATTCAGTCCTGAAGATTCTTCTATTTTTTTCTTTTGGGTGTGGTAGCAGAAGCCAAACAGCTCGTGTGCACCACATCTGTAACTTTCTTGTACCCCAAAGGCTTTAGAGGAGGAGACTACCAAGCCTGAACCCCAGTCCTGCAAGCTTCTGAATAAAATAGAATCTGTGGAAGCTGGTAGCATTCAGTACCTCGCTATTCTTAGTTACTTATTCATTAGTTCTAGTGCTTCCTTTCTGTAGGATTCATGTTCTCCAGCATAGTATTTTGTAATGTACTTTCTGTTGCAAAAGCCAATTATCCTTTCAAACATGTGTAAATCAAATTACTCCGATGGAGTCAAGAGAATTTCACTGTTGCAGAATGATGAGTTCAAAATCAGGCCTTTAAAACCTGTAGGTTCCCTTGTAAATTGATGATTTTAAATTGTCTGTTCCTTGGTCTCCTGAGCTATCCTGTGCTTTCAAGGAAAGTGGTATTTGTATAGATACAAGTCCATGCACAAATTCCAAATTCCATCAAACAAAACTGTATGTCTTCTCATTCTTCTTATCTCCCACATTTTTTTTCTCACTCTAGGGAAGGGCCTGCAGGCTGCCTGCTGGTGGTGATAATTCTTGTCACGGTTATTTAACGTATAAAATAAGTACATTACATTCGTTTTGAATAAAAAGCAGCTCATAAGCGTGCAAGCTTTAACATTGTTTCACCCAGTTCTTGGCCCAGTAGTGTTAGCCCTCTTGTGCACTTTTCCTTTTATTCACTATTTCTGATATTCTGATATTTCACATTAGCCGTATCACTCAGTCCCTCCTATCTGACATTACAGCCATGAAAGACAGACCTTTTGTTTTTAACATGATCGTTATTTAAATAAAGTAAAAAGTACTTTAAAAGAGTAAATAGTATTTCTTCAACTATGAAAGAAGTCACAGCATTCAGGAGGCACTGTTGCTTATTATGTTTTTCTGCTACCCGATATAAAACGTGATGTTACAATCTTTAACATAGACAAATATCTGTGATTGTCAGGACTTGCACCAGAACTTTGGTTTGCATGCTTGCTTTTCTCAGTGTTAATACTCTAATAACCTACTGACTGCCAGAGATTGCACAGGGGTACTTTGAGTTAAACACTGTACATTTGAGTTGAGGAAATGGCCATTTCCATGGAGAAAAAAGTAATTGAGATAATCCTGAACACTAAAAACCTGTCCTTTTGTTACTTCAACTGAAAAAAAGAACTAGTTTGCTTGTGAGTTTTAAAGTAAAACTATAAATATATTAATCTAGTGGTTCCAAAAATGGGATTCTGGATTTGTTACGATCTCCCTTGAAAATGTATCTTTATAATAATTCATTCTTTTTGGTTGGCATTTCTAAGGAACGTTTCAAAACTGGAAGAGTCACTGTGACATACTTGAGGAGAAGTCGAGCACAGCATGTTAGATCTAAGGAACTGTTGCTGAAATATTTCAGGGCTGTCACTTCATGGGGTAAATTCTCACAGCTAACATTCAGTTTACATTAGGGATTTAGAAGGAATTTGGAAATAATTTAATAAAAAACTCCATGTATTTAACTCTGGAAAAAACCCACCAAATCAAAGTCTGAATTCTCTGTTTTTCTATTGCTTAGTTTGTGTTTGTTTTCACAGGTCAAAGTCCCGCTGTCCAGTGTCATCACATTCAAATCCTGCTGTGACCTGTAAGTATCTCCCCTCTACATTTGCTATTGCCGTGGAAAGCTGCATGAAAATTCTTGTGATCACTTCATGAGTACTGAAAATGTGTCTTTCATTGAACTGTCATTAGGCATTATGTATCAGGGTACTGTTTGTCTTCTGATGTTAAATGTGTGTAGTTTGAGCATATATGCTTATAGGACAATGCATCTACATTTTAAAATACCAGCTTATGATAATCTCATTCATTGCATTCTAAACAGAATACTCGCAGCTTATCAAATCTAATTCTGTTTCTAAAGGTACCTTTAATTTTAACCTAGTTCTTTACCTGGTTACATCAGAACTGAAAGTTATCAAAGAAAAATATTACATTTGCCCTTTGATGAACAATTACCAAGCGTTACATGTTCAGAGTGAAAAATGGAGAGCATTTTATTTTATGAGTCCGGTAACTAATAGTGAATTAGAATAAAACTCCTGTGGGAACACATTTGACATTCACATGAATAACAGATGAGTTCATTATGATCCCCTGCTTATAAAAAGAATGGCAAATGAATTCATAATTATTAAGCCTTTAAAAATAACACGTTCCCCCAAAAGATACAATTCTGCATTAAATACTCAGCTGCGGTTCAGCTGCGGGGTTCTGAAGAACCTGAAATGAAATGGTAGCACAGCATATAGCAGAAACTGAATGGCAGACTGATGGTTTGGTCATTTGCCACGTTCTTTAACTGCTTGGTAGCCAAAGTAATGAAGATTCATATTCTCTTTAATACATCGACTTAATTCTGGAATTTGTAGATTAATCTTGCTTCCAAAGCAGAGAATTAGATCTGTGGTGCATGAATGGATTATGCTGGGTATATGTATAAAGAGGAGGATTACAGCACATATGGCTACTGCCATGTACTCATGTTCTAAGTGCCTGTGGGCATCTCATTTGAAATATATATTAGAGTTGGATTTTGTAGGGCTTTTTTGTTGCTGGATATGTGATTGTATATATGACATTCAGGACAGTTATTTTGCTCGAAGTGACATTCTCAAATACTTGCCAAGCTGTCACATTAGCATACCACTCACAGCCTGGCAGGATACAGCTCTTGTGGGAGTCGTAACCTCTGTCCTGTGGTGACACTAAGAGCACAAGGGTCCCAAAGGTTGCCTTGTCTGCCAGACAGAGAAGGAAGTAAGAGATGCTGAGAACAAAGTTCAAAGAACACCGCAGAGGACTTACAGAGGAGAAAGGGGATAAGGAAAATCCTGTTCTTTGAACTACCTGCATCAAGGACATAAACAGAAAAGGGCTCAGAAGTAGATCAAATTAAGATCGTTCTAAGTGCTGTCAGCACCTAAAGAGATGCAGAATTCTTGTCTCCTCAAATCTTCTGTGTGATCTTGATAGCCTTTATGGAGGACCCAAACCCAGTCAGATAAAAAATAATGGTGTATCAGAGAAACTAACTCCTTCCTGAGTCCTGTGGATTGCTGGCTGAAGTGTGTGGTTTGATGACAACTATTGGCTTAATGCAGAGTTTCAGCTCTTATGGGCCCCATGAGGACAATGCAGGAAGCCTGCGCTGTCTTGATGTATGAAGTGAGTGGCATATCTGGCGTATTCATACATTCACAGATTCCAAGACCAAGGAGATAATAATAGCCGTTCATGCTAACTGTCCTCCATACGCCTTCTTATCCCCTGAATGATAAATTACAAGTTTTGAGGTTTGATTAGTTTTTTGGGGTTTTTTTTTTGCAAAGCTGATACATTATGAATGTATTTCTTATGAAACGTTTGAAATTTCTATTTTAAAACATTCAGCGTCTGATGGAAAGATACTAACTTGTTTATACAGCATTTACTATTACAATATATTTATGATCATCAATATTTGAGGTAATTGTTATTATAAGCAAGTGCATGAGAAGAGAAATGCTGTGATATCTCTCCAGCTGATGACAATGGGAAAGGCATGTACTTTTTACTTAGGAAAATCTCATGGCATTACCTTACTGTATCCACTTAGAAGTTAGGGCATCAAAAAACAGTCTGCTTTAAAAATGTTGGGAAAGTCACCAAAGTCAATGTCACATCATCTCTGGTCATCAGTGTCCCAACCATATGATCCCTCAGCAAGGCCACTGCTGGTCATCATCCAACATCAGTGTGCAAAAAAAACCCTGAGAAACATTATCAGGTAGTTTTCTGTTCATTACACACATTTCATTATTCCAATGTTTGCTCTTAATTTTCTGGGTAAATGCAAGCCTGCTTCATCACCCTTCAGTGGGAAAAGGGAGTCCACGAAGCTCGCAGAAAGCTGTAAATTAGTTTTGACAAAATCTGAATAACTGTGGTCACTAAGTGTCCTTTTGGAAAATAAGGAAAGGAAAAATGGCAGAAAGGAATTAGTACTTGGAATGGGTGAGTCCTGACTAAGAATCAGAGGAGTGACCGTGTCTGAGAAGGAAGGGCAAAATTCATACAAGGTTTGCTTTATTTTTGAAAGGAAAGAGGTACAGTTGTGAGGAGATTTGAGTAATTTCTGTTAGGATTAAAGTCTTGCCTTCAGAATGTGCTTACAATAAGACAAGTCTCAATCTGAATCACCTCAATTTGTGATGTGTTGTCTTGCAGCAGATAGCAAAACATGTTTGTTCTAAATCTTACGAAACAATAATTATAGTAAGTAAAGGCAATTGGCAGTGATTGAAATGCTAATAATACACTGCATTTCAAACATTCGTTTAACGTGACCTCAGCCTGTTATTTTACTGCTAGAGAACAAACCTCTCTCAAATTGCACTTGTCTACCACTAAAATGCTCCGACAGTATACACACTACCCAAATTAGGGTTAATTGCTAATAATTTATTCACCAGAAGGTTTGCTATTATCAGCTTTGTTTATGTAAAGTGGAGATTAAAAAACAGTTCTCTTTCTTGCGAACTGCTGTGCAAAATTCATCTGCTCTTATTAGATGTCATTATCTCATAGGAATTATATGAGATTCCACTCATAACAGGAAAAAATATAACCAAATGTAATAAAGGACTCAAGAAAATTTTTTGTATTTTAGTTGGCTGAACACTATTTATAAGTGTAAAATCTGTAATATGTGTTATAACACTTCTGTTCTACCTCCAAGTAATATTGCCATAAAAATTCATGCCAAGACAGTAATAAAGCTTGTGAGGGTAGTATGTAGATACCATGTATAAAGATTTTTTTCTTTTTAATTTTTTTTATTTTTGCATTACCCTATCTCCTGTCCCAGTGCTTTTTGCGGCTCTGATTCAGAATGTCAAGAACTCAGAGATAGGTTTATTGGGTAAACATATAAATAACTGCACCTCTACCTTTGTATTAAATAATGAAAATCACATCCAAGCTCTTGTGAAGAAGATGTGCTGTCTGAAATTTCAAAGAGATTACGTATGTGATATTCCTTTTAGCTACTATTTTGATAATTATCTTTTTCTTTGTCACATATCTCACTGATCCTCAATTGTATTTGTTTCAAAGGATGGGAGGCCTCTTAAAATAATTGATATTTTTACTTAGAAATTTTAAGAGATCAAAAAAGATAAAAAGCTCCTCATCATAAAGTTCAAGCTATCTGACAGCCTCTGGATGTAACTCCTTCCTTTTCCAGTGTGTTGACCTTTCTCAGTTCTAGGGAACGCACAGTATTCTACTCATAGCCAACAGAGAAGATGAGGAGAATCCAATTAGTTCCTTACCCTCTGTAATTTAGGAGCTATAGTCACTAGATGATTAAAATTCAGCTATATACATCATTACAGTTATTAACATACAAATGCATTTAAATTTCTTATTTATGAGCTTGCACATCACTGCTTGTTCACCAGTGGCACAAGAAAATGTAGTTTTATGTTGATAATGAATTTGGTTTTGCTTGCAAGCACTGGAAATGTGGTGCAATGTTTCTGTTTTGAACACCCCAAGATAATTTTAAAAGCCAAGTAATGTATTTATTTTAGTAGGCTGCTTGGAAACATTTGCTCTATTTTTTTATTCTTGCAGCTTTTTACTGATTTTCCTTTTCTATCCATTAAAGTTAAATGCAGAGGTTTAATGTTTTAGATCATGTTCTTTCAGACAACTGAATACATGCCTCTACATGTTACAAACTCGGTAAATACAGTGCCTTTTTTCAAAGAAAATGTCTTGAGGAAATAGCCATTCCTCTTCCAGAAGTAATCTCACAGTTGTGGGGACTTGGTTTTATTTTCCAGTTGTTATTCTGCAGAGATAATTGGTTAGGGTTTTATCCAAGGATTTTTGAAATCGGTGGAAAGGTCGTGGGCTTTGGATTGAGGTCTCATGGGGGGAAGAATATATTCCTTCCTGCGTCAGAGCCAGCCCAGAAAGGAGACAGAAAGATCCCAGGTGTTCATGGTTCAACTATCCTGACCTCAGCACGGCTGAGAGATGTTCAGTGGCATAAGCGAGTGAAGAACGGGGCATGGGATTCTGCCATAACCACCCCATTTTTCTGTCATCATTATGCCGGGGCAAGTGTGGAGTGGTCAGTGCAGGAGCCAACCCCAGCAGTCTCCTTCCTCTGGCAGGCTGCAAGCCCAGCCCGGCTTGTACTGCCTGAGCGGTGCCAGCTGGGTAGATCTCGTGCTACCTGAGCAGAGCCAGCTCCTGGGTGGTTGGCCTTGGTGGTGGAAACTCTTCCCGCAGAGGACTGCGAGAAGGGCAGAGCTCCGCCTGCCGTTAAGTTCCCTTTATTCTCAAACACTGCCAGAGCCTGGTACAAACCAGTGCTGCATGTCTGCGCCTATGCAGACTTTGCTGCATAACTTCCAGTTGACTGGAGAGATAAAAATAATCCCTGACATAAATCAACTTCATTCTGCCTCAGGACATAATTTAAATACCTTCTCCCGAGTGTTCTTCCGTCTTTATAAAAGCAGCAAGTTCACTTTCTAGCCTTCACACTGTAATTATAGAAAACGTTTCATGAGGGACTCTGTCCCAGTGAGCAATACCAGCAATATCAACTGGGGGCACAGTGGCAGGAAACAGAAAGGTATTTTAGAAAGGCTCTTGAGTATTTCCTTTCCCAAGATGGTAGGGCCAAAATGTTGCTTGAATTTATGAATAGAGCTGGACAAAAATTTTCAATTATTTTAAAATTCCTAATGTACCAGGTTTGAAAGGACTGGGACCATTCTTGAGATTAAGTTGAACTAGACAAATAATTTCAAGTGGAATAATAGGAAAAATATGAAAACAGTTTCTCAGTATTTAAAGGAAATATTTTAACATGCTTAAAATGAGATTTTTCATCTTTTGAAACTGAAATACCACTTTCCTCTTCAAAATTCGTCTAAAAAAAAAAAAGTAAAATATCTTTTTTTAAAAAAGGCATGAAAAGTTTTATTTTTAATTAAATGTATTTCAGGTTTACCTGGAATTAAAATTACTTGGTTTTTACTTTTTAAGGAAAAAAAAAATTGTGTGGGCTCTATGTGAACTGAGGTTTCTGCTTGCTTCTTTCTGGCTTCTTGGTTTGGCTACTGAACCGGACTGGACTTCACTTGCTCTGGTCTATTTGTGAAATCTTCATGAGACACTGTCCTGATGATGTTCAGGTGACTTGTGAAAAGACAGTTGCTTAAGGAGAATAGTTCCTCTCTTGGGCTGTACCAGTGTTAGACCTTGAGCCTTGCTGCACACTCTGCCTGTGCCATACTCCTGTTTTTGGGGACGAAAATGTAGTGTGCAAGGACTTGTGATTTCAGCAGGCTACAGATGAAAAGGATGAGTTGTGATGCGATTGTGGAACACCAACCTAAGGTATCGTTAGCTCCATATACATTGAGTAAAAGAGACCTTATCAGTCACAGGTCTTTCCCTTCATGTTCCTATTCTTCTCCTTCATGTTCCTTGTTCTCCTGTCAGCCACCAGTTCTACTTCAAACAAATATGACATTTAAATTTTTCATGTGAAGTTATAGAGTAGGAGATGAAAACTTCTGGTGCCCAGCCAGACTCTCTTTTACTCAGGGTGATCAGAGCAACTCAAAGGCTGAATCTGCATATCTGGGGTTCTTCTCTCATTATTTGTATTGGCCCTGTGTGGCTGGCTTGGAAGGATCCTTAAGGATTTCAGAAGGTGTTTTTTTCAGTCTTCATTGTCACTACAACACTGTGGACCTTTGGAAGGTCAGAATGCTGATATGGTTTCCTGAGAAGTCTTCACAGGCTTTCCTAAGGGAAGGGAAGTAGATGATGACATCAAGTGCTACATGTCTCCATTCAGAACAGCACTTGAGCACGTATGTGAGTACAAATTTGTGTGTAGTATTCCCCTCTCATATGGGAGTTGCTTGGGTGTGGGTTTTTGATTTTGATTTTTCGTAATGTATTTTAAAGAAAAGTTATTAGGGTTGGTTGAGTAGCTGAAATCTTCAGCAAGAGGGTGACACTATGGACAGTGAAAAACTCTTCCTAAGGGCTAGCCTCTGTAATCGAAACAGCTATTGAGAGTTTGCAAGCTGAAGAGACAAAAATGAGCAAAAAGAGAGAGGAAGGGAGCGCTGTCAGCGCAGCTTCACAGATGGAGAAGGGGCCAAGCCTTGAATCAGTAAAGGACGGAGGCAGAACCTGATTTTTAGCATTTCCAAATGTGTACATTTCAACATATTCTGTTTGATACTGGCAATGCTTTATGCCTACGCATTTCTAATTTTAACTGTGCTGATTTATTTTTTTTACTATCAAAGACAGGGACTTTTATAGTTTCTCTTCAAATGGATTTTATAAATACAGCAGAGCATCTCCATTCTCAGCACAACAGATTTTCATTTTTTGCATAGAAATGAGGGTTGGTTTTTTTTTTCCCCTGAATTTTACAGCAACTGTTCAACTGCACACATCCAGCAGAGAGAGAAGCAGGGAGGGACAGACTTAGCAACATTGAGTGGATGTGCTGCTTTTCAATACAAAATGACTGGGTTATTGTATTGCGGGAAAGTAAGGGTCTTAGCCTGGAAGGGGTATTTCATTGACATTGAACCGAAAACACAGAGACAGTGTAATGGATCTTAAAATTGGCTGGGTTCTTTCTGGATGCCTGTGTTGTTCAGTTTTCCTGTGAAAGCCCCTGTGCCCGGCAGAAGCAGACTAGTGAGGTGAGACCTCCTCTATAACCTTTCAGGCAAGTTCTAGGAGTCAAGCAGAAAATCAGAAAAATAGTACATTCAAGCTGCTCATCTTTGTCCAGTGCTGTGGAAGTAGTTTGGATTCAGCGGTCCGGAGTATGAAGAGGTTTGATCTTCACACGTGCCTTGACACACTCTAGTGGCAGCAGCTTGCAGTGCCGTTTAAGCAAAGGAGCCCAGTCGATTTATTTTCTTTTCGATGTGAAACAATAGTTGCAGTGTTTAGAATGCAGGTGATCGTTACTGAAAGAAACCTAGCAGTTCCGAAACTGCTGTTCAACTCCAGTGCATTTATAAAACTTGTCTTTCTTTTTAGGTTTTAATATATAAAATACTGATTTAGGGATTTCGCATGTTCCATATTGTAGAGAGCTTTGAGCAACACACTCTGACCTGGCTGAGTCGTGATGTATGGCCACAATATTTCTGCAATATATCAAAGCAAATAAACAGCACCTATCCCCAAGTCCTAGGTCCTTATCCTTTAATGGTAACGGGTACAGATCTTGGGCAACCTCATCTTTTAACCAACCGTCATTAAATAGTAATTCAGTAACCACAGAGAAAATGTCTTTATAGCTAAGCTCTAAACCCAGTGGTTTTACTTATTGAACTAATCATAAATGATTCACTGCTTTGTCTTCTCAGAAGACATAATGGACCTCTTGGCTGCCTCAGTTCTCTCTTCATTTTTCCCTTCATAGAGCTACTCTGAGGCAAAATCCCTCAGATAATACTGTAAAGTATCTAAATACATGCTCTGTCATCACAGCAAGTATAAAGATAGCCCAGCCTATGGTGAAGTGTTTTCTCCAGGATCAAGAACTTTCTGTTGCAATACTTTTGGTTTGGGTGTGGGCTACTACAGATCCTCTAGCCTCACTGCTGGTCCAGTTTGGGTTGCAGAGGGGTGGAGTATCTTTTTGAGTGTTACTGCCACTCACGCACTAACATGACTGAAGTATTTCGCATAGCACAACTCAAAATTTCCCTTCCTGAGGAAATTTTGCTGTTTTGGAACTCTCATTTGGTTGCATCATAATGAAAACAAAAGCCCGTTTCCTACAAAACAAAGAAGTAGAAACGTTTCATTCCCAATTAATGTTTGGATGTGGTATTGCTGCTTACACAACCCGAGCAGATTACATGTATCTGAGGCTCTGCCTGTTCTTTCTTCCTCATTATTTTCTATTTCCAGGACTCCTTCTACTCTTTCCTCAGCTGAGTGTGACTTCAGGTTTCCTCTGTGGTAAACCTGTCTACTAGTCAGGACCATGGCGGGGGGGGGGGTCCCTCTACATACCCAAATTTCCCATTATCTTTCATTCTCTTTTTCCTACTGATTTGTACCTTTTTCCATCTGACGGTCGGGGCCATTGCCATGAAATCGTACATTGGACTTTATTTCACTCAGCCATTAAACAACTTTCCATTGTTGCTTTCTGGTTATTTGGATATAGAAGAGTCACACAGATATTTTAAACTGGCTCTTGCTGCTCTGCCTCTGAGGCTTTTTAATTTTTTTTTTTTTAAGAACTTTTCTCTTTATATGGGTAAGTTACTCCAATAACAGTAAATCTCAATGTTCTGTCTAAATGCAGATACTTACATAAAAATATGCCTTTCCCCCAACTCCTTGGAGATTGCTTTGGATTTAAGAGTGAATAGTTTTTAGGCTGGTGCAACTCAGTCCTAAATATTGGAAAGATACTGACCCAAAATTAGAAGTGGGGTGAACAAGTAAATCTCTCGTTGAAGTGAATGGGAATACTGCCAGTTTACACTGGGAATGAATTAGACCGTGGGTTTTTTGCATCCTCGCTTTAACTATCATCCTAAAATAGCATTGTCAGACTAGATATATCATAAATTTGTAGATATGTCATAATAATTATGTCATTATTAGTGATTAGATCAGCTTTGGTTTTTTTTTTTTCCTTGTCCTGTTGCCAAGTTCCATGAGGACACAAGTTGAGAGTTAGATTGGAACTCTGAATTCTTTTTTCTTGTGGAGTGGACAAGGTACTTCCAGCCCCAGGCATCTGTTACGCACTCATACATACCTACGTGCAGCCCTGTTTGGGTCATATATTATTTTTTCTCCCTGTTCTGCAGGGAATTAGAAATGGAATGGCATTTACCATACTCTGGAGGTTGTGCTATCTGGACAGCCATGCTCCTGGGTAGCATAACTGAGAGGCTGTAACTTTGGGGAACAATTCACTGCTCAGTTAGTTAAGGCAACACTGTGCAACATATGGGTTGTGTATCCCAGGATTATAAATATTCCTTTACGTTACTGACTGTTAATTTTTGATCCAGACCCTAATCCAATAAAAGAGGAAATCAAGTCATGACTAAAAATAAAAAAACAATGAATGAGTGAACATCCAAGAACACCACCTTGAAAGATTCAGCCACTTGTGTGTAATGAGGCATCAGTAGTTAGGCTAATGTCTGGATTTTGTAAAGCTGCAGCATGGAGATTATCTCCTGGCATTCTCTGATGCAATAATCAGTGTTGAACTATTCAACTTTTGATAATTAATGTGCTTGCTTTGTCCATCTTTGCATTTTAAACTAAAGTCAGATGACTCTGTAATTTATTTTTGCCTCTATTTTAGGCTACCATTATAAATAAATGAACATTTGAGTATTGCACATCAAGGTCTTAACAGCCCCCTCAGGGGCTGGCTTGATGGGAGGGGATCTTTCTTTCAGACAGAAAGGGTCAGATTTGGAGCAGAGAAGTTATAATCTTGAGCAGGCTAGAAAATCTGAATAGTTTCAGTGGACAAGGGGAAAAAAAGAATAAGTATCTAACTTGATTACCTTTGGGGAAGTGCTCTCAGCTACACTGAGGATTTATGTCCTCTGCTGCAGTCAAATGAGGTCTTGCACTCAGACCCAATTCAAATTCCAAAATAACGTAGCTCTTTTCACTGCCAGTTTAATAACGGAGGTTGGTTGACAGATCCTTCCATCTGCTATCCCAGACCGTACTTTGCAGTGCAGATTTTACTAACCACATTAATAACTATGTGTTCTTTCTTTGCATGATGAGAAATTAAGCTTCCTTCTTTCTTCCCTTTCCCCTGGACAGTGAAGAACTTTTTTAAAAGCATCACCAAATAAAGGTATTTTGGGCTGTGAGACTAGAAGCTTTGTTATGTGGCTATGGTTACGTTCTTCAAGGTACTAATCCTAGGAGGCTTCATTTGGAACTTTTAAATAGTTCTTCTTTCTATTTAAACAGTTTGGTTGCCTTCATGAAAAAGACAGGTTTATGTTAAATTTCAGGTAATAGCGCACAGGGATTATAAGGGAAGCCAGTGTAGTGCAGTATAAAAATTCTGTGAAGTGGCTCATTTATTTACCCCATGACTCTGTAAAGTCACTAGACAGACAAATGCATTATGCAGATAGAGAACTGGAGACAGAGGTTATGTGATGCCCAAGGCCATTCAGTGAGTCAAAACCGAGCCAGGGTGAAGTTCCCATTTTAGTGTGCCTATTAATAACACTAGCACAGACAAACTACGTGAAAGAACTAAATCTGGGGGCTGTGATGTCAGCCTGCTCTGCAGGGATGAAATATCATTTGTTTCCATCCAACTCTAAAATGGTGAAATTATTAGACATGAATATGACTAGATCAATGACTTATCTAGAGGCCTCTCATACTTTGTGTTAATAATCTCATTCCTCTTTCCCAGATGAGGTCTTTTGTTTTTCCTTTGCAAACAGAAAAATTATTCAACCCTTTTATACCTTCAGATTTTGAGGACTGACAGCTGAATACTGTGTCTGGCATCAAGAAAGACATAGTCACAGCATTTAGGGATAAATGTGAGACAGAGTTAATGAGAGCTGAATTTTGCTTGCATTTGTTATCCTTGTTTAAAGTGGTATTTACATTGAGTAGACCTTTGCTGCACTGATATATTGTAATTTTTGAGTTTGTGTCCTTTATCTAGCTCTGGATAAAGTTAATGACTTTTGTTACTAACAGGAAGTGGCAGAGGAAATTATAATTGCATAGTGAGAATTCGGAGTTAGGATCTGCTGTATGCCATAGTGACTTGGGCTGGGACTTTCAAGAATAAATATCATTTTTAGATGCTTTGTTAATGGTTCTCCTTCTTATAATCGCTGGCCTGATCATCATGTATAGTAAAATTAAATTCAATCAAGAATCAGCAAGATTAGAGAAATATGGACAAGAGTTGATTAAAGAAAGGTTGACAGATTTGATGGGGAAGGTTAAGGAGTCTCTTGCAGCTGAGTTTAACTGGAGCCAATGTCTAGAATATAGATCAGGGATTATATCTGTCTATCTTTCAGGCTACAAAGCATTATCACTGAAATTCATGAAACATTAATGACAATGGTTTGTTTTCTCAACTATTTTTAAGGAAAATTATTAAGTGATTCAACTATGTCAATCTTTATGTAGATAACATTTTAAAGTATCCGGATCACCTGTTTCAACAATTTTACTTATTTTTTGGCAGCAAATTAGAAGTATTAAACGCAAGGAATTTAGTCTTTTAATCCAGTAGGTTTATTTCTTTTCAGTGCAGTTAAGGTAAAATTACCTGGTGACTGCAGTTGATCTGATTCTTGTAGCCGCTGTTTTATGTAGCCTCAGACATGTCATCTTTAAACAGATCTTTGATGTAAGATAATTTCTGTTGAAGGCTACTGAGAGCCTTCTCTTTATTGGTACTGCAGCCTGTGAAAAGACCTCTGAAGCACACAAGTCAAACATATATGGCAGTTGTAGAATCTACATAGAAACTGAGTTATGATACTCTGACATGTTTTTGACAAAAATTTTAGCTTTGGTGCTTGAGGTCTGTTACTTTGATGTCAGACAAATCAGTCCACATCTCTGTTGGAGTCTCTTGTCCATGCAGCATTCAATTTCATTTTCTTTTGGGGAAAGGGAGGCAAAATAGGAAAAATCTTAACATGAAAATAACTTTTTGGTACTTTACACTTAAAATACGTTCAATATCCCCTAATCTGTGCAGCCCCATCACAGATCTCCCAGATTCTTCAAGTATCAGCAAGAACCAGGTTTGCTCCATTCATTCTTCTCTAACTTAAAGTGCTGGCTTTGTGTATCTTAAAGAGGCTGATGTTATCACATTGTTGTGATCTTAGTCTTTGTAGAGATACAAGTGATGGCAAAAGGAGCAACATCTGCCAAAGTAAATTAGAGCACCTTTCCATTCATCCATGCACTTAATCCAGAAACTGGTTCTTATCTCACTTACACTAACATGTATCGCAGTGACCTAGAAAACAGTCCTGGAGCGACTGCAGTGTTACAGCAACTTGCAAAAACATACAGTGCTTTTAGTAATTGATCATGCTCCATCTTAAAAAAAAAAACAAACGACAGTTATGAATCTTGCTCCTATCTCACTGCTTCAGTGTATTCTAATTCTAGTTGCTATGCTTCACTTATATCTGTTTGTTCTTGAGCCAACATTGTCATACATCTTAAATAATCCAGTTCCCTGATGATATCTTTGCCGATAGCACTGATATTCCTGGCTCATTGTTATGATACGTATTGATCTTTCTGTACCGTGAGTGACAAGAACTATATAATACTCCACATTGGGACTCACCCGTAGTTATGACATCGGTGCTATACTGTCTCTAGTGTCTTTGTCTTTAGTGACGTGCTGTCAAATGGATTTGTCTTTTTCTCAGCTGTATCACATTGGGAAGTGTTGGGTAGAAGTAGCTGCACTTGGCTGCTTGCCTGTCTCTTCCCCCCTGCCAGGAGGGCCTGTTCCATCTCCATTCCTGTGTCGCTCTCACCCTGATGTCCAGCCCTGCAGCCCCTCTCTCATCCTTCCGAGGCTGCCCTTGCTACCTCCCTGTGCTCCTCTGGCTGTTACCAGAGGCTGAGGTGAGAGCCAGGAGCAGGCCAAGGCCAACTCCGGCTGCCGGATGATGTGAGAAGACTATTAAAATTCAGTCTCTAAAGAAGGCTGGCGTTACTCGGTTTTTGTTGATGACTCCTCTCTTAACCCAGTCTCTCAACTGGATTTAGTAGAGTTAGTCTGGTGCAAAGTGACAGCCAGGAAAAATAAAACTCTTCCTTCAATTTTAATGACGGGCTCAGCCATCTGTTCAGGCGGTTGCAGTGTACTAAGTTACTGTGTGTCAGTGGAGCACTTTTAGTCTAGCCATTTACAGAGAAGTGCAGGACCAATTAAACCTTTTTTTAACTGAATTTTTAAAAAGTAAACCTAAAAAAAAAAAGGGAAGAGACTATAACAGGCCAATTACCATGCACAATAACTTTATTTATTGTAACTTTAGTGTGGGTCTGAGGCTGTAATTAAAATTGGAGGGACTCACTTCTGTGATTGTGCAAGTGAGGGAGTAATTGTGGTTCTGACTGTAGACCAAGTTCTACTGTCAGTCCGCATGGGTTCCACTGGATATTCCAGTGGATATTGATATCCATTAGCCCTTTAGATATACTTGTCTCTAGGCAAGGACCATCAAGTATGAGTTATGGAGTGCCTGGCATCATAGCTGCTGCTGAATTATAAATTACATTCATAGAGTCAGTTAATCTTTAGTATCTTGTGTGGATGATTTAATGTATATGCACAAAAAAAAAAAAAAGTATTCACATAGCATGAGTGCATCCTCAGTTGGGAATGTCTGCAGAGTTGCTAATCCCCATGGTCTATATTGCTCCTCTAACAAAACTTCCAGAGAGCTCCTATATGCAACAGTTTGTTTTAAAAATAAAAAGTTAATATATCCTAGACAACATCTGCTTTTTCACTATTCAGATTATTTCCTTTGTGCACATATTATGAAATAACATGCATTGTCTTTCTAATAATAATTTTTAGCAATGGCATATAGTAGTATGACATTTTCTAAAAGGAGCCCAAACAAGCACCACTTGACTGGTTATCTGTACAGGTCTATTGCTGTATCGAGTTTCATCTCACTGAATTCCCAAAACACTCAACACTGCACAGACCTGTCCTGTCAGTAGAACTTCCTTCAGCCAATTTCAGTTTGTGCTGAGAGTAACTTTTTTTGAGAAATACAGAATCTAGATTTACATGCATGCCTTGTAACTTGCCTAGTGACATATCAGTTCTTCTGTTAGCAGTAAACAATCAAATGCTTTGCTAACTTTTAGGAAAACACATCCAGCTATGATAATTTGTTGTTCCTCTGGTCTCTGGGAAATGTGTCGAGTCTCAAGATTTCCAGCAAGCTGAGTGCTAACATTTGGGATTGAGTATAAGATGGAACTAAGGACTAAAGGATTGGTTCATATTTCTCATTAATTTAGTATCAGTGACTTCAGTGAAATTGAGGCAGAGATGCGGCAGCAGGAGGAGAGAGCTGGGCTCAGAGATCAGGCTTATGTTCACGAGGAACATAGACGGTATCGTAGAAATTGTCTCAAAATTGACGAAAGGCTTTCAGAAGCAAAAGCACTGCTGTCAGAGGCTGATCTATTGATACAAGTTCAAGTTTTCACTTTTTGCTTCCAGTGCTCTGAGTGCTCATTATATCCTGCATGGTGTTTGTGGTGGTTTTGTTTTTTTTTTAATTCTTTGCATATGAACATCAGGACTTTTCCCATACTGAAAATTAAGCCTTAAAGACCTTCACTCCACTCGTGCACACACAGCATTTCTCCCATCGGTTTTATAAATCACTCAAGAAACATTTTAGCAAGATAAAAACTGAACAAAAAATTCTGCCATATTGAAAAGGTAAAGTTTGAATAAGTTCCTAAAATACTGTTTCAGAGGCTGTGCTAGGTTTTGTTTCTGCTGCAGACTGTAATAGCTAAGCATTTGGATAGAAATATTATCAGGCTACAGCTGCACAGTTTGCTCTTGTCGGTCCTGGCAGCAGACACAGGTAGCTTTTGATGGCTTACTCCGGAAGGCCTCCCCACCTCTAGTGCAAAGTCAGGCTTTCTAAAGCCTCTCCTAACAGGACAACAAACAGGGAGCTGCAGTCAAATATTGGGATGATGTACATGAAACCCTCAGGGGAATTCTCTGTTTCCAGTCATTGTGTTACTGAATGGGAAAGGATAAAGCATAAAGCAATTCCAGTTTTTCTAAAAAGCCTGAAATACAGGAAAGGACCAAAAGAATCCGTTTTCACTGTCACCAGAGATTCCCAGAATTTGGTTCATGCATTCATTAAACAGGAACTGGGTTCACCTTCCTGCAGCAGTATGTAAAAGTAAAATGTCCCTGAAGATGTTAAAATATTTTTACAAGTATTTCAATAAAATAGTATGTCCTATGAAATTGGAATCTCACCATTTGCACAGAGCTTACTGGATGCATTTCTGTGAGCATATATAAAAAGAACTGCATGAGAAAACCTCTTCATTTTTAGTACAGCTTGGTCTGCTGCATCGGTTTTTTGCTTTATGTCTTTGTAGTGTTAGCGCACTGCTATGTGTCAGCTTTAAGGTATTATAGCAGAGCCGGTACACAAGACAAGTGAGCTATGTATATCACTGTAAATCAGCAGCAGCAGGTCTGTTTTATAACGTTCCCATCTCCCGTACATAAAACCATTCCCTGATCTGAATAATTTGCTGAGCTAAATAATAAGACTAGCAATACACCTAAAATAGGGAAGATCAGGCAATAGAAATATCCACAGCTTCAATCAGGATTACAAATCACAGATCTCCCACAGATGCTAAAATGTAAGGAAAAACCCCAACCCCTGGAACTGATCAAAATTAGTGTCAGTCATTGATTTCTAGAATACACAAAGAGACGGTGAGTATAAATCTGTTACTTACAAGTGCTGAGGATATTAGGGAATGAAAATGGAGACCAGGAGCTGGAGACTGCCTGCCATGCCAGCAGTGTTGATTTGGAAGCGATGGACACAAATAAACGTTCAGCAAAGCTTAAAAAGCTGCAATGCAAGGCTAGCCAAAAGTGTCCATGTCCTTACCGTGCTGTGGCTGGCAGGCAATCCGTGTTTGGGAGCCTTCAGTCCCTCTAATCAGGCTCCAGGGATTTTGTTTGCAAGAGAGATTGTCCTTTAAGTGATCAGTGCAGGAAAACAGAGAAATAAAGAGAAATGAGCAAATTGTACAAGGCAAATAGCTGCAGGTCTTTAGCATGCTCCCTGCGTTTTCCTGAGCTGCATCTGCAGTAGAGAAAATATCCCAAAAATAGCTCAGGCTGCCAATGACTTGCTGAAACCTGAGAAAGAATTGCTGAATTTAAAGATCTGGGTTGCTGTGGGTGTATGATTAAAGAGAGAAATCACTGGCAGGAAGAACCTAGGATGAAACTACATGCTTAAGGAGTAACTTGTGAGTTCACCGGTATCAGAACACAAGCTGACCCCTGGATTTCCCCCTCCTCCACCCAATGCCAGTTAACCCTTAAGAGTTCAGCATGGAAGAAAGTTCTGCCATAGCAGATGAAAGAGGAAATACAACCAAAAAGAGTTCTTTTCAACTGTAATATGTGTGATGTAGTGACAGTACTTTACAGCAGTGCCCTATTTAACAAATCGCAAAGCAGTTGCGAGCTGATGTTTTGCAGGGGTCTGGGAAACTGCACAATTGTCACTTCTGGAAAGCTCAGTCTTGCAGAGGGTATATGCTAAAAAACCCCTTTAAGCCATTTTTGGTCCCACAGAGTGAAAGGGATTTCAGGTAAAGTTTTGAGGAAGGAAGAGAGTGCAGTGTAACAGTGCAGGAAATTTGCTGTGAACACTTACTTACAGACAAAATATCAAGAACTACCAGAGTATTTGGCACAGCATTGGAGGAGGCACTAGTACCTCTATACTCTGCCCAGAACAAATCCCAGTAGCCTAAGGACTACTCCAGGTTGTTCTGGTCTGTAAGTGTCCCCCATGGATTCCTTGTGCTTACACAGATCACTAGAGCATAGTGTAGTTTAGCCCCAGTCCTCAGCTTGGTCCTTGGCACTTTTAAAATATTACTTCTGTGATTTAGAAGGGAACAAGAAGCAGTTGGCACAAAGCTGGGTACATTGGCTTGACATCAGTTAAGTTTCCCAAGGAGCGCCAGAAGTAATCTTCAGTAACCTATTTAGGACAGGATTAGAGCTGCCAGAGCATGGGCTAGGAGCTAGTCCCGTGTTTTCTTTGTGCTGACACTGGAAAGGGAAACAGCTTCAGTGCTCTAACTGGGTTAGATTCAACCACATGGGACTGCATGATGAGAAGCTGCTGCTTTGGAAAGTAATTGTGCATCTGAGAGAAGAGCTGAATATTGCCCTTACTTCAGAATGTGCTTTCGTTTTAACATCAGTTTTTTAGATGTGCCAAACAATAATGGCATCATAGGAAGAGCAAAATGTTTAATGTGCTTCAACCATAGTGGTGTGTGATCACTTAATCATTCTGATAGACTGCCCACTTCACACGATGAAGCTGTCCTTCTTTAAGAGTATCTGAGCATTTAATCTTGAAGATGCTGTGTGTGAGTGCATTTAGTATATACTAGTTGCTGTAGTTTCACACTCACAGTGACGTTTTGTGGGGCTGAGTTAAGCATTTGTCCTGTGAAAATAAATAGGCGTTTAAGTTGTTAAGTTGCACCTGAGTGGCCAGCTATGACCTTCTCTTTTGTAGGTGCTTTGGAGAAAAAGGCACAGTATCGGGTCTTTAGTCTGCCTACAGTTCTAACTGTTCTGATCATAAGTGTTGCTCTAGGAGGAAGAGTCGACAATCCCTGAAATAGGCTGGTCGTTTTATTTGTATTTGTACCCCAGCAGGCGCTTTCTGAAGTACTTCTACTGACCAAATGGAAATGTAGAGTATTAGAAATTATGGCCTCAATAATTATGATTCACGTTGCAGCACTCGCTCTCAGACAAAAGAAAAGGCAGTGAGCACTTACTCGTGTCTAGTGTTGGTATATATTGTCTCATAAATTTCATGGTGAGCTCAAGAAGTCTAATTACTAATCTCCTAAAACCTCCTAATGTTCCTGTCTTTGAAGTAGCAAGTGATAATACCAAAGACTTTGTAGGCACCTTTTTTGTAAGTTAATAAAACCTAAAGCTAGGAAGAATGACAGCCAGTGGGTAATCCGTCATGTATGGTACACTGCTAGAGAGAGATCAGCGTGGGACTATCATTAGAGGCCAGTATCTGTGTGTTAGCAGATGAACTATGCATTAAAAAATTATATTTTTTTTCTCCACAAATGAGGTCTTTAATTCAAACACTCTTTTTGTCTCTCCTTGTTATGAAGAGGTTGCTAATGCAGCACAGTAAAGCGGTGCTTCATCTCAAACAAGTGGGAACTTAGTATTCTGAACTGTTCTCGCTTTGTTCTATTCTCTCTCTGTTGAATTTCATGAGTACTGAGAGTCTAGATCATAAATTTAAATTCATTCATTCATGGCTTGGCTTCGCGGACGAAGATTTGGGAAGGGCTTTAAATGTGAGTACACCCTTCAAGCCTGCGCGGTGGATTTTTCAGGTGAGGCGCAGCGTGCACGAGACTGGCCCCACCCTTTACACCTGAGGTTCATCTGCCAGGGCCTAGCGAGCTTGGACGGTGACAGCGAAGTCCTCAGGTCGTAGGTTTGGTTAGAGTATCCTTCTCTTAGATGGATGGCCTTACAGGGCTAAACGAGCTCCATCTGCCCGGGTTTGGAGTTAGAGTTGTCCTTCTCCTAGGATGGTTGCCCGAAGGCTAGTGAGCCCATCCTGCCCGTGGACACACTTTGTCTGACCCTTCAGTTGAGACCTGTCTGGTTTGGGAGACCCTACCGGAGGCATATGCCACCACCAGCATAGCTCTCAACTTCACAAGGGCACGCAAGCTCTTTCCCCACAGCAAGGGGGTGCCCGTGAAAGAGAAATTTAAATTATATATATGAGATAATGCATATTTTTGAAATTTTTAACTTAAATATAGCATAGGGCAAAAGCAAAAGGAAGAGAGCATGACAGAATTCTGAGCAGAGAACAGATGGGTGGTGTGGCATGGAAACAAAGCCGTTAGCATACGTTCATCGTCCTCAAAGTGGGACGCTATTATCAAAGAGATATCTGGAGAACGCATGCTCGCCACTACGCATGATTCTTGATATCATCATACCTCTGAAATATCTACCACACTTTTGAGAGTTGAGTGTTTGGATGCTCTTGTACTTCTTCAATTCAGTAACTTTTTCACTATCACATGAGTTTTGCCTGAGCACCCAGTGTAAGCTAAGTACTGGCTTTCATCTTTGATTTCCCTGGAAAATGGGAGAAATACCTGAAACTAGTGCTGTTGTGCTGGGACCGAGTTAGCTGTGAGCCTACCGTATAGTCCAGTGCGATCAGTAATCGTCTGCTGTTGTGGCCATATGCCCATCAGGATTCGGGTTTCAGCTTCCTGTAGTGACTGAGAGTCCTTGTCTGTAGGTGGTGGTTGATCTGCAGAAACAAAGTCCTTTTTCTACCAGTGTAATCAAGTCACCTGACTAGCATGGCTGTATATGAGAATTCCACCAGAGAAACTGGTCAAGCAAAATAAACCAGATGAATGCAGGTGGATGTTTTACACGCTTCACTGGGACAGGATGTCACCAACTGTTTCTCCTATTAGACAGTCTCTTGTTCAGGATGCTCCTTGGACCGTGAACTGCAAAATTATGTCTGGCACATGTAAGTGACTGAAATAGGAAAACTTCCAGTGGTTTGACAGATAATTGACTTTTTATGACAGAGTTGGTATAAAAAAAAAAAAACATTTTGCATTAGCCAAAACTGTGACCAGGATTGGAAAAAAAGGCCTCAAATGCCAGCCCTAGTGAGACCAGTGGGAAGAGAAGGAGCTCAGTGACTTACACTGAAAACTTTAGAGATGAACTCACCTGAAGTCACTTGGAATTAAAGAAAAAAGACCAAACCTCATAGGAGAGCTTTCTGAAGTCAAAACAAGCTAATCATTATATTAATGTAATCCCTTGGCTAATAGGTTGGAGAAAATTAACATGAGGGAACCTTGACTAAATCTTGGTCCCATTGAAATCAACAGGCAAAATTTTGATTCGGGAGATGAGGCCTTAATTAGAATAGAAAACTTGGAGAAAATCTGCTGAAAGTGTCTGTTAATGGTAAAATAATTAATGGCCTCCAGAATAAAATAATGTATTATGCTTTCATGAAATGCTAGAAACGTCACGCTCAGCTCAAACACCTGAGGAACCCACAAAGGCACCATCTTCCGTTCATTGGTACCTTGTGAAATCCTAGTAGCTGTGGTGAATACACATAGTTTCTATAAACCCTTTGTCATAGCAGCTCAGGTAGAGCTGAACCAGAAATCCTTGTCTGAAACAGCTGTAGGCATAGTCCAAGTTTTCCACCAACAGTGGGTATGACTGTCTAATATGGGATGGATTTCTGTTATGAAATAAAATTATGAAATTATTATGAGATAACGTGGGAAGTTGCATGATAGGAACAAAGAAGCAGAAAGAATAAATCCTGAGATTTATTTGCTGAAATTTTAGCCTTCTTCCTAACTTAGAATGGAAAAATATCAGCAGAGTAATTTAAATGGTTTTTACTATGTTATCACTAAATCGAAACACACAAAAAAATTATTTTTACTGAAGTTTGACAATGTGGGGTAAAACGGGATCTATTGAATCAAAAAAATTGCAAGTTCCTTGGGGCAATTATAAGGTTTCCCCCATTTCATTTGAGATACTAAATCAACCTTCTTCGATGATGATTTTTAGTGTACTATGTTCCTGGATGCTTTGTTTGATGTTTGGTGACAGTTCAAACACAGGAGGAACAGCAATGCCTAGGTAGAAGCTTAAACTATAAGGTGGGAGTGTGTGCAGAGCACAGTTGTCCCCGACTCAGAGTTGTCCCCAGCTCAGAATTGTGCCCGGCGCAGAGCGCTCCCGTTTGCTGAAGAATGGCTGTAAAACGCAGTGAAAAGCGCCGCTGCGGCGAACCCCGCCCGGTGTTTGACGGCCGAGCCCCGCCGCGCCGGGAGCCTCCCCGCGCCGCCGGTGCGCTGGCTGCCGGCTGCTAGAGGGCAGCGTTGGATAAGGCGGCACCGCGCGGCAGCCCGGCCGGCAGCCACTCGCTCCAGTTGGGTTGCGGTACTTCTCCAGGGTTCCTCCGTTTTGTGATCAGGGTTAGATTAGAAAGCTATTTCTTCTTTAACCGCTCTCTCAGTGGTGGTAACAGTCCTGAATCGACTTTCCCCTCCCTTCTTTTTGGCTCATCGTAAATGCTGAAGAGACGGTTGCCCCGGTCGCTTTTCTGCTTGCCACAGCTACCGTAAGGAAGGAAATGGTTTTAGGAATAGTTTCCCGACTGATTTTGTTTCCCACGTGACCGTCGTGGGCAACTATTTAATTTTCCTTCTTCCACGGTGGGGAGCATCTGCAAAATATTTACGTATTGGCCCCTGACACGGAGAAGCTTGTGACAAATTATTTATTTCTTACTGATGGGCGTTGCTTTGCGTTCTGTCTCACAAGGGAGTTCTCGCGGTGCAGAGTTGTCCCCGGCACAGAGATGACCCTGGTGCAGAGTCCTTTCAGTTATTTTTCCTTGCATAAAGTTGAGTTTTGGATAGAGAGAAAATTATTTAGCTTCCACTTAGCAAGTTAATGTTCTTTGTCACATGCTACAGGAGACCAGTCTTCTGTAGCTGATTTTCTTACTTTTAGATAAATTTGGGCTTCAGTGTCTCTCTTAAAAGCCTATTCTTTAAAGCATCTTATTTGCATGTTACATGTAAGCATCAAGCTTTATTATTTATATTTATTATCTTTTTAAAAATCACCTTTTTAAAATATATAATATCAAAGTCATTAACAACCCCACCACACGAGTTACTGCAGGAGTATTAAATTAAAAGCAACTCCAGGTACAGTCCCCCCAGCTCTTGATAATACATCTGGTATTTTTAAAGTTTCAATGGAATTTTTGTTCAAGTTAAGTATTTCTGACTTCTTGCATTAGCTTCAGCAGCTTCAACAATACCTCCTGTATTTCTTAAGCAGGAGCTTCTCCATATAGCTCAGGCCATCCTTGAATTCCATTTGGAAAGGTTCCTTCATAACAGTAAGACTGGTGTGTACATCACAAAATCCCACAGATTCTATGAGCAATATTTAAAAAAAAAAAACCCAAACCAGCTATTCAGATTCATCACCTGGCTGTTGAACTACATGATTTGAGGATGAATGTCTCACCAGCTAAGTCTTTACATAAAGAAGTCATACCTGCCAGGACCTCCCTGGTACACGGCTGTTCTCTCCCATCACGGTTACCTGCTCGCCACTGAAGCAAAGCTGCCCCAAAAGACTTTGCAGACTCCTCCTCACGGAAGGTACCATCTAGCAGTAATCCTCCACACAGATTTTCGAGGCCCGTGCAGGGTGTGTCTGAGGGCAGCTCCTAAACCAGTTCCACCACGTCGTTAACCCAGCACTTCTGATGATCACCCTCTCCCCACAACAGCTTTTCTATCACTTTCAAGAAATCAGAATAATCGTAAGAGCTGGTATTACCAAAACCTAAGCAATGCCCAGCGGTGCCGGCACAGAACCATCCCAGCTAAGAGCACTCCCTGTGCAGAACTGACTCCGTGCGCTGTTCTCCCAGGGGGCCGGGGACCACTCGGGGCCCATTGGGCCAATAGAACCATTTCCAAACCGCTATAAAAGCTTTCCAGTGAGTTCTGATCCTGTGAGGACACCTAGTGAGCAATTCCATGGAGAAACAAAATAGGAACTATTCCTTCACCACACATACAAACTATGAACAATCATTTTCATCAGGCCTTTGATGGCAGGTATTGGCATTACCGTTTGTATTCCAGCAGCTGCTAAAGCCAGGCAGTAGTTGCAATAGGCTCCCTACACGCATACAGAAGAGAGAAATCTATGTCCCAAAAGATCACGCTCTGGGGAAATTTAGCATACGTGTTTTCACAAACACTCTAACAGTCTCTGGTAACATGACTTTTACAGCCTGTTTTAAATATTTTCCTGATGTTACTCCTGTGAGTACCACGGGGCTGTGCCTGGAGGCTTTCACTGGAGCCTCCTGGAGGGGTTCTCCGGAGAGGGTGCAAGGAGCCAGCTGCCAGCTGAGTGCATCTGGGAGTGCTGCATAAGATGCTCTGGACCAGCCAGGAAAACAATCCAGCCGAAGAGCAGGAAACAGCCATTTTGTGTGTCAGCGCTTCAGGGACCGACCGCCAGAATCCCTGATACACCACCGGCAGACCTTAGAAACACAGCAGGAATTACTGGCATAGAGCGAATAATTTGTGAGTGAATTGCCCTACATCCCAACGAAACCTTTCCACCCCAGTCTTCAGCTATAAAATAACGTGCTCCGCCACTTCCTAACATCCGCATCGTGCTGCAGCTACTTTTTCACGTATCTCCTTCTGTACAAAGCACATTGAGGTGGGGAGCGATGGGAAGGTCGGATTTGTTTTGCAAAAGTCCAAAAGCTCTTTTCTGCAGCACAGTTACTAGCAGAACTGTGAGAAGGCCCGGTGGCAATGTTATGTAGATAAACATCGGCATTCCTTACATACCACCATCATTTTTGCTTCAAGTAGAACTTCACACTTCCAGTGCTAAGCAGATTGTGTATGTGTCAGTTAGACACCCAAATTCTCTCTCCCCCCGTTTAGTGTCAGGTAATCTGATCATTTGCTTTTGCATTATGAAGAGCCACGACTGACTTGTCATCCTTTCCTTAGATCTGTCAAAGCTCCCTCGCACGCTGGGCACCCAGTCCCCCTAAAATACTGTATTAGCTGACTCTGGAGTCAGAAAGTATTCCACTATCGTCAAGCTGCATTGCAAGGTTCCCCAGCTATTTTATGCTCTGCCTACTTAAAAAATAAATAAAGATTGAATTACATTCCTGAGCCCAGGATCCTCTTGCACTATACAAATGCAAGTATTTAATTTGGCTTTCCCTGTTTATGTTAGTTTGTTTTAGTTGCTCTGTGTCTTACTCAACCACAAGAATGCAGGATAATTGGACTTATTCAGTACTGCGTGTCTCTGGCTGCTTTTTGTTTCCCAGAAGTAAAAAAAAAAAAAAAAAAGTTTTCAAAAGAAGGTCTACAAGTGTTTTTTGTTCTTTAGTTGTGAAACTAAAAACTAGACAAACCACCAAAAGAAATCTCATACCGAGAGCCTGAAAATATAGGCATAGAGTTTAAAAATGAACCGATTGTAGCATGGGTGAAAGGAAGCCGATTGCCAGCCTGGGGAGACTGCAGGCTGCTGTTCAGCCCTGCAGAAACACGCTGGAGACAGAACTGTGCAGTACCATCTCTCTTGCCAGCCTAAGTTGGTTTATGGCAGGTACAGGGGAGAAGAAGAAGAAACCACACAACAGACAGCAACGGGGTGACCTTCCTGGGAAGGTTTATTCTAGCCTGAAAGAACTGGGAGGTACCAAAAACCTGTTTCAGCTCCCACTGCAGGAAGCGTACGACTGCTGCTGGCTGTAGGAGGAGCTGCTGTAGGAGGAGCTGCTGCAGGTCACAGGAGAGGCTCAGGTGGTTGTCTCAGCACCTCGGGCACATGCAGCAGGAGTGACGACAGCAGCCCCCATGGCTCCTCCTCTGAGACTGTCCATAGTGGGTGTCAGTAAACTCCGACTGCAGTGCGGTTTGTTGGATGTCTCAGGGTATCGGGCAATGGTGGCCACACACAGAAGCAGGTCTTCCAGCTTCGTAGATCAAGCAGATGAACTACTGGCAGTTTAACAGCTACTGAACTTTTTCTGACTTTCCATCCATCCCATTATTTCATTAAGTACAGATTCCTTAATTTATCTTTTTTAAAACAAGGAGTTTTCAAATTACAGGATGTATTTTTATTAGCAGCCACTACTGGCAAAACACGAGAAGCCGGTGGGAGCACATTTGTTGCTGGTGCAAGCCAGTCCACCTCATTGGTGCTATTTTGCATATATAATGCTGCAAAGGCATCAGTAGAGCTTAAGAGACACAGAATCAGGGACAATAGGGAAGAAACTTGGTGACCAAAGTTACTTTTGGTATCTTCCCTTAGCTTCGCACTAGCTTACGAGTACATAGAGTTTCCCTAAAAGACGCTGAGGATTCTCCTATGAAACGCCGTTTGTCAAGCAAGGTAAAAGCCACGAGCAATCACTCGCATCCAGTCCCATATCGAGCACACCAACAGCTCCTCCGTGCAAAGTGCAGGGTCAGGGCTGGAATGCAAAGTCCAGTCCTTCCCAGACACGGGGAGTGAACCTGAGAGTACGCCTGGCTGGGGAACCTTTAGGGCAGCCCTGGAGATGCTTCTGCCCGTTTCTATGAAGTGTGTTAAAAGAACAACAACTAAAATAAATCTCCACACACAGGAAGCTGAAAGCAGCAGAACCCAGGGCAACTGTAGTCCAATATTCAGAAGTAGCTCCCAATTTGGAAATGTTCTTAGTTTTTAGATGCGTGATAAAGACCTCGCATCCAAAAATCCCCAAATCAGTTGCTGCATTTTAAAAGACTGATTTTCTTATGCTGACTTCCATGTCACAAAAAGCTCCATCGAGCAATAAAAAGCTCAGCAATTTTACTGAAACTAACAGCATTAGCAAAACGAGGAAAAGCCAGAGAGGAGCAAGCTAAAGCAGAGGCACACCCTCGAGAGACAGAACGCAAAGCAACGCCCATCAGTAAGAAATAAATAATTTGTCACAAGCTTCTCCGTGTCAGGGGCCAATACGTAAATATTTTGCAGATGCTCCCCACCGTGGAAGAAGGAAAATTAAATAGTTGCCCACGACGGTCACGTGGGAAACAAAATCAGTCGGGAAACTATTCCTAAAACCATTTCCTTCCTTACGGTAGCTGTGGCAAGCAGAAAAGAGACCGAGGCAACCGTCTCTTCAGCATTTACGATGAGCCAAAAAGAAGGGAGGGGAAAGTCGATTCAGGACTGTTACCACCACTGAGAGAGCGGTTAAAGAAGAAATCGCTTTCTAATCTAACCCTGATCACAAAACGGAGGAACCCTGGAGAAGTACCGCAACCCAACTGGAGCGAGTGGCTGCCGGCCGGGCTGCCGCGCGGTGCCGCCTTATCCAATGCTGCCCTCTAGCAGCCGGCAGCCAGCGCACCGGCGGCGCAGGGAGGCTCCCGGCGCGGCGGGCTCGGCCGTCAAACACCGGGCGGGGTTCGCCGCAGCGGCGCTTTTCACTGCGTTTTACAGCCATTCTTCAGCAAACGGGAGCGCTCTGCGCCGGGCACAACAGGCAGCAGCAGCTACTCAGAAAGGGGGGGCTTATTACAGGCAGAGTTGCCCCGCGCTCCGACAGACCAAAGTTCACGCCGAATTCGGACGTCTGTCGGGAACGTATCGCTACACATCAAATTCCTGAACTCTAAGGAACGCTCTCGAGGGAAGAGGAAGCGACGTGCGCACGCACTCGCTCATACGAGGGAAAAGCTCCCCCTCGAGGGTACCCAAACCAAGGGCTCGGTCACCCAAAAGGAGGCGAGGATTTACTCCAGGCTACCCTGAAGAAATAATTCACTCACCAAAGCAGGGGGTGAGGGCTCGCTCAATCCCGCCCAAGTTTCTCGGACAGCATCCCGGTCCGAGGGGTGAGTCCCCGACTGCACAACCTGCTGCTCTGAGGAGAAACCACTCCATTCGGTTCTCAGCGGGGCTCCTTTATCCCCTAAGGGGTGTGAACAGGGGTCATTCTCATTAGCTGGGGGCAAACCCGAGACAGAGGCAGGCTAATGAGCCTGGGTGTGAAGTGCCAAGTCGTAGCCCTGAGGCACCCAGCTGATCTGCATCGGCTGTTCCTGCTCTTTGCCCGGTCCTGCTCAGGGTGGCTGCGCCTGCCCCCACCCACCCGCTGACCTCAGGCACAGCTCCACCGGTTTCCTCGGAGCGCTGGCACAGTCACCTCTTGCCTCCCAGGCTGAAAGGGAGAGCGGTCTCGGTGAGGTTTAACGCGCGCTGTGGATCATCATTCCTGAACTATTCCAACACCCGACACAGGAACCGGTCTCAAGGCATACAACACACGTTTCACTACCGCACATCTACTACGGCTTATTACAACACAAATTGCAGTAAGAACAATAACCACGACCATCGGTGACGAAAATACAACTAGATCAAACAGCGGCAATTGCTTCTGAGTCTTTTACCCAGCACCGTCGTGGGCAGTTTCCTGTGGAACGCGGTGCTGTTCCAATCGCCCACCCCCTGATGCCATCAGCGGGTAGTTCATCATGCGGGGGAATCCTACTACCACCACCACCACCACCCGGTAGTCCAGGTCCTCATCATCACTATTGCCAGGACAAACATCAAGGGAATCCGCTTCGTTATCCTGTAAGAAAACACAGAGCTGGCCTCGGCTTAGAAACCGGGCTTCGGCGTCAGGGCTACCGCGGTCCCTCCCGGGGGAAGGCAAAGGGGGATTTGCCTTCCTCCTTTACAGGAATCATCCGTAACTTCGACGGCTGCCAGGCACACGCGGGCGGCTGCCTGCGTTGCTGTTACGACTGCTGTACCCGTTACCGCGATTATATTTAGAGCTCTCCTGGAGGGTTTCGCTGCTCGCTTATTTAGAGCGGTCATTGGGGCTCCTGTATCAATTCCTTAAGGACTGTACGGGACTAGGTAGGTGAGGTTCCCTGTCAGCGGACCATGGCGAGAACTCGCCGTGCGGAGTTCCACTCCAGATCGCAGACTGCCATCTCCTGGCCTGAACGTCACACGGCGTTACGGAGTCCTCTTGCGACTTGCAGAGTTATGCCGGTATTGGATTTTTTCCCGACATGCCGCCAAAGGACTTCAAAGGGCGTGCTTTAGGCTCACCCAGCCTTACAAAATGCTGTACAGGTGCAGCATACGCATGAATACCGTCCCAAAAATGGTCACCTATTCTTAAAATGCAGATACATTAGAGCCAGGAAAATTCCTTTCTGACGTTGTCCCCCGCGAAGAGTAGTCCAGAAGTGAGATGTCCGGTGCGGACAACTCATCGCCGGGATAACTCATCGCCGGCACAACTCATCGCCGGGGACATCTCATCGCCGGGGACAACTCATCGCCGGGACAACTCATCGCCGGGACATCTCATCGCCGGGGACAACTCATCGCCGGGACAACTCATCGCCGGGACAACTCATCGCCGGGACATCTCAGCGCCGGGGACATCTCATCGCCGGGGACATCTCATCGCCGGGGACAACTCATCGCCGGGACAACTCATCGCCAGGACAACTCAGCGCCGCGGACAACTCAGCGCCGGGGACATCTCATCGCCGGGACAACTCATCGCCGCGGACAACTCAGCGCCGCGGACAACTCAGCGCCGGGGACATCTCAGCGCCGGGACAACTCAGCGCCGGGACATCTCATCGCCGGGGACAACTCATCGCCGGGACAACTCATCGCCGGGGACAACTCAGCGCCGCGGACAACTCATCGCCGGGGACAACTCATCGCCGGGGACAACTCATCGCCGGGACAACTCAGCGCCGGGGACAACTCAGCGCCGGGGACAACTCAGCGCCGGGGACAACTCAGCGCCGCGGGACCACAACCGCAACAAGAAGTCAGCACCGCATTTGTTCTCCCCGGCGCTGTGTTCTCCCCGGTGCTGAGATGTCCCCGGCGCTGAGTTGTCCCCGGCGCTGAGTTGTCCGCGGCGCTGAGTTGTCCCCGGCGATGAGTTGTGCCGGCGATGAGTTATCCCGGCGATGAGTTGTCCGCACCGGACATCTCACCTCTGGACTACTCTTCGCGGGGGACAACGTCAGAAAGGAATTTTCCTGGCTCTAATGTATCTGCATTTTAAGAATAGGTGACCATTTTTGGGACGGTATTCATGCGTATGCTGCACCTGTACAGCATTTTGTAAGGCTGGGTGAGCCTAAAGCACGCCCTTTGAAGTCCTTTGGCGGCATGTCGGGAAAAAATCCAGTACCGGCATAACTCTGCAAGTCGCAAGAGGACTCTGTAACGCCGTGTGACGTTCAGGCCAGGAGATGGCAGTCTGCGATCTGGAGTGGAACTCCGCACGGCGAGTTCTCGCCATGGTCCGCTGACAGGGAACCTCACCTACCTAGTCCCGTACAGTCCTTAAGGAATTGATACAGGAGCCCCAATGACCGCTCTAAATAAGCGAGCAGCGAAACCCTCCAGGAGAGCTCTAAATATAATCGCGGTAACGGGTACAGCAGTCGTAACAGCACCGCAGGCAGCCGCCCGCGTGTGCCTGGCAGCCGTCGAAGTTACGGATGATTCCTGTAAAGGAGGAAGGCAAATCCCCCTTTGCCTTCCCCCGGGAGGGACCGCGGTAGCCCTGACCCCGAAGCCCGGTTTCTAAGCCGAGGCCAGCTCTGTGTTTTCTTACAGGATAACGAAGCGGATTCCCCTGATGTTTGTCCTGGCAATAGTGATGATGAGGACCTGGACTACCGGGTGGTGGTGGTGGTGGTGGTAGTAGGATTCCCCCGCATGATGAACTACCCGCTGATGGCATCAGGGGGTGGGCGATTGGAACAGCACCGCGTTCCACAGGAAACTGCCCACGACGGTGCTGGGTAAAAGACTCAGAAGCAATTGCCGCTGTTTGATCTAGTTGTATTTTCGTCACCGATGGTCGTGGTTATTGTTCTTACTGCAATTTGTGTTGTAATAAGCCGTAGTAGATGTGCGGTAGTGAAACGTGTGTTGTATGCCTTGAGACCGGTTCCTGTGTCGGGTGTTGGAATAGTTCAGGAATGATGATCCACAGCGCGCGTTAAACCTCACCGGGACCGCTCTCCCTTTCAGCCTGGGAGGCAAGAGGTGACTGTGCCAGCGCTCCGAGGAAACCGGTGGAGCTGTGCCTGGGGTCAGCGGGTGGGTGGGGGCAGGCGCAGCCACCCTGAGCAGGACCGGGCAAAGAGCAGGAACAGCCGATGCAGATCAGCTGGGTGCCTCAGGGCTACGACTTGGCACTTCACACCCAGGCTCATTAGCCTGCCTCTGTCTCGGGTTTGCCCCCAGCTAATGAGAATGACCCCTGTTCACACCCCTTAGGGGATAAAGGAGCCCCGCTGAGAACCGAATGGAGTGGTTTCTCCTCAGAGCAGCAGGTTGTGCAGTCGGGGACTCACCCCTCGGACCGGGATGCTGTCCGAGAAGCTTTCGCGGGATTGAGCGAGCCCTCACCCCCTGCTTTGGTGAGTGAATTATTTCTTCAGGGTAGCCTGGAGTAAATCCTCGCCTCCTTTTGGGTGACCGAGCCCTTGGTTTGGGTACCCTCGAGGGGGAGCTTTTCCCTCATTATGAGCGAGTGCGTGCGCACGTCGCTTCCTCTTCCCTCGAGAGCGTTCCTTAGAGTTCAGGAATTTGATGTGTAGCGATACGTTCCCGACAGACGTCCGAATTCGGCGTGAACTTTGGTCTGTCGGAGCGCGGGGCAACTCTGCCTGTAATAAGCCCCCCCTTTCTGAGTAGCTGCTGCTGCCTGTTGTGCCCGGCGCAGAGCGCTCCCGTTTGCTGAAGAATGGCTGTAAAACGCAGTGAAAAGCGCCGCTGCGGCGAACCCCGCCCGGTGTTTGACGGCCGAGCCCCGCCGCGCCGGGAGCCTCCCTGCGCCGCCGGTGCGCTGGCTGCCGGCTGCTAGAGGGCAGCATTGGATAAGGCGGCACCGCGCGGCAGCCCGGCCGGCAGCCACTCGCTCCAGTTGGGTTGCGGTACTTCTCCAGGGTTCCTCCGTTTTGTGATCAGGGTTAGATTAGAAAGCTATTTCTTCTTTAACCGCTCTCTCAGTGGTGGTAACAGTCCTGAATCGACTTTCCCCTCCCTTCTTTTTGGCTCATCGTAAATGCTGAAGAGACGGTTGCCTCGGTCGCTTTTCTGCTTGCCACAGCTACCGTAAGGAAGGAAATGGTTTTAGGAATAGTTTCCCGACTGATTTTGTTTCCCACGTGACCGTCGTGGGCAACTATTTAATTTTCCTTCTTCCACGGTGGGGAGCATCTGCAAAATATTTACGTATTGGCCCCTGACACGGAGAAGCTTGTGACAAATTATTTATTTCTTACTGATGGGCGTTGCTTTGCGTTCTGTCTCTCGAGGGTGTGCCTCTGCTTTAGCTTGCTCCTCTCTGGCTTTTCCTCGTTTTGCTAATGCTGTTAGTTTCAGTAAAATTGCTGAGCTTTTTATTGCTCGATGGAGCTTTTTGTGACGTGGAAGTCAGCATAAGAAAATCAGTCTTTTAAAATGCAGCAACTGATTTGGGGATTTTTGGATGCGAGGTCTTTATCACGCATCTAAAAACTAAGAACATTTCCAAATTGGGAGCTACTTCTGAATATTGGACTACAGTTGCCCTGGGTTCTGCTGCTTTCAGCTTCCTGTGTGTGGAGATTTATTTTAGTTGTTGTTCTTTTAACACACTTCATAGAAACGGGCAGAAGCATCTCCAGGGCTGCCCTAAAGGTTCCCCAGCCAGGCGTACTCTCAGGTTCACTCCCCGTGTCTGGGAAGGACTGGACTTTGCATTCCAGCCCTGACCCTGCACTTTGCACGGAGGAGCTGTTGGTGTGCTCGATATGGGACTGGATGCGAGTGATTGCTCGTGGCTTTTATCTTGCTTGACAAACGGCGTTTCATAGGAGAATCCTCAGCGTCTTTTAGGGAAACTCTATGTACTCGTAAGCTAGTGCGAAGCTAAGGGAAGATACCAAAAGTAACTTTGGTCACCAAGTTTCTTCCATATTGTCCCTGATTCTGTGTCTCTTAAGCTCTACTGATGCCTTTGCAGCATTATATATGCAAAATAGCACCAATGAGGTGGACTGGCTTGCACCAGCAACAAATGTGCTCCCACCGGCTTCTCGTGTTTTGCCAGTAGTGGCTGCTAATAAAAATACATCCTGTAATTTGAAAACTCCTTGTTTTAAAAAAGATAAATTAAGGAATCTGTACTTAATGAAATAATGGGATGGATGGAAAGTCAGAAAAAGTTCAGTAGGTGTTAAACTGCCAGTAGTTCATCTGCTTGATCTACGAAGCTGCAAGACCTGCTTCTGTGTGTGGCCACCATTGCCCGATACCCTGAGACATCCAACAAACCGCACTGCAGTCGGAGTTTACTGACACCCACTATGGACAGTCTCAGAGGAGGAGCCATGGGGGCTGCTGTCGTCACTCCTGCTGCATGTGCCCGAGGTGCTGAGACAACCACCTGAGCCTCTCCTGTGTCCTGCAGCAGCTCCTCCTACAGCCAGCAGCAGTCGCACGCTTCCTGCAGTGGGAGCTGAAACAGGTTTTTGGTACCTCCCAGTTCTTTCAGGCTAGAATAAACCTTCCCAGGAAGGTCACCCCGTTGCTGTCTGTTGTGTGGTTTCTTCTTCTTCTCCCCTGTACCTGCCATAAACCAACTTAGGCTGGCAAGAGAGATGGTACTGCACAGTTCTGTCTCCAGCGTGTTTCTGCAGGGCTGAACAGCAGCCTGCAGTCTCCCCAGGCTGGCAATCGGCTTCCTTTCACCCATGCTACAATCAGTTCATTTTTAAACTCTATGCCTATATTTTCAGGCTCTCGGTATGAGATTTCTTTTGGTGGTTTGTCTAGTTTTTAGTTTCACAACTAAAGAACAAAAAACACTTGTAGACCTTCTTTTGAAAACTTTTTTTTTTTTTTTTTACTTCTGGGAAACAAAAAGCAGCCAGAGACACGCAGTACTGAATAAGTCCAATTATCCTGCATTCTTGTGGTTGAGTAAGACACAGAGCAACTAAAACAAACTAACATAAACAGGGAAAGCCAAATTAAATACTTGCATTTGTATAGTGCAAGAGGATCCTGGGCTCAGGAATGTAATTCAATCTTTATTTATTTTTTAAGTAGGCAGAGCATAAAATAGCTGGGGAACCTTGCAATGCAGCTTGACGATAGTGGAATACTTTCTGACTCCAGAGTCAGCTAATACAGTATTTTAGGGGGACTGGGTGCCCAGCGTGCGAGGGAGCTTTGACAGATCTAAGGAAAGGATGACAAGTCAGTCGTGGCTCTTCATAATGCAAAAGCAAATGATCAGATTACCTGACACTAAACGGGGGGAGAGAGAATTTGGGTGTCTAACTGACACATACACAATCTGCTTAGCACTGGAAGTGTGAAGTTCTACTTGAAGCAAAAATGATGGTGGTATGTAAGGAATGCCGATGTTTATCTACATAACATTGCCACCGGGCCTTCTCACAGTTCTGCTAGTAACTGTGCTGCAGAAAAGAGCTTTTGGACTTTTGCAAAACAAATCCGACCTTCCCATCGCTCCCCACCTCAATGTGCTTTGTACAGAAGGAGATACGTGAAAAAAGTAGCTGCAGCACGATGCGGATGTTAGGAAGTGGCAGAGCATGTTATTTTATAGCTGAAGACTGGGGTGGAAAGGTTTCGTTGTGATGTAGGGCAATTCACTCACAAATTATTCACTCTATGCC
This sequence comes from Bucorvus abyssinicus, assembly GCA_009769605.1. Lineage (NCBI taxonomy): Eukaryota > Metazoa > Chordata > Aves > Bucerotiformes > Bucorvidae > Bucorvus > Bucorvus abyssinicus. The sequence continues at coordinate 3,372,975 of CM020039.1, read as the reverse complement.
AGTAATTCCTGCTGTGTTTCTAAGGTCTGCTGGTGGTGTATCAGGGATTCTGGCGGTCGGTCCCTGAAGCGCTGACACGCAAAATGGCTGTTTCCTGCTCTTCGGCTGGCTTGAAGAAGCTGCGTTATGTTAAATACTTAGCTAGTTACTTTTCTGTGCATGGAAATGCCAGCAGCCATCACTGGGGTATTTGAGGAAAGGAGAAAATGTGGTAGGTATTCACAAATGACAGCGAAGGCGAATCGTAACCTGCGTTAAGGAGTGGTCTGGTTAAGGTCTATGTAGGTGATCAGTACTTCCCGATTCATCTCCCTTTATGAAGGGTTGGTTTCTGCTCAGCCTGGAGGTAGATTTCTGCTCAATGTCAAGGTCAGTAACAATAATCAAGAATTCCAAATCTACAAAATCCACACTCAAAGTTCAGATTTACCCTGTTGGTTTTGTGTATAGAATTTGCCTTGAGGGCTGTGATAAAGTGATGTATCCACGATGCCTCTGTGGCTTAATGTCAACAGTGAGGGGGACTCTCTCACCTTCCTTTGCCAAACTGTCACTCCAGTCATTGTCAAGAACCTTGTCAATGTTTTTTTATTTCTTTGATACAGTCACTAAAGAAAGATGTCAGAGAGCAGAACCATTTGGTGTCCTGTCCTGGGGTTTACACCTTACAGCTTGCTGGTGGAATAATCGCCATAACTCTGGCACTTTGCCGTGCATCAGGCGTCTCAGCCAAGTAATCTGCACTGGGGGAGTGGGAAGGTTGGTGGATAGTAAACAGCCTGAGCGTATAAGACTGCACAGGGACGATCACTGAAGACAGAAAGGGAGATGGTTTACTGGAATATCTGTTGAGATATATGAATTCTGAGTTTACCCACCCTTTCCTCTTACCTTCAGATGGTGTTCAAGATTTAGAGCCTTAGAGCTGAGCCAAGCTGACAATGTCAAGTGCATTGCACCAGTTTACACTGGACATGCAGCCCATGCGATGAGGCAGGACATGAATACTCCTCTGTGGATACTGAGCAGTGCCAACAGTTCTCTCCGGAGTACATGCCCACATACTTATACTCAGGATTAACAAACCTGTGGACTTTAGACTTAATAGATCTTCTGGACCGAAGTAACCTCCTTTTTATGCTGTTGTCAGGGAGCAGCTTGCAGGGTTTAGCTGCTGCCTGCAGGTGGGAAGGGAGAAGCGCCTGGCTTGTCTGGCAGCGCTGCCTCCTGTGTACTCATCTGCCTCCCGACATGGTAACTTCCATGTTCTTCCCAGTGGACCATGGTAAAACCTAACAGAGTAAACTCGATGCTCGTTGTTTCCTCCTCTGCAGTATTTCTAGCAAATTTGGTACCTGAATTCCTGAAGGGCTGGCATATTCTAGATATAATTGCCAGTTTTGGGGGGCTTACAGGATGTCCAGTATAATCAATACCCAAGGGGAAGCCAAGTGACCAGCTGGAGCAGTGCTCCGACTGGGAGAGCTCTATTCTGTGAAAGGTAATGGAAAACTTTACTGCTCTGTTTTGGTGCCGAGTAACTTGATCTATGTGGTTATTTTTATTCTTTTCTGTTTACATTCTTAGTGCCTTTTTCTGATTTTTAGACATATATGTACTTTTTCCTTCTATCTCCTCTGAGCTCCTGGATAGAATTCTGCTTCCCCCTGAAACCCTTTCCCCCTAAAACCACAGACAGATGCAGATTAAAGCTATGTGCTTTGCAAGAGGTCTTTATTCACACTGTCACTCTCTGGATTAAGATTGCAGTGGTTTATGTATGTGCAGCTGCTTTCCAATTAAAGCCCACATCTGCCCTGCCTTTAACACCAGTCACGTGTAGTGAAGCTATTAACCCTCTCTGTTACTTCCACCCTTTGTCCTATGGGCACACGAAAGGATAAGCGGAATGAGAAAGGAAAAACCAAAGGCACAGTTCTCGCTCAGCCTTGCTGGGTTTATTGCTGAGGAGGGAAGGACATAGAAGACAGGTTTCTCTCTGTTCCCTCAGTCTTCATAAGATCTGCGTTTTAATCTAATTTAGCACACATTCAAGGCTGGGCTGCAGTCCTGCATGCTGCTGCTCAAAGACTTTTTACATTTTCATGTCTTCTCCCAATCCATTTGGTTGCTCACAACCCCTGACAGGCCCCTCTGTGAAGGACATGCATTTGCTGTGTAACGTGGGTTACCCTGTCATCCCTCCACCCAAAGGATGCCCTGCATCAAGGCAAGGCATCCTTATTAACTTCTCACTTGCTTTGTGTTGCTTCAGCTGTACAAAAGAAGTAGGAGAGCTCTGCTGTCTGGCTCTGGGGACTGTGCTCTTTGCTCACATAAGGCAGAGCCTCATGTCCAGCTTGTGGAATTCAGGAGGCCATGTCATCCAGGAGGGGTTTCTGTATGATTCCTCTAAATGATAGATGAGATAAATGAATACAGATGAAAGTTTTGTCTCATTTCCTTGGGACCGTGCAATAAAATAGAGAATCTGTAACATAAATTAAAAAACCCACCAAAAACTAAGGAAAACTTGGCCTCAGTGATTCTTTGAGCACTATTTAGACTTTCAAAACTGAATCAGCCCAAGTTTGTGGCTTATTGTGCAGGCTGCTCATGATACCTTCTGAAACTTCATCCAAGTGAACTATTGAGATCCTGGGTGGAGTAACACTGATGGTGACGTAACAGACCTGAGGTCAACGCATCTCCTCCCAGTGTGTGGTCTGTGAATAATATGTGGGCCTGTGGGTCCCAGAAGCAGTGATCTCTTTGTGAAAGAATTTGACAAAAAGGGTAGCTGCATCACAGTTAATACTCCCATTTCCTCAAAGAATCCATTCACTGCAAAGGAGGGAGGACCGTGCCTTTTCAACATTTGTCTGTTAAAGAGCACTCGGAAGGGAAGGCGCTCTGGCTGACTGAAGCTGGGTACACCTGAGGAAAGGCTCTCATTGAAATGAGTGCCTGCAAAATAAACTGTGGTCCGTGTATGGTGCAGGTGGCTGACAGTTATTCGAGTCAGAATGTTTTTGTTTTGATGCCTACAAACAGACTTAATTGTAATGTGTGAGCTGTGGAAATCACAGAATATAAGAAAGCGTATCGAACAATCTCCGTGAACATGACTTTAAGAGCATTGCTTTAGATGTTGCAGATTTCAGAGCATTAGCCCTGGTGGCTTCTTCCCTCACTTGACAAATATGTTGTGAAGAAATGAATGGCTACATGGTTGTTTTAAGGGAAAACTAGTGGGATATTTTAAAAGCAAATTAAAGTTTAACCTTCCTGTGTAGGTTGTGTTCCCCAAAATGCTGTTCAGATTTGAAATGTTAAGTACCAAAGTTTAATGGAGAAGTTCTAAATCTCTCTGTAATACTGTCTCTTCTTATGTATAGCACAATGATTGGTATAATTATTTTATCCTGTGGTTTTATTTATATCCTGTAGTTTCAGGTTCTGAACTTAATACTGTAAAAATTATCCGTGACTCATGTGGTTGAAGTAAAGCTTATGGATGGATTCAAACTAGCAGTAGTCCTTGTGTATGTATGTCTTTGTGGATTTTCAGATGTCTTAAATGGAGGAGTTTTTTATTTGTGTCAGCATGATTCCCCCTTGCTTATGCCATGGCCCATGGGGAAGCTGCGATGGGAACCAGGGCACCGCCTTGACAAAACTTAGTGAAAGGAAGAGGCAGTGATGCTGGTCTGCAGCACGCCTCAGAGCTTCAGACTAGCTGCTTCCCTGATACTTCTTTATGACAAATGTGTGTTTGCAACATTTCAGAAAAATTCCATCACATAAATTATTATTTAGCTTGCAGGGGACCTACTGACATCAGCCACATTTTGTGAACACACACCAATTTACCGAGGCGTAATAGGGACTACAGCCATTGGCAGACAGATCAGTCATTTGGGACTGGTGTTGTCTTCCTGCTTGGTCAGCAGAAAGATGCCTTTACCAGAGGGTATTTCTGGTTGCTTTTACCTGAGGTATATCCATCATATGTACCTTTCTGTACATCTGTGTGTATGTTTGTTTGTGCCTGGAGTCTACCATATCAAGAACGGTATCCAGTTCCGCAGGTATGTGTAAGAGTTGAGCGTTAACCAACCTGGCCACTTAGGAGATAAGATGTGTGTCTGTTTGCTAAGAATTTGTAAAAAGGGGGATTAGCTCGCGAAAAGTGTCTTTAGGGACAGTGTCGTGAGGCTCTTCCCTCTAAGAAGAGGTGGATGGAGGTGGTATAGTCAAGAGAGAAAAGCAGGCTCTTCTGGAGAATGATCCAGCAGAGGATCCTCATGTGCTTGTTAATTGTCATTTGTATGCTCAGTCCTGAGAATTCCTGAGTTTTCACCAGTTGCTGTTGGAATATTAAATATCACAAGCAGGGTGGATTTCAGTTAGAAATCCAGAGGAAGAGAGACAATAAATAGCCTTTCAATTACCCACGGAGGCTTGGGCAGGAAAACTCATGATTCCGAAGGCAAAAAAGAGACCTTGAGCAATTCTTGCTGTGGATGAAAACTGACAGCCTTTTGGCTGATAGTTCTCATGTGTAGTGTGTTTTCCTCACGTTAGCTAATCATTTTTTTGTTTATTCAGTTTACATTATCTGTTATCTGTTTTGATTGGGAACTGAATTGGATAAGCATGTTTTCAGAGATAAAGAGCGTGCATTTTCATCTGTTCTCCCTGGCCTGCTGATAAATATGATGCACATTAGAGTATAATAATGAAAAACTAATACTCAAATGTGGTTTTTTCTCTTGGTTTTAATAATTCATAATATGGCCTCTGACTTAAGAATTTGTACACGTAAGATGACCTTGGCAGTCTTGGTCTCTGAGGAGATAATATGTCTGAATAAGCATGGTTTATATATCATAAATTTAAGTGGCTGTTCATTATATGGATATTTGACAGGGAATGAACTGAAAGAAAGACAGCACATAACTTTTTAGAGATGTGGATGGGTTAGTTTGACTTATTTTATTAAAATTATATGGTAATGCTTAGTCATACCTTAGATGCAGTTACTGGAGTCAAGGTGGATTATGCCCTAGAGGTAAGAATCACCTTTATTTCATTGGCGTCTGCGCAATGAAAACCACATTGGAGGGATCATATTGCTTTAATTCATGGGTATAATCTTAGGACAAAGCCTTTCTCTAAGTTAATGAACAAGCAGGCCTTACCTGCTCGTGGCCAAGCTGTGCACCGTTTTACTGTGCTAACCAAAACACACCCCTTGCAGCTGTCTTCATTTTCTGAGTCCTGCTCTGTTCAGTAGCTGCATTTCCAGCCATTGTTCCCCAAGAAACTGAAACAGAGAGAACAATCTTCCTTTTCTCTAAGCCCGGTGCAACTCCAATCCAGCAGTTTTTAGCGATGCGTATTCGAATCGCAGAGTAAAAACAAGTTTTGAGGAAGAGCCCCCAAACCACAGCTGCCACCTCAGTGAAGGAGCCCAGACTGGAAAGGACTTACCTGTGGGTAAGTCCACAGGTCTTAGGAGAACAGCCACGTCTGTCCCGTGGACAGGGAATCCTGCGTGACCAGGTTTTGTGACATTTTGATTGAAGAGCAGCCTTTGAGAGTATCAGACTGAAAACATGGAGCTGCCTCTCCCCTAGGTCCGGAGGAATGGGAGTGATGAATAAGGAGAGGAATAAAAAGTATAGGAGCAAGTGGTTTCCCTTCCTTCTTTCAGGTAACAACCAGATCAGCACTTACACCACACAGACTTTGTCCGAGTCAGGTTTTCAACTTTCGAAAGCTTATTGTGGCTCTTGCTCTAAGTCTTGCCTCTTTATTACAGATTATCAAATTGTATATGAAATCTCCTGTCCAGTGTTTATTCGCAGACTGGCTTTCAACCAAAAATGACCCCTTTATTTGCTCATGACACACCTTACTTATGCAAGAATAGTGTATTTTCCTAATGAGCAGCTGCAATTTAATTGCACGTTCTGGGAATAACATCAACTGGTGAAATACAGTGTGCTTGGCCCTCAGTGAATAACTGCAATCACTGCTCTTTTGTCACAGAAAACTGGATTTTCTTGTGTCTCTTTTGTCTAGAGTGGTTGCTAAAGAACATTTCTGGAGGGAGCTAGGTCTCTAAACCAGCTAACCCAACTGCAGTCACCTTCCTGCTCTTATCCACTATGGAAATCACCTGGGCAAGGCTGAATTACGTGGCCCTGTAGTCAGGGCAGTTGTAAATACAAAATGAAACCTGCAGAAGTATGAAATACACACAACTGAATGATAAGCACGATAAAAAGTTCCATATTTCCGAAAGATTTTCTTTTCTCTGGTCTTGAACGGGGATGGAAGGTAATTCTAAGTCTGTAGGGCATACAGAAATAGCTAATAATTTTAAAATGAGTTTTAATGTTCTTTTCCTAAAGCCTCAGCTGCTACAATAGTTTGGTTCTGCAAGCATTGTAGTTTTCAAAATAAGCTCTTGAGGCTCTTGTTGTGAGAGAAGCTCAGAAACACAAACCTTGAAGACTTAAAATCTATTAAAAAGAAGCCAAGGTTTATTAAAAAGGGTATTTTGGTTTGGCTCATTTTTTAGGGAAGGAGAAGTTGATTTATTTTTTAAATGCATGAGACAGACAGTCCTTAATATCTCACTCTTTATTACTGCTTAATTAAGTCCCTTCTGAAATGGCAAGAAACAAACTGTAGCAGGATGTAACCAGTTCCTGCTAAAACCTCCTGTTGGCTCCACAAAAATCTTTTCATATATGGCCACCAGAGTTGCTTTACAGAAACAGAGCTGACTCCCAGAGCTGAGACACCTTCCTGCAGCTGCTGAATACAAAGGCACACGTCCCCAGGACTCAGCTCCTTCGTATGGGATTCTCCCAGCGCACTTAGTGCCAAGAGCGAAGTAAGAGCTCTTTCCGTGTGGCCTTTAGTGGAGCTAAGCCCTCGGATTCAGGAGGCAGTTTTGCCTGAGCAATGAGGGCAGAGCTAAGCCGTACAAATAGTTTCAGTATAGATCAAAAGATTATTGTATGTAGATATTAATAGCTAATGTTACTGATATTAATGAAGAGACATACTGTGCTTACTGTCTGCAGATGTTGGAGTGGGTGGATAAGATTTGGGTTTTAGGGAATTGGAAACAACCTGATTTTTTTTTTCTCCGATTTGTTAATTATGAAATGATTCTTACAACAGAAAACAGTGACTAATTTGGCCAATGGATTTAAGGGGATGAAAGGCAAGTTCAGAAACAAAGCAAACAAAGGAGAGAAAAAACAACCGAGGAGCTTTAGTTTATATTTAATGCTGTTGGTAGCAGAAGGAAACTTTCTTCCATAGCTAGTAAGGTCATTTTTCAGTCTTAGATATTCAAACTTCAATCAGCATTTGAACCCAGGATAAATATCAATGGCAGAGATTGTTGTTTCTGGCTTGTACAAGGGTTAGAATCCTTATGTATCCCATGTCAGCCAACAAATCTATGGGTCAAAGGAGGAAGTGCATGTACGGATGTTGTTACCTGTTTTATTATACAACTAATGATTTTATATTTTCTGTTCATAGGCTGTTGCATTTTAAGTTTTTAATACAGAAAACAAAACTTCATGATGTATTTTGTTTGGGCAGTTGTGCAGTTTTTGCTAGTGTTTCTTTTGCCTATTACTGTGACAAAAATCTTTGATATATTTTTTTTATGCGCTAACTGTGGCAGTGTTGCTCTCCCGATCTTCTGTTTGCGTTAAAGAGTGAAACAGCCCAAGGAGCACATCTGTCAGCCTCGACGCTGCTAGAGCAGGAGTCTGCTTCGAAAGGGAAAGCTGGCTGAGTTTTCTTGGCATTACAGATCACATATTAGCAAACTTAGACGACAGCAGATTTGTTTAAACAGGGATTAAAGAAGAATCTTAGCTAATTGTGGCAGTTGCTGGCACACGGGGCCAATTTATGGTTATGATCCTTTAGCAGAGATTTTTGTGAACGCAGTCTCTTTTCTCTGTGATTCCCCTTCCCTCATCAGTCCTTCATCTTTTCTGAACAACTTCTTTTCAGCATCTTTGTCTGTTCTTAGGTTACTTACCTGTTTTCCTTTTGCTCCTTCCTAGATCTCATTGTGACCTTGCATCCTTGGGTAGGAAGGACTCATTTGACAAACACCAAGTATTGTCTTGCTAAGTTCTGCAGAGAACCTCTGAGCTGTAGGACAGAATCAAGGCTGTGGTAACAGAGTATTGTGTCGTGGTTCTGCAAGGAACCCTTCATCTTCCAGAAATGCCAGTACAATGTAGTTCGGTTCCACTTCAGCTGGGTTTTTCACGTTCAGTGAAACACGTGGGACACTGGGGTGTATGTGAGATTGCTGTTTTCACCTCTTAAGTCTCACATTGTCTCCAGGGCTCTTCACTCCTCATCTCCAAAGGGGAATTACTGCACTACTTACCACTGGCCAAGTATACAGCTTGGTTTATTCGGGAGTGGGCACTAACAGACCCTGCAGAGGAAGAGGCCTGGACAGAAGAGCAAACACGGCACAGCCAGTGCTGTAACTACTCCAAGCAGCGTGACTCCAAGGAAAAGCTGCTCTGTTCTTGTTCTGAGGCAGCTGGGAGATGTAGGCTAAGAGCAAGGGCCAAACCAGCCCGACACGAGCAGGAGTACGCAAGAGCTCTTTCCTTCTCAGTCTGCACAACACAAAGGAGATGTCACAGAGATGAAGCGACTTGCTTGAGGCTCCACAGGTCAGTGGCAGCATCCAGCAGTGACTCTCCTGAGGCAAATGAGTGCTTATGCTTCTCACCACAGCGCTGCTCCACAGGCCTTCTGTCAGCTCGCTACATGATGTTGGTCTTAGTAAAAATGACCATTGTAGTCTAACGAGAGCCAATGAACCTTAGGCTGCTTCGGGGAGGAGGGATGCATTACATGATAATGACAAGATGCTAGAGCTGTCCAAGAACATTCTAAGTCGAATGTATTTGATATTATGCAGATATAAAAAGACTGCAGGTGTCTGCTCTCTCAGCTTCACCTCTTGACTTTTGGGCGGTGCCTCTAAAGAGGATTTTCAAACACTCCTATGCCGGGACAACAGACAATGGAAGGCTGCCCAGATACGACTTGTCTCCTACTGGGAGGAGAAGAAATTACCACCTTCATGTTCAGCTTCTCTGTGCATGAGTATTTCATTTTGGCCAACAGTCATAGAAAAGAAATAAACAAAAGAACTGCACTTTGAGTAAAAGCTCTGACTTAAATGGCTTCATAAAGCGAATCTCAAGCAATCTCAGTAATAAGCAATAAGCTACTGATCATAGAGAAAAATTAGATTGTGGCAATATCTTAGGGTATATAGAAGGGTTTTTAGTTACCTACCTAAAAAGCAAATATTATCCATTAGGTTTTACTTTCTTTTAGTACTGCTGGAGGGGTGGGACTGGGAAAAACTGGTTTGTATTTCCTTTTAAGTGACAAATCTCATTGATAGTGTATGCTTTTATCATGCTTCATTGTAGGAATAATTTTAAGGTTTATATGAAAACTTCTCATCTTAGACTAATCCAGTCTAGCCATTGATTTCAGTGAGCATTGGAACGAACTTAAGTACCTTCCAGGAAGGTTTCTTTCATCACTAGGAAACTTGGACAGCAGACAAATGAAATGGATGAATAATATGTATTTAGATCACAGCACGTAAAAAAGATATTTCAGTGCAATAGTCTGTCACCACAATATTTGCTTTTGAAGTAGTTACTTATTTAGAAAATCCTGAACTTGCTATAAAATGTGTTATTGGGGAGAAGCTTCAAAGCAAAACATTCTCCCCTCCCACTTCTGATTATTTGGGAAAGGATTCTTAACATGAGCATATGGTTAAACTGATTATGTAAAATAGCTTCTAGCAATTAATATTGGAGTGAAAGCTGGCTCTAAAGGGAAACCGTAACAGATCTTTGTTACACTATCAGCTTTCATAAAGAGGCTGTTTAGCTAAGCTTTATCTGTACAAACAAAACAATAAACAACAAGTGTGAAAACCTCATCATCTTAGGACGTCTCTGCTCTGGAATATCAGCCTCTTTGCTGATGCTGGAGCAGATTTCTCTATAATTCCAAACCTTTTATTTTTGGAATTTTTTGAGATAATCACTGCTTTTTCACTGTGCTCATAAGGTTTCATTAATTTTTTTTAAGCTGTTAAAAGAGAGAGTGGTACTTTGGCATGGATTCGCAACGAGCTTTGATGAGTTCCAGAAAAGCGACTGTTACACAAATACAAGGAATGAAAAGAACTTGTTATCTTTAACAAGAGCTTGATTGGATGTAATAAAAGTTCCTTGTTAATTTACTGAAGTTAGCAGCTATGCTGGTAATGAATTTATAATCAACAACATTTGATCTTCTGCGGAAGCTTTTGCCCCTTTCTCCCCCCCAAAATGTTTCTGGAGAGAGTCCAGATAATTTCCTTTAATAGGGATTAAAACTTTAAAGCAGTGTTGCTTTATAGTGACCCTGTTTGGCAGTTTATCAGAACACTTATGCAGCTGGTAAATGTAACTACAAAATTCTGTGGAGGGATGACTATTTTTCCTTAAACAATCCCTCCTCTCCCCTCCCTGCCATGGGCAGCACATTGTTTACAGCAACACTGACAAAATAAAGAATCACAAAAATGAGTTACGTGAACAGGAAAGCTTTGATTCTACGGGAATAGCTCCAAAAATGTCTTTTGTGTGATGCACATTAAATGAAGTAATTATCCTAGAACTTTGAAATAATTCTACCCAAGTAGACATAACTTGTTTTTTTTCAAGTAATTATGTTATGTTTAGAGTTCTGAGAAATTGTCTGCGTTTTCAACATGAATTAGGACTGACATCCACATGCGTCCTCACACAAAGGCTGTTGAAGTGTTCTGCTGCATTTGCAGAGAAGTTTTCCTGTTGACTCATTTTGATTTTACAGTCCTTTTTACAAACTGATGTTGCTGGAATTCAGCGTTTTAGTGGGGAGGAGGTTGTACATCTGTTTCGTTGATTTTTTTTTTTTTTTTTTTCCCAAAGTATCTCAATCACCTCTATATTCCCTTCAGTTCCAACCCCTGCTGAGTACTATCCTGGTCTACAGGGGTGAATACCAATAGCGTAGTGACAGATGGACAGGGCAGACAGACGGCCCATATAATCCATCTTATGCTGGTTTTATAAGTCTATAAAAGTGCAATAAAGAAAAGGTTCTCATTAGGCAGAGGCAGGGGGCTGATTGATTTGCAGGCCACACTCAGTTTATAGCTGCCTTCTGTGTGAAAGTCCACCTTACAGTGTGAGGTGACCCTGTTGGCCATGGCTTGTTTAGTTAGAGTTAATTTACTTCTGGTAATGTTGAGCATTATTCATGTTCTCATGGTGACTCTTACCCCAATTTGGCACCGAAGTATGGACTCACTCTCATTTTACGCTGTAGAAATAAAACCCTTAAGCCGGAGGTCGGGAGGAAAGCTGGGTGAAATGCTCCTACCAAGTGTGGGTTGTCTGAAGGCAGGAGCTGTTTAATTGGAAGGAAACTCAATACTGTCAAAGCTCTCGTTTCAACTCACCTGTTATTTTTCGCATTGCAACAACCACCACCTCCAAATATCGAAAGAGGCTGAAGGAAAAACACGTTGTACATAATCAGTCTGGCTGATTCTCACAACAATCCGGTTTATCTTTTTGTTGTGGGAGTCTTTCTACGGAAGTGGTTTTTTTTCCTGTAAAAGAAAAAAGAGAATTTTAAAATTATAAATGAGGCAGTGGGACTGAGCGAGCTGGCCGCATCGCTGGGGTGGCTTTCTTCAAACAAGGGCCCTCGTTGTCAATGTGCCCAACGTGGCTGCAGGTGCGTTCCGGGAGAGAGGCGAGTGTGCCTGGCCCCGGCGCCGCGGAGCACAAGGGATGCGTTCACCCCGGGCGCTGGGAATCCGCTCTAGTACCTGGTCACGGACGTGGAGCAGGTGGTTCCTGACCTGTGGGGAGCAAGGGCCAGCTCGTGGCTCTGCTGCTGCCCTTGGGCACACTGTGTGCTCTCCCTGAGCCTCAGTTTCCCGGTCTGCACAATGGGACCAAGGACCATTGTCAGCAAGAGGTTAAAAGTATCTCCATTTCAGATAAGTACGGAAGAAGTTTTTACCTTGGATAAGACTGGGAAAACAAAATGTGTTGCCCATACACAATGTATTTTTTGGGAATGCCGCCTAAATAAATGAATACAAATTCCTAAAAAGGAACTTTTGATCCAGTCTTATGGAACCGTGGATATTTTTATTCATGTACTCATATAATATTTCAGTGAATCAAATTAAGCTTTTCCTCAACTGTCTGCTGTGTCTATGAGTTTTAGTGGTTCTTGTTCTGCATCAAATATTTTCTTTTTATCCATTTGTAAGTTGTTGCCTCTAAGTTTTATTGGATATTACCAATTCTTAAGAACAGCAGTTCATAAACATTTGTAAGCTTTAAGGAAAGGACGAGTCTTAAAAATGCTTTTTAAGTCCAGTTGATGGAAATTATTTCAAAGTGTTCAGGATTATTAATGTTAAAAAAAGGTCAGCCTTAAGGGGGCTATCATTTGGACAGTTGAAAGTTCTCAAAATTTACATTCATGACATTTTAATTCTTTTTTTTTTTTCTTTCTTACTGGATATCTAAAAGCTTTTCTTTAACCTTTAGAGAATAAAATGAGAAAATTGGCAAATGTAAAAATAAATAACTGTATTCCAGCCAATAATGACTTGTGAAATTGTATCGTCATGCCAAAAAAGATCTGAGTCTTGAGTTCAGTCAGAGAATTCCAGTTACCGTTATAAAACGGTAACACTTCCACAGTGTTTAACGTGTTTAAAGCCTGTTGGGAAAGATCTGTCTGGGTATTTAGCTCAATCACAATCATTATTATTTTTTAAATTATGATTATTACTATTATTACCAATCTCTATTACTGTTGTTGTCTTCCTGCCCCCACTTCCTTTTTATTCAAAGAAAGAAACAAGTCAGTCCCATGGGATGCAGTTAACCATACAACGCATCCCCAGCCTTTGATATTACACATTGCCCCCATGGAGTTGATTCTTCAAAGCCATTAACTGGCCTTGAGGAGCCAGTTTCTGTTAATTTTAATGGGGATTAGACATCCATCCCCTCAGGCAGCTTTGAAAAATCTCCACTGGATTCTTTATGGCTCTTCTTGGGGGCAGCAAAATGTTTACCCGGTTATGTAGCTGCATTTCCCCCAACACTGCTAACATAGAGATCCTCTTACTTCCTCCAGTTTAAAGAGCCCCATTTTTCTATTCAGCCAAATTTTCTGTTTCATTTATATTAAGTCCTCCCCATAACACAGTTTCAAAGCGGAATGACGGTTTTGGACAGGAACTAGTAGATCATCCTTCTTGCATGCAGGGAAAAAGATACCTTGGTTTTTGACATGCACCCTGTAAGAATTGCTTTATATCCTGTTCTTTTCTGGCCATTACATTGACAGCCTGCTTCAGAAAACTGATTTCTTTCCATCCTGCTCTGAATGATGATTCAAAACATGCTTCATCTTAAATATGCAGGTTTTCAAAACAGGATTATTGAACCAGACAAGTGGGAGGGAAGAGGAGAATTGCCTATTCCAACAAACTACAAAGCAGCAAACTGAAGTACATTTTCCGTTTGCTGACACACGTTCCCCGACACTAGTCTGGATTCCGTTTCTCGTGCTTCGCTCCCCTTCCATCTGAATAGACTCTGGGAAATAATAAGAGCAAACCTCAACTCTTATGTTAGGGCAGCTTCCTTAGAGAGATCTGCTCTGCAGACAGTTCCTTTGAAAAAAGTAAGAAGTTTGCTGTGTATGTAAACAGACGTATCCTTAGTTATAGCAACATGGACGGCTGCTAAATCGCGTTTAAATTGTCCTTGTTTAATTTATGTTCTGTGCTGTCTTCCTTGTATATATCCCTTAGTTATGTTTGTGTCAGTTGTGTTTCTTTAAACATATTATAAATCTGTATTTTCCTCATAAACCAGTCTGGAAAAGGGCATCTGTACTGGAAACTGGTTTTAGTGACTTGACACTTTGGCTCTTTTATGTTGTGAAATGAGTTTTAATTTTCTTAACATAGGCCAGGCATGGTACATAAACCTCTTCCCCCCCAGGGAGGCTTTTATGTTTGATTCCTTTAGTGGCAAAGCTTTTGAATTTCTCCCCTTGATTGACTTGATTATGATCTTCCCAGTATATATCCTTCATGTTGATGAATTCCTGGTAGGGATCCTCAAAGGAGTTTACAAGCCTCAATGCTAGATGAAACAAGAATTAAATTATCCCTGCAAAAGCTGCTACCAGTGAAGGTAGGAAGTTGAATATTAGTGCTGCAGATTTACTTATTCTGTGGGTGTCTAATTTGAGATACTGGGGAAAGATTCATTTTTAGAGAATAGGTGCTCTGGAGTTTCTGCCAGGTGACTCTGAATCTGTAAAAACTCAGAAGCCGGTTTGGAACTGTAGCTCAAACCCCCTGTAAACGCTATCCTGGCTTACTCTGCTCTTGTGCTTTGTAACGCTGGGATGGAGTGGATGTAACCATCCTTGATGAAGGTCTTCTACTCGCTTAGGAGAAAATCCTTGGTAGAATCTTACTGCTGCAGGAAGCAGCTAACCCAACAGTCCGTAAGAGAACTAAGCAGCGTGTAGCCACCATGGGGACATCTTACAGCCCTGAATACTTGTTTTGCTAGAACGGGTGCTGCTTGGTGTATATGTGTCGCAGGCAATGCTTCTTACTTCTGTTACTCCACATGCTGCATCAGAAAAGGCTAGATTTTGTACTAGGAAATGTGTTCAAATCTTCAGAATGTGGTTGGCTTCCTTAATAATTGGCTCTTGCAGGTTATTGCTGTGAAGCTTCTGTTCAGCTCTAAGCACCGCACACAAGAAGCAGCTCAAGTCATCTTGAACCTTGCTTTGTTCACTGGTGAGGACTTGGCCACACAGCATTGACACAATTGTCCTACTCAGAGACTTTTTTAGGTGAAAAGCAATTACCTGGGAATGGAAAATGCTGTTAGAACTGACCATGATGACATAAGAGCTTTAAATAAGTGACTGTGTGCCATGTCTATACATTTACTTATATGTTTGTTCATGATGGGTGTGACCAGGAATACTTCGAGATGCTGTTCTAGAGCTGAGACAACCGTGAGGAGCTCAACAGCTCTGGAATATACATGCTAAGAGAAAAAAAAAAACAGGGCAAGATATATTGACTAATTTAGTTTTTGTTGTTGGATTTCTAGTGTAAATAAAGGTTCGCACTTTTTCGTATTCATGGAAGAGAATCTTTATTGACTCTGTCTGAGTTAGTGAGCCATCCTGATCCCGGTACTCAGCTTTGCAGTCTCTATGGATATATAACATTGGGAAAATCAGCACTTCTGTAACTGATTCAAGTTGGACACCACAAATAATCTAGCAGGGACTTCAGAAAACTTGGCAGCTTGGTAGGGATAAGTCTGGGGGCGCACCTTTAGCTGTAAGATGCCAGCTTTGCACAGCAAGGGTCTGAGAAGCATTTCCAGGAGGAGTCTGGAGACAGACATCCTGCTTCTTCCCTTTTGTGCTTGCACACCCATTCTTTGTTTTTTTTCTTCATGTCAAATAAATAGAGAGCCAGTGGAATGGGGGAGAAAATTGGAAGTGTAAAAGTGAGAAAACTCGTGGGTTAAGATACAAATGGTTTAATAAACAATAACAATAAATAGTTGTAAGGAAAATTTAAAAAAAAGAGAGAGAAAAATAAAACTCAAGGAAGACAAGTGATGCAAATGAAACCAATTGCTCACCACCAACCGACTGATGCCCAGCCAGTCCCTGAGCAGTGGCCCCTCCACCAACTGCCACCCCAGTTTACTGCTGAGCATGACGTCATACGGTCTGGGACATCCCTTGGGTCAGCTGTCCCAGCCGTGTCCCCTCCCAGCTTCTTGTGCCCCCCAGGCTGCTCACTGCTGGGGTGGGGTGAGGAGCAGAAAAGCCCCTGACTCCGTGTGAGCTCTGCTCAGCGATAACCAAAACATCCCTGTGCTACCAACACTGTTCCCAGCACAAACCCAGTCCACAGCCCTGTACCAGCTACTGCAGAGAAAATTAACTCTGTCCCTGCCAAAATATTTTTCACAAACTTTTTTTTTCCTTATTGGAAAACCAGGGGCTTTTTCCACAAGTTAACTCCGATAGGTTGGAGTTAACTGGAAGGACAGGCAGGAGAGACAGAGGGATAATTTGCCTGAAAACAGGCATAATTTAGGCCTGGACATCAATGTGTATAAATTCTTTTCTAAACACATAAAATGGAAATAATGCAGAAATGAAATACAGGAAAGCATGAATCCTCACAGCACAGAGCTCTCCCTCCCTCCTACGCTGGCGCTGAGTCTCTGAGCTGTCGGTCGTCGTTGTTGTTAGAGCTGCCTGAAAATTGGCCAAATTTTATGAAAACTGTCATGACCTTTTTTCCTGACTTGACAAATAAAAAGATGTTTTTTCAGGGTGGGGAGAAGTGTTATTATCTCTAGTGAAAGCGAGTTTATTTTTTTAAAACTGTTTTAATGGTTGTTGTTGCTATTTTGGTAGATCTGTGTGTATGGAAAACGATGCCAGAATGCTAACACTGCACACTGCCAGCAATCAGTTCGGATTTGCTGCTTTCGTGCTGCCCCATTATAAAAATGAAGCGATTAGGGTTTTAATTACTGATTATCGTAGTCACATAAGTTTCTAATCTATTTTTAACACTCGAGACTCCTGTGTGTGGTCTCCTGCAGCAGTGTTTTCAAAGGCTGCTGGCAGAAGAGACTTTTTTTAACCAGTTTTGAATTTGCTGCTATTTACTAGATCAAAGAAGGAGAAAAGCAAGGATCTGTTGCGATCTTGGGGTGTAGCTAGTTCCTGGTGGTAACCCGCTGACCTTGACACAGTGGCATGCTTACATCACATCCATAGCTGTTTTCCTGGGGAACCTCTTGCTGGCTTTTGCTGTGTGTTTAGGCAAATCCATGCTACAGAGAATTGCGGTGGTTTTTCCTTTGAATCGAAGGTTATTGCTTCTGTAAATGGTTACAAATGAAGATCAGGACATATCTACTTCAGAGCTATATTTTTAGATGGCAGGATTCATAAATGAATGTGAATTGCATAAAAATAACTTCAGTGAAAACCCTTGACTTAGCCACAGCTTTTGGAATTTGCAGGCCAGAGAAATGTACAGTATGAGAAGATATTTCTCCGTGCAGTTTCTGGTGAAGTTCTGATGTTTCCAGAGCTTCGTAGATATTTTCAGACCCCAAAAAATGAAATCTGATGATCCAGATAAAGTCTGGCATTTGCATTTTTGGAGTAAGACCACAATGAAGTTTCAGAAGTCTTCTTGCTTTGTTTCAGCATGTGCTGGGGATGATCTGCTCAATGACAGTGAAACTTGGGCTGTAAAAGCTGGGGTTGGGCCCAGTACAGCTCTTATAGGTCGGACTGGTAGGTATCTGCTATCTGCCCTTTTCCCCAGGGGCATCATGCTGTTACTATGCCATATACATCGACATTTGTGAACAATTTAGGCGAATAATTTTTGTGCTGTCACCAGGCGTGTGGCTATGAATATTTCATAGTCCACTCTAATGGTTGCGGTGGGGGAAGTATGTCTGGAAATAAGGCTCACCCTACAGAGGAGGTATGCCAAACGTGGGAGCCAAGACCACAGCAGAAAGACTTGCATGCAAACAAACAATGAAGCGCTGCACAGGAAACTGCCCAAGAATTTGCAGTCAGTCAGCCATAGTTGTTCAGCAAGACGTGAGACAAGACTGGCGTGGTGGTTTCTTCACCCTTTCTTTTCCATTATAGGTCTTTCCCTTATGTTTGCCATCTGCATAACTGTGAAAGTCCTCTTTCCCCCTCCTTTGCTTCCTTCCTTCTTACCATCTCCCATCAGGAGTCAATGTCTGTGCCTCAGAGGGGTGGGTTTGAGGAAAGCAGAATAGCCACTCAGAAACGTCCAGCTCTCTAAAACCACAGGTGCATTGTAGGAGTTTCAGTCATTGTTTTGCCTCATTTTACTTCTCCTTTTATTCTTCAGGCTAACTTTTTAACAGCGACCCTTGCCAATAAGATGACAGAAAACCCCCACTGTTCTCCAGTAGCCTTTAGTGTTTTTGAGTTGGTGGCCAAAACTAATTGAATTTGAGGAAAGAGAAAATAATGAGGAAAATGCAGATGAGGTAAGGGAAAAGCTTCAGGGACTGGACTAGAATGTAGATGAGGGAAGTAAGATCCTGGGAATGGTCAGTTCTAGGATGGCTTTGACTTTATTAATGAGTGTGAACTGAAAAATACATATTTATTCTTGCCTTATTTAATGATGTAGTGTGTTAACAATTTAACTGTCACCTGGAGGCACTTTCCTGAGCATCAGGATAGACTAATGGGATTAGTGCTTCCCCACTGAACAGCGTGGCGCTGCACTTCCTCCCTTCAGCTAAGCTCTTTCTTTTTGGCACAAGTTTATTCAAAATGATGCCCTATCACCACTGCCTTTCCACTGACGCGATCGACTGCGTAAATAAGATGTTTGAAAAGGAATGTGCTTCGCAGTCTGAGGGGCAGAGGAACTGAAGGGCAAGGAGGACTGACAAGCCTAAGGAAAGCAATAAGGCACGTTGGGAATGACAGGGGCAGGGAAGAGAGTTAGGGTGAGCGGTACAGGGCTGAGACAGCTGGGCAGAGCAAGAAGCAGAAGGCAGAGAGCAGAAGAGTGCAGCTTCAGCAGTAACGACGGCACTGAACAGGAGGGATATCACATTGACATACGCTGGATGTGAGATCGGATTAGCTGTGGCGGTGACATGGGGATTATATAGTGCCACGGCTTCTGCTCGGTCACATGGATGAAATAGATACTCCACTGGTCTGCCCCCAAGGACGGTAGAGCTCCCTATCCCTGCCCTGCACCAGTAAATCCTCCTCTCATATAAGTTAACAGGTTTTTAGAACCTCCTGAATTTATTGCTGCATTTATCATCTGCATTTTGGCATATTTTGTTAAGGAAGAATTTAGGAAGGTTCCTTTTTCATTGAGAACATGAATATTTGAAAAACTTCTCAACACAGAAATGACGTAAATGCCCACCACAGTACTGGATGACTCCCATAGTTCTCTTCCCCACACGCCTGTTCTCCTTGGTGGGGCAGGTGAGCTGTATCAAGGTGCAGCATGGACAGATGCTCCTGGGGTGTGTCATTCCTGTGAGAGGAGGTTGTGCGTGATGGGAAATGTGACCTGATGAGGGACACTTACAGAGGAAAGTGGGATCATGAAGTACTTGGACTTCAACTCTTGCAGGGCACCAGAGAGTTCCTCCCTTGTTGTAATACATTGGCTGTAGGTTTTCTTGCAGAGCTTCCAGATTTTACATGGAAATCTCCTACGGTGACTGAATGTTTAGCTTTTTAGTGAAGACACACATTCTGCACAACTTTCTAGCATTCCTGGACTCTCTTCTACCCTGTATGCGTGTAAGTTTGGAGTGTTTACATGGCTACCACTGATCAGATTCCCAGGTCCCACTAAAATGCAGTGTGTTTCAAAACACTTGGCTTCTGCGGGGCAGAGGAGAAATTAATGGTAAATGCCTCTGAAATGTGAAAGGAAAGCTTTAACCCTTCGTCCTTAAAAACGCGGTTCCCGGTGGTGCTATCTTCCCTTTCACTGCACGATAATGAACCTTCGCTTCTGCTGTGTGTTCTCACCTTCAGCGTGGGTTGTCTGCATAGCTCCTGTCGTGGCCAATTAGCTGGCAGGAGAGGCCCACAACGGCAGAGACGGTTGCTTAATTGTTACTGTGGGATCCTCCTGCGATGTGCAGTTGCTGGGGCTCATTTACAATTCTGACACATCCAGCGCGCCCTGCATCAGGAGTCCTGTGAACTGCACAAAAGTTAGAAAGTGGCAGCGCTGTTCCTGGCCAAAAGCTCATTAAGATAGACATCTCCTGCTAGTGAACATCACGCAGATGACACAGACAGCTCGCCCCAAACGAGGCGTGTTCTTTTGTTCTGCCTCACTGGGGCTTTCAGATAAAAAGAATTTGAGGCTGCTCAAAGGGCCAGCTGTGATGTGAAGGGAACAGGTTTAAAATAGCTCTCAGGGGCAGTAAATGCTTAATGATCAGATCTTTCATTGCTCTTGGAACATTTGAGGAAACTCAGCCAGCTAAAATTTGTGTTGATTACTTTAACAGAGGCCCTTTGTTCATATTATCATGCAGAATAATTAAGCCAATGCAAGCAAGCCTCCTTAGCTATACACATAATTAAAACGTTAGGCTGTGATTGAACAGGCTGCGCTGGCACAGAGAGCAACTATTCACTTCATGAAAGGGGTCCATCACTGCCTTAAGCTTGTTTTCACCCTATTTTACTTGTTATTGTTTTGGAAAAACGAGTTTTATACAAGACAGGTAGTGGAAGACAACGTGTTTCCAGTGAGGAGTTATGAGATTTTATAATGGAGAAAAGAGATATAAGCACACCCACAACAGTTAGCTTACAGGGCAAAATTTAAGACGTAAAAAGGCGCACGAGTCCATTTTAACTCACTTAAAAGCTCATTTTGAAGGGCTTATGTCAAATTTTCTCATTTCCTCCCTGATTTTGGCATCTCTTTCAAATTGAAAAGTTTATGATTATGTGGCACCTTGAAGCTTTCTCAGAAAGGAAAACCCTTTGATCTATAAAATATTTTAATTAAATGCACTTTCGACTTGCTGGAGTACCTGTTTTAAGTCAAAAGCTTACTGTCAAACATTACATCATTCGGGGGTCTCCCAACTTTCTTTTGGGATTCTCGCTCAGCTGGCAAGTAGTGAACATAACAGTTATGCTGTTGGCAGGGCAGAATGGTTTTTCACAAGGTTTTTCAGAAATGGGCCAGGATCTTTTTTGATTTCCCGGGCAGCAGAGCTGGAATTTTACAGAGTTTCTCCCAGCAAGGGCACCAAGACATCTTAGGAAGCAGATTTTGGATCTCCTATTTTTTTGGGGTCAGGAAATCTTGTTTCACCAGATTTTTTTCAGAGCAGAATAGGCACAAGAACAAAGTGTCCTTAGCTCTAGGACTGGAAGGATGCCGGTAGACAGTTGATAAAAATCAGGTTATTTTGAAACAAGGGAGACGTCTGTATTTTTTGACTATTTTTTGGTTAATATCTGTTAGAGGACATATTATAGACCAGTGGCAGTGGCTTTAAGATACACTGGCTGACTGAGGCAGGCCCAGAAGAGATCCTGGGGTTCACTTGACTACTGTTCATGTATTAGACCAGAGCAATCTTTATTTACAAGCACAGCCTTTAAATGGGTTTTCTGAGATGGAAATAATGCTGGGTTCGTCCGATTGCCCTGAAGCAGAACTCCAAGTGACCACTGCTCGTGTCTCCTTACTATTCCTCTGGGCTCCGCAGTCCCCCAGGAGCCTCTCTTTGGAAGTCTGTAAATATTTCACAGGTTGTTCAGCAGAAGAGGCAATGAATGATTTGCAATTGCTCTGAAAACTGCAATTAAAAAAAAAAAAGTGGATGAGAAAAATCTCCGTACACATATAACAGACAATTTCATATTTTTCCTAATCTTTTTCTCATGCCTTCCGTCCAGACCAAAGTGCTTATTCCTCTATCAGGTTGGATCTCCCTCTAATGTGTCAACAGACTGATTTCCATGGAATTCGATCTGATAATTTCCTTTGAAATCCTACTTAATGTATCTTTTCCTACTGAGTTTCATAAAAGCCCTCAGAGATTACCGTGACTATCGTATGGATTTATGGGGAAATGTATTTGAAGGGAACAGTGGCAGGCAGTGAGTGTCTGGAATGTTTGAGCTGAGTAATCCAAGATCTGGAGAAGCACAGTTGCCTGTTACTGGATTTTTGGCTTCAACAGTCTTCCAGCAGATTGATTTTGCTGGAGCTTCATTCTAGAGGTACCGCTCTAGCAAATGCTCCTTTTGATATTTTAATCATCGCCAAAAAGATAAAATGTCTCTTAAGAAATACAGTACTTGGTGGAGAGGCCAGGAAAAGGAGCTCCAGTTTTCAACATTCAGCATTTAAATACAGTTTCGCAGTTGTCAAGAGTTTCTCTGCGCCTGAATTTCTCTAGGGTTTGATTAGCTTCTTGCTTGAAAACTAAATTAATGGCTACATTTTCTTAGACACTCTGTATGTTAATATGAGCCGTGATCATCACGACCGTGGTAGTTATGACCACTTTGTCTTAATAATGGACGTCATTTCGATGGAGCAAATAATTCCCAGTACATGCTGACTATGAAGAAATGGGGAGCCTGTTACAAACTGATGTCATGGGAAGAGCCCAGTCTCTTCAGCAGGGACTCATCAGTGCAAAGGTCTCTAAAAAATCTGACTTTGCATTAAGAAAAATCAGGCTGGGAAAAGGTGTTGCAAGTTTTTAAGTCTCTGTAGGCTTTGACCATTATTATCCATTGGATCTTTCAGCTATTTATGATTGCAAAATAAAAGAGGCTCTAAGCTGAATGTTCTTTGAATTCATAAAAAAATCTACAGTTTTTTCCTCTCACTTGTGGAAACGATCCATAATTTATAAACTAAGTCAAACAAAATAGCAGCAGGGGGTTTATTTCCAGAAATTTAGCACATTTGCTGAAGCTCAAAATGACTATTTTTTTTTGTTTGTTTGTTATTTAGCCTTGGTTGTAGTAATTTACACAGTGTGGAGTGAGAAGAGCTACTGCTAGGATTTGGTTGCATGATTTTTGCAACTGGTTTGCATTAATATAAACAGAAAAGTTAAACTTGGTGCATAATCAGCTCTGATTGTGAACATCCTCTGACGTTTTTTAATGCTGACATTGGACCGTTTTTGAAAGGATGCCGCTGTCTGGCTAGATCTAATCCCAAAGGTTTTGTGAGACTTAGCTTCTGTCAATCTGCAAGATGACATTCAAAGCAAAGAAATATTTTCTAATTTCACAGAGTTGAAAGCATGATCTCGGATACCAGACACAGCTTTTTGGAACATACCATCACTTGGAGTTGTGCGTGTGTCTTTAAGAATGATTTTTTTGTCAACGAAATAACCATATTTACAGTCTAATCATCCTTTTTCTGGGAAGAACTTGTGAAGATGGATTAGTTGGTGACTGCTGCCTATTAGTTTATGAGACAGTTAATGCAGCTGTAACTATAAATACTTCTACATAATGTCTTCTCATTTCACTAATGAAAAACTGGCCCGAGAGCTCACTTTTTTGTGTTTGAGCTTCTACAGCAATTTCCATTCCTCTCTGAGTACACCACAAGAAGTTTATGTAGGAGTTATTTCAGTCTCCACTGACCTGCAGCCACCTCAAACTGCATATTTAACAGGGTACAACCTGGCCATGCCACGCACCACTTCAGTACGGGAAATGACAATAAATACCGTATTAATTTCACGTGAGATGTTTTAATAGGAAAGTCTGAATCTTCCCATTCAGAGATGTGGACCAAAAATAGCCCGGCACATAAACCTTAACATCACTTGGCTCCTATTTATGCCTCTAATATCAGGAGTCAAATTCACTGCCCCATCCTAGCTGTGGCAGAGGGGAGAACTGAGCTGGGGAAGAACGGGCTAGAGTAGCAGTGCTGGCTGAGCAACATCCAGCGGCTGTGCAGAGGGTAAAATGTCCCTTTGGTACACACTAAATACCAGAGCACTCCACAACGTGTTTAATGCCAGTATCAGTACGAGTTCTTCAGGAACCTCTTCTTAAAGGGACCGGGAGTTTTGCTATTTACTTCAGGGGGAATACAATGCAGTTTTAATTTATCGTGGCCTTAAGACAC
Source organism: Bucorvus abyssinicus (assembly GCA_009769605.1). Taxonomy (NCBI): domain Eukaryota; kingdom Metazoa; phylum Chordata; class Aves; order Bucerotiformes; family Bucorvidae; genus Bucorvus; species Bucorvus abyssinicus. The sequence continues at coordinate 3,349,031 of CM020039.1, read as the reverse complement.
GTGAGTTTGTGGTGGTGTGATCCTGAGACAAAGAAAGAAAGAAGAGAGAAACAGGAGATGTAAATCTATAGGAGACAGAATGGATCTTGGTGGAGAAATCAAGTAACTGTGGGTGCTGTTAGAGCAGCAGTGAGCTACGCTTGAAGCTTAGTGTGATGTACTATCAGTGGCTCTTGAGCTGAGGTCACTCGAGGACAGATGGAGAGTTTTTGAGTGCTAGTGGAATCAGGCCCGCTGCCTTTCTGAACATGCTGGACTGTCACCCAGTGTGTCTGCATTAACAACTGTTTTGCGGGGTTAAAATCAGTGATTTGTTTTTGCTCTGGATGCTTTGCATTCTTGCTCACAGTTGGGTTGGTGTTACGTGAGAAGGGCAGGGTTGTGGCTTCATACTCGTATACACATGTAGTTGCAGACATACTTTACCCAAGAAGTAAAACAGTCCAAAACCTCAGATCAGAAGATGAAGACATTTTTCAAACCCCAAACAAAAGCAATAAATGGAAATAAGGATTGACTTTGTTAATTTTCACCCCTCCCACAATAAATCTCCCAAATCTTGGCTTTTATCTTAGATGGATAACATAATAGACACCAGAGCACACCAATATTACGCAAATACTTCATGTGCTATCAATTATTTTGGAAGTGTTCATCATCTGAATTGTGAAATGGTTTGACCTTTTTTGTAATGGAGAGTGTATGAAGATGAGAGCATTAGGCTGACACATTCTTTCTCTTGTGCTTGTGTAGGTGTATTTGAAAGGAACTTCAGAAAACAGCAGAGAATAGGGCTCTCCCCTCGGTACCCAGCCCCTCCTGGCCTGGGGGGTCCTGGGGAGATGATCAGTTACATGGGAGGGGGGAATAGGAGTGAGGTGAGAAATAAGATTAGGGTGCTGCTAAAAAACGTTTGGATTTTATGAATACATTCAGTGGGCATGCAGCTGTGCAGCCATGGCTGTTTGTGACTTTCAGTCTGTAACTCCTAGGAAGGCTGAAGCCCTGCAGATAGTTTGGCTTGGAGAAGGGGGCTGGAGCATTAGGAGAGCAGGACAGAGCAGGTAGGCATGCCTAGGGCCTGTCCTCGTGGGAAGGATTCTTGTAAATACGCCTTGCTAAAATGGTGTCTAAGATGAATATGCTGGTTGTGATGAAATAACAGAAATTAATTTCATGAAGAATTTCCAGAGACATCTTGAATTCAGATTTGATGTAATTACTGATTCAAGGTGATTTGCAGTGGAACCTCTTGGAACAAGCATCTTTCCCAAGGCTGATACTCTCCGGTTTGGCTCTACCCTAGCTGTGTGTGAGCTCATGTTTTACACTTATTTCTTAGGTTTCTTAAGACCATCTTGTTTTAGTCATTAGCACGGATTGATTCCAACAACATTTCCTCGATTATGTTGAGCTTCAGAATAGGTATTGCCCAGAAAGCAATATACCCTGTGCTGTTCAATGCTCGATTTCTTCTTTAGTTGGTTTCCACATACGGATGTGAATGCTTTGATTTTCAAAATGAATCATGCTGGGTAGGTGTAAGCTGAATTCAACTGGGTATTTTCCAAAGGTCAAACATATCTCTGAACAGAAAATCTATATATTGCAGGTCCTATGCTGTCTCGCTGGTATACTATTGTTGCCCTACTAACAAGTCCCAAATGCAGTCCTGGCTCTTGAGATTAAACAATTTAAATAAGCTGATAGTTTGTGCTCATAACCTATGAGTATCTCTTAGGTTTTTGATAAACTGGCATCTTAGGTGCACTGCTGAAGTCCAGGTGATTCAAGCTCACACTTGAAGTGTTAAGGAACTGGGTGAGTGCCTTACTTTGCCTCCTGTCCAGCAGTCTAAGTCTTGAACCTGACTCTTCCATAGCTCGGTGTCTGATTCCACAGCAGGCAGCCCCGCACTGCGCCCAGCTGGGCGCATGGGTTGAGGCTTTCGTGGAGGTGGCAGCCACAGGACTGCAAACAGGGAACTGAACCAAACTTCTTGACCAGACAGCATCATACACAGACCATCTTGTTTTCTTATCAACTTCAGAGTTTATTAATTTATCAAACCAGGTCAAAGTGATACAAGTACATAAATAAGTACCATAACAGACGTACATCCCATGAAGAGAATGAGAAACATGACACTGTGTATTTTGTTGTCTTAAGTGAACATAAACTGGAAAAATGCAACACTGCATTTTACTAAATGATGCTTATGGTTTTTTTGTTCTTTTCTTAAAAAGTGTTTATTATAAAATAAATACACAATCTGGATTCCACCTGTCCTGTCACAAATACAAAAAGCAGGTTGCCGCCTTCTTAAAAAAAAAATTACAAACACTGTACACTTTCCATTTAGTCTTTTCCCACCAGCTACTGCTACAGACAGACGATGCCCGTGAGGTGAGGAATCACCTGCTGGTGTTCCCACCAGAGCAACTCAGTTCCTAGGAACTTCTTCCTTGCAATGTCTTCACCAAAAGAATGATAAGATTAATGACTTCTTAGAAGATTTATACTAAAATTTTGCACTTCCGCAGCACATTTCAACCCAGGAGATGCCACATGCGGGGGGTGTTGCTGATGCCAAATGCTATTTCTATGCTTACACTGCCGTAACCCCTGGTGCAGCAAGGTCTCCGGACCTGGGTTAGGATACGCTACATCCCTTTCGAACCCCAGGACAGGACGTACGGAGGCAGAGGCTACAGTCCCGTGGAATGGTGGTGGGACAGTTCACTCCGCTCACGGTGACACAGGACTGGTAAGGGCCGGGGGTAGTTAAGCCTGTGCGCTACAGCATGGGGTCAGTGCTGCCAGCGGGGTGAGGGGAGCCAGGGGGCTGCCCCACTGCAGGGCAGAGCTGCACCCTTCAGCCGGGCTGGGGAAAGGGCAAAACGCTGCCAGGCAGCGTGAGGGGAAAAGAGCGAGAAACAGCCCCGGACATGGAGGGCCCGGCAGGAGGAGGCAGCCCAGGCCCCTGGCAGAGACTCCCCTGCCACCATGGAGGGACCACGGAGGATCTCCCTGCAGCCCATGGAAGCCTGGAAAGAGACCCCGGGCTTCTTACTGATGCCAGGAGAGAGCGTTTCGTTCTTGCAGATCCAGGTGGTGGCTGGAGCAGCCAGTCCACTGTTCGGAAGCGGACTGTGCCGAGCGCTGGGAAGGGAAGGCGGTGTTCCTGAATGTCACCCTCTGTCCAGGCCTAGGGACAACGGGGCGGTTCCATGCCGGCAGGATCGCCAAGGACCCGAGGTCACCTTATCCGTATTCTCCCAGCTGGCTTCAGCCTCTCCTTCCTCCTCAGCCCTGTTCTCCTCTCTTGCTCCCCTGTGTCCAGAGGCCCTGCACCACCCTCCCGGCGCCGCCGCAGGCGGCACAGGCCGGGCCCGGGCAGCAGGAAGGCGCCTGCCCCCAAGGCCTGCACTGCAGAGGGACGCTGCCAGGGTTCGCTGCTCAAGACAAGGACCCCCTCCAGATGGAGCAGCTCTGCCTGAAACGGGCTGCTGGCATCCAGCACTCAGCTCTTCCCAGGGGAACACCCCGGAGGGCTGTCACTGGCAGAGCGACCAACCTCCAAACCCTTGCTGTCGCGGTGGAGCTCACGCCCTGGGAAGGCGCAGCCCCTGGCTCAGGCCGTTCCGAACAGCTCTGTGTCCTAGTGTCTCTCCACAGCGCTGCTCCTGCTGCTGCGCAGCAGAAAACGGCAGCAAAAGCAGGCAGAGTCCGCTTCTTCGTGGGATTTAAACCAACACCGTGGCCACGAGGCAGAGCGGTAGTTTGGTGAATCTTCAGAGAAAAGAGTTTTTAACTTAATACTTGTTCTGCAGATGACAGCCACCTTTCCTCAACGCAGCGCAGACCGGCTGTTCTAAAGAGAATCCCTCAGGCGTGTTTTTCACAGCGCTGCTGCGTTCTGAAGACCTGCCGTAGCCGTTTGGGGTTTGTCGTGGGAGAGCCGTCCTTGAAGCACGAGAAGCGAGAGCTCACCCGCAGAAAAACGCCGATTAGGTTTGTAATAAATCGCAACGAATAAATTAAGCACTGTCACAACTCTTAAGGAGTTATCAGTTGGGACGTTTAACCCTCTAGGTGTTTTGAAAGCACTGCAAGTACTTCACCACCTTCTGCCAGGTCACTTTAGAAGGCAGTTTATCAGCCAAGTACGCGTGTTAACAGGGCCCAGAAGAATGGAGTTATTAGGGCTGCGACAGGGAGCTAACACTTCACATTTTAGAGAAGTGGGTGGAGGAAACAGTGAAAACCACTTAAAAGCAAACATTTGCTCAAATTGCTACAAAAATACAGTGATTGCCACTAACACCTGCTGTTCAGTTTATGGACTCAGTTTGCTCAACTACAAGACATCATCCCAAAGGCAGGCTGCTTAGGAGTTTGTTAGTTTAAATCTGGTTTTTATGTCTCCAGCACAAGTATTGTACCACTTCTATTCTTCCTCCTCTACCAGAAAAATCCATGAGTCATTTCAACACCAGAAATGGTATAAATTCGGCACAGGCAATAATGCTCTCCATAGCTCCTGCACATTTATTAGGTGCCCTTCTTTTCATTAGCTGGAATAACTTGCCAAATAATAATCATAAAAATGTTCTTATTTCTCTTTTCAACTTGTAAAGAAATGCAACCCTGGGAAAGCACAGTCTCTCTTTCTCCTTCCCCCACCAGTAACACAGAGCCTCCTAGTCTTGTGGAGGAGATATTTGAAGGGTTGACACAGACCACTACACATAAAGCAGCAAATTTGCTGTGCATGATGTGAATAATTACTGCATTATAGTTTTGGTTTTTAGGGCAACTGTTGACTTAAGCAAAATAGGCCTGCAGTCCAGCTGCAGATCCAAGTTTTCACAAGTTTTCTTGTGTTTCTCCCTCCAGTGCTGTCTCCCTTAACAGTGACCCTTTTCAGACTTCTCAAGGTACAAAACCTTTACCAAATCCTCGAGCTCAGTCCTGCACACTCTGCTTTCACACATTTGGCTGATCTGAGCTTCTCCCTCGCTAAATATTTTCCACTGGCCTGAAAACAAAAATACAAAGGAGTCAGACACTGTCATAGAAAAGGGCATAGGGAACTTCGAAGACATTTACAAGCACTCTCCAGACCAGCTGATTCACCACGGTCAAAGAGAGAATGTTCAATCTTCCCATGGAAAATATGCAAAGTATCTTACAATCACGTAACATATTCCATGCAAAATAACTTTGTTAAAAATAATAAACAAGGACCAGAATATTACTCCTTTCTTTAATTAAGTAGTACTGTACGTCGACCCTATTTATTCAGTCATTTATGATGTTGGACACTGCTTTATGACAGGGTGATGTGAAAACTTAACTCTGATGGCAAACCAAAGTATTTAGAAGTTGGGAAACAGCAAGTCTAAGTGTTTCATGCACTGTGAACTCTGCCCACCTGGGTGTAATACAAACTGTGTTTGCTGTGTATTAATATTGCTATACATTTTTGATAATGTTCATAGAAATGCCCGCTGTCCGGCTAACTAGAATACTATCTTACAGATAGCAGTGACAGCAAAAAACCAGGGAACTTTTTATATTAAAAGATGTCTGCTACTCACTAAGCCTGTATTATCAAGGATATATTATTCTCCTTGGGAAAAATACCTTCTTGCCTAATTAGAGACCTCCGAAAAAAATGACAACTTGTAATGCAAAAGAAATGGGAACTAAGAACGTCTATACCTTAATTCAGCTATCAAATTAAGTATTTCATCCAAGGTGGATGAAATACAAAAAAGAAATTGCATCAAGAGTGAGAAAAAAATTACATTTCCTTTTAAAAGACAGATTTTAATAGTGAAGTATTGTTAAGAACATAAGAAAGGCTTCTTTCAAATGTAATATACATATATGTATGTAGGAGAACTTCTTTAATCGTATCTGAATTTTTTCCCTTCTAAATGAATTTCTAAAAAATTGGGGTAACTTGACACATAACTTAAATCCAAATTGTGTTGCTCTGCTGACAGCAGTCATATTTCAGAGTTATGGCAGTATGGGCAGAAAACAGCCTGTCTTGTGTTTTATCAAAATCCAGGAGACTAAGACAGCATGGACATGAACTGCTGTTACAGGTATCTTCAATTGCTGTGTTTTGATGATTTAAATCTAAACTTATAAAATATTGGAGGCAGGTACTGGATGAAAAATTAGTCTATCTGTTTGTGTTGAGTAAAGGCTGTGAGTATATGGAGAATAGAAACCTGAAGAGGTCACAATTTTACTTACTAGGGGTTGTCCTTGTTATCTGCTTGAAGTAAGGAAGTTCTTCGAATTCTCTCTTGGACACTTTCTCAACATAGAAGTGGCGCAGAATCCCTTCAGCAAAGAAATGAGAAGCGCATGTTACTGGAAATGTGGCTGTTGTTCTCAACCTGGGTTGCTGTCCTGCCTTTATGTCGAATTACTGCTGTGTTGAGTCACCTTGTGAGAGAATCCTTACCAATTACACGGCTTTTCAGCCTATTCTTTTTTATTCACCCCCCTGGTTTTTCGCTACTCCCTTGTAAATCCTTCTGTGGATTTATGATTGCAGAGAGTTTATGAAGGGGGTGAGAATTAGCCAATTCTTTTCCAACATAGCTGAACCCTTCTTAGTATGAGTAAATGTTAGATTGCAACAGAAACCAAAATCCCAGCATCTAGGAGAAAAACGGTGTCATTGTGCAGTCAGATACCATTTTGCCTGTCATGAGCTAGCAGGCAACGTGACTGTCAAATCATCACAAGGCTTTGTGGCTCCTTGAACGTGCGTGGTAGTTATTAACCATCCGATCCTCTGTGACTTCTTTTCTGCTCACACTTTGGGCTTGGCTTTGTGCTTTAAAGTGCATTCTAGAGACATATCGTTTCCGTGTAAAGGGCTGCGCTGCCTGAGGGTTTCCTATGAGGATCACGTGCTTTTTGCTTGAAGCAGATTAAGTAGATAGGATTCTTAGGAGGCTGGAGGTAGTTTGTATTATACTAGAAGTTCAGGATTCGCAGAAGGGCTTGGGCTTCTGAATACCCTTCCGTTTTGCTCTAGTTTTACTAGTTAGTCTAAGATACTGTTTCCATCTTTAACACATTTTTTACTCATATTCTAGACCGTCATGGGTGTAGCATCACTAAGGCAGATATGTCAGACTGATTTTGATGGAAAGCTTTTTCGTCCATCTTAAATAAGGAAACAAGGCACTTGGTTCAAACCCTACTACCTGTTTCTCTGCAATAAACTACCCTGGCTATTACTGACAACCTCTTTGTTACTGTGCTTTTGTTCACGACGAAGGGCAGGAGTCTGCAGAACTAGAGCTTTGCGTGTGTTAATGGGTTTTGTACAGCAAAACTTGAGCTTGTTCGAAATGGCTGTAACAGAGAGATCCCAAATAGCCAGAACAGCACTGTCTAGATGCCTGGATTTGTAACTTGTGCCGGGATTTTAATGGAAGATTATACTCTGTTCAAAGAAAAAACTTGCTCAACTCACCTTTTCTAATTGTCCACACATGTATTTCTATTTGAGGTGGCTTTTCAGTCTCTATTGCAATTTTTCTGATGGTTTCTCCTTCTTCTGTGAAAACGGATTCATAGACGGGAAACGTCTCTTTCCCACAGAAGTAATCTTTGTTGTCAAAGGTTTGACTTGTCACTTCTTCTGTTTAAAAAAAGCGCAAAACACACATTACAGCTGTGATCAAGTCCTCCAGGTCTTACCTGGCACCGAGAGCCAAGCAGGTTTAGTTTAAAAGTAGCGTTTTCTCTTGTATGGCCACTCAAACCCATCTCCAGCTAAGCCCCAGCCATTCCATAGTGTTCGGTTCTGCTGGGTTCTGACGGCCTGTGTGTGGGGGCAAGACAGTACTCGTACTTATGATTGAGTTCCATAAGGCAATGAGCTGTGTAAGACCATGTGGTCTGTGAGACTCCTCACAATTTTTGAACCTGTCACCCACTTTCCAAGCTTATTTGAAATAATGGTAGAAGTTTCAGAGGTAATAAAATAACTAAATGAAAATTGGTGGCTGGGCAGAGTGAAGACACCCAAATGAATGCTTTGCTGAGGAAAAGGGCAGGTAGAACCTACAAGGTTTCTGTTTGCTCAGCAGCAGCCGGCTGGCCAGTGCAAGCCTGGGCTGGCCATAGGACACATTATCTCTTGCCCACCTGGTGAAGTTGTAGAGCATATAAGCAGGTACTGCAATTGTTCTGTTGGTAACTGGAAGTTGGACAAGAATGTAAGAGAGATGATGCAACTCAGAAACTCGGGCTGCTGTTTGTGGAAAACCCTAGTAATTAACACACCTCCACACACAGGAGACAGACTGCAGGAAGAGGTTCAGCTGCCTTAAAAACTGGCACACAGAATCTCAGAAAAAGACAGTAACTTTCTTTCTGCTGTTAAATTTTCTATTGAAGCCTCTAAGCCAGGTTTTGCTAAAGCCATCTCTGGATCTCTGATTTAAGAGTATCCAAAAGGATCTGGATACACACCTCCTGCCTGCCTACTACTGCTGCTTCGTGCTCCTTCCCAGTAAGCAAGGCTGTCAAGACAAACTGGGAGGTGTGCATTCTATGGAAGATTTCTACGTACGACTGAACAACTCATTTCCTCAAAGCATTTCCAGCACACAAACATGGAAATGGGCCATACCAGTTAGAAGAGAAGTTTAAAGGCACAGAAGGGAACTGGACACTCCTTTACCCTGTCTATCCCAGGCAGCTTGGCTGGTCGTTTGGCTGGTCGTCAGCAGATTCATCTTAGCAGATTTTTCACTAGGCATTGATTGCAGTAAGTAATGTCTGCGTGAGGTGACTCATTAGCGCAGCACGGAAACAATGCTAAATCTGTGGTCAGTTAGTGTTTATTTTAGGGATTAAGTTACATAACTGACACCAATCAATTTATAATCAGGGGTTTTAAATCCTTCTGGTACCTTTTAAAAAGCAGAAATGATATTATGCAAATTTCACAAGGTAGAAAGTGATTCAAAGGTTCTGTGGGCTCTGCAGTGGGGCAAGGATGGGAGAGCTTTCTGGGTACGTTTCAGTAATACCCTCTTTGGAAATGAGTGTCAGGAAGTCACGCTAACAGTAGCGAGAAAGGCTGCTCAGAGCACATGTGCGCCCCCCATGCAAGAACAGCCGTGAACAGCTCTGCCTGTCCCACATGGAGACCTGTGCACACACGTGAGACCAGCGGGCACAGCTATCGCTATTCTCACCAGATCTTATTGTGACCACAGGCTCGAGCCAAGGCCCTGCACATGCACAGCAAAAAGGTGGTGTGTGATCAGCTTTGCTTTACCTGGACAGACTTTACAGCATTTTCCTTCTACTTTCTGAGGGTATTTGCAGGGATATTGTTCTGGACAATGGATTTTCTTACATTCTTGTTTGGTGATGTTGCAGGTGCACAACACACACTCTACGATTCCAAAGGCCCGGAGATTAGGATGCCAAGATTCACCATGTGAGTATGTTTTGCCATTTGACACACAAACTACAAAAGAAGAGAAAAGGAAGAAAAAGTACAACTGGAAAAGGTACGTCCACTGACACCTCTGTATGAGTATTTGTTTGATTCAGGCATGTTTGTTTAAAGCAGTGTCTCTGTACATAATTTGTTAGTGTGGCACATTTCTCTGCTTCTTAACTTGGAGTTTCTCTATTAAAAATGAGTCTGAGCTTGTGATCACCCTTTTCGGAGCAGCTCTGCCTTGATTCCCCCTCTGCTGACACTAGTGTCCCTCACTATTCTGAGGAGAGTTTGATGTCCTTTGTGGAAATATATACATCTATAGGTATATAGAGACACTTGGCTTTTGGGATCCTAAGGAACAGGAACGTGAAAGGACGCACAAGGGACTGACGTTTCATTTCAATAGCGTCTAAGCTCCTCAGAATGTTTATTCATCAGTGCCCTTGGGAGACAGAGAAGTAGGGCTGACACAAGGAGAGTGGAAAAATCCATGCCTGGTGGAAGCCAGTTTGGGTCACCCGGCAGTTAATGGGAATTACATCACTTTACACCATGTTTGCATTTGTCCTATAAACCTAACTTCTTTCTTTTTAAATATTTTATAAACACAAAGAAAAATGCAAACTAATCCTAACAAGGTGAAAGAAAGGGCACTGCCTGATTTCTAAAACCAACTGATACGAAGCTGGCCTATGTTGTAAATATTTCTAATTCTTCTAATATGCCATCATTTTTATTAATGCTTTTATTTGCAAAATATGTTCCTATTTTGCCCGTAACTTTCAAAAGCAATTTAATTTTTATCTGTAATCTGAAATTTACATCTAACTGGTAACAGATGTGACCAACTGGCTGATACTTGACTGAGTTACTGACATTTATGGGGAGTGGTTTTTGCTATGTATTGTCTTTCATGACATTATGCTATCATTTGTTTATGATTTGCTACTTTTTAACTCTTTCTTTCGACTTTTTTTATTTTAGAGGTAGGAAACAGTTTTGTTTCTCAAATAAAAGCACATAAAGTCTTATCTGTATGCTAAGAACATGGGAGAAAAAACTGTAAAAGGGAAAACTGGTAGGTACTTAGCTGCTCAGCAGGCTTCTGACATGCTTAAATACTACAGTTATTAAATTACTAGATTTATTAAATACTATATTATTAGTTATATTTATATAAGGATAAAGATACAATAAGGATTTAATAGAAGGATTTTTTTTTCCCAGCTAGAGTTCTCCAGATCCTTTATAGGCATATTTCATGATTTCTGCCTCACAGGGGAAGAGATAATACATGACATTGTGTAGATGGGTCTCTGTTTCAAGGGTTTGTTTAGCACAGAACAGTTAAATAATTACTCTCCCATGGCAGATGAAGCCTCTAGGTGAAGCCAATACATGGCAAATAACTTCTGATGCCCTGGTTTTAGTGCTCTTCATGTTTAGAATGATAAATCTGTGTCCATGGAACTACACAGGATTCGCATGTCAGGAGAGTTATTGGGTGTTTATTTTTTAACTTGTTGAAATGCATCTCAAGGGGCATGTGCATTAATTAATAAAACACTTGTTAACTGCACAAGAACAAAAGAAAACACATGGTCAGCATTCCTGTTTCGATCATGGGGATCTCTCAGACACTCTCCGGGCAGTGAGTGTCTGAAGCTGCGGCAGTTACTATATACTGCATCCAGAAATATGCTATTCGTCTCCATGCTCTTTATTTGCTGAAACAAATCAGTTAGAAATTGCTTTGATGATGTTTTCATGTGTGAACTACATGTCAAAGATATTGCACTGCATGGAGATTCCTGCTCCTAGATTCAGCATAAAACACCGGCATGATCTGAATGCTTTTTCATGCTTGTTCAGGTGGATAATAAAGATCCTATGGCCAACATTCCTTCTGTTAGTTAATACCTTGAAAGATTAGTTGGCCCTAATACAAGGGCTTTTAACTCTTTGTGGGTCATTTCTAAGTGCCTGCTGACTGGTATTTGTGGATGGATGCTCTTCTGAACACGCCTTTTTACAGCTATTTCTTTTATAGCTTCTTAGGCTCCTGCAGACCTCTGTTCTCTGAAGTACACCCACTGTGGGAACTGAGCGTCCTGCCCTTTTCATTGGACAAACCCTGCTGTCCTGCTAACTGGAGAATAGATATTTTCCCTCTGATTTTGTCCTTTCTGGAATGCAGCAGGAATATGGCTTAGTGGTGTTTGGATAAGGTTTGCCATATGGGCTCAAGGTTCTGCCGTCCCCATGATGTAGTATGTCCTGTATTATAGTATCAGAAGGCACTAAAGGATTCTTACCTTGGTGACCTTTGCTCAGCCATCCAGTACAGGCTGATTGCCTACTCTGCCACTACTGTTAGCCATGGAGGAGGAGAAGCACCCCTTGCATCTCACTGTCTCAGACAACCAGCCTAAGGTGGGGAAGTCATGATACGGTCTTTCTTGAGAACAATTTGCTAAGCCTTGGAGGCAGAAAACCTCTTGATACTATAGCAAAGCTTTATGGTCTGAGATTTAGTGGTTACAAAATAGGAGACAGCGTAGAGAAAATAACCACAAACTATTTCCTACTGGACAAGTCACTGTGTGAACAAGTTAGTGAATCTAAAGGCATCGTGGTGTCCTTTATGGCACAAAGTGCTCACTTCCCTGGTAACTGCTGCACGTGACTTCAGAATTATGTATCACAATTCCACAAAGTAATTCAGAGAGCAATGCGATAGCGTGGTGCCTTTACCGAGTGAAATGCACTGTTGTATGTGTAGGCACAACTGATGTCCGTCAAGAGGCAATTTCATTTCCTTAATAGCTTATTGCTTTTTTGCCTCCCTGATTTGCTTTGGGGCTCTTGATACCAGTGAGAATTTCCAAGATTTTGCTGTATATTTTGAGAAGATGATTGATTCCTCACCCAGAGTGATATTACAAGAAGTACTTGTCTTTACCTCGGCCGTGCTTATGCTTGTTGTTGATGACAATTTGTACTATTGTTCCTGAAGCTTGCTGGGGATCCAGGAGGACTCCACGGTTACTCCTGGCATTGGGAAATCGTGGAATGTTGACTGCCTGCCTTGCAGAGCTGGGTGACAGGTCATAGTGGGAGCGATGGTAAGAGTGTCTCTGGAGACAGAAAGAGAGCAGGAAAGTAAATGTCTCCTTCCCATGAACACAGGGAAAGAGGCTGCACTAGAAGCTGAACACAGGCAACGGGAGTGTTGCCACTATCATCAAACATCATTAAATATAACGAATGGCACCATACTAAATAAAGGCCATTCAGGTGCTGCAGAAAGCTAAGGTGGTAATGAAATCATCTACACATACACTGCTGTAACTGATCTCATCAGACCGTACATGTTGGTGTAGGTGTCTTTATCTAAGCTGGTCATCTGAAGGCCCTATCGAGTCAATGAACAGAGAGGCAACCTTAGAACCTGACCTGTTGAGGACCTCTGTAGAGGAGATGAATCAAAACCCAGAAATGCCTATTTCTCTCCAGGTATTAAAAATGGTGTTCAGAGCTAGATACCTCCTTTACTGATATCTACTCCACTTTGACATTAGATGAGAAGAATTGTAAGCCTGTCTGGTTTTCCTCATCAAAACTGCTTTCTAGTGGGGCTCCAGTGGCAGAGCACATCCAGAATGACTGTCCAGCTTGTTTGCTTGCAGCTGTAAACTCTTATGCGAGACCAGGGTTAGCCTTGCACAGCCTGAGCAGAGCCTTTTTAGAATCTGTCTTACAGTCCAGGAAATCTCATTTTCTTTGCAAAGGATAGTAGTAGTACTAGTAGTGGTAGTGTGCAGCATGTTTTCTAGAGCAAATCCACTGGTTGTTTTAGGAGAATTATTGTCCAAAATAGCCATGGGCATGAAGGAATAGCATATATTATATCAGTTATTTTATAAGGCATGATTCTTCACACTAATTCAAAGGTTTGTTCGTTCACGTACTTAGTGCACCTAATGATTAAAAGCTCTTCATATTCTCTCCAAAAGCTGTTATAAAAATCATCTCTTGAGGAGTAAGTTGTTAATGGATACTCTTAGCCCCAGAGGTAGTGAAGCCTCTAAAGTAAATACATGTGTATATGTCAACTGAGAAGTGTTTGCAATTATGATTTAGAAGTGATGCTTGCACAGCAAACAAAACGCTGTAGAATTTTATTCTTATACAGCATATACAACAAAGACCAAGTCCAGAGCTCGCTGGAGCTCATGGGAATTTATAATTCAGCATTATTCATGAATTCAGGTTGAGTTTATTATGGGGTTTGCAGAAGTGGAAGAAACCTATTCTGGGTGAGATTCACAGAACCCAGGATGAAGCAGTAGATATTCAGACCTCTTACCACCCTTTTGTCTTTTTTCCCCAATGTACTGGCATGCACAGCACAGCATGAAAATATGTCTTTATATGGTAGGTCACACTTACGGCTTCCCTGTTGGCTGGCTGCCGGAAGATATCCCCGTCAGAATGTTCCCAGGATAATTCTCCATCTCCTGTAGGGGATGCAGAGCAGTATCAGTTAGGGGAGTAATTACACACCACCTTGGGAGATACTTAGGGGAAAAGTCTCATCCAGCTTCACAGCTAAATTTAGGGTGCATCAGTGTGTGGAAGTGTCAGTCTGCAGTCTGACTGTATTGTACTAGATTCTGCAGAGACAAAAAGGAAATGCCCTTCCCAAATGTTATGCAAACTCAGGATTAAGATTTACTATCAGATATATGCTGCTTAACAATATGCTGTGGGCAAGGTAATTTCCAGCAAACAAATGCTGTGTGATCTCAAGCAAAGGTGAGGAGACATGACTTAGCTTAGCTCTCCAAGAAAGGCTAAACTGTGTGACCTTCCATCTACTGTGGGCTGAGGGAACCCACGAGCACAGTCACTGTCACTCAACTGACACATAACTTGACTGAGAATTGAATCCTGAATTACATTTTTGTAGTCAGCTCTGAAACGTAGCCATTAATATTAAATATAATTAATAAATAATATTAAATATAATTAATAAACAACAATAAATACATATCAAGAAAAAGTAAGCCATATTTTGTCTTGCAAATTTCCTGTCCCCATGTCTCTATGGTAGTTCTTCCCCTCTTATTTATGCTTCATTTAATAGAAATTGATAAGTCAATTCACCCCCAGGTATGATTACGAACCAAAGAGGTGCTTTCATCTGTTTGTCAGGCTGATGTATTTATGCAGCATGCAGCATTGTCCTGCCGAGAGATTAGTTCAGCTCCTACCTGCTGCCACACTGAAGTTAATTACCACAGCAGCTCTGCAGGTTAAGTAGCTCAGCTCGCTGCACTGACATGACCACACAGCTTCTATCCAGGAACTTGCTCCTTCAAGGTGTGCTGTACCATCTCCCCATCGAGCCGCATTATCAAGCACTGATGTACTCTGAATTTCCCCCTTTTTGGCTCAGCCCCTCCACCGCTCAGTGAGCTCCTTAGGACAGGGACTGTGGGACTATGCTGGTTTGTTTCACAACTCCAGCACCACAGGCAAAATTATACCACTGGCAATATAATACTCCTTATTTTTACCATGCAGTAGTACTCAGTTCGAACAAGTGGAACCTCAACAGGACAGAGCTGCACGCAGGTGCAAGCAGAATTTTTAAAAGCAGCCTGGAATCACTGGTATTAATAGAGTGGCACTTCTGAAAACCACAGGTACCTTCAGGTGCTTATCTGCATCTTGGAGACCTGGCCATAGGTGCTTAGATACCGTAGAAGTGGTGATTCAAATGCCACAATAGTAACAGTGAGGTAAAATACATCAAGAGATTCTCAGACATTTAGATGGGCTTTTAGACAGACATTTAGGTTTAGACTTTCAGAAAGACTGGGAAGACCCCTAGAATCAAGTTCCCTGCACATAAAAGATCTAAAATGTAATTGCTAGTAAAATACTGAAGTATTAAGTTTGACACCTAATTTAAACTGGAGTAATTTGCCTCACCCTCTGAATTGAAATTCTTGTGTCACGCATAACTTGAGCAGATCTGGTAACCTGTCAGGTAGAAGCTCGTCTTTTATTGCAAAGCTTTTTTACCCAGAGCAATGGCAGCTATTTCCATACATCGTTTTACCTCTTCAAGGGGGTGCAACTTTATCATCAGTGCGCTCTCTTCTTGTTTCAATTTAGGAAAACAAAGGTAGCGATGTTACCCTGCTGGAATTCGAGGTTTAATTTCCCAACATGCTTTGGATTGTAAACACATGGCAAACTTGCAGATAGCGTCCTGAGTGACAGTGCTGGTGCGCGGGCAGGGCTCTGACAGGGGCAGGAGCCAATGCAGAGGCTGTCCTTCTGCGGTGGTACTCGAACTTACCTCTGCAAACTGGACAGCAGGACTCCGGAACAGAAACTGGGAAAGAGCAAGTTAGTTTGGGACAAGTCTTCAGCCCACAGTACACATTTCCTTCCTGCCAGTAGAACACAAGGAGAATTTAGGAGCGATCGATTCATCTGTAGTGTACATGCATTTTTTATGGACATGCTTAAATCTAGTAGGTGTGGTTACGTCAATGCTACTCTCATATGCAAAGGCAGAATAATAGACCAATGAAAAGTCTGAATAGCTTTTGTAAAATGTGTTGTCAGACAGGACAGTCCCTTTCTTTAAAAACAAACGGGGAAAAGGGAAGAGGTAAAAGTGGGTGGGGAGAAGAACTGCAGTTGTCATACACTGAAAGTGAACCTGAGGTTGTTGGTGCTAAACTATCCAGTACAGATTCTCCCCTCTGCTCTCCCTCTGTCGTGACTTACCATAGAACTGGAGGAAGAGCACAGCAGTAACTACGAGTCATGAAGTCTGTTCAGGACTTGGCCTGTGCAATTTGTTAATTTAAAACATAACAATGCTTTGGTCAGAGGAGGACCGGAGTTGCCAATACTTGATACTGAGGAGCTGGCTGGATTGAAAGGGATGTTTAGGTTCAGACACTGCTCTGGAGAGTCACTGGATGACTGATCAAATATACTGGATTTGAACTGGTGACATCTCAGGAATGGCTCTGTGGCCCAGTGCCAGTTTACAGAGCTGTCCACTCCCTGCCTGTGGGCTCTTTACCTACCAGCTCAGTCCAACTGAATCCAGTTTCAGTCAGTGGCTTAGTGCTAGATTTTCCAGTGAAGTTGAAGTGAAATCTTCTATATATACCAAGTACCAATAGTTTACCTGCTCTGTAAGCTCACTTACAGCAGATGCTTGACAGGGTAAGCTTTTTCCACTGTGTTTGAGCAAGAGGTACCCAGCCTGGCACTCACCAGGTGCTGCAGACTGGCTCTCAGCACGCTCATGCATTTCTGCACTAATTCTCAATTCCCAGCCTCTGCTATGTATTGCTTATATTTCAGTGTCATGTCTTCTCGAAAGGAGAAATGAAGCACAGACAGAGCAGGGCTCTGACAAAGCATGTTACTTACTGAGCAGCTGCACTGGGCACACTGGTTTGCTTGCCTGTTTTGGAAAAGCCCCTCTGCCACAAACATTTCGCCATGATGGTAGGTGGTGCCATTGTATTCACAGGATTTCCCGGTGATTTTGCTGCTTACTGAGAAAAGGGAGTCTTCTGGAAGCAAGGGGAAAGGAACACTTCATGTACACGTACATGTTCTTGACAAGTCACAGTATCACAAATACAGGGGAGGAAATGCTTCCCTTCTCCCTCATTTCTCTTTATTATAAAAGGACAAGTTTTGTCGTCCTTCAAAGTGTCAGTGATATTCTCATGCTGCTATTTTGCTGAACTTTAATAATTCACACTTTGAGCTAACTGTTCCCATTAATCTTAGGATGTTGATGATCAACTGCAATGCCAACACTGATAGCCACGTCTCACGCTGCTGTCGCTTCTCTTGCTCTGTCTGCTGTAGCATTTGCTATTACAATAGATAGGTGCAGTTATGTGCCCACTTGTTACATTTACATGGCTTTTTCATGCTTTAATGTAGAAGGCATTAGGTCCTGTATACAGAGAGAATCCCACTATCAGTAGCACTGTTCTAGCTTGGTTTCCCCCTTCTAAGTACTGGTATCATTTTATTAATGATTTGTTGTGTTGTAGCCCATAAAAGCTTAGCTGCAGGTTAGCAGGTTGTGCCGTAGGGCATGCATGATTCCGTGCCATCCACAGGCAAAACCTGGCAGAGGAGCAGTGATACTGATGATGGAACTGTGTCAAGAGAAAACTGTGCACTATGCAACTGTTTGTTCCTAGTGGCCTTCACAATTCATTGCTGCTGTTGTTTTTGAAATCAGCAAACCCTGTCAAAGGAAGGCGTCGAAAGCCACCCAAAAGCTGATTTTCTCTGTCATGCATTTTAAGGTCAGATATGCAAGTGAATGCGTTTGTTTGCAGAACGTGGTGTGTATGACAAACTGCACAAGATGACAGTGTCGCCTCAACCCTGAAACCTGTTTCAACTCAAGATCGAGTTCTGCACAGGTTAAATTTTCTTCTAAGACATAAAGCTATCCATTCCTTATGTTAAAACATCCCCTATTAGCAGCTGACAAACTGTGCAAAGGGATTATACTTCACCTAGGAAATGTAAGTCACTTCATACCTACTGGGCAGTGAATCTGGCACTATACATTTACATTAATGTGTCTTTAGCATCTCAACAGGGGAAAAGACATTTTAAACAAGAGCTCTGTGGATCTAACAGTGGAGTGTTTGTTCTCTGGAGCCTGAATCACTGCAAATTTCTAGGAATGCAGCTGAAATTTCATTCAGTGGGTCTGGGCTTTCATGTAAAAGAAACTTGACCTGAAAATGCAGGTTTTGCTGTAGCCCCTTTCATTATCTATCAGATAAACCTGTGGAGATTTTTCTGTGAAGCTGTGCCACCACAGAATGCGTGCTTCTCAGCTAGGAAACCCTTAGTTATCTTATCCTCTCGCCTCTTGGGCAACTGGAAGAGCAGTAGAACTGGAAAGAAATGAAAATGAAAGCAGAACTGAAAGGTGAATACAGATGGTTGTTGTCTGGATATGAGGCCCTGTTCATGCGGCCTCTGCGGGGCATTGCTGTGCCCCTGCGGGATGCCTGGCCAAAAGCAGCGTGTCACTTGTGGTCTGACATTTGCAAAGACCAATACTTGAATGACTCACCGTGACTTCAGAGTATTGGATGAAGAGAGTAAATTTTCCTGCACATTTACCTTGATATATGCCACATTGCTGAGGTCACTATGAAATCACCAAATGCCTTTCAACTGTGGCTTCTAAATAAGGGAAGGAAGATGGTGAAATTTTTATTGCTTGTAAAATGACAGTGGAGAGTTGCAGTAGGTAATTGTTTTCATCTCTGTTTAAGTTGGTCATAGAAGTTAGGCTTATAACAGCTAAATCATAACACACAGTCCAGAACACATGTCCATCTGCCTATCTTTGGAATATTCTTTGGAAATTCTATTGCTGTTTTGAAGCCTTATTTCATGAAATAATTCCAAAAAAAGTCAGTTTCAATTACAGGGAAAAAGACCATGGTTTAGGTCCTATACTGCACATAACCTGGGCACGTGATTATCTTCTAGCACATTAAGTGAATGGGACTATTTGGTTGCATAAAATAAGGCTCAGAAGAAGTTTTCAGATCACGACCACATTACTGTTATTGCCAAAACATATATACAGCCATATATCGGAGACAGCATATGGGAGAGCACGAGCGGTCCTCTCCAAACACAGCGTCTGTCTAAAACGGCGAGGAAGCTTTGTTTATACTGCATGTCTAAATATAACTTCTGTCTGGTGCAGCTTCTCTCTCTGTCTTTGCTAGTGTGTGACTGACTTTCCTCAGCTAGGACTTGCCTTGGTTTCTTTTCTAGTGCTCTTTAAATCATGGCTAATTAAACGAGTTCAGACTCCAAGTCTGATATCATATTCTCCTGCAGAATGTGAAATTAGAGTTATTGTGGATTGTTTTAATAAGCGTCAGGTCTGAACTTTGAAACATCTTGGCATTAATACTAATATTGATATCAGCATGCATTATTTTGTGCCTTAGTTAAGATATGTTAGAATTAGACTAATTAACTGCAAATATACTGCATTGCTCAAAGCTCTATTTGTAAACCTTGCTTCCTAATCAGGATTGTTCCCAAAGCTTTATCTGGCATTTTAATGGTGCTGACGAACATTGCTTTAATTAGCTGCCTCTGTAAAGTACCAGGCAAACCATCTGTGTGAATCCTTTTAATTAACTGGGTTCAATCCGAGCTGTTCTCTCTGGCATTCATAGCGTGTCAGTGGAAGCAATATAAAACATGGAGGGTAAAGATGTTATGGCATCAGTCGAAAAGGAAATATCTTTGTGTCTGTGGTTGACATTTATCCTCCAAGGGCTCAGACTTCCGTGTAGAAGCTGAGAGGCCGTGCTCAAGGTAAGAGCATGCGTCAGCCATAAGGATAGTGCTGACTTATCACAACCATTAGCCTTAGGCAGTGGCAGGGGGCTAAGGTGCCACCTGGGTTTGATACGGATTTGAACTTCTCCTGTAAGTAGCTTCCAAGATAGAACTCGGCTGAAGAAATCTTTCAGGTTCTACAAACTGGCAACACAATACTGTATCAAAAATGGATTAGCTTCAAAGCAATTATTTTTTTAAAAGCAACTGGACACTATGGTGGCTATGCTTGAATTCTTACATTCGTAGGATTCTGTCCCGCTTCAGTTGTCTACCTAGGCTGTTTTTCACTGGCGTACTGTACACGAGGTAAATCCTGCCCTCAATGAAGCAAACAGAAAGGTTTCTCACGATTCAGCCTAGGTGCTTGCTTGAACGCTGCTAAACAAGGTGTAACATTTTGATTTCAATTTTGGGGCAGCAACATTGAAAATTAATTCAAAGCACATGAGCTGTGCTTTGGCTCAAAACATCTCCCTTCAGGAGGTAATGCTTTTGCACCTCGTGCAGGAGGAACTGCACTCAAAGGAAGGTCCTGCCAATGGAAGTGGTGTGCTTCATTCTCAACGGCATGTGCTAGTAACGCCCTGTGTCATTGGTACGTGGGGAAAGCAACAGCAAGTGATATACCAGTATCACATGGATGGCAGCGGGTTCGCACTCTCCTCTGTAGTTGTGCGTGTTTGCCGCCTGCTAACTCACACTACTCATCCTTCTGTGTCACCAAGGACATGTGTACAGTACTCGGGAACGTGAAGCTCCTTTGCAGCTCCTACTGAGTGCAGGATCCAGACTTGAATCTGGCATCTCACTGAAGCAGCCCCAGAGCAAGGGACTGCACTTTACTCCCAGTTACTTTAGAGCGCACAGCCAGTGGGAACATGTTTGAATCCTCTGTCACCCTGACGTACAGAAGAGAAACACAAAGCGAGTAAATCTAATCACTCTGAAATTCGCTTTGTGAGGGGATCTGGGCTAAAATGCTTTCTCCAGCTTTAAAATGGGATGTGCCTCTTCCCATGGCTGGAGCAGCATTTTGACAGCTAGATAAGCATGTATAGCTGTGAGCAGTCGTGGAACAGCTCTGATGGACAGTATCTGAACTAGCCTCCCTCCACCTAAGGAATCAGAGCTCTGAAAAAGTGGTAGTGAGTCCTTTGAGCCCTGTCTGTGTTCCAAGGGGTTCAGCCAAAGCTCTTCGCAGTCCTGGAAAAATCTTAAGTGCTAGTAACATTCCAAGTAAAAGATAAAGAAGCCTGCCTGCAGGCAGAAATCCTCTGTGTTAGGCTCTTCCCTCTACTACACATAAGCCAGGGGAATATGGTTATTATATATAAGAAACAGCTATGCAGTATGAGACACGTATTTGGAATGGAGGAATAAATATGTGTTGATAATCTGATCCTTACAAATTCAAAACAGAGCAGCCTAAGACTTAAAGAGGTGAGGGAAGCATCCTGCAGAAAGAGATTAGGCAGCTTGCTAGGAGAGTGACAGTCAGGGAGATTTTGATCATAGTTATGTTGAATAAATCTGGAACAACTCTGTTGCTTGAACTAACCCTGATGTTATGTGTTCAAACCAAATTGTATTTTTAAAAATATTCTTTTAAGAAGATCTTTGTTTATATGGGGAAAAGATCACATAAATAATACTCTTCTGTGTTTACGCAGTGCATTTCATGCACAAATAGCAGTGCTTTTATATAACACAGAGCACTTGCCTATTTTCCTGCAGTTCCAGTGAAACTAAAGTATGGTGACAGCAGCAGGTTTGCTTTGTACCCAGAGATCCAATTAATGCTTATCTTGTGATCCACGTGTACCAGAAGGGCCAGTGCAAAGGAGCAAATAGCTGGGAATCTGGATTTCCTCATTCTGCCACTGCGGTTCACTTCCCCCAACAGGCCTTCCGTGCAGAAGATGTTCTGTGGTCATATTTTGGCCACCTTAGCTGAGTGTGCTATGCTGGGGCTACTTCCTGAGAAGGGACCAAGAGAACAGAGAAGATGGGGAACCTCTGTATTACAGGCAGCAAGGGGCAGTGTGGAACACAAGTGTCATGGTCACCTGAGATAAATCATGCTCTGTTTTTTCCAGAAATGTACCAAACTCTCTTCGCTATCTGTGGAGGCCTCTTGCACACACTTGCCTCAGAAAGGCAGGAGAACTGCAACGCCATTGACTCAGTTTCTACATATTCCTGACCTGCTCCTAGTGCAGCTTCAGGGCAGGACAACTAAACCGAGCCCTGAGTGCCATCAGCACGTGACAAGGGTGAAACACAAATACTCTAGAGCTCCTTCATCATCAGGACTAAATCCTGAATTATCATCTCATGAGAGTACAGGAACGTCCGATACAGAAAACCTATTACACTGTTTCAGTGCAAGGTTATCTTCTAGGGATCACCTAGTCTTATTTTAGGTAACCTTTGTGGCTGGAGGTCCTTGGGGATTATAGCACGGCATTAGAGTAATGGATTTCTTTCCTATTAAAATTTCCTTTGCTTGATTTCTTCCCTCTACTTTTGTTTCCACTCTACATGAGTATGTCACCTCAAGGTCTGATCTGAAGTCCATTGACCTAAATAGACTTGGAACCTGGCCCAAACACCTACTCTGTGTGGTACAGCGTAAGGCAGTTTCCTCTTTCATCTTCTGTCTCATATTTCTACCACACTCCTTAGCATTTCTAGAGAGGGGACTGCATCACAGTCAATAACTGCATCTGTTTTCATAGAAGGCTTAGTCCAAAAACTATCAAAGCTAACAGCAATCTGTTGATTGACTACAGTAGACCACAGATCAACCCTCAGTCCATCTGCATTTAGCCTTTTCCCTCATCATGCATCACAGTCCAACTTATTGTATGTCTATGATTTAAAGAAACATAGATGATGTGTGAAGGTCCCTTTAAAAACCAACAAGAACAGTGCAATGATGTTTTTAAAGCACTGGCTGAGGCGGACAATAAATTTGGATTGAAAATTTGTGCACTATCCAAAAACTGCCAACACAAGCTCTAAACAAAATCCATATGTGCCTCTCAGAGCTGCAGGTGTCAAGGACATTAAGCCACAAAATGCTCTACATTAAAATAACTTCAAGGACCAGGTTAAGCTCTAAAAACTCCAAGATAATTCAGAGTTAATCACAACAGCTAGTCTTTATAATACAGTCAGACGGTAGAAAGTGTTTGAAATGCACTGCTTGAAGGAACTAGTAGCATCTTATCTAGACAGTAAGAACTTTCAAACAGATTCAAGACAAAGATGGAGTTTCAGTTTCAACATTCAAAAGGTTGTTTTTTAGCCTTCTAGGGCTGAAGTCAAGCTCTTCACATTATTGTAATATATTTTCTGCAGCTTAATTTCCTGTGTTTTCTTTTATAGTGACATAAAAAATTGTCCATCAAAACTCTGAAGGAGTCATGAAACACTTTCTAGGTTGTTCCATTTTAATTCCTGCTCTAAGGTTGAACTGTTATATGAATCTACCAATCACTCTCCCAGCCAAGGAAACAAACTGCGTGAAGCTTTGGTGCATTTTGAATCCTCTCTGAAGCAGCTCTGAAGCTCTTGGAAGTTATCTTGGAAAAATTCTGAGCAGCCTATCCTATCCTATCATGTCAGTCCAAAGAATGAAAGTTCTAAGTCAGTCATTCGTGGGAAGATGCGTATTTTTTTCAGTGCATTTTGGATGCTGTTTTACAGATACATTGTTTGAATCTTTATGGTCAAAAAAAAGCAAAAGGGAAATAACCTCAACGCAGCTGTGACAGCAAACATTCCTTATGAAGCTTCTAACAAAGGCAGAGCACAAAACAAACTGAATTACGTGAGCAGGTGTCAGTAGGAAAAAATTAGACATCTCCCAAGAATGCCGATCTCATTATATTTCCAGTTCAAATTTACTTCCAATAAACAATTTATTTGAACTATCTGACAGCTACCCATAGTTGGGACTACATGAAAAACACAGCATCTCACTCACCTCTGGTGCTGTGTAACTTGCTGTGAGTCTTTCATATTCCACATATGAATATCCACCTTGTTTGTACATGTGGAGTAACCGTAAACAAGCATGTAAACACGTACGGCTCTGTAATTCTGTGGTACCTCCACAGGAACCAAATGAGGACCGGAGAAATTTGCTCTTATCAAGAGATGATAGTAATTAGTTCTCCAGTGCTGACTGCCAGCTGCTGTGGAGGTTGGCACACCTGTTCCGCAGCACTATATTCCTATGTTCCTATATGTTCCTATAGCTCCAAACTGATATTTCAGTCAATGGGCTGTTATTTAAGTGCCAGCTGCCTGCTCCTTGGTGTCAGGAAGACCATCCTTGTAGGACTCATTACTATGGTGGTTATGATACGTTTTATATGGGACATAACAACTGTTCTTTTACTAACAGCATGGAAAACAATATATGCTCAGTAAAAGATGACCTGACCATCTCTTAATATTACCATATTCGTATGTTTTTTTCTCTTTCCTACTCAGGCCTCACACCCATCTACTTTTGGCAATTAAAACTCCTTGTAACTTCAGTGATATCCAGGCCATGGGTTTCTCAGTGATATGAGACGTGTAGGTAGCAACAAGAACTGTATAGAGAACGGAAGAGTTGAGCACAATCTGCCTTCCTCTATCCCCCAAATATTTGTGAGATAGATTGGGTTTTTCTGAATGGAAAGGTGAGAAGACGAAGTGAGAGCCTGGGAGCTCAGGTGCCTGAGCTGGGTAGAACCCAACACCTCTTCACCAAGGGTTTATTGTATGTGCATTCTGCAGTGGAAAATCATTTCAGCAGAGCGTTCCAACAGCCCAGGCTGAAGATGTTGGTTGTAATTCAGTGCAAGATGTGTTGTATTCTACACATGCTTCTGGGTTTACATAACTGATGTGTATCAGGTCAACACGTGGTGGACATACTCAGCACCTTGCAGTCCTTAAGAATATCTCCAGTACAAAGCGCAGTGTGGTACTTGGACTAGCTCAGTTACTGGAAGGAGTTAAGAGAAGGAAGCACTGAGCTCACTGCTTTTTTCCTGCTTCTTAAGCAAGTACTGCAGTGCAGTGAGTCCTGCGCTGTCCTAACTAGGCTGCTTCCAGGATCTAAACCAGCTAGTTCAAAGGTACAGGTATTACTAAGCCATGCTGCAGTCTACAATGCAGACATGGCCTCATTTATTTTTAGGTGATGTTCTCAGACCACTGTTGTGAGATATCTGCTCTGGTCCATCTTTGCATTCAGTCCAGCTATGTATATAGGTACCACCTGGCATTTTGTTGTTATTTCAATAGCTAAAGAACAACGAAAAGTACATCAGGAAAGTGGTTTGAATTTGATACAGAAAAATCATAGTACCGAAGGAGCTTAAAACTTAAATGTGTTACTAATCATGAACGTTCTTGGAAGCCAGTGTGTTGAGTTGGGGCAGCAAGCTTAAAAAATACTAGAGCCAGATGGGCTGATTCATACATCAGCGTAGCCTTAACTGCTGAGAAATCAAATCAGCAAGTGCAATACGGAAACCCTTTCTAAATCCTGCAATTGTGCATTTTTTCTTGTGATGTAAGCTTCCCCCATCTTAGATTTACATATTTCAGAGTGTAGTCAAAAATTTTACATCTTTAGCTGGACTCTAAATGCTTTGATTTGTAATCATTCCATGTAGAAATGATACAATCCACAATAAATGTTCCATTTATAAAGGCATTGTCCATAGTAGTGCTATAGAAGACAGCTGCAGCTAAATGCTTGAAAAACTTGTACATGAAGTTTATTTTCATGACAGGAGGCAGGAGGTCTGAAGGCCACTCTAGCTCAGGAGCCAATCCAGCTCCAAGAGTGATGGTGAACTCTCTCCCTGATTCTATAAATCACCTCTCCTCTGACAATGTCTGGAGCATCCGGAGCTGGAAGGAAGGAGTTCAGGCTCAGAAGCATGTGATGTCCTTTTGAGTCTCACTAATGAGTAAAAAGAGTCCCAGTGAATGTGAACCTACTGGTTTTGGTTACGTATGTATGATGATAAGAATCTAATTCAGATAGTAAAATACTTTTCAGAGCTGCAAGAGGGAGGAATATCTAGTTCTGCATAAGACACAAGGTCTGGATTTTGCCAGTGCTAGAAAGAATAGGTTTAAAAAAGCAAAAGTTAGTAGAGGATCTTTGGTAGAAGCTGGTAGGATTGAACCACTGGAGTAAAGTAGAAGATGCTTCAGAACATAAGTCTGACAACTACTTAAGATTCATGGTGGCTGGAGCCAGGGATACAGGATATAAACACTGCATCTCTTTGTGTCAGCAAGTCCAGTGTCACTATGGATGCAGGAGACGTTAATTCCAGGGGGAAAGCAGTGCCAACTTTTCTCAAAGGAATCCCTTCAACAGCTCCTCCACTTAGGTAGTTATGAAGTTCAGTTTGCAATGAAAGTTGCTGCCTCCTGGCATTACCTCTGCTTCATTAAATAAGGAGACGGTTATTTGGGCAGTTACACTCTACAAGGCCCTCAGAAAGGCAGGAGGAAGAGCCCGAAGTCACTGTGACTAGCACTACTCATTTCTGAAATGCAGCTTGAGAAACAGGGGACACATATGTGACAGAATATAACGAGCATTTATGAGAGCAATTCACATGAATGGCTGATGGCCAGAGCTCTGGCATGTTCCATTAAAAAAATAACCAGGGAGACCAGAGAAGTGAATTTCCTGTGTATCATGGGATGCTGCACAATAAACATTGTATGCCAGACACACAGGAATGGAAAGCTGGCCAAAGATGTGCAGGAATGCTTGAGATTCCTGTGCAGATCAGGCATGAACATTGCCACTGAAGACAGAGCACCAAATATGATAGGCATCGTCACTGCCGAAAGCAGAATGCAAATAAGCCCTGAAATCACAGGAGATTCCTGGTCCCTTTCGCCTAACTTTGGTGCAGATCCATCTGAATTACAGCTTCAGTTAGGGTGGGATTCTCATTTTTAATGAGCTGCTGCCCAGCAAAAGCAATTAAATGTAGCAGATAAGACTACAGACTGACCCCAGGACCAGTTAAGAGAAGACAATGGGTCACAACTCAGGACAGGCTCATTCTTAAAATCTTCTGGATTTACCAGCTTAAACACACAGTACAAAATCCTAGCTGAAGACTGTGAAGAGCAAGAACTTAATCTGCTAAGAGGGACTTGAGAGTTTACAGGGGCCCTCACTCCTCCTTACTAGGTCATTGTAGAATGTTTTTAAATCTTGATGGGTATCACAACATTTACAGCCTCATGAACAGAAAGAAGCCAAACAGTGCACTGCCAAAGAGCACTTCAAGTAAAAACAGTCCATCTAGAAGTATTTATGATTCTATACTATATACTGTACAGAGATATTAAAAAAAAAAAAGTTCATGACCCCAAATGCCAATTATATACTGAGAGGGGGATGTCCGTGATTTAACTTGAGCTGTCACAGAAGTAAGCATCTAGTGTAAGCTATTTGCCTGGGCTCCCTCAATAATCAGTGGAGAGAGACAGGCATCTCCAGGGGAAAATTCTTCTCATTCTGGGTAACAGGATGAATGACCCTCTGGGGACAGCAAGTTTCCAACAGCTGTAAAGGGTATCTAGATGAGTCTCTTGCCAGCTGAAGTTTAGATTAGCTGGCAAAACAGACCAGATTTTGGGCACACTGGCACACCAGTCCTTCTTTTGATCTGAAAACAGAAAAGGGGTTCATGTTCCCAACATCTTACCACTTAATCTAACAGTACTAGTTGGTCGAATAAAGCGTATGACCTCACAAACTGTCTTTCCTATGTATTGGACCATCACAGATAAAACTCTTCCATCAACCAGATGCCAGTGTTAGATCTCAAGCTGAATGGGATGAATCTCATCCCAGGACACAAGGAGTGGCATCATGGCATCAGATGAGTTATGTGCTTGAAATGCTTCTTTCTCATCACTGATGAAGAAAGGATTCTAGATACCTAGATCAGATATTGATACTCACATCTGATAGACAGAGGTATATAATTGTCAGGACAGATAAATCCTACCCAGAATGGACGGGCGGGTGCCATTTATTCTCCAGGAAGTGCAATGAACGTGCCCCAATCCCAGCTGAACACAGACTCATGCACTCACGTCCCTCCACCATTGCCTCCTGCTCAAGGGCTGTGGTCAGGGAACAGCTGGTCTCCCCACACAATGAAACGCCGGAGAAAGTCACATAAACCCCCTTTCCATGATGGTGCATGAATACTCTTTTATAAGTGGAAATGAAGGGTGCCACAAGACAGACATTTAGGGAAAAGCTCCAGTCAAATCTACCAGCCATTAGGCCATGTCGGGAATGTTGTAACAGCCTCGTGAAAGATCCTGCTTAGTCTCTTTCATACAGTGGCTCTTAATAATGAGCATATAATAAATGTACAGTCTGGCGGAATTTACTATACAGTATCCAATTGGATTTATATAGTCATAAACTTCTACAGCGCTGCTGCTACGATTTACAACAGTCTCCACTGATTATGAAGTTATGCCTGCATGTGAGATGTAAAAGGCAAACGTTGCCAGTCTGCTTGTGCACTGGTACTACACAAATGCACACTTGCCACAGCAATTTTGAATTGCTTGTCAACAGAAAACCATTGCAAAGAACCATGTCTTTTAGCCTGCTCTTAAGAAAAGCACCAAAAGCAGAAACTGTGGGATGGGGTTTTATTGTGATGGAGTTTAGAGATAAGGGAAGGAGTGGGGAGCGGATAGTCCATGGACCCCATCAATGAAATCTCTGCTACCCTCTGCCTGGATGGTAGGGACGGGACTTAGTAGCTTACCTGATCCCTTCCCAAATCTATACTTCCAATTTCCTAAGAAGAAACTACCACAGGAAATACTGTGATTTACCGTAGGACAAGCGTCTCATGACCTAAATGGGTATAGAAGGGTGTTTACTTCACAGAAGTTTTCCAGCACAGGCATTTAATTTTGCTGTTACTCAGCATATTAAATAACTATTCTGGAAAGGACCGTACGTCATTAATAGGCATTACCTGGGCATCGCGGGCAGCACAGCTGTGGTACGTGCACAGGGGAAGGACAGTGTAGACTTGGGCATCTTATTCTGCTGCACAGTACGTTTCCATTCTGCAGGCGGAACATAATACAATACTTTAATGAAATGGGCTGTCTTACCAATTCCCGTGTTCTCTATTCTGCATCTAGGTATTTTAAAAACAAATGTCTTTTTTACAACATTCTGATTTCACTCCCACCAGGGTAAGCCCAGACTACTTTTACTGCCTCTGAATTAATGCTGGAGGTCAGAATGGAGTAGAAATCCAGACAAACCTTAAAATCAGAGGCAGTGCCTAAAACCGGATTGCAACAATCTCCGTTTGTGTTTTTCTTCTGATCAGATTATGCTTAGGAATTGTATTTCAAAAACTGAGACTCAGATAATGAATGGTAGGCCTCCGAGATATCCCCTACCACGGGTTAGCTCGAGACCGCAAGAGACAATAGTGTCTGTAATTGTTCCTGAAAACTGTAGAGAGCCTTTTGTTTTCAATTTATGGGTTCCCTGGCAGACAAAAACCACCAGTTGGTAAGTAGCCATTTTTCTAAGAAATACGAGCAAGTCTTGGGAATAGTGTTCATTATTCATGTCATTAACATAATACTCTATTTGACCACATCTAAGTTTGATTTATAATTAAAACACAGGGAATTTTCATTCTCCAGTGTCTGTAACCAGAAAAGACTATCCATTTCAAATTCCCAATTCCCATCTATAATTCATCCTCCTAATTTAGCTCTGATTTCCTCATGTTTATAGCAAGAAAGATACTTCAGCGTGAACGCTGATACTACTTTATGACTGTAGGTTTAGGTGGTGTCAGGAATAAACCCACTCCTCTTTGCTACGCCTTCTGGAGCACCGAAATGTTTCCAGTGGAGGTGCAGCCTTCCTTAGATAGCGTATGTACAGGCTTTTCTAGCCATTCCTTTCAAAATACTCCATTAACTCCTAAGTATCTGCAGACCACGGGCTGGAATCATACTGTTAGCTCATTACTACCCTCAAACTACATTTGTACGTCTGCTTTGGAAAGAGACACTAAAAATCATATTGCCATCTGTTTCCAATGATGATTGAAATTAAATATACTGTGTTTATAGAGGAGGAGCAAAGTTTAGGCTGTAGACTCTTTGCAGGATAGGGACTATGACAGGTCTGCACAGCTCCTTGCCCAGTAAACCACCACCTGAGAGCCTGGAAAGCTCTACCATGGAAGAAGGGCTGGCACTGTCTGCTGGCTCGGCTCCACGCTGCTCACTTGGCCTCTTCCATCGCCTCACTCCCTTTTTAATTATCTGAGGTGAATGTTTACGTTCTGTGCGTGACCAGCAGCGATAAAAATCCTGCAGACTGACTTCGCTCCGCACTGCTGCCTGAGGTACTCCGGTGTTTGCAGCAGGACAGAACTGTTGTAACTGCTCTTGCACTTGGTAAGACTGATCTTATGCTTCAATTCATAGCGGAATCTGGAAGCCAAGCCTTACGCACTAGAGTTGGCCTTAAGCTCCTGTAGGGCCCTGTGAGTCAGGGCCATGGTCCTCATTTCTGCATCCAATACCCAAAGAGTGACAACGCGTCGCTCTTCCCGAGCGGTGTCACCAGCGATGACTGTGGAGAGCGTTCCTCTTAGCCCCTGCAGTCTGCAGGTCCGACTATGAGCACAAGCCAAAAGCTGCTGTATTTTAGAGAGTAAAATAATGATCTGACAGACGGTGAGTGCTCCAATTTACCTGACAGTAACAGTCAACAGCGTCTCCACTGTGTATTTATTGTGGGGGGCGGAGGGCTTGTAAAAGGAAAGGGAAACAGGTGAGAACACTGAATTGTGTTTAGTTTTATTCTGGTTTAAGTATGTAGATTATAACTTGTAAAAATACAATACTACCTACACACAAAACCAGGGAGGCTTTTTTTTTTTCCTTTTTTTTTTTTTTAAATCCCAGGCTGAATAATTTGGCCTCTGTTTTGTCAGTTAATTTGTCTCGCTTTTTTCTAAACATCAGAAGTGTGTGTGTTGAGGGGGTGAGCGGACAGCCTGTTGCTAAGAGATGGAGCAGAGGTCTCGGTCTGTTGCCTGGCTGATACAACTTGTTTTGTGCAGAGATCATATGGGTCATGATGTTTGAGGCCAGCAAAGACATTTTGGTCACACTGGTGATGAAAACCCCTGGTTTTTTTTTTACTTTTCTCTGCAGTGTGAGGAAGTAGGTTGCTGCTTCAGCCTCTGTACCTATCCTTTGCCTCGCTGATTCGCTGCCAGGGAATCACAGGTGGCTTACACTTAGGTCTCTCTTATTTGCTGCCTCTGGCATGCTTTAGTTTCATTTTTTATGCTGTAATACTTAAGATCTGTGCTTGTGCTGCATCATGGCATGTTTTCTAACACTTTATCTAGCCTTAATTTTGTTAAAATTATAAATTATTAAGAGTTTTCTGATGATCTGGACCTTTTACTCTAGGTCAGTGTTCTGAGGGCATTTTTGTCAGGACAAAGCTCCAATGAGCAGCTGGATGCTGCAGTTGCTATTTAGAGTCTTCCTTCCAGGCAGAAAGAGATCCCTCAGTATCCTCAGTGCTGAAATAACCCCGTTACATTCTGCACCCTCACGGTACAACAAAGGTAAAACAGAGCAATCAAGGAAGTGGCGTCCAGAACCACTTCTGAGCTGCACGTGCTGATGATGAGCACAAGCAGTTTTCCTCTTTACTAACCTTGCTGCTCTCAACTGTCACTCTGGCCTTCCATGCCCACGTGCGAAGGAAAGAAATAAAACATACTGGTGTGATGGAGCCTCACAGTGCGTGGGTACACTTGGATCACAGCAGTACTGTTCTCTGGAGGAGCATTCCATGCACTTGCCCATCCCTCCAGACTAATACTGCCTAAAAATCATTGAGAAATGATGTGTATCCAGATCTCTAAGGTTTCCAATGAATTTCATCCCCACCCATGACAGCCTTCCAGCAAGGTACGAGTGTTTTACCACACACGGGCTCTAAGGGAGTTTTCAACTTTGCATATAGATCAGCAAAAGCGAGTGGAAGCCCCTTTTTGCTATAATCAGGGGCTCTTCCTTTTCCTCCTACTACATTGCTTTTTCTCTAACAGACACAATCTGCTGCACAGATCTGAGATGAAGCCAAGCTTGTGGGACTTCTGTTTGTACAACTCTGCACTGCAGTGTAGTAGCAGATCCCTCAGAGCAAATGCTGCACAGGGGCCCAATATCTTACACTTGCAGGGAGGAAAATAGCCAAGAAAACTTTTTTCTGCATTAAGTACAGCAGACAAAACTCGGCATCTGGAGCGCCTCATGTGTTAGTGATTAAGATCCCTTATTGTTTAGTCATTTTAAAGGACTCCAAGGGACATATTCTGCTCTCACGTTCCTGCTTCCCCCCCCCCCATATGATACAATGAGGGGATCTATCGCTGCTGTGTCCTCGTATCAGCCACTAACTGATACATTAACAGGTAGCCAAGGACCTGTTTTTTCACATACCTGATTCCCTCTGTTCCCCATACCCTTTTCTCATTTTGCACCATCTCACTCTCCTTTCATAGATTTTTACAAACGGTGATATCCCAGCCTGCTCCTTCAGGGCAGCAGATGCTTTGACTCTGGAAACGCCTCTGAAGATGTGAGCCTTGTACAGAGATCAAACCCTTCCAAGTTCAGGTTCAGCAGAATCCTCCATATTGACAGACCCGCAAGGATTGT
Organism: Bucorvus abyssinicus; assembly: GCA_009769605.1. Classification (NCBI taxonomy): domain Eukaryota; kingdom Metazoa; phylum Chordata; class Aves; order Bucerotiformes; family Bucorvidae; genus Bucorvus; species Bucorvus abyssinicus. The sequence continues at coordinate 3,316,255 of CM020039.1, read as the reverse complement.
ATCGAGGTTGTGGGGTCCAATTATTCAAGATGTAATGCTCAGCACTGACAAAGCTTCTGGCTAGTGAAGGAGCTGTTTTGTCTACCCCATGTGTGTATTTTTGGCTAGTACTGGCCTTCTCTGTGAATGTTCTCCCTTCGCTAGGATCACTTGCCTCTATTTCCTGCAGCATGATCAGGATCCACTAGTGAGAACAGGTTTGGGCTTTGTCAAATTGTAGCTACAGCTGAAAGGATTCTAGTCCATTAATCAAGGAGAAGAAGTTGTAGGATCAGTAACTCAGCAGTCCTACCTCTGAGCAAAGACAGTTAACGCAGTACATGAGGCCATAGGGCTCTAGATACGGATGCCATCTTTCTCCTACGCGATACTTCTTATCTTGAAACACACAGTATGTATCTGAATCTGTAAAAGAGTAAAGAATTGAAAGAGCTATGAATGACTGTTCCTATTCCGTACTTAAAAAGTGGCTTTAGGTGTGCAGTGCTTTCTGTTAACTATGGTTGTGGGTAGTACACAAAACTTTGTAAAGAAATTACTGTTTTTTCATTCCCTGGAGAATCACACAACAGAGATGCCCTTCATTTCATGTGCTGTTGTTTCTAACTTCCCAGACCAAAATCAGTGACATGACTTCCTATTTTTCCAAAACTGCATCTCCTGGAACAGCTGACAAAATGGCTTTCATGTATTTCACCTGCAAAACACAGGCTAAGATCCCATTTAGGTAACAAAATTAAAGTACTGACTGCTCAGACAGCTTTATAAGAAACAAATCCTTTTCACTGCAAAACCTAAGCAATTGGCTCGACTCGGGGAAACCCCAGGTTGTACAGCAGAGAGGTTCTGAACAAGGGGGCTGCAGAAGGAAGATAAACACACTGTATTTACACTGCATGCTCAGTACCGCTGTATTTCAACCACCTAACAATAACTTTGTCCTAGTATTTCAGAACAATTCGTGCTGACTTAGATATGCATCAGCATTCAAAATATTTTAAGATCTTTCTGTTGGTTAAGCAGTTCTGATCTTGCAGGTGCTGTGTTGCAGATATCCATCTACCTATGAGACACTACTGCCCTGTCTCTCCCTGTCACATTAAGGTTTCACACTGAAAATTCAAATCTCTGCACTAAAAGGGCATTTCTCACGTGTTTCCATGAGAGAATTCTTTCCTGTTATCTAAATGATGTCCAAATTCATGTTCATTCACTACTCCCAGTACAGATGATACTTCAGGGTATCAAACAGAATACCTGACGGCCAAGTGATAGTCCAAGCAAGGGACACTCTTCACACTTTCTGTGCTATAAGGTGGTAGGAAGACGTAGGGATTATTAGCAGCGACTGCGAAGTGATCTGCTTTCACTTCACACGAAAGCATGACAAGTGAAATGCAGGATCTGAAAAAGCAGACGGCTGAAGTGGGGTTTGATAATTTCTCACACTGTGTTTTCTCTGAGCAGGGACACCTGCACTTTGTTTTCCTGGAAGCGCAGCAGAGAAGGTGGCCCTTTCTGGAACACACTCTCTTTTTTTTTTCCCTCTCCGTCTACTTTCTTAGAAGCAGAAGCTGCTAATACTGAGGCTGAAAAGTTTAGCTACTTCTCAAGGGCAAACAATGGCTTCTGTGAGAAGGCGTCCAAAACCCAGCCTGTGCAGGTGGGAAGAGCATTTCAGAGAGCTGGGAACAAGGCTGTAGCTGCCAATGACTCCCAGACTTATTTGGGTAGTTCTTCCTCCTTGCCATGCTCTCTGAGCTGCGTTAACATCTCCCACGGGTGACAGGCTTTGTAGAAACATTCCCTTTGTTTTGTTTGTACTCTTTTCAATTCTTCTCATCAAGTTTTTGACAGTGCTTAAACAATTTTCTCAAAGGATATATCTAATCGAGTTCATATGAGGTTGTTTTTGGAACACAACAGAAGAGTCTTGGACGGTCTTTGCACTAGCTGAAAAGTTCAGCACAATAGTCTTACGCATGGGACAAAATCCAGATAATCCGTCAGACGTTTACAGAGGTCACTAAAATGGAATTAAGCACTCTCTTGATTCAGGATATTTGAAATAAAACAGATTCCCCAATTGATATGTTATTTCTTTATGATGCAAGGATACCTGTGCAGCTTTAGGAATATGTGCCCCAAACGTGGGCGTGACCTGCTTCTACTAAATGCAGGATTAGAAGGAGAAAGAATGTTCGAAAGTTTTGAACGCAGCTCCGTCGTTCAGGACATTCTTGTCTGAAGGCCTTTTCTGAACCCCGTCTGTCAAATAGAAGGCAAATGGCAAAATCGGGGGAATGTCACAGCTTTGTTTGAAGTCTACTTACGTTTTACTTGTTCTAGTTTGCCTCCATCTATGAAAAGGAGACAGAGGACACCAAAAAAGATAAAATGAAAATCTTCCAATATCCACTTTCTTCTCATCTTTATCGACAAAAGGAAAAGAAAGAGCCTCCAAAGTAGAGAATGTTGAGCTGTTGGAAAGAAAAGATTAAATGAATGAAAACTAAAATCCTGTAAGATACTTAAATTCTCTGACATGATTTCATCCAGCACACAGAAATCCTAAACTGCCAGAACCAAAACCTGTCTGTATCATGGATCTTCATTTCATGGAACCAGCTTTGGCTTCAGGTCATTTCATTTTTAGAAAAGGGGCCACATTCCCTTTCATGAAAGCTGAAAACTTTATTACTTCTAATAAAGTCCTTATTTTACTCCAGAGCAGAGGAATCTGGCAAGTAAGCAACCTAAATTCTTAAAGTTCTCTTTCACCAGAGACTAGCTGGGAGATGTTCTTGTAGAGCAGCCCTTTGGGATGTCACTTAGGAAGTGAAGTCAGCTGTAACATCTCTGCTCCATCACAGAATTAACCTCGGGCAGACCCGGCATGCTGGCCCTGCGCCGCGGAGATCCACACTTCGGGTGAAGCGTTGGCCACACTGTCCTCATGGGAGTTTTCCTCACTGCATCTAATAGGCTTCACCACTATTCAATTCACCCCTCCTCCCCTCGCCCAACTACCATTGTTCTGGGATTGTGTATAATTAATTTTTCTAGCGTTAACCCTTCCGTTGCCTTGATATCTGAAAGTACAATGGGGGAACGACATGTCATCTTCATTCCCGTAGATCTTTCACGTCAAAATCTTGCACACGGAGCAAAGCTTAGTGTTTCCTTCTCTGTGTGATGCAGAGATGGTATCGTACTTGCTGCATGCACCATTCTGTCTTTTTCTGGCTTTTACAAGGTCAATTGCTTTATAATGAAAAAACAAGGGAGAAAATAGTTCACTAAAGTAGAATTTATTTATTTTTGATAACCAAACCAGGATTCTAAATTGAGAAATATGTTGATGCTTTACTGCTTATCAGAATTCATATTATCTTCCCAGAGCACGCTTGTCCATAGTTCACAATGCTGGAAAGATTTGGGTTTGATTTTAAGAGCCTTAATGTGGATTCACAACTAGTTTTACAGAAGTTAAAAAAAAAAAAAATCATTATTCAAAAAATAAGCAATATTCTTTGTAAACTGATTTGACCTCTTCAGATTTCATGTAAAGACCAGAACTGTACATGACGATGTTTCAGCTCACAGATAACCCAAACAGAAATAATAATTTATATATGTATATTGAAATTTAACTTGGAGAACTTAACTAAAGGGTAAGTTAACGCGCACTTAAAATCTCCCTATTAAGACTGTTGAGATCCAGGATACTGTGACAAAGGGTGGGTGATCTGTTTTTATCAGGGTTTTTATTGCCTTTACTGTTTAAGGGTTCTCGACATTCCCAAACCACAACCAAAATGGACAGATTCCTTAGCTCATCAAAGCTATGCAACTGCTCTGTCTGTACCCACTAAGCTCATGCAAAATAATGCAAGTTGCATCTGAAAACATTCCAAAAAATAAGACCGTTCTAAAAGCACACTCCCTGCGCAGTAACAAAACATAACTTTCCATTTATTTTGGAAGCTGAGAATAATATTCCAATTTCAGAAGAAAAGTTCAAGTCATTTTTTCCTTTCAATGTGTTCAAATCACATAGGGTGTTTTTAAGCCAAACAATCTTATAAAAACGTGTTTAAAATTAAACCCTCGTAATTTAGTCCCAGGACATCACGCATGCATTGAGAACAACAGTAGCACATCACTGGGACTAGCAGAAATGTGACTCTTTAAATATTTTGGCCTTCTTGGGGGTTGCTTATGCAAGCAATATTTATAAATGGAGCACAATTATCCTCTGTGCAGCACTTTACCTGTTAGCTAGATGGGTCAGCTCAATAGAGAGGCTCAGAAATCCACCCATTTTAAAAGCCAGGTCTTCAAAAGAAGAACATTTTAAAACTTGGACCGCTTACGCTCAGAAGTGCTGCACGGTAACGTGAAATGGAGGAGTTAATAACAGAAATGGGATGGGGACTTTTGATGTCTTTCTTAATTCTCTTTAATTTCTGTATTGTTGTTACTCCAAATATAAACACATACTTTTCACTATAAGCACACTCCCTTTATTTCCCCAAAGGGCAATGTCCTAAAAATATTCCGGGATTTAAACAATCTCAGTTCGGATTAACCTGTTAATTATTGGTGTGTTTTCTGCTTAGTGGAAACAACGAAAGTGATCCACTTCCCACACGAATTACTCACTGCAATCAGCCAGCCGGGTCTATTTTCACCGCCTCGCCCTGCACAGAGCCCAGTTGAGGAACCACAAGTGGCGGTGTCCGGCCTCGCCACCTTTCACGATTAATGCAAAAGACCCCCAAGCCCAGCAGGACGGAGACTAGCTGGAAGAAAGGGGCTGTGCACTGAGCGGGGCCACCGGCCTCAGCTGGCTCCCCCCCAGCGCGGGCCGGCGTTCTGCCGGCGGGGCCGCGCAGCGCGGACGGGCGGGCTGCCCGCTCCATCGCACCGAGCGGGGACACGCACCGCCCGCCGCTCTCCCGGAGGCCGCTATTCCCGCAAGCCTCGCTGCGAGCCTGAGCTCTTACCGTCGGGGGTTGTTTTTTAAGTAGGCAGTCTCCGAGTGAGCCGTGGCCGGAGGCTCCCGGCTCTCAGTGCGCTAACACAGCAGCCGTCCCTGGGGCGCCGAGCCCGGGGAGCGCCCCGCAGCCCCGCCCGGGCCGGGAGGGAAGCTGAGGTCGAGCGGTGCCGTCGGCGGAGCACCGCTCCGAGCCGCGGCGCTTGCTCGGGGCCCCGGCAACACGCACAGCGGGGCTCGGCCAGGTTCCGGCGGTGTCTCCAAGGGGGCGGCTGGACGTCGGCCGGCCCCCGTCGTCGGCAGGGCGAGAGAAGCCGGACCCGGAGCCCCCGCAGCGCTGCCTGTGCCGCGACCCCAGCCCACGGGCGCGGCGCCGACAGCGGGACTGCGCCTTCCCGGGGTTCTGCCTGGGAAAGAAAAGCTCACAAACCTGGTGCAGGGCTGGAGGCTGCTCCGCTCCGCCGCGGGCCCTGGAGAGCGTCTGCGAGCAGCGGCTTCGGCTGGGGGAGCCGCGCGGCTCCGCTCCGCTCCGCCGGGGTTCGGGAGGGCTCCGGCCAGGCGGCTCCGCGTCCCGGTCACGTTGCCATACTCTTCTCCCACGCCTCGGCCGGGCTTTTCGGTGTCCCCTTCGCTCCCGCAGTGGCGGTGGTGAGGGGCAAGCAGGGGACCGACGGGTCCTGCGGCCGACGCCACCGGCAGCCCCTGTCCCCCGACTGCTGGACGGGAGGAATCCGCTAAGCCCGAGCTCCGGGGACGCTGCGGGACGGACGCTCCGGAAGGTCCCGGTCTGCCCGGCCTGGGACACCTGCCACCACCTCCTGCCCCAGCGGCTTGCGCAAAGAGGCCCCGCGGCCGGAGGATGCTCGGCGACGGGTCCTGTCCCGCAGCCCCGCCGGCACTGGAGCGGCGGCGGGAGGAGGAGTGGAGGAGCCCTCGTCCCGCCGGTCCGCCTCCCGCCCCGGCCCCCTCCTCTCCCGCGCCCCGCTCCTGCCGCCCAGCACAGCGGCGTGACTGACACGGCCTGGGGTGGAGTTTGCTCCGCTGTGGGGGGCCGGGGGGAAGGCGAACGAGGGGCCGGGGGGCATCGGCTCTCGCCCTCCGGTCTTCTCTCCCTCCGTGCGGGAACCACCTGCAGGCCGGCAGGACCCGCACCCGGACGGGTGGGACCCGGCTCCCGAACAGAGCTGCGGGTCCGGCCATAGCTGCCTGCTCGGTAACCGAGCCGCACGGGCGGCTTGCTTAGAGACGGCTCCACACCGACGTGGCTCTGGAATGGGCTTTTCACACGCGCCGTGCCCTCCGGAGCAGACCCGATGGATTTAGCGTCCAGTGGGATTTGTCAGACACCCTGTGCTGATACCCTCTGGTCTGATTTATTGTCTTAGAAGGTTTCAAGGTCACGTTGAGATTGCGGTGGAACTAAATTAAACCCATGACTCATGACATTATATGCTTGGTCAAACACTCTTTTTCTGTCTTCTTGTAGCCTCTGTAACTAATAAGAAGAGATCAGTGAACCCTTGACAAATGATCTGAGAAAAAGGGTGAGGTATGAAAAGACACCATGTGGAGAAACAAATTACAACCTATTTCCCCTAGTTTGGGACCAGGGTGTTTGGGGAGCACTGCTGGGAGGTCATACACCTCCCGGCCTAGGTAGGTATTTTCTGAAGGCTGAAAATTGATCATTTCTTCCATTGTGACTCAGCTGGACGAAATACTGAAAATACAGCGTATGGTGAAAACTTATACTAGCCTAAGGAAAGAACAGTTGACTTGCTAAGGGTTTTGTAGGGTGACTTCATGAGTAACTGACGCTGCGTGTTGGTACAATGCAACTTTATAACTCCATTAGAAAAGGAAAAGACAAAAAAGCCGCATTCTGGAGTGAAGTGTTTTGAAAACTCTGCTCGGTGCCTGCTCCTGTGTCTCTCTGCCACTCTTTGCCTTGCACAGCAGCAACCCATGTTCCTAAGGAAGAATCATCACTTAAAGCTCTTAGTCCTGATTGTGGTGGCTACTGCTGCAGGCTGATAGTTTTGGAAGAGCCACTCTATGCAATAGGAGTGGGCAAGTGGAGAAACAAATGGTGAATCTGAATCAGAAATATGATAGTAATTTGCACCTGAAGGCAGAGAATCTGAGCTGTGCACGCTCTGGTCCTGCAGAGCTGTATCCACGCTCATGGAGAGAAGAGTTGAACGTGTACACACACGCTTCTGAGCTGTGGGGCTGTAGTAATGCTGTTCCTTTAGATGCGTGCTGGGTTATATTGCGCAGGCTCAGCCTGTGAGAGAAATTGCATATGAATAACATAGACATTCAGATCTACGGCTGAACCAACCCTGTGGATCCTACAAAGAGCTAGACCCAAAGCCAGTTAGAGACTTCCCATCGACATCGACGCAGGCTGAAGGGACTTTCCTAGGAGCTGCCTTTGGCTATCAGGGAGCCCACTGGTGTGGGAGTACTAGTAAATCTTACCCGAGTACCACTTCACCAGTGCCACTGCTCTTGTCTCAGAAACTGAGTTCAGAGACAACAAGGAAATGTAGAAGAGGAGGGTGTACCACCGAAGGTAAATGCAGTCAAAATAAGTGAAGATCACACCGTGAAAGGAAAGGAGTTTGTTGCTGGAACAGTCCAGCAAGATGCGGTAGATCGTGTACATCCCTGGGTAGCTCTAAATTTAAACTAGATTGCATCATCAGGGGTGCTTCTCGGATTTAGTGCAGCAGTTACAAGTGAAGCTCTGCACTTCTGTCCCGCTGTCCTTACAGGAGGCTGAAGTTGTGCTGGTGACTCCACATGCGGTAGTTTTATTTCCAAATCAAAAATCAATCCATTCCCTACAGTGTTAGAACTAAATTGATATGGCACCAGATTTTAGAGGAGTTAATGATGTAATAAAATGCCCTTAGTGACATCATTAAAATGGCATTTCTTTTTAGAAAAGGGGCATTGCAGGGGCTGTCCAAAGTGCAGTACAATGTTTTGATTTTCTGATTTCCAGTGTTACTCCAGTTTGATGAAGGCTGAGTCCTCCGCGCTGGGTCTCTAATCTGTGAAATTTTTGTTCTGTGGCTGATGTCATTGATCAGAGGGTCTACTCTCTTTAGGGATAACAGTGGCCAAACAGACCAAGCATATGGTGTCATTTTCAGAAGACTTCAAGCATCCTGGGGATTGTGTCCGTTTCCTTCAGTGTTACTCAAAACCAAACACGCAATTTGTAATTCTGACTAGAAAAGAGTTTGCAAATCTTTTTGAGTAGGAATCCAAAGGTCCTTCTAGGCAGCTTGATTGTTTGGTTTTATTACAGCTACGTGACTTCAGTAGGTGCAGCTTTGGGCCTGGGCAGAGCTCAGTTTTACTGTGTAGAATCCTCCAGAACAATTTACTCAACACAGCTCCCCACCTCTGCCAGACTTCCTCTAGACAGCTGTCATCACACATATTGCCTTCTCTGTGCTGCTCCAAAGCCTAGCGTGTGCAAATAAAGATAGCAGGAATCGTTGCAGTTCCCTTCATGCATAGTCAGTGCGGTCGTAATGAGAAATGAAATATTTTCTATAGACTCTGTGACCTGAATTCTTTTGCAGAGAGATTCTTTGAAAAGAAATTCCTTATTTGGCCTGAAGAGTGCCTTGGGAAAGTTGCTATTGATGCCAGCACTTTCCACGGCGTTCTGTCAGACTGCTTCAGAAGATGATGGCGTCTAACGGTCTCTGGAGATACTAACTCAGGTGTAAGACCTTTGCTGAACATAGCTATACACGAAGAGGAGCCCTTTTGCCACTCTTTGGCAGATTTAGATTGTAGAGAATTGGCTGAAAGAGCCTTTCTCTCAGTTGAGGGCTTGGAACTTAATAAATGAGCAACGTGGAGGAAACCCAGACTTCCAAGGGCAAGATATCCTAGTCTTACTCTTAGTCCTGATCCTGCTGTGCCGTTCATCAGCTGCTGGGATGTCTCTGAGGGCTTTTGAGTGATGACACAGTTTAAAGTTGTCAGGGTCTGCTTCTTCCTTGGTCAGGTACAAAGGCTGCCTCTGTCTCTTGTCACACATCTTCACATGGCATAGTGTCGCAGCAAGTGTTACGGCTGTTAGTTCAAAGGATAATGTGACACGTGCTGGACATCATACATGACTGAAAAGTTCCCAGGTGGCCTCTTGGTGAGTGACCCTTACTGAGGTTTGCCAGCACCTGTGGATCCTGGTAGTGCTGCACCCATGCCCAAACTGTTCCTCTTCTCCCAGCTCTGCCTTAGTATCACTGAGGGGTACGTACAATTAAAAGCTCGTACTCGTGTCTTGCCACAGCCCGTCATGCTAACACAGCCTGGGAGTTTGTCTCATTCCCCTCAGACCACAGCACTGACAAGACTTAGCAAACACCTTGCTCCGTGCTCTTGCTCAGCAGTGGGCTGTTACTGCGATTTGTGGAGTTTGGGGCTGCTGCACACGTGTGACACAGAGAGTGCCAGAAAGGCATCAAATACGTAGTTGTTACCCTTTACGCTGCCAAGAAGAATTCACTGCTTGAATATGCTCCACATCCTGGTGTCCAGAGGGGAAAGAATTGCTCCTGATAGTGGGCGTTAGAGATTGAAGGACTCCCTAAATTATGAAGAGCACAGAGATTTAGCGATGTAACTCTCGTTAAAGAAAATGGAAGTTAAGCAGCTGATAAACTGTGACGCTGACAGCAGAAGTCCACCTCCTTGTGCTGTGCCTCACAGGGACCGAGCAGGACGTAGGTATCCTGCTATTGTTTCCCAGTTCTTGTGAGGGAAAAGAAAAACAGGCTGAAAGATTTGTGCCAATGCTAACATGTTTATACACCATGTGGAATTTTCGTCATTGGAACAGACACTGAGCTCTGAGAGATGTTAGACACATGGCACAACTTCCATTTACCTCCCTGACTTTTTTTTTCCCTTTACTCTCAAGAAAAAATTAAGTATGGTTAAATTTTCACTTCTGAAAAAGTATGAAAGGAAGTTCTTAAACTAATGAATTCCTTTGTTTTTTGCATTCCTATAAAATCAGCGGAGCCCTTTGGAAAATGTATCTTAAGATGCTAAAAATTATTCCCAAAGTTTTATAAAAATCTCTAAATTACTTTTTGTGGTTTGGATCAGCCCTCCAACTGTCATACTGGGAATACAGCCTGGATGCTCATCAAGCAGTCTTCACACACACTGTTAAACAAAAAGGGCTTCAGATGTGCATGACTTTGTGATTATGGCATAGGATGGTCATGAGCATTCTCCACCCTCCTGTTCATTCTGTAGCACTGACTTCATCCGCAGTGGGGTTTCAGTCCTCTAGCACCAGAAATTAATTTATTCATTTGGCAGTGAGACAGATGGATGTGTGAATCTGAGATTTCCATAGAGTTTCCTAAACAACAGCAATGACATTACATAAAATATCAAATTGCAGCTCGGTTCCTCATTACCTTGATGCGGACGTATTCAGCCGAGGCTGAAGAGTAGCTGAAACTCATTGTTAGATCAAAAAATGTAAATAAAGTATATGTCACTGCATTTCACTCCAAAATACACAGGTGAGAATAGCAAGAGCTGCCAATAGCAAACATGAAAATGCAGGAGCAGGGAACCACATTTTTCATTCTGTCCTAGAGCAAATGACGCTTTGCTAGGTGGGGTGTTGAGGATACCCGTGTACAGCTGTGGAATAGGTACACACGCACTGAGAGGTGAGGCCCTCCTGGATTTTGCATTGATGTTAAAGTGCTCATCTCCAGCTGTTTCCAATCGAATCCAATCCAATCAATTCCAGGTATTTGTAAGATACCGATCATCACCACACTCTGTGTGTAACTGTAATTATGATCCTGTAATTCTCCCTCATACCCGTAATGTCAAAGAAAGTCTGCAAGACAATTTGTGGGCGCACAGAATTTTTTGTATATTCATGAGCTGCATGAGCTTCACGATGGTGTGTCAAAACACCAGTACTCGGTGCTTTACTGAGTGTGAAATAGTGGTGAAGTGTCATCACCAAGATACGCAGAAGCAATTATTACTGAGACTGGCAAAAGCGCCCAGGAAATCTACACAAACTGCAGTGAAACGGTGAGAGGGCTGAGCTTAGCGACATTCCCAGAAAGTTATCCTGTCTGTCCTGCTTTGCCTTGTGCCTTATCCCGAGAGTTGAATTTTCCATTCAGAAATTCTTGATCAAATCTGTGACAGAAACTGCTGATTTCTAATTTATCCCCTTTGCATGTTAATCCATCTAATTTGCCTTTTTTAAAAAAAAAATTATTTAGCCATGCCAGATTTGGCTTTTTTTCTTTTTCTGATATTAATAGTAGTAATGAATTTCTTTCGTGTTATTTAATCTTGTTTTGAAACACAATGGATGTTGGAGGCATAACGTCAATAAAGTAGTTGAAAATAGATCTCTAAGTCTAAGGTGACGTCACATTATAGAGGAAACTGAGATGGCCGTTTTTTTGCTCAAGATATCAAGTCCAAATCGTCAGTCCAAACTCTCATCTTTAACTCTTGCATGGACAGCATTTTGTGGATGGGAAGCCTCCACAACATACAATTTCTGCTTCTACTGAAGTGTGATGCTATAGAGCATCCAACAGCATCTCAGTGACTATTTGCAGCAAGTGAAAAGCAGCATCAAACAATCCTCGTAAGTTATAATCTCAGAGTGCTGGGAGGAGCTTCACCTTCATTGTTTTCTCGGTACCACACATTCTTGACACCCGCAGAAGGTGGTATAGTTCACATGAAACCAACAGCCACTCTTCCCTGCCAGTGGAATCGTTGACTAGAATCACGCTTGGTAGAAATTTGCAGGAGTTTGGAAGACTCACAGTGCTTTGCACTTGCTGAGGATAGAGCTCTACTTGGGAAAAGCAGTAACAAATCTTACAGATTGATCATACGATGATAAAGATCCACTTGCTGAGGCATTTCTTTACAGCTGAGATCCGCCAGACTAACCCAGCCACTCCTGACTTCCAAGGTGTGACAGAAGGAGTCGAGGCCGACTGAGTGAGGCTCCAATTCAATCCAAATAAACTTTTACCAAACCAGGATTAGTGCTGCTAATCTCGCCTTGGTGAGCCAAAGACAATAACAATGAGGTTACTGAACACCTCCGCTATTAAGTAATACTTGTGCTCTGAAACTTGCTGGTGTGAGAAGGCTTTTGAAACCCATTAGTAAAACTGAACTTGCCAAATGAGCCTTCTCTAGGGAGAACAAAGTCAACTGTGTGCCAGCGTAGAGCCTGTGCCTGCCAGGGGCCGAGCACTCGCAAATCCCACTGCTGCCAGCCAGAGCTGCGGACGCAAAGTCCTTTGCGTAACTGAGCCCACTTGTCAGCTGAACTACGAGCTGTGGGCCTGTCTTTCACGCTGATAATGATATTGTGCGTGTCTTATAACAGACCCTCATGCACTGACACGCACTAAACTGTGACGCTGCTCTGCTCGATGGTGAGTGCACACTCAGGAGCAGCCGCGCTGCCCTCTGTCTCGCAGCACCCGACTGACCGTGGGGGCACTCACCAGCACCGGGTTAGGCAGGGCTTGGGACCACTCATCTCTCTTGTCTAGTTCATAAAGCCAGTCTTGAGCTTTTCTTCATCAGAGGATGGTGATCCCTTCATGTGAACAAATCCGTGGTGATAGGGCAAAAATAGCTGAGCTGTGTCAAAAAGCCACAATGAGTTTTCAGCAGAGGATGAGAACAGTGGAAATTTCCAAGGGAATACTGGTGAAATTTGAAATGGCTCTTTGAGAAGAGCTATCTACAGCAAAAAGTTTAAAATAAGGGGGTGGGGGGAGGATTTCCTTTCATCATTAAAAACATCAGTATAAAACACATGGAGAAAAACAAACAGTGAAGACACTGTTGCTGGTGGGCTGGCTTTGTAAGTATTAACGGACCCTCACAGAACAAGAGTTTCTTTTATTCTTTTTATCCCAGCTCCCTGTTTGCAAGGTTCTTGTGCGAACATGCAGCAGTTTCCAAGGCTGTGAAATTATCAGACCTGGACCAGTGCCAGTACAAACCAATTTATTGGGGTCCAGCAATTAACTAAAACCTAGAAAGCTTGATTAATTGTGGCACTGCTCAGCAGGGAACATTGAGAAAAAAAAATCAGACTGAACTTGATGCAGTGTCTCTGTTCCATATACCAATTTACGCTATATGTAAAGAAAAGTTTCCTCTCTGTAAATACCCTTCATATATTATTTTGCACCATGTACAAAGAATAATTACAATGCCGTTTGAGAAAATGCTAGTTGATGGCTCTCTGCAGAATCGTTTCATAATAGCTCTTACCCTGTTATATTTCTTTGCTGTTGAATTCTTACCTTATTGTAACCCAAACAATGGGATATATTATTTTAAGCCATTGTTTTGTTAAGCTTCTCTCTGGAGGGACATATCGAGAATCCAGCACTGCTCTGTTTCTTTATATTTCCTCAAACACTGATGTGTGCAAGAAGGGTAAGGGTTTGTTAGTTGCTCAGAGTTATTTAGGATAGGAAAAAAGCAAACAAAAACGTTGAGCTAAGAACCAATTTTCCAGGGCAGAGTATGTTGATTGAAACGAAATCCTGTAGTCTGAGGAGACAGACAGGAACTTATACAAGTGGGTTGTTTAAAAGCTGAATTAGAAATGTCTTATACATTATAAGAAGCAATTACAAGGTGTAATTAAGGTGTTAGCTGACTTCATTATGATACTGCTAACAAACAGTGTCCACATCGGTTGTTTTATTGAGGGCTTGTCACAACCCCCTGTGCATAAACCAGAATTTTAAAATCTCATTTCTAGTTGCCTCAGTGGTCCATTAATCACTTTTAGTATAGATTACTGAGGAGAAAGTAAATATTCCAACTCGGTGTAGTGCACTGCTGCAGTGTATTGTAGCGGGTAGTACAAAACACTGGCTCTAGCAGTTCATCCGAGTTCCTCTTAGATCAAAATAATTCAGTGGCGAGTACTGGAAAAAAGCTGCCTGCGGATAAAAAAGTGGTGGTACAGTCACCCCTGCCCCATGAAAAGGAAAAGAAAGATACATGCACATGTTGTCACCTTTTCAACATCATTTTGTATCCTAATCTGCATCCAACTGCGACACTGTCACATTCTCGGGTTTAAAGCGTGCAATGCACAGACAGTGCTAAATCACATTAGGCAGGGGTGATAATGGAGCCCGTGCATGCGTAACGTCCGGGCAGGGCAGCTCGCTGGGGCTCTGGGGTGATTTGGGACATTCAGTGGGGTAGGAAGGGCTGTCGCCTCTGATTTCACTGTATTTATTGGGGATTTAATGTATTTTTTAAAAAATATTTGCAGTGGAAGTAGGTTTGTCAGAGGTCATCTAATTGAATCTACAGCCCTGGCAACCCTTCACAAAGGCTGCCAGGAATGACCGAGTTGCTCATGTTTAACTGTGAATACCCAGCGGGGGTCCTCCACAGGGCTGAATACAGTCAATTATGTTATTTTTCTAAATATTAGTGACTCAGCTGTCTCTGCTTGTGAAGAGTTGCCAGGGTCACAGATACAATCAGACAGATCCTCCCCCCCTTCACTTCTAAGGGACGGGGAGAATCTTTTCAATCTCGCGTTGAATAATCCTGAAGGAGTGGCAATGGTTCTCGCAAGGCTGTGCGTCTCCCCAGCGTGGCTGAGAGCAGTCTTGTGGTTTTGCGGGGTTCCAAAGGGCCGGGCAGGGCAGTGTGTAATCGCTCGGGGGGAGCACTGTCATGTGCAAGCAGCCTCACTGCGGTCTCTGAAATAAATACAAATTTCACAGTTCAGCTCAACAGGCGCTAGGGCTGAGATCTGACAAAAGACATGAGTGCCAGCGGCTTGTCTCTCCCCTGTAATACTTTTTTTGTTCTGTCTTCTGCTCTCCCCACCCCCCTCCCCGCCCCTCGTCGTGCTCCAAACATCTTGCTGGAAGGAACGTTTTTACATACTGCAACAACTGGGTTTTCCATTTTCCTCTGTCGATTTGACAGTGAGGAACACAGAGTGGCGGCTAAGGAGAGCTCAGCAGAAGCGGATTCTGAGCAATGACCACTGTCCAGAGTGTTCTTCAGCTGAGATCTGCAGGTGCCCCAGCAGCCCTGCAACTTTGCCCCCTACACAGAGCTCTGCAAGTATTTCAGTTTTGGATTGCAGCTTCCTTAGTTTTTACCACAAAGGCTCCTTTCCAAAGCCCAGCTTTCTCCAGCAACAGCATCTCTATCCCTGTGGTCCACAGCCCAGCTCTTCTTATCTGATCAACAGCATCTGGCAGAAGGGAGAAATCCCCCTAGAGCATTCAAGTGCCCGTGCATCGTTTTGGCCCAAGGTTGAGGTAGTGCTTTGGAGTTGGCAAACTTTCCTAATTTACTGCTGTTAAATGTTATCCAACTTTAGCAATATTATGTGGATGTGGCCAATCGCCAGCTATTCTGAATCCGTTGCAAATACTTTGCCAGCATGTGTCCAAGCGTGATCCAATTTCGATGTTTTTAATGTCCATACAATTTCCCTGTAAGTACCTTCAGGCATCTGAGCTGCAGTGGACAGGAGTTCGGTAACCAGCTGTCTGGAGCCCAGCTCCTGGGAGGTGAGACCTTTATTGCTTTGGGTCCCTGACTCTCCTGGAGTTGGGAAGCCCAGACTGGGTCTCTAGCGACCACTGAGGTTGCATCTCTGACTTGTTGAACATATACAGTATTTTGTTTGTGAATGGGGATCTCGAAATTTCCTTGCAATGAGCAGAGAATCAAGAGTCATGAAATATCTATTGTTCTTTGACATCGGTGCACTTCAGAGCGGGGTACCAGTGTTCCAGGTATGTTAGAAATAAGGAGCTAGGTAAAACTGCAGCGAAAGCAGAACTGAAGTTTCAGATGCTTCAGTACTGCAGAGAACTTGACTTTGAAGGAGTGGACATTATCGAAAGGGTGCCTTTGTAGCTTGTTCTTGCTATAAAAACCGGGAGGAAACTAAGCCACCTTCTGTGAAAGCTGGAGTTTCCCCTGGCCTGAGCTCCCCCAGGGAGAAAGAAAATAAGCCAGCAAGGGAGAGAAGGCTCTCTGTGTTTAGACAGCCTGTCCTCTTCTGATCTGCGTGTGCCTCTCGGGAGGAGGAGTTCCCTGGGAAGGTTTTGATGTCTGGCTAATTACCAAGGCCAATGTCTCCCTCCTGTAGGAGAACATGGCTTGGGGCAGCAGCTGTGGTTCTCTAAACCGAAGAGGAGATGCTTTCCTCAGTGTTCTCATTTTTCAGTTCTGTGCCTTCTCCCCAGATTGTTGACATGATGGGCAAACACCGAGTGTAGAACTCTGTCCTCAGCCAGTGCATGAATGCTCCTTTGTGGAAAACTGGAGTCTGGGTGTTACTAATGTTGCAAAGTTATGCGTGACCTATTTTGGTCGCAGAAACGATCAGGTCAGCACCCCAGCTCTTCCAAGTATTCACCAGTGAGAACTGTGGCAATGATGATGTCCATGGCTATAAGCAGCTGACCCCCCCCCCACCGCCCCCCAAGAGAGAAAGGAAGATATTTCTAACTTCTGTTTCAGCAAATACACCTTATTTTTCTCTTGATACTGGCACCAGTTGTTGCTCACAAGATTTCCTGGTTTTCTGTTCATTATTCTATAACATTCGATAACTGTTAGCATAATCGTATCAATAACAAAAGTGATGTGTGTTCATCTTGCTGTGTGAGGAGAGAATTCCCTACTGATTCTATCACCAAAGAGCTCCAGCCCCTTCCGTGCATTCAGAAACACAAATTTTATACCAGTGATTGCTCGTGAGATGTTTTGCAGGCCAAATTCATGGCTAGTGGAAGTGGGCAGGAAAATGACACTTCAGTCTACTTGAACTCATTACCATCAGCAATCGATGGCTTTCTGGTTCTTCTGTGCCACAGCTTTTGACTAGCTGACAGCAGTTCCAGCAGCTCAGCGTTACATGCTGCACTGCCAAAATGGACGAGCCCCGTCTGTCGACGAAGGGCTCTCCTGACGAGGGGTATCATACCTTAGCTCACCGGGTGATATCATGGCTGGCACTGCCATTATACTGCACTGTCTTAGCTGAAAGCCCTTCCAAACCTGTCTACATTTCAAGTAATCTTTTTCGGAAACAGAGGAACTGGGACACAGGAAGAGGAAATGCTTTGTGTGGAGGGACCCGTCAGGCTCCGACTGGAATTGCAATAGACGCCGTCTCCTGAGTTTCAGCTTGGTGTACAACCAACTGAGCGATATTTCTACTCGATAAACATGGTCTTTCAAGTATTTAAGCATTCCTTCAGGTATTTCAGGTCTCAGGAGGATCCAAATCTCCCTCTTCCTCAGTTAAGAAATGGGAGAATGACATATGAGGCCACAGCCTAATTTATTCTTCTACGGTGACCCTTTAAAATAGAAAGGAGAAGAAGCTGATATTAAAAAAAAAAACCAAACCCACAACACCCAAACAAAACCCCCCAAAAGCTGGGTGAAAGTTTTAAAAAGCGCCAATCCTCTGTTTGCTTTTCCTTTTATAGGCCACCTTCCAAATTTACACAAGGCTCACTGTATTACAAGGGATGGATTAACACAGAGAGGTTCTCTAAAGCAGACCTGTTGGAGTTATCTTTAATATTAAAAGAAGAGTGTTTGTTTTCTTTAATATGGAGGGCAGCACCAATAAAAACACCAGTGAAAGAGGCCAGTATTACTAGATCACATGTCTGCTTTTATCTCACAGTGCGGTTATAGTAGAGTGATTTTTGCTTGGAAGCTTTAAAGCTGGACTGCCTCCTTTCATGCTGAAATCATATCTCCTGCAAGGATTATTGGAGGATATAATGTTTCCTTCAGCTTTTTATTTTCTCCACTCCTGAACTTGGACTCCTGACCTCAACTTTTCTCTGGTTATGACCGAGCATTGGCCTTCAGTTGAATAGCTGAGCTTTTTACAATCAGAACAGCTCCTGCTCTTGTAATTTCAGACTCATTTTGTGACACTGATATTGTAGATCTTAATTAAAAGTCAAACATTTTATATCTTGGGTAATGACCATACAGAAACCGCCAGGCTTTGCTCCCATGTGCGTAACCATCCAAAACAATATGGTTCAATATGTGTGACTGAAGTCGGAGGAGTTGGGCACAGTTTGTACGTGGGCCCCCTTTTCCTCTTTGTGCCCCGTCGGCAGCACAGCTCTGCACCTGTGATATGCTCCGTGCGCTCACAAAGACCGGTCCATGAATGGCAGGTAATTCAGGCTTCGCGTTAGCTGAGTCTGGACCCTCTCATTAGTCGAAACAGCTAATCAGGCATAAATCTGTGGAGCTCTGCAGTTAATTACAGGGCAGGGTTGGATGGTGCGTAGTAAAAATATCGGTTGCTTGGCTATGCCACTGTGTCTTGCACCAGTGGGGGCTAATTACACTGGATTATCTGCGTAGATAAGGTTAGATGTAAGATTCAGCAGAGCACTGAGCCTTCTGTTCATGGGGCTCACAATTAATTTTTGATCTTTTAATTGCTCTTTATTAACAGGATATGATGTGCTTGTGCTTCCTTTCACTGAAGAGAACCAGGGAGACTGGATTTTGGTTGTGCAGCTAGAGCGTCGGCTTGGCTGTACAGCAACTGATCTTGTAGCCAACAAATTTGAATGTCTTTGAATGTTTGAGACACCCAAGAAGATGTTGGAATATGGTCTTGAAATCAGACAGGACTGGGCTTGATACAGTCATATGTTATCACTGTAACCGCTACCTCAGGGACATTTCGTAGTTGCATGAGTGTGAAAGTAAGGTTAACCAGGTACTTCTGCTGTATTGTCCTAGAAAAGCTTCGCCTTTTGTAGATAAGCCACAGCCTTGCAGTGTATGAATCACTTTCTGGTGAGAGTGGGACTTTCAGAGGATTCTTCAGAAACACAGATTGAGAGAAGGCTACTTAGTGGAGTCTTTCAAAAGTTGATTAAACTATTTTCCAGAACACAAAATAGGCCTGAAGAAATGGGACAACTAGTGAAGTTTTGCCTCTGAATAGAGCAGACATTATCTTCACGCTGAGTGAGGTGAATGGCAGAAGCATCTCTGCTATAAACGCAAACAGGATCAGCGCCCATCGAAGAGCATCAGGCTGCAAATTTACCCATGTTTGAATTGCCAGCAGAGACAAGGACGGTTTATGAGGTTTCCACAGACACAAATTCGGTGTTTTGCAAAGCTGTTTATGCCTTTTGATTGAAACCTGCTGTAAACTGGATATTTTAGACTAGCCACCCTCTTAGGGTTATAGGGTCACGGGAGGAATTACCTTCCCCAACATTGTTTGATTTTGGTGCAGCCTGCTGGTGGGGGCGAAAGCACAATAAACGGGCCTGTATTCGCGGTGTCCTGAAGAAGTAACTTGTTAAACAAACACAGCACAGCATATGAAACACCTGAAGCGCTGAAGGAGGCATTCGCTGTCGCTCATTGAACTCCAGCGCGCAGAGCTGTCGCTCAGCCGAGCTGTGCAAGCGCTGCCCCCTGGCGGTGCCGGGCGAGCGCTGCCCGGGGAAGAACTGCGCCGTGCCGGGGCTGTCTGCTGCTGCCGGGTACCGCGGCTGCCGGGTACCGCGGCTGCCGGGTACCGCGGCTGCCGGGTACCGCGGCTGCCGGGTACCGCGGCTGCCGGGTACCGCGGCTGCCGGGTACCGCGGCTGCCGGGTACCGCGGCTGCCGGGTACCGCGGCTCCCAGCGCGCAGCGCCCCGGCTCGTGTCCCGCCGCTGCACAGCAACCGGGGGACTCGGAAAACGCCAGGCAGCAGCAGTCAGGGGCGGTGTGCTCTCAGCACAGGCTGGAAGACCCAGAACTTGATCCCGACATCGCTTGTGCCCCAGGGAGAACTCGCTGCCCAGCACCCCCATACTGCAAGGAAACAATTTACACCGTCGGTTCCCACTGCTGCTGGAAACGGGCTGCGGGGCAGGGCTGTCGCAGGCAGACAAAACCAGGCAATTCTTCCTCATGTCTGACCCCTGCCTTCCCCACCGCCCTTGGGAGAAGGCACCCCTGGGTGTCAGGCCCGGCGCTGCAGAAACTTGCTTCTTGTTCTCCGTGCCGCAGTGGTCTCTGGGCAGTCTGAGGGTTCAGCCTCCAGGGCTGCGTAGTTTGCCTGCAAGAAACTCTTTATAATTTTAAAAATGAGGAGTCGTCACTGTCTACTGCTAGGCCTCACGGATCTAATAGCCTTGGGAGGAGAGTAAGACTGTTTATATGTGGCTTCTTTGAGATCTTTTTAAAATCATTGTTCTGTCAAGACACTCTTTTTTGCCAGCAGAATTTGTCTATCTCAGCCCTGGGGTGTGATAAGTGACTGTCAACAGTATGAAGGGAAGGGCGTTCGGTGGGAATGCTGCTGGAGTCTGGCCACGTAATGGTGCCCCTTTGGTACCTGCTGCTGGAGGATCCCACAGTCTGGCACTGCTCAGTTACCCTGGCACAGCGTGTAGGGATGGTGTAAGCCAAGGACCTGGGAGACTTGCTAAGGGTTGTCTGGATTGCGTCTGCTTGCACAGTAGGCTCGCTGGGGATTTGTCTCTTAAACCCGGGATGTACAGGATTCTGTCTGTTGAGATATATTTGGTGAAGCTGGGTTGTCTCCTAAGGATTCTTCTAGTATAGAGATGGCTCAACCTGTTAGCAGGAACAGGCTCAGAATGTGTAACTATAATAATCATGATTAATTATCCTCTGCTCCTCTCTAAAGATAGAAGGGAAAGGAATAGATCCGCCGAGCAGTGAACTGCCTGCTACTTAACCATTGCTTTTGGCCTCATTTCCTGTGCTCGCAGCTTTCTGCAGTCACGGGGGCATGTTCAGTGTGAAGCTTGCACCTGTCCCAAATCCTCCGTTGAAGATTTTTAGGAGAGCCCAGCCTGATGGAACATTCACATGGATGCTTTGTCTGGACCCTTCTGTCTCTTCATAGTCTTCTCCCCTCCTAAGCACCTCCTTACAAAGCTTTAGAGAGGGTCTTCCTTTGGAACAGTCTGTGGAGATCTTCCCTGGAAACTCTTGAGTTACTAACCATGAATTTACTCTGCTATCTTAACAAGCAGATGTTTGGCTACTGCATTGGCCAAAGCAAAAGAAGTGGCAGTGAACAAACCCACCATTTTTCATTAAGAATATCAGTAGCATGATATACAAATTGCCAAGTTTTGAGGAGAAACAGTCCTCATGTTTTTTCTCTTGTAATTACTTCAAATGCAGCAGAGTGGTTTTTTTACTTGAAATCCGTGGTTTTTGAGAACATTAATTTCCTTTGGGAATTCGTCTCTGTTTTGTTAACTGCAGATTGTTTTTTCATATTGTAGCATTTAATGGGAGAAATACATAATTTTTATACACACTGACAGTATATTATTAATAAAATACTGATAATGACAGTGAGACATCAATTACCAAGTTCTAGAAGAAAAACTCAAAAAAAAAAAAAAAAGGCAGTTAAATAAGTAACACAGACATGCTCTCCCAAAGTGACCAGATGTTGCCAACTCCCTGTTTCATTACATCGTGCCCGTAGCCACTCAGTAGCCTTGATTCAGGGCGTAATGCTCTATATGTACAAGAATTCCTAGTCGGGACTTTGCGTTATGGGCTGTGGGACTGTTTGTTGTACAGTTTCACTCCTCTCCCAGGAGGAGAGTAACTGAACACAGTGAGTAGTTACTTGTGCCTTTTTAATGGGTTGAGGTGTTGGACGTGTATTTTGGTGGCTCCCTGAGGCCCATGGGTATCTCTGCACTTTAACTGAGGACATTTTTCAGGACTCAGCCTGTCAAATCTCTGTGCTGCCTGTTCCTCGGACTCGTGCCCTGGGTGCAGAGGTTTACCCAGAGAAACACCAGAGTGGGACCGTACCGTAAATCACACTGAGATGGAGTGTGGGCATGGTATTGAAGAGGAGAGGGAAGGGAGGAAGCTGAACCTGCTTGCACAGTTAATGGGAAACACTTCTGAGGGTAGTCGACTGGCCTAGCACAGCTCCCTGGCTGCTGCACATCTGTTATCCCACTTCTCAGACAAGCCTGCTTTGCTGGAAGGTCTCAGAGCACATGCCAACATGCCTGCGACCGGGTGCTTCTGCAGAGGCTGTCTGCCTATATGTTTGGTAGGATTCCCTGCCGTATGGAAACCTTTGGCTGTTTCCCATGCTTGTCACCTGGCTGTACCAAAAGATGAACCTTTGAAACCAACAAAAGCTGGTGCGAATTCACAGTATATTAACGAGTGCTGTTCCAGAGCTGCCACGTGGCTCTTCACACACGGAGCTGAGAAAAGGCATCACTCACTGGGATGAAGCAAAACACTGTTGCTTTGCCCTTCTCTGTCTGTAAAGCTGTCAGTGGATTGCTCAGTGCAGTCTTTAAAAGAACAACTTCCTCTAATTACAAGCAGACTTGTACTGGAAGTGCCATCTAGTAGTAAGAGCAAGGCATATGTGCAGATAGGACACCTACGTCTTTCTGGACGTTTTAATACTTCCCGTAAGTCACTAAGCAAGTCTCTGTGCCTCTCAGTTTCCCCTGTGGAGAAATAGAATGGAGGTGGTGTAAGGCTTCATTCAAGCACCATCTGTGAGACGCTTTGGGATCCCTGGGATGGAAGAAGGGTAGTGGTGGATGTGTGTGCTGACATATCATGGAAACCAGAAATGTATTTTGGGGCGTGAGGCGGGATTTGTACTCGTCTGTGTTGGATTGTTAATGGCAATTTGCTTCAATTACATTGTGGATTTGTTTGCATCAGCTTCATGCACAGTCTTGTTAATTTTCCATTCATTTCAGGAACCTGACAGGGGATGGTTGATTTCCTACGTTCATGCACATTGGAGAAGAATTTGAAAAACTTGAGAGTACCAATAGCGCTTTCGTGGTTTCATGAAGCTGTCAATTTTTTTCATTGGTTTTATGAAACTGCTAGATTGCAACAGATGGATTCATTTATCTCACTATGTCTTTATATATATATTTAGATGGCTCCCATCTCTGTGGGACTTGCGTGCCTCCCAAGTATTTTAAAATAGAAAAAAGCTGTTTCTTTCTCTGCCTTGCTTTCTATCTCGCCCATAAGAGGAATAGCTTGATTATTTTATAGGGTTTGGATTTGTTGGGCTGGGTGCTAGCATTCTCTGCATGTTTCTGTGCTAAGAAATGAAGCTGAGAAGAGAATTTTTGCCTTTTCTTCTGAACGCATTGAGATCTGCGTTATTCGTTCCTCCATGAGGCAAAATAAGTTCCATAGTGCAGAAATACTGGGAAAGAGGAAACTCCCGGTTGTGTCTTATCCCTTTGTCAAAGACCGCAGTGCTTCAGCAGGAGCTGGCTATCAAAGGTTATGAAGGGCTGTGAGTATCAGAAAAGAAGACCAAGGTCTGTACTTGGTAAGAAACGAGGGTGAGCAAAGCACCAGGCGGCTCTCCATTGCTAAGCAGACATCTGCTGCATTTTACACCCGCTGTGGTTTATTTCAAAGCATTGGGAGTTGCAGTAATTAAGCTGCAAGACACAAATCCATGCATTGGTGTGTCCAGGCGTGCACTCCTTAGGATGAGGTGCAATCTTCTGGCCAGTCCCACCTGGGAGAGGGCATTTCTGCTGACGCGGCTGTTCAGCCATCCACTCACAGCGCGAGGCCACAGACACCCTGAGGCTGTGGGACAGACGCAGGCAGCTGACTAAGCAACCCCCTTGCTCTTGGGATGTGAAGGAAATGTGTAACACAAAACCAAGCACAGAGATGAATCTGCGGAGTCCAGAACAGCAGGTCCTAAGCGTGCCACTGGACAATCAGATGTCAGCATCGTTGACCATTTCACTTTTCCCACAGGGGAGAAGGGGAAGCACCAGAATTTTACAGGGGTAAGTTCCACTATGATGCTGTGAGCAGGTGGCTTTTGGGGACAACAGAGACCTCAGTAAAGAGTGTCCCAGTCATCTGTTGTGACCATCTGCATCATCTGATGTGAGTTACTCCTGTAGCAGAGTTTAAAAGAGCCTTTCCCAACCCATGCACCACCATCACCCACATGCCTCCAATTATCAGGAGTTTCAGGTGCTGTGTGTTCGGGCCTGCCCGGGCTAGCCTTAATCTTTCTGATCTGGGCAATGTGAGCATTGTAAACATGGTGGCATGGATCTTACCAGGCTTGCCAGGGACTGTGGAAATGTTTTTAGGTTGATGCCACCAAATCTTCATTACTAGTGGCATCCCTGTAAGCTGGAATCCAGTTGGCTCAGCTGTGCTTGTCAAGTGCTGACTTGATGCTTTCCTCCTGCCTATGGGTAGGTTGTGGTCTTTTGCTCCATGTTCTCAGCTCTCTTTCACCAGCTTTTCTCCTCGTCTTTTCTGCCACAGGTCATGGGAGCACCCCAGTACACCGTGTGATGGGGAGGTGGTTAGGGGAATTCTCTAGAGTAGCTGAGGCTTGGGGAGGGACCTTTCACTGCCTCATTTCTACTCCTGTGCCTCTTGGCTGGGGAAGATGTTCTGCAAGTCTGTTTCAACATGATGGCACATGCTGATTTAAGAAGTTAACATTTGCCTTAGTTAGCTGGATGCTCATTTGGTGTCTGTCTCGCTCTCTGCTCCTCAGTCTCGGCATGAGGCCGGCTGCAGGATTCAGATCTGAGCCCGTTCTGCTCTATAACGTACCATGGAAGGTGCTACATTTTAAAAGCACAAATACCCACGGTGCTGGAGAGCCCGTTCCCTGTTCGAGCAGCTCTGCGGCAGCATAGGACAGAAGACTGATTTAAAACAAAGACACTCATAGCAATTCGGGTCCCCAGACACTGCACCGTGCTGGGTACGCAGCTGCTCCTGCCCCAGTGGACAGCGCGTAACTGGCACCAGTGCTCGGGTCGTCGGTAAAGCCCAGCTCAGCTGGCCGTTGGCAGTAGTGCCCCCGCACCACAGGATGTCACTCAGGAGCTGGTAGATACTGTTGCATTTAACTGCATTTCGCAGCTTTTCCTCCGGAGCCGTAACTGCCTGTCGTTGAAGTGACCACTGCCACCTCTGCCAGCCTGTGCCTCCCGAGGGCTCTCCCCAGGCGTGCGGGGCCCCCGGGCCAGGGGACACACCCGCACCCCCTCAGCAACCGCCGCCCTCCCGCGCCCGCCGTACGCGGCCCCGCTCCCGCGCACCCTCCGCCCCATCCCGCGTCGGCGGAGCGGGCGCTGCCCTGCGCAGCCCTTCGCCCGACGGGCCCCCGGCACCGGGCTCCACCGGCCGGGCGCGGGCAGGTTCCCCCGTGGCGGGGTGAAGGAAATTATTCCCCCCCCTTTTTTTTTGTTGCCTCCAAAGCAGCCTCTGCCTTTCGGGTATGGCACCGCCTGCCCATACCGCCTGGCACCGGGAGCGGGGCAGCCCGGGATGCCGCCGGGGCCCGGGAGCGGGAGGGGAGCGGGAGGGCTGCGGGGGCCGCGGACGCGCTCCGCCGGCCCCAGGCTGCATCCAGCCCCGGAGCATCGCGGAAGGAGGAGGGGGGCGAAAACGGGTTTCACTTCCGCCTGCTTGCAGGAACCACAAGCCCCCAGAATATATTAGAATAATAATAATAGAAAGGTTGCCCCCCTCCCCCTTCTTTTTGTCCCCCCTGAAAAGAGGGGGTGGAGGGCGGAGGGGGAGATAAAATAGAAGAGGCTCCCGGCAGGCGGATCAATGTGGAGCCGCTGAGGCACCGCGGCCGGCCCGCCAGCATCCCGCCGGCAGCCGCGGCCGCAGCCGGCAGGACCAGCGCAGCCTCCCCGGCGCGGAAGAGGCCCGAGAGAAGGTCTGTCCTTTGCTTTTTTACCTTGCGTGCCCAGGCCCAGCTCCGTCCTGGGTGGAAAGGGAAAGGCAGGCTCCTGGCAGCCTGCTTCCCCAGCCGGCAGCCTGCCAGCCGCAGCCACAGAGCCCAGCTGGGGGGCCCGTGTGGGGCTGCAAACTGGGGGGCACTGGGGAGAGCCCCTGAGCTGCCAGGGCCCCCGTTCTCCCCGGCGGTTTCCAGATCTGTGCCTTCAAACCCCCCCAACCCCTCTCTGCTGCTCTGCGGGCTGTGGTTATTGCCAGGCTCCGGGCAGTGTTGTCCGTACGGAAAACGCTCCTGCGTGTGCGGGGTGGCGCTGGCCGGGCCTGGCCGCCCTGGGGAGGACCAGCGCGCTGCTGCTGGCTGGGTCTGGCAGCTTCTTGGCACGGGGAGCCTGGCAGGGTGCAGGGAAGGGAGGGTGCCAGCACAAGGGGTCTGCAGCTCCTCATGGTGAGCCACAGGGGAGCCAGGCTGCTTGGCAGGCTGCTGCTCGCCGTGCCAGATGTGGTGACTTCCCCTTCCAATACCTTCAGACCAGTTGCTTCTCACAGATTAAACATTTCCCAGTTTTTGCCTTGTTATTTTGTAAGCTGAAAGCTCAGTGGGATGGTCTTGACTGTCTTTGCACGAGTCACTTCCAGACTCCCAGGAAGAGAGTAACTGGAACGGGCTCCCTCTGAAGCCAATCGCCGCCTAAACCCCCCCGGCACTGCCAGTGACGTAACCCAGCTGCCTGGCTAACCATTCCGGGGGTCCTGATGCCTTTGTTTAAGCTACCACCATCAAGCTGGCCAAGGGGTTTAGGAGATTGGTAATGGTGCACAGAATATTAGAAGTGGAGACGAGCGCTGTGAACTTCTGCTGAAACAAGGCGGAAGGTTAAATTAGCCCCTTCCCCTTGGACGAGGCGCAAAGGTCCCCTTTGCCCTTGTTACTTCAGAGCAGCGTTTAGGTTTTCTTTTTTGGCAGACTCGGGCTCACTCTGTCGAAGGAAGAGCGCTGACATCACGTAAAAACTTTGTTCCAGCAAAGTCACTGAGGGAGATCCCTGCAGAGACAACTTACTGGCTGCTGGGACACATACCATCTTTTTTTTGCTTTTTTAAAAGAAGTAACTGCTTTAACAAACAATTATACCCCTGCTCGTAAATAGTTTTCTTCACACAGATGAAACCTGTGGTCTCTATGTCCTCAAGTATTTCTCATTTGAGTGGGAATTGTCAGGATCATGCAAAAACTCAGCTTAGGATAAATATATCTGAACTGAGACAATGGACGTATTGAGTGCTGTGATCTCGGGTCTGTGGTTGAAAAGATCGAGAGGCCGTACGGCTATTCCAATAGCTCTTATGTTGAAGGTAGCTTCGTAATGAGGGATCAGAAATGTGCTGATTCTGTTTATATTTATTTCCATTTGCCTTTTTAAATTTATGTTTGATGTCCAAGAGAGCTGAACACCTTGAGTTCCAGAGTGCTTTGATGCCTCAAACCTATATACTGGTAGCTGAGCCTTGTGCGTTGGAGGTGCCGCCGGAAGCCTGCTCAATTGAACGTTGCTAGGATGTACAGCAAAGTGTAGGGGAAAGGATTTGCTTGAGGCCACCGAAAGATTGTGGAAAAGAGCCTGGCCCATCCCTGCCACGTGGCCGCATTTCCTCTTCCTGTTCCTTTCCTCTGGGCCCTTTTTGGCCAGCTACAAGTGGGACAGCTGGAGTTGTTCAGGAGCTGCTTGCCCTCCCTTCTTAAGCTTTTACTGAAACGATGGTCACAACAGTTACCCTTTTGCTTGTGAATGTGTGGCAAAAGGGAAATAATTTTCTTATATTCTGCTTCCCTTTGAATAACTTCTCAATAGCTTCTTCTGAGGTCCCTTCTGCCTCTGTTGTGACTAGAATTCAAGGTGGAGACAGGACGTAACTGCGTCTTCTCGGTCGCTGGAGAGGAAAGCCCTGCTTTAACCTGGTTGGGTGGTTAGGTAGATCTGCTGCTGTAACTGGGGTAACAGCTGCTATAGCATGGTTAAGTCTAGCTCAACTATATATCTTTTGTGTAGACTGAGTCTTGTGAAGGTAATCATCGCATCAGAGTCGGTTACGCAAACTGTGAGCCTGGGTGTTTAGACCACATAAACACAGAGAAGGCTGCACAGTGGGCACGAGCAACACGGGTGAAACCTTAACTTTGGATCATTCTTGTTCATTGCAAAGATACCAAAATAAGTGAGAGGTGCTTCATCTTCTAATGAAATACAGACCCGTGCGTGAAGAACAGCATGGTTCCGCACGGAACGGTGCAGGCAGACCCATCTCTCTGCCATGAGGCAGCAGTGATCCAGAGTCCACTGGGACTTTCTGCATCTGCTTTCTGATGTAGACGTTTGAATTACAGAGATTTCATCTTGGTCTTTAAAAATTAGGATAACAACCCTGTTCCACCTCCCCCAAAACTGCTACCAGCAGTGGCAATGTTATAGGAATGGTATGGTCTGGATTTCTCTTCTAAAGTGGGTTTAGTCTATAGAAGCCAAGGAAATCTGAATTTTTATCTGCATTAGCAGAATGGCATTAAATCCCAAATCCTTAGCTGCCATGAATATTTATTCTTATCTTAGCTGGCTTCAAACTGCATCTCTGGCCAGTTGCCATCCCTGAAGGTTATTTTCGCAGAGGTTTTGGAGTGGACGCTCACACACGGATACACCTCCAGATTTCATGTTCCCTGGTATTTCTAAACAGATTGTCAGTAGTTGGCAAAACAACTACATGAAAACAGACAGTCAGAGAAGAAAGTATGGGCCCCCAAATACCTTTGGGCATCGATAGATATCACTTTAAATCATCAGATCATGACTATTCCAGTACATGTAAATACTCCCAGTCTCTCACAGTGCTCCCTAAGATTAAGCCAGTGCTTTAAAAGTGTCCTCCTAGTTGAAGCCTTAGCCTTTCACACAGAGCGAGATGCATTTTGAGATCCTATAGGAATTTTTCTTCTGATTTTTCTCCCCAGTAATCTTTCTTCCAGTGCATCATGTGCTAGAAGGTTTCACTATGGAACCATTTGTCCTGGTCACAGGGTCCTGGTCTGTCAAGCACAGCAGGATCTGTGTATCTCCCTGAACACATTGAGGCCATGGTGGATGAAGTGCTCCTGGAGTGCGCTGGAGGAGGTTTCTGAGTGCGAAGCTCCCCAATGCGGACGCTGACCATAGTGGATATTTGATGGGTAGTCCTGTTATCCATCTTGGCTGAGCACGGGCAGTCTGCTGCCATTCTTGATCAGTGCAGAGGGTCAGCTTAAGTATTATAAACATGTTTTAATATTTACTAGGGCCCTATGTTATGGTCCCAAATATACTCAGGAAAAATCATAGAATAATTTAGGATGGAAGTGACCTGCGGATGTTACCTAGTCCAATCTGCTCAAAGCAGGACCAATTTAGAGCAGGTTACTGAGGACTTGGTTCAGGTAAATTAACACTATCTCCAGAAATGGAGGTCCTGCAGCCTCTCTGATGCCATTTCAGTGTTGGACCATCCTTGTGAAAAAACTCTGATCAGAATTCCTCATGTTTTGGTTTGTGTCTGTTGCCTCTCACTGTGCACCTCTTGGAAGAGTCTGGCTCCATCTTTTCTGTAGCTTCTTGTGTACTGTGTTGCAGGTCTGGATTCAGTGCTGAATTAATGTGGAGTTTTCTGTGAGCCTCTTGCAGTTTCAAGTGCTTGAAACGCATTTGTTGGCATGTTTTCCCCCTAAGGCATTACTTTGACTTTGGAGTGGATCCCTCCGTAGTATTCATATGGTGTAAGACATTTCCTTCCCTGATACCGCGCTGTCTGGGTGTGGCCCAGGCAGTCACAGACCAGTGTGTCAGCAGTTTCCCAAACTTCAGACCTTGGATCCTATCAACTGGCAGCATTTTCCAAAGGCGGCTTGCGACTGTGAACATCAAACACTGCAGAAGTGATTTGTTTCTGCGGCAAAAGGGAAAGGTATGAATCAGCTGCTCTGGGCCCCCATGTCACTAGAGCCTCATGAACAAGAGCTTTGGAAAATGTATCAGCCAAAGCAGAGCAGAGACGAAACCATGTAGAAGATAAAACCTCTTTTGTAAGTGAAATAATGGATAATGTCCCATCCTAAATACACTGTGAGTATGGAAGTTGAGAAGTTTAGACTTAATTTTTTCCATCCTTCCCATCTCCTGGACCACTGCTCCTTTTCTGTAATGTTGTTGTTAGGTTGTATGGAGTTCGTTAATGAAACCTTTTCCCATAGGCTCAAGCAGGTTAATGCACTTTGACCTGCACATGATGATGAATTAAAAACCAGTTAAATGCTGATTGAATTTTCAGTAATAATTTCTGTTCTAGTCCTTAATGGCTAATTTATGCAGGGGTTAGCCGAGAGCAATGATCAAACAGTGCATCTTACATAATAAGACAGAAGATCAGCTGGAAAAACTGACCTGCTGTTTGGCAACTGGTGTGAACTTCTTATTTTTGTGGAAGCATAAGAACTGCCATATTAGAGCAGGTCTGAGGGTCACCCACTCCGCTGTTCTAGCCCGATATGACTCGTCCTGGGTGGCTCAGAGGACAGTGTAAAGACTGTACAATAGGAACTTATGGGCTGGTCCATTTCCCCACATTAAAGCTCATTTTTTGCCTTCAGAGGTCAGCACACAGTTTAATATGGTTTTCAGAGGTTTATAATTCTAAATTTAAGAACGCCTTCCAGCAGTAGTGATATTAATCGTAGAATGGGCTACCAAGGGAGGCTGTAGCATCTTCACTGCTGAAGGTTTTTGGGAGTGAGAAAGTAAGTATTGCTGAGGACAGAAGTATTCAACTGGGGAACTCAGGTCTGCACCGTCAGCTAACCATTGCTGAGGGCTTCCATTTCCCACACAGGTGGTAACTCCTGCGTGCCCGCAGGACAGCCTCTCTTCCTTGCCCATCTCCCAGCTCTTGCCATCAAAACCATCACTTTCATCCCATCTATGGGCCCATGTACGACACAGGGCTGATGGGGCAGGGCTGGGGCACTGCAGCTTTTCTGAGGGGTTAAGTAGATCTGGGCACACTGGTACCTCTGGAACAGTTAGCATGGAGATGTCCCAGGTGCCAATTTGCTGGGATTCTTTGCTGGACTGTATTTGTATGCATTTCTAATCCCTTTTGAATCGTGTCTGGATGACTGCCTGGTTGATGAGTTCTAGGTTTTTGTTACCGATGGTGTAGGCAGAAAACGTGTCTTGATTGCTTTAATCTGCCCACCTCGTAGTGGAAGCTGTGGTTCTGCAGCCCGATGAAGCACCGATGTAAGGGTGCACTGCAGCAAGCCCGAGAAACTTGTTTCTTTCATGGTGATATTGGCAAACAAAGAGAAGGTAAGCAAAGCATGGGAGAGGTTACCATTTCCCTTTTCCAGAATACTGAGGTAGTTACACAAGTGCATTAAAATATGAGATAGAGCAGTGGGAAAAGATGCACGAAAATCCAGTCATCATTTCGCTGAACTCAACAGCAGTTTTTGCCCTTCAGTTTTGCTCTACACCTGACCTTTAATGTATCTCATCAATCTTTCCATTGCACAAGGGCCTCATCAAAGTTTGATTAGCCCTTTTAAGGAAAACAGTTTATTGCTGTGAAACAATGAATCAAATCCTTCAGGTTCAATTAAAATCCAGGAGGAGCCCAGAACCAGACAAGGCAGTAAGATCGCTGACATCTGGACGAAGCCCTGGAAAGGCTGTTACTGAAACTACCTTCTCTGCACATCCACACAAGCTCCTGCAGCAAGGGCTCCCAGACCAGTCTGGTCACTCTTCGGAGGAGTACACACTGGCAGGACTGTAAATACAGGGAGATGTCCACATCTCAGATGTCCCTGAGATCACAGGGCTGTAATCAGCTGATTTGGATTCTGTCCCCGACTCTCCCATTGCCTTGGTGTCAGAGGCTGGATTGTTCAGTTAACCTCCCTGCACTTTGCCTGGTCCAGATAGAAATGTATTTTTATTTATCTCTTTGAGATCTGTGTAAAAAGGATGCGGAGTATCACCCTCACTCTTTGCAAAGACAGCTAGAGGCAAATAACACAAAAGCTCCGGGACTGTAGCACATTTTGGCCTGACAGGTCTTTAACTGCTGTTTCACTGGAACTCCTTAATAGTTGCAAGGACTGAAATGGAATATCCTCCTCTTTTGTATTCAGAAAGGCACTTCAGGCAAGCGCCTGCCCAGCCGGTTGTCCACCACAGAGTGCTCTGGGAGAGCACATGCCCACGACAGATGACATGAGGTTTCGTCACAGTGTGGGATTTCATTTCTGCCGTACCACCCGCAAACCATGGCAAGCGTGTGACAAATGGGGCAGAAGCCTTATGCCGTATTCCCACAGGGTCAAAGACCCTGTCAGGTTATTGCTTATATTATTAATTAATAACGAGGGGAGATAAAGAGGTCACTTGGTTTTGCCCCTCTTTAATTTTTATCAGGGGAAAAATTACGCCTTTAAGAACAGTTTCTTTTAAGATTTTTCCTCTGCTAACAGCTAACGAGTTTACCACTGATCTCCTGGAGTACCTTTGGCTCTGAGCCTGCACAGGAAGAATAAAAGAATAATAAGCTGAAGGGCTGTTTTTAGGGGATTTTTGCCTATTGTTTGTTTTCTTCATGATGTGTTTGGTGTTTGTTTCCATGAGAAAACTCTAGGTAACCACAGAACTGAGGAAATTCTAGTATCTTGGGAACTGAGGAGTGGAAGATGAGAAATCTGAGGGAGAAGAAATTTGCAGGCAAGAAACTGTTTATGTTTTTACAGAACATTCAGCACTTGCCTGCAGTGCTTTAGCTACGGTGTGGTTTTTTTTTTTTTTCTGTAGACCACCCCAACTTGGCTGCTTAGCAGAATCTGAGAAGAATAAATTCAATATTAGAGATCATTCTAAAATAATACTTTTATGGACATCATCCCAGCTCTGTGGCTATAAATATCCAGCACAAATGCAGCGTGATGTCTCTACATAGTGTTTTACTGTAATGTTTGTCATCTTCCTTTCTCTCATTCTCACCCTGTGATGAGTGTGAGAAGTCTTAGCACTGACAGGAGCGGATGACACTTCCCCTCCAGCAAGTGTTACCTCTCTGCATCTGCTCGCCTTCTGGAACCACTTACAAGGAGACACCTGCAACAGTGGGAAGTTCCTTCCCCAAAGGTAGTGTCAAGAAACACTGCTGGATTTAGATTTTCTCCTGTTAAACAATGCTGCGTGGGTCTTTTCAATGGGCTATGTTCCAGTGGCAGGGCTGGAAATTTGGTATGATTTTCAGAACTTCCATCCCCAAAAGTATTTGATTGGAAGGAAGTTGAGTGAAAATTGAAATTCTTGAAGCTCAACAGTTCTGAAAAATAAGCCCTAAGAGACTCTGCTTAAAACTACATAGGGAATCAGCTTTCAGTCCCCATCCCTGATGGTTTTTTGTATTTCATCTGTCAATCACAAAATCCTCAGCCACCTTCTGAACTCCTCATCCAAGAAAGGACACTCATAATTCAGCGTAGTCCAGTCAACTTGTGACCCACAACATCCTCCGGTTTATTCAACAGTTTTCCCTAATTCCAAAGTGTTTTTAGAGAACTCATAATTTTCAAGCAGTTCATTTAGAAGGAGATGTGCTGAGCAAGATAC
Organism: Bucorvus abyssinicus; assembly: GCA_009769605.1. NCBI lineage: Eukaryota > Metazoa > Chordata > Aves > Bucerotiformes > Bucorvidae > Bucorvus > Bucorvus abyssinicus. Next base: position 3,282,689 of record CM020039.1, on the reverse strand, counting down.
AGAAACACTTACTTGCTTTCACTGCCCAGATATGGCTTCTTGAATTTTCCAGTAAGCTCAAGAACTATTGGTATTTATTCAAGTCAGATGATGAGATGAGTTATTTTCAGTTGGCAATTAGTACATTGGCTTTAGGGAATGAAAACTGTGTTACATGAGAAACAAGATCAGCAACATCAACAAAAGATTTTCATCTGTTCCTTGTGCCAGTTTGTGTTGTGTGTAAATGTGCAATCCTCAGCTGCCTCACCATCACCCGTATCTGGAATCCGGGGTGTGCCTGTGGTGTGGAGTGACTTGCCTTTGCTAGCTCTTCAACGGGCTCGTTTCAAGAGAGCGTCTTAGGAAACTACAGGCTTGGTTAGTCTGCTGAGGTCCATTCTGGTGAATCCATGGCACTGTCATCCCTAGATTTTTGCACTTTTGACTTGGAATGACATTAACCATCTCTTTGAAACCCGGCAGATTTTGTAATACCAATCTTGGCTTCAGAAGGTCCTGTCATGGGGATCTCAAGGGGGATCCAAGCAGGTGAAACCATGATTGTGGTTTTCTAGAAGAAGTGCAGTGATAAGGCAGAGGTACATGGGCACAGCATACCCGTGTGGATTGGTTTATCTCCTCTTTTTAATCTCTTGGGACTGGGAGTGAAAATAATACCCTCTTTTTCTCCTCCTGTTTCTTGGATGGGGAAAAAAAAAAAAAGAAATGAGCTCTGCCCTTCTGTGCCTTTCTTGCAGAGAACTTGTGAGGTAGTAGGCAATCCCTCAATTAATGTGCTTCCTGGTTTTTGATAAATGAACTTCTTCCTGTAGGTTGTTCAAGATTTGATTTGACTGATGTGTATGATGAGTGAAGTTGAAATTCTCTTGATGGTTAATAACCAGCCAGGAAACAAACTCGGCTTAGCGTTCCTGTCCGAGGGGCCCAAAGCGTGAACCACAAAAGGACTGCAAAGTGGTATTTTCAGAAATCAGAAATTAATTATTAATTAATGCAGAAATCTGAATTAACTCAGCTAAGAAGGCAGACATCTAAACACACAAAGCTCTGTTCATTATTAATGTTAAGATACCACACACACATTCTGTGAAACACCCTATTTAACGTGGAACTAACCTATGTTTACTAGAAAGGGCAAAATACCTCCTGAGAGATGGTGTATGATACCTTATGTCTCAATCTGAGCTTCTCTCTGAAGAGTCCAGGCCTTGGCTGCTTTTTACTTAACTCTGAGGCTGGAATTAGGATTGGGGGGGAAGTTTTGCCTCATGAAAGCAGGACAGTCTTATTTTTGAATCCAGGTAGGCATGTGGATTTCAAGCTGTTTTTAAAGAATTTGAGGAACAGCTTCCAGTTTTCTCGTTGGAATTTGTTCTGGTTCTCAATGAGAGAGTCAAGTTGGATATCAATGGATATTCCATTTGTGCTTACAAGCAATTACCGCTGGAATTGATTGCACACCAAATTAGAAGCAATTTAAGAAAAAAAAGAAGTCTAATTTTAAGAACTCTAAGTCATTTGTGCAGAAGCGTTTTAATGCGTATGAACAAGGACGGTTCATTTCCTTTTGTTGTGTGTCTGAAGTTTGAATAAGGTGCTTGTGGAGTGCAAGTTGTTACAAAGGAGATGGATTTCTTTATTGCTTGGATTGCTTGTGAAATACATTTTATGTAATGAAGCACTGATTACCTAAATTAGAAAACCAAAAAAAGGAAAAAAAAAGCTGTTGTCTCATTTGGGAGGAGGCAGAGATTGTGTGGACAACTGAAAGCTTGCTTAGAGGCAATCTGTGACCCACTCCGTACTATTCTTATGCTAATGTGAGAATGGGTGTCCTGGGCACCATCTGCTGTCCCTGAGGTTCCGGCCTTGGGCGTTCAAAATCGGTTTGCTTTATTAGTGCTAGGCATCCAGAACAGCAGCGGTGCATTTGTTATAGTCTGTGAAATCCGAAGTTCCAATTGTGAGCATGGGGAGATAATCGTCACTTTTAATAATACACTCAAACGTGATAGCTACCACTTTTTCCAAGCTCTTAGGCAAAGATGCCATCTTTCCAGCTGTAGTTACCTTCAGCAAATCCAAAAAAGGCCTCTCTGGCTTTTCAGGGAGATGGGTTTTACTTCCTTGGAAGATCATTTCATTATCTACAGGATGGATTTATTGGCTGGCTCTGTGTTTTGTCTTTTGTAAATGCCCCCTAGAGAACCAGAGGAGTGTCTTGATATAAATAAAAATTAATAAATAGGACATACGACGTGATTATTTTTAAAGGGACTAAAGGGGTGGGGTATCAAATATCCTCAACTACTCTAATTAAGCCAGTTGAGGTTTGAAGGACAGTTGAGGTTTTGCCTAAGCTTATTGGCAGAAGGAATAGCTACAATCTCAGTTGTAGGTATCTTAATAAAGTCCTCTCTAATGATGATTCTGTTTGTGCTTATTAGCTATATGGTTTTCTCGGTGTCCGTGGCTCTAATTAGAAAGCAATTCTCCCTTCTGTTCAAGCATCTGAGTACTTAGATTGCTCATTATCAAGTACCCGGGAGATACAGGTCAGGATAGTTCAACTGGTAGCCGGCAAGCTAGGTCCATCTGACCTGCTGCCCTGGCTCTGTGGTCTCAAACGAGGCAGAGCACATCAGAAACTGCGTGTCCCCGACTTCATCCTTGTCAGCGGTGCGGGGCAGCTCCTGAGCTGACACCCGGTCTCCAGCCTTCCATAGAAAATAGCATCTTGGCTTCCATTTTTCAGGGGAGTAAAGCGAGGTTTGGCTGATCCTGCGCCTTGTGTCCCCGGGCCTGAATCAGCACTGGGAGTGTTAAGGCTGTGCCAGATTCAGCCCCAGACTGCTCCTGGTGAGAGTCTAAGGGGAGCTGAAGGTGTTAGGAGTGTGGGGGAACACTGAGGTGATGGTAAAGCGATGTGGTGGCCATGGTCTTGGCTGAAGTTAAGCTTTTTGTGGTGTCCTGCTGAAAGAGTGTTTTATGGCGCAGTGGGAAAGGAACAGTTGCCCAAGGCTGCTGGCTGATCCAGCGAGCGTGTAATTTTGGGTTTGTGAGTCTGACTCTCCCGATCTCTCCATTTCAACATGATGTGTGTGCAGAATTTATTTACGGTGTCCTCCATGATGAAACAATCAGCCAACGAACCAGTCCTCTCCAGTTACCTAAGTAAGCAACATACAGCCAACAGGGAGGACATCCTTCCGGAGCTGCCTTTGTCCCCTCCCTTGCCTGCAGAGCTTTCTGTTGTTTCTTTCAGTTCTGGGTGAAGGAGACAAGCACTCCAGGGCCAGGGAAAATGAGAGTTAATTACACTGTGGAAGGGGATTGTTGCACAACGCTGGTTCTTTCCAATCCCCGTCTGAAGTGCTTGAGAGTACAACAGAGCGAACAGAGGCGTCCTCCAGTACGAGCCTTCGCTTGTTCTGGAAGCGTTGGAAATACAAAGTGGGACCTCTTTCCCATCAGGGAAGAGAGTGAGGAGAAGGCTTCTCTTTGGTCTCAGCATTCGTGTAAGTTGTGCCAAGGTCCAGTGAAATTCAGCAGAGGTGGATCTAATATTACATGTATATTTTAGAAAAGAGGATAATATTTTAGCAGCGTGTGTACGGGCTCCTTCAAGTTCTGGATGAATCTGTATTGAAGAAAATCTAAAACCCAGTCATTTTTGCTTTGGTCTCCTTGCTGTAAAAACTAGAAGGAAGTCCCTGAGACATTCAGAGAGGAGAAAATATTTGAACCTGGAGGTCTTAGTCGAACAGTGGGATATGAAAGGTTGTTCTAGAAATCACTCTAGGTACTAGTCACCCTTGGATCCATCTCCCTGACTTCCTGGGATTATTTATGGGTCACTCCTGCATTTGGCACATGGAAAAGAGTCCTTGTTTAAGAAACTCTGTCTTAATGAAGTAAAACAGAGGTGAAGGAAGGTGAGATGTGGCATTCTACAGAATAATGAGGGGGAGGCTGACTAGAACGTGCCCTTTGGCTCTTCTCAGCTGAAGTGCTGAACTTGTACTGAGATCTGAGTGTGTAAGACACGCTTACAGATTGCTGCTTTCTCTGAAATTTCTCAGCCATTGAGAACGACCACCTTCTTACGAAGCGGGGCACTTGCTGACAGGAGATACGTTGGCAGCCTGTTCACAGGGGCTGCCACTCCTCCGGTGTGTTGTTGGCTGCCCACATTGAAGTTGTTCGGTGTGTAGGTGGCTCTCTAGACACATATGCAGAGCTAGGGCCAGTACTGAACCAGGTGTTAGAGGTTCAAGGCCCCTCATCTCTCAGGGCAATTTCATCTCACTTCAGGGACCAGTAGTTGAATCTGTCACATCTCAGCTCGGTACGGTAATCACTGGGTTTGCATGTCCTGATTGAAAAGACTCCTGTTTAAATGGGGATGATGCTTCAGATTGATTCTGCCATGTTAAAACCCTGGAATAGGTTTGTTTTCAACTCGTTGTAGAAGGCACTGAAATACTGAAACCTCACAAAGTGGCATGAAGCAAAACCATTGTCTTCTTCTCAGATCTGGTACGCACTACCTTCAGCTCACACACAGCTGGGAGTGAAGAGTATCCCCAGGGGGTGTTTATATCACAGCAGAGAGGACTTAAAGAAATGCTTATTATCATCTGGGATGCAGATCTTGCAGTGCTTGACCAAAAAACTCTGCTCTGCCTGCAGCTTGCTGATGCCTGTCCACCCAGATAACTGCAGCAGTACATGGTGTGAAATAGTGAACCAGTCAAGTGAAGTTCTGGTGCTCCGAGTTGGTGCTTCACTTGGCAGGTATTATACTGACAGGGCTGATTGAACACTTGTGAAATACACTTCTAGTTTCTTCCTTTCCAATAACGTGTGCCGCTCCACTGGAAGACAATAGGCAGTAACAAGTAGGTTCTGATGAGTGAGGGAAATCAGAAATGGCCAGAAGTGACTATTGTCAGAAATTAAGAGCTCATGTCAGTGCTGTGTTCCTTAGGTTTTTCATTGCTGGCTGGATAGGAAAAATAGTCCTGTTAGCATGCTGGTGCTTACTTGAGGTGTAGGGATATCTGTCAAAATCTTTTGAGGTGCTTTGAAAAGTTGAGAAATAACGTTTCTGCAAAGGAGGCAGAAGCTCTTGGAGAGGCTGCAGGGGTGCTAGACAACCTTTATCACAGCCCGGCAGCTTCCAGCGTTGAGGAGGCCACACACACACATGTACACAAACAACAGCAAGGGAAAGTTTCTGTCCAAAGAAATTAAAAATAAATTGTGAAGAGAGATATATTCAGAGATGGCAGGACTGCAATGGGCAGGTCTTGGTTCTTCTGTGCAAGGCTCTACAATGACAGCTTTAGTTAGGGATAGGGTAATTATTTGCTTTTGGAATGCCTAGTATTGTTTCCTTCAAGCTGAGTTAACTTAACTGACTGCCACAGCATATTTCATTTGTTCCCTTGTCAGCAGCTACTGCATGTCTTCTGTTCTTGTTATGGGAAGGACAGCTGGGGAGGCCAGAGGACGAGGGTGGCTCTGAGAGACACTGGATGCTGGCAGTGGCTCAGCTTTTCTCTTTATTATCTTTATTATCTTCTGACATGATCTAAACTGAGCCAGGTACTTGGTTCCTAGGCAGGTATTTTAAGATGCTGAGATATCAGTGTTACACACGTATCTTGGAAAACAGACCTTCTCTGTCTCCCTAAACACGGTGACATTTGTTGCTGCTTGGTGTGATGACCCAGCTGGGATTCAAAGCCTCATGGTTAACCAGGGACTGGCATAGGGAGTTAGAACTTGTTCTTGCACTGTTTTCAGACTCAACATATGGTTAGATATGGGAGTACGTCCCCCCCCTACCTTGTGAAACCAGGAGAACGCTCAGCAAAAGTGCTTCCAATAGGCTACCTGAGCTGAGCGTACCTGGCCATGTTGGGATGACTGTTGGCTGGAAAAGAAGAGCTACAGTATGTTCTCCCAGTCACCAGCTTCTCCTTTCCCAGAATTCTTGTGAGTATTCTCTTCTCTACCTGCAGAAACCTTAACAAACATGCTGTGGCATCATTTACATCCTTCCGTTTGTGCACAGTCATGGTTCTTTTCTAAGCAGAAAGAGAAGTTCTGGCAGAATACAGGTAAGGAAAAAAGCTGAATAAAACAGTAACAGCAAAGGAGACGGGAAGAGCCAGACTGCTGATTCCTTCCCGCTGGTTCTGTTCATCTCCTGCTGCTGCTGGGACCCCTTCCACTTACAGCCCCACGCTACATGCGCTCAGCAAGAACCTTCTCAACTCTGTGTGTGTATGAGGCAGTGATTTGCAAGGCCTAATTTAAACTGGTAGATCAAAATGCTTGTAGCTCTGCATACGCTTCCTCAGGAGAAAGGAATGTTTTCTCATTCCTGTCTTCCTTCATATTTCACAGCTGCAGTTTGTCTTGTTTTCCCCCTGCCTAAGGCCCAGCAAGTGCTGCAATGCACAAGGGTTTAAAGGATTATTTATTCTAGGGCATTGATGCCGCCTTTGAAAAGCTCTGGATGTTTAGTTTGTTTTACCGGGAACTCTTATTAGAGCAGCATGGGGAGTTTGCAGGGAGAAAAGGAAGGCGGTAAGTGTGCGTATCTTTCCAGAACTGTGTTATAAAAAGATAGGCCTCTCAAATTATCTTAAGCAAGATGAATGGTGATGATCTTTGCTTCTGCATTCATTTTTCTTCCACAGTGGCTGTGCATCCCACTTTCTACACCTTAGTAGAACTCCATCTGTGGTTGCACTGATAGCTGAATGTCAGTGAAAGTGGTAGGAAAATGAACTTCCATTAGCTTCAGTAGGAACATGATTAGTCCTTAACTGCACCATCTCCAGCCCAAACTGGTTCTGCTTAAGGTGTAGGAAGCGAAGCATCAATAAACAGCCACCAAGTCCTGATCCTTGGTTATGGTCTTCTGCATCATTGCAACAATAGTATTGTTGCTGCTCTACTTCTAAGAAAACTTCTTGGAAAAGGAGGTGGACTTAGACCTTGGAAGAATAACTTGGAAGCAGCCATGATGGCTCTCAAAAGCTTTCAGCCTGGTAACTTGTTGAGTGTCTCATCCATCTTGTATTCCAGGGTGATCCAGCAGCACCGAATCCTGCAGTTTGGTCTGGCTGCTGCTGAGCAGTGCTGTCTTACAGATGCTGCTGTGCTGCCAGCAAAGAGCACACGGACATGGCTTGTCCCATTAGGTGGGAGGTGTTGCTTTTGAGTCATAAGGGAGGGGGTGGAAGTATGACCTTCCTGCCAGCTTGAGATCCTAAGAGGGTGGACTCTTGCTTCATGCCATGCTTTTATTTGATTATTTCCACTAATAGGTGCATCATCTTACTCTCCTCCTTCTCCCAGAAAAGAACAGTGGAACTCAAAAAATGTGACAAGGCTGAAGTGTATAAATCTATGTTAGACACTTCCTCTCTTTCTAGACTTATCTGCATTTATTAATTCAAGAGGGAACTCACAAGTCCATCCATAGCGTGCCACTGATCAGCCTCTCTGATGTCTGGTACCTTTTACCAGTTTAGGGCTAGTTTGTCCTGCTGCGTATGGGAGTGTTGGAGGAGTAGGTTTGTTTAGGCATGCTGGTGTAATGTGATAGATACAATTAATGTTTTGCTCCCTCGTCTCCCACCCTCAAAATGAATAAGATACAAAGCTAAGTCTTGTCTTAAGCCTTCCGCAGAGCTTTGGAAGTGTTCAGATCAAGGCCTCCCAAAGAGCCAGACTTCAGGCTACTCCATTATCCCATCCTGAACCTGGGGAGACATTGATGGGTTTAGCTGAGCCTTGATGTCTCTCTTGTACAGCCAAAGGACACAAAGGCTCCTGCAGTATCTCAGGCTGCATGAAGCGAGTGTGACAATTCCAACAACGTAAGAGGTTTCCCCTGAAACACCTTTTGTGTAGATCTGTAAGTCCGAGCGCAAATGTGCTCGATTATTGAATTGAGGTGTCCCCTTTGTGGTAATGGGGAGAGACTGGGTAACAGGCTAAATCCTTCCCAATAGCATCCACAAAGGGAGAAAACACTTCCAATACCTTTTTTATTTGGAAGAACCCTGTACAAGAAACATGCTTCTAAAGGGGATATGCATCGTTATTCACTTCTGTGAATTATCATCAATCTGATGAGATTGTATATTTTCCTAAAATCATAGCCCTGGAAGTCAGGTGATTTAAGGGAAGATTCTCTGTTTTCATTTAGCAGAAAGTCTCCGGTTCTCCTTGCTGTGAAGGAGAAAATAAGGAAGGTTTGAATACACAGAAACACCATAAGGCAAATAAAACATAAAATACCTAAACCCGTCCTGTTTTCTAAGCCAATCTCATTATTTTTTAGGATCTGAGTAATGATTTTTGAATGCCCAGGTTGGCTTTGGAGACAAGAGACCTGATTTTCACAAGTGCTGAGTACTTCACCCCAGCTGTCACACCTATAAAACTCACCCATTAAAATCCCGCCTGGGGTCCAGCAGTCAGACTCCCCCAGCTGGGGGCTGGAGAGAAGAAGTGCAGAGAGCGTGACCTAGCCGGAGCTGTACGCTGCCTGCAGGATGGCGTGGTACGCGTGAAGCGTGTTAAGCAACGTTGTCTTCTCGGAGGCAGAAACAAGAAATAACAGTGGGGGCTTCTTCATGTAGTCTTTTATAATGGAAAATATTAACGTAAAAGTATTATGAACTAGTTATGAAATCAGCATAGCTGAGATTTACATCTGAGGAACAAATTAGGTTAAAGGGAGGGGGAAGTGGAGAAAAAACACGTGGTAGCAAAGGGAAGCCAGAATGGATCTTTCTCTGGAGAACATCCTGCAGTAAAACCGAGGAAATTGGGAATTCTGACTTCGTTTGAGAAAAGGGGTGTGTGGATACTGGTTCAAAGTCTTCATGGTGACAGAGCCCATCTCGCAGTGTTACTTTATTATAAATTTTGCTGTTTTGAAGTTTTCCTTAAGGCCTCAGCTCTTGGATTCAGGGGAGACTCTCAGCATCCCTTAAGGAAGTAATTTCTTATGTTCCCCGTCCATGGCAGAATAAGTAGAAATCTGAGCCAGCTGCATGTTAAAGAGGAGAAATCTCCCTCCGTCCCAACCCCGCGATTGCTGTTTGTTTGCGTGTATGTATTTTGAGGAATGACTCTTGATTTTCAAGTGCTGGCGGTTAGTGATAGTTCAACTTTTACCCCGAGGTCAGCGATTGAACCTCGTCGTGCACTTCCCACCTCGTTTAGCACGCTCACGGTCAGGACGGCAGCGCTGCAGTTCCGCTAGACTTCAGCCTAAGGATGACCATTTCCCTGTAAATACCTTTTGGATCTTTTTGTGGTGAAGGTGGCTTTTTGGAAAGTTCAGGTTCAAGGCCAGCAGGTTACCAGCAATCACAGAAGCACTCAAAGCTTTCAGTGTTCTGTAGTTTCAAAATAACGTAAGATTTTATAACAGAAATAAAGGGGGAGAAATTGTCTGACATAAAATCTTGGGAATCAGCATATTTTGTTTGTTTGTTTGGATTTTTTTACAGGTAAGTCTGGCATGAAGCATGTGAATCTGAGTTACTGGCAACAAAACAGATAGTCGCACGCTCACTCTTTACCTTTAATGTTTAAAGGATGCTATAAAAGAACTGGTTTCTCCACCAGATCCTCTGGGCTTTGCAGGTCTTTTTTGGGGGAAAGAAGATGGCTTTTCAGTGAAGACAATAGAGAGTTGTGTGTGTGAATAGCAGTAAAGAAAGAAGAATCCTTAACATGGGTGCCTGACACGTATTCTGTGTGTTCATTTTTCCAATAAATATACGTACAGCAAACCCCAAAGTCCCACTGTGAGCAGTGCCGAGCTGAACCTTCCTAACAGAGTGCTCTGAATAAGCTCCTTTCATTCCACAATTCTACTGGTGCTTTTCAGTGAAATAAGCTGATATTTCCACCTACGCGTTCTCCTGTTATAGGAGGCCTTTCTCTGTCTTCTGGGGATCTTCCGAAATGTGGAGAGTACAAAAAATCCCTCTCCTTGCAAGTAAAAAAAAGAGAGCTCAGTTTCGTACCATGTAGTGGTAGCTGGCGGACAAAGCTGTGTGTCCACAGAAAGAGAAAAGTATTCTTTTTTCAGTGTAAAGGGGCTTAAAGTGGGTTAATTAACACTGACCCCATTTAAAGGGATGGCTTCTGCGCCTGCTGGAAGGAGGGGAGGTTCAAGTCTCACATATGCTGGTGGAAATGTCTCTTTGAGTGTGTTTGTAGCCCGGTGCTGGGCTGAGCAGGCAGCGAAGCCTGACAAATCAAGCAGCTGTTTGCCCACAATAAGCCAGCTGGTTGGAAACCCAGGCTGTGTCCAGGAGTCCCTTGCATATTCAAAGCCAGGCCGTATTTGCTCCTTTAATTAGTGTTCCCCCTGGTCCTTGGAATATGGGTTTGTGACAGGGGGCTTGTTAACAGAGGATCAAGAAACATTTCCTGCTTTCCCAGCCTCTCCGAGGGGGAGAGGAGGAGGACAGCTGGGCGCCACTCTCTGCATGGCGGGGTTGCCGGAGGCTAAGGCTGAGTTTCGGCGATGGAAGAGGGGCTGGAGGGAAGCTGCTCCTGCTCGCTGCGACAGGGTTTGCATCAAAACAGTGCTGTGCATCTTAGAATCATCTGGTTGGAAGAGACCTTTATGATCATGGAGCCCAGCCGTTCCCCCTGCACTGCCAGGGTCCCTAAACCGTGTCCGTCAGTGCCACCTCCACGTGGCTTGAGCCGAACAACAACAATGTTCGAACTTGAGGGAGGGTTCTGGCATGCTGTTCAGAGATGTGGCCTTTAGGGTTTTAAACTTTTCCTTGGCCCCAGCTCTCATCAGGTGCATCGAGGAGGCTACAAAATACGACTGACTCAAGTGGTTGTATCTGTAGTGTGGGGGTCCAGACTGTGGCAGCCCAGCAGAGATCCCACACAGATGTGCCCTCCACCTGCTCCAGCAGTGGGATGGAAACCTCCTGTGTGACTGATGTAATGCAACTAATTAGGCTCCTGTTAAATGACTGACTTAGCTGAACACTGAAGATTCACTTCTCTTTTGCCCCTGCAGGTCTTTTCCTGACTAGGTAACACAGTCCTGGTAGCTTTGCTGATAAGCCCTGGGTGTTTAAGAGCACAATGAAGGAATTTACCTGATGCTCCCAACCTCCACAGGGGATATTGCCTCTTGGTGTCCTTTATCAGTGGCTTCTTCTGGTGATACAATCAGGGAGCTGCTCCAGTGAAGTATTATTAGTAACGCTGAGAGCTGTCAGATCACTTTGGGTGGATTTGCTCGCTCTCTTCTGTCTTGCTGTGTAGGAGAGGCAAGGCAAACCCTGCATTTCCAGGGAAACGGAAGGTATTAAACTGCCAATAAAGCTGCTTTTAAAAATGAACAATGATAAATTAGCAAACTGCTGAGTGGGGTCGTTTGTTCTATGGAAGCAAAGCATTGATCTCCCCAAGATTCACCATTTTTTTTCTCATTTCAGCAGTTTAATTGGGAATGGATTAAACCATGACTCGGTTTAACCCTTTGTTTTTAGGAATGATGTTAGGAAAAATCCAGATGAGGAGAAAATGGAAATTGCTGTTTAGTTTCTCAACTAGTGCTGCAAATTAACAATGATTTGCTAATTTTTCATGTTATTATGCCTGCTTTTAAAACTTGCAGAGAAATAGAGGAAGAGTCTGAAGAATCTCATTAGAAAACCTGATCAGTCCTTCTTTATTTTACCTTGAGAGAGAAAAAGGGAATTCAAACTGAAAAAATGGGCCATGGATAACAGCTGAAAGACCTTATTGCATGCAAAGCAATGTTCTGGGTCTGCCAAGAGGTGTCTTCAAGGAAAGCCACACAGTAGGATTTGAAGATGTGGAAAAATTTGACCAGTGCTCACCAGAGCTCTGTCAGCTCGGAAGCAAAGACAATGTGGAGGGCAGCCAGTTGTGAGGCTTTTGGACTGCCACATCTGCTCTTTGAGAGGATCCTCTTTTGCACAGAATCAATTTGTGTGATCAAAAAAGGTGTGGCAGAGGGGCAGGACGGGGCTCTTTGTCTGCCCAGAAACTTCAGAGCTTCTTGGAAGTGGCACTAAGGTAAGCAAGAGCATGGCAGGTCATCTTCATCTGTGCTGCATTAGCTACTGAAAATAAATTGTACATATTGTTGTAATTAATTAAGTTTCCAAGCTGTGTAATAGCACGTTTGCTGGAGAGACACTTTAATGGCATCGCAAAGTGTCCTCGAGCAAATTAAAAAGACATTTCTTTGAAAGGTAACGGCTCTGAGCCACTCAGGGACTTCTGGAAATGCCTGGGATGTCTTCGGCAGAAAGACAGGTCTTTGTTATCAGGAGGATAGTCCACGAGACAGGGGAAGGAAGGTCTGCCATTCCCAGGAGAACCTTATAACGTGGCTTTTGGTGGGGAGTTCTGCCCCCAGCCCTCCAGAGGGGAAGCTCACCAGACTCAGCTGCTCTGAGATGTGGCAGCAATCCTGCCCTCACCCCCAGGGAAACCCACGTATGCGCTGCCTTGTGGACCTGAACCCAGCAAACCCAGCAAGGTGATTTCCACTGCTCTTGGGAGCTTTGGTGTAGGCCTATAAATGCTTTGTTGCCGTATTTAGGGCTTTTAGGGACAGCAAACTGGGATGGAGACTATAAAATGTCAGTCATGCATCCTGTGGCTCCCTTCTTCCCATCTTTCTATGATTTGTTCCCATTTGATTTTCATTTCCCTTTGTCCAGGGCTTTGTTTTCTGGCCAGTTGATCTCCTGCAAACCAGTCTGGTTAGTGGGGTGAAGGCAAGTTCCCAAACTGACTCCTCAGGGTTGTGGACTCTTCTCGTGTGGCAGCAGGAGAACCGCCAAGGCAGCCTGCACCCAGACAACTCCTCCCACACCGAGGCGCTGGCCACGCGAGCGCGGTGTTTTGGGCCTGAAATTGGATGTGAATTGGGATGTGAATTTGCCAGTGTAGAAAAACACTTGGATTGGTCCTTTAGTTCAAGACTCCTTGAGGATGCAAATCCTAGTCCACTCCCTGAGCCAGAGGCACTTGGTGCTTTGGAGCAGCCCAGGGCTGGGGTGTGAAGCTCCAGGAGAGGCTGGCAGCTGGTGCTGGGGCAAACTAAAGCTCCTTTCTTTCTGCTCGGCCTTCTGCAAGCTTTCTGGAGGCTCTTGTCCTGTAGCAGAGGCAGGAAAAGCAGAGGCGTCTTCACCCTTCACTCCCCTTCCAGGAAAAAGGGACACGGGGAGAGGTGAGATGTGTGCACGGGGGAGCAATGAGGGGATGAGGGGTGCGCTGGGCTTGCTGCATTACAAACGAGCGCTCGTTGGAGACCCTGGTTTTGGGTTGCCCTGCCATATGTCCCTGTTGGGTGCTTCCCTTGGCAAAGGTTTTGATTTCGTACCTTCTCCTCTCTGGATTCTGGAGGGAGGTTTCCTGCATAAGGCTGCTTTGCTTGGATGCATCAGGGTCATGCCCCTGCCACCATTCCAGCCATGCCGGCCCCTCGCTGCTGGGGGCAAACGGGGCAGGAGCTGCGCGTGGGGGTGAGTGTGAAAACCGAACCTGTGCCCTGGTACAGCACAAACCACAGGGTATCTCTGCACCAAATTTTGTTTCTGTCCTCGTGTCTCTGCCAGGTGAATTCCCGTTCCCGGCTGTCGTGCAGCAGGCGAGGTCCTGTCCTCCTCCTGCCTCCTCGCAGACGGCAGAGGCGGCCGCAGGACCTGCTCCTCCTGGGGAGCGCACATTTATTGCTGAACTCTTTAGGGGTCTAGAAATTACTTTCTGATTCTAGCTCACAAATTCCCCTAGTCCCGACACCTCTCCCCCTCCCTCCCTGCCTGCTACATTTTTCTTTGATGAAAGTGAGCAGCACGTGTGTTTAGGGTGCTGGAGAAAGGGAATTTCCTAACTGAAGGTGAACTGTTAAGGCTTGTGTGGTCTCCCTTTAGGAAAATGAGTGTGTTTGTAATAAAACTGTTCCTGTGTACATCAAGACTTTTTGATCTAAAAGTTCAAGCTGCTTTTTGGCTTCCTTGATGGCTCCGTGGATTGTTTGAAAATCTTGACTTGGTAACAAAGTCTGGTACAACATGAATGCACAGCAGCCCAGAGCAGAGCTTACTGGTTTTTTAACTGTCATTCGGGGACCCGGGGGAAGACTGTGAATGGACTAGTGATATTTTCACTGTACATGGTGATATCACGCGTTGGTTCCGTGTGTACAAAGAGCTCAGGGGTGGTTTGCAGTTTGTTAGCCCTGTGATTTTCACAGGATAATAGGAAAACTGGAACCGTTCCGGAGAGGAGCGCACGGGACAGATACTCAGCATATGATACCGTGGACTTGTAGTGGCAAGAGCACACCAGGCACCTTTCATGGTGCACGTCAAACTGCTGTGCTTAAAAAAACCCCACAGAAATAAAATGATTTTTTATTACCCCCCAAAGGGTTTTGGTAGAAAATTTGGCATAACTGAAATAAAATACTTCCCTATTCTTTGATAGAAGTGGAAAAGAGTCAAAACTCTAGTTTATTTCAGAAACAAATCATTCCTTTTGCGTTTGATATTTTTTTTCTTACTTTGGGTTTTCTTGAACATGCCTTTCCACCCCCCAAGCATTTTTGAACTGCAAAAATTCATGCAGTGGAATGAATAAAGCTTAGGAGTTTTTTAGGGATATTTTCTTTTACATTTTCCTTTCCTCCCTCATTTTCAAAGCAAAATGAAGGAGAAAAATGCAGCAGTGGAATTTTGCCCCTCTGTAACTCTGCCAAAATTGGACAGGCTTGGAAAGGTAGAAAATAAAGAGGGGGGACAATAAAGAGGAAGAAAATTAGTCTCCTTACTCCCATTTTTTATTTAGGAGAAAAGAAGCTTTGAAAAGTTTTCATTATGGAAACTTTAACTTCCCCTCCCCTCCCTCCTCCTGTCTCCCCATGTGCTTTTCATACGGGCTGAATTCAGGATGCTTTCAGGGAGGAAAGCTGGAAGAGGAGAGCAGGGTGTGAGTTTCAGCAAGCTCTAATGAGAAGCACCTTGGGTGTATTTGTCTCCTGGTAGAGCAGCTTGCTGCGCTCTTTCGCGTCGGCTCCTCCTGCATCTGGCACCGCCGAGGGGAAGCAGAGCATCCCGGCTGGTGACGCCATCGGGGAACATGCTGTTTGGATTTGATCTCTGTGCTGGACCTGACTGACAATCAGTGGTTAACCAGAGCTAAAGGGAGGGTCGCAGGCAGAGCTGAGATAACGGAGAAACAATATGAATCTAATTTGACCGGATTGCTAATCACAAGGAATATTTTTCAAACTCTTTCTGAATCATTACAGGGTGGAGGGGTGTAAAAGTTGGGTGAAGACTTTCTGTAAAAAGAAAAGTCCCTGCTGCTCAGGGCTGTTTGTTCACTGTTGCAAGGAGGTGTGGGAAGGGTTCAAGATGCCACTGGATAGTCTGATGCCAAAGAGATGGTCTAAATGTTCAGCTTTGCAAAACATCAGTGCAAATGAATTTTTGTTTCTTAATGCTGTTGTGAGACAACCACCATTTGGAGTCTGGACGCACTCCTTCTACAAAGTCTTACTTTATTTTGTGATATTATCTAACCCCCAGACTGTTAAGGATTTCCTTGTAATACCATAGGTTAGCGAGAGGAGATTGATCATCCCTTCCGGGACTCTCCTAGGCCTTTACAAGTGACAGCAGGAAGAGCGCTAGCGGGAATGGGGGCTCACACGTTGTGAAAAGTACATTTACCTTCAATAGGGAGAACAAGAAATAGGTTGATCTAGGTTCTGCCCCATCTCTTATCCACAAGATTTGCCTGAGACATGCTAAGCGGTGACTGGAGCAAGCGAGCAAGCTGAACCCTTATTGAAGAAAAGAGTTCTCCATCTTCTTTTTTTTTGTTTTTTCCTGTTTTTGTAGGGAGAGTGATTTTCCTCACTTTTATTTTGTTTTGGAAATGTGGTGGAGCTGTACCTTGTGACAAACCCTGAAGGAGTTGTAATCTGATCTGTACTGCATCCCACAAACCCCCCTTTTTTCTTCTTTTTTTTCATTTTGAAGCAGGTTTAGTTTCATGATCTGGTTGACTGCATCTGTCCAGCTGTTTTGCTGCTCTGTAATTTGGATGGTATCAGTTGCCATCACGTGCGGTTTTGATCCATGAGAGGCTATTTCTTGTCTGATCTTACTGATTTCAGCCAAGAGAACTCGTGTTGCCAGCTTCTTCTTGTAACGAACGCTGCAGAAGCAACGTCCAAGCAGATCGGCGAAGCAAATTCCTTGGGCCTAGCAACAGTTTGTTTCACTTCATCAGTTGGCTGAAAATTGCTTCTGGAATTAGTTCTGCAGGGAAACGCTCGTCTCTGCAGTCTGGTCTCAGCAAACATTCTAGTTTTTCAGCAAATTGTTTTTTTTGGGGGGGACAAGGAATATCATTTGCCAGGAGACGTGAGTGAATGGAAGGTGAAAGAAACGTCAGCACAGTCCAAGCGGCTGTGCTGGTGTGGACATCTGGGCGCAGCGTTTTGTTCGGGTGTAGATCCTGAAACCAGGGCCTGGATTCAGCGTTGCTCTTGTGAGACCAGTTCTGCTGGCATCTGCTGTGGTTTGGGGTGCTTTACTGTGTGGTGCATTTGTAATCAGGATATGCCAAAATTAGAACCATTTGTCTGCCTGCCTTTTCCATCCCTCAGACATTTCGCTCTCAGCTACAACAGCGCCCGGATCAAAACCAGTTCTGACTTTTGTCCTTTTCTGGTAAGAAGGCTAGGACAGGGTGAATCCTTGCTCTTTCCCATCCTTTATCTCTCTTCGGTGGTGCTTTTTGTGGAATGGCTTTGTTTTGCAGCTTGGAATTTGAAAGGCAGGGTTGATTTTTCAGTCCCAGGAACTGGCAGGACAGTCGCAGGGAGATCTGACCTTGGGGTGGACGTGGCTGCAGAAAGCTGTTCCGTTGCTACACAGCTGAACTGGGTGCACGGGCAGCCCACGTCAGCACAGGGGTGTGGGTGAAGAAGAAAGAGGTGGAGTTGTTTTGTCCTTCTGAACAAAACCCCAAAAGCGGGAGCAGACAAAACAGGGGCACTTCTTACGCCACAGAGAGGTGAGGTGTCGCGGTGACTTGTCGTCCTCTTGGGTTGGATTCATGTGGCTGCCCCACGGAAGTCAGCCTTGTCGGGGACTACATGCACGCCTCACTAACTTACAGTATAGTCACACTGACAGCGTTTTCCCAGGTTATTAGACTCATTTGGGAAGGAATCTGGATGTATTTGGCTAGCACAGCGGTTTGGACACCTCTGTGATCCTCAGCCACGTTCTCAAACCTTAAAGTAAATTCTCATTCAATACAGGGTTTAGTTTTCCTTTCCCAAGTGAGTAAGCACAGAGCTGATGGGAGAGGACATCCAGCTATCTTGGACTCTCAGGTGGCTTGTCATTTCCCACAGATGTAAAGGTTGAACAGCGAGCTCTTCCCTCAAGCCCCAGTAGCAGCCTCTCACTTCTCCTAACCCCTGTGCCATAAGCAGCTTCCTGAGTGGACCTGTGAGCCACCCACCCCGTTCACCTGAGGGCCTGCGGGCCTCCTAACCAGCCAGTTCTTCAGCGGAGAAGATGGCCGTAAACTGAGGAGATGAGATCTAACAGAGCCATGTTGCCAGATGAGTCCCACTAGAAGGCAGCCCTGCCCAGCCAGGAACGAGCCCCAACAGCTCCAGCAAGGTGCAAAAGATGCTCCTTGGGGAAGGTTTTTTCATGGCATGTAGAAGAATAGGATAGTGAGTCAAGTTTCTGCTCTTGGACACTGCTGCTGGACGGATGGTAAAATATTTTGCTTCTTGCGTTTAGGAGAAAGAGAGATAAATAGCTGCTGCTTTGGAGGGGCATGGTGGGCAGCGATGGAGTGGAGAAGAAAGCTCCTGCACCTTTACCCAACCTAAAGTCTACATGAGAGCAACAGTAATTGGACCCTAAATTTTGGGAGTAAAATTCCCAAAGACTCAAGTTCTTTGGACTGCCTACTTGCTCGGACTGCAGTGATTATCTAAATAGATCTGTCCAGACATTTCTAGTTTCTCCTTCCCTGACTATGCTATGCGCAGTATTAGCTTGGCTGTTCACAGCTGACTAAATCCTTTTACGACTGAGTCACTCCTAAATGAGAGGTGACAATGGATATGCAGACAGCAAGAAGTCGAGTGTGACAGTGAATATTAGAGAAAGGCTAAACTGAACAGGGAATGAGCAGGATAAACTTGCCGCCCTTATAAATAGCACTGAAAGATGGGGTTTATTTAAAAATGTAGTTCCCAGGGAGCTTTTAGATTTCCTGACCGATAACTTTGTCTGTGAACTTGTCCTGCCTTGCCAGCTCTTAAAAGAGAAAGGCACAGGTTAGTATTCAGCGGGGAGATTCCCAAGGCAACGTCCCCCTCCCTATGGGTTTACGACGTGGCAGTAGTGACTGATGAAATGATGCTCTTCCCTCTCAGTCAACCTTGCTGGACTGTGGAGCAGAAGAAGACGGATGGGATGGTGCTACTTTTGTCCCAGGTTCCCGGTGTTACATCTTGTGTGGTGAAATCCCCTGTTGGCTTCTGGCTAAACAGAGCACTCCTGCGTTGTGTCCTGGCCACCGTAACGGGTCAGCAGAGGCTGGTCTTCATTTTGGAGGTGGCTATAGTTCAGCAGAGACATAAGTCGCCCTGGAGTTTGTTTTACACATTGGCTTGGGGTGGACACTGGCACAAGGTTATTGCCTAAGGCAGAGATTTGCAAAGAGCTGAAGGGAGTTAATTGTCCAAATCCCATTAAAACGCAATATAATTATAAACTCCCATTAAAATGCCGTATAATTATTCAGCTCTATTTTATTTTACTTATTTATATTTTGTGCAATGCACAGTGATTTTTTTTGCATGCATCTCTGTTAGAAGCACTCAGCAAGACTAATGTTCCTCCTAGTGCTAAAAATTAACCATTTACGCTTTCTGAGGACTGAGCTGATGAAAGAGTAGTAGAGAGGGTGTTTGCCCCCGTTACAAAAACCGGTGGTTTGTGGCATGATGATTTATTTGTTTAGGAAAATATATGGTGTTAAAATGAGGTAGCAGAACTCAATTTCTTCACGTGTTCTGATCTTACTGACCTCAGAGCAAATGGCTTTAATTTTCTTTGCAGATAATGATGTTTTGTCTCAGTGAATGTCGGGCTTTGGAGTTACCTGAATCGCTGATACCGGCTTAGGCTACATTATGATCTGTGCTTGAGTTATCTCCAGACTTTTCTTTTTAGTTTGATGTTTTTGTCAGGTGCAGCTGGAGCACAGAGAGGCTATTGCTGGTTTTATTTGTTGTTATTTTAAGACCCAGGTACAAATAAAGTTCCCACGTTTGACCGAAATCCTCCTCTTATTTCCTTACGCATCCTTAGCTGTACCCCCGTGTTACTTCACGCTCCGTGTTTTGCTCCTCAGCTCATTGGGGAAGGCGGCTTGTGCTCCTTTGGTCCTCTGGGGTCCTCGACTGGGAGATGGGTCTTGCAGGCCCCGCTGCGATACTGATGATGATGTTTATTTTAGAGTTGGCTAACAAAGGCAGTGAACTCTTCAGTTATGAAGGACACTCAGATAAATGCGGTTCTTTCTGTGCAGCAGCATCTCAGCTCTTTCGGAATAGGCACTTGCTTCTGTTGCGTGGTCTGCACTATTAATTTCCCCCTGCTACAATCAATCTTTTAATATTGAGAAACATTAAATATCGACCCATATTGCATATCACCTCTGTAAAATTAGTGAGCAATTGTGAGCCACAGGGTAGATCTTTAAACAGTATGAATGGGTGTAAGTACCCTACATCCCTTTATAATCGTTGGACAGTGGGGACTGGAGGACAGCTCATGTGGCTGCTCGCAGAGGCAAAAGTGACCTGAGACATGGAGGCAGAGGGAAATTCTTTCACCACGGGTGCTGTAAACCCTCGTAGGTCTTGCTGTATCATACAACAATGAATCACGGGCTAGGGGAGAAGAGCTGGGTCCCCATGCAGAAGGCAGAGCATATGGCAGGGTTTGTATAAATTTCCATGAATTTTAGTGCCAGCTGCTTCTGCTAGATGTCTCCGTTCCTTCAGGAGAGGGGCAGCAGCACAACATAAGACATACCAGCCCTTTCACCCTCTTTTCCCTGTGTTGTACCTAAGGAGGTGGACGCATGTAAGGCCGGCGTTGGAGTCAGATGAGCCGGCAGTGTCGGTGTACGCAGAAGAGGAGTGAGTGACTGCCCTGGTTCTGTGTCCGTGAGCCCCTTTGGGCATTGCAGGACTCACTCTGCACCGCACCAGACAATGGTGCTTTTGAGTCCCTCGGCCATGTGTGGGAGTGGAATGTACATGGGTTGTACCTTGTGGGACAATGAGGAGGTGTGAGTTATAGTAACACAGTGCAGAAGTTTCTTGAGGTGGAACTTCCCTGCTACGTCTTTGGCCTTCCTTCCTGACTTTGTTTATTTTTAACTGATTGGAGCAGTCCCTCGAGCAAACCAAGAAGCCACCCACTTTTGATTCATTGATGTAGAATATTCTTTTTAACACAACCACTAATACCTGTTTTGTACAAGGCTGCAGTTCATCTGCTGCACAGCAACAACACAATCCCAATCTTGGCAGCATTCAAACCATCAAGGCCGTGTGTCTTGAGCCAACTGCTGACATAAGGTGCTTTCCACCCCTTGCTTTGCCATTCGTAAAATGTTCTTGAACTTCTTCAGAAACCTGATAAAGTAAATACCGTCTGCTCTGTGCCTGGGAGGTCCTTGGAGCCAGGTTGTTTTGAGCAGGAGCCAGCCGTGAGCATGTGGGCTGATGACCCTGAGTGTGTGTGTGTCCTATCTGCACTGGCCAGATACAAAGAAGATAATCTATATGCATGCTGCGTACACTGAGCTGTATGTAAAAATGAGGGTAGGTCAATGCCCAGGTAATACAACAGACCTGGGCAGGGCACTGGAGAGCAGGAATGTTCTCAGAGTCTTCCCAGCCTACAGCCTCTCACCTTAGAATGAGGTTGATCCAACCTGAACAGTTCTGCTGGCCACAGAGTGGCATTGACATAGTAGGGACCAAGACGTCTGCCATGTGAATCCTTCAATTTTCTCACCACTTCTTTGTTGCTCATCTTCAAAACTTTACTGTTAGTGTTTTCATGTGGTACGAGGCAGCCTTCTCTAAAACAGCAGCCTGTGGTGAGCTGTGGCAAATACTTGGTTGTGCGTCTGTTAATCTGGATTTGCACATTTTTCTTGGTGCTTACATGACAGGGAGTTGAAATTTTAGAATATTTGTGCTTATCAGGCAGTATCGTATCAAAGTCCTGGTTTATCTTCGTCACATGGTGAAGAGCAAAATCCCAGAGCTGTGCTGACCAGTGGCATAAGAAAGGTCCTGTCTCGTGTGGAAATGATTAGCGAGCCCTGCTGTTGTCAGCGTTTGAAGAGAGCTGTTGCCAGGCTACTTGACTAGTCAATAATGAATGCTCATTAATCTATTTTCCGCTTCTTGGTGACAGTTGTTTGATAGCCTGATCAATTTTTTTGATTGCCGTTTGTGCGGTGGCCTCCTGCTGCTTTACTCTTTGTTTTAAGGAAGAAGAGAGTAAAAACCTGAGAGCCTCTGTTTCCCCCAGCTTTGGGGATGAGGTGGAAACTCCACAGATTTTCTTTTTTTTTTCATTTGCATTAGTTTTCAAGATCAAAATCTCTTGCAGTATTTTCTGTGACAACCCTGAAAGTATAAATATAGAAACCACAGGCAGTTCCCTGGAGACTGAAGGCCTAATATGTGAATAATCTCACCTCCTACTTCATAACAATATCATAGGAAAAAAAAAAAGGTGTATTATGCATACCCACAGCTCTGCTTCAACAGCGTCTAGTCTGGTGTGTGAAGTGTGTGTGTAAATATTTGAAGGGTAGATCTCAAGTCACCATTGTGGGAGAGACTACACAAATAAGGTGATGGAACTTTGTGCTAGCACTTGGTAGGGGGTTGAATGTGCCCTGGAGCCAAAGCCCCCCCCACTGGGGCTGGGCTTATAGCACTTAGTGCAAGGCATGGGTCTAGCCGGAGCTCGGAAGCATCATGGTGTTTTACGTGCAGTATGCTTGAAAGCATGAGTTATCTAATCAACTAATATGTAAAATGGCATCCCAGGTCTGCTTTGTCCTCAGTGAGCATCTCTGGACCATGAAATCATTCCAAAAGTGGCAAAACCCAGCTAGATTGCCAAATTCTTAAAATAATGATGGGATCGAAGGGGTTTGTTCCAGACTACAGAGGCTTTGGGAGCGAGGTTCTTTGATTTCTTCTGCTTGGATATACCCGTAGCTTAAATTCAAGATAACGGCAGTCTCGGTGTGGACTTGGACCCCTGGGGCCACACCAGCATGCCCTGCCCTCTCACTGTTCTGCTGGGGACAAAAGTGTTCCTAGCAGAACTTTGTGTTTTACTGTGCACAGACACCTCATCAAAATGAGCTGTCCTGGTAACAGCACAGTCATGTCGGGATAAGGTTTTCTCTGCTGGCACGGCTGGACCAGTGAGGGCAGGAACAACCAGGGTCGTTAAATACTGCGGGCTCTCAGGAGCGGTTCCCTCTGACACCTGCTAGCACAAACCTCTGCTTTGTGTGCTTAAGGTAAGGGGAAAAAAACCCAACCAAATGCCTTTTAGAGTCAGTCCTGATTTTCTAGTGCTGCTTGTCCCTCCAGTGCAGAGAGGACTTTGCGAATGGCCTCCGCAGTAGCACTGGCTGTGCTGTTTTGTACAGGAATTATATGTAACGGATTTCAGACAGTGGCTCCTTGAGATCAATTCTAATGAATATTGCTGCTGAAATAAGTGGATGCAGAGCTCAGACAGTGATTCATGTGCAGTGCTAATCAACTTCACGTCTGCTGAACTGCAGATTACTCTAGTATTGCTTCCTCAGCGCCACAGCACAACCTGAAAGCTGAAGCAGAAGGTTACTCAAACAGGACAGTAGTTTTTTCATCTGAAAAGCAGTAGCCACCAAGGCCTCACTATTGAGAAAGGATTTTTTTTTTTTTTTTTGGTAGGTGGAAACCTAGAGAGGTACACCTGGCTCTCGTATTTTGAATTCTGACTAACTTGGAATGCTTTTGTGATGGAGAACTTAGCAGCTTTGCCGAAGAAACAAAACTTGTTGGTTTCTGGGAGGAGGAAATAGAGAATTTGTTAAGTCTGTGAGATGTAGTACAGAGACACAACGTAAGTGCTTTAGTTCTGAGCTATCTGGATATGCTGAAAGAATGAGCAAGCACTGAGATCAGAAATCGTGCCTGAAGAACAAATCACTCCTCCAGAGCACTTGTCAGCAGCACATCTCAAAGGGCTTTATAAATGAGGCCACTTTCCTAATTTCCCCTTCACAGCTGAGGAAACAGCACCGAGAATGACATGGGGAACAGACAGACCAGGGAGAAGCCAGGACCATACGTCGTCCATCCTGAGATGCAGGAGGAAAGTTGTCCTTGGGGCTTCTCTGCCCTTGACAGCCCCGTTCTGGAGCTATGGAAATGATCCAGTAAAGATGCTGGAGAAGTAGCTGTGGCGTGTCCCTGTGTGCAGCCCCTCTGCTGCACAGTCCTCCAAAATTGTACCCATACATCAAAGGCTGAATGGTTTTTTGATTCCCTTACTAGGAGCTCATAGATTAGAACTCTCTCTTTTGGAAGGGACCTACTGCCTGACCAGGTCAGGGCTGATCAAAAGTTAAAGCATGTTATTAAGCTTATTGTCCAAATGCCTCTTAAACAGGCTTGGGGCATCAATCACCTCTCTAGAAAGCCCGTTCCAGTGTTTGACCACCCTCTTGGTAAAGTGCTGCTTCCTGATGTCCACTCTAAATCTCCCCTGGTGCAGCTTTGAACCATTCCCACATGTCCTATCACTGGATTCCAGGGAGAAGAGATCAGCACCTCCCTCTCTGCTTCCCCTCCTCAGGAAGCTGCAGAGAGCAATGAGGTTGCCCCTCAGCCTCCTTTTCTCCAAACCAGGCAAACCCAAAGCCCTCAGCCACTCCCCACAGGACACTCCTTCCAGCCCACTTCTCCTACCATCTCTTCTGGATTGTTTCTGTGGTGTTATGAAGGTGATTAAGGAGGATGTTTACAGCAGTCTTTTAGGAAACTGCGTATCCTGGGGGCAAGCAGTGGGTTTTACTGGAAATTATCTTCCTCCTTGTGAAAATGATGCTCTTTGCACAGCCCAGCTGGAGCTCCTCATAGAAATGCTCCTGAGTCTCTGCTCTCCTAGGTCACCCCGTCTTGTATGATCTATAAGTGATCACTCTGTCACCTTGAGGTGACACCTCTTCTCCTGGCTTTCTGGGGTGGCCAGCATCCCTGACTGCCTTGCAGAGTAGCTGCCCTGTGCTCTTCTGAAGGTGTTTTTCCTCATGATCCAGCCCTCAGGAGGGCACGCTCTGGTCTCACTTTCATGCATGGGGGCTGGGACTGAGGAATTGTAGAACAAGACAGGAGAGTGGATCCCATGCAGTTTGGCCTTCAAGTTGTGTAAGGCGTCCCAGAGCAGGGAACAGAACCCAGTTGCCTTGTCATCCAGCCCAGCCAACCAAACCTCTGCTCTGAACCATAAGCCTGCTTGGTTTTGCCCCCGAGACTGGAGTTACGGCCTTGCCCCTCTAGCCTGGTATTCAGTGATGTAATTTCAGAAAGTTTTGATTGATGGAAAACCAGAAAGAGATTAGAAGATCCTGCAATGTGTTAGCAAATCACTCTGTTGATTTATCTGCAGTGTAAATCACCCGAGATGAAATGCTCCGATTTATCCATCTTTACCGCACACTTGGAGCAGGAGGGACTGATTTCGTGATGCTGAGCCCAGCCGTTAATGTATCACATCCATAAACTGCGGCGCGTGTGTGTTAAACTGGGATTTGTAAACCCCAGTCACACTTTCTGGTTCCACCCCATAGCCGTGATAACGGGCACCCCGAACGTTTCGACAGCTGAATGAGGTGGTGCCAAATAGAGGACACCATCGACATGACCTTACCGGGGATTTCCTCTCGAGGAGCCTGGGGATGCTCTGCCCTTTTGCGTGTGGAGAGCAGATCGATAATCTTTGCTTTCCCTTTCTCATTCACGAGTCAGCAGAAAGAACAGACGGCTGGATGTGGAGAGTCGTTTCTGACGGGCACGTGGGGGAGAAGGGAGGGAGCGGGGCTTCAGGCAGCTGTCGGTGGTAATGGCTGGGTCTTTTATTGCCTGCTGCTTGGTTGAGCGGAGACACAGGAGATCAGGGTGGGGAAGGGGGAGACAGGATTTAAAGTGAGAAGGCATTGCTACTGTCCTTCAAGCTGACTTCCCGAATCTTTCAAGAGGTGGTATTTCACCTTGTAATTCGCACAACGAGGCTAATAACTCTGTGACTGAACTAGGCAACTGTGAAGAGATTTAACATCCTTCTCTAGCCCCACCACAAGAATTTACTTTCAAGTCTGCTGCACAGTGTAAGTGGGGGTATGAAATACACTGTGCCTTTGCCCTGCAAAGCTGTGAGCTTTCCACCTCTGATATTTTTATTTTACATCAGTACTGAGCTGTAAGGGTCCAGAATTGGCAAGTCCTGTGTTAGAGATGGGTAATTCATGTTTTTCCTCAAGGACATCCAAGGTGCAGGAGTTTCTTGTATGTAGCAGTTGCTTTTAAATGAAATTACTTAATTCATAATTGCAGGTATGCATTGTTATGCTTTTAAAATGGAAGATGGCTTTGGCTGCTGGAGCAAAATAGATTTTTAATTAGATTAGGAATTAATCCAAACTCCCCCCCACTACACTCTTCTGATGCAGGTAATGCCAGATGAGGCTTGATTATAATTATGGTGTCAGGAGTGTTAAGGCTTTCTAGTGCACATAATGCTTGAAAAATGACCTCCTGCGTGCTGAGATTTATCAAGCTGTTATCATTTCTGTACGTCTGGATTAATCGATCATAAACAGCTTCAGGAGGGTTGAGGAAACGTATCTAAATTGAATGTTCTCCTGAGACCCATATCTGGATGGGTTGACTGAATTTCTGTGACTTAACGACCCGCTTTCTCTCTTGCCTGCGGTCTGATACCGTGTGTGTGATATACAGCAGGAGGGCTGGCTGTGCAAACCACTCAGTGCGCGTGAATACAAATGAACTTTTCATTCCCAGGATCGCTAAATATTCGCCCGTTCCTTGGACCTGGGGCTCTCTTGCTCACCAGCCAGGCAGAGCCGCCCTGTGATGGAGATCTCTGGGATCTCTGGAGGAGCAGGTTTCGGCAGGCAGCGAGGAACATGCCCAGGTCTCAGGGTTGGTGTCTCAAGCGCTCTGTGGCACTGTGGCTGGCTGTTAGCTTCCAGATAACACAGAGCCGGAGCAAACCCAGGCAGAAATCTTGTAAAATAAAGGCTAAAGAGGTAAAAAACCTGTGATTACAAGAAAGCCTTCTGTGAACAATAAGCTGTGTCTGTCACTGAACACTGTTGGCATTTCCAGCATTTGCTAGGAACATCCAGTGCTGCAGAGAAATATTAATTCTCCTTTTCCCCCCCTCCAGTTATCATCATCTCTGCAAGTAACACCATTTACGTTCTGCTTTTGTCTTTAGAACTGATAACTCTCTTGTTTCACAGCTGCAGGGAAGTCTGGGAATCTGGGGCAGTCCCACTTTTCCTTAGTGACACTCAGAGCATTAAATGTTGGAATGAAATCCTGGTTTTCATGAAATCAGTAGCAAAACTTCTGCTGACGTCAGGAGAGGCTGTGTGCGTCTGTGGATGCTTTCTGGTTTTTCCTGAAAAAGCCAAACTGAAGGCTAGTCTGATCTCCAGTGACTTTATTTAAATAAAGTCATTATTATACGGTGGCTCTTAGCTGCCAGAGGAGATAGGATCGTCATGTAAATGCCTGGACAAGGCGGTTTTGAGCAGCGGAGTCTTCTTCACAGTTGTTATGATCTGAAGTCACAAGTCAGGAGGCTGCTTAGTGCGTGTCTAACTTGTGAGCCCGTGAATAGCTCCTGTGACTTCAGCGAGAGGACTTGCATGCCTAACTTTGAGTGCTGAAATACCCAAGCCACTTCTAAATGAAGACCAAATACAGAGTGTCTCTTGAATTTTAGGTTTCTCCGCCTGGCTGCCCTGACCTTCTGCAAGCCTGTGCAGGGCTGATAACTGCGTGTTTGTAGATAGACTCAGCCAGTGCAGTTTTAATCTAGCGATGATGATGGCCTCAAAATTCAAAATACAGACCATCCTTAAGCCCCACGGGCTGCGCTTCCCTACTCTTGGGGATTTAAGAGGGAGAATGTTTTGAGACAAGCATTATGTAGGACTGTAAAATGTAACTACAGCACAATAAACCTTGGTCACTTATTAGCATACCTAGCAAACTTAGAGCAGAACGGAGGAGCTGGTAGAGCCTTACCAAAGTGCCCAAGGCACGTCTCTGTTCTCTGTGTCGTACCTTGCCAGGTCTCAGGAGTTACCTGCCTATGGCAGGGGAGGCAGAGGCGAAGCAGCGTGTGGAAGGAAGGTGTACGTGTACTGCACTCTTCCAGGGATCCGTTTTCATTTCTTCTTGTTTTGTAGCTTAGATCAGTCTTGAGAGCGACGGCATTCTGATGGGACTAAGAAGCATCTTCTTTTTTGTGGCAAAGAAGAAAAAGAAGTCAAATAAGTTATTTTTCACAACTTTCTACTCTACCATCCCTTTTAATTGAGTTTACTCCTGTGATTAATCTAAAGTAGCTGTTGATCGTATTTTTGGACAGGTGTTTGGCTTCTGCCCTTTGAAAAACACAAGGAACTGCCTCCTGAAAGTGACAGCTTGGTCTTTAGGGCTCTTCACCATGCAGCATCTCCTCAGTGGTCTCATCTATGACTGGATCAAGATGCTGATGCTCTGTCAGTCCTGAGAAGTCCACTTGCCGATTCTCCGGTCACATCCCTATGGCTCTGGAAAACTCACTCAGTCTGAGGTAGCCACCGTTTTACTGGGTTGTTCTTTTGCTACTTCCTTGAACCCTCTTTCTGCTGAGAGGCCGATGGGTTGGAAGACAGGAACAGAACCGAGGCTTGGTTTCTGTGCTGCAGTGTCCGTCGCTTCAGCTGCCTGTCCTCTCATCTCCTTTACTGGTGTGCTGCTGGGAGCAGTGTGCTGTAAGACAGGGACAGGAATCCTTCCTGCTTGTCCCTGCAGAATGGGGGGCTGATCCCTCAGCGAGTGCCTAGAAACTAATATATTGATTAATTCCTTCTTGGGGTAGTAGTAGCAATGAGTTACGGGTACCAGTGACTCCTTCAGAGCATCTGTTCCACTACTGACCAGCGTGCTTTGAAGATGCATGGGTGGAAGAATAATGATAAACTTGACTCAGTCGTTTGGGTTCTAGCTGTGAGTCAGCTGGAATCGAGTCACCTTTTTGTTCACGAGCACCGAAAGCATCTGTGCCTTGTGCTGTGTCTCCAGGTGTATTTAGATTAAATTCTCCCTGTGGCAGGACACCGTGTATTTCGGTACCTTAAGAAATTCTGAGTGATTCCCTACCGGTTCCTGAAATGTCACAGGCCACTGCAATCGTGTGGCTGCGTCATTGGTAGAGCCCCGTTGCTGCAGTGCATAGAAGGTGGGAGCTTGCACTGCCGTCAGCCCACCCAGAGTTGTCCTCCAGAGCACTGAGGGCTCTCCCAACAAATCCACGTGTGATGCTGCACCCCTTCTAGGCTGGCTGCAGGTGAGACAGAAGGAGGGCGTGAAAGGAAAGACAAACTTGTCAGTATTTCTTTCACTGGATATTTGACAGAAAGGCTTCTATTTATTTTTGAAGTGTTGGCAAAGTAGGAAGGTTGTGTTAAAGAGAGACACAGGTATGGTTTGGAGATGGGGGCAGTGGAGGTGTGCAGGAAGGAGGCATTTGTTTCCTGCACTGCGTTTCTTCCTGTTGTGTCCTTCCCCACATATTTTTTACCCATTTTCCTGATTTCCCTCTCTCCTTTCATTTCCCTTTTATATTTTTACCTCATGGGCCAAGTTAAAGGTATCATCACAAGCTCCACGCATGCAGGGAGACAAGGATGAGCTCACTAGTGGTTTGGTCACAATAAATAGTTATTCAGTGGCACTGTCAGGCTTTCAGAGAAGAACAGATCTACAGGCAGAGAGATCGCCGTTTCCTTAATGAGAACGTCTGCATAAAGCATCATATCATCCAGCGTATAATCCTTCCATGTCAAACCCGGAGCAGGGAGTCCTTTGTTAAGGTACTGAATGAGTGAGGGTATTGTGTCCTTTTTTAAAAAAAAAAAATGCTGTTAGAACTCTCCCAGCTTAGAAAAGAAACCCTTAAAAATAGTTTTGCCTACTTCAGGCCAACTGAGTTTCCTTCTTTCTTCCTCTGCACTGTATGCTGTAAAATGTTAAAAAAGATTTTAATAAGTAGACACTCTTCTTTTTTCTGTGTGTTTGCCTACTTTCTGCCTTCCGTCTCTTGGGCCATAAATAGCAGATGTTGATGGGAGAGTGTTTGTTGGGGAAAAGGACGAGCACAATTCCTTTGAAAAGTTACAACTAGAGATGGAAGCGTTTCTCTTCCTTTCTGATTCCTGCAAATTCTACTTACAGAGACTAAATAGGAGTCCAGAAAGACTTGACCACTTTTCCTCTTACCAGTTTGCTTCACTGCAAGAGAGTGCTTTTGGGTGAGTTATTCCGGTAGCTTTTACGGAGGGTTTCCTGATGCCTCGCTGCAGACGTGCTACAGAAACATCCCAGCTGGCAGTTCGTCCTGGAGAGCAGGCGCGGGGCGAGTGTCTGTGTTTGTGATGGAGAGGCAGCCGCAATTCACCGAGATGCCATTTTTCTCCTCTGGGCATTCCTCCTTGCAGAGCTTGCCGCATTTGTGGCCTAGTTTTAATGAGAGATTTTTGACAGCAGTGGTGAATGTTGACATTTTCCTCTATTTTTTTTTTCCTTTGGGTTTGAGCTGAGCACCCAGTCTAGCGAGGAAGTTTGAGGGTGCCTGATTCAGCCTCTCTGACGGCAGGTACCGTGCCCTAGAGACTGCTTTATAAACTCTGGCGGATGGTTAATATTTCCTTTCTTCATTATTTCTATTAAAAAGGAGCTTCTGCCTCATCCTTCTGTAACAGAAACATTGTAATTTCCAGTCCAAATTTACTTATGGCCTTTTTGTTCATCTTTGTTTATTTCTAGTCACTGATCTTGACTGGCAATTTTTCTTCCTTGGTGTTTGCCCTGGAGTTATTTCTGGATTGCAGTGATGACCCCTCTCAGTCTCTCTTTAGTTAAGCTAAAAAAAGCCGGCTACTCTGGTCTCACATAGAGGAATCTTCCTTATTCTGATTATCCTCCAGTCTTCATCAGTCTCTGGCTTCTTTGGAGTTCAGTATGTGTGTGTTGAAGGACCCACACAACACCCTCTGTGTTCTGGCTGGTTCCCCCAGGGTCTGGGCTGTTTAAAACAGCTTTGCTCATCACAAGAGTCACATGTGATTTTCAGTAAATATGTGGGTTTGTTTTTTAAACCAAAAACCCAACCACCATTCACTGAATGCAAAAGCAGATTCTCGTCTGTGCCGATAAGGAATGGTTTGTAATTATTTGGAGACCTAAAGGATGGAATATTTGTTGACAGTCGGGGTGCTGAAGGTATTTAAATAGCCTGCACCCCTTGCTCTGTGAGAGCAGGACCGCTATCGCCACCAGTCCTTGTTACTGCTCTGCTTTAAGTTTAGGGCTCTGCTTCTTTAGGGAGGATGCCGTTTTGCAGTAATTAGCGGAACATTTAAATACAGTATTTATGTGTTGTGTCTGAACTACCCAATTATTTGCAAATCACAGCAAAAGCTCCCAAGCCTGGTGCAATCTCCTCCATATCATATGTGACCTGGATTTGCCAGGCAGCCCGTGGCATCTGTCTTTTTCCTTAAGACGGTCCAGTACAGCCTGTGTGCGTAAGACAGAGCTGGGTGGGGATGCAGAAGGGCAGACCTGGTCGGGGTATCCAGCTGGCAGGAAAACCAGAACCACATTGCAAGGTGTAAAAAATTAAAGTGAGGTCTGGGAAGATCTGTCCCTGGTTTGCAAAAACCAGTGCATGGAGTTATAGTGCCATTTGAAGGTACGGGAGATGCAGGTAGCAAGGAAGAGCTTTGATGCAGCTGGAAGCCATAGGTCAACATCTCGGTCAGGGTAGCAGAGAAGTTGATGGCACTGCGTGGCTTTCTGCCAGCTGGAGATCCAGCCTAATATTTGTTTGCCCAAGTACAAGGGTTCAGTCAATCTTGCAGCCTGCCTGGAGAACAAAGGAGTGAGACAGATTTAATGCTCGTTCTGTTAATTGCCCAATGGCCATTCTTTCAGCCCAGATCTGTGTTTATGTGCCAGAATAATTTGGGTTTGTGTCTGACACAGGAGAGCTGACTTGTGGAGGGACTTCAGGCTGGGCTGTTATTCTTGGAGGACTGGGGAAATGAGGGCATATCCTCCCTGCCCTTATAGGCTGCAACTGAAGACACCTTTCAGGTAGGAGTTGTTTCCTTTTGATGGCCAGAGAGGTGAGTGACATGTAATCCCTCTTTTAAAGGGAAAAATGAGAGGGGAAGAGAGAGAAGGGACAGAAAGGACCTGAAGCGTTTTCTTCAGCCTGACTTAATTTGGAGGTGACACTTCATATGTCAATTTAAATTAAGCCATTTCAAAGAGCACCCATCCTGGAACCTTCGATGCACTCTTAAGACAGCAACTCTGGGGCACGCTGGGTGACTGACACAGTTGAGGACAGGGAGGGAGGGAGGAGCTGAGATGAGGTGCTTCATGGCAGGGCAGCTTTGTCCCCTGACGGGTATGGTCGCATGTAATTCACCCCTGTTTTATTTACCACTTGTTTGGGCCGGGTGCTGCGGTGTGTGAAGTCCAGGTATCTTGCACTTATGTCGTGGTTTCCTGCAGCCCTCCTGCTCCGAGTAAGGTTCACACAGGAGTCTTGCCTGGCTGTTGAACGGTTAATGTCACAGAGAGCTAACACCTGCAGCGCAGCCTTGTCCCCTCCAATGCAGCTGAATAGCATTTCAGGGCGGCAGGGAAATAATTCAGTAAATCCAAGCCCTGCTCCGTGGGCGATGAATGAAGCTCAAGTGAAGCAGAGGTCACTCGTGTTAATCTGAAGCAAATAGGATTGTGGGACTTGGGGAAGA
The DNA here is from genome assembly GCA_009769605.1 of Bucorvus abyssinicus. Classification (NCBI taxonomy): domain Eukaryota; kingdom Metazoa; phylum Chordata; class Aves; order Bucerotiformes; family Bucorvidae; genus Bucorvus; species Bucorvus abyssinicus. The sequence goes on along the minus strand of CM020039.1, from coordinate 3,250,349 downwards.
GAGTGAACCTCCTTTTATGTACAAATTCTGTAGCTCAGAGGCTTAGGAAACACCTCATAGTAAACATCTGCAAAGTACCCATGCCATTAACCTTTTCCGAGAGGAGAGACAAATGGTTTTCCTGCTTCATTTTGTGCGGGTCTCGCATTCTGGTACGTATGCAGATTGTGCGGGGTGGCAGCAGCTCATACAAATAAGCTTGAAATGCAGAGGCAGCCATGCAAGCAAAATGGCTTGCTGTTCCCTGCAGCTGCAAGCAGACTGTTATCACAGGAGGACCAGGCAGGGAGAGAGCCTGATCTGTACGGAAGGATCAGGAAGAGAGAAGAGAACCAGGAATCCTCCCAAAATGCCGGCACGGTATCAGAAAGCACTATGTCCATGCTACGGTGCTACCCTGGATTTTTGATGACCTGAGGAGCATCCAGCACTGGTTTATTTTTCTGTGGCTTTTGGAGCATCCTTACCCTCACTTCTCAAGACATGGAATTATGTGAGCAGCTCATGGCTGTGGGGAATTGGGGAGGTGCCGATTGGGAAGAATCGATGAACAGGACCTTTTTGAGATCAGGACCAGACTGAGCATGGAAGATAATACAGATCTGAAATGCAAGCAGGGATATTGGCTGCCTGTGGTAGAGACAGTGTGAGAAGGCTGGGCATTGCGTTGTGCTGTTCACGTTCTCTCTCCCAGGTCCTTTGCGGGGCTGTGAATCAGGTTTTTCTACGCTGTTTAACAGCAGTTACTGATATTCCTGTGTAGGATCATCCCAATTATAAGTCTTCTGTGTCTCTAACCCCTTTGCAGTGTTTCTTTTAGGAGTTGGGTAGGCATCAGGCACTTACATGTCCAAGGGATGAGCCCACAGTTCTCTCCATCTGAGGCTGTGCTTCCCTGTCAAGTGTACCGGGAGCGAGTATCCAGCAGGTTAGACTGAGGCGGACTTTCTGAGTCTGCACAGTGTCCTTGGTTAATGTAGTGATCAGACCAAATGTTCTTTAATTGTAGTGATAGGTGACAGCAAAACAGAAGAGAAAAGGGCCTGAAAGCTGGTAAAAGTTCATAAAGACATGGGCTTCCCTGGCTTTTGTTTGCAGCCAGACCTTTCTGGAGTTACGGCTCCTCTGACCCTCCTGTGCTGGAGTAAACCAGCAGTGCTACCTGCCCACTGAACGGGAGGGGGGCTTTAAGCAAGTGTGTGTAGCACAGCCCCTCAGGCTGGGGAAAGGGGCTACGTGGCATTACCGGTTTCTTCTCTGTGTAGGTGCAGCCAGCCAGAGCTTGAACAGAGTCCCTGCTTTCAGCTAGGTGAGCTGGGAGAGAGAGCAGTGCAGCGGCAGGTTTGCACTGCGCTTCACTGGAGCCATTCCCTCTTGCTCTTTGATCTTTTTCCACACCGAGTAACAGGCAGCATGACTGCAGCGTGATGTTCTGGCTGTACTCTGCATTGTCATGGTGGAAAATGAATTGCCTCAGAGCCGTCAGTCTGTCTCCTGGGCTATTTCCTGTTAAAACCAGGAAAACTGGGATTTCCATGTGATTTTGAAGCTCAGAGCTCTGATGTACAGAGAAATCCTGTCTCTGTTCATTCATTGCTGCTTCTGATCCCTCCTTTTCCAGTATCTCAAATGCTTTTGGAAACTTCATTTTCAAAGCACTATTCTGTCTCATGGGCCACTGCTCACGTGAGTTTCCTTGTGTGGGCATCATGGCTTAGTAGGAGATGCAACACTGCTTGGAAGTGTTTGGCAGACAAGATAGGGAAAAATACGTCTGTGAGTTATTAAGGGCGAGAGTAATGTCTTTTACCTTCAGAGTTTACAGATATTTTTTTCCCTTCTCATCTGCCAAACACTTAACGCTTTTCAGCATCGTCTGCATCCGGAGGGCGTTTGTCTTGGCGGGGAATTATTGTGGACGTGCAGCCTGTGCGAAGCTGCCGTGGGCACCTCCAGCACACTCTGGCGCTGTGTCTCAGCCCTTCTCGTGCGCTCGTGTCTATCGGTTTTAGCATTTCACCTCTGGTCACTCACGAACTGATTCTGTAGTGGGAGACTTTGGTATTTGGTTTTGTAACTATTCATCCTCACGTGAACTGCAGCTTTCAATACGAACCTGGGCTGCACTCTTCCCTTGGTGACCCAAAACCTCCTTTTCCCGGAGGTGACGGCCAGCTGCCTGTGCTCCTGACACCTCGACCTGTTCACATCAGGCCAGTGGTAAGAGTGGGGTTTTTCTGGTGAGTTCCTGATCAGACCTTTAAAACTCACTGAAGATTGAGCAAGTCAAACCCAGCTCTTTCCCTGACCAGACCATTGCCCTCTAAAGACAATCTTTAGGCAAAAAGGGCTCTTTTATTGTGATAGTTTTCCCAGTTGTTAGGTTTTGTGGGTGGAGGTCAAATCTTTGGTTAATGTTTCATTTTCGTGGCCTGTTGTAAGTTGTTTCCTTTCCATTCCTACTGTGATCCTGGCAAAAAGGGAGGAGAGATACCGTAACACGAGTAACGCCCTCATTTCCCCAGCTTCACTGTGGCGCAGACGTGCGTGATTGCCCTTCTCTTTACAGTTTTTGGCAAAAAAAGTCTTTAACTCCAGCCATTAAAGGCATATTGGTCTCGTGTCCATTATAATTGCTAAGGTGCAGGAGCTGCTTTCTGGATGTGCCAAACACCTGGGAACCTCATTTGAAATGGCCAGTGTTTGGTGCCTCTCAAACTTGGCTTGCTGTGGAAGGGAGCACTGGGAGGAACCTTCTGTTGTCTTCATTCCTCTCCCTCTGCTGCTGGAGGCAGTTCTATCCGGCGGTGCTTTCCATGACCGTACTGGGTGCCATGTTGAAATTACTGGGTTTCTCGCCCCATCGTAGAGCTGTTCCACTCTCTCCAAGGTTAGACGCTGTCTCCTAGTTTGCAGTTTAAACTTAGGGGCAATCTATACCTGTTGCCCACATCATCAAGGAAGAAAGGCAAGATGCAAAGGCTGTATTTTAATTAGGCCACAATCTAATTAACTCACTTGTGAACACAGCCAGACTGCACCCTGTGATTTTCCTGCTCATTCCCACTTCTTTGGGGATTTGTTACCAACCTTTCTCTCTCTGTGGGAGGAACCTGGAAGCCAGGAGTTTTGAGCTGTTTCTGGCAGTGCTATTGATTCACTTGTGACCTTGTGCAAGTCCCTTTGGGTTTTGCTGGTAGAGCTTTACAAACGTGGGGGAGAGATGAACGCACATCCTTCGCTTCTCAGCATTTATTGTGAACCCTAATTAACCTTAGAAAGCAAGGGGCTTTAGGGTGCTCAAGAAGTACATTGCTATGGGAATGCAGTTCATAAATAATAACACATATGGTACAGGAGTTCCCAAAGTGCATATTGCAGTGGTTTATTTTCATTATTTGTTTACTGCGTACAGTCTATATGAGTCATGCTATACATCTCCTTAATTTTCATTACTGCCGGAGAAACCCTGGGTAGGCAACATTAATATTCCACCTCCTAAAGTACTGACTTAATGGTACTTGATCCCAGGTAATGGGAAACTATTACTACTGTGCCCTACTGTTCTTTGGCTGCCAGTTCTCGGACTCCAGCTCTCCCATCACGGCCTGTTAACAAGAGGATGGGACAGTTCTAACCAACTAGTCCAACCTCCCACGCAACACGGATCGCAGACTTTTATCCAAAGATTTGTACTTCAAGTTCAAAAATCTACTGCTTCGCTTAGGAAGTTATTTTGGTGGTGCATTGCTTTGGTCTAAAAATCAGACATCGCCCTTTTTCGAGTGAGCACCAGAACTCACACTGCAGCAAGCCGGTAATGATGGTTAATCACTTTCATCACCAGGAGCGTGCATAACTCGGGTGCCTTCCTGCGACAGTGTGGGGTCTAAGCCTCCTGCTTTGAGGTGCCTCTACGCAGGATGAGTATCTGTTTCTGGCTCCAGTTACAAGATCGTTTCCTGTGTGAAGGCGAAAGAGCAAACAGGAAGGGTTGACCAAACAGGGAGAGGACAGAAGGAAGAGGAAGGGAGAGGGGCACTGGGTGCTGTGATCTCAGGGAAGGCTAATGTGTATGTCTGTACAAGGCAGTAAGAAGAGCTTGTCCTACAGGGCGTTAATTGTGCGCGTCGAAGGAGGAGTTTGCCTCCATGTCAAGGACAACCTTGGAAGGAGAACACAGATATTAAGCCTGTGTGGCTCAGGATGAAGCGGCTCTGCTTTTTCCAGAGCTTGTATCAGGGAGACTTTATCCATCTGAGTGTGATTTTGTTGCACTTTTGGATGTGTTTCATTCTCTGTACTCCAGTCCTTTGCTCTTCATCTCTCAGCAGCCTTCATATTACTTGTCAGTTAGTCTGGCATGTTCCCACTGCTGCCAGCTTCTACAGTTTCACCACACTTTTTTCATAAAGCTCCTGTGAGTGTAATTATTGCCCCGATGACGGTAGGTGCTGCAAGGCTCCTTCAGTGGGCAGAGCTCATTTGGCACAGGGGCTCTGCTAAGTCTCCCTGACATTTCAGGGAAGCAAAAGAAGCAATGACGTCTGGCAAATGCTTTTCACTTGGGCCCCTTTAATGAACTATTCCTTTGTGCAAAGTGTGTAGGTTTGGGATCCCTTTGCTTCTCCCTCCCAGAAAAACTGGATCAATTACCTGTGTTTGTCCCCTAATGGCTATCACTGCAAGTGTGGTGATGAGGGATGAGGTCAGTCATGGTAGAACCGTTCTTTCTGGCTCTCAGCACGCTGCAAGATACTGGGCATCAGAGTCTTGAGGTTTTCTTTGCAGCTGCAATCCTTAGAAACTCAGGGCCCAGGGGCCACACAGTCTTTTGAGGAAAAAGCTGGTATATGTATATGGTGGATGCATTTTTTTTTGCATTAATGTCTTCTTATCCAGCTAGCAGAACCATCACAAAGAATTTCTTGAGATCTCAAGTGTTTCCTTAGCTTGAGACAACGTGTTCACTTTACTGAAACAATCCCTGTAGCAGATTGTAGAATGAATCCACCTCATTTATTTCCTGCAGCTGATGAGAACTGCGAGGTGGGATACTGGAGAAGACTTGTTCCCCTGCTAGGGAGGGGGCACGAGCCAGTGGTAGCCGTGTACTCTGGTCTGGAGAGATCCACACCCCACAAAGTGGCTTTGTAAAGGTTAATTAAGGGAGAAGGTGCCAGTAGATGGCACTCATGAATACACAACCTTATCTCAGGGTTTTCCAGGGCCACAATCACTTCTTTTGGGCATGTATAGCAAAAAGTGCAAAATGATGCAGCATTCCCATGCTGAATTCACAGCCAGGGCTCCAAGGGAAGAGTGGCCCGTGCTGCAACAAGGAGATTGCCTTCGAGATGGTGAGCCCAGGAGGCAGGGAGGAGCAACTGCTGTCTGTTAGAAAGAAAACTGATGATGCCCATGGATTTGATGGCCATCCTCATTCTCTCCCCCACCCCATTTCCATTCAGAGCAGCTCACCTTTCCAGATCTTGTCGGCACAAGGACACTGGAGGGAGGTGTAGAGACACGGGCCCGACAGTTCAGTGGTGGCAGTTCTGGACAGACAGTTTACTGCAGGGTCAAAGTGATTTTTTGTGGAAAATTACCAAGTAGAGCAGTTAGTATAGGAAGTAGAGTCCAAAGTACAGTGGGTTGTTCTGCAGTGCTAACGTGTGTATGGGACTGGTTGTGCCTCTCTGTGCCTCTCTGTTGCCCGCACGTAGGGTAAGATTGATCTGCTTGTCTTATGTACACGAGGTTTTAATAGCTCATGGAGTGGAATTACTATGGATTTGCCACTGCTTTGGGATCAGCGCCCCTAAAGGAGGTACAGCGGGGACAGGGCAGATGCAGATGTCACCCTGCAGCCCACCTGAGCTAGAATTTGGTTTCGTATTTTTGGAGACAATAGAGGGAGGAAAATTCCTATGTTATATGTGAGCTCTTTTGGTTTGGGGTTTGCCTTATTGAACCACAACCAAAGGAGCTCAAAGGCTGTGAAGCCTGAGATGCTTTCAGTCCCAGTGCTTTCTGGCGTTAAAGCACTAAACAGCAAAGAGTTGTTCCTCCTGCCTCCTGAATTCATCCAGCTGTTCCTGAACAGATCACTTGGGTGCAAATGAAACAGTTTCTTATTCTCCTTCCAAGGGGACTGGTGTTGGCATCATGACTTCCCACCTCTCCAAGGAGTGCTGAGGGTGGCAGTGACATGCGACATGAGCCAGGGCGTGCCAGGCTGCCTGTCTGTGCCAGCTCTAGCTCCGCAGGCTCTGGCAGGCACTGGCACTGCCCGCCTTGGGACGGAGAGGAGTTGGGCTTCCAGTCATGCCTGCCCAGTGCCCCTCTCCTTGGACAGTCCTGTTCAGCTGCTGTTTGGTGCAACAAGTGGCCAGAATTGGGTCTTCAGTCTCCAGCATTCTTTCCTGATGGGGAAAGCAGTGACATTCAGCTTCCATTACAAGACAGAAATGGCATCACAGGCCATCTGAGGCCCATTTTCAGCAGTCGGAGTGAAGGCAAGGCTCGGGCTCTATTTCTGAGCCAGAAGAGCAGTCTATCCCCGCTCCATGGGACTTGTCACCCAGTGATGATTAGTGAGGCAAAAGCAAAGGCTGCAAAGCTCCTCCTGCCCATGTCTGGTGACAAAAGGTGACAACGGATTCATTGTGCAACCAGGAGATAACTGGCAGCATGGCATGAAGCAATGCCAGTCCCTTTTGCCATAGCAATTGTTCAGACGCTTTGTTCACAGCTGTAATGGTCCTGGCCGCGCGGTCGACCATGCACCGTTCTGGAAGGAGTGTGGCTGCCACGTAAAATCAAGTGGGTTGGCACAAAGGCTGTGTGTGGCGTTAGGTGTGAAGATCCATTTTGCTGGTGCAGGGCTTGGGGGAGGCAGGCAGTGAAGAGACTGGACTTCCAGAGGGCAAGTCAGCCTCATCTCCTCTCTCTCTTTCCTCACTGCAGACACCCTTAAGTGTAGCTAAGACTGTGAAATCACTTAACTCCTTGTGAGGAGGAGGAGGAGACAGGCTGTACGTGCCTCAGCCTGAACTGACAGATCAGATCTCTTACGGGAGATAGAGACCATGTCTTTTGTCATGACAAGCTTGAAGGAGCAGGGACCAGGTCTCTCTGGTGATGTCTGTGTGGAAAAGTGAAGAGGGAGCTTTTGGCTTGGTTGAAAGCCATACTGCCTGTGTCTTTCTTACCTTCTTCTGTGTTGCACACTGCAACCCTGGCTTGATGTGTCTGCCCTGTGTACAGGGAGAGCAGGATGAGGCTGTCTGCTGATGGCCTCAACTGTAGCTTGACCTGCAGGTGTCAGCTCCAAGGAGACGGTGTGGTTAGATTGGCTGGGCTTGGCTAAGGTGGTCCCTTGGGACCTTCAGTCCAAGTTAATGGGAGCTGAAATGTTGATGTTGGGTGAGCCCATCCTGCTCGGCAATGTCTCCACTCACCAGCTTTGAGTTTATGGCCATGTGTCACATCGCCCTGTAGAGAGTAAGTGTGTCTTAGAGCTGCCCAGCTCTGCATCTGTCCCCAAGCTCTGCCCCAAGGAGCTGCTGTCTCCAGAATCGGCTCCTTACCTGCTGTCTGCAGGGCTCTGCGCAGCCCTCTGAGATGCAATGAAGACAGCACTTGCTAGAAGGATGGAGCTTCTCTTCCTCTGATGATGAGGAATTTATCTGGCATTTCTTCCCCTGCTTTGCTGAGACTTTCTGAACTTCTGGGATTTCCTCCCCTCACCATGGGACAGCAGTTATTCCCGCCGGGGCAAGCACCCATTGCCTCCACGAGCAGTAGCTCTCCCTTGGGCTGTGCAAGATAATTGGCCTGTTTCCCTGGTGTGGAACCAACGGCTGTGCAAGACGGCTGACAAGAAGAAGCCAGGGTAGCAACAGGATTAAAAATATGTATAAACAAACATCTTGTTTCGACTGCAAGGATGCACTGAAGCGTAAGAGCCTGGGTCCCGCAGTAAGCCAGAGGCAGACTGGATTGGCATTCAGGCTGGCAGTCGCACAGTGAAGCAATGCTGGTAGCACAGGAAAAGTGAGGGCAGGAGCCCAGTCTTATTTACACTGATGTAAACTGGGGTAATGTCATGGAATCACCTGTTACATTTAGCTGCATCCTCTCGGCTGGAGTCCAGCGCAGGTACCCGCCTTTAGGAGAGCAGGCAGGATGCCACCAAATCCAGTGCTGGCCACTGGCTCTGCTCCTCTCTGCCAGTGACTTCAATACGCGATGGTACCTTTCGTTGTAAAGATTGTTCATTTGCAGCTGTTATCTGCTTAACAGACACCACGAGCAAGGAGGTAGATATCGAGGGTGGTGACCCTATCCTGGTGGGCTCCGTGGCAGAAGCTAAGTGTGATTGCCAGTGAAGGCGTCAGACTGACAGAGGTGGAGTGGGTGCTCCACTGAAACGTGTTGCTTTTTCTTTCATGAAAAAATAAAGGTATTTAATTTTAATTTCTATTTTAAGGGTGATTGTTCTTGGCTGGGTTGGGTCCCTGAAACACTTCACAAAGTGATTTCAGATAGTTGAAGGCTGTCAACACAGCCCAGTCATTTTCCTCTCATGCAGTGAAGGGTTTTTGGGGAGGAAGGTTTATGCCATATCCTTGCATTGAAGCAGCTCGGACTGGCAGGGAGACTTAGCAGCTAACTGCAAAGGCACGTTCATGACAAGGCTGTACCAAGGCTATCTTGGTATGTTTGCTACAGGTTGCACGTACACAAACTGAAGAGATGAAGGCCTGCTGTGAGATCTCACCACAGAGGGAAAGTCATTTGCTCACGGGAGGAGATGGTTTCTCTGTTTATATGCTAGATTTACCAGGGACTGTAAATCCCTGAGCTTCAGATTTTATGGGTACCAAAAGAAGGAAGTTTCTCCTGGAAGATGGGGGTTAGTGGAACAGTTGGGCAGCTGCCCAGGCTTGTAGCCTTTGTGATGCATGAGAGCACCCCGACACCATCGCTGTCACCGGGATTCTCTGACCTCATGGGACCTTCTTGACTGCCTGGAGGTTGGCAGTCCCGGGGTGGAAGGGGAGTCTGACCTGGCAGAGCAGCAGCACAGAACAGGTCGAAAGCTCCAATCAGTCCCTGTCTCCAGCGGCACGGATGTCACGTGTTTGTCTTAGAAATCAGACCCTCCAGCCCCGTTCCACATATTAGCAATTCCAATAAAAATAATAATTGGATTCAGTCCATTGCATTTAACATTCTAATGTCAGCTGGGGATTTCTTCCTGATCCCAGCTCTTGATTAGGTGACATCCTTAAGCACCAGATTAATAAGCCTGACTGTATTCTCTGAACCCCCGACTTTCAAGGCCAGAGATGAGGGTGAAATGTAGCGCTTTCTGCGCTGTCATGCTTTATGGACTTGACAGAAGCCAGTCAAAAGGTCATGCTCATGATTCTTGAAATATTTTTTCCTTCTACATTTGTTTTTGATCTGAACTGGATGGAGAACAAAACTTTCCTAAATTTGCCATGAATTAAGTGTTCTCCCATCCTGTGGGTACATGCTAAAATCCATGCTTTTCCTGAGTTTTTTTAAAGAAGCTGGTCACTGGAAGGGATAGGAGAAGGTCCCCACATCTCAGACAAGTCTCACCCTCTCCCTGTGGACTGACTTGGGTTCAGGGTCTCATTAACATATCTTTCCTTAAGCTTGGGGCTCAGAATGCTTCTACTGTTGAGATAAGACTTGCCAAACCTGGGTTGTTTTCTATACTGAAAATCACACCTTTTGGAAGAAAAAAACCTCTGTTTTGCCAGAAAGCTGATGCTCCACTGCCTTCTGGACTCTGAACTTAGGATAAAGAGATTTTTTTCTGGGACTGTGGCCTTCTGTCTTCAAACTAATGCTTGCTCCTGTCTAAGCTATGTCAAACCAGTCCTTAACTTCCTCAGTGACATAAAGGATAAATCTGTGGAATGAAGTGCTCCTTGGTGTTTGTACCTGCGCACATGCTTAACTGGGCAACCAGCCTTCACTAAATCGGGTTCCAGAGGAATCTTTTTCTTCAGCTGTTGCAAATTGTTTCTATCACAAGGTCAGTCTCAGTCCTGCTGCTCCAGCTGGAAAAGAGGGACACTTCAGCTAGAGCAGCTGATGCCTGTCTGCTGTAGCCGAGAGCCATTGATTCTTTAACCTAATGCTAAAGACTTCGCCTGGTCAGCAGCCAGAGAGTTTCGTGCATTTTAACTTTCCAGGTCACAACCCCGGTAAGCTTGGGAAGGGTATTCTCTAAGTCAAGACACACATTCTCGGTCGTGCTTTTTCTGACTGTAAGGCTTCAGTCTAGCAGGCTGGTGTGGAAGTGCTGTAAGATCACAGACAATCCTTGTCTCCAGTCTTCCAGCTGCTGGGAAGACACTGCCTTGAGCCAGCATGGTAGTAAAGTCTGTCATGGGATATTCTCCAGGCAATGAAGTCTCAATTCATGGAATGAGAACCACATCAAGATCTTTTTCTTCCCCAGGCCCACTGGACTGATGTTATCGCGATGCCTAAAGTACCTTTGCATTGCGGCACATCGGTAACCCGGCATTCTTCAGTACTCACGAGCCGTCACGCAGTGCCGTTTGTCTGCCGTCCATAGCACCTTTGTTCATGTTCACCCCTGACATCAGTGGAGTTGCCATAGCTGTGAAGTCAAAGTTCATACTGATCTAGTATGAGGTTAATTCACAATGTTTGTTGTGGGAAAAGTGGATCTTCAAGAGAGAGCTGAATGAGCAGGAGGAGCCACATGGAAATAAGGATCTGCTTCATTTGTGGGGACAGGGGAAGGAGCCACTAAAGATAAAAGCAGCCTCAGCTGTCCCATCTGCTTTGAAGGAGTAATTCAGACCCTCTCTTGTGATACTGTAGCTGAGGGTCTAAGATCTCTGACAGATACAAACCATTATAAGTTTGTCTGTGCTATAGGCCAGTCAGAGGTCAGTCAGCCCAGGCGTGGAGGCTGGGTGACCATGAGAGGATGTCCAAGCTGCAAGAATTGATTGCATGGATACAAACTCGTGGAGCCCCCCCAGTAGCTTTGCTGTTCTCACACCCTTGGGTGATGCCTTTGCATATGCTCCTCGCAGCTGGGATGCTGAAGGAAGGGTGATAGCTCCAAGGAAGGGTGAAAACAAGATGGAGAGTCTTTCCACTTCAGGTTGTCTGTTCCTGGATGTGAGCCTTATCTCCAGCCTGGGCATTGCATTGCTGCCCGTCTCACAGGATGGCTCCCTCCCTGCTCTCATGGAGCCTCCTGCCTCAGGGCAGTAAGAAAATCCTGGACTTCAGGGCTTCAGGCTTTCCTGCTCTCTCCAGAATACTCTGAAGGCAGCAGGAGATGAGGAATGGCAAAGTTTTCCTGGCAACTGCCCGATACTACTTCTCTTCCACAGCAAACAGCACTCCAGTTTCCCGTATCTTCAGTCCAGAATCATCCCCCATGTGAAACCTGGTGATGGAATGCAAAAAAGAGGTCTGAATCCTTGCCTAAGCCTTTTCTGTTCCTGAAGCACAACTGCATTGAATGGGAAAGAGCCAGAGAGGAAGATTTTTTTTTTATTGCAAACACGTCTGACTGAGAAACAGGCACTGAAAACCGCTCAATAGTGGCTTCGGTGTAAAAGCTGTTGGTGCCATTTCATTGTCTAACAGCCTTATTGGCTTTAATCAGTTCATTTTCATATATCAGATCAGCGACATACCTTCCCCTCGGATGTTACCTTCATGTGGTCTGGTCTGAGATGCTGAGACGCTCTGGACAGTCACAGATTTTATATTGGGCTCCGTATTCAGCATCTCTAAAACCCCCAAAGTGTCAGGTACCCACCATGGTTTACGTGCATTGAGGTAGGATCTCAGCAGCTCTCCCTGGGTTGAGCTCGGGTGTCAGAAGCGGAGGGCTGTGCAGGCTGCTTCGCACTTACTCCACCTCAGTGCTGCAGTAATTAGTCTTAACGATTACATCGAGGTGAATGTAAATTACAACCCCAGCTCCAGACACTGCCACAGTGTGGCTAAGCCCGAGTGTAGCCCGTGTAATGGTGACGTTTCAGCTCTTGAACCTCTCAGTTTTGGTGTCTCCCGGGTGGCACAAGGACCGGTATTGTTCCTGTTCACAAGTAGTTGGGGAAAAAAATGGAGAATGACTAGGGTAAAAATCTAGTCTGTTAGCAAATGCTTTCCAGATTAAAACACAGATGAACAGCTTGGAGAATAGCTTTTATATGTCTCACCCAGCTCTAGGCATTTTACAGGTTGAAAACTGAGGCACAGCAATGTGTGGCTGTTCCAGTGAAGAATCACTGTTGAATGACAACTATTTTCCGAGGAGAAGATAAATTTGCTGCATTTGCCCATCTTGCCATGGTGGTTTTGCTGTCAGATTTTGCCCTTAAAGCATACGACAGCATAGTTACGTATATCTGCTCCTAAATGAGGAGTAATTTCTCACGTCTGCTGAGACGTTGTAGTGCAGGGGGTTGTGCATTGGTCGTGGGTCTGTAAATCTGGTGATTGTGCTGGGCCAGGACAGCTTGGCCACGGTCCCCTGGACCCAGGGTAATACGCTGCATCTTAGAACCCTTTTCTCTGACACCAGGAAGGTCTGGAAACCGTTCTGTGCTGTTTAGCTAGGTGAGGCGAGTCTTGCTGTTCTCAGGCCTGAGAACAGATTGAACTCAACATCTCGAGCAGATAAAATCCAGCAGGTAGGTGGATCATCTTTGCTTGTTTTCAGTCAAATGTGATGTTCTCCATGGAGAAGGATGGGAGATGTTTAAGTGCATACCAGACAGGACTGGACTTTGCAGGGATCTCCGGCAAATTCTGAGTCCAGTTTCTGGAGGAAGCTCTGGTGTGTTCTGATTACAGGCTCTGGTAAGGGAGGGCTCGATTCCTTTGAGCTGTTAGTCCTGCCACTCCTGTTGGAAGGTGATTTAAATTGCAGTGTACAAAAAAGGAAAAAAAAAAAGGGCCTGGGAGTGACACAGGGGATCCATGGGAGGTAAATGCTACTGGGAGGTTAGTGCACAGCCACCACTGAGTTGCTGCAGCAGCTCTTTGCCTCAGTTTCCCCTCTGCCAAAACTGGAGGAGCAGTGCTGCTGGGCTGTGCGGCCTCTCGTGGGGAAGAATCACGAATTACAGCTCGGGCAGGATTTCGGAGCACACGTTTAAACAGTATTGGCTCATACCGCTTGCCTGTTGCTAAACCCTGTTCCAGGATGGGGGTCTCTTGCAGACATTCCCATCCCTTTGTTCCCTTCTGAGAGGGGCAGGATTTGTGAAGCCAGTGCCTAATGTTAATCTGAGAGTATTTCTGCTCTGTGTAATCAACTGTACCTCGGTCTTAGCTTTGAGTTTTATATCACACCCGTCCCCACAGTAGGAGAGCACTACATGAAGTTTTACTGGTTCCTGGAGGTGGATTATATCCCACTTGATTGTTTACAACAGTTGTGAAGATTCAACAACATTTTAATGAGGTGTAGCGGTGGTATATTAAGAATTTATCTATTAAATGCAGCCTTTTGTAGTAGAGTGGTATTTAATTGGCATGTGTTAATACTCTTATTACATCTCAGTTTAATTCACAGTTGAAGCATTAATTTGGAGTAGGAAAACTATGATTTGAGGCAAAAATATAAACTAAAATAAAAGTACAGCTGATTTTAATATGAAGACTTAAGCAAGTGTTTACAGTAGGTATTTTTAAAACAGATGAAGATGACATAAAAGAAACGTCCTGTCAATTATTGCTGCAGGATTCATAAAGAGTTTTCTGTGGAGGCAACTTCCATCTCCTCTTAGGAAAGATTGAGACTCCATCCTTTTGCAGGGAAGTTTTTTTTATGAAGTGTCTTCCTTCATGTGTATGTGGGCATTCTTCTCCAGGGACCTGGTCTCAGGATCAGTAGTTTGGCAACTGAGCTTCTCCTAGCTGTGGTGTCATCACCATCCATGAAGGTTTCAGACTGCAACACCTCACTCCACTATTACTGCAGCCAGTGGCAGGTATCTCGTGGGTTTGTTGAGAACGGGGTGAAACCCATGTTTCACAAGGGCAAGCTGAAGGACAAAAGGTTTCCCAGTGCGAGAAGGCAGTGTATGTGTAGATCCCAGGGGAAGACACTGTGTTTGGAGCTTGCACGATCCCCTAGGCTCAGTCTCCAGTAATGACAGGGGGACACCTCTGTCCTGCTTGTCATTCTTGCACCTGAGCTGAGAGGATCTTCAGCACAGCACAGTCACGCATGACTTCTCTTTGAATGAGCTGCATTTGCTGCCAGTCCCTGCCCTGCTCTCTGTAGGGTTTGCAGTACACGTCCTTCCCAGTGCCCCACGGCGTGGTGGTGGGAAGGTTTTCCAAGCATTTGCTGGTGTTACCTGCAAATGGGGTAAACTAAGGCAGGGAGCAGTTCAATGACTTACCCTCTAAGAGGTGGCATGTGAGGCCAGTGGCACGGTGAGAAGGCCTCTGTGTGCCAGCCTTGCTGTGTCTCTTCTCCCATGCTGTGTTACTGCCCCGTGCCCAAGCGAGCCCCGGGCACCTTCACCGCTCAGGCAGTTGAGTCATTCCCAAGGAGCACTGGTGTGTCCTCCTTGCTCCGTCTTTGCCTGGATCTCAGCAGATTCCAGATCCCACAGCTGAGCAGCTGGGACCCCCTCACTGCTGGCAGCCTGCCTGGTTCCCATCGCTACGCGTCGGTAGGTGGTTCCTGTCTAAGGAAGCTCCTATCCAAGGGAGGCTGTTGACGTGCTCCAGCATCGCCAGATGGTCCCCTTACCTCTCCAGCTCTCACGCTCCCTCGGAAGCATTAATGATCCCTAAAGCTCTCTGATGGAAGGGCTCCTTTTTGTGACAACCTCATTACGTGGTTAGCAGGAGCTGCCGCTATCCAGGTTGTCACGACAACCAGTGTGATTCAGAGCCGCTGGGAAAGGTCTGAACCTCAGGCAAATAACCAGCCCCAGCTCCCAGCAGATGCTCACCCGCAGCCAATCAGCAGGGTGCTGGGAAACCATGACATCATGGGCCAAGCGGGCCCTAAAATTTAATTGTTAGCTCTGAGTGTCCCTCCTTGTCCCTCCCCCCCCCGGTGCTCCCCAGATCAGCCCCGGTGCGGCTAAGCCAGTCCCGCTGCAGCACCGTTTCAAACCGCTCCGGAGCTGGTGGAGGGGCGCTGAGCCCCCCACGTAATGCAGCCTGGGTCGGAAGCAGGGGCCGTGGCGGAGGAGGGCTTATGCCTTGGCAGTGCGGAACAGGCGGAAAACTGCAGGGTGGCATCATACCCACAGCTGTCAGGAGCCGGAATAGGTGGCTACTTGTTGGGGTTTTGCTAATGGTGACGGGAGTTGGTTGTCAGAGTTAATTTTATCTGCAGGACCAGCTCCCTGGCAGCTACTACTAAGATGGGAGATTGATGGGATCCCTACCCCCTCCCCTTCCCGTGAAAACCTACTGACACCCAATTACCAGTCAGGCTGTATCACTCAGATTGAGTCATGTTTGCCAGCAAGGTGTGATAAACGTGGCAGAACCAGTTCTGTCGTGGATGGAGAATGTGTCCACCTTCCTGCTCTGCTGAAGCGGGGCCTTGTGCTGTCCCTAGGATATATCTGAGCCACCTCTGGAACCTCATACCCTGTTAAGTAACTAACCTTAATGATTACCTTAATGGCTAACTTAATGGTTACTTAATGGTCAGTACTACATAGCACTGATCCAGGCGTCCTGCAGATGTGCGGCTGCAGAGCTTCCCTGAATGCCTGCCCCACTTGGGCACGCTCCCGGTGAAAGCAGGATCAGGCAGCTCTTCGAGGGGATTTGTCTTTGACTTTTCTTTTTTAACTTCCTGCCCATCCCATTTCTGAAGACGCTGGTGCTGGTCTGTTTTACTGAGAAGTCGAGCCTTGCACACTCCCCTGCCACAGGGAAGGGTGCTGGTAGTTTCGGGCAGTCCGAGTCCGCAGCGCTGTGGTCAGTTTGGGAGGGTCTATCTAATCGTAGATCTAAAAGGTGGGGTTATGTGGCCTTTGGCTTCTGAAGTCCTCAGGCATCTTTTGGAGAAACAAAGGCCACAAGAAGGCTATTCATTGCTCAGAGTAATATTTCTTTTCTTGCTTTGCTGCATTAGCTACCTGGCCCTGTGTTTCCATGGGGCTGCACCTTCAGGGAGGAGTTGTCCCTGGGCCCCTCTTGGCTGGGGGTGCCCCGCAGAGAGGCTGGGGAGCTTGTGCACAGCCCAGCGCCGAGACGCTCCAGCAGGCATGGTCCTGAGACAGCCAGTCCTGCCTTTTTTAGCACCCAAGAAAGGAGCTGTTGGGGCGATGGACCTGGTTCCTGCTTCTCAGCCTCCTAAAACTTTGGGCATTGGGGCTCAAATTGGGGCAGCTTCTGAAGTTACTTTTGCAGGATGAGACCCGTGCTCAGAGACCTAGCTGGACCCTGAAGAAAGAGGGTTCCGGCAGGACCAGCCTGGAGCCTGTGGGCGTGCTCTCGAAGCATTTCACACCCATGTGACAGTCACACAGGACTGGCATCTAGCAGGGACCAGCCTGCTTTCCCACGCCCTGTGGGGACAAAGCCAGCACTTTGTCCACATCTGGGCCAGATCAGGCTCAGCGAGACTCTGTAGGTCTGGCCCAGACCAGCCTATTCCCGGGTGTCGGACCCGTGAAGCGAGTCCAGCTTGCACTGCCAAGCCCCACGCCCCGGTGCTGTGTGGGTGTCCTGGCCATGCAGTCACTCGGCCGTTTCCCTCTCCCAGCAGTGTGCCATGAGCAATGTGCCCATTGCTGGCACACATGGCTGCTCAGAGTGTGCGGAGCAGCCCTCCAGCTCCGATGGGGTCAGCCTCACGTACAGCTGGGGTGAGAGGCAAGAAAGCTCTGCAGTTTGGGCAATTTCCTCTTTCTGGCTTTTGCTTTTGCTTCCTCTCGTTGTTTTCCTTTCCCAGGAAGGCTTGGGACAGGCATGGGGCATCAGCTTTCTATCAGGCATGGGACAGTCGGCTTCCATGCAGCAGCTTAAAGATAGCTGGAGAACCCAGGAAGGCTGAAATAGCAACCATTCAAGGGCTTTATGGTCTCCAAAGCCCAACCCAAAAGGCACAAACTTTTAAAAACCCACTGTGATTTTCAGGAAAAATTCCACCATGTGCAGTGAATGTTTGCGAGGTTTCCTCGGCTCCCCAGAGAGCCATAACTTTGGACCAGGCTGAGAGTGAGGGATCTGATCTTGCTTTTTCACCGCGTGCAGTCATAGAGTCAAGTTTCTGCTCCTTCACAGGGGAAAGGAAGCTGAAACACTTCCTTCATCTGCTCTCGCCCAGCCTTCGGCGAAATCAGACAGAAGCCGAGGCACCAGGCTTGGTGTCTCCGTGAGCCCGCAGTTTTCTTACAGTGCTTATAAGAATAGTTTTGCTAATAGTTTATGCTGAAACTCTGTTTTAGTTGGACTTTTTTAAATGAATGGTAGTGATTCACCCACAGACTCAGTTCTAACATCTGTAACTGCCTGACTTGGTGCTCTGGCTGGCGCTTTTCCTTGAGCTGCATCCTTCCTTTGGAAGCCTGTGAGCAGGGCACACACCTCGCGCTGCATGTGCGCCTGGTAAATAACTTACTGTTCTGTGTCTGAAGCAATTGGGAATAATTTTTAATCTGGAGGAGGCTGGGTACCACTTGTCCGCCACCTGCTCAGTCCTTTCCAACTCTGTGGGTGTTTGTAAACAGCATTTTCCAGCAGCCAGGGTGGTTTGCAGCCCTGAAGGGTCACCCTGTCTCCTTGTGCTGAGCCCCTTAGACACACACGGTGCTGTCACTGGGGTGGACGCTACTTGCAGCAGAAAGTGGAAGGTGTCTCTTCTTCCATTGTCGAGGGACAGTGGCCTTGCAGGGTCAGTGCTGACCTTAGAGGATCCTGAGAGTTCTCTACAGGGATAGAAACCGCACTGACGACTTGCTCCATGGCTTGACTGTGATCACTGCCGGGCCAGCCAGCTATGTGATAGATTTGACTCATCCTGGGGACGAAAACCGTGGTGAGACCTCGGCGTACCGCAGGCCGGGCCGGCGGTGATTCAGTGGGGGCTGCTCGTCACGTCAGCGTTGACTGGGTGACTCAGCGTGCTCCTGCTCCTGGAGAACCTGTCCGTTGAACGAGCTGTGAGGCGACAGTGTGACCACTGGTGGTCAGAGAAGATCACATGCTGTGTGGTGGGGCTGGAAGGGTGTTATCTCCTCTTGGGTAATTCCGTATGACCTCCCTTACCTTTGGCAATAACAGCCAGCAGAAGGTAGTCTTCACTTCTAACCCGCGGCTGCTGCACGATGCATTATGAAACGCTACCGCGTGCCTCTCCCTCCGGAAAAAGATGAAAAAAAAAGGTCAAAGATGCGCCCATCTCGGTACGTAGCAGCAGAGCCTTTCCATAGCCGGGGCACAGCCCAGGTGAGGGGCCAAGCTCAGAGCAAGGCTCCCGCTCCCAGCCCCGGCCCTGGGGGCTCTGCTGGGGATGACCTACAACCCGGCAGGTTTGTCTGTGGACTTTTCTTTTTTGAAATACTGTGAACTTGAGGTCATCCTCACCCAAGCAGGGTCTGCTCCTGCCTCTGAGACCTTCAACGGCGGAGCTGAACTCGCGGGTTCGGGAGGGGTACGGGTGGGACCGCACTCTGCCCGGGGAGCAGAGCGGAGCCCAAGCAGAGAAGGGGCGAACGCACGCTGCGAAGAAGGAGGTTTTTATTCTGGTGCACATGGGGGTCCTTGCAGGGAAGTGTCCTCTTTGTGCAGGAGCGGCCGGCGCTGGCTGCTCCAGCCTTGCCCTGCCGGGTTCCTCCCCCGTTGGGATGCCGACAGCGAGAGCCCACGGGCTGTCACACGGCACACGTCATGTGGGGCAGCCCGACATTTCCCCCTGCGTCTCCTATCCCTGCGGACGAGGACCAAGGAGCATTCTCATGCCTTTCGCGACACCTTTCCGTACCAGCCGGGTGCTGGTCCCCGCCTCCCAGGTGTCCGCGCACCTCTGCCGCGGCCGAGCCGCACCGGAGCGGGGGACCCGGGGGGAATCCCCCCCCACCCCGCGCCGCGCTTTCTCCCCGCAGCTGCCTTGAAACACAAGATTTACCCCCGTGCGTCGAAGATGGGGGGGGGGGGGGCCGCCGCAGCCGCGCGCAGCCAATGGGCGCGGGCGGGCGGCGGGGTGACGACACGGGCTCGGGGCGCGGCGGCGCTTCCCGGCGGCGCGCGCGGCGATTGGCGGGCGGCGGCGGCGGCGCGGTGGGGACGGGCGCGCGGCGGCAGATGGGCTGCGCCCGGGGGGGGGCCCTCGGCGGCGGCGCGAGGCCGCGGCGGGGGACGGGCGGTGCAGCATGACAGCGGCAGCGCCAGGTAAGGCCGGGCGTCTCGGCGGGCCGGCGGCGGCCCTTCGGAGCTGCGGCCGGGGCCGCCCGCGGAGCGCGGTTGCCCGTGGTCGTGCGTGCGGTTCCCCTTCTCCTCCCGGTGGGCGGCGATGGGCGCGACTCCCGCCGGTTCGGGGGTGCCGCGCGGCCGCGGGGAGGGCCGGGCTGCCCCGGTGCCGGGGTTGCCCGCGTCTCGGCGGTTTCTCCGCTGCCGGCGGTGACACCTGTGTTACCGGGCAGCCTCCGCGTCGTCTGTAAATGGAGACCGGTGTGCGGGAGGGAGCTCCCGGCGCGGCCGCCCGCCGCACAGCCTCTGTCGGCTCCGAAGTTCTGTCAGCGCCGGCACCGGCCGTGAAGGCTGCCGCGGTGCCTGTGCGCCCCGTCTCCCAACAATGCAGCCTTCTGGGCTGCGCGGCTGCAGAGGAGGGAGAAATGCTGGGCTATAAATAACTCTGCCTTCCCCCCCCTTGTTTTCCCAATACTCTTTATTGGCCGCACGCATCCGACTGACCCCTTTAGAAACGCTGGCCGAGTTTGTCCCGAAATGCGTTCCGGGAAGGGTGGTCTCTGCCTCCGCTGCACGCACACGGTGGTGCCTGATGCCACACTGACGCTGGTCCCTGTGCTGGGTTGTCCCTTTGTCCCAGGCTTGTACACCAGCCAGCCGGGGAAGTGCTCCAGCGCGATGCCTGGCTGCTCCAGGCGTCGCTCCGCCGGTGGGGGATGCGCTGGGCCTGAGTGCCCCCTTCTTGGCCATTGCGAGAGTTTTCAGATCCGGTTTTCACCGGTGCCAGGAATGAACCCTGTTTTAAATAGTGATGTGTTTAATGTAGGAGGCTGAGGGAATTCAGAGCTGTGGCTTCAGAGTGAGCAACGTCTGACGGAGCCCATGGGCCTGAGCTGGGAAGAGCAGGGCTATTTCTGGACTCACAACCCCAAAGGGTGTTGGGGGGGGGGGGGTTGGATCTTGTCGCTCCCCACGTGGCTCCATTTGCTGGGGTGGGCACAGTGTGTGTTAGGAGCGAACAGCCTGGGTGTCTGTGCGGAGAGCTCGGCAGACGGCCCTGAAGGCTTCGTCCCCCTCATCTGCTGATGCCCCACCTGCCGAATTCGTTGCTGGGCAGAGATTTCAGGAGAAAGGAGTCCGCTTTTTATTTTCCTTCTGGGCACCATCGGCGATGACGTTCAGCAGAGGGAACCAGGAGGCTGGAGATCAAAGTGGGCTTAGCTGAGTGACTTTTGGGCTGACATGAATCGCCCCAGCGTGAGGAGGAGGAGGGCGAGCTGTCGGGAGGGCTGGGGGAGGCTGCAGGGCCGGAGCCAGGCCGCTACCTGCCTGCCTCGGGGAGAGAGAAGGAAACGCTGCTGCCTTGATGAGATGAGATCTTCTCCCCTGGCTCCTCCTCTTGTGTGAATCCACCTTCTCCATGGCTGTCAGGCTGGAGGAGCGGGCCTGGGGACAGCTGCGAGGGGCAGGAGCAGCCCGGGAGGAGGCCGATGTGCCAAGGGCCCTCAGGGGGCAGCGAGGCTGGCTGGGACCCCCGACTAGGGCAGCTCGCAGTGGGAGGGCATGCCAGAGGGGACCGCAGTGTCCCCTGAGCAGGAGGTGGTGTGGGACATGCTGGCAGGGAGCAGGCCCGCCATGCAGAAGTGGCACTGGGGATTTTCAAGCACCTTTGCCCCATCTCTGGCCATATGGCTGCAGAGGAGCCTCTTGCGTCCGAGAAAGGTGTTCAGTCACAGGTTACCCCATGGCGTGAGCAGGAAACGAAGTAAATCAGGAATGGGGGATGATTGGCTTTAGGCTTGGGACATGGGCTGGTGGGTTGATGGAGGCTGGGGAGTGAAGGTTGCCACAGTAGGTTATGTGCATGGAAGGGAAGGGTTGCCCTGAGCCGGGTGAGCACAAGCTGGCGAGGGACAGTGATGCTGGTGGCTGCATTAGTTGGAGCTGCCTTCCTTGAGCGGGAGTCTGGGCAGAGTTGCTGGTGGCAGGCACAGTGCGGGGGACTGCGTTTGGGGGGTGAGGGGCTGCAGGCAGCTGCTTCTGGGCTGCACAGCAGTTTGTGCTCTGAACTGAGACCTGCACGAATGGCATTTCTTCACTCTGGATAACTAAAAGTAAGTGCCAGTAGCTCCTGGGAGCCCTGAGCTCCTGTTACAGGATTAAGTTTCCAGCCTCATAGGCCACCACCGCTTGCAGCAGCAACAGTTCAGGAGGCAGCTGTGGCAGCAGTGCCGCAGGAGGCAATACCCAGGGTGAGCTCCTTTGGCTGTCACAGACCCTGTGCTCCGGCTTTGTTCACCTCAGGGCTTTAGCATGAGCACACTGGCTTCTTGTAGGGCATGTCTGAAAGGGGCTTTGGGCCCTCTAAGCTAACAAGCCCAATGAGACTGTGTAAAGGGGTCCCACAGAAGCTGGTGAGCATTTTGCTGTTGATGACAGTGAAGAGAACTTTACCTCTCCAATTTCTCTGTAAGGATCTGACCAAAAACTCATATTTAAAAGTACGTGGAAGGTGAAGTCCCCAATGTCCTGTGTGTCCTGAGCGAGCTCACAAGGTCTAGAAGAACAAAACTTGGCGCAAGAGGTCGTCTTCCTCTGCCCCCCCATATTTCTTTGCAAGTTTTGTGCATACGGTTACAGGGGTGGGTGAGACAAACTCAGCTCTGCAACATATTGTTTGCCATAAGCCCAGCTCCTGTGTTAGCCATCTCCTGGCCTGGCAGCATTTGCTCCGAGAGGAGAGCTGGTTTGTGGTGATGGTCCCGTTTCGGTTCCTGTTCCCTCTACCTGGAAGCTTTCTCCTCCTTTATTACTTTTCAATTGTGACTGTGGATCCATGCGTTCCTGGAGCTGTCTGTGTTCTGTGATCAAAACCAGCCTGGAAACTGGAGATCTTTCAGATCTGCCTCCAACTCCTCCTTCATTTTAGCCATGTCTGCACAGAACTGGTCACAGGGGAGATGTTGCTAGATTTGGCTTCCGCTTCTGCTCTGCTTGGACTCCCTGTGACTTTGGGATGTTAACCCTGCTGTTGGTTTGTGCCTAGCCGGTTTGAGTACTGATTTCTGTTCTTGCTGTGCTGCACAGCGGGCACATGGGAGCCTGCTGTGATCGTCCTCTTTCATTACCTGTCTTAGCTCTTGCAAAAGGCGCTGGAAGCTTTTTTCCCAGGAACTTAATGGGCAGGGGGACAGAGTGAGTGGGTGGGGAGAGAGAAACAGGAAATAAACCTTTTCTGCTCGCCAATACTATCGTGTGTGTAGCATTTCCTTCTGCAGCTTTATTTTGGTTTTTTACCTTTCAGACACGAACAGTTGAGCTTATGTGTCTTCTGTTTCTTCTATGTTTACTTTGACGTGCCTGATGCTTGAAGAACGGCATTAGGCCAAGTGCTGACTGGTAGCTCTCCTTGGGTCTGGGTCAGCGCGGGTGGAGATGCTGATGTGAATGTCCGGTCTCAGACCTGCTCTCGCTGATGTGTCTCCTGTTCCTGGCAGTAATTTATAATGGAAAAACATGGCAGAAGTATCTGTGGTTTGCTAGTGGCTTGTCTCAGTGCTTTGAGTTTTGGAGCTCTTTTCCGAGTGAACATCAAGTGTAACTTAGCTTTGGCAGTGCCTTGTTGCTGAATTAGTCTGCTGGGTTTCCTGGGACAGGACATTGACTTGCAAGGTGGCCCTCACCACCTCAACCAAGCGGTGTGGTACACGGCAGGTGGGTATCCCTTGCCCTGGGCAAGCAGCATGGCATCCACCTAGTCATTCCTGCTGACTGTCATCCAAGAAGCCTATGATCTTGTTGATGTGGTCTTGCGTCCCCAGCTACTGGAGCTCTTGACCCCGGGAAGCCCTGGGCAGGAGACAGGCGGGTCTGCCTACAACTGCTCCAGGTCTTCTGGCTCTTGGGTTGGGAGGATCTTTTTTTCAGCATATGCCACCAGCCCTACCTGCAAGTCTGGCTCTAGGAGCAGTGGTCTAGGAGCACCTCTGGGTACTCCAATGTCCGGTCTCATATCTTCCCTTTTGGAGGCAGACTTAGGAATCGTGTCCCCCTTCAAACAAGGGCATGTCTCTCTCAGTTGAGAAAGCTCTGCCATGAATGATGCTTAGCATGAGCAGATGTTATCTGTTGGTTTGTCTTGCTCTAATGACTTATCATCAAGACTCTGTGCATTAAGTACTCAAGGGTAAAATAGTGCTGTTATGTAGTCAATGGGCTCATTTCCCAACATTATATTTTATTGTCAATTGCTTATCTAGCCGCGTATTGACAGATGCAACTGACTCTTGACTGATCCAGAGCAAAGCACTTCTCTGCTCTGGAATCTTTGCTGTCAGCGACACAGTTTGAATAGTTTGCACTACTTCCATGTGACAGTGCTGGGTTTGGGGCTCTCTGTGCAGTGCAGGTGCAGGACACTCCAGTATGAGGCTTGCAGAGGTGGGAAATGGCCAAGGTAAGGTTGGATACGCCTCCTTTACTCTGTCTGCTCTGGTCTTGCATAATTTTCATTGCCATCAGAAGCAAATTAAGGCAATTTGGATCCCAAAACAAGTGCTCAAGGAATCTTTGGGGAAGTTTTACATGTTTCTTCATAAGCAGAGAAATGGAAACAAAGATTCTGATATGACTTCTGAAAGCGGTATCTTGCACGTGGCCAGTGGTAGCTGTGCTTTGAGCTTGCTGCACATGCATGTGCTTGGCTTTCACACCAGACAATGTACTGAAAGGTCATTTTTGTCCAGCCTAATGTTCCCTATGAGCCTGACAGTAACTGCCATTTCAAGACGGTAGTACAGCACAGGCTCCAGAGCCAGACCAGTCTCATTTTCCTCAAGTGCTGAAGATGCTCTGGCCCCTGAGCAGACTCACTGGTGCTTTGCAGGGTGTGTGTGCAATTGGCTGCATGTGACATGGGGAGTACTGAAACATTTTCTTGTCATGTCACCTGGGCATGCTTGCTTCTCTGGACAGTGCTGGTGAAGCGGCAGCAGCCGTGCCACCCCCAGTCCCTGACCCTGCGCTGGCGTGAATGAATTGTTGTTTGCTTTATTTGGGAAGGGCATTGGAAAGTGCTTCTGTGTGTCTCTCAAGGGGAGTAAAAGGCCTAAGGTTTTACATTTTCTGTCTCCTCCTTCTCTATTCCCTGTTGTGAAGGAGAAAATCCTCCAGATCAGAAATTTTCCAGGCTCTTCCCTGCAGTGATTCAACCTGCAGTGCCCAGATGCCAGCTCATATTTATCAGGTGCACCCAGCCGCTCCCCAGATGAAACATGGGGCTGCTGCTGCGTGGTAAACCTGAGAGGGAAGAATGGAAGACACACAATTAAAATCTGGGGCACTTGCTAAAACTGTTTTTAATGTCTCCTGCCCTCACAAGCAGAAGATTGTGGACTTAGATTTGGGATGCTCTTGAAGTGTCACCAGAAAAGCTGTCAAATGTGTGCATGCAAAAATAAATGGAGCCCTGGAAAACGCCTTTAATTGTGATTCCGCTCTGCACAACACAGATTGTCATGCTTTGAGCTCAGGTTCGTTTGTATCGGGGACAGACATTGATGCAACAGCTCCTATTGGAGCATGAATATTTCAACAACTGAAACGATGCCTGCCTGCTCCAGAAAAGAGCTGCTTACATCCTCGTTTGATCTTTTTAGCAAGCCTATCCAGCTCAGGTTGGCATCCTGGTTATTTCTGTCCTACAGATACTGCCTCTGTTAGCTACGACTCTCCTCTCTTCATTGCAGAGGCTCTGGGAACTCAACTTGGACAGAAGTGAGATTTCTAGCAAGAAGAAAGACTGAAGTGGCCAGAATTTGTTCCCTGTTTTGTTTCTTTTTGACGAGGCACCTTGCACATCATAGGATCTGTGGAGCAGAAAGAGGTGGGGTAATGTTTGGAAGTATCTAGGGTGGCAGTCTGTGTTGACAGTCTTGTCCTTTGATTTCTACCCCTTGTCCTGCACCGCACCTTCTCTCCAGGCTTGTGTTTTCTCTCCACTTCTTGCACTAGGGAAGTGCAGAATCCTCTTCTTTAGTGGCATTAATGAATGATACGAAGCAGTTCAGAAGGAGTAAGCTGAGAGCGGAGCCTTATTCTTTTCTGCAGTATATTGACAGTTCATGCACAGAGGTTGTGTCCTGAACCCTGCTTTTTGAAAGCTATAGTGACATTGAAAGTCTGGACCGCCTAGTACCATTGTGTGTTTCTGAAGTAAAATGTTTCCAAAGCATCTAATTAGGGGGCGTTTCCTACAGCCATGATCCATCATGCAGACAGTGAGAGCTTTTGAGCAGCTTGTCCTTCAGGGCATACCCTGGCTTCTCCTGTGCTGTGTGGAGCACTCCGGACACTTGGGGTGAATGCCAGCCTGCTTCATGTAATAAGGAAAAGCAACAGGAATCTGGTATGAGGTAGTTTTCCAGTTCTAAGTCCCTGGAGTGGTAAGATCCCTCTGCTCTTACTTAGTGAAGCAACAGCATGTGGGTCAAGTTTCCAGGCCCACAAGTGATGCAAGAGGTCAGTTACCTGGTTCTTGAGTTGGTTTTTTTTTTTGAATGGTATTTCATGGTGTTTCCATTGCTGATCCCAGGAGAATGGCAGAGCCTGGCCTTATGGGTACAGCTGGACCTGTGTGATCCTCTGTTTGAGGAATACATCAGTCAAAGGGGTTATCCTGAGTATAATCGCTTGCGTACCAGAACAGAAATTAAATGTTGAGAGTTATAGCTGTGTGTGTACCCAGGAAGCAGTCTGGCAAACGTGGTCCCAAAGTCAACCCACAGCAGGACTTAATTTTGGACAGGGAGAGCTAAAAATGGTGCTCTTACATATTCCAAACAGCCTCTAAAGCATAAGTTCTCATCAGGCTGATGGCTTTTATTGGTGGGGTCGTTAGGCAGAAGATGCTTTGCACTGGTCTGTGCTGCAGCATTAGTCAGACACTACGATGTGATCCATGGAGCTGGCCGTGTCTGCCCCTGTGCCACAGAAAGGGTGGCTCTGCCTGGACCAGGCTCTCTTCCAGTGTGCTTGCTTGGGTTTTGAACATTGGCACAGGAAGGCAGTGAGCAGTAGCTGCATGCTTTTAAGCATTTTTCTGCACTCTGAGCTTCTCAAAGCATATTTTCTGTGAAAACCTTTCAATGTTTACACTAAAAGGCTGAAAGTCAGGCCTGGAGAAAAAGCAGAGATGTGTTGAGGCATGATCTGGCTGCTCCAGAGGGGCTGGTCAGACACGCTGGAAACACAAGGATGAAGTCAAATGTCCAAGGTCACCAGTCGGGTGCTGGCAGAGCAATGGAAGATACCAGTTAGAAGCAAACATGATTGAAGTTTTGTGTCCTGAGCTTGCTGTGGGGAACATGGTGTTGGTGTGGCCAGGAACCTTGCAAGCCTAGGCCAGTAGGTGCCTAAATGATAGAATTTGGGTCTGTGGCGACTAATGAGGACGATTTACGGTGGAACATTGCTTCATGTGTCCTTTCCCAAAGCAGACCTGTGGTGCTTCCGTCCGGCAGTGCTAGGGAGAGAAGAGCCTGGCACCCCGAGGCTGCCCAGGCTCATTCGAAACACACACACTGGAGGAGGAACACGCTGGATGAAGAATTGCTGCTTGTGACGTACGAGGTGTTAAACGCGTCTGATACAAGGAGCTTGTAGAGGATCTGGATTCAGGATGTGCTTGTGCATAGCAGAAATGTTCTGTTTTGTGACCGAGCAGAAGGACAAGCCCCCCCGCCCCTCCCCGCTCAGCCACTGGTGCAGGCTGGCTGCCGAGCCAAGTGTTGCGGGTAGCCGTTACACAGGTGGCCACGGAATGCGGCAGGATTTACCAGGGAAGGTGTGGAGTCTGGGGACTGGGGATTTAAAGGCTCTTTTAGGCACTTTGCGTTGCATTTCACTTGTACGTGTTTGGGAGGGGTGTCCTTGCATGCGTATATATCACATGCAGACGTATGGCGAGTTGCTGTGTGTTTGGTCTGAATTTAGAAAACAGTGATTTGGAGAAAGAATCCTCCAGGAAATGTTGTTTTTGCAGCACGAGCCTCTTGACTGTGATTTCGGGGGGAGGGAGGAGTGGGAATGAGGGGGAGGCTCACTGAGGTTTTCTTGTAGCGTTTTGGGAAAACTCCAGCCAAGGCCCACATACAGTGCAATGAATCAGCCACCCTTTTTGCCATAAGTGATTGGAGCTCTAGCTGCATTGCAGTTTTGATGTACGGCTAATACACTTTTCCTTGGTTAATTGAGAAGAAACACCGCAGTAGACGCATGATGTTGAGTTGGCCAGTTGTACGGAGTCTTTGAGCTAGCAGGGAGATGTCGCAGGCTTCTTCCCGAGATGCTGGAATTTGCTGCAAATTGCAGTCCATCCTCTGGTCTGAAGGCTGTCGTTGCTGTTCATCTGCTGTACAAAATACATTTCTTGTTGTATACATGTGCAGAGGGCACTAAGCTGGCGTACGGCACTGTTGCTCAGTGCAGAGTTTCCTTGGAAGAGTCTCGTTTTATAACAACTTCAACAGAACAGGAGTGTTCTTAGATGAACGACGATCCCGTGCTGACAGATAAAGCATTTTGGCCTTCTCGCTTTCCTGTAACAAAACGAAATTCACTTGTTTTCTAAAGAATCTGGTGCCAGTTCAGACTCAGAGCTTTCTGTGTCTGCTGTAGGCTTTCCACTGGGCTCGGAAAACTTACCAGACAAGCTCAGCATTCACCAGTGGAAGTATCTGGGGTAACTGGAGGGCTTCCTTGTCCTGGAAACAGGACATGTAGCAGTTGCCCTTGGCAGGCTAAGACTTGCTAAATGCCTTTTATTTCCTGTTGGAAGCCTAGTTTTATGTGGAAGGACTATATTACTTACGCAGCTGTAGTATCTGTTGGTAAATATTGGTTTTAATAATACAGGCTTCACTTTAGCAGAGTAACAGCGAGGGACGAATGTGGAGCAGTGAAATAAGCTGTTCTGGGGCAGTAACATCAGTGTTCTTTTACAGTGTTTTAAAGGGTAAATGCTGAACCTATTATTTTCATAGCATTTGAAAATTCATTAGAAACAAGTCCCTTTGAGGAACCCCTAGTCATAAATTTGATTAACTCAGCCTTGGAGTTTTAGTCCTGGCCACTGCTTCACTAAATGCTGTCTAAACAGAGAAAACAAGCCCAGCCTCAAGTTACTGTTTCACGGGATTGCTTCACATACGAGCAGCCTGTGGCCCTCTTCCCTCCAGTTCTTCTGGGGGGAAGGAAAACAGTCAAAGAAGGTACAAACGTAAAGTCTTCATGGGGGGCAAATAAAAATGGTTGGCTCCGTAGTATTTTGCACCTGAAATGAGACACGGAAGTGGCCATTTCTGCCCTGCACCTTTGTAGAGGGCGGAGGGGATCTTTGGGTGTTTGGAGTTGCAAACACATTGAAAGCAGAACGGCACCACCTTTCCATGCATACTTAGCTGAACGACGTGCCTGCTCGCTTGGTTCAATGTGTTATGTGTATCTGGAGACAGGTTATATCCAGGCCAGCTAGGCTTAAGTTTGCTCTTTCTCTCTCCAGTTCACTGGACAAGTGTTTTACGTTTTCTTCAGCATAACTTTAAATGGACATTATTTTACCCTGTCCTGGAAAGGAGCTGGTATCTCCACCACTCATGCTGTCATGTAAGTAACCTTTTTCTTTTCTGAACAAGGTCATTACATCATGATGCAGTAATCCTCTGCCTGTGGGATAAACCATCTTCTCTGTCAGTGTCTCTGTCTACTGCTCTTATCTGTGTTTGTTCTTTCTTAAAGTGTGCATGGGGGAAGGAGAAATGAGGGGAGAGCAGAAGTTTTGATTCTGGCCTGTTAAACTATGTTTAGAGAGAATAATGCATGGGTTGAGAGATGCAGAGGGCTGTTGTCTCACAGAGCTATTGCTTTGATACTTTATCCACAAAGTGAAGCTCCAGAGCCTTAAGTCAGAAGAGCCTGGGGATGAAATTACACCTTTGCCAGGCTCTGACAGGTTAAACTTTACGGAGATGCAGGTAGCAAATTATCCGCAGACTGAATTGCAAAGGAGGGCTTTAAAAACCTGCTGGGGAGATTGAGTGGATAAAAATAGTTACTTCTCGCATCCCTCTTCTTGTCTGTAGAGCTAAAAGCAATCTACAAAGGAAGGACGTCATTATCTTAGTCTCAGCCCAGAGGAACCTGAGGGATGGAGCAATGCCACTGTGGGTGGAACAGGTCAGCACAGGAGCCAGCAGCAGTACCCAGCCATCTTGCTGCCTGCCCCATTGCCTGCCCATTAGACTGAGTTGCCTCCCTACAGTTTCTAATTTGTCTTGGATGAGTCTGTGTGCTTTTTCCTGAGTCAGTTTACACCACAATATATCATTCATGGCCAGCCTGGGGCA
Organism: Bucorvus abyssinicus; assembly: GCA_009769605.1. Classification (NCBI taxonomy): domain Eukaryota; kingdom Metazoa; phylum Chordata; class Aves; order Bucerotiformes; family Bucorvidae; genus Bucorvus; species Bucorvus abyssinicus. The sequence goes on along the minus strand of CM020039.1, from coordinate 3,220,503 downwards.
TGCCCGATGAAGTATGGTTCATAACTATTTTTGATTCATTTATAAAGGGATTAGGTGACGTGGTTGCCTGGACAGCAGACTGTACTTGGTGACCCGGCGGGTCTCTCCCAGTCCTGTGCTCCTGTGTAACCTGAGGTGATGCCATCAAAGCTGCTTCAAGATGCCAGTGATGTAATTTCAAACTGTCTGGCCTGAGCGCCAGTCAAGTCAGGGAGGCTGCACATGTGTAAGATGGGATTGGCTTTGATCCTGTCTATTTTGCCCAAATAATAAGTAGCAGATAGGCAGGGTTTGATTCAAAATGAAACCAGTTAACTGAGGAGAGAAAGCAGAGCAGATGTGTTGGTAGTTGTTTCCATCTTTCACCTTCCCCGAGAGAAAATAGCCTGTCGTATTTTACCGAGCAGCTCCGAGGTCCGTTGCAGATTAAGACAAATAACTAAGTTGAGTCATCAGGTTGTGGTGTCTGAACAAACTACTTGAAAAGATGTCAGGCCCTCACTGTGGGTGGATGTTAGAGTGGCAGAGCCATCGAAGAATCACATCTAGAATCACATGAGGACCACACTGTTACCGTCATGCCATACTTCAGAGCTGTTCAGAGCATTGCAGTGATAGAGCACGTGTCCTCCAAGCTGGAAGTGATAGACTCCCGTAGCTGTCAGCAGGACGGGAGTCTGATGGACACCTTGCAGGGTGTGCTGGCGTGGGCACAGATCTGTGCTCACATGCTGTTGCAGCTGTCAAAACAGACGTGCATCAGGTTGCTTGGAGTGCGAGCAGAGGAGCTCGGATTGGGCTGGGCCCATCTGTGGAGACTGAGCCGTGGCTAAGCAGCCCCTGTTCCAGTCAAAAGACACACCAATAACAACCACTATATCCTCATGATAATATTTCTATGCTTTGTACTTGTCCATAATTTATTATATCCCCAAATCCAGAGTCTTCTCATAGAGATTGCATTGTCGACAGCATCCTCATCCGTGTTTCTGATGCCTCTGCTGGTGAGTATAGGCTTGATGTAGTTTGGTCCAGTGTCAGAGGGTTTTAATGGAGGAGGGGAGATTTCTAAATTAGATTAATTCATTATGCTCTTTTATCATTGCCTGTTACTAGAAAAATTCTAGCAAATGAGTTCGTACTACATTTACATTACCGGTTTGCTTCTGTTTAATTCCAGCAGAATCTCTGGACCCAGATTCCATGGGGATGACTGTGTTGTAGGCAAAACATTGTCACAGCAGAACTTCCCAGCCATTAGTTAGGATAGCTTTGACTTTTCTACCAGGCTACGTTTCAGAGCAGCATTGATTTTCATTTCTTCATGTAACTTGCCATTTGCTGAGTTATACCTGAGAGCAGCTTTCTCCTGTCCTTAAGGGGTCGTTCTGCGTATGTGTGTGTTTGAAAGCTGCAGAATGACACCTTAAAAAGAAAGTCCTCTAAACATGCTTAGCTGAGTGTAATACCTTTCCCTTTGAGCTTAAAGCCAAATGTCATAAAAACAACTTCCAGTGCTTTGATGTGGGCTCATAATTTTCTCATTCATGCTATTAATATTGCATGCCCACTTGCTCCGTGGTGGGTGTCAGCGCTCGCTAGCAGCAGCCGTCTGTGAGAAAGGAGCTGCTTTCTGGCATGGACTAAAATTTAGGCCAGCTGTGGATGCTGGAACCACATCTTAGAGACTATCCCTCTGGGTTCTCCCTTCCCTGTGCTTTGCCTGAGACTCTGCACCAAGCAGAATTCCTGGTACCCAGGATCCCACAGCCTGTGGAGCTGCTGCGTTCCTCTATTCATGTCTGTGCCTCACACTCTGAAGGCAGAAGGTAGGGCCTGAATTATCACGGCACTGAGCTCGGGCTGTTGTCATTCCAGAAAGCTGATAACCTGCAACTCGAGGGACTTACCCGTTTCATTCCATTTAACTGTGAAGTTGTTACCAGCAAATGATGCTCCTGTTCAGTTTGGGCAATACTCGAATCTTGACGTCTCCCCCTGCACCCATTCAGCGCAAGTGATGTTTTATAGGTCTAGTGAAACAAGTGAAAATGCAATTGCGACTCTGTCCTGATAGTTTGGCAGAAGCCAGTTTTCCTGTATTTTTTCCTGTGATGTTGGAAAATTCCATGTTAGCACTCTGCCCTTCAGCTTTAATTCCTGGAAATAGAAACAGGTTAGAATTGAGAGAGTGGGGGGAAAACAGACAAACTCCAAGCAGCATCCCAGGTAAGTCTTGTATATAGAGGATGTGTGTTTTGCCACTTGTTTTGCAGTCAGACTTCTGGGATCTGAATGGATTTTCAATCCTGTGTCAGAGCTCAGTGGTGAGATTCCTTTGAGCAGAAAATAATGGGTTAGTACTGTTCTCTTCGTCTACGTTAACTATCTCACTAGGGGTTTCATGACACACCTGCTATACCAGAGGCCAGTCCTTATGAAAAATAATGGCCTTTGGCCAAATCATGCCTCCAGTTATGCGGGCTGACCTCAAGTTTTCATTTAATTTACAGATTGAGGTTTATAAAATAGCTGTGTTTAATGACTGCATCTATTCTCATCTTGGTGTGACCCCTAAATAGCATTTGCCATAGGAGCACGGTCTCAAGATTTCTGCTATTTTCCAGCACATGTTCATCCTTTCCATAGCTCCCTTTCAAAGTCCTTTCCCCACACAAGATGTCCTTTCTCAAACACAGTTCTGGGGACAGGCATTTTGCAGATGGCTGCAGGCGTAGGCCAGTCACTCAGAAAAGAGCTTCTACCTTGGAGGTGTTTCCTTAAAGACAGTGAAAAAAATGCATGGTTCTGCTGTCCTTCTAAAGTGGCCTTTAGAAGAAAATAATCTTGTTTCTTTGAGGGCAAACAAACCTTCTGCAGACTTAGGAAGTGATTCATCTCCATTTACACAGTCTGCAGTATCAGCTTGTCAGACTGGGATCATATGTTGCACTTTATGGTATAATGCCCCCGAACGTGAATCAGATCAAGGCACTCTTAGAGTCTGCAGCAGCCAAAGTTGTATTAGTGCTAATGATAATTGCTAAAAGGGTATAACGATCTACCCAGGTAATCACGGCTGAGTTCTGTCAGTAACACTGAACGCTAACCTTCTGATAAAGGCCCCAGCTTTCAGCTGTTGTGACAGAATCTGCCTCTGTGGCTGGTCACACACTGGCCACCTCTAAATGTTGTGTGGGACCAGAAGACATTAGGTTAGAACCAAGGTTATGCTTTTCTTCCTCAAACTTCTCTGTCATAGAAATTACTGGAACTACTCAAAGGCAAAGGGGCGGAGAAACTTTCCTCTTCAGCTCGCAAGTCATCAGAGATTTGTATTATCTGATGTGAATCCTATTTCGGATTTAAAGGAATGCAGCCCCAGATCCTTCAGCAGCTTCCAACTTCTCCATTGCAAATACCAGAACCACCGTTTAACCCCCACTGTGGTGATCTCTGGGAAGAGGCCAGGGCGTGAACAGGCTGTAGAAGCACCGGTCGCTGTCTCAGTTATACCGGTGGGTTCTTGATATTTGGCCAGGCCCCGAAGGTAATGTGCAGGAATATGTGCTTGATAAGTCTAAGTAACTCTTGCTTAGCAGACGACTGGAAGTATTTGCTCTCCACGGGGATGGCGAGACACATGCAACCAGAGCGGGATTCTCTCGGGAGCTGAGCACTGCCTTCCGTGTGCGCCTCAAACAGGCAGTCATTTCTCTGCCACCTTGCTGAGTCCCACCATATTCTTTGAATGCAAATGAATGACGTTTGGTCATGGCTGGCAAGAAATTTATGGTTGAGATGTTCAGCACAGGAATTCTATTTCAAGGAAGCCCAAGGAGTAAAGGCAGGAATGGTACTGATGCAGATGGAGGCCTTGTGCGAGGAGCAGAAGGGCTCTGCAGTGAGGTCTGGTGGTGGTTTCTGCTCAGGCTGGCATTTCTTTCTGAATGAAGATTGAGACGAGCTTTGTTTTACCAGAGAGAACATGGAGGCTCTCTGTTTCATAGGTAGTTGCTGTTTGTTGTCCTCTTCGTAAAATTCTTGATGAAAGAAAAAATTCTTTATGGCAAAAAGTGCTCATTCCAAGTAAAACAAGAGGTGGTGGCTTGAAACAGAGTTAAGTATTTCTAGGAGAGGCATGAAATGTACTCTATTCTCAGTGCGTGTCTTAATGCCACATCTTAGATTTTCCTTGATAGCATTTCTAATCAGCAGGCCCTCCCTTATCCATACTCTACTTTAGTGGCAGTTTAATGACATATAATTATATTGGTTCTTTGTCACTCAACTTGCCAATCTCTTGGAAGAAAGAATGGAGAGGGGAATTTATTGCCTCTCTGTCTCTTGGTGTTCTGCAACACAAATGCCCATTTTGCCAAAGCCTTGGTGAAGGTGCAGTATCTGAAATTGCAGGTGATTGCACACTTAGAAACGGAGGTGTTGCACGCTGCCTGCACTGATAATCTAGCCAAGTCCTTTTAATACCACGTTCTCCTAGATCCACAGTTTGGTAAAAAGGGGATTAGTGAGATAGCTGGATGATAAACGGTAATTCCTCATGTGTGCACAGACAGCACTCGCTCGCACATAAATTGGATTTTTGACAGCTGTTGCCAGCAAGTTCTCAAAGCAGATTTTTTTCCTGAGGATAGATAGGTAAAGAGTAGAGGTGTGTAACTCCTGGGGCACCAGAACAGCCGCAGTGTTCTCTTCCAGGGTGTGAGGTGACACTCCAGCTCAGAGGGGTGCTTCTCCCTTCTAGCTGCTCCATGGAAGGCAGTGTGGGCCAGCCACTCACCAAGGCACCTGCTGCTGGGAGTGGGCTGCGTCCTGTGCTGATGTGCCCCTGGAAGAGCAAACCTGGGTGCATCTCTAAGAACTGCAAGCACCGCCTTGGTGCAGAGTAGATGCTTCCTTTGGTCTTTTGACTTAAAAAGAAATGAATGTAATCCGTCCTGTCTGTCTGGGAGGAGGAAGTAGTGGAGTTGTCAGAAGAGTGGTGGAGACTTAACTGATTCTGTTTTAAATCACATGCTTTGAGTGGTGTGGACACCCGGTGTAAACATGCTTGTGGAAATTCCAGCCTTTGCTTCGATTCATTTTGTGCAGTGGAATTGTCAAATTAAGTAATCCTGGCTGCTGAAAGAGTTAGGACTGCTTTAAATGTGTTGTCATTAAGGTTTAGATTGTAATAAATCATTTTCTAAGGGGAGTCTGGCCAGTGTCTTCTGTGTGGTCAGTTTGGGTGAAGAAGCTGAAGGGAATGCTGATGAGTTCCAGTAGATCCAAGTGCTGGTGGTCCTCTCCTCCCCTCTGGTGGAAGTTACCGTTCTTAGAGCCAAGTTGCCAGAATGTGTGCCTCAGCCTTTGTCACTGTGGAGTTGGAAAGTCAACCCAAATCCCTTCAGTGGCACTTTGGGCTAAGTCAGCAGATGCTGTGTACAGACACATCTCCCTTTCTGCCAGCTTTTCTGGGTGAAGAGTAGCTTTTGGCAGAAGGGCTTCTTCAGATAATCTCACAGGGCAGAGTGATGTCACGCAGCAGATTTGCGCATTAAGAGCATGTGGCCCTGAGCCCATCTCCAGAGCTCTCTTAAAAGGTTCTAGGCCAACGTCATCGTTTGCTTGTTATAACTCACACGCTGTGCTTGGAAGAACTGATTCATGTTCAGTCCAGCATCACAGGTTCATAGGAAGGACCGATCCAAGTTGCCTGTGGCACGTGTGTCAGAGAGCCACGATAATAATGGGAAATGACAGCCACACCTCACCTGCTCCCTTTTCCAACCATTAACTAATGAACAATCTGCCCAGAATACCTGCGAGGTGGCCAGCAGGCTGGTTCTTTGTTGGAGGGAGCCTGAGTGGAGGTTCTAACATCCTTGGACTCAAGAGCTCAGCCTATGATACTCTGGTCACTGTGTGTACACAGCACCACTTGCAGGGAAGTGGGACCTCAGCTCCTTCCCTGTCCAACAGCCAGGTAGGAAATGGTTTTCCCTTCTATATCTCCCTGGCACTAAGACCTTCTAAAGCTTTTCAGGAAAGAGTGGGAGTGGAAGAAATGCTATTAAGAAGTTTTCCAAAACAGTGGACAAACTTTTTCCTGGGTAATGTGCATCCCCTGCCAGGATACTTGGCAGGCTCATGCCTACACTGAACCCAGGTTTCCCACTCCTATTACCAGCCCCAAGTCCGCACTTTCTTTGGCTGCTAAGGGAACAGAAATGGTGTTCCCTTCCCCTTTCATCCAGAGATGTGTCCTTCTGATGAAGGCTTCCAGAACAGTGGCATATTCCCATGAAAAGATTCTCTTTCAAGCCACTGACATGTAACCTGCTGAAAAATTCATGACCAGCTCTAGTCAGAGACCTTGGCTGTCCCAGGAGCACGGCCTGTGCCTGTCGGGTTGCGACGTGCCTGCAGGGAGGCAGAATCCTAAGTACAGGATCAGTCCCAGGTGACTAGGGATTTGTTACAGCATAATTGTAGCTACTGAGAAATGAGGGAATTGAGGCACACTGTAATTATGCAATTGGCCAGAGTCCCTGTGATAAGTCAGTTACGGAGTGGAAGAGAGCATCAGAGTCCTGGTGCTTCCTCCTGTGCTCCTGCATGGCGAGGCAGGACGGGAGAAGCCCTTCAGATCTTTGGGTTTGTTTGGATGTTGAAGGCTGTATTTTAAAAGACCTTAGATCCCCTTGAGAACAGCAGAAATTATGGGAATGTCAGTAACAGGATAAAACAATTTTTTGAAAGAAATCAACCCCTAAATGATGTAATGAAGGGGCTCGGAGGCTGCAAACATGCAGAGGGGATGTGGGCAGCGCATCTGTCAGAAGAGTGTTCAGTAAGTGATGTGACCAAGTACACCTGTCCCTATAGCTGTACAAAGTGTTTGGATGTTAAAATATCAAGGTGAATATAGCACAGGGTGTGCACCTTTACAGGGAGAAGATAACCGTGTTGCTGGTAAGACAGTGCAGCAAACCACCTGATGACCCCGGAGTAGAGACCTTCGTCTGGACAGGCCTGTTCTGGATGGTGGATAGCTGCCAAATGCAGCAGGATGCTATGGAAGAGATGATTTTGCTGCCATTGTCTTCAACTGGCAGTGACTGCTCTTCTCTGGAGTACAGGAGATGCTTTGTCCAATTTAATTCAAAATATTGGGTGCTGTGTGTCCAGGGAGCAGAACACAGGAACTGTGGCTGCGTTTCTGGGTTGGAGAGCTGGCAGCTGCTGGGGGTGAGTGCTGGACAGCACGAGGAGGAGTTCTGAGCTCTTGGGGTGCGTGTCAGGGACAGGTGGAGTCACGTTTGTTAATTTTATCTCATTTTTACATCCACAGATTTATTAAGGCAATTTGGAGTGGTAGTTTAAGCCCTGTGATTGATTTCTGAGTTTGTAAGCTCTGTGCAGCCTGCTCTGGCTGGCTTAGATGATGAGCTCGGTTCGGCTGCCGACGCCGAGGGTGAGCTTTGTCTGGCACAGGCTGTGTGGGTGCAGTCTGCAGCGACTGCTTTAGCGCTTTTTCTCGTTTAGGCTGAAAGGCTGAGACTTTTGGCAGGGAAAAGCCCGGAATGCTGGCCCTGGCTCTGCAGACAAGTGTGTGGTGTGTACTAAGAATTCACTGATCGCTCCAGAAGTGCTTTGAGATTATTGGAGTTAGGGATTTACCTCTGTGGTGGTGTCAAGGGTTTACTTAATTGTAGCTGTGAAGGTCTTTGCAAACCTGAGATAAATGACTCTTCAGATGCACAAAATGTTATCGCTCTGTGTAAATATTTTCTAGATAATGGAAGAAAAATATTTTAAAACACACAAAGTAATACAGCAACAAGAACCATAAAGTGTCGCATTTATTTGGGCGCTGTTGCAGGCTGAATTGAATCTGAAGATAATTAAATGATGTGATGGCCCATGTTTTCCAGGGGAGGCTCATTCAAGTGCGCACACCATTCTGCGTCCGCCCAAATGAGACTCGCAGGTCCCGGGATGAAATGGAGAAGCGTGTCTGCTGGTACAGCAGGACTTCCATGTGCCAGGCGTGTGCAGAAAATGAGACAGGGCTGCCTGTTCTGAGCCACGGGCTTTGCCTTCGCTTGCTCTTTCTTCCCAGGGTTTGTGCATTTGGTAGCTGGCGCCTTGGCGTTTGGCCCCAGTGTGGCGGGCAGCCTGGTTTTTGGCCTGCTGAGCCTTAGAGATGCCCTTGACTTTGGTGGGAGCAGAGAGAACTCAGTCCTTCGCAGGACTTGGCCAAGCATGTGTGAGTCAGAGAAAGGGCAAGCAGCCAGGACGCTTTCCTCACAAAGGCAAGGAAGCTGAATTCATTCAGTTCTTAGAGGAGTGTTTAGCCCCTCAGATTGGAAGGCGCACAGAAACCTGATACATCATTACTGGAGTCTGTTCAGTGACTTCACTGGAATCAAATCAGACTCTAAATGTGCTAAAGTCTTTGCACTTTTAGCTGTAATGATGCTGCTGATAAGCAGAATTGAATTAAAGTTAATAGAGGAAAGAGCTGTCTTCCCTGTACTGTTATCTGGTTTCTCTTGATAGAAATGTCTGCATCTAGATTATTTTAGGTTTTGTTTTGTTTCCCTGTGGTATCATACTCTCTTTAATAAATAATTTGTGGTTCTTTCTTGTGACACTTTTCTTTACTCCTGAAGAGAGGAGATCCAGTTTCACATCCATTCTGGCTTTGAGGTGTGTAGTTGCAAACAGCTTCTACCATCTCCTTTCGTCTTAACGTTTCCTCCTGTTTACAGTTGTGCCTGCACCTTGGGAAAAGTTTACTTAATGCAAGGTAAATATTTTCTCTTCCCTGGTACGTGAAGGTTTTATTGTCTTATTTCATTTCTGATGGCAGATAAGAGCTGTTTGAGCTGCAACTAATGATTAATTTTGCAAAAGAACCTTCATTTCTTGAAAGTTGGAGGATACTTTTGCTCAGGTGTAGAGATTAAACAAGCAGCACAGGTGGTCACTGCCTTTTCGTAGAGGATGCTCTTAGGTTTCCCTCTGAAATTCAACACAAGGAGGGAAAACCCCCTGAACATGTACGCTAGTAGTTCCTTGGCTAGTTTTCCACTGTAGCTTTCTCCTAGCCCAGGTCTGTGTGTCTCTGGTGGGGTGGATCTCTGAGCCTCCGCACAGCGCTAGCAAAGACTGGGGAGTAAGCAGCTATTTTTTTGTTGCTGTAACTTGTTTCACCCAGGACAGTGGCACTTCAATGAGAATGGCTGGCAATGGCACATGTTCTAAGGACGTTGCTGGCTGGTGTATCAGGACTTGCAGTCTTGCAAATAGAAGACCGTATTTTTTCCTTGTGATCTGGCCACTCAAGAAGCCAGTATTGCATTACTGTCTGCAGCACTCTGAAATTGCTTGGGATCTCCCAGGAGAGTTAGGTAATAATTTGGTGTGTTAATCTGCTGTCTTCTCTTCCGCTGAGACATGCACACTGCATTCTGTAAAGTTTCTCTTTCTGCCTGTGTTTGCTGCCATTAGGGACCAACCGGGAAGTGCTGTACGCTGATGCTCTCTGAAGAACATGGGCAATTATCCCTTGGATGTACTCCATGGGGTTGTTTTCATGGTCCTTCCTCCTGGCTTGTGACCAGACAGTGCTGGTGACTAGCAAGGTGTGGATGGAAATGTCACATTCCAGGGAGCGTAGCTGGTGGCTCTTTTCTGTCTGAGCAAATGTACTTTGTGACCTGTTGGGTATCGGCTGGTAAATGGGATGTGTCACTGGCTTTCCATACTGAGTGTTCGTAGGTTTTCTTGTGAGGCATCTTGGTGCTGCCCTGAGCTGCCTTGTAGGACTTTGGTACCTCAGGACTGGGCAGGGAAAAGCAGGCATCTGCCTAAGGCTGTAAATTAGGGAGTAGCTGACAAAGTCATGCTAGGAGCAGAGCAGCGTCTTGTGCACCAGCTTCTCCGAGTGGCTCCAGAGATACAGACTCATCTAGGTCTCCAGCTCAGTAGCAGGCAGCTGGGGCTGTGCTACCTGTGTTCCCAGCTCCTGGCCGCGACTGCCTCCAGCCTTGCCCGTCTCCTGAGCAGCCCTTCCAGCTGGGGTGGGACCCGCTGTCTGGCCACTCTCCCTGAGATGACCCTGACCCCACCCTCTGCTGCTGAGGACCCTTGAGCCCCAGGGTGGAGGTTCTTGTTCCCTTAGCGCTGCCTATCACTGCAGCTTGTGCTGGTGGCCTCAGATGTTCCCAGGTTTCAGAGTGGTGGTGCAGAGTCTGCAGAACTCCTCCAGCTCAGGACACTGCAAGGTGCTCATCACATCTTTTGCTCTAGGAATTTCTTTAAAGGCCTCAGGGGTAAACTAACCTTACTAGGGACAGGCTCACTCAGAGATGATTCTTAGATCATGGTTAGTCTTTGTGACCTGTTGGTGTGGCTTTTAATTGGCTTAGTGTGTTCTGTGGTCTTTTTTTCTGTTCCAGTTTTTTAATCAAAGCTTCTTGTCTTCTAATGCCTTCTAGGGACATAAGTTTCTACGAAAATGATAATATTTCTTTATGAAATGTCTTTATCATTTCATGTTTGTATGGCCCTTCTGCCAAGCAGTGGATGGTTCTGTCATATTCTGTCAAGCTAAAGTGATAATGCCTCTGGTTTTGTGAGGGTTTTTTTTATCGACAGCTTGTATTTGCCCACTGACCTCAGAACATTTTTTTCTTTTATTATTCTACATTTTCAACGTTTGGTGGCACTTCTCCAGTCAAAGATTGGTGCTTATCATTGCGACTGGCTCTACGATCCAGCTGGAATCAAATTGGTCTTTGATTTAATGGCACAGCAGCAAACATAGCTGTAGGATGGCTGGCAGCTTCTTTTGCAGAGCCTGGCTATTGAGAGTGCAGCAGAACCTCAGCAGACAAACACAGAGATCCCTCTTTTCACAGGAGCAGCCTCAGTCACTGCATTCTCTTGTTATTTACTTTCTGGAGAAACTGCATTGTAAAGGTATTTGGAGCCAGATCGGGAGCCTCGCAGGCTCCCCTGTGAACTGGCAGGGTGTGTGTCAGGCTGTACCTGTTTTACTAGGGGACCTGTAGTATCTCGACTTACACATAGACACGATGACATACAGCTCTGTAACCAAAGCATGTATTCTTTTCTCTGCTTCATGATTTTGCCTAAACAATAGGGCCTTTAGACAGGTTCATTTTGTCTTGAGATCAGACAATGTTCTGGGTTTTTTTTAGACCCTGTCCCTGGCAACAGTGTCTTGGTCATTTTTCATGGTTTTCTGCCACTTAGTAAAATCATTTCACCTCCATTTTTTCTTTTCTTTTCCTCCTCAAGGACAGATCAGCCTACAGGGTCTGTTCTTGCTTTGGTTGACTTTTGTTTTGCCAGCAAACCCGCATTTCCAGAGGTTTGATACCCTCCCTCCAGTACTTCCAGTTTTTCAGTTCCTAGGAGGTACTTTGTGAGCCTTTTTCTCTTTCTCTTCTTCACTTGCTATCCAGGTGGTTGACACCGTATTGTGTTTACTGTGTGCTGGCTAACAATGTGATTGCTGTCAGGTTTCTGAAACTAAACTGGCTCTTCATTAGGTTCTTTAAAGTCTGATAGATCTGGTGAAATAGAAGCCACCTCCCACCTACGTTAACAGCAATGCAGAGAACAGGAAGAGACACACAAAGACAGTAACTTGTCTGAGGTGATCAGTGAAGTCCGTGGCAGGTGTCCCACGCTTGTACCCTCTGCATGTGACTCTGCCTCTCAGTGTGTCCTGCAGGGGAACAGCCGACAGGCTCTGCTCCTATCCTCTGTTGAAGACAGCTCCAGGCACTGGTTTGTACCGAGGCAGAGCTGGGGGTACTGAGAGTCCAGTGGCTGGCGGTGTGCTGCCAGCTCCCTCGTACCCCACCAACTTCCCATAGCTTCCAGTGTTCCTCCTGAGGTGGGGCCTGGGAAGAGAATGTCTGTGTCGCTCACTGTGGACTTGGGCATCTTGTAGCCAGGTACCCATCTGAGGTGGCAGCTACTGCTCGCTGAGCCGAGGAGCAGCAGTTTGCTGCTGTCTGTGTACACCTGGAAATGCTCTTTGCGGTTCCAAGTATCAGCCAGAGCGGGCTGGGAGCGGTCCACAGTGGGGCACAGGCCCATTGGAAGTGTGAGGGCAGGGAAGTCCAAGGCTCCGCAGCTCTACACAAAGCAAGCACTGAGACACCATCTCTTGTCTGCTCTCCGAGTTGGCTGGTCATGAGCTGTCTCTGCCTCCATGCTGTGTCTGTGTGATTTTCTTGGACATCTTCTGTCATTGGATATTCTTCTCTGTGGTCCTCCCCAGTTCTCAGCCTGCTTTACTTCATATAGAATATCTAACAATGCAGCTGTCACGTTGTGCCTCCTAAAATCCTCAATTAATAGACCTCAGTTTTCTTTTAAGGCCTGAAGTTGTTGTAAATAGAAAGTAGGGGGTGTCAAACAGTAGTAGGCTTCAGCCAGCAGCAGAGTAAATGCTGATGAGCTGTTTTAAGAACAAGTTTCTTTGCAAAGCTTTTATGCCATATATCTCATGTGCGCCTGGCACAAGGAAGCTATTTTGGGTCCTGTTGTTGTCCTCTTTCCTCTTCCCTTGCTCTTTTGTTTACTTGTTTCTGTGCTTTTTGATGGTTCCTTATTTCTGGTGCTTTCTTTGACCTGATACATGATTGCATTAGTGTCAGCTGCTGCTCTGGGAGTTTGTACTTCTGTAGGGATTTGCATTAGGACCTCACGCTGTGTTGGAAACACCTGAATGATGGCGTGCCTCCTTTCTAAAGGAGCAAGTGCTGATAGCTCCACACATTCTGGACAGAGACCTTCAGAGATGGGAGTACTCTGATGTGTTGGGAACAGACGTGGCTTGGCTCTTGTCTGCTTATGTCAAAAGATTTGTGTCCTTTTGCATCATTGACTTGCAAATGTGCTCCCAACTTCTCCAGACAAGGAGAGAACATCTGAGGTTGAACAGAGAAGTGGTTTGTCCTACCGAAACTTTGCAGGAAACAGAAGTGAAACCCAGAAGTGTGAGATACCTACCAGTTGCTCTAACTACAATTTGTAGCATGGTCACGCTGCCATTTCCAAAACTAGGTCCAAGCTGGTCCAAGCACTCTCCCTTACCGTGACTGAGGCTGGGATGTCCTTCCTCATGGGTGCCACCACCTTTTGCAGGGGTTGTTTCATCCCGCACTGGGCCCAGTGCTCTTAGCCATGGTGGTTGCAGAGTCTGTGCAAGAGGCTACAGACAAGTGCAGAAGAATTGTGAGTAGTTCTCCAGACACCTCTATTTTTTCATTTAGGTCATAAGAGGACAGTGAGCTGTTTTCCTGTTGCGCTGCAGAGTCAGGCGAGGAGTAGCAGAGCACTACCCTGGAGCAGAAGGTTATTTTTTTGAGCAATGAGGCGTTAATTGCTGAATCCCTGTTTCAGCAGTTTAAAAATACCAGACCGTTGTGGTAGCTGAGAAAACAACAGATTTAGTGTGTGGATCTTGTTTTGCTTTCTGCATATAGGTGTAATTTCTCCCCTGACCTATTTAAGAACAGCATTTGTACGTTTGCTCTCCTCGTCTTCCCATCCTGCTGCTCTGAAGCCAGGCTCTAGCTGGCAACGGAAAATAAATAAGTGCGTGCAGCAACTGCTCCATTTCTCCCCTCTGACTGCTCCAGATCCATAATACCCTCAAGGTAGATACGCCATTACGCACGATAAGATCACTAACGTAGCAGGTGAATATTAGATATATGAAGCTAGTCAGCTGTAAATAAAAGGCCTGGCAAAGAATAAAAGGCAAAACGTTGTCCCTGAGGAAGTAAATGGGGATATGCATGCCTTCCTGCCCTAGTGCCCTAAAGAGATGATGCAGAATCTGGAACGCATCTGCCTCCCGGGTGAAAGGCATGTGGCAGCCTGGGCTTCGCCCTTTCCTTACCTGGAGGCAGGAGCTGTGTCCTTCCAAACATACCACAATTCTTTGGGAAGATCAGTGCAGCAAATCTGCTCATGTGGTGTTGGTCTCAATCTCTGCTTGTGGCATTTGGAGGCCTGAAGTCCATCCCATGCTCTCCTGATTAGAGGTCTTTTGTCTTCAGCCCCAGCAGCAGAGCTGGAGGCATCCAGAGGATGTCTTGTTCTTTATTTTTCCCTCTTGGAGTGGGGTTTGCCACCCAGCTCTGCCTGGCGATCCTGGGGTGCCCTTGAGTTAAGTCTTCCAAACATGAGATTCATCCTTCTCTGTCAGATGTTTAGTTTTGTTTACTACACCAAGTTTCTCAGCTCACAGACTAAGGATTGCAAAGGCAAAGTGAACTAAAAGATGTCTGGATGGAGCTAGAAAATGGCGCCTATCTACAGTTTTCAATTACTGGCATTATACTGCTGCTTCCTCATCTCTTCCACGGTTGTGTGGTGGTTGTTGGCTTGGCCCACATGTGTCTAGAGGGGCACGGACCAGTGCTTCAGCAGAGTGGGGCTGTAGTTGGCATGGTATGCCCTCCCGCTTTCTGGCTTGTCCTGGAGAGCTGCACACGTGTGTTTCGAGGCCAAACCAGCTCTTGGTCAGCCCGTGGGGACAAGGGCCACAGCCATTTCTTTGGTGAGTGTTGTTACCGGGGGTGCTAGGCTAGGGGTGTTCAGCTGGTCGTGTTTATCATGGCAAGTCTTCTGTGAGTATGTCAAGCAGAGAATAAACTGGAAGAGCAGAGAAAGCACCAACACCTGCAGAGAATATGAGGAACAGGGAAACTAGTCCTTTTTTCCTTTTCCCCTGCTTTCTTCTTCCAAATCTTGATTGATTCTTATTGTATGTAAACAAAATGAAAAACAGGCAAGATGCCAAGTGGTTTATTAAAAGCAGTCTTAATGCATCAGCTGGAGTTCAGTAGGAGGTTAGGGTACCCAAAAAATAGGAACTCAAGGGCCTTTTGTGTAGAGAGAATATTTATTATGGAATCTAAGCAAGAAGAGGCTTCCTTTGATATTGTTTATGTGGTAAGTTGCTGACTCAAATTAGAACTCAAACAATTTGTCTTGGCTGTTTTAATTCGCATTAAGGTAACGAAGTTTATATTGCTGCAGTTGTGATGTTGGTGTCTCCAATAAGTAGCTTTTCTTGGTTTACATTTGACTTCTCCTAGAGAGCAAAAGGGAACCTGGGGCTTAAGCTCCAAATCAGGAATAATAAAGTCCACATGGAGAATTATTTCAGTCTGTCTACAATGGTTTAAATCCTCACTTCATTTCCCACAGACGCTTTCACATGTAGACAAGGGCAAGGGATGCAATCCTGTGGAACGTGGGACATTTGATAGGCACAGTTGATTTTGAGATGTCCTTTTCTGCTTTGTGGAGCACTTCAGCTGTGTAAATAAGAAGCAAAAGAGGGAGTGGTAAGACTTTTGGGTTTTCCTCTTACATATGAGTGCCTTTTCTAGATACTTCTTCATTATTTCTTACCAATCCCAGAGAAGTGATTCCCATTGCATGAAAAGAAGGAAAAAAAGACTGTGGCCCCAAGAAGATAGTTCTGGATCTTCTGCCTCATTTTGGTGGTGTCCTTCACTTTTTCCTCGTTTACCTCCTTCTGGAGTATCCATTGCTCTGTCAGTCCAAGCACGTCTCCAGATTCAGTGGCTTAGAGTACAACCTTGCTGTTTCAAACCATGATTCAAAAAACCATGACAGAAATACCCATGTAGGTGTCTGGGACTGGGTACGAGTGGGTGGAGATGCTGGTGGCTGTTCCCGCGGCAGCCAGGAGGGTGGAAGCTCTCCTCCTGCTCTCTCCGGATGGCAGAAATGTCCTAGTGACCCAGCTAGCTTTTCTGCATCATCAGGCTGTGCTGTGTCAGTACCTTCATCATACAAAGTTATGTCACTTTTCCTATCAAAAAGAGTTACCTAGAAATGTGTTTCTTAATGATATAAAATCCATATACGATTAATGTTTTCAAAATCATAATGACCAAGAGGTCATGGCGTAGGGTTGCCACAGGGGCTTTCCCGGAGGCCAGGCTTTGAACATGCACTTCGTGCCCGCACTCCCCCTTTCTGCATTTCTACTGCTGGTTTCTGTTCTGTGACAGTGTGTGGGGTGGCTCTGCAGCCTTGTTGCAGACCATCTTCTGATGCTGTGGTGCTGCAAGGCGCTCACTTAATGTAACCCATAGGATTAGACCTCCTTTCCCTCCTGTTATGCGGTTTAATTACTGAACACCCGGACGAGGTTTCACGTGGAAAGCTGTTTTGCTGCCTCACACCCTCTGTACAGACACTTCTTGCCCTCCAGGTCATGTAACCATCCCAAAGCTCAAGTGCTTTAGTGAGTGGCCAGGACCCTGGCGTGAGCGCCGTGTGAACCGATTGCTTTTGTTTTGATGTGACTGGAAAACACCCACCAAGAAAATATGTTGGGCTCAGGGTGTGCTCCTCGTCCCAGCAGGGTGGAGAGGGACTCTAACTCGTACTGGTTTTTCTTTCATGGTGTCGCAGCCACGCTGAAGCCTCAGCATCCTTGTTCATGTTATCTCATGTATTAAGTGCTGGTTAAGGACAGCTCTTAAATATAGACCTGAATTTAAACATCACTGGCTGTAGTGGTGCAAAAATAATCCCGTTTTGATTTTTGGGACCACAGCCTGAAGAGCCATGGCTTGGTAGAGAGAGGGAAAGGGTGAGGAGCTCTGTTACAAATGAAGCAAGGTCCAATACTTGTTGCACGTGAAAAAGTGAACCTACGTGAGCTCCTGTGAAGCTTTTGCAATGGGAGGGGGTGGTGGGTAATGAGAGTCTGCAGAGCAGCAGCGAGTTTCCAGCATGTGGGAAGAGGCGCTTGAAGCGAGTGGGCCGAAGGGTGTCTTGAGAGGAAAGTCAGATGGTTTGTAAAGTGTTGTCTGTGGTTGCACTGGCCATTGGCAGAGAAGGAGTTGAAAGGGTTGTGGAAAGAAATGTAGATAGACAGGTAGACTAAGCGTTTGAAGAGAAGACATCCTTGAAGGCCAGTTACTGAAAAATGCTGTCAAATGTAAAGTAAACAAGGAGGACCAAAAAAATATGTTTGCAGGTTACTTCCATCAGTTGTGACAAGCTCCACTGCTTCAGTCTGTTCCTGGCTCTTAGCAATTCAACTGGGTGACTCTTGAGGTCCACACAAAGGACATCATAATTTCAATTTGAAGAAATAGTTAGTGAAAACCATTAAATTCACAGCTACTGCGTTCACATCCCTTCTGTATTCGTTTTTTCTACACTATTGCTGCAAGCGCACAGTCCAGAGTGAATTTTAAACCAGTATTAGTAAGTCACTTACTAAAACTCATCATGCCGCAATTCCTAACAGAAGCTTATTTATCCCATCTCAGCAAACAGTTGGAAGTCCTT
Source organism: Bucorvus abyssinicus (assembly GCA_009769605.1). Classification (NCBI taxonomy): domain Eukaryota; kingdom Metazoa; phylum Chordata; class Aves; order Bucerotiformes; family Bucorvidae; genus Bucorvus; species Bucorvus abyssinicus. Next base: position 3,203,100 of record CM020039.1, on the reverse strand, counting down.
GTGACGCGTGTCGTTTTGCTTGGATACAACCTGAATTCAAAAATCCCCTCCACACAGGGAGCTGCTTATGAACAGCCAGTTCAGAGGCCAGAAGTTACTTGTAGCAAGTTTCAGAGGATAACTTCTGAATAAATGAATGTATTGGAGGAAATCATAAGCTGCTTACAGGGTGTTTGCAAACAGAAACAGAGGGTACATTCATCAAAGAAATTACTCAGTGTGAATAATTTGGCTCAGAGCGTGTTTACCTGCCTGTGAGGGGAGTGGGCAGGCTTAACTGGGGAGCATTTGTATTGTGCTTTGAGACAGTTGTATGGAAGTGAAGCGTTGTTGGGTTCTAGGATTGTTGCTCCTTCTGTAGTTTGTTTGAATGCTGCCTTTCTTCAGGGCTGTATGAAGAAGGGACGCAATGGTGGTTTTGCAGCCTCTGCATGTGGGTGAAGTCCCAGAAAGGCGTCTCTGCTCCCAAAGGCACTGAGGCATCCTGGCTGCGTCTGCCCTGCCTGCAGAGCCGGCCCCACGCACCCATCTCCCAGCCTGCAGGCACCCAGGGGTGGGAGGGCTGAGCACAGACTGCCCTGGGGGCGTTAGGGCCCCGGAGTGCTCAGAGTTGTGTCTGCTTTAGCTGATGCTGAATATGGCCCTTTTTTTCATCAAAAAAGCATCTGTACTGTATTTTAACTGAACCAACTTTTGCAGAGAAGACAGTCAACATCTTTCAGATAAGTAGTGAAACTGTGACTGAGTCCATTCTGTCCAACTCACCAGCTGCTCTTTCAAATGAACTCCAAGAAAACTGCAAGTAAATGTGCAGATGTAGAAAAGCAGATATAGTTCTTCTGCAGCTGGACTGGGAAGTACTGTATAAATACCTTCAGACAGCACTGAACAGAGTGTCTCAGTACTCAATATCTAGAGAGTCCTTCTCAGTTACATCACCATTGATTTCTGGGAAGGGGATGCGTATCACTGGGAGCAGAATTTGGCCCACGTAACTAAATAATAAAATATCTTTTTGCGGGAAATATATTTATAAACAAAGAGCGAGCATTGCATCTTCAAGTTACATTTGCAAAGCTACTGCCTGAAAATTGGCACAGCTCCTTCCAGTCCAGGGATCTTAGAAACAGTCCTGCTGCATCACAAGCTGCAATAGTATCTCTGAGGCTTTGAAAATGAACCCCAGTGTCTCTGCAAACAGGATACTCTTTGTGAGTTTTAATTGGAACCAGTCATGTCTGAATGCTGCAGACTTTGAAGTAACGTGACGAACCTAAGAAAGCTATTCAAGATCTATCTACAGACAGTATTCCCCAGATACATAGGGGTGAAGAGCGTGCTGGGATAAAGGCCCAGCATGAGATTCTGCTCTGAACTTGAACTGAATTGAACCAGTTTTTTGTGTGTGTTGTTTTGAAGATGTTTGGGTGCTTCAAGTATCTTCCTTCCTCTCCCCTCCCTAGCTTGGCAAGAACTAGATGCAAAAATATTATAAGAGAGGCTCTTGCAAAGGGGGAATTGAGTCATGGAGAAGCTGAATGCCATATATTTAAGTCAGTGTTTGTCTTTACACTTAACGAAACTGGTGATTGGAAGAGGTGGGTGGGAAGGGAAGGGACATTGGATCATCTTCTATAACCCTGTAGTAGTTGTGTAGAAGCAAGTGACCTGGCTGAGAATTTAATTTCAGCTTTTGCAGCTTGGCTGCGGTGCCCCAGCTGACACACTCAAATACGTGTCTGTATTTTGGTACAACAGTCTGTTTCTTTGAATGCTTCCTTAAAGCCAATGGCATTGAAAGGAATTTTCTCTGGAACTAGCTAGTTACTGAGTATTGTCCTCTGTATTGCACACATACTGTTATCTTAGGAATTTCTTTTAAAAAGGTTGTTATTACTAGCACTGCCTTGGTTGCGCGAATGGGGTCTTTGAGGACTGAGATGAGGAAAACCCTGCTGATTGTGCACTCCATCCTCTTGGCGCTTCCCAAAGCTGTCCCTGCTGACAGCCTGGGTGGCTCCCACAGCTCTGATGTGGTAATGTGCTCTGGTAGCCCCACTGTAGCAGCCCTCAGAAGTGGGGCACAGTGCTTCACAGGTCAGTGTGCAGGGTCTACCACGATCTCGTCTCTGCTGCAGAATTATTCTGCAATCCCAGTTCTGCTTTTTAAAAATTTAATCTGTAGTGCTCAGGGCTGCAGAGAGAGTCTAAAAAATGTGACAGAAATATGAACCAATGCCGTGCTGTCTCCCTTAGCTTGAGAGGGCTGTAGAATATTAGCTCAGAGACCCTGGAACGGCTCCCTACCCTTCAGTGGATTATGTGCTGCTTCAAGTGCTGCACAGAAACTAAGTCAGCATGAAGTCAGAGACTTGGGAATTCATCTTGCACCTGAGAAGTAGAAGTTTTGTGACCATTTCTCTCCAGGGAAGAATGCAATCATCAGCACCTTGCATGTCCAGTTGAGGCAGCGATACAGGGAGCAGGGTGGCCTGGGAGCCTGCCAGGAGACACAGCAAAACCTCATGAAACCAGTGTGTGTTTTGAGTGGAGAGATCTGTGTCTATATGAACCGGAGGTGGATGAATGGGTTGAGAGCAGAGACTATTTCTGGGAGGCAGGAATTGGTGCTGCTGCAACAGTTAAGGATTCTTAATGAGGCAGTACTACCATTTCTGGGCATGGAGAAAAGGGTACAAACCCCATCTTATAATCAGGGGGCTGAATACACTGTTTTAAGAGTTTCCAAGGAATGCTTTGATACGTGCTTGCTGGTTTGTCAGATGATGAGAGTGGTGGAAGCATTTTGTTTGAAAAGGAAATCTCCAAAGAATGAAATTCTTGGTGACCCTCATGTTCATAAGGAATCAAGATTTTAGGATAGACTCTTTCAGTTGGAAGGGTCCTACAACGATCACCTAGTCCAACTGTCTGACCAGCCTGACCACTTCAGGGCTCACCAAAAGTTAAAGGATGGTAATCAGGACGTTTTCCAAATGCCTCTTAAACGGGGACAGGCTTGGAGCCACCCCTGTGGGAAGCCTGTTGCAGTGTTTGGCCACCTTCTCTGTAAAGAACTGCTTCATAATGTCCAGTCTTTTGAACTTCCAATCAGATCAATATCCTTTTATTTAAAAAACCTCATGAAACAACAACCTACACCAAAAGAAAGAAAGAAAAAAGAAAAGAGAACACCAGAATTTTCCTGTTTGAATATGTGGATATGGCATAGAGGGCTTGGATGGGGTTGAGACTAGCAGGACCAAGGACATGTTACTACGACAGGAAGTCCTGGCCTCAGGATAGAGTCTAATTTGGGTTGTCCTGCTGTTGACATTCTCTGAGATGTAAACCTCAGAAGTTCCTGAGCTGAATATGGCTTATTGGCCCTCCCTTCTTTGCAGGTTTTCTCTAAGTGAAGGTTGGAGTGAATCAGTACAAAACACTTAAAATCTGAAAGTCTCATGTGACAGTGAATGTTCTTTTGTCGTGATGCAGCAGTACTTGGAAATTCTCAAAATTAGAATGAATGGAAGAGCAGATGGGCTCTGATCAGGAAAACCGGAAATTGTAAGTCTCTTGGTGTGTCTTGCCTTGTGGTTTGCTTTAGAGCAGCTTTAGAAAGTTAATATCAACCGTTAAAGCTTTTAGGCTATCTTCCTCCCTTTTTTTTTTTTTCTGGTTTAGAAGTGAATAAAAGAGCTTTGTACAGTTCTTGAAACCGAGCCTGAAACAGCTCTGAACAAAATATAGTGTTCCTTTCAAAATCTTGGAAATAATTACATCATAGGCAAATTGGGCCAGAAACCGTTAATAGTATTCTTTGTGGGACGAAATCCCACGGGAGGACCTATTTCAGCAAACTGGCATTGTTTACAAATAGATACAGTGGCAGACACAGTTGTCCCATTCTGAGGGACAGCTGAAACTTTGTGCCCTGTAATGGACTTCACAGGAGAACCGTCTTGCTTTTGATAACAAGCTGAAGATGTGCCTTGGTACTTCTGCGGTCAGGCTCATGCCAGGCATCTCGGAGAGAAAGGCTGTCTTTGGCACTCGGAAAGCGTTCGTAGGTGGGTTAAAGAGGAAATAAAAGCCCCTGTTGCCGTAAGCTCCTAGTCTGGAGAGCCAGGGAGCCGTGTCCAGATGACTCTGCTGGGCTTCACAAGCTGGGAACTCCCTTGTGCTTCCCTGCGCAGAACTACCCGGGATCGTGCACTTCTCTCTATGAGCTTACAGTGGTTTCCATCACTGGCTCCTCTTTTTATGGCAAAGATCAGTAATGTTAACTGTTTGACCTAAAGCTATGAAGCATTTAGTTCTCTAGGTAAATAGGTTAGTCTGTACTTGACAGTTAGGTCAGCACAAGCCTGGGCACAATTATAGCTGGTCCTTGGTGATAAGAAAGCACGTTATTCCCTGCGTACGTATGTGCTTCCATCGGAGGGTGGCCCGTGTTCCTCCATCACCGGAGCAGGGCTCCCAGTAGGTCACTGCCTGGCCAGCTGGGCTGTGGCGTCAGAGCCCTCTTGTGGGCACCGGGCACACGGCGGGGACCACGGTTTGCTGTGAAGGATCACTTCTGGCCTTTCCCAGGTGATGTGATCCAAATGACAAACACATCTGAAAGAGCGGAGATTTACATCAGATATTAGGAAGAAATTCTTCACTGTGAGGGTGGTGGGACACTGGCCCGGGTTGCCCAGCGAGGCTGTGGCTGCCCCATCCCTGGCAGTGTTCAAGGCCAGGTTGGACGGGGCTCGGAGCAATCTGCTCTAGTGGGAGGTGTCCCTGCCCAGGGCAGGGGGTTGGGACTAGATGAACTTTAAGCTCCCTTCTAACCCAGACCATTCCACGATTCTGTGATCTTTCTGTCTGATAGCTGCCTCCAATACCTGACTTCACGAGTTAAGAGCGCGTGATCTTTTCCATGCTTCTAGGTCTGAAGGCAGAGCTATAGGGAACAACACCTGGTCGGTGGCTGCCTGTGGTTCAGTATTACAGGTGCAGGTGAGCAACTCTATGGTGTAGGGAAGGTCTAGCAGTTCACACAGGGCTTGACTGTCTGAGCAGACATCCTCTTTGACTGGTGAACACCATATTGATCTACCAGCAGAGCAATTGTTAGAGCTCTCCCTAAGTTGCTGCAGGCAAAAAGTGTCAGAATAACCTAGATCACTAGTTTAGCACAAACCAGTTGATAAGGCAGCTGGGAAGGGTGCTCATACAAACTGCTGCCCTGCTGGAGGTGAGCAACTGGGGTTAGTGATGTCTTTAAGTGCATGTTTGTGAATCAAGATCTCCAGGATCCCTGCTCCGTGCTGTGTGTACTGGGGAGAGGGTCGGGACCAGCTGTTGCCAGGGTTTTCAACTGTGTGACCCCAGGACAGGTCCCTGGGATCCCTTGGGGATCCAGATGTTCAGGAGCCCCACTTTGTGGACCTAGGGACTGGTGCAAAACAGAGAGGTTATGGTATAGGTCACTTATTGTTCCTGTTACTGGGCAGATGCTTTGAATCTCAGATTCAAAGATTCATTTTGGGATCTCATTTAGAAGAAATCAAAAATATAAATCAAGCAATAAAAAAAAAAAGTGATTGTTTTTTGCGTGGTAATTTGGAAATGATGACAAAGGCTAAAATGCCCATGTCATGAAAAACAGTCTAGAGTGAATATCTCTAAGTGTTTCAGTTTTTAATTGGTATTTCTGAATGAATTTCCTTTGGGAAGACCACTCTTTTTGAAGTCCCACACTCCCAGAACTAAACCCTCTCCAAACACAGAGCAGGGAGGGAACAGAGATCTTCATGCTTGCTCTCTGTGTCGCCCTGAGATGCACCTTGTTTCTTACATGATAAAACTGATTCAATCACATTATTAATCACTGATTAAACCACAATACCAGATAGTTTCAGTAAATCGTTTCAATTTTGCTTTGGCAGTCTGGTTTTAAAGGAAAATTTTGGATTGTAAACAACTACAGGAAAAGAATTGTAAATAACAATTTAAAAAGCCTTTAACAGGGGTAAAAAAAGCTTTATTTTAAAGGCAATACAGTGATTTTTAGGAGTTGACCACTGCATTTCTTTATAGCCACCAGCAGTGACTTTATTCAGAGCAAACTTCTAATAGAGAGGTTTCCTCATTCCACCAGAAGGCTTTTCTTGCCCTCTTTCCTCCCCGGGACACCAGCCTTGACATCCTTCCTTGACAGGCATGCTTTCTGTTCTGCTTTTGCAGGAGGCTGTGAGGGCTGCTGAAGATGTCCGATAGTCTGGATATTGAAGAGAAACCTCCAGCCCCACCGTTGAGAATGAACAGCAACAATCGCGATTCTTCAGCACTAAACCACAGTTCCAAACCGCTCCCCATGGCCCCTGAGGAGAAGAACAAGAAAGCCAGGCTTCGCTCCATCTTCCCAGGAGGAGGGGATAAAAGTAACGTATCAGCAGGGTGAATGGGTGGCTACATCGCTGTTGGTTGTTCGTTGCCACATTTGCTTTCTGCTACTGTTTTCCTTCTGTTTCAGTTACAGAACATGGTAAAGTCCTTCCAAATCCTTCTGTTCCATTTACTCTAGCAAGATGTTTCAAAAGAGGAGGAGGTTTTCAGTCAGTTCCTTTCTTGTCATTGAAAAGCCAGTAAAACATGCACACATTGTGCTACTTGCCTTTTAAAAATAACTTTATAGTTAAGGTGGGGCATCCTTTCCTTGGATTTTGCTTTGCATTTGCAGTAAAAACAGAGATGAGTTTGTGTACTTTTGCAAATCCATTTGAAGAAGTGAGAAGGCAACGTGCCTGTGCCAGACACTACTGGGATTTTTTTAATGCACTTACATTCCAGGAGCAGGAGCAAGGCTTTTCTTCTGTGTTGCTTTTGCAGTGACAGTGGACGCAGAAAGGCTTGGTTTAAACCCGCTAGGTGTGGTTACAGCACGAGAGTCTTCTAAACACACCGGAAACAGCATTTCAGTTGAATTCTTTGACATGCATTTGCAGAAAGTGTGTTTTGAGTTAGTTTATTTACAGAATTAAGGGAGGGATCTTCTTTTTTTTTTTTTTTTTGTAATGCCATGGGAACTGATGGGCTGCACCCACAAGTGCTGTGGGAGCTGGCTGATGTCACTGCAAGGCCACTCTTTATTATCTTTGAAAGTTTGTGGTGATCGGGGCATGTTCCTAATGACTGTAAAAAAACAAACATCATTTCTGTGACAGGAGGATCTGGGGAACTACGAGCCACTCAGTCTCACCTTGGTCACTGGGAAGCTAGGGGCGCAAATCCTCCTGGAAACCATTTCTACACAAATGAAAGATAAAAATGGGATCAGGAATAGGCAGCATAGATTTACGAAGGGGAGTTTGTGCCGAACCATACTGACAGCTTTCTGCCATGAGATGGCAGGCTTGGTGAAGAAGGGAGAGCAGTGGGCGTTATTTCTACCTCAGTAAGGTGTTCAGCACAGCCTCCCATAGTACCCTCACAGACAAACTGATGACGTACAGTCTAGATAAGAGGACAGCAAGGTGGACCAAAAACTAGCTGAAATAATGGGCTCAAAGGGTTGCAGTCAGCAGCACGAAATCCATCTGGATTTCCAGAGGGATTCCACCTTCAATGTGCATCGCTGTTCCTCCAAGGAGAGCTCAGAACTATGGAACTGTGGTCATTCCCTCAGAGCTCCGGCTCACCTGCCCTGGTCATGAGGCTCTTCCACTGGTCATGTGGAGCAGTTGGAGGTAGTCTGGAATTCAGAACTCCTCCCAAGTAGTAGAAGGCACAATTTCACCCCCTCAGTCAGGGGCAGTCCTGATGGCTCCTCTCATGTGAAGGCTGTGACTGGACGGGCCCGTTCCTCAGGGAGACGTGGCTGGTTCACTCTGCAGAGAGCTTCCCAAAATGTCCCCTTCTGGGAAGAAAATTAATTTTCAATTGATGCTTTTTAAAGGCCAAAATTAAAATGTCTCCCAGCTTGTTTAATTTGGAAGAACGTGGGTCATTTCTTCCCCTGACTGCCACCAGCCTGCTATTATCCCTCTCAGAGGTAACATTTCTTAAGTACGAGATGCTGTGTGAAATGTGTGCAGAAATGGGGACATCCAGACACAACCCCTCCTGGAAATGATCACTGACATTAAAAATAGATGTAATTAACTACCAGTCAGAGCAGTCTTAGCAAGTATCATGATTTTAAACGTGACTGTGAGGGAAAGTAAGGTAAGATTTATAGCTTAATTTTACTGCGTGAAATAATAAATGGAGGAAGCTTAGCTTGGCTGGCCAAGACCCTTGAGGTGGTTTCATCTTGGGATTGGTTTGTGGGTCAGGGTATCAGCTGACCTTTGCGTGCTCCACAGTAACACATTTTTGAGAGTCCTGCTTATAAAACAGAAGGTGATTGATGTGGCTGCTCTCATCTGGCGCAGTGCTTTGCAGCATCACTGCTTCATATTAGTTCACCACTGGTGCTAGTAAACAGAACGTGAAGGAAACACCATGGCTGGGTGTTTCTGCCTGAACCTGCAGGAACTTTGCTGTCTTTCATTTGCTCACCAGGCAGGAGGGATGTGAGGATGGGTACGCTACGGTGCGTTCTCTCCAAGGCAATGGAGTATGCTGGGACTGCTGTGCTCAGCTTTCACAGTCACTCCCCTGCTGGAGTGTAGGGTTTTCAGTTAGAGTTTGAGCACTTCCATGTTTAAAACCCTGTTTTGACAAGCCACTGATGGCCCTGTGCTTCTGCCCCTCTGAGCGTCTACAGTTGAAACGTAAGCATTAGTGTCCTGCTCCTTCCCATAGCACCTGACCTCTTCGCGTTTCTTGGTATAGCTCCTCTCACCCTTGTCTCTGGGGTAAGGTACCCCACTTTCTGGGGGCAGGAAGCCAAGGCAGACAACTGAAATATGTTTCCAGTGTCAAATGGGCAATCTCTGTGGAACAAGGAGCTGAACCTGTTCTCCCATAGCCCGTGCTGAAGCTGTGGAATTGGCCTGCCTTCCTCAGAGGTAATGATGGTGATGGGAGCCACGGTGGACTTCACAGTGTTAGTGTTCCCTTTCAGCAGAGTGCTTTTACCTCAGGAGAACTGAGAGCAGGAAGAAATTACTTGAATTCTTCCAGTTGTTTGATACAGCCTTGTTCTTCTTTCATTGAAGCACCTGTAATTGCTGTGCTACCAAATAAATACATACTGTGTGTGAACTGGTGGCTCCATGAAGGTGCTGTAGAGCATTCAGCCTAAAGAAATGAGGGGGGAGCAGGCCCACCACTGCTCAGGTGCCCCTTTCAGCTGAAGAGGTACATCCTCGTTAAGATTACTGGGTGATTAATATAATTTCCATCAAAGCTGCTTTAGGCTTAGCTGTGGGTGGGAGCGGAATCTGACCTTTAGTCATCTGTTTGCCTCCTGTAGAGAAAAACACGAAAAGAGGGAAGGAGAAAAACCCAGCGGGGTGAAGAAAAGGACAAGGATGCAGGGGTAGGACAGAGGACCAGAGCAGGAAGGAGGACAGGAGACAGCATGAGGGACAGTGGAAGGGAGAAGGGATGGAGGAAAGAACAGAATGAGATGAAGAGTAGGCAAGGGAACAGAAGGGCTTAAGCGGGAGGTCAAACCCTTCCTTCCTCTCTGGGGAAAAGTTGCCACTTAGCTGAGTCACGTTTTTCTGCCAAACAACTGCTCTTTTAACATAATGATGGTGATGATGCAGATTGTGGAAGACAGAAAACTCCTGCCTTGTTCTCTTGTAGTCTGTAATAGCTGCTGAGGTGGTGTGCATGGCCCTCATGGGTGACTGCTGTGAAGCAGGAGTATATCGTGAGAGGCGTTCATAAGAGAATCAGAGAGGAATGTCCAGTACAGACCCCTTGAATCCGATCAGTCATGGCTCCAAAGAACTCATGCATTTTCTCCCCTTGTTTAAAACAGAAAGGATTTGAGTTGCAGGGCACGGACAAAAGAGTCAGAGCGTTTAGACTGGGGAGGGGTGAGGATTTTGCCAGGAGATGTTTACTTCTGTATTTAACTTATAGTTTATCGGCATTTGGACCATAGGTGCTATATCCACAGTCTGGTAGGCAGAGGTCTGTGAAGCAGATGAGCCATATCTTGGGGAATGAGCTGGAACGCTTGTGCCCAGAATGGACAAGTGCTGCTTTTGATGGAACGTTTTCTGTAATGCCTTATTTCACTTCTGGATTTGACTGTGGCTTTGAACTGAGTTTGATGATCCTTTAAATCTAATTTTCACTGCATTTGCTTGCAAATGATGAGGTAGGAGAAGCCAGTTTTGTTATCTCCAATAAAAAGTTATATATGCTGAATGGAGATGACATCTTGTAACTGGCAACATCTATCCTCAAAATTAAACGTCATCATCTTAGAGATAAAAGAAGGGGAAAAGCCTTTGCATTTGTATTTGATATATTGCTGCCATCTTCGCTGAATACTAAATGAAAATAATTCATCGATTAACATTGTGTAGGGGTGTGCACTACAGACAAAAGGTAACAATTAATTATTTAATGAGGATAAATGCAACAATGCAGAGAAAGGAGTAGAAACATCCAAAATACTCTATAATTATGAAGAGCAGAGCATCTTCCATCTAAGTGAGGCTGTAAGGTGGAATAGGAAAGATGTGCAGAGGCCTCGTGGAGCTTCTGTCTGTGAGCAGAGGCAGACCCAGGCTGCGAGGGGTGCTGGTACACAGTGAGCTCAGCCTTTGGGTGACACTCTGATGTAGACATATGAAGCTGGCAAATGTAATACTAAAACTGAAGGAAGATGTTAATTAAAAGTCCATGAGCATAGTAGTGCTTTCTGTTAGAAGACTGATGTGCCAGAAAATAGATTTTGCAAAGCTCCATCCTGGTTGGTATTGGTAGACAGGGACACTTGCTTTCGAAATAAGACACACACACAGAGTTGTCTTCACCCATCGGCTGTTGCTGATGTGCACAGCATGGCTGTCGCTGACGCTGCTGTGGGGGAGTCTGGAAGGCAAAGGCAAGTCCTGAAGAACTGCTCCTTTCTGTCCTGCTGATGGGTTACTGCGGCACGCGTAATCTTTTTCATATTGTCATTAATGAATGCTGATACACTGGCCTTTGGAGATCCTGAGATAGTGTCCCATTGTGGTGGCACAGTATAAACCTCTCGTATATCTCTGGGTTTCTCACAACTGTTAACGTGATGTCACATCAGATGTATAGAGCAAGCCCACTCAGGACCACGATGAGGATATGCAAACCAGACACACATTAAACTGGTAAGAAGGGCAGCAGAGGAGAGGTGGGATGCTGCTGTGCAGAGTGCTTCCTTTGAAGACGTGAGATGATGTGACTTGTTTGGATTCTACCTGAGCGCTTTGTGCGTGTCCTATTTCCAGAGTCTGTGTTAATAGCTGGCATGCTGCAAGGGGGCTCTGCAGTATTTGTTCAGTTCCAGTCATAAGCAAGTCATTTTTCCACTGGATGACAAATGTATTTGGTAGAATGGCAGTTCCCCTCTTGCTGTTGCAGACACACCACTGGCACTAGAGAAGATCCTACAGATAGCCCTGTACTGTGCTATTAAACCAGGTGGTAGTTAGACTTGGAGCACACTGGTTCTCCAGGGAAGCCAAATATTTCCGGTACCTGCCAGCAGGATAGATGCTTGAACATGTTTGTGCTATGTTTATCTGAGTATTTGGGAGTCGTCCAGAACTGGCATTATTGTCACCATTATTCAGAGAAATCTCTGCTGAACATAGATTTGTAATGCATCAGAGTGAAGGCAGCTTCTCTTGGCCTTTATTACCCTCATTCTTTATCAGGGTCAATAAAACTGGGCTGAAGTGAGATTTGTCAATAGGAAAAAGCACAGGAGATGGATGACCACAAGGGATGTTACTTTAAAAAGGTGTTAAAAATAGGAGAGAGATGAGAAACATATGCAGATTGACTGGCATCCAAGTCTGTCTCCTTCAATAAGATACTCCACACTCTGAGGATGCTGGTGGAGTGATTTAAAAATGAGAAATTCCTGGAGACTAGTAAAGCCTGGGGTTTATGGTTATATGTCGTAGCTAATTGAGAGCTCAAATGAAGCTCTTCCAATGGCATTTTGGGATCTTGTTGCTGTGCAGATTCTGTGGTTTCTAATATGGAGCTGCTGCTTCAGCCTTTTACTCAGAGAGGAGGCAGGAATAGAATCTTTGTCTTCTCCTGAATTGCCAGTTTTCACAGTGCTTGTAGGAGCCTGGTTATCTTAAACCTATCCTCACTGATTTGGCTGAGTTTGACAACGGGTTCAAAGCATGTTGGAGAAAAGGCTCCCATGGAAACAGGCATGCACGTGCATGTCCTGGCTGCTTTACTTCTGTGGGAACCCACAGAGCAAAGTTAAACAGGAGTTAGTTGCTAGACACAAAAACTTGATGAGAAAAAGAACTGACAATATAAATCATGGTGGTTAGAGGCAGCCTAAGAAGGCTACTTCATGAGCAGAGTGCTTTGGCAGTGGTGGCACTGACTGGAAGAAAAGCAGAATGGACTAACACCTTCTAGACCTTCCCGAACAGTTGGGAAGTTGACAGTTGGTCTGGTATTGTATTAGCTTAGGTCTGTTTGTCAGGTAAGATGGATGATAATTGAGTTTTTTTCTGCTTCTTAAATACTCTTTTGAGCACACCTGATTGTGAGAATTTTTAAAAGAGAAGCTGTGCAGAAAATAAGTGCGTGTTAACGTTTTGCTTCTAGCCAACAAGAAGAAAGAGAAAGAACGTCCTGAGATCTCTCTTCCTTCAGACTTTGAGCATACCATCCACGTGGGATTTGATGCTGTCACTGGAGAATTCACAGTAAGTAACTGCTGTATTGGGCTTACCAGAGCTTCTAGTTTCTTGGTGGTAAAATAACCTCCTGTGCCAGAAATATCAGATGACAGCAGCCAGGCTGTGAAGAAAGAGACTTGTATTTGTTGGGCTTAGGATTTGGAGTGATTTTACTTCTGATTCAGGCTGCTTTTTTTTTTTCTCCAAGGATTGTCAGCAGAGTGTCTGTGGAAAATGAAAACTGGGAAGAACATAGGCGTGTGCTTTTATCAGTCCCACAAGCTGCTACAGGGCTGGGTTATTCAGTGTCCTTGGAAAAACATACCCCCCGCCACGTGCATAGTGTATATCTTGCTGCAGATGATCAGCCCCAAAGTGCAAAGTCCAGCTGCTCTGCAGACAGCCCTTGGAGATGCCCAGAAAGTGGCAGCATTGTGGAAGTCCATTTTAATGTAATGTTCTTCAAAATATGTCCATAGACGAGGTGGTCAGACACATTTCTAGCCTTTCTGTATTAACAAAACAGCAGCCAGCTTTTTGTACTTGGAGTGTATGTAGTGTTGGGAAGAATGAGTCTGATAGAAGCTCCTTGACGTGTGCCGGGGGCTTCAAAGCCTTTTCTGTCAGCCTGCTGGGTAGGTGCGGAAGCCATTAATCCTTAGAGCTAAGATGGCAGCAAGCTTATGTTTGGCTGAGCTGAGGAGGTGAGAGGAAACATTAGCAACTCTCCGTACCATCAGTAGTAACCTGTGAGCTAAGTGGTCAGACTGTGTTATCAGTGTGCGTCCAATTGTAAAGTGTGCTAGTGCTGACTGGCTGCATACACCAGACAGGATGGGACAAATCGTTTGCCTGGACAAAGGATGGTGGGTTTTCAGAATGTGAGCCCTAAATGCGATTTCTTCATCGTTTTTTACTTTGATTGCTACTTCGGTTTCTTAAAAACACTTCTGAGAGCTGGAAACTTTCCATATGCCACAGTAGCAATAGCAACAGTAATAATAATAACAATAGAAGAAAAAGAGACACATTTAATGACAGCCTCTCTTCAAAGGAGCAGTGAAATTGAATTATCCTTAGTAATTAGGAAATAGAGCTACATTTAAAATACGTGGACTAGTTAATTAGCCTTTTTAAAGTAGATGTCACTTACAAAATCTTACTGCAGAATTTATTCTGTGCCGAACCCTAGGGCTTGATTAAATGCTCATTTAAAAAGCCCAGATGTGGTCATTTTTGATCAAAAACGTAGCATAAAACTTTTAAAACTCTGTTTTCTCTGCTATCTGACCTGGTTTTCCTCTTTTCTTCCTCTCTGTCTCTCCCTGTAGCCACTTTATTGTTCACATTAATCTTCACTGCCATTCTCTTTATCTTGGTATCGTATAATATATTCTGTTAATTTCTGCTTTTATTTTCTCCCTTCTATGCAAATGCGATGGGTAGCAATCGGGTTCTCTCGTAGACTGGTGGTGGGGATGCCAGTTAGTTTCCTGTCCTTGCCGGCTGGGACAAAAAGGAGGGACACCGAGGTTAACACGGTTCACTTCCAAGCACAAGCCCTCTATCAGTACTTGTTATTATTATCATCCAGTGTGTCAAAACAGTCTCTAGCATCAGGGATTCTTGATTTTTATTTTCTTTTTGGTGTCAGATGCCACCAGCGCAGGTCCTGGCCTTTAATAGAACAAAGCGATTGTACGTGCATAGATACGTCCACTGTATTGCAGTGGTTGCTGTTTTGGTTACACAGTATTTCGACACTAAGACTTGTTCTTGAAGCGTGGAAGTGCAGCACTGTAGTTTGAGGGGGCTCTAACCAATTCAAAACAAACCACAGGGACAGGTGACTTCCCTGTGCCGCTCGCCAGCACAGGACTTAACACCGCAGTCCTTAGTGGAGTAAAATGTCAGTCAGAGCAAGGGGAGGTTTGCACCGTTAAGAACCAGCTCCCAGCTAATCCAAGATGCAAGCATTACATTACACATTCCATGAGGCATGACTGATTTGTCCCAGCCTGGGTCCAAGCCGTGTATCAGCCACGTGGTAAGTATGTCCTGCTGAAGGGACTGCCACTAGCCATCTCATGGAAAAATACTCCCACTGTCTAGTGATCACACCGTCTGTCTCTTTCAAAAGTTTGGAAGTGCCATGGGAACGTCCAATAACTGTGCAAATAGATGAGTTTTTTGTCTGGAATTCTTACAGTTGTCATGCCGGTAGTGTCTGCTCCACTGGGTGTGCGCGATGCGTCGGGCCATTTCCTGAGACCCACTGCATTACCCGATTGCTGTTGGTTGCATCTCAGATCCAAGTTGCATGGGCTCCTGAGCATCGCTTTCAGGCTCCAGCACCAAGCTGTGTTGTTGCTCACGAACCTGTATCTCCATTTCACTGTGCTTGGAGCAACCACATTCGCTGAAATGTAGGGCTTCTAAAGCTCAAAATAGAGTTGGTTGGAAACTGCCAGGAGGGAGCATGCTGCTAGAGCTTTATGTTGATTTATTTTTGAAGACACAGTTGCATTTTCTGAATGGAGGAAGAAGTGTGGTTTGCAGGGCATTGGGGAGGGCGTTTTGTAAGGCATGCGTTTTGGAAACAGTTTCCTGATCCCCAATCTAGAATAAAATGTGGTCACCCACCAAACTTTTAAAGTTTCAAGATTTTGACATTAGCAAGTGGGAGAAGGTTGTGGCTATAGATCCAAAGACGTTGCACGTTATTAATCTGCTCAGGCATTTCTTTAGAATTGTCCTGATTTTCAGTCTGACACACAGATTTGCATTATGACAATACACAGCCTCGCAGTGTGAAATCTGAGGCTGACCAGCTGCTTTCTCCACTGCACTTTGTTGACACGTGCGCTGGCCAATTGTGATGTTGGGGCTGGAGAACCATTGGAAAAGTCTTGTGTAGAGCCATTCCAAAATGCTAACCAGGCTTTCAAAACGAGACAGACAGAAAAAGCTCATTTTTTTTCTCTATTGTTTTTATTTTTTAAGTAGAAAAGGAAATCACAGGTAGTTTTTCCAGTCACTTGCCATCAATCCTCAGTAATGTATTTTTATGAGGGAGAGAAAAACTGGTATAAAAGAGAGAGGAGGGGGAATGATGCTTCCAAACTTTGGAACAGTTGTGATTTTTCTGTTTTCCTAAGTCTGCCTTCCCGTAGCCTGTCCACCACCTATTCTATTTGGTGTCTACCTCCTAACTCCCATTTTAGATGGGACTTCCCCATTTTGGCCCATTGGTTTCCTCCTACCACCTTCTAAGTTGTCCCACATTCTGTTTTAACTTTCTTTTCTTTCTTTATTTACGTCCATTACAGCCAGATCTCTATGGCTCACAGATGTGCACAGGGAAGCTCCCAGAGGTGCGTCACAGGCCCAAAAGAATCTTGCATCAAAATGCTTCTTTGAGATGTCATAGCACTGCAGCAGCAGGTCGATGTGTGTGCAGTAGATTTGTTGCTTGGCTTATCCCACTTTTTTTTCATTAAACCTAAACTTTGGAGGCCCATGTCACACATTGTTTTGTGGAGAACTTCTTAGGAAGAAGCTGTATTAAAGCGCTTACCTAGACTGGGGTGGCACCAAGGCTAAGTTTAATGTACTTCAGGTGTAGTTTTTCATTCCGTAAGCCCTACAATTCGCTGGTAGATGTTGGCTGTGCAGTAAATGGGGAAAATTACAGGCTTTCAAATTTAGGAAATTATACTGGATATTTAAAGCAATTTTTCATCAATGTAATTTCAATGTAGAGCTGCGGCTTTCAGCAATTGGATCAATTTTCAAATGGCACCCTCACTCGTACGATGTCCAAGAACTCATGCAAGGCTTTGGCACTGTTTTCCTGAGTCCCTGGTTTCTGTATATTTACAGTAGAGAACTTACAGAGCTACAGGAGCTCGAAAAAGTGACATCCTTAGCAGCAGCGGAACACCTCAGTGCTACGATTTTGAGAATTCAAATGCAGGTTCCTAACCCTGCAGTGTTACCTGGTGTGCTGAAAATTAATCGTATCAGGGTGGGGTTTACCTTTTAATCAGACAGCAGCGATCATTTCAGCAACATGTGTTTGTGTTATTAAGCATTAAAAATCCAGTGTAAAGCTCCTAAAATACACCGTGTTGTCCACAAATCTAGAATAGCCTTGTTATGTGTGCACTGAATCACCAGGAAATCAAGCTAAGCCTTAAATCATTATTCCATGGAAGAGCAGAGTTGATTTAAAGATGAGTTTCATGCACTTTTTTTCCTATCACAATCATAACTTTCTTTTCTTTTTGAAGTTGGATCCTGGTTTTAGCTCTATATTTTGATAGAGAATGATTGCATCTAATGTATAAGCTACTAATCTTAATTGTAAGGTGTCAATCAAAATTTCTGAAAGTAATCTTACAGGTAGCATGGGATCTTGGTAAAGATCCGTGAGGCTGCGGCTGTTAAATAGTCTAAATCCGCATTCTTTCCCCTTGACATCTACAGGGCATTCCAGAGCAGTGGGCCAGGCTACTACAGACCTCCAACATAACAAAACTGGAGCAGAAGAAGAACCCACAAGCTGTTCTAGATGTTCTCAAATTTTATGATTCCAAAGAAACAGTTAACAACCAGAAATATATGAGCTTTACGTCAGGAGGTAAGTCAACGTCTCGCTGCAAAAAAAGGAGTGCCAGGCCCCAGAGTGAGTCAGACCGACGCACAACATTCAAGTGGTCAATGAACAGCCTTAAAAATGTCAATTTTGTGGAATACTCCTGAAATGAATTGTATTTCTCCTTTGTCCCCTACTGTCACTGCAACTGTGACTTTTTTTTGACGCTTGTTTTTAGAACCAATAAGATACTAGATGGAACAGTATCGTGGTTTAAGTCAATCCAGCTGACAGCCACGCAACCACTAGCTCAATCCTACTTCCCCAGCGGGATGGGAAGGTGAAAATATAACAAAAGGCTGGAGTCCGGACGAGGACAGGGAGGGCTCACTCGCCAGTCATGGTCATGGGCAAAAAGCAGGCTTGACTTGGGGAGAAGACTCAGTTTAATTTAAACAACAAATCCACCACCAATTTTTCGAAGACATAAGAGCGGGATAATGAGAAATACAACCAGGTCTTAGAAACACCTTCCCCCCACCCCTCCCTTCTTCCCGGCCTCAGCTCTGCTCCCAGTTTCTCTATCTCCTCCCCAGCAGTGGCGCAGGAGGACAAGGAACGGGGCTTGCAGTCAGTGTAACCATCAGACATGGTCTCTGCCGCTCCTTCCTCCTGGAGGGGAGGACTCCTCACACGCTGCTGGGATTGTGATGTAAAAGGCATGTTACCAGAGAGGACGAGAAGGAAGGTGTCAGTGTCCAGAGCAGTCTCTCTTCCAGGAAGGTCCTCCTGATTTAGGCGTTTTGCCCTCAGTTGAGCTCAGTCTGCAAAATTGCAATGTAGCGTTGCAGAAATGAGAAAGCATGTCTGTGCCACACTTCGCTCTCTTTTTCCTTTGGCCCATTCTTTGGTTTTTTGCTGGACAAACTCCGGTGGGTGTCACATCTAGTAAGTAAGAGGTTTTTATGAAGTGCAGCATATCTGGCTTTTGTATCGATGTGTTCTTTTGCTATTCTATAGTTGAGTTGATTTTAAAACAAAAATAGCATTCAGATACCATTAGTTTGGTAAACCTCATGTCGACAGCTTCAGGAGTCTCTGTCCATGAGGGCGTGGACAGCATTTGTAACTGAATCCACAGTGGTTCCGCTCCCTACACGTGATAGTCTGTGGCAGCGGAGTCTGCAATTTTCTCAGTTTGCTGGTTCAACCAATACAACTTCCAAAGTGCAGACGGGGAGAGCGTCTCAGAAGACCTTCTGCAAACTGTGCAGTGATATCCAGAATTTATTAATACTTCTTTTGAGAGAAAACATCTTTTTTTCTGAATTCCGTTATTAATACATTTGACTGTCTAACTTGACACTTAATGTCTGATAAAATAGCAATTACTTTTGCAATGAAATGCAGGACACAAAACAGTTAGGGTGTGTCCTGACGTCAGGAGCTGGTGCTGTGCGATGTCAGAACAGAACCACCACAGCTAAGGGGGATGTGGGCGAAGCTCTTACGGGGAAACGTTTTCAGCAAGTTAAAGAGAATCAATGCATGCAACTTGTTTAAAAAACAAGAAAAAAGAAAAAAAGCAGCTTTAGCTCTTGGGTGGAACAGAAGCATTGACTGTTAAAGAACAATTTGCATTTTCTTTACCAAATTTCTATTTATTTACTGGCAAAACGGGGCAAAAAACAGACACAAGAAACTGTAGAAAAAGAATAACCTTTTGTCTATTATTGTATGTATTCTCCTGTTACCTTGCTTGCTATGTAAAATAACAGCTGCTGCTGGAGGGATGTTGTGAAGGAAAAATGCCATCTATTTGGGTTTACTTGTTCTGTGGGATTCCCCACAACAGGCCGTTTTATACCATCTCCTGGTTAACTTTCCCTTGCCCGTTGCAGATAAAAGCGCCCATGGATACATAGAAGCCCATCCATCGGTGAGTGTGACGGTAACCTTTTCCTTTCCTAGCGTTTGAGAGCCGTGGAGCAAGCTGTGAGCTTTGCCTTTTGCGATAGGGTGCCAGCCTCGTAGGCTGAAAGTACGTACATTTTAGTGTCTTTGCAGCAGCAGAAAAAGGGATCACCGGCCGTTTTCTCATTTTCTGTTCAAGAACTTTGAAACAGATGAAAATCTGGTTTTGCAGACGGAAGATTGCTCGCTGTTCTTAGCCGTGGTGGAATATGTAATTCACAACAATATGCAGTACTGTCTAATTAGCCCATTTTAATTTAGTTTTAACAACTTAGAATCCATTTCTATTAAATTTTATGATTTATCCTTAGTATAGCTGGATATATAGCTGAATATAAATAAGGTTATAATTGATATGTAACTCACCGGAACCATTGAAAGAAAGTTTCAAGTAATCATCTGCTCTAATTAGTGCTGGATTGCCATAGCAATCCCAGAGATGTAGTCATGACATTCACATTAATACTGACCAGATTTATTAGTGTTAATGTTAGTGCATTAACTAGCAAATGACTGGATGGGGATTTGGCCTTTATTTTCAAGTGTTAAGCAACTTAATTTTAGGTCTGTGATTACACAGCGTAGAATGAAATTAAAACCATCTTTGAATATTCACACTTCAGGTTTTCAATTGATGCCGCATCCATTACCTTTGGTAAACCACACTTTTAAAAAGAAGTTTGGGGTTCACCAGAGTATAGGAACCCTTCCCAATAGCTGTTCCAGTGGGTGTGGACACGCTGGCAGGTGCTGTGGTATTTTGTTCTAGCAGGCATAGAGAGTGCTGAGACCGTGAGGACGTCAGCTTTGAATCGTTACCGACTCAGAGGATGCTGGTTGAACGTTACAGCACAGGGAAAACAGCTCTCTGACAGGATCGAGCAGTCATTGGAATTACTTTAATTTCATTTCACTCCTTAATGGGAGTCTGGCATTAAATAATATGACATTGTGTATGTTCTAGCTGTGCAGTTTAGTGCTGTCAGACCCAGAATTGAGCCCAGTGAAAAAAATAGTTATAAGAATTTGACATAACAGAAATGTGATTATTCTCTTCTTTATTTTTTTCCCTTAATCATCTTCTATCCCCATGTCAGCAAAGTGCTAATGGTGCATAGAAAGCTGTACACTGATCTAACGTGTGACAAAGTAACCTTCACCTTCCCATTAGGGCACCCCTTGCTTGACAGAGCTGGCCCTTAAACTAGTGTTTAGAATGTCCGACATACCGTTCCCCGCTTTGGCCAGATTAGTAGCCTGTTTCCCCGTTTACCTTTAAAAGTTGGGTAACAGAGCCGAGTCTCACGGAACATACAATACTCTGTGTGTGTTCGTATCTATGTAACAGTGTGCTGGAGTACCAGTGGCTTCAGGCATCTGTCTGCAGTCATCTATCCCATAAAACGCAGGAACGAGGATTAGGTGTCCCTGTTTCCTGCTGGCTGTCCCTTACTGGTGTTTATACTGGACCAAACCGATGCCATTTTAAAGATGACACAACTGAGATGTGAATATGTAGAACACTGCCTTTGATTTGCTTCAATTCTCTAAGTGGCTTGTTGTAACCAGCTTTAAAGCAGGTTGGTAAACGCCTTTCAAGGCATCCTTTCAGCTTTCTGTTTCACCAGCGAATTTGTGACAACGTCACTGGCACCTCTGAGTAGCAGCTGGAACTGGTGGGGGGTTTCAACTCACCTCACTTTAAATACGTCGACAAGTGATCAGCCAGAACTTCTTTGCCTGTCCGATATTGGGAGTTTGCCTGAAGGTCGCCTGCACCCTGGCAGTGGCTTTTATTCTCCGCTGCCTGTGACGGGAGCCTGGGGGAGCAGTTGGGGTGCTGCTGCCTGGCAGCCCTGGGCAGGTCAGCAGGATGCACCTCGCTGCTGAGAGGTTCTCTCTGGGTTAATGTTGCAGTAAGAAACAGGCAAACAGTGGAAAGATCAATGTGGTAACTTACGATTAGGTAAAGAGGAGGATGGTAGGATGGTGCTGAAACAGGAGCTACTAAACAGGGAAATTCAGCGCTGTGGAAAAAGGCCGTATGATTACCCCAGGGTAAAATAGTAAAGAAACAAATAGCCTTTCTCTCCAAAAGCAAATTCCCAGCAAGGCGAGGAAGGAGGCTTTACACTGTGAGGTGTGTTAGTTCACCTAGCCAGCAGATACCCGTTAGCTTCGTTAACTGTTACAATGCAAAGACACAATGCAAAGCAATTAACCAGCAACTAGATAGCGAGAGATTCAAGCATCACATGTTGTGAAATGAGACTGGCTAAGCGTGGGAATGATTTAGTTGTTTTTAGGAAAAATGAAAACCATCAAGATGAATTAACGAAACAGCACGGTAACCTGTAACCTCTCAATCGTATTGTGCTGTGTGTACCTTGGAGCTGAGGCCTGCGGGACTACAGGCATGTCTGGATTGGTTTCTGATGTCTGAGCAGACCAAAGGTGTGTGTAATTATCAAACCTTCCAAGTGCCCAAATGGTGACTGTCACCGGTGCTCCTGTCTGTCCACAGAGCACAAAAACAGCATCGGAACCCCCACTAGCTCCCTCTGTTTCTGAAGAAGAGGATGAAGATGATGAGGAAGAGGAAGATGACAATGAACCTCCTCCTGTTATCGCACCACGGCCCGAACATACAAAATCAGTAAGTCCCAGCTTTTGGTTAGCACTGTCTTTGGTTATGATCAGAAAAGGGAAATACTCCATGCTTCTATTCAGACAGTTTCGTACCAGCTGAAGAGTCTTTTTGTTAGCCGTGAAAACACACGAGCATCAAGGATCGAGGCTCTGGGGCCCTGGACAGATCTATTTCTGTGTTCTTGCACACAGTAACGTCATTATTTCAGTCATCTTTGGGAAAATCAGTGAAAACTGAAAATGAATCTGGCCGTGAGCTTGTGTAAACCTGGCATTTCATTCTTGTCCGTTCTGTTTGAGGAGTGGACAGCAAAACCCAACGTTTTAAGAGCCCTGGATGCGGCAGACAGCATCTTCCTAAGGGTTTGTGTTTGAAATATGACTTCAGGGGCGTCTCTGCAAGCCGCCTTTCTGACACAGAACAATTTCTTGTCCCAGATCTACACACGCTCTGTAATCGAACCTGCCGCTGCACCAGCACCAGCTAAAGAAGCCACCACTCCCCAGCCGGAAAACTCCAACACAAACACTTTGTACAGAAACACAGACCGGCAGCGAAAAAAATCCAAGATGACAGATGAGGAGATCCTAGAGAAACTGCGTACGTATTCGGTATTTCTTGTCTGATAAAGCAGTGTGCTGTATGCACGTCTCAGGGTTGCTGTACCAAATGTTCATCCCCAGCTCATGTCACAGCGTCACTTACGGCTCCCTGCACCAACTGTTACTGTGCTTAGAGGCAGCAAGAGCACTCTGGGCATTCCTGCTGCCTCCGAGGGCAGCGGCAGTTGGGCTGGATTTGCCTGAGCTTCCTTCGACGCTAAAGGCAAAACCAGAGATTGTTTCTGGTTGAGCAGCAGGCAGTGACCTAGAGAATGACCTAGTGACCTCTTGTGTGCCAGTGGCCGGACTGAACAGAGTATTTGGCTTCCTCAGTTCTCTTGAGATTGTCGACTTCTCACCAGTCATTGGAGCCAAAATACTTTGCATAAATCTGTTGGGATTTGGGCTGGGTTTTTTGGGTTTTTTTTTGGTTGGTTGGTTGGTTGGTGTATTTTTTAGCAGTAGATAATGACAGCACTAAGTTGATTCCTTCAGCCTCAGGATAGTCTATTGGTGTTGGTTTTATGATTGTTGTTACTACTACTACTACTACTAATATATCGGAGTTTGTGTTTATAAGAATTGTATGTTTTTGTAAGAGAGGAGTCCTTTGAAAGAACATCAGTTGACACCATGGATAGAGAGGAAAAGGTGTTTTCAATGTGCCCTGAAAGAAAGAAAAAACCTTTTATAACAACACTTACTTTATTTCTTAGCGTATAAAGACGTATCAGAGACGCATCTGTGTGGCGTGATCAGGTAAAACTGCACTGCAGGCATTTCTCAGGAGCCAGCCTCCAGCACATCCACTGCGTACTCCTCGGATAGATGACACTTTGTCATAGCTAATTCCCCGCCAGTTAATACTATTAGAATCCTAACCATTGGCCCCAAACCCCGGCACAAATCATGCTCTAGGAAAACACATCAAGCCCTTCGTGATTCTGCAATTTAATCTGCTTCTTGCATGTAACAGCTGCCAGTGCTGTGCTCTCAGGTAATAAATTGTTGGGTTCGTAATACCGCCCAGTTTACTCTGTGTCTGCCATTAACTGTTAGGACAAGAAGTGGGCTGCGCTACACCTCCTTAGGTTTGATCTCAGAACTAGTGACATTCTGTCTTTAGTGAGGGCAGCTGCTTGTAAAAGGGTGCAGTGTGGCTGTGGCCTCTTCATGGTGGTCGTCAGTGGTCGTTCGTGTGCTGTACTGACCTTTTTGTTGTACCTGCCCTGCTGCTGATGGCTGGTGTGACTGCAGAGGCTGAAGCCTTCCTGAGCTCTTGAGATTTCGGCTGCTTGCATAGGGTTTTCTGCACCCTTAGCAGGTTGACAGGACTATAAAGAACTGAATCTCGGTGCCATTACGGAGTATCCGAGGGCTAAGTTCAACAGCTTTAGCTGAGGGCACAGTGAAATAAATTCAGAGCAGACAGATACCTGCAGGTATGTCAGCTTATAACAGGAGGAAATACAGCTTCCTCAGCTGAGGCCGAAGGTTTGAGGCAGGCTTCAACCGTGAGATCTGCAGTACCCTGCATGCGGGAGCGCCAGCGTGCCTATTGTTCATTCAAGCTTCCGTGTGTGCCAGGTTAGGACTGAGCCCTTGGGTTACTGTGAGCTCTAACTCTGAAATGTTACATGCTTTCATGCTCTTTCGTTCTTAAGAAGTTCATACCAAGTGAGCAAGGTGTGAAGGTCTGCCTCGGGCAAATGGTGATGTGGACAAGGAAAATCTTTTGTGCTTTCATGAAAATGGGAGTGATGCTTTTTTGTACGGTCCTGAGCTAACGAGATTTAAGTGCGTGTGGTGGTGTTTTTCTGTTTTGTTTTGTTTTAACTTGTATGGCTTCTCCACCTTGCCTACTTCCCCCACAATTGATTTTATGCTACTTTTAGGAAGATGTCCCCTGCCCGCTTTTATCTCAAATTGCTTTCATAATTCTTTTCTGCTTGAAATAACTCGGGTTTTTTTAGAGCCACTTTCATTACAAGTTTTGCTAGGGAGTAAAGCCTGTAATACTGAGATAAGATCAAACACAGTTCTGTCTGTAATGAAATCATGAATATGTTCCACTGTAATTATAAAACAGAAATGGCCCAATTCTGCTTTCTTATCCACTTAATTTAGGACTTGATAAAGGGAAGTGCTTGAAGACATCAAAACAGCTGATATGTTTATCTTTTGTCCAGAGCAGGGAGTGCTGCTCTGAACCAGAGCCACATACCAGTCACTTTGTTGGTTTTAGTGCTGTCCTATTTGATGTGCATTGCTTAAGCACAGGAAACCAGCCACAAACAGCTAACTTGTGAAAGCAGTTACTCAGGTTTTGAGGAAAAACTCCAGAAATCCAAACCGCAAAATCAGGGGCAAATTTAGAAAATTCTTTCTCAAAATATTTGTTCTGCCATCTTTGCTTTTATTCTTTTCTAACGTGAACTTCCATGAACTTCTGTATCTGCTCTGACAGATACACAGTTCCATTAACTGGCTGAAAATAGCACCTAGCCCGACCCCAGCAGCGCAGTGTTTTTCCTGTTGCCCAGCCCAGTGTTTGGTTTGGTACTGCAGACTCTCCTGGGGATCCCTGTCTGGGG
Source organism: Bucorvus abyssinicus (assembly GCA_009769605.1). Taxonomy (NCBI): domain Eukaryota; kingdom Metazoa; phylum Chordata; class Aves; order Bucerotiformes; family Bucorvidae; genus Bucorvus; species Bucorvus abyssinicus. Next base: position 3,177,862 of record CM020039.1, on the reverse strand, counting down.
GATGGTTAAGTGCAGTGGAAGGCTGTGTTTGCTCATCTCACATCCCTTCTTCCAGGCTATTAAAAGGGAATCCTGGAGTCCTCTGGTCATATTCTTCTTGACTGAAGAATTATTTTGTATGGAGACTACAGAGAAGCAGAATGCAAGCTGCGTCTTACGTTACATGTCTCACTGAGGTGAAACTACAAAAAATTAACCAGGTCCTGAAAGCATCCTGTCCTTGCCTTGGACTCCACACAACCCAGTTACTCTGACCCTTGCAGGCTGGCTCAGCAGGGCAGGACCACTTCAGGCTACTGAGATTCTGTTGGCATCCTCAGGCAGCAGGCAGGGGCTCATGCTGCCATCGGCAGGGGACACTGGCTGGGCACTAGGTGACGGTGGCAAGTGCTGTGGGGCAAAGGAAACCTCCAGCAGCTCCCATTAGCCATCTTGCCAAGGGCAGCAACATTGTTTTAGCAGGGAGGGTTCCAGGTGGTGTTGATGCCCAATCTTCTTGCTGTGCTGGCAGGCAGGATCCCTGGCCAGGCATCCATTGGATGCTAAAGCCCTCTGCTCCAGAGAAACATCCTGGATGGGGAGAGAGGTGGTTGTTACTGCTTACTGTGAATGGCGCATCAGCTAGTTTTGTTTTGGATGCAGAGGTATTTGTGGTGCAGGAATATCGTCGGATCAGTCAAACCAAATATGCTGCAGAGCACTGGAAGTCTTTCCTCTTCTTAAAGTATTTCAGTGAAGTATGTTCCAAGTTAAATCTTTAGCAGTCATTTGCGTTGAGCCAGCACCTCAGTCTTCATTCATTGTATTTTATCGGGGAAACTACCAGACCAGAAAAAATGACTTTTTTTTTTTAATTATTCCTTCAGATTTGTTTGAGTTTATCAGATTTTGGCGCTTTCATTTGACACAAACACAGTATCTAATTACTGCTTGCTTTCCTTCCCATTTAGACTGCTTACACCTCTGAGTGGGCAAGAAGCCGTCAAGCAGCATATGCTTTAATTTTAGCTTTCAGTGGCTCCACAGTGAGCTCCACAATGGCCGATGGCCCCACGCTGTCCCACGCTCTGTGCTGGACAGGCTGGCCCTGCCTTCCCACTGCTGCAGCGCAGAGCTGCCGGGAGGCGGCAGCACCCTATCTGGCCTTGGCTTCGGAATCGCACCCCCTGCACCCGTGAAATTCTCAGCATGTCCTTTGTGCAGCTGTCTGTAACACGAGCGCCTGAGGAGGATTGCTGCTCCTGTTAGCCATCGCGGCGTGCTTAGCCGAGAAGATCAGCAAGAGTACAGTGTGGAGAGGGCGAGTCAAATGCTAGTTAGTGAGCCGAGTCAGGGGGTTGGTAGAAAAATAGCACAAACTGGGTCTTCTCAGGAGCTTAGTTTGGCAATAAGTAATGAGGGTTGTAGTTCCTAAAGCCCCACAATTACTGATTTTAACATGAGATGCTGATCTTTAAAAGCACAAAGGAGTTCTTTTGGCAAACTGCTGACTGGTGGAGAAGATCCCCTCCTGGAAACGCTTTGCAATATTCTTCCTGTTCTGAAGAATTCAAAACGTATTCATAAAAATTGATTCCAGAACCCAAGGTGCATTTAATCTTTGGAAGTATTAAACCTCCTGTTGAATCACAGAGAGTATTTATTCCTAAGAAAAGAAAGGCTTTGTTGTTCCAGCTCTCATTAATGTTATAGACAGCAAACACTTGCATTGGTACTTGTTCTTTTCTGATATCTGTCTCCTGTGAATGTTCCTCCATGTTCTTAGTTTCCAGTCGAGGTAACTCTCCAAAGGGCTGTAGAAAATCAGTCCTCGTGGCGGCCATCTCTGCTGCGGAGCTGCCTGTGGTGGTGGTGTCACCCAACTGACTACAAACGGCTCGCAACCCCAAGCACTGGGGCTGCATTTCTCATCTGCTGGAAGATGCTATCTCCATTTCTGAGTGAGCATCTTTAATTTGGTTTCTTTCAGGGAGCATTGTGAGTGTGGGAGATCCTAAGAAGAAATACACTCGATTTGAAAAAATTGGCCAAGGGTAAGTCTGATCACAGTTATTTACACGCAAGCAGGTATTTCGCTGGTGTAATATCAAGCGAGAAGTGGGGCAAGCTCCAAACACGTTCAGATGCTGGGTTCAATTTTCCTGTCTCTCAGCACTGGTCACGATTTCTAACTGCGGTCAGAAGGCATCATCAAAGATAACTTGATGCTGGCAATGTCTTGTCTGCAGCAAGGAGCAGGACCTGGAAGGTGTACTCTCATCTCATGTACTCTCTCATCATGTCTCTCAAGTGTGTGGCACCTATTTGCTTATTTTTGTATGATAAATAGCAGTTCTAAATAATATTTCTTCAAATATTTTGCTTTAAAAAATACTGAGCGATCACGATTATATTACAGGATTATACAGGATCAGGATTATACATAGTTTAGAATTGACACCAGAGATTAAATAATAAGCTCTCTTTTCTGGCAGAGGTGGTAAAAACCAAAAAATCAGTAATAAACACAGTGTTGATGCACAAAGTACTTGATGAGAAAACAGACCATCTGCCTGATGTCAGACCACTCGTGGATCCTGCAGGTTTTTTACTGAAAATAATCAACCAAGCGATTCCCTCTTGAAACCCAGCCTTCGCTTACTGTAAATAGGATTGGTTTGAAATATTTCCTATGTGAGGAGGCAAGAGCAAAAGGAATCACATCACAATTGGGTATCTGACCTGCATTTTAGTTCTGAACTTGCTCCATCAGAGTTTCTCGGCTGTGTTGTAATTGCAGGAGGGGCAGTGCCATTTGTGCCACACCAGGGTCACGCTGCCGCTAGTGCGTGACAGAAGCTGGTTACTGACATCAGGAGGTATTCTTCTGCCTTAACTGTTTGTGAGGTTTGAACTCAGGGTAGCGTCTTGCTGACCTAGAACTGGTAGGTACTGCAGAAATCAGACACACTCATGCTCTTTCTCTGGCAGGTTTGTGGTAGCTGCATCTTGTTTGATAGGGCACTTGTGGGAAGGTGTTTGTGCTCCATTCGTTGTATAAAAACCCTTTCTCAGATTCCAGCTTGCTTTCTACTTGAAGCTTTAATTCTTACTGCCATTTGTAAAATGTCAGGGGACACTTAGAGCTGTGCCAGTCTCACAAAAGTAAAGCATCATCTGAAGAAGTGGGAGTCAGAATAAACGTGTGTGAAGCAGAATGTGACCATCACCCTCACAGTCGTTTATTTTGACTCTCCTAGGAGTGAGCTTGTACAGAGGTGCCTCAACAACTAGTGGAAAGACAAGGGGCTAATATCTGGCCTTAAAGAGTATCTAAATTGATCTTCAGCTTTTAGAGCAGCCTGAAGATTGCAAGCTCTTCTTACAGAGGAGTGAGTGTGCTGCCTCAACCAGCTCGAGGGTAATGCCGCAGGTTAATGTACAGTGATGGGGAAGATCCTACAGAAAAAAGTCATCGCAAAGGTAATTGAACAGGATGATTGGGAGCAACCAGGCTGCTGCGTGGCTGGGGTTAGCGTGTCTGCCTGCAGCAGGTTTGGGTGAGATGCCCTGCCTTGGGCAGGCTGATGCGCTTAGTTGGTGCAGGTGCTGGTTTCAGAGCTGCCCTCCTTTGCAGTGAGTTGGGTGCAGTTATGCCAAAGGCACTAGTGGTGTTGGGACTGAGTAGTTTTTTAGTAGCTGCTAGTGAGAGCACTGCAAGGCAGCAAGAGCAGTGACTGCTCAGAGAACTGCAGGTAGAGAGCAACTTCTTACGTAAGGAAAAGGGGATCAAGTGCACCCTCAGTAAGTTCACAGATGACCTGAAGTTGGGCAGCTGTGTTGATCTGCTTGAAGGTGTGGAGGCTCCACAGAGGGGTCTGGACAGGCTGGGTCAGTGAGCCGAGGCCAGTGGTATGAGGTTCAACAAGGCCAAATGCTGGGTCCGGAACTTGGGTCACAACAACCCCCTGCAACACTACAGGCTGGGGGAAGAGTGATTGGAAAGAGGTTGGAGCAAGGCGGGAGTCAGTCTCTTCTCCCTGGGAACAAGTGATAGGACAAGAGGAAATGGCCTCAAGTTGACTAGGGGAGGTGGCAACCTGAAAGTGTTGTCAAGCCCTGGCCCAGGCTGCCCAGGGCAGTGGTGGAGTCCCCATCCCTGGAGGGGTTTAACAGACGTGTCGAGGTGGTGCTGAGGGACAGGAGTTAGTGGTGACCTGGCAGTGCTGGGGGAACGGTTGGACTCAATGGTCTTAAAGATCTCTTCCAATGAAAACGATGTTGTGATTCTAGAGCAACTTGACTGGCATGCAGCAATTCATGGCTTCATACAGTGACGGTTTTACAGCCACTCTGCAGGCCCGTGCTGAAGAACAGGTCAGCTCTGGTTTGTCATCGTCTCCAGCTGAAGACTGAAAATGCTGCTGACACTGGAGGAAACTTGGTTAATTAGTGCTTGATAAAGAGGCAGTGTTAGCTCTTGCTAGAAAGACAGATTACTCTGGAGCCGTGAGCAGCCGGGGTTCAGGTTGGCTTTTTTAACGGGTAGCGCACTGCATCACAGTGCCACAGCTCTAACTGTGGGCCCTGGTGCTTGCTTAACTGCATTAAAACCAAGATACTACAGAAGCGTTTAAAAGTTAGATACAGATCAGAAATTACAGTTGCTTAGAAATGAAGGTTTATAATGCAGGATTGCAGATCCCTGGCAATTAATTCACAGCTTTACTTATACTACTCACCTTTATCTAAACTCCTCACAGATGGCCTGGAGCACACCAAAAGCATCCTAATTTAAAAAGCTGTTTTTAAATAAGCCCTGACAGGACTTTGCTCAGAAGGTACAGCACAGTGTTAGCAAGTCTGAATAAATGGTGTTGGCTTTTTATGAAAACAAATTGGATTAATCTTGACAATTAGTCATACAAAAATGCATTTGCATTTATATTAAAAGACTACGCAGCGTGCCCAATGAGAACATTGTTTGCAACACAGACATACAGCTTCTGGTGCCTGTAGAATTAAAATGCCTCAGAAATATCTCAAGCCTGCAGGTAAACAAACAAGCCGGGGGGGATGTCAAAATGAGTGAACTGATTTGGGCATTTTCAGTCAGTGGACACTTGCCGGATGCATGTTCCCACCTCTCAGAGTTCCCACCCTGGCTTCGCTTTGCCTCACTGCCCACGCAGACATGGGATTCTGAAGTGATGCCGTGGGTTAGCTCCGAAGGAGCCCCATTGGGGTTTACAAGCCCGCAGTTGCTTTTAAACCCGAAGGGATTTCCTCTGATCGTGGCCTTTCCAGCCCTTCACATCATTGCAGGGGAAGAACCTCTCTTAATGAGATGGCAAACAAAACCCCACACTGTCCAGTCTGCAGGTGAGCACCCAGTTATTTCTCTACCACACCACCTACACCTGCTGTAGAAGCAAAACACAGACACCATGGAGAATTCTTCACATGTCTGGAGCACCCAACAGAAGCAGCTGCTGCCAGCTCTTGTCACACAGAGAAGCTGCCTAAGGATCCTCCGTTTTGAGTAGTTCTCTGTGTGTGTGTGAAAGAACAGATGCCGTACCCTGCTCTAGCTGTGACCTCAAGGGATGGCTGGAGGAGACCTTCCTTGCGCGCTGGAGAGACCTCTGTCTAGGTCCTTTCCTCAGGTGGCTGTCATGTCTTTCCACAGGGCTCTCAGAATGACTGCGTGGTGTTGCCTGAAAAAAAAAAAAAACCAAACAACGAGAAACCCCCCCCACGCAACAGAAAAAAAATCCCACTACAAAGTAGAACTGGAAAAAATGGTAAAAGAATTAAATATATTATTTTCCAGTTTTTGCAGAAACCCCCCCCTTAAGTTTTGAACTAGAATAAGTCAGTATGTACGTTTGAGATTTGCACCAGCCCTTTCTCTTCATGTTGGACGTAAGTTTTTTCTCGGATGCCCTGCATGGCAGAGGGCTGGTGGGCTGCAAAGTGGATGGACAAAGGTGTTTTGTAAACACTACAGGCAGCAGAGATCTGTCTGGGCTTGCTTTCACCCCCAGGGACTAAACCACTTCTCATTTCTTCGCTGCTGTTTTGTTTCCAGGGCCTCGGGAACTGTTTATACAGCGATCGACATCGCCACAGGACAAGAGGTAAGTGTCAGCTGTTGAGTTGCTGCAGATTTTCAGATATTCAGTGCTTTCCCCTCGGGTGCGAAGTGTGGATGGGGCTTTTGGGTCGCCAAAGTAAAATGCAAGACCTAATTAAGGAGAGATGGTGCTGAGGATGCAGTTTTGTGGCTAGAAAACCAGGAATGAGAGCGGAGGGGTGGTCTCTTCTTTACCGTGTCGAGAGCAGGACTAGACAGAGGGTGAGGCTGGCCAAATGGCGTACAGAGGGACCAAGAGGCAGACTGTAGATAGCCATGGGGCCACATCTCCCTGGAAGGTGCATGTCAGGTAGGAGGGCTCTTCTGGGACCACTGGGGAAGAGGTACTTGCAGGAGTCGTTGGCTGGAGCTGAGCTGGATGGCAGGGAGGGGAGGTAGGGCTGAGCCTGGAGGCACGGGGCTGGCAGAAGCAGGCTCAGCGAGGAGGCCAGAGGAGACCACGGCTGCCTGGGGGAAGATGGGACTGGGCAGAGGAGCAGGATGGCTGCAATGTTTCAGAGCAAGAGTGATCTTACTAGTAATAAACAGACAAGTTGGCATCTTAAGAGAACCCTGCTGGTCTTTGGGGCTGCAGCTTCAGATTTCTGATTCGTCATTTCTGGCTGTCAGCAAATGCATCTCCATGTTACCTGTAGTTTCTCATCCTCCTGCAGCGCTGCACTGCATAACTGCTCTGCGAGAGAGGTCTGTAAGGGATCTAAGCCCAGCTTACAGCCCTGGGCGTAGCCATAAAATATCACGGAATTGACTGATTTTTTAAACCCGGAAAATAATTGCAAATCTAAACCGTGTTAAAGAATGTTATTTAGAGTTGCAAAATCAAAATTTGAGAAGTTAGGAAGTGCTGGGATTGTATTTTTTTAACCTTAATGATCTTTTTAATATGGCACTTTGTAGTAATGTACGTATGTGTTTTCTTTCAGTTACACAGTCAAGAATAACAGCAGTTGCTGAAATAATGATCAAAAATCATATAATGGCTGAAGTATTACCAGCTGGTTTTATGTATTTTCACAGTAACAAAATCACTTCCTGCTTGCAAAACGTGCATGAATAATAACCGTGGTGATAAACTGAGGCTATTTGAGAAGAATGTAGGTCCTGAGAGTGTTGTTCGAGATGTGTGGCGGATAGTTTAAAGTCTATTTGTACAGATTTTACAAGGCAAAACGCATATGGCCATGTGTCCTGTAACTAACACCCAAGCTAGCAGAGAAATAGGGTGTCGTAATGTAAGTTCCCGAGCTCTTATGTCTAATAACAAAAGAGTTTGGCACAGCTCTGCTACAGCATTCCAAAAGCACTCACGCCACGCTCATCCTGGACTCGAGTTAATGGTTGTCAATGGCATTTCAGGTGGCCATCAAGCAAATGAATCTCCAACAACAGCCCAAAAAGGAACTAATTATTAATGAAATCCTGGTCATGAGGGAAAATAAGAACCCCAACATTGTCAACTACTTAGACAGGTAAGTAGTTCTGGTATTAGCATGGGAATGCTTTTTACACCCTGCAAGCCAAAGATTAAAAAACCCCGTACAACCTATGGGAGCAGGTTGCATTTTGACTGCATTCATCTTTTCTGGCATGTATAGTTTGAAGGCTGTTTTCAAAAACCTGGATCAGCTGTACCTTACTAAAACAACAGCACCGCCATGTTAGTTTGTTGTTGGGTTTTTTGCTTTTTTTTCCCAAGTGGATCATATTTTCTGTATAAGTGATATAAGTGCTGATAAGTCGTCATAGAAATTACTTTCCTTGGGCTGTTCCCACTATTTTCCATGCTGTGGATGCCAGGAAGACCGGGTTCTTATTTCCAGAAACATGTCATTTGCCAGTTTTTAAATTGTTTTTCCTGTTTCTAAATGTACTTCATAAGGTTTTCCAAGCTGTTGACCAATTTCTGTCCTCAGTGGTACACACCCTCCTACCATGGACAACTGTGAAAGTTGGGTTGTCTCGTTCCAAAGCTAATCATGGAATTTATGTGTTAAGATGATGAACCAGATGATGTGATAGGTCCTGGTTCAAGATTTGTCTTTGTCGTTACTAAATGGCATTTTTCACTTGCTTGCCATCTAAGACTAATTGTCCTCTTTGTGCAGTCTAGCACAGCTTCGAAGTGCTGCGTCGCCTAGAAGGAATGTCTGTTCGTGTTATTGTGTCTTCGTTTAAAAATGACCCGGAAACAAAAATCAACTGCAGTCTTTTTTGTAAGGGAATTCAGTTCTGCCCATTCAGCTCAACACCATTGTTTGCTTCTTTCAGCTACCTAGTCGGTGATGAACTCTGGGTGGTTATGGAATACTTGGCCGGAGGCTCTTTAACCGACGTTGTTACAGAGACGTGTATGGATGAAGGGCAGATAGCGGCTGTCTGCAGGGAGGTAAGGGATCCCGCCGGTGCTTCCGATGGCGTGGGCAGTTTGGTGCTTCTTAACAGGTGGTAAGAACACGAGCCGTTTCATGTTCAGAGCTTTGTTTCTGTGTGCCAGTGTCACTGCCCTGACTGTACTCGCTTGTTATACTCTTACATACTGTTATTGTACTATCTCTTTTTTTTTTTAATTTTACTATTCTGACCTTTGCCTCCTTAAACGTTCGCTGGAGCATGTCTGTGCTGCATTCCTTGCTTGTCAAAGCAAACATGCTGGTGGCAGAATTTTAAAATAACAGCGAAGAAAAATAGAGACTCATTTATCAGAGTCCTCAGCTTGAAAGGACAGCATTCCACCCAAAATGGTGTTTGCTTCTGAAAAGTGACCAACGTGCTATTGCCAAGTCTAACAATAAAATCTTTGTCGTGCAGCCTCCCGCCCGGACGTGATCCACGTCATACTGAAGGAAGGGACTTTTTCTTCTTTGGCAAACAGTAGTTTGTCCTATGGATGGAGACAGCCCATTCATTGCAGTGTCTGTGCTTTCAGGGGATAGTCTGTAACAATAATTGACAGTTCTCTTTCAAAAGCTAATATCCCTTCGTTTAGAAAAAAATTACTCTAGTAGTGCTGGAGCAGCAAGTTGTTCCTCTTGCCAGCACAATATTTTGCCGTTACTCACGATTCATTTAGAAATTAAATTTTTAGAGCCATTTGCTTTCTTGTGTGATGAAATTGAGTCATTAATTTTTACCCTCATTTTTTTTTTTATCTATCAGTGCCTGCAAGCACTGGATTTCCTTCATTCGAACCAAGTGATTCACAGAGACATCAAAAGCGACAATATTCTTCTCGGAATGGATGGATCTGTCAAATTGAGTAGGTATTCTCGGTCCCAGGATGTGGCGTGAGGCTGCTTTTGGCTGCCAGTTACCTGAGAGCGGTGCCTGTGCTAGTGCTCTGACCACTGCTGAAGCTGAGAGCACAATTCCAGCGTGCAGAGAGGTGGAGAAAGGAAAAAGGTGTCAGGAGTGGCTTTGGTTCTGTATGTCCCTTCCAGAGGGAGGGAATTACAATCTAAAGCTTCCAGTGAATAAAAACCACTGCATGAAACTTAAGGGGGTTTTTAAGTGGCCAGTTCAGTATTTCCTTGGCTACAGCACTGTGTGAGCAGAGCGCAGCTGCTTTTCCACCACCCGTTCTCAGGCATATGGTGGGGATTTCTTTTGCTGGGTTTCATAATCCAAGCTGGCTTTAACACTTATTTTTCTCCTCAGCTGATTTTGGCTTCTGTGCTCAGATCACCCCTGAGCAGAGTAAGCGGAGCACAATGGTCGGGACTCCTTACTGGATGGCACCAGAAGTGGTGACAAGAAAAGCATACGGCCCCAAAGTGGACATCTGGTCACTTGGGATCATGGCAATAGAAATGGTGGAAGGAGAACCTCCTTACCTTAATGAAAATCCTCTCAGGGTAAGATAAAATCAGATACCACTGGCTCTCTAATCCGTCCCGTGTTTATCTCCCGTGAGACAAAACCCCAGTCACATCAGCTTGAACTAGTTCCACCAAGGCTGTGTCTAAAATTGTCACTAGAGCATATCGGCATTTGCCGTAGCTTTGGTTATGTCAGTGGGAGGACCTCCACAGTGAAGTGACGTGAATGTGCCATACTTGAAATTTCTGACACAGTTTTTGAACTCTCTTTGAGCTGTAGCTCTGAACGACAACAATTTTTTGGTGGCAAGTTTCTCCAGTTGGGGAATTTCTATTGCAAATAACTTTATTTCAAACGCAGACCAGTGCCAGTTGCTTCCCTGAGCCTTTCAGGTGGGTCACTGGTTATAGTAATGCCATAGTTAGTTATTACCAGATACATTCCCAAAAGTATGTTCTAGCACAGGTGCTTGTAGTAAACTAACGTATTTTTAGTAATTTGAAGTTTTCAGTTTTATCTGAATGCCTTAAAATGAAATGACTCGTTCTTACACCAAATGACCATGTAGTAGTGGAGGAGCGTGTAGCAAGATAAAGCCTCATGACTGATGGCTGAAACAAAGTTAAATGCTCACAGTTCATTCGTGACAGGATGCAGGAATTCATGAGGAAATTAATGTTGCCCTTTGTGTATACATACACAATTTTGTTAAGGCTGGAATTAGAGCGTGACCTTTAGCTTTTCCCACAGCTGTAAGGCTGCGCTTGCTCTGGGCCGTGGCCCCAGACTGTGCTGCAGACTGAGCGAACGGTCAGGATAGACCCCAGCCGTGCTGCTCGGGAAAGGAATACAAGAACTATACAGATTGTGCTCTTCCGCTCTTCTCCAAAAGGGTTCCTGAGTGTTCTTGGAAGATGGTTTTTAGTGTGGTAGGTGCCCTGGGGATTTTGGTTCCAGTGCACACGTGGAGCGGTGTGCGCCATGCCACCTTGTGAGAGGGGATGGAGAGAAACAGGTTTGGATTCGGATCGATGCTGAATAAGCAGAGTGCGCTGTAGCTGGCAGGGTGGCAGCAGGCCTGTGGCACTGCAGCCCAGTGTTACCAGTTTTGCTTCAGTTTCCTGCAAAGAGACGACCCCATATTCCAATTGCTTCCGTGGAAGACCCTTGCAAAAAATGCATTTGCCTTGTATAAGGCAGCAGAGAAGCAGATGAATAGAATTAGCATTATTGGCTGCTGACAAGGGCTTCCTTCCTCAAGCTCAAATGTCGATTAGAGCACCTCAAACAGCTTCAGGTCGCTGTTAGAAAGATCACTGGATTTCTTATGGCTCACCAAATACCCATTCAACTACTCCTGCCCTTACCCAGATTATCTGAGATGCTCTTTTCCTCTGTACATGTCTCATCTCCTGCTGGAGTTAAGACCGACTTGAACACTTACTGCTTCAAGGCATCTTCAGGTGTCTCAGTAAAATTGCAGTAGATTAAAATCAGGCATCTGAAGTTGGTGCCATCTGTATTAGCTTCCTGGACTCTTCTGCAGAGGTTGTTGCCCCGGAGCTAGGAACAGTGAACAGCTCGTGATGGACCACCTGAAGCTCCCCAGTTATCAGCTCGTTTTGTTACAGTAAATCACCCCCAGCAGGGACAGGACGCATCTGCTGTGGTGTGTGGAATCAGAGACTTCGGGGAGAGGTCTCACTGCATGCCAACGGCAGAGCTTATAAGCAAGACCTGTTTGTACAGCGAAGTCTTTTAGCTGATGGCCCACGGTAGTTGCTGGGTTTAGTAGTCACGTTTAGGCTCGGGGAGTTCTGTGAAGCCTGGAAACAAAAGGATGCTCTTTCATTTTATGAACGATGGTTTTAATAATGGAAGGCATGCAGGAGCTTCAGTTACTGACATCAATTCAAATACATAAATATTTTATAAGGGCATTAAAGGATCATTAATCACAGAGTTAACAGCAGTGTTAGTGTAGATGCATTTGGCATTTTCCACGCACCCATCCCATGTTGCTCACGTTCTTTCCAGCCTTTCACTCCTGCGAGTTCTGCAACCATTTTCCAGCCGTGAGTGTCCTGGATATTTCTGTGATGGTGTTTGTTTTTTCTCACTTTGATGTCCTTCCAACAGGCATACGACAAACACTAGTGTGACACATATCCTTTGAAACGCAGGTTGCACCTCCCCGGTTTCAATTTTAAAAAACCCAGCAAACCAAACCCTAAGCATTTCTGCAGGGTTTTTCATTTACTAACCAAAGCGCATCCGTTTTCCTCAAAACCATAGCATATTTTCCAAATGCTGTGGATCTCCTACAGTTTCAGGCCTCTAAATCATCTGGATGTTGTTCTGTCCTGTGTCTGGGTGGCCTGGATAACTTTAGGATTTTGCCTTCTCAGACTGCAGGTATAATTGTGTGCCGGCTCCTTTCTTGTTTCTTGGCATGTTAAACAAATTAATGAGCTTATTGTCCCTTTGCAGCTACTGCAAACACTGTTTCCTTTGTACTGCACTTGTTTTTTTTTGCTGGCAGTATCATAAGAACCCGAAAGATCCATGGTAAGAAGATACTACAGCTTCCCAAAGACCTTTTCCTGTTGTAGAAATATGTAAAAGGTGCAGTACGTAGCTATAGATGGCTCCTCGTGACCCATGTTCTGTGAAGAGAGGAGCAACCAGGAGAGCTCCGTTTGTCCTGGCACTCCCGTTTCGCAGGCAGGTGGATGTAGCTGGAGTCTAATTTTCCTGCTGCTGTATTCCTTTACTGCAGGAGAAGCGACATCCCTGGGCTAGCACAATTTAAAGCACTCCAGCTCACCCCTGTGTCTGGTGGATGAGCTCGGTTGCAAAGGGACAGGACAAGACTGATTTTGTGACGTTTATGTTGTGGGAAAAGTAAAAAAACTTCCTTTTATTGTTTTTACTCTAGGATAGTCCATTTGCCTTTTTAGGCTTGGAATTTTTCCCTCTGTGTTTAAGAGGGTAATAACAAAGTCAGCTTGGTCACAGTCTTTAAATGCCAGCAGCGCAGAGCTGTTATTATCGTGGCAGACATTTTTATGGAAGACTCCTAGGCCCATTTCTGTTATTATTACTGTGTATTCTAGACGTGTTCTGCAAGTTTAAGTTTGAATAGTTCCAAATGTTTGTCTTACGTTTCTAAATACCATCTTTGAAAAGCAGGGTGAACTCATCTCTAGCTTCTCCGCGTGTCAGGCCTCGGTTACAAGTGACCCACACTGGATGATTCTCACCCTGTGTTTGGCAAAATGATGTTAGAGTTCCTTGGCCTGAGGAGAATCAGGGAGACTTGCAAAGCTGCGTGAGGACTGCAGTGCATGGACGTGAGTGTCCTTGGCTTCACTGGAGAAAATTAGGCTTAGCCTAGGCTAGGTGCTGCTGAGGAGGGAATTTGAGGCCGTTTCTCCTCTGGCAGTTTCTGGGATGGGGACATCATTAATGTACTTACTTGAGTATCAGAGTGAGTACAGAGTTACCGCTGGGATGGAGTTACTCATTTTTTCTGATTAGACCACTGGAAGTTTTTCTTTTCCCACATTCAGTGAAGCTGATCTGGAATTTGGAGGTTGCTGAAAGACATAGTTGCAGGTGGCTCCTGTCTGCCCGATTACACATTTTCTTCATAATATGGAACGTATGTGTCTGTGTTGAAAATGAGATTCCAAATGCTTCTGTTCCTTTATCCAAGGAATAAGCTGATGGATTTACTTTTTTTCATCCAGTTCCCATTTTTATCAAGAACAGAGCACAAAACTTCACTCCCTGTGTTTCATGGAAGCTGTTCTTTAGGGACCAGTGAGCGCTGCAGAGATGCATTCTACAGAGTAATCCTTTGAAATAATACAGTCAGACCAAATCTAGTCTTTAAAATAGGCTGTAAAGCGAGCATCAATACTTGAAGAAGCAAAATGTGCTTTTGCTGATGTAGTTCCTACTAACTAGGTCAGCCAATGAAATCAGCTCACAGGGTGAGATCATTTTGATGTTGGAATAGCTGTAGCTGCATCAGGGGTGTTTTTTGTTGGTATAGAAAAATCATCTCTAACACTCTGCCAGTGAAGAAGCTGCCACAGGAGACTGGACCTTTAAAACCGGTGTCTATGTGAGCAGTTATGGGTGTGAAAGAAACAGGTGGAGTCTTGTGTTTCCTTTCTCTGTAGGCGCTGTATCTGATAGCGACGAATGGGACACCCGAGCTGCAGAACCCCGAGCGGCTGTCTGCTGTGTTTCGCGACTTTCTGAACTGCTGCCTGGAGATGGACGTGGACAGGCGAGGGTCTGCCAAGGAGCTTCTGCAGGTAAAATACGAAGAGGCTGCAAATGAAACCACTGCATGATGTAACGGTTTTCTCATCAGCTAAACTTGAAGGTGTCAGATGGAACTGCCTCGTATTAGCCTCCGGTCTTGGTGCTTTTCAAATGAAAAATAAGTAGAATCACGGAATGGTTCAGGTTGAAGGGACCATCCAGAGGTCATCGAGTCCAACCCCCTGCAGGGAGCAGGGACATCTGCAACTAGAGCAGGTTGCTCAGACCCCCAAGGTACAACCTGACCTGGAATGGTTCCAGGTATGGGGCTTCTCCCACCTCTCTGGGCAATCTGGGCCAGGGTCTCACCACCCTTGTTGTAAAACATTTCTTCCTTCTGTCTGGATTGAATCTCTCTCTTTAAGTGTAAAACCATCACCCCTTGGCCTGTCACAACAGGCCCTGCTGAGAATTCCCTCCCCAGCTTTCTTAAGTACTGGAAGGCCACACTAAGGTCTCCCCAGAGCCTTCTCTTCTCCAGGCTGAACAAGCCCAACTCTCTCAGCCTCGCGTCAACAGCAGAGAGGTTCCAGCCCTCGGATCATTTTTGTGGTCCAATTTTGTATTTTGGTAGTATATTTATTTTTATATGGTGGCAAAATAACTGCAGTGGAATTTTGCCAGGTATGGAGGCCTCCAATGGTGGCTGTGACTACCATGTATGGAGAGATGACCAGGGAGGACCCCAGTGAAATCAGTCATAGCCAAGCAGTCAGAGATTTGGCTGTGGGTAGGAAGGGGCTGTGGGTAGCTCACTGTGAGCGTCAGAGGGGCCTTGGCTTGTCCATCCTGCCCCGCTTTTAGAGGCTTCTGCCACCAGAACGGACAGCTGAGCAGGACTTGTCACAGCTCCATTTGCTGCCTGGTGCAGTCGAGGAGATGAGAACTGCTCCAGGTTTACTGCCAGGTTTTGTGGCAGACGGGATGCTGCAGAACGTGCCACCTGGCTGTCCCTGCTGAGAAGGCGCCAGCCAGCACAGGATGGGCAGGGAATGGCATGATAGACACTGCTCTCACTGAACCCAGAGCTGAGTCCTTCAGCACTGTCACTTGTCTCCCTGCTCTTGTCTTGGTGCTGAAAAGCTGCACCTCACTGATTTCAGAACAACCCGTGGGCCTCAAAACTACTGGGATAAACATTTCCCAGAGATTTTGGAGCTTCCTGAGGAACAGCTTATGCCCCTCATCTTTTTTGACAACTAAAATCACCCATATCTTTAGAAAACAGGAACCTAAGTACGTATTTTGAGTTTCCTGAAAGGAACAAGGCCCTGGGACAGCAAGCAGCATTCCCAGAGCACTGGCAGGGCAAAAATCCCAGCAAGCTGAAGACACCTTGATAAATGGATTAATAGGATTATGGGCCATGTTTGCCTGCGATAGCAAGGTCCTGTCCGTGAAGGTGCAGGTGCAGATGGTCCCCTCAGTCCTATTTCTACGTGTTCCTGGTAACCAGAGGAACCTGGTAACCTGCTTGAGCCTGCGAGTCACTGAGTTTGGAAAGTAATGGTTCATTTCTGTTTTCCCTTGGGCAGCATCCGTTTTTAAAACTGGCCAAGCCGCTCTCCAGCCTGACTCCTCTGATCATTGCAGCAAAGGAGGCGATTAAGAACAGCAGCCGCTAGCGCTTCAGTCTGGCTTTCTCCCATGCCAGCTCAGAGCAGGACTGAGAACAAAAACTCTAGAGAACCTCAACTCTTGTGCTGCAGGACAGATGGACGGATGAACAAACCAGCGGTCACCGTGGCAGGAGGGAGAACCACCCAGTCCCTCAAGGAGTAAAAAATTATCATTTGTCTTCTTCCTGCTTTCTGCCTCCTTTATTTATTTTTAAGATGAAACAAGGGTTAAGACAGAGAGGTAATGACCGAAAATGCTTTGCTGCCTCAACCATTTCCAAGGTAAAGCAAATTCAGTTGGAAGATTCCCTTCCTTCTCACCCTGTGAATAAGCTGTACATTCACTTTTAAATTGTCTGTTGTTTCTTAAAGAGGGGAAGTCCCTTTTATGTTTTGTTTTGGGGGGGTTTTTTTATGGTTTGCAATTGGAGAAGGGTCTCCTTCATTCACACGCTCCAGACTGCACTGCCTTTTGAACACAGCCCACGCGCCAGTGTTTGCCCAGTTGTGGTACTTCTAGATGAGGAAGAAAGTGAAATTGCATTTCCAACCAAAACCGAACCAGGAGTGGGGCAGACAAACCATCCTGTTGAGATACAGGCTTTCAACTGTGAATATCGAGTGTTTCGGTTCTGGACAATTTGATTTGTGTAACTAATTGTAATCTGTTTGCCTGGAGGAGAATCTTACTGAAATGAAAAAGCAGAAAGATCGGTCGGTGCGCTCAGAAGGGGCTTGTCTGATGCAGAGCTGTAAGAGAAATGTGAGGTGAGAGAGGGCCCAGACTTGCCTGGTGCTGAGCCCCAGCAGGTCGCTTGCAGAGCACAGAGCAGCCTCAGCATCCGCAGACCCAGGCTAAGAGGTGAGCAGCAGCCGAGCAGCACTGGGAGCTCGCCTCTCCCTGGGACCGGGCTGATCATCCCGTATCAGAGGCAAACAGGCAGTGGGCTGCTCCCAGGGCGAGTTGTAGCCATGGTGTGAAACACACGGACTGGTTGGATTAGCCATTGAGTCTGTGCAGGAGTAGAGCAGAGCAAAACAGAGCTGAGGGGTGGTGTCACTTCTGAGGATGTCTGCTCCCTGCTCCCCTCGTAGCTCCTGGGAAAGGTTAGTGGCGTCTGCGCCACTCTCAGCAGAGCGGGAGGGAGCCGTGCTGCTCCGCAGGCTCGTGTGCAGGTGAGTGTCCTGTAGGCACCGAGTTCTGCCATGGAAACTGAGGCCAACACAACCGAGTGACAACTTCCACAGTTCAGATCTGCCTGGGCCGGGGCAACTGACAGCTCTGGAAGAAAGTGCATTAAAACCCAGAGTTCCGCACTAAGCGAGAGCAAATGTGTGAAGTGCAGAGCAGATTGCAGAACTGCATCGAGCCAGCCTGCTTCCTGCTGCCCTGTGCACCACAAGCACCACTGAGTGCAGCTCTGAGCTGCGGGGAGAGAGGGAGTCCTGGATGTGGCTGAGGATTGACTAGTCAGCTGATTTGTAAGGGAGCAGAATAGTTTGAGTGTGCAGTTTGTGTTTTATTTATTCATTTCTGAAAGACACAGTGTGGCCTCACTCTGAAAAAGCATTTGCATGGAATATTTGTTGCTGTGTTTTAGTAGTACAACTAATCACAGACCTTTGAAAGAGCAATTGAAGCATCACCCACCCAGCGAGGGGAAAAAACCCAACAGAGTATCACAGCTTTCTGCTGTGGATCTTCGGGTTTAGGCTTGGTGCTGCAAAGGACCAAGTAGCCTTCAGGTACCAACCACCTTCACGTTTTGCCAGTAGGAATGAAGGATGCTTGGGCTGTTCTTGAACTAGCCCCTTAGCTTCTTTGGCTTTGGCTCTGATTTTGTTACCGTCTTTGTGTTGCGGCTGTCATTAATAACTGCCATCTAACCTGCCCGTGCTCATGCTGTCTGTCCCCGTGTGTTTGCTGAGGCAACAGATGGAGGCAACGCTCTGAGTTACCACAGCTAAGTAGGAATTAACCTCTCCTGATTTCCTGGGGAACGCAACAGGTCTGATTTTCAAATCAGATGCCCAAGTAACATGCCCAGAGCAGCTCCTGTCTCCTGAACCGGGGGAACCTCAGGGGGAGCCGAGAGAGCTGCCAGGAGCCCACAGCTTGTGTGACAGCAGCTGAGGAGACCCGGGCAGGGCCAGGAGCAACGGTGGGAGGTTGAGGAGTGTCAGAAAACGTGTGTGAGAGAGAGGGACTGCTGGCATCGCGCCCTTCCTTCCCCGAGACAGGCCTGACAGGCAGGACGTGGTACAGAGGATTCCCTGTCTTCTCTCTGCCTGGCCAAACACAGCGACTTGAGGGATAGGGGGGAAAGTGTGGGGGGGTGTCTGCTGGAAATACAACATCAGCAGAGAGGAAACTGTCCAGGAGGTTCCCGGAGCGTGTGGAAGAGAACTTCCAGCGGGGGAGGGAGCCAGGTAGGGAAGGCACCCCGCTGGCCTTGTTGTTTGCGAACACAGAAGGACGTGTTGGTGATGTGACGGTTAGAGGCCGTCTCGGGCACAGTGATCACAAAATGATAGTTTTCCATTCTCGGAGAAGTCAGGAGTGAGGGTCAGCAGAACTGTTACCCTGGACTTCCGGAGGGCAGAAAGGCCAAAGCCCAACTAGAACCTCATCTGGCTACTGCCATAAAAGACAGTGAAAAATGTTTCTATAAATACTTTAGCAACAAAAGAAGGGTGAAGGAGAATCTTCGTCCTTTACTGGATACTGGGGGAAACAGAGCGATGAGGAAAAGGCTGAGGTACTGAACGCTGCCTTTGCTGCAGTCTTTTATAGTCAGACCAGTTGTTCTCTGGGTACCCAGCCCCCCGATCTGGAAGATGGATGGGGAGCAGAATGAGGCCCCTGTAATCCAAGGGGAAACGGTTAATGACCTGTTACATCACTTAGACATGCACAAGTCTATGGGGCCAGCTGGGATCCACCCAAGGACCCTGAGGGAGCTGGCAGAAGCCAAGCACATTTGGAACTGGCTTGCCAGCCACCTTCCATCATTTCCCAGCAGTTGTGGCTAACGGGAGGTCCCAGTTGACTGGAGGTTAGGAAATGTAACACCCATCTGTAAGAAGGGCCGGAAGGAGGGTGTGGGGAACTACAGGCCTGTCAGTCTGACCTGGTGCTGGGGAAAGGCATGGAGCAGATCATCTTGAGTGCCATCACACAAGCACGTACAGGACAACCAGGTGATCAAGCCCAGTCAGCATGGCTTTATGAAAGGCAGGTCCTGCTTGACTAACCTGATCATCTGTGACAAGGTGACCTGCTTAGTGAATGAGGGAAGGGCTGTGGATGTTGTCTTCCTGGACTTTAGTGAAGCCTTTGACCCTGTTCCCCACAGCATTCTCCTGGAGAAACTGGCTGCTCATGGCTTAGACAAGTGTACTCTCCACTGGCTGAAAAACTGGATGGATGGCCGGACCTAGAGAGTGGTGGGGACTGGAGTTCAATCCAGCTGGTGGCCAGTCACCAGTGGTGTTCCCCAGGGCTCAGTGCTGGGGCCTGTTCTCTTTAACAGCTTTATCAATGATCTGGGGATTGAGGGTGCCCTCAGTCAGTTCGCAGAAAACACCAAGTTAGGTGGGAGTCTTGATCTGCCTGAGAATCAGAAGGCTCCACAGAGGGGTCTGGATAGGCTGGCTCTGGCCGGACTCGATGATCTTAGAAGTCCTTTCCACCCAAAATGACTCTGTTCTGGTCAAAAGTTTGTTCCTTTTATGAGGTCCCATTTTTCTTGGTCAGCCCAAGCTCTCTGTCTGGACTTTATTGAGAGGGAAATTCCGGCTGGGGATGGGCTGCCCTCAGTCAGTAAAGCGTTCATCTGAGTGAAACATGTTTGTATTCCACATGGGAAATCAAGAAACCAGTGGCAGTTTCTGTTTCCAGTGCAGCTTTTTTCCCAGCCACAAAGAAGCAGACGAGCATCCTTTGAAAGAAAGCTCTTCTTGCTGGCACGTGTCTGCTAGACATACGGTATAGACGCTTCCACTGACAGACCACGCTACCTGATTGGTTTCATTCCTATTAATCTTCTTTACCTGTAAGTACTTCAACATCTCTACTTTACAAAAAAAAACCAACACCACCCCAACTTCCTGGAAGGTAACAGATAGGAAGAACAGGAGAATCAAATGGCAGCATCATTTTGGGTTTTGATCAGTGTATGTCCCTGCATCGAGAATATTGTTGGCACTGGCTTTTTAAAGACAACTGCTGGAATAAGAGGCTGTTTTATTTTACTAAATACTATATTTATTTTTCTTTGCATTAGCAAATCTAGAGATTTTTCTTCTGAAAAAAGTTCTTGGGAGGCAGAGAGGATTCACCAGAAATAACCTCTGCCAGTGGCTGTTCTCAACACGGGCCGTGACGTGCAGGAAAACACGCCTCCAGCACCCCTGTGGCTCTGTGCCTGAGGCAGCCCCTCAATTCCCTGTCACGAGATGCAGAAAGGTGGCAGCTGCATTTATATTTTTCATTTTTAAATGCACTGAACGGCAAAAAAAACATATCCAGAGCTGGACTGTGATTCCCATCCCTGTAGTGAAAATGACCTGATGGCTCGCTGTGGTTTTAATGTGTTTTGGGACAGAAGCATGACAGTAGTAAAGTCAGGGAAGTTTAAGAAGCACAGAAAAGTTTATTTATTTAAGAAAAAAGAAAAAAAAAGGAAAAAAATAACCATCCCCATGTAAAATTCCCTAGAGCTCCTGCATGCCCTCCTGGGAGCCTGCACGGGTGGGTCTCACAGTGCTCCCAGGGCTGGATCACAAGCTTGGGCCGGGGTTGCATTCTCACTCCTTCTCTAAATATGTCTGTGTCTATCCTCCACCTCAGGCTGCTCTTGGCTGACTCGCGCAGAGCACAACTGAACTCGAGTTTTTTTTTTTTAGCTGTTAGTGCTGCGTTTCTTTGAGGCCAATGGCTGCACCTTGTCAGGTCTTTGGGTCAGTCTCCCCCATGTCCTACCACTGAAAATGAAGCATGTTCCACTCACCTCAAGAAGGGGAAGTACCTGCCTCCTGTCCTCTCGCTGTAGGAAGTGTCACCATCACGTTAGCTGTATGGCAGTTATTTCCAGGACGTAGTCACTGGTGTGGCCACTGAACATTCCTCACACTGGGTGTGTTGATACACGTACTTCTTAGTTCAGTCCTGAGCAAAGAGCCAGTGAGAGCTCTGTGACACCCACCATGGCAGACAGGAGCCAGCGTGTCTTTGCCTGGTATCAGGGCATCATGCTAACACCAGCTTCACCTCGCGGAACGTTTGCAAGGTAGCATCCCCACGCCTTCCCAGGGACTGTTATTCATCCCTGTGCAGACATGCAGCAACCCAGTGACGGGTGATGGCGCAAGCCGATGAAGATCCATGAATGTAAGTGGTCAACTTCTCTTTTCTTTATCCTCTCCCCTGACCAGGTAAATACCTTTACTTTTAGCCCCAGTTTCCAGGAAGCAGGCAAAGGACAACCTTTGTGTTTCAACAGAAACCATCCAAGGTTTCTTGGAGTGTGATTTGCAATTCAGGCATCTTTAAAACTGCTCTTTGCTTGTGTCTTGTCCTTGAGCTGACAAGGGCAATTTCTTTTCCTGGCTGAAGTTTGCAGAATGTTGCTCATACATCCTCTCCTTGGATGCAGTTTGGAGCTGACTGCTGTAGTCCCAGGGGTGCATCATGTCTATAAACCGTCACTGCCCTGAGCCTACCAATGGCATGTCTACCTTTGGTGACAAGAGGGATCTCGAAAGAAAAAAATGTTATAGGAAAGAGGAGGAGGGAGGTGTGAGTAGTTGTCACTGCTCAGCAGTTCTCCCAGGGAAGTGCTTGTGTTCTGCTGGAATCTGACCCTGACTGGAGAAATGGGGGCATTAGTTAAAAGTTGGGAATACAGGACAAGAGGAACTGGCCTTAAGTTGTGCCAGGGGAGGTTTAGGTTGGCCCTGAGGAACCATTTCTTCCCCGTTGGGGTTGTCCAGGCCTGGCCCAGGCTCCCCAGGGCAGTGGTGGAGTCCCCATCCCTGGAAGGGTTTCAGAGATGTGTCGAGGTGGTGCTGAGGGATGGGGGTTAGTGGGGATCTGGCAGTGCTGGTGGAATGTTGGGACTCGATGGTCTTAAAGGTCTTTTCCAACCAAAATTACTCTGTGATTCTGTCTGCTGGCTCCAGTCGTTCCGCGTTAGCAATGTTAGTTTTATCAATGTTTACTCTCAGTCAGTTCTTGCAGCACATGGCTTCAACTTCTTTAGCTGCTGATGCTAAACGAGACTAGTCAGAGACGAACACAGTTAAATCAAATTTCTTGTACAACTCTGAGGGAGGAAGTGTATGAACTGAGAACATGAGAGGTGTTTGTGTGTCACCTCCGCTCTGTCCTGCCCTCCTTTCAGGGACTTGAAACAGAAGCGTTTTCCTAAGGAGAGAAGTGAAGCAGCATGTTACCTCTCACAGGTCTTGCTCCTTCCAGTCTATGCTGAAATGGTTCTGTCCCCCTTTCTGTGCCCTCTGTTCTTCCCATGCCTGGTGGCTGCTAACCAAGACTATGTAACTGGCTCAGATAAAGTGCTTGAGATCCTCATCTCTGCCCTTGGAACTGCCTGTTCAGAGCACTCTTCTGAGTGTGTCAGCTTCGTCAGGACCAGTTACCACCTCTGATTTGTGCATCACCTCCAAGAGCCCAGGGCCGGCCATCTGGAGTCCATGCTTGCTCCCAGGGGCCTCTGCCTGGTGTGACACTACTGCAGACATGAGGGAATAGTGGCAGGAGCCTGTTTTTAGTCAGGCCCTTTTGCTGCTGCGTGTCGTGTGTGTCCTTTGTCCAGCTCAGCCATAGACTCAGCGATCAGATACAGGCACTGCTGCTCCTGCCACTGAAGTCTGTCAGAATTGGGTTGTTGGCCTCACTGCCAGCAGAGTTTGTCGCTTAATCTGATACTGCCCTGGGGGCCGGAGGTGTCCTCAGCTGAGTGCTGGAAGGGAGCTGCCTGTTGTCTTACTCTCCATCATGCAAAGCTGTTCAGGCCAGAAGTGGGTCAACACAGCAAACATGAAGCATGCAAGTAAGTCTCTTTCTTACATCCATGTCGCTGAGATTTTTGACCTTTGAGCTTGAGGTGCACAAAGGCAACTGCTTTTTTGTCACACAGTTGATATTGGTGTTAAGCGATGCTGCTAAATCTGTCCATAGCACAGCGCCAGGGAAAAAAGCCTCTCAGCGCTTCGTAAGTGGCTGGTGTCTGCCTTGGCAGGTCAGCAAGCGGGAGGGGAGCTGCTCTGGGTGGAACTAGCAGCAAAAGACCGCGCACACAGTAGCCCTTGGTGAAGAGAACCTCCCTCTTGGGCAGAGCCCAGTTCAGGGGGGGAATAATTGGGAGTTACTAGGGTGCACTGGTGCTGCGTCCACCTGCAGATGCTGTGCGTGCAGACACGCTGTCTGGGAAGATCGGCAAGAGCATTCCGCAGCTCTTGACCAGAGCAGGATGTGACCAATGCTAAACTCTAGCTTAACCTGAAGCCACCAGTTTACACCTGCGCTGGTATCTGCTAGAGCTCTTTTTTTCTTCAGGGTATCCTGACAAAAGCAAACAGAGGAGGAGCCTACATTTCCATTGTTGATCAGAAATGTATCTCATTTTGCTGTACATTCCTTTTTTAGGACGTGTTATCTGTTTAAAAAAAAAAGAAAAAATGAAAAAACAGAAAAAAGAAAAAAAGATGAAAGCTAAAAACAAAAACCAACTGTGTAGTGAAAAACTCTTCTGTAACTTTGGATTAAGAGGTAACTGATCTTTTTAAAGAGAACTAAGTTATTTACTTTGTAAATGCTGATGGTGTGGATCCACCTGACTGACCTCAGCAGCTGCCTTTTTTTTTTTTTTTTTTAAGATTTTTGGGTTTTGTTTCCACTATTAAGTTATTTTAAATTGTGGTTGAAGCAATAGAAAATTGAAATATGGATTGTGCATGACTGTGTCTTGAGTGTAAAAATATTGCAGTTTGAAACTTGGACCTAAAGTATTGCAAATAAAAGTTATAAATACCAACAAGGGGTGGATGCGACCGGAGCATTTCCTCGGCAGGTGGTGGGTGCTGCTGCACGGAATGGTGTCGCCACTGGCTGAAGGGCCACCAGCCCCCATCGCCAGCCGGGTCAGAGGGCAGCTGGGGGGCCCTGGGTGCCTGCCGCCAGGGCCTTGGTCACCCAACAGGCCCGAGCCCGGGCCCCCCTCTGCTACTGGAGCAGCCGCCTGCCTTCTGGCTGCTCCCTGTTTGCGCAAATCCAGGCTTTTCTAACACACTACCTACACTCCACGTATATTTATATATATATAAATGATGTACACACGCTGTAGCAGACCAGACAGCGCACGGTGTTTGTACACACACGGATATAGCCTACACTTGGGGAAGAGAGGAGTGTCCCACCGTTAAAACAAGGGCTCCCCCTCGCCCCTGGGTCCCCGCTGTACCGACTCGGCCCCCTCCCGCCGCGCTGCCCCTCACAGCCGGCCCCGGCAGCCGCCCCTTCCCGCCGCGTCACGCGTGGAAAATGGCGGCCGCCCCGCTCCCGCGAGGGAAGGCGGTGGCGCCTCGTGCGGGGAGCGCGCGCCCCCCAGCGGCGCCGGGCGTTCACCACACCGGGCGCGCTGGGCCCGACTCTGGGGCCGGGGCCGGGCACACGGACCACCCCGTCACAGCGTTCCCCTGAAGGAGCCGGGAGCGGGCCCTGCTCGTCTGCAGCGGCCGTGCTCCGGTGGGTGCAGCTCGCACTCGCTGAAGCCCCGGCTCCGCCGGCGTTCCGCACGCGCAGCCGGCGGGAGCCTGGTAGTCCTGGGCCGGGCGGGAGGAGACCCGCAAAGGTGGCGCCTGGCCCAGCATTGCCGGGCCGTGCCGGGCTAACGGCTGACTCCCGTGGAGAAGAAAAGCGCTTCAGCGTTCCTAACCCCCAGGCGGGTCGGGCAGCACCGCCGGCAGTACCCCCGGAGCCGGCTGTTCCCCCCGCAGCGGCAGGACACGCTCACAGCGCCCTCACTCACAGCTGCGGCTCCGGCTGCTCTCACCAGTAACAGCGGCCGGGACCGGCCCCTGCACCCCCAGCGAGCGGGGCATGCCGCAGGAGCCGGGCTCCCCGTCGGCCCCGCAGCCGTTCTGGAGCCGAGGGAGGAGGGAAAGGGAACAGTGAGGACGCAGAGTGGGCTTCACGAAAATAAACAGCGTTTTAAACGTAACCAAGATAAACAGCACTTGGCCTGGGGCTGCGGGACTGCATTTCAGCGTAAAACCTACCAGACACCGCTGTTGCGCAGCCCGGGACAGGACGAGTCCCCAGTCCAAGAGCTGAGGCTTGGTCTTCCTCAGGGCGGGGGACCGCGGGGAAGGCTACAGTGCAGTGGAGACCACCCTGAGCTGGGAACGCATGGAGGACAGGAGCATGGTGCACTAAAAGGCAGGCGGGGGGACAGCTGTGCAGAGAACAGCTGAGAGATAACGTTTTTCTTCCTGAGCAAACTGAAAAACATCATCCCAGAATGATTTCCTCTGTGCAAAACCAACTGTTTCAGTAATTACTGAACAAGTTCGTTTTTCTGTTACCCTTTTATTTAGGTCACGTCCTATTGAAAAGTAAAGAACTGTTGACATTAAACATTTACCAAATATTTTGCTCTGTTTTAATTTGGGGGGTGAAACTCTACTGCAGGTGGTCCAAGCATGTACATCATAAATGCAGTTTCCCACCCCTTTGTTTTCCTACAGGTTATCAGTAATTGTTAAAAAATGCTGCCCAGCTCTGGTAACATTTGATCTCAAAGTCCCGAGTCAGCCTGGAAAGACAATTCTATCTCAAACATACCACACTTACTTCCCTTGTGACCCAAAACCCCACCGACCTGCCTCTGCTTCCAATGCATGGCAAGATTGTACACGAGGAGATGGAGCCCACAGAGCAGTGGGCACCGTCCCGTGCCCACCTGGGCTCTCTTGAAGGAGCTCCCATCTCCCACATACCTGGGTGGGAGGAGAAGCCAGAAGCCAGTTGTGTTCCTGGGTTGGATCAGCTCCTGCTGATAGGCAAATCCCGCCTGCTCCAACTCCTTCCAAAAATTAAATGCAGAGGTACAAACATCCTGCTTGGTCTGAGCATGCCTGACCCTCCCACCGCTCCCAGCACTGGACAGCGATACCCTCAGGGCAACGCTGAGAGGGCACAGAGCTCCATTTCCAGCCTGGCCAGCACTGGTGTTCGAGGGCCTCTGTCCCCATACCACAGGGACAAACTGTGGGAATGTCCTGAGCAGACGTAATTATCCAGGCCGAATAATCATCACCTTCAGACACACCACCCTGACTTCCCTCTTTGTCAGGCTGTACAAAACAAAGCACTGCTGGGCAAGCTCCCTCTGCCCCGCTGATGCTGGGGACGACCCTTACGCAGACACTGAAGTGGGGTGGTGGCACTGGAGGCCAGGGCTGCGGGGCTCAAACAGCCAAGGAACCCCACTCCAGCTGGGAGACAAGGTGGCTTTGTGCCCTCAGCGAGCTCAGGCAAGCTCTCGGATCAGGCATATACCAGGGCAGGCATAAGCCTCCAGTTTCCTGCTGGCTGCCTCAGTTCTCAGAAGGCAAAGCTGTCTGGCCATGCTGGGTGCCACCTCTGAGTGGAACCTTCTTCAGGCTAAACACTGACCCAAATCAATCAGCTGGCCGGGCCAACCCCTCCTCCCTGCACCCATCTCATACAGAACAGCCCCTGGAGAAAAGTCTGTCTGAAGCAGAGGTTACACAAGATGACCCGTTCTGCTCTGCCTCAGTGTGCTCTCCCGCACGCCTTGCTGCCCAATGAGCTGTCAAGCAGCGCTCTGGCCATGCTGCAAGGCCAGCGTGGTGCTCTCCTTCTGTATGGTGAAGGTGTGCCAATGGGCTGCAGTCGCCCCTCATGCCGGGCTGCTGAGAAGTGGCAACCATGGCATAAAATAGTGTGTGAGGACAAGCGAAGCAAAGAGGTCTTAGCGCAGGGCCAGGAGAGCCCAGCCTGAGCTGGGGTTCCCTGCATGGCTTTCCTGAGCTCATGCTCAGGTCTGTATCTGAGTGAGCAACTCTGAAGCTACAAGTTCACAGGGCAGAATTACACTCGCCTGTGGGGCTGTCAGCCCCATGTCTTTTGCACCTGACAAATGCTCTGCGTGCAAACCGGCCGGAGCCCAAGCTATTTAAGAAGAGCTGGGTTTGGGTACTGGCTTTGTGCAGCTAAGCTGATGGCAATATAACATCGTTCACAGCCTCACAGTCTACCTCCAACACGTCAGAGAAAGCATTTTCCTACCACAGCACTGATCCTTTCGAAGCCCTGAGGAGACTTCAAAACCTCTCAGGAAAACGGTAACTCTGCTGAGGGCCATTCTATAAACTATAAACATCACACAAAGCGGCTGACACGGTTACGAGGTACACGGAAATCCTTTACCTTCACTTTCAAGACCAGAACTTGCAACCCTATAAAATGCATTTCCAAGAGGTCTAACGCAGTGAGCCTCTCACCCTGCTGGAACCACCACCCAGCATGATGCCACCGAAATGTCTGCTATGAGGAAGCCCTGCCATCGGGCTGTACGCAAAAGTTAAAAGGAAGTTCGTACCAGCCCCCTGCTTGGAAGGAAACGTGAAACGATCACCTGTCCTCCATTGTACCCAAGTTAAACTTCTTCAAAGATGTCAGCTCCATCAGCAACAAACCGAGGCAGAATTTTGAGAGTGGAACCTGCTACCTGCCAGGACGCAGCTGTTTATTCTACAGACACATCCTGCCAATTTTGTCCTCTTTCAGTCTGGTGCTGCCCATCACATCTAATGAAGCAAGGGGAGTGTTACTTCATTTTTAGCATCCTGTGGATTAAACAAAGTCTCCTTAGCAAGGAGGCTCCCAGTACTGAATTTGTCCTCTGAGCAAAACCACAGCTGAATGGTGAGGTGCCCTTCTCCTGGCCAGAGATACCAACTTGTGGGTCATCAGCCTGAGGTGGAGAAGAATAAGAAAGTCAATCTGAGAGCCTTTATTGTGGGCAAAGCTCCCACTTGCTGTGGTGTTTAAATGGGCACCCCAAGACCTGCCCTTCTATGTTAATGTCTCCCTAGTGCACCTGGTCTTAAGGTGATGACCCATGACCCATGACAGGACTTTTTAGCCAAGGAACAGTAACATCTGATTTGTAGCAATAACAATGAAATTCATCATTAATTTTATATGCTTGTATGGGGAAAAAAAATTCCAATCAAAGCTTTAAAAAAAATCCCCCTCCCAAAGACAGCCTGGCAGTGAATGAGGACTGAGCCACATGAATCCACCTTGTGCTGGTCACCCCCTCAACCTGCTGGTACATGACCGTGGAGATGTAGCCGTTCCCCTTGGCATCCAGTCCCGCTGCCGAGAACAGATGACGATGTGCTGGGAACCTGTGAGGACAGTCACGTGTGCTTCCAGTTTAGGGCCGAGAGCTCCTGAAAGATGCTGCTGGGCAAGATGGACGCGTCTTAATGAGCTTATCTGCCAAGTTTGGCCCCTCTTCTAGTGTATTTGTTGTATCATGAACATATATATGTATAAATATGTAGTTTTCCCTCCTTAAGAGCCTCTCTCCCCATTACCCGTGATAATGTGGAGGGTTAGAGGGCTTTTTCTTTTTAAAGCGATTATGGTTATGTGCAACCTTTGCTCCCGAGTCATTCACACAGAAAGCACAGACAAGCCCCCCTGCTGCGAGGTGACAGCTCTGTCTGGCTCTGCAGGGCTTTGGTATTCATAGCTCCACGAGGTCATCGCTGGAAAAAACCTTGACAGTGATGTGACCTGGCACCTCGGCTGCTTCTCGGCTGCCTCTCCCTCGGAGCTGCAGAGTCTGCTGTTCTCTGGGGTCACTGGGTGAAGCTGCCAGCACCGCCTGTCCAAGAAACTGGTCACACAAGACGTTGCTGTTCCAGACCTAGAGACAAGGAACAGAAATAAACCCAGCTGAAGCAGTGCTTCTCTCACAGTCCACCGGAGAGTGCTGTGCTGGAGGAGGGTCAACCCCATTAACCCCCTGAAAAAGCAGTGAGGAGGGGGAGTATATCTAAATTTATCTAATTGTCTAGAGAGCATGTGGGCGATTCTGGATTTGCATGCTCATTTACACGCACTATGCAAATAAGGAGCTAAATGCAGCTTTTTGCTTTCTAGGTCACAGCCTGCCTAGAAGAGGAATAAAAATTACCTGTTTGAGCTCATCAGCAGTAAAACCCGACATGCAATCGGCCTGCCCATGCCACACTGCCTGCCTGTGCCCACCGGGCTTTTCCTCTGACTGCGCCAGAGCCGGGCCCACACTGCCAGCGCAGGGGACAGCAGTGGTTGTGGAGTGCTTGGACATGTCCTTTGTCCCTGCTGAGGATGGGGTTGACAGAAAAGGTGTTAATAGTGGGGTTTGCTGCTAGGCTGATGTGCCAGGCTTTGGTCTGTGGAGTTCGTTAATAGCTAACTTCCAATTATCCTGGAAATGTCCAAGTGTTGGAGCTGCTTACTGTAGAGAGATGGGGTGCGGTCCCACGTGTAAATTGAACCTTGACTAAGGACAAGGCAATCCTGCACAGCCAAGAACACAGACCATGTTCTACCAGCTTTGTATCAGTTTCCCCTAATCCATAACCAGTCTGCGGTTTGGGGGATAACACTGCTAACATTCCCCTTCTGTTTGTAATATTTATAGAATTGTAGCTGTTCGTTCAGAGGAGCACTATGGCACAGGAGTCCTCTGCAGCAGCACTGCACAAGGCAGTGAAAAATCAGAAAAGTATCTCTTCGTGCAGCACAGTGCTATAAAGATATTTCAGTGTCTGGCACTTCATTGCCACAGTGAATCGGTTCACAGGTTTGTTGTATGATCTCCCCGCGCTGACAAAGACGACGTAGTCCTTAGTATTTCTCTAAAACTAAACAACTGTGTGTATCAAACTGAAATGCCGCCTGCTCTCCCAACGTTTTCCTGAGCTGCCTCATCTAAATCCCAAGTTCTGTTTCTCCAGCTGCTGCTGAGGTAAATAGTGTGGCCTGGTTCCCACAGGATTAGAATTCAAGGTAGAAAAAACCTTCTTAATAGAAGCCTTAGCTTTGGTTTGATTTCAAACACTAACTCTGGACCACTTTCTCTCTGTTTTGTCAGGTACCAAATGAGGAAAAGGTAATTCTGTAAATTCCTTCAACGCCTTGGAATGAAATATACCTGCTGATCCCTAAGAGTTATCATTGCTGGTTTACGGAAGAGACCCAGACTAGAGCATCAGTAGCAGCTGAATAGCTCCAGGCATAGCCTGGGTAGCTCCTATCCTGGGTACCAGTCACATGAAGGAAGAATTAGCACATGTCAAGCCCAGTGATGCCGTTGTGCTCCCGCACCTGCCGTGAACAGCTCACCCCATGTGGCTTATCTCACCTGGATGATGATAGGACTGTCAATGTTCTTTCTGTAGAAAATCACTTGGGTGTCAAAGATGGCGCTGGTTGTATCGTGTTGCACAGGGGAGCGCATGGTTTGGTTCTCACACTTGATCAGCACGTAGGGATCCGCTCCTAAAACACAATTGGCAGCACAGCTTTTAGGACGTGGAAAGGCAGCTGAGACCTGCCCAGGAACCCGGCCAAAGCAATGCCCTCCTATGCCTGGCACCCTGCACCAGCATCCGTCACATCCACTGCCAGCTGCCCAACACCAGCAGAGGTGAAATACCTCATTCCGGTAACAATGGGATGTGCTGAGCTGGAAACCAAGCACCATTTGCTGTGAAACCAGATCAATCCTAGACTGGGGTTGCAATCTTTCCACACTCCTTTGCTGTGCATCCTCCTGGCTCATCTAACAGAAAGTCTGCAAGGCAAAACTCTTAAGTTCTCCAACACTGCTGCTAGATGCAAGAGCCAAAAAGCCTCGTGCATATGTGATCTGGTGTGTAGCTCTGGTTCCCTGGGCCAAAATGGAAGCTAAAAACTGTCCAGCACCCACAATTCCTATGGAAGGCAAGGAAGGAACTGCACAGAGCTGCTTTTAGGTCACTGAATGCAGTCCTGGCGCCCACCTTCAGGCTGGCTAGTTTGAAAGCGCCGTCTGCTGCGCTCTGCTAGGGGTGATAGAGCTAGGAGGTGGTTGCCAAGGAGCAGTTTCTCTTCCAGAAAGGAAAATATAGTCAAAATGCAAAATCATTTTGCAAGAGTGCCCTGGCGTCAACAAAGTTTTCTGTGGGAAACTGTCAAAGCAAATCCTCCCCAGTTTCTCATTTCATTCCCATGAACCTGAGACAATGTCTTTGGTTCCATCACGTGGATCGATGTAATTTTAAAGTTTATGTTAAGACAATGTGTTTGTTTCTATTATAGGTCCTAGTTAATGTTTTAAATTACACTTTAATCATATGAAACCCACGGAGATTATTCAACATTCTAGAAATTATTTGTTGTTTTTACACTGACCATTTTTACTTCATTATAAATGTTGATATTTTCTTTCCACTCCAATAGAGAGCACAAACTGATTTGGAGACGCCTCTCTTTATCCTCAAATAGAATGGACCAATCCACTTTCTAATTAACTTTTAATTAAACACAGACACTACTTTTTTTTTTTATTATTTCAACACAACTATTTCTGTCCATTCCTATTGTTCATGACAGCTTATCTGTTTTTTCACACCTTGCTACTACTTAGATATGGATTTTAAATAAAGCCACTGAATGTGTGTGAGTGCACGTCAGACTCCTGATCATTTCTTACACAGATTTCATCACCAGCTACCTGAAAATGCCACCGCTGTAATGACAGCCACAAGGCAGCACAATTTAACGGCACCTTCCGTTTTTTAACAATTCATAGCCAGGATGATTTTCCTCAAAGATGTCACTCATTTGCAGGGATGGATACCAACACCTCATGCAAACAAACCGCGTAACAGCCTCATCCACAGCAGAAGGAGCTACTTCCACTTACGAGAAGGATTTTTCCATATGCTGCACTGTGATTACACCTGGCCAGGCGAGCGAGAGGCCCATTACCCTGACGACATCTCGCACTTTCTATGGCAGGTAGCAACGTATTGGCTTTTCTGACAGGCAATTACTTTCTGTGTCACTGAATGTGCGGATTTAGCTCTGGGACATGGGGTGGCACCACGCTGCGTGATCAATGATGGAAATGCTCCCCCCGCTTTGCAAAGAGATTTGGAAAATGGATTGGAATAAAATGGGGTCTTGCATGAAATGGGGTCAAGTACTTTGGCTGAAGGCAAAGAGCAAACAACATCTGATCATTAACAGTAATTAAGAGATAAAGGGCATAAGAAGAGGTGGGGAAGGGACACAGGGCTTGAAGAGCTAACAGGCGTGTCTGCTGGACGAGGGAGCTGTTGATGAAGGGACTTGCTGGGTGAAAGGAAAAGGAAAGCTCACATTTGAAAGAAACAGATTCAAATTCTCAGAGAGAGCTAGAGTGAGGTAGAAGAGGAACACGAAAGGTACCTGCCCAGCACCACGTCACGATGGCTTTGCCGAGTGGTCAGTTATGTTAGGAGGATTGGCTCCAACTCCAGAACAAAATAAAGAAACAGGAGAGCTGCACATGGGGGATGAGACAAGGGACGTTCTCAGCTACAGTTCACCCAGTTCTTTGCAGCTCTGGGCCTGGTTTATTCACAGGACAAAGACAGTGCAGAAAGGGCTACAAATGTGGGAAAAGCAAAATGCTAGTATTTGCCATGAGCTGGGAATGAAAACAACTGGAGCTGCTACTGTGCCAACTGCGCTGGCAGCGGAAGGAGGACTGGGTTCCCTTCTCAGACACACATATGACTCCAGCTATGCCCTGGACGCTGTACTGTGTACAAACAGCTCGTTCATCTCAGTCCTGTGGCCAGGTTGTTATGTGGGGAAGTTGTACAAAAGAACAGCACAGAGGAAAAGGTTGAAAACTGTAAAAGCCAGAAACACTTGAACAGTAATGACATTTCTAAGGCTTGAAGAAATCTATGCACAGTAGGCTAAGGCTGATTTTTATTTTTGATTTAGAATTGGACTAAGGATCTAACATCCACCTCCATCAGAACAAACACAAAAGGCTTTCTAGAAAACATGCTTGAGACAAGGTTCTCCGACATGCCCACTCTTCTGCAGACCGCTCTTACGGGTATACAGAGAGCTATGACAAACTCAGTCACTGGAAAAAGGCCAAACACAGCAGAGACAGTGCTGGGACACAAGCACTGCCTTGGGAATTCCAACAGGTTGTTCTGCCTTTTGCAATTGAGTCTTTTCTCAGGTGGTACCTCTTAGCTTCTCTTGCAATACAGATAATAAAAGGGAGTCTTTCCACTGGCATCAATAAATCCTCCACCCACCTCTGGTCCATTTTCTTCCTGCCTCCCTTCTCACTGGCTATTTACCAGCTGCTTTTTGCCTTCTCCTTCCTTCTAGTTCTCAGACTGCTCCCGAGGTAACTGCCACTAAAAGTACCAGATGCTCTGCTTACCAGTTATGTCACATACCAGGGATCACAACACCTAGTTTAGAAAAGAAGCAGTGAAAGGAAATTAAATACGTGAATTCAACATGGAAGTTCAGTGGGAAGACTTAAAAATACAAAAGGTGATTTATCCTCAAAGAAAAGCTCTTGGGAAAAGAGTATGACAGACAGTAGTGAGAGTGATTTTTAAAACAGCCTTGGGAATGAGAGACAGATCTCCAAGCACACAGTTCTTTCTCATCTTGCAAACCTGCCCCTGCACTTGGCTCACAGAGAGTTGGATCAACTTCAGAACACGCTAACTCAGAGAGAGGCACTTCCAAGAGGAGTAGCCTGCAGTCATTCATAATTGAGCCTGGGCAGCTGGATTCATTCACTCTTCTTGACAACAGCAAACCTTTCTTTTTTTTTTTTTTTCCAGACAGGACAATGGATCAAAGACAGCAGCAAGGAGGAACTTTCCAATAAACATTTAAAACAGAGATTAAACAACCTTCCTCTGGCAGGGAGCAGGGTTCTGATGACAACCAGCTCATGAACCAGGCCAGGTGTGCACTTGCTATGCAATCCTCTTCCAGTTTTGTTTACGTAGTTGCTCGGAAATCTGTGCTAATGACAGTGATGGGCTTATGTGAAGAACAGCGCTTTCAAATCTAAAATCCCTCTATCCCAGTTACACCAAAAAAAGGTATCTCTGTTCAGGCTGCTCCTACTTTCCATAACCGCACACCCCAGTGTCAGTATAGAGACATCCTGGTGGTTTCAGGACAGTTTGTCACAGAGATATAACACTGTGTCTCCGTTCTCAGAAGCTTCAGAATTAATCATAACCTCCTCATCATCCAGTTTTGCCTTCTGTCTATGCTAAGGGGTGATGGTGACAAACCAGGCAGGTGCCTGGACAAGGAGGAATACAGCTGACAGAGACTGAGCAGAAGAAAAGCAGCAGCTTGAGAGCTGAGATGCTGTAGATCAGAAGTGAAGAAGTCAGGAAAGCCTTGCGGGGCTAATCAGACACAGCAGCTCACACAGAAACAAGTTGTCAACAACCTTTGCACCAGAAAATGAGTAACCTTTGTGTGAGGTCCTCTTTGCAGCAAGAAAACACAACCACCTAATCTACCTATTTTCTACTTGAATAAACATATTGACTGCGCCTAACCTGAAAGGAAACCTCCACTCGTCACTGCCGATGGCAATTGCTGTGTGGCCTCTTCCCTCATCTCGCAGTATTGATTTAGACAGGAGGCTGCTGTTGACTTTTAAGTCTAGTTCACATCAGGAGATGCTCCAGGAGCTGCAGGTAGGGCTGGTATTTCAATAGCTGCCCACGTGGCTCTGAGGGCTGAGCTCACTTCTGAGAAAGCTGGTCTTTTTCAAAGCCCAGTGGCTATTTCTCATTGAGATAGGCAAGGAAGAGGGTCCAGACGTGGCTGCAGAGAAGCCAGGGAGGAAAGGAGAGGAGAGATGGCAAGGAGTTGCATTCTTTTGTGTCACTATGAGGAAGCAATCTTAGAATGTGGGATATTTAACATCCCTGGACGCATTCCTTTCTAGTGTAAATTTACAACCCAGTCAGCCAGTGGGCTTCAAGGAATTTCTATATCTTTTAATTAAAAAAACCCAAAACCCCAAATGTGAGAAACATACCATAGACATCTTTTTATGTTACCAAAAATGGACTCTAGTATCAATCAGGAGCTTCGCTGTATTTGTCAGCAAGGTACCCTTAGAAGGCAGAGTGACAGTTATGGGCATTATCCTGAGCTCGGGTTTATTGTGTAGCACAAATGGCAGCAGTGCACATTTGGCTTCACGGGTTTTTATTTACACGCTCTCCCTGTTTCATTTGTCTGAAGCTGCGACACGACAGGGCATTCTGCAAGACAATCCATGAACATAGGCTGTGAGATGGAGATACTTAGAGAAAAAAAGGCTAATAAAGAGTCAAAAAGGGATTTCACAGCAGAATTCAAGATAATGGGGAAGCTACTGAAGTAACTCAGCTCTCCTTCAGTGCTGCCTGAATGGAAGAGATTTGGAACTACAGGCTGAAAAGAGACAAAGGCTTTCACAGAAAGCTTTATGTTGATAGAAAAGGAAAATATTTTAACTATTTTGGTGAAGTTTTATTCAAAGTCAAACAATAAGATTCACTTGGGCTTTGTGTTCAAATCCCCTTATGTTTTTGATGGTTTAAAAATGACATATTGTTTCACACAGGGAAATGGAAACACTTCAGAAAAAAATTTGCAATGATAGACTGATTTTTTTTGTTTTGGCACTTAATGACTTCAATACTAATTCACAAATTGTATTCACCTGACCCCAATTTTTTTTTTCAGCAGATAAAACAATCAGGCAGAAGTTTTGCTTAGGTTTAAACAGAAACTCGGTGACTCCATTTCCTAAAGACAGTTCTTCCCACAATAGGTGACTTTTTCAGTTCTGTCACAGTAATCATCAGCCCAACACTGGATGCTGAAATCAAAGTGGAAGAGGATGCTTCAACTCAACCTGATCATGTGTGATAGTGCTGGGTCCTAGAGGTATTTGGGCTGTGCTGTAGTTCGAATATTTATTCCACATTGGTTGTAAGGACTGTTTGTATGTTCTTGAGGGTCTGTGTCACAATGCACCAAATGCCACAGCGCTCTCTGAACTCAAGCCTGGTCTTTGGCAGCTGCAGGCAACTGTCTTCAATGATCTGTAATTGTGCTAAGGATTGGGAAATGCTAAGGGTGGAGAACTGGCTTTTATTGCTTTACTGCAGGGAACATTAGAGAAAATTTTAAAGGAATTTTGAAAGCAAAAAATACTGGACCCTTAAAAATTAAAATGTCCTTCACAGAACAAGGACAAGAACACGCTGCCTGTTTTCAGTGCGCTGCTCTGCTATTCTTGTCACAGATAGCCCCTTCAGCCTCACCCATCCATCCTGCCTTGCTGAGGACACAGAGCCTTGTTTGACTGAGGTATTTGTGGCTCCTGCTTTTGAAGAAAAGTACTCAGAAAAATGAACGGAATCAATTTTCTGTATCTCTTCTCACCAACATTTCTGACCCCTGAAGAGACAACCAGACTTAACAGACAGTGGCTCTCACAGTGAAAAGTGCATTCAGTAACCACTCAACGGGTGTCAGGAATAGCTATGAAAGGGGACTGGAATAAACTTGTAGCCAGCTCATGGGAGAAATTTTACAGCTGCTTGGTGAGACTGAAGATAAACTGTACTACAGGTCTAAGTCTAATGCCTTCTCTACCACAAGAAATTAATGCAACTGAGCTCCACATCTTAAACTGAAGAGAGCTGAAGAGTTATCTGGAGCAAACACAGCAGATGGGTCAGGAACCTCTTGAGTTTCCTGTTTCACACTTACTATAGAATCTCTACTCCTTTGCTTTCTCCCAACCAACCACTCAGTGCTGGATGTGTCTACCTTTTTATAGGGAAGGTTCACGGAAAATGAAGGCTGACAGATGGAGAGTAGGAGTAGAAAATGAGGAAGCAAAGGACAGCTGGACAAGTCTCCTAATTAATTGTCAACGTCGGATGCCAGAAGAAATGTAGTGTCCTTCAGGACACTTCCTTTGACATGTAGATACAAGTCCTGTACAAGTCATTTAACCTCTCCCTGTCTTAGTTTACCCAGCTGAAAATGGTTGCTTGAAAACCGTTAATTTCCTCTCTGAAGTGCTATTAAGCTTGTGGTAATGAATAACAAAGTGCCCTAAAGGCCCTGGATGACATTGCTGAGGTAAGTGTAATGCACCACACAAGTCTGTGCGATTCAGCTGTCTCCTTGGATATTTTCCATTTACAAAACGCATAACCCTGAAAAGTGAATTTCTTACTAATCACAACAAAAAGCTAGTACTGCCCGTCTGGGCCAGCAGAGATGACACGTAACTCTTGCTGGTTTGCATCATCTTATTCATCTGATCTCTCCCCTTTTGGGCAGATTTTACAATGTGCTGGAAAAAAAATCCATAAATCTTCACTTTGTTTGCGTAACTTCTGACAGCTTACATATCAACCCAGGTCATCTTCAGAGGACTGGAGAAGACCCTTCCACTCTTCCAGGCTTGCTTTACACTTACCGCCTGATCTGTCTTGCTTCTGTAAACCCTCTGCAGAGTGAATTTTGATTTGAGTGACTCTGCGTGGATAGCCACAAAGAAGACTCCAACACGTCATTTTAGGCTTATCTGCCTTCAGCTCTCTGAAAAATCACAGGAAAAGCAATTGAAGCAATGAATGTCGAGCAAACAATCAATGGTTGTGGAAATACGGCATTTTCATAAATTTGTATTCTTTTCCTTCCTCATCTACCATTTTGGAAGCGAGTGGTACAGAAATGACAGACTTACATAGAAACAGAGCAAAGGAAAGTAAACCAAATATGTGTCATCTTTCGCACGGCAGTGAAAGTGGTGGAAAAAAACCAACTTTAAATCATAGAAAAGAGTATCAAGGCAAGAAAAACTTCAGTGGGCCTTATTTCATGGAACTCTAGTTTTGCCCTGGTAGACCACCCCTGGTTTCAAAGGAGACGGTCAAAGAAATAAACAGTATCCACTGTAACTGCAAGCACCAGTGCTCAGTGTCCTGACCTAGAACTGCAGGCAACTACAAAAGCCAAACTAAAAGGTCAAAAGACCCAAACTGAATTGAGTTCCGTGAGGTTCCCAAGTAAAAATGACCTGACAAATCCCAGTGAGCCATCTGGAGATTCTTGGTGGTGAGCCTGACCATCTCAAGGGCCTAGTTCTGGAGCAGTATGAGCTAGTGAGTCGGGCAACCATTTCCAAGGGGGCGCAGCCAAGGGAAGATCTCCTGTAGCTGTGAGTGCAACCTACCTGAGTTTTGATGGCACATCTGTGAAGAGTCTCAGGATAAACCTTGTAGTGATGCCCGGAAGGTATGTAGTTGGGATAAGGATGTAGCGGCCTTGCTTAAGGATCCTCTTCAAGAACACGGTGCGTGTGTTGATGTACAGCGACGTGGCCACTCTCTCCTGCACGGTGAGCTTGTGTAATCGATAGCTTCTGTTATCCTCCACCTACAGCCACAGAGCAGCATAGGATTAATTAGGAAGGGATGTTGGAGCTAAGAGGCCG
Source organism: Bucorvus abyssinicus (assembly GCA_009769605.1). NCBI lineage: Eukaryota > Metazoa > Chordata > Aves > Bucerotiformes > Bucorvidae > Bucorvus > Bucorvus abyssinicus. The sequence goes on along the minus strand of CM020039.1, from coordinate 3,139,286 downwards.
GATTGTCCCTGCACATCACATGGCCTTCCGTGGGCAGAAAATCAGTGTGCAATAAAGGCAAATGGGATTTCACCCACTGAAGCTGGGACAGAGATCCCGACAGGCGATCGGAGCACTGGAGCGCCATCCCACACAGGCTTCCACCCAGTGCTGTTCTGCGCTTCGCTGCATCGGTATATGCGTGTATACCCCTAAGTGGAGGTGAAAGCCTGGGCATGGCATAGGCATGCATCCACTAGCAGAGATACGGTGCTGCTGGGGAGAGGCAGCCATACACCAAGGACTCCACCTGCTGAGCTACGCTGCCATCTTAGATGAGGCTGAGATTCATTTGCCTCCTCTCTCTAGCATGTAGAGAGAGCATTCCAGACTTATATCGCAGGCTCTCAATCCAGATGCTCTCAGCTGTACTTCCATTGCCCTTCCCTGAATACAAAAGCCACAGAATAACCATTTATGTTTTGTTCTAAGCCTTGAAGCTGTGCTTAACTAATAACAGCTTCTTCAGGGAGCTGATACTTGCCACAGCACAGTTCGAATATAAACCTATTTCTTAAGCAGCTCCTGGGGGCAAAGACAGCCCTACAATCTTTCCTGGTAGTTCTCTTTTGTCTTCATGTAATTCAGGCCATGGTCTTCCAAAGGCCTTTAGTCATGATAATGAGCTTGGTGGGTTAGAACACTTCTGAAATTGAAAAATTTTTGAAAAGAAAAAGAGATTGAGCACTTGATACCTTTCTGAAAGTGTGATTTTCTTTGCGAGCATTTCCAAATTAGACATACAGGCACGACAAGGCAAGGTAAATTATGTTACCTTCTGTAATGACATTTTTCCAATATATGTGGTTAACAGGTGACTGTCGAATGAACAGGTGTGATGCCGATGTCAGCGCTCTGACGTAAAAACTGACTATTTTTCAGGGTAGAGCCATAGGCTCAGTGTAGTCTCACCAGCTACAGCAACAGACAAGATAATCCTGATCCGCAGTGAAAAAGCAGATGCATAGCTGTTTCTCTTGCTTTCCTTCTCCTTTCAGTTCGTATGTTTTCCTTTTACTCAATTTGCCCTGGGAGTGCAATTAAATTACTCTTTGGGATCCCTTTGGTTCCTTTTCACATCTGCTCATTTCCTACTCACTAATCCAGCTCTTGAAAACACTCTTGACTCTTCTAAGTGGCAAAAGACAAACTGCAAACTTTCCAAACTCATTCACTTGGCTGTATTTGCTGAAGAAATGGAGGCAGGAGCCTCCAGTGAGAAGGAGAAAAAAACCCCTCCATCTTTCAAGAATTAATATTTTTGTGTCTTTCTCTTCAAAGCTTGGGGTAGGAAAAGCACTTAAAATTCTTTTGCAATAGGGAAAAATGAGTTACATTCCTTTGGTTCAAACAGAGTTTGAATTGAACAGAACTCAATTTAGTTCAAACAGTCTAACGTCAGCTCTGGTGATGGAGCGCATGCACACACAAAGCTCACGCTGAGAGGAGAGCCAGACCCCACCATGATAATCGTGCCTCTATCTGCCAACAATCTCATTGCCAGGATGAAGCAGGACTGCAGGATGAACTCTGAACCAGGAGTGCAGATGGCTGCCTACCTTGAATATTTCAAAACCAATTGGGATGCTTTCTCCTTTCCCTTCTTTCTTGTATTTGCGGCGATCCTCCTGTTGTAATGAGACTAACACTTTGTCCTCAGTCTTCTTAACATCAAAGATGTACTAGTAGAAGAGAGAAGAGGGCAAGCTGTTAGAAACACCTTAGGATACTGAGCATAAAGCCATCACCAAGGAAATACGGGCGTACAAAGGAGGCAAATGAAAATACACCTGGAGGTGGGAGCAGAGCTCTCCATATAACAGACATTCCCAGCAATTCACAGCTGACAATTAATGCTAATAGTAAGGATCTTTAAACTAAAAGTATCAGAGACACCGAAACCGGTAATTCAATAAAGGATAGCATGAGACAGTATTACGAAGTAACTGTTGAGGCAGCAGCAGAGAACATCTCTGAAAGCAAAAGACAGAGGATTAAGTTTTTTTTATATATCTATATAGATATAGATATATAAAAATCAGGAGTGAGATAAAAAAATTATATCAACAGACTCCAGATGGGGTCTTTGATAATTTCTTATTCTTCCTTTAACTTGAATATCTAAGCAGGGCCTGCAAATTTCCAACATCTTTATATAGGACCTGCAAATGATGGACTCTTCCAGACCTTAGTTAAAATAATCCAAAACCCAGTATTTTATTCCTTGCCAATAATTTCCATTTAATATAAGAATGACAGGAATGCTAAATTTGGACTTTCTCAGTTTTCCTGAAAGTCTTGGGAATACTCAGTAAAAAAAGGGCTAAGAAGGACTCCTGAATCTTAACCATGCAAATCTTTCTCCCCCACTGCTTGAAGTAAATTTGAATTGACTTGGGTTTAAGACAATCAAAGGAAATTATTTCAAGATTAGGCAGCAGTTCCCATCTCAATAAATCAGACTGGAATTGCTTAATTAAGTGTCACTACCAGACCAGTTCAGGAGTAAGTATGTACCCTTGCAGGAGACTAAAAATATTCAGAGAGGTGTTTCTTTATCCAACAAAGAATTAAACACTCAAATTCATTCACTATTAGAGACTCCTTTAATTCTTGTTTCTTTTGTGCAAACACAGGGCAAATCTGAGTTGTCAGAACCAATGGATGGGAAGAGGACACTACACCAGGTTTAGACAGGTGCTGTATTCTTCCATGCTCAAAGACCTTTAAATGTGAAGCAAACAAATAAAAGCATAAAGCTGCAGCTGTGCACAGCTGGGTACTATGTGCACCACACATCCTGATTTAAGTCGGCTGTAGGAATACACTTGGCTTAAATTCCCTTATTTTAAAGGGACTGGAAGTGTCACAATCTCTCTCTGTTCACATAAACTTCACAGGAGGCCTCAGCATCAGGCATTTCACTCTTGGAGAACAGAAAGAGATTATCTCTAGGCTATGGTGGTATATGCCACAGTCATTTATAACAGCCCTAAGCTAACATAAATGTGTTCCAGCACTTCTATTAAGAGCCTTTTAATCAACTAGCCCTGAGATAACACTGGAATAACAAGAACTCCCATTGCATCAGGCATTGCACTCAACCGTAACGTGTTTATTTTGTTCTCTGTAGCAGCTAAACACTTAACAAATGAGACCCAGACAAGCACTAGGAATTCATCCAGAATCATACAGGGCAATATCTGAATAAAATCACCCTCTGGAAATGAGGCACTGGCAGAAGACAGGGCGGTGAAGCACTGCTTCTCCATCCACGTCTGTATGACAGGATGAGCTGAGAGTTTGAGATTCACTCCTAGACTGAACAGCAAAGGCTGCACTTCAATACCCTGCTATGAAAATTGAGGGGTGCAGACAGAAACCTCCCCTACGAGTGCAGAGAAGCAGACAGGAGAACATCTTTAATCAATCTCAAGTATGTGATGAATTACAAAAGAACAGAAAGGTCAATTTTCAAAGTAATAACTAAAGCAGTAATTGCCCAGATCTTGTTGACAGTGATGGAAGTTTTGTGCCTGAATTTGCATGCACCGGGATGAAAACATACAACACAGAGAAGGGCAGGAAGGTGAGGAGTGGAGTAAGAATGAGTGAAAAGATAAACGGTACAGCTTAAAATTTACCAAGTAGGATAATACAAGTAAAATTCTGTAATGCTGATGAGAGGGTGAGCTAGGGGAAGAGACTAGAGACTTTCAGAATCTCAGATTAATGCAAGGGGCTACTAACTAAACACAGTCGACGAAAACCTCGGGTTGTTTGAGGGTATTAAGTGAATGCAGTGCTGTCATCAGAAAGGGAAACTGAAAGAAGTCCAGGCAGGACTTCACTAATCCTGCTGTGTCTGACTCAGCAGCCCCAAACAGATACCTAAACCCTTCTGAGAGACTTCACAGAAACCACTGAACCATGCAGTGAACTCCCAAAGGACAGACACCGGCAGTGAGTTCTCTGTCAAAAAGTCACTGCCAGCTCCTAAACAGGGTGGACACTTCAGAAGCCCCAGCTAAAGTGGATACACTTCAATACAGTACAAAATACAGGGATTCCCACCTGGGGGTTCTGAAGGAAGGTCTCTATGTTATCAAAGCATCCACCAGAGCGATTGAGCAGGGGCTCTGAATTCTTTGCCCAAGCCCCACACATCATTTTCGTCTCCCAGGTCTTGTGGATACTGAAGTAGGAGGTGTTCACAATCCGGCAGATGTCCACATCAGTGAAGTTCTTACACCAGTCCTCAAACGTCATCCTATTCCATGGGACACCAGGAAAGTCATGGTTTGTTTAAAAATAAACAGTGATACTCACACTAAGAGCCAAAATAACACACAAAATCTTCCAGTAATTTAAGAAGAGGCATTGCTCAGCTGTCCAGAGGACAAGCTGATTCACTGGAAAGCTCTCCATGTGGAAACACTTGTGAAGCCACAATCACACTACTTTAGCATTTATTTTAGAGAAATATCAGCTCAGAGTGTTTGGTTTGTTCCCTTGCAGCACCTAAGCCTAAAGCATTGGTTGTATCTACCAGGTTGGATTTGATAACACATTTTGCAAGGGCAAAAGAGGTTACCTGAAACCCAACCACTACCCACTCGTCATTATTTTAGTCCTTATTGTTACATCTGTCTCTGAGCATGACTCAAACCTCTGTACTCTGGACACAGCTTTTAGTCAGCACCACCTCAATGCTATAACCTGTGCCTGCCAAAGTGTCAGACTGCATTGCAGAGCAGTTAAAAACGGTTCACCTCCTCTAACAGCTTGGTATCTCTGAACTCCATCACAGCCTTATTAATGGCCCAGAACAAACCCTACAGCTGGCTTTCAGTTGCCAGTTTTGACAAAGCCAAGCAAACAGAAAACTTTCATACTGAGCCCTGCGAGCACACTCCATGCAATATTAATGATCTGCTGAAGAAGTTCCTGGGCTGCCTCAGTGTGTTTAAGCTTTAAGCAGAGTCAAAATTATCAGAGTTCTAGAGATGCTGTGGAGATTGAACACTTCTCATGCCCATGCTGGAAAATGCCAATAAATATCAAAATTCATTGGCTGCAATTGTATTTACAGATACCTCAGCCATGGTTGACCTAGAAATGCTACAGACAGGCACAGCAGTTGGTAAACAGGATTGACAGCGTGTTCAATATTTGGCATTCTATCATGTAAACCAGCTCATGTACTGTCTTGGATTCTGAGTGAATGTCCTAAATACAGATTTTTTAGGGTCTCTGAAACTTATATTTACTAAGAGCTACTAATTTTGTTCCACTGGTTTTTAATCCATTTTTTCTGTTCTCCTCTAGCATCCCTTGAGAATTTAAAAGAACAGACCTTGTGCCAGGAGTAGATAATCTTATCCATTTGGGGAAGTTGTTTTCAAAGCTGTTAAATGGCAGAATTAATACCAATTACTCAGTGTAGCCAGTATCTCCAAACCCTTCACGCCACTCCCACTCACCAGAACTCTCCATCATTCTCAAGAGTCAGTCCCAAGCTTTTACGTTCTGAATTGCTGACTTTTTTCCACTCCTCAGAACTAAAAGGAAAAGAGGGAAAAAAAAAGAACAATAAAGATGATTAATAACTTAAATTAAATACTCTCACCTGGGAAAAAAAATTGCAAGTAAAATTCTCTCACAGTCCCTTGTTACAAAGGTAACATCGGAGTAGTGAAAGGACAGATGATATCCAGGAAGAAAGTGTGGGGCCTACAGGAAGAGTTTTAAACAATTGATTTGAAAGCTACTGAAAAAGGAAGATGAAAGAGAAATTGGCACAACTAGAGCAGAACCTTATTGATTTCCTTTGTCACACCCTCCCTTAGGACACTTCAGCAGCTGGTTTGGAAGGTCATACGAGATTGACTCCATTCCCTGAAGGCCCTTCAAGAGAAACCTGGTTTTCCTCCTCAGGAGTTTATTGAACACTTCACTTAGAGCAGAGTATTCTCTTTGTCTTTCCACCTCCTTAAATAAAACAGGCTTGAGGTCTCAGATTTCCCCAGAGAGCCTTTGAGAAGAAACTGTGGCAGCAGGAGCCTAATGTCCAGTTTCCAGAATGGCACTAGACTGCACAGACACTTCGTTCATTGCCTGCGTTAGCATATACCTTATGTGCTCTGCATGGTCCCCTGGAGGCACCTGCCTCTCCCCACTGACCTCCGGGGAGCCCACAATCCTGAACAGCAGCAGTTTAATGCTTTTTTCAGACAACATGGCAGAAGACAGCTTGAGCCCCTTCCATAATGTGTTACATTAGACAAACAGAGCCACAATTCCTCACTTCCTTTCCAAAAGTACTTGGAGAATAAAGCTGAAGGTGGCTGGCAGGAAGGAAGGGAGGTTGCTTGCCATAGCAGACGTTTTCTTAACCTATTTGGAAATTCGCAATTTAATTCCATTACGCCAAAAATCCATGGGCCAGCCTCAGACTTCTCAGTACTTCCACTGGAATGAGTGACAGCTAAGCCAAGGGCTAGTGGAGAACCCCAAGCACTGAAGTTAAACAAGGTACAGTGGCTCTTCTGTGCATTCTTCACATTTCACCTGAACCAAACTCTTTGAAAGTACTAGCTTTTTGCTGAAGTATGGCAGGTAAGAAGTTAATACGCTGTTGTTCATTGCATTATGAACTGCCAGCGGTGGCTGGTAAGCGCAGTGTTGAACTGTAACATCCTAGTTCATGGGTTTTGTGGGTGAATTGCCAGTGGTGGAATACATCCCCTCCAGCAATCATTCCTGTCCCTGTAGGGGTGCCTGCTGAGCTCATGGCCCACATTAAAATTCACTAGGAAATAACTCAAGAAATCACAAATGTGGCAATTTTACAGCATTTTCCACTAGTTACTTAAATTACCTATGAATAAGAGACTTACACCATAACCAGCAGCTAGCAATTACAGATGAGAAACTGAGTCATCGAAACTCAGTGGTGAAGCTGGGAACAAACATCATGTTCTTGACTCGTCACCTGAACTGTGGGTCATTTTTCTACTCATGCTCCAGTGCCAGAACAACGATGTATACAATAAACTAAGGTCCAGGAAGCCATAACCTCCTGGCTCCTCCAGGATGTTCATTTGGTCAGAGACGCCACACGTGGGAAGAGATGGCACAACGGTTCAGCCATCACTGAGTAGTGCAGACTGACGTGTCTCAACAGCGTTTAACCATCCATCAAATGTCCGGTGGCCCTAATCACAGTTTCATTCCATTGCAGCACTTACTTGTCACTCCAGGCGCCGTTCCACTCTCTTTTGCCCCAGGGATTCCTCAGCCTGATCATGAACAGCTTTTCTGCCTTAAAAGAGAATACAAGCCTTTCTCCAAGGCGCAGTTTCCGAATTGCCGTCACTGAGTAGGCATGGCCGATGACAAGACCCATCTCTGTCTCCACTTCATTGGCGCTGCCAGAGGAAGCCTTTAGCACCAGGAATGACAATTAAAAAAAACAAGAACTCACATCATTGAGGAAAACCAGCAGCACTGGGGCCCAAAACTAGCAGCTCACTAGTTTGGTCTTTTGCACAACAGTGCCAGACGAGTTCTAACAGACAGAAGCCCAGAGCACAGACCAATACTGTCTGCTCCAACCATTCTGTCTCCTCCTGCCCTCAGTAAGCTAGAAGACTGGGCTGATGGACAAGCTTTATCAGCCCTTCCAAATCCTTGTCATCTTTACAAAATGGCTCTTCTGGATATTGATGGCTGTGCTCAGACATTGCACTGTCTGGTGGTGACCTCAGCTGGACACTTTGTGGGGCCTATGGATTTAGCCGGTGAATCCAATTTCTGTGTTGGCGTAAATTTGATACCCAGGAAGAACTTCTGGCAGTGGGTAAAAATAGAGGGCAGAGGCAAGAAAACTTTCTAGCCATTTGTCAAACCTGTCCTGTACTTCACTCGTGACCTGGCAGATCCACAGGCTTCGTAAGAAGCCTAGTTTCCAGCAGTGATCAGGCAGTAAACTGAACTGCTGGGTGATCTGATCAGATGCTGATCTAAAAAAAAAAAAATTCATAAAAACTGTCAAGCTCTGAAAAAGACCACAACTTTATTTAATGCATCCAGGTGAAAATCTCTGAAATACATCTAAAACCAGAAAAGCAGTATCATATGAAGATGCTGGAGTTGCTTTGAACGTCTGGCCCTCTACAAGGCCAGTACAATGCTGCTTCTGAGCAACACGTACCAGGCAGGACAGTGGACAAAGTAAAGCTGTGCCAGTGCTATAACCCTCCTGCTGAGCCAGAAGCAATCCAAAAGGTCCTGCCTCCAGATTCATCACACCCTCACTGCAGACAGCATGAGCATCTTCGCACCGAGCCACCCACATCCAGAGTCTCTCTCAACTATATTGGGCTAGAACCCATCGGGCCTTAAGACACGCACTCCCTTGGACTGTAAGGAAGGAAGATTTGGCTCGGTGCAGATCCTTGTGTGTAAATTTGTAATAACCTGATTAAGAGCTCAATGTTCAAGCAAGCCTTTGCTCTGGTAGAGAGAGGTGGGATTCTTAGAGTTATGAAATGCACATAATACTTTCTCAGTCATTGTTACCCATTTCAAAATTTCTCTGGTCTAAACAGACAGGGTCCTTCTCCTGAGGCAGGTGTTGCACTGATACAACAGTGTTCAGTCCCCAAAGATAAGAAATCAGAAAACAAACAAAAAAAAAAGGTAAAGAAGAAGATAAATTTATATCAAATTGGAACTGACAGATGGTCTGGCAACTGTGAGACTCTTGCCAAGACCTCTTTGCCTTTCACCGACAACAGCTCCTAAAGAATCAGCTCATGTGTTACACCAAGACCGGCTGACACTTCCAGCAGGTTTGGGGTTTCTCCAGTGTAACACTTTCACTTGCATTTTTCACAACTAAAAGCAAACAAAAGTCCTCAGCAGCATGGGAGTCTGTAACCTCTCCTGCTGCATTTATTACCCCCAGGCTTTTCTTACTGCTGGGCTGCCTTTCCCACCTAATTCTGAAGACATTTATGTGTTTATGTATTTATTTAAATTAGATATTTAAACATCTACTGTCTGTTCAAATTTCTAAATGGCGAAGCTCAGGGCTATTTTATAATCCAAGGAAAATGATGACATGGTTGTAAGACATCAGTGAAGCCACTTGTATATTAAATATTCCATACCTCGCAAGCTTCATTGTGTGTATAATACATCTACCAAAAAATAAGAGGTGCAGATGAGCTGAGCAAAACCAATAGGAACAGCCTCTGTGTAATTCAATGTTTAGAAGCATCTGCATTTAATGTGACAGGCAGAAATACAATGCCAGGAAAAAGTGAAGGCATTACAACTAATTAATTGCTTTTTAAAACACTGTACACAGCCTATCTCCTCACCACATCCACGTTAAGAAACTGAAGTGCCTCAGCATTCGGGAGCAAGCTATCATCCCAGAAACAATGTTCACAAGCACAATTTACACCAGGAAGTCTGGTCTGCCAGCCTGGTTCAAGCAAACCAGATGGAATTCTTTCTTAATAAAAGTTTAGATCTTGTGAAATAAGTAAAACAATCACCAAAGAGCTAGAAGAATTTATTTCTGAGCTGTTGCCTGATGTTACTGGGACAGTTCAGGACTCCTGTTCTATTCCAGCTGAGTTCTTACGTTCAAATTCATCTCCCAGAAGGTACCAGGGCAGTGCAGATAAAGTTCTCAGGCATCTCCAAACATGGCTGATTTTCTCTTGCTCTAGGCAATTGCACGACTACCGTGATACTCGCAAGAAATTCCTAATGAACTTGAGGGTCCACCAGTTTACACTACAGGTATGAAACAGTTGAGTGTTACAGTAATATTGTCTTCGTTTCACAGACAGGGAAATTAAAGCAAAGCGAAGGCTGCCATCTGGCCTGTAAATTAGGGCATTCTAGGTGGAGTAACCTCAGGTCAGTACAACTGTGACCATTCAGAAAGAACAGCATTTCAGATCCACAGTGCAGTGGCAGCAGAAGTGGCTTTGTGGTTTTGTGATTGTATTCAGTGGCTCGTGGAGCTGTACTTGGCTGACAGCACTGTCACCTTGCTAGCTTTTTCCATGCCAAGTTTTTCCAAGGCATAGAGACGAAGGACACACTCAATATACTAATAATGGTATTTTTCCCAAACTTGTTTCATTGCAATTAACTCTTAAAATCCAGCTCTCTATACATACCGCAACGTAACAGCTGATCAACCCGCCTCTTTTGTGCACTTTCAGCAAGTCTTCAAACAGCTTCATCTGCTCAGAAATAATCTCGCCGTATTTGCCCTGTACCAAATCAATAGATTCTGCCACTGCTCCAGTGAAATCCACAATAGCATCTGCAGCGCTGCCTCTGTCTAAGGCTTCGTAAGATCCAGCCAGCCTGGAGGTAACACAGAACATGCTCAGTCACCAAGTGGCTGTTAGAAGAGCTCTAATTTGGCTTGAATGTAGGTAATATTTTGTGTCTCAGCAAGGAAAAACCAGAACAAAACAGAACAGCAGATTGCAGATAAACCTTTGCTGGGTTTTGAGGAATGGAGTGTAATAACCCCTAAGGCTTTGGGCTGCTGAAGAAGAATGCATTGCTCTCTTTTACGATTCATTCCCTCTATGCAGATTAAAGGAGGAGTTTTCAGTCTTTTTTAGGTTCTCTATTAGTAGCAAACCTAGAAACTATGGAAAGTGAGATAGAGTTGAAAGACAAAACAGATGGATAGAAGGGACAGTACTAAGGACTAAAAGGACAAGGAACCAGCTCATACTTTGCATAAGCTTTCTCCAATAATGCGCTCCAGAATTCATTTTTCACATTGGAACGGCAGTAGATCAACTCCCCGTTCATTGTTGGCAGCTGGTCATCAACAACCACCTCTGTCCATTCTCCAAAGCACCAGAAACGGAAACGGAAAATCCCAGCATACTTTTCTGGGTTTTTAGGGTCCCATTCTTGTTCTTTAAAGTCTGGAATCACCTGAGAAACCATGGAAGGGAAAGTTCACCAAAGGCACCGTGTTAGGATTTATTGAGAGGGCAGACTGCCCCAGAGCATGCACTATGCTGGTATTCAGCTTCATGAGCAGTTGACCTTAAACTGACAAAGCAGTCAAAAAAGAGGGTGAATTTGGTGCAAAGTCAAATATAGTCCCACTTCAAAGAGTCTTTTAGTAAAGTAAAGTTCAGATTGATCTGCTGAGAATGCACTCAATGGCTTTGCTGTATCTCTTCTTTGGTGCTCAGCTGGACTGTGGAGTGGGAATGTCTCATAACAAGAAAAATGAACTTCTAAAGAAAGGGAGGATTTGAATCCACCAAAATTCACAAGTCATCAGAGGGACATTAGTCCTAGGCGGGGAAACCTTGGCTGATAGGCAGGGAAACAACTAATGTTTATCAGCTTTATTTCATGCACCAAGCACATTGATCACCTACCTGTTGCCAGAGGCTCTTCCTCAGAGCCAAGCAGGAGCATGCAGCCACAAACCAGCAGTTCCCCAGGGTGCCCTGGTGTAAGTCATGAGAGCTGATTCCATTCACAAACAGGTGGGGGTCTTCACAGAGGTCCTAACAAAGCAAACCAGAGATTACTGGAGACTCCACTCCAAAAATGATCACAGCATCCATCCGGCTGTTCCTCTCCACGCTTATTCTGCATCACATTCCCATTGAAGCACAGTTGGCTCTTCCTGTGATGTCTCCCTGCTCCTCACTAGCTTGCCCCCTGCTGTGTCTTTAAAGCCTGCAGATCAAGGCACTAAAAGGAGCACCTCTAAGTGTCATTGAACATGGGAAGCCACAGGGGTATGTTCTGCAGCATTCAGTACCTTCTGTGTTTGTTACCAAACAATTCTTGGTAAACTGTGCTCTGCTGAATGGATACATATGTGGCCTCACAGTCGCAGAGAGAATCTCCCAAGCAACACTTCAGGAAACAGGGAGTCTGACTGTCCCTTAACTGACAGGGAACCTAGTGGTTTCAACCCAGTGACTGCTCTTGGCACTTTGGTGTGAATCATTGCTTTTCCTGACTGGTTGAGAGGATGGAAGAGCAGACAGTGGTAAGAAATTCTGCTCTCTCACAGTGTAAGAATAACCCTAAATTTCAACACTCTGTGAAGGAAATGATCTTATATCCAGGCATTAGAAATGCAGAATAAATAAATCCCTCTCGCCTCAAAATGGCAGGAGACTCCAAATTTACTACAGTCTTTCCAGTTAGCAGCAGCAGAGTAAGGAGCTGTGCTCCTTACTGCCCTTTGATAATTATAGATGATGATCCCCAAATACCAAGATTGCAATCCAAGCCTGGCTACACACCACAGGCATGTCAAAACCTCTCAGTCTTCCCTTTGATGGCACTGTGACAAATCTGTGCCAGCTCAACTTATTTTCAGAGAAAAAAACCCACCTCAGTGCTGAGCTGAAAGCCTGTTTTCCTGGCTGGTTTAGCAGATGGCAGCCTGAAGTCAGCTCATGGTGTCTAATGCAGGGAGCTGCTGCTGTTTTCTTTATGAAAATTACATTTCTGGCATGAGACTTTTCTCATTAGATAAGAATTGGTAGAAATTTTAAATGCCTTGTGGGAAACAAGTAACTGGTCATTATATGACACTGTTCTGTCAGTATTTCTTACATGTGTCTTCATTTAGAGAAATTTCAAAGCTTATTAACAGACCTTAATAAAATTCTGAATAACAAAATGGTCCCTACGAGGAAAACTGACCACGTAACAAGATACTCATCTGCATCACGGCCAGATTCATTTAATCTGCTCAGATGCTCTGATACGGAATGGCAACGGGAACTGTTGCAGGGGTTGACATCAGTTGCCTGCTTGGCCTTCGCGATGGTAGCACACGTTCCACACCCAGCTTGGGTAGACTCAAGTTTCATATGCTGTTTCCATACATCTCTGGCAGTAATAATTCCTAGTTTGTTTTTCCTTTCAAAATGTTATTTTTTTAGGGTAGTAAACTAGGGATAAATTGAGCCTTCAGGATTAAAATTGTCCAAGCTTTTCTGTCACTGGAGGAAGCCAAAACTTAAGCTGGTTTTGAAAGAAATTAAGCCCTACCATGTATTACAAATATCTGCTCTTATTTGGTTTGTTTTGCTAAAAATAACCACATTAAACTACCATTTTTTTAATTGAAGTGTGTCGTGCCTCTCACACAGTCCGTGGGGACAAAACAGAGATCAGCACGTGTCAGCTGCCAAACATATGGATGAGATTAGCATTTGCTGACCACTGGGGTCCAAAGCAAACACGGAACAGCAGAACTCAGAAACAGCACCTCCCTGTTTCCACTACAGTCACTAAGTTCTTCAGGATCCTGCTTGATAAACCCTTTCTTACTAAAATTCCTAAGAGCCCTGGACTTTTGAGACTGAAGAACAGTGAAGGAACAAAACATTACCTCTGTTTGCCTTGTCGTTAATTACAGCCATTGTAGCAGCTTCTCTGACTGTCGCTGCTCAGATGAGGCACACAGCAACACTCAGGTACAAGCTATAGTTCATTTCACCTGTTTGCTCTCTTCTTGGCTTTTTGCTTTTCACCACTTATGCAGCGTAGCAAGTTCTAAGGAATACTTCAGAGATGGAATTAACTATCTGAGCCCCTATTCCCTCAACAGAGTTAGAAATGTGCTATTTAAAATTACTCCGCAGCCCCTGTGAGGACCTTTAAGAATTTGTTGCCCCAAGCATCTTTAAAAAAAAAAAAGAAAAAAATCACTTTTCCAATAATGTAGTGATAATTGAGGATAGCTGAGAACCAAGCCAACTACCATCAGAGCAATTACAAGGAAGAAAGACTGATGTGAGACATGGCCCAGGCATTTCAGAAGACCTGATGCCTTCTCTCCCTTGCAACCCAAGTACTTAGGTTCTGAGCTCCACTGGAAGTACCTTTGCAAACATAGTGGTTTAATCCTAATCCCCTTTCTCAAAGACTGTATCATCTGCACTGTAAAAAAGAAAAATATCTTCCTATTTGGAAGAAAAAGTTTAAAGGAAGCTGCTGGGTCTTATTATACCCCATTAATGTATAACAGCCACACTATTTCTGATAGAACACTGCTGATAGAGGCAGTTGTTGTATTATGTATGCCCACAGGGAGCATTCCACCATCCAAGACACAGAGCTTTCCCCAGTTTTCCCCTTACACATGTGCATGATAAAATAAACACCATCTGCAGAACTATAATTAGGCTGTGCAGAGTCTGAAAGTGAGGTAAGAGGTTACAGGAGCTCACGGTTCTGCTGAAAACCCTGATGCTCTTATTTTTGTACCAGATTTTCATTTGCATGACAGAAGTCTACTTGGGTCACCTCCTGTCCTTGCTGTGCTGCGTAGGCTCGAAACATCTGACATTTAGTGTTACTCAGCCACTGGTGCTGTGAGAAATGACTCACAAACCCCTTTTTCTGGTTTTAATTGGTTCATCTCTTTGTAACAGAGCAAGTCAGTAAGCTGGTTGCTCCACTGGTCAGCAAAGATATGCATTGCTGAGCTGCTCTACAAGCCCAAGGCTTCTGTGAATGGGGAGAACAGTCCATTACCTTTCCCTTCTACAGCAACCCCTCATGTAATCTACAAACCTCTAACAAGTCTCTCTTCTCTAGTCTTAACTGGTTCTTCATGTCTGGTATCACTGGTGAAGTGTCATGCTCCAAAGGAGGCTCTAGCAGTGCTGAGCAGAGCTCGATGCTCTTGCTTACTGAAGCTGGGGTGCCATTTTTCTGTCTTTTTCACTTGAACTTCACATATTTAATTTGTGCTCAGACTGAGATCCACCCTCTGATCCTATTCCATGGACTTGCTGCCCAGTCATTTTGTCTCCCTAACTGAGCCATGAAGTCACTTAATACCAAAGCACTGTACTTGGTTGCATTGTTGAAGTGATGCTGAATTCCATCCTATTTATTCCACACTATTTCCCTAAGACATCAAGATAAGTTTGAATTCTCAACCCTGCCATCACCCAGACTAAGGGTGATTTCTGTCTGACTCCCATCGATACAACGCCAGCTTGAGAGCGCTCCAAGTCATTTATTTCATCAGCTATGCAACCCCATTACAGGAATTTGAATTAATCCACATTTTCATCCTTTGCAGAGACATATCAGATATTGCCAAAGTCTTATGAAAGTCAAACTATATCAGATCTACTGCTCCTCTCTTAGTCACAAGATCTGTCCCACCGTATGCTGGAAGGAGAACAAGCTGGTACATGTTAGTGTATCTGACACAATGCATTTATATAATACAATCTATATCCTTGGACTAACAGTCACCTGCTTAGATCTGATAAATTACAGACAGAAATTTCACCGAGATGAAGAACGTTTGGACTGTAGTACAAATATGAAAGATGGCAACTTAACTTTTCTTTGCTATAACATATCTTCCTCAGGAAATTTCTAAACAATGCAAACCATGGGAGACCAGGCACACCCATTTCAGCTGTGAAATGGTCTGTGTGTTGCTCTGTCATGCTATGATCCCCTGCCCCCACCTCCCAAAAAAAAAAAGATAGGATGGGTTTTCTTTGAAACCGGAAGCACCACAGAAAAGAATAAGAGGTTCACATTAACTTTATGCATTAATTTCAGGTTGCTGTGACTACTTTGAATCTTAAAAGTAATTTAAGCTAAAGGAAGAAGTTCTCCTCAGCTCTGAAGATGCATCTCTTGGCATAAGTATTACCAATACCCATGAACTAAAAAATATAACATATTGGTTATAAATAGGGAGAAAGACATTCAAAGGATTAATTCATTCACTGCATGTCTTCAACAGACATTAACTGAACCTGCACGTAAAACATTGAGAGATCTCTGATGTCAGATAGAAAACCAGAGATTCAGGGAAAGGGAAGAAGAAAAAAAAAGCAGTAATGACACTTGGAACCAAGATTTTTGAAGGATTCACTAGCATTTAGAGCTTACTTTCTTCAGCACCCTTTAAAGAACCCAGCTCTCTATAAAAAATAGCAAAAATTATATAAAAACAGCCCTACATAAAAAATAATCTACCTTTGCTTGCACACAAGACTTACGGAGACAGCCTCTTCCCTGGATTCTCTCAGACTGATCTACTTAAGCCCAGTGTACCATTCCCTGAAATTTTTTTAAAGCACTTTGAATTGTGTCAGAGCTAAGAATTCTTTCCATTTTCTTCACTTCTGTCCTCGTATCGCACTCAGTCAGCTCCTGTAGAGAGCAAGGGGAAAGGCAATTCTTTCTCAATACGGATGCAAAAACTCAGCTTTGGCCAAAGCTGATTATGAACCAACCTCACGTACAGGAAGGTAGCAAAGGCAGCACTTATTTTGAGGTTGTGTGGCTGAAGAGGTAGAAGATTGTCTCTCCTATAATAAATCTCAGCTGTGCTGGCACACTTATAGAAACCCCCTCCAGATCAGGCTCTTTGCCAAGGCAATTGCAGATAGCTCTAAAAAGAAATATAACCGAGTCCAACTGTGCTAGATAATTCAAGGCACGCAAAAAGCCTTTTGCAACTTTGTTATGCCTGAAAAAACTCTGCCTATGGAGTGAAAAAAGAAGTTTTAAGTTACAAAGATGCCTTGTGGTCTAGCTCTAACCCCTCCGAGGACAGCTCTCAGAGAAACCTCCATCAAAATAAAACCGGGGTCAGATATGACCCTGGCTGAAACAGCCCCTGCTGAGATCAGGAAATGACTTGATCATCCGTACTGTGACAAATCAACAAAAGGAGGGTTCAGCCCGCAGGTTTGTCTGTACACCCTGAGCTCAAGATGTGTAATTCCTCTGTAAGCTTCGTGCTCATTGTCCAGCCACATCAGCTCCTGAGAGCAAGGTTAATGCCCAACACAGCTTAAAGAAGAAACCCAAGTGTACCTCCTCAAGGGGACAAGTATGCCACTTTGCTCCAGCCTTGTGTAAAGGAAAACTCCGTTATCTGGGGATTGAGAAATGCTTCTTCCCCCCTGCCCCACCTCCAATAAATCCTGCTACAGAACCAAACGCATCACAGACATTTTTGTAGTGTTCTTTTTTCCATTATTCATTTTCAGTCTGGGGCTGGTGGTGACTAATAGGCAGTGAAGACCTTGCCCTGCCTATGGGACGTGAGTATTTGGGGAGGATCCGAATCAATGTTTTGGAATTAAAAAACCCCACAAACATTGGGCAACATGGTGTGTACCTTGGCTGCCTCGAGATTTCACCTGACCCTTGGAGCACTTGAGCTGCTCTCCTCCAGAATGCTGACAGTTGCTGGAAAGCGTACAAATGATGTGCCGTAGGGCTAACCTTTGCCTGAACCTCAGCAACAAAACGTTTACTGAAGCTTTTAGAATCCCCTGCCCCTTTGTCCCAGAAATCACTCAAGACTCTGATGAAAGACTCTACTTCTGCGAGGGCCCTGGGAGAACAATCACCAACTCTTGCAGCACTACCTTGGTTTGTGATGCTTTAGATCAACGTTCTACGCAACTGCAGCACTTTCATAACACTTGGTTTTTAGAGAAAATCTGCCTTGTTTGAGGATAAAATTTTTTCTCACTGAACTTATTAGACAACAGCCTTTGTCTCCTGCCTTTTCAACAATGTACAGTTCTTGTGAGACACAGGTGGTATGAGCCAGCCTAACTCTATGTCTGCAAAAAGCAACCTACCGAAGCAGTGGAAACGTCTCTGCATTAAATGCCAGTGACAGAGGGATGGCCAAGTTTGAAGACGGTCAGTTGAGAGCAACTCCCCAACATCACTACCAGGCACTGCTAATGTGGCTGAGGTCAGACATGGGCTGTAAGTCCACTTACAGCTCACGAGACTGAAAGGCCACCCACCATTTAGCGATGTTTTTTTCACTGCTTCCTCAAAACATGTTTTTCAATCAAGTTCTTGAACTAGTTTCTTAAGGTTGGAAATAAAAATAATAAGCGAAGGAGGTTGGAAAAATGTCACACACAATTTTTCACAACACTGAACTATTCAGCACTGGACCAGTGCACGATAAACAATTCCCAGGTCTGTACGTCCGACTGTTCATCTCTGGCTGGGGAGACAAAGAAAATAGCTGCCTGATCATTTTGCCTCAGCGGCCATGACCTTTCTAGGCTTGTCCAGTCTGACCTTATGCTGTGTCTCAAGGGGCTGGTAACTGAAGAACATCAAATTCTTCATCACTGCCTTTTACAAGGAAGGGAACATGCTGTTTACAAGAGAGTATTAGGTAGATTTCAGCAAAGTGACCTTTTTTTTTGTTTGGTTTTGTTATATTGTGGATGGTTTTGTTATTACATTTGGCATCATGTGGCAAAAACAAAGCCAGGTCATCAAGAAACATTGTCTGAAGTCAAAATTCAAATTAAGCTGGAGGTGATTTATTTTACTTGAACGAAGATATTTCTTCCTTGTCCAATGGCAATACACTTAGACTTCAAAGGTTAAAAAGCTTAGATTTAAACCACAACACTGAAGAGCATAAACCTCTTTAGTAACAAGCACCATTCTGGAGCAGATGTTTGCTTTACAACATAAAAAGAATGGTAAACTTGTATATAAAAGTCTGATCATAAGACATAAGCATCTTAAAAAATTAGATGATTTGAAATATATCAAATTTTGAATTTTGAACTTTTTTTTAATAGAAATTTTACACTAGGCAGCTCAACCCAAATTCTCTGAGCCTACGTAAATCAGAGTCAATGGGGTCTGTCAGTTCCAACAGGACACGGCTCAGACTCTTTAATTCTAGACTGGACATCCTTTCTGGCAAAGATCAGCCTAAGACCATGTAAAACAGAGAGTATTTGTCTTTTAGTAACACAGAGACATGCCCAATACCTTGCAGAGAACTTTATCAGATCAGTCATCTAGAAGCTCTAGAACAAAGCCTTCCTATCAGGTCATTCCTTGAGCCTTCTGGTATAGCCCACTCCTTCCATTCATTGCCCAGATGGGTTGTGAGCTGCAGCCAGCAGAGCGGCACCAGTGTCTAGTGCCATCCAGGAGCTGGCAAACATCAGGGCAGCGCAGTGTAGTGAAGTGAGGATAAACACCAGCACCCATCAGAATGGTCAGAAAGGTCACCGACATTGCCAAATGCAGCCAAAGGGAGTAATACAGAAAACACTGCCAAGGGACAAACCAAATAGACCAGTGGAGAGAAAGAACCCAAAATACGTGATGCCTAGTTGACAGTCTGAACAACCAACCACCTTCCTGTTTTAAGGAATCTCACTGCTTGCCTAGGAGTTCAAATTCTGAGCTGTAGGAAAAATGTTGCATCAAAGATGACACAGCAGCATCTGAACACTAAAAGCACTTTTACAACTCTGCCACATCAGCAGATGATCTCGTGTACTCACAGAAACTACCAGAAAGAATTATTTACACATCCTAAAAACAATCATCAGCTTCTATTTCTAAAACATCATATAAAACCTTATCTTGGGAAGATGTTCATTTAGCAATAAAGTTCTCAGCACATGAGATAAGTTTCTTCAGTTTTGAGTGGTGAAACTGAAGAACTCGCAGCAGCGATTGCCCAAGGAAGACACGTCAGCGAAGTCACAGCTGTCACACCGCTCCACGAGGTTAGCTCTTATTTCACCTAGGACACATCGCTGTTAGAGGACTGCAATGAATACATCAGTTTTGGATAAGCCTCTTTCCATTTAATTATATCAAAACTTCAGGAAGTTTTTGAACTGTAAGGAACTGTGTTAGGTGCTAAAGGGAGATCATTTAAGGGTAGTTGAGTGACTAATAACCCACCTCTGCAGTGGATGGTGCCAAATGATGGCCAGTAGTGCCTCTATAGCCACAAATTCACTTCAATTCACATTTAGCCAGGCACCCTCCTTTCTAGTTCTGCCTCTATGTTCTCACATTCACTTTTCTTCCCCACATCCTGTTATCAACATGTTTCTGAAGGAATCAGTAAGAAAACTGCTTCCATATCTCATAGAACTGTTGAGGTTTGCTTTCTGGTATCTCCCGCTCTTGTGGGCACTCTGGTATCTAATAAAGTATAAGCCTTTTCCCAGGGTATCCTGCTCCCACTCAACTCCCTGTTTTCATGGCACATGTAGTTTCACCAAGACATCTACCCATTTAACAAACTGGGTTGAAACTGGTCAATTGTAAAGCATTGTTGGGGGAAGAGAGGAACAGACAGACAGACAGACTTGGAGACATCGTTACCTGTTATTGCACTTTCTTTGGAGGGGGGGTGGGGGGGGGTGGGGAGGGAAAGGCTAAAAGGAACAAAGAGCCTGATGGCAAGTTGGTGACTGCTCAGTATTCTCCATCGACACAAGTCAGCATTGCAGATCACAGAGCATCCCTTAAATAGGACCAAAATTACTTGGCTACTTAACATCAAGGCTGGAGGTACCATTTCCTCCTGCCTTTAAGCACCTCTACTTTGATGTCAAATGCAAGTGCCTCCAACCTCACAATCACTGACAAGGTTTTCCCCATCATGATCCATGATTTTCTTGCTTTTCAACCCAAAAGAAAGACTAGAGCAGATTCAGTCAGACAGATACATTGAGAATGGTCATGATTTTCCTAGTTGAAGGACTGTTTCACCTATGGGTTTAAGTTGTTTAGAACTTAAGAGACCTCTTGCTTGGAAAGATGTAATGAGAAATTTTTTTTCTTATTTATATGATGCTGTTTCTTCATGTAGCTCTTTCACGGCATTTATCAAGCTTATTTTTGGTTTTCCCAATGTGATACATAGTGGTTTGAATTCACGACTTCATTTCAGACAAATTCCTTTGTTACATCTGCCTGACACCAGCCTACGACGAAGATGTTCTTCAGCTGTCGGAGAGCAGAGAAAGCCAACATGGCAAATAGAAGACCCAGAATCATTTTAGCACAAAATTCCCTGCTAACAGACCTGCATCTTCATCAGTTCAAATAAAGGTAGTACAAAGATCAGGGGGTGTATCAGAATGGATCACGAAGGTTTCTTAAGGATCACATGGGATTCCTTATCTTCAAGAAGAGGATCATATACATATATAAGAAAAAACAGGCTCTGTAGAACTGTCTATGTAGAAAATCACCATGTTAGCAGGAATTGAACAAAGGTCAGTGATGACCAACAGATGAGTCAGTGCCATCACTGAGAAATTACCCTCCTGCCTTTCCAGTTCAGAAATCCTGGCAATCCCAATAAGCTCCCACTTATCCTTTGCACTGGCTGCTCCCAGCCACAGGAATACTCACAGTGGCAGCCTCACAACACTTTTCTAGAGAGCCCAAGCTGTTTGATTTGCAGTTATGGACTTGAAGTTACATTCTGGGTGAAACAGAAGGGATCCAGACCTCCAGTTCCTATTACAATGTGTTCAAAGCACCATAACATTTCCTTTAAAGATGAGGATTCTCTATGAACATTTAGGAATTGCTGTGAGAACTTCAAGCCTCCCACCAACTGAGAAGACAGAAACCTCCCCAAGTCTTCTATTGTGAGAAACAGTCTGTTTGTCTGCCAAGAAGAGATATTTGAGAGGTGTTGATAACTCAAACATGAACTTGAATAGTCATCAAATTCCAGTTAGTCTTAGAGCACAGTGCCCCACCTCTAAGTGCTGGAGAACCACTCCAGTTCCAGCACTGTTTCTTTCCTGCCAGGTTTCATTTCTTTATGATGTACCAGGAGAACCATCTCAGCCAGCTGGAACTCTAAACCCCATCAGGGACACTGAAATCATGCTGGCTCATTTGTGACTCCAGTAACCTCTCTGCTAGTGCTCACCACACAGACCACTTCCAAGAGAAAATCGTGAGTCACCGCTTAACTCTACCCTCACGCTATCAATCACATTAATTATTTTATTCAATCAGGATCTAACAAAGTAAAGTTAGTGGAAAACCTAAGGCAAGATGTCTTAACTCTCCAAAGGCACGGAGAAGGACCTCTTTCTAACAGCACTGAGGTTTGCCGGCGTTGCCTTTTTCTTGTGTTACAGTTTAAGTATCTACAGTGCAGCCATTGCATTCACTAGAGGGGACTTTTATTTTTTTTTTTTGCAGATTTTGGAACATCTGCAGAAGTAACTGCATGGTGTCCCTGGCTCTTCCAAGCACACCATCTTCCTTAGTGTCTATAGTGTTCACTCTATTCAAATGTAGAGATGCAGGCCTGATTGTCGGCTGTAAATCACCATCACGCTAGCTAAGCCAAGGGGGTGATGTTGCTTTATACAAGGAGAGGTGTGAGACCCCTCAATCCACCTCCATCCATAGACAGATACTGCTTTGGTTTTGTTCACAACAAAACCCGTCATGGGACATCTCGGTCATGGACACTTGTTATCCAACCCAACAGGGGAGTCCCAGACCCCAGACTAACTGGACGCTCATTAGACTCTGCACTGAAATCTCCCATGGCCCAACTCTCCTCTCCCTGATCACAGAATGGTTGAGGTTGGAAGGCACCTCTGGAAGTCACCTTGTCTAGGCTGCCCAGGACAATGCCTAGGTGGCTTTTGAGTATCTCCAAGAACAGAGATTCCATTTCCTAATGCACATGAGTGTGTCAAGACAGCTTCTGACACCCGCAACACTGGCCAAAGTTCAGTGCATAAACCCCAGAAGGCAACATTTGCTCTTAAAACGTTCTCTCTCAGGAAAATAAATACACTGTCTTTGTTATTTCCTGCAAGCTTAAAATGATGCAAATTCAAACTGTTTTAGCCTTTATGATTAAATTAGAAACAACGCCACATACAGGCAAGACAGCTGTTCTAAACGGTTCTTCCAGCTGTGAAGGATTTTTAAATGCAAAGTTTTAGCCAGGAAAACATACATCTTTCTTTAATAATTACATAGAATTGATCTTGAAGGAAACATATTTAAATTACAGGGAAACAGCATGAAATTCAAACAAATTATTTCACAAATCTAAGATAAATTGGCTTAAAAACCTCAAATTCCAGGAGCTGACTCATCCCAAATACCCTTTTAAATATGGAAATAAAATGAGAAAAGCATAAAGCTCTTAACATACAAAGCATTTTTTGAATGTGGATACTTTCCACTCTTGAGGAAGAGTGTTGACAGAACAGTACCTTCATTTCCTTTGCAACTGGCATGTTTGGGCTACAATTTTTCCTTCTGAGAGCCAGATATTTAATTCTTTAGGATGACTAAATCAATGAACTAACAATTACTGTAAAAAGACTTATGCTAGCTGAGGATGTGATCCGTGGCTTTTTGTTTTACAGCTCAAAACAAATTTCCCCATGTCGTTCTTACCATCATCACATTGCCTCAGGACAAATAGAAGCAGATTCTGAGAAACCAATTTTCATCTAATGACGACTGAACCCACTAAATAAAACCTGACATTTTAATCTTTAAAGAAACATTCAGAACCTTGGGATCATAGTGTTTATGTTCCAGAAGCGACACCGAGGTCGTTTAGTATTTTTCCTTTAGAAGAAACAACTGCAGCAACATAAGAAAGCCTCCATCCAGTCTGAAGGAGGGAAATAAAAACTGGAAAAACTGCCAAGAGAGAAGATAACAAAATACTGGCATCTGGAGAGCTGTCTGCTTGGCAAGCGTGCGTGTCATTTACAAATGTTTGCTCATAATTATATCCCTGGAAGACTTGGGTGAATAATACTGTTGAGGAAGATGCCACTTTCAGAACACCGCCTTCTCCATCATACTTAAAAAAAATGCAACACTCATGAGAGGGTGAGCCCATCTAAGGATATCACCAGAAAAAAGGGGAACCCACGTCTACCGCTGCCCTGGTACCTGGGAGACAAGGGGTCGGAAGAATGCAGCTGCGTTTTGGACATCACTGAACTCCCAGCTCTTCAGCAAGCTTGCTGGAGGAGAGAGGGCAGGAGTGCTGGCAAGGTGCCACTGTGTTTTTTGCTTTCTGTCATGACACAGCCAATGCAGAAGGGCACAACTAAGAACAAAGGATTTTCTGAAGTGACAGCAGAAACGGGATTAAGCCATCAAGTTCATGTCATCCAGGGTCCATTCAGTCACCAGACATGGTCACCCCAAACATGGGGTATTTGCTGACAGCTTTGTAGTTCCTTGCTCATTAATTTTTCTGGGTAAACTCCATCTTAACAAGATTTTTTCCGGCAAAATAAATAAAAATAAAAAAAAATAAAATTATGGAATTAATGAAATAAGGGTGAGCAAGAGCTCCATTCTGGGAATGTTTTGGCAATTCTAGAAGAAACATGTCACAACTTCCTCAAATGAAAGCATTAAAGACAAAATATTCTGGAAGCAATAGTTTATGCAGTCAGAAACCAAGATGGAAACATGCCAAACAATGTTTTCACAATGGCTCCCATACTCAGCCCATTGGGGGAAAGGCAAGGTGACAACCCAGACCACAGCAAAAATCCCAAGGCTTTGAAAAGGGCCATGTTTCACCCCAGAAAACATATTAAAATTGAGATGCACCACTTTATATCACTGATGGGAACGCGAGTGAATTAAGTTTCTAAATGCCTGTTGTTTAGAAAAAGGTACTCTCTAAAATAACAATCTTAGGAGAATAAACAGTTTCTGTTTCAGTCCCAATAGCACTTCTTAAATTAAGTACTCCTCTCAAAAAAAGTAAGGACCTCTCCTCCCAAGTTCTGGAGTTCTCCCATGTTTTCATTTTTCAAATTGCTTAACACCCAGAAGCACAATCAAGGTCTCCTCAGGTCTAAGCATGTTGACAGAGATGAGCATCACCAGTCTGCTGCAGAAAGGTGAGGAGAAACACAAAACCCTAGAACAAAGCAGAGTTCCTGTTCCTATTTCTGATGAACATTCCTAAGCACAGACACAGAACCCAGTGAAATACCATAACGTTCACAGGGCTTCTTATTTAGGGCATGGCTGAGCCACAGCGTGCTGAGCTCCCCAGAACACCTCAGCCTTGATTTGAACTGCAGATTCTGGTCTAGGAAAACGGGACAAGGATGAGGGTCACACAGCTGTACATACCACTCCGAGACTTGACTCCTGGCCACAGCCAGCAATAACTGCCGGGATGGATTAAGGGAGTTAAGAGATCCCTACTTGTTTGTTTGGCTTGTGAGGGGCATCCTCAGGGCACCACACACACAGCTCTGCTTGTTTCTTCATAAAACAATGGGGAAAGAAAGCGCTTAACAACACATCTGCAACAGCCCTTTGCATCTGATTATTTGCTCTGTCCAATAGCTTCTTCATGCTTCTTGGACCCATCTTCTGGAAAAGCAGATGGCTGTACTGTCCATCTGGAATATTACTATTTTCCCATTGCTACTCTTAGCACATGTAAATACTGACTCACCTCACTAAGCAAAAAATGCTTAAAATCCCCCTTATGAAGTTAAAACCACTCAAATTTTATAGCACAGTTCTGTCTGACTTCAAAATGCGGCAGATTTGCCCTGGTGTGACAATGCAAGTCCAAAGCACTGCTTCGTCTTTTTTCCCACTGCACCATTCTGCTTCCCAAGCCCCTGTCAGATGTCCCTGTCCGTACGTCTGTGTCTGCCTGCTCTGGGTGGGGACCCGTGAGGGTGAAGCACTTGCAGTTATTAACAGTCACTGGGACCAGACACAAAATCTCTTAGAGCACGTGGATATATATATATTTATAGGTGAAATTTATAGTTGTATATGAAGGTTATATTGCTGCACCTTTAAAATTCTCTCTCTAGCAAAATGCAATCAAATACAAAATGTTTGCTGCTAACAGGGTCCAATGCACAGCAAACTGCCAGAGCCAAGCCTCTTAATTATTGATTGGATGTTTTGGTGACAGAGGTTACCTTAGAATAACAGGCCAAACCTCCAGATAAAGTCAACACACATTTTTCACCCCAACCCTCTGACAAACTCCAGCCAGGGCTGGAAGACGAGGCAGGAGCCTGTCCCAGCCACTGTGAAAGGATCAGTGTCACGTCAAACACGGACTAGCACAGTGGCCACAGCCCGTGCGCTTTGACCCAGGATGGGCTCCCATCCAGGCTGCTCTCCTGCTGTGATCAACATAATGGGACCTCAGGTGCTTGAGGAGGGAAATCTTGTGGCAGCTGTCTCTTCTACTCTGGCAATAAAGGCTCTCAGGAGTTGACTCCGTGAGAGATTAGCTAACAAGAACACATGAATAATAATGTTAATCTTAAACACAGGAGACTGAATTGTATACTCTTTGGTGCCTCCTTTGGACTCTCCTTGTTTCCCCAGGCTGCTTTCAGATGTTGTGAGCCATCAAGCACATTTTACATAGCTAATGTTACAAAAATGCTCCTGTTTCTTTCTTTTCTAGCCAGTTGGAAAAAAAACCAACCCTCCTCTTCCTCTGAGTTGTGAAACACACAAGCACACTGTCCCAAAAAAACACCTTTGCCATTTCTCAGCCAAGTAAGAGCATGGACTGTATGAAGCAGCTGCATGTAGCTCGCTACCCTCATCTGCCCAGCTGCTGCTAAAGGGGATCACACTGGTTCTGGTCCGTCCTTCTGCTCTTAGTTCACTTTGGTTACCAGCTCCTGCTGCCCGATTCCTGAGGTAGCGGGACACAGCACATGCCAGATACAGAAGCAACAGCATCTTGATGCAAGTCAATGAACACCCAGTCTGAGCATACTTCTGCCTGAAAAGAAGGACACTCATTTGATCTTTTACCTCCTTCCTCCTCAGGGAAACCCCCCGTTCCCTCAAACTCAAAGCCAGTCACCGTAAGAAGAGCTAGAAACATGCACACGCGCAAATCCTCGCTCTGGTACCCTCACCACATCAGACCCATTTATAGTGCAAAGCAATTATGCTCATCAAGTCCTAAAAATAGGTGCTGAAGCACAGAGACTAGAAGAAAAGGGTTGAAAAAGCCCAGCATGACTCTTCTCAGAATGTCTCAATCGTCAGCTACAACATCACAAACAGAACAGTTTGGGTGATTTGCCTGGACAGTTTGCTTCCTTTATTTCTGCAAATAATATGAGCAAAGAAATGTCGTACAAGGAGGAAGACAGCAACAGAGAGCAGACAGGGAGGGAAGGGACTCGTGAAGGTGAGTTCCCTTGCAAAGGGAGAAGTCATTTTCTTTTCAGAGTATGTTCAGTGAGAAAGAACACCGCAAAACCCTGAGAGAAAGTAATAATTAAGAGAAAGAAGAATCAAAACAAAGCCCACAATGTTTTCAGGGAATTACTTGGCTGGACACCATCAGAACATGCCGTTCCAAGTACCTTAGAAGATCAGCGGGGGAAGTCCCTTCATAGTTGGAAAAAATTTCCTGGCCTCCAAGAAAAAATGTCAAGAAACATTTCATTTTTATTAGTATATTTTGGGGAAGTTACATCAAAAATGAAAAATGCTTCAACTGAATATCCCCCCATTCCCCCTCTCCTTTTTTCAATAAGAGTTTGCTCAAAAAGACCAGTTACCTGGAGCAGCCAGAACTATTGTTAATTTTAAAATGATTTCGGAATCATATTAGGGAGCAGTAATAATGACCATGTTCTTCTATGATGATCCTCCATAGGAGGACTTACAGTCCTGGTTGCTAGAACAAGAACTTTGGTTCCAATGGACTTCAGTTACTTTTTTGATCTCTGTAGATCAGTAATACTTATATTTAAGTTATTAGCACTTTTATTTAGGTTTATCACTGTATTTATGTTGTTTTCCCTGACAATATAAGAGGACAGGAAAGTGAATTATAAAGTAGTAACTCACTTTTTTAATTCACTCATGCAAGAAACAGTCTATATTTTTCTACAACATAATTATGCAAGCCTTGAGGCATCTTATTTAAATAGCATCTTTAAAAATACACTAAATAATAAAATAATATCAAGATGAGTTTCTCAATCTTCTCTATGCTCTCTAACCACGGCAATAAATTTGAAGCTGCCAATGTTTGATCACTCAGAGAGCCTATTTTTCAAAGTCATCAACTCCTCCCAATACCTCATAAGCCTCATCTTTAAATTTTAAGTTAGTTAAAATAATCTCATAAAATTTTACTGTTGTGGGAACAAGAGAGAAACAAGTCAGAGAGGGTTTTTTCCTATTATTTCCAGCAGTAAAGTTTCTGATGTCCACATTACACATGGCCATAAATTCCAGATATCCCCATCTCATTATAACCAATATTCCAGGCACCAAGACAGTTCTCATGAACGCTCAATTTGCTGGTGAAAAGCATGAGAAGCAACAAAAAGAACTGATGCATAAATGACATGCAGCATTTTAAAGCACTGGGCTATGGTGGAATGGAGACAGTTGCTTTTCTACTTGTGCTTGCATTTTTTCCTCCTTGAAAAATTTCAGCAGATCCTTTTGCATTCCGTATCAGAACAGAAACCACCATTACAACTGCATGTCTTCAGTCTCCAAGACAACCAACGGAGGACTGATGCGCTCCCATGAGGAAGAGAGCACATGTAGAGGTACATCAATGTACCCTTCACAGCATTTCACCGAGTGTCTCATCTGCACAAAGTACCTGTACTTTAGCATGCAAATATTCTTCTCATATTTATAAACTGAAGTTCTTTTCAGGTACAAATCTGTAGATGAAGTGATTCATATGTAAACCAAATGCTAAAAGCTTGATCCGCTTTAATATTTCTATAACATTTAGATTTCAATATCCCCTTCAAAATACAGGCAGATGGTTTTTGTTATGCTTTTTCCAGAGACGAGGGGGCTTTACTGCCTGGACGCGTCATGAACTTTGGCTTGAAAACCATTTCTGAAGTGTAACTAGAGACATGATCAGGACCTGGTAACTGATAGTGAATAAACGCCGTTGCATGAACCATTTTAAGAAATGATTAGTTAAGCGTTCTTGCCTTTGATTAAGTGTTGCTGGGCTTTAAAAGCATGGGAAACATTAGCCTCAATACACTGAAGACATGCCAGGGTGCTGGTAAGTGCTTTATAATGTTCCAAATTTCAGTGGATTCACATGTACCTCATGCACCAAATCATAGTTCACCACCGCTCTCTCTCAGCATTCCAGGGCAAAACCATGTGGCAACCACCCCACTTGAATATTTCAACGTTACATTTCTTGCTGCTGGTGAAAATTATCCAAATCAACTTACTTCACCAGATGAGACAAGTGGAAAGCAGAGTCTGAATCCAGCTGTACAGAACTGCAGCTGTACAGTAAGGATAGAGCTTGTTTTGACGTGGGTTTGAAAGACCTTACCCTCTGCTTTTAGACATCTCTAGCAGCACAGTTCCACGGGGCCTTTGTAAACCTGTGCAAGAATAGCAACAGCCAAGATGTATGGAAGATCGCTAACTCTACTAAATCCACCCTCACTAAACAAATAAAGCTTGAGGCAGATTTTTTTAGTCTCTCCAAGAAAAAAAACAAGTTCAGAAGCCAAGCGCCAGCACTGATTTTACTCTTAAGGAAACACACAGCATGGCAGAGTCCTGCCTACCCCAGAATCTCAGATGGGTGGCAGTTCACTGTTAATATCACTAATGTTCACCCACCAGTCCACCCCTTCTCCTCCAGCTCGAAATTAAATCTAACAACCTGAAGACAATTCGACTTAATTGCAACTGCATCATCTTCTGCAGGACCCACTGCCAATCCCTGCCAGTTGAATGTGCGGTTGCTAGGGCAACCGGTGTGAAGAGCATGCTTTTGTGCTGCCACATGCATCTTTGGGAGCACTGCCAATATCTGAGCTCCCACAGCTGCGATGGGTTTAACCCCTTCCTCCCCAGGAGCAGCCTGTCCTTGCTTCCAGCATGGGGGATACAGCAGCCAGCCCTTGGCAAGCAGCTACTTCTCTGCAGATCGACACCTGCATCACAAAGACAGATGGCTGCAGCCAAGCTCAGGATAGTCAAGCATGGAGGATGCTGTCAAGCATGGAGGATGCTGTAACCATCAAATCAAGCGTTCAGCAGTGCTAGACTTCATTTGCAGGAGGTTACAGGGTACACAGCTCACCGTGTACATAGCTCATGAGGAAAGAAAAGAACATTTATCATAATTTAAAGGTCATTTTCTTCTGGTGGTTTCCCATCTACCTGTTGCTGGCCCCTCACCCACCTGCTCCACACTAACAGAAGGTTGCATCATAGATAGAGGACCACACAGTCCTCTGCTGCCACAATTTTAACCTATAAAATGTGATTAGTGAGTACAGAAACCTTCCCACCAACCTCTCTGATTATCTTCCAGGGCAGGCTGCTTCCCACAGTTTAGCTCTTAATTTCTTTCCTATTCCTTGAAGATGAAGGAGTTAAACTTAGGTCAGAACCTACTTTGCCTGTGACCTTTTTTACCTGTTTTGAGTCTGCAAGGCTCTTCTATAAAAAGTTCAAGCGCACTCTAATCCTTCCTTTCTTTTACGTATGCACACATGTATGTTTAGCAAAGAAGAAGCTGCCTTAATCTTTTCCATAGCTGACAACAAGCTGGAGCTCAAGATCACAAGCGAGATCTGCTTTTAACAGCAAGTAAAACTATTTGTAACAATGGCAAACAGCCTCCCTGCTACTGCACTGATGTATAATCACAGCTAATTGCAGTGTACAAAAGTGCCCGCTGAAATGATGAACAGCGTAATCTAGGAAGTCCTCCAGGAACCCCAGAGGGCACCAGTAAGGAGTGCAGTGTCTGAAAGTCACCCACCAAAGGTTACAGATGGTACCTCAGACTCACTTGGTCTGTTTGTGGAGGACAACATCCCTGGAGTTACCATCCAGGATGTGACAGAGGCAAAAGGATAAAAAGAAGCTGGTTAAGATTTATTTCATGTTAGTGCAAGGCCGAGTTTTTCACCATCCTTTCCTCCTACAAAGGTGTTCTGGAGAAGCACAACAAATAATCAAGCTGCAAGACACCAGTGCGTGGCTCATACAACCTACAACCTGAAACCATCTTTGTCTTGCCATCAATGTCTCCACATGTTTGAGGCATGTGAAAGGATTTGTGAGGTCCCTCAAAGCTCAGCAGACGCTCACCACCACACTTTGAAACACGTTTCCTCACCTCTCAGATTCAGGCACGATCCACATGTGCCAAGTACAAACAGTATTTCAAGCACAAACACAAATGCCACAGCACACAGGACTTTGCAACTTGTGCTCATCTGCACTTCAGCAAGACTCAGTAACCACCACGCACAGAGAGACAATTCTGGCATAGACAGGGAAACAAAACCCAAAACTTCAGCTGTTTCAGGATGCGTCAGCAGCTTTTGCAGAGTAAGTCATATTTTCACACAGGAACAATAATCAGATCCTGCAAAGCCTGAGGGGTGAGGAGGCTGGCGGGGGGACCTCTATTCTGATTAAGCAAGAGTGCTGGCGTTGCCCCAATATTTTTAACTTGAAAAAAGAGGCTGAAGGGAGAAGAAAGCACGTTCACATGTGAAAAAGTGATCATTAAATCAAGAGCTGCACTCCAGAAGGGAGCAGGGGGTATGGGGAGGGAATCTGGCAATCCAGAGAAGTGTCACTGTTCACAGTGGCTGTTACAATCAAATCAGTTTGTCACACAGAGGGCAGCAATGTAACTACACTGTACTAAGAGCTCACACCACTGTGTCATGCCAGTTTATGGTATTTCCCTTCAATTTCCACTCTCCTCCCACTCAGGCCCCATCCTGGCAGATATGCCAGGGTGCAATGAGCTGTCCCTCCGCTCCGTGCCCCGAAACTGTTCTTGCAGTGCACTGTCGGGCAACTGCTCAAACCCAGCCGCAGTGCCAGGATACCTCCTTCACCAGTGCCTCTCCCGCATGAGTTACTGGACCCTGACACGTAGTCCCAAACCTAAGCAGATGTCTCTGGTCTTGTTCACAGGCAAACTGGAAAATACAGTTGGACTGCAGCAGCACAGTTACAGAAGAGGCAGAAGAATGAAACGAGGAAGCTGTGCGTTATCTCTGAGGGGCATCTAACCCAGGCGTGCTTACACCTGACAGCCAAGTCTGTCATGATGCTCATTCCACAAAATTTATGAGGACTGGGATGCTGTTAAACATCCTGGAGCATTGCTTAGAGAGACTGCAAATGCTGTCACTGAGAACGTGCCTGCAACACAGAACATTAATGCAAAATACGTAAAGCTAACCCAGACTAAGTGCCCAGGCAGGCATTCCCCAAAGCCTCTTCTGCCTTCCAAAGGAGAGCAAAACCTTCTAAGACAGGTATAGAGGCAGGAGAGGTTCCCAAGGTTCAAATCAGCACTTGCAAATCCAAAGATGTTTTAACTCCTGAGAGAACTGATCATTTTCCACCAGTTAAAGGCAAGGAAAAGCTGGTGCCACCTTCAAGAAATACGTGCAGGCCCAGAAGCCAGAGCCAAGTTCTCTGGCACCTCAGCCCCTCACACTGGCCTGGCTAAGTCACCAACCTGCTCATCCCACACTCCCCAGTTTGTGAACTGCAGAGACACTCGTTCCGCTTATTCCCATCGCTGTATCATTCCAGAACACAGTGCCTTACTTCCTGATCCTTTTCACTTGTTGGTGATATCAGTCCCCAAAGGTGTTGGACAATTGGTGAGTGGAGAATCGGGCCCCTGGCATGCAGTGTTTCTAGGGACACAGGGCAGGCAGTGGGCCATGAGTATGCAATTCTCTGCTTCCAGTCAGATATCCAACCTTTGGCACCAGTGAGTTAACGGGGATTTAATCAAACACAGCAGCAGTCTCTCCTGTGGCCAGGGACACAAGAGGAGTTTTTCTTGGGAAGCAGTTCAGCAGTACTGTCACACAGTGTCTGTCTGTGCTGTCTTTCTGAAAAAGAACCAGCTCCGTCTTTCCAGAACATATGGGTACAATCACAGCCCTTTCATACAGGGAAGATGCAGACAAAAGCAAAAACAGGCTTATAAAACAGAGGGTCAAGCAGGGGGATGAGGAAAGCACATAAGAGTATCATTCTGTAGGATCAGACTATTACTTTCCTTTATGAATAACTAAAGAGTGTCGCTTATCTCTGAAGCAAGCTCATCCACTCTTTCCCCACACAGACGCCTGCCCTCGTCGGGGAATCACTGCTGTTTGTTTAACGCTGACAAAAGTGTCCTTGGGATTTAATACTTTTTGCAAGGTCAGTGCTCAGAGAAAAAAAACTAAGCCAAACTCGAGGTTTAGTTAAAAATGAGTCAGACAAAATACCCTTTCAGCAGCGTGACTTGTTTTCAGATATTTTCACTAGAGCTGCTTGCTGCTGAACAAAATAAAATTCTGTGATTCTAAGAGCCACTGCTGACCAGGACCACCATGCAGAGGCAGCATTTGTCCTCAGTGAGGGGTTAACCAGGACAGGTGGCCGAGGACATCCCAGGGCCAGCAGAGATAGCAGGGGGGCGAGAGGCTTTTCCTGCCTCTTGGCAGGACACAGCTGCCCACAGCCCTGCTTCAGCCTGGCAGAGGGGAGGGAAACTCCAGAGAAGTCATAGGAAAAGAGCAGGATGGGCTTTGACACTAACAATAATGGCCAAAAAAAAGTCCACCAACAGGGGGATTCTTTCTTCCTCTTTTTCTAACACACCTGCAGGTTTTCCCCTCAGAAAATGTCAGGTGTTTTGGGTCTTACATTATTGTTTTCATCTAAATGGCGGGAGCTGGTTCTAAAAAAGGATGAGTCCCTCAGCTCTGTGATAGGTTCTAGAAGTGTTTTTAAAAACAGCTGTGGCAAAATCAGCCATTTATAAATCCTTGCTCACAAGCTGAGCCCTGCCGTGAGGCCAGTTCTAAGCAGCCCCTGCATGACTTCCCTCACAAGAGGCAGAGACGCTGTCCCTCTGTGACAGGGGAGAGCAAACAGAAGAGGGAAGGACATACCTTGATTCTCATGTGATGCAAGGGGACCAAGTGCAGGTGCTGCCATAGGAAGGTGGGGATATGCGGACCCCACTCTGCCTTAGTGGCAGCCTGGAACACCACAGCAGCAGTGGGAGCTCCTCCTCGCGTGGTGTTGGGGGTGAAGAAGGGAATAAGCTGTACCTCATAAAGACATTACAGCAAGGAGGCTTCCTGCACACTGAAAGGCTCTGGAAGATGCTGCACCTTTGAAATTGTGCTCAGCTCAGTTATTATTTTACAGGTGGGCAGATGAACTTAGGTATTTGCAGAGTGAAATGTCCTGAAACACCAGCAAAGGATTCATGTTGTTGGCATCAACACCTGAATTCCTGGTCAGCAGAGACCAGGCACTTGTGGGGTATGATTCATTTCAGCCTGAAGCCAGCAGCTCAGGTAGATCAGTTGAATCATCCCCTAAACACTCCAATTCCTCCCCGCTGCCTGTAATGGGAGCTGGTGGTGGCTGCCCCACATCAGACATCCATTATGAGTATGTAACCCTTGGGCAAAGCGAGTCCTGCCCCAAGTGTCCACAAACTGCCTTGGGCTGAGCAACCAAAGGGCTGGCAGGGACAGGCCCCCTCCTCCCCTGGGGTTACAGCAGGTTACAGACACTGACTGCCAGGGAAATCACAGCCAGAAGCTTAATGCCGCTGGCATCTGTTAACAATTCTATCAGAAAACGTCACTCTGACAAAAGGGATTTTTTTTTTTTTTCTATGAAATCAAGTCCAGCATTTCCAGATGTTTTCCCCAGAAGTGAAAAAATTTGGCATTTTTATACTATTTTTGCTTTTCATAACCCATCACTGGTGTGGAGAGTGTCACAAAGGAAGGTGAAGGTGATGCCGAAACGAAGCAAAATAAGATCCAAGCTCATTTCTAAGCAAATCTTCTGGCACATTCAGACTTTTCTTTTTCCTACTTAGAATAAAATACGGATTTCAGAGTGTTACAGCTTGTCAACTCCATGTTTCAGCCAGCTCTACCAGATATCCCAGGTGGAGTCAGACCTTTTGAGTGCATTTTCTACCCAGCACTGAAATATAGCGTTATCAGCAAACATGGACCGAAGCTCCTGTGTACAATCAGACCCTGCTGGCCACGCTGCACCCAAAGGAACCAAGACCTAGTACTGCACATAAGCATTGTGCAGCGCTTTTATTTGTTGGATGGTCTTCCTGTACAACATTTCTCCTTGGAAAGTCACACTGTCCTAGGGAGACTGCACAGTAATTACACAGTGCCTTTTGTGTTCACCAGCTTCTTAATACCGGGGTGCCACAGAAGTAACACTGCCCTGTCTTTGTCCTCTTTCCTAAAGAGACTTTAAAAGTACAAAACAAGTAATTAATGTCAGATTGTTAATGACCTATTGCTGCGAGTCTGACTGGAATGAGCAAACAGAACATATTTAACATTGCAGGTGCAGATTCAAGGACAAAAACAAAGCAGAAGAAACCCTTTACCCCTCCTCCTCCTCTTTTTCCCCTCTCTCACTTACATTCGTTTTTCCATTAAAGCAGAACAAACCCCTTTTGACTATACAGATACTCTTCCTAAGCATTTGCTCTGTCTGGCCACCACCAGCCATTCAGGAGTGCTGGCAGAATTCTCCCCCACTCTTGGGCCAGTCGGTACGTGGTGTGACTCCCCCTCCCTGGGTCACACAACAATCCTTTGGGAAGTCAGGTACGGGCTCTGACAGGCAGCGTTAAGGCAACCCCTTAACATACCTGGCTCCTGCTTCCCCTATTCTTTGGGGACAATAACGACAATTACCTCCTGACAATCCAGTGTAGATTGTAAGCAGTGGAGCAGAGCGTGAGGTGCCCCCTTGACCCTCCTGACTCGTACTCCCCTCCTTATTGCCTGGGAACAATAACAATAATCCATTGACCCTTTGACAGCCTGGTACTCCTGTACTCGGGTCGTAGCCCAAAGTGGGGGGAATACCAGCACCCCAAAATCTAGCAAGTTATGGGCATGCACAACTGATGAAAGACACCAGGATATTACAACACTTGAGCTGGGCCAAAATGGAAAAGTACCTGACAAAAGTCCGTTGTCTTGGGCCCTATAATGAGCAATCCTAAGTGAGACCCTTTGATCTCTCCTGGATCGCAGTGGGCTGTGACCAGCACCTCCCCTGAGCTGGGATGCCTCTCAGGACTGTCTGCCAGCAAAGCAGATGGAAAGCCAGGGCAAGTCAACCTCCTCGAGGCTCAGTTACTGCCCGTTGAGTAATGCCAATGCCTTGTGAGTATTTACTCTAAACTCAAAAGAGGGAAATGTTAACTCTGAAAACCTGCAGAGCTGTAATCACGATCAATATTCCTACATTATTATTTGAGTTGTTTCCAGTGTTCCAGGCAGGAAGATGCCTAATCTAATTTTCTATAGTGTTTTTTGCAAGGCTTGTACCTCACTTAAAAAAAGAGACAGCTTGGCGGGGGGGGGGGCACTAGGTTGGACAGCTACAGCTCACATTTCATTTTAGAATTATTGTGCATACACACCAGGCCTTCAGAAGTGACAGATGTTGAAGAGAAACTTTTAGCACAGAGGAGACGGGGTGGAATGATACAATCAGCACCTCCGCTCAAGGAGAGCATCAAGTTACCTTTGGGCGCTTCCATTCAACTTTCCCTGGTGGCGCTGATTGATAGAAAAGGGACTCATCTGAGGCTGGAAACTCGGGATCTTCGAAGAGCTGTCTCTGCTGGAGACACTGCCTTTTCAGCTCGTGGTACTGCTGATCTCTGAAGAGTTGCACCGATGAAGGCATATCTTTCTGTCTAGATAAGATGAATATTGAATTGTGCAAATTATGAAGGTTCTTTGAACTCTGTAGATGATACCACTCCTTGGTCTTTAACAAGAGAGCGTATAACTTGTTCTAAATAAAATTACTTATTTCTGTTAAAAAACCCCAGATTATGTTAAGTAGTAGACTAGAAAACCACAAAATCCAAGAAAATCTTACATATTAGGATGGTATTTTTGGCTGAACAGAACTCTTATCAGGAAAGATATTAGAGAGTCCAAATCAGGCACAAACTCAGCGTTTTGCTTTATCTGATTGGAAAGGTAACTGAGTGGGGCTTGGCTCTCAGTCTGTACCATCTTTCTGTCCTACATTCTTCTTCTGGCCACTAAAGCTCTAATTATCTACTCCAATTCTTATGTCTAAAGAAAACCAAAACCAGATTTCCACAGTTCTCCATCTTAATTTAAGTGACAATATTTTGGCTAGTATTACCGTCTTTGAACTTTATGTTATATTTCAGGGAACTGAATTCCCAGAAGCAGCAAATAGTTGTGAATAATTGATGAGAATTAAAAAAAAGTCACAACAAAAACCTTGAACAACTTGCTGTCAGCCCTTAGTTCCCAGAATCATGACTTGGCAAGTTTACAGTCACAGAGCTCAAAGAAATTGCTTAAAAACATCCTACAAATCAGAAATCAGCTACAGAAATCATTCAGGATAGTTTGGAGTCTGAGGGATGCGAGGGGTGCTACCTCTCTTTCAAAAGAGGCAGTGGAGTGAGTATCTGAACTTACCCTGTTTGGAACTCTCCCGTGCATCAATTCCTCTCCTCTGCCTTCCCACCACGGGTTAGAGCTGTATCCCCCCTTCCTTAAGTTATCTACGGCAATAAAGACAAATGCAGGTCATCCCAACATCAGATCATAGGAATTAAACAGCACACGTGCAGTGGAGCATGGCATCACACTGCCCGAGCAGCCTACCTGCTGTGTCCTGTGCAGTGATCTCAGCTCAGGCTCCTCCAGCCACTTGCAGCACAAATTGGATGACATGCTCCAAATGTGCAGAAAACTAAGCCAAGCAAGGTGCAAGCCTTTCCAGACACGCAAGTGAGCACAACAGGAGAAACACAGAAGAGTAATGAGGAACACATGGAAATGTCAAATTTATTATGGTCCTTTTTCTTGTGAGTGAAAGTTACTGTGGCCAAAATAGTCAAGGGATGGTATTAACATCCCTCACTTCCTCTCCCTCCTCTCCTCCCTGCCCCAAAATAAATTAGATGGTCCTTCGAGGATGAGAAATGCTGCTCGAATGCCTTCATCCATGGGAACGAGGAGAGTATTCAGAGTGCTCTTCTACCTTGTTGCCATTCTTGCATCCATTGCTAGGCCCCCTAACCACACTAGGAGTAACCCACCTGACTTCTACCAGCAGAACCTTACATGGCAAAGTGATAGAACAAAGAACCAGCTTGTTCTTGGTATTTCAACCAGCCAAATCTGCGAATGCCTGCTCATTCTCCATCTTTTCTTAGGGCAAAAATCCAGCAAAAAGTTTTGGATACATCAGGACTGCAACAACTTTGAGTCAAATCCTGGTGCTGCTGGAACTGATGGAAAAATTCCCATGCCTTCAGCCAGGCCAAGGCTCCCCCTTCCAGAACTGGGCCATGGAGTCCCTTAGTGACTGGGTTATCCAGCTTCAGTATAGCAAAACTGCACTTCAGTTAACTGGTCAAAACCAAAATGGATCGCTGATACTATGTCATTTTTAGCACTTTCCTTTTTCTTAAGGGCTATTTTCTTATGAATTACCTCCCTCAAAACAAAGTCAGAAGGCATCTCACTTGGCAGATACCTCCCAAGACAAGGCCCCGAGACTTACTTCCCCACACAAACCAGTTCTTCAAATACAAGTGTAGAACAAATTGTCAATTATATAAAGGTAGCTCAAGGACAAAAAAAAAAAAGAAGAGAAATAATTCGGCTAATTTGGGTGGGATATAGATTATTTCATGATAACTGGCATTCAGGCTTATTAAGAAATCTCCACAAGCTAACTAACATCCTAAAACGAGGCTGTTTGCAAGATACGCTTCTTTTTAAAATAGCCCCGTGGTGATAAGGTTTTCAGCCATCACTGCCTAAGTCATAGAGATAGGTCTTTAATGACCTCATTCCCCAACCATTTCTCCCCTTCTATCTGCCGGACTGGAATGCGAGTCCTTCCAGGATTAACACCCGATTACACAACAGCCAGTCTCGCAGCAATGCACAGAACGTGGTCATAAAGCACAGCACGTGAAATTGAGCTGCTGCCTGCCTCACCCCTGGCTCCATGGGGCAATGCTCACCATTGGGAACGCTGACGAGGAGGAGGCTTATCCCACTGGGCTGCTGACCTGACCCTCTCCAGCTCCCTGTGCCATCCTGAGCAAACAACTGAGTGCATGTCTTAGGAAGGGACTCAGGCTCCTAGGGCTGCCCAGCCTTGCTGCGAGCTGCTTTCCATCCATCCAAGAGACACTGAGATATGGAGCTGAAGTCCAGGCACCATCTGGTGAATTTGTAGGAACTTTTGCAGGAACACAAACCCAACCTTTTGAAACACAACAGAAGTCTCTTTTTCTTGTTGGAAAGTCCACAATAAGGAATGTAAACGCAGTTTCTGTACAGTAGCCAAGTGATTTGAGCACTGAGGATGGAGAACCACAGCTAAGCCCCTCCTCTGCTGGGGTGTTCACCTCCCAGGACATGGTCTCACCTAGCTGAGACAGACAGCAGGCACCTGGCTCCCACTCCAAGGTCTATTTTTGAATCAGCTCCCAGTTTTTGATCCTCAGTTGAACATCAAAGCTCCCAAACTAAGAACCACACTTCCTTCCTCCTTTCCTGAGCTCACAGTATCCAGTAGCACACCTTCCCCTGCTCCGCACCCAACAGATTCACCCCTGGTTTGGCTGACACTCATAACATACCGCTGGGCTGAGGAAACACCCAGCACAGTTTAGCAGGCGCTCTTTGCAGGGCTCCCTGCACTGTCATTTGATACAGAGCGAGCTGTGCACAGCGTAAAAAGGGCTAAGAATCACGGGCCTAAAAATACCATCCCACAGCTTGGAGACCCTTTACTGCTCTGTGGAGAAAGAGGGACCACTGCAGGGGAGGGACAAGAGAGAGAGAAAGGTGGGGGAAACCCACCAACAGCTCTGTGGGTCAGACTTTCTTATAGTTTTGGTTTATTTCCCTGACCACATACAATCACAGTTTTGCTTTTTATCTTTTCCGGCCTCTGAGAGGAGCTCCCCAGCACTTCACCTCTCTGGGCAGCAAACCAGCTCCACAGCTGACCCCAAGGGAATCTACAGCACCAGGGCAATAATCCCCCTTGATATCAGCAAGAGGTTCCACATCTCTCAGCATTCAACCACTTAGCTTTAAAGTCTTTCTCTGACTCTCTCTTTTTCCAGTGAGATTCCTATTTGATCAGAAAAAGGATTTCAGCAGAACAGTGCAGGTCCTCTCTTCAACACGCTCTGCCCACAGAGTCCTCTCCTCAGCCTGACAACAGAAGCATTTAATTTTTACTTACAGTTAATACTCAGAGATGCTTCCCGCTGTTGGAGCCATCAAGAGGATGGCTAAATCACATCCAACACAGCGGCAAATACCAGCTCCTGGTGTTATTAGCAGCCTTAAATTAAAGAGACATTCACTTGAAAGCCAGCTCTTCACAAGACCAGGAAGATGAGCTTCAAGTATTATTTCCACTGCCTAATAGTATTTCTTTACACTCACATTTTCCTGTCTTAAACGTTCTCTTCCCCAGCTGCTACATAGAAGATCCACAACAAACAAGACTGACCGTCCAGACAGGCATGAGGGAACATTACACCCTCGCTACCATTAAGTTCACGCAATAAGCACACAAAACCTAACAGAAGCCATCTCTTCTCAGCCCATTTTAGTTACTCTCTGTAACTAGGCGACACACAGGGCAAAAAGTCAGAGAGCAAAGTTATTGCAGCTGTTAAGCCAACTGCACCTCTCAGCAGCACATCCCTCCCACTCCCACTCCCATTCCCGCAGGAGCAGCGCATGGACAGTGCAGAGCTGGGTTTGCCTTTACCAGAACCAGCGCTTCCAGGCCCAAAGGCGAACACTGCCAAGCAGCTGCAGTGAACCCTCTGGCCTAGATGAAACTCCTCTTCAGGGAAGAGGCTTGGTGTGTTGTAACACAGATTTTATCACACTCCCCACTTTCCTGTTCCGGTTGCAGGACGCAAAGGAATTTCCATGCACAGCACCAGGACTAAAAAGGTGAAGCACATTTCTAGCCAATATTGGTTAAACGCCACGGTTGAACACAGCTTTGAACATGAAGCTGCTTCTTCCAGCAAGTAGATTCCGAGATGAAACTGCCCACATCGAACACACCCCAGCTTTGGGACCACATTCCTGCTGTTCCAGAAGCCCCTGTCTGGGAAGACCGCAGAGAGATGCCAGAAAGGAGACACAGAGCATATGCCGTGCTCGAGGGCAGCATCCCAGTTTAAGATGGTTATTCATGTACGGGTACCAAGGTTGCTTTTGTTTCATGCAAACGGTAGCAAACAACCCACCTCTGGTTCTTGGGTTTCTCTTTTGTAACTGCAGCTCCGTGCCTGTCCTGACACTGCACAAAAGCCCTCCCAGCTCTAAACTCAGTTCTTTCAGCACTGATTTATCCCCAAAGCTCAAAGCCACTGTTTGGACTGTGACAGCAAAACACAGGCTCGAGTATTTAACTGTTTGCAAATATAGTGCAGTATTTTCCCAAACATTTCTGTCTCCAAACTCGTGGCTCACTTCAGAGCAAGCAAATCAGTGAGTGCTTCCAAAAAGCAGCCCTGCAGCCCGAAGCTTTACATTGCTCTCAAGTGGTTTTCTGCAAAACTAATTAAAGGCACTTCCAGGGCTCCAGCTGGAAAAGGTTATTGCCTTCTCTTCCTGGACATAATGATCAGAGGTCCTTACAAAGCAGTGACTTTGCAAATTGGTATGGAGTGCAAGGGAACTTAAAGCAGTTGACAAGCTTTCCCTTCACACAGGCTGCAGTTTCATGACCTCGGCTGTTCCAGGGATGGATCAGAAGCATCACAGAGCATCGCTACTGGAGAAAGTTACTCCTTCAAATTCTTTAAGCAGTTCAACACACCAACTGCACAGGGACTCTTTGTGCTGGGTTGGGTACCCTCTCTTCTTCTGCATAAACCAATATAAAAGTATAAAGTCAGCGCTAAATCTCTATTGTGGGGACATGCAGTTGTATTAATAAGAGCATATTCAATTGGGATCACATTTGCAGCACAGAATAATTTAATAGCACCCGGTCCAGTATTAACAACCCTGGTCCCAGGGCTTCTCTCTTGTTTTGGATGCAATGCTCTCCCTGCCTGGATGAAATACCAAGTGCTGTTGAGTGCTCTGGGGATACCATGACTGTGCGGCAATAGCCCTTCCTTCATCCAGCTTCTGGATTTTTCAACAAAATAAGGTTGATGTGACTATTTTATGGCCTCAGTACTTTAATAGGCATATAAAGGTTCTCTGTCTAGCTCA
Organism: Bucorvus abyssinicus; assembly: GCA_009769605.1. Lineage (NCBI taxonomy): Eukaryota > Metazoa > Chordata > Aves > Bucerotiformes > Bucorvidae > Bucorvus > Bucorvus abyssinicus. The sequence goes on along the minus strand of CM020039.1, from coordinate 3,097,017 downwards.
GCTCAAGTATTGGTTAAGGGAAGGAGACACAAGCATTTGTGTTCTCATAGGAACAGGAAGGTGCAGACATTGTTCTGCTGTGCAGTTTTGCCATTTTAGCATTAAAATTGAGAGAGGAAAATTCACACATTTTCATCCAAGAGTACCTGCCCATATCTTATCACTTCTGAGCAGAAATGCAGGGGAGACTGGCTGGACACCAGGAACAGGACTGGCAACAACCTGTTTGCTTTCATGGACAGCATCAGGGACTGGCAAAATCATCTGGCTACAAACCAAAGCTTTACTACAATAAAATTAATCACAGCACTTGTGCTGCAGCATCACAGTGCTTAACCAGGCTTTTCTTTCAGGTCTCACTGGGACAGAGAGACTTTCTATAGCACTTTAGCTGGGAGCCAGGAGATGGGAGCAGTTGGTACTGCAAAGGCTGTGTCCAAGCAAGAAGGCTCAGGAGGCTGGGTGTTGCTTCAGGACCAAGCCTGCCGTTCCCCTAAGCCCAGGAGCTGAGCAGGAACTCTGCCAGGAGCCCTGCCGTTGATTTTTATAGTTTGTTCTCTCCCTTCTAGACAGTCCCTGATGAGACAAAAATGAAAGCCTGTTCTTACCCTTCAGGGAGTGCTGGAGTCAGGGCTCAGCCCTGCAAACGCTCTGCAGCCCTTTGGGGTGTGAGGTGCTGGCTAATGGCATGCTGCAGCCCCATCCCACTGCAAGAAACAGCTGCTCTAGTGTTCAGGGCCATGAAATGATAGTGCTGGACCAAACAGCAGCTGAGAAAAGCTGCACTTATAGGTGATAATGCCCAAGGGGGAAGGACTCCATCTGGGACGAGCAGAAGGAAGCTGAATTTGTAGGGCTGTTGGTCAGGGGCTTGTGCAATCTTTTCAGCTTGAAAACGGAGCAAACTCAACATATGTGCGTGGGATTTCTCTGTGGTACGGTGCTGACTTCATGGTCAAATCCACTCAAAGTCCTGGCAGAACATGCTCAGAGAGGGTAAACACTGGCTTTACTCCCTCTGTCCCCTCCTTGCCTTTTCTGTGAGAGTTTATCCCAGCACAGCTGCCTGTGAAATAGCTTTTAACCATTTTTTCTCTCTCCCCTTGGGCAAAGGCAAAGATTAAAGAGGAATGGAGTCAGCAGCAGAGCAGACTTTTGCCTCCAACTTATCTGTTTCTGGGTGAAACCTTCAATGGCTAAAATGCTTAAAGATCATTGTGAGCAGAGAAAATACCAGGGCTCCTTTCCTTAGATTCAACGGAACGCTGTAAGGACCAGGCTACCAGGGACCGAGCTCAGTCACGCTCCCAGCTCACTGTCTCCCCACTCTGCACACCTGCAGCAGGAAGGGCTGTGGCTGGGCGCCAAGGTGGGTCCTCCAAAGGGAGCCCAGCAGCTTGAATCAGCCCACCCGGAACATAGAATTACTTCTGGGCAAGTGCTCTCAGGCAGAAGATACTGCTGTCAAAAAGCAGCACACGCTGCCCGCCTGCCTCAACCGAACTAGAAAAGTGGGGGTTTTTTGCTGCTATGTTTTGTGTGGCTCTCAGACCTGTCCACACGTAACAAGCAAATTGCTGCAACGCCACTTGCGCCAAGACCCCGAGGGGCTCAGCCAGAGGCATGACTTGTTTGGCAGCTACTACTGGAAATCCACGGTGCACTGAGCAGCTCTCTTGTACTGAGCATGTACTAAGTTAAGGGCACACGAAGTCCATGAGCTTTACGCATATGTGGCACTTAAGAGTCGAGGCATTAAGCAGCAGCTTGAGTGGAATTTTTTAGACTACATCTTAGCCTTAAGGCTCCATCTTAGCCTCTGTCCCCACTGCAGATGCTCAAGTGATTGTTAGGTCTCAGCCAGCATTCAGAAATCCAGAACTCTACGCGCATCTGGACTCTGAGGGTCTCTGACTCCTGGAGCAGCCAGGGTGACAGTAGAGGGAGCAATATTTGGCGCTACAGATCAACATGCGCACAGTTGCCCGAACAACTGTGCGCCAGCACTGTGAGCACACCCCACCTTTTCAACAGGACCACTCAGGGTGGTCATCCCTATTTCAGGACAGCAATTGCCACCACTTGCTAATTTTATGCTGCCACTTTTGTTTCTCTGGTGAAAGGAGCCCTGTTCTAGGCTGTGTGTTCTGCTCGGGATCCAGCCTTAGTACTTGATCCCTCAGCTAAACTAATACGACGTCTCCTTTTCTAGTGAGGACACAGAGTGGCTGTGGGGGACATGTCTATTTTCCAAAGTGCCCAGGCATCTGCATACTTCAAGAACTTCACCTTCACTGGCTTCCACTATAGCCTCAAGACGAGAGAGATTTGCAGCTAATGACAGAGAGGTACAATTCCAGTGATATAGTATGGAGATGCTAATTGTTACAATTAACGAGCCCAAGCCACGAGATCTATAGCAAGCTCCAAAGAAAGCGCTAACAGCAATGTCAGTGGATTCGTTCAAGCCAAGCTTTAGTGCTGAAACCACAGGAAACAACTTTCTTCAGAATTCCAGTCTCTCTCCATTCTGCCTTTACATAAAAGTCAGTTTAAAGAAAGACCACCATTGCAAATTAATGGGTAACTCCCTATGAGGCCACTCCATTATTTTATGTACCCACTTATCTATTATTTTAGACACAGTATAAAAATCTCTCCTTCACAAGGACAACAAAAAAGTGAAATACCCACTTGAATTGAACAGAGAGAACTGACAGGATTTTGGAAGATCAGGACAATATGGAGAATGGAATGATGAGAGATCAAATCACACTTTATCAGCCTGGTCCTTGTACTCGGTTAACGATGCCTGTAGAGAGAAGACTGGTTATCCCAGAAGAAACGAGAGCGAGCACGCTTTTGTAATAAATCACGACAAGTGTTTGGCTCAGCGTTAGCAGACAGAGATGTGACTTTCTGAAAGAAATGCACGTTACTGCAATAGGCAAAAGCAGTTTCTCACTGTGCTGGCTGAAGTGCTCATTACTGGCAAGACAGAGAGTTTTCCTCCTGGTGATAAAGGCGCACGTTAAGTAAATACCAGTTTACAGGCTACCTCTGGCACTTACCTGGCTGAGGACTGTCCCTGCTCTGAGGCACATCAAACTCCAAACTGACTCCTGCTCAAAGATCCCCTCGCTTCTTAACCTGAAACTCTTTGGACTGTACCAAGATCACATCACCGGGGGGGTGTTTCGGGATGACCCTTCCAGTGGTGAGTCACAGGGACACCAGGAAACCTTGCCAGCTGACCCAAAACGCAGAGCCCTGCTTGCTCCCAGTAAACTGTCCTCCGCTGTGACTGTGGCAGTAACCGTGAATGAACTTTTAAAGAAGGAGAGGAGGCGAGGCTGTTTGGCAGGAGCTGCAGGCATTTTTTTTGTATGGAAAACCGGGCAGACTAACACACACCATGAAAAAAATTATATTCCTTATTAGGTTGAACACTGTTCCTCACTTGCACAAAGCCAGTGTCAGTGCCTCTGCCTCAGTGTGTCCCCGTCCGTCCAGGCCGTAGAGAAGTCACGCACGCCTCTGTGAGGCTCATGGCTCGGTGGGGTTGTGCAGAGCAGGAGATACCTCAACACTCAGTGGGGACCTTTGTGCCCTTGACTCTGAGCGCCGTGGTGAGCCTGCAGCAACCTCAGGGACAGCTCTCACACACAGCCAGTGACTGCATCCTGGCTTGACTTTTTTGCTGTTCCCATTTCACTTGTGGAGGGGAAAACAACCTGAATGAGGATGAAGCCCTGCCTGGGAGAGCTGCAGAAGAGACCTGAGAGATCCCCAGCCTCAGCCCCAAGCAGGCTGAGCGGCTCCTGGGCTCTGCACCACTGTGAACCAGCTCTCCTGACCTCCGCTCCTTCATGAACCCGCCCAGCCTCACACACTCATCCTGTCTTCCTCCTCTCCCTGAGCTAGTAAAGGAAGATACATCGCTTCATGGGGGCAACAACATAGTTTAGAACTCAGAAAATAATACATTTCTCTGTGCTGTGGCAAAACAAAAAATAAGACAAAAATAAATTCTCATTAAGAAATGGTTTTGGTGAATCAAACTTTGCTCCATATTCTGCTCAGCCCCAATTTCGTTGTGGGTAAATCCTAAACATTTGGATTAATTTGACATGAAATGGCTCTTGTTTAATGATTGTAACACCTTTATTTTACCATTTTGTGGCTTTTCTTTATATTTTAGTAAATGTGGTCCGAGTTTTGAACAAGCACCATTTCAGAATCCACTGCAAAATTTCATTTGTATCAGTAGTTTTAAATATTCTCCCCAATTTGCTTCCCCCATTTAGCCCTCCTCATTTTAGCATAACCAGTCTCAGTTTACAAATAGTTCCATTCCTCCTCCCAAATCTTGCTATTCAGCAAATCTCCTCTTTGCCTCAAGGAGTCTGGATCACGGGGGATGAGTTACGTTCAGAAAACACTTTGAAAACAGAATGTTAAGTAGTATCATAAAATTCTGTACCGTGAGGCTCGCTGCAGGACTCTTTGCTCTCTTACAAAGCGCTTACCCAACTTCCTTTTGAAGGCAGGCTGAAATTTGGACAGAAAGTCCCTGGAAGCTGCCACTCCAGTTTTAACATTTAATGAGTAAAAAAGCCGTACATACTAAAGCCATGTGTTTTCAATTCATGACTGAGCAGACGTGAGTTTAAATCATAATCAAAAGCTGACATCTGCCTATACATACACCACACACACTGCCAGTCATTTGCGCAGCTGAGAGAAGAATATGAAAAATCCCATGTGAATACAAGATACCACTTGTTGCAAGCTGATAGTAAATATTCACAGCTTATATAGACATGTACTCACAGCAGCTGCCTTTGATCCAACGTGGAACAAAACCACAAGACCTTTTTCACGTGAGTATCAAATCTGGTGGCATAATCCCAGGACTGCGTGCTGTTTGTCTGGGCTGAGGAGGAGCTCTTGCTGGAAGTTGTGTCAGAAGCAGGACTTGCTTTAGATGAGCAGCAAGATGAGCCACACGGGCAGCAACCCAGGGCAATCAGACAGCTCTGGACACACTGCAGAGCCATGGCAGGAAAAGCTTGTCATTCAGCAAGGCTATGCTGAAGCATTCAGAGAGAGATGCTGACACATACTGCTGGGGTCTGGGAAGAGCCCTCACTTCCTATGGACAGTTCAACCTTCCAGCATAGTACCTGAAATCCTTGGATGTTCCCAGCAGCCCTTGGTCTCTGCGTGGGAGGTGTCCTGAGTATCATCATCACACACTCCTCTCAGCTGGTTTGCATCCTTGCCTGTGCTGCATCTCCAGGAGTCCCTGATCTCTCGCCCACAAAGCGGTGCCCCTCCACACTCTCCCTTGACTCACACCTGCACCCTCAGCAGGCAAACAAGAGCCAACTGGCCCTTTGGGTGGAGGCACATCACAGCGCGAGTAAACAACAGAACTTGCTCCTTCCCCTGTTCTTCACCTGCTCTGCCCCTATGCTCAGAACCCATCCCTACCTCCATAAATACATCCCCTGCCCCACAGGGGGACACCTTGCCGTCTGCACAGCCCCGCATCCACAAACAACTCCAACACCCCTCAGTCCTGGAGCCCAGCCCCAGGAACTGCTCCTCACCCCCTGCAGCCCTTGGCCTAAGGAGATGTCTGCCAGCTGTGCCTAACAGAACCACCCACAGCTGTGAGAGGACACAGCTCTGTGCTATAGCCCCACAATTTATTCCATGGCTGCCAGAGACTATGAGGGGCTGGTTTGGCCCAGGCAGATCCCACACATGGGTCAAGACAATCCCAAGCACAAATGCAAGGCTGGGCAATGAGTGGGCTGAGAGCAGCCCTGTGGAGAAGGACTTGGGGGTACTGGTGGATGAAAAGCTGAATAAGAGCTGTGTATGTGTGCTCAGCTAGAAAGCCAATCACATCCTGAGCTGCATCCCCAGCAGTGTGGCCAGCAGGTCGAGAGGGGGTGGATTCTCCCCCTCTGCTCTGCTCTGGTGAGACCGCATCTGAAGTGTGGTGTCCAGCTCTGGAGCTCCCAGTGCAAGAAAGCCATGGACCTGCTCAAGCAGGTCCAGAGGACCATATCACACATAGGATCAGGGGGCTGGAGCATCTCCTCTGTGAAGACAGGTTGAGAGAGTTGGTGGTGTTCAGCTTGGAGAAGGCTCCAGTGAGATCTTATAGCAGCATTCCAGTACTTAAAGAGGCCCTACAGGAAAGATGGGGAGGCGCTCTTTATCAGGGAGTGTAGTGATAGGATGAGGGGTAATGGTTTCAAACTGAAAGAGGGTACATCTAGATGTAAAGAAGAAAGTTCTTCACTGTGAGGGTGGTGGGACACTGGCACAGGTTGCCCAGAGAGGCTGTGGATGCCCCATCCTGGCAGAGTTCAAGGCCAGGTGGGACAGAGCTTTGAGCAACCTGGTCTAGTGGAAGGTGGGTTGGAACTAGATGATCTTTAAGGTCAATTCCAACTCAAACCATTCTATGATCTTCTGGTTCTGTTTTCCTGTGGGGCTATCAGCAGAAGGTCCAACAGCAGGGAACACAGAACACTTATGGGTTACCAAGGCAATGGGCAGCACTTCTGCATTGAAGTGGTTAAGAGGTGTCCCAAATAAGGATGCTAGCAGGTATCAGCATGAATTGTGGCTACTAGAATGAATGAACTGTAGAGATCAGACAAAAAGCTGTTCCTTTGGGAGCAACTTGACCCTTCATCCCAAGCTGTAAACGTTTCCCATTGGCATCTGCTTCAGCTCTGCTGGGACTGGTGTCTCTCTGAGGTCTGAACAAGGCAAATACTAGCAAGATCATAACAAGCCTGAGCAACACCCAAAGCTGGTGGTAGCAGCAGAATTTGACCAGGCTATGGTCCAAAGCCACCCCATGCTTTTCATTCAGCATCTCCAGCATTCTGCTATCTAGAACCAAGCATTGTTCCTACCTTCCCTCCCAACCCTGACCCGGGAGATCTGCTCTTATGGAAACACTCTCTTCAGAAGGGTGCAATAGTGGGGGCTTCTTCAGACCGAAGGACTTTCTGATTTCACAGTTCAGACCAGTTCCAGACTGCTTTGCTCCAATAGCTGTTCTCATGCTTGTCAGAAGAGTTATTACTGCAAAGTGTCTAGATGGCTTTGCTTCACTCATGACTCTTTATCACAGAGCCTGCAACCTGCCCATCACCTTGCAAACACGCTCCACTGCTAGATTCTCACGTCCCACCACAGCTACATTCATCTATTATTCACTTAATTTCATGGGGCAATTTGTTAATAAAACATGAGGTGGTTTCCAGCAGAGATTCTACTTAAATCCTACATGTTTACTCAACTCTTTCTAATTTAAGCAGTTTTGTACAGAGAAGAGCCCAAGAGGCAGAATCTGAAAACTAATCAAGATTCACAAAAACTGTCAGAGTTGTGTATCCAGCTGGGGTCTGGTTCTGCTCAACAACAGCTCTTTGAACCGGGGTTGCTCATCCCTTGCATCCTGGGATTCTGGTAACAGGTTCCTTCATACTTTCTGCCACAGCATAAATGACAGGAGGTCTTGGAGGAAGGGATCAGCCTCAGACTGCCGGTTAGCTGGCAGTGAACCTTCTGCACAGCACTGAGTAAGAGAACGCCTAAAACTGAGGGCACAGAAGGGGCTGTGCTTTGACCCTGGCTACAGCTGTCGAGCAGCTTTTTGCCTGCTGAGTGTACGCAGCAGAATTTATCCCCCAACTACCTTAACCAGAACCACAAAAAAGAAAAAATTCTAAACCTTGAGAAACAAAAGGCCCAATTCTGCATCTCTGAGCCAACAATGGTTTTAAGGGAGCTAGGGAAAACCAAGGCAGCGTTGCCACCTCGCCGGTTCCCGGGAGGAGCAAGATCTGAAGCTGGTGTTTGGGGCTATTTTTGCGGCAGGCTGGTCGTGGGGGGAAGGAGAGTGAGGAGGAGCAGAGGAACACGGCTCAGAGCAGACACCACTCCAGGGAACGGCCCCAGGACTTCTCTGAACAGATATCTACGACTCTATAAATATAAAGCAACCTGACCAGCACGTAGCACTTCATGGCTTCACACAGCCTTAAGCTAATGAACAGTGTGGTGGAGGTGGTGCTGCGGGACGGGGCTTGGTGGGGACCCGGCAGTGCTGGTTAACCGTCGGACCCGATGAGCTTAAAGGTCTTTTCCAACCCAAGCGATTCGATGATCCCGTGGGTGGGTAAGGCATCCCACACCCTCCTACCTGCAAACCCCGAGCAGCTGTGAGGACACCACGGACACTGCAGCTCCATCACCTCCTGCCGCCCCAGAGCGCGCAGTACCGGCGCTGCGAGAGGCCTCCCCTCCCTTCGACAGCCGCTCCGCAGGCCCGACCCCAGCCCCTGCCACGGAGAGCGTTCTGCCCGGGGCGGCCCAGAGGCTCCGCGGCCCGGAGAGGCCGGCCGAAGCCCCGGCCCAGAGGCTCATCTCGGAGCGCGACAGCGTGGCGGCCGCCGCCGTCCCGGATCGCGGCCCTTGGCTGGGCGGCGCCGACGGTGACCGCGAGGTGGCGCCCTCGCCCAACGGTGCGCGAGCAGCCGCTGGCGCCAAGCGAGGTGGCCCCGCGCCGCGTCCCGCCCGCCGCCATCTTGGTGCTGTCAGCGAAGGGGCGCGGCGGGTCTCTGCGGGGGAGCCCGCACCCAGTTCGCCTCCTGTGCGCGGTGGTCCCTTGGGACCCCGGCCAGGAGAGCCCCCATCGCGTGGCCCTTGGGTTCCCCTGAGCCTGAGGTGTTTGCCTTCCTGGGGTCCCCTGGGGGAGGCAGGTTTGTGCTCCCTGGCGGTGTGGCGCTCACCTCGCCGAGGGGCAGAGGTTTGCAGAGGCTTTCAGAGGCTCGCAGGGAGCAGGATCTGCCGTTCACCATTTGTGTGGGCAGGCGTCAATCGTGCCGAAAAACACACGTGAAAACTCCCTGAGGAGCTCAGAGAAGAACAGGAGTTCCCCTCTTCGATTTGTATTCTGAGTGCCCTGTAAACAGTCAATACTTAAAGCATGGCCTGTAGCGCTCTGGGCCTCGGTGGGCTTTGGCTAAAGCCGTTCCTGTCGCAGGTCATGAGGAGAACTCTCAGGCTGAACAGTTTTCCCCTGTTTTCCCTTTGTCTGAGCAGCTGAGACCCCTCAGAGCGGTGTCCCTCTGGAACGGGCTTCAGCCAAAGCCTCGTTTAATGTTTGGAGGCGCTGGAAGGGGGTTCGGTCATGTCTGCTCTGGCCCTCGGGGTCTCTGGGACGCTGCCCTGTGCTTTGGCTGTGGCCCCAGGTGACCCCCCAGGTCCTGTGGCCACAGCAGGAGTTAAACCAGGTCTCCAGAGTTGTACCCTATTGGTCTGATCACTCTTTTCTTACTGCCTGACATTTTTCAAAGTCAGGCTGATCTACTTTTCTCACCAGCAGCAGAGTACCTTGAGCCACTTAGATTTAAAGATTTAAGAATATTAAGGGCAGGCTTGTTTTTCTGTGTTAAATCTGTGTCAAGGGGACAGAAAGGTGTTTTTTAGTGTCTTTTAATGGGATAAGCCGTGAGGGGGCTGTTGTCCGTGGGCGCCTGGGAGCCTGCTCCGCGGTACTTTGTCATGAGGCACTAGGAAATTGTCCTTTGAGGGGAGCTACGAGGAGGGCACGGGAGGACACATTTGCCCTTATTCTCAAGTTTTCCAGCACATAACTGCCGTGCCTCCCCTTTGGGTTCCCCTCCCCAGCTGAAGGACACCTATTAATTTGCAGAGCTACAGAAGCTTGGCCTCATCTCACTGCCTTTGGCTCGTTTTCCTGCTGCATGTGCACAGCAGAACATGGGTGGGCGACCTCATTTGAGAGCTGATGTCATTACAGATCGAGTGTGTTCCACCCCTCGCGTTATCTCAGAGTTATCTTCTTCCCTGATGAGGTCTTCTTAATTAAAGCATGAACAGTTTTGTGACAGAATCCAAAGATTTTCTTTCCTGGGCGCACAGATGCGTTGCTCTCCAGAGGCCAGGCTGCTCATCTCTTAATTTAAAATCAAGGGTTTATCGCTGTGTCCTGCTGTAGGTGCTGGTCACCTTTCTGGGCAGTAGCGCAAGAATCATAATTTACAGGGTGGTTACAGTCCTACAGGCTGTGCACGCAGCTTCGGAGGGAATTTCTCTGGTTCCTACAGTCAGGCTGCTGACCTGTGCTAACAGGAGCCGAGGCTGGCTTTGCTGCCTTATTTTTTATCAAAGCTGGGGCCACACGTCAGAGAATGGCACCTTTGTCCCCCTCCTGTCCCCCAAAAGAGCAACTGACTGTACGTGAGTGCCAAAAGCACCCTCTGAACACTCAGAAGATGACACACATGTTGTGGCTGGAGTGCAGTTGTCAGGAGAAACAACTCAAATCTTTTCCAAACAGCTGTTCGAGTGCCAATGCTCATTTGGGTGCTCCAAGCCGGGGAAGACCTGTGCTTAAAAAATTTGGGTTTCCAGCACAAGCAGGCAGATGATTTGACTTCTTCAGCATCCTCTACTGGCTCTTATTTACCTCCACCTTGCACCACACTGATGGCCTGGCTGGTGGACTCTGTCCTGAGCAAAGCAGGAGAGAGAAGGTGCTTCCCTGTCCTTGGAAGAAGGTGCTTCTTCGCAATGACAAGTGACTCCAGTAAAACCCAGCTGTAGTTGGTGGCCCAGACACTGGAGGTTGGGCAGCGTGTCATTTAAAATGTGCAGACCAGGGAGAGGCAGGTCACAGTCTGTTTTTGGGATCTCAGGGCGAACAGATTTCTGTAAAAGGTGGATGGGAATTTTTAAACTCGGTAGATCTACTTGTGAATAAAAAATGCAGATCAGCAGAGAATGATTATTGTTATTTTCAGTGGCTCAGGCTGTAGGAGAAACCATGTGGATGATCTAGATTTGCTGACTTTTCAAGGTGTTTTTTATCTACAGAAAAGATTAAACATCACTACATAAACCCCGAGCCACAGAGCTGATGCTATGCCCATGTTTGGTGTTTCACGGAGCTAAGCTGACAGAGCCCAGTAACTGCCCCAGTACACGTGGATCTGGCTGCCGTATTTGGGTCTGCAATTCAAAGCCAGCAACCACAGAAAACTTGGCTCCTTTGCAGCTGATGAGAGAGGGGCAGAAAGTGTGTTTGCTTTGCTGGGAACCAGGTTGTGCAGTGAGCAATGGCTGAGCACCAGGTAATGGCCATTAGGTCAAGAGACCCGCCAAAGGTTTTCAAGCAGGCCCAGCCAGCTGGTTTGACACCAGGTGTCAGACAAGACACCACTGTGCTTTGTCTGCTCGTGGGGTGCAGAAAGACACAAGCAGAGTGTTTTCACTGCAGACAGAACTGTGCTGGATGTGCTGCTTCTGGCCTGTCCCAGCATGGCACGAGAATCACAACTGGGTGCCAGTAACTGACCAAGTGGGGTGACATGTTGGTAGCCCTGATGCCGTTGCTGGTTGGCACCGCATCTCCTCTGGATCTGAGGGCAAGGAGCACAGCCCTCTCCGGGCTGGTGTATGGTGAGCATGGGGAAAGAAGGGTAAAGGGCTCTATCTGAGCATGAAACCGGGAAGAATCCGAGCCCTTTCACAGCAGCCTGGTCTACAGCAGGGATGGCCAGAGCCGACTCACCACAATCACTTTCATTCTGCAGATGTGAAGCAGAAACAAACAGGAAAGTGGCTTGTTCTCTATAATTAAATGAGGAGGTCCAAGCCGTACGAACATTCTTCAGGGCTCACAAGGAAGAGTGGTATTGTCTTCACTGTGGTTCTGACAGGGCAGCGCTGAAAGAACTTGGACCTTTTTCAGGCCTGTGTGGGAAGGCAGGACAAACACAGCGTCTCTCTCCAATCTCACCAAGCTCCCCGAAGATAATGTGAGACTGTATAGGCCTTGGCCGGGCCTTGGGTGCCCAGACAGAGTTCAGATGGAGGCCACATCTCGCTGGTTTGAATCCACGGTTTTGACTGAAGTGCTGCACGCAGGGAAAGAGCTGCCCTTACCTCCACCACATCTCCCACAGCGAGACCCACACTGAGCTCATCCCTGCAGTCAAAAGGATGTGTCTTATACGGGTGGGGCTGTTCCAATCAGGCAGTTGCGGGCCTTAATTAATTCAGGGACATAAATTTCCTCCCCGGTCTTTTTTCTGCATCTGCACAAGTGGGACTGAATCAAAGTGAATGAGCAGCACTATGATTGACGAGTCACAGTCAACAGACACGTGCCAAATAAAAGCATTGGAAAGGTTTTTATCGGCCTAAATATTGAAACCAAATTTTATTTTTTGAAAATGACATTACACACATCTTGCAAATGTACATTTAGATGAGAAAACAATGAGTAACAAATATTGAGAGCAAAGCTATAAAGTGGACAGGTTCTCTGCTGCATGGCATTGCTTTACAAGAATACTCAGACCTGGGATGGTTATTACAAGTAGTAAAAACAGTTCACAACACCTCACAAAAATGGATTTTTTTTTTCTAGAAAGTCAAATCTTCTAACAAAAGGAAATTCTGGTACAGGAGAAGAGGCGTGGGGATAGATGTGTGGATCTAGGTACCTTTTGAGGTTTTGCGGCAGGGCTTTGTGGGGGTTTTTTAAGTCCATTTCTTACAAAATCCATCTCTGAGTGACCCCCTCTTTCCCAAGACTGACTGGTTTCTGTCCTTCATCGCCAACAGAACCACAGCTACTAAACAATGAGCCCTGCGTGCTCAACTTAGAGCTTGGGAGCACGGAGGAGGAGTTGTCTACAGAACCCCTAACAACGTAATTCCTATATACCACCCCCAGCCCCTTCCGCTGCGTTTCCAGGAAAATCAAAAAGCGTGTGCAAACTCCGCAAGTCAGGGGCCGCGCGACTAGTCCCATGTAGAACCACCGGGTGTGGAAGCCACGGCCGATACACCACGTGCCACATGCCTCAGCTGCAATGGGTCAGCCAGATCTCATCGTTTACCAGTGACCAAACTTCCAAAGATTTCACTTGTTCCCCAGCTCAAGCAGAGGCAACAGGTGACGGATCTCCGTCTGGTTTCCCTTGAAAGTTAGAGTCTGATCGACGTGCCGAGGCAAGGCACTGTGAGAAATGAGTTCCCCGAGAGAACCTGTTGAGAACTGCTTTTCAAACCTCGTTGTAGATCATTTTATTTATGCCCAAATCTGTACTTTACAACCACGAGAGAGACAAAGACAGAATAAGAGAGAGGGAGAGAGAGAGGGAATCTTTCCAGGAGGAAAGGAAGAGCTAATTAAGAAGAGAGAGGTACAGGACCATGCATTTACTCTCAAAAGCTTGTTCACGAGCAAGCTAACGCTTCTAACACTACACCACTCACCTACAGCTGTCTGCTAATAACTGAGTTCTACCTACAACTAGGGAGTGGAAGGGGTTTTTTTCTTTTCTTTTCTTCCCCCTCCCTTTAAAACGTCAATAAAAATGTTTTCTGTACAAGTTGAATGGCACAAAAGGTGGTTAAAATGCTAAAGAACTCACCACAAATGGAGAATGCAAAATTAGTTCAAAACATGCGTGGACTGTGTACAGGTAAGCAAGGAATCATTGGCATAAAGCTGCAATATATTACAAGATGATACAGTTGAGATCTTTTGGAATAACCTCTGCTTGTTCTGGCCCTTCAGGAGAACTTCACACAGAAAATTCAGCGTAAAGGGAATCCAAGGTATGAATCGAAGCAGAAGGTTAATGACGTCTGAAGAGAAAAGCATTTCCCCTCCCTTCCACGCGCTCCCCCCCAGGTACACAAGTCACCATGATTCGCGTTGCTGCAGGCTTGCCCAAAAGAAAGGTTAGACAGAGCTGGTGGAGAGGAACAAAAGCACCATTTAAATTAATAGCTCTTTGTACAATGTCATTCACTAAATACCTTATTATTAAAACAAAAACAAACTGGCATTTACCAATCCCAACAAAATCACAGTTGAACCCTCCCTGCCCACGTGTCCTCCAAGGTTATGTACATGGAGTTTAAAGTATACCAGCTAAACTTTAAACCCAGCTGCCCCTCCAACCCCCACCCACTGAACGACAAGAGAAAACACATTGTGGCCTCTCGGTTATATTATATTGCAGCTTCGTTATTAATGAGGAAAACGTACAAACTCAATGAATGACCTAAGACAGTAACCCATGCCCAGGTTCCAGGTCAGCTGTGTATCTCCCTCCCTCAACACCACTTCTGGGCAGGTTTGCAGCTCAGAGCCCAGGGCCGCCAGCGAAGGCAGTTCACGCTCTTCAGCGAAGAGCGGCATGAAGAGCTCAGGCTCATGCCGTGGGAGCCGCTGACCCTGGTTCGTCATGGTGTTTGTGATTAAGGAAATAGGGAAAGGCTGGTAACGGCAGCACCAGGGAGCCGATACTCCTTCCCTGTGCTTCTAGACCAGACTGTCATAAAATACAGAGGGTCATGGAGTGGAACGTGTTGTTTGAGACTAGGAGGAGATTTGCCTAGACAGGTTTCCTCTTTCTAAAAGACCCTGGGTGTCTTCTAAGCTGATAATTGCAGCTGTACTAGTACTGCCACGGTGATAAAGCTGCTCGGATCACACGTCAGTTAAATAAGAAGCAAACTAACAACAATTTTACATGTCAGAATTCAGCACGGAATTATAACTCACAGGCTTTCTTGTCCTTACATTCAATACTTCTGCTTCACCTTATCTATAAACACCAATTAGCAGTGCAATTAATTCCCTAGACATTCTTCTTTTTAAGGAGATGCATCATTAGACATCACATTAAATCTGGAAAAAGCTCTTCTATTGTAAAGAGGGGAGAAAAAAAGGAAACAAGCTGTGTGTTCTGCAGCCTCGCAGTGACTGAGTGGTCAGCATGAGAGGGAGGCAGAATATCACCACAATTAACCTGTGAAGGGAAGTGCATTAAAACCCTGTCCCTACCTGCTGTGCAATGGTTTGAAGCAGATGGAGAAAAGTAACTCTGCTGAAATTAAAAATAAAAAAACCAGACAAAAAAACCCCCACAAAAATCCCCCAAACACAAATCCAAAAAACAACTAACAACAAAACCTGCCAATCATGTCTTACAGGGATTCTTTGAAGGTAAAATTCTTCATTTCAAGAACTGGGCCTGGACCCCAGCTCGGGGTCCATTTGGTCCATGACAGACATTTCCTAAGTGTGACTCTGCACGAGGGTTTCTCAGAAACTTGGCGCTTCAGAACCAGGGTTTGGTTCAGGCCCACCGTTACCAAGTGCCACCAGCGTGCTTCCCTCTGACTGCACATGCCAGGTGAATCCCTTTGCTCTGCAACAACCCCACTGCTCAAGCGCAACTCAAATTCATCTCGATCTCCTAGAGACAACTGTTGCAAATCCAGATGGAAGAACCAGCTTGAATAAAAATAAAAAGCAGCCTTGAGTTTAGATGAGCCACCTAAAATGAACTGAACCTCTTTTTTTATGTTCAGAGACATCTGGGATATTTTTCTTTAAGAAACCAAGCCAACCACAAATGTTGGTTCTGCCTGGTACTAACTGGGACTAGAGTAGAAAAACACAAGAAGAAACAGAGATGCTTTTTCTAGTTCTATAAACCTGCTGGGCTCCGGGCACATCTATTGGTAGACTGAAGTGAGAGTAAAGTGAGATAAAGTCAATGCTCTTTAGAATCAGAAAATATAGCAGAGACCTTGATTTGCTGAGGTTTAATTTTAAATTCTAGAAGTTTTAAGATATTTCAACAAAGAAAATTATTTCAGCTTTATTGTAACTATAATAAAAATATTCCAAGTATCTCCCATATATAACTTGCTAATGGAGATTCGTACAAGAGATCACCTCGTGGCTGGGGTCAGCGAGGTTTTCTCTGCAAAGTCTGCAGCTGTCACCCAGGAAACTGAACCTGCTCTTAAGCAGTCAATCACAGGAGAGGTATTGGCAGCAATCGATCTTTGAAACAGGAGACCAACCTTGGACCAAATGGATTTAGCACCCTTAATTACAGGGAGCTTCTGCCTGTTGAAAGCGGCAGAGAATGAGGTGTATTTGGTTTCATTTGTGTTATATTGAGCATCTGAGAATCTAAAGCCACAAAGAGGTGCCATCTGTACGAAAAAAATAATAATGTGAGACTAAGCAGCAAAAAAATGTGTTCAGATAAGTCAGTTGATTTGCCTTTTAGGATTAAATTCACAAGCACTGTAACTCAGCTGAATTCAGAAAAAAGATCTCATGAGAAACCCAGAGTAAAACACCAATCCCCCTGCTCAGCTCAGACGTGTCTGGGTAGGCCTTTCATGGACAAGTCCACCATCAGCCCCTCTGCCTGCCTCTGGGAGTAACCTCCCCCAGGAGCCTGTCTTGGCTTTTCACCCTTGTGCAAGTGGGTTCCTACTTCTTCCAGGGTTTGCTGAGCTCCATGGGGGTCCCTTCCCCCTTTTAGGGATGAGACGTGCTAGCCGGGGAGGAACTTCAAGTTCTCCTGCCTGTGGCCAAGTGAGACCTTATTTCTGCCATGAGGGTGGGACACATACTGTTGGGGTAGACGGCCTACATCCTGGCTTAGATACCTGCAGGGGCTACCTGCAGCCACAGCTCCTGCTGCTTCTCTGTCCAGACCTGAGCTGTAGATCGCCAGCTAGCCCCAGCCTCCCATTTTGTTTGTCCCTGGAAGTTCTGGGCTTTTGTCTTTCATTATTCCCACACACCAACAGCACTGAGCTTTCCAAGGCTCTGCTGCATGCCCTCCCTCCCATTTGATTTTCTGGGAAGCTCAAGCTCATTTCACCACTCAGTAAATATCTCCTAACAAATGCCCCCACCATTCCTCTTTGAAACAAGTCTTTTTCCTTTGTTTCCCTGGCCAGCACGGCAGTTTTCCCTAATGATGCCAACTTTCCTTTTTCAGCTGACAGACTCTAATTACTGCGAAGATTTGTTAATCCCCTTTGGGCATCCCCTTTCTTCAGTTGTTTGAGTGATAAACTGTCAGACGCAGGGAAGCTCTAAACTGGCTTGAGAGTCCTGAGTCACAGTTCACTGGGATACAGAGCAAGAGCCAGAAGAGGTGAGTTCAACTAAGTGCAAGAAGCAATGAAGCTGGAAGGCAGCTCTTTCCCATGAAGCCATCTGGCCATGAACACTTTCTGAACAAGAAAGCTTTCAACAACAGCCCCACTGTTTTCTTGGTAGAAGGCCACCAAAATCATTAGACTTATTCATCGTTTACGAATCCAAGGCCCACATTTTGAATGGTAACACAAATCGCCCCCAATATGTGCATGTACACATAACAAAGAGAGGGGCAGCAGGGGTCTGTCTTCAGGCCAGGGGTGGCATCTCCAGATGAGAGAACTGGCTTGTTGGATGTGGATATGGCCTTGCTCTTGGGGGTGCTGCTGGCTCCTCCACGGGTTTTGGGGGAAGTAAAAATGATGTCTTTCACCATTAGAAAAATAAGGAAGCATTTTTACAGCATAGTTTTGAGAGAGCCAGAGTTCCTGAAGTCTTGCCAAAGACAATGGACCATAGTTTGCTGTTAGAAGGTTTTCATATGACACTAAGTAATGAATAAATCTTAAGAGCAAGCAAGTTTTCCCAGAGCTCTTTCTATCAGCTTATCTCAAAGCACCTTAGAGATGGAGGTGAGTATTGTGATCAGCTCTTTATGCACTGCGACACCACGGCACAAAGAGAACTGGTCTGTCCACAGTTATGCCAAAGAACAATAGCTCTGAAATCCCAATGGCTCTGAAATCCCACTGCTGGATCCCCTGGGTTTGATTCTCCTTTGCTCAGAAGCTCATCCATTGGCCAAAAATTGGTGTCAGCGTTTTTAACCTGCTCTAAACAGAGTGTCCTGAGGGACGGATAGTGGCCTGTGACCCCAAGGCTCCGCATTTGCGCCTGCAGACGTAGTACTCGTACCCTACCCTGCAACTGGGATTCTGCCCGAGCAGCTGTGCAATGGCATTGCTGAAAAAAAGCCTTTCCATCCCCTGAGCATCTCCCATCTCCCTCCTAAAACATGGGATTTTGTCAGCTTGGCCCAGACCTTGAGACAAACATCAAATGGCTAAATCTGTTCCAGAGGAAACAAAACAAAACGAGGGGTCTGTACAGGGTGCTGGACCCAGCCTTTCACCTGGAGGCACCCAGAATGAGAGACACCAGATCTCAAACCAGGAGCAAAGAAGGAGGGTGAAGAATATCTGAATGACAGAATCGATAACCAGTGCAGCAGAACCCATCCCAGTTCACGCCACAACCAGTGAGGAGTGGCTGCACTGTCAGACACAAGACTCAGCTTTAACATTTCCTGAGAAACCGTGGAGAGGCCTGCTCAGATTCACAGAGATGGGACAGAGGCATCAGCCTTCCAGAATCAGTGATTCTGGAGACAGTGTTTTCAAGAGCTGGTTGAATAAATGTGAGATGGGCTAAATATCTCAAGAACCAAAGTCTGTCCTGTCCCCTTTTGTCAAGGCCCTTTTACCTAGGCCTTGTGGGGCACATGTATAGACCCGTTTCTGAAGCCCAAAGCATGTTGGAAGGCACTTAAAGTCTAAACCTTCTTGGTCTCTTTACACCAAGGTGGTGCTTCGGCTGGATCTCCTCTAGGTATCATCTTGTGTAAAGCACTAATGCTGTTGCATGGACTGACCTCACTCTTTAGACAGACAGAAAAGATCTTCATCTTGTGCCATCCATTTGCTTCTACAAAGAACCTCACAAGTCCCAAACGCTCTTCCAGCCCGCTTCCATCAGCAACCAGGAAGATAACTTTGAGCCTAAATCTCCACTAGAAAAAAGAAGCTGCTTTGTTCTGTCTTGGTCACAATCAGCACCTCGTGTGTGGTAAACACACCTCTCTATACCTTTTCTCTGGTTGTAGATTGTCTTAGCTTGAGGAGACACTTTCTGGACTAGTTTTATACCTACTTTACTTGGCTATTTTTATTTCCTTTCTCTAAAAAATGATTCTGCCTCTACTATAGTAAAAGACAACTCTCCAATTGCCCTGAACGGATGGGGGGTACCACTGAAGTCAGTGACAAACGACACTCGTGTGCTCTCACTGCAATTAAGAAGTCTCACATTGTAAAGTCCACACTGCGCCCCTGCAGAGAGGATGCAGCTTCCAGGGATGGCTGTCGCTGGAGCAGCGTCTGTAGGGATTCAGCACGGTTACAGAGCAGTTTCACGAGGTGTCCTGTGAAGCAGCAAGAAGAACCAGCACTGACCTCAAAGGCATGAGCGAGCAAACTCAAGACATCCTAGAAAATGTCATCAGTATCCACATGGATAAGGAGGAACCAACACTTACGTCCTTATTTCCTATTAAAAATGCCTGGGTGTAACATCGTTTTGCTCTTTGCCATAATTTTTGGTCCCACCTCACTTTTTTCCCTTCAAAAGAACTGTTCAAGCAAATGAGAGCAATTAACAGCTACACTGCGTGCGATTTCTGCATGCACACCTGCGTGTTAGCTAAACACGAGAGAGATGTGGAAGTGGTTTTCTATGCAGAATTATTTTCCTGTTGCCTATGAAAATAACACAACTAGTGTTTCTAGCTCCTGAGAAGATTGTAAATAACATGCAGGTATAGGAAACACAGACAGTGGTGGGCAAAAGCTACTCCCATCTCCCACTGCAGAGTGGACCAAGGTAAAATCCCATCACCAATCTCTTTCAAATTACTTCAAAGTGTGGAGTCTTGGTTGGCTGTTTAGCTGGTGAACTAAACTAGCTCCAAATCTGACAGGTGAGGCTTTAACCCAGAAACTTCAGGTTTATACATGCTTTACAAGTGACAAAACTCCTAAGGCTGAAGATTTTGCTGTGTTGCCCTGATCGTCTACAGTCAGGACCAGTCACTGGAATGTACGAACACTGAATACATTGGTCTGTTCTCAGTCCTTCCTAATGATGGTGTGACTAAAACAGGTGATTTCACTGTATATGCAAATGTGCTAAAATAAACTGGATACCGAATAAAGGCAGGTTGTGTAGAACCAAAGCCCTGCTCCTTTAAG
Organism: Bucorvus abyssinicus; assembly: GCA_009769605.1. Taxonomy (NCBI): domain Eukaryota; kingdom Metazoa; phylum Chordata; class Aves; order Bucerotiformes; family Bucorvidae; genus Bucorvus; species Bucorvus abyssinicus. The sequence goes on along the minus strand of CM020039.1, from coordinate 3,076,986 downwards.
AGTGTCTCCAATTTAGTTTTAAATACTGTGTTGTTTTAAAACACCATAGTCTTTGTGATTCAATTAGTCTCTGCAAACACTAAAGGCAGTCTCTGGAGACAAATTAGACAGGGGTTTTACAGCAGAATTAATATGGCAAATCCTCATATCCTGTGGAGTTTTATGTGCTTGTAAAAGTAGGAAAAAATATAAAAGGTAAAACTCTGGAGTGTATAGTGGAATTACTATCATCTGCTCCAGGATATCCAAGGGTCTGGAATTATTATGGTTTATTGAAAGCAATTACTAATTCATTCCAGCTCAGGAAAGCTTTCTGACCAAAGCCAAGCTTGTATCTCGTGAAAAGTCAACGGGAGTAAAGCACATGCTAACATTTAAACGTGTCTGAAGTTCTTTCCTGAATCAGGGCTGCCCTTATATTTAAACGACTCAGGTCCGATGCCTGCGCGTTGCTTCTCTTTGTATTCACATCTATGGTAGGGATCCTATACAGTCAATGATAACTAGTTTTGAATGTAGGGAACATTCCACATGCATTTCTGTACAAGAACTCATGCAATACTGGCATTAATACAGACTTCACTCTATGTTACAGCTGAAACGCTCACTGACTTCTCCTACTGCCCAGGCATTTCTACCTAGAAAATTGCTTTTTAAAACTTGGGGAGTTTGACCTCATACCCTGTTTTCTTTGTGGCTTCTACTGGTTTGAATGGCTATTTTTCCCACTGAACAATTTTTTTTTTCTCTCTTCTTTTAGGCCTTTTCAAGGTCCCCCTAATTCCCTGAAGGAATTAATTGTTGAGCTCAGCCCCACCCCAGGATGATCCTCACGCAAACAAAACTCCACTCCCAAGGGAGCACTTGCAGGATTGAGTTTTAGACGTGGCACCAGGTGCAGCTCAGGAAGAAGGCAGGCCTCAGAGATTCCTTAGCATGCGCCACCAGGACGAGCATCTTCACATAACTAAACATTACTTGTGGCAGGAAGGAAAGGAACCATTTCTCAACAGCGACCTCAACAACCACCCATCCAAAGGTTCATTCACCCCTTGGGATCCTGCTTTCTCCATAAAAACTGAGCTCATGGGTACTGGCGGAAAGCACATCTCAGACTCCTCTCCTACCACCATCAGCTCTAGCAGTTCAGTCTACTTGTGGATATCAACGATTTAGGCTTTCCTGGTCGGTCTGTGGTGAGTGTCCCGTGCTGAATAGCAAGAGAACCTAGACATGATTTCATGGCTGGTCTCTGGCCGTAGCAGAGACTCAGAGGAAAGGTGGCAGGACATGCTGACCCTGACTATGACAGGAATGGCCTGTGTCACTGAAGTGACAACACCTTTGACTGGAGTCATCATCTCTAACAGGCAGGGCCATGGCTACTAGTCAGAGTCCCTGGAAAGGCAGACTTGAGGAGGGACTCTGAGATTTCCACCAAGAGGACAAAGCAGAGGGTAAAAGCATGTCGAATTATCCGTCCCACTAAAGCTTTTACTAAGACAAAAGCTCTGACGAATAATATTGTTGGCATAATCACGGCCTTTGACATCCTTATGCTTAAAAGGTCATATTTCCTCATGACCAGTGTCTACAGTAGCACCCACAAGAGTAAACAGCTAAAACTTAGCACCCATAACCAAATCTGCACCCAGAATACTTCAGCACCTTCTGTTAGAGGATCTGAAAGCACTTTACAAATGTTAACCAACAGTTGGCCTCACAACCCCAGTGAGGTAGAACAGTATTGTCCCTGTAGGGACAGATAGACAGATTGAGGCACAGGGTTACCAAGAGACCTGCTCCCGTTCAGACATTAAATTTAGCAATGCCAAGGGCTGAATGAAGGTGTCCCGACTGCTGCAGCTGTGCTTTGTGCACAATACCATCCTTTCCCCCACGAATCTTCATCATGAGCCCTTAGCCTTGGAACTAAACGCGGGATTCTACTTACAATAGGTGAACCATCATTTAGCAGTCACATAGTCAGGGAGTTACTCAATTAAACGAAGTTATTTGTGGGAACGAACGATTTGTTGTGCAAAACTCCGGGTGTAAAAATGATCATGCACTAAGACTACCGGGTGCAAATTTGGTGCGTAATAACTCTGACCCCTTGATAATTCCCAATCCTGGCCTCTCTCAGATAAATCTCTTTTTGAAGCTGCATGCTATGCATCATCACACGAACCTCTGCAGCTGCAGCCTGCACGGGTTGTTTCACACCAGCAATGCAAGCAAACAAAACATGGAGTGGCTTTGGGAACAACCCAGCATTCGCGTAGCATCAAACATCACAACGTTGTAATTCATTCTAAGCACAAGGGGTTGCGAGGCGATAGGGGATAGGTGTGTATGTTGAAACGAAGGCAAATAGAGCAACAAAGAAAGATTTGATTGCACAGATTTCATTTAGGTAAAGTTCTGTAAGAATCAGTTTCATCGAAAGCTTATTCCATGAGAAAGGGAGGCAATGCCAGCGAGCCTACGACAAAGCTTCGGCGGAGCAAAACCACCAGCCCTGCGTGAATAGATGAACTTTGCATTCCGTAGGAGTCATTACTGATTAATAATAGCAAAAAATTTCTCTAAATACAGTAAGTTTGTTTTTGTCAGAGAGAAGAGTTTCTTAAAATACGGGTTTTTGAACACCACAAAATTCCATTGGTTATATACGTAGAGAATCTGGCCGTAGTTAGGAACACTGAAGTGTAAAAAACCAAATACAGAGTCTGAAACATTACAAAAACTATCAAAACATTCAATAGATTGAATTGACCTTTCCCCCCCCCCCAACATGTGTCTGGTTTGGCAGTGACAACAAGATTTCTAAGCTGAGCTGCTGTTATTCCTGTTCTGCAGTTGTTGGTTGGGTATTTTTTTGTACATTTTTCTGAAAGTGTTTTTTAAACAAAAGAAAACGACCAGCTTTTATAAAAAAGGAGGAGCTTGAATCCTTACTCCCAAAACACAGATACAAGGTTTTCCTTTATAAAAAGTGTATTGATTTTTTTTTTTGCTATAAAAAGTGACCTGTAGGGTGTCAAACCTGAAAACAAATTCTCACAGTGTTTTCAGTGTTGGCTGTTCACAAGGCATGACTGTTACAAACAGAGATAGAGAGATACCATAGCGTGGGGGTAAAAACTCGTTACCAGCTAGCAGTGCCTTCGGGTCAGATGTGAAAGCTGTCCTGCTTCAGATAACTTACAGTTTTTTTGCTTAATCATTAAAAATAAAATTAAAAACCCCAATATTTGAATCACTATCGTACTAACCTTTCTTCGCATCCTACGCAATCATTCCTAATCTCATCCGAGCTTCTGCTGGCATCTCAAGTGTCAAACTGGAAACTCTTTTCCCTTCCTGCCCTCCCACAATAACCCCAGTACTGGTTAGGTGCTAAAATCAGGGCTGCACGCGAGGAGCAGGTGAGCAGGCAAACGCTGGCAGTTTGGGCAGGTGGAGAATATCGTGCTCTACTTGGGCTTGCAAACTGCAAGCGATCTGTTTGCACACTGTCAGGGGAGCTACTTTACTATCACTAGGAAAATCACATAGTTGCAGCAGCAGAAGAAATAATAGAAGAAAATGGGAAATGCACAGGATCATTGGCACGTGGGCCCCCAATTGCTCGCAATGTCCCTTTTGCATCCCTGTCACTCAGGAAAATGGTATCCCTCTATCTCTATAGACTGGTAGGTGTTGGTTTGTGGCACAGAGGATAAATCACAGAAAAAAAACGACATACAACTGTGTGTCCTTTGTCTGCTTTGAAAGCACCAGTCACCTATCTGCTGATTTTGGCAGAAGTACTCTACTGTATCTTAAATGTAACTTGCAATATGGACATTTTGCTTCGTGTCGATTTACATGGAATCTCCAAGGGAATCAGAGTCATCCAAAGACAGAGGCAGATACAAGTCCTGTAGGAAGAAAGAAGAAAATGTTAACTCACACCATCAGTTTTGTCATGCGTGAGGAAGCAGTCGAATGGTCCAGTTCCGGGCAGCTCACAGGGACAGGGTGGAAGACTCATGTACTGGTTACTGGAGGGGCCACCCAGTTGTCCAGGTAGTTCAAGGCTAAAATCAAGGCAAGTCACTTGCACAGTGGAGCGAGAGAATCTGGGTACCAGAAGAAAGATGGCTGTTCAGTGAGAAATTTGAGAAGTATTTGTTTATCACTTCTGGATCAATGTGTCCATTATAGCACATGCATGAAAGAGCTGGACCTTTCCTTAAACAGGTCTCTCTGAACCTCAGTCCACAAGAGAGAGCCTTACCCTTAAGGACACATCTCTAGGAAAATCATGTGTTCCACGATTTAGCCTTTCTTTTAAGTGATTTCTGATAGATTAGAAAGGTTAAGAAAATACTCCCAAGTCTGTTATTTGGATCAAGTGCTGAACGTAAATGGGTTCCAGGGTCCCTTTGTGGAGTAGCCATCTTATTCCACTTCTTTAAAGTTCTGCGTGAACTAGGTACACAAACCTGCTGAAGGGCTAAAGCTCTCCTTGGACCTTCTTGAACTCTGACCCACACACAGGTAACAACTGTGACAAAGTGAAACCAAATATGCAGAAAGGAAATTCACATTCTTGATAAAAGAAGAGGTAAAATAGGACTTTGTGGTGAACTCAACCTAAGCATTTATCATCTGAGCTTTAGCGGGGAAAAGAAAAGCGATTTCATCATAGGCAGGAAATTGCTCCTGGGAGAAAGACAATGATGCATGAATATTCTGGTAACCTAAAATGCTGCATTCGTGTTCACTGATTGGCTTAATTTAGTGGAGAAGCTCATAGATGGATGGGCTTTGCCCTCAGCAGTCACCGTCTATTACAAATGTTCTCAGGGCTTCACTGGAAAGGTCATAAATCAGCCAGCTGAAAACATACATAAAACATGAAAGGTGAGTTTTACTTGTCTTTGCCAGGAAGCAAATCCTCATCTCCAAAGTCCTAAATGAGACAGGGTTTGGAAAGTATTTTAGGTCCTTGATGGCTGAAGCAAAGGATGCAGTTTACACCACTACTTTTGCTGAGATACACACAAGCAGCTGTTGAATTCAGACTATGGGCCAGATTCTGTTCTCAGTTATAAATTAATAATAAATCTGGATCCACTGTGTTAAAATTGGTGCGTGTCCTCAGACTTCGACTGAGCAGCTGAGACCAGAGTGAAGTCCTGAGGAAAACATAGATTTCATTCGGATTCAGCTATGCCTTTGTTAAAGAAAGTCAGATAAAGCTGAGTAACTACAGCCTCTCCACATCTCGGGAATACTTTAAAAGATCTGTTTTTTAAGAAGCCAGAAGTCCACCTCAGGCTCCCCCAGTACCATTCAACCCCGTGTCCAAACATCTGCAATCCAAAATCTCACAAAGACACGTAATCCAAAGGCCACTGGACTTTTGGGGGGTAATCCAAAGCCCATTGACTGCTCTGTGCTTTGTTCCACCATCGTAACCGCTGTGGTCCTGCTATCTAGGAGCCAGCACAGGTTTCCTGATCTCTGCTAGGACGGTGTGCTGCCTGTCAGACACCCTGTTTGTTACCTGGAAAAGCAGCTACTGTACCAGAACACAATTACTACCTCAGCTGTAAAAAATCCCTTGTTTCCTGTAAAGCAGAGCATGGCCTTAAATAATTAAACTAAAAAAAATCCTTGAGCAGCCTCATTAAAGTCATGTCTTAGAGCTTCAGTAACATTTGCATTTCTTCTGCTGTTTAACGGATCAGATCTGCCAACACTTAAGGCTTTTCAAGAGAGCATGCTTTATATGAAGATCATTCCACCCGTCACTTGTCAACTTTTTCAGAGAGTGATACAAGCTCAGGGTCGAGTTCTCTCTTCTGATCCACATGGATGACCTCCAGCACAGTTTAATAACTCCAGTGGAAGAAACAGGCCAATGATTTGTTGTTCACCATCTTGGTAGAGCCTGAAGTGACAACCCTTTGTAATGGGCCACATTCTCCACTTTCAACATAAGGAGTTGTGCTTCCGGAGGATATGGCCATGACTTAAATGTCTTATGAATCTGAGCAGACTAAGGAAGAAATAGATGTAGTAAGGTATAAGAAACGTAATACCTTGTGCTTACGGAGGCTCCCTGGGCTAGTAGGTGTGGAGATCGGGGACTGCTTTGATTTGGGTGTAGACAGCTGACTGCTTGAGGTCCCATTTGCTGTCAGAAAACAAGACAGAAGCTGGCAATGAGGCAAGCAAGAGGAAGGTCGTCTTTCTCCGTTGGGGAGATGGCAGGTATCCAGACATTTAACACAGAAACGCTGTAGTTTATTCTTATTAGACAGGAGAAAAAAAACAAGCCAAAACCATGGCTATTCCCCCAACTTAAGGCTTTCAGCTGTCCAGGACAATAGACTGTAAAATACAGTGAAATACAAAATACACAGAAGGAGCAGTATCTTACACTACAAATATTCACCAGATTGATCCAAGATACACATAATCAGAAAAACAGAATGAGAATGTCTACGTCCTCAAACAGTTCAACGCAACTGAAACCACACGGTGTTTAAGAGCGTGAGTGGAAGCCAGAGGCTGCAGATATCCTGGATCCTACACAAGGAATGTTAGATGTCAAATATACACATTCCAAATTAGACAAACAGCTGCCTGGAGGGCCCTGGGTGTGGTTTCCTGTGGCTGGGATTAAGTGACCCAAAAGCCCTTCTGAAGCCCTGCTGTGAGCACGGGGCACACGTCCCTGTTCACCTCTCTGGGGTTCCTCCACTGCCTGCGCCAGAGCAGTGAACACGGTCCATTCAGGGGGAGGAACAGGAGGATCACAGCAAGCGGCGATCCTCTTTCAGAGATCAGACCCTGGTCTTTTGGGTGGCCTTGTTTGTTTAGGGTGCTTTGAAGAAAACATAGTTATTTTCTATTGAAAAGATATGATTTGTTTAAACTAAATGGCTTTTGGAAGCGTTGTTTGTGGAGGTCTTCACAGATCTGGCTTTTAGTTGAAGTGACGGGCTCCAGGTCTATGTCAGGGCAAGTTATTACGCATTTATTGGTCTAAAAAGGAATGAAAGAAAATAGCATATTATGCAGAAAAATGAAGGGACACAAAACGGCATAAGGATAAATTGATTTTTTCCAACCACTGGTGTTCTCTGAAGTAAGTTCATGTCTTTGGTAACTGCCAGCTGTCACAATACGTGTTTCCTAAGGACATACTTACGCAGAATGAACTTGGTCATTCAGAGGTTGTGTATCAAGCCCAGGGATACAGACCCTCTCGTTACTAGGGGTTGTAAACTCATAGCTCCATCAGCACAAGCAGCGCTACTTGAGGGAAGGAAATTCAAGCTCTCGCTGGCTGTGACCAAGTATATTACCATTTCTGGCCTTTTCCTTTTGCAATCCAAGCAGCAGCAGGCTGGAGGCCTTACGAGCACTAAACTTCATATCCCAATCAAGTCTATGGGCAGTGACATTTCCAAAACCTACTCCAGTTGTTAACATACTCAGCACAAGCCACAAAACTAAACCCCAAATATTGTGATATAGTGTTGCCAGCCCTTCTCTGCTACTTCGTGAGGGGAAAGGGGGGTAGTGAAGGCTCCTGGTGTCACTGGCCCAAATGTAGAGGTCATCCATATGAATTCAGTAAGTGAGCCACAGGACAAAGGAGGAGCTGCCGGCATGTTAAAGCAGCTCAGACTTAGCTTCATGGTGATGTGGGTCCATAATTTCCAAGCAGAAGGTACTACGGGGAAGAGGAGGCTCTTCATCACTGATCGCTTTTTTCCCCATTACAAATGCACCTCACTGAGGAAATAGGTATTTCTTAGAAGGTGGTAGAAATAAAGATTTCTAGATAATTGGGGAACAGTGACCCTCCGCCTTCCCCTTCCACTCAGACACTGGTGGGGGAAGACCCAGGAGCCGTTCGACACCAGACCCTGCGCTGAGCCATGCCACTCTTCACTCCAGTTCTACAAAGCTGCCCTCGAGGCTGGTGGGAAAAAAAGTAGAGTTCACTACATGCCATCTAATAAGGCAATTCACACATAAAAAAAGAACTTGGATCTCTGTTATGTTTGACTTCGGATCTTCTGTTAAAGAAAATGTCGGATACAACAGTACTAATATAATCTGCATTCGCTAGAACCCACCTCTAATTTCTAAAATGCCTCTTTCTTTCTTTATTTCCAGCTGTCACCGATCCTGAGGCAGGAGTAACCCTTCCGAAAATGAGGAATGCCATGCAACAACTCTACAAAGAGCCCAAATCTCCCTTCCACAAACAGGAAGACTGGCAGAACGGCTAACAGTCGGTGTGCAGTGAAGAGATGTAATTGCTGCAGGGAAGGACAGAAATTCCCTAATACAATGAGACTTTAAAGTGCTGAAGCAGAGCTGTTAATATTTGATGAGCATCAATGAAAAAACAGATGTGACATCCCGATCAGAAATCCAGTGAGACGGATGTATATCATTACAAATACAAAGAATTTTGCAGCAGCAGCAACAATTAAGAAGCGCAGTTTAATTTTCTCTGTGTCTGTTCATGAAGAATGGTGTTTATAATCGAACCTGGATGCATTTCTTTCGAACTCAAATGCAAGAAAATGAGAAGAGCAGATGCTGGGTGGTGTATAAGCTGCTGCACCACTCAAACCTGCTGATGACTTCTGGTAGCCAAGGATCTCATGGAGGCTTGGCCCCAGGGTTCTGCAGGTGAGTTCCTAAGTTGAGGAACACACGCTGGTACATCACAAGAGTGAGAGAAAGAAGCATGGAATGCATCAATAGTGTTGTCTTCAGGTCAAGTGTCACCAAGAAACTAAAGAGCAGCAACGACCAGAACAAGGACAGCATAAAGCAAATGGAGAAAGAGCTGCTCATTTAGTGAGCACAAGCTGTCCTGCCCCCGAGGACAAGGAGTCTGTGGGAGAAACAAAGGCTCCACTGCAGTGTTTGTTCAGGAGTGGAAGAATTCAGATTGCACAGGGCACCTCCTAACTTCCCAGTGCTCGGCTCTGCAGCTCATCGCGTTTTGTGAGGGTGATCTCTCGCTGGGTGCGTCCTGTGGGTTGTCAGCTAGCAGAACGTAAGAAAGCGCCAGTGGGATAACAAGCTGCTCTGTCTTGTGTGCAGTCCCAAAGACATCTGCTGCCTTTTTAACACATTCATGTATAATGACCCTGGGGAGCCAGACCGGCAGTCAGGACAGACTGACGCTCTGTATCTGTTTTGCTAATTGCTGCTGCCTTGTGAATGTGCTTTTGTCCCTCTATCCAAACCCTTCCGTTAGCGGACTGAGAAATGAAAGTCCTGCAGCAGTGCCTCAGAGCCCTGCTCAGAGGCTCTCTGCGCCAAAGGGAGGCAAAGCTGGGGAAAGACATTGAAAATTTCAGCTCAGGCACCTGTGGCTTGGTACTGCAGAGGACTACGGTCGTGCTGGGTTTAAACATCATCCACTCTCCTCTCACTGCATGTGTATTTATACAACTGAACCTGGTTTGTGATGCGAGTTACTGTAAGATAAAGTCATATTTTTGTAACAAAGAAGTAATGGCAAATGACGTCATTATTTTCTCTCTGGTATTTCTCCCCTGAGTTTTAGCTCTGTCTTTTGTTTGGTTTGACTTCTTGTTGGAGTGGTCTGTTAAAGAAGTTTTGCTAAATTTCATGCTGTCCCTATTTAAAAACCCCATTTAAATCTCATGGACCATAGCAGCAGCACAGACACTTATCTGCTCACACCCAGTTTTCCTCTGTCAAATTAGGAGAAGGAGTTGGATGGTCTGCAGGTGTCGTTTCATCTGGATTTTATTGCTCTAAGCTGTGTCATTTAGCAAAGCTGACTCACAGAAAGAAAAATAGAGATGAGAAACAACCATGGAAGTTTGTAACTCTGATTCTGTGCTCTAAATTGGGGTCAGATATATTTGGGTCATCCCAATCACAGAATCATAGATTGATTTGGGTTGGAAGGGACTCTTAAAGGTTGGGGTTTTTTTTCTTTTTCTTTTTTTTTTTCCTATTTTTATTTTATAGTTATCTTATTTTTTTAAAGCACCATGTCTGACAGGGACCCACAGGTTCCCTTAGAGACCTGCTTCAGTGATTCAGATGCTTATAATTGAAAAGTGTTCTTAATATCTGATCTACATATCCCTCATTAAAGATTAAACCAATGTCCTGACCTTTCCCTGATAGGCACACAGGAAAATTTATCCTTATGCTCTTTTAAATATTTCAAATGCATTTGAAGGTGGCTAAATTGTCCCTTCTCAATCTTCCTTTTTTCTAAGCTGAATCAGTCCATTTCCTTCAACTTTTCCACGCAAAGCAGTTTCTAAACCCTTGGGAATTTCTTCTCTAGTTTGTCTATGTCTTTCTTAGCATGTTCAGTCCATACTAAAATGCAACCCAAGCTCACCTAAGGCCAGACAGAGACACCAATCCCTTCCAGTCTCAAATCACACTCCATATATAAGAAACTAGTCCAGCTCTGCTAGTGAACATGTAGGAGTCAGAGAAGTTCTCTAGAAGGAGAAGTAAAATCCTGCTGTATTTTGCTAACAACACCTTGCTGGAAGCAACGTATCGGGGAGTGTCGAGGATACAGGGGAACGTCTGCATCACGGCTCCAGCACCAAGCAGATGGGCAATGCAGGATATACTGGAAGCCCACAGGGAACTGCTGGCAAAGCAGCCAGAGCCTTCCAGTCAAACTGAACCAAGAGGTGAAAACAGCCCCATGATGGAATGATCAACACCAGGTCTGGAGAGAGAGCTGGATCAAAAGAGAAATACACTGGCATTGCTGAGGTCTGTATTGGGGCTGGGGGTTAGTGAGAGAAGGAAGGAAAGGTTCTCCTCGGGAATAAGTGGACTGTGGTCTGTTACCATCTGCTCATAGCAAGACACTTCATTCTTCATTCGTTCATTTAATTTTCATTCATGCATTCATGTAAATGACTGTAAGTAAATAAAGACATAAAAGTGCCAAGAAAACAGTGTTTAACATGTTTCTGTGGATTAGCTACCTCAGTTTTTGAACGTCCTTGGAGCTGAAGGGCTCTGGCTGCCTAGAGGGAACTGAGCTTTTCACAGTGAGCCATGACACGTCCAGGCAGGAGGCAAATGACCTCCAGCAGAAGGTAGCAGTTCACCCAGTGAACACAGATCGCTGCAGCCGGGAGCTGGCACTCTCCGTGCGGTTGCACTTCTATGCACGGCCTTTTGTCCTGACGAGTTTTAAGAAAATATTTTACGTGTTCTTTGTTGCTCCATGTTAATCCTTGTTATTTTGGAATGGGAGCTGACCAGTTCCTTAGGTGGCTCACTGCTGGGACTGCTGTAACCAGGCAGTCAAAGAGCACATTACAGTTCACGCCTAGCTGGTGATCGGAGCAATTAAATGGCTTACAAGCTGCTTCCTTTTCAGTGCTAGATTTCCAGACTTGCCACATATATTTCCTTCTGTATGCTGCTGTTGTTCTGACTCAGAGGTGGCCCCAGAGACCACGGTCAGGAGCAAAGCTTTGGGAGACCATCAGGGGGAACTGGGCTCCAGCCAGCAGTACACTCTGTGGCTCTCTCAGGAAGCTAGTGATAGCTGGATCTGTGTTTCTCATTGAGAAGTAGATCACTAAATCCACAGCCAAACCCATCTCCTTCTGAAAGGCTCTATGAACTGTGTTCATTAAACCCATTCATTCATCCCGTGACTCACCATTTTGTTCCTGCGAGTCGTTCAGTCAGCTCAAATCAGGACACAATAGTTGCCTTTTCACATTAGACTATATGGTCATGCGATAAAGTCTAGTCCTGGTGGTAATCAGCACCTGATGCCTATGGAGGAGGTTTAAAATCACAGTCTTGGCCTGTGCCAACCAATTTCACAGTGTCTTTTTCAGTAGCTGAAGAACATCAAGAGACCCTAAACAAATTACCTGGGGACAATCTGAATACTGACAGAGGAGTTTTATGTCAAGTAATCCAGTATCTACTGACGGGTCAGCTGGTGTGTGGTGCATATGCAATGTGTTACTGTGAAGGTGAAGAGCAGTTTCTGGTTTATATCACTGGTGTTAATACTGTGGGTCACTGCAATTTAAGCTATGAAAGTCTCCTGGAATCCTGAAGTGTTTAGTTGGTGATTTTACTGAAAGGCCACGTCTGGTTCTCTTTTGGAAAAAAAACAGGTAACACAGCTAGAGACCCACCCTCTCCATCACAACTCTAAAAACTACCAATTACCAGAAGTGTGATATCCAGCCTGGCCTTTAACTTAGAGGCCCTGCAGGTCTCCACCAATCCAGTTGCTCCTGAAGAGGGAGGGAGGCATTTCACATGGTGCAAGCTGCTGCAGCGAATTACGATCCCCACTTTCCTTCTATTACCGAATGAATTTCTCAGTATCACATCAATAAACCCACCATCAGTTCTCCAATTGCAAGATCATTGGTCTCCTTTAAATAGTGATTAGAAGGGGACACTTCTGACCTGTAAATAATTAACATTTGCATCACACAAGAGGTTATTCTAAGTCACTCTCTATCTGTAGGGACCATAGGAGAGAACCATGGGCCTTGATTTCCTGCCTGTGAAATATCAGCTTCTTTTAAAATTGTTAGGGCAGGAGGCTGTGAGACTGTGGGTTGTATGACCTAAAGCCATGACTGGTGGTCACTTAAGTGACCAAAGAATTCTTCTCCAATATCTCATAGAACCACAGAATGGTTTGGGTTGGAATGGACCTTAAAGATCATCTAGTCCAACCCCCTGCCATGGGCAGGGACACCTCCCACTAGACCAGGCTGCTCAGAGCCCTGTCCAACCTGGCCTTGTGTCCCTGTACAAAAGGATCAGCGTCTTGTCTTTAAAAAATGCCGAAGTTTCATATGCAAACACCCAGGCCAGTGTATCCAAAGACACACGATATGTGGTTTTCTCTTGCGCACAGTTAATATTCAGACACCAAAGAACAATCACTCACCATCTTGATGGTTACCTGAATCGGCTGGAGACTTGCTTCGGCGCATGGGGCCTGGACTCTTAGCTGAGCTCTTCTGAGGGGTGGGAGATGACTTACTGCCCGTGGCAGCCGCAGGGCTCCCTTTCATCACCCGGCACTCTGCAGAAACAGACAGCGACCATGGTTATGTCCCTACCTACTCTCGCTGCCCATGGACACCAGGTATGAAACCCCCACGGGCAGCTTAGTGCTTTGTCTCCAAAGAGCTGTAGAAAACATCAGAAGCTGATACCCCCACATATTCTCCAGAGCAGAAAGGAGACTTTTAGAGGGGAAGGCAAAAAGAACAGCTTTGGTCTTCTAGAGGAGGTGCTGTGACAGTGTACAGCAAGATCAGGCTGGCTCCCTAGCAAGGCCCATCTCCATACCTGTGTCATACCAAGGATTTTTGGCCCTTCCCCTTGCCTTGGTTCTCACCAACTAGTGAGCACAATAAAAATGGTCAACACCGACTGAAGGGAGAATCAGGCCAAAAAACCAGTTAATTTGCTGTGACCTTTCCTTGAAGACCTAGTAGTAGGAATGATGAGTGCAATTTATGCAGGTGCAGAAAGCCAGCAAACAGCTCATGGCATGATGTAAAGGTCTCTGAGTGGCAGATGGGACATCTGCCCCAGGAAGCTTTCACCCAGCCTGAACCAACCCCTTCTGTGGTTTCAACAAGCTGCAACTTTTCAGATGCAAAAAGCAAAGAAGACAAAATGGTTTTACAAAACACGTCCTCTGTCCTGGCCACTCGTCCCTTTCTGAAAGGTTTGTATAAACAAGACTAGTAGATTTATGTACTTAAAGACATGAGCAGATGAGGACCCCAACTGTGTTTTCTTAAAAAATAAATACGCCAAGAAGAGTGGAAAATGTAAACGTGATCCACAGTGTCCTGCCGAAGGGAACTGAAATGCTAACAAAGCTCTGTGTGTCCCAGGATTTCAGGCACGCCAGATCTTCAAAACCAGGGTTTATTTACATTGAGAGCGAACAGAAAAAGCACTTTCCACCCCTCGAGTTATTAACTTAACCCAGTTAAGAAGGCAGCAATAAAAAGGAGATTTCCTTTCTGTCAAACGCTAGCTGGTCTCACCTCATCTCCTGCAACAGATTGTCCTCCCTGAGATGTGCAAAACTGGTCTTTTTTACAGATGTGGCTTAGGTGTTCCACATATGGACAGTTTTTTATGGAAAAGCTCAGCTCAGCAAGCCCGGGCTGGACTGACATCCCTTGACTGGATTCCCTACTGGGAATCAACTAAGGCAGCACAGAGCAGATAAATAATTGGTCAACTGAAAACAAATTGTCTGACCTAAATGTATGTGTTATTTATTTACATATCAGTATATCTATGAAAATGTAACTGCCTTAATTTTTTCCCCAGGCTTTCCTCATTCTCAGACAGTCAAGAGTCAGTCTCCTTCCAGATGGTTTGCAAGAGAGCATGCTCTTGGGTCATGCAGTGTATGAATGAGGAGGGGATGCCCTGTGCTCCAGGGATGCTGAATGGCGAGAATTAAACCTACAATGAGTTTATTCTCTCTTGTGCTAAATGGATTTTGGAAACTAAATCAGGGATAGAAGAAGTGGTGTGGTATTTTTTCAAAGGTACTTGACTGCTCACAGGTGATGCCACAGGAAGGCTTGTGGGGCTCCAGCACTGATATAACCCCATTTTTTCATACATGCAGAGCAGTAATGACTAGGGAGGAGGTGTGGAAGGTAGAGTATCCCTCCTTGATACTAAAGAATATAGTCTTTGATGAGACTGTGAAAGAGCCACTAGGGAGAGTGTGCAAAAAACTGCTCCTGCTGTTAGCCAGCCAAGCCAAAACACGGGGGACAATCATCCACGGTCACTGCAAAAGCACTGTTTTTCAAGGCTCTTACATACAGCTCTTTAACAAAAACAGCACAACAAATCCATCTCAGAGCAGGATTCGTTTGCCCAGATGCTACATGAGATACACTGGAGTACAGCCTCCCTGGAGCAGAGTGGGTCTGCTGGTGCCCTTGTGTCAATCTGTCAATCATATATCGTGTGGGTGTCTCAGAAACCAAGGGGGTCTCAAAGGGTTTCAGACATATCTGTTAAATCACCTGAATTACTCCCTAAAAAAATAAACCTAAAAAGTAAAAATAGTTTATGTTGAGTCTTTTCAAGATGTTTCAAATTTATTTTCTTCTCAGGGGAGTAATTCCTTGCAAAGAAACTCAGCTTTGCCTTTTCCAGCACAGAAAGGCTGACTCTGAGGAATCCCTCCAGCTCAGCCCTTGGCAAGTGTCAGGACACCAAAGGCAGTCGCTGAGGATTTGCACATCTCAAAACAAGGTTCCAAAGGTGGAAACCTGAGAGTAAACATCACAAGGGGTGTGACATTTCCATGAGCTGATGCTGAAACCAGTGGGTCTGAATGAGACAGAGCAACCTCATCTGGCAGGTGCTTAGCAACAGGGATTATAGGGCGGAAGCTGTGGTGGGCAGTCAGGAGGAAAGAGATGACATAATCCCCTCTTATGCTATTTCTCATTTTGTTTCCTGATGTCCTGCCAGAGTGAACATAATAACCAGCAATCCAAGTGCATGTCATCCAAACCGGCAAGAAAAAGTACCCCATGACAGAGGAGATTTTAATAAGTGACATTCATCTGCTAGATCTCAGGACTCCCAGTTCTCCTCGCAGCCTCTGACTCATAACAAGGCAGGATGATGGGTCTATAATGGAAAAGCACTGCTGGCTAATAGCTCCTCATCTGCTTCTTGAGATGTGCAGGGCATCCTTGTGCCCCTGAAAATACCAACGAGAGCTGCAGTTACTCGGTGCCTTCCCAACAGCTGGCTTGGCTTATTTTTGCTAGAGAGATTCAAGCTGGAAAAGTCAGCAGTAACCAGGAGTGTAGGCAGAGAGCTGGGCTTCCCATCAAGTTGTTCTGCTAGGATTGCGTCCAAACTGTTACAGCGTGGAACTCCCCGTGGAGCCGACTCAACTGCCGAGTGTTAAAAAACATATGAAGCTCAGGTTACAGATCGCTTCCCCAGCCTGACACAGGCTTTATTCTCTGCCTGCAAAGTTTAAGCTGAACGTTGGGAGCTTTCTTTGAATTACCCAAGCCCATCAAATGGGCTCATCTGGAGTACAGGGGTCAGAAGTACCAGCATCAAATAAAATCAGGCTTGCAAAGGAGTCATGAAAATACAGTGTTTGAAGTTTGATGTCCTGGTATACAGCAGAAGTTCTGTTTGGTCTTCAGTGCTGAGCCAGTCTGTAGCCTATCAGACAGCACGGGGCTCCAGTTCCTTGTTGCAGGATACCTAGAGCTCTGGGAAATGAGCCTGAATGTTTGGAGACCCCATTTTCTCCTAGTTTAAATGGTCAAAGTGACATTAATTGACTCATGCTGCACTCACTGGCACCAGCAGCGGGCCTGCACTGTTGGTGCATACAGCTGCCAGGTGGGTAGGTGTAACTCCTGCAAGCAAGAGCTGTGAATGCTGTGAAATCAAAGATTTCACGGCTTCATTGATCCTAGAGACTCACATTATTACCCATCTGTGCTTGCAAGTTGTAACAGGGACAAATGGTGTCCCAGTCCCCCTCCTAAAAAGGGAATCCTTGCCCTGCTTTGGGATCAGCAGAATACAGCAGTGGAGGGAGCGATTTTTCTTTTTACTGAGCCTGTTCCCATTCTTTACATGCAAGGACAAGAGTCCTGCTACTGTTTAGTCCTCAAAAAAAAATGTACCTATCTGACTGCCACTGGATAAAATGCGAATGACGTACACTACCAGCTTTTGCAGTAAACGTCAGATGGTGTAGGAGTCCGTCTTTTCTGACCTGGGCCACCTGAGTCACTATTTGCCCAATTATAATATCTGCTGACTGTACAAGTATCACAAAAGGATGTTAAATTCCATGTCCTAGGTCATAAAAACCAGAACAAAAGCATGCGGCATTATTATCTGATACAAGTGACTGAACGGAAATCAGATCAAAACACAGACTCCGGAGCAGCGTTTGATGTTACCGCTTTCATCCAGCGAAAAGTCATCCTGTGCATAGCGGAATTTTTCTGGACCACAGGCGATAAACACATCATCATCCCCAAAGAAATCGTGGAGACAGGTCACCTACAGAGAGAGCAAAATCATTCATTTTATTTTTAATTGGCAACATTCTGATGTGGCTTAGTTTTAATTTAAAGAGGAGGGCGCTGCCTCCCCGCTGGTCCCCCTGTCCCACGCTAACTCGGTCCTGTTTCCCGTAAGCCTGGTGCACTACACACACCTTCTCCGGGCACATCAAGCTTACAAGTGTAATTAAAAAAACAGAAAAAAACCAATCCCAACTACCTTGCAGATTCTATGAGGTGTGGCATTTCCAGTCCGTTCAGGAGTGACAGAATACATTAGTCGCCCTAACGAATGACACCGGCTAACGAATGATTCCTGAGCTACTTCTACGTGGACTCCAGACCCATGCCTTGCCTTGCAGCATCAAAGGGAAGCAAAGCATAAGATGTGGGAGCTCTGGATCCACTGATTTCATCAGAGACATCTTCAGAAAATGCTTCGAGAGCCCATATGAAGTGGAAAGTCACACTGTTATTTTGAAGAGGAGAAAAACACTACTGAGAAAATGTTGGAAGGCCCAACTTCAAAGTCTCTGTGCAGCTGTTCAAGAGGCAAGTGTTCAGCAGCACCCACCTCCAAGGGCTAGAGGGACAACAAAGTACCTCTGTCCGATGGACTTTGTCTAGAACTTCAGCCTGAGCTCCTGACAGCCCAGCCATAGACTGACCAAGTACTGTCAGGAGGAGAAAAACTGCTCACCTGCCAACACACCGGAGTGGAACATCTCCAGCATTAGCCAGCCTGGTGCAAGCCGCCAGCCATGCCTCTGAGCACCCGGGTGAGCCCAGGGTAAACGTGGGGTTTTTTAAGATCGATTTTCTCAGGAGACCCCTTGAAGCAACCGCAAGGTTGGCACTGGCGTTTATACTGAAGGTATCAGGCTGACAGCTGGCGCCCACCCAGTGTTTTGGCATGCCAGGGGTCTGTACAGGGGGTAGATGCATTGCAAGGGGCTGGAGAGAGCGCTGGGGATAGATAACTGTGGGGAAACGTAGGGTAGACAGAGCTGAATTTCCATATCTACTGATCTCTTTGAGCTGGACTGTGAAAAGTTAATTTCAAGCTCTAATAAATCAACTCTAAAGAAGGCTTTTGGCTATCTTAATAAGGCTCAGCATTTCACACTGGCTAATATAATGTATAATTATAGCACTGCCCAAGAGTGCCAGCTCCGGCTACGATGCCAGGCGTTAGTGAACAGCTTGCTTTTCACATCAGCAGGACTTTCGAAAGGGAGCAAGCTGAAATCTGCCATGGCTTTCATCAAAGGTAGAACTTTCTTTGCAAACTTCAGTGAATTCCAATTTCTGTTTGCCTAAAATTAGGTTGAAAATAGTTAACATGTGACCTACAGAAAATTCTCCCACAGAAAAGATGACATTTCAAACTAGCACTTGGTATTACAGTCCTCCCCCTGAGGACGGTGGCACCGGTTCATCTGCAAATAACTGGGTTTGGCTCAATACACACACTGTCATTTGAATTTGAATGTGAAGCACTATACTCATGCCATGGAAAAGTCTCCTGGGTTGCTTCGCTCGCTCACCCTTCGGTACAGAAACCACTGCAGTAGTGCTGGGGGGATGAGTACTGGAGGCTGCCACAGAAATGACATCACCTACTTGTTGAGCTCCTAACATTCAGGAAACAATAACTCCTGTATTTGCTCTGTTTGTTCCCTTTTGTTTCCTGCTGTAACTTCCACTGTTGAGAACTCACCACGATGTGGTAGAAAAGCCAGCCAAGACCCAACCCCACCCTCGTTAAATAGTATAAAATATTGCAAAGGTCAGAAAGTAGCGGGTATCGCATGTTATGCAGTTTTAGCATGTTGCTTATGTTCACCACGTGTGTGGTAGATTCCATTTACCTTTTGTTTATTAAACTTAAATCCGTGATCATTGCTGTGTGTCCCTGAAACACGCCCCGTATGTATTGCCGTCTGCATAAAGTCGCTGGAGTAAAGTTTCTTTGGGAAAACACGCGACTTAAGTGCAGGATTTGCCAGCAGCAGAGCCAGCTTTCCGAAGAGGTGCATAGAAAAAGAAAAGCACCAGGAGAAAGCCCTAGATGTGCTCATCCCTGAAGGACGTGAAGCTAAGGAGGACCCAAGCCGGGAGGCAGGACCACGGGCTGCTCGGCTGGGATAGCGGGTGTGAGACCGTAGCCAGTGCGGAACATTCCAGGGTAGTTCTTGACAAGTAAGGCTAAAGCTGTACCCTGCATTAATTGTTCTAGGGGATTTTAGTGACTCCTGAATAACCTTACAAGTCTTCTTATCTCCATTCTTCAAAAGGCTTTTTTCTCATGTTTTATCAGTAAAAAAAAGAATAAAATAAAAAATAGTACAAGTCTCCCCCCAAGCATTCTGGACTGGTTTGAAAGTCTAAGTTCTGCTTTAGCTTACTCTAATCTACTATTCTAATTATATCCAATAATTAGTCTGGAACACCATGAAAATCTGAAAGCAAGTTCACATCAACAAAAATGTACCCCAGCTGATAACCTGAAAATCACTGGTTTTAAATGCTGCATTTTGCTCTTTGCTATAAATTTATTAAAGCACAAGACAAAAGCCAGTAGCAGCTGCTAGAGCAAGGACCCGCGCTGCTGCCTGGAAACAGCGATGTGGTTGGTAACTGTTGCCACACACCCTTAGCAATGACACTGGAAACCATCAAGTTAGTAAGATTTTGTCTTTTTCCGTTTTTAAGTCTACAAGCTTTTTTATTTATCACAAAACCTAAACTGGGTCTACAATCACAGTAGACAGGATAAATAGCATTGATTTCCAAGACACATGAGCATGCCTTTGTTTAAAGGAGGATAATATTGAATTCAGGATTAAAAAGACAATATTGACTTAAAAAAGGATCATACCGTATGAAATGTTTCCTCGCCAATTCCTGTAGCTTAAGCAAATCCAATGAAGGAAGTTAAACCTTCCTGCTCCAGTCGATGAGGCACAAATTTATTTCTTACAAGGTAATTATTTCTAATAGATGTGATGGTGACATTTGTGTGTGCATGTTTGATTTGATTTTTTAAAAACTTTATAACGTATATTATGAAAGAAATAGAAGTTGGTAGAGATTAAAAGAGATTTTAGGGAGCACAAAACTGTCTGCAGTCCCCGAGGTTTCCATCAAGCGTGGTTTCTTTTTGCGTGATGTGTGATGTCTGTGATGCCACAGATGTTCCGAGGTCACCTGGAAAAGCAGCAGTAAGTACACGGGATATGTACCTGCACGGCCGTGAGTAATTGGCTATTTCCTCCAGGAGGCAGCAGCAGCATTTAAAAACTGTAATTCATTGCTAAATAAAATAATTTAAAAGAATTAGGGATCAAAAGCCTGAAGACTTAAGCCTGGGTCTGAATCACCACCAGTGCAGAACCTCCTGTGCTTCAAAAGGCTGTTAGGATTCACCAGCTCCTTTTGTTCCTTCATCTGCACCACGAGGGTTCACTGTGTCTGCGTGGCTAATGGGTGCCCTCACTGTCCCTCTCTACGAGTGTCATCATCGTCACAGCACTAACGTAGGCGCCACATTTCGGTTGCTTTCACTGCTGGATCGAGGTCTGCAGCTCCTGTGGAGGAGGAGGCCTCCGGTAGCCTGGCTTGGCCATCACTGTTTAGCCAAGAAGGTGACAGAGCATGTCTCTGAGGAGGAACACATCACCAGGAGTGGTAACTGAACTGCCTTCCTCACCTTTCTTGGAAATGGAGGTTCCTGGTTTTAGCTGATGGAGCCAAGTGAGGCTGGACAGTAAGTGGAGACTGTAGCTAGGGATGATTCAGAACAGTGATGTATGCACCCAGTCCTGCTTCCACACTTCCCGTCTCTTCCTTGTGTCATGGAATGAGGAAAGACCTCTGCCTACATGGCCAGCAAAGGAGATGTGGAATAACACCGCCACACGTTCAACCTGGGGGCTGGACGTCTTCCATCTTGGGGACTGTCACCTCTAACCAACCACTTGACTCTGTGTAGCTCTGAGGATACGTGAGGGCAGCGCGAGGCTTCTTCCTCTGCTCCCCGCTCCCTTAGTCGTAATGCTGTCGTTAGCTGTTCTCTCTATAATATCCCTCTTCTTCAAGAATTCAGACAGGACAGAAAGCGATACCAGTGCTTGGGTAGCTTCAAAGTGCTCCCTAAGCTTCTGCAGATCTGATGGTTATGGTCAAAGACAAGAGCTGTCCATTCGCTTTCTTCAGTTCATGTACTGCTTCAGCTTGTAGGCTTCCAGAGCTCACAACAGGGGGAAATGGTCCTCAGAAACAGCGTCCTTTAAGGCCAGAAAGACCTCAGAAGGCAATTTGCATGCCATACCCACGTACAGCCTGTCAAGGGCAGGACAGAATTAAGACTTGCTCTTATTTTCTAAGTTGCTTTGATAGATGCTATAGAATTGAACACATCCGACCATCTGTTAGCTAAAGAGATTTAACATGTTTTGGATGCCTGCTCGTGTCCTTTCTCTTTCCGCACTAGATGCTAGATGGAGCTCAGGAAGTCAGACCAGCAGCTCGACAGGCACTGAGAGTTAACTGAGCTGAGAATGTAACTGAAACCTGCTTAAACTCTGCTTTAACTCCAACCAGAAATCTGGTGGGCTGATTTATGCTCTGACCCCTGGAACCCAAGTCAAACTGGCAGAGGGATGCTGATTTCAGGTCTGAGAAGCCACAGTCCTAAATCACAACGGCAACTCCGCCTTCCAATTCATGAGTCGGCTGTTTGCAATCAGTAAAACACGATCAGAAACCAAACACACACGGACTTGTCCGCAGGAAGACTCAGTAAGCTCCCGCCCCAGAGTGAGTATCAGGAGTTAACGAACACGCGGAGCAGAGTTTACATGAACTGGTTTCTCTTTTTGGACAAGCTCTTCCCCACATGTCCAGAAAGAAATAGATTTCAGAAGACTTATGGAGATGGAAATTAAAGATGTTGTTATTGGAATGCACAGCACTTAATGCATTATTTTTTTTTTTACAGTCTGAAGACTGCAAGCCCAAAGCAGACACTGAATTGATTTACATTTGATTAGATTTTGGTTTCCTGCATTTAAAAAGAAAAGATGTTTGGATTCAATTATTACTTTAAAGTATGCACACACCCACTCAATAGATTCCACATTTGCATTCGCAGAAAGAGAATGACTTATCTGCTTTTGTGAACAACCACCGCTTAAAATGGATAAGCACTAGCAAGATGAGCAGAAAAAGCCCGGAGCTGACGTTAAAAAATGGATCAGGAGCACTTCTGCCACCAAACATCCACGTGGAAACCTGGTGAGACCAGGGTCATGCTACTGTGATGGAGAGAGCCATCATGAAGGGTAGGAAGAATCTCTGCCAGCCAGGTTTCAGGGCCCTTCATTTGACCTCTCAACAGAAACACCCAGTGAGGTTTCCATTCTTTGAAACATTATTCAGAGATCTCCACTTTTTCTGGTATTCATGGAGAGCCACGGCTTATTTTTAAGCCTGGATAGTTTGATTGAAACAATCAAATTCTGCTCTTCCATAAAGATTTTTTCTTCCTTTCTCACCTTCGGAAGCGAAAATTCTGGGCAGGTCAGCATGATCCAGTGTTTTCTTACATCTTTTTATTGATGAAAAATGCAAACCCTCTTAATTAGCCCGTTTAACTACAGTACGCGTGTCCACTTGGACTATTTTGTTATACTGTGACTAAACCAGAGCGGGGACACCAGCTTCTGACCAACATGCATTATTTCTGTAATAAGCATTTGTGATGCTTATTGAAGTGGAATAAGAAATATTCACGCGTGTATGTGCACAGCAGCTTGGAAGACTTCATGCATGAGGAAACGCTGCTCTCCAAAGGGCTGCAGCACAAGGTGCCTGTTTATCTAAGTATTGGAAATGGGTAAGTTGGAAATAGAATAGAATAAAAAGCAAAGGGGAGGAAGGTCAATAGCCAAGCTACCCAGTAGGAATGTTAACACTGAATTTAATCTAGCTGGTGAATTAGCAGTGCTTCCAAACTGTGTGAAATCCAATTAGCCTCTGGAAGAAAGGTTAGTTTGTTATCCCCATTCCGTATACATATGGAGGGGACTACGAAACAGATATTCAGGCTGGTGATTCTTTTTACCTCAAAGAAAGGCTTGCTCTTGCATTCATCAGGGGATTAGGTGGAGGAGAAATGTGCTGTGCAGTTTGGGGCATAAGGAGCACAGCCATCAACACCAGTGTAGGAAAGATTCCCCTTTCTCCAGTCAGGAAACCACAAACCCAGAAATTCTAGGTGACAGAGTATGAAGGGAAGGATTTCCAGCACAAGTTGCCCCCAAACAGGTAGCACTTAAGAATTAAGAGAACTGACAAACCATTCTTCCTAATTGTCCCCCTCATTGCTCTTGAGAGGAAACAGTTCTGGACCACAAAAGAGCGGCAGAGACTTGGGAAGCAGCGCGACTATATGGAGGCAGCTTCCCTTTAAGAAATGCAGTTATTCATCGCTGTCCTGAGTCCTGCTGTCATCAGCAACTTCCTCCCAAACTCAGCGCTCGGGAAGAATCAGCGTCAGCCTTGCCATTACTATCAGCGCATCAGGAGAGCTCGCGGACGCTTCGTTGAAGTCAGGCCTCCGCGCTGGCTTTGAAGGCAGCGCGTTTCGCAGGGGCCATGTCTCCCCCAGCACAGCAGCACACTAACACACGTCACTACGGATAACCTCGTCTTCCGCGGCGTCTGTGGTAGACACCGTATGTTAATTAGGATCATGGCGATGGATTAGCACAATTTTTCCTGGGGAAGATGCACTCTAATGCCGTTGTAATTAAAAACCTTTTCTGACCAGACAAGACCGTTCTGTCAGTTCAGCTTATGCACGTATTTGTATTTCAGCCCGCACCGGTTTTATTCAGGGTCTAGGTCTCCAGCTACGCGGCCTTTCAAACATCTCTGCTATTTTTATCGTATCTAAAGATACTTCTTCTATTAATTAATTCTCGGATGTGTCACTGGGCTCATATTCTCTACAGGACCCCTCTGTTTTCTTCAACATCTGTTCATCAAAGGAGATGTTGAAAAACCAACACTTCTGCTTCATGCTATACCAACTTCGATGGAAAAAAAGACCCAAGTACAAAGTATTCAACCTTGAAGTCATCCTTAACACACGTCTCCAAACCTGGCAATGAACAAAGCGTCCTGTCCTCCAACTGCAGAACTTCACTTGCAGCCCATGGATCCAAGCCAGCCTGATTCTTGAGGAAGATGAGAAGATGCAACCGGTTCTGTAGCTAATTAACACTGACTCTGCATTTCACCCTCCTCATAGCATCAAAGCTGGTGCTCAGTTGCTAAAATATTCTGTAACGGCTCCTAAAGGCATTTTGATTAGTTAAATTTCAATGTTTGCAAGGATCTTTATTACACTGTTAATTCTGGAGATTAATGGGAATTAAAAATGGTGTCCTTTAAAAATTAAATTGTAACAGATGCTACATTAAATCTAAAGGAAAGTAGCAATTGCCATCAAGCTGTTCTTTCAGGGAGTTAAAATTTCTTCCTTAATTATAATTCTGAACATGTTCTATGTGTTTTGGGAGATTTCCTGAATTTCCAGCAAATGCACGTGCCCTCCCCCTCGGAACAATTTTGTTTTCACCCTAATTTCTGTTAATCTTTGAATAAAGCTATTAATTTTTTTGTAATTAACGAGTCTTTTCGATTCAGCTGACAGCTAACAGAGGAATGGAAAATTCAGCATTATGTCCTGAGCTAAACCATATTAGGATAGAAATTAACAATGCTAAGCAGGCTGGGAGATAAAAATACTTTGTACAGAAGAACATGCAGCGAGGCTGCTGAAACAAATGGCCCAAAGCCTCTCCCATGAAAATGAAAATTTCCCTTTTTCCCCCCCTTTTTTTTAAAAGATTTGAAATATATCCCATCCCTTCCAGGTCCCCAGGACCGATGACAAGTTGTAGCTTGGTAGGCAGTAATGTTAAAGGAATAATTGATGCAGGGATGCTGGAAGAGATGGTGTGTAAACCGGCAGGCTGCGTAATTGGCTGGAGTGACTTGAAGCATTTCTGCAGTGAAAAATAGTCCTGTTTTATAATCCTAGCACGTCTCCTTGCTGCTGTGCAGCAAGCAGATTTCATTTGGAGATGATCCCAGGGTGCAGTTGATTTACTAGGGAGATTCCGAAAGGCAGAAGGTTGAAGCCTTCTTGCCCCAACTAAATAGCACCTGGGAGAGGTATTACAGCGTCCACACGAATTTTGGGAGTATCATTCAAATTACATCATTGTAATAAACGTGTATCACGTCAGGGAGAATCTTTGCCATTGAGCGGTGGCAGAAGAGCACTAAAAATATTCCTTTTTAATATTTTACCTTTCTTTTTGAAATACAAAGTATTATGTGATGGAAGAAGAGGGAACACAAAGGAGAGTTTTCATGACAATTCATTTCTGCTTCTCTGAAACATGCAAGAACCATTATATCTGGATGGTGTTTCTCATAAAATGACTTGTAGACAACTGATGCAATTAGAAACTAATTGCTGTGAGATTCCCCCAAGAGATATATGACAAAAGAAACGGCAGGCGGCCAGAGACGTACAAGCAGAACTGTATCTGTTTCTTTCCCAATCTCTAAGAAATAGCACATCCCACTTCTCCAGGTGCAGAGGTGACTCTCTGAGCTCACAGACCAGCCCGCTGCAGACGGCTGCTCACATTTACATTCCCTTTGTCCACTGCCTCTGGGATAACTGCGTACTGCTTTACTATTTGACCCTCAGAAATAACACCTCTGGATTTTTTCCTCCTTTCTCTTGCTGTGTGAATTCACCAGCTCTTCACCTGTCCTTCGTTCTCCGTCTCTTCCCCAGCCCTCACCCCTCCACACTGACTATGTCATTTCTGTGATAAATGAATCCTTTCTGCTGGTGTGAAGAACACGAGCCTGGCGTCTTGCCCGCATGGGGCTTCTCTCTGCCACCGCCGCCACTCACAGGAGCTGGACTGAGCTGTTCATTCTCACCAGCGCTCTGGTGTGAGGCAATAATGAGCACAGACAGCACCCTGCACCAGTCTTCACCTCTCCAGGGGGATATTGTAGATTCTTTTCTCCCTTGACCCTTCCTGCTGATCCTCTGCAGAAAAGAACGTATTTCATGTTCCTTGCAGATTTTGAGTCAGCTTCTGATCTCGCTTATGCACCCAACAGCCCGGTGTCAAAGCACCAGTTCTGAGTCCTCAGCGTGACTGTGGAGATCAGAAACTTTGCAACTGCAGTTAAAACGAAACGAGGGTCAATAACCCTTTGTTAGGTTCGGCAGAGCCGGTACCTGACTATCAGTGAAAGATGCAGATGCTTTGTTTGATTGTTTTGTTGGGGTGGATTTTTTTAGATCTTCTTGTGGATGCCAAGACAGAAGCAAGGCTTGTGTCTGTTTGTGGTGGAAATGCTGCTCATACGTAAACTCGTATGTAGACATGGCAGAACGACTGAACATACAGTTTTGAAAAGAAGTGTAAACAAAAGGGACGAATCTGCATTGGCACACAAGCCCCTTGGTACAAATCTACTGAAGTCACAAGAATTGTACAAAGCATCAATCTGACTTGACTCCCTGATTATACTGACAGCACTTCTAAAACTTCGTGTTTTTATTTTTCTCCCTCAAACATTTTATAGCTTGCGTTTGCTCCCTTCCCCTTTCATCTCAGATCGCTTTTGACAGGTAATCCAGCACTATCAGCCTCTCCTGTGGAGATCTCCTCTACACCCGGTGGTGTTTGCTCCAGCACGCTGACAGACACCCAGTGCAGGCAGCGCGGGCTGAGCTGTTTTAAGAAACGTTGAATGTCTGCAATTCCAGTCGGGTTCACTAAGAACTACAGAAACACTGATCTCTGGAGCCGGGAACAGCAGGAGTCAGTGGAGAGAGGTAATTGTAACAAGGCCAGTAATTGTCACAAGACCAGGGCTATATTTTCACTGGTGTCTCTGAAGAAATACCGTGCAGTCCAGAATATATATTTCCATAGGGAATGCGGTGCCAGAGTTCACTAAAATATCACTGGACTAAACCAACTGCCCTTTTTCTTTCCCTATTTCTTTCCTCTGCACTAAGAGGCAGTAGAGCATCTGCCACCAAATAAGGCAGCACATGAACATCCTTTAAAAACAAATCTACAAATCACCCCCTGACAATTAACATGCTGGTGCAGTCAATGCTTGGAACATCCAATCTACCATGATACTTGCATCTAGAATGATTGAACCAGCGGTTTGCTTTTGCTGTGCTGTCTTGAACTCAACATTATCCCCGTAATTTTAAAAACTTCACACTGTTTGTCCTTTGTAGTCCAGGCTCAGGAGCCACCCGTTACTGGGAGAGCGGTGGGCAGCTCTCCAGTGCAAAGCTTCCTGAGTGTCGTACACAAACCAAACTCTTCTGGTTACTACTGGTTTAGTGAGATGCTGTTTTACATCCAGACTGCCTTCACTGGAAACAAACCCCGACTGGGACAGTATATAATTACGTGAGGACTAGCAGGTGGTCCTGTAGGTAAGCATTATATCACAATAAGACATTGACTCGTAAGGAAAATTGAATTTTTATGTTATTCTGACTACCAGATGTAAAATTTAGGCCAGTGGTTGGGAGATGAAGTCTCCAGTCTTTTCCTGAGTGTTTTTTATTTCTCTTCAGGATGTAAATGGAAATCTGGGAAGCCTTTACCTTACAGCCTGAGCCTTTCTGTTTTTGTAATCCTCTTCAAGGTGCCCAGCTCCCCTATACTGAATTAAAACTAAAGTATCGATATTGTAAACCTTTCCACTGCGCTCCAGGGGTACACTTTGATTCTGCCGTAAATGGACATGTCTGAAGAGACCCATCCACTGCAACGCCAGAATTTGGTCTTTGAACTCGCCCTGGTTAGTACAACACCCAGTGAGACACGCGGGCAGGTCTGAGCCCTGGCCATGCTATCAGTCCTTGCTAACTGCTCTAATAACTGCATGTGGTGCCAAATCTAAACAGTGACATGTGTACTTGTAAATGAATACGACAATGAGATACAAAGAGCGGTGCTATTACATATTGTGGTGCCTGGGGTGTAGTAGTAAGCCATGTGATAAAATAATGCCAATCGATATAGAATTTCTGTGTACCAGATTTAATTTTGCATGTGCTGGTGAGCACCTGGCCCTTTTTGTAGCATCATACCAGCACACGAGGAAAGGCATCCTATTTACACTGAACATGTATTCATGTTGTTGTCATTCCCCACTCACGGTTATAGCCACTAATAAGATGACGACTGCTCTCTTGTTTGTGTGTCCAGCCCAGCCCGCCGTTTGGGGGTTAATGAATGATAGCAAGTGCAAGCATGAAAATAAAATTAGCAATGCCCAGAGCAACCCACTTATCAACCTCACCCGTTTATAGGATTAGCAATGGATTCAGTGCAAATCTCTGCCACGGGTATTAGGAGCAAAATTTATGCCAATTAGCAGTAACATGCAGATTATTTGGGAAGAGCACTGACAACAGTTAAAAGCTCCTTCTACTTTTAAACTCTGATGTTGGGACATCCACGTCAAGCATTCACGTCCACTTCTAAGACTATTTTTACTCATCTCCCAAGTGCTATTTAATTTCTTACATGCATTCATGGGGTTGTTTCCTGAGGCAATGAAGAAGACTAAGTCATTCCTTTTCTAAGCTAAGTCTTGCAGTAGCTACTCTCGACCTCTTTGGATGCAGGTCAGGTTGCTCTCAGCAGAATCCAACATGTATTACATTCGTCACTCCTCTACAGCAGATGTGATCACGCAGATGTGATCAGACTGATCGCACAGTGGAGAAATTCCCTACTGACTTCAACGTGCATTGGATCAGGCCCTACATCCCCACAGCAATCGAGTCCTGATTGCTCCTGGAGGAAGGAATTACAGTCATCTATTGGTAGATGCTACTTGACCAGTGGAATACTTCGGCCTGCCTCCACCAGAGGAACACGGCTGATAGCATAGAGCTCCAGGCTTCTGCAACGAGTAGTTCTGTCGGCATCAGGACAGCAAAGTCCATATATAAATTTCATTGATAATCTGATTAGAAAATGACAGCTGTATGGAAGGCAAACTTCTCCTATATACTCTCAAGCCTACAAGGCAGGGACAAGGCTGAAGCCATCGTAGACTAAAACATCCCTTAGAAAACCAAGTTTGATCCATTTTGAGGAGCGGGGACACCTTTTACTCTGCTTCTCTACAACCAAGTTCTAATAAATTCCTGAACTTCCAAGACAGTCTCCTCTCATCTGTGCACAGTGGCTTATTTGGAGCCATGGGGGACGCGTGAGCAGGTACCACCCGCAGGGGCAAGGCCAGTGAGTTCGGTCTGACTCCACAGATGCACTAAGACACCCTTTGCCTTTGCTCTAAACCAGTTGATAATCTCTTTGCCAGTTTATCCTGAAGAAAAGCTGGTTGAAAGAACTAGTTATTTACAACTGTGACAATTACATTGAAGCAATTTGTGTGCGGACATAATTATGTTCCTAATGAAGATTAACTTAAATTAAATGCTTTTAATTACAATTTACACAGCCTTTGGCTATTGTGCAGACAGTATTCTGACATTTATGCCTCACCAGAAATGAGATTTAGACTTTGCTGTGTCAAAGCTGACCGTAATTATTTGCTGGATATTTGCTGTCAGATGCTGCTGACAGTGCAAAAGGTTTCATGATGTAAAGCACAGTGTGGAAGGATTAGAGACTGAAGCTTTGTCCGTCATTTTCAGGAGCCATTTGCTTAAACTCCTCTGATAACACTCCGTCTGCCTTCATGACTGCAAGTACTTCGACCTCTCTGCTCCAACTTTCTCCAAAAGCAGAGAGAATTGTTGATTTTTATTTCAGTGGGAGCATGTGGAGGTCTGCATATCTGTACAACTTGCTGAAGTCCCTTCTCTCTGTTAAATCAGGAGAAGAAACAACCATGGGAGCCCAGCTTACATATTAGATCCAAATTTGAAAAATTAATTCCAAAGGATCCTTAGGGGCAGCATCTTCATTATTCAGAAAATCTTGGCATGTAAACTCCACCTACCAGCATTCAAAAGGAATGAGTGATCAAAGCCAGATTACAAATTCATTAGTGATTAATCTGTCTGGAAAACCATCCCTGATGCTTTGCAGGAATATGATAGTAATATGGTTAATAGTAATAGTTACAATAGGATTATAGCCAAACCCATAAACAGCTACTAAGGAACATGATCACAGGAGCCTTGGAGTTCCATTCCCAGCGAGGTCTGGGTTGGTGGAGATGTATTCAGAGCTCCGTGTCCGCTGAATCTCTGTGGCCACTGTGCTAGCCCCTTTGCAAGCCTTATCATCGTGCTGGAGTTGGTAGTAAGAGACCTTATCGCTGCTTTGCACTCCCAGAACTGCAGTGTCTCGCAGGATTGTAAGTTATTGCCTCTGTTACACCCTGTGGAACTCTAACAACTTTGGTAAAACTGAAGATGACATAAGTTAGGGTAGAACTGGGCCCAGGGCTTCTCCTTGTGGGGACTGCCTCATCCTTTCTACAGCGTTCTCTCCATGCACCCTCTCTTCTCCTCCCTTCTTGCTGTAAGAGACTGTCTTAGAAAAGACTATCACTGCGGACTCAAGCAAGTTATTTCACGTCCAGGCTGGACATCCCTGTGCCTTGAAGCCCGCATCAGCACTTTGTCCTTGCCAGGAGGCCATGACAGCTCCCTGATGCCCTTCTTTTGAAGGGGAAGTCAAAGGGTGCTAAATTCCCCTTTAAAGCATAGTCTCAGCCTTAGAGAAGGAGTGTTCTGTGCAGAGTGATACGGCGTGGAAGCTCTCCAACATCTGCACTGGGCTAACATGCACTGGGATTTCTCTGGAAGCCAGAGTTACAGCCTGCTGGGTTTGTTTCGGTTGAGAACCAAGCTTGTCCCACTTAGTACATTCCAATACATATTTCATCATGTTAATGCATATTTTATTGCACTTTTGTACCAATTCCTCTAGCATTTTGCTTTTGCAATGGTGCCTAATAACCCATGATTGCACGTAGCCCTGCGTGCCTGTTTGTGATTCCCTCCTGTCCCCAGGCTGATCTTTCTGACTGGCTCCCCTTTGTGCTCCGTACTGTTTCCAGTTTAGTTCTGTCTTCTTGGGTTTCTCAGCCCACATGTTCTCCGTTAGAACAAGAGTGATTCCATACCTCATCTTCCCAGCTCCACTCAAGCCATTCCTACAAACTTACACCATTCAGCCTTCTAGCTACACCATCTACGGCCGCTCTACCCATACAAACCAGGTCTTATAACTTTTACTTTCACCCACAGTCCTCCTGGTTGGAATCGGTTTTATTCCTAGAAATGCAGATTATTATTTGGTAAAATATTAAGAAAAATGCATATTGGCTCAAAAGATAAACCAAAGCTCCCCATCAACCTGTTTCAGAGCTGCTGTTTCTGATGTAAGAGACGGGCTCATGCGTGGCCACTGCCAGCAGCGCACCATACCCTGGAAAATCAGGCAATGGAAACCATGAACATTTGTGAAGTACCTATTTCCAATGCAAGAAGAATATCTAGCATAGTCTGATGATTCAGCTGTCTCATTCCACAGTCCAAGCTAATCCTCTAAAGAGCTATCTGAAAATACATAAACGTGCATGTCTGCAGAGCTGCGCATGTGTGTGGACCTTTATATACTATGTACATGCACACAAAGATAATTTCACAGCTTGAAAGAACATACAGTGTTTTACAATATTACAGAGGAAATGATGAAATGGTTTCCCTATCAGATCTTCAAGGACAAGAGGTTAAAGCAGCTATTTAAGTTGCTACACTGTCAAATCAGGTCCTATGAGGAAGAGCTTCACTGTCTACCAAAATCACTAGAGGCTTTAATGACTCATGTCAGGATTTAAAGCATTTGAAAAAACCTCCATGAATGTATCAAAGTCATTAAAAACAGAATACTTGCAGAGTTGCAGTTTTTAAAATAAAATTCCATTTATCCTTCTGCTCTCAAATTTAACACATGAATGTTAGCCTGTTTCCCTAAGAGAAATAGAATATACTAATTGCAGATGTATTTATTTTTAGCAGTACAAAATGCATCCTCTTCCCAACACACTTCAGGGCATTTTACACAAACTAATTAAAAATCCACACATGTACACACACACACACACACACACACACACACACACACACACACACGTATCTCTGCTTCTGTGTAAGGGGAGAAGTTACCATCTTTGTGGTCACCCAACCATGCCCAGGGAAAGACAAGAGGGAATGACACTACTGACATTTCCTCCGTGTTGAGGGATTCAGGCGTGACTGGGCCACTGGGAAGGCGGCTTCCAGCTGTGAGCGCCCTCGATGTAAAGTCACCGCTGAGGTATTAGACCTCGGGAGCGTTCAGGGCACCTGGCAGATCCTCACTGGTGCCTCAGTGCTCGAGGTGGAAGGACCTTTCTTAGGAACGCACCCCCCAAACTCTCTGCAGTTCTGCAAATCCAAGTCAACACCTCGAATTTGCACTCCAAATGCAGCGAAGGCTCCCTGAGCAAAACACGAGACAACAGAGACCAAATTCACAGTTACAAAGCGGGGGATTAGCATGGAGAGCCAGTTCACCAGAAGCAGATGGCCCCAGAAGTCCCTCGGGACTGCATATCCCAGACACTGAACCTCTTGGTTCAGCCAGGAACAAAGCCTGTCCCGCTGTGACAAGTGCACAGTGAGAACAGGTCGAGACCCCTTCCATGACCCTCCTACAGGCCAGAATCCTGTCTGGACGGGCTTCAGCCAGTGTGCTCTTTGGGCAGCAAAGCACAGATACTGAACTGACTGAATTTAGCTAAAATAAAGCAGTCCACGCTCTCACGGAAGGTAACATAACCCAGCTTGTTCCTCACCATCCACTGCTACATCCTCATCTACGCAGCACTGAGGAGGACTGGCACAAAGTTCCAGAGGCCATGAAAGTGCAAGGATGACGACACTGAGCGATGGTATCCTCTAACCACCCTTTGTGGGTGAGCAGGTGAGAACCAGCCTGGGGCAGGCGCAGTGCAGACATCCACCCATTCCCCAACTTGACCAGGAGGGACAGGATATTCCCTGTGCATCCAGGTCCTCCCAGGAACAGGCAAGACCATTTATCTAATCAGCAAAAAGCTTGGAAAGCATCTTCTAGTACTCTTCTACAATAAATAGTAAGCTTCGATGTTTGCAGAGGATGCTAAAAAAGCACTACTGACTAATTCCCTTCTCCTTTCTCCGGCTCTTTCAAATTACGATCCTGTGACAGACTAATGATGCAGGAAAGAGGCTCTCCTGTCTAGCCACGCTTGGGGCAAGTAATGACCCCAAGCCTTAGGTCACCAGCCTGCTCTTGTCTTTCATCTTGTATTGCTCTCCAAGCATGCCCCTTTCCCACAAGGATTTCTTTGTTCATTTTGCGGATGTGAAAAAAATCAAGTTATTTCAGCTGTTCACACCTACAGACCTGTTTCCACCTCGCAGTTCTCCAGGGATAACTGAAGATTAATTGTTCTCTCCCCAAAGTCCTTACTTTGATAAATGAAGTTTCCCTACATGCTTTGTCCAGGAAGGGCAACTTTGAACAGGTACGGAGTGCGGATTGTGCGGTTAAACACAATGCAGTTGGGAGTTTAGTTTAATTGATGAGGATAAATAGAAATAAACCTTCCAAGGACTGTGGGGAAGGAGGCTACATTAGCTGGGGAAGGGAGAAGGGTGTGGGAAAGGATCACTCAAGTGGGAAGGGATGGAGGGGGAAGGCTGAAGTCATCTCTTGGCTGTCATTCCTGCTGGGTGACCTCGCCAAGCCAAGCAGACCGAGGGTGTAAGGCAAAGACAGGTCAATGAGGGAAGGAGGCTTTGAGGATCGGTGCGAGCACTTTCTATCTGTGAAATGTGGACAATAACATATGCTGCTCTTGCCATGTATCTGAGCTGCATGGTAACAGCCTTCCTGAGGGTGCAGCGTTATCTCCCGCATCGCACACCAGGATCTCTTTGATGCTGTTCTCCAATGCACTTCCTTTCCCTGGATTCTGGTCTCACTCTCCCTTGAGTAACTTAACCAAGCATGAGGTGCTTGACTGACGGCTTGTTTCGGAAGGTGCTCTGTTTTCCCACCAAATTAAAAGACAAAGTAATCCTATTTTGTGGAGGCATAAATCCGTTATGCAAATTACCACCCAGCTTTTGAATGCCGGAAAACTTCAGTGTCCTGTACTGGACTGAATCACAAGTACTTCTCCATTTTGGCAGTCCATCCTGGGCTTCCCACTCTAAATTCCTGCAGCAGAGAGTCTGTCTTTCTCTGTCAGAGTCCTTACATTAAAATTTTTAATCTTTTATGCCGCCTGCTGGGACAGTCTGAAAAAGGAACCCAGAATAACCACAGTAATCACAACAATTCTAAACTTTGAACTTAAATTCATCCATTTGGCATCTGTGATTACTGAATTTGAGCCCAATTTGACACCACCCTTGTTTTGACGCAGATTTGCCATAACACTTCCTCCGCCATATGCCAGTTCAATTACAAACACTCCTTCTCTGCACTGCTGCCTTCCAGATGCACTGAACTTCCCTCCTGCAGACTACAAGAAGATGACTTGGCTCCTTTTCCGCTGCTTTCTTTTTCTTCCATTACATCAGGCAAATGAACAAGACTAATTTGCACTAAGTTACAACCTCCCCACACCCTTCAGTTCTTCTGGGCACATACCAAAAAATAATCCAAAAAAGAAAAAGTGTCCAAACCTGCTGCACTGGTAACTCACATATTAAACATCCATGTCCTTTATTCTAGGGGAGAAAGAGAGGGATAGAAAGCAAAAGGAGCTATTATAGTTTCTCCCCATGAGGTAAGTATTGGTTGTCTTATATAACTGAATTACATTATTAGTGTTCAAGGGCCAAATCCTGATTGAGCTTACTTTTCAGCCCACCAATTTTATATAAATGCAGGAGTACAAGGGAGAAGAATTTGCCCAAATACACTAAACCAGGTGAATAAGGCACTGGATATTTGCCTCCTACAGATTTTTTTT
This sequence comes from Bucorvus abyssinicus, assembly GCA_009769605.1. Lineage (NCBI taxonomy): Eukaryota > Metazoa > Chordata > Aves > Bucerotiformes > Bucorvidae > Bucorvus > Bucorvus abyssinicus. The sequence continues at coordinate 3,041,695 of CM020039.1, read as the reverse complement.
TTTTCCTGTAACTTCCAAGCTCCAGTATCTTTGTTAGGATTCATCTTGTGATAATTCGTAGAGCAGCACACAGACACAGATGCCAAGCAAAAAAGCACAGCTCAGCTTCCTTACTCCTGGCAGAGCAAATGCAGGGTACTTTAGGTAGGTCCCTTCAGACTCAAGATCAACTGTAGCAAGCAAACGCAGGGGGCCTATTCGATAAGGCTGAAATAATAATCAAACTGGGTCCCTCTTATAACCAAACAGATGAACTTTGGAACCTTACGGATGCCCCACCTGCACAAAAAGCTAAGATAAATGTCTCTAGTTCAGCACATGTGCACTGGCCACACTGGATTTAGACCATCTGAGGATTTGGCCTTCTATGAGAATTTTCTAAAGCCCCTTTGCCCCCACTGGATGTGCCTATAAATAACTACCGATTAAACAAGAAGTCTCATAAGCATTTAAATTTGCAAGAAGGAGGCAACATATCCTCCAGGCACCCTTTCACTCACCTGTGCTGATAGTGTTTTACTTTTAAGAGACTGACTTCTCTGCCCATTGGGGTATGCAAAAATCAGAGAATCACAGACTGGTTTGGGTTGGAAGGTCATCTACTCCAACCCCCCCCTGCAGTGAGAAGGACATCTTCAACTAGATCCAGTTGCTCAGAGCCCCATCCAACACATCCTTCCCTACTGGGGTCCCTCCACGGCGGCATGTGGAAGCTGCTGTTCAGCACCTATCGGCCAGCCATACCAATATGAACTGGTGAAGCATCTTGGCAACAGCCCGTGCAAACCAAGGCTGTCTCCAGAGTGATGCAAGGCAGAAAAGCCCCGTTTTTGCTTCATTTCTGATTTGCTGTAGCTCTGGGGAACACACAACACCAGACCTCTTCTTAGACGACATCACCTGCAGCCCCAGCCTTTGTGGAGCCCTTTACACCAACATAAAGTGAGCAGAGACTGCAAAGGAAGAGAGAAAATCAGGGGCTTTCTGGCCAGCCGAACAACAATCCTTGGCTAATAGGGTTAAATCTCCTGCTAGATTACAAATGTGTCAAGTTTACAAATTATCAGATTGGGGCCAAGCCCTCAATTTGCAGCGCTCGATGCTGCAGGCGGCAGCTAGCTCCAGGGTGAGCACGCTGAGCCTTTTGGGACACGCATTTTCACGCCTGGAAGTTCAAGAGAGCACTCTCATCCTCTCCAGTCAAGCATTTTCCTATTTTCCTTTCAGCACGTGAAGTGGAATTCTGCCTCACGACCCTGTGACCCGGTTCGGTTCACTCGTCACTCGCTACCACCCTGATGACGTGTGCTTGTTAATGGCCTCTGCACAGCAGCCAAGCCAAGTGCAACCTGAAGCAGATGTTTTCTCAGTAAGTAAAAGCAAAATTCTGCACATCACCTCCATAGGTGATGTTTCCGGTTTGTCTTCTCCAGTGTAAACAGAGCAACGGTTGGACTGATGAAGTCCAGCTCTGCTTACCAGACTCTCTGAGGAGATTTGGACACCGCGGCGTTGCCTCACTGGTCCAGCCTGTCTGTTTACTGCATTTCTGTAAACACCCTGGACATTACTGAGCCAAAGCACAACCTGTAAAACTTCTCTTCCTCCCCACTGATGTATGGGAGGAAAAGGGGCTGTATCCTGGGCTAGGGAAAGCTTTGAACAGCAGGAGCTCGGATGGCTGACCGTCCATCTCTGACACGTGCAAACCCCACAAACCGAGTAAAACCAACAGCATTAGGAAAGCCCCTCTGAGGAAAATGTCCCTTCTGAGGAGAACAGGAGAAGTTATTTCTTGGAGCTCCTTTCTCTCCTGTGAAATGCAGCTCCTCTGCCACAGCCCAGCCGGCTCAGCTCTTCACTGAGCTGAAGCGATTGCTTAAACAAAGGATTCGCTGGAAGCTCGGTTACATCATTGCTGCTGGCTCTGGCAGGCTGCTGAGGAGGAGGAGGAGGTGTGATTTCCATATCAACAGAGATGCTGAATGGTCAGTACCAGGCAGGCTGACTGCACTAAGCTCCCGTTCTGCTGGGGGAAGTGTGCTGCAAGGACGCAGTCGCTTAGAAATTACTCTGACCTGCTCAGGTCAGATAAATTGCAAAGATTTTTTCTTCTGCGTATTTTTTTTCCTTTGCAGCAATGAAGAGGACAAACACCAAACCTCCTGCTTGGAGCTGCCCCAGATGCTGGGTGTTATGTACTGGGAGAAAATAGTAAAGATTGTTTCACAAGGTGGTAATCTGGTTCCTAAGTGGATAAAATGGCAGATTTGCCCTCAGAGGAGATTGGGTAATTGCTGAAACTGATAGAACAATGCTCTTGTTCAAGCATCGTGTTCAAAATCCTCTGAACACCCTTTCCAAATACATTTCTACACTGCCAGCACTTAAGCAAGGGATGGAAGTTAACAGCATGAGGAAGGACAAGGGCAAGCAATAAGAACTACATTACTTTGATTTTAAAAGCAGCTTTAGGAACAAATTATCAACTCGTGTAAATCAATAAATCTCCACTGGTTTTAATAGAGCTTTCCAGGCTTAGATCAGTTCTTACTCTGTAAAGAGCACCTCAGACCTTCCCATTTACAGCATCTCAAAATCTGGCTGTGGGGATACTCTTTTGTCCAGAAGGATCTATTTTACTAACAGGTTTCTTGCAAACATAAGCCAAAATGTGACAGCCCAGCAACTCCCATGCCAGCCCTGTTAATGGATTTCTGCAAGTGCAAGACCTGCATGCGTTGTGCTTGGGGAATACGTTGGGTCTGAGTGCTGTCAGAAATAGCATCTCTACTGTGCCAGCTCAGGGAGAATTACATGGGTGCTACCCACAAGTAATTCTTTTACAGCTCCCCACTGAGAGGTCAACATCTTCCTCCCAACTATCCTGCTAAAAGGAGGAAAGGGGCTAAAACCTAGAGTATCATGCCTTGTTGCAAATCCACTTAACAGGTAATTGATGGTAGCTGAGGACGCAGCCTCCTGTGTCACACATGAAGTCTAGCCCCGCTGGCAGCACAGAAATAGACTTCTCAGGAAGGAGCTCAAATATTGAGCCGTGGTACCCAAATGACACCGGTGAGAGCCAATGTGACCTGACATCAGCTTTACTGATGTGCAAGGCTCCGGGGAATCCAGAACCCCAGGTCTGCATGAGACGGCTGAGAGTATGGTGAGGGCGAGGTGAAGACCCTCTCTGCACCATCTGGCAGGCACGAGAAGAGATGTGCTCTGGGTCCCACAAAATGGTGCAACAGCGGCTGTCTGAATATCTGCTGCTCTGCTCATCCCAGGGGCACCTGCCTCGGGCGTCACACCCTTGGGAGCTGCTGTCAGTGCACACACCACTATCGATCGCCCAGTGAGGATGGTGCCTCAAACTGCTTTATACTGGAAGCGAGGCCAGTGGGCACACACTGAGAATCTGGCTCACCAGCCCCACCCCCCTTTATTCTTACTACTGCAGCGTAGCCTGATGGAAGCGGTACAAACCTCGTGGCTATTTTCGTTTATTGTGTTCGTTTTCCACGTTTCTGTCCAGAGAAGTGATGCAAAGCAGTCCTGAGCAGCCGCTGCAGTTCCCTCTGTGCTCGTACCCCCACAAACACACGCCTTCGGTCACAAGTTACCTGCAATCTCTTTTACCAGCACTTGCTGCTGGTGTAACTTCCCATTTGACAGGCAAGGGAGGAAGCTTTAGCCTGGCTGTAGCGGACTCCAGCTCTTCGTTAGGCGAGTTTGTTCAGAAAGCCCTGCGGGTGGCTGAACGAGGATGCCTCACTTGTGAGCAGAGGAGCTCTGCAATAGGGGTGTTCCCAGTTTGGGGCCAAGGTCTTGGTTTGCAGTGTCACAGAGTTTAGTCTCTCCCTAAGCTTACAGCCCTGATAGGATATTTCCTCGCTTGAAGATACCATTTAAAATGTAGTAAAATGACATAGGGAAGAGACAACAGCCAGACACTTTTCTGCAATCAAGGTACACTATTTTTCTGTGAGAACAAGTGCTGAGACAGCACAGAGCAACACAGAACAACGTCAGTGAAGTGCTCCGTGGGGCATCGGAGCTGGGAAGGCAGGGCGAGGGTGAACGTTGCTCCACTCCCACCCTCCCTGTGCTGGCTGACAAGGCAGGTTGGACACAGGATCTGGAGCTCTGTTCAAGACCTGATCCAGTGAGGCTGCAAGAAACCTCTGAGTTTTGTCATTTCTGCCTGAACTGTGATGAGATGCTTTTTCCTCCCCTATAATTTTTATAATAAATTGTTTCAAACTCTTGGCTTAGGTATGTGGTAAAGATAGAAAAGCTTGAGTGTGGAGATAAACTCAGTCTGCTTAAGCACCTTTAGTAAAAGAAAACGCTGACGCAGGGCATCAAACTCAGGAAATAGCAGAATTGCTTTAGTCAGGCTGGAAAAATGACACGCAATTATCCAGACCATTAGAAAACCCCAGAAAAGGCTGCGATTGCAGGGGATCCATGCAGAGACTTGACTGTTGTCGCAGCTTCCTCTAGATTTCTCAGGGGTTCTTTAACATCACAAACTGAGCCCAGCCAGGACAGGGACATCTGCATGAGGGGACAGCCCTTCTGTGGGGGCCAAATGCACATGGGTCACCAAATCCATGCCAGAGATGAGTAAAAAAAAAATTTTTAAGTAGCTTTGGGGTATGCTGTGACCTTTGCTGTTACAGATGGGTTTATTCTAAATGACAGAAGCATTTAAATAACCGGGTAAGAGTTTCCCCCCCAAAACTACATTTCTTGCTACATCAGACATCGCTGACTCTTAAATTATAGTTTGTCATAAAGTAAATTTTCCAGTCCTCGCTCCATGGGAGCTAGCTGGGACAGTGATATCATTCCTAAGGAAAAGCCACAAGTGAGCTACAGTTAAATTTGATTAAAAACAACACAAGTATTCAGAGTTACAAAAGAACGAAACTTTCCACAGCCAGCTGGCCTGGGGAAAAAAAAAAAATCAAGGCTTAGTTTGTGCAGCCTCTCTTGTGTAGCAGCAGATTTGACTCAGTGCGCTGGCATTTAGGATGCAAATGCTCAAAGGGTTGCACGAGTAGAATGGACTCTGCAGAGAATAGATATAAAGGCCTGACTGTTGAAGAGCCTCATTCGTGCACCGGTGAGAAGCAAGTCCAAACTGAAGAGTCCAGTAACAACAAAAGAGCAGCCAAGAGGGACTGGAGCTGCCACAAGAGAGCAGGGCATGGAATAACGAGCTTCTGCAGTGAGAAATAAACTAAAACAAAAGGCTGGTTTGGAAAAGCTTTGGCAGTGGAACCAGTAGGACACACGGACACAGATTTCTTCCAAACGGCCGGTGAACCACTGCTGCTTGTAAAGCTGCACACATTGTGTTCTGTGTTAGCAGTTAATGCGCAGCTGATTTAAGATCCTCCCTGCCTGTGCGTGCACGAAGAGGCATCTAGCGAACAGACTGGGGGAATGATGCTGGTAACAGCCCATCCAGTTGCGTGATTTGCACAAGTATCTCCGTGACCAGGAGCACAAGAGATACAAACGTGGTCCTTCTGAGTCTGAGAAAAGGAGCCTCTGTGTGTGCAGTCGCTTCTCAGCTGCGATGTGGAACACACTGGTGCATCCTTCTTCTCAGAGGTGGCAATTCAGGAACAGTGCTGGTCTTCCCCTTTGTCATGGAAGGCCCTGACTGGACCATCAGACTGTGGCTGTGGCCTGCGAAGTCTTCCACAGACTTCAGTGAGCTCTGGATGAGGCTCTGCAGCTGGGTAAGCTGTATCCATGACCAAGAGATGAAGATACATCAACGTAGAAAAGGATGAGTTCAAGGCACTGCCCAGGCCCCCCGTGCGCTATACTTCAGCCTTTTTAATACTTCTTTGAGGTTACGTAATCATGTAAATCACAGTTTTATGCAGAATGACACGGCACGCGCTGACTGACACTTCTTCCAAGGGGAGCGGTGGAAGCCCAGCACACAGTGCGTGGTGCCAAGCTGCGAGGCATAACCTGGATCGCTGCAGGGGTCAGCAGGGAATCCTTCTCCTCCCGCTCCGATAGACTCCACTCTATCACCCAGGGAGCATTTCCAGCTTAAAGTAAGGAGAGCTGGCTAGGGGCAAAACGAAGGACTTGGTAGGCTAATGGTCTCATTTGGTGTGGCAAATCCTCTGAAATCCACCGACAATTTAGGAACATAATCCCCTCACTTTTATTAGTGACATGCTTCAGTCTTCCGTACAAATCGGAGACTACAGTCTCCCTATTACCACAAACTTATATACAGTGATTTTTCTCAGAATAGGATCCATTCATCAAACTGCCTGGTAGGAATGTCTTTGCCCCTGAACACAGCGAGGATTAAGGTGTGAAATTCCTATTAGGGCAAGGGGATTAGGCTGATGCATTTACATAAGGATTTGACACAGAGGATCAGTTCATCGGTCGGTGTGTGCAGGCTGATGGACGGCCTCTGTGAGGGGCTAATAGCTGATGTTTCACAAGAGAGGGAAGCTCCTCCTTCAAAAATGCACTTCCATCTTTTTGCAAAATGCTGCTTGGAGAGGCCAATTCCTTCTTGATCTGTTCAGTGATCACCCTAAACCCTAAAGCATGAGATACAGGGCTGCCCTGATTATCCTCTCGGTATTTTTACATCTGAAGTAGTAAACTGGAAAGTAACTGATGAGAAAAACTGTTGGATTTGAAATCAACTATCTATGCAAATACCACGCACACAAAAATATCTGGGAAGCTCAGGCATGAAAACTCTGCTATAAAGACTGGGATTAGGGTGACAAGAGGTTTTCAGATCAAAAAAGAGAGTATAGCTCATGCACATGTTTTTTAACAAACACCACTTGGGCTGCACTGAAACGGTTGATGTACCAAAGCCCTGTGCAGGTATGTGAGCATAAAAGAAAGGTCCAAAATCCCAGGGTGTCTCCTATGACACCTGCTAATACAGCTTGTGAATGTGAGGCACTAAAACACAGAGTCCTCAGTTTCACCATCAGATCAAAAGTTCACTCCAACTTAGTCTGTTCCCTGAGCAGCTCTGCACGCTAGATTTAGCACTGCGTTAGGCAGGTACATTTCCACTTCAGTTCACATGCCTCAATCTTCCTCGACTTTAGCCCTAGGAACAGAGCGGCCCAAACTCTCAAAAGGTAGTTGTATTTCTTGGTGCCTCCGAGCTTTTTCTTAGGGAAGAAAATGCACAAACCAGTAACACTTTCTGGTCTTGAGTTTAACAGCGGATCCTTTGGTGTAGTCACGTATCCGTTTATCCACATTAGTGTGCCTTCCCCCAGTGAACTGTAAATATTGAGTGTTAGGGTCTACTTGTTTGGTTACTGCGTAGCACCTTGTGTAATTAAACTACCCCAAAGCATAAAATTAACAACTGACTAGAATTGATACATGATGATTTATAATTGAAATAAGAAAAAAGTCCTGCAAAAGCAGAGCTTACAGCTTCAGTAATTTAGGAATGTAGTCACTGGCCACCGTTAAATATAATAGTATTAATACAAGAGACCAGCTTCAGGGGTTGCCAGTTTCCTTGCCTGTCCTCTGTTAGTCCTTAGCACTGCTCCTCAAACTCTGCAGGGCACCTCCACACACGCTAACTTGCAGGAGATACTCATGCACTTAAATGCTTGATGCATCTGAGCCAGCGTGCTCAGCACTCGGTAGCACTGAGACCCAGCACGTGGCTGATGCTGGCGCTGGCTTGTGAAGTCCACCTACTCCAGAAGCACAAGCCAAGCAGCACTGATGTCCCCTGTCACCTCTTCCTCTGTACCTTCTTGTGCCAGTCTGACCCTAAGTAGAAATCAGCTGAATAACAGACTGACAGGCTACACAGGAGCAGAAACGAGAACCCAGGAGTGCATAAACCCAAGTGCCCAGATCATTAAATCACAACCTTTCACCTCTGGAAGCTACTAGTTGTTTGTATTTTGCAGGAGAGATCTCCTTTATCTGAGGAGAGGTGTGTCCTGAGGTAGAGGAAAAGTCATTAGTAGCTGTTTCATAGACGTGACCTGTGCAGCGTATGATTATTACAAAGGATATATGTGATTATGATGATGATGGATGGTCATCATAATGATTGGAATCAAGAACAATGATTCATGAATCTAAAACCCAGTCACACGTGTTGCTTTTATAGAGAACCCGGTAAGAGCCTGCCTGAACCAGAAGCGGAAATGGTGCCTTTTACAGTTTATTCCCGCGTTCCTGAAATAACAGGCCACTTCGGGCGCATGCTGTTACTTCCCTGACTCGGGGAGGAAAAGATGGATGTTAGAGAAGCCATAAATAGTATCTGCTAGTGCTCCCTTTTCTATTATATTGACTTTGATTCAGCTCCCTGCAATTAACAGGAACAAGCGAAAGACAAATAGAATTATCCCAGCTGTTTGTGGCGGACAGACCTGGCCTCCCAGCTGAGAGCTCTTTGTGCTGCTGAGAGCGTCACCAAGCAACCAGCCCTTGCAGCTGCCAGACTACAAAAAGAAGTGAAAGCATGACTTATGGAAAGGAAGCACATGGGAAGGTTGGGACTGAATCAATCTCCGCTTTGTCTCCTGCCTAAATGTGGCACCAGATACAAGAAGAGATCACCCTCAAAGGATCTCACCCGCTGAGGGGGCAGAACCCGGACACTTATTCTGTTTAAGAAGCCAGACCCTTGGAGTGCTAAACCCAGGTATCCTGAACGTGATCTCTGGGTGCAATGACAAGAAGAGAGATTGAGTCTGTTACGATGCTACTGAGACTTGGTGTTCCTCATCGATCTTAGCTGGTGGTCCAAAAGGCAGCAGAAGGTGGCCCACAATACAGCTGCCAGAATGACTGTATTGTCCCAGTGGTAAGTCAAACCCACATATAAGTCAAGTGGAGGTGAATAAAGATTGTCTGATAATTGGAACAATATGGCAAGGAGAGCAAAGCAAACAGGCAAATCCCCAAGCACTCAGGCAGGGAATGAATAAATGGGAGGAGAAAAAATGGACAGATAGATGAACATTCAAACTGTGCTCTGTGTTTTACTGACTGCTCAAGCAACGTTAGCTGTTGGAAAATGGGTAACAGACATTCTTCCTACAGAATCTAGGCACTCCTTCGAAAAACAAGGGCTGAGAAACCCTGACCGATACCATCCCTGACCTGTATCATCCCCCCAGCTGCTGGCAGTACCAATGTCTCATAACTGAGTCGTCTCCTGTTTTACCACAAAACAGCTAAGACAAAAACGTGTGAAAACTTTTCAAACTTGAACATTAAAGACAAATAGTCAAAGTCATTTCGGCCTCCCAGTGAGGTTAAACGTGTCAAGGCAAACCTGTCTGAAAACACCAAATGAATTGCCTTACCCTGGGTCACACGCTGCGGCTGACCCCAGGATTGATGCCAGGGGCTCTGAGACCCACCTTTGCTGCTTCAATACCTGAAGCACGCTGCCTCTCCTCCGTGACATATATAACTGCCACCTTCTGGTTTTGAGAGGAAGAAAGTCTTTGGTGAGCTACACTTAGAAGAAAAAAACAAGTTGTTTTTCACTGGTATTAAAAATGATGAGGTCTGTAAATTAGTGCTCAGTGTATCGACTTTCAGCCCAACTTTATTTTTCTGTGTTTATTGTCCATTTTACACTAAATTGAACACTTCGCACACGCAACTGGAAACAACCCAAACAATAAATGTCTGGATCAGACGGATTTTTTCCAGCATCTATTTTCTGGAAGAAAAAGCATTCTCTAGAAACAGTGTAAAATGGAGCTGTTCTGCACTGTTTAGCACTAAATCACTACCTGCTGCCAAGAGCAGTGCAAAAACTTTCTGAAGAAGCTCATGAAATGGATAAAAATTCAAGGCGGGGGGTGGGGGTGGGGGGGAAGCAGACATTTCAAAAGCTGTTCTCCATTTTAAAACTGCAAGAAATGCCAAGATTGTAAAGATCTCCGTTGCTTTACAGTGCTAAAAATACCATTCGCCAACAACTCTAGCGAGACTTACACAAAATTCAGCCAGCCTTACGGCTTTCATTTTGATGGGGAAAAGTACACATCATTTTGCAACCCTGGGTGACTAGCGGTGTCTAAAATGAAGAAAATCCCCAGCACCATTTACTCTCAAAGTATTAAAATTCACTAGAAGCAAAAAGATGCCTCAAATTTCAGCTGGTATTAAGAGATGTAAGTTCTTGTTTCTAATCCATTATGAAGGGCTTTCAAGCAGGCAAGAATAACATTCTTAGCTCCTAATGTTGGCTATCTGACTTGACTCTTTGAAACACTCAATTTACATGTAATCCTGCAGCCTGCCAGCAGTTGATAAGGTTCCTGATACGTGCTCATTTGAGAAAGGGAAGTTTAGTCCTCTTACCGCCTTTCTGGAGAGCTGAGCTCCACAATGGAAGGCTGCTCAGGTTTAAGGTTTCAAACAGATTTTTGCTTCACTGCAAATGCTTCTCGGCGTTTGTCACCAAATAATTTATCTGCTAGGTTTAAAATTCTTGACAAAGTTGAAATGGCTGCACTACATTTTTTCTTGTTTCCATTATTAAAATACTTCACAAGCTCTTTTCAGTACTAGGTGCTACGGGAGAAGGGTGAAGGGCAGATTTTTTTCCTTCTCTCCAATGATACTATTTTGTAGATATAAAGACAGCGCAAAGTGAGTCATATCAAACGGATTGACATTAGTTACAAATCCTGAGTTAATGGCTCTACCACTCACCTCACTGAAGAACAGGCACGTACATACACGTCTGGAGCAAGACTTTCACAAGCGTGCTATTCTGTGCCCGAATGTAAGGAGCAGCATCACTCCACATAGTTTTGACAAGCCCATTTCATATGTGCCACCATGCAGTAGGGTGACATGGGTCACCCGCCCATAGCGAGTCAGAGTATTCCCCATCTGTAGAGCTACACATACAGCTTCTCTCAACATCTTTCATAACTAAACACCTTGGACTTCCAAAGGAAGTTAACTTGCTGGGTGCCAGGTCATCTCAACATCCCAGCCACAGGCAAACTCCCAGTTTCAAACTTGCAGGCACAAAACCATGCCAAGCCCTGGAAAGCCATGTAAGCACTGAGCACTCCATAGTCTACACACTCTGACCGTTCGTAACCTACTCCGTGTTTCACCAAGTCCCAGTTATAACGTACCGCATTAACAAAAGAGTTACCAAGCACCAGCATGAGCTGCCCCACCCCTTGTAGCTGCTTCACGAGAAGATGGGAGAGTTGCAGAGGGCTGCAGAGCAGCACAGGCACTGGAGAAACTTTTCTTCCATATTCTGAGACTCATTTGTCAGTGTGGAGAGGTGAAGTGGAAGGGTAAATGGAACACAGCAATATTTCAAAAGGCTGTTCCTTTCTGCCTGAATTTTGAATGCATACCATATGCTTTAGCATGTTGTTTCAATTCTGTGCTAAGATATTATTTACTAGCCTGCCTTGCCAAGACCAATCCTCTCTGCAGAATAGTTATTTTTAATTTAAAAGATAAGTATAAGAGTAATTTCTACCAGTGTGTGCTGCTTTGCGCTTATGATCATCCATTACGCCGCCTGTTCATCTCAGTAAATCTCTCACTTGTCTCCCAACTTTCTTTATTGCAATAATTCTTTCATCTTTTTCACCAAGTATTCCACCTCCAGATCACTCAAGAAGACAGTAGACACCACTTCTGTCTTGATACTTAATTTTTACTCTGCTAGAGTTATTTCTACCCTAGTTTCTTCTTCTAAACCTGTTTCCAACCTGCGATAGTATTTTCCCTTCTTATCGCTACCTCAGGTTCCTTAATAGGTTCTTGAGGGAGCCTTTCCTCATGATTATTTGAAGTCCAAATGCCCACTGGCTCTCCTCTTGCCAAGATTTTATTTGTTCTATTATTCTATACTAGTAGATCATCAGGGTGGAAGTTTTTCTGGCAGAAGTTATGTTTATGCATTCCTTGTCATGCCATGCTGTGTATTTCACCGTTTTAACTTTAATTTCAGTTATTTGTCTAGTACAGAAGCTCAGTTTCCCAGTGTTATTTTCACCACCAGACATACAGAGAACCATTTTTGGCCTCTCCCTCTTTGAGCAGCATCATGGGCATGAGTAAGGGCACAGGAGATTATGTCAAGAGCGCAGAGGTACAGCGATAGCTTGGAGAAATGCCTTTTTCACAGAAGCACACACAAGATGCTTCCCTAACCCGGTTAGTCCTTCCTGTTCAGAGAACCCAAATAAATGACATCTGTAGCCATAAGCTGTTCTCCCAGCCGCAGTTAGCATGGCTAGGTGTTTCATGGGGCTCAAGCTGGTCCATCACAACCAGCGAGGCAGTAGCAGCAGCAGAGCTGTGGGCCCTGGCAGCCGCAGGGGACCGAGCACCAGATAAACAGCACGGAGCAGATGGTGAGGGCAGGGGAGCAAGGGAGCAGCCCCAAGCCCTGCTCTCCCCACTGCCCCGCAGGCTCACTGGCTGCATAATTACTCCTGTGGAGCCAATAAAACTCGTTGTGTTCATTGTCCTCCAGACAAGAGAGCTCAGACCTGGCAGACTGGAAGGACTGACCTCTCACGCCGGTTCTGACTGAAGCAAAATCCCCTGGAAAAATCATTGTAACGAATGATGCATACTCTCTTATCTTCCCCAGGTCTGGTTTTTGTCTATTTTGTTCACAATTAAGTCCCCCAATTAGGCAAAAAAGAAAAAAACAGAAAAAAGAATTAGGAAAAAGCAGGCTACATCTGACACCCACTCTAGCTGAAAAATCCTTGATCTAAAGTATTAAGATAAAAAATAAGAGAAAAGCATAAGCCAATTCATACAAATTCGCCATTTATTGTAGATTATGTGGGTAATTTCAAAACTGTTAATGACAGTGAGATTTGCATTAATGTCAAAAGAATAATTTTAAAGTAAGTGAACCTTTTCAAAGTGCAGTTAAAGACTCCAGTAAACCACCTTTGGTTTATTAGATTAAGGGGAAAAAAACCCCACCAACAGGACTCAAGGATATCCCTGTCAGAGCACAATAGTCCCGGGATCTTTAACTAAAGGGAGAGTTTAGGATGCCTGGACAGCAAGTTGAGCTGCAGAGCTGTGTTCTGCACCACTCAGTAAAATGTACTGGTACACACAGATGCAGATGGACATGCTCCCAGACACCCTGCCTGCTCTCAGCCAGGGGACCAGCACCACGGCCATGGATTCAGCAAGGCCTGGCAGTACGTTCACAGGGGAGAGGGTGGGTCCTAGGGCTTGCAGCGCTCAATGCTCTGGTTATTGGCCTGGCTTATTTTTCCCTATTCAGTTTGAATTCCGAGCTAAGCCAATCTCCAGGAGCAGGCGTGCAGTTCCAGCTCTGCACGCTAATCCATTTGCCGCAGCCTGAGAAGCCCTGAACACAGCTGGAGTAGCCCTCAGCTTTCGTGGCTTGTCTCTGCGCTTCCCCACATATGCAGACCTGCCTTAGCCAAGTCTGAAAACCTGGAGGGATGGGATCCAACTTTTTTTCTCCTCAGCTCCTTTAGACATACTTTTATTACACACATTTCTGTGCCAGAATCTTTTATCATCCCTGGCAGTCCTGAGGGTGGATGGAAGCTGTTACCCTCTGCGCAGAGCTATCACCCTTCCCTTGCTGTCCCACAGACCTCTGAACGACACTGGCATCACACTTGAAAGACAAGAGGAGGGGGCTTTTGACAACCTCTCATGCTCATCTGGGCTCTTTGCAGGATGGATTAATTTCCTTAGCACTTGAGGTCCATCAGGATGCACGAACTACATACAAAGAAGAATGATCACTGCTTCAGCTCTGTGTGCAGTTTCAGGGACAGGAAAGGAAATAGAGCTGTGCTGGGTGACAGCTCTATGGTGCTGTTCCTTACCAGCCTCTGCTACCAGGCTGCATGTCTTCACCCACATCTGGTGCAGACTCTTCCTAAAGAAAAGTGTAAGTCTGAGCTGTGCCATCACTTACCTGCTGCAGAGTGAAAACAGCCTTTTGATCGAAGGCCAGTAAAAGCTGAGAAGGGAAGAACTGGTTTCAGGCAGACAAGAAGAGGTGGAACTTGCAGTAAAACATGGACTCTGGCACCAACTGCCACCAGATTCTCAAGGTGTCTCGCACTGAACTCAGGAGTATTCACACACTCTGTGAGCATGGGAGATGTGAGCAAACATACTATATGTCATGCCACTCACAGCCTAATACTAAGGACCTTGGTGCACCCGAATAAGCAAGACATCTCCCCATCAAAAACTGGGAAAATACACATATTTGATTATTCTTTGTAATCACAAGAAGTAAGCCATTTACTAGAGTTCATGCATTGAGGCAGGCACTTGCTCAGAATCCACTCAGCGTAACCTGCTCCCTCTCAGAGCAGGAGGGACCACCATTCACACTGGTGGGATTTCTACTTGAGCACCAAAAAGGAACCAGAAACTTAGTTTCATGTGACAGTACAAACTAGCAATGGAAAAAACTACATGGCTTTCTTGGCCTGTCTCAGCTCCCGATATTCAACCTAATTTCCCTTGCTCATTTTCAGCCCCGCTATTGCTAGATAAACCCTCTGGCACTACAGTGAATAATCCTCTCCTCTCCTGGGATTCAGAGTGAAAAAGGAACACGTCACTCTGGATGACAGAAAGAACTGCCAAAATAAAGATTGCTAGTGAGGATTGAATTTCCAGCGTACATCTCTTTCAGGGTGTGAATAGCACCAGGATTCAGTAAGAGGGGCCATGTACTTCTGGGTCACCAGGTCAGGTCTGACTGCATCTTTCAATAATTTTGACAGCCTGCCATCTGTGACACAAGTAGCAGGTGTTCGTGTGGAGCCTGCTCAGTACATGGCCACTAGCAAGACTTATGTTTCTAGAAAAGCAACGATTTTCAGCAAGCAGCAGCGCAGCTCTGGAGCCTGCTTCTGGACTTGGGGCCTCACTGCCTGAAGAGGACAATAGACTCGCCACAGCTTTAGCCAGTATTGGCATTTTATCCCAACGAACACACAGCACCGAAGCCTTGCGGGGTGGCAGGCGGGAGCTCAACGCCTCCTCCAGAACCTGAGGCTGAGGCAAAGCAATGGCAAAACCTCCCACCGAAGCCTGCAACATGATGGTCTCCTCCGCTGTCTCCCCTTGCTCTGCAACATGCTTTGGGGAGCTGATTGGAGACTGCCCTGATGGCAACGAGCTCAGTTTCAACGCTCACTGGAGAAGAGATTTGATCAAGACCGTAGCTGCTGAGATCAGGCTGCTTCTGCTTTAACAAGTGCAGGAGTTGGAACTCACGGTGTTCCAGACAGACCCCTTTTCACTCAGGCTCTGTGGCCCACAGACCTAAGTAAACATAAATTAATAAGCATAAGGTTTCTGAATAACATCTCAGAAAGTCTTCTGAATATTTTATCCGAAGTACTTAGATACACATTCATGGAAGCTTGGCTTATTCATTCTAGCGAAGGATAAAATCCTTACGGGATACCTGAGGACTAATTGGTTTTGTCTGTGTTAGTGTCTAGTCATATCATGAATCAGGCAAGGCTGAATTTCCAGCTTAGACTAAGAGCTCCCGGAAGATAGAGAACTAGGTTGTGTTGTCTGGCGGTGTAAGTGACTTGGGTTCAGAAGTTCTTCAGCCCATGCATTATTACTAACCCTCCTTGCAAGACACATGGCTGTTAGACAGGAATAATCTCATGCAAACACCCTAAGTCAGAGCAGGCTGCAAAAGCAATGAGAAGGAGCGAAGCTGGGAGTTAATCCTCACCCTGAGCCAGCTATCAGGGGAGGTGGCTATGGGCAGAGATCCCGCCCTGCACAACCCCTCTGCTAGTGCTTGCGATCTAGACCTGTCCTCTTGGTATCAAAATGGGAGATTTATGCAAGACTGCCAAACCTCAGCAGTTAGCAAGAACTGAGAAGATGCTGAACAGATACGGTTTTATTGTTACGGCTTTATGCAGCAGGGAGGGAAGATGGGACTCGCCTCTCCCCTACTCGCACTGGCAGGAGGCAGGGTACGAAAACACTTGCACTTATCTCCTGCCTTCCCTCCCCTTTGCTTTGGGGCTCGATCCCAGCTTTACACGAGTGCTTGAAACTGCTTTGTCCCAGGGTTGCTTCAGCGTGGTTTTCCAGTATCCAAAAGGGCAGCAATTACAAAGTCTCAGAAGGACGAGGAGTTTCTGACATCCTACCCCTTGACAGATGTAATAACACAAACCAATTTGCTTGCTTTGGAACCTTGAACCTCATGCCTCAGGGTGTAACTTAACTATCTCCAGGGCTCTGGAGGGAATCTTTTCCCTCTGATCTTTCAGCAATGCAGATATTACTAGGTGCATCATGGAGGTATTTGCCGCCTTCTCGAGCATCAGTTACAGATTACAGCTGTGGAAACATTTGTATATTGTGGTACAAACCTTGTTCAATGTCACATTGATACAATTTCATTGATATAATCAATAGAGCTGCACTATCTTGGCAGAGTCTGGCTAGCATTGACGCTTCAGCGATGAAATTTTTATGGGTTTGTTTCTAAATACCAGCTTTAAATCAGGGCAGCAGCTCCAAAGTGTGGTTTG
Organism: Bucorvus abyssinicus; assembly: GCA_009769605.1. Classification (NCBI taxonomy): domain Eukaryota; kingdom Metazoa; phylum Chordata; class Aves; order Bucerotiformes; family Bucorvidae; genus Bucorvus; species Bucorvus abyssinicus. The sequence continues at coordinate 3,025,079 of CM020039.1, read as the reverse complement.
TTTCTCCAGTGCAGCTTGTATGGACGCATCTCAGGTAGCGTTTTAGTAGCAATGCAGTACTAGGAGCTGCTTTATCAACTACTCTGTTGGCTTTGACCCCGAAGTCCCAATGTTTAGCCTGTTGGGAGCTTAGCCATCCTGCTTCTCCCTCTGTGGCTGCTGCCCTCTCTCACTGCAAGTCATCCACAATGAAGTGGCAACTTCTTCTCTGGCCAGGAGAGGTGGGCTGGCCTCCTGGGCATTTGCATCAGCTTTGCAAACAAAGATGAACTTCGCTCATCACCTGCCTCATGAAATCCTTATCAAAGCAGAGGCTGCTAGAGGGGACCATTTTATTAAGACTGGAAATTCTTTCGGGAGCACAATCACAAATGCCCTGACATATGAAAAACGTATGTAATTTCATCCGATGAGACAGCTAACACTCAGACAGAGCAGGAGAGCTTTGTCTGGGCTAAGTAAAAGCCAGTAAGTAGCTCATGTGTGATTCTCGCTGTGCTTGAAGATTTCAAAGTCCAGAAGAGATCGTTGCATGTTACCATGGCTAAAAACACATTCAGTTCCCTGCTTGTTGACCAGAATATCTGTATTTATGTGGAACTGAAGCATACAAGCTTCTCTCCCTCTCCACCCTCTGAACAGCACCTTATTCTGCTTATTTGATGAGGCTAATTGATGGGTCCAGAATGGGCTATTTAGTTAACTGAAACATAGGAACACATCAGCTGGAGAAAAAGCAGAAGGAATTCCATACCACAGGAAACATCTTAATGCTAAAGTACAACTGAACATGCCTGATGATTTTCTGGTCACTCCAGAGTACCACCCACTCATCCAATCACACAACACACACACACAAAAGAAAAAAAGGACTGCTACATCTCTTCATGTACTTGCTGAACAACTCACAGACTTTAGAATGCGAGACAGCGCAGGAAAAGAGGAGTTCAGTATGTACAGAAGACATAAGCTTTTACAGGTCCCTTCTTAAAAGCAGGCAGGAATGCGGACAGACACCACCTGCAAAGCAAGGGGCAGAAAGGAGAAGATGGGTCCTGGGCCATCAGTGAGGAAGCAGCCTCCTCTTCTCCAGAAAAACACCTACTTACTGTACTCCACGGTGAGAAAGAAGCTCAGGCACAAACAGGGCAGTAAATTCCCACGACACTGGCAAAGTCTAGTTCAGACTATTGCATTCAAAAATATCTGAAGGCAACTTCATCCACAGGCTCAAATTCTGTTTTCTAATTTGGTTTATTAACGACACGAGGCAGAAACTCTCATCATGTGCTTAGAAAGTAGCCAGTGCTCCCAGGAATCCAGACTTATTTGGGACACTGGATATAAGTAAGAGTTTAAGAAAAGAGAAAGAATCTACCAAAACAACTGTTTCCCAACATGATCCACAGATCAGACCAAATTCAGTCCTGCATATGTACATATTAATTATATATGTTACACATCTCAACACACCAGCAGTCGTGGTTAGGAAACCAAGTGCTAAATTTGATCCCCTGCAGTAGTTGTTTAATGCACTGAATTCTTTGACCAATACCATTTCCTACACGGCCATGGAAGTTTAAAAGTTAAATCTCTATTGTGATTCTCTGTCATGACTCATTTTTGGTCATCAGCTTGAAGCCCCTTCTGAGTTCCAGCGTGTCCATCCAGAGGTGATGTTATGCTCCAAGGAGGTGAGGAGTTTGAGTACAGACAAGACACAAAGCATTTAGAAATACATGCAAGACCAAGCTAAACAAAAACTTGAGCACAAGATGCTGATTTTACAGTTTCAAAAGGGCCATATTTCTAGAGACAACCCAAGACATAAAAAGAAATGAAATTTCCTTAAAAAAGCCCTAAGCTCACTGTTGGTTTGAATTGTTACATTGATCCAAACACACCCCATCCAGCTCTCAATTAACTGCTTTCGCACTCCACATGCAGCAGGTCTGCAGTTCATGGAAATGTAATTATTTACCCATCCCTCTGTCATTGCCACCACTGTCTGTACTTCTAAAGCATCTTGATTACTCTACTGATGAGCACCATGGAAATGTCTATAAATAAAATAATCATCTCCCCTCATTAAGTTACAGCTCATGGACTGAGGAAGGATGATTTTCCTTTGTATGTTCCTTTTGTACATTTTATCATTTCACAACAGAGGGAGTAACGTGCCTCTGATGACACTCCAAGAGACAGACTGTCAGGATTCTTGTCAGAATTTCAGCTTTGAGCAGCCTGCAGTTTTGCATGAATATTTTCTCCTGAAAATAAAGTACTGTTTGTCAGAGTTAGGCATTCAAGAATCTCTTTCTAATGTCAGACTCAGACATGCAAAAACCTCTAATGTCATGTCAGAAGGTCAGATTTTATGGAGCAGGAATGTCATGGAAATCCTAACAGCAAACAATGCACCCACAGCAGAAGCTTCTAGCTCGAGTTGCAACACTAAGAACACACATAGGTGGAAAATTTCAAATGAACCTAGCTTAAAAAACACCCCAAACGTTGAAGGAAACCTTCCAATAAAAACAGTCTTGGTGAATGAGGTTTGCTCATCAGGAAGCTTCAACAGCAACTGATGCCACAAACAAATATCAAACATTCCATTATTGGCAAATCACAAAATCTCACTCTTTTCAGTAACTGCAATACTGTGGGTACCTTTGCCTATGGTGAAACTCCCAGTGGTGTCTCTTACACACAATTTCATAAAACGGGGAATTACAAAGCCAGCAAAACAAGGTAAATGTGATGTCTTTACTCAGACTTCACTGAAATAGCATTTCTGCAACAAAAACTGAGGGTGAAGTTGTCAGGTTGTCCCAGTCCAAAGGGCTGAATTAAGGCACCAGTCTGTACAGCTATTGGAGCCTGACGTGAGGAAAACGAGGCTGCCTGTTATTTTTGATTCAAGAAGAGTCGTGTATGGTGTGGTGCCTGCTACAGACAGCAGTTTGCAGTAGGAATTGCTAAATTACATCGATCTTTGTGCCCCTGGCTCAGCTGTAGCTCCATGCAAGGCAGCCTCTCCACGAACAAACTGGAGCCTGCCCTGCAGCAGCACTGCTCCAGGCCGTCTGTAACTGGAGAGCAAGCAGCGTTTCCCACATTCCCACTTTGGAACTAATGCAATTTCACAGGCTGGTCCAGTCACCAGCCACAAGCACAGTTCAGTTTATGGGCTGGTTTGGTCTTGCTCTCCAGTCAGAGCTGGAGGGGGAAACCCCAGTTACTCCTTTAACTAGCTAAGAGGTGGAAATGAGAACAGTTTGATGGAAGCTCATGGGGCATCCCTGTTTCTGCACACTGTCCAAAGCAACATCTCACCTCCAAAACGCTGGCTATTTTCAAAGAACTGAGGCAATTTACAGGTCCAGATTAAGATCCTCAGTCACAACTGTGAAAGCAACAGGACTCTGCGTCAGCACGAGTAGGCAACTGCTTTCAGGCCAGATCCATCTATTAAACCCTTTGTAAAGCTGCTGTGATTCAAAACTCCTGGTCCTGTGCCCACATACTATTTCCTCAGTGAGGAAGAAACATTTCACTCTCCCCTTCCTCTTTCCGCAGCCACTTCCAAGGTTTCCAGTACATGACTCCCTGAACCACTCCTTATTTACAGCATGCTACTAAATCTATGGACAGTCTAGCTGGGAAGTCACCCGCTCCCGTATAAACTGCATCTTATGAAGACAAACTGCTGGGCTGAGACAAATGGTAAGAAAAGCTTTGGTAGACAGATGGGATTTTTCTATATCTGAAGCTAGAAGCAGCCACTAGCTAATGTGCAGGGTACAGAGGTTGGAACAAAGCAAGAATATCAGACAGGTTAGGGTGACATGCTACCTGCAGCAACCAGCCACTGCATCTGTGCAGGACACTTCTATGAGCCTGTATTTGGGGTCAGAAGGATGAACGCATTCATATGTAACAAACATCTGCATATTAGTTGGATGCATTGTCTAGGATTGGCATGGTATTTCAAGAGCCAGTATTTGAGTATTTTTCTCCAGAAATAGGAAGGAGAATTAATTTAAAGCAATAGCATCAATCCCTAGAACAGCCAGAGACCAGACCAGCCCCGCCCCCCCCCCCCAGGAGCTGTGCTGCCTCACTCCAGAAACTGGAGCAAGAAAAATAGTGACAAAAAAAAGATCATCCCTCAGTTACAGAAGACATTGAACTGATAAATCAAGCTCATAGCTGTCCTTGAAGCATCTAGCTCTCCCCAGTCCCCAAAGTTATCCTCCACATTCCTTTAAGGGCTTTCATAGATACAGCAATATGAAATGGCTTATTGCCATGTAGCTGCTAACAAGAGACACATGTTCCCTTCAGTTCCAGGAAAATGTAGACATGAAGCATACTATGATGACCCACTAAATATTTTAGACCCAAGTCCCTTTCTGCATTCAGTCTCATGCATTCAGTCAAGAAAATGCAACACAGTTTCATGCTTTTCCTGCTAATGACTGAGCAGGCCAGAATAGCATGCTTGGATCAATTAGTTTATCTTCGCGAGCCTTCATCTGAGGGCAAGGAAAGACAACCAACACGTTTTCACTTTGTGAATCCAAAGCCCAAGAGTTCTTGCAATTACTTCAGAGCCAAATCAACTGGTGGCCATGAGCCGAACTCTCCACGTTATTTATTTAGCTAGTCTGGAAGACACGCAACGCACGCTGGCGTGCGGGATGGAGCATCTGTTTCACTCAGACGGTTGGCTACATTCTTTACTTGATATTAATATCAGTGAAAATTTAGTAACTTAACCACTGGTATGAGAAGCCTGACTTCTAAGAGAACAGATGGCAGTGATCATCTCAGGTTAATTTTAGGCTTCAAAAATTGTTCTGAGTCAGCAAAGTCTGAAGGTAAGAGGAAAAAAAAAGGCATAACATCTGTAAAATCTCCTACCTGTTTCCCATCCAAGGTGTACAGCTTTTTGACCACTCCTGTCTCCAGTTTTATAGCTTCAGTGATATCGGTGAGAACTTGCTCAAATGAATGGGCAGTCTTCTTGTTCAAGAGGACACGGACGGCCTTCCGGGGCTTCACCCCACTGCGGATGATGGTTACCAGCTTGGGACGCACAAAATCTTTGTTCTCCTTTGCCTGGGCGCTGTTGCTGCTGGCCAGAGACTGAGGTGCTTTCTGGTTGGCAGATGTCTTCACATTGACAGACCAGTTGGGATTAACGTTCTTGGTGTATTCTACCTTCTTGAAGAAGTTGTCAGATGAGCAGACGTAACTCTCCCCTTGCAAGAAAGAAATGAACAACAGTCTAATTCTACAGTTATTACCGTAAGACTGCAGAAAAACAGACACTATACATTTCCCCCCATTAATCATGCAGAGCATTAATAACTGTTTTCATTAGCACTTCCCTGACAGCTTGTTATTAAAACATTTTGTCTTGTTTCAATGTTATATTTATGCTTTTTTAAAATATGACTAGTATTCCCCAAAGTAAGCAAGGCAGCGACAGCTTGCATCAGCAAATACACGTTACTCAGTCACATGAACCAGGGGTTACAAAAGGATGAGTTCTAAAGGTGTTTAAGTATCTGAAGATGCAGCTAAGCTGTCTAAAAGCTCCTAAACACCAAATTCATTTAATCACCTAAATTATTTTGTAAATTTGCCAGCTTCCTTTCCATCTCTACAGACCTAGCTACTACTTCAGGCTGTCATGCCCTGCCAAGAGGATATCAACGTTCATCCACAAAGCACCGTTTGTGTCACGCCCAAAAAATAACAAAAATCTGGTACTGAATAGTCTCTACCAAAAGCAGCTTTGATAAATCTAGCAGGCGTAACAAATATGCTCTGTTATAGTGTCAGTGGTTTATTAGAGGACAGACCTAGAGGCAGCTGAGATAAAACACTACGCCAAATACCACTGCTTACTTTTATATGGCTGGTACCAACCCAAAATACATTAAATCCAAATTTAGATGTGGTAGAGAAGGGTTACACAGTCTTGTTAGCAATTCACAAAAAAGCCTTCCCCTATCCCATCCAAAATTAGTTTCAAGCTTTGTCTGCAATTTACAGAATCCCATCTAAGGTTTTGGGAGCACCTTAAAGAATTTGTAGGATCTTCTTTTGCGCCTGCAAATCTGATGGATGCTAGAAGAGTTATTACTAGAATGAGACTGTAAACCAGCATCCCTAAGGGAATGTAGCTGTCTAGTCTGGAATGACTCAGGCTGCTGAGTACTTGGGGAGGCACTGAAAAAGTCAGTCATGGCTAGAGGAAGAAGCTTTTGTCTCACCATTAGATAAAATTTTAATAGGAACTGAAGTATAACCTGGGTACCTCTAGGATCTTATGGAGTTTCTTTCTGTGTTTTATTGGCCTGATCTTACAGAATGAAGTTCTTCAACTGTTACGATAGGTTTGAAATCAAAATATAATTTAACTATTTTGAAAAGATGCTTCTTTATATAGACACACTGGCTGCATTTCCTTATGTGTTCCCTGCTGCAAATGCCAGGGCCTGGACATCTTTGAAAGACTACCCAACGTCTGGGTCTGGCTTTCCCCTACAGGATCTCTAGGGCAGGATTTGACATCCAGTTGGCAAAGGTGTAAATATGGATTTTGCCACTGATTTCCACAGAACTTTACAGTCCAGGCACGTAACATATCCAGTACAGTGTTCATAGTCATCCTTCTGCTGACTAAATGGCATTTTGGATGGAGGCACTGAGATGATCCCTTCGTAGAACACACGGTGAGACCTCTAACAGGTCCACAAGAAACATAAGGCTTTAATAGTCTTAAAACAATGGTCTGTGCAGTATTTATGACCTTATTACTGCCTGGTGTTTGATGCCACACGCAGCCATAGAAAAGATGCGGGATGGTAACTTATTTTTAAAATCTGACAGTGTAGCCAGTTTGCCAGAAAGGGATGTGTACTCATGGTGCTCACAGCACGAACTGCAGCTCTTCTCCATCTCCCAGTTGCATAAAATGACCAAACTCATTTATCAATGGGAAGCAGATATTCCATTTTCCCTTCTGAAGATGGAACAGAAATACAGAAGGGAGAAGAGACCTAACAAGGGTCATGATGAACACTGTCAGCTGGGCATTTTATCAACTAGTGTACTCCAAACTAACACAATAATCCCACCAGGAGGTTCTGTTGGCTTGAACAAACAATAAAAATCTATATTTGAGGCATGTATCCTGCCAGCAAAGGCCCTCAATAAACCGACCATGTAGGACCCATAGCCGAAGTTCTAATTCCCGACATTTCTTGAATCCAACTCAACAGAAGCATAAAGATAGCCCACAGAGTACTATACATTATAGAGAATTCCCACTGGAGATATTGTTTTCCAGAAGCATTGAATACTTTAAATCTTTCTGATTAATAAGTGATAAGTTGTGGTTTATTCATCTGCTTCAGCCAAGCAACACCTGGTGCGGAGGGGGCCTGAGCTTCTCTCCAGTTTCACAACTGAGTGTGAAGCGCAGCAAGGGGAGTTTGGAATTAGCCCTCCTAAGAACCTGAGCCCCCCCAGCCCCATAGCCCTGGGTGGCAGAGGCTTTGTTCTCAATAGAACTGTAGCTTTATCCTCCGAGAAAGGGGATTTCTGTGTTTACTTGTAATACTAGGAATAAGTGATACGTTTTGAAGTAAGCAGAAGAGATTATCGGTCTGTGTGGTAGAGAACTATTACTCTCTGTTCCAGCTGAATCGTTTGAGATTCCTCCCTGCACACCATAGCTGTCTAGTGTATTTACAGCAGCGCACACTGAAGGCAATCGTGGCAGGAAGGCAAAACTCCTCTCCCAGGCTTTGTTTCCACAAACGCGGTATTAGGTAGTTGTGCAAATATATACACTGGCCCTTCAAAATATGTTCACAGTCACAAGCAGAAAATGTAATCTGCCCTTTCTCACTTTGTCTCATTTAACCCAAACCTAGCAAATATTTTACTGAATTCTAAAACTGGCCAGAAATTTGCTTGGAGCGACACTTCAGAGCTGCAGTTGAGAACAGCAGCTCTTTTCAGCATCCCTTCTGCCATATAGCTCCAGGGAAGAGGAGCTTTTCTTTCCTTCCTCCCTGACCTAAAGATGTAACCTGAAGTTTTAACTTAATTTAAAAATCACCTCAACTGATGCCTTCCCAAACTCAGTTTATGGCCTTCAAATAATAGCAAAATTATCATTCAGGTTCCTCAGCGAGGCACATCCCTTTTACCATTGCTGTTCCCATTTTTTACTACCACACTTCCCAAACCTTATCATGAGGTGGTGGCAGGACTGGGCAAGCGTGGGCTGTGACTTTCCAGCTCTGAACAAGCGTACTGTGGCCAGATCACAAAAGCGAGCAATCTTAGGGGGAATAGTGCTACTACCATAGAAAGAGGAGTGGTTTTGTGGTTTCGCTGCTGCATCTACGCTAAGCCTATAATGGGAAGTCGAGGTGTACAACTGTGTTGGTCAAATATAAGCACAAGACACAGCACGGCTGCTAAAACATGCACAGCGTGACAGAAAGGAAGGGGAGGAAATGGAGATTTTGACACAAGCACAAGAAACAACTTCAAGAAGTTTATTGCTCCCCAGCCCTAAGCATAAAAATCTGTGCACAAATATTTTCAGGAACACATCTTGAGGGAGTGAGCAGCTGTGTGCACGTGTAGAAACCCAGCTATAAGCTGTGAGAAGGTTCAATGATCAGCCATGTCATTACTTCCAAACCAACCCCAAAGAGACACACTCACACATTGGGGGTGGGAAGCTTTTGTAAGAGTGCCAAGATCCAGTCTGCTGCCGAACACCACGCTGTGGGCATGACACCAGTGGTGCCAAGGACAGCGTTTTTTTGTAGCGCAGTGCCAGGTCAGTGCAAGACGCCCTTTCTGCCCAGCAAAGCCAAAGCCCTGCAGGATGATGTGCCCTTGTCATCATGCCAGTGTTCTCCAGAGGTGTCACAATTTCTACTGTGCCGCCAGACCCGCCAAGGCATTTATTTATTCCTCTTTCCTGCCCTTAGCAACAGATGGCCTGACTATAAACCTTTGACCCTAAGCCATGACCAGCATATTTGCCATTTGAAGCCACGGCTGGTATCACACTGGGTTATTCTGGCTACAAGTACATTACACATCACTGTGCTACCAGTTTGATAGAGGCACAAGGCGATTATTCAGCTCCTAAAGAAGGGATGATCTCAGCCAAGATAAGGTCTGCCTTAGAGAAGGTTTCTTAGAGAAACTCTAAGCTCAAGATGAGCACTAATCCTTCAACGCTCTTACAGCAGCTCCTTATGACAACACCAAAATGACAGGCTGCGCTTTCAGAAGAAGTTATCCTTTCTCAGCACGCACCAGCAAATTTTCAAGTATAATGAACTGCGGGCAGAAGTCTTGCGAGAAAAATCAGGAAAGCTGGATTGAGGCCATTTTTAAAGCATAACTGCTAACAGTTCCTCCAAAAACAGGCTCTGTGGGCTGCAGTCAATTGTGCTGGTTGTTAGCTCTGCTGTTGCAAAGTTGAGATTGTGCTACTGTGTCCAGCTTTCATGTTTCATGGGATTTACTATGACTTCAATAGGAGTTCAGTGGACTTATTAGCTTGCAGAGTTCATTACCGATGGTGTTAAAGTAGGCCTTTAGTTTCAAATGCACGAACTTCCCGCTACTTTACGCATTAAAAAGGATCTTCCTCTGCCTCAAGACCTACACCACCATGGCAAAACAAGCTCTGGAAGAGTTTCCTTCCCTTGACTCTTCCATGGAGAGCTCTCCCGTGAGAGAGAAGCACTTCTTGTTCTGCTGAAAAAGTGAAAGAAATGCATGATTACCACATCACCTTCAAAAGCACAGCATGGCCATGACACAGAACCACACGGGTAAGTTGTGTTACATAGGATGTAATTAGCCAAGCTCTCAGGACAATGGCCATAGAAAACAATGCCACAGGTTACCAAGACTTCAGTACTGGACTTCATGAATTTCAGTTTTTCAGGCAAACTGGAACGCGCACACACTGGGTGGAGTTCTCAACATACTATAAACCCCTCAGTCTCAGCACACACCAGGCTCCGTACAACTCCAGGGCGGGGTCCCTCCTATGATTACTTTAAACACTCCTGGAAAAGATTCTGGAAAAGATTCCCCAGGGCCTGAGAGGATACAAAAAGCTTGGAAACACTTTGTGGAATATCTCACACAGCCCAAGAACATTTGCCATGAGACCCCACTGAGCAAAACAAAATCCTGTCCACCTTTTTCTAGTGTTTGACCTGAGGCAAGAACAAATTCCAGACGAGTAGCCCAGCACAGGACAAGGGCATAAACCCACCCTTGGATGGGCCCTCTGACCACAGCGCAAGGGGAGCTGTGCCCTGCCAAACAGCCTGAGCACACCAGGGGCTCAGAAGGGAGGAGCTCTACAGCTTCAACTAAATGCTGAGTCTCTCAAGTTCTTGTTTTAATCTTTGTCTGCATTTCAGCATTTACTGACTGTGTTTAATCCATGTTGTATTTTATGGGTTTATTTCCACATGTATTTCTGACCCTGACCACACTTAATTCACATGAAATCAGCCGCTGACAGAAGCAGGTCTAAAGTCCACTTATAATGAAAAACCTGAAAGGCACCAGTACCTCCAAACCACTGACCAGACCCTGAATAAGGCTCAAGAAGGGGATGAAAGCACTTGAAGAAGAAAGCTCAAAGCTCTGATTTCCATCTTTGTCTTGATTATGGATTTTGGACAAATAAGTCAAACTGCTTTTCTGCATCTCAGTTCCTCATTGGTAATAACACCTTCTTCCACTTTGACATGTCCATACCATAATCTCCCCAGCCACGAGCTCACTCCTTACACATTTAAATAGTGCCTTGCATAGCAGAATGTCCTGTTGGATGAGCGCCTCTAAATACATTCTGACAAAGGACTAATCTTTGTAAGTGGGAATTTGGCTTCTGAGGCAGGGTCAGTCTGTCCCTCCAGAGGAAACAAACCAGTCCCCACCAGCACTGCGGTTAACTTGGAGCTGCAATGGCTTCAGCAGCCCACAGTCTGCCTTGTGCCTTTCCCTCACCCTCAAGTTGCCCTTTACTGTCCCGTTCATTATGTCAAGAAACCACTAGTGGGGCCACATGGGAAAGCAGCAAAATTATGGAGTGGACTGAAAGAAACCTCTTTTGTTCCATAAAGAACTCATTTGTGGGACAATGGGAACAGCAAGTTGCAACCTGCGTTTGTAACACATGGCCAAGAACAGCGTTTCTTAAGCCATCTTTGCTGCTGAAGTCAATGCATAACATCAGCTTCCACCTTCACCCAGCCCTTCAGGCAAAGAAAAAGAGCAACCAGAGCTGAGGCAAGGAGAACGTGTCATCTCATCACAACAGGTCTACAAGAACATAGAGGCTCAAAACAACCCAAGGAACCAGCCACCCTGTCCAGATGTCAAAGGCAACTAGATTTTAGTAGACACTTGGATGGCAAATGTGAGCTGCTCTACTATCAGCCCAAGCAAGTCTGGAAAAGATCGCACATGATTTTTTTACTATCTTTCATATTCAAGCTCTCCCAGCACAAGGCACAGCAGTAACAGTTACAACAGTGGCTCACCAATAAGCTATAAAGGCAGCTTCATATATTGACTTCTAAAGCCTTGGTCACTAGAACCAATTATAATACAATTTTTTTCCAAAAGATTCACTTATTGACTAAAATAGCCATGACAGATAGTGGCACTTGGGCCAAATATCCACATCTGACTCAGCCACGAGAGTACACGAGTGGGAGACACTGTCAGCAACTGACCTGTAGTCAGGATCAGCTGCAAGAACGCACTAAGAGGATGCTGAACTGCATTAAGCCAACATATAGATTGAGGAGAATACAGTCGTCATCGATGGCAGCGTGTGCATTATTTACAGATACACTAAAACTGAACGCTAGCAATAGGGAGCACAGTACAGGAAAGGACCAAGAGGCACATCTCGACTGGCAGTTAGGAGGGATGTGATCAAGAAGTAAGAGACACTCCACTTGTTCCATCTTGGACAGACTGGGAAGTAAAACATCCATCCAGAACCTTAAGAGAAGAACCCTGAATGCTAAAGATCAAAAAGCTACCAAGTCTGGGTCTGGAGACCAGAGGCATTATTTCCAAGTCCATCTAATTAGCAGTACACCAAGTGGTTTTTGTTCACCTGACATGTCAGTCTCAAGGACACTGGTATTGTGCAATATCATCTCTGTCCTCCAGAAGGACATTCAGACTATACCATATAAGCACATTTTTGAATCGTGCAGAAGTAATCAAGTACTTAGAATATGCTGTGAAATATTATCAGTAATTCACCAGCTTTTGGAATCAAACTACTGAGCTGAGCCTCTCCGATGACTTTTTTCCCTAGCTTCTACTTGTTTATGGGAAATTACAACAATAAATGTCACATTATAGCAACTAGAACCGGTTTAGTTACCCTCAGTCTCCAACCAGAAAGCTGATTTATATGGCAAACATACATACTTTGTGTATGTACTGTTCTTGTGTGTCACGGCACAATTATTCTGAAGTTCTGGTTTTCTGTACAGGTACCTAGCAGTCAGTCATACAAACACCCAAGCTGATAGTGTAGTTTACCACAAGGTTGGTTACAACCATGGTACTATAAATCAAATGTAATATCTTTCCAGACTGCTTTTCTACACCAGATGTGTGGGTGATCCCTAGAAATATGGGAATATTGTTGTCATTAAACTGTCAATAACAGCATGCAGATCTACTTTTTACATTTTCAAACACCAAATTCCTTTGTTTTAACTCTGCTCAGACTGTATTTTCCTAGATGATGCTCTGCTGAGGACACAGCCACACAGACAATCCTATTTTTGCTTTAGTGCCACTTCTTCAGTGCTGTTTCCAGATGCCATTTTGGCAGAACAAAGCCAAAACCGAAACGCCACCATCTCCTGCCTATATCTTAACCAGTAAAAAAATTTTTGAAGAACTAGGTACCTTCTTAGCTGCAGCAAAACCCAGTGTAAAGCAAGTGTAACAACTAAAGGCTTCTTAACTTCACTGACAAAAAGCAAGAAGAGTATAAAAAGAGAAAAAAGAACTGAAGAACTGTGAATCCTGAAGACGTACATGGAACCTAGGAAAAGCAGGACTGAGAGCTGCCATCAGAGAAGGGCTGTGGCCATATTAAGAGATCAGAATGAAACATGGCAGAATCTCTAAAATTAAGGGAGGCCACACCTCCATTCGACAGCTGTAAGTGGGCTGAGAATAACTCCACTACAACTGCATCATCTCTCCAAAAGGCAGCAATTTCATCCCAGCAAAATTCCATTATGGAAACCAGTATTTATTCCATGTGCTCATCCCCATAAAGTATTTCGGGGAAATGGGTATCCCACCTGAAAGATCAGGAATTCTAGGGAGAGATGCTTTAGTCAAGGTCACACAATGACTCACTGCTGAGGCCGCCCCTGCGGTTCAGTGGCTCACACACTCACATCCATTGTCTTGTATTAAAGGCAAAAAGCCTTGTGGATTTTCTGTAGTCACCAAATCAGCCAGATCATCTGCTTGGAGGTCATCATCAAGGAACAGGGAAGAGCAACTCGCTTCTTGCAACAGAGTAATCAGGATATTCGAGGACAAAACAAAGAATGGAATATCTGAATTGCTCAGGGAAAAGCAGAGTGGCTGTGGGTGTCCTCTGTGCACCCCACTTCGGCCGCACTGCCAGCAGAGCTTGCCCACGGCCATGCCTTGGGCAGAGGCAGGACTGGCCGTGTAGCCATTTCATCCTGGGGGTCCTCCTGACACTCCCCAAGAAAGGCAGCACCCACGGCAGCAGCACTCATGGCAGCAGCCCACTGCTGCAGAGGCAGCTCCCAGGCACAGACAGGGCTGGCAGCTGAGCTCCACGGGAGCCAGCCTGCCCCAGGCCACCCCCTCCAGCCAGAAGGACTGATTTGTGACCCGTCCTTCATCCCATTATTCAAGAGGAACTCAGAGGAACAGGCAACTGCCACCCTCTCTAGAATCATAGATGCACTCAGACCTGCCCTGAGCATCCCCTGCACACTCAGATCCTGCAGGGGATGCCTTCCCACACTCCCCCCACAGACCTACCACAGCAACCCCCCCACCACACACAGGCTCTGCAGAAACACTCCCAAATACAACCCCTCACACCCCCCATCTGAACATCTCGGTACACCTCCCTTCCACACAGACCCTGCATGAACCATATTCAGACGAAGCACATGAACTCCCAGCGCCCTCTCGACACACATCGCTATGCAAGAACCCCCCCAGCACTCCCCCTCATGCACACACCTCCACACACTCTGAGCACAGACACCAACACACACCCTGTGCACGAACCCCCTCAAGGAATCCCAATGCCTCCTCTGCAATCAACCCTCCTTACACCTTCCTCCATACACACACATACATATAAAACCCCACACATCCACCATGCACACACTGTGTGCACACCCAGCACCCCACTCCACACACACTCAAGTGCCTGCACAGCCCTGACCACACCCCAATACACACAGTGTGCACGAACCCCTCAGAACATCTGCCCCCCCCACCAAGTGCATAAATCCCTCACACCCCCATTACACACACATACTACATGGATCCTCAGCACCCTTCGCTTTTCCACTCATGCCCATCCACCCCAGTGGGAAACCCACATCACTCCTCACCCACCCCCACACCCATCTGGGACAACATCCCCACCCCCTCAGCCTGGACAGATGTGTGGGCACCCTCAGACAGCCCCCCGAGCGATGGACACAGCCAGGTCTAGCCAAGAGTGAGACACACCCCTCTGGCTCCATAGCTGCACCGGAGCAAGCGTGCTGGGGGACACCCCAGGGAGGTCAGCCCCTGCGCTGCCACCCTCTCCCACACCTCTCTGCAGGGGAAGGTGAACGGACAGGTTCAGTGCAGAGGGGCAGAAGCTTCTCTGCACACCGAGGAAATGTGACCTTAACAGCAGACCCAAGTGGTGCAGCCCCCTTCCCACCCCGCCTCCTCACTGCACCAGACAGCGATGCTAATTACCTTCCTCCAGCTCATCCATGCTCCCGATCTTCCGCGACCCATCGATGGTGTAAATGTAACGGACTCCCTGAGGCAGATTAATGTTGTCGGACAGGGATCGGGTCAGGTCAGCCAGGAGAGCATCAAAACTTCGGAAGCGGTCAGAGGACACGGCGTATACAATTCCCTTGAAGTAGCGGTCCCCGTTGCGATAGAAACGCACCTTCTTGGCTTTCTTCTCGTTACTCAGTGCCTGTAAGGTCCTGGTTCTGTAGAAGCTACAGTGAGCGCTGTGAGTGGGGCTGGGCAACCCGTTCATCCGTGAGCCTCGCATGTTTCTGGACGCCTTGTCTCTTTCGTCAAAGTGTCCAAAATCAAGTTCCATAGTTTGGTGAACCCTAAAGATCTGAAGCTGAGTAGGAAGGAGATGGGGAGAGAAGGCGTGCAAAGGGACAGGTTAGAGCCCAGCAGAGCCACAATCCAGAGAGAAAAACGATGCTAATGCAAGAGCTGCGTCTGGAGCAGGACAGATGCGTTTGGGAAGCGCCCCCTCCCCTGACCCAGATTTGTATCGATTCTGGGGACTGAGGGTAGGAGGGGTCCTCACATTTTGAAAGGGATCCAACTACTGGGGGCAGGGAACACGTTTCTAGAGAGCTGTCTGCTCCTGCACCTGGGAGTTTTCAAAGTGCACTAAACTGGGACTTGGGGCCAAAGGGATACAGGGCGATCACAGCTCAGTCCCCAAACCCTCGTCCAAACACCAGTTGGCAATGAATTAAACCTCTGAGCCCTGTGAGGTTTCCTTTGGCAACAGAAAACAAGGATCCCAGTAAGTCAGCCCTTCAATCTGTCGAATCACGGAAGGAACCAGAGCATCTGAATGTTTAACATTAGAATAAACTGGCATTTATGAAAGAATGGTCACAGGGGAATAAGCAGTTTCTTTGTGACAGCCTGTTCAATAAGGGTTAGCAATGAGATCCAGCCCACCCTTCCCCTATCCGCAGCCCCCTCCCAGCCCATCAATCAATTCCCAGGACCAGCCTACATCTCTAAGAAGAAATGACTGGAAAGAAAAATCTGTCGTTGAAACAAGGCTTCGATAAGCTCTTTTCAGGCTGAGTCTCCTCTGAATTGCATTTTTGCTCCCATTTAATGAGGAGGAGAAAATAAAGGGGCTATTTCCACCCCCCTTCCAGCCTTAAGGGATTTAATTGCTGGAAGTGCCCGTGCCCGAGGGACACGCTGCCCCTGCTAGCTCACCTTTCATTGTTCTGAGCACGGGGGGCTCCCAGCCCAAGCAACTAGCACAGAAAAGCTGAGACTGGCACTGACACTCAGCAAGCAGGAATTTCTGCATGCTCTCTAGTTTATGCTCCAGACCAACCTTCCTTCCGCACCAAACCCCAACACAAAAGAAGGAGGAACCCCCAACCCTGCAATAGAAAGACCCCTTCACTCCCCCAGTGCAGCCAGGAACATGCAACTCACATACGTTTCTTGCATGTTAACACAGGGCAGGCAGGGGATTTACACCGGCACTTGGCAGCCAGGTATAAATCTAGGAAAAGCTGTTGCTGTCGCTTCCCCACCCCTTACATTTGCCAGAATGAAGCTGCTTCCCTGTATTTTACAATGTCAATGTGACCCGTGCAAGAAAAAATCCTTGTGCCCAGTCTGCAATAAAGGAGAAAATGACAATGCAGGCGATCTGCTCAGAAACCCCAAGTTGGGAACGTTTTCCCCACGGTGACAGTTGGGGTAGATTCAGCCTGGTGTCGTGCGCTGAACAATGAAACATCCACGCAACTTCGGGAATGAATCGGAGGATGCAGCAGGGTTTAATTTTAAAATGATCTGCAGATGCTGTAAGGTACTAAGAGAAAGATTCCTCCTTTTTATCTGACATCTGTTACTTTTCTGCATGCAAGTCCCTCCAAAAAGCTCTACTCACCAGTTTTCAGTGCGCAGGGTGGAGATGCTGAGAGAAAGAAAACCAGGCTCACTCTGCCTTTGTTGTCTGAGCTCCAAGCAAGAAATTCCTGCCAGGGTGGATGAGACGCCTCCTAGGTCCTAGTGCCTTGTTCGATCCCTTCACGGTAACTTTGCCTCAGTGGTTTTCACTCTCATCATCAGTGTTGCTGGTGCTGTAGTCTTTGCTGTATTTAAGAAAAAAAACGATGTGTTCATTCCAGCTCTGGAGACCTTAATAGATGAGTAAACAAAAAATTTAGAGGGGCAAGTTTTGGGGTGATGTTCCAAAGGATGAAAATTTCCCCTTGTCTCCAGCTTCACCAAGGAAGCATCTGGCCCTACTGGAAAAAGAAGAGCATAATTGGACTGATGCACCAGTATTACAGGATTACCAGTACAGGGTACAAGCCGACAGTGTGCTACAAGGCTGGCATAAGACTCCTGTGCGTTCGGAAAGCAACTACCAAGAAAAGTTGACCAGTGGTACTATGCACAGTCCTGCTCCAGTACCGGTTTTACACAGCATTCACAGTTTACACTGGCAAGCAGAAAGGGAGAATTCACTTGGTGGTTCTGCATGAGGTGCCCCTGAGTAATTTTTCTCCGTTAACATTGGCCATGAGCCAAAGCCAGAGCTCTGAATCCCAGTTCATTCAAATCCCCAAGGGGTTCGGGATGGAGTCATTCGGCACAAGCTTAACAAAACAGATTCATCCTGGCTTATATCCCAAAGTAAGAGAAGTTTATTTTCCGATTCCACTGCAGGACTCAGCTGTTACAAATCTGTACTGGGCTCTTTCACACTGACAGCAAAATCTTCCACCTGCTTTCTGGGTGGAGATTTCTATCCCACAGTTAGAAGAGCAGCAGCACCACTATCCCCACTCCTAACTCGACTGGTGCTGGTCCCACCTTTAATTTAGAAAAGAATGGGATTGAAATGGAAGAGTCTTCCCATCTGCAGAAGGAAATCTTTCCTAACAACGCCGTGTCTGTTTTGAATGAAAACATCAGATTTTGTCATTTTGGCACATCACGGCAGTATCACATTTACACAGAAAAAGTTAGTACTGATTCCAGTTTTGTCTGCCCTGTACAGGATAGTCCAGGCAACACTGACACAAACGCTCTGAAAGCCCATTTTTGTTTGTCGGCAGCTTTCACACACGACATTTGCAAAAAGTTTCTTATTCCCTGAAGCCAAAGCCATCCTTTCACTCAAAGGCTCCCGAGCATCCTCCACTAAAGCTGGTGGCTGCTCCCATATGTGCTTGGTGGGATCACTGCAGAGGAGGGCATGGATCTGCTCTTATTCCTCAGGAATCAGCACTTGAGAGGACCACAGGGAAAAGCAGGGTCTCTGCTCCCCAGGGTGTACTTCGGTAGGTCTCTGGATGCAGATGCAAGAGGGAGGAGGGACTTCAAGCCTTCTCCTTCCCATTAGATCCCATTCCAAACTAGCTAATACCTGGCCATTCATCATCATCTGCTTAATCTGCCCAGGATTAACAATTCTTCCCTACACCATGGTACTGCTGTAAATACACATTTATTCATGCTTTAAAAATGTGCCAAAGATACAAATCATCACGCGGGTGCTAAGTACAGTAACAACAAGACTCGAGAAAAGGAAACCAAATTCAGTCTTCAGTGGTACAGAGAGCTTTGACAGCTTGGGATGATGTCTAAGCATCTGGATACTGCCTCAGGGTAGTACATATCCTGTCAGGGTGATGTCAGCTCCCACCAGAGGAATTGTACAACCTACTCATCTCCCAAGTTTGACTCGCATGGAGAGTTCTGAGGACAGCATTAACAGATGACTCTTGACTTCTTTCCACATCTGAGAGCATACCCGCTGGTGAGAAGATGAAGCATGTCCACATGGATATGTCGGCTCAGGACACTGCCAGAAGCTTTTTGGAGCATGGGCACTTCCTTTTAAAAGCAGAATTACTCCAGCGAGAGACTTGGTATTTGTTCCTGACTGAAGGATAAGGTCTCTACAGCCAATGATGGTAACGCTCATCTTGGGTAAAACCTCAAGGTATTTGTAAGAGGTGCCCAAATCACCTTCAGCGTGGTTGTCCTCCTTTAAACTTGCCATGAGACAAGAAGGATCTCAACAGCCGGAGCATCACTGGAGGTGAAGAGCCCAGGAGGCAGACTGATGTCACATGTTCTCAGTGAAATGGTGCCATATTTGCTTCTCTTCAAATGAGAAGAGGATCACCTGATACTACAGACATTGGCTGAGCTATGCAGTAAGTCCTAAAAATAAACATCTCTTTCTCGATGAACGCAAGGGCCTGCTCCTGACTGCATTTCTGCTGGGCAGGCACAAGAGCTTCCTCACTGGCCTGAAGGAGTTAATGCTAGTCAAAACCTATTTACATCAGGAGAGACTCACCCCATGAGACACCATAATCTAAACCATTTTAGGCAGCATGAGTGATTGAGAATTGGGAAGAAAATTCTTCTTCCCATCAAGAATTACATCTAGCTATAAAGGAAAGATAAATTTAGTTCTTCAGATTAAATTATCTGCTTTAAACCAGGTGAATCATCTTTCCTCCAGGAAGCCAGACTTTTGCCTGTGTAACTAAATCTGTATAAAGACATGTTTGTTGACATGGCTTAGCAACTGTGATACTTTGGAAAGGGACAGACTGCAGGTAAAAGGGATTTCATGACTGCTTTGTGCCAACTTCTTCACATACACCTAGAAAATCCAGTTTCCAGCATCATCAGGAGTTGCAGTCTGAAGTACTCTCAATGTCAATGCCCACTTCCTTTGCTATACATCATTCTGACTTCTATAAAAAGTGGCATCTGAATTGGAGTGGTAAGTAGCTGCACCAAGATAAGAATTCTGGAAAAATTTAAATTGAGTGATCACTGCTTTTAAAGGAAGTCTTGGATCAACATTTTCGAGTCAGTCTATTTAGACGCACATTTTTAATGACATTTCTTATTTAACCTCTGTTCTTCTGGACTGCTTTGAAAATGTCATCCCTGATCACTGCTTTCCAAGGTTTGCTTGATGCGAACTTCACGCCAAAACCCTCTGAAATGTCAAATTGCTATTTCTGCCGAATGTGTCAAGGCAGTCAAAAATGAAAGCCCATAAAGCCAATGGCTCAGTCTTGACCCTGTAGAGCAACAGGCTTTACACCTGAATCTTCAGAAGAGCTGACAGTTCATCAAAGATTTATCCTATATCACCCTATAGAGTTAAGTCTCTCCTACATAACCCTATGAGCTAATAAGCAATGGGGACTTGGCAGACTTTCACCACTTAACATTTGTTTCCTTTGGAGATTTATTTTTACAGGGACCACACACATCTGAAAGTCTTTTAAATACCAATGCTAGTGAGCCAAAGTCAGCTCAGCCGCTGGGGAGGGAAGGGTGGAGGAATACCTCCACAGCACAGCTTCACCACTCCAAGCCTTGTAACCATCTGCAGAGGCTGTGCAGATCCTGAAGTCAGAGGGCTGGACCCTTCTACAGCCTGAATCACTGCAAACCCCAGGGAGCAGCAGGGACGAAGGTTTCAGTCTAGGGAAGGAGGGTGGAAGCAGCAGCTGGGCTCCAAGGCCTCCTCCAGCAGCTGGCCAATGTGGGGCTCCTCACTTGAGCCCCAGAACTCCAGTATCCCTTGGATAAGACCAGTCACTCCTCCAGACAGAGGCTGTGCTGAGTCAATGCATTTGTGCTGCAGCCTCGCGTCCTTGGCAGATGCCCTCAATCTCAGCAGATGACTTTGGCTTCAGACAAGCTCCTGCAGAAGTTTGGGAGAAAGAGGCCTTTACATCCTCTGACGGATCAACGGGAAGCAGACTGCAAGTGAAAAGACCATTTCCTGTGCTACTAAGCCCTTTGTAAGTATTTGCAAACAATGCAGCTCATAATGAGTTTTTTTATGAACTCAAGACATTCAACACATCTAGATATGAGAAAGCATTAAAACACACAACAGTCATCCAGAAGAAAAATACCTTTTGCACTAGATTTCTTCTGGCTCCCTCCCCTCTCTACTACAAGCAAATTACCAGAATCATTAAATCTTTCCCAGCTGAAAATTCCCTGATAGTAGAAAATTAAGCACCACACCCCATGATACCTTGGGTAAATCCTGCCAGACCCAATGAGTTCCACAAGCTCAATTCTGGTGGCAGTTCAGTGGCAGCATTTTCCCTTAACAGCAATTTGCAAAACTTGCAGAAAGCCATGGAAATGTCTGCCACGTGCATTGCCCCACAGAGGATGTCAGTACATTTTTGCTGACCAAGTTATGTATGATATATGGTCTGCAAGTCCCAGCCAAGGTCATGACGAATGGAACCACAAGAAATCCAGATGTCTTCTTTCTCTGAGGTTGTCCATGGGCTGCATCAGAGCAGTTAGGAGACTCATGACCAAGAATTTAATAACTGCTTGATAATTTCATTTTATACCGTAATTCTAACTGCATGAGTGCCAGCCTCTCTCAAAATACCTACTGACTGTAACATTGAAGGACTCTCCTGATGGAATATTAAGTGATGGAAAGGAAAATCCCATCAAAGCCATCACGGGGGATCATGTCAAGTTCAAGTTGGAAATGCAAAGATATTTCCTTTCAAACAGATCCTCTCTGTCACTCTGAAGGCAGTGACAGTGAAGTCAGGTGACACTGAAGGAGCATTTATAAAAGATACCCAGAAAGCCCACCTTAGAAATCACAACAATAGACCATTTCAGAAGTTGTTTTCCACAAGAGACCTCCACTCAGTACAGTCAGTGTCATCCCAGCCCAAGCCCAAAGGAGGCTGCAGGATTAGCCCTAAGTGTCCTAGGCAAATACCTTCTCATTATCAAATAGCGAATGCATGTGATCTACAAATCCAGCATTTTAAATGAAGGACAAAAAGATGCATTAAGTCACCTCAGGAGACATTAGGAGCTCTGATACTCAGCAGGACACAGGACAAAGACTAGAGGTCACAAGAGGGCAAATCACACCAGCCAGGAGTTCTCATAGGCTATTGCAGTCTCATTTTGAGCTTTAATATTACAAGCATTTATATTACATTTATATTCTATTTACATTTAATATTACAAGCTCCCACGCTGTCTTTGGAGCACACGGCCCTTACTGGTAGAAGGCTCCAGCACAGCCAATGTTTATGCCAACGCATCTGGCCTCTGGCAACAGAGCAGGGGTGCTGGAAAACTCCCAGGGCAGCTACAAGGCTCTAAGGAAACCTGTCTCTTGGCAGGACATGAGTAATCAGTATTTAGAGTGTGGATTCTGGCTGAGCTCAGCTGTTGTGTAGAAGCTTTGAGCTGTCAGCTATGTAGTAGGAATAACTGCCATTCAGCTTTGCTTACCTCCTTCTACCAGCAGTATCAGCTCACAGAGAGGCAAAGAAAGGAGAGAGCAGAGTGGGGAAAGAGTGCTTTTATGCTGGTCTTTTATTGTTTTCAGGGGATGGTTCCAATCTGGTTTATCCTAAAAATTCACAGAGAACAGTAATCAATAGTGATTTTTCATGGCTGCAGATACTGTTTAGCTATTTTGCTACTCTTCTTCAGGCACATGTACCATTTATCTATAATAAACTATTGGTAATCATTGCTTTTCATCTGTATTGAAATGTAAAGGTAGATACAGGAATGAAAAAATCATTTAGCTACACTAAAAAGAAAAACTTACCTGCTCAAAGTCTCGTGCAAATTAGAATACACAAGCACACTGAAAAAACCATCATTTAAACATCAACGAACCAAGATTTCTTGCTTACATAGCTGCAGTCTCTCACTCTAGAAAGACATAGACTCATTGCAGTCAGGCAGAATTGAAAATGAAACACTCTATAACACAGAAGGTGGTCAGCACTGACATCTTCAGTCCCCTTCCTTCAGCAACCAGAGCCCACAGTGCAAAAACTCTCCCCTAAACTAAAACAGATTCTCCCATGATTACTGCCAGGCTTTGAAGAGCTGGGTCTTGCATGCAGCAGCCAGCAATACCCTGTTTGTTTCTAGTACAAAGCGCCCTTAAGCACCAGAAGCACGGGAACGAAGCAGCTTCCAAACCCATGTGGACGTGCAAAGCCCTGTCCCTTGAAGCCACTGATGTATCCAGGGATTTTAGATATCTCCTGAGAACCTACATAGAGCTACATGTGTGTTTTATCTTCAAAGCAAAGGCTGCAGTATGGAAACTCTGTAAGACACTCTGCCTTCCAAATCGCTCTATTGCAAGTACTGAAACTCTGATCTGAACTTCTGCAGCCCTTCACCTGTTCCCTCCACACACAATAGAGTTGTGCTGACAAGCGAGAGATGGCTTCAGGCAGGACTTCTCCTCCTTGCCTACAGTGTATCCATCAAGAGACAAGCACAGGGCATCCTCCTGCTCCATTAACACCCCTGAACAGACTCACTGGAGAGAGGCATCTCATCCAACAGGGAGACAGTGGCTATCAGTGCAAAGTTCGGAAGAAGAAGCAGATAAGAAGAAACTCCTGGTTCAGTGAGCTCTCATAAGAATTACCCAACACCAGCTACATAAACACTCAAATTGAACAAGGATAGTAGGAACCCAGGCACTAGGTAGAGCAGATTTTCATTTTAGACTCAATTCTAAGCAGTAATTGGTCACCACAGAGCTAGAGCCAAAAGGCAGCTACTTGCAAGCCACAAGGAAATACAGATGTTTCCTGTGACCTCAGACTCCCGAGAAGCAAGCCCTAGAGCCAGCACTACTCAACTACTGTTGAGTGCATAAATGGGACCTGCTCTCCTTTTGCTGTGAATTTGAGGATGGTCTTTATGTGGGATGCATGGGGGCAAGTGACTCAAGTCAGAAAACCAACTGATGAAATACTATAGTGGTGGGAAAAAAAAAAAAAATCAGGTTTGATCCTGCAAGAATAGGCTGTCAGTAGCAGACTGGTTTCACCAAGGGCCCTGTGGGCTATGACCACAGTCCTCTCCTCCACCAGCGTCAGCTAAACTACAAAGGCAATCAGCTAAACTCCTGCAGCAACAGGCTTCAGCCCCCAGTGCTGTGTGCACATTAAGTCCCAGCAGAATGTCACAATCCCACCTCTATACCATGGGATGACGGTATATTATTACCTAATGGCTACAACCACTACTTTTGTCTACCTCCTGCTTTATTCTAACCACCAATGAAGTGCTTTGCTCCTCCAAGTTAAATTTCTATTCTGTTTCCAATTAGAAATCCAAGCTCCCTGTGGGATTAGGTGCCTTCCACTCACTAAGCAACCCCAAAAATATTTGCAGTTTGATCTTTACAGTTATTAAGCCTGAAAGCAGATGGAGCACTCTGCTCAAGTACATCCTATTCAAGATTAATTCAAGGCCCACAGCACAATGTGCCTTTGCATGTCTCCAGGGCATGGTCATGACTTACTTCATTGTGGTCACCCTGCAGCCATCCAGCCCTCAGCACTGCTGACTGGCCCAAATCTCCAGTTTGTGGGCTAAGGCTGTAGACATAAACCTGAAAGACAATTGTGAAAGGCAGCGCTTGTCTGACTTGTAGCCTGCACAAGCCCAGTCATCTCCAGGCTGGTCATGCCAGAGATGCTCTCATTCTCTTCTGTATGGCATTCTCTCCTCACTCCACTTTAGGATATCCACTTCAGGCCTCCTTCCTTGCTTCCTCCATGGATGTGTGAAAGGGGGACCTGCAGACAGAGGTCTAGTTGTACTTCCTGAAGCACTAATCACAACCCACATCACACACAGGCCACTCACAGATGTAGTAACACCAGCCAACATGTGAGGTGGGCTGATGCAACAGGAAATATTTATGAGGCGCAGAAGACACACAAGTTCAGTGCACAAAGGGCACTTCCACTGTACCTTCCAAAAGCAGCAGAGACCTGCAGAGCAGCCACGCAAGCTCATGCTCCAGCCAGCAATGACATGGTGAGGGCCTCCCTGCAACCCTCATCCGTTCCGTGTGCCACAGGGGTCTGGAAGACAACAACGATGCCACCCTGTGGTAAAACCGAGCATCACGCGTGGAAACAGTGATCCCCGTTCCGGTGCTGATCAGTTTGGAGTGACTGCTGCTCACGACCGTGCTGTTGAGTCCCTAGAAAGGAGACGAGGGACACATGGAGATGACAGGCAGTCACCACACTCTAGTAGCAGCCCTGCTGTAGCTGTTGGCCGTGAAATCCCAAGGCAGGACTTGCAGGAACAACAGCTTGCCCATCTTTTGTATGAACTGCTATGGCAAGAAAGAAATGAGCCACCTCTCCTTCCACCCCCTTGGCATGGCAGTACGGAGCTCGGAAAGGAGATCTTGGCTCTTTGCCTTGGTGATATGCAAGGACACTGCAAGCTCCGAAGCATAACCACTGCACCGCAACCCAGTGAGCAGTAGCGAAGGTCTCACCCTTACCCAGTCACAGAACCAACAACTGTCACAAGCAGTCCCTGTTCAGCTTCATGGTACGTCCTGCTAGAGGAGTTTCAGCTTTACCTGAATTTCTGCTCACAATACGTTTAGTGTTTAATGAAAATGGATTGAATTCAACGGAGCTGAAAATCTTGTGTTTAACTCTCCTTAGCAATCCAGCTCCTGTCCCTTGGTTATTCTTCCCACAAGTTTCAGCACAGATATACTGGGTTTGCATGGCTGCAGTGTGGGGGCTACAGGGGTGGCTTCTGTAAGAAGCTGCTAGACGCTTCCCCCCTGTCCCATAAAGCCAGTGTCAGCTGGCTCCAAGACGGACCCACCACTGGCCGAGGTGGTAGCACCTCTGGGATAATGTATTTAAGGAGGGGAAAAAAAACCTGCTGTGCAACAGCAGCTGGGAGAGAGGAGTGAAAATACGTGAGAGAAACAGCTCTGCAGACACCAAGGTCAGTGAAGAAGAAGGGGGAGGAGGTGATCCAGGCACAAGATCAGAGATTCTGCTGCAGACCATGGTAAAGACCATGGTGAGGCAGGCTGTGCCCCTGCAACCCATGGAAGTCCATGGTGGAGCATGTAGATGCCTGAAGGAGGCTGTGACCCCAGAGAGAGAGGAGCCCACACTTGAGCAGGTTTGCTGGCAGGACTTGTGACCCCATGGGGGACCCATGCTCAAGCAGTCTGGTCCTGCAGGACTATACCTTGTGGAAAGGACCCATGCTGCAGAAGTTCATGCAGGAGTGTCTCCTGTGGGAGGGATCCCCTTCTGGAGCAGGGGAAGAGTGTGAGGAGGAGGAAGCAGCAGAGATGACGTGTGATGAACTGACCACAACCCCCATTCCCTGTCCCCCTGTGCTGCTGGGGAGGAGGAGGTCGAGAAAAACCGAGAATGAAGTTGAGCCCGGGAAGAGGAGAGGGGTGGGGGGAAGGTGTTTTAAGATTCGCATTTATTTCTCATTACCCTACTCTGATTTGATTGGTAATAAATTAACCCAATTTCCCCAAGTTGAGTCTGTTTTGCCTGTGACAGTAAATGGTGAGTGATCTCCCTGTCCTTGTCTCAATCCAGGAGCCTTCTGTTGTATTTTCTGTCCCTGACCAGCTGAGGAGGGGAGTGATAGAGCAGCTTGGTGGCCATCGGGCATCCAGCCAAGGTCAACCCACTGTAACAGACTAAGCACGCAATTCCAACAGCCTAACAACAAGGCAAACTCAATCTCAGCAAGCTCACCTGAGCCTGGGAGCTTTGAGCTCCTCTGATAATTTTGAAGGGTTAGTCAGGCCTGGACTGCTGCTTCTTGGCAATGATGCAGATACATTTATCACACCTTCCAGTTTGCACATTGGGATTTACCATCCCAACGGTAAAGGGGAACCCTAAAGCGGAAAAGGAACGAGACTGGTTTTTGCCTTACAGGATCAAAAGCAGAATGGCCCTTGCTTAAACTATTAGCTTATCACTTGAGCTATTTCTAAGGAAAACAAGCTTCAGAGGCTGAATTTTGGCTTAGTCAATATTGCATTGAAACATCAGCTGTAGTGTGGCTTGTATGATTCAAGTCAGACCAAATTAAGGCTTTGCAGAAGCTAATTATTGTTCTGTTTCATGTGGCCTATTGGGTGATGATGGTAAGAAACCATTGCAAATTAGAACAGACACCAGGAACAGGCTCCCCACAGGCTTTCTTCCCTTTAATGCAAGGTCTGCTGAGCCAGTGTAGACAATTGGTTGAAGGACTTATAAAACACTTGAAGTAAGTTATGGGGCAGTTGAACTTCAGGCTTGCTTGACCCTGTTTTGTAGGGGTCCTTCTCTCCACTACTCCCAGTAAGAAGCAGTTAAATGCAGTGCCAGCAGATGGCAACCCACTAAGAGTTTCTACCGGCTGGCTGAGCCATGCAGGCCAGCAGTGTGGGCAGCCAAAGCGCCTGCTTTCCTCCCGCAGCAAGAGGATCAGAGAAGAGATTGTGCCATTGCAGATAAATCTTTGAAGGAGCTCAGTGACTAAAGAGAATATCGGGGTCTTTTAGACTCTAGCCAACCACTGTGCAGCAGAGACACCTCCATGGTATTCTCTCAACAACCCATTTCAACAGCCTTTAACTCACTCCATAAAATTCTTACTAGCTTCTCAATGCCAACACACGGGAAATTCACACAACACACGTGGTCACAGACTGCTGTGACCTAGCAGGGGCAGAGTCTCCCTTTTCACTTCAACACCCTTGAAGATGAGCAAGCGGTTTCCTTGGAGCAGTGCTGGCCACAGCGCAGCTTTGAATTCACACACATTGGCATTTGAGGCAGCACAAAGCCCCATGCACACCATCCCCATGCCCAGGATTTCCTTTGGGATAGCTCTAGAACTCCTGCTTTATGCTGTGAATTGCTGTCCAGGTGAATTTCCCTCCTCCTTCAAGAACTTGTGGTATTAGGTGGTTAAGGTTTATACAGAAAACCCTTTCAATGTTGCTTTAAGCATTCGGAGTCTTCCCAGATTTTCAAAGGCTGTTGGGTAGCAGGTCTGGTGTTCCTGGCAGAGTTCGCGTACTGGCTCTTTTGAAGGAGCAATGCTTGTCCACAGCCACAGGACCAGGGTGCCCCAGGGACACATCAGAATCTCAAGGACTGAAGCCAGAGCACAAATTCAGACAAGCCACAACCCACAATCCACATGCTTTTCATCCATGTGTCTGTCAACAGCTCAGTACCAAGAGCGAGTCCAGCTTCAGATGCCTGTTCGCTGACTATGCCTTACCAGCCCGGCCCACACAGAACACATGAGCAATATCTGGACAAGAACAGAGTCCAGTCTATTCTGGAGCCTGTGCTTCTGCATTTACAAAGGCAAAAATTTAGATCTGAAACTGTGAAGACTACTCAGTGTTCCCAGCACTTAAACCCTGAACCCAGGCACATGCTGCTCCAATGTGAGTTTTCTTGAGAAGAAAGATTGAAAAATAGCCCTACACAGGGTGATGACTACCAGGACAAACACATATGGAAAGACTACGTGAAGTGACCACTTTGGAGTGATTAAAGGGGATACAAGTGAGGGAGGAGATTACAGCAACATCTAGCTAATTAGTAGGGTAGGAGATAAGAGGTCCCATTCATTGAACTGCTGATGAAGGTTGTGGTTTTAATTGGGATCTGGAGTTGCTGTGTTGGAGGGCTGCTCATCCAGGATAGAGATTAGCAGTAGTTTAATGTTAATTTATGCTGACTGAAAAGCTACTGACTTTAGGAGACATTTGGATTTCAGAGAGGGACTGCATATTAATATTCATCGTAGCTCCTATAAATATATTTCTAATCCACTGCAGGATTTAGTAGGTTGTGGATGTCAGATGTGTCCCTGTGCACACTGGATTTGTCAGAGCAGGGGTTGTGTTAGGTCGTGTGGGTCTCAGCGCAGGAGTCAGCCCATGCAGTGACAGGGATGGGTGCTGGCTCACTAGCTGTGTGATGTGGAAGGTGGCATACCTGTGCTTCTGCTCCAGTGACAGGAACAGGACAAGTCTCAGGACAAGCACTGATGATGTCTTAAAGGGACTGCTGCCTGTGGCAGCTGCTTATCTCAGTCCCTTGGGCTTCCCCTATTTCTGGCTTCTCATACTAACTTCAAGTTACTGCTCCTTAAGAAAGGAAGCAGATCTCAGGTTTTTCTTAAGCTTCTTCAGGGGCTTTCACAACAGGACTGGTTCTGAGCCTCTCATTTACATAATAACTCTTCTCTCAGGTTTGTGTTTCCCAAACGCCTTTGGACATCCCTTTGCCCCAAAGGGATGTCGATAGCTCTAACCCAACAATTATTAATATGAAGCAACCACCCATCACAGTTTCAACTTAGCTTCTCCCTTCCAAAACTCTGCTCTCCAGACTAGCCACAATCCAGCTGAATACAGAGCACCTGGAAGTGGCACAATTGTCTAGATCCTTCCCCCTGCACTGTCCTTTCCACATGCTTCCACTCGCTTCCCCACCATTAAGAACTGGTTCCAGGATAAGAAAAATGCTGTGGCTGAGACTGGTTTGGTCACAGAAGCAGCAGAGTATTCATTGGTTTGGTTGCCCTACCTCAAAGTGTCCAGAGGGGACACAATGGGATCCACAGACAAAATCATACAAGACCTAATGCCCTGGATCCAAGGAAATAAGACTTTTAGAGCACTGAAACAAACAACACAACAGGAGTAAAGTAGGACAATACCAAACAATCAACAGTAAGTTACTCACAAACTGGGAGAGGCTGCATCACCCAGAGACCAGCAAAAGAGCTTTTGGTTCCTTTATGCTCTGCACATCAGCTGGAAGAAACAGCCAAGGGGTGGATAAAACTCAGGGTGAGCAGTCCTGAAGTTACAGTCATCATCAGACTAACAGCATCAAGGAGGAGAGGTGCTACTAGACCTTTGTTAGAAGACAGTCTGCTCCATGCCTCAGTCAGGAAGTCCTGGAGTAGATTCAGGTGACATTAAGGAAAGGTCTTTCCTTCAGAAATGAAGCAGGCAATAGCTCATTCTAGTGTAGTGTACTTCATTCCCTGAGGTAAATAGCATTGGATTTGTTTCTGGAGTAACTAGCTCATTACCTCAGCCTGTGGCAGAAGCAGCAAGTGCCAGCCATCTGGAGTGCTAGATGGCCTGTTGCCAGCATAGCTCCAATGCTGTGGAAGAGGCGGAGAGCAGGGGTGAGTTAGAGCAATGAGCACATGTACAGCATAGAGGGAAGGAAGAGCAAGGGAAGGAACATGTGAGAAAAGACTACAATAGAGAGAACTACTCTTAAAGAGCCTGTAATTGATGTCTAACTAAGAGCAAGCAGATGTTGGAAACAAGATTATTTCCAGTCTGTTTGCCAGTGTGAAGATAGCGGGAAAGGTGAGTAATCAGGGAGCAAGATTAGGGAAAAAAAATAGAGCCATTCAGGAAAGTGCTTAATTATCTGCACTGAGTCAGGAAATCCTCAATTAGCAAAAATACCATGACCTGAACACCAAAACCACAGCAGGGGCATCACAACACAGTTCTCTGCCCTACTTGCAGTCACAAAGCTCATCTCCTTTGCTAAGGAGCCCACGGGTCTGCAACGCTTAGTACACAGACTTCAAGCAGACTCTGCTTGGTGTCTTTGGCACAAGCCATCACACAGGCATTCCTTGCCTTGTTCTGGTACTACAGCACAAACAGCACTGAGGCAAAACCAAGTCTTTGACGCAGCCCAAAGCCTTTTTTTCCTTTTCAGATTAAAACCCAGAGGTTTATCAGCATAAAAACAGCTGCTCTGAAACCATACACAGACGCTTTCTAGGAACACAGGTACAAAAATAAAAGACGCAACAAAAACTAAATTACAACACAAACCATGCCCCCCCCCCAAAAAAAAAAACAAACAAACCTCAAATATTATTTACAACACGAAGAAGGATGCCTCAAAATCTGCTGGCTTTAAAGAGCAGAAAATGACCCTCAGAACTTACCAAACAACCTGCCCTCTAGTAAGGGTTTCCCCACCTTTTAACTGGAGGCTTGCTGGGAAGAATTGGTTCAAAGCAAAGGCCATTCAGTGTACTTCAAGGAAATGGAGTAGGATGATTTCCTCGCTCTTTTCCTAGTACTTGCTGATACTGGTAAGGTAAGGGTGTGGTAGGGCAATGGCAGTAGTTCAACAGCATGTAAGTTTTGTAGTAGCCTGCTATACAAGAAGCCTGTTTGTCTTTTCTGCCATTATGGGCTCTTAAAGTCTGAGCTCTTTGTGCTGCAAGGGGTTGCAGGCAAATTCTGAATATAGAAGTCAGCTGAGTTTGCCTTCTGTTGTTCTGAGGACATCAATCAGCCTGGGGTACTCTCCTCTTGAAAAGTCAGGGCCTCCAGTGAGTGCCTTCCCCCATTTTTCCTTCCTTGTTCCCTCAGGCTCCTTCAAGAAAATTGTTCTGCTGTTGAGGAAACGGCATGTGAGAGTCACGCCTGCAGAGAGCTAATGGGATATTGCTGCGCTGCAGAGCTGGGACCCCTTTCTCTGGAAGCAGGGGAGAGCAAAGCCTTCCCTGGGAAGGATAGGCAGGATGGTTTTTAGGTGAAACATGACAAAGAGTTTTACCTTTTCCCCCCAAGTTAAAACATGGTAGTTTAGGCTGGTTATACCACCAGATAATCAGCAGCTAACACGGATTTAGCCAACCACAAACTAGGAACTAGATCTGGGTTTGCTTGTGACAGACAATGCCAGACAGCTGCTCCTGAAGCTGCTGTAAACCCGAGTAGTAACTCTTGGGCAATAACTACCCCCAGCTTGTCTGTCAGCCCCAGATGGCTGGTGGTTGCTCCATGCTGTAAAGTTTTGGTAATTGCTGATGCTGCAGCTGGACCCTTTTATGCCAGCAACCTGCTCTCAGGGCCTTGGTTTTTAGTTGCACTTTCTAGTGAAGAGTCTCAATGAATCTGCACTGTCTGCTACCAAAAAAAAATTTGTTACTCTTTTCTATATCTATAAATACTTCTTGTGTAGTATTTATTCTCTAAATAACTTGCTAACTGTTCTGGAGCCCTGAGATCCTTGACAGTATCCAGAAACAAGGACTTGAAGCAGTTATTTAGGAACTTTCAACTCGCATCCATCATATAAAGTGGTTGTCACTGGGTATTCCTGTTTATTACTGCCTGTTGACGCCTTGTGCTCTTCACAGATTAATATTTATACCAAATAGAACAACATAATGGGATATGCAGAGAAGATGTGGGTGATATTTTGGGCTTCTAACACGTCAATCCATTCTTTTTCAGTGACAGAAATCTGGAAGGTAATGAGATTATTATTGCTGGGGGTTAAATATCAGCCAGATTGTGTACGCCGTGAGAGCTGAACAACCCTTTTATCACTGCAGGGATTTCACAGATGTAAATGGAAGCAGAATGTTGTCCTACCCCCTGCACCCCAGAAACTGCCCTGTGCAAAAAGATGGATGACAAGGAAAAAAGAGCCCTGGCATTCAAATGTCTCACTCATGAACCTGATTGTGTGGGTGACAAAGTTGGGGAGCTTCTGGATATAGCAAAGAGAAACCTTCAGTGAAAACTCCCAGCCGTTTCTCTTACGAATCCAAATGCACTTTGAGTTCTGAAGCAAGTAAATCTGAGGATTAGGAGTGTTTCAAAGGACCGAGGGCAGGCTGATGGCTTTGCTTTGTACTTTTTACCCCACCTTTGCACTTCCCACCTACTTTGGCCTTCATCTTCTGGGCAAAGCATGACTATAGGTGAGAAATCTGCAGATCAGTCCAATCTCAAAGAAAGAAGTAAATACTGGAAACAAGCAGAGCCCTCAGAGGAACAATGATCCCAGTTGGAGACAGAATTCCAGGACCGGCCAAGACAAAGCACGTTTCTAGCCATTTCTCTCCTCCTGCTATCTAACAACTTCTTGGTAGTTCCTGATGCAGCATGAGACCCCTTTTATGTCAGCTACCAGCTTTTGGGGCCTTGGTTTTAGCTGCACTTTCTGCTGCAGAGTCTCAGTGAACCTGCACTGTGCCAGCTACAAGCAGCTGCTACCCCAGCCCAGATCCTTGCTTGGCTCACGTTCTTCCCCACTCCCTCGCTGTCACCCTCAGCTAGTTCTGCCATTACTCCCATCTCGTGGGTTTTACCTTGTTGTCCATTACTCATCAAACATATTAATTACAGAGATGATTGCTTTTATCTGCTGCAGTCCCAGAGAGATTTGGAGATTTGTGGTTGAATAATGCAGTTTGATCTCTCCTGCCTCTGAGGGAGGGAGAGTGATGGCTGAGAGCTGGCTGGTTTGCAGGGTACCAAAGGGCATCACTATAATCTCCAGCCCTTATAGATGGGAACGTAAAATCTCCAGAAAGTTGTTTTAGTCTATTGTACAGGTCATTGAGGCAACTCAGCAGAGATTTCTCCAGTTGTCCCCAAGAGAGGCCTGGCAAAGAAATGTCTGTTGCAGGAAGCAAAGGGTATGGCAGCTTTTCCCTTTGTGCCTTTTGTATTCGAAATCCTGATATCCTGGATATGGAGAATTTCTCTTCAAATACATTGGTAGTTTGTGACAGCCAAAAGGAACTGTTAGATCCTCATGTCCTTAGCTTGATCCTTTCAGTAAGGATGTAGAGCCAAAGCCATCACACCGCTATGATTTCTAATGGAAAAACATTCAAGTTTAATCTGAAGACATCAACAATAGAAAGCATCTTGTCCATGGGCTTTATCACAAGTGGCACCCTGCCCACAGTTGCCGCATCCCTCTGGAGTAACGGGGCGATGCAATGGCAGTAAGTGTCTACCAGCACTGACAGAGCAGCTCTTCCAGCTGCCAGGGCAAAGGCTGTGCCTTCCAGGCCAAACCTGGATGCTCTTGTTCAAGAAGACATTTATTAAAACTTCATCCAGTTCTTTCAGGCAAATACCCACTAAAGCAAAAGGAAGCATAGCTGAGTGATGAAAAAAATAATGTAAGAAACTGGGATAAGGGGTCCCCAATGTAACAGCTGAGTCCCTTTCCTCTATCCCTGCTGTCCCTGCCTGAGAATAGGAGATGCTGCCTGCAGGAAATGACCAAGGAGTTCTCATACCTTTCTATCTTCTTCCAGAAATGAATATATGTCTCTTCTTTACAGAAGGGTCTCCAGGACCTCTCTAACAAAAAGCATCTTTTTTGTTTCTCCAAGGTCATCTGTGCTGGGGAGAAGGCCATGCTTGGCTTGTTTCAGCCATCTAATTAGGAAAGGGGTTGTGTGAGTAAGCAGGTAGCTCGGGAGTCGATCTTCTGTGAACAGGGCAAATTTCATTTGTGCAAAGAGAAACGTGGCACTTAGGCTGAATTATCAAATGAATTATAACAACAGATCATTTGACTTTGCAGTGATTTAATTATCAAAGATTTTCCAAACGAAGAGAGGGGGACAGCACATTTCCTGAGGGAAATGTCAGCTTGCCAGTTGCATCCCTCACCTGGCGATGTCAGGCCAAGGTCATTAAGTGACGTGGCTCAGTCATTTGTGATGGTCTGTGTTGCCAAGCACCAGCTTTTCCACAATGTGGCATATATATTGCCACGTAGAAATAAACATGAATACTTTGATTTACATTCGAGTGAACACTTCGAGCACTGAAGGCCACTTTTGTCCCCAGAACAAAGACAATCAGCCACCTTCGTGCATACTAAAGCCACATCAGACAGACAGATGGGAGAGCAAAGAATTAAGTGGTTTCACAACTGGTTAACTAAGTCACACTAAACTAAGTGCTAGCAGAGAAATCTAGGACAATGCTCAGAGCTGCATTGTCCTAGATCAGGCCTGAACCCCAACATACCACCAAATATAGGAACCATTTCTAGAAAAAAAGGTGTTATTTGTGGATATTTGCAAGGTTAGCTAGAAGGCATCCAAACTTCCAGTTTAAAGCATCATGGGAAGATGAAAGATGCTGAAGACTATATAGGCAAGCTGGTCTGCACCAGCCTAGCAGGAATTCAGAGTCCAAAAACAGTGGGATCAAAAAATATATTTAAACCTTTTAACCATAGAGTGAAAATTGGCAGTATCCCATGGATTTCTGGGAGAAATGGCAGTGCCAAGTAGATGAAAGATGAAAATTATGAATACATCAACATTACTTACTCTGTCTTGGCATATTAGACCCAGGCTCCAGTCTAGGAACTATTACTTGCTCATGGAACTAGCTCCAAGGCCAGCATCCATACCTTAAATCGGGAACTGAGCTCAGTTCAGATTCATGTACCAGTCAAACCAGCACCCATCTCCCCCATGCTTTAGAGATACAACTTTAAATTAATCCCAGTTTATCTCCATTTTACCCCAATGAGTTGAGGGTTGTTGCATCATTTAAAACAGCCTTTTCTTCCGAGAAGCCTCTGCCTTGGCTTTGTGCCACTTTGTGCTGCTAAAGCATTGTGGGTGCAAGTCAGGAGCAGAGTAAACCATATAACCACTAAGTTAAACCCCGTGACTTTGGACACAGACAAACAGAAAGGCATTTAAATGGGCTTCTGTTCCTGCTGCTAAGCATTGTCAGTACAGACACTATTGGAACTGCCTCATCCTTTCTGGCACACAGGTTCACTTCAGGATTGCAGCAGAAGGCAAGGAAGCTTCAGCTGTCCATTGGGAAATGAAAATGGTGCTTGGGTCATTAGAAATATTGGTAGGTATTTCAATGTCCTGAGACCTGAGCAAGATCAGATTGGGGCAACTGAAATGCTGCCCTTGCTGCTTGGATGAGTGGCACTGGAATTCTTCTGTGCATGTGCACTCTCTTCAGTTGCTTCTCTGTGTTCTTTCCGGCGGATCGGCCTGTTCCCTGTGCAAGGAACTTGCCCTCTTTCTCAGATGAATTATCCGAAGTCCCTCAGACACTTTAACATTTCTTGTCAGACTCATAAAACTACTCTTACTTCAGCTGGAATGAATCTGATGTGCTGTGACAGCCACAAGCAGGGCAACAAAGAGAATCATTAAATGACAGCAGACCTCAATGTCCCACTACCAGCGAGAACAGGACGTGTCTCCAAAAGTGACAGTCCTGATTTCTGCACACAGCAATGTGTGAATGCAGAGGCTGGTGTGCCAAGTGTTATTAACGCAACTTTCCTTTGAAAAGAGATATTCATCTGTGGACCTTGTCTTACCATTAGGTCTGAGATGGTGCTTTTCTGTGACAAAGAGCAGGAAAGAAATCTCTACGGTCTTCATTTCTTTTAAAAAATGTTTTCCTGCCTACAGGAAATATTTGATGGGAGAAGACAGCTCCTATATCACAGATCATGCACTGCAAACTGCCTGTACGTTTTACACAACGTGAAGGTAGCTTGTGGAATTATAGCCATTGAAAATGGAATATTTCATAATATGAAAGGGCAAGAGAAATTTTATGGGTAGAAAAAGTAGGGGTACAAATCTTTCTGCTACTTTAAAGATCAGCTAGTTCAGGAAGATTTAGAGATTTAAATTCCCTTCAGAGAACTGATATTTAAATTAGAAGAGATGGTTACACTGCATGGTGTTCAAATGTTCTTCTTCAGTGGCTGGACTTTATTCACTCCCACCACAATTTACACCACTGAAATGCATAGAAAGACTGATCAGAGGAACCTTCCGAGGCAAAATCACTGCCAGCACAGAAAACACACTTCACCTTTGCTATTTCCTCTTAACGGGTGGCAAGTGCATTATTTAAAAGTAGACTGGGTAAAGTACTTGTAAATGTACTGCACGGAGGAGCTTTCACCATGATGGGGGGAAGAGGCCTTTCCTTTCCTAACAGCTCTCCTTTTGGTGAGAAGGGAGTATGTTCACCCAAGTCACTGCTGGGTGGACACACAACCAGGTGCAGAGAGGAGGTATCAGTTTAACTGTGGGACTTGTACGATGGTATCTTTCCCTTCTGGTTATTTCCACCTGCTTTTCTTTACTGCCAGCTTGTCTCTTGGAATAGCCTCTGCTCACCAGAACATACAGCGGGTGAGAGAGCTGAGAATAAACTGACTGGTGTGAGGAAGCTTCAAGGAGCCGCAGCCCACCAGGAATGGTGACCTCTTGGGATGTCCTTAGGGTTTTGCCTGGAATACAAACAGGAATACCTGGATGTCACCCTGGGCCTGCAAGAATCAATCAGATAGTAAATGTCTGTACTGTCCTCAGTTCTGTGCTGCAATTTCAAACCCGTCAGGGAGGCAAGCTAAATTTTTTCTATTTTTTTTTTTCACCAGAGAAAAGACATGTTCATTTTCCTAAGAGTGACAAGGTCTTTTCAGTCTAGTACAGCCTGGAGCTTTCCTACAGTCCCCGCGAAACAGCAGAGAGCCCATGTGCCTTGGCAATAGAAGTCACTTGCAGACAACAATGATGTTCTGCAAAGGAGTTAAGAGCTGCTGCGGTTTTGCTGTGGCAGTGAGTGATAAAGATTAGCTAACCCTGCTAATGAGATATGCAGACACTTAGTCAATCTCAGAATTCAGGAGCAGCTGGCTGATACTCAACCAACCAAAAAAGCAGATGCTAAAACCTTGTTTAATATTCTGCTGACAGCGCTGTGGAAGTTACATGTGAATAAATGGGAAACAGCTGCCCACCGCTGCTTTTCCACTGCAACCCTGTCCAATATGACCCACTCACTGAAATATGAACATTGTAATGAATTGGCTTTGCTCCCTCGAGCTTTGTGTGAGCCTGAGGTGGGGTAGGGAGAGTGGCTTGGGAAGGACACGGACGGACAGTGTACAGAAAGAGTTCTAAGGAATAGGAAAGTGAAGTGGGTGGGAAGGGGGACTGTATTTGCAGAAACCAATTCTGCTAAAGCAGCAAGGGGTAGCTCAGACTTGAGGAACTTCCCAAATTCTAGGCTGTTGTAAAAGGTCTCTTACATTCTTGTAAGAGCATTTATCTTGACTGCCAGCAGGTTTTGAACAAGGCTTCTCCAGCATCACAAGCATGGGCTGCTATATTTTAAGCAACAAAGCCAGGTCCTGTGATTGATACATAACACGCCAATCTCTGCTCTGTGCTGAGCAACAAAACTTGTCACAGGTCACACCAGTCTACTCCCAGCCGCAGGCTCAGAGCTTTGGCAGTGGTCACATCTAACACGGATACAGTGAATGCCAAAGGGGCTGCCACCTATATGACATTAGGTAGGGTAATTCAGCCCCCAAGGGAACACAGCGCCTTTAGGTGCTGCAAACCATCTGTTAGCTTCCAGCAACTGAGCAATTCAGCTTGTGCAAGCAACCAAAGGACCAGGAGTACATCCAATGTTACTCTGCTCAGCGCTGGTCAAGCCACACCTGGAATACCTTGTTCAGTTTTGTACCACCATACAAAATAGTGCAGACAGGCTGGGAAATTCCAGAGACGGGCCACAAAGATGATCCAAGGACTGGGAAGCTGCCAGATGGGGAAAGGCTGAGAGAACTGGGTCTGTTCAGCCTTGAGAAAAGGCAGCTTAGGGGAGACCTTATCACCATGTTCCAGTATCTAAAGGGTGGCTACAAAGAAGATGGAGCCTCCCTTTTTACAAGGAGTCACATGGAAAAGATCAGGGGTGATGGGTACAAGTTACTCCTGGGGAGATTCCAAATGGACACAAGAGGAAGATTTTTCACAATGAGACCTATCAGCCATTGGAATAATCTCCCTGGAGAAGCGGTGGAATCCCCAGCACTGGACGCTTAAGATTGGGCTGGAAAATCTGGGAACTGGGCCAGCTTGTCTAGACTGGGCTTTTGCCAAAAAGATTGGACCAGATGACCCTTGAGGTCCCTTCCAACCCAGTATTCTATGATTCTATGAAACATTGGGGTCTAGATTAGTACTCAAAGAACCAGTCCCTATACTACCATCAGCCCAAATGTGCAGGGGATGCTACAGAAGGGCAGCTATAGCCCCTACTGATGATGTTACTGTGCAGCGAAGTGTCACTTCAGGCCTCACCCAAGACTGCATTCTCAGTACGCAGAGTGGGTATGGAGCCAGCTGCAATGCCAGGGATGAAGTCACCAACATCACACTCACAGACAGCTCCTCAGAGGAGCCCAGATCTGGGAAGTGAGCACACAAATGGCGGAAAAGTGCCTGGGGAAAGCATGGCTCTAGCAAGGAATGACCGTAGCGCGGCCAGCAGAGCGTTGCCATCACAAGCTTGGATCATTGATATAGGGGCTTTGTGTCTGGGCAATAAGTGAAGCACCTCTGCAGTTATCTGTATGATTAACTTAACTGTTTGCATTAGACTAGGCAGAGCACTCACCGCAGTCTGCTGGGGTCCACACACAGAAATTTCTACAGAGTGGTATAAAAATCTTACAGTCTCCTCCAAGCTCCTGGAAATCAAGATTTCCTCATTCTAAAGCAGTGGCCCTTAGAGGACTAATCTCTTACACTGTCATCCTGTTTCAATGCACACATTTATTCCCAGGACAATCTCTGCAGATCTGGCCCCTGCTGAGAGTCCCAGAACTCCACACATGCACTGTACATGCCCCTGTTACAGCAGGACAAAGAGACCAGCAGCTCACTACATTATTCCTGCATTTGCTACTCTCT
Source organism: Bucorvus abyssinicus (assembly GCA_009769605.1). Lineage (NCBI taxonomy): Eukaryota > Metazoa > Chordata > Aves > Bucerotiformes > Bucorvidae > Bucorvus > Bucorvus abyssinicus. The sequence continues at coordinate 2,985,494 of CM020039.1, read as the reverse complement.
TTCTTGATTATTTGGAGCCTGTCTTTAGGAGCAGAGCTGAAGCAGGAATAATAGTAATTGTATGCAGAGGCAGATAACGTGCCTTCTCCTCCCTATTGCACAAGACTAAAATCCTAGGAAACGGAAACAGGGATTTTGTTGGCATTAGTGCATAAGATGATAGCAAATTACTATCTCTTCCAGAAGTGGAAATAGAGCGTTTGAAAGCTTTACAGAGAGCAGCTCTAGCCCTGAACAGGCACTGACACAGGCTTAACATTTCCAAAAGCCATTGCCAGGGGCAGGTTGAATGCCTTTGTGCCTCCAGTGGGAGTCACACAGGGTGTATGTAGAGCAGATCTGGCCTAGAATGTCTAGATCTGGGGTACGCTTTAATCTGGGTACAGAGAACTGCTGTTTAAATAACAACAGGGGCCTGCCAGAGAGAAGGCTTGTCTTCAGCAATAGCACAGCATCTATATGGTGGCTGTTCGGTATCCTCCCCCGTAGCAATGCATGTCTCGTTTGGCCACTACTGCCCAGCAAGGGGCGTCCTACCGCTCCACAGGACAAGCGGCCCCTCTCACTTCAACAAAGCATCACCTATATCCGTGTAAGGTCTCGGTGGCAAACCGGTCAGTGTTTGGAGCCGATGTTTAGGCACTAGAGAAGTCTGGGGTTTGAGAAGCTGGCAAAGTCAATCTGGGGCATGGATAAAACCTGCTTTCAGTGAGAACCGAGCAAGGTTGTGTGGATCAAGGCAGGGTGTGGTGTGCATTTGAGGTCTGAGAATACAAGGACCAGGTGACCAAGCAGTGGACTTCATGCATGTCATGCAGAGGAACCATGTGGTGAATTTTTCTGGGTAAAGCTCTTTGTCCGTATTGAGAACACGTCTTCATCTATGAAGAGTGAAGCAATAAAGCAGCTTTTGTGGATAATATCCTAAAAATAAAGAGAGATCAGTCTTCTGATAAAAAGAAAGGGATGTTCAATAAACTTTTTGTCCAGTCTCTTCCCAGAACAGTGGCTTCCCAGACAACTTGATTCATGCAGACAGAAGGGAAATGTATTTTGTGGCACACAGGCTGGGAGGGAGACCAAAACTGGCTATTAATAATTAGGCACATTAGTTAAGCACAGTCACACAGTGACCTTTATTCTTTGCTTCATCAAAAATGAACAATAATTAAGTGGAACTGGTCAGTGAGCTTGTTCTGTTACTGACCCAGAGGCTGGGGAAGAGGGAACTTGTGACTGCTATTAAACAAACAAAGGCATCAAACGGAAACACCGTTGGCTTTACCATAAATGTGTAGCAACTGCTGACAGGACTCAGACTGAGAGTCTGTCTAGGCTGACATCCTGTCTCCACCAATGGTGGAAAGCCCTAGATGCTAACAGTTGTTGTGTAAAGAAATCTCCAGTTAAACAGTGGTAACACAAACACAGAACTATGCAGTTGTTCTTCATTTATCTTCATAGTGTCTCTCTCCTCCTCTTCAGCACTCTAAAAGCACCAACTGGGGATTAAAGTTAGGAACTGGGGCTCAAGACACATCTACTAGGAATTCACTGGCAATGTTGGTTCCTATTATTGTACCTATTATTGACTAGTTCAATGATAAGCACTAATTTGTTCTCACACTCACCCACAGGTTAAATACAAATGAGGGCTCATTCCCAGACACTTCTGCGATGTTGCTATTTCTCCCAGGAGGCATTATGTCCCTTGCACTGGAATCCCCATGCCGACAGAGGCCATCAGGAGCATCTTAGCTGTTAGATGAATGTTGCTGTGTTGTACAGGTAACCACAGGGGCTGAGCAGCGCTGATGCCACACAGTCTTTCAGACCCATCGAGTACCTGAGCAAGGCCATGTTGAAGAAGGCATCAGTAGCTCTGAAGCAGACGGATGCAGGATGTTCTGAACTCTGGGAAGATCTAACCCGGTGCCATGCCAGACAGGTGCAGCAGCATGGGCTTTTGCATCACTTGAAGAATTTTTGTAGTTTAAACTATGATAACTCTCTTAGTGCAACTGGCAGCAGCTCACGATGCTGAGGCTGTGCTCTCCTGTCCAGAACAGGTACAGCCAAAGGGAGGGTTTCTTCAACGTTGCAGTGGTAACTGGTGGCAGAGCAGAGATGACTGTTTTTCAATCTCCTGCTGTAAAGATTTCAATCATGTTTCCTCCAGACGGGTTTAGAAAGAGTTCATCCAGCCCTGGATGGAAATGCTGGTATCTGAAATGCTGAAGTGTGTGGGTGGGCAGAGTTCTCTCAGCTGCATATTTTGTAAATGAGAACTGAGAAAAGGGATTTTCTTCTTTAAGACTGGAAGTAAAACAAACAAACCTAAGAAATAAAAAGTGATATAATGGGGTCATCGCAAAATTGTTTTCCTTTCAGTATAAACTGTCATAATTATTATTTAATGAGAGCAATTGAAGAACTGGTCCCCCCTCAATATAGGCATGAGCCCATCTGTTAACTGTGAATCATGCAAATAATGTGACACTGGAGATTTCAGAGAAGGGTTTAACTGTTTTGCCGCTAATATTCCCCATACTCTACCCACTGTGCATTCAGCTTTATGGTCTGCCTGGGAGGATTTGGTTAGAATTCAGGGAATTCTAACCAATTGTATTTTAAAGATTCTGGAAGCAGTGTGTCCTGGGTCTCTGCCAGGAGTGAGATAGTGAACACCTGAGTCTATGAGTTCTGGGCACAGACCAAACCACCACCCTGCATTAACAGCGAACTCCAGCTCACCCAGGGACCAGTATTAAGCAATGCTGCAGGCAATGCTGTCCACAGCCAGAGCACGGAGCCAGGCAGTGGGGAAATGAGGTGGGAATAAAAACCAAGTAGATTTTCAAGCTCCATCAAGAATGTCCTGAGTTTCAGAAAAAAAATCCAGAACACCAAAGCATAAAGCATGCACAATTCATGCATAAACACACTGCAGGTGTTGGTTTTGATACTGAGGTCTGTGCCAAGTGTCCCCTGGGGCACCAGCCCTGCCATGCAGACAGGAGGAAGACAGTTCCAGGAGTGACCCAGTCCCTAACAAGCTGCACTGTCCACATGGACAAGTACTGTCCATCGTGCAGAGAAACAAACCTAGCCTCCTGGAAGCCAGTGTGCCATCTTGTTGCTAAAATAAGGCCCAGTATTTCTTGTGGATTGTCATCAGTCATGTTAAGATCCTCTGGTAAGCACTGCTGATGGGCTCCAAGAAAAACTTGATTGTGAGTGTTAAAAACAAGCACCCATTTTCAGTGACTACAACAGTGGCTCACTGTCACGCGAGCACCTCCCAGGTTGTATCTTAGCAACTGGCCAGCCAAAAAGCAGACGATCAGCGTGTCTGATAGCTTCTCCATACTTAGCTGAGGCTCTTGATTCTAGAAATTGTGCTGAACTCCCTAAAAACAGGCACAGAAATAATAATATTCCAGCTCATGGGCTGGAGAACACAGGACCTGTTACAAGTCCTATCCCTGACACAGTTCAACTGATTTTTGACAAGGCCCACAAGGACCTGTGTGGGGCCTTGATGGAGGGTGGCTGGCATGTACTCGCAGTTTGGATCCGGGTGGAACCTGCCTTTTAGATGCCCCTTGCTCCAAGGGTTGTCCAGATGACCCTGCTCACTGCCAGCAGGCCCGACCTGAGCCAGCTCTCAAAGACTTCCCTAGAGCACTGGAATTCTCTTCTGTGAGGGGTGTTGAGACCGTGTTGGGGACCAGCAATGCCTTCCTCACACGCTCACTCAGGAAAATGAAGGTTAGGACTCTTTCAGACAGAAACAGTCTGTCTGTGCAGGACAATGTAGCCCTTCACTGACAGCAGCAGATCGAATTAGAAATGTTCCTAAAAACTAGCAGTAACATCAGACTAGGCTGAATTCCTTAAGACGTCTGTGGGAGAACAAGATTCTATAAATAAACTGAAGCACTGCAATATTTTTGATGAAGGAAGTTCAAAACAAAGCCAAATTGTCAAAACAGCCCAAAGCCTTTCAAAGCCACAAAACTCTTTCAGTCCAAACACATGAGCGTTTTCAGACACGCTGTACCGGACAAAACAAGATTGTGTGGGAACGCAGAGAGGGAAAGGCACGGGGGCACTGGGCTCTGCTGGGGCAGCGGGCACAGGGCCACACGCATTTCTGTAGCACTTAGCATCGACAGATTGTTTGTGGGGGGCGAGGTACTAATAATTTTACCCTTTTATGAAAAAGAAATGAGAAAGAGGTAGGTCGGTGCATTTTCTTGGGGCCCTTAGTGGACTAAGCAAGAAACAAGCTCCAGGCAAGTTTCTTTGCTTTCAAGGTTGCCATCCTATGGACTGTGGAATTTCTCCCTTAAAGCTGGTGACAGAAAGACCTATTTTACACAAATCCGAATGAACAATAAATATTTGAAAGTCATCAGAGTTGTCCTCTGTGTAGACTTGTCCCCAGTGCAGAGTTGTCCTCGGTACAGAGTTGTTCTGAGTCCAGGGGACAGCCCTGCACTGGGGATGACTCTGCACCAAGCCAATTCGAAAACTGTGGGTATTTGCTGCTGCGAGCAAAGCAAACCCAGTCATGGCTTTGCTTTCGCTCAAGGACCTGGAAGGACTTGGTGGGTGGTGATGAAAGATGAATTACAATGTGTACCTCGAGGGAATTTAACTCTGGCTGAGAATACTTGATGTAGAGCTGAATGATGTAAACTGCTACATAACACTAACAATGTTCAGTGTCTTTCCGGATAACGCAGTGGTGATGACAGAAGCCAGCTTCGTCGAGCGGTGTCCAGTAAGCTCCTGAGGTGAATCTCCAACCCCAGTGAATTTCATAACATCTTTCCTGCCCTGAGAAGATTGCTGTGATAGATAGAAATGCACAATCATGAACTACATGAAGTTTTCTGGAGAAAAAAATCATAAATTAGTGATGGTCTGATGTAAATGGTATGGAATAAGGAGGGGAATGTCCTGGTTTGAGTTAGGACAGAATTCTGTTCAGTGATTTCACTTTTCAGCTCAGTCTCTTCTAAGTAACTGCACTTTCTGATGCTAATGGCATGTTTTTGTAGGCAGTGTCTGCTTCCAGAAGTGATAATGCTTGATGTTTACAGTTACTACCAGGGACTGGGATGCAGAAAGGCTCTTGCTTATATTTTCACCTGTGAAGACCAAGGTCACTGCTAAATCTTGTGTCCCACATTGGGGGTGCAGTAAGTTAGAGGCAGCACCTGCAGGGAGGAGCCAACAAGACAGCTGACCCTAGACTGACCAACATGTTCCATCCCATAGATGTCATATTCAGTATTTGTGTATATATTATTTTATTGTTATTATTTTCATTAAAGCAGTTTTCGTTTTCTTTTCCAATCTATAAGACTCTCTCCCTTGCTCCCTTTTCTCTTCCCCTTTGGGAAGGGAGAGGGATTAATAGAGAGCATCTGTCATTCGTCTAGTGGCCAGCCCAGCTCTAACCCGTGACAACATATTAAACCAAACCATGTTTACAACGGATTCCACTCTGCCAAGACAAACAGCACTAAGTGCTGTCGCTTCCTCCAGCACCTCTTCCATAGTGACCTACCCTCTTGTTCCTAGCACTTGCACAGTTCTAGGTGGAGACTGAGAACCAGCCTGATCCTCGGAAGAGCAACTGCCCAAGCAATCACCTCAGGCAGCTCCAGTTATCTAACTCTCCTCATGGCAGCAAGGGGCCTCTTAGTACCTCTGTGGAAGGCCAGGACAGGGGTGGGAAGGCAGGAAAGGTGAAGGACAGGTCTTTTTCCATGTAACATGTCTAATATCAGCTGGGCGCCTCGGGAGTTGGACTTCGTGGCTTCTAAGGCTAGAAAGTGGCTGGGCACCTCTTCAAAGAAGTGTCCCATGAGTAGCTACACTGCCCAGCTACGAAGCCTGTAACAGCCACAAAAGCTGTTAAAAATTGGACGCTTCAGCACTGCCTGTACCTCCCTGAGGGACTGTGTAACTGTGAAGTGTCTTGAAAATACAGAAGTGCCAAGTATGATTCTTACTGCTGTTAGTAATGAACATTACCAGAAGTTCACAGTGCGGAGCTGATTTCTAAGCCACCTGATGCAGGTTTCTAGTAGTGGTCTCAGAGAACAGGGTGAACTTCCCCTAAGCCCTTGGAAAGCTGGTGAAATTCCAGGCAAGCCAAGCTGCCTTGGCTCAGCCCTACCTCCATCCAGGCAGGGATTAACCTCACAGGCGAAGCAGAGGAATTGTTTTAACAGGGGGAAAGGAAAAGTCAGTAATGCAGAAAGGGTGAGTTGATAAAAACTGTAACCTCTAAATAACAGGTGGAAAATATGTCCAAGCACAGAACATGCTTCAGACGTAACTGTTCTGAATTAAAACTCTGCTCTAATTTAACACACTTTCTGCCCTTAATACTGATAACTTCGCCACTGCTTCTGTTTTCTCTGTCACCTTTGACACGCGTGCAGGCACCTACCAAATTGTGGCTCTTTCCTGAGCTCAATATACAGCATCTACATTGGCAAAAGAAACCTCTGCTTGGCCCCAGCCTTCCCACACACAAAGAGCCCCAAAAGATGGAAGGTCTGTACAGCTGAGGGCTTGAATAAACCATTCTGGGATGTGTCTGCTGCGAGAGGTATGTGGGAGAGAGGAGTGCACAGCCGTTTCTCAAGTCACTGCAACCACACTGAGAGTGCTTTTAAAGACCCACAGTTTGCATTTGCTATGTTCAGAGGATTCAGGATTCAGCAGAAGAATCCCTGTAGGAACATACAGATTATACTCACTAACAATCATTCAGAGATCTTATTTGCTCCTTGTTAAAACCAAATCTCACTCTCAAACTGGTGTGGGACCATTATGAGAAAGATGTGCAAAATAACCTGATACAAAGCTTGAGGCGCAGGTCAAATAACACAAATTAAAGAACATAACAAGCTCTCTGGTCTGTTGCCCCCAAATTCAGGCTGCTTGAAAAATTACTTTCACTGGTTTCAGATCTCTGTGTTTTTCCAAGGGAATCTGTACGCTTTCATTTAATGTAGCACAAATTTGTCATTGATTGGCCCAAAAATTTCCATAGAGCGAAAGCCTTACATAGGGCTCAACAATTCAGGGATTCAGCAATCAGTCAGTCAAGCACTCATCAGCCTCAGCTGTATAAACTTCGGCATTATCTCAAATTCATCTGTCTTTATTATACCCTGCTACAAAGGAAACAAGAAATCTAAGCATACCCATCCAGCAAACAGAAGCTTGGTCCTACAAAAGGGAGAGATAATTTCCTGCAAAATCAACAAAGGGGGAAAAAAAGCTGGATTGCATGGCCAGGGAGAGAGTGCCTTTCATTCCAGCATTGCTCATAGAAAGCAGGGTGACAGTATTTCAACATGTCTGTCCCTTCTGGGTCTCAAAACTCAACCAGCAACATAATTCCTGGTTAAATAGAGCTCTCACTTGTTTCCTCTCAAATAAAAGGACGTGCACCCAGGGTTTGGAGGTGCTGTCAGGTAGTTTGTTGGTAAAGCGGTAATTGTACAGATTCCAGGGGGAAATACACATGGTCTTCCTTCTGGTTTGTCACTGTACTTCCATTCCTATGTGCCTAGCAGGGAGCCATGGCATACACTGCACTGCACACAATACTACAGAAAGGGAAAGGTGAAATAAGAATCAGCAATCGAAGCTGCCTTATAAGTCTTGGTTTTCAAAGAGTTCATCCCACCACAGAAGTGTGGAGGCATTGTATTTTTTCCAGGGACTATGTGTTATTTCTCTGAAGAGTGCTGCATTGCAATAATATGCTGCGCTTGTGAGCTCCAGAGATTGACGAGCCCTTAGAGAGACGGATTTATAAGACCGTTCTCCACCCCAGGAGGATGAAAGGGTTGTGCAGCTCTGGATTTCATTACCCTTTGGCCCCTCTGCTCAGGCTGGGGCCGTGAGGGACAAGCAAGGGAGAGCTATTCTGAGGAGACAGTTTTGAAATTAAATGTCTCTATTTTGTCACACAGAAAGCTGCAGAGAGAGAATGAACTCATCTTTCCCAAACCTCTGTGTGGGACCCACTTGTCAGAGGGGAACCTTGCTCCCACTGCCCCAAACAGAGGCCATGAAAGACAGTCTGTAGGCACTGGGAACTACCACAAAACCAAATGGCCCGTGTGGGCATGTGGGTCAAGTTCACCCCATGAAAATCATTTTTGCCCACAACGCTGCAAAACTGGGGTTATGCTTATTCACGCAGAGTTTCAAACTACTCTGGGGAGAGAGGACCTGTAAACTAAACCAGCCTCACAGCCCTTCCCAAATCCCCAAACAGTAAGAACAGGGACAAAATTACATCAGGAGCTCCAATGCCAAAGAGCAAGCCCTAGGGACTATCCTGAGGGACTCAGCTGAAAAGTGACACTTGTCCACGGCTCCAGACAGGAACCCGGCTGGGAGCCCTCACCAGGTAACCCTTCCCAAGAGGCACAAAACAAAAAAACCTTTGCACCTTCCAGAAAATTAGAGAGAGAAACCAATAACCTCCTGCTCATGTTTTACTGCACAATTAGCTGGGAGCTCAGTCTTGTTTATCACTTGCAAGCACGAGAGGGTTAAGACGAACCTTGCACAAACTTTGCTGCGAGCTGAGCTCACAGCCTCCCTCCCTTCCCTCCTTGCCTGCTGTCGAGCTGCAGCAGCTTCAGAATCCTCTCTGCTCCGGCTGCTGCCTACCGTCGCTGAGGGAGGGATGAGCTGTTTCCATCCAAGCAGTGGAGCTCATGAAGAGAAGGCTCCTTGCCCCCTTCTCCTGCTGCCTGCGAAGGAAGAGCGTCAGCAGTGATGCTGTTCACTCACACTGTCAGTTGACATCTCAAGATCGGGAGTGAGAGCCATCCCTGCCAGCGAACCATGTGAATTCAAGACGAGAGGAGGAGAAAGTGCACTTGGCATGTCTGCTGCTGAAAAGACAATATCCCGACTCCAGCAGTAAGACAGCAAATCTGTTCTGCACAAACCCCACTGCCTGGGAGAAGATGTTCCTAGATAAACCACCAGCAAGTGCATGGTCTGGACCAGCTGCTCTAGTGCCTCGTCCCACCACCCCAGCGTGCTCTGAAAGGTAACTATGCTTTACTCTGCTCTCTTCCCCTGCACCACCACACCCGAGACACTGACATACTATCCTGCACATCAGCATGAGAACAAAAATACCTTCTGCCACTGAAAGGAGAGACACCCCCCTTCCCTCTCCCTGGAGAAAATGCAAGCCATGGGCAGAATTGGTACTTTAATGCTCTCTTTGCATCTTTTCAATGCTGACTTTTTTCTCTACAAGTGACCTAGACAGAATACACCTGGTACTGTCTGTGTTCAAACCCAAACCTTTCTGTACTTGCCAGCTAGTTCAGTGCAGTTTAAATTAAAATTGGAGAAGCTACACAAGTAATTGCTCTGTTTGGTGCCACTTACCTCTTTGTAGCAGCTAGGGTATTGGGCGGAAAAGCAAAGGAGAACACAGAAAAGTTGCTTGCACTTTCAGAGATGCCTTGCTGGCAAGTGGTACTTAAACTGAAAATGGGAGTAAAAGGAAGCAAGTGGGCAAGGCAAGACATTTTCTGCGGTGGAAAGATCAATTTGTACTCTCTGTCTGTGCTGTTTGGGGGAAAATCTTTCTCTCTGCTCCTCTGTGACCTACAAAGCTGCAGAGTAGGGCCACGCAGGCTTCCTAAAAACTCCCCAACCCTGATAGCTGCAGGGGGAAGATGGTAATTTCAGCGCCCATGAAGTTTTGGCTAATGAATATCCTACCTCAGTGACATACTCTGAGAATAAACCTTTCAGTTGTTTTCTATGAGATTTCTATTTTCATTATTGATTTTTATTAAATGAAATATGTTGGCTTGGGGTTTTTTTAATCCTTGCTTAAAAACAACTGCAAACTGATTAAAAAAAAAAAGTGTCTGCCTGGAATCACTCCGTATGAACCCCCTGAGCATCAGTGAGCACTAATGGTGCTCGGCACCTCTCAGAACTGGGAGTACTGGCCAGCCAAAGCAGAATGACTCAGCCTTGATCAGCAACTTAGACCACAGGGGATGTGGGCTCTAGCTATGCTGCTCTGCTCTGTAACAAACTTCTCCTTGCTATCTCTGTCCGTAGACTTGAGGGCTTCTCAGGTAACCAGCGAGGTTTTGTCTCCTGTAATCCGAGTCATACAAGGTTACCGCACTGACCTGCTTCACACACAGGTTTTTCAGTATCTTTGTGTGCCACTTATTTTCACATGAACTTGGTCTCTACAGCCTTCAGGCTTCTATTTGTTAAAGGGGAGCGTGCAAAGCTAAATCTACTAATATCCAGAAAGATGTGCTCAATGAGATAATTGGTAGATAGAAAGGCAAAAATCTTTAGGGTTGCCTGGAGCTACTGAATTATTTCTGGCTCATTTCTGGAAAAGATGTAGTTAATTTCACAGCTTTCAATACTCTGAATAGTTGATTGCTCTGGACAATCCTATAGTTGAGACTAAAAAAGAAAGTTGTGCCACTCCCCACTGCTAGTACTCTTTACTATTAATCTGCTCCTTCTATCAATATATGCCCAGCTGAGCCTTGTTAATTCAATGTCTGGGTTTGTAGTTAATTACTGAACTTCAGATTAATGTCTTCAGCATTCTGCAGTCTCATTTTATGAAGTATGGAAATCCGTCAGGCTCTCTGCTCCTTCAGGAGAGAAACTAGCTCTGGCTTTTCCTCCCAGATGGCAGATGAGACGGGCAAAGACATTGCTCTGTACTTTAATTCACAGAAGTGTCACATTCCAGATTGGTTGCATTTCATTATCAACTGAGAAACCATTCTGTAAGAGCAGAGGTTTAATGTGGCCCATAACCTTCACACCCTCCCTTTCCCACCTGCTGTGTAATGTAAGAATATTCTTCATGGGGGAAGAATTTCCATTTACAGGTTCAAAGTGTGAAAATCGCAGTTATTGCCCTATAATTGAGAGCAGAAGTGTCTGGCTGCAACACTCCCCTCGCTTTCTTGTCCCATGCTTCCACAGCAGCCCAAACCTGCTGCTGAAAGAACTGGCTCCAAAGCGGTTGGGTCGGCCCCTGGAAAAATACTGAGCAGCCCTTTTCTTGCCCACACCCTCCTACACGACGCACAGCACAGAATCCACCACCCATGCAGGGAGCGCAGAGTCAAAGCCCCAGGCAGTTTTTTCAATTGGCAGTTTGGCCCAGCTCAGCCAGCCAGGATCTGGCCCAATATTCAATACACTAGATCACTGTTATCTTAAGTGCTTTGATGCTGAAGAAGGTATTGCAGGAGCTGGGAGGTAAAGTATAGACAATCCTGTGTCCCTTCTCCAAAAACTCAGCACATCAGGTGATTCCCCATGACGTGAGCCAAAGTAGGTCTGTCTTGCTTGTAATGAAAGCCTGAGTATCAGCTCCTCGATGACTCAGGCCTCCAGATTTCAACCACCTCTTGCTGAAGAACAGCAACGTGTTGTTCTCGTTGGTGCATGGGGAGAACATAACCAAACACTGTCAATAAATCAGCCACATTTTACAAACTGAAGGCCCATGAAAATCAAAATGTTCTACAGCAATATGTCTTCTAGGTGAAATTTTTATTTAAAAGCATCACATTGACCTAAAGTTTCATTTTAATCTGACTGCCATAGTCTATTACCATATTAACACTACTCTATTTACATCTCATGTAGGTGTATATCTAGTGAACATTAGAAAGGACTGCCTCACTTTGTTTCAGTGCTGTCATTTTTGCTTCAGCTAAAAACAGAATTCTGGCCTTATCAAAGCAGATGCTTCTGGATGCACCATTTACAGTGAAATTTTGGCATTCATGTTTTCTGTTTCCAGCTGGAAGAATTGAAAATGCTAAAACATTAAGATTCCCCCCATTTCTAGTAAGTTCTGCACCCAGGAGATGAGTAAGGTGTCATATTCTGTGGCAGAGTTGCCCCAGTGGGACAGGTAGGACTCTGGACACCTGCCGGGTCCACCCTGCCTCAGACACAGAAGGGTCCTGATAAATAATAAACGGGAGACATATGGTGGAGACACTGGCTGGATTCCTATCTTGCCTTCCTTTGTGACATCCAATTTCATAGACTGTGGGGGCTTCTCTTACCCACAAGTAGTGAGTGTTATCAGAGGAGACCTTAACGATTAGATTTGCATGGTCTTTCTTTAAAGTTGAATACTTGGTGCTTCTCCTGATCTCAAGGTGCATGACAAGGGTTTTCTTATCTGTTTGTTCTAAAGATATCTCATACAGGCCAGGCTATTTTGGTTCCTGTCTTCATTTCTCTCTCTCTTTTTTTTTTTTTTTTTGTAGAAAGCCAAATTTTTGACTGCTCCTAATGAGAAACTCAAAACTGCATACTCTTTAAGCAAGTACCAATAGCCCTGGATTAGGAGAGACAGATCCCCCAGCAGTCTGGCAAAGCAGAAAACAACCTTCCCCAGCTCACAGAAGGGTAAACCTGCTGCTGTGGGAGAAGCTGGCAGAAAGCTGACTCGCTCTGTTCGGAAAACAACACTTGCAAGGGCCAACGCTGTGCCAACCTTTGCAGCTCACTTTGAGGGAAGGACTACAGCTTCTCATCTCCCAGAGGAGGTGACCTACCAAAAGAAGGACCAAGGCATTTTCAGGACAGAATAAAAGCCAGATGGCAGTGTGAAACATGTCTAATGCTTGTTGTCATTGTAACAGCTACTTGCAAAATGATTTGCAAAGTCCTGTCTCATGCAGTCTGCTTAACTGTATGAACCAGCAGTCTTGAGAGCAAGAGGATGGAGCATTTCTTGCTGAAGCCACCGTGCCACCTGTCCTAAGATTCCTCTCTTGACCTCCCTTGTGAGTCTGGTGAGGCAAGACAGGAAATCTGAAGGTAAATAGGGAAAATGGACCAAAGCTGACAGAGAGCAATGACTGAGATTTATTTCAAATTCCGTGGAAACCTGACTGGCCGCGTCCACCTTCCCACTCTGGCTACAGAAGTAGACACAACAGCAGATAAATATTCCAGCCTCTATGTGTACGTGGGATTGTTCCTAACGCTTCTGGCTATCCTGCTCGTATTGCTTTTCTCCATGCTCTTACGCCTGAAGCATGTTGTTTCCCCAATCACTACATCTCCAGAGAGCACTGAGAACATCCAGCAGTTCACGGACGTGGAAATGAACAGCAGGATTCCTACCACTTAGAGACCCCAAAGCAAAGAGGGCTCTGTGCTTCTGAAACACATTTCATTTGGCAAAATGGTGGTGGAAAGAATCTCTGCCTGCTTCGCAAGCCCTACAACTTCCTGCACAACCAAAGGCAGCACAGAGCATCTGGAGAGCGTCACACAACGCAGTCTGACTGGCACCCTCTGGCCATTGACACTATAGGCAACATGTGTGCAACACCTTCAATAAAATGTACATTACAGAAACCGACTGCTGTCAGGAAAGACTTATATCCTGCTAAAAGCCCATGCAGAAAATGGTAAAATCCACAATACTGACAGCCAAAAACCTGAAGAGACACACACCAGAATGTGTCCTGGAGCCTGTATTTGCTGACCTGTCTCTCTGCCCTTCAATTCCTCGCTTGTGAAGAGCTGAATCAACAGTTAAGTGGCATAAGTGGGAAGAGCCCGCAGGGAACATACAGAAATTATCAGTGGTTTGGAAATTCTCAAGCATTTCTCCCATTCAAGAAGGAAAACCTTAAACTGCTTTTTTTCCACTTGAATGGCAGATTTACACAATGGAGTTTCAGAAGTATATGAATGTTTCATCACCTGCTGGAACTACTGGTTTCTGGCATTAAAAACCTTACAGTGAATAGTTGCATTCCCGGTATCAGAAAGAGACAGAACTTTTCAAAGAGGAAAGAAAACAAGATAAAATGTAATGAAGGTTTAAAATAAAGCATCAGCGGGAAACGAGCAGCAGGAGAGAAAAATGTTAAAAGACGCTCTACCTCTCTCCCTTTGTTCTCCATTACCTTAACAGAGCTGAACACACGTGGGTTCACACGTTTCAGCCTCCCCAGTATCACTCAGTAATTAAAATGCAGTGTAAAGGTTGAGAGCCAAATGGACATTGTTCTCCTAATAGACTCAGATTCATAACATTCCCTTTCATACTCATGTTGGGTTTCCTTTGTCATTTCTTTCTCCTTTCCATTTGAGTGGAATTGCTTCAGCTACATCTCTAAAGGGCATAAATTTCACCCAGCTTATTTTCTTTATTACAGTCTAGTTCTAGCTTAGCGGTAAAATCCCCTGGCGCTTTCCACACTCATACACACTTATTTGCCAGTTGTCCTCTCTCCAAGGGCTTGGAGAGTGTAAACTCCCCCCACAAAAACAGTACTAAAATTAGAGAAGACACTGACTCCATGGACTTGTGAGAGTAACAAGAATCTGTTTCTCAAATGCTTTGTGTACAACAGGTTCCTTATTTAGATTTAAAGGTCTGCATATGGTGAGCTTAGTTTTAGTACAAAACTATTTAAAAATTTATATTCCTTTTATACTCCATCACCTCCATGTAAGCGGGTTTAATCTGTGAAATAGCACAGTGACTGAGTAAGGGAACACAGCAGAGAATACACTCTCAGCAACACCTCTCCAGGCCACGCCTGGCCATGTTTACCGAAAAGAAGGCAGGAGGCAGGTTGCTCCCAAGTTTTCTGCCATGGGGACAACACACAGATATCACTAGGCAAGACAGTGGCTTCACACCCCGTCTAAAGAGGAAGACTAGCCCAGGCTCAACATCTGGCTTGCCCTGTACAGCCTCTCAATTTTCTGGATATGCCATTCAAAAGCTGCAACTTATTTAGATCATAAATGTTCTAACATACTAAATCAGCAGCTAAACCACATCAGCTTTCCAGTGCAACTGTATATGGAAAAGCCTTACTTCCAAGAAGCTGCAGGACAGATTCAAATGTTAACAGAAAATATCAGACCTGCCAGTGGAAAATGACAGTATCAGAATGTGTGTTGGGACCCAAATTCTGATTGCTGTGATGTCAGCCAAAAAGGCCCCCAGAAGTAGGTGTCAAGATTGTGTTTCTTTCCTTCATCCTAAAGAACGCTATTTCAGAAGAGTCCCACAAGCCTTTACAACTTACTCAGTAAATATACTGTAAATAAAAGAGCAATCACTTTCTATAGGATTATGTTATATCACCCTGTATCTTTGGGCAGCCTCTGTATTCTATATAACACTGCTAAGGAAGGCAGTCCTATCTTCTAACACAAAAATGACAAGTTTTCCTTTCTAAAGCTTCATTTCACATGAAGTATCTGTCCCACTTGATACATCTACAGTCCCGTAGTCACTTAGAGTGCCTCACTTGTCTGTACAATGCCAGCAAATTTTAAAGCCTTGCCCATTGAGAAACGGCTTTTTCCCCTTTTCTTTCTCATTTGTAATGTCCAAGACCTGATGTCACTGAGAAAAGTGGTTGTTGGGATGTGTTTGCTGAGTGGGCTTCAGTGGACTTTGGCATTCTCTGGCTATAAGGAGCAGTTACTGGAACTTTTCCAGGAATACCATCTATACCCTTCCCCTCCAGCAGTCTGTTTCCTTCCCACTTGTCCACCTACTGCAGAAAATTGGGATTTTTTTACAAAAATAAAGATACATACTACTATCAAGGGTGAGTAATTGACTGCTCTGTACTATTCCCACGTGTGGATCTGAGAGACCAGCTCATGAGCAGCGATAGGCTCAAGTGGTGCTGCTCATTTCCAATGAATTTTTGGCCTCAGAGGGTGCCTGCATAAGACAACCCTTACAAGTCTGTGGAAGTATTACTTGAACCAGGAGAGTTTGCTCTCGTCTTTACTCTCATCTTAGACACTGGAAACAAAATCCAACACCTCCTCCACTCCCTGTCTGCAGGGGAAGACAGCCACCAGTTCTGAAGCAGGAGCTAACCCACTATGTGTTGCTGTTCCTTAGGGGTCAGAGTAAGGCTACAGAATCAGAAAACCCCCACTGCTCCCAAATCACCCAAGGTATTTGGTCTAGGAGGTGTAAGGACCTGAGTATTGTGTAACTCCCCAAACCATACATATTCTAGAGGATATACACTTGGGTAATCTCATCCACGTGATTTCCACCCACGTCCAATGATTTTCTGCATCAACAAACCCTTAAGTATTGAGCAGAAAGGGTTGGTATGTAGAATACGTTCCTTCTCTGTGTCAGAATATATAAACATAAACATGTATTTTCACATCCTCACAGGGCTGCAGAGAAGAACGTAATTGTGCCAACAGCATAACTCAGCAAAGGATCAACCTCTAGCTCCCCAAAGGATCTTTTTTTATTTTACTTGAAAAAGAAATAAAAACTGTTCGAAACCCAAAGATTATGTGAAGTCACATATCCGTTCAACTGTCAGCATTAATGAAAACTTACTTGTATGCCTTGTCTTCACTAGAAACCAAACATGCCCTTACCCTGCAGTCATGAACGTAGGCACTACTTCTGAGGTAACATCCAGTGCAGACAGACAGACTGCCATAGCTTTAAGCAGGTTAGCAGCTCAGGGAAGAGGCGGCCAACTCCTCCTGCTACTTACCCTCTACTGACAGCAGACAGCAGACCTCAGCTGACAGCAGAAGTCAACTCATTTGCTACTGATTAGGTTGCAAACTAGGTGAGACTGTGGAATGATTGTACTTTTTTTTCAAAGGAGATCTATCTTTGTGGTGTGTCTATACTTCAACTTAATTCTAGTATGGACAGAAAGTTTGTTCACGGTCCTGTTTATTCACATGCCCTGCAAATATGTGCAGTCTCACGATGACACGCATGACTAAAAACTCACATACAGATAAATCTCAAAAGGGTTAAAATCCCAAATGGGATTTTCTTGGTACATGAGCTGTCAACTTAGTTGTTGCCATTTTGATAGAAAAATAAAGCTAGAGATGGTGAAGACTGCTTGATAGATGCAGTGGGCTTAAAAATGACTACGCAGGATGTTAAGTAAAAAGCATCCATTTGCTTCTATAAACAAACACTAAAGCTACAAGAGAAGATTTAACTCTACATCCTTGCAAATTGGGGAAGATATTATCTGCAGTCACTGTTCCTGACACAGATCTCACATTTGTTCATAAAAAGGAACTGCACATTAATTCTTTCCATCTAGCAAAAGCCTAACCCCATAAAGCCCTCTGAGATCTTCACCATCTTCAGGCTTTTACGGAAGGCTGTGCAGTTCTAGCATGAGGAAGAAGAGTTTTCAGTTGCTGATGTTCATTCTGTGGGCACAGATATCAAAACAAAGCCTGTAAAATCAGAATCATAAGTTTGTTCCTTGCACACTTGCTCTCTAGAATGCAGTATATGAAAATTGCTTCCTCAATCAAGAGAACAGTTAAAGTATCACCCAAGACAGCTGATGTTATATATGAAAAACAATCCTAAACTGAATTTGAATTTTGATGGATTGGATTTTTCAGAGATGCTCTAAGATTTCTTCAGCTGAAGCCACAAAGCTGTCCAGCTGTAGGTAATGCTAAGTTTGTGAAAGCAGATCTGGATACAAAAGAAAAAGGTCTGTTGAATTCATATAAATAACCCACTCCCTGTACTCCCACCTGAATTTCATGTCTATGTAAACTTGTCAATTGGGAAACAAATGATAAATAATGCAGAAGACCTTCCCCTCCCTTCCTTCTCCTCTAGATTTATTAACCCATTTTCAAAGGATAGCTGATGAAGCTAATAGCCACAGGCTTCCTAAGCTGACTCTCTCGGCATTAACGCTGTCTTCACAGTCATAGTCCTGCTCTTACAGTCCCATTTAATAGCGATCGATAAAGATACAACAGGCACCTGCAAGTCAGAGTCATTGCTGCCTCTGCAGCAACGTGCAGCACTTTTTATAACATTACTCCATACTCTCTAGGTTACTGGGAGCCTGTCCAAACGGCTGCTGCATGCCTAGCACATGCTGCGCCAGGAAGCTCACATCTGGGCCAGCGTGAGGTTGCTGTGATACACTCACTGGCAAATCTTGCAGCTTGTCACAACAGAATCAAACTGATGTGGTTTTGCTGTTGTTCACAATTTTTTCATGCTTCCACAGCATGGAAAAGCTGTGAACAGCCCTTGCAGCACTGACTCTGTCAGCACGGGGAGTCCAGGTGATAACACCACACCAGTTTGAGTTTACTTCGTGTTGGCAGCTCTTGGGGAAGAAATGTGACTCGCTGTTGTTGAATGCATCCAACAAAGCAGAAAGAGGAAAGAGAGGAGCATTCCAAATGCACTTGGGTTTGGCTGATGTGCTAAATTTCAAAGCTGTTTATTATTATAGAGCATAACCACCACTGAAAGGGACAGATCATGTCACCCCTGACAGAGGATACAGCATGGCAACACTCACCATATGCACATCCACAAGCATCTCAGAAAGAAAACTACTGGGATCAGAACACTAAGGCTGCTTTTCCTTTGTTTGACTTTTGCTTGTAACTACCCACCAGTTCACTACGAGACACGCCATTGCCCCACTGTCCCGCTTACCTCCACACCCAGACTGCTCAACACCAGCTTTGCTGGCATGAGGCTGAATAATAATTTTCTACAAAGCAATCTGGGAAAGATATGCTGACAGACGGAGTATGTACTGAGCCTGGGTGAGATTTTCTTCTATTTCTACTTTTCCAATGAATTTTGCCTGGCTTAGAATTCTTAAAACCTCTTCAAATGGATAATGCCTTAGTGGAAATTCAGTGTCTTCAGTGCCCACGCTGGACAACAGCAATATCAAAGAGGTTGGAAAGAGTTTATCGTGCTTTGAGGTAGTGGGATGAACCAGATGCTGACTTGGAGACCTCTCCCTGAAAAGCTGCCTTCTGTATCCATGAGCAACTTCCTTAGGAGTATAGTAGAACTTATTTTCAGACACTTTCTTCCCAACTCTCTCTAGTCCAACATTATTCCTTGAGTATATGTCAATAAATCTATCAACTCTCAATTGACAGTAACGCTTTTAGGCGCAGATCAGTCATCATGTTTAGTCTGAGCCCAGATGAAGGATGAGAGGAGTGTATACAAACTACTACACGCTCCCTCTTTGTCTCCCAGAGTAGTCTTTCATCTTTTTCTGTTTTTCCTTTCTGTGGTAAGAGGCTGGCACAGGATCTCTCTGGCTCTCTTTATCTATTGAGAAATGTATTCTAATTAGAGTTCTTTAAGATTTGTAGCATTTCTAGAGGGAATTAGATCTTTACAGATGAAGGGTTTTCTCCATTGTGGGATTCATACCATAATTAGACAAAATGATGGGCTAAGTCCCAGTGGAAAAAATGCACTGTAATTGGTGTTCATTTTTGTTACATAAACCCATGGAGATCACGCTGATTCCTCCTATTGCAGCCGCTTCTGAAGAACAGTGTTCAATTTAAAATTGATGTACCATTATTATTTAGTACCCACAAGTACGCTCATGACTTTATCCATCTAAGAAGTCTGACGTGAACCTTCTTCCTCTGAGAAAAATAAAGTGCCCCAATGAAAACTCAAGATCAGTGGCATTTGCATTGCCTCATCTCAGAAGCAACAGATGACAGCCAGCCATGCTTCACCTCATGTTTCTTGTGGCACAAATCATATTTGTATGTCAAAGTAAAACGCACAGAAGAATTTCTTCCAGCCTACGCAGTACATAGGCCAAGAAAATAGCTGATTACAGCCATAGAACCAGGGTCCCAACCACCAAAGTCAGATTTCATTGGGTAAAAGCAATAGGTGGCCTGACTTGGTGGAAAATAAATAAAAATACTTAAATGGGTTATTGCATCTAACAAATCATTAATGAGGATGGGTGTTATTGAGACTTAACTGAATATTTGTAATTAGTTTTTAGATGAAAAATACCAGTCTCTCAAATTTTTGCTATTACCTTGCTGATTTCAGAAATCCAGGATGCTCACTATTAAGCCAAGCAGTTAAATTCACCTCAACCACAAATATATTTTTACGGAGGAACAAAACAGTGCTCTGTGTATATGCAATTCTTCCAGCTAATTAGCACCTTGGGGTAGGTTGTTCATAAACAGAAAACAGTAAGAGACCTGCAATATATCCCAGCAGTATCTTGTGTAATACCAGTCTCAGAATCAATGAAAATCTCACTTGAATCCTCACCAAGTCACTGCCTCACAAAATAAAAAATAAAATTCCAGGTTCAGAGAAACCAAAGGGAATGATTTCGCCTATCGTGACAGAAATCTAAGGCCCTGGAGGGAAATGGGATGTTGTCTGCTTCAGAAGACATTTCCTTTTGATCTTAGGCTTGAATCATTTCTTCAATATCAAAGCTCATTACATTCAGAAAAATTAATTTATTTTACTAGTTATGCCAGAAGTGTCATCATATCAACTGTAGGTGCTGCCAGGCAACTATATCCCTTTGATAAGGGACAGAAAAGGAACACTATTTGCTTCATGGCAAAGGCATTGGGTCAAGTTCAACACTGTCTGATAGCAACTTGATGCTGTTCTAGACAATGGTTGCCCAGCAGCCTGCAGTGGCCTCAGTCCAATTTCTGATGGCCAGCTGCCCATACCTCCACTGAAAGCTCAGAGCCATCTCCAAGAGGACTAGAAACAGATAATGCTGTGAAGCATGAAGAATTTTCTCAGCCTTCATACTTCCACCTCCCAGGCAAGTCAAAGGAAAACTGAGCTGTCTGTACCTCTGCCAAGTATGTTTCACCTCGCTTTTGGATTCCTTCAAGACCTCAGTCTACCCTCAGCTGCCAGCCCAAGCTGTGATACACTTGAAAATCAGACAGTGACAAGAGCAGTCCTTTGTAGTGTGCTGCAAACAGGAAACACTGGTACACAGAGCTTGCTGTAAAAGAGCAGTCATATTTAGTACCCGAACATCTCTTAGTTTCACCAGGGAAAGGGCAAGGCAGTGTTCCTGTAGAGGGAAGTACTTGTGGCCGTGCAGAAGTATGCTACAGGGTGAAGCAAACAGGGCTATTGTGAGTTCGCCCAAGTTTTCTCTGGGGATGAGATAATGTAAAACAGTCTTGTTTTGACATTAGTGCACGGGGCAGTAATGACTCTCCCAAAAGTAACACTGAGCTCTGTTTTAGATCTAAGTCAGTTAAATTACACCTGGGATGAATCTGGTCCAATATCTGTAAGTTCTAGCAAGATTATTTATTTTAAACAGCTGAATGTTATCCTGGAATTATGATGCAAGAAATCCGAAGAGAAGATTCACCATTCTAAGTTGATACCTAAAGAGTGAAGTGCAATATTTGTGAAGTGCACAGGCACACACACTCAAAAGAGTTTTCCAGTTGTAAACGTGACTCCATCTCTCCTATGTGTCTCTATACAGACATCCTTTGGACATTGAAAAATAAAAGCCACAATTTTTTATCTTCGTATCTTTGTAAAAATCACCACATAATATCAACCTTCTGGTCTGCCTCTGCACAAAATATTTCTAGCATTTCTGGTGGTAAACAGGTGGCCATAAACAGAAAAAATGCATGCAAAGAAAGATGTTTCTGATACTGGTCCTTCTCAGTGCGATTCCCTGCTACATAAACACGCAAACAAAAAACAATGGTGGCCCACACAGAGCTGGTGAAAAATCTCCAAGTTGAGCTCAGTGGTTTTGGCAAGTATCTAGCAGCTACTTTGATGCCTAATGTCTATCCTCTGAACGAGACTTGCTGGAAACCGGCAGGCTCTGTGCAGGAAACACCATTCGATCTTTCAGGCCTCAGGCAGGTTGGTGTTGGCTATCTTTGTTGTCAGCTGGGAAGTGAATCTCATGTGCTTTCACTGTTTCACGTTGCTTTTGAGAGCCAGCTTGAGAAGAAAAAACAGGCATTGCAAATGTAAAGATGCTAATACTCTGCTGAAAAGACCGAGCAAAGAGAAGCCTGTGTGGCTGATTGGACCCCCTCGATGCAGCGTATGCAGGCAGCCCTCTACTGGTATGAGCACCCCTGACTGCATTCGCCCAACGCCCATGCTCCTCTGTTTTCTTTTCAGGCAGAATTAAAGTAGCTTTTCATTAACTGTAGAGTATATTCAACTAGTCTACACACTTCCAAAAACCATTTACTTAATCACTGGACTGGCTTAGGTGTCCCTAAAGAGCAATTCAAAATGCCTACCTAAACGACTGCTGCCAAGAGCCAGCGATTGGAAAACAGGCAAACGGAGAGAGGTGAAATTTAGACAGGGCTCATAAGTCAAATCCTTACCTATTTTTATACTCCATGGCAAAGAGAGATATTTATATGTACTGGTATAGTTGGAACTGGCTGGGAAAAGGGAGAAACTCCGCTTACTTGGAGCTCCTTCCTTAAGATCTAAAATTGTTGGTTTACTTGAGCATAATATTCTAATTTCCTTTAAAAATGCACATCAAAAAGAATAATTGAAACATTAAATGTATCTCAGTGCTTGTAAAAATGCATGCAAGGCACCTCAGGATTTGCTTACATGTGCACCAGCGTAGCCTTCAGAGTACAAAGCTCAATTGATTTCAGGGAGTCTGATCTGCCTGGATGAAAATGAATTTTTAATAGATTTGGTTGTCAGAGGGATTATGCAGGAATACGAAATGGCAGAGCACTGACACAGTGGAATGCTGTGGAGGTGTTTGCTGGTGGCTAGTATGCAGGAGTAGTGGCGTGTGTTTTCCACAGACAGTAAGGAGTAGTGCCAGGCTGTCACAGGAGGAGGTTCCTTGGGGAGCTGAAGGGACCAGTTGCCAGGAGACATCACCATATTGAGCCTTCATAGCCAGGATAACGTTC
This sequence comes from Bucorvus abyssinicus, assembly GCA_009769605.1. Taxonomy (NCBI): domain Eukaryota; kingdom Metazoa; phylum Chordata; class Aves; order Bucerotiformes; family Bucorvidae; genus Bucorvus; species Bucorvus abyssinicus. The sequence goes on along the minus strand of CM020039.1, from coordinate 2,962,646 downwards.
CTCGCAACAGACCTCAGACTCCCTCCTACATCTGCATATCAGCCTGGTTTGCAACCAGTCTTCAAATTATTTCCTTTACGCTCTCCCAAATATACCAAACACTTACTGGAACTTACCAGCTTTGAGAAATTTCACGTGATATGAAGCCCATTTTCTGGTTCTTTAATGTAATCATTTTATCCTTGATAGAAACCTAGCAGAGTCACCAAGCATCCGTAAAGACTCAGTTCAACAGCTTGGACAAACCCGTTGACAAGGGTAACAACGGCTAACAAGGATGGAAACACAGTATGTGCTAAATCCCAGCATAGAAGTGACCTCCTTCTTCATGGGCAGGGCAAAGACCAGCAGCACTTTACTTCCACACATTGGTAAGCTCTGAGCTTCCACAAGTCAAGCCTCAAAGGATCATGTTTAAATATGTTTAAATACGTAGGCATTGTTTAAATATGAAGCAAAACAGGAGCAATAAAAAGATACATAGTTATAGATATATAATAAACATTATTTATGTGTTAGTCGTCAAGGCCTTAAGATGCAGTGAGTCATTTTCTCGGTCTCCTCTTCAGAAGCGCAAGGCCTTAAAAATCATGACGTAATTCCAGAACCTGGGGCTTCAAGGCATGTCGTCAAATATTGCAAAATTCAGAAAAATCCATGAGAGCTGTCAGATCATGGACACTCATTCTAGCTAAGTCATAGCCTCCCCTTCCACTTCAAATGTGAAATATTCAGTCAGTGGACGCTCCGTGTTGCCTCAGCACCTGTCTGCCGCTAGTCAGCCCTGAGGAGGAGGTGATCTAACCTCCCCCTCGCTGTCTCCAGTCAGTCTGAGCCTTCGGGTATCTGCAGGCTACCTGACAATTCCCACTGCCAAATAAGAAGCCCACATCAAAGGATCTAGAAGTGTTGTGATGAAATATTTCGAAGTATACTATTTACATTTGCCTGACAAATGTTCCTCTGTTATTTTCCCAGACCAAGCATCTCTGAATCATGGTAATATGACGGAATCATTCCCCCAAATACTCTCCATCTAATTTTCACAGTTCCCTGCGGTAACAGAAATATCATCCCTCATAGGTACAGCACTACATCTACATGAGAGAGGAAAAGGCAGCTCACATTTACATAAAGCCAGCTAGAAGTAAGACTATCTTTAATCATTCTGCACGTCTTTAGACTTCGAGAGCAAACTGAGGACAGTATGTAGCTTACAGAAACCGAGATGTGAACTGACTAGTTTATTTTTGTGCATTTTCTTATTCCTGAATAATATAATTATGGAGCTTCCAGGGCAAACTGTGGCAAGCTGAGCTGCATACAAAGCAACAATGCTCAAAACTGAGCCACCCAAAAACATTTCAAGTAAAGGCTACGGAGAAGGGAGGAGGCACGCTCCATATACAACCCAAAAAGAGCTTGCACTCATGCTATTTTCAGTTTCTTGCCCAGATGTTGTCATGGGAAGAAAATAGAATATAAATTATGCCATATAAAGCACAGACGGGAGCAAGCTCTCACAAGAACGTGTCTTCCATTTGAGCCCTTTCCTAGCCTCTCTCTGGGGTCTTGGACTAGGTTATGTCAGATTGAGCCCATATTTCTTGATAATATCCCACACACACGTCTCTTGGAGAGAAACAATTGGCACTGCAAAGAGAGGCTCTCCAGCTCTCGCAGGGACAGGTTCACACAAGTTCAATAAGCAAGTGGAACGTATCCTCCAGTTAAAACTTCAGTGCAAATTTAAGTCACTGCAATGTTACTTGTGAATATTCTTCTCTCCTAGTCACTGCACGATGCTGGGAGTACAAGCTGCAGAGGCCACTGATTTTCAGCGACACATGGAAAATACCAAGCCAGAATCACAGAGACCTGCTCCACACTACAGAAATCATTCCAGTGATTTCTGAATTCTCGCCATTCCAGAAAGCAAATAAATGAAACAGGGTCCTGTAGAAGTGTAATTCAGCACTCATACAACAAAAAGCAAAAGAACCAAATGCAAAATCTGATGTGCCATGATCCTGAACATACTGCATTTTCAGAATAGCTGGTTTAACCCAAATTTCAAACAAAACCATATAGAACATCTTCCAGAAGGAGCATTAAAAGAGATTCAGTGTAAGGAGCCCTCCCTGTTGACAGCTGCTCACTCACTCCTGGACTTTCTTGATTAAGAAAATGGAAAGATAGATTCCATTTGAGACACTAGCAACATTAGGTCTGGTTTTGCAAACTGCTGAGTATGGTAGAACTGCGTTCTTATGTAATCTGGACTTCTACACTCTGGGAGAAGAGCCATACACTCTCCTCCCTTTGAGCAGCACTTTGATCACACAGAAATTAGTGCAAACCTCTTCTTAAGAGTAAGAAAAGGTCAGTGAATCTGTTTTTTTCTTGAGCTGCGTGGGTTTATCATTACCTCACATCATTTTCCTAAGAAGTCCACATTTAATTTAACTTGTGAATACACCAAAGCACTGACAAGAATAATTTAGCAGAGTTTAGGAAATACCACCACATGGGCACCCACTGACTGGAAGAATAAGAAGTTTTTCTGTATGCAAACATTAATAGTCAGAGCAAACCTAGATATAGGAATTTAACTCACAGTACTGTGCAGACTGGACTCCAGTTTCTCTCTCACCTGAGGGTTACGAAGATTACTATCATTCGCAGTATCTTCCTTTTCCTAAATACACATTGTACCCTGCTCAAATTTGAGGGAGCACACAGTGAGAGTATGAACAAGTTGCTGCTCATGGATGGAATATTTACTAGAGAGAGCCTTACTTTAGAAACACCCAGGCGTGGATGGCTGAAAGCAAGGTCACCACTGAGGTACAGTGGCAACCACTGTAACCCTGTTCTAGCTGCAGAATGAATGTCTGGACTTAGCGTGATGGAGAGTTTATTTTTCAATTTTGGCACAGTAAAAGCAAGCATGTGGTGAGTTTAGTGCTTTAGTTACAAATGAACAGTAATTTCCTAAACAGCTCTAATTAACCTAATATAAAATAATTATATAAACAGGAAAACACTCCCAATAGATTTACATTATATCCTCCTCATTAAAAAAATAATCACAATCATTTAATTATCCCGTCCTTACCTTTTCACACAAAGATTTACACATGTGCTGATTCCTCTCTCTGACACACGTGAAAAATTTAGCATCCTTCCTTTCATCCCAAAACCTGACTTATCATCCAACAGTGGTCAGGGCAGTTAAGACCTGTCAGTGCCATCAAGGCCCTGACCAGCCTCAGCTGGCACTTCCACCCACACCTTCTGATGGGGACATCACTTAAGCTTGTGTCTACTTAAGTAGACTCATAGAATGAGCTGGAAGAGACCTTAAAGGTCATCAAGTTCCATCCCCCCTGCCATGGGCTGGGACACCTTCCACTAGACCAGACTGGTCAAAGCTCCATCCAACCTGGCCTTGAACACTGCCAGGGGCATCCACAACCTCTCTGGGCAACCTGTGCCAGTGTCTCACCACCCTCACAGTGAAGAATTTCTTCTGTACATCTAATCTAAATCTCTCCTCTTCCAGTTTGAAACCATTACCCCCCACCCTCTCACTATATTCCCTGATAAACAGTCCTTCCCCATCTTTATTATAGGCCCTTTTAAGTACTGAAAGGCCACCCTGGAGCCTTCTCTTCTCCAGGCTGAACAACCCCAACTCACTCAGTCTGTCCTCACAGCAGAAAGGTTCCAACCCTCAGATCATCTTTGTGGCCTCCTCTGGACCTGCTCCACCAGGTCCCCATCTTTCCTGTGCTAGGATGATGGAGGTGAGCTGCAGGTGTCTTTGCTGCTAGTTCTGCTCCTGAATTCGGTTTGGGTTTCCTAGATTAACCTTGGAATGGCTCGTTACCTTGTCTTTGCCTGATGGTCACCAGACTGCTGGACCTCTTGCTGCCACTGCTCTGCTTGCTCTTCTCTGGTGTGGTCACACTGTTCCCTGTTGGTGAGGTCTTTGACTGGCTTGTGTTGAGGTCACCCTCAGCTCCTGGCTTCCTTGACCTGAGGGAGAGCAGCAAGAGCTGGATGAGGCTGGGAAGGGCCACTAAGGCCTTGTGCACTCAGGCCTCTGGCACTGTTTTGCTCTACAGCATGTTTCCCAAGACAAAGTACCACCCTCCCCCTGGCCATGTCAGCTGTCGGCACCATTTGCTTTAATCAAAAAATAAATACATTTCGGTGTAGCTCATTATGCTAAATGAAAGCAACAGGGTGCTAATGAGCATTGTGAATTAACATGGCAATCAGAGGTATCCTCAAGGCAGCTACATCTATTCTGCATCTTTCTTGGAACACTCAGTAGCATGTACAGATGTGACCTCATCTATTACATTTAATTCAGAGACTAGACTTAGATGTCTAATTTGAGTGGTTTCTTTCTGTAGAATTGTACATTGTGTTATATTAGCAATTACAAAAGAAAACTGCTAGTTCAGTTTGTGCAACTGTTAAGCGCTTATTCTTAGCCTTTGGTGGACAAGACTGGCTTAAGATCTAATGTTTGGAATTTTTCTGAAAGTAAAATGTTATTCTCCCAGGTTTTCATCACAAAGGGTCCTGGTAAGAAGGTAGTAAGACCAGCCAGAAACAGCATGACAGAAAGATGTGTGCTTAGAGAACGGGCAATAGGGAAGAGAGGAAACCTACCTGTACTTAATGATACTAAGAACATCTTTAAAAAGGCCAAGGGGCGGAGGGTAGGCAAAAAAAATATTCAATGTCTTTAAAAATTCACTACCACGAAGATTTTTAAAACTCAATTCTCTGCACACTGATATAATCACCCCCACAGAAAGCTTTAGAGGAGATAAATTGCTAAACACTGCCTTGCAGGTGGAGAAACAGAAAAGACAAGCAGCTCCCCAAGGTGCTAACACTGGCCAGTGATAAAGCGAGGAGAAAAAACCAGGAGGATAAAGCTCGTGCTTTGATTTGATTAGCAGTCTTGGCTCCTGTGACATGTTCATCTATTTAGGCCAAGTAATTTTGATGTCTGACTTTCTGGCATCACCCAAGAGCCTGCAGACAGCATTTTCTACTGATTTTGCAGCTTTTCTGGGATTTTTGGGGGGAGTCAACACAGCTCACATACATAGCCAGAATTACTAAAGTTCTCTAAACAAAACATCAAATGCAGAACTCAAACTGTGTTTGTCTCTTGTCTTTCTGTCTCCCATCATCACCAGTCCCTGTGGAAGGATACCTACATGGCAAACCCCCCAAGCTCACCCATCGCTAAAGCCTTCTCCTGCCTCCGGTCATCTGACGGTACTTGCTGGGCAGTGCTAGGACACGTCCCCAGGTGATGCATCGCCCAGAAGTGACGTGTCCTTCAAGGGGCTGTCTCAGCCCATCACTCTTGGATTACAAGCTGCACTGCAGCACTTCAGCCACAGTTGTCTGACAAACCAATCTCTCCTCCAAAGCACGACTCATTTGCTACCACCCTCTTGCGATGGTTCTCACACCGTCAGTGCTGGGGCGGCACGGCCCAGGCTGGGCAATCCCAGGCCTAGCCCGGGCCCGTCAGGCTACAGAGGTGCCTGTGGCCATGCCATGGGCCCGGCAGCCTGGGCACACAGCCAGCAGCGGGCCCCAGGCAGGCTGTCCGTCACGGTGACCAGTGCCCCAAGTGCTAGAACAACACGGGAGGGCAAAACTTTCTGAATCCATTCACCAAGTTTGGGTTGGTATTTTTGCCCCACTTTGAAGTCTGAAAAATCGAGATACTCGTGGCTACCTCGCTGAACTCTGCTGGCAAAAGGGTTCATTAGACAGAGCAGCCCTACGGCTCGGCGGCACCGGGAACCGCACCGCGCTCGGCTGGGCGGAATCGGCGGGCCCGAAAGAGCCCGCAGCCGCCGTGCGGGGGACGGGGCGTGTCTCCGCCGGCCCCTCAGGCCGGCCGCCATCTTGGGAGCGCTGCGGCGAGAGGGCGGTGCGCGGCGCCCTCTGGCGCCTCCCGCCCGCGCATCAGCCATGCGAAGGCGGTCGCCGGCCATGAAGTCCGTTTTCGTCACCGTGGGCACCACCAGCTTCGACGACCTGATCGCCACTGTCTGCTCCCCGGCGGCCCTGCAGGTGAGGCGACGAAGAACCCGGCTCCGCTGGCAGCCGTCCCGGGCCTTCCATTCACGGCCTGCCTCAGCGGGGCGCCTGCGCGCTGGGAGCTGTCCCGCCCTCCTCCCCCTGCCCGTCCCGCCCTCCTCCCCCTGCCCGTCCCGCCAGTGACTGCCGGGGCTGTCTGAAGGGGCGGGAGACGGGGGCTACCGGGGCCAGTTGGGGGGGTCGTCGTGGGGCAGGACCGTGGCGAATGGCGTGGAGTGGAGGCGGCGTAGGCGAGGGAGGGAGGGAGGGACGGTCTGTAGCGGGAATCGGGGGTGGGGGTGTGGGGTGCAGCGGCCCCCGGGCCGGGGTAACTACAAGCAGAGCCCGGCGCCTTGGTGTCCGACCGCATCCCCACGCACGCAACCCCATTCCACCCTCCTCCCGCCGCAGGTGCTGCAGAGCCGCGGCTACGAGAAGCTGGTGCTTCAGGTCGGGCGGGGCGCGCTGAACGCGGCGCCGCGCAGCAGCCCGGCCTTGGCGGTGGAAGCCTTCCGCTTCAAGGACTCGCTGGCCGAGGACCTGCAGGCGGCAGACCTGGTCATCAGCCACGCAGGTAGAGCCCCGTTTCTTTGATGAGCTTGTTGTGGAGGCAGGAGTGGAAGTCGGTTGGATGAAGTCTGTCCCGCTGCGGCTGGGGCTCCCAGCGAATGTTCAGGTCCACAGCTAGAGCTGACAGTTAACCTTCAGGAGTCTCCCGTGTTTCAGAAGCAAGTAGGATGATAATACATCTGTCAGGGTAAAAACTCACCGTGTTTTCTGTTTCTCTTGTAGGTGCAGGCAGCTGTCTGGAGACTCTAGAAAAAGGAAAACCGCTAATAGTAGTGATAAATGAAAAGCTGATGAACAACCATCAGCTTGAACTGGCAAAACGGCTCCACAGAGGTGGGCACCTTCTCTACTGCAGTTGCAGGTATGGCGCTGCTGTGGCTGTCCTGACTGAACAGCGGTGTTGAACATCATCACCCAGTGTTATTACAGTATTGAAAATGTAACAAGGAAATTACATCCTTCGCTGTAACAACTATTTGTTTGCAGGGTAGATTCTCCATAGCGGATAGTTAGCATTAGGTGCTAATTTACCAAACTTATCAAGCCTTCTAACCATGACTCCTTTTAATTTTTTTTTTTTTTCCCCTGAGGGCACATTGAAGGAAGAGAAATTTAAACCAAATAGAAGCAGTTGAATTGGGAACAGTCAGGGAGCATCCTAGAGGCACCCAAAAGCTTCTCTCTTCCTTTGCTCTTTCTCACCAGTTGTTACATTCTTTTTTGAAGTCTAGAAATAAGACAGCCCAGACCATCAGTTTGTAACCATGATCTGTAAGGAATAAATCACTCCCTGCAGACTTAGGACTCCATCATTTTGCTATGTGGATTTTCCTCGTAAAGGCCACTGAAGTTGACTCTGTAGATGTACTGACATAATAAAATTGAAAGTATCTGGAGTGTTTAGAACAAAACAGAATGGCTTTGCTGATATGGGTCAGGAGGCCATGTGGCTCAGTGTCCTGTTTGAAGTGCCCAGATGCAGATGCCGATGCCCAGCCAAAAGTAGCAACAGGGCAAGAACAGTGGTACTTCCTTGAGTTACTTTCCCACTGATGCTCCTCTTTGGTTCGAGGGGATTCCTAAGTCGGGTGCTGTCTGGTTAGTGACTTCCAATACCTCTGTCTTCCAAGTACTTGTTCAGGCTGCCCTTTTAACCAAACGTACTTCATCCACCACATCCGCTGACAAGTAGTTTCACAGAGCTGCTGTCTGTCACTTCAAGGGAAAAACAAACAAAAAATGCAAACAAACCACCAAATACCCCCAAAAACTGCCACCACGACAAAACAAACCAGCTCCTTTTGTTTGTGTTCACCCTGGCTCCTGTTAGTTTCGTTTGCATTCTTCTTTTGACTATATCTTACTGGTTCCTCTTTATGATTATTTGTGGTTCAATTGCACTCTATAAATAACAGATGACTCCTAAATTGAAGGCAGTGGAAATGCATCTCCCATTATTTCATCTGCATCCTGCTCCTTTGCCCTGCAAATATGATTTTATACGTTTTGGAAGCGCCTTCCAAAAAGACCAGGCCTGTCATTCTTTTATATTGGGCAGGTTTCTTAAACTTACTCTGTGCTTCTGACAGCTTCAGAGACAGGAAGGAGTTTATATTTCTTTTTGTTGAACAGTGCCCGGCATTTGAGCTGTTTGCAGCCTGGTAACAGCAAGCTAATGGATCGATGGAGCTGTTCTCTCTGGCGATGTGTTACAGGGAGAACTTCGTCATGTGCTCTGATAGGATGAATTCCCTGGTGCGGTTTGTGGTGAAGATCCTCAGGTCTTGTTCAGTCTCCCCATGCTGCACCAGACAAGATTAAAAAGTTGGAGCTGAGGTTCCCTGTCAGGGCTGCGGTGTAGATCGAGCAATGCTGCCACTGAGCCAGTGATTGTTGGGGCCTGCTGGTTTGTGGGGTCACTTCCTCCTTTCAATTCATGTCCTTATTTTTGTTTGTGCTAAAGGATTATGTGTGTATGAATAGAGAGAAGACTGTGTGAAGAAAACATTTCCCTTTGGGATAGATGTTTTTGTTTAATTTTTGGTTTTGGTCTGTCTTTACAGCACTCTTGTGGAGACACTGCAGTCGATGGACTTGTCAACTTTGAAACCTTTTCCTCCTGGACAGCCAGAGAAGTTTGCTTTGTTCTTGGACAAAGTGGTTGGGTTTCAATAAAAAATACAAAGGAATAAAAGCATCAGCATAAAACCTTTCTCCTCTCCTAGTGAGGCCTTCCATACTGGAGTCCCCCAACTGGGACAACCCTCAGAAAAAAGTAACACATGGCCTGTAGGCAGGGAACAGGGCTGACCATACAACCAGTCTATATACACCCTGTTCTCCCATCCTAACTTCGGGCTTCTGTAAAACGCAGTGTTTCCTGCTCGGTGCTGATTGGAGCTCCCCATTCACGGCACTGAAATTGGCAACGGTGTTGATGCTCCCATCAATTTAAGTAAATATTTTGAAAAACAAAGGGGGTTTAAACTGGACACATTGGTGCAGGCTGATTGGTCTGTAATGCTGTAGGATTCTAGTGTAAGTGCGTGGTCAGTGCTAATGGCCTTCCCTAGAAGAACATTATTCTTTTAGGAGGGGTTGTTGCTGTTGCTTAAAACAATCCTGAATCAGTGCAATTTTTACTCCAAGTTAATTGTACATGGTGCAATTCTCCAAATCAAGCACAAGAGCTGTACATGGAATAAATCGTGTTGCACAGTTGTACAAGAATGATTTTTGCCATCCCCAAAGTTTTCCAAAAATACTTTATGAGGAGCAACTAAGATTTTCACTTCCTTAACACATTTTATATAGCTGCTGTTATTTCAAGTTTACCTCTACCAGCTTACCTCCAGTCCGAGACCACGCAGGAATGCCACAGGAAATTCTGAATAACCATTTGACTGATTTTTCCACTAGTTACCTGCAGTCACAGCACATCCAGCAGTGGAGTTGGAAGGACTTAGCTTGGTAAGGACCCTCAGCTCTTTCGAGGCAGGTCTGCCGGTCCTTACCGCTGAGAGCCACGGAGGGGGCTGGCGGAAAACGTCCCCAAGGCGCTCGACTAGCCGCGGGAGAGCGGGACACGTATTGGGGGCTCTCCGCGATCACGGTAAAATGGCTGCTGCAGCGGGCAGCTCCTGCGGGCGGTCCCCGGGCTCACCGGGAGGGCACCTCGCAGGCAAAGGCAAACAGGCGCAGCTGCGCCGGGACCGGGGCGAGGCAGACCTGGGGAAGGGCAGGGCAGGGGAGCGGAGCGGCCGCGCCGGGCCGGGCCGGGGGTCGCGCCGGGGCCGCCGGGCGCAGGTGGGCGCGCGGGGCGCGGCCTCATTAGCAGCAGCCGCGCGGCCCTCTACCACGCGCCGCGCCGCGCAGCGCCCCGCGCGGAGCCGCCGTCTCCCGCTTTCGCCGCTTCAGGCGCCGCCGCCCCGGGAAGATGCAGAAGGGCTGGAAGAAGTACTTCGGGCAGAAGTCCTTCAGCGAGGTGGCCATGGACGAGTACCTGGGCAGCCTGGGGCTGTACCGTAAGATGACGGCCAAGGACGCCTCCTGCCTCTTCCGAGCCGTCTCGGAGCAGGTGGGCGGCGGGGCGGCAGCGGTAGCCGTCTGAGGGGCAGCCGGGGCGCCTCAGGCCCTCGCCGGGGCTGGCACGGCGGGCGGGGGCCGCTCCAGGCGCGGCTGGGGGTGCTCCTGGAGACCCCTCCTGGATGCCCGAAGTGAGGTGTCGCGGTGAGGTGCGGCGACGGGTGCGGGGAGCCCCTGGGCTCTCGGGCAGGCAGGCGATTGGGTCACTTCATCCCCCAAGTGCCTGTCGCCCTCTGCGGTGTCTCCCTTCCCTGTTCCGTGAAGTGGTTTGTAGCGGTGTTAGTCTTTAGAAACTATGAGTAAAATACGCCTAGCGTGAAGCTCTGCAATTTTCTCCTTCATTCTTTCATAACCTTTTTTTTTTCAGCTGTTTTCATCTCAAATTCATCACATAGAAGTTAGGAAAGCTTGTGTCTTGTTTATGAGGCAACAACAGTATAAGTTTGAATCTGTAAGTAACGTGCGTTAGGCAGTTTTGCACGCGCGGTTAGGAGGTGATGTGGGAGGGGGTGAGTGGTTTAGTGGTAAACATACCCACGTAAACATACGCACTGAAAACATGTTATGTGTTGCCAGCCTTGATGTGTGTAAGGGAAGAGAAATGGCAGCGTGATTGCCTGCTTACCTTATTGGAGTTGCAATCACACAAGTTTTATTTGACTTTATATTGTTGAAGGTCCTGAAATTAAACAAATTACTAATACCCAAGTAACCAGTAGGGTGACAGTTATTTGTGTTGTATATTCTCCGAAGAGCAACCGTTGCTGTATTTAGTAGGTAGCAAATAGGTAGGATTTTGGAGCGAGAAACAAACATCCACAGGTGGTGGAAAACTACTGAGTGTGTTTAATTGTTGCATGAAGTCATGTTTTTTGAGTTTGGTTTTTTGTTGCTTGTGTGTGGTGGTTTGGGAAGGTGCTTGTGTGGTTTTGTGTGGTGCTGGGGTGTGTTTGGGGTTTTTTTGGTTTTCTTTTGATCGGTGTTTTGGTTTTTTTGCCCCTTGTAATCACAGTTAAATGCTTAATCTAATCTAGGAAGAAGATGAATCACTGAGTACTACTCAGATTTATGCTTTTAAATTTTTTAGGGTCTCTTGGTATTTCACGTTGGTACCCCAAATCATTTCCGTGCTCTAAAGCAGGGAACAGCTGAAGTCATACCCCAGCCAGAGCACAACTCTTCAGAATCCAAAAATGATAGAAACTGGCAGACTAGTCCCTTAGTCTGATGTCTGTGCCCCCTGCCCTTTCCCCTCCCATTCAACAGCTAGTAACGTCTGGCGTAGCGTTGAGGTTTAACTTTCCTTTCCAACGGGTTAGGTTTTTATATTTTTCTTCTTTGTTTTGTTGAAAGTATGTGGAAGGATCATTTGAGAAATACCTCGAACGACTGGGAGATCCAAAGGTAAGAGTGATCTAATACTTGCCAGCAGATTAAAATTCAAGAAGACTAGAACAGGAAAGTTAATTAAGTGGTGGTTTGGATTGAGGGTTTTTTTAGATAGATCTCAACACTGGGATCCCATTTGCATAGGTAATACTGTAGGCTTGTACTGAATACTCACATGTAAAAAAAATAGCAGTTTTAGTGGGGAATTTGCATTGGTGCAAAGGAGCAGATTGGACAGTGAAGCTGAGGCCCCTCATGGACCTTACTCATAACAGCAATTCTCCTCTACGAAGGAAAAAGCAGAGTGTGTGGTGTGTACCTCACAGCAAATGTTTGTCAGACTTTGTGATTGCAAAATTGTTTCTTCCTTTACCTCCAGGTTTGAATACTAGAGTTCAAAATTTTATTTCTTTAGACTATAACCAGTAAGTATGGTGAATGTAGCAGTCTCTGAATCAAATGTACTGTGTTTAATTAAAAAAAAGTGTCTTGAGTGATGTGTTTAAGAGTCCCTGCCAGAACTAGCTCAATCTTACCCATCTTGGCAGTCAGGGCCATCCCATGTTGCAGACTTCTTTTTTTTTATTTTTTTAACCCCCCTGCCCCAGAAATCATAATGTCTCAACTCTCAATGCCTTGATTGTTTGCTTTAACAAACTGATGAGTTTGGTTACGTATTTTAATACTACAGAGAGCTAGAGTAGAGTTCTCGGTCTTGAAGACGCCTCTGCTATCTCATGTAATCTCCTAATCTTGCATAGGAAAGCGCTGGCCAGCTGGAAATGAGTGCGTTATCAGTGATGTACAAGTAAGTGTCTCTTACCTTACTTTGCTTTGGACTGGACAGTGTTTGGCTTCTGGCCCCAGAACCTTTTATTTGTTTGTCACAGAGATACCAATGTGTGAAACATGGTGAAAAATGCTACCCTGACAAAATTACTTAAACTAACATGTAAGCAGGTGCCATCACAGCCTCTGTTCTACCAGCGTGGATTAAGAGGAGGATTGCTTTCCAGTTATGTGTATTTGTTATCTTTTTGCCAGTGTTAAACTCTGAAGTCAAGTATCTTCTTCTAGTGGCTGAAGGATGGAAAATGGGGAAAAAACAAGGAGCTGTGTGCGGAGGAAACACTGTGTGGTAGTGATAAGCATGACTAAAGCTCACGTAGGTGTTCTTGAAAGCTCTGGTAGTGAGGAGTACTTGCTCTGCTTGGTGCATAAACTCTGATTTTTATTTCAAAGGTAACATCAGCCTGTGCAGGTGCTGCTGTCTTGCTAAAAATGCTGCTGTCCTGTAACAAGCAGCCTGGCTCTCCAGTGGAAGAAGGAAGAACGCTCACTTTGCAGGCTGGTTCTGTTCCAGTACCAAAGGAACAAACTGTAGTTTTGCAGGAGTTACCAGTTCCCTGTACTAAGGCCCGAATCCTTTTGCAGAGTGACTAAGTCACTTAGACTTAATTCTCTCAGTGTCGAGCATCCTGCTGTAGGCATAAGTACTCGACCTAATCTGTGACTAAGTATAATGGTCTTTCCAAGATACTTTTTCTGTTCCCGTGAGATGGGGGTGTTTGCTCATCTAGCTGTGGCCGTATGATAGCATTTATTTATCAGGAAAAGCATTCTACTTGATCTTTTATAAACTAAGAGCTCATTCTCTAAACAACTCCCTGCAAACTTCCTCATAATACAGTTCTAAGCGTGTGCTCTTTCAAGTCTTGTTTTTCCTCTGCTTACCTAGGCAGGACTTCATTCTGTACCGGTACCCTGGAAAGCCACCCACTTATGCTACAGACAATGGCTTTGAAGACAAGGTGAGGAGAAACGAGGCAGTTTCTTACCCCTAGCTACCTTCAGTCCTGCTTTAATTGTAAAAACTGGAATTGAAAAAAATTGTCGCTGGAAATGAGTTCTTGTAACTCCAGTGCTCTTGCATGCCTGAACAAAACCCCAAAGCTAACTTCAGCTTGTGGAAAAGCACAGGATTTGCACAACAGTTAACTCCACTATAGCAGCTTTGCTTCCCACCAGAGGGATGGAGCATGTACAGTTCTCCTGCCAGACTTTTTTGTTACTCCAGCCCATGATTGGAAAGAAGTTTAATTTGGCAGGCAAAGGCAGTATCACAATCGCAGAAATTATGTTTCTGAAATCTCTATGGGTAGAAACACTTCCCAGTGGGGATTTGCCTGATCTGGCAGGGTAAAATGAAGTATCTGGGTTGAGTTGAAGAGCAGAACAAGATACATTATCATCTTGGTGACGAGAAGGTATTCTTCCCCACCTCCTGAAGTTGCATGAGGTGTACAGTTTTTCTTCCTGAAAAGGGAAAGTTTAATGGGAATGGAATAACAAACTGATTCACTTCTGTGACTTACAAATTGGTCCCAGTTAAGAATGGGAGCTAATGGAACAGTCTACACAGGAATTACTGCTGGGGACAAAGAGAAGGAATGGAAAGGAGAAATACTCTGTGTTACCTCCCATCTGACCCCTCTTGGTTTTTCTGCAGCCCTGTAGATGTGCTGTGGGCAGCTCAGGCATGATGCCAGGGAGGTTGCTGCAGTATGGGTTTCAGTGTGGGCCGTTACATTAGCCCAAGTGGCCAGTCTGCTCTGAAATCTGTGCTGCTGCCGCTGTTCTCCATTGGTTAGTATTGCTGTCCTCATTTACGTGTGCTTCTTTCTATTTCTATGTAGTTTCCTGTGTAGCTTAATCTAATTCCAAAGTGGGCTAAGTTGAAAAATGGCGCAGTATGGTCTGACTGTTTGTCCTCAAAGGCTTTGCCACCAGAGCTCTCATGAAGTGCTGGCAGCTGCCTGTCATTGGACTGCATGTACAGGCAGCAGCTCTTCCTGGTGTTGCTCATTCTGACCAGGAGATAAGAGCTTGTGTTGGCAGAAGGCATAGTGCATGCTGAATGAAGAGCCCTGGCATCCCAGTTCCTGCTGGTTCACTGGGAACCCTCCTTGCTGAGAGCTGCCTAAAGGCTTCTGGGGGTGCAGTTGGCTGTGGCTGCATGCCAGGGTGGGGTTTGATGGTACACATTTCCTTGGTGTGTCAATGCGTGTGTGGCAGAAAGCATTGATCTCTTCAAAAGGCAGCATAATAATGCTTTTTAAAAGCAAGGCTTTGCTGAGGGCTAGCGAAGTAGATGCTCTTCTAGTCCCTCAGCCAAGGGAGGGTGACCTGTGCCTGTGATTCTTGGACAGTGTATCTCGGGGATACTGCATTTAATGTCTTGGATTGATTTTACCTCTTGAGCACTTGGTGATTTCGGAGGTAAGCTGGAAACAAACTCTTCTTTCATGTTTAATACACTGTGATGTACAAAACTATGTTTTTTCTTTGTGCAATAGACAAACCTTTTTAGAGACTTCACCTGGGATTCAGTTTTAAGCAGAGTCTACAACTTTTTCATATGTATATTGAGAATGTTAATTGTTTTCTTGATGATTTGATGCTGCCTGTAGAATAAAAGCATAATGGAGTCTTGAGCTAGGATATCGAATAGAAGGAGTTAGGTTTTTACATCATTCCAGCCTTAAAAAACCTTTTTTTCCTCCCTCTATTTTCACAGATTTTACTATGTTGTTCTGGCAATGGCCATTACGACTCGGTGTATACAAAACAATTCCAGGAAAATGCTGCTATTTGCCAGGGTAAACTCAAATTTTTTTTTAATGGAAGAGAATGATGTGTTTTCATATGTTGATAGGCAGTGTTTGGTTTGGTTTTCATGGGTGGGGAGGAGAGAGATGGAAGCTCATTTATTGTATTTTCATATATACGTACACTCCTTATTCTGTCTGTTAAGTGGGTTATTGAGCCAAATGACTTCCAGAGGTCCCTTCTTGCCACCTGAATTATTTTATGAACCTCTCCTCAACTGAATTTAATCTAGCTAGTGCCTTGTAACCGTAGATAATATCTGAAGATATGCTTACCTTGAAAATTGCAGCAGTTCTTACGGGTCTGGTATTATCTTAACTTGGTCTGAGCTTTGTGTCGATTTGTTCAGCTGTATTATACGAGATCCTGTACAAAGATGTGTTTGGCATGGATGAGGAAGAATTAAGGTCTGCAGTTGAGGTGTTTCGAAGTGGATCCAAGAAGAACAGAAACAATGGCTCTGTAGGAAGTGAGGATGCAAACTTTGATTGTCTTCATGAAAAAGTATCCAGAAACCCATCAGAAAAGAGGTAGTACTTTGGGAAGGGGATGTGGTAAAAGGGAAGCAAAAAAGCAAAAAACCTTGCAAAGGGATTTCCAAGTTTATTTGAACGTTCATGGGGTACTAACTCTTTTTCCTATCTCATGGCACAAACACAAAGCTGACATACATTGTGGAACAGAGTGTTCTTTCCTTGGAGCTGGGAAGTGTCACATAATTGAACATCCTCTGCTGCTGGCTGCGTTAAAGTTGTGTGTTACCCTGTAAAAGGACAGCTTTTTTGTAAATAAAATTGTTTCTTATGACCAGAATAATTTTTTCTTAGTGAGAAATGCAGAGGCAATAGCAGCTCTGCAGAGGCAACAGTGTATTGAGAAAATGAACTCTGCTTTATTTTCTTTTGTCCCCTTTTAATGGCATCGTACCCCAAATAGACGATTCAGTAGTGGCAGTACTCAAGTCTGGTTCACCGGGGATGAGAGGAACAGGCAGGACGTACATATAGAAACACTCGTGTCCTGCATTGCTCAAGTCACTAGAAAGGCTTGAGGGATGGATGCCTCTGACTATTACTGGATACTTGCAGGTGACACTGGTTTCACAGAGCTTAGAACAGGATGTCTTGTATTTAATAGTGCCAGAGTTTAATCAGTCAGTGGGATCATCTTCATCCTTTGCTAATGGAAGCAGAAGCCCGTATTAGGGGTGGGTGTTGGAGCAAGTAAAGGTAGTGTTCTCGAAACTAGGAAAAGGGTTGTTCTGTACAGCCATGGCCAGCGTTTAAGGCAAAACCTACCACTTGATGGCACCATGGTGCTTTTTCAGATTGATGAAGAGTTGGTTGATTTTAATCCTGGCTAGGAATTATGGATTGTATCTTTTGTAATCTTATTTTCAATTACGTAGAGTGGACAGCTGGGAAGGCACTGACACTGACAACCCGCAGGAAGATAAGTTCAAACAAGGCATTGAAGAAGAAAAGGTTTGTCAGTTAGGGAAGAATTCCTTATGGTGGGTTGTTTATTGCTGCTGTGTCTTACTCTTCTTAGGGTTAAGCCCTGTTTTCCACTTCTTAGAAATGACTATTTGGGAAGTGGGTCGCTTATTTCTTCCATCTGCTTGTCTTTTGGTTTTGTCCCTGAGTTTCTAATAAATTGGATAAGCCTATTCCTTTCTGAGATACTCTTCTAGCTAACATTTCCCCTCCCAAGATGGAGCTTAACAGATGTTTCCTGGTCTGCTGGTTGTCCTTCCCAGATACAGTTTAAATCTGTTCATTTTTGTTTTGAATACAGTATAAATCACTTTGGAACAGTTTTCGAAATTATATAGAAACCTGTTTTCAGATAAAATAACTGAAATTCCCACCAACTTTTGAAGCCATGGCTTCATTGGTCTCATTTGCTTCCTTTGGTTCTTTTTTGAGTAAAGAATATGCCAGATGTTACTCTTGAGGCTATTTCTAACCTTTCCGAAGTCTGTTTGCTCAGCTTCTGAATGCCTAAATGTGTTTTCATGTTCTTGAGCTTTAGTTTCTAGGCAAATAGAGTGGAAATGAAAATTCTGGAAAATAGGGTGTGTCCACAGATGTAGGGTAGAGACTGCGCTGAGCACATTAAACGCACTTGTTCATGCTCCATTTCCACTCTGTTCTTAGCCTCCAGAAAATCCACCGAAGATGCCTGTTCCTTACAAAGTCCTAAAGGCTCTGGACCCTGAGATCTACCGAAACGTGGAGTTTGATGTTTGGCTGGATAGCAGAAAAGGTATCTTCAAGAAAGGAAAAATCAAATGACTCTCTGTACTAGGCATGGTGTTAAATTTATGAATCTGAGGCCGATGTCTCCTCTTTCTTCACAGCTGAGATGTGAAGGATGCTGGTTAACTCAGCAGATAGTGCGTCTTCTTGCTAGTCGCTGGTTTCTTGGCTTCATTTCAAAGTACAAAATACACTGTTTCTGACACTGTATAAGGATGACAAGGTTGCTAAAAGCCTGACCTCTGCTACTTATTGACTACAGTATAGGAAATAGGAGGACTCAAAGCAGAATACAGAACTCTGTTACCATCTTGATGTACTGGAAATCATTCAAATTTGAGAGTGTTGCAGCATTTGTGCAAGGACTTCTGCTTTTTAAAGCATGATTTTGGCTTCAGAGTTGTGTGATAATGAAGATCTCAAATTTAGCATTGAGGTCTGTGAAAGGAGATAAGGTTTCTCTTGCTTCCCAGCAATCCTGGGTTTGAATGTTCTGGAGAAATTTCATGGTCTTTATGGCTTGGGATAGGTTGCTGCTTTTTGGTATGTGCTATGGCTGATATGTAAAGCCAGAAGTTACCGAGAAAGGTAAGTTTTGAAGTGGTGTTTGATGTCTGACCCAAAGTGCTCTGCATACTGAAGAACTCCAGCGTTTTACAGCTGCGTAAGCAGTAATGAGGGTCATTAAAATTCTTGGAACAGAGTTCAGTAACTAATTATCTCTGTAGAATACTGACTTGCAGAGAATCCAGGCAAGGAATGGAGAAAAACCTACTGAAATCCAGCAGCAAGGAGACTATAAGCAACGTTTTTCCTGGACAACATCTTGTTTTTGCCAAGTGCTGCCAGTACTCTGGCAAGGCAAGACATGTCCAACATTCTTAATACCAGGACTGGTATTAAATGCAGGATTAACTTGGTACCATCACAAAAGACACTGTAGTAGAGCTGCTTACTGCATAGTCTGGTTATTATTGATCTGTGCCTTAGCCTGGTTACGGTCTGTTACAAGAACATCTGCAGTTACTTTACTGTTACTCTGGGAAATGTTCAGATATACGTAGGAAATATTTAACTCAGTTGGCCTTATAACTTGTAGTTGGATTCTGTCATGAAGTACTTGTAGGATAGATCAAGAAAGAACAGTAGTTTAAAGGCTTTTTCCTTTTTATTTATTTATTCATTTATTTTTAGAGCTTCAAAAAACTGACTACATGGTGTTTGCTGGGAGACAGTACTATTTAGGAGACAAGTGTCAGGTTAGTACTCAAAGGAGACTCAGTTATGATAAACTGTTAAAACTGCTTTAAATGGAATATGGTAAACCATAAAATCATTCGAATTCATACAATTTTCCAAGGCTTTTCTCATTCTCTTCCTTGTAGCTATTAATCTTTCTTTTTAGTTTAATTTCTTTCTAAAATCTACCTTTAAACATTGAGTAGTGTGAAGGAGAAGCTGTTTGGAAATTCGTTGAGAACCAGTGATAAGGCATTCTGTGAGTTTGGAAGTTCCAGAGAGCTCAAAATGCGCAGGGTGTGCATTGGAAGTAGTTGTCTGTTACATTTTCACTGGGCATCAGCAATGAGTCTGGAGAGTCTTCTACTTCTCAACAGTAATGTAGCAAATATTTTAATAAAATAGAAAAGGAAGAGCTAAAAGGGAGGAATAGCACGAGAGGAAGGTCAGCTTTAATGTATTCCCATGTATGTAGTGAGGGCTTGTTTTTTATCACTGTTCGAGGTAGTGCTGATTCACTCAGTGACTTGTTTCTAGGTGAGCAGAGCTTTCCTTTCCAATTTCCTGGTTTACCTTCTCAAGTTCTTGAATAGGGATCCTCCTTGGTACCTACCTGCTTGGCACAGTGTATAAAAATGAGTTAGAAAGCAGGTATCATCTTACCTCTCAGTCGCTCACAAGACTGATTTATTTTTTCTTTCCTCTCTGAAGTTAGCACGGTGCTCTTTAATTTGCCTGCTCTTTTGAAGATGTATTTGAGGCTTCTGGGCTAACTCAGTAATGTAGGATCAGCTAGGAGCAGCCTTTGCGATAGTGATTTGTAGACAGTATTCTGAATCCCCTGCTACAATTTGTCTTTCTTAGAGCTTCCCTCGTTCTCTCTGCAGGTCCGTCTGGAGGCGGGAGGTAAGTATTACAATGCTCATATCCAGGAAGTCGGACAGGATGGCAACACCTTGACTGTGTTCGTTGAGGAGCTGGCAGAAAAGTAAGCAGTCTGGTGACTACTTCATGTTCGAACTCTTTGGGTGAATTTGTATAATCACGGATGCTTAAAACAGGATTGTTAAGATACTTGGGAGAGAAGAGAGAATGTAGGCTTTGAAGCACAAAGTGAGGCTTTGCTTCTTTTTTGGCTACCGCTCTTCAAATAGGATGGTGCAGGAAACTTTTTCTCTTGGATTTCTAATGACCAAAATCATTGTAATGCTTTTGGCAATACCCTGCTGCTTGCTCTTCTCTGGAATGCAAGAGTGGTCATTGCAGTTTGGGCTTAATTCACGCATAGCAAATTACCCTCTGCTGTCGGTTTCTCTGGCGTTTTTATGTTGTACCCGAGCAACTAAGTGATTGGGACTTCTGGTGAGTTTAATCGCTTTCTTCACCTTACTGTTCAAAGCATTCACCCTTCTCCAAACCTAGATTTCAGCTTGATGACATACTGCAAAAATTCCGGGTTGTCAGATGCTTTCAAGTGCACCTCTGAAGGCTTACAAATGCAGGGAAGGAACCCTTGGCCCAGGAAATCAATAGCGTTGAGGCTAAATCCTAGCTTGCCTTTTCTAGTAAACAAGTAACAGCAATGTGGTGTTGGTGTCAGAGAAACAGATTTTTTTTTTTTTCCACAAGCTCCCTACGCTCTTAAGTTTATGAGGTTTCTCTCTGTTTTCTTCTGTCTTAGTGTTGCTTCAGCTGATGTTGTGCTGTTACACACAGTGTACACTTGTGACACCGCTAATGCCAGTGTTCTTCGTGTAGGCATACAGTTCCTTTGGCAAACTTAAAACCAGTGACACAAGTGGCGCCTGTCCTTGCTTGGAATATGGTTCCCAGCCGAAAAGGAGGAACCTTTCAGAAAATAACAGGTGGATACTTCTCAGGAATAGGTTTGTACAAGGTTTCCACAAGCATCCCTTCCCTTGGGGCTAGGGGCAGTGGGGGAGACGCTTGTGACAGTTTTAACAGGAGCAAGTGACTAAATTCAGCCTGTGACATAAAACTTGCTCACTGCAGAGGTTTGATGTAAAGTGATCCTTAGGCAGAGCGATGAATTTCCCTTTGCAAGAAAGCAAATCCATTGAAAACACATAGCAAAGTTGGTATTGCTCAAAATTAGCAAGAAGAAATTTGGGACTTGAGACCCATATGTAAAGACTGAGTCTGTGAAGCAAAAAGCTTGTCTGATTTGGCCTTAGAGTTGCATGGATGGTTTAGGGCATCCCCAGCCATTTAAATATGTGTTTAATTTGGAGAATTTTGTTTTAATAAATAACTGCAGCCTTCATAAAGAGATCTTAACAATACTGGTTTGATCAGCTTAAGTTGGGAAGGAGAGATGTTTGTTTTTTGCTCTTGGTTTAGAATGCTCACTTGGGCCTTCAAAATAAGGGTATGAAGTTTCCGTGCTTAAAATGCACTTTTTCCGGGTTAGGCCATTGGCTCTTTTTTCCCCCTGTGTCCAAAAACTGACTCCTCAAATGAAAGAGAATATAGCTCTGGAGTCAGCTGTTTAAGGGGTAAATCTATCTTTTCTGTCCTCAACTGAAACTGCAGAAATGGATATGAAAACACGGAAGAGAATGCTTAAGAAAGTTCGTGGGAAGGAAGTCTTTATGACTGTGGCTTATAGCAGGGGTCAGCCAGTCCTTCCACCCCGGCTGCAGCACAGCGTTCCTTCGGGGCGTTCTCCTCCAATTCACTGCTCACAGGGTGGTGGAAACATGGCGCCTTACGAACCCTATCATCCTCAGAATCCTCCTCAGAGACATCACCATGGATTTGGGATGCCAAGGTACGAAGCCTTGAAAACCTACCCGAGATCACTGCTCATTTTCTGTTCATTTTTGGTGCAGACTAGTTAGCAGAGAGTTTGTGCTGTTTACTAGGTAACACTACAAATGAGTTCCATCTGAGAGGCACTTCCTGGTAATTGCACCTTTTACCCTTTAAACTTAGGGGATCTGCCCGATTTATAAACAGGCACAACATGGTTGGCCCTCAAATAGCATTCTACCCCAGTCCAGGAAAGAGGTGCTATGGCAATTTCTCCTGCAGGTCCTGGTAAGTGACTATAAACCTCTTTACCAAACATTGCTCTAAAGGAGTTGGGGAGGATGGTGGGAGAGGGATGCGGAGGGCTGAGTTGGCTGTTAGAGGCACAATATGAAACAATGGGTTTATTGTGCCTCTACAAAAAGACCAGTGTTAAAATTGAGCAACTAAACCAAGGTGAAACTCCAGAGAGTGATGATTCTTAACCTCCTTTCTTGTTTTTCAAGCTCATACAGCCGTAGCCGCCGTCAGATGCAGTGTGTGAATAAAGAATGCCAGTATGCGTTTGTACCAGGGAATGGAGAGGAGCCTCAAGGACCAGAAGAAACTATAACCTTCTATGAGATTGAAGGAGAGGATGACGCTGCTTTTCCTACTTTACCAGTGAGTTACGAACAAGGGGCATGTCAAAACCTCTGTAAGCAGGGGGGAAGCTATACAAGTATGCAACATTTCTTTACCTAAATATGGAGCAACTTTTTTTTCTTGGAATAAGTGAATGTGTTTTTGAGAAGAGGAGGCTAAAATGGGTCTAGATCCTGTAAAACCTGCTTAAAACCTCCATTTTTTTAAATGTTCCTCTTCTTTCTCCCTCCTCACTGACAGCACTTGTTTTCTCTAGCGTATTTTCATAAAAGTAGGGTCGTGTTTCTCCTTTCTATGGCAGTTTGAAAACAAAACCCAAAAAACCTTCCTGTTGATGTCTGTCTAGCTCTCCATGTTGTGGGAGAAAGCTTTTCACTTGTTTGCCGCACTGAAGTTTATTGTTTGTGTAACTAGATTCAGAAACCACATAGTGATAGCCTGGATTGTTCCTCTGACCTTATAGGTGGGGTGTTTTGCGCTAGCATGTTGTTCCTGAAAGTTCCTTCTGCTACAGACAGAGGAGAAACTCCAAATCTAGACTTCTCTTGTAACAGTCTTTTTACCATGTTGTAGATAAAGTGGTACAGTGTATTCTTAAATTCTTTCTCTTTTATTTGTAGTCTAAGCCTAGTACAAAGCTGGATATGCTACAAAAAATCAACTGCTATTTAGGTATCTGAATAGGAAAGCAGGTGGGTTTTTTTTTTAAAAAAAAAAAAGCCTGGTAGGTTTGAATTTTTTTGCTGTGTTGAAGCAATGAACTTAAATGTTAGACTTGTATTTAAATGAGAGAGGGGGATCTGCTCAGGGCTGTTTCAGCAGCAGCCATTTTTAATTTGTCCTCATGTGTAATCTTTGCTCTGGTTTTTCTCCAAGAGTGTCAAGGAATAAGGACAGATTATCCTGCAATTATTTTTTTTTCTGACATAAAATTGATACAGCTTACTAGTTTTCCTCCTTGTTGCTAGACTTTGTACCTGCAGCTCCTAATGAATCATTTTTCATGTTCGTTCAGTGACTTTGTAATTGTCAATGCCAAAGCCTTTTCTCTGTCTCTTCCTTGTCTTGTTTAGTAAAGGAATATAACATTTCCTGGGGAAAGATGCATCTCACAGAAAACTCTGCCATCCTACTAGAGGCCTGGTGGGAGAATCTTCTGACTTACCATCTCTGCTTCAACCTTGGAAATCTTACAAGCCTCTCTGAGCACTTTATCGGTCTCATAGTCACCATGTCTTCTGAGGAGAATTTTGAGTGTCACCTTAGCCATCACAAAAGAGTGAATCAACTTCTTTTACTTGAGCATCTCAATCCTATATTCCTGCTTCAGAGAACTCTCTATTTTAAATTGTGGTGCAGCTAAGGCCTGACTTGAATGCAAAGATAAAGGGCATGTGAAGTGTTAAAGGGGTCCTGTGGGAAACCTTGATGGGTGCTGCTCTCTGAATGAGTCAGGCTTATGTGTGTGGGTCATTAGTGAAGCCAGTGGTGTCTGTGCCAACAACCACCCATGGGTTTCACTAATTGTGACTAAAGAGAACCTTTTCCTGTGATAATTAGAATATTTGAATGAACTGGTCTGCTGGTGGTGTGGTGGGAGTGCTCCAGAATGTGGAACACAGGAGTATATGTTGGGGGTAACAGTCTTGGCTGTTGTCTGGAGTCTGCTCCTTGCTTTTTGTCTTTGAGCTTGAGATAAAGCTGGCTGAGTTCTTGGTGAGAGCAACTTGCCTGTATGCCATAGGACAATAGTAGGTCTTCAAAAATCAGTTGCCTTAAGAATGCTAGGCAGAACAAAAGGGAAAGGGAAGAAATGTCCACAACTATTTTGCTGCAATCAAGGTGTATAAAAAGCAGACACACAGATGGTAATTCTAGTAAGTTTTGGTTGCAGCAAGTTTGGTCTGACAGCCTGTGTCTACTCGGTGTGTGTAGAGCATGGAAAGGCTTTAAACTATTTCTAAATGCATGCTTCTGACTTTGCTTTTTAGAGCCCAGGTAGCCCTGCTCCCATTGTCCATGGTCCAGCAGGATTTTGGGTAGCAAGGAGAGGCCCAAACTCTGTTCCACCTAACAAGCAGAATGTGAATTCATCAGAGGAGGAGGAAGAAACAAGTGAAAATGGTGAGTTCCTAAAGGATTAGTGAATGAAAAGACAGGTTTAGAAGATTTTCAGTGTGCTTTTTGATTCCTTATGTCTCCTGAATACTTGTTTATTGTGAGCTTTGAACATGTGTGAAAGCTTGTAGGTTTTCATCGTTTTCTGATTGAAATGTGTCACTTACGGTCAAGCTTGCTGCACCGTCACCCTTGTGACTGTAGGTCTGTAGCAGGTCAAGTTGCTGCTTAAAAACGCGTGATGTAAGTTTGTAATGGCAGCCTTGATCCTTGGTGGAATAACAAAATGAGCGTATCTTGAGTGTTTCTCTACTTTTCTGCGTGAAACAAGATGATGCTGGAAAGCTGCTCATTATATTTAGTGCATACATTAATTGCAATAACTTCAGTTTTAAGCTTTTTTCCTCTGAATTAAAGCTTCTTGTTCTCTCCCTTCTAGGGAAGTTTCATGAAGAATATATCTATGCACCAGCAGGTAGGTAAAACTTTAGTCTTTACTGGAAGAGCACTTGGTGAATGTAATACATTCATTACGACCTTTTTATAAGTTTCTGAAGGATTAGATTTAATGCCAGTTTTTCAACTAATTTTGCTTATGCCCTCTAGATCCTGACTGTGAGACCGCAACAGTATTTAATTCAGCAGAACCTGCAGCCAGCCTGGTAAGCTTTAGTTGCTGTCTGTTCAGGTTAGGAATCCTCCCCGTGGGTGGCATTCTTCATAGGATGCAGGCTTAACATGGTAGGTCAGAGACTTCTTTTGGAAGAAAAGAATGATGGTTTCATTTATTTATTCACCCCCCCCCTTTTCCTCCCTAAACAGTGAGGTTTTTGTCTGAGTCTGCAAGTACAGTCTGAATTGTACTAGATACATTAATGATTTTCCCACATTCCCCTCCCAAATAGAAAGCACTTGCTTTTATCGTGCCACCATTCAAGATTTATTCCAGTTAGTCTTATTCCTGCAGTGTGTGACTGGAGAGATCCCACCTCTGATAGAACTGACTTTGGAATTACTATTTTTTTAAATCTGAAACTACATCTTTAGTCACCTACTGGTTTACAGTGGGTGTGAAAGCCAGTCCTGTGCGTGTCCAAATAAAACTGCTTTTAGTTGAGTTACAGAAGATCCTCTCTGTGTGGTCTGTAAATAAATAGGATTGTGGTGTGTGTGCCTTGTGACTTCTTTGCCTCTTAAGTGGACCATGTTCTGCTTTGGAATCCTCTCAGGAAGAAGGGCCAGTCTCGGTGTCACCTCAGGATGGAGTGGCTTCCTACAGCTACCCCCAGAAGGTAGTATCTGGTACTTTATTGTGGTAGACTTGTGGAGGGAAGACCACTCTGCTTGGTTAGTGTCAGTCTCTGGCATACCTCTACCTGCCCCTTACAGCGTCACGTAGCAAAGAATGCAATTCCCTATAAACTATAAGCAAGACAAAAGGGTGAAAAGATGCCTTGCAGGTGTCTGTAAATCTAAACAGGTATTTTCAAACCCATTGTAAGAGAACTGGGATAATTAGTCCTAGCTATAAAGGCAGCTTCCAAAATGCATTTCTGTGAAGTGAGAATTTTTAACTGTGGTATTTCCATGGTCTTTGTCAAAGCCAGTTGTAGAGGCAGTCTACTGAATCCTGTGACTCTCTTCCAGGTGATGGTGAACTCTGCAGCAATCTCAACCTCAGCAGATGTTTATGCTGCTCCAGCTACAGGCTTCTCCTCCAATTCTGCTGCCTCCACTCCAGCCAGTGTCACAACAGCAGTTCCCCCACAAACAGCAGTTCAGCCAGTCGTAGTATCTCCCCTTTCTGTAGGGAGGCCAGGTAGAGTGCGCAGACTACGCCTGCGGACTTGGATTTCTTACTGTCGTTCCGAAAGAGTTGCTGGCTGTGGTGGGTCAGGATCCACATAAATGGTCAATTCATTTTTGTGGCCTTTGGTTACTTCTGTGCAAGGAGGTCAAATTGGTGACATGTCACATGGTGCACTTGCCCACTGAGATGCTGGATCTCCTTTGTTCTTGTGAAATGTTTAAGAAAAAATACTTTTTTCCCCCCTTGTTTTAAAGAGGACTTTTCATGTTTTCTGTAACTCTTCATTTAGAATCCAGAAACCTCTGCACCTTCAGTTCTGCTCAATTCCCTTCTCCATTTTTCTCCTTGGTTTGTTTTTTTCCCACTCTGTGTGACAGTTTAGTCAGCACAGTTCTCCAAGCTGTCTGCTCACTGACGCTGTTCCAAATGACCTGCTGGTGTTAGAGGTGTGGGCCACCTAATGAATATTTAAGTTGTCTGTCCCAAATATTTTTGACATGTCTTGAACCTTCCCCTATTTTTCTGGGCTTATTGTTGCACTTCTGATGACACTTATGACCCAAAGTGATTGGTCTGTTCCCTGTTGTTTGAGGACAGTCAGTTACATAGGGGAGTCTGGCCTGCCTTCTCGTATGGAGAAGGGATTGGAACAGACTTTTTTTCACTGGAGTACAAAGCTTGCAGATAGATGGATGGTAAGGCTTGTGAGATCAGAACCTTCCCATTTTAAAATTTCTTTTGGACTTCTTTTAAAGTGATGACTAAAGAGAACTGTGTTACCACTTGTAGTTAGGGGCACTGAGATGACAAAGCAGTGTGCGCTTAATTGTGTAACTTAGCATCTTGCTCTTGTGACATGCCATTGCAAGTTTGACTTGGCTTTTGTTTCCTTCTGATTGTAACAGTTTCTTCAGTGCCATTCCCAGTTTATTCAGCTCTTCTTCCTCCGGTCAATGAGGTGGGAGAACCTGGTGCCGTTCTTCCACCTTACTCTTGTGATCCCAGCGGCAGCGATCTGCCTCGAGGTAATGACAGTATTTTGTGCTTTTATTGCTGCTGCTCTTTTGTGTTTCTGACCTGTGTTCTCCATGAAATTTAATGGAATACCTGTAGTGAGAAGAAATGGCTCTTTGCAGCTCGCAGGGAGTGAGAAACAATATTACAGATGCTTATGCTCAAAATGTGTGAATTCCCAGTTCTGAATAGCAGGTTCTTATCTGACTGAGGTGGGTGATTACTGCAGCTTCAGATGGCATCCTAGAGAAATGAGTACCAAGGGCAAGGGTGCTTGGCCAGTATCGTACTGCTTCTTGGTGGAGCAATCATTTTCTGATAACTGATTACAAACAAATGAAATATGTGTATTTATAAAGTCATGCTGTTGCACAGTTCAGTGGGTTATTATGAAGTTCTCCTATTGGGCTCCAAGAGGTCATTCTGTGGTATCAGAAACCAGGGATAAAATGTAGCGTCATCTTGTTCCCTGGGTTCTTAGACTTTGCCTATACTGTCATCAATTGTGACAAGGGTGCAAAGACCAACATAGTACTGACCTGCAGAGCAGCTCAGGCACAGCTTTTGGCTTTATCAGCTGACGGGGACTTCATTTTGGAAGTGGTAATCTGCAGTTAGCTTGCTCTTCCAATTTAAGAATGTCAGCATACCATGCAAGGTCACTTCAGACAGCCAAGCTTGCTGAGCAGTGCAGTGGGCATATTGATTACTATTTTTTTTCTTTTTGTTATTCATTTATCCCCTCATTCTGTCATGTTTCTGGCCCACAACACAGAGTTGGTAGTTCAGAGAACTTTGTTCAATAGCCCAAGATCAAGCTCTCTGCTGTCCTTATTGCAAGCTACTTGCCTCTCAGCTTCAGGAATAACAGTACCACTTGCTGTTGATTTGGAAAAAGGCAGGTTCCAAAGTGCTGTGGCATGGCTGCTCAGAGGCCTGCTGCTTGCACAGGGACCGCTGATGTGCTCTGCAGTAACTCTAATCTCAATTCCTGGTTTTGTTCATCTTGAATACTCTTGTTTCCACTTCCCTGCTGCAGTGGTATTGCTCTAGTCGACACTGTGCCTACCTCAGGGTTAACCGTTCTCAGCTTTAGTTCAATGCCCTTAACTGGGGCTGTCAGCACTTGGGAGAATTGGGTGTTAAGTGCACTGATGAGAATCTGGAGTGGATGTGGATTAACAACCTCTTCAGACTCTGCCTGTAGCTTTTCAGCCAAGTCACTCCAAAAGATCTGTTGGTATTACTGTGTTCCAGAGCCCGCAGCAGTGTTCAGGATTGACCAGACCTTCCTCTCAGCACAGTAAAAACGTTACCTTGATTTTTGTCCTGATGCATTGCAAGATGAGATTTTTACCAGTAGTCAACGTGGTCTTTATATCTTCATGGCGGAGTGGTTAAGTTTTTGGGGCTTAGCTATTGCTTCATAAGATTGTCCTGTTGTACTGAAGATTGACTTGATTTCTGGATGCCTCCAAGAGGAATATAAACGAAAATTGGTCTTCTACCACACTGGCTTCTGTTCCAACACTCCACAGACACTGCTATTTCCAGTATGAGTTTGTCCTTTCAGTCTCACAGCCCTTCCTTTGTACTATTATTGCTGCTATGAAGCAGCTGTTTCATTCAGCTCTTAGCTTGTTTTGCATAGATTTGTGTAAACAATTGAAGAACAAAATCAGATTGGGGGGAAAAAAAAACTTTATTCCAAATGTAGCTGCAGTTTCAGCTGGAGACTAAAAAGTTGGCTTTTCTGTGAGTGTTTGGGCTATTTTTAGTGTTTTACTGACTGGTTGATGTCACAGCCAAACTGCCAGCACTTTCAGCAGTGAGCTCACAGCTGTTAGATGTGAGGAAGGATCTGAGGGCATTTCCCAAAACAGCTGTGTGGATTGTTGCCCTGGTCAAATACAATGAGCAGTAAAAGAATTGAGAATTGGCAACAGAGGAACAAATCCTTGGGCATTTCAGGACTGGGGTTTGCAGTTCTGCAGGAAAATATGCTATGCAGTCCTTTAGAAGAGCAGGGCTGGGCAAGCGTGCCCGTGTGGTAGATGGGTGGGCAGGGAAGCAATGTGGGGCCAAGTCCCTGGTCTAGGGGGAAGTGGACTGTAGGGGTTAAGAAGGTGGTGTTACATGGTAAGTGGAGGTGTTGCTAAGTCGAAGTCTTCAGTGGCTCGTTCCTTTTGAGTTGTCTCCCTGCTTTCCCTTTCAGCTCCCAGCAGCGCTAAAGCGAAGTCTGTGTGTGTGCACATGCGCACACAAACCTGCTGCTGTGGAATGGGTGACTTGCTCCTTCTGACCTGTTAAAACAACTCTGTATTTGAATCTGAGAAACCAACAATTTTTCTCACGCACAGTTTCAGAACTGCATCGTACAATTCTCTTTTCTCCTCTCAGTGGTCAACTCAGAAGGTTCAAAACGGCTTCACTGGTTTTGGACAGTTGGAAATGTGTTTCAAACCCTGCTGTTCTTGGAGAGTGGTTTCAAAGTTCCTCCGTGCATCTGGGATTGCATCTTAGCGGATAGTGCATTTGTCCGGGGGCAAATTGTTCAGTATGTGGAAGACAGAAGTAAAAGACTACTGCCAAGAAAGCAGGGAACTGAGTACCCTTGTGAGGAAGGGAAAGGAAGGAGCATATTCCTTATTCCCCACCCCCCCATTTTCTGACAATTGGGGGGGGCCTCAAAACTATGTCAGATGCTTTTGGAATTGCTGTGTATGTTGGCCCCATTGACGTGAATCTGGTCATTGCTCAGCAAAGCTCTGAAGATGGAGACGGGGCAGAACCAGACTTAATGCTGTCCAGAAGAAGCGTGAAGCTGGCGTCTCTCTGGAGTTGGCCTGTGGTCCTCATGACAGCCCAGTATGGCTGCAATACAAACACAGGGTGTCTCTGATGGGTGTACACTGGGGAGGAACCGTCACTGGTGTGTGAGAAGGCTGCTCCTCCTGTCTGCATTTTTCCAAACCCTTTCGCATTCCTGTAGTGAGGAAGGGAGGGAGTCCATTTAGTGGTCAACTTAATTTAGGGGCTCATAATCAAATTCTTCTTTGATAAAGTACTTTTTCCTCTAAAAACCCAGCCTTAATAGGAAGCCAGAATTGCTTAAGGCCTGGTTTCTTGGACAGTGGGGACTTGTAATAACAGTGACGATTATCACTTGAGTAATCAAGATAAATACACCAAAATAAAAGCTATTGTGCTTGTTGAAGTAGGGTAATAAGTTGATCAGACAAATGCTTTACTGTTGCACAAATAGCCAGTTGGATTAACCTAAAAACATAAACTATTTGTTTCAACAACTATTTATATTCAAGATACATCCCTACCCTTGAAACTTCAAAGAAAAAGTAGTGCTAAAATACTCCTATTCATTAAGTCAGAGTAACTTAAAATGCTCTTAATGTGTTTTAATTTCTTTTGCTTCTTGTTTTATGATCTTCTGCTCTCTAACATCATATTCTTTAATTTCAGATACAAAGGTCTTGCGGTATTATTTTAATCTGGGATTGCAAGTAAGTGCTTTTAAAATGAGTCCAGTAAATTGCCTGTAAAGACTGCTGGTTTTTCTTGACAAATGTACGGATATGTTTTAGACTTCCAAGTGTGCTAAATGTGCATCCTCTGCACTTGACTATTAGTATGTGTAGGCTTGCTTGGCGGAGGTGAAAGTATAGCTCAGGAAGTGAAGCTCTAACTCCAGATGTGAAGCACGCTAGTATGTATGTTTAGTTGTTTTACTTTGGGTTGTGGTGGTGGGTTTTTTTGTTTTTGCAGAAGATGGTTGATAAATATTGTTCTTTCCGTGAAGATAAGGGGAGGAACCTGAGCCATTCTTAAAATTTGTGTACTTAGACAAG
Source organism: Bucorvus abyssinicus (assembly GCA_009769605.1). Taxonomy (NCBI): domain Eukaryota; kingdom Metazoa; phylum Chordata; class Aves; order Bucerotiformes; family Bucorvidae; genus Bucorvus; species Bucorvus abyssinicus. The sequence continues at coordinate 2,931,582 of CM020039.1, read as the reverse complement.
AGATCAAAGACCACTTAGAGATGTGTGGTTTGAGTCTTCTAGGACTTGTACAGCTGTGTTCAGACTGGTTAGCACCATTTCTCTGTGTTCTGGGAACTCTTGCTCTGCTGAAGAGTTGTCTTTGCACTAGCAGTAAGGGGCAGCATCAGTGCCATGCTCAGGGAAGGAAGAAATGTCAGCTTCTTCAACTGAAGAAATAGGAAAAAATCTCTTTGAATATGGCAAAGCCAATAGGTGGGAATCTTCTTTCTCTGTAAAGATTCCTGACACCACAGCAGTGTGGAACTGAGGTGTCCATTCCTGCACGTATTTGCAATATCTCTTCTGGTAGGCTATAGTGTTGGGGGTCTTTTTTGGTGTGTGTACTATCTTAAGGGGCTAGGAAGAAAAAAAAACGCATTTTTTCCTAACTTTAGATGTGAAACTAGTAGTGATTTGAAGGAGGGATGGCAAGTATGTGGTTGTTTGCATGACCTTGTATTTTTTTCCTTTTATCAAAGTATTGTCATCAGAGCTATTGGCCTTCCATGGTGTATGTACAGCCAGTGCTGCCACCATCACCCGTGGAAGTTTATCCGGCGTATGCTGAGCCAGCTCCTGTCCTAGATCAGTCTGTACCTCAGCTCTACACTGATGGTGGGCGAACTGAAGTCCACCAGGTTCCCTTGGAAGCACCTGCAAATGGTTAGTAATGAGTCTAAGACCCCACATACACAACTAATGAGAAATGAGGGAATGTGTTTTCTGAGCATGACTGCTCCAGGAGAGCTGCTGGCCTGCAGCTTTGCTGTCCTGTAGGAAGTGTAAGGTTGGGAGGATGTCAAGTAAGCCTGGTAAGGGGTTGTCACAAGTTTCTCTGCCATCTGTGGTCCTGCTTTAAAGTATGTCAGTCACTGGTGTAGCACCAAAACTTAGTTTCACCCAGCAGCTGTGTAACAAGCTTGTAAATGCACTTGGCGGTAAATGGGAGGATTGTTTTAAATGAGGAAAAAGGTATCAAAAAGGTTGGATGCCAAGCTCATTAAAACACGTGGAACATTGCAAATGGTCAAGTGTTGGAAGGGAGCACACCTCAACAAAACTGCTGCTCAGAGGCGAACAGGCTCTGCTAATGCCTCAGCCTGCTCGGCCGGGGTGGTTCTTTGCACAGATGAGTATCGTGGACAGAAATCAAAAAGGGGAAGAATATATTGGCACTCTACCCAAATCCCTCTTGAAGAAGCTGCCACTCCAAAGCAGAATGCTGCTAAGCAATTCTTGAACAGTGAGACGAGCAGGTTATCCTCCAGTCTAACTTAGGACCCCAAATGATTTTTGACCCCTCCATTAGGAGGGATATATATGGGCATAAAGTTGTCATCTAAATGGATTTTCCCTTTTGGCCACCAAAATAATGCTGTGTTCATGGTAATGAAAGTCTGTGTACAAAGGCCATAGATATGGTAAGTGGTGTGTATTCTGGGTTTGTTTTTTTTTAAGGTAACTTTCAAAATGCAGAGCCTCCGCCCCTGTCCTATGGGCCAGTGTATTACCCAGTCGTGTCGGACCCCTTCAGCCAGCAATCTGTTCCTGGGTTTGATTCCCTAGTACCTGCCTATCGCTACGTTAGTACCTGGCACCCAGTAAATCCACTGTACGGAAATTCTCCACAAATAGGTAATGCTGTAAGTTCTGGACCACTGCACCAAGTCAGCTATATTGCCTCGCCTAACCCTGCACCTCAGGATGTGCCTCAAGGAATGTAAATCTGGGAGCTATAAGCTCATGTCTTGCCCTTTGTTTCTCTTATTTCTTGTTTGTCAACTATAAGTTAATATTGTTTTGTAAATGTAACCCTGGCTTAGTGGGCTGGGTCAGTTGAGTGAACTGCATTCAAATTTCATGTTTCTCTTTAGGTTTATGCTAGTGATAGTTGACAAGATGTTTTAGTCAATTATGTAGAAAAGCCCAGGAAAAGATCATACACAAACTATAGTGCAGGGAACATGAAGCTTGGATCTGGCTACATGAAGTATGTGGAAAAAAACCCCCATGCTATCACTACAGGAATATTGCATCATGTACCTCTGTGAGGGGTTGCGCTGGAACACTTGGACACATGGTTCTTGTTTAAGCACTGAAATAGGTTAATAAGTACGGTTAAAAATTGGGCACAGGGTCATTGGGGGATGAGGATGTTTGAAATAGGTTGGCTTTCTCAGATTTTGCAAAACAAAACTCCTTTGCCACGTGTGGGCACGTATTTGTAATAGCTGTGTTTCTCACTTCATCGTGTGTAAATGTCATGACTCCTGAAAGTGTAAGAACACTTGCTTTGATCTGTTGTATATTTGTGTATGTTTGTAAGATTTGTTTTGTGAAAGTTGTTGCACAACTGGTGGTAGTCTTGGTGTTTATTTTGCACTGAGCACAAAATAAAAGCATTGGACACCTGAAAATGAGTGGTCATTTATCAGTAGCGGGTTACGTTCCTGACAATTAGTCCTTTAACAGCCTGGATGGAAGAATTGTAGTTGTCTTGTGTGGGATAAGGCTGCTCCAGCCTTCTGTGAGACAGTAGCAAAGGCTTTCAGCAGGAGATTGAAGGGTAGTAGAAAGCTCTAGCTGTGGTTTTATTGATAAAATTAGAAAAGTTGAATAGTCTGTGCATGTGACCTGTGAGTCTTTCAGATGACTGTCTGCACTGGCTCGGTCCTTGACAGAAACTTGCACTGTATGTGCAAAGTCAACAAGAAGTGGGTGCAAGTTGGGCCCTGCCTGTAGAGCCCTGGGGGCATCATGGGGGCACAGCCCTGTCCTGGGTTAACAAACAAGGGCTTGAGTGCGGAAAATACTAGCTCACTGCCAGAGGCGCTGAAAACCAGCAAAAACTCTTAAACTTTCACCTCTTTGCAGAGGCAGTCTGCTGAATCCTGTGACTCTCTTCCAGGTGATGGCGAACTCTGCCGCAGTCTCAACCTCAGCAGATGTTTATGCTGCTCCAGCTACAGGCTTCTCCTCCAATTCTGCTGCCTCCACTCCAGCCAGTGTCACAACAGCAGTTCCCCCACAAACAGCAGTTCAGCCAGTCGTAGTATCTCCCCTTTCTGTAGGGAGGCCAGGTAGAGTGCGCAGACTATGCCTGCGGACTTGGATGTCTACGTTTTCAGTTATATTTTCCCCCTCCTGTTCTTCTTTCCTACCAGAGACAAAGGTTAAAAGACTTAAAAGAAATTCACTTGCTTTGTCTTGAAATGACTGAATAGTCAGCACTTTCAGGAGTGAGCTCACAGCTGTTAGATGTGAGGAAGGGTCTGTGGGCACTTCCCAAAACAGCTGCATGGTGGCAGAGACCAGCAGAGACACTTACTAACAAATCTTCTTGCCTTTCTCGTGACTTCAGCATCTGGGTCTCTTGAGCTGCACTCTGAAAGCCGTGGCTGCCAGGTCTTGAGGGGGAGTCTGAGTTCTCCAAAGTCAAACATCGCCTGCTTTAGGTAAGGGAAGTCAGTAGCTTCAGGCAGTGGCACAGTTGCGATGTACCCAAGTCAAAACAAACTCTATGGGTCCATGCTGCTGTTTAGTGATGTTTTTTAAACTTTTTTTTTTTTTCATTTTGCATAGTTAACTGGTGGTGAAAAAGGGATTGACTGTAGAATTGGGAGGGGGGAAAACTGTTTCCTTCGGTATCCTTTTTAAATAACTACAGAAGCAAAAACAGCAGGAAAAAGTGACTCAAATTCATGAAGCACTTTTGGTGTTGATACAGTTTCCTTAAAACTCTTGAGTCTTTTTTTTCCTTCCTTAAGAGATGATGGTAATACAATAGTCTGTTCGGGGCAGGGGGGTGGGTTGCAGTCTTGGCTTTTGGTTTACAGCAATTGCTGTACAATTAACTTGGCAATTTAATAATGGCTTTTCAAGATGGAGGAACCAGGTAGAAATCAAAGCACGGTAAAAATGACCACTGGTTATCATAGCTACGTGTCGGTGTTCTATCTTCTGGTATTAGTTAGTCTCCTGAAGTCAACTTTTTTTTTTAAAATTAGAAACACTGACTGATCATTCTAGAATGGGGTCAAGTTTTTTACATTTTTTTTCACCCTTCTAGTGGCTGGATTATTCAGCATTAACCATGGCTATCGTGGCAGTGTTGGCCATCCTGTTATACCTGAAAATTACATTAATTGATAAAATAGGTGTAGTATGTGGCCAGTTATTTATGGATTTGATATACAGAGGTACCTCTTTGACAGGACACATGTATTTTTGCCAGGGCTGGTTAGGCTTAAAATGCACTTTCTGAACTAGCAAGCAAGGGTCACTACAATAGCTCTGCATCATGTACTAAAACAGCTGCCAAAACAAGCCACAGTTCTACCTAAACCACAGTTAACCTGCTTCACGCTTCAGCTGTTTCCTCAGCCAGGGGTTACTGGTCTGGCCGCAGCATCCCTGTACTAATCCAACTCCTAGTTTTGTGGTGAAGTGTTCTAGTGGCTGATTGAAAAGGCAACTGGTTTGTAGCAGAGGCTGTAAGACAATACACGACAAAATGACACGCAGTTCTGGGGGGTTGTTTGAGAAGGGGCTTTTTGTTGGGGGCTGTGTGTGTGGTCTGCAGGTGCCAGGATGTGCGCTCGGTCCTTTTTTGTGGCGAACCCAGAGTCAGCCCAGGGATCATCCAGGCTTGTTTTCTTTGGCACACTTTGATTATTCTGCTACAACTTGGTACCAGAGCAATGCTCTGGGTTTTCTCTTGCCCAGCAGAATCACCATGAACAAGGGGTAGCAGGATATAGCTTGCTGCCGTAAGCATGTTCTGTCTTTAAATAGAAGCATAGAAAAATCCATGAATATTGATTTCTGTTGGGAACAATTATTTTCCTTTCAGATTGATTTTTTTCTTTTTGTTTGTTTGTTTTATTTGCTGCTTTTCTTTATTGAAGTGTGTTGCATAATAATGAATTTTTCAAGCAAAGATTTGATCCTGAAATGCATGTGTAATTTTTCTTTGGTTTTTTGTGGATGGGTATTCAGCCTTTAAAAGGAAGAACAGAACAGGGGAGTTGTGCAGCTGAGTCTGTACTAGTCATATTTGCCACCTTCTTTTCTACACCACTGTCTTATATGTGGAAGTCAGGGGCTCAAATTAAACTAACACCTGAAGGTTGTGCAGGAAGGACCTGTGAGCTGGTGACAACACAGAGTGCTCTGTTTAGACATGGGCGCTTCTGACTTCAGAGCCCTTCCAGCCAGACCCGAGCCAGGCCGTACCTGTGCGTTGGGCTGTGAGCTTCTGTGGTTTTGTCAGGCTCTTTTAAACTGCTGCAGATCTTTCTGCCCTTAGGAGGAGCAGGTGTTCACACAGTACAGTACAAGCGTGGTACTTCGGCAGAGGTGTTTGGGTCTTGCACCAAAGGATGTGGCAAGCCTGTGTGCTGTTGCTGCCAGTGCTGCCCTCCTGCTTGTGCCCACTACAGCCCTCCTCCGCAGCCGGAGCAATGCTCGTCCTGCTCTAGCCCGTGTCTGTTAACATCCATGGCAATACTGCTGTTTGCCAGAGGCACGAGTCTCTGAAGTCTGGGTTGTAAAATCTGTCTGTTATTGAAGATAATTATTATAAGCACTGTAGAGAAAAACCATGCTGATCCTGCCTGCCAGCAGCTATTGCTCCTCTGCTCTGTTTTCCCCTTGGTCACGTAAGAATGCCAGACCGATTCCTACAGCAAGTTGTTTTTCTAGCTCAGTTATTTTGTTGTATTCTTAGCTTCCAGCTCTCTCTCAGTGCTGCTGGAAACCTTTCTCTTCTATAAAATTACACCATCAAAAATTGCTTTATAAATGGAAGATATTCAACACAGAAATCCAGACCCAGACTGCCAAGTAACTGCTTTTCTCATAAGGGAGGAAGATAAAACCCTTGGACCAGGATTTTATAGCTTTGAAATAAGATCAGAGTTCCAATTTCGCAGGGCAGGCCTGTATCAAGAAACTCCTGCCCGTGATCAAGTCACTGCTACTCACCAGGTTTGAGAGTCAGCTGAGTTGTGGCAAGTATGAAATAGTTGAGCTGATGTCAGCCACAGGCGAAGAGCATGTCCATGGGTGGGTACCGAGTCACCTCCTCAGTGTGGTGATCTGCAGAAACTGCTGAGTCCTGACACGGTGGGTTTCTGTGTCGGGCTCAGTTTATGACGATACTCGTATTCCAGATGCTAAATCTTGCCCTTCCCTGGAGGAGGTGAACATCTTGCTGCTACCTTGAGGGTGCTGGCGTTCACCCCAAGGTAAGTGGTGTTTTGTTCTCCTACCTGTGACGACAGCTCGGCTTGGCCATGTTAGAGAAAATGGTCTTTTAAGAGAAAGTGAAACATCCTCTAATGATGCAATTAATGGACCATCTAACTCCCTCTGCTCTTCCTTTATATATTTCTCCCGTTCCCCACCCTGCCTGTTTGCATTTTCCAATCAAATCTAAACCTGTGGTTTCTGACTCTTTTTTCAACCAGTACTTTTAAAATATCTGTCATAGTTGTAAGCAAAAAATATTTGGTTTAATGTTTGTGGTGGTTATGTGAATGTGTGATTTGTATTTTCAGGAAGTGCAAGTAAGAAGAGATAAAATACGCTGCAAATCTTTTTCCCCTGCCTCCCCCCTCCCTCCCTGGTCACATCTGGCATTTTCTGCTGCGGCACAGGGACTGGCTGAGAGGGTAGAAGCCATTTTCAGGTGTCCACGTTGTCTCCCTTGGGCAGAAATCTTCTGCGTTTCAAGGAAAGGGATATTGCCGTTGTTTAACTTGAGGAAACGTTTGGTTTACAGGAGGCTTGACCACGAGCCTCTGGTAGTTGATGGAAACCTTTTGGAATGTATCTGCATGTCTCCAGTTCTTTGAGATCTGCTTGGAGGGCACCTTACATGAGAAAATTAAGTTAATACAGTTGTACGTTGTCACTCTGTGACTCTTTTTTACACTACTGGCTCTGCTGCTGTGTATTCCAGTGGGGTGGCTGTAGCTGTGCTGGTCGAAGGATGTCTTTGGGTGGCAAATTAAAATGGAATTAGACTCCTTTGTACAGGAGTAATTTTCTTTATTGGTGTGTTTTCTTTACCAGCAGTTGCAGTGTTTTGCTATTTTCTGTGGTAGGGAGGATATAATGAATGTTTGGGGTTGTTGGGTTTTTTTTCTTTTTTTGCCCAGCCAGGTGTTGTTCAGCTCTTGTCCATGAACTTGCTCAAATCTGGGTGGCCGACGTCACTGGAGGTAAGCAGGACTGTGCCGAGTCTTTTTGATGTAACTACCAATGTAAGTCTCTCAAAACTGGAGCCCGTAAGTGCTCATCTAACCGCTGAGAGCCCTTGAGAAGTCCATGCTGAACATGATTTTTAAAAACTATAAAATGTCAGATCTGTTGCTGTTCATAAATGTTTATTATCAATAGGCAGCTGGAAATGTTACATCTGAAAAGGTAGAAACACCTTGAATTTCAATAGGCTTACAGTTTTGGGAAAAAAATTAAATGCTTTTTATTTTTTTTTCAGTTTACAGTTAAGCTAAAAATACACATAAAATAAATAATTTTATTTATTATGTACATCATTTCATTTTTACATGTTATACGCAGGTATGACGTGGAGTCTGCACTGTGGACAGAAGAGATGCGAGTAGAAAAGTACATAAAACTAAGCGTTTGTTTTTGCTTTTTGCTCCTCCCTGTGTCTCCCTCTTTCTCTAGGGGTGGCTGTTCCTACTCAACTGGCAGATCCTGAGGTCCCCACTCCGTCTGGACATACGCAAAGTTCTCACAACATCGAAAAGCTCTTTTGCCTGGAAAAGGCCATCAAGTTTTTGACCAAAACTAAAAAAAAAGGAGGAGGAGGAAAAAAAAAGCCTCACCTTTTTTATCCCATGAAGTGAAATCACATTTTAAAACATGCTCAGGTGTGAAGTCGTTTCTGTGATAGCTTTTTTTAATGAAGATTTAATTTGATATTGAAACTTGCTTGCTAAAAAACCTGCTGGCGGCGTATGCCCGGGTCTCCAGGGCTTGCCATATAGAAAATAGAGTACTTAAGCATCTGCTTTACCCTCTGCTTCTCAAAGGGCTCCAGCCCTCTAGTTCCCAGACCCACCTTATTAAACACATTCAGCAGTTTTAAAATAAGACTGTACAATACCCCAAAAATAGCTAGACCCAGGAGTGCCCCCTTGCTCAAAAACAACTATTTGTAGTTGAAAGGCATTTCACTCTGTTGGCTGACGGTATCACAGTGTTCTGTTAGCTCAAAAGGCCAGCTCCTGGATCAATCACGTTTTCTCCTAAGCATATCCTTTCTTCTGGCTTAGGAGCTACTGCTGAGATGGAAATGCTTTAAATAGGAACGAAAAACATCCACCAAATACACAAGATAAGCCACACGGAAGGAGGTGGCACTAGCCAGGAGGAGTGAGCCGCACTGTTTCCCATCGTTGGTGAGCCACTGGCCAAGAAGGGTTGGTAAGTAAAGAACGAACCGCAAGATCAGCTTGGTTTTTAAGATGGTGGGTGGTTTGAGCTAGGCGAGGGGGTTTCTATTGCTGTTACAGCTGGAGGGGTGGTTTTGTTTTGCACTCCTTAAAAAACAGAGCAGGTAAAAGTGCTTCCCTGAAGCATAAAAGATAAGATAGGAATCAAACGCGTCTGCCTTTTAAATACACTTTTTTAGCTAAAGCATCTTCTGTTTAAACCGATCATTCTTGGTCAGGAATTTCCTCCACAGCAGTAGTTGTTCGGGGTGGAGGCAGTTCTGTGAATAATATATAAATGACTTGTTTGTAAAAGCGTAACAGCCTGAAACGAGACTGAACTGGACTTCAGTTACAACCATTTAGAAAATAGGCTGATGTGCCTGGCCCAGAGCGTTCCTCGCCTCCTCCAGCAATACAATCCAGCAGAGGGTTGTTACAGTTGTTAGGTTTCCAGTTACACCTTTGCTGAAAACCACAGATTATTCTGGTAAGTTTATTTTAGAAGCTCCTGTAGTGAGCTGATTCAGTATTCCCCGCAGTCTCACCAATTTCAATTAATTTTACGATTACACGAATGCAAGTCACTGGAGCTTCCAGCACAGCTGGGCAGGCTGCAGCCAGCTCTGCTGCCTGCCCCGGCCAGGGCTGCCAGGAAGGGGCTGTTACAGTGCATCCACCCCAAAACCAGCTCCAGAGAGCTTTTAGTGAAGTAACAACCGTCATTAATTCCAGGCAGCCCTAGTGGTTGGGATGGTTTTGCTTATTTTTTGCTTATTTTTGGACTGTGGAATGGCAGTGGAGGTGGGAGGGTGATCCCATTTCTTTGGGAATCAGCCGTTGAGGCTACACAGATCTTTCTCATGGACGTGTCTGTGGAAAAGTGTTAGCACACTACAGGACAGCTTAATTGGTTGCAGGAGAGCTCAGCCAGAAATTAACCCCAAATTCCTCATTAACTGAAAGATGCTTTTCTTTGGGATTTTGGCCTTTCAGAAAGGAAAATAAAATTATCCAAGCGAAGCTGGGAAGTCCCAAGGGAAGTGGGACATACACTTACTGGTGTGAGAGCAGGTGCTCATGTAGTTTTCTAACTGCTAGAAGACCCAGCAGTAAATCAGGCCCTCACTTACACTGTTAGTAACTGTCCAAAGATCCAGTGCAGACACCCTGCAACTGCTCGTGTTCCAGAAGGGAGCTCAGGATGCTCTAATGCCCTTACCATGCAAGTCACATCTTAAAGCTCCTGTCACTCAAACCAAAGACCTTTATCCTGAGTAAGGACTAAAGAAAAATGAATTGTACCTACTGAGAAATCAGGGCAAAGAGCTGCCTTGTAGGGACACAGGACACAGTCTCCCACTGTCCAGGCCAGGCTCCTCCAGCAGCCGTTGAGCTGGTGACACGCTGCTGCCCGAGGAGCATGTCTGGCTGCTCCTCACCCTGCTCCTGGGGGCAAAACCGGCAGCAGGGTGGTTTCACTCCAGCCACTGCCTCCCTTTGCCCCAGGGCGTTGCACATCCTCCTGTGACCCCTTGTCACCTGCGTGACTTGCTGCCCTCGAGAGTGATGGGATGAAAAGTGAACGCTAAGGAGGCAATAACCTGTGGTGACATTTTCCTATAGCCCTACTCTGGTGTCCTGCCACGTGCATCAGTGCTGGGCTGCCTGTGGAACCTCGCCATGCTTAGAAGTCTGTCACATCAACCAATTTTAACCTCTTTAAAAGGTAAGGTTTTATATTTATAAATGAATATATTTATTAAAATACTTCTAATATTTACAGGGGCTGTTTCTGCTAAAAATTGTTAAATGTACCATCAGAAAAAGGATGAGATGCAAATACAGTAAGGTGACGTTAAGGGTGAGACATAAATCACAAAAGCAAGGGTGTTGGAGTCTGGGCTGCCAGGGTACGCTGCTCCTGCGCTCTGTCCACTGCAGAAGTCCCCTAAATTCCCTCCGTGGGAAACCATGCCAGTTTTCTACGTGGAAAACTACTGTAACGGACATACAGTTAAATCCTAACCTGAATTAGTTGTAAGAAAATAAAAGTACATACTACTGCTGTGAATATTAACTACTTACTGTATATAGCGCCTTTAATTTGAAGATCTGAAAGTGCTTATAAATAATGAACTAACCCCCCTGCGAGGTAGGTAAGTATTATTATCCCTATTTTACAGATGGGGAAACTGAGGCAGTAGAGAGGCTAAGTGACTTGCCCAAGGTCACACAGGTGAGGCAGTGGCAGAGCTGGGAACAGCTCTCAGGAGTCCTGGTCGCTCCCCTGTGCTCTGGCCGCTGCGCATGCTTCCTCTGTGGGGACTGCTATACAAAAACTCGAGTATTTACAAACATACCAGTGAGTAAGCAATATACAAATGCAATAATCCAAATACACAGAGCGATGTCAGGTAACTTGTTGTTTCTGAAACAACTTCTTTAGTCTCTGACCTGAGTACAAACACTTTCTAGCTCTGTTTGATATTCTTAACCCTGGATGTTGTAGGTGTGCTGCTTTAAAAAGCCCCAAGAAAATGACACCAGGGATGGGAGGTGAGAAATAACACGACTTCAAGAGCAGGAAACCTAAAGAAAGAGCAAGTGGCTGAGATCTCCGTTATTCCGAATTCCAAATTCCTTGCATACATTATAAGGATTGTTATTGAAGCCCACGGAATACAGGCCAGGCGTGTACCAGCTGTGCATCCTGAACCCAAGCCAAGGACAGTTGAAATCCTCACAGGAGAAGCTCGGAGTGTCCCCTCAGCTCCTGCCCTGGTCACCTGCACTGACAGCACAGGGGTAGCTCACTGATTTCTCTGAAGGAAAGAGTAACTTTCGCTAAAAGGTGGGGGGTTTTTTGGCAATTGAAAATAGAAAGATGCCGGCGAAATCCCAAATACTGTGATTGCAAGTGAATGAAAAACCCCCAAGTTTTGTTTATCAAATGTATTTTTCACAAGATATTTAATTTCCCTGCTCTGAAGCTTCTGTTTCAGAGTAATAATTCACCAGCTGCTATAAAGTCTATTGCTACCAAAGGGGCTGCATAGATGCAATCAAACAGAATTTGGCCTTTTGGGGGACCAATCTGACAGTTCTGCAAACTCCTGGACACACGTATTAATCACAGCCACATCAAATACTGTGTGAAATTCCAAAGTCAGCTCAGACTCACTCGTAGCTGGGAGATAGGAAGTATCTGAGTCATGGGACAAACCCCAGGGGAGCCCCCGCCGAGCAGCTACGTGATGCACCTCTCACCTTCAACAGAACATGATCGAGAGAGTTTTGCAGGCTGCAGGGTCCGTCCTGCCATTCCAGCGTGGCTGTTCCTGCCCCTGCCCTCTCAGGACACAGCAGGGGAACGCAGCTCAAGCAGTTTGCACAGAAGGGATTTATGGTGCCCAGCGTCATTTGTACATCTGGGCGGGGCACCACTGCGGAGTTAATTGTGTTTCATTTTGTTATTTGTACCTGTCAATGCAGCGCTGCGATTGAATGACGCAGCATCAGCAGCAGCACTAGCAGTGTGGTTGCTCTGATGGAAACTTAAAGGCCTTCCTACCGTCCACAGATGTGAACCCTGCCTCTGTCCCAGCCTCAAACTCCGTTGATGTCATCTGCAGAAACCCATTGGAACTGTTCTCATTCTCACTCATTACACAGGAAATACCACAAAGGTTTGCTGGCAGCAGAGCTCATAAACTGCAGCGTGGTGAGGTGAGACATAAAACGATTGAAGCCCTTTCCTTCACCCCCCTGGAGCAGCTCTTGCTAATGTTCATCTTCCCAGAAAGGCGCTCAGTTTGGTTTATTCAGCTGTGGGGCTTTTCTTGTGAGCTGCTTTGAGAATTGCCTTCAGTTGGTGCTGACTGCAGCTCCCGCGTATCGATGGATTTGCCTCATGAAAGACAGGGCTGCTGGATCCCTTCACAAACAGCCAGCAAGCTGCTCCTGACCCCGAGCTTTTGCCAGTCTCCTTGTGCAGCGCCAATGTCACTTGGCTCAGCCTTTCATAAAGGAAGAGGAGATGCAGATGTCAACGACAACTCTAACCCTGCAATTACTATGAAAGCCTGAAATCTGTTGATAGAAAAGCGCTTTTCTCTCTGCCTTAACGCATCTAGAGACTTCAATATTTTGGGCTTTATCCTGCATGCTGGGAACAGACCGGTATCATTTATCAGCGAGGAAGACAGAAACGTTTTTCTGTCTCTGCTCCTAGTTGCTGATTGTTCTTGACACCAGAGCTGGCCTAGAGCCGTGGTCTCCACCATGGGGTCTGTACCAAAACCATGTTGAGTCCGGAGTGTCAGCGCCTGCAGCTCTGCTCAGGAGCTGGCTGCATGGCTCACAGTTCTCTCCCTAGTGTAGCTGTGCTCCACCGTGACCCTCAGGGAATGCTGTACAGATGCCCAAAGGGAAAGCCCGACAGGGTGGTCTTCCTTAACAAGAGGAGGGAGCCAGGTTTAGAACTCCATCAGGGTACCCAGCTGCAGGTATCCCAGCAGCTCCTCTGTGGGGGGCTGCTCTAGTGAGAAATCCCGCTCCTCCACCCTGGGTGCTGCCTGGAGAGCTGCTCCTGCCCCTTGCTGGTAAAATCTGACCCGTGCCAATGGGAGGTGTCGATTTTCCAGCATTATGCTTTTACAAATGCAATTCACAACCGAGCTCACAGAAGAGGCGACTTTTGGCCATCACCCTTGGGGGTACGCTCCAGCTCCTCTAACCTCTCCTGGGAACAGAGCCTTCAGCGTGACTGCAGTGACAAAGCTCTGTCCTACAGGCAGGCCGTTTCTGAGCTCCCTCCTGAGCTTCCTCCAAGAAAGCAGCTGACTAACAGCAGCTCTGAAGTGGTGGTAAGTGCCAATCATCTGTGTTTCTTAGCAACACCGCAGAACAAAGTTCAAGTATCACATTGTTAAAAAAACCCAAAAACCAGTTAAAAATTCAACCATTTTGCCCTTGATGGGGTTGTCTTTTCCCCGGGACAAACGCAGTGACATTGCCAGGCCCTGTCAGACACTGCCACGGTGGGCAAATAGAAGATAACATCTCCTGACGCTCCTTTTTGCTGCACCTTAGAGAAGGAACTGCAGAGACTTGCCAGCTGCAGTTTGAGCTTAAGCTGCTTCTCTGCACTGCAGCTCACAGGCCCAGGGAAGATGATCTCTCTTACCACTTGCCATGTACCAGGATGGTTTTTCTTCCTAAAGCCTGACATCCCCCTGAGAGGCAGCAAAAAGCAGTGGAAGGAAGATTAGGAATTTCAACAAACAGATTCAGCTCGAGGGGTGGGGGGTACGGGCAAGGCTCAAGGCTGGGTTTGGTTCAGCCCCTTAGGAACAGGAGAACCACGCTGAGGTTGGTGTTTCAAGCAGCCACGGCTGGTTTGGGGTCAGTTCACCTACACAGAAGCTGGTAGCAAGGCCAGGTCCTGGCTTCCACTGTCAGCCTAACTGGAAGGTCACTCTGCTCCCTGCAGAGGGAATTTCTTAGGGAATTAAGTAAACAAGCAAATCATAACATGTTCTGGCTAGATGGTCAAAGGGGTCTCTTACTCAGTGGTGATTTACAATATGAATATAATAACCTGAAAAAACACAACTGAAAGAGTCAGAGGTCATATTGCTTAAAGAAATCAAAAGGCCAGTTAGTTGAAACCCTTTCTAAAAAGATTTTAAATATGATTCTTAGCCTCCTGCTAAGCCACTGCTCACCAGCCGGTTGTGTTGAGAGGAAAGAGGAGCAGGACGCAGAGCCGCAGTGATAACCCAGCGGCGGTGGGGTGATAGAGCACTGGAGAAATCATTTCCTCGGCCACCGGTGAGTCTGAAGTCTGTGGGGTTTGAAGACTTAAGACTGCATCTGAAGGGATTCCTGTGGTTTATATTGACCTTATAAATGGTGAAACCTTTAGTTTAGTGTAAAAAAAGTAAAGTAAAAAGGTGCAGATGGCTATAAAACGGGCTAACAGAAGTAGTTTTACACTTTCTTTTCCCACCTGTGGACAGAAAGGAAACAGTAATGCTGACCCGGATGAGAGCAAACAATGACAAATAACTGGCAAGGTTTTCCAGCGAGCGTTAAGATAGCTTGACTTAGAGCCGAGTCGTAACATGATCCTCCTGCCCATCTTTCCACTGATTTATAAACAAGTCACAAGCCTCTCCCCAAGAATCAAATACGTCCTCTGACGAGTCTATAAGTTTGGAATTAGAGGAACAAATACTGGAAGCACAGTGAAGGGAGCTGGTACAAACCACAGGGCACTCCTTGCTCTGTCCTGTAAGTCTTGTGTTCCCGCTGTAGGCCACCTCATTGAGGTTAATTTCACTTTTGGAACAATTCTCTTCTTTCTCTTTATCGATCTGAGAATATTTAATGTCTTTCCACATGTAGTGTGGCTGAATAATTCCGTCTGAAATAGTGTACATGGGTTCTGAATTTGGTTCAGGTACGTGTCCGTTCATCTTGGAGAAGAGCAGGCCCAGCCTCTTGAAGGACTCCTTCTTGGAGCTGGAGAGTCTCTGAACTCTATTTCCATTTCGGACAAAGGAGCGCTTACTGATCCCATTGCTTTTGGGCTTCTCCTCCACCATATCGAACCCAGACATAGTTTTAATTAGAGCAGATACGTTGAAGTCCTTTTTTTTATTGGCTACATTGAAAGACACGCTCTTGGCTTTGGGTTTTTCTGCATCACCATCCTCATTTGTTTCATCCTTTTGGGACACCTCTGTGCTGCTGGTAGAGTAACTCCTCCTCTGGGGCTTCCTGTTTCCTAAGAGGTCAAGAACTTCATAGCGAAAACTTGAGATGTCCTGTTTTAATTCCTAGGGCAAGAGGAGAAGTGAGTTACACTCTGGAGTTACACAGCTTTATCTGTGGCAGGAAAGAACGATCACGTTCCCGTGGGAGAGCTGGCCGGAGTTATGCAAATGGCTGACACCATATCACCCGGACAAGAATACCGCGTACACCTTCGATGTTCAGTGACACACACAAACCAGCACTGGTAATCCTGACAGAGACCGCACAAGAATGTTGACTCCAAAGACTGTGGGACCAGCCCTCTTGGCCAACCACCTCAAAAAAAAAAAAAAAGTCAGACAAGACAGTTACAGAAGCGGGGAGACACTGCTGACATGTAGGAGTATGGTGGGAATCCTGTTACAGGCCCAACTTTAACTTTGTGGGTAAGTGTTCTTCGTGTCCATTAACGCAGACTCGTTCCTTGGCTCTGCCTAGGATGGGATTAGGAATGTGATGGTGACTCAGTCCTTCATTCCTACCATTTTCCAATGCTTTTGCTATGTAACCTTGTAAATTAAAATCTGGGAGGTGATCGTATGAGAAGACACTCGGATAATAACATTCCCAGGTTACAAATTATCTTAAGTTAGTCGGAACTCTGCACATAGCTACTAATGAATTATTGTTAAGGAATGATAAATTACCTTGAAATTTTCTTCAGTTAAACCTTCGTTGGTTTTGGATGTTCTTATCATTGCTGCGACGTACCTTTTCACAAGATTCCTTATCACTTCCTGGAAAAGGAAACAATACGCGTGATTCAGCTGCTGGCTCAGACCAATCGCTGTTCCTGCTGCACTTCACCGAGCTCCTACCGACAGTGGCTGTCCTGACTCTGCTGTCTACAAAGAAAATCCCTTACCATGAGCAACGTTCTTTAAAAGAGAACAAACCTGTGGAGAGGGTGCTGTCCCTTTCATCCTGAATGCTCAGTTGTTAACTACAGCGAGCAGGTGTGTTGTACTTGTATACGTAAAAGCTGTTGAGAAAAAACTCTTGATGTTCTTAACTGTCCTCAAGCCATTTAATCTCAGCTGCTGGAAGCTTTTACGATTGCCACTCTCCTGAGTATGTGCTGTGCATTCTGACAGGCTAAGCTTGCCATCTGAAGATTGGTTATGGAAGTTTGGAAGCCAAGGAGGGTATGTTGACAACAAATAACCCAAAGACCAGTCGGGACCCCGCGGGGCAACGCACATTCATGTTAAACCTCATCCGCCAGCGCCTGGATGCTCCTCGTGGCAGGTTAGAAACTCCCCTCGAGGCTGCTGCAGCGTCCAGACGGTGTGAGAAGGACTGAATCGCACCCTCGGTGACTGCTCTGAGGGCTTTCGCTCCTCCGTGTGAGCCGGGCTGTTTGTTACGGTACAGATCCATTTTGCTCTGCGCTCCTACACCTTCTTGCTGTCTTTACGTAAGCAAACTGGTTCTTGGAGCTTGTACATCTATCTGTGCTGGCCAACATCCACAGAGGTTGATCTCTATGTACAGAAGAGACTACCCTAAACCTTCTCTTCATCTCTCCCACTTCATAAATAGGGATAACAAGTCTGAACAACACTGAGCATGAAAATGGTCTCTGCACCAAAGTTTTACTGGGAGGTTTTTTAAGCGATCCCACTGTTAGTACCCGTAAGCTGTGCTGTGAGGGCAGAAAGTACCAAATGTCTGTTGTCAAAGGCGATTAAATATGTTAAACATCAACTTCAGATAAAAATATGCTTCAAAAAGCAGGAGATGTCTTAAGTAAGACAAATTCCTAATGGCTTTGGACAGTACAGCCTAACGTACCACCTCATATTCTGGAGAGGTTTTTTTTCCCTTCCAGCAGGCTGCCACAATACTTCGCACTGAATTCCAGTACTGAAGGTGGTGCTTTTAATACAGTTTCAACCCTTTGTAGGTTGACTTCCGTGAGTACTTGATGACAGGCAGGCTGAGAACAAACCAACCCAGCGAAGTTCAGCAAAGGAACCATTCCTCCTGAGCTGTCCAAACCAAACGAGAACCCCAACCACTGTTTGAGTTAGACATGCTTTACAGAGAAGACCAGGAAAGGAACAATTCAAGAGTGTGTAAAAATGCTGTGGAAACAGTTTTTATCAGGATGATGTGACAGCCTGGTCCCTCTGATGGCAATGGGGAGGTCACCTTGACTTCAGCAGCCAGACTGGTACCCAGCAAACTTTCCACTACTTCAGAGGGGGTGAAAGGCTGGCAGTGATTTACTGAACCACCCCACCTCTCAGGAGGAAATGCTTTCATCCATGGAAAGCTAAAGCCTCTTAGAGGACCCACCCTTACCAAAATACAATCTAGAAGCAAGCAAGGATCAAGGTATTAGAAAATGAGCAGGAAGAAGAAACAGCAAGTAAAAGCTTTACGTGCTCAAGAGTTTACCTGGTAATGTTGATTCTGAATCAGGTTGTCAGCATGCCGCTCCTGGAAAGAGAAAGGCACACCTATGTTACCTGTTCAGTCCTGTCTTTACTGCTCCTGATGGCTCTTAGCAAGTTATGATCCTGCACCCTTCTACTGCACAGTGGAGCAGTGGCCCTCGTGATCCTCAACATGTTCAAGCACCCTCGAAAAATGAAGTATAAATCCATGCAGCTCCTTACCGTGAATGTTTTGAGGTTTTCATGCCTCTTCTGTTCATTGTAAGAGTCGTTGCCTGGGCACAGCTGATTGTGAATCCACTTGCAAAGGTACCAGACTGACTTGGGACTTGGGACAATGTTAAAAGGAGGGGGCAGAGTGGCACCTTCATCAAAGTAACTCATCCAGAGCTTCGTCCGTGCAAACTTCCACTCAATATCTGCATGGTCCTGTGAGAGAAGGAAAGAGACTATCAAGAGCTTCAGGCAGGCTTTGCTGGAGGAAATGCCCACGGCCGAGGCAGTGACCAGAGCAATAAAGGATCTCTCCAGGTGCGGGCAAAGCAGCGTCACTTCTTCCATCTCCCTCGCTGGGTGTGTGCTTAAAATACCAGTGTGAAATGTACCTCGAGTTACAAATCCCAGCCACTGAGAAAGGAGACGACGGCAATATTCAGCACAAAGAATGTCACGTGCTAAAGCCCTTCACAGGTTGTGCTTCTTAGTTCAGCGATACAAGAAGCAAGAAAACACATCTCTTGCGTCACTTTTTGCTAGCGCTTGTGTTAGCACAAACTCTTGTCTCATGTCCAAATCCAATGAATTCTCACATTCTTCCCTGGGAAAAGACCTTTCATAATATTTTTTATTTGTTTTTTATAGCATCCATTAATCCAGCTCTTATAAGGAAATGACACGTTCTATGCGTGCCCTATTTTACATCTTCCCTCTGCATCATCCTCACACAAAACAGGAGACATTTTACTGTTTGGGGTTGGTTTTTTTTCATTTCTGTGATCACTGTGGTGGTTTGCTGGGCTCTGGTGTTTCTCATCCCAACAAAGTAAAGGTGGAAAGTTAATAGCATCGTGTTACAGCTGCACAGAGAGGCAGCCAGTCCACACAGTCACCAGGAAAGAAATACGGAGTCTACACAACACACGGACCTTACGGACCGCAAAATGGGGATCTCCAAACCAAGCTCTTTCCAGTGGAGTCCGTGGAGTCAACTGGCTGTTCTGACCAGTAACCAACTGCAGATGCCCTTCAGCATCAGGGCAGAGATATCTGCCTACAGCCTGGATGCAGAGCAATGCTGCGGCTGTTCAAAATGGATTTCGTGCTGCTTCGTGCTAGTTTTAAAGTTAAAAACCGCCGCTGGTTTGTATGTTCTGCAGAAATTCTAACATTAGGTGGAAAAGGAATGCAATAATTGAAGCCTTCAAGCCATGCGGTGCTGAACCCGGGTTACGGTAACACCACAGTGAAATGGTAAATTTGGGTGTTGTTGTCATCGCACAGTTCGGTGCTAAGCTGATGTTTTAGCTGTTCAGCATTTACATCAACAGTATCTGACAAGAGATTAACCAAAGCCGTGATGATCTAGGCTAAGAAACAGCGCAAGGAGGGAGAAAAGGACAATGTGGGATTTTAAGTTTCTGAGAAGTTTTCAACCAACTGTGGAGTGAGGGATGCTGGGCTGCAGGGCAGCAGCTCTCAGAAACAAGCAGTAAAGTGTAGGACAGGGAGTTTAATAAAATATGGCTGAACACCATGCCCCAAAAATGACTATGCTGGCTTTCTGGCTGCGCTCCAGTGCTCTGACACGGGTAAAATATGCTCACATAGGTGCAGCTGAGCTCCATTTTAGTCATGTATTTAAACTACGTGCAGCTCTCGAGTTAAAATGACTGCCTCGGTGGCCCAGGAGCACATTAATCTCTGTGGATGTGGTGAAATCAGCCCAGAACACTACTGTCTCCTGACAACTTGCTGAAAGGGCTGTTTTCAAGCTGTAGGTAGACTCAGAAGCAGCCTCTTTTTGCCTCATTACATTATCAGACCCCTATAAGCAAGGGAAACTGCAGCATCATGATGAAGCATTACAAGCTGACGGTGGGAATTAAGTTTGGGGTAGTAAAAAAAATGCCGTTTGCAGCAGCAGAAATAACTGCCACCAAAAAACCCAAAACTCCTGCTCATTTTTCCTTCATCTGTCTCTACCTGCAGGCTGCAGCACGCTCAGCAGAGCCACAGGAGAGCAGGACAAGCTGGTGCCTTGAAGCTGCTGTTCCTCCTTCCCAGACTGGGGGTTAGTGGTCTGAGCTCCACAGGACAACTCCTGCCCAGTAACTGCTCAGAGTTAAAGGCAGAGCTGTCCCAGCCTCTTCCAGGAGCAGCGCTGGCTGCTCCCTGCTCAGCTCTGACGGCTCACTCATGCCCACCTTTCTATCTGAACTTTTCCTGGTCTGGACAACTTCAGTTGGAACAGTCTTCAGAAGAGGGATGACCACAACAAGCATCACAGGCCAGGTGAGCCCGGTGTGGCTGGGGAGGGTGTGCTGCCTGCGAGGGAGGCAGGAGATCAAATCTCTCTTGGCAGAGAAGGGGCCTGAGCTGCAGCTTTCTGTGCTTCACCTGGGGTTGTTCAGCCTGGAGAAGGGTCCAGGGAAACCTTACTGTGGCCTTCCAGTGCTTCAAGGGCGCTGTCAGAAAGATGGGGACAATCTTTTTAGCAGGGGCTGTTGTGACAGGACAAGGGGTGATGGTTTAAACTTGAAGAGGGAGATTTAGACTAGATCTAAGGGAGAAATTTTTTACACTGAGGGTGGTGAGACCCTGGCCCATGTTGCCTTGAGAGGTGGGAGAAGCACCAACCCTGGCACCATTCCAGGTCAGGCTGGACCTTGGGGCTCTGAGCACCCTGCTCTGGGTGCAGATGTCCCTGCTCCCTGCAGGGGGTTGGACTGGATGGGCTGTAAAGGCCCTTTCCAACCAAAGCGTTCTCTGATTCTATGACACGCTCACTACCAGGGATATCCCAACGGTGGCTGCACTTTGAAAGGCCGCAGACACGAGGTGCGTGGCTGGTTCAAGCATCTAAAGCATTTTGCAGGGGAACAGGTGCAGGAGACCAGCACTGAGTTAGTGGGTCCTGCTGTGAGTAATCCTTTTTGCGGGTGTGCAGGAACTACAGACACGTGGCAGCACGGACAGCACTACCTGGGGCAGCTGCAGAGTGTCGGGTAAGGGAAAGACTGTTGTTTTGGATTTGAAGTTCTTTGTCAATACAGAAGTATGTGCAAATGTCCTACTGAGAAGGTAGTTTGGAGAAGGTTGTAAATCCACCCTTCCTGTCTACAAAGGCCCATCAAAAGTCCAGTGTGGGTGGTGGGGTGGGATCAGGAGTGGTGACTTGGAGCAGTTCCCTTCAGCACAGCACAAAAAGGGCACGTCCTGGGCAGAGGCGATTTAGCAGCGGCTGTTGGATGCTGTTTGTAGAGGAGGATGAGGCGGATCTGTAGCTTGGGGGCTGCAGATTAGTTTCTGGGAAAGGATGGAAGAAAAGGACTAAAACCAGTTTTCTGCGCAGTGTTTTCTTTTTGTTCTTTCATTTTACAATAGCTTAAGGGGACTGCATGGGTCTGACTGGGGCTGAACGCAGGTGCAGGGCAGCGCTGTGAAACTCAGCAGGAGTTTCTCATCAGGGACGTTTAGTGGTTGGTCTGAACAAATCCCTGATGACGTAAATGTGTCTGTGAGGAGGCTGGTGGATGCTGACTTCAGCCCCACCTGTATTTCTTCCTGTGCAGTCTCAGTCAACAAGTGCAATATCACCTCTCTTACAAGACAGACCAAAGATCGACGTATCTCTTCTTTCTCTCTTCTGCTGCACTGGATTCCCCAGGGTTTACAAACTCAGCCTGTCTCAATTATTCACCTTGATGTTTTGAGAACCTGAGCAAATCAGATTAGAGCTCCTGGCAGCAGTTCTGTACTGGAAATATATAGCACAGAGACATTTCCATTTTACTGAGAGCTTCTGTGTGTGCGGGAAAACCACCATTTTCTTGCTTACAGCTCTCTGTAGTGCTGTAGGCAGTGAAATCTGTACACACAGCGTCCCTCGCTCTGCTCCCTGTGCTGAGGACCAAGAGTCCCATGCTCCAGCAATCATTCGATATCCACCGCAAACCTGAAGCAGTGAGTGACAGCCAGCACGTCAGTCATGGCATCACCTGTGAACGTGGCCCAGCAGACCACCAGCATGCTCCCGGTTTTTGGTGCGTCTCCCCAGTGACTGCAGGCCACTGGGCAAGACCTAAATTTTTGAGAGCTGTCCGGATCTGAGCCTGCTTTGCATCAAAGCTGTTGTGAAGACTGCACATAGGTGAACGCCCAGAGCAAGCTCCTGAATACCAGTACAGTGAGAGTCCCACCTGAGGGCCCTTCCCTTGCTCAGCCTGGGCCTGGCCACTGTTTTCTTTCAAGCACAGTTCATCATTTCAGCTATAAAACACTTAAGAGGGCCGAGCCCTCAAGCTCAAAGAACACGTGAACTCAAAGGAAGCAGCACTCGGCTTCTCTGTGAGGAAAAAAATCCTGTATCACTTACTATCACAATGCGAATGTGTCATGTTGGCCACATGATCCTCTTGCAAATCTCTGCCATTTGAAGTGAGAATTAATCTCCCATAAAGATTTCCACTGGGATCGCTGAAGCCATCTTACTGTGGCAGTTGTGAGGATTTTCTAATTCAGTCAAAGTGATGTATTCACAGATGTGCCAGATTTTAAATTGTTACCTGATACACTAATTATCCAGAATAATTCAAGCATTAATCTCCATCTTCATCTTGGTGTAGAAAATCTGTTGTTTACATTTTGTGAAATGTTTTCTATAAAGATTTCCATCACCATCTCCCCTTCCTGGGCCATATGCTTTAGATCATACTTTGCCAAATAGTGGCCAGCTTCTCAGCTGGTACCAACCCAGCCAGCAGAGCCCAGCAAGGGAAGACTCTTCCAGTTCTCCATAGGAGATGGCCACCACCGCCGCAGCCTCTGGTTCCTCGACCCCTTCACTTGTTCAGTATTTCAGCTCCTGCGTGGCTGGAAAGCTGAAGGAGCAAAACGCTGTTACTTTTAGCACACAGGAGCTAAAGCATGGGGCTGTCCCATGGGAAGCCTGCAGCAAATCAGGGCACAGGAGCACGATTTTGTGATGTGAATTATCATCCCTGAAAGGACTGGGTTAGTCCCGAGTTTGCGGTAGCTCAGGGCTGATGGGCTGAAATGGGTTACGGCAGCTCCCTGCACTCTGCTGTTACACGCTGTGGTTGGGCTGGTGTAGAGCCACGGTACAAACAGCTCAGCTAAAACATAATGCTGAGCTGATGGTGATGCTCGGCAGCCAGGCGCTCCGAGAGCCTCAAACTTTTCCACTGTAAAACAACCACAAGATAATCAGTTACAGAAGCTCCTCTACGCTACGCAGAGGTGCACGAGGGCTTCTGCCCCCTCCTCCAAGCAGCGTGTTCCCAGGATGCAGATCCTCCCCACGCCCATTTGGACAGGATAATGTACAAAGCTATAGAGCATCTTTCTAGCTGGCACAAAAAGGGCTGTGTGTGCCTTTCTGGTGTTTTATTATACACCAGTCAGCGGGCTGAGCTGGAAATGGGGCTGCTGCCTGTCCGATGCAGATAGAGATGGCTGTGACAATGCCCGCAGGAGCAGTCTGGCCTCGGAAGGAGGGACGGGAAGCTTTCCCTGTGTGCCGGGAAGCCAACACGATTCCTGCATCAGGAGGAGCAGGACTGGTCTCTGCTGCTGTCCCAGGAGGAGCCAGCAGCCAGCCCCACAAGATTTGGAAGTGGCCAAGCTGTAGCACTTTCCTCTAGGCAGGAAGGAGGAGATGCAGCGTTCACCTTTCAAAGGTGCTTGCTGACGTATCTTCTTTGCAGCCTGTTGAGTAAGGGAGGCTCCTTGCCTGAGAGGCACAGGAACTTCGACAGTGCTTTTCTGCCGTGTAATTAGCTGCTCTAGGAGAAGTGTTTAAACTCTGTTTAGTATATTTCTATCTCATGTGCCTCAGTACTGCTCTTTGCTAAACCCAGAGCAGGAAACAGCACAGAAAATCTATCAGCAACAGCTTTCGAGCAGGATAGCACAAGAAATAGACCCTTGTGTGTCTCATATGAAAAGAATTGCAGAAAGAGGGTCAGGAGAAAGTTAATCTTTACAGAACCCAACACAGGCAACTCTTGTGCAGTTTCAAAGCTGTTAAATTTTGTAATATGCGTTGGGCAAACTGATAATAACATCAGCAGAGCTTGGGGACTTAATGACAAGCTCAGAGAAGAAAGCAGCAAAAATCCAATCAGGCTATTTGAGGTAAATGATGCTTAATGTTTTTCAAAGAAAAATACGTCACAGAAAAAAATAAAGTCTATGAAAAAAATCAGGGACGCACAAAGGCAATTAATGCACAGAAACCTGAGCTGCAGCTGACAACAACTGCCTTGGCTTTCAGAGCTGGGGATGACATGCTGAAAGATAAGAACTTAATAGGATCAATCTCAAAAATAATACAGGAGAAATTACTAAAGGAGGACAATCTCACATTAGAAAAAGAACAGTTAGGGAATGCGACAGCCAGAGAAGAGATGACAGTACTGTCTGGCACTAGGTGAAGCAAACAACGTCCTGACCAGCCACCAGCCCTTCACACCAGGGAAGCTGCAGCGGCCCCACGCCAACCACGCACGGCACGTCGCAATGCCCTGGGTAGAACAAGCCCACGGCAGGCGCAAACCAGCACATCAAAACAGAGGAAAACAGAGCACGCAATGCAGGCAAATGGGCAAGGGCAGGGTGTGACGGGAGAGCTGCTCCGCAGGCAGCGGCTCAGCCAGGAGCCTTCTGGCTCCAGCACAGGAAAGGAAAAGGACCTTCATGAAGCACTGGCGGGTCCTGAAGAAATACTCACAAATAAATACCTGCCCTGGGACACAAGATAAGTGAATTCTTGGGCCAGGATACCTGTAAAGACTGGGCTTTAGAGAAGAGCTGTCCTTATCTGGTAAAAGGCAGCAGGCAGCAAGGCCCTTAGATGAGGAAATCAAACAAGGGAGAAAACCCCCAAACCTGAATTCTTAGATAGCAGCCGTTTCAGATAAGCCATCAATGGGACTGCGAGCCCTAAGAGCTTGAAAGCTGGATGAGGATCCCAGTCAAAGAGGCTCAGAAATTATGCAGATAGGGTAGGTCTCTGGTTGCAGTGGTAAAGAAAATCACTGCTGGCTCCTGAGTACAGAAGGTCCGGTGAAGAGCACGGGCATTCGCTGCTGAGTGACTCCACAGCAGACCCACTAGATGAGCTGCTGCACTGGCCACCGCTTCCCAGAATGGACCTTCCTACCGTGAGTTCTCTGATTTTCCCAGCTCTGGGCAGTCTGTTTGTACTTGGAAAATGCTCTGCCATTTCTATCTTCCACAGGCAGAATATATTCACAATTAAAAGGTTTTATTACAGCTTGCCACGCACTACGCTCCACAATGTATTTAGGTTATAGATATATAGATCAGTTACCTTTCATCTCCCACCAGCACACTGGATGGAAACAATGACAGCTAATGAGAAGACCAGGGAATACTATATTTGCAAAAACCCGGAGAACTGTGGATTGTGCTGGTTTTAGTGCAGTTAAATTATTTGAACTGACACCTTTTTTTTTTTCTTCAGTCATATTCCAGCAAAGTTCAGGTTTTATTTTAATAATCAAATAAATCAGAGCAGTCGGAAGGTCGTGCAGACAAATAGTTCTCTAAAGAAGCCTCAGCAGGAAGAGACAATGAGAAAGCTGTCACTAAGGCTTTGTTCTCCCTGCCATCCTTTCTCCCTCCTTTATCGCTGCCTGATAGGAGCCTCTTTTCATGCTGAAAGTCAGAGAGATAAGGTGCATCTGTGCTGATAAAGTTAACTACCTCCAGCCAGGTCAAAATCAGCCAATTCACACGTGCCTGTAGAGAAATGGTGGGCTGAGAAGGGATGGCTGACCCACAGCGCCCAAGTGTAGATAACTCTGTTAGTACCACGGGGGGGAAAAAAAACCAAACCACTTCACCTCATTTCTCCAGAATGTTCCCTTTGATGTTTTTTCTGCATAGCCAGGCAGCCTGGGATAGGACTCTTCCAAGGAAGAAAACATGTCGTGAAATTTATTGCTGGTGGGAGCCAGATGCAAAGGACTGTCAGGCACTTATCTGTACCTCTCTTTATTTATTTCTTGTTTCTGTTTTTTTTTTCTTTTTTTCCAAGAGAAATTAGTCCCAAGAAGAAAAATCCCAGTTTGGATCCACATGCGAATTTCAGATCCCACGATCCAGCCTGTGCCAGTATAAGGATGTGATTTCAGCTGGGAAACGTGGTATCAGCTGCAACAAAGGTATTTAAAGGTCTAATAGTTTATTTATCGTGTTATTTAGGGCCACTGTAACTTTTAGATCTGAGCTTTGACTGTGAATAATCACAAAGCACATCTGATGAGCTTTGCCACTGACTCCTACACTACAGAAGGGTCTACCAGAATATCTGGTCACAGCCAGCTGACCAGAAGGGCAGGAACACAGTAAGTTCATGACTGGGCTGACCCCGGAGCTGGTTTCATGTGTGGCTGGAATTTCCCTGAGTCAAAGCTCTGAGTCTCACTATATCTCCTTTGGCTTTACCACCTTTTTACATACCTTCCTCAAAAGAATAAAATGATCATTTCCAAACTCCCCAAGTGAAGCAATGAAACCACGTACGTGTATTCCGGTTCCAGATGCTTTAGCATTTTGCTCTTCTATGAGTGGTCATAAACTACCTTTCCTCAGCAAAGGAGTGGAGCTGGACTAGGTCTTTTACCGACCCTGTAGAGGTGACAGTGGGAGAAGCAGGAGCCCAGCACCTCTGGAAGTCAGCCTGCTTGCACAGTCACTTAAATGCAGTGCCTGAGCTTTAGCAGCCAAAACCTGAAAAACTGCTCAAAAATGAAAAATCCTACTAAACGTCCCTGTCATTTAAAGACATCCTTGAGCCAAGAGAAAGGAACAGGTACAACTGTATGAGATCGCCCAAGGCTCTAAGTGAATCTTGAGCCGTGCAGATAGCACTGGTTGAGGAGACAAAGCCTAGAGTCTGAAAGCAGATCTGGAGCTGAGGAGCTGGGGGAGACCGGACCGGAGAAATGCCCACAAGGAGCCACGGCACAGCATCCAGGTTACTAGGCACCTTCCCGCTGAATTGGATGGAGTTGTATGTATCCTGTTTCACCTCTATCATCAGCATCCAAGGGAATCCATGAAGCACTAGCATCTAAAAAGGCATGTTTCAGATGACTCTTAATATAGCTGTTCCCATTGCTCAGTATCGGGGGAAAGCTCTTCCCAGATAATTCCCCTTTAGTTTTTCACTCTTTCCTCAGTTATATTTTCCCTTTATCTTTCACTTTTCCTCTTCTGCCTTTTTAACAAAAGTCCCCTCGATGCAGAAGCACAAGATAATGCTAATTGAGCTTGTCAGGCCTAAATAAAAGATGGGATAATGCAGGGGGCTGCAACCTATGTGGTTCCATCTGGATACTTCAGCTTCTATCACGTAGCAAGAGCAAATCTTGCTGCGCTGCTTCGCACGTAATGGGCAGAGAATTCTTGACCTGTCATGCAGGGCACTGGTGTGTTAACTACCCCAAAGAATACTGAACCCCCCCATATCAATGCCAGCAAATTCCCTGCACTACCTTAAAGCAGCCAGGGGTCATCTACAGATTGCAAGCTCCTCCTGGGTTTTACATAAATGTAATGTTTCTGCTCCTCTGAATAAGCCCCGGGGTGGTTTGGCCAAGGTGGTGCACAGGGTCAGATAAATATCTGTGTTTTCAAAGATAAAAACAACAGAAAGGATTAACCTCCTGATCCTGCTGGCATTACTCCTCTGAGCAGGGGTCTGCAGGAGTGGGCCCTAGGGTGGAGAATTAGCTTTGTCTGATCGAACAACAGAAGAAAGATGCGGCATGTGAAGTCAGAGCACATCGAGTGCTTCCAGTCAGAGGCTCTGCAAACACCAGAGGAATATTAACAACTTGATTCAAGTCCATGGGTTATATGTAATTAGGCCAAAGCCAGCAAAAAGACAAACAGTTCTACACCTTCAAATGAATACTTTAGCTTGCGAACAAAAAGTAATTAAACTGCCTGCCAGTCTAGAGCAAGGCTCCAGGGCTAATTTCGCACCCCGGCCTCTCGCTCTATGGTGGCATCGTGGCACACCACTGCTGCAACATATTTCCTTCTCTTTCAAGTGAAAATCTGCTGGGAGTCCCCCACATCCAGTCGCAAGCTCCAGAGACAGCAGCCAGCCTTGGGAATCGATCCCGCTCCTCTAAAGATGAGCTACAGCTACCCAGGAGGGAACTAGAGCAGGGGTCCAGTGTTTCTTCACACATACCCCGCTCCATGGGGAAACGTAACAGAAATCTGCCTGTCCAGATGTCACAGGAGGCACCGAGAAAGTTCAGGAGAATTGCAGTTTCAATTAATTATTACTGATGACACGGATGAGTTTGGGGAGTGCAGAAATGGAGATTTGGGGAATCGCAGTTGCATTGTACGACGAAGAAAAGACTTGAGCGTGTTCCCTGCAACCAGAACACGGGGTCTGCACGTGGGCAGTGACCAGCAGGATGTGTGTGTTGGTCAGCTGGAGCCCCCGAGGGCTGTAAAACTGGGGGCCAAACAGTGCTATTCACTCAGCCAGTGAGCCAAAGAAGAGCCATTTAATCCCCTTTCTAGAGCCTAGTGGTTTTGCTACACCATAAAAAGCTTCTAGAGACATGAATCCCAGCTCATATCGGCAACGAGGGCGTAACAAGAGCATAATTTAATTTCCTGCTGATGACAGAGTTAAAAACCAAACATATCTGAATTTCTCCTAAGAAATTCAAACTAATGGTTCTGAAATAGGGCTTGGGAGATGAACACTTCCCAATGCTTTATGATAGCTTTGATTTGAGTCAAGGCTTTGGAGCTGGCCTTAACCTCCTTAGGGGGACAATCCACCGCCCCAAAACCTGCCACACGCAGGGACTGTCCAGCTCCGTATCTTGAACTAAGTTTACCAATGCATAAAATTCTTCCTTAGCAAAACCCCCAAGTAATACCTGTGCAGCTCATGCAAGCAGAGGAGGTGCAACATTTTTTTTTAACAGTCCTAAGGGTCGTAGATCACAGTGGGGAAGAGAATTGCTGCTGCTGTTGTGAATTTAATTGGGTAGCAATTAACTGCCATGGTGCTGAGGGAGTTCAGCTGGTGCAGAGAACTAGAGGAATTCATGTTCTTTGTAGATCAAGAAAAGTTGGATACTGCTTCCTGAGGGAAATCCAAAGTCATCCTGGACAGTGTAATAGGGAGCTGAAAAAGCTTTATGTTCCTCTGTGCTTTGATGTTTAAGCTCTCAACTCTGCAAAAATGGAGGAAAGTCCATGTACAACAACCCTACACTGAAGAATCAAAATGTCCTGAAAGCCATCACTTCTTTTTAGCTGCACATACCAACTGTTTCTGTTTACTGTCCAGGTTTTGTTTTGCTATGCATAATATTCCTCACTTTCATTCTTGTCCTCCACAATATGTGCTAATCCACTCTATTTCATTCCGTCATGTAAAGCTGCACTCCTGGTTTGGTGTCCGATGCCCTAATTTCTCCAAACACTGGCAATGATGTTTCTGCTTGGTCATACACATAAAATAATTAAACATGTAGCTGTCTTTTGCAGTAATGGCTCTCTGAGATGAACTAGCTTGGAATAACTGACATACAAACCAACAGGAGGATAAAAAATCAATATACAAACCAATTTTGTAACTTAATACACACTGCTGGAGCGAAGCCATGTTTCCAACATCCCACGTACCCCACGTATTACCCAGTTGAAGCTGTAACACCTTCGCTTTCATGCACGGTAGTTGGAGGTCATTGTTCTCAGACCTACTTTGGTGTGAGGCTGTCCCTGAGGTATTAAGCCTTGTTGTACTTTCCTAAAACATCTGAAAGCTGCAAGTGCTTACATCTCTCTGGAACATGTCAGTGGGATGCCTGGTGCGGCAGTGCTGTTGTGCAGCACTGATCTCTCTAACTCACCTGGAACTCAGCTTTGAGTTCACAGCCCTCTGGTTTTCCTCCTGCAGATTGTTCTTCCATCGATCTTCCTTCCCATTGCTGTGGCTGCAGAGTCAGAACTGTTGGTACTGTTCCAGTGACTAATTCCTCCATGACTTCCCGTGGATATGGCCACAAGGAATATGTTTTCAGAAAATGTTTTGCTAATTCCCTTCAAAATGTTCCTGCACCTCAGGGCACCAGAAGGGCCAAAATGGACCTGCACCCTAGGAACCCAGTAACACCCACTATCGCATGGTTTCAAAAAAACTACAAACTGCAGAAGGATTGTGTAACTTCAGATGCAGCCAAGTGGCATGAGAAATAGCCCGTCACGTAACGTGTCCTCATTACCCACTCAGTTTTCTGCCACTTACAAATGACGGAGCCACCTGGCTACTCTCAGATAAGTTCCATTGTCCTTCCTCTTGTCATCATGACATATTCCTCTTCTGTTCATCAGGTGACGGTATTTCTGTCACGTCTGGGGTGAGAGACCCGGCAGTGCACAACGTCCAGTTGCATTCTGTGCAGCTTTTATACAATGTTCTGACCTTCACAGACCGGAACAGCGCAAAGCCTGTGGAAATCTGGGCGTGCATTTGAGTTTTGTTCGCTTTGTTGGTGAAACACAGTGTCTCCCATAACCAGCTCTTGACGATGGTTTGGCAAAGGAGAAAAATGGGCTGTGTGAAAAAATCAATATTGAAACTGCTTCAGGGTACCCCCTAGAAAAATGTATTTACTGGAGTCTGAGATAGCTTAGTAAAAAAGCCCAACTAAATTATGGCATAAAAATTCTTCTTTCTGTGAGTCAGGAATCACTCAAAGCTGTGTGGAGGTTTTACTCTTTGCTTGCCTTGTTGTCTTCCACAGATACCCTGTGGTTTCATGCCATGTGCCTAGTTAACTACCAAGCCCTGACCCCCATATTGGGGACACACAACAAAGAGCAAAGAAAGAGCAGCTCAGAGTCTCCGTTTTCTGACCTCAGCAGAAATTACGGCGTATCTGTGACAACGGGGAACAGTAATGTGGAGAATAACTGCTACAAATGCATATTTGTCCCTGGAAGGAAGGAGGGGGGAAAGACTGTTTGCATTGCAGCAGTGCCACTGGCTCATTAA
Source organism: Bucorvus abyssinicus (assembly GCA_009769605.1). Lineage (NCBI taxonomy): Eukaryota > Metazoa > Chordata > Aves > Bucerotiformes > Bucorvidae > Bucorvus > Bucorvus abyssinicus. The sequence goes on along the minus strand of CM020039.1, from coordinate 2,900,560 downwards.
CAAGTGGAATTAATTAAGATGTCCTGACCACTCCACTGCAGGGAACTCGACCAGCAGAGATGTGCTCTCAGCCTGATGTCTAGTGCACAAGATTTCCTGCTGATGTATTTGAGAAGAAGACTTCCACCCCACTCCAAGGGCTTCTTGGTCCTCTCCCCGCCCACCTCCCTGGCATGCTGTCACTCCACGAGCCTTCAGTGGAATAGAAATACCAGGAGAGGAAATGCCCAGTCTAGCAACCAGTCCACTGCGATTCAGGAAGGGGCAGATCTGATTACAGGAGGTTAAAAAATGACCCGCAGTTGTAAAGCTCAACGTTTATTAATGAGTTGTTTTCTTCAGGGAAGAGATTAATTGATGTTTGTCCTTAGAAGATACATGAGGAAAAGCTGTCCCTGAGAGAATGCTGCCAGCATTCAAAAACCAAGCTGCATGCACTGCTCGAGAAGAGGCTGGACATGCCCCTTGCCTCCCCAAGAAACGTCACTGCTCTCAGCAGCAACTGCAGTAGGACAGCTTAAGTGACAAAGAAGTATCCTGTAGCTTTTTCACTGTCCTTCTGCATAGATTATCTGGTGAGGTCAGTCCTTCACCCTCCGGTCTCTCACAAGCACCCTTTCTGCTGAGTTCCCAGCTGCTCCCCGTACAAAACCATTAATCCAGCAGTCCGCTGGGGACCATTCCCGTCCGTTAATTGCTACGGTGGGTCTCTCTAAGGTGGGATTGTTTGTAATGTGTCATTGCATCACTCACGTTATTCAGGGAAAAGAATGGATTGAGGAGTTTGTATCCCAGTGAGCAGCAAACACTGCTTTTCTTATGCCAGTCTTAGGCTGGGGCTTTGTGTCAGTGACAAGCCTATTTGATGACAATAAGGGAAGGGGAATGGGAGAAAATGGCCAAGGAGAGTATCTTTGTTTTCTGCCCCTCATTCCAGGCTCGCTGGAATGCGAGGAGTAGCACTGAACAAAGAGAAAGCACTTCAGGCATTGAAACAGACTGAGAAAGCAGCGAAGCCTTTGTGATAAGCTGCTTTTCTGCTCATTTGGAAGGTCAACGGTCCAGTTTTTCTCATACTTTTTAACGTGATAAAGATCAGATGTCCAAAACTATCAGCGATTTGTCTGGGTCTGTGCTCAGTTTGACTAGATAACTAAATTTAGGAGCCATTTGAGTCAGCAGATCATCAACCGCATCTGTGGAACCTGTTGAAGCAGACAACTCAATACTCTGCTCTGCGTGCTTTAGCCAGGAGGAAGCTAACCCATACATTTCCTGGGAGACTTGTCCAGGACGTTGGGAATGGGAACAGCAGCAGAGCTGGTGCTGGTTCTTTTTTCCTCTGTTTTATCTTCTAGAGTAAATCCAAGTCATCCAAAGCAGAGAAAGAAGTCTCTGCTCTGCCTGCACCTCTGAGTGACCAGCTGAGGACACAAATGACTTCCCTAACTCCAATTTCTGTTCACGGGTGGTGTAACGTTTCATCACCTCACTAGCTCTAAACCTACTGTGTTAGGCGTCAGAACTGGGAAGTGAGTGCCCACTGGTTTACCTCAAGTACTGTGCACACCAGCTTGAGCTTCCTTCCACCCTTTAGTTTACCTGAAGAGCCTTAAAATGCAGAGCCACGCTGCTGAGCTTTCAATCTGCTGACAAATTAAATCATCCATGTACAGATTGGCTTTTAGGTACACAGAATGAGATTACAGCAGAGAGACCAGTTTTGAACATTCCAGTGCAGATAAAGTTCAGTTTGAAACTGGCTCTACAGCCAACTGGCAGCCCTGAGCTGCCACAGCTCAGACCCATCCTGCACTGAGGTTACTGAGGAATCTGAGATTACGGGGCTACAGACTCAGCTACCAGGAGCCTGGCTGGTGTTAGCGATGGAGATGATCTCATTTCAGTGGGAAGACTGTGGAAGAAGAAATTACAGGACCAAGCTCCTAACACACATGGTTTCAAATGAGCAAATAGTCATAGAAGAGAGGAAAAACCAATACACAACACCCACCCCCAGTGGCCAGGAAGCAGTGGGAAGGGTTCCCTTCCTATACCCTCTCTGCTACAAAATACATGAGCTGCTAACGACAATGTGATCGGAGAGGTTACTCCACAGGAGAAGACAAGGGCAGATCACAGCTGATAAGCCTTTTCCAGCTAAGAAACATTACAAACAGAGCAAAACCTCCTCCGCAAGCATGATTCAAGCTGGCGAGTAGAAATCCCAGCTACCTGCTGTGAGAAACTGGGGGCAGCAGTCTCCAGCATCCCATCTCCACACTCTGCTCTAAGCCAAACAGATGAGGCACACGGTGAAAAATAAAAGCAAAGAGAGAGTGAGATCACTTACGGCAATGAGCTGGTAGGAGTTGTTCATCATGGCTATGAGCATGTTCAGCAGCACAACAAGGGAGATGACGTTGTAGGTCCCAAACATAGTGGCCCCAACAAATTCTGTGAACTCATGTCTGGCTTTCACGTTGGTGACGTAGAGATTCAGCAGCCCAAACACAGACCAGAAGAGTGACTGGAGGGTCTCGAAAAGTCTGCAAATAAAACCAGATTTTTACTTGTCTACCTGACTCTGGGGAATGGAAAACTGCCCAGTTCAGGCAGGGTTCAGGTGGGGAACACACAGACCTCAGGAGCCTTTCACTACTTAAAGGGGGCTTGTTGTGACAGGACAAGGGGTGATGGTTTAAACTAAAGGAGGGGGATTGAGACTAGACCTAAGGAAGAAATTTTTTACACCGAGGGTGGTGAGACATTGGCCCAGGTTGCCCAGAGAGGTGGGAGAAGCCCCATCCCTGGAACCACTCCAGGTCAGGTTGGACCTTGGGGCTCTGGGCAGCCTGCTTTAGTTGAAGATGTCCCTGCTCACTGCAGCGGGGCTGGACTGGATGAACTTTGAATGTCCCTTCCCACCCAAAGCATTCTGTGATTCTATGATAGATACACATTCTCCTGTCTAATCAGGGCCTGCATCATTAACATCTCTGCAGACTAACTGCTCAGGGAAGCCATGCCCAAGGGCAGCGTGCCTGTAGTAGGTAAATAGCACACAACAATGAGGCCCCATGAGGCAGGAGATGCAAGAAGTCACGTCCACTTGCACCTTCTGCTGTAATACAGGCTGAGAGCTTGCAGTTCCTTCAGCTGCAAGTGATGCCGGCCAGGCTGCTGAGATCCCATCCGTTAGCAATGCGGTGGCCAAAACCGCTGGTCTCTCTGGCTTGTTTGCGCAGCAGCTCCCACCCACCGCAGAGCAGTGCCCGCAGTAGCACCCCGCAACAAGCGATCAGTAGTGACTCAGATGAAGGAGAGTCATCACATCAGTTCAGCTGCAGAGGTTCTCTGCTTTTGAAGCCTTCCTTCCCTAGATGAACGGGAGCTGACCTCACTGTGCTTTCCAGCTCTGAGATCATCCCAGGTGTCTATCTGCTTCGGCCAGAGACAAGTGACCTTTCGCAACCACGTCAAATGCATAATGAGAAATCTAAATAATGGCTCTATTTGGGCATCTTTGTTTTGGCTTTCCAAAATATGGCGTGTATATCATCAAAAGATGGCATTTATGTGCCTGTTTAAGATTTTCCACTTTGGCCTGAGGTCAGTTGATACTTTCGAATGCTCCTACTAGAAAAAACAATACAAATAATTCAGGTATTTTACTTGACATACCAGGAATCTGTTCTTCCAGCTTTTCTGAGCATATTTTCCATATGTGCCTCTGTGCTTTGTGTGGGGATTTAATTTCTTTATATTTTGTGGACGTCTCTTATGTTTTTCACTGGCCAAAATGATAAACTATTTAAAGCAAAAATTCTTCCTCCCCAAAGTCAGGCTGTTTGTTAGATTTATTAAATAAGTGAGGTGGTAAAATAAGGATTTCTCTACCAGAACTGGTGGCGTGCTGGCTACCTTATATATTAATTACTCGCAGAAAAAGTTCTGATCAGCACTACTGAGCTATAGGCTCAGGGGAGACCGAAGTTCCTGACATGACACTGAAGTCAGTCTTAGACGTGATCGGTGCATTGCTCTGAACTCACACTCCTAACCAGGAACTGGGGCCCAGGCTAAGGCCACTATATTTACACGCGGACATGCAGTGCCCTTGGAAGAGGGCAGCTGGTGTCTGCAGCTCTGCAGAGAAGGGAGGTTTAGGTACCCTTTCCTCAGCCTGTAAAGACAGGCCACAACCACAGTCTCTCTTCTCAGGAAGTGTTTCAGGTGGGGCTCGCGCTACTTCAGAGAAGCAGCTTTAAAAAATGGGTTTTGGAAATTGCCGTTGAGACTATCCCCTCCTGCTGAGCAGATTCTGGATCTCAAGCAAGCAGGAGGAATCTCAAAGCTCTACCACGGCACCCTAGAGAGAGCAAGTGCCTCCCTGTGCCACAGGAACCCTCCTGCAGTCCCTGGAGAAATGGCCCCAGTGACCGGCGGGACCCTCCAGTGAGAATGACACAGCAGGCAGCAAGGTGTGACTTCCTCCAGACCTTCCTCCTCTTCTCCTCTCCCTCCTTCAGTCGCCAGAATCACGGCGATAAACACATTTTCAAACTGCCTGCCTAAGCAGCAGGCACTCTGCTTCCTAAGGGATGGCGAGGCCATGGCATCAAACCTTAAATTATTCATGACTTCACCTCGTGGCTGTCACAAAGGAATATTACTTTTCCATGATCTGTGTTTGCGATGCAGAAAATTTCCTCACCAAGAAAATATTAAACCCATCCTTTGGGAGTAATAGGAAATAATGCACCAGTAAATAGGTGTCACATTTTAAACAAGCTGTACAAACACGAGCGGCGTCCTGCTTCTCCTTCCCTTACAAAATTAGATCTTATTGTGTGGCTGCCAAGAGATGCTGGTACCAATCAAAAGGTTCTGACTTAAAGCTTTTCACATTTATACTTTCATTAGGGATGAACTATGAGCAAACTCGAGGTAGCACCAGCTGTAACTTGAATTCACTGCAGCCGTGCTTGCTCCCCCCAGCCCAACGATATAATTTGCTGTTTTGGAGGATGCTGTGCGTCCGCTCCAGGGCCAAATGTCACCTTGTACTGGGGGTGTCGATAACGACTATTTAAACTTTTAAGAACCTGTTAAATAAATTCCTTAAGCGAGTCTCAAACAAAAAGTAACCGCAGAGTGTTCTGGCCCCTGCCAGGAGCCCTCAGTCCTAATGGATCCCCTCCCACTGCGATTTTGTTTTAAACAAACCTCTGCCATAAAGGCTGAGCCCCCTCAATTTCCTTTCTGTGCTACATTCTCCCTGGCAGGGGGTTTAAACTGAGTGTTAGGGCGGGAGAATTGTGCTCTGTATTTAAGCTGATCTGCACGCTCTCTGTGAAGCGGTGCTGTATCATTTCTGGTTCCCAAGACATTACACCTTCTCACACACTCGAGGAGCTTTTGTCTTTTTTCCTGCTGACCCAACGCTGGTTTTCCTCAGTCAAATCCTGCCTTTGTTCTCTTGACTAACCTGCCGACAGCGAAACCTGTAAAACAACTGGGGATGGGTCCAAGGCAGAATGCAGAACCGAATCCTGCTGTTCACCTTCGCGCCAGGGAAAGGCAGGCTCGGGTCCTGAACTTTGTGGGTTTGACCCTTCCGGAGCTAGAAGCTGCCACTTAACAAACGTTGTGCTTGCCAGACATTTCTCCCTCTGGTTGCTGCATCAGTATGGATGTAGATCAAGGGACAGTATTTGTTATTTAATTCCTTTGCAAGGGCAGCACAACACACTTCTGGAGCATGCCAAGCAATTAAAAAAGAAAAAAGGCTGAGGTCTTTAATTCTGTTTTTCATTAGCACAGTGCAGTTGCACCCACTTCCTCCAGATATCGATGGGTTTAATGAGAAAATTAATCAAGCCTACGGTGTTCCTGCTCTGCAGTGGAAAATGGCAGCACGTCTGGTCCATCAGGTCACGATGCTCCTATAAGACCGGACCCTCTCCCATGAAAATCCCCCACTTCTTTGAAGGAAGGAGCCTGCAGGACAACGTGGAGCCTTTCCTCTTGCAGACTAGTCATGTGGCCTCAGCCATCATCTGCGTTTGATAACAGTGCAAACATGTCACAGATCCTTTCTGAACCTCAAGCCTTCAGCTGAGGAGGGGTGGAGAATTATTGGGCATTATGACAAGTTTTATTTAATTGAGCATAAAGTGGCGGACAACAGTTTTGTTTTGCTTGTTTGCAGGGCATAGGCCTTCTTCTAGACCGTGCTTTATTTATTTCTCTTCCCATTGTGGTTTAAGTACCATGCAAGCAGCAAGAACAATTGGGTGGGGGCTGATTATTATAATTATTTCCACTATTAGTAATTAAAACAAATATATCAGAAAGACAATTCATGTTATTTCTCAGCATGTGCTATCTCTTTCAGCCCTGCCAGCTGTCATCACAGCAATTTCCATGCCAACAGCTCAGTAAAGGACCAGCTTTTCCAGCAAAAGGATTTTGCTGGGACTTTAGTCTCACCCCACTACGAGGAAATGGGAGAAGCCTGCAATGTCACGCATGCATAAAAACGGCCTAGGTGAGACTGCTGTTGCTGCTGTATCACGTTATGTATTAATCCCTTTTTTTCGCAGGTTTATCCCTTGTTTTCTACATTTTGTGTCACCTTCCTCCCTTTTCCCCACATTCAAACAAAACAATTATTATCGCAAAAGGATAGTTGCCTTCTCAAGTGAAATTGTACATAGCCATAATAAAATCTAAGTTGCAGGATCGTGTAGGGAGACTCTTTGGACCAGAGCTGAAATGATGGTCTCCCACTTCCAGAGTAAGAAGGAGTCCTTCTGACAGCAAAGCTCAGCAGAAAGTCTGCCCCAGTTAACTCACACCTCTCCTGCATAGTCAACCACCTGGTACTGGTGAAGGAATAAATAACGGCACTCTCAGTGCGGTGGCAGACAACAGGCACAGGCAGGTAAGACAGGGAACAGTGGGAGCCAACCTTAAAAACAGAAAGAAAGGACGTCTTACGTGGAGAAGGCATTGTTCTGTTTCTCACATCGGATCCCCTTGCAGTTGTTGGGTTCCTCCGAGGCACTGGTCTCATAATAAAAATAAAGCTGGTTCAGTCCGTTGGCAAAAGCCAGAAGCACCAGACAGTAGATAAAAAGGAATTTAAGGATGTCTAGCAGCATGCGTCCCAGAGAAATCTGCAAGGGTCCCAGGTGCGAATTTGCTGTAAACAGGGATATGAGACGCAAGGAGCTTAAAATGTTGGATATTGCAAAGAGGGCTTCTGCGATGAGAGTCGGGTGCCACATTTCCCATTCCTCCCTTGGACGAGAACCGTTATACTGAAAGAAATAACAAGGGCATAAGAGTGAATTACATTGTTATTACTCTGAGATAACTCAAACAGTTACCCCTGCTCCGTACGTAAACACTGACCAGGTACTGGAGACAGGAGAAGTGCTTTTAAACTCCTGAGTCTCAGCTACTGCCAGACTAACACTGGGGATTGATCAGGGCAGAGACTCAGGTTTAATGCTGCCTCCTTATGAACTCCCCCTGCTAGATTATGGCCCCCGATATGGATATTGAGGGACCAGCTTTTCTTTAGAGGCTTCTGGAATGTTGGCTGTCCTTAGCCTACATTTAGAAAACAAACCTTCTGAGTTCGGAGTTCTCTGTTTGCAGGTTCTTCACGTCCACGGGTTCATACACAAGCTCCTTCTCTTCCAACAGCTAAAGGGGTTCAGACAGCCCTTGAGTGGGCTCAGGTCAGAAATTTCCAATCCCCTTTTTCTTCTTTTTCCTCCTAAGTATGACTGCACATTGAAAACACTGCACAGCCCAGGAGGAATGCGAGGGAGGGAGAAGAGAGCGGAGGAGGAAAGCGATGACCTATTGAGCGTAAAAAGTGGACGCTTCCCTAGTAATCTCAAAGAAAGTGCCAACAGCCCAGAACCAAAATGCTTTTTTCATATTAATTTTCTTATTAGCTAATTTGTCACGGCAATTGTAGAAGAGTTGCTAAAGCAGAGGTCGTAATTACAGCAGAAACACTGGATACGTTTGAGTGCATCAGTCAGAACATTAACTGGGTTCATAACGTAACTGTAAAAGCAGAAGCATTTTCTGAGCAAAGCGCAGCCAGATGCAAAAAGGTAACACAAAGGAGCTGGCTGTACAAATGTAACTACCCTGATTTAACTCGGCTGGCACAGCACAATGGAGACAAAGGCGTTTTAACATCCAGGAGTAAGTGTCCTTCTAACGTTTGTCTCTGCTCATTTAACACGCTTAAAAAGGCAAAAATATACTTTGAATAATACAGCTGATCGTGTAGCCAGCGTCTTTAGGACTCCTGAAGTAATTTTTGTACCTTTTAAAAGGAAATGGTATCAATATCATACTGACAGAGGACTTTGCAGGGACTTTGTTGAATTCTGAAGGTCCAACGCACGAGCTCAGACTTTTTTCAAGGGCACAGTGAAAACAAGTGGATTTCTCAGACTATTCCTCTGTATGAAGGAGCTGACACACGACACAAAGGCATTTCAGCGTGACCTCTGATTGCTTCTGACATTTCCAAACTCCTTTATTACACGGCCATCATGGCCCGCGTCTGTTAACTTGATTTGAAGACGGGTCTTAAAATGTTTACGACCAGGCAGACACGTTAACTTTTTGCCAGCATCCAGCAGCGGGGGCGGATGGTTGTGATCCGAAGCCTCCCCTGCCTAGACAGCAGATTTCCCCAGTTGTTCTGCATGGCCATAGCAGCCCAGGGGCTCTCTGCTGGGGTTTGGCACAGGCTCCTTGTAAAGGTATGTGAAAAGGTCATCTTCATCCCACATCTATTTTTAAAGCAACTTGTTCGGGTCATATTTTTGCCCTTTATAGCCTTGCTTGGAAAACAGCAGCTCTGCAGCGCAGCCTGGCATCACAGGTAATAGAGAAACGCGATTTCAGAGGTTCCTAATGAAGCTGGGGATCTGGGAAGGCTGGAGTGCTTTGGGTTAGGCATCGGAAGATGAAACACAGCAGAGACGTACACAAAATAGTACAAATCAGTTACACCAGGCAGTCACATTTACCCTTCCTCATTACACGATAATTCAATGCAGCAAATGAAAACTGATTAAGAAAGTATTTTTACCCTTTAATCAGCCTCAAGATTTCATTGGTATCAGACAATATTAGGGCCAGGTCTTGGAAGCAGATAAATCAAGAAAAAAAAAGTCTCCTTGTAAAAACAAGGATGGAAAACATTAGTGTCAGTATGCAATTTATTTTTCTGATATTCAGCAGAAAGCTGAACGTCCATGTAATCCTTTGAAGTTCTCAGAAGTGTTACAGTATGGTATCTCGGCTTACCCACCAGCCTGCTCCAGCTCGGGGCCGTTCTATAAATAACAAAACCCTTAACAAGTCACGTTGCAGAAGGTTTTGAAGCCATTATCAACGTTATAAACCCTCATGTTTCAGAGCGTACTGCAGCCTCCGAGTGATGTGGGTCAGAAGGGGACTTCTGTGAGCGTGCCGCTTCACAACTGCTCCTATGTGAGATTTTATGCACCTCTCGGAACTGTCTGACGTTGGTCCTCGCAGGAGCAGACCTCGGATCAGCCAGGTTTATTCCAAGTGGGTCCGATCTGTACTCAGACGGATACACTCCTGTAGCATTCTTTTGTGTGCTGCCCTGTAGGTCACCGTAGTTAGCCTGGAAGTTTCTTACAGAGAATTTCTTCCCATTTTCTTACAGTTCTTACAGAGAACATAAACCAAGCTGTACTTCCTTTACACCCGTGGTTTGGCTGTGAGTTTAAACCTCAGTGTGTGACGGTACAAATCCGGATGCACAGCTCTTCCAGTAATTTGTGTGTAAGAAAGAATGAGATTGTTCACATTTCAAGATTTGTTTGTGATTCTTATGATTTCCAGCATTTTTTTTTATTATTGCTCTCAGTTTAAAGACCAACCTTTCAAGTCTAATTCCTCACTGGTTCTGAATGTTGGGAGAAAAAAGATGTAATCCATTCCTGCTTTGATGCTGGGACAGAACTGCCTCTTCAGGGAGCAGCAACTATCTGAAAGCTTTTGCCTTTGAAAACCTACCTCAGCACTATGCAGCCTTCTGGACTTTGAAGAGGCCCCATAGCAGGACCGCTTGCTGAAGAGCTATTCACAAAGGCTCTGCCAAGCTGGTGTCAAGGAGCTTTGCGACACGTTCTCCTCTTTTCCTCTGCCTGCATATGTGCTTGGGCGGGACTGAACAAGGAGGCTTGTCCTGGTGATGAGGAGCTGGGCTAAAAGCACTAGTACCCTCTACCAGGGCAAAACCAACACGGTGGCACAGCAAAACTAGAAAGCGTGTCAGTGGCCAAGGAGCAGACTCCAGTTATTTGATTTACTCCTGTGTAGCTACAGTAACTGCAGTGAAGTTACTGCTGATTCATACCAAGAGAAGAATCAGGCTGAGCACACAGCTCCAACTGAAGTCAAGGAGAGGCATTGCATAAGGAAATTTGCAGGAGGCCATTTGTGTCTTGTCTGCGTCTTTGAAAAAGAGAGACAGAAGGGAACTGCTTCAGGCCATCCTCTGGCTTCAAAACACACGCTAACTTGGAGCATCACAAATTTATACATGTGGAGGTGCTTTTGAGGATGAGCTCTGATGTTTGCTCTCACCATAAATGGAACATGACAGTGAAGAATCCACACGGTGTTAAAGCTCCAGCATGCTCCCTTGTCATTTCCTTGCCTACAGCTTAAAACTGTATATTAGGATAAGTTTATACTTTACAAGATGTTGCAGAAGGTTTTGAAGCCATTATCAATGTTAAAAATCCTCATGTTTCAGAGCATACTGCAACCTCTAAGTGATGTAGGTCAGAAGGGGACTTCCGTGAGCGTGCCGCTTCACAACTGCTCCTACAGACCAGGACTCCTTCGTATCCGATGGAAGCCCCCTACTAGCAGGCTGGCTTTTCTTAGCGGACCTTTCACAAACTTCTGATGATTAATCCATAGAGCTGTAGGACTACAGACTATAAGTCTTGGCTGTAGATGTTTTCAGATAACCCTATTCTTGTTTTTCCCTTTCTGTTTTATTTAACACTCACGTTTTCACTACGTCTGGCATTGTTGAAAGACACACAGCATTAGTATGGAAAACAAAACGTGTCTTTGGCAACTGAGTAGCTACAAAACGAACAGCGAGTGGGGAAACTTCTACCCAATGCCCAAACAATCTACTTTGGTCTTAATCAAGGAGACAGGATGAGAAGGATGATCATTTTCCAAACAAATTACTAAGCTTTCCTGGTGAATATTCAAAACTGAACAGCTTGAAAAGCAGCTATTCTCTTTGATCGGTAATTTTGATTCAGACAGTTGCTACCCTGTGTACTACAGTTCTCACAAGCAAGTTACAAAGTCGCTCTCCCAACTTACTGTACCTTGACGTAGGCAACAATTTTAAGGGAGATAGTTGCAAGATAGAGGGAGTTCATTGCAAAATCCATCAGATTCCACCAGTCATGTACGTACTCATTGAATCCACCATCCCACATTTCCTTGATTTCTCCCCAGATAAAACCTGTGTAAAGACAGAGAGTTCGTTGTCATGACAAGGTATTATTTGCCATTAAAGCACTGTTTGTATCTGATGTAATAAAAGACAACTCCAAATTAACAGCTTGGAAAAAATGTCTCATCCCTCCTGTCTTCTACAAAGTAAAACACTGATGATTACGAGACATTTTACAACTCTGTGGGGAACGCAGTCTAGAGAGAGATGACAACCACCTCGGATTCCTACTCAGGGCTTCAGTTAGACCCACAAGGTGCCTGCTTGAAACATACGTTAATTAAAACCAGTATGAGTGGATTGGCTCAGATGAAATTGCTTCTACGTGAATAAACTACTTAAGCAACTGTATTTGGTACAGTTTCTAATATATTGTCTACTCTCATAGAACCCGTAAGTAATTCATTGCTCAGTTGGACAGTACTGATTTTTCCTGACTTTCTCTGCAGAACACACAACGCTAGTACCAGCTTCTGCGCAGCAGCACATTTTCTCCCTGACCTGGAAATATCTCACTGAACGAGGAAGACGTGAATTCATTCTCTATGCTCAGTCACTGTATTTATGCATCTTGCTGCACTAAAAGCCCGTTGGGACTCTGTGGAAAAAGGCAGGAGTCAGCATGAGAAAGGGCACTGAGCCTGGCGCTGCAGCGCGCAGCAGTGACTCACCTCACGTCAAATATGGCCAGGGGTTTGGCGAGGTGAACAGTTGTTCCCAAGGATGCGGCCAGAGCCCGTCATCTGAGATACCTTCTGGTAATAATTTTTGGCACTTGTGAACCTTCACTATACCTTCTTGCAGCTGGAGGGGTGAGGGGCAGCTTCTGAAGGTCATGACCAGACTGCTTAACTCATCTACCATCCAATTCTAGTTTTAAGTATCTTATATGTCCTTTACTGTAGAACCGTTTCAGAATTTTGAGAGCCTAAGTCCCATTAAAAAGCAAATGGCAGCTAGGCTCCTTCTTCACCAACATGCTTCTGAGAACATCTTTTAGAGCCCCCAGATAGCTTGAATCACCCAGTTTACATTATCCTTGAATGAGGATCTGAAATGTGTGAAAAGAATAAAAAAAACCAACAAAATACACCTCCAAGTGCATTACTAACATAGTTACCCAAATTGCTCCTCATACCTAACCACACGATACTGCCGTGGTCGCTGAAGCACTACTTGCAACTCAAGTTTTAGGACCTGAAAGTTCAAGCTGAAGAGCAGATAACGTTGAAATGAACTGCTGTAAACATCCAAATATCAATCTGAGCTCCAGCAGGTCAATGGTCAGACAAGCATAATGTCAAGGCCAAGAAGGTAATTTTATTACAGCTGCCTCCAAATCTTTGCATGCACCCAAAACTATGTAATAAAATAAATCAGTGGAGAGGAGCCTGTTGAAGAACTCACTCACTGTATTTATAGTGAGTTGGCACTGCTGGTTACTATAGTTACAGCAATGCTGCCTGTGCCTGTCCTCTCTCTCCTTTCAGAGTGGAAAATATTTCTTAAATAATAATCTTTAATGTGGTGAAACTGTTCGCATTTCTCCCTTTAACAAACAGTCCCACATCATCCCTAGTTATCTGAAACAAAGGAACACAAAGAGAAGAGCAGACAGCTGTAAGAGGTGATTTTGGGAGGGGTTTTTAAATGGATTATCCTTCTTCCATCTGCACATCATTTTTGCTGAAATGCCCACCATTGCCCTCAATTCTAACCATGAAGTTAAGGATGAAGTGAGGAGATCACCTGGAGTCCACAGGTTTTCACTTGCTGCTGTGTTGGAGCTCAGTTTGAAAGGGTAAATACTTCTCTCTCATCAAAAAAATACCCAACTACTCTTCTCTGCTTTCTCCCATCTCATCTCACTATCTCACCTGTCCATCCTGCCCTCAGGAGCATGGACACCTCCTTTCCTTCACAACTGTGGCTGCCCAAGCGAGACCAGAATAAGAGCCTCACGTTCAACCTTCTGATAATAAATACCCCCTCCTTCCCCTGCTTATATTAGAGCACTCGATATTGATTTGGTCACTATTTATCGGCATATATCAGTGAGATTTATCTTCCCTTTTCTGCCTTCCTGTGGGCTACTTGGGAGCCCAGGAACAGACAGGGCTGGTACCTGCGCACTGGCTCTGGGAGCAGAGCAGCGAGAAGGCGAAAGCAGAGACAGGCTCTTGGCGCTGCCTTCTGCCGCGTACCAGCCAGCAGAACTAAGCCAGCAGGAGAAGTGACACTACTTGTTACTAGCGTGACCCAGAAGCTAATTCCTAACCCGTCCCTCGCACAGTGCGGGGGAAGCAGGGAGAGAGCTGCGTCTGCTGTGGTTTACTCAGGGTCATGTCTAAAGGCGTGTCAGATGGCAATATGAACAGCAGAAGAGCCCTAGGCCAACAGGATCTGTTGTTCCAGAAGGAGCCCAGCTGTTTCATGCCGTTACTGAAGCTGGCTGCCAAATCTCTCTAGATGCTGACGATGCTGAGATCAGGAATGAGTCTCCACACAGTTGCCACCGGTGGTTTTGTGTTTCTGATTTACCTAGAACCCAGGGCAGGATCATCCACTCCACGATGGTGGGAGGTGGTCCCTGCATGTGAAGGTCGGTCCTGACGATGTGCTGCGACGCCAGCAGGAGCAGGAAGAGGAAGGTCAGGTAAGAGCCGGTGTGGCAGATAAACTTTATAAATGGCTTTTTAATGAACAGTCCCAGCCTGCTCTTCGGTGCCATCAGGTACGCCACGGACAGCACAGGGAACAGCAGTCCAATGGTGACACAGGTCAAGAGTTTTACTGCCCAGTGTTTCCGCCGCCATCCTGGGAAACCGTCATACCAAAGCGTCGCTAGTAGCTGCTGGCAGTTCGGCTGAGCAACAAACTGAGGAGGGGAAGAAAAGGAAAGATGGTTACTGACTGGTGCTTCACGGGCACTCCCCTCACGCATGTGTTAGAGCCCACACAGACCCTCATACTAAGCTCGGGGCTGGTTATGGGGTAGAAAAGCATGTTTTGGAGACAGAGGGAAGAAAATAGGGAGATTTTGATCCTATTTTTCTACATAGGATTTAAGATTTCTTCCATGAGTTTTCTCTGCTTGAAGCATCCTTATGTAGATCAGTCACTCACCACATGTGAAGCCTCGTGCAAAAGTGATACAACAAAAATTTACTACGAGCTTTTTCTCTTCCCATTTGTTTTTCTTTCAGCACATTTCTTTCCAGAATGTTGCAGGGTTTGACTGCCTCAAACAAATCACTGCCAGCATCTTTGAGAAGTGACTAAAAGATGAGACAGGAGGGGAAAGGTGTAAAGCTCTGAGAGTGTGTGTGAGAGGGAGGGAGAGAGAACGTCTCCAGCAGCGTGTGGAGTGCTGCACGTGGTTTTGAGCAGGGAGACCAGCATATGTGTGTGTGGGACGGGCTGGCCATGAGGCAGCCTGCAGTACTGGGGAGTTCAGCCAGCCGACATCTGCTGGGAAGCAGGACAGCACGTTTGTAAACGTGCCTGGCTAGTAAAGACGAGAGCAGCTGTAACAGTGTAAGAGATTAAGCAGAGGCAAAAGAAACCTTTGATCACAGCACCAAAAGTGACACTTGAAAGTTTACTTTCCCTCTGTAAAAAACAGCGTCATGACGGAGATGTATTGCATCTCAAGTGACTCCACACCAGCCATGCTCAGGTTGCAACTACTTCAGCCTGTTCGGATCCCTAAGAGCCTCTGGAATTTCAGACTCAAGCCACCATACCGCTGGTCTGGGCCAGAAGACTTTATGTCCCTGATTATACCTGGACAGCCCCATGTTTTCAAAACTTTCAGACCCAAAGCTAACTAGAGATGTCTGCACGACCAAGATCGCTGCGTTTTTCTTTACGTATTTGATTTCTAATCCACCTTAATGAAGCCATACTGCTGATCTTCTAAATTCATCCTTCTCACTGGGCTCTGCAAGTTCAAAAGAAATTCCCAGCTATTGTTCTGAGGACGCTTGTTATCCTTTGCTGTAATAAAACGAGAAGAACTGTCCTAGCATGGACAGTTATTGATAAACCTACTCCTGCAGCAATTTAACTACACCTGTGATCGGACACAGCCATATCAGAAAGAATCACACTTCCAACGGACACAACAGCAGCACTGTTCAAGGAGAAGACACCTCCTACGCAGGAGACTCAAAGTGGTGAGTAACCTGAAGATGACAGCACTGTCTATTACGCTTGGCTCGTCCGTATTTAAAAGGCATCTCTGGGAGGGGTGTAGTGCCACCACCCTCTTCTTCTCCCTCAGGGGAGAAGCCCATATCTTTTAAATATTTGTTCACTGCCAAACTGCCCGATACTGGGAGGACTCCTCATGTGCAGTTCTTGGAGCGCTCTGTACAAGCAGAGCACTATCACTGCTCTGGTCAAAATGACTAAACCAAGGTCAAGCGAAAGGAAAAATGAGTTGGTCAGTCTAATAAAGTCATTTTTCGGTTTTGTGACTATGTTTTATATGCTATAAAAGGCTGTTTAGATCAGAATCAGACCGTTTTTGCACTGGGTAATTCAAATATATGGACTGGCCAAAATGAGTATTGAAAATAAGATCTCCAAGAGGACTGTGTGGCGTTTATGAAGCTGGATGTTTATGTGTTATTACTATAATAAACCCGACTGCTGCATCTACCATACTGTGCTCCAGAGGGTATCAGAAAAGAACATCAGGAACACATTTGATTTGGAATCCACCTACACATGCCTGCAGCAGAAAGAGGACAATAGCTGATATGGTGGTACCTCCAGAACCGGCCAAGACCCGTTACCTGTAACGATCAGAAAATGTTATTGTAAAATTCCAAGTCTGGGGTCAGTGATGAAAGAAACAATTCCACAGAAACTGAAAAAACCACCAAGCATCGATTGTCGTTCGGTCGGTTGGTTTTTAATCCGCAGTTTCAGAAGGGTCAGTGCATTATGTCTAAAAGTTAGCAGAAACAGCGGTTACGCTGCTGTGTTTTCTCATTTAAGATCACCAAGAGGAGCTGTGACTGGATGTGTTCTGCGGTGATTTACACGGTGAGAGATGCTGCGGGTTCTCTCAGATCAGGTACAACTTTTTTTTTTTTTGACTTAGCGGAAAAATGCATAAACACATTTTCTCTTTATCACATATGATAGAAAGCTCTAAGGGGAGAATAAAACTGTTTTTCCCTTGAGTCAAAGTCATTTGAGAAATCAAATGACTGTATGTTCCCCTGGTTGCTGTGCAACTTGCAAGCATCTTAACAGTGCCTCTTTGCTGCCTAATAGCTCATTTCTAAAACCTGCTCTCTGTGTTGTATCTGATGTTAGCTCTTCAAATGGAGAGAAATTCACACATCATGAAAGAGCAGCTTTAAAGACCAGCTTGGCAAAAGGGAATGGAGGAAAAAGCCATTAAACTTTCCAATCAAGCCCATCCCAACCTCCCTGAAAATGGCCTACGGGAAATTAAAGCAGACCACAGAAGGAAACTCTCCCTAATGTCCCCAACCATCAAACGCTGTCTTTATTAACGGAAAGGCTAAGCACTTACCAAGAAGGCTTTTACTAACTCCTGTTAGTCCAACTGATTAATTGCAGATTTCAAATGAGTAAACACTGCAGCTTAGATCTCCGGTAGTGCCAGGACTGCAGCTGGCTCAAAACCAGCATTTCCAGTGTGCAGAAGCACTGGAATTCTGGATTCTAACGAAGAAGTCAGCCAAGCTCTCAGTGTGCTGCCTAAAAACCAACTGCCCTTCAGTAACTTTCTGCTAACTTGAAAGAACACAGAAGCGAGCTACTCCCCAAGCAGTCCTGTGAATGTCGGCCTCATGTTTGCTTCTAGGTGTTCTAAACCATCAAATTCATTGACCAGACTACACCATTGAACGCTCGACTCATTAAAGGCTGTCTTGGATTCATACCGCTAAATCAATGCACGTAAAATAGGAGAACACGGAACAGCTCAGCTTTCGCCCTTCTAGCTGTGAAGCACCCTGAAGCTGTAATAACACCGCGGAATGTTTGTTATCGTCCGTAATTTCAAAGTTCTTCATAAAGTTAAGGACACCAACTTTGCAAGTAGACAGGACAGAGATCTGGAAAAGCAAGCTGACTTCTCCAACACTACTTATGTCAAGGCCTTTCCTGAGTTTAAGCTCAATTTCCATGTCAGAAGGGTCCCCAACATGTTTTTTCACCTTTTCACTAAGCCTCTGCTTTGCCATAGGCAGAACTAGCACGTGTGTATATCGTAGTCTTTTATGACTTCACAGGAATGTACCGTTACGTGACAGGACTTGGCACCAGGTATTTCTGCACAATGAAAAGGAGAGATCGTGGTCATTTGAAAAACTGCATATTGTCCCAGTTTTGTAGATGGGCCAGAACCAGAGGCAGATGTACTGTGCCAGGAGCAATCTGTTTGTTTAAGAAACAAACAGGGTATTTCCCCACTACACAACCAGCCCGGTGTGGAGCACTTTTTTAAGGACCGCTGCATTCTAGGAGCACCCAACCTCTATGACAAATGGCAGCACAAGTCTTCATCCCCCAGCCGTGATGGAGAAGGTTCGACAGCTGCGTTAATGAAAATAAATGCTTCCAAAAGGTGGCAGTTATACTCAGTTCATTTAATGTAAGAACTAAACATTCAATGCTATGAAGCCTGTGCTTGTGCAGGCAGAACATTGTCCAGGATTGTCCCGACCTGTAGCCGAAGCCTCTAGATGCGTTGCCGGGGGAGGTAATCCAAGGAGCAAGCTCCTTCTCCATTACCTGTTGAGCAGAACCTGGCCCTAGCTGAAGATACAGCTTCAGCTGACAGGGAACCTTAATGACCAGGAGGTAAGATGTGACTCAGAGTACCTTCTTGTGAGGACGCCACCACTGTGTCAACCCTCTGGTGAGCAAGACGCTCAGTCTCCTGGCTTCTGAAAATGGGGATAAGGATCTTTGCCGTTCTGAGAAGTGAGATCAGCAACTTCAGTCACGGCTGGGAAGCACTTTGAGGGTCCAGACTACTGCAATACAGAGTGTTTCATGTTCTCTCTTTCTTCTTTCAGTCTTGCCAGGGTCTTTGTGTAAAATTTGGCTCGCAGCTGGATTTTGCTATTAGAGAATTTCATTTTCAATGTTCATCATACTCATTGTCACCTGATCCTCTAGCAAGGGGAACATTTTTAAGGGAAAAAAGCAGCTGCTGGATGGAATGTCTTTTTCTTAATATCTAATCTTTTCTGATATTTTTATGTCACCTGAATTCTACTTCTTGGGAATTAAACTCTTTCTGCATGCTGTGCCATTAATATAAATATCAAACACAGAAATTATGTTCCACCCCTCCTCCCCTTATCTATGGGGAAATCCCTTATCTCTCACAGTCATAAGTAATTTAGGATCAGACACAGATGGGCTGAGATGTGAATGCCTCGGGGAGCAACTGAAATAGCTCCCTGATAGACATCACAGGGGCTGAGCACAGTATCTCTCTGCATTTATCCTGATTATCGTGACGGCTGCCAACAGGCTCTTCTGTTTGGAGCTTGTTGGAGTTCTTTTCGGTGCTCTTGCTGCGGATGGCAACAGTGAATGCTCTTCATAGATGAATAAGCAGTAATTTGTAACTGCAGCGCACCGTGTTAATAAGCAGGACCGAGGTCTTCTGTCCGTCAGCTACACCACCTCCCAAGGAGGTTACCACCGAGAGCCATGAAATTAACTTTAGTTCCCCTGTCTGACACTCATATCTCACCGACAGCACTGTGTCCCACAGCACCGAAAACGCGGCAGCTGAATACCTGCAAGGTTACTGTGTTTGGGGCTATTATCATATGCTGCTGCCCTCTACAATTACAGCTATTTTGGCTTCGGAAAGGCTACGTTTTGCAGCCGGCGTGACACTCGGGCAAGCGTCTGATGTCGTAGCATAAGTCTGTATTTTAGCTGGATCCGTAAAGAAGGCAGATTTCCTGTGAAGCCAATTCACTGCAAGCCGTTGCCATTCTGCGCTCAGGAGAACGCCTGTCCCACCCTGCAGAGGTACTGCCCTCACCCTCTCTCTGGCAGACTGCAGGGAGGTGTCTCTGGTGAGCACAGTGTGGCCAGGCAGGGCTGGGAGCAGCAGGTCTATGCCCCTCTTCACCCCAGGGCTGACCAGCACAGGCACTGAAGCACCTACCCCTCCCCATCAACAACACACCTGCAGATGGACTGGGGAGACCACAGCCTTTTGCACTGGAAATTTCTGAATCAACTGGCTAGAATTTCTTTCCTCCTGTGAAGATACAGGGAACTCCTACACTATCAGTCCTACCACAGGCTTGGGTTTAGCAATCAATGCCAAATCTTAACGTCCTAACCCACAGAGCTTAATACACCCTGCCCAGCAGCCCAAACATGCTGTAACTCCTGGCACGACGTCAAGAGGCGTACGGATCACACCGGGCAATGCCGTGCACAGTGTGCACGCTGTAACCTGGACTTCAGGCACATGAAATGGCATCCAAAGAAATGCACTTCTTCTTCCTGCACTCCCAAATCCTGCAGATGCTCCTGCTCAGAACCAAGGATCACAACACAATTCCAGTGCAGCTCTGCCTCCACACCGTACCAAGGATGGATCTTGTGAGGAAGAAAGGAAATGCGGTTGTTGCATCGGTTTGACTGCTCTAAAAGGAAATTCCAGTGGGCTATAGTCAAAGAGCTACATTTCCAAATTAGCCCAAGACAGGAGAGAGAAACTCTCGGTGGCCTAATTCCACGTCTGCTGCAGAGAGGCAGTAAGCCCTGGGAGATCAGATCGCAGCCTCCTCGCGTTTGCAGGGCTGCAAACAGTGCGATGAGCAAGAAAATCCTCTCTTGTAGCACATTTCTTTATAAAGTTCAACCCTGTTAATGACTGCAAAGTTATTTACATGCTGCTGCTGAAGTGTGAGCTGCGGAGGGCAAAACACCTGATGGTTGTTCATCCAGTTAATGAAGTACTTTCTGCAACAGGATAAGAAAGGAAGAAATGACACAAAGAAGCTGGACGGGAGGTTGTATAACTCGGGGAAAAGGGACCACAGGCACTTCCAAGAGATAATAGATTTTCTGCAGGAAAACACAGGATGAATTTCCTATCAAAACCACAGCTGCTACTCACATGCCTGTTACTCCTCACGGTGAAGCACTGAAGCGGATCCAAATCCAGCCATTCGTGCCTTTCAGAAGATCACTAGCTGAGCTGGAAGAGTCCTTCAGGAAAACCAGGTGCTACCCAAATTGTTCAGTCCCTCTGCTAGTGAATAAAGCAAACTCCAGATCCTCCACAGAGGAACATATGGCCTCCAATTATACAGAATTTTGTCTAATCTGTTCTTAAAATATTTTAAGTGGTGATGACACACGAATCTTAACTAAAGGTCTCCTATCCATAACACATCTCTTGATGGTAGCAGACATGAACTCAGCTGAAGCAGTAGCAATTGGAAATTGCTACACTTCCATCGAAATCCATAGTTTTCACAAATTTATGTTGGATTGGCCTCAATATCTAAATCAAAGAGGTCCCACATATTCTAGGTCAAAGGCAGAGGCTTGCAAACCCATGGAAGAAGCCATGAACAAAGCAGTTAAGCTTGAAATGAAATCCATCTCTACTCAGAGCGCTCGAGCGTGTGTTTAGCTATAGGCTGGTATTTATGGCCTGTGTCAGCAGGATTTAAGCATAAATTCTGCATTGAATAAAGGCAAACTGCTGACCGGTGCTTCTGGAGGCCAACCGCCGCTAGCAGACAGCCGGTTCCTCCGGGTCAGACCCTGAGCAAGAGCCCAGACGTAAGCAAAACTTTTCAGCATTTATTCTAGCAGACAGCAGACAGCAGTTGATACAGGAATTCCCGTAGGATGTATTTCAGCAAACTGTCCAGGACACGGTCCTGTTAGGAAGACGAAGGAGGTGCTGGCTGGGTTCATGGCGTGCTGCAGCACCAGCGAGTGCTGAACCTGAGCCATATACCTAAGAGAGAGTCAGTTAATTCACAACACACTAACTAAGAGCTGCACAGGGAGTATCGCACACGTCCTACAGAAAAACCACTCAGGGTAAAGACTGTTCAGAGACAAACCTTGCAGAGTTTCCTAAGTCGTCTTGCAGGCAGCGCTTCAAGAGTTACGGATCTTGCAAAATGAATACGGGGAGCCCTCCCAGGCTTCAGCTGAAGTGGAGAAGGTGTTGACTTTGAAGTAAAAGGCTGGTTTTATTCTCCCTAGTGAATTTCTAACGTTGACATTAAATAAGTGGTAAGTAAAGCAAACACAAGAATTTTAAAAGTAATTCACTAGTATTTTTAAATACATACCTACTTTACCCGATTAGTGTTAATAAAAAGTTCTAAAAATATTTTTCATTTGCTTCCTTTCCTACCTGAGACATATCTACGCTGAAACTATTAAATTTTGGTTTCCTTTTTTTTAATCTACCTTACCTTCTCCTGAATGAGTAAATTTACTCCAATATCCAGGGAAGAACAGACCACCGTACTATAAACACTTCTCATGTTCTTGGGCACCTCTAAAGGCTGCCGCTGCTCTCAGTGATATCACCATCGTAGGGTGGGGAGGACGTGCGCTTTGCTGGAGGATGTTTACTCAGCCAGCTGGGGTTTGTAGAGGAAGAATAAGAACACAAAAACCGCAGTCGCAGCTTTTTAATGCCATTCTGCACAAGCTCTCAGGTTGGCAGGGTTATGATTAACCCATCTATCCATCTCACTTCTCTTGGAGTGAAGAACTGTGAGGAAACTGTGTTCTCAATCATGAGACACCTAAATGGCTTGTCTGGATGATGATGGATGTGCTGTGTACATAAGAGGTGCAAGGGGAGAGGAATCTCCGTTCTTTCCTCTATAGGGTTCCGTAACGCTCCTCTAAGTGACAGAAGTAAAGCTGAAATCCACAGAAATCAGATAAATAACAATGACCACTTCTACATCCAAAAGGGAGGATCCGCAGCAGTATTTTATCCACCGAGTTTATTACTTCAGGGTATCACTCAAAGTGAAGTACGAAGTAACATGATACACTCTTCACTACTGACACAAAGCTGCCTCTGAAAGGCACCCTCGACCTTCAGATGCGCTAAGACTGAACACTTGGCTTATGCAATATACCAGGTGTCATTTCTCCATTCCAGTTTCTGTTGTCTATAGAAAGCCAATTGATCATGTCCTGTACTTTAACTTTGGCTTCCCAAGCCTCTTCTCTTGCTGGCAAGAAGGCTGATGGGATACATGAAGTTAAGGGTAACTGACAAACCCCCTAAATCATTCCTGAATGTTCTTAAAACAGTAGCGGTCCCTTTAGCTTTCAACATATCTCCTGTCTTTGTCCAAGACAGCATTTAAGTCAGAGGTATGAGGCACCAGAAATCACTTAAGGAATGATCCAGGCAGTCACTGCCTGCTGCGCATTACACGCACACAAGCAGAGTCCTTGTCCTTGACTGACACACCGGTCTTCACGTTGTTTTTTTCAAATTTTTTCCAAGATTAGTCAGAGATGATTTTGCTGTCAAAGTCTTCTGCAGTTCTGTTCTGTGACAGCTGCAATATGTGGCTAACCTTCATCAAGTGAGAACATTTTGGTGTTACGTGAATAATATACCAAATCACACCGTTTCCTCAAATAAACATTCAGGTCCACGTTGTCAAACTGATGAGCCATCAATTCTCTGAATATTTCTGCTTCTTCTTCATCCAAGTCTGGAGATAAGTTACACTTAAATGCCACTTGTCCTGATTTTTGTCACGCAGTGAAGCTGTCCGGGTTAAATTTCCGTGCTCATTTCCAGAACTGAACGCACCACACCAACCCACAGATCAGGGGCTCTGAGATACGCACCACTCCCTCTGCTCCGCTGCCCCACCAGTGATCCGATCCACAGGAAAGGCTCTTTTAAGGGTGCAAATGGAGGTAACTCTTCCCACCCACCACCCCAAAGTCCTGCAATGGGGCTGATGGTAACAGCTCGGTTAGTACCACATGCATGGCAGATTTTGTGGTGTGGTCATCTGCCTGCTGCGATCAAGTTTGAGGGAAAAAAGCTTCATTTAGCCACTGTTCACACATCAGATGGTAACTTTGCTGCATACAAAAATTACTGAGTGCTGCTGGAAAATGAAAGGTGACATCTGGACATTTGGTGCTTCAGAAATCCCTACACTTACGATCAGGTTTGTGGTGTAGGACAGATCTGGGCGAGCGTGACCACACCATCCGCACCATCTAATACCCAAACAGGGATGTTCCAGATCACTAGGAAAGAGCTTCCACAAGGAACAGCTCTGCTTCCCCCGTCTAGTCCTAATAAAGATCTTTTCATGACATGCTCTGATTTCGTTCCAGAAACCGGAAAGTAAAAGCTTGTTTATTAATCATCTGAGCTGTGCAGGCTCACTGAAAAGCTTTTACTGGGCCTTTAAAGAGCACAACAGGAATATTCAGCCCTGTATCATTATACCCCCAGGCAGCGTGGCAAGAAAACAGACAAAACCACGGGAGGATAACGCAGCGCTGCCTGCCAGCAAAGAAAGATCTGCATCTATCCATCAAGATACCTGAATGGCTTTCAGAACAGGTGAACGAGGTGCAGTAGGTGAGCTTTGGTCTTCGCAGACCTCGCACTTCATTTTTCATGCATCTCTGATATTTCTGAAAGCTCTTTTTATACACTCACTGAAGTGCCCTCAGAAATTTGCCAGGTTTATGCATTCTCCCTGGAGAATGATGCTGTGCTTCTAACTGCAGCCACACAGTTGACAAAGAGTCAAGACACAGCGGAAAAATATGTGGCATGGCAGGAATGATTATTCATTCACTCCAGCACTGTAGCTCAAGAGGTACTTGTCAATGTAAATGTTGCAGAAAAAATGAAGTAGAACTTTTGAAGCTTCATCCTGAAGAGAAAACAGCAAAGAGCAGGGTTTTTAAATTAGAAAAGCAAACAATTCTACTTCTCTCCTCTCCTGCCATTGATTAGAGTACAGCGAGTAAGAGAGGTGAATTTCACGCGCTCCTTTGATCTAATTCAGTGGAAGAGCTCAGCAATACGGTCACAGGGAAAAGACAACTCTTCTGAGTGCCTCGCACGGGCTGCGTTCCTTACAGACACATCAACGGAACCTGCACAGCCCTTTGCAACTACCAGCACCGGGAAAATGCAGAGCACTGCAACTCCACCACCGTGATGTTTCACTTCGTTCTGAAGACGTGAATGACCTGTGATGGAGAGCAGGAAAGCAGGAACAGGCGGAACGTACGTTGTGGCTTCGCAGAACGTTCTATACAAGGAGAAATCTGCCCTTTTAGACCTGATTCACGGCTACGCTCTGGTTGCTTTACATAATTTTTGCAATGTAAAAAAACCTTAAAGGACATTAAAACTGTATTTGCATTCTGCCTGTGCTCTGATTCTCATACAGCGATGGTACACTGCGCTTCACATGACTGACAAGATCCGAAGAGGTGACTTTGCCCCATCTTTTCTTAGAAATGCAAACAAATTAACAAATGCAGAGCAAAGCTGGTGCCAGACCAGCGTAGCGAAGATGGATCCTCAACAGCTGAGCCGTGCCTTTTCGTATTAAGTCTTCGGCACCTTTCTCCTTCCAAAATTAGTCATGAACAGAAGCATTTGAGAAGTAACAATATGAAGACAAATTCTCCAAGTCCTTCCTATCTTCTGTAGACAAGATGTGAAACTGAGGGCACAACCATTCCACACTTAAGATGAGGTGGAGCGCGAGCTTGTGAACATTGCACAGCGTGGTTTAACATTTTCTACCAGAAAATATACTACAAAGCTGCCTTAGGGCACATTTTAATCTTTTCTGTATAATTGAATGTTTTCCTTCTGCATAAACAGTAATTTACCTTCTAGGATATATGGGCTTAGGAGAAACAAACGTGGAAAGCAAGAAATTTCTTCTCTATTGTTTTGGCCCTCCTCCAAAGGAAGAAGATCTTCTTCCTCATGAGCAACACATTTGTCAGTTGGTAAAATACTTAACACATGGAATGTTTAGGACTAATCAAAATTTGTACCTCCCAGGCTTGTTGTGTTGAAAAAATCTAAAAGAATGGGAGGTTTTCTACGCTTGTGAAGACGAAAGCAGTACTTGTGTAAGGAGGCAGAGGGGCGCTGGCAGTGGGGTTCACCTGGGGGTACCGACTGCGGTGGATGAGGCCAGCGTTCCTCCAGAGGCACGACTGAAGTACCTGGCACAAACCAGCACTTCCTCCCCAGTGCGGGAGAGCAGCGGGGAAGGCCTTGGAGAGAAGAGCCCCGAATAATGCGGCTGGTGAAGAGTACTCTTGAATTCCCAGATCACTTCAACTGGTACAAAGAAAAAGTAACTTTAAAATGTACTCCCTACCCAAACCACGCAGCACTGCCCCTCCATCCAAAGGCAATGAGCTCCCCACCAACTCCCTCTTAACAGCTTCTCTAGAAAGAATCTTGAACGTATCGGCCCGATTAAGCCGCAATGGAATCATCTCACAGTTGGAAGGAAATTTTGAGGTTTATTTCTCTGAAAAAGAAAAAATCTGCAGGAAATTTGTCTAGCAAGTAGTCTAAGATCAATGGGAACAATTTACAGCCCCAGAAAATAACTAAGGTCCACTCTGGATTTTTGTCTTAGGCTACTGGAGATTTGACTTGGTAACTTTGTCAACTTTAAGCTATAAACCCAATCCAATCCCATTTAACGTTGACATAAGAAGTTTCCGTGGCACCAGATCTACTTTTTTAAAGTCTGTTGTTTTTCTCTGTAGAACTGTCTTTCACAAAACCAAACTTGTTTCTGTTTTCCTTCCTGACTTCACAAACATTCTCTTAGTCTGATACTCTCCCATCGTGGCGAGAAGGCATTTCTCAGTGTCTCCCTGACAAATGTTCCTACTCATTTTTTTCAGAAGCTGGCGATGATGTTTCTACCTTGCTTCGTGTTTTGTACTGGACTAATTATCATAACAAGAAAGCCACTGCAATATTTTATTGCCTACGAACACCCTCCTGCAGGGTGCATCAGGTATTTGTGAATAACCAGGTGGGATGAGGGGGTTCCGGAGTGCTGGTTTCCCAAACTCCTTCGTTCTGTCCCTGCCCACCAATATTCTACCTGGAAACAGCACTGACTTGAGCTGCCCCACAGAGCATATTTGCTATCGATTATATACTGGAACTGTCAAGAATATGTCACAAAACATGGAATTCGTCCAAATGCTTGGAATTCAGTCAAATATGCCTAAAAAAAGAGATCAGACAGTGTCAAGCAAGCAAGGAAAGATTAAAAATTTGATACTTTAAAATGAAAGAGCTTCAGGACTGCTGAGCGCAGCATTTCAAATGCCGTGAACTCCTGCAGACTGGCAGCTTCTTGACATGACCACAAGATACGGGTAGCCACAGGTTGTGCTTGGATGTCAGTAGTGAGCCCCAACTGTGAGAAGACATCGAAATCAGCAGAGACCTACACGCAGCGGTGCCAGCGGCAGCCCGCCTGCTGAAGGGCGTATGTGGGTGCAGCACTGTGGCTATCAGACCAGTAAAAAACCCCCACAGAGGCAGAGCTTCTGGGTCATCTTAGATCCAAGGAACATTTGACCTGATATACTGCATTACCCTTCCCCAGGCTAATTCCTCACTACTTGTTCGTGTCCCTAAAGCACTTATGGTGTTACCTAACCCTGTCAGCTAGAGCCAAAACCAGAAGCCAACGTGAAGCCTTGCTGACACTTCACTGGAGTAGCCTAGCAAGCGCAGTAAGTGGCCACGTGCTAGATCCCAGAAAGCTTGAGGCTCTGGCTCTGGCTTTTTGCATCAAGGGGCTGGAAGGGAAGGGAAGGGAAGGGAAGGGAAGGGAAGGGAAGGGAAGGGAAGGGAAGGGAAGGGAAGGGAAGGGAAGGGAAGGGAAGGGAAGGGAAGGGAAGGGAAGGGAAGGGAAGGGAAGGGAAGGGAAGGGAAGGGAAGGGAAGGGAAGGGAAGGGAAGGGAAGGGAAGGGAAGGGAAGGGAAGGGAAGGGAAGGGAAGGGAAGGGAAGGGAAGGGAAGGGAAGGGAAGGGAAGGGAAGGGAAGGGAAGGGAAGGGAAGGGAAGGGAAGGGAAGGGAAGGGAAGGGAAGGGAAGGGAAGGGAAGGGAAGGGAAGGGAAGGGAAGGGAAGGAAGGAAAACCCGCATCTTTCACTTCTTGACTACATCACCTTGGCTGACATGAGCAGCCATTAAGGGAGGTGGAATGGACCATATCAGGCTGTCCTCATCTGGGTCAGTGCATAAAACAAAGAATCAAATGTGGGCAAGACAGTGAGAAGAGTAATGTGACAGGCTTTTCTGCCACCCTGTCACCCTCCAGACACAGAAGAATGTAATAGGCGATGCAATTCAGTTCCTCAACCAAGCAAGCTAAATTCCTCCTCCAGATAACCTGGAACATCACTGGCCAACAGTAATATATCATCTACTAAGTTCTGCCCAGCTTTGGAAAGAGAAAGGAAATCCAGAGCCAACTAACGAACTGTTGTCAGCATTCTCCTTGGGTTCGTGGCCTTTATCGAATCGACCTGTAAATCTCTGGATTTGCAGGGCTTCTGAAAGCTCCGTGCCCTTTCGCTGCAGTACGTCTTTCCGGTACTACAGGCAGAATTCCTTCTCAGTTCCTAAAACCCAGCTGAATCAATGAGCAAGAACTAACCTGTGTCTCACGTGTGAAGAAGTATTTGCATGACGTGATCCACTTCCTAGCATCACATGAACATTTTCACCTCACAAAATCACTGGGAACAAAGTGTTGGTGCCGTAGAAGCCATAACCTACTGCAGTATGTCGCAGTCCTGTTGCCCTCAACTGTCATCAGATTCACACTGTCACCAAGGTGCACTGCACCTCCTGGTTTATGACTAACCCATCTGCACGTGGTTCTCCACTCAATCCAAACTCAACTCTGCTGGCTCCCAGCTGGCAACCCTGCACAAAGCCATGGAGACTAGAGGAATGAACCATTTACCCAACACATGAAGCCTTCACGCACCTTCGCGTTTAGGTGACTCTTACCTCTTTCTGGTGATACTTTATTGCTACCTTTAGCTTTGCCAAATCATGACATTTTTGGGGATCCAGCTCTTCACTTTGATCATCTCTGTGATTGAGAATGATCTCCAGTTCTCGGGAACTCCGTGCTTGATCCAAAAGGTCCTTAGCAAAACGCTTGCACTGCTGTGAAAGCTCTTCGTATTCAGCCTTGAATTCATTTTCCACTTTGCTGAGCTCCTTCAGCTCCCAGCCCAGTCGGAAGGCCGTCAAGATGGGGTCCTCACTTGATAAGGCAATCAACGAAGGGCTGGCTAAGGCTTTGTAGATGTTCAGCCTCGACCTGGAATGCCTCAGGCTGTCCACCTCCGAACTGGAGACACACTCCACACAGTTGCATCTGATCTGGTGTGGGCGTGGAATTGTTACCCGTCTTTGGACAAGCAGTTTGATGATTTCATAGTTGTTGGTGTGAGCCGCCAGCATTATTGGGGTGATGTCTGGAGTGAATTCTGAAAACTGGGTGTCCATCATCAAGGTTGGTACCTGTGTAAAGGGATAAACCATAGTCATATTTCATGTGGAACAGCAGAAATCAGATGTCCCTCTTTCATACTTTGATGTCATAAAAAACCAGAGTTTTTGTAACACCCCCTGTTCTTCAAATCCTAGTGTATCCACGCACACGCTGCTCTTCTGGCCAAACCGTCTTCCCCCAGATCATGCCTGTCTGCCTCCCAAGCGGAACCTAGGACCACTCCGTTCCCAGTCTGGTGTGAAAGTCAGTCACATCCCCATCGTTACACCTGAACCTGTTCTGAAATGGTACTGCCATGGGTAAGAGGTGAAATTCTGTAGGAAAAAAGGCACACAAAAGGCCTGGCTAATTACACAAAATGGAAGTTGAGCGACCACTGAACAGATTTCTGTAACTGTCTTTATTCACATTATCCACCTGCATTAGCAGGGCAAGAACCTGCTTGCAGCAGGCCCTACACAAACACCGGTGTGCAGCTGAGCAAAGCTCTTCCTCACCTTTTCCCCACTGTTTTTATTTGAAAATACTTTTCAGTGCAAGGATACATTACATAACCGCCCTCAGAATAGACGTGGGTTTTTTTTTTAAAGGCTTTGAAAAAATTTAAATGTAAAATTAATGAGCCATAGTCCACTACAAATAAGACACTCCAGGGTGTGCATTATTCAGCTACTGTTGCACTTCTCAAAGATGAGCTTAATGCACACCCTGTTGTGTCTTATTACTATATGCGGAGGGCAAAATTAGACCGAAACGCTCTTCCAGCCCCAGCACGCAGTGTGTCTCCATCTGCAGCGCAGGCAGCTCTCTTTGTTGTGTTAGTCATTACTCAGGCGTACTGTACTCCGCGTGCCCACCGCCCCGGCCCTGGCACTTGGCTTCCTGGTGCTCGGGGGGTGATTGCTGGTTTTGGTGAACAGTAGGTCTGCTTCCCCCTGCAAATGTCAAAGGCGTTTCAGAGAAACTCCTGTCAAAGACTCCTAATGACAGGAAACATTACTCAGGCTGTAGAAGTCTGAAAGCGAAGCAGTGATAAAGGAGCATGAGGCATCCGGTTAGAAATCCTTCTGCAGGACGTCCGCAGGAGTGGTTCTGAGACCGTGAACCCTTAACCGCTGAATCTGGGTTCCCGGGGAGTCAAGTGCCTCTACAGCCCTAAAGAGCTGGAGACCCCTGGGCTGCAGCTGATGGGCAAACCATGACACGTCCCAGCTGGCAGCAGGACGGAGCCTGGTCACAACACACCCCAAGGGTCGGCACCGCTCTGAGATGCTGGGTCACGTACTGGAGCAGGGCTCACTGGGTGGCGAGGGGAGTTGTGGGGAAGAACACAGCCCTGCTACCCTGGATGTGGCACAGGAGGAGTGAAATCGCTGCAGACACACAGGTGTGAAGGGGTTTGCTAACGCGGCTGGCGCCTGCAGAGGCAGCCAGGAGGGAGCCGATAAATAGGGCTCCTGGGGAGGAGAGAGTGCAGTGGGGGATTGCTGGGGGTCCTGGGGGGCTTGCTTGGCTAAATGTATGTTAGGATATCTTGTAACAAACAGCTGAAAGCAGCTCTCTCTGGTAAGGTCTGGGACTTTCACTTCCTTTGCTCAGCTCGTTTAGGGAGTTGGTAAAGAAAGGTGCGAGGCTTTTCTTTTTTTCTCTCTCTTAGAAGCGTTTTTTTTTAAAGCCCTGATGCTTGAATAATTGCATTTATCTTTCTTGCCCTCCTTTTCAGTCAGTTACTGGCTGCTGCATTCTGAGCCTCTGCCTCAAAGGAAGAACACTTTCCACCTCCGTCACTCCTGTTCCTGTCAAGTTTGATCTTGTTTACCTAGACGGAAGTTGCTGTACCCAGGGCTGTGAAAAGGATTTTCAGCTCTCCACAGATGAGGTATTGTTGTTGCTCAGAATATGAAATGGGCACTTGCAGGCGAGGTAGTAATGTTACACGTGGGGATGGTGCTAACCTTGTCTGCTTCTGGCTGCTCCGGAGGTTTCCTAAATCTGCATCTAGGGCTCTCAAAACGGTCATCCCAAGGTTTGGGCTCAAATCAGGGCATTTATCAAGTGATGTCCCATCCCCTATTCTGGCTCCTATCACAACCCTCAGCCCCAAAACGGAGCACTGCTTGGGTAGGTCTCAGGCAGCCGCTGTGGGAAGGCAGGTTTTCCTGGGCAGCGTGCGGCACTTTTAATTAAAGGATAATCAGCGAAATGGCAATGCAGAGCCACAGAGGCTCCCTGAGGTCTGGGAGCAGATCAGCGTACGGCCTCAAATCACAGGAGCTGAAGCTTATTTCTGATTATAGCTGTGCAGCCAAACGAACCACTGAACCAGAGAACAGACCAGCGCGGACGATGGCTGCTGTGGCCTGTCTTCTCTGTGCCTGGCTGATCCAAAGAGCACGCGCTGGCTAAAAATCGTATGTCTCATGGTGGGTATTTTTGTTGTCTTCTTGCACGGTGTTTTGATCACCCACATCTTAAACAGTCTTGTTTTAAAGATGGGGGTACCCAAAGGCAGCCTGTGCTCTGGGGGGTGTATTCCATGTGTCATCACTGGAGGGGCAGCAGCAATTACAACAGCGCGTGGTCATTGCTGATGTCCCTCCTGCACCGCTCTGACAGGCTGAGTTCACGTTTAGACAAGCTTCTTCTATGTTTTGGGTTAACTTACAGTGATGGAAGCAGAAGAGGAATAAATTATTCTACCCCAAGGGCTCCGCGAAGCTCTTCCAAGGTTATTTTCATTAAGTGACCTGAATAACAAATTCTTTTCCATTAACCTCATCACCTGACACAAGCTGTTAAGCTGAGTCCTTCAGAACCTTATTGTCACTACTTGTGCAGGAGCATGTGCCTTGCCCGTATTTCATCTTGGTAATGTTCGCTTAGAAATGAACGCTACCATTAACACCAAGTGACTGAGAGCTCGTTACCATCTTTCTAGCCTTAATCCCCATAAAGATAGCTAGGCTGCTTAGCACCGCACTGCTGCTCCTCTGAAAGATGCTGCAGGGAGTGAAAAATCTCCTTTATTTAAAAAGGTGTGGGGGGGGAGAGAAACAATCTTAATTCATCAGAGGAGAAGAAACTGGAGGATTAGCTCACATAAAAGCCCTGTTCAGTATAGCTAAGCTCTCCTCTGAACAGAAAAACAAGTTTTCCAGTAAACAGTGCCCTGCTGGAAAGCAGCTCTGGACAGGAAGAGCAGGAATCGCTGCTCCTGTCAGTAGAGTCTAAGAGGAGCAGACCTACAGAGCAAAAAAACCTCAGCCCTGAAGACCCAGTGGCCTTGTTGTAGGTCTTTTAGGAGTTTTACTCTGGACTTAATCTAGCCTGGTGTCTGAGTGCCCCTGGGGCACGTCCTCTGGTGTGGTGTAAAAGCAATCCAGCCGGAGTGTTCTGAGACTGCTCAGCCATGGGACCAAAACGCAGTAAAGGGGGAGGCTGAGGAAATACGGCTCCAGAGCAGCTTCTCCCCCACCAAACCCAAAGACTTTCACGGACCGTGGAAGCTCATATCCAGGTTTTAAGCACCAGAGGATTTCAAAGCAAGCTTTGTTTCAAAGCAAGCTATAGTGTTTCTACAGCTTCTGTCACCTATCTACGCGTATAAAAAAGGACAACCAGCTGAAAAAGAGCTGTTCTGCAGCAAAGGAACTTGCTGGTCAAGGGCAAAATCTTGAACTGTGAGGACTCTGGCTCTGTCTGATGACTCTTTGGGGGTGGTTTTCTGTTTCTGTCTCCGCATCTTACACTCTTCTACCCCTCTATATTGACTGTCCTCATAATTATGGTCTGGTAACCCATCTCCGCGTTCAGGTCTCTCCTCAGTGTTCAGCTTTACCGGCGCTCACAGCTGCAGTCTCCCCACACAACCCTTCAGTGCTTCAGACCTGAACTGAGAAAGGAGTGTCTAGGAAGTAAAGCAAAGCCTAACCACAAAATCCTTTACTCAGTTCTGTTAATCCCTCACTGTAAGCTGCGTGGCTCAGAGGCAGTTTCAATGCACATCCTGTCTGACACTGAGAATGCTTCTACTTTTGTTTGGAAATAACTAACAATAATTTTACCTGCTACAGGTGCAACTGCCTCTTTTTCAAGCCATCTCCATTCCTCAAACTAGCACCTCAGCTGGACCAGTGTAATAACAGACTGTGAGTATAAACCAAGATGAACTCTAAATATATTAATCTGCACTATCTTCAGCTTGCATAACTTTTGGATACGACTGCATGTTATAAAAAATTTTCTAATTTCCAAAACAGTGTTTTACTAAATGAAGCAAACTCGTGCAACCTCACTGGAAAACTCCAAATGTAACTCTTACAGAAGTGGAAGCTTGGGTAACTTACTGAGCGAGGTTTTGCTATTTCTAGTGTGTTTTTTCTGCCTGCAGCCCTACGGGGGAAGCACGTGAGCCATCCATAAGCGCGGCAACAGGCACAGCCAGCTTCTGTAATTCTAGAAAGAAGACGTTGTTGTATTACATCAATTTAGCGTCAGGCTCAGCGGTCAGAAGGAGCTTTAGCAGCGACTGTGATTTTGTTCAGAATTGCAGTCCTGTGGTAGCTGCAGCTCTATAAATAGAGTATGAGAGACAGAGTCAGTGTTGCTAGACTGCGGATCAGCCATGTTACCAGCAAAAGGGTCTTGGAGAAAAACCACACTGTGACTGGCACGGCCAAGTGAATCCTGCTGCTTGCCTGAACCCATTAACAAAGTCTTTCATTGACAGAGAGTTCTCCCATCCCAAAGATGGGAAGAACCCGCGGGGAGTTGTTTCCGTACGTGGAACTCAGGCAAAGTGTTACATGGCTCTATAAATTTCAGCATTCACTTTAGGTGATCAGGGTTCGATAACTGAGTATCTTAATCAGAGATGCCTTGAGAGACGTCTTGTATCAGTGACGACAGTATCTATACGAAGAGTGAGGCTGGCTGTTCTCTGAAGAGCAGCTCATTGACTGCAGTGATGTACTTTTGTTAATGAAATACAATGAACACCACAAACTGATAACAAAAATGTAGTGGCCTTTAAGGGCTGTTCTTCTAGTCAGGAACAAGTTCGTAACGCTGGCAGAAAGCATGTGTGGTTGTAGATGTACTCTGGGATGAGCTCTGTGGCTGTTATTGAAGTATTCCAGTGATTTCAATAAGCTGTCCCAGAACACACAGCTGAAGAAAAGGCTCCTTCTGGTCTAAAATCTGCTGTAAAGCCAAATAAAGTCTCTGCCCCTCAAACTGATACTGCAAAACAGAAAATCAGTGCCTTTTAGTGCCTTGTAGTGAGCCAAGTGCTGATACGTGGTTACCAGATGGTACCTACTAACACTGAAGTAGGTATCTTGGAATAAAAAATAGCATTACTACTGAAATAATGTGGAAAATTAGATTTGTGGTAGCTGTATAACCAAGTTTTTTCTCTGCAACCAGTAAACAAAAGCAAAATACAGGTATATCTGCTCTAGATTCTTCAAGTTTTAACTGAGGTAAACCCAAGGGATTAGTCTT
Organism: Bucorvus abyssinicus; assembly: GCA_009769605.1. Taxonomy (NCBI): domain Eukaryota; kingdom Metazoa; phylum Chordata; class Aves; order Bucerotiformes; family Bucorvidae; genus Bucorvus; species Bucorvus abyssinicus. The sequence continues at coordinate 2,865,875 of CM020039.1, read as the reverse complement.
CAGAGCTAAACTGAAACCAAGTGCATTTGACAGTGGCAGAACTGCTGCATCAGAGCTTGTTGTGTTCAGCCATGTGTTTAGGAAATGCGGCACAGCCAGAGAGATTGTCAAAAGATGTCACCATTTGTGGCTGATGCCTCATAATAACCTCTCTTTTACTGGGGATTAAGAAAGAAATCCAGAGAGAAGCTTTCAGAAGGAGAGGATTTTGCAAATACACATTTAAATGGCCTATGGCAATTTATTCCAGACAGAGCGCTCTCTGCTCTAAGCCACTCTCCCTTTCTGATGTGGGTGGAGGAAATAAGATGAGGCACTCGATGATGAAACGAAGAAAGAGTGCGGTCAGTGTGGAGTTATTCTCCAAGTCACAGAGGGATGCTGATAAAGGGTTATCTTGTGTTTGAACCTCTCATGTTTAAATAAAGTGCGGTCTTCTTTGCCCTGAATTCCTTTGTCTTGCTCCAGCTACAGACTACTGGGTCCAGCAGGAAGAGGGGCTAGCCAGTGGCCACCGTTGTTTAGAGAAGACCAGTGTTGAGCCATGAGCAATTGCACCCTCTCCTGGTTATGACTTCTCATCTGCGTAAGACGGCTGAGAAGTTCCTTGTAGTCACAACTTGGGTGTGATGTCACGTTATCTCTATGACACGACCATCTCGCTTGGTTTTATCACACGCTTACGTAGCCTGGGGCCAGCTGAATAATGACACTTGACAGTTAAAACAAACAAGAGACGAAAGCTCAGGACTATGACAAACCCAGACAGTAATGAAGTTGCTGAAGTGTCATAAGTGACATCAGAACCTGGCTCACAGCATGTTACGGATCTTCCAGAGCGCTGCCGAAATGCAGGGATTCCCTGGCTGCTTGCTAGATCTGTTTCCTGAGCCCCTCTGATACCCTCTGAGCCCAGGAAGTCTGGTATTGCTGACAGGAGAGGAAATGGAATTGTCTCCTGAAGTCTGGGTAGACAGACTGTTCACGTATGCCTGAAGCTGGGTGTTTTCCCCATTTGGGAACATAAAATGCTGCTTGTCCATTTTTTCACCTTTCTTCATTACCATTTTAAGAGTTGCGCTGTGATAGAGGCAGCTGTTTGGGGAAAAAAATAAAGATTAAACCCTAACAATGTTTCATGTTGTTTTTAGGTTTGGAAATGAATTTTGTTAGAGCTTTCTTAATCCTGTAAATCTCCTCACTACGCTAAAGGCCTTGGAACGTCGCTGCACCTCGGATATTTCTTCATTTTATGGATGCGCTTTCTCCTGACAGCAAGAATGCTGAGCTGAAGACAGTGCTGGAGGTCTGCAGGCTCTGTCTTCAAGGTAATCTTTGGTTTATTATGGCTGCTCTTTTTCTAACATTTTCCAGGATTTATTCCGGGAGGGAAGAGTTGTCCAGCTTTTTAATTTGTTTTATCTGGTCTCTGTATTTTTCTTAGTGGTAACAAGGACAAGATGTGTTAATATAGGCTGATAATCATGATAGCTATAGCCTTTTATGTCATCTTTGTACCTAATGTCCCTATTTCCTGTAATTTATTACTGTGTGCAGAGGAGAGATGTTTCATTAAGTTTAGATGAGGTAATATGTTGCTAACAGGGCTTGAAAAGGGAGGGCTTTGTGATAGGGAGAGGTGGGGTTGTGTTCCTGTTCAATCACATTCCTTCAAAAAAGAAAATAATCCGATTCGATCATAAGGCAGCATCAGAGAGGAGCGAGTGACTGCATCTGGTGCCAGCTCAGCGCTCCCGGGTGTAGCACAAAACACAGCTTGATGCTCACAAACCAGGAGGCTGCGTTTCTCCCCATCATGACTACTAAGCTGTGCTTTTGGTGTTGCTGTTATACTAACCAAGAGGACGCTGTGCCTTCCAAAAAGACCCCGGGGTTTGCGATGGCAAACCCAGGCAGGTGACAGGGTCTCACAGGAGAAAGTCTGTGTGGTTGTGATCTTGCCTTAATACCACTTAGGCAGCGACTTCCTTTGTTATTTCTAATGCGAAGAGTTCAAAACATCTAGCTAATGATATGCTCCTCATGCTTCAGAGGCTGCCTCCAACTCATCATCTGTCTGCCTGAAGAGTATTTAAGTGGAGCACACGAGCCCTCTCGCACTGCCTTGAATTGAGCACCAACCACGCACGTGATCCTGAGCCTCTTGCAGGCTTGAGCGGCTTCCCAACGTGTTCTCCCAAGGCAATGCCAGAGCACAGACCTTCAGTTACAGCGTCCCCTTGCTGTAACAGTGCAGGGATGAGCAAGGGAGAATGTTGTTCTCAGTCAGTGCCTTTTTGACCTCCCACCAAAAGCCTCCCCATCGCAGGGTTAAACAAGCCATAAAGGTGCCGTTCTGCTTCACAAACCCAAGCGCAGCTCTACCCAACAGACAGGTAAGGACTAGAGAACTCCTACCGAACCATCCTGCAGTGCTTTGTAGACCCCGGGGCTTTGTTTCGGAGGAGCCTGTAATTTGTTATGTTCAATTTCCCCATACAAGGAAGGGTGGACAGCAAACTAGTCCCATTCACAGAGGGTGGGTAGGTAATGAAATACGGTGGGGTTTTTTTTTTAAATGTAATGCCTTGATCAGGAGATTTATAAAGAAACCAGAAGTTGAATCCCATGCACCCGTGCTCCTGCCTGAAAACACCCTGCACAGCGTGCCGAACGCAGGCGAGCACTAAGATCACTCCCACAAATTAATAAAGACAATTCCCTGGGAAGCATCTCACATAGCAGCATATTCCTGACCTCTCCACCTGTCTATATGTTAAATTACAAGCCTGACATGAGTGTGCATGCTGTGATGCCGTTCTTGGCCTGACCCCACCAGCTCTCCTAGGAACAAATAACAGATTTATGCTGGCGCAGGAGAAGGAGCCAGTGACTTATTTGCCAGTGTTGGAGCATTGCAGCCTGCGAGCACAACCTCGACGCTACTCGTCAGGTCTATGACCTGAGTCCTTCGTTTCACCTCACACCTCGTAGGTTTAAGATTATTTGGGGAGGAAGGCAGTGGGGAGGGAGGAAAGAAATTCCCAGTTAAATGTAATAATTAACTGAAGTGGTCTTTGATTTCTCTGTTTAGTTTAATTAGATAGAATTCATTTCGAAGGCAGCCGCCAGTGTCAAAGGCACGTTAACTATAGCTGTGAATTATTACTGCATCAATAAAAATAATGAAAAGCTTGGATGCTAGCAGAGCCGTTAGGCTTTGGAGCAGTAACAGCTCGTTTTCTGTTTTCAGACACAATCGCTCTTCCTTATTGTGCCTTTCAAATATTTTTGTACTGAGAACTTGTGGCCAGTTTTTGTCAACTGCTCCTACTCTTCAGAACCTGCTCTTGCTCTGAGTGTATGTAAGAGGTTCAGCCTTCCCTTTCCTCCCTGGACCTCTCCTCTTAAGATGAAGATGGCTGGGTGGAGTCATAGCAAAGGGCGCAGGATCTGAGGCGAGTCCCTCCAACCAGCCTGATACCCCCTCTGTTACTGTGGTCAACAGAACGAGAACAGGTCACGCCTCTAGACTTCCATGATTCAGATGCTGAGGTTTCAGCAACACCTTCCTGAACTAGCCCAACTTTTTAAACTCGGGGAAGAACACAAATACTGCTGGTATGCAACGGTTAACGCTGCAGAAGGGCCCCACAGATCCACCTGCATGTTGGGCTCGCTTTGATCACTTTGCGGTACCTGGCACAACAAGCTCCAGCCCTGTCTGTGACGTTCCAGAAAAAGACAGAGTATCTACTGACACCATGTAAGCAAGACATTTTTTTCAGCCTGTATGTGAGTGATCTCCCCACATCCACCCTCAGCTTATAGGTTAGGCACTAGTGCTGCAAGGCTTAGCAATTTTAGCTGGCAACTCCAGAAGTCTCTCACCTCTAAAAGGATAAACCTTCTGCTGAAGGAGACAGGATAACCTTTCTCACCGCTACAAACCCCAGATCTTTTCGTCCTGCCACAGGGCACCTCTGTGCACTTTGCCCGCAGGTGAGACAGATCCACAGTACCCACTTCAGCCAGGGCACGGGGAACACGAGCTGCTTCTAAACTCTTCTAATTGCCTGCAGAGTCTAGCTTTTCTATCTCAAGATAGCTGACAACTGATCTGCTGCCTTTGACTTCTGCAGTCCTGTCAGCGAAGCACGGGGCTGACAGCGCTTGCAGGGAGCTTGGACATCTAACCAGCATCAGCGAATCTGCAGAAATCAAGGGCCCTTGGTGGCAAGAGCTGAACTTTGCACAGGACTCGGTACAGGACAAAGAACCCACCTGAGTGGGAAGATTAAGCCAAACTACATCGTATCAAGAAAGTGACTGGATTTGGGCAAGAAAAAAATGGTTTAATGCAACATATAATTTCTGGGTCACAGAAGATTGTCTCTAGGCTGTTGATCTGTGGTATTTACAAAAAGATTAAGGCAGATTTTCACTCATCAGCTCATCCGAAAGAGGATTTTTGAGGTAAAATTTTAAGTTTTCTACTTGCATCAAGTGCAGCACCCATCCACCAGCAGGAACCTGAGGATTAGCAACCAGGACTGAAAACTTGGCTTTTATTCTCTGTAGTTTTGTCTTCACAAACATATTCTTCCAGGGTCTGTTTCTGTAAAGCTCCTTCTTTTGGAAGACATAAGAATCTGTTGAGATCTCACTGAGTCAGAAGGCCTTTGGATTGTCGAAATAAACTGAATCAGAGTCATAAATACTGAGATCCCTTTTGTTTTTATTCTCATTATTGAGGAATTGCATTTGTAGTCCCATCTGTGAACCAGATTAATTTGGGGCCATCTGCCATGAGCAAATTGCTAATTTTGGCAGATACCAGAGAGCTGCCAGTATCACCCTTATGTAAACATTTCATGTCAGCTCTGATTGTTGTGAAGAAAACAGCTACCCGTAAAGGTGCTTATGGCCATACCATGAATGTGTAGTGAGTCAGATGACTGACTACAGCTTCTTAAAGCACAGAAGGAGGGCTCAGCAGTCAGCACAGACCCGTCTGGTGTGCTGCAGCGAGGGAAAAACCGATGTGCAAACGGAGACCGCTACCCTGCGAGCTGTGCTGCACGTTCAGTGGGGAACCGGGACTTCTTCACAGAATTCACACAAGATGCTAGTAAGAAAATGCCTCTGAAAACCTCATCTGGAGTCAAACGGAAAATCTGTATTTATTTCAGTTGGCTTCAAAATGTCTGGAGATACAACTATTACTACATATGTAGAAAAATGTGAATTTTCAGACATATATTTCCTGCTATTTGCTGGTGTGTTCTAGGTGCAGACTCCAGCCTGGCTGAAAAGCAAACCCACTGCATTAATGTTTGTATAGTTAAAAAAAAAAAAATTCTGATATGACTTTTAGGAAAAAATGCAAAACCTCAAAAGATTGCATGCGTTGGGAGATGAAAGATTTTACTGGAAAAGAGAAATACGTTCAACAGGTTTCGTATACACATTCCCTTGCTCCTGTGGTAGTTGTGAATCAAGAAAATGAAGGAATTTCAAGTTCCATGTTAATTCCAAGCCCACAGGACCCCAGCCAGACCCCTGTTTTTGAATAGCACAAGAAGTTTTGGGTTGCTGTTAGAAGCACAGACAGCTTTGCAGTTTAACATTCCTGCCCCGAGAGATGCGCCACCTGACTCAAGCAGCCTGGGCCAAATCTCCCCAGGAAAAGCAACACTTCCATACCCTCCAGGTTCCGAGAATTTTAGTTTGGTTTGTTCCTCTTAATATTCATGAACAGGCTGCTGGCTTTCCAAATGTCTGTCATCTGTTTGGGGAAAAACAAACTATCATGCGATTGAAGTAACCAATCAGCAATACAAAGCGACTGGCCAAAGTGAACTATGTTTAAAATAAAAAGCTCCGATGATTAACTGGAGTAAATGGCGTAATATTTGGAAGTAACAAGTGAATTTGTGAAAATCACAGAACTAGAAAAGCGCTTTTGTCACATAATCTATTTTGAGCAGATAATTGAATTTTCCTTTATTTCCCTGAGAATTCAGCTCTTAGTGCTGTGCCAGGTACAGACCACGTCCCGCTGAGGTCAGCGAAGCTCCCACCTTGCTGTGGTGGGTGGGTGGGCAGGACTGTTGCAGCCTGCAGCACCAAATGCTCTGCACACAGGCATCTTCCACCGCGCTCTGGACCACACCTGCACACTGCCAGTAGAATAAAAAGTGAGAGCGCATCTCGGAGCATGGTGTGGCTTTGGGGAGAGGTTAGCTCTGACCTGAAGAAGAGGATGGGTCCTTTAAAGCCTGGGTGTTACTCTTTACTGGGAGTGAAGCGCACCAGCACACCTCTGTGGTCCTCCCATGGTAGAGTTTGCACTGTGATGACCCTCTCACTGACCCCAAAATCTCACATAGGTGACAGAATCTTTCAAAACAGCGGTAATTTTGTTAGCCATAGAGGTGTAACTGGTGAAGTCTCCCCACCTTTATGAAAAGACTCACAGAGCAGCACCCAAAACCATGGCTGTAAGTTCTCAGGACAGGGCAGAAGAGATTCGAGGAGAAACGTGAAGTTCCTACAATAGCCCATGAACCTTGTTTGGCAGTAAACCTAAAAGGCAACACATCTACTCGAGCACATCGCTGTTCAGCACACTCATCTATCGTGTGCCTTGTAGCAGCCTTTAGAGAGAGGTGGTTCATGCTCCTGGCTCTCATACGCTCCACATGTAAACAGAGTAATTTCTTCCTCTCCCGAGACAGCGCTAACGCGCAGGGCTGCAGTGTGGGAGAAGCAGGTTGTTATAGTTACTGCCTATGACTTACCCCTGCCATTGTCATGGTATTTTCAGTAAATGGTGCTTAAACAGCAAAGATTTGCAGAATAATGACTGCCTGCTGCTTAATAACAGGACACAAGCATCTCTGCCGCCCAATCTCTTCATCCAGTTCTCCCTAGCCCTGACATCATGAATGAGACCCTGATTCTCTTACATGACAAAGGTCACTTCTTATATTTGAATTATTTTTACTTCTGCTCCCTGGAAAGGTCACCATACAGAAAAGCAGAGCTCTTCCCCTCGGGCAGCTCTCGAGAGACAGGTTTGGAGCGCCCCGGACACATCACCTTTCAGAAGCTCTGTGGCTGGGGAGCGAAAGCGCTCTGCAGGTCAAGTCTGTAAGAGGCCATGGTTTTCCACCTTGGTTTGGGTGTATCTTCTGCTAGAGACGGTCGCTGTCACCCCACATGAGGCTGGAATAATGCAACCTGTAACATTTTCGGTCGGAACTGTGGTACAACAATAAGGTTGTGGGAATGAGCGAAGATACGTGCCCATAAAATGGATTATGCTGAATGATGCCGCTCAGCTGCTTTTGAGATGCAAAGACAACAATTAGCTGAGCTGACGTGAACAGACGCAAATAGGAACAGCTCTGGATGCCTGGCAGTTAGAGAAACAAGACACAAGACTTCGGTACAGAGTCAAATAGCAACCTCCCAGAAGCAGACAGCAGGAAAACGGGAACTAAGAGGTTCTCAGGTGGATGAAGGTGATGGATGGAATATTTAAGGGAGAGCAATCAAAAGACGCTGCTTCTGCGGCTTTGCCCAGAGCCCAGCAAAGACAAACAGCCCCTAACTGGAAAGAGGCTGTTAGTGGGGAGTCAAGGAGCTGCCTTCGCACCGGTTTGTTCGGGCGCACCGAACCTGGTGTACGTGTAATGAGCCGATTATTCTAAACTGCCTGTCTCAGAAGTGCGGTGACACTATCTTACAGAACTCTCAGCCAGACAGAAACCGTTCCATGAAGTGTGAAATTCTGTTACTACTCAACCACAAAAGCAGGTTTTCCATGTTTTAGAATGTATAATAAACTGATGAGGACCAAGCTGGGCTTATCTGATTTAGCACATGCTTTTTGTGATGGCAATTAGGTTTGGCATTCCCGAAGGACTTTCTGAGAAAGGGTCCAGCAAAGATAATTTCTGAACGGATCTCGATACTGCTGTGGAATTAGCATCAGGAACTTGTGGTCAGAAACCCCTCCTCTATTAGCTTTGGGATTTGACAAGCTAACCAACTTTGTCCCAACTTTGCTCAGCTGAGCGCTTCTTTCCATTTAACGTTATACCACTATACATGAAATAAATGTTAATTACCACCACTGCAGGAACAGTCAGTGGAAGTCCAGTCCTGCAGCCCTCTACCAGCAAACAATTCCTGCAGCCTACAGAAGAGCCTGAACCACAGCCAGGGAAACTAATCCTAGTTTAGGATCTTGCACCAAGCCAGGACTGTCTAAAAGATTCTGATGAAATCTGGTCTTGTAACAAACCTTGTAAATAAAGCTGAAGCTGGCACAGCATCTCTTCTCCCACACACATGTTCTCCTTCACACTGTAAACTTTGCAGCAGATACAAACCCAGCTACAGAAGGGTAGCTGCACACTGGCATAGCGATAAGAAAATTAAACCAGACCTATGAAACGTATCGCTCAAGTAGGAATGTTGGAGCTGAATTTCAGCTGCAATAAATACACAGGATTTCAGGGACCTCTGTCTCTGTCCAGTTACGCCGGCAAGGCTATGAATTTGTATGGACATGATGTCTGCTATTCAAGAGATCTTACAGAAATCCACATGAATCCCTTCACTTGCTTTCCATGATATTTCAAAAGAAACTTGTCATTAAGCTGCAGGAATTACTGGCAGTTCCTCATGCTTCTGAAAAAAAAAAAAACTTTGCTTCTATTCTGCTTTCTGTCCTCTTGGCTTGTAGGATGGTCACACCTTCTAGAAGGCCAAGAAAAAAAAAGGCTCACTCTCCATATATGATCTGTATTTTGCTACTTACATTTTGTGAGACTAAATCATCGTACTAACATTGCAATTTTTAGGTCTCATAGAAGAGATTCTTCACCTCTAATGAGTGCTTAAACCACTCATTAGAATCACATTGCTACAGCATGCAGAACGCTCCCGATTCTAAGCTGAGCACTCTTGAGTGTTGTCAGGGTTGATCCCTATTGTTTGCTTTGGCTACATAAAATTATCAATAAGGATTTTCTAGGTTTTGAATGTTCCTTTCTAAGCAGTAAACGTGCAGAAACTGTCAGTGGTGAGTAAGGTCTACAAGCTATTGTGGTTATTGGCAGTGATACTGGCAAACGAAAAGAGAAAAGTTAGGGGCAGTGTGACATGTGACAGTTGAAGTGACAGAATTCAGGCTTCTGCTTTTTCACAAAGATCCTTACGTAACTTACTGACAGCTTTGTAGCTAAGGAGCCTTCCTGCAGCCACAGTTGCTCCTTGCTCAGATATACAGCAGCTTAGCTCAAGCTGTACCGTTAGGTCCTGCCTCAGCAGTTCTGATCTAGAGCTCTCTGGAGATGGAGACCACAACGATATGTCTGTCCTCTGGCTGAGTACTGCAATCTAGCAGACTTGTTTGCTTGCTTGCAGTTATTTATAAGCTTGTGTGTTTTCAGGATTTACTTACGGAAAGCAATTCCACTTAATATCAGTACAACAGCATGGCAATAGTTCATATTTATGGATTGTAATATAATTTCAGACAGCCCCAAATTCCTGTATAAAGTGCGCATCTATAAATCAACCTATAAATCAGTACGTTCACAAACACTTCAGACTGAAAAGAACACTGAGTGAAATTGAAAATGCTGAGTGTTTAAGTCAGACTGGGAAGTTATCACCCAAACAGGACTGTCCGCCTCTACTCTGGCCATGGAAAGTGATGGACCTGCATTAAAAACTTTGTTTTATGACTCTTGCACGGCAGCTCTCCGTGCAATACCACTCTGCTAACGCAGGATAAGAGCTTAAAACTGAACTGGAACGCTCGACTAACCTGTTTTTCACCACTCGGCTTCCTGTAATTCAGCAGCAGCTCCACAGCTCCCACCACCTCTTTCCGTATGGCGTACAGCAGAGCATCTCCCACATACACGCTGTGGCTCAACAGCAGCTCCATGATCTCCAGATTTTCGTTCTCTATGGCTATTAAAAGGGCACTGCGACCAAGAGGATCCATGCAGTTAATGTTGATGTTGTAGTAGATCTCCGCCTCTTGCAAGGCATGCTTCACGCTGGCATAGTCCCCCTTCTCCACAGCGCTGAGGTAGGCCTTCTCCTCTGCTGAGAGCTCTGCCTCCGCTCGCACGATCTGTAACGGGATCCGATCTCTGTACGGCGAGTAGTTTACCTTTTTGTAGTATAGCTGGGCCATTGTTCATAGTGACCGGGCAACCTACAGGGGAAGAAGAAGCACGCGTAAGCGACAAAACGGACGAGCAACCCCTATCTATTCCTCCCAGGGGCCAATTTCCAAAGGTCCATCGTGGTAAAAGCTTCTGATCCCTTTTTAAGCTGTTTTATTCTCAACACAGTGATTGTAAGACCCCCTGAGCAACCACAGTAAAAGGGTACCTGACGCAATAAAGGCTACCCCCCTGCTCAGAGGAGGTGCATAGAATGACAGACACTCGCTTTGAACACGGCGCCGTCGGTTTCTTTTCTCTGGCCAAGCCTGACCTTGTCATTTACGGATAATCTAGCACACGTGCCAATAGAGGCATTTCGCATCTTTCCTTTAGCTCCCGCTCAATGTTCTTTTCACTCCTCCCCTTTTTCACTGCTGAGCCAGGTCCTCAGCATCTCTGAACTGACAGTGATGGGAGCCGCTGATTTGCACCCTCTTGTTTACAGTAATAAGATTTATTTTGATTGTTTTTGCCACTGCTTCTCTCCTTCCATCTCTTAAAATAGGTTTTTATTTTTCCCTAATGTTTACTCCTTGACTAGGTCACAGTTTTATTTTTAAAGCCTGCATGTTTTTAAAGATATTTCCTCACTCTCCTCGTTTAGAAACAGGCCCTAAAGACAGGCTGATGCAGAAAGGCAGCACCCTTGCTCTCCAGAGGCACTGATCTTGTTTACGGTCTAGGAAAATGAGAAGTAAATCCTGCCCTGGAACAAGGGCAGCAAACTGAGTGAATTCCTCTTCCTCCCCACGGCTCAAAGAGCCTGGGGGGGACTGAAGTCATAGGGAACATGGGCTGGACAGGCGCTCACACGTGAAGAAAAATGGAGCTATGCTGAACTACCTCGGTTTGGCACCGATAATCCACACCAGCTCAGGACCGGGGGATACCAGCACCTCTAACTAACGCGATCGCTTATCCCATCTCCTTGCCCAAAGCTCGGTGGTATCCTGCAGCAAACGGGCCAGAGCTGGTTCCATCTTAATGCCCCATGCAGGGGAAAGAGGAGGTTTTGATCAAGAAGTAACGAGAAGGAGGATCTTGTGGTTCAGATGCCGAACCAGGAGTGAGACGCCCTGGGTTCTGTTTTCACCAGCCCACTGAATGCCATAAGGCAACCGCGTTCAACTGATCCCATTTGCATTTTGCCTTCAGCTCCCGTGTAATGGGCCCGGTGCGGCGGCAGTGGGTGGATCTGAGCTCCAGCCCAGCTGACACTGCAAAATAGTGGGTGGTTGTAGCACACAGCAAAGTTACATCTGCGAATTTCCTGAGGAGCCAGAGATCTGTAACAACGAGTTTGGCATCTCAAAAAATGTATCCCGGTTTCCTCTAAGCACCAGAAAAGTTTTAGTTCATTCCATTTCCAGAGTTACAGCTCTCTCCATGTGTGCTTCAACCTGAGGACACGCACAAAGCTGTCAGAGGCAAAGGACCTATGATCTGAATAGAAACCACTGTAAATACGTTGGCATATTTTCTACAGAAACGTTATGCTACGAAAGCTTTTAGAACTAAGGAATGATCTCGAGTGACTTAGGAGCTTGAAGTCTCAATAAAGAACACGTACAACCAACTACTCTGGTTTCAAAGGGACTGAGGATCACAGGTCATTCTTCAAACTCTGTTTTTGAAATGTTATCCCTGCGGGGTGCAGCCAATTCCCACTGAACTACTGACAAGACACAAAGGGATGCAGAACAGGTCTGAAAACAAGCGAGGACCCAAGAAATCTTTGGGAAAGTAAGGGTAAGCCCAAATGGGAAGGGAAATTTTGTCCTCCTGTGACAATCTGGCTCAGAGGAGCAGGGAGCACCAAGCGGTGGGACTGGTGGCAGAGGACAGCAGCCACAGTGTGGAGGTCTCCAGTGAGGAATCTGCTGGCTCCTAAAAACCTGAGGGATTCTGGTGACAAGTGCAGTCACTAAAGTGGAACTGGGTATTTTCACTGCTCTGCGGTTTAATTGAATGTTTTGTAGATGGTGAGTAACGTTTGCAATGAGCTATAACAAATGTCACCTTATGAAACATCATGCCAGAATTGGATCCTTTTTCCTTCCAACAATTTTGAGGAAAGAAAAGAAAGCTTCAGATATCTCAACTTCTCAGTGAGATCTCACCTTCCAGTACAACTCCAGTCCAAGAAAGCATTTTGTTAATGCTTCAGGCACTGAAGAAGCTGCAATAAAACCAAACAGGAAAGACTCACAGGACGAGCGATTTGCCCTGAATTCATCATCTGCACAGCCTAGCGAGCACGCTGCTGGCTGCGCCTGGAAACGACACCGGCAGTATCAAACGACGACACGTCTGCCTGCGTTACATGCAAGGTTTCAGCACAACTTTTCGCCGTTGAGCCGCCCCTCAGCCTGAGATCCAGCACAATTACAGATGTGCTTTCCAAACCTGATGTCTTTCTTTTCCAGAACTGGCTTTCAGAGCATCAGTCAAACACGTGGATGGAAGGAATGAGCCCAAGGAGCGCTGCTTTCTCGCTGTCACTTCCCAAAACCAAGCTCCTGGAGGCAGCATCCCTTGGTGAAAGACACAGACAAAGCTGGTAGACCCCACTCCATTTGTTTGTCCCAGAACGGCACTGACTCCTGCTTAACAGCTAAAAAATTACAAAAATATTGATGAAACCCAGGTAAGAAAAGGGGTAGGCAATTCACAGGTGCCTAGAGAGAAGAAAGAGTGAAGGTGGCAAAACCAGAAACACAGTCACTTTAAAATTCAGGAGTTTTGAAAATCTCTGTGCAGGGAGCCTGAAAACACACCTTTTCCGCAGGAATTCTATTCATGGTGAGGCATTTTCTGCTACTTGAGTTAATATTTGGGGCAAGGAAAATTTTTTCCAGTCTTTGCCTGATTGCAGATGCATCAGACAATATCCAGTGACTGGCTAATGCAATGGTGATACCTGCAGCACAAAGAGGAGTAGAAAAACTACAGGAACCGCATCACAAACTACACAAGACAAGGCGAAGAGGACTTGCCACTCCATTTGGACTCTACCACCTCTTTCACCCTCTCCCTGAACTATCAGTCCAATTCTTGAAGCCATTTCAGCCTGATACCACTTCTACGGTGCCTGGCACAGAAATGAGAGCTTTAGCCCCTGAAAAGCAGCCACACCTGGCAGAAACAGCCGGTCTGGTTTGGGAAGGAAGGTTTCCAGCCACATTTCTTTGTCTAGTAACACCAAACGGGTTTTCTAGCCTTGCAGAAATTTCTCTGCATCTTCCGGCACTCACTTCAGATGTTATCTATCCCCTGCGTCAACAGGGCCACTCCTTTTACTCCAAAGAGTGACACGACACCACAGCTGCCACAGGTGGGTTTGGTGGGATCTCCTGCCGCCTGCTTTTCGACTGGACCCTTGGGATGGACATGTCACAATCGCAAGAGAACGGTATGACTTCAGCCAAGGGCGGAAGACTAGGAAGTGTTCTGTACATGTCACTGCTGTAAGAAATCCACAGTCAGCACCCTGTAGACACTGTCCTGTCCACCCTGGTGTGTCTCCCACCCTGGACCATGTCCTGATACCAAACAGTCAGTTCATCACACTGCTGTATCACATGCAGGTGAACCAGAGATCGCTTCAGCACCAAGGGGGAAGAGACAACAGAAAGAACAAAAATTAGCTTTCCTTTTTAATGTTTCTTGTCAGAGAGAGAACATTATAAAGACTGCACAAAGCTGAGTGATGTGTGTGGCACAGGAAAAGGCAAGAGGAGCAGCCTGAACAATGTCTAAGAAGCAGTGGGGAGAGGGCAAGGAGAGAGAAGAGCAGGGGAGCAGCACTGAGCAGCAGCCGTTAGTTGGAGACACAGTTGATGAAGATAGACAGGCAAAGGTCGTTCAGCAGCACAGCCTTTTGCCGTGAAATATTCCATGAGTTTTCACTGCAAAATGTTTTAGGATCTGCAAGGAGTTGAACCATCCCTCATGTCCCACTTTACATGCACAAGACACTCCTCATGCCACTGTCTCACAGGAATCAGGATTGGATGAGTGTGACTGAAGGGGTGGGAGCCAGTGCCAGATGACATCCACGGAGTCACTACGCCCATTATAAAGCAGGACCCTTCTGGCTTTTTATTTGCTTTTACCGTCATTTCACTTTTCATGATGCCAATTAAGAGGTGGAAAAGCACCGCTGCTCCTGATTGCTGAGCTCCCCGAGTAATGGAAGCAGCAGAGACTTGCAAGGATTGTGAATTTAGATATTGGAGCTCATCACTCCCGGCCAATGTGAACATCTGACGACCTGAGGAACAAATCAAACACTGGATCTTGAACGCAAGACCAATAGACAAGAGCCACCTTTCCCACTTGACGGGACTCAGTACGAGCAGCCAACTCTCATCACACATTAGAGCAGACAACAAAACACCCCATCTGCCAAGCTGCAAACAGAGGGTTGGTTGTTCCCTCCTACCACAGATTCACTCTGACACATGTTGGCAAAACTCTGTGTGTGGCTTTAAATGTCGCTACATCTTCTCCCTCAGCTCCGCAGAAGGGTTTAGGTGCTGGAAAGCCTACCTGTATTTTCTGTTGTATCAGCCCAATCAAAGAACCGATCTCTTGCACTACATCTTACTTCACTGCTTCCCTCCATCCTCCTCTCCAAGGCTATTTGTTCTTTTTAGTATTTCAGGGAGAGTATTTTCCTCGTTTTGCATTTCTAATCTGGACTTCAGGTCTGGAAATCATGGACCATAACTGCTAAAACAACCTGACTCTTTCATCACACTCAGAGGCTGTGTGCTTAGTAATATTGATCTTCTTTAGAAAAGGTTATAAACCTGAGTTATGAAATAGTCCAGAAGGGCCACTTAGGTAAATAATATTACATGTAGTTAATGGACCAATTGAATTTGTGATTGGATCCTTCTTTTAAGTGCTCTAGATCTTATTTACGAACAATGCCCAACTGAGCTTATACCTCCCCCGTTTGAGGAAATAAAACTGACTTTATAACATTCTGCAATTCCTTTCCTTCTGCAAAGATACCCTCTTCTTCCAGAAAATTGCTTTTTCCATGGAGTTCAGTGGGAACCAGACTGCAACCCAAAGTCTCCCGACTTCCCCCGATGTCTCCGCATCACACTCACCACCTTTTCGGTCAGAAGCAGAAATCTTTCCCGATGCCTTTAAATGCAAAAAGAGCCGCTAAATAAATGTGCAACCTCAGAAGTATTTTAAAATTATAAAACTGCAATGACCTTCTGGTGTATATGGCTGTGTAAATTCCCTTTCGCAAAGGCTCCATGATCTCAGGAAGTTTATATTCAGCTCGTAAGTTAGAAAAGATCTGTCATTCGCCTGGAATAAGTGCTTTCCAAACCTTGCAGGGTTGCAGCGCGACACAAAAATGAGAAACCGACAGCTAATGAAATTGGAGATGAGTAATCTAGTTTTGCTGCCCAAGATGAGTGAAAGGGAGAGCACTAATACAGTATGTGATCAAAATGCAAAAGGATACGTCCTCAGAAGCAGAGAAAAATTATTCTTGGAACGTTTCTCCCTCATTGTCACCTCAGGTGCGGTTCAGAATACAGACATGCACGGGGGTACTGCACGTAACCTGCTGATTGGGGAAGTGTTTGTGGAAGAAGACAACCTCGAAGTTCAGATTGGAAATTTACAGAAGCCAAAAGAAAATTCTTTGCCAGTAACTCAAAATGTCATAATTTGACTCAAGTCCCAGCTGCAATTCTTAACTTCCTGGGGAGGGTGACAATTATCAAAGATATATATGTTTGAATTGGAAAGGCCAACTCTTTGGTATAATTTTCTTCCGCTGCATAATCGATCGATGAGTCATGACCAACCACATATGGGGGTGTGTGTATATATATATGTATATATAAAATACCATTACAAAAGATACTGTGTATGTAGTACGACTGGAGATACCGCTGAGCTTAAGAAAGTACCTGTTCCTGTCTGAGTAGGCAGCAGTCCTGACTAAAACTTAGGAACCGAACTCAGTTCTCACTCTTCTGGCATTAGGGTGCTCAATCTTGTCAGTCCAGAACATCTACAAGGCCGCCTAATGCTGGAGGATGGAAATCTTGGCACAACTGAACTCTCCACTAGATGAATAAGCTCTCTCGGCTGGACACAGCCTTACTGAGAGCCAGGAGCCAGGAGGACTCTGCAGCATAAACTCACCCAGTAGGGAGCATTGCAAGATTTACCCCTTTGCATTCCACGCGCAAAGCCCTTGGTTTGACCTTGCCTTCTCCAGCAGAAAAGCAGAGCTACAAATCCATTCCAAAGGAAAACGACAAATCATGACACTCCACCACATGTGCTTAAACCCACGGGGAGAGCCTAAAAGCCGGCACGTAAACAGATGTGAACCACGCTGCCTCGGTGAAGAGCTGCAGGGCTCTCCCATGCTCTAGTGATGACTAGAGCAGCAGAACCTAGAGAGAACACAACGGAACTGGCCTCGGTGACAGGCTGAGCATTACAGGCCTGAAACATCCCACGGGTTTTGCAGGGGGTTTTGTAGATGCAAGGCTCCACCTCACCATATCTCTGCAGAATCAAACGTCGGCCAGCTGGTAGCCAAGGCTGCTATTCGGGATGGAAAAGGAAGATTTAGTTTTGGAGAGATGGAAAGTTCCATTACAACTCTACTCATCTGCGGATATACGTCAGGCAAATTTGCAGGAAAAGACTTTTGCACTTGTTATATCTAACTGCTGTAGTTGGAAACAACACTGACAAGCTTGCCAGCACACAAGCCCTCCTTCACACCTGGATTGACCTGACCACAGAGAGTAACTTGCAGCATAAGCTTAATCATTTAAAAAGATGAGGCGTTTGATGCTCCTTCAAGCCAGCTACGAATTTTGTTCTGTTCTCGCTATGTTTCTCTATTGAATCTACTGCTTCAGTCCTTCATAACTCTGAGACAGGAGCAGACCATTGCTTCACAAGACCAGGATGATCTCAGAAGGCTTTTGTTCTGTGGAGCTGCAGGGGTGGCTGCCACCAATCCACTATTAGCAATGATCACCTGCAGCAACCCAGAAGTTCTTCTCTCTTTTGCCCCCAACGGTTCTTTGTTCTCCATCTGCACCTGCTGAGCTGGACGTTCTCTTCAGCAGAACTGTATTTCAAAAAGGTGTTGTCCAGACATTTACATTTGTACATCTGTGACTTGAGCTAGTTTTTCCTTAATTAGAAACTTCTTAAATGGGTATTTTAGTGCTTTTTAGCTGTATTTTATAACACGCAGTGCAACAACAGTTCAGTAGATACGCAGTCACTACGTTTTGTGGACAGGCTGCTTACTTAATCCAAGAGAGTGATGTCCTGAGTTTTAACAGCACATGGGAAAACACTTCTCCAGAAGACTCTACTTTGCCCTGGAGGAAGAAGATTTGTACCCGCTTGGCTCAGCGTATTTGTTACTTACTCCCCCATCACACATGACTCGTAAACCCCTAGGTTGTGTTAGAACCTTCATGAGCTTCAGTCTGGTTGCATAGAAGTTGCAGCATTTCATATAATATGGACAAGCCCTGGATGTACCAAGCTTGCCTGAATTTATCAAACAGTAAATTCATTCTATGCACACACGTATGGTGTTTGCATCCAGGAAAGTTGCTAATATGTCGGACTTCAGAGTGCCTCCTCTGCTCTCTGGACAATAACGACCAGGACATCCACTCTCTGCTGGTGTGATTCGCACACAGCCTAAGCAGCCATGCAGAGCATGGCTGAGAGTTATCCCTGGGACCAGGGCGGGCATCTCCAGCTCTGTCAGTGTGCTCTTTGCAGGGTCTAGGTAGCCCAGATTTGGTTTCATCTGTCCTGAAAGCAACACAGAGCTTCCAGCAAAGGATGAGAGAAAAAACCTCTGGTGTAGAGCCAATTGCAAAACTCCTGTTTGGGAGGCAGAGGGAGGGGGGAGTATAGACCCATCCCCGTAATATTTCAGCATTACCTCAAAAATCAGTCTGGGCTCCTAAAATGACTTCCTGGTGACGGAATAGCTGCAGCATATGCTTTTAGCTACAATGAAATATTTACAGTTTGCAGTTCTCCCACTTCTTTCCACGCAGCCCTCAGACAGGTGTGAATAAATACAAACGTACCATTGTGAGGAGCATGGAGCGGGGAGAAAAAGGCTCCCTGGAATATATTCATAGAATGTATCTTTGCAAATGCAGCCAGAACAGAAAGCTTTTTTTGTCTGTCTGACGTCACTGCTCTGACCCCTACTCTTTTGAGATGGGCTATCTGCTCATTTTCCACCATCTAATAACAAAAAAGAGACGTCAGCTGAACTGAGAAATACTGTCAAGCAAGCCGCCCCGTTGTCTTATCTGCTAATGCAGCACTAATGTGGCGTGGCATCATTATCATCCCTGTGCTCCACGTCCACTGCCTCTGCGCCTGCTGCTTGTAAGCTCTAGCTGCTGCAGCTATTGAAGAAGGGGTTTTTTTTCGCCTGTTCCCACTCCCGCTCAACAAGCGTTGTAATAATTTCTTCAATCAACAAGATAATCTGGGAACATCGTTTCTAGGAGAGCTGATGGCAGTATGGACTGTTAGACCCGCCTCAGCCTGGCTGAAAGCGCAAGGAAAGGCCCAGTCACCAAAGGAAAAGACAAGATGATGGCACAGCTGCCGGGACGAGGACAGGGCGGTGGCAGCAAGCTATAAACAGCTCACAGTGACGGCCGGTCAGGCTCTGTTTCTCATCTCAGTAATGGGTGGTTTATTGGTGGTCATCAGTGACCATTCCTGAACAAGCTCTGCTGGAACTACTTTCATTGGCACCTGCATAAAAATACAGTCAAGACCCAGCGTATGCAGCAGCCACCACCTGAGCCCCCTACGCTGACAGTCTCCGGGGTTACTGTGCAGTAGAACTGTAGCTCTGGATCCAGTTTAGCTTTGTTCCTCATTTTGTCATTCAAACCAGACTGGAGATTCTTGGAAGAAAGAGTTAAAAGCATGTGCTCAGTTCTCACATAAATGTTTCCCAATGGCAAAGAAAGGCTGGTTTAGGTAATACTGTGTTCACCTGCAGCACCTTTTGGAGATGAAAAAGAGCAAGACCCATGAATCATAGAACCGTTTAGGTTGGAAAAGACCTTTACCATCAGAGTCCGCCCGTTCCTCCAGCACTGCCAGGTCCCCACTAACCCCTGTCCCTCAGCACCACCTCGACACGTCTGTTAAACCCCTCCAGGGATGGGGACTCCACCACTGCCTGGACAACCCTTTCAGGGAAGAATATTTTCCTCATGTCCAACCTAAACCTGCCCTCGCGTAACTTGAGGCCGTTTCCTCTCATCCTGTCTCTTGTTACTTGGGAGAAGAAACCAACGCCCAGCTCAATACCCACCTCGCTACAACCTCCCAGAGTTAATTTCCAAACTCTAGTAAATATGGAGAGATTCAAAGCCAAATTCCCTGCAGCTACAGAACACTGCGAAGAGGAACACAAGGAAGTGTGCCCCAAGGGCACCAAACACACCCTTTCGCAGTCATTTGCACAAGTGGGACCAAAAAGAGAGCTCCCAACGGGCGAGGAGCGGTGACGCTGGTGTGCCTGGCAGTGACGCTGGTGTGCCTGCGCTCTGTGGAAAGGGAACAAGCTTTCAGGCATCTCTCCTTCCTCAGACCTTCAGTGGAGAAAGTGAGCCAGCAAATCCCGTAGTCTGAGCCACCTGGATGGTTGAAGGGCAGAGAAGGAGAAACATTTCTACAAGCAAAAGGTCTTGCTAAATGTACCGTTTTAAAATGATGGAGACCAAGCATTACAGACCGCAACGGCAGTAAAAATCACAGTTTACCTCTGTCATGTTCCTGCACAAGTCAGGCCTGCTCCTAGCATCCTTCACTGCCGCTTCTGTGCAGACAGTCTCTTGACAAAATGCCTGCCTCGGCTGAGCAGTAACGCGGGCTATTTTATGGGGAGGAAGAAATGCCGTACAGAATAAAGAAATCTTCATAGAAAGAAAGGGGCAGGGAGCTTCCCCTGACAATGATAATAACCAGGATAGTCTGCAGATAAAACAAAGACGCAAAGCCAAACCCTAGTTCATTAAGAGAGCTCAGGAAAGAGCCAAGCCCTGCGAACTGGACAGTTTGGGAAGACCCGCAGAAAGGCTGGAGGAGATAAACACACATTCGTTTAATATGGAAGAACGTTGTTTCCAAGAGAATTAAGCATGCGAATCTAAAAGGCACAAAAAAGTGCTGCACAGATGCAAAGCAGGATTGAAGAGGAGTAACACTGTCAGACTGCTTGTGAGTAAAGAAATGCACAGGACGCCGATACTTGCTTCTGTTAATGCCCTGATAAGGTTCCCGAATAATATCTCCAGTATAAAACTTTCGTATTCAACTCCCAGATCATTTTTACAGAGAATTGGGTCAGAGATTTATAGGAGAAACCACGTAATTTCTTCATCTTTGTATACCTACATCGTGCCCTTCAGCTACCCACAACAATATCACCCATCTCTGACGTGGCTTTTCAGATCTAAAAGTACTTTTTAAAGGACAGCCTCTGCCCACAGCTGCTCCCCACCGCACTGGCAGCCACCGGCTTATCAGGAATACTGCAGTCTCTCTTCCTTGGGCTCACCTCTGAAGTCTGCAGACCTCCTGCCCCGTGATCTCGCAGTGGAAGCCTTCTGGCAGCCTTTTCCAACCTCAGGGCAGTGACTTCCCTCTGCTGGGGCAGTAGTTCTGTCCCATGAAAGGATGCACAAGAAATGATGATAAAAAAGGGAAAATTCCCACCTTACAAGAGAAACGCCTTATTTTAAATATTCCGCAGGGCTACTCTGCCGCATGCTGAAAAAAACGTTATCTTGGAAATCGGCCCCTGGACTTCCTGAGGGGAACTTCTCACGGGGGCATAGGATGCTTTTTGCTTCTTCCCCAAGTTCTTGTCTGCAGTATAACTTAACATTGCTGCTTTTTTTAAATTTATTTTCTTTCTTTGAGACACTATTCTAACATTTTCTCCCATTTTCTTTTGGATTTAATTTTGCTGTTTGCTCCTCTGTTCGGTTAAGCGTTCATTCAATACATCTCGGCTTTCTAGAGACATCTGAGGTGAGGCTCGTCAGTTTTTCTTCAGAAGAGATTTATTTTGCGTGCTCTCGGTTGCAGGCTCTGAGGGAACTGCAGGGGGTTCATGTTTAAATTGAGCTGTGTTCCTCTGGCTGCAGGAGTGGGCCTGTGCAATGGAAATGCACAAATCCATAAATAAGGCTTGGCACGATTTCACTGCTCTACTTAATGCCGACATTTGCAAGCGCTGTTTTCCCAAACCTCTTGCTTCCAAATTCCTGCACCTGCTAATTTGTTAATTCTGTTTTCAGTGAGTTTAGGCTTGTGTATTCTTAATTATGCTAATGGAGAATAAACTATTTAAAATATTAATGTTTTGCAAACTTAAAAAAGAAAACAGTGAACAAATACCTTGCCCCCGGGTCTGTCTCCTCTGTTGGATTCACAGATCAGGCCAGGGCATTACCTCTTCTCTTCCAAGTTCTCCTGCGTGAATGTCCTGTCCTCCCTTTCTCCCTCCTCCTCCCTCTCAGGTCTCTTCTGACACAGCTTCACTTTCCCCCTTTTCTGTCTGATCTCTGCTGAGAGGAAGAGCTTGATCTTGCAGGTTAATGAAAATCACCCCTGAAGTGGTAATTACCACGGCTGTCTCTGCTAGTTTTCTTTTCCTCTCTTGATACTGACCTCCTCTCCCCTCCAAGGCTCTGTAAAGGCTCTTTGCTTCTGCTCTCTTCCAACTAGATCTCGAAACTGGTGTCTGGAACCTGCTGGGAGTTGCTGGGGTACCACAGGTCTCTGTCTTCCTCACGTCCTTTGGGCATCTCTCAGCTCTCTCTGCCAGACAGGAGAGTTTTACTTCTGGCAAAGGCATGAGGCATGAGACAATGTGTGGTCCCTACAAGGCGGTAGCTGTGGCCTCTCCTCCCCATGCACCTACAATTTTAATGCTCTGCTCTTCTGCTTTCCGTGAGCATCGCTTTGCAGAGTTGGGTTACATTTTCCTGGCTTCTACCTAAAATGTAGGTCAGATTGTGGTAGCCATACATCAAAATTGTGATCTACTGCACGTGAAAGGAATAGCGAGCACTGAACCTAAAGGTGACTAATTGCTTAATTTACACAAACAACATCTACCTGCAGAATGTCTTTGTTCTTGGTTTCTTGGGGTGTCTTCCTATATGTGCATTCCTGCTGCACCTCGAGCTGTGCTTTTTACGCACCTCTCCTCCCTGGATGTCTCCGCAGAGCTGCTAAAGCACAGCTATGCAACACGTAGGGTATCGTTCTCACCATCTCCCTGACAAGGCAGCATTGTTTCTTACAGTACAGATGGCTGACACGAGCCCCATCTCCACCAATGGAGCAGCAATGCACTATCTGCAAAGTGACTCTGAAAGCAACTCTTCTGGCACGAAGATTGAGATTGAGGATAAGCCACACCACGCAGTCAGGGCTGAGCAGCCCATGTGAGCAGTATCACTCTCAGCAGCGTATCAAGGCGTTGTTCCACCCCTGGAGAGCCGTTTTCCCCAGGGTTGTGTGCTCTCCAGAGCTGTTCGCAGCCTGCATGACTAGACTACTCCAGATTACAGATATGCCATGCTTGTCACTTCCTTGCGAGTCTAGCCACATTCGCTGGGGTTTATTTTCAGCCCTAAGCTTTGGGAGTTCAATAATTACATGAGAATGTGTTCTTCTGAAAAAAAAAAAGTTTCTAGCCTCTAGGGTGTGAAGTAAAGAGTGTGAGTCACTGAGTGAACTTCATTGAGGCAGCAACCAGACAGCAAGTGTCCCACATTCTCTAGGTTTAAAAATGTCATTATCTTTGAGTCAAACTTTGTAGATCTGAGATGCAGGGTGAAGATGGGAGAAATGGGGCTTTGGAGCCCATGGACTTGGCAGGACTCTGGCTGCTTGATTCGGGCATGCCAGACTTCCTCTGCAGGCCACGGCACCAACTTCTCTGTAAGCCCTTTCCTAGGTGGAAGAAAAAAACCAACAAAAAAACCAGCAAGGGATGTCTTTGTGCTCTGCTCTGGTCCCAGGCAGGTCAGGGCAACGGTGGCATTTTGTACACTGACTCATGCCCGCACACTTTAAGGATTGTCTGCTCTGTAATTCAGAAAACAAAAAGGCTGTCATCAGTCAGACAACACAGTGCAGAAGCTTCGCTGGGTATTCTCCATGAAGACAGTTTAGTATGTCCAGTAAATCACACCAGCCTTGGTCACAAGTAGCGTGAGAGGATCCCTCTGACTCAGCCAGATGAAACTGCCACCAATTTACCACCACTTTTGGCAGAGGAGAAATGCATTTCCATACATGCCTACTTAGAGCCAAGGCCGGCTGAAGCTTCTCTCCCCCAAGACACTCCTAGTACTGCCATGCAGAGCTTAAAAGCAGCTCAGAAAATCTATTGCCCACCAGACAACTTTATTTCAGCACAGTCATAACTGTGGCGGTAGACAGAAATGCAAACAGCGTGTTTATTACCAGACAGGCGCTATTTTCACATTTCCTTCCTTTTTCTGTACAGCCCTAGGCCTCAGAGCCCTCCTCCCACACATCCCTGCTTACCAGCACAACTGGTTCGGAGGCACGACCGAACTCCAACAGGCAGCCTGCGGCCAGCTCACACCTTAACCACCGACTGACGGCTGAACTACGTACGCGTGGAGGACTGTAGAGCAGAGCGAGGCTCCAGGGTAGCCCAGCTGTTCTCCCTGCTGATGTTTTCACTACATCAAGGCACTGGAGCAGCAGCTGCGTGGTGATGATGCACTGCTAGTCCCTTCTGACAGGCACCGTTTTCTCAAATCCCCCTTTTCTTTTGCCCTTCACTTGCTTTTTTTCCTTTTGATTTCTTATCTGAAAGTTTCCATCTACAATGGCTGTGAAGAAAATCTGAAAATGGGGGTATCTGATGCTTAGACAGGTACAGCAATTAGCAGAAAGGAACAAAAGGCTCTGAGAGGTTTGAACAGTCCCATCCCTCTTTGTGAGGGGCTAATTCACACAGAATCACACAATCATCTGGCTGGAAGAGACCTTTAAGATCATCATTCTGGGGCATGATCATCAAGGCATCAACGCTGATTGCAATTCCAGTCCTTACACAAGAGAGGAGAGGGAAAGTTACTGGTTTGCATCATCCACCCTTCCTACCTCCACGCTTGGGTGAGGTTTGAAGACACCCTCACCTGTTTTGCCCCAAATAAAAGGGGCCGCATGAACAAAATTTGTACAAGAAGTGAAAAGAAAGGGAGCGATGCCCAAGGTGTTCGTCGAACCACAGGAAACACACAGAGAATTTAAATAACCCTGCAAACTGCTGGAAGGACCACTGCAGACGTCAGACATCACTCAGATGCCACTTCAGCCAGAATATGTTACTTTAATGAGCAGAGCCTGGAGAGGCACTTCCACCTTTTGCTCGCTCGGTCTGACCCCGTCCTGGACTCTGAACTACCTCCTGCTGCGAACAGTGCTCATGACGTACTCCTGCCCTCTGACAGTTATGTCCAGAGGAGCAGGTCTTGTGACGCTGACTGGAGAAATGGGTACCAAGCCAAGATCCCCACGGTCTAGCTACCCAAGGCTTAGCTTTCTGCAGACCTCCAGAGCTGTCAGGAGGGCTGGGGATGACCTTGGGCATGACTGCAGAAACAGCATAACCACGTCAGCCGAGTTTCTCACAGATCATCAGGTCTACAGCAAAACAAGCAGAATTAATGTGTGGGAGATGAGATTAGTCCCCAGCTCTGCTCTGACTTTGGCCTCTCATGTCAGTTATGTGAGGGGTCTGGTGGGTCCCCCCAGAATCAGGTCTGTCTGTTATATACTCCATCAAATGTGGCAAAATAAAGGGTGGGTAAGATCCTTGGGGTGCCTGAGAGCTTCTCTGGGGTTGAAAAGAAATCAGGATCCTAGCTGGGAGTTTCAGCAGCAGCATTTGATCCACCTGACAGCCACATCCCGGTGACGGGGCAAACTGGGGACTTCGCCACTGCCTTTCTGGTGCACCTTTGGGCAAGCGGTTTTTTTCAGACCTGCACTTCTCTTTGGTTTTAGAGTATATGGCATCACCAGTGGCTACAGGTAAGGACACCAAGAGGCCCTGGTCGTGGTTGCTGTAACAGGAGTGTGTTCTGTTCCCAGAATTACTTTTTTGCCTTTTCTCCCAGTTCTAGTAACTTCCTGTCACTGCACAGCTCTCCTTTTCAAGACTGCCAGCACTGTTCTTTCCAGACACATAAAGCGGATAAAGTGTCTGATTAAAAAACAGATCCAAAAGGCTAAGCCCAGCTTGTAAAACAAACAACTGGCAAAATGTTACATCAAGACCTGGGGATTTTTTTCACTTACACTTTCATTGGGCATAATGACCATGTACAGTTCTATAATTTCAAGCTCTACGGTTAGTTTTACACTTTTTTTCCCCATCTAATTAGTTGTTAGCATTCTTGAACACTGTTCATTAAATTTTATTACCCACAATCAAGTTTTCACAACAGAGTAGTAAAAATGACTGTGAAAAGAATATCCATGGAAGACGTGACATGTTACATGCATCATTGCAAGGGGAAATTGGGACTTTCCTCAAAATCTGAGCTGTTCCTAGATGGACTGCATGACTGAAAGTCGTGAGCCTGATTTTGCTTGGGGATACGCTGTCACAAATCTAAGATTAATTTTTTGACTCTTTAGAATAACCCTGCATCCTTACTGGCTTAATTACATACAGGACTTAATTTAGCTTCAAGAGAAGTATTCAGGCCCACAATTTTCTCAAGACCATCTCATTTTTCAGGTCCACAATAAAAGAATGGTTTTGTATTTAGTAACTAGGTTCAGCTAGCACATGCATGAAAAAATAAATAATGAATTTTTTACACCCATGAACTAAGGTGAAATTCTTCTCAACGTCCTGAGGTTACGTTTCCTAGGCTCTGTGTTCTGAAGTGCCAGGATGGACCAGAAGTATCTTTTTGTTCAATGGTACAGTACTTGCAGCCTAGATCTCCCCTCAGCTTATTCAGTCCCGGTTTCTCTGAGCTTTTCATCCCCTGCCCATCACACACCTCTGCACAGCTCTGCTTTCTAGATTCAGCACCGACCGTCCCGTGCCCTGTGCCTCTGAGGAGCCCCTGCATTCTTTCAGCTGGATTTAGCTGTCACTGAAGATCACTTCTCAGTTTGGTCTAAAATGCATTAGGCAAGTTGCTTGCTCTTTGCTTTCTTGTCTGCACACCCTTGGCCCTACAGATCTGGCTCCTTCCTTCCAGAGCTACAGTTCAGGTCCATCTTCACTGATTTCTGACCAAAACACAGTAGTCAACCACAAATGCTGTTCTCCTGGGCAGCGTCTCCAGCCAGAACAGCAGCCTGCAGAAGCTGAACCCAACAGCCACATACACATTCTCCAGCTTTCATACAGGCATATGCAAGCATGGAAAACTACAGGGCACCAGCCACATCCACAAAGGGTTCCCTGGTTTTTGGTAGTGGCCAAGGTAACCATTCACCTATTTGGCTCTATCTACGTGAGCACAAGTACAACCTTTCTCCACACAATGAGCAAGGGTTGCTGCTGCCGCTGCTCGTCCTGCGGCTCCCGGGGCAAGGTACTCATCCGCTCCTTTGTCAGCCTTTCTCCTTGCAAGAGGGGTGTTCTAGCTGGAGTGAGAAGCAGTGCATCTCTTAAATGTCTCAGATCAGTCTCATGCACTCAGGAATTTCCCCTGTCTCCTAAAAGACACACTCAAAGTCTTCTGCAATTAATTCATTCCATGGGGAGAATCAGTGATGAAGCAGGAAGGCTACGAGCCCTGGGCTCTACCCATATTATCAGGGTGACTCAGCCCTTCCCTCCGCCCGGCTTTTTCTCCAAGCTCTGCCTTAAAATCATTAAAGGCACTGCTTGCTGCTGACCTGCCTGGCCCTGGCCCACTGTCGTGCATCCCACCCTGTGCTAGCTGTGTCCCAGTTGTTCTCTTTGATGCCAGCTTGCCTCCTGCCCACATGCTCTTGCAACGGGAAGCAGGGCACTACAACCCTTGTGCCTCTCCCCACGGCCCAGCCTTGAGGCTCCGAGTGGCATTTATTCAGAGTACGCAGTTTGGAGGGAGGCCAAGTTGCAGATGCTTTTCTACCTCAAGTCTTTCTTTTTCCTCCTAGTGCTCTGGATTTTCTTTCATCCCTGAGGTGTCGCAGAACAGTCCACCCTCGCGCAGTCATGGATGAGTTATTTTCCTTGTCAAAATCAAAATGTTTTGCTAAGGGTATATTCAGGGCCTTGAAATATTGTTGTTTTCAGTGAGGATTATTGCCCAGTTTCCCTTTATTTGTGCTTTGAGTTTTCTGTGGTGCTTTTAATGACAGCAGCACTCAAGCTGACTCTGAATGTGCTGGGTCAGGTAAAGCGAACGGTGCCCCACGCGGTTAGCGAGACGCCCTCTGAAGCCAACGAACCTGCTCAACATACCATGGTAACAGGAACACCAGCCCCAAACCTCTGCTGACTTAGTCGAGATACCATGCATCACCGTCAAGGGGAGCTGCAGGAGTGAGGGGTCAGGGTGAAAGAAACTGGACTCCCGGGGAGGTTTAGGAAAAGTTTCTTTACCCAAAAGATTGTCAAGCCCTGGAACAGGCTGCCCAGGGCAGTGGTGGAGTCCCCATCCCTGGAGGGGTTTAAAAGACATGTAGATGTGGTGCTGAGGACACGGTTTAGTGGTGACTTGGCAGTGCTGGGTTAATGGTCGGACACGATGCTCTCAAAGGTCTTTTCCAACAAAAATGATTTTGTGATTCCAAGAATTCTCCTGTATTTCAGGTGAGCTACTGAGTCTCCATGTAAATCCTCAGCAGGACAGTCCAGGGTGTTACACCGTGAGTATTTCCCAGTGTCTGGCTATACTGGTTTCACAAATGTTACTCTGCCGACATTTCAGGTTGAAGAAGTCAAATGCCGTCCACATGTTTCCCAAATTTCATTCTGGACTTCAACTTTCTCTAAAAGAAAACGAGGGGCAGGGACAGCTTTGCGCACTCTGGCTGGTGTAGTGTTTGACAAGAGCTACGCTCCCAAAGCCCCTGCCCCAGCCAGCGAACCAGCCAGCCTCCTAAATCTGGGGTTGACAATGAAGCCGTTTGTTTGTCATCTCAAGGCTGAAGAGGACTGACATTTCTGTTGCGGTGCAGTAAAAGGTTAGCACTTGCATAAGCCGATAAATGTGAAGTCAAGGTGACTTGAATTCATGTACGACATTAGCATAGGACTGCAAATCCTTAAAGCACGCGGAGACGCCTAAGTAAGCAATGTACGCAACAACGGCATCGCAGCTGGGAGCGTCTCAGGGTAAATCCTCCCTTTACGCACGTAAAATGCGGGACAAAATCCTATGGTGTGTTTGCAGTCGGGTAGGCTCCGGGCGAAGCCACAGAACAGCCCACCACTGAGGTACGGGGGACGAATCGTGCCCGTTAACATGGGAGACACCTTTTCCACGATATTATTACTTTCCATTAAGTTGAACAAGAAGACCCAGGTTCTGGAAAC
This sequence comes from Bucorvus abyssinicus, assembly GCA_009769605.1. Classification (NCBI taxonomy): domain Eukaryota; kingdom Metazoa; phylum Chordata; class Aves; order Bucerotiformes; family Bucorvidae; genus Bucorvus; species Bucorvus abyssinicus. Next base: position 2,836,988 of record CM020039.1, on the reverse strand, counting down.
AGTGTCTCACTGTAACGCCTGCATGATTGGATGAATAAATCTGGTTTAATTAAATGCATTTTTTATAGTAGGCTGTAACAAAATATTGTCGGAAAGGGAGAAGCTGATAGCTGGCTTTGCGATTTCAAGTAACCTTCTCCTAATTAAGTCTGTATATGTGTGTATATATATATATATATGTATGTCATCCTAGTGCACGAAAATACTTAGAGCTCTCCTTTCTTTCAACCTCCTTTTCTGTTTCCCTTTCTAGGGTTAGTTATTAATTTACTATGCTCTTTCTTCACATTACTTCAACCAAAGCCGAGATTGTTTCAGATGCATCTTACACACAGAATTTCATTCTGCTCATGCAGATTCACTTGTCCTGCTGACTTCAGTGACATAATTCCTAATTGTACAGGTAAAACCAAAAAGAGAAACCACTGCTCTGGACTCCTTCCTGCTTCGTTACACTGGGCTGATGCCGTAGACTAGACTCACCAAATTAAAATTCTCCTCTAACTCAGCAGGGAAGGGATTGCAAAGCTTTGGTAGCACATGAAAGTTATCTCCATGCTTTGCTTCTCTTTTCATGCACCACCGCTGTCGCCTACCTCTTGCTGTTACCGAACTTCCTCAGTTCTTAGCCCCAAAGCCAGTGACGTTTTGAGTTAGTCTATTGTCACTCTCACTTTCAGGCTCTATCTTCCCTACTCAGCACCCCCAAAAAAAGCAAGAGAAGAGAACAAGTGCCAGTTTAGGAGTATGACTTTATCCATGTGTCACCAGTGCTTTGCTGGGCTCGGATGTGTGCAGCAGGGGAGCTCTGGGACCAAATAAAGCACAGATTTGCAGGACCATCTCCTGGCCCTGTGCATACCTGTAGGCAGAAACAGGGTGTCTGGGTAACAGGAAACTTTGGAGGGTGCTCTGCAAAGACTGTACTGACATTGCCCAGGAGGGTAAAGAAGATGTTCAGGTCACGGTATGTTCCTGGGCTGTAACAAATACAGGTAGGATTCTTTACTGGAACTATCACGTGCAATTGGCTTCTAATATTTCCTATGGGCTAAATCTATGGTTTTCTGCCCCATAAGGTCTTTCCATCTACCCAGACATGAAGGGCACTGCCAGCACTGCTACGAACACATACTAGGCTGGTCTAATGTGAACAGATGACTGGCTTTCCACCAGGAACAGCCCATTACTTTGTAGTTCATCCGTTCCCATGGACCTGGGCACTCTTGCAAAGTACAACCATTCTCCAAACATCTATGAAAATAAAGATGGTCAAACTAAAAAACCTTTTGGCATCCACACACCCCTCTGTGTCTCCAGCATCCTTGCTGCACAGAAGTGGTCCATCTAGGCTGAGGAGGCTATATCCAGGGTCCATTTTTTGTGTGAGACAGGTTCTCTTTAGCACCAACCTGACGTTCTTGATAATGATAATTGATCCATATGGATTCAACACAAGTGTTGGATAAAAAACCAGTAGATCAGGCCTCTGGATCCAAACCAAGATTAAAAAAGAATTAATTTAAATGAGAGAAGAGTAGGTCTACTTATGTGTTGGTTCATTTGGAGACAAACCAGTACTTTGGAATAGCTTCACTTATCCATGATATTTATAAATGATCTTTCCTATAAAAGACTTTACTTCCGCTGAAGAGAAGACCTGCCCATATTCTGCACTTTTCCTATTGGCAGATTAGAATTCAGTCATTTACCCCTGCTTTGGGCTGACCTTAGCAACAGTAAGAATGAAACCTACGTAATGGAGAAAAAAGACGGCACCACAGCTTGGTCCATTCCCCATCATCCAGCAAGACAGAGGCAAGGAATCAACCTGCACACTTCTACAAACTTCTACAGGAGCTGCTTCTACAAAGTCTTGCTTGGATCCTCCACCTAAGAGTGCTTCATAATTATTTCATAAACATCCTACTCTATGTCCCTTTCTTCCCAACTGCCAGTCCCATTTTAGCACGTGCTGGACACGTTCAACATTGAGTTTAAGCTGGTCCTAACAACACAATGTGTGCACGTGCAACCACTCCACTGTTCATGGTCTCTTTGCGGGATGTGGGCTGGGCTTTGTGCCCCCCTGTCTGAAGTCTCAGTTCTTTATGACTTGATTCCCCATTTAGTACTCACAAAGGTGTATTGTATACGTTGGGGCTAAGAAAGATGATTAAAATGGGAATCCATCCATCACGAAATCTACACAGCACGTTGGTATCCCTCACATAACCACATTATTAGTAGCACACTGTTCTTTTGCTTCTGAATTAATAAACAGAACTCAGTGACAGCTTTGTGTGGCACAGCACCAAGGAAGCAAAAGACCTGGCTTTGACTTCTCGATCTTGCGTGATCATGGGTATGCCGCTGTGTTTCTCCCTCCTTGTCTGCAAAATGGGTGATGATGCTGCTAATCTACCCTAACCCCATGTTAAGAGGCTCAATCCATAAAGCCGATTTAAACAGCAACTGCAATATGGGCACAGTATTAATACCATTTAACACACTTCAGATTTCCCAGAAAAGAGCAAGAACTAAAAGCCTAATTCTATTTCTTTTGAACTCTGCATTCTCTTCATAATGCTTCAACATTTAAGCACAGGAACGTGCCACGGACCAGTCCCCACTGCTCTGTGACTGCACAGTGCTGCATGCCCCAGCATCTACCCACTCGTGCACAGTTATCACTTGAAATGGGAGGAAACCCCATGCTGTATATGTGTAACAGCACCCAGCTCACCAGTACTACCACGGCACTAGAAGAGAGCAGAGTCAGGCTCAAGCATCAAGTGTCTGGGTCAAGAGGAGCCACATCCTGTGGTTGCTCAGATTTTCCTACAGGCATCACAGAAAGTGAGAGACCAGTCCACAAGCCATTGCCGGCAAAAATGCGTTTGGCCAAACATCCAGGAATACCAGAGCCATTTGTAGAAACTGGATCAGATTCTGAAATGCCCATAGACAACCACAAAATCCATCTATCAATGTAGTTGTGGACAGCAGCAGATATTTGACTGTGGTCTGTGGTCTTACTCTGGTTCAGATGTAGGAACAGTCAGGCAGAGGATCCTCTCACGGCACCGCAGCCACAGTGCTGCAAGTTTGGCGGCTAAAGGACTTCAGCCAAGCAGAATAACCAGATTAAAAGACTCTGAAAGAGCACTGCCATGAAAGGGGCTACGAAGCAGGAATCATACCTCTGTGACTCTGTCTGAAGCAACTCCTTAGTTCCCTTCACCTCAGCCTGTCCCAGCACAAAACAACGGACTGAGCTTTGATCCAGCCATTTGTAACTCTGCACTCACCGAGGGCTGAGCCTGAGCACAAGCCCGAACCCCTGGGCTGAGTCAGCCCCCATTCTGGGAGGGACAGAAGGATGCTGCTGAAGAGGTCACCTTCAAAAGTCGACGGTAAAGGCAGGTGTCCCTGCTCCACATATGCACCTCCTGTCACTGAGGGGAAGCTCTGAACGCAGGAGCAGGAAAGAAAGAAAGAAAGGCTCCGATCCTAAAAAAGGGAGCACGCACCCCAGTCCTGAACTGGTCTGCTCTGCACAGGTCAGTGCCGCAGGGGAGGGAGCTCTGTAAGAGAAAGAGTAATCCAAACGCGCGTGGGAAGGTCATGGCAGCAACCCTGCTCCTTCATTACACCCCAAATACTTCACCCCGAATTTTGGTGCCATCAGCTGTTGGGCCCTAAAAAAGAATTAAAATGGCCATTCAGAGGCCAGTGAGAACAGCTGAAATAAAACACTATTCTTCAAGCCCAGATCCAAAGCTCAGTAAAGTCGGTGGGAACTTCTCCATTTCCCACTGTCGCTTCTGTCCTCACCTCATAGGTCCAGAGAGCCCATTCAGATCTCACCAGCAATTCAACCCGTGGCCAGTCCCAGGACTGGTGAAAGAGGACAGGCTGATTAGAGCCACATTTCCCTTCAGTCAGGCAAGAACTGGGAATTCTGAGACTTGAGTTTAGCCTTGGACTGGAATTGTCTCTGAGCAGGGACCAAGCAGAGCAAAGAGCTCTGACAAAGCTGATCTTTCTTTCACATAGGAAAGACCAAAGAGACTTTGGGCCAGGCCCACCCCTGTGCAGGTCGCCTGAAGCCCAGCCTTTCCTTTTCTCTCCCCAGCCCTCTGCTGAGTGATTTCAGTACCAGGCTCTTGGCTTCTCCTGATGCTTCATTTTGCATCAATAACTACAAACTTTCAGGGCTTGGTGACTCTTATGTTTGTAGGCTGGAGTGACATTTTGGCAATCGATAAGATTTTTGTAGGAAGAACCCCCCCATTTTCTGTCTGTTCCATCCATGAGTACATTCAAATCTTTGCAAAATCAGAAAGGTTTGCTAGTATTTGTGCTCCCTGACCCACTCCACAGGTGTATGGCTGGTGCAGATGAACTATTTTTGACTGGAGATTGGTCAGAAACCCTTGCATGAAGAGCTGGAAGACTTCTAAACCTCCTCTTCCTTTCATCCATTGCAGCATCCTGCATATACTCCTTTCGGCCAAGCCACCCTTCAACTTCTTTCTCTTGCCAAACTATTGCAACCAGGAGTTCATGTGGCTTCTGTGGACAGCAGTGGGTTTATTTTGGGGAGGGGTGCCTACCCTCACTAATTACAGTTTGTGCCAATAGCTAATGTGATGGCTTGTTGACTGCTGATATTCATACCCGTGTCTTTGACAGGCAAGGCGCCCACTCACCAGCTGCTCAGCCTGTTTGATTAGGTTACAGATGGGGTACAGGGAAAACTGCAGGAGATAACGTGGAAGTGAAGCCATTTTGCGCATGTGCACGCAGGACCGTAACGTATCGCTCCTCGTCACCCACTCTGTGTAATCTTAGAAGCGTGCGTGTGCGCACGCCAGCGCCGATCCCTGCACAAGGCGAAGAAGTAAGGAGAGCTGGAAAGATCATTTCAACCTTGGTACGGTTTCAAGATCAAGAGACCGACAGACCAATGTCAGAACATTTGTCCTAACATTCCATAAACACAGAACTCCAGGCTTAAACAACGCTGTGTATTTTAAGGCATACACTTGTTGTAGACCTTGAGTGTGAGGAGCCTGAAGCCCTTTTCCCAGCCACAGAGCACACCCTTGGTCTGGGTTCAGCTTGTGCCTCTTACATCTACAGCACAGAGCGGGGACTCGGTGTCTGTCAGGAACTGCGACGTGGCCATGTTGTATCTATCTCCTGTTGTGCATCCCCCTGACAGCAGGAGCTGGCAATGAGGTGTCAGCCCTGACCTCGGGGAGCTGCTTTTCCTGCTGAGGAACCTGGCGGCTGGCGGAGATCAGGGATGCTGGCTGGGCAGCCCTGTTCTCCCCAGCAACGCCTGCGGAGCCACTGGGCACAGTCAGCTCCAGATTTGGCCCTCAAAGACTCTCCCAAGAAGGAGGTTAGTCTTTGTTTTCTTGCTGAAGAAAGAAGATACTGCAGGAGAAGCAAACTTAGGAAGAATTCTTCAGAGACTCAGTCTGCTCTTCCCCAACAGAAAAGAAAAATCTGAGCAAACGATTGTCACTCTAGCCTTAAATATACTGCAGGGACTTCACATCTTTTCCTTGAACATGCTCTCCTGCCCTCTTCCGCATCCCTAGATCAGGTTTTACTTCCTTCGGCAACGTAACCTCTCCTCTACTGTTAAAAAAATCCCTTTCTTGCAGCAGTTGCTTCTCGTTGAAACAGTCTTCACAGCTGTACCCTGGGGACCCATCCCACAGCCCCTTGTCCATTTACTCAGTAACCACATCCCTGCATCTAACTCGACCTCCCCAGAGAAATGGGTGAAGAGTCAGTGACGAGGCACTGGAATCCTGGGAATCTTTATTCCTCTTGTTCCCATTAGGAACAATTTTGGGGTGTTAGGGCAATTTTATAAACCTGGAGGTCTTTCCACCTGGAAACTTTCCAATACCCCAATACACCTCAGACAGACGTTTCCATTAACTGCAGCTCCAGGCTAAGTAAGAGATCAGCACCTCCATTTCATAATGCAGCACAAACCAGTACAAACAGGACACAAAGACTGAATGAGAGAGTGGAATTATTTCATCCTCTTGTCCCAGCCAGAGCCCTGAGCCCCAAATGGCTTCATCCTCTCACACTACTTTGCCAGCACGGCTTCACACAATGAAATTCTTGCAGCTTCCTCTGTTAATCCATTAATACCTGTGAGAGAAGGCTGAAATCTCTACGCTGGTTATCATTCTGGAACCAAAATGCCCAGTAAACACTGTTCCATAAGCTCTATTCTTCCCTCGTTATTTTACTGAGTTGAAAGTGAAGTGCTGTTTTAGCAAGCTGTGTGTGTCAGTGCTGGGAGAATATGGATAGATTAGACCCCTGGTCCTTCCACCCCAGGGTGTTACCTCTGGTGACAGGCAGCAGTCTGTGTCCACTGCATTGACAGCGACTGTTCCCTTCTGCTCTCTCCCTGCATCTGGCAATTCACTGTGTAGAGAGCCAGAGGTTACATCCACACCATCGTGTTTCCTACCTGCTCTGTCTGTTGCGAACTCATCTCATCTTTCTCAACCTGCTTACGCTTTCACCCTCCACAGCATCCTGTGGTAATGAGCATTACGATTTAATTAGCAGACATGATAGGAAACATATCTGACTCTATTCAGGTGCTTAAGCTAGTCTTTCCCAGACAGCGCATCAGATTCCTCTCTAAGGATGCAAAAGGGATGCAGGACACGTGAGAGGGGCCAGGAAATTGCTCCAATTCTCACCGGAACGTGTTCACTGCACATGAAGAGGGGGAGAGACTGAGAGAAGGGAGAAAGGAAAAAGGACAAAGTAGCTTCCTGGCTTGAATCCAGAGACTGAAGTGAGAATAAATAATGATACATGTCTAATGATCTAACAGAAACACCCATAATTCCTGTTAGCAAAAACTATCCTGCTGCCTAAGTCTTGTCTCCTATCATGGCCTCTGTGACCGACACTATATAAAACCTGATGAACTCTAAAGAAAAATGGAGAAACAAGGACTGAGGTCTACACAGTCTGCTCTACCTGCTACTCTACTACATAGAGAAATACACCTTGTCTCTCCAGATCCTTCCCTTCACAGCCATCACCTCATAGAAAACACCACAGGGATGCCATACCTACGGCCACACTTCACTCTAAGGACTTCTCGTTGCTCTCCAAGACAGAAAATCTCAGGAAGAGCACAGGTTTTATGCTGAACAACTCCACACACCACCATAGCATCCTCTCTTTACCATGATGGTGAAAACGGGAGGCAGGTTAGTCAGCAGCAAGGCAGAGCTCTGGGGAACTCATCCTTGCGCAGCAGAAGGGGACCAGCCCCAGCTCTCCTCATTTCAACCCTGGATGCCAGCACATTTCTCGCTTCCCCAAGAGGGAACTTAACCTGACTTACCCTGAAAACACACTGAAGCGTAATAGAGAGCTGAAAGAGATAAAAATCCTGCCCCAGCTTTCCAGCAACTGCAGTCTCCCACACACAGAGACAGCTCCATCCTCCTAATGCCTTTTAACAGCACTGGGCCTGGGCGTTCAGAAGAGGACCTGACTGGCAAGATGCTCTGCTGCAGTGATTTGTGCTTACTGGTCATCTCCCTTGGCAGGGAAAACAAATGAGAACAGCCTCTGCCTTGCTCTGACTTTGTGCTAGAGAGTCACCTAGCTAAGAAGTAACACACAGTTGCTTCATAGCCACTGCCTTGCTCTGGTACTTCTTAACCTCAACCACAAGCTGAGTCTAGAGTTACTCATACGAACATCTCTCCAGGATCTGGGGTTCAGAACCCCCAGGAGTCCCTTGCTAGCTTGTATTTTTCCTGAGCCGGACAATGTAGAGACTACCAGCCAGACACTGCAGCATCCCGCCTCTCGGAGACAGGCAGGTTCCCAGCTCTCGTAATGGGCCATTTAGATGTGCCCAAACGCAGCTTTTTTGAGGTGAGCCTGCTCACCTTCGCACCAGACTACCAGCCCGAGCAACGGGAAAACTCCGCTTGCTTCTAACAATTGCATTCGGGCACTCCCTTCATACAGGTTCCTCTCTTTACCCAAGGGAAAAGGCTGTGGCAAATCCAGTCCTGAGATCATCATCCTGATGGTTGAGTCCTGCTGGGCTTGGTGATCCTCGCCGATCACATCATGACAAATGCCTCATCCCTGAGGTTGACTTTTCTCCGCTCCCTCATGTTCTCTCTTCTCTCTCTCTAGCCAGAAATGATTTACATGTTTGTTTACTCTGAGCTACATTCATCTGAGTCATTCAGCAACCCTCTACCCACAATCATATTACAGCAAATTTTGAATCGGAGTCTCGGCGAGTGAATTTTATGCTGTCATGAACAAGAGCGCAAGGGGCTAAATTCTGGGCCGTATTCTGCCACTAGGTTTCAAGAAGAACTGACCTGTGCTACGAACATGTCAAAATTCAACATCATCATAACCCCCTGTGTTCTACATCACTTCATAAAGAAAAGAAGGAGAAACTCCAGGCAAAGGAAGTACTCTATATTTACACCAGTGTAACAGTTAGTAGGATTTAGCTCATTTTGTACAAATACTACTGTACTTGTAGGAATAATCTTTTCTGTTTCAAACTAATTTTAGCCACCCTTGAGTGGTGATTATCAAGCTCTTCCATCTGTTGTAAGAAAAAAAAAATATTTGCACACAGCTTTTGTGAATTTTCTCCTGAGATATGTTTTCAAGAACTCTCTCTCTCGAAAAACAATGTAATCATATTATTAGCAAGACTCATAACTCAGCTGACAAGACCTTGTCTATTAAATCCACAACATGAGAAAAACCTCAGATTTGACATTCTAAGAATTTTTTCTAAAGTCGTCTGAAAATAAACCTTTGCAAAAAGCAATTTAATCACAGAATTTTGTGTCTTGCCCTCTCACAGATGCAATTCTGAGGAGGAGCTATCCAGAGATTCTACCAAAGCAGACGGTGGTTAAGAAAAATAACAACGCCTTTTAAAAAATATACGACAAAACCAACGAGATTTCAGTATGTTAGAACAAAAGCAATGCCCACCAAAATAGAGTTCTCTCAGAAACCCAGGAATAAAAATAAGGAATACTGTTAATGTTCTGTGTCCTTGCAAGACGAATTCAAACTGATCAGAGCTCAGTCTCAAACTCAAGTCCTCTTCCATCTTGTTTCTTTTCACGGCTTAAAAAAAGGCCAGCACCTGGCCCTTGTTCTTTACTTTGAATGCTAGAAATGTGCCCTGTAGCAGAACAGTTCTTGCCTAGGAAGATCTGCTCCTAGCTGATGGCGTCTTGATCACTGTTATACCTCCGAATAGAAGTACAACAGGACGGAACAGCAAAGCCGCCCCACAGAGACCAGTGGACTCACAGTGGGCCAGCTGGACATCACGGTCGGGTCTTCATCCACCCCTTACAGCTTCAACGGCCTAGGACTGAAGCGTTCCTGCAGCCGATAATTACTGCCAAAGTTACATGGGGAGAAACCAGGGGTAAATATTCATGGGCAGAACAAAGAGCGACACGTCTGGTAACACCCAAATGTGACTTTTTTTTTTCTTTTCTTGAGATTTGACACTAGATTTCTTTACAGGGGAGTATTACTCAAGAAAACAGTTCCTCTAGTCTGCCTTGGAGCTGCCTGAAAAAGACGTTTGGCTGCAGTTTCAATAAACTGCCTAAAGAGACTGCTTTAATTTCTGAAAGGCATTTTTAAAACAGCAATATAGTAATTTGCATTTACACAGACCCTCCCGGGCTGCAAAGTGTTTTTCAGGGGCTTCTGAGGAGCTTCACACAGCCCTGAGAAACAGTAACGCAGGATAAGCCGTAGAAGGCAAGCAATGCCGAAGGAGACTGAGCCACTTGCCCGGGCTCGGGCAGGATGTCCACAGAACAGAAGCAAATAACCCTCCTCAGTTCTTCCCCCACGGGGACACGCACACAGAGGCACTGGAACCATCCTCTTGCCAAAAATCTGCCATCTCCCCTTGCTTCGGCACAGGGCGCCGCATTACATAAGCTGCTTGCAAGGAGCTGCACCTGACAGGGAACTTAGGGTTTACATTAGACCAGCAGGAAGATGAAATATTTTTCCATGATACCGTGGAAAAGTTAAGAGGAAGTGATCGAACGGGCTGGAAGTTCCAAGCGACGTCGCTCCTTGCAGCGAGAACGCAAGACTTCATACATGACTGTTCAACCATGCTACCTACCGCACGGAGAGCGGGAGACTTGCACATCACCATATTCATAACCATGACTAACAAATCTCTTGTCAATGCCACCAAAAATATCACAACAGCAGAATGTTTTTACACCGAGGAGACCACTGAAGGCACGGCTCCATAGTAAACAAATGAACTTACGGAGAGTCCTGAAAAACCAGCCCTGACTTTTTTTTTTTTTTTTTTTTTTTTTGGCTGCGGAATTTGATAAACTAGAGCCTGCATGATGCCCGATAGCCTGTGGACCGAGCGGACCAGAAATGAGGCATTTCTTCTGCGAGCACCACGGCAGAGAACCCCCCCTCCGCTAGCATCGCCACCTCCCCCGTGCCGAGGGCTCGGGGGTCAGCGAGCCCACTCCCAGCCAGGTCCAAGATGCCCTAATTAATAACGATTTAACCCGAGCGGGAGCGGGTGCGGGTGGCGGACACGGTACGCGCTGTCATTTAGCGCAAGGACAGCGAGAATTCGGCACCGGTCCCGCCGGTGCCGGCAGCTCCCGCGGGGGAGCGCGGCCCCGCCGCCCGCCCGCCCGGGGGCCCGGGCCCTGGGGCACGGCGGCCGCTCCGGCGCTGCCAACTTCACCGCGAGAAACTCTCCGAGCCGGGGCAAGGGGATGCTTGCGCCTGCGGCGAGGGGGGCCCGGGGATGGAAAGCAGCGGCCCCCGCCACACGCGGCCGAGGACACGGGGCGAGGGGAGCGTTGAAGAGCCGCGGTTCAAGTTCGGGCAGCGCCCAGAGGGAACCGAGGGGGCTCCTTAGCCCCGTCCTCCCGCCTGGCCCCCGCCGCGGCGGGGCCGCTCCCCGCGCAAGGTGCGCGCCCGCCTGCCGCCCCGTGGGCCCCTCCCGCCCCCGCGGAGCCGCTCACCTCCGCGCCGCTCCGTCAGGCTCTACATGCCGGGGTGCCCGCGGGCCCGGCGCGCCGGGCCGCGCCGTTCATTTGTAATCCGCTCCGCGCCGAGCGCCGCGGGGGGCGGGAGCCCCCATGCCGCCCCGCCCGCGCCGCCCAGCCGGTGCCCAGCCCGAGGCGGGAGCGCTACGCCGCTGCCGGCGGCGCGGAGCCGCGGGGCCGGCGGCAGGCAGGGCAGGGCGGGCGCGGCATCGCGCTCCTCGCCCCGGCAGCGGGCAGGCGCCGGGCAGGGCTGCGAGCCGCGTCCAAAACAACGACAAAAAAAAAAAAAAAAAGCCGGGTCTCCGCGGTGCTCCCTGCCGCCCCCGCCGCCTCCGACCGGCCCTCGGCGGCAGCCGGGCCCGAGCCGAAGCGGAGCGTCGCGCCCAAGGCACAGGCAGCGCCCCTCGCACGCACGGGTACAGCCTCCCCTCGCACACCACGGGGATGCACCCTCCCTCCCTCCCCTCCCTCCCGGGGCTGCAGCCGCCCCTGACACACGGCAACGCACACGCATCCTGCCCTCACACGCTCGGGGCGTGCAGCCGCCCCTCGCACACTCACACAGACACCGACATCCTGCCCTCGCACACAATCGCGCACACACACACACACACTGCCTGCTCCCTCATACACCCCCCCTCCCCTTACACACAAACACACACGACACAGCCTCCCCTCGCACACCCTCCACACCCCCACACTCACACCCCCCCACACACCCACCCACACCCTCGCCACGCTCCCTCACACCCCAGACCCCGCCGGGCTGCGCCTGCCGCGGGGGGTCTGAGGCCCGGCGGTACCCTCTGTCCCGGGCGCTCCTGGCATAGTGAGAGCCCGTGGAGGGACGAGCAGCCGTGGGTGTCCTGGGGCTTCGGGCAGCGCAGCCTGCGCCCCGGCCACGGGACACACCTCAGGGCCTGCCTGGGCCCCGTCCGGCCACGCTCCCTGCCTGGCTGTTGGCACCTGCCGGCGGTATCGGTGACACCCGGCTCAGGGACCGGCTCTCCACCTGAGCTTTCCCGCCCTCTGAGGGCTCTGACTTCATTCCTCCTCGTCGTTTCCCAGACACTCGGACGGGCGGGTGTCTGAATCGATTGGAGAACGGAGAAAACCCATCACTTGTTTACTGACAGACCGAGCCCGGCGAAATCCAGTCGTTACCTTTTCCCTGGCCAGGAGAGCTCCCCTCGGTTCATCAGGAGGGCCTTCTGTCCTTCCCCGCTCCCTTTCCCACTGACCCCCACCCCCAGGCATCACTGCTTACACTGGGGGTCATTTCCCCCCTTCCCGCACTTTTAAGCCGAGTGTAGCGTTTTATTTACGCGGGGAGAGAGGAGCTCCAGCCGTGGCATTCACCCTCACGCTGCGCCGTTGCCCATGGCCAGAGCCGTTTCGGGGAGGATGGCGCCGTGCCGACAGCACCCGTGCGGGAGCACGCCGAGTTCCTTGCTCTGCTCCCCCAGCTGGTTCTGTCCCCTGTGGTTTTGTAAGCACCGTCATTGCTACAATGGGCCTTTCTTACCGCTTTACGCTTGAAACCAAGACTTGACGCCCAAGAGGAGTTCGTAATTGGCTTTATAGACCCATCAAACCCATGTTCTGCCCTCTCTCATGATCACAACTGCCGCCATCTCTCCCAAATTTTGCTGTGATATCATTAAAAGGTGGCTCATACCAGTAAACCTCTAAACTTGCCGCACTTTGACAGCACTTTTCACAAAGAAGCACTTTACCAGCTACCGTCTGTGCCCAGGACTCCTTTACCTGTCACCGAGATTCACCCACCTACAAGGTGAAAGGCCACAAGAGCTTTAATGGGGCACGGCGGCACAGCGCAGGCAGCAACGGGCTCGGGGTGCCGGCGCCTGCCGGCAGCCGCGCTGGGAAGGCACGAGCTAAATCAGTCAGAGCAGCGGGACGAGCGCGTCTTCCCCTGCAAACCAGCAGGAGCGTCGACTCAATATTTCATCGCTGCGAATGTTGGGAAGCCCTCGTTTTCCCCCGAGGTTCTGAGCAGCGCCGAGTAAACGATTCAGAGCAAATCATTTATTCAAAACTTCCGCCTGCATTTTGTGTCGGTCCAAGAACACAAAATGATGTTCTTCCTGCTCAGATCCAGCCAACTCCTGCTTAAGAGTCTGTCCGGGTTTGAACGCCAAGGGCCGGGACACGAGGCGCGTTGCTGCAGGGGTGTAGACGTGTATGTGCTGAGCGGGTGCGGTTGGCTTTGTCAGCGACATCCATTTGTCGCTGTCCCAGGGGGCTGGACCGAATTTACTGCCAGGGAACGGCCTTGCGGCCAAGGAGAGAGTCCCTTTGGTGGCCAAGACTAACTTCAGATTATGGACAGCAAATAGGGAGAAAGAAAAAACATTTGCAACCATGAAGCAAGACCTCAGGTTGCTGTGTGGTGACCACACAGGTGGGGCTTCTCCAGCAACCCCTTCTGACGGGGTTAATTAATTCCCTGCTGAATATTCTCTGTAGGATTTTTATTCTCCAGCAGATGCTGGCCCTGGGCCCTGCCAGCCAGGGCTTCTCCCACGGCAGCTGCAGTCTGGAAGAGCGAAGGGTTGGATTTTGCACATAGAAAAAGGATGCGATGCCGCTCTGAGGGATGGCAGAAGAAGCGGTTGAACCGCTGCGTGTCAGAGACAGGAGTGGCCGACGCCGGTGGGACGGCTGCCCCATGAGCAAGGACACGGGGCAAGGCTGCAGCCAGTGCCGCCTCTGTCCCCTGGATCAACGCAGAACACCCCCAGAAATCCCATAAATGCAGGTGGTTAAAACGCAGTGTCGGTTTTGAACAGCGATACTAACCCAAACTCCATTTAAAAAGTATAAATTAAAGCGTAAAGGACCGGATTTCCATTCACGCCAAGCTCTGGCGGTGTGCGATGGTGCCAGGGTCAATCAGAGTCAAGCCCAGTGGTGCATCGACAACCAATTTTGTCTCACAAAAGCTGCCTGGGACCAGTAATCGCAAGAGCAAAAAAGCAAGTAAAACGGGCAAGATTGTTTATTTCCCATTTCTCTACCGCAGAGTGAAGCAGGACAGTAGCTGAGCCCTAGAAATGGAGAGGGGAGCAATTATTCTTAGAAATAAAGCCTCTGGAAAATGCCTTTTATCTCACTGGGGGAAAAAAAAAAAGTGTAGTATTCCTTCATCATGCAGAAAGGGAGATTTTGCATATTTTAATGAGATCACTTGAAAAGTCGGGAAAAAGAGAACCTGCTTTGCTGTCAAGCTCCTCAGTGATGAAAAGTTCTGAAAGTTCAGGAACTTGGAGAGAGCTTTAAAGCTCCACCGCTAAAAATAATTCATCCCTTAAAAAAATGGCGTGGATTTTTTTTTTTTATCGCTACCTTAGATGACTTCAGGTCATCAGAACATGGAAATTAAAGTGGGAGACCGTCAATCTTTTTAACTTCTCGCCGTTAGCCGGGCGGCAGGTGAACCCCGCGGGGCTGCCGTTTCCCTGTATTTGCAGAGTGGTGCAGCTTGACGAAATGCAGCTTGACAGGACGTTTGGGGCTGAAGATGGTGACGCAAACCTGAGCAGGAGATTTCTGTGCTGCTGCTTCAGTAGCTTAACTTTTCTCTGGATTACCTTTATTACCATTATTTTGGATTCCATCTTTTTTGCTCCAGTGAACGCGCCCTGAGTGAAGACTCCAGGCGAGCTGCTTCGCTGGTGCGTGCTGAGGACGGCTCGGTTCGCGCTGGCGACAGAGCACCGATTCACGTCAGCGGAAGAGCCGGCCCCAGGACTTAAACCTGCTGCTCCCTCTACACGGTGTGGAAAAGTGAGTTCAATTCCTGTTGTCACAACATCCCTTCCACCCTGCCACGGATGTGTTAGCCCAAGGGCGGTTTGTCTCTGTGTATTTGTTACGTTCTCGGCCCTTTTTCCCTTTTGCTAATACAGCGTTTCCATTTCTGCTTCCCCCTCGCAGACAGACACACCGCCAGCCTGCCCGGCTGCTCACATCAGAACGGTTATTTTCTGGCAAGGCTGACACCGATCTGTACAGCAGGTGAGGTGACCAAAATTGCCCCTTAGAAAGACGGCCCTAAACCAAGTTATTCCCTTCTTCGACTTTACTCCAGTCCTTCAGCATGAGGTAAGTCTGCTTCTTCGTTTCCTGAGTGCTGCTACCCGTGGGAGCCAGGAGCAGACGGATGACCACGAGCAGCGGTCACAGCGCTGCTTAATAGATCACTGCTCATTAACTTCGTGCCATTTGCTCCTTCTGTGCCTGCGCCGCTCGCTCCCTGCAAACGCAGGGTGTAACGTATTTGCTGAGCCCTCCTCGCGCTCCACCTGCGTGTGGCTGGGCTGCGGGCACGCTGGCCCCAGCATGGCTTCCCGGCAGCCGCTGGCACAGCTCGTGCTCCTGAGAGTCTGTTCTCAGAAATGCCCTGGCAATCCTCACCGCAGACACAGAGGTGGGGTTTAGTACCTCTGTGAATTGTCAGAAAGGAAGCAAAGGCCTTGAGCTGGCAATAAATATCAGGGGAAGAGCGTGGCGTAACGGCGCACAGCCCTGGGGAGCTGCAGGGGGCTCAGCAGCCAGGGGCGCTCAAGCATGTGCTACTGTTTGCAGGCACTTGTATGAGACCAAAGGGTTTCATTTCCATCTTCCTACAATTGCCCTCCGCTTCTGGACTTTAGGATGAACACCTTTGAAACTTCACCTTTATGCTCTCTTGCTCTGGTCTGGATAGCTGTCTTCAAAGCTGGTTGTTTCCTTAGTACGTAGTTCTCAATTCTTTAAAAAAGAGAATTATTACTCCTAAGTTAGCCACGGTTTACTTTATATAAAGTGACACCGAAGCTGGTTTACATTCCATCGGTGCCTCACGTTATTTTTGGTACGTTTTGTCCTCGGTTCACAAGCTGTCTTTCCCCGGTGACCCTGAGCCACCCTGCATTTCAAGAAAACTGCCGCATCTCTAGATAGAACTGGAAACCTACTGGCAAAGCCATTTCTTTCATCCCACACCAGCCGGGCAGAAGCAAGTGCTGTCAAACGCTTTCTTGGGAGGGCAGCGGGCAGGATTTGCTGTCAGCTCTACCGGCGGCAGCTGCAGTGTGCTCCTCCTGGCACTGTATTCTCCCTCCACAGCCTCAGGGTGAGCCCCAGGAGGGACCCCAGAGGCAAGAAAGGAGTGAGGATTTGGGGCGCAAACTGCTTGGAATGCCAGGTTCCGTTCTGGACGGTTTATGCCCAGCACTTCAGAAACAGAGGGGGAATTTGCAAAACCCGCAGCTGGCTCCAGTCCAGACCCTCGGCACTGTCAAGATAAGCCAAGATATTCTGAAGGGGATCACCTACGGGTGGTGGCTGCCAGCCGGTGCAGGTTTGAGGGTTCAGCCAGCTCCCTTCTTCCCAGCCAGCATCTCCAAATGCTGTTGGGCCGGTTAGCTACGGACCGTGCCTGGCCCTATATAGATCAGTCTCTAGGGAGCTCACAACTGATGCAGCATATTCTTGTCTGTGTTTAATTAGGATTTGCATATTGGGACATCAAATCCAGTGCCTTATCCTCGTCAGGGCTCTGTTCTAGCCGAGTTGGAGAAAAAAAGGCAGGAAACCACATTGTGGATGTAAGAGGAATAAACAGCCTGGAGATAAAGCATCTTCCAATCTCTGCTGGCAATCGGCTTCTGAGCTGAAGCAGGAGGGATTAGATCCCTTAGAGAAACAGAAACTTCCTTTATCTGATACAGTGGAGAAAACTCTCACTTTACAGATAAATCTCACTATGTGACGTCCTCAGTGCTGTTCATCCGCTACGCGTCTCTCACGCTAATCGCAGACAGTGGCTTTCTTTGCGTGCAGCGTCTTGCAGTTCTGATCATTGCGCTCTTCAGTTTGACCTTCTGTGAAACTCAGCACTCAGGAAAACCTGCAAATGCAGAGTGTGCCATATACGGCTCACGACTGTCCGTCCTCCTTTCTGTGCGTCTGTGTATCCCCTCCCCAAACGGAATCATTCCCATCTTTTCTCTGTCCCCTCAGTAAGGACATCTGTTTTAATTCAGGACTTTTTCTTTTCATCTCTTCAAACCTCAAGTCTTTTGAACTGAAGCGGGATAGCGGTTGTCCAGGTCCCGTCAGCAAGACTGATGGTGTACCCGTGGGGCGGTCACCTACAGCCAGACTCTGATTTCATTTACATGCAGGTTGAGCCTAAGCAAAATATTGATTTTGGTGGCGCTTCTTATGATTCACAGTTGTGTAACAAAAGTGTTCCTGCTACAAATGTCCAATTCCTCTTCTATTTAATGGAAGTAGGATTGTTCATATGGGAATAATTTTGTTCAGCTTTTAAAAGTGGTTGCGCTGGGGACAATACAAGCGAGCAGAAAGCATACAGTGGGACTGAGTTTACCAGAGAAGAAAAACCCAGACTTTGCATAGTTCAGGCTGCAAATTACACTTTGGGAACAGACACCTCTCACTTTTCTATTGCAAACTTTTAAAAAAGGGCTCTGTTGAGTCACCTTTCTGTACCTTCCACAGTTATGAATGAGCCCAGAGATGGAGCCACAATGGAGGGGTAATACGTTGATGATCACTTACTGGTTTTATCACAAACCTGACAGTGTCATGGGATTTAATATTGCGTTTGAGGACAAAAAGAATAAATTCTTAATGTGTCAGCATCTATCTGCAATTTCAAGCCATGGCATCAAAATAGATCCTTTAGTAGGAGCCTTTAAAATATATTCTTTTTGCTTGTGCAAAGGCTCAGCTACCTTGTCCTTAGTATTTCTATCCGTTATCTTTTTATTGCCTTCTTTTTTATGACCCCATTTTTATTTACAGTACAGCCCTCAGTTTAGCAATGCTGACACAGTTACATTTGCAGTAATAGCTTAATTACCATATATTCATGAATAGGGTGGTTAGGGATAGTAGCTACAAACGTGACAGATTCATTTGCGTTGTTGTCATTAACATGCTGCACATTGTCATTAACATGCAGTTTTCGTTTGTGAGGTAACTGCTTAATGGGGCTATATAGCTTCCAGAAGGACCCAAGTTGGAGGAGAACAGCGAGCTGCTACTAACGCTGTACCGGGCTGAAACTTCTGCAAATTGCGTTACGGTGACGCTGACAGATGGTGTACAATGCCTTTTTCCAACTCAGCAGAAAATGGAAAAATATAATAAAGAGACTACAGAGATTAGAGTCTTTATCAATGGGACTTGAAATCTAGTGCACCATATGCTTGGTATAAAAAGAAACATTCATCTGAAAAAATTAAAGCAGAGCGTAGACTGAACTATCTATTATTCTTTGTAGACCTCATGGATGAGTTTTAATCCATAATTTTAAGCATAGAAATAATTGCAATGAGTAATAGCTCTGACATCCTCCTTGCTCCCTAGTAGCGAGGCCTCCCTTGCTGCTCTCAAAGTGAAGATGATTTGCCAGCGGGAAGTGGTCTGGCACCAGCTGGCGCTCCCAGCCCTTCTCCCGCTACCGTTTGTGGACAGCAGACCTGATCCGATGCCTGCGGGGCACGGGCATCTCAGCCAGCAGCCGTCTGACCTTGCGGGCGGTTGGTCGCAAGGCCTTTGGCAAAAAGGTCCAGAGATTCATTTTCAAACATTCACAAGCAACACCAGTGTTTCTGCAAGGACCATTAGAGCTGCTTTTTATTAAATGTCCCGTGGTGGCAACAGAGAAGGTGCTCAACAGCCTTGAAGTAGCTGATATATTCACACAGTGCCTGAAATTCAGGCTTACGAATTCTGCTGCTAAATATATTCCTTTCAGGTAGCATGCAGAGATAGCCGTCATTCCTGGTACGACACTGATCGCCAGGTCAAGTGCCTGTGAAACGCAGTACCGTTGCGAACTGCGTGTGCTTCATCGCTGTGCACACATTCCCTTCACAAAGGGAAAATTGCAGCTCTTGATTCTCTGAGATAGGAGCGTGCGTGATTCTCAGCCCGTGGAAAGTCCCACTGTAGTTATCGCACTTGATGAAAATCAGGCATTTACTGAAGTGCATCCCGTAATCTGGATCAGAATTAAGGTCTGAAGGAACAGGGAAGCCAAAACATTGCTGTGATTACCTCTTGAAGACGCGAACTCTATTTATTTAGCCATGAGATAAGTGTGGTTGGGATGACTGATGGCACAGAGAGCAACATAACCCAGTGACGAGTCTGCTTCCAGGGGGGTAAGAGGGAGATTTCCGAGCCTCATTTATGAATTCACAATCCATAAAACTAGTCATTTGAAACTGGTAGCTTGTAACCACTTTTCCCTCTCTTGCCCTGTTAGCTAGTTCTTTGGGATAGGCACTAGAACAAGAGCTCCTTTGAAGCACACCTGAGAAAGCAGAAGTTTGTTTGGAATAGGTAGGAAGGCCATTCTTCTCATTTTCATTCTCTTCTGACACTCCAGAGTCAGAGAGATGTGTTCCGTTTTGATATTCATCCAGGTGAGGTTGCTGAGACAGCAAGGCTGTTAAAAGCCCAATTGTATCTGGCTGAGCACTAGGAAAGCTCCATCACAGAGAATAGATGTGAAAACGCAGTACGGTTTGTAGGACAAGCTGTGCGGGGAAAGGCGAGCTTGTTAAAAACCGGGTTCATGCTG
Source organism: Bucorvus abyssinicus (assembly GCA_009769605.1). Classification (NCBI taxonomy): domain Eukaryota; kingdom Metazoa; phylum Chordata; class Aves; order Bucerotiformes; family Bucorvidae; genus Bucorvus; species Bucorvus abyssinicus. The sequence continues at coordinate 2,817,230 of CM020039.1, read as the reverse complement.
TGTTAAGAAACACTGAAGTTCTGGGCCCATGTTTTCTCTAAGATCACTCTTAAGCCACTACTCAAGAGAGGGCACCTCCAAGACATCAGTGCTTTAGGCACCGTGTAGTCTAATCCTGCTCCCATCCGGTGTCCATGGCATGACACTAGAGATGTTAGTGCCTTATCTGCCTCAGGGCTCTTACCAGTATAACCCAAACTCCTTTTGTCTTCCCCATCTTTGTATTTGAGTTGGTCATGTTTGCTTTCTTCCTTCCATTTTTCCTGCTTCCTTTTGAACTTCATAATCTTCTAGCACCCACAGCATCCTGTGACAAGGAGTTCCACTGCTAATTCACGTGTTCTGTAAAAAAAATAATTAATTTTTTAAAAACTGATTATCTACTTGCCATCTTCCATTCCCGGAGTCTCGGTTGATGCCCAGGTAGGCAATCCTATGGTCCTGGTTGTTGATGGATTTAGGATGTGTCAGCAGGATGCACTTGGCAGGGCTACAAAAGTGTTTCACTGGGATAGGACTTGGTCTCTGTGTTCCCAAGCAGCAAAACCCGCTGTATTACTCAGCGGTATATTCATGCTATAAATACACTTTTTTTTCCCCACATTAATTCATCCTTATTTACCACAGCAGATAACAGAACTCCAGGCCCAGATTCGTACAGCAATAAAAAAAAAGAAAGAAATTTCTACCAGATTATAAAGATTTGTCATGTTGTCACTCTGTTTATTTTCTCCATCTATTTCTCCCCTTCCTGTGCATTGCTTTGTGCTCTGCAGGGCCCTCAGGGAAGGAAAGGAGGGTATTGTTTTGAAAAATGGAAGGGTTTTTTTGATTAAAGGATACAAAATTAATTCGCTTCACAGAGCCTGGAAGCATATTATTTGACAACTGTACTCCACTGAATAAACAGAGCACACATGGCCAAACTCACCGCTTCGATCACCAGCCCCTGGTCTTTTGTTCTTCAGACTGTGGAGTCTCTTCTGCAATTAGAGAACGTGAATTTAGTAAAACACGTGGAACCACAAGTTGCTGTTTTTTCACTAACTGGCACGAGGGTAGACTAATGACGTTGCTGCAGCTTTCATCGAACGGGGAAGAACAGAGGAGCACAGGGCTGACCATGCTATAGGTGCAAGACACCACGTAGACCTGTGCTGGGGAGTGAACCACCTCTACTGGTAAACCCAAACTTAAGCTTAGTAGCAAGAATCTAACCCTAACAGGAGAAAGATCAGAGGACAGAAGAGTCACAGTGGTTTTCTCTGAAGATTTTTCCCATTTGGAGGATTGGGAATGACTGAGGTTCAGAGGCACATCTGGATGGACTCCAGAGCACCACCACTGCTCTTGTGCTGGTCTGCAGCCAAGCTACCGGGCCCTGGGCTGCGAGGTTATTTTGGGTATATTTGATACTCTCAAGATAGGGCTCTGCCTGTCCTTTGGGCACATACCACTGGCAAGCTGGGCGACAAAGCTGAAGACAATTTGCCCCTTGGGGTATTTGTACCCCAGAAAACAGGGGACAGAAGTCTGTGCGTTTGCCCTGCCCCGGGAAGGTATGTCTGTACGGTGCTGTCCCCGGTGGACACAGCTCCACCGGTCCCAGCTGGGACTTCTGCTTGGTGCACAGTAGTTACGTTGCCGGTTTTATCTCCTTTTTGCTTTGTGTTTTTGATTGCGACAAGGAAAAGCCCAAAATTACTCATATAGGCAGAAAAGTCACTATGGAAACCAGGAGACAGTTTAGTATAGTTTGGCCGGTGTTGACACAGCCTCTCTAATTACCCAGAAGATGATGCGACCCTGTCTGCAGGAGAGCTCCCCGAGGAGCACACCCGGCTGAGCAGACCACGCAGCAGTGAGGCTGGCAAAAACAGCACAGGGCTTCTTCCAAAAGCCTTGGGTATCTGTGCCCTGAAATCCCAATCCTTAAAGCCTCTAAAATACATACATATATATATTGGGCCTAACAGACTTTATCAACTTTTTCCTATTCTCACTGTGCCTTCCCATATCTAAAGGACTTTGGGATGGCAGAGACGTGAGCAAGCCAGACTTTCGCAGAGGGAAGGCAGCACGTTTTGCCTTTCTGAGGGCTCGGATTTGTGTTTCTCCAGTGGCGTGTATTTAGAAATCACAGTAGTTTATATGCACATAGTAGCAAGGGTCTGTTTTGGGCAGCCCCGGGCAGGCTCTGGTCCTGGGCTGAGGACGGAGAGTGTCCCACAGTACTGGTAAGCTCAGAACACCCTCTCCTGGGGGACCAGCAGTGACACTCGCCACCGCACAAGTCTTGTGTGTACAGCACCACCAGTGCCATCAACCCGAGTGAAAATAATGTTAGAAAACCAAGCGGTGCAATGAGTGGTCAAAATCCTGCTGCTCGTGAGCCTTGGGGAGAGCGCACCTCCCTTCTCCCCACAATTTATTTCCCTCCATATGCCTTGATCCATGCAGTGGCCTTTCATCCAGATGCTGCTGTAACCATTTTCTCTGCAGATGTGCTCTCCGTGGGGTCTTTCTCCATAGTCACTTGACTGAAAGATGAACATGAGGAATATATAGAGAAGAGACTCTTCCTGCAGATTTTCCCTACCAGCACGGACTCTCATACCTCATGTGGTATAAAACCAATTTAAGTTGAAAATACAACTACAAGCAATAAGTGTGTAATGCCAGTGCTTTAAATACCTTCCAGACACCTCCAGACCTGGGGAGATACTTAGTGTGGCATCCAAGTGGATGGTGCCCCAAGGGTGAGTAGGAATAGGCCCTCCAGCACCCTCTCCGGGACATTTTGTATAGTTATTTCTGCCCAAGGCGGGGAACGTGCGCAGGGCTCCCACCAGATCCCAGACAGCCACAGCTGCAGCCAGTTCACCCGCGGCAAACAAAGTACTTAGTCTGATTGGGATGGTTTTGCTGGTTTTGTTGTTTTCTGGAGCCAATTACTGGCGAAGAAGGAAAAGGCAGTTTCTAACCATCTATGTTTTGGGCAGATCAAACTTTCTCTCCCAGATCTCTCCCGAACACCAAAAGGGCTTGATGACCTCTAGTCCTCCCGCAGCTAACTGGGACCATAACTGCTCCTTGAGAAGCATTGTCAGTCACTGCGAGAGTTGTAAGGGAGAGCTTCAAGGGAGGTGCTCTCGCCTTAACCCTCGAGCAACACTGAACTTGTAGCTCAGGCTTTTAACACAAAACTTGCCCGACTGCTGTCAATCCATGCCTTGAACAGCGAGCAAAAGCAGAAACCTTCTGTCTTTTCAAGACTTCCCCCAGCTTAAGTCAAGTTTAACTTACAGGGATAATTTTTCTGCCCCATCCTCTCTGCACAAAAGCAGCTAAGCTGGTGCAGCGATGGGAGCAGAATTTGGGGAGGGGAGCAGAGACACACACTCCCACCACTACACTATCTCTTTTTTTTCCTACTCAGCCTGATTTCCTTAGCGTGCATCAGATGATACTTTCCAGTACAACCAGGGAGCTGTGACCAAAGGTTAGCAGCGTTTTGGAAAGACATTATTTCCTCCAAAGTATTAATTTTTAAAGATAATTAACTGATCCATTTGAGCTATCAGCTTTGCTTTTTCTTCAGCCCATCCTTCCTCATATGTAACTATGTTGTCCTTTACACAACCACATTTCTTACAATGGGCAGCTTAAAGGAAAATTAATCCTGAAAAGTCAGCTGCATCTTGATCCTTTCTGGGCTAGCGTCTCTGATCGGATCCGTTTTTTTCCATGCCTGTGCTGCTCAAAAGCAGCAGAAACAAGTATTCCTGCAAATCTCTGCCTTCTTCACCCTGTGATTTCTATTATCTGATTCATTTAGTTCTGTACATGAAGCAAAATTATAATTTTCTTCCCACTGAGGCAAGTTCATGCTGGGACTTCTTCGACTCCAGCACTTCTTATTCTTTTGAAGGCTCTCCTGTCACCGTGGTACTACTAGAAACACACAGTAAAGCAGAGACGTGAGCTGGTACAACCAAGAGCTGTGAACAACGTGAGGGAATCTGCCAGGCTCCTCCATGTTAGGAAACGCAAGTGTTTTGTCTCAGGCTGCTCTAGTAAACAGAATTTATATTATGTTCCCCCAGAGGGAAAGATGAAATAAGCTCCTGTATATAATACATTTTCTGTGGGAGGAAGTTGTCTGCATCGTTAGTTATGTTGAATGTACTCTCGTTTTCTTGCATTGTGCTCTGCTTTCAAGTGTTAAGACTCAGAAAGATTCCCCTTGGAGAACATTGAAATTAAAGACTGAATCAAGAATGAATTAATTCTGCTCACTAATTGTAGTGCTCGTGTTACCTGGTCCTTGGGAACGGCGTGAAGAGCAGCTGCTGCCCTGCCGTGGTGAGGTTCTGCTCCCTGCAGCCGAGGAAGAATCCAACGTTTGATTGTAATGCTTCTTTCGGTCCCTGGCATCTCAGTGAACACGTGAAACATTTGCTGCCGCTAAAGTGGTCCCAGTCCTGAGATAAGCCTGGGCAAACTGCAGGGTCCTGCTGAGCTTTGCCAGGAGCATTTGGTCTCCCAATGTCTCTCCTGCTGTAGAGGCATTTCAAATTTATCCAGGAACAGGCTGGTGAAAGAGGACCTCACAAAATCTAGTTTTCCAGCATGGTTATGGCTGCTTTCTGTCATGTAAGCCATACTGGTCTGGTAGCTCTCCAAAGCCCTTTCGAGGCTGGTGGTAACCCTGGTAGGATGCTGGTGAGGAAGGGGAGCTTCAGCATTTGGTGTGACCCCCTCCCATCCCGTCATAGCATGGCAGTAAAGTTGGTGGCCTCAATTTAAGACCCAAAGAGTGCTTTGAGAGCTTCACTTCCCCAGTGAATATCATCCTTCACGAGTGCAAGTTTTTGCCAGCTAACTGGGGAAATCACTCTGAATGACAAATGGCTTTGCTGCTCAGTCACCTCTTTGCTCCTGAGCTATGCAAATGATTAATTTATTTGCCTAGTCAGCTCTCATTGGTCAAAAGTCCCTGTCAGACACCTTAAGTTAAAGCATTGAGTTGATGCTCTGGGAGGCTGTGGCAGAGTCCTTCTCCTCTTGGAGAATCATTTGGCTCCACACGCAGTATTCTTTGGACCTGGTTTGTAGCCAAGAAGCCAGTGGGAAAGTCTCTGGTGCACGGTGAGCCTGCAGCATCCCTTGTCATCGGGTGTGCTGGGGAGCACTTTGTAAAATTGGATATGAAAATACGAATGGTCCCCAAACGCAGGTATCGGTATTCTTCCTCACTAAACCTGTCTACTCTTAATATTGGAACCATCTCTGGAGCGTCTGCTCTTGGTTTATCAACTCCTTCATTCTGGTCCAGTCCAGAGGATTCAGAGCTGCTCAGGAGGTGCAGAGGGGGAGAAGGAGAAAAAATATCTGTAACTTGAACGCTCCCTGCAAAGCAGTGTTGTCACTTACCCATAAATCGACTTCTCTTTGAATTTCTGAGGTGCATCTCTTCTTCCAAAGTGGCACGTAAAAGTCCCCGGACCCTCAAGAGAGTGTTATACCCATTGACTTTACAACACATTGGGCAATAATCCATAACGAACATCCATTATTTTAAAAGTCTCCGAGATCAATCCGAGCAAACATTTCAGCTCTGGATGAGGCAGCCTCAAGTCAGAAGAAAAGCAGATACATAGAGCCCCGTTTCTTTCATAAGAGTGCCCTTTAAATGAGTGCCATCTGTACTTTTTTTTTAGCTTTTAATGAGAAGTTTCACCCCTTGGAAATTAACTTTACTTTTGACACGTAATGGTGCAATGTTCATCACGTCTTTGATTCTGCATTAGCCATTGGAATTCAAGACATTCCCTGCTTCTCTTTTTTTGAGTGTCTCTTAATAACAAAGTTCAGTTAAAAAAAAGAAGTTTCCCTTCAGATGCATTTCCCATGTGTGTAAAACTCACAGCCAGCTTTAGAGCTGCCTCCTGATACGAAAGACCTCAATGATTTTTTATAAACACTACAATATATTGCTGTCATGTTGTATTTAACAGCGGGTGCTATTAAAGGACATAAAATATGTCAACGTAACCCCCGGAGAGAATGGGAGAGGAGAGTCTTGGTGGCAGAGCTTTGTGCGCAGCAGGAGAGTGACAAGTGGTGGGTGTTCGGCGCTGGCACGTTCCCCGCTGGCAGGCTCCTTGCCTTGCAGGGTGGAGAGTTACGGTGCGACTCATGTGGCACCAGCTCTTCATGTATAAATTCCAAATTTAAATCCTCCTTTTTCGGGGGGACTTTTTATTAAGAAAAAGGCAAGGTGCTACTTCTTGTTTAGCAAACATTTCTTCTGATGTTCCCAAATGGGGAGAGGAGAGGGGAGGGAAAGGAAATCCCTAATGATACAGGAGTCATCAGTCATTGTTCCCACCTAATCAGCCGGGGACGTAAAGGAGTCATTATCATATTAGTGCCGTTCCCAGGCTCCAGTGAGAAGGTGGTGATAGGCATTTTGACAAAGTCAGACCAGTGATTTTGCTGGGATCTCAGAAACTATTTCCCATGTAGTAACAGAAAGAAGCAGGAAAAGTTCCAAATTTAGATCCCGTCTCTGCATTTCACCGGATTTGGTATCTCCTCAGAGGTTTGGGCTTAGCAGAGCAGAGGGTGCCGATATTACGTGTATTTCCCAAGTGTAGGATCTCTTATCTGCTATCGCATTCCAGACATACTGCGCGATAAAAAAATTCTCAGTGGTTCTGTTCATGTGTGTCTGTATGCCTTTCTATAGACACATGTATATTCATTCATCCTGTAATTGTTGCTCACCCCTACTATGAGACTAGAGCACAATGTGTCTCTAGCCCAAATTTAGATAAAGAGACAAACCACCCTGGTTTGCATCCTGGCAGTCTGTCATCCCTGGCGTATCCACCAAAGGAGTGTTTGTGTCTTTAGAAATCTTCTACAGCTGGGGTCTCCTTCGTCCGGCATGTGGAACGCAAGCTACCACTGAGAATACTCAATGGAATGAAAAACATCGAGGCTGTGGAGATGTGAAGTGAGGGAGGGAAAAATGAGGTTCACTGGTAAAGAAAGGAGGTAAAGAAAAGGTTGTCAGAAGAAGGGAAATCAGGCTTGTAACGATTGGAAACCTGGCTCAGGGCTGGAGGTCGCTCACTTTTCTGCCTAGTGTGAATCCTATCTCCTGTGCCCAGTTGGAGGTATCAAAAAAGTAGGGTCTGGAGGATATAAATGACATTCTTAGTTGGGAACCATCCCCCTAAAGAGCTTGGGACCCCAGAGGGTCTCTGGGGTGTCTGTGGCAAAACCCGCCCAACTCCAATGTCTCAGCAGTCTGTGCATATGTGTATATATATATATTTACACAGGCACTAGTATGTGTATATGCACATTTATCCATACTTGGGCCTGTCAGGATGGAGAGAGTAAACGCTGTCACAGAACTGTACCTTTGGGGTGTCTTATGTTCTCAATATTATATAGAGAGCAACATCAGGGAAGGGAACAGGGTTTTTTTGCTCCAAGCAAAATAGCTGCAGCTCTTGACATACATTTAACTGGGAAAAGGCAGAATGATATTAAAAGAATAATAACGCAGAAAGGCAAAAGTCCAATTTTCAAATTAATTAAACGCATGTAACAGTCCAATTTCTTGGGAGACATCCTTTGAAATGCATAGTTATCGCTCTTGCTTAAAAGCTGAGTCTAAAGCATATTCTTTATCTTTACTCTCCCAGCCCACCCACTCTCTGCAGAAGACTCCAGCTGCAGCCCAAGGAATTGCAATATGGCACTGCAGGTGGAACAAGGCAGAGAAAAGAGGATGACCCCACTGTCCCATGACCAAGGATCTCCCAGCACAATGTAAGGAGTCAGTTATGGGATTCCCTGGGTGCTGGGTGCAGCTGTGTCCTCTGAAAGCCTCAAATATAAAAGTGCCCCCACTTCTGCCCATGCTGGGGTGGGTCCAGAGCCAGCTGGTGTCTTCACGATGGACAAAACGGCATTTCACTACCACTTACCACAGCGATCCATTTACCGCAGTCTGTTCCATCTGAGGCTTTCCAGATGCTCCTGCTGTGCATTAATCATCAGCAGAAATCCTGAGGATGACGGGAAGAGCTGTCTGCTTCTGAGGTGGGCAGAGGCATAGAGCCGGTGAGGACAACTGGGAGATGGCTGCAGCACAGCTTGCTGCAGCCGTGCCACCACTTTTAATTCGCTTGTGGTTTAAGATTCACCAGTTTGTCTCAGGCAGCAGTGGGTGGTGCTGGGATGAGGGTGTTAGTAGGTGCCCAGTGCTTCTGCGTGCTGCAGACGTGCATGTGAAGCAGCAGATAATGTCTCGGGTATTCCTACAATCGTCATAGGTCTTGTGGTAAAGAGGGAAGGTCATACCTAAACACCATTCCTGGCATCACGGGAAGGATTTCGTTTGGGGACATCTGCACCAAAAGTGGGTGATGCTCTGCTAATGGTCTCTGTTGGTTTATCCACCCCTGCCAAGCTGCTGGTGGGTGCTGTGGGCAGGTGCCTGGGTGAAGCAGGTGTGACGGGGAGCGACATCCCCATGGGAAATCTCCCCCAGGCCTGCCTGTCCTGCCATCCCTGCCCTCCTTCCTTCGCCTGGTACGGCCACTTCATCCCCAACTTTGTATTTCAGAGCCTGTTTTTGTATTTCAGAGCAGCAGATGATGGGCACCAGAAGGGTGCTCAGGGGGTACCCCAGGGCAGGAGCACAGCTCCACACTAAAAAGCCGAGACATCTTGCTAAGTGCACAGATTTCTTTCTCTCACTCACAATAGTCAAACTTGCCTCCTCTTTGCCCTCAATCCCGGTATTTTTTGAAATTTGCAGAACACCTCACGAGCCCTCGTAGGCCCCGTGGATAAGCTCAGAGAGAAAGAAGCCAGTTCTGCATGTGGAGCAGCCAGGAGCGTGGGGATGGCTCCCTGCACATGGGCACAATCGTCCATCGTGTTACCAACAGCCGGGGACGGGGGACTGGAAACACAGAGAAATGATATTGGAGATGGAGAAGGGACAGGGAAAGCCTGGCAAGGTTAGGGAGTGGATGTTTTGGCAGGTATGGGGCTGCGGGCAGAGCCCAGGACACCGCTCGCGCCCCTGCAAAACACACCATTTGTCCAGTGGCTGATACTGCGGTTTGTGAAGCCAAAATCTTCATCAGCCAGCTCCACCGAGTTCAGTGGAAGGAGGCCAGCGGCTTTCTGGCTCAGCAAGCGCGTGTCGCTGGCCCATAAAACTGTTTGGGGGGAATATGGGCTTGAGAACGCTTTCTGAGCATGCTGGCAACCGCTATTTTTAATGGGGTCACTACCCGGAACGCCTGTAATGATATATCGCATATTCTGAAGGTACCATTTGTTGGAATTGTCACATTTATGGGAAAATCAATAACATTTTGAAAATGCTTTTAATGTTTTACGCCACAAGTACAGCTCAAGGAAAATAATGGACTTTATCCTCATTTACCAAGAATGACATCTTCTCATTGAAAACCAAAGTTTTAAAAGAATAATTCCTACATCTGATTTGAAACTGGTTATTTGATCTATAGATAGTAAGGCAGTTGATGAATATCTTAATTCCGCTGCTCATAGAGCAGTGCTATTATTAATGACACAGAAAAGGGAGACATCCTTTCATGCAGCTTTTCTAATGGAAAATTCTCTTTGAAAGTTTATCTTCAAAACAACAAGGTTTTCATAATAATAATAAAAAAGTAGTTAATTTGCAGCCCATTATCCTACCAAAAATCTCTTACTCAGAAATGTTCTGCTGAGTTAAGGGCTATTTCTTTCATCATTTCTCCTAGAAGACAAGGGCATCGCAGCAAATTCTGCTGAATAGAGCTTTGACAAGAGATGCAGATTGACATTAAAACCCAGAACACTTCTACAAGCAGCTGTCATGGAATGTCATTATTATCAAGTCTCATGTTTCATTGTCATCCATAACTAGATGACTATCTTTATGGACCTCAATCACAACGTTTCTGTATCAAACGGAGGAGGTTCCTACTCCCAGATCTTAATGAGCTACAAAATGAGACCTGAAACCTGCCAATGGCCACGGGCAGAATCTCGCCCAAGCTGGATTTCTACAACATGTAAATTTGATACGAAATTTTACTTTTAGGTGGGAAGAAGGGCGCATTTCTGTGAAAACTGTCTTTCAAAATCGCCGGAGGTGAGCTGGAGAGGGAGCCGGGAGCGTTGGGCTACTGAGCTACGTGCTGGTCTGGTGCATCAGACGTACAATTTAGCCCATGGCTCTGTAATTGACTGCATAAATAACATATATATATAACAATAAAAGCAGCTTAGCTGGGATTGGTATCTCCCATGGAGTCCATCACCGGCAATTCACTGTTCCCCAAGAAGCCTGTTTTATAGGTGGCAGAGTACAAAACCCTCGCTTGCCAAAAAAGTTTGTAAACTGGCACAAACATTTCTCAAATCCTTTCTCCACAACAGATTTCCCGTATCCTCCCAGCAAGCGCCTCATGTGCTGCGAACATTTTATTGGCACACACTGGAGCAACCTACACGTGACTCCCGCCCGGCTTCCCGCTGGCTTCTGTGCCCTGGAGAAATGTGCCTGGAAACCGAGGCAAGAAAAATCATATAAGGTCTCGATCGAGCCACAACAGCTTCTGTTCAGTTTGGTTAAGCAGAGACAGGTGACGTGCCACGTGAGTGTGACGGGAAAGTAGTAGAAAATGGCAAAGAAATCCTATTTCCTTGCTTAAAATTCGTTCCCAGGCTAAACCCCATCAGGAAATACGGTTTTGTTAAGGTGTCTCATTCCCAGATCTTCTCTTGCTGGACCATCCTGGCTTGCTGGGTGCTGGGACTGCTGCTTGAGCAGCTTCTCTGCAGGGATGATGTGGGTCAAGACGAGCCCAAGCATCAAATACCCATCCTTCCCTTCTTCGCCCGAGGCAGGCATTAGTGCCCCGGCAGCAGAATTCGGTAAAATGAGGGTTTTCAGCCACAGGGACACGGTTGAAGCCAGAAGAACCAGAGTGGGAATTTAATCAGAGGAATGTGCTTTTAATTTTGACTTCTTTTCTTTTTGTAACAGACCCGATGAAGCGCCTGGGAAGTGGAATAATTAATACATGAGGCCTGAGAGCAGCCTGGGTAACAATTGCAAAAATTTCATTGAAATCCAGGTTTAATTGTGCCTGCTAGCTGTCTTCCAGGAAACTTCTGACGCACCAAGCCGGTGGAGGAAAAAGGGGACAGTTGGCTGAACTGCTTTGATGTTCTGGGCTTTTTCAGGCTGCCCTGGAGAATGTTTCATGGGTTTCTCACTCCTGGAGAGCCCCAGAGAGCTCCAGATTCTCTGCCTCAGTGACCGAGTCGAAGAACTGGGGGGAGATGGAACAAGCATCTGTGTGTGAACCCAGAACAGCACAAAGCTTTAAAGCATGAAGGAAATGATGACCCAAGGTATTTCCACAGGCTTGAAGAAAAAAGCTGAAGTTGCTGTCTTCAGTCTTTTTGACAACTGAACTGTGTCAGGTTTCTCTAGAACAATGTGATTTCATTAATGAAAATCTTGAAGGTTTTGAAGTTTAAACAAAAAAAATTCCCCTTCTCCCCTTCCTTCAGGCCAAGATGCGCTCAAATGAGATTCACCAACGTGATTCCTCTGATCTGTGTTTTATGATGAATAAATTCACCTCCAAAACTCTCCTGGCTCTAGGTGAGACCACAGGAACAAATCAAATGAGCAGAAATCAGTGCTGTCTGATAGATACACCGTCGTTGACGTGATACTATATTAAAAGAACTACGTGTGAAGACTGAAGACTCAAGGACGTGGAGACAAGCTTGCCCTTCACCCAACGGGGTGGTCTTTCCCCAGCCAAGCTGTTGGAGCTGTTGGGAAGGGATTTCCCCTTGCCCTGCCCGCACCGCGTTTGCCCCGTGAATGATGGAAGTCTCTGGAGCATTTAAACCACAAAAGGGAAGAAGGAGGCTGGGAGCGCGTTGTGCTGTACAGAGAATATTGCTTCCTTGCACGTGTTTTGTCGGGTGAAGGGGAAAGCTCTTTGCTCAGCCTTCAATCCTCGCGTTTCACAAACTCATTGCAGCTACACTGAAACAGAAATCAGCTCCCAAATGACATTTTAAGAGGAAATAGTCCCAAACACGATCCTGGTGGGCAGCAAAGTTTACCAATAACAGTTTGTAGTGCTGGGTTTTGGCTTTTACTTGGGGCTGAAGCAGTGGCTGGGCGTGAGCGGAGTGTAAGAAGTACGGCAGCGGCTCCACAGCTCTGCGAGTGACTCTCACTGTGGGAGCCATGTTTTCCTCTGCTCCCATGGGTTCCTCGGTTGGCGCAATGCAATAGCATCATGCCAGGGCTGGCATCAGCGGGCAGATGAGGAAGCAATATTCAGTGGTGAAGGGATTAGCCTGGGGCCACCAACCCAATTGCCTCAGGAACCTCTGTGCTGCCTGAACTCGATGGCTGTTATAAATATTCCTAGATGGCACCAGTTTTTCCCTGCATCCTCTCACCACTTTGTGCATGACCTGCTTCAGATGGTCATCAAAACCCAGAGCAAGGCCAACTCTTTGAGACTCCTTTTCTGAAGAACTGGGCAATTCTGATAGGGAAGGAAATGACAGGGGAGAGAAAAAAATGCACTCTTTGAGCAAGAGGTCATTACCTGCAAGACGTTGGTGGGACCGTTGCTCCCCCACTGCTGCTGCAATGTACAGTCTCCCGCTGTAACAATAACAGGATTCTGTGTTCAATCTGCGCTTTTAAAGGAGGAAATAGCTGCTATCCACCTTGAGGAGACAATGGAGGTCAGTTGTCCAGGTCTGCATGGTGAGACTTGGCAGAGACAGCAAGAGATGAGGGATCTGGGCTGCAAGGTCCACAGCCTGACTCTCAGCTGTCTCTGCCAAATTGCTGGTGATTCAGTAATTTTTTCAGTTTTCTTCTGCATCTTCAGCAGTTGTGAGCTGTGGGGCTAAGGGCAGTGTGACCCCACACCAGGAATCTAATCAGGTTTTTCAGTTTCTAAATTCTTGGGTAGATGAGCAAGTCATTTTTGTTGTCATATTTAGGTTCATTAGTAGCCTGTCAAATAAATTATCTCCGATCCCACTGATGACACTTGGTGGGGCTCCAGCTCCAAGCACACCACGACGCTGCTGACAGCTGCCTGTGTTATTCCCAGCCAGCTGTCAGCAGGAAAAAAAATTCCAAATTTTGCCACTGCCATTTGGTCCAGATCGGACAAATTATGATGGAACTTTCAATGTTTCATGAGAACACAACCATTGACTCTGAGTGGCTCTTGCTCTCTGTGATCGTTAGAGCCGTCTCTGACATTTTCTGAGCAGCAAGGCTTGGAGTTGAGAGGGCTGTCTGGTGGCAGATACGATCACAAGAGCTTCACCTCTGTGTTTAAGCCATCGGTGTGCGGTTGCTCTCCACAGTCACAGCCTTGGGCGCAGGGGGATGAAACAAAAGTCAGAAATGATGAACGCAAATGCCTCCTGCCTTTTAATTTATTTGTGACCAATGACTGACTCGTGGTTATAACCCACTCACATTTTAAATGGCATTTTGGCATGTTTCCACCACCTAATACAATACAGATAATTCTCTCACAATGTACCAAAGATAATGCAATTAGCATGGAGTTTCCATAGACATGTTTTATATTATCTACTTAAAATAATCCTATTTCCTTGCTGTAATCTAATCTAGCTGTGACTTGGTTTGCCCTAAATGACATATATAGTTAAAGACAACTCAGAAATAATACATAAAGGGGGGATAAATCTGTAACATGGCGTTTCGATTGAGACGCAACAGATTCGGAGGAGAAGACGTAGCACTATGTGTGGCTTGGGGTAGTATATTTGCTAATCAGCTGGCAGTGTCTTATTTAAGAGCATTGCTGGTCTCCAAACGCAGGACTATCCAGGTGTGCTGGTGGAACCATATGGCTGAGCTCTTTGGTCAGTGCGCTGGGGCGTAGCAGTAGCTCACAGCTTCGGGAAGAGGGCAATGGGGTCTGTGGATCTGAAGGGTTATTCCTGCTTCAGAGGCATGTGTGACCTCGCAATGGCCACGAAAACTGCCAGAAAATAAGGACCTGAACCAATGTTCATGGCCTTGGCTATCGCCTCTGACTTCCTCTGGTATCCAGCTGATCCTGCCGGTGCTCAGGGCATGCAAAGTGGTGAGCCCCCAAAAAGGAGCATCCTTCAGCAGCTCCTTGGCACTGCCACAACATGGATTTCCCTTTAGCTCAGCTGGCAGGGTGAAAAATGTGGCTCCACAAACCCCAAGGTGCAAGAAGGGCCCAATGTAGAGCAAAGCGTTGCAGTTACTCGTGTTTGATTAAGATCTGACAATATGGTTAGCAGGTTAAATAAGGATTAACGGGGCTTAGCTGCCATGCTGTATGTGTTTGCTATGGGGAACACATAGTCGCCACATCGCATACCTTGGAAATCTCAGTGACCGTGTGAAACATCCTGTACCATACCCAGGAGGTTCCAAGTGATGTGAAAAATTCCCCCATCTGCGCCAAAAAAAAAAAAAAGAGGTTTGGGCTTTGTTGTTTCTTTCTCATCCTCTAATGATCTATCTGCCGCAAAATGAATTTATAGTTGGCTGAAAACCTAGATGGGCTTTCAGTCTGTATCAAAACTTCCCGGTCTGACATCTGCCCTCTGCAACCACACTCATCCATCACTTTTTCTTCTCCCGTCTTCAAAGCATCGTATCATGGATGAGCAGGAAGCACGGAAATTCAGATGATTTATACAGAAAGAAAGGAAGCCCCCTGTTTACATAGCAGAACAGATTCTGCTTCACATTTTCTTGCACCCCATGTAGCACCCGTTGAGGTGCATGTCTGGTGGGGCCTGAGCTCGAGTCCCCTCAGGTGGGGTCAGTGCCACAACCCATGTCCCCAAGGCAGAGGCTCCCAGCTGTGCCCAGGCACAGCGCTGGGCTCCGTCACTTAAAATCCTGGGAACGGGTGCTCGTTCCTCCTGCCCTGAGCCACACAACCCACAAATGTGCTTTTCTTGTAGACATGTATTTTTAATAGGCAAACATTCAGCCTACAAACCAGACAGCCTTTTGGATTTGTTGCCACAGCTGAAAAATCTGATGGAAATAGGAGGGCGCTGAGGTATAATACGAGAAGTGGTTTCACCACAGTTTAAAGTCAGATTAGTCAATACGAACAGAGAGCCTGATCCTGCTCTTAGCGACAGGGATGCACCATCTATTCAAGCTTCTGAGTATCTTGTTCAGCAAAGCACTTAAGTACGTGCTCAGCTGTATGAACACGAATCCCATCTCCTACACTCCGTGGGATTTGCGGCTGTGCTTATAGATAAATACATCTCCAAAGTGGCTGAAGTACTCAATGAACAGGGATGAGGCATCTTATAAGCTCACAGCCTTTGCCAAACTGGGTCTATAAATGGATTTTATGGCTTTCAAAATGTTTGTGTTCGTGTTCCCCACAGCACGGATGAAGTCCCCGCCCTGTGAGGTGTAGAGGGGGCTGAGTTCCCAACCCCACCATCATCTCACTGTCTCCGAAGGTCACATTTATCCCCATCTGACCAAACTGGCCAATACCTGCCTTCTTGTATCACAATTGCCACTTGAATCCTACCACAGTGGTCATTAGGCAAATGCCTAAAACACATCCATCTCACCTAGGCTTCAGTCGTGTCTGTCCAAGTACACAATTTGTTTGACTGCCCCCAATTAGAAAGCTATGGTTTGCTCTGTTCATCTATTTCATGGAGATAAAATAATATACACCATAAAAATAATTACAGTTTTAAGCTTCTGCCTTCATAATATTGCCCATATTTTTTTTTCTTTAAAACTACTCTATCACCACTGAACTGCAGCATCTCTGATCTATACAAATGAAGAAATCAGAACACGTTATTAATACACAGTAATTTCCAAAGCATTAAGAGCTGACACATACTATAGCAGATGCTGTAAAACAGCAGAGAAACCTAATAACATGTCAAGCAAGAGCCAACTGTATTCTGGGAAGATTTTACAAGCTGAAGGATGATGTAAAATTCAATGGGCAGAAGCATCTGATGGTGAGGGGAGCAGAAGGAAACAGGCACGTTGAAACGCGGTACAGAATCGCTGAGCACATCCCTCACCCAGCTCAACTGCAGATTAATTACTGGGGATGGGGACTGTGGGGAGCTTTGCTCTGAGTGGCCGTCTCTCTGGCAGCGAGGCTGCAAGGGGTCCCAGCCCTTCCCCACTACCCAGCCAACGCTCATGTCCCAAAGGCAAGAGCTAATGGTGGGATTTATCACTGCCATCACACTTCATTACCACAGTTCAGTGTGTAATGGAGCGAGCAGGGCTCTTAGTTGCACTTGTGTCCCGTCCCCCGCGCGGCTGCAGCTGGCTGGGAGCAGGGAGAGGCTGCCCACACCCCACTGATCAATATGGACTGGAGTGGTATTAAGGTTAATGAAGTGGGTTTAAGGGTTAATTTCATGAGCCCATCACTATGAGAGCACTGTTTATCATCATTCCTCATGAGACTGTTGTGCTTTCCCCTTTGGGTGGGATGCACAGAGCCCCGGAGCGATGGCAGCCCTGGGTGGGATGCGCAGAGCCCCGGAGCGATGGCAGCCCTGGGTGGGATGTGTAGAGCCCCGAAGCGATGGCAGCCCTGGGTGGGATGTGCAGAGCCCCGGAGCGATGGCAGCCCTGGGTGGGATGTGCAGAGCCCCGGAGCAATGGCAGCCCTGGGTGGGATGTGCAGAGCCCCGGAGCGATGGCAGCCCTGGGTGGGATGTGCAGAGCCCCGGAGCGATGGCAGCCCTGGGTGGGATGTGCAGAGCTCTGGAGCGATGGCAGCCCTGGGTGGGATGTGCAGAGCTCTGGAGCGATGGCAGCCCTGGGTGGGATGTGCAGAGCCCCGGAGCGATGGCAGCCCTGGGTGGGATGTACAGAGCTCCGGAGCGATGGCAGCCCACTGCAAGGCCTCATGGCACCAAGAGATAAAATAAGTCAAAAAAAGGGAACAGGAGCCAGGCATCACAACCAAGGCCAATGGAAACCAACCTCTCTCTGGCAGCGCTGCCGTGGATTGTGCTGCTGAGACCTTTGCTGCGGCACACGTTCTCTGCAGAGAAAGTGCTTGCTCTGGGCGTGTAAGTGTGCAAGGAGGCTCTGTGCCGAGGGTGAGGCTGGAGAGTCAATGCCCAAACCAGGCTCCCCAAACCATCCTTCCCACCTCACTGCTCTGCCTCGCTCGTCTTTGCCTCCTCTTTACTACCCCGAAGGCACCAGCGAGTACCGAGCTCATGGGCTGCAGGTCTCCGACTCTGCCCCAACAGGAGGGATCAGGGGGGCTTATGGCTCTTGTAAGTCCCATCTTTGCCCTGATCAGGGCAGGTTTATATGAGTATGCATAAACATGAACACTCAGTGATGAGCACACCATGAAAACGTCGCCCTAAAACAGAAGAAGGTGGTACAAATGCTTGAACGAATAACAAGGGGTTTGGAACAGTAGAGGCAGTAGCCGAAAGTCCCACTGCGTGATACTGTTACAGATGCTGGTTGTCACACGCAGCGACCCAGCCAGGCAATTTGTGGCCTTTAGAACTGAAACAGCTTCCTTTTTATTGCCTGAAGTGTTAGCTCGGTGCCGGTTGCTTTCGCACATGTTGTGCCCTTGGCAGGGAAAGCAGCCGTCCCTGTGCCCTGTCTCCTCCAGCCCGCGCTGCTCTGCTGTGGGGCAACGCCGGGCTCGGCCAGTTTGGGAGATCCCAGGATCTCTCTGGTCAATCACATCCGCAATTCATCCAAATTCTTCTGGCGGCTTTGGATGCAGGACTAAAGAGGATACAGAAAGCCTCAGATTTGGCATCCGAGTCACGTAACAACGCTAAAGAGCTCGGAGAGTTAAGCCAGCCTCAGCTACGCCGCTTTAATTTTTTAAATGCCAGAGATCCCCGAAAGCATCATTCAGACGAGTTTACCTACTTAAATCCTAAATGCTCTAATAAAAATGCTATTTAAAATCTTGGGGTATATGAAAAAGAGGCACTTGAAAGCGGATAAAACAGATTCAGCAACTGTGCACCCACATCAAACATCCAGCACACACTTCACCGGGTTTACATTGTAAGCTCCAAATAATGCCCCAGGAAATAATGCTGAATATAGTACGAGGTTACACAATGAAATAAAGCACAGTAGAGGAAAAAAACCCCAAACCCACTAAATAAAACCTGCTTTCTGTCCTGAGCTGTCTCCCGAACGCACGTTCTCGTTTCACCCAGGAATTACAGTGCCTGGTATATCGGACGTCGGGGATTTCATTTCATTATTTCATCAAAAGAGGGTCATAAAAACTGGTTTTACAGCTACTGTACATGGTCTGAAAAATGCCCAGAGAGGAGATGGAGTATATCGTTATTCCTATCTGAGTCCAGCCAATTAAATTGATTGCATCGGGAAGAGAAAATTTATTAGCGTCTTCTCAGCCTCTAAATAACCGGAGTTGTTTGGGGTCCGTGCCTGCGGCACAAGGAGGCACAGCAGCGGAGGCACACACATCCCCGTGTACACCCTGCCTTCCCCTTGGCGACGCCGAGGAGTCCCCGCGGTCCTCGGCAAGGCTGAGATTAGCACGCTTCGCATAAAATGTCAAAATACTCCCTGCCCCATCTTCACACTCAGCCTCTTTTAGAGGCCACCCATCCGCATCTTCAAACTCAGTGGAAAAGGCTGGCTGAGTAACCCGACCCTCTCATCTCAGAGGCATCTTCCTAGGGTAGAAATGGGAAAAATAAAAATTGAAGGCCAGCCCAAACCAGCTCCAAACCCAGCTGCTATTGAACTACTTGGAAAATACAAGGGAGGAACCTCACCCTCTTAAAAATAAAATCAGACACTTAGGTTTTATTTTATTTAAATGAATTGTTCTGAATGTTTTGGTCGCTTCTGCAACTAAAAGCCACAGACCAACTGATGGTGTTCGGGTGCTGGGTTCTCCAGGCAATCACCGTGCATGGGATGCCACACACGTGCCCTCCTTGTAGGGCAGCGTGGCCCGTGTCCCTGCATGGGGACAGCCTCGGGGACTGCCCGAGGCCACGCTCTTGGAAAGCGGGACGGGATGCTGCTCACGGCCATCACTTGTGCTTTCCTCCAGGGGTCCAGCTCTGATCGAGGGGGGATGGATAGTCTGTTCCCTCTGCGCAGGGCGGCTCTGCCGCTCCTGTGGGCTCTGCTTGGGGGAAACAACGTGCTAAACTAGAACAGATCCCACCCACCGGCTTCGAGCTGAACCTTTTCTTCCCCCCACCTTTGAAAATATTAAACCTAATATTAATACTAGGTCTAATTTCTAGACTTCTTGTTCCCTGCTTCCTGAATGCAGCCGGGGCTGAACCACAGCAGGAGGGCGGCAGAACGGAGCTCAGCTCTTGTGCTCCATCCAGACTTCAGGACTCTGCAGAAGGAGCCTGGGCAGTGCCAGCCCCCACAAGGTTTCCGTAGGGTTTGCTTGACTCGCAAACAAAACTCTGCCAGAAATCCTAGTGAAAAGCCCTAGTTATGTTGAAAGGTGAAGGCTGGGGGCAGTGTTACCAAGCCAGCTCTATGTTAGGACCTCCTGATAAGCTGGTTCCACTTAAACCACTGAGCTGGACCTCTGCTTCGTCGAGTTGCCAGTCTGGTCTGACCCTGCTGTTAACGCTTCCTAATATTTCTGTATTTCCATCAATCACTGCGAGACCTCTTGTTTTCCTGTGCTGGAGGCACGGAGCGAATTCAGAACCAAACCTTGTAATGAAAAAGCTTTGTAATGGCACCAGGTTTGAACATATTAACAGTGAAGATAAAGTTCTCATTGGCATTTAGAGGTGTTGAGCAGAGCCCTTTTAAGCACTGACAGCCTGCACTAAGGTCTCCCTGGAGCCTTCTCCAGGCTTAACACCCCAACTCTCTCCCCTGTCCCCATGGGGCAGGTGCTCCAGCCCCCTGGCCATCTGCGTGGCCTCCTCTGGACCCACTCAAGCAGGTCCATGTCGTTCTCACACTGGGGCCCCAGCGCTGGATGCAGTTTTGCTCCACACCTGGTAAGACAGAGCCAAAACACCTTGTCGAGGTGTGCTCACAGCCTCCCCTGCCTTCAGCTCCGGAGAGCTGGGGATTGACGTCGAGACGTCGTGCACACCACGTGCGAGACAAACTGCCTCTGAATAATTTAAACTATGTTTCCTCAAGGCATTGAGCAGACTTAGGCACACCTCATTTTCCATTGCTTTGTATTATGCATGTAAGAGACTCTAAATTACAACTATTGGTACCCTAATTTATTTGGAAGTAACTGCCTATGGGGCATGGCCAGTAAAATTTAATTTCTCTTAAGAGTTAAATATTCTTTATTTCAGCACAGATCTCCAGTGGAGAATCTGACACCCATAAACCAGGAGATATTTTTCGCTCTTCTACAAGTGGGACTCAAATATGTATTGACTGCAGGAAATATTTTCAACCTGCAAATAAAGAGTTGGCAAGAGATGGCATTTACACTGACATGTCCTGGACGTTGATATTAATGGCATCCCGAGTTTGTTCCCAGGAGGCAGCACTAACAGTTGTTGACTTAATGATTTTTAAAAAAACACTAAGTCATGAAGTGTTGTGTCATTTATTTTGAGGTATCATTTATTCTGCATCGGGGCGGGGTGGGGGGGAACCTGCTCAAGACTCTGATTTGATTTGGTTTTCTTTCCTTTTTTTTAACAGTTTAGACCCACAGTGAGTCTGAAAGTGTTGGTCGAATGACTTATTCTCACACTATGAGACTGTTGTAATTGAGAGGGTTTTTTTCTTGGTGGAATATCTATTTCCTTATACAATGTTTAGGCATTACATGGCTTGGGAGCTTTGTACTTTCTGATTTTAAGCATCTAAGCTGGGGTCTGGGGGTCTCTGCAGGGTCACCAGGAGCCTCTGTAGGTCCAGTCCTTGCAAATAACTCCTGGATTCCCCCTTCCATGTGGGAGTGCAAGTGGGACACAGTAAATGTCACAGCACGGCAGGGCAGGGCATGGCATGGGGGTCCTGCCCTTTGCGGGGGCCTGGGGAGGCTGCAGGGTTAGAGACAGAGTTACAGGAGGTTTTTTCTGCTGGCAGTGAGTGACGTAGGACAGAGCAAGGAGTAACCAAAGGCAAAGCTTTGGTAAAGTGGCAGGGAAAATAGTTATAGGAGCAAACCCTATTATTTCTTGGCAAAATCTTCTCTGCAGATGAGATAAACCTCAAATCCTTCTGCCCCCCCTGCAAAAGCAGAGTGTCCTAACCGTGGGGCAGCCCCACCCCAGCGGGGCTGGAGCTTCATCCTGCTGTCTGTCCTTCTGCTTTGGGATCCTGAGAACTGGCTGTACCGTGCCTCGGTGGCACGGCTGGGGATGAATCCCTGCGTGTTTCTGAGCCAGATCAGGAGGGTGATTCACTTAAGGGTCTTAGAGCCATGCTACACCCCAGAGCACAACAGGGCTGAGGGCATGCGAGTCTGATGTCCTGGTTTCAACGGTTCAGCTTCAAAACACACCAAAAAATCTGTTGAATGTTGTTGGAAGCAAATAGTTTATGAGGCTCAAACGAACCCTGAGCTCTAACCAGGGACCCGCATCCCCAACGCCTTTGATGGCATTACTGCCTTCCACGGCAAAGTTCCTCACCTGGCTTTGGCGCTCGGCAGCACAGCCTGTCCTCGCCTTTGAAGGGACCGAAGCTGAAACTAAGCTGTTGAATTGTTAAACCAGATCAGGCTTTGATTCAATTTTCCATCCCGCCCAGCACCGTGCGTCCCAGCCACCTTGTTCTGCAATAGCCCCTGCATCCATCATCGTCGTGGAGGAGATGTATTTTTTCTGGAACGAGCAGTAATTTGTTATTAACAGCTGCCACATTGTTCCTCTCTAAAGCAGCGCTGCACCAACAAGAGGGGTCTCTAAGGAGATGCTATCAAAAACAAGAGGTCGGAAAGGAAGCAGAAGAGCCCAGGTACCCAAAAGCAGCCTGGGGCATGGCTTGCGTTCTGTGGCAGCTGGTAAGATTAAATTGTTTGGAGAAGAGCAGCATCTTGTCTTTTCTTTCTCCTCCCAGTACTATTTTAATCACTTTGGCAAGAGAAATGAGGTCCGCAAGGCATCTATCACCAATTTATTTTTTTAAGCATAAACATTTATAAAATGACAGATGTTTCTATGGAGACTTGAATCCCACAGTTACTTGACAAGTCGTAGATAATTAGACCGGGGCCTCTAGGAGGTCCTACCTCCCATGCCCATTCTGTGGTAACAGACATCGCCCACCTCGCTTTGTGAGACGATGTCTGAGGACAGATGTGTTCGTGTTCGTAAAGCACTTGGGGATCTGGCCAGGAGCAGCTCTGCAGAACGGATTATTTAGAGCTGGATCCTGCTCCCGACGACGACCACAGCAAGTCTGGGGCCTGAAGGTGGTTTTCAAGGTTTCTAGGTGCTTCACCTCCCTACTTCAGCAATATTTAACATTACACACACATCCACACCCATGTATATGAAAACCAATAAATAAGCTTCAATTATGGCTTTCCCTGCAATCGTACAGCTGCACTATTCTCGGAATCGTTTTACTGCAGCATTTGGGAACAAATTAGTCTTGTCAGTAACCGCTGAGTGACAAGTGTGTGAAGTGTCATCTCCTCCTGGATGTTTCCTTCTCCCCCTCCCCGTAGTTAAGTACAGACTAGCACTTCTCACTTGCTAGTTTGAAGCCGTCACCCCTAGTCCTATTTCTACAGCCCCTGCTGAACAGCCCCTCTCCATCCTCCTTGGAGCCCTCTTTCAGCACTGACAGGCTGCACTAAGGTCTCCCTGGAGCCGTCTCTGCTCCAGGTGAACCCCCCCAGCTCTCTCCCCTCTCCTCCCAGCAGAGGGGTTCCACCCTCGGGTCACTGCTGTGGCCTCCTCTGGCCCCTCTCCAGCAGGTCCCTGTCTCTGCTGTGCTGAGGAGCCCCGAGCTGGACCCAGCACTGCAGGGGGGTCTCCCCAGAGCAGAGTACAGCAGAGGGGCAGGATCCCCTCCCTCCACCTGCTGCCCACGCTGCTGGGGATGAGCCCAAGCTTTTTTGGGCTATGAGCGCACATGTCCAGCTTTTCATCCACCAGTAAGCCCAAGTTCTTCTCTGCGGGGCTGCTCTCCGTCCACTTATCGCTCAGCTTATATTTGTGCTTGGGATTGCCTCGACCCATGAGCAGGACCTTGCACTTGGCTCTTTGAAATTCATGAGCTCAGCAAGGCCCAGCCAGCAGAAGGAGAACAGCTTAGGAGCCTCACAGGGCTGCCAAAGCAGCCGCGCTGCTGCCCGCGTGCAGGATGTGGTGTGTGGGCTTTCCTACATGATGCTAGTGCAGAAAAGGGGGTGATCTCTGGGGGACTACCCTCTGCTCCACCGGTCCTGCTGGCAGCGGTTCTGCTCCCCCAGGGTGATGGGGCATCCCCTCTACAAGATGAATGAGCTGAGTGAGGGAAGAGGCCACTCCTGCTGTCCCCAGCCCTTGCACACGGCCACCTTCAAGGCATTGGCATCTATAAGATACATATATTTATACGGTGTCTATAAGAAGACCTGAGCACAGGCTCGGGTCCCAGCCAAAGCCAAGAGGTGCAAACCTGGGGCTGGAGAAAACCTGGCCAAGAGGAGAGAGTTGCTCTGTGGGATGCCAGGACGACACCGTAATAGGGGCAAAATCCAGAAACCTGAGCAAGATGTTTGGATGGGCTCAGTGCAGCATCACAGGGGCTGCGGAGAGCGGCCCGGTAAACTGATAACTGCGCAGAAACCGATCGCTTTCAATGCTGAACTGATTGAAGCAGCCTGCCAAGAACAAATATCTGTTCTTCTCGCACACTTCTTACCAAATTAAAGACCCAGTGTTGTTCACCGACTGCTTCAAGCTCATTAGGGAGGAGAGGGAGGAGGTGGCTGAGAGAAATCCGTCATTCGCTGCTAAGTGCCAAAATGCCATTTAGTACATGGGCTTCCACTTGTTCCTGCTCGTGAGAACGGCAGAAAATCACCCCAGCTCGGGCAGAATTTACTAGCACAAACCCGCCATCGCTGCGGTGCTCAGCGCAGCCTTTTGCTTTGCACACTCACACGGTTTGCCGGCCCAGGAGGTTTCTCTCTCACCTGGAGGTAGTTGACCCTCCCGTGAAATGCTGGTAGCCCTGGCTCTGCGGTGGCAGGCTGGTCCTCAGTTGTCCCTGGAGCCCTGGACCACAGTGTTTGCATCCTCCGGTGCCTCTGACGTGCTCGGGGCGGTGTGACGCTGCGGGGTCGGGTCTTTTCGCAGTGCCTAGGGTGAGCGATGCACGAAGTCCAGTGCTTCTACCCAAATCTGAATCATGGAAATGGAGTGTTAATGGAAAAAAACCTCTGGCCCTTCAACAGTCTCACCTGTGCCCCAAGAGTGTGTTTGATATCTGTGAGTATCAGCAAAATTTTCTCAAGCTGAACCCCCAGTGCCTCTGCCCGGTGCTCCCTGCTGGGGCGGCAGGGTTGGGGTGCGGAACCTCGCTCCCCTCTCCTTTTTCCCTCCCTAATGAAAGCGGAGCAAGCTTTTCCCTTCGTTTCCTCCTCCCCTCCCCAGAAGGCTGCGTGGATTCAGGCTTTACTTCCAGGCATAGCCAAATGTTTTGTATCAGACCGCCCAGCATCCCCTGGAGCCTCATCCCTCAAAATCAAATGGTGTTCCTTGCCCGAGGTCTCATTACCCTCCCCGCCTCCTCCTTGTCTGATGGCCTGTGCTGCGAGCAATCGCAGCGGTGCTCTTATACCTGCAGCTACAATTAAATGCTGCTTTGTAGAGAAGACGCTTTGTACAGAGCTGGCGATTGCGCCTGCGATAGAAACTCGATAGGGACGCACTCCCTGGTAGTGGCAGCTCTCAGCCCTCACCGGGTGTTGGAGAGCTTCGGCTGGGGACCGTGCCCTCCCCTCACGCTGGTGGAAAACGCCTTTCTCCGTGTCAGGGCTCGATCTGTTGGGGAGAAAAGCTCTTTGATTTGCTTCCCTGGCAGTTGCAACAGAAATGCAGCACAAACACTTATTCCTGCGGGATTTTCTAGCTGAGATACCAGGCGGTTTAAGATGCGCTGGGGCTAAGCTGCCTGGGAATCAACGCGACAGAGGAGGCAGCTCTGCTTCAGGTTGTGAAAACATTCCCAGGCATGGTTTTGGGTCAGGAAAAGGTGTGATGGAGCACACGAGCGACTCGGTCAGAGCCTCCAGCCTCTCCCTCCCGCTCGGCAGGCTGCGGGGTGCCCTGCGACGGAGGTACTACAAACCACCGCAGAGAAAACAACCGCAATTGGCAGTATTTGAGTTTCAGCTCTGGCAGGAGCGGCTGGCACGCCTCGCCCCTCATCTGTCCATCCTTCCGCACAGTCCCCGCCGGCCACCGCTCCCTGCTCGCTCCTCGCCTGCCGGGAGAACGGCACCGATTTGATCCCGCTGTTCTTCAGTCTCTTGACAAACATTATTGCCGAATGACAGCCCTGGAAAAGATTTCGCCATCCCCAGCAGGAGCTGGGGAAAACGAGGAGGGGATCATGAGCCCAGCCCCACGCAACTGCAAACACGTACTGGGGAAGGTGCTGACGAAGAGGTTAAACCCGACACTCGCGTTGGGTGGGTTATTGCACGGGTTGAATTCGGGGGATCAGAAACGCTCGCAGGGAGGGAGCACCTTTTTGGGCTTCGTGGACTCCTTTCTCTGAAAACAAGTTTTATAGGGTCTAATAGCCTGAATATTCTCCCCAGATGTGTGGAACGGCCGTGTCTGCTTACTGAGCAGAGGAAGCTGCAATCCCTTAGCAGAAGGAATTCCCCCCATGCAGAGCCCACTGCCTCGTCAGCAGCCCCGTGTCCCCTTGGGTTAATTTAGGGGGATGGTTCTTTGCAGCCCTCCCTAAAAAGAAAAGCCAAAGCGAGCCCCAAGCCCCAACCGGCGGGGACGGATCCAGCCCGGGTAAGGACCCAAAGGTTCTGCGTGTCGGTGTTTGGTTTCCCTCCCAGGAGAACATTGTTGGTCAGTGTTTCAGTATTTCCCCCCAAGCTCTGCCTGCCACGTGTGTGGGCTTTGTAACCAGCCCCTCCACACATCCTGGGACGGACCACAGAGGTGTCCACGTGCTTAATTAGGGCCTTAATTACCTCAAAATCTGGCCTCATTTCTGTCGATTAACAGTAGCCCAAAATTAAGGGATTACTGAAGGAAAACCCAAGGCAAAACCATTTTGGTTGCCTGCTAGAGACTGATGGGGAATTGACTGAAATAATCTGCTAAACTGGACTCAAAATCAGTGATAATCAACCTACATTGTCACTTCCCATCACACGAAGCACGGCAGACGTCCACCAGCCCCGGTCCTGCTTTTACATCGGGATCAAGCGGGCAAGCGCACACCGCGGTAAGGCAGGCTCGGAGGACCGGCAGGATGGATCCGTTGGGAGCGGTACCCTTCCTTAACCCTCCTAACGGCCAAATCACTTCTGAACAGACATCAGCGCTTTCTGGAGCAATGCTGGAGCCATACTGCTGTGTCATTTGCTCTAGCAATTGTCATTTATTTGAGCCCGTGCTGCTTGGCAGGAAGGATGGGTAGACAATAATGTAGCGGGTTATTAATTATGCTGCTTTACAAACTCTCCGTCTTATCCACAAGCAGATCTTTGCTCTGACGAGAAGCTTATGCATGTGGCACAGCAAGTTATGAGGTATTATTAATGGTACCACATCACTGCTCACAGAAATGCAACCCCGCTTCAACCTAGAAATGGGTTAAACGAGACCTTTTCCATAAGTTTGTGTGAAAAATGGATGTAAACTGAAGGTCTCCACAGGAAGGTTATTTTTAAGCCAGAATTGCATTTTCACCGTTACAGCCACGTCAACCCTGCAGCAGGAGTGGTAGATTCAACAGCAAAATTTGAGCAAATGACACTATAGAACACCCTGAAGTCAGCCAGCTCCCTCAGAGGAGATGTCTGCAGGGAGAGATCACCAGCTCTGCCGTGGCATGAACGTCTCTCCTGGATGGGGAAAAACCTCTGTTTGAACCACCATCCCAGGTCAGGAGAGTCCAACGTCCCCTTATCCCCAGGGCAGGGCTTGCCCTGATGACTGTTTAGATGGTCCTTCAACGTCACCAGGCAATTAGAAAAGTCAGAAGTTTGCTTTTAAGGCGGCCGTGGCTCGCGTTCCTCAGCTCAGAAGTTACCTGACACAAAGCCAGCAAAGCTTCCTCCTGGCCTGGAGCCCATTGCCGTTGGTTTTCCCTCCTAAGGGCATCAATCCTGGAGGCTTCACTTCTGCTCTCTTCCGCCAGTTGGGTTTTGCACAGGCTCAGCAATTTGCCTGAAATACGGGCAGGTCCTCGGGACGCAGAGAACGTGACCTGATAAACCTCTTCGCTCTTATGAGCGGTTCCGCCGAGAAACACAGCGCCTCTCAGCCTGGCTGCCCGGGACAGGCCAAGTTTCCCTGTGTCCCAAAGTATCCGAGGCAAACCAGGGGGCTCCCCTCCGCCCCACCCTCCCCTCCTCATGCTGCTGCCAACACACACACGGGTTTTTTAATAACTCACCGTTACCGTTGTCAAATGCTGTTAAAATAATCATTTTAGAAAGTTGCTTGCTTTATGGTGATTTTTTTATTGCCAGGCATCTTTTTTTTTTTTTTTAAGAAAAGCTGTACTTTTATATTTTCCTCTTTGACAAATTCCTCCAATGAATATCCTCCTCTGAACTGCTGTGACAGAAATCGCTCCCCTGACCTTTCTGCTTTTTAAAAACGGGAAAATCACAGACAATAAACGAAAAACCTCCAAGTCGCATTGACAGAAATACCATGGTTCAGGAAAAAATACCGTTTATAGTTATTTTCCTAATTGATTTCAATTTTTCAGCCCTGTTTCCTGAGCCCGTGATCCATCTCTGGGATGGTATTTACAGCTTCTGCTCACACGGGCGCTGCGACACGCGGGAACACCACCCGTACTCCCCAGCCCCGTAGATGGGGGAGAAGGTGGAGGTAGGACTCATAGCTTGGAGCTGTTGGAGTGGTGATGTGAAGGGTGGTTGCTGACTGTGCTGGTGCTGGGGGAGGCTGGATGCTCACTAGCTCCTTTGCCAGTGCTTTTCTATTTGAAGTTGTCTCTGATTTTAGGAGAACCAACCCGATGGACCGGGTGGTCCCCCTGGCCAAGTGTCCCCAGCTCGAGACAGAGACCAGCTCCCTCTCCGGGCTCACGAGCAGGCTCAGCCCTGAGGGTGTTATCTGTGATGATACTTGCATGACCACAGCATCAGAAAACAGATAAGAAAAGGAAAAAAAAAACCGTATGTAAGGAAAAAAAGCTAAAATGAGCAGAAGTGTTGAAATCAGATGAGTTATCACATGGCAACCACCTTCCAGACCAAGCCCAAGGAGCCACAGGAGGACAGTTAAAGTTCATTCCAGGAAAATCAAAGGGAGAAAGAGGAGTCGAAGCCGATGTGATTCAAGAGTGAAAGGCAGCGCGATGGCTCGGACATACCGGGCAGCAGGAGCCAAGCTACCGCGGGCGCAGGCAGGGGCGGGCAGGCTGGGCTCTTCCAAGAGAGACCCCACGCTCGGGCAGGGACCAACGGGCACGTCGGGAAGCTGCAACCAACCATCAAAGGAGTCGTTATGAGCGAACATTACGCAGTTAAGGATTTGGGGTTTTTTTCTCTCAAAATCATCTAATATTCCAGGTGAGAGTTGTGAACCACCCTGCCTGAAGGGCACAGCCCGGAGCCTGCGGGGCAGGAGCTGCTGAAGCCAGCGAGGGGTCTTTTGTTTCTGGTTTTTTTTATCATGAGGGAGCTTTAAAGGTCAGAGCTGGGCAGAGCTCCTGCCGTGCCAGGGAGTGAGGAACACAGAGTGTCCCTGGCATCTCAGAAGCGATGTTAAAAGGCACGACTGTGCACAAGGCTCTGGATAGTCAAACCCGGCTCAAGCCAAGCGACGTTATAAACTGCAAATTATAACCTGCAGCGAGGTGGGCACGCTCAGCGGGTGGAGACCCGACACAGCCTTATTTTCTCCAAATCCTCCAAACGAGACATCGTGGGCTGTTTTCATACCGTGCAAAGTGTCAGTGAGATGCTGAGTGTTGCAGTTGGGACCGTGGTGCTGGGGGTCAGCCCCAGCACCAGGATGGACCCAGCACCCCCCAACTGCACAACTCGATCAGGCGGAGAGCAAGTGGGAGGTTTGCTTTTGCTGTCGGATACCAGACAGGCGCAGCGTTGTATGATCACGTCTCGATGTTAAACACTCTCTTTTTACCGTTTTCTCTTGCAAAGAGCGTCTAACCGGCTGTCTCCGCAGCTGCAGAGCCCCTGGTGCCCGCATGCAGCTGACGCGTAGCTGAGCCAAGGCAGCAGTCGCTGCTTTCCCCTCCGTGCTTCAGCGTTGCAGGCAGAGAATAAACTCCCTTTGCTCTGGCATCCGTCCCCGAGCTCACAGCGGCTCTTCCTTCCTTCTCCTGGAATCACAGAATCACAGAACCGCGGACTGGTTTGGGTTGAAGGGAACTTCAGAGCTCGCCCAGTCCAACCCCCTGCAGGGAGCAGGGACATCTCCAACCAGAGCAGGGTGCTCAGAGCCCCAAGGGCCAACCTGACCTGGGATGGTGCCAGGGATGGGGCTGCTCCCACCTCTCTGGGCAACCTGGGCCAGGGTCTGACCACCCTCAGCATAAAACATTTCTTCCTTAGATCTAATCTGGATCACCCCTGATTTGGTTTAAACCATCAGCCCTTGTCCTGTCGCAACAGCCCCTGCTGAACAGCCCCTCCCCAGCTTTCTGCCAGCCCCCTTGAAGCACTGACAGGCTGCACTAAGGTCTCCCTGGAGCCTTCTCCTCTCCAGGCTGAGCACCCCCAACTCTCTCACCCTTTCTTCATAGGAGAGGTGCCCCAGTCCCCTCATCATTTATGTGGCCTCCTCTGGACCCGTTCCGACAGGTCCGTGTCTCTCCTGTACTGAGGTACTCTCTTGTGCTTTTTGGGATGTCATTGGGTTGTGGGAACAAGCAAGTGGTTCGCTGGGATCCCGAGCAGCTCTGGAGGCTGGGGGATGACCCAGTGTTTGCACTGGGCTGTGAGAACTCAATTGATTTTGTCCTTGTAGGGAATCGGTGTTATCAGCCTGGCTTTTGCACATGACAAGCAGTTTTTTGAACATTACATGCAGAAGTTCACAGTAGGACAGTTATATTTTTGGATCGCACAGTGAGTGAAAATTTGGCAGAGGGAGGCAGAGTTTGGCTGGAGGAACTCAGACAGGGCTCCACTCCACGTCTCCCCAGTTTGTGTGACTTTTGGATGTGAGCATTGACCCTTTTTCCTTTGCGCAGAGTGGAGTGTTGTGACTGAAGTCCCAAAGAAGGCATCAACAAACAATGCTTAGGAGGCCTTTGGGGCAGCCACATTTCTTCCCCAAAGCCCCCTAGTAGCTCTCTGGCTGTCACCAGCGAGGGGGGACCCCCACGCTGTCCTTCCCAGCTCACAGCAAGTGCAAGGTCATCCCAAATCCCACCAAAAAACTATCCCTGAGGGGAAATGATTGCAAAAGCTCGGTCCAACCAGGAGCTCTGCTGCCACGTCTATATCCATCAGATGCACCTTGTTGGAAGGGATAAAGCCTGTGATTAGATTTCATGGTAACCTTCAAGAAAAACTGCTTTTTGATAAGAAAAATGATTAATTGCTGTCCCTTCTGGGTGGATCACCTCTGTCTGCGGCAGCGGCCAGCAATTGGAGCCGTTTGGTCCTCTGGGGGATGAATCAGTAGAGTGGAGCCTGGTAGTCATCCGAGGGAGGAAAAATCTCTCCTATTATATATATATGTACATATACACACATCTACACATACCTGGTTTCTATTCGATGACCCTTTGCAAAACACCCCGAGATCTCTCACGCTCCTGCTCGTGCCTTCGTCTGCGTGAGGTGTGGGCAGGCGGGAACGCTGCGTGGGTGATGCGGGAAGTTAACGATGCCCCAGATAATGAGGTTTCGTTAACAAGCTGTTTGTCTGAAACAGATATTCCCCGTGCTGCGACGGTGTGAAAGCAGGTGCAGAACACAGAGC
Source organism: Bucorvus abyssinicus (assembly GCA_009769605.1). Lineage (NCBI taxonomy): Eukaryota > Metazoa > Chordata > Aves > Bucerotiformes > Bucorvidae > Bucorvus > Bucorvus abyssinicus. The sequence continues at coordinate 2,785,970 of CM020039.1, read as the reverse complement.
CTTTTCCCTGGCCAGCGCTGTGGTCGAGAACCTCCTGGAGAAGCAAGTGCCAATCATTAAAGACGTGTGCTTTTAGAGATAAACCCAGCTCACGTCGCAATTTCCACGGTTACTCCTCTGTTCTTGAGCCATGAGCTGAAAACCGTTTTGAGGAAGGCTGGGTGGGGAGCAGGGGAGCTCATTCCTCTTCCTCTGAGGAGGAGAGGTTTGGCCTGGGCAGAGACGGTGCCGCACTAACGTCTCCTAAACCTCAGCAGGTTGTGATGCTGCTCCTCATTCATGGTGGCAGGGGGCTGGCTGCTGCAAGAGCAGCTCTGGCTGCGTTGTCCGTTCGATGCCCGACAGGTTGCAATGTGGGAAGGGCAAAATCTCCTCCAGCAGCACTACAAGAAGTTGTAAAATGTTTATAGCAGCAGCAGCAAGGCATGCAGGACCAGGACGTGTCACGACACAAGCATTTCGCTTTCCCAAATTGAAGAAATCAGCATCTACACACTGCAGAGCCTGCTCAGGAAGGCTGTCGGGGCGAGACGCTATCAGGCAAGTGCCACCAAACCTCAGGTCTTCTCCACATCTTTATAATGGCCTTAAACATTGTCTGGAGGCAGAGGTTTGTTCTTAAGCCGTGTCATGGATCCCTCGGACAGAAGTGGCCAGGAGCATCTCCCGGAGGCACTGCGGGCTGTGGCAGTGGGCTAAGGGCACTCCCATCGTTACCTGGATAATCCCATCAACATCCCCCCACGCCCGAGACCTCCGGAAAGCCGCAGGGTCTGCTTAAGCGGGTTAATGCTGCGTACGGTGATGGAAAGCGGCAGAGCCGAGCCCCGCGAGGTGAAGGTGCTGCTTTCAGCATCAACACAGACCCCGGTTTTCCGCAAATCTCCAGCCCCGCTCGCACGCTATATGCAAATACCGGCCACAGCCACCAAACTATTAATATTAATAATTTTCTCCTAGCTGAGGCAATTACTATTTATGTGAGACTACTAAACACCAGTTCTCACACTGATGATTTTGCTCTGAATAACTAATTCGCCAACACATTCAGAAATGAACAAAGCGACTGTTTTCAAGTGTGAGATTTTCACGGCGATTCCTTCAGCGCTTGCGACGAGAGCTTGGCCCCGCAGCCCACGTTCGTGTTGGTCCTGTCCCGAGCTCCCCGGACCCCCACCACTCCTCGCTGCAGCCGGCTTTTAGGGTCACTCATGGTGGCCTCGCTCTTACCCAGGACCTACGTATATAAATATATATACATAGGGGTGGGTGTGTGCATGCAGAATGTACTAGAAATTACCACTCTCCTGATGGTGTTTCAAAAGCATCCTCGCTGACTTTGCCACGCAGAGGAGCTCCGGAGCCTATTTTGTGCCGTGTCCCCTGGACCAGCTGCTGGGTACGTGCTGGTGCCCCGGGAGGTACCCAACTCGGTCCGGGTTTTAAACGTCGAGCCATCCCCTTCAGCACACCAGGTAATTAATTCACTGTCTCTGAAACACAATACATGTGGATATGGGCTGTCTTTGAGTTATAGACCTAACAAAGAGGTTTGGGTGGATAATTTATGAAGGACAGTAATAAAACAGACCGCACAGTTTAGATCTTAATAAAACTGCAATGCCTCGTGTCTGATTTTATAGACGATTTTTATTAACTGGGTACCTTTGCACCAGGAAGGCATGACAGGTTTCTCACGGCTGAGCAAGCGGGCATGTTTCGAAGGGGATCAGAGGCATTTATTGCCCAACAGTGGGAGATCACAAACCCCTCACAAGCCCATTCCGGGTCAGGACCGGGATGGAGCTGCAGGGAGAGGCCGTACCGGGAAAGTGCTGCTCGCCATCCCTGGCTGCCAGCCGGCTGCTGGCAGAGCCTGGCATCGCGCGCGCGGGACAGCTGGTGCCTGAAAGCGCCGGTAATTAGAAACGGTTTGCTAACAAATTTCATTCCAAGCTGTAATCAGCAATACCCGAGTACCCATCCCAAGCATCCCTGACCACCTCGCAGCAAAGAATATTACCAAAAAATAAAGAAATACATCCTGGGCTATGCTTTGTAGCTGTGACGGAGAGGGATTTCCGCCGGAGTGCCCGTGGGGACACGCGGGCGTGAGACGAGACCATGGGGCAGCCCCCTGGCCATGCTGCGGGTGGGAAACCCTCGGGAACACTCCTGGCAGCGGCTGTGCCTGCGCTGCCCATCCTGGTCTCTCTCTCCAATGAAACAAAGTCCAGATGAGACCAACGGCTCTCAGTGTGGTGGCCTTCCCGTCGCCCTTTGTGCACAGACACGTTTATCTGCTGCTGATTGCCCGGGTGATTTGCATCTTCTCTAGGACTCAGCCCAACTCCCCTCTGCGGGCAAACTGCTGCCTATTTCTGCCTCACTCGTTAAATCGGTTGCTTTAGTGGATGGATTTCTGCAGAGCTCATTCAGAAGCTGCAGGACACTCTTGTGTAAGACCCTGCACCCTCCGCCGTGGCCGTGGCCATGGGATGGGCTGGAAATGGCCTCGGGGAGCTCTCCCACCCGGAACAGCCACGGGGAATATGTTGGTTTTCTTGGAGAGCCTTTATTCCCGTGCACGGCTCTGGCTGGGGAGGAGAGGACGGGGGCGCACACACGCGCAGGGTCAGGACGAGGTCCACCAGGTTTAGCTAAGGGATTGTAACGTCTTCTAGAGCTTTGCTAACAAAAAACGGAGCGAGGGATGAAGCAGGGCCACTTCAGGTGCTCAGTGCCACGGCTACAAACAGCTCCCAGCAAAGGCAAGGCTCTCCCTAACTCATCATCCCAGGCTCATTTTTCTGCGTTCACGAGAAATGCAAATACGGATCTAAAAATAGTCATTAACAGCATCGGCGGTAAATATTTAACCCCGAAGCTTTGTACTTCCTCCTCCCTCGTTTCCCTGGGTGTGCGCGCAGTGAAGGTGAGCTGGCAGGAGGAAGAGCAGATTAATGCGGGTCTCGATGGATCGTTTTAGTCGCTATCAAAGCATATTTCTACCGGATTTATTGATGCTTGAGCTGGTCCACTGCCTGCGCTGGCCCCAGCCCAGTGACGCGTGCTGGGTTTTTGTTTTACAGCGGCATTTTCGAAAGGTTTAGCACCCCGCGGGTACGGTCAGCTCTCAAAGGCTGTGTTTGGGACACGGCACTGGCAGTCCCCTTAGAAACCCGCTCCCACACCGGCCGCTCAAACCCAGGGCCCCGCTGATGGGGAACTGCAGCTCTGGCTGCTTTTCCTAGCAGAAATCAAAGAGAATTCATGTGTCTGAGATCTTCGGAGGCCATGACCTAAAGGTAGCTTTTGATGGATGGAGACAGTCTAGACAAGTCCCTTGCAGACCTTATCGGCTCTGCCCCTCACTGATTTCTAATTCCTACACGAGCTGCTGGCCAATTCAAGCCAGAATTGTGGCTTTCGCTCATTCTGGAATTTTTATCTCCCGATGACCCAGAACAGCTCCACATCCGAACTCCTGGAACAAGTTTGTGCACGACATACATGCCTTCAGTCCTGAAGGATTAGACGAAGGACCACGCTCCTGTCGCTGTTGATAGATGAAGCACCTCATTGGCTTCCCGTGGAAGCAGCGCAGAAATGGGCATAAAAATGATCAAAACAGACAGCAAGGCTGCGAGGGCAATGACATGAACAGAGCACAGTTTGGTTAACAAGGCAATTAGAGCATCTAGGGGAGCAGGAGAGGGAACGCTGTCCAGAGAGGTTTCAGCCTCACTTCTCCGGAGGAAGCTGGCGAAGGGCCTCCTAAGAGCACAGGTCTTAGGAGGAGATGCTGAGGGACCTGGGAGGGGTTAGCCTGGAGAAAAGGAGGCTCAGGGGAGACCTTCTTGCTCTCTAAAACTCCCTGAAAGGAGGTTAGAAGGAGGTGCGGGTCAGTCTCTTCCCCCAAGTAACCAGTGACAGGACGAGAGAAAATGCCCTCAGGTTGTGCCAGTGGAGGTTGCGGTTGGCCCTGAGGAACAATTTCTTCCCTGAAAGGGTTGTCAAGCCCTGTCCCAGGTTGCCCGGGGCAGTGGTGGAGTCCCCACCCCTGGAGGGGTTTCCCAGCCGTGTGGAGGTGGTGCTGAGGGACAGGGGTCAGTGGGGACCTGGCAGTGCTGGGGGAACGGGGGGACTTGATGATCTTAAAGGTCTTTTCCAACCTAAACCGTTCTTTGATTCTGTGACTCTTTTAGAGTAGTTAAGTCTGCAGAAATTCAAATTTGCCCCGAGTAGGTGGCAGCTGCTCCTCCCCTGGCCCAGGTGCTCCCTGTGCCCCCCGGCAGTGGGACTGCGTGCGATTCTTGAGCAGGATGAAGGCATTTTCCTGCAGCCAGCAATGAGCAGCTTTTCATCTACCCACTCAGGCATGTTCAGTGCTAAAAAGGTCACATCCAGCTTCAAAACCAGGGCGACGTGGCCCTTATAAAGAGATCACGTCAGTGTTCTGCTCTGCTCTTTCCTGCATGTAGGACAACACTGACAGATGTGGGAGGGTGGTGGGGTTTGACGGGGACCCAAACCCCATCCCAAGGCATCAACACCATCATTGCCAGTTGCTGGAAGACACAGGCAGCGCTCTTCTCCCTTGTACTCCAGGGTTAAAAAAAGGGAAAATAAAGGGAAGAGAGCAAAACTGAGTTCTCGTTTTGTTGCCATAGCAGCCTTCTGGATTATTTAGACTGATAGCATTTGTAAAAATTCAACAAAGGGTAGAGGATCTCTTGGAAATGGGAGCAGATGTAACACCGCGTGCCATATGCCACTGGGAAAAAAATCTATTGGCAAAGGCACCATCGTCGGAACGAAAGCCTAACCCGTATTGTGCAGCGAAAAATGTCACTTTCCCTAGATTACAGGGTAGGGCTATAAAGCAGAGAAAATTACGTTCACATATATAATTGCTGAAAGACGTCCTCAGCAAAGAGCCGAGCCGCTGCTGCGGAAGGTGGGCTTTTTCTCCCCTCCAGAACTTGATGAACCGCCATGTGATACAAAGAAAAGGTTGTTAACATTAAAAATTAATTAACCCTCACGCGCAGCCTAATGGAAAGCACTCCCGATAAATCCTGCCTGCACAATAGATGAATTATAAGGGTCTCTGTGAGAGCACTGAGTAATAGCACCCTTGGAAAGCCGCTGCCTTCATACCCCAAGCTGCTGCTGCAACAACCGCTGCAATAATGATGGTGCCTCTCGGTGCACCAGATCTAACCAAAGAGCTGCTAAAAGGGGTTGAAAGACGCTGGCATCCTGACGGTGCTTCGGGGAGCGATCCTGAGCTGGGCTTGGGGCAAAAGCCGGCCAGCGCCAAGGAGGGAGGGGGAGCGGGGGGTTGGAGGCTGGCGAGGAGTGGGGAGGCTGTGGGCGAGGGCAGGCTGCTCTTGGCTGCCCCTCGCCCCATTGCTCCTGAGAAGCACAGCCCGGCACTCCCCGGATCTCCAGAAACACAGGGGCTGTCCAGAGAGGCACAGGAGGGTTAACCCAAGGCTGGCCCATCCAGTACTTGGGCGGGTGGAAGGCTGGCGGTGGGCAAGCTGTGGTTCTCGGGAGCCTCCTTTGGTTTGGATGTAACAGAATCATCGAATCATGGAATCGTTTAGGTTGGAAAAGACCTTTAAGAGCATCAAGCCCAACCACAAAACTCACACTGCCAAGTGGTGAAGAAACCCCTGGGGAGCTTCGGCAGCTGCCTGCCCCTGGCGTTCCCCACCGGCAGCTTCAGGGGGCAAAAATTCCTCCTTTCCATAAAATTTCTCGCTGCTGGTGATTGCTGGAGGGTGGTGGGTGGCTATGCTCCCCCTTCAGTGTGCTCTCCCCAGCTCTTCTTTGATCAGAAAAAGGGAGCAGTTAATAATAATTTTTTTAAAGGGGTAGAAAATCGTTAGCGCTCAGAGTTTTTTGAAGGGGAGGCGATTCCCTGGGTTAAACGAGAAGGGGCAGTGAGGGGAACAGCGGTGCTGGCTTTCTGCCCCAGCTGTCAGTGACCACAGGGGCCTGTCCCTGTGCCAGGTTTGTCCCCACCATGCCTCCACCAAGCCTAGGCGTAGAGTCAGAGAATCATAGAATCACGGGCTGGTTTGGGTTGAAGGGACCTTCAAAGCTCACCCAGTCCAAACCCCAGCAGGGAGCAGGGTCATCTGCAACCAGAGCAGGGTGCTCAGAGCCCCAGGGACCAACCTGACCTGGGCCAGTGTCTCACCACCTTCTGTGGCAAAAATTTCTTCCTTGGATCTAGTCTGAATCTCCCTCTTTTAGTTTAAACCATCACCCCTTGTTCTATCGTTACAAGCCCTGCTAAAAAGATTGTCCCCATCTTTCTTAGAGGTGCCTTTAAGTACTGGGAGGCTGCACTAAGGTCTCCCTGGAGCCTCCTCTGCTCCAGGCTGAACCACCCCAGCACTGTATCACCCTGGGCACTGCTGTTTGGGGGGAATTGGGCTTTTTTTGTCTGCATTTAATGGCAATGTCTCTGCCCACTGGAAGCCTTAATGATAGTCTGCAGTTTGGAGCATCACTGTCGTGCTGCTGCAGCCTTTCTCCCTGCCCCACCACGGCAGCAACCACCTCCCATCTCCAGGACCGTTCTCCCCAGCTCCCTTTGATGGCGAGGCAGATAAGCAAGAGCTCCCGTCACCTCTCAACCCTTCAGTTATTCAACCCACATGCAAATATGTTACATCTCACCAGCAAAATGAATAAAGGGGTGAAGCGGCAGAGCCTCATCAGCCGGCACTGCCGAGCCCCACCGCACGCCCGCTCCCTCCCCATTGCACACCCCGCACCTGGGGTCATTTGCTCCTAAACCGAGTCCTCGGATTCCCTGCTATCGTAGCACGTCCACCTGCTTCCAGGCACCACGAGATTTCACCTGCTCTGCGAGGAACTGTGAGCTCTTTGGGGCTTTCAGAAGCCAGGCGGAGCGGTGGGAAATGCCGGGCGAACGCCGCAGGCGGCTCCACGCCGCCCCGGAGGTGCCGTCTCCCCATGTGCGGTGCCGGGGGATGAGATGAGGCTGGCGGGGAAATCGATAGCTGTGCTGAAATTACCAGTCTCTGCATGAACACAGCCCCGTGTCAGCTGATGTGATGAGTTGCTTTGTCCTACACGTGTATTTAAAGGAATCAATAGCTGTAATCTAACCAGGGCACACCTTCGCAAAGCCTATAAATCACGTTTTCCTTGAAAGAGACAAAGTACGGGAGTTTTCTTGCTGCAAGGACCACACCGAGCACCCCAGGCAGGGAAGGCTCCAGCTCCATTGGGTGCCACCAGAACCCCATGGGTCTCCTCCTGACCCTGCGCCCCAGGAGCAGCCCAGGGCTGGGGAGCAGCAGGGAGAGGAGGTGACCAGCACCTCCCGCTGCCTGTCAGCATCTCCATGGGGAGCAGCTGGAGGGACAGACCCTGCTCAGCTTTCCCAGGGGCTGGCTGCACACCCAGGGCTTCACAGGAGCTTCTGTTTTGCTGCAAGTGACCAAAGCCCCACTTCTCCGCTTCCACAACTTCTCCCAAAAAGATGATGATTTGGAATGAAGGCACCACAATAAAACCCTGCTTTAGTTTGCAGAGACACCAAATGACGTGCTATTGCGCTGGTCTCACACAAGTCCTCTCTCTAGATATTTCTTTCACAGTAATGATTTTTGGAGCCTGGGTTCCACCTGGACAACGTCCCCAAACAGACTGTCATCACAGGTGACACTCCTGCTGCATCCTTTAAACAGCCAGACTCTGGACAAGGCTGAAGATGTGCAGAAGCCAGGGACAGCCTGGGCAGCCTGGCAGGCACTTGATGCGTGGGGAAAAATAAAAGACAAATCCCCCCTCGGGCGGGTGAAGGGATGGAGTGGCCTGTCGATATGAGCAGGATGGGTGGGAGGTGGGAAATTTGGGGATGAGCAATGAGATGGGCCCAAGGAAATGATCACAGTCACTAAACAGAAACCTTTTTCCCCTTGGCAAAATGTACCTTTAATCCCACCTCAGCTGGTCGGCTGCGTTGTTTCATTTGTCTCTTCCCAGGGATGAAGGGTGATGGCAGCATTGCAGAGGCTGACAAGTCCCGGTGGAGCAGACCTCGTGGTCTGGGACCTAAAAGTGCCACCACCACCCCACTGTGGGCCTTGGCTTCCCAGGGAAGGGCTGCAGAGCTGCGGGAGGACCTGCGGAGCCCTCCCAAGGTACCGCACCGGTGCTGGACCAAGGACTGGCATCTGTGAAGGAGAGGCAGCCACCAGAGCTGGGTGGCTTGGTGCAACCACGAGAGCCGGTGCCACATGCAGAAGGGTGGGAAGGATGTGGCCGGAGGCACAGGGGAGGCAGAGGTGGAGAAAGGAGTAGAAATATTCCGAACCGGTGCTCAGAGAGCACCCGAGCCATGCCGGGCAAGGAGCTCTCCCCAACGCCGGTCCCTGTGCACGGGCAACCCACGGCCAGCTGAGACACCTTCAGCAGCTCCTGCGCCCGCTCGGCGTCCGTGGGGGTGATGGATCAAGCTGTGGCCGAGCTCAGCGGCAATGCTGCCAGCCTGGAGACCAGCAAAAATTACCTCGTCTGCACTTCCCGAAAGAAAAAGTCGCTTTATTAAATTACAAGTCTGTGACAAATGTGTATCATGTTCCTCTCGAGAGAAGAGAGCCACATAAAACTGGGGCTCATTTTGACAAGATACCTTCACTGAGTGTAAATCACTCACAGATTAGTTAACCTCTCTTCTCAGGCAATTCTGCAAGTTAAATGTCAACGCTTCCCCTCGTCCTGAGGGGTTTTATTAAACTTGTGATGAATCTGGGGATGCTACTGTCTTTTTTTAATATGGCCAAAGCAGCTTTACTACCTGGAAGCCGCTTGCCATCGGTACAGGACATCGCTCACTGCTTACCTTGTTTTGTCCTCAAATATCCATAAATAATAAAAAAAAAAATAAAAATCACAGAATGGAAAGGGAATTTTATCAGCCGTGGCAAACGATGCCACTTTTCAATGCACATTCAAGGCAGCACATTAGGCACCTGCTGATGCTCTTCCTTTTCCCACCAAAGGGGACGGGACGCTGGACACGGCCTCGGGCAGCGAGCGGGGAGGGGGGGGCGCTGAGCAGCAGCAGGGGAGGGTCACAGCCGCTCCACCACGCACACACTGAGCACGGAGGGGGTCACCAGAACCAAAATACGGCGATGAACTCAGAAACCCCCAGAAAACTCAGAAATCGCCCAAACTGGCCGCAGCCCCCTGGTTCGTGTCTGCGATAGCAATGGCACTGAAAGCTCTCGGGGCTGGGGGAGGTGGGCGCAGCCCCCTGCCCTGGCTCCGGTGGGATATTTGCCTCCTGGCTTCATGCCGGCTCCGACCCACGTGGCTTACCCCTGCTGAGGTATCGAGGCACTAACGATGAAATGCTTTGCAGGCTGCTTGGGAGCTATTTTAATTCAAGGCGTAATTATTTGAAACAGCAATTATGTGCTTGGCGAGACTCAGACACAGACGTCCCCAAATCCCGTCGGAAGGGGAGGCTGCAGGGTGATGTCCAGGGCACCCTGTGACCGCCCCGACACCTACGGGAGTTTTGCCCCCTTTGTGGCTGGAGGAGGAGGAACAGCCCCTTTGGGTTTGAGCCTGGCTCTTCTCGCTTTCACCTCAAGGGATGCAGCCACCTCTGGGGCAGCGTTTTCCCCTGAGAAGCTGCGCCAGGGATGGAGGAACCTCCACCAGGGATGGAGGAACCTCCTTCTGCTCCTCAGCTCCCTCTGCAGCATTTTGCCTTTGAAATCACCATGGTACCATAAAAACATCTTTATGACCTTAAGCATGTTTTACTCGTGTCTTAGAACCTGCAACGTAAATTACCGTCTTTTTTAAGCCCGCTGGTAGCAACACTTCTCTTCGTGCAGGGCAGAAAGCCGGGGCCAGGACTGCTCCCCCTGTTCCTCGCCCCTGCAGAAATTCAAATAAAAGGGGAAAAAAAAAAAAGAAAAATCCCCCAGTTTCTTACAACCAGGCTCAGCAAAAGCAGTGACGTGCCGTTAACTCGGGGAAGTGACCTTACGCGCTCCAGCCGACAGGTAATAAAAGCTAATTTCTCCAGGCTCGTTAGAGCTGTGGTGCTAACGAGAGCGGGGACTGCAGCGAGGAGGGGCTGAATGCCCGTCCTGGCCAGCAGCGGTTCCTCAGCGAGGCTGGCAATGCCTCTTGCACCACATATGGAAAGACCAAGCATCTCTATGATCCATCAGCTAAATGATGGACCATGTCCTTAAAAATGAACGCTGCCAAGCGAAGATGTAGAGCAAAGCTGTCGGCAATAAAGGGCTTACGAGAGGAGGGGAAAGTTGCCGTTCAGAGAAGACAGCCTGGCCAATACGCTGTGTTCCTGCCCGAAAAGAACAGAAGCAACGTGCTCCCTGTCCTCCTGCCTATTCATCCCTTTCAAGAACCCCCACGGCTTCACGCACAGTATTTTACCTGCTCATTCCCAGGTTCGGCTGGGGTCTCGGGAGGAGCCTGCTGAACTGTCGCTGCCTGCAATTAACACTTGCAACTATTTTTGCAGCGGGAGCTGGGCGTTTGAAAGTCCCCGGAAAGAGGCTCAGACGTGCGCTCTGGCGCCCTGACCCCGCAGGCTCCTCCTGTCTTCTGTCCCCCAGTTCTCGCTGAACCTTGGTGAGCTGCAGAGCAGCAGGGATGGGTGTGTGGGTAAATGGGAATCGGGCTCAGCTACTCCCTTTCTCTGCGAATCTTTGGTCTTAGCCTAACCCTTAGCACTGCCCTGCTTAGCACCGTAACGCCAGGACTCAGCGCGGTCCTCACACCCTGCTGGGAGCTCGGCCAAGTTCTGCTTCACCACAACGGGCTGCCCAGCGAGGCTGTGGCTGCCCCATCCCTGGCAGTGCTCAAGGCCAGGTTGGACGGGGCTCGGAGCAACCTGCTCTAGTGGGAGGTGTCCCTGCCCACGGCAGGGGGTTGGACTGCAGGATCTTTAAGGTCCCTTCCGGCCCAAACCATTCTATGGTTCTGTGATTCTATTCTACGCTTGAGCAGCCTGTGACTTCAAATGTCTTGAGGGTGGAAATTTGTCCAAAGAAATGTAACCAGGTGTCATCTGTGGTGCAAGGGAGCCAGCCTAGAGGTGGAGGGGCTGGAGCCAAAGGGCTCTGCAGCAAGCTGAGGGGAGAGGCTTTGGGGGCTGCCGGCTCTAGCAGAGAATAAAGGCTTTGGGGAGCAGAAGGAGGCAGTGGGGAAGACAACTGAGGAAGGTTAGGAAAAGCTATCCTAAGGACAAGATTCTGATTTATTTTGTAGCTCAGTAAACGCAGTGTGACTTCACTGAGCTCCACAGCATTGCTCTGGGGACTGTAGCCCAGGACACGCTGCCCACTGCAGATACAAACTTGTCCTCTTGTGGTATGTCTGAGACATAAGACACTTTCTGTAAGAGGAAACAACAGTCTGGACCTGAAAGCTCTTAAGATTTGGAGTCTGGAGTTGAATTTACCTTTGGCATCCCAGGGCCATCTCTGCCGGTGTGGCCTGGGCTATGGTGAGCACGAAACCTGCGGTGATGTCTGGTGCTATTGCCCAGGCTGAGCACGTGAAGCACAGTGTTTTATTAGCTAATTCCTGGAGAGAACCAAGTGTAGATGGCAGGTCGTCTTATGGGTCACTACACAGCCATGACAATGACATTATTTCCTCTCTCTTTATTGCAGCCTCCCTCTTTATTGCAGAGTCAGTGATCACCCACCCTGCCCTAGAGGGTACCTGCTGGAAAGCCACAGTCCTCCTAGCAGGGGCAAGTCAAAAAGCTTTCAGTACAGGTTTTTGGGGGTATAAACCCAAGAGAAGCTGCTTGGCCAGTGGAAAGAGGCGGGAGCAAAGCCCCACGGGAGGGGAGGAAGGGCTCGGGGCTGCTGCGGGCATCACTGTCCCGCAGGAGAGCTGCAGGCACCGGCCTCCAACAAACTTAATTTTGGGGGAGCGGGGACTATTTTTGTATTCGCAGCAGTATTTCACCTCCCTTTGGTGGCAAGAGGGACTCGCCCTCCTGCCTCAACAGCTTTATTCCCTGGAAGCCGCGATTCAATGCTTCTGCTTTTTAAGCTGCTTGGGAGAATGGGGATAATTAGGAACGAAACACACGTGTTAAGAACACGCAATTATAGCCCAGTGGGTTATAATTTATGTCTTATCGTTCTGTGCAAAGTAATTAATATAGTAAAAGATTATTTATACCTAAGTGCCTCGAAGGCAAAGTTAGCTCCACAGCGGCAATGAAAGCCAGCTAAACGACTGCGCCCTAACGAGGGTGGAAACCCAGCGCAGACAGGGAGAGGCAGATTTCAGAGCAACTCCTGACTGAAACTGCTGTGTTGGAAAGCCTCCTCCTCTGGGCACCTTAAGGTGGAGGAAAGTGCTGCTGGAGAGCAGGGGGAGCCAGCTGGCTGGTCCCTGCTCTGCCCGTGCGGGGCTTTCCTCTACTCCCATCCTCTCTGTGGGGCAGGGGCTGCCCGTGCCCTGTGGGATGGGTCCCTTGGCCCTTCTGCGGCTTTGGCAATTAGACAGGGAGATTTCTTAAAGAATAATGTAGAGATGTTGTTTTCCATCCTGCAGCCACTTTTCCTCATCTCCTGGCCGTAAGCCTGGAGCAAGCGAGGCAGAGGCTGGCCCATCGGCAGGCTGCCAGCAGCCACCGGCAAGGCAGGGCAGAGCAGAGCGTGGGGCAGCTGGGACAGGGCGCTTCAGCCAGCCACCAGTGCCACTTGGAAAGGAAAATGAGACCAGAGCTCAGCCCTAAATACGATCGTGCCTATGCCAGTGCTACAGTTTATCAGCAAATTAGCAGGGACTCATATTTTTCCTGAGGCCACGCAGGCAGTTGAGACCTCGCGGTTCAATGAGTTTTCGCTCCTCGGCTCTGTCCTGCAGCTGGGCCCCACCAGCGCAGCCGCCAGACGCGGCATCAGCCTGGTGTGCGCACCAGAATCACTGCAAGCTCCTGCCGCCTCACAAAGATAGGGAATTATTAACCCACGGCGAACAGGGGAGGGTTATCAGAGGTCCAGGGAGCTCTGGGGTGAGGTTTCCTTGCCCTGTCCCTGCTGTTTCTGGAGCAACAAGCCCCTGCGACCGAGGCTGAAGGCAGCAGGGATGAACGCAGCCCGTCCTCTGCCAAGACCCCTCGGCTGGCTGCTCCAAGGCAGATTTTGCTCGCCTTGGCTCTCCGTTTCCATGGCGATTCACTTGGGAGCACCACTGTGGAGGGAGCATCCACAGGGGATGTACTGGGGAAGAGCAGGGGCAGCAGGGGTGGACGCGGGGCAGGATGGTGCCACCGTGTCCGCTGCGGGCTGCCCTCACCGGCTGGCACTCCGGAGGGCTGCTCTGGGTTTGTCCCTGTAAATCACGGGGAAGACTTGGACTTATTTCGACTTCCTGCTTTGCTCTTGTGCTGGCAGGGTTTTCAGCTCTGCTCACATCCAGCTCCCACCAGGCTGGTTTCTCCTCTAAGCATCTCGCCTGGGCATTGAGGAGCTCTTTTAACCAGCAGGTCCCAGCTAAAGGACCAGACGTTGTTGCCAACCTCTGGCATGGACAGACCACCTGGGCAGGAGCGTGAGGACAGCAGCTCGGGCACCAAAAGAGCTGAGAGGGTTCGCTGCCATCGCTATCCATGCCTATCCAAGGCAAAACCTGGATGCTCAGAGAGCCAGGTCTGTCTGGAGCAGCCAGAACACAGCACGAGAGCTCGAGCCTCCACCCAGACTGTACTTACACGAATAGTCACTCCGAGAGGTGGGGTTTAGCCCCTTCGGGAAGGAGTGGAGGTTTGCTCAGCCTGTGCCTGTGCCTGTCCTCCAGCAGCACGGTGCTTTCAACCACCTTGAGCCCCTCTGGCACGGAGGCTTTGCCAGCCCGGGCAGCAGGATTCTGCAGGAGAGAGAGAAAAAAGGGACAAACAGCGCCTGTGCCGAGGCACCCGGTGCTGCGCAGGCTGACGGGGTGACCCGGGGTGGGGGTTCATGGCCCCCATGCAGGTGGCAGGTCCCCCCGTGCCCCAGCCGTGCAGGAGCCTCTCCTGCCTCTCCAGCTGTGGGCTGCTGCTGCCGGAGTGACCCCAGGGCAGAATGGACGCGGTCAGGAGGACTGGGGAGCTGGAGCCCTGGTTTCTGCTGCCGGATCTGAGCTGAGCATTTCATCCCTGGAGCAAAAACAGGTATGAGAAAGCAAAAAAAAAAAAAAAGAGTCTTTTACTGGAGGCACCCTGGTGCTGGGTCTGTGTGATAAACCTGTCTGTACTTACGGTCACCACGTTCCTACAGCCCAGGAGCTGCTCTGGATCCTGCTAGAGGTCTGCAGGGATTTAGCGGGCACTAAGGCAGCCTGTGGCCATGCGGTAGGGCCAAATTTGTGCAGAAGGAGCCCCTGGGACAGCCCTTCTGCAGAGGGAGCTCAGGCCCTGGCAGTCTCCACTCTGACTGGGGAATAGCCAGGCTTTGCTTTTTTTTTTTTTCTGGCACAGCCTATATCCAGAGCAATTGCCAAGAACCCTTTGACAGTCATTCACCCGTCAAGAAAAACTGGATTTTTTATGGACGTGGAGGATTCCTGCCCTTTGACAGGGCTGTAACGCCCAGGTGCCGCCGCGGATGTCGGTGCCGATTAAACAGCCGTGTCCATCTGGCCGTGTGTCTGCCTTGGCGTAACTGCCCCGGGAAGCGGCGCTGGGCTGATGAGCAGAGCTGTGAGCATCCTGACCCGTCTGAACAGCGCTTCCTCCTCCGCCCGGTCCATCACGACTCAGAGCTCATCGGTACCACGGTGGGACTCAGTTTTTGCCTCACCCATGGCAGCAAGACCTCATGTACGTCCACCTCCTCTGGGGGACTTGTGCTCCTCCTAAAGGTCACTGCAGTGAACTAGGGGGATTACTTCTCCCTCCAGGCAACGTGAAAACTTGGGGAGACCTCATGAAGTGCACCAAGCTCATTCTGCAGGAAGAGATGAGCACTAAGCAGCACGCGAAGGATGTGCCAAACACTAGCAGTGAAATTCATATTTTATATTCTTTTCTGGCACTGTGAAGATGGGGATTTTGGCAGCAGGGGCCCTGGCTGGTGGTGATTTATGTTGCTCCATGATGGAGAGGGGTTTGCAGAGACACAGGCCCCTCTCCCCCATCCCTTCTCCTGCTCATCGAGGACTGAGTCAGGAAGGATGAGACATCGAAAGCCGTCCAGCTCCCCGTAGTGCCTCTGCTCAGCCGCTGCCCTGGGCTCGAGTGCTGCTTGACAGTGCTGGTGGCCACGGGAGGTGTTCGTCGGCAGATGCTCTTCACCGCTGCTTCCAGAAGTGGCATTATAAAATGTAATGCAAAGCGCTGTCAGGAAAAAAGAGTAACGAGAGTCCTCCAAACGCTGCTCTGCTGGCAAACGCCTGCTCCGGAGGCGGTGTGGACCACCTCCCTGGGGCACGGCGGTGATTTGTGCAGCTGGAGCTCAGTGCCAGTGTCTCTGCTGAAGATCAGGGAGCCCCGAGGCGCTGTTGCTGTGTGATGCTCGATCCTGTTGTTGGCAGAAGGCAGCTCAGAAACACTTGGTGCGTCTCACTGCCACTGGAGCTGGATGGTGATGGGGACTTTGACGTGCTGATGTGGGCCGGTGGAGCATCTCTGGTGCCAGTTCAGCACTGGGTACCCTGACCCAGCTGAGCGCATCAGGGGAGGACCTGGGCATCGAGGGCACCCCGGCCCCCTGCCCAAATCTCGCTCCTCTGCCCACTGCAGTGAGCAGCCTCAGTGCCACCCTCCCTGTCGGTGACAAAGTATTTTCTCCCCACACCGGGAGGTGGATCCGCTCCCACCGTGTCCTCACTTCCCACGAGTGCTTCTGCAAGCGAGTGTTTTGGCAGGGCTGTGTGCTGGATGGCAACTTTTCAGAAGATACTGCCGAGCACTCACATTTTTCACTCCACGATCAAAAATATTCCCCCTGGGGAAAAGAGGGAAGGTTCCCCCAAGGACTTGCCTTTCCCAAGCCATCGAGAAGGGGTGAAACACACCTCTCGTCTCCCGCGGCGGATCACAGCTGCTGCGGGTGAGCCACCCCCTGCGCGGCGAGACGGGCCGGGCCGAGTTCGCTCGTAAAAGTTATTAAACCGCCAGTCAGCGCCGGGTCTGACACTGGCATCAGAGATGGCTTTTATCCCAACTCCTGCCAGAGAAGCTGTGCTGCTGCTCCCCGTTTTCCTCTGTCTTCGCCTATTTACTCACCATGATGATTTCCCCCCCCAGTTTCCCAATTCCTGTGCTCAGCTGGCCTCAGGCAGCGAGAGCTCAGCTCCCCGAATGGGTTTATTCCCTGACGCCAGAGGGTTCCCCAGGATTCCCTCTGGGATGTGCCTCAGCATCCAGACAGCCCCAGTGATGTCTCCCAGCCATGTTGAGGTTCGGATGAATCCCTCCTGGCCACCCCACCAAGGTCTCTCCTGAGCCTCCTTTTGTCCAGGTTAACACCCCCAGTTCAACACCCCCGGTTCCTTCAGCCACTGCCAATGTCTCCTCTCCTCCGGGACAAGTGCTGTCTGCCTGCCGCGGAGGGTGGGGAATGGTGTGCAGGGGGCAGAGGTGTCCCACCGCCCGTGAGGGCTCCTCGGCTCGCAAAATCACGTCCTCGCTCGGAAGCGCCTGTGACGAATCCCCAGCCCGCGCTCCTTCCCAGCCGGCTCACGCCAGCGCCTTGCACCCGCGGTGTCCCAGGGAGGGCACCGCTGGCTTTGGCCCCTCGAAGGACCATTCAGCCTCCCAAGAGCAAACCCGTGGTGGGTTCTGCTGCTTTACAGCAGGAGCTCAGCGCAGGGCAAGCTGCAACCTGTGTCGTAAAATCCTTTCTCTCACAGCGCTGACGGGAAGCTTATTAGTCTGCTTTCCCCTGAACAGCCCCGTGGTACAGCCTGTGGCCCGTGGCATGCGTGCTCCTACGGGTGAGCAGGGAGGAAATGACTCGGTGACGCTCCTGCAGAGCATCATCTTCCCTGTCCATCATCACGAGCTGCGTTTTTCCCATGGGCGCAGCGATCAGCAAGAGCCAGCGAGCCTGAGATGAAGGAGGGTGAAGCAGAAACAGCCGATGTGCTGCAAAACCCCTTTCTCGCCCGGGTGCGGACAGCACGTGCAGAGCAGTGGCTGGGCACCCCACGGGTCAGGTGTCCCGGGGCACCCAGGGGCAGAGCATCCCATCGCGGGGTGGTTGCAGAGGGCTTTGGAGCCCAGCTACGGCCTCCGCTCCTGCATCCTCTGCCCTAACAAACGCCTCCCTGCGTGCCCAACACCCGAATATCCAGAAAACCACTGGGAAGGGAAATATTTTGGAATAACATTTTGGAAGTGGCTGCAGGGGGAGGCTTCAGGGCATCGCTGGGTGAGCGCAGCAGGAATACGGCCGCGGCTCAGAGCGTCGGCGGCAAAGGGCCTCGAGGTGCTGCCGTTCGTCCTCCCGGCCAACAGCAGCGAGAGCCGCTGCTCCAGGAGGAGTGTCCAAAGCCAGCGGCTGCAGATGCAAGAGCAAAAGCCAGAGCTGGCTGCTTTGCATCTGGCTTCTGCTACGACAGAAGTAATTAACAGGAATAATCACACAAGCGCAGCAGCACGCTTGGGAGTTGAGCAAGTTTTATCAACCCAAGCGTGCTGGGCAGGGGGACATCGGCCTTCACTGGGAGCAGCCACAGCAAAAAGCAGATGAAAGCAAAAAAACCCTGTAAAAGGAGTGACCGAGGCTCCAGGCAGAGCCCGGGGAGTTTCTCTCCACAACCGGGCTGATTTTTCAGAAGAAGTTAAACAATCTACTGGCAGCCTGGCAGGGAAGCAGCACCGTCATTTCCTACATGTTTCCCCTTGCAGAGCAGGGATAAACTGCCCCGGTTACTGGTGCGGGGAAGGGACCAGAGCACGGTAAGGCAGGTGAACAGTTCCGCTGCGGGGCTGCTGGCTGACCCCAGCACCGCCACCCCTGAGACAGCAGGGCCAGTCCCAGCACACGTTACCTGTTGGCCCATTCGCTCCCCGGGTCGGTGGCAGCTCCCCCTGCACTGGCCTTGCTGTGTGGTCACCAAAGTCCCCCCCAGCTGGGTGACATCTGCCTCGTCCATGGGGAAGCTGAAAACTCCTTATAGAATGAAATGAAAGCACTTAGAGCACTCCTGGGAGCTGGCAGGAGGGGCTCGGGCTCCCCTGCTCCCGGCTGACAGCCACCGCGGGAGCCACCCCAAAGGGTTCAACATCAGGTGCCAGCAGCAGGACCCTGGCTCCTGCACGGGGACGTGGAGCCTATTGAGGACAGGCGGGGAGCGGCAGCCGCTCTCACTCGCTCTTTGCTTGCACAGAAGATTTGCAGATGTTAAAGGCATTTAAGTTTTAATTTTTTATGGTGTCTGACAGTTTATTTTTTAATTAAAGCTGCGCTCAAGCGGGAAGGGCTGGAGCTGTTGTTTCTCTGCCCTGGCAGATGCTCGTGGTCGTGTTTCACCCACCAGCTTTGGGAGAAGGAGCGGGACGGCCTCTGGGGGCACAGCCCTTCCCTATTTAATTTAATAAAGATGCTCAGAGCGACGGCTCTGCCAAGTCGATTTGCTAAGAAAAGAGAAGTGCGGAAACTCCTCCAGGTTCCGTTCCCTCCAAGACACCCAATATGACAAATCATTCAACCCCATCTTTTCCACTTACAAACGACGCTGCACGTGGTGCGTCCCTGGAGTGGCCCTTCTGCGGGGAAATAGGATGCAAAGCCAGCCCAGGGCGCAGCAGCAGCTGCAGTCAGGGGTGAGCACGCTGGCAAACCTGAGCGAGGGGGTGTCTGGCTGCCCTAAGCCCCGCTCTCGGCAGCGCGGTGCCGGCCAAGCTGAGGGTCCCCCGCTCCTGGGTACAGCCCAACCTCACCACTCCAGCCCAAACCAGCAGCTACCGGGGAAACTCTGCTCCTGCTGCAGAGGCTGATGGTCAGATCCAGCCTGAGACAACTTGACCTGTTTCTGGGAGGAGGAAACCAAGAAGCTGGTTTGGATGGACTGAGACATGATGGTGGTGATGGCTGGATCGGTCCCGCCTTGCGCTGCGTTTCACAAGAGCTCTGCTCTCAGGCGGTCGCTAAAACTAGGCATAAAAGCAGACTTAATCAGGTTAGCAAATGGCTCCTGGGAAATAACTGCCTCTTTTATGGAAGTGACCTCGTTAGGCACCGTTAAATTGGGCGGTAACGGACATCTGGTGTCTTTGACATCACTGCACCAAGGGATGGGATGCGACCACGTCCGTGCTGCCGTTCCCGGGGTTCAGCCGGGGGTTATGTCTGTCCTTACAGCCTGGTCTTAACGCACGTGGTCACGTCGGTACCGCAGCACACCAGAGTGCCCAGTGCTGGCGTAGGATGGTCGGCGCCAGGGAAATACGGGACTCATTCTCGGTCCAGGGGCCTGAGAGTCCCTCACAGCCCTGCGGCAGAGTCGGCTTTAACGAAGGGAAGATGGAAAAACACAGATGAAATGCTGGAGGAGTCAGAGCCGCTCAGGGTGGAAACACATCTAAATCAATAACCAGGCAGCACAGCATAAACAGAGATAATTAACTACCTCTTACTGCATTATTTATTATTCTAATGATTTCTCGTTTTTCTATAATGGTTCATAATTCTCTGCTTGCTCCCTTCTGCGGCTCTTCATCCTCGGTGCCAAGTGAGCTTCCAGCCCTGGGCAAATGTCTCACCAGGAAAAAACAGTCCTCCAAAGGTGCTGGGAAAGCTCTTTGGAGCCCAGCGTGCCAGCAGGTCATCCTGTTTCTGAGGCAATGAGCAGCTCCCTTTTATTGGGGGGGGTTTGTAACTGGTGATTGTGCCCAGCCCTGCTCTGCTGAGGCTCTCGCTGCTTCCCACCCTGACTCACACACGTTACACCTTCGCCTGCAAACGGTTCTTTTGGGGGTGAAGCGAGTGGATGAGCTCAGGGGGGCAGAAAGAGCCCAGGCACCTTCCCTGAAAAATCAGAACCCGTATTTGCAGAAAAGTTGTTACCTGGGAAACTGAAGGTGGAGGGTGGGCTGTGGGATGAGCCAAGGCTGCGGGACAAGCTGAGGCTGTGGGATGAACTGGGGCTGTGGGATGAACTGGAGCTGAGGGATGAGCCGAGCCTTGACATCAGCTGGAGCAAATCGAGGGGCTTCACATGAAATGTCGCTGTCTTGCTGCCAGCTGCTGCAGCAGCTCAGTAACCTGCAGAAAGCAGAGATGGAAGTCAGAGAGCCTGTGTGTAAGTGTGAGCGTGCAGAACCCACGCTGGAAGGTGACTCTTGCTTTTCCCCATCTCCCATCACTGAGGACGAAATAAGCTGTGACTATGTTTTATCAGAGAAAACTGGCAATATTTGCCGTATTAGCTGCCTGGAGCTGCTGTGAGCGATCCCCTGGGCTGGAAGCACCCTCTTAACGCAACAACTTACTGCGTCCATCGCCGAGGACTGCCAGGGATGGTGCCACGTGTGGCAGCGCTCTGGTCGTGTCACTGCTCTCGACGATGTTGTGCCATGATGAGTGCTCTGCCCAGCCCCAAGGGAGGATGATGGTTGCTGATTCCTGGCTTGAAGCTGCTCCTTCCTCACCTGATCAGTCACTCTGCACTTAAAAAGACACCTTTAAGTTCAAGTGTGTCGGGAAAAGCCTTTTCTAGCCAGCCGGGAATAAAATGGGGGATTTAATTATTATTTTTCTCCAGGTATCTTGGGCCCCTGCAGGCCACAGATGCTGATGTTGGGGCTGAGGGCAGGACTGATGTGCTCTCTGGCTTCCTGCTCTCAAAGCACAGTGCTGGGAGCCAGGTCCCCGGGAGGGGTGCTGCAGCAGCGGGGAGGTGCTGGATCCTCCCTGCACAGCGGACTGGCAGGTAGCAGCACAAAAAGGGTGCTGATTCTGCCCCTCTATGCCACTCTCGTGAGACCTCACCTAGGGTACTGGGTTCAGCTCCGGGGCTCCCAGTGGAAGAACGACATGGACCTGCTTGAGTGGGTCCAGAGGAGGCCACGAAGATGATCAGGGGACTGGAGGACCTGCCCTCTGGGGGTGTTCAGCCTGGAGAAGGCTCCAGGGAGAAGGGGGCTACAGGAAAGATGAGGAGGAGCTCTTTATCAGGGAGTGTAGTGATAGGATGAGGGGTAATAGTTTTAACTGAAAGAGGGGAGATGTACGGAAGAAATTCTCCGCTGTGAGGGTGGTGGGACACTGGCACGGGCTGCCCAGCGAGGCTGTGGCTGCCCCATCCCCGGCAGTGTTCAGGGCCAGGTTGGACGGGGCTCGGAGCAGCCTGCTCTAGAGGAAGGTGATTCCATGATTCTATGAAAAATAACATCAGGCTCGAAGGATTGTTTCTTCCCAGGCAGGACACAAGGGTCGCTGGCAATAAAGCTGGTGGCTCTGCAAGCCGCACTGTTGCCAGCGAGCTCCGTGTCGGCAGCCGGGAAGCGGCACCTCGCCAGCGCTGCAAGCGATTGCCATCTAGAGGCTCTGGAGAACTGAGGGGCCTCCAGCCCACGAACAGCCCGAACCGGGCAGCACCCGGCCAGGGTGGCACAGGGCGACTCCTGCCAAGGCTGGAGGTGACCGTGATGCCCCATGAAACCCAGCCCAGACAGTGCCCTGTGGTGGCTGGGACGGGGCGAGGAGGCTGCGGCGGCAACGAGGACACTGACTTCAGGCTGTGCCGGGTCCGGCGGGGAAGGACGGACCGATGATGGCTGGATTCAGCAGCCCCCAGCCGGGCCCCAAAGGGCTCGGGGAGAAGAGACAAACTGGTGTGAGCCCGGGGTGACACGGCCACAGCCGGCGTGTCCTGTGGCAGGGACGCTTTGGGGCTCGTTCTCGAGGCACAGGGTAGCTCTACAGATCTGCTCGGGGATGGGGCGTGGGCTCTGCTTCTTGAGATGGCAAAGTGCAACGATGCTCCAAAACAAGATGAAGTTGCATAGATGCAACCCCCAGAATTGCATCATTTCAGTGCTGCATCATTTTAAAGTTTCTTTTGCCACGCCGGGGCAAACCTGCATCCGTCCTCCTGAAGTCTGTCTTGCTTCCCCCTGTCAGGGTTTGATGTGATCAGTGAGAATCGGGTGTGAGGTTGGTTTGATTAATTTTTTTAAGTTTATTGCATTTTAGATTTCCCTGCTCTTGGGCTTCCAGCAGAGCCCCCGGCTGCTCTCCTGGGGCAGCATCGTGTTTTACGCCTTCTTCAGACCCACATTTTGCAGCTACGTGTAACCCAACAAGGCACCAATAGTTTACAGAAGCACAAATGAATTTAATAAAGGTCTCAGCGAGTTTTTAAAGCCACGGCTGCCTCGTCACACCTCCAGTCCCCCAGGCTGCATTTCCTTATCGATCGGTTTATCGCCTGTGCTGAGAGCACTGTCCGTCACCGGCACCAGAATCCCATCTGCAGCACGGGGTGGACACTGATAGCACTGTTGAGGTGATAAATGAGACATGCCTCTCATTCAGCATGTTTATGAAGCATGAAATACTCATTTTTTAAAGCACTGATGTCTAGCAAAGTCAGCAATCAGCTCTTTTATGGTTCTTGTGTAGGTAGTTTGCAGTAGTGCTGAGCTGCAGGTGGAAATGCCCTTGTGAGCCCAAATGCTGCTGC
Source organism: Bucorvus abyssinicus (assembly GCA_009769605.1). NCBI lineage: Eukaryota > Metazoa > Chordata > Aves > Bucerotiformes > Bucorvidae > Bucorvus > Bucorvus abyssinicus. The sequence goes on along the minus strand of CM020039.1, from coordinate 2,763,284 downwards.
TAAACCTTGGTGTTTTGCTGCAGCCTTTTTGGAATAAAGGCTGCTTTCCAAAAGGTCTCCAGAGAGACCTTAGTGCGGCCTTTCAGTACTTAAAGGGAGCTCTAAGAAAGATGGGGACAGTGTTTTCAGCAGGGCCTGTGGTGACAGGACAGGGGGTGATGGTTTAAGCTGAAAGAGGAAGATCTAGACTAGATCTAAGGAAGAAATTATTGACACTGAGGGTGGTGAGACCCTGGCCCAGGTTGCCCAGAGAGGTGGGAGCAGCCCCATCCCTGGCACCATCCCAGGTCAGGTTGGCCCTTGGGGCTCTGAGCACCCTGCTCTGGGTGCAGATGTCCCTGCTCCCTGCAGGGGGTTGGACTGGAGGACCTTGAAAGGTCCCTCAACCCAAACCAGTCTGTGATTCTATGAAAATCCCGAACGCCGGCTCCAGCGGGTGCTCTGCCTCGGAGCAGTGAAGCACTTGCTTCAAAGGTGCTTACCGAGCAAAGCATGAAGAGCTGCAAGTCAAGATGAGGTTCGTGTCACTGCCGCCTCTCTCTGGAGGGATGCAGGGACCTGTCCCAGAATGGGTGAAGCAGATGTGCCAGGAGAAAGTGGGAGGTGGGAGAGGAACCTGGGGCTTGCAGAGGAACCCCAAAACGGAAAGCTGAAAAATCGGAAATCTTGGCATATTTTAGAAGTACAGCAAAGCTGGAGGAAAGCTCTCCAGTAAAGTTTGGGATTGGGCTTAAAACCCACCATAATTAAAAAAATAAAGACGATTTCAGCACTGTGCTGCACCTCAGAGGTAAACATCACTTTCTTTCCCCATCACCCCTATGCAAAGGGAATTAAAAAGGGATGGAAGGATGAATTTAGCCATGAAAGCTGTGGGATAACCTCGATGGCCCGCTTAAAACAGAGACCAGCAGTGCACACACACACACGAGAACGGAGGCAAAGAGCCAGTGACATATGTAATGTTAACCCAGAACAAATCTTCCCTGGAATCCATCCCCAACCTCGCCAACCATACGGTTTCATTCCGCCCTTCCTTCACACTAAACACCAAAGCGATGGCGGCACAGCCGGAGCAGCACCGAGCAGGAGTACCCCCGGGGGGCTTGTCCCAGCTCGGTCCAGTGTCCCCACCAGGCTGCACACTGGAAGATGTGCCTCCTCACTGGTCCGATACCGGACAGCTGGTTAATGCCCATCGACCTCGCGCCGTGAAGGAGGGCGATGGGCTGAGCAGCACCTTGTGCCGAGGCAAGGAGGAGCAGGGCAGAGCATCGCCTGGTTGGCAATGCCTCGCTCAGGCGGCGAGGGGGACCAGCGCCCTGAGCCCCCGCTTTATAACAGCGAGGAACAGACACACGCGCTGGGTTGAAGCCTTTCCCTACACCGGCGAAGCGTGGGCGGTTCAAGCCTGATTTGCTCAGCCCCTCCATGAAGCGCTTTTTTTCTCGTCCTCACTACACCGGGCTTTTGAAATAACACTGACATTTAGGTCTCGTTAGCTGAATAGGCTGGATTTGGGGTTCGGGTTTGTGTGGCAGGGTGTCGCTCAGCAGCAGACATCGGGCTGTACGTGGGGGAGCGCAGACACTACCCTCTGTCTGCACAAGCGACCTAGAACCGTTTTGACTCTCCAGGTTAAACCTGAGTTTTATTTGTTAGGCTGTTGTGCCTTTAATTTGTGATGTTTACGGAGTCAGCTTTAACCTCCTCATTTTCCGCTCGCGGATAATCCGTAGTTGGCCCTCTGCTGCAATTACTATTAACTCTAGAATTAGCATGCAAAAATTTTCATGCGTTCTCAGATTTCAGGAATCACTCTGGCATCAATGTGTAGAAGTTTCTAGCACAGAGCGAGGGCAGATGCTGTTTGCCACCGCCAGCAAAAGCCTGGGGCACCCGCGGAGAGCCCAGGGCAGGGCGAAAGCGGCTGGGGCAGCAAGGGCTCGGGGCTGGGGGCTGCATGGGGACAGGATCCCACCTGACGGACCTGCCGGGATTCCCTGCGGCTGGCAAGAGGGAGACTCCGCGGGTTTATAAACCAGCCCGGAGCCAGCCTGGGGGCTGGGGACACAGCAGGAGGGGTGGGTGCTTGGGTGCAGGCACAGTGCAAGGGGCTGAAGTGTTTGGGGGTGCAAAGCAGGCTGCAGGAGGAAGAGGATGTCTCACATGCGATTAAGGAGAGTAGTTAGTTAGACAAGCTGCCCTGGACATTTTGAAATGGTGCTGTGTCTTCTGAGCTCCTGCTGCCACCAACCTCACATCTGTCCCATACAGCCTGAGCTCTGCCGGCGCTCACCCTTCATCTCACCGAGTTGCCAGCATCAGTGGGACTAGCAGAGATACCTGTTTGCTTCTACGCTTCCTAGTCTTGTCTTCTGGTTCTTGGCTCTGAAGCACCCCGTGCGACCCTCCGCCCCAGCGCTGCGGCAGGCTGGGCTGCAGCGTCTGTGGTGGGTGCTGGTGGGGTACGTTCGCAAGGGGCTGAAGCGGGGGCTCTCCTCCGCTGCTGAGAGATAGGCTGAGAGTTTCAGACCCAGAGGGAATTGAGGGAGAGGGAGGTCCCTCTTCAAATACAGGACGGGGACATCCCTTGCTGCAACATCCTGCAGCCTCCCCTGCTTCACTCCTCACCACTGAACGGGGCCTTTAACTGCCCTCGCTAGAGCGTGGCAGTCCTGCACCGTCTAAACCCCCTCTCGCTCTCCGCAGGAGGAGCCATACCAGAACTACAGAACCATTTTGGTTGGAAAAGACCTTTCAGCTCCTCGAGTCCCCCCGTTTCTCCCAGCACTGCCAGGTCCCCACTGACCCCTGTCCCTCAGCACCACCTCCACACGGCTGGGAAACCCCTCCAGCGATGGATGGGGACGCCACCACTGCCCCGGGCAGCCTGGGACACGCCTGGACAACCCCAATGGGGAAGAAATGGTTCCTCAGGGCCAACCTCAACCTCCCCTGGCACAACCTGAGGCCGGTTCCTCTTGTCCAATCACTTGTTCCTTGGGATAACAACCTCATTAGTTGACGAGCCTGGACAGAGAGGCTTTCTCCCAGCCTGTCCAGGACCAAACCATCAGCACCTCGACCCATCTCCAGCTGGAGGACTCACGCAGAAAGCACCCTTCCCTGCCCACCTTGGGACGCAGCTGAAGCCACCTGAAGGCAAGTGGCCTGAGATGCGATGGGTAGGGTTGGAAAGGTAGGCAGAGGCCAGGAAAGCCTCAGCCTTGCAGATCCGCGGCTGCCCATGCGCATACCCCGACTTTTAACCCTCTGCAGCCCAGTTATCCATGATGAGGACTTTGAAGAAACAAAACCTGCCCAGAGAGAAGGGCTGGAAGACTTAATTAGCTGCCTGCCGGCACTCAGCAATTACTGCTGTACGCTACGCCCCAATTACGGTACTATTAACGTGAGTTCTCTGGAAATCCAGTGATTAAGAATACTAATAATTCTACTGACCTCAGAGTAATTGCAGAACATTAAAGGGGAAAACTGTTTCTAATTAAGCAATTCCCAATCCTTCAGTCTTCTCTTTTTCAGCCCTCTGGTGCCCTCTCGGCTGTCCCAGTGCAGGGCTCGCCAGGCTGGGAGGTGGGACGTGCGGTGGGGCAGAAAATGCCTCCCCCCCCCCCGCCCCAAGAAGTGACATTCTGGATCTCTTCAGCACTTAAAAAACCCAAGGCCTGTGCAAACCATAACCCTGGGCTCTGAGAACAACTTCTGACGGGAAGATTGTGTTTCCCTGCCTGAGGAACCCCCCGGAGCCTCCACCGGGCGCCGAATGCCTTGCTGCAGGTCAGAAAGCAGCGGGTGCTCCAACAGCAGCTCCCTTGCACGTGGGCTCTGCCCATCGTCGCGGGATTTAATCACGAAATCACCAAAGGGTAAATGTTTCCCTCCAGGAAATCTCCTGAGGATGATAAAGGGGCTGGGACCGCTCTCAGCTTCGTGTGGGGAAGGCGAAGGGATGGGAATGAGTCGAATGAAGATGGAAGTTCATCTGGGAAAACCCACCAGCTGACCCGCCACGTTTCCACGGGCTTTCCCAGAGCAGGACGGGCCGAAGGGACGCGCTCCCGGAGCACGCCCGAGCCAGACACGGCGGTGACACAGCCCTCGCCAGAGGCTGCCCCTTTGGTGCTGGTTGGCTCCGGGAAGAAAACGCTCGTGGTTTCTCCTTTCCGCTGCGTTCAGCGCTGGCGCCAGGGCCCGGGCTGGGGTGGCCGGGCCCTGGGCAGACAAGCAGCTCAGGAGCTGCTGGCAGCCACGCTGGGAGCTCTGCAAGCAGGGAAATCGGCAGGAGCGCTCCCCTCCCCAGGCCGGGAACAGCCTCTCCCCGCGGGTGGGCACGGAAAACCCAAACCCTTCCCCAGACCAAGGGAACCCAAGAGCCCGCGGGGTTCGCAGCGAGGAAAGGGCCAGGCTCCCTCGGGGGTGCTGCTGTGCGACATTGCTGCTGGCGGGCAGGGCTCCCAGTCGGCCCCGCGCAGGCCCGGTGCCTGGCTTCTTCCTGCCAACCTCCAAAAACGGCGACTTAATAGAAATTAATGCTAGCTCCCGGGATCCCAACGTGATGCCTTTCGAAATGAGAAACAAATGGCCACAGCCCAGCGCCGGCCGGCGCCGGGCACTTGCAGCGGTGCTGCGTGAGGCCTGGCACAGGGCAAGAAAAGGCAAGCCCTGTTAACTCTGAAACCTAATGAGGGCAGGGGTGTGCCAACGCCCTGCGCTGGGCACCGCGGCGCTGGGCGGATGCAGCCCAGGCCGTGCTCAGCGCACGGATAGCCACGATGGCCCTGTCTCCATGGGCGCCTTTGGCAGGGTCAGACCCCCGTCCCATCAGAGAGGGAGATGCAACTAGACCACCCCCAAAACACCAAAACAAAGAACGGGAACGCTGCGGGCAGGAGGGATTCTTGTTTAGTCCTAAAACGCAGCAACAGAAAACAGAAATAATGAACTTGCAAAACTGACCATTTAGGTCAGGGGGTGAAAAAGGGATGAGAAAAATCCATCTTGTACCAGGAGGTTCTCAAGACCACCAGCTTTCGTGTGCCGTTCGTATTTATACGTACGTGTGCGTGTCTGTCTACAAAGACCTTATGTCTGGAAGGTCACTGCTCCCCTTGGCAAAGGATCAAGGACCATTCTCCTCTGACCTTCACCTCCAAACCACAGGGCGAAGATTGTCTCATTCCAACGTGTCGCTCTGTGTAAACACCACGTCAACGGCACCGTTACGGGGCCAGTCATTTGCTGCCACTTTATATTACTCTCTCTTAAAAATTCAGAGAAATATTCCAGAATATAGAAAATGCTCAAATTTGGTTTGTCTGGGGGAGCGGGCAGGGGAGGCAGAGCTGTCTCTGGGAAGAGCCTGTGTTACTGTGGAGTTCTGCTTTTCCTCAGGTATCTAAGAGCAACGATAGTCAGTGCTTTACAATAAATACCGTAACACAACCCTTGGGACCGCGCCGCATTCACAACGCGCTGTGTCAGCTTCTAACCCCTGGGAGCAGCAGGGAATAAACCGACCGCGACCCAACTTGCACGTTTGGAGCAAAGCGGCTTTTTCATTTAAAGGCTGAGTCAATGGAGGGGGAAAATGAACCCCAACAAACCACACCAACCTTTTAATCTTTTTCTCCTCTTTAAAGCCCCAAATCTCGCTGAGCAGCAGGAGATGGGATCGAAGATGTCTTTACCATGCAAGTGCCCAACAGCTGCATCCAGCGGTGCGGTGCAGGGGCTGGCGCTGTGTCCAGCCACCTGGCAGGGACAGCCTCTGGCAGATGGGCACATCCAAGTGGCCTTTGCAGGAAAACCCGAGTCATCCCCGCGAGGCTCCTCATGCAGCCACAGCCGGATCTCCACAGGCTGTCTTCAGCGGGAGTCCTGCTCTAGCCTCTGCTCCCAGTGGCTGGGCTGAAGCAGTGCTGACTGGCCCCGCGTGCTACCAGGGGCACTGAGACACGTCCAAACACTCCGCTCACACCCGTCTGCAGATGGTTGGTTAAATAAGCCGGCTATTAGCAAGCTTCTACAGCTGATTTTTTTTTTTTGTCTGGCCAGGGTTTGGTTTTTTTTGTTTTCTCGTTTCTACTCTGGCATGCCCGAGAGATTTATAGAAACAACATCGAAAGGTCTGAAAGCGTAGGGGATGCATGTGCTAAAGTGACCACTGCCCGCCGGATCTGTCAAGCTGGTATTTATTACAGCAGGAGCAACCGGGCGAGGCGACAACTATGTGAAGATCAAACTAAAAGTCAACAGTGAAAACGCACCAACCAGCTTCCCAGTAATCCCTGCTCCTTCCCTCCAAGAGCATGAGGAGAGCAGGAAGATAAACAGGAGGCACCAACACGCACCAAAAATACATGAACGAAAAGCACGTTGGTCTGTGATGTAGGAAATACTCACCCGACTGCAGGGTACTCACGTGCTGGTGCCCTTAGACATCCAAAAAGCGCTTCAGCCAGCGGAGGAGAGATGAGTGGCCCCATCCCTGCAGCTCCACATGATGGTAAGCAAGTGCTGTTACACTGGTTATTAAAAAGGTGTGAAAGCATGTGGGGCTGAGGGCAGCTGCAGGGCGGTCAGAGGAACGAATAAAAAGGGAAGACACGTGAATGACCCTTATTTTCTCCTGCCAAATCTCCAGTTCGGAGTTGAAAACATAAAGACGAAGGCCAAGCTGCAGCAAGGACTAGGTAAGGTGAAGATTGGGTTTGTTTTATAATCAATAACGTTTTCATACTAAGAAAATTTACTGCAAAACAAGCAAATCAGTGGGAAAAAAATGGAAAACACAGGATCCCTTCTTTAAAAACACAGAAAATATTTTTATAGCTAACTACAAACATAACCACAGACATTTATAAGATCTCTTAGTGCACACTTACACTTACTTTTTTGTTTTCTTCCCTAGAATTCAAGCTGCCATCATCTTCAAAGACTTTAGGGCTGTTTCAACAGCTGAATTACAGAACAGCTCAGTCACAAATTACAAAATAAACTTGATGGTTTAAATAAAGAGGAAAAAATAACCCACACGATTCACTTCAATATAGGTTTATAGGAATGATCATTCTCTTCACACATTTCCTAAGGTTGTGAATTGGCAAACTTTGAGTATTTTAATTTATGCCCTGATATTTCAGATGCTAAAGAGAAGCAGCCACCCAGTCACTCACTTCTCGCCTTTCAGGCCACAACCCTGCTGGAAGGGAAACTGGGTTGAAGCCATTTGCCCTCCAAAGCTCCTCCTCTACAAATGGAAGAGGCGTAAACGACGGGATAGGAGTCCCGAGTGATGCCAATGAACCCTGCTCCGCAGTAGAGCAGAGGGGCAGCTATTCCCCAGCTCTCCTCGGAGGCTCCAGGCTGCTCTCCAGTTACTTCAGCACCTCTGCTGCTGATCCTGAGCAGAGCCCAAGCTGAACGAAAGCAACTGTTCAAAGAATTCAGAACTGAAGGGTGACATGAGTTCTGCTTGCGTTCGGCGGGCAGATGGACACCTCTGTCTTAAATCCCAATAGTTTGGCCCAGCAGTTGGGCAGTACAGTGCAAAGCAGATGGGGACTGATGCTTTGGGAAGCCCAAGAGATGATGTTGGTAGAAGTCAGACTCTAAAACCAGCTTAGAATAAGATCTTTTTGAAAAGAAATGTATTTTCTTCATAAATACAGTACAATTACATTTTACAATGTCTTTTTACTTTCTAGACATAAAAACACTAGCTTTTAAAAAACAGTTCCTATACAAATACATGGAAAGAGACCCCCCTCCCACAGCCCCCCACCCCTGGCACGGAGCAAAACCACTGGCCACAGCGTGAAGCAGCACAGTCAATCCCGGGCTAACCCGTGCCAGCCCTCGTAGGGAGGGACAGAAGGACACAGGACCCCGGGGTTTTGCGTGCCCTGACTGCACCGAGTTTCTGTCACCACCGTTATATAAGCAACGGGAAAAGCACGACATCAGGCCACGGCTGGTGGGATTCACTGTGCGGGTGTCACGGCTCACGGGACGCGGTTGTTACACGTCTCACGTGCTGCTGGTCATTGGCGTGGGCGCCTGGAGCAGGAGGTGTCCTTGGAAATGGTTCTGGCCTAAAACTCTGCAAGTCCCCTCGCTCAGGCAGCCTCAAAACCAAAGCAAAGCTAATGCCAGTTCTCAGCCTCGCGCTCTACAAACTTGCCAACAGAGGCAGAGACCACACAGAGAGAACCTCAGCCCCCTGACAGCACTTGCTGACCTCAGCCACCCTTTGGAGACTGCTGAGGAGCAACTCACGGAGCCCCACCAGTCTGCAGACCACAGACGGAAAATTGCTGCCCTAGACCCCACAAGAGCTGCCAGGTAGGAGCTATTTGAAGTTAATAATGACATCAGGCCAGGTGGGAACAAGAGCCTCTAGATCTCAGGCAGTTCTCCGAGCTGTCAAATCCCAAAGGAACTGCCCAAGGGAAGGACTTGTGAGTTTGGCCACTCTGAAAGGAAAGAGGAAAAACAGCTAAATTTGATTTTGTTTTGCTCTACAAAGAAGAATATGCGGCTTTCTTTATAAAAGCTACAATTCTGCTCCTAATACCCGAGTTTAAGAAAAACTCTTAGTCTAAAATTTTGGTTTGCAAAGAAGGTCATTGCAATCATTGTGTTAAAAATCACTTTCTGCTAGAAATAAGCTCTACAGAAGGAAAAGGAACTAGGTGTGCAGTTTGTCTCCATAAAGCAGTTTTTGTTTAAAAACAAAATCTGTACAGAGAGACTGAAGAACAGAGTACACATCACCTTCAAAGCAAGCAGCTCTTTTACATTCACATGAGGATGGCTCTGAGGAAGCTTGAGGGGAAGAACATATATTTCCAATGGCTCCGAGTTTGTCAGCACAATGACCTCAAAACTCCATGTCAAAAGTTTTTGGGGTTTTGCTTTTGGAAGAATCAGAACTACAAAATGGGGCAAAGAACCCGACCTAAGCAATGCAAAATTGCACCATCTTCTTCCAAGTTTGCTTCCACAGGCACAGAACCGCTGCGGCTCCCGCAAGCCCCATGGTCTGCACTGTCAGAAACAGCCTGGCTTCCATTTTCGGAGGAGACAGTTGCTGTCCATAATCTGTATTTTATTTACAGAAAGCTACTGTGCCCTCTCTTCTTTGTAAAACAGATTACAGTGGCATTCCGTTTGCAAACAATGAGCTGCAAGGAGCAGAAACAAATTATTTTTACCTAGTTCAGCTGAACAGACAATATCGATTGGGGAAGTTAACCAGTTTTCTAAAGCAGATTTTATCTGTAGAGCATCCAGGTTTTCCTAGATGTTTTAGAACTCATGTGAATCAAGCGAGTAGGAAATATTTGAGCCCTACAATTACAAAAACTTCTTTCCTACTGCTGAGAAATACGTGTAAAGATGGAATATAATTCCTCCTGACTTTAAAAGAACAGAAAAAAAAGCACTCAGACATCTCTCCCCTTCTCTCACACAGACACTCAATGGCATTTCATCACCCTTATTGTTCATTCTAAGCCCAAACCACAAAACATAATATAGAAAATCATGCTGAAATGGCAGAATGAACGAAACCTTGAGCTAATGAGAACAGCTTCTGCAGTTCCAACAACTGTGGAGGAGGAAGAGAAATCACTTCGAATCATCCAGAGTGGGCATTACTTCGTGTAATGGGATGGAATCAGGCCAAGAGAAATAAATGTAAGACATTCTCAGGGATGAGGACGAAGCGGCTGTGAACAGTTTGTCTAGAAAAGGGTGGAGAACCACCTCAGGCAGACTGGTAGAATGCACTGAGGGAAGATCTACCGCACTGCCCAGAAAGATGTTGTCCCATATGGCGGAGACAGTCAAGGCCTTAAGGCGCAGCTCTGAGGTGTCTTTAGTGGTGATGGAAGGGAGTTGGTGCTGCCTGTCAGAGCAGCCACTGGTAAGGCCAGGCTGTTCAGACTGAGTTCACACCTCACCATCAGCATTTTGCCATCTCTGACTCCGGTGGGTCCAGGAATACAGCCTGAAGAACACGAACAAGCAGCAAATCGGCTAGAAATGATGGGAAGAGTTTTCCTTGGGTTTGAAGTGACTACCACTAGAAGACAAACAGAATGCAGCTCACGGTGATCTTTAGGCACTGCGAAGCAGCAGGCAGAAGGCACCTCCTCCCATCGCCCAGCCCTCCACTGGGAAACTCGTGTTGTAGCTGTTGATCTGGTAAGGCCGTTTCAGCTGGACACCGGATCAGTGGTGTCAGCTGAGGAGGGACTGAGGACATTCACTAACTGTCTGTGGATTAATTGCTGATTTTCCTGGTTTGTGGGGTGAAATGATCTGAAATGAAAATCTGGCTACTCTAATGCCACACAGAAAGCTGAGACTAGTCATGTTCCCGACATATGATCACTGACTAATAAAAGTAAAAAAAAAAAGGTAGTTTTTAACAGAAATTAATATTGAATTTAATAAAATGCAAAGACAGTAACAAAAAATACTCATTTACTTCTATTGGTCTTAATATCTCCTTATAGTATCTGCAACCAAAACATTGCTGCCTCTGCGCTAGTTCCCAAAAATCTGGCAGTGAACCTGATGACTTAAACCTGTAACTTTTGTCTGTGATGCCTCTGGGGCATTCTTTAAGCTGCTCTCTCCAGTTAGCTGAAGAAAAAGAAATATTTTGGAAGGAGAGAAGTTGCCACTGAAACTTTACGCAGAGCTTCTCCTTAAAGCTCTACCTCTGAGGCTTTGCTATGTGAAAAAGGACCTCATACCCCCAAGGAGGGACATACAACGTGGAAGGGCATTTGAAATACGGAAGTATCTGCCACGGAGAAAGGTCTCCCCAGAAGCAGTAGATTGAGTTGCTAACACTGAAAAGCAACAGGGCTTGCCACGTGCACTGTGGTCAGTTTGGAGTAGTTCCACTCAAGCCAGTGGAATGACAATGGCAGCAATCTGATCTAACAGCTCAGGACCGAGCCTGTAAACTCTTCTTTAATTTACGTAAAACAGGAATTCAATATATTATTTACTATCCACTGTATAAATTATTGGAAAAGTACTTAAGTATAAAAGTGTGGCAAATCTTTCAATGAAACTAAAAATGTGAAATGCGACATAAATCACCGGAGTCATTTTTTTAATAAAGAAGTTACACATTTTGGGAAGTAAAAAAAAAAAAAACCACACCCAATAAAAATGTTGCTGCACTGAAAATGGAAATTGTTCCAGCCTACGAATGTGAAATACCTATTCTGAGTTCTTACACCGAATGTAACGAGAAAATCTCCCTCGATCACAGCTCAAATGTAGAGGAGATTCTCAGAACACCCGTATTCTAGAAAAATTAAGTGATGTTCACTACGAAGCCCCTGGTTCTGATCACAATAAGGCCGTTACGCTTCCCTTACTGCGTTCAAGCTAAATATTGAAAATATTTAAAAATATTTAACCAACGGCTGCGAGAGCAGGTACTTCTGTTTAAGACACTTTAAAAACACTGAAATGAAATCTCAGATGTAGTGCACCCAAGTTTTTGTTTTTTCTCCAGATGTTACCAGATCCACTATTTAAAAAATAAAGGGGGAAACTTTCAAAGAACAAGTGTTATGGGTTTCTTATAATTTAGCACAAATTATAAATTAACCTGTCCATACTTTTGAGACATAATATACAAGAGCAAACGGCTGAGTGTTCTTTTATTACTCAGGTACTACAATTTTTTCCCAATAAAAATGTCTTTTAAAAATTTCTTGCTACTGTATCCCAGCTCAGATCCTGGTACAGCCTTTCAGATGAGGTATTCTACCATCTCTCCATCTGGGAGGTCCTGCCCCATGGTCTGAACAGGAGCTTTTCTTTCAAGAGTGCTGGAGTGGAAGAGTGGCCCATCTACATGATGAGGAAAAACAAGAGACAGACAATCAAAGCTGGAACTTCTACGAGGTTAGAAAAATGACATCAACATTTTAAAAGTCATCTTCTATCACTGGCCAAAACACAGCTAGAAACTCCTTATTTAGTTATAAAAAATTCAATTCTTCATGTACATAGCCAGAGAAATAAAGACATTTTATTGAAGTCCCTTTGGGTACCTCCCACTGATACACGACAGCATATAAAACTGGAGTGACTCCACTTATACCAATGCAGCCAGCATGGACTTTCACCACAAAACCTGTTCCCCTGCCTCCCTCGGTACCCATTAAATAGCAGAGCATGGCACAGCAGACCAGCCAGATTCACTCTTCCACAGAGGACAACAGAATGGTAATGCATCTGTAAGGAGAGGCGGCGAGGTTGTGTAATCTGCATTGATTTGGCAGAGTGGGCTGGAAAATGAGCAGCTCTTGCCAGCTCGGAGCTCTGTGGGAAGCAAACTCAGCTTCTGTGACAGTCACTGTCAACTGGATTTACTTGTGCCAACGCTGAGGTCGGTCCTGCGACTGGGACAGTGTAATAATGAGATGGTTTTATCACAAGAGTTACCTTTCTTCCTTCTTCCTCCCCCTTATCTGAGTCCACTAGAATACAATGGCCAGTTTCTACAGCCCATTGTCATACGCCGTTTAAACCCCACATGCTACTCGCAATTTACTTCAGAGTAGACACTGACTCAGAAGCTATCCTGGGATCTGCATATACTTGCTCCAATTCTTCAGTCTCGCTATTCCTCTCTACTCAGCGTGTTCGTGCTTATGTTACCACTCCTAAGGCTGTTCTTCCTTCAGAGCGTTTGAGACCCCTCAGGACACTGTCAAGCTTACCTCCGAAACCCAGATGTCCTCAACAAAAACTAACCCCAGTCTTCCTGAAAACTGGAAAAAGGGATGGCAGGGCCTGCCCCACAGAGCAGACCTGATGGTGGGCCAGTGGCAGGGGGACCTCTGGGAGAGCAGAGCTCTGTTACCTGTTTTGTCTGCACTGTAGGCCAGGTTGGTACTGGGGAGTCGTCCCGGTGTGGGAGCTGCAGCGGAAGGCGCAGCTTTGCTTTGTTCGTTCCCCCGGTCAGTCTGGGTGCTGCAGTCTCTGCTGCCGGTTTTCGAGTGGGCTGACAGCAACGGTGTGGAAGGAAGGACAGGAGAGGGGGTGGAGGGAATGGATTCGGAGCGATATTCTGTTCCCAGCAGAACACCTTTGGAGAAAAAGGGAAGGAGATTTCACAATCCCAGTGAACTAACTGGTATCGGGTCTGCACCTGTCTGTAGAACTTGCTCTAGGATCTGAAACGTGCTCCATGCTTCAGCTGGCAGCACTCATTTTACCTTTCTACAGCACCTTTCACCCCTGGGTGCTCAAGTACCTGAAGAATAGCAGTATTCTCATGTCACTGCATGCGAAGATACGCAAGCAGGCACTAACACTTTGCTTCCCTGTCTCTAAGCAGTGGCCCATCTATGGCAGGGTAAACCTCCACTCTGAAACCCGCTGCAACAGACTCCCATTTCAGGGTCTTTCAGTCTCATAGGGAGGATCTTTGGGCCTAATTTACCCCCAGAAAAAAAATAATCATGTGAGATCTGCTTTGTTACAGCTCATTTTCTCTGAACAATGGTGTTGAGCCATCCCAAACAGGAGTCATGTTAGCGCAGGCTCAACTCGACAGGACAGCAATCCTGATTAGTATCTCCACTCCTCTACAAGGACACTTCACAGCTTCAGACAGCTGTAACAACCCAGCTGAAAGCAAGTGACCTCTGACAACTACGCCTCAAGTAGCCCTAAAGTCAGCTACCAAATTGGGAATAAAGGCTCACGCATTTTAATGACAGAGCCTGGACATCAGAAGTCACTATTTCCCAAAAGTGATTAAAGCAAGCAGTTGTTCCAAATGTGTCCCATCTGGTTTGCAGTCAGCTGTACTGTGTGCCAGGCCAGCTGACCTGTCTGTCCCACACACCTTTTGCTGCTCCTGCCTCTCCTCTAAGCAGTGACTCTCCTGTTGGACTTGCCACTGTTCTTTCAAACTTACCTAGGCTGCCTTTCCAGCTCTTGTCCTCCCTCTTCTCCTCCAGGATGGGAGTGCTGCTCAGTGTGGACGAGTGGGACAGCAAGCCCGAGCCAGCGTTTGAGATGGACATCAGCGACTTGGCGGGTCTCATTGAGGAGAGCTGCTCTGTCTTACCAGGCTCCTTCCTGGAGCGCTGCTGCAGGACTTTGATCATGGCATCCTTCTCAATGATCTGAGCGTGCAGAGTCTTAATCCTTTTTGAGAAATACAAAGAAAAGCAATGTACTTGTACTCCTGTCTCCTGGGACTGAGGCCTCCGTGCCTTCATGGCTGTGACTGGGACTCCCTTGGGCGTTTGGGGAGGCAGAGAGAGGATGCCAGTGAGCTTACTGGCTGCTCACTGGCCAACCAGAGCAGATCATGCAGGAGACTTCCTCTTTACACACACAAGAGAACGGCACAGAGATACCCACCCACCTTTGGCTACTGGATGCTGCTCTGAACAGCCATGGAAGGGGCTTTGAGACAAAGCTGAGAGTTATGGGCAGGACATGAGACCAACAGAAATAAGAGGATTAACACCCTTTGGGGTGTCTGCACTGGACCTAACCCCTGGGAAAATAGTTCTGTGAGACTTTTAAGAGTTGGCTGGAGCCTGGGGTGATGAAGATGCCCTGAAGAGAGAAGACAAACAAGCTAGATGCAAAAAATCTAAGACAAGACTTTTTTGCATTAGCCCTCAGTATCAAGACAGGTTTCGGATCGCTCTGTAGACACTTTCTTGGCCAAATGAGCGTCTGCCATCCTACATCATTGCTATCGGTGAAGACACAAGAATTTCTGGTTCTGAGGCGTCTAGCCAGACAATTAATTAAAAATCCTCGTCCTAAATAAGCCAGATAGGACCAAACTGCACTTTACCTTCCCTCCATGTCGAGACACCTCCTGTTGGCAAGCAGGATCTCTTCCTCCTCCTTCTGTATGCGAGCTTCCAGCGAGGTGTCATAGCTAGGGTTAGGCGAGTGGCTGATCACCGTTGTGTCCCTGAGAACAATCAGTAGAGCAGGTGAAGGACCAGCAGCACAAAATTACTGCTCAAAAGTAACAAACACGAACACCCACTTTTTGAGTTTAGGCTGGCTCAGTGTCTTCCAAAAATCCAACTCTCAGTGCTAATGAAAGAAGGATTACAAAAAGAAGCAAGTCATTGCTCAACAGTCAATCTACTGTCCATCTGGGGCCAGTCTAGAGTGGATTCACTGCACTACTGTAAACTGATTGATGAGACAAATCCAAGGACATGGGGAGGGGGAAGGATGGTACAGAACACTAAGTACTTTTCTCCAATTGAAATAGCACAAACTTCGCTTCAGATATAAAGATTTTTCCCTTCCAACAGCATCATCAGGAAATTTGAGTATCAAAGAGAACTAGGCATGGAAGTTTCTTAAGAAATCCAAAGCAGCTTGATCCTAAAAACCCGGAGTGAAAACAGTTTTAGACTGATTCCATATGTTAACACTGCGATAGCTGCTCAGTCCTCTAACCAAAACACGAGTGTTTCATTCTACTTGTGGTGTTCAGTCAGAACAAAGTCACGGTGCTACACTCTGTATCACTGCGTGACTCAACACTAAGAGCATGGTACTGACAGAGCTACGCATCAACTTAATTAGAAAAAAAACAAATATACACACACAAATTTGGAGTTACCAAGAGCTCCAAACAGGCCTAACACATCCCCTCTCATTCCTCGATAAACAATAGACCAGACCCCTACTTATCAGCGCCTGCTGAAAATATAACCTGGCCTCTAAGGACAAGCAGTAGCAAGAGCCTTTAGAGAATCTCTGGGGAGGTGGAAAACAGTGCACAAGAAGCATCAATACCCTAAAATAACAGCCTGCTTCTGGAGCAAGATAAGATAAGTCTGTAAACGCTAACACAGCAGATCTGCAACTTTACCCCTGTAATTCTTGTATGATCTTATGAGCTAGGAAGCCAGGGGCAATAACATGCCTGTTTGAATCTGGTTCATGAAACAATCTAAAATAAAATCTGCCATCATGAACCAGAAGCTAGTGAGCAATGAAATTATATGTAAGCAAAACCTAGCGCTAAAAGCTGCACTCCAATAACAGCTCTTGTTTACCAACTAGCTGAAGCACTCGGACCTGTTTACAGCCATAATAAGTGTTTCTGTACAGTTGATTTGGAATGTCAGCTTGTGACAAAATTTCAGACACCCTTCCCTTCCCACCCCCGCGAGCAGCGCTCTCCACACACAGCAGAATGCTTGGAGCAGAATTTCCTAGTAGATGTTTCTGGTTAGTAACCATGTTGAGGACAATACCACAAAGTTAATTTGCAAAAACATTCTGGAGAACAAGTAAGCCATTCAGGGTGAATGCTGTGAATCACCAAGCTTACCCCACCTCACATGACTGATTCCTATTTAAAAAACATAAAAACCCCAATCCCTTTCTCATACACCTATTTTTGTACCAGCGGCTTCTAGGAATGGCTCGGAACAATTCTAGTCTGGAAAATGGCTCCCGCATGTGGAGGAATCTTCCCCTGGAAAAATGTTCCTAATTGCTGGCAATTGCACAACTCCCAGGAAAAGCGGCCAAGCTCCACTTGCATGCAGAAGTCTGAGAAGCCATTCAGATCACGAGGCAAGGTATCATGGGAGGGTAGCATGACAACATTCATTGGTGGTAAATATGACATTCAGCTGGAAAAAGAAAATAATCACTGTACTATGAAAAGTCTCATTTACCTCTGAGCAGCCACAGTTGCAGCTGCATCCAAAGCAAACTGTCTCATCACGCTCTCCTCCAGGTATTTCTGTTCCCACTTGGTCATGTCAGCTTCCAGAGCAAGAATCCTTTCTTCTTTCTCACGCAGGAGTTCCATAAGCGCCGTGGCGTTGTATTCCGAGACGTTGGCAGTCTGAGATGTACCCTGACGCTGATGGCCAAAAGGAAAAAAAAAAGAAGTCTCAGGATGCATCTGTGAGACTCGGGGTTGGTTTGTTTGATTTTTGTCTGAAGGACAAAGGCTTGTCCAGAGCAGCACCGGCTTGACGCAAGAAACCCCCCGAGTGAAACGCAGTGGCCTGTGCCATGTTGGGCAGACTGGGTTACGGTAATGGTCTCCTTTAGAGCATAATCTGACACATCTGCACGGGCACTTCAGCCTCGCTTTGTCAAAACCAGGAAACAAGCTCATTTAATGCAAGAGAAGCTCCTTCTATTTACCAAATGTTGAAGCTCAAAAGTCATAAAACATCAAGCCCTGCTCCCAAGAAAGACAGCTTAGCTCACAGTGCCCGTGTTAGAGTGCTCCCTGGTGTCATCCCAGAGCTGGGCAACACTAACACACAAGTATCTGAGACGGAAAATACTCCTCTTAAGGCCTTTTCCCACGTGCAAAGCCCCACATGTGAGCCCAAGAGCTAGATCATACTGTTCAGGTCTGATGTCTACAGCCCATCCATCATGCCTGAAGTAACGCAGACTTACTTCCAACACTGTTCCAGCAAAACACTAACTAGTACACAAGAGTTACCACACCTTAAAAAAAAAAATATCCAAAATATTTTTACAGGATTTGGTTATTATCAGTGTATACCTGTCGATTAAGTGGCTGGGGATTAAAAATAATTCAGGCCTAAAGCAAGATCTGGAAGACAGGCAGTGTTCCCTTTCAAAACAAGAGAGTGGAGATTCACTGAGCTAATAGTTCAATGGATAAAATGCATTTTTTATTTGGAAGTCTCATCTAGGATTAGCAAGATATTTGGCTTAAAAATTAAAAAAAATAGTTTAAAAGAGGAGAAACTGGGCAGACAAGCTATTTTATGTTCAGCTAAGAATTCTTAACCATGACAAGGAAGCAATTTTTTGTGTTGACTCAGGCTGTGTCAAAAACTGTGGGGTGCAGAGTACCTCATCTTCCAAAGGTAACCCAGGAAAGCTTATCAAATGACTGTGACTCCTACTAAACCAATACAAGAATACAAGTGAGATTTAAATATCCATTCTTACACAGAGGTGGAAGTTGGGGGATAAACATAACCTGAAAGTCAATGTGATTTTGAACACAGATCTGCATCCTATGTGCAGTAAAACTGACAAACCTGACAGTTCACCTCTGAAAATCCATGATTCCAGCTACCAAAAGGAAAATCTGTTAATTTTACAAGATGGAAAAAACCTCTGCCCTTCTTTGATGTGTGGTGTAGGGTACAGTGTACAAGCCTATGGGAATCCCAGCATGGCAGAGGGAAACAGTGGGTACCTGCTGCATCCGGAGAGATTCCAGTTCTCTCTCCAGCCGGGTCCGCAGCCTGTGCTCCAGCTGTTCCCGTTTCTCACATGCTGCCTGCAGCTGAACCAGGGCCTGCTGCATCTTCTCCACCTTCTCAACATAGACCTGCTTCTTTTTGAGCTGAAACAAAGCAAGAAAATGCAACATAGGTTCAATAATGAGAAGTGAGAGGATTCTGGCTGTGCACACATTTTGCAGAGGACAGAAACACCAGCTGGGAAGAACAGGTCCAGGTGAGTGCTGTCAGTGTGCCTCTGACTGGGCACTCGACACTCCGGGTGTTACAGGTCGGTCACATCTTTGCTCTCCTGCTACAGGTGTATTTGTTCTGTTTGTCCTCAGCGACCCCATGGTAGTGATGGGGAAACTGAGGTAATTATCTGTTGCAAATGACTGAGAGCAGCAATGGGCTAGAAGGGGCATCTGGGTTCATAGTAGAGAGTGTTCAAGGGACTTGAGCCATGGGACCAAGGCAGCTGTAGCACAGACAGCGTTTAGAGCTGGTCCCCAAGCTGGGAACACTTCTCAGTGCAAGACTGAAAATTGCTGGCAGCGTTTTGATGAGATTAAGCAGAAACTGAATCAAAACTTGCAGGATCCTGTTCCAGTCCCGTAACAATAAATTAATGAAGGGGTCCAAGCACACACTAGACATGGCCTGGGCTCTCTCCACACTGCATCCAGGTTTATTCTAGCAGTCTGGACATTCACCTCAGTCATCTTGGCCCAGTTTGACCTGAGAGGTCCTGCTCCGTTCCTTGCTCCTGCCCTTCCATCCTCCATCATTCATCCTGCAAACCAAGCTGCTATCCCGCCTCATGATGAGCAAGGCAAACTACCATGCAGAGACCCCCACCAACTGTCTTAGCAAGGTTAATCCACAGTTCAGGCAGAATAAAACCAAACTAAAATATTAATAAAAAAAGCAAGAATGAAACAGCCCCTGGGCTCAGCCCTATTCTAATATACAGAATTCTGCACACCTAGAGCCAATTTTCTATTAAGGAAAGGACAAACATCTGCAGGAAATCTGAAGCATTGCTTTTTTAGCTATAGTTGTCATAAACCCTGAAACACCAAAACAGCAGGAAGAAGGCAACTCTTCCCAACAGTCAGAGCCAAAGTCTGGAGAAGCACCACAATGCAGAACACAGGCTCCTCCTGTGAGTGCAAAGGGCTTCTCTACAGCTTCATGGACGAAAAGTCCACTGAGGGATATTAAAGACAAAAGGCACCACTTTTGGCTCAGAAGTTCTTCTTGGAAGCAGAAAGCCTTCGGGGAATGTGACGCCGTTTGCTGGCCCCATTCTGACAGTGTTCCCTAGGAATCTGCTCTAAGTTTCGGCAGAGACAGGATATTAAGCTTGCTGGGCTTTGAGCCGAACAACACGAGCCATTCTTACATTGCACCTTCCTTCTGGAAAGGCCTTATCACGTGTTTCTTCAAAATTTTCCCTTTTCACAATTGTGTTCCTTGAGGCAATCCAGAGAGGGAAAAATCTCCAAACACTATGAATCCCAGACGTGGTATCCTTTTCTTCTCTTCACAAAGTCAGCGGGCATCTAATCTCACAGCATGAATGTTGCTGCCCTGGAGGATTTTCCCCAAACAAGTATTTTATAATAAAAGTTACAATAAACAGTGAGTAATCCAGCCAAAGGCCTTCCCACCAGTGCACGTACAGCGGAGAGGTATTTTCTCTCTTTGATTGCTCAAGATTTCAAGCTTATTTGGAATGGAAGGGATAAGAACGATTTAATACAACTTAATATTCCACTGCTGCTCTGCAGAAAATCAACAAAAATGTTACAGTGAATAGATCTTTTTCTTCCAAATCATAATGCCTAATAACACTGATTTAAGCTTTCTCAGACGCCAATAAAAATGTAGATTAATGCAGTAGTTTTACACTTAACAACAGCTCAAAGTAGTTCTGTAACCAGCCAAAAATTATAAACTATGAGTCAGCAGCAGAACCTAGAAACAGAGAGCACCAGTACCTTGGGTTTGCATATGAGCTTACCGACCTGGACAAGAGTGGAGAACAACCTAATAAACTCACGGGCAGCAAAATATCATGCATCGAGCTGAATAATAATCTCTTGAAAATCAGCCCTTCTCCTCCACTATTCTGTATAAAAAATTAAGGAAGGAAGGACGGACATTTGGTCTCTTATTACTACCACAAAGCAGGTAAATTTCTGAGAAGTTTGTTAACAGACAGGTAAAATTCTCCTTGTAAAAGTAGCCGCCGACATTATTAATAAAGCGGAGTCTGCGTATGTGGGGATTAACATTTTGGCCTGCATTCAAAGAATACCAAGAGCCCAGCCAAAAAAAGAATTAGGACAGAGAAATTCCACTGAAATGTTCACTTTGAAAATGCTCCCATCAGCCAAACCTGCAGGTGAAATGTTGCAACACAAGCTGTTGCCCAACTCAGCAGCGCTGCCTGCACATGCCTAACCCATGCACCAGACCTAAGGTACAGGCATGGCTTGTTCAGTGGCTTTTCACACAGACATTTCTTTTCCTCTTCACAAAATACACTTCGTCTTCCAGCATCAGGAAGACTTAGGAATGTTACAAAATTCGGGGTTTGTGTGTATATTTTTTTTAATGGCTTAAATCCAGAATTAGTTCAGGAATCCCTCAAATCATTTTCAGATTTTTGGAACACAGAAGATCAGTAACCTTTAAAGGCATATATGTGCTCCAGAGAACTTTCCTAATGTGTCTTTTGACACAGTTACCCTTTACGTCTGAGGTTGTTCCATTCCACGCACTCGCTGCACTTGGTCAACTCGCTGCACGTTCTGGCAGTGTCACTCTTCTCCAGCTCTGCCATCTCTGCTACTGCAAGTACTGGTGAGGAACAGTTTACCTTCCTGTGAACCAGGATTCTCCAGGAGTGGTAGTAGTGAAATCTTTTTTGTTTGTTTTAAATCGTTCTGACTTGATCTGTCCTCTAAATGTAAAGAGGATCGACAATTATTTTTCCAAGCACAGAGGGATTTCATTACCATACACTGAGAGCGTGATCATGTTTTCCTAAGTCAGGAACTGGAAACAGTTTCCTGAGTATTGCCAGGGTGCTGCAGACATGAGTGAGATGAGAGGAAGAAAAAAAGGCAGCATGCTGAGGCTTGTTCTTGGTCATTTGCCACGGATTCCCCACCCTCCCTCTTCCAGCAAAGAACCAAAACTGGCTGCTCGGTGCCAAGGGCCACAGTAACATCTACCACGGGGGAGCTGGCATCAAAGGACGCTGGAATTCTCTCCTCTGCAGCAGGCCTTGCAGTGAACACGTGCTCTAGATAAGAGCTCATTCCTGATGCTTCACAAGGATGCAGTCACACCCTTCGGTATATAATTTTAAATAAATTTGACAAGACAGTAATTTTCCTTTTGATGGTACTGCATTTAACTAAGCAGCAAGCTCATGCCCACGTAATGTATTGTAACTGTCTTGCCTTGAAGGGTGCAGAGCATTTTACTCATAATAATATCTTTATTATAACACCTCTTTAAGGCGGCAAGATCTCAAATAACCTCAGTGCACGTCTGGAAGCTCAGCAGAGCACTTCAGCGTGACTGCATCCCTTCCCAGCATTTCCTACAGCACACGGTACAACTTTAATCCTGCGCCTATCTTCTCCTGGTCAATCCCTGACTGCTTTGGAAAATTTCCTAACCAAGTATCAGAAGTCAGGCTTTAACTCCATCAACAAGGTTTTCTAACTAAACCATCATAAACCAGAGCAGTCACTCTCCCGTTCACACCCACCACCATGTTTACATAAATTCTGCAACAAGACTGAGAACAAGAAAATTAAGGCAGGCAAGGTCTGACTTGGGGCTCTGCAGAAATCTAGTACATAAAGTACAAATTGATGCAGGGAATACCCCTGGAAGATTCCTTGGCCTCCCCATCAAGTACTTCTGCCTTCATTTTATTTCCTTTATCCCTTGTCAAGATTGCATGCTGCAGTCGCGAGCCAGCTGGGTGAAGCAGGATACGTTTGGGATTCAGAGGCTTTGCTGCTCACAAGAGTCTGGCTGACCTGGAGAGCAATCTGCTTCCATGTTAGGCAGAAAGATTTACTGCCTGAAAATGCCTACGCACCGATATCCCAGAACTGTAGGGCCTCCAGCAGCAGAAAATGAATCAACCACTCTACACAAATTCACTAGACCTAGAAAACTGAAACTAGGAGAAAAGATTTCCTAAGGCAATGTAATGCCTGGCAGCAGCAACCTGCAGGCTTCTCTGCCACAGAGAGCATCGCACGATCTAAAACCAACGGCGAGGACAAAGCGTTCCTGTCAGAAATAGAGACATTTGGTTATTACTACACCCGCCCAGCAGAAAAGGGATTAGCATCCTAAAAGCCAAACAAATCCTGTTCCTTCATTTGCTTTAGGCTTCCACAAACCACACAATCTCTTTCAGGGATCCCAGGTCCTTGCAGAAGGATCTGAAGAGGACACGGAGGGTTCCTGCACAGGGGGCATACAGGAATGAGGAGTTTTCACCACCAAGTCACTGGAAGCAAAGGGAGCGAGAGGCTGCAGCATCCTCCAGGCTGGAGTTGCCTCTGCAGGACAAACACAGTCCTGGACATAGCAGGTGAGGGGGAAGGAAAGACCTTCTTTTGTAAAGAGATTTGTCGCTTCCAGATGCATTACTCAGCAAAGAGTTTTTCTGGGGAAGAAGAGAAGACTTCCTGCATAGCTAGCAATGATTCAGAAACTCTCCCAGGCAGTTGGACAAACCCAGCCATTACCCTCTTCATCTTGGACAGCTCCTATTTCAGCAAATTGGTAACACTCATCAGCATGTGCTTGTCTCCCACCCACTATTTCTGATGGCTTCAAAGTCCTTTGTTTAATATATTCAGGGTGTTTTCATTACATTCTGAGTTTATCCTAAAGCTGAATCCATTCAAATGCAGCTGAAAATGTGTTTCCCCACAAGAATTTGCCTGCTATGGCAGAAACGTAGTCAAAAAAAAAAAGCCAGACAACAAGCCTGTTTAAACCACCTCTCCCTCTTGCAGTTGGAATATATTCCTCTAGGACGCCTTTGAACCCTCGGATTGTTTGAATTCAGGCCCAATAAGGCGCCACCGGCCTCAGCAAGATCTCATGCTGAAGCAATTTGGTAACACTATCGCCTTGCTGGGGAATAGTGTTTGTTGCATGGGAATGTCATAATGTCGTCTCTCCGCCTGTTTGTGTTAAAATAAGTTATAACTCTCAAAGCAACCTCCAGAAAATTACTAACAGGCAGAACACAAGAGGTAGCGACACGACAATAAAAAGCCAGTTCTGTGTTGTTACAAGAATGCAGATCGTTAGAGACACGCACACATAGCAGCTCCAGGGAAGAGAAGGAGCTTTCTCTCCTCTCCTCCCTACCCATCCATGAACGATAATCCATCCAAAAACTGTCCCCTTTAAAAGTAACTCTGTCCTGAAAGGAGGAGTTGTGTAGCTCTAAGCATTTAAGTGAGACAAAGCTGTGGAGACTAGGAATATCTTTTTATAGACCCAGAGAAGCGACTGGAAAAAACCAGACAAGCCTTCAAGCACACAAACTCTCCTTTGGGTCTCCTCCCTGCAAGCCAGAGCTCTGTTCTGAGTATCTCAGTCAGCATATAAAGTACAATAGATGTCATTTGGAAATGAACGTTTTTACATTTCCCCCCAGACAGAACCCTCAGTGTTATCAGAAATAACGCGCTATTCCTCTCCACAATAGCTGAACGGGAAATGAATATACTATCTTAGCTCCGATAATCTGGGTTATGTTGAATTCTGATGGCTGAAAGATCTTATAGCTTCCAAACACAAGCCACTTTTAGAAAGGATATTTCATTCAAACTTCTTCCCTTCCCCCAGCCCATAGCGTGCACCCATTAGAGCGGACGTTTGGCTTCTCTTTCCACTGCAAAGTGTGTGCACGAGGACGGCAGAGTGGATATTTCTATCTTCTCAGTGGTAGTCACTATTTTTCGAAGCTGTCTCCTTCAGGCACTCATTGCAACAGCGGCTTGTAAAGTGGTGGAGCAAAGAAGTACAAGTTACACTACTATAAAAAAAACCACAAACTTTTTTTAAGTTGAGGTGTGGTCTTTCATGGTACGAATTAACCAGGGTAAGCAGAAATGACCGAGTTCAATAAAAGTTCTGGAAATCCTTTTTTTTTTTTTTTTTTTTTTTAAAAAGTATAAAACCAGTGGTAATTGCACCCTCCACATCCAGCAGTTGTGGTTAGATAAAGTATGTGGCATCAAACTCCCTCCTGCAATATTACAAGGCTGGTAAGGACTCGCAGTAAGCCAGCGTTTACCCAGAGTCTCGGGCTGGTTGGGACGGTCCTTTCTGTAAACCCAGTAGTGCTGCCTTTGGCCCACAGCAAAGCGAAGATTAACCGTCTACTTCGTTTGCAGAAGGCTCTCAAGGTGTGTGCTAGCAGATGTTAGGTAAATCCCAGTCCTGGGACTATTTTAAAAGCCCATCTGTGACCATCTACCAGCTACAAACCTGCTGCACGCTGCAGCTGTTCAAATGTTTACACCAAAATTGAGACCATCATGACAATCTGTGCTCCAAAATGAGAATTTTTCATTGCTTTAGCTGCAAATATTATCACTAACCGCTTCTGACCGTGATACATGTTTTTAAGCCCACACGCATTTTACCTCAAATATATTCAATTTATCTCAAATTTACTGCATGTGATGAAAATAATCTGAAGTTTTGATTTTAAAAAACACAGGCTAAAACTTCACTAGAAACAATTCTAATCAGCTGCTGACTTATGCGTGACTGCGGAACATCTACTAAAGGGAAGAATGAAAATGGAGAAGGGAAAGTAGGGGTTAAAAATTGGGTAGCTTTATGAGAGTAGAGAAGTAGTAAAGTTTAAATATTAAATATAAAACATATACAAAGGATTTTAAAAAGAATCTGCCGGTTCCAATTCCAACATAACGTTTAAATTCAGCTGTAGTGATCTATGACTTACAGCTCTCATTAGAACCGAAGTACTCTTTTTATGAAGGATCTGGTGTATATGAGGCAGGGTAACTCTGCTTAATAGGAAGTCAAAATGGAAAGGGAGAAAAAAGGTGAAAATTTACATTGCAGGATGCAGCTGAAATATGTACCCCCCCCCACCCCAGGGCCCTGCGCCAGAGTAGCTGCCAAACCTTAGTGCAAGAAACTCCACCCTCTTCTGCAGGTCCCGTTTGGAAATTCCTGACAACTACAGGGACTAGTAACTCAGATTAAGCTGGCAGGAATAAAAGCAATATCTGACAAGTTGTTCGTCTGCCTTGGTCACTGAATGTCACTAACTCAGGCTGACCTTTACAGTCTCTTTTAAGGGGCCCCGGAGCACTGAACAGCTTGGCTTTCCAAAAGCTACCCAAGAGCTCAGGGATTTGAGAAGTTCCCACACTTTAGTACTAATGAGGCAACAAATGCTTTATAATCCTAAGCATTTCATTAAACAGTGATTTGGGAAACCTGAAAAAGTGACTCTTTACACCTCCTGTTTCCCCTTATTCCCCCTCACCTCTAGGAAAAAGCAGAGTTAATTCCTTCTCCCTCACTGAGACGCTTCCATATTTATCTACAACAGGAAGGGTGGCACTTCCTGCGCACCCTGGGATTCGAGCAAAGGCTGGATGTGAAAGACCGCAAGCCTTCACGCAGGGCACTGCACTCCGCATCAGCACACGGGTGGGTTCTAAGCGATCATGCCATCTAGCCCAGAGTTACTGACCGATTTTACTACTTTACCTAAGCAGAAATACTTCGTGACAGCACTGAACCCAATTCTTCTCGTAAAACGAGAGAGGTCTTTTGAAAAGGAAAAGAAAACACACAATTGTTATTACCCCTAAAGGCTTCAACTTTACTGTGAGTGGGCTGATATTAGTGCTGACACAGGTTCAGCCGGGCCAAGTGCTGTGTGTGCTGGCACCGGCTGGTCGCAGCACCTCTATACACGTGATTCCACATGTTCCTGGGAAGCCACAAGGATGTCTTATGTTCCTAAAGTCAGTCACGCATCAGACTTCTAGTGTAATATGGTGCTGAAATCTGAAGGAAAGCCGAAGAGCTCCAACACATTGCAGGATCAAATGACAGAGGAGTTTTAGAGCCAAAGAGAATCATGTCACATTTAAATTACCCTATAACCTAATGTTCCCTCTCCCCCTGAGCAGCAAAGGTGCTCTGTGGCCTAGCCCCTGCCAACCACGCTGGGAGCATCACAGCAAGGGAGGTTTCAGAGCAGCCTTGCCAGTGTTTGCAGCGAAGGTGAGGACAGCCTGGGAGAAAGCACTGAAGTGCTTGTTTGGGGTGGAAGGGGTGGTTGGAAATTGAGAAGGACAAAGGTAGAAGCCATCCTCTCAGCAACAAGGGGGAAAGCGAAACAGGGTTGGGTAAACCACGAGGAGTCTGGAAAGCAAAGAAGAACTGCTTGAAATTGATGTGGTGGAGAAAGGAAAGCGAGGTGGAGCACTGGGAAGAAAGGCTAATAAGGTATGATGGCAGGTAACTCTACAACAACATCGTGAATGAGCAGAGCAGATCCAGGAGGGGAGAGGCTGAGGGAGGGCTTGCATGAAGCTGAATAGATCAAAAGGAGGGTACTGCAAGGGGCAAAACCAAAGGACACCAGAGAAAGAAACAGGAAGTTTGAGGGAAGGGCTATGGAGGCAAATACAGAGGTAGAGAAAAGCAGGGTAAAATTAAGAAGGCAGCTACATCTGTACGTGGAAGAGGAGGAAGGCAGGCAAGACAAGATGGGAGGATGTTCACTTTGTACATGATCATTCCTCCTCTCTTGGTACAATGAGATCCTGAACAGAGACAGAAGTAGAAGCAGACAAGAGGAGCATTTGAGGAATGTCTCTGAAGACAGCAAGATGCAGATGGATATAGGGACAGTGCCCAACGGAGGGTGATGGTGAGTGCTAGAAGGCACAAAGATGGCAGAATGGTGGAGAGAGAACAAATCTACAGGGGAGGAAGCATGCTTGGTCATGAGACTTCCTCCAGAGGCTCTCTGTGGAGGAAGAGTATGAGTAAAGGAAGCAGTGGCTGGGAGTGGGAAATGGAGCCTTAGAGAGGAAAGGAGTAGGCGGTAGGAAAGAGGACAGACACGATGACGCAGGAGGGCAGCAAGGTGAGAGCCGTGTGTGAGTGGCAGGGACAAGGCTACAAAAGAAACCGCTGTGAAAGCTGCCCAGCTAAGCAGCTCAAATGCTTTATCTCCTCTTGGGAGGAAAGGGAGAGAAAACCACCAAGGTCATGCCCAGCTTATTATGAATGCTGGGCACATACGGTGATCTGCACCGTGCACCACGATAACCTGGTGTAAGTGGAACACCTGGCAAGGGAACAAGCTGCGTTTATTCGATATTAGTTGAAAATCCATCCAGATCTGAATTGCTGCCAAGTTCAGGAGGTTGCCAGGGCTAGGATTTCAGTTCCAGCCTGCTTTTATCAGTTGAAACAAAAAGAAAATGAAACATGGCTGCTTAGACGAAAGCACTTCCAAGGAAATACAGATTTGCGGCTTATCTGTGCGCAGTTCAGTGGTTTAGCTACCCAACACAAAGCTAAGCCGGTATAAACAGCTTTGAAACAAACAGATTTCCTTATAATTTGCACAAGACAAACTCACTCCCACAGCCACTTTTACTGGAACCCAAGCTACCTTAATTTCTCTCTCAGCATCCTTACCTCCTCCTCCAGTTTCACCACCTTGGCCTGAGCATTGTTCAAGGCCTGGTCTCGGATCTCAATGTGTCTTCGTTGGTCCTCGTTGGTGGAGCGTGCAGCAGCCAATTCTATTTCCAGTTTCTCCTTTTCCCGCTGTGTTTCCTTGTCTGTCAAAACAAAGTGAGAGTTATCAATGGACAGCACTCGTTTCTACCCAGCTTTCAGGTGTCTTTTTCTCCAGAAGTGAAGGAAAGATTGTGCTGCAACTTCTCACAAGAGAGACAATGCAAATCTAGTGCTAAGGGAGGGGGAGAAAAGTACATGGCTTTCAAGGAAGAGAAGGACTTGTAACCCTGAAAAACAAGCATGGTACCTTCAAGTAACAATGTGCCACGATGCGAGTGAGAAGGAACAGAAGGTGCATCACTCAGTACAGTTAGGTAATTTGCTCTGATTATGCAAATGGTTAGTGAAACTTGGCACCTTTTTACCTCTGAGCTCTCAGCAGTAGAAAACAAACTGGGCAATTTTAATATTCCAGGCTGGAGAGAGGAGATGACAGACTTCTGTGCCTGAAAAACTTGTGCTCCTTTTTTTCACACTGACCCCAGAAACAGAAAGGCTGTTCTGCCTGGGGCAGATGTCCACCAGTTGTCCCACTTTGCTGGCAGTACCATCAGAGGAGTCACAAAACAAGCAAGCAATGAGAACTCCTCAGTCTTTCTCTACTGCCCTTGAAAACAACCCCCTGGACCCAAAGTGAGGCACATCCATCTGTTCTGTCACTGCTCAAAGCAGACCTGCAGTTCAAGAAAGCCTTTTGTTTATGTCTGATGCTTAAAGCCGCCCCAAGCACAGCAGCAGGTCCTTTTCTGCAGCTCTCCAGAAAGAGCTGGACCTTGGTGGGAGCAGCTGTGTTGTGTGTTTGAGGAACAGGGCAACTGCCTTCATAAAAAACAGAAACACGATAAAATAACAGGGGACCGGAGACATTATCACACAGGGCTGTAAGGTAAAGCCACAACACAGAGCTGATGTCCCCTGCATATGTTGTGATACCTAGCTCGCGCCAACCAGCTCGATGATAACGTTAACACACTTGCTGGATACATAACCACAGAATACTCCCTGGAGTGATCTACACCCAGCACTGATGACACCAGAGAAACTGCATTCCAGAAACTAATATCCCACGACAAAGGAATGAGGACAAGGAGTGGAAGGCTTGAAAAACAGGAACTAGATCCTGGGTGTTAGCACAGCCTGCATATGGAGTACACAGGCCCGTTTGTGCAAGCATGTACATAAGTATATTTACAGGACCACAATTATTCCCTTTCTTCTGCCAGCAGAGAGCCAGCAGCAAAGCTTTAGCAACACGGAGCCACTAAAGATTCCCTTCTGCCAGAGAATCAGCACAGCAGGTTGCAAAACAGACCTGTCCACCACCAGCACCCAGAACTCTGCAGAGCAAACCCTGACTGCAGCTCAGAGCTGGCCTGTGGCATGAGACACAAGGACAAAGGCTAATGTCACCACCTGCCTATTCCCTTCCCCGTCTCTCCCATCCCAGTATTTCTCCTCCACCCAGGAAATGAGCTGCTGACAGTGTCAGCCCGCTGAAGCGTATTGCAGAAAATGGGCAGATGAGACAGGGTGGCGTTACGCCAGCAGGTATCAATCCAGCAGTCTGTTTCTTAATCTGTAAGTGCTTGCAACGAGGCTTTTGCAGGTTTTGTTCCAGACTTTTCCCAAAATGAGTTCTGCTTCACTCGACAAGTGCCTTCAGCACCCCTAGAAATACCCAGACCAGTGAAATGTAGCTCTATGGTTTCCACATCCATCCAAAATAAGAAACTGAATGGAAGGCCTTGCAGCTTTGACCTTCCCACCTCTCTGGGTGAACCTATGAACCCCAAAGTCTACCCAACAGTTTGAACGTGATACCAAACTCACAGACTTTCCACTAGCACAAGGAGTTTTGAATTCGCACCCTGACAGCCATCTGCTTGCAATGTAATCCACAAGGAATAAGCTAAAGACAACACAAGAGAGGGACACCAGTGTTTGTCAGAGTAGAAGCCGTGTGTGTTACACCACGGAAAAATCTCTATTTTGCAATTTTATTGCATTACCTTTTTATATAACAATCGGAGAAAAGCGAGCATTGTCAGAAGGGTGGAGTACACCATGGGATGAGAGAAAAGTTGGCTCATCGCTGTCAGCCTCAAGACATTTCAGTACAAAGGAAAAGCAGCATTGCACATCCATCATTTTGGTTTGCCTTGTGATAAATCCACTGCTGTGGACAGACTTCATGACCCTCACCCAGCCCAGCATCCTGCAGGCAGTGTTCACCTCCTTTATTTTTGCTGAACTGGATAGGGCAGCAGCAAATTAAAGAGGAGAGAGATAGGAGAGCTACCGGGTTCCAGTCCCACTGGCCATAACTCATGCCAAGACTCTTGTCAGCCTGGGAAGGTTTAATTCCAAAGCTCTCAGGGGACAAAATAGGTGGACAAAATATCCTGTACATTATGGAGTAAACACTAATTTTATAGTTTAACTGCAAATTACATTTGCTCCAAAGCATCTAATAAAAGCCATCAGATAGACTTTACCTACTGATGGAATTCTTGAATCCCTCCTCCTTTCTCCTCTGCCAGTTTTGGACTGTGACTGCCCTGATTGCTGCTCTGAACTACGCTAAGCTGCTGCACTGTTGTCCTTCCCAGGATGACTAGAGCGTTTCTACCGACCCATAACGATTGCGTAACTCACTTTGTGCAAAGAGTTGAGAGATGGTTTTCCGATTATCTTCAGAACCCTCAAATTCCTTCTCCGCCAGCTGCTTGTTGGCTGTCTCCATACGTTCTGCAAAATTTTTCAACAAAAGGAACACTAAATAATTAAAAACTTTCAAGCATTAAGTCACATCTACTCGGGACATTTCTAATGCAAGCGAGGGGAATGGATCTCCTAATCCACACAGCCAAAAGTAAAACGTCTATTCAGAAGCAAGAACTGACTTTTGAAATGTTTCTAATTATGTCCCTGAGAAAATATTCTCAATGAGACAAAACAGTTCAAATAAAGTTCCAAAGAAATAATCTGAACAATTATAACACGTACAAAGTTGATTTTTTCAATTTTTACAAATGTTAAGCCACCTTATTTTTTCCACCCCAATAAATCTCACCACGCAATTAAAAGATTCCCTTATAATTCTCCACTAAACCTTAATAGTGAGCAGATTAAATCACTGTTGTCCAATTACCTGACTTTAGGGGAAAGCGTAAAACCCTAAGGACAGCTTAACAGTTCCACTGCTGCAAGCTGTTAGAAATGTCCATCAGTCCAGGAAAATAAGAATTAACTGTTTATGCTGAGGTTTACTATGAGTAAGATTATTTAATGCAGGCCTTTGTAGACTGTCCTTCTCGAGAGCATTGGGCACTGTATGGCCTCACTTCTTGGATGCTGAACAATTTCTGGGAACACAGTCTTAGTAAGAGACATGGGGCAGTGACAGCAGATGACATGCGGGGCACTCAGAAGGCTTTCATAAAAAAATTAAAAGACTGATATGCACCTTTAAACATTTCAAATTGTAAATGTTTTTCACGTTCCGAACTAATGCTTAAACTTTTCCCCATGTTAAGGTCAAATACCATTCAACATCACTCTCTTCTGCCAGCCGTCGTATGGCCTCAGCCTCTTGGCAAGAAGCAGACACTAATAACATCTCACTCTGGAAAAGGAAGGGGGATCCAAAAAACCAGATGCCTACGTTGATAAGGACTGACAAGACCTTCAGGAAGAACAGAGAGTCTGCAGTTTGTATGTCAGCGCAAAAGGGTCACTGGACAGGAAATAAAGTGAACATGCCTGGTGTGGGATTAGGCAGTCAGCAAAATGTCTTTCCATTTGTATAAACAACAAATTGTACAAATTGTGTCTAGCATCTAAGACAAGAGAGAATTCCAGGCTTGCATCTGGTATGTGGTATTTGCCTTATCACATGTTTCTTCTCAATGAGAAACAGGCTGGAAATGAGAGGCTGCAGCACTTGCCTAAGCCTGTCTTTTCCATCCTCCCAGCAAGTGCTTAAAATCTCGGACTCCTGAATATACCCGAGTATCCTGTCATGTTCTCCTTGTGTCAGCAGACGCGGTGAGTTCTGCAGGAAAACACTGTCCTGCCAAGTAAGTACAGCAGTAATAAAAAACACATTAAAGAACAGAAGTTTTACTTCATTCACCTCTTAGATCCCTGTTGAAATCATGAAGCCTACGAATTTCTCCTTCCAGCTTGTTTCTCATGGCCTTTTCCAGGGCATCCCGCTTAGAGGATGATTTCTCCAGGTTTTTGTACGCCTCTGAAACTTGCTGAATTTCTGTTTCCAGCTGCAGTGGAAGTGAAAACAAGCACTTAAGTGTTTTATCTCTATCGATTCTTTTCATTCAGTCTCAGAAAGGAGATGACTTTCTCTCCAGTTTTCTTTATTGAAAGAAACCTACACCTAGACATTAAGTAAAGCAGTCTCAGGTTTGTGGTGGATCCTTCTGTATAAAGAACAGCAATGCCTGAAACAAAGAGCTGGGCTCTCCCTTCCAGACTCTAGCTCTGTTTCCCCAATATGATCAGAGTGTAGACACAGCAAATTCAAGAAGTGCAAATGACATCTGTTTTTTTCCTAAGACTGGAGCAGTTTGGCACTACTGTCAGTTTGGGGGAAAAAAAGCATTTATATAAATAGCTAATGTGGTATCAAGTTGAGGAAGTAAAATAAAACAAGAAAGGCAGACAAAACTATGCTAAAAAAAATGCAAGTGGCAGATCTTGCATTACTGATGAACTCTGCAGATCTGTAGTTGTTATGGTCCAAAAATTCACAATAAAACTGCCTGATGTTCTGTGTTCGCACTGCTACAACTTAGTCGTGCTTTTAAATATTCAATTTACTAAATGGGGGAAAGGAAATATTTGCAGTAAAATGTTCTAGCCTCCAGTGTAAAGCTGCTCTGATCCACCAGAGCAGGAGGAGGTTCCCCTCTAACTCTCCTCACCAGGTTGCCCCTGGTTTGCACTGCTAGGGCAGTATGGACCACATAACAGCAAACCCCATCCACACTGTCTGCAGCAAGAGATCAACAGCGGGTGGAGGGAAGTACATTTTTATCCTTCTTTCATTATCAGGAAGCTGCGAAACATTTCTCTGAAGCATTTCCTGGCCAGGAACCTTCCAAAAAAAATACAACAGAATGAACATACATCCCTGGAAAGAGGTAACGGGGAATGATGAGTGTGGAAAGCCACACTATCATCCAAACTCAAGCAAGTGCTTTAAGCAGCCACATTTAAGGCCCTGGAGACTGCTGAATGTAAAGAGCACAGCAAGGCCCACAAAGTTCGAACCTGCAAGTAGCGTCAACTACTCGCAGCACAGCTACAGGCAAAAGCACATCTGACCTGCTGCACAGCTTCAAACCACTGGTCAACAAGAAGTTATTGCTCTGAGGCTGCAATGGAAATGCCTCTACACAGGCATGTCAATGATGGGTCTCACTGGGGTATTTTTTTTTTTAACATTTTAGCATCACTTACTGGTTTCATAAAGCCAAAGGTGGTAAATTGCCTGATCCAAAACAAGTTATTATGTTTTCCTGGAAGTTGTGTGGTACTGAGAGAGTGACAAAAGAAGGGTTAGTTTCGCTCCTGCAGTCCAAGTGTCTTTAACGTAGCCATAGCAGCAGCACTTGCCCTGCACGCTGTCCTGCCAACCAGTTTTGTACCAATGTCTCCTGTTGCCTCCTTCAGTGACTATGGTCTCATGTCAGTCCAAAGAGGCCCTTCCTGCTGTCTCTAAAGTCTTATAAGACCGATGGAAAAATGAAGCCTGCCGCTATCCTGGACACAAGAACACTAGCTGTAATTAACCAAGCAAGCCAACCAGCCAGCCTCTTCAAGACAGCTGATGAGGATGCTCTTTTGAGCATGGTCAATAAGCTGTTAGAATAAAACTGAAGGCTTTGACTCTTATCTTCTGACAAAGTCAAGCTGCTGCCCAAAGGGACAGGATACAGACTGATCAATCTGCATATAAAAGACTCTTGAGGTAGATAATCAAACCCTTAGGCAAGGAATGTAACAGTTGCAGATTAGATGATTCAATTACGGACCACGCTAGACACAGGAGAGTGCCTGATAGCCAAAAAACACCCACCTTCTGCAGCCGGGCTACTTTCTCATAACAACCATCCAGCTCCTGTCGCAGAGACCGGTTCTCTTCTGACAGGATTTCCACCATCTGCTGGGCCCTGGAAACTATGGCAAAAGGATCTACTTGCATCTGCTGATATGGGGAAGGTATCTGCTGAGCCCGGGACATCACTGAATAGGAATCGCCTTGCTGCTGCTGCGGGCCTAGGAAGGGCTGGCATAGTCGGTACAAATCTCCCTGATGGACCTGGTTTGACAAGAACGGCTGCTGGGTCCGTGGCAGAACGCCAGGATCTCCCTGGCTTGGAGTCAGAGGTTGCTGATGCTGGGAAGGGGACAGCCTGGATGGTGGCGGAGACTGAAGCAAAGTCAAAGATCCCAGGGATGTCAAGGAAGAAGTTGGGCTGTGGTGGTGAGGTGGTCTCTGTTGTAACTGCAGCTGCACGTCTGGGTTCTGCCTGGAAAACAGAGAGCAGAAGCTCCATCAAAGTCATGTAGAAGATGGTGCACAAACCCAGTGACAAGGTGTGGGATGACCTGTGTAGCTCCTATGGCCAGGTCTTCCCACACAAAAGACTCATATGGGAGGTTTGCCTCATTTTTGAGAGTTTGTTTTAAAAAAATGCTTCAAAATCAAATCATTATCAGAAAATATAGTCTAAGTGCACGAAAGGCTTTCCAGTGAGCCTATTTTGTACAGAAACACTAAGAGAAACTCCATCAACAACTACTGACCAAAATTACTTTTATAGCTTTTCTCCACACTTTGGGGATAAAACGGCTAAACTGGGCATTGTTAGGAATGGCGATTTTATTCTGTCCTGAAATGTGCCATCTCTCAGGGAGAAAGCGATGAATCTTCTTCTGCAATTCAGGATACAGGATTAAAGGGATTGGCTAAGCTCTATGCTAGTACGCCAGCACCACCGATTCAAGCTTTCTGAAATACCAACCAACAAACTCCAGCCTGGACAGTTTGAGGAGCTGAAAACCAACTTCGGAATCAGAAGCAGCCATTTGATTTACCACCACCCTCGGTCCTATGCAGTAGGTGTGTTTACTGCTCCGAACGATAACCTCTCTAAGATACCAAAGACAGATCCAGCAACCTCTAACATGCTTGAGTCTATCGCAGAACTAACTTCAAGCTACGCCAGTTCACATTTCCCAGGCGCTGGAGATCCCCAGCTCAAGTGCTGCTGCATTAGCCAAGTAAAAACTCTCTCTTAGGAGATAACGTGGATTTATCGTGCTTGGATGACCTCAGGACACAGGTTTTGCCTCCTCCGCCAAAGACATTCAACCTTTAACTTTTCTGGATGTTCTTTGTTTTAACAGTCAAAGTCACTCCCTCCCCATGCTGCAGCCAGTCTCTTCCCAAGCGCAGCCCTCAGCCCGGTGCAGACCCAGTCTGGCAGTTCAGCGTGTTCTGAAACACTCCTGTTCTCCTGATAAAATTTCCCACTGTTTGGGAAAAGCACACGCTGTTGTTCTACCTGGTCACGGTTGCTCCAGAACACGCCCACAGTTGTCTGCCTTTGCAGGAAGGACCCTACGTGCTGGCTCTGATGAGGGCAGTGGGGGTACTGGGTGTAGCAGAATAGCTCTCCCACCACAGCAGCAGCATTAGTGGCATGTTAGTTGACAACAGCAAGCACGAAGCTGAACTGGGAACTAAAGGGTTATGCAACGGGCTTCTTGGCGGGTGTGCAAACACTCAGCATCATCCTTCCTGTTCTCTGCAGAAAGAACGCATCCACTCTTCATACGAGTCCAGAGAGGAAATGTCTGCATTACTCACATCTGGCTGGCAGCACGTGTAGGAGTTCGTACATCCTCAGCCCAGCACAGTGTTTGCTGTTCCAATATCTCAATTTCCCTGCTCTCCAGCAGAGAAGGTGCACCGAAACCTCCAAGCTGATGCTCAAACTCCTTAACGGGGAAATAAATCTAGCCTTTGTCACTTAGAAAAAACCAAATAATTACTGCTCTAGCCACTGTTTCCCTCTTTCTCACACTCAGGTGACTGTGCTCCCTGCCAGCAACATCATTTCAGGAGCTGAATTTCCCCAGAAATGATGATATGCAGCAGGAGGATCTCAGGGGTCATGCAGAAGAGAGAAGTGCAATTATTTCCTCACGAACATTCAGGTTAGTAGCAGCAATTTGGTTCTTCCCCTCCTGGGAGGTCAGCTCTACTTATCGTTGCATTTATTTCATTACCTTTATTTGCCAGTTCTCATAATGAAGAATGAGGCAAAACTGTCACATCCCTTGCTCAAGGTCGTCTGGTTTGTCTCAG
This sequence comes from Bucorvus abyssinicus, assembly GCA_009769605.1. NCBI lineage: Eukaryota > Metazoa > Chordata > Aves > Bucerotiformes > Bucorvidae > Bucorvus > Bucorvus abyssinicus. Next base: position 2,726,711 of record CM020039.1, on the reverse strand, counting down.
GTGGTTTCCAGCTCCTTTCTTAGCTCACCCAATTAACTGCAGAGTTAAGACTTTGCATCTTCAGAAACCATCCTTGAGCTTATTCTTTACCTCACATCACGCACATCTGCTTTGATGTTATGATCAATTAGGGAATAACCTTGCTGTGACATTTAATCTGGGATGACCTACAGAGGTCAGATCCAAAGAGATATGTTGCCCAGTTGCCTCCTGGATGGAAAAAACGACCTTTCCAATTTTCAGCCTACAAAATACTCTCTTGCAGTCTGAAAACCTGAAACAGTTACTCAGAGAGACTAACTCTGCTGATCTCAATAGTATAAGCTTAATGAGGACTAGTTAGATGCCAATGTTAACAATTTGAGCTACTTCGTTATCCTGCCATCGGAGACGCATGGGCAGGGCCTTGCCATTTCTGCAGGACCTGAGCACTAACGAAAGGAACACAAAGACGGCCAAAGAAAAACAACAGCAGCAGCTACATTCTGACCGGACAGTCTTTGTCCTGACAGACTGCTAATGACATTTTTTTTTTTTAAACCTATTGTGAAGAACAACTCTAGGAAATCACGGCTGTGTATTTCTAAACAAGATACATTTCCAAGATCTCCAGCATCTTGGCACTCGCATCTGAAGCCTCTCCTAATCTTGAAATTGTACCAATCTTGTGTGTTCAAGCTAAAACATGAGAGCTGGGAGCCTCTAGTTCTGCTGCATTACCAACAGCATCAGAGCTTCCAAAATGTCACAAATGCGTTTGCATTCCCACAAGATAATCCAACTGGGGTAATACATCCTGTCTTTAAAAAGAAATAAAATATCCTAGTAACCTGACAGTGACAACTAGACCTTTCAACATCTTCTACACAAACTTTTACTTACATGGTCAAACTTTTTAGCATCCCCATGACTTTCAATTTTGTTTTATAAAATACTTAAATATATTTTGTGGGTTCAAAATACCTGGCTCTGAGATCCCTCAGATTAACGTGAGAATTGCGGAATTTATTTCTCTGGTAAATCAATTTTTGGACCAAGAGGTTCAGACAGGTCAATGAACACAAGTGGACTTTTCAAGATATTTGAGCCAGACTGCAAAATTTTAAGATACAAATCACTACTGGGGTGACCTAACAGAACTGCTGATAGAATGACAGTAGGAATTTCCCTCCAGGAGAGAATCAGTCCTCAGGTAACCCTGCAGTAGTAATTAAAATTACATCTGAACTAACTACTTCATGCAGAAAGACTCTCAAAATACACGGAAAACAAAATTTTGCAATCTCCTTCCATTTGTCTCAGTGTCACGAAGAGCTGAAAACCCCAAACGCAGGAAAAAAAGCTCAGAGCAATAATTCCCACAAGTGTTTAAGTCTGAAAGCATAACTTTAAGGGCCACTTCATTTTGAAAACTGTATCACGCAAAAATCTCTGCTTCCCTTACAGTCCCTGGCGCGTGTCGGAGAAACACACCACGCGGGCCAAGTACAAACCTGGATTTATGGTTTTGCAACGACAAGGGTCACGTTAGCTTTTAAGTCGTGAAGCCAGAGATACGGAGGAAGGGCAGCTCTGCGAGCAAGCCCAGCCATCAGGAGTCCTGAGGCTGCCAGGATTGCAAACATCAAGTCACGCAGAAGATCTGCGGCCAGAGCAACAAAGTGGGGAGGGCAGAAGAATGAAGAGATGGGGAAAGGTCTCTGGCTCGTTAAAATTTTTTCTGTCTTCCCAGCTTCTCCTGCCTGTTTCACCTCCAAGAAGCTACAGCTCCCCAGCCCTCCTGCACAAACTGGGAAACACTGACGGCAGGAGGGAGCAGACTCCACTTGATTAGGCAGCTGAAATCAAACCGATGCATTTTCATTCTGCTTCCCAGTCATACCTGATTATCCCCCGCTTTGATGCTGCTCAGGGGAACGTAGTGCACAGAAGTGATTTACTAATTATGGGACAAACTCTGCAGACCTCCTTCTCCAAAAGTTTCTGTGAAGTCAATGGGATTAATCACCGCAGCAGGAGCTCAGTCATTTGGGCTCCGAACCAAGGAATCAAAAAGACAGCGAGTTTCCTCTGCGCCCAAAACTACAGCAACACCAGCCCCTTGTCCCTCACCCCTCACTGTTCTGCCATGGGAGACCTCACAACTCCGCAGGACGCTGAGCCCAAGGCACTCGTCTTCTCCTCTTGGACCTGAAGGTTTGTTTTCACCACCAATGCTAAAGTGCAGTTGGGAGATTAGGGAGAGAACAGGATTTTGGAGCTTCACATGCAGCCACCCCTCTTCTGAACTTTCTTTAAATTCCCAAATAACAGCACAGATGCCTCGGGCATGCCCGGTATTTACATTAAACCAACATCATTAGGGACATACGTGTTCCCAAACTTACGCCGCCCAGGAACAGGTGAGGCAAACTGTTTGCAGACTGGTTTAAACTTACCACACAGCCCATTCCTTTCCCAGACTGGGGAGGGTGAAGCATGAGAATGCTGTGAATTCCCCAATGTTTATCTTGCTCAACGAGTTTTATTTAACCGCATCGTTAGGTCACCCTCAAATTCCCCCGAACAATGAGGGGAAAAACCCGCAGAAAAGGGTGTGGCTTCACCAGCAGAAAGAAGGGGCTTTGTTTCCTTGACGCGCAGTTCAAAAAATGCACACATTTACCAATCCAAATTAACCTCCATAAACAGGGAGCTGCAGCGCAGGGAAGCTGCAGCCTCTGAAAACCCTCTCCCGCTGCAGCGAGGCTGCGAAGCCCCTCGTTAGCGCTGCCTGGTGCGAGGCAAGCGCGCTTCCCCAAGTTGTACGCCTTTAAAAGCCACACGCCATTGCCCAGCTGCACCTTTAGCAACACAGAAGGTTTCTTGTCTAAATGACAGTTTCTCTGAAACCGTGTGGGAGAGGGAGGGGAAGAGAGGACTCGCTCCCTTCCTTTGCTATGCTGCTCTGTAATTTATGGATTAGTCTTGCAATTGTTCTACAGCTACAGCATTTGCTTGCAAAGGAAACCTCTTCTCTGTGCAGCTATTTAGGTTAAAAAGTAACCTCATTAGATTCCCAACGCTTTGAAGACAAATTTCAGTTGCTTCCCCTACTGGAAACCTTGCCAGCTGAACCTTTCTCCTCCCCCCCTTCCTCCCCTCCATGTTCTTTCAAAGCAGCCAGGATCCATCCAATACAGACAAAAATCACCCTGTCTAGAGGAGCTGACTGCTGGCGTGTTTTCAAATACCTCTTCCTTAAACAGCAAGCAGGCTACGGCTCCGATTTGCTGTCTCTAATATTAAGAGTATTTCTGATGCAGCATAACCGTCAAGGAGCTGTTTCCCTTTCCTGTGTGCACAGAGATTTGAGGCCTTTGAATTTTCAAAAACATTTGCAATGAGCTTCTACAATCATTACCCCCCCTAAACCCTTTACTTCCCCTGTTCCTGGCCTCTTTATTATTTATTTAGCCAGATCAAAGGGCCTTTTCATCAGGCTTGTATGCTGCTGAAGTCATTTCAGATCACAAACAATGGTGGACAAACTCTGAAAATAGCTCCCCATAGGACTAGGAAGGTTCTGGGCAGCTTCAGGCTCCCCAAAGCTCAGACTCAGTTCCCAAATACAGACTGGTTTCTTCATGCTCCCCTCAAACCACCACACAAGATGTGCAAACACAAATGCTCAGAGACCTCACCATTTACTGATGGAGCAGCCCCCTCCCGTTGCTCCTTTGCATTACCCTTTCAGCTTCAAAATGAGGCCAAAATCATGATCCCAAATCCCACCTGAGACGAGATGGTCAGGAAACAGGTAAAGTACAGCCGTATTTTTAGCCCACCTGAATAAAACTTCACCTTCACCCACAAAGACACCACTGTTAGGCACAAGACAAATCTAGTCCTGATCTAGAGGAAACCAGAACAGGCTGAGATTTCAAATGATGCAGGAAAATCAGCGAAAGCGAACCAAGCGAGTCTGGGATGCAGCACAACGCACACTTCATTCTACACCCCTGCACTTTGGCCCACTGGAAATGAAATCTGAAAAACTCTAAGGGAAGCTCAGGAGATTTTTGTTCCCTGCACCATTATTGCTTCATTCACTTTCTCCTTCCCTATGTAGCATTTAGATGCAGTTTAAACCTAAAAAAAAAAAATCTTTTGTCTGGGCAGATGTAATTAAAGAACAGCTTAAGTCTTGCAATAAGTAACTGCAAGTTTCCACAGTGAATCACACCATAACTCTGGCTTTTGTAGCAAACCTTTTGTAAAGCTCTGGAGCCTCAGCATTAAACTTCCCCGTGCCATAAAATCGAGCTGGCTTGTTTTGGGCTGGTTTTTTTGTTTGTTTGTTTGTGGTTTTGCTTTTTTTAAAGAGTCAGGCCTCTCTAGGTAAGCTACTGAAACAGCTCACAGTCCTTCCAGACACACTCCGTAGCTGAGCACAGCGTGTCACCTGACTTAATAAGAACGGGATCTTTGCTCCTCTGCCGCAGAAGTGAGGGCAATGGACTGAGCGTTCTGCTGTCTTTCCTTACGTGGCTGTTGCGGAGTTTGTTTGAAGACCTCACTTACCTGACTGACCCGTACTCAGGAGGATGCTGATACCTCATCATAGGCCCATCAGATCTTCCCTGCTGGCTCATGCGATGATCGCTATAGAAATGTCCCGAGTCCTGAGGTTTGCAGTTCATAGACGGGGTGGACACATTTTTGTAGGGATACTCTGGAGGAGGACCCCGCTGCTCCATTCCTTTCATGTTGGGCTGGGAAGGGGGCTGCACCGAGTTCTTGTAGAACTCATTGGAGCCAGAATTTTTATAAGGGTCGCTGGACTGCTGAGGAGAAAGCTGAGAGAGGGGGGAGAGCGGTGCGCTCGTGACAGGCGCGTGGGCCTTGACACCACTGGTGGCCAATGACAGCTGCATCAGCCTCTCGCTCAAGGAGCGGACGTGCCCTTGCTTGAGGTCCTTAAGTCCTTCGTCCTGGTGGACCTTCCCCGGGCTCACCCGCTGAACCGTGGGCCGCCCTTCAGTCCTCATCTTTTGGTTGGTGACCCCCGTTACATAAAATGCTGCCCCAACACTAGCATGTGGCTGGCCCCTGAAATACTGAGACTGGACTTTGGCTTCCTCATAGGTCGGGAGATCCTCGCTGTTCTGAAGTCGCGGGGAGAGCTGCTTCTCCATGATGCTGTTGTCCACCTGTATCTCCTGGCCCTGGGGCTCCTGACGGGCAGCATGAGTCACAAGCTGGTGGTCCTGGGAGCTCAGCCCTTCGTTCTGAGATGCTGGACTCCCAGAGCTGTTGAAAGGGGGGGCATTTCCTGTGGCTTGCTGGTGTAAGGCAAGAAGGTTACGGTTGTCATTGGGGTTTCCGTATCTGAGCTGCTCCTGCAGCAGGCGCTGTAAAACTGTCGTAGCTGCTTGCTCTTCTGAATTCCTCATCTCAAACTGTGGTGCCTTTTGGGTGGAATGTAAAAGCTGCCCTTGACCTAAGGAAAGGAGACACGGTTATTAGTGCCTGAGTGGATCAAGCAAGAGACATTTAAGAGCAATGGCTTGAAATACAGAAAAAAAGCAGGTTAGATTACCAAAGGTTCCCATAACAATGGGGGTCATTAAGACCCTTGACCTCAGAAGGACTTGCATGCCAGGGGGCAAAGCCTCGAAAGGTGATGAAAGGTGACTTGCAAGTTTATAGGAATATCAATCGACTGCAAGCCGTGGGGATGCCTGCCGGATACCTCAGACAGCAAGGCTGCTTTCAGGCAGAAAGGAGACCTATAATTCACAGGATGATGGTAAAAATGCCTAAGACCTGTTTGCTTAACACTTAGGGCAACCGACAGTGAAATACACTTCCCATATTTGCAGGCAGACAAGGATTAAAGGGCGGAATCAGCAATTTGTCAGTTTTAAGGGAGAAGAAAAAAAGAGAGATAGTACATGGTTCAAAGGAAGTAAAGAAATCTCTTAGCTGAGATAGTTTAAAGCAATTAAGAAATACCTCGTTCGCCAGCAGGTTTTTAGAATTACGAAACACCCAGAGTGAGATCAGCACCTCGTCTCCCTGCTGCAGAAAACGCTACGGATTAGTGCGGGTGAGGACCCTGCAACTTCCTGCTATACAAAGGTAACCAAATCCTCACACATCTAAATATTGTCAGCTGAACACATGCAGATACAAGAGCAGGAAAAAGAGTTGTCTGATCTAAGGAACAGAAAAAGACCCCTGAGTGGCAGTTAAAAACACTGTGTACCAATGAGAGAAACACAAAGAGCCAATGTCAAGCACATCCTAAAGTACAGATTAAGTCAGTGACCAACAGTGATTATACTTTGCTCAGTCTCCCAGCAGAGTCAGGAATTTGTCATGGAAACTCAAGCCCGTTGGCCTTGCGTGAGTTGAAATATCCAGAATTAACGATACCTTTGAGACATTTAACTAAAAGCAGAACTACTTTTGAGCTGGAACAGCTCAGAATAGAGAGCACGCTTTACTTGTTGGCTAAGCTGTGGCTCTGCCCTGGCAGCAGGATGCACATTAGTATTCTAGCACTTTGACATCTTTTTTCTATGCGACATTGTCCCTTAGCAAAAGGTAACTTGCTCCTAGCAGTCTGTTCCATGGCAGAATCAGGGAGGGACTGCAGGAGTCAGGAGACCCGAAGGGTCTGCTTTGTTCTTCGTGTCCTCCTCAGGCCAGCCTACCCCTGTAACACAAGGCCTTGAGGCATCAGGCAGACAGAGCCCTTCGGCAAACTTAATGAAGAGAAAGTTAAAATCCACCTCACTCCAGGCTGCATCACCAAACCAGGAATTCAGGCCCTGTTGACTGGCCTGGAAGAGGATTCCTCTGAAGTCCTGTTTGAAGTGCACATACCTATTTCCTTCACTTGGACTTCCTCGGTAAGGAGGAGCAGTTCTGCCACATGGGGGGACACACGGGCTCCCGCAAGTCCAAAGTCTCCACTCAGAGATGGCTTCGGTCTCCTCTTCAGCAGGCCAGATCACTTGATACTCTCCTCGCTTCCAAAATAATTCTGAGGAAAGCATTGAAAACATCATTTTAATCAGCAGATGAGACCCTAGCAATAATAAAACTTTGCCTGTATTTCAGATTTTTCTTTTGTAGCTTCTCGCTTTCTCCCAGAGGCCAACAGTTTTGCTCCCTTTAGGATGAACAAACCCCCCTGTCCCCAGCAATCTACTCCAGCTGCTGCTTTAATCATGACAATTTCTGCTCCAAGATTAAACGTTGCCAAGTAATGCTTTGTCCCATCTCAGGCTCCAAGTGAAACAGTGATTAAAACCCGCTAATTCTTTAACTCCATTGTTTTATTTTTTGCTAAGAAGGAAAGCTGCAGCACAGATGATGACACCCTGTGCTTACAGCCCCTTTTCCAGCGGTGCTGTATACTCCGAACCATACCAGCAGAAATCCTTTGATGAAAGGTGATATGGTTAAAGTATTTATAAACTTTAACAAATTTTATCTCAGAAATGGCTGTGAGAATGATCAGTATATGAATATTAGCTTTATTTTTCAGATTGGGAAAGTGAGGGGAAGAAAAGGACACTGACAAAGTATATGCCAGAAATATACTGCAGACCACAGCTCTAATTCCCAAGACATTCTTTAATTACATTACTTTTCTCTTTCAGAATATAAAGCACTAAAGAAACTTTAACCATTGAGGGGAGAATCAGGAGCACATAGGAAAATGTGTATTTAGGCATGTTATTCAACAAGCAGTTAAATCTAGTACTGAAGGTGTCCTAAAGAAGAAGGCAAATGACGCAGAAGAAGTGGAACAAATTTCTGCACTCGGTGTGCTTATACTTCAAGGGCAGGCAATTAAAATAGGACTAGTGAAATTAAAACTATTCATGGAGATGTATAATTTAACTTAATTTCCTGGAATGTTGCAAAAAATAAAGTGAACAGATGTAGTGAAGGAATGCAGACGTGGATACTTCTGTCTCTGTCTTATTACGGCACACATCCACACCCAGCAGAAATTATCTCAGATCTGCAAGTTAAATACTTGAGGTGTCAACAGCAATTTCGAGGCACATGAACAATCTCTAAGTAGAGAACAAGGCGATGTTGTGTGGTACGGGACTTCAAGATGGTGGCTGAAAAAAACATCTCATGTCAAATTCTTAACTGGTGACTGAGCTCGAGAGGGATATATTGAAAACAGCTGCCAGCAAATATGCAGTAAAGAACCTTTAAACCAGGCATTAAGATAGCAGATAACTTGAGCGATTTCGAGCCTCTTCTCTCAGTGTTGCACAACACAAGTTTAGGATTCCTTGTCCCCTCACACCAGTATCAGCACTCTTCTTTTTTCCTTCCCCCTTTTTTTTTTTTTAAAACAAAGTTGCCCTAAGCAACCCGTTTTATTAGAGCATAAAAAGGCTTTTATTATGCAATATGATGCTGCCTTTCCACCCAAAGATTTCTTTTGTCTCAACTGGAAAAATCTAAGGGGGGTGTGGGGAGATGTTTATTTTTTTAATACAAAGATACAACCCAGCTTGAGACTCAGCCTCTCTGCCTTAAAGATTTTCTCAACAGACAAATTCAGCCTGTGCATGTTTAACTCCTTCAAACGATCAAGGAAGTAATTCTGCATGCGACCATTTCACACACAGAGCTTCACTGCGCAGCAGTACGAGCTGCTTCTGCTGATCCGAAGACCGGAGGGCACAGCTCACACTGAAAGGGTTTGCTAGAACTGAATACTACTAATTCTAGTGCGGTCACAAACTAGGAATCAGCCTAGAATCCAAAACAAAAGGTGGGCTCAGATACAATATGGAGATATTCTGGCCAACTGTTAGCATTAAACTTATTTTTTCCAGTTTTACTCCATCATTTTTAACTAACAAAATCTTATGCAACTAACTTAGGTGGCAGCACTCCAGGAATCTGTTTTCTGAGCGAGCTGGAAAGTCATGGCAGAACCAGTGAGTTAATTTTTCTATGTAATGAAACACAAAAAATCGTGGTACAATCGGTACTGAAGCCCATGTGTTATTTATTTGGCCACCAAATTCTATTTGTGTTAGGCTCTTCCAGCAATTTCAGGTTTTAGTGTGCCAAAGATGGAAATCAGTGAGGTGCACTGGAAAAGTTATGACAGAGCTGGAAGGAAATTGGAATAGGTTCTGTAGACATCTTAAACAGACACACTTAGGGGTTTAGCCTAAATCTATTACAATGGATAGGGCTGAACTCAAGACTACCAACAACTCTGCCAAACTGTCCTGGCTTATGAACTGGACGGCGCACACTCTTCATAACCACAAAGCTGGAAACACCTCGCTTTTCCAGTGGAAAATTCAGTGCTAGACCAATTCTGTTCCAAGGAACCACCGTGAGGTAGATTTCCCAGGCTGAACCAATTGCGCAGTTTGTTGCTGAATATCGTAGCTCTATCACCTTACTACCTTAGTCCAGCTTCTAGTCTGAAGTTATTCACGGTAACTTCATATTGTATGTTCTTGAGCAAAACACCAGAGCCTAGAACTGGTAGAACTGATGCAGGAATGCAAACAGTGCTGCACATAGCCATGCCGAGAACAAGAATGGGCATAAAAGGGGAGGTAGCACAGGTCCTGCTTAAGGAAGGAAAGACCCATGTTTTCAGGGCATTGTGTAAAAACTCAGTAGCTGAGGCTTCTGTCTTAAACATCACGTAATTATGCACAGGAACCTTGCCAGTCCCTCGTGAGGAAGGAAGATTAATGAAGAATTTTAAACGATGATGCTGCCAGGCTGTAAGGAACCAAAGCAGCACATTTCTGTACAGCATGCAAATATTTTTCAGCATTATAAAAATAAACAAGCTGAGACAAGTGAGCCGCTCGCCACTGTTTGATGAGTGGCTATAATGCCAGAGCTCAATTAACCTGCATGGAGCAATAATAACCTCACAAGCAAAGAGAAGCATCTTTCTTGAGCTTGTGAAACGAAGAGGAATGCAGGAGTCCCTGTGAGGATAGCCTGTACATACTTGCCCAGAATTACTGCTTAGCCAAGAAGCTAATTAGCTTACGCATCAGGTGGGATGGGAACAGGTTCACCACCTCAAAAGGGCTGCAGTACAGTTAAGCACTTTCAGTTTTACTCCCAAATTTTGTGCCACTCATACCAAAAAATATCCAGTGACGGACTTGAAACTCAAGCAGGAAATTTTGCTAAGTAATTCCGTGTTTTTCTTAAGAGACGTGCACATGATGCCGCTCATCCTGGTTGGCAGCAGGTGACGGGATGCTATCAGTTAGATGAAGTCTGTAACAGAGGAGGGGAACACAAACCAGAGATAGCATAGAAAGGACGGGCTGTGAAGTCCTCGGGCAACCGCGGAGCCCAGCTCACACGCTGAGTCACCCACTGTTAAACAGAAACATGCCTTTGCTACAAGGCCTACGCAAAACCCAGCGAGCTGATTGCCCGATCCTGCAAAATTCGCCTCACACACGTGTCTGTGAGACCGCTGGAATCATGGCTGTTCTGCACACACACTCACTTTGAAGTGGCTCAGAGCACCGCTCACGAGGGTGAGGTCCAAAATTATCTACTGAATAGTGCAGGTTATCACTGAATGCTCTTTGTTTCATTTCAGTCCCACCCAAGGAGGAGGAAGGGAGAGAATACGCACTAGGAGAGTCCTTGACAATGAAGGTTCCCAACATCTGGCGCCAACACCTAACCTGCAAGGCGGCTCGCAACGAACCCCCGAGTTGTGGAATTGTTGCAGCACCTGCTCCTGACCAAAACTGGGTTTCAGACTCCAACCATAAACACTTCCCCAGCTTTTCTTCAACCATCCCGTCCCTGCTTGCCTGGATCTGCTGCCTGTGGCTCAGGTGATCTTGGAGGGTGGCACAGAGCAGGTGCATGGAGCAGTGCCAGCATTACTCATCTTCATACCAGAAGGCCAGAGTCACTGGGCAAACAAGAAAAACTTCCTTCTTTTAACCAAAAACAAGAACAATGTCACCCGGAGGGGTGCAAATAATATGCATACCCATTATATTAGATCATCAGGCAATTACAGCAAGAGGCCACCAGAACACCCGAGGATCGATCACAGCTCTAACAATGCTCTGGACCAAACTGAGTCCACCTTCAGCAAGGACTAGACTGACTCACCGAGAGCCTCTAACCAGCCTCCTCAAACGCTCACGGTACGGGGATCTAGGCACAGCACAGCATGAGAAAGCCTGGCAGGTCTGAAGAAAAAGCAGCAAGTCACTTGGTCCAGCTTGAGATAAGTAAGTCAAGACACCAACATGAGAAGACCCTCTCTAAATAACAAGTCTAAGGAAAAAGCTGCAAAGACCTTACTTGACCTTTGAATTACTGCTCCCTTGCTATAAAGCATCAATTTCTTCACCGGGAAGTAGCTATAATCTTCACCAACATAATTTAGGTTTTATATTACAAAGAGGGGAAAAAAAAAAAAAAGAGAGAGAGAAGAATAAACACTTACAGAGCCTGGTATAAATAGTAGGAATGCTTCATGGCTTTTAAGCTTTTTGATAAGAATGCTGTGGAATTTCAAGTTCCTCCATAAAATTTCAATAGTCAGAGGGGCAGGAGGATTTATTCTGAACATAGTGGTCGAATAGCACAACCAGTCTAGCTATAATCATCCGGCTGCTTTTGTCAGGAATATTTCTACCTGAACACTTCACACCATGCAGTTACTTCAACTGTGAGGCAGCACTACCCAGCGCTCCTCACCCCTCTGCAGAGACAGCCCTTTAGTGGCACGTACGGCAATTTCTGCCCGTTTAATGAGACACTAACACCAGCACAGGCGACAGGAGTGCTGCTACCAGGTTCGTAAAGGCCAGGATCTCACCTTTTAGATGTCATCTTGATAAAACCAGACCGAGCTTACCCAGGTTTAATCACACCAGGTCTCATTTCAGGCGACTGCCTCCCAGCACACACTGAGCAAGATTCATCTGCTCCAAACCTCACAGATTTCCAGTCATTACCCTTGCGGAACCGGGGAGCTGTTGTAAACCCCAGCCACAATTTCAATTCAACACCAAGTTTTGTTTTGTCTTTTAAGAATGCTCCTCTTCTTGCTGCTGCTAGCACTCAGGCAGCGCCCTGCTTCTGTCGTCAGCAGCCCCTGTCCCACAACTATCCCAAGTATGCCCCAGCACCATTTTCATTGCATTGTGTGGTTTCTCCATTCCTTCACTGATTTAGTCCAGGCCTCTCCTCGGAGCTCTCAGATAATGAAAACCATGTGAGAGCAAAATGTAATCGTCAAACACGCAAACCAGTTTCATGTGCGTTATCAGAGGGGAGCAAAATGTTGACAGTGCATCATTTGTCCCTGCTGATACGATCAGGCTGGTTTAATTGCTGGTGAGATAAAGAGAGATTAGAATCACCATCTACATGAAAAATAAAGTCGAAATTCGAATCTAAGTGCTGAAAACAATGGAAATACAATCCCCAAACAGATATATCTGTTTTATGCGACCTGAAGGTAGTTTTTCCTCATGTGTCAGTATGAAAGTTTGTATCAAAGTTGGCACAAATAAAAACCGCAGGTGGAAAAGGGTGTAGAGAAGAAAACAATCACTACAGCTTAACTTTAGCATGGAATTTTCTGGCTTTTTCTAGCACTACCACAATTTAAAGTATTTTAAGCCCCCATATGGAGGAGCTCTTCTTATTTCACAAAGCAGCTTTACAAAATTTAGCAGGACTAGTCACAGAATACGGAAAGCAAGGAGGCACGGCCTCTTTTATCAAAGGGCTGGTTTAGGGGTTTTTTTTCTTTACAAAAAGAAGCAGTTAAAATCCAGGTAACTCATCAGGAACTCAACAGAAGATCCAGACCACTGAATTTTTAGAAAGCAAGGATGTTATAAAAGTGGTTTTGGTGCTGTTCTTTTATCATAACCACCCGGGTTTTCCATGTGCACCTTGTAAAAACCTTTCACGGCTTGTCAGATGATTAATTAAGCTTCGCCACCATGCTGGGGGTAAGATCGCACTGCGTTCGGTTTAGCGCAGGGTTGATTGGCTGCAGTCCTGGCCTGCATTGATGTTTTTGTTGCCACAACTATGTCACTTGGGGAACTGATTTCTTTCAATGTAACTACTCCGGCAACCACTCTAAAGCAGATGCAGTTACACTAGGAAATAATTGGGTTTAGGTATATTACTTAGGAAACCTTGCATAAACCATGCCAGCAAAGCTTCTTTCTTGCTAATATAAACTTTGTCACTACTAGAGAGGTTTTCCACACTAACTGCTGCAGCAGTTTAATACTTTAAGCGTAGCTCCTGCCTCAATGGTTTCCACGGAGGATGCAGGCATCCCAGAACTTGCACAAGCAGAAGGCAGGGGAATTTTCTGAGTGTTCTCTGCAGCCAGAGAAGACACTTCCGCAAGGTCTCCCTAGCAGCAGCAGAACCAGAAAGTTTCAGCTACACGACAGTCCCCCAATGAAGGGAATCTGCACAGTCGTGTTTGGATGGCGCAGTGTCAGTGACTAAGAACACACCAAGATCTTGTGCCACTAAATGCGTCGAGATATGTTCAGATGAGCTTCACTGCATGCGCACAAACCCCAGGTAACATACTGCTCCTTGAGCACAAATCCAGCACAATTACCCTTGGCCCAGCTTGCATTCAGCGCCAGCAGTGCCTGCAGCAGCAAACACTCTGAGCATTCCGCTCCTGAGGAATGTGACTGCTCCAGCCTTGCTGGGGCTGGAAAACCTGCTGTCCTCTGTCTCACAAGGCAACGCGTAGCTGAAGCGCTCCCTCAGAGCCGTCTGTCTCCCACTAGAACCATCTATGGGTCCCAATCTCCACTTCAGCCTTTTGGGATTGCTCCATGACCATGAAAACGTCCCTTCAAAACGCCACCCGAGCAGTGTGGGATGGGGCCAGTGGCCTCCCACGCAAACCTTCTTCTTGCCACCCCTGCTTCTCCAAATCAGAAATGCTCTGGTCTGTCACCAACGGGTAAATCCACTCTTCCCCCGTGGGTGCTACGTGCTCCACACCCAATCCTGACTTGTCCACAGCAAAAGCTGGGTTTTGTCACATAACTCTGGAGTGCCCTTTCCCGCCTGCTCTCCAAGGTTGCCTTGATCGTACCCAAAGGAAGGGTGGAATAGACATAATTGGTCTCAGTCTCTTCAACCTTTAGCATTCAGCAGGAATAAGTATTGCAAATTAGTTTGTACCTAATGCGGCTATCAGCACTCAGTTGTGATGGTATCAGTAAACTACAGATGGGCAATTCCGTGTGTACCCCCACCTTCCTTACACTGGTCTTATGTTCTGGGTCTCCGGAAAGATGGAGGAGCTTCCAGCTTGCTTTCTTTTCAAAAAGACAATGGGAAAATTAGGAAGATGTGTTTTCCCACCCGGTTTTTGCCAAGCCCCACAACAAGACGGGTTGGTCCCAGCATGAAGCAATAAAATTTGTTTCAGCTGAACACAGAACCACCCAAATTAGAACAGCAGGAAAAGTCCACCAAACCCTGAAGTGAACAAAGTCACTGAAATGTGGAATTACTTTCCTTGAGGGTTACAGTAAATAATCCTAAAAGATTAAGTAATTCTTTTAAAAAACAAAGTTGTGTAGAGACTCAAAGCATTTTAAAGCAAACAAACATTACTGTGATAGAAATCTCAGACAAGGTCTTACAAATGCTAATTAATTCATTAAACAATAACTCAGATTGGTTTAATTCATAGACCTGTGTGTAAGAGAACTGCTCAACAACATCTTGGTCTACAAGCAGACACTGTAAGTGCTTTGCTCATACAAATAATAGCAAGACCTTTAAAAACCAATTTTATTAGACAAGTGAACGCTTTTATGGTTTAAACAAAGTCTTGGTTCTATATTCTAACCAATACTGACAAACCTTGTATAGTCCAACAGCAGTTACCAAGGAAAATGACCAAAGACCTCTTCAAACTCCCAAAGATTTCCAAATATTTAGTATTTAAAAAAAATAAGAGGTTATTTTAAGCTTAGACACAACCAAACTTGACAACAGTCATTCTGAGAGAGAATGAGACTGTAAAAAAGCAACAAGCATGAATGGCTGTATTTATCTCTGAACCCCTTCTGCAGGACCAAGAATGCAGACAGCGTGCCAGTAATATATGAGACGATTCAGCTCTTAGCATCACGAGAGAGCCCTCCCTCCTCCAGCGCCAACCTCGCAATACGGGAGCTGCTCACAACACAGCATGACGCGTCGAAGAACCACCGTGAAGGGTGACCACAACTCCTGGTCCCCAGGCGCTGCAGGAGACTCCAGCACACGTTCTCCCTCCACGAAGCGAAGCACCTCATATAACCACTACTCCACCAAGACAGGATTTTAAGGCTTTGCGAGCTCTGTTTCCACAGGCTTTTCATTTTGTTCTAGTTTTCTGGTTTTTTCACAGCTGTTTCTTTTCCATTCCTACCGATTCACCTATTCACTCCCCATTCACCAATCTCCCACTTACAGCCAACGTCTGGTTTGCCCTGAACAGCCATTTATACACAGCTAAGTTTCAAATATATTCTTACTTGAAAAATTACATCCAAGTGTCTAGGTAAACACAAATTTCAGCAGCTCTGAAAAATGCCTTTCACTTATAGGCATAGTAGGCAAATAAGACAAATATTATATTGAATATTTAAAAATCAATTGCTCCTAGGAGCTCTTTCGCATCATTATTCCCCAAAGTTGGTGACATTTTTTTTTCTGTCCTGAAGATTACGTTCCAAGGCTACTCTGGAGAGCCAAGTAATGTGCGAGATTTGAATATGTGCTGACTTTAGAGTTCTCCACGCAGTACAGTATTTTCACATGGATACAATTTCAGCATCCGATCTGGTCAAAGCATGAACCAAATACTTTTTGCAAAAGCTGAAGGTTCGGCTGTAATATGCAGTTCTTCCTGTGGCCAGCACCGCATTCCAGAGCCGTTTGGGAATACACTCCCTCCTGTCTCAAAGGGTTTAACAACTGAGAAGCTCCTGCAGCCAAACTGGACTCATGGGGCAGCGAGGTGCTTGTTCTTTCATAAAGACCGTGACTGAAAGCCTGCAGTGTGATGGTGCCATATAGGAGGCACATACACAGAGAGGATCGGGCCCAAGAGGTAGATGAAAGTCTCGTCTAGAAAGTAACTGCTCATCAGAAAGTAAGACAAGCAAAGAATTCCTGAAAGCAGAAAACCAGCTTAGAGAAATCGGTCGTGGCCCAGATTCCACACAATGGACTAAATCACTCTGACAAATCCTCTAGTGCTTCCTGAAACTTTACAACAGGCAACTTGGAACACTTCTGTGAAGAACCACGAGATCCAAGTCCTCTCTTGTGTTTCAGTGGATAGAAGAGGAGAAAGAGAGCCTTGAACCTGATTGCCAATCACCAAGAATGGCTGTTCTCACACTATTACAAACATTTGGTCTCCATGGAAGGGGGATACCTAGCAGCAAACATTGGCAAACCAAGGACATTCCGCTCCCACTATATCGTCCACAATAGCAAGGAGGAAAAAAAAAAAATCCATAAGGCTGTTTCAATTAGGAAACTTTTGAGAAAATTTCTTCAAAAGTGAGTGTCTAAAAATACCCTGAAATATGGGAATGTTCAACGACAGTTAGATGGGGGGAAACAGGCACCTCAGTTTATTCTGAAAGCACTTACAATTCACCCCAAAGTGGGAACATCTAATAATCCAAGAAGCTTTTGCCAAGAACAAGGTCAGCTTTCTTTTTAATTCAGAACAGAACCTAACACACACCATATTTGGCACTGAATTCCGTAATTTTCAGGTGTTTGGAGCCAGGTTTTAGTTCAATACAAACTCTTAACATATATATTGGGCTTTGTCTTCCCGTTGGTTACAGTTCTGCAGCTCTTTAAAAGTTGTCAGTAAGAATGAAGCAGGAACTGCAGAATGAAGTTCTGCCCCAAGAGAGGTATGAACAGATAAATTCATTCACAGCTAAAAGTATTTATACATTAACAGACACTTGGGCTGTTGATAATTCTAGAATTATCTCTGTATATACATTAATATGGCAACAACCTAAACCCACATCAGATTTTGCTCCATGGTAAGAAAATAAAGTCTTTAACATGCTGAACTGTTACTTCAGCTGTTTGTTCACTGTGGTGACAGTAGCCCAAGCCATGGACCAAGACATCACTGTGCTGGGTGCTCTACAGAATTAAACAGTGCAAGTTGTGCCACCTAAAAACCCACCACCCCCTCAAAAAAATAAATAAATCACATCACACTCAACTGGAGACGAAAGGAGGGGGTAGAAGAGGGAGACGGGTTTCTGCCTGGAGAACTCGGGGGCTGCAAATCCCCCGTTTCACTGTCACAGCTAGGGAAAGGTGGCAGTAAAGCAATGCAACCTTCTTCCTAACTGAACAAAAAGATTGGTCAGACTGCGGCTGAAAGACAGGATAAAGAGAACTATCAAATTAGCTACACCTCTGGGATTCTCGCTATTCTTCTGCAAAGCGAATGGCTTATGCTAATCAGGACGCATCTGAAATACATCACTCAAGCCTTCTTGGACAAATATAGCTCTTATTTACCCAGAAAGCTCCCCACCAGCTGGCAATGTTTGCATACAGTGTAAACCCAGCTTCAAGAGCCCCTGCGTTATGAGTCATGGTACGCTGACAAGCACTCGTTCTCCTACCTCTTCTTGAAGATGGTGAATCCCATGAGAAGAACTGGAGTGGAATTCAACAGTAACACACTACATTACCATCTGACTTCCTCTAGCACAAAGAAATTACAAGTTTTGTGTTGTTTGGTGGGTTTTTTCTCCTAATAGTGCTTCGCCTGCAGAACATCTGTGGAGAAGGGACAAAAGAATTTGTACCAATCCCTCCTATATGAATCAAATATTTATGCTATGCCCTCTCCAAACACTTTCATCTAGTAACCTGTGGAATGTGATCTCCTGACCTTAACACTCAAGCACATCTAAATCAGCTGCCCTTTGAGCTGTACTACAGACTACAGAGAATTTTTATACATTTGTATGACAGGCATATGAAAACTTTGTGGCCCAGCTGTGGCTTTCAGTACTACAAAGCACATGTTAGTCCGAAGTCGCTCAAGCAGGCTTCAGGAAAGAGAAGTACTTTGGTTCTCCCATGTTTACAGCACAATCTGATGTCATGCGTCACCACAAATAGGCAGAATGACGACTCAACGCTACCAGTATTAACCAGCCGTCACAATTTAAATGTGTGTCGTGCCAAACAATAGCATTATGATGTGCCAGCACCGCTGCAATCCCTCCACACAGCCCATTCTGCCCACTCCACGCTGCCCAGCTCCCCTCCTGCCCCCAGCCTCCTCTCCGGGACAGGCAGGGCCGCCCGCAAAACGTTTCTAGAATCAGAAAGATGATGACCTTGGGGGAACGACCAGGCATGCCTTTCCCTCCTCCTGGAAATCCCACTCTTTCCTCAAGAAAATGCTAGAAACAAATAATTCTATGTTGTGTTTGTGGTTCCCAGGAATGCTTTAAGGACGGAGGTTATGTTGCAAATAAGTGTCACGGAGAAAAAGAGAGGGAGACCAAGAGCCCCAGATGAACCTTCAACTATGGGACAAATTTTTCCGGCGACAGCTCATGACCCTACTCCTAGGAGGAGCAGTCACTGAGGTAACCCTGGTGAAAGCCTGACCCAAAGATTTAAAAGGGTCATGGACTTGATGGTAGGGTTGACGTTTTTACATCAGCCCTGAAAAGCTGACGTGATGCTGCCCATCACTCACAGAGGAGCAGCACAAGCTCAAGAAGATAGTTCTTGATTTGATAGAAAGGCTCAGTCCCCAGAAAAAGTCAAAGGTAGCATAAAAAAGGTAAGACAGCAGCCAAAATCTATGCCATGTCCTCTCCCACAAGATGGATCCTGGTCAGCCACCTGCCCCAGTCCCCTTGCAAGGTGCCCAGCTGGCTGTTGCTCCTCAGCAGAGACTGAGATGTCCTCAGTTCTCCGAGGGTCCATCAGCTCAGAGCACGCTGACTTGCTGTCCCTCTTCTAAGGCAGGACCAGGACACCTTTTCCACTTCCCACCAAAATCCCTCCAGGGAAGAAAAAGAGTTAAAAAAAAAAAAAAAAAAAAGGCAAGAGGAATGGGGACCACAACAGACCAATATGTAGCATTTCCTGTATCATCTACAGGAAAAATCCACGCAGCGGGGAAGAGCATGATGTCAAGGCTGGTTTCACCACACAAACAGCCGACCCTCCTGCCAGGGGATGCTGTGTGTTTCCCCAGGGAACAATCTAACCCTCCCTGCAAAGAGGAGTCCTCCTGCTAGCCACCCAAAATTCCACAGGCCCTTCCCTTGCACAAAAGGTTGGAAGTGATGAAACTGGCCGTGGGGAAGTAGGTTCGGAGCTGGGGCAGAAGGAAAATGAGACATTTACGGTGGTATCATCACTTGTAGAAAAGCACACGTTCACCACTTGGCCCCTATGGAAAGGAGAACGCTACAAAATGTGTTTCCTTGCACAGAGCTTGGGCCTCCGTCCAGTTATTATGTGCACATGTCCCCGCTGCGTTTTCTGCCTTGCTTTTAAAAAAAAAAAAAACCTGAAAACAAAGAAAACATAACCTCATACTCGCTCCGTACAGTGCCAAGCATGCTCCTAGCCATGCTCAATAATCTCTTAAGGCACGTTAATTACGGGTTCAACGCTTTTACACCTTGTGACACAGTAGTAAAGCACTTCACGTCAAACAAATTCCAGTGTGAAACGAGAAATCTCAGCCGCCCGTGGAAGCCCCGTTTGCACGCGTGCATACGTAAAGGCACATACGTGCTTCCCTGTGAAGCATGACGAGCAAAGACAATCTCCACACATGGATTACAAGCACAACAACGATTATTTTCTTAAAAGAGCACCACAAGAAACACGGCTGTTTTCAACCACAGCCTGACACAAACCCACTTCGGCGACTTCCACAGAACTTTACTTTTCTCCGGTTACAGACAAGTATGTCACTATTACTTTTGGCTATTTACTACCAGTGGTGAAACAGGTGGATGAGTGGGGGGTTTTGTAAGAATTTTGCAAGATGAAGAGTAATCTTTACAGGAGAGAGAAGTGCTGGGTAAAAGCTGACAGCAGAGAGCCAGTCTAACTCCCGGGCTTAGGCTGAAAGAAGGAATGCCGAGTCCCTTGTGCCATGCGCGACGAGCCCTGAGTCTCTTACCTACTGATCTGCTGAAGACAAAAGGGGTTTCTTCTTTTCAGAAACTGGACACTTGTAGCTCCTTGGGTCAGTCACACAAAGCTTCCCTGCTGCCAAAGGTATTTTTTTTTCCCCCTCGGGTTTTTGTTGTTGTTGTTTGGTTTTTTACCCCAGAGAGTAAAGGGCAGAACAGTGGATTCAGCAGGGGCAAAGGGTGGAATTCGAGACTCAACAGGCGAACTGCAGAGCTCTCTCCAAAAGACGTTGTATTTCAAGGCGCTTTCAGTTGCAAATCCTTCTTCATCCCCAGTGTCAATAAAACTGGAGGGGAGGAGTAAACTTTTTTAACTGCAGAAATAAACCGGACTCCACAAAAAGGGGAACGTGATAGGAACTGGATTCGTGGCTCGACTTTTTCTTTTATTAAAAATAAATATACTTTCAGACAGGCAATAAGGATAGCCGGGCAAAAATCCAAGGCAGTCAGGCAGGACCTGCCCGCAGCCCCTGGAAGGCGGATAGCGGTATCTCAAGAACGGCAGAATAAACAAAAAGCAGGGAAAGTCCGCGTCCCGCTGGAGGTGGCCCGGCCCGGCGCAGGCTCCGCTGTCAGTGGCAGCGCCCGCGGCCCCGGCAGGGCAGGGCGGCTCGCAGCATCGCCACCGGAGGAGGCTGCTCTGCTCCGCTCCGCGCCGCGCCTCCTTCTTCGCGGTTACCTGTACGCAGCGCGGCCAGGCGAGCACCGGGGAGCCGCAGGGCCGGACGCAGGGCTGGGGCGGCACACGCTGCCCGCGGCGGCAAGCTCCTACCGGCACAGCACAGCGGGGCAGGGCCGCGCAGCTCCGCTCCCTCTTCCGCCTCCTTCCGCCGGTCTCTGCGGCGCGGGCGCCCGGCGGGACGGCGCTGGGCCGGGGCGGGCAGGAAGCGCCCCGCGGCCCCGCCCGGGGACCGCCCCCCGCCGCCGGCACCGCCCCCGCCCCGCCCCCGGCCGCTATTGTGTGCGCGGCGCCGGCGGGCGAAGCCGGTCCCGTCCCGTCCGGGGAGAGCGGCGGGAGCGAGCTCCGGGCAGCCGCTGTGCCCGTCCCGCAGCCCCGGGAAGCGGCGGAGCTCGGCTCGGGAGCGCATCCCGCTGTGCTGCCCGGTCGCACCTCGGCCCCGTCTGCCGGTGCAGCAGCACCGGGCGGTCCGGCCGTGCTGCCCGTTCATGTAAGCAGCCGCGCCCGCTCGGCCCCGCAGCTCAGCACGGAGGGGCTGTAGAGGTTCCGTACGACAGTCACTTGGCCACCTGCGGAAGCATGCACAGGAGTGAGCCCCAAGGTCTCCCAACCGTTCCGCTAAGCCAGGGGAGTTAAATGGCTTTAGTACTGGTGTACACCAGCCACTTTTTGCTGGCCAAATGCTGAAAATAATTGGAAGCGTGGCAAGAGGTGACCATGACTAACTGCATATAAACAGGATATTGAAGGAGTTCCCTGCATTAATGTTCTGCTTCAAACTAAAATATACATCACATAGTCTTCCAAGGCTCAGTCTATCCTTACAGTAAACATCCGTGGACCTCTACTGCTTGATCAAGTAGTTGGTGTGGAGACAGGAAATGGAACGCTTGAGTATTTTCTCCAAATGCAACCACAATTTTGCTGTATTTCATCATTTTACCCCATGACAAATGATGGCAGTACCATTCAGAGGGGGGTTTTGCTGAAGGCTTTAGCACCTGGAATTATGCTGTAGAATTTCAGCTTAAAAAATATTTGGCTTTAAACACGTAACAACCTTTAAAGAAAAGCATGAACTTATCACCTTTGTGCATATCTCTCCATTCAGAGATGACCAGCAAACAGATCCCAAAATGTTTGACAATACAGACAGGCTTCAGCCAGTCACCCTGTTTTGGTAGATCTAACAGCACTTGGTAATGGCAATAACGCCGTCATCTCTGCAGGGGTACCAACCTCTGCCTCAGCTCTTGGTCTGATACCGGGTGAGCAACTTCAGCTTCTCCCAGCCTGATGCCTCTAATCAGGGCAAATCCCAGTCTAAACAAGGCCTGAGATAACAAACTCGTCATTCAAAAGGGACATATTTGTGTACAAACGATGCTACCTTGCCTTTTTCTCACAACCCACCTCCTCCTCTGCCTCTTGCATACAATGCACTCGGATCCTCCGCCTATGAGGTCACTCCTGTCTTGTGAACTCTCGAGGAACATCTCCTAGCAAGAAGCTTCTACTTGTCTCCTGGCTCCCGTTCACTAACTTGTAATTTCAAGAAAGAGCAAAACAAAAAGTGAGAGAAGCTGTCGCACTGTGTCCACGGCTGATTTCATACACTACGGCCAGACCATGCAAATGTTAAGCCCATTACGTAGCCCCAGTTTGGTAAGGTTTGGCCATGAGATGACACCAGTTTCCAAAAGTACTAAATGTGCAAAAACTGGCCACGCGTCAAACCCTCACGCTGTGCAGCTTGGCCCACCTGAACCATGTGAGAAGAGATAACACGATTCAGCCGTTCACCTTTTAACTGCTCTAAGCAAACGGATCATTTCCGACACTCACAACGCTTAACATTGAAAAGTAAGAGCTGGCAAAAAAATCAGGAAGTCCAATTTCAGAAATCCCAAGCACAGCAGATATAAACATCTATTTTTTCCCTCGTAACTGACATTCATTCATTGGAACATTTCAGTGGAACAAAGGTGGAACACATGTAAACAGTTCATCAACATCCCATAACCCTACAGTCTGCAAACGTAGAAAAGAAAAAGACAAGGCAGAAGCAGCTAACGAAGCACATGTCTGATAGATGCCGGGGGGCTGAGTTGTGAGGGAGACACAGAGCTATGGTGGGTAAAGAGTTTTAAGCTATGCTTCAATCACACATCCTGTCTCCCTCCCACACGCTGAAAGAAAATAGCGGGGAGTAAAGAGAGAAGGCAGATCATGAGGGAAGTAAAAATATTGCTTAAGGCAGACACTGAGAAGCAGCTCGCCTTGCCCCAGGCAAACTGACCCCAGCTCATCTGCTGCTGTTTACAGGGCGCTAGCACTGCTCAAGTTTAACCCGCACAACTGCAGATAACGGCTTTATCGGAACTGGAAAAGAACAAAGATGCATGAAATCCACATTCTCTTCCTTAAAATATTCTCCGCCTGCATCCTCCCTTCACCAGCTCCCCGCCCAGCCCAGTCCTCAGGAGCTCCAGCACACATCTGAACGGCTGCCAGCAGAGGAAGCGAGCAGTTTCCATACACATCACGCCACAATGTGGGAATTCAGGAAACAGCACAAGAAAGGGGCTCCTAATAACTGTTCCAGCATACTTGGGCCAATTTATGCAATGCCACAAAGGTCACAGGAGATGTGTTAAAAAGCACAAAAGATAAACGCCGCAACAGCGACTAGCTCAAAGTAGGAAAATAAACCTTGGGCTTACGAAGTGTTTGGATGACCTGGAATCGCTCCACCTACAAGTTTGTAGGAGGTTGTCCTTCACATTCTTTAACATTCCTCCATCTTCAAGTTCCTCCTTCCAGGAATCGCTGTAACTCTGCCATCCTTTGTCCACAGCAGCTGTAGCTCAGGAAGCTGCTGATATCACCCCTCCTGTACAGAGAGAAGTCACCGCTCAGCCCTGCGCCCATTCAGTGCAGCTGAGAGGGGTGGACATCACCTTCTGTGGATCTCTGATCTTGGGCCAATTTAACAAGAGCTTTTCTTCTTGCACATAAAAAAGAACTGGTAACAGTGCTCAGAAGTGCCAGTTAGCTCCTGGGACCAGACAGTACATCCCCACCACCACCAAAGCTGGGGGTTCTGTCTGTAAGTACGCTGTTGGGTGAATTAATGACCCTACAGAACACAAAGAGCAATGCAAGCAACAGTCAAAAAGCCCAGGAAGAAGACATGAGGCCAAGTGTACTAGGCGAGCAGGAGCAAGGAACAGGTAATTCTGATAAGGGAGATTACTTTATCTTTCTCGCCATAGAAGCCAAAGAGTTTGACAGATATATTTAATGAAGAAAAGGAAGTAAATGAACAAATACATTAGAAGATACAGGTCAAAACAAGGTTAGAAGATTTCAGAACCGTGTAAGAATCACAAGAGATGTGTGGAGAAGGTGCCAAGGTACAGGAGAGTTAAGTGGTTTGTCTGAGGTCATGCTGGGAGTTCAGTCTAGACTTGGAGAGTCTCTGAGAGTCACGGGCAACAGGACCTGCCTTGCTGCCCACATGTACAGTGAGCCACCGGGGTGGACACTCAGGGCCTTCAGGGCTGGGTTTAAGTTGTATTTAGAGGATTCAATGTTGCTGCTCTATCCCGCCCCAAGCTGTAACAAACCCTGAAAGGCTCCTTCAGGTCCTGCCATTGGGTATGGCTGGAGACCAGCTACAAATTCCGAGGACGAACATAGCAAACCTGACAGACATGAGATTGGGGCACGAATTATATGCAAAACCAGTTCCCATTCACCCTCAGATGGTAATGACAGGTATTCACAGACCAACACCACCAGGAATTACCACCATGAGACTTGACATCCACAGAATCCCTAGAAAAATTCTACTTTTCAAAACACAAGAGCAGGTGCAGTTATTCCTCTGTCCTTCACTACGTAATTGCTGTCTTCCTACACAAGTTTATTATTCAACCAATTCTATATAATAAAACTATAATGACCACCTAACTTCTGGGAGGGAAGTAATTGATAGAGACTTCTGCATAACCAACTTTGCGTCCTGACCATACTGTGATTTACACTGTGAGGTGGCTCCTGCTCTTCTAAGGTTCTGTATCCTGCTGCGTGTGAAGATTTTTAAAAGTCTGTCAGTGTGGATGGTGCCTCTCATGGCGTGTAACTCCAGCTAAGCATGGTGCCTTGGGTGAAGAAAGGGAGAGAAAGGGAACAGCTTACCCCAGTGAAACGCAATATAAAGGTCAGCAGTGCTATGTCACCCACGAGGCGATGGATCAGGTACCACCTGTAAAGAGAATTATTCTGACTGCTGAACTTTGGCCCCTTCTTAGGCAGAATTTCAGAAGAAAGCTGTGTAATCAGAACAGGGCGAAGCAATGCCAACTACGGAAAAACAAATTAAGTGTTTCAGATTTGCTCTAAATGAATTCACACCCTAGTCCTCTAGACTTAAAGAGAGTTTTGGCAAAGAAAGGACAGCAGGGTTAGTCTGGACAGAGGGATTTCCTTACAAGACACCGCTCTCCTCCCAAAGAAGGACCTGTAAGCCTTTAACTGACATTTATTGTATGTTAACAACCTGGATGTATGAAAGTTGGCCACATCTCTCATTTCTCTGCGCTCTTGCCTCTCATGCCTCTTTAAAAAAAGATGTCTCTTCAAAATCTGCTGAAATGAAGTAAAGATTCCCTCAGCTTCCAGTGGATTTGGATCAGAGTGAACGGTAAGAGTGAGGCATGGAGGCCCTGCACTGCAATACCCTCTTTGTTTGCTCTCGATGACTGAAGAATGTATGAAATCATGAGAGAGGGAGATGCACAGCAGGTTCTGCAGCCAAAAACAGACTTGATAATCCTGATATTTCTATGACCATAAAGATTAAGAGGGGAAAACCATGGCTGATTTGAACCCTCTGCAACATCTCCAGGACTTATAATGCAACTGTATGATAAATACCACGGGGACAGGGGACAGCAGATGCTTTTTGATTGAAAGCTTTTGCAACTCAGTTTTAATATTGATGTCAGAAGCAGACTCTGAACAGAGAAATGAAAGAGACCCAAACAAAAGTAATCTTTGTCTGGAAGCAACTTCCCATTGCCTAGGAAGGTTGAACGTATGGCCTCAGCAACACAGTGAGCACCATACAGATGCTAGAGCTCTGCTAATGGTAGCTTGGCCAATCTTCCACCTTCCCCCACCACACAGAAGCAGTACTGAATAGCAAACAGATTATTTTGAACATGAAATTAAAGAATATTAATGAAAGGAGAAACAATGTTAGGTACAAAAAGGTCAAATGCACTGGAACAAAACATATGAAATTCTGTTAAATAATTGCTTCAAAAAGTGGCAACTGTAATTTTTCTGAGCACATAGTTGTGCTCCTAAGATTTATCTTTCTCCTGTAGTAAGCTTCAAAAAGATTGATCATTAGAGACAGCAAAATACCAAGTTACAGCTAATTGATTAACGTTTCATTTCCACAGAAATGAAAACTAAAAATAGAGTTATAGAACAAAGTCTGACTAGATTTCACAATCCATTTCAGAAGCTGCTCCCTCATTCGGGAAGAGCACCAGCACTCTCTGCTGGTGAGCTTTGCTGAACAGTTATCTCGAGGGAAAATGAGGAGGGAAAATGCGTTATGTTTTTGACATGGAATGCCATTTTTTGTTTTAAATGGATGATTGATTAGATCCCTATCAATTTAGCAAAGAGCAGCTCTAGGAGCTAGTTCGGTTTCTGGAAACAATGCAGTCACTACTAGGAAGTGGACTTATTATGAGCAATCATCATTCAGTAAAGAAATGTCACTGTCACAAACAAACATCTGATGTTTAGTGCTTCTCTCCGCAGAAAGCGCTTCTGCTGTGCTGCAGCACAAAGACAAGCTGGTGTGGGAAGTTCCCATGATGCCAAATCCCTTGGCTCCACCCTGACCTCCCATCAGTTTTAGAGCTATGCCAAGAAAAGCAGCTCTTCTTAAAAAAGACCTAGCATAGCACCAACATCTTCCCCTCTGGTAGTCACAGTGGAAATGCTACGATGTTTTAATCAAAGCGAGGCTGCTCCCAGCCCTGTCTCTGCTACACCCTTTGCCAGGAAGCTGGAAAAGCTTTGACTCCCCTCCCCAGCCTGCACCCAAGCCTTGTCCACAGCTCTCCTGGGTTACCTTACCGCATCTGAGCCAGAGACTGCGCAGGGACAAACCGATGAGGAGCAAAGAAGTAAACCCAAAGCCAAGTCCCTAAGTGTCAGCTCTCCCAGCTTCCAAACTATGCAGATCAGGCACCAGTAAGGAGGGTTAAAGCCTGGTAAATTGAATCCATGTGCAGCTCATGGAAGTGTGGGAAACAAAAGAGACAATGTGAGTTAAGGACAGAGCATTCATTAGCAAAGGGCTCAAGTTTCTTGGCTTTTGCTGGTCTGCTTCCCAATGGCCATTTTTCAAGGTAGTTTTTTGTTCTTTAGTTTTGAACATAGTCCTGGAAAGACTTTATACTCTTTCTTAGCTAACAAATGAAAGCTCAGTACATGTCGAACTGCTTAAAATAATTTGCCTTTTTAATTCCCTGGGGACAAGAGCAGAGAACAATGTCAGAGATGGGGTTTTTCTGCCGGGCTACAGTGGGCTTTGGATCGGAGCTTTATATGACATATCTGATCCAAACACCATCATAAATATTCCTTTACACTGTGGTATCAAATACATAAAGAAATCCCATGTTTAAAAAGAATACATGAGATTCATAACACAGCCCTGTCAATCTGAGACACAGTAAAGCCATTACCAGGGGGTGGCTGCCACGCTTGGCACTGCTGGGGCTGGACCTGCCAACCCTCCCTTTCAATGCCCGCAAGACCCTCAGCAACTTGTTACCAAGGATGGCCCCAAAGTGTTTGAGATGCTGAAGAGATTCAGTTCACAGCAGCAACACACCTTGGAGAAAAGGGTCCCAGTCATTCATGGGGAGGGGCCTGGGGCCTCCAGTTTTTCCACTTGAGGAGCAGAGTGAACCCTCTGATCACACGGAGAGCACAGCCACGGCAGAATTAAATGATGTGGGCGCGTGAGCAGTACCAGTGAGGGCTCAGGGCTCCTAAAGCCCTGTGGCAGGTCTACACTCTCCATCACATGGGAGACATCCAGAGCAAGATGGCTAATCCCCTGGTGCCTAGGGCCAGTATTCTGAAAGCAGCTCCGTATCTGGTAGGACATAAACACCACTTTAGGAGTCTTGAAAATTGGACCTTTGCTCCTTCAGAAAAATCTGAATTTTGGTAATCCTGGGGCTTAGAGGGGAACTGATCTGCTGCTCAATCGAGAAAAAGCAGCAATTAGGGTGGAGTTCTGGAAAAAGCAGTTAAAACAGTGGGTCAGAAATTGAAACCCAGGGCCTAGTTCACTGTTTTGGTCAGTAGATATCTCTATACTAAGTGTAACAAGACACACCGCATTTTAATTTGACTATTTTACTTTATGAAGTAAAAAATGGGACCAGCTCCTGAATTAGAGAAACAGCTAAGAGCCCTAAAAGGAACAAGCACAGTGGTAAAAATAAGTGAGTTTTAACATAGTCGTAAGCCAAAGTCAGATATAATTGCTCTAACGCAATCTGCTCCTGACAACTCTCTACTTCAGAAGAGCTTCACATCTGCAGAGAGTCCCAAGGAACTTTTTAAGCATGCAGGGCTCACTGACACTTGGCTGGGTGGGACAGAGTGACAGCCAAATGCCAAGCACAGTGCTCTAAAACACTGCCTGAGGAACAGAGACTCCTGCCTGAGAGATCGGAGCAAGTTTCCCATTGCACAAAGAACAAAAAGTTTCAAACCTGAAGGTTTCTGCGTTTCAAGGAAGTTAATATTTTGGCCAGGACAGGACCCAGCACGAGATCACTGATCTACAAGGAGTGAGGAGATGCTAAAAGCCTTGAGAACTCTACAGGAAATTAACATGATGACTTTTTTTTTTTAATATTAACTCTACATGCCAGACTACTCTCAAATCTTCTCTTCCCACATTCATATCCACACCTTTACCTTCGTACCACACAAATCCAGTATTCAGCTCTGTCCCTTGATCACTAATGCAGACTCCTAAGCTTCAGACTTCAAAGAAATGCACGCGTGAGAGGCACAGGCACAGGCCTGGAACAGCGTCAAAGCCTCCTTGTGCAGGAGCCTCCATCTTCTGTTTGACTTCACTGTACAAATATCTCGTTCTATCAAGACTAGGAAATTCAATGATTTATGTAGGGCTTCCCACAGATTAAGTTAATAAGGGAACCCAACAGTGCCTCATCTCCTTCCTCCTTCCCAACACTGGTAAATGAAAGGAAACGGGAATGTCTCCTGGGGTAAGGGAAAGACGTGAGCGCTCTACAAATGTGCAAGGGAAGAAACCAAAGGCTTCATTGTGAGCATCTGCACTTCTCCAGGAATGCTCTTCCCTTCTCCTCCCTCCCATAAGTGGCATATGATAATGTTCTTCGGGAAACTTCGTGCAGTTGCAAAGCCTCACCCTTACCCCACCAATCGTCACCTAGAACTGTGGCAGTTTAGTTTTCTTCCTGCTTTTTCTTGTGTATTTTTCCTGCCTTTGTCCCTCCCCCCTTTCTTCTGTTCTCACTCTCCCTCTTTGGGCTGCTCAAAATACCTGCACTCCCTGCTTCCTCATTTCTGAGAGTTCCCTTCTGACTCTTGTAGCACATTTCCAGTACCACCAGCATTACTCAGAGCTCCAGTCACGCTGTAGTAGTCAAAGCGCCCAGCATATGAGACTGAATTACAGTTTAACACAACACAAATGAAGAAATTACGATGCAGATAGGTCAAGATATATGTCTCTCCAAGACCCTAAGGGACTTAGGGACTCATTTTAATGTGACTTCCAATCAGCATCCCTTTGAGTTACATTTGAAAATTACACCAGCATTTCCTGGCCAAGATTAAGCCTCATCACGAGACAGTCGGAAAGGCACTCTCGCCTTTTCCAGCTGTGTTTGTAGCTGCTCATATATCAACAGCTTCTAAGCAAATTACCCACCACCAAATAAACATGGGTGCAGTTTCCTTAGAGGTAAGAAAGCTGCTATAGCTCATCAGATTCAGGTATTTCCATTGGCAAGATGGTCTACACTTGCTCTGAGCTAAGTCAGACATCACAACGGTAAAGAGTGAGAAGCTGTGGTAGATATACACGCTTCAAAGTGCCTCCACCAGCCTTATGTTCCCTCATCAAACATGGGGCTGAAGTGACAGTACTGATGGTAGGCGGTGTTATGGAGCCATAATTTACTTACTGAGAAGATGAACTATAAAGCCAAACTCTGCAATTTCTCTGCCTAACGAGAACGTTGCAATTAGGTCATCGCTGAACACTGTGCAACCACAAATTGGAGCAAAAACATTCCCACAGAACAAGTAATATGTGACTGCAGGTATTTGGAATGAGAACAAGGATTTCAGCCATGCAGCCCTGCTGCTGAGTTACGTAGATAAACAGCAGTCCTGAGAGCCTCAGCACCCAGTGGGGACATGCAGGTGCCAGGACACACAGACCCAGTTTAGCAACAGCAATCTAGAGCCTGAACTCCCAAACATGGAAGTTCATGTCTAACTCTGTCTGAAATCCAACAAGGTGTTCGGAGCAATTTCGGGGTCAGAATTCTGTTTAAACTGCATCCAGGCCACAATCTTCTTTGCATCTTCTGGACTCCAGTTTGAGCAGTGCTTCTAATTTCCACTATTTCCGCTAGAAAACCTAAGTTAGCTCTACCCTTGCTCAGCTTGGGCTGTACATTTTGGTGAACCTCTGAGTTCAGAAATGACAAGACAAGGGACTTTTCTAGGAGAACGCTCACCACACTTCTTTGGTCACTGAAACTCCCTGACCCTCTCCCTCCCTTGGGTCCTGCACAGGCACATGGAAGAACCCACTGCTGGGGCAGACAGGTCAGGAGAGTAAAGATTTGTGGGTTCATGGGATGCTGTTCAGATCAGGGAGATTAGGTTACAAGACCATGCCTTTGAAGCCGGGCTTCTTCAGTATGGCACTTTGGTTTACAACTGGGGATTCCTTTTAATTAGATTGTACTTTTAATTATTTATGACCCATATTATCTGCAGGAGCTGACCAAAACCTAAGCCTTTATAAGGATAATTAGAATAATCATATTTTTCCCCTTTTGTAAAGCACCTTGAGCCTTACTGATGAAAAATGCTGGGACAGGATTAGACACTTAATGAAAAATTATCATTAAGAAGAGGAATAAAAATGAAAAGGGAAGTAAAATGGAATTTGCTGTTATACTGCATTAGGGCTGAATTGAGGATCATTTATCACAGGTGACATGCTGAAAATTGTAACCTGAAAATTGAATGGGCATATTCTTTATGCATCTCCTGATGGGAGATGCCAGGCAAGGATGCCAACAGCAGAGTGTGGCCCTGAATGCTGTGAGAAGTCAGAGCAGCCCCCCAGGAGCCCACACTGTGGAAGTGCTGGGCTATCCCACCCTACGCCGGCAATTCCGTCAGTTCTTGGCTATTTACTGCATCGAGCAAAAGCAATGGGTGTTTAAGATCACCCAAGCTCCTGTGTCCACCACAGCTCCTCCACACTAAAGATCTGGCCTTCCAGCCCTCACCTTCCCCAAAAAGTATCCTGGAATTGAGACAGATGGGATTTGTGCTGCTGCTTCAACCATGCGGTAAACCTCACAGTGAATATTTATGGGTCTACCTGACCCAGTCCGCTCATGAAAGACATCATCCTCCAGCCTGCGGGCAGACCACGAAGCAGCAGCAGTGATGGCTAAACCCGGAGCCTCAGGGTGCTGGTGGGATCCCCACTGTCTACCAGGCAAGGATGCAAACGCAATGCTTTTAACTCTTCGGGGATTATCACCCTCAGATCAGCATTTTGCTCTCTCAGAGGATTTGGAGTCACTTCTGCTTAATTCAGAGTTTGGGCAGCAGCAGATCAGCTCCTGTGGGTGTTTGGGGCTGGCAGGGACAGGGACTCTGGAGGGAAGAGGAGGGCAAAGTAGGCACCATTGCTGGCAGCTGAAGCAGGGGCGGAGGCCCTGGACCTGCTCCGCAGGACTGCAGGTAGCAAAACATCCCCTTGCACTCCTTGGTCTTGAAAACGGACCTGGGAAGGGCCAGGGCAGCTCTGCTCTCTCCTTCACACCGACTCCTCTGTCCTCTCTACCACACACATCACCAGCAGTCCCCACCGCAAGCCCTCACAGCTTTTTCCTCACCTTGCCGCTTGCACACAACGAGACTTTCCTGAGACCACCGAGGGTGCCCGCGGCGACCCCCAAATACCAGACCAGATACCGGTCCCAGTACTGGTCGTGGGGGCAGCGGACTGAGCCGCGGGACTGCCCCACACCCGCCCACCTCGCCTGAGGAAAGAGATTGTCTCCGTGAGGGCAGCGGAGAGACACGGGGAGCCCCCTCCCCGGGCTCTGAGGGGGGACACCCGCCTCGGGGGGGCCCGGCGGGACCGTGCGGCCCCGTCCCGGGAGGTGCGAGAAGGGGGCAGCGCCGGGGCCGGGCCGGCATCTCCCTCAGGCTGGAGGCGGGAGGCGCCGGGGGAAGGGCCGGAGCCGCCGCGGCCGTTAGGCGGGAGCCGGCGCGGCGCACCCCCGCCTCAGCAGCTCCTCCGGCGGGGGAACCGCAGCGCCGCTCCCCGCTGCACCTGCCCCCGGGCCCGGCATCCCGGCCGGCCGCGGACCCCTCCTCGCCGCGGGGGCGAGGGGGCCGGCGGGGCAGCAGCCAGCCGCGCTCCCCTCAGGCAGCCGGCCTCGCAGCGGCGGCCAGAGCCTCCCCCGCTCCACACCCGCTCCTTACCCCGCGGGCGCCTGTCCCAGCGGCCGCCCGCTCATCCATCTTGCTCCTCTTCCCTCCGCGGTGACAAAGCCGGCATGGCAATGAGAGACACCGAGGAGCTCTGGGAAGTGCCTGCCCCAGGTTCACTTATTAACTTTCACCAGGCGGCTGCAACTACGGCGCCCGGCATCCCCCGCTGGGCCGGCGCCTGCAAGGGAGGCCGGGAAGTGTAGTCCGCCCGCCCGCCCCGCCGCCCCGAGCCGGGGCACTGCGCTCGCTGCGCGGCCCTGGGTCGGAGGGCAGCTGCCTCTGTGGGCTTCGTTAGGTTTTGGCGCCTTGGCCGATGGAGGAGAGGAGGTGCAGGCGGGTCCCCCGCGGAGGCAGCGCCTCTCCAGCAGGCCTGGCACACCCAGGTGCTAAAAGCACGAAAGTTCTCCATGAAACGTTGTCTGGGCTGTGAGGAGAGGCAGGCGTCAAGGGGAAGGCGCTGAAAAAGAGGGGATGGAGATGTTCGTCCTTCCCTCCAAGAGAGGGGGATGCCTTCCCCACATCACGGCATCACGCACAAAATGGCCGCTGCTCACGGAGGCCGCACGCCTGGGACAGGCAGAGCCAGAGCAGAGACTTCTGATGTTTTCGTGCTTACGGAGGTACGTTTGCCACAGCTGCCCTCCTGGCTGCAAAGATCCGCAAATACTAAGGATGTCCTGGGCCCTCTCTGCCACATCGGGGCTGATGTCCCTGCAGGTGGCCGCCCACCGGTGCTACGGCACCACTGCCATTTTCACAACGCCCTGTTTCAAGTACCATCGCTGGCACGTTTTACAACACAGAAACGCTTCCTCTACCCGCTGCAGATAACAGGAGATTGTGAATTACGCAGGGGGACACCAGTATGAGAGTTCGGCCTAAGAGGAGCTTGTTTTGTTGGCAACAAATTTAAAATATTTCAGCATGAGTTTTTTTATAATCTCAGCCAGGAGAGTTTAAACTCTTCATTATTTATTTCACCTGGCTATTATCAGCCCACTTACATGCTACATCTATTCCCTTCACCACGTCATGAGCTTTTTGTGACAGCTTTGTCCTCTGCTGTCTCTTCCATGATGTTCCTAACAAGTTACAGCCTTTACCCCAAAAATGCTCTCAACAAAAGCAATAAAAATGTAAAAGCAGAACTGTCAAAGATTCACGTCTAGAAAAGGTGTCAGAACACATGCCAGAACAATCTAGGAAGACCGGTGGGACTCCAGGGGATGGAAATTCAGTGAGAGAAGGAACCTCTAGATGCCTTAATATTTTATCACTGCGATAGCCAGGTGCTAAAACACACGAATAGGCAAAGCTTAAAAAAACATCCAGAAACTCTGCCACTCAGGTAATCCGCTGCTGCTCATCGAAAGCACAACTCCTGCGGTCTCCTGTTAAGATACTTTATCCATTTTTCTTTGCAACCCATAAAGCTGCATATCTCACCGTCCTTGTGAAGGTTTGCGACATTGAGCACGCAAACCTGACCGTGGCACCAGTTAAAACAAGCTGTGTGGAAACAAAAGGGCGTTTTAGAGCCAGGAGTAGCAAGCACCCAAAGTCAGGTGGAAAAATGCTTTTAAGCGCAGACCTCTGTGTTCACGGAGCATTGCTACTCCTTGCCCTGTTCAATTACAGATAGCTTTGGTTTGTGGCTTTTGATGAAGAGTGGAAAAAACCCAGCAGAGGAGCAGCCACACACCAACCTTTCACTGTAGACACCAAGGAAGGAGCTGTGGAGGGACAGTCTGTTACTGCTCCGTGGGAATCCAGCAGCACAGGGGTACAAGAGTGACACTACAGCGGGCCTTGCTGTCACAAGGCCTTGTTTGCGAGAGCCAGACAAGAACATGGTGGAATGTTTGTTTTTGTAGTACTGGATTTCCAAAATCCATAGTCTTTTTGTGGCCGACAAGCTCACTCCTTTCTTTGCCTCGTTAGCACAGCAGTCGGAGGTCCGCACCCCTGCCTGGAAAACACGAGAACCAGCGAGGAAGCAATTCCAGCAAAAATCTGCATCATTCATGTGCCGTCAGACAATGCTTGGGAGAGTTACAAAGGAGGGGAGGAGGAGGAAACCACAGCGCTGCAGTCATTTGCATTATTTTTAGTCTCTTTTCCTTGCGAGAGACACTTCTAGCTTTCAAATGGAATGAGTACGTATTTCATACGCAGCTTTACACACGCTCCAGCCTTAAGGGGTTTGAATTTGCATCCCACCGTGACCGAGTGCAATTTGGGGAAGAAGCTGTGTCTGTAACACATGCTTCCGTGTTGTTCAGGTAATGCTATGTACATACATACAAATGATCGGAAAAGCGCATTCTGGGTTGTGCCTTACTGCTTACCTCAAGGATTCTCTCCACGGCTCGCCCTGGCTGCTTTATGCCGTTCAGGCCATGTAAAACCTCCCAGGAGGTTTTATTCACCAGGATTAAAGCCAGGCGATCGCTGCTTTACATCCCCGACTGTCCTCAGACCCAGCAGGAAGACACACAAGCCATTCAGCTGGAGTACCACATCTGCTTACAGCTCTCACAAGCGGAGCCATGACTGCTAACATAATCCAAAACACACTTCTGGCCTCTCTGAAGCCAGCTGGAGTTTGGAACAGCCCTGGGGCTGGTGTAGAGCTGGCCCGTGCTGACATTTGGGTCCTGCAGCAAGCCCAGGTGCCAACGCCCGACCATCAAAATGGAAACCCCAGCTTTATCCTCTCACACCATGCTGGTGGTCCTACGCCAGCAGTACCTGCGGTTCTGCAACGAGCTTAAGCCGCACACACAAAGCTGACTGTCCAGCTGTGGGGTTTTACTGGGCTGGTTTCAGTGCTTTTGAGAGCACAAACGTGAGCAAAAGTGCAGTGCAGTCCTGCTGGCCTGTGACTCAGTTTTCACCTGTCTCTGCCTATAGATTGGGTAGGTTAATTGCCTACTATGAGGTGAGTTCTCTAGATGAGACACTTTTAAATTTGCACTTTTTCTACTAGACTTGTGCATTCAAAATGTCATCGTACTCTCTTACTCGAAGGCACAGAAGTTTTAACAGCACATATGTAACAATTCAATTCCTTACCCACAAAGTTCACTGGATGCTGATCCACCAGAGAAAAACCAAAGGATATTTACAAATACCATAATTAGTGCAAAAAGGAGAAATATGCCCAACTCCTGATGCTGGGAAGAAGCTATTTTAATATAGACCATTCTAAAAATCTGAAAGAAGGACCATAGACAAACTGGGAGCACTTTAAATATGTTTATTCAGCAGCTATTACAATCAGCCTCCAAAAAACTGGAGTCCCCCCTTGTTTCTGAACCGTGTCAAGTGATGAAAATGCCTACTAAGAACATTGAAGCTAAACAGTGCACTCCTTTCTGAGAAACAGACACATCTAACAGGGATTAATCTCTTTGAAAAGGCAAAATATAAATATATACACTCTAAATTCACAACAGCTTAGACTCACTAGGTTAATTCAAGTGGGATAACAGTGGACAATCCACATCACGTAAACTGCCGTCGTAAAAGATCTCTGCTGTCTTCTCCTCAAACCCTGCCCAGTTTGGGTTTACATTCCGTGATCTGCCTAGCGCAGAGTTGAAATACAGAAGCGCTGAAGTGTTGAATCTCAGGGGCTGTGCACAGGACCGGGAAGTGGGGCAATACTCTGCTCTCTACACGTTGCTCAAGGCGTCCACGCCAGGAAGAACCTTACCTATTGGCAGTTAAAAAATACCACAAAGTTAAACCCTCTGCCCTCAAACAACCAAGCTTTACACTTTGAATTGCAATATTTAAACATATTAAAAAATAAATCAGATGTTACAGGTTAAAAAGGGAAGAGCTTGGCTCTACATACGCTCCTGTTGACCACTGCGGCTCTTACGGCACATGGGTTACAGTTAAACTGCTCCACACTGAAAACATCTTTCAGGGCTGTAGCAAGTACCCAGAGTTACGGCAGCACTCGTACACCAGCCACCAATTCTCAGTTAACAATACCAGTACACTTCTGTCCCAGTCTCCGCTACGGTCAGATCCAAACACCTAAGATCTTTTTCCAATAAGTTTGATGGCAAACAGATTTTCAGCTGGATCTAGGGAGTTGCTGGATACTTTCTTCAATCCCTAGCGGCATGTAAAAAGAATTTTGGAGTGTGTGGTGGAAATTTTAAGAATGAGTTAAGAAAAAGAAACAAAGCCACCTACAAGTCTTTTACTGGGACTAAAACTCCCAGGGTCAAGGTATGTACATGCTTCATCCCAGCTGATGGAAGAAAGGAATATAATCTTTGAGTATGATGGCCCAGATTATTAAAGTGCTATGGTTCTCCAAAGCGTCTTTAGCTTTTTGTTCTGCTTTAATAACAAAGAAAGACCATTCTGGTTTTGCTTTTTCTCCAGAAAACCTGCCTTCTAGTGCTCGAGCTGTGTGGCAGTGCTGAATTTTAACGCTCTTCACAACCCGCTAGTTTGCTGGGTTTGGGGTGGGGGTTTTTATGGCCTTTATCTTTTTCCATCTTCAGCAGCTTTTCTAATTAGCTGGACTTCCGTTACGTTTAAAAGATCACACACACAAACCCACGTTTTGGGCCAAAACTTAAGACGAGTTTGTCCTTTTGAATAAATCGGTTGCCCAGTGTTTCCTTCTAGCCATCTGCATTCTTTCCCTTTGCCACCACTCCCCAGGCAACAGAAACAAAAGCTCTGTCTCGCGGGTGGCTGCTGGAACCCAACAGCTGCAGTGCAGTTTCTCTGCTACAGAGGAGCAGGCAGCATTAGGTAATTTACACATATTGGGAAACAGCTAATTACCAGAGGAAATGAAAACTCATTTTGAGGACAATGGAACTCATTAGAAGAATCCTGTAAATTCGCACCGTTCTGAATTCCAAGCACCCTCGCACAGTGATCACTAGAGGGCTCCCCAAAACCAGGGAATTTCCAGCAATGTGCTGGAAAGGAGTTCTGGCAACAATTCCAGATTGTGCTGATGAGATTTCCCTAACAGACACTGGGCATTTTAAGCAGTCCGGTCAGCATGTCTCCAGGGATCTGCTACAAAACAGAGCCCGCTCTCAAGGCCATTTTATTTTCTAGTCCAGCATTTTTGCTGTCCAGGAGTGGCAGACTGTGCTGTTTGCAAGAATACTCCATTTTCTTGCCTCTCTCAGGGCTCAAAAGCTTTGTGCAACTCCACGTGGTTGAACACAAAAGACATTAATTCTTTTGTTGTGCTTTCTTGAATATCAACACCCGGCACAGCACCCACAACTACCCAATTCACTCAAACAAGTTCAGATAAAGGGTGGTTACCCTCTAGCAGTTCCAGGCTGGCTCCACCTCCCGTGCTGACATGGCTAACTTTATCCTCAGTGTTCCACTTGGCACAGCAAGTAGCTGTATCTCCACCACCTGTAGTACAAACAGAATCAATGAGACACATGAGAAATTCAGATTTTGTTCGGCTTCAGGGCCAGAACCTTGCTACGGGCTGGTCCTACTCCCAAATACACAGAGTTGGTACATACAGCCATTTTTAAAGTGCTGTCTCCAAGCTGAAGGACAGATGAAAACAGGAGGAAAGAAACAATTTGACAAGTATTTTTAACAGGATGCTGGCAAGCAGAAGCTTCCTGGCGGCATTTAGAAAGACAAGAACAAACTCCTACTCACCAATAATGGTGATGCTGCCCTTTCCAGTTACTTCTACCACTTTGTCCATCAGGGCTTTGGTTCCTTTGGCAAACTTGTCCCACTCAAAGACTCCAACTGGACCATTCCACACGATTTGCTTGGCCCTTCCCACAACTTCAACAAACTTCTTCACACTTTCAGGGCCACAGTCTAAGCCCTAAGACAAGAGAAGCCGCAGATGTACTTGGTGCTGATCCCCATCTCAAGTCAGCTATGTCTAGCTGGGATCCTCAGAAGTTTCCCCCTCAATGGAGGAACAGAAAGATTTGCCAGCAGCTG
Organism: Bucorvus abyssinicus; assembly: GCA_009769605.1. NCBI lineage: Eukaryota > Metazoa > Chordata > Aves > Bucerotiformes > Bucorvidae > Bucorvus > Bucorvus abyssinicus. Next base: position 2,687,906 of record CM020039.1, on the reverse strand, counting down.
CCACAGCAGTGTGGTCTGGTGTGGTATTTATCTTCCTAGCATGAATAAGTAATTTTTAAATCAGTGTCAGACACTTGAAGCCATGGTTAGAAACTTTTGCCAACGCTACGTAAAGTCCAGTCAAATAAAAGGGATTTCTACTGCATTCAGATCTGAACTTTTTAGAAGAATTTTGCCGTTTTAATCTAAATCTCAGAAAAGCTACAATAGACTTAAAAACTCAGGACAAAATTTCATTAAACCAACACACTCGACAGCTTGACTGCCCTCACAAACATTTGCAAGGGATCACGATTACTCTTTCTACCCCTTCAAGAGGTGCCCCTTCACCTCACTGCTGCCTGTTCCCTCTTGTAGTCCCTTGCCTATTCAAACCTACCATCCAGCCAGCAGGAATGCCTGAAGCCACAGTGGCTTCCCCAGTCTGTGCATTCTCATCAAACTTGTCTGCAGTGATGAAGTCAACAGGCAGAGTAATCTTCACACCGTTCTTCTCTGCCTTGGCCATCAGGTCCTTGACAATTTTTGATCCCTCTTCGTCAAATAGAGAGTTGCCAATCTAAAGAAATTATTTGGGAAAAGTGAGAGAGATGTTCATATATCTAAGGGACATTCTGACCATATGCTTTACTAGCAATTCTTTACCAAATTGCTCTTTTCATACCTCCATATTGTTAAGCACTTTGAGGAAGGTGAACGCCATTCCACCACCAATGATCATCTCATTGACCTTATCCAACATGTTACTGATCAGCTGGATCTTATCCTGAACTTTGGCTCTGGCCAGAGAGAAGGAAAAAGAATTAATAATGTAGCCACTGCCCAGAACAACTCAGAACTTAGTCGCTCGTTATCTTTATCTAAGACAGCATGAAGCCTCACAAGGACTTCTTGGATCGAAACAGAATTAATCAACTGCTAATCAGTAATGACAATATTGACGCATCTCCTGTCCTCCCTCTTTAATGCCATGTGTGGAATTTTTGTTGTTATCTAAAAGAAAGCTTCACAAAAGCCTTCAGAGAACAACCCTGAGCTAAACCTAGGCTGGCACTCAGGAGCCTTGTGTTACAGTGTGAGTTTGACCATGCCCTGCTTGGTGACATCAGACAAGACCATTTCCTCTTCTTGCTTTAGTTGCCCCATCTCTAGAACAGGGATAATGGTGTGAATTCCACTAATAAAATGCTTTCAGACCTAACCACAAGAAATAGGTGTTGCCTCTACAAATCCAGCCTTAGTGACCATGGTGCGAACCAGCCACCAATCCCAGTTTAAGCTGTGAAGCTGCTCGTGTTGCCACACTGTGGGAATGGTAAAGCGTTGACGGGCTGGGACAGACCCTGCAGGGCGCATCTTGCCATGTGCCAAGCAAAAAGACGTGTGAAGGTGAATTTGAGTTTTGTTTCTTTCCCTTGCACATACCCTGCTCCTGGCACTGAATTTCTTTTCTGCACATTTTTTCTTTGCCAACACATTTAATTTCCACTTTACTCATTAGTACAGTTGTTCTCAGTTCATCTTGTAGTTCATCATCAATTTTGTCATATATAAGCTGTAGCAAACCTGCAGCTGGACCACATGCAGCTTCCAAGTGTGGCTTCCCTCTGGTACAAGCCAGCACAAAAGGTTATTTTGTTCCCACTGGACTTACAACACTTCCAGACTTTATAACAGGCCTGATACTTTAACATTTTGGCCATCTTAGCTGCTGCTCTAACTGGAACATCTGATAAATAACAAACTTTCCCTTGGTGATATACCTGCAGCTTCCATCAAAGGCAGTGAGGAGCATATAGCACCTACTGATGGCTCACCTGCAGCTGCAAACCCTGGGAGGGTTCTAATAAAAGGAAAAAAAGCATTGTTCAGAATAACCAGGGTCATAGATGTTTAAAATTTTATCTGAGAACTGAATACTACTTCTTAAAAAACATTATTTATGAGTGGTAAAGAGCAGGAACAAGCCACATACTTCCACTGAGAACACGGGAATGTTACAGTGTCCCAGCTCTGTGTTCCTTAGCAAAGGATTTTAATCCACCAGTTGAACTGAAATACACTGTCATAGAACTACAGTGCTGAACTGGGCCCACACATGACAAAAACTGGCAGCAATGGGCAATCATTTCTACACTTCTACCTCCTGGTTTCTCTGCACACTAGTGGCTGTGGAAGAGCAGAGGCCCACCCAGCTACAGGAGGTCACCGTTGTGTAATGACAGATCGTGTCAATTTACAGAGTGCTGAGCCTGCGGGATGCTCGTACTCTGAACCGGGGAGGAAAGGTCACCCACAACGATTCAGGGCCATCATATGTTACAGCTCACCTCAATCTGGGGAATGTGAGCTCAGGAGATGTGATGAGCAGACCCTGACAGTACCATCACAGAGTGGACATGGTCAGTCAGCTCCTCTCTAATCCACACCTTAGAGATCTCAGCGCTTGGCTACAAAGTGAAACTGCAGGTACACTTAAAAGGAAAGCACTTGTTTGAACCAAGCCAGAGTAACTTTTCCTTTCTTACAGAGAAGTTACAGAGAAACAGAGTCAATATCCTCTTGAGTCTTACCCTCCAAGAATTGCTAAGAAGGGTCTCTCCGGACTCTCCAGGGCCTTAGCAAAATAATCCAGTTCTTTCTTCATCAGGAAACCAGCAGCCTTCTGAGGCAGATTGACACCTACCATGGAGCTACAGAGAAAAAGAGTGAGGAAAGGAAGAATCTTCTATCAGTGCAGGTGCAAACACCCCCGTGTCTCACAGCATTATAAAGCCAATCTTTAGTCAGCCGCAGCCTGAGAATAGGCACTACCTGCACGAAGACACCCACGAGGGTTTTGTTTTCCCAGTTTAGTAAGATGGCTGCACACACTTACCTTCAGAGATTGTTTTCACACAGACATATTGATATGCAAGAGATTTATAGCATTAACTAGTGATCCAAAACACTGAGGGACAAATAAACACAGCAAGAGCAGAGATGTCTTCCTTCAACAGCACTGGATTATGAAATCAAGCTCAGAGAGGACCACAGAGTTTGCAAGTACACGTATCTAAACACACCCCATGAGAATAACCCATCTAATAATCTTTTGGAAAAGAGGTCTGCTGTAATTGCAGGACAACTTATACAAGTCCTAAGCAGGTAATCGTTGTGTCTTCAATGCCTAAAAAGTCAATTCAAGTCTTCAGAGTTTCAGCTGTCTCCTGTTCCCCCAGAGGCAACCTTGAAAGAGCAAACACTACTGTCAACTTCCTCCACTAAATCCATTACTCAGGAACAAACACGGGAGGAGGATGATGGGATAAGCCCAAAAGGAAGTTACAACTCATTGTGGCTCTGCAGTCCTGCCTGTGGAAAGCTGATGGATACACACCTGTGGGCTCGGTGCGCGGTCCCAAAAGCATCGTTGACATAGACATCTCCCAGTTTAGAAAGAGAGGCTCGGAAAGCCTCCACTTTTCCAGAGTCGGCCTTGATCTAAAAAAGAGAAAGAATAACAAGTCTGTGCGGTTCAGGTACACGGAGCTGATTCTGAAACTGAAGTCAAAGTCAGTGATTTGACTCGTAAAGCCAAAGCAGAGAGGTCAGCTGGAGAAGCTCATCAGTTTGTCCTGTGGGTCACTTATTTCAGATGCTCTGTCCCAGTCCACTAGGAGCCATAAAAAGGTTTAAACTCCCCAAGACTGCTATTACAGACCCAAGGACAGTTCCCACTTCCAGTCCATCAACAGAGCAGGAGCGACCTGCAGCACTACCAGCCTTTCAGTCTCTCTCCAACAGAATTCCTGTTTTGTGCAGTGAACACAGGTAACACAGGACATGCAGAGACAAGGCATTGCTGGGATGAGACTAAACAAACTCATGCTGCTTGCTGAACAAAAGTGTTGTCTCCAAGTGCCACAGGTACAAGGATGATCTCCTGAAGGATTGATTTAGTGACTGCATGGAGGATTAATTTACAAATAGCCTGCATGCTACAACAGGTCGCAGTGGAAGCAGCTAACATCAGAAAGCTGGAGACAAGCTCAGCGTGTAGTGGGCAACAACAGATGCATTACTGTTGAAAGACTTTCTCTCCATCCTCCAAGCATCCCACCAAATCCTCATGGGACGGCTCACATAGCCCAGTTTTCCTTCCCACCATGGAAGGGCAGCAGAGCTCACTCTAACAGTGTGTGACTGCTAGGACCCAGTTTACAGCCACTTGCTCCTGATGAATGGCCCAGCCTGGCAGTCAAGCCATCACCTCTGCAACTGCCTTTCTGCTTTCTCAGCTCGCCATCCCCAGTGAGGCCCCTGCTAGCACCCAGATGTAACACTCCAGGGAGGGTGGCAGGAACATACTCTTAACATATGGCAGATGGGTTCAGCATGGCTTTGGGTGCCCTTGTATTCACACGGCCTGAGCAGAAGACAAGCCAAAGGGGCTACCCAGGTCATAGAAGGAACCACTACCACTCATTCTGCTTTGGAAAGCCACCGTGTCGAAGCACCAGTTAGTAATCTTACAGTCCATTACTATTTCCAAGGCACAGATCTCCACCTCTGTTAGGATGAGAAGCAGGTCTTCAACAGCACCTCTCCTGCTGTGCTCAGCTGCAGCCCATGCTTCCGATTGCATCCACTCAGCTAAATAAGCTGAGAATTACAGAAATGCACAAAACCAGGGACTGTTTCCCAAAGCAGATTAAATTCTTGCCCCACTCTTTCCCTGCCACCATACTGGCTTTCAGTGGCACACAGTTCCACCAGTGAACAACTCCAGACTTGTTCAATTTCTCACTGCCATCTTCAAAGGCTTACGAGTTCTCTGGGCTATTTTTCTAAGCTACAGGAGTCCTGTGTCAGCCCATAAAGGGCACCACATGGTGTCAGCATTCTGCTCCACACACGGAATCTGAAGGGAGCCAAGGCCTGCATAAAGTGAACGGGGTCACCATCGCTAAGAAAAGCAGCTGTCTGGAGCGAACGTTCTTCCTGACCTTCAAGAAAATGTCAGAGGTGCAAGGCAGTGCCCGGTTCTAGACGACTACTCATAAGAGCAGACAGGTTTATAAAAGGATTTGATAATCTCTATGCTGCAGAATGTTTAAACACATCTAATGTTATTAGATAACACTGGTTATCTAATAGCTAATAGCCAAATAACCAAGAAAGAAGCATCATTCTCATGGCAACTGTCTCCAACAGACCTTGTTTTTTCAGACATCCCAAAATAAAGTCTAATAAGCAGCAACCAAATTCCTGCACAGCCCTATTTTGCTGCTTTCTCCTTCTTTTACAGACTACAGAGTCATCTATAGCCTTTCACTTCAGCTGTTTCATTGTGGAAATTCAAGGCATTTGACTCAAACTTTTGCACACTGTGGTACGAATGATCAGACACATTGAACTATAGATCTCTGACATCCTCCTGACAACAAATTCATGAACAGCATTTCAGACAGGCTGCTGGCTCCTTGTCAGCCTACAGCAAACAAGGTACTAAGACCAGAGTAGGCACGCACAAAAGCTCGACTTGAAGTTTCACCTTGTTCCCTGAAGCATCCTTCCCTTTCCCTTCTTCTTCTACATGGAATCTGAGGTTCTCTAGCAGGATGACGGAGCCAGCAGCAGGATTAGCACAGGCCGCCTCCACCTCAGGACCAACACAGTCCTTCAGGAATAAGACCTCCCTGCAAACACAAGATAATCACCGTCATCTCACTAGCAACTCTTCCGAAGGAAAGCATCCAGCTCTGCTGACAGAGAGGGCCTGATGCAGGCTGGACTGCTCTTCTACTTCACCTGCCCAAGAGTGCTTTAAGCTCCACAGCTACCGGGGCCAAGGAGAACTTGTCAGGCATGGGAACACCATCTGGGCGGCCCAGGTGACTCATCAAAACCACGGACTTGGCTCCATGATCCAAGCAGTGCTTAATGGTAGGAACAGCTGCCTTGATTCTGTAATGGCAGAGAAGAACAAGTTAAAAAGGATTCAAGTAGAGAGCTGGGCAGAACAATTACTGGATACTACCAACAAACAGAGCAAGTTTTCACACACAGCCAAAGAGATGCAGTTGTGAAATGGTCATAACACTTCAACTTCTAATATCCTGGTATGAGCAAGGACAGATTCATCGTGGTAATGTTCAGGTACTGCTAACAGCACTGGGCTAAAATCAGAGGGAAAAGAGACTTCGGGGCTTCCATCTGGGATGGAAATTACAGCTCACCTTTGATTGTTGGTTATTTTGTGATCCTTCATTGGAACGTTGAAGTCAACCCTAGGAAAAAAAAAAAGAAATAAAATTAAATATTCAATTTTAAAATTTTTCTTTTACAAAGAGTGAGGAAACCTGCCAGTAAAGGTGCTGGCTAGAAAAGCAATGTTACAATTAGAGTGAGATCTTCAGCTCTGCCTTGTACACAAGTTCCGTTTTGAAATCAGTATGTTATTATCCATTTCTGCTTGTAATGACAGACCATAAATGGAGAACAACCATCTGCTAGAAGGTTAGTAAAGCTGTGCCACCAACACATCCCAACACTCATGACCGCAGTAATGCTGAAGCAGAAAACTGGGACTGAACAAGCTCCCCACAACCTTTTCATTTTAAACACCATGCTGTCTAGGAGCTTCCAAGGGATAGGAAGAGAAAAATGAAAGGTGACATTGTGTTCTCTGAGGCCTCTAAAACACGTGGTTGGACCCGTACGGCAAGCAGGCAGGCTCAGGAAACTGCCCGCTTATTGCCTACAACTCTAAATTTCTGTTCTCCGCAGCCCAGTGCTGTGGCTCATCGCATTCCTATGGGAAGACCTGATGTGGATGTAGAGGTAACTTCCCTACTCGTGCCAGATGAAAGGGCGGAGTTTCACCAGCCATTTCTCCCGCGCTTCTGCCCATGTGCTGGCTCGCAGCAGCAGGAAGCTGCGTTGCGTAACAGCAAAGGCAGAAATTACTCACCAAGCTACAGAAGGGAACATCTAATTGACTGTAACAGCATATCAGAACAAGGGAAGTGAAATAGGGTGTTACAGTTTACCCTTCATCTTTCTGTATCTATGTGAAAGAACAACAAAATTCAGGAAGTTGCTTGAATCCTCTTGCAACCTGCTCAGTATGAGAAATGCACTGGAAGCATGACAAAAGCTTCCAGCAAAATGGGAGTAGCTGAGCAGAAAGAAATTGAACTGGCAGCCCCAGAGTACAGTGGAATAATTCTTGAAAGGGGAAAGAAAAGTATCATTATCATGCTATTAGTCTAAAATGAGAGAACAAAAGAATAGTTTGCTTTGCAGAGCCATCAGAGCTACAAAAGAAAGACCCAGCTCACCCTTCTTCCCCCCTGGGGACAAAGGGAAACCTGAGCTCCCCTAGAGCCCTTTCTCCTCGCATTCCCAACTTGTGAAGCTTTGGCATGAGGACTGGAAGATAAGCGGGTTCTGAGCATGCCAAAATTAGGATGAACAGGAGAAGAAAAAAAAAGAGACATCGGTTTTAGTAGTACTGAGAGCACATGGTAACTTTGCAGGGAAATGAGATGCAGGCAGGAAACCCAATGATTGGCTCTAGCAGCTCATCACAGGACTCCAGATAGAAACATGCATTAACCACTGGAGACGGAGAGCTGAAGACCAAGGCAAGGCTGTTCTCTGGAACACAACCCAGAAAAGGAAAAACCAGTCTGATAGCAAAAAACACAAATCAGTTGTTACAGAGAGAAAAAGATCTTTTGTTGTACCAGGCTTAGGAAGCACATGCAAATTCTGAGCTGCCTTCTTCAGCACTCATCATGGGAGCTAGTTTCTGGTAGTCGAATTTCTAGGGAACTACTTCAAAATAAGACAACAGAGAGACAAGATAAAAAGAGCACGTTGTCTGACACAGACTACAGGGAGGAGAAGTTACAATTTTGTTATACCTGTCTGCTCCCCAAGCAAGGTAACAGACCCATAGTAGTGACATTACAGTGACCTTGGACAAAGAATCCCATAATTAAGTGTATTTCAAGCAGGACGTATCACGACTCACCTCAGTGCCCTCATCTCCCAGTGTACGGCAGGAATTCCAACATTCAGCTTTCAGCAGCCTTTGTTGTTTTATAAATAAGCTAGGAATTCCCATTTCATGGTTTTACATTAGGACGTGCTGAATACCCGTGATTTGACTCTTGTTGCAAAAAGCAGAATTATTTGGGTAGGTGGCCAGAGCCCTATTTTCTTTTTTTTATTGCAACGCTTTTGGGATTTGCAGGAAGGAAAAAAAAGAGGAATAAGCTCTTTTTTTGGTAGTGCTCCCGAATAAAAATACGGTAGGCTGACTAGTTTTCCCCTCAAGCAGCCTGTGAGTGATACACGTGCAAGCAGAGTAATCTGCCACGGCAGAGCCCTGTGGGTTCAGCTCCCCACCCGAGCGCACCTCGGGCAGCACTGGCCACCGTCCACCTCGGCTTTGCCAGAGCTGAGCGAGGCCTGGATTTGCACTCCTCGCCGTCAGTCATATACCCCTCACAAGGAATCGGATACATTGCTCTGATGGGTAATTCAGGATGCGCGGGGCCCTTCGGCGTTCGAAAAAAAAACGAAATCAAAACCCCACAGAAAATAATTTGCCGGGCTCAGATAAGAAACTGCAGGGGACAGAGATGACTTGCTGCTGCTGCTGCCTGGGGAAAGCTGCGCGGAAACTCGCCCGTCCCCGGACCCAGCGAGGAGCCCACCGAGCCCGGCCGGCCGGCCGCCCGCCCGCGGCCTGCCCGGACCCAGCGCGGAGGGAGGGGCAGGTCAGCCCGCCGGGACCGGGAGGCCGCGGGCGGCTCCCCATCCTCCTCTATCCCCCGGAGAAACCACCACCCCCACCCCCTGCGGCCTCCCGCTCTCCTCGAGGGGCCCGGCCGGTGCTGAGGGCCGCCCCCGGGACAAGGGCGCTGCCGCAGCCGGGCCGGACCGTTCCTCCCTCTCCACACCGCACGGCGGTAAGGCGTGCGGCGGGCCCCAACTCCTCACCTCATGACGACCCGCTTGCCCTTCACATCCACCTTATCGAGGGTGAGCTTGTTGGAGAGGGACATGTTTGCTCCCGGCGCGATCAGACCCGCTGCCTCACTTCACGTCGCTCCACTCCGCCGCCGCCCACGCTCTGCCGCAGCACCCGCGAGCGCCGCCGGCACACAGCCCGCCCCGCCCCTGCCCGTCAACGATTGGGCCGCATTGCCCGCCGCGCGTCGCTACTGGTCGAGCCGTCTGCCCGTCAGCGGACTGCCCGCCCCCACGGGAGGCCGGGCTGCGGCGGGAGGCCCGGTCACGTCCCACACGCAGCCGCCCGGCCCGGCCACCCCGGGCTGGGCCTTGGCGCCCGTTCTGCGGCGTTTGGGTAGGTCCGGGCGTTCAGCACAGCGCCTTCCCCGGCCGGCGAGACCCCCGGCGGCCTGGGGGACAGCCAGGGATCCACCCACGAATTTAAACCGTAGAATTAAAAACAAATCTGCAAAAATTAAAAACAAATCTGCAGGTGCTCCACAGAAACTGCTGGAGACTTCTGGAAAACACAGCACAGCAGTTCCGGCAGGGAACAAACCTGCCTGGTTTATGATTCCTCCAGCTTTTGGAAATAATCAGCTGTTTGTGCTGTTTCCTCCTGGAAGTACTTGATCCGATATCTCTCGTTTGAGGGTAAATTATCCATAAATGTTGAATGTGTGTCAAGTGGTGATTCCCCCAGCACTGCCAGGTCCCCACTGAGCCCTGTCCCTCAGCACCACCTCCACAGGGCTGGGAAACCCCTCCAGCAATAGATGGGGACTCCACCACCGCCCTGGGCAGCCTGGGACACGCCTGCAGAACCCCAACGGGCAAGAAATGGTTCCTCAGGGCCAACCTCAACCTCCCCTTCAAATGAAGGACAGACCCTGCATAGCCAGCGTGTGGGTTAGGTGTAGGCCTGGCATCTCAGCTAAAAAACAAGAGAAAACCCAGGATATTTTTAAATTACCTCGCTAGATTCATACTTTCCAAGACAACTGTTTAAAGGGATACACTTTCCAGAAGCGTGGTTTGTGTGTCACTAAATACATGGACACGGCTGAGAAAACGGAGATGAGTGCCTGGCAAGGTCGGTTCTCTGCTGACTGAAAGGCCAAACTTTGAGGAACAGCCTACAACAGGCAAGCAAAGTGCAGGTGAAACAGAAGAAAACAAGCGTGCGCTTACAAGAACCAAAGGCAGGATGAACACATGCAGCCTGTGTGGGCTTTGGGGCAGCAGGGTAGGAGCCTCCTGCGGAAAAACTGGTCAGAAGGCTCAGGAAAGCCTGGATGAGCCTCCACGAGAGGTGAGAGACATGCATTTATCCACGTTATGGGGCAGTCCCAGCTGCAATGAAAGCTGAAATAACACAAGTGAGAACAAACCAATGGGTGATGGGAAAGCACCTGTTAAGTTGGAGAAGACCAGGCAAATATCACCTCCAGTAATGGTCTCACTACTGACTGCAGACTAAATCTGGAGTGTGTCCAGGGGTCCCTTCCCCAAATTAGTAAACTAGCCTTGAATTTGCAATAGCCACCAGGGTCCTTGTGACCTACAGGACCTGGGCGGCTCTCACAGTGTCACTGGTGGGCAGGGACACGTGGAAGCATTGATGCTAATACAACATTCACCAAGGCCCAAGAGCCAAATCCGAAACGTGTCCCGAAGCCAGCCTTGCCTGTCACGGGGAATGCCCCATTTTGGAATTCCCTTCCAGGGTTTGTTCTGCAGAATAGTGGGCATCGCCTGCACACAAGCACGGCTGCAAAGAGCCACTTTTCCTGCAGATCCTGAAGCACCACCACCAGCGGGTGAATCACAGTACGGGGACTCTGGGTAAGAAGATAAGGTACTCCAGGTCCACAGGAGCTGTAACTGTTTAACTGTTCTGAAATTAATCTCTTTCCTATATTAATCTATTTTTTTCTCCACCACAGCTCTATACAGCTCACAGAGTATTGCGTACGAAGTCTGCAGTCATCTGAATTTAGAAGCTCAGCACAGCTATAAGGATCTTCCGTTTTGGGCAGGACTGCAGCCATATGGACGTAAGGTGTACTCTGCTATTTTGCTTGGTTTCCCTCCATTTTTTCGTGAAGAACGTAGGGAATTAGGGAGGAAGTCACATGCAAACTGGTGGTGGCAGAACATAATTCTAGATGGGATGTGGCCAGGCACCACAATTTGTACATTATACAGAAGTTAGGGAGAGGGGAAGTATTACCGACACGTGTTCAAGACTCAAAGCTCATTTCCATGCTTGAGTCACCTTTCTGATCTTCCCTCCTGTTGTGAAATATTTAGAATATACTGCAAATATTTAAAGAAAAAAGCCCAGGCAAACAGTCCAAAACCTGCACTTTTAAATTAACCTGTACAGCAAAGCCAGGAGGGCAAAGGGCTGGTAAAGAAACCCCCCGCCAAGGGTCTGGCACAGACCTGTGGCCATCCCAGGCAGTCATTTCTAGGGCTATGGAACAGAGGCTGTATTTCAGAGGCACACAGCCATCGCCTGCGCGATCCTGCCTGCCTCGCTTAGCCAGCAGGAATGGGATTGTGGCAAGTGTAGGCAGAGCACAGGCTTCGGTGTGCTGGCCTGCACGTTTCTAAGGATCAGACTGAAGGGCTGTGGTTTGGACACCAACAATCTGCCTCTTCATCTGTATCCCATGATCCTGTCTCCAGAAACCTCCTGCTTCTATAACCACCCTCTGCAGTTGAAGCTTCTGCTTAAAAACAGGCTTTGGCACAAGTTCTGAGTTTTCTCCTTGCACTAGTTCAAGGATATCTTATAGGAAAGGTAAGAGCATTCTTGAGAGGGAGAGGTGGAAGTTCAGGAGGGAGACTGAGAAACAGCCTTTTTGCTTTTTTTGTTTACTGTGCACGCTCAAGGCAAATCTTTTGCCTTTTTAACTTAAATACAAGGCGGAGTTACCTGCTGGCAAATTTCTCTGCCCTTCAGGGCAAGGCAGGGTTCTGCCTCCATAACCGGTTTTAAAGCACTCGCTGCGTTGTCAGCGGTAACAGGGAGGAGCATTGGAATTTAAGGACAAATGAGGTAAAAATACTAAGTTTTATACCCACAAACTGAGTACTGCTCTGAAGACTAAAGTTCACATGAACACAAATCCCGTGTGTTCTCACCAGCTCTAGCTTTGTCGGGTTTCCGTAACCCTCCCCAGCTCTTCCTTTTAATGATCTACTGGGATATGGGCACAATTCCAAGCTTTTAGCACGGCTGGAGCCAGAGAAGAACCGTGAACGGCTCCTGGCTGCTCCCGTCACCTGGCTAACGTCAGCAGCTGGCAGTGGTTGGACGCAGTCTCATTTCTGGCATTAGCAGGGAATGAAGGGCTTCAGGTCTGTCCAAGTATGAAATTGGAGAGAGGAGTTAAACCGAAATGCTGAAAAATGCAACTCGATCCATAGTGGCTCTTTTTTCTTGCATCTGAGTGTGTATGTGTACAGCTCTCAAACTCTCCCTAAGGCATTTAGTTTAGAGATGGCTTTAATAGGATAAAAAAAGAATCATCTTACCTCTTCAGCAGTTTTCATTCATGATAAAATCCACAGCCTCTACTAAAATGAAAGCGTCTCCGGCAGGCTGCTGGAATACAGAATCACTTTGTGCTTCTGAAAGGCCAAACAAGAACATCAGTTTTAAAATACTATTAATCCTGTCATTATCTACCATATCATTTCCCATCAGAGCCCTGGAAGCTGCCTCTTGCTCCACCGATTTCACACAGGGTAAAATGAACCTAGAGTTGATCCAAATAATTTACACCCCCCCCCCCAACCAAAGGAGCAGTCCTGTGAGGGCTCTGCTCCCCACTCTCGTGGGTGTTTGCTGCCACCAAGGGACAGGGAAGGGGAGAGGCTGCTGTAGTAAACACCTCCACGAGCTAACGTAGAGCTGAAAACAGTGGCTTGCCACAGAATTTACTCTGTGACAACTCAAGGTTTTCAGTTTAGAAAATTGACTCGACAGGTTTCAGGGAAGGAGAAGCATTTTCAAATTCCAGGAGAGTCTTAATAATTTCTAATTCTGTATCTATTAAACTTGGTGTTACTGGAATCACAGATGATGTGTATTGGCCCGATGAACCCAGAGATTGTGGTATCTCACCTTGTTCCCAAGAACATCTGACACAGGATTTGGGGACTCCTGGCTGCTTCACAAGTGTCTGAGTCTTTGGGGTTTGTCTTTTAAACACAGGTTGTTCCATATAAGATGTTTCAATGACTCCAGATTGGGGTCCTCCAGTGATCTTCCCCGAAACCATAGAACCTTCCACTGAAGCCAGATGGGTTAACATGGTGAGTTTTCTGTTCAGAGAGGTTGTGCAGCTTCACATCAGGGTAACTTACTTGACTCTGGTATTTCTTTTGCCAAGATGCCAGAATCTGGGAAATTCAGCTCGGAAAGGAAATGCTGGTGGTGTTAGACAAAGGACTTTAAATTACAGAAGATACTCAATCCCACCAGTGCCATCAGATAATGTGGATACATGGCTGTGGTCTGTGCAGCTGGCGTAACAGCCTGGTTTGTGTCTTAATGGAAAGGAAAATTCTTCATGTTGGAAAGACTTGGATACAAACCAAGTCTTCCACACAACAGCAGAGCTAGTGAAGACAAAGACTCATCTGCCTAGAATCAGGGGTCCCTAAAGCTGTCTGTCCAGCCCCTGGGATCTCCCATGCTTTGCTCATTTGGACCTAGCTTGAGGGTCACCTTGTGGGCTCTCTCTCAGTGCAGCAGGATCTGCCCGTCCAGCTCCAGGCAGGCAAGGAGTCATCTCAGATACTGAAGGAGGAGATGCAAGGGGAGGTCTTTATCACCCAGCATCACGCTAAAAACCTCCACATTAAAGTGAGACCAACTCAGCATGCGGCAGAGTTGAGAAAGCATGTTTTTGCAGGACCCTGGCCCGAGCACTCCAGAAAAATGAAAAGGAACTTTTCTGTTGGCTGTACAATAAAAATGGGACCAGGAAATTCCAGAATCAACATTCAGAACTTGTTTAAAATGCTTGAGAGATGCTTCCAGAAAACTCAGAAATATAAGAACCCATTCAGGCTTCGCACCTTTTTTCTATCCTGGCCCATGGAGTTGTGCTGGCCACGTGACCACAACCTGGGCACTGATCAGACTGCCAGGATCTCTTCTAAGGAGGGAGTGGAAAAGGGGATCTTCCCCTTCTGTTACGGCTCCTCACTGCTTCGAACGCTGTTCTGGCCAGCGTCTAGGCTTTGGCAGGAGATTTGTGCTTGATTTTGACTGACATGATTATTTTGGGCATGGAAGCCCAGCCATCTCCACATGAGGAACACAGGAACACTCACAGGGAATCCTCCTCACCACTCCATGCTCGGCCCTTTTCTTTGGGACACGAGTGACTGCACAAACCAGTGCACTTCAGCCACAATTTCCCAACAATCGCCAACAGCCCTACAGCTTCATGCAGGCTGAACGTCTTGCTCAAGGCCACGCAGTTTGGCAGTGCTGGAAACACAGCTAAGACACCCTGACCCTCAGACTTTCGCCGAACAAGCAAAAAGCAGCAGTGCTTCACCTTTCCTCTTTCACCCAGAGCCTCTTCCTCGGGGAAGAGCAGGCGACATGCAAAGCTGCTCTCAGAACCTCCATCCTGCCCGAGGACATTCCAGCCTCCTGCAGGGCAATCCAACAGCATCATGTCCCCGAGGGGCCGCGTTTGGCCTTTTAACTGAACAGTGTGGAAGGGGAGTGGGAGAAATTCTGCAAAGCTGGCAGTAAAATCTGTTAAGTCAGTAAAAGAATTATTTACAGATCACAAAACAGGATTTAGAACGGCCTTTGGACGTTACATTTTTATTAGATAGCTTATAATTGCCATTACAATGATGGAGGCACAGTTTAAAATAGGAAGCGTGAGACTACATGTTTCTAGACATAAAGAAATGTCACAGCACTGAATGACCATTCTATGACAGCTTCACTTCTCCAGTCTTCGTACCAAAATTGAATTAAAAAAAACCCTCAAGTTTTAACAATTCCATTGGAAGTTCTAAGCAAAAAAAATAAGTTTTTAATAAATAGAAACGCTTGTTTCCTTTGTGTTTTGTCAGCTTCACATTCTTTTTCTTATAAAATTTCAAGAGTTGACTCTTAAAAGTTCATTGGTAAGATTCAAAAAGCAATTTTTAAAGCCTCAAGCATACATACTTTGTTTTTTAAATAGAGCACAGGTTTTATAAATAGCTAGTTACAGAAAACAATAAAATAGACAAACTAGGAATACAATTTCATTTGTAACTGTGTGTTTTCAAGTGATATTTTAAATTTCTGAATCCAAACTGTCTCCAACAGGAGGAACATATATTTACACATTAAAACATTTACATTCGGGAAAACACTGAGCTCCCACATGATTTCACTTGCACTGTACATTCCAACTGAAAAATATTTTGGTTCTTCAACATAAAGCACCTTATATAGTCTTTTCATCACATGATAAACATTCTGCAAGACAATATCACACCTTTGGGGGAGTGTTGGGCAGACAACATGTTTTCAAACATCTGGACTCTGAATTTCTTCATCAGCACCACATTACTCAAACACACTGCGTACAAAATTCAGAAGGCAAGCCCAGACAGATTTTCCTGAAGAGGAAGACGGGACTGAAGGGGACCTCCTGGGTCAGCAGGCCCTGCCCACTGCTTTTGCTGGCACCACTTCATACAAGCCTCTTCAGAAACAGCAGAGCTATTTGCTTTCTGCCCGAGCTGGCTCTGACAGAAGCTGGCTGGGACCCTAACAGCTGTCCTAGTTCAAAAGTTTCACCTCAATTCAAGCCAGATTTAGCACCTCAGACCCATTCGTTCTGGACTAACATTGGTCTCAGCTTCATTATTTCCCCTCGCTAGAGCTTGCTGTCCCTTTCCCTCTCAGCCAGCACTTTACTGCTCCTTATTCCCCGATCATCATCTCTGCACCTCACTCAGTATCCCGGTGTTGAAGAGCAGCTTTATTTTGCTGTCACTGGATCAAATGTGGGCTTGCACAGAGAACAGAAAAGCCTAGAAAAACATCTGTACTGGGAAGGAGCTGGTGATAAAGCCAGCTCCACCATAAACATTCAACCCCTGCACAGTTTGAACAACAAAAGGTTGAAGCCAAAGTGCTCTAAAAATATATTTGGAAATAATTCAACAAATTCTTCATGCTGCTTTATCTACCAACCAGGATTTAACCCTAAACTAACTCTACTTGCTGCAGTAAGAGCATCATGTCTGTCATCACATGCCATATATACCATCATCAGCACCTGCAGTAGCAACACTCCCTCTGAAAGCGTTCTAGGATCTGCCTGGGGTCTGCACTGCTCTGTTAAGACCAGCACAATCCAGACAGAAACATGTAGAACACTTCCTTCCATCTGCAGAATCTTGCCAAGACCACCACCGAGAATGAGGGTGGATAAAGAAGAAACTGAAATCTTTGGAAATGGTTTGCATGGCCACGAAGCACTAAAAAAAAAAAAACAAACCCATCACAAGACGACTGAACAGTTTTTTGGTAACACTCTGCTTTGTAAGAGACAGCTTTGCTGCTGAAAACTGAGAACATCACCTTACGGCATGGCTTGGCAGTGATGGATCAGCATTTCTTAACTCTACAATATATACATACAGCTACAGGCTAATTAAAAATAATCTACATTCACATAGAGACATTAAGAACCTAAATCCTGCCACAGTACTCCTCTGTTTCTTAGACTAGCAGCAGCAACAAATGACGATGTTCTCCTCGCTGCAATGTAACACAAGCACTGATTTACCAATGTGTTTCACAGCACAACTCTTGTGTTTTCTTACACGGGTATTTTTCTGGTAGTTCTCAGATAAAATGCAAAAGCTTTTTACTTACGACTTCTTACACACACACACTCTAGGCACTGACATCAGACTGCCAGTTACAAACTAGGACATTACAGAGACCTCTGGATCATTCTCCAAACTAAGTACTTCTCTTCTACAAGCACATACTGCAACTACGTGTTTACACCATGGGCTGTATTTCATCAGGTAACTCAACATTATCAAACCTCCTAATCGCTTTGGACAGCCACCTCAGCAGAGCACTTAAAGGAAGTTTATTACGTTACAAACAGGTAGCCAGCTACTGGGTGACGAACACCTTTATTTTTCCTTGAGAACATTGTTAATATTTGTGATTTAATGATCAAAACCTGCATTTTGGTATTTCAGAAATGATGACTGCCTTCATTGACAAAGCCTGGATCTGAACATCCCAAGCAAAGGAGGTTTGGATTGATCTGTGGAGTGGATTCTGGACCATCCCTGGTTTACAGGCTCTCATCTTTACCAGCAACTGATGTTAGTGCAGGATCTGACACAAAATCAATCCTTTAATGGTTGTTAGATATCTGCAGAGACCGAGCTGTAAAGATTTTAACATCAGTCTGCACGACACCGCTCCAACCTACTCTGGTTCATTTAAGGAGTGTCAGAGGATACTGGCAGTGAGCACAAACTCCATCACTGCCACTTTAACAGCTGAACATTTCAGCTAATAGCACATCAATTTCATATCGCCTTCAGATGCTCCAGGAGTTCTTGGCTTAGGAGAGGTTGGGAATGAGCAAATCTCCCAACCCATCCAACCTTCCAGCAGACAGTCTCAGTAATGGGAGTGTACTGGGGCACGGATGTAGGGTTAGATGTGGGTATGACCTTAGAAAGCAACCCCAAAACCTCTCGGTGATCTCTGCCTTGCAGGAATCCAGACCACAAACGGAGAGAGGATTTGAAGCCAGGAGGGTGAAAAGCTGGAACTAGGGCTGTGTGTGAAAAGAAAAGGCATTTGAGAGGAACCACGTCTGGTAGAAGGCAGGATACGGAAACAAGAGGGGCCCTGGAAGTTCTGAGGTAAGGCACATCTATCTGCAAACACAGCACCGTCCATGTTTGGCAGACGTGGTAATATATAACTTTTTAACACAGTACTAGACTACACACAACAGAGCCTGGTCTAAGGCTGGGCAGTAACTTTCTGGTTCTTTCGTTTCCTTAATTGCATTTTGATATTTTGCCAAAAAAAAAAGCTACACTGCAACCTTCATGGAATGGTACCACGGCTGCTCTGTTTGCAAGCATTAACAGCCCCAGCACTTTTTTTTTTTTTGGCAAGTTTAGTTTAAAAAAGAAAAGAGACCCTGGAAAGTCACTGTAAAAACTAGATTTCTAAGTTCAAGAAGAAATACCTCTGAAAAGACCTCCAGAAATCATCGGTACATGGACAGGCTTCTAGACAGCTGTTTTGGCTGAGTTTTTTTTTTTTTTGCTTAGTGGGGTGGGAGGGGCGAGTCTTTCATAACGCTGTGTCATCATCTTCTCCAAAATCTCCCACCAAAAGCGAATGCTTATCTGGCTCATTCAGAACTACGCTGTTCACCGAGCGCTTGTCTGAGAAGAGAGAATTTATAGAGGCTCTACTGTAATTGATGATTCGATCCATTAAGCTCAGTTTAGGAGAGCCTGTCCCAGTCTCATCAATTCCGATGTGGACACTGATTTCCGACGGGCTCTTGTGCCTCATTTGGCCACGAGCCCGGAACTCGAGTTTCTCAGAACTTGGTTTCTGGTACCTAAGGAAGAAAAAACCAAAAGATGACAATACATCTCCGGCTGAAGTGAAGTACGCTAAAATGTGGAAAGAAACCAGCCTACGTGCGATGATCAAGAACGAGCCAGCAACATTTACAATTTGATTGAAGGCACAGTGATCAAAGTTTCAGATTTTCTAAGGCTACTACATAACCAGAAGCTAATTCAGCGCTTTTTGGCCAGGACACAGAACAGACAAAGCTGACACGCAGCACTCAGTGTTGAACTGCTTCAGTGGTGCCGAGCATCTGCACAACGTATCGGCAAACTGTATCTGCTGAGAGGGGACCACTGTCGCTGTCACTGCCCGGCTCTTCTACTCATCTTCTTTGGAACCTCATGTGTTAACTGAGCAGCAAAAGGTACCATCCCCAGCCCAGTGCTGCACCACTCCTGACTGTGGGGTGAGGAACAATAACCCAGGGACAAATGCAGCAGCTGGGTTTACTTACTGTGACAATCCCTGGTGTCAGTGTAGCATTTACAGCTGCGTTGACTCAGAGGTCAACAGGTTCTGACACAATTTCTCACAAACATACAAGGCCACTAAGGGATTTTCTGTTTTGAACACACTTCTGATTTGTGCATTTCTCTTCACATCAGAAATGATCTTTTTAAACGCTACTGTCTGAAGCGCTTTGGACCTACTCACTCCTTAGCAAAGAACAAAACCAGTGGCTGCTGAACACAGACCTGCCTGAACTGCTCTTCAGAAAGCCTTGAAATCTCTCTAGTCCCACACTTACTTTCCACTGCTCAAAGTGAAACATCTGAGCTTCGAATCTGAATTACAAACTGCATGATTGTTGATACTCACATCTTCAATAGCAAAGAAGAAAGCACCACAGAAACCGAGGAGGCAGCCATGGCTGCAGACCCCATCCAGGGCTGCAAAACCAAACCAACGGGCAGGAAGACACCTGGAAAAAGAAACCAGCAGCAAGTTCAGAGCAGGAACGCGGCATTATTCATCTATTAACATGTACAATTTCTCAAGGACTGTCTAATTTTAGTTGGATTTCAGTATGTTAATAAATAGGATTTTAGTTTAGTTTTAACTGACAAATCTTTAATACAAACATTTGTGTTCTGTCTCAGCTAGGACCTACAGGTGAATATGGCTGGATGTGTCACTTGGGCACTCTGAAATTCAGAGGTAGGCATAGTCTTGCCTGCCTTGCAATGAACTGCTTGTTCACAGGATCAGGCTCATTCCATAAATCTTTTATCTCAAAGTTATTTTGATGTGCTGAGCATACCCATAACAGCCCCAATGTAGGAAGAGGAGAGCTCACAAACGCACCCCTGCAACATCCCCAGGAAGAGAGCTCTGCACTTACTGACAGAAATACAGAAAATTCCACAAAATAGTAAATCACTGGAGTTTTCTACTCCCTAAGCACAACCTTGTTACTGCAGGGAAACATTCACATACCAGCAGCGATGGGAACTCCAATGAGATTATAAATCAGAGCAAAGACAAAGTTGATCCGGATCCTTTTCACGGTTTTCCTTGATAAATCTATACTTGCTACCACATCCATCAGGTCATCCTGCAAGTGAGTATGTTTATTGGAGAAGTCAAAGAAAGGAAAAAAGCATACACACGGGGTCATCATACTCCTAGTTCAAAGCCAATCACCATACCCTGGATGGAACAGACTATGTAGTAGGTACTCTGCAGGCTGCTCTGGCTTGTCTGTGTAGAGCCCACTCAATCAGTGCCAATCTTATTCCAGAGGTCAGCGTAATCCCATCAGCGCACAGCGCCATGCCGTGCGGCTCTACACAATGACCACTGTTTCTGTCAGGGTGTTGCTGATATGTAGGAGGAAGCAACTATAACCTTGGAGGTACTGTGCTGTGTTACTGAAATATAATTTATGTTTGCCAAAGGTCAGGGCAATTTTTCTTCCTTTGCCCACCCTCAAACTTCAATTACCCCCAAACCTGTAGTACCAAGAAAACAGGGAAGTTTCCTTCATAGGATAATTACAACACCACCAAAGAAACATGAAGAAGGTTGTTCACCTCAGCAGTGGCCTGAATCATTCAGGACATCCTGGGCCTTCTAACCCTTTACCATCTCATTTTAACGAGCTGCTCTTAGTTCTTACCCTAATTAGAACCACATCAGCTGCCTCAATGGCCACATCGGTACCCGTGCCAATAGCAATGCCCACGTTGGCCATAGCGAGAGCCGGGGAATCGTTGATACCATCTCCAACCATGGCCACCCGTTTTCCTTCGTCTTGTAACTGTTTCACTTTGGCTACTTTGTGGGAGGGAAGAACCTCTGCGAACACTTTGGTGATGCCAACCTAAAAGGAAGAAAGCAGAAAACTGTCTCTCAGCTTTTCTACCAGCTATTAAAGCTGTTGCCTTTAAGAACATGACTAGGGAGGTTGAAACGCATGTTTTCACTCATGAGCTAAAGACCAAACCCATCTGAGATGAGAATAGCTCTGAATTCAAAGCTGATGCTGCTTCCACTCAAAACGGTTTCTTTTGATCCCCCCTCATTCTGAATTTGTTGACATTACCATTTTTCACAGCAGACCAGTTCCCCACCAGCCACAAGCCGTATCAACACGACACAACATGCTTCCCGTCAGCGCATTGAAGCAAGCTTCAAACCCAAAACACACAGGTCAGAGCTTACCTGAGAGGCAATAGACCTTGCTGTTTTGCTGTTGTCACCGGTCATCAGGACAACTTCTAATCCCATACTCTTCAATGTGTGGACTGCCAGCTCAGCCTCTGGCTTCACAGTATCAGCAATAGCTATCAAGCCACAAAGCTCTCCTGAAAGAACAGAAAGAAAGTGTTTGTAATAAAGATCTTTATTGCTTTAGGAAAAAAGCTAACTTTTTTTTTCCCAGTAAGACCAATTCCAGCAACAGTAACATCAGCAGTGAAGAGCAGAATGATAACAGGTATCAGAGCAGGAATGTTTAGGGCAATACAGAGCATGGACTGTCCAATGACCCCAGAATTCCTGCTTTCCCCTCTCTTTCCCTTTGCTCTCTTTGAAGTCTTTGCATTATGTCCAACTCTCCTGTCATCAAGGAAGGCAGGAAGAGGTTTCTCTCTCATACGAAAGTGTTACAAAACTAACTAATGACCTCTTCTCATCCCATTATTCTGCTTCAGGTAGAATTGGTATTGCATTACTACTTTCTATTTAAATAGGGACAGATCAGCCCTGAATAAAAAGAGACAGCACAGAACTTACCATCGACCGCTGCTAGAACCGCTGTGCGTCCTCTCCGCTCATGTTCCATCATGGCTCTATCAACTTCATTTTTAACAAGGAGGCCATTTCTGTTCATCCATTCCCGGTTCCCAATGAGAACAGAGTATTTCTGAGAAGTCCTAGCAGCTGAAGGAAGAAAATCCAATCCTACCATTACACGGGTAACCAGGAAGGTTCCCTGCAGCTCATCCTATCCAGGTTCTCCCCTTATGCACTGAAGTATCATTACAGAGAGCAAGTCTCTCAATACTTTCTGCCCTACCAATCTTCTCACGTGCTCTTGACAAGGATGCTAATGTTTCTTCAGTAATGGGTAGTTACCTTGTCGGTGGATGAAGAATCACAGGTCAAAGGACAGTAAAGGGCCAAGTCCCTTCCTCACTGCTTCTATGTAACAGCCTAATAGAGTTGAAAGCTCCATCAACGAGCTGTTCTTGACTGAAAACCAGTCAGTTGTGCAAATAAACATAATCTTGGCTAGCAAATGGCAGTGTGGGATGAAGCAAAGTGAAAACAGAGAGCGCTGAAAAACAATTCCTATATGATTTTTCAACACATAACATCAAATCGTATTTAATCAAAACGTCCTGAGTGATGTGTGAGCATGAAACAAACTAGTGACCAGTTATTTCATGTGTGCCTTGATGCCATCCCAGTTCTGCAGGGAAGAAAAAAGTTACCTCATTCCTAAGGACCCTAAAGACATAAAAGCAAAAATTATCCATTTTATTCTATAAACCAGAGCTATCTTACTTGGTAGTTCAGCATCAATAATCAAAGCAGGCTGCGCTGATTCGTCCATATTTTCCTCAATTTTCACAAGCGTTATATTTTTAATATTGTTTTCTTCAACCAGTTTATTTTTCCTGCAGAGTAACGCTTCAATATTGGAGACTTTACAACTGATGCCGCAGCCTGGAACTACCTGAAAATCTGTGCATGTCCCAAGGGTTTCTGAGTCCAGTTCCTAAAGAAAAAGGATGCAGACTGAGGAAATTCTTAAATATACAAAAGTGTGCCATATGCACAAACCACACAAACCAAAGTGCAGTCAAACCAACGCTAACAGGAGCTGAGAAATAATCGATCATCAAAGCATCACTTTGAACACCCATTGCATCTAATACAGTATGAAGTGATTTATGTGGCTCCACAATTTACAGCTTTTTGAATACACCTATTACTTTCTAAATAACACAATTGCTACATATTAAGTACTGCAAAAGAGGTTCTTCCATGGCATAAACCCCTCTTTTCCTGTACAAATAACTTACCTTTTTGCAGTATTTTGTTATTGCTACTCCCAGAGGATGCTCGCTGTTGCTCTCTGCAGTCCCCACTATCGCCAGCATTTTGTTGCGTGGTAGCTGGTTGCTCTCCGCTAGGAACTTCACCTGCGTCACTTCCGGAGTCCCATGAGTAATGGTACCTGTCTTGTCAAACACAACCACCTTTACCTGCAGCAAACCAGAAGATTTCATTCAGTGAGCAGAGCTTTAACATAGAGCTTCCTCAGAAAACCACCCAACGTGACCCACCTGACTACCTCACCCTGATCACACATCCCTTACCGACATATACTGAGGGACACACAACCATAACCATCTGCACAGGCAGCAACTAGTAAAACGCCTCCATCATGTACCAACAACCGCCATTCCTCACCTTATGTGCCATCTCCAGGGGCTCCCCTCCTTTGATGAGGATGCCGTTCTGAGCTCCTACCCCAGTACCAACCATCACAGCTGTCGGGGTGGCCAATCCCAGCGAGCAGGGGCACGCGATGCACAGGACTGTGATAGAGGCTTGGAAAGCAAAGCGGATTATCACTTCGGCTGCAGAAATGCTCTTATTGTAACCCTAGTGACAGAGGTTTGGTTTAGTCACAGAAGAAATCGAACAACACAACAATGTATTCAACTACACATTGCCTTTGATGTTAAAAAAATCTGCAAATATACAAGCTAAAGTACTAATATTAAAAAGTGCAGGCAAATTATGGAAAAGATTAATGACTAAATTAATGACTAATGAATAAGTTCTGTTCTATACTGCGTACACCTGCCACCTGCTTTATTTATAGGATCTTTTCCTAAATAAGGACCCACGTGCTATGGTAACTCAGGCTCTGATATAACAAAAGATACTCTACCAACAATAATTACAATAACAAAGGAAGGGGATATGAAGATTGCTTTCCTGGAAACTAATAAATTCCAATCAGAAATAGTCATGAACCAAGAAACCTGTCATCAAAGCAACCCTGAGGAGGATCCCGATCCTCCTTCAGCGTCCACAATGAAGACAAACTCCACCAGTTTCAAAGATGAATTTACACAGAGCCACTCTAACAAAACTAGATGCAGAATTGGAGCTTGTGACACGAGGGACTACTTCTCCCCACAGAGAAGGGATGGAAATTGGGAATTTCTGATGTTTAGTATTTACTTTTTTTTTAACGCTAACTTTCAAGAGTTGATTAGTTAATGCAGATTCTCTTTAAGTATAAATGTAGAAGTGATACAGGGTTAAAAACTATATAACAAGAAAAACATAATAACCACAATAATAAAATCACTAGTCAGCAGCTGCCTGCAAGGATAATTCAGAAAGGGAACAGCTGCAGTCTAATAGGCTTGTAGGATAACTATTTTTAACGTATTTCAGAAGGTGTTTAAGGAGACTTACTCACCTGAAAGTACTTTTCTACTATTTCAAAATCCAGAAATCCAATTACAATCCAGGCAAAAAGGGTAACCACAGAGACAGCCACAATAGAAGGAACGAAGTAGCCGCTGAGTTTGTCTGCAAATTGCTGGATAGGAGCCTGGGAAGGAGAAACACGTCAGCTCCAGTGGCATTACGTTTACTCTCTCCTGTGCCTTCAGACACAATCACAGCTTCTGACTGCAGCACATTCTGCATACCACACTTCATAATTACATATTTAATTAATAAGATGGTGACACTTGGAACAGTAGACTGTATCAAAGCCCTTATTCAGCAAGACACCTCATTATGCAACGGCAATTCAAAACTAAACAACCTTACTCACTCTTCAGATGGTTTGGTATGCTGCAACCTAAACAATACGGCAAGCCCCAAATGCTTACTTTGATAACACTCTACCTTTGAGGTCTGGGCCTCCTCCACAAGTTTAACAATCTGGGAAAGAGTTGTATCAGCTCCGACGTGGGTTGCCGAGATCAGCAGCGATCCATTCTGATTAATAGATCCCGCAATAACTGAATTGCCAGGTTTTTTAGTCACGGGCATCGCTTCACCTAAGGGAAGACCAACAACAGAGTCCAAGGTGTATTTCTCAGCAATTTTACAATAGCTACTGACTCCTAACATGCAGTTAGCAGAGTGAGGAGAACATCAGCCTCGACTTCCCTTCTTCAGCTTTGTTTGAAGGGAAAGAAAAATATTTTTACACTTGCAAAAAGCAAACGCTTACCAGTGATAAGGGATTCATCTACCATAGAATGTCCTTCAATAACGCGACCATCCACTGGGAATTTGCCTCCTGGGATCACTTTGACAATGTCACCTCGTTGAACCAGTTCGACATCAACTTGCTCTTCACTGGAATGATGTTTTCAATGAAAGACTGTTAACTGAAGTTACCCAGCAAAAGGAGTTCTCACTACAGCCAAAGTGTAATCCCAGTGGTTGACATTGCTAATGTATACAGAAATTGCCAGAAGAAAGGCCATTTTAAAGAGCGCTACAATTATTTTATCCTTGTCTTATTTACATTCCAGTGGAGAAAAATCCACTAATTTTTTTTTCCACAGCACAAATTAGCAACATTCCAATAAAACAAGTCAGATCAGTGTTAATTTTTCTGCAGTTTAACATTTGTACCTGGCAAATCTGCCAGCAAATCTCAAGTTATTTGCTTTATAGCTCTACAGAATGGCTACACTTGTCTGTGAACTAAGCATATTATCAACAGAAAAGGAACAACAGAAAAAGCAAAGGACTATACCTTAAAAGAATGTTATCAGGGCCCAAGGTAACAATAGTAGCTTCAGTAGCTTGTAATGAAATGAGTCTTGCCAGTGCTTCTGATGTTTTACCCTAGAACAATAATTTTCATGTTTTTCTGACTGTGCTATTGAAAAAAACCACCGGGTAAATGACAACTGTGTATGTTGCCACTGACCCTGTTAAGAACACACTTTCTGCAGACAGACACAGAGTCATCTCAGTTTCACTAGTTCAGTTACTGAAGGTGGTTTCACAACAAAGAAGGTTAAAAGAACCTAACAAAGCTTTTTCGAGGTGTTTTTTTTTTGTTAGAGATACACAACGTTCTGAAACGGTTCTTAGTGTCGCGCAATTTGTGGATATCACGGGCTTTTACTTCCCTTACCTTTGCAATGTGCTCTAGCCACCGGCCCAAGGAGATGAACACGAACAGCATCGGAGGAGTGTCAAAGAAAGTCACAGGGTTTACTCTGGCTTTCTCAGCCATTGCAACCAGGAGAATAACAAAGGAGTAGGCGAATGCAATGGAGGTTGCCAAAACAATGAGCACGTCCATATTTGCAGTTTTGTGCTTCAGTGCTTTGTATGCCTGTATGTAGAAGTGCCAGCCTCCAAAGATCTGCATGGGACAAAAGCATCGGTTATGTTTTACACAGGCATTTGTAACACGCAGCAGCAGCATTTCCATGAGAGAGGGAGACACCCATGTTATTTGGGTTATTTGCTTTCTCCATCTCCTCCTGAAGAGCTTCTTCAGCTCTTCTCACCCCCCGGCAGTTCCACCAGCTCCTCCCCGTGCCCACCCATGCAGCCAGATCCCTAGCACCACTTGTTCTGGCAACAGCAGAGCACGTAACCACCTGTAAATCATTCTGAACCAGCATAACTACCATCACTTTTTAAATTTAATTTCTTCACTGCCTTCCATTTTGAGCATTTAAGTCCAACAAACTTACCACTTACCTGTACAGGGATGCAGAGTAAAAACGACAGAAAATTCATAACAGACAATCCTGGCAGGAGCTGGTACTCCAGGAACATAGAGGAGTGAAGGGCCTCCATTTCCTCAAGGCTCATGTTGTGATGTGCGCGAGCATCTGAGAGTTGGCTGTCCATAATCATCATATAAATCATCAGCCCCATGACAGGAAGACAGAAAACGAGACTCACCACAAAAGACCTTTTCCACCTCAGATTTAAAAAAAAAAAAAAAAAACCAGAAAAAAAAGAAAAGTGTATTTATCTTGCAGTCAAGTACTGGGTAACATTTTAGGTCTGCACGGTCACAAAAAAAATCTCGTCACTTTACTGTTGATTAAGAAAGAAGAATCACAGATGTTTATAGAATCTCTGTACGTTCAGGAATACTTACTGCCTTATCTCCTGCTTGTGATCAAGATGACTAGCAGATCTGTCTTTTTTGACTAACGAAGTAGTGAAACCTAAATCCTAAGGAAAAAGCATAACGAAAAAAAGAGAACAGTCGATTTTTAAAGACACTTTGTGCTCATAAGAAGTTATTGCCAAATCATTTTATGTGCCAGACTTAAATTTGATTTATTAACATTTCTGATACGATTGTTACTAGTTTTAGTAAGAAAAGCAATCTGATGTAGACATTAAAATGATATTCCAAAATGGTTATTCCTGAAACACAGAAGTAGAGAAATGGAGGGAGAAAGCCAAGAAAGTTATTTCACCTCTCTCCCGCTACAGTACTCACGGAGTACACTGGAGAAAAGGAGGCTCAGGGGAGACCTTATTGCTCTCTACAATTGTAGTGAGGTGGGGGTTGGACTCTTCTCCCATATGACAAGTGATAGGACTAGAGGAAACGGCCTCAAGTTGTGCCAGGGAAGGTTTAGGTTGGGTATTAGGAAGAATTTCTTCACCGAAAGGGTTGTGAAGCACTGGCCCAGGCTGTTCAGGGAGGTGGTGGAGTCCCCACCCCTGGAAGTGTTCAAAAGCCGTGTGGATGTGGCACTGAGTGACATGGTTTGGGGACCCTGGCAGTGCAGGGTGTATGGTTGGACTCGACGATCTTAAAGGTCTCTTCCAGCCAGATGATTCTGTGATATGCTCTACTTTTCTTCAACCCTACCACAGCCGGACTTCACTCCTATTTCTGTTTAAAAACTGAGGCAAAGTCATAACAGAGCATTGCTTTTGAGCCAGAACACACAGATTAACTGCAGAGACCTGCACTAAGACAACAGCAGGTATTTTATGAGGCTTGGTGCCTTCTTGAAACTTACCTTTATCACTTGTATAACATCTCGAGGGCCTATAATCTCAGGGTCGTATTTAATGTGTGCTTTGTTGGTTGCAAGAGCTACTGAGCAATATAAAACACCATTTGTCTTCATGAGGGTGGATTCTATTTTGTGTACACAAGAAGCACATGTCATTCCTCTCACCTGTAAAATAAAGGTTCCTTCCTGTCATCAAAACCACAGGTTACTCAGTAAATCCATCTCAAAAAGTAAGAAAAGAAAAAGCACTTATGACTCTCCTGAATTACTTGTTGCCTATTTCTGGGGTTTGAAGCAGCGAGATGGAGCTCTCTAGTTAAGGATGAGAGCACTACAGAGGAAGCATAGCAGAGTCGAGGTTATTAAGCTCTGCTAAAGCTCTGCTAGCTCTTCAAGCTCAGAGCTCGGGTACACAGAGCTAGACTCACCTACAAGAAGAAAAAAAACAAAGAGAGGCCATTTCTGCGATAGGGAGAGTAATCAAAAAACCACAGGAATATTTCTCATATTTCTGACTTCAGAGCAGTAGCAGTGAGCCAGCAGAGTTTGCAGGACAAGATACAGTTTGTGATACATACCTGATGAGCTCACACTATTTTTCTGTAAATTAAGCTCTATTATATGATTAATATTTTTGGAAGTGGACATCTACACAAGCACATCCAACAGATAAAACTGATAAAGCAGCTGTGGTGGGTTTTAACTACTAGCTTACAACAAGTTCCAGAACTCCGTCTCCTTCACCACAGTTTTCCATCACGGTTGCTCCAAATCCCAGTTCCCGTATGAGCTCTGCAATAGCTGAAGGGTGTATGACGGCAGGATTATATCTCACTTCTGCCTTCCCTGCCATTAGGGCGACAAGTATTGAATGTATCCCTAGAAAAAGAAAGGTGTGAAGGGCAAATCATGTTTAATTACAAACACTCAAGCTATGCTATGTGAAAAGATGATCTATTTTTACTTAAAAGAGGTTCTTCAAAAATAAGCTCTGCATATTTTTCAGATCTGCATTTACCATGTCTAAACGCCTTTTCTTCAAGAAAGAACATGTATGAGAAAGGGTAGATCTAAGAACGTGCAATCCTACTGTACACAAATTAAAAGGATTTACATTTATCCATTTTCTAGGATGAAAAAAATTCAATTCCAGGTTAACATGGAACACATCCATGTTCATTACAATAATTAAACACAGTCTACATTAATGACTCCTCATTACATCGTAGTTGTGCAACTTTGTGTTCCTGCAAATATAATTATCACACCCAGAGAAGACAGACCTAGCTGTCCTGACTCGCAGAGCTAAAATTAACTTAGGACTCTTTAATCCATATTAATACTGTCCCTCTCTACTAGCTCCCCTCCTAGAGGCGCATTTGCTCCTGCCTTTAAGTTGCAGACCTGGGCACATCCCTCCAGTAGAAAAGATGTGTTTCAGTTTCAAAAGGATCCATCTTTGATCCTTGTCTTCTCTTTGGAGCACCCCAACTCCCACCTTTGTGCAGGCACCCTCTAGCCAGCGTGCCCAAAGCAGCAAGAACGACATTGTTTTCATCCTGTGAACCAGCCACGAGCAGCCACTGTTCTCACCCGCGGAACACACCAGCAATGGCACCTCTCTTAGCAAGCCACCCATTAAAAACGCTGTTCTAAAGCTAGATGGGTTGTCTAAAAGAAACACTTCTAAACTGAACAGCATACACTGACGGGTGTCTCACCATCTTCTCTCCGCAGATTTCTCTCGATGTTGGCTACACACGAGGCACATGTCATTCCCGTGACCTGGACATAGCACTTGGATATAGTCTTTGTCTCTTGTCTAAGAAGGTGAGTTGGTGACACCTTGGAGGGAGGCTCAGTTTTCTGAGATTCTAGCTGCGCTTCGGCTGAGGGCTGAGCTGTTGCCACAGGTCGCTCTGCCTTTGCTGAAAAGGAGATTGTGATTTATGACATTACAAATAGCCATTGGGATGAGGTAGGACCTGTACTGCCCCAGCCACAAACACACGTTGCGGGATTTAGACCAAAACCAGTAATTGTACACGCCCTGTCAATCACATTCATCCATCTCTCTGTCAATTAAGAGTAAGCAACAGAAAACAAGACAAAGGCTTGGGCCACTGAGTAACTTACTGTTTTGTCACTATTTTCCCTTTTGCTTTTCCTCCGTCTGTCTGTTCTGTTGCACATCCTTTGTCCTCTCCTGTAGGTTGTAAGCTAAACCTCTGCACTGCAACCTTAGTTTTACACACAATTTTATTGACTTCACCTGGGGCATAAAGCTGAAAGTGGATGTTTTGTAAGCAAAGTCAGTGTTTTTCACTTGAGAGAAGGGATCTCAAACTGCAGACAGCTGCTTCTTACAGCAGTTCAGGAGATGCTATGGTTACACAGTATGAAAGGGGCACCTGACCACTTCTTCGGTATTGCCATAAAATAATTCACTTACTGTATTTCTCAGAATATAATCTTACTGAATCATGAAATGGAGCTTCCCTGTCCGCTCAGGAAGCCTCTCTGCCTATTAATATACGCCTATGTTCTCACCATAAGTCTTCTGCATTCTACCATCTAGCCATCTGCTCCCACTGTGCAATTACTTTTAGTGTACCAGTCACCACAGTAAGCAGCTATACTGGTTTTGGCTGGGACAGGGTTCATTTTCTTCACAGTAGCTCCTATGGTGCTATCTCTTGGATCTGTGACCATTCCTGCACACATACATTTAACTGTCTCATCAACAGTGAAGATACAAAGCTTCTCTTGGCAAGCACAAAGAATATGTCTACTCTAAATTTCACCTCGGGTGGTAGCAAATCCTGAAGAGAACTCCACAATCCTTTTAAATTTAGAAGTTTACTGTGTTGTTACCTGATAAAGACGCATCAAATCCCATATCCTCTATGGAGGATTGCAAGTCTTCTGGGCACGTTTGCAGAGGGTCGTATTCTATAGTCCCATTACAATTTGCAAGAGAGACCTGAATGGATTTCACACCTGCCTTTTGGGACAGGACTCCCTCGATGGACTGCACACAGGAGTTACACGTCATCCCCTCAATATTTATCACAACAACTTGAGTAAGCGGCTGGCTGGCAGCCTTGAAAGCTGCGTGAGGAGACTTCAGTGGAGACACCAGCGTGGGGAAAAGTGCTGTGTGTTCATATTGCTCAGGAAGGGTGACTTTAAACGTCTCTGGAGACACCGCCTCTATGGCTCTCCGCAGCATGTCCGTGCTAATGGTGTTTGGGTTATAGTTTATAAGAGCAGATTTCTTCTCTAGTGAAACCACCACACTGGACACTGATGGGAGTGCTGATATGGTACTCTGAATATTGTGGACACACGAACTGCAGTGCATGCCATCGACTCTGAAGACAACTGTCTTTGTATCAGTCATATTGGGGTATTCTTTTGGTGCCGTCTCCGAGCCTTTGGTCTGAGCATTCCTCAGCCTTTCCAGGTCAACGGCACTGAGCTTGAGGGGCCTCGGCTGCTTTTTGATAGACGCTGCGAAACCCGCAGCTTCAATCTGATGTTTTATTTCTTCTGCTGTAATGAGATGAGGCTGGTAGACAACGACAGCCTCCTGATTGTCCAGGGACACTGAAAATTAATCAGTAAATGTAAGTGTGCATTACTGCCCTAAGCATAATGAGCACGTTGCCCTAAGTCAAGAGGTCTTGTCAAAGCTTTCCAAGAGTGCTTCAAATGCTCAGAAATGTAACTCCAGTGGAAAGGAGATTTAATTGGTTTAGTAAACATCAAACAATTTACTTCAACTATTTTTTGTCTAGTACTACAACAATTTTCAACTCCTCTTTTCCTCAATTTTTTGCCCTTTCCCCAGGACTTTCACAGATAGCATTACTATTTCTTACTTATTTATCCTTTTCTCAGGAGTCAGTAGCAATACATTTATGCCAAAGCTATTTATACAGATAATTTTGTCTTGCCTTTTAGATACAATCACACATATGCCAGTATTAATTTTTAATTGAACAGAAAATGTAAACAAATATTAATTACAATACAAATGATGACATTTGGTATTAGAGATTTCTATAACTGGTAGTACCAGTATGGAACACAACTACTCCAGGCTCCCTACCAAAATACAGAGCAACCACTGAATACTGTCACACATGGAACAGCCTCATCATAATTTGGATGCCTTTCTTCACTTTCAGTGCAAATTAAACATGTAGCTAAAGAGTCACCCTAAGCCATCTAAACTAACCCCAGGACATCTATCTCCCCATGCCAGAGGACAGCATGGTCAACCTCAATTCACATGAAAATACCCTCAGGTTTTACCTCTAATCCGCTGAATTCCCTGCAGTTTGCTGATCTTCCCCTCGATGGTGCTGGTGCAGGAGTGACAGGTCATCCCCGTTACTTTCAGGCGCAGCACAGTGCTACCTGCTTGGGACCAGCTGGACTCTTCACAAGTTCCAGGCAGTACCTCTGGCACAGAGCTATTTAACTCTACTCCTGGGACCATATGGGTGATCTGCTTGCCATTTATAAGGGAAGAAATGAAAGTCACCACCGCAGTTTTTTGATCAGAGGACAGTTTAACATCCATGATACCTTTGTTCTTCAGTAGCATACTACAAATCTGTTTAGGTGTTAAAGCTGACTGAGTAGGAATTGTCAGAAAAATAGTGTCAGATAGAACAGGCTGTGGGTTTGAATCAGCCAGCGTAGCATCAAATCCCATGTCATATATCGCTTCCTGCAGCGTCACTGGAGTCTGCAGTTTTGAGTCATAAAGGATGACTGCATTCTTATCCTCTAGAGACACCTTGCAAGGGAGAAAAACACCACAGTTTAGCAAACTCAATACTAAGAGATGAGAACTAACATCCTCCGTGGGACTAGAAACACCTTTTACTTGCATATATTAGCAATACTTGTCCAGTGTAATTTTATCCATCACTACTCACCTTGCAGAGTAAAGCCATACCAACAGCCACCACAAAGGAGCTTCTGCTCATCTGTGTTATAACACAGCTACAAAGAACAGAGTTTCCCACCGCCACCCCTACCAGAACCCTTTACGAGTCTGGCCACTTTTATTTATGACATCCAGACAGCATTGACACACTTAAAGAAACTTCCAGAGCCAAACTCTCTTGAATTATGATGACTAACCAAATTAAATCCCAAAAGCAAAACAGCCGACAGAAAAAAATTCTAATCACAGGCACAATTCTGCAGTTAGTAGTAATTACCCTCAGGCTACAAGGATGGAAGAAAACACTTGTTGAGAAAACTCACAGATTTAAGTAGCAGTGAAAGGAGGCTGGCGTTTCCAGGCTGTTACCTTGCTGTGAGCGATAAAGTGCACCAGGCTTCACAGAGCACAACCCAGTTTCAAAATTTGATATATGACAAACATTCACAAAGCTGTTTTTCCTCTCTCTGTAAATTTTGGAGATCCAGAGACGTCCTGATTCAGTACTAACCTTTCACACTGGATGGTACAAACATCCTCAATTTAATTTGCTCCCAACTGATGATATATCAAACACAATTATTGCAGTTTCCAAAAGGGAAAGCCAATGCCTGCCAGAGGCCCCACATATTATCATTCAATTCTATCTTTCCTCTGGGCAAAGGCACAATGTAAAGACCACAGTCATGATTGAATTAGACCAGTTAAACCATTTTAAGAACCACCTTTCTTCATTTCTGACCCAATTATGGGCCTTAGCAAAATGGACACGTATTGGTTTCATTGCAGTTGGAGGCAAATAACCTAAAGGCAGCTCTGTTTGTACCAGCTGTCTGACATTCAAGCCCCTTGCTGACATAACTCACAGCCACTAAACAAACCCGTTTTACTAGTCTCAGAGATTTTTTCCGAAACAAATGATCTGCCTAAATTCAAGTTCTGATGCTGTAATAAGGTTAATTACTAAATATGACTTCTTAAGTTTCTCATAGTCCTGTTCTACTCAGACTGTTTTTGTAATATATTTTCTTGCCAAGAGTAGTTTTAGAAACAGTATTCAGCTTTGGGATAAGGTATTTACTGTCTTAAAACCTAAATACAAAACTCTTAATACTGTTCTTTTAAAAACCTGCTTCATTCCTTATGTAGGAGACACTATGGTCTTCAATCAAGTTAAAGTCTCCTTCTCCTCTCTCAAGTCATCTGGACATTCTCAGCACAAATTAGGTCATAAAACTAACAAGAATTTCTCAACTTTTAAATTGTTTCCCTTATTAAAACAACCGTAAAACAATGCGTTGTGTGGGAATCTTCAGCTCACCCTGGAATACTCTAGTCTGAGATTTTGCCTGTGATAGAAAAAATACCAACAAAATATTGCTATGTTCCTCTGAGCTAAGAAAACGAAGGTTAAAATCAAGTCAGATCAAGGACGTCTTGATCAATGGCAAACCAAGTAGCTCTGTTAACACTTCAAGACTGCAGTTCTGCTGCTCCTTCTCTCATTTCTTCACGAAGAGTACAAAGAAAAGGAATCTTCCAATGCTTCAAAGAGCTAGCAAGACTTTCCTCTGTCACCTGGATTTCCTGCTACTCTTATTTCATGAACCTCAACAGAACAGCTTTATCTTTCACAGTGGGTCAACTACCACACGATATAGCTGGACACCTCAAGCCCACAAACACTTTTGAACCAGGGCAAGTGACCTGTGAGGTACCAGGTTGAAAGAAAAGGCTGAAGGCTGTGAGCAAATACTGATGTTTATTGAGTATAAGGGACAAGGACAGCTTGCTCCTTCCACCGGTGTAAGCTCCAGGCCTTCTGCTTTATCTTATTTTCAAATTTCCTGTTCTTGCCTTTGACTTCTCATTACTTCACCATACTGAAATAACTTGTAAAAACAGGCGCAAGCACTTGTTTTTCTCTTACACCAGAAATACACTAACACACCTCTAACATCAGCTTCCCGTGACACATACCAAATATGCACTTTCCACAGACCTTCCTCCCCTGGTGCACACTTTATCCTGGTTTCTCTTATCAAAACAAAGCTTTGTAAGAAACAGTAGGAGCGTTACTTACTTTAATGTCATGGATCCCATTCATCTTCCCAACGTGCTGCTCAATGGTTTGGACACAGGAATTGCACGTCATACCCTCCACACCGATGACTATGGATTTTGCCTCCATTGTGAAATTCTACTCAAGCCTTCTCATTGCTGTTGGCCAAAAACAATTAAGATATTTCACAATCATTTCACAACAACTGAAATCAAACCAGGCATTTAACAGACGATGTACTTGGCCCTATGTAACTCTAGCAGATGTCAAAATCTAAGCAAAGCTGAACAGGAAGGAGAACTTCAGGTATTTATTCCTATGAATTTTCAAAGAGGAAAAGCGTTGAGACATTTACTATTTGCACACTTATTTCCTCCCCTTACAAAATGCCCAGGACAATGAGTTAAATCTAAATGCTAATACATGCTGACATCTGAGACCTCATTATATTCTATTCCATTTCATCTCTAACACTCTGCCGCCCTTACGAGTGCTTCCTGGTAGAAATACTTTGGCTGAAACTTAAAAGAAATCCTTTTGTCACAATTTCCTCCTTCTGACAACATTAAATTAAGGAAAATTCATGACTAAGCAGCCTGAAAAATACTTGTTACACCTATAAAGTATGACTAGATGCACACAAGAGGTGTACAAATATTGCCAACTTAATCCTAGTTCTCCTTATGTGTTAATATTTCACCAAGTTCATAAGAAAATGAACGCTGAGTCAAAAAGATCTGCATGAGGCTGCGTAGCAACCCATGTATACTAGAGCAATGGCTTGAACGTGGAACACCCTGTTTCCTCACTCTGGCCACCCATCACTATATCTCTCTGTTTGTTCTCTCCCCGCCACGTTTTTAGACTCATATATACACACACATGTAATTCAAAGTTATCATGGACACGTTCTTTTCGGTGAGATGCTAACCAAGTTATGGATCACACCTTGTTTCAGAGAAGAATAATGGTTTTATTCTTAACCAATGCTCTGCTCCATCTATAAAACACCTTCTTACCAATTAGTGAAGAATTTTAGGATTTGACCATGCAAAAAATGGCACCCCCTCCTTCATCTACCCACAAAGTATTTAGAATACAAGAAACCAAAGGGCTCCGGCTTCTGTTCAGCTACTGTTGGTTTGGAATATCATCTAAAGCAGCTTCATCTTACCGAGAGCCTTCGCTTTGAACAAAGTGCGTAAAAGCTTTTTGTATCCCCTGCTCCACTATTTACTGGTTAACTCCTGTAGAAACTCCCCCTTTCTGTCCTCTGTCAGTACTGCCAGCCGTGTCTCGCAGCAGCACTGCCTTGTCTGGACATTAACGCCATCAATGAAGCAGTGGAGCCCTGGGAAAATCCTGCCGCTGCCGCAGCGCAGAACCGAGCACAGCAGGTTGGTGTGGAGGAGCACTGCTCAGTGACAGAGCAGGAGGGCCACAAAGGATAATTAAAAACAAAACGAGATTTGGGAACAGATGTTAAGTTCTTGTATGTTTTTTTCAGGTATAAATTTAGGGTTGTCTGTGTGCAACTTAAAATCCAAACGTTTCATTTCCTTCAAGAAAGTCAACTAGTGATCCTATTAAGTGAATGAAGCAACAGAAAGAGAAATAAATTCCAACAGCAATTTCTTCCTGACAAAAAGACAGTTCAACAGTGATCAGCACAAGGTGACCGAGAAACTCAGATTCATTTCTCGAAACCATTTTTTTAAAATGTGCTAACAGCAGCATTCATAAGTAAAATTCCTGAAGCAAGATGAAGTTTGACAAAGTCAAAGTTAAGTCGTTCATGAGCTCATGCTATCAAAAAAAAAAGTAAACCTTGAGAAGAGGAATTTACAACACTGGTAAAAACCCAGTCTCTCACTTTAACCCTCAGAACACCTCAGGAACTTCTAGTATCAGAGCCACCCCTGGCACCACAGCGTGATAGAGCCCTGTGCACCTCCGACACGCTTTGTGCCTGTGCCAGGGTCAGTAAGGACACACAACCGAGGAGCACACAGTGTTTCTGGCTAAGTGTACAACTTCAGCCTTCACCAAAGTTTTCTGTATATAATTACCTCTAATTTATAGCTGCTGAAACTAAAAGATGTCAAAGCAAGGCAAAAACCACCCAACACCAGGAACAGAATCTGTCGGATTTCACTACAGCCTTTGGACTGTATTAAATTTCTAAGTGGCTCAGCCCTACTTTATAGCTCATTTTATTTATGGCAGCAGAAAGACAAATTGCTAATTAAATTAAATGGAAAAAGGGCACTTGGCCCTAGAAGTCTGTCAAGATTTATGAAAAAGGGCAAAGGACAGCAAGAGAGGAAAAAGCTGTATCACCTCACCCCAGGGCTCTCCGAATGGGTTATAGCAGATCTGGTCCAAGGCGGAAGAAGGAGGTTTATTACTTTCCCTGGCAAACAGACACATTAGAAAGCAGGACTAGATATATGAGGCTTAATGGCCAGGGGAGAAACAGCACATCTGTAATAAATACCTCTCACAGACAGCTACGTGATACTTCAAACACGCTGTAACTCACCTTGCTCAAGACTTTAATGAGCCTTGCTGGGTCAGCAAACTTGGGGAACTACTCGGAGGGACTTTATTTCTAGAAGAAAAGGAAAAAGTATACATTGAAAACATGCTACTTCACTTCTAACAAGAGTTTTATAATACCTGAGACAAATTCATAACTAACACTTTTACTTGTTCGTGTCCTTCCACTACCTTCTCAGGTCAGATATAGGGAGAACGTGAATATTCCCCTGGAAAAATCACAGCAAATGTTAGGAACATCATAGGTTATAAACCCTTGTTAGTGAGGACACTAAGGCCAGTGGGGCTCCTCGTTCTTAAGCTTAGCCTCAAGATAAAGACAGAACAACCTGGAATGAATCATACAAGCGAAAATAAGAATAAACCAGTAAATGACACGTAACACCGGCTTCAGCCTTCCTGGCTCACCACCTTGGAAACAAAAAAAAGCTTCAGGTCTTCTCTCCACAACAAAATACACTACAATTATTAATTCCTAATCAAATTGTGTTTATGTTCACACAGTGCATCATAATATACACAACTAACCACACTCTCAAGCAGAAAAAAATATTTCTTGGTCTATTTACACCCACACAAACACAATTTGGCATATACAGAAGTACACAAACACCGTCTTTGGTGACTGCATAGAAGGTTTTAAGGAACTTTACACTAACAGTAATTACGTGCAAATTTCCAGAGACGCAACAGTTAAGCTGGGTTTGCTCTTGCTCATTTTCATAATGATTTTACCCCAAAGCACTGTAAACAACTATTTGCCCTTTTCTAGAGTATTTACACTGTTTTTAATGAAAACATTGGAAAAAACCTACTTGTACAATGAGCGCTGCCATCACAAAGCAAAACCCTAAGTAAAATATTCAGACGTACAGGTTCAGCAGCTACAATTCGAAAACAAGAACCTCAGTGAAGAGGCTGAAGACTTGTGTATCCCAACTCCCTCTGAGTCTTCCTCCGGAGATCACTGGTACTTTCTCCAGTCCACCAGCGAGCGCACACTTACTGTAGACCGAGAAGCAACCGGCTCTCACTTGTGGATGCCCAAGGCCAAGAGCAGCCTATTGCTCCCCGTGTGATGCCCCCACCCTGCCGGCACCGGCTGCACCCCGAAGAAGCCACGGGAGCGCTCATGGGGCTGCCCAGCCCCAGCGCTTGCCTAGCACTGGAAAAACAGGAAGGCAGGAGCAGCTTGCACAAAGCGAAGAGGATGGGCAGGAAATACCGTTCTGGATCCAGGGCTCTCCTCAGGGCAGCCTGTTTCTGAAACGCCGAGTCACCCCCGAGCCCACGCGAACGCCCCGGGATGAGCTACACGGCGCGGTTCGCCGTACAGCGCGGGGGTCCTCACCACGCTCCCTCTCCCCGCCGCAGCGGACCGCCCGGGGGGCTGGAGAGACCCGCGGCCGAGCCGAAGATGCTGTTGTCGGGTCCCCGGGCCGCTGAGGGACGGTCCCGCGCCTCAGGCAGCGGCCCGGCGGGACCTTCCCCCCGCTCGCGCAATGAGGGGACACGTAGCACCACGTCCCGCCGCTGCCGCTTTCACACCCTCCCCGGCCGCTCCGCCCCCGCTCTCGCCAGCCCGGGACGCCGTGACAATGGCTCCGCCGGCGCTGGGCAGAGGCAGCCCCGGAGGAGCTGCGTGCTGGGTCCGTCTGCCCCGCGATGGAAGGGGAAGAGGGGAACCCCCACCCCCCGTAGGGGTATGTGCGGAAACAGGCCGTGCCGCGGCGAGGTGGGGCGGGGCAGCCCGCCGGTGCCCAGGGCCGCACTCACCGGAGGCTCCGGGCGCTGCAGACTGACCCTCCCCGGCGCGGGGTCGCGCCTGGCACTTTGGCCCATGCAATCGCCCCGCCGGGAGGCCCCGCCCCACCGGGAGCGCGCTGCCACGTGACCAGAGCACGGTCTCCTCCCGCCCGGTCACGCGACGCGGGACCACGTGATGACGGAAGCGCTGTCCACCGTCACGTGACACCGCGGCCGAGGGAAGCGGCCGGCCGCTCCACCCGGCTCCCGCCCTGTCCGTCCGCGGCCCCGCTCCTCCGGCAGCCGCAACCCCGGCCGCCATCCGCATCACGACAGGTACCCGCGGCCGAGACACCGCACCCAGCCGTACCTGCCGGTGGAACGAGCGTCTTCACCCGAGCCCCGGGAAACGTATAGAATGACGGAACGGTTCGGGTGGGAGGGGACCTTTAACACCCCCTGCAGGGAGCAGGGACATCTGCAGCCAGAGCAGGGTGCTCAGAGCCCCAAGGGCCAACCTGACCTGGGATGGTTCCAGGGATGGGGCTGCTCCCACCTCTCTGGGCTACCCGGGCCAGGGTCTCACCACCCTCAGCATCAACAATTTCTTCCTTCTCTCTGGTCTGAATCTCCCTCTGTCAGTCTAACCCACCACCCCTTGTCCTGTCCTAACAGCCCCTGATGAACAGCCCCTCCCTGTCTGCGAGAACAGCCCCCTTGAAGCACTGACAGGCTGCACTAAGGTCTCCCCGGAGCTGTCTCTGCTCCAGGCTTAACACCCCCAGCTCTCTCCCCTCTCCTCCCAGCAGAGGGGTTCCACCCTCGGGTCATTCCTGGGGCTCCTCTGGCCCCTCTCCAGCAGGTCCCTGTCTCTGCTGTGCTGAGGAGCCCAGAGCTGGACCCAGCACTGCAGGGGGGGTCTCCCCAGAGCAGAGCAGAGGGGCAGGATCCCCTACCTCAACCAGCTGGCCACGCTGCTGGGGATAAGCCCAGGACATGGTTGGCTTCTGGGCTGCAAACGCATGTTGCCAGCTCACACCCAGCTAAAAAAGTATCAGTCTGGTAATTAACATCTCAGAGGAGAGTAAAAGCAGCCATTTCATACATCTCTGCTGTATCAAAAAGCAGGATATTTGTTTTTCAGGGTTTAAACTGACTCATTTGTTTACACAGTCTGCATATACCTCAGATCTGTTTCCTAACAAATTCTGATTACACAAGAATTCCTTAGAAAGTCACGTTCCTCTCAGCACCAGTGAATACCAGTGCCCAGATGCTGCCTGCTGCTGTGGAGCGTCTCTGACTCAAAAACTAATTTAAGTTCTTCACAACTCTCACTGGCCTCAGAGAGAAGCCACTTATTTGTAGGGGATTAAAGACATAAAAATACTTCTGTGGAGAAAAACAGGATCTCAGCTGTGTCACCAGATGTGCGGCGTAAGTCGGGGGTAAAGCGGTGTGAAGTCTGCAGTGGGAGCACAATGAGGTCCACCAAGGCGCACGCACACCTGGCTGAACGGGCAGCTAGAGGGTGTTTGGGATCTGCCCATTATCCATGTTCACTACCTAAAATATCATTTAATTGTCTTGAGTTTTGACACTTCAGCAGACATGGAGCGTAAAGGAATCCTAGAAGAGCCAGACAGGTTTCTAGGTATGTTTATTAGACCAGGAAAGCCACTGTGCAAGCGGTAATCAAATGCCATCACATCATAATTTTTCAGTGAAAGTTTAGACCAGTTCATTATAAGCAAAGGCTCTCACTCCCTCCATTCTTTTGGGGTGATTCTGCCAACAGGTGACAAGCCCCACTCCATTCCTAGTTGTGTAAACACCTGCAGGGGGATAAAAACCAAGATTATTAACTCTGACATCCACAAACCCTTCTGACAGGGGGCTTTGCTATTGTTTCCAGGTCAGATTTCTCGCATTAGAACATGACCTCTCACTCACCTTCTAATAAAGCAATATATTGATATTGGGAATATGTTAATATTGACTATTTATATTGAGTAATATTTAAATACATCCAATTTTTATTTCAAAATATCCAGATTTAGGACAGAGAATCTGGAATATCAAATCCCATCACCATACTGTTATTTTCATCTGCACATTTTCTGCTAAAAGCTCTACCTGTATAGCTCAGAAATCCCAAGGGAAGTAGAGAACACTTGTTAAAACACACATTAAAATCAAGGCATAGACTGACACAAAAATTTCCATAACAACTCAAAATATGAACTAACACAACTTTATCTCTACGACGTTACTATTCACTTATATAAAAAGCTCCTCAATTCTGACCACATAAGTTATTTCAAACAAGCCCTTGTGAAACTCGATATCGTGTAAGTTTACAGCTACAGTCACAACAGAGTGGTGGAAAAAAGGATGACTTACGTATGCCCAGACAGTAGTAAACATGGCAGCTCCACCAAGGAGAACAAGGTTCCCATATTTATCATGGAAGTCAGGCTCGTGTTTGCGATGAGCTTGTCGTACTGCAGTACGCTGAATGCCACGAGCTAATGGTAGTTCAAGAGAATTAGAAGTGCAGAAACCAACTAAAATAAACATTCAAACCACTCACAATCCTCATCTCCCACCAACAGAGGCAAGTGCAAGCGCTAAAAGACTTCAAGAAAAGCTGAAAAAGAAAACCTTAATCCATTGGACTTAGAGCTTTGGA
Organism: Bucorvus abyssinicus; assembly: GCA_009769605.1. NCBI lineage: Eukaryota > Metazoa > Chordata > Aves > Bucerotiformes > Bucorvidae > Bucorvus > Bucorvus abyssinicus. The sequence continues at coordinate 2,645,687 of CM020039.1, read as the reverse complement.
ATGATTCCAGACACAGGATATACAGAAAGCCTCGCATTTTGTTCCAGCTCTCCCAGGTTCTCTCTAGAAAGTTGTTCCTGAGGTCTAATTCCAGTAAGAAAATCCTCTAAGTTACCTTTTTCATTAATAAGTTTTCTTTCAGCCCTCTGTGTGAAAATTCAAGGCCACGTATAATTATTACTGTTTCTGAACTAAAATATTTTGTTCAGTACTTTCAAGTTTCAGATTTCTGTATGTAAATACCTATATTATCAGGATGTGCACCAAATATGAGCATTTTCAGGATGAAGCTCACCAAATTAAGGGGTTGAAGACAGTGGGTATGGGCAACACCTTTCTCACTCCGTCAAGATTTCTGAAGGCAGGGGAGCGAGGTAAAGAATGAAGTGAAATAACTGTGGGCCCTCACATGAGGTAAATAATACAGAACAAAATACAGGAGGGTATCTTCAGGAGACAGAACGTGTGATGGATGTTATAAATGTACACTCTAAAAGGCACCATTATTAAGGAGAGAGTGAAGAATCAAACCATCACCTTCAAACCCCAGAGGCTGTTTAGTAGCTGTGTACACAGGGTTTGGTGAGGCAGTGATCTGTGCACAAACACTACGAATATAACATTTTAGTTTCAGGTTAACGGTTCACATTCACCCAAACACGACTAGAGAAGACGATGGAAACACCCATAACGCTACTAGACCCCTGGCATGCACTGGAGGCTGCACAAGGGTAGTTTTTAAACAGAAAAAAAGAAGCTTTAACATCCACCGAGAGAGACTCTGCTAAGAGTGCGGGCATTTCGGACTTAGACATCGTGAACCGGCCCGGGTTAAGCCCTGGGGGTCTGTCACTGGAGAGGTAACTGCACCCGTTAGGGCTGCCCATTGCCCACTCCTTCCCTTCCCACCGCGGGTGACAAGGCCTGAGTGTGCCTTTAGTTACTAGCAAGGAGAAAAAGCTCCGAGGAAGGGAACCCAAGGTCAGCTCAAGTAAAAGCAAAAAGAAGAAAAGAAGCGGCAGGTGAAGAACGACGAGGGTCGCCCGCAGCCGCCCCGCTGCCCTCACGACCCTCCCCCGGGACAGTCCTCACAGGGAAGGCAGGACACCGGGGGGACCCCCCCGAGGGACCCGCCTGCCCCCGAGAAACCCCCCGGCACTTCCATCCTCCCCCTCCCTGCTTACCGGTGAGGTTCAGCGCAGCCCTGGCCACCGGGAACATGCTGACGAGCGGAGCACGACCCTGCCGCCGGCGGGACCGGGGTACCCTTGGCGAGCGGTGAAAAACAAAATGGTCGCGCCGGAAGTGGCCGCCGCGCCGTGCCCTGAGCGGAGCCCTGTGGGTAACGCAGCCGCGCAGGGCGGGGGAGCGGGGCCGCCTCGCTGCCATAGGGCGACAGCGCGGCAAGCCCCGTAGCCGGGAGAGAGACAGACAGACAGACACGGGCTCTGCTGCAGTTCTCGGGCTCGGAAGGGAGCGGCAGGTGAGGTGGGGGCAGGCGCGGCCTGAGTCAGTGCTAAGAGCGTCCCCGCGAAAACTCCCATCGCAAGTGTCAGGATGGCCGAGTGGTCTAAGGCGCCAGACTCAAGGCTGTTCCGTGCCTTCCCGCCGCGGGTTGGGTGTTCTGGTCTCCGCATGGAGGCGTGGGTTCGAATCCCACTTCTGACACCACTTTTTTTTTTTCGTTGTGTTTTTTTTGCTGTCGGTACCAAGTTCATAAAAGGGCCGGAGCTGAAGGCAGAAATTTCAGAAAAAATAGAAATTGCAGTGAGGCCCGCGGCCCCAGAAATAACTTCCATGGTGTACATGTCCTAGAAGAGGGACATAATAAAGCACGAGTAAAACCCCATTTTTCTGTGGTTGAGTGCCCCAACCCATTGCACACCTCCTGAGGGTTTCCTGAGTGCATTTACAATTTTGACAATCTTTTTAACACATGACCCAGCAATATATGTGTCTCTATAAAATTAAGTATGTACACACCTTTGGGGAGCTACCGATTAAGTTACCTGGAGTTTTATTCCAGATTCCTTCACTGGTTTCTTGGGGCCTACCGATGTGAGGCCTGGCTCCTTACCACGGTGCTGTCCCCCCAGGACTCCGACCAGCCCGAGCACACTGTGGCTGTGCAGCAGTTAGTCATAGAATCATCAAATTGACTAGGTTGGAAAAGACCTTTCAGATCATCGAGCCCCCCCTTCCCCCAGCACTGCCAGGTCCCCCCTGACCCCTGTCCCTCAGCACCACCTCCACACGGCTGGGAAACCCCTCTAGCGATGGATGGGGACTCCACCACTGCCCTGGGCAGCCTGGGACGCGCCTGCACAACCCCAACGGGCAAGAAATGGTTCCTCAGGGACAACCTCAACCTCCCCTGGGGCAACTTGAAGCCGTTTCCTCTCATCCTGTCGCTTGTTCCCAGGGAGAAGAGACCAACCCCACTCTTCACTCCAACCTCCTGTCAGGGAGTTGTCGAGATCCAGAAGGTCTCCCCTGAGTTTCCTTTTCTCCAGGCTAAAGCCCCCCAGGTCCCTCAGCCGCTCCTCAGCCCACTTGTGCTTCAGCCCCTGCACCAGCTTCGTTGACCTTCTCTGGACACGCTCCAGCCCCTCAATGTCCTTCTTGGAGTGAGGGCCCCAAAACTGAACCCAGGACTCGAGGTGTGGCCTCACCAAAGCTGAATTCAGGGGGACCATTCCCGCCCTGGCCCTGCTGGCCACACCAGTGCTGGTACAAGCCAGGACGCTGTTGGCCGCCTTGGCCCCCTGGGCACACTCCGGAATCATCTTCAGCCGCTGTCGACCACATTTGACAGTTTTGCGGCCAGTTTGCAATGTTTAAAGAGCGGCAGGCGCTGAGGAAAGCCCGGCTGTATCATCGAAGAGCGGGCAGCGCAGACACCCGCTGCCGCGGCCGCTCCCTCCCGGGGGTCCCGGCCTCCCTCAGCGCTCCGCCAATCGAACGGCTCCTTCTTGCCTCGCTCCTATGGGCTAGCGACAGCCCGTGCTGGAGAACAGGTTGAACGAATCGAAGGCCGGCGGCGAGTCGCGGGCCAGGGCCGCCGCCAATAGAAATCGTGTGGGCGGGGTCGAGCTGCCGTTGGACCGGCGCCTGCCAATGGGCGCGAAGCGGCAGAGCGGGGTGGCCATGGCGGCGTTGCCGGTGCTGGCGTTGCTGCTGCTGCTGGCCTGGGGCGGGCCGCACGCCGCGGGGCAGAAGCGGAAGGAGGTGAGAGGCCGCCGCGAGCTGCGGCCGCCGCTCTGCCCAGAGCGGGGCGGGGCAGGGCTGGGCCGCGGCGGGTTCCCGCGGGGGCTGGCCTGCGCTGAGGTTGACCGGTTCCGAGCACCGGGGAGGCTGAGGGTAGGGCGGGGCGCGGCGGGCCGCTCACTGGGCGGCTTGACTCCGCCCGGGGTCGCCCGCGGGCCAGCCTGAGGCTCGGCCGCTCTTCGCGGCATTGGCTGGGCTCTGAGGGGACGCCCGCGGGCCCGCCCGGGGGCCGAGCGGAGCAGGTGACTTTTTAGAATGAAGCAATTCTGGTTTTTCTTTTATTTTGCGGTGTGTTTAATTCCGCGTTTTTTTGTTCTTGTAAAAAGCTCTGGAAGAGTGTTGTCTTCCTGTTGTATGGGATTTGGGGTGTGTGTGTGTGTGTGTGGACGGACTGTCTTTAGTTGTATCAAAAAGGTGTCACTTCTTCCCACACACTGGACTCAGGGTTTCAAAAAGTCCCTCTGTATGTGCTTGTGTCAGTTGAAAGTCAAAGAAGTTTATCATTTACCCTAAAATGTTAGTCTGGAGAATGGTCTTCAGAGGAGTAGAGAAGTAGTTTATAGTAAATGTAACATTTGGGGGTTTGTCACTTCTCTAATATGTCTATGTTTAATGTTGTCGAATTGGTTGCCTCATTTTTAGAGACAAGCTTAGTGTCGAGCTCTCCTGAGTTCTCCAAATACATACCCAATCAATGCTGAAAATTAGATACTGAGCTCAGTTCCACAGTGTTGATTCCATTTCCACTGAGTTTTGAAATCTGAGGGTGTGATGTGTGGTATCAAATAAACACTGGAGTGATTTGGAGTGGTTTATACACCTGTAAGATATCTTCCACTTAGCAACAAGAGACAGTACCAGTGAGCTACAGTCTGCCCTAGTGTGTGGAGTACTAAGTGCTTAAAGTGTGTGTAATGAGTAGGTGATTAAAGTAAATGTATTCTATTAATGTGACTGTCCAAAAGATTTGTGAAAGCCTTCAGGAATCTTAATGCAGTATCACATCCTGTGGTCCGTGTTCTTGGACCATGGTGCGGCTGTTTGTTGTGTCAAACCTAAAAACCTTCCAGATTGTACTGTGAGAGTAGGAAAAAACCAAACCAACACCCCAACACTGTTCCTCTGACTTTATTTTCAGATGGTGTTGTCAGAAAAGGTGAACCAGCTCATGGAGTGGGCGAGTAAAAGATCTGTTATTCGAATGAATGGGGACAAATTTCGCCGGCTGGTGAAGGCACCGCCCAGAAATTACTCAGTGATTGTGATGTTCACTGCCCTTCAGCCTCACAGACAGTGTGTGGTGTGCAAGTATGAGCTTAATTTAGTCCTAAATTACAGCTTGAAAGTCATCACATGCTCTGTAGGGAAATAAATTTGAGACTAGGATGAAACTTTACGTGGGAGGAATATACTAGGGCACATTATAACAGGATTATCTTTGAAATTAAATGCGTGGGAATTTATGTGTAATATGTATGTGAGAAAACATCCTAGTCCTTAATTTGTGTCTCTCTCCTAAAATAATCGCTGCTTTGCGGAAAAATATTCACGCTACCAGGCTTCTGGAGAAAGACATGCTGAAAACAACTTCTCTGGCATGAGCTGCTGAAGAAATGTTTGCACAATTACTGCTGGCCATGCAGTTGAAAAGTTGCTGTTAATTAATATCTTGATTGGCACTTATTTGTTTACGATTATAATGTGCTGGACCCTTAACCATATTATGGCATTCATGTGTTAATCTGGAGGTGGCAGAGGTCCGTTATATTTTGAAATTATTTTATATTTTGAAATTACTTGATTTCCCATCCTCTGATGTGGGGACAAGGGCACCTGTACTTGTTTCGGTGCTCTGTGGACCAGCAAATTGGGAGCTGCTGGCTTCCATTTCAATTAGAGATTACCAGTGCTTGAGTTTGTGGACTCAACAAAACTTGCCCTTGCAAGTGGTGCCAAATGCTTCACTTGATTGTTAGATGAGTGTCTGGCCTTACATTTTTTTCTTTAAAGCTAGAAATTTAATCTGTGGGATGCACCCATTAACAGGGTGGGTGGCTACAGCTCCCCCAGCTGCTCTATAGCTTCTGTTCTGGACAAACACATGATACAACATCTCACTTTCTGTGTCTTACAGGCAAGCTGATGAGGAATACCAGATCCTGGCCAACTCCTGGAGATACTCCAGTGCATTTACCAATAGGATTTTTTTTGCTATGGTAGATTTTGATGAAGGCTCAGATGTATTTCAAATGGTAAAGTCTATTTTTCTCTTCTAACATTATTTTTAATTTGGGTTTTGGAGACTGAGGGCAAGAAAGTAAAGATGTATACAAAATGTAGTGTTAAAATGATTAAAGAAATAATTGAAATGTTAAAAGCTGCCAGTCAGAAGTGAGGAGGAGGGCAGAGGGCAGTGCGTTGACAGTAATAGTAACAGAACTGACAAATCTGGAATGGGCAGAAGGAGTGAATGGGCTTCTCTTGGCTGTTTTTTCTGAGTTTGTCTTCTACAATAACTTAAAGTGTAATTATTAATGGAATTCTTCTACGATACATGAAGAGGCAAGATAGAAAGCACCGATGTCGTTACAAACAGCTATTGCGATTTTGAGATTACATTTTGAGAGTGATAGATGAGGCTTTTTGTAAGGGCTAACTCAGTTCAAGAGCCCAGTCATTTTGCTCTTCTATGCAATTCTACATCAAGAATTCATTCATCAAGCTATGGCCTTTATAGATTATTTATATATCCCTATTTTGTAGATTTCTCTCCCAAAAATAGTATTTAGAGAAGAAATGGATTCAAAAAATCCTGAAATGCTATAGGAAAAATGGAAAGGAGAAGACAGCATGGGAACAAAAGGGGAATTGCAGGATTCCGTCGATTACTTCTTTGAAATACAAGCTACCTTATGCTGACTTGACTCTTTTTTTAAGCCATTGTCAATGAAATCTCTTTTTTGAATAGTTACTTTTTCTGATTGATACCGAGAGGATGTTGCAAGATACAAATGGAATAGGATTGTGTTACTAAGTAGACCTTTCATGGTGCTGTATCTTCTATGAATTGTCTAACTACAGCTGAACATGAATTCTGCGCCAACCTTCATCAACTTTCCTGCTAAGGGGAAGCCCAAGCGGGGTGACACGTACGAGCTGCAGGTGCGTGGCTTTGCAGCGGAACAACTTGCTCGTTGGGTGGCTGACAGAACTGATGTCAACGTAAGTATGTGCGGACTTTCCCCATCGCCACCTCCCTTACGGTGTAATTCCAGCTATGAAATATGGCAGCTGTCTCCTCTGGCTGATGATCTACTCACAGATACTCTAAATAGCTGTGTACAGAATCTAGTTCAGGCAAGCGACTACAGCTTCTAAGTTCCCTTACATTCTGTGCTCTATTATTTTGTGTAATTCTATGTTTGATAAGATAGTAAAACTTGTCTCCTTCCTTATCGCTCTTCTCTTCTTGTGAAAAAAACCCCAGTTTTTAATTTATTAGATAGTGTAAAGGTGTATAAAACCGAAGTTACAGTAATGGGGGAAGAAGCATTACTTACTTCCCCAGTCAGATTTACGGTATAGAAAATATTTGTGTGTGTATTGATATTTTTTTTTCTACTCTAGTGTATTGTGGGGTTTGTTTGCAAGAGTGCAGGTATAATGGATAATCCTGTTGAGGGTTAGGGCTGGGCACAAGGGAAAATAATTTAAATACCCTCTGTTTAGATTCGTGTGATAAGGCCACCAAACTATGCTGGACCGTTGATGTTAGGACTGCTGCTGGCTGTCATTGGAGGCCTCGTGTACTTGCGTGGAAGCAATCTGGATTTCCTGTATAACAAAACGGGCTGGGCACTTGCTGCTTTGGTGAGTAATTATAGCCCTTGTCTGCCCCTTGTCCTGAGTTCTGTAGCAATTCAAATCTTTAAAAGCTTTTGTATTTAAAGATGGTTAAACCTGGTAGAGGAAAATGAGGTGCGTTTAGTTTTATTTTTTTGGTAGTCTGATAGTTATTTGAGTTCGGTCTTTTCAGCTCAGTTAATGCTTTATTAGATGCCTTTTATACAAATGGAAGGTAGGACAATGCCTAGCCTAAGACTGTATTCCAAACCAGTGTGTTCTGGTATGAAATGAAAAGAAATTGGGTAAAAAAAAAAAATCCCTATTAGTGTTTCTTCTTTCCTCTTCAGTGTTTTGTGTTAGCAATGACATCAGGCCAGATGTGGAACCACATCAGAGGTCCACCCTACGCTCATAAGAATCCCCATACAGGACAAGTGGTAAGTCTTATCTTCATTTTCTTTTCTGTGTTTCTGTTGTGTTTCTACAGAATAGGGGTGATGCCAGAAGAGGGAAGTCAGAGTGCAAATTCGCTTCTTGGCTTCTTTCTTTGTTCATCGGTGAGGCTAACCTCTCCTGCAGTGAGCAAGGCAAATGAGAGAGCTGCTGATTAGCTCAGAGAGGGCCTGTCTTCTTCTCTGTAGAAGAAGGGGTTTGTTTTGTGTGAAACAGGAGTGTTTGAGTGTTTGAGCTCTAGTCAAGATGTAGATTCTCTTCCCATTAGCTTTATCCTTTTCTTGGCTCAAATAGACGAAGCAACTCTGATTGCAAACTCATACTTTCCTACTAAGAAATCACAAAACGTTGATCTCAGTCCAGAACAAGTGCTCTGTAGTGTGATAACGTCAACCATTGCCTGAATTCCATTGTCACACACTCTTTTGTTCAGTGATTCATTAATTCTGTAAGAATGTTGGCATTAGTCCTGTGATGCTCTAAGGTTAAGGACAGATGTTGCTCAGGCATTTTTTAGGTGTGTGGCTTTCTGTGCTCAGCAATAAGCTTTTAAGAGAGAGAATAAACAATGCAATTCTTAATCAGATGAGAAATATTAATTTACTAATTAGCATCTTCAATTTTTTGTTAGAAACCGCTCGAGTGCTTTCCATGCAAAGCATAAGGCAGCAGTTATAAGGATGGTACGCTGCTGGAAACTGGACATACTGGTTCCAAAGTATTACCTTGGAGTTTATTTTTGTTGCGTCAGTACCTGAGAGATCAAGGTCTTTTTGTGTGCAGAAACTTTGATTATTCTGGTAATGACAGAAAGTGAAGGTGGCACTAAAATCATGTGCTAGGGTAGAGAGGTTAGAACACAGAGTGACCACAATGATTTGCTAACTAGTTGTTTGGATGGGCGGGTTCCCCCTTGCTTTAGAACCTAAGCTAAGCCTGTCTTCCATCCTTCTGTTGTTTCCCATCTCCCCAGAGTGCAAAAGTAAAAAAAGTGATACATTTTGGAGGAAGCTTAATGACAGTGCTGGTTTTGCTTAGGTTCTGAGGGTAGATTGTTTTAAATTACCTAGTCTCTTGCATTTTTAAACCTTCCTCCTGTGCATCCTTCCATGATTCCTGGTTTTTTTTCATTTCAGCAATTTATTGACCTGTGACATTTGATTTCCTCTGTCTTGTACATATATCGTCCTTCAAGTAAGGAGAAGACTGATAGTTCTAAATTGCTAATAGCAAAATAAAGGTGTTTATATTGAGTCTTACATGCTAAACAGTCCTATTGCTGAGCCTAGCAATTCCTTGTTTAACCTGGTCCTTCTAGCTTACACACCCTTTTAACGGCTTTCATATAAAAACATCTTTCTTTGGGATTCTTGAGGGAAATTAATGTCTAGTGACATTAGACTTATGAAACCTCTTTCTTGGGAAAAATAGTTTTAACATCACTCGAAATACACAGCTCTACGTGTTCTTTCATTCACAGTTAGGGGGGTCAGGCCCTCTGTATTCTTTCATAAAAAGTGGATCTGCTTATCAAAACTTTTTTTTCCCATACTTAGCTATAACACCGCAACCATAGTGACGTAGAGCTTCCCAGAAGGGATTCAGAACTCGTATTCTTTCACAAATTTCAAATTTTCTGTTGGCTCAGTTGGTTCATAAACTCTTAATGTAAATAAAACTGAGCCCACTTAGAGTGGAAGTTCTCCTATTTTAAGTGTTTTTCTGAAAATGCTTCCTTCTGTCTCTTCTGTTTACATCATTCCTGAGCCTTTTTGTGACTGGAGAATAAATCAATGCTGTTGGCACTGGAGCCAAGTGAGTAGGGTACACACACAGATCAAGAATGGCCCTAAGCTGAGGAGTAACGTATGTAACTGAAGAATCCAAGTCAGGGAATAGATCAGTCTCAGATGACAGTGGGTAGAGGGGGCATAGTTATGGTATCTTACCCCGCTGAACAGGGCATCTGGACCGTGCAGGTTGTAGCTGCACTCGCGCTTACTGTAAATCTGGGCTGATTGTGCATGTTAATAGAAGGATTTTTGATGCTGACACAGCGCCCCCAAAACTCTCTGGTCAACAGATGAATTTGTGTTCCAACTTCTGTCTCTGGATAGACACAGCGCAAAACCCAGTTCCAAGCCTGTAGCTGTTGTTAATCATGTCAAAGTTGACTCTGGTGTTTTCTAAACTCAATTACTCTTTGTCTCTTGCAGAACTATATCCACGGGAGCAGCCAAGCCCAATTTGTGGCCGAAACACACATTGTTCTTCTGTTTAGTATCCTTCCTGTGGAGAGGTTCTTCAGGATAGCCCCTGTACCTCTGTGCGAGTCTCTCTTCAATCTCACTTAGTTCTTGCTTTGGTGTTGAATTCTTTCCTCTGTTACTGATCTCTCTTATTTCTTTGCTTACTTCTTTACCTTTAATATTAGCACTCATTCATGCTAACGATTCAGGATTTTTCCATGCCAGTATTAGGCCATCAAGAAAGGTGGGGGAAACTTGCAGGTTGAGAGATTTGTAAAAAATGTTTCTTTGGAGTAATATGAATACTCTAAATTTCCATGTTCTTTTCTGCTGTTCCCACATGTACATTTTTAATCCATGATCTGTAACTGCAGTTGCTTCTTACTTGAGCTTTTCTTCCTGGTCTCATCACCTGTGTCAGCTTGTGCATTCTTCTATCTTTTATCCAGGATTTTTTATTAAATTTAGTATTTTCTTTCTTGTAGCTTCACAGTCTCAAGTTGTTTTCACTTTAGACAAGTACACAGGATAGCAGCCTTACTGCAGACACATAATTTCAAAACTGCATTCAAAGTGTCTGTCCTCTTCACTGCTTGACAATGCTGAACAAGTCTCCTCCAGTGCAACAGCAGTTTTCTTTAGCAGGGTGACTTCTGCTGTTTTCTCCCTTTTCTCCTCTTCTTTGATCTATTCAAAATCCCAGTTTCAGCAAGTGATGTATTGGGTTTTTTGTAATGAAACAACATAAAGTAATGGATGTTTAAAGTTAAAAGATCTTTACTGTCTTGCTGTGTATTCGTTATTTGGAGTGGGATTTTGGATCTTTTTTAAATTGTTACTGTACTTCTGATGCACTCAGTCAAATTCAGTCTCCGCTTCCTTAATTTTACAAGCTTTTTTTTAATTTAAGAATTAGAGAAGACTGAAATGTTGCTACTTGAACAATATCCTGTTAAATAGTGCATGCATTTTAGTAATTCTGTTAGTGGAGTACAATGCACAAGTTTAAGTGTTTTGGGGATTTTCCAGTGGAGTTGGACAGTAGTAGGAGTAGACCGAGCTCTCTGGAAAGGAATGCTGTTTCATAACAAGCAGAGATAATAAATGCGTGTTTCTAGTTTTTGTCAAGACCTATTATACCTTCCAGTTTATATTTTAAACTTTATTTATTCTCTCTTAAAAGTCGACGTTATGAATGTCAGTCGCTTCCTCCCCCAGTTGCTGGTTTGTCTGGGAAGTCTCTAAGTTTTCCAGGGAGTTTTAATGCCCTAGGTATGGTATGGGAGCTGAATGCACAAGATTAGGAATGACTGTACTCTATTGAGTCTATTGCATTTTGTTGATTTAGCCTTAAACAGTGTTTGTAGATGGTGGTGTTACTTTAGGAATGGTCCTCCTTCACGAAGCAGCCACTTCTGACATGGATGTGGGGAAAAGAAAAAGTAAGTACTAATCCTCTTCTTTCTCTCGAAGGCTGTTGCAGTTTGAGGTAAAAAAAAAAAAACTGTTCGGGCGGTTTTGTTTTGAACTGACCAATTGGACTATTCCCTTCCATGTTACATTTACCACTCTCATTGGTTGTAAAAGTTTCTCGCGAGCATCTGTCCCTTTAAGAGGGGCGTACTGCGGACTTTTGGCGCTTTTTGGCTCTTTCGCGGCTCTCGGGTCTTTTCGCTCTCCGAGACACCTCCAGCTTTTGCACTGCGAGGGGCGCCGCGGGCTTGCAGCTTCGCTCCAGGAAGAGGTTTCTCCAGACTCGCGGCTTGGCTCCGGGGACCTTACAGGCTGTCTCTCCTCGGCTCGGACCCTGCCCGCCTGCCTGCTTGGGGCTACGGCGACCCCGTGCTGCCGGAGTGGAACGGAGCTGTGTGCCGGGGAAGCCGCCCGCCGCGCCACTTGGGACAGACTGCTCTGGCTGCTGGGGACCCATGCCTCAGAGCTGTCTCTCTCTGCCGCCAGCACCGTCGCCTTTTGCTGCTTTGCTTCCTTTAATTCACACGACCAGACTGGTAGGAACAGCGTAGCTCAGAGTTTGCACGTTGGAGCCCGGCGTTCGTAATAGCCGCGGATCCTTTGTTTACTCCACGAGCGTGCACACGTGGCAGCGCCATTTTGGACTCTGCCGCGGTACCGTCCCCCTTTCTCTCTCTCTCTCTCGCGTTTAACCCTCGCTGCTCCATCCCATATAAACCCTCAGATTTTGCATTGGTTTTCCCTGCATATTATAAATTTTGTTCTAGTTTTATTAAAGTTTGTTTCAGTTTTCCAAACGTTCAGAGGTCTCACAAAATCTTTCTCCCTTTTTTCTATCTCCGCTTTTTAACCCTTTCTCTCTCCGAGGAGAGGGGTTCAGGGATAGGAAAGGGCACACCCCCGTAATCGGCTTGCCTCAGCCAACCGGCGACAAAGGCATATTTAGTGAAGATTTTTCATACACTCTAATAGAAATGCCTGTGCACTGGGGGTTTTCTGCACTTAGCACCTCTAAGCAGAAGTGAGCAGGTCGGTTTTTCAGCAGCATTTTGAGTTGCTGAGTGAACTACAAGGTAAACTCAAAGCTCTTTTGGGAAATGGAGAGATATAAAGATGCTTTGCAGCATTCTGCTAGTAAGGGAGAAGGGACTTAGTTTCTCTTAAAGCCATGGTGTAAAATTGATTTACTGTAGAAATTTGAAAGAAAATTAGTATTAATTTAGTTCTCAGTGACTCTAGTAGCAAAGTCTCATCTGACCAAATCCGTAACTACTACAGAATGCCTTTGAAAACCTCAGTCACTGGGACAGCCTTCACATTACCTGAATCTTCTCCCTCTGTCTCTGCAGTTATGTGTATTGCTGGCATTGGCTTGGTGGTCTTGTTCTTCAGCTGGTTGCTGTCTGTCTTCAGATCTAAGTACCACGGCTACCCATACAGGTACGGTGTTCTCCTGTGCATTGCAACACAGCTACAGCTGTGCATAGGCTTCTGTGGAGGAGGTGGGTACACACAAATGAGGCAAAGGGCCTATCTTCTGAAAGGTAATCCCATGGGAAATACTGTTTTAAAAATGCACCCCTTGGTTCTCAGTGGCAATATTGGTCAATAAAATCACCAGGTATTTGGATATCATGTTTTTTCAGTCTGGTTGAAGGAAAGCTTGTGGTATTCTCCTTTTCGTGCCATCACAGATTATAAAAAATATTGCTATTTTCGTAGTGATGCCTCAGCCAATTTATACTGAAAACAAGTGGTTCATTTTTTTTTCACTTTTCCTCCATATTAATACATTTTGATTATTAATCCTTATTTGTGAGATCAAGGAGGATGGCTGATGCTTTAAAGCCACATACGTTTTTGGGATTGCTTCTGTAAAGAGTCTTACGCTATTAATTGACTGCTTAAGATATATATATATATGTGATCAGTATAGATCTCCTGTGATTTTTTTTTTATGCATTTTGAAGGAATAAACACATGTTGAGGGACCAGTTTCTAACCTTCTCAGCTTCTGCAAAGAGTTTAATTTGTCTGGAAGGTTAATCCTGTAGGCAAATATCCCCTTTCTGTGAGAAGTCAGTTCTTACTGAAAGTCAGTTCTTATTAAAAAATAACTAAATAATAAAACCTGTTTTTGCATAAAGGCTCTCACAAGACCAGAAGAGAGCTGAACTTATTCCCTGTTTAATAACTGGCCACTCTTATTCTCGTCTTATGTACTTCTGCTAACTCTTGTAGCTAAAATGTGGTTGTTTCTTGTAAAGTTAATGTTTGTTGTTTTATTCCTACAGTTTCCTGATGAGTTAAAGGATTCCAGAATCTGTAACATCAGAAAGGTGGTGACTCTGAAATTGTGTCTAATGGAACAGAAGAGCTAAATATGTGTGGTTCATGCTACCTCTCTTTACACTGAATGAGATAGTTAAACACTGAACCAAAGACGACATGGAGTGCCTTAAATATAACAAGCAATTTGCTCTGAAGGACACAGAGTATTAAGATGCAATCTTTTTTCATAAGCTTTACATCTTCTTAAATAACTGTACTTTTAGTAAAATTCAGAACTTAATGCTTAGAACTACATTTCAGTAGACTAACTAGAAGCAGTTCTTTCAATTCAATCGGATAATCTGTTTTCCATATGGTTCTTTGTCCCTCCAATATTTATCACTTTATTTTCGGTTTGTGTGTAGCAGGTGACAGCAGCTTCTCGGTTGTGCCTTTTCATGGTTGAGAAAACATCTTTGTGTACCTGGAAATCTTTTCCTTCAGGCTGTGTGCAACCCTTGGAGCTACTCCAAATTCCAGTGTGGAATGTGCATATCCTAGAGCTGTATCTCATTTTTGAGAAGAGTATTTAACTACTGCGTGATGCAAGAGGTTGTTTCACAGATGAAGTGGCATTTTCAACACATAGAACTGAGTTACTTCAATTTTCATTAAAAACTTTATTTGCCGAATGCTGGAACTGCAACACTTAAGTTGTAAATATTGGCTTGGAACAAAAAAAAAAATTCTTACACCAACCAACACTCTCACTCAAAAATACAAACCAAAACTACAAAGGTAATTAGCTATCTGCAGCATGCATTTAAGGGTGCTAACTGGCTTCGAGTTACTGCTCAGAGCCTTGACAAACGAAGAGGTATCAGAGTTTTGGTCACTATCAAAGTTCTTGCATTCTCCATTTATTTTCCCCAAGTTTTTATCCTTGGGGAGGATATGGGAGTGGGCAGCAGTATCTCATCTAAATGTTGTTACCCCAGGAAAGATTTGTTAGCTGTTCAATTGAGTGCATGTGCTTTTTGTCCTCATGTCACAAAGATGCTTTGCCTTAAAGGTTCTTGCGTGGCAGACATTGTGCCTCAGCCCAGGCTGTTGTGAGGTTCAGCTCCTGCACTACAGGGAACCTCCGCAGCCTGAGTAATACTTCCTTCCGTAGGCTGTGGTGGCCTTGGAGGTACTAGTCAGATGAAAATATGGTGAGGCTTCTATCTCCTGCTTCTGCCTCTCCTTGGTCTCAAGGGGTTACAGAATTTGGATGCTTTAGATTGAATGATAAAAGTCCTTTCCCAGATTCAAAGTAGAACGTTATTATGCAATTTTGCTAAATTAACACGCCTATCAAGTGCCTTAACTTCACTAATTTAGTTGTTTCAACTTGTTGAGATGCATTTTTCTATGTCATACAGAATGACAGGCCTTAGCGGAATGGATAAGCCATGTGCCTGAACTGGATTTTGACAAGTTTCAATAAAAGATTTCAGTCTAATCCATGCTCCTGTGTCTTTTGAACTTAACACACAGCAAAACCAGCAAACCTCTTTTCTTCTGCTATTGCTTCAATGTGTTAATAAAACTGTCTCTATATAGTAAATAACCAGAGTATGGGTGAGTAGACAGGATTGGTAGCATGTATATGTTTATGCAGGAAATTACTGCCCAGAATGTCACTACTAGAGACCTTCTCATGTAGCCAACTAATGGCATAAAGATTGTGTGGCTTTTACTTGTCTTTGACATCTGTCCTGAGGCGAAAATCTTGGTTTCTTAGCATCCTAGACAGACCAACTAACAGCATTTCTGGAGGTGGAATCTAGTTAACACTAAATTTGCCTGGAACAACTCTGGACTGCTGTACCTGTTGCTTCTCTTCCTGCCCTGTTGGTACAACACTTGCCATAAACATTTAGGTTGGTTGTACTCCAGTTGGCAGCAGTGCAGGTGAAAGTGGCTTACTTCATTCTAAAGTAAGGTCTTTCCTTGAACTTGGAGGCTTGTTTCTAATCTTTCTGACATGGTGCATATTTTATTTATCCCTCTAAAAAACATCTAGTCATATGTGAGCTAAACAGTTGCACATCACACTGGTGGAGACATGTTGGCCTTCCACTTAAGGTGTTGTAGGTGCTGGGTTCTGGATTTTCCTCTTTTTCCATGCTGACATAAAAATTGAAAATAATGCTTAATTTTTCCAACAGCTTTTCTGCTCTCTAGGCTGAAACTGCAGTGCATGGAGGAGGGAACAAGTGTGATAGTGGAGCAAAAGAAGATTGAGTGCTTGCAAGGACCTGTAGCAGATTTAGAGAGGATGCAGTTCTGGAAAGACCTGGCTTGTGCAGCAGTTGAGAGGTAATGGCCAGCTATAATTGGTACCTAGAGTGATTCTTTGGGGCCATTGGCACATGCATTTCACTAACCAGTTAGTAGAAAACAAAGGTGGAAGATGCTATGCATTTGAGAACTGGTGTGCTAAAACTGGGAGTTTGAGGCCATCTTCTTTAGAAAGGGAGTCATTAAACAGCTCAGAAGTACCATAAAAGCTCACCTTTAGAGGACATTTACTATGATAATAAGAGGAAATGGTATATTCTGTAGCTGAAAATGGACTCTGTGGTTTTGTTAGTGGCTGGTCTCCAAGATTGATGCTTTTTCTGCTTTCGACAAGGGGCTGTGTTATATTTAAAAGTATTTTACATCTTTTTATATGGGACTCTGGGCACCCTGCTCGCTGCAGGAGGGTTGGACTGGATGACCTTTGAAGGTGCCTTCCAACCCAAACCTGTGACTCCATGATGGACAATGTGCTCAGCTCTGTATGTGCTGTGTATGGCTTGGTGCTCGTGCACATAACCTGAATTAATCCCATGGCTGTTGATGACCATGTTGCCTGAATGTACACATGGAATCACATGATGTAAGATACACATTCGGACATGAGGGTAAGAGCAGGTTAAAGCTTTTGGCAGGCAATGAGATAACTGGGCTGCCTAGAGGCTTTAGGAGAAAAATGTAGATGCTTTTATAGTCACAGCTACTGGACATTGCAGTGTTCCTTTGTGGTTCATTAACAATGGTTCCTGATGGTGTGTGTTAAAAATTACCCAGTCTATGACTGGATGCTGAAATCAGATTTTTTTTAAAAAAGTTAAAATTTCAAAGTGTTCTCATCTGCTGTGAGAAATTAATTCTCACAAAGGATTTGGGAAAGTACTGGCACTTTGTTTCTGTACTGGACCTTGACGTTCACTGCCTTCTCATGCTGAAAAGGTTTAATTATCAAATACAAACCACTACTCAATTGATCCCATGGCATCATTTTGAACTTTATCAAGGAGAATAGAGTAACAGCAAAACACAGAACAAACCCAGGTAAGCAGTTATCCATTTTCAGTGTTTTATCGTGCTTTTTGGTCTGACAAACAAAGAATGAGTTTCACTGCGCATAACCTATTCCAATTAAAAGCTCCGATCTAGACCGTTCCTATGGAATGAATTTTAACATAGTGTTTTATTGTTCTGGATTCATTGTGCTACTTCTATCATGGGTAATAATCTAAAAATGATGTATATGCAGTTTGTATTTCTAGGTCAGGAGCACATAAAGTTATTAAAATATTCTCTTGTCAGTTGATAGCTGTACCTGTCTTTAAGCCATTTTTCTTAAAAGTAGGCTAATACCTACTTAAGAACACTAATTACTATCGTTATGGAAAAAAATATGATCAGCATGAAGAGACTCTACAGTGGCCCTTGGTTTGTCCTGCAAGCTAAGCTCTGAATCCTCCTTCTGCCAGGTATATTGGAGCAGTGTCTATCAGGAGGGCTCTGGGGGAAGGGGTCCTGTGTGCTGGGGAAGCATAACTATAGGTGTGTTTGATGTGCAAAACATCTCTACGGATGCACGCAGGATCTGTCCATGTGCAGACCTCAGTGTGCTTCTACAGTCTGTTTTTGACAACCTCGTCATCATGTCAGGTTTTGTGTTCTGGAGTGACTGTTGGGAGATGGAAATATTTCCATTCTTACTTTATCTTGACCTTTTCTCACAATAGGATGCCTTTTTCACGTGCAACTTCAGGTATAAATTTGAGGCAATTAAATTTGGTGTTCTAAACTGCTTTCAAATACCTTCTTCCATCTCCCAAGAAAACAGTGAAAGAAATAAATATTGTAGAGTAATAGTAATAAATATATCTATGTAGTTATTCTAAATCAGTAGGATATTAGTCCATAAAGAAGACTAATTCCCTTAAAGAGGAAAATAAATGTTTTGTGTTCTTACTGGAATGCTAGTGCAGAGCTAAGAATAGGTAATGCTTCCAGTTTAAACTCATCCAGTGTCAAAAAATCAGAATGGCTTGTCATATTTTTTTAATGGGATTTGTAGCAGTTGGTTATCACAGATTTACTATTTTTCCTTCTAAAATTCAGCTAGAAGACAGGTGATGGTTTTGTCTTTTAAAACTGTAGCATTGACCATGAGATAGCATTTGTTCACAAAGCTGTTATTAAATCTGCTGTTCTGTATTACTAAAATTCAGCACATACAGGATGCTGTTCTTGGGTAAAATGTTAAATTCTAAAGAAAATTCTGTTTGGAGCAGATTGCAGAATGTCCCTGGGATATGTACACTTGTATGTGCTGAAGTGTGAAAACGCTATTTATTCTATTATAGCCTCAGCATGAAACAGGTCTTAAGGAGTAGTTACACTTAGGATGCCAAGGTTTTCACTTAGGATTTTTTTTCTCGTATTACTTGAGGAAAGCAAGTGAGTTGGTACTTTTTCAGTTTCTGCAAAAAAATATATTACTTTTCAAAACTGGTTATCTTTGTAAGAAGTGAATAATCCTTGCCACCCATTTCAGATTCGGGGTGGTGCTGGATGTGGTTTTGGTGGTCTGTTCTGTTGTGGTGACATGGGGAGCAGGGAGTTTACATGGAAACCAGGGGGGTTTGGTAGCCTTTTCGCAAAAGCATGTTCACTTCCTTCCCTCGGAAGGATATATTCCAGTCCCTTCATACTGATTTTAACATCTGTCAGGAATGTAGAAGCTGCTAGTACAAGCAGGAAAGTTACCTTGGCTTCTGTGAAGCTGCCAAGGATGTGTTTCCTTATAGAAAGAATGTTCTGTTTAAAAAAATTCTAGCACAGGTGGGCTGCAGTGAAGCTCTAGCAGGGTAACTGGGGTGCTGCTCAACAAGTTCAACCTCTGTAACTCTCACCACAGCTTACATTATTCCTATTGTTCTGTCTTTTTATTCTGTTCTTGGGAAGCTCTCTCCTCCCAAGCTTGCTCCTTCACCAGTGTCCTCCTGGTCTGTGTTGGCTTCAATGGCGGATCCCACAGAGGCCCAGGGTCACTCTGCTGCTCCCGTTACTGTTCGGCTGCCATCGCAGTGTTCCTCTTCCTATGGCTGATGTATTTAAACGTCACAATTAACCTGATGTTGTTGAATCCAGGTCGCAGCGTTGCCCGAAGCCGCTGTTCCCTCACACTGCGGTGGGTCCAGCTCAGCCCCTGCTGCCCCGACCCTCGCCCTGGCCGCTGGCTCCATTTGGCCCTCCAGTGCTCGGCCTGCCCGTGCGGGACGCGTGCGCGCGTAGCTCCCGCCACCGCGGCCCAGGCTGGAGCCCCCTGCTGGGCAAAGTCGTCAATACACTGTGTTTTGAAATGATGTCACGGGACTCGGTGCGTGACGCCAGGCCCCTGCCGGTGATGTAACCCTCCCTCCAGCCAATCAGAGCGGGGAAAGTTGGGACGGTGACGTGAACGACCCTAGCAACAGGCCCCGTCGGCGCCGCCCAATTAGAAAATAGCTGGGGGCGGCAAGGAGCCAATAGGAATCGGTGAAGGAGGAAGGCGGCAGGAGGCAGGTCTCCCTCAGCCTCCCTCCGATAAGATGGCGGCGGAGCTTACGATGGTGGCAATAACGGCTTTGTCTCCTTTCAGCGCCTGAGCCCGGTTCCGGCCCGGCCGGCCGCACCGAGCAGCGGCAGCGGAGACATGACCGCAGAGCCCGTGAGGTACGGCTCAGAGCCCGCCCCTCCCGGACAGCGGGGACAGCGGCGGCCGTTGCTGGCGGGCGGCCTCCGCGGCTGCACCGCCTGGCCCGGCCCGGCCCGGCCCGCGGCCCCGCGGCGGGGGTGGGGCGAGGACGGGGACGCGCCCGGGGCGGCGGGCGCCTGCGGAGGTCGGGCAGGAGGCGGGATGGCGGCAGGAGGCCGGGTAGGTAGCGCAGGGGGAGGAGGACGGCGGCGGAGTTGGCCGGGCGCAGCCGGGCGGCGGGCGCTCTTCTCGCCTCGCCTCGTCTCGCCGCGGCCCGGCGCTTCTGCAGCAGCGGCGGTGGCGGCACGCACGCCCGTCTTCCCGCGGGCACAGCAGGGTCGGGCCTGGGCCTAGGCCTGAAGGCCGCGTAGGGCTGCGTTGGGCAGGGCTGTCCTGTCCCGTCCCGGCGGGAAGCGGCGGGAAGGCCTGAAGGGGCGGGGCCGCCATCGCCCCCCGCCATCGGCCGCCGTGCCCCCGCCGCGGGGATGTGCCCTCCGTTTGTCCGTCCCCGCCCCACGTGTCTGTGCTGTAGTAAAGTCCTTCCTCTCCTGCTGATCCCCCCGTGGGGGATCTGTTTTCATGGTGGTTTACAAACATCTCCCTCTGCCTTTGAAGAGCTGTTTCGTACCGCGGTAATTGTTACGGACGGCTCCTGTTTTGCTGTCTAAAGTAAGTAAGCTGCCAAAAAGCCAAGTAAAGTCAGTGTTAAGGAAGACGCCATGTTAAACTATTAAGAATAGCTCTGTATGCTTTCGGTTTGTCGGTATCTCAAGGGGTCTGATCCAACACAGTCCCTCACCCACAAATATTCCAGATGCCTCGGGCACTATATGAACAATGAAGTACTGTCACTTGATCCCGACGAATGTTACACGTCTTCAAAATGGAAGGGTGTTAAGAAAGGGCAGCATCACACTGTGTTAATACTGAGCCTTGGATAAAGTGGGCTTTTTTGTTTCTTTTCCTCTGGTCATATTTGTCTATCTTTACCACTCAGTTTTAGACTTACTTGAAGTAGTTGATAAACACTGTTTAGTTTCAAACAAAAGTTAAAAGGATGGTAGTTTTTCTCCTCTTGTGTATTGATTGATTTTAAAGCCTATAACAGTTCTGAGGGAGTAATGCATATGTAATCTATTTCTAACTAAGAAAAAGGATTTTTAAAAGTTTGTCATAGTTGTTGATATTGATTACAGATGGGATGTAAGTCATGAGTCTTGTGAAGACACATTATTTGGTGCGTGGCTTCCCAACAGTTAGCAGTTTCTTCTGCATATGTTTTCTTCCTTATTTTGTAAGATAAGGATTGTTCCATCTCTTCCCCCTTTCTCTTTCTCACTCCTACTTTCTCCCCTCTCTGTTAAAGTACTTTGACAGCTTAAACCACTTTTGCGTTGGATCGATTATTTTGTGTGTAGGCTGAAGTACTAATTAAGGGGTTTTCTCCTTCCCCAATCCCTGAAAGTCAAGAGTAGGGTTTGATTTTTGTATAGCAAAAAGATCTGACTTCCTAATATTGACTGTTTTACGGTCGCAATTAATATTTCATATTCTGAAAAACATTCTTCCATTTGGATCACTTTCCTTTTTATTTTACTTTGCCTGTTGTATTTTGTTCCCTGTTTTCCCCTATTCTGCTTTGTCTTTGGTTTTTTTTTTTGAACCACTTATTCCTGGTCTACGTTATGAAGGTTTTGTACTTAACCTTTTCCATATTCTTCTGTTGTCATTAGTGCAACAATTAGTGTTACTGCTAAGGGGCTGCTTTAGTTGGTGCTTCTGTGGAGGAGGATACAGAAGTTCATACGTTTCCGTGCAATTTTTCAGATTACCTGCAGACAAAAAGGTAAATTGGATGACTTCAGTTTATTTGTTGTCTTGAAGATCAAAAAGCGTGCACAAAATACATCTGAGATGGTATGTGGTCTTTGGGCTGGATACATCCCACGTAATAAGCAGGCCCTGGGACAATCTACTCTTAAGTAGATGGGCATAGTATTTTTTTTGCTTTCCAAACTTTTCTTCTGTTCATGAACTTGGTTCTTATTCAGTCTAAATGTTTTTTTTTATAATTCTCATCCCATCTAGAGCATATGTTGAACAGTTTGTTTTTATTTTTAGAAGAGCAGTTCCATGCCAGGAACTAGGCCTGATGTTGTGGGGTACCGTGATCTCAGGGTTGTAAGCCGATGAACACATTGCACGGGCTTTTCCTTAATTTCTGTCAATTCAAGTTCTGCTTAAAATTGGAGCTGGAGAGAATGTGAGAGAAAAGAAAAACACACTCTCTTTGTGTCTTTTGTTCCCTTTTCCCACAAGTCCTGTGGACCGTCAGCTGCCTGCATTTCTGTCACCCTGCACAGACACCCCTGCACAGACACCCCTACACATTCATTTCATCTCCCGCTATCTGCAGTTTTGCTCATGTAAGGCACATACAGAAATAAACCCAGGAGGTTGTTGTGAGAATTCTTTGGAAGATATGCAAACAATAGAATATTGATAGAAAATTCCAGCACTTCTGGAGACAGAGCATTTAAAAGGAAAATAATGAATCAGTACTAGTGTACTGGCTATGAAGTGCTGAACTTTTGCTAGAAGGAAAACTTTTATTTAATATTAAGAACTTAAGATTCTCCCATGTCCAGGATAAGAACTTTGGAATGCTGAAAAACATGATGAAAACTGGAGTAACTTACTAACAAACTTCAAAAAAAAAAGTTGCCGCCTCTGTAAATGTTCATAAGTTTCTCTACAACTTTTGCTCTAAATTTATTTATTTTTTTCTTTAAGTAGAGGAATCATTGTCATAGTGACCTAACCTGTTCCCACCAATCAGTTCATACATTGTACAAAATAAGCATAACAATAGACAAGACAAGTTTTGTATCTTACTCACTTGAACCATCTGGTAGGCAGTACGGCCATACTAGATTCTTTAAGTTGGCAAAATAAACATTTTTTTAATGATTCAGACTTTTCATCTTTCAGTATGGTATTTTGGAAACTTGGTCCTAATATTTTTGTTAAATTTTCTGCATGTTTGAGTCACTTGAATATCTGTTTTCTGAGTGATACTGTAGGGTTGTTTGAAGCATGTTATTTCATGGCACAATAATCTAATTGGAAGGACATCAGTAGTGATCTTCCATATCCTCTGCAGGTACAATGTGAATTAACTGTCTTCCACACAATCATGTGGAGGAGCATGAGCAGATTCTTTTGACTCTGACCCCAGGAAGAGCAAAATTTGAGGCTGGCTGTCATCTGCTGTGCCAGATGTGCCCCAGAGCCAGTGCGTTTGCACTGGTTAAATGAAGTGTTCCCTAGGAGAGGAGCTTACTGCAGTGACTTCGTTATTTCTGTTTTAGTACAGTACTGTCAGTACTGGGGTTTTGTAAACTTTGTGCCAGGGTCTCTGTAGGGCTTAACTGAAGGTATCTTCATTTTCTGTGAAATAATTCGGTGTATAATACAAATCCTGCACTAGGATGGCTGTAACACTGTGGAAACTTGAAATTCCCAGCTCTGTTATACATGAGCAGTTGCACTTTCTGCTTGAAGGGAGGAAAAGTTAGTGGTTTTTACGTGGAAATACCTCATCAAAAGAAAATAGCAGAAATTATACTAAAATGTGTCGTGTTCGCTATTAAAAAAAAAAGCCTGCTGTCCATGACAAAGTACGTTTTTAGGTTGGATCACTAGACGTGTCTTTTACAAACAGGAAAGCCTAAGGATACTGCTGAACCTTAGGAAATCACATTTGGTATCACTGGAGCTGAGCCCGTGTCTGCAGGTGATTTGGAAACATGAATCAGTTCATGGATAGGTCAGTGGCGAGTCAGGAAGAGAAAGAATAAATTGTAGAAATTCAATGGCAAATATAATGGAAGATTTTATATTGACCTTAAAAGCTGGTACGTGTCCTGATTTACTAATGAGTATAGAGCTTTCATCATTTTTTGTAACATCTAGCAGATGTCATTCAGGATGGATGATGGATAGATTGATGTTGGGTTTTTTCTTTTTCTTTCCTTTAGGAAAGGAGTGAAACCTTGGGGAAAAAAAAAAATTAGCAAGAGTTTGATTACAGAGATTGTTGACCAGTGTTAACCTCAGTGCTATTTAGGCAGTTTATTTGCAAGTCTGAAAGCTGCAGTTGTAGAAGTTTCTGCCTTAGTAGGTCCAACTGTAGGTCTAAACAGGTTCAACTCTAGAAGCCTTGTTGGTCCAATGCATCTATTGTGTAAAGCAAATGCCCCCCAGATTAGGCAATAAATTCAGGACTGACAGTGGGGCAAACCGAGATGACTTTTGTCTCATAGAATAAAGAACTATGCCTCAGGTGAGCTACAACCCTTAAAGCCTGTAGCAAACCTGATTTGGAACATCTGGGAGGCTTGAAGGATATGCTGTAATTCATAGAGTTCGTAATGAGTGATGCCTTGTTGAGAATCTGTGGTGAATTTCAGGAAGCAGAAGGCAAATGAAGCAAAAGAGAAGGCAGTCTGAGTGAGAGAGGCATGATGCTGGATGTGGAGCCCTTCCTTCCCTTTGAACAAAGCATGTTGAAGCTTTCTACAGGGAACCTTCTCTTCCGTGTGTTATATATCTGGTTTGAGCTCTCTTTCCTGAATTAATATAGTAAGGTATTCAGTTTGCCATGATTTTTGTCTCATTAAGGTGAAAATACTTATTTTTATGCATTTAGATTTTCAAGTGGTTGACTTCAGCCTGTCTTTTTCAGCCTGCAGATTATTTTGCCATTGAAGTTACAGTCTTCTGTGTGGCACTCAAGTCAACCCAGCAATGAGATTGTTTGTCTTAGCTTTTTTCTTTTTTTTTTTCTAAGCTCCCATTAAAAAAAGAGGTTAAAACCCAAGAATTTTTCTCTTTTTAGTGAAGCCTAGTAACTCCCAGCCAAATCCTCATGTGGTTGTTTGGATACCTTCTCAACAAAAAGAAATCGTGGAATCTTCCTCAAAGAGAATAAAGGGTCTCTCAAGTGACTCTGAGCCGTTGCTTTCTCATTCCCCTTGTGAGTCTGGAGGAAAATAACTGTGTTTACTTGTCTGAACCTGTTATACTGTACTTAAGCTCCAAAGTTACTTCATGCACATCATTGAGTGTCTTCAACTGTACTAGGTATCGCTTGATTAGGCCCCCGTGGATTTAAAGTCAGTTCTAAACAAAGTAAAAGAGTGAATCTGCGTTAATGAAGTCTTAAGTGTGGAATCTCAGAGTTTGATGAAGTATGAGATGCATCTCTTCTCCATCAGAGCTTTGGTGTATTCTGGCTGTATCTGATTTAAAAAGTTCAGGGTGGTACAATTCTGCCTAAACACAAGACAACTTTTTTTACTGTGAGAATGGTCGAACACTGGAAGGGATCCCCCAGAGAGGTCGTAGAGCCTCCAACTGTGGAGGTACTCCAGAACCTGACTGGCCATACTCCTACCTCCCATAGCTATCTCTGCTTGTCGTGGTGGGTTGGACTAAGGGATCTCTAGAGGTCCCTTCCACCCTGAATGATTCTGTGATTCTTGGTGTTGTTTACCTGACCCACTAATTTTGCTGCAGTGTGATCATCCAAGCTTGCATAGCGTATTGCTGCCACGGAAGTTACAGGCCCTTCCTCCCCAGCTCACACCGTCATCACCTCTACTCGCAGAAACACTGATACCAGTGAGCTCGATTAGGGGAATCGTCTACATTCAGTAGAAGAAATGGCTACCTCTAGTATGGATCAGATAGGTCAGAACAGATACTTGTACTGAAGTGGAGGAGATAGGAGAGAACCGAGTGTTTGGGTGGCACCAGTTGGGGGAGGCATGAGGATTTGTGTCCTTTGGCAGTAGAGCTGGTTCATACCAACTTCCAACAGCTTGTGTGACTCTCGACTGTAGAGCCTCTCTTGTTTTGGCGTAGTGAGCATATCAGTGTACATGAGTTACAAAATATTAATTGATTTAGACTATACAATACCGTGTTGTTTTGCCCTCGGAAGACCTTGTTGAGTTAAAAAACAATGACTAGCATAGCAGTGCTGTTTCTATACCTTGATAAAACCACGTTCTTTTTACTCGTTCAACTGGTATAATGGTAGGCTGATTTTATTTTCTGGTTATGGGTATTTCAGAGAGAAGTTGGCTGCTTAGGATATTGCAGGTGTGTTTGCTCCTTTTTGGATTAGGGATAAGAAAATAAACAACTTCTGTTGTAGGTTTTATCATCTTTCATTCTTTCCAGCAGTCTTAAGCTATTTCATTTGGTGTTCAGCCACAGTATTGACACATTTCGCATGGAACGACTCTGTAGCCTCTGCCCCTGTAACTGAAGTCTTTGAATTGGGGTAAGTCTTAATGCTTCTCCTGCTCATCAGGAAAAACTTTTACAGAGGTTTGCAGGAGACAGGGTACTGGCTTGATTATATCAAGGCTTAGGCAGTATGAAAGGAAATTTGGGCGCCGGGGGGGGAAGGATGCGTAGTGGCAGTTTTGAAATTGCATGATTAATTAAATTACATAAATTTCAGCTTTATTATAAACCATCAATTTTAAAAGATGGTCATGTTTTTGTAACACATTAGAGGTAGAAATGCTTTGGAAAAAATATGTTCCAATCTCCTTCCGAACTTCGCGTGCGTCCATTTTAACATCTGAATTAAGTGCACTTTGGAAAAAAGTCTCCAGGTTGTCCATGCTTATTGTTTTGTTGATAGTGTGGCAGGGCTTGGAGTGGAAAACCAGACTCCTTCTGAGTGGAACTGAGCTGAAAGCTGTGCTCCAGTGTTCTCAGTGTGCTCCAACTGCTAGTGCTTGTGCAATCTGCGGAACCAGACTACACCTGGTCTGAGTTACTGAAATGTGTGTAGCATGGGTATGGGGTCATCTGCACCAGACCTAATGGAGATGTTCTAATGGAGAAGGTCTCAGTTCCTTCCCTTCCTCCTCCCACTGTCTTAATTAAAATACTCAGACTTTTACTGTGGGTTGTTGGATTTTTGTCATTCAGGTAGGGATACAGTCTGAAGTAGAGGATGGTAGTCTACAGACCAGCACTTGAAAAGCACATCTGGTTTTATTTTTCTTTAGGTTCTTTTTCTAAGGACTGCCGAGTTTTGTCTGCTTAATACTTGTTATTCTGCAGTATTTCATTTCAACTTCAAGAGTGAAAAATGATTGGGATTTATTTTAGATATATATTAGATTCATTATATTTACAGATGTAGATCATCAGATTTATATCTATAAATTATATAACTACATAGTATATGTGATATAGATATACTATAATAGGTATTATAGATTGAGTATATTCATATATGAGTTTTGTCATTATATTTATAGATTGATTTATTACAACTCAGATCAAAGTAATGAGAAATAAACCCAAATCTTAAAACACCTTTCCCCAACCCCTCCCTTCTTCCCGGCTCAACATCACTCTCTCTACCTCCTCCCCGCAAGCGAGGCAGGGGGACGGGGAATGGAGGTTGTGGTCAGTTCATCACACATTGTCTCTGGTGATCCTTGCTCCTCACACTCTTCCCCTGCTCAGGTGTGGGGTCCTTCTCATGGGAGACACTCCTGCTCGAAGTTCTCCAGTGTGGGTCTTTCCCATGGGCTGCAGTTCTTCACGAACTGCTCCAGCGTGGGTCCCTTCTGTGGGGTGCAGTCCTTCAGGAACAGACTGCTCCAGCACAGGCTCTCCATGGAGTCACAGCCCCCTTTGGGCAACGACATGCTGCAGTGTGGAGTCCTCCGTGGACTGCAGGTGGATCTGCTCCATCGTGGACCAACATAGGCTGCAGGAGCACAGCCTGCCTCACCATGGTCTTCCCCATGGGCTGCAGGGGAATCTCTGCACCGGCACCTGGAACACCTTCTCCCCGTCCTTCTTCACTGCCCTTGGTGTCTGCAGAGCTGTTTCTCTCACATATCCGCAATCCTCTCTCCTAGCTACTGTTCCACAGATTTCCCACCCCTCTCCCTTCTTAAATATGTTATGCCAGAAGCTCCTTCACTGTTGCCGATTAGCTCAGCCTAGGCCAGCGGCAGGTCCATCTTGGAGCTGGCTGGCACTGCCTGTATCGGACACAGGGGAAGCTTCACAGAAGCCACCCTGTAGCCCACCTCTCTCCTTTCAGTCCCCTCCCTACCAAAACTTTGCCACACAAACCCAGTACCAGTAAGCACATACAAGGGGACGGCAGTCAACAGCCAGATTGAATTAGGTGTGTTGTGTCTGGATTAGGACAGCACCTGTCCCTTCATTGTCCCCTCACATATTCTGTTGATATGTAGAATCATTTAGCCTGACGTGGTTTCCCTAATACGTACGTTCTTTATCCTAGTAAGGGCCAGGTATTTACTGTTGTAAGATTGCAGCACTTGCTCTGAATTTAGGTAAGAAATTACATTCTTACAAGATCGTTTCCCAAGGTCACAAATCAGGTTCATGGCCAAACCAATAATAGTAGGACACCTTTCCTTCCATTCCTGTTTTAATTAGGCTGCACAGTGTTGAAATAGCTCAGGACCGATGGTGAAGCTGCTTGCTTAGAACACACAAGCCTGAAAACGCTCGTAAATAGCGTAGGGCCTGTTGCTGTGTGGTCAGGGGAGATTGTTCGCTTCACGCAGTGCTTCTGAGGTGATTCTACATTTTTAGGCTCTCATTTTTTTAAATATACACATTTTATAGGTTGTGATCAATTTAATAGTGGATGGGTCTATTAAAATATTACAAAGAACAAGGATTTTTTCACTCAGAGCTTTAAAACAGATTATAGATAATATATTCTCAACTATAAACACATGAAGTAAAATTGCTTTTGTGCAGGTAAAGCATTGCCCTGAATTAAAATTTATTTGTGATGGAGTCACCTTTACTTAGGTTTGATCTGGTATTCCTTAATAGACACTTACAGTACAAAATGCTGAATAATCAAGACGAAAAGCAAGTCGAGAAGCCTTTTAATATTAGTTTGTAGATTATTTTTTTGGTGGCTGTTTGTCAGCATGAACACTTTTCTCTGAAAATGATAATTTTAGTCTAGATGGGATAAGGGTTAATAAATGGTAGTGGATAATGTGCCAAGTGCTAGTCACAAAAACACATGCCTACTTTTCTAAATTTGTTTTGTATTGAGAACAATACTATTATAACTCATCTGTAGTTCCCCTTTTCTAAAATGCTGTTACCAAACCAAGTTATTTATAAACTAAATGAGCAGAATTCCACATGTGGGGTTTTTTTTGTTTTGTTTTTCTACTGAAAATGTGCTTTTTTGCAGCCTTTCTGAATGTGCATTAGTTCTTAGGCCATCTGGAATGGATATAAAGTCTCTTTATGTACTTTTACATTAAAATAATTCTGATCAATTCTTAATTTTTTTTAACTTAATGTGAATAAATTGACATTAAATCTCCTTCCTAACGTGTAGCATGCAGTCTGTTAAAACCGATCAGCTTCTGTAACGTGTTCCACGTATGCCTTCCGTCCATGACGAGAAGGGAAGCCCAGGTTCAGGTTCTGGCAGTTGTTGTAGCAGCATAGGTCCAGGAGTTAGAGGGGAAGATGTTTATAGACAGAGAGGTGAATTTTTAAGATACACCTGAGAGTAAAACAGGCTTTGTAACGCTCTTGAAGTTGCTCAAGTGATTGATGGTACGTACGTATCTCAAAGGAAAAGTGTCCTTCACCCATGCAGAAAATCTTTCCATTACAAAGAGCTATTTGGTGTTATTTTACATACTTCAGATGATTTTAAAAAATTATTTTTTTTTTAAATGGATGTTTGATGCGGTTTTATATGTGGTTTCTTTCAGTGGTGTAAATAATGACTTGCATTACTGTGGTGATACCCTTTCACTCATTGCTCGAGAGCGCTCACCTGCGTGTCCTTAGAAAACAGATGCCTTTATTTTAGCAATAACAGTTAAATTGGAAGTCAGGAGTTAATAAATTGTTCGGAGAAATAGTGAAGATGGTAAAATTGAGTGGATTGAGCTTCTTATAAATACTGGAAAGTTCCTACAACCTGTGAAAAGGGGACAGAGAATCTTATTTCATCTTGCTCTCAGAAGATTATTTTGAAAGTAATGGGGAGATAAAATGTGAGAAGGGTGGAAGCCTGTATCCTTTAACTGGGTTAACTTAGGAAGGGGGTTGTGTAGTTCAGCAGTCTGAAAACAGTTATCTCGTGGCAGATAAGGTGTGAGGTGTGATGAGTCAGACATCTCAGCTGGTGGATGGTAGAGGAAGCAGTGACAAACAGCTGAGAGGGGGAACTTTTGGTAGGGGGGCCTGAAAGTGTGACTGTCCTTGGCTTCAGTCAGTGTGCTGGCAGCTAGCACTTGTCTCAGGAAATTGTAGAAGCTTTGGGTGGAGAAAATCTGGAATAGACCTGCAGAGTCTGAAGCGGTATAGCTCTTTAACAAAAACATAGGATAAAGGTGTTGCTTTTTTACTGTAATGAGTATATATACAAGACTAACAGCTCCTGGTGTCTGACACTGCTGAGAGAAAATTCATAGGGTTATATTTTTTATAAATTATGAATACTCACCCAAACAGATCAAGAAATTATCTGATCCTACATGGTGGTATTTTGACAATATTAATACAGGATACGCAGTGTATATGTACATGGCTGATTTAATCCAAGCTTTGCATAAGCATGTAGATCTGTCATGCTCAATGGATCTATTTGTTTCTAAGGTTGTAGGTGAAATTCTGCTATTTCTAGTATTTATGGCCCCAAGGTGACATTTTTGGTAATATAATAAAGATTTTATTTTTACCTGTTTAGCTTCTGACAAAGTAGAATCTTAAATTCATTTTTCACTATCTTCACATGATAGTAGCATTGCCACTCAGACTTTTTTAAACAATGAAAACTATTTTAACTTGGCTTTTTATTATTACTGTTAACAGTCTTTACTGCTTTTTTGTTCATAAGGCTGCACCTGTTATTTTACTCAGTGTTTAACAAAATTACATGGTTTTTATTTACTTAGATATTCTCTTGCAGAGACAGATATTTAAGGAATAACTGAGTTTCATTTGTAGGTGTGTATTAATTGAGAATAAACATAATTTCTTTCAAGCTTGCTAAATTAGAGTGCAATGTATGGGTAACTTCATGTTTTACTTGTGTTTTAACAGCGAAAGCAAGTTGAATACATTGGTCCAGAAACTTCATGACTTCCTGGCTCACTCATCAGAAGAATCTGAGGACGCAAACTCTCCTCCAGCACTATCTAAAAACAAAACTATAGGTAAAAAGACATTTTATGGTTTATTTTCAGTGTGTAGATGATTCTCGAGTCAAATAACTATATCGCACTTCACTGGGGCAATTAGCAAAGTCCTAGTGTGATTTAAGTGGTGATACCTTAATAAATGTACAATAGGCCTTTGATATACTGTTTCTTTCTGTTCTGAATCTTTTCTAAATATGAAGGAAAAAAGCTAATCCTGCTGCTAAGTTACCTTCTCTGAAACACGAGATGGCAAACATGCCTGTATTTGCTGTGGTAGGGGCTCCTTGATCAGTTTTCCTGAATGTGTAAGTGCAGTATCTTGCTTTTTGCTGCAGAAGTAAAGCTTTTGCAGTTATAAGAGTACTGAATAGAATGTGTTTCCAACTTTAACTAGGTTAAATTGGTTTCCTGGTTTAACTAGGGCTGGGTACAGGTGCAAAACCTTGCAATCTCTGGTGTTTGAGCTACAGGTTGTGTTGAAGTGATTGAGTACAGGAGGATGAGTGTTGGCTGTGTTAGGCAGTTTATTTTCAAACTCCTGTTGTTATAAGCAATAAACTTACACGGATTATGTGCAGTTACTGTCTTGTAATGTTTTGTTTTGAGAGGCAGGCTGCTGCCATGTGATGCTAACCTCCTTGTGTCAGCACCAAACTGAGCTGTTAACATAGAAACAAAAATTATTCCTGTGATACTTCAGCAGAATAATAAACTCAGCTGTGGTGTAGATGCATCTCAAAGTGAAATTTTGCTGAGGAACGTGCTGGGAAAAGAAATTGTTGCCCTTTGTCTTGCGTAGTTATGAAGTAGAATTTGGCTCCTTGCCTTAAAATACAGATTTCCTTTGAAATGGGTACACTTGCTAATTAATAGCAGACATGTTTCAGTGTAGTTTTCGAGATCTCAGATTTATTTCTTAAAGAACATATTAAAGTTGAAAAAAAACACTTAAATATTAAGAAATGCCAGAATTAACTGTGTAGATTTACTTCCCCTCCCAACTTTCTGTGCAGAATGATCATGTCTTTAGGAACTGTGTTTATTTTATTTTATTTTATTTTATTTTTTTAATCCGCAGGATGATCATCCAGTGTGCACATGATAGACATGATTGGGGCCAAATCAGGTTTATATAGTAATGGAACTTGGTTGTTCCAGCATTTGGAAGATACGTGAACTCCTAGGTAGAGCATAGTGAGGAGGGGGATGATGATGGGGATGGTTTTGTGGTTCAGGAGAGCCCTGCAGCAGATGGAGCATGTGCAGTTGGGTCAGCACTAGGACCTGGGAGGGAAGCAGCATGCTCGGTCATTCTGTGGGGATGGCGCAAGCGCAGCCCAGTCACATGTAGAAACTGGCAGTGGTAGTTCAGCTGCTTTGGGATTAGTGCGTGTGCAGTTGGGTTAGCAGCCTGAATGGAGAATCTGCAGAGACTGTAGCTGCCAGAATCAAAGAAATCTCTACTGACCATGTACAAACTGGTATTTTCCATGGCTTTATCACACGGGCCGAAATGGTGAAGAGTAGGAGGTGGGCAGTAATAGTCTCCAGAAGAAATGTCACTCTTCTTCCAAATTGCAGGTTCTTTCCTCAGAATGGGGGAATGCCTGTAATATTCCAGAGAAGAAATTTCACGTACTTCGAAGGGCCAAAAACTTTGTCCGTTTCCATTTTTTATTCCTCCCTGCCTTAGCTTTACACGCAGAAATCGCTGCATAGTTTGGACTGCAATTTACCCAAACAGTTCAGCCTAAGTCAGATACCCAGCATGGGATTTTCTGATTTTTTTAAAAGTGTAAAAGAAAATTGTTTGTTTTTCCCAAACCTGGAATTTAAGAATACAGTAAGTTGCAGTGGTGGCACTCTTATGTTAAAATCACCAATGGTCATGATATGTATCCTGTAATAATAGTACCACTTCACTTGCATGTTTCTCAGTAGAGCATCTATTAAAATGCTGCTATTACTGAGCTTTTTGAGCAACTTCATGCAAGTATCATTGAATTGCTGAACTTCAGACTTCTCTTCCATTACCTGGACTGGTGGATGGATTCCACAGAATTCTCTACCATACCCTGTATCAGATGGGATTTTTGTCTGTGGTTCCCAGATTTAATACTGTGTTTTTAATGTCAAGATGTGTAAAAGAATAGAGATTAAAAAAATACACTATTTCTGCATACACAGTTGCACTTTGATTTCTTCAGTATTTCTTGGCCAGTGGGAAGGCTGACTTTCAGCCTGTCAGCAACTTAACTGAAAGTAATTTCTAAATGATTTCAGCACAATTTATGCTATCCACAGACTGTGTTTTGTTGTGCAACAGTTTATCTCTGAAAGTCACACAGTTGTCTTTATTCCCACTGATGAAACAAAGAATGCTGTGATGTTCAGTGTGAAGAACTTTTAATATTTCTTGCTTTTCAGTGTATTCCTTTATTTTCTCTCCGTAGGTAAAAATAGAGAACCGAAAAGTAGCCCAGCTTCAATGGAGAACAATAGAGAAGAGGTGGGAGTAAAAATGCTCTTGAGTTTTAGTCGCGTGACTAGTGCAGAATGGTTAATACAGGAAACACTGAGATCTCTGTTGCTTTTACAGTAAATACTTAAAGAGTATTGTCAGAACCATGCAGTTCATGTTTCTATTCAGCAGATATGATGACAGTAGCTGTAAAATATTTAAAAATAAATTTAAAATTAAATTTTGAATGATACTCACTTTGATTTAGGCATATGCAAGCGATCTTGTTTCTGCCCCTCTGCCACCCTTTGTTTCTAAATGATTGAAATACATTAATTTGCTTGGACAACACTATTGTCTTTGTGATGCACAATAATTCCTGGGGAAAAAAGTCTCCAACACACTTTAGAGAGCTAAGTGTTACGTACGTGAGGTATGCGATTGAGATTTTGTTGAGAAGTGCCAACTGCTGGCAATCGACTCACATTGAGTATATTACAAAGTGAGAGTTTGGTTTTTTTTAAAAGAAATTTGGTTAATATTCTTTTATCTGTACTCTGTTCTTTGGCTTATGTGAAAACAGGTTCTTAATTATTTTTGGTCTAGAAGAATTATTCACACTTACTGATCTCTCGTGTTTACACTTCACACCCTGTTTACTCAGATAACAGTAGGTACTCAGTTGTCCTTCCAGGCAAATATGCTTTTTTAAAAAAGAAAAAAGATGGAGCTACAGGAACCTTATTAAACATGAGCAAATTTCTTCTATATGGTGTATTATAGACATCAGTGACATTTTATGTGTGTTTTGTCTTACTAACTTGTCTGTCATTAGGAGCAACCAGTGATCATGAGCCATTCTCAGACCCTTCTCCAGGAAGCTGTGAGATGTGTTCTAGTTAATGGCAGAAACTTTTTGTTGACATATCACTTGGTCACAAATGTGTTGAATTTTTAATTTTTTTCTTGTTTTTAGGGCAGTAGTTCTTCAGAAAGAACCAAATCCTTAGGATCATCACGCTCAAAAAGGTTGGTTTGGAAAATAAAAATAAACTACTTTCTGGCTTGTGAAACTATAGAAAAGTCCATGCACTATGCCAGATGCTTTTGGTATACACCAGTATAAATCCATTAAGTTTGCAGAGCGCTGGTAAAACAAATGCCTCATAGTGCACTTAAAATTCAAACCGTCTTTCAGGGTCAAAGGTTAAGATCATAAATCTTGATTTTTATTAACAAAGACAAGATTATCCTGTATCTTCAGGACAAAGGTGTTTATACAATTGTTCCTTCACTCCTGGTGTTTCTACATGCAGGATTCTTCCAAAAATGTAAATTGGGTCATATGGAAAAAAGACTTTATGTACCCTGCTATTGGGAGCCTGTGGAATCTAAGTGTTCTGTTAAATTGCCCTCTGCAGAAACTGCCATTTGCTGTATCTCTGCTTAATCTTTTTTTCCTCTTTGGTTTAAAAAAGTGTGGAGTTAGCTGGTTACCAACTAGTTAGAACCTACAGGAGACAAATTATGTGTGTAACAGTAGACTTACTCTAGTAAAACCTCCTCCTCCTCTCTGCTCTAGCTGATGCTCACTCAGGTTATGTCCTTCGTGATTTTCTAGATCCTAGTGTGCTGTGTAGATAGGTGGGCTCTTCTGAATGCACGAGTTCAGCAGCTGCCGCCTTACTGCTCTTATTACCCACGTTTGTTTATTTTTTCATGTCTGCTGGAATTAAATAAGATTCCTCATTCTCCCTGTTCTGTTTGTCTTGTTTCTATATTTGCAAGTGTGGTTTTACATTTGGCTTTAATTTCTCCTTCATCTTCTGAATCCAGTGTCCTGCTGAACCCTTTTTCATTTATATTGTTTATACAGTCTTGGTGTTTGTTTCCTGTCTATCACAAAAGGTATTTTCACTTATACATTTATCATTCTGAGCCTGATCCTAACAAAACCAGTATCCTGCAGTAGTTAATGTGTTACCATCAGACTACTGAAAAGTACGCTCAACATTCTTGTCGGTTTTTTTCTTTATTTTTCTCCCTGTCCTGACATAGTAAATTCATTCAGTTTAATGGATTCAGATCACAGTTATGTTTGTGTGGAATTCTGGCAACTGGTCCTTATAATCAACAGTTTTTAATCTCTTTCTGCATTTCCTTTATTTCCTTGCAAGCATCTTTTCTGCCAAGCTGCTTTTTGTCATTTGCTAATATCTGTGTGTTCTCTTTGCACTGCCTGTTCAACCTAGAATGATGTTCAACCTAGAATGATAAATACAGGTTTACCTGCATTGCAATATGTAATATTTGTCACGGTATGTTTTTTTTCCTCTGTCTATGCAGGAAACCTACAGTTGTAACAAAATATGTCGGCTCAGATGATGAGCAAATCTTAGATGAAACTGTAAACGAAGATATTTCAAATGAAAACTCAGAAAACGATGTTGATATGCAAAGCTTGCCTAAAGGTAGTTCATGTCTGTCTTTGTTCCTGAATTCAACAAATTAGCCAAGATTATGATGCAGCATAAATAATTAGACTGCACATGTATTAGTAAAAAGCCTGTCTTGGGCCCTATTGGCTTTTATATATAACCATACGTGCCAGTGCACAAACAGCCACCCACCCCAGTGCACACGCGTTCCAAAGAGGAAACCAAGCACCATTAGTTTTGAGCCCAACATACTTTAATCTGTGGGTGCACCAGGCTGGGCTGGTGGCTTAATTCCAAATGTCTCCTGACATCTGTAAAAAACCATCATAAAACAGGGGAAATAATTTATTTCTGCCCTTCTGTAGAAGTCTCAAACTCTGTGACTTGCAAGTCTTACTTGTTTTACTGTTCTGTCTTTGAGGTTATTAACAATTAGATCAACAAAAGCAAAACTAAATCTAGGGGGGAAAATGTCATTATTGGATCTATTTTTAAGCACCCTTTTAAAAGAGTTAATACTCTAAGCCTACATCCTGCTGTGCTTCTCTATAGTGTGAGTTTGATGAATGTGTTCCATTTCTTACCAGAAGAGATGTGAGGGACCACTACTGTTCGCTGCACAAGTGGCAGTATTAAAGCAGTCACTTCAGAATTGTTTTTTCACGGTGTTAGATGATATCCAGTGTCCTCACATCAAAAATATTAAAACTGAACTCTTAAGTAGGAAAGATGGTTATTCATTCACATAATTTTGATTAGTGCTCTTCTCTGTTTAAATGAAAAAGGGAATTTCTGAATTTTGTTAAAGACAAAACAAGGTGTTTTTTCTATTGCTTTTTCAATTATTTCATGCTGAAATAAATTAAGGTGAGGGAAACCGGATGGAAGGTGGAAGAGAGAGAGAAAAGAGTAGACTTTTGGTAGATTTAAGTGACCCATCCAGAGTCCTTTATTTGTAGCATTGCACTGCAAATTCCTGTACTACACACCCCCAGCAGCAGTACAGTCCTGTTCTGCAAGTACCACATCAGGGCAGAGGGAGCAGAATTTGCTCCTCGTAGCCCATTCAGTTTTGGGCTTTTGTCCTCCAACTGCACCACAGGCGTAGTTTGAAGTGCGTGATGGGGTTTTTTTTTTTGTTGTTGTTCTTTCTTGTGAACATCTGTGTGTTCAAAACTTTGTGGAGTTTTAGTCAACAGTTTGCACTTTTTTTAAGGTACAATGTTGGCTTTTATTTAAACAGGACTTTTGCACTTCATTTGGATGTGTAATGGTTTCCAATTTCTAAATAAAATTATTCTAGGTACAGTGGTTGTACAGCCTGAGCCAGTGCTGAATGAAGACAAAGATGATTTTAAAGGGCCTGAATTTAGAAGCAGAAATACCGTTAAAATGAAACCTGAAGCTCCCAAAAAGCGTGGAGGTAAATACAGTTTAAAACATTTATTAAAACGGGTTTAAATTGTTGCTTATGACCACATTTGGTACATCTAAAAATTGTTCATATTTTTAATAAATTACCCTAAAAATACCTCCACTCTTCTGGCTTTTTGTCCATTAGGGATTCTAGCTGGCTGAAATTAGCCTCCATTGCTGCCCCTGCAATGCAGCAGTGAAAGCTAAGATTAGTTCTCATTGAACTTATTTTCAGTAGCTATAGGATGCATCATTAGGTACTGCATATGGACCGCTCTGGCTTTGTGTTTGGAGCAGTTCCTTGGTTGCGATGAGGTTACAGCTATTCTTGCTTTGAGGAATGATACTGGAACACCACTGATATGGGAACATCCACGCACTCGCCAGGAAAGCCACTGTGTTTGAGCAGGGACATGTATAGATATATTATCAATCAGTGAGATAACAGAAACCTAAAACCTCGAACAATTCAAAGACTTTTTTGTTTTGTTTTTAAATTGCGGGAAATTCCCCACCAGTGGCCCCTTCTAAGGATGATCTTTGAAAAGCTGCTGTGCCAGCTGCCTTTCCATAGCCGCTGCTAAAACTGAGGAGAAGTTAGCAGATAGCAGAAATTAATCTCGCTGTTTTTTTTTTTTTTCCCAAACAGTAAAGGAGAGGGAGGGTTATGTATAAAGTAGCCCATAAGAAGGCAGATAATTTTATTGATCCTACTGACAATACCTTAGTTCACACACCTACAGCAGTGCCCAGGATATTCAGACCAACAGCTCTTGTACACCCCATTGGTTCTCCCAGTTGTGTCATTTGAGATACTTGCTCTCTTTTAAAGTCTTATTATAATTTAATAAGTGCTATTTCTCTGTCTGTGGTTGAGGAGGAGTAAAGTGTGACTGTGTGGAAATGCGCTGGTGCATACATATGGGCTCATGCATGATTTTAATCACATTTTGAGCATTGACGTTTTCTCTAAATTATTAATCTTCGAAAGTCAGTTCTGTTCTATTCATGCAAGAGGTCCTGCTCAGCACAGAGGAATGCTGCTCCCATTTGTGTTTGTAACAACCTTACAAGAGGTGCAACAGAAATTTTAAAAAGAGAGGACACTTCTGCTTGGGTTTGGTGGCCTGTGTCTGCATCCCTGGGACAAATTATACAACCTGCCTTCCAGCTTTTTTCCTCCATCCCTAGAGAATTTGCAGGCCTTCCTCCGTGTAGCTGGACTGGTTACTCATGTACTGGTGCCTGCCATAAGATAATAGTTTTGGAAGGGACATCAAGAGTTTGTCCAGGGCAGGCTCAACTCTATCTGTGTCATGACTGATAATCTTTGACTTGATATTCAAGTAACCAGTACATATGTTAAGCTCCTGTTAACTCACAGGGAAATGGAATAGGTACTACCTGCTCCTGAGTTGTCCTCATTTCCAGACCAGGAAAGGTGACCAGGCAAGGAACATCACTGCAGTCTACCTCAAGAGCAGCTGAGTTAGGAATGTAGCAAAACAGTTTTATGTTGTGATATGCACAGGAGAGTTAGTGCAGGTCCGTTGATTCTCCTCTTGCGTGTCTGGTTACATGAAATAGCTCTTGCCTTTCCCTTGCTGCTGGAGCGAGGTGCCTAGCCTGTGCATGAACAAAATTATGCTTTAAGCAGATAAGCATGTAGTCCCAGCTACTTGAATTCTATGCTCAGTGCAAGTAAATAAATACAATTAAAAATGCCAGCCCATCTTGTTCTTAGCAGAGTAGCTCTTTTTTATTAGGAGTTCCTTGTCCTGTTCAGATAGGAAATGGGGGTAGTAGAGATCTTACCTTCCTAGCACCCAAATTCTCTTGTCCAAGACTGTAAGAGGTGTTGCGTCAGGCCTTAGTTTCAAGTTTTGTGTCTGCAGATGGTTATGGTTGTATTTTTGCTAATAAACTCATACTTAGGATTTTAAGTATTTTCTCAGTATTAATGAATTAGGAGTTTTTTATTTTCTCTGGATCATCATCATTTGTGGTAGTAACATGGTTTACAAAGGTTTACCTCAAAAATGATCTCTTTTTTTTAACCCTGGTGCCAACTTGCAGATCCTAGGAAGGAGGCGCTAGTACTTCTACTTAAAGTCATAGGGAGGGGGAAAGTGGCTTGGGACTTGACGGCGGGTAGCTTGTTCTCCCTCAGTTGGCTGTTACCCTTCTTACACCTGCTTAAGCACTGTGGTGTTTGACAAAGCCATGGCAGGGCTTCTGTGCTGCTTGGTGTAACCAAATGTGGTAGGGTATGATGGATGCAATTACTCGACGTTTACCAGCAGCATTTGAAACAGGCATTTGAGCTGGTTTTGAAGTCACGAGGTGCTTTACAAGTCCATGAGCTCTGCAGTACCTGCAATCACGCGTGCACTGAAGCTGAATACAAGTCTTGTGTTCAGAATTCCAGCCCTGCTATTTTCACTGCATTGTAAGCGTGTCCTAGTGGTTTTTAGTGGCCTGTGAGCTGTTGGAGATGGTGTTTCAATAGCAAATGGCTAGTGGCTTGCATTGTGTCTTGAGAACATTCAGTTCCTTGACATTGTGATGTTGGTGCTTGGTTCTGTGGTAGTGATTATTGGAAAAAAGAAAGAAAGAATAATATATATGTATATGGTTTGTGCTCAGTTTGGGACTGTTAAGTTTAACCATGTGAGTTAATTTCCTTACACTACTCCCTGACATGACAGCAGAGGACAGGTCACAGTTAAGTGATCCCGTATCAAACCTGTCTGGTTGATCCCAAAGTAAGTTTTTGAAAGTGTATGCACTGAGTGTATGAGCTTTCGCAAATGATTTTCCTTATTCTTGAAGACATCAATGCTGTGGAAAATAAAACAGTCTCCTAGATTTAATTAGTTTAACAGCCTGGCCTGTGGCGAGCCTCCCAACCCCATGTTTACCACCTTTCAAAGTGAATCAGGGGTTTGGTGTTAACGAAACGCTTTCTTCACTGAATGTAGATATGACAGCAGAGTGGTGCACAAACTGTGGGAGCAGTCAGCGAGATGATGAGAACATACATATTACAGAAAAATTACGGTTTCAAAACCCAAAAAACTCAAAAGCCCCAACAAAAACCACCATCAAGAAGGGAACAAAAAAAAAAAAATCTTTTCAGACACTGTGATAAGGATTTCATGCATATTCTCTAACAGTTTCCCATATTTTTCTTTGAGAAACTAAAACTGTATGTGAAAGAAATACCATGACACAAACACAAATTAAAATGGTATTTTATGAAAAAAGATGAAAGAAGGTTGTACACAATGTCAGGGCTGCTTTGACGGAGTTTTAGTGATGACTCTTATTTAGGTGTGTTCTCATGAAGTGACCGGTTAATCCAAATTAAATCTCTCAAAGGTCTCAAGTGGAGTACAGAAATTAGAAGAAAGTTCTTTCAGTCTTTAAATGGCAAGTGGTTACAGAAAGATTTCTCTAATGCTGGGTGTTAAATAAGAGCGTATGAAAAACCTGACAGGCCTGAATATTGTGAGAAAATGAAATAGGTATATCAGACTTCTTAGAAAAATGAAAAGAGTTAATGTGTGGTTTATAATCCTCTCTATAGAGGAAGGACTACATGGAATTGTAAGCTGTACAGCTTGTGGGCAACAGGTGAACCATTTTCAGAAGGATTCAATCTATAGACATCCTACACTGAAAGTGCTTATTTGTAAGGTATGTGGTAATCAGTTCTCCGGTTTGTACTGCTTGGTTTTGTTTGAAATGTCCTGTTAATTGATTTGGGTGGGATTTTGGTGGGAGTAGGTCTTGTTTATTAGTCAATGAACTTCTCAGTCATTAACTGTAACAATTAAGGAAACTAAATGCAGAAAACAAAAAAGGCAAATACAACTTACAAACGTATATTCCTATTTTCTTATACCCCAGTTAAGCTAATTGTTGTTTCTTTGTAATTTGTTTTTACACTTTTAAGGCTAAAATTTAGTGAATTTT
Source organism: Bucorvus abyssinicus (assembly GCA_009769605.1). NCBI lineage: Eukaryota > Metazoa > Chordata > Aves > Bucerotiformes > Bucorvidae > Bucorvus > Bucorvus abyssinicus. Next base: position 2,604,501 of record CM020039.1, on the reverse strand, counting down.
TTATGTTAAATGATCTATCTGAAATTTCTGCCTACACATAATGTATTATAAGAGCAGATTCAATTCTGTATCTCCTGTTAAAGTATTGTATGTAAACCAACATCAGAATAAGAAGTGGAGAAGTAGCTTCAAAGCCATCTCGGTTTCACTTGTACACTCCTGGACTGTTTTTATTTGTGGCAGCCTTTGTAATGATGGTCTAGTCCATAGCCCAAAACCAATATCTGGGTCTTCAGCTACATGGTTTCATGGTGGCTTCAGTTAGGCCCTAAGTTTCCTGCAATGGGAGGGGGTGGGGAACTGGGGAGGGAGGAAGCATCTCTACCTCCTGTTATGGAGGGAGTGATACCTCTAATTCTTGTTCCAAGACTTGAAAATCCTTACCATGTAGCTGTACGGGTTGTTGTGATGCATGCAAGTGATCTGCTTCATTTCTGAAACTGCTTTAGGGTGTTGGGTTCAACAGCAGCTCTTGACTGTGAGCTCTGCTAGATAACTATATCACGTGTTGTTTCCCACAAATTTTCTGTATCTTTACTTAATTGAGTATGGCCTTCTGTTAATGTGAGAGAGGAGTGAAAGTCCCCGATAGCATACTCCACGTCTGCCATTAGTTTCTGTGCCTTGTTCTTCCCTTATTTTCCTTCTGCTTAGATAAACAGTCCCAGACTTGAGAAGCTCTTTTCCTTTAATGATAAATGTTCTGTCAACTGTCAAAACAGTCAGCATTTACTGGGTGGTGGTGTTTGTTCAGTTTAGTTGAACAGGTCTAACTCTATTCTGGATAAAGAGGCATCATTTTAAATTCAGGTGCTGAAGCCTCTTGTGGATTCTGAATTCCGCGGTTCACTGGGTAAAAGGACAGAATTTAGCTAATAGCTTGTATTAATCCCTATTCAAGGTAGAGCTTCAAGTCTGGGAGAACCTTCTTTACTAGTAACTGGAAAAAAACCCCTACATCTTCAAAATTTGGTTTAAAAAATTCAGCAACTGAAGCCATTGCTACTACTTGCTGAGTTGTCTGTATTGTTTTTTTCTTACTATTACCAATTTTTCAATGAAAATGCTTAGTTTGCACCTGGAAATTGAAGCCTTGTATGTAAACATTGGCATAAACACTGAAGACCTTTTTGTTTAAAGCTTTATGGGATCAGTTGCTAACCGAAGGAGCGTATAGCTGACAATTGTAATTTATGTAGGATTAATTGTGTCAGGGAAGATGTGGTGTTGATTTACCTAGGAAATAGATGGGAAAACTTAATAGATATGAAGAGAAACATTCAATTGATGTTCTAAAATGTGTAAATATGCAGCCATCAAATAAGAGCCTATTTAATTTTCAAATAAACTTTGAGCTGTCTAAATAAGAAGTCATGGTTTATTGCGTCTGTGGAAGATTTTTTTTGGATCAACACTAATCTAAAAGGGTTAGAATGCTGAAGACCTTGCAGCTGCTGCTTTTGGCTTGCTTCTAAGACACGCTGAAGTCATACGCATTACTAAAGTCCAGTTGAGATTTAATAAACAAGTCCTTGTCCTATCTCTGCCTTTACAGACTTGCTACAAGTATTACATGAGCGATGACATTAGCCGTGATTCAGATGGAATGGATGAGCAGTGTAGGTAAGTGCACGAAGACTGAAATAACACCCACAGCTCTTCTGGTTTTATTTTCGGTGTGTTTTTTAACTTGCAATAATGAAATTATTGACTGATAAAGACCAGTACATGAAAGCTCAATCATTGTTTCTCAGCAAGAAATGCTCTACCCCAGTTTTTTTCTAAATATTTATTATTGAGTAATTAACAGAAAAACATCCTTTAAAGAAATCCAATAGCAAACACTGTAAGACATCACATTTTTAACTGAATAGCATGCCACCTTCCAAATACTTTAAAGGTGGGGATGGAACCTGACATTCTAAACCTTGTGAGCCACAGAAACTTGCTTTTCCAGATGTGTCTCCCACTTTGGAAATACTAAAGTACTCTCTGTCTTTATGTCAGATATCTAAATGGGTCACCCAGACAAAACTCTGCAGTCTGTGGTGCCTTTGAGCTTACTCAGCAGCCACTTTTCAGGTCCTCATCAAAGACTGCAATCTAGACATAGATGAAAACTCTTTTATAAATTTTTTTTTTTAATATGTGCCTGCAGTGATAGTATACCAGTTAAGGCTGGAAAGACTTAAGCTAACTCGTTTTGCTGTAAAGTAAGAGAAATCACTTTTTTTAAAACATTCTCAGAAGAAACATGAAAAATAAAATCTAATTAATTTTTTCTCTTACTTAAAATTGGTGTTGAAATTGTGTGTATTACTGACCATTTCAGCTATGTGACCTGTTAATCTAATACCTTAGTTTTCTGACTTCCCAATTCTTAATTGAGTGCTTTTCAGTCATACTTTTAATAATGTTTTCAGTTAATGGATATCTGTTAGTCACCTGAATTTTAAAAATTCTTCATAAAATAGTGAAAAATGTGTAAACTTCTCAAATTTGTCACCTGGTGGATACAGGGAGAAGACGCTTACATTTCTTTTGTCTCATTTCAGGTGGTGTGCTGAAGGTGGAAACTTGATTTGCTGTGACTTTTGCCATAATGCCTTCTGTAAAAAGTGCATTTTGCGCAACCTGGGCCGAAAGGAACTGTCGACTATACTAGATGAAAATAACCAGTGGCACTGCTATATTTGCCATCCAGAGCCTTTGTTGGACTTGGTCACTGCATGTGACAGTGTCTTTGAAAATTTAGAACAGTTACTGCAACAAAACAAAAAAAAGATCAAAGCTGAAAGTGAAAAAAGTAAAATATATGACCATACAGTCAAGTTTTCTCCAAAGAGAAATAGTTCAAATTGTAATGGTGAAGAAAAAAAACTAGCTGATTCATATTCAGGTTCACTTACATATTCTTATAAAGCACTAATGGTGCCAAAGGACTTGCTTAAGAAAACAAAAAAGCTGGTTGAAACTACAGCAAATTTGAATTCTAGCTTTGTAAGCTTTTTGAAAAACGCTGCAGAAAATGTAGAAATAAGCCCAACTGTGCAACTTTGTCAGCTTAAAGCTTTTAAATCTGTGTTGAGTGACATGAAAAAAGCTCATCTGGCACTAGAAGAAGGTCTGAATCTGGAGATTCAAGCTTTGAATGTTAAAATCAAAGATAAAAATACCAAAGAGAAAAAAACTGATGTTAGATCAGAAAAAAATGAGGTGAAAAAAGATGAAGGCAAGGAACATGTGACATTAAAAGAGGATGACACTGTACAGACACCGAAAAAGGCTGTATCAGAACGGCCTGACAGTGAGCCCATGGATCAGAGTGTTCCAACAGTGGATCAAGCAGACAACAAGCGTACTTCTGGTGAAGAGAAAAGGTCTGGCAGAAATGAAGAACCTCAGTATGAACCTAATAGTACAGAGGCTTTAGACATGGACATAGTGTCCATTCCTTCATCTGTTCCTGAAGATATTTTTGAGACTCTAGAATCTGCTATGGAGATTCAGAATACATCAGATGAGCAGGACAGTGGAAATAAAGGAACAGATCAGGAGACTCTAAATGCAAATACAAAATTGCACACTCCTGCGAAAGATAGCAAAGTTGGTACCAAGTTAAAATCGTCAGCTAAAGGAACAAAAGAATTGATTGTAAAATTGACTCCTGTTTCCCTTTCAGAGTCTACAGTTAAAGCTGAAGATCAAGACAGCAATCTAGAAAAGGGAAGTAAGGTTGATGTAATACCTAGAGCAGAAAACTGTGATTCTGTAAAACAAAATCATAATGCCGGCAGTGAGCCTTCCACGGAGAGCGAAACTGCCTTACCTGCAGAGGAATCTGATCTCAGGAGGTCGCCGCGTGTGAAGACCACCCCTCTGAGGCGCCAGACAGACATCAGTCCTTTATCATCAAATTCAGAAGAAGATAGTAATGACACATGTAATGAAAAACGGAAGAGAAAATCGTCAAAACAACCAAGGAGGAAAAACGATAAAAGAACCTCCTCTGACAGTGCTGTTGATGGTCCTAGCCCTAACAAACTTTCTAAATCAAGAAAGCCATACGTAGTAGATCATAGCTCAGATTCTGATGAGGTGCCAGCTGTCCTTAAAGAAGTAGCTATGATGAGTCACAGCTCTTCAGATATCGAGAGCAATAGTGAAGCACCAACAAATGATCAGAAGACTTCAGATTTTCTAAAGAATCAACCAGTAAAGGATGAAAATGGAAAACGAAAACGAAAAAGTTCCAGTTCTGGTTCAGATTTAGATGCTAAAAGAGGCAAATCAGCTAAAACTTCTGCTACTGCTAAAAAGAAACGACAAAACTATTCAGATTCTTCAAACTACGATTCTGAGTTAGAAAAAGAAATAAAAATTTTGAGTAAAATCGAGTCGGCGAAAAAAGCTAAGAAAAAATACTCACGAAAAGAAGATAGTTATGACTCCTCTGAAGAAGAACAGAGGAAAAAAGTAAGTAGTAAGAGAAAGACAGATTTGAAGAAACAGAGAGATAAATCTTCTGAAGATGATGATGCTGAAAAGTCTTTGCTGGAGAAGGAGAATAATGATTCTTCTAAAGATAAAAAAATGGATAAGGGGTCAGCTGTGAAGGAGAAGATAAACAGAGACTTGAAAGAAAAAGCTGTGAAGGAAAAGCAAGATGAGTCTTCCGATGTGGAGAATCCTGTACTGGAGAAAGAGGAGAGTAGTCCTAAAGGTGCAAAGCTAAATGAGGTCAAGAAGAACAAGGATATGACAAAGAAAAAGGGCCAGGAAGATTCTTCTTCAGAGAGTACTGAGAAATCCATGAAGAAAGAGCCCAATTTTGATTCGTCAAAAGACAGATTTCAGAATAAAAAAGGATCAGAAAGCAAAGCGAAGAAGTCTGAAAAATTGAAAAAGAAAAGTTGCAAGAAGGAACAAGATGATTTCTCTTCTGATGTTGAGAAGTCATCTCCAGAGAAAGGAAGTTGCAATTCTTCTGAAAATGACAAAACTAAAAATGAACCAATGTTGAAAGAAAAGAAAAGGAGGAGTTTAAGAGAGAGAGTATCGAAAAGAGTACACATAGATTTATCCTCTGATGCTGAGAAGTCTCCCATAAAAGAGGAGAGTTCTTCTGAAGATGCCATGAGGAGTAAAAAACAAACTGAAATGAAAGAAAAGAAGAAATTAAGTAACAAAAAGAAGATTTCCAAGAAAGAACAGAATGACTTGCTGTCTTCTTCTGATGAGGAGTCTTACGAAGACAGCAAGAAAAAGATGAAAAGGGGATCAATGAAAGAAAGTAAAAAGAGTAACTTAAAAAAGAAAGTGTCCAAAAAGAAGGTGGTCGTCACTTCCTCTTCTTCGTCTGAGAAAGAAGAGAATGATGAACAGAATTCAACGGGCGATGGAAGCAGCGATGAGCAGAAAATTATGCCAGTGACTGAAAACCTGATGCTGTCTGCGGGTGCAGGATTTTGTCAGTCATCAGGTGTGCAAAAGATAACTCCCTTACGTGTATTACTAATGTACTGATAGAGGAGATTTGTAAGGTTTGGGTCACATTTAATGATCCAGAAGTGACAAATCTTCTTAAGTAGGTAATTGCACGTTTAAATGTTTGCAGCCAGATAGGTTTTGGGATGCTGATTTGGAAGCAGCAGTTTCAATTTGTGCAGCTTGGCACTTGTGGAAAAAAGGATGTTGCTGTCAATGGAGAGGCTTGAGAAGGCGTAGTCTGTAACTGCAGCAGGAGTTGCCTTGCAGCACAGCTTTCAAAAGCCTGTTCTGCTCTGCCTGCCCAGGTATAATTTAGCAGAAACTGGTTTTAAGCCTTTCATATCTCGTGAACTCCAATCTGTCAGCTCATGGTTATGCACTAGAGATGACTCTGAAGACTTGTGGTGTAGTATTCATCTAAAAAATGAAGCAGATGATCTTTGTGCCTCACGACACCGATGTAGCCTTAGAGCTGCTGGTGTCAGAGAACAGCAATCAGTCATCACTTATTGTTTTCATAGCAGATTTAATAGCAATAATTCTTTTTCTTGCCCTGATAGAACTGCTTTATCAGGGTCTTATATCTTTAGGAAACCATAAAATTCTGAATCTGAACACTTGGTTTTAAAGAACTTTAAAAGGAAGGGTAGTTTTCACATTGCATGGACAGTATACAAGCTTTTAAAAAGGGAATTTTCAACTAGAAAAGATGAAATCTCTTTGCTGTTTTAGTTACCATGACAGGTAAATTGTTTCCTATTTGTTTGCTTCCAGTGATGTTTCATAGAACTTTCTGTGTAGGACTTTACTGTATCTGAGCCAACAGTTACAGGAGTTTGTGAAGCTAAAACTGAAGGAAGAAATGAATAAACCAACAATATGTGAGATAGCAGAAGGGACAAAGATGCCTTTTGGCTTTCCCGAAAAGCCCGTGTAGGCAGACACTAAACACAAAATAAGATGGTTGTTGTTTGTAGTTTTTTTTTAAACACACACACACACCAAACCCCCCCCACTCCCAAAGAAACAGAACACCCAGATTTTAAATTGAACATAATCTTCCTCCTTTTTCCTACTCACTTCTTCCCTAACTTTTCCTGCAATTTAGTGTCTGGAGGGTTGTTCTTGGCAGATGCAAAGGCTGTGTTTCAAAGGTGCTGCATTTTTTTGGGGTTAGAGCCTGGTGAGAAAGCAGAGTTCAGTTAATGGTGTTTTCCTTCATTGTAAAGTAACAGTTGGAAGTTTCTCATTCTGCATGTTGCAGAGCCCTGCCATGCTTGTTTCTAAAGGTCCTCTGATGAGAGGAATCTCTGTGCATGTAATACGAGGAGTTTAAGGGCTTTTCCTTGGTGTCTGCCAAAACAGTTTTCCTCAGTGGTGCCACTGCTGGGGGAGATTGCAAATAATGAATGGTTTGGATAGTCATGAACCAGCAGCTTGGGCGTCCTGTCTGCTAGGGCTGTTAAAACGCTCCCGGTGACAGACAGTTGATGGTGCTCAGTGACAGTAAGTAACCCATATGCAGCAGTTCTCAGCATCACTGGACCATCTCTACCTAATGGGTAGTTACACAGGAGACTGAGCTGGATGCACGACAAAAGGATGAGAGACCTTGGGTACAGGTTTTGGCAAGGAAAACTGATTCGATACTAGGAAAAAAACCTTTAGATTGAGGATGGTCAAAAGTGTAAAACTGGTTGCCCTGTCAAATTTTGGAATCGCTGTCCTTGGAAATACTCAAAACTTGACTGGCTAAGGCCCTGAGAAAACCAACCTCACTTTGAAGTTAGCTCTGATTTCATGGTGGCGGTGGAGTAGATGATGTCCAGATGTCTCTTCCAACCTCAGTTATTGTATGATTTTTATGAGAATCTGCCTTTGTTTCATTATTTTAAGAGGAGGCAGCATTGCCCTTTCTTTTCATTTTGCTTTTTGTTTAATAGGTGAATAACTAAAGGGAGTCTTTTTTGTGTCTGAACAACCTGTGGAGGTTGATCGTTGGATAAGACTTACAATCTGGTTTAACCAACAGGATATTTGTATTTATCTAAGCCCAAGAGTGAGGGGCTGTGTTATCACCTCTTACAGAGTCCTGCCTGGCTGGTGGTGATTCCAGGACAAGGATACGCCTCTCGCAGCCTTTTAGTCCAAACGCCCCAGGCAGAAAATAAATGGTGGAATTTACGAGTGAGGGGACCTCGGTTTTGAGGTGTCTTTTCCTAAGCTTAGTTTTACTAACTAGCAGATTTGGCTTGTACGTGAGTCAGAAGAACAAGAGAAAAGAAAGGGGAAAGGCCTGGGAGTGTGCTAGAAATAGTCTGAGTTCCTCCAGTTCAGCCAGGAGAGTGCAGAGAACCTTAAAGGCAGGTGTCATACTGTGCTGTTTGTGCTGTATTACGTGTCCCATGTTGTCGGTATTCATGTGTTTTCCATGTGAGACAGTTTCCACATAGTGTAGCTGAGTTTTGGTATTAGCAGTGAGGACAGCACGTGTCGTTTTCACAATGTACATCTTCACACGTTCTCAACAAATGTACATAGGTTGTACTTGATACTCTGAAAGCAAAAGCAGGCAGGGCTTATTGTTCTGGAGTACTTCTGAGTGGCAGCAGGGCAGCTCATGGCTTTGGGAAGGGATTCTGTAACAGAGCTGTTTGGGCCTTCTGTTCTATTTACAGAAATTGAGTAGTGGAGCTTCTGAAATGGAGCTAATAACTTTTTAGGAAACTTAATTTCTGAATCCTCGTTGGAGTGTTCAGTTTCTGTATATTGGTGTACAAACCCGAAATTTTGCTGTATGATAAGGAAAGAATCACAAGTTGTGTGTAGTAGCAAGCGTACTGTGGATAAAAGTGCTGCTTGAAAAACTAGATACGCTTCTTGATAAAAATATTTGTATTTCAAGATAGGTGACTGGCTTTTTGGTTTGCTGGGAGGAAAGTGGTGGTATGACTAGGCTATTTTTATGTGGGGATTCTTGATGGAGACAACAGTTCATGTGCTGAGTTTATTGCCGACTTTACATGTATTAAGTGTTCATGTTTTCTGGTTTTCTATTTCTCCTTCCTCCCCCAGGAGATGAAGGAGAGACTAAATCAAGAGCTGTTCCAATGGAGGAGGAGGAAGATGATGATGATGACGATCCTGAGAATAGGTATGATACCATCCGTAAGGACTTAAAAAAGATTATAACACACCCTAGGCGTGGGCGCAAACCGGCGCAACGGAAGAGCAAGCAGGTTGTAAAAACCACGACTGCCTGCCTTGTAAAGACTCGTTCACGGGCTTCCCGCAAGTTTGAACAAGGGGCCAGAAAACAGAGGGCAAAATCCAGAAATGCAAAGAAAGTTCTTAGAAGTGTTAGCTAACACACCTTGCATAGGGTGTGTTATAAAAGCACTGCAGCACTGTCCGTTTTCTGTTCCCTTTGAAAGTGTGCGGTTTGTGACAAACATTTCGTTCAGGCAGGTGAAAACTGACTTCTGCTAAATGTGAATTTTGGTTAGTTACATTAGTAGAAGGATAAAATTTGCATCTGTGCAGTTTGCAGTGCTGAAATATTTTCAGATCGAACTTGGTTATTACTGTTACTTTTGCTTTTTTTAATTGAAACGTCTTTTCTCAATAAAGAGAAAACACAAATGTGGAGAAAATAGTATTAGGTATTTTCAGCTGTTAATTAAACTGAGTTTTAATCCACTAAAGAATACCTGAAGTGACTGGTGTGATAGTTAAGGCCCTGATTCTACAAGCACTGTGCATAGGCTCAACTAGTATCAAAGAGACTAATTCTACATCTCCATTTTTAAGTCTTTGCGTAGATATTTTCAGAATTGTGGTTTACATGTATTGCTTTGGTTTCAAGTTCAATAAAATCGAATCTGTGTAAGATGTAGTTAGTTAAGACATGTCATATTTTGCCAGTACCGCTGTAGTTATCCAAATTAGCCTGGCTAGCAAATGTAAAAGCTTTGTTTCCTGATGAGTGAATGCACGACATGAAGTGTTGCTCAGTGACGAGCCACGGTTTCTTTTTGGAAGTTCCTGTAGTTAGACTGAAGAGTTGTTCAACAAATCTTTATACAGTATTTCAGAAACTGATTTTTTTTGCTCTGTAGCATGTCTGGGACCAGCTTCATGGCTTTGCACAGTTGCTGATGGAGTCTTTCTGCTTCTGAGCCTTCCTAGTTTAGATTCTGGTATCTTTGTTTCACAGAGTTGTATGTTTTGATCTGTGGCTGGAGTAAATTTAAAGAACACTGTTTTATATCCTTCACAGACCTCAGTTTGGCACCCAAATGTTGCTGCTGATGTAGTTTTTGCTTGTTTTCAGTCATCAAATTTAACCAAGTAATTCACCTTTTAAAGAAAGATGCTCTTTAGGGACTTAACAGCACAGGGTCATAAGCAGAACATGTAAACATTGGTAATACGAGTTTTGGTTTTGTTTTTTTTTTTTTTGTTTAAATGATGCTTTAATTTCAGTCCTGTTCTGATTTTTTTCCCGTTTTCTTTTTTTGTTTGCCTCTGAAGTGTTTCTGGTTGGTAACAAAGCCGATACACTTTTGTCAAAGTTCAGTGTTTACCGTACGAATGTTACGGACAGATCTTAATTATTAGTTTAAGAGCTTTACTGGGAAATGAGTTAACCCAGTCGATAACAAACAAATCAGTAATTTGAATTTGGGGTTTAAAAATCAGTTTCTGTACTTTGTTTTTAAGCTGGATCTTTGTTGAAGTTTTTATTTAGGGAATATTTTGAATCTATATTTACGAGATGGAGAGGTGTTCTTCAATATACAGTTTTGTCAACCTTCAGACACGTGAACTGGTAACTGCGGTCTGATTTGACATTCATCACACGTTGTACTTGGCACCAAAATCGGATATTTAAAATGTAAAAAGATGGAACAAATTTCCGGAAGTTAAAAGCTTGTTCTTCTGTTTACTCAACACCGAGTGTTTAAATAGTTTACCTACTATTCAGAGAAGTTGCCTATTTTCTTCCAGGCCAAAGAGGGTACGTAGTACCTACCCGGGTGTTTGTAGTGTGGGAACTCTCCTGTTTGCAAGTCTCTAGTTTAGATGGTCTGTTATTTGCATACCTTCAGATGTGCATGACGTGAATATTAATAGTCTTGAAATCATCTTTGCCAAAATGCAATATCCAAGTGGGTCCTACTATGACATACAGTGCTGTACGCTTTCATCTTCTGTTGTGTAATGATCTATTACTGGTCCTTCTCATTTTTTAAATGGTACTGTTTAATATGTTTGCAGTAGTTCTGTTTATTAAGAAGTTAATAGTGTATTTAATGCAGAATGCCTTTAAGTATTTGATGGTTGCAATAAATTTTTGTAAAACGTTTTTCTTGTCCAAGCATTTAATTTAATACAACTCTGGCAGCTTGAAAATCAGACTGAACAAAGACAGCACAATATTTAGAAGAAGGTGTTTGGCAGTTTTCACTATTTTCTTCTTTAAACATGTATGGCATTTCGTCCAAATATGCCTCTCTTAAAATGTTTGAAATGGTTCTAAATTTCTTAGTAATGTACCAAAGGTCTATTTAATTCAGTAGTGCTGTAGCCGAAAGAATGGTGGTTTTTATAAGCCACATAGAAAGGTGTCGTACCCATGTAGTGTTCCCCCACCCCAGGCTTGTTTTGGGCAGCCGTGTTTCTACATATAATTAGTAGGTATTTATGAACACTATGCGTGAGTTAATGCAATCTAATTGGTAATAATACATCACGATAATTAACTGTTACTTAAAATTATGAGTTTTTAAGAAGAAAAATTATTTTTACAGTGCTAGTAAATTGACTCACCAAGATTTGTGACAGTCTCTAAATAAAGCCATCTTATAGGCACTCTAAAATTCATGAACCAGACTGGTGCAAGTTACCAAGTGGACTTAACTCCAATCATGAGAGGCTGCACTTACTATTCCATTGTTGCTGAAATGTCTGAAGGATAATTTAAAATAGTCCTAGACTGTGATTAAGCAACCCCTGGGTACCTTCCAGTTTGCCTATCTCTTTTAAAAAAACGTTTTCTTTTGCAATAAGTTTAAAAAATAACACAGTAACCAATTAATTATGTATAAATTTATATTGTTGGTGTCATTCTTACAAAGGCGGAGTGTAAATACATGTTGGGAAAATGTCCTTTCTACAAATCTCACGGTATGTTAAGATAAGATGGAGCGGGGCTGGGCAACCTGACATGCTCAAGGTCACCCCAGATCAGCGGCAGAAATGAAAGAAACGCCGGGATTTCTATTGTATTTTTTGTACCACCTGAAGTCCTGTGCTGGAGGTCATACAGCTCTCCGTGCTGCTTGATTAAATTGGTTTGTAATGTTAACTGCTACATCTGGTTGACCAAGAATATCTTTTCTGTCCTTGACCTGAGTAAATATTCCAATATCTTTTGATTCTCATGGGTTTCTCTGGAAGTAGGGGAGCTTTCACACTATCATAGCTTGTTTTTCTTGGTAATTGCAGTTTGCTGATTAGCATATGAAAATTTTTAGCTTAGAAACCTGGTCCTTTAAATGGGTTTGTTTCTTAAAATAGATGTGTGATATATTATTGTCAGCCACATATAATTTAATTTAAAACCAGTGTCAGGAGTCCAGTAATCAATTTATTCTAATTCGCATCAGCCATTTGTTACATCAGTCGTTTGTCCGATGCATTTACAAGACATAACCTGTTTGGTTCTAATATTGCTTATGCTTTTAATTCCTGTCAGATATGTAGTTCTATTAAAAATAGGAATTGTATAAATTCTGAACATCTCCGCAATGTCTTATATTTTTTGCCTGACATTCTACCCGTAGAACACGTTAAAGAAAATGTTGATTTCTTTCACTAAACAAACGGTACCATCTCAGTTTGAGTAGAAGGGGTTGAATCTTTATCCTATCTCAGAGTATAAAAGCAATAACTTCTTAATATTATTATAAATAATTAATAACTAATAAGTTTACCCAATCTGGTTGGTGGTTATGATTATGATTAGTAAGACAATTAATCATCTTCTGTTTATGGATAGTAGCTTCTGCATGGCATTTTTAGGCAGATGATACATTTGGGTTGCCTTTTCTTTTCCCCTTAAAACATTTCATAAAAGAACAAACAAAAATGTATGTTTTTCGTTAAGAACCAAAGTCAAGCTTTGTCTAAAAATACAGAAATAAATCACTAAAGGTGACTTGTACGAAAGGTAAGTATTGTTATCCAGGTGCAAGTTGTGTTCACTTTGCTAATGCAATTGAGTCCAAGGCAGTGTTACTAGGGAGTACTTTCAGGATGGAATGTTAAAATTCTGCAGTTCTTTTTAATGTTTCAAAGCAAAATTTGGCTGATCTTGTTATTTTTTTAAACACGAAAAGTAGCCAAACTGCTACTGTCTGGATTTCCTGGAGCAGAATTCAAGGTTAATAATTCACATTGAAAGCTTTAAAAGAGAAGCCAACCTATGATAATCCAAGCAGTTTCATTTTGAAGAAAAAGTTCTTCTGACCATTAAGAAATGGAAGAAATAAGAGTCTTAATTTCTTATATAAGGAGCTATTTATTCCTGTCACTATTATACATGATGTGGTGGTTTAAAAACAACATCAAAAAAACCCCAAAGTCCCTTTTCCAAATCTTCTGGAAGGATCTAAAGCAAAAAACATTTGGAGGAGGATGTTCCTTGTGGACTTTAGTAAGTTTTCCTTGGGTTCACGCTGTGATGGGTTGATGAATGTGGAATTAAAGCCTACCAAGAGTACTGTATTTTAAAGTTTCAATCAGCTATTTCTCCACAAGCTGTTTCTCAAAAGGGAGTGGTGGTCTGGATGGTGAGGGATAGTCGTGGCCTCACTGAGCAATCCTGATTGTTTATTAAACCATTTTACTTCCATCTTTTAATAATAACTGCATGTCTGTTAGCATTAGCATCTTTTTGGAAGAGCACTACCACTCAAAAATAGAAAACCTTGTATGAAGCGTTAGGAAAGGTACCTTGGGAAAACTCCCTTGAAGAATTCCTTTGTTTTAGGCACAAGCTGCATGCGGAGAAATGAAACACAACGTGATCTTCTGATGTGCAAGAAGCTGTTCTCGGAGATCGCTGTTTCTTTGCCGTTTCCAAGAGTGCCCTAGATTGTGGTTCAGTTTCATGGGTTTTGAACTACCGTTGTGACTGCTCTAAAAGCTTTCCCATTCTGAACTATGGACATCCAGTATACATTAATTCTCCTGAAGGCAGGACAGTCCTGATTTGACCTAAAAAAAAAAAAGAAATTTCATTTAAAATTGATGACCACAGAATGGAAACTATAATATTTCTGATCCTTACATGAGGAAAGCCTGGTTTCATTCTTTCAGGATGTTGTTTTTTCCCTTGGAAGTAAGAGTTCTCAGATAAGTCCACTATTTTCCTGTGCCTTTGACATATTATTTTGTACTTTGCCTTGGATAGATTCATATAAGACTTTATGTGAAATTATTTTTCCGTAGTAATTTCTTATGGGAGCTGAAAATGTTCTTGTGCTGAAATGAAACTCTGAGAAGCTGAGCGAACAGACTGTGGAGCAGGAAATAGGATCATAATTTTTCTTTGAAGTTCAGGTCCTATAATGTTTGATAAAATTTTTTTTGTGTGTATGTGTATATACACATATTTTTTGCTATAGTTGCTATAAAGCAAGTCCTTGTAGTTATATGAGGGTTTCAGTGTGTTTTTTTTCACCCTGAGGCACTTACTATCAGTTCATCCTGAGACACCACAAGTTGCTTTAGTTACTCCAACATCTCTTTTGCAGTGGGGTGGGCCCAGGCAGGTAGAACAGTAACACAGTTGAAGGCAAGCGGTGTAGAGGTTGGGTGATAATTTATTTTATTTTTATTTTTGAACCTATGAGTCATTGCATATTGCGGTAATCTTTTTTCTCCTTGTTTAAAATGTGTTCAGTGACACTTCTAAAAATTATTCTGTTGACATATACACTAGTCAAGTAGCTTCAGTGCCTCAGGAAATGAACCTCGTGGATTTAAATCAAATCAGCTCGATTAGCATTTGGGGGGGGAATGATTTGAGTGTTAGGATTTGGTCTGCACCATCTTCATGTTATGGTTAAAATTCATAGAGGTGCCTGTCCCAGAACTGACGAGTCCATCCAAATAGACCATGAATAAAATGAGATGTTTAAGTTTGTAATTTTTGTAGCTTGCTGTAAAGCATAACACCTCTTTTAAGAAGCGTGATACAGATTTGCTTTCTAAAAGTGAGTTAACACGTTACATGTAACAGATCTTTGCTGGTAGATCCTGTCTTACCACAGTGACTTCTCATTGTGTCTTTTTCCTTTGTTCAGCTTTCAGCCCTTTTCTCGAAGTTCTGAATGGTTTAGGTTTGCACTTATCGTTCGTAGGTTTACTTGAACAATGGAATAAATAGTTTTTTCTGTTTTACTTCAAAGAATTGCCAAGAAAATGCTTTTAGAAGAAATCAAAGCCAATCTTTCCTCTGATGAGGATGCATCTTCAGATGATGAATCGGACGAAGGAAAGAAGAAAACTGGAAAGCAAACTGAAAATGCAGCAGATGATGGTGAGCACCAAAAAGCATCTGGGAAAAAGCGGAGCTCTAGCACCTCTCGTAATTTCTAAGGTCAC
Organism: Bucorvus abyssinicus; assembly: GCA_009769605.1. Classification (NCBI taxonomy): domain Eukaryota; kingdom Metazoa; phylum Chordata; class Aves; order Bucerotiformes; family Bucorvidae; genus Bucorvus; species Bucorvus abyssinicus. Next base: position 2,589,336 of record CM020039.1, on the reverse strand, counting down.
TTGGGGAAATGATAACTATTAAATTGAGGACAATTTTCAACCAAAAGATATCATTGATGTTGATAGGTAGTTGCCAAATAGAGGCCAGGGTACATGATCATGAGGATCATCATCTCTTTTACTCTTCTGTTAGTGTAATTTTTTGTAGTCTAATTTTTGTAACCAGTTCAGAAGTCCTAGGGATTTGTGAGGAATAATCTTTACAGAACAGTAAGATGTGCAAATGCACGGGAGAGATTTGACTAACATAGACAGCATTGGAACAGACATTCCAAGTGGTCAGACAATGTAAAATACTAAAAATCTGAGGGAGTAACGGTATGGTGATGCCCATAATGTCCTGGAAAAACACTGAAATTAGTCTAAATTAATTCAGATTTTCGTTCTTGCCAAATTGAAGTAAGAAAAAAATGACCACTGTGCATGTTGTGCTGACTTTTATCTCTGACAGAAGAGAATGAAAAGGAAGAAGATAATTCTGAATCGGATTCGGAAGAAGATGATGAAGAAGAAGAATCAAAGAAGCCTAGATACAGACACCGACTGCTGAGGCACAAGCTGACAGTGAGTGACGGAGAATCTGGTGAAGAAAAGAAGGTGAAACCAAAAGACAAGAAAGAAGGGAAGCGCAGAAATAGGAGGAAAGGTACAAAACCCAAAAGTTTTTTGTCACAGAAAATACTTGCTTCTATAAAATAGGTCCAAACCGTGTCAGAATGGAGATCTGAAACTCCGTAACTTTAAAATCTCTCTGTAAATTCTTTGTGTATTAAATGTAGAATTCTCTTATCTGTGTCCAAGAAATAGTTTTATTTAAAACGTTGAGTACAGATGCAGTTCTTTCAACTTACTGTATCCTATAAATTGGATTAATTTTGTTGAATCTTCGAATATTGATCTTAAATAACAGAGGCAAGCCCAGTATGTCTTACTTGTGAAAAACAATCTTGTCCTTTACGTCTCTCTTTAAGTTGGACTGCCGATAGGCCTTTGTGCATCACAGACTTCTCCATCCTGGAATTTCACTGCCACCAGCTTCAGCTGAACAGCAGATGGCACTGTGAAATGATGCTTGCCTTAGATTTTTTTGTTTTGATTGTTGCGTGCAAGAACAAAGCATCTGTCAGCCCCTGGCGTTTGCTCACTCTGAGCAGAGGAGGGGAGCGATAGTGAAGATAAATCCTTACTGCCACGTTGGTCAGAATAGATGTCGATGGTGTTTCGTGGCCCAGTAAAGGGTGCACAGTAGTGTCCTGTGCTTGGTGTCGCACTAATCTACCCACCTTCTGCGGTGCTCCAGCCAGAGGTGCAATGCAGTTTGTTCAGCATTTTCCTTCATGGAAACTGATTTTTATCTGAATGTGTATTTGTACTTTTCCCTACGGAATTATAACTACCAACAAGATTCCTTTCAAGGAAAGTAGTTGTAAATTACAGTGGCAGTGTGGAAGTAAGATGCAGCCAGGCTAAGGTGCTAAATAGTGCTGGTCTTCATTGCCTATAAGTGCCACTGGTAGCTCTTAAAAGTAGTTAGGGAAGTGTTACCCAATGCTGCTATTTTTAACTGTCTTTTGAGTCAGTGTTAAACTTGCATTACCGAAGCCATAAATACAGTAATAGAATTGCATATGTTGTTAGTAAATAAGGGTTGTTTGCATGAATTTTGAGGTTTGATTGTAAAATGACATCTAAAATGTTTGAAACAAAAGCTTCTCTTTAACTCAATATTTTCTCTTCTGAAGTTCTGTACTGTCCCCTGTTGTATTCTCCTCACCCAGGGATGTTGACATATGACGCTTTCTGATAGAATGCTGTCATTTGCTCATAAACAATACTTGGATGTATTAATGTGTAAAGACCCCGAGTCATCTTGGTGTAATACACCATCTCTCAGGACACCACCAGCACTTCTGTGTTTAGCTTTTCTACTCTATACCCCTTACCTTCCTCTTGCCTCTTACGAGTATGTTTAATGGGTCCCATCTTGTCTGAAACGAACTTTCACAGTGCCTGTTGGTCTTAAACGGTGGTGTCATTAGAAGGTATGTAACGTTGCTAACTTTGCAGTAATATTCATACTTCATTTTTAAAGTGAGCAGCGATGATTCAAACGACTCCGAGTTTCATGAATCTGCAGTTAGTGAAGAAGTCAGTGAGTCTGAAGATGACCAGCGTCCAAGAACAAGGTACAAATAAAACTTAATGGCGCTTATCCTGCGTTTGGGTTTTGGTTTTTAATAGTGCAACTTCAGCAGTGAGATGGTGAAAGTGAAAGGCTTTGGATCAGTCCTTAAACCCTTTGGTGATACTTGGCTGTAATTTGCTATCGACTAATCAACTTCACAGCAGATACGAGGATTTGAAGTTTGTACCACAGTGTGTGGTCCACAGCAATTTGATGAGCCAGATGAAAATAGATTAACAAAAAAAGAGCATTTTATGCCAAATACATCAATGTCAGTTGAGGAATGGTGGAAAGCAGTAGAAAACTAATACTTAACAATTCTGAGATTCTTCAAGGTTGTGTCTGGAGTAGACCATTACTACAATTGTTTTTCAGTGAGGCAATGAATTATTATTGTTAATCAGCAATACTGCCTTTGGGGTTTTTTGCTAGATCTGCCAAGAAAGCTGAGGCGGAAGAAAACCAGCGCAGTTACAAACAGAAAAAGAAACGAAGGCGTATAAAGGTTCAAGAGGATTCTTCAAGTGAAAACAACAATAAGGTACTATATTGTGGTTTGAATTAATAAATGGGAAAAGGAGTTCCTGTTGCTTCTGCCAACCGCTCCGGGACTTGGGCATGTCAAACAGCTCTGTACAAAGTACAGTAAAAAATTATAGCATTCCTCAATGTTAATTGAGTGCTGTAATTTGTAAAATGGCACCATTGTGGAGAAAAACCATTGCATTTCACTGAAACCATTGCCTGGCTCCATCTCAGTAAAAATGGAATTTTTAAACTAATGCAGATGACACAAATAGTGGATTAGGACTTTCCTAGTATTAGGGTTTCTTTTCCTGTGTGGAGTAGATGGTAGCTGAGCTGATCCAGCCCCACTAGAACAGAGAGTTCTTTATTAATGGTCATGAGTTACTGTCAAGTGGTAACAGTGCCTTTGGCACTGCCTTTGCCCAGCTGAGCTTATCTTCAGCATCTCAGACTACGTCATAATGAAGGTGGCATTTCTTTTGTCATGCTGGCTAACTTGTTTTAACTTATTTTTAACTTGTTTGAACTAAACTCCAACTGTGTCTAGAAAGAATTTTTGGGCGCTTGTCTAAAAATGAAGGATTTGATGATATGTGCCATAATTTTCTTGCTAATTCTTAAATTATTTGATTTGTAATAGAGCAATACTGAGGGTGAGGAGAATGATGATTCAAAATCTCCTGGAAAAGGCAGGAAGAAAATAAGGAAGATTATTAAAGATGATAAGCTTAGAACAGAAACACAAAATGCACTTAAAGAAGAAGAAGAAAGAAGAAAACGTATCGCAGAAAGAGAACGGGAGAGAGAGAAACTGAGAGAGGTATGTTGTTCTCTTTGCTAAATGCTGGGAAGTTGGATTGTTGATGATGTTTAAAGTGACGTATTTCTATCCCACTTTAATTTGAAAAATAATTTTAAAGGTACTTATATGTAGCTTTATAAGGCACAAGTTTTATTTGTAGTTTCCTGCACATTGGCGTTGGTTTTATTTAAGACGACTGAGATCTTTAGAAAGCTGTTTCAGGCGCCTTCTGCTTTACATTCCATGGGGGAAAGAACTCTCCCAAAGTAAGTTTTGATGCGTAGTGAAGAATTTAAGGTTTCTCTTTTCGAAATCAATTATGACTTCCAATTTTGCTAAAGCAAAGCCGTCAAACGCTTGGTGCTACTCACATGTGAAGTCTTCCTTTGATGCCCTGTTTCTGCTTCCAGGTGATAGAGATAGAAGATGCTTCACCTCTGAAATGTCCCATTACAACTAAGCTGGTTTTAGATGAAGATGAAGAAACCAAAGAACCATTGGTGCAGGTTCACAGGAGTATAGTCACCAGACTGAAACCACACCAAGTAGATGGTAAGGAAGGAGAGTTTTAATTCCTTTTTTTCCCCTCCACTGGCACAGCACCTTATGCACCTGAATCAGGATTGTAAGAAAAACTCCTTGGCAGACAAATGCCAGAATTTCAGGTTTAATGCTTTATTTATGGAACATCTGAACAGAAGTAGATGAGATCAGCAATACATTGTTACGCTTTACAAGCAAAGGACCTTAGAAGTGTAAAGTTGGAAGGGTCCTCAGAGTCATCGAATTCTCCACGCTGAGGCAGAACCAAGTATGTGTTTACCCATTCTATTGAGGAATTAGTATATTCACTTTTAACAGTTTTCAGTGAAGGTTTAAAAATCACGCAGTATTTACCTGGCTTTCTCAACAGAATTTTTTTTCCTGATACCTGACATGACTGCATATCAAGCCAACTTCTAAGAGTCGTCATGATCTTATGGTGATCACAGCTATCTCTTACCAGGGAAATTTTAATAAAATGAATGTTTAATAAGAAAGTTTTCAATGATTTCCCTCAGGTGTCCAGTTCATGTGGGATTGCTGTTGTGAATCTGTAAAAAAAACCAAGACCTCTCCGGGTTCCGGCTGCATTCTCGCACACTGTATGGGGCTGGGGAAAACGTTACAGGTAAGAAACAAAAGTCGTCTTTTTTTCTGGTCTGTAGCTTGCTTTCAAAAGCTGATCCAGCAAAAGCCAATTTTAATGACTTTCAGAACATAGTTAAATTTACTATTTCCAGTGACTCAGTGAGGGTTGTTGGAGGAGAATGTTTTGTAAAGAGGGACTGAGAAAGAAATTGTGTTTCATAGTATATAGCTGTGACAGTTCTGATACACGCTTGTGCTTTCTCCACTTTTAAAATACATAAAATTAAATTACCTCATCGTTGATATCCATGTGAAAAGGTGATATTTAATTATAAGTGGTGTGTAGCTCCCTTGCAGCTCAGAACAAGAAAATGCAGTCAGGAGGAGGCAGACTTCAAGAACCTCTGTTTCTAAGACAGCTTAACAATCTTAAGCAGGTTCTGGACTTTTTACTGTTGTCCTCAATCATGTGTTGCTCCTTAAATGGTTTTATTTTCTTCAGTGGTTTTTCGCTTTATTTGTTGCACTTATAAAGCAGAGGTTTATCTGGGTTTTGATTTTTTTTAATGACTTTTACTCAGACTTTTAGTGTCAGAAGTCAGCTGCTTTATGTTTTAATATAAATAATGTTTTGCTACAGTTTGGACTCTTTCTGGGTTGAGGGACAGGGGTCATTTGTTTTCTGTTGCAGTGATTGTCCATATGTACACTCTTATTTTTGGATCATTTTGTATCACAAACAGTTGAGGTTTCATTGCCTTGGCAGTTAACTTCAGGGCATACTTTAAGCCCCTTTTCACTTTATTTCTTTTCTTTGGCTTTACAATTCTTCGCTTCCTGAGATCTTCAGGTTCAAGCCTTCATTGTCACTTGAGCGCATGTTCCTTCTCCTTTGCGCCACTGAAGACTGCTTTGTAAAAATCTTCAAATTGGAATATTGTAGCATTTCTTGAAGAGATTTCCGTATTTCTTGCTCTGATACAAGTGGCTTTTTTGCCATGTTAGAAGTTGGACAGTGAACAACTTACCATTTCTCTTAGAGCTTGAAATCTGAAGCTCAATCCCCATCTTTAAATGTTTCTTCTGAAACTGATCTCCCCCGCAGCTGCTGTGAAACAGTGCTCATAGCCCTTTTTCTTGGGCCTCTTACAATCACTGCAGGCCTCAAGAGAAGCCTATGCCCTTGACCTTTGGAAGAGGTAAAAGATCTAAAACAGCTTTCTTGAATTCCCTGCATCTCAGTATTCATGGTCATACCTTTTCAGGGTGGTCACGGGTGTTGAATTCCTTTTGTCTTTGCTCGTTTCCAAGTATCTGTCTGTCTTCATAAATTTTGGTTTTGCATTTAGCCAGATGTAGCATCGCCTCAAATACTGCGAGCAAAGGACTCGGCCGAGTTGCCCGTCTTGCTGCTTTGCTGCCTGGTCTGCTCCCAAGAATTTCTTTAGCAAAAGTCATTTGAGAGGAGACTATTTCCCTTTGATTCTGGGAAAGAGAAAAGGAAATGTTTGAGAACTTCGAAGAAGAAAGGAGGGTAACAACCTTATCTGTGCTTGAAAAGGCCCACAGAAAAGCAGGGCCACTTCGGTCTCCCTGTCATTGGCCTTCGTTGATGCTGTTTCCTCATTTCTGGAGGATCTTGTCCATGTCTTTATCAGGACAGCTGACTAATGCAATGAATTACTGCGAACCTTTATGATCTCTGGCTTGAGCTGAATCATGAGAAATCTAACTTGCAGCTTCTGCAGACACTGGAATTGATCAGAATTGGTTTCAGCTTGGGATCAATCAGGCCCTTCCTGTGCCTCTCGTAGCCATACAGTCACTTGACAGCAGATCTGCCTCATGCTCTGTCGAGTTTGGGACTGGCAAGTCTAGATCACGTTAGCAGCCAGCACTTGGCAAGACTTCATTCTAAATTCTTCCTGCACATGCTCCAAATATGGATACACTTTCCTCATTCCCTGGAGTGCAGTCTCTTTAGCATGGTGATGATGGTTCTCAAAGAGGTTGTTTTCTTCCTACAGTGAGGATGGGATCCTCAAAGCGTCTGTGAGGAAATGCCATTTCACCATCCTCTTCCGTCTTGGTCAGTTGTGGTAGAAGCTTCCCCTCTGGATTGGGAAGCCCTATCACCAGACCTGAAGGCTCAAGATCTGTTCATTCGTAGAGAGGTCAGTATATCAACATACGGGAATTCCAAGCTGAATCAAAGATGTCTCAACAGTTTTGTGCCGTAGCTAGATTGACGGTCTGCAGGTGACATCAGCCAGCTCTACAACCTTCTAACTCCCTTAGCAAACAAAATGCTCTAAGACCCCATGGACAGGCAGTTAGTTTGCAACACTTGTGTGTTTGGACTGAGGTGTCTCAGTAGTTTTTACTCTCAGTTTTTGCTCTGCAGTCCTCACATCTGCCTTGTGAGTTGTGTGAGGCGCACTCAGCACACCTGGGCACAGACTTGGCTTGGCTTGAAGTCTTTCATTATTATTTTTAGACTTGAAGTGTGCTCCAAGAGAAAATCTCCAGAGAGAATCTAGCAGGAGGTATCTGTTATTCTTTTTCGCTGTGCCTTATTGGGTCAGATGGCTTCCTTATTCCTGTGTCTTCTCTAAACCATTGCTACCCAGGATTTTTCAAAAAGTGAAGTTACATGAGAAATACCTCATCCTGCTCTCTGACCTCAATTCAGAAAAAAATGATTTAGGACTTTCTGATCATGAGAGTCTTCTTTCTTGAGCTGTGAATTGCAGGATATAGTCATGGAGCGCTTAGGCTGGCCTGACATCTTCAGATTCTTTAGATCCCCGAGATTCCCGTGCAAGGAAGATGTTCAAGGGACGCTTGATTTTTGTGGTTTTCTGATTTGGGGGCGGAGGGCGATGTGTGGGGTTGCAGGCTTTTTTTGGGTAGCACAGAGCTGTAGACGACCAGAGGGACTGTGGTCATTCGCTGTATGTGCTGTTTGGGTCGTGGTGCACAGCGTGTGGGCAGGATGTTTGGAAGAACTCCAGCTGCAGCGTATATAGCTTTGGTTTGTGTATGGAAATTGGGTTGAGACACATGATATTTTGACAATCTACAATCCTATAGAAGAGGACTTTGATACATGCTTTGAAAATCACCAGTAACTTGTAGCAGCCTTTGCAAACTGCAGGCACTGTTGGTAAAGGATCGGGGAAATAGGGCAGCTGGGGCCTTGCTGGCTGTCCAGGCCATAGGGCTATTGCAGTTAGTCTTCTTGGGTAGTTTTTGTAGCTCAGCAGGAGGTGCTTTCGTCTTGATCGCAAATTCACTGGTAATTCCTTTTGTACTGCAGCATCTGAAAGCAGTTTGCTGCCCAGTGTCCCAAGTGCAGTCATGCAGTTTGACTTTGAGCAGTGCGTGAAATCAGAGCTGCCAGATAACAAGATTTGATCCAGAAAGAACGTTTGCATGATGTGTGGTTCTGTGGGTTAGGGTGCAGGCTTCTCCTTTAGATGTCTGGTGAGAGAGCTGGAGTGGCCGTGGGATCACTCACTGTTCTGCTCCGGGGCTTTTTACAGGTTACTTCTAGACCTAGTTTTATTTGCTACCGCTCAAAACCAGACAGCCCAGCAGAAACACTGAGTGACATCAAAAGATCCAAGTTTGTTCTCCCAGACCTCAAGGAGATGTTATCTTCTGCAACATTAGAGCCAGTCTGGCCACAGGGTGAACACTTAGAAAGCATTTCAATACCTGCTTCTTTGAGAGAATTTGCTAATATGTTGAAAAATAAGGAAAATATTGATTTAAGACTGAAGTTCACTTTCAAGAAACTTGGTACTTTTTTGAAGTCCAAAGGGGTGAACTTAATGTTTGGGGCAAGTACTGGGAGAAAGCTTTAAAATGACGTAATAGAAATGCTTAGGTTTTGAAAATGCAACCATGTGGCACACGAGTGGTGAGTGTATGACTACAAAATACGCGTGCATTAAATTTTAAGCAGCAAGTTGTTTAACAAACTGAAAAAGAATTTTTAAAGAAGACTGTTATTGGTAAGTTCTATTTGTGTCTGTATACCTGTGTGTTTCTTTTGCTGTGTTTAATACTCAGTGTCTTACTTGGCGTTTTGTCTGGTTTTTCCTTTTGCAGGTAGTGAGTTTTCTCCACACAGTCTTGCTGTGTGACAAGCTGGATTTTCGGACAGCTCTGGTGGTGTGTCCACTGAACACTGCCTTGAACTGGTTGAATGAGTTTGAAAAATGGCAAGAAGGTTTAGAAGATGATGAAAAACTAGAGGTATAAGGCTTAAAGAGCTTTTAAAAATGAAATAATGGTTTACATAACTGGGAAGCTCCACCACTCAAAGTACAGGCTAAAGGATGCACTTTATGTAAAATATCTACTCACATTAATAAGCCGTAGGTATTGAAAAGTTGCACAGTACTTTGGTATTTTAAGAGAAATTCAAGCCTGTTTTTCCCCCTTTGAAAGGTCTGTGAACTAGCAACTGTGAAACGCCCTCAAGAGAGAAGCTACATGCTCCAGCGTTGGCAAGACGAAGGAGGTGTGATGATAATAGGCTACGAGATGTACCGTAATCTTGCACAAGGCAGGAATGTGAAGAGTAGAAAACTTAAAGAAATATTTAATAAAGCTTTAGTTGATCCAGGTAAGTGAAAATTAATACAAGTATGCATTATATATATGGTACTTTCTGGTTTACATGTACGAGCTAGGTAATCTTGTAGATGGAAATCTGTGGGGCAACTAATTTTAAGCAGTAGTAAAGTTATTTATCAGATTTTTCTTTGTTGCCTTTTGCTGAGTTACAGAAATGGCGGTTCAGAATCCACCCCATCCCATCTGCTTTCATAAATAGATTCTACATCAGTCCTTTCTATTAGGCCAAATACAGAAATGACCACAGGAATTCACAGTGGAAACTTTCCCTAATAGGTGTCTTTTCTGCTGGCATCGTTTTCTTTGCAAGGCAATTTGAAGTGACTCTGGAACTCGAGGTTAATTTAATCTGCTAATTTCTTAAAACCACAAGCTGCTTTATCCTTGATAGAAATCTACTGCTAAGGGAGCAACTGCACATGAAGAATAGTTGTGAATGCACCTTAGAAGTGTGAACAAACAAGTGTTAATTAAGTGCTGATGAATGATTGCTGATAAGGCACTTAATTCATTTTATCAGTCTAAGAAATGGGTGTCTGGTTTAGGCTTAGCTGAACTGAGCAAACTTACCTGAGCACTTGAAAATATTCCAAGCTATAATCAGTAGTATAATCAGTAGTATAATCAGTCTATCAACAAAAAGAACTAAAAATTTTAGGATTAGCAAGTTTCACCAAAATTGGCAAAATTTTCCTACAAATTCTGACCTGGCAACTGATACCTGAAAACAACTTCTGATAACGCAGCATGCAGTATACCTTAAAAACTGTCTTTAAAAGGCACCTTTGCTGTAACTTTGCTTTTTGTCTTTAAATTGAGAGTGCTGAAACAGTAGGTAGGGCAAATAATTTTTTTATTTTCTTCTATCAGACAAAGGGATTCTTCTAATGGGAAAAATAACTGATTATTTGCTTTGGCCAAATGGAGTTGGTATCTCCAGCTCCCCAGAGAGACTGTTTGAGCAGCTAAAACATGAGTTAATTTTCTGCCGGTTTGATTCACTAATTGCTGTGGAGTCAGGGAAGCTCTTCTTGGACCAGTTGCTTGGTAGGATGGAATCAGACTGTTAGGAAAACAGACCTTGAAATAACTCGTAATTATTTTTATATCTTTCTCTATTTTAACTAATTATAAAAAACCAGAAGCATTCATCTGTTGTTATCCATTAGTTTTTGGAGACATTTGGATTGGCTGAATTGACAAGAATCTTGCAACAACCGCCATTTGTTTCTTGTCGTCTTCGTCAATCACAGCACGGGCGATAGAGCAGGCTGCCAGGGAAAGAGTGATGAAGCTGTGTGCTGGCTTACTGCTGCGACTGGAAATAGGAAAACCTTTGCCTCTGGGAGCATTTTTAATTTAAGAAGTTGGAAATCTGGTATTTGAGCGATAATTTAATGATACGTGACTGGTTTGAATGAATACTGCATGGTAGACACTTGTATTGCAGTGTATATTACAGAAGAGGGAAGGTTTAGCCAAAGTTTATGGGTGGAGAAGTGATTTCATTAATTAACTAGCTCTGCTATGTGAAGTAATAGCAGGGGTATATACTCATGCAGAGCAACAAATCGTTTCCCATAATGCTTTGTGCAGCTGTTGGGTTTATTGATCACTGTCGTGTTTGCTTGCAGCATTTCAATAACTTAGTATTTTTTCACTTGTTGCTACTAACAAAAATTCCATTACTTGGAAACTGCTCATTAATTGGCAGTTGTATCAAGCAGACTTTTCTCAGATACTTCAGAGGAAAAGGAGAACTGGTGTGTATCTGTATATCTATTGGTGTCTTCTGTGTGTGTATCGATGTATTAACGTGCAGGTACAGCGAGAAGGGTGAGAAGACGACCACTACCATCTTTAAGGAAGGAGTGAGGCTTTTTAACTTAGAAAAAAGACAGTGAAACCGATGAATTTTCCACCATGTAAGAGCTGTTTACTGGAAGGACTGTTATCAGTTGTGTTTTACATCAGTTGGAGAAAGGACAGGGCAGCAGAGAGCATTTGAGTTAGGTATTACTGCACAGTGTTTCAGGAAAAGAGAGAGGTCGTGGAGTTTCCTACTGGTGTCAGGGAGGATGTGTGCCGTTCTCAGAACTCTTATCTCAGATGGAGAAAATGGACTAAATGATCCCTTGAGGTCCCTTTTGAGTTTTACATTCCTTTATAATACCTTGAGAAATGTTCTGTCCGTAATGAATTGCGTTCATGGTTTGTAAGAACAAGGGAGGAACCCACAAATGTATGAAAATCCCTGTCACTGAATTGGAGCCAAGATGTCAGTTCAAGATACCAGTGCTACATGCCTGCCAAACCAACCACAAATCATTGTACTAAGATAGTTTTGCTATCATTCACTTACTCTAAACAGCAGCTTTGAGGTAGATTTTTCGGTTTTGCTTTTAACCAGCCACCTCATGTTAAGTGAATCACAGTCTTTACTGAAACTGCACTAATTGCACAATTTTGATTGCTGCCTGTCATTAAGACTTCATCATCCTTCTTCTCTCGTGTTCTTTGATTCTGATTGTCAACTTAATGTACTAGACCAAATCTATTTCTGAGAATGATATATTAATGTGCAAGCTGTCACATCTGGTGGGGAGATGTTGCAAATCCCTTGCAAATGCTTCAGTTCTAGCAAAACATCTCTAAATACCCAAACAGCTTGCTTGTGACATCCCTACTCTTCAGAAAATGCTAGAAGGAAGGACAAGAGGAAGGATCTGTTGCTATTAAGGGATGTTTGCCTGAAGTTCAAGGAAGGCTTTGAGTGTAGCCACTTGGTGTTTCTCATGCTGTCCAAACTGGAGAAAGTAAAAAAGTGAAATTATCTGGAGAAATGTTTCTGTGGCAGGTGTGAAAATTCAGAAAGAAGTAGGCTTGGACAAGTGTTTGGAATTCAGATGTGGATTTTCATAATTGTCTTTTTCAACCAAGTCTAGAAGGCTTTTTTTCACTGCTTGGAACAAAGTATTTTCTTGATTTCCTTTCCTGTGGGCCTGTAAGATTCAGATCACTTTTTGACACTTAAAACAGCATGATTAAGATGACTAGCAGTGGCACTAAATCATGAAAGTGGTCCACTGTGTTACTGATTCTCTGTTGTTGATCACTCTCCTAGAGTTAGTTTTACAGGGCAGTTTAGTCTGAGGAAAACTGTTCTTAGTAAGTAATGAAAGATAAGTTGGTCCATAAATACTTCTTTGCCACCTCAAAAATGAGCCTGTTTAGAGCTGAATAGATGAACCCAGCTGATGGCTTTGTATAGCATTTTTTGAAGGTGAGTAAACTTGACTTCAGCTGACCTCATGGTTGCCAGTAGTGGAATTGAGGTCAGGTTTAGAGATGGATCCTGGCATATCTTTTACTTCTCCTTTCAAGGAAGGAGCTTCCAGAAATTGCCCCAAATCTGAAAGCCATTAGGGCGTGTAAGACTGGTCTGCCAAGTTTGGTATTATTTATCTTAAACCCCAGATTGTAACAGGTAATAATTCCATTAGAGTTGCTTTGGGTACCATGGAAATGTGGTGTGGGTTTGACATCCAGTGTCAGAATAGCTGTCGAGAATCCTTGGGTTTATCTCCTGGAAGAAAGCTGGGGACATGGTGACGTTCAGCTACAAGGGGGCGATTCACTTGTCTGCAGTTCAAATCAGATTTGGTTGTGTCTTACCTTAAATAAGACTCTTGATTACGCTATTGATGCTGACGTGTCTCCTTAATGAAAAATTACTAGTTACCTGATCTGGGAGTTTGTTTAGCATGGATGCAGCACCAGTAGATGGCAGCCTGGGCTGGAGTTAGGGACCGGTTGTGCAGAGTTTCGACTGGGTGAATGGAAATATAGACATGCACACACTAGCTGCATGGTTAGATAATTTTTATAGGAATGTATTGTAAAGCTGTATTAAATCCTTCTGTGAAGACTTACAAGCAACAACCTCTGGTTTACCACAGTGGCTACTGTGAGCTTGTGCAAAGGCCGAGTAAGAACCTTAATGATGCTAAAAATCCACCGTAAAACACACAAGAAGTTAAAAAAAAACCTTCATAACATTAGAAGAACAAATTTTGGATTCTTTAGGCTGCCAGTTTCTTTGTGGTTATAAAAGATGGAAAAGATTTAATTTTATTTCTTCCCAGGCCCTGACTTTGTTGTTTGTGATGAAGGGCACATACTGAAAAATGAAGCATCTGCTGTTTCAAAGGCAATGAATTCTATTCGCTCTAGGAGGAGAATAATTCTTACAGGAACACCGCTGCAAAATAATCTTATAGAATGTGAGTAATTCTCTGGTTTAAGAAGTGTTTATTTCCTTGAACATACTTTTGCCTTTCAGTGATATATAGATAGATTTCGTTTGATTAGAAGAAAAGAATGTGACATGACGGAGCTGTTTGCTAGTTTTCCGAATCTAAAAAAAAACCCCTAGCAATCTGGTTTTGCCTTTTGTATTTTAAATCATTGTCTCAAGATGTAGCTCTATGGTAGTTAACGCCAAATTAAAATGAAGCTGTTGGGAATCTGGCCTCCATCCTTTCCCTTGGTGTGGCCTTACAGACCCTCTGATTTCTCAGGGTGCCTGTATGAGGAGTGGCAGAAAATGAAAAGGACAGCAGTGAATAGCTTTCTGATGGTTTAGTTCCTTGATCAGGCTCACCGGTGAACCAGATGAGTCTCAGCACGTCAAAGGGGAAAGGGAAAGAATGTTCAGAGGGGAAATGGGTGGACCAGGTCTTGCAGCAGCATCAATTTAAATTGTTTTAGATCATTGTAGAGCGGTGTTCTTAGTGATCTTGCCAAACAGTGATTTATGTTACTGACTTGGGAAGTTTGTTCTAAACTAGCTTGTGACATTTGCTCCTAATTGTTAATATGCTGTGATGTTTTTGCCTATGGATTAATATGCTTTTGAATCTACTTAAAATTATTTGCAAATACGATTTTGTTGTGTGATTGCTTTGGTGTAGAGCAGCTTTCAAACTTTTTGTAACAAACACCACGAGGTAGATGTAAACCTGACGTTAACCTCAGGAGTTACCTCTGTGCTAGAGAATGGCTCAATCTAAGATGCTCTTTCTGGAAAAATGTTGGAGTCCTGTGGGGTGTTTTTGCTCAATAGGAAGTTCTTAGTTTTAGATATGACACCTTTCTGTGAGAATAATCCCAGTACTGTGCTTTCCATTTTGACCAACTCCAGTCTGATCTTTTTGTCCTAGATCACTGCATGGTTAACTTTATTAAGGAGAATTTGCTTGGTTCCATTAAGGAATTCCGAAATCGATTTATAAATCCGATTCAGAACGGTCAGTGTGCAGACTCAACTCTGGTTGATGTCAGAGTCATGAAGAAGCGTGCACATATTCTCTATGAGATGTTAGCTGGATGTGTTCAGGTAAGAACTGTTTTACTGTAACAAAAACAAAAGCGTGAAGAACTTGTTGCCTTAAAGACCTTAGATTGGAAAAAAAAAAAACAAACAAAACCCAAACAAAACTGTAGAGTCCCAGAGTGAGGGCTGGGTTCCTCGCTCTGCTGTTAACCTCCTGCTGCTCTTCTGCTTTACAAACCCAGGCACCGGCAGCCTGATGGAAGGTGACTCTGTGTCGGCACCAAGTGCCTCTTCCTGGCTGTGTGGCTGTTGGTAGTTGATTACATAGCCCAAGTGAGCCTTAGCTGGGTGAAATGGTCGTAGTGGGGTAGCCCCACAAGCAGGTATTTCTTTCTCCTAAAAAGAAATAAAAATGTTTATGGCAGTGTGTAGGCTGGTAAAGGATCTCCTGTCATAAAATTATGATCTTGGAAACAGGAATAGTAGCCAGAGGATAGTGTATGTGGTTTTTCACATCTGTACAGCACTATGGGAACTTCTGTGCCTTCAGATACCAGGCACCCCATGGGTTTTTTCACTGTGTGCTGAGCAGAGCAGATCCTGTCTGGAGGGAGCAGCAAACCCTTTCAGTCATCTGAGCTACTATTTAATTTACTTAGAGGAAAACAACGCTGTTCCTTAAGGCTGTTCTCATGGGAGCTTCCTGCTGCACTTCTAGATAACAGCATGGCCACACAGGTGGCGTAACCTCCGGTACCAGGTGGGAGCTGCCTGCAGGCTCCTGTTGCCGCGAGCTCGCTGGGGTCTCCCTGCAGCCAAGGAGTTTGGGCAGCACAGCGCAGGCAGGTTAGCTCTGGCGCAGGTCACTTCACCCCTAAATGTGCAGCGGTCTCTCGGTCAGGTCAATGTGTTTGGGATAGGTGGAGAGAAGTAGACTAGCGTAAGAGTCAACAAAAGTGGAAACACAGGTAAACTTTGCATTGCCCCAAGGAAGTATTCAGAAACTATGTACTCTAGGGGAGAAAAGGGTTGACCTGGGGGTGAGGGAGTTCAGCTCTGATACAGACGTTGAGAGTAGCTGCTTGACTTAGGCTTTCACAAAAAAAGGTTTCAGTATTTAAAAATAAACCACGAAAGTAGTTACCAGAGCAGCTCCTGAAGTTGCAGGCAGCTTTGCAAGGACTTGGAACTGGGCCCTGGGGTTACCAGGTCAGATACTGCTGACTAGAGAGCTGCCGTGACTGGGTAAGATGGGCTTCTGCAGCCAGTGCCTGTAATTGCGTTGTAGTTCGGGGACTGTTCTTTTTTCCCTTTGTGGTTGGAAAGCATCTGAATCGTTGTAATTTCTGCATCGTGCTTTGTTATTTAAGATACCAGAAGTTCTTAAGCTTTCAGTAGTCACTGTCACGTTTATGTGACTGAAGCGCTGTTTGTAAAATTACAGAGGAAAGATTACACAGCGTTAACAAAGTTCCTCCCGCCAAAATACGAGTATGTTCTCGAAGTTCGAATGACACCTATTCAGTGCAAGCTTTACCAATACTACTTGGATCATTTGACAGGTATGTGCCTACACTTCTCTTGGGTAACAAGGTTGGTCATTTAATATGAGGCTTTTTGCCGTCGTTGGTACTTTGGGGTGTTGTTATTTGTATTACCAGCTTTACAAATGTGTTTTTTGGCTTCCTGAAAGATTTACCATAGCTCTGAAAATTGGATTATAGCAAAATATTTGGTGGCACGTAAAAATATTTTTTACACATAAAAATATTGACTCTTCTGTGGAAGTCTCTCCCCTTTTGTTCTCAAAACCCACAAGAAAATGAACCAGTCTGTAGGGCTTGTTAAGTTGAAACTGTTCACAGCAAGTTTCTCCGTGATGCTAGCTCAGGTTGAGGGAAGTTGAGTCTAAGAATTTCCGTTGTCCTTCCAATTCTACTTCTCAAAGTCCTAGGGAAGCACAAATGGGAAGATACTCAAAGCTGTTGTATGAATAAAACATGGCAAGAACTTGCTATGTTAAAATACTTACGCTCTGTAGATCCTCACACCCCGAATAAGCTTTGTGCCTGTTTTGCAGTAGATGTTTGATGACTGTGATGCAAGAAATACTCTTTTCCTGCAGGTGTACATGCCTTAAATTATGCGTATAATAAATAGGAGAAACAATCTGTTTCAAGAACCTGAAGTTAGTGTGCTGCTTAATGAGAAATTTAGACTACAAAAAGAAACTTAAGGCTCGGAACATCGTGCTGCTTTGCAGTAATTCATACTGGGATGATTTCAAACTAGGCTGGGCTTTTCTGAGATTCTTTATTCTAACAGACTACTGCAGCATTACAAGTCGTTAAACAAAGGTGGCTTAAAATAGTAAACCATAATTTATTGAATCCAAAATGCAAGTTTTATTTTGTCTTTTCTACCTTGGGCTGCTTCTACAAAACCTGAGTAGGCATGACTGTCCTTTTAAGAGGATTTGGATTCATTCCTATACTGGGGAGCAATGTGCTTTTATGTAAAAATATAATCATGTTTCTCATTATCAAGAAAAAGGGGGAAATCTAATTTTGACAACTTTAACTAGGAAAAAAATGCCTGTGTCTCGGTAATTTGACCTGTTTTACAAGAGACGTTACAATATGATGTGCATCTGGAAGGAACACGCAGTACTGCGCTAGGGGACTGATTGTTCAAAGGGGGAGCAGTATGTGGCAAACTTCCTCTGAGGTTTCGTTCTAAAACCTGAACTTTATTGTCAGGTGTCGGTGGTGGCAATGAAGGTGGAAGAGGCAAAGCTGGAGCTAAACTATTCCAGGATTTCCAGATGTTGAGCAGAATCTGGACTCACCCTTGGTGTTTGCAGCTGGACTATATTAGCAAAGAAAATAAGGTAAATTAGATATATCAAAATACTCTCTGTTGAGAACTTTCCAAATAAGCTTTGCCAAATGCTAGGTAAAGTTTCGTCAAATTAATGGAAATCTTTGTTGCTGTGGGGTAATTTTGCTGCTGGTTTTGTCATATTTTTGTTTCTGGGTATGTTGTCATTCTTAAAACATTTTGCAAGGCCAACCCTTTGTCGAACTTACCGTTGTTTAAATGAAGAATCAGCAGATGGCTAAAGGTTTAATAAAAGCTTTGGAAGAGCATACTTAATAAAATTTCTGTTTTTTCTCTTTTGAGGGCTATTTTGATGAAGACAGTCTGGATGAGTTCATAGCTTCAGATTCCGATGAAACTTCAATGAGCTTAAGTTCTGATGATTATGCAAAGTAATTGAGCTTTTATTTGTTGTTGTTTGTTGGATTTATTTCCTTACTAGAACTTCAGTGATTTATACAAAATGAATGTTTATTTTTTATTTTATACATCTGTTAGAATATGTTATCTAGCAGTAGATTTTTTAAAGAATTAATGAGTGTATGATGTTACCTTTCTAGGAAAAAAAAATCCAAGGGGAAAAAAGTGAAGAAAGAGTGTAGCTCAAGCGGAAGCGGCAGTGATAATGATGTGGAAGTCATCAAAGTCTGGAATTCAAGATCTCGTGGAGGTGGAGAAGGAAATGCAGAAGAGCTTGTAAACAACCCTCCATCTGTTAACAAATCAGATGAAGGTGAGTTTAATATACAAGTAAACAAAATACAAGTCAGCTTCATGTTGCAAAAGGCGATTTGAGAGGCTGTCAGGAATTCTGCTTTGTGGCAGAATGGCGAATTCCTTAATGCCCTGAACTGCTTCTATGCTTACAGCTCCACTGCTCCTAATAATGTACTCGTCCTGGAAAAACAAGGGGCATCAGGTTAGAACTTGGGGGTCTTGAGGCAGGGAAGCTGCACAACTAAATTTTTTTAATTTGTAAGTACAAAACCATACAAAGTTAACAGAGAAGCTGTGCAGCTTTTCACCTCTTTTTAAACATATTGGTGAAAGATTAGTGGGAAGATTAAGTTCTGTCAAGATCTGTTCTATCTCGCACCTCAAATTTACTGGTGTGCCACGATTGATATGTGGTGCCTAGTCTGAAAATGTAAATGTTTTGAATTGTTTACAAGATAGAACAATTCTCCTACTATCTAAGTAAATATTACAGTAGATCAAAGTTTTTATGTGAAAAAAGTTAGTGTTATAAATCTAAGTAATCAATTTTTGTCACTAATGCAAAGGAGGTTAAACTGAAGATCACAGAAGTACCATAAAAGAAATTACTGTTTGTGATGAAGGGCACGTACTAAAAAATGAAGCGTCTGCTGTTTCAAAGACTATTGATAACTGCTACTCTGATAACTGCTAATAGTGCAAACGCTGTTCTTTCTTTGCCTGTTTAACTCTTTTCATCCCAGTTAAGCCTAATAATGAGGAAACAATTCTGTGGTTCAGATGTTTCAGAGCATTTGAAAGGAGACCATGCCTTTATTTTTTAACATTGTTTTAACTCTATTTTTTATAGGCAAAGCTGCATCCTCTTCCAATCCCGGTAGCCCAGCACCAGATTGGTACAAGGATTTTGTCACCGATGCAGATGCGGAGGTGTTGGAGCATTCTGGGAAAATGGTGCTTCTCTTTGAAATTCTTCGAATGGCAGAGGAGCTTGGAGACAAAGTGTAAGGCAGTTCTAGAAATATTTTTAATGACCTTATAAATACGTTAGTTGGACAGTGTTCTTCGTTCGGTCTTAAGAAGCAAATGTGCATGCTGCATTCATTTTTATCTGTGAGTTTTCCCATATCTGCAACTGCTCTATCAGAGTCTTTCTCAGTGTCTAGAAAAGCTGTTTGTTTCAAAGGTAGTATCAGAGTGAGGAGGGAAGAAGAATAAAGCAATACAGTCATTAAAATGACCTCAGAGGTGAATTTTGTGTTTCCCTGTTTCCATTTTCAGCCTAGTATTTAGCCAGTCCTTAATATCTCTGGATTTGATAGAAGATTTTCTGGAGCTGGCCAACAGGGAGAAAACTGACAAAGACAAGCCTCCTATTTATAAAGGTGAGTGTCACCTTGAACAATTGCAAAGCTAATAACTCTTCTGCAAGTCTCAGTCCAAAGAGAATGGATTTGATACAATTATTTCCATTAGAAGTATTGTACGCTCGGTACTATTCCTGAAGTCGACAGGATTATTGTCTCCTCTGCAGGTGGTCTCTGCTATCCCATTATGGACTCCTGATTTGATTCTGTATCATCTGTGCTTAATGCAGCCTAAGCAGATTAAGTGTTTGTCATCTGAAAGGAGAGAGGGGATTCTGTGCAGTTCTGCACAAACGTGATGGGATACGCTGATGCGTGGCAAATCCTGATCCTTCCTACTGGGGGAGTGTCGCCGGTCGGCTGAGGCAAGCCGATCACGGAGACGAGCCCTTCCCTATCCCCGAACCCCTCTCCTCCGGGAGAGAAAAGGGTTCAAAAGCAGAGATACGAAAAGGAAAAATAAAAGATTTTGTGAGACCTCTGAACGTTTGGAAAACTGAAACAAAACTTTATTAAAACTAGAACAATATATATAACATGCAGGGAAAAACCAATGCAAAATCTGAGAGTCTGTGCAGGATGGAAAGGTGAGGGTTTTAAACACGAGAACAGAGACAAAGGGGGACGGCGCCACGTGCAGTCTGGAAATGGCACCGGCCACGTGTGCGCTTTCGTGGAGCGAACAAAGGGAACCCGCGGCTATTATGAACGCCGGGCTGTAATGTGCAGAAAACGCTGTCCCTACCGGATCCTCGTTGTGGCAGGCAGAGAGGATATCAAAGCAGCAGACAAAGAGGGTAAAGCCTTACGGCAGCAGAAAAGCCTCCAGGCGAGCAGTCTGTCCCAGGCAGCGTGGCGGGGGCTGCCCCGGCGCACGGTCCACTCCGGCAGCCTGTAAGGTCCCCGGAGCTGAGCCGCAGTGTCTGGAAAAGCCTCTTTCCCGGAACGAAGCTGAAGTCCCGCAGTGACTCCCGCAGAGCGGAGCCGAGAATGTCCGGAGAGCCGAGAGGCGCGAACAACCCGAGAAAAGCCCCCGAAGCCGTCCGGGAAGCAGCCCCGCAAGTCCCGACTAGCCCCGGAAGTCCCCGAGCCCCGGAAGTCCCGAGTAGCCCCCCGGCTGCCCGAGCCCGCAGCTTCTTAAAGGGGCAGTACCCTCTCGAGAAACTTTCTATCCAATGAGATGGGCGAATCATAACATGGAAGGGAATAATTCAATTAATCAGTTTACACCAAAAGCCTTCGGGCAGGTTTTTTTTTTTTTTCCTTCAACCTGCCACAGGGAGGGATAGTGAAAGAAAATGAGGCTACTTTAAAACAGCGTATAGAACATGCAAAATGGGAATTCAGGCTTGATACGAACTGCAGTAGGTTGGTTTATGGATTTCATAAGGGAGCAAAGTATTGAATTATTATCCTAGTGATGCTCAAATGGCGAGGAATGTCTCACTAGCCAGACACGTCCTCTGCGCAGGATGTTTCTTCTCCTTACTCTCTGAGATCCTTCCAGAGCAGATGATGATGCAGTTCACCTTCACGTGAAGTTTCAGTTCCCAGTACGTCCTGATTGAAGAATTCCTTTGAATCTGCCAGTCCTTTAAAATATCTTATTTCTAAGTGTAAACATGTTGAACGGTTGTGTAAGAGAAATGTGGCTTAGTGGTGCCAACACCAGCGTTAGATGAAGATCTCCAGTACCTCTCTCTCACAGATTTACTGCTTCTGGCTGTTGCTTCCTTAGCTTCTGAACATTTGTCATCTTCAGGTGTTAGGAGCTGCCTGTGTTTTGTGGAGTTTGTGCCTTTAGCCTGAGAGGATGTTTTCAGGGGTGGTTTTTTTCGTTTGTGGTAGTTCTTTTGGTAAGCAATTAGACTATGTGTCGAAGCGAGCTTCACCATATGAGACCTTCCTGTCATGACAATCTGTTTCCCATAACTGGTCGTACTGAGCAGTGCCATCTCCAAAAGTGCTGTTTTCTTTATAACTGATGGCACAATGGGGTTCATTTTGTGTACGTATACCTTGGTGGCCAAAGAAAATGAAAGGTTCTTTGTGAATTGGGGAGAGGAGAAAAATCTTCTATCAGCTGTAATTCTGTTTTTTCCCCCATCTTGCAAGACGCAGCCAGAACTCACAGGGTAGTTAAAAAGATTTTTCTGAATTTCAGTTCCAAAATGAGTAGACCTTGACTCTGGAAATCTCCTACTGAGCATTTACTTAAGAATTCTGTTTCTATGGGAGAGACATACATGTACTAATCATGTAACATGAAACTACACAGATCAGTTAGAAAATACAATTAGTCCAATAATGCCTAAAGATTAAATGTAGTTAATTTTTAAACTTAACTTTGGCTCCAGGTTAAGGTGTACCTCGACAAATGGGTATATACAGCTAGAAACCATGAAAAATAAGAGGAGCTACCCCAAAAAGGCTCAGGCCTGTTCAAATACTTCAATTAAAATTTAATCTTGGAACATAATTTGATTATAAATTCATATCTTTAAATTCCAGTTGGTATAAAACAGAGGCGTTTCATTTAATAGCAGTTGATCTTTTTGTGAAAAATAACAATCTTAAGAATAATCTATAGTTGTATCCTTTTGTTTTAGTATATCAGAGAATAGTGTATTTTATGTTCCAAATTCATTCTTTTATTGTTTAGAGAGTTACATATATGCAGTATTATCAGTCTGGTTACTTACGCACTCAGCACTTTAATAATTCGACTGTCACCTTTACAGGTGAAGGGAAATGGTTCAGAAACATTGACTACTATCGCTTAGATGGTTCAACTACGGCTCAGTCAAGGAAGAAATGGGCTGAAGAATTTAATGATGAAACTAATGTGAGGTGAGATCTCTTCTGAGATATATGTCTCTTTCCTTTGTTCCCCACTTCTTTGTTTCTTGATCTAGCTTGATGACAAGATCTTAAGCAAATAAATACCACGGTGTTGTCAGGCGTACAAAATATGTGCAGCAACAGTAGGTTTTTGGTTTCCTGAGATAACTTCCATTTATAATGTACAGGAAGAAAAAAGTTCAGTGAAACAAAGCAAACTAATTCAGTGTTAATACTCTTAAATAGTTTGTTCTGTCAGGAGCTCATTTTAATTTGAACCCAAGTGAGATGGTGTTTAAAAAAGCAGATACATCAAAGAGACAGTGTCATTCTACAGTTATCCTGACATTTTTCTAGCTGGGAAACAGTTTCAATAGCATGGAATGGGCCTGTTTAAAATTATGTTTTAATTTGATATAACTAATTTTATTAGAGTTTGAAAATGCAAAACCAAAAGTTTTTTTCATACGCACCAGCATTTGTTAACAGCTGGTCTGCAAAAGGCGCCGATCCGTCTTTCCGGGGGTGTATGTTCTGCTACGAGTGGTGTCCTTGTTAAACCTGCATCTGTTTTATGCTTAATACAGTATTTTAATGAAGTTTTTGTATGAACAACTCCATAGTAACGCAGCAACATGGGAACAATAGTTGTTTTCAAAAATATTAAAATTTTGCAACTTTTCTCTGTTCCAGAGGCCGCTTGTTTATTATATCCACTAAAGCAGGTTCCCTCGGAATTAATCTCGTGGCTGCTAATAGAGTAATCATCTTTGATGCTTCTTGGAACCCGTCATATGACATCCAGAGCATTTTCAGGGTTTACCGCTTCGGGCAGAACAAACCTGTGTTTGTGTACAGGTTTTTGGCTCAGGTAGGTTCCTGTCTGATATTTTGGTGATACTCTGGTCCTGCAAACGACATCTGTAGTGGTCCACACTGATTCAGTCATCATCCAGCCCTAATCTGATGGCAGCGTTTGGCCACTGAAGAAAGCTCTTGAAGGAAAGATTGGTAGAATAAATAACAACTGAAATTATTTCCTGTTAAGGCCCCCTTGTCTGACACTTGGTGTCACACAACCTCTGGAGCTCTAGCAGTGATTCACACAGGCAGGCTGGGGGTTCTCAGCCTTTTTTAATTTGCACACCACTAAAAATTCTCCGTTGAATGATCTGCGTGGAGGATGGTTGTTACTCCCAATAGGCTTCTTCAGTGTAGCTGTGTTCTACGGACCCTTGGTCTGTGGGCCCCGCATGGTCCAACTGGAATGAAAGCGCAGGGAGCTTAAGAATTTTTTTATGGAAAGGCATCCCATCATGATTTAAAAACTTCTGTCACACCCTACAGGTATTAAAGATGTGCAGTAATTCTGATGGTTGCTGATCTGTGCTTTCTTAAAAGCGTAATGCTGTTATTTCTGTTAGGAAGTGTCTTGCTTCATCGTCTGGTTCTGTAGGTGTTGCAGAGCAGACTGAAGACGTTTTCACAGTACTCAACTCTCGATCAAGTCACTGTTTACTTGCCAACCTAAACAGATTACTTTTGGTAACGCATTACTGTCAGACATGGGCTTTTTCTTCAGGCTTCAGTCTATTTTTGTAGTTTTCTGTGTGCACTTTTGAACTGCTGATACTCTTTAAATTACGGTGTTCAGAACAGGCTGTGCTGTTCTCGTACTTCTCGTAGTCATCATCTTTTTTTTAGAAAAAAAAGTAATTTTCCTTTTTTCATCAAGGATCTAATTTTTACGTACAGCTGTGATGAATTAGACCTGACTGCTTCCCTTTCCCTCTCCCATCCAGCCCAACGATACCGTATCTGTTTTCCTTTTTACAGGCTGCTCAAAGCAGCCAAATAAAGGACATGCTGTGAAAATTACCATTTTTTGTTCATAACCCTACTTTGGGGAATTGAAGCAAAAATGGATCTCTTCAAAACACTACTGAAAAAACGCATTTCTTCCTCTAGTCACTAGCTGGATGACATCTGTCTCAGACACAATCTGTAGTGCTTTGTGTTCCCTTCCAGGAGGTTTTGTGTGGTTTGTTTGGGTTTTTTCTCAGCAAAATGTTCCCAAGTAACTCTGTAGGTCAAGGAAACGAGGAAAATAGAGCACTGTTATGTTGTTATTCTAGCTCTATTAATTTTTTCCCTCTGTGACAAGAGTATTTGTATGAAAGCGAGTGTCTTCATTTTTCAGGGAACGATGGAAGATAAGATCTATGATCGGCAGGTAACAAAGCAGTCGTTGTCTTTCCGGGTTGTCGACCAACAGCAAGTTGAACGTCATTTTACTATGAATGAACTGACAGAGCTGTACACTTTTGAGCCAGATCTGCTGGATGATCCTAATTCAGAAAAGAAAAAGAAGAGAGATACACCGATGTTGCCAAAAGTAAGTCGATGCACATCACTAGGAATTAGATGCTATAAAAACTTACATCTGTTTAAGGACGTGGGTATTTGATCTCGGAAAGAGAAGAGTGCTGTGGTTTCACTTGAGAGCGGTATTTTCACTTTGAATGGAGGTGAACAGCAGGTAACACAATAAAATACGTAATTAAAATGACGGGTGGTATTATAAGCTGGATAATGAGTTAGTGTAATTGACAGTGTAAGGAAAAGATCTTCAGTTAAAAGACAAAAACTTTAAATTGGAACAATTTGAGTAGAGGTTTTCCTGCAGGAAACTGGGGAAGCCAAAACTCAAATTAACATCTAAGTGGGTGCTGGTGGTACCCCGCATTACCTCAGTTTGTGGTTACACACCTGTGAGGTGATACTGTACTTCAAGGTCTGTGCTTATCTACCTAGGTGAGACTTTGTAAGGGTCGAATGAGCCCGTGCTCTCCTCTGGCAAGCCTTTTTGGGTTTGGGTTCCTGGTTTGGCTTTTCTTGTAGGGACTACTAATAGAGATATGGGAGAGACAGGGAAAAAGTTGCACTTATTTACTCTGAGGGAAATCAGACAAGCTAAGAAGCTGTTATCTTTTTCCCGTGTTGCCAGTACTAGCAGAGAACAGTGGCATTTTTGTAGACAGTCATTTGCAGAGCTTAGTGAGAATGCTGATAGTCTCTACTCTGAGATAATATGAAATAAGGAGTCAGACCTTTTTCTGCCCTGAACCTTTAAGATGACAGCGCTTTATTTTCACTGAGGCTTGCTTAAATCTATGTGTAATGGATGTGGCATGTGTAGTAGTGGTTCATCGTCACTGCTCGATGCAGTAGTGGTTTACTATCCTTCGTGATACTTGGGGAACTGAAAAATTTCCTAACTGAATTGAAAAACAAAAGCTGTAACATTTACAGGCAGGCAGGAGTCATCTGCAGGGGAAAGAATAACTGGCCAAGTCGGTTTGTGTTTAAGGTTAGGCGACAGTTTTGTACTTTATCTAATTTATATTCTTTGTGTATGTGGTGTGCTAAAGACTAATTCCTCATTAAGCTGCTGTGCAATTACCTTTGCTTTTTACAACGCGAATCGCTAGTAAACAGTAACACATAAGTGTGTGGCCTATAGTTAACCGGTTAAATTTCCGACTTACTGCTGTGTTTAGGTCATTATACAGTGCCAGGGTGTGGGGAGGGAGGTCTTGCAGTTGGTAAATCTATTAATTTCCAAGGCAAAATGGTATGTTTTCCATTGTAGACTGTCTGTAGACCACTATAATATAATAAATTGTGGTCAGGCATCACACTGGCATTCTTAATAGCGAAGCCATTCTCCGAGTCAGGCTGTTGGACCACCTACAGTGTCAGTGCAGCTGCCGGGGGGATTTGGGACGCGTTAGCCCTGTAAGTGTTAGTCACTGTTACACACACATTTTAAACCCCTTGAAAACAAACTTTAATGACTGTATCTAAGCTCGTTTTTTTACAGTGTTTCTCACTGTAAGCAGTAAATTTTTTACCTTTTCACTATGCTGTACATTTTTATTTTGGCAAATTCATTTTTTTCACCTCCTAAACCATCTTCCTTTAGGTTGTAAGTAATAGTATCTATTTTATCTTTTTTACGTTCTTAGTTATTTTATGCCGTATACATTTATGCTTCCACACAGTCATAGCTGATGTATCATCATTTGCTGCTGCTGCTACTTATTTTTAAGAAAATAAAAATAGGTGAAAATCTGATGAAGCAACTGAGTATGTTTTCTCAAAGCATTGATCGATCCAATGCAATAATTGTATTTTGAAAATCACTTGTTTTCTTCTACAGTAATAAATGAAGTATAATGTGAAAGTTTATAAACTCCAAACATACTTTATCATTCAGTTTTAAATAGTAAGCTCCATATTAATTCCTTTCTAACCATCAGTCACGGCTTGTCTAAGTTACTCTGACTTTTTGGTCTATCCAGTTCTCTAAAATCTTACATAAACAATCGGAAGCAAGTATCAGCTGTGGGAAATAACTGCAGTGGATGTTATTCTCTAAATTGTGCAAGCTTACTCATTCAGAAAGTTAACTACTCCTTAGTTCAGTGTAATTTTAGCAGAGATGCACAGTTTAGCTTTATAATCACAAAACTTCGTAACAATTAAATGACTTTAACACCACACTGATACCATTTTTTTAAATGAAGTTGATGAAAAAGACTTGATACACTTATGAAAACATTTTATTGTAACATCGATTAATTACAGAGCATTTGGAGATTAAATATTTCTTCCAGATCATCTTGCTTGTTACTCTGATGCTTTGTCCATGGTAAGTTGAGGACACCCAGCCTGATCTCTGCAGCTCTGAGCTGGAAGCAAAGGCCACTAAAACTTCACCTGAATGACCCTTCTGTCACTGAGCTGTCTGCCCCTGCTTACAGAGAGCTGGTCCTTTGTAATTACTAGCAAAGCAAAATAGGCGCTGGGTCTACAAGAAGCCTTTAGATCTGCCTTGTGCAGGTTTTGGGAGTAATTGTCTCTCTGTCTTCAGGCCTCTTTCACATCTTCAAAGCACAGTCTGTTCAACAGTGATATCACCGTAATTAACTGTCTGCAGAGAGCAAGGTGAGGGATGACCTTTGTAATCCTGAGCATCGGTGTGAAGTGCACAGTAAAACCACCTAACTATACCAGACATGTCAAGCGGAGACACCCCTTGGCTCTGGCAGAGCAGATTCCTCAGAGCATGGGCTCAAAGGTGTTTGAAAAGATGCGTTTTAGCACTGACCCCTTCCAAGTGTGTTGGATTCTCAATAGGAATTAGGTTTTCTGTCTTTTCTCCAGCCACCTCAGCATGAATGTAGAAAAACCCGGAGGGATAGTAGGCTTTCTGCTGGATGTCTGCTAAGTCAGAGAACTTCCTAACTTCAGTGACACCCCACAGCAGGAAGGTTCCTTAGGTATGCAGCCAGGAACCGAGTGTGGTGAGAAGGAGCGATTTGGAGCTGAGCGTTAGGGTTTTCTTGTAAATCCTAGCTTTAACATACTCTTTGATATAAGAAAAAAAAAAAAGCTTTAATTCTTTTGCTTTTAATGGGTTAGGAGAATTCACTCCAGGTTGTTTTAAAAGTCAGCAGTAAAGCCGTTAGGTGAGTGAAGAGACAAATACTATTTGATTTCTCAAATACATTCTTGAGAATTCCGTTTTTGCAACAATCCAAGTTTCAGTCCAAGCCCACTTTTCCTAGAAAGTGGTGTTTAAGTGGGGGAGGATGTCAAATACTGCTATTTTATATAAAAAGTCTCACGGCAAACATGCATTGTGTGTTTTCCCTGGAAGCCTCTCAGAGTTTCATGTCAAGTTTTCATTTTAGCAGCAGTTTTCTGCCCTTTGCGGTCTGAACAAGACCTTCAGGTTGCTGAGGAGCCAGCGCACATGGTTCTCAGGGGGAGACGCTTACTGCACCTCAACTGTAGCTTCATAGCGCCGTTTCCCTGCCCTCACCTCTCTGAAACAGCTTCTGCGAATTGAGCCGTGTAAATACTTGGTTTTAATGGAATATTTTTATTATGAATGTAGTTCACATGAATTATTAAACTAGTTGTAACTTCCACTGTGTGACTTCATTCATCCGCTATCCCTGCAGAGTTGAAAAGGTCTCCTGTAGAAATTCAGCTTCAAAAAGGTGTAACGGGTGTCTTAAGACTGAGTAATTGCCCCAATCTGCTGTATTTAAGGATTAGAAATAATGACTGTATATAGGCCAGAGCGATACGTGTTTCAGAGCAGTCTGTATGAGGTGGGAGCTGGACAAAGATAGTGGGGAGAGCTGGGACTATTGCACCCTCTGTTCCGTGCTGCTTCTTCCCCAGCTCAGTGTGTTCAGTGGGTTAGTCGCAATCACTTTGTAAGTCAAATGAAAACTTGGCCCAGTGGAGGTCATGTTATGCAGATTGGAAAAGCAGATTGAAATAGTAGTTTGGATTCAGCTGGATGTAGCGTATCATTATTTTATACTGCCTCAGGATAGCCAGGGCGTGTGTTTTACTGTAGTTCCCTACTAGGGGTCAAGTTTGTGAATTTTGGAAGGCTGTTGATCTCAAAATCAGAAAAATTTGCCGCTTATTTAAATTTATTTTTCTATTTAGCCTTGGTATTAAATGTCCAATTGGTCGAGAAAAATGTGTTTTATGAATTACAGCATAACTGTCATTCCTTCATGGAAGATTTCCTTTCTAATACTTTTATCTCTCCATAGGATTTCAATTCCATCAGGACTTTAAAAAGACAAACCTTTTTTTAAAAACTCAAAACCTTTTTTCAGCATCTCTTAATTTTTTCATTCATCACCACAATTTAATCTTAAAGCTTATAAACTGATTGATAGTCATTGTTCTATCAACAAGCTAAATCAATGAAAAAAATTCTTACTCTGATGATTTTTTGTATGTAAGGTAAATTTATTATTTTTTCTTTGTAAAATTCAAGAAGCTAAATGGCAGGTACCTCCCATACCCCAGTTTTCAAGCTCCATCATTAAAGTTAATGCAAAATAAAGTTTAGACAAAGAAAAGCAAACACGCAGTTGGATGTAATTTAAACCACATTTTGAAGACTCTGTTGGCTGAGTGAGTGGGGATTATATTCCAGTATTGTTTCCAATGGTAGTGTTACCATGGAAATTAATGCATATGCATGTCCAGGAACCCTCCACACGCTGATGTACACTACGATGGGCTGGGAGCGCTTTAACCATGTTCGTGTACGTCTGTAATAGCTCCGCTTCTCCACCCTCTTCCTCGAGATGTCTCATCATATCCTCTGAGTGCATCCCTTCTCTCTCTGCCTTCTGCCACCACCCCAGAAACAACATTATTTGTTCCTTCTGCCCATTAGTTGTGCAGATACTACATAGAATATGTAGTTGAGGAGCTGGCAATGAAAGCATCGATTCAGGTTTAGGGAGACCAGATAGCTGGAGGAAGAAACAAAGAGGAGCTTATATTTCCAACACACTCAGAAACAACTTTCTGTAGCTGTTGTGACAAAACCACTGCTCAGGACTTCCACAGGCAGTTCCCAGTGTTGCTGCAAAAATCTCTTTGCTCGTGGGTACCAGCCATCCTTTCCGGTCCCTGTTCTGTGGAGGTCATAACATGTCGGGGTAGGACAGTTGATATTCCTGGTTGTACAAAGCAGAACGAGGGCATGACACGGAGCGGGTCTGTAGGGGTTCGTATAATTCTGCTGCAAAAAGTATATTCAGTGTATTCCCTGTAATTCTCTTCAGGAGTGGACCAGAAGTGCAGTGAGATAATGGTTTTGTGTTAGCAATCTTGGACTGAATGCTGGGCTGTGTTGGAAAATACAGAAGAAAGCAGATCTGTGTATATAAAATGTTAGCGTGCCTGTGAACAAAAGCTTCACAAGAGTTTGCCATTATAAAGGACTTTGTAAATATTTTGGTTACCTTAATAGCAATTAAGCATTTGGGGAATCGTGGAATACAGAGGTCTAAATTGCAACCTGCCGATCAAACCAGGTTCACAGCAGTGATTTGGGCTTCCTTAGGCCAGATGGGTGGGGGACTACTTATCTCAGCAGGTATCTGAGCAGCTTTGAGCAGCCTTTTCTGTTGAATGCTGATGGACAGTGATGGACCAAAGTGCTACGTTGTGGTTTAAATCCAGTAGAGGTGCTCTTCATGTATTGTAGATGCAGATTATTGGTAGATCCTCTCAGGTATCCAGCCTAAGCAAAGGAAAAATCTTTGAGCACATTCCATTCTTTTCAGGTTCTTAAATTAATTTATGGTTTTGGAATCTGAGTGTATCCCTGTGGTTCAGCAAGTGGTTGGACTGTCATCTCGGTAACAGCGGGTTAATCCATTCCCCTCCCTCCGAGGAAAACTGTGAGTTGGGTCAGAGCAGCGAGCTGGGCACACACAGAGTGTCGCTGCAGTAGAGCTGCCGAGTGACTTCACATTCTGTCGTCTCTTCCTTTGCACAGGATACGATTCTGGCAGAACTGCTTCAAATCAATAAAGAGTATATAGTTGGGTATCACGAACATGATTCGCTCCTGGACCATAAGGAGGAAGAGGAACTCACTGAAGAAGAACGGAAGGCGGCGTGGGCAGAATATGAAGCAGAAAAGAAGGTAAAGCTGTCTCATCAGGTGTACACATCGGAGAACAACCTTTCCAGATTTCAGTACCGCTTACCTTCTCAGTTTGGTTTGGGGAAATTAATTTTCCTACCGGACAAGAAATGGATATGTAGAGCAAATTTTGACATAAAAAAAATGGAGGTACTGTGTCTAGTTCACTCTTTCGGTGGTCGTCTTCTGTGTATATTTTCTTTGTTATTTTAATTTAGAAGTTATTTTTTCCTTTTAAACACACATTTTTTTCTATTTCACAATACAACTCAGCTGTGCAATACCTCTCTTCTACCATCTGAAGGAAATTTCTAGCTCATTCAAGGTATACAGCTGATTTGAGAATTTTTTTGCCATGATCCCACAAACATATAAGTATCTGCCAGAAAGGACCTAAAAGCTTGTGCTTTTTTTCTCTTCTTCCCTGTCTTGTTTATTTGATATTTAAGCAGGTGGTAGAATGAAGAAAATTGTCAATTGGCTACAGGTTGGGATTTTTTTACTGTAAAAGGAATGTGATAACTTGGCGGAACTGCAGTCTAATAGCAGAAAATTCCTGGAAAGGCAAAGTTTGGTATTCGGATCTGACCAGTAATCTGAAAGTACAAAAAGTGGGTGTATAAATTGCCACTGACCATCTTGAGCGAACAAATGATGAGTATTGGGAGAAGGTTTTGTGAGGGGGAAGAAATAGGGAGCTAGAGTACAGTGAGCACTGAAACTGCCCTATGAGAAATCTGTGAGGGAGAGGAGCTGTACACTCCTGCTAATGAATTCTGCATTTCACTTCTTCAAAATTCTATTACGCAGGACAAACTCAACATGAAGTAGTGGGTTGGCAGTATAAAAAGTGCATCTTGAACAACGTAAGATATACTCATTAGCCTTGGTTATTGCATTTTCTTAGTATGCCAACTAAACTCCCATATTACTCAAATCTAGAACTTAGGTTCCTCTGTGATTAAAATGTCGTTCTGAATTGAGATTTGGAAAGGACCTTCAGTTCCCTGAGGTAGGTTAACCTTCACGTGCAGCGTGCGGTGCTTGTCGTCTTCTCTAAGGGCCAAAGTGTCTGCCTGTGATATTTCATGGCTTGTTGTAGAAGACCATGAGTTATCGTTTACTCAAATATAAGTGCATTTTGTGTTTTTCAGGGCTTGACCATGCGTTTCAACATGCCAACTGGGACCAATATGCTTCCCACAAATTTCAACTCTCAAACACCGTATATTCCTTTCAATTTGGGTGCTCTGTCAGCAATGAGCAATCAACAGCTGGAGGTGAGAAGCAACCCAAGCAGTGGAACGTGTCTTGTGTTGCTGTAAACGTGCATGGGTTTTCTGTCGCAGATAATGCATAAAGTCATTCTTAAACATCTTGATGCTAATGTCATTGTATCCTGGTTTTGATAGCGGCATTTTTTGGTGTGTGTAGCTGTGTTGAAGTCCAGCTTGTATGCATATAAACCTCTGCCTCTGTAGTATCTTGGGATTCTGGAAGATTAACTGCATTCTTTGCAGACATTAACTGCCACATCTAGCTTTCTGCCTCCATCTGTCTTCTGTCCGAGAAGGAATGAGCAAGAGGAACTCATGCTCTGTTCCTCAGGTGTCCCAGGTCTTGGTTTGCCATCTTTGCTGAGAGCATTTCTTCCTAATAAGGTGCCAGGCTGTAAACTGCAGGAGCTGAAGCACAGTTGTCTTACGATACCTGCTAGGGTCTGGTGGAGAGTCTGCTGAAGAACCACAAACCTTTAACAATGTGCGCAGGCCAGGGGGACCTGTAGTGAACAGTACACTATATACACCAGGATTAGGCTAAAATAGATAATTTAGCAAAATCGATAATATTTTGAGCACACAGAAAGAGTGGAAACTAGAACATCATCAAAGTCAGTATTTGTGTAAATGGGCGGATTTATACATGCTGTTCAGTTAGTCTGTGCTGGAATTCATTTGGGTGGAAGCTTAGACTCACGGACTCCTGCAGATTGAGAGAAGAAAGTAATTAAAGTCCAAGTACGCGAGATGAGGATGAAGAAAACCTACAGCAGGTTGGCAAAGAAATGTGTCCTTTGTGCTTTGTAATTAATTTTCTGGTGTTTTCTCAGGACCTTATTAATCAAGGAAGAGAGAAGGTGGTGGAAGCAACCAACAGTGTAACTGCAGCAAGAATTCAGCCCCTTGAAGACATCATTTCAACCATAGTGAGTGAAATGGGTAACTGGGGGTTTAGATCAGGAGACGGGAAAGCGTTAAACGTTATCAGGCAAAGAAATTACCATTGTATATGGTCATTCAGCTCATCAATTGCATTATTAATGAATATCATTATGATATTCATTATTGACCTTTATCCCTGCAGCTTACAGTAACCCTTAATGGTATCTAGATGACATAGAGCCTTAGAGGACTCACAGTTTAGGTCCATAATTATTTGTTGTGCTCTGAAAATGCTGACTTTCTACAAATAAGAATAATTATTATACACAAATAAGATGTATTTCCTGTATCTTGTCCTTATCTATCTATCTTGGGCTGCCACATTTCTCACTTTCTCCCAGTAACCTGACTAGCAGTTAGAAGAACTAATAACTTACGGTTCCAGGTCTGGTGAAGTATGTGGAAGTCGGGCCATGTTTTAACTCGCAGTGCAGCTCTGGACATAATGCGAGACCTCCGCTGGCGTTACGCTGTTGTTGAAATGACCAGTGCCAAGAAGGTTTTGTCTTTTTTCCTTTTCAGTGGAAAGAAAACGTAACACTGACAGAGAGCCAAGTCCAGGCCCTGGCACTAAGCAGACAGGCGAGCCAGGAGCTCGATGTCAAGCGCCGAGAAGCCATCTATAACGATGTACTTACTAAACAACAGATGGTAAAACGTCTTAAGAGTTACTTGATCAACTGTCCGTGCTTGAACGGGGGTGTTGAGTATGCCTTTGCATGTGCGTGTTCATAGAGTAGAAGTGTGTGTTTAGGGACACAAACGGGTCCTTAGAGACTGTGTTTGGAGTTGTGTAGCGGTGAATGTGACATAACATGAGGAGATGGTGGCTGCCGCGGTGCGCTGGGTTGCATTGCTCAGCCTCTTTTGAAGGGAACTCCATGAGATGTTCATTTGAAAAATGTACTTACCAGATTTTTCTGTGGAAGAAGCTTTCTTGAAGGTCATTAGGCTTAAAGAGAAATCCGATTCCCAGAGCTCAGAAAGCGGCTGACGAAACACAATCTTAGAAAGTCTTGGTAATGGGTTTTTAGCTTAGAATTATTTTGCAAAATCTGAAAGCTGCCCAGATCTCGTCAATGGGAAGAGTTTTCTCTTTGGCAAACAAACATTTAGCGACAGTTCGCATGCAGGAGTTTCAGAGGGAAGATAAATGGTACCTGACAAATCGTGTTGTGACTTAAACCTGGGAGTAATCTCACGTTATAGTGTGTGTTGCCGTAGCAACGGCCCTCGGTGCTGCTGCACAACCCAATAGGCAAGTCGTTAAGAGAAGGTAGCCCCAGAGGGTGTTGCTAACTGGTTTCTGCAGTAATCAGCTGGTGAATACCATCCCATTAGTGATGGTGATAACAGCGGGGCTTTCTGCCTTCCGCCACGCTATCCCGAACAAATTGATTTTAACTGTGAACTTGATACTCGCGGCATCGAGACGGGTCAGGCTCTCACAGCAGCTCTGCTTTCCCTCCACAGTTGATCAGTTGTGTGCAGAGGATCCTCATGAACAGACGACTACAGCAGCAGTACAATCAGCAGCAACAGCAGCAGATGTCGTACCAGCAAGCCGCAATGAGTCACCTCATGATGCCAAAGCCTCCCAATTTAATCATGAATCCTTCCAACTACCAACAGATAGATATGAGAGGAATGTATCAGTCAGTGTCCGGCGGCATGCAGCCACCGCCGTTACAACGAGCACCACCCCCAATGAGAGGCAAAAATCCAGGGCCTTCCCAAGGGAAATCGATGTGATTTTGCACTAAAAGCCTAAAGGATTGTTAAAATCAGAGAAAGAACTTTTATTTTTTTAGGAATCAATGGCTTAACAGAACTCAACTGTAAAAAAAAAAAAAAAAAAAAGGAATAAAAGAATAAAAAATAGTTTGGTTGGTCCCCTTAAATGCCATGTTCCATAGTAGTGTTTCAGCCTTGTTTAAATAGGACACGATGTTTTCCCTGTTGTCAGTGATGTTGCCTAGAATCTTCTTACAGACGTTGAGTACAGGAGATAACAAGTTGTTTTCAGTGAAAACAAGTCGTCCCATAACAGTAGCATCTCCACAGGTTTCCTGTCTGAACTCCTACGCTTGCTTGTAGTGGCTGCGAAGCTGTCATGGGGCTGAGAAGCTTAGGAAGGACCGCAGGGCTCTGTGTTCCAGTGTCTACCCAATGTGAGTCGTAAACAGCTGAGTTCTCGATTAGAGTTGATTCCTCAAATTATGGAATACTGTTCTTGATGTTGGTGGGAATATTCTAACAGAAACAGTCTCGTTTCCTTCTGACCGAGGTCTGGACTCCTATCACCTATGCCGAGTGAACCCGGAACTGAAAATACTCTTTGAAACAGAACTGAGTGCAATATTCTGAACTACTACTGCTCCGGAACTTGTGAGTCGTGCAGTGACGTGGAAACTCTGTACACAGCCTTAACTAGCGACTCGGGAAGGGGAGCCTTCTTCCCTGGTCTTCTGCCATTTTTTCTTTTCGGTTTTATGGGATGGGATGACACGTGGTGATCTTAGAGAGGTTTTTCCTTTGCCCGCTCGTTGCCTCTCTGCGGAGTCCAGCGCAAAGCACATTTATGTTAACTCCTTAATGTTGGTGCTACTGTCTCTTCCCATTGCCGGCAATGGGAGACGGGCCAAGAAAATTCAATTCCTGGTATTTGGGGGATTAAAGTGGTGGCCAGGGTCAAACCCTGTTAGGTGAACAACTCTAAAACGGCAGAACCATTGCTGAGTTAACATCCACACCGAGAAAGTGCTGCAGCAGCTTCCAGGGCTGCCAGAAGAGTGGAAGAACTTTTCTTCTATTAGATGAAGAGTTTTGGTGATGCACTCCTCCCCGTTCCCTTCCGGTTGTGGGAGAACACCACTGAGTACACAAAGAGCTTGATTTTTTTTGTGGGGTTTTGGTTGGTTTTTTTTTAATACAGGCCAGAGATAAATTTCTGGTTTATTATATATTGTTTGCCCGCACTTTTTGTGCTTGTGAGGATCTAATTAAATACAGATAGGGCTTTTCTCTGAATCTGTTTGGGTTGATTGTTCCCCCTGGCCCAAAATAAAAAAAGTTTATAATCTGGGGGTCAACGTAAGTGGCAGGAACATTTGAGGCAACGGAGTATCGACTGCAGAGAGCTCTGGAGACACCAGCGGATGGAGGTGTTCACTCCAGGGACTGCCGGACTCTTCTGACTTGCTGACATGAATCGTTTTGGTTTCTGGAAAGTTTCTTGCAGGAGTTTGAGTTCTTGCCCTGAAGGGACAAGTGGATTTTGCATCTACATATGCAAATCTTACGTGGTGGTTCATTTTGCGAGTGAAACTTTTGTGATCTGAACAGAGTTTGTTTGATCTGCTGCAAAACCAGCTGACAAGTTGCTGTCTTGGACTGTTTTATTACAAGATACCACGGAAGAACCTCAGTATGTTCTAGTGCTTTGCCAGCTCTACAACTAATTTAATGGGGGGTGGGAGGGGGGGTGGGGGTGAGCAAAAAGAGACGCGTTCACGCTGGAAGAAACAAAGTGTGTGACTTGGGAGACAAACGTTTGAAGGCAAATGAACTCTGGGCAACTCCCACCGGTATTCCTACGTGTCGGAATAAGAGAAGTACTCTCTACCAAACCTGGGAATGTTCCATGGAGTTCTACAGTAACTCAGAGACTTAAATGTGGAAGTTTTAGGCAACATTGAAAGGCACTTTTTTTTTCATTCTGGACAAAACGATGGATAACAGAAGACTAACGCAGAAGAGACCCGATGAAAGCGTCGAAATAAAACTCGGACCACTTTGCATACACGTTTCTCACTTGACATTTTAGCCGCCTAACAACGCGCTTTGAGTATAACATCGAGCTTTAACCCGTATTTAAAGCCGGAACACACACCCATAAGATAATAAAAGGCTCATTTTTATATTTGTTTTAGATGTTTTAACTAGATGAAATGGCTTAAGATGACGACAAATAAAAAAATGTTGCTTGTAATACAGTTTTGCCTGCTAAATCCTCCACATTTTGTAACCTGTTTATTCCTTTGGATGTAAAGCGTTTTTGCTTAGTATTGTGATATTGTATATGTTTTGTCCCAGTTGTATAGTACTGTTTCAGTCCATCAACCAGCTTTGGCTGCTGAAATCATACAGCTGTGAAGACTTGCCTTTGTTTCTCTTAGCTGGCTTTTCAGTTCTGTATTAAATATCCTGAGTACGATAGAAAAGGTGTCCCCTCTTCCTATAAGGCTGTTTTGTAATATATATAAGGACTGGAAATGTGTTTTTAAAGAGAAGAAGCATTCAAGTATGACAATATACTATCTGTGTTTTCACCATTCAAAGTGCTGTTTAGTAGTTGAAACTTAAACTATTTAATATCTCATTTAATAAAGTGACCAAAATACATCACCGTGCCTTGTGCTACATTCACGCCTCAGTGTTCCCTCCGCAGCGATGCAGACGGAGACGGTGGCGCTGGAGAACCGCGCTGTGAGTGTCAGCTTGCTTTATTTTTTCTACCTGTTACTGGATGTGGCCGTTAAATTCATTTAGGGAAAAGAGTTGTGGTCCAGGTTCTCACATTGTATAAATTAGTAGGAGCTGCTGCAGCCAACCTGCCTGTTGGAAATGGAGAGTGAGGTATTGCCCAGGGGAGGTAGATGGTGAAGGTGACCGGAGGTGAAGTGAAATGGTGGAGGTGACGTGAGGTGAAGTTCTCCTTGGTCACGTATTTTAACAAAACCCCTTTCCTACCCTAAAAAAAAAAATCACGTGATGGTTCTGTTTTAAATCTGCCCCTCTGCTCGTCCCTGTACTTGAAGGTTTTTGGTGGCTCCTGGCCCGAGGTGCTGCCGCGTTCCTGCCCGAGCTGGGTCTGCTCGGGGAGGCGCAGCGGGTCTTGCCAGTGGCTGAGAGGGCACATGCCGTGGAAATAGCGTCAGGAGTGAAAATAGCCCCGTTGTGCTCTAAGGGGCAGCGTGGGCAACCAGGGTTTAAATATCCCCACAAGACTTGAATAAAATCTGATGGGGGCAGCGGGAGGCTCCTGCCTGTGGTGGGGCTGGGGAGCACCCTGGCAGCAGCCTCCTGCGCAAAACGGGCCTTCGGGGTGCTCCAGCGCCAAGCAGCGACGTTTGCACTCTGAGCAGGGGTTTTTGGTAAATTTATAACATCTATGTAAAGACAAACATCCTAAACATTCCCAGCTGGAAAATTGCTGCTGTTGCAGCATCAACCACCTAAGCATGCAGTGTGCGAACTTCCCAGCCCTGCTCCGGCGCTGAAATAACCTCTCTGCGCTGTGGAGCGAGCCCTGGAGATGTGTCCCAGCACGGAGCACCCACAGGACTCCACCCAGGGGTGTCTGCAGGAGAGCTGCGCTGCTGCGGGAGGTCGAGAGCACGCCTCTGGGACTGAGGCGTGCCCGGACCTTCTGCCACCCATCACGGTGCTCTGCAGTGAGGGGTCGGGAGAAGCTCCAGGTTGCCTCGTGTGCGCGGGATGAGGGGTTCACCCTTCTGTCCACAGCCCTGGGTCACCTCCGCGCACACGAAAACTGTTTCAGAAGCTGAATGTGAAAAGGTAATTGATACCTGGGGCATTAATCAAAGCTTCATCCAGTGACAACGGCTACTTTTATACTTCAGCCCTTCTCCTTCAGGGATGCTCTTCCCTGGGTGCCCTTTCAGGAACACCTCAGCATGGTCCAGCAGTCGCAGCACATCTCCCTGTGTGTACAGCACCGCACCAGATGGGCACCTTCCCGGCCTTCCAGCGCTGTTTTGGGACTCTGCAGCTTCGGGCTCTCCATCGTGGTAAGTCCCTGGAGCCTCCCCTCCTTTTCCCCACACCGGGAAAGGAGCCCTGAGCCACGTCCCACCCAGGAGAGCTCCCCGCGGGCAGCGGGGATGTCCCTGAGGCCACCTGTGCATTGGCACCTGTAGGTCTGTCTCCTCGGTCCTCTCCAAGACCGATCTCGCACCAAAGCCCAGGGGACGGGCGCTCTTGCTGGGTTTGTGCTGTGCTTGGCTCCATGCTGGCCTCATGCAGAGGGTTCTCCTCCGTGGCTGCAGCCCTCTGCAGCGAGGCTTGAGAAGCTGCCCGGCTCTGCGCCGCCTCCTCCCGCTGCTCTGCCCAGCTGTTCCCGGGATACCGTTTCCCTCACAGCACACCCACCCGTCTCGGGTGGGAGGAGAAGGGTTGAAAGCGACAACTTCAGTCCTGTTTGCTGTGGCATTTTCAGACCCACGGCTTTTTGTGTGTGGTGGTGAAGGGTGCCGAGGGGTTTCTGCGGGACCGCGGCTGCTCCCTGCACCAGCCGCCTTTGCCTTCCCTCTGCGAGAAGTCTTTCAGCTGCTGTAACTTTGAAGCACGTGGAAGCTCTGTGAGCTGAGATCCCAAACATACACTGACGTTTCCTTTTGCTCATTTAGGAAAGAGTCTCTCAGGTTGAAGCATCACGAATGTATTTACCTCTAAAAATTTCCTCACAGGAGCAGGGCAGCCCCTGGGGCCCGTCCCCCACCGCCGGAGCAGATGCGCTTTGGCCGAGGTCCCGTACGCTGCCCCGGCCGTAGGGTCCAGCCCTGTGAAAGCCTCCGAGCCGAAGGAGCCGTCGGCACCTCCGGTTGGCTTTCGCTGGGCAGATCAGCAGCTGGGGTGGTGGGGGACAGCCCGCTCTGTGTGTCCACGGGAAAACACCGGCTGGCCGTCGCTGACGCTCCCCGAGCCACTCAAATGCAGCCGCAGTCTGTGGTTGTTAATTCTGCTGCCGTTAAGCTCCTGGGTCCGTCAGATTACTCGAGTCTTTAAGTGTTCTGTTGAACCAGCACCAAGCCCAGTAAATTCCTGCTGAGAGCAGCCATTTGGGATGTAGCAATGCCGGATTCCCCCTCTAACACACGTCCCACATGGGAGATGACACCAGCCTTTACCAAGGGGTTTCCAGGACATTCTGTGTGCATTTTGTTGGTTTTTTTGAACCATGATCCTGAAAAGGTGTAAAACACCATCCCTGGCGCCTGCGCATCCCTTCGCAGCAGGAGGCTCTGCCGAGGCAGCGATTCATGTGTCGGACAAACGAACCCATCACACGTTGCCCCCATGGGCCAAGGCAGCTCCCTGTCAAGTGGGTGAAAAACGTACTTGGCGACTTGGCATTGCTGAGATCCAGGTTTGACCTTTGTTTTGAAGAAGAGGAGCAGGATCTTAACCACTAGATTTATCTTCAAGCAGGATCATCCCGGGGGCAGAGTGAAGCTCGAGGTCTGAGGGATTTCCCTTCACGCAGGGGAAGGTCAAAAGTCCACATCGGGACACTTCTCGTGAGCGATCGTGCTCCTGACGTGGCGGCTGAGGAGGAGATGTTTCAGCAGTGACTCAGAGGAAGAAGGTAAATAAACACTTTTTATTTCAAACACGGGATTAAATTCCTTCGTGTCTGGATAGTTCAAGGTAAAGCTCCTGTAATCTCCTCATCGCGATCCGCAGCCCGTCGTCTGGTGGCTGCTGGACCCGCTGTGCGGGAATGCAGGAGCGGAAGGAGGTGGCAGGGAAGCAGGAGCAGAGCTGGGCACCGGGGCTGCCGATCCCTGAGCAGCGCAGCTCGTGACGCAGCTGGCGTGGATCACGCCGAGGTCGGTGAAAGCGGAATCCACGTCCTGAAGCTGAAGGAGCTGGGATTTTACCTCGGCTGCGTTGCAAGGAGGAGGCTGCGAAACAACACTCTGAAAAACGTGGTTGTGGTGAGGAAAACCCCAACCCAACGCCACCACAACTCTATTTGTACGTATTTTCGCACGCCCTGGAGAACCCTGTTTCGTACCAACCTCTCCTCTGTGCTGCAACGACAGGCTTCTGCCCCCGCCATGTGCTGCAAACCCTCTCTGCTGATCACAGGGGACAAAACGTAAACCAGGATCGTTCCTGGAAGCTTCCCCTGCAGTTCTGTGACAGCCCAAGCAGGCAGCGAGGGCAGACACGCTCACCCCAGCAGCCAGCACAGGCCCTCAGTGACGCTTGTGCCACAGCTCTGCCCTCGCAGCGGTGAACGCCCGCGCACTGCCTGCAGGGATGGGCTCCATCCACGGCAACTGCTTTAAAACAAGTGGTTTTTAAGTGGCTTTTGTCGCTTTCTGCTTTTTCTTCACTGATTTTCCATGATGCTTCAGGTAAGTCTCGTGTGAGACATGGTGGCTTTATTGCGGGAATGATGGCTCCATGCAAACGCTCAGCAGATGCTCCAGAAGTTCCTCCTTGATTTTCAACAGTTCAGTTAATCCACAGCGGCCGAAGCGTCTCAGCTGCCGGGCAGTCACGCCGAGAGCCGCCTCGACGCTTCCCGGGCTCGTGGGGCTGCAGAGGCGAGGGAGAGCCCGAGGACGCGGCTACGCCTGTGAGGTTCCTCCCCTGCAGCGATGGTGACACATGTCACAGGGCCGCTTGGCATAGCCCAAGGACCTGTTTTGGCCGTATCGGAGTTAAAGAGAGCCCTGGATCTGCAGTTCCTGGAAATGACGCCTCATTAGACACCCGGCCGGTGCCTGCAGCAGGGTCACGCTTCCAAGGTCCAGCCCAGGTATAATTTGATGTCATCTGTGTGCCAGAGCCTGGAGTTTAGGTAATTTATCTTTGCCACACAAAGCCTTTCTAGAGGTGGTCTCAGTACTCGTATTGACGGGGAAATACTGGGTGAATTGTTAAAGAGCACCAAAAGAAAGGGCTAGCAAGAGATCTACAATATAAAGACAATTTTATTGCCGATAAGCTCTTAAAACTCATTTTTTTTCCTGTTTCAGTAGGACCTTATTCTTCCTGATGAAAATCCGGTCATAGCATCTCTCATTAAAAATAAAATTATTTTGAAATAAATAAATATATAAAATAAATATCCTATACATTTTATAAATAGTTTTGTCCTTATGCACAGTATCCACGCTTACATCTCAAGAATGTTCCTCGCCCCACTCCCACCCCGACAGCAGGAAACACCCCACACGTCAGGACCAGTCCACGTAGCATCATCCACGTAGCAAACTCCCGGGCTGCTGGAACAGGGCACCCCTCGAAGGGCTTCTCCTTCGCAGGCAACGATCCCGAGCTCAGCAGCAGCATCTGCAGCGGTTCTGTGGGCTTTTGTTTTCTTTCCTTCTCTTCATTTTTAGGTCGTTGGGGGTTTTTTTCCACCCCTGGTGATCAGGTTTCCTCGCCTGCTTGTTCCTTTAAGCCACCATAACACTGAATTTTCAGTCTCTCTTGTAGCAACCGGGCAAAGAAAGTGAATGAAAACGAAGGATTACATGTAGGGATCCCTCCCTTCCCCTACCCCCACCCCCATAAATAACCCAGGTTCGATATACGCTGGAAACAAGGAGGAACAGCCGTGTCTGCGTTCAATGGAAGTGCTTCCCTACGTCATCTACGCTTACAGGATTGATGGAATGACTATTGATAGAGTGCTCTGGGGAAAAGCTTGGGAGCCCAAGTATGTACATTGACGGGGCGGCTGCAGGAAACATCACCTGTAGTGGAAGAGGTCTCTGTACATCGCAGGTATTTTGGCAGGGTCCACAGGCCTGGGTAAAAAATGGGTGAATTTCTGATGTCTCTTAGTCCTGTACCCCTCGCGGGGGGAGCCGTCCTTGTTCAGAGCCACGTAGTAATGCCTCT
This sequence comes from Bucorvus abyssinicus, assembly GCA_009769605.1. Taxonomy (NCBI): domain Eukaryota; kingdom Metazoa; phylum Chordata; class Aves; order Bucerotiformes; family Bucorvidae; genus Bucorvus; species Bucorvus abyssinicus. The sequence continues at coordinate 2,546,470 of CM020039.1, read as the reverse complement.
CCGAGTCGGGGTGCTTGTAGAGCGTCGAGGCGTACGTGTTGTACCAGTTCTCTTCAAACTGCTCTCGGAAAACGCACTCCCGCGTGAGCTTCTTCTGTGGTGGGGCGGAGGCGGGAGGGGAAGAAAAAGACATTTGTGTCAAAAATTATATCTATATTAAAATCTTTTCCTCATTCTTTCACTTTATTTTGCTACAAAGTTCCCAGCTGCCTTCTCCTGGCTCCCCCTGAGGACAGAGACTCTGCTGCCAGGGACATTTCCCCTGGGTGAGAGCTGGAAGCGGCCACAAGCCGGGCCCCAAGGACATCTGAAGTTGGTTGGAGGAGGAAGGAACCAAAAGGAGGAGGAGAAGGTGGGTGAGCATTTTGCAAAGGTGTCCCCTAAAAATATCGCTCATGGGTGCCACACAACGCCGGGAGAAGCAGCGGGCAGCGCATCTGAAGGGTTTAATCAGGAGCAGCACGGCTTTGGAAGCTCAAGGTCTTGGGAATGAAAGCATTCCTCCGGCCTTTCATCTTCTGATGCGCCAGAGAGCTGCGAGGTGAGGCCACAGCAAGGCCCGGGCAGGTCTGGATGGGGGGCAGCGCTCTGGGGATGTAGCCCCGGGGGAGATCTACGGCGGTGATAGGTGATGTGATGAGGGTGTGCCAGCCCACGGCTGGGCCAGGGGGAAGGATGGCATGGGAGTCACCGCGGCCACAGCCAGCCTTTCCCTCCAACCAGCCACGGGCTGTTGGCAGCGGCCGTTCCATGACGGCTTTTCATTGCCCATCGCTCCTTCCCTCTCGTCCATGCCGGCTACAGGGACATGCCCCGCCACAGCAAGGAGCAGCGGGACTGTCCCGCTGCCCCATGAGGACATGGGTGGCTTTGTCACAGAGGGACCTGCCATCCTGTCCCATCCCAACGGGATATCGTGGCATGAAAGGCTGTCTGCAGATGTCGGGTGCTGCAGTGTTACAAACACTGTACCTACACCGCCAGCGATTCGGGCAGGGAGTGTCGTACCGGCGGCGTACAGGGTGCCAACTAAGTGTTACTGCCTGCGGGGGATGCGCTCAGAACCTGTTTTGAATGTTTTGCTGCTAATTAAACCCCAAGGTGGGTTGTGAGCCCTCCAGAAGCCTACACCACAGCCCTGGCCATCTGGGGGACCGGGAACCATCAGTAAATACAGACCCAGGTTCATCGGTAAATACAGACCCAGGTTCATCAGTAAATACAGACTTTTTTTTCCCTGCCCTAGGATCCACTAGGACTGTGCTGCACTCTGCTGACCAGCTAAGCTTGTGCTCTGCTGCTTTGCCTCAGTTTCCCTGCTCTCCGCTGGGCTGTTTGGAGGTGTGAAATGTTTGGGGTGTCTCTGCAAGGTGTCATTTATTCCTTTCCAAGCCCCAGGATGTCCCCACTGAGCCCGACGCTGCACAGGCAGTGGGCAAGGTGCTGCCTGTGCCTTTTGCTGCTCCAAGTGTTAGTTGTGCGTCTGACATCGGTGGGAAGCGGAACAGAAATGCTGGCACAAGGTTTAGAGGCAGAGGGGACTCCACGTGGCTTCAGGTTCACTTTGTCTTCAGGTCCATTCTGGTTCCAGATGAAGCGGGGTACAAGGGTACAACGTTATCCTACTTTTGTTTGTGTCGTAACATGAACACAGGCCCTAGAATGTCATTAACCCCTCGTGAAGCTGCTGATTCATTATCAGAGCTGCGGGGTCTGAGAGCACAGAAGGGAACGCGCGGGCTGTGTCCTCCTGTTCAGCAGGCACGACTCCACGAGCTGCCGAGCAGCCTCGGGGTTTGACAGGAGGGGTGCTGCCGCCCCGGTGTAGGCTCCAGCCGGTCTTTCCGAAGGGTGCTTGGAGATTTGTTGGGTTTTATGGAATCCTGGCGATTTTACTTTTTATTTACCTTGCACGTTTGTAATGTAACCTCTCCCTTGTCCTTTCACCTCTGTTTGGGGTGGATGTTATTGCAGAGATGAAGAACAGTGTGTCCTAGTATTTGATTATCTCATATAAACATCAGCGACTGCACCTTAGGTAGTGCAAGGGGCTGTGGCAGCCTCGGAAATGGGGCTCCTGGGAACGGGAGAAGAAAAGATGATGGAAACTCATGGTTTCCAGTCTCTGTTTGCTGAGCAAATGTCTTCTGAAGGCTTCTTAGAGTACAGGAGTTCAAATTTCTACACTATGAGATTGATCTGATTTGGTTTGAGGAATTATGTACCTTCCGCTTTGGTTTAAAATGGGTTTATTTTATTTCATTTTAAATTTACTGTGATCCGTCCTTAAAAATCAGTCGGGGGTAGTCTGTGACCTGGAAAGGGGCATTAAAAAAAAAAAAAAAAAAAAAAATCACACGCAGGTGATGGGTTGAAACCTGAGCCCGGACTGGAGATGAGGTGTCTTCTGCTCTCTCCATCCTATGGCAGTACAGGATGAGGCAGAAGCTGCCAGAGGTGATGTCAGGAAGAGTTTATAGGTGTTCAGGGGGTTGTGTGCAGTGAAAAACTAGCAAGGAGTTTACACTCCGTTTTTGGCAAAACACAGAAAATTTTAGTCTGAAAAGGGCACTTCTAGAAAATTCTGAGCAACCCCCCTAAACTCCTCAGAAAAGTTGTAGAGAACACTGTAATAAAACAACACCCAGACCACAACTTCGGCTCCCCTGAGTTAAAGGTCTCTGCTATAACCGTGCAATCCGCAGAGAGGTGCAGATCCTGCCCCCGCGGGGAACAAAACTGATGCGTATGCGCCTCAGGCCATGAAAACACACGAGCAGCCCCAGGTTTTATGCGGAATTTCCCCGCTGGCATCCTAGGTGGGGCAGAGGTACGCGGCAGCCCTTCGGAGGCTCGTGGCACCGACGAGGCCCCGCAGCCGGTGCTGCTGGGTGTGTTACGTTGTGGTGTAACCAGCACAAAACTGCAAACTTACCGACCCATACAGCTCGCCTCGCTCGTTCATGCCGAGGTAGAGTCCGGAGTCCACCCCACGGATGCTCACCAGCCCCACTGCCAGGCTGATAAACTCCAAAATCCCTAAAACAGAGAAGAAGTCCAAAATCACACAGAGGGTAACAGCAGCACCAGGCTCCCGTGACAAACTCGATCCAGCCGTTCCCAGCCTTTGCAGAGCTTCCTACAGACCCCGTTTTCCTTATTTATAACAACACCGTTCTTAAATCTCTAGTTGTGATGCATGTGCTCTTCTGATTTCCACTCTAGGCTTCTCCCCAGCACTGCAAATTTGACTTGCCCGAGAGGAAACTACCTTTGGTAAGGAGAAAAGGTTTGCTAGGTTTTGTTATTTTGGTTTTGGGGAGTTTTTTCCCTAAATTATCACCAAGAAGACAGATGTAGAAACTTGTGCCTGGCCCACTAGAAACTTCAAAAGGCTGTTACCACGCTGGGTTTTATTCTTCACCAAAAGGAGAGTGGTTTTCGTCACCATGGGGCTTCTGTTTTGAGATGATAGTCCCACGTGTTTTAAAGTGATGAGTTCAATAAAAATAAGCAAAAAGCACTAGAAGAGATGTCTGTGAGGGCCACCTTCATCCTGGCGCTCCAGTGGGGTACTTGCCACTCCCAAATGTATATAGAGGCTGTGAGGGTAAAATCCACCTTCAAATACACGCAGGCAGAAATGCATCTTCCTCCGCAGCCTTCGGAGCTGCCACTCCTTCCTCCGTCACCTCCTGCCGCTGTTACTGCCAGAAACCCCCTTCTGCCCTGTATGTCCTGCGTCCTGCCCCAGCCTCGTGCCAGTCCCTTCCCAGTCCAGCAGCATCTGTCCCAGCCATCCCCGCCCCTGCAAGAGCCATCATTCTACCCGTAGGCTTCAGCCTACAGCGACAGTGTCAGATGCTTTAAATAATGAGGGGCAGCCTCATTTCATAGAATCACAGACCAGTTTGGGTGGGAAGGCACCTTTCAAGGTCATCCAGTCCAACCCCCTGCCATAGGCAGGGGCATCTTCAACTACGTCAGGTTGCCCAGAGCCCTGTCCAACCTGGAATGGTTCCAGGGATGGGGCTTCTCCCACCTCTCTGGGCAACTTGGGCCAGTGTCTCACCACCCTCAGTGTAAAAATTTTTCCTCTGGCAAAGAAATCAGCAGAGTCTGCTGTGCTGCCTGCTGCACCCCCACTGCTGCCGGGAAGGGGGATGGCAGCTGTTGTGACGGAGGAAAGACCTGTAACAGGAGAACCCATGGTGAAGCACTTAAAAACCAAGAGCCCCCAAGTAGGTGCGTTTTTAACTGCTCTGAACAAAGCCAACATCACAAGTGGTGGAGACCTTCAAACTTCACAGGATGAACTCCTGAAGGCATTACTGGGACTGTGCTGGACGCTGGATGCCACATGCCCCCTAGCTAGAGGTCATGGGCAGTCTTTGCCTGTGTCCAGTGCTGAGTTAATTAGCTGGGAGGTAGCAGCAGAGGATGGAAGAGGGTTTTCCCCATCCCATTTGACTGGACAAGACGTCTCCATCGACAGGAGGATGGAGTTGCTCTAACCTTTAGCGTGGCTCCAGGTCTCTTAATATAGCTCCCAAAATGTCCAGTCCTGAGCGACTGCCGCTCTGATCAGGTTACCTCCCAGATCTCCTCTTCAAAGTACTCCTTGAGTCTCAAATCACTGCGTGACGAGCGGCCACCTGAGCCAGCTGACTTCAGCGGCAGTCGCAGCTCCCAGACACCCCTCAGCTTGGGGCATGTGTCTTCTGCTCGGCCAGGCATGGGTGCGATAACTGCATCACCACCTAAATATAGGACAGCCCAGATGGCGATGGACACCTCTGTCCCCCTTGGCTTACTGCAGACCCATCAGTCAGTTGCTGGCAGCTAAGCTGGGGGCAAGAATTACTCTTCCTACCTTCTATCAGATGTTTTGTCCTCCTTTTGCCCTGCCTACTCTGGGCCTTGTACATCGAACCCAGCCCTCCCTGCAGCCAGCGGGTGCTGCGGGGTGGGGGAGATGAAATATGGACTTGGCACCCTGTAATTCCTCAAGACAAACAGGGAAGCAAACGACAGAAAACCTGCTTTATGGACCGGTGCAGCTGTCTTCCAGGCTGAAATACACCCAGCTACACACCCTGGCCTGGGGACACATAGAGGCTGCAGGGGGGTTGGACTAGATGACCTTTAAAGGTCCCTCCTAACCCAAACCAGTCTGTGATTCTATGTTATCGCCTTCAGAAACAGCAGGAGCAGGCAGCGAGGGGAGCCTTGCCCAGCCAGTATACCCACAAGCACGCTCTGTACGTGGCACGTGAACCCAGCTCTCCAAAGACCCGATAAGGAGCAACCCAGGAGCAGCACCAGCGTCGCTCCTCTCTGAGCGGGTGGGTGAGACACCCCTCATCTGGTGCAGACTGGGGGAATACGGGCTGGTTTTGCAAACGGAAATTCTTCAAGGCATGCCCGTGACAATGTCTTCTGCCAGCCTCCCCTGCAATATTCCCCTTTTTGAGTGGCACTTAGAGACGAGCACGGGAGACGACTGTGTTGAAACAGCATTAAGTACGTAACTTAAACCCACAAAAGTCAGGAGACAGAGTGAAGGCTGAAAAAATGTGGGCGGATATCCATCCTGTCCTCAACTCACTCCAATGGCTAGACAAAATTGCAGCTTCGTACATCTGATCTCCAGCAGCACAGGGAGCAGCCACGGGGGCCAGCTCAAGAATGCTCTTTCCAGTTGTAGCGGTGTGTTTTTGTGCTAGAACATGCTTCCCCCACCCTGCCTTTGCTTTTTTCTTGCCCTCAGGACTTGTCTCTTTTTTCTTCCTTTGATTATTCAATCTGTTTGTTCCTTGAGCCTTTCTAGATAATATTTGGGGAGATTCGATTAAGTCTCTGACTGGATTCATTTACCACCAAAGCACTGAATAATCTCCTGAGCTTTGCCATGGCCGGACCCGCACGCTCTCGCCTTACTATAAACCACCATCCCTCAAAGAACAATTCAGCTCCTTGCACCTGTCTCTTCTTACATGACTGTATTCAGGGGTGCCGCAACATCAGATGTTGTATTAATGGCTACAAACCTAAAGCTTCAGCTAAAAACCTCAACAACTGTTCAGCAACAGGTGCACGACGCTCTGAATGGCAAAATCTGCAGCAAAACTTTCTCTGGAGGGTTCATCAGCTTCTGTGGGAGCCTGTGTTACAGATCCCTGCGCAGGTTCGCACCTCAGAAGAGCTTCATTTGCTGCCTTTATTCGTCTGCAGTGCAAACTCGAGGCCTTTGTCCCTCTTCACATGCAGTTAAGAACAGCAAAGCTGGTGTCACTTGTTTAATGCCGCTGTAGAACAGACACGAGGCAGAAAAGGCGCAATTCCTCCTGGCAGGGATTTTCCAGGCGAATTTACCTCGGATCATTCTGAGACGGATTCTCACAGGAGCGCTAATGTCAGTCCAAACCCCCTCCAGATTGTGACCGTCCTTTATTTCTTGGTGCAAGAAGGTTCTTAGCAGGTGCAGTGAGAAAAGATCCATTTTTGAAAAGACTTATTTCTTTCTGGGATGACTTGGGTGGAGCTGCCAGTTCAGCGAGCAGATCTGGGCACTGCGCTGGCGTGAGAACGACCTTTCTTCCCACGGTCCTGGAGGGCTTCGCCAAACTTTGCATTAAGCCTCCTCTAGGAAAAATAAGCTGCGCCCCATTGTTCTGGCATGAATCTGTATTTTTACACGTATAAAATATCACGTTCCAGAAGACAGGTGTGATTTAGGAATGCTCCAGCCCTTGACAGACGAGAGGGAATAGTTACGGTGATTGCTCGGGCAGTGTGGGTAGACGATGCTGCTTCCTCCCATGTCCTGTGGCCACATCCGTGAATGCTGTGGTACAAAAGAATCCTTCCCTTGAACCCTCACCATTAGGACCCTGGGACTCTGTTCTGCATCACCAGAGCTTTGGCTCTTTGTTTTCCTCTCTGGAAGACCTGGATGTCTTGCACATCTGGTAGCTTTTGGGATGGCTGCGCAGGGGACGGTGCAAATACTGTCCGTCTTTTCCTGAACCCCTTCCAGTATGAAGGGAGGGGGAAGCAAAGTCCGGTTCTACCCTACATCCCATCTGCAGCTGGATACGTGCCTCTGCTGCGGCGTCACAGCCACAGAGCACAGGAGTTATCACAATATCGGGGAGCACCTTCCAGCCACGTGGGCTTGACCCACCAACCCACCCTCCTGGATTCCCCAGCTGCCCCTAGATTTAAGCTGCTACCCTGAAACCCTCGCCCAGCTCTGCATCTCGCCACGGTTTTGCAGTTCCCCAGGATCGCTCAGGCTGCCTGTTTCTGTCATAACTCAGAGCTTTCTGACTGCTGCATGCAAAATCTCGGAATGCCTCGATACATGACATCCTAATACGAACCATACCAGTAACACTGGAATTTAAATATTCATGGCTACTGAATGCAGATGGGGAGGACCGTGTGCCAACACGTTATTGCTTTGAGTCTCTGCTGAAGCGAGGTCTAGTCCAACTTGATCTGAACGCAAGGATTCCAGTCTAATCCTTTGGGGCTTTGTCTTGCAATTACAACAAATAACTATTTATTTTACACTGCCTCTGGGAAAACCCTGAAGCAGAGAACTATAATATTTTATATCTGAAGTCTGGTCTAGTTTATGTAGCTGGATGCTGACTGCTAAAACACTTAGGGAATGCCAATGGTTCGATTTATTGAATGCACTGTGTGACTTAAGCTTAAGCAAGCAAAATTCAGGAACAGTTTTAGCCCATTTAATGCATTTTTCCAAAGTTTGTTCGAGTAAAATCAGTGTATTTCCAAGCTTTTTTTTAAAAAAATGGAACCGAGACAAATGCTGCCCCTTGAAACTGGCTGTTTAGTTGTCTAAAGATAAGCAAAAAAGAACTTAAACAGAAATCCTACATGGCAGATTGAAGTAAAACCAAATAGATGCAACAGGTTTGCTTTCAGTTTCTTTTAAAAGTGGAAAACCCACCACATTCTGCCACGTGAAAGGTTAAAAGGTGTGTGTCTTTTGGGAGGTAATTCAAGAACGCTCACCCCACGAGCCCAGGAGCACCCCGCTCCGATCCGCGGGTTATGACTTTCTTGTTGATTTAGGCAGGGACACGCTCTGCACACACCTGGTGTTTATGGAGAGCGCGGTGCGGAGATAAGCTGCTCCAATTGTTCCCCAAACCTGCCTCACGCCACCACCACGAGCAGCGTTCCTGAGGTATCAGAAAGGACCGGTTGCAAACAAGCAAGCGCAAAAAAAAAGAAAAAAAAAAAAAAAAGAATTGCTTTCACCGAAGAGTTAAAGCTCTTGAAAACTCTCAGAAGTCTTGCGAGCAGTTCTTGCAACCTGTTGACAACAGAGCTGAGATCACTGGCAGGGGACTCGATAGCTTACCCAGACACCTGCACTAGATGCTGAAGTAGCGGGAATTTTTCTGAGCTGTGCTCAAACTGACTGTACTCCTTCGCCTGTGGCTTGGGATGCATTTTTTGAAGATTACATATAGTCTCATTAGCAATCCCTGCTCTGGTGTGACACTAATACAGGCGCTGCAGTCTTCCAGCTGTATCCAGGGCGGCAAGGTAAACCCACGGTGCTCTGCCTATTGTTCCATCTTCTCCCTTCTTTCGGAGCTCCCCTAAGCGCTTTTCCCCCCTCGTCTTTCCAACAACCTCCCCAAACCGAGCTTCTGACACCCATCCAGCCAACCGATCCCTGCCCGCTTTGGGGAAACGCTCTTCTAATGAAATTCATGCAAGTAAAAGAAATCAGCTCACAAATATCTGCGGAGGCGAAAAAAAGAGAAAAAAAAAGGAGGGGGAAAAAACCCAACCAGAAAAAGCTAGGGAATTCCTTTTCCAGCACGCTTTCTTTCTTTTGCCTCCCTCACCGCTGACTTCAGAGGCACTGCTAGAGCTGCACACACACACACACACCCGCCCTTTTATTTTTAATTTTCCTTTTTTTTTTAAATTTACTCCCCCCCCCCGCTAAGGCACGTTTTTGTGCACCTGCAGAAGGGCTGAGAGTAGGAAATTGGAAATAAAACCTCCCGCATTGCTGGGGAGTGAGCGCATTTGTTTAGGAGTCTAATTATATCCGTCGCGGGATGATTTATATTAGCGGGGTAATTAGTTCTGTAAGCGGGGCACCTGCTCCCGGCCCGGCCGGGCACCGGCCCGGCCGCCCCACCCCGCCGCCGCGCTTACCGAAGCGGCTGTGGTCCTGCCGGGTGCCCTGCACCGTGCCGTTGGGGAAGATCTCCAGGTGGAAGCCGGTGCGGCAGTAGAGCTGCCTTCGCCGCAGGATGCCCTTGAGGTGAGCGAAGTCGGTGGGGGAACCCCGCTGCAGCCGCCCCTCGATCTGCCCCAGGCGCTCGTTGAGGAAACCGGGGGAGTCGGCGAGGGGCAGCCCGCCGCCCAGCCCGGGGGGGAAGCCGTGCAGGTCGGGGTCCAGCGCGCCCAGGAAGCCGCCCACCTCGGCCATGGGGCCGCGGCCCGCGGGCGGGCGGGAGCGGTGCGGCGGGGAGCGGAGCGGAGCGGCCCCTCAGAGCGCGGGCTGCGGCCGCCCGGCCCCGCGCTGCCGGCCCCGGCCCGGCCCCGCGCTCCCCGCGCCTCCCATAGCTGGATGTGTCCCGCGGTCGGATGCAAACTGCACTTTATATACGTACACACTCCCCTTACATTGACATATTGGATATTTAAATGCAAGCCACACCTCACTGGCATCCCCTTTGGCTATTGCCTTTTTTTTTTTTTTCCTTCCCCCCCCCTTCTTCTCTGATCCAGCTTCACTCCCTCTTTTATTATGAAAAAAATGGCAGGAAAAAGCTACACATCGCAGTGAGGCATAACAGCTCTTGGCAGGTCCCCGCGAAGCCGCCGATGAAATCATGGAGCCCCCGCACGCACCCGGCGATGCCGGCCCTCGCCGCTCCAGCCCCGGCCGCCCCGCACCGCCGGCACCCTCCGGCCCTCTCCCATCGCTCCTCGGAGGGCGCGTCCCCCGCGCGGCTCGACCCGGCACGGAGCCGGCGGATCGAGCCGGGTCTGCGGGGGCCGCCGGCTCTGGGAGGGCCGCCCCCCCCCCCCACCTCAAGCCTCGGCCGCGTCGTGTCCCCCCGCCCGCCCCGTCCCCCCCGGCCCAAATCGGACACGGTGGAAAAATTAACACGTGAGGAGAGGGCTGGGGACGCGTTTTTCAGACGAACGTGTAAAAATGGAAAGCGATCTTTTTGAAAAGCGATCCCGCGGGCTTTGCGGCCGGGTTTACAGGCGGCGGCAGGCGAGGGAGGGCAGGCGGCGCTGCCCGGCCCCGCCGCCGGCTCCCTCCCCACCGTCCCCCTCTTGCAGACAGGTGTTTCCGCGCTCTCCCCGGCCCGCCGACACCGTATCTGCAACAGCAGCTGCCCGGCCGCGCCGCAGACAGACGGAGTCAGGCTCGGGGAGGCGGGCGGGCAGGCAGCGGTGGCGGGGTGGGGGGGGCACAGACGCAGACGGGCCCGGGAGGGAGGGAGGGAAGGGCCGGCGCCGCCCGCGCGCCCGCCGCCGCGCGCCCTGCCCGCCAGGCGGCGCTGCTGCTCGCGCCCGCCCCGCCGGCCCGGCGCGCGGCGGTGGCGGCCGCTTTGTGGCGGGGCTGAGGGGACCCCCGTGGGCTGGGGAGTGGCGCCGCGCTTTCGTGTCCGTGAAGTCAGGTGCTGCCCACGCCAGAGAGAACCTCAGACAGCCCCTCCCCAAAGCGCCCCCAAGGCCGCTTTGCTGCTGGAGACGCCCCGGGCTGCAGCGGCCCCGCCGGTGGGCATCAGCGTCCAGAGCTGAGAGGTCAGCTGTGCCCCCTTCCGCGGATCTCCCCCGCGGTGGGTCTCATCCCAGTGGGGTCTCTTCTCCATTGGATATCCCCTCAGCAGGTCTCCCATCTGCAAGCCTACCCTGGTGGGGATCCCCTCGGCAGGCCTCTCCCCTCAGAGGGTCTCTCCTCTCCCCACCCCAGTGGATAGGCCTTCGGTGGGTCTCTCCCCTCAGCAGGTCTCCCCCACACTGGGCGTCCCCTCAGCCGGTCCCTTCCCTCAGCCAGTCCCTTCCCTCAGCAGGTCTACCCCGTGGTGGGGTTCCCATGGTGGGTACCCCACCCCTCAGTGGGTCTCTCCCCTCAGGAGGCCTCACCCCACAGCAAGGTGCTTCTCCCCACAGGCACCCCAGAGGGAGGGCTACAAGGGCCACGGCACGCAGCCTCCTCTCCCCACAGGCCCCGGGCAGTGCTCTGTTGCGAAGATACGAAGGAAATTGTGATATTATGTTGTGGAACACTCACATGTGTGTCTGCAACGGGTGAGGAACCTGGTTCTTAAATGGGGAGTGGGGGTGGTTTGTCCTGTCAGAGCTCGGGCTGTAAAAGGGGTGTGTTTGATGCAGAACTTGACACATGAAGCCTAAACCTGTGGTTTTTATAGAAATATAGTCTGCTCCAGAGGTAGTAAAATCTACAGAAGTGTGTTTGTTGGCTATTTGTTTATCGCGTGTGGTTACATGGAGATAGCACTGCCTGAGGAGTTCAAGCGTCTCACTGCAACGGTGTGGGCTTTATTTCTGCAGCCTCTGTGTGGAGACTGAGGTGGGATGAGGGAAATAAACTGTGTCTTGGTGAAGATGACAGAGGTCCAAGATGGAGAGGGATGGACACAATGAAGGGACACCTCAAACCTGCCATTGCTGTCAAGGACTTAACCCTGTAAATGCTGTGAATTTAATGCATCAAATTCGTATAATATGGATGATCCCACTACAGTCAAATACGCCCTTCTGAGAAGCCTGGTTTCGCTGGAGTAAGTGTGAGTTTTGCCTCTGGATTCATAGCAGTCACCTCATTTCTGAACACATCTGAAGGCTGATCCCAGGGGTATTAAGAAGAGAGAGGAAAAACCATTTTCCGCATCGCAGGACTAACTAAATTCTGCAGAAGCTTCTGCCACTGACTTCAGCAGCCTTTGGAGGTCTTACGATATCCTTAACCCAAATCCATACAAGTGGTTAGAGGAGCTTAGGATACAGAAAAAGGTAACGGAGTTCAATTACGTTACGGTAAAATCCAAGGTAAAGTAAAACCCACAAACCTGTGTGCTGAACTAATGTCTAACCAAAGCAGCGAAATCCCCCGTCCAGGCTGACATTCCTCACTTAACTCTCATGATTATGGTCGGCTTTTGAAGTGTCCGCAATACATTTTATGGAGAAGTTGGACAGCCTGGTACAACATGTTCTATTTAGGCACAACAGGATGCGGAAAAGGTAGATTTCTCTTCTTTTTTTTTTTTTTTTTTTGTGTTTAATTTCCTGGTTTATTTACGTTTTTACTAAGCTGAGCAACAAGCTGAGAGATTTGTATCCTGTATTGTTTGAAGAAAAAAAGGCACATATTTTAAATACTGAAATCTAGAATAACTCCTTCAAAAGAAGAAACATGTTTAGCGCTTTTCCCCACGTATTACACAGAGGACAGTTCTGCAGGCAGGAACTTGCTAAAAGAGGACAGAAACTTGTACACAGTTCGTGTCGCAGAACATAATATGCTATGGGTTTAATTTTCTGCTGTGCTTTGTTTGAGTTTACACGGTCCCCCCAGGTTTGTTCTTGGATTACAGCTTGTCTTGTCAGCCTTGGGACTGAAATGGTGACTGCCAAACCGCTCTGCCTTTCAATTCCCCAAAGAGTTAGTGACGATATTTATACTCAGTTTGCTAATGGGCCTTGCGGACCCCTTCCCATGCGCTGTAGAAGCGTATGTTTAGCAAGGTAGTAAAAATATTAACGGCGGTTATTTGCAGAATCATTACTTTTCATGGATTTGATATCTGACTATAAAATCAAAGGAAGAGAAGGACTGGAGTCAAAGCAGTAAATTAGTTAGAAAAGAGTAAGGAAAACAAATGCAAGGAGCAGATCTAGATACTGCATATCCTCTGCCTGGGGCAGTTCCGTTTGGTAAAGGAAAGATCAAGACAGCTGAAAAAAATTTGAAGTAGCAATGGCCATGAATGAAAAATCAGATGTGACGAATGTCTGAGGATAAAGAAACAAGAGAGCCTTGAGCTTTAATAAATAATACTTCTGTTTCCTTAGCACTCCCCACTTCGGGATCTCAAAACAGTTCATGTACAGTAATGAATTAAGACTCACAACCAAGGTCACTGTGCTTCTCCTTTTTCCCAGACAGTCTCTTTTTCTGCTAAGAGGTGTTGTTCAAAGGATATTGATGGCTTTCTGTATTTGTGTGGGGTTTTGGGTGTGGAGCAGCCCTGCTGGAGCATCAGCTCTGACCGAGCTTCTGTACACACAGGAACCAGACACGTCCGCCGTGCGCGTGCAGGGAGCTCTTCTGCCTTTTGTGGTGTGGTGACCATCTGTGCCGCACAGGCACGGAATGTCTGAGCTTTACCTCCGGATAAACAGGGCAACCTCCTTTGCAAGGGGGTGAATAAACAAATTTTCCTGAGGGGAGCGGAGGATGGTTTATTGGTTTTTACCTTGGATTGTTTTTACTTACACTAGTATTATTGTTATCTTTTGTAGTACCACTTCCAGGCCCTAGACCCTGTTTGGGCTGGATACTGCGTAAGAAGTGCGTAACAAACCAGAGTCCTTGACCTGAGGAATCTTGCCGCTCTGTCTGGTGGAAGGATTTCTACTGGAAAGCAACATGAAGGAGGCAACAGGATTTCAGTCGATGTATAGAAGTACAGGTATATTTTTGTGGCAAGTTTAGAACTGGTGGCAGAATGAAGGTAAGGGTCGAGGGATACAGCTCCAGACTTGCCTACCTGGGTTTGGGATCAGGTGCCTAAATAAATGATGCAAATTTCAAAAGAGGAAAACCCACCTTTTCCAGTTATTGTCTATTTCGGTGTCAAACATGGATCTGCTGGTTTTAGTAATCCCAGTATAGATTAACAAGCACGAAGTGGAGTCGTTCTGGCTCACCCCAGTCTCACAAGGACCCCCATTTGGAGAGAATTGCTGTAACTAAGATCTGTAGTCCATGGGGGAACATGTTATGGACAAGCACGTGCAAACAAACGTCAGAGCTTTGTTGACCCTCAAGTACATGGTTTTGGCTCTGTCCCCTTTGAAAATTGCGGCTACTTATTCTCCCTGAAAAAATTACCCCTTTCCTTGGCGTGGCTAAGCACAGGTTTGAGTCCTGACTCAGATTATTCACACTAATACTTCTCCAAGTCCTGGATGCTGCATGAGGAATGGGGAAGGCTTCCTTATTGGGGTAAAGTGGTGCATAAATACAGCCATCTCCGTTTGTAACTATTTTTCTGGGGATTTGGGCCAGAATTAGAGGACTAGTGAGTCATTAGGCCTTCAGTATTTGGCCAAGTGTACCAGAGAATATGTACCTGTGTAATTCTACCCCTGAGTATATTACACACCAATGCAACTTGCCATGTGGCTACGGATTGAGGCACCATTTTATTCTCCACAGTGTTTGTATCTGGCACGTACCTTTTGTGTTGTAGTTTATACTGTAATTTCATGCCAAAACAGCAGCATTTCCTTCCCAGCTGTCGAACCAAGGGGCACAACAGAAGTTAGAATGATGGTATCCTGGTAAAATCCCTTCATTGTTGTCACCTTCTTTAATTTTTTTCTCAGCCATGGTTTGGGAAACAATTAAGAAGAGGGTGGTAAGTAATCTGTTGTAGCAGTGTTGTCATCTGATCTACAGGCTCATCGCTGCCAAGGGGTGGTGGGTACCGCATCAGCGGTGAGTCACTTCCTTCTCTGTTTTCTCTGATGGAGAAGAGGAAGATAAGGAGGCCATTCAAGTTGCAAAGCATGTTCTGGATGCTGGAGTCTGTAAGGAACAATATCCTAAAGGACTGCTTCACTCTGTTGTTGAAGGCTTACCATGACTTCAAATTTCATTGCAGACCTAGAGCAGGCCTGCAAGTTTTAGAACACCCGTGTGGCATGGCCGTATTCAACAAACTTGACAGGCAGTTACTTCAGTTGTTCTCCAGAGTTTCTTAAGCTAAGAAGCTCTCAGCCACCGGGATGTAAGTCATTGGGTGGCTTACAGCTGAAAGGTGGAGTTCCTCCTTTCTACTGGATTTGCTGCTTCTGCTATAGTTAGGTAATAAAAAGGAGGAGGACATCATAACTCCCCTCTGGAAAGCATAGACTCAGAAAAGCCAGTTCTACTTCTACTCAAACAGAAGATGTTGTCATTTATTACGCTGCTCTCCTCAGTGTGCGCCTTTTAACTTGAGCAGCCTTTGGCAGAGCTGGCCATGACTGTGGAGGGGTGTGTGTTTATATCTGCATCGGTGAGTATTGGTCAGATACAGAAAAGAGTCACAGCGAGGGTCTGTCTGGCCCCATATCCTGCCTCTTGATAATGGCTAATAACTTGTCTATGGAAAACAGGACAAGTATAGAGTGATACTTCCTTTGGTAAACCCTCCCAGCTTCCAGTGCTTTCTGGTTTAGAGACCTTCCTGAGCTGGAGGCTGCAGCTCTGTCATTGTTTTTGGTATTCCTTGATGGACCTTTTTTCCATAAAACTGTCTAATCAGTTTTTTTTGAAACCCACTTGTATTTTTGGCTGCCATAACATCCCGTGGCAATGAGTTCCACAACATCATTAGGTATTGTGTGAAAATGAACTTCCTTTTGTTTGCTTTTGAACCTGCTTGCCGCCTGCCAGTTCAAGTTGGTGCCCTATTTTTTCTGTTAAGGCTACTTTAAAATAATCATTACTGTTTAGCTTTTCCATGCTTTAACAGCTTGTCTAGAACTTAATCTGTATTCTCCTTGTTTTCCAGGTTGAAAGGCTCTGCCTTGCTTAAGTAAGGCTTTCCAACACCCCTTGTCTGGCGTTGGTACACTGTCGGTCTTGCTCTTTCTGTAGCTTTGTATTTCCACAGTTACTGGAACTGCGCTGGGTATTGGAGCGATGGGCATGCTATAGATTTATACAGATGAGTAACACCATTTAGAGCTTTGTTCTCATTCTTCTCCTAAAAACTCCTAACATAAGAATTCCTGATGCTGTCAAACTTTTCAGAGAACTATCCACTTCTCCAGGATTTCTTGCATGCCTGGTAACAGCTGATTTAAAGCACAGCAAGAATGGCTTTTCCTTCATACATTATTTTTCATTTATGAACTTTGAATTAAATTTACTGTTTTAACACCCACTCACTGAATAAATTTTAGGTTTCATTTTGGGGAATGACTTTATAACGTCAAGCCACCTACCTACAGCATTGCCAGATCATTTATGGAATATGAAACAGCAGTGGTCACATCGCAGCCCCTGTTCAGAGACCGCTGGGGAGCTCCCCAAATCACTGCTGCTAAACATCGATTTCTCTTGGTTATGATCTTTTCACCAGTCATGTCACTTCTCTCTCTCATTTGTCTTGCAGTAAGGCTCGTTTATGAGCTAGATTTAGAACCATAGAGTCATTTAGGTTGGAAAAGACCCCCAAGATCATCAAGTCCAACAATTTCATACCATATTTCATACCACAGTTAGTAGTCTGGTGATTTCCCATGTGGTGCCTCTGGGATTATCAGTTAATCCTCATCTCAATTTGTTATTTTCAACTGTGCTGCTGCCTTAAATTCATTTTCCTTGCAAAAAAGGCTGTAAGTTTCTGCATTAAACACAGACACAAAGATTCATTGAGCTTTCTTGCTATCACCTTGTCACCTGGAGGGGTTTTTTAATACCTCAGTCAACTCTTGGTACTGTGGACTGTTCAGCTGGAGGCACAGATTTACACATTAGAGCGGAGTTCTGGTTTTTTGTGGTCTGGATTCTGTGGTCAAGTTGCTTTGGGATTTTTGGCCCAGAGGCTGAACTTCTCTGTATCTCTCTTTAAGGATAATGACACGGGTTCTCTCACTGGAGAACTGAACCTGAAATACGTTTGTGAGGTGGAATTAGGAAGTCTGAGCTCAAAGATATTCTAGAATAAGTGGGTGATTAGATGGAATGCCCTAAAATAAAGACAAGAGGAACAGAAAAGGGGAAAATGTAATAAATAAAATCTCTTTTCCTAATCATGCTAAAAGGCTGAAGTTTTGGCATTGTTGACGACTGAAGCATTTCAGCTTAACTGCTAATGGTTCATCTGAGTGACATTACTTGAGTTCACTTACATAGTACTGGGTTAATTTGTATAATAAGCTTATAAGAAAACACATAAAAATGTTTAAAAATGTAAATAACATGATTTGCTAATTATTCTGTAATTATTCTTTTCTGTATCTAAATTCTTTATATCTTACTAGGTTTGTTCTTTTCTCCAGTGAACTAGTTAATTAAAATACAGCATAATTCCTCTGATGTCAAAAAAGCAGCCAGGAACTTTGCGAACTTGTCTAGATGGATGTTAATTGCATGAGAATTCCATGATCAAGCAACCAACTGCAAACCATGTGGCTTCATCACTGTATCTCTGTGGAGAGAGGAACCAACTGGTTATGAAAACCACGGGAAAGGCATATTTTTGATGAGAAGCAGAATTCAGGTTGACACTAAGGACTGGCGTTGACTGTGGTGAGGACAGAAACGTAGAGCTGGGCATAGCTGAGACGAGACCTCAGAAGTCTGGATCCTCAAACCTCTGCTTTAATAGCAAGGGATATTTATGGCCTTGATAAAATTAGGGAAGAAGCAGTAGCATAAAAATGTTGGGAAATCATGTTGCTGAGGTTTTCTAAAAGATTAGAAACTTCTCAGATATCTCCCTCATCAATAAATATGTCAAAATGTGAAAATCAAAATATCTTTCTCAGAAACTAAGAAGCATCAGTGTGTCAATCAGTCTGAAGATCTTGCTGATGCTGGGGCTGTGGTTTAATGTGGTCAGAGTCTGGCTCTTTCGTTAGAGAAAACAGAATCAAATGCAAAAATGAAAATAAAATAACACTTCTGCAGTTTGCTTTGTAAACAAAGTAGAAACCTGAAGGCCAGGATAAGAACACAGCGGCTACCAACTGGAGGAACTCAGCTTAGGCTTGATTGAAGGAAATGATAGGTCTCAAGTATGTGCTACCTCACAGGAAGATTGTAATGAAATCCAGCCAGCTTCAAGAGGAAAACAAAGGCTAGTGATTTGATTCCAAGGGAAGAAGGAGAAAAAGAACAGATGTATGGAGTCTTCTGTCCACTTACGGCAACCTGCAGTGCTGACTTCAAGACAGATAAGGGCCTAGCCTTTTTTCCTTCTTGTGCTCTCTTCTGTAGAAATGCCCCAGCTGAGACACCAAAAAGATTCAATCTGGGGTACTAGAGAGGAGGGGGAACAAGGACCTCACACAAGAACTGACCTAAACTCTGAGGAGGTTTGTATAATCTAATTTACAATAAAATGGTATTTACAATGTTATCAGACAAAGCCTAGCAGTGTTAAGTTAAACAGCATATAATGTGATTAGTGGGGGAGTCATGCCCATGATGTCATACGCATTCCCTGAACTCTTGGAATGGGCAGATAATGTCTAAGGCATTTATTCTCTTGTGACACATAAGAAAAGCTCCGTAAAGGTCTGGGGGATGGGAAGGCATGTACACACGCTCGGCAGCGTGTGCGCGCACACAGCTACGGCAGAGCCGACAGCGCTGTAGAGAGCTTCTCCCTCCGGCGCGGAGCTCGACCCGTGGCTGCACCCTGCTAGCAGAGCGCTGTGTAGTGGTTAAAACAGGCTGCTGGGAATAGTTGAGAAGCTCTAAGTTCTATTCTTGCCTCTGCCACAGACTGGGGTTTTGACCGCTAAATCTTCTTTGCCTCTGGTAACTCCCTTTTTAACTGGTAAAGGTAGTCAGCCGTGTCTGTACCGTGCCCCGAGTGAAGAGCTGTATGTAGATGGAAACCACTGGCATTCTCTTCATTATGCAGAACAAATACAGGCAGACCACAAAGAGCTTTGCTGCTGATAACAGCGAGCAATTTCACAGTTGGTAATGGCCCATTCTTTGAAAATGAAATCTTTATCTTTCTGTCTCTCTGAGGTATGCAAAATGCTATGAAAAATTTTGGCGAGTCTAATTATCTGGTGAGCAATACAAGTCTTAGCTATAGGCTCACATCAAAGATAATCTAGACTGAATTTATTTTAAAGCATGTTTTGGTTTAAAAAAGCTCTTGCCAAAAGCTTCTGAATCAGGCAAAGCTCCCCTTAAACTTTAAAATTATTGTAGTGGTTGTGAAAGGACGGATTCTGGAGTAATTCCATTAAAGAAAAGTACTTTGCTCCCCCTGTCCGGCAGGGACGATGAGCTCCGAATCTAGCCCATACTGCTTCATGCACGTTCGTGTGGAAGAGAAACACAAAGATTGCATCAATGTTCTTTCTGCCATGGCATGAAGGCAGTATAAATTGTTTAACACCAGTGCAGAGATGGACCGGATCGTATTCCTGTTTTCAGTGATGCCTAGAATGAATATGGGCTGGGTGGGAGTTGCAGATGTGGAGAATGAAGGGGCCTGCAGACAGAGCTGAAAAAAAACGTGAAGAAAAGTGGTGGGCAGGAAGGAACAAGTGAGCCTGGAAGCTATGGCTCATGCGATGTCAACTCTCTGTTAAAGTCAACTGCTACACTTGCGTGATCCCCGTCTTCTATCACACATAGTCGTTGTCTCGGTGCAGCACCGCTCTATGTGTACGGCGTTTGGGTGGATTAGTTGAGCCATGCGTACCTGAGTTTTATTTGACTGTGGAGGGGTGCCATCGAGAGTAAACCTTTGTCGTTCGGAAAGGGTGAGCCAAACTTTTGTCTCTGTGGCTGATAAATCAGGAGCAGGGGCTAAGTGTAATAGGAACAGAGTGGGGCAGTGGCCAGTCTGAGCAGACCTGCGGGATGTCCTCATAACGGCAGTGGAGGAAAACGGAGCCTACAGGTAGACACCTTCTAAATAATCAAGGCTGACAGTTTTACTACAGTAGCACAGCTTAACACTTTGTAGGTATGTGCTATATCGTAGGTGCTGCTTGTATTAAGTAGTCTGCAAGCATTACGCAGCTTATTTAGAGAACTTTTATTTCAGGCATTTTAATGTTTGTTAGTGGGTTTTTTCCGCTCTTCTGGTCATTACAAATGGAATTTCTTATTGTTTCAGATGGTACTGCCAATGGATGACTCTGAATGATGTACTAGAAAGACATTTTAAATGACCTGGATTAAACTCACAGAGCTCTGGGCATCGAACACAGAACATTTCCAGGAATGAGTATTTCTGACACTCCTCCTTAAAGCCATGTACAAATGGTTGTCCGATACCTGGGCAATCAGAGAAGCTGTGTGGAGGCAGACGACACGCAGTGCCTGGAGTCTCGAGAACTGGGCTGGGTTGCAGACATGCCGTGTTACCGTGGTAAGATGTTCTGGTACTGTACCTCGGTTTACCCATCTGTAAAAAGCGGGGTGTGATGCTTTGTCTAGCATCTGGCCTAGGAAAAAAAGTTTTGCATGGCTGGTGACAAATGCCAATTAGGGACATACACAGTCCTTTAAGTAAAAAACATCCCAACCTGTAGAGCCTGAATATCTCAGAGAAGAAAATGCCTTCCTCCCAGCTCTCACAGGAAGCGAGTTAATTGGTAGGCCAGTAACTATAATGAGGCAGAACCTGGGGTTTTGCCTGTGTACAGCGAGATCCTCCCCTTGGGGCCAAACTCCTGTTCCATATTATGAAAGCAGTAAAAGGTCCCCTCAGCAGGTGCTGCATAAAGGCATTTCAGCTTTGCCTTTGCAGCGCGGGAATTGCCAAGCTATTGCTTTCCTGAGGCTCCAAATGAATTCCCCGACTCGATGTGGAACAGCTGTGGGATAGCTACAGCCTTGAGAAAAGAGGTGGCAAAAGAGCTCAGGGATTTCATCAAATAGCACAGGGCTGTGAAACAACCTCAGCGTGTTTCTACTCAGCTTTCCTTTGGGTAAGGGAGACCCTCTCGGTATCATAGTTCAGAGGAGAGAGAGGTAACGGGTGATCGTATGCTATTAAGGGCCATATTGTGTAGAGAGAGTAAGCGAATAACACTGGCTGTGTTCATTAATGCAACAAATAACAGAATGATTTGCCTAGAAAGATTCCCTGAGAACTTTATATCCTGAAGAAGGATCTTTCTTACAACTGCTGCCTCTGTGGAGTTAATGAGGGAGCAGTTTACCACAGCACCCAGGCTCCAGGCATTCGAGCCAGGGAGTGAGTTAGAAACTGCAGTGAGGTGGGACAAGTCTGAGAGGGTGGAAGTAATTCTTCCAGTAGAGTTTAATTAGGACAGGGTAGCGTTTCTCTTCCTTCATATATGATTGTGGAAGTAGTTGCTTTCTTCCTTATTGAGCCTTCTGAAAGATAGTTTGCACAAAACCCACTCTCTGAAATAAGAAAAGGTTATATTAAGGGCCTCAAATGGTGAGAGTTACAGTTTTGTACTTGTCCCTAAAAAGGGTACTTCTAACAATGCTCATATTTAATATTTTTGAACAGAAAGTTTGTTGTGTGTCAGGTCTACCTATGCGAGTTCCCAGAGCGCATCTTAAGAGCTTTTTGGAAGTCCGTCTGCCTTATGGAATACTGACTATTCCTGTTCGATCTGAGTGCTTGCTTAGTTATAAGTGTTATGGCTGAAATATAAAACAGACAGGGAAAGAAAAATGAAATGAAGGAAGAGTACGCAACAGAATATAGTTAGCTAATTACCATGGCAGCATAATGTCTTGGAAAAATCAACACCAACCAATCAGCTCCCATTTTGCCTTGTTTCCACGACATAAAATTTCTTTGAAATCTTTGGGTTTCGAGTACGTGCCCACTTTACACAGTGATCAGAAGCTAAACAGCAGCATCTGTCAGAGAAGATAAATGATCTACCAGCAAATCCTCTCAGTTGAAAGGAAGACAAAAATCTATGGAGTAGGGGAATGAGTTTTAAATTAGCCATTTCACTTAACTTTGCCCTAATGAAGGGCTAATCTTTGGACCCCTGCAAAACAAATGAGAATATCTACTTAGATCTAACGGAAAACACTCATTGAAAAGGCTTTTTCCTTATGAACCTAATTAGAAGCAAAATAATTCCTTTGATAGCTGTCTTCATTTAACAGTATCTTTCCCTTTTCCTGATTTATAGACAGCAAATGAAGGACTCTGTTAATTACAAACACATTTGCCTCGTTGCAGGTCGACAGCTAAATGTGCTGGGGTGAACCTGGCCAGAGCACTCACAAGTAAGGTGGGTGCAAGGATCTGCAGCACGAGTTCTTGAGAGGTTGCCTGAGCAGAGCCTCACCCCGAAGGCAGGAAGGGCCCACGCTTCAAAAGCCTTTTCCGTAAATCGAGGCTGCAATATGCACAGAGTTAAGTGGTGTGTGGGCCACTGTGGAAATGAGCTAAATTTACACGAGTTAAAATCTGACCTGGGATTTCAAGGATATTTTCTTCACTGAATTAGCTCGTTTGTCTGTTTTTATATGTAATGGCAAAATATTTCTTATTTCTTATTCAAAAAGCATTAGACCCTTGATGGCTGTAGAAGAAAGATTGTGCTTTTAAGGCAGAAGGAAGGAATGGGCCAGTTATGGCCCCTCTAAAACAGGGTTTGATCTTGATTATAGTATTAGCTTGGTAGTAGAATGTGATCTCATCACTGTGAAAGATTACATGAAATATCAACTTGGCTGGCCTTAAAACAGCTTGATTCTCAGCTGCATTTTCAATTGCTGCAGCTGACATAGGGTTCTGTAATTTGAAGAGATGGCCATAAAGATGTTTTGTAAAATTTGGCCTAAAAAAGTCAGGAATGGATAAAAGCATGACTGCCTCTGATGTCTTCTCTTGACTCTTTTTTTTTTTTTTTTTTAGTATTTTGAGAACAAGCAGAACTTGAGCACCCTTAACTTCAGGGTGCTTAGAATTTATATCCAACTCGAGAAAATAGACACTTGTCTGATGGAAAGTCACTGGAGTCAATGTAGGCTGAAATGGGAATTACTGTCCACCGTCAAGGAATGATGCACTTGAAGAGACTAAGTGCTGAGGATAGCATTGAGCAGTCGGTGTTCTGGGTGCTGTAATGAGAGGGACATGGCAGTGCTGCTTGTGGAGCACATGATACGCCGTGCTCGTGTCTTCAGTCGTGTGTTTACTCTGAAGCCTTGAAGCCAGATGGTATCTTTCTTGCACGCATGAATATTAGGTGTAATTTATTCTTGGGTAGTTTTGGGGAATCCGTTTTGCATTGAATTTGTAGCCTTCTAAGTATCTTTCCACATTGAAGATGGTATTTTGAGAGGAGCTAACCCAACTTTCTGCCGGGAAATTACTCTATAGACTGATCATTGACTCAAGGCAGGAAGGGTTCCTCTGGGTGCTGGAACTGTCGGTCTGGCAGATAAGAACCTACCTGAGTACTCAGCTGACAAATCTGATATTTCTGAAGCAAATTCGGAAGGTCTATTAATTTGCTTTTTCTTCTATGTCAACACTTTAAATGCTTCTTAAAATAACGAAAAGTAGAAAAAGCATTTTTCTGCTAAATCACATGGATGCCTGGCATGTGTATTATGTGTTTGCTTGTTCTCCTGAGCTTACATTCAAAGACCACACCAGTGCCCTGGCCCAAAAGGAAGGATGGGATGGGTGGTGGCCAAGGTTTTCTTGTGCACTGATTCCAGCTGTGATCTCCTCTGAAGCTGTCTCATTTGGAGAAAGACATTTACACCCCCCAACTCGTATGGAAACAGTACAGAAATCCCCTAACACTTACTGTGCAATGTTTGCCCATTCTTATGTCACTTCTCTCAATTCCACTGTCTACTCATTTATCTCCCCCTTTTTTCCCTAAATGCAGTTTTCTTCCCCCAATCCACTTTCTGGCTCAGTGCCTTGATGCCCTCTCCTTCCTACAATGATATTTGCAGGCATAATCCTGCTGTTTGTGCTCCTTCTGCATTTTCTGCTGTGCTCACCAGGAAAAAAAAAAAAAAAAAAAGCCCTTTACAGAGGAAAACTCTCTCCGGGGCGGCCTTCCCCCCGCACCGTCTCCTTTGGGATTTCTGCCAAAGCTTGGACTTACATCCTGGCTGGGCGTAGGGTGGGTTCAATAGCTACTGCACATTCCTTTGAACTACCTGCCTCGTCTGAACACTGTCAGGCTAGAGAGCCGTTCAGCTATTCGCTCTGAGCATGCGCAGTGTAATCTGTTCGGCTCCTGAACATTATGCTTTATGCCCAAATTGAGAGCCAAACATTTTTTCTTTTTTTTTTAAATGTTGTTTTCAATTGACTTCTCCAGTGGGGTAGTAGGTGCCATGCGCTAATGGTGAGGGATGGAGGTCATTTTGGCGTGACTGGAACCGTGGTCCGAACCCTGGGTCTGTGCAAATAAAACGTCAGTAGATCTGCCAAGCCTAAGAAAACCTGGTTTATTTCTGGGGATATATCCCAGGAACTGCACTTGGGTCACAGGCACTAATGAGAGTGATGGCCGTAGCATATTTTCTGGTGGTTTGTGCATCTTTTAAAAGCCCAGAAGTGCTTTAGGCAGAAAGGGGTTCTCAGCCTCAGGGTAGCAGAGGTCAGGTTCTGCTGCTTTTGTGCGTTTCTCTCTGATTCCTTCCTGAAGACTCAGTGGCAGATCTGAACTGAGATGGCATCTGGAGACCAAACTGGGAAGATAGTAGACTTTCTCTGCTGTGAAGGACAAAACTTCGGCTTAAAAAGAATGAGTCAGGGGCTTTCTGTTTTGCAGGCAGTTAATGGAGCTAAAAGAGGATGCTGTAGTCTTTTCTGAACTACTCTGTCTTGTAAAATGTGCCTAAGAAGAAATCTCTGGTTGATATAACTGAAGTTATATAAAATTCTTAAAAAGTGATGAAACAAGGTAGCACTTAGTCCTGTGTCTCTGTATTTCTAGATAATCCTCGAAAGAGCCCAAAAAGATGAACCATGAAGAAAGAAGGTTAATGCAGAGCTTTCCAATAGAGTGCAGCGGGCGTTAGCTCAGAACCATGGTTCATTTGACTTGTCTGTTACTGTTCTAAAATCTCTGTCTATGTCATTCTCAGCAAAGATGCTTAGAAATGTTGGGAGCCTCTCCTGAACCTGGGAGGTGTTTCCTCT
The DNA here is from genome assembly GCA_009769605.1 of Bucorvus abyssinicus. Lineage (NCBI taxonomy): Eukaryota > Metazoa > Chordata > Aves > Bucerotiformes > Bucorvidae > Bucorvus > Bucorvus abyssinicus. The sequence goes on along the minus strand of CM020039.1, from coordinate 2,521,328 downwards.
GCCACAAAGAAGAAAATGCAGTGGCTACCAGGAGGTGCAGAGACAGGCCTGAATCTGAAGTGCTCCCCTGCAGCTCTGCAAACTCCAACAGCTTTTTGGGACGAAATTGGCTTGGGCATTGAGGAGCTCAAATTCTTGCCAAGAAATCTCACAGATCGTTGAGAGTGAAGCATTGAGTCATTTATTGGGAGAGGATTTTGTTTTTATATCCTCAGTGTGGGGTGTTGCCATAATAGTGATCATTATGGACCGAAACAAATGCATTGAGGCTGCAGTTTTGACCCAGTCTGTTTTTCTGCTTATTTTGCATTGGTATTTGCTAGTGTGAATTGGGAGGGGGCGTGTTTTCTCTTTTTCTCTCGGTAACAGTATTTCTAATTAAGTCAAATGGGAACAGCAGCAAATAGCATGACCCAACTCTACGAGGAAATCAGTTTTCTAGGGTTTTGAATTATAAAGTGGTGGTGTTTATTATTTTCCCCAAAATAATCCAATGTTAATGTAACCACAAGATCGCCTGTTTCCTCTCTACTGTACCTTCACTGAATTGGGATCTTTCAGAGTTCAGTCTCTATGAAAACGTATATATATATATATATATATATATATTTCCTTGTGTTATTTCTTTTAGCATTTAAATTCCATTAAGCTTTAGGAAAAACAGTTAGTCCTTGAGAGACTGGGGACAAAACTGTATTTTGAATAAGTGATTAAGTTATGCACCAGGCTTTTGATTTTCTTCTTGCACTGCGTCCCATCAGATCTCTTCTCCATTTTCCTCTCACCCAGTTTCTCTATCATAGGCTGTTATCCTCCCTTTCCTCTCGCAATGCCAGTCCACTTTCTCATTCTACTTTTCTAAACCATCACTTCTCTTGTTCATAAACCTTCTTTAAATTCACATCTTTGGCCATGCTGAGTAAGCTGCAGAAATCTAAAACAACATCATCTGCCCCTGTGGTCACCTTTGTCTGTCTCCTCTGCCTTGGTTTTCGCACTGCCAACACATTGGGGCAAGCATCATCTACCTGATGTGCGTTACAGAGCATCTCATTACTCACCGTTCTTGGAACATAGGAGCAGAATCTTTTGCTAAAGAGTTAGCAATAAAAGAACCTTGCGTGTAGACAAAGCATCAACAATCCACATAAAATCACAAACAGGTCTGGAAGATCCATTCCTTCATGGACAGAAGAGGCTTTGGTAGGAGTCAGAGTTTGTCTCATTGCTTGTTTCAGGAATACTAATTTTATGCTGTGGATGGTTTAGCCACCCTTCTCTAGATGATGGCTATGACCAATCCTGCACTCCAAATAAATCCAGGCTTCAGCCAAAGTGTAGGCAAAGTCCTCTTTGCACTGGAGACCTTTCAGTGGGTTTTGTGTTGTTTTTACAGACCCACCAAACTACAGGCCCTTATGCCTGTTTCGTGTAGGTCAAGCCTATGCTGTAGGTTTTTGTTTCTTGAACGGGCTTTGAATTTTGTTTAAACAAATCCTGAAGCATCTAGTTTTTCATTCATGGTTTAGAAATGTCCAGCACATGTTACACTGGCTTAAGGGAATTTGCTTTTCTTGAGCTGCCGAGTCTGTGTACATTTTTCATTAGCTTTTACGTTTTTCATCAGCTTTTTTCTTTCCTAGTTTTCCTTTTCTTGGTCTCTGCTAGTCAAATCTGAACTTAATTCTTGAATCAAATTCTAAACTCTGATGTTCAAAGTAGGTCTGTGATTGGGCTGAAGTAATTCATTCTGTCCATGCTGATCTCGCCTAATCTAGTTGCAAGTTGTATTCTTGCCCTTTGTAGTGCGACATTTCTGTCACCCAAGCAAGAAAAATAGACCTTCCCATGCTTGGCCGGTTCATGTAAGCCACTGTTTAGTGAATAGGCCCTTTGGTGTGTCGGTTTTTTTCTGCTTGTTTGATAAACTTGAGACATAGTTACTTTGAAGATTGGGCATTATCTACCTGCTCTGGGAACAGTTCCATGAAAACTGAGATTGGATCTCTGGGCTGCTGACAAGCTAATTCTGGACATTATTGCAAGCCTCAAGGTCAGGGTGCCTTTCAACAGCAGAATAGAATTTCTGGTGCATTCATCTCTCATTTTAAACAGGTCTCTCTAAACCTGAGCTATGCTTGCCTAGTGGTATGAGAATTTGAGCTTATATACATTGTGCAGAATCTGAAAGATACTGAGATAGGAAAGGAAGAAGACCTTTGAACTCTGGAGAGGTTGTGAAGTAACAGCAGGAGACTTCACCCTAATGAACCTCCATCCAACCTCTTGGCTGAGAAAAACCACCTTACTGTGTTATAGTAATGGACGTGAAAAGAGCTGGTGAACGCATGTTTTCTGGGAGACAGGGAGAAGGGGCTTCTCGACCCAGGCGCAAGGCCTTGCACTTTTTAGTACTGAGTTTCTGCAAAGAAGGTGAAATAGGCGTTGGTCCTGCTAGCGCTTTCAAATCTGTAAGGAGGCCATCTCCTTATGGAGGGTCAGGAGGAGCTGGGTCGGCACCCCCTGCCTATGAGATCAGTGTCCCTCAATGGGTGCTGGGTGTGCCGAACACAGGATCCACCTCTGGCTTGGGAAGTCAGCCAGGAGGCCTGCTGCTCTCGCACGACAATCTCCTGTGTACCTCTGACCAATGAATGAACTCCAGGGTGTAGGTACATTCATGAACAGAACAGAGTTGTGGATAAAAAGACCTGCAGTTCGAAACGCTTCGGTTTGCAAGCAGTAACAAACATAAACACGGTAGCAGGTCAAGCAGGAGGTTTAGAAGTATAGAGTCTCCCGTGCGTTCATTTCCACACAGTGTTGGGAGTGAGGGAGGATGTGTCCTGCAAACCAAGAGATATGTGCTCTGATACTCTTGCTGTGCATGAATGTGTGCAAATTTTTATCTCTCTCCGTGCTTTGGTTTCTCCAGGAAATAGGGAAAAATTGTAGTCAGATGAGATATGCCATGTCAATTATTTTTCTTTCTTGTGAAAGATCCTTCCTCTTTCTCCACATCCTGCAACGTGTGCCATGTTTTGCGTGCTGTTTCTGAACCCTCTGACTTGCTGACCTTCTGTGGGCAACTAAAGGTCTGATGTAACTTCCCATGAGTCCCATCTGATACAACTTCCTTTTGATCCTATCAAAGCTGTGTTGTGGTGACTGGAGGGGTTGCTGCAGAGCTCCCAAAGTTCAGTTTCTTGTCTGACCACTGTAGACCCTGTCTGTCTGTCTGGAAAATCAGAACTGCCTCTGGAGAGAGTCTCTTTGCCTGTGGGAAAGCAGCAGAGAATGGCAGCTATATTTAAACTTGAATAAAGGTCTTTCAAGCAGGATTAGGTGTTTACGGAATGTCTGTACCATGTACTTTAATACTATGTACTTTTAACATTATTACTACTATGTTCGAGCAAGGAGGAAGATACTGCAATTGTTAATGAAGTGCTTATGGCTTTGTCGATTGCAGGAGTGTCCAGCTCCCTATGCTATGGGACTGCAGAGTTCCTGAAGAGGTGGTAATTAACTGGGGTCTGCAAGTTCAGGCTGGTCTGGCTCAGTCTGAGACTACTGGCTGCTGAAATCTTGCCTTCGATCTTGCAAGATTTGAGTAGAAGATGAGAGAAGTCTCGCAGGAGTAACTTTCTCCTTCATGGATGCTTCTGTCAGCTTGGGATGAGATTTATTAAGACAAGACTCTGGTTTGGCCATGCTAGAATCAGATCTGGGTTTCTTCTGGATCAAGGTCTGGGTAAATTAAAAACAAAGCAGCATGATACTTGGTTTTGAGGGTTTAAATCCAGACTCTTCATCCCTTGGTTTTCAAGCGGTTCAGATCTGAGGGTTGGATTTAAGGAAATTTTCGTTTAGGGACTGTTTAAAGAGTTGCAAGAGCCCTGGAAACCAGAGTTCTTTGTTCATAAGCCACGCGCAGTGCGGACAACAGCAAGAGCAGCAATCCATTTCCCCAGGAATTGCAAACAAGCTTAACCCCGAGTTGGAAAGACCATACTCTGGAGAGGTGAACGGAAATTCAATATCTGAGCTAAGCCTGTTCTGACTTGTTGGAAGAAGAACTGCCAACTGTATAAAGTTATGATGATGATGTGATGAGGACCTATTGTCCCCCAAGGCCTCCATGAGCCGATGATGTTCATGGAGGACCACAAAGTAAGCAGTCCCGCAGGGTGGGGGCATGGGTGTAGGCAGTAGGCCTTTGGTATTCTTATCCCGCTAGACTTGGATGCCTTGGAGAGCTTCAAAGTATAACTTTTGATGCCTCTTTTACAATGATCTGTTTCTCTACATATTTTGAAATATCTGGTTCCAATGGTACTAAAAATCTGCTGTGACTGAGAACTTTTCCAATGCAAAGTACTTGTTAAAATATAACACGTGTCCAGACCAGACTCGAATAAGATTGTACTATTCTTCAAATTATATTGAAAGTTTGGCAATTTTCTTGAGCTTACAATGTAACTTTCCATTGAAGTCTAATTATAGACTTAAAAGCAAAAAGCCTTTCCTGTTTTATACAGAATAATATTGACCTTTACCAAGTCCAATCTCTGTTTTTGAAGTCAGATATTCAGGGATGTGTTGCTATTTGGCTTTTTTTAATCTAAAAAACCGTGTCGTCTTTTCCAGCCTGTTTCTGGAGCAATGCCATTTCTGTTTGTCAGCCCCAAATTCATCACACTCTGATAAATGTTCCTGCTGGGCTATTTATGTTCCCTCTCTAGGTGCCGCATTTTTGTCTCCCTTGGTGTGGGTCTTGTCTTTATTCTTGGAGGATGCTCTTTGGCCCTGGCCCGTGGTTGTCTTCCCCAGCCGGAGGTGGATGTTGCATGGTAATACTGCTTTGGAGTCCTTTCTGTTTGAGGGAGTTTTCCTGCAGCAACAAGCAGGTGGCATTTTCTGATAAAGGGAGGGTACTCTCTTCGCTTGATACCAAAATTGTCCTCTCAGACAGCCATTTGGAGTTTAAGAGTGGAAATGTTGCTTTTTATTTACTTATTTCTACCTGTGCTGTCAATGTATTTAATTTAGTGACAGCTCCGGGTCCTTCGCACTGCCGGAGCATAGGTTACTAACCCAAAGCTGCGTCCAAAAACATTTACATCAATTGGTTTGTGCCTGAGTTTATCCGTTATACAAATAGATATGATGCTGACTGATTTAATTGGTTCAGGGGGATTATTCTCACTCTGTCCTTTTTGGAGTACAGGCACGTTCCTGAAAAGTCTTAAATGTCTTTCTTGAGCAGGTCTGCCAACTTCAGCTTCTTGCAGGACGGGGTCTACAGTTTATTCTGATAACCCAGATATACTGGGGGCTTGTTGAGCCCCTACTTGTAGGAGGTACTCAGTGGAAAAGCTCCTTTCTTTGATTCTGAGGATCTTCACAAAATTCTTTCTGTTCAGGTTGAGTTTATTATTTTATGGTTTTCCACTACAAGTGAGATTTATACTGTGCAACTGTGTCCAATCGGCACAAGACCTAAAAGCCTTTAGTACAAAATATTTTCTATGAGTGCTTAAAACATCAGATAAATTCAATCAAAAACAGCTATTTAAATCTTGCTGTACCAAATACCAGACAGATATTGCAAGGAAGGTTTGTGTATGTGTTTTATTTTTTTGTTTTATTCATGTTTTCTTTGTCTTCTTTCTTTACCTTAACTATGAGAGGCCAGAAATTCTACTTTGATGCTCTAGACTTTTCTTTTTGGAGCCATATATTGCTAATGGCTCTTCGGAAATTAATCAGAAGCAAAATTCATGATCACAGTTATAGGAACTCGATAATTAAAAACTCGTTCCTTCTGACATAATAAGGCTAGACAGGTACTTTTTCATTTGGTAACCTTGGATTCAGATCTTGAAGCTATTATACTGGTCAATAAAGTACTTGCTTGTAATGCCATAAGGTTTTTCCATTATTGAGAGGGGGTGTGGGAATAGATGGAAAAAAGCGGGTGAGGAGAATAGAAAAGGACAGCTATGATATTTTCTTCTTAAAGAAGAGTTTTATCCAACATGAGGTATATAAAATATTAGAGAAGTCCTTTCTCTATCAAAGTTCATTTTTGGCACTTATAAATAGTCTATATTTGGTTTTGAAATCCTCTATCCTGAAGGTAGTTGAGACTTGGCAGTCTCAGGAATCTCTGTAGAGCTCATTTTTACAGAGAAATATGCAGCCTCATTTTCAAACCAAAGGGTATCAAATCAGCAGTAAAATCATGGAACAACTGGAGGTTTAGTCATCATTCCTCTTTTCTCCTGTCTTTGTATGCATACGTGCTATTCTGTAAAACTGGACTAACACCATCAGAGATTGGTGTATTCCCTTGAGTTCCAGGCTGTTGTGATTTCCTGGGAGACCAGGATTCCCATGGGCTGGGCACTGGGCAGCCAGAGGGTGAAGTTAATTTCTTCAGTGAGGACTTGGTATTCCTTAGCTTCTGGCCTCCCTGAGGAGGAGGTGACCTTGCTGCTGAAGCCCCTCAGAGGGGTGCAGGTCTGTAGCAGTCTGCTCTCCTCATATTCTTCCCTTGCCAGTACCTGGCAAGTTAACCCAACTGAAGGGGTTACCCTACAAACACGAGGGACTGCTGAGGGTTGTGAATGAATACGTGTGTGTGTGTGTGTGTGTTTGTGTGCAGGAATCCTAAAGTCATGCTGAGAGAAACAGTCTTAGAGAGTGTGTTCTCTCATGTCCTTCCAGCGGGTGTACTCGTGTCTGATTTTGATTTGAGCGGGTGAATGACTCGATAGCCCATTAGCAAGCATTTGACCTACTGAGTTCCCCATTTCCCTTTCCAGCTTTGACACTGCGTATAATTTATGTAGCAATTACACTTCAGTTGTAACTCAATTCCTGGTTTTGTTCCTTTTACAGAAATTAGTACTGAAAGGCATTGTAGTGATGGAGGGTTTGGAATAACCACCGAGCTATTTGTCTATTTAACATACATTTTTCAAAGATAGCATTTTAACGGCTGGGAGAACACAATAGGGCTCACTGTACTTCAGAAGATCAGCACTGGTTTTCAGACTCTTCAGATTTCAAGCTGCACCATCAATGCTGAGTGATACCACTAAAGAACTGTGAAATGGAGAGCTAGCCCGTCCCCTCCTCCCTATTCCCCTTGCAAAATAAAAAGCAGGGCGGGAAAACAATGCTACTCTGACTTATTTATCTTTATCCAGTTCCTCTGTCAGTAAGGGGATGAAGCGAAAAATTCAGAACAAAGTCACTTAAAAAATCAAAGGATTAAAACCCCGTGGATGTGATCCTGATGAATTGGATGATTCAGAAGATGTTAACCAGAGCAACAGCTGTAATGGAAGGAGAGCCTGTAACAAACAGGTTTTCTGATTTATCGAGGTGATCAAGCATAGAAGTGGGCAGGCACTGGGTGGTACAGAATACCAACGTTTTTTTTGTGCTGCCTGGGAGATATATTTGAACCTCTAGGGAAGAATTACCCCCTCCCCCTTAATTCCCCTGAAGACCTTTTTTTTTTTTTTTTTCTTTTCCTGAAAATGAAAGCAGGGAACAAGCATGTCCCTGAATCTCATTTTAAACCTTCCTACGTTTAAAATAGTTACTACTTGTTTATTACTGCTGGTGATGTAACTACCCTCACAGGAGACTAATCCTGCCTGTCGAGGACTTCATTCCCTAACACAAGGGAGGTCGTGAGTGCAGGGAAACTGAGAAATCTAGAGATGCTGGGCTGCTCAGGGGAGTGCACTAGATGCCCTGTGCTGTCTTCAGTGTGGTTTGGTTTGGTAGCGACTCATGGTCTTTGGATTGAAGACTTTTAAGAGAAGAACCCACCCTTAAATAACTCTTAAACCCCTCTGTAATGCTCTTTTCCTTGCTAGCGCTCTGTCCCAGCCTCTCTTTCATGTGTAAAACCCCTGGGAACCCGATGCAGACGAAGTTAACATGACTTGGCTGTGCTCGTGTTCTCGGAGATAACAATCGATGTTCGCTGTGGTGGGACGGAGGCTTTCATCAAGTTTTCTGCCGTATAATGCACGTTACATTTTAACATGCTTTGCAAGTTTGCGCGCAGGGAGCGTGCCCTGCGGTACGGGCTTTATAGTGATACCCTCCGAAATCCCTCCAGCGGGGTGCGTGTGCTGAAAAACAGCAAGTCTTGGTGTTTGTCAGTCTGGGAGTTTTCTGTGCAGAGCTGTTTTCTTCCTGCGATCACCTCCCTGAAGAGCAGTCCTGTCTAGCCTTGATGGGGCAGTTAGAGCTTATAGACGTCTGCTCACATCATCTATTTGTTCCTCTTTCTGCCTTCTGGGTGTTTTCCAAGGTCCCCCCAGAAGCATGAAGTGCTGCTCTTAGTTTCTACTGAAGTGATCAGAGTCCCATTCGCTCAGCACCTCGCAGAGCTGCCGCTCTGCCGCACCAGCCATAAGCAATGGCCCTGTGTGAATCCCACAGGAAAAAAGGAAGAAAGCGGTCAAATCCTTCTCCCCAGGCTTTTGTTTTCATCAATATCGCTATTTCTTTTCTTGGGCTTGTGATCTTTCACAGTAGCACTCTTGTCTGTCCTATGTTTGTTAAGAAAATAATCCTTGTTTGCTTGTTGCAGGAAGAAAGAAGTTCAGGGCACACATGGGGTAATATTTGTTTCATTTCCTGGTGTGGTTCCTGAAGCCAGAGTGCGAAAATGTTGACGTGGCCTCTTGAGATGCTTACCGCAGGGAAGTAGTCTGTTCTGTGGTGTGTGCATGCAACTGCCCAGATTTACTGAAACTGTAAAATTATCATTATTATTTTAGTGTCAGAGGCCCCCTCGAGGAGGGCTTTAGTGGTGGTGTTCTTTGCTGTTGTTTTTAACAGGATGCACGGTGCTGTGGTCAATAATTTCTCTGCAAGTGTTTCATCAAAGTCATTACCAAGTCGTGAGTTTGCTGAGTGAGTGGAATACCATTTCTCTTCCCTAACTGGATGCAAGTTCAAACTGGTGCCTATTCTTAGCTGTTGCCATTTGCTATTTCTGCTGCTGGGTTTGCTGCAGTTACTGGTGTGAGGTGAGTTTGTCTGTGAGCGAAGCAGCGCTTGAGAGCCCAGGCACAGGCTGGGAAGCCATTCCATGAGGCCAAATTCAGTGTCTACTTAAATGAGAAACCTCTCAAAAATAATATTGGAATAATATCACAGAGTATCCGAACAAGCAAAAGAAATAGAGAACAAATGGAGAAAGCCAGCTGCCTTTGTGCCTTCAGGTGGAGCAAAGCTGGCCTTCAGTAAATATTTTCCCCAAGTTTGTGATTTCATAACTGAGCAACATCCAACAGAACCACCTGTTTGCCAGCTTTATACCAGCCCCAAGCTACTCCTTTCTCCCCTGAGCCTCCCAAAAATTTTCCTGCTTTGAGCACCCCCAAGTCAAAGCCCCTGGAACTCCTGGGGTTGCCTGCCTGGCTGCAGCTGCTGTATCCCCTCTTCCCTCCCATGCTGATGTTAGCATCAGCTCTTTCCATCTCCTTGGCCATTCTGGTCAACTGCATCCACCTATTTGTTCACCTTTCACCACAGAAAACAATTCCCCATCTTCTGGGGGCATTGCTCTGGTAGCAATTTAGCAATTAGCTCTGGTAGCAATTGAAGGAAACCTGGACGCCAGCTGGGACTTCCACAGAAGAAAAATAAGATGTGTCTGAGAGAAAACAGGTGCACCCCAGCTCTGGGTTTGGTGAGCTCTAACAATACCTCTGATGAAGCAGCAAAAATATTTTGGGTAACCTTACGAAAAGCTGTCTCCTGCACTACATTATCATTAGTAATGGCACATTCCTGGTTTCAGTAAGTATATCAAGGATGTTTATTTTAAGGAGAAAGGGCACGGTTTATTTTGCACAGAACTTGTTTGGGAATGTTCATCATGATGTGTCAGTGACAATCTGAAAGACCCAGTGTTGCCCTCTTTGCCTATCACTCCCTCGGCTCCCATCCGTTTGCATTCTTGGTATTGAACATGTCTCCCCCAGTGAAATGTTGATAATATTTTTAACAAAAAGAGCCTTCGTCTAATTGATATCTGCGAGAAACTGAGCTGCTAAAGCATGTTTTAACCTGTGTATTTTGTAAACACAACATGAAAAATTCACAGAGAATTTCTGTTACATCCTGAGGCAACTGTGAGTCTTTTCCAAAGCAAAGGCTGGGGAGCTCTATGGTGTACGAGGAAGAGAAAGTGAACAAAGAGAAGCCAGATGGGAATGTACAAGCAGAGCCTGCAATTAGTACGTCTTCTGCGCCCAGCGAAAGCTGTTTCTTCTGCTGTGGCTCTAAGCCTGACTGCCTCCTGGAGGCACAGCATATACTGTCAGAAGGTTTTATGCTGCTGAAGGGACTTCACCTTCCTAGACAGCAGAAGGTGCTCTGACATGGCCTCTGCTGGCCCTGGAGTCCCACCAGCACACCAGTGTCAGCTACAGCATGTGCGTTTTCCATGCCCTGAGCTGACCTTGGGTGTGCAAAACTTTGGCAAAGCTTTACAGTGTAGACGTGGCCTAAGGCAGGCAGAATTTGCCAAATGGAGTGTTTAATGAGACAGCCAAATGAGTGTAACACACAGCAAGTTCAGTAAAGCCCCTCAGGGCTGGGGTCCTAGGAATGTGCTGTGATGGGGCAAAACAAGGCAGCGATCCTTTTCATCCACCTCCCTGCTTCCACTGCCTGGCTTCTCAGCGGCTGCTCACAGCACAGCGAAACCCACAGAGCTGCTTTTCTCCTGAGGCGTTCAGCGCTGCGCCTCTGCTGTGATCAGGCACTGTCCTTCGGTTCCCGTGTCCTCAGTCCACTACGGCCAAGAGGAAGGGCCACAAAACGCTGCTGCACTCGACATGGAGCAGTGTAGACCCAGTGCAGAGCCAGGCACTAATTTGGCACCAGTGTGGAACAATCCTGTATGTGATTTTTTTTGTTGTTGTTATGAACATGATTATTCTGAAAAGTGTATTTAGTGGTTTGAACAGGTTTAATCTCAAGTACTTGAGGTACAGTAGCTGCGTATTATTGTATTCCCCTAAAATGTCATGATACGGTCATCACAAATTCCCTTCCTCCCTAAGTTAACCTGCATCTCTGCACACGAGTGCATCACGTCATACAAACACAGAATTCAAACAGACCTATTGCCCCATAATTCTCCACATTTCTACAGTTGGAAATATGAAGAAAAGACTATTTTCCATAAATACACTAACGTAGATTTGTAAAAGGTTCTGAAGGACAAGAGAGGGTTTTGTGGGAGGGTCTTTTTTGTCCTTTTTTTTTTAAAAGGCAAATCCTTTAATGTTTTCTGCTAGAAAAGCTGCTCACTGGTCGTGTGGTTTGTGGATGAGGACCAGACCCCATTGATCTGTACGCTGGAGGGAAGGCCCTGATCACCGGGTCGGGCTTTCCTGTGTTTAGCAGGAGATGCAGCACGTTTTAAATGTTTCCAAAAATGACACCCGATTGAATTTTCTTTCATTTCTAGATAAAGTTCTTTTCTCCTTTCACACAGCTTTTGTTCTTTTAGATTGATTTAATCCTAGATTAGAACCACTAGAAACAGATGGTTTGAGAGACCTCCTGGCCGTGCATCAGACCACACCCAACAGGTTTGTCTGTCTTTTGCTGGCAAAAGTTTAAACTGCAAGGAGAACCTCATGGGAATGTTAAGAGTTGCAGATCTAAAAACCGAGCTGTCCCAGCAAAATCTCTTTGAACGTAAGAGAAATCAGTTCTGTTTCATCAAGCAGATAAGAAAATAAACATGATCATTCCTTGGCTCTGAAATGCTTTTTATTCAACCAAGTAATCTCTGCTTAGAAAGATATTTAGAGCTCACCTGCTTGGCAGTAGCTCGCTCTCTGACATTCATCTTTAGACTGTAAGAAATAATAGACTAATGCTGTTTGTTTTGTAGAATTTGGAAATGTGTTGAGAGATGACGCTGTGAAACAGATGTTGAAGCGAGAAGGAAGCCGTGGAGGATGGCAGCCGAGCCCTGCGATGGGCTAAGTTCTACACTAAGGCCAGGGCAGGGAAGATAGAAGTCTAAAGTGCTGCTTGTTTGGCTCCCTCTTCTCCCATTTCTGCTCCATGAGCACAACCTAAACCAGATTCCTTGCTGGTATGGAGGTCACAGAGTTTATTTCTGTCGCACTCACGTGCTCTGCTCAATAATGGGGAGTGTGAATCAGAAGAGTATTTTAAAATCAAAAATATATGGTGTCACTTGTGATAGCATCCAAGGACCAATTAGGATCAGGGCTTCATCTATTACATGCTGAATATATTACAAGATGAACATGATTTGTTGATGATGCCCTGAGAAATTTCAACCCAAGATGCCACAAGTTGTAGGAGGAGAAGGGAGGGTAAAGGAGCTGAGGTGTTGGGTGGTCTGCAAAATGCTGGAAGGGAGACAAAATGCTGTTTGCTAAAAACTGTCACTTATAACTATTTTGGCAAGTAACTGAAAGATAAGACTTGGAACAGAGGAAAAGACCTTTGTTTAACTAAACACTGAAGACATCTGAAAGATCTCGGGCTGAAGTAGGAGGAGGCAGGACAGGCAGGCGAGCAGATTAATGGCATTACTGCAGCTTGCCCGTATAGTGTTTGGGCTCTTTATTTCCTCAGTTGTATTTACTTGGTGGGATGTCATTGATACAAGCTTGGTCTGGAAAAATACCATCGTCTTATTGGAAAAGGTCGGCTTCATGAGAATCGTATTTTTGTGTGGCCCCACGGTTTTTCAGGTCTGGTGACCGATATGTGAAAGCGTGACTGACAGCAGTTGTGATTGCAAAACCAACTGAAAGAGAACTGAAGAAACGCCTCATGCTGAAGATGGAAGATGGGAGGAGAGAGAAGGAAATGAGTTTGTTGCATAGTGCAAAAACGCCTCTCCTTGTCACATCTTCCACGTATTAAAAGCAATATTGTTCTCTCCGGGCACTCAAATGAAAACTCAGAAATGAAAAGTCAAATAGCAATTAAGTGATCAGTGCCTGGATGCTACTGCCGTCTCCAGAAGTAAAAAGGAATGCTTAATCAGAGTCATAAATTTATTAGACTATGGCTAATGATACTCTCCTTCAACCTGAGCACTGCTGCTGGAGCAGGAGAAGGATATTCAAACCCTCCCTGTCTCCTGGAAAGTCCGTGCAGTTGGAGGCAGGATCATGGAAACCTTGGTTAGGTATGTAGTATTCAGCAACCTCACAGATGAGCTTCCAGGAAACCTTTACAGCTTTTGTCATAAAAATAGCTTTCGTACATGACTTTGTTTATGGTGGGGCCCCACAGTGAATTGTTTGGGGTTTGTCTGTAAAATTTCTAGCCAGTTGGTCTTGCAAAGAACAAGTGTAAGTTGGAGCCTTACAGCATTTCGACTCTACGAGAAGGAAATAATATTTTAAGAGAAATCATATTATGGGCCCAGCAAGTCTGACGTTGAGTAGTGCTGCCAGAGTTTTTAACATTATTGAATTCAACAGCCTTTTCCCTCAAATCCCAGAATCATCTGGAACATTCCCTCTTACGTGAAATAAATGCTTGTCAGCTGCCAAGTGATTAACAGTGTTTGCTGAGATGTGAGGGTGTCTCAGGAGACTCTGCTTTGTTTTGCTACTGTAATTTCCAGTAAAGATTTGGTCAAGACTTGAAACTGTCTCAAATGATGTATTTTGCAGCTTTAAGTTAAAATTCAGACCTGCCAAAAGGTTCTTGATTGTTAGTTTTTCTGGCTGAAACCACCTAATTTTTCCACTGTGCTTTTGTACATCTAGTTATGGATGGCCGTTTTATCTCCCTGGCTTCAGAAAAGACAAACACTGTATCACTTCCTAAGTGTGAGGGGAAAAAAACCTTACTAAAATATTAGTAAGAATTTTCAAAGGGTTACAAATTCATCAGATATTGTACAAATAAACACGGAAAGTGTAGGTCCTAGTGAAAAGATTTGCAACCTAAAAGAGACAAGCTGTTGGTTACTTCTAAAGGAAAGGGTAGAGGTGGAGAAATTGATGGTTTTGAGGAGGAATCTCAATGGAGAGGGCGTTTGGCACACAAAATGAAAGACTAATCAAGCACAAGGAGCATCAAAATCTCTGTCGCAAAATAAAGCAAGGAAGAAGCAAACTTAAGGAGGGAGAAATGGGAAGAAGTCTCCAAGTGTCCTTTTCCAGTCGTGAGCCCCGTGTAGCGCCGATGCAGCACCTGCTGATTTTGTTAGGGCGAGGGGGTGCTTAAATGCTGTTGGGTTTTCGGTGTTCTAACCCGTGCCGCCCTCGGCATTCTGGTTCACCAAGCACCTGAGACACTGTGCAGTGGAACTGATTTGATTTCAGTGTTGCTTATACCATGCTCCCAAATTCACTTGGAAAAGCTCCTGATATAGGTATGTTCTGCTCCTGTGGAATAAATAAGTGTACATGGGAAGCAGCGGGAAGCTGCAGTCACTGTAAACACGACGGGAGGATGAACTGCAACACTCTGCTTCCCTGGCCCGGAACCATGATCACCCACCAACGCTGATGAAGATGTATGTGTGTGTGTGCATATATACACTTATAGCGAAACTCTGATGGAAACAGAGTAAATGTCATAATTAATGACTCTAGCAAAGTGTACAGTCTTCTTTCAGGTAAGAAACCATAATTTATGTGTATCTATAGTTATCTAGAATCCATTCTATAGATTTTTTTTCACGGTGGTAAATCTTTTTAGGTCCTTAAATGTTCTAGAATGGAAAGACTAGAATATGAATATTAAATATTAATAAGTGGAAGTTTTGTTTTCATGAGAGAAAGCTTTTATTATTGTTTTTCTGTTCCAAGATGTGTTTCATTTGTTTTGTATGTTACAAAAAACACACAAATGGTCAGGTGAGGTGTGAGCAGAGATGGTTCTGTTAGTTTCTAGTAAAATTAGTTAAACCCTTTAGTCACTGCAACCTTTCACAGCTGCAATACAGTTAAACAGATTTCAACGTTATTCATAGAAAAGAAATGCATTTGGAATGAAAGAACATCAGATGCATTCTAACACTGCCAATTTCTAAGCGATGTAAAGGCAGGTTTATGAGGAAATGATGACTGATAGTAGTAGTTTCAAGAACCATTTCTTCTATGTATTATCCTTCAGCTGGAGACAGCAATATTTTTCATTCTTTTTCTGGTTATAGCATGGTTTTGTGTTTTAACTCTGCAGAGTATGAATCAACTCCTATAATTTTGTGGAAGTGCTGCAATGCCAGATGACCCCCCAGAACAGTCATGGACAGCAAAGTGACATGAAAGTCAGATAAACCAAGGAAGCACCTCGAATAGCTCCTCCATGAGAAGAGCCAGTTTCATGCTGCAAGCCATCAAGCTTAAGGTCTTATCAAGATCAAGCTCTCGGCAGCCTTCATTGCATAACCTGTGTAAGCGACAGCATAGCCTCTTGGGCGTGAGAAGGGCAGTGTAGTCATCTTGCGATGCACCGACCTAGTAGGTATTTCCCCTACTCATCAAAAAGGAGTAGGCATGGGCAAGCCATGGGGAGCACTATGCCACGAAATAGCTTTCTGACTAGTTACAGCGTCTCGCCTTCTATTTTTAGGAGTCTCATGAAAGTGCTAAGGAAAAGCAATATAAAAGAGAAAGAATGTAAATATTATGGTTCAGGGATATCAGCCCCAGTCCAAGTGCAGAAACCTGCCTTTCAGTGAAGGCTTTGAGGGGCTCCTAGTTCAAAGGATTTCAGAGATGTGGAGAGGCAGCTGGGCTTCTTGTTTTCTTCTTCTCTATCAGCCACCCCTTATTGATGGTGGGTAAATTAAAATAAGGAAGACCGTGGCCCCTGCGCAGTTCTGAGGGGACAGAAACGCTGGCATGGGAAAGAGCTGCTACAAGGTGGTAAATGCTTTTTCAAACAATGGGATAATTTTGCTGCTAAGGATGGAAGTGTCAGCGTCGAAACAGCTTTTGCTCATATCTCTGACCTCCTGATGCAGTCGGCTGTTTCAGTGCCTGATAAAATACTCAGGAAAAAACCCCACACTTTAAAGGCTTTATTTGAGGAGGGCTTTTTTGCTGTTCCTAAGTGTAGTGATCTTATTGAGGTTTTATGTTTCAGGATTAAAGGACTGCTGGCAGATACCTTAGGACTAAAATGCGGGTTAGACTTTGCTTTTTGTTTTGCTTTTTACAGGGTCTGATATGAGTGGGAAAATCTGTGAGCTGGAAAATATATCCACAAGACCACTGGAAACTGTCTATTTTTATTTAAGCTCGATGCTGCTGTGTTTAGTGTCAGAGCTAAAAAGTGAACCGGATATGAAGAGAAAGTGAAGCAGAAGACTAGAACTTGGCTTCCCCAAATCAGTGACTGGCAAAATCAAGTGAGCTCCTCATTGTCTAAGTGAACACTTCAAATGTTTTGGGTTTAATCCCAATTTTTGTTGTTAAGGACTTACTTTATAACTACAGTTTGCTGCCACAGCATCTTATGCATCTACAGACTAGAAAGCAGCCTGTGTATATTCTAGCCAACTGATTCTTTGCTAAAGCAGCATAAGTCCAAAGGTTTTGTTACTTTTCTGATATATTTCTCTCATCTGGCTTTGCATAAGCTCGCTGTGTTGACAATACTAAAATGCTTTCTAATTTGTGACTAGTGGGTAGAGGCAAGGGGAAGGAGGAGTTGGCATGAATAGCTTTTAAAAAGTAGGTATGTGTTTCTTTTTTATCTCTCAGCCAGGGCTTTGTCAGAGTGGAGGAGCGGAGATCGGTTAATTCTCAGACAGGCTGTTGAAGTTCCAGTCTGGTTTTCTACTTTAGAAGCACTACTGGATGACATAAATGGTAGGAATAATTGTAAATACTATGTGAAAAAAAAAAAAAAATGAAAGGGAGTCCATGAGACTGTAAGAAAAGGTCTAGAGTAGTCCTTTAAAAGTTAGAACAGCTTCAAAAATTATTAGTCCCAGTTTGAATGTTTTGCTCGTATTTCAAGCGAATATTTTTCTCACTGATATGTTTCTTAAACTCACCGTATGAGTTATGCCATCTAGTTCAAACCAAGGAAATGAAAAAGACTGATGGATAAGGAGTCAGCTACCCTTGAAAAAAAACCAGTACTGACAGACTGGACAAAGCCAGCAGAAAAGATGAATTCTTTATTTTTGGTTTCAGAATCACTGTAATTGTGGGGAGGTTCTGAGATGGAAGTCTGTAAGAAAGCAAAGTACTGTCGGTGCTGCTTTCTGAGTGGTACTTTAGGTACTGCCACTCCTGCCTCTAGCAATTCCTTCTCTCAGCATCTGCCACTTTCTTTTTCTTCTCCTCCCTGAAACCAATAGTCAAACAATAGTATTTAAAAATTATAAATTTGACAGGCTGACGAGATGCTATCCTGTGATCACGTTGTGTTATCTGCTGGGCGTCCTCATCTGCCTGTGCTCATATTCCTCATTAGCGCAGTTGGCACCAGAAGCTTTAGATTAAGACTGTCCGGCTCCTCCATCAGAACCACATTGCCTGTTTGTTCATCATGATGCGTGACAATGGATGCTTGACTGGGTTAGTGGCATGGACTGCTGTGGTTGTTCCCTTTGGCTCCCTTCCATCCTGATGGACTGATAAAAGGATGGATATTTGATCTGCAGCCAAAGAGTGTTCAGTCTTTTCAGAGGCCTTCTCATCTCTGGAAGCCTTCACAGGGAAAGAACTTGAGGATGAGGACAGACAATGGCAATACAGGTCTGGGGAAAATACTGGTCCTATCATGTTTCTTGTCCTGTCTGTCTTGTCTTTGTTTTTCCCCTGTGCAGTTTGGATGGAGAAAACAAAGACTTAATAGGAAATCTGTAGCCAGAGTGCCCTTCTACTCCACCACAGACTTAGGAGATGGTTCTCTTCCCTCATCCCTAAATGTAAAGGTGATTTTAGTTTATCTTGCTTCTCAGCTAACCTGTCACAGAAGGCCACCTCAATATTTGAAAAGTACTGAGTTTATTTGAAAAATATTAAGTCTTGCAATGGATTATGTTGGAAGAGGGGCTAACGGGGCTGGAGATGGGGGGAACTCTGAGCAGTCTTAACTGATGGAAGGAGAAGATAGGTAGGGAAGGAAAAAACTCCCCTGCCTACTAAAATGCCATGTACCTAGGACTGGTCCTGAGTAAACTGTCAGAGCTCCCCAGTACTGGCTTTTATACTGTACTTCAGGTGAGACCAAGGGATGGAACACTGGTCATCTGAGTTATTCTGAGGTTTTTATTATGTTCAGAGGTTAATTTGGATTACAACAATGGTGTTTTTAGTGCAACAAGTAGAATTAAATAAGCAGTCTGGCAGAAGATCTGAGAAGCAGAAGGTGAAAATAAATAAAATGGAGCAGCGAAGAATGCAGAAAGAAACAGAAAGCGTTCAAAGGCATGTAAACGCGGTGAAGGCTGAAGCCTAATTCGTTTGCAAACATCTAAGGTTCAAATCGTCTTCCCTCCTTTTCTCCTTCCCTTGACGACGTGCCTATACAGCCCCTGCCCCCTCTTGCGTTTACTCTCCTGACAGAATTTAAGTGATGGAACCGAGGAAAAAGGAGGCAGATGTGACTATGTGGGGAGTTGCTGTGCCACTCGGGTGTGTATGGGAAGCACATCGCTTTCTGTAGTTTCCGGGAGGGGGATTTATTCTTTCAGATTTTGAGAAAGACTTATGATTCCACCTGGATTTTCGCACAATGGCTTTCCTGTCTCTACTCTTTATCTCTCTTTGAGAGCTCTCTGACTAAGTTATTTTCCTCCTGGGATGTATAAAGTATGCTCTCACCTACCCTGGGGTAAGAGACTCTGGAACACAAAGGCCTTTTGCAAGTATTGTCCATTCCTGTCAAATTTCCCCCGGAGCTCATCTGCAGGGCCTTACTCAGTTGGGTCCTGTGGCAGGGCGTTACACACCAAATGGTACAGCCGTGCTAGGACATTCGTCAGAGGAAGCTCACACCAAGGCTCTAAGCTAACAAGGCACTAAAGCTGTTCCATTGGGGTGATTTGTAAGTTAGCTCTCCGAAGTCCGTGGGACAGTGCCTGAGCTTAAAGCTGGAATCGTGTGGAAGTGCTTTGCTGGCTTAAAGCCCAAGCTGGCTTTCAGTGTATTATGGGCAGCCTTTCCTGGGATGATGGTGCATTAGAATTGTGCTAAAGTATTTCTAGCAAGATGACAAATCACCTCACATCTAAAGGTTTTATTGCTTTTTTCCGCTTTCTATGAACTCAAAAATGGGGCCATTTCTATGAAAAATGGCACTTGAGTATATGAAGTTTCCAGAAGAAGCAGGGATCTCTTTTCTAACAGAAACTGGATGCACGGTGAGCAATCCCTTTTGAAAAAACCCATGCTGTCTCTGGAAACGGTGGTCCTGATGTCTGCATCTGTTTGCTGCTGGGGGCTTAGGTACAACGAGGTGGTAGGTCTGTGTTCTTCTCAGTGCCTGCTAACTTGGTTGTCTTCACCATTCCTCAGTACAGAACTGCTTAGTGGATCCATCCAAAATCCTGCTCCTGAAGAAGCGATTGGTTGGTGTTTACTGAAGAGAAAGTAAGTGATGCCCAGCGGTTAAACAGTATCTGATAGTTTCTGCTCTTTGTGGATTTCTGCAGACATTTGCCTGCTATAGGCAGGGTGCTCCTGAAGAGCCATATTCTTCTGTAGCTTGTCGTTGCATTGTGAGTAACTTGAAACCACGTAATTTATTTAATGCCATTTCACTTCTTAGCTTGCAGAATCTCTTTGAGAAATACTCCAGGTCCCTTGACCTTAATTTTTTTCAGATTTGTTTCGAGCAGCATGTCTGGAACATGTGTTTCATGTGTTATATTTCCTCTGTGGATTCATCTTTGACATTCAACGTGTGAACTTTTCTTATAATTAGTTCTGATCAGTAGAGCTAGTTCTAGTACCACTGGAGATCATTTAACTCCATTTTCTTGTTGGCTGTCACGAAACACTTACAAGGTGCAGGTGAGTGGAATCCTGCCTCTATCTGATTTTGGACTGGAGTCAGAGGATACTCGTGCACACCTCTGTATGCCCAGAGCAGGTCCACAAAACCAGTGCTCAAGTGTTTAGCAAAGGCGTTCAACACACGAATTTCCACAGATCATTGGGGTTGTGCATTAGTTAGAAAAATCCACCTCTCAGCTGGACGAGGTTTTATTCCATGATTTCATGAGCACTTTACAAACATCTGTAAATTTAAAGTGGACCTTTTTTCAATACCTTTGCCAGTTGGAGTTGATGGTTTCAAGTGGTGCCTGAAGAGGAAAACACAAGGAGCATTACAGATTCATTGCAAATTGAAATATTCCCTTTTTTCTCTTTATTTGCTTGGGGTTTTGGCTAGGGTTTGGGGGGGATGTGTTAATTAGTCATGGCAAAAAATCCAAAGCAGCAAGACCTTACCATTTCCCAGACTGCTCGGGAAATGGTATGAAGCTTTTTCTTTGCCTTTGATGGTATATCTTGCCTGCGCTTTGTTGCCAACAATTGCCGAAGTCTCGCCTGTTTCGGGAAGGAGGATGAGGGCGCTGGAGAAATGATGACTGTTTTATTTATGATTATCTTAGTAGTGTTAAATAACGCACTGGACTGTCCACGCCAGTGTCTGATGACTTTTGTGGCTTGGAGTCCACGGGCGAAAACAGCAGCAAGGGCAGCGAACATGGGCTGCATTTTGGAAATGCCTTTTGTCAGGCAACCTGTTACACGTGGGTTCGGAGGCTTTTCCCCGTCCTGGCGCTGCCCTTGCTCTGGGCACACCCTCTGTGTACATTCTGCACATTCCATAAGTGACTTTGCTTATATAACCCTCGCTGCACTACCTTCCTCTCCCCACATAGGTGAACTGCCAGCTGCCCTCACTTAAAGAGCACTGCCGTCCTCACCCGCATCCAGGCGTGCTATACGCAAGCCTTCATTCATCAGAATCTTTATTTCTGAGTCCGTTTCTCTTGGTTGTAATTGCTAAACGCTAAGAGTCCCTGTTCTGGGGTATTTCTTTTAAGGCCAGTGCTAAGGCAGTTGTGTAGCAGCTGCAGGAGCCAAAGTGACTTTGTCTGTTCCTGTACTTTGCTGAATTGGAATCTCACAAACCGTTCACCAGCAGAACCCCACAGCAGCCCCAGTGCGGGTGATGGAAGGTCGCAGGCTGGAGCCCAGCACGTGAGGCTGCTGCGGCTGCTGGTTTCACTGAAACGCCTTGTGCTGGGCAACCCCGTGCACCATCCTGAGCCACCTCTTCTCTTTGCACGTGGAAGGAACATTAACACCCAACTCATAAAAAAACCCCAACCCTCCAAAACAAAAAACAACCCCCCAGTCAACAAACCCCGAAGCACCAAACCTCTGAGATTCTTGCGCAAAGATGTGCTGCAGGTACCCAATGTACCCACACGCGTTTTAAAAGGTGTCGTTACAACCGATTCATCCAGGACATGAGTTTAGGCTTCAGCTTTTCTTGCCAGGTGCTGGGGATTTCATAAAAATGGACGTTTTTCTGACCGTTGCGCTAGCAATACTGTCAATAATCCATCTTTGTAGTAAATGATTGTAATGATCGTGTTGTCAATGCCAGTAACATTAATACATATTGAATCTGCTACTCAATGGCAGGTTGCCCAGGTAAAGGGAGGAATAGTCTCAAAAGGCCATGTTCTGTAATAAGCTTATTGTGTTTTACTGCTTTAGCATTCTTGATTTTAAAATCTGGTTTCCAAAGGTTTTAAGCGTCACTTTTAACCATCATTAGATTCGTCTGCAGAAATTTCTGCTGGAACACGGAGGACGTTTTTCCTTTTCAAAGCTGCAGAGCGCTTCTGGCTCCGGCTGCGGTCGGTTGGAATTGTGGGCATGCAGGAACTTTAGGAATGAATTGTTAGTTGTTGTTATTAATTTATTTGGGAAACACAAACAGTATGACTCATTAACTCATGTCTTGAAAAATGCTGGACTCTTTCTTCGCAGTACGCGTGCTACTGGAAAGTGCTACCTTCCAGCATTGGCTGTAAGTAGAATTTGAGCAACAGAATTATGAATGGGGACTGCCTGACTTCACTAATCTGCAAAGCTGATAATATACCTCAGAGACAAAACCACGGGAGTTCAGGATCATGTGCTTTGTGTATTTAATGAAACCACCGGAATATGTCTGAATGACAGAAGACATGCATAAATATGATGTCACCAGCTTGAAAGCATGTCTTCCTGAGGTTTTCTGCATTGGTTCCTGATCTGGGCTTTTAATTTGATGTCATCTATTTGATCATTATATCCTGTTTCTTTTAAAATTCTTGGCTAATTTACTCTCTCTTGCTGTAATTTCCATTTTCAAATTCTTTGATAAGTGTCAGCCAGTGCCTTTTCAGACATTTCCTCTGTATATAACCCAGAGAGCTGCTTAATCATAAGTCATATGTGCGGCAATATGGTTTTATTATTATTCAAGTCTTTCTAAAAGCCAAAGCCAAATCTTAATTTGAGAGCACAATAGCTGACTCTTTGAAGAAAAAAAAAAAGAATGGTAAGTGGTCCCAACCATTTCCTTAGCAACTTTTCATAATAAAGGGCTCTGTAAAGTACTTTCCACTCAGATTCTGTCGCCTGAGTGTCTTTGGATCTGCCCTTTTGCCCTTGTGACACTCTGCTCAGGCGCGCTCTGTCCTGGAGTTGAAGGGCTGAACTGCAGAGGAAATCTTCTCCCGACTCTGCTGTGCTGTGTTTCTTTTTTGGAAGGGCAGACTTCCTTTGGGAGAGACCTGTGTGTGACTGAGTCCCCGCCGTTTACAGTGTCATCTTGGGAGGTGGCAACATTCCCAGTAGCTATCATCACTGAGTGCCAGGAGCACCAAATTTCACATCTATCTCCGTAGTGAGGAGTATACATAGATATCCAAACCAGTTGTGCAAATGCGTTCTGTAAGGAGGCTGAAAAGAACTGCCTCCTGCCTGCGTGTGCTGGATCTCCTCTGTCCAGATACCTCCATTAATACCTTCGGTTTGCTGGTTGTAAATCTAAATCGCTGCGTCTGAAGATAATTGCAGCTCCATCGTCCAGCATAAAACTATTGAGAGAGAGAGAGAAGTCATCTAGCCCAGGAAACATGTTATTGGAATGGAGGAAAAAACAGAGAGGTGAACTAAAAAGGCATTATGTTTTGCACGGTTAAATATTCTAAAAATAAACCGAGACATAAAAGTATCTGATACATACTTTTTTTTCTTTTCCTTTCTTCTTCTCCTTCTCAGACATGTGTACTCATAATATTTAATGGAGTGGAATTGCCTGAAAGAACGGGACCATTTTTAAACACCTTTCTGTGGCTCCTTGGTACATATGTGAACAATTTTAATGAAAAAATGTCGATTCGCAGTGATTCTTAGACGTCTTGCGGTTGATCATCTGTGCCAGGCAGATGGATTCGGTCACCGTAAGCCAAACAAATAAATTAGCACTATCTTTGAAATGTATAGCCACACTTGGCATCCGCAGTGACCGAGCTCCCTCCCCTCGGTTCAGATGCCTTCACCTACACCGCTGAACCGGCCTAACTTTATATTCTGTTTGGCCTTGAGTTAGAACAGAGGACCACCTGCATGAAAGAGATGTGAAATGTTATGCGTGCCTTTGTAATGGGATAAAGTACCAGAGTAGCAAGTCTGCAAATATTTTACCGAGCAGGTCATGTATTAAGTAAAGCACTGAAAGGTAAAATGATAAATGATGAGGTCATCGGTTTAGAGCTGGTGTCCAGGTGGTGAAAAGCCAGAGGGCTGAGATTTAGAAAAAAAGTGACTTCCTTTAAGCCTTGCTGCCTCGGTGTGTTGCCGTCCTTGGTCGGGATGAAGCTGTACTGTCTCGGCCAGCTCCTTGGCCTGTTTGTGTATAAATCTGCCTGTAAAGCAAGAGCCTCGTAAAGGAAGGATATAGATATGCTTTCCACTGTCATGATTCATCTTTTCAAGTGGCTTACGGGCTGCAAAACTGCATTCTGTGTAACGCTAGAATTCTACCTAGTCTAATGTAAATAGTCGTGAAATGCTTTAATTAATTCTGCCTGACAAGGTGCGTCATGGAGGCTGTATTTAGACATTTCTCTTCTTCTCCTTCCCCCCTTTTTTAACCCACAAGCTGCACACCAGCTAGTAGCTGCGACCTCCAAACCAACCCAACAGTTCCGAACTCGTTGGACAGAAATTCGAGTGAAACCTTTGTGTCCTGCACTGTCTTTCGGAATTTGATTATTTGACTGCAGAGGGTTCTGGTAACTGCAGGAGCTGGGGTAAAAGGTCCTGAATTGGATCAGGGCATTTCACACCACTTCTCTGTCGCTTCCATTATAGCGTGTTGTTAGTGTAACTCAGGAGATTCTTTTGGATTACCTCTCTCCCTTGTGACTGTTCCTGTATTCGGTGTGTGATCTAGGTGCCCGGGTGTGAACATACTGATGTGGGTAGCACAAAGGTATGGGGTGGAGGGCCCATCAGTCATTGTTCAAAGCACTCATGCTTTGTCAACTATGCAGCAAGCTGCTTTCTTCTCTTTCTTCTGCCTGCGGCAGTGGAACATCAGTCAAGTGTTTCCAGAGTGTTTTCTGAGGGTCTGGAGAGCCAAATGTGCTCGCTAAAGGGTCAGTTCAAAGCCGGGACTGATGCAAAGGGTGAAGTGAGGTGGCACGGGCAGGAGGAGAGCAGGCTGGGGGAGAAAGCTGATCTTTCTGTGGCAGCAAGCTATGAGCAGGTAGAAAAGACAGACTTGTGAACTGGCATAATGCAAGGAGAGTTTCAAGAGAAGAATTCAGGTTTGAATAATATGCATATGTAATGACTGCCCGTGGGCTCCAATCTTAAAGAATAAATTGCACAGACCTTCAAGAACAGTAGCTTCCTTAGTTCTCAGGGACTTTGTTTCCGAGGGACAGATTTCATCTCCTTACATTACCTGTCAATGCCCCATGGGATTCCCATTTCAGTAATGTCATTGTCTCCTTGCCCAAGTGCGGATTAAGAGACACGAGTAGTGGCCTGTCGCCATTCTGCTGGCAGCCTGTGCTCCCTGGAAGCCGCTAGCTTGTTGCGTAAAAGGTCTTCTGATGGAAATAAATTCTTTGGTGCCTCTGGCTAGGGCACAGCACTGGCAAAGAGGTAAGATGGTTGTGTCCAGCCCGTGCACTTGCTCGGTGCCAAGACCTTGACGCTGTCCTGAATGTTCTTTCTGTTTTGAGAGAGGAGAAAGTAAGAAAATGCAAACCTCGCCAAGATGTAGGGGGAATTAGTCTTTGGGCAGGAGAATCACACGGTGTGAGCTGTGAATTTTTCTCTTTCTATATGTACGCGTATAACGACACTTGGAACGCACACGAGCACTCATGGCTCAGCTCCAAGGGAGGCAGCATTGAAGCACAGAGTAAGCAAATTTAAAATTGTTTGGAGACTTTTCAGAGCTTCTCATTATCTCATTTGTGCATTTAATGATTATTCTGAGTGCACACAGCTAGGGGTTTGAGGTTTGGATGCTGCTGGCAGCGGTTGGAGGGACAGAGAGGGCTACCTGCAACGTGGGCATGCCACTGCCAGGTGTCTGGTGCCCTGGAGAAGGAGTCCTGGTAAATGGTGGGGGGCAAAGCTGGTGTGCGAGCAGTGTGGAGGCTCAGCAGTGTCTGCTACCAGTTGCTTAATGCAAAGCAAAACCCACCATTGATTAAAGACACCCAGAGAAGGCAGAGCATTCCCTGCTTGGGAGAGAGTCCAG
This sequence comes from Bucorvus abyssinicus, assembly GCA_009769605.1. Lineage (NCBI taxonomy): Eukaryota > Metazoa > Chordata > Aves > Bucerotiformes > Bucorvidae > Bucorvus > Bucorvus abyssinicus. The sequence continues at coordinate 2,495,501 of CM020039.1, read as the reverse complement.
CAGGACTTTTCTGCAGAGGCATCTGTCAGAACAGCATCTTCAGCTCTCTGTTGAGTAATGTAGGGGAAGGATGATCTGGACGCAGCCGTGGTAGACATGACGTGTTGATAGCCTGGGGCAGTCTGAGAGGCCAGAACAGGCAGTCGTATGTGGAATGGATGATGTGCTCACTGAACATGGTGAGGCAGGAGGTTGAAGAGGGCTCAGGTGTGTTAAGGGCAGAAATGTCCCTGAGAACCAGGGGGCTTTTACGATTGTAAGTCATGAATGAGCTGTTGAAAATTATGTTCTCTCTGAACTCTCCAGCAGAAGCTCTCAGCTAATAAAACCATCCAAATCAGAAAGTGACTCTTCACACAGTGGTGGTCAAAGTGGTGGAGTCCTGGGTGCCTCATGTAGGCACTTGGCAGCGTGGGCTTCGCTCTGGAGTCTGTAGTGCTTGGACAAGCTGAGGGTTAGCTCTGTTTGCCTGAAAGCCTGTGAAACCAGTCTGGGATTCTCATGCTCGTGTCATAAACCCTGTCCTAGCTAAAAAGAGAGAGGGGCTGGATAATAAGGTTTAGAGGGTTTGATCTGTAATTTGCTTTTATCACAAGGAAATATGGAAGAATGAAACTGAGGGCTGCTTATACCTCCTGTCCAAGGCGCTGCTTCCTTCTGGTTAATATGGCTAAAACAGTGAAGCTACAGGATACAGTAAGGTGGAGAAATAAAACCGCAGTAATTGAGTAAAATTGTTGATGAATTAAAAAAATAAATGAAAACCCTCTGTAAAACATATACAGAGAAATCAATCCTTTCTTTCTGTCTTTCTTCTTCTGTCTTTCTGTCTTTCTTGGAATCCACCCTGAACCAGATGTTGGGAGTCTGTAGTTTAGTGTTTTTGGATGGCTGCCCAGACTTTTACCTATCTTTTCAGCTATTTACACGGGTTTTATTTCTCCAGCTGCGCTTTCACTGATACTGTGCAGTCGCAGACCTGCTAAGCTGGGAGTCACTAATAGAGGGAGTTACTGTATTTGCGTTGAGCTGAGCGGCGATAGAAAATATCAAATGGAAATAATTTTGTCTTTGCCCAAGGACTAGGAGGATCAGGCTTAATGAAGGGTGTGAAGAAATCTGCTGTGACAATGATAACACAGGAGGAGGGAAGGGAGTGGCACAGGAATTTTCTTTCCAACACCATCACAGAGGAGGAGCAGACAGCTGCTGCTGCGTATGGGAGAAGGGGCAGGGGAATGTCTTTTGTTGAAAACAGACTAAACTTCCATTGTGCTGCTTGGCTTTAAGTGGTTTTTTAGTTGTGATGGTTTCTGCCCTTACTACCTTCTAATTTCCATTAAAAAGGATTTTCTTCTTTATATGTTTATTAATTATTATGAATTTCTAGTTGTAATTCTGACCCATAAAGATTCTGTATGGAGGAAATAGAAGATTGTTGGCATAACTGCATGTAGTCTTTATGCTCTGGGCATAAATTCTATTGTTTGCCTCTCGTGCTATAGCGTGTATCAACAGCAACATCAAGAGTCAGCGCTCTGAAGGACCACTAAATCTAGTTCACCGGGCTGCTCACACAGTGCCACTAAAACTGCTATTCTGTGTTGGCGTAACGTTCTGCACATTTCTAAAGGACAGCCTTCCAACTTCTGCTCTCACCACCAAGGTTCGGACTGGAGAGAGGAGAAACTTTCTCAGCAGAAGGTTGGTAAGGGCTCTCCTGAGTGAAGGGGTGTAACTTTTAGAGGTGTCATGTGGCAGCCTGCCTAAGAGACTGATGCTTCACGTTTGGTCCTGCCTCTGGATTTAAGCCAGTACCCCAGAGGCTAAATATTCCAGAGCCTGTTACCAGTCCCTGGAGCAATCTCGTGTCTCCAGGTGCCAGTCTTTTACAGAATCTTCTTAGCAAAGGCAGTTTCATTGGCAGTAAGAATCAGCTAGTTCGGTTCAACTGGAATGTTTTAATGGAGTCTCTCATAGCAGTCAGGCTGAGGATCACCTAGCGGAAGGAGAGGCAAGGGAAAATGGGGATGTTCTGGATGCTGTAAGATGGATGCCTGAGCTATTGTCACCCAGCACAGCTGGCAGTGGTGGCCCTGTTCTTTAAGTGGACTGTATCACACGACCACCATGCTTGTCCCCGGCTGGGGGGTACACTACAAATATGCAAAATTTGATACAAATCTGGATCCTTATGAACGTTAATGCAGCACGAGTAGCTTCCTTCAGGAGAGTATTTCTGAAGGCAAGCTAAAATGAGACAGTTAAAGAAAAAGAATGGTGTTACTAACTTTAGTGTCTAGAGCTAGAAGGAGGTGACCAATGTGTGAACATGTTTTGTAACCCGGACACTCTCATCTGTGTTCCAAGTCAGTTACAGCTTTTACCTTTAGAGCTAAATTTTGGTCCCGAGTTCCTTTTCCCTGTTCTCTCCTACGCACAATGTCTACTACCACAGCGTGATCATTTGTATTAGTGCTTTTTTAGCGTCTAAATTTGGATCCCTTGGATTCCCAAAGAGATTATCAGGAACTTTGAAGTTTTTTTTAAAGGAGTGAAGTGCACAGAGAGACACATGGCCTGAGTATTCAGGTTTACATGTCTTAGGTACGGGGCAATAGGCTTGTGCAAAAGTCTATGGCCACGTCAGCCTTTCAGACAGAGCCGGTCCAAAGAGCACCTTTATACATATAATTCACGCTGTTTGTTAATGCTGCATTGCATTTGAAGGGCCTCTCGAGGCCATCAAGTTTACCGCTCAGGTAGATGCTATGTTGCTAACATGGCTCCTGTTAAAATCCGAAGGCTCTGGTTCTCTACTTACATTTTGATCGTGATTCAATCCTTATTTCTACAACTCACGTTTCACTGTTTTCTTCTCTTCACTTTTTTTTTTTTTCCCATCCCAGCAGCCATCTGGTACTTTCTTCTGTCAGCCAAGTTTCTGTTCTTTACCTGGAGCCTTTCAAACAGAGACTCTAGAAGAGAGTGGATTAACAGTTGTCACTGGAAAATGAGTTTACTTCCAGCTGGAAAAGCTGTGAAATATAACTATTTGTTGATATGTTACACTATTCTTCTTGGATGCTTTTAATTCTATTTGAAGGCAAATACCTGGGAATAGTTTTCCTTAGAGTTAAAAATCTGTGAGAAGACCCTTAATATCTTTAAAATGAGTTGGCCGATTTTACTTGCTCGCCTTATGTGCGGGGTCTCAGCATAACAAATGTGTTTGCTAGCAGACAGGTATTTGGGATGAGCCAAAAATGAATCTTGAGACTTTAATCTGGGACAGATTTAGTCCAAATGAAAGAGATTTGAGGGCATCCTACTCTGCTTACTTTCCTTTTTCTTTCTTGTAGCAACTCTGAAGGTTGTATTTGCCCTGTGTTATCTCTGTCCCTTGTATAATAAAAGTTGAGGTGCATAAATCACTTGAGAAAGAACATATTCTCTCCATGGTTTACCATAGGCATCCAAAGAATAAAATTTGCTTGTGTACTTTTAATTATTTCAAGAACTGAAATGTCTAGGCTAGTAGTAAAAGTGTCCTGAAATTACTGTAAGGTTGCATGAGTTTTGGCTGTAAATCTTACTCGCCTTGACTAGATCTCATACTTTAATTCACTGGGGTATAAAATACCATTTAGATTAGTTCTTAGTTCACTTAATCATAATTAAATGACTTCAGAGGGCAATAATTCCTAGAGACTCTTTCTTTGATGTGACACAAATAACAAACTGTGTTTGTAATGTGAAGGTGTTCTCCTTCACTTCTACGTTCGCCCCAGCCTTATACAGCATATAATGTTCTCTGTAGGTATAGACATGTGCTCTTGTTACATGCACCATATGGGTCACAGATGTGGCTGACATGGCTACATGACATCTTTTTTAATTTCGTTGCTCTATACCAAGGCTGCATAGACCTTTTCATGATAGTTTGAAGGGATTTCTGCTCAAGATTTTAGGGTTTTTTCACCTGAATGATGACCAGGGCGGGGAGAGGCCCCTCTTTTTCTGTTATGATCAGGTTATATTGTGTTAATAAAACCCATTATGAAAGTAATGGTTTGCTGCTGCTGAATTCATTGTCACCTTAAACATGGCTTCACTGCAGTGTACTAGCAATTCTTTTTTTTTTTTTTTCTGTGTGTACCTTGATCTTTGTCTTGCTTTTCCTCTTCTGATCCCAGTCAAAGGGTACTTTTGGGAAGGAGAAATGCCATTATAGCTTCTCCATGAGCTTACAGAGTTTGAAATCCAATTTTAAGTTTTGCAACTACATTTTGATTTAAATGTAACTTAAGAAATACTTTCATGTTAAGGAACGGATTTGGAAGTAGGGGCTTGTCACTATTCAGTTTTGTCATAGTGTACACAGTTTCACTGCTCTGAAATGCTGCTGTTATCATAAACCAGTTGCCTTCACCCGCAAGTTCTGATGCAGCGTGACAATATATTGCTCCCGTGTAGTATCTTCCATCCCCAAACAGCAGCCTATGAATATGGCCACCCTGGTAACTACCCTGGACCACACTTGGGGTTTCCAGGTGAAGAACACGGGCCTCCAGCTGTGAATGGGACATTTGGATGTTATCTCCTGTCTGTCGTTCTCTCTCTCTAACTAAAGGCTTAGTGAATTCTTAGTTTGGTTGTGTCAGGTTGGAAGAACAAAAGTTACCTGAACAATAGTTCAGGTTAGGAGGTGAACCAGGAAAAGTTCAGGGCAACACCCGTGACATGTTAAAGACTTCCACAATGTATTAACGGTCTTTTTTGTGTTGCCTCCAGTGGAAGCTGTTACTAAGCGGAAACCTGTCACATCAAAGGTGGACAGGAGCCTGTTTCTGTTCTTCCAGTAGCAGCAAATATACCCAATGGAAGATGAGTGCCCAAGGTAGGTTAGAGGTAAAGGGGGTAATTTCTGGCTTATGTCTGATAATCACCAGCGGAACGTGAATCACCACAAAATGGCACGTTTGCGTTAGGCAACTGACCCACAACTATCCCTGTTCACCCAGCGAAACCCGTCCTTGGCAAGACTGATTGAAAACCGTACGCTGCAACCACCTGAACGGTTTTGTTAGTTATTGAGAGTACATGGTGTAGCCTAATATATGGATGAGGGGAGCTAGCACAAAGCCCCCAAAATAGGGCAGGGGAAGTCCTGGATGGAGGAGCACCTATCAGATCTAGACACAGTCATTACTGAAATTCAAAGTTCTTTTGTGTGGCCTGTGAAAACACCTTGCAAGTTTGCACATTTTGGGGTAGAAAAAATTGCAATTAAGCTGGAAGTTTTTTGTTAAAATGTTTTATATATGGAAAAAAATGTCTGTCTTCTTTTCCAAAACATGGCAGAACCCATCAGATGTGCATGTATGGGATTTCTCACTCACAAAGTGACCACACCTGAAACCACACACTGAAAGGACGTGGGCTGTCGAAGAACTGCATCAAGACCTCGGAGAACCCAAGTATGTTCCTTTCTCTGAGGTGGAAGATCAGGGATGAGGGATGTTTTGGGATTTTCAGTGCCCATTTGTTTGTTTTCATTTCAAGTTAGACCTTTTATTTGAACACACATTCATTTAAATTGGAAAAGCAGAAGTAAATTGCAATTCAACTCATTTGTTCAAAATATTTTGGGAAGGACATTTGGGCAGTTTCAAAAGGTTTCGGCTTTGTTTTAATGGGAAATTTGCCCAAATTAATTTGCTTCCACGGGTTCTGTTTCACTGAAACAGCAGAGTTTTCTCACCCCTCTCTGCCCAAATCATCTCTTCTTGATAAACCTCTTTCTGAATCTCACTGATATTGATGGACATTAAATATGAATGATACTCGTGTGGAAAGAAGCAATTCAGAAATGAGTTTGAATTGACATTCACTAGTGTTGGCAGACGTAATTGGGCTAATTATACTAAATATGCCTCTTTAGTTTGCAGTCCAGAGAGGCTGGGTACTGCAAGTGGAACCGTCTCTGGCCTAAACCTCTTGATCATAGTTTTTCCATCATGCATGTAATGTGTTCAAGGTCTGCCTTGATTCTTTACAGCTCTTAAGGAATTGTTTTAGGTTACTGCATTGCACCCTTTACCAAGCTTATTTTGTAAAAGATTATGCAAAGGCAAGTAGTCCTATTTCTGCAGAATAATTTCTATTAAAGGTCACGGCCTTTCTTCCTCCTTCTGAAACCTTAGAAGAGCCATAGGCTTTGTATCGCCTCCAGACATTAAGGGGTCCATTTCAAAGCAGTGAGTGTGGGAGGTGTACACACAAATCTTTCTAACAAATAACGGGATTTATTTTTTGACTTGACCCTTTTGAGCACGACTTTGAAAACTTACCCGAGAACATCTATCTGAAAAGTCTTCAGTCACCACTCTCTAGGATAGAGAATTTATGGGCAAGCAGGGTTTGGGCTTTGCTTAATCTTATCTGTATGGCTGGAAGGAAAGCAAAAGAGAATTAATGGCTCATGGCTATTTAGCTCCCTTGGGGCAACTGCTGCCTAAGCTGACCATGGCAGGGTACTATCATCCTGGAGCCTGCTTGTATCTACAGTGGAAGGGATGCACATAGCCTTGCTGCAGCACAAGGAACTCATTTCCCAGCCTTGTTGCTGGCTCATAACATCCTGACACACCATGCTGTTAAACTGACACTTCATCCTGTCTGCTGCTTTTACATCAGCTTTTTACAGCAATCTGGAACATACTTTTTAGGGAGATTGCTCCTCTACCTCCTATTAAGTTTCAGACAAGTGAATTCCAGCTGTAAGCCATGGGTGTTCTGCATGGAGGAGTTTCTAATACAAAGAAGGGTCAACTGAGAGGAGAGACTAATGACTGCAGAAGAGGGAGTATATTCCTTAGAGTAAGGAGTACATGAAAGATGTACAGACAGGGCTGTGATGACGGTGGATGGGAGATCAGCAAGAGCGAGTTGAGATTGGCATGTGGGTCACAAAGATTCATGCTGAGTATTGAGAGGGAAGACTGAAAAACTGATCCCCAGGTCCACCGCTGGTTTTTCATGTCATAGGAGTCATTGACATGAAGAACAACCACAACAGAACCCCTTGAAATTCCCCTGGCACATTTACTTGCTAGACCTGCCTGAACTCAAGTGGATTGATACTAACCCTTTCCTCTGGGGAGTTCATGAAGTTCGTGGCAGGTTTCTTAGTGCTCTGTGATGTTGTCAGTCAAATCCAGGGACATATGGTAAGTCTCGTAGAGAGGAATTGTGTGAGCTTGGCTTAACCAAGGCAGAGATCAAAGTTGTACCGAAGGTGGGAGATGTTTCACGTGTTCAGGACAGGTGCTGTAGAAAGGCAGCTGAGACCTAGTGTGACCGTTTCCTAAAATGCTTTCGGACTATCTGTGCCCCAAAAGGTACTGAAACAGAAAAGACACAGTGCTGAGCCAGAAGCAATCTAAGCAAATAAAAAAGCAACTGGATGAATTAGATGGGATAAGTCATGTAATTGTACGACTGGATACAGTCAGAGAGAATTTTAGCAGGTCAGGTTTTGACCGTGTGCACCAGACATCACATCTCCAATATCACAGTGAATTCTTTAGTCTAAATACCACTATCAGCTCAGAATAAATCAGGGGAATAAATTTCTATTATCCCTTAAGGAATGAGGGGGGTGTGTGTGTGTGTTGTTTTGTACTGTAGAAAACAGTCAGATCTACTCTTGGATGTAGCTGTAGATGAGGTACTTCTTTAATAGTGTATCGCTACTGATCTATGGCCTCCAGAAGGTATAGCCCATCTGGACGCATGATTCATTCCGATAAATTACTTATCCAATCCTGGGATCTCTAGTAGAAAAGCAAGCAATTAACCTTTCCTAATAAGAGCCAGAAGCAGGCCTTAAGGAAGTTCAAATGAAGGAGGTAGCTGGTGTTTAGTTTCCAGAGCAAGTTTTAACACCAGCAGATGGTGCTAAAATGTCCATTAAAAGGAAAAAAACCCCAACAACCCAAACATCTCAAATTTCCTTAAAATCATAAACTGTCAGGGAAAGATAAATTGAGATACTTTAGCTAATTGCTGTGGAAAGTTGAATCTAGGGTGATGTTAGTCATCTTTTTACTTAGACTAGCATAACACACATGAAGATGTGGGTAGCCCTTGTTTTGGAGTTTGCTTTCAAGATGGATCAATTTTCCTCGAGTCAGGTCTTTACCTTGAATAAGGTGACTCAAGCATTTCAGGAATTTTCATTCATATTCAAACAGGGGATTAAAAACTTTGTGGTATAATTTTGGTGATTAATTAAAGATTTAAGATTTTTAGACTCATTTTCACTCTGAGTAAGGACTTGAAGCAACTGGAAATTGTTTTTCTAAGGATATTGCTCTATAATTTTGTTAGTCACTAATGGTAAGCGCTGTTATTTTTTATGTACAGAAGCCCCTAATATCACATGAGGAGTAACTTTAAAAACACATTGCAGAGGAGTTCAGTCGGGGAAGTTTCACACAGGAATGCAGAAGTTTTCAGTTCCAGTTCAGCTGGTCACACTGGTCTGAAGCTGGTAACTGCCGAAGCTGCCAGCCACTAAGGAGGGTTTCACGAGGCAGCCTGCAGCCACTCCAGGCAGTCCCCACCCAGAACAACAAATGAAGACCTTCTTGCCATCCTCTGCAAAGGGGCCACTGAAATGGTGCTTCTCCTCTTAGACTAAATGTAACGTGTATTCGCATGGGAGCAGCAGCAAAGAGGAAAACGGGGGGTGGGTACATCACAGAGAGTAAGTGATCTCAGAACTAGCCAGGATGAATTTCTTTCCTAAATACCCAATAGTTTAGATAGGTAATACCCACTTTTGTTTGAGTCTCATCCCCTCAGACATGACTGTGTGCTTTGGGTAAGAATCGTTTGAAAGGCATGGGTTAATGCTGGTGATTCAGGGGCAGAGTTGAGCAGCTTTCTTTGAGCAGCATAAAGAAATTGTGCTGAAACTTCTGAGCGCTAATGCTACAGGAGAGCCCCAAAGCAACTGATGGGCCCTCACAATGCAGTATTCTAGCTCAAAATGTACAGCCCTGGAAGATTCTGGAGCTAAGGGCTCTGCAGCAAACTTGGCTTAGATTTAAAAGACCCTGGCTTCATAACCAGTGACTATTTTACATCACATCAGGGGATGAAGCAACATATCAGCAGTGTGAGGCTAGAGAATCTGCGAAGCCGGTCCTACAAAATGAGGCTGTCCTTTCTAAGGATACAAGTTACTTCCAGCGAGATAATTAATACAAAATTATTTGTAGCAGAATAATTTTATCTAATGTGTCCAAGAGTGGTGAGCCACTCCTGATGTCTCTTACATGGACTCGTGACAGTCTTGCCTAAATAAGGACAGAGAAACTCCTTCAGAGTTTATCCCAAAACAATGTCATATGGCTTCCAGAGAGTCAGTGATGGTACACACTCTTGGGACTGTGCCTCCACCTCCCTGCTGCTCACTTTATGAATACTCCTCTGCAAGAATCATCCAGGTGACCGAGAAATGCAAGGTGTAGGTCTACACAACGATTTCTTACAACATCCTATTCAATTATTTTTTTTGGCAGTGGTGGTGTGTGATTATTTACTGACCTATCGCATTGGTCACTGAATTACTGTGAAATCCAGCTCTCAGAAGCACTGTCATCTTGGTAATTAGAGGCTCTGTCTTAGGAGAATGTGTGCTTGTTAAGTTGTAATTTGCTTAAAAAATAATTAAAGACAGAGGTTATTTAGGAAGGAAGGCTTAGGACCAAGATTATATTCAAAGGAAATTAAAGACAGGAAGCCCCAGGGTATTACCACACTGCCATGCAGCTCCTATTAAAGAAAATGAAGTCTTAGAAGCAGCCCAAATAGCGCTGTCTGCCGTAAGGCTGCCCAGCACTTTCTATTATAAGATCCTGTTTTCTGTTGCTCATAACCTTGCCAAACTTAAACCATTTGGGCCAAAATTTTCCGTGTTGTCTGCCTTGGGCAAATATTTTTGAAAGTTTACTCTCAAATGCCCAGATATTTCTCCTGCCGGGGTTAGGAAAAAAAAAAGACCATGTTTTGCCCATGTTTACAGGGGTAGATGTAGGTCTGTGTCTATGTATGCCCATATGTATGTGTAAATAAGAAACGCTTCCTGAGAAATATTCGTGCCTCCATGGTCTGTAGAGAGGACTTGAAATATGGCCAATTTTTTTTTTTTTTCTTTTTCATCTGGTAAATGACAATTTTACCGTGCTCAGGGGAGGGTCTTTTGAGTTTGCCGACGATGTTTTTGGGAGATGCCAAGATGCCACCCAAGAGCTCCAACCTGGACAGAGCAGGGATGCGGTCTGCTTGGCTGATACACTGAGCAGGGGCTGAGGAGGACTTAGCAAGCGCTTGCATCCCCCTGGTTGGACTGTAGCTCTAGTAAGTCTGGACAGAATATTAGAAAGCAGGATGACCAACTCTTCTAAGTTCTCTGTGCTCCTCTTGACTAGTGCTAAGGCAGTGGAGAAGACTCAGCCTTACCGTATTGCAAAGGGTGAAGGTCCGTGGGTGAGGGAAAGAATGGCAGGGCAATAGGATAGAGGTAAGAGGAAAGAAAAAGAACTTGGGAAGGCAAGGATATAGAAACAGTGAAAAAAATGAGGGGTGAAAAATTGGAAAGGGTGCTCTGGAAAAAGTGTGGAAACACGGAGACAGAAGTGCTTCATAACCACTACATGTCTGCACTCGAAACCCCCAAACATGGTTTGTTTCTCCAGCTCCTCCTAGGGGCAGAGTGAAGCAGAGTTTGTTGCGTGTCTCAGGTAGGCTGACCAGCCGGCGGGGTGGAGTTCTGCCTGCTGGCACCTGATTGCCAGTGTGAGCATTTTAAAGAATTTAGTCAATAAATACCTGTCTTCCGTCTACAAAGTATTAAAATAATGTTTACAGTGTGAAGTCAAAGGTCTTATGACGGTTAACTAAGAAGGTAAACAATATTTTAACAGCTCGTGGGGTGTAACTGTTGACTCATGATGTTTGTTTGCGCTTCGCCAACAGCTTTCACCGTGTCCTCTCCTCCATCACAGGCTCCATCGTCCTCATCGCTGCCCTCCTCAGTGAACTTCTTTGCTACTCTCCTCCTTTCCTATGCCCTTACTCTGCACATTCCTTTTTTACCTCCCTCAAATCCTAGTCCCTACATTTGCGCTTCCTTTTGCCGTCTCTTTTCCTCTCCCTGCTGTGAGCAGTCACCACGTCCTCCCATTGCCGAAGGCCGTACCTTGGGCTCTTTCACAGCACCGTGCACAATGTGTCTTTCTCCAGTCCTTGACTGGCCTCAGGCAGCAGCACGATACACATAATGTTAAAATGTAGATGTGATTTTGAAAAAAAAACCAATAATTTAGAGATTTGCATCTTGAAAAATGAGTCTAAAAGGAGCCAGTCTGTTCCCTCGCAGTGGGACTATCAGAGCAGTAGCACACGCTCATCTTTATGTAATTAGGAGAAAATATCCTGTGTTATGGTCGATCATTGGAAATATTTGTTGGAGATGGTTTTCTTTCACCTTACATTGTGTGTGTTGTCTTTGCAACAATGCTTCTTGCTATGGTAACAACTTTTTTATTGGGATCCGGAGCATGAATGTGTCATGCTGCATCGACCCGGTTACTCCTGAGAGAAATGAACTTTAGGAAGATTTGTTTTGGCCAGACTTTCAACGAGGAAACGAAGTGTAAAAATGTGTATTCACTGAAAAAAAAGAGATTTGCTTTTAAGCAATATTTCCCATTATTATATTCCATTGTCCTTTCGTTACAGCCTTAGATTTGAAGACATGAGCTATTTTTTTTAAATGACAGGGTGGGGAATGTTGTTTTGCCCACGCTATTTTATTCTCATCATTTTTCTCATCAGAAAGTAAATGGTTTCTTTCTCGAGTCAAATGAGCAACAGCTGGATCTTCGTGTACCCCCTCCCATTCTTCCAGCTGAGGATCACCATCGGCTGTGGCTTTGCGCAGAGGCACAGTATGGGGTCAAGACTATAATTTAGCATCTCATTCAGCTAATATGAATATGTAATTATAATTAGGAGCTCCAGGGTCCATCAGCACATGGGTGAGCCTGGAATTTAAGTTGTATTTGGATATGTTATAAGTCTAAACTCTAGTGGATAATAAACCTACAAGCCAAGAAAAGCCAGAGGCGAGAACTTTGTCTGGAGGTGCTCTAGGACTTCCCTGGAGGTCCTTCGAACAGTGACTCATCACTGTTGAAATGCTTGCAGCTGAATTCCCAGCTCAGGCTGCGCTACAGAAAGAGAGAGGAGAAAACTACGGGCAAATTGGGCAATGGTGTTCTCTACCCAGGGGGCCTAGGACTTGACAGACTTTTTCTAGGATCAGGTTGACAGTCAAAAATGAGTGCGCTAGTGTCTGCTCCTAATTCTGCTGTATGTTAAGGACTTTTTAAGATGTTCCAAGCATCGTCTTTTCTGTGTAATGTCTGATGAGCTCAGAACCACAGGTGGGCCTTCTACCTAATCCTGTCTGAATGGGGTTCTGGACACACGCTGCCTTCAGCTTGGGAGAAAAAGGAAGCCTATCATGTGGAGGGATTGAGGACACTGGCCATTGAAGATGCCCTGTGGAGTTGCACGAAGATTTCAGGACAGCTCTTTGTCTTCTCACTTTTGTGACTTCCACTGAGATTCCCACTGGGTTGAAGCGAACACCGAGATGGGATATTTCTTCTCCCAGAAGTTGGGAACTGGAACTAGAACAGGAGTTGCCACAACTCCTGTAACTCAGCCTTTCCAGGAAGGGTCTGCCTTCAGTTAAATGTCAGCCCTTGATCTGCAGAGGGACAGAAATCAGTTCTGTTTTGAGATAAGCTGTCTGGCCATAGAGCCAGCTTTGGGTGAACGTGCAGCTGATCGTCTCACCGTAGCTGTGGTGACTAGCCAAGGTCTTCTTTGTGCTTTATTGGCCAGAAGAAGAAGGAAGATATATTGATCAAATAAATTTTGCATTATTTTATGCAGTTTCTGACCCGAAGCAACATTACTGAAAACACCACTCTTCCAGCCACAGTGTAACGTTAAAGCAGGCGGGATGGAATTGTACCATCATGTGATGTTGACGCCAGCTAGGGCTTGGAGGACAAGTGACCCTTCACAGACTCGGAGATAGTCTTTCTGCTGGAGCCTCTTTGATCTATTGGCCCTGGTGAGCGACAGCTTCCCCAAATGAGACTTATCTACCTGTGGGAAGGGACTGTTAAAGGAATGATCTTTCATATCCAATTGAAGAAAGGAATTTCACAAATGCAGAAAAAAAGTATGTGTAAATGAACGTGTGCTAATGGGAACTGTCATCAAGGGAATCTTGTACAAGCAGTTCCTGAGCGGATGCAAGATATTGTGGATAACCAAGACTGTCCAGCTCTGGAAGCAAAATAAAGCACCCGGAATGGAAAAGGTATGTTTAACAGGTTTGTGGGACGAGGCCTCAACGTTGTATATGGGAGAATGATCATGCTTCCCTCTTTTGAGATACATGGGTAATCTGTAGGGCAAAAAACTTTGTCGCTCTTTGAAATGATCTCCAGATGCCATATTAAAATAAGCCAAAGCATACAATGCCACAACTTTAAGGTAATCCTAGATTATAGAAATACCACTTATTTCATAGCTAAAGAAAAAAAGAGAGGAAGTCGGTGGTCCACTGAGATTCGTGCTAGTCTTTCACCTCTGGTAGGCCTGGTTTCTTTTCACTTATTTATTTAGATACAAAGCTACATCAGATGCTCGTGTGAGTCCTTCAGAGCCCTCCGCTAGGTATTTGAGGTGCACTAAAGCAAAAGAGAACAAAGGCTAGTTGATGTACGGTGAAGGGATGAGGTGTGACAAAGACCTTTGCAAAGGTACTGAAGGATGAGTTTGGTAGTTTCATTCTTCAGCTCTTACTCATCTGAGTAATAAGAGTGGTGCTTTTAAACGAGGCCCAGAACAGAAATTTCAGTGGATGCCATGAGTCTGAATTGCAACGTTTTGGAAGAAAGACCACCCGTGACTGAGATGGCGTGAAGGTACTGAAGGTCAGGAGCGGGATGTGTTTGTGGAAGGATATGAGTGCTGGAGTGTAGTCTTACTTGCCCTGCCTATCAAGGGGAGTTGTGAGATTAATTAAAAGTCCATGCAGATCTTTGAGGATGTACTCCAAGTTTGGCCCGTGGCTCACAAGCACAGCTATCTGGCACAGGAACATGGTCGTGGGCTGCGGACGTCAGCGGAGCTCTGGTGCTGACTTCGATAGATGCTGCGTGAAACTTTAGGCAAACTCTGCTTAGTGTAAGTGCTCCCCTTCTCAATAAATAGACCCATGCTGCAGTAACAACAAGTTTTAAAGCAAAACCTGCCCTTTTAACAATACTGGCTAGAGCTAGGAATTGAGAAAATTGTGCTGGTTTATGTTGGAGGACGGGGGTGGGGGTGTCTATGGCAAGGAAAGGATTCTGCTCGTGACTGTGGAAATACAAATTTTGCACGTTAGGCTCCTAGACGTAGTAGCTCTCACTATTTATGTCACTAGCAAAGCAGACATACTTCTTAATTTTAAAGAATCTCATATGTGAGTGTAAATTGTTGATTTCTTATAGTTTTGGTGTTTACGTAGAGTTCCTTAAAATGGAGCCGGTTATAGACTCATAGAATCCTTTAGGTTCGAAAAGACCTTGAAGATGGAGTCCAACCCGAAAGCATTTGTCAGCTCCAATTCATAAGTTTCCTTGCTTCTCTCTCAGTTCTATCCTAATGTTATTTAATTATAAGATTTTTTAAAATTGTTCTGTAATTACCTAGTCCTATGTGTTATGCAGAAGGATGTTGAGAGACATGTGATTATAAAATCCAGACTGCTGTGTGCTGACATTTAGGGCTTTCTCTCTCAGCACAAGCATGAACCGATGCTAAATTTTCTCAAGCTAAAATGTAGCTGGAAGGTTTCTGGTAAAAAGCAATTTGCATTTTTGGATAACAAACAGAAAAAAGGGCAGAAACAATTTTCCAACACCTGCTCCAGTTTTTAACTTCTTCCATTGAGTCTCTGTATGGTTCAGAATTTTTTTTTTTTTTCCCCTTTCACTGGAATGCCTGAAATTGGCTTCTGACAGACATAAAATATTAGAATAATTGGATTCTGTCCTTTCTGATTATATCATTTTCTGTTTCGTTCAACATACAATCCATAGAAAAGATGTTTCTAACATTTCCTGAAAAATGTCTTTCAACATAAGCTCTTTCCATCTGCTTTTGGAAAATCAGAATGTTTTATAATTATACAATCATCTTGCTCAAGTTACTTGTTTTCTATTAAAACATTTTGTACTCTTAGAGGTGTCATCTAAGAAAGACTTAGGAAAAGTGACAATTAAAGGTCACCTTTCTGTCTAAGAGTTGCTCATACAAAAAGATAACGAAACAGACTTGTTCTTTGGAGAACCATGTCGGAATTTCCCTCTAGATACCCATTTTTTGTTAACTTACGATGGAATAACATCATTCATCTTAAATATTGAGTAATAGAATCCCTTGCTGACTGCTCCATAACTCTGGTTTAATGGATGAACTCTCCACTGGTTCCTCAGAACTACTGTTCCAGCTAGGGGCTGATACCTTCCAAATGAATTTGGACCAGCATGTGAGAGGTTGCCAGAAGTCAGGGTCTGGTTAAAATAAAACTAATAATAACGAATTTTGTAATTGGTATCTGTGGAGATATTTGAGGCTGAGATAAATTTTAGGGGGACTAACTCGTTCTAGCATGCATTTTCAATTTTTAACTTCTATGATAGTTTGAAATTAGGAGGGAATGAATAAACACAGAGTAAAAAAAAAAAAAAAAGAAGAAAAAATTCATCTGAGCTGATGTGATGATCCGGGATGTGCCGGATGCCTTTTTGGGATGGGCCTGCAGTCTGCAGGCGGGCGGGTGCGGCGGGCGGGAGCCTGTGGCAGCCCAGCAGGACGCAGGGCACTGACACTGCTGAAATCCCACCAGCGAAACTCCTCAGTAATTGCGGTTCCTTCCCAAGGGGCTTTGACTAAGAGCGCAGCTGCATGAAGAACGTGCTTACAGGAGGGCACCGGCAGGTTAAGAAAACACTGACTTACGTCTGAAAACGGTTCTAGGGTCACAACTGCTACCAAGACGTGAAAAACTAGCTCTGGAGAAGGGGCCGTGTCTGGAGGAAAATCCTGCCGTACGATGCCAGGGACTCGGTGAATTATGAGGTCTGCAGCGTGTACACAACGTATTTTAGCTCAGGTTCTGTGTGTGCGCTCGCTCCTGGAAGGAGCCGTGACTCCCACTGGTTCAGGGAGTGCTGCAAGTGCCTCTGTGGATGTGGTTCCTAAGTGCTGTGCTCAAAGAGTGGTGAAGCTCTGGATTAACCCTTCCAAACCCCGAATCCCTGCAGAAGCGCTCCTTGGCCATCGCCTCCGGTTTGTCTACACCGGCATTCACCCGCCGTAAGCATTCTCTGCAGCGCTCCAGAGCATCTTCACGTGCAGAGAAGCTCTTACTCGCGCGAGACACATGCACGTGCAGGGCTCAGTCCTGCGTGGCATTTGATTGCGTGTACATATGCAAATTCTGTGCTCGTCCAAGGAGCTGTATCAACAAAGAACCAATTCTTGCATCGCACACAGGAAAGTTGTGTAATGGAAATAAAGCCCTGCGCGTTCGATAATTACGTTGGATTAGATCCCTGTGTTCTAATGTTGGCAACGTATATTAACAAACTGGCTGGGTTCTGGTTTGAAGGAAGGACAAGTAACCTTTCCATGGAGCATATGAAATCAGCTGGTACTGACTGATGATTCTCTTGGCCTGAAGGATGTGTTCAGGGGAAAAGGGCGTGCTGGTCCTTCCACACCGTAGCCTGGAAGGAGAGGAGGAGTAGTCTGGCCGTGGGATGAATCTCCCACGTAGATCTTAGCAAACACATTTTGTTTTCGTACACCTTCTTTTATTGTAGAACAGTTGGAGGAACCATGTTTTGTTACAAAGAGGAACGCTATAGTTAGTAAACAAGGAGTAGAATGTCTGAGGGGTGGAGGGAGTGGGTCATGCCTTGCATTACACTCTTCTTACACGTTTTGCTCCCTAAAACGTGGCTGTAATACTGAAGTCACAAAGCCGGTTAGGGAGTGAAGCCACTAAATAGGGTGAATAAACACTTCTGCTTGTCTCCAGGCAGAGTCAGAGACAAAACTGCACAAAAAAAGTGTTCACAGACTTCTATGGGTAACGGCTGTGTCCTTCTCTTCTGTCACGGCCATTGAGCCTCCTCTCTCTCCTTTGACCATTGGATCAACATCAAAGCCTTTTCCTTGCTCCTGAAGCTTGAAGCCATTTTAGGTACATTCTTTACATTCTGGGCCAAAGCAGGATCTTTTAGAAACTATTAATTCTTGGATGAAGATCAGTGTTGTCAGTTTCATTCCAATTTTTTGCTGAAATGGACATTAATCAAGAACCCTGATATCACCTTTCTGTACTTGCCTGAACTACTTTTGCAAATTGTTGATTCGCACACGTTACGCACAAGCTATACAAAGGCTCTTTGTAGCAAAGTCTGCTCAGGACCAGCACATTTATTTGTGTGGTTTATTTTCTTCTCAAGTATCTAAGGTTCCAATCAATAAAATAAACACAAGAATGTAAGTGGAGATGGAAAAGGGCAATTCTGTGGGTATATCTCAAAGCAGATAATGCTATTTTTAATATTGGATGTCCAGACCTGACCACTCCTGCTTCCTATCTCTCCTCCTCAGCTGCTTTTGTACTGGCAGCAGAGAATCTGATGCTTCTGAGGGCACACTGTGTATAGAATTTGCTGATTGCGCTGAGACATTTCATTGCTTGGCTGGCGCTGGTGGATGATCCACGTGCCGGAAACAAAGGGAGAGTAAAAGGACAGAGAAACCTTTAAAAGTGTTGCTAGATCGTAGTCTTGGTATTCTTAGAATAAGTTGGATAGAGATGGTTGTATAAGCTTTATTCAGCTGTTGAGTGAGATTGAAGCTCCTATTCTGTTTTGTCTGCATCCAGATGTCAAGATTTTAGATCCTGCTTGGTCTGCTGTCTTACAGAACTACCAGGGGAGCGTGGAGGAAGAAGTTGCAGCTCAGTCTGTGGGACTGGAGCAGGTAGCTTCTACCAGGACCAGGTCCAGCCGCTGCTCGCATAGCTGGAGGACGCTGGGCACCACATAGCTGCTCCCCTCCACAGGCTCAGCTCTGCAGCCCCCAGCACAACGGCAGAAGTTAATTTAAGGGAGATTGAGGGTAGGAAAAGTCTAGGAAGGCAAGTAACAATGATAGGACATAGTAGTCGTAACTGTTCAGAGTGGAATGGCCAGGAGGGAGAGTAGAAAACATGTCTCTAAAAGGTCAAATGTGAATTCAGACCCATGCACTGAAGAATTTCTCTTACAGAAAAAAGGAAGGCAATGCTGGTTTGTATCTGAAAGGTGACTGTGAAACCAGAGGTGCCGATGAGATATTTCTTGCATGCATGCTGGGGCCATATTTCCTGCACCATGGAGGAACATGAATAATGAGGTTTAATATTCTGGGTTATCTGAATACTCTTAGAACTGGAATTGGAGGAGAGATAATGAGGAGACTCCTTTGTAGACGTGATTCTACAGATTGTGTTTATAGGGGTGAATAAAAATAAATAAAAGCAGCAGAGATGGAAAAATTTCCTAATGCTCTTTCACCTTGCTTGAATCCATACTTGTCAGGGAAGGTAAGGCTTAAAGAGGAAACCCTCTGGAAAAGTCTGAGAGCTGCTACTTTAATCTTCACCTTCGGAGAAGTGTCAAATATCAAGAGCAGAGCGGGAGAGACTGAGTCTCTAATTAGTGAAGGAGGCAGGTAGGACGTGAATCGATTTGTTACGCTACTTCTTTGACCTGTGCTGGGTTCGAGAACAATAGACGAGCTGTAACATTCTTCAACAACAGCGCGGAGCTGTTGTGCAAGAGCAACTCAGAAACCTTTGGTCACAAACTGTTGCTGTAAATCTGTAATTTTTGTAATAGCACTTTTTGCTGCACGTATTTTAATTTTATTCATTTCTTCTTTGACTAGGAACTGGGTGACTTTCTCCTTTCACACCATGTTGGGGAAGTGCTGAAATCAATGCCTCTCTTCTGATAGCGCTATAGTACGAATCCAGTAACACTTGTGAGAAAGTGGAATAGCCTGGTTTTATCTACGATGCTGGCCATTATAAACCTGAAAAATAAGAAAAGTGGGGAAAGAAGATGAAGGGAGATAAGCAGAAGGATTTATTTTTATGTGTCCTGGATTTCCATTTAGGGTCAAACTTACTATGTAACAGTGTCTGTCATGGCTCCACGGTCCCAAATTTCACAGTGAAACATTATACTGTCACTGCGTAGTCCTTTGAAAGTCACCTTCAGAGAACGTGTTTAACAGTGCTAAGTGTTTAATGAATGCTTTCGAACCAGTGACATTTAATTTCAATACGGTACATTAAAATAATGCCATAAAAGCAACGTTCGTACTGTGACAGTTAACATCAAAAACTACTGGCTTACAAAAACGTGTGGGCTTGGGCATAAGTTAATCACTTGTCCCTCACAACAAACGATCAACCAACAGAGGAGCAAGAACAAGTGTCTCAACTTCTACTGAGAATTTAATCAAGATGTGCCACACAAACATATTGGAGGTCTCAAAAAAGAAAGGGCCAAGAGCTTTTATTTGCAAACAAAAGGTCCCTGGCACTTGGAATGTAATTCCTGGTGATCCTTTTAAACCCTTTTTTTCAGGGCAGGTCTGCTTTTCCTGGTGCCAGCAGCCCCTTTAAAAAGGGGTCAGACACTTAGCCTGAGTTTCAGACAAAAATCAGATCTCTGTTTGTGTAGGGTCCCTGTGTGGCCAAGAGGAAAAGACAGAGATGATCCATCACGCCCTGAGAGATGGCTTAGATAATCAAGATCTAGTGCCCTGGCTGATGAAGTGTCCTTTGTGAGCGCCTCTCCAGCATCACGGTCCAACGGCAACAGAATGGTCTTGGATCCTGCTCTGCCTTAGCTAAGCCAGGAGTGTGGAACGGCGTAACTGTAGGGTAAGGTTGTTCGGGCAAACACTGTTACCTGGGCTTCTTGCTTTGGAGGGCATTTCACCTGAGCCAAAGAAAACCAATTTTTATTTGGTACAAGAATGCTCAGACAGGGAAATGGCCTTGTTTATTTCTAGAGAATTAACACCTGCGTAACGAATAAAGTTGTAACTGTGGGACACGTCTGTAGATCACAGCCGCGTTGCTTTTCCTGAAAGGCCGTGCTGCTCCTCTTTGGCCAGATGCCTCAGTGTGCTTAAGAGCTTCAAGTCAGGGGTTTTTGTAAGGACTTGGGTTTTTTGACATAATGTTACCTGCTTATTTCTCCCCGCCTAGAACCATGCCTGTGCCTGCCGCTGTGTGAGATGTCTGACTGGGTCAGTGAGCAGTTCATGTCAGTTGAGGACGTGTCTATTATCTACAGACCTAGGGGGTTCCTTGCATGGTTTTGATATCTGAAAGTAGCAGGGAAAGTCTGACATGTGCATTTTCTGGAGAACTCATTTGTTTATTAAGCATCATCCTCTTTCATTTTATGGCCTTCTGTGTAGTAGAGTAGAAAATAATATACGTGTGTGTGTAAGAATATCCAGTCCTGCTCTGGGAAAAAAAAACCCTTCAGCCAAAGTAAGTATTTGACTCTTTTGCAAGACAATGTCTCGCATGATGTAATGTCAGGCACCTGGTACAGTCACATCACCATGGGGTTCAGCTTTTCTTCATGACTAACAAAAATTAGGCAACATTAAAAAAAAAACCCTGAAAGCCCAAAACCTGCAGACCAGATGGTTTTTGAGAACTGAATAAAGTGAGAGGTGAAGTCAGAATTTGACAAGAATGCTCAGGGAACAGATTAATCATCTCTCGTGTTCTCTGTTCAAAACAATTGTCTCTTTGCTTGTCTGTGGTGTCTGCGTTTGACTGAGACAGCAAACGTTCCCTGTCAGAGCAGCCCACCGTCCCCTGAGGAGAGCTGGTCTTTTCATTCAGACAGACGGAAGGTAGGGATAATACATTGAATTTTTTTGCATTTTAATGACAATGGTAAGTGTGATGTACCAAACTCTTCGGTGTAAATTAATTTTACAATCAAATTCTGAAAATGATAATCAAATTAATATTGATGATCAAATAATTATCTAATAATTATTTACATAGTTGAACCCTGATATAGGTTGATGCTCTGTGATATGAATATTTTAGTATCATAATTTGTGGCAGTTGTTTTCTCCGGACCTGACAGCCGGTTATTTTTGTGCACAAAGGGTATTAAGCAAAGAGAATTCTTAGCTCACATATCAGCGGGTGGGTATAACTAGTTCCTGACACACACACTGTGTATGTATATACATATATGTCATATATAAGCACAACATCGGACGCAAATATAAATATCTGAATTTTTATCTCCCTGATTTACATTATCTTGTAATACCTGGTGACTGCTTGATCTAGTGAAAACCTGGCAGGATATTTAGGCTGTTAACCCAAAAGGAAACTCCTGAGTTTTGTCAGTACTTTCAGGGCCATCAGCCCTCCGTCCACATCCTGGTTTGTGGGAAGAGAGGCCAGTTCCAACAGGTCTGGGTTTCACTTTTGGGCGAGAAAAGAGTTAGTAGTGCTGAGACTGCTCAGATAAGCCTGACCTTAATCGACACAGCGGAGTGTTAGTTTCTGCTCAGTGAAGGAGAAGCAGAGAGAGGCGATATTGCCAAGTACTTCCAAATCATGAAGAGTTAGTTTAGATTTTCTACAGATGACTTAAACCAAAAGACATACAGACCTCTGCAGTGAGGTGTGTCTTGTCTCAGTGGCCTCACATCAGATGTGAAAAGCAAGAAAAGGATCTTCTAGCTGCCAGGGTTCCTGTTCCCTGGGCCATTCCTCATGCACCACGGCTGCTAATGAAGCAGCGATCACCACGTAACGTCCCGACGGCTGCCTGGGCAATCCCGCTATGCCATAAGCACAGTCGCTGTCGAGGGGACAGACACGCCTGAGTGGGTTCTGCTTCTGACCCCTCCAACCCCTGCCGCTTTCCTGGGCACGCTGGATGGCTCAGCCTCCGATTACGAAGAACCTGGATTTGCTTGTTCTGCCTCCCTGGATTAAACAGGGGGTTTATTTCCATTCTCATTCTTCTCCTAAGGTTCCAAAATGTTTTATTTCTTAGCAATGTCGTTCTTGACGTTGTTGTCATTGATGAACTATTTGGTTCTTTTTGTATATAACTGTACTCCTGGTCCTGATTATGTCATGGAGCATTAGGTGCTCATGAAGAAGCAGATAAACATACTGGAAGCAGCAGCAGCAGCACATGCTCACCGTGCTACCCAGCCAACATTCCTCAACCCTGACCTGAGGACCACCTCTGGAGATAAGAGTCCCTCCTTATCAGCGAGTCCTCGCTTGCTCTGCCAAGACTGTTAGCAAAAAGGACAGTCAGAGCCAACAGTACAGTTTTGTACAGCAGCGGCTTGTTCACCAGAAACTGTTCCGTGATCACTGAAGTGATTTCATAGACACCACCAGAAAATTTATACTGTAACGTAGTTATGTTCCCATCTCACCTAGGGCTCGAACCCTGAAGAGCTGACAAACAATCAATTCTGCAACTCATTCCTTTCCTCAAGCCCTGGCCCTTACGTCACTGTTTCGATCTGGAGGGTGTTGTGAATCGCACACATACTAGCATGCGTTGTACACCAGTGGATGTCATCACCACGTTAAAGGTGACACCTTAGAACTGTGGAATATTTTCTGAAAATCAGACTTGATTGACTGCCTCTGCTCTTCCCTACTCTTGATGTAGGTAGTCACGTTGTAAAATCAAAAATATTCTTCATGTGAGTAATTATTTGCCCAAATCACAAACAATTTTTTCCTTCGCAGATAGTTGCATGGTAATTGCAGTCAAAAATCACTGTTGTATCGTCAGAGGGGTGGCAGACAGACCAGCCCTCTTCCAAGTCTTGGTCCTGCAGACTTGCTCGTCTGAACTTCAGTAGCAACAACAAATAAGGCTCTTCCAGTGACAAATCATCCTGACTAACCCTGCAGACAGCTCTTTCCAGAATGTTCATGAACAGATGAAAACCGAGGTGATAATTCCTCAGTGAATCAGTCTGTACTTTCCAGTCATGTTTGCTATCTTTTCCCTGGGATGACCTTAAAACACTTTATAATTTTATTTCATGTATCTGTCTGAGTATAAAACTATTCTCATGCATCATTTAACACTCCTCAACGGAGAAGGTTGATGTTTTGGCAGCGCTGGGTGTTGATGTCTTTATGGATGGAAAATTTTGGTTTTCTATTATATCAGTAACGCTACAAGATGTGACACTGGGATTTAGGGATCCAATCTCTTAGAAAACAATGGATGAGATCCAGCTCGGCTCTTGGTAAGCTTGGAGAGAAAGGCTGACACTTGTGGCATTTGCAAGTGCTATTTAGTTGTTTGAAGAATGAGAAAATCAACACTTCTAGCCTGGCTCCAACATACGTATTCATAAAATATCCGGATTCTCTTTATATTTTATTTTTAAAGTAAGACTGAAGTAAGCCTGAATTTTGAGACATCTTTCTCTTGGACTAGGATGATATGGAATATTTGTTTTTCCTGTTGTGGAATACTTGTGGTGTTACTGCCTCCACCTACAGTCTCACAACACAGAGAAATTCATCCCGATGATGCCTAACTCTGACAATCCCACGTTTGCTATGGGAACATGATGAACTATTCTCTGTTTTCCCCTGAAGCTTGTTAGAATTTACCTTGGAAGTTGTGGGAGAGCTTCAGGTTTGTACTTCTCTATACATGTTCTCTCCGTGTATCCTACAGAAGACGTTCATCCTGATTTGCTTTGGCAATTATCTTTGCCTTTCTCCTCTTCTGCATTCATTAATGTTTCCCTATACAGCAATCAGAGATTAGCTGATCAAACCGGCAGCCACCTTTCCACCCTCTGTGAACTAAAATCCTGTGGGATCTAATTTAAGGTACTACTAGAAGGCAGAAGTGGGGCTGTAGCTGTCCTGTGGGTCAGGGGACTCCACAGAGCCCGAGGTCAGGCAGCTTTGCGGGATACTTCTTCATGTTCCATGACACTTCGGGTCCCAAAGCAGTAAATCCCAAGTTTTTCCCACATGGGCGTTACAAAGGATGTCTTAATTTACCAGAACTAAGAAAATTCTTTTTTTATCTCTTTGTTTCCATCTTGAATAATATCTGGTTTAAAAATATTCCACTCAAATGTATGTTTTTAAATTTTGATTGGCCTTTTTAAAGTGATAGGCATCTGCTGTGGAGCACGTTGAGATGAACAGCGAAAGGTTTTCCTGCTAATTACAGTGTTAGCACTATTGTCTCATTAAAGATGGATTCCATGAACTTGGGAGGCAGGTAAATAAAGAGGTAGATTCTCCTTCTCCTGCGAAGGGAAGGTCAGAGGTGGGATAGCAAGGTTGGAAGTTGGCGGTTCACAGTTTAAAGCTCTGCGCTCAGACCACTACATACCATTTACATTGGCAGATACCAGTTCATTCAGCCCTCCAGAAATCTAATCGTTTTAGGATTTCCAGTGCCTAAGTTCACGGTAACATTAATTACCATGCAGAGGTCTGGCTATTTCAAGACAATCAAGAGATATGAAGAGAATTGGTGGAAGAGTGAATCAGGGGTCACAGTCTAGTTCAGGCTACAGCCAACCAGTGCTCAGTCTGATAAATGAGAACAAAATACAAAGCTTGAGAGGAGCCAAAAAATACCTTAATAAATAATTAGAGCTTGTATGTTTCGAGAGCCGGGTTTTCTTGGCAAGTCGTCATTTCTGAACAAACAAGATTGGTATTCACGTCTGCGTGATGCAATGCTGGGAGCCTGTTTGTCCTGCTGCACCAAGACCGTTCCTGATGCTCTGCGCCAGATGAACTTCCTCCGTGTGCTGGAGGTGGGCAGAAAGGTGGCGCATTCGCAAGAGGTGCCTCAGGTGCAAGATGGGTCTGTGCTCCAAAGGCATCGCTTGTACCATGAGTCTGTGGGACACTGCCAGGGGACATCGGCTTTGTAACCGATGGGGCGCTGGCTGGGTTTTGCGTGCGCTCCGGTGTTTGAGGGCGCTGAGCTTCTGCACCCATTGATGTCAGTGGGGGTTGCGTAGGTTCACAGCTGAAAAAACAAATACAACCACCACAAACACCGGGTCTGCAGGTCATAGCTTTCTGCAGGTAGGGTTTCCCGGTGCTGGTTCATGCTTACAGAGGAGCTTTGCCTCAGTGAGGGATTACTGGTGGCATCAGGAGCCAGGCAGCTCACTTGGGTGGTGGAGGGGAGCGCAGGCTCTGCCTTCCCACCCCCTGCAGCGGCAGGCAGGGCTGGGGGTGAGCAGCCAGAGCTGCCCCGGAGCAAGGGGTGGGGAGGGGGCTGTCTGCACCCTCCTCTGCATTTGCAGCCCAGGCAAACGCCCCTCTGATTCCCCCACTAGCCTTGAGGCGTGGGTTCCCACTGCTTCACCCCTCCCCTCCGTGCAGCACCTCCTGTCCCTCTGCTGCCAGGGGCACAAAACCGGTGGAAAACTAATGCTTTTGCCTGTTTTTTTTTTTTACAGAATTTTTGCAGTGACCTGTTCTCCCCTTTGGTTTCAAGAGGACGGGGCTGCTGTGCTGTCGCCTCTTTACCTTTGGGGACCTTGTGCCTCACTCCGCATTAAAAGGTTTGTCCTCTTTAAGACAGTACGTGCTGACACAGAATCACAGGTTCATCTGGTTGGAAGAGACCTTTAAGGTCATCAAGTCCAGCCGTTCCCCCTGCCCTGCCAGGGTCCCCGGACCATGTCCCTCAGCACCACATCTACGTGGCTCTTAAACACCTCCAGGGATGGGGACTCCACCACCTCCCTGGGCAGCCTCTTCCAATGCTTGACCACTCTCTCTGTAAAGAAGATTTTCCTGATATCTAAGCTAGATCTCCCCTGGCACAACTTGAGGCCATTTCCTCTCATCCTGTCACCTGTCACATGGGAGAAGAGACCGACCCCCAGCTCTCTACAACCTCCTGTCAGGGAGCTGTCGAGAGCAATAAGGTCTCCCCCAAGTCTCCTTTTCTCCAGACTAAACAACCCCAGGTCCCTCAGCTGCTCCTCCTAAGACTTGCTCTCCAGACCCTGCACCATCTTTGTTGCCCTTCTCTGAACCCGCTCCAGCACCTCAATGTCCTTGGAGTGAGGGGCCCAAAGGAATGCATAAAACCTGCTGTCAGTTGGTGCGGAGGTGTGACTGGGTTTGGGGAGAGCTGTAGGTATTGCCTCCTGCTGAACTCTGTGAAGAGGCCTGAGGTGCGCGAGTAAAACCCGCCAGGAAAAGTGCAATTGGTGGTGGGCTTTTACTGCTGCTGATGGTGGTGGGCTCTGATACACTGCATAGAGATCATGCTGCAGTGCTTGGGGGTATTAGGGCAGGACTGGGAAATGCTGGTGGGTCTGGGAGGAGAAGGAGAGCAGGCTTTCTGGAGCTGGGGTCATCTGGGATTCCTAGGGAGGAGCTTGCCAGCTGAACTGGAGAGTCCTGGTTCCTGCTGGTATGGCTCAGCCTTCCTAGGAAGACACTTCAATGTGTGTTTGATTAAGGAGAAAATGGGCAGAACAAGTGGAAAATAACAGTACATCCCAAAGAAAATTCCAGTGGGCAAGAGCTGTTAGTTGGCTCCGGCTGGAGAGGCTGGGCCGTCGTGAGGGCTCCGCTATGCAGAGGTAAGCGAAAGGGGTACAAGTGTGCACTTCAGGGTATGTGAAACTAAAGGGCAGCCCAGCTGCTAAAAAATTGAAGTTGATGTGTTTGCCTCTCCAAATGCAGCGTGTTTGCCAGAACTCTGCCGTTGGATTAAACTCAAAGCATATGTTCTCTGGCTGCAGGATTATCCCACCCTGGGCTGCGTCCATCCCTTCTGCTCTCCCCAGCAAAACAGCTGAAGCTCTGTAAACCAGCAGGGTCGCACATCTGATGTCCGGCAATCCTTGCACCGCTCTCAGTTCGCTTCTTAAACCTCCTTTTCTCCTTTGTCCACGTCTTTCCCTATCTAGATGCTTCCTGGTTTGTTAGTTGTTTTTCTTTCTGATGTCTGTATTTCTAGTGTCTTTTCCTGATTATTTGGCCCCTCTCTCGGTGCTGGGACGTGACTCTCACTTGTTCCAGGCACTTCCAGATAAGGTATCTTTGTGTGCTCACTTTTGCTGCCTTCATGTTTTGGAGAGGCTTCTTAGAAGCACCCCAAAATAAACCTCACTTTCTTCTTTCACTAGCACAAGAAGTCATCAGCGATAGGCTCCTGGTTTCCTGAGATCTCTTCTGTTTATACTGGTCAATACTTGTTCAGTGTCTCTCTGCTATTTTCAGTCTTACTCAGATGGTAAATGATTTGGATCAGAGATCTGTCTCTTTATTACAATTACTGAAAAACCAGGACAATTAAATCTTGGCTTGTCCTTAAGGCTCCTAGTGAATCCTAAGCTGTTGGTAACGCAATAATTGAGCAGAGTGAAATTCAGCTTCCTGTGCAGGGTGTTTGCTGCAGTCACTGTGAATCCCCCCAAAAGATCAGGATTTTCCAAAGAAAACATGCTGATGGCTTCAGGTTGTCCTCTAATCTCTGTAACTGGCATGAAGTCTAGGGCGGTTGAGAATCAAAATCCTCTTATCTTGGCTTTGTCTATGTTCTGCCGATGACCTGCCTAGTGAAGTAATCAGACAGGGCAGTCCCTTCGCGTCCTCCCACAACCATGTCCAGTGACTCCCTAAACCTCTCTCTGGGAGAGCCGGTTGGAAATGTTCGGGTGAAGATTTTCTTTTCAGAATGAATTTTCTGCTTTGTGGAAACCTACGAATGTTCTAGGAGGAGATCAGTTCCAATGAATTCATTAGCTTTAAAGTAATGTGGAGGGAAAAGGGAGAAAGTCCGTGGTCGTTCTAGCTGTTCCCAGGTGGAAGGCTCCAGGCTTTCCCCTGGGAAGTGATACTGGTTGCAGTACGGCGATTAAAGAGAATTTGCTGTTTACATTTAAGTGTTTATGCTGGTTTTGTTTGAGTCAGTTTTGATTTACGAAAATCTGAGACTTTGAATTTTTGTTTTGATTTTTTAATAAGAAAAAGTTTAGTTCTGCTGCTTAGTGGAGCAGTATGTTATGATTTCTACCGAACAGAGTGGCGGCAGTTCTATGGGTATATTTATTTATTACAGAAGCCAATTCCTGCCATGGCAAACTGTGACAGCGATTTTCTTCTCTATTCTTGTTTTCTGTTTTAATATCCTCAGACTGATGGGTCTCATCAGCACCTCCCTTCAAAAGCTGCCTTACCAAAGCTGCCCCGTTCCCAGCAGGTCTGTCTGTCTTGGCTTGGGTATGGCCACATTCACAGTGTCCTGACTTTGAGGATTGCCATCGCTGTAGCTACCAGCTTCAGTACAGGAGATCGCTTGTTCCTTACAGCCATCCTGAAGGAATGGCAGGAAACTGCAGCATAACTGGGAGCTGTTGCCATGTTATGACTGGCAGGTGCTGGCTGCTGTGATAGACAGTGTACAGCTTCGGTTGTGGGCGGGAGGTATGGTATTCATGTGACCCTCCTTCCCACGGTATTCATCACTTCTGGTCCAGGGATGGTTCAGATGCAAGCAGGGGAAAAAGAAATGCACAATTGGGAATTAATTATTACTAAATTTAAATTGATGGAGGGAAAATAATAAAAATTGGTATGAAAGACTTAGCAAGTATAAGTGCACTATTTAGGATGCCATTCTCACGCCGTTAGGTTTTTTCAGAATCCAATAGATTAACACCACCTCCTGAGCAGAAATACCTCAGAAAACAGTCATGGTCAGCAGGCTGCGTGTCTCAGCTCCAGAAGGGTTTGCTGTCATGCAGAAGTTCCAGGTTGTATCCTGGTAATTCCAGCGTGATCCAGATCCCCTGTACCACTTGGCAGATGGCTCAGAGTAGGATTCAGAACCGAGTGCTGTTGTACCAGCAGCGTGGCTGGTATTGGCTCTTGTGCATCCTGCATAGATATAAATTAGCCGTGGGTCTTGGGAGTGGGTTCCCTGTGGACTGATTGGCAGGGCCGGGATGTGAACTGCTGGGATCTGTCTGCAGGATGTGGAAAGAACCCCAAAAGCAGCAAAAAACTGAGAGGAGCAGTCATGAACATGGCCCAGAAAGGTGATGGAGAAAGGACTCCAAGATGCAAAGCACAAAGCAGAACTGGAAATGGTGTGTGAATAATCTGCTGGCTCTTTTCTCATTGTGTTGGGGAAACTTGACTTTACAAACCGAAGTGCACCGACGAAGTACCTGGTTTGTATTATCAATCTTGTCTCCATGTGGAAACAAGTCAGATCAAACGTCAAGATTTTTTATTCAAGTGCCATCCTGTTTTACTGCATCTTTTGAGATCTCTCATAACCATTTTCCTTTTCTTCGTTATAGATGATTAATTCACTAGGCAGTCAGCCGCCCTTGAATATCGCGGGGTTCTAAATGGCTTATTTTGCCAAAAAGTTTTTGTCACTGGATCAGAAAAGCTTGACTGGCTAGTAAGGAGGGAATTCTTCCTCAAAAATATTCCTTCTGGAAAAAAGGCGGAATTCCTGAGGAGTATTCTGACAGTTTGTACTTCCTGCTGAAGCGAGAACGGTAAGCGGCGCTTTGCCACTCCTGCCTTGTGAAGATGTTCTAAAAGACAGAAACAAATTTCAGTCCAATGAATATTTATGGGTTTTGGTAGGAAAGGAAATTTTATAACGCACAATATTACCGAAAAATTCAACTCTATAAATCAGCCTGTAACACCCCTACAGTAGGAATGTTACAGACTGATGTACTTCGGAGGTTTTTCTGGACTGTTATTCCTGAAACTGCCTGGAGAAAGGGAAGGACACTCTGATTTTTGTCAACATAATTATATGGGTCTCAAAGGATTTGCTCCTGTTTTCACCAGTCAGAAGGGAAGTAGAAGACTCATAACACACAACAAATAAACTCCACCTCGTGCCTTCAGAAGTCTGTCACAGATGAAGAAAGATAATGGGGGGAAAAAAAATCTCTCAAACAAAAGAATGAAAGTCATGTTTGGTCTTTTTGGCGAAAATGGGAGTGGAGCTGCTCTGATCGGGGCTGTAATAAGAGTCATTTCAGAGGGGAGGGGTGGCAGGAGGTGGGACATTCACTCTGCCAGATTTTGATTTAAACCTGAGCACAATGCTGAAGCACCTGTTGAGAGCTGAAAGCTTTTCTAGAGATTTTGGTGCTAATTGTCGCCTCGCAGCTGGAGGATTATGTGTAACCTGAGCATTTAGCACTGAAGTTCTTACAGCAGCCTTGACAAGTATTGAAGGGAAAGGTTCCTCTTTCTTCTACAGTTAATACCACAAAACGGTGCTTTATAAAGTTTGTCTTTAATCTTACCTTGCCGTGATGCCCCTTCAAGAAAGAGGACTACAGTCTGCATGTAAAGCCGCTGTAAAGGCGAGGATGTTGCTTTAACTTCAGAAGTAGCTGTAATTCTACTAAATACGTGCTGGGTTGGGTTTTTTCTCTGTTTTTTAAAAATACTTTCCATTGTATAAACATACTTAGTCTAAATTGATCCTCTGCTGCCTGGAATTGCTCAGCTAATAGAACCAATACGAGTTCATTTGATGCCTGTAAGACTTCATTCACTTCACCGAGCCAAGCTGGGGTCGGTGTATTGGAATATGACATGAGTTCATGCTTTTTGCCTTGTCACAAGAAAACAGAATGCCAGTTCCATGGTACCAGCCTTTTATCCATCATCTGAAGACGGGCAATGGAAAACATCACTAAAGTAGTTGTAATTGGATGACACACAGAAGGAAGAGCTGCAAGTCATGAAATTAGACTCTAAAAACCTTGTTCTCCTTCATTTACACATAACCTGAAGTACCTGTGGGAGTTTCTCAGCGTTTACATTAAAAATTGGTCATAGATAATGAATTAATTCAGTGCAGATTTGGGGTTCTTAATTTACTATTGCCTAGGCTCTTTAACAATAAATAAATAAATAACCTTTAAAAATTTATCCTACATGAGCACTGCAACCTGCGCTTGGAGAGCATTAGATATGAGCTACTTTACAAGCAAATCAAAGCAGTTGCATTCATTATCTGCTCTACTTTTCCATGATGTGATCAATCTGTATTAAAAAAAACCATTGTGGAAGCTCTGAGGAAAAATAAGGGAAGGGTATTGTTTCCTCCAAAGTTCTATCTTTAAAAGATATTGGGCACATGTACGCTGTGTAAATATTTCTTAGGAGTATGACAATTTTGGAGCTGTTTAAGACATTACAGCATTGGATTAAAATATTGGGAAATGGCATTAGACTACCTTGTCCCTCTTGATAACACCGGATTGTTCTCTGAAGTTGCTTTATCTCCTGTACCATGCAAAGGGTTTCAAATTTAGAACTCTGGCTAGTTCAGCTCCTGTCCCCAAAAATCTGACTTCTGGGAGTATTTGTAGTCATTTGGTTAAAACCAAGAACTACAAAAGCGGAACTTAAAACTTTCTTGTAAGTCAAAGAAGTAGTGTTGCATCTGTAACTCTTAACTCATTCTCCTAGCTTGAGCACTCTGCAATGTTATAGTTTTATTATTTTTCACCAAGGAAGGCATCCCAGCCTTCGCAGCATTGGCTAATACTGAACAATCTTATTTAGGGTCAGACCTAGTAATGAAGACACGATTTCTGCAGTGAGGAACTGGACGCTGACTTTATGAAACTCACTGATGGAGGAAGTAACACCTGAGAACGCTGAGTGTGGAAGGAAAAACTTCTGTGTCCTTCAGCTGTGCCTTCTGCAAAGGTAAGGTGCCAAACCCTCAACAGAAGTGAAAAAGTGAAGAGCTTATCTGGAATATTTCAGTGAAAGAACCTTGATTTCTGCAACTAACTTAGTGAGGTTTGGTTGTGTATGCTGTCCAGAAGAGTGGAATGCTTTACTTAGAACTGTCATCCGGTAAGATTCAAAAACTTCCTTGAAAATGCCAAAATTTCCTCGCTTGACTGATTTATCTTATTGCTTAGGTTCAGCAATTTCCAGTGGGTGACCTACAACCCGCTGAACGGATAGATGTACTTTCACTGTTCACAAAAAATGGACTGTTCTTCGGTGGGATAGCGATAAATCTAAAGGATAAAATCATTCCAGTGTGGTAATTCCATCGACTTGTATCGCTCTAGCTCAGCACGGTTGCAAATACCAATGTACTAAGACGAACCAGGCAAAAAGACACACACGCAACATTTTTAAAAGGCGCAGTCACTTGGGTTAAAAGCTGCTGGTCTATAGGCCTGGAAACACTTAGAACTTTCGTATTTTTGAACAATTGACTAACTCTGAAAAATTTTAAAAGGAGTGGTGAAAGGAAATCTTCTTGTTGAAGAAATGTAGAAGTACCATTTTTGGCAGGCCACTGGGGGTGATGTCATTCTGCAGAATGTGCTAAAGTCTGTTCTTTTACAGCAGGAACCGATTTCTGGAGGCAGGCAGAGTCTATGGGTACTCAGCATTGCTCTCAACTTTAGCCAGCCAAGATCTGCGCTTTTTTACACCTCGTTTGATGGTCATAAACCTTTAAATAGGGGACTCAAAGGCTTTCTTCGTGTATACACGCACAGCGATATGTGGATGTATCTCTCTAAGTTTGAAATCTTTTGCACACTCTCCATTGGGTGGGTTTATGTCTTGCCTGAAGAAGGGCTCATTGCTAGAGTGCAGTATTGGTTGCCTTCTGTCCTGGGTTCTGGCGGAGGAGGACACTAAAAGCAGAGTTGTGTTTGGGAAGGCAGGGCGAGCCTTCCCCCATCCCCCTATAGCGCCAATTCCTTGAGGTGACAATTCCTCGCCGTTTCTCCCCAGACACTTGCCAATACTCAGTCAACGTGATATCAGAGCAACTACAGTTCAGTGTACGGTGGCTTTTTCATGGGTGGAAATAGGTCTCGGCTCTGACCCACGCTGACCTGAGTGCAGACCTTTGGTACACTGCAAAGAGCTTTACTCTATCCAGAGCTGTGTGCTGTGAAAGGATTCAGTTCTGCTGAAATTATCCAAGAGGGAGCACGAATCCCTCTTCTACGGGAAAAACTGGAATCCACCGCCCAAGGAAATGTGAGCAGTGTGAAAACATCCCACCGGAATCGCTGCGTAAGGTAACGCACGTTTGCTGTGGGCAGGAAGCACACAGAGGGACTCTCTGCCTAACCCAGCCATGGGCAGTTGGAGTTCCCCTCTGGCTCCCTTGCAGGAGCGCGTCCGTGTGCTTTATCGCATCATGTAACCCACAGTCTTCCTCTCCAGTGTAGGACTAACCTGGTTGCCTGGGATTTAATCCTTCTAGGAGTCGTCTTTTAATTCTATAATGTACGGTATTTCAGGGGCAGAGACTGTGCCTTTTTTTTGTTATTCCTTTCATGAGTCATTTAGTTCATTTTTGGATGCTTGACAGATAAATGTGTTTGATTGCACCACGTGGTGGACCAGGTCTGTAGGAAAACAGCCTTTCAACTCCGTAATGAAGTCTGAAGTTTGATTTACTGTTTACTCACTCGGCAGCAGATGCCAGCCGGAATTCAGATCATTTAAACTCTATGAACTGACTAAGCCAAAGGCAACATGAAATCAAGTACCATCAGTGTACATCTCATAGTTCACACAATGTAACGCTGTCTAGATTTTCACCGTTAATGTTCCTGGACTAAACACGGAGCGCTGGGTAGAAGAAAACCTGGACAGTTTTCAGCTGGAAAATATTAATAGCACCTAAATGTTCTATAGAATAACACGTTAATGGTTGTCATTTTGCAGTAGTTCTTGTACACTCCATGTTTCCCAGTTGTTGAGCCCTACTGTAATTAATCTGAAAAAACCAAAAACTTTCTTTTTTCCCCCCACCCCATGTAATTTGTTCTTGTGTAGCCTTTGGAAAGCTGTGGTTGTGGAAACATAAATTAATTCCTGACAGAAATAATTGAGCTGACAGCTAAAAGAGATGCTCACTTTCTCAAGCTCTTAAACATAATAATTTTGTTTTATTTTTATTCTCCATTATTAATATTCCCATTGAGTGGTGCTGAGTCTAGCGCAGAAAGTTCTGCGCTGCTGGGATGGGGTTGGCCATGTCTGGGGGCATGATGCTCAGTCTAAACAGCAGGAGAAGTCCTGTATTTGTTTTCCTCCTCAGGGACCTGGCAGCGTAGTTCATGAAAGACATCATTCTCGGGCACATGATAAGCCAAGTAAGTTTGATCGAGTTGTGGCTTGTCATAGGAGCAACGAACCCCACAGTGTCCATGGATGCCTGGCCTGGTTCCTGTGGACTAATGCTGCAGTGACAAAAGTCTTTCCAAGGAATAGGTGTCTAGGTGCTGTTGCTCAGTTGCATTTGGACTTGCAAGACCACGAAGGGAGACCAAAGGTGCCCCCAGGAGACTGTAGAATTTGCCACTGCATTTTAGTCATTCTTTGGGAAGGTAAAAGAAATTGTTGTTAATGAGGATGATGGAAGCTGGAAACTATTTTTGTACAACTTTTAATACCTGATCCTAATCCAGCTCATGACACATGAAGATTTACAAAAATAACATGTTGTTTGTGAAAAGAAGGAAAAGTGTCAGTGATGCAAAAAAAGGAAGGAACAGGTCAGGGGGATGCTGGGCCTGTGGAAATCATGGATTACCAGAACGAGAACTTTGACAAATACAGAGTGAAGCAGAATGAAGCGTC
This sequence comes from Bucorvus abyssinicus, assembly GCA_009769605.1. Taxonomy (NCBI): domain Eukaryota; kingdom Metazoa; phylum Chordata; class Aves; order Bucerotiformes; family Bucorvidae; genus Bucorvus; species Bucorvus abyssinicus. The sequence continues at coordinate 2,460,547 of CM020039.1, read as the reverse complement.
CCAGGCGTGCAGCCCTCTCCTGCCGAGCCCTGCTCGGTGAACAGACGGCCGTGAAGCTCACAAAGCCAAGTTTTGAGATAGCAGTGCCAACACCTTTAGTTAAGTGGCCAGTTAAATACCAGTAGTGAGGGCTAAATACTGGGATCTTTGCTCTACGTGGTACTTGTTCGGCAAGAGCTACTGGGCTGGAGGACCGAACACAACTGAAGAGCGGTTCCATATGGGAGCTGTCTAACTGACTTCAGATAAAGGCACTGTCTGGGGACTCCAGAGCCTGAACTGCTGCTCAAACTGGACTTCTGGAATTTAACAAGAAGTCTGGGTAGCCACGAAAATGAACGGACGAACTGGTATTTTATTGTGACAAATATCTGCATAAAAGTGCCAGACTTACTCAGGCACTAAAAGCTTAAATAATGTGGTGCAGATGAAGGAGGTGATTTGTAGGGGATTGCTTTTTGGGGTTGTGTTTTTTGCTGATGACTTGTTGCGTTTCAAAGGACACAAGACATTAACAGCACTAAAACTGTTGCTTCTGAGAAAAGATAACGGGAATATCTGAAACTGACTTTGAAACCAGGAATCGGATATTTTCTGTTCTAACTGAAAGAACTCAGACCTCCAGATTTCAGCTCCGTTCTTGGACCAATAGTAGGTAATAACGTTCTGGCTATCAGAAGGCTTGTTCCAGAGACTTTGTGTTTAGTTCTGTTAGTCACGATCCCGAGCCCACGGAAGTAATTCTTCGTTCCTGTAAGTACTGCTGCTATTAGCCAAAATGTCACGAGGAAAAACATTTACCGGGTAATCTCAGAAGATTCAGATAACTCTCTTGCTCCTTATGATTGTTTATATTGTATGTCAAAATCCCCTGGAGACCGCTGGATACTTTATCTGTGCATGCACTCAACCTGCTCTTCACTTCTGCTTTCTAAGTCCATACGTGTTTCTTGCGGTTGTAAGAGCACAAGTCATGTAGACCACAGGTCATTGTGAGCCGCCCGGAAAATGTTCCCCATATGTCAAAGTGATTGTAAAGAAACAACCTGAGTTAAAGCACTCTGTCAGACCAGCGTTGGTCTGAAGTGTCTGGCGCGTTGCAACCGCACAAATGTCGGCTTAATGGCCAGGTCACTTCTCTAAGCATTGTGACCAAGTGGTTTCTAAGAAACTAACCCAGAAGGAGCAGGCAAAATGGTGTTTTCACTGAATAGAGTTTACAGTGTTCCAGCAGGGTTGGTACAGGCTTCTTGCTTAATGCTGGTGCCCTGATTTGCAGTTCCTGCCAGGACTTGGTCTCGTACGGTTTCTGACCACATCTGTTCAAAGCCAGAGGACCGGCTGGCAAAGAAGCAGAAATTCTTTCAACAGGCCTTTGGGTAAGAATCAGCTACTTTTAATTTACCATGGGATGAAAACATTTACGTGGCGTTACCACAGCACAGGTGATGCACCCTGAAGGTTCATAACCCGGGTTACCCTGTGCTGACTTGTTCACGTATCCGCGTTTTGACTTTATGGGAGATTCACACAATAAAGCAGCGGCTGTAATTAGCATGAACAACATGTTTATGTCACGTAAGGGAAACAAATCCTATTTTAAGAAAATTTCCTCTAGATTAAATATCATTACGGTGAAACACACAATTCTGCAACTTCCCCTGAATGCTTAGCGAACAGGATTTCTAATTAAACAAGCTTTGCTCGCCCCGTATTCCTCTTTGCATTACACGAACGGTTGGAGCAGAAAATGGTTATTAAAGCCAGGAGCGTGCCTAATAACTGGTGTGATAGAAAAGCAAATTGGTAGCTCAGTACCTTTTTAAAACAGCTGTAAAGTTTTTACTTGGTAGCAGAAGTCAATTGATTTTTTCCTTTCTTCCCTACTTCGCTTTTGGTCTGTAGTCCGAGGATATTTTTTTTTGTCCTGCCACAGCTGTCTGCAAAAGCGCCAGGTTCAGCAGCTCACACCTGTGTAAGCATTTGGGGTAGAATGGTGTGAATTAGCCAAAAGTGGCTCAGCTGAAGTGTTACACACCCAGGCGACTGAGGAGGGGGCTGCTCCCAGCGAGGGCTGCCTGCCATATCGACTCAGAATACTTCTAAAAATCTAGACCGCTAGTTTTTCACTGTCTTGTGTGAGTTCGGGGCTTTTTCTAGAGAACTGTGCGTGATTTTTATTATATTGTCTAATTAGGGCATCAGTGGAGCTCTCCGCCTTCTGTTCTTGAAGGCTTTTATATGTTCATGTATTGCACCAATACCAGATCATCAACAACCGTGAACCTGAAATAAAACCTGAACTTTCCAGAATGGGGTTGTCCATTTTTATCATTGCAAGCTCGATTTTCAGATGAATCCAAAAATTTCTTGACTTTTCGCTTGGACATGTCTCTGAGAAACCAAGCGTTGTCTGTGCTCTCTTGGGGCCACAGAAAATCGTGTCCCGCTGCAAAACCTGCTCAATCTGCAGAAAGAGTGTTTTGATTTCCAAATTTTTTATAAGTGTGACTTAAGAAACAAAATCGAATGGAAACAGAGGGAGCATGTTGCAAATTCATGGCTTAAGCATCTCAATTCTGTGGCCATTTCCAGGTTCTAGTTGTTATTTATTCCTCTGTAGCTGCAGAAATAGAACTGGTCTCTATCTGCTTTGCAGTCCAAGGCTTGGCTCTTCCCAAGAAGTAAGTTGCTAGAGGCGTGGAGCCTACAAGACATAACAAGAACCATCGAAGTCCTCTTCATTAGTAAGGACAACTCCGTGTATTCATATGGTAATGGGAGGGAAAGGCCAGGTGTCTTACTGGTGTGCGAGCACCTTTTTCTGGGACCTTCAAAACTAAAGCAAACTCTAGTGACACAAAGGCCAGAACACTGCGGGTGAGGACCCAAAACATAGTTGGAGAGGTTGTCATGTTCACCTAGAAGTTAAGAGAAACTTTCTGAATTAGAAGCTCTTCTCAGACTACAGTCCAGATGAGGAACATAGAGCTCCTTTAGGAAATGTAATCTGTCGCTAAGCTGGGATATTCGTAGTACGTTTAGTTCTCAGTCTGCTGGTTTTGACTGCGTGCATTTTTACGTTAGCAGCTCTGCGTACGAACTGCATCGCGGGAAAGTCAAAGTCCTCCTTTGGGGAGCAAAGCGTTTTGGTTCTCCCCCGGCTGGGATGCAGCGGAAGGGGTAGAGTTGAAGCAGGTAGCTTGTGCGAAAGGTCATTGTTACTTACTATATTTGAGCACCACCTTGGCCTCGGAATGAGAATTGCTCTTGGGGAGAATGGATGCTTTGGCAAAAGGAGGAAAACTGTTTTCTGGGATTAACAGCAACTGCTGCTGCTACTGTTATCTGGCTTTTGTACTTCTGCTGGCATAAATTACGGTCCTGCTTTATTTAATTCCCGTCAGCTAGTCTCACTGAATTCTGTCATGTAGTGGAGTCGTGTTATTTATGGCTGATAATGGTCAAATAGAACAATTCATTAAGTCCTGTATCAGTTGATTCCTTCTTATTTCCCTTTAACTCAGTCTTGTGTGTTCCTTTACCGCTGTCGTAAAGATCTCGTAACTGCCCCAAGCTGCTCATTTTTATATTACCTTACGTGTTACTGCAGACCTTATTTTTCCCTGCCTGATTTGGCTGGAAGTTTCATGGTGCATGGGAGAAACTTTACTGGTGGAAGCCCTGTCTCAGTCCTCCGTGGGTTTAGAGGGATAGGGCATGGCTCAGGAGCCCTTCTGGTAGATTCTAACTCCTGAACGTGACAGCCCGCAGGGATGCGTGATGTTGTATCCAACGGAGGGGTCGGATGTGATTTTATTGACACGTGGCTGGTTATCTTTGATTTATGTGGCTGGAGGGTCTCCAGTGAACTGTCATGGATAACTGTGAATGTTTTGTGGTAATAAAGCCAAGCCTGTTTCCAGGTTGGGTCACTAGTCAGCTAAGCTGGGACAGGCACCTGAGTGGGAAAAGCTTCTGGTTTTACAGGACTTTGTCTTAGTACGGTTTAGAAGTTATAGACCCAGTTTAGCAATTCACACTATTATTACGGAGCAAAATGTTCTATGTCAAAGAAAAAGCCAAACCAACAAAAAACCCCATCAAAAATAACCAAACCCCAAACTAAATAAACCGTAAATAAACTCTGCGAATTTGTACCCTGCGCAATGTCGCTGCCTTGCCTGCAGATGTGCGGAGGGCGAATCAGTTGTATAGGCTCCAGTCACTGCAGTGATTCATCCTGCCTTTCTTTTCTTTCTTTTCTCTCTTTTTACTTTTTCAACAAGAATATGGCACTTGCAGAATTCAAGGAGAAAAAAACACTTGGCTTTGGCAAGCATCATATGGGCAGAGAGTATAAGGTTCCCGAGGCAGCTGTGCCAGTGTGCTTCGGTCCTAACTGGCACCGTTTCCTGCCACCCCAGAGCTGAGCTCGGCTGAGAGAGACTGCCCGGCAGGATGCCTTGGACGGTGGTTCTGTGCCGTGCACAAATGGGGGCTCGAGTGAAACCAGCAGACTAATTTTAGTCCGTGATGTGAGGCGTTGAGCCGTGGGCTGCAGAAGGGGAGGATTAGTGTGTATTAGCTCATTGACAACCTGAGCCCGTTCTCCAGCTGGACTGTCCTGGCCACCTGCTGACTTGTTGATATGGTGAGAGATTAGGTTCTCTGGGTCCAATTCTGACATCATGTGCCCTGCTGTAACGTCAGTGGGTTTTGTAAAGTCCACTCCAGTCAGCTAATTTAAACTCAGCAAGGCCTAGATCTCTCTGCTCTTTATTATTTTAAGTAATACCCTAGCACATTTGTTGTTGCTTGTATAATTTTTTTTTCCTTCGAGTTTCTCTGCTTCCTAAGCCAGTCCGTATCTGCTAGTCTTGTTTTCCATACTACCACCCTCAAACAGCTTCCCGCGCTGTCTGTCTGCTGTGGACCTTTATCCTTCCAGTGATCTGGAATGTATCTACAATTCTGTGCCTATCTTCTTGGTAGTGCTCTTCCTCTGCCGTAAGAGTTTCATGGCAGTAGTTCAGAGACAAGATAGAACTGTTTTGTCCGTCCTCCAGAAAAGGAGAATATTGGTCGTGTGGGAGAGTTCTGGAAAGGATGCCATGAGCCACTTAGAAGCCAGCTACCTTATTTCACATCCTTTGACGCTCCGGGTCCCGAATGGAATTTGCCTGCCCCCAGGTGTCTGACATGCACTTTAAGCAAGTCCCAAGACTTGCTGGGAGCACAAGGGCAAGACTGGCCTCCTGGGTAAGCCACTAACCTGGAACGGCTTCATTTCCTCACTCCAGCGCAGATTTCCTCTGCAGTTTTGACCATATCCTTTAATTGCTCAAAGCCCGCATTTTCTTATCAGCGCGCTCTCTGGAGATAACGGTGTCCCCTTGCACCCAAAGGGCGCTGGAAATAGGCGCCTGCCAACTTGTTTGGCGGAACACACAAAGGCCTTGTTTGAGGACAGCTAAATCTTCGCATACCATCAACACTGCTGACTTGTCCGGCGTTTACAGAGGCACTCGGGTGGATTTTCCAGAAGTTAGTTACAACTTTTTCTTGATTGTTTAGTGGCAAGAAGAAAAGAAACATGTCAACCTAATATTATTCTCTAACCTAAAGGCTGCTTTTAAACTGCAGTAATGGCATTGTTACTCATTTCTATTTTTTCTTTAATTTAGAACAACTAATATTTGCTTATGTAGAATAGTATAATGGTTTAATTTGGTTTAATTTGCAAGCGGGCACTACTATATTAGACGGTACTTCCTAAGACACATTCCCATGTAAAGAATGGAAAATCCTCATTCTTGACCTGAATGAAATTGAGCTACCTGGATTGTTTTCCACTCTGGGTGAGCAAAGGGCTGGCCAGGCCTGTGAGGAGCTGGATGCGCGGGTGCCATCTAGTGCTCCACTAATCACCACGGTCACTGCAACCTCCCCCTTGCTGCAGCTCGTGTGGTGCCTCTTCTCAAAGGGCCTCCTTAGAAAAGCTTATTGCAAGTTCCGAAGGTCATGGATGGATGGTGAATGAGCTGACGAGAAGTGCTGAGGAACGGCGTGGAATAGAAAGATGAAACCGTTTTCCCCTAAACTTCACCAGGTTTGTGTGAATTGCTGTGAAATCCCGGACTTGAGTTGCGAGGAGAATATGTAACAGACGTGTGAGAAGTCATGACAGGTTGAATTTGAAGGATCTGATTCTTTACCTCATAACGTTGTTTGGAAATGAAGAAATTGGGTTACGGGCACTGATGCAAAAGCATCAGTGTGTGACTGAAAAGAGAATAAACCCATCCTGCTTCAGTTCGGATGAGCAGCAGGAGTTTGGGAGCTAACCCACGCTAGAGGAACCTCCTGAGTCTCCAGTACATTCTGGACTTCCAAGTTTTGCAACTGTGTTTTGGTTCTTCTGTCCATGAGCTCCATGAAAAAAAAAAAAAATCTACTGAATTGGGAAAATAAAAAAAAGTAACAGATTTGTCTCATTCTTTTTAAACTTCGAGCACATCAGGGGCTGATGTGAGTTTAGCAGCTGTTTAAATTTGCAGGCACTGCGTAACTTTTTTTTAAAAGCGAATGGCTAAATGTGATTTGATGGTACGGCATAAGAAGTTGGCGTTAAGCAATCAGAGATGCCCGTTTTGTTCTTTATCAGGATGTGATGGCGCTGATAGAACCGATTTCAATGAACTTTGACCTTTTAAAATTAATGATACTGCAGGTGATGCTGGTGCTGGGAGTGAAGCTGTGCATTTAAAGAAGAATCTTGTAAACAACTTCAAAAATATGGGCACACCCTTTTCTTCCTGTACGAAAAAAGTCAGGCTCTTCTTTTTGAAAGTGAATTAAAATGGAAGAAAATTCTGTAAGTACCTTTGACATCTCTTCAATGTATTTTTTTACCTCTTTCTAACAGAGTTTTTTTTATTTTTAAAAAAATACCACCCAAACCTGCTTTCCTCATGTCTAGTCAGTAAGTGGTCTCTGCAGCCACACTGACAGCCCCCCTCTGATCTGATACTACACGTTTCTGTGTCTGCTGTTTGACTGGGCTGCTTACGTGCTAGATTTTCTCCTTCTCATCCTCAAGGAAGTGGTTTCAAATAATGAAGAAAAGCCCTTTCTTAAGAGAACTGGTGACCAGCCCAATTAAAGAGGAGCCTCCCCTACCTCATCTTGGCAAGCAGGATGTTTTTCTGGCATAGAAGTTCTCCAGTCACGCCAAATAACCACTATGGGACTTCGAAGGCCCTAATGGCTTTTGAAAAAAATTTGGTATGTAAACCATTGAGGTACTGGAGCTGTTTCCCCAGTAGATCTGCGTGGAAGCAAAAGGCAACTGCTGCATTTTGACAGTCTTGAAGTCCTTTAATCTCGTGTCCTTCTTAGAAATTCCTTGTTACAGGATCTCAAAGTATCTTAAAAGCACCAGTGAATTAAGCCTGGCTGAATCCCACCTCGTATTAGCTTACCGAGTGATTACCACTGAATCACTTTCTGCAAATGCAAAATTAAAGTACTTGGATGAAAATGTATTTGGTGCAAGCCTGCCTTTTGTTCCATCCTACACGAGCTAGCACAGCAGGGGCACAATTCTGGACTCAGTCCCACAGCCCAGCTACTGCGTGGAAAGTTGTGCTGCCTCGATCAGTAGCGGTAATGGTGTTCATACTCAGATATCATGATGGAGCATCATCAAAATTAGTGGGAAGAGAATGAAATAATGCTTGTGAAGTAGTTTTGGCTTAAACTTCTACTGTAGAAGATCTTACAAACTTTAAAGTGAAGGCTGCTTATGTTCAGCGGTGATGAATAGATCACAGGGAGTTCTGATTTGTTTAACATCCTGCCCCCAGTGAACAGCCAGAATTCCTCATCTGTTCAAATCACTTGTGGCATTGCATAACCTTCAAGAAGGACACGGATACTGGTTTTGGATAACAATTCTTTTGGCCCAAGTCACTGAAAGTTATGAAAATCAAGGTTGAACCAAGGTTCAGTCTCATGAACAGACGTTCTCATCATAAGAAGGGAAGTGAAGGAAACACTGAATAAGTGAGGGCTTTGAGCGCTGCTCAACCAATTTACCTATTAACTGAGGTAAAAAAGATTCCATTTTTTAACATCCAACCTAAGGATGAGGTTGTCCTCAGTGCTATACCCTGGTGCCTGGGGCACTCGCTGTGTAGCTAAGAAAAGATAGTGTAGGTCTAATGAAGACTGTGGCACGGAGCTCTGCAAAGAAATCTCTTCTTCAGTCGGAGGAGAGCAGAGGAGCTCTTGACACTGGAGAAGGACTTGTCAGTAAAGTTCATTAAATGTAGTCTTCGAGCTGTATCATTAGGTCAGTCTGAGAACACGGCCTTGTGGAGAAGGAGAAGCAAGAACTGGATGTCAAGTGTATCGTGAACCTCTGTTCCTGTAGTAGTCCCCATTTTGGGGGCAAAATGTCATCAGGGCTAGACCAAAGGTGTATCCAAATTCCTTCACGTCATAGCAGCCAGCTCTCAAGAAGCCTTAATTGTGGCGGGTGGTTGGGTTGATGAACATCGCACCTCAGCACACGCCTAAGAAAGCTGCCCAAGGACATCTTGGGTTTGGGGTTTTTTTAATTTGCTCTCAGTAGTTTTTGGCGGAGAATGAAAACTGAGCTCTGGTAGATTTTCTTGCGCAAAGGACTGGTTAGGACGTTAGGTATGTGTGTCTTGTGTGTGTTGTTTAATGCTGAAAAGTCCCACGGCACTTTGTGGCAGCTGTTGAACCCTCATGAACTCTACACAACTACTAAGGGCAAGAACCAAAGATACCATAAAAGGGGAAATAACTACCTACCTTGAAATGCTGCAAGGTTTTATATTTATAGTCCTACTTCTTGAAGAAAAGGCCTGGTGGTTTGCTCACCCTCTGGGCTTTGCCGTTTGAGAGAATGCTGCTTATTTCAAAGCCTTACTGATGGTGGAGGAGGTGAAAACGTGGATGGAGCAGAGAATGCCATGGGCTCAGTACTAATTGTCTGCAGGTACTGGGGTTTATTTTTAATTCAAATGCTAATATCTTTAACAACATAGCATTCCTAGAACCACACCAGGGCATTGGCCGAGCACTGAGTTGGAGGAGAAATTGCCCTCATGGGGAGGTGAGAACAAGATGAGAGCTGCGCTGGGAAAGGACTCAAGGTAAAGTCAATGGCATAAAGCCAGTGCTAGATCATGGCAGTCAGCCCTAGCGGAATAAGATTAAAGTATGGGGGAGATCCCATATTTTAGACTGTTTAACTCCAGAGGGCGCTTACAGGAAGATGTGTCCTTGCAAGGGCGGCTGAAGTCAGTGAACGGGCCGCAGGGGAGCGGTGCCTGCCACACAAAAAGACTCATCGGTGACCTATTTACCACGTCTTGTTCTGAGCTTCCGCAGGTCGGCCGGTTCTTCCGCGTGTGTCCTGCGTACGCTGCTTGCTAATTTTCTTGAATTTAAAGGAAATAATCAGAGGTGCTGTCCTGAGAGTGCTCCCTAATTGCACTTGACCAGATGGTCCCTGCAGCCACAGACATTACCAAGCCCGGTGTTGTCTGCTTGCTCAGAAGGGTGTTTTTTCACTGTCAGTTCAGTTTGCTTTGGCTCGCTGATGAGTAGATATCTACGGAAAGCCGCGGTGACCGGCCAAAGGCCTATTTTTGTCCTGAATCAATATAGCTTTGCAAGTGCAGGTCCAGGATCAACAGAGATTCATGGAAACTTGTGCTGTGCGCCTCGCAGCGAGGGCTTTGTGCTCTCCAGAAATTGCTTTGTCTTTCTAACCTGTATGTTCTGCATAAAGCACAACCCAGTTAAGAGGGAAGGGGGGGGGGAATATTAAATCTGTGCAATATTTCTGGAACGAATGAGACGTTCTGGCACCTACAGTATATCCTTATTGAACTTTTCCCCACCTCAGCCCGAGCGCAGGTGTGCAGTCACGACGCGGCTACTACCAGATGGCTTTACATTTTCGGAGCTGTTAAAGAAGAATCCAGAATAACACAGGGAGAAAAGACATCCGTCCGCTTTCTTAGCTACAGAAAAAAGATTATGTGTTATGGCTGCCACTTTTTTCTGTTTTAATGCACAACTGCTTTAAGATAAAGGTGAAAGCTTACCCCAGTGGAGGAATGAACTGGCTCATCCTGTAAAGCACATAACTCTTGGGGTGAAGTTGGGAAAGCAACCCAGACATTCCGTGCTCCTTCCGTAATCACCAGCAGATAACTGTCCAGCCCGATTCATGCAGCCTGAGAAAGCAGGTTGGTTCAACCAGTCAGCTTCAAGACGTGGATCCCAAAGCATCTTCGAGGCAGCATTGCCTGCTCGTGGATGGAAATGGCACGGGCTGGCATGGGACTATCTACATTATTTATCTGTCTTGGTGCTGACACAGGAATTATTAATTACTCTAGATAAGGTGTGAGGTCTTACAGCACAGGACCTTGGTTTACCCAGTGAAGAGCAAATGCCTAGGGAAAAATATTGCAATATTATTTTAGGGATACTTTCCCCAAATTTCTCCCAAGAATTTGGAGTTCAGGAGCTGCTTCAGACAGACTGTACTTCAAAACCCTCTGAATGTCTTTCATTAACTTGTCTGATCTTCACTTGAACCTCTGTAAACTTTCAGCTTAGTGGCTTGTAGCAAAGTGTTCCACTGCTTAACTGTAGGTTGTGTGCTGTGAAACCGAGGAGCTGTGTGAAGTTCAGACATACCAGTACTGTTAACAGGAGCCTAAATTCCTGTTTCTGAGCGTGCTGCAAGAACTTTCTGGCGAGGTGAGAACCCCGGTGCTCTTTTTGCATGAGCTGTCTTTGGAGCCGTAAATGAAGCCTTCTGAGATTTTTGGTTTTGACCTACAGCCGTGCTGAGAGAACACTTACAAGAGTTAACCGTGGACCAACTGCTTTGTTAACCCTTTGTCCTGGTTTTGCTGCGATGGAATCACGCACCCCCATGGTCTGCAGGCCGTTAGCAGTTTGGAGTCAGAGCAGCTGCCCCGCGTTGGCCACAGGTGTATCCCAGACCATACACATCACCCTCGCTATAAAGGGGGAGGAGAGGGGGCTGCTTCTTCCTTGGGCTTCTGCTTGTGCGTAGGCTTCTCCTGCTCCTCCTCCACTTCTTCCTTCTCCTGAGGACTGCTTTCCTGTTGGCTGTGACCACCGTACGTTTGCTGGGCTGAGTATTGCTTTATCTACTTTATATTGGCGTTAGTTCGGTTGTTTCATTAAGTCTGTTTTCATTTCAACCCGTGGGTCTCCTCTCCGTTTCCTGAGCCCCTCTCTTGGCTGGAGAGGGGCCATGGGTGATGGAACAACTGCCATAGTTTAGCCCCGGATATGGGCTAAATGTAGACACCTTTATGCCTCCTTATAAGTGGAACAGGAAAAGAGTATGTTCCTCCCTCTTATACTTGGAATATGGGAAAAGCAAGAGAGCAGTTTCTCACCTGTGGAAGCTGCTCCACCTTGCACAAAACCATGAAGGCTCCCTGTACCGTGTGCAGGTAAAGTGACCGAGTCTCTGGTTTTGTGGCTGGGCTCGCATGTGAGGCGAGGTGGGTGCTGCAGATGCTGCTAGCAGCACCATTTGTGGCTAGTTACAAGGCTTGTTTGACTGCCTCGGGGGTACGATAGAGGGATTCCAAACTTTCTGCCACAGTTTCCTGTACAACTATTTTAATACTGTTCTACAGAAAGAAAGATGTGTGTGCCCAGTGGGAAGGGGAGCTGCAGCTGACTTCCTTTTGAAATAACGCAGTGAACCTCTGAGAACTCTTGGAAATTCGTTTTGTGATGTATTTTTCTAGTAGCGAGTTGAATATCCTCCCGTAATAATCTTTTCTCTCTCTGGAATAATTCACTGTAATATCTTTCTAAAAATATACTCAATTACCCCAGGAAAACCTGATCCTTAACATTTCAAGCTTATGTCACAGTGTATAGGATTATGTGCTGTGTTAATGTATTATGAGACAAACAACATTGGCTATGACAAATTTCAGAAATTTGAGACAGATTTAGCAATGAAATGGCTGATGCAATTCAGTGTAAAAAGAAAAAAATGTTGCACAGAATTATGCATGTGGGGTAACGATAATGCCACATTCACATGTCAAATGTGATCCTTACGATTTGAAAGCAAGATCTTGGAGGTGATGACAACGGTTCCATGTGAAGACCTGCTCAGTACCTGGCAACAAGGAGGGGAAGAAAGTAAAATGTTTGTTGTCAATTGGTGGTATTGGATTAGAAATAAGTCCATGACTTGCCTACTTCTTGAGTGCTATTTGTATCTCTAAAAGGATATAAAAGAAATTAAAATGTAATTTTAATTTAAGGGAAGGACAAAAAAGGTGTGAAAAAAATGGGTGAAACAGCTTCAGTATTAGAAATGAATAAGCTCTGCAGTCTGGAAGGAAATGAAATGGTGGCTATTGGCAGAGCCACTAGTGGCACGGAGGGGTTCAAGTGTTTATTGCTTCTAACATAAGAGCTATGGCCTATCATGTGAAGCTCACAGGGACCCATTGAAAATGGGAGAAAAGGAGGTCCTTCATGTGATGGGTAGATGTGTAGAACTTGACAAAGGACGTGGTGGGAGCTACAAGCTTAGAGATGTTTCAGGACAGACAGAGAAAGCTCATGAAAGAGAAGCCTATAGAGGATTGATAACTTGGGGTTGAAACTAGGTCGAGGAAGGGAAGTGTTGTATACTCACCTTGATTCCATTCCTTATTAGATATCCAGTTAAGTCAATGGTTTGAGATAGGCTGGATGGGCCTTGGAGCTGATTTAATGCGCAATCTTAGATGTGTTTCTCTTCTAGTTTCTGCTTGTATTGGCATGTACAGCTGTGTAAGTGGTGAGAAAACCCTTTCGGCTCCAGTCGAGTGATCATATCTGTGCAGGCAGAACAACTATTAGAAACATACCCAACAGCATCCTACCCTGTCTGCACCATGGGCCACCACGGGCGGACGGGTAAGAGAAACACATCTAGAAGAGATGCCTGTGGAGAAAAGGTCTTCCTCCTGCAGGTGTCACTTCCAGCTAGCCTTGTCAAGACCAGAGGAGGAAGGCCAGCTTTCATTGCTGGGTGTCTTTACCTTTGAACGATGGGTTCAGCACAGCAGCTGACGCTTCTGCTACAGCAGAACCTAAAGCCTTACAGTGGAGAGGAAATAAGAGCATTTTCTTGAGTCTCTTTGTCCTCCTTGCTCTGTGTCATGAGAGATTAATATTATCAGTGTTTTCTCAGTAATTCTGCTAAGCAACATTTCCAACAAAACTTAGTCTTGGCATTTCCTACAGATTTTGCCAGAACTGACTCAATATGGCTCGTGTTTCCTACAGTGGAACTTAGAGCATTGCTGGATTTTTTTTTTCTAGAGAATGTGAAATTAGTCAGGCAAGGGAAGGTTTTTAGAAAACAAAAAGATGAGACTTTTGATGTTTCTCAGTTGAATGTTTTGGCATGTCACCTGTGTAAAATTGCTTAGTCTCAAAGCCCAGGTTGTCTTCATCGCACGGCTTTATCGGGAACCGAACGTTCACTAGCTGGGCGTTCAACCTGGCATCATTTTAGTTCGTGAATGTGGCATCTACTTCTGTTATCAAAACGGTGATTATAAACCCAAAGTGGTCATGATGGAGGAAAGATAAGTCGAGAAAAACACTGAGAAGCAGGGCCAAGGCCATGCGTGAAGAGTGGGCTATAAAAAAGGGAGCTGTGAAACTGTAAATGGAAGAGCAAAGTTTAATATGAATTATATCCCTGGAGATTGAGCTACTCTAAAGAACAGAAGATACACAGTCCAGCCTCCTTTGCTTCGCCAGCACGTAGAGCTGGATCCAACCGCCACTGAAAAGCCACCAAACTGTTCGTATTCTTCGTCAGGGCTGTATTTATCAACCTTATCCTCATTTCTGCGCAAAATGAGGTGGGTTTGCAGTTTGTCGGGTTGGAGAGAAATGGCGATAGACCTGAGGGTACTGGTTGTCAGTGATGGGACGTCTGATTTTCAGTTGTTGCTTGGTTTTGTTTGCGTGGCTTTTTGGCTTTATTTTGGGTTTGTATTTTTGGCTTTTTGCTTTGTTTAAATTTCAACTTTAAGTTCATAGACTTTTCAAAACCGTTTTGGTGTTTCTGGAGAATCCTCGTTTGTTTTGCTGGGGGTGAGGGACACCATTTCCATTGGTATTCAGCCCTGTGTTAGTACTTTGACTCAAGTGTTTCTGCAGCTACTGCTTTGCTTCTTCCCTGGAACTGTGTTTCTGAAGTTGAGCTTTATAAGCTGATTGTTTTGATAAGTTTCACATCGAGTAAGGGAAAAGAATACCCAAGTTTTTCAAAAAGAAATAAAATTTGCTTCTGCCTTCTTGTCGCTGTGGTTCTGACAGCTTTTCCAAACTCTTCAGCAAAGCATCTTCAGCTGCACAATGCAGGAGGGAAAAGAAATCTGAATTCTTACACAACGCAGTTATCTTGTAGGGGAGTCTCTGCAGCATCGGAAGGAGTTGCTTTTTTCTTTTCCTCACAGTGGAATTCATCAAATTACTTCTCATAACTCTGCAATTCTTATTATTTGTCTCTGTTACTGGAGATCAGTGGGAACACTATGTTTCCTGGTGCCCAGCACTCAGGGTTTTCATGGAAAGAGGGCAAATGCTTTCATTTTTCCAATTTTTAAAGCTTTTTTGGACATAGAAGCTGGCAGAAATTGTCTTTTCTTTTCATATGAGTATTTGATTTGGCATGGAATGCTCTGGCTGGAATTGCTTTGTCTTAGAAGTATTCCTCCAAAGAGATATAAACATGTGATTTATTAATCACTGGTATTTTATTTTAAGAGATGAATTTCTGCCTTGCCTTATTCTTGTTCAGCATGTGGACAAGGTTTACATACTGTCACTGCTGAGGGTGGAATTAATATGATTAAGTACGGAATTAGCTCAGGCTTGGGTGGATTCTGAAGCTGGATGGATCCAGATGTTAACAGTAACTGGTATCTTAATAGCTCCAAAAGTTTGGAAGTGGATCCTGTTTGTATGTAGTTAGATTTTTAGTGAACTCTTGGAATCCCAGTGATGCAGAATAGTGAGAACGAGAGAAAATTCAGGGCCTGGTTCTTTGGTGCTAATTCATGGCAGCTTTGATCTGATGTGTGTAGTTAACAGATCGGGTGGCTGTCATGCTTCAGGAGGGGAGCGGATGCTTCTGGGGTTTTTTTTTTTAAACATTTAGGGTTATTCTTCTATCTGATTATTTCTGCGTAATATTCAATACATGGAAAGAGATCCCCCTCCGAGGTACTAAGGGCTGGGTTTCATTTGAGATTTTTCTCCTTTCTGGGTCAGTCTGTTAAGAGTCAGGTTAGCTCCTCTTATTCAATATGTTCAAATACTATGTGATCCAAACACTGTGTATCCAACTAGTCTTTAAGTGTTTGGATGGGATTTTCCTAGGATGATTCACTGCATTTAAAAAGAAATACGTATATGGGGAAATTTTAGGTGTCCCTAGCTTTCTACTCCAGTTACTGATTTCTGGCCCTGGGAGAAGCTGCTATAGGTCTTGCACACCTTTGGAACAAGATTTGGCTCTAGCTTAACAATGAAAGCTTAAATTTTGTGTTCTTAATCAGAAAGTTTAGGCATTGGCTTCCTGTAGCCGGTTAGCCTGATATCTTAGTGATAGCAAGTATTTGCTTCAAGCTCTACATCCTCCTCCTGGTGTGCACAGCCCTGGCAGAGCGCAGAGGAGCTCTTCTAGAGCAGCGCAGCAAGAGCTCTGCAGCCAGGCATCGATGTGTTCATCTGGGGGCTGCCAGTCGAAAACCAGAAAGAGGTTTCTCAGTGGCACTTCCAGTTAATCTTCTTTAGGAAGTGAACCAGTGCTCCAAAGCCCCCTCGCTAGTTTGAGGATCATGTGGGAAACAACAGGTGGTTCTGTGGACCAGCATTTTGTCGAGTACCTCTTGGTGCATTTTACATCAGTTGTTATATTTATATGATCTTGTACTCACGAAAAAAGGGAGTAAAAGGTATCTTTACGATTTGTTAAACAGTTCCAGGTACGCGGTGTGCAGGTAGAAACCTTTTGGTTTCCGTGCTTAGTGCTCAAGACTGGCACAGATCTGTGATTCAGGTTTTCCTGAAGCTCACCAAGGCAGCGCAGAGGAGGTGGAGGAAAAGCCACGTATTTACGTTGCCAAAGTGATAAGCCACATAACCCTGAGGGGAAGTTCTGGGGAAGGTTCACCTTCAATTCAGCTGGAATTTGGGGCCATCAGTTGAGCTTCGCCCACTTCCTGTTCCTACCCACCATGCTTTTATTCCGCTATTTTATGCTTTCCTTTGGATGGATTCTTCTTAATTACTGTTTTATGAATCGGCAGGTAAGATACAGCAGAAACATCCAGCTTTTATTAAAGTTCTTTCAGTTTTCTGTGTTTTCTTTTTTTTTCCCTCTTTTCTTTCCAGCACACCAGTCTTGATGGCAATTTCCCGATAGTTCATGCTAGGTTTAGCTGTCGGTGTGTTCCATTCCCTCAACCCTGCTCTGAGAAGGTTTTTTATTAAGAAAGTGTAAACAGGAAAACAAAAACTTTTGTCCAAGGTCAAAGCTGTGCTTTGTTTTGCTTGTGTTGTTGAGGCAGCAACATGTGCTGAAAAAGCCTAGTTCTTGATTATTGATTTCCTTCTCTGGTGACATCCTTTTATGGTCTGAAAGTACTCCCTGACTTGGGTTCTACTGGCTGTGGAAATAACACTTCTGTAGCTTGTATTATTAAAAAACACTGAGTTAAGCTAATGGAAGTGACTGGTATGTGTAATGTTTTTTCTTGCTGGCAGAGGCGTGCTGCGGACTTGGGCCTAAGAAAACTGTTGACCTGGACAGTCACTGACCAGCTTTCCTGAGGACTTAGAACAGGGTCTTTCATGACATTTTGGGTGTACCTCAAATTCTTGCCAAACCCTTTGGAACAGTTCAAAAGAGCGTTGATTGTGTGCAGTCCTCTGCAGTAGGAGGTGCCAAAAATATAAAGGTCTCTTAATATTTTCCACAATGTTGCAGAGCTATTAATGTAAATTACAAAAAGATTTTGTGATTATCAGGGCAAGCTACGAGTAGGGAAAATGTGGTGTAATCCGTATAAATCACTTGACTGAACCAGGCAAAATAAATCCAGTGGTGGTGAAGCTGAGTTCCTCTATCTGGCACCACAGCTGGCTCTTTACAATAAACATTTGATGGTTGGTGTTTGCCGTGGAACCCTCCTCACCTTTGTTCACATCCTTGGGATCTGTAGCTGTGCAGCGTTCTGAGTTTCTTGGCAGTATAAAAAGTACCCCGAACTAGAAATTGAAAAACAAAAGGGGAGTTGCCACAGAAACAGTTAAATATTTGACCCTGTTTACTGCCAGCTTAGATAAAAATCAGATTTATTTCCTTGTGAAGAAAAATTCTTCAACACATGATATGTGCACTGACAGTCGTAGGTTTATTGCAGCCCATTGGAATAAGGGATTTCACATGTGGTGCAGTGGAGGGAACACTTTAACCATTTGCTTCTGTTTGCCATCTGTTTTCTTTACCAGCTCGGTGCTCGTGTGAATTTCACAGCTGCGGATGCTATTTCCTCGGCCAAAGAGAACGCAGGCATCGCTGCCTCCTTCCATATGGCCACATTAGTTACAGCGGGGAGACGCAAGGTGTTCGCTCCCACCCTAGGTGCTCTCCACGGCGGCTGAGCAGGGCTCAGCCCCACCTTCCCTCAGACAGAAGACTCAGACTGGCAACGGGTTACTGCTACAGCGCGGGAGCCGTTGAAATAGCTGCTGTTTGTACATCCTTTGGCTTTTCCTCTGTGAAAACCTGCTCTTACAGATGTACGCCTGTCTTTCACCGCCATCTAGGCGGTTGGTTTAGGATCTTCCTAACACAAATACTAATTAAGAACTGAGGGCTTTGGTGTACGCGCTCTGTTAGATGGGAACGAGATCGGTTCCTGGGAGTGTTTCTGTGATCTGGTGCTGGTTCAGAGCTGGGTGCTCGGGTTTGCGCTCTGGTGAAGCAGTCTTTCCTTCCCCTGACGAGGGGGGACTTCATTCTCCTCTAAATAAGGACCTGTGCTAATTTCCATTCTGTTGCTGTATTATTCTTTTAATGATCAAATTGAATCAACTGACTTCAAATTAAAGGCACTGTTTGGCTTATTTGGGGTTTTTTTAGGATAAAAGGTTCTATACAAGTGTGACCGTTCTATTTTGGTTTGTGCATGCTTAGCTGTCTGGGGTCTCATTTGAGATCTGAACTCTCCGAAATACTGTTCCTTGCAGCAGCAGCAGCAGAAATGAAGGTGATGTCATTTTACAAAGCACCACCTTCAAGAGACAGCTTACGTGAGAGCCAAGAGAAACAGTGGCCTTTGCCCTTGGGACGACTACGGGTGCGTCTGCAGGCTCCCTTGGGCTGTGTCTGACTCCTTTCCTCTTTGCTGCTTACACCTGTCCAGGATTGAGTGGTGATACTTCCAAACACAGTCAGTGCATCATCTGTCAAGCTGCTCGGCAAAGAGAGGGTCAGTCTGTGTGTAAAATACTCAAGAGAATTGCTTTAATTTTCCTTTTAGCTAACTCCTGTCTCCCCAGTCATCCAAAGCTGCTCTCGTAACTTCCAAAGTTATCCACTGATGCCATACACACAGTTTTCAGTTTTCCTCTCTCTTACCTCATCCCAGCATCAAAACCAACTAATGGTAGCTGCATAGCACCTAGTGTGTGCCAATCATAACTAGTAAAATGTTTTCGTTACCATTGATAAAACCCCGTAGAATTCCTGTATTCGCATCTCTTTTGTTCCGAGCTGGTACCTGTAATGTCCTTAGGAAAACCTACAATAAACAAAGCACTGGTAGAGGATAAATGTGTTATCCTTTCAAAAGTTAGATAGCTTTCCCATCTGTTTTCTGTTCTTGAATCTTTGCACGTGATCCCGTGCCGTTGCCTGAGGAGCAGAATGAGTTGCCTGTTGAAGCTGTATCCTGCACAGTGCTGTTGCTTGACGAACGCCGCTACCCTGTGACACCGGCTGAAGGAGTCTGGCAGGGAATCAAGGCACTGAAACCGGCTCTAGTTTTCATGGAGGAAGTCTGAAGTATCAGATGAGGTTGATTAATGATATAACAAAGCATCAGTAGGTGAGCCACAGATGCTTCAGAGTTTTGTTTCAGAAAAGTGCTCGCAAATCTGACAAAAGATGACAGTTCCAGGACTGTCCAGGTCTCTTGGACATACAAAACTGTGTCATGAGGAGAACATTTTTCATGTGACTTTGGTTTCAAAGTAGTGAACCTTGCCTGTGATCCCACATAGACCCAACCGAGCAAACTGGTCTGCAGGTCATGGTCACCAACAGCTGTGAATCCAGAGTGGTGGGGACAGGGCAACAGAGGTGTCAGTGGGCAAAGCCCCTGCAAACCTCTCGTCATGTATAATGGTACCAAGCTGGTTAAAGCTAGCCAAGGGAAGCTGCAGTCAGAGCTGTAGTTATAACTTAGACTTTGATTTAGGAAAATAAGATTGTTAGAATCTTAATCTGGAGTTGCAGTAATCTCCACTGAGGAAGCGACTGTTCTACGAAGTCGTAGTTGTCGTTCTAGGCGGAGCGTAGCTGGCGTTTGTCAGGTGTTGCTGCGTGCAGGGTAGCACTACCCCATCTATCTCTGATGCTAGCTGACAATGACTGGTTTTGATTATGGCCTCAGTAACGCCATTCTGACTGTTCCAAAATACTGCGTGGCAGAGCGCTGTTTACCATCAGGGTTCCCAGCCCAGCGATGGGGTTTATCTCGCTGCTCTATCAGACTCTTCGCTGTCTGTGGTGGCCGTGCCCTGCTGGATGCAGGTGCGAGTCGGTGTTGAGTTTTCCGGTGAATTGCCTGGTTCTGCAGCCACCTCTCCATCTGGCTCAGCAGGCAGCCGCTGTTCAACAGGGTCCCGCGGCACGAACACCAGCATCTGACGGGCCAGGAGTGAGACTGGCAGAGCAGTGCTGGAACCGCAGAGCTCAGGACAGTGTGGATGGAGGTTGCTGTGTACAGGGAAAATTGCCCTTCCTCTCTCTCTCTGTCCGGCATTAACTTGTCTGTCATTTGTGTGTGCTGATGCTGGTGAAGGCTGTGTGTCTGTCTGTGGCAGAAGAACACAGGCTGAGCCTGGCAGCCAGGAGTGCGCTGACTGTCATCCTGTTGCACTGTCACTTGGTGACCTGGGGTTAATCACTCGACCTTCTCTTGCGAGTGAGCTGCAGCTGTCAAACTGGGCAGGAGCAATACTTCATCGGCCCCCCACACCTGACTCTGAGCGGAGCTCTTGTGGGGAAGCAGCTCAGGCAGAATATTCAGATCTATGATGAGTTACAAGAAAAACAGGTGAAGGTGTTCAGTCAACTTCCTGATAGTGTGTTAGGGAGCTGTTCACCCAAATGTCACAGTATCACAACGTTGTACCGTGTCCAGTTTTGGGCCCCTCACTTCAAGGACATTGAGGTGCTGGAGCGGGTTCAGAAACTGGTGCAGGCTCTGGAGAGCAAGTCTTAGGAGGAGTGGCTGAGGGACCTGGGGGTGTTTAGTCTGGAGGAGACTAGGGGGAGATCTTCTGGCTCTCTACAACTACCTGACGGGAGGTTGTAGAGAGCTGGGGGTCGGTCTCTTCTCCCATGTGACAGGTGACAGGATGAGAGGAAATAGCCCTAAGTTGTGCCAGGGGAGATCTAGGTTAGAAATCAGGAAAAATTTCTTTACAGAGAGGGTAGTCAAGCATTGGAAGAGGCTGCCCAGGGAGGTGCTGGAGTCCCCATCCCTGGAGGTGTTCAAAAGCCATGGGGAGGTGGTGCTGAGGGATGTGGTTTAGGGACCCTGGCAGGGCAGGGGGAACGGTTGGACTCGATCTTAGAGGTCTCTTCCAACCAGATGATTCTGTGTCTACTTATAAAATGTATGTTAAATGTTTGGTTTATTTTGCTAACTGCAATATTTTGAAAAGCAACATGAGGTTCTTTTCAAACTGTCTCTGAAAGGAGAAGGATGTCAAACAGAAAGCTACAAAGCCTTTCCATTTGACAGCTACATGTATGTCCCCTATTACAGCGTTTGAACTGTAATGGATCCTGGTATGAAAGATGATGTGTGTTATTTATAGGTATTTGAAATTAGTTACCCATGTGTGACAGGGGACGATGAATACCGAGGGCTTCAG
This sequence comes from Bucorvus abyssinicus, assembly GCA_009769605.1. Taxonomy (NCBI): domain Eukaryota; kingdom Metazoa; phylum Chordata; class Aves; order Bucerotiformes; family Bucorvidae; genus Bucorvus; species Bucorvus abyssinicus. Next base: position 2,439,247 of record CM020039.1, on the reverse strand, counting down.
GCCAATACAAGAATTCTCTGTAGTGTGAACGAAGGCTGCTTTGTTTTGGTTCCGAAGTATTTTTTTTGAATAATTGTGGTTTGGAAAACCAAGTGCACATTGAGTCCATCGCTGCCTTTCAACTGTGGCTTTGATTTTCAGATGAGAGCACAGCAACTGGCACGTGGACTCTGACATTTCAATGATCGAACAGTCCTTCCAGAGAGCTAAAATGCAAGAGGAAGACAACTTGAATGTAGGTCTGAAAGTTAAAGTGTACCTTGGGATGGAGACACGCTGCAAAACTGGAGTTAAGGCGCAAAATAATCAGTGTTCAAAATAAGGAGACCTGAAACCCTATTTGTTAATTAAGTTTGGATCCTCAGTGACCTTTAACGAAGGTCAGTGCATCAGTCTAGAAGTGCTTCCCCTTTAGCAAGCGTTGTCTCTGAAGTTGTATGTGGCGTTGCACGCTGGCGTGGTTTCTTACGGAGAGATTTTTTTACCTGGTACGTAATACTTGTTAACAGTCACATGATATCCACCCGGTTGGTAAGAGTGCAAGTCAGGGCTATCCCCTCCGGCAGGCTCCATTTAAACACTCCGCTCTGTGCCAAATTTCTAGGCATTTTTCTCTTCTAATGAATGCATGTGTTGGAGTGGAGACCTTTCCAGCCCTTCCCTCCCCTTCCCCCAGCTCGGCACCTACTTCAGTGCTGTGCGCTGCATGGGGGTTTTACTCTCATGCTGCTCTGAAGAGTTTCAGAAAACCTGTCAAAATGATTAAGAGTCTGAAATTCTATATTACATTAATGTTTTTAAAGCATTTTATTCAACAGACAATATAATGTGAAATATAACAAACGCTGGCCCTTACATAACGCTTCTTGAGGGGCTGCTGTCACTTTATTGAAAGCAAATATTTTGAGACGTGTGTCTCGCTCTGCAATGTGAGGGGAAAAAAATGAAATAGTCTGTGCTGGTGTCAAATCATTTTTTAATAAACTGAGAGCATTTATAGTTCTCAGTCTCCATTAGAAGGTTTTCCTGGGCAGGTCTGACCGTAAACTCACGCAGTTTATTTAAAAAGGACTTCAAGACCATCTGGGATTTTGCAGTTTGGGGTTTTAAAATATTTCGTTCCTTACTGTGATGAGCAAGAGACTTCTTTGGAAACGCTTCATGATGGCTAAGCTGGCAGGGCTGTCCAGCTCTTAAAGGGAAACTGATTCATTTAATAATTTTACCCAAGTGGGAAGAAAAACCATAGTATGGGTAAAGCAACAAAAGAATATTTAATGGCTTGGGCTGGGATAGGACATTGATGGATAAGGCGGGCAGTTCTGGAAGAAGAGTATGAGAGAGGGACTGAGATGATTTTTGGACTCTATTTATAATGGACTGTTTTCTTCCCTACGGATTTGGGGTTTTAACCTTTTAATGTGGGGTCACAGCTAAAGATGTTGAATGCCCAGAGACTCACTGTGGTGAGCTCTGTTTGGTTCCTTACGCTTTAACTCCAACTGAACAGAGACAATGAGAGGGTTTAGTTAATTTTGTTTGGCTTCCCGAAGACTGCGACAAATTCACGCGATGTCTGATGGTGGGTTTATGCCCCCTCTGTGTATCCTGTTCTAATGTGAACCGCATCTCAGCAGAAAAGGGTGGATGGGTTCTTAAGGCATTTTGCCCACCAAGTAGAACCAAACTACACCTGGTTTCCTTCCAGCACTTTCAACTCACCTGTTCCTGAAAGCCCCAGTGATGCCATTCCAACCTTCTATCAGCAATTTAGATAATTAAGCTAGAACTGTTGGATAATTTCTTACATGTCTAATCTGAACAGTTTGTGATGTTCAGTCCTCTTTCTTCTCATCCTACTCACTGAATTTTTTGTAGCAGCCCCACGATGTATCTGAAGACAGTTATCCTACCTACCTCCACCCCTGTCTCTAGACAGTATGATATCATAAATCCTTTTTCAGCTTGGCATCTCAAGGGAATTAAGTTTCTGGAAGTTCTGTGGAAAAGAGGAATTGAATAAGGGAAAGACGTGTGAATCGGTGCTCTTACACAAAGACACGTACGCAGACTGAATGTTACTGAGTCTGAGGTACCCTCTTGCCAGCGGGCTGGCTCGCATTCACTGGCTGCTCAGCCAGGGTAGGTGTTGCACATGCTGCCTGTCACCCAGACAGATAGGAAAGCAGCATGAGTGGGAGCTGGAGAGCTTGGAAGATGGGAGCGGGGGAAGGAAGGAAAGGGGATGCTGAAACAAGGACTATCTCAGAGAAAGTAAATGGTGAGATTGTTGTGGTGGAGGGAACAGGACTGGAGGAGAACAGAGTTTTTTAGTTTCAATGTTCACTGCACGGCTGATGTTAAGACTTGTTTTGAGCAGGCGTGGGAGTCTGGTACGCATCCGAGGACCCAAAATTCCTGAACTTTCCTTAAGGTCATTTTGTAGACTGAGCCAGTCTAATTATTTTATAATGGGATGTAAATTACTTGGAGAATGTATTGAACTGAGCATTCAGACTCACAAGTTTTGTTCCATGTTCTACTGCTGGAATGAGAAGAAAGAGATCTTTGTATCAGGATTTTCATGATTAAATTGGTGATAATCATCTGTAGTTTGAAATACAGGAGTGAAGAACACTATAGACATACTGAATTATCAGTCTGTATCTTTTATCAGAGGAGAGAAAAGTGTTGAATATCTTAGAGGCATTATATAAAGAAAAAGTCAGTGCAATTTGCCTAACAAAAAAAATACCACATCTCTACAACTGAGATCTTGGTACCTTGCTCTTGCATGAGATAACACGCCAATCTAAGCATTTCAGCAAGGATATGATTTATACTCAGGGGGGTTTTGTGCTGGGAAAGTATGGTGATCTGTAGAGGAAAAAATCAGACTTGTCATATGAACTTACTTCAGCGCACCAGTCGGTCAAGAGAAACATTAGAGAAGTGTGTGTGTGAAGGGCAGACGCGCTGCCAGGGTTTACTCACCGTGATTTTTGTTCGTCGGTCATTTCCATTGCACTTTCTGTTTTGATAGGATTTCTCATAAATGACTCCAAGCTCCAGTTTGGGTTTAGCCAGCAGGCTTAGCGTGCAGGTTGCCAGGGTGTCAAGAGCCGTGAGTATTGTCGTGCTGTTAGGACGCTGCTGCTTGCACCGCCTTTTGATGGTCCCTTTCAAAGTTCTCATGTAATCCACTGCGGCTTCTCCACCCTTTGTGCAGCAGGGATAGCAGGAGTTGTCGATTTACCATGCTAAATCCATGTGAGAAAGCTGGATACGCAGAGATTACTCTGCTTTGCTCAGGCAAAAGCAGGGCGGTTTTTTTATCTTGGGTTGGATTATTTTTTATTTCATGATTTTATGGCTTCTGAGGGAAGCATTCTGAAACACATTGAAATAAAGATTAACATCATTGGAAATGCAGAATGTGCTTGAGATCTTTGTAAGACTCTATAGGTGCCACTTTTCTGGATTGACCAGGTCAGATGCAAAGAGTTTTCATTTGAAGAAAGTTCCTGAGTTTGTAGAAGCTGGGGGAAACACAGTGATGGCTGAAAAGCAGCAAATGAGGCATTCCTGAGCTGTACATAGACAGTCTTCAAAGTGATGTTTCCACAAAAACTTCTGGAAAGATTTTTTTTTTTTAAATAAAACAGTCTACATGACTCTGTGGAAATAATGACCCATAGGTTTGGGCCAGAGCAGACTGATAGTGGAAGGGTGGAAAAAGCGTAGGAAACTTTCTTCATGTTAAATTGTGTGGCCTGTTAAATAGCAGATGTACCTGCTGGAAACAGCTCTGCGAGGAGATCTGCAGTCAGGAATCAAACTCAAGGAGTATTTCCTTCCAAGGCAGAAGATTTTCCCGAATGGCTGGGTAGGAGCCCCAGTGTGGCTGAGCGGTGTGTAACCGAGAGGTACTCGCCTTGTGCTAGCGCAACCCCTTCCACCAGTGAACCAAAGTATTTATAAGTAGGTAATGAAACCTGCAAAATTTTCTGCCACAGACAGCAAAAGAATGTACAAAATGTTTCTAAATCATTTTGGCAAACGATCCCAAGCAACCGAACCGTGGTGAGCGGTGACATGGCCGAGGGCAGCAGCCAGGCTTCGTTGTTCCGAGTTTTCCATTGAAACCACGCTCCTGAAGTAGGATGTTAAACTTCATTCTGGACTACAGGAAGTAGAGTGTGAGTCCCTTTATAGGGAAGAGCTGCAGATGAGCCGAACAAATGAAGTTACCTGGAATTTGGCCAGAAGAGGGAAAAGGCTTTCTGTGGATTTTTGCAGAGCTGTGGCCCAGTTCGCGAAGGGAGAGCCCAAGTCGGGGGTTAATGGTCTCCTGCCCTAGAGCTTCCCGGTTTAATCGGGGAGTGTGTGATGAGACCTCTTTCCCGTTGTTTTAACAGAGCCTTAGTGAAATGTCTGTCCTGCATTGTGCTCGCCGAGGGCGAGATGGTTGGTCAGAGCATGGAGGTGACGCGGGCTGTGCAACCGGCAGCGGGTGTGCTCATGGAGTGATTCAGGAGCTTGTGATCCAGTGGGCAGCGAGCACTGGAAAGACTGAGAGTCTGGGTAGAAACATCAGCTGTTACGCCAAGAAGTGCTGCTGTTCGCTGGTAGTCGTTCACACGCTTGCTCTCCTCTCCTGTTCCTGCTTCTCTTTCCCTTGGCCACCAGTTAGTACAGGCTGGATGCGGGGTGGGCAGGCTTTTGGTCTTGGCTGTTGAAACTGTCCTTTACTTTTCCCTTTCTGTCCTTGGCTTACTGTATGTATATACCTGCCCACCAATTCATGGTGGCGGTTAAAGGCTAGTTAAACAGCATTATTGTGTTTTGGATGTGAAAAAGTAAACTTCATTGAAAACAAATTGTGTTTTGAATAGAGAACTGTTTTCACATGGCAATGCTGGAAGATGCTGTCTTTTTCTTGAAAGTGGTTATTAATGACAATAAAAATCTGAGGGTTTTGGTCCCATAAGAATGTTGCTCATTAAGAGCAAAGTTTAAGGTGTTTCTGTACCTTGTAGTAAACCAAAGGGCATTGTGTAATTCAAGTGTGGGGACTGAGGGGAGGCACAAAGCTAAATTCAACTAAATTCTGGCATTACGTGTCTGAGAGAATGTATCAGAGAATAAAAGTGATGCTGTAAACCCATGACTTTTCGAACTCTACTAGTCGGTATTTGCTTGCCCAGATACTTCAGTCCCCCAGATACGGGTTCCAGGATCCGATTGTAGTGGTTGCTCAAGAACAAGGTTTAATTCTCACTTTGACTCGGTGTGATTTCACTGACTTCACTGAGATTTGTTACTGGTTGGTGGTTATTTCGGATCTGCTCTACAACCAGTGGACTCGTGGAGGCTGAAGGGGTAAGGTGGCAATTGCGGTATGACCTCTCCGGTTGAATAATCTTACTTATTGAGTTGGAGAAGGGCAAGAGTGTTCCATTCCCCTGAAGTGATGAACTTAATGTGACAGAAAAAAGATAGTGGCTGTTCTTTCCTGTTCCTCGCTGTGGGGAACAAAATGAAACTCCAGCCCCTAAGTCTTATTGTTAATAGTCTGAACCCAAGAGGGGGAAAAACAAGCTGTGTCTTAAGGATGATGCACCTTTCCAGCAATGCATGTTTTTCTCCTTTCCCATTAATAAACGTCTGCTCTGCTGTGAGGCTTTTCTCTGAGCATTTGGAAACCTTTTAATGCCCTTAAAAGTGCAGATTTTGGGATCCTCGCACCTGTTTTGCCTTTGGCACTGGGCGGTGGGTAATGAGGTTACCTAATGTGTTGACTGTTGGCTCCGAGCTCTTTAACCATCCAGCGGCGTGCCTTTCCTGCTCTTGTTTGGGGCTCTTTGGTGGGCACAGGGGAGAGATGACGTGTAAGGAGTCCTTTCTTCTGCCAGCCTTTGTGTTACTGCGTTTGGTGGTGTTTTGGGCTGAGTTTTTGATATATCGTAAATAGAAGGACAGATGTGTACAAAAAGGTGCTTGGCTTGGATTTGACGTGCTGCAGGGATTTTGTGGGAGCTGAGGTGCTCCAGGTCTCATTTTTCCTACCAGTAGAAAACCTTGCTCTTGGAGACAGTTCAGCTCCCTGGTGGAAGTGGTCATAGCTGCTTCTCTGACAGCTGTGGGAACTGGCTGCACAACGATGGGAAGGGAGAGAGTGAGCTCTCCACCTCCTTTCCACCCAGATCTAGTAAATATGGTAACAACCACCTATTTTTAAAACACCTTTTTACTGAGCGATCACATCTTAGTCGTTAATGAATTGGTTTTATTATTATTTTATTTTGCACATGCTTACTACACTCAAGTCCTATAGCCAGGTTTTCTTAGGTGCTGCACCTGAAGGCGGTAGATGATAAGGCCTGCAAAACAAACCTTGTTATTTTAAAGTCCTGTCTCATTCCTACAAACCTGGCAGCAGCTCACATGCCCATCTGTCATGCTATCCAGATGGGCTCCGTCTGTTTGCTTGTAGTCACCTGTCCCATATCGATGTGTTATTTTTGTGACTGACGTTGCAAGTACAAAGAACCTACTTCAGGGTTGTCTACCTGGCACAACTTCCTCTAGAACTTATTGTCTTGGCTTAGTCCAGTCATGAAACCACAAATGGGGGTGAAAGGAATCAGAACAAACCACAAAAGCAACACAGTCTGTTGTGTAAATCCCAGGTACGCTCCGACCTCTCCCAGATTCTAATTTCCTCTGATTTGGGATGTAACAGAACTAGAAAATCTTTAATGAGTGTGGCAGAATGGAGGAGAGCTGGAGTAGCCTCAGACTGCCCAGACTGGGGAAAATGGTTGGAGGGAATGCAGGGAGGGGGGTGTTACAGGCAAGAAGGAAATTAATATTCCCTGTTGGTTTTCTTCACAATACAAGAGTTAGGGGACATGCAATAAAATTAATAGGTAAGTTGTTAAGACAAACAAAAAAGTGCTTTTTAGACAACTTATTTGAGAAATTCCTGAAATGAGACAATGACAATTTTTTTCAATAGAACAAGTAAAAGCAATGGAAAAGTTGAGCTGTCTCTGATTAATGTACCTATAAAATATGTAGCAGAGTGTGGGTATGTCCAGGTTGTCCTTATGTGCTGGTGTTAATTCAGCTCAAGGTTTCCCTGTTTTTGAAGCTGGGGTACGCAACAGTCCTGCTAGGTGGCCTGAAAATGTTTAGGAGGAAATGAAGAATACAAGAGAAAACTGTGTGTGGAAAGATAGGAAGAACTCTAGGATGGGGGGTGGTTCCTTCCTGTTGGGGTTCAGAAAGTTCCTGTTGAAGAAACAAAGGTTTTTTGACAAATTATCTCAAAGGTCTCACAAAGGATCGGTTTTTAGACTTCTAGTCATAGAAGTTTAACTTCTTGAACTTAATTTCACACTTCAGCAGCATAACTGGAAGCAGAGTTGGGCTTTATCTGTATTTCATAATAGGAGCATATTTCTCAAACAAGACAGCAATTATTTTTTTTTAAAGGTTCTGCAAGATACGTGAAAAGGCCTGGAAAGGAACCAACTCTGTGGAAGGTTTTGCGGTTGTTCAACTGCTCTGAATTTCTCTTGCCCAGTGCAGCATTCAGACCCCTGATCCTTCTAGGTGAGGTTTGGAGCTTTGATTTTTGTGCCACCCTATAGCAAAATATTACTGTACTTCAGATTTGGTGAGAAGTGTAGGGAAAATTAAATCCATATGCTACCCCTGAGGCAGACCTGTATCCCCCCAGTTACCCTAAGCCCCTGAATTTCATAAACCACTTTTTTCTTGTTAAAATTAATACCACATTTAAGTTAGATAAGGTTGCATGTTATTTAGTCCCCAGTGAAGATGTCGGAATTGAAATGATTTGCTGCGGAAATAGAATTGTAGTGAGAGAATAACTGCTTGTTATTGCAGAATGGTGAGGTGAGGCAGCTGATGTGGAGATATAACATGGAGATATGTATATGGAGAGAGAACCCATACCTCTTTGATGCTGTTGATGCTTTATTCTGGATGGGCTCCCTAATTTTTAATGCTTTCATTTTTAAATACATTTTACCGGTTATTTTACTGAGAAAAGGGTGTGATTGTCTCGAATGAATGAGTTTGGTGTCCATGGGAAGTGCTTGGTGGATACTGTGGTTTAAGCTGCAGCAGGATTGCTGCTCTCCCTGCCAGCTTGGCCTGGGAAGGCCACCTGTAGAGCTGGAGAGAATCCACGCAAGGGATTCCTTACCAATGTTAGATGTAATTAGACACAGAGGTGGCTCTGTTATTAGGAGGGGGCACACTGATTCCTGCTCCTCTTAATGGAGTCGTTAATGACTCCTTTCTCCGATTGCTTTATCTTGGGCATGGAGGCTTTGTCTAGGTACAAATGAGCTTTGGGGGTTTTTAAGCCCTTGCTTAGGATTCCCAGACAGCTCCGTCCTGGTTGCTGGAGGTCTGGGAATCGTGGATGTGCTCCCTGTGCATGCAGATCACTTCTGCAGGCTCTGTACAGTGAGCCCTGCACTCTTGGCAGGTATCAGCCCCATTCCATGTGGGCTAAAAGACAAATGCGCGCTTGCCTGTAAGGTTGGTGCATCCTGGAGCTCGGGTCTTGCTGTACGTGTGTGCATTTCCCCTTTGAGGGGCGGGGGAGAAGCACAAGTGAGACTGTCATCAGCCTGCGAGATGGGATCACTTTTATGTCTGACTCCCTGCATTCTGACAACACGTTTCGGGCTCCTGCGCCTTCCTCCGTACCTGTGGTCTGTTTACAACATGGGCTCTGTAGAGAAGGTCTGGTCCTCAGGAGAGACACGATGCCTAGCACAAGGAAGGGAGAGTAGAGGGCAAGTCTAGATCTCAGCTGGGCCCCCTGGGAAATTTTGTACTGTAAAGTAGTAAAGACTGTCAGGTGATGATACTTTAGGCTGAATTTTTTTGAACTGGAGACCTAAAGGTGAAGTCGTCTGTATTGCATTACCCAGCCCTGTGCTGTCCAGACACTCCTCACTTTCCCTGCCCTGACAGATCACCACTGGATAGCACTGGAGCAGCACGCTCTGTGTCGTGGGAAGACGGCTGCTTTGCCCACTGCAGACCTGCGCGTGCGGCTTTGGGAAGCTGGCGTTGGGATGCTCTTCTTCATGAGCTGCCACTAATCCTGAAGGATTTCAGAGGCACTTATTGTGTTCAAGAGGGAAAATTCATTCCTTCATTTGAATGCTGTGGTGTTTGCAACTGTTTAATTCCCAAGAAACAGTAAGAATGTGGACTAGCGTTTTTCACAGGTACAATATTGAGAGCACAAATAACTGCCAATCCCATGTAGCCAACGGCTGTTCAGAGTCAAACTAGTGCTTATCTTTGAGGAATGTCGAGATCGTTTCTTCTTATTCCTTCTCTTTTTCCCGTTGCGTGTTCTCGCGTTTCCTTCATCACCCATTTTGCTTCTTGCTGTGCCATCTTCCTGTCCTCTTTTTGACAGATCTTGTACTTACAGGGTAGGTTGTGTTCTGGTGCGTGAATCTTCAGCTGACTTCTCTTGTCTATTGGTCTGGCAGTGTCAGCATTTAAAAACTGCTGCTCCATCTCATCTGTTAGTTTAAACAAATTTAATGGAGTGTTTTTCATTTTTTAATTGAGTGGGTTTGCTCCACTGAAGAGCATGACCAAATGACAACTTGGAGTAATACTCCTAGGTTTTTTCCACATACATAGCTTAAATATTTTATGGTTGGTTACCTCTCTTTCAGGTAATGGTCCTCTAACGTAAAGCCCAGACTTTACTAATGGAAAGATGGTGCAAAGAAAATTTTGAAGGTGATCCCTTAGTTTCTCCCCTCAGATTGAGCCATCTTTCAGTTCTACTAGTCACATGCACAGGGCCATTGCTTCTGATAAAGTGGAATTTTGATTGGAAAAGTCTGACCCACAGAATGCTCTTGCCTAACTACACCTGCACAAGTCCAGGAGTAGCCAAGTTCTCTTTCCCGTAATTTCTGAATAACTGCGAAACACATAAATTCCTGGCCTTGACCTTTTTGTGCATTCCATACAATTTTGGCATAGGAACACGGTTGCCTCAAGCCCAGACTTGTTGCAGTGTAGCAGATCGTGGGCAGGAGAACGATGCAAATGTTCTGTGCACTTGCACATTTATATCCATTTCTTCAGGGACCATAAAGCAGGATTTTCTACGGTTTAATATATGACTTAACTTTTTCCCGTAAGCATGTAATTTCAGGGCCATTTGTCTCAGGTGGTTATTCATGTCTCCGAACATGTGTAGTTGGATGGAATCTTGTTAACATTGGCCCTCGGGTTTAAAGTCTGGAACTGCTACACGTAAGGCTTGAGCAGAGGGAGAGTATGCAGGATGTAACAGAGACGAGTGGAGCCTCAGTCCTGCATCCAGTTCCTTAGCAAGTAAGAGACATTTTTTAATTCATGAAACTGGGAGATGAAGACAGTTCAACCTGCATGTTATCTAAACAAGAATTAAGTTTTCAGTGAAACGGAGTTAGACCGGTGAAAGACAATTTCAACAACACATGCTGAATGTTAAAACGGTGACTCCAAATGTTTGGCTGGGTGAGATGCTAATTCTTGACTTGCTTACATTAAAGAGGCCAAACCCTTTGAAATTCAAATATTGAAGAGTAGCTGGAGCAAGGTGTTTGGGGTCTCTTTTCTTTTTCCTTTGAAGGAAATAGCAGAGGTATTTACAAAAAATATGCTGGGATGCTTGGGACGAGTTATTAAGTTTTGCCTTGAAAAATGCAACTTAGGACTTTGACCCTTTAAAAAATGAAGCGGTGAGGGGGATTTGCTGTATCTTAACCTACCTCCCAACACCGTAAGGAAACCTAGTTGCTGAACTATGAACAAAATTGCTACGTGCGTATCTGCAGCTCTAAGGGTTTCCTTGGTTGCTGAACAAAGCGAAAGCTCCATTTTAACACTCTTCTGCACAGGCATGTTCTGTGTAAGTGTGGTAACGAGCTGATGTCAAAATCATCACCATCAATGGTGAGGTAAGAGAGCATTGACTGATTATTGTTTCAGGAGTGATATGGGATGGAAAAATTGGAAATCTCGTCAGTAAGGATATGCCTTTATGAGCAATGGAGCCACACAGTAGATCCTTGGACAGCTGAATGTCTGTGGAACAGCCAAGGCACTGCTTTTCTACTTAACATGGGATCTTAGGAAACAGAGGTGAGAAGAACGAGAACATCTCCTGTGGCTAGAGGACAACTCAACAGCAATTCTTGATGAGACTTCTGACACAGAAGCTGTAGCTGTAAAGAAGGATCTGCTATTTCGAATAACCTCAAATGGAATGGTTCTCGGCTAAATAACATCAGATTCCACTTCTAAGCAGTGTTTGCTTCATTTAAGGATCCTTCAGAAAAGCAGCCCAGCAAACCCCTACTCCAGCAGGCCTGGCACCAGAAGCTAACAGAGAAAACTTCACCGTGCATCTGGGATGCCTTTGGATCACAGAATCACCTGGTTGGAAGAGACCTCTAAGATCATTGTGTCCAACTGTTCCCCCTGCACTGCCAGGGTCCCTGAACCACGTCCCTCAACACCACCTCCATACGGCTTTTGAACACTTCCAGGGAAGGGGACTCAAACATTCTTTATCTAAAGTGAGAGACAAATAGATTTGGGCCATCCTGATGACAAACTTGCATGATGTTCTGTAAGTTTAAATTCAGTTTGGGTGGAAGGTATAGATTAAAACGAAGTGAGCAGGGACCAGTTACAGTCAAACTGAAAAAACAGCATAAAAATGTAGTGGGTTTTGGTGGTTATTTTTTAATTGAAGCTTTCTGATATTATTCACAAAAGGAAATTTCCTGTTCCGAAGCCTGCAACAAAATAGGTAGGAAAACCTTGCAGGGATCAGTGCTTTTCCCTGAGTCTTCTATATGTGTTTAATATCACCGGAACAGATTATCTTGTTCACTGGCCAAGAGGAAAACAGCGCTGGCTTTCCTTTGTGTCCTGGGAATCGAGGAAGAGATGCTGTTGGTTCGTGCCGATCGGGGAAGAGGGAAGTGAATACCTGTGCATGGTAATCAGGGTTTAAGTACCTTTAAAGTTTATAAGAACACAGATGTTCTTCAGCTGAATGACAAGATCTTTGTCAGAAAAAACAAAAAAGACTCTGCGGGTTAAAAGGAGACAGGGAAGCAGCTTTGAAGGTAAAAATATTCTATTTAATGTCCTGCCTGTACTCCCTGCATCTGTCTGTTTCTCTCCAGGGCATCACGCCCACGCGCTGTAGGAAAGTTTGGCTTATTGTGCCATGCTCAATTACAAAAATCAATTAAGTCCTATGTAACCTGTTTGGACAGTGTGCGCGTAACACAAAGCACATCTGACATCTCTTGCAAGTCGACCGGGTCAGCGTTTTGTCCTCAGTGTCCTTGGAGGAGGTTGGTGCTTGCTGTGACTGAACGGTATTCGTCTTTTTGTTGTCCTAGTTCTGGACTAACGTCAGTCTGAAGCGTTTTACGAGTCTTCAAATGTCTCGGGTGCTTTCGTGCTCCCTTCTCCCTTTCTTTATACCCAGATATATCTATTGGCTTTGCAGGCACTCGCTTTGTGTTTGGCTCTCCTCCCTGTGGGTGTTACAGAAAGCATGACCTCAGTTCTTTTGGCTCGCCCTGTGAAGAGCATACCTGAATACTTGGCAAAACCCCTCATCCAATGGCTGTTGAACAGATCCAGGTTTCCACGGGTAGCCAAAGGAAATATAAAATTAATTAGCAACATAATTTAGGTCTTTACCTGCCTTGTAAAAGCCCGCAAATGTTTGTACTATTTAGAAGGTTCTGGCTAAGATCCTGCTCCCCTCTTTGAGGGTATCAAATACCGAAATACAGCTGAATTGCCGAAAAGTCGACAATTAGTGTTGGAGATTCTCCTAAAGCCTTTCACTGTTTTACACATTCATTTGCAAGTCAGATTGCTTTTGAAGTGAAGGAGCTGCTAAATAGGAAAGGTGGTTTTTTTTTTATTAAAAATGGCATGTTAATACCTTGAGTGACGTTTTTCTTGCTGAGGACAACCAGCTACCTCAGAATTGCATCTTGATTTTTTGTATGGGGTTACTTTTTGGCAGTGATTGTTTTCACTACACACAAAATGGGGAAGAGAATTCCAATGGAGCTTCAATATGTCAAACACCTTAAAACAAAATTGTGGATGGGACAGTTGGGAAAATGAAGTGCTATAACTGAATAACTTCTGATCAAGGACAATTTTGTTGTAGACTGGCTGATAATTGAGGGAACATCCATGACTATGAAAAGATAGAGACTACTGAAAACTCTGCTTCCCAAAGGAAACCAGTAGGTAGTAACTAAAAGTGATATTGAATATGATTTTATACGTCACAGAAAACATATGTAATAAAAATGATACGTCAAAAGCACCAAGACCCCTGGTTTATCTGAAGGCGATGGAACCGGGCAGTTTTGAGCAAGAGCACACAGATTCTTTTCTGGCTCCGATTGTTGAATTTGGATGGGAATTTATCCCTCCTTGATGGGAGGATCTGATTGTCCATAGGCCCTCTGTACTTACAGTTCATTTGTCTGTGTAAGTCTATTATTTCCTGGGGTTGAGCTGATTTTTGTGCTGGTGTATCAGAACAATACAATGTCTCCTTTCTTTTAAAGTTCCTTATTCCTATTTTCAGGAAGAAATAGTTCAGACCTCATTTTCTTTCCTTGGCAGGGGACCAGTTTTAAATCGGGATGTGTATCCAGACAGCAGACGGTCCATAAGATGCTGAGCAATAGCTGACTCAAGCCCTTTGTTGGGGTGACACACTCTGTCTCAGTTCCCATTTTCCTAGGTTGCATGGTAACCAAAAGGTCAGCCTGATTCCCCAAGCAGTGGAAATCCGACGTAAGTTCACAATACCGAGTATGTTTCATTCATCAAATCCTTCAGGGCCCATTCATCGCTAGTGTGTGTGTTTGGGTGTATCTTTAGTTTTCCATGATTACTTTGAACAGCTGGACAGATGTGTGGTCTACGTGCAGTTGAGCCAGAGGAGCATTCAAAGCCATCCTGATGGTTCAGCGTTCACTTGCAGCTTCCTTGCAAGAGAGTGGAGGCTTCCATTTTTTCCCCTGTTGTTGTTGAAGCAGGGTAATTAGGTGTACAAGGAATTGTGGAAAAAGCCCTTTAAAGGAAGAGAAAGCTGGTGGTATTCTGCTTGTAGGTAGCATTGGATTTTCTGGGAAAAAGATAAGAGAATCTGTTTCCTTTTCTGACAAACAGTAATTGCTAGGATCAATGAAAAGCAAGTTTTAATCTATAATAAATAGCTCCTTTTATCTGCTTTTACACCAGTGTTTTCATATTGACACAGGTCTCACACAACCAAAAATGATTTGATAATAAAATCCGGTGTATCCAGAGTAGGCTCTGGAGGTCTCTTTAGAATATGCTTACCTAGGAAGTTTATGGTCACTTTTCTGTAGTCCTGAGTCAGTAACTGATCTGTTTGTGCTTAAACGTTTCTTTAGCATAACTTCATGTGTCTGCTATAGTCCTCTTAAAGTTCTGTGTCTGCCCATTCCAGTCCTAGCGTGGGAGTCCCAAACTTAATAAAATATACAGCTGGTTAGGAAAGGCATTACTTACCACTGCCATGAAGAAATTGTGGGCTTGTTTGTCCCAGACATGTCTTTGTAGGCTTTGGTTTAGATATACTCTTGAAAATGTAGAAGGCACAAATGTGCCCATTTCCTTTGGCCAGAATGGAAGATACTGGTGTATGATAATGTTGCTATTAAATTTTTGGTCAACCACAGTAAGAAAAAATGAACCAAGTAAAAGGGTTATGGTTAAGTATGTGGATTATGCTTTCACAGAAGTAAATTCCTTATGTTTATTCTCTATTGCCAATAGTATCAACAAATACAAGCTGGTTATCTTTGACCTAAAGTTTGTTAAAGTGGCTCTGAAGTTGTTGCCAGCCTGTAAAGTTCTGCTGATAAATGCCTTTGTCATCTGCTTGACTCAGCACGCCACTTGGCAAACCTCTTGTGTTTTATTCCTTGCGGTAATACGTAGGTGAACTACATTTGACTGTATTTTTCTTTGTTTTTACAGTTAGAAGAACACTTATCCAGGTCTTGATTTAACTTGTTGTTAATAGTAACCCCCAAATAAAAAAGATGAGACAAGCAGTAATCATCTGTGTCTTTTGGCATTGCCTGAGGAAGATTTAAATGTTAATAAATGGCTTTACTTTCTTCTTTCTTATTGTCTTAGTTTAAATATATCATTTTATCAAAGCGAATATTGCAAAGATTAACCACGTTTTCCATGTGAATGAATATATTTTTGAAAACATTTTCTGGTTTGATTTCATCATGGTTAATATTTATGTGAAAAGCCAGCCCGGCTTCCCAAATACGTTGAAGTGGGCAGTGAGGCGCAGATGCTATGGGAAGCACACATGTTCAATGCCAAACAAATAACGTTCTCTTACTTGGAAGTTCCATCTCCGGTGACAGATGGTCTCGATGGCTTTGTGTTAACAGAAGACCATCCATCCAGTAGCCTCCTACTTTCCTGCTCTGTTCCGATGGACCCATTGTTCTCCGGTCAGAAGTCTTAGTGTCTTCTGGATGGTGGTGCTCTCTCCTTGGTCTTGTGAGCAGAAAACAGCGGTAAAACCATGTCAGTCTCTTATGCCAAAGCAATAGTTGCCTGCGTTTACCCAAACTTCATTTCACTGCCTAGTAAAGCACTTGTTTTTAACAGCTATGGTCTTTCAACACTACAGATCAACTTAACTTTGCGGCAGAGTCTTGTCAGAATTTGGCCTGCTCTTTGTTTTTTATTTGGTCTGAAGTACCAGAGATCAGATTTTCAGAGAAATGTTAAACTTGTGCGTATGTGCACATAGGTTTTCTTGCCAAAGTATGAATGATTTAAAAGAGCATTTCTGACAGCAGGAAAGTTTTCTGTTACGTTCCTCCCTTTACCCAAAAATGTACCGTATCTTATATATTGATTTACAGGTACCTGAGACTCCCAACAGAAACAAACTCTGGTGATGAGAGTCTTAAAAATGTACTTCTATTTGTACAGAGACCCCTGCTCCGTGAGATTTGCCACCTGCTACTGAGGAGAATAAAAGGCCATAAGGGCTGAAGACTGGGGGTCTTTTATCCCTGGTAGCAAACAGGGGTGATGGCATCTCAGGACAAGCATGTTACATCTGTGTAACTGATGTGTGTAATTTTTTTTTGCCTGTGTTCTCAAGGGAAACTGAAAGCTCTGATATTCCTGGAGCCCCATATCTCACTTTTGATAGTCGTGGCTGTTCATCACCCTTCTTAGGCTTAGCAACACCACATTGCTCTCTGTGCTGCTGTTATGTTAATTATTGTTAATCTTCACTTGTAGTGAAGATAATCTTATATAAGTCTGTGATGGTTTTGGCAAACTTTCACAAGCGTGTGACAGTCTACTTCACCTAACCTATACTAATTCACTCCAACCTGAAGCACTACAAGGGCTGATCATCCTGTGAAAAAGTCTCTAAGCGCTGTTTCTTCTCTTCTGCTGTAGGATTCTATTTTCTTACTACTAGCAGACCCACTGTCTTGTGTCTTAATGGTCTTCTGTTCCCTTAGAAGGGATGCTGGCAACAAAACAGTCTGAATTCTTGGGCAGGGGTTTTGCCTGGAGCTTCAAATAGCTCAAGAGTGAAAAGCTATAGACTCTTACAAGTGGCCATGGGCATAACACCATGGTTTGATCTCAAGCTGTATCAGATATTTCCATCTACTTTTCAGTTTCCCAAGATTCTTATTGCATTCTTGTTTTCTTATGGGCACAGTTTCCTTTCTCTTACTTGAGGTTCCAGTAAACTGCTTCCCCAGTAAATGCAGCAGAGTTCCTTGGAACAAAGGTTTTTTTTCAAGACCTGCAGCATCCCATGGAAGTACTGCTTTCCATTGATGAGCTGAGGCCTGGTGGAAGAGGTGGAAACACATCAGGACCTTTATAAATGGCTTTTCTGTGACCTAGGATTGTGGCTGCTTAATTCTATCTGTAGTGACTCGGATGTTGCCAGGCTTTATGCATTAGGTAGTCTTGTCTTCTTGAGAACCGTCCCTTCGGTGCAGCAGCATGAGTGATTACTCTATTGATGCTAAATGTGGTTAGATATCAGCTTCTGGTGTTTAAGACTGACAAGCTCTTCCACACTGCTCGCAGGTGTGGAAATGTGGCACGATGCTGTCCTGGCTAAGCTTAAAACAGTGAGCCCACCAACAGAAGTCACTCAAAATCAGTGGGAGAATGGACCCTGGGTCTCTGGATTATCTTGTGTCCTGTCACCTACACTATGTTTTGAAATCCGTAAGTGAATTGCTTTATTATTACAAGAGATCTGGAAGTGACTGAATAACAGTTAGTGATCCTAATAAATCTTCTTGCTTTCTACTGCTTTTGGAGTGAAGGCTATGTCTTTCCCAAGTCCTTCTGCCTGGTGGCTTTGAAGAGCAATTATGAAATGAAAAATGCACTTTCCAAAGCTTGTAAAGACTTGAAGTAGACAGGTACATCACACTTCTCTTGTGCTGCCTATTCTAGCCCTCTCTCCTTCTGTGAGGGTGTGTTGTAAGATCCCTTTTTACATATCCTTTCCTTTAAAAACCCTTTACTGTAAAATAGATTATGTTCTAGTAAACATACCTGCTACTTCCAAGTAACAAAGTCATTAAAAAGTCAACGGGTCTCTTGAGTAATGCCAGACTAACTTGCTTTCCCTGATCACCCTCTTTGGTGGTGCTCTGTGCAAGCCAACACCCCTATCCATTAAAGCAGGGTGTGCGTAGTAGCTCGGGGTCCCAGACACCGTGCTCCAGCATGTGTTTTTCCAGCAGCTTTGGATTTGCCTGGCTGGCTTCTCAGCTGGCCTCAGCTCAGGCATTTTGGCTGGCTCCTCTGCTGGCTGCTGCCTTAACTCCCCGAGGGTCTGATAACGGGGTCAGCTTGCTCCCTGAGATACCACTTGCCTTTTTAATGGAGCTCAGATTGAAAACAGTTTGTGCTGTTGCACCAAAATACAGTCTGGTGAACTGCGGTTGATACTGGTAGTTATGTCTGCTTAGGGCAGGGCAAGGAAATCACCGGAGCTCCTCGAAGCTGGCGTGTATGTCCACGTGGAGTTGTATTCATGTCTGATTTGTAGACAGCACTGCTTGCTCCTCCTGTCAGGACTGCCGGGCTCTCACTGGGAATGGCTGGCAGAGGACTGGCTTTGAACACTGCTCTCAGCTTTCCTCGAGCTACTGAGACAAGAACGGCATCAGCAGGAAAGCTGCTTGCAAGGCTGACGGGAGCCCGTGGCTTTGCTGGGTTACTGCACTGCTGCTGGGCGTTAGGAACCCAGAAGCAGTTCCGCTGCTGCGACAAGGCTGTGCGATAAATGGTTGGCAGCCCCCGTCCTTGCAGGAGGACATCGTGCTCTATCCACAATCTGTCAGTTTTTTTCTGCACAACGCCCACTGCACGTGTGTATGATACCTGTAGCTGTACTCCTGTACGTTGGGTTTTATTTTAATGGAAATTTACGTTTCTGAGCTGGACATATGGACTCAATACAAAGGAATGCAAGTGCTGACGGAGCCCTCGGAGCCTCGAGTGTGAGCTGCCTGGTGTGTGTCAGTCCGGTCCAATTCGGGCGTTTATTTCAGATGTGGGGAAAGTCTGTCAGGAGGCTGCTGTTCTGAACGGGTGACGGTCCTGCACTGCTTCATGTGCTCTGCTCTGGTGCACTCTGCCCAACTACTCCAAGAGCATTTACAGGCTCTGTCACTCAAACGGAGGGTGTAAAGTCAGGGACCGAGAGCTGAGGGCCACTTCCTTTCTGGAAACTGAGGAGGCAGAAGAAGAGGAGGTGGAGTGTGTCAAGCAGCCACACTGCCCAAAGCCAGAGCCACTGTCACTGGTGATGTGAGATGAGCTACCACAGGCTGCCTGTGAAGTCCCCTTTCTCCCTTGTGCATGGGGAAGGCAGAGATGAGCCGGGGGTCAGTGCCTTCGTTAACGAGGGAACAGCTTATCAGCAAGAGAAGCATTACAGTCACTCGTTTTAATTACAGACCTGGTCAGAAATTATTCTGTTGTGTTTTACTGTACAAATCAAACTTGGACTTCTTACAGCTACCCTCTTTCTTCATGGGGTTGGGGGGGAAGCTTAATAATGGTGTAATATAAAAAACTTAGTACAAGTCTCAGAAATACAAAACATTAACGAAGTGACATCAGAAAACTGAAAATGCTTGTCATACCTTTCTTACCCTTACAAAAATTTCCATGATGTATATGGATCATGAGCTATCTGACAGTATTATCAGTAATGGGCTTGTTCTTCTCTCATTTGCGTGGTTCACAAGAAGACAAATTGACTGAAATTGGGCTTAGGAGAATCTATCCAAAAAAACTAAGGGGCTGAAACTGTGAGGAATTTCTGATGAAAATCAGTGTTCTGGCCCCTCCTGAAGGTCCTGCTTGGCAATGTCTCTCTCATCCAGGTGTCATTCTGTGTTTCTTTACAGTTAGCGTTACCTATTCCAACTTCTAAAGGGTTTCTTGTGAATGTGCCCGAGACTCACATCTACCCTAGAGATATTTTACTGCTCAGCACCAACTTATAAGTAAATAGTGGCATAAAGAAATTCAGTTGTTTGCCCAAGCTTGATTTCAAGTTAAGGAGCTGGGAAAGTACCCGGAACTCTGGATTCCTTCTGCGCCCTTCGTTTAGGTCTGTTATCAATGCTGTCGTGATTTAAAACAGGGGAGAGGAAACTGTCAGCCAAATTGAGCTGCGATGTAAAGGGGTAAAATGAATTTACATCGTTTGATGCACTGTGGGAACCGATGGTTCAGTGATCAAACCCTTAAGATTGGAGAGGGTATGTTAGGCAGAAGTCGATCCTAACTGTTATTCTTTCCGGTACAGTATATGGTTGGAAAATCTGTAGTCCCATGAATGAAAGCCTACTCTGGCACCCTCCCCAGCTCGGGGTGGGGTGGAACAAAAGGAAACTCCACATTTTATATGTTCGGAGAGCCACTACAAAGGCAGAAAAATATTTTGACTCTGACTAAGTAAGGTCTCTGCGCAGCTCAAATGATCTCCCAGGAATTACAAGCTATGCTGGCAAAATCTGGGAACAACCCTGAGAGGGTCATTGGTCCTTTTTCAGGCTAATAATTTCCAAATTATCGCATTAACCTTTTTACCTTTATTTAAAGGTCAGCAGAGGTAACATGTTTGTGAAGATCTCCTATAAAAACACTGCTTTTTTTAATGGCTCGCTTTCCTCTCCTTAACACGGAGTACTAATTGGAAACATCTAGTCAGAGCTTGGATAAAACCCTGCTCCATGTTCTCAACTCTCTGTTCTTATTCCTTTCAGTTTTGAAGCTATTCTGGACGAGGTCCTGCACTGTGTAAAATCAAAACTCGGTAAGATTAAAAAGAACAGGCTCCAAGCGTACAGATTAACCTTTTGTTAATATTAAAGTTACAGCCAGCAAAGAACTACAACCTGAGGGACAGGCAGTGACAGTCTTCATCCTGAGCTGCCTGACCCTCTGGGACTCTCTTTGAAAGGGCTAAATTTTAAAGAAATCTGCTTTGGAAACTCTTCTGTGGTCCAGCTCTGGAAATATGCTGTTGGTCATGGATGTTTTTTCTTTTGTGGGTTGTTTTTTTTCAGTGCAAGTGGTGTTGACTGGAGACTCCTAAATGGAGCCTTATCAGTTGCTTGTAATTTATAGCAGGTGAACGATTGCTCACGGCACGTGGATGTGAAAGAACAAACACGAACATGACAAATATCAGTTATTCAAGATACCCATTACGTGCTCAGCCAAGATCATCTTTTCTTGCCTTGTTTTTCCATCTTTTTTTGTTTTTTCTCAACTACAGTGTTGTGCTGGGCAAGGGACAGTGGAGTTCCTGAGCATTACACCCTCTGCTGCCGTTTCCTGCCAAGGAACGGCTCCTCCCTATCGAGTGCTGCAGCAGCTTGATCCATCTAATACAGATGCAGCATTGCCCAGTGCTTAGAGCACAGCACTAGCTCATTAGTTTATTTTTTTTCCCTTATTAGTCCTTGATACTGTTTAAACAATTATCTCAGTTTTCCCATGATAAGTATTAGCCTCTTCTGGGGATGTTACGGAGTTTAAGTACCTGTGAAAGGATTCCCAAAACTGAAGGAAGAAGATAAATGGAAAACCTTAGTAAAAGTAGAATGATTTTTCATCATTTCTTTAGTATCCCATGTTCTTTGGGGACTGCTGCTCTATTCTCATATATTAGATGTCAATAACGTGAGTAGCTTCACTGATTCTTTGCCTAAACTGTCACACAGTCCTGTGATCCAGAAGGGGGCTTTGATGGAGTATAAAACGCTGAGCTCCTGCAGGAGCTTCACCTAACGGGCGGAGGTCACGGGTACCGTGGGGCCTTGAGACTGGACTGTCTTGAATAAAGCTGAGGACGGGTCACAGTGCGCCTGGCTGGAGGCAGTGCCGTCAGATCAGGTGGGGCCGCCTTAGGTGGTGTTGATTCCCTCAAGGTCTTTGCCTGACGATGACTCTGTACGTTGTGCTTTGCCTGTCCTACACTGCTGAGCACAAGGGCTGGTGAAGTTACTTTCCACAGCGCTAGGACTAACCTCTTAAAATGCGAAGCTGTCAGGTTTTGGGGTTAGCAAGCGTGCCCGAGGACTGCTGCGGTGTGTGCGGCTGCGATACCCTGGCTGGCGGGATATCTCTCTGCTCTCCGATTAAACCTTACAAAGAACATCAAGCCTATTTCTGGAGCAATGGAGCAGTGCACGAGCTAACCAGGAGCCTGAAGCCAGCTTCCCGTTAAAGGCAAGAGTAAATGTGAGATCTTTTCAAGGAAAAAAAATAACCCTAACTGCGAGCTGTCAGACTATTGAACTTTGAAAACCATCCCACTGGTGACAACGCCACCAGAATTCAGCTCGACAAGATAAAATGAGCACAATTTATAGCGTCTGCCCAGCTGTCTAGGGGAAGGCAGCGTGTGAGAATGGCAATGCTCACTTTATTTCGGCAGCTTCGCTACGCGGTCCTGCCTTGGGACCTCAGCCTTACGCATAGGGAATTCCTTCTTTTTCAAGCTGGAGGATATTCTCTACACGTACTATGACAGTAAAGGCAGGATGTTTGCTGTCCGCTGTTAGTTATTATCTGGCAGCGCCAAGTGGAAAATACTATTAGTGTTAAAAGGCTGAAAAATGATAATGTTTTAATAGGCTTTAACCTTTTGCAGTGTGACACCCTTTGAATGCTCTGATTTCAAGCAGCAAAGGCCAGTTTTTCCCTGTGATGTTTTGTAAATTACCACAGCCATGGGTCCTTATTTATTACTCCCATCGCTAACGGGTTCTTAGTCTATAATCCCATTTTGGATCTCCAAAAACCCTGCTTTAATTTACTTTACGGTCGTGACATCAGCTGCAGTGCTTGACCTTAATAAGGTTAAGGATGGAATTCCATTGTCTGACTTGTTCACTCAAGAACTGGAAAACCTTTTTGATAACAGAACCGTGTGGTTGCCAACCAGCAGCCCATAAACCCGAAGGGTAGATGTTTAGAGAGAAGAGCAAGCTGGATGGGTAGGGGAGCATGTCTGAAACACCGGGGGCGGAAGGGACAAAGTGAAACACAGCAGAAGTGGGAGTTCACGTTGCACTTGATCAGATGAGAGTTACAATTAGCGCGTAAATTCTACGCCAATAGGGAAACGGGTAGAAGAGCTGTTCCAGCGGGCCCTTCTCAAGATGTAACGCAAACCTGGGGGAGAAAAAGGAATCAAAAGGATTTGGAGGAAGTTTCTAAATATGCTATAAGCTTTTTTCTTCCAGGCTAAGTTTTACTCAGACGAGCCTTCTGCTTTCCATCTCCTTTTTCTCTCTGCCGACCAGCACTGTGGTATGCTCGGTAAGCAACAAGAGAAGGTCGCAGTACCTTCCAGAACGCTTCACAGAACCGCTGTTTGCTCTTTCATTCTAAGCTAATCCACAGCTCGGCTGTCTGGCTGTCTATCTTCAAATACTCTGTGGCTCATTTCCTGTAAGGAGACCTTACCATGTAAGAGGGACCCAATTCCCAGAAATTAACACGATGATCTCTTGTGCATAATATAGCCCTTAGAATTCCACGTGTGGTTGAACTGGCCTCTTTTAGAAAGACCTCGGTCTCGACTGAAGAACCCTGTGTGATGGAGACTTTGACACGTTCCTTGGTAACCTGTCTTCACTGTTAAAAATTTCCATCTTGTTTCTAGTTTGAATATTGCTGACTTCCAGCATTTGATCTTGTTATACCTTTGCTAAGTTCAAGATGTCTTATGTTTTCCTCAGAGCAGTAATTCTGAAAGACTGTTCAAATTCTTTCTTTTTTTTTTTTGTGATAAACTGAACAGATCAGGCTCTTTCAGGTCTCTTATTAGGTGCATTTCCCTGAAGTTTTTCTCTTTAATTGTTGAAACTCCTCTTTAAACGTGGGTGCTGGACTGGTTTCTTGCGCTTAGCTGCAGTAGACAACATTCTAGCCCAGGTATTAGAGCAGAACCAAACTTTTAAGAGCAGACTGCTTCAAAAGGCAAAGCAGCAATAAATAAGCTGTTACTGTGAGTCTGGAGAAACTGAAATTTCCCCGTAATGTGGTGAAAGAGAAAAATGTTGGAGCCTGTTTCTGTGAGTGACAGAATTATGTTGATAGCTTATTCAAACGCGTGGTAGAGTCCTCCTAACAGCTGTGTTACCTGCCATGGCCAGGCCCCGGCCTCAGCCCCAGGGAGATCATCGGCTGCTCAGATCTCCATGGAAAATTCAAGGGTCACGTTCAGTCTAGACCAAAAGAAAACTGTTGGGAAACATAAGCGTCTGCAAACATATTTAAGTACTGTTATGAAGAGGACAGGGACCAATTATTTTGATTAGGCAATAAGGCCAGAACAGAGACTTAGGAAAAACCGTCTAAGAAGAGTTAGTCAGTGCAGCAAGGTTCCAAGGGAGGTGACCAGTCCCGTCAGTTGAGATAGTCAAAGCTAAGCTCAACACCCATCTTTTGGGGGTAGTTCAGGAATAGCGAGATCACTTCTGCTGCGAAGCAGAGCGATGGATTGGGGTGACCCAGCTGAGATCCCTCCCCAGCCTGATGATCTCGTGGTTCGTGGTCTGCCAGTTTGGCACTCAGCTTCGCAAGCAGCTTTCCAGAAATAGAATCTATTCCTATAAAGTGCGTGTGGCTGCACACGTACGTGTGCAACTGCAGGCACAGTCACTGAGCTGCTTGGGGTCTGTTTGTACATCGCAAAGTGGAAAGGGCAGCAACCTGGCTGGGGCTGTGCAGAGCTCGGCTGCTCCGTCTCTGCTGTTACTGGCTGTGCCACAGAACTGAACCCCAGGTAACTCGCCAAGAACATCCTGAAGTCCCCGTGTGCTCACGAATCCTTCTGCCTCCCTTATACAGCAGGTGTCACAGGGGGAAGTGTGAAGCGTAAGTGTTGGAGGAGGTATTTCGAGATGTTCAGCTTACCTCTTATTTTCTTAAACGCCCCAGTTCTCCTGAACGTCAGTGCGCATCTTCGTGCTGGCAGGCGCTCGGAGGAGCGTGTTCGGAACCGAGTGACTTCATCAGAAGGCTTCTGTGCTGCAGGCTTCAGGAGCACACCTTTGAAACGCAAGATCTGTGACAGCGGCTGTGAGCGTCCGGAAGATAATCCTTCCTTCTGCTCAAGGACATCGCTCCCAGGGAACTGGTGGTAGAATATCGACCCAGGGCCTCACTCCAGGAATGTGGGCAGTTCTCCGCTTTGGTCAAAGGAAGGAAAGAGAATCCATTTTAAGGAAGAAAGGAAGGAAAAAGATACATCAGTCTTTCGAAAGTAAAAATCAGGTGGTAGAGTTAATTTTCTATCAGGTTCTCTTTTGAAGTCCTATCAATACTGAACTATTTCTGTGGCATCGTTCACCAGCGTCACAAGTTCCTGGATTTTGAGAAGCTGGACTTCCAGCAGTTGGTTTTTCAATAGATCCTTTGCAAGTCTGTCTTGATGTTATTCCCCATGCCTGGGTGGAAGGAGGGTAACTACCTTTTGGTGTGAGCGTTCTTTGGCTGCACATTTAACAGCCACCTTTCAACTGAAGAAAACCACGTTAGCCGCAGAATTATTTTTGTGAGCAGCACAGTAGTTGTTCGAGAGATGCTTGTCCACGTGCTGGCATTTACAAGCACAAGGAGTAGAGACGGGTGACTCGTGAGGCAGTTTCCTAAAAAAGCTGATGGCCAGACCTTTAATTTGAAAGCATTACTTTTTGTGCCGATGTTTATGCTGCTTGGTTTCTGTCTCCCGTTACGTAGGGAAGTGGGACTCGCCTAATACCTATAAATACCTTATGCCAGTCTGTATAAGCTCATGGTGCAGAGAAATCTTTAGTCTCCAGGAAATGTGTTCAGATGGCTGAATCACAGAACTTGAGTTCAGGAATGGTGTGAAGACCAGCATCTTGGTACTCAGTTACGTTCTAGTTACACGAGTTCAGGATAACTCGAGCTCACGAGGGCTTTAATTAAATCCCAGAATACTGATGGAGGGTACAGTTGTCAAACTGGTGATGTGCAGTGCACCCGAGTGACTTGTGGAGGAACAGGATCTAGCTGCTGATGTTCTGTTTATGTTTATAATGCTTTTTAGCCTTCGCCTTAAAGATATTTTCAACCCTGTGTTTGCCAGCCATCATTACTGTACAGCCCTTTGTTCCGCCTGTCTCTAGGATGAAAATTCTCCCCTGGCTGCCTTGCAGACGGTATTTTTCTGCAGGGTGTTGGGGCTTTATCCAGTCATAAAGCTCTTGAGCACAGGGAGTCTCCCTACCATGGGCAGCTCCTGAATTCTGAACCTGTTCTGCTTCTTCCTGTTTTTAAAACACATCGAGATCGAGCCAGAAGCAAAGACACGCGGTTCTCTGACACAAGCTTTTGAACTGTTCTCCAGAGTATAAAGCGTGGTTTGCATGATTTTGGTGCAGATTGCGCTGCATGGCACGGGCTGGACGTGGGGTTATCGTGGTTCAGCTGGGGAAGGCCAGCCAGAAGTTCCTCTGTGTCTGTGTATCGCCTCTGCTTATCTGTACCAACAAATCCTCTCCTTTAAGCAGTACAGAAATGTCATTTATTTCCCATATCTTTTCCTACGCTTTGACTCTTAAAGGTGATTTTCTTTTAAATCAGCTCGGTCATTTGTCGATCCAAAAGCATAGTCACCTACCGCTGAAATTCCTGGGCGTCAGAACCTGTTGTGTCCACGTTTCACGTTGCATCGCACCTTGCGCAGTGTTTCCTGGTTCGCCTTGAGTAGCTATTAGGATTTAGCGCTCTTACGTGGGTATTGTGATTTCAGGCAGTGCCAGGAGAAAACCAATAACTCCTCTTTAGCAGAGCTCAGGTTTTAAAAGTTAATGGGAGACACTTGAAAACTGGCAGCTTTTCAGTCTGAGAAGAAGGAATAGGACTAAGTATGATGTAATGAAAAGGGAAAAAATAGAAGGTCCCTCCTTCCATTTGTCCTCCCCCATTCGCTCTTCGCGAGCACAGAGTCGAAGGTGTGATGCTAAAGTAGCAACAGCAGAAGGTCACTATGATCCCAGGGCTGTTTTCAAGGGTCTGACAAGAAATACAGGTTTTCGAATGGGTGGGCAATGCTAGGAGAGGCAACAGAGGATACTCAGGAATCTTCTCTTTTATCTTTTTTTTTTTGTTGTTGTTTCCTGGATGTGTAGGAGGTAGTATTTATGTGTGTGGCTGTATCTTAAAACAAAATTTAAAAACTCCTCTAGTCTGGAAGTGAAAACCAGCAGCATTAAATATTGCTTAGTCACTGCTGGACTGCCTGAAAATCACAGAAGTACCATAAAGTCCAATGGCAAAGGATTAGGAATACTAGCGGGAGAATTTCTGTAGGCTCTAGAAATGTTACTGCGGGGTTTTTACCGGGGATTAGGAGCATTAATCTGTGGTTACATCTGCTGTTTACAGACACGCTGGGATTCTTGTCAGAATGTGGCCATGCACTGATGATAAATCACAGCCACGTCATTACTGGGACTCGTACTTTTGGCAAGGATGACGGAACCCCATTCAGAGGTTAAGGCCCTCATTTGTTTTTAGCCCCATGCGCTATCACCTTTTGGTTTGGATATTTCCCAACAGATTGGTACCTAATGTAAACAGCTCTATGCAAACAGGCAACTGCGTAATTTTTTAAATTATTCTGCTGCTGCTGTGATTGTTTCTGATGTGGCCCATGGTTAACGTTAGCTAACTGGATTATGAGCTTAAGAAAACCAACTGGCATGACATCGATCAGAACATTCCACCCAGGAGCAGATAGAATTTACAGTTTTCCTATACCAAAGAAAATAAGTCAAAGACCTCAACGGGCTGGTTTACCCGTTTTTTGCTGAAAGACCTTTGATGAGCGACCTCAGAAGAACTGGTTTCCTTTGCTGCTCTCCAGGGTTTATCCATCAAGCCCAGGTCATGCTCAGCATTCCAGTGAAGAGGAAGGAGAAGCATCGTGTGGGTGCGACAGTTTGTAAAGGCTTTGAGACTTCTGGATAAAAATAGAACACAGGAAAAAGTGGTGTTCCGGGTTTAGAACCAGCCATCACACACTGGTACCCATGAAGATGGGTAATACTGGACACCAGGAGGGCATTAGCTGATGCTCCCACTGTGGTTACTTTCCCCAAGGAATACTCAGTTGAGCTATTCAAGGCTTTTATCTAAATACGTTTCTTGAGAAATGGTAAAAGTTTTCACTGCAATTGTCAGAAAACGGTTGGAATTTTAAAATTCTGTCAGAGTCTTGCAAAAAATTAACCAGCCCCTTTTTTGTTAACCTCAGCTGCCAGCCAAAACTTTTTGGCAGAACTTTAACAGCAAAATCTTTCCAGAACTCAACACTTTGTTGAAAGCCATGTTTGAAAAACGAATAATTTTTTTTCATTGGAAATTACGTTGCTCTGCAAGACATTGTGGGGGAAAGTTTAATTACAAAGTGGAGAAGTAAATGCTCCATTTTGGTTTTGTTATTATATTTCTTCTTTCAAACCCAATAGACACCTTACTTTATCTTCCTGCTCTGCTGTATGAAAATACTTTGTAGATGCTATGAAAATACTTTTAGACACTATAAAATAGAAAGAAAGAGTAAGAAATAATAATGAAAATGTTATTCGCTACCCTTAGAAACAGAATGGCTGGGTAAGCTTGTGAGGAATCTGAAATGAAGAAAAAACGCACTTGTCTTCAACTGTATTCTTGCCTTTAGAGAGCGACTGAGAGGAATTAACTTTCTTATTTATCCTTGCTTTATCTAACCAGATCCACTTCTCTTTAGATCTGGTTCATTTTGTTGGAATAAAACTTGTCTTTTAACTACTTTGGGCAAATTCTGAAACAACCTTTCTGTCATAACCAGTGATGAAACGAGAGCCAACTGCTTCCATAAAAAGAGAAGGGAACTCTTTTGAGAGCAGCATCTGCATTTTACAGGTTGGAACAATACACATCCAGTTTACATACACTAATTTTTAATTAAAAATGTAGGAGCATCAAAGACACATAACTGTGTGAAAAGGTCAAAGTGACCTGCGTTTGTTACTGGAATTCTAAGGAGGTCTGTGGGGATGGAGCTAAGACTTCTGTACCTGAAGACTCATTCTTCGAGGCAGTCAGGAAGCATTATCCTATATAAAGTGGGCCTGATGCTCAGCTCTAAGTCATTACAGCTGCCTTTAAATCAGTGAAGCTGTGTCAATTCATAACAGCTGAGAATCTGTTACAACAAGAATAAGACTTAGTAATTACCACAGTCCTCTTGTAAAGAACCAATGAGTAACAGATGCTCGTAGTGCCTATAGGACTGAAACTGGTTCAGAGTTTCCTGTGAGCTGCTCCCCGTTCCTCCTGGTCAGGCCGTAGCATGGTAGGAGCAATATGAAGACTGAGGGTGGTGCAGAGTGCTCAGCTTCCTCTGGGCATGCCCACGTGAGTGACGATCAGAGATTTACTGGAGCATCAGTCAGCTCTGAGGCAGCCAGTTTGGCTTGCCACCTGTATACACCCGGGAAAACTAAATGGGACGATAAACCCGTGGCTGCAGTATGAGTTGTAGTGAGGTATGAAATAAGTCACCAAATCTCTTCCCAAGCCAACTGGAAATACATACATACATACATTTCTCGGCGCTCTGCTCCCTCTGCACAGGAGCCATGTGATATTTGCACATCTAGCCAACAGAGAACTTTGGGGCAAAAAATCATTTATTTTTAAGATGCTTTTTGTGATATCCAGTCCTAGGCTGCTTCCAGCTGGACCGATGTTTTGTGGCTTGCTTTATTTTACCGACCCAAGCCCACTTTCCTATCACAATGGTAGTTACTGAGAACCTTTTCCCTTGATCCTTCTTAGGGATGTTCATCTTGCAGGTGACTTTGTGCAGCACTTCAGAATGAATGGAAAGAGCCAGGCAAACCCTGTTTGTAAAAATGCACCGTTTTCATTTTTATCTCAGACTCTCTCGGCAGCTTCTGTCATTCTTTTTCCTGCAGCCAGAAGACCAGTATACCAGACTTCACAACCAGTACCTCAGCGAGGCTCTTCCCTGATAGTTCAGAGCAGGCTCTCTCAGAGAACAGCTTTTAAAGCTTGACCATTTTTTTACTGCCTTACTGCTATTCCTCGTACTAACACCTACCTCCTCATCTGCACCGTGAACGAGGTCATTGGACAGAATGCTGGTTTGCAAACGTTCATACTTCCCGAAGCCGTGATTGGAGAAGGTTGCTGTGGGAATTTTCATCTGATAAAGGGTCAGTTGGGAAACGTGAGGTCTGATGTTTGTTTTGCACAGACAGCTATAATTATCTTCATGTTTTTTAGCTCCGTAGTTATTGAAAACAGATTTAAGGAAAGAAAAAGGAAAGCAACATTTTAATTCAAAACTCGCTAGGAGAAAGTACAGGCTGTTTCCATGAGTTCTCCAGGCAGAGTTGAGAGCTGTACGTTATTCCTGCCTCTACTCTCCTTCTGCCCCTCTCACGGTGTGAAGCTGCTTTCTGTGACCATGAGCCATCCATTTACATGAAAGCGCCGGCGCGTAGGCAGCCAGCACTCCGAAATGTGGCCAAGGGACACTAAAGCAGTAGGAAGGCGTTCCTTCCTGCACGATAGACAAACCAGATTCCTGGCTGTAGGGACACCGTCACTTTTATCCTGGGGCTATATATAATAAACACATATATCTCCACATCATTAGAACTCAGGAGTGAGCTCAGACACCGTGTCCAGGGGCCAAAAGGCAGTGCCGAGGGACGAACAGAAGAACAAACCAGTACTTCCATGATTAAAGTCCAGCCATCAAAAAAATTCCTTCTGCTTCAAAAAAACCTGGTAATTTTTTCCCCTTTCCCAATGAACGTTCCTTGCTGCAGTGTAAGAAGGTCCCGATCCATTGCAGACGAGGGTGTGAGTGAAGGGTTCGGGGTGAGGGAAGGAAAACAGCCCCTGACTTAACTGCAGGAGCCTGACCTAAGAGGGGGTTCTCTGCGCCAGCTTTATTTGTCAAACAATCTACGCTGCCGCTAACACTTCTGAGCTCAGACTGAATTTCACGCTCTCAGTAGTGTGCAAAGTCAACGTAACTGCCCTCACTATACGGAGTGGGATTCCCTCTGGGCCGTGGGTTGTCCTCTTTCCAGGAGTCACGTGGACACGAGGAGCAGCGCTTGTGGTGGGAGGCTCAGAATAGCCAAGCGGATTAAATTCGTACTGACCGACTTTAGCGTGGTTCGGGTTTTCTCTCTGGTGCTGGTGTGCTTTTGTGCTCAGTCAGATACTGGCTGTTGCCCCGCTGCTGGCAGGAAGCCATGAAAATCTGGCATAAACTCCACTTTGGGGGTTCTGTCTGATCTTAGAATAATGGGATGGTGTGTCCACACCTGATCTGGATCAGACTGTGCTATTGGGTCATGTGGCAGTACGTGACCTGGTGTTAGCGCTCGTGTACGCACAATTTTGAATAACCTGGGGGTGAATCTGGTGTGGTCAGACCACGACTCTTTGTTCTCCTGAAAACACATCTGCATGCGTATTTTTTTGTGAGAAGAATCTTGCCTAAGATAAAATAGTAGCGCTGTTTCATTTCCTGAGCTTAAAAAAAAAAAAAAAAATTAGCATTATTTAAACTGTCTATGGACAAGTAACACAGCCCTAACGATTGTTAAGTATTTTAAACTCACCTTGTGCAGTTCATCAGCCTTTTCTCTGCAGAGTGTACTGTGGGCATCTTTATTTTTCTTTAAATAAAAGTTTTATCTCTAAGTCAAGTCAATCTGAAACTTGGTTTGAGGCATCAGAACAGAACTAACGTGGCAGGAGGGGTGATCTCTGGCACAGCCCGTTGGTTTGGACTAGAACCTTTGGGAGAAATCAGGGGCTGGCTTCCTTCCAGCCCTCCCCTCTCTGCTCTGCTGCCCAGCTTCAGCCTTCAAGACCTTTATCCTGAACAAAGCCTAGGAATCTGTAAAGAAAGAAAGGATAATGGATAATTAAAAGGATGTAAGATGAGGATGGGCTTTTCTAAATGGCCGTTCTTGAAAAGCCTCCTGCTCTGACTATCCCTTCTTTGCCCTGATTTACTCGTTTGCCAACGTGTGGTCGCTGTCTTCGTTTACGTGGATGCTGCTTCATGCTATTGCTGTGCTCATATTCAAAGCACTCTCAAACCTCCTGTGGGAGCGCAGACAGCCTCAAAGAGTGTTTGGAGGTTAGAGAGCAACGGCTGTCGGTTCATTTTTAAACTTGGTGTAAGTCTGCAAGGAAGAGCATCTTCCAAACTCTTTTAAGAGAATTTTAAACATATTTTTCTACTAAAAGTATTTTTGCATCTATTCTTGCTTTTCCAAGTTGGTTCTGAGTTTAATTCAAGCAGAATGCTTGCATGCTTTCATCTAAAAATAGTTTGCTGACATTTTTTATCCATTAGACCCAAAGAGGCTGCGGTGCTGTTCTCCCACCTCATCATACTGTTCTTCCTCAGAGGGCAGCAGCAATGCCAAGCTGTAAAGATCCATTCCAGGGCTTGTATCTGGCCTCTTAGAAAAGTCACACATAGTTTTGCTGGCAGTGTGAAAGCCAGCTCTGGGGCTGTGATGTGGTTAAACATATTGACAAGTCGCTGAGCTGCCTAGCGATGGTGTTCGCAGTTGCTCTCTTGTGCTCGTTCAAACCGCTATAAATGCCACTGCTGTTGCAGTATGGTTTCATGGAAACGCTTGATGATGTTCTGCAAAGGCAAACAATGGAAGCGAGGGCATCTGGGGAAGGACCGGGAGGCACATACCCTAAGGAAGGAGAGCAACCACTAGGAACAAAAGATACTGATGTTTGCACCAAGCTGTGATCTCCCAAGAACATTGTGCGTGGTTGCCCAGAGATTAGAGGACCAGGAAATGCGTACAGCAGGCAGAAGAGCGCATGGCGGGGAGCTGGTGTTAAGTTTGGTCCTCCACTTAGAGCAGAAAGCAGGCAGGACAGGAGCCAGGTTTGGAAGAGCAGCCAACAGAGACCACTTACTTTAATGTCGTAGGCTGAATAGCAACTGCTAGGTTTGTATTATAATGGAGTAAAGAAGCAGCCAAGTCCGCTGGTCAGCCTGTAGCTCCTGCTTAGTCTGGCCAAATTTCATCAGGTACCTCGCTGCTGGGAAGCTGGTAGTTGACAGATCATGCACAGGCAGAACCCGACACTAGCAAACTCCGGAGAGCTGCCCTCAGCACCACTGCTGGTAGCCTGTGATAAAGACTCCCAAAGCAATGTGAGGACCACTTACTGTCCATCGCAGGTACTTATGGATCTGACGGATATTGCTGAGAAATCTCTGCTTATGCTCAGAGAAGTTATACTTTTGGAGAACATTCCTGTTCTCTCACAATTCCACGTCTGTCACAAGCTTACATGAGAATTCAGCCCATGGCTGTTGTGCTTGGGGAGCTGGGGCCTTGGCGTACTGGACGGGGAGGGGGCAGTGTTTCTTTTATTCTGTTATAACTAAGTTTTCAAGTTATTCTGCAATTGCTATCGCTGACGCCTTGAGACAATATTAATTTCACTGGTTGTACGAATTTCTGTGCTGCTCTGCAGGGCCTGGCTGCCAAAGTTGTAACACTTTTCAATTTCAATTTACGTGATCTTGAGTCATCAGTAAAAGGTGTCAGTAACTTAATGATTTCAGACCTTGAGACAGCAAAGCTGAGGTGGCGTGGAGGGTAATGACAGTACAGAAGTGCCTGAATATCTTTGGGTCTTGCCAGACCATTTGGTGTTTCAGTGATGGAGAGGTGGCATCAAAGATGTTTACCGAATCTGCGTGTTAATTGGCACTTAAATGACTGGGGAAGCAAACGATACCATCGGCAGCGGCAAAGGAATATCCTGGATGGTGCTGAGACGGAGGAGGAAAACCTTGCACGAGCCATTGCTGCATCTGACCCGCGGCTGCGTTTCACGTGGCTCCGGTCTGTAGAATTAAGCAATCATAGTTGTGGTCTTGCTGAACATGTTCATGCACTTGGTTGGCTTTGTTATGACTTACTCTTTTTTTTGTCACAGCATTGCAAAGTGCCTCACCCTAATTCAAACCACATGGGCTGGGATCATGTCATACTTGGAAAGGAACCAATCAAACAAGACGTGAGAGGGTGGGCAGGCCTCGCTTGTTTTAACAAACTTAAAGAAAACACGGCTAAGGGGATATTCCAGAAAAACACGCTTCCTGAAAGGCCTTGGAGCTGGTGGCTCGGCTCACGGATCCTGGTACTGCCGTAGATCTCACGTAGGTACAGCCAACGTAAGGAAAGGTGAGAATTACAGTGAGCTTCATAGCAACTTGCTGTAGATCCCTCTTTTCTAGTTAAGAACGTGCACATGAGCACCATGTTCTTCACACACCTTTTACAGACTATTCCGTCCCGCGGAGATGTTGCTGTTAATTCTGCTGATGCGCGCGGTCCTGTGCCCATCTGGCTCATAAAAACGTACAGGAACCCTCCGTGTATCTCTGCCGAAGGTACACGAGTAAATAGAGGCATAAAGAAGGAACTTGGTGGCAGGGGGTATCAGAGGACTGATAGTGCGACCAGCAGAAGTGGTGAGAAAGGAGCGAGCCTAGTGTTTTGTTTGCCAGGTTTGAAACCGTTATCTCTAGAGAACTTTCTGATGCACGTGTCAGATTGGTTTCTGAGGTCGTACCATTATCCAACCTTTAAACCAGCTGTTCCAGCTTTTCTGAGCGTTCTGTCTGGATTTGTTCTCATACCAACTTAGTCCTTATTACGAAATGAAACAATTTTTGAGATGCCGTAAGTTCATTTGTGTAAGACTCAGCAACTGGCTCCCATTTCCATATAGGTGTATGTATTTATGGGACACGTACCTTCCTGTTGGACTAGTCACGAGAAACCATTAACCCCTGGGAGGGACAGGGGAGAAATTCAGCAGGAGAAATAGATTCCATTACTTGTAGAATTTTAACTTCTACGTTTTCAGTGAAGTCCATCGAGTTTAATAATAGCATTATACAAATCCAGTAAAATGCATGGTGGCGTTGGTAGGAATTTAGTTATCTTTCACCTAAGTTCCATCATCCAATCAAACCGCCACAGAGATATGATATTGTGAGGAGTGTTTTTTCCCTTCCAAATTACCAACTTTGGAGTGTGTTTTTGCAGTTCTTTTACTTCTAATATCGAGATTTTAAAATTCACCATCTTGTCTCTCTTTTTTTACCCACCTCTGATTCCATCTCCTCTTACATGCTGGCCGTTTTACGGTTACTTTTTCACTATTTTGAGCTGGATCTGTGTATCTACCATCTGTGTTCCTGTAGTTTTGTGGGTTTATTGTGTCAACTTGCGACATAGCGATTCTTACATCTTGCTTTATAGGAGTTATTTCCTGCAGATAAGTAGCTATACCTCGATTTATATTGAAAACTTCTTGGGTTTAGCTGTAGCAAACACACCCTTTAGCCAGCAGCATTTAATTCCTAGCCTAGTATTTCTGTAGCTAAGTCTTGAACAGATTAGAAAATGTATTTAGGTAGAATTGTCTCTTATTGGGATTTTAGAGACAGATCTCTGTAAGATGTACGACTGCTGGTGGCACCCCAACTCGCAGGAGGGGACTTGAGCTTTCCAGCTCTCGCGGTTCTTCGAGGTAATCAGCCGGACTTCAGAGGGAGTGCTCCCACTCCAGAAGAGCGTTATGCATGTCTTATGGTGTAGAGTTAAGCCTGTTTTGACTTGAGGTGGGAGAATTCCACTGATG
Organism: Bucorvus abyssinicus; assembly: GCA_009769605.1. NCBI lineage: Eukaryota > Metazoa > Chordata > Aves > Bucerotiformes > Bucorvidae > Bucorvus > Bucorvus abyssinicus. Next base: position 2,403,757 of record CM020039.1, on the reverse strand, counting down.
CTGCTGGTTTTCTGTCATCATGAGCAAGATCGGAATGGGGCCTGTTGCACTCCAGAAGCACCATGAACCCAAGACATGGCACTGCAGCGCTTCTGCGCTGCTGCTGCCAAATATTAATAGCGTTTCTTGGCAGCTCGGTGAAACTGGATAACACTGAAGTTCCGAGAGGGACTCTGTCACAGCTTTAAGGGTTGTTTATATTTGATATCTTCAGCAGACACCAGTTTCCTCAAAGAAACATTTTTGGCCGTGGTTTTCTGTCCTCTTCAGATCTAATCACAAAGAGCCCACGTGTTCAGGGCAGGAAGACAATAGCTCGGCGTGAGAAGTCGCAGCCCTTCTGCAAAGTGTTAGCAGCTGCGAAAAGCAGCAGCCCGAGTACAATACCAACACACAGAGCACATGGAAAACTGGAGATCTTGTTTCCTGGAGTCTGCTTGGGTTTTGTTTGTGCTGTTTTGTGACCAAGTAGAGATAATTGTTCAACATTACTCAGTCCAACAGAATGTGCATTAGAAAGATCTCGAGATTTTTACTCGGTGAGTATTCGTTCCTCTTTTCCATATGCTCCGAAAGGCTCCGTCGGCAGGTTTTATTTCTAGCTAAAACGTGAATTATTCACCAAGTATCGGCCACAGACGCGCCCCTTGATGACTGCTCTGACTCCACTGAGTGCAGCGGGTGGAACGATCGAACAGAAGAATTGAACAATTCTTGGGCATCTCATTTTGCAATAAACAGCGTTAAATGTTGCTGTATTCTGAAGGGACATGAGCTTTTTACGTCAAGCTCAAAGCAGGAGTATGTTTGACAATAAAAACTCAAAATACTTAATTTTGTTTTCCTGACGCTCCCTCTTCCTTTCCTTTAAAGATGCATCTTTCAGCCAATTTACTATTTGCTTCTAAATCTCTTTCCAGACTCAGCTATACACTTTTTACCTACATACTCTGACTCATTTTCAAATGGCAAGATTATATTTTTATTTATGTATACGCTTGAGTGCGCAATGTCTATTGACTTAAGTCAGAGCTTTGTCCAAATTGGTGATGGTGCACAACCGTTTCGGCTCTCCTGCCATATGTATTCACAGCAGTGAATGGGTTTCCACCTCTCTCTGGGTCAAATCCTGCGTGCAGTTAAGCAGATGTTCAGAAAATACTCAGCTTTACGTATAGCAGCTGATCTTAACAGTGAATTGGAGAAGACGAAGTACAAACGGCGTCGTCTTCAGTTTATCCTAAGGGAAGGGTGGTTTGTTAGGATGAAGAGTGAAGAAGAAAATTTAAAATGTAGTCTTGAGGTCTTGCCTCTGCTTTATGTAGTTTAAACTACATAAATTGAAAATCCTTGCATGTACTTGAAACACACTTGAAAGTTCCCAGAGCATTTTTCACAGAAATGGAGTTTTGACAACGTTATCTTTGCCAACATTTTATTTCCCTCGAATGTTGTATGATGTGTTTTTGGTTGCCACTGTCTGCCACAAAGGTGGTTCTGTTTCAGTGGCACCGCGGTCATTTGTGAGTGTTGGAAGGAGACGCTCGGTATAAAAACCAGACTCTGACACCAGTCAGATTAGTCATCTGCTTGCTTGGCAATATGGTTATTGCCAGTTCACGCTCACTCACGGTAACTGCAGAGGCGTCTCATACGCCTCTGTGGTTCGTAACGTTTCAGCAACGTAAAGCGACAAGCGTGCTGCTGGGTTTTGGCTCCGTCGAGCTAGAATCGTTGTATCTGGTTTGATGAAGACAATCTGCGTTTTAGCTATTCTGATGCTGCCAGGCTTAGGTAAAGACAGAGGCATTTTCTTTAGATACTCCATAAGAATTGTTTCTAATGCAGCCTGCAGAAAGCTTTGTACGTAACACACACGGCTTCTTGCTACAGGCAGCACCAGTGAGGAAATAGTGTGGTCTAAGTGTTTGAGTTGGGAGGGGGGTTACCAAGGCTTGACAAGAAACCTTGCCTAATCTCCTTTGTTACGGCTGAATTGCTCCGTGACACCTGTAGATGAAGGAAGAGTTTCATTAGTTTTAGCTGACAATCCCAGCAGCGGCTATTTCTGTGTCTGGTTTGAAAGACGACAGTCCAAGAGGCTGAAGAGGGAGGCTGGGTATCAGTGCCCCGTGCCATACCTGTTCTATAAGCGCAGTATTTTACAGGAAGATTTTTTTTTTCCGCCTCCAGAGATGTTTTCCAGGTCGCTTTGCTGGGTAGTACTTACCACATGAGCATGAGCCAAAAGATTTTTCATTAAACAGTTTTTGTAGTCGCACCTTTCCCTGGGATGTCTCTCCTACTTTGGCATCTAGCACGTAACGGGGACAGCTCTGCTGCCCGTGTTCTATCACCACGGATGGAGTTGAGAGCGCACCAGCCTTAGAGTTGATTATTAATGGGTAGGTGCAGACACAAAGCTTGTAGAGGAAGGTCTGTAATTGTCAACGTTTCGCTGATAAACTGCCAGCAAGGTAGACAAATCTTAAATCGTTTTGCTGGGTGCTAATTCAAGAGCTTGCTTTCAGGCTGCGCTGGAGCCAGAAAATACAGTTACCAGAGCAAGCACAATCTCTGTCGCTTCTGTTTCCCAGCTGCTTCTCTTGGGATGCAAATGCCAATGCAGAATTTCCTTGCGAAGGCTGAAATCTGAATCGTGATCTGTCTTTCTGTGATTTCAAATCTCCGAAGGACTCAAGAAGGAAATTCCTTTACTCCAGGCTATGTGTCCTCACCCCCTAAAGAAATCACCAAAATCATAAGCAAATCAAGGGGCACCTGCCTGTCACCAGAAGAGAACACCAAAACTTCTGAGAGGTGGCAAAAGCCGTTCAATGGCTGGAAACAGCAATTGCTTAAAAGAGAGCTTCAAAGGCTCCTTCTGACCTTGTACTCAAAAGCAGCCTATCCCCGGCCCCCTCTGGCTGTCTGCCGGCCCTTTCCCATCGTGCCTGGTCGTTTTTACTGCGCATCCATGCAAGACAGACGTGATGGGAGTTACCTGTACAACACAGCCCGGGAGGATTTAATCCCATCTGCGCTCTTGTCTCTGTCTGTGGGTCTCTCTCCTGTAAAAGGTGACAAGAACGTGTTATTAAAAAGGTGGAAAAGACAATGTTACAGAAAAGTTCCATCGGCGACAGCTCTCAGTGGGATGGAGATGCTGTGCCAGCGAAGGGAGAAGGGTGTTTGAGTAGTTTGTCATCCCAAGCAAATGGTTATCCTTTGTCAAAGGTGACGTTTCGTGGTTTTGATCTTTTGCTGTTGCCTTCAATGACAGCTGCAGTCTGTCCCTTCACCCTCCTTTGTACTTTGGAGCTGATTTGACAGGTATATTTTTTTACCGGTGAAATCTTAAATTTCTTTTATGCAGGCTGGTGGGATGTGGGCAGTGTCAGTAATTACCTTTGTGTGGTGGTCTTCAGAGTGCCGAGAAAGTACTGAAAACGGCACGGAACAGACAGTACAGGAAAGCCATTGAGCTTGTGAACTTCCTCTCTTGACGCCAGCACAACGCAGTGTGCCGAAGCTCGTTCCAAGAGCTGTAACTAAAAATTGACTTCTGGGCCCTTTTGATCTCTGGAAGAGTTTGGGTCCAGATGGTGCTGGTAGCTCTCCCTTCCCCACAGACAGAATTGAAGCTTGAAGATGTCCCATTAGAATCTGGACTCAAACTTAGTCACTGCAGCGTCTCTCTTTGTGCATGTCCTTGTCATACCCTCCTTCAAACTGCAAAATCTTGCCAAGCCATGGGGTGTGTGTGGATCTTCCCCGTCTGGATTAGCCGTAGAGCAGAAATGCTCACGTGTCTCAGTGTTATTGTTGACTGGTGCTATGAACTTCCTCGGACCACCTGGCAGCCTCTCAGCCTTTAACGTTAGAGTTTGGTTTTCACAGTGTGTTTTGGATAAAGCAGAAAGAAGTGAAGGAATGTTCAGAGATGTTGACGCTTTGCTGAGGTGCTTGTATGCCTGATTAATTATTGCTGAATTACAAACCCTCAGGATCATACTTTTCACCAGTGAGAAGAAAATGTTCCTCAGACTGCCAAGAAATATCAGATTTTCCATCCCATCTGTTTTCTGATTAAATGGCTACACCAGGAGCTTGAAAGAGCTGTTCAGCTGCACTCGGGGCTGGTTTGCCTTTTGTTTATCCCTGCAATGCCATGCCAAACAGAACCTCTACTTCTCTCATCTTCTCTCAGCAGAGGGTGGTTTTGGTACCCAGCAGCAGTGGGTAGGTACAGCTGGAGTGACGTGCTTGCTTTTGCGTCTCCGGGTGTTGCTGTGTCCACTCCAGGGGAAGGGGACAGAAATACAGTGACTTTCACACTATGTAGCTAGGAAAAGGAACAGTGAAATTCTTCCTTTTTTCTTTTCTTTGTTTTCTGCCCATTTAAAGATAGAACAGCACTGGAATACTTTAGAAATGGTTTAGATGGCTAAACTAGACAGCAGTTCCTCTGCTCTTAGTTTCAGAGGTCTTTTCAAAAGCAAAGAAACTCAGCCCTTGGCATCATAGTTCACAAACATCCTAAAGTCTTTTTTGATGCATTTTTGGTTTATGGAGCACCATTTTGGAGCCACAAGTAAGAGACGGGCAGAATTACCATTAGCTGCATGAAAAATAGACACCGGTTTGGGGTTTGGTCTCTGGCGACCTGCTACATGTGATTGGGACTGTGGGGTGAGGTCTAATGTTCAGGTTTGGTCCTAGGGGTCTTTCTGATAACAAGAGTGAAAAGAACACATGGTTTGGAGAGTGGGTGACCTCCTGGGCAGCTCCTCCGGGCTGCTGGAGGTAGAGGATGACTTCCAGGCAGCTGCTTGGCTTAACGCTACTTCTGAATCTGGTGGGCGTTGAAATCAATGTTGGTGTATCATGGGTGAGGTAACTCGCTCTGACATCTGGAGCAGAGGCAGGTACATTAGCTGAAGATGACAAAAGGGTAGGAAGGGATACAGCCCACTGAGGTGTTAACCACTAAAACAGAGTGGATGAACAGAGCCATTTGTGAGCAACAAGCAAAATACCTTATACGTGTGTGGACTTGAATCTTACAAATCGATTCACAGTCCTTCATTTGACTGTGGTGTGTAGGAAGAACTGAGGGAGCATTTGAGGATGGAGAGAAAGGTTATTGTGAAGAGATTTTATGATAAATAGGAGGATAAGAAAGTAAACCTTGAGAGAGTAGAGCTCAAAACCTCACAGTTTTATCAACTCGATTTGAATAGCTAAGCATCTATGAGCAGCAAATTTAAGGAAGACAGTGACTGATGGAGAACTTGCAGTTCCCTAACAAAGCAAGGAGCAAAGACAGAAAGGGTGGTAGTAAGACACCAATTTGTGCAATTAAATGATCCTCAGCCTGTTGCACGTTGAACTGGGAACTTATCACCAGGAGAGTCTTCTAACACACGTGCGAGATATTTTACTGCTGATTTGTCGCTGGTCTTTGAGTCTGGTCTCAGAACTTGAGAGAGACCTATCACAAAAAACAGGGACCAGCTAGAGTCCTGAGAAGATTAGAGATCTGGCAGCCAGTGACCTGTGAGGAACTACTGAAGAATTGTGGGATGTTTACGCTAGAAAATTGAAGGGAGGGAATGCCGGCGTGTTTGTAAGTGGAAGGCAGCGAGCAAACAGAGCGAGAAACAAGAGGGATGAGAATCCCAGGCTTAGACATTTCGAAGACTTTCTAAAATGCTGATACTTATTCACTGGAGTAGGTTACTTAAGGAGAATCTCTATCATTGGAGAGAGTTGGGATAAACACCCAAAACCGGTGTAGACAGAGGTGCTTGAGCTTCACACTCGGGTGTTAGCTCCATTTTAGGTAGACTGTACAGAAATGAAACGTCACATTTCCGTTCAAAGGCAACATGAGGAAAGTTTTCATTTTCATCCAGCTGTGCTTCACAGGCAACTTAATAGTCCGGAGCACAGAGGTTCCCACAAGAGGAGAACGATGTCCGCTTTGTCTCAGGACTGCGATGAGAGCCGTGCTGTGTCCGTTAGGAGGTATTGGCCCGTGTCGCTCCTCTGTGTAATTTGAACTATGCCATAGGCGTGGGGATCTTCAGGATTACCAAACGCCACCCAAACCGTCTGAATTAGTAAGCAGAATAACATCGTTCTAGCGAACGTCTGTAAGCTCTTTGAGGGACATAAGCTAGCGGGGAATTCTGGCCTTTGCAGCCTTGCACGGGCTGTGACGAATCCGTGTGTGCCAAGTGGCATTTCAAGCCCCTGAAGTGTCTTGTTTGGAGGATTTAATGCGGAGCTGTGTTTGACTCCACTGTCAAAGCACCATCAGTGGCCTGGATCTTTGGGGAGGAGAACCAAACCATCACACCACCAGCTCGCCTGGCAGACTGTTCTCTCCAAAGTCAATAACCGCCAGCAGAAATGCTTCGAACAGTGACCCCTCCTGCCTGACACTTGTGCAGGTCTAACAGGCTCCCTCGTATCACTCTCTGCGAAATTACCGAAGCCTTGTGTTTCTATGGGTCTTTTTGGGTTTTTTTCTTTCAGTCAGGAACCTTTCCTGCTGTTTTCCTATCTCTGAGCACTGACCAGCTCCAGGGAACGGCAATGGCAGTGCCCCATCTTTCCTAAGACTCATTTGTATATGTTAAGCCATTTCTTTACAGCTACTTTCCTCTGCAAACAAATTATCCTCTTTCAGCCTTTAACAAGTATGAGATTTTTCAGTGTTGACTCCAGTATTTGCTCTTACCTCCATTCCCCACGTTGTGTTCTGAATTTAGCCGCTCTGTCAGTGGCTTTTACAACAGCATCAGGATTAACGGAATATACTTGGGTTTACCAGCACAGGGGGTTGTTATTCCTGGGTGAAGACCAAATATGGATAAATGAACTGCTTGATTTCAAAACTAATGCAAAGAAAAATGACTCCCTAAAATGAGCGCTGGCAGAGGTAGTTGTTGCTCTTTAGTTTGACCAGCGCGTTTACTACAGACTGCAACTAAACCGAGGTTTTTACAACACCCTCGCTTTTCTTTTGGTAGTATTTCAATGAAATATTTGCTCCCCAGATGTATGAACAATAAGCTTGTGGTTTCTTCCCCAAGAATTTGATACTGCAAGCACAGCTCAGGCGGAGCAAGTCCTTAGTCACAGCACACTCTGTTTTGACAGTCCTAAACGACCCCTACAAGTCACCCCCGGTGCTCCAGAATTAGGTCATGCCTCCGCGTCGACACTTGGTAAAGAGCGTGCTGAAGTTAATTTGCACCCCAGGTCAGAGCCCAGATTCTTTCAAACCAGCGACGCTGAGCATAACTTTTTGGATTTCTGTAGACCTTGGCGAAGGTCTACATTAACTTCTTGGCAGCAGAAGTGGGTGTCCTATACGAGGCCAACGAGAAGTCGGAGCGGCGAGCTGCGCGCAGACTCTGCTTTTTGACTTACGACTAGTCACAGAAACTGTGCAAAGCCATTTTACCGCTGCACACATCAGCAAGTTAAAATCTACTAAATCACCAGTGGCAATTGCCAGCACTTGTTCCCCATACTTTGGATTTAGACAGAAAATATAAACCCATACTGGAACTTCGTTCTTCCCAGTGTGCTACATGTAAAGGGATTTCTCCTCGTTGCCCTTTATTTTAAGTCATTCCAATTCCAGTTGCCGGTGATTTCAAATTTATCTAAGCAAAACATAAAAATTCTGAATTATTGCCATTACTACAGACAGAAGCCTGAGTTGATAGCAGGTCCACTCCTGCATTTAACGTGACCTTATCGAAAACTGAACAGATGGAGGAAAAAGTCGAATCAAGTGCTGCTTTTTTCAGGGTAATAGAAGATGCTGATAAGTAAAAATAGTTGGGAGAAGAAGGGTGTTATCTACTTGATTTATAGCATGGTTTGGGATGTTTTTGTGGTTTATACGCGATTTGGCCCAGAATTCTTTTTCTTTTTGCATTTTCATCAGTACTTTCCATGTAACGAGTTTGGTGCTGTAGAAGGACATACTGGTAACCCAGTTCCAGATACGGAAACCAACCTTTTAACTGTTGAAGTCTAAAACCAAAAGAGAGATTTCGGAAGCCTGACAGGCTCATCCAAGCAGCTCATAAAAACCTCTAGTACAGGGAATTTTCGGCTGTTTGCCTGGGATTTGGTTTCAGTGTTTCGCTCTCCATATCACAGTCAGGTTGTTCTGACGCCCAGTCTACATGGTTTTCAGTGCAAGTTAAACTGGAAGTCTCTTATTGTAGAGATAGTGGACAGTCTTCTATATACTGGAAAACTATTTTCATCTTTTTTTTCCTAAAGAGATCCACCGCGCTCATTTTTTGTCTTGGATCACCTTTTGGCTGTCCTGTGAGTTCTCTTTGAGAGTTACCGATCTTTGAGTGCAGTCACTAAAACTGGGCTCTGCCTCAGCAGTGCAAAACAGAGCAGAATAATGACCTTCCATGTCATGCGTATGACACTGCCGGGGCCAGTCCCGCTTTAGGGCGCATCGTTCACAAGCATGCCTTTGAACCGTGGTAACTTTAAGATCACTTTGCAGATACCGACATGGATCTATTCCCTCCTACAGGCATCACTGTGAATTTGCCTTTGTCGAGTCTCATGTGTTGGTTTGGGATCTTCCTTCCAACGTGTTGGTGCTGAAATTGCATTTTGTCCTCTGTGCTCTCTGCAACTGCGGCGCTGCCTGTTGCAGAAACACAAAGCGGCTTCCCCAAGGCCATCCGGTTTAGCCCGCTCCATGACATAGAAGCTCATCAGGACCATTGTCCTTTCAGAAATTCTGCTTGGTGCTTTCCTTGCTCTGTGCACCCCGTTCCACACAAGCATTAAATTATGGCACTGTGGGATGGGAGTAGATTAAAAAAACAAAAAAAGATTGGAAACCACACGTGAAAAAAGGGAGTATGGGGCATCCCTTCTGCCATCTGCGAGGTAGGGGATTGACCTTAAAAGGAAACAATGTGAATGCTGCTGCTGGCTGGGACGTGTTGGTGGGCTGCTGTCCGTCTTGTTTATAAAGGTACATCAAGTTTTAATTACTAGGGGAAAGGGCAGGCTTTGTTATGAGGAGCAATCGCAGAGACTCACTTTTTCCAAAAGGTACCTTGTACTTGCTCTCAGATTGTTACACTGTGTGGTGAGGAATAACACTTGGAAGCAGATGTCAAAGGCATCAGTGCTCCGTGGAAATAGTACATTTTTTCCATTTTATGTCTAGTTTAGACTATATTAAAGAGGAGGGAAAAAATTTAAAAGCTGAAAACATGTTGAAACACGTTACGGTTGTGACAGAATTGACGACAGCCAGGAAATTCCAAGTTAGGGTCCTCACTCCATCCTTTCTGGGCACTCAGACTAGGAGTTCAACATCCAAGCCCTTGGGTTAGTATTGGTCACAGAAGTTTGCTCCTTGTTATTTGTTATGATGTGTGTGCCTGTTTGATGCTGGCTGCTTTCCTCTCTTCTTTTGATCTTTCATAAAAATTTATGAAGTCCATGTTCTGCATCATGTTCCTTCATACCAGCTCAAAGCTGTTGGGAAACTATGAACTCTTAAAAAATTAATCTAAAATTGTCTGCGTCCAGAAAGGTCATAGAAGATTTGTTCTACAGACAAGAATGAGTACAAGCATGAACTTCTATCGCTGTTTATAAAAGCATGTGATCTTCACGTGAAAGTCACGTTGCAATATTTTCTTTGCATGTGTTAGCAATAAAACCAGTTTGTATTATTGAGATCTGAATATTTAAATCATGTAATGTTGTTTTCTCTTGACGGTAACACCAGATTAAATATTGCTCAAATGTTAACAACAAGACCTGACCTGACTGGGTTCGCTTTGATCCTCCTCTAGGAGATGCCCATGGCACAGGGCAGTGCCATGTGGGCACAGGGGGGCACAAACCCGACTATGTATTAACAAATAGAATATAACCATGCCAACCTTGATGCCTACGGTCTGTTCACCCTGCTTCTCTGATGTGGCCAGATGGTGCGTTCCTCCCATGTGTTAGTTTGGGGAAGGTGGTATGTTCTGAGGATTTATAGATCGTAAAGATGATGGTAAAAAGCTGGCTGCTGTGGTCATGCAGAAGAGTTATGGATCACAGGGATTAATCCCTGACGAAGCAGCAGAATCCCGACCTTACGATTTCCACTGATTCATCGCAGCCTGTCTTCACTTATTGCAACAGTTGGTGACTGGAGTGTTTAAATTTGCTCCTTAACTCCTTGTCTCTAGACTGGAATGTTTCTCTGCTGAGATTGCGCCTCCTCTTTTAGGTACTCACAAAGTTAGCACGGAATCCTCTGCTTAATACATTAAACCAGAGTAGCTCCTAGAAGCCTTTACCCAGAACACATTTATTTATTAACCCTGAACCAAAGTAAATAAGATCAGGTCAGAATTTGTCGATACCAAATCTGTAATGGTGTTGGGGTGGAAGCTGTGCACGGGTGCCATGCCCAGAGATGATGTAACCACACTGGGTATTCCACATTTGGTTGTGTTGTGCATTTGGGAGTTCTTGTTTAGCTGCTCATCCACCGAGATCCCTGCAAAGGGTTTGGAGTCGCTGCTGAGCAGGTGAAAGCCCCTGCAGTAAGGCTGTAGGTTAAACACACAGTGGTCACTTCTCCCATGTAGCAACCGACAGGACGACAGGAAACGGCCTCAAGTTGTGCCAGGGGAGATTTAGGAAGAACTTCTTTATAGAAAGGGTCATTAAGCTTTGGAACAGGCTGCCCAGGGAGGTGGTGCAGTCCCCATCCCCGGAGGTGTTTAAGAGCCATGTGGAGGTGCTGCTGAGGGACATGGTTTGGGGACCCTGGCAGGGCAGGGTGAACGGCTGGACTCGATGATCTTAAAGGTCTCTCCCAACCAGATGATTCCGTGATTCTGTGATTATATTTGGCTCTCCTGAAGTGATACGGTTGGCCAGTTTACGACGTGTCACCAGTCACTCTTTATCGCTGACCAAGATCTTTCTCCTTTCTGCTCTCACAATGTTTTTTACAATCATCCTTGCTCAATATTGATTTTGTTTCTTTCCATACACCAATAAAATATTTCAATATAGTCTTAAAATCACTTTGTAATTACCAGTGATTCTGGTTGAATCCCTGTGCTTGCTCTTATCATGACACTTTCTTGTCTAGGAAGGGAGGGTGACCAGGCTGTATTTGGCCAGACTGTCCAGCTTACCCTTTTTAGAAAACTGGCACACCAGCAGCTTTCCTTTAGTCCTCTGGAAATTCCACTGTCTTTCAAGAATTCCAAGTATTCCAAAACTTATGATGTCGTGCGATCTCAAATCCAAACTCTCCACCACATTTCCCTTCACAAAAATAACCGTGAACTTTCTAAATTCAATTTATTTCTTTAAAGCATTTCCAATGGTTTAATGTTTTGTAGAATGTCTTTTATTGCAAAACCTAAATTTGAAGCCGACAAGCAGTTGGCTTTATCTTTAAAAACATGTTTTTTAAAAGATTCTCATTGTTCTGCCCAAGCCATTCCAGCCCGTGGTATAAATAATTGCCGTAATGTCTATTATACTTAAATAGACTGTGTGAAAAAAGTAAAATTCCAGCTGGACATGTGTAGATAATAAATTGTAGGGCAAGTTGTATCTCGAGTATACTAGGGTTTGATTCTGATTGAAGTTTCTATCTGAAGTCAAATCATTATTTATCTAAACACGAAGCACTGATGTGGAGTTATTGAAGGAATCTGATCAAAAAACACACCGCAGAAGAGGTTAATTTTAAAAAATAGAGAAGTTGAACACCCGTGGGGTGTTCAAGTAACAGAAAGCTGCAAGTTAGCAACTCCAAAGTGCCTAAAGAAAAAGAAAGATCCTAAAGGACAAGTGTCAGGAGAGCCCTGGGATCCCTTGGAGTTATTTGCTAGACTGAGAGCAAGGTTACGGCTGTTCTGAGGTTTGAAGGTTACGAGGAGGAGATTACAGGGCGCCTGGAAAGAACCAGGTCACTGTGTGAGGACATCCTAGAGCTACAGCCTAGGAAAGGACGATCATAGCTACAGAGGTTTTTGAAGGCGTGCTCTGAAGTTCAGAAGCATCTTGTCTGGAGCTGATCCTCTCCTGTTGCCCTCTTGATGTGAATGGGAAATATTTTAGCGCTTGAGCAGGTCCTTCAAAGGTCTTTCAGGAGCAGCAGCTGCAAACAGAACTTGGACGGTCATTTGACCAAGCAAGCTGAAGGATCTATGCACGTTTTAGCCACACAACTATGTCTTGTGCTTGATAAAACTGTTTTTAAACCTGAAACCGCCTTGGTGGTGTATGTATGTGGATAACATGTTCAAAGCATTATAAAAACAGTCACCTGTTAAATACAGAACACTCCTGTAGCCTGAGGACCACTTCCTCTGTTTTGCAGCTTGAGGGAAACTGATGCGTAAAGTACGCCCGTGGCAGAGCTGACAGGAAAGCTCTGGAGTGTAGAACATCAGGGTACCTTCAAGTACCGTGTTCTTTCCCTCAGCTCATACGGCTTATATTATTTCTAGCATTTCACTTTTTTATCAGTGGCTTTAATATTAAAAGAAATATTTTTTTGTGAGCTTCTGTTTAGCAAATGTGCTTTCTGCCCGAATCTTAAACATGCTACCCAGAGCCCACAAGATTATGGCCGAGCTATAAACCCCTATGAAAATGGACAAAACGACTGACAAGCAGCAAAACCATCGCCAAGTTCAGTCTTCCTTGCCCCAGCTTTGTTGTCCAGGAATATAGCGAGTGATCCGGCCTCAGTGGACTTAATGGAAGATTTGGAAATGCTGCCTTGTCGGGAGCACAACTAATCTGCGGTGTCCTTGCCAGATCATGCTGCTGGCATTTGAGGCATTTGAGGGCGAGAACGAGTTTTTGATGCTACCTTTTATTAAACTGGAAAAAAAATTAACTTGAGACTAACGGAAACCACTTCCCATCCAACGATCTGCGTGGGCAGCGAAACAAGATGTCTGAGGTGGCTGTTGGGGATGATGAGGGTGAATGTTTTACTTGTCCAAACTATGTGGTCATCACCCGGTTTTGAGATTTGCTACCAGTCATGAATTCAGCCTTAATTCACCAGCAAAACAACCAGTTGGCTCTAGCAGCGCTCACAGGACGTTTTTTAGGTCAGGGGTCCTACCGCTTTTCTTCTCCATACAGTTTCAGACACGCTTCTAAAACTCCATAAATTATAAATAATAATAATAATAACAGCCCAGATGGAAATTTATGATCTTGACTCATATCTGCTTTAGGTTTCAGGCTTTGTTCAAAATCTGCAAACCAAAGCCCGTGCACTCGTGTGTCTGCAGAGCTCCCAGCAGTGAGCTCACTCCGAAACCTTGGCTGCCGGGGCAGCAGCCTGGAGCTCCGCAGCGCGTCCCGCGGGGCCACTTCCACCCTTTCTCCAGCCCTCCGAGTCCCACACTGCGCAAGAGCAGAAGTGCACTGTTAAACCTCAGGAAAATGCGTTACTCCCAGGGCTAGCAGAGCAGCTGTGAGGATTGCAGCTCACACTCCTGACTGTTTTGTTTTTCAGATTTGTTTGTAAATCTTCTTCTGCCAATAGGCTTCTTGCACGGTCGGGTATGACGAGTTCTCACTTAAAGAGTCTTTGTCGGTGGAGTGTGAATTTATTGGCATTGAAAATACAGTAGCTCTTACAAGTGGGTGCTTTCAGTTTTGCCAGCTTAGGATAGCTGATAGAGTTGGGTAATTAATGCACCGAGTTAACGAGGTTTTGTTGTCGTTATCTGTAGGTGGCTCCCAAAATGACTTTACTCCCTTCTGGAGCAATAAGTCTTTCCGTGTACATCTGTAAACAGCTGCAGCACTTACACTACAGCCCTTCCCACGGGGAATTCTTCTGCACAATTAGTGATGGGTTTTTCCAGGAAATAAGTGCAAATCCTGTCAGTCCATCGCTAAACAAACCTCCTTTTTGTTTTTCTTTTCGGTTCTTGTAAAGGCTGCAGTCAAAGCGCTGCCTCTATTGGAAACGTCGTTTACAAGTGCTGTAAGAGCTTGGGAAGTCTGTCAAACATCCCCAGCAGCTGCTGAGCAGAGCCCTGCGCTCCCTGTGTGCTTTGGCATGGGCGGGATGCACGGGAGCAGAGAGGGAGTGGAGGAGCCGGGCTTTGAAGCCTGCTCGGTGATGTTATATTATTCTTGGCTCTTTGCGCTTTGGAAAATACACTGCATCAAGTTCTCGTCGTGGCTGCAGCGCACGGTTTTTCTCGAGGCTGTGGAAGGGTGGTTTTAGCGTTACATTTGCCTATGAAACACCTCAGTCATTTTGCTGCTGAGATTGTGTTGCTTTATTAAATTCTGGTTAGGTTTTTCCCTCGCTGTGATTGGAGCGGCTCCCCGGGTTGTTTCTCGGGGTGCTTCAGGCTTTCACCACAGCGCTGACAAGTGCCCTTGTCTGCATTTGCAATCGAGTTTCATAATGACTAAATCACAGATGAATTTTCTGCTTTGTAATCGGATTCACCTGCACCCCACACTTGAAAAACAGAGTATTTTCACCTTCTGTTACGTCTTCCACCCACAGCTGAAAAAGCTCCTCACAACCTTGAACTGAAAAACCAAAACCGCAGTTCTGGGGTACGTAAGAATTGGAACGTGGGATGTTTTCATGGAGGTACCTGATACTGCCCCCTGAAAGACGAAGTCGGGCTGCGGAAGGTGCTGCGCTACCAATAACATCCCGCCGTTTACTGAGGTAGCAGCAGCCTGTGCTTTAGGAACACGAGTGTCTGCAACGGGCACGTGTCACCAGGGACAACATCTGGGACAAGCTGTTATCTCTGATGTAGTCCAGAGAAAAACAAGAGTGGGGAAGACTCCTTAACTAGGGGCAGGGGGGGAGAGAGGGGAGAGGAGATGATTTAAGCTACAGCAAAAAGCTCTTTTTCCAAGGCAGACTCGCAAACCCATATGGCTGTTCAAGAGATTGTCGCTCCCTCCAGCTGCGCCCAGAAGGTTCATCCTTCTCTGGTACAAACAGTATAGCTTGCACTCTTAACTAGAAAAGCATGTTCGTTCTAAAGTGCCAAATTGTACTTGCCAAATATTGCTACAGATCTAGAGCTTTTTTCTTCTTCTGTTTCACATTTTTTGTTTGCCACTCCCTGGCCTGGTAATGTTTTCCTACAGGAAAACTTGCGTTCCCGTTTGTAGAAATGCAGGTCTTTGGCATTGTTGTTATTTGTTATTATCTCGTCGTTGTTATTTCAGTGAATGCCTCGCAGCTAAATTCTTCTCAGCTTTAGATTGCAGCACAAGATTGGTAAGCCCATTTCGTTATCTCAACTTAAGACTTGAGCAAAGTATTTTCTTCAGAGCCTTCTTTATACCTCCATGCCTGAAAACAAATTCTCACGGCTCAAACCCCAAACCAAACGCTAGATAAACTTTCTATCATCATCTAGAACTCGGCTTTGGTAGTGCTTTAAGGCAAGTAGAAATAATAAGGGACAAAGGAACTCTCATGGGCTTGTAAATCCGTGGTTGGTGCGTAACGCGCAGCTTAATTCAAAACTCATAGCAAACCAAAACCACTTTTGCAAAGATTCAGACTTTTCAGAAGGCTTTGCCAACCGGCAGCTTAAACACATCAACTGTTCTTGCAAATGAGCTTTATCTAATGTGAGCAAAGGGTGTTGAAACGGGCTCTAAAACAGCGCTTTTCTCCCTCTCATTTTGTATGTTTTTATTTTGTCACGCACTTCAAAGTGACGTGAGGGTTTGTTGTTTTCTGGAATACTTTAACATAAATGTTGTCATTGATCATGTGTACAGAGATTGTAAAACAGCTCCCTGGTTCTCAGCGTGGGCATCAATCATCAGCAGGATGGAGGTTCAGCGCCTGCTGACCTGAGCTGTGATCCTGCAGCTGACGGAGGCTGCCCGGAGCAGCCGCTGGTTTTACCTCTGCTGCCCTGCGCAGCTCATGGAAGTTTGCTCCGATGAGTTTAAGGAACCGGTCCTGGCAGGCCTACGCGCAGCTGATAGGCGAGGAGAAAGGGGGGAAAACGAGCGTGAATGAACACATCAGAGGAATGCCAGATTTCTCACTGTTTCTAAGGAGAGTATTTCTTCAGTTCGCTGAAGTCCAATTTGTTTTGTTCTTTTCCAAGAGAAGCAGGGGCAGAGCAGCACTGGAGAGGGGTTCTTAGGCCTTTAGGAAGGGAATTAAAAGAAAAGAAAGAAAAAAAAAGGACTAGACTGAGGCCAGAGAGGTGACAGCGGCTGGAGCTGGGTCTCAGCATCACAGAGCTGCCCCCAGCGATTTGCGGGGAAGAACGCAGAGGGGGCACAGAGCTGGTGGTGGCTGGAGGACAGGCAGATAGATGAAGCAGTTCTCCCGTTTATCTCTGGAGCAGCCTCCAAACATCCCCAGGAACAGAGAGTTGTTAAACGTGGCTTCCCATCGTATGCCGCCGGTGTTTATTTTGAAACGAGACAGCTAAAACAACTTCTCTCTCCTCCCAGCATTGCGGTGTCATCGCGGTGTCCTGCCGTTGTCGGGAGCTGGTTGTGATGCCGAGGGAGATTTCCCTGACTCATGGGAGAGCTGCAGAATGCTTTCCCGGGTACCTGGACCGTGATGGGTAGTGGGGAGCCGTTTGGGCACTCATTTCATGGGCTATGTGTACTGTCTTTGGTGTTACTGGATTTATTCCCTTTTTTTCTCCGCCACCGCAGAGTTCTGGGGGCTCAGGTACTGAGATTCCGCAGAAAAAACCACAATGTAGAAACGGTTATAGAAAGGAATTTATTGCCATGGTCCTAAAATGATCCCATCAGCCTCTGGTTTGCGACTTGAAAGACGTACCGTGTATAATGAGGAGTTTAAATATGTGGCAGATAGAAAGTCGTAAAGCCGAAAAGAATGTATGTGCCTTCTCCACCTTCTCCTTCGTTCCAGAACTCCCTTCTGTCACTGCCTGTTTTCCTTCCTGACAAAAAAGTCACCCTGTCATTGTGCAGCAGATGCTGAGGTGTGAGCAAAGGGCACATTTTAATATCTTAGACAACGGAAAACCTACGACCCAGCCCTGGCGCCGAGGAGACAGGCTTGTGAGCATAAACCCAACTGCTTTGCACACAGCAGCATCTGCTCTTGCGCCATCCTGCGCAAACGTTTCGCCAGTCCGCAGCTCTTTGCTGTGGTCACAACCCCTTGGCCATGACCAGGCGTCCCCAGCGTGCTCGTGGTGTGAGGCGGCTGCCTGTCGGTTCCTCTCGGATTCGCACCAGCGCCCTGCTCACGTTCCCCTCCTCTCCGTGGAGCCGTGGCTCACGCAGCCAGCCCACTTCTCGTCATCTTGCTCGGTATGTGTTGGAGACCCACCCGGCACTGGTCCTACACGCTCTCAGGTCCTCCTACAGACCAGGGCGTAACGTTCCTAGAAGATACCGCGTCTCGTTAACGCCTGTGGTTATTTCTGAAGGATCTTTGCTGCTGCTGAATGCACCCAGTTGCACAGGAACTCAGCAGGTTGCTTTTGCTGCTGAAGGCCGTGAGACCGTTTAATCGCCCGTGCAGTAGCACCTCTGGCCGAGCACGTGTGCCAGACAGCCAAAGCCCCAGAAACCTGATGCTCCATGTGAAGAACACAGTGTTCACCTGGTCCTTGCTGCCAAGACTCAGACCATGATTTTCAAGACCAGGGCAGCTTATAAACTAGCACGTTAGGCTGAGTCACTCTTCTGGCAGGGGAGGTCTGCCTTCTCTTTATATAAACTTATCTCCAAAGCACTTTATCATCCCGCAACTATTCTAACACAACAGCCTGCGAACGACTGACCGCTGCAGAAGCGATTCTTTACATCAGGTAGGGAAGCAACTCTGCGGTGGGTCCTTCAAAGAAATGAAGCAAAAACAAATTAGATACTTTATTTTTGTGCTTTGTCTTAATACTCGACCTCCCTTTGGAGCATTAAGGTCTTTCGGTTTTCCACAGCAATTTGTCTTATCCTTCCCAAGAGCTTCGGGTCAGCTCGTGTAGCTTGTTATAACAAAGACCTGGTCTCTTACATAAACACACACGTACCGACACCACTCAGACATCACCCCTGGTAAACAAGAATGTTAATTGCTGAGTAATTATACACTACGAGGAGGAGGGAAGCATTTAAAAGAAGCTACAGGCTTTTCAAGACAACAATTTGTAGTTGGATTAAGCTGGAATAAACCCAGGCCCCAGAAGTGAAAAGACAGCGTTTCTAAGCCTAAAGCAACACTTCTCTGCCAGTTTGCTTGAAGCGTGCACTGCCCAGCTGAGCTCCCCGCTCTCTGGAAACACTTAACACTTCAACGTTAAGGGGACAGAAGCTGAACTCTTACATTCCGCTGACCTCGACTTTTTTGTCATGTACGTACGGGTCTAGAAGGGGGTTTAAGAGTTTTTTAACCTAAACATAACACAAATTATTTTACGGTACTATATCTCATAAGCATCACTCGCTAAAAAAGCCCCTTCTAACAGTTAAAACAATGAAACTGAGGTTCTTGGGTTTCACTGGAAGGGCATCCAGTCCCTATCCATCAAAGTCCTGGGCTGCAGCAGTTTTGCCAGAGATTTTGTTCCGAAGAATGATGGACGGGCAAACGTTGGTGAAACTGTTCAGAGCAGATTCCTCTAACTCAAAGAGCGTGTGGGCTGCAACGCTCCTCTTGGAAGATGTTGGAGCACGGCCGTACACCGACAGGTATAGCGTTATTTTGGAGGTGTGAGTGCTTTGCAGAACTTTCCTCTCCTAGAGCGTTCTTATTTCCAGACCTATCGGGGATTGCCAAGGGTCGGAGTTTCAAAGACATCAGTCCTTGTTTTGGCCCATCCGAGAGTCTTTATGTGGAACTGCACAGATATTTTGTCGTGCACGGTTTGGGCAGTTGGGTAGTTATTCCTTTCCCCCCTTTTCTGGCAAACAGCATAAGCAAATCTGAGGTTTTACAGAAACAGGGAGAAAGTGGTCCTCACCAAATCTGGGCAAAATTCAGAGGCCACTGCAGAATTATTGGCTCCATTGGCATAATTGACAACTATTAGATGAACATACACAGCAAAAGTACATTTTAAAACCAAATTATTTCTCTGTCCTGCTACAGGAGTCCCTGTGCAGGACTCGCTTGCAGGAGCTGATGCCATCAGGGATTCTGGAAGGAAAATACTCAGTTCCAGGTTAGTCTTTAGTAGAGACTTGGGGAACTTGGTGCTTCGGAGCATCACTCCGCAAACATAATCTCCGCTCGGCTCATTTAGTGCCAGGCTTTTCCATCCCCTCAGATCACTGCTTGAGCTTATGCACCAGTCCTGCAGACGGTGATGTCAGCGCTGCTGAGACAGGGGTGAACTGCAGAACCAGGGCACACAGGGGGTGTAAGAGGGTGTAAAAGGGAAGGCATTGCGGAGGGATCAGGACCTTTCTCAAGTCTCTGTGCTGCTACAGAAAATACTCGTGGAACTGCACCCTCCCTTTCTAGTTGTAAGCTACTGGTGAAGAGGCAAACACATTAAAGACTTGGCAGAGACTTTATGTAATATTCATAAATCTATAAGGAGTATCCGGGGTCTTTTTAAGTCTTTGCTTTCCAAGCAACTCCATGCAACGGAACAAATACATTCAGGCTTAACGCATTTTGGGTTGTTTTTCAGTTGTAGCAATTAAATATTCTTAGGTTTTCCTTTAGAAATGACCAGCTGGTGAGCCTAGCTAGCTATTTTCCCCGTCGAGCAGCCTCTTCCAGGGTTAAACCAAAAAGCAACAATTGCTGGATCTTTTAATTTCTGGGTCTCGCGGAATGTAATGCCTGTTAACCCCGAAGGACTGCTGAAATATTTGTGTTCCGTAGGCCCTTCGCCAAGCTTCGCGTGCCACAGATGAAGTAATGCCATACCTGTCCATCTGTTTGGCCTATTGCTTTTCAATATTTAGAATAAAAATTTAATTTCATATAATTTTCTGTGACATTGTTTAGAAATCGACCATTCTTAAGTGTCAGAACGAAATGCAAATCACCCCTTTAGCAAACAAAAGTGTGATTTCTGACTGATACGTTGATTGTTATGATTGCCACCCAGTTGTATACCCTCCCCTTCCTCCAGCAGAAAGTGTAATGGAAAACGTAACCCTAACAATTACATACAGATGGCACCATCCCCATGATTTCAGCTCTGTGTGGTGGCTTATATTTCGGTACTACAACTGGTGTAAATTAAATCGTAGTCATCTTCTGCACATGTATTATATTGTATCTTCACCAGCAACGAGAACAAGAGCCGCACATCTGTCGGGTGAGAGGACGCGTTGGCAGTATCCTGCTTATTTGGCTATTACACGTTGCTGGTGCCAGTGAGAACCCAGGGATCCTGTTGAATTTGTTGGAAACCATGTGAAATGTCTCAGATCTCCCCATCCAAGATTTATTGTCTTTGTGCTGCGACAGAGCAGGCTGCGGTGTAGTTTTTTCTTCATCTTCTCACACGCTGGAAACAACAGCCTTTTCCAATTGGAGTTACGGGGTCCGTTATGGGATCGTTGTGTTCGGGGGGAGAAAGGTTAGTCTGTCCGAAGCGGAGGAGGGAGGAAAGGGAAGACGGGTATCTGCGCTTTACCTACCCTTGAAAATGAGTTTTCTCTCTCTTTTCTGTCTCATAAATGCTCGTTTATTTTTAAAAGAAACAGAATAGAACAGGCCCCCTACATCAGTCAGCCACTCTTCCTTCAGCGCCACAATTACTGTAAATTAAAGTAATTCAGCAAGCAGTACCCTTCCTTTTCGGTTCTTAACCACCGTCAACAACCCGGGGCACCAGCGCTGAAGACAGGGCTGTGGTGGTAGGTGCAGACACGAGCTCTTCTCCCCGTGCTTTGACCTGGCGAGACACGAGCCCGCTCCACGCCTGATAACGTGGTGATGTGCCAGCACGGCTCCTCAGCTCGGGAGGCTGATGCACACTTGCCTATGGCCAGCCCGCAGAGCGGACCGAGGAGCTCTCATCTGTGTAGACGTGCTCTAAAATTACTGCTGCTCCCTGGGCAGGAATCGTCTTTCTGGTTTGGCTCTGTCCTGTGCTGGCTGCGGAGAGGGCGGCACGGCCGTGGTGTCCCTCGCCCGCCTTCGAGGTGCAGCTAATAGCTATGGTAAATGCCGCGGTCACCAGGCACAGCGCTGCTGTCATTGGCCCCTATTTAAATCTGGCACGATTCTACAGCTTGAGTAGACTCGGTCTTAATTTAAGCTGAGGTAAGTGAGAACATCTTTCAGAGGCAAGATGAAATGATTTTGGGGCTTCTCAGAAGAGTCAAAACATTAGCAACAGACTCTCACCTGCTTTATTCATCGGCGTTCCCAGGGCTCTTGCTGTAGTGGTTCAACTAATTAAAATTCCTTTTGCCTACGTTTTCCTTTACAGCTTCAGGTGGTTATGAGAACCTTCATTTCATGTCCCAAACTATTATAATGTGTAAAACAGATGCTCCGCTCCGCTCTGAAGTGGCAGCATTTCAACGGGAGATCAAGTGATCCTCCTGCATAATATCTATTACTGGCTTCTGCCTTCGAAGACTGCAGTGAGAATTTTAATCAAGTGTCTAAAAAGAACACGGAATTTTCAGCTGACAAGCCTTTGCGGAGCATGAAGTGCCGGTTTTATTTGATTTTACCTTTTTTCCATTCCACGTGCATGCCTGTATATATATCAACGGATTAAATCGGGAGCTCTTTCTAAATACCTGGCTGGTTAATTCACCCGCGAAAAACAGACGAAACCAAATATGTGAGTCGTTCGTTACTGTACGATTATGAGCCCAGAGAAGTCAGTTTAAAGCAAGGTCTACGTCCTTAATGGTTTCTACAGAAGAGCCTGAGACAGTAACCTTAGGAGGATGAAATGTGAACCCCCGTGGCCACAGTTGAAACGCAGCAAGAACAGGTTCCCTTTGTACTTCTCTGAGCTGCGCTTGGCATCCCTTGGGGCAAACTGGGAGAATTTCAGCCTTCAGCGTCCCCACAGTCCCTCATTTTTCAGGTGTGGAGGCTGTTACAGAAGAATGCTCTCTGTGTGCCTGCACTGGAAGGAGATCACTGATTGAAGAGGGGCTTTTGATCAAATGATGAGGCTACTTTCAGTGATTAAACAAAAAAAGGTATTTTGGGGGGCCAGCGTCTGCAGCAGTTCGGGCTAAAGTCGGCAGCTATGAAAGCACACAGAACAGCAAGCAGGTCGAGAGTTGTTTTGGAGGTTGGGAAGGTGCATGGCGTGGAAGGGGAAATAACTCAGGATTGTGTTAGCACTCACCTGCAACGGGACCTCTGTTTATTTTCTTTCTTGAGATGCTGTCACAGACACGCATTGTATTTTCCTCCCTAACTGCAGACACACAATGCCGTGTCACTCAGCACAGATGAAAGGCTTCGGTGTCCTCAGATAATTGCGGAAATTTCATTAGCTATGATGAAACAATGATAAAAGGTACCAGGGCTTTGATTTCATCTGTTGGAAGCCAGCCTGTGTTTTAGTCCGTCTTTTCCATTTATTGGAACGGTCTTTAAAGCGCTGTTAATCTTTAAAGAGAGTCGAACTGCCCATCTCTGTGGAGCTTTCACCTACGTCCCCGAGGCAGCGGCTTCTACAACCACGCTGGTTCGTATGGCACAGCCCCACTGCGCAGTGATTGACTGAGGGGGCCAGGGCTGCAACCTCGTCTTGCTCAGTCCAGAGAGTGCCAGCCCGTCCGCTCACCCAGGACAGGACCTCCTTAGCACTCGCCGGTCTGTGGAATCCTGTGAAAATGGGGAAAAGACTCTTCTGTCACCCCTTGCTTCTGTGTATTTCACAGAGCTGCCCTGCTTCCATTTTCTTCGTGTTGACATGCTGCAGCGGTGTAACAAGCATAATGGTATGGGGAAAAGGGCAGGGCTTGCTTCAAATTATCACGGAAAAACAATTAAAAATGCAGAGAAACGTCAGGAGATCTTGATGAACACGTTTCTGTGGGAACTGGAAAAGAGACCAAGCCACAAAATGAAGAACTAGATCCAGAATCCAGATTCCATATCCTTCAGCCTCACCCCTAAGGGGATGAAAAATTCAGAGCTGGAACACCACAAGTTTAGATTAAGGGGTTTTATTTCAGTCCCTCTCTCCGTAGTCTGGTTATACTGCTAATCGCTTCATCAATGTTAACATGAGCGATACCGATAGCAGGTCGTTAGACCTTTAGCATCACAACAGCCTTTGCAATCAGACTATGCATAAGTGCAATTTCTTCCTATATTTTTCCATGATTTTAATGCATTGTGTGAACCCGGCACTTCTGCTAAACATTGCTGAGCTGCCTACAAAAACATTGTGAGTTGTTTCCTGCTTTAAATGAAATCTAAGGAAATCACTGAACTTGCTTCCACTCTAGCCCTTAAAATGATAAAAAATAAATTAGTGGTTCTAAGAGATGGGCGAACATGTCAACTTGTGGACTGAAACTTGGAGGTTTTTTAGTTTGAAAAATGATTTTGATTCCAAACCAAGCCAACCACAACATAATACCAGAAGCTGCATTTAACGAAATAATCCAACGCTTTATCCCCCCTATTTCCATAACAATATTTATGTCAGAAACTTGCGATACCGCTTTTTATTTCTAAACATCACAATGACATGAGGTGAGGGCAAGTTGTAATATATCTCTTTGAGGGTACCACGGTATTTCCCCTTCCTGCCTATCAACAACTTATTATGTAAAACTGTGCTAATTATCCTCAAGTTCAGGATGTTGTTCTCCTCTCCTGGTGAAATTCTGATAAAATAGTAGTAGTCCATCAATTTAAACTCTATGATGATGGGAAGGAGGAGCCCTATTAGTTACCGTAAAGGCAGCCAAGATGTATAGGGTGAGATAAAAAGACTCACGCAGAACAACGCATCACATCAACCAAGCTTTCTGGCTTGGGTCTGGTCTTCTCGCTCCAGTACCACATTGGTACCTGCTTGTCTCTCCGTATCTTTTTTTATGTCAGAAGCACTACATTATTGCTCTGCTGCCAGGCCAGCTGTGGTGAAAGACAGAGAAAGCAACCGTGGAACAGGCAAAGGTACATCTTTTAGAAAAATAAATATTATATGGAGGATGTTGATTGGGATTATGTGGTGGTTGCTCCAGCAGATCGGTTGCTTCAGCCATACCTAGGCGTTATAACTGGCGTTATAGTGAAGCGGCTTTCACTAACGATTAATTATTTCCAGCTAAAATGAATCCTAGTTCATCGCCTTGACATAGGTTTATTACTAGGAATATTATACCCTTTGAGAAAGAGACTCATCCCTTACAGTGGTTTTGCTCTGTTCCAGTTTTGCAATGCTTTTAAAGGGACCAAGGCGCCATCTAAGAGATGAGCGATATTTGGGTACATTTGACCCAATTTGAGTTCCGCAGAACGACCTTGTTTCCCTTTGTCAATCTCAAAAGCAGGAATACAGACCTGTCATTGCAGCAGACCACCAGCAATCGGATTCTGAAACACATGAAGTTACTAATTACCTTCTGCCTCTTCCTGCGGATTGTCTCTATTTTGACTGGAGTCCCGCTAATATTCAGAAACTTTGCCCTGGTAATGAGAAATGAGCAGGATTTGTAATGGATTTTTCGGTTTCTAGTGATGTTTCTCATGGTTTTGTGTTCTGTTAGAGCTGGCGGGTGAGACAGTCGTTGGAAGGGTGTCCCTTGACCTCTGTGTGCAGAAGATCCCTGAGGCAGGACATCAGCGGGGTAGGCTACAGGCTCTGCGCAGCAAGGAGATGCCATTTGGGTCCGGCTGAGTGAAGCGTGGCTAATTCCATAGCTAACTCATGAGAACTACATGAATTTTAAGGTGCCGAAGGTCGCTGTTTGCTAAGGTAGAGAGACACGATTGCCCTGAACGTCACCTGCCAGGAACTGCCTCCTTGCCTCACTGTCGGTTCTGCACGAGCCCGTTCGGTGCCCCCAGTCCCTGCCTCCTCTCTCCAGGCAGGACCAGCACAAGGAGCGCTGGGGGTGTCATGCAGGCAGCTCGCCTGCGGCTTGGCAGCAGCAGCAGCAGCAGCCGGGCAGCGGCGGTGGGAGGCTGCGGGGCGGAAGGGCAGTACGCCGGGTGGAGGCAGGAGGAGGCTGCTGGAGGAAGAACGTGCTAGAGAGGCGAGCAGGGAGAGGGCCGGAGGAGACGGGCTTGCTTCTCTTAGCAGCAGCCAAGTGAGAAGAGCGAGATCCAGTTGGTGGGGCACAGGAAGGGAAACGGCTAAAGGTGTTCGGAGAGTTAAATCATCGCAGCTGCCTTTTTCCATCCGTTTTTGTTTTGCCTCTTCTGAATTCCGACACCTACACAATACTCTGTCTTTTAAAAACAATGTTGGAGTTCCCGACATTGAACTCTGCAAACAAGTGTGTTCTCAATTAAGGGAAGAACTTCTCCTGCCCCCCCCCGCCGCTTGATACGAGCGCTTGGCTCAGACGCGCTGGCCTCTAGAGGAATCACACCAGCACATTTTTCAGAAGGTTTCCCCCTCCCAGAATCCCATCGAATGGCTGTTTCTTATAAAGCACTGGAGATAATTTCATGGCTTTCCCCTTGCACGGCCACCCACCTCCTCTTCCCAGCTAGCTTTGATATAAAAAGACAAATCCTTTCCCATTCACATCAAAAGCAGGAGGGTCGCTCTGTGTCACCTACCCTGGGATTTTGACTCAAGCTATTCAGGGAAAAAAAAATAATGGAGAGAGCAGCTTGGTTTTAACTGAACCGCGGTGGGTGTCACCGAGACTTCTCAGGGTCACCGACAGATCGGTTTCATAGACCAAACAGATAAATAGGCACAAGTTATTCCTTATGGCTATTGTTCATAATTTGTTCATGCCATTAGTGCGCTGAGTGCACCGCAGAGGATACCGGCCCTTCCTCGGGGAACGCGGGGTCCAAGTTAGACATATGTTTTGTATAGTTCCAGTGTGTGTTCGAGCACCTCCAGCACTGGCTAGGCCCTTTTAAAAACAAATTTCAAGTAATAACAATAACATGCTGAGTGATAACAACAGGCATGGGGGTGAGAGGAGGACGAGGGTTACGAAAATAAAGATCATGTGAATTGTTTTCTTTATGTCACACACGAGGTTTGGGATTTCTCTGTTTCTCTTTTTCCTTGAATGCTTTTGTCATTCCTTTCTCTTTGGCAACAAAAGCTGATGGACTTCAGAGGCCGAGGAATTGCTGCTGGAGCGCAGGAGAAACGAGGCAGAGGAGAGGGGCTGTTCCGGACAGCACCCGAGAAACCTCTGGCCCAAGGCGTCTGCAGGCTGAGGGGCTGATTTAAAGAAGGGGAAAGAAAAAAAATCTGTCACAACCAAAGAAAATTTCCACCATCTCTGGTGTATGGGGTTGTCCCTGGTACGAGGCTTAACACTGGTTTTCTGAGGGTTAAATCTTGAAGGACCTTTCTCAAATCTTATTGCAGCCCTCTCTAACAACAGTGGAGGTTTGTGAAGGCAGGAGGGGAGTTCCCAGGACTCAGCACTTAGTGACGGGAGATTTCTGGTTAGTTTAGTGCTCATTCTCCTGTCAGCACGTTTACCTGGTTCTGCCTGTACTGGTGCCTTTCACTGAAACCCCTCAGTGGACTCCTGAGTCCTTGGAGCAATCGCTTTGTGCGGTGGGTGTTTCTGTAACACCTTTAGCCCCAAACAATGCTTGAGCTCCCTGCTCTTCTGAAGAGCTTGTTGGATTTCATCGGACCTGCTCTCGAGCATCCTTTCTGGTGCACCGTACCAGAACCCTTGTGAGAGCTCCTGCTTGTTACTCTTTGCTCATGTATTTATCCGAAACTTGCTGAAGGGAACCGCCGTAGGCTCGCTGTTGCATCGGGGACCTCGGGTGATGTCTCCAGTATTATGGAGCAAACAGACTTCTAAACCAAATTCAGCAACGGACTTTGTTTTGGTGCCTTGCAAAGAAGTGGATTTCTGAGAGTGCTCCAGATGTGAAGCAGAGCTTCTGAAAATGCTATGTATAGTGCCTGGAAAGTTAGTGTTCTAGGGAGGACCTGAGGATTTCTACACTCTCATCCTGCCCTGCATCTGGGGACCAGAGGCTCTTAAGAACTGCCTACAAATTGGGGATGGTCTGAGGAGCGTGACTCGGTCACAGCCAGCTTCGCACCCCCCGCCTTCTTGCCGATGGCGGGGGGGAAGGCCCAACACGAGCACGGATTGGTGCTTGCGTTTCCGTTTTCCCTGGCTGCGGGACCAGCCCTCTGGGTGATACCACTGCCCGTTCGGGTTTAGAAGAACCAGAAGTTAGTCGGATTCACGGTAGGACTCGCTGCCCCTTGTTCTGTCTCAAGAAGTGGGGTGTGAACCTACTGCGTTCTTCGACCTCACACGCGGAGCGATGCGCAGTTTGAATTATGAACGTGGCCTCCCTGGTGCTGTCAGAGCATCCTATAGCAGCCCTACAACAAGGCTTCACTCACACAAGTACCTTTTTGCCCGTGTTCCACATCCCGCAAATCTCTTCTGCTCCAGCACGCTTCTACCCCTGCATTCCCAGGGCCAAGCGTGGTGCCTGCCGGCAGAAGCGGTTGGTCCATACGTGCTTTTGTTCCCAGCAAAGACTTTTTCTTTCCTGATAAGCACTTGAGAAATGCAATGGCCCATGGAGATAGAGCAGATCTTTGCATTTTCTCCGTTGTGTGAATAAGTTAGTTGTTCATAAAGCCAATTCCTTCATCAGATGCTGTTTGCAAAAATATTTGTTACATGTGCTGGAACTAATTTTTCAGCAGTTATTTACTTCGTGTGGGGATTACAAAGGGCTGCGTTTCATCTGATCACTTTTGCAGCTTATTAGATGTGAATTTACTAGCTGTGAACAGTTGAATAATATGAAACTCGCAGGAGAAACAAGCTGCACCATCCACAGCATAACGATCTTTCTAAATTAGCTCTGGCCAAAGTTCGTATTTCACAACCCACTAAATAGCTTTCTTATGGATCATACGATGAGCGTACACCGAGTGAGGCAACGGAGGTTATAATGTCTTCGGTATAAGGTGAACACTTTCCAGCAGATCATGACATTATCAAAGTGCTATTTGAAATTAGCTCCATATGCTGTAGCAAGGCTGTACGATTTCACCCAGAATTTCATTTTCAAATGTTTTTCATTCAAGTTCGCTGAGGGTAAATTGGAAACACTTGGGTATATCCCGCTTATGGATCTGTTAAGACCCACTTAATTTTAACATGTGGATGTGTGGAGAGAGAGGCGGGCGAGGAGAGCTGTGGGATGGGGTGAGCAGCAATAGCTCTATCTGCTGATGTCTTTCAGAATTCTGAACAGCCTGAATTTGCTGTAGACTGCACGAATACTGCTGGGCAACCCGCACTCTCCAGCCCGTGACTTTTTAGGAAAGACGAGGTTTTTGTATCAGGAGGGTGAGAGTCGGCCTTTCGTCTGCCTGGTTGTAGCAGAGGGTTAAGCAGAGGAGCTCAGTCTCTGCTCTGCCGGGCGATGGGAGCCAGTTGGCAGAGGCCACAGAAGAAGAGCCAATCTAGAAACGCGCTGGTCCTGCACTCGTGCTGGCGGGGCTCCCAGTGGTGTCAGACCTGCCTGGCCAAAGCAGAGCTGTGCTCCGGAGGGTTTGGGAGCAGGGCGGGGAGTCCCTCGCTTTGCTTTATCGGGCTCTGCAAGACAAACATGGGGGCTTGCTTTGGGGTTATTTGTGATGGTTGCATCAATGCATCAGAAATTCTACTTGGCTTTGAATTGTTCCTCTCTGTTTGAGGGAACTGCATGTAGCAATGAGGGATTCACGTTTCTTACTTCACCGACTTGAGGAGCTGGGTAAGGGACCAAACTGCTTCAGCAGGCGCTGGCTCCAAGGGATGAGGAAGGTTCTAGGAGCTTGGTTACACTTTTAGGCTAAGAGTATTCCTTACGTGAACATACTGCATCTCCTGCTAGGAAGATCTAAAAAATGGGGTTTAGTAGCAGTACTAAATAGTCTCTTTGGCTATTTCTGCACGATACTATAAAATACTTTAATTTGGATTGGGGTAATTAATCCAAATTGGATTGATTAATCCAAACTGGATTAATTTTGACTGTGATTAATCCCAACTAATGAGTCATTTGGAATGTTAATAAAGGGGAAAATGCAATTTTCTTAGTGCTAGTTCAGTTCTGCATTTATCTACAATATTTAATTATGGGCAGAAATATTATTATTTGTGTTAGGTGTCTTGGAACCCTTGTGGTCCTATCCAACATACTCAACCTTGGTGGTGCAGATAGTATTTTTGTAGGTTAACCAAGTTCTCAAAACTTGTGGGTTTTATCACACCATTTCTAGCAGCTTTTCTGTGCTAGACGGGATATTTTTCTCTGAAGGGGGAAATGTACGAGAGAGCTCGCTGTTGTGGGGAAGCACCAGGAAACGGTGCTATCCCCAACACATGGACCGGCGGAAACCAGAGTGTCGGGAGAGCTGATCGCGTACTTACCCGTGTCGAGAAGGATACAGTTTTCATTTTGAAAGTGCCATTCATCTAAAATCTCAAGTTTTTATACCCACAGCATGAGTGTTTCTGAGTTTGGCATCAGAGCCTGGAGTTACAGAAACACACGTGCGCACCTTTACATCTGGTGCTTTTATGAATCGTTCTGAGGAACAGTTACTCAGCAGCAGCTATATCGGGGCTCCATTTTATAAAGAAGAAGGGCTGCGTTTCTCATTTTGTTTCCAAAAAATTCATTTGTTCTGCATTCCCAGCAGGCACTTCTATTCTCCCAGAAAGGTCAAGCAGAAACATTGATGTAAGTCCTGTTGATGGCAATTTTGTTAGATTTCCAGCAATTGCAATGGAACGTATTTATAACAAGTATGTTTCTCTCTAGGGTGATACCATTAGTCAAAATATGCTTTCTCATATTTCCACTACATAAACACAAATATCTGTTAGGATTCAAGCTTACTGGTCTTGAGGATTCCCACAGCCACATTTCATTAGTGGTTCAGAAGGCTGCACTGGCCGTGGTTTCAATTTGAGATGAAAAGGTTTTGTTAGGAGAAAGAACTTCAACCAAACTAGAAGGTTGAAAAACAGGATAATATTCCATGTGTGGGCCATTGTCCTGAACAAAAGAGCAAGCAGGAGAAGGCCGATACTTTAAACACACAGCCTGTGATTCAACAAGGATGCCGGTGGGTCTGTGTTTGGGGGCCAGCTCTCAGCCGGAATGTTGTGCCATTTCCACAGCAGCCACCATCTCACGATCTTAATTCCGCTCAATGTGCTCATGATAGGTCTGTCACCCCTGACGCGGTGTAGCCACTGACCCTGTGGATGGTTCTCTACAAGAATTCCAAAATACGTCGGTATCCTAGAAACACACTGTCCGCTGATGCATACGTCAGGAACAGGCTCGACAAATCAAACCGCATTACCGGGAAAAGAGCAGCCCAGGAGCTGTAAGTAGCACAGCCGTGCTGATGAATGAGTGACGTGTCCCCACTGGCGCGTCATTTCTTCATTCACAAGCCTGCTGTTGAAATAGCACGACAGCGTTAATCCAGAGAGTGTCCGGATGAAGAGGCGAATAGCAATCGAGTTGAGATGACGGTTTAGATCCCCACATAATAAACTGGCTAAGAACTGATTATTGAAAGAAAAGCAACGGTCTCCTACCCTCAGTGAAGTCTTCAGAGGGTACATCTACAGGGTGCTCCAGCTGCCTTCTTCCACGTACACCTCAGCACGGACAGAGCTTGGTACAGACACAAACACCGCTTTTGTAAGAATTTTAGAAGTAGGATACCTCGAACACTAATTTAAACTAAAGTCTCGCTGATATATGTGGAACAAAACTGAATAAAACCTGGAATTGCAAAAATTAGTTTTTGTCCCCCTGCTGCAGCTGAAATGTAGCTGTTTGAAATGCAGAACCCCCCTTCTTGGGGTCGAGCAGCAAATTAACTGACTATTTTTTGGCAGCAACAGCGCTGTCTGATCTACATGTCCTCGGACCTAAGTGAGTTGAAACAGGATTTCAGGACGAAGTTCCAAGGAACAGCATTAAGGGCGTTGTTATGTATCACCACGTTAAAAACACTAACTACAATTTCGCAGGAAAAAAACTGGCAAAATGCTGCCTACTTCAGTCTGCCAATATTTACGAGTCCTCCTGGGGCTCATCGGCATTACAAGAGAAGAGTGAATCTAGTGGTTAGATTATGTTCCGAAAATTTTGGGCCAAAACTTGTTTTTCACACAGCATTTCAAGAAAAGTATTTTGTTTTTCCCACAGATCATAATGGGCAATTGACAATAAATCGCATTTTTCTCGGGTTCATCAGCTATAATTCACAACACCCATTGCATCCGGAGCCGTCAGGACCGAGACCGGCCACAGCTTGTGTAAGGCAAGAGAAAGCGGACGTGGGCTGTCAAAGGCGGGTTCAACCAGCAGCAGTCACGATGCTATTATTTTATTTTCTGTACAATAAGGACTAAAAGCGAGAATTGCAGGTAAAGTGTCCTAGTTTTATATGAAAGAGATTTCTTCGGAGATTCATAACAATGTGAGCAGAACGTTCATCACTGATGGGCTCAGTTGTGTCCCAGTGCATAGAATTTGTTAATAAAATAAATAAAGAAAATAGCTCACGTGCCAGGTTACTCTCTGCTGGCAATAGTGACCCATCTGAATTACACAGCCCCCACCAATCCTTCTTTACTATCTGATTAATGGAATGTCAGCAAGGGGAAAAAATGGATGGAGAAACAGAGGTGAAGAATTAAATCATGATTTGGGGAATTAGTTTCAGTGCCACAAGACTTTCACCAGCATTTTGGCATCAGGTGAGAATAAGTCTAGGAATAGAGCTGGGTGGATAACACGGTCTTGATTTCTGATTGCTTTGGTTACATCTCACCAGCTACAGGCTTCTCTATAGCCCCAGCTTCTCCGCCCCAAAGTCTCTGACAGATTTTGAAAGCGAAGGAAACAGAGACTGGAATCGAAGGCAACATAACGATGAAGAAAATGATTCCCCACATGTATCACAGTTATGCTGGAGTCTCTCTGTCACTGCTGAGGTGGTTGAATTTATGAAAAAAATGAAAACCAGCGGGGAAGAGCTCATGATTGACTTTTGAAAAGAGATTACAGGATTAAATAATTATAACTTGGATAAATGACAATTAAGGATGAGAAAATCTTCTAAAAGTAATTGAAGTTGAGCTCTGGAGAGGATTTAGAGGATTTTCTTTGGGGCCACAGGTGGGAAACTGAGGAAAAAAACCTAAGAGTAAAAACTGAAATTGAGTCCAGTCGTTCTAGTTAAGGTGGTACAAGCTTCATCACCGAGTCCTTTACGTTTCAACGTTATATGCTTTTTATGCTGTCGAGCATGACCGCTTACTGCCAGACACACACGCTAAATCTAAGATGCTTCTCAGCTGCTTTATCTGTGCCTGAGGTGCTTTCTGTGTGTGTGCCGCACAGGCTCACAGAGGAAAATGGTCTCGGAAGTAGAGGTCCATCAGCTATACCATGCTTCTTTTTAGGAATATATCTGATAGATCTATCCGTAGACTCTTGTGCCTGTTGCCAAATGTTTTCCCAGGCAAGAGTTAATATAGTACTTATATATGAAAGCAGAAAAAAATTGTTCATGGGACCAACTAAACTTTTGTATATCTTGGATTTGTAGCTTTAGAAAGGCAAATACTTTAATAGATCTTTCTTCCAAAAAATAAACAATTGCTGTATCCTAGCAACAGCTACAGAGCTGATCGCATATATCAGACTTCCCAGGGTATGATGGAACTCATTCTAGCAATCTAATTTAATTAATTCTGTCTCCTTACTAATTGCCAGACTGACACAGGTTCTGAAGTTTGGAAGAATCATCAGTTGTAAGTGGGACCAGAGCATCCTCCAGGAGACGGGTATGCATCGGTGGAGAAAAGAGCGAGAAAACACATCAAGGCAGTGATTATGGAACTGATTTTTAAAAATAACTGAAAAATGAAGCTCATTTTTCTTACAAAGCCTCTCTTGGCAGTTTGTGGAGGAGGTAGCAGTATGTTGGAGAGGCTCCTCCAGCACTGCTATTTATCGTGTGTTTGAATGCGGTGGAAGATTCGAGGCAGTTAGCGAAGGAAGGAGGTGTGGTACTGCTCAAGAGGACTCTGTCTTAGGAAGCGCTAAACCTGATAAATCTTGCCAGCTCAGAAGGTTCGGCTTGTGTTTTGCTTTCAAGGTGGAACACCAGTGCGCTGCTGGGGTCACACCAGATCTGTTCAGTGGAATAGGAAGGGGTTTATCAGCATGGAACCACTTAAAAGAAAAAAACCCTCCACTAAGACAGACAAAATTACCTAAACAGAGAAAGACAGTTGCTTTTTCCCTACGGGTGGGTCTGCAGGCAGAACATCGACCTGGATGTGGCAGTGGCTCCCTCCCCATTCACTGCAGACCGCTCCTTGCAGTGCTTCGTCCAAAGCAGTGCTTATTCTGTGCCAGGGATCGTTACTGGGGGCTCACCAGAAAGAGCTTCATGTTGGATTTCTGGTGTCTTGATCCTGTGCAAGTGACGGGCTCTTCTTCACGCACCGGCTGGTAAATAGAGTGCTCTTGAGTTATGATCTTTTTATTTATGTTATTTTGCAAAGGAAAATCCTGCAGGGACCATGAACAGTGTTTCCAAGTCTGTACATCCAGCAGGAACTAAAAGCACAGTCATGCTGCTCTCCCTGTTTCCTCAAGATTTGTCCTTTTTAAGTGCCTCGGGGATGAAACCAGTGATTTGAAATTTGCATCCATATTATCTGTTGCCTTCCCCATCCATATGCACCGTCTCCAAAAGCCCAGGGCAAAGATGCCATTATACTCAGTCACTAACAAACCAGGTGCAGTCGAGAGATCTAACAGAAAGTTAATAAAAGGCCTGATGAGGAACAAAAAATAAACAAACCCGCTGTTGTGCCTGTAAGAATCGCTGCTACCAGGAAATTAAACAATTGCACGTGGCGTACGCTGCCTGCCTGCACTCGGCACAGCTGCTCGGCTCTGAGATCCTGCCCAGCAGGTACAAAGGAAATCAAGTAAATTGATTTGCAAAAATTCAGTGTGCGAATCTGGTGAGATTACAAAACTGCCATTCTCTCCTGTGCACCTCTGAGGTGACACTCTTGTTATACCTATGGTTTAAAACAAGACTCTGAAGAGTCACGTATACCTCGTTCTTGAGAGATGACAGAGACTCAAATTTAAAAAAACGAGTTTTGCTGAAGCTTCACCGCGGTCAGAGGTCTCAAAGCTCCTCAAGATTTTGTTTTAAAGGATAATGAATTGGCTAGAGGTGTGCTGATCTGGTTTCAAAGTTCAGTAGTGTGAGCGAAAACAGATACTGGAGAGGGACTGAAAAAGACGAGGGTTTTTGAGCAGTAATCAGAGAACACAGCTATTTTAGAAACCAGACACCGTGTATGCTGCTACAGTGCTCACACAGCCCTAGGAACTGGAGCCACGTACGAGCCAGGGACCAAAAAGACCATCCTTCTACCAGAGATCTGCTCTGTCAGACACGGTTCCCACTTCTGTCTGCGTGGCCGGGGACAGGACAGGGCTCGGCTGCCGCGGGCCGCTGGCCAGGATCGCGTGGGCTGACCCGCCCTGGCTATGGGATGCTCTTCAAAACCTGCTGAGCGTGTTCACTCTTCGCAGCAGGGCTCTGGGTTGGTGAAGCCTTTGGGCTTGGGAAATGCTTCTGGTTTGTTTGGAGAACCGCACTGACGCTGAGCGGACCTGAACCACGGAAAAGCAGCGTTTTCTCTTATTTGTGTTCCCCTCGTGAAATTTTGTGTGCTGCAGCCATCGCGTGCGTGTTTCGAAGACAGAGGTTTGTGTGGCACCGAAGGAGCAGCACGTGCTGCTTTAACCGCTGCAGCGACAGGTCCTTACCCGGGGATTGCCCCCAGCTCCCCGTCCCCTCTCCCAAGGGTGCCACATGGGACAAGGGGTCCGTTTGCTGAAAAGACACCGAGATTTAAGACATCACAGAAGCATCTCCCTGGATGTGGCATGTTCCTCTCCCTCTCTGTTCTCCTCTAAGGCTGTGTGTGTGAGGAAGACGCCCCTCTGCTTTGGAGGGGCAAGAGAAGATGGCCCATCCGTTAGGTTAGTAGATTTAGCTGGGACAGACGTTCAGGATTCACTTGCTAACTGCAGGAGAGGAAGAGGGATGGGGAGGGCAGGTTTGCTGTAGGAATAAAGTATGAAATTTGCCTTAATGTTTTGCCTTTAGAAGATATCCCTCAACGGTCTAATTGAAAGGCTGTTATGTAGGGTGCAAAATGAAAAACTCAGAGATTTATGGCATTTCGTGTGACTTCTTACCTAAATCTGTACTCTTGGCGCATTTGATCCCGTCTCCAACCTCTCTGGAGTATACGAAGTCAATGGTTGTGGGGAAATACTTCAAATAGTCAGGTGGGGCTATAAACGTGACGAAACAAGGTGATGCTTTTCCGTGCGCAGCGATTTCTCTTTCTGAAGTTAGCGGCACGGAGACCCGGTGTTCCTGTGGAGAGCCCTCAGCTCCTGAGCCGAGCGAACCGGGAGGCAGGTCAATATTGCGCGGACTCCAGCACCCTCTAATGGTGCGAGCACTTGCTCACCGTGGGTTCCTCCACACCTACCAACAACCCACTGCCTTGGGAGAAACGAGCCGCGTTTTGCTGCAAACGGCCACTTTTTCGCTTGGCGGCGATGAAAAGCGGTGTCGTATTTTAAACAGCTTTTCTTGCAGTCTGTGCTGACAGACCCTGCCTCGTACTCCTCGTACCCTGCCCATACTGCCACACCAAGTCATGATTAAATTTGGAAGTGGAGGATGGGACGACTGGGAAACCTGGGAGAGCGAGAAGAGCCACACACCATGTATGGTGACCTCGCCATCGCGAGACAAGGCCGGTACTACCGTGTAGGACAGAGAATGCCATGGGAGGGAAGGTCAGTCCACTCTGGTTTCAACACCAGCGGCAGGATCATCGTCTAAATCTAACTTCTGTCCCACAGTTGTAGAGAGAGATCTTAAAACTGGTATGAAGAAGCACAGCTCGACTCAATTACAGCTCTACTGATTTACATCAAGTGAGTACGTTCTAGTGGTCTCCTGGGTATCATGATGTTGTATCAGACTATGTGGAGAAACATGCCATAGGACCATTGTCTGTGTGCACAAACTTATGCAAAATGCAGGAATCCCAGTACAGAGCTGCAGAAAGGAGCAAAACCAGAGGTTTTCCTGGGGGTTCTGGGAAGGCATTAATGTGTAAGTGCGGCAGCTTATCCCATGCAGTGGAGAGATCTTAATGCATATAACAAAAATATAACAGCTTGCTCATCGCTTAGTACCAGTCAATCCTCATTACGCTTTCACCGTCTCCCAGTACTCAGCTGGGAAAATGGGGGTAGAAGGGAGAGCTTTTATAGAGGATGCCTCTCTCCAAGATGTCACCGGTAAAAGTAAGTCTGATCAGTTACATCTACTTTTTCTTTTCGAAATCTAATCTTGATTCTTTGGCCCATTATTCCTTTGAAATCTCTTGACAAAATCGCTGAATTCTGGCCCGTTTGAAACCAACTGTGAAGGCTGCCGAAAAACTCCAGCTACGGCAAAACCTGCCGCTGCTGTTGAAAGCCGCGTAGGCTGCGGGTCACGCTACAGTAGCTGCACACAACTTTCTGGAAGACAGCCAGGACATTAATCAGCGGTCACGGAGCTCTGCATGGCCAGTCTCTGGACCAGCTCTCTCCTTTTTTTTCCCCTCCGCAATTAGCTGTTTAATTTCCATTTTTCTGGAAAAGCTTGGTCCAACTCCTTGCATGAGCTTAAGGGCAGGGTTTTTGATACAAAGCCCCAATCCCATATGATTAGATTTAGCATGTGCTGTAAGATTTATCTACCTACCTACAAGTATGTGATGGTCAAGGAACGACCAAGACAGGGAAGGTCGCTGTGTTTTCCTACAATAAATGACAGAACAGGCCAGCCGTTAGCCCACAACCCTCTTTCAGCTCTGCAGCCAGTTGGGGTTGGTTTTGGTTCCCCTTTTAGACCGTGGATTATCCCATCTTCTTTGATATCTCTGTCACTGAGAAGCAAACCCATGTGTAGCCTACCCAGATATAAACCTGTCTGACAACACAGAAAGTTACGCTTTTATTTTATACGTGCTGGGTTAAAAGTAGTTTGAAAAGTTAGACCTGCACGAGGTTGGGCTCGTTCCTGTTCACGACGGCTTTGCAGTGATCTTTCCACATACCTTCCAGGCTCGCATACATTACAAGCTTAAGCAAGATTTTGAAATGAATAGCGGGGAAAGTAACTTGCACAACTGTGATTTCCTGCATTAGAATATGATTTCGAAATGAATACTGTAGTCTGCACAATTTCACGCTGGAAATATAAAGTGCATTTTCCAGTTGTGGTTTTTCATAGGACAATACAGTTAAGCATTTTCTACCATGTATCATTTTTTAAGAGCTTTTTCTCTTATGAAAGGCAGTGTTTTGGTGCAGTTGGGGCATGTGGTCCTTTGGGGTTTGTCTGCAATAGGTAAATTGTTGTGAAAACTGGCAGTTCTTTCCTGAGATTCTGTTGTTTCCTGATGTATTTTAGCTCTTTTTTGGACCAACGACAAAGCCAGCACCAGCCTAGCCAGTGTCAAGCCTACCCTAGTCTTTAGCCTACGGCTCTTTGTGCTTCCCGATGCCCAGTGCCTCCGTGGCCCTGGTGAGTTACCACTACGTTCCTTTCTTTGAGCACCCAACAAGCCATGTTTTTCGATTAAAAAGCCGATGATGATGATGATGAGCGTTATTTAAATTATCCTAAAGCTGCTAGTTCTTGATATTCCTACCTGCCTGCCTTAGTGCTGCGGTCTTCGACGGTGGTTTCAGTTGAGTCACACATGTGGATGAAAGCACAGCCCTCCGAACTCGGCAGAAGTGTGCTGCTTTGTTGGAAGAGTTGTCCGTGATGGGTATTAGCAGGAAACTGCTCATGGTCAGCATGAAACTTAAGATACAGCTTTTACTTAGGATAATCCCACGTCTTCCTAAACCACTCTGTTAAACCAGGCTCCCTACAGCTGTTGTTGTCGCTGTAGAGCCCAGTGAGGCTGCACATCCAGAGAGGACTGTCTTGACTTTGTAAAACTGGCTGAAGCTCAACTTTAGATTCAACGTTTATTTTGAATAACATCTGTAGCGCTCATTTCTGAAAAGGGCACAAGGTACCTCGCACCAGCTATATCTGGCTCTGGCAGCTTCAAACAGGGAGCTACCACTCGAACCACAGGTGCAAAAAATGCATTGTAAGAATCACAAGATTTCAAGGTCGCATGATTATTGTTGTTTTAAAGAGCTGTGTTTGGGAATCTCTTACCTCAGATGAGCTCATGTTTATATGACTAAGTCTCCCCTGGAAGGCCATGAAACAAAAGAATTTTGAAGATAATCCATGTGGATCTTAGAACACATAGAAAAACTGGCTGTTGAACAAAAAAAAAGTAGTCTTTATTTACAGAAGCATTATCTGAAAATGTCTGCTCACTTTTACCATGTTCCATTGCTGTCTGTCAGCTGCCTTCCAGCTTTACATACACACACGAGGGAAAAATCCACCATGGACGTGCTGTGCCTCCGTCTCTATGGTTAGTGGTTTTAGGAGAGGACATTCTGTGAGATGCTTCAGGTAGTGATTTCTCTCACAAGAATGATTTTAAAATCTTGCCATTTGTAAAACATGTGGCTGGCAAAAGTGTTGCCTCCTCAGCTCTATGCAGTGTGGGGATGGAGGAGGAAGTGAGTGGGCATTCCTGTCTTTCTCTTCCAAATCCTCAAAACATCGAGTGTACGTGACCTGAAGCCCCTTCCTGAATGCCCTGGA
Organism: Bucorvus abyssinicus; assembly: GCA_009769605.1. Classification (NCBI taxonomy): domain Eukaryota; kingdom Metazoa; phylum Chordata; class Aves; order Bucerotiformes; family Bucorvidae; genus Bucorvus; species Bucorvus abyssinicus. Next base: position 2,364,713 of record CM020039.1, on the reverse strand, counting down.
AGGGGGCGTTTCTTTTTCCACTGAATATATGTGTGTGTGTGTGTGTATGTTTGTAAAACACAGACTGTGGATTTCGCAATCTAAGTCAGATGTCTGAGATTTCGTGTTCAGGGTTACATGCAGCTCAGGCCAATGTATGTTATGGTATCTGTAAAGAACTTTGGCTACAGCAGGGACTATCCAGAAGCTTGGTTAAGCTGGACTGTGCACAGACAATTAAAACAAGTGCCAAAAAGCTGAGGTTTTGTATTAAAGGAAAGATTTTGTGTTAAAGGAAAGGTTTAGTAGCCTGAGGAAGGGGAGGATAGTGACCATATAGACTGTGAGCAGAGTAGAGAAAAGGTTACAACAGCTGAACAACTATTGAACAATTTTTCTGAGCAAATCAGAGATTGTAGATCATCCCCATCTTAAAATATTGACAGAACTAAATGCGGAATTACAGGTGTGGTCTAAGGATCTGCAGGTGGTGTCTAAATGCTGGGATTTGGACAGGAGAATGGTGAATGTGGTACCTATACTCAAAAAGAGAGGAAAGTCGCTAAAGACAGTACAGCCTGCATGTCTGATACCAACGAGGGAAGGTTTAGAACAAATTCTGAGGGAAAAAAACCTGATGAACCAAGAGGTGACTGGAAAGGGTGGTAAATTACAGCAGGGTTTTATCAGAAGTATGTTCTGTTAGATAAATTGCTTTCTTGATGAGAAAACTAATTTCCTTAACAGAGTCAGTAGAGTGGATTTAATTAACTGAAGGCTGAACTCAAAACACATTATTGGATGTGGAAACGAGGGAGATTCGTACCGGAATTCAAAGGGGGTTGTGGAGCAGACGAGAGGAGGGCGGCGATCTTGGGTTTTTCTTCTTTTTTTTTTTTTTTACTTTAAACACCATGTTACCGAGTTGTTGGAGGAGATACTTGTTCTGTTCCCCAGGTTGTCTTAAATTGTCTCCTGCATATATTCACTAGTAGCCTTGGTTTGTGCTTAGGGAATTTGAACGCGAGGCAAAGCTGGTGGTGTCAGTGTAGAGGACAGGATCATCCTGCAAGAAAAACAAGAGAAGCTTAATAGAATAAATCACAACATTGTACAACTGCCGATAAAAAGAGCTTTTAAATAAAGACGCATCAGTTAGAGGGAACGCAGGGGGAAGACATCCGAGTACTTTACACACGTAAACTGGCACAGGGATGCTGCCTGAGGGCTCTCTGTGGAGCGTTGAGACAGGACAGGGGGTGATGGGTTTGAACGAAAAAAGGGGAGATCTAGACTTGATGTAAGGGAGAAGTGTTTGACGCTGAGGGTGGTGAGACCCTGGCCCAGGTTCTCCAGAGAGGTGGGAGCAGCCCCATCCCTGGCACCATCCCAGGTCAGGTTGGCCCTTGGGGCTCTGAGCACCCTGCTCTGGGTGCAGATGTCCCTGCTCCCTGCAGGGTGCTGGACTGGGTGAGCTCTGAAGGTCCCTTCAACCAAAGCAGAGACAAGGGCGGCGGAGCGCTGCTGGGCCGGGGACGGGTATCGGCGCCCGGACAGCGCAGATGAACCTTAATTAGGGCACGTAACGAGGTACCGGGGCTTGTGCCCACGTCACTGGGAATTCTGTGAGCATCTTACATCTATTTCACGTGGACAGCTCTGTGTCGGGAAGGCAGCTCTGGAACCCCGCGGTGCTGGCGGGGGGGCGCGGTGACCCTCCCGGGATGGGCGTAGGCGGGACCGCGGCGCTGCCGCCATGGCTATGCGGGGGGCGTCAATGCATTCAGAGCCGCCTAACCCCAGCTCTAAGGCGGCTTTCCGTGGCCGGCGACTTGCCGTTGGGTTAGACGGGAGTTCGGCGAAGGGCCGGTGGCCGCGCTGGCCGGAGCGGCAGCCGCGGGCCTGTCCCCGCACCCCGGCGGGCGGAGATCGTGGCCGTGGCCACGCCCGCCAGGGGGCGCCGCAGCGCCGCGCGCGGCCCCGCCGCAGCCGGCCAGGCCGCTCAGCCGAGCTCCGAGCGCCTCCCCCCGCCGCTCCGCGCCGCTCAGCCCCGCTCAGCCGATGCCCGATGCGGCCGGGCTGGGGTGTAACATGGCTCTGTCGCGGGGGCTGCGGTGCTGCCAGCGGGCGTTCGCCTGGCTGCCCGTCCTCATCATCGCCCTCGTCGTCCTCTGGTCCTACTACGCCTACGTCTGCGAGCTGTGTCTCGGTGAGCCACCCGGCCGGGCTGGGGGCGGTGGCCCGGGGGGCAGCGGGGCGGGAGGGGGCGTGGGGCGGCGCCGGTGTCATGGACAGAGAAAGAGGGGGGAGCGGGGCCCTGTCCCGCCCCCGGCCGAGCCTCCGCACCGGCACGGCCCCGGGCTGTGCGGGCCGGGGCTCCCCGCGGTAACCCGCCCTCCCGCTGCCGCCCGGTGAGGTCCCGAAGGTAGAGCCACGGCTCGGGGGTGATTCCGGCGGGCAGGGTGCCCGCAGGACGGAGAACCGCCCCTGCTTCCCTCCGGGGGTCGGAGGAATCCTCCTCCTCCTCCCCTTTTTCTCCCGCTCTGTGTGTGTGCCGGAGGACGAGGGCTCCTGCCGGCTCTCGCAGCGGCCGGGCGGGCTCGCCCAGGTGCTGCCGGCACCTGGCCCCGGCAAGGCCCCGGCCCAGGCCAGGGTGTCCCCGTGCTGGACGAGGTGTCCCCGTGCTCTCGCCAGGCCTGGAACTGCAGCAGGCACACCTGAAAGCGACCAAGTGGAGATGAAGAAACCCTTTATTCCTAGTCAAGCCCATGATGGGATTAACTAGTGGGATTTTTATGGCGCGCTGGCCTGTTCTCCATAGGATCTGTGTCCTAGCTGGGCTGGCCAGGGGGTGCTTGGTTTTCCTTAGTCATGAGTCTGTGTGTTTTGTGTGAGGGGAAGTGACGTTTGTGGAGATGAGGAGATTTATACCCACAGTGAAAGTCCATGTTGTTGCCATATGATAGTGTTGAGATGCGATTCCTGCGTTAAGCAGTAACAGAAATCAGTAGGTGCCCTGTGTTGGAATGAATTTTTTATCTATTCTGAAAAAGACAAAGAAAAGGTTGTGTTCAATCACGCTCGTGAGACATTAAACCACACTCGTGAGTCAACTCGTTACAGTAGTGTGGAAAACACTGCATTTTACAAAGGAAATTGTTGGTACTGGCTGGTAATTGTATAGTTTAATGCAGCAATTTAACGATACAGTAAGTTGTAAACTTCCGTGTGTTTATTACATTCTGGTTTAGTCTGTGCCCCAAAACCAGCTGCTAGAAGAAAGGATTGCAAGGTCTGGTGGAGGTGGAGAGCAAAGCTGGTAGCTTGGACTTTTGGAATTGTGAGGAGGAGACTGTGGCTCTTTCTCTTCAGTTTGGGGTGAGCCAGATAAAGGAAGCCCAAGTTCTCAGAGCGGTGGTTTGAGATGTTTCTGTGAAAAGAGCTGCCTCCTGGTACTGCACAGCCAGTGGAAATGAGATTTTGTTAGGGTAAGACCTATTTTTTCTTGATGGGAACTAAAACGAAGTGCAGCTTCTTTGATCTGTTTTAATTGGCAGCTTGGCAAAATCCCCAAATACTTAGTGACATTTTATTCCATCTCTGCGATGGTGGGCTGTTTCTTTCAAGAATTTGCATGGAATGATATCTCCAAGGTGCGTGTAGCTGTCGATTAGACTATGTGACAAAAAATGTAGAGTTTTTTCCTGAAATGCCATCAGTCTTTTGAAATATGCTTGTTGACAGTGCTGTGCAAGTTCATCGATAGTTACTGCCTGTTAATACCAAGAGTCAGTGCAGCTCTTAGGAAAGACCCTGCTGATTTCAGCGGGGTTTGGGTTGGGGTGTTCTGCAGGTGCTGGTTCAGCTGGCAGGAGCTCATCTCACTGCCTAGAACCACAGCTTAAAATCCCTCCTTTGCCCACACCCGTCTATTTTTTTTGCTCATCTTTCTCTCTCATGCGTTTTATTTGTATGTGGAGGAGGTTATCTATACAGAAGTTGAAATGACTGCATTGATTATTTTAGGATTTGAATGTTAACTGTTGCTTGAAAACCAGCTCTCTGGCTGTTCTCTCTCTCCCAGATTTCTGACATAGCAAAGCTTTATGTGCTGGCTTCTTTTTTTCTGGTTTCCTTCTGTATTGCCATTTCAGCTGTTGCAAGCATGTAAATAGCAGATGTTCTGTTTGGGTGCTTGATTTTCATCTTTAGTTGTGCAGAACTGCTGAGGATTGAGAGTAGTGTGGGGGTAATATCCTAGAGATATCACACTGGCTTTTGAACTTCCAGCAACTGGTGTGGCCAACAAGTCATACTCCAAAGGAGGCTTTGATTTCACCTCTGGCTGGTGGTTGCTGCCACAGCGAGAACCATGACCCAGTGTCCTGCGATAAAATCTTTTATATAGTCTTTATTTAGGAATCTGCTCTTTTCTCAAGTAAAATCCTGTGAAAGGCCATGCTCCAAGTGTGACGTGTACTTCAGGAGGGAGTCATGCATCTCTGTGAAAAGGTGATGTCCTCTTTGTAGTTTGATTTGCAGCAAGCCAAAGGAAAAAGTAAAAGTTTCCCAACAGTCGTTTGTCTGAAATTGAGTGCACAGAGACACAGTGAATACTTGGTCTCTTTTCATCTACGTTGTTGTGTATCATAGAGCTGGCAGATCAAGATTGTTTGTCAGCATGTTTTTCAGTTAGTGAAAGCAGGACCCCTCGGTTCCTGCTCCGATTTACCTTTTCCAAGTTTGTTTTTCAAGTAAGATGATGGAACGAGTCTTGAAGAGCAGAGTCCCTTTCACCCCTTTTCCTGTACAGGCTCACAGTGGCTAAAGGGGTCACCGCTGGTGTGTGCAGTATCTCGAATCTTTGAGTCTTCCAACGATATGATCTCATTTTTGTAAGATTGCTGTGCCTCTGGGAGATGATCTATGGCCACTAGTTTCCTTTCATTCCTCTGTCCCTCCAAGGAGCAACACATTTCTGTCGCAACAGTTGGGGTCAAGGCTACGGACTTGACAGGAGGGGCTCCCATCCCCTGAGCGATCTTTGTCCTCCAAGCAGTATTCTGTCAAGATACCACAGAACTGCTCCCTTTTCAGCTAAAGAAAGATGTCTTTAGCTTTTCTGTTAAGCTTGGATGATGGCCTTTAAGATAAAGGATGAATTCTAAAGCAGTCAGCAGAAGTAGCCATTAGCAATGTGCCCTTTGCTGGTTGCTCTGAGGGGTTCTGTTAGTAGGGACTGCTCCCATGATTGTGCTAAAGGAAGGAGAGGTCGTAAAAACTCTGCTAGATGGAAGTGTGAGCATAATTGAGCCATTACAGCGTATCCTTTGCTGCTGAGTGGACCAAAGCCGAGAGAGTTTGTAATTTTTTATTTATGCTGATGCAGAAATGCATCCGAGCATTGCTTAGTGTGGAGGATCAGGACCTCTTGGAGACTGGTACAGAGCTGGCCACGAGTACGTGCTCAGAAGTACATGCCCAAAGGTGCTGCTTGGACAGCGGCTAGAGGAGCCGCTTGTGTGATCTTGTCACATCACTGTCACCACTGGATTATTTTTGTCATATTTCTGACCTACAAATAAACAACATCTATTTTACCACAAGGGAAAATACAGCATGACTGATGGTTATTGAGCATCTTCTTGTGGGTGTCATTTGTGTGAGTAAACAAGGAACTGTGGTGGATGCGTTCGGTTTGATGCTGAACCGTGGGCTCTGTCTGGTGAATTTGAACGTTTGGTTTTTTTTTTTCCCTAAGATGACTGTATTTCAAAGAGAAATGTGCTTTGTCACAAACCTTTCTGGGAATCCTATTTGCTCTGTAGACACATTATTTTCTTCTCTTTCAGTGACTCTGAGCAACCCTGTGGAAAAAGGTACGTGCAGTCAATTTACTGTTTGATGCTCGGTCCTTGCAGGAAAAGATTGACAAATGTTACTGCGAAAAGATCAAAAATACTTTTTTGCACTTAGTCACTCTTCCAGTGTTTCCTTCCTGTAATTGCACATTCACGGACCATACAGCATGCATTGGTAGGCACGCTCTGACTTTTGGGTGTGCTGGGAAATGCCTCTGATTAGTCACAGTATGAGCAGAAGAACATGAAAAAGCTTTGATGCCTTTTGCTCATTCAGGAGGGTCTATGTGTGTCCACCCGTATGCACCCAGGTGCCTTTCCTCCCTTTCTGTGTTACCTTTTCAGAGCTGATTTGACAGGCTAAACAAAAAAGACTAGTTCTGTTCTGTTCTACTTATTTTTCTCCACTGTTTTATTTGAACTTTCAGTGAAAGCTGTTTTTCATGTTTCTTACTGAGTGGTGACCCAGGAACTTTCAGTGACCACCACAGATGAGTTAGAGCAAAGGTTTCTGTCTCGTTATTACTGGGCTTGCACACTTCTCAGATTCCTTTGGTAGTAGAGGCTGACAGACACTGACCTGAGGTCCCAGACACTGTATCGTGAGGTCACCAAAAGAGTTGAGCAAAGCAGCAGGATCGCGTGATGCAACTGTTCCCACTGGTGCGTTGTTGGAGGCCACGGTCATGTTCTAAGACCTTGGTGGCCGTTTTAGTATTCCTCTTCTTGTGTCCTGGAGGTGCTTTGGAGGCCTTTGGCTAGTCCAGATGACCTCTTACCTTCATTTCTTCTTCCAGGGTTATGGAGGAGAGAAGTAGGTGTAGCAGTTTTCAGCTGACAAATTGTTCCATGAAGAGCAGATCCTTCAGTTTGCTGCAACAAGTAAATTCCACTTCCACTAGGAGCTGTCCGGATCTTTGAAGGTGTTACAGAGGAACTGTAGAGAGCGTGATGATAGTGATTATTCAGCAGAAGAAAGTTACTAGTTGCCTAATCTATTAGTGCATCTCCAGGTCAGCTTCCTCTAGCACGCTGCTCTATTGCTTTGTCAACAAAATGAAACCTGTTGCAGCATTTATCTTCTTACATATTAATTCAAGAATGACTGAGCTTCACCTGCACATGGTAGAAGGATAACATCTCAAATAAACTTAGAAGCATAATAATGAGTTATTGGCTCACAGATCAGTCACACAGTCCATCACGTTCTTGTGAGGTGCATCAGGTCATCCACCATCTCATTAGAAAGTCTCAAAGCTGTGTCTGGCCTTTTTACTAATTACATTTTCACACAGTCTCAGTCTTGCCTGAGAACTTAGGAAGTGTTTCAAGTTCTCTTTCCACTAGTAGCAGTTATTTCAATCTTAATTTGCTAAAATGAAAGGCAGAAAATGAGGTTATGATGATGATTAAATGGTGTGTTTAAATAAAACTGTCCTGTGTGCGTACTGAAATAAGGCTACTCTGACGCATGCTGGATTTCCCGTGGTAACTCGTGCGAGTGGTGAAGAATCTATTGCACCAGTGGGCTGTGATTCCAAGTGCATTTAGTACCAGGTGAACCCAGAATCTGGAGATGCTGGAGTACTGCAGTATTAACCTTTATGGGGCTCAGCTGGTTCTGCTTTGCCTCTGCCCGGGGGGAAGAGACAGGAATCCTGTCCTTCCCAGTGGCATCCTGTCCTTCCCAGTGGTACGGGGTTGTCACCTGCCCTGCAGGTGAAGTCTCTTACAGCTGTGTTCTTCCTCACCCACGGAATTGGATCAGGTGGAGAAGGGGATGATTGTGAGACAGGTAACCCCTAACTGCATCCACAGATCTCTGAATTTCTGCTGCCTTTGACCATAAGGTTTAGCCGTATTGTAATACTGGTTGGTACTGAAAATCTTTCTTTTTTTTCCTTTTTTTATTTGTCATTCATGTGAAAAATTGGGATTATGCCTATAATGAATGAAACTTTTGCTTAAAGTCATTGTTCTGCTTCTGGTTTTTGTTTTTTCTCTTTTTTTTTTTTTTTCCCAGTGGCCTATCTTGTAATATTCCATATTCTGTTTGTGCTCTTTGTGTGGACATACTGGAAGTCTATTTTTACTCTCCCCATACAGCCAGGTAAAAAGGTAAGAGTCCAAGCATTTCTCATTCATTGCAGAATGACAGCAGGGATGCTAAAGAGAACTCAAAAATCCTTCAGTCTAGTCGATCTGGACAACTGATCACATTTCTTAAAGAGGTGGAAGGTGACCTAGAGTTGTCCATAAAAACTGAATAATGTACCATTCTGAAAACAGTTTAGGTCCTCAAAGATCATGGTTTAAATCTGAGAGGGTGTGACCTTTTAAAGCTGTCCTTCTGGGTGTTCCAGGAGTGATAGGATTGTTCATGTTGAGGAGAATAGGACTGATGATTGTTAACTCCCATATTTACAGCGGTGTTGATCTCGAAGCATTTCACACGTTGCAAGCCAAGCCCTGAGCTCCTTCCTTAACCTTACTGGAGTCTCCTGAGTGAGGACCTCCCGTTCTGGCTTGCACTCCTGCTGGAAGATGTTACAGTGCAGGTGGAAACGGGTGCTTTGGTGATGGTAGTGGGGTGTCTCGATCTCTTGAACCAGATTGTTGTGGTGTCTACATGGACATCCAGCGTCCCACCGAAGCCCAGCATTGCCTGCTCTGCTGGGAGCCCTTTCCCAGCTGGAGCAGGGCTCTTTGTAGTGGTTCAGTTTGCTTCATTTGTCAGACTCTTTCTTGCGAGTGAGGGATAGAGAATCATTTTCTTTTCAAGTACGCTGAGGTTCTAATGCCACCGGTCTGTGGCGGAGAGGACTGTGGCCATGTGCACAGCGTATGGCTTTGGATTTGGTGCTGGGTGTATGTGTAGCTCCGGTAGCACCAGTCCTTCTACTCCCTGGTCAGCAGCATCATGAAAGATAAATGTACTAATTCACTATGGTAACCGTGACAAAAGTAGATTGTTTCGTGAGTAGTACTGTACTTAAGGGTTTGGTTGTTTGGGGTTTTTTTAACATAGCTGACTTATTTTAGGAGAAGAGTATGATTTAGTGGTTTGGGCACAGGGCAGTTAGAGGCAGACATTTGTTTCAATTCTTTTTCTACCAAATATTTACTTTTTCATCTTGTTGGTATTGCTGGATTTTTTTTGCATTTTGTTTTACCTCTCAATGAAATACTAAACAAACACTGTGTTTGGAGCAACAGAAGGAGGATAATGTTTGTGTGGCACTTCAGAAAAATTTACAAGAATGTAAATTTATAAATAACAACTAATCCCAGTTTTAGAAACATAAAACTGTGGCTGGGGACAGGTTCCTGCTCACAAGGGAAGTGCTTGAAGTGTCCTGTAATGTTACTCATGAAAAATAGTAATCCAAAGCAGTAGTAGTAGCAATTCCAGTGTGTTGGTTTGTGATCCTTGATTTCACTTTTGTGTTTCTTATTGATGTATCACATAGTATTCTGGCAGTCCAGCACTTGCTATCTCTCATTGTCGTCCTAATGAAAACATTTTCTCATTAGATTAATCTCATTAGAGAGAGCGGGAGGTAAAATTGTTTCTAGACTTGCCTGTATTTGAGATACTCTCTCTGCTACCCGTGGGTAACTGCTCCTCTCATGACTTCTGCTTCTAGTACCACATGTCCTACGCTGACCAAGAACGCTATGAAAATGAGGAAAGGCCAGAGGTGCAGAGGCAAATTCTCGCCGAAATTGCAAGGAAGTTGCCGGTGTACACAAGAACGGGGAGTGGAGGTCAGTGAAGCTGGGAGCTTTGTTTCTCTGAATCTATCCAAGCACACTAAGTAGCGTAGGCTGGCAGTCCAAACCGAAATGGGATGTACGTGAAGTCTGAGGACTTTTGGAAGCCAGGGAGGAGCGTACAGTTTTGTTTTCCTGCTTTTAAGCTGATTGGATGCTTTGCAGTGAGGATTGTTCTCTGCATCTGCAAGTCTCCAGCAGAATGATGAGCATTGCTTCTCTGATGATGACCTGGCAGCAAAAGTCAGCTGCAAACACACTCAACTTTGAAGTGATAGAGGGAAGAACATGAATAGATAGGAAATTAGCAGAGTATTAACATGTGACAAAAGAACGCTTTTCTGTCATTTGATATTAATATGTCTTTACTTTCAGGGATTCGATTCTGTGACAGATGCCAGCTAATAAAACCCGACCGTTGTCACCATTGTTCTGTTTGTGCGATGTAAGTTACTGGATTGTTTTTCACTGAAGTGAATATAGTCACCACTAAGTGATGCAAAGGGGCTGGTCTTTTCACACCCAAAGGTACCCCAGTCCCTCTGTTCTAGCTGCACTCAACAGCCACGTGTTCATGTTGGCAGCATCAGCATTTCATTTCTGCTGTTTGTGGCCCTGAAGCGTTTGCAGTTCCGCACCTACACGTGAATCAGCATTAAGTTGCTAGAAAATATGTCATCCAGTGAGAATTACCTGGTTACCATTAACCGATCTCCCTTTTTTCTTCTTTGTACTTTTGCAGATGCGTGCTAAAAATGGATCATCACTGTCCGTGGTACGTCCTCGACACTGGTTTGTAGTTTTCCGAGCAGAGAGGCTGACACATACATTTCTCCCACAGAACAGCGTCATTTTGCCTCTCTTGTTTTAGACCACGAGGGGAAATTTATAAAATAACTACACTTTGAAATAGCCTGAAACGTTCAGTGTTTTGAAAGACACATGGTTCACGTTTGTTCCATAAACGACACGTAAAAAAGCTGTTCTGTGGATAGGATTTAAACCCATCTGCTGTTCCAGTTTTAAAGGGACTTCAGCCTAGCTCTTAGTTCTGGGTACAGAGTGGGTTCAGCTGCAGTTGCTCTGTGACGCGTTCACCCGTGGTACCAACTTCAAACCAGATTCCAGAAATACGAACTGGCCTTTTGCTCGGCACAGCCCCAAGCCCACAAGGGGAAAGCCAAGAGACTCCCGTTCCATTGCCTTGTGGCCACTGAGGGGAGCTCTTTATTGCCGAAATGGTGCTGGATCCTCGGGAGGGTTAATAACCCCCAGCCCGTGAGAGCCCGTGCGCTGCACCCACCCTGACTGACCTTTGCTGTTGTTCTCCAGGGTGAATAACTGCATTGGCTTTTCGAACTACAAATTCTTTCTGCTGTTCTTAGCCTATTCGTTGTTGTATTGCTTGTACATCGCTGCCACAGTCTTCAAGTACTTCATGAAGTATTGGACAGTAAGTCGTGACTTCTGGTTACTTTTTCAGATCCTGCAGGTCTGGGGGGGTTTAGTCAGTCTTGGTGCTTTTTCGGTTTCAGGAGGGGCTGCATTTCTTCCATAAGGAATTTTCCTGTGCCCTTTTTTGAGTATAACTCCCATTTTGTGTCTCAAACGCCCAAAGCGAGAAGCAAATAGACTTCAGGAATTTCAAATTGCAGAGCCAGCTTCTGGCAAAGAATTTCTATCCTTTTCCTGTCCTTGTCTTTGCATGTTTGTATCCCAGAATCTTTGGTATTGAAGTGTAACATCCTGGCACTGATCCGTACATATTTACTGATCAGAAAAATAAGGTCAAAAGGCCTTGTTCATTTTCTAATCTCCACGTGACTCCTTTCTCAATTTAAAAGTCGACCAAAATCAAATACGTTTTGTATTCAGTTATCGTTTACCATTCCTATGCAAGCGATGACAACTGACAGTCCCAGTAAGAGACCGGCCTTTTGCCTCTGGGTTTTTTTATGCGCCCCCTGCCACCCCGCTGGAACTCTGTGTGAACACACTTAAGTAACTTCACTTTGGTGTGCATTACTTTATTAGTTTCCTGTTGTTTTAATGGCTAACCACATACATAAAATGCCTCCGGAGATGCTCATGGGACACCAGCAGGATTGTTCCCCGTGCTAAGGAAGGTGCAGAGACTTGACCGCTCCTGGGTGCAGGAGGGGAAATGAACCACAGCACTTCTGTGTCTCCTCTTGCTTTTCATAGTGAGGTATGGCTGCTGAGTGTGCGAGTCTGAGAGCACCAGACAGGAGTTTTAGAGGATGTCTTTCTTCTCTCTAGGAACAAAGAATCTCCAGGTTTCTCTGTTCCTATCATTTATTCTGTGTTGCTTTCCTTTCCAGGGTGAACTGACCAATGGACGTTCCAAATTTCACGTCCTTTTCCTTCTCTTTGTGGCGATCATGTTCTTCGTAAGCCTTCTGTTTCTCTTTGGCTACCATTGTTGGCTTGTTAGTAGAAACAGATCTACTTTAGGTAAGGCTCATATGTCTCCTCTTTAAGTAAGAGACACTGCAAGTGCTGTAAGAAGAAAAAAAGAAATGCATTTATGTTCTACTTCTGTACAATCCCACCGGATATGAGGGGAGAAAGATTTAAGATCTTGGCAGAGTGCTGCAGAAATTTGTCACTTCAAATGAGCTGTGTTTGTTAGCTGGTGTGACCAAAGCTTTGTTAGGGAAACAAGAGCCTCAAAGTGTAAAAGCCCAATTACAAAACCATTATGTATATGTATGACTACATTTGCTGTGAAATGAGTGCAGCTCTTCAGGAATAATGGTTCCTTATGTTCATATGCTTGAGAGCGCCCTAAACCAGCTTAGTGAGTTGAGAGAAACAGTGTCCGACTTCATGGAGAAAGACAAAGAAGTTGTGACTGTAAAACCAACAGAATGAAAATCTCCAGCAGTATGATTTTGTTGAGTGATTTCTTTGTCTTTCCTCAGGTAAATGTTGTTCTATTTTTAAAGCTTTGGGATAAAGTTTTATAACAGAACACACGCTATCACGAGTTTGAGCAAATATTCAGATTTTGTGTAGTTATCAACTTTAAAACTCATTTCAGGGGGCACTGAAACCCATCTGTTCCAAACCATCAGAGCTCTGCAGCAGTTTAGCAGATAAAATTGTTTCTAGTGCACTCTAGGTTCTCCTCTCCTCTTTTATCTGAATTTTTTATGTCTCACCGTAACAGAGGGTCTATTTGCATATGTTTGTTCCTAATGCTTGTTCATTATATCATTAATGAATGAGGCCATTTAAATCTCCAGTGCCTCTTCTGAAGTATGCATTGAGGACCAACCTACTTAATTCTGCAGGATTGTTAGTCAGAAATTTCTACCTGCTGAATTTCCACAAGTCTCCTGCCAAGGTCTTTTAACTGTTCTCTAGGTTAAACAAACCATTTGTAGTTTGGTTTGACCTTCCGGATGGTTCAGTTGCAAGCCCAACCTTCAGTTTGAAAGTCTTTACAGGCTTGAAAAGTGAAAAAACTCTTCTTTTCAATCTTTGTATCTTTGTAAAGCTGGTTCGTAAGCTGTTAAACTGTATTGTCTTTAGATGGCTACAACATGCACAGTCCTGTTTCAGAGTGTTTGGCATTGATTTTCCTTTTTTTCACTGAAATTGCATCTGTGCATAGAGGCTTTCTCAGCTCCAGTGTTTCAAAATGGCCCAGATAAAAATGGATTCAATCTTGGCTTTGTAAAGAATCTTCAGCAGGTGTTTGGAGAAGAAAAGAAGCTCTGGTTACTACCCATTGCCTCTAGGTAAGTAATAATCAGCGCTAAACACCGATACGATTGACCGAAGGGACTGGCTGGTATGTTCCGCCTGCGATTGTGTGCTGGGCTGGCTGCTGTTGTGCACCGCTGTAAATGCACCAACAGACACCCACTGTGGTAATGCTGGTCACCAGAAGTCTGGGAGGGCAACTTGCTGTGGTGTAAATTGCTCCTTCTACAGAAATATTTTCTTTAGTTCCCCCCTCGCTTCTAGCTGCCTATGAGTTAATTTGTTCTTGGGGTTTGTTTGCATCCAAATGGCTTGATCGAGTTAGGCGTGTTTAAGTTCTGCTAAAAATGACTTCATTCCAGGCTGTAGGTTTGCACTTTCATTCTCCAGAGAGCTTGAAGGAATTGAGACCAAAACTACTGGCTAGTAAAACTTGGTATTTGAGCTGCCACAAAAATAAACACAGTATTTTTTAAAACTTAAAACTAATTCTAAATAAACGTTGGAAATACAGATAGAGTTTGCAGCTAAACAGCTAGAAATTTTCATCCTTCAGAGGCACTTGCTGCTTTTTTTCAGTGTCTTGTCTCTGCCTTTTCCCATGCAGCCAGGGTGATGGACATTTCTTCCCCATGAGAGCTCTGTCTGAAGCTCAGAATCCTCTGCTAGCAAATGAAGAGCAGTGGGAAGACGATGGAATAGAGGAAGAACCTCATGGTAAGGTAACGCTAAAGGAAATGAGATGTGTCTTGACCTGCAGTGACGAATTGTAAGAGCTAATCAAATCAAGTTGCGTGGGCTAAGTCACGGGGCAGCTCTGACTAAACTAATGAACACAGACTAAAAATGAGCCCTACTTTGGAGTCAGCTATTTCTGGTTTTTAGTAGCTTTCCGCATGCAGGTAAATGAGCTGAGAGGTTGTTCCACGTTGCAGAGAAATTGAGGTTTCCACAAGCTGAGTGTATTTATATGGAAATGTTGCTGCACGCAGCACAGTTATTGGAGACGTAAAGTTGTGCCTGTAAAAACGAAAAGATTTTTTTATTTAAAGTGCATTTATCCGCTGAGAGTTTGTGAAAACCTGCAGGCAAACACCTGACCGCAGGGCTACAGTGAGGAAGCAGCTCGATGTGGTGTTTGCTCAGCTTTATTACACGAGTAGAGAAGTTCATTCGGCTTTGCTGCCTGCCTGGCTGTGTGCTGAGAGCAATGCCAGGTGACCTGGCGCATCTGTACGATGGATTTGATGGGTTTCTGAAATGGAAACGTACGTGCTATGCTCTGCGTGTCCTGCTCGAACAAAGACTTTATGTGTATATCCGTTCTTTGATGATTTTAGATGGATCCAAAATGAGTTTAATGATTCTTTAGTGTTACTTTTCTCTCTTTGAATTTGCTTTTTATTCTTTGCAATGCGTCTCCAAGCTTTGGTCTCTGGTGAATATAGTCAGAATGTCAGGGGCACGTCAGAGACCCCCGTTACCATCTTTAAGGGTTCAGAAATCCTGTCAGGAAGTTAAGCGAGGGCTCATGTTTTTTTCCGTGGAGGAAGGATGCCATCCACAGGTTCCCTTGAAAAGAAATATGATAATCTCACTCTTCTTTTCCCTTTGATGGTGGAAGTGTTAATTAATTCTCAGGTTACTCTAATTAGTGGATCAAGCAAGTATACCTGGAGAACTAAATAGCCTCGATTAAAGGGGGTCACAGAACCGTTCCACGTGAACATTGTTATTTGCACTGTGCAATGAGCTCTTGAATCCCAACAGCACGGTATCTGCTGTGCAGTACCTGCAGCTGTTTGTTCAGGTTATTCCACTGCAAAATAAACAGTCTGTTGTTTTTCCAAGGCCCACTTCACGTTCTGCTGGGAAAATACACTCTAGGATTTTGTCAATAGGAGTGAAGAGGCTCATTTCGGCTTTTCTTCGGATTAACCGCTTTAATTAGCTCATATTTCTGTGCCAGAAAACTACCTGCTCTTCCTGGTTTGTCCTCTACATTTTGGCAGTTATAAGGCTAATACAAATTGGCTTTAAAAATAACAAAATGTGGCATCTCTCTGTATTGTTTATGATGCTTAAAATAACTCCTTTAGGAATGAGTCAGAACTTCTTCCAACTTTTACAAAGTATTGATTCTCTGAATAAAAACCTGATTCTGAAGGATGAAAACGTTTGCCGGTGAGATGGTATTTGCCCAGATCAGACCCCAGGATCTGAATCTGGAGTTTATACGAAGTCCCACAATTTATAGTGCTTATAAAATAAATGACATTTACAGGCAGTTGGACTAGATGATTGTTGTAGGTTCCTTCCAGCTGAAATATTCTGTTCCTCTACTCTTTCTCTGAAAAAATAGTTCGTAATCTTATTCCAAGAAGCTGTAGAACTGTAATATTGGTAAAATTAGAACCTCTTACTGTAGCCAAACTTTTTGCAGTGGCTGTGAGGTAAAGGTGGGAACTACAGATAAAAAAAAATGCCCTAGATAGGGATGTTTTAACGCTCCTCGTTTTCTCACCACTGCTCGTCCTTTTTGTAAGGCTCTGGAAATGAAGGGCTTCAAGCTTAGAGTTTCAATTTCCATGCTACACAGGAGAAGTAAACCAGTATAATTTTCTACCAGAAAAGCCTGAAATGTTCCACTATAACTGAAAGATCTTTTTGTCTTTGTGGCTTTAAAGTGTGTGACACAGTCATGAAGTGGATCAAGCCAATAATAGAGTAATCTCAGTTGAAAAACAGATCTTCAGTTCTCTCTGACAAGTGGTTGTCTATTTTTATTTGGAGTGATTCTTAAAAACACGCTCCCATACTCAGTGAATAATATATTCTCAGTGAGAAAAACAGACTGACTTACCTCTAACTACTTTGTTCTCATTGTGTAGATTCCAGTGAAGCTCCTTCCCTTGCCATAGAGAGGGAGACATAGCACTTGGGAAACGCCGCAGTATAAAGCTTGCTCCGAAAGGTCAGTGTTTCTTTCTTCATTGTCTTCAGAGCAGCGGCTCTGCAGGGAAATGGGTGGTAACGTCGGACAGGTTATCCTGCAGTCCTTGGGCAGGGTCAGCTGCGTGCTGGAGGCTGCAGGGTGCAGCCCTTCACACTGGCTTTGGAGTGGTGTGGCTGTGACCCTCACCAGAGTATTGTGTTGATGCATCTACGTAGAGCAGTATTTCACCAGTAAATATCCTCCACCTTGTTCAGAAGGATATTAAGAGAACCTAAACTGGTGGTTATCCAGTAGCCCTGGGCTGGATGTTGACACCATTAACACAAGAGCCGAAAGCACAGGGAGGATACAAATGCGGCAGCTCTGCTGGTAGATGTGGCAGGAAGGACTCTTGCCACTAACTTGTACAGTTACAAGATTGAAAGTCTGTTCAGTGGTTCTGTGAAAGGTGTGGGAAGGTGCAGACACAGTCTTAAACTGAAGGTGAGAACAGCCAAGTCACAGTTAGGGGTGGCCAGGAGTAACTTGCAATGCCCACATCAGCTGCTACTCTCTTAGCTATGTTTTTTTTTCACCCTGGAGCAACTTGGGTACAACAACAGATGCTGCAGTTTGGGGAAGATGATGCTACCAGGATGTTCACTGGTCTGTAATCTGTTCTGATTCCATAACCGTGGGGAGATAACCCGCACACGTACTGCTGCAGTAAGCTGCCGGCTGGGTGCTCTTCAGCCTGTGACTGAGCCAGGTTCCAAGAGCAGCCTCTGCTGTCCCACCCGCGGGAGGGGGAACAGGCAGACAGAAGTTGCCCCTCTCTTTTCTGTGGGTGCTGAATGACTGCGTTGTGTGGCAAAGCCCTGCCATCCACACACGAACAGGGCAGCTCCACAGTTTTATCAGAGGGTTCCTTGCCTATTGTAGACGCGATTCCATTTTCTTCCACTGAGAAGAAAAACCCC
Source organism: Bucorvus abyssinicus (assembly GCA_009769605.1). NCBI lineage: Eukaryota > Metazoa > Chordata > Aves > Bucerotiformes > Bucorvidae > Bucorvus > Bucorvus abyssinicus. The sequence continues at coordinate 2,347,452 of CM020039.1, read as the reverse complement.
GACGTATTTTTCCGGCGATAGTCAGGGAGGCAGTGACAAACTGCTAGTTCCCTGAGGGAGTGAGAACCCAGCGTTTTCCCTGCATGGCTTGAAGCCGGTGCTCAGAGTTGAGGTCAGACAGAGCTGCCTATTGCTCAGAGACCAGTGCTTAGAGCTGCACGTTCTTTATTGAAATTTCAGCTTCCCTCTCAGGAGTCAACGTCCCTTCTCTTGGCATGGACTTCAGTTTCGAGGGGCAGCAAACAAGTGGATCTTCAAGATGAGGAATCATCGTGGAGTATTATCTGATGGGCATCTGCATCCTAGAGTGCTTCTCCAGGAATCCTGCTACACAGATGGTCCAAGGCTTTATAAGTTTCAGTTATGGAGTGAACAGAACAGTTTTATAGAGTGATTCTGGCCAATCTTCTTTGGCCTGCTGTCTTTATTTTATAAATAATATATATTTTTTATTCAAAACTGGTAAGAATATTGATGTGAGCGCATTTCCAAAGGCCTTTTCATTTTGCAAACATCAGGGACTCGAGTTCTTGAAATTCTTCCAAGCCATAATATTCTTGGGGATGGTATTTATTTTAAGACTGATTCTCCAACCTTTTCTGACAAGTTCTGATGTGCTTAGAAGTTCTGTCTGAGTCAGCTCAACTCAATGAGAGACAAATCCACTGAAATTTGGCACTAAATTGATAGTTGGATGTAAGCATGTTGAAAGAAAAAGTGCTGAACATGCATATACACATGTGCAGCTGGGTATGACAATAAAATATTCACATTGCCAGAATCAAGATTCAAGAATATTGTGGCCATAGATTTTTTTTTTTGAGTGTAATAGTCTTAGAGTTTGACTTCTAGTGCCCTTTAAGCCCAATTACTTGCAGTTACTTGCAGGCACCTAAAATGCAAAAGGGAACTTCTCACAGTGCAGTTTGCGTTAATTCCTAGGGCTAAAATACCCACTCATTCCTGCATCAGTGTTTGACGGAAATTTGTGTGTTTATGAAGTCAGAAAGGAAGATGGAAATTCAAAGCATGTGAGTTGGAAATGTGCACTGAAAGTTTAGCTCCGACAGTCGTCTTTGGAGCTCCACAGAGGTGGTTTTAGCCCCATAACACTGAAGAAACAATTGAAATGTTGAATTTATTCAAACTTCTTCCTAAGTAAAAGTATTGGCTAGTGGTTTAAAGGGGTTCCAGCACGAAGAGGTGATCAGATTTTTCCTTCATTTTTCCCCATTTGCAGTCAAAGGAATGTGTCACTGGTTTATCCTGTGCGATGGAACTGAGGATTTGCTGGCAGGATGATCTGCATTGTTCTAGACCTGAGTCTTTTTTATCTGCATGATTCAGACCTGGCAACTCCATCACTCATGTTCGAATTAGGTGCATGCTTCAAGTATCCGTATGTTGTCTTTAAGGTGATTTCTTACCATTTTCTATCCCGTTTTTGTGTTTATCGGCCCATTTGTGTTGACAGTGAGTGCAGGGACTGTTGTACGTGTCACGAGAAACTATCCAGTAAGTCTCTGTTTGGTGACAAAGGTCCTGCCTACGTCCTAGATCCTTTTTCCTCTGTTTCCTCTGCCTCTGCTACCAGTGGAAATGTGTTCGTGAGACAGAAGAGAGCCTTGAGGAGATTTTCTGTCCCTGAGAGTGGACATTTAACTGCCTGGTACAAACCGTGCCCTGCACACAGGTGTCTTACACACCAGTCTCTGTTGTTCGGTGTAGAGCAGGCAGCGACCGCTGCCGAGTGTCTTATGGCTGAAGTTTCATTGGTAGGAGTCAAGGTGGATCTCCCAGGCTTCGTGCGGGTCACTCTCTCTTCTCAGCACAGTGCTGAACACTGAACATTCCTGCTTCACCCATGTCTGTTGGGTGGTTCTGGCATCTGCTGAGTGCTGAAACTATTTTTCCCGTCGATCTAAACCTGCATTTCTAATGTGAATCTCGCGGTGGACCTCAAGTGGTGTTTGGTGAAAGGTGGCAGTAGAATCCATCACCTCCTTCCTGGCAAAGTGTGTTCTGGAGGGGGATCTCCAGAGGATGATGGCAGCTAACACGACAGGACACGTACAGGAATTCAGCACCAACAGAGCTGCTCTTTGTGCCTTTTAAAACTCTAAATCCCTTCTCTAGAAACACAGGAAGAGGAGTTAAAGGTTTCCAAGGAACTTGCTCTTATTCAGTAACTTTTCTTGTGATTAATTGTGGCTGATTTTTCCCTTTCCTTAAAAGCAGCTCAGCTGCATGTGGTTTGATCACTTCAGAACCACTTCAAACCAATGTTCACATGCCAGGTTTTTGAAAGCTTCAGAATGAAATGTGAAACAAACACAAATGTTGTGTGAAAATGAGGCAGAACATGGATAAAACATGTGTCCGAGTGCCCAAACAAGCTCTGTGGTGTTCTCTTCTGCCCCAACGCTGAGATCCGGGCAGCGTAAAGGCAGTGATTTGGGCTGCACCCCCTGCTACCTGTGGCTTTAAAGCTGGGCTGCTCTTTGCTTTCTAAATTGACTTTTTTTTCCTTAGCTCCTGAAAAAAAGTTGCATACAAAGAATGTGATAAAGGCAGGATACATAAAATCCTGTCAGATATGCCAGGTGAATGCCCAGGAAAGCAGAGGTTCCTCTGCCTGGCCATGGTCCCTGCGGCAGGTGACAAAAGAGAGAGAACAAAGAAGTGTTCAACTGAGAGCGGGTAGTTTTCCTAACACCCCAGTAGCTCTGGAAGGGGTACACCCACCACCACATCCCTTTGTTTTCGGCAGGCAGGAATAATTACGGCTGCAGTGACAACCAGCGTCGCAAGTGTCAGAGACCCCCAGGAGCATCTGTGACAGCACTGAATGTAGCCGTGGTTGTGTCGGCTGAAATCAGGGCACAGAAGTGTGAGGGTTCAGCCCCGGTTCTGCCTTGCCTGTGGCCCGTGGGTTGTTCGTACTTCAGCGTTTTACAACTACATTTCATGTCCTTCATATGCGGGAGGACTTTCTCCATTACAAGCAGCTTTTCCAAGTGGGTGAAAGAACAAACGGTCGCTCTTGCTGGATTTGACTGTGAAACCGGCCGCTCTGTCTCGTCCCTGTGCTCCCAGGTTAATGCTCCAAAATAACTGACCACTAACAACCACCTCCTCACCTCTCCCTTTCCATTCAGGCACACTATTCTCTTTAAAAAAAACAAATAGAGAAACATCATATTGATGTTTGTGTGGATAGTGTCGCAGCAAGTCCTCTCCTTGGCCCCCCAGTCCAAGGAACCGGGACTTCTGGAAGCCTCGCTGCGCTGCACGCTGGGTTTGTCTCTCGCTGGGTCGGGACAGCGTGGTTTTGGGGTAGATTCCTTTGAACAGGCCGCAGTACTGCGTGTTTGTAGCAGGCTGGTCCCAGCGCATGTAGTACTGTCATGGACAAGAGCTGGGGAGCTTCCTGTCAGTGCTGCAGCAGGGAAAGTTTCCTTCCTGCCACTCGGCAGCACCTCTGCAGGCTGTAGTTTAGTTCTGGGTGCTGGTGTGGACTGAAAGCACAACTTAGTGTTAGTTACCGAACCTGATGCATAATGTCTGTAATGTAGTATGAATGTAAAGTGTCAGGGAGGGGAAAAAAAAAAAAAAAAGAGTTTACCTTTTCTTCTCTGACTTTCAATATAAAGAATGATGAGCTGAGCTCAGGGACCCACTGCCTCTCGCGCAGGCGCTACGCCAGCAGGACAGATTTACTGCTCGCAGGGCTGGCTCGTGCTCCACAGTGTTGGGTTAGTGCTGTTGACCTCATTTATTAAACCAGAATTACTTAACTCAAAGGGTCACGTTTTCATTTCAGTGACTCCTGCAGTACAAATTTTTGAAGTTGATCCATCGTACTTGAAAATACCTCAATTTTATGGCTATTTTCCCAACTCTTATCAGCTTCTGTTGCAGAAATAATCTCATTCTGCAGCCCTCAGCGGAAGCGTTCGCATGGTAGAGCAGCCTTCATCATGAAGAGTATCGGTATGTGGAACCACTTGGCAGTGGCCGGCAGTGCCAGGTTGTGGCATCGCCATGGTCTCTTCCTGCCTGATGCTTTTCCTGGCCGTTACCACTGAGGTCATACCCACTGTGATGCAGTTTTATTCTTCTTGTCCTTATTCAGTCTCCCTTTGAGAGTCTTTTCTCTTCCCCCTCAATGTACAGTGCAAATATTACCAGCTTTCAGCAGTTTGCGCCGGGATTGTGGATGCTCTGAAGGTGAGTAGGTGTCAGTTGAACCAGTTGTGCCACATATTTATTTGTGACTAATCCCCATGTTTGTCAGGTACCAGTTGTGATTCTCATCACTCTAGTTCCACTTGCTTTGCTCTGAGCAGGGGGATCAGCTTCCTGCATCGCTTTTCTCTCTTTCCTACAAACCTTACTTTCTAGCTTCAGTTTGGAACGTGAACCTTGTGAAATAAAATGTCAGTTTACATTTCAGACCTGAGCCTGTACGTTGGTTATGCTTCAGTGCTGCTTGAAGTGTATTTTCCTGTATGAGGTTTTATGATTCATGGTCAATTTGTAAAACTTTAGTGGACAACAACGACTGTTTAAAAAAAAAAAAAAAGTAGAAGAGTTAAGGAGGAGGAAAAAAAAAAAACAAGAAAAAAACCAACAAAAAGGACAGCGGGATCATCTGTACTGCTTATTCCAGTTGTGCTCACAAGGAAATGCCTGTGGCATCAGATGCTGGTACCAGACAGCTCGTGTAACAGGCGGCTCTTTTACCTGAAGACATTCCTGCTCTCTCAGCACTTAATAGACTTGAACTTTCCTTGGGCTAAACCTTGGGCTAAATCCCAGGGGAAGCCAAACAGAAACCCAGCCCTCCCCATCCCCGCTCTGAGCTGGGGACGTGGGTGCTGCACCTGCCCAGATCTGCAGGTCCTGCCCGGTTCCGCAGTGCCCTTTGGAAGAGAACTGAAACTCCGGCTGGTGTGTTTGTTGTTTTTCCTGCCTTTCTCTGGTGGATCCGGCTGCCTCTGGGATGTGCAGGAGAGAGAAATGCCTTGCATCAGCATCTGGAGTCATGATGATGGCAGGAAGCCCTGGGCTGGCCTCCCCTGAGGTGGAGGAAGGACTGTCATGACTCAGCTTGTGCAGGAGGTGGGTCGAAGCTGTTGCGCTCCTCTGGATTAACCCCACGCGTGGGTGTTCTGCACCATCACGTCAACGTGTGGCTCCTGCTGCACTCATTGACAGCCCAAGCAGGAGCTGGGCTGAGTGATTCCACACCGCACGGCTGGAGCAGGGGGGCTGCTCACAGCTTCCCTTCTGCTGGTAACGTACAAAATAGAAGACAAAACTTAATTAAATCTCAGGATCAGGTCATGGCAGACCTGTCGGTGTTAGAACCCAGCATCAGGAGGTTTTGGTCTGGCTTCAAGGTCAAGCGAGTGGGTTCCACTCACTGGTGTTAGGACTAGGTAGGAAAATTGGGTGGAGCAGGACAGCAACTGCATGAGCTGCTCTGGGATCAGGCGGCTCCATTTGGGAGCCAACATCCTCCCTCCCCGCCTGGCCAGAGCTCCCTTGGTGGAAACCACCGCAGCGTAACACCCCTTTCTCCTCGAGGAGGGCTGCTGTGGTGGGCTCGGTGCCAGGAACGGCCAAACCACTGGAAATGGGAACATCAGTCTCATGGTATTGATTTGTCAGGACACCCAGCTGCTCTCCAGATAACCAGTGTGGCCCAGCATGGGTGTTTGTAAGGCTCTTGCGTACAGTCAGTGCTAAGGATGTGCCGCTCAGAGCTGGGTTGTTTAATACCGATTCCTCCCCTCTCAGTTTCTTTTGGAAGTGAATGTTTTCCAGGGAATGTCACAAACCGTCTAACAATGTTTGGGGTGTTGAGTCAGGTTCGGTTTGACGCTGCCGCCGGCCTCAACACTTTTGATATCAAATGGGTTTTTACAGAATACTCTGTAATTACTTTGGATACTCATTTTTACTGTCCGAGAACCCCCCTGACCTTGTTACGAGTGCGTTGTGCGTGTTTCACTGGTGTTTTCCAGGTGTTTGTATGGTTTTTACAGCCGAATACCCTGTACGTGCTGCTTCGCCGTTTTCTATTGCGGTTTCTACTCGGGAGCCTGCGCGGGTTATGCTGTACTGCAGGCACGGACTGCATTAAACCCAGGCTTGCCTGATTTGGTACCCTTGTGAGTGGTTCTTTCTACGACTGAGCCGACGCTCGGGCTAAACATTCTCCCTCGGGGAGCCTTTGACACAACTTGGATTAATTGAAGTTACCGCTTGGAGTGGGGAAGGTTCTTTATGTGTGTCAAACCAGTGTTGCGGAACGCTGCCCGTTGAGGTACGAGGTGCTGGTTGGGGCAGCTCCCACCTCCGTGTTCCGCTTCGCTGGTGAGAGGTATGAAGCACCTGACGTGTGGTGACGTCCTGTAATCCTGCACTGTTTAGAATGTGAGTATATTTAAAAAATAATAATTTGTTGTCCTTATATATAGATTTTTTTCAAAGTTATAGTAAGGTAAGAGGCTGTTTAAGTGTTGGATATTGTGTACGTGGTGCCAGGGGATTTAAAGCCAGAGAAAGAAAGTATTTGGCTGCAGCTTTATCTTTAATCTAGTCAGTACAATGACTGCATTGAGTATTTTGAATGGGTGCTAAGCCATGAGGGCCCCGTTCGTCCGATGACTTTAAGCCCTGTGGCTCTGCGGACAGAGCTAGGAGTTGAGTTCCCCATTTGTGCCACAGCTCCCCTCTCTGTAACAGGGTTAGCAATGCCCCTTCACCCACACAAGTTTTAAGAGGCAAAACCTAAGTGCTGTACGTGCAGACAGCTGCTCCCGCCCCCAGCTCCCACAGTCAGTTCCGGGAGCACCCGTCGGTTTGGGAGCGTTGGGAGTGGCTGGACCAGCTGACCTGGAGTGACAGAAACGTTACCGCGAGAAATTAAGTACAAAGCTTTGTGATTTAATTGTTTTATTTTGCCCTTGCAAGAAGCCACAAGACAGGCTCTGGAAGAATAAATAAGTTAAAGCAGAGAGTGTAGCAATTTATACAACCCCGACGCTGAGATGCTTGACTGTACTGACAGCTCTGCTCCTGTCCCAGCCAGGGCTCAGGCAGTGACTGACACAACTAATCCGAGTCAAGTATTCCCCGCTTTGGCCAAAAAGATTTTTAAACATGCCCTCAACCAGCTCGACAATAAAAAAATGTAGAAAAAACTCCTCTCGTACCATCATATAGTCGTATCTGTGGTTGTGTTTCAGTCTGTTCCAAAATACTTCTGTCCAAAGTGTGTTGGTGCGACAGGATGAACTTCCGTCGTTAAAATGGTGATCTCGGGGAACTCCTGGATGATGGATTTGGCACCTTTTGAGAGAGGCAAAGGCAGTAATGACTTAAAGCACGTTTCTGCACCACCTGCTAAATCACAAGAGGCAGAATTCTGTGGGTAAGCCAGGCTCCATGCTTCCATCTCCGCTGCATGTCTCTGCCTTAGCCGACTGTCTATGAACAAAAACTTCCCAAATTTAGTGGATCTCTTTTTTGGGTTTTCTTACTTGGCTTTTCCTTTTCTTTACCACACTCCCAGTCTACTACCCAAAGCAGTTGCAGACTGCCAGGAATAACTCTGCAGCTCAGGTGACTTTTTTCATGGTGATTTCTGCCACAGCCGATTTTTAAAACAACACACGAGATCCATTTTCCTACCTCCCAGAAACCGACGTTCCTGTTTTCAATCCCCTTTTCCCAGGTAAGATCTCATGACGTGCAGACAGGACAGTCTGCAGCCTCACTGCCCTCACGCTCCTTACAGAGCTGGTGTTCTGCTGGCTGACCAACCCCACACCACCCGTGGGCCGCTGCAGGCCTGAGCCACAGCGGGGCTGGCACCGCTCTGAGCTGCGGCGGTGCCTACCTGCGCTCGCGCTGCCCCCCTCGCACCCCTCAACCTACCGTGCGGAGTGGAGAACAGGCTTAGCAGGATAATGACGCTTGGTTGCACGCCGTGTTCTACCAGAACTTTGACAGCCTCAATGACAGTGTTACCAGTACCTAAAAGGGGGAAGAAGGGACATTTTTATTCTTTGCTCCACCCTGCTTGAAGAGCTTGTCCTTGGACATCCGAGAAAGTCCGTGTTAGCGCTGGTGTGTGACTGAACGGTCCTTTCCCACTGGAAAACCATCACTGCTGCCTGTATGAGTTGTAGAAAACTGTTCTTCTGCTTCATCTCTGCTCTGACTCTGACTCTGCCAGGTTTTAAGTGCTGAAGCTGGTGGCTTTTGTGAAAGCCCCGAAGTGAGCAAGCTCGGATAAACCAGTAAAATGGCAATCGAGAGCACCATGTGTAGAACCGGCATTAAACCTTAGACTGGGAAAGTCTCTTCATCCTGACAAACTCCTTACCATACTTAACAGATTGTTTTGGTAGTATTAACTGTGTTTACAGTCATTTACTTCTTGGATTATAATAGTGATCAAAAATGTTTTTAATAGCATGAGATAAAATACTGTTTAAGTGTTTCCTCATGGCAAAATCTGAAAAATTAAATTTACACCAAATCTTAATGTTCAAACCTTTCTCAAAAAGGCAGACGTGCCCAAGTGATTTGCTCTGTGTTCACACTGGTGCCACCAGCTGGTAACTGTTCTGGCACAGCTGATAAATGACCAACTACAGCACCTAAACCAAGCTGAAAACCTACTCCTATCCCCTGAAATGTGGGGATTTTCCTTTAAATTCAGCGCACTCCCTGTTCAGATGGGTTTCACTGTGCACAGCGATGGAAGGCACTTACTTAGTATTGGGTACATGAGAAGAACTTTCCTCCTGTAGATGTCTGGTGGAAACTTGGCGTAGTAAACCTTCGCTCGCTGCGTCTCCTCGTCGCTCTGGATCAGGATTTTTCCGATGCGGATCGATCTGCAGCAGTCCCGTAACCCTTGTTCCATCGCCTCTCCTCAAAACGAGCCACAAAAAGCCCAACAACAAATGGTCACGCACCAAGAAACGGCTCCACTGCGAGATGCTACAGTTAAATAGTCCCAATACTGTACTGGGGAGGAGTTCTAGAAAGGAGATTTTTTTTCTCACTTTTAAGTGTTAAAAACACTTGAAACTCTTTTCCTTTTTTCTCTGTTTAGACGGAAAAACGAGTCTCGTTGGTGTTACTCAGCTCCCGGGTATTTGTGTTCCCACACAGCAGTGCTGAGCTCTCAAAGGCGAGAGCTGGAAACGTCAAACACGCGTGTGGGGTTTGGAGAACATCTGTGAGCTCTGCCCAGAGATGCCGCGGTGCAAAACACCGTGGCAGAAGCTGTGAGGCTGCTGGATTTTACCTCACGGGTACAAAGGTTTCTGCAGCTTTGGGCAAAATAGGGCCCTTAGAGGTTTCCGAAGCAGTAAATTGTGCTTGTTCAACAAGCAGGAAGCACCTACCACTCCTCATTATGCTGACTCCGCAGTTCCCCTTCTCAAACCTGACTCCTTCGTACTTGTGTCCTGTGAGAGGAAAGAAACCAGGCATCAGTGGTAGCGATTGCTCCTTGTGCCCCCCCTTATCGCCCCTTGGGCGGACGCTGATGGAGTGACCTTGGTGTGAATGGAACCGAGACAGCGAGCGCCAGGTCTCTGGACAGGCAGCATGAACTGACCTGCTCCCTGGATCCTGCAGCCCTCCCACAAGCAATGGGAACAGGGCCAGAACCACAACTGAGGAAGAACTTGTGCTTTTTTTACCTTTAAAAGCGGCACAGAAGTGACCTTTCCCCAGTACGTGTTTTGTAACTCAGGTATTCTGTGAGGATTTTGAAGGAAAGACGTGATGCAAAGTGAAGGTTCACAGCGTGTCCCCTGAGAAGCCCAATAAATGCAGTCAGTGCTGCCGGTGGAAGAGTTACAACTGAAACATGATGCTACAACGCTGCTGTCGCCTGCTCTGATCAGTGAAAAGAGAAAAGCGGGCAATGGTACGTAGAGAGGTACGATCATCAGTACTGAGCTCAGCTCTCCTGCTAACACAGAGGCAAAGCAAAGCAAGACTGTCCCATGGCTGGGAGGGACCGAGCTCAGTGCAGGTAAGCGGGAATTCACGCAGAAGCACCTGCGGTCTCAAGGGACACTTCCTGCTGGAAGAGCCGGGCTGAGGCCGTTTAGCTCCCTACTGGGCCACGGGTGTTGGAGGGAGGAGCAAACACACTGGCGGCAGAGCTAGACCAGGGTCAGACGGTGAGACTCTGCAGTGGGCTGTGAGCGAGGGCAGGAAACAAAGTCTTTTCACCAAGGGGGTGTGAGCGCAGAGGGCAAGGACCGAGACTCCCTTTGCCCACGGCCAGGGCAGGGGCCTGCTCAGAAAAGAGCTCAGAAGGAACTGTAGAGCTTCCAAGGGATGTCACTTGCAGGGGACCTGCCAGTGAAACGCTGCACTACAGACGGAGGATGGCCATCGATCTGTCCGTCTCCGACGGACCTGGAGCAGATACGACGCCAGCGCTCAAGAAGTGAAGTGGCCGCTGCTTCATTTCAACGGGAGCAAAGGTAAGTGATTGTGCCCCCCACGTGCCTTCCCAAACTCTGTCTAGTGTCAGAATTGAGGGTTTTCAGTCCATCTTTTCTCTAACTAAAAGATGAAATGATTTACTGCAAAGGGCAGAGGGTGTGAACGTACAGAACATATAGAAATGCAGATGAAATTCCGGGGGGGGGACTCGCCCGGTGCACGTTGGGGTTCACAGCACGTGCCTGCCTGGGCAGTTCCCAAGAAGCTGCTGAGGCGCTAAGCAGCCGCCTCTGAGTAATGACCCTTAGGAATCTTTACAGTTAACAGGAGCAAACCAAAATGACCACAGCAGGTTCCTGTAGAGTCAACACAGCCACTTTTCAATTCCTGCTTAGCACCACTCCCAGCTGGCCCCAGTTGCAAACAGGGATGGATTTAGGCTGCAATGGCAAAACTGTGTGTGCCAAGTACTTTCATTAATGGGCATGTGAAATGTCATCAGTTCTAACTCAGCACTGCAGCCTCCACTTCCAGTCCTGCCGAGGGGAGGAGTCACTGCCCACCTACCTGTTGGAGTGGTCACGGTACATTCTGTGTATGGCAGTTGGTTCAGTCCCTCTTCAACCACGAGTCTGATCTGTAGAACCAAAGAGATCCGTCAGCTTAAAGGGATTTGTCATCTATAGAGTGAAGATACTACGTGTTAGTAGTTTTTACAAGTACTAGGTGAACCCTTCACAGCCTGCAGAGTCCAAAAGGGTCTCTAAGAAAAGACCAGTGAAAGGGAAACTTCCCCCTCTTTCACTTCCCCATGAGCTTGGCTCCAAGTCCATTTTCACATCTCTATTTCTATGACTGAACTGCGGTGGGGAGGCCAGAACAGCCATAGAAGCTGCAGCAATGTAAATGCACCACCAAGTGCTCAAAGACAAGCCAGCAGATCAAAAAAAATCACCTTCTGGCGCCTGCCAGCTGTGGTTACTGTGGGATGCTCTGCCGAGCACCTGCACTTCCCCAGGGTGCAGATGGCCCAGTTCAGCAGGGACATCTATACTGGAGGTGCAGCGAGGAAGCCATACATCCCTCCAGCCTCGAGGGGCCAGAAAACCTCCAGCTCTGCCCTGGTGCTGGCCCCACAGAGGCAAAATTACCAAAACATATCCATCTGACCCCAGAAGGATAGTCCATGCAAGACATGGGTATTAATGATGTAAGAATTCTCTCTGCTAGCGAGCCAGAGTCACAGGCCAGACCTGCTCAGGGAAACCTTCTGCCAAGAAGGTGAAACCTGTTCAGCAGAAGTCAGGGGATGACGGCAGAAATGAGGCGATGGCTCCTGGGACTGAGCTCACTTCAGACATGTCAGAAACAGGGCGGAGCAGATGGGGAGATTTTTCCTGGCCTTCCATTCTGCCCTTGTTCCCAGCACACAGGCAGCCTCTACTAGGAATCAGAAACTGTCCCTTAAACTTACAACCCCTCTTTGAAGGCAGTTTTAGTCTTTTTAGAACAGTTTTCTTCCTCAAGTTGGATTTGTGGCAGCCGTGTTCAGAGGTGGCGGTCAGCCGACATCAGTGAAGGGGTCGAACAGAAGGCTGAAAAGGCAGTTCACGGGGTAGTATTTCCTCTGCAGTGACACTGCCCGTGGGAGCAGGTCTTTCTGAACTGTCAGACCCCTTTGTGCTTGACTCACTGCATGTTTGCTGGCTCCAGGAAAAAAAAAAGCCAACTTATGCACCAGGTTTGGAAGAAACGCTTTCAGTCAAATAATCTTGTTTTACTACACGTATTAATGTTTTATAGAGAGGCTGGAAGGATTCTTCTGTACACTTAATCAGTGTTGATAAAACATTTATTTTTCCGTGACGCTTTCTGCCACCCCTGCGCTCAGGGATTGTAATTTCCACCTCTTTTCTCCCTGGCCCCGAGAACCAGCAGCCCTGCTCCTCTCCCAGACGTGGGTGCCATTGCTTGGAAGCTAAAACAGGTATTATTATGGCTCCATGTGAAGCAGGGAAGTCTCAGATGAGGCATTTAATGCTGATATACAAAATTACATGTCAATGTGCTCATTTATTACAGTTCTACGCGTAAGATTTACCCCAGAGCCTTTGCAGTAAGGAAAGGGAAATCCTGTTTTCTTCAAACCTTCATTAGTACAAGATCTGTTAGAACTGTTAGCAAAAATAGAGGTCCACAGAGTTTCAGCTACCTACCACAGAAACGTTTCAAGGATATGAAAATGTTCGTGAAATCTACCTTTTCTCAGCCAATTAAGCACATGAATAAAGTCTCCTCACCACACTTAAATAGCACTGAAGAAAGCAGGTTTGACCAGTTCCTCAGAGTCCATGAAAAAGGTGAAGTATTTAAATGGCAAGAAACCAGAATTCAAATACATTCTGGAGTGACCATTATTATATTATATTATATAGACAGTGTTTAACTGCGTTCTAGGTGACAGCCGTGCAGCACCTCATTTCCAAGATCACAGTAATTCCAGGGGTATGCTCTAACCCACGACGTTGTAGCTCTTCTCAGAAGCTGAAGGAAGGGGCTGTCAGCCACACTTCGCATCTAGACGGCTCTTTGCACCCCGCAATTTCAAACCCCTTTTAAAGTATGCATTATCACCCCGCTGGAAGAGAGGGAGGTGGGCACAGAGGTGAAGTGACAGTGACCTGTTCAGGGTTAGGCAGGATGTTGCTCGTAGAGCTGAGAAAGTAAGTAATTCCTCAACCTCACACTTCCAGTCAAATCTCAAAATCTACCTTCTGCTGAAAAGCGCGACTGTACTTGTGAAGAGGCCAGTAGGTGGGGAAGGGGCCTGACCCCTGCGCTGGAGACCTGGAGACTTGGGCCTTCCTGGTGAAAGGGAAAAGCTGCAAAGATAAAAAGCCCTGCAGCCACAGTCTCAGGCTGTGCTCCTAGCTAAGCCCTGAGCAAGCCTGGATCAGGCATGGATTAAGACTGGGCTCGTGTCAGGAAACCTGCCTGCTGTAGCAAATGGTGCCGGTAGCTGAATGAGCTCTGGACTTATCTTTGCTATGGGGGAAAGGCAGACTTTCCTTGTCAGGGGATGTGGATTTGCACAGCAAACGCCCTCATGAACAAAGGGAAGTGAACGTGTGGGCGTGAACCTTGTGGGTTTAACCAATGGTCTTTGTTCTGAATTTCTAAAATGTATGAAAACTTCAGATTGCGTTGTCGCTGCTAGTAACTACCACAGGGCTACAAACTCCCCAGCGTGGCTGCACCCAGAGCTACTCATCTAATACACAACAAGCGCCAGCAGGCACTTCTGTGTGCAAGCCATTGTTAACATCTCGATGTAAGAAATTGGTCAGCTCTGTTCACAAGATCAAAAGTACCGTCTCAAAGTAAAACTGAATTATCTCTAGCTTCTGCGCATCTGTTTTTAAACAGTACTCACTGATTACTACTGTTCTCTGACCTGAAGTAGCTGGGTTTGATAACAACATGGTTTCTGGAACCCTTTGAGATGAAAGCAGTTGATAACAGAGAACAGAAGTCCCTATACAGAAAGCTGCTGTCAAACAGCAGCCTCCTTTGTGTAGAGAAGCTGCTCACACCACCGTTATTCTATCCTGAAAGACCCATTTTATGCAAGAGTTACAAAGTGCAATACCAAGAAGAAATCCTTCACCTACCAGACGATCGGCAGAAAATACGAAGTCTCCTCTGCTGGATTTCCTGAAAAAGGTAATAATTGATATCTTAAATTGGGGAGTAATTTTAAGAATACTGCTTAAATATACTATTAATTCAAGGACAACATATTCCAAAGGCGGTTCAGAGAAAAGTCCCCTACCATATACCAAATTTATCCTACAGAGATTCTGCCTCATGGGTTTCCCCTGTGGTGGCGAAGCCTGAGGTGCCCCGAGCCAACACAGGGGTTTGCCTCTTACTGCTGACCTTGCTGTGCTGGACCAGTAGCAATCACAGCACGAGAACAGGAGGATGATATTCTGTAGGTTGTCCCTTGTGCTGCTGTTCCAGCTCCATTCCTAAACTCCTCCCAAGCTCCGATGGGCACCAACCCAGTACCTTCCATCCAGCGCTGAGCTAGCAAGCTTTGCTCTGCCTGTCGTCAGTCAGAAACCCTGGGATGATGATGGTGATGCCAATCCCCAGCCCTGACACACCTGATAAGCAGCACACGTATCGTACCTGATCTGGAATTCATTCACAGTGGGACTAGATGAGTCAACTCGCATTTAATCTCCAAGATTAAAAAACTGCCCAAGGAGTTTTAAAAAGAATGTTGGCCTAATCCGATTTCCTTCCTTGTGCTAATAACACGCTGTTAAAAACGCTGTTTGTTTTAATTTTTTCATTCTTTCTGGTAATGACAAGATAGTCGTAAGTTTCTGCTACATTGACCTTAACCAGAAAGGTAATGCTCAAAAAAACCCTCACTCCCAAAACTGCAAAAACCACCCCCAAACCCCTCAATTATACAAACTGGTTTCATGAGGGTGTTTGAAGGGATTCCTATTGCCATCTGCGGTGCGTATAAGTATTTTTTCAGAAGGGAAGTAGCAAAGTGTGCAGGTGGCGCACCTGGGTGCTTCCACAATACTGAAGAATATTCCTGAAATCCTGGGATTTCAGGAAATTTAGAGGTATTTCATGAACGGGTGGCAAGACAAACCCAACGATGTCAAGACTGTGGTTCTGGAGTTATTAACACAGATTAATGGCCTTTAAATGAACTGCCCTGTCCTGGCAGAGGGACGCAGTTCACTGAACACCCTTGGTCGGGTGTTAAACAATATGAACTAGTTTCATTTTGTTTCTGAAGGTGTGGCAGCATGGCTGATGGACAAGGAAAGTCAGGCGCGTCCTGGAGAGGCGAGAAGAAATTTTGGGGGAATGTGCTGTAGTACAAGCTGGCTGCGGGGTTTCTTCAGTTAAACATGCGGGTTGTGGTCTGCCACGCTTTAGGAGTTCCTGTTTCTCCAGTTACCTTACAGAACTTGACAGACACCCAGAGAACTGAGACGGCCTGTCCTACCCTTCACCGTCTGCATGGCTCTATTGTTCGCTCAGCTCCCGAGGGAGTAAAAAGCGTTCACAGCACACAACCAACTGATGGCACCTAGCAGGCACAATAACCTTTAAATATCTCTATTTACATCATGCCTGTTGTTAAAGCAGGAGTTAAACTGACACCACCACTCTGAGCTGATGAGTTTGCTCCTACAGAAACCAGAGCTCTACAAAATTGCTGCACTACAACTTTCACATCCCTGGTTCTAATCTGGGCAGGTCAGACATGACTTTGAGCTCGTCCCCTCCTCAGAAAGAGGCATAACTTAACTGCATCAGTTCACATCCCACCAGAGGACTCAAAATCCGCATCCAGCACTCCATGTAAAAGGCACCTGTGTGCCCGTCAAGCATTTGCTAGATGGAAAAGTGAACAAGCGTGAGGAAAAACGAGCAAACCCACCTCGAGCTGAGGTGATCTATCCTTCTCTCTGATTCCAGCATGCAGACCTAGTTCTTGTTGACTTTAGTGAAGGAAAATAAATACATAATCCTTTCAGTCTATCAGACAGCTGTTCCTGGTTCAGCCAGCTGTCCCTGAGCCCACCACAGGATGTAATGACCAGCCACATGAAGGTGGGGTTTTCTTTTATAAACTGGACTGTTATTGCAATTGGAAGGTGAGATTTCTCTCTCCGAATCCTCTCAGGAACAAGGGAAGAGCTTTCTGCTTTGCTGAGCAGCTCACACTATAGACAAAATAGAGTCCCTGAGGTCTTCTGCATCTGGCCTGCCCATCCGTAGCTCCACGTAAGCGTGCCTGACTCTAGGTTGCATTGCCCTGGGAGTATCGATCTCTTCCTTACTTCACAGTAATGGCCCTAATTTGTCTGGTTTTTCCCTGCTTTTGTTCTGTTTCTCTCCCCTCGGTAGCCTGCCTTTTAATTTCTGCCCTTTCCAGGTGACTGTTGTACCTAGAACATCCATCTTCTGCAGCATTAAGTAATCCTTGAGTTAAGGCAGCTCTGTTCTTTTTTTAATCCAGAAGGAAAGATTAAGTGACAGGTATCTAACTGCCCTGTAGATGACACAGCTTATCCCTCTTCCCCAAGCAGTGGCTGTGAGCGCACCCTTCTGCCAGTTTAAATCAGGTTTTTTGACAGCAACTCCTCTTTGAATAGCTGCTTATTCAAAAAGACAATACTTCTTGGGGAGTGTGCTTTGGCACTTGGTTTGAATGCTACACTGGTCACAGAGTCATCTTAAAACAGATTACACCTGCCCAGGGAAAGGTTATGGCAACCTGCTAACCAGCACGTAAGAAATCTGAGTTCTGATCCCGCTCAGAATAAAGCGGTTTGCTATTGCTGCAGATGTTACGAGTAATGCATTATTTACAGGTCTTATTCTGTACTTCCCCTTACCAGAATCTTGTGCAATGAAGCTGATGTAACTCTAAAAAAAAATGTCTTCAAAGTTAAAGTCTACTTCGAAGATTAAATAAATAAAACCTAGTTTAAGGTAAGCTAATAAAATTCATGTAGCTGTGTCTCTCTTTGAGAGACGATGGTTAGTTTTGTATACAAAGTATTCGTGTTATTCGCTACAAAAGCGCTGGAGAACCAGGAAATACGCACCAGGAAACAGTAGCAGAATGCAGACTACACAGATGGACAGACAGGAAACCAGGGGAAGAACCGTGTCTGTGCTACGCGTGTGTTACTGCCGGTGTCAGAAAGCCAGTGGGCTGCAGGGAGAGGTGTTATTCAGAACCCCGTCCCTCTAGTGATAAACTTGATCACACACCTCTGTGTCTGCTGGGGGTTAAGAAGAACATCTCCCTGTCTGCCTCCCTCCTGAATACCGTCTCGCTCCCATTCCTCCTGGCCCACCCCGGTCTAGTCTCTAGGCTATCCCCAGCTTATTCCAGAACTATTCTTTTTGCCTGATTTGTTCCAGACCCTGCTCCTCAAACATCTGATTCCAGTTCAATTTAATTTCAGCTAGCCCCTCTTTTCTCCATTCTTTTTCTTATTTCTGTCTCTCTCAGGCTGTTTTCTTCTGGCCATCCTTGTCACAAAATCCTTAACACCACCCCCCCACACACATCCCATACAAACTACAAAGACTTGGCCCTTACATCCTCCTTAACGTGACAGTCACAATCTTCAGCGAACTTGTGGGATTTCCCTGCCATTTATTCCCACACCTAGCACGTGTCCTTTGCCAACCTTTAAATCCAGTCTGTGCTCCTGTACCCGCATTGTCTTAATCCACTTCCAAAGAACGCTACAGATGCGGTTGCCGTTCCTTCGGTAGCTCACGGACCACGTGTGGGGGGAGCACTGCGTTGTTAACATACCATTTTGGCTGGTAAGTCAGCACTAAATACTGTGGGAAGATTGCACGTGCTTATTTGATGTACAGTCATAGAATGTTTTGGGTGGGAAGGGACCTTTAAAGGCCACCTAGTTCAGAAGGTGGTTCTGGCAGTGTTGGTGTATCCCATGCGGCGAGTTTACGGCTAACGTGATGACTACCTACAGTCACAGCGGCTGGGGAAGGTGTGTGTCCCCCACCCTGCATACAGCATGCGATACCCAGACAGTGGTAATGAGCCCCAGCTCCTGCCGGGCCCGACAGCGCGACAATAAGGGACAGCTTCCTTCCTCAAGGGAGTTACACTCCTCGGTACGGTGGTGATGATGTGACAAGCTCTGAGCCGTTCGCAGTGTGGAGGTGAGCACGGACCTCGCAGCCGGGAAAGTAAGGTTTTAAAAGCCGCCGAATTCATGGCTTTGTCACCGACGGCTTCGTCACCGAGGCGGAGCTGGCCGTGGAAGCCCCCCCGGGAGCGCTGCCAGCCGCTGAGGCGAGGCGAGAGCCGGGCGCGGCGGCGCGCACCTTCCCCTCCCCTCCGGCCCCACGTCACCAGCAATGGCTGCACCGCGGAGGCGCTGGCGTGAAGCCCGGCACGGGAGCACGCCCCGCCGGGAGGCCCGCCCGCCGCCCCCGGGCCCGGCCGCCGACCTCGGCGAGGGCCACCCGGCTGGCGGGCAGCCGCGCCGGGAGCCCGCGGGCAGCGGCCGCCGCCGCATCCCTCGGGAGGCTGCGCCGAGGCCGGTCGAGAGAAAGGCTCGGCGGGACCGCGGCTCCCTGAGGCAGGAGGGGGCCGGCGGGCGGCGATGCCCCCTCGGGCTCCCTCCGCGCCCCTCCCCGGCTCCTCCTCAGGCCACGCTGCCCGGCGCCCCGCCGCCGCCCGGCCCGCCCCGATGATCGTCTCACTTGTCCCTGATGATCGTCTGGAGCTCCCGGAGCTGGTCGTTCATGGGCAGCAGCTTCAACTGCGGCCCGATCGCCGGCGCGCCGACCTCGCCCGCGGGGATCGGCGGGGCCACCGCCGCCGTCACGACCCCGTTGCTGCTGCTGCTACTGTCCGGGCTGGGGCAGCCGCTGTCCTCGCCGGGCTCCGCGAAGCGGATCTGTCGGGAGCCGCCGCCCGCCGGCGGTTGCTCGTCCGGCCGCGGGCCGAGCCGCTGGTTGTGGCAGGGCATCGCCTCCATGCGCCGGGGCGCGCCCCCGCCCTCGCCCCCCCCGCCACCGCGCCGGCTGTTGCCGCCACGCGCCGCGCCGGGCCCCGCTTGCGCCGCCGCCAGGGGCGGGGGGGGCCGGCGGGAGCGCGCCCGCCCGCCCTCGCTCTATTGGCCGCCGGCGCCGCCACTCAACGCTGCGGCGGGAGCGCAGGCACGGGAGGTGGGCGGGGTGTTTCTGCCGCTGCCTCCCGGCGCGGTGACGTGCCGTCGCCGCCGCTTTCCCGCGCTTCGCGCCTCTGCTTCAGGGCACGCTGTGGGGCTGCTGGGGGCCGGCGGGCCGGAACGGCCTGTCAGGGCCCGCCGCCAGCCAGGGTCCGCGGCGGGAGCCTCGGCCTCCTCCCGCCGAAGCCCAGCTTTCCGGCAGGTTTTCCGCGGAGACCCCCGGGCAGCTGCAGGGCCCACACGGCGAGGGGCTGAATGCCGCCCCCCCGGGCCCGCTGCGCCTGCCCAGGCCACCGCATGGCACGGAAGGTCTGCGGGGCTTTTGTCTGTATTTGTTTAATTGGGTTTCCGTTGGTTTTGGGGGCCCTCTGAAGATACCGGAATCTGTAATAGGCCAAGACTAGTGCAGGTGCAGAGGAGGAGAGGAGGTTTGAATAAGTAACGGTGAATTGAAGGAGGTTTGACTGTGCAACGGTGAATTCCTCCCCATCTAAATGCCCAGCTGTCAGATTTCTGTGTCGTTTTGCAGGGACAGTCTGGATAGCTCAGCCCTGCCGCCCAGGCTCTCGGCCGTGTGACACGTGTCCACTGTTTCCACCGCATCGAGCTCTTGGCACACGCACCACACGGAGTATCCTGCGCGTGGATAAAAGAGCCCTGAACTGTGGTATCGCAGTTTTTGACACGGCTCCAAGGGCCCTCTCAGGGAGAGTCACAAAATCACTCACAAACGTGTTTTGTTCAATCTCACAATCCCAGTCTGAGACTAGCATGGTCTTACAGCCCTGTACAAACACGGGCAGAAGAGCAGGTCCCACGTGCCTGTGCCCTGCGCCAGGGACAGAAGCTGTTCCATACTGCCCTCACACTGAAGGTGGAACACACACATTTGATCAATCATTTCATACTCTCATTAGTACAAATGAGCCCTAATTTTTTTGTCTAACGCAGTTTCAAAGTTCTGAAACAAGCCCCAACTACATAAGAAATAAATACACTCCTCTCGAAATCCGCAGAGGATGGTTAGTGAAGGGATGGTTATTCTGGTGGAAGGTTGAAAATGACGTCCTGTCCTTCATCTAACTGCAAAAACAGTTAGCAGCCTGGTGGAGAGAAGGCAATTAATTTGGAAAAAGGATTAAAAGTGGGAAAAGAGAGCAGCTTAGTTTGCAGGTAACTACAGGGGGACTAAACCCCGTGCTGTAACTGTTTAAGAAGGGGAGAAAGTATTAATGATGATGGAAGGAGAAGCACTGGGAGTAATGGGATGACATTAAATGCAGGAAAGCTACAGATAAATTCCTGGCAAATAATGGTCATAATGAACTGCGATAGGACAGTTGGTATCCCCTCATTCGGGGTATTTGCAATCAAAATGGCTAAGATGGGAGAAAATGAGCCACACTGAGCAATCAGGTGTTACACAGCTGTGTATATCCTTACAATAGCAAAGGGCTTGCTGGTATTTGATGGAAAATTCTATAATTAATGACTTTGACATTCTGTTATAGTGAACAGAGCAAAAAATCAGCTCTGGAATTTCCATTTTCTGTGCTAATGCATATCGCTTTATTTTTTCTACACTCTTAAGGCTCATAACATACTTCATATAGTTGATAGCAATATTTCCCCTGCAAATTTGGCCTTTACCTGCTGTTCCTTCTTTAAGAACAATCCGATGCTGCTAGTTTTATTTCCTCCGCCTACTAGTTCAGTCTTTCTTCCACTCCAATATTATTCTCCTTTTGAGCTGTGGAAACTCGACAACCCCTTCTCTGAGAGTGACCTCACCAGGAGAGCAAAGCTCATGCTATAGACACAGAGAGACCACAGAGGAGCTTCATGAACTTACAGTGAAGTAGCTTGCTGGGGAAAAAAAAAAAAAAAAAAAAAAAAAATCTGTTTCTCTGCAGATTTAGTGGAGAAGCGTGGGATCTGCTTGGAGACAGACAGAAATCGATGTGTGCTCCAGAGCTGGCACTCAGAAAAGATGACAGAAGCAGCTTGGTAGAGGAAATCGAAGCTCTGGAAATGGAAGTAACTCACCACAGAGGAGGTTTGTGAATAGAATCCTAAAAGCTTATGCAGGCAGCAGCCAGGGGTGGAGAGCAAGATCAGGGTACTGAACGATAGCACGACATACCCTAAAGTGCTGTACAGCTCCCTGTCCCCAAACGCAGAATGAAGAGAACAAATAAGACAGCCCTGACATACAGGGTGTTGGCATGAAGACTAATTTTCTCCTGTTTTCTCAACACTTTGAAAACATCGTCTGCCTAATAAAAGCCATTGGAAGTGGGTAGATACAGTTTTTTCCTGTGAGAACCATGCATCAGGGTGTAGCGCAGCAGCAGCAGCACAGAAATTCCAGTGTGGAGGTATTAAATACTTCATAAAATCAAGGCATTTTGGAGGCAATAAACTGGAATTAATTTGTTCTATTTGTTTTAAAGGAGATGAAGGGGGGGAAATATAGTCAGAATGGATAAAAAAAAAAGTGCAGCTGGATGTGAACTGTGAAATAGAGGGCAGAAGGAAAGAATGAACTTCAATAAACCAAGAGGTTTCATAAAAAGCTATAAAAATTGGTTCAAACAATTCCCATGGGTATATTAATTGAAGCCTTTTGAAGCATCAGTTTTTAGCACATCCTCCTCAAAGCCAAGTGTCCTGGTTTTGCTGGGACAGGGTCCCAGGGCAGCCATGGTCTGCTGGCCACGAGCAGCTTCCAGCCAGCCAGGAGCTGACACTGGGAGGGGCAGCAGCCAGCGCAGCTGCCCCAAGTTGGCTACAAGTGTGTTCTAGACCAGAAACCTCACCCTCTCTATAGAGGGGGAAGTTGCTCCTGTTTCTGCTCCTCCTCTTCCTTCTCCTCCTGCTTCTTACCATCTCTGGAGGGTCTCGCTCACTGTTTTGCTCCTGAGGAACTGCCTCCCGTGTGTTGTGATCATGCCGCCGTTGCTGGGCTGAGTATGACCCTGTACACTTTACATTGGTATTAGTAGTAATGTTAGTTTTGCTGTTTCATTAAATCTGGTTTCATTTCAACCTGTGGGTCTCCTCTCCTTTTCCTGAGCCCCCTTCCTGGCTGGGCAGAGGAGTCATGGGGTGATGGAACAACTGCCATAGTTCCCCAGATATGGGCTAAATGGAGACACTGGGCTTGATATAATTTCTTATAAACCTGTTTGCATCCTGAATACGTGTGATTGTGACGGTGTTTAATCCTGATCAAGAAACAGCAACAAGCCATGTGCTTATATATGGTCTGGTAAGCAGTAGAGCTGGCAACTTACATGATGATGTGAAACTGGCTCCAACTCACTCCATCCAAGGAAAAAAGCATTTCTAAAGATAGGATTGGGGTACACTAAACCCTTCCAGGGGAGTGTTAAAATGAGTTATGGTTCCAGAGTTACAAATCCCAGGAAATTCTTGGAACAGAAAGGTCTGAATACAAAGTTGAGGATATCTCGGTCCTGACTCAGGATATCCTTTGATGAAAGCTACATCCCAGACGAGAGTTTCACTTCTGGTTCTCAGCCACAAAACTATGACACCATCTGTCAGCCAGCTTGCTGGAGGAAGGGGAGAAAATTCTGAGAGCTGGCCTAAAGCATATCTGGATATAAGCATGTCCTTCATACACTGCCCAGGGCCTGCCTCTAAATATAGTAACTGATGTTAATATATGGACTTCCACAGAGAGCTTCTTCCTGCATTTGAGACACAAAATGGGAGTTATACTCAAAAAAGGGCACAGGAAAATTCCTTATGGAAGAAATGCAGCCCCTCCTGAAACCGGAAAAGCACCAAGACTGACTAAACCCCCCCAGACCTGCAGGATCTGAAAAAGTAACCAGAAGTCACGACTTACTGTCCAATACTTCATGAAGTACTTGAAGACTGTGGCAGCGATGTACAAGCAATACAACAACGAATAGGCTAAGAACAGCAGAAAGAATTTGTAGTTTGAAAAGCCAATGCAGTTATTCACCCTGGAGAACAACAGCAAAGGTCAGTCAGGGTGGGTGCAGCGCACGGGCTATCACGGGCTGGGGGTTATTAACCCTCCCGAGGATCCAGCACCATTTCGGCAATAAAGAGCTCCCCTCAGTGGCCACAAGGCAATGGAACGGGAGTCTCTTGGCTTTCCCCTTGCGGGCTTGGGGCTGTGCCGAGCAAAAGGCCAGTTCGTATTTCTGGAATCTGGTTTGAAGTTGGTACCACGGGTGAACGCGTCACAGAGCAACTGCAGCTGAACCCACTCTGTACCCAGAACTAAGAGCTGGGCTGAAGTCCCTTTAAAACTGGAACAGCAGATGGGTTTAAATCCTATCCACAGAACAGCTTTTTTACATGTCGTTTATGGAACAAACGTGAACCATGTGTCTTTCAAAACGCTGAACATTTCAGGCTATTTCAAAGTGTAGTTATTTTATAAATTTCCCCTCGTGGTCTAAAACAAGAGAGGCAAAATGACGCTGTTCTGTGGGAGAAATGTATGCGTCAGCCTCTCTGCTCGGAAAACTACAAACCAGTGTCGAGGACGTACCACGGACTCACTGGATGACATATTTTCTAGCAACTTAACGCTGATTCACGTGTAGGTGTGGAACTGCAAACACTTCAGGGCCACAAACAGTAGAAATGAAATGCTGATGCTGCCACACAGGAACTTCCTGGGCAAGACAAATTTCAGTGGGCCTGAGAGAGCGATAGAAGGAAGGAATGTGAGGAGGGTCCCAGATTAGTTTTCCAGACTTCTCCATGTCTTGAGCTGCTCCTTGCTCCACTGGTCAACCCCCTTCACCCAAAAACATCCCAGCCCTCCCTTGCAACTCCTTTACAAGGCTAAATTCTCCTTAGTCAAGTCAGAAAGTCCCAGTAGTTGATGGCCTCTGAGGCTCCTGTGGCCCCGTACAACACTGAAACTGTGCTGCTCATCGGCTCCCAGCCCCCAGATTACTCCAGATTGATTTCTCCATTTCCCCCCACCTTCCTCCCACCATTTCACCTTCACACTGGAAATCTTTGTGTAAACTGTGCATTTCTCTCATCACATTTCCACAGCCAAACGCCTCATTATTGGGGGCTTCTGAACAGGAGGAAAGAAAAGCTCACGCTTGCGCCTTGGCCAAGGCGAATGCTCTGCGGACAGAAGGCTCTGTGTTCTCGCCGCTCCTTGGCAGGACTAACAGCCTTGGCCACTCGAGGAGAGGCGACTGGATTAGCAGGGGAGAAAAAGAAAAAGGAAAAAAAGAAAAAGGAAAAAAAGAAAAAGAAAAAAAAGAAAACCAACCAGCCCCAGCAAAAAAGGCTCAGGAACAGTCTGGTGGATTTGCAGCAGCCGGAGCACAGGTTGAACAAGAGCTGGAGAAGGCCAGAGGATCAGGGTACGTCAAAGCAGAAAGGTGAGACGAGGAGCAGAGGGACCCGTACGCCGAGCGACACCTTCGGAGCCAGCACGGCCAGCTGCAGCAGCGGAGCTGTTGAGCCGTTTGGCTCTGGAGACCCCTGAGCTGCAGCTCCCAATGCCACATCACCGTCAGGGGCCCAGAGCCCCCTCGGTGCTCCTGCATCCCTCAGCCCATCCGGGGACACAGTCAGGCAGGTGAATACGAAGCAGAACGGGTGGGTGGGGGTGACCCCCTTGGCTGAAGGCTCCTGCATTTCTGCACAGAATTGGGGTGCGTGCGCAGGGAGCCCCAGGCAGCCGGTGCACACCCGCGGTGCTGCTCAGGCACCGATCCTCCGGCCAGCTCAGGCCTGGGAAAAACCAGCCCCACTGCGGGTTCCCTCTGGATTGGATCCGCTCGCGGGCAGTAAATCTGGTGACCGCACGAGGCCGGACGCCTCTGCTACGTGTGCTTGATGAGTGAGCTGCAGAGGTGCAGGAGATGTGTCTGGACATCCCACGGGCCAAACCTCGCTGCTGCTTTGGCCAAGCCGGCTGACATCGAAAACTCCTGGGGAGGCAGAAGAGCTGGCCAGGGCTCTCTGCTACCAGGTGGAAACTCCAGGTCCGTGTCGAGCTGTCGGCTCTCTTTGGGGCGGGCTGCAGGCCAACAGGAGAAAGTCTCGTGATTGCTGCTGGAGTTGTTCCTTGTTGTGCTGTCATAAATTGTGTCATTCCTTTAGGAAATGTGAAGCTCCTCGTGCCTGGAGGCACCTTCTGCTGTAGGCTCTTGCTTGGAGCATTGCGGGTGCTCCGGCAGCGGACAGAGGTTACGGAGAGCAGAGCGGATGAAGACGCTTGTGTTCGGTGCCACAGAGCTCCTGCCATCCCAGCTGGTGCTCGGCCAATCCCCAAACACAAACCAACCGCCGAGAACGTTCCCTGAGCGCGGAGAGGCCGGGAGGTTCTGCGCTGGCTGCAGGTCGCCTCGGCGTCAGCCGGCACAATCGCTCCGGTTGAGCCAGCGCCTCTTTTAAGCCCCGTCCAATTATGCAGCTGGACCACAGCGAGAACAACAGTTGTGCTGAATAGGCAACAGTCTCGTCATCGTGTTTGGATGTGGGGAGCCAGAAGGAAAAGGCTGGTTTGTTCCAGGTCGGGCCTTTCTATGGGGCTGGACGGATGTGGAGAAGCCAGAGCCCTCTGCGGTCTATCTGCAGTCAGAGACCTTTTTCTCCTGGCTGTGCCCACATCCCCCTGAGCAGCAAGGTGGGAATCTCGGAGGTTTCCTACCCATCGTCCTTCAGGACTGAGTTCATTAACTACAGGAATCGCAGATTCATTAATGCGCATTAACCGCTGACTCGCCGTTACCGCTGCTGCCTCCAGTCCAAGAATCATTTATGGAAAACAAGGGCAGAGGGAATGACGCGCTTTGGCAGCTTGAAGAATATATGCCCAAAGCTCTATTCCCTCCATCTTACATTTTTATGTGAAAGTATCATGAGATATCACCATATTTTTCATTATTATTTGTGGCGCTAAATACTGCAGCACCCGGAGCCAGATGGTTAATATGCGGAATGGAAATAACGCAGGGCCTGGGCAAGAACACAAAGTGCCATAACAGCACAAGATGAAATAACTAAAATACACAACAGGTGATTTAAGAAAAGAGGAAAACCCCACAAAAAGTGCACAAAAATCTCCCAAAATAGACGAAGACCTCCTGAAGGTGAAGTAGACGGAGCTGTTGAGGCCGGCGGTGCCCAGGCAGGATCTAAATGAGGTTTGCAGCCCTGTGTTCTCTGTAATGGCACTACTGAGCGGACAGGTTGTAAATAAGTTGTAAAACAGCAAACGGTATGTTCTTACATCGTGAAACCCCTTTGTCTTTACAAATTGTAGGTCATGTCTTGTGTAGTGTTAAGGTGGACAAAGCCATGTTGGTTTTTTAAAGAAGAAAATCAAAATGCTGTTTTATTAACGTAATCGAACACTTTAAAACACAGCTCGTTTATGCTCGTTGTTTAACTGAGTATAAAATGATTCACACTGCACTTCAAACGTACGTGGAGCTGCTCTGGCAGGTCTGAGGATTAATAGTTCCTATTTTTCCAGAAATCAGAACAGCAGTCCCTGTCTCCAATCAGAGCTGCGCCTTTCGGCACACACTCCACTGGCCAAAAAGGGTTCCGTCCCCCCCAGCCTTGCCCCATTTCCCCATTTTCTTTGCATTCACTTCTCCCCATTACTTTCCCCTCTTTCTCCATACCCTTTGGTGAAGAATCTCCCTCCTTGTGTTCACAACCTTCCAAGGCTGTTGAGTCTCAGTCATGATTTTCTTTATGACTTTTCTTTATCCTCTAGCCTGATTCCTGAATTCATTTTGATTTCCAGAGCTCTGGGGATGCTTCCACTTCATCCAGTACCTGCCATAACCGGAATTGTCAGTGCTGCTGTACGAAGCACAGGTCTCAGCCGCTGCTTGGCATACTGATTATCTGCCATTCAGTGGCGATTCCTTCCGTTTTATAGGAACATTTAATAATTATAACTCTTAGTTCTATAAATAATCTTTATGAAATCGTACTCTGCTTTTTAACAGCTGGAAGAAATCAGTACTTGGCTCTATAAGTGAAAATCATTACAATAGTAAGCCCCTTTAAGGACAAAGAACTTAAAAACTTTAATAAACTTGAAATAAGGTGTTAATTTGCCTCCATGCTCCAGGGCTTCTATTTCTTCTACCAAGCTGCTTCTATAACTTTTCTCACTGGCAGCTCTGGAACTCACATTGATTTCTGTCTGTCTCCAAGCAGATCCCCTGTTTCTACACTAAATCTGCAGAGAACAGGTTTTGGGGGTTTTTATTTGGTTTTTTGTGGCAAGACACTTCAAACAGTCTAAGTTCATAAAGCCCCTCTGTGGTCTCTCGGTGTCTATAGCATGAGCTTTGCTCTCCTGGTTAGGTCACCCTCAGAGAAGGCGTTGTCATGTTGCTATAGCTCTGTGGCCTCTTTTTCTTCCTGTGTCTCTCGTGGGGTTTGTGTGGTGCCTTGTACCGGTATCAATCAGCTGGTGTCACGAAAATAAACTGGTATCAAAAGGAGAAAGAAATTATCAGAACTGGAAAAAAGACTGAGCTAGTAGAGGGAGTGGAAAACAATCCAGCAGCATCGGATTGTTCTTCAAGAAGGGACAGCAAGTAAAGGCAAAATTTGCAGGGCAAATATTGCTATCAACTATATGAAGTATGTTATGAGCCTTAAGAGTGTGGAAAAAGTGATCTGCATTAGCACAGAAAATGGAAATTCTAGTGCTGATTTTTTTCTCTGTTCACGATAACAGAATGTCGAAGTTATTAATTATAGAATTTTCCATCAAATACCAGCAAGCCCTTTGCTATTGTAGGAATACCTGTGCCCTGTCTGCAGGAAGGCTTTCTCAGCAGTGCCTGCAGAAATGTGGCAGAAACCTTTGAAATCCCTCGAAAGAAGCTGCGGTGTTGGCCGGCCTGTCTGTCCAGGCTGTCCCACACAAATTATCCCATTTTGCCTGGTCAAACTGCAGCCTTGAAAAGCCCTAGCGAAGGACGCAGATGGGCGGACGCCATAAGCCGGGGATTCCTGTTCATCTCGTGACTGGTGCCACTGGGCGGCACTCTTCAGACCCACCTCTGCCAAACGCGGTTATGACGAAGAATTAGATTAGTGACAGAAATGTCGCCTCTGTCGCTTAAAGTGGATCCTGGTCTGAAGCACTGTTGTGTATCAAAGCATCGTCTGGAGAATCCTGCCTCGTTAAAAATCAGCGTCAAGCCGATTGTCCTCTGCCTTTCCGTCTGTCTGTCTGTCTTTCTCTCCACAAATGAGCTTACAACTCTCCCTCAAGGCAAGAGCATCAGTAGTTAAGCTCTGGCAGCTTTGAAGAAATTGTTATGTGATTAAAAATGCCACACAGAGTTACGGCTTCCTCGCGGCTCTGCGTGCCAGTCAGGTGGGAGAAGACAGGCCGTTGTGAATGTAATCTGTGGCAGAGCTCTGGCCGCCGCGGTCGGTGTTTAATTAGGAACCACGCCATTGCTGCGGAATTCTGCTCTCAGAGGAGCTGCAGCTGAGCTGTGAGCTGGGGTAGCCACAGGAGTTCGCCGAGGTAGCTCACAGCCCTGGGAAGGGCACGGAATCCAGCACCAGGGCTGTGCAGACACACGCTGTGCCACGTGCCGCCTCGATGACACCTTCCCGTCCGGCCGGCGCCTCCCCCATGGCTCTGCAGGCCCAGGCCTGTCTGTGCCCGAGCCCAGGAAACTGCTGGGGCAGCTGCTCAGCAGGGTCCCTGAAACCTGCCAAGAGGGATATGCGCCAGCTCGGGCCCCTCTTCTCGCCCGACAGTGACATCAGTGTCTGGCCGTGTGGAGAGGAAGTGTGAGAGCGCTGACCGGCAATTTGGAAGAAGTGCCCTGCTAAACAAGAGAGCCTGTGTAACGTACCACCACATCAACGGAGCTGCTGACCAGCATGAGCGATGCTTGCAGTTGTGTGGTTTGGGCTTGAGGACCCCCATATTTCATACAATCAGGGAATGGTTTGTGTTGGAGGGACCTTCAAAGCTCACCAGTCCAACCCCCTGCAGGGAGCAGGGACATCTGCACCCAGAGCAGGGTGCTCAGAGCCCCAAGGGCCAACCTGACCTGGGATGGTGCCAGGGATGGGGCTGCTCCCACCTCTCAGGGCAACCTGGGCCAGGGTCTCACCACCCTCAGCGTAAACAATTTCTCCCTTCTCTCTGGTCTGAATCTCCTCTGTCAGTCTAACCCATCAGCCCTTGTCCTGTCCCAACAGCCCCTGATGAACAGCCCCTCCCCAGCTTTCTGACAGACCCCCTGAAGCACTTGACAGGCTGCACTAAGGTCTCCCTGGAGCCTTCTCCTCTCCAGGCTGAACCCCCCCAGCTCTCTCCCCTCTCCTCCCAGCAGAGGGGTTCCACCCTCGGGTCACTGCTGTGGCCTCCTCTGGCCCCTCTCCAGCAGGTCCCTGTCTCTGCTGTGCTGAGGAGCCCCGAGCTGGACCCAGCCCTGCAGGGGGGTCTCCCCAGAGCAGAGTACAGCAGAGGGGCAGGATCCCCTCCCTCCACCTGCTGGACACGCTGCTTTTGAGCCGCCCCGTTTCTCGAGAAGGATGTCGTTATTTGTACAGTCACCACCAAACTCCCCTTGAGGAGGTGACAGCTCGGGAAGGGCTTGGTCCGGCACTGAAGCCCCCGTCCCCCTCGGGTCGCCATGGCAGGGCCGAGGGCAGCCTCGGCGCGCTCCCGCCTCGCCGCTGTCCACCGGCCGGACCAAACGGCGGCGGGGCCGCGCCCGCAGGAGGCGGCGAGGCGAGGGCTCTGCGGGGCGGGAGCGCGGCCCCGGCGGCCTCCGGGCGCGGAGCCGGCCGCTGCCATGGCGACTTGCCCCGCCCTCTCCTCAGGGCTGCCGGGCCGGCAGCTGGGCTCCGCCCCGCCGCTCCTCCCCGTGAGTCCGCCGGTGTCCCACAATCCTCTGCGCCGCCGCCCTCCCGAGATGGCGGTGCTGGGGGTACCGTGGAGCCTGGCGGCAGCCGCCTCCCGCAAGCGGCGGCTGCTCGCCCTCGCCCTGCTGCGGCCTCCGGCGGCCGCCGCCGCCTGCGCGCACGGCTGGCTTGCGGGGAGCGGGCGGCAGCGGGCCCGGGCGGCCCCGGCGAGCAGTCAGGTGCGTGGGGACACCGGCCGAGGGCGGACGGCGGAGGGGGGCGCCGGGGGCGGGCGGTGAGGGGGTGAGGAGGGGCGCCGGGCCTCGCCGTGCCGCTCTGCCACCACGGCCCGTTTCGTCGTTGCGGTGCCCGGCTGTCGGCACTCGCCGCGGGGCAGCGGCCCGGTCTGGGGCGGGGGAGTGTCCGGTGCCGCCGTTTCGCTCCCGGAGGCCGGCCCGGCGGCCAGCCGCGGCGGGGGAGCCTCTGGCAGAGGGGCTGGGGAGGCGGATGGCGTGGTGGCGGCTTTGCCGCGTGTGCGGAGAGGAGTTTGGTGGCGGCCGATAAAGTCTTGGGCAAGTTTGGGTCCGGACCGCTTGAGGGAGAACCTCTCCGTCTCACCGGGAGGTGACCGCCCCGTCTGCTCTCGGAGCGTTCGATCCTCTCGCTGTGGAGCAGCATTAAAAAGCAACACCTTTGAAGGGACCCTGAACGTTTCTGTGGGGAGTAGCTGCTGCTGACGGCTAGTTTTGCCGTTATGTAGGCAAAGGAGACTGCAGTTGGAATTCTTTCTCTTGGGGAGCTCTTCTTTCGGTTTCATAACAACCTTTTCTTTCCCCCCAGAGTACCGCTGTTCATGACGAGCTTTCCACTGGCACCTGCCTTGATGAGTTGCCCCGACAGGCAGAGTTCTGTCATGGTCTGCAGTCAAGTTCCTGTTACTCAGTAGATGAGATGAGCAGGGCTGAAGTAGTCAGTATTGGGGGGTTTTAGGTTTGAAATTTGTGCAAGTCAAGAAGCTGAGAGGTGACATAGATGCCAACCAAATATTTTTCCATATATTTGGATATGTTAAAATATATTTGGGTACTCAGTATTGTCCTGTGTTCCTGTGTTAGAAAGTGGACAATTAGGCATTTCTTATTTTTACAGTCTGGTGATTGATTTTTACTTCCACAACAAGGTCTATTTGGATGAAAATTAGGATTCAGTAAGAGCAGACCAAGACCTGACACTTTGTTAAATGAAACCTTTGTGCCATGTTATGACAAATAGGCAACACTTTATGCAAGTGTGTTGTGCAAATTTGTTTGATTATTATCTAGCGGGAGGCTCAAGCTTAGTGTTCTGGAGTTCTTGATTATAATGTCCTTCAAAATTTGGGACTAGCTGACACGATTTTTTTAACATTTAATTAAATTTGACAATAGGGGAAAATGCACTGTCCTGTGATTTCGGTTCCCTTTTGTTTTTCTCTTCTCATTTTTCAGCTGGTTCAAGAAACATTGTGCCTGCACCAACAGAAGTGACTGTCACACGTTGGCTAGTTACTTCAGCGGGTTGTCTTTCAGAGTGTTTAGCGGTTGGTTTTTATAAATTAGGTAATTCAGCATCTCCAAAACCTTCTGGGAGCACATACGTGCATCCTATTTTGGTTTAATTATTTTGCTATGTTTATACAGTAATGAGGACTGTAAGTATTTTAAACGGGCGTTTTCTGAAAGCTTTTCTGTATGATCCAGCCTCTTCATCTCGCGTGGGATGGGAGACCGGCCGGACCCACCCCTTGTGAAATGCAAGTGGCTGCCTTTGGTGTGTCTTTCCCGACGTGTTCCTGCACAGCAAGAGCCTTCCTGGGCAGGCACACCGGCTGGGTCGTGGTTACACCAGCCACACGGTGCTTGTCAGCCATAGCTTAACTCCTGGAGAAAATGTGCTTAAAGGAAGGAAGAAGCTCTGCTGAAATATGACCATGAAAGCAAGTTACTCCCCATCCTTTTTAACAAAGGGTTCAGCATGTCAAAACTCCTGTTTGGAACTTGGCTGCGTTGTAGTAGTGAGGATGGGTATGTTGGGAGGGACTGGTTTGGGGTCCTTTTTCTAGGAAGTTTAGGGGTTTTTGGTAGCAAAGTTTGCCTGCATCAAAAATAAAAGTGATGACATCCATAACGTCAATGGAAGGAAAACAGCATTTGGCTGAAAAGGTCCAACAGCCTTCAAGCATCATTATTTTATTAGGAATCCTTGTAAGTCAGGAAGTGCACTGAGGGGTTTCTTTCAGAGAGGACGTTGGCAGTTGTAGAAAGCAGGACTTTGTAAAGTGTAACGGAAAAAAAATAGAAGAGACTTTTTTTCCCCCCCCCGCCCCCTTGCATTATCTTGCCCTTCCAGCTGCCGCATGACGTGATCAAGACTGTTGTTCTGCACAATGTAATAATATCCCTTGCTCTGGAAGTGGTTGTAAAAGAAGTTTCAGATATTTTTGTTAAATTTATTTATGTTTTGCCTTTTTTTTTACCTGAAACCTGTTCTATAACATGATACTGATGTTTACTGGGTGGGTTTACCTTTCTGCTGTTGACCTGTGTTTTACCAAAACAAGCCAAATGTGAGGGTGTGTTAGTAAGATGTTAAGGGAAACTCCTTAAGGATTCTGCATTAACCCCTTGGTTACATGTGCTCTGGGTGTGTGTACAGAGCACTTGCACGTTGGCCGTGGTTAAACATAACTCCAGTGAAGTTTATGTTGTTCATATTGGTGAGAGTTTAATCTATATTTATACCACAATAGTTTCACCCTTTCCCTCATCTCCTCTGTTCTTTCTTATTCATCTTTTCTTGTCTTGCAAACTCAGCAAGATTGAGAGTAGTGCTTAAATACCACACAGGTACTTGGATCCTACCTTCAGTTATCTTTTCTGTTACAGCTTAAAACCCTATCCCCATTAGATCAGCGTGGTGCAGCTGGAACAGTACGTACCATATTCCAGAGAGAACTTCCCTATGTGGATTGACCTTGCACAAATGTGTTTAATCCCTGTTGGTTTGCACTTGCAGTTTTTAAACTACTACCAACAGTCGTGATGCTTCAGCAATATGACTTTTATGTTTCATCCTTTAGATTATATTGAATCATATCCAAAAAGAGGTTAAAAGAACATAATGGTGCGGAGTCAGGCGTTCAACAATTAGGAACTAATTAAAGTTCCCTGCGTAATTTTTTAATTCAGAAATAAGCAGGACGTCCTCCTGCTGCTTTAGAGCAATAACCTGCTGCTGTGTCTGCTGCTGTAAAGTTCAGGTACGCCTTCCCTTTGTAGTCTTGTATCTGTGGGGAGGGGAAGTGGAGTCCCAGCTCTGCCCCAGCATATGCCAGGGGAAGCTTCAGTTCCCACTCACTTGGGCAGCTTTGCTAAGAGTGCTGGGATGGCCAGAGGACTTACCAGTGAAGGAAATTGTTCACCTTGTTTAATTCTTTATTTCTTTGCTGAGATTTGGTTTTTAGGAGGAGCTTGAGAGAGCGGATTGAAACCTCCAGTCTTCCAGGCTCAAGACTCAAAATAAGAACAAGTTTTCCTGTGTCTCTTGTGCACGTTTTTTCATCTTTTTGCTGTGTTCATCTCTTAACCCCATGACAGTTTATCGCTTCAGTCAAGTGAGTAGGCTGTCCAGTGCAGTGACTGAGACCAGATCTGCTGGGCTTTCAGCAGAACTTGTTTCCCTGATGCTGTTTGTCTTGTATAACAGTCAGAAGTGAACTTTGCAAACTTTGGAGTCAAAGGATATGAATTATTAGGAAAATCTTTTTATGATGGGCTATGAGTACATTCTCAAAGAACAATAATTAGCTTCTTTCCAGTAGCTGTTGGGGCAGCAGTTGTGTCCTCGCATGTCCTGGGAATATACAACAACAAAATGCATTCACAGTTAAATACCTGAATTTCAATTCTTACAGCACTCAAGATTTTTTTTTCCTTGAAAAGCTGCTCGGGAGAGGCTGGTGCTGCTTGGGAGAGGTTCCAGCTGTGTTGCCTTAGAGAAGCCCAAGCACAGTTGTTGAGCCCCTCAGCTTCTCCTTGGCATGGTGTCTGAAGTCTTTTATCAACAGCGTGTGTTCAAAGCAGTGTAAATGCTGGTGCAAAGACGCTGAGGGTTTCAGTATACCGCCTGTGCTCTAGGCCGTAGGAGACAGCAATTTGGTCTCATTGGTGTGAATGTTGGACTTGTGGGTATGAAGCCTCTCGCCCTGGACCATGTCTCTGCTATAAATTGTAAATTGTCCTAGTTTAATCTGTTCTTCTGAATGGGCTCGGTCCAGTGAAGCAGACGGAGCTGTATTGATGTAAGTACCTTTGCTGAGTCAGAGGACACTGCTGCCACCTGCATTGCTGGCACAACTGAATTTGGTGTTGGGCTGCAGGTACTTCCCAGACACCACGATGGTTACTGCCAGGAGAGCTTACTCCTCTGCTTGCATGTTGGTCGGAACTTTGATCCAAAATAACCATGTCCTTGTAATGATGACGTTAATTTGCAGTAACTTGGGATTTGCTGAGGCATCCTGAAGTCCTCTTTTTCCATTCTATTTTCTATGAAACTCTCACTGTTCCTATGGAGAACGTATTAGTTTAGGTGGCATCCTCTGTGCTGATGTGAAACTGTGAAGTTATGAAGTACTTTATAAACACAGATCCTTCATTTAACCCAGGTCTTGGAAGCATCAGGGCGGTTCTCCCAGGCCAGTTAGCTCTACTATGTGAAAAATGTATAATTGTAATTTTTGCTTTTTCTTTGAATGTAATGTCATGTAATGGAGATGTTTGAAATAAGCAGGTCCCATGTGGTGACTTGTGGGGCAATGATCTTAATTTTCTTAAAAACAGTGGACTGAATCATAATTCAGGGTGTGTGTCTTAGGACAAGAGCAAAGGAGTGTTTAGGGCAAGGTGTAAAATATGTGAAAGTGCTGCTGTTGATGTTTAAAACACCCTTTTTTATGCTCAAGTTCTTCTTTTTTCCTTTTTGACATTTGTCCTTTGCCTCGGGCTCGTGAGCTGCTCTTTCGCTATTTTTTCTCTATTGTATCTATTTATATTTTATATAATATCTACTTATATTTTACACAATGCACCTATTAGCGATGCATTGGTGGATATGGGACTACTGGGTAAGCAAAGAGTAACGTTTCATAATGAAACACAGAACAAAAGGGTGCTTGAAAGAAGTCAGAAGACAACCTGGCAGAAAATTAAAATGAGAGAAAAGGGAAAACTTTGGGCTTTCATGGTACAAAAGAAGCGAAGTCCGATGGGAGTGGGGATTCAAGGGAGGGAAGGGTTCATTGTCACTTGGCATTTTGAGTGGTTGAATGTAATTGATGTTACAGCTGCTCCCCACCAGTTTTCCTTTTCTGTGGTCAGTAGGTAAAAGACAAAACCATCATCTGCCCTGTTTTCACGCTATGTTGTTTACATAAACAAGATGAATATTCTCTGAATGTGCAGTGCATGTTCTGCATGACTCCATTTTCATTTTTCCCCCCCTTTCTTATTCTGTAGATTGCACCAATCTGCAAGCAAAGATCATGGCACAGTCTGGGGGGAGACTATTCAAGGCCGTTATTAGAGGCTTCAGAGGTAGGTACAAATTGTTTTTCTTCCTGCTTGCAGGTCAGAGGAGACTCAAACCCTTTGCATCTTTCAGTTTAGTCAGCTGGGTTGTTTTGGTTTTTATACAATTTCACTATTTACAGTTTTGAAGTGCAGCAGGTTAAATGGCAGCTTATGTTTCTGCCTCTAGAAAAGGAGATAACTTTGCTTAGAAGCTTTGGACTGTTGCCCTCTCCTGAAGAAGACTTCCCGAATCTCTAGAAACTCATGATAATACAGTAACTTACAAAGCAGAGTTCTTAAAAATGCAGGGTTTGTGTATTGATACTTGGATTTGTGTTGTCAGGCGTAGAAAATACCAACGCATGGAAAGCTGCGAGTCTTCCTTGAGTATGTAGGGCTTTACTACTTCAAAATTCTGCTTAGGTTGTGGAATATCAGGGAACAGTGGAAATCTGTTCTCATCGTTCTGAGTGCCAGGGTGTCAAGATCTACTCCTGTGAGCTCTGCTTGCCTAAACACTAGTGCAAACACAAAGATGATGCAATTTTTACTGTGCATGGAGTAATTCTGACACATTTCTAAGTAATGCACTTTGCTTGAATGAAACGGGGAAATATATTTGTCTCATTTTTTCCTTTTTTTATTATAAAAAAAGAGAACTCATAGAACCGACTTAAGCAGGTAAAATCTTTTGGGGGTCATTGGGACTTCAGAGCATGAAATCTTCTTAGATTGGTTTTTATAATGTTTCTCTTTAAAATATGAGAAGTGAAGTTTTAATTTGGGAAATCCTGAGGTCTGCTGTCAAACCATATCCATAAGATGAGATTCCTAAAGAGCTTTTACAGAACCTGGACCCAGACATTAGGAACGTGAGGCAAATGTTTTAAACAAAATGCAGACTCTTTTATAAAGGCTTTAACACGTCCATCGTTTGTGGCAGACACTTTGAAACTAAGCTTGGAGAAACCCCTGGTGATAGTGTGTTATTGGTTTTTAGTACATCTGTATGCCTTAATAAATTCAGACATTTTCTCTATTTAGCAGGGATTCTTGGCCACGTGCTAAGAGTAGTGAATGAGGTTCTCTTCCT
The DNA here is from genome assembly GCA_009769605.1 of Bucorvus abyssinicus. NCBI lineage: Eukaryota > Metazoa > Chordata > Aves > Bucerotiformes > Bucorvidae > Bucorvus > Bucorvus abyssinicus. Next base: position 2,310,595 of record CM020039.1, on the reverse strand, counting down.
AGCTGTGCCTGCGCATGCCGTCCCAGGATTGCAGCAGGGACTCTGCACTGGGTTAACTCAGACCTGGCCTGTGGGCCCTTCTCATCCTGATAGGAAAGAGAAGTGTGAAGCGGATTTATCTATTTGTTATGCCCCAAGTAAAGTTACTTTTTGCATACATGGAAAGAGTCTTACTGGTTAAGTGTGTTCCACTTATGTGTTAATGTGCCTGAGTACGGTAATCCTCCAAACCGTCAATTTCTTTTCTATGTTTGTTAGTCCATTCCTCAGTTTTCAGGTGTCCTTTTAACTGAAATATTTAAAGCTCTGTTAGCTTCACCTCCTGGCTGCTTGGAACATGCTCTTTACTATCCTGCTAGATTTATAGTCCCTTTCTTACTACTGTTTCCTTAAGCAAGGAGGTAATATCTTTATTAAAGCGAGCTGGTGCAGTGGGAGGGTGAGGGAGGGAAAACAGAACAGTAGTTCTCCTTTCCATTGGCTTTTACATGCATGTTTCCTGAGGTTCTTGCAAATGGGCTTTTCATTTTCACACAGATCCTCCCGAGCTGGCGACTGATAGAAAAGAGGATGTGTTGGCATGGTCATGCAGGCGGAGGGCTTCACACGGATCCAAAGGAAGGGGTAAAAAAATTCCTTAATTAGTATTGCTTATTAAAGAAAAACTGTGATCAGCTCCCCAAGAAGAAAAAATAAAGCTGAAGACCCCAAGCAGCAAACTGTGTTGGTAGATAAGTGAATCCTTCAGTGGAGTAGATACTCTTTAATTGTTGATGTAGGGTTACTAGCTCTTAAATCACCAAAGGTTCATAATAACTGTGCTGAAGTGCTTCAGTTGTTTATTAAAAATACAATCTTAGTGTCACCCAATCCTTTGAAATTGGCCTGTGTTACGTTAGTTTTTTTTCATGGAAAGTATGTTCCCTTTATTGTAGGTTTTTTTAATTTTTTTTTTTTTTGTGACTGATGTTTCCCTGTGACTTGACATTCAGGATGGTAGAAATCAGGGTGTGGATACAAGTTACTGCATCTGTTTGTTGTTAAAATCACTCTTAAAGTGAGGTGGGGAGAGAAGTAATTAAACCGCATGTATTTTTACTTGGATTTAATATAATGCATCTGATAGATTTTGACTGTATTTGTATTCAGGAAGCACATGTTAAAATGATGTGATAGGTATGTAAGGAGAAGCAGTACCTTTTATTAGACCAAATGATTACAGTTAGAAAATGAGGCAAGCATTCTATTAAAAACAACACCATAAAAACTTCATGTGATTAAAATTGCAAAATCAGAGCTCTTGAGCTTATTTAGCTTCTATTTTCTCACCTCCTGTGCAAACTTATTTCTGAGGCTCTGTGTATTGGCAGAACAATTCTGTGCAATGATTATAACTTGTTCAAACTTGGGTGGGATCGTCCTAAAACTGGTGAAGACCGTGCTGATGGGAAACCGAAATTTTGGTGCATAATCCAGGTATTTAGGGCTGGTTTGCTCATGTCTAACTGTTATGACGATCATTTTAGCTATTACATGTTTAATCATCATGTACTTTTTTTCCTTGCTGTTACTGCTCTCTACTATTTGACATCATTCAAAAAGTTAAATTTCAGAGTGTTCTCTGGTCAGAAAGTAAGTGGAAGGTTCTATTTACTTAAACACTAGTAACATCAAGGAACGGTGGATGTCGCTTTATGTTAAGACTCACTAGGAATATATTAGCCAGAAATTTTTATGTCAGCTGATATCTTTTTAGTCTGCTGGGCAGCTGTAAATATTACCATGGCATTCTCCCTTCACCCATGATTTGCAGCTGTTCCTCTATAAGCCAATCCCCTGATTTTTTTTTTTTTTTTATTCCAATAAATGGAGCTATAGTATAGTTAATAAAGGACATCGTCAGTTAAGCCTGTTGTCGAACTTGACAAATATCAGCTGTGAAGGGTTGCCCAGGAGAAAGCAGCAAGAACGAGCTGTAGATAAGCTTAAACATCTGTTTTTTCATAAAATAATTTTAACTTGCAGCAGTGGCTGATGTGCTGAATACTAAACCTGAAAACAGGATTGTTCTTTACCACCTTTGGGTTTTTTTGTGTGATAGTCTTTTGTACACAGAATAGAGGGGAACAGAAGCTGTGGTGCCTGACTTCTAGCTAAGCAGACATTCCTTACGGAGAGACGGATGGCCATGATGAAGCCCTGATAATGAGCCTTCCCCCACCACCATGTTGCTCAGTTGCTGTTTGGTTTGTTGATCATTGCTTGCCTTCTGTGGGAAAGAGTTTGCCCTTTCCCACAGTTTGGAAGGAAAATCCAGGCCCTAGTTTGACATTTATTGAAGCTGAGACAACTGAAAAAAGAATGCTGCCTCCTTCCTCACCTTGGTGTTTTGCTACACAGGTCGCTGTATGGTCAGTGAGCTGGTGTGAAGTGATCTAGCTGGAAAATAACCTGTCCAAATGGTGGGAACACCCTCTCCCCTCCCAAACAGCTACTGCTGCTTCCCTCACAGCAGTATCGTGGACTCAAACACTCTAAATGCCTCCTGCTACAAAAAAAAAAAAAAAAAAAGATTTGCTTCCCAACCAGGCTTTTCCTCATGCTGCTGAATTTGTAGGTTTATCTGACTCTCTTTACTGAGTGAAACCCTTCAACAAACACTGAAGAGTTTTCTGCCAGTTTTGTAAACTGAAGCAATTCATCAAGGTGTTCCTTGAGCTCCAGAGGTGGTAGAGCAATGGGCTGGGGCTCTGCACTTGAGTGCTGCAAAGAGGAAAAAGCAGGGGGGAAGCAAGCTGTGAGCGCTTGGGAGTATAACCTGGTGGGGATGTAAGACAGCTGGTGCTAGTACAATACAGAGGCTGATACAGCTTCGTCAGTGAGTACACAGGGAGCCAGAAGTGGGTCTTTTTCTCTTCATCAGCGATGACAGCTTAAATGCAAGTCAAACTACCATTTTCTTCCATCATGCTTCTGATAGCTCATCATCCTGGCACAGGCTTTATCCGTAAAGTCACAGGGTCAGCCCGGTGAAAGCTTTGCAATACTCAGTAATCTTGGAGGTGGTGAAGAGCAATGATGAATTTTTTTTTCTCCCCTCTAAGTATTTTAAGAGGTGCAGAACCTGGATGGGATTTGGGAGGGCGTGCGGAAGGGCAGGAGGATGGTTGATGCTGTTCCTTTGCAAATAATCTTCAGTATTCGGTAGTGTGTTTTAAAAACAGGCTGCATTCAGAAAGAAGAAAAGGCTTTTCTTCTTTGCTCCCCGCTATATTAGATTTATAGTACTTTTCCTTCCATTCCTGTAGAAATAGGCCTTGGAAGAAAATATAAAACATTACCACCACTTAAAAGGAGGTAAAATAAATGCATCTCTTCACATTTTTATATACCTCTGAGAACTAAAAAGGGCCTGAGTCCATTGAACAGATTGCTCATTTTAATTCTTAGTGTTGCCCCTTGCACATTTAAACCGTATTCAACTCTTGTTTCTATACAACAGTAACATTTATTTCATGGTAAACTTTGATGTAACACGTGTGCATTTTGCATCTCCTTTGATATTTCTTCGTGTTCCTTTTGCAAGGCCTTTGGCAAATGACTAGCTGCCTTCTGACTCCCTCTTCTGAACACATTTACTGCTGTCACTGTTCAGAGCCATGAAGAAACAGAAATAGGTTCCTTGTTTGCAGCCGATGTATTTTGTTCTTTTTAATAGCTTCTCTGTGCAAAGTCTGTCTAGCCAATAGCAACGTATAATTAGACCTGCTCAGGTTGCGCTAGTATCCGTTGTGTTAATGTCATACCATTTTTTTTAACTTCCTTTTAACCTGTAAGTGGTGATCAAAGGTGTTTTCCAGATGTTTGATCTGCTATTTGTGCCCACCCTTGGCTCAAATGGGACGATTCATGTATATGCTGCAGCAGGTGCCTCCATCTCCTCAATGGGTAGGACGCACCACAAGGAGTTTCGCATCCTCTCTTCACTTACAAATCTTCCACATATCCCACTTTTTAAAGGTGTTTGAAATGTGCTTACACTGTGTGATGCTCCAGTACACGTGCAGTTATTGACAAATGCAGAATCTCTTACCCTTTGGTTTTCTTTGAATCTGTGACCAGAAACCCTGAGATGAATTTTCCAGAGCTTTTAAAGTTTGCATTTATGGGATTAGGGTCCCTGGTTGCCTCAGCAATCTTACGTTTTAACAACCTCCCTTTGTGCTCATACACACTGGACCTCAACAGAGAATTTCTATGCTAATCTGTTTTATACTCCAAGGCGAGGAGAGAGCATTTAAAGTACACAGTCTTGTGAGGGAAACATTAAAATACATTGTAACTCCCCCTTTCTACTGACTTCTGTAATGAAAAGTCATCTGTAAAAGGTGTGGAATTTTTGTTCCCTCCTGCCGACCCTTCCAGCCGGCCACAAAATATTGCCTGAAATGGAGAGATTAGCTGCTGCTCGCTGCCCTCCCTTCAGCTTTAGATAACCTTTGTGTCTCTCCAGTTAACCCCAGGGCAGCGAACGCAGGGGAACGCGCTGTTGATACTTGTGTGTTCCTCTATTCTCGATCGGGTCGCGTGGTTTAGGCTTCAGATAGCATGTTTAGCTTGGGAGTTTAGTGGAGCGTATCTCCAGTGTAAGTGATACAGGCATTTGTCCCTCTGTGAAATAACCTCTGCTCTGAAAAAAAAAAAAAAAAAAAAAACCCCAAAAAAACCCCACAACTTCGTGAGGCGCCTATTGAAGGATCCTTTGGGCTCCTGAAAATGGGCCCTAAAAGACATGGGCAGAGTAAGAGTATTTCATGCTTCTCTGCAAAGGTTGTAAGATGGGCAAAAAACCTCTGAAAGCGATCGTTGGAAATGCTTAAATTTGTAGTAACGTGACCAAATTGTCTGTGCTGAAGTTTATATTCAGTTCAATTTATATATATTTCAGTTTCATAAATTAATTTGAATTGCTATAATACTACTAGTGATTTTTTTTCAACACTGTGTTCTGTTTTGGCTTACTCAGTTCTCCAAACTACTTGGGTTTATTGTAGAGCTTTCAGGCTTCCTTCTTGCCTTGGGTTTTTGTTACTTCATTGATTCTATTTTTTGCATTTTTCCTGCCTTCGTTGCCAAGCTATGATAAAACAGCTTCCTAAGAAGCCTTTGCAATTTGTACAGAAATCCTGAGACGATAAAAAGGAAAGGTCGGTTTATTTATTCTGAGCAATGTTTCAGCTGTGGTGAATTGTGGCTTTCTCTGTGTTCCATTTACAACAAGCTGTGGTTGCACTCTGAGGACGTGTGAATTAGGAACAATTCATCTGTTTTAACAGCTTGTCATGGATATAAACCTAAAAACTTACAACTTGAGATTTTAATATACAGTCGTTAATATCCCAGTCATTGTGAAGTGTCTGTTGCCTATCAAATAAAATACAGAAGTGATCCAAATATATAAAATTCATTCCTATTTATACTGTTACTGTCCCTCCTGGGGTCTCTTTATAATGCGATGCCTTCGTTTGTTCTTTCCAATAGCTGAAAGAGATAGATGCCAAGAAGATCATCAGAGCAATGCTGTCTTACGTGTGGCCCAAAGACAGACCAGACCTGCGAGCCAGAGTAGCCATATCATTGGGGTTCTTGGCAAGTGCAAAGGTAAGAACGGAGAGTTCATTGTACTGCGATCGTTACTATTCATCTGGAGTTCGTGTGAGGAAAAAAATTCTTTTTTATTATTTAAGGGCTCTGCAAGCTTAAGATGTCTGTTTGCTGTATGAGGAGCATGTAGATTACAGATAAGAGCCTGGATTTTTTAACAAGGTGTCTATGCACGTGATGTGTGTGTGTCTGGTTTGGGGGATGATGACCAGAATTCTTATTTCCATTGCTCACATTAGCTTAGTCCAGGATTTTCCATCGCCCATTAGTCATTTATGTCATAAGTTATGGGAAACGTGAGCTCAAGGTTGCTTGCAGATCTCCTTGTCTTGTGTGCTGCTACATCCGTCAAATGGGATTTCTTTGAGGCTCCGTGCCCATCCTCAACCCTGAATGCGATCAGAGCGGTGGTATCTACCCACGGCTCGCTGCGCTGTATGGAAAAGGGGGTTTGAGCTCCAGTCTTGGTGTTTCTCTGTGGGATGACAGTGGAATTTCTGTTGTTTCAGGGGCTCCTCTGGTGTCCTGATGGGAAGGTAGCTGTGTAATTATTTTTATATTGATTAAAACTTATATATTTATAAATTAAAATTTGTATTGATTTAAATTATTTTTTATAATGAACCATGCTTTCATTCAAATGATTTTTCTCATAGTCTTTTGATTATGAAATGGAGGGTTGCTCTTACCTTTACTTCCTTATGTGAAAAGAGCACTTACACTCTCGTCTACAAGAAAATTAGTGTTTATTTGTTCCTAGAAGGAAATAGGCATTTCTGCAGATTAATGGAGTAATTAATTTTTTGTGCAAACCTTGTAGAAATAGTTCAGAATAGCGAATTTTAACTTGGTGCAAAAAATCTTTTGCTTCTGAAAAAAAAAATACTTGATTGCAAAATATTGGGAGTAAGTTTTGTAAATGGCCTTGAGGCGTAGGGCTCGGCCGGGGTGCTTCTGAGTATGGCGAATTTTACCAACCATAAAGCTAATATTAGTGTCTTGCTGGGAAAAGCTGAAGCAGGTACTACTTAGCAATGAGTTTGAGCACTTCAGCTGGTTGCACTAGCAACTTATTAGCATTCAGCAGCACTGCCATGAGAAGAAACGAATTTCAGCTCTGTAGGTGTTAGAAGCAGCAGCCTTGGAGCAGAAATGTGCTCATTCCTTTGAGCTGAAGAGGAAAGGCCAATCTCTCGGTGTACAGCTCTTTCTTGGGCGCAGTCTATCAGGTGCTGCTGGTTCTGCCGACGGGAGATATTTTGGTCTGCGCTGCTGTTCAGGACGTTGCTGATAGTGCAGGTGACAACATGCAGGGTATGGCAGGACTGTACAACAAAACTTCCACCCTTCTCATACGCCTGTGTGAAATACGCAGCAATGCTTTCGGTTGTGCTTTGAAAACTACTGCTCAAAACGCAGGTGCCAGGAGCGTTTTGCCATGTGTGCTCTGCAGTTGCCCTCACAATAATATTTAGTTGATTATGTGCTTGGTTCGTTGAGGCTTTGTGCTGTATATTTAAGAATACCCCGTTTACCAGATGGTATGAAAATTCTTGTAACTCACTTTCTTTTTAAAGCCTCCTATTAGTCATGTTAATAATAATCTGAAGGCAATTTTGAAGTACATTCAAAGAATATTTTTTTTCTCTCTTCTGCTCTTCCCCCACTTTCCTAATTCGTAGGGTTATAGGAATATGATGGAGAATGTGAATCTAGAACCTAATCCTGCCTGTGGCAGCATCGTACCTCGCTTTTAGGAAATTCATGTTTCAAGCAGCTTTCTGAGGTGTAATGAAAACAAAATTGATGGCCAGGATGCCTGACTCTTGCAAACTCTGTATTGTACCAAACACAGAGCTGTTACATTCCTGCTGGGAGAGAGAGAGGTTTCCCTTTGTCAGAAACTCAGACACTGAATTACTCTTTGGGGAAGCGGCTGGATGTTTGGATCTCTCTGAAGTGTTCTCTTAAATTTCCTAGTCAGCTTCTGTGCAAGGCAGCCTGGAAGCCCTGATGACCAGAGCAGAAGCAGAGGAGGAAACCAGTTGAGCTTTGCCCTGGTTTTAGGAGACACCTTTTAAAGCAGAAGTGTTTTGTGAGGATGTTTGTTTTGGCAAACAAATATTTCATTGAGAAAACACAGAGCAAGCTCTCTAGAGTATGTATTATAACTGGCTGGGGTGAAAAGTTTCATGGGTGTCTTCTAGCTGTCCTTTTCCTAACGTTTTCTTCTGTTTCTGTCATAACAAAGCTGTGTTGGAACTCAAACATTTTTAAATAACCACAATTTAACAAGTTACCCCTCATCACCTGAGCTATGCCCACTCTACAGGGTAAAGTTCTTAAACAGCTTCAGACTTTACATGTGCCAAGTGTGCGTGTAGTTCCTGTGCCATGGCTGACATGCAGTAGTAGCTTCTTAGAGAGCTGTAGTGAGTCTGACATGTCTTTGAGCTCTGAACATCTGCTTTTCTACCAGAGCAAACAAAAGGTCACTTTATCCTACAGAAAATTAAATACCAATCAGTTTACCTGTAGCTTGCCTGGACCGTGTATAATCCTGCGCAGTTTCCTCATGATCCCGTTTGGGAGCCCTCAGTTCTGACTGCTTGTGAGGTTAATTACGATGTATTTGATAAACCACAAGAGCAGTTGACGTTAAAGTTTCTCTGCTCCGTGGTTATGTCAGCACAAGAATGTCAGCACATTGTTCTCCTCACTGCAGTCCTGGCCCAGTTCCTTTGCTCGCTGTGAACTTGTCTGCATCTGAAGGATTTACATCCTTATTACGGGTTTTGTCTAAAGGCTGCTCGATCTTAGGGGTTTTGCATAGAGGACGATATGATCGTGATGCATACCCCAGTAAGAAATACTTTTGTAACCCTTTTGGCCAATTCTTCAGAGTTTGACTAAAGAGCGTGGTGGAGTTTATAAAGTTATTTCTAGTTAGAGGAAGAGATCCAGATGGTGACTCTGTGACAGAGGCTGTAGAGTGGCTTCAGTTTTATTCAGAGAATACTCCAGAGGAATGGCAGAGGAGAGGTAGGTTAGGAAATTCTCAGCCACAGGAAAAAAAAAATAGTTTACACCCAGTTTGATCGGGCTTCCTCACCTACAAAACACAGAAGAGCTGGAGATCATCCCTCCTTGTCCTGCTGCTTGGGAAATAATTTGTCTCTTTAAATGTTCCAGTTTAGTAAAATTAAATTTCAAAACCAAAGCCAGTCTGCGTGCAGCTACTGCGAAGCCGGCAGTTACAATCTGTCCTGACTCCTTTTGTGGGGCCCGGTTGCCTGTCATTGAACAAATTATTGTGATTTTTGGTTCCTTTTTGTCTACAGATAACTGCTGGTGGTATTGTTAGCCTTCAAAGTGAGCTGTTTGGATGGCGCTTTATGACTGGGAGCTGACAGGATGGAGTCTGCTCTAGGGCTAGTCAGGGCTTTTTTCCTTGGAAGATTTGTTGTATCTTTTTCTATTTTTAAATTTCTACCTTAAATATTTATAGCCTATCTAGATGTGTGATCTGAAAGATGCAACAGGCAGAGAGGAGTACACAAGGCATTATCTTATGTCTTCAGACACATAGGATATCGTAAATGCTTCTTTACTTTGCAATTTCTTCCCTTTTTCTTCTGATATCTATCTGATCAGGTAAGTCTGTATGTATGATCTTGGTGTTTGAGCCCTTTTAGTGGGCTCAGATGAGATAGGTAACTACAATAAACCTTTAGAAACTGTTTGGAGTAGATTCAAGTGAAAAGTTTTCGGGGTTTTTTTTTTTTTTTTTTTTCCTATTACTGGAAAAAGTATGTTTCAGGTCATTATTAAATTCGAAGAAGTCATGAAGCCAGATGCTTCTTCCCTCTTTAGGACTGCATTTTGTAGCTGCTTTAGCAGCTTCTTTCTGCAAGGGGTGGAGTTTTCTGTTTGTATTTCCACAGATGGAGTTGTCGGATGTGTACATTCATATTGGTCCAGAGATACATTCAGTCATCTTCATGTCAGTGCTTCTCGTTGAATTATTAGCAAAAGAAGAGTTCACTGTAGACGAGTTTTATCTTGTCGGGGCTCAGCCTGTCACTAATTCATCACCTTTATTAAACAAGAAATACCAGGAAGAACAAAATGAAAGATAGGACCGTTTGCCTTAAAAGTAGCGTAGTCCCACGAGGGAGTAGAGGTGATGATGCATCGTTAGCTTAAAACAGTGCAGTCATTAGAAAAAAAGGTTTACTCTTGTATAAACATGATGCATCTCATAATGGCCTCTCATCTTCCTTGCTATAAACTTGGAAAAATTAACTTTTCCCTTTTTTTTGCATTACTGGAGAGCAGATGTCTTGATTGCGAATGAAATGCGATACCGTGCTACCACCACCGTATTTGAGCTTTACCCTCCAGGAGTCAGAACAACTATAACCTGAGACCAGGCTTTAAATTTCATTTACAACTCCATTGGGTAGAATTATATTGAGCTAAAAGAAGTCTTTTCTGCAGGATTGTAGGCTGTTAGTGGTTAAATTAATTGCAAGCGGAGAAGTGCAGTTTAAAGAATACGTCTCTTCTCTTTAAGTGGACTTTAAAATATATCTGTAGTTTTATTTCTAAACTACCTGTAGTGTAGCCCAGGCAGCTGAAGAGTGAAATCTCCGAGGAGGGAATCGTGAGACTCAAGACGATCTGCATTACAATACTCTTATTTTCAGAACAATGTGTGTGAAGTGGGACCTGATCTTTCAGCCGTTTTTCTTTTTTTCAGTCACAAACTAACCAGTAATAATCTCATCTGGATGCTCTCAGATCTCATCCCTCTCAGGAGTTGTCTGGATTATGCTGTATTGAGAATTTGTTCTTTTTTTCTTTCCCTTTTTTTTTCCCTACTTAGTGTAGTTCATAGGGGAGAGACAGGAGAGAAGAGAAAATGGATTCTGTTCTCATTTGCATTTAAAACTTTTGTCTAAATCAGTGTTTAAAAAAAAAAATGACAGATTAAAAAAATTAACTTCAAATTTTTTCTTTAATCTTATAGTTACTTTCAAAACTCCAGGTTCCTGTCTTGGTGCAGTACCTGTTTTCAGTACTTAGAGGAATTTGTACGACAGGGACTTGTTGATCCTGGGTAGTTGTTATCATTACTAAAAGCCTGTGCTCCAGCTTGAGTTTGGACTGAAGGTGTGAAAGACTTAACAACCTTTTTTCCTTGAAACCTGGTTTTATCCAGTTAATTTTCAGTTTATTCACTGGGCTTTCAGTGCTGACAGACAGCCCTGAGTACGATTGAGATCTAAGTGGATATACAAAACGTTTGGTGGTGAGAACTGAAATATCTTTACCAATCTGTTTTGGTTTTTTGTTTCTTCTCACAGGTTTTTTCCAAATATTGGGGGAAAAAAAAAAACCCCTTCACCTTTAAGGAAAGTCAAAGTATTTTAACACCTGCCATGACAATAAGATTGTAGGTCTGAACCTACCTGTTCAACTGCTGAAAAACTTATACCTTATTTTCAAGTTTCTTTAAGATTTTCTGTATTTTCTCATGCTACAGTTGTGCAAATAAAAAGCCCTAAAGTTGGTCTGTTCACGTATCTTGCTTCCTGCACGTAGAGGAGACACGACTATTAGAGAAGATGCATTTGGCTTTGGTGCTCCTACAAAAATACCTGTGCCATGCGATACGATGGGCTGTGGATGGGACTTTGGTGTTTTGACTGAAAGCTCATAGTGTTGAAGTAATTAGTAGTTACTCCTACGGGCTCTGTGGAAGGTCCTTTGCACGGCTGTGCCAAGCGCTGATGTTCCTGTAGGCATTCAGTTAACGGTGCGAATGGAAAGCGTTACTTAAGTATTAAGGTAGTATTAACTGTCAGATGGAGGGCAGGTGACTCCTGATCTTTACCTTCACTAAAGCTTTGGGTTAATACATGTTGATTGACCCGGCGTTAGCAATGTGTGGGTGAGTTCTTCATAGTGAGTATGCCCGGTATCTCAGAGCCAGCCACCTCATGACAGCAGGATTTAGCAGCGTTGTGAGTATGCAGTGTCTGCTACTCGATTCATTTCCTGCTCTCGCCGCTGCTGTACTGAGTGTGCAGCCTCAGTTTAAGGGCCTTCGTTCAGGATAGAAATTGATATTTAAAAGGAGCTTGTGAGAGACAAACTAACCTGAAGTCCCAGGAGTAAAGACTTAACAGTATGGAGAATGTTGTGCTTGAAATGAGGAGACCTATCTCACCTGCCCTCGGTGGTTAGGAACTGAATGTAAGAGCAGGGCAATTTCAGCCAAACAGTCACGCTGCGTAGATGTGTGTTCTAACGCATAGAGACTAACTGGTGTTCTTACGCTTTTAGGCCATGAATATATTGGTTCCCTTCATGTTTAAGTATGCAGTAGACAACCTCAACCAGGTCTCTGGAAACGTCCTCAACCTCAATGCTGCACCAAATACAGTGGCAACCGTGGCAACTGCTGTTCTCATTGGCTGTAAGTGGGATTCCCAAACCTGTTGGCGAGTTTTACCCTTTTTCAGTGAGGGAGTGGGACGGCAGAGCTTCTGACCTCTCCCCTGCCAAGCATCTGCCGTGCCTATTACGTAGTTACTTCTGTGCCTGTTTCCAACGTTCTGTGACCTTGCTTCTGGTGTTCCAATTAAAAAATGAAATACTGCTTATAGAAATGATTCTTGATTATAAATCCTCCCCTCGCTTACAACCAGCTGCGAAAGAAGCTGATTTACAATGTGTGCACAATGGTTTATAAATGAAAAATGGCATCAAGTTGTGGACCAATTAAGTATAAATTACCTTTGAACTAAGAATACAGAGAATATATAAAGAATGAGTCTAATGTAATTTCATGCATGAAGGGAAGTTGGAAATATAATTAATTTCATTTTGTAAACTTTTTCATCTCTTTTTAGATGGTATCTCAAGAGCTGGGGCAGCGTTATTTAACGAAGCTAGAAATGCAGTGTTTGGGAAAGTAGCTCAAAATTCCATCAGAAGGATAGCGAAGAATGTTTTCCTGCACCTTCATAACCTGGATTTGGCGTTCCATCTAAGCAGGCAAACCGGAGCTCTGTCCAAAACCATCGACAGAGGAACACGAGGCATCAGTTTTGTTCTTAGTGCTTTAGTGTTTAATCTGGGACCTACGATGTTTGAAGTGGCACTAGTCAGTGGAATCCTGGTAAGTGGTGGTTATTCGTGACTTAGGCTTGTCTCATTTAGGACTAATAAAATGATTTTATTTTACCAAAGTCTACCAGCATTAATAGTAATTGAATTACAAGGTGGTTGTGAAAGCATCTGTGGGAAAGGAGAGCAGTCCATAATTTTCAAATAATAGTTACTTCAAATTGGGTTATTTAAAATTGTTTTCACATTTAACCCCTGTCTTCAGCCGGTGATATTTATGTAGCCTATTTTGAATGTTTTTCTTCAGACCTGTTGAAAAAATGAAATCAGAAAAGTAAATGGTGCACACAAGTGTCAAACATCCCTGGGTGAACACTGAGGAAGCAGAGCATAAATGGCCAGGAATGCTGTGTCTCAGTGTGGTGAGGCTGGAGGGGGGAGTGATGACTGGCTCTCTTCTTGGTACTGGTCTCTTCTTACCCAGAACTGAAACCTGAAAATTATCTTTTGGAAAAGAGACTTCTCCTTCTTGCAGGTTTTAAGCTTAATAAGCTCAATTTTAAACTTTTCTTGTATAAATCACCCTTCCTGTCTTTGAAATCAGGTTCTTTGGATATGCTAAAATCTAAATCCTGATTATGTAGCTTAGACTCAATTAAAAGCAAGACCCTTGTTTTGTTTATTCCCCTTCTTTTTAGAAGGACTTAAAATTCAAATGTAACAATACGAGTTAAAACCCCTATTGTTATTGGGTTAAATTTTACAACCTTTGGAAGCTGCAGAGCAAGCTGGCTGTCAGCTTTTCTCTCTCTGAAGTAGAGAAAATGTATCATAAATTGTTTTGCAAGGCCATTTATTTCTTCTTCCGCAGTCTTCAGCTTTCTTTCAAAATCCACCCCAAAAGCACACCAGCAAATGGTTATTTGTGGTAACAGCACGAGCATCAGCAACATCTATGGTTTATAATGGCAAAAATAACTTTATGGTATTATGTTATACACTTGGTTATCTCCTCCAACCTTTTTATCTACATCCTTCTCCTTGCTACATTCCTTTTGAGTTTATGCCTTTATTTTAGTCTTAAGCTGTCCAGAGCAGGAAGTGTGTTGGGAGGGACCTCCAGAGTTCTTGTCTCTGGCTGAGCTATCATAATTTTGAGGCAACAGTGAAGTTTTGACTGTTTTTTTGTTTTCTTTTAAATATTCTAGTATTACAAATGTGGTGCTGAGTTTGCTTTAGTAACTCTGGGGACCCTGGGAGCCTATGCAGCTTTCACGATAGGAATCACACAGTGGAGGTAAGACGTGCCCTCAGGTTCAGCGGGCTGCGTAGTGCTCAGGCCTCAGCCCGAACTCTTGGCTGTATTAAGCCTTCCTTTCACAGGACGAAGTTTCGAATAGAGATGAACAAAGCGGATAATGATGCGGGTAACGCTGCAATTGACTCACTACTGAATTACGAGACCGTGAAGGTAAGACCAATCTTTACTACTAGGCTCTTTGTCTTAACTTCTAAAGTTCTGTCAGCCTAAGGAAAGTGAGTCATAAGATTCGTCTTTTATAGGGCTCCGTCTCTGGAGCAATAGCAGATTTTTCAAATATTATTCATTTGGAGAGTACTACATGATAATGGCGGAGGAGCATGAAAGTTGTTAGTGGGGCTTAAAAAAAAAAATCTCTTTGCTAAGAAGAAGTGAGAAATTTCTTTCATGACTGAATCCCCTTGACCATCAGTTTCTGCAGAATGTAAACTTAGGGTCTTGAAGAAGCTTCTCTTCCCTTGATTGCAGAATTGGCTTTGAAGGTCAACCTGCAACATGGTGCCTTCTCAAATGACCCTCTGTACGTTTTCTTTACCTGTTGCAGTTTGTAGCACTCCATTGCAACGTTCACATGAGAGAACAGATCTCTATTGGTTCTTCTACTGTTAAATCCTGTGGACAGCTTTGAAATTGTCCAGGCTTGTGCTTATTTTATGCTTGTTTTAATTGGAGAGCTAGAACTGGAAAGGTAAGCACTGGAGGTACCTGTGGAGAAGGATCCAGAAGTAGACGTTTTGTGAGAATCCGCCATTATCACAGTGACAAGGATGTTCTAGTACACAGAGGACAGGAACTTTTTCTTCTTTTTAGACTCTAGTAGCAGCTTCTGTTTGGTTTTGACATTAATGGGATAGAAGTTCTTCAAGACAGACACCCAGTGTGACTAGAACATGGGTATGGCAGGGATCTCTGTACTGGTTCCTGTCCTGGTACAGAACGTGCTGGGGTTTGCTCATGGTTTTTGTCTTCACACATTAATCTTTTATCTTCTTCTCAGTTGTTAAAAGTGTTGAAGAGAGGTGCGTGTATCTGTGCCTGTAGTATATTTATAGTGAATTTTACAGCTGGTGAAACATACAGTCTAGTATGTTTGAGAATGTGACATTTATTATTTTTATGTGAATCACAGTATTTCAATAATGAAAAATATGAAGCCCAGCGGTATGATGAATTTTTGAAGATCTATGAAAATGCCTCCCTGAAGACTACCTCTACTTTAGCTCTCCTGAACTTCGGACAGAGTGCTATATTCAGCATCGGCTTAACGGCCATCATGGTGCTGGCAAGCCAGGGCATTATTGCAGGTAACTCATCACTGTAAGCTAAAAATGACTCTCCTTTACCTTAATTCATCCATAATAGAGGTGTTAAATTTTAATTAACTTCTAGTTGATGTGGTAGCTCATTTTGAGAGTTTTTGCTTGAGAGTTTTGGGTGTTTCTGCTTCTTGGAGTAATATTAATTCCACCGTATATATATATAGCAGTAACTAGTAGGATTTTATTCAAAGCTTTTTAAAAGCTTAGTATGTAGAGAAGGGTCCTAAGAAAATGTAATTTTGTGAAGTTTCTTTTGAAGGATTGTGAAAGATGGTTATATAAATACAAATACTTCTGTGCACCTTCTAGAAAGATCCTTTCTTTCTACCCTTCTTCCTTCCCGTGCTGTCAAGAGTCACAACTTTTCCCCGGTGTGTATATACCTGTGTGCTTGTCTCCAGTAGTTTTATTACCAGTGCCCTTCGCTTTCCTTAGACTAATAAGGGCACATTATTAAAACAGTTGTTTCCATATGTTAGAGCTTTTCATCTCTATTTGTCTAATTTAGCAAAGTAAAGCAAAGCCTGCTTGTTTAGGCAGACAGGGTGTTCAAATTCAGCAGAGGAAGGTAGCATTGCATGAGGCTCAGCTAAAGCAAGGGGGTTTTAGAGCAAAAATAATGATGCTTTAACCACTGTAACCATCCAGATGTGTTTGAAGGTGCATATCAGATTGTCCTTCTTGCATCTGCTTTGCTCTTATTTTAAGAGAAGCCAGGGCAGGGAGGAGTTACACTACGAATGGGTAAGTGGCTGCCCTTAAGAAAAGTTAGAATAGCCTTCGAGCAGGGTGGTAGAAATCCAGCTTTAAATCATCTTTCTGGCCCTGTTTCAGCTGAACTGACCCGGCATTTACCTTTAGCTGGTGTGTCAGCCTGAGTTTCCCCTTGATCAGCAGATTTGATATTAAGCTGCCCCAAGGTTCTCAGTCTGTTTTAGCAGCTCTGTTGTATGTCATGTCAAAGTCCTCTCTCTTCATCACGACAAATTCTGTTATTTGGATTTGTCTGTAATTGTACTTAAGATTGTCCTTCCTGAGTCTTGCTTTCATACAGTAGTTCCTCCTTCTAACTTATTTAGGTCCCTTTATGTTTCTCTCTAGAATTTACCACGTTACAACCTGATGTTTTCTGTGACTTTCTTGATATGCCGCTTTCCAGGTGCTATTGTACCTTTTTTATTTCAGTGAAATCCACACAAATACTGCCATTCATTTCAGGCACCTTCCTGTATAAAACCTGATCTTCTGGGAGCGTGTTTTCTTTACTAGTTAAACATCTGGTTTTAGAAATGGGATAAAATAAACTAGACTTGATTGACTTGATTATTTTTTTGTTAAATCTTTTGGTGCTTCCTAACAAGACAACCCTTCAAGTCTCCTTATTCTCTCACATCCATTTTGTCTTAAGGCAGCCTTTCTGTTGGAGATCTAGTAATGGTGAATGGATTGTTGTTCCAGCTTTCTCTTCCCCTAAACTTCCTGGGAACAGTATACAGAGAGACGAGACAAGCACTTATAGATATGAATACCCTGTTTACACTTCTCAGTGTAGATACCAAAATTAAAGTAAGTAGTGGCTTATTTTCCTAAGGTATCTGGGTATTTAGTAGGGCTGTTTCCTAGCAGTGCCGTCATTTCGTGCTGTTTGTTACCTTCCAGGTTTAATTTCTACTCACAAAAGAGATGTTGTGTAACGATGCTGCTCTGCCTCCTCTTTAAGTGCAGTTAGTGCAGGAGCAGCTGCTTTTTTTTCTTGCAGAACCTTTTAGCGACGGCAAAAGTTGCTTCACAGAAGCTGTGTCTGTATTGAGAATTATTTATTTTAATATTCCTGCCTCATGCTTGAATTTTTATTTGTAATTAATGATGCAGAATTTATTACTCTAAAAGAAGTTATGAAGCAGAGTGTTTATGCCAGAAATTTCTGCCTTCTTTGGGGGAAAGGAGGAATAAACCAGTTTTGCTTGTGTGGAGAATTATAACTCATATCAAGCTGGAGTGTCTATTTGCCTTTTTCTGAGCTAGGAAATAGACTGTTCAGCTTGTTGAACTGCTCGCGATACTTTCTGGGCAGCATATAAAGTGACACACTCTTCTTTTAATAGGACAAAGCGCTGGCTCCACCCCTACAGATCACACCACAGACTGCTGCCATCGTCTTTGATAATGTGCATTTTGAATACCTCGAGGGGCAGAAAGTCCTTGCTGGAGTGTCTTTTGAAGTCCCTGCAGGAAAAAAAGTGGCCATTGTAGGAGGTAGTGGGTCAGGGTGGGTAAATGGACTAAATACGCCAATCAGTGACGCAGACTTTTGTTTCTTAAATGCGTTTGTTCTTGTGTCTCGCCTTTTATTATTTTAGTTTCTGACATCAGTTCTGTTTGGAGATGGTGAATGGCAAACCAGGAAAGTAACATTAGCTTCAATTCTTTTCAATTTCAGGAAAAGCACAATTGTGAGATTGTTATTTCGTTTCTATGAACCTCAGAAAGGAAATATTTATGTTGCTGGACAGAACATACAAGACATCAGTTTGGAAAGCCTGAGAAAGGCAATAGGAGTCGTACCTCAGGTACACATGGTTCCTTCTCCCCAAACAGTCCATCCTAACAGCGATTCTCAGTATTCTGACACTGTGGTTCAGTGAAGGCCAATCCTAACGCAGAGGTATTATGTAGTTCCTTTGAAAGGCACAATACTTCTTCCCCCACCCCCAGGAAATAGTATGGTTTTATATCATCATACAGATCCAGTTGCTGAAATGTGTTTAAGCTGTTTCATGCGAAACTGCCTCCAGCTTTAAGTGGTTTAGCTCTATAGTTGATTACCACTCATAAGGAGTTAGCGAAGAGGTAATAGTATGCATGATATATACATATTTAGGACACAAAATGCATTAATCCCATTTTTGGGAAAGGAAGTTTCCCCAAATGCTTTTACCTCCAGGCTTTGTAGAAAAATGTAAACTATGCTGTATTGATTTCTTCCATGGATCGAGGATGGTTTTTAAACTGTTGTTCATGGATTCTCATTTAAAATACTCTTTCCATAAATGCAGGATGCTGTCCTCTTCCATAATACTATCTATTACAACCTGCTCTACGGCAATATCGGTGCCACGCCAGAAGAGGTGTATGCAGTAGCAAAGCTGGCAGGAATCCACGATGCTATTCTCCGAATGCCAAATGGTTACAACACCCAGGTTGGTGAACGAGGACTCAAGCTCTCAGGTAGGGTCTTTGTATCCCTTTTACCACCTCAAAGTTCAGTGCAGAGTTTATTCCTCAGTCAGACTTGGTTCTAGCTTGTTTCCATTATAACATAATTGTAAGGCTAAATATTAATTCAGAGATCTGCAGTTGAAGGCAACTGTAGCCTACAAGATATTTAAAGGAACGTATTTTGGGGGGATAGATAGTGTTAAATGAGTTATCTGTAAGCATCTGTAAGTAGCTGCATCTGAGTGAAAATTATGTTTCTCCTAATCTGTTTGAGTAGTGGAACGAGTGTGAATAGAATTGGGAGCTTTAGGTACTTGTGCTCCGCATGAAGGATGTGATAGGCTTATACATACACACAGACCTTCCAGATTAGAGCTGTGAAATCTAAACTCCTCACAGCTGAAAGTTCAGAGGTGTTTTGATTCTGCTGTTGATAGGAAGGAAGGTGATAGGATGTGTTGTTGTATCGTGGCCGCTTTGGACCCTGTTCATAAGGAAAGGGCTGATGCTCTCAGAAATGCTCATCTTTGGCTTCCTCAAAGTGCACATGGAATTGGTCGTACACCAGCTGTGTGCTCAGCTCTTGGGGAATTCAGTTCTGTGTGCTTCTGCTTGCAGGTGCCAGTTTGTGGTGTTCGGCTGGAATGTGGGGCTAACGTGTCCACTGTATGCCGTGTGCTTTGGTTAGATCGGTATTGATTGAAAATGGGAGTTGTAACGGCCAGAAATTGTTTAGTAGTTTAATGGGTGGGAGATGTCAAATGCCTCTCCTGGAGCTGCTTCAGTAGCTCTGTGAAAATATGGCATCTGTTACTTTGAATATCTCCAGTTCTGAGTAGTAGAATGGCTCCCTAAATTGATAAATATATGAGATTAATTTCTGAATGTGCTTAATATTTTTTTAAGATGAGTGAGGCTTCTTCTACTTTGAGTCTAAATAAACCCCCACCAAGTCCTGACTTGTTTTGTCTTTTTTAAACAATATTTTGTGAGAGTAATAGGGGGAGTGAAAATTCTGATTTTAAGTGGTTCTCTTTGGAATCCAGGTGTTTTATATGCATGATGGAAAAACCGAGGTTTTTGGGACCACTGACATGGCGGGTGTCTCAGTGAACGGCCCAATGGCGATTAACATGGGTCCTGGACCTGTGAGTGGTGGTGGTAACATGTGGGGTCGTTAAAGGCTGCGATCTTAATTTGGGACCCCGGTTCTGTGAATGGTTAAACTGTTGAGTGCAGCAAATAAGTAAATGAATAAGTAAATTGGATTCTCTCTGTATGCAAAAATCTGGCTTCCTTTCTTCCAGTAGATGAAGAGTTTACTGGTTTGAGGACTGACCTTGGAGAACAGTCTGTTAGAAGGGCTGTCTCGATACTTTAAACCTTAATGCCGACTCCAGCCTCCCTGACGGCAGCGCAGTCCCATGGGTAACAAGCCTCAGTATCTGAGTTTCTCTCGTTTTTCTCGCTTGTGTGGTACGAAACGAGGCGCAAGGAAGTCTTAGTTGCAATGAGAAACTTGTATGAGTTTAAATGGTGTAGTTCTTACTGGTCTCAACGCTTGATTCATCAAGAGTAAATAATGAAATACAAATGGTTTTGGCTTTTTCAAGTAGAATCCATTTCAGTGTGGTCTAATAGATGTGTAAGAGAGCTGTGACAGGCCAAAGCCCTGACTTGGTGACCAACACGTTAACACGCTGCTGTCCTGAACGTGAATAGCAGAAAAACATGAAACAAGTTGATACGCTGCAAGTGTGAGGGAAGACCTTGGATTTTGTTGTTGTAGCATGTCTTTCAAACAGCGATATTGTCAAGCTGTGAGTTTTGAACCTGCTTTAAAGGAGAGAGAGAGAGGGAGATTGTATTAAAGTGGACTGAGTAAATTGTGCAGTTCTAATTGCTACGGAGTTCTGCCAAAGAGAGTTTAATATTTGAACTGCAGCATTATTAACTGCCTTTTCAATGGTTTATTAATGCATGTTCTCTCCTGATAGGAACGGAACGCTAACAAGAGTATAGGGGTAGTAAATGGAATGTTTAAGCCTTGAATAAAACAAAGGAGGACAAGTGCCGCATGTGAAGTGTTTGCATGGCGTGCCAAATGTTTACCAGGTTTTAAGTTCTCAAAGGCACCTGTTTTCCGGCCTGTAAAAGTTCTCCAAAGTTATTCCTGAGTAGATGTTGGCTCTAAGAATTGTGAAGGAAACTAGTCTGAAACTGGGTTACCTCAGAAACCAACAGGCAGGAGATTGCCTAATGAACGTGGTTTTTAGTACCATATTCATTGTGTTCTTTGAAACATGCTGGTTAGCTGTTAGGTACGGACACGTTAACTCTGGGCCATTACAGGGTGGAAAGGTAGAGGAATTTCATGGAGAGACCTGAAAGAAAAAGATGTGTGTGCAAGATGCATGAAATCAGAAACAGCAGGCGCGGACAGAGCCTTGTTCGTGTGTGAGAAACGGGGTGTACGTGTGCAGGGATGCCGTAGGGGACGTAGCTGAGACCAGGTGAAGGAGCTCACGCTCCCTGGTGCATAGAGTGAGTACAATGCTCCTGCCTTGTGGCACACACAAAATAGTTCTCTGGCCTTTTCTGAAAGGATAAACAATCTTGAATCACTTTGGATTTACCGGGGAGCAGGAACTTGTGTGGTGTCTTGTAACATGCACAGACATTTATCAGTAGCAGCTATGGTGTATATGTAAGAAAAAAAAAAGAACCGACCCCCAAAGCAGTCATGGTTTGGGTCTGCTGGATTCAGAATAGCACGATTGTAACTTCATCTCTTTTATTTTTCTTTCCTCTCCCTGCTCCCACCCCCCTTCAGGAGGAGAAAAGCAAAGAGTTGCAATTGCTAGAGCAATGTTAAAGGAGCCACTTATTTTTCTCTATGATGAAGCCACATCATCTTTAGATTCCATTACAGAAGAGGTAAAAAAATACTTAAAACCTAAGTGGTGTAATGATGCCTGATTCCGATGCTTTTTCCTCGTTCTTTTCCTCTCAGGAAGATTCTGTTCTCTTTGCCAGTCCGCTGTCATTTGTGTTCCTGGTTTATTACTAAGAAATCCTGTGTCTAAGCCCTTTTTCTAGCGGCTGGAGTGGGATAGCGAGTCTGTCTGCCTTGAGACACAGTGAAGAGTATCAGCTCTGTCTCTGGATGGATTTTGTTTCACACTCCTGAGGTCTCATTCACCATTAATGTTCATCTCTTAACTCTTGCAAATACCTCACGTGGCCATGAAGTATGAAGCTTTCCAATCCACTTCAAAAGGTGTTTAGATGACACGTAGCATTCATTGAAACTGTCTGATAGATAGTGGTGACATAATGCAGAACGGAAAACCTCTTGTCTTTTGGGTAGCATCGTTCTGAGCTGCAGGTGAGGTAGGTGTAACCTGCAGTGCTGGTAGTAATTTGTGCTCGTTTCACAGGAAGGGCTGTGAAACACCAGAGCGTTGTGACATAGGTGTCGTGACAGCACCACAGTAACTGCATCGGCTTCGTAACCGCAGCTTTGCTTAAAAACCAAACTCTCAGCACCAGCAGTAATTTCACAAACTTAATGTCGTCAAAAACTAGAGCAATGTTTGTGTTCACTTACACCGATTATTGAGCGAATTTATTGACCTGTAATCACGGAATTACTTCCATTGTCTGGACACAAAGAACTCAGAGTACAAACTGTACGTCCCTGTAGTGCAGCCCTCAAGTACAGCCCGGCTTCTGCAGTGTGCCTGAAACGCTTGTAACACGCAGTTCTGCAGAGCGCGGCGTGGGGTCTTTCTCTCTTCCATTTTGCTGTATTTACTGCAAGAATCATAAGTAAAGCTGGCGGGTTCAGAGCTGCGCTTTAGAGACAGCAAATGAAAACGAGTCCTTTCCACAAAAGCGTGTCTGGTGATGGAAGTGTTTTCTGCCCAGGCGAGTGGTTTTCAGGAGGACAGGGTGGACACTTCCCTTGTTGTAGGGAGAGCAGAATTCCCGGTTAGTGCCGCTTCCATCTGGCTGTGGTCAGGGAAGATGGCTCGCAAAGGGAGCAGGGGACTGACAGGCAATTCCCAGGATTGCTTTAACGTCACGTTCCGCATTGGCATGATAGTGAGAGGGATTTTTTCTTTAACTTTCATTGATTGCAGAGCCTTACTGTGATGATTTATTATTTTACGCACCTTTACTGCTGTGTATATGTGTATATGGCTCTCGTTGCATGGGGAAGGGTTTCCTGATGTTGTGTTAACACTTCTCTTCCCATGTCCCTTGGGAACCAGCACTTTTCTATGAACACCAGCTTGTCTTTGCAGTTTGAGGGCTTTCCCAAACCACAGGTATTTAATGCTGGGGATTCCTCTGTTTCTTCTGCAGCTACTGGTAGCTGTCCCTTACAGTGAAGCTATAGCAGTACTGGAGATCTTTCCCCAAACTTATTTGCAGTCATTTGCATATTTCAAGACAGCATTTTATTTCTCTTCATGCCACCCAGGAGTGTGTAAGAGTTTGTCTCTGTTTTACTCTACAGAATATTCTCAATGCCATGAGGGACATGGTGAAACACCGAACATCGGTTTTCATCGCTCACAGGTTGTCGACGGTGGTTGATGCCGATGAAATCATTGTGCTGGATCAGGTGAGGTGATCACCCGGCGAGGTGCCATTTTCACATAACGCCAGTGTTCGGTTTAGAGAGTCTGTGGTTTGGAATATTCTACTCCTGCCAAGCTACTGAAAGTTCTTTGGAAATGACCCGTGTTAGAAAATTCTAGCCCAAGCTTTGCTTTTAGTGGATTCCCCTTATTGCAACCAACAGTTTATCAGTTGCAGAAACTTGCATGGGTGGCTCTTGTATGTTGTGGGTTTTCTCCTTTAATTACGTGTTCATCATATGGATTATGACAGATTTCACTTGGTGCTTTGGGGCTGGCTTAATGTTGCGTGTTTTTAATCTGATTTATTACATGCTTCTGTTGGATCAGGCTTCCTAATGTGTTCCCCCAATTCACACTTCATTCTCATCACTCACTGAGTGTCTGTTTTTCACATACATCCATTGTTTTTTTTTTTTCTTTCAATGGAGAGAGGGCAGCACATTCTGTTTCCATACAGAGAAAACTGTTATAGGATTGTTCAGTCTAATTACGTTGTAAATCTGAACACCATTCTCTGTTGTACCTGTGGAAAAGTGTGATTGTTCCCTTCTCATACACTTCTCTTACAAGAAAAAAAAAAGTTTCACCGTTTGATTTACTAAGATCCCTGTTCAGCTATTACCTCCTGTCCAGGCTATCCTCAGTCCATTTCCTCCTCTATTGGCCATGTCTGGCTATAGATTTAAAGTAAACAAAAGCCCTTATAAGTTCATAGTTCCTCTGTTAACTGATAATGCTGGAGATAGAGTGCTCTAATCTGCTGATAACAGATGCTAAGTTTATCTCTGATTCGTTTTTTTCAGTTGCTATTTATGTGCTTGTGATCACAGGTGTGTTTAAGTGACTAAAATATGCATAGCTAAAAAATGAATTATTCTTACAGTACACTAAATGATTTCGTAGGGAATCAACAAAACCTTATGAAACAGTGACATTTGTGACTATCTTTGCTGGACAAATCTCAGCTTCATCCGAGTCTCAACATGAAGCAGTGGAATAAATCCCTCATACTCCTCTGTGGAGATTTTATCTGGTTTCGATCTGCTTGTTTTTTCAGCTTTCACTGAAAAATCATTTCCCAAGGTGTATCCTTCATGTAACTGCATGTTCAAATGTCTTGCAAATGTTTTGGTTTTTTTTTAACATGTTATAAGAGAATCTGCGACTTTTTGTTTTCGATGCAAGTTTTCACAGCTCACTCAGAGCGTGTTTTGTGTTACAGCGTAACTGGTAAATTAAAAATAAAAGCACAACCTCAGACTGTAAAGCAGCAAAGGGTGCTCACTTCCCTGAGTGATGTTAGTGTACTAAAGGTTGGGAGTGAGTCAGGCAGCATGGTGCAGCACTTCTAGTGCCCGACGGCTTCGTCGGGCGTCACTGAGGTTTGCTCGGCAGAAAGTTGCCTCTTGTGGTCCCGGCACTGGTTAACATCCAGGTGAATTGGGCTCAGTGGTGGAGATGGGACAAGGTGGTTGTGACCGGTTTGGCTTCGCAGTGGAAATGGGCATCGTGATTTCAGCACCTTTGCCTAGGCAAAATCAGAATCATTCCCCAGTGAGTAAACAAACACCGTATTAACGATATTGATCTTAATGCTGGGAAGCTGAGCAGAGAAGTTATGTTTTTGGTGACTGTTCAAGAGTTACTACAATAAAGGCCATAATTCAAAAGCCTGGTCTCTGCCACGATGAACTCTTGAAATTAACCACTTAACTGCAGAATTTATTTCAAAGTATTATGTTGGTCAAGGGTCTATTTTTTAAGATTCCACCAGCACGACTAGTAATAGCAGTGACAAGACCCAATTTTTTCCCCAGCATGTTCATCAGCAGCTGTCACAAGGAGGTAGATTTAATTGTAGATCACAATTTAGAACTAATATAAAACCCATGTAGCTGTCCGTACGCTGCTGTCTTTTCCCAAAAGAAAGACTGGCTGGTGAGTGAATACGTTATTTTAATTGGAGGTCGGTGAATGTAAATGTGTATCTTAAAGGAGAAAGACGAGTCTGTTTTTTTTGTGGAGCAGTGTCGCTGTACTGGCTGTGGGCTTTAAGTTCTCCTCTCCAACTCTTCCTTCCCATTTCTAGAACAGCCAATAAATCATCTTTGCTCTTGAGAACAGTGCAGATGAGCTGAGCTGCTCCCTCGATTTTCGTAGTGGCAGTTGCAGTGACACAAGTTACTGAGCTCCCCTCTAAAACCACAATTTACACTGATTGTTTCCAGGATTTGATTTAAAATGTGTTTTGCTTATCTAGGACAAACCTCTTGTGGCTTCATAGTGCAAGCGTGTTGGTTATCAAGCGAAGACAAAGCCATGTTTGTTTTGGTACATTCATGTGACTTCTGCAGTAGTAGGTTAACACCTTGCTCCTCATCCTAGAGGTCTACGTTTACTTGAAACAGCTCTTCCAGTTTAGACAGTAAAACTTTCTGCGTTGGTGGGCTTTAAATTTTGTCCAGGTGGACAAAAGGCATCTACATTCCCGTTTATGTCAGCTGGAGAAGAACAAAGCAACTTGTTTCCGGGCCACACACAATTCAGTGCAGCACGTGTTCCATCTTTTGTGGCTGTCCCAAGCTCCTTCTTACCGATACTTTCTGTAACCTCTACTATGAAACTGTGGCCCATACGTTGGCAGCATTTCTGTTCCTGAAGGTCTGGAATCTTGATTCTGACTTCCTCCCTTTCTTTCACAGGGTAAGGTGGTGGAACGCGGGAGCCACGCAGACCTCCTGGCAAGTCCTAACAACCTCTATTACGAGATGTGGCATACACAGAGCAGCAAGGTACTAAATAGTCATAACAGCCCAACCTGGGAAGAGAGGAACAATCGGATGTCCAAAGAGGAGGAAAGGAAGAAACTAGAAGAAGAAATTACCAATAGTGTGAAAGGCTGTGGAAACTGTTCATGCTAAGTATGTCCTGGATTTGTCTTCTCTAACAGGTTTAAAAATGCACAAGATGACGATGAAGTGCAGCACTTGTTTTTAAGTCAACGTTCAAAAACTTCCTGGGTTTTGCAGTTTTCTGGGTTTTACAGTTTCTTAGAGGGACATAGTTTCAACCAAAGGACTTCTATTTTTACAACTGTAGAAATCTCTAATATTCAGTGGCATCTGCAGGAGCTGAGCTTTTTCAGAAACTTTAAAATTCTCAACTCAGAGTGTAATTTATGGCAATTTTTAGACATTGGTAAATTCTCCTGGTTGTCACTTGAGGTGGATTATTAAATTGTAAACAGATTTGTCCTTGATTTACATTATTTCTCATCATTAGTGGTTGATAAATATGTCATGTTTTAATTTTAATTGAACTAATTTGAACTCATTTGCTAGCGAGGAAGATGCAATTTAAATTCTGCATTGGCATTCTGGTTTAAAATGTTCCCCCTCGTAAAGAATGAGAAAAACCTCCAGAAAATATCATTGGCTTCTAGTAGCAAACTAAATATTGGAATTATCCATCTCACTCGTCAAAAACACTTGCCGTACTGGATTATCAGAAAATGTATTGGCATTATTCTAAAGAAAATTAACAGTATTTTTAAGAGCTGACAAAAATACGGAATTGACAAAATACCGTGTGACTACAGAAAACATACAAAATGTTGTGTGTAAACATGAAGAACTGGAAGTTTCCCTTAAATGAAAAAAACCCGAATTCAAGAATCTGTATCCTCAACATCTGCTGCAGGAGTCAAAGCAGAGTGCAGTCACGTTTTCTATTTCAGTCATGGTCTTAGGGAGCAATTAAGATTCAATAAAGACTTCCATAAATTTCTATTATGTCATTAATGTATGAGAAAATGACCTGGGCAATGTTGGAAGTGTTGCTATAATAATCTCCTCATTTCAGTAGTCAAAACTTCTTCAGTGTGAAGAAACCTCAGTCTCTGTGATTGGGTTTGCCTGGCAAGGTTTTGGTAGTGGGGATGGGTTACAGGGGTGGCTTCTGTGAGGAGCTGCCAGAAGCTTCCCCCATGTCCCAATACAGCCAGTGCCAGCCAGCTCCAAGATGGACCTGCTACTGGCCAAGGCTGGGCCAACCAGCAACGGAGATATCACCTCTGGGATAACTGTGCAACACCAGCAGCAGCTGAAGAGAGGGGTGAGAGAAGCAACTGTGCAGACACCAAGGTCAGTGGAGAAGGAGGGGAAGGAGGTGATCTGTGCCAGAGCAGAGATTCCCCAGCAGCCTGTGGTGAAGACTGTGGTGAGGCAGGCTGTCCCCTGCAGCTCATGGAGAGCCTCGATGGAGCAGATCCACCTGCAGCCTGTGGAGGACCCCAACACCAGAGCAGTTGGACAGGCCTGAAAGAGGCTGTGACCCCACAGAGAGCCTGTGCTGGAGCAGGCTCCTGGTAGGACCTGTGGACCCGTGGAGAGGAGCCCACACTGGAGCAGGTTTGCTGGCAGAACTTGTGACTCCATGGGGGAGCCACACTGGAGGAGTTTGTTCCTGAAGGACTGCATCCCATGGAAGAGACACACGCTGGAGCAGTTCTTGAAGAACTAGAGCCCATGGGGAGGACCCACATTGGAGAAGTTCATGCAGGAGTGTCTCTGGTGATAGGGACCCCATGCAGGAGCAGGGGAAGAGTGTGAGGAGGAAGGAGCAATGGAGACAATGTGTGCTGAACTGACCACAACCCCCATTGCCTGTTCCCCTGCACTGTTCGGGCCAGGGAAGAGGTAGAGAAATTGGGAGTGAAGTTGAGTCTGGGAAGAAGGGAGGCGTTGGGAGAAGGTGTTTGAAGATTGGGGTTTATTTCTCATTATCCTACCCTGATTCGATTGGCAATAAATTAAATTAATTTCCCCAAGTCAAGTCCATTTTGCCTGTG
Source organism: Bucorvus abyssinicus (assembly GCA_009769605.1). NCBI lineage: Eukaryota > Metazoa > Chordata > Aves > Bucerotiformes > Bucorvidae > Bucorvus > Bucorvus abyssinicus. The sequence continues at coordinate 2,282,434 of CM020039.1, read as the reverse complement.
ACGGTAATTGCTGAGCGATCTCCCTGTCCTTATCTCGGCCCAGGAGCCTTTCGGGGTGTTTTCTCTCCCCTGGGCTGCTGAGGAGGGCAGTGATGGAGCAGCTTTGGTGGGCACCCAGTGCCCAGCCAGGGTCAACCCAGCACAGCAGGGTTGTATTTTTAGACCTCACCTTCAGGGACATTTTTCATATTTAGTTATTCTGGTACAATTCTTCATGTTGAAGTTAAAAATAAAGATCTTTCTCTTGAATGTTGAGAATTACACCAGTATAATTACACTGATATAATTACATTTGTAAATCAGATGGAAGATTTCTCAGTGTAGGCTTCTCGAAATGTAGTTGCAAATAGTGTTTATTTTTTTGTGTTATACCTCCCCTCAACTAAATCTAGGAACAGGAGCTTAAAGGGAGCGAAACCTTTGCGCTCTTTTCTGCGAGTTACTCATTTTCTCTCTGTTGAAATGATGGGTGAAAAAAACCCGACCAGTTAAAAATTGTTCTGAGTATAGCAAATGCAAGAACTTTTATTTTCATCCTTGAAGTGCAGAAGCGAAGTGAAGCCTTGTTAATGCAGTGGCAGCTCAGAATTCCAGCTTACGATCTCCCCCTTCTTTTCACTAATTGTCTCCTTTTTTAGTTTGGGCAGCGGCGAGGTTGGCTCTGAACTGCCAGAAACCGTTAGCAAAGGTCATTTGATGCGGCACCTCCCTGTTCTGTGTTGTGGCTCATAAAAACCCCAGTGAACAGTTTTCCCTAGTGCGGGGCTTGGGCGTCATGGTCATTGTCTGCAGAGAGCGCAGAGACTCGCGTTTTCTGGTTTGTCTGAGGCCAAAAGCCATTTTAGTGCCACATTTGATGGCGTTTGTGAAGGGAAGTTTTCAGATGAACAGGTGATTGTATAAGGCTGAGGGAACTGGGATTGTTTAGCCTGGAGAAGAGGAGGCTCAGGGGAGACCTTCTGGCCCTCTACAACTACCTGAAGGGAGGTTGTAGGGAGGTGGGGGTCCGTCTCTTCTCCCATGTTACGAATGACAGGACGAGAGGGAATGGCCTTAAGTTGCGTCAGGGGAAATTTAGGCAGGATATCAGGAAAAATTTCTTTACACAGAGAGTCATTAAGCCTTGGAACAGGCTGCCCAAGGAGGTGGTGGAGTCCCCTTCCCTGGAGGTGTTTAAAGCTGTGTAGATGTGGTGCTGAGGGACATGGTTTGGGGCAGGGCAGGGGGAACGGATGGACTCGATGATCTTAAAGGTCTCTCCCAACCAGATGATTCTGTGAAAGCTGATGTGTTTTATCGCTGAGGATGGACTTTGCAAGTTCTCCAAGAGTTGTTCTAGGTTTGGAATGAGAACCGTTCTCACATGGAAACACCAGAAATGTTTAAATCCATAAAGGGTTTGAGGCATCTCTCAGGCCATCAGCAGCCTCTGCCGTCGTTTTTGATGCCCGTCAGTGAATGTGCTGCAGCTTCATTCCGCAAACTGAGGTAACTCTTACCAAAGGTGCTTCCTAAGAGCAGAGGCCAGTGAGTTTCTGGAGATGACTGAACACATCCAGTGTCGCAGAGCTGCTGGATGAGCACTGCTGACTTGGTTGTGGCTTTCTCCAAGTGAACGCTCTCTCCTTCTTAGGCACAAAAATACCTGTTACCGTTGGAAGTCTAGCAGCTACACGCAAGAAATGGAGAAAAGGAGGGAAGAAAAAAAAAGGAATCTGTACTAATGGGAGCAGGGAGGAGTTTCTCCTTCCATTCCTTTCTCAAGTTAAATGGGAAAAGCTGCCTATGAAAGCAGGAAAATTGATTGTGTAGTGGAAGAGTTGTCCTGAGCAGGGTCTTGTGCCACCACCGCCTCGCTCCACTCTGTCCCACAGGTGTGAGAACAAAATGCTGGGTGTTCCGTTTCGCTCGAGCGCGAACCTCAGAGAAGCAGCAGCAGCACTCGGTGATTCTTTTCTCTGCTGGGACATAAATCTTGTACTCTTTCTTTTTTTTTGATTTTATTTTTTATTTTTATGCATTGACTCCAAAGTGTCACCATTAGAAGCGGATGTTTAAAACGCCGAATGGGAAAGTCACGGCTTTGGAGAGAGTCACTGCAGGGCGCTGCCTCTTAGGCCAGTCTGTACGGCGCCGCTTGAGAAAGCCGTACAGATTCTTACGGAAAACAGGTTGATTTGGGAGCTCTTCCGCAGCCTCTGCGGATCTTGGCGATTCTGCTCTTCTCTAATCTGGAACATCACTTTGCAAAATAGCAGCTTTTCATATTCTGGACTTTTAGCTGGTTGTTTTTCAAAATTCAAGCCATCTACTACCATTATAAAAGCCTTGTCTGCAAGTTTAGAGTGGAAAAAGCCATTTAATTTTTTTCCCATTCCATTTTTCTTTTAAAGAAAATGCGTCTGTGGAAAAATAGATGTGGAAAAGAAGCCGCTTCTTGCGGCATGTGGTCAGCTGTTAACTGTGAACTTAGAGAATTTCATTGTAATTTCCATGAAAAAGCTTCCTGGGCACCGGATATGAAGGCACAACACACACAGTTTTGGCTGTTCTAACCCCCAAGTTAGAGAGCTCAGTAGTTGTTGGGGAGGTCGTTTTGCTCTTTACGGATGGATATTCAGGATTTGCTACGTGCACGTGATCCCTCGGTTTACTCTCAGCAGTTCTGTTACATGGAGTAGTAGTTACCTACATCTCTTAACAGGGAGATTTGAAATGATGTTCAAGTTTTTTCAGGGGGGCAATGAAACGTTGGCAGGGTACAGGAAGATGAGAGATGTTCAACAGAAAAAAGCTGGTTTAAGATCAAACTGTGTAAACATTCTGCTGGAATATTTCTTCCCTGGCTCCTGTTGTTCATCTGTGTAGAGATAATTAGTACCAAATAAAGGATTTATCTTTGTGGATAGAACTGGGTGTCCTGTCAAAATGGCTCCTCCAGCTTTGCAGCGGGTTCCAGAGGAAGCAGTCGGTCACTGGCACGGCGAGTGAGCAGCAGTGATTGTAATAACAGCTATGGGAGAGCGGCTGCTCCACTCACAAAGGGGAGCCTTGAGCTGGCCGTGTTAGCAGCAGCAGTGGTTCGCAGCGCTCGGCAGCGACAGCGAAGCTGATCACAAGCGGTGGGGCTGTGGGTTCGCGTCAGGCCACCAAATCCCAGGTGACGAGTCAGAAAGGTAAGTTCATACAGCGCACCTGACTGCTGTTCCCCTCGGCTTTTATAGCCCCTTAATTTTCAGAGTGTGGAGCTGCAAAAGCCTGGGAAGCGCGCTCAGGTTAGATGCATCATACCAGTGAGAATGAAAATTTGCATTAAAAGGTTGACTGTTGCTTACTGTAAACTGCTATATTTTTATAAATACAAACTCTGAACTCTACCAGTAGGTCTGGTGTAAGAATTTGCTGGAGCCCTTGACATGACGTGGTGTGTAATTACTGCCTGGCTTCTATTTGTGCAGCTGTAACTAGTACTATTCTCATCAAATGAGAAAACAGGGCATGTTTGGTTTTGTTGTTATTTACGTGCGATTTTGATAGTTCTTCTAATTGCACTGTATTGATCCGAGCTGCGATAGCTACTGGTCCTGCTGTCGCTGTGTCTCCAAGCAGTTGTCACCGAGCTGTGCTGGTCTAAGTGCACTGTACGACTGGAGCGAGCGAGGTGACGTCCTGGAGCGTGCTGAGGTTTCCACGCAGGACTGGACGGACTTCCAGCGGTTGTTTCTACAGGTCCTTTGCTGTATCTTTAAATCTCATAGCGATGCTGTGCAGGATAGATGTTTACTGACAAGGAGGTCATTGATTTTTGAGGGGAAAGAGCTATAATGGGAGTATGGTTTGGGGGGTTTTGTCTTCATGTGTACAGTAATGCCTGTGAGCGCTCATTTGTGTTACTTGTGTGCATCGAGGAAAACAAATCCAGCATTTTATGATCTTCACATAAATTACGAATCATTTTGAGATTACCCTGCTCAGTTACCACCCCACCTGTGTTCAAACAATGGTTGCAGCAGTGACAATTTAGTATTCTATCGATTATCTGCTGCTTCCCAGCAAAAAAATCTCCAATTATATTTATTTTGGCGAGTTGAGCATCTAAACAGTCTTCCCTCCCTTTAGCGCTGACGTCTGCTGGAAAGGGAGAGTTTCACCCTGTGCACAGGACGGGAGATTGGGTGGCAACTGGGTGCTGAAGAGTTGGTTACGTTTCTGGGGGGCAGCCAGGGCGTTTTTCTAAACTAATAACTATATTTTTTAAGAAGTTTTGTGCTGTGGCAGTACTTTGATGTCCGCTTGTCTCATTAATGAAATGGTGATGCCATTGAAATGGTGAAGGAGGTAAGGTGTAGATATCTGAGCACCCACAGAACAGACATTCTAGAATTCAGCTACTTCTTGACTTTAGATTGGATTTCTTTTTAAGAAAATCTTGAAAAATACCTTATAAATACCTGTTACATAACCTTTGATTAGTTTCTGCAGATGTTGTGACTGAACTCAGGAAAGACATGAGCTTTATGCTGCCGGGAAACCCAGCAGAAACCTTGAAAGGTCAACCCTACAGCAGAAGGTCTGCAGGCTTAAGGTCGTCCCAGTCCCAGCTCCCTCTTGTCTCCCACCGGGATGCTGCCAGAGCCCAGCAGTGGCACCTAAAGTAAGAAACCCTTGTCTAGCCAGGCCTCAGCCCTGCGAAGCACCAGCCAGACCAGACGTCTGGAAGTGTGGCTGTGGGTTACGAGTGGAAGCGTTGCTCACTGTTATCCTGTGGATGCCTAAGAAAAGAGTGTGGAAAACTGGTGTGTGAGAACCCATCACAGAGTGCTCGTCTGGGTGGACATTTGGTCAGCCCCATTGTCACAGAATCACAGAATGGTTTGGGCTGGAAGGGACCTTGAAGACCATCTTGTCCCAACCCCCTGCCACGGGCAGGGACACCTTCCACTAGACCAGGTTGCTCAAAGCCCCGTCCAACCTCGCCTTGAACACTGCCAGGGATGGGGCAGCCACAGCCTCGCTGGGCAGCCCGTGCCAGTGTCCCACCACCCTCACAGTGGAGAATTTCTTCCTTATGTCTGCTCTAAATCTCCCTCTCTAAGTTTGAAACCGTTACTCCTCATCCTGTCGCTTCACTCCCCGATGAACAGCCCCTCCCCAGCTTTCTGCCAGGCCCTTGAAGCACTGAAAGGCCACACTAAGGTTTCCCCGGAGCCTTCCGTGCTCCAGGCTGAACATCCCCAGCTCTCAGCCCATCCTCACGGGGCAGGTGATGATCCTCTCCACGTGAAGTAGCGCTGGTTACAGCGGCAGGCACGTGCTAGGCTAAAGGTACCTTCCGAAATAGACGTTAAGGCCTGTCCCATGAGAGTAAATGATGATTAACTTTCTTTCGAGTCACCGGGCACTTGTGGAAGCAGGGCTGGTGGCGTACGCTTTGTGTGCATAATTACATCTGTGAACTCTCAGAGCTGCTGTGCAGGTTTCCTGCAGCTGCAGCGTAGTCGTGACCTTAGCGCTTCAGCGCGGGATCTCTCTCGGATGAGAAGTGTCAATTGGACTAAGTTGCTCAGTGGATTTATTAATTAAAAAGAGAGGAAAAAATGCGTTTTTACAAGTGTCTTAGGGCAGAATTTAAAATAGCATCCGCAGAGCTGAAAGACTAATGTGACATCTCAGCTCCTCCACGTTTCATTTCCAGCTTTCAATGCTTTGTAGCCCTTTATAAAATTGTCAAGTGAAGTATTTCTGTCACACCAACTACAACTGTATCTTGTAAACCGATCAGCCTTATCCTGGAGAGGAGGGAGGGAAAAGGAGAGAAGTTTTTCTCCTCCATTATGGAGGGGAAGAAACAGGCTGAAGCGCAGTGTATCGGCTTGTGCCGTGTCCTTTGCATCATAAAGTGCTCTGCAAGTGCCTGCTGAAGATTTCACTGGCCCTGTGCGAACACCAACGAATATTTAGAAAAGTGGAGGATGAAAAGAGGAAAAGTTTCCGTTTTACACTAGCTAAAGTGGAACGTGAAGGTCAGTCTGGAACAGCGAACATTTCAAGTACAGTTGATGTGTGAATTAAGAAAGGGGCTGCACAGCTTTTCAAAAATGGATGGGCATGTTCGCGTATTTCTGTGCAGGGCTGTGAAAAGCTTCATTTCTTCAGTGATTTCAAAAACTTTCTGGCTTTTGAAGAACACAGATAAAAGGTTTAACTCATTTACTATTAAAACCAGGGAAAGTTTTCTGGGGAAAACAGTTTGCAGGATTTTTAGAAGGTAATGAGTGCCACTGCTTGATCCTGATCCTCGTTACGTGATTCTAGGGTATTTGGTGGGACTCGAGGGAGGGGCAAGAGCACAAGGCCAAAGTGTTTTAGGCTGGAGTTGTTTCTTGTGCCCCGACTGTCTGGTGTGTTTGGCCAGCTCTCCCTGCGGTTCTGTAGTAGCAATCACAAATATCTGTAGCATGAACAGGAGAAAGATTTTTTTTTTTTTTTTTCTTTTTGGCAGACTTTAGTCTTTGTAATCATTTGATCTGGGCTTCTGTGCGTGTATAAAGTGCATGTACCCATCTGAGAATTGCTTAAAGTGGAGACTGGGAGGAATTGGAAAAGATGAGTAACCTGGAAAACTGTCTTACGGAACGCCTATCTTTGAGGGTGTGGAGGGAATCGATTTATGTTCAGTGGGGTGTGATATGTATAGACCAGAGAGTGACTGTAATGGATGTCACTGCAGATGTCCTTTCCTGGGCAAACAGTGCTTCCTAAGTTTCTAGGGTAAAAATAAATCAGTGACCCTAAGTTGTACAATGCAGCCACTTTACAGTATTAAAATACAAATATCAGAGGAAGAGAAATTTAGAGAGGTGGAGTCGGGTTGGGGGGATGGAAGATTTTCTACGTCCAATCCCTTAACTGCAGTATTTGAATATGAATCTTGGCCTCACACAACAGCGGCTGCTTGCAGGAGCTCTCCTTGCCCCTTCACACGCAAGCTGATCGTTTCTCCTTCGACGTTACCTTGCCTCTTCTTCCTCCCCTCTCCCCATACCTGGGCTGTAATTCTCCCTAAAATATTTCCTGTCTATAAACTCGAAGAAACATCAACATCTTCTGCCGTAGGGCCGGGCTCTTTCCCCTCACGCTGCGGGGGAGTGCTGACTTCCAGAGGGCCTTATCGGGTGACCTCGGTGGGACGGACGTGGCACAGTGACGGGCCTTGTGCTGCCTTGGGCCCTCTCGCGTAGCCGCTGTCTCGGCTGTCTCGCAGGGGGAGGTTTGCTGGATGAAAGGCTGCTTGGGGAGCGCTGCCGCAGCAGCTGTTTTCTGCAGGTTGGGCAGGCGAGTGGCCTGAAATACGAGGAAGCTGATAACAGCCTGCTCAGTGCTGCCTTTTGTCCACTGTGGCTTAGTTCGAGTTCTGCAGACATCTAATTTTCAGTAGCATCTCTGTGTGCTCATGTTTCACGGAGCAGTGCTTACCTGTCCGTGAAACCTGTGGCTGGGTGCTCTATCACTTCCAAGTCACAAAATAGTTTGTACCAAAAAGTGGCTGTAAGTTGCTTAAAGTTTTCCAAGCCTGCCTTTGTGCGTTTGGTGTCGTAGGTTTGTAGGTCAGTGACTGTAATTCTGTCAGATTTAGCTGGACGCTCCCTCTCAGCCACAATCTGGAAAGTGTTTTTCCGCGCAGCAGCCTGTGTACGATACACAGTACACGGAGTGGTGTGTTGAAAACACTTGGTATCTTGTCAGAATTCATACAGATAAAGCCATCATGCTGCACCACCAAGCCCTGAGTACTGAAAATGAACACAGGGAGCACGGTTAATAAAAGGAGGAGCAGGAAACCACTCAAGGTGGACTGCAATATTGAGAAGATAAATCGCGGGGAGTCATTGACAGCAAGTCAGATCTGAATACTGCTTGTGGAAGCAAAAGGGAGGCACAGAAAACCACTATTCAAGGTATGACCAGCTCCAAAAGGTGACAAAAAGTGTTTTCTGTTGGTTATTTTGTTTTCTCTTAATTTAAGGCCCAAATCTAGCTGTTACTTTGTCTACTGGAAAGTAGTCAAGTTCTAGCAAACAAATGTCCGAGTGATTCTAATCACTAAGGCATCTAGAAAAGCAAATCCTACAATTGGCTGGTTTTAGACTTGGATATTAAAGTCTCTGTGGAAATGCATTCAGTGGGAATATAAGCTCATGTCTAGTGGCAGTCTCTGATTTAGACCAAAGCTGCTTTACTGACATCTGAGCCGTCCTATGGAGATCTGTTCTAACCAGAAGACTGTACAGACTTTTCACAGACCATAAATTCCACTGAATACAGCTCTTAAGTACTTTGCTCAGAGGAATGTTAAGCTCTTTTACTAAATCTGCAAATTACAGCTATTTGACAACTTTGAGTTTACAGTCTGACAGCTCATGTCACCAATCGGAACGTGACGAGCCGAGAAAGAGGCTGCATTGCTTGCTGGGGACTTAGAGGAGTCTCGTAATAACAATCAACTAGGAAATGTTGGAAAGCTGTGACGATCGGGAAGCTGTTTGTGACATCTGTTAAACACGCTTGTTTTTATTCCTATTGACCATGGTGAGATGCGAGTGGTGTTTCATGGAAATGGAGTGGTTGTATTCCAGAGTGGGAGCCAAAAGTCTTCCTCGAGGACCCACGTCGGATCCAGGTGAATTTCTCTACAAGTGACAATAACACATTCTTAAAACGTGAGGCAGATTAAAAAGCAGTTACTCAACGGATTATTTCTCTCTGACTGCAGGAGGTAATGAAGTGAAAATAGTTAGCCTATGAACTTTGCAGTGGAGAGAAGAGGAGATGAGAGGAACCTCCTGAACTCCTTGCTGTTGAGTGCTGGGAGGTGACCAGTGCTGTCGGCATGGGAAGGGAACACGGACTAATGGCTTTATGGTTCAAGGCAACTCGGTGACAATTTAAAATTAAATGGGCAGTGTTAGAAGAGATGTAAACTCGCAGGTGCACCTGTGTCCTCTAAGTGTAGGAGGCCTTGAACTTGCAAGATGTGTAAGTGTGACCAACCGAGTAGAAGAGCCGTATCTTTCTGCAAGGGAGGGTTCTCGCTAGATTAGTTTGCCATGTCCTGTGACTGAAGTATATGGTTCCTCGCAGGGGAACAAAGTTTCCTCTATGATACATTCTGTAGGCAGCATCTATTTGTTTTAGTACACCCTTGTCCTAAAGTCCTCATCACGGAACCTGCTTTAAGACCTGTTAAAATGGCGGTAAAGCTGAAGAAAACCAGGCAGTGGCAACCTAAATTGCACCAGTGCTGCCCTTTACAAGAGGTGCAAAAAAGAAAAAAAAGTACTTTTCAAATCACTGAGCTGTTGCCAACACAGTTTTTGAATTACATACGACAGAGGTGGGCAACAGCTCTGAGTATGGCAACAGGTATGTGAAGGGACACCCTTGACACTGGCTGAGCCACCTCTTCCTCATCCGCCAGATGTTTCACTGGAACTGAAGAAAAGCTGTGATCAGCCCGGTTGTGGCTGTCTGATATGTGTTTTTACCCCCTGACTAACTAGCCATAAACTGAGGAACTCCATTATTTAAAAAACCCAAACCCACCTAAAATTTAACTTCCTGTTGTTTCTAAGAGCTTCTCCAGCAGTTTGTGGTTCTTTTCAAGGGCTCCAGACCTTCTTACCAGCCTTGAGTCAGGGTGGGACAGAGCATCTCTGATCCTACTGGTGAGTCACCTTGAAGCTGCTCCCTGGTGCAGACGGAAATCTGCAGAAGTGATCTTTGTGGATCAGCCTATCACCCTGTCTGAGGTGGTGGCCTGTTTCTGGAAGTGTCAAAAACACTACAGCTCTGTAAGGACTAGCTGAAACATCTTAGAACCGTTCTAGAGAGGAGCCCAAGGTGCTGCCGAGGTACGAGAACACTATAATCTACCAGCTCGCTAGGACTAGTTAGGGAATGGTTTGATGTGAGCAGGGTGTGGTTACCTAAACCCTGGTGTTTTCAGCTGAACATTGAATGCCTGGGAAGTGCGTACGTGAATCTTTTCACCGCAACTGAATCTTCTGTGAAAGTTGCCTCAAGTGCAAAGTCGACACCTGCAGTTGGGTTCCCCGGTCACGCGCATCTTGATACCGTCTTTTTGAGGAGAAGCAGGAACAGTGTGAGAAAAGGATCACACAACTGAGATTATTTATTTGTCCTCTAAGGAAGATCTCTAAAACCTCCTAAAGGTTTAGACTAGAGTTGGTGGATCTCAAAGTCTTGGGACTGTCATCACAAAAGGCACTATAAGAAGGTTGGAAATGGAGACCTTGCCCTAACTCCTGTAGATAATTGCCTGGCTCCCCGATGCCGTGTGAGGAATGGTGACTTTACGGCACAAACGGGACATGACATTGCAACTTGGTGTGCGATTGTCAAGCAGACACCCAAACTAGGGGCTCTCAAGCAGAAGGGCTGCCCTATTCTCCGGAAGAAGAGCTGCTTCTCTCTGGAAACAATAGATTGGAAGACGTTAAGCTTTTTAAATGTGACCTTTCGAGGTGGCCTGTGGACGATGACGATCCACAAAGTGTTTACACTGGTTTCTGCCCCTTTCAATCTACCGGAGAGAACAAGTCATCACCTGAGACCCCTTGGGCTGTAGTGTGGAGCTAAAAATCAGACCGAGTTCAAGCAGAGACCAAGCTGACAGCAGATGCAGAGCTTAAACACAGGATATGGGATGTGCAGCAGAATGCTGGTAGGATGGACTACTAACTGAGTAAGCGGGTTTTCTCCTTTTTGACTGTTCTTATTCAAATTAGGGGCAAGAAGGAAAAAAAATAAAGGGTACCAGTGGTATATTCCCTAGGGGGGAGTGGAGTGGAGATGAGGAGGCTGGTCCTTTCCTTTTGCAGTCTGAGGCAGATTATCATCAGAGTTGTCAGTATGTCTCCTGAAAGGTAAAAAAAAAAAAAAAAGTAAAATTCACTTGAGAAATTACGAATTACACACTGAAAAAAGCGCCGTGGTTGAAATCACTCACTGTAAAAATATCCTTTAATTTTTAACTTCAGTCTTTGTTTTGGGGAGGGTGATGAGGGATGCGGGAAGTATGGTTAATCTGTACTTACGGTTGTGTTTCGTTGTGGTTTTGAAAGTAAATGTTTTTGCCTTAAAGTCGCTAAATTGGTTTGTACAGGTGTAAAGTTTTCCTTTTAGTCACTGAAATAAATGAGGGACTGTCGCCGAACTGCTATTTAATATTTTTCAATCAGTGTTTGTTGGATTAGAAAGCATTTATTCTGTTAGGCTATAAAAAAACCAGATTTATCCTTAAAATAAATTATTAAAAATCTCTTGTGAAACTGCTGAAACTAGGTGGAACATTTCCAGAAAAATCAAGCGTTATTAGGATTTTTTTTTTTAAGTGTGTGTAAAATAATCCTGTCTTCCAAAAAGATGCTTGAAGTTGTTTGGATAGAGTCAGCATCTGCCAGAGCAGAGTCACACATAAGATAACATGATTGACCATTTTTGGCATAGGATGGGCTAAATTGGCTCATCTGTTGGCTGTCAGTCGCTTCTGAATTAGCTCCAACTCTTTGTAGGCACGTTTCCATCTGGTTAAGTTTAGGACTCAAGCTGTTTATATATTTTAAAAAAAAAAAAGGTATTTTGTACAAATAACAGTTTCTGGAAAAAGGTTTTTAGGTTTTTGCTTCTGTGGCTAATGCAGTTTGAAACTATTTGCTTTTCTTCGCTGGTCAAAATAACCTTAGAGAGTGCAAGAAGACACGCCCGTGTGTTATGTTAAGACCCTTGAAACATGCAAATAAAATGGGAGGAAATTAAAATTTTTAGACATCAATATTTAAATATATGGATATATGCATGTATATAACTCTGTAATACGCTGCTCTTCTAAATTGGAAGAGCGGATTTTGAGTCTGCTAATATTTTAACTGTGTGAATTAGGGAAGGAGGATGAATACATGCTGTTACATTCGTGTCGAGCCTTTCTAAGATTGGCCCTGCGTTATTTCCATTCCGCATATTAACCATCTGGCTCCGGGTGCTGCAGTATTTAGTGCCACAAATAATAATGAAAAATATGGTGATATCTCATGATACTTTCACATAAAAATGTAAGATGGAGGGAATAGAGCTTTGGGCATATATTCTTCAAGCTGCCAAAGCGCGTCGTTCCCTCTGCCCTTGTTTTCCATAAATGATTCTTGGACTGGAGGCAGCAGCGGTAACGGCGAGGCAGCGGTTAATGCGCATTAATGAATCTGCGATTCCTGTAGTTAATGAACTCAGTCCTGAAGGACGATGGGTAGGAAACCTCCGAGATTCCCACCTTGCTGCTCAGGGGGATGTGGGCACAGCCAGGAGAAAAAGGTCTCTGACTGCAGATAGACCGCAGAGGGCTCTGGCTTCTCCACATCCGTCCAGCCCCATAGAAAGGCCCGACCTGGAACAAACCAGCCTTTTCCTTCTGGCTCCCCACATCCAAACACGATGACGAGACTGTTGCCTATTCAGCACAACTGTTGTTCTCGCTGTGGTCCAGCTGCATAATTGGACGCGGCTTAAAAGAGGCGCTGGCTCAACCGGAGCGATTGTGCCGGCTGACGCCGAGGCGACCTGCAGCCAGCGCAGAACCTCCCGGCCTCTCCGCGCTCAGGGAACGTTCTCGGCGGTTGGTTTGTGTTTGGGGATTGGCCGAGCAGCAGCTGGGATGGCAGGAGCTCTGTGGCACCGAACACAAGCGTCTTCATCCGCTCTGCTCTCCGTAACCTCTGTCCGCTGCCGGAGCACCCGCGATGCTCCAAGCAAGAGCCTACAGCAGAAGGTGCCTCCAGGCACGAGGAGCTTCACGTTTCCTAAAGGAATGACACAACTTATGACAGCACAAGGAACAACTCCAGCAGCAATCACGGGACTTTCTCCTGTTGGCCTGCAGCCCGCCCCAAAGAGAGCCGACAGCTCGACACGGACCTGGAGTTTCCACCTGGTAGCAGAGAGCCCTGGCCAGCTCTTCTGCCTCCCCAGGAGTTTTCGATGTCAGCCGGCTTGGCCAAAGCAGCAGCGAGGTTTGGCCCGTGGGATGTCCAGACACATCTCCTGCACCTCTGCAGCTCACTCATCAAGCACACGTAGCAGAGGCATCCGGCCTCGTGCGGTCACCAGATTTACTGCCCGCGAGCGGATCCAATCCAGAGGGAACCCGCAGTGGGGCTGGTTTTTCCCAGGCCTGAGCTGGCCGGAGGATCGGTGCCTGAGCAGCACCGCGGGTGTGCACCGGCTGCCTGGGGCTCCCTGCGCACGCACCCCAATTCTGTGCAGAAATGCAGGAGCCTTCAGCCAAGGGGGTCACCCCCACCACCCGTTCTGCTTCGTATTCACCTGCCTGACTGTGTCCCCGGATGGGCTGAGGGATGCAGGAGCACCGAGGGGGCTCTGGGCCCCTGACAGTGATGTGGCATTGGGAGCTGCAGCTCAGGGGTCTCCAGAGCCAAACGGCTCAACAGCTCCGCTGCTGCAGCTGGCCGTGCTGGCTCCGAAGGTGTCGCTCGGCGTACGGGTCCCTCTGCTCCTCGTCTCACCTTTCTGCTTTGACGTACCCTGATCCTCTGGCCTTCTCCAGCTCTTGTTCAACCTGTGCTCCGGCTGCTGCAAATCCACCAGACTGTTCCTGAGCCTTTTTTGCTGGGGCTGGTTGGTTTTCTTTTTTTCCTTTTTCTTTTTTTCCTTTTTCTTTTTCTCCCCTGCTAATCCAGTCGCCTCTCCTCGAGTGGCCAAGGCTGTTAGTCCTGCCAAGGAGCGGCGAGAACACAGAGCCTTCTGTCCGCAGAGCATTCGCCTTGGCCAAGGCGCAAGCGTGAGCTTTTCTTTCCTCCTGTTCAGAAGCCCCCAATAATGAGGCGTTTGGCCGTGGAAACGTGGTGAGAGAAATGCACAGTTTACACAAAGATTTCCAGTGTGAAGGTGAAATGGTGGGAGGAAGGTGGGGGGAAATGGAGAAATCAATCTGGAGTAATCTGGGGGCTGGGAGCCGATGAGCAGCACGGTTTCAGTGTTGTACGGGGCCACAGGAGCCTCAGAGGCCATCAACTACCGGGACTTTCTGACTTGACTAAGGAGAGGAGAAATGCAGTCTCGGGGCAGTTCAGGATTCCAGCGTTGTTTCTTCCTCAAGAATTGCTTCAGCCTCAGTAAGAACGAGTCACTGTTTGCAGGGTCAGCATCATTTCCCACAGCGTACAGTCAGTTCTGAGTCGCCCATCAGGACTTACAAAGGAGGTTGGGTGATTCTCTCGCCCTCCTGACTCAAAGCCCCCTGCCATGGAGTGTCTCCTGTTCTGCCAGTGGTCTGGCAGAGTCAGGGAAGAAAACCTCTCCAGCTCTGTGGGGTGGGGTGGAATGGGAGGGTGATGTCTGCTTTTCTCCTGCTGCCTTTTGCTCTGGGTTTTGAAGGTTTATAACATCTGGGCAGATTCCTGCTGGAACTGTGGTTTTTCGAGCCTTACCCAAGATCCTAGGGTTTGAGATCTTTGAAAATCACATTTGTGTTGTCCTTGTGCCACAGGCAATGCCGGATCCTCCTGGGAACTGCTGCCTTTCCCTCTGGTACTGTCAGCAGAGGGGCTGTAAGGCAGAAATGGAGCAGGCCCTGCCAGATGAAGGGTTTAACCCTTACAGGGTGTGCCTCGGGAAGAAGGAGGCATCAGGAGGAGGAGTGATCAGGAAATAGGTGCTTGGAGGACTGGAAACCACCGTGGCATCAGCCTGTTGCCATAATCCAGGCTCTGCTATTTTAGGCTCTGACTCTGCTTCCTAGACAGACAAGCGAGCGTAGGCTCCCGGCATAGCTCTGTGTCTGGGCACAGGGATTCTGGTGTGAAGACAGCCGGGTGGATGGGACAGATGTCAACGTCTGATCTGCTCGATCTTACAGGTTGTAGGGAATGGTTGCAAGGCACGTTGCGGCCGCACTGTACCGGGGAGGTCAGGAGAGCAGCACGGGTGGGTGGCAGGGCAGAGCGAGGCGCTGGCTGGCGTCGCAGTCACGCCTCGCTCAGGGTTCCGTTGGGCTCTTCCTGCCAAAGGGAGTTTTCTTAGCACCTTGTTCTCGCACCCATGAGTCTTTATTTGACAGTCTGGAAAATAAATACCCAGCCAAGGTGAGTAGCTGCGCTTCCATCGCGTCAGCGTGGTTTTCACATCTGTTTGTGGCAGTACATAAAAAGATCACAGTGCACAGACCGTTAGGTTTTAAGATTGCCCACGATGCTGTGCAGAATTTTATGCTGCTGATCAATTAGTCTTGAGGTAGTTCCCTACTGGAAGTGCCTTAAATGAGGAGCGTGTGATGAGTGAAACTCAAGGCATTGTATTGTATCACAGCTGCAACGACAATCTCTGAGCCTTGTGTTTGTGTTCTTTAAAATACACCACGTAAATAACTGCTTGGGTTGTCGTCTTCTGAACTGGATCCCAGTGTGACGCGTGTTTAATTGAATGTATCTTCCCATCTCCACGATGGCTCTCCCCACACTTACGACTCATCTTATCTACATGATTATCCTCTGCCGCTGGCTGTGGCCGCCAGCCTCCCTGCACACAGCGCCGCTGCCTTTGAAGGTGTCAGGAGGAGCTGGGGAGGGCTGATAAAACTCGGTGTCGGGGCCCTGGTGCTTCTGGTCACGTAATTCTTGTTCGCTGCAGGGTGCCTCAGCAGAGGAGCGGGCAGGTGCTGGGGTGCCTTTGGTGGCACTTTTGAAGGTAAAACCTGCGTGTGAGTGTGCTGGGGGCAGAGGTGTCAGGACTCAGCTGTGGGAGAGGAAAACCACCCCTTGGGATCGCACGGGGAGGTGCTACCACTGTGACAATGACTCGCTCTTGTGGCCTTGGTCAAACCTCTTACTGCTCACCTCTGTTTCTGCAGCAAGTGTGTGTCCTGCTGCAGGGGGAACAAATTGTTTATCTGCATGTGATGTAGATCCTGGGTACCCCAGTTAGTAAAGAACATATGAATCAAACCCAAAGGCTAATGCTCTTCTTGCTGTTCTTCAGCTGCAGTTAAAACACCCGTGTCGGGTTTGCTCCCTGCTCCCAGCTGATTCCGAAGATCCAACCCCCCAACTCCTCTTCAGTCCCCAGTGCAGTAACTCTGGACGTGGTGCGTGGCGAGGCGAGTGGCGCTGCGGATGTCAGGGAGAAATAGAGCCGCAATACTGAAAGCTGTTGGGGGGTCCTGCGAGGACGGCTGCGTTTGGGAAGCTCTGTAGCTGTAGGCTCCTGCCTTGCCTGTTTCTCTTCCGCAAGAGGCAGCATCTGGCGAGTCCCTGCCTTCCCTCCGGGTGCTGGGCATCAGCAAGTCCTGGGTGCTCTGGAGATGAGGCAGCCTCGTCCTTTTAACGAGCCCCTGACTGTCGAGCACAGTTATGCGTTAGTGATGTGATAACAAAAATAGACCCCAAGAGCTGTTGCAACCCCTGAGCCCATTTCCCATCCCTCCCCACTCTTCGCTTCTGCCATCTTCCACGCTTTGGGGGATTGAGCCGGGTTCACTTCTGTGCCCCGAACGAGCAATGCCCGGAGCCCCGCACACCGGGAGGGAGCGCCGACGCCCCAGCAGCCCCGCCCGGCCCCTGCAGCCGCCTGCCCTGTGAAGTACCGGCCGGCACGGCCTGCCCTGCCCTGCCCTTCCCGGCGGCCGAAGCACCGACCGCACACCGCTCGCCTTGCCTTCCCGCCGGCGCCCAGCTTCCCCTGCCGTGAGAACCGCTGTCCCCCGCCCCGGGGATGCTGTCGCTGCCTCCCCCGCCCGCAGGCCGCGCTCCCCACGCCGGGGGCGGCTCCCAGCCGTCCCCGCGGCGGCACCTGTCCCCGGGCCCAGCGGCAGGTGAGGCCGCCCCGCTCCGCTCCGCCCCGCCCCGCCGGGGTCCGGGCCCGCGTCTCTGTCTGTTTGTGTGTGTCTGTTTGTGTGTGTGTGTGTGTGTGCGCGGGGCCGCGGCCACGCGCCCTTTATGCCCGGTGGCGGCGCGGCGCGCGCTCCCGCCGAGCAGCGGGAAAGGGGGGTGGGGTGGGGGGTGTGTGTGGGAACGACACGACGGTCGCCGGTCCCGCGGTTGAGGAAACAATGGCAGCGGCGGCGGCGGCGCTGCCCGGCACCTCCTGAATGGGCGCAGGCGGCTGGGGTGGGGAAGGCGGCGGCGGAGGGGCGAGGCGGTAGCCGCCCCCCGCCCCGCTCCGTCCCTCCCTCCGCGGGGAGCGCGGGGCCGGCTGCTCGCCGCGGGAGGGCCCGGCCGTGAGCCGCCGGGGCGCTGAGGGCCGGGAGCGCTGGCTCCACCGAGGGCCCGGCGGCGGCGGCGGCGGCGGCGGCGGGGGAGGGGGCGGGGGCCGGCGCACGCGGGGGGAGGGGCGGGGGCCGGCGCGCGCGGGGCGGGCGGGGAGGGGAGGGGAGGGGGGGGGTGGGGGGGGGGCGGGCGCGTCCACCTGCGCGCGCCGGGGCCCCGGGCGCATGGAGCAGCGCTGAGCGCCGCAGCCGCCGCCGCCGCCGCCGCCGACACCGCCTGGCGGGCGGGGGGACCCGCCGGCCCCGCGCGGCCGCCTCCCTCACGGGCCCGGCGCTGAGGTGAGTCCCGTCGCGGCGGCGCTTCCCCCCCATCCCCTCCACACACACCGCGGGGGAGGCGGCGTGAGGCGAGCGGGGGAGGAGGAGGAGGAGGTGGAGGAGGCGGCGGAGGAGGCGGCGGCGGCGGCGGCCGGGGCGGCGGGGGGATGCTGATGGCAACGCTGGCCTGCGCGGCGGTGCGGGGAGCGGAGGCCTGCGGGGAAGTTGCGCGGCGGAGGCGGCGGAAGGAGGAGCGGGGCGGCCGGTGTGTGCGGGGAGGGGGTCGGGGGGTCGGCGGGGGGCGGCCTGTGCCCGGCAAGTTGGCGCCGCGTCCTCCCCCGGGCAGGTGCCGCGCTGGCCGGGGGGCGCCGCCCCACAGGGCCCCGGAGGCAGCGGGACCCCCTCCCCGCCCCGGCCGGCTCCGCTGCCGCCCCTCGGGGCTTCCCCCGCCGCCCCTCGCACCCCGGCGGGGTTTATTTACAGCGGCAGCCGGGGGGGGGGCTGCACTTACTTCAGCCTCGGCCAGAACAAAAAAAAATAATAAAGGAGGAGGGGGATGGGATTTTATTTAAAAAAAATAAATAAAAGCCCCAACCCTGGGAGTAACTGTCATTCCGCATATTAAACTAGAAAACTGGCTAATCAAATAAAACTGGCTCATTGTCTGAAACTCTATCCCAGCGAAAAATGCGGCTGTGAATATAATTAACCATCTGTCTGGCGAGCGGCGGAGGACTGGGTTCGTGCGGTTTTCATTCCGGGCTCTTTAATTCCTGAACTGCTCGTGCAGCGGTGGCAGCCGTAATGTGTTTTGCTTACTAAGTGTAAGATGTGACCCGTGTGTGTGTACGTGGGTGATGCTGAAACGGGGGAAGGGGCGAATAATGGAATCCTCGGCTCCGGAATGAACCGCGCTGCTGGCGAGCGATCCGGTCTGTGATGTATGAACCCAAACAAGGTGTAACGGGAGCGGCGATGGATGCAGAGGTGACGTGTTTTCTCTCGGTGAGGCTGCCCGGTGCTTCGCCTCCCGCTCGGAACCAGCGCAGGATGGGTGCGTATTTGGGGGGTTCGTGGATGGGTGTCGTGGGTGGATGCGTGCGGCCGGAGGGGAGCGGTGCGCCTGTGCGAGCCAGGGCCTCAATGAGCCTCTTGCATGAAAACAAAACGGCTCCGTGGTTCTTCAGCCTTCCCTGAGGTTTTGGTTTTTTTTTTCCCCCCCCTGCTTCTGCTCGCACCGGGGACTTCGCCCGAAACCTCTGTGCAACCATCAACATCCTGGTATTCCGCTGTGTGTGCTCGGGGTTGGAGGTACCTGCTGGTATCGCTGGAGCAGCGTGGTAATGCGGTAACCGCCGTGCCCACAGCAAAGAGCCTGCTGGAGAGTGAATCGGGTCTCTGCCTGCGCTTGTCGGTTTTGGTTGGGTTTTTTTTTTCAGTTTAGGGAAGAATACAGAAACTAAAAAAAAAAAAAAACCAGCGGCGGTGCTCAGGCAGGTAGGATGCGTTTTGAAGTCGCTTCAGTGAGACTACGTTTGTTAAGGTGTGTGAGCGGTGCAGTCGTCGGTGAATCACTTCTTAAAAACAAATACTTGACAAAAGAACCGGAGCTGCTAAATGGATAACCATTATGTAACCCATAGTAGGTTTGGATGTCTGTCAAATCCGTTAAATAAATCAACCTGTTCAGTGAATAAATCTGCTATGCACCAGTGCTGCATTATTATTATTATTATTATTATTATTTTGAAGAGAATAAGCCTGGCTGTGTATTTCAGATGTTTCTACTGAGCATGTGAATCTTGCGGCCAAGCCCCGTAGCTGCCAGTGGCACGAGGTGAAGCGGTGGGGAGGGTGGGGTGCAGGGCCACGGGGAGGGAGGGGGCACCAAGTCATAAGATGGATATTAAAAACACACAAAGATGCATATAAGGATGCCTCGTGATAAAATTCTCACTGATCCATGTCTTGATGGAGTGTTTGCTTTGCGGTGGCAATGGCCCATACAAAGCTACATTGATTTAGCTTTCTCTGTTCACGATGGCAGTTCTGGTGAATAATTATTTTCCCAAAAGCCTTAACGAAGGGAAGAAAGAGAGTCCCTGCTTGGCCTGCACAGTAGTACAGTATCTTTGAAAGCGCGTATCCGGCTGCAAATAAAGAGAGCCAGTTCGAGTGTTACCACACTCAGCAGAAAGAAAAGGGAGGCAGAAAAGGGGAGCAACCGCCTGGCTTCCCCGTGCGCCTTGTCCCCCCATCCCGCTCTGCACCTCACCCGGCTCTTCGCACTGGGGGCGGGGAGGGGGGGGTTTGTGGGTTTGTTTTTCCTTTTTTGTGTTTGCTGTTGCCTTTTGGAGGCGAGGCTCTGGCAGCCCTCTTAAACGTTTGAGTCTGAACGATGAGGAGTCTCCTTTGGATAAAAAAAAAAACTGATTGTGGCCAGCGGGGTTCAACTTCTGTAGCTGGGGCAGGGAGTGGGGCGGTGTGGGGCAGTGCTTTGATGGTCCTCCCCTCTTTTGGGGTGGTGAGGCCTCGTGGATGGTTTTGTGATTGATGACGTGTGTATCTTTTTCCTGTCTTTGGAAAGAAACATGAAAAGACTTAAGTATGCTTCCAGAGCCATGAGGGACAGAGGTGAGGATGGGGAGACGGTGTTCCCCAACAAAGGGGTCCGACTTGGGTTGGCATCCTGGGGGCAGGACGCAGCCCTCGACGGAAGGTGCAGCAGCACTTCTCACATAATAAAGCTTTTCCCTCGTAGCCAGTGTAATAACAAACCAGCCGTGCTGGTTTCCCCACGTACAACAGCGAGCCGTCCCCTTTGAGTTTCTGCCCTGTCACAAACAAATGTTAGGAAATAATCATTTCCTTTGGGCAGAACTGCGGGAGGAGCGTCGTGGAGGCTCCAGACCTTACCCTGGTCCTCACCGAGGGCTGAGCAGGTGCTGCTGTAGTTGGCCCTGAGAGAGGGGGGTAGGCTGGACGTTAGAACACGGTACAACTGCTGTTGCTTTTCAGTAATGATAGTTTTTGGTCTGTGAGGGAAGGAATAAAAAATATTTTGAGAATTGGGAGCAAAATAATTTTTATATAATCCACCTGTTATGTTCTAAGTCCTGTGTGTTCACCTGGGGGAGGATTGCAGTGTTTTGTGCTGGATCTTTGTGTACTTTTAGCCCCGCTCAAGTTGGCTTTACAATCCTTACCCACGTATGCAGTCAGGTGCTCGACCAGCCTGGGTTTGTGCAAGCTGCCAGCAGTGAGTAAATGAGCCATGTGGCATAAAACCAAGCGAACCATGTTTAGTCGGTACCTCGCTCTTCCCTCCTTCCTTCCACCCATGGTGTCACCTGTGTGGGGGGGTCCAGGCTGTTGGAGCAAAGGGACCTGCCTGATCTGTTACCCCAATGTGGTGCAAAAGGCTTGGTGGCGTCTCAGCCCTTTGGTTTTAGGGCTCCTGGTGCTGTTACAACGAAACATGAAATAATTACCGTGTGTTACGTTGTGTAGAAGTGGTGAAGTTACAGTTGCTGAAGATGAGGAACTGGTTTACCACCCAGGAGCTGGGGGTGGGTTTTGCCTGAGGATAAGCCGTCCCACCAACAGCGCTGAAGCATTGGTACCATCGGTTCCCCGCCCATGGCCACGAGGAAAAATGGAGAGTCTTTGGTAAAGCTGAGCCGGAGCGAAGCGCGCGGAGGAGCCGTCAGTTCCGCAGATCAGCGCTGAACCTGGCTGCACGCCTTATCCTTAGCAGAGTTGTCTTGTGAACGGCCAGAGAAGGTGGCTTTAGTTCAGGAGTGCTTTGGACGGCGAGGTGGGAGCGCTGGGTAGGTTTTGTTTGCAGTTCAGGTGAGTAGCGTGTAATCCGTGTAATGCTGCTTTTGTGTGGCTCTGCTGCAAATTGATGTCTGGGGAACGACATGTAGCAAAGGCTCTCGACCAGCAGGTCTCTGATATTTTTGTAGCAATGTCTTTTTATTCAAAGCAGGTGTCGTGGAGATCTTTCATCCCGGGCTTTCTTTCATCCCTGGCGTTTGTTAGCTTGTGTTAAAACTTTAAATCTCTAGAATTTCTTCTGTACAGGAGGTGTTCTCGTAGCGCTTGCGCATGGGCTGAGCCGGGTGATTTTGCGGTCTCCAAACAGTGATACACAGGAGCTGGCTCTGTGTCCTCATGGCTACCTCAGCTCTGCAGATAACGCGGGGTGTAACCCAGAGCCCTCCGGTCACAGGAGAGGTCTGTGCTGGCCGCGTCGGAGGACGCTGTGAGGAGACCTGGGAGCGGGCAGCAATGGGGAGGGTTGTCCCTGTGCAAAGTTTTCTTCTGACCCTCACATATTCAGAAGGTGACTCACACTCAGCAATGTGAGCTCATATTTACAGTCTTGTTTGGTTTTAACAAAGCTCTGGAAATGCTTTTTACCATAAGATGTCTGATTTGGTTAATTTATCTAAGCTCTTGTCTCAAAGGTCTCCCATGGTAGAAAATTCTGCTGCCTAATTGTTTCCTTTCCCTGATCCTGCATTTCCTTTTTGTGTTGTTTTGTTTGTATCTTCAGAATATGGGTGGATGCATCACTAGAAGCGTCTGATCAAGCCTCGTGTCTAGATTTACTGCCATCAGAGGGTAGGACCTGGTTGTGCTGGACCAGAAGGGCTGGCATCGCTTCTGCTTGGAGCCCAGTTGCTCGGTTTGCCAAACCAGTTTTGACTAATTTCTGAATTGTCATTACCATCGCTGTGATCATTGGCTCAGCAAATAGCTGCTGTTGTCCCTAGGCATGAGACCAAGAGCATCTCTGTCCTAAGAGTCTGGCAGAGCTGGAGGTTGGACTTTTCCACTGAGTTTGAGAGGGAATTGTCAGGATTTCTAAAATAAAACAAAATAGTTGAGGCAGTTTCTATCTCTCCCCCCACCCTGGGTAAGGAGCTTCTGGTGTACTAAAACTCGGGCTTTGTCACTGTGCTTTTCCTGGCGTGCCAAAACTGGTGAAAAGCTGGCTGATGCTATGAGACCGTTGCATTTTTGAGGGTGTTCAGACTCCCAGATGGAGGTTATCTCAAAAACCAGCTCTTGTGAATCTTGCAGGACATGGTGGACTTTCAAGAGTGCCAGGACGTGGCTTGGAGGACTGTAGGGTACCGCTCGGTGCAGAGCGCTCCCGAGAAGCTGCCTGGTGGTTTCACAGCCTACGTGAGACCTGGGCTCTTTGGAGGGCCAGCGCATGAACTCCCAGCTCTCCCTCGTCCCATTCTCCGTGAGGTCTCTGCCATGCTCAGCAGTTGCCTTAGGAAGCTGTGTACTTAGGAAAAAATCCTTGGAAGGTCTTTGATGGCGCAGAAGAGCCGAATGTAGAAAAGGCAAGCTGTGAGGATGGGTTTTGTTTCCTGTACCATGTCCCAATGAATGACTTGAGTCTTTGATGGAGAAGAGAAGCTGAAGCCTTATGAAGGGCCTGTTTATTGGCATTAATTATTTTTTATTAGTTACAGCATCTATAGTTGGTTGGCAGTAGAACAGCCCAAAGTAAGAATATTAAATCTTCAGAAGTTTTTCAAAGCTTGCATTTTTTCTAAGAAGCTTCTGAAGCTTCAAATCTAAAGCTTCCAAAGCCTTTTTTTTAATTCTTCAGAAGTGCCACTGAAGCTCTTTTTTAAAAATTTTTAGTATTTTAGCTGAAACTATAAGTTTTATGCATCAAAAAAAGGAGTTCTTTCCCAACCATTGCGTTGGCTTCAATTTTCAGGTCTCTTGCTGGGTCAGGTGGATCCTCTGCAAGCATCCACTGTGCTCTGGAGACCCGGTTTGTACCCTTTGCTGCCAATTTACTGTTGTTTTTCTCCTCTGACGAGGGTTTTACTCTATGGCTGGTAGCAGGCTGACGCACCTGCCGTCATGAAAGGTGCATTTGTTTGCGACCGGCCAATTAGGACAATACTTGACCTTCACAGTTGTTGAATAACTTCAGAGAAATTCATATCTGCTTCTCGGAAACAGGGTTGCAGGTGGGAGTTTAACATGTACAAAGCGAATCTGGTGTCTGGCCAGCAAGCAGCACTTTTTCCCCGTAGCCCGCAAGGTCGTGTTTTAATACGCTGAATATGAATCGAAGGTTCGTGCCGGTATTTTGGTGGCAGTACAGACGGACACTTGGTCTTGTTTCATATTGTGCCTTTAACGTGGAAGGATGGGCAGAATTTTGGGGACGCTCAGAAGGGAGAGTCTGCTGCTGACCATAATTTTTCCGCTTATTTTAAAGCAAACAAGCAGACCCCGTCTTCTTGACACCACTGGCTCTGTAGGGAGGAGCACGCAATAATTTCCCATGGTTTGTTTGTGGCTGTGGCTAAGGAAATCCACTATATCAAAGTCACCTGTCCAGGTAGTGCCCTGTCTCAGCTTCTTCGTGTGTGCAGCATATTAATTCTGAAGTAACGTTCAGCAGACGTTGCCGGCTTGCGCGGAAATACCGCAGATTATGATACCAGCAGCATGGCTAATGTACGGTGCTGGAATTGAGGACCGTTACTAGCCCACGGTGCCTGGGAGTTGCTCTGAAGCAGAGGAGCCACGTGGTGTTCCCCCAGCCAGGCATGGCAAACGCGGAGAAGCCCGTCAGCTGAAGCCTCCCGCAGAAAAAATAATTTGTCCTAACCCAGTAACCTTCACTCACTTAATTGTCTGATTTGTCTGCTTAGCTCATCATTTGATGGAGGGTTTGTGCTGCAGTAAAAAGAGTTTTGTTTATTGTGCCTGTGTCTGTCTTTAATTTGGGCTGATTTCTCGCCAGCTTCTTCCCGGGTTTGAGCTGGGCCTGGCCTCCCCTCGGCCGTTACAACCGCCAGCCCTTCTGAACGTGAACGTGAGTCTCGGCCACCCCTGTATCTCCGAGAAGTCTCTGGTTTGAAAGGGTGAATTTTTTGATCGGCTTGATCGCTCAATCTCAGAATGTATTGCTGTATTAGCACAAAGTTATGGTTCAGAGTTTAACTTTGGGTTAGAGTTGATGTCCCTATACAGCGTCAAGCGAAGAGTCCTCCCTCCCCTCCTCTGCAGAGGGTTGTTTAAGAGCCGGTGCTTAATGATCAACAGGGCGTAGTGCTGATTTTTTGCCAATTTTACCCTTCTGAAGCATTTCTGCTTTTGGAGGAAAGATGGGTATTGGTCATGACGCAGAGCTGAACGCAGAGTTCGTTTGTGACCGATGCGTTGGCTGGTTCGTGGTTATGGGTTTATGGAATTATGGATTCTGGTCCGTGTGCTAAGCAAACCCTAGAATCCCAGTGCCTCGCTCAGGTTTTTTCTCATTAACTACATCCTCCTTTCCTCCCTTATGATGTTCACCTCTACATGCACAGTCTTGCCAGCAGTGTGCTGGAGCCCTCACTGCAAATAACTAGGACGAGTCGAAGACTTCCCAAAGGTTACTTCAGGGTGGATTCAGAAGCATCTTGGATCAACTTTTTGGCTACCGCAGGTGTCAGGGGTCTGGAGGGGAAGTTCTGCAACACGAGTGGCTTGAGACTGTGAGCGAAACCCCAAGTGCAGGCTGCACCTTGGGGTGTCCAACCCCAACATCCTCGATGCCAACAGAAGAGCCAAGGGTGGGAATGGAGGAAGATGGCCCCTAGGAGGGGATAGGTGGTGGTGCTGGAGCAACAGTGTCAGTGATGGCAAGAAGAAAATGCACCTTCAGTTGTGCTTTGAAGCTGTTTGCCTAGTGTGGTACAGAAAAGGCTTCATCTGCGTAGTGGTCCGGAAGTCTGTGCCTAGTGGAGTCCAAACATGACTGTGTGGTGCCTTAAGCTTCACGTTGAGGTGCAGGGGTTATCCTTCCCTGTACAGCCTGTGGTAAACCTAAAATAGGTAAAACCTACAGCTGATGGTTCAGCTACAAGTTCTTGCCCTGCGTTCTGTGGGCTGATGCTGAAAGAAAAGAGGGTTTAAGGATGCACAACATTCTATCCTGTGATTCGCTAGGCCTGGGCACTTGTGCTAAACCCCACCTAAACCTGCAGAAGAGTCAAGGTGAAAATTGGATGTGGAGCTCTCCATTTAGTTGGTATTTCGGTTATTTTGTTCATACCTTCAGCACCCCACCATGTGTTTGTGGGTAAAGCAATGCCCTGTGGTGGTAGCTCCTACACATGGTCTCTGTGGCTGTTTGAACCGTTTCTTTCTGGGGCAATAACAAGAAATTAAATAACAAGAGGGTAACGGAGGGGTTGGAAGGAGTGCTTTCAGATCTGATTGATGGTGGTTCTGTAGGGTGCTCCTCGCAGTCCTTTCACAGGCTGCTCTGTCTCTCCTTGAACAAGTCCTGTGCATTGCACGGTAATGGAAGTCAAAAGAATTTGTCTGATGTTATTTATTCAAATCTGGAAAGGATGCTTGTGCAAACACCAAAGAAAAATGGGTTTAGTTTGACAAATGCCAGGGTTTTTGTTTTGTTTTTAAAGCCCAAACAAACCCTTTGGGATCCTTGGCTAGGTATATAATAGCATGAAATACACCATTTCTTTCATTCTGCTCCTTAAAAATCTAATTCTTTATGCATTTAAAGTGGGAGTTGAGGCAAAAACAGAGTTTAGCTCTGTTGACCTATATTTATGAACAGAGAAGGCTTGCTAAGTGTTGCAAGAAAATATATGGTGCTGTTTGTATACTCTGAAATATATACACCTACTAAAACCACTTTTGGGATTCTTCATCTTCTTACGGAACATTTAAGCCCTTTCCAGCCCGATTGAGTCCATTTGTGCCGTTCCTAGTGCGGATATTCGGACTTCCCATTAATAGCCATGAAACATCAGCGAAGAGAGGCAGCAGAACAGGGAGTTTAGAATAAGCGAGGAAGAGAGGTAGTACTGAAAACCTCCCTGATACCAAGGTTTAAAGGTAAACCTTTTTTCCTGTTCTATTTTTATTTTTTAATTCATCCTGCTCTTTATAAAGTGCAGTTTAACGGTCACCACGCTGCCTATTGCGTAACTGCGGCACAGATGTCATTTTTTTGGTAATGTTGCCTGACATATTTAAAAGGGAAAGGGAGGAAGGGAATTTATACTCTTTGGAGATGAATATGTGGAGCCTATTAGTCTTAAAAAAGTGTGAAGAGCTCGTTAGGGCTGAAGCTGGCACATCTCTGAAAGGCTGATGTGTGGAGTGCAGCTCTTGAGATAAAGAATGAAGTGGTGTGTCTTCTGGAGTTTGGGGTGCGTGGTACCAGACAGCCGAAATTCAGAGCTCGGTGGTGTAGTGGCACGCTTAATGTTTAGGCACATGCTTAAATATTTAGTGGATTGGAGGCCAAATCTGAGCGGGTGTTTAAGGCACTAAGGTGTTGTCTGAAGTTTGGTTGCCCAGGACAATCAGCAATGGGACGTGAAGATGAACTACGTCACTCAGCAAGGGTAGTACTGAATGTTTTAGTGTTTATAGTACTGCAGCTGCAAACAAAACCTTTAAAGTTGCTTTTTTATGGAGGTTTGACTGAGGAAATACGGTTGGAACGACGCTGGGTTTCAGCGAAAGGGAAAAATAACACGCAGGCCAACCGTTTCCTGGTGGAACAGGCAGGAGAACATCAAGTCATCTCCTTTCGGCGTTTCTAACAACTTTATAAGTTTTAAAATAGTAGAAACGCAAATAAGTAGAGGTGAAAATGGTAAAGGCTATATTTATATGTGTATAATAACAAAATGCCTGGTGTTCAGCTCAGCACAGCGCGCCTTGATTCACCACGTACTTGTTCTATAAACGGGGGATGAAGCTGCACAACCCACCTCTCCCGGCCGTACCGAGGAGCTAAAGCGGCTCACAGAAAAATGAATGACCGGGTGGAAACGTACTGAAGGGAACCCAGGAGCCTCGGCTCCCCCCGTTTGTGTGTGACTGTGTGTGGGGGTAACCGTTTGTGATAAATGGATAAGGGGGAAAGAGGAGGGAGAAGGGGGAAACCACACCTCCTGTCATGGAGCGTCTTTCTGAACTCTTGGATTAAAGATAATTCAAATGATTCATTTAAAAGAACGTGAAAAAAAGAACAGGGAACAGTTATAAAAACAAACAGAAGGAAACCTGAGAGTGTTTTTTACCTGCTTCTGCCCAGGGCAAAATATTTCGGTTTGATTTTTATTTTGCTTTTGTTCTCCCCTCTGCCCTTCCCCGCTGCTGGATTACCTCCTACAGGAAGCAATGAATTAGGCAAAATAAACCCTAAATCCAGTCGTGGCAGGCAGGAGCTGCTCTGTGAGCGTAGGGTTACGCACCGGCTCCGGTGTAAATTTTATGGCGGTCTTTGTGCCCGGCATTTCCTTCAGCACGAGGCAGAGGGGCTGTGACTTCATGCCTCAGCCGGGCTGTCCTCGCAGCCGTGTCGGCGCTGGGTGTCTGTTACCATCTGGGATGGGTGTCCGTCTGCCTCGCTCCACCCAAGCCAAGGCTCCCCTGGCTGGCAGGTGGACAAAGCTCCTCCAGGACCTGGAAATGCTCTCCCTTTCCCGTGTCCAGTGACACCCGTGCCATGCTTGGTGTGCGGCGCTCTGAAAACACCCTCTTCTGGCTAAAAAAGAAATGGATGGAAAATATTAGTCTAAAAAAAAAAAACGTTTGTGCTGATGCAAGCTGTGTTTACTTTTGAAAATTCAGTTTATTAAACTCAAGGCTGCAGAACTCCGGGGATCAGTGATGCTGTCTGAACAGCACCTTACGCACCGCACAAGCAATTTTTCAAAATTACTTTTTTAATTAAAAGTTGTATCGGTTTAATGCGAGTTAAAGGAAAGTTCACGGGCTTAGCGTTGTCTGAAACATGCTGCAGATTTGCGAAAAACCTTTTTTCTGCCTTTTAAAGTTTATCCGAAGTAGTGAATATGCATGTGAAGAGAAAGGATTCTCCTTCTGGGCTTTACGTCTGAGGAACCACGGGGTAAAGGTATTTATCGATTATCAGTCGAGCTCTGCTTCCGTTTCCCTCGGCAGGAGCTGCACAGAAGCTGAGTCGGAATATGAGCATAAGGGAAACAAGGAGGACTTGAGGTACAGCAGAGGAAAGTCAATACGGAGCTTATTTAAATGTCAGCAGCCTGGAAGAGCTCTGCTCAAAAGCTGTAAGGAGAGATTAGGTCTAAGACATAATGCATGAGTGTGTAAGGAAGGGAGGAAAGATTGCTGAGCAAGTCAGGTGCTGCGGGGAATGCGTGCAAAAGGAATATATTAAGGAGGAGGAAGGAAGAAGAAACTGCTGACAGAAAATTACATCTGACAATTAGTTTTTGAGCAGCTAATTGGAGAAGCACGTGGCTTTCGGACATGGGAAGTCTGTGATCGTAGGTGGTGGGCGATCTGATCCGTTTTAACAGCGTTATTCATCAGCGCAGTCGACAGGGATAAGCAACACTCACTACAAATCTGTTTACTACAGCTATACGTTGTATTTATTGTCTGAATGTATGTGCAGAGTAGAGTGTCTGTAAGTACAGGACTGCTGGAATTCGAATCGCATTGGCTAAATAAAGCCAATAGGGCAGAGTTGTAATTGTGTGCCATTTGTCAACGTAAGCAGATTTACATTCGGGGAGAGCTTGAGCCAAAAAAATGGCTGTTTTATAGATGAACAGCCTTATTCTGAATTTCACGGCCATTTTTATTTTGGAAAGTTAGCCACTAATTATGTGTTGTAATAAGAAGGAGATGTATTATGGTTGTGCCTGAAATAAAATTAGGTTGAGCGCTCTCGTACAGGGAACATTTTTAGAGTCAGCCTCCAAAATTACACCCAAACCGAGTTATGCGCAGGTTTTGTCGGTGGGGTAAGGAAACCACTGAAAGCGTTTCAGTTGTGGTGACGTCCTTGTGAAAGGTCTGCACCCCTCTGGGCCATTCGGTCCGTAGCTGGGGAGCGTTCCAGGTTCAGGCGGTGATGCCAAGCTGCGGGGTAGCACAACGTTTGAGTGATGCTTTCTGCTGTTGCTGGAGGATTCGGAGTGTGCCTTGTGAACGATGACCTCGTCTGAGCTTTTCAGTCCCCCTTGGCCATATAAGCGCAGTGTGGTGCACCGGGTCATGAAATCCTCAGGGTTTAGACAGGACTGGGGCGAGAAGGATGGGGTGCACCCCGCTGCGCTGTAACCCACTGCAACCCGGCCAAGTTTTTCTTTTATTGGTCAGCCTCTTGCCAAATTTTGAATGGAGTTCTGTGCCTTTTTCTTCAGGGAAGTGAGTGCCTTGTGCATAGGACAGCTACAAGACCTTACAAGTCTTCAAGATCAAGACTGTAGCTGGCAGCACTGCTTCCTTGGCACAGCGAAACTTTCTAGTCTTAACCCACTCTGTTGAAAAAACTGTCTTGGAACAAGTGCTTGCTCGGGACAATAGCACCATGAACATAGGAACAAATCTACAACGCCAGCCCTGGTTTGGATGTGAGGGGCGTCTCTTTGCCTTTGCCGTCTAGGATAAACCTGGTATTATGTATTCTCATCAGCCGTACGTTATGGTCTTGTGTCCCACTGACTGCAAACGCATGTTTATTGAAAAACACCACAACTGTTGCACATGCTTCTCTCCTGCACAGAGGAGGAGAGGACAAACAACATATGAGGAGCATTATTTGCATTGTTTGACGCTCTTCTGAGCAGAACGACTCATGTACACCAGAAGGTACTTTGTTGTCTAGAAGGGAAGATGACCAAGCAGGCTGAGCTGGGCAGGCCAGTGCTTCACCAGGAGGTGGGATCTGAACCTCTGCTCTGAAGCAGTGGGCCTAAGTTACTGTCTTCCTCTCTGGCATTAACTTTTATTTTCCAAAATGCATTATGACAGTAGAAGAGTTGACAAGGGAAGTAGGTTTACGTCTAAAATGTGCAGGAGGTATCACTCGGTTGTTGAACACGTGAGCCAACAAACTGTGTTCCAGCTCAAGCACCAGCGTTGTCCTCTCTCTTGGCCACATGACAGCGCCATCCTTTTTGTGTCCTGCTCGCCCCACTTGTTTAATGGGATTATTAATATGGATGTGTTTGCTTCCCAGGAGTGTTGTGAAAACTAGTTAAGGTTTGGAAAGTGTGGTGGGTAAGTCTCTCAGTTGTGATTGTTGTTACAACTACTGCTTTAAAACCACTTTTCTGGGGTTTTTTTAGCAGAAATATTTCATCTTCTGGAGTTTACTCCTCAAATTTTTTGTGTCCCTTTTGTGCAGTACCCCCAGGATCTTTCACTCTACGTACCTTTTTGTAAAGCACTGTATTTTATCCTATATTTGAGATTCAGATTTCCAGTACGTGTATTATTACACAAAATGTGAATAGGAGGCAAAAGGCCTTATGCTGATGGAACCTCGTGGCTGCTGCTTTCCCGGTGAGCGATGTCTGTGGGACATGTATGCATTGACACGTATTTGCAATGATACGCCATCGCATCTATTTAAAGAAGGTGTTCTGGCCAGGAGGGATCTTACAGCTCTTATAATGTTAGCTGCGTCTTTAGAGAAAGCTGAGAAGCAGACAGGCTGACAGGAGCACAGGGGGATGGACCTGGAGGTGGGAGATGAGATCTTGAGAGAGAAACACCCCCCTTATCTCCAGTACCGAGACAAGGTGGTGACCGCAGGTGTGTTCTTTAAGGACGAATAGCTCCAATGCAACTGCGGTCGAAGCCTTTTGGACCAGCCAACTGTTAGACTCTCTCAAGTGAGACAGAGCCGGCACGTTTCAAATGGCATGCTCTTACCTGCTGAAACAGTCAGGCAACCTTTCCAAGTTTGGCCTGTAAGACTTGCTTCCCTTTTACATGACACGGAGGAGCTATCATGCTTAATTAAAAGGTTCATGATACTCTTTTGAAGATTTCTGTTCCAATAAAAGGTGGAGAGATCTTTCTGCAGATTACTGTTGGCCAGGACTGATCTCTTGTCAAAAAATGACCTCTTTTAGCAGTTTCTTCAAAAAGCGTCTGGGGAGCCAGTTGAACCTAAACCAAGAGGGGGTAGAGTTAAGAAAAATGCTTTCTGTAGCCTTTAAACTAGACATTTCCTGGAGAGGCTCCTTCTGAATGTTGATCTGTGTTGACTGTAGGTGGTATTGAAATCCTTGGATGTGACTGGAAGTTGGATTGGAGATGAAGGGAGAGAACAAGGAGATAAATATTGGGAGGAGTGAAGAATTTACTCTTGCAGGGCATGAAAACACCACCCCTTTCTGCCTTGAACATTCACCTGAAACGCCTGTGTTACTTTCCCCTCATGGATTTCTTCCGTTTTTCTTTACTTGTCTTTCCGTTCGTTACTGAAACTTCCTCTGCTGAAGATTATCTTGCTTCTGGTACCCGAGCTCACACAGAGGATGAGATGAAACAAGGCAAACTTGGTTCTAATAGCTGTCTTCTAATTCTGCTGCATAATGGAGATGAGCAGTACTTACATAACAATATCCTGGGATGTTAATAGATTTAATAACCCAGAAAGGTGGGAAGAGGTTCTGAATTACCTATAAAATGGCATCTAACTAATGAAGTTTACAGGAAGCTCATCTCTTTGAAGAAGAGTCAGATGGTAGGTGCAAGACTTCTGCATATGCTCAGGAGAGAAAACCAAGTAATCAAACCGTTTAGGTTGGGAAAGACCTTTAAGATCATCGAGTCCAACTGTTAACCCAGCAATGAAGCTGCCTGTCCTAACTGGAATAAATCTCCCATTTAAAAGAAGCTCTGAGGTGCTCTTGGATTATGCCAGTTTTACATGGGCTTCTGGTTAATTTCTTGTAAGAATGTAAACAACACAGACTTCTTTAGATTTAGGTTTTTTTTCCAAGTGTAGATATGTACCAGTCTTGGGGATTATAACTCTGTATGTGCTCAGTGAAAACAATCAGTTCATTAATGGTGTTTTGTTAGACCTTGCCTCCCTCTTACCATGGTGATAAGGGACCTTAATTAGATCCCAGAACAAATGCTGGAGAGCTTGACAGAAAAAGAGAAACGTGGGGAGGGGGTGGAGAAATACCGTGATGTCGTTAGCAGATATATGCAGAGAGCAGTATCCTGCAGAGGAGAGACTGTGTTCCATTGAAAACATTGGTTTTCTCTCCCAAGAACCAAGCGTGTGCTGAAAGGCTGGAAGCATCCACGGCCAGTACGTATGTAGGGTTGGCACCGGCAGCTTTACGTATGTCAGAGTAGGCTCCTAGGTGTGGGCACCTGCCTGTCTGCGGAGGAGAGCGAATGAGGAAAGCGCTGCCGGCGGCGCGGTGGTCACAAATTAAAAATGTGTTTGGAAATCTCTTCTGGATGCTGGTGATGTTCCCTGATGGGAAGCGGCCAGATCGTTGGGTTGATGTTAATAGAAAATGTCTGCGTGGGGAGGGGCGGGAAGGGAGAAGGATGAGGATTCAGAGGGTTCTCATGAATACTACCGGCAGAGCACGCGTCAATGAAAGGGGGGAATTATGAGGCTAAACAATGGAAAGGAAGGTTGGCAAATAACCTTAACGTAAAAAAGGAAGAGAGAGTTTTCTGTAAGGAGCAAATCTCCAGTGAATTCAAGAAAGGAAGCATGCCCAGGCATTACAAATGACATTGCGTTTCTTAGTAAGAAATGGTAGGTTCTCCCGTCTGTTTTCAGACTGTTGGGTGCTCAGGTTACACCTCCAAAACCTCCTGCTCGGTCGTTGGAGGTAGAATATTAACTTCAGGTTAGAAACTCAGCTTTTTATTAACTGCTTTTGCAGTTTGCAGTTGGAGGGCTATGGCTGTCAGCTCTCCTACCTCTGTCTCTGGTCTTAAATCTACGTGCTGCCTGTACAGTTGTACTTCATAATTATTCCTCACTTCCATTACCTTTCAATGAACTGCAATAAGATTATCTCCTCGAGGCTCTCAGAGGAAGTGCGTTTTCCAGGGCATAAAACAGTTGTTCTCTGAGCCACTAATTTATTAATTTCTACTTATTTTTTTTTTATTGTCCTGTCAGATTTCTTGTATCACAACATACACAACTTGGTGCACTTGAAGACATTTCAAGCAAAGTTTATTGCGTTACAAGATGATGTGTGAAAGGCAACCCTGTCGACGAGGACTATCAGTTAGTTTAAAATCTGGAACTGGATCTGTCAAGCCAAATATTTTATAAACTTTTAAGTAAAAACAAGGTGTAATTCCTGATTGATTGTTTTTTTTTTAACTCTGCCTCTGGAAAGCACGCATCAAAAGTGCCAACATGCTCATAAATATATCACAGATCAAACCCAGGTGCCTGTGGACCTATGTAGCATTTAAACGCATTAGAGCGGGTACTAAAGTAATAGTGTGAGAGGCAGCTGTAACCCGTGAGTGAATACAAAGTGCCACAGAGTCGTTCTGGTTGGAAGAGACCTTTATTAAGTTCATCGAGTCCCCCCGTTCCCCCAGCACTGCCAGGTCCCCACTGAGCCCTGTCCCTCAGCACCACCTCCACACGGCTGGGAAACCCCTCCAGCGATGGATGGGGACTCCACCACTGCCCTGGGCAGCCTGGGACACGCTTGGACAACCCTTTCTGTGTCCCTTGGCCATGATTCTGTGAGAGCAGCCTGCGTGTCGTCTTTAGGTGCGCTTGACTGAATGTGTTTGGTGCAGCAACAGGAGCAAGACTTTGTCTTATTCAAGGTCCAAAGAGAGCATTCGACTGGCTGGGGTCAACCTGGTTTACAGGCAGTCTGGAATTTATGCCACTTAGGGGGAAAAAACCAATATTTTCTATATTGGTAATTGGTTTTTTGGGATATTTTTTCATTTGCTCAGCCGAGGATAAGTTGTGCAAAACAAAAAGATTTTGGTTTTGGTAGTTGGTGCCGATTCCTCCTGGGCTGGCTGATTTTGGACAGGACTTTGGTTATGGAGAATAAATAAGCTCAAGGTATCCCGGTGTTTGCAGGCTCTGCCACAGCCGGGGGTAACAGTGATGCAATGGGTGCATTCTAACAAAGGGGACTTTGTGTTTTCCTGAAGTGTGTGCAGGGAAGAGAAACTACGTGAAGTTTGCTGGGTACACGTTTTCTCATGGTTTCTTGCTCTAAGTGTTTCCAACACCCCTGTTCAGGATTTTCATTCAGGGTTGACAGGATCTCCTATACAGTTCTTGCTGTCCTTTCAAACCCCTGGATTTAATTATTTTTTAATTTACCTAGAGGACACGGTGGCCTTGGGTATCCAGGACTATCCACTGTGAGTTTCTGCTTTCCAAGAACAGAAAACAGGCTTTTCACTGGAACTGAACAGAAACTGAGGGGGCTCAGTTTAAGTTTTCCAGTTTTCCATCGCGGGCTGAGAGTGACCAGTATAAGCTTAAATCAATTCTAATTAAGACAACAGTCGGGTTATAGAGACAATGCCATGGAAAGGGATGTCAGATAAATACATATGACTGTAACTAAAGTAGTTAATAAAATAAGACATAAAGGTAAATGAGGGAGAGAAGACTTGAATTTTCAAGTGGATGCGTTGAAGGAGGGAGGGTGGGTCAGCAGTGGTACCACTGCCTGCCACTTGATGGGAGTTCAGGACAAACTGGTGACGAGGTTTCCCTGCTCTGTAAACCTGCGGTCTACAGAATTATTGTCAGATAAACATTACTGCAGAAAAGAAACCCATAAACTCCTGGTTTTATAGCATTGTTAATAGTAAATAATACCATTAAAATCAGCACTTTTCAGGCAGGTGCTTCAGGAACAGTGAATCGGAGCGTGTGCCCATGGTCAGGAGTCTGGTTCCTGCAGAATTCAGGGGAAGGGCTCAGCGGGTCTGGAGCTGCGGTAGAAGTGACTGCTGGTGGAACCAGAGCAGCGTGCCTGGAAGTGGTCTTTATTCTTTTTAAAGCTGTATGGATTGCTTCTGTGTAGTATGTGGTCAAACATCTGTCATTCTGGGGGGAAAAAGGCAGGCAGAGGACAAGCCAGTTGCATCATTTAATATTAAGTTGAACTCACTTATGCTCTGGAATTTGAAAGGAGTAAAATGAATGTTTCCATCTTCATTGTTAGTCCATTGTAAATTAGTAACAGTGCTTTATAATATTCTTATTTTGTTTTTGTTTCAAATCTGCTTTATAAATACAAAGGAAATGTCCAGGGTCAAAAGAAACGCAGACATGGAGGATGTTCCTTATCATCGAATGTTTATGTTTGGCTTTTACTAAGTCAAAATGTTGTAGGAGAGTTTAAAAAAATTACTATTTAAAGCTCAGATTTCCAGTTAAACCTCAAACCTTTGCTCATTCCCACCAGTGGATGTTTCGTCTGTGTGCAGACAGATACTGAGAACAAACTGGCAGTGCCAAAATGCGAGGTGCTCGCTCTCTTCTCCGTGGCAGCATCGTTGCAGCCAAGGACAGCAGCAGCACGGGGAAGGTGCCTGGCTTCCCGAGAACACCTTTGACTGAATGAGTTAAGCTGATGAAACCTCTCTTTAAACCTTCCTCTGGTTTCCACCTCCCTCAGTTAACTATGGAGATGAGCTGTTACTGGTGAGTTTTCTGAAGCTGTGTGTGTAAACAGTAGATACCATGAAAACAATCAAGACCTCATTTGTGGGTCTGACTCCCAGCAAAGCTGGGAGAGCCCTGCTTGAACCACTGCCGTTCCGTGGTTCCCCATTACCCCCCACAGCAGTGCACCAAGAGGTAAATCCTGCATAAAAATCCCAGCTCTGCAGGTTACAGTATGAGACATTAAGGAGATACGGTTATTTTTCCAGCTGAAAGCGGGTTCTGTAGACAGTTGGCTTCGTGTCCAGGTTTCATGGTACGTAACTGTTTTGATGAAGGGTGGCTCCCCCTCCCCTGCCTTCTGGTTGCAGTGAACAGTGCAGTTTAGTTCCAGGGGTGTATGCTGTTACCCGTTGCGCCAGAATAGGCTGCGTTTGTACAACTCCAGTCAAACTGGTGCGACCACATCTGCACTGAGCGGTGGGAAGGGTGATGTGACTGCCAAAGCAGTGTAGTAATGGGGTAGCCCCACCAGTAGAGGTGCGTGTGGAAAGAGTCCTTGGTGGCCTGGCATGTGCCTTTACAGTTTCTC
Organism: Bucorvus abyssinicus; assembly: GCA_009769605.1. Taxonomy (NCBI): domain Eukaryota; kingdom Metazoa; phylum Chordata; class Aves; order Bucerotiformes; family Bucorvidae; genus Bucorvus; species Bucorvus abyssinicus. The sequence continues at coordinate 2,245,774 of CM020039.1, read as the reverse complement.
CTGAGCCGATTATTGAAGCCTTACTTTAAAAATGAAACCCTAATTAAGGATTAAGTGGGTTGCACGGTGTGTTTGCAGCGAGTCTATTCAAGGTCTTGATTCGACATCTCAGGTGCATTCTCGTGAGAGAGTCTCAAAACGCATCTGAAGTATGTCCAGGAAACACGACCGTAAAAGAAGGAATCAAGGGCCTATGGAAATGATCCACAGCTCATTTAATACCAGATCAGCAATTCTAATCAAGAGTTAGAAGTTGCTTGCCAGATGACCTGGCCGGTTGGGGTTTGGGAGTCCGTGCTGGGTTTCTGGGTGAGAGTGCAGCCCTGGGACTCGAAGGCCTGATGGGAGGTTGTAGCGAACATTTGAGTCAGGGCAGGAGGAATGCCGCTCATCTTTTCCTTTCTTCTTTCCATCCCTCCTGGGCAGGAAGCTAGTACAGCAAAAAAATTTTAGATAATAGGTCATGCCTGAGGGGAGCGCTGGAGGTGCAGGGGACAACTGAGAGCAGCCCAGCGGAGAAGGACTTGGAGGTGTTGGCGGATGAAGAACTGAGTATGAGCCGTCAACGTGCACCCAGAAAGCCGATAGCATCCTGGGCTGCATCCCCAGCAGCGTGGGCAGCGGGTCGAGGAGGGGGATCCTACCCCTCTGCTCCACTCTGGTGAGACTCCCCTGCAGTGCTGGGTCCAGCTCTGAGCCTTACAGGCTAAGAGAGTTGGGGGTGTTCAGCCTGGAGAAGAGAAGGCTCCAGGGAGACCTTATTGTGGCCTTCCAGTATTTAAAGGGGCCTGTAAGAAAGATGGGGAGGGGCTCTTTATCAGGACCTCTTGTGACAGGATGAGGGTTGATGGTTTTAACCTGAAAGAGGAGAGATTTAGATCGGATTTTAGGAAGAAATTCTTCACTGTGAGAGTGGTGAGACACTGGAACAGGTTGTCCAGAGAAGTTGTGGATGCCCCATCCCTGGAAGTGCTGAAGGTCAGGTTGGACAGGGCAACCTGGTCTAATGGAAGATGTCCCTGCCCATGGCAGGGGGGTTGGACTAGATCTTTAGGGTCCCTTCCAGCCCAAACCGTTCTATGATCTTTGATCACTCTGCCAGCTCCGAGAAAGGCAACTCTAGTCTGGGACGCTCTTTGGCGATGGAAGCTCCTGAGTATCGTGGTACGGGTTTAGGCATCTGGCAAGTCAAGTGCTGCACAGGCGGCAGTGCTGCTTTCAAGGAGAAGCAAGTCTAGCGGTTGTGATTATCAAGGCTCATTGCACAGCTCAGTAAACACAGGTCGAGCTCAAACGCTTGTCCCGTTACGGGAAGAGCATGGGTATCCGTTTGGGGCTGGATGATCCCGCTGGCCTGTAATGGTCCTGGCAGGAAAGGCTGGGCACTGCCTGCCTGGCTGATTTGTCTCCCTGGCTTCCCCTGCCTTGGATCCTCTGCGTTTCTGGCACGGAGGCTGCGTCTCAGACTGCAGATGGTAATCGGGAGCAGGCACACACGAGCTGGCGAGGTGCTGGAGGTGACCACGCGCCGGCAGCCGCTGGGGCTGCGAGGAGCCCAGCAGAGTCGTTCACCCAGGGCTCTTGCAGAACTGTTCTGCTGCCTGCAGTACCCTTTTACAGAATACAGTAGCTTGTAACGTTGGCATCCCACAAAAATCATTATGGTCTGGCTCTTCCATGATACAGCTACCTGGAGGTGGTTGTCGGTGTGAGGAAATAACTCAGTCAAGGCAGTAAGAGAGCACGCATGTTCAAGAAATTACACCAGCAAGCCAAAAGTGATGGTATGGTGGGGGGAGCAGGGGATAAAAAGATGAGGCTTTGTAAAAAGCTGGACTGTAAGTAATTTGTAAGCAGATGTTCAGAGTTTCTTTGTGTTCTCTGGGAAGTTTCTAGTTTACCCTTGCTTCTCAGTGAACGACAAAATAACAATACAGCTTCCGAGTCTGTTCTGAACAAACCCCTGTGCACTTTGCTTCAGAAAAAGTCTCTTTGCAATATGTAGACATTTAAGGCACAAGCAGCACGTGTCTGTGCAGTTGTGAACAAGTGCTAAATGCTCTTGGTATCCGTCAATTTCGGGCAGTTTCTCTGCAAAAGCAAGGGCTGTGACCCCATTGAATTCAACCTGGTTCCTACGCAGCTGCTCGGAGATTAACCTGGCCCTTGGCTTCGAACCTGGTGGATGTTCATCCATGAATTCCCCTTGCAGTGATTTTGTTTATTCCCCTTGCCACGATCTGGGAGAACCTGAAGCAGTGGCAGCTACCAGAGCCACTGCAAACTGGTTTGTCTGGTCCATTGAAAACTGCACGAACACTTGCAACTTCCTTAAGATTTTCTGCCATTGCATGTCAGCTTCTGAGCCCTCCGATCAGTGCAACAAGGCCAGGGTTTCCTCTGCTTGGCGAAAGGTAATTGAGACTTGCCAAAAATACACATTTAAGTGGGCTAGGTAAACTGTTTAACAGTTTAGTGTGGCGATAACTAAGGCCGAAAGTGGTCAGCGGTATTTTGGGGAAATGTGGAGGTATGTTGCAGTGGAACCAGTGGAATGGGAAAGAATGAGAATGCTGCTCTCGCCAGCTTGGATGCAACAGAGATCGCCCTTATCCCTACCTTCACTGGCTGGACTGGACGCAAGCCTTTCCCTTCTCCCTAACCTCCCCATTGCTGCTTTAAATACACATGTTGAGTATTCTTGATGTCTGTCCTAAAGCTGCACAGCATTTCTGTGCAATATAAAATACCTTGTGACACTTGCCATTTCTCTCTACATGTACAACCTCTGGAATAACTCCAAAGCTCTGGAAAAGAATGAGATTTCCAGTAATGGCTACAGGCATTAAGGGCACAGATACCGTGGAGTATCAGTGGGATTTATGCTCCTCAGTTGCTGTAAGTGCTTTTGAAAGTCGCATCAAAAATGTATCATTAAGAACAAGATCTGCTGCTGATGTTGTTGGTTTTTTTTAAAGCAGATGTGTGGTATAAAGGAACAATAAAATGCAAGGTGCTTTATAACGTTATTCTTGTGGAAGAATTGTTAAATACGCAATTATTACGAAGAGGTGAATTTTGGAGAGCTTTTCTTGTCAGGATTGCAGTTCGGTGTGTTGATGCTCATCCAGCTCTAGAGAGAAACCAAGGGACTGAGATTTCAGAGCAGAACTCCTTTACTCCGTTGTTAATCAAGAAGAAATTTCTATATATTCCTACTGAGACAAGAAAATATCCCCAGTTTCCCAGAAATGTTCTAGTACACTGATTGTTAAATGTAAATGAGACCCTGTCATTAAAATCCATAGATTCACAGTGCTAAATGACAAACGGCAGTTACCACATCGCTTAATACGCCATTCTTTTATTTTAATATCTGGAAGGTTTGTTACTCTCAGCGGTGTCTGCGAAGTTTTCTGGTGGTTTCAGCTGGCGGCTGTCTCGCGTCGTTTTCCACTGACCCTTGAGTCTCCTGATGGGCTGTTACTCTACGAACAGCTTCCTCCTGCTTTGCTTTCCACAGTACCCAAACTATCTTTATTTTCTGATGTGCCACGTTCTAAAAACATCCCACCTCACCCTCCTTTTCGGCACCCAACTGCATGGCAGCGTCTTATACCTATTAATTAGGTTTTAATGGCTGAACTCTCTTTCTGAAGAGGCGGTTATTCCTTTGGGAATCGTCTCCGGTGTTTCGCTGGTGCCCAAGCTGCCGGCCCATCGCATGGCTGCCCGGCTGGGGCTGGGCACTCCTATTAGCAATTGTAGCGACGTATTTAAACACGCTGCACGTAAGTGATTATGGTTTATGGCCTGGAGCCAAACTGACTAATTCTGCTTCCTCGAAGCTCCACAGAAATACACATATTTAGAGTGTGGCTAAAACTTCCCTTTAGCACTCGGTGACGTTTCCCGAAGGTCAGGATGTTTTAAGTGGGCAAATAAAGGGGTTTCAACATAAGATTTCCAACCAAGTTTTTCCATCTGCCTCTCTCCTCCTCTCTTTGAGCCTGTCTGTGGTGGCAGCTGCCCCCTGTTCCAGTTGAGGGGGCTTGTTCTGCGTGGACGTGCTGGTTGGGTCCGTCGCATCCTCGATTGCAAAAGACCTGTCACAAATAGACCGCGGCGGTCTCTGCTTTTGTAGAAATGGTCACACGGCGCAAAGGAGTGAGCTGGCTGGTGGCAGCGCCACTGCCGAGAGGACACGGGGGCCAGCTCCGGGCTGGGGTGGCTGAATCAAAACCAAGCGGCTGGGTTTACAAAGGACTTCGAGTGGCGTTGGCATTGCGCTCTGCGAGTCCTGTGTCCCCTCGGAAACCCGCGTTCCTGCCCGCTGCAGGGCGGGGAAGGCACAAAGCCCTCGCCTGGCTTACCCAGCGCGGTTGGGTGGGCAGCTGGGCTGGCTGTGGCCTGGCCTTTGCCCGGCGTGTGTGCGACTAAGTCCGTCTTGGAGCCCCAGCATCCCGCCTGAGGGCTCGCACGTCCTCCTGTCACCGCGCCAGCCGCTCGGCGCTCCCTGGGTGTTAGAGCGTGGTGGTCGCAAGCGGAGACCTCCCGTTTTGCAGGTGGCTTTAACACACGCGCCAGGTTGGAGGGGGAGGTTTTCATTTATTTGGTTTTTTTTCTAGCCTAAGTCAGGTTTAAAATGTGAAGCCATTAAGCGATAAAAGCAACACACATGCCTGTAGAGGTCAATTTCACTGGTACAGCAGCACAAAAATACACAAAGGACCTATGTAACAAAACCTAATCGGCTTTAGCTCGAGGGTTACCAGCACCCGCATCTCTCCGATCGCTGCTATCAGTTACGTTTCCCACTTCAGCACTGTTTATTTATTGCGGTAGAAGCGCAGTATTTGTACCTATTAGCCTTTGAGTTTCCTCTGCAGCTCCCTCCCTATAAAGCAAGATGCAGCGTTATTATTAAACTGTTCTTGAGGCGAAATCCTGTGAATGTCATTCATGTCTGCGTTTATTAATAAAGAAGGAAGAGGGAGAAGGTTTAGCTTGTCTGGTTTGCTTGGCTTGCATCAAGGATAACTTTGTAAGGGAGAGCGAGCTTTCAATAAGTATTTGAAATTGCATAATGAAAAGGTTCTGGAAATAATTATAAAAATCAGCCTGAAATCACTTTGAGAATTGTTGAGGTTTTTCTAACATTTAAATTGGCAATGAAGTGTAATGAAGACAGTCAGAAATAACCCCTGACGCCCACGCAGGGTATATATAGCGATTGTATTTACTCTGCTGTGCAAGCAGCTACTGCAAGATGGCACATTAAAATGTGAACAAAACAGCACATCCACGCTCCTGGATGCCGCAGTGCTGTTACAATCTGATAAACAGTTCGAGTGCGGAGTGCATGCTGTGTGCATGTATTATCTCGCCGCTCCGTTCCGCGTTCTGGCATTTAGCGTCCGCTATCTTTGTCTCCGTGGAACGCTGCAGCCGCTCAGGACTGCGGTTCGGTGCGGGGTGGGGGGGAATATTCTCCGGCTCCCAGTGTGGTTTTTTCCAAACGTCAGCCAAAATTTGGTTGGGAACGCTCTAACTTCCCAACTTCCCGTGTCCCGCACTTCATGATGGCACGTGTGTGAGCGCACACGGGTAGTTTGTCGGGCACAGCTCAGAGGAACCCTTTTGTCGCGTTGGTTTTGCCGATGTTGAGGCTGCGATGGGTCTCTGGCAGGACACGGCAGCTCTCGTAGGGCATCGGTTCACCCTTCAGCAGCAATAGTCCAGTGGCACGTTTTATTTTCTTTTAGGTTTAAGCTTTTTCTTTCCCACTACAAAATTGTTTCCAGTCCTTGTAGATATTTATGTGACCTTCAACGTGTAATCTCTTAATTAATTTTGTACTGAATATGCAGCATATTGAGACGTGAGCTTCAGAGACTCGTCTCAGAGGATATGTTCGCTCTAGAAATCAAATGCATCAAATTTGGGAAGAAAAGCCCAATTGTAAGTAACTAACCTCTTCCAACCCCTCCCTGGCTCTTTCCCCTCAAAAAATGTCATATTGCCTATATTTGGATGTGATAATTTAGCATGAAAAAGCATTCTGAGCACCCTGGAATGCACGTTTTGACATTCCAGTGGATGTTTGCGTTCCCATGTCCCACGTTGCCGTATACCCCTGCGAGAATTTCTGTACCTGAAGTCATCGAAAAATGTTTTAAATGCTGGTAATGAATTCTCAGCTCATGATTTCAGCGTGGGTTACTCTGGCTGAGCAGTAACGGTAGAGGTTGAATTTGGAGCTGGAGTTTATTGTGTTCCTGCCCTTCCCTCTCCCCCTCCCAGTTACTTTCTGAACGTTGGGGAGAGCCAGTAGAAGGATTTGGGATTGGTTTTGGTTCGGCTTTGGGTGCTGTGGTGGGGTTGGTTTGGGGTTTTTGGGGGGCCTTTTGGACAATGAAAGAATCAACTTTCTGGTCTTCAAAACCGCACAATTTATCTACGGTGCATGTGGCTTTTAGGATGCAATCCTGTGGCCTCCCACTTCACGCGTTCGCGTTCTAATTAAAAGGAGCGTTCCTTAAAAACGTAGGTATGGTAAAGAGGAATCAAAAAATGTGTGGCTAGTTGTTGGCAGCAGCTCCTGTTTGCAAAGGGATGTCATCACCTTCCGAATTTGCTGTTTGTAAGAATGCTTTTGTACCTCCCAGTGCTGCGAGTAGCATTTCAAATAAGCAATACTGAGAAAAGACCATCAGAGCTCTTGTGGTTTTCCAGGCTATTTCTGTGAAGATACCGGTACAAAAATATTCAAAGAGTTTCCCCTGTTTTCTATAGATTTTTCATATAGCTGCAGTAGAGGACTAAGGTCTCGTATTGGTAGAAACTATTATTTGTAAATTCTTAGGGGGAAGCTGGGACAGACGAGGTATGTAAATTAACTTCTAAGTCCAGTAAATTGTAACAGATTTAAAAAGGTGATTTGCCTTTTATTTTATAATCTTGTCTAGATACTGTCATGCAATATAAACACTAAGATTAAATTATTCTCTATGTGTTTTTCAATGATAATGAGCTCTTGGTGTGGAAACTCTTGAAGAGGTAAGCTGACAATAGCTTAGATGTGCACTGTGATGCCACAATGTGTTATTTACTAACTCTAGTTCATGGGTTCTTTTCCTCCAGGATGTTTTTGTCCACGTTTATTAGTGCAATAGTGAAATTAGTCCCTTGCAGAAAAATGCAGTGGACAACACCGTAAAGCCTGCCGCACACCTGGAAACTTACTTCGTAGCTGTAAAATACACAACTTTATGGTGACAGTGGTGTTCCGCAGCATGGTGCGGGGGCTCTGTCTCGTCTCGGTGCTGCAGTAGCACCTGGGTAGGGCTATGTGCTCGCCAGGGTTAGCCAAGGTGAGGAATCCCAAGGGTGGCCAGGAGTTGTGTCTGCAGCAAGTGGAGGTTGGCAGCAGTAGGCATTTCTAGCTTTACCTTGACTTTCTAATATAATAAAGGTGTATCTGCCTTGTTTTCGTTAGCATCTCCTCTGGGGTTGGTTACAACATACAAGGTACCACCCGAGGAGAGGGGAACAAACCAGAACAAACCATCTCCAACGGTATCGTTGGGTCCAGTCCTGCATCCTCTGTGAGCGCTGCAGTCTTTCACATGGGCTGAAGTGCCCTGACTGCCCTTTCCAGTTGTTCCTCAAAGCTCTTACAGCTCCATTGCCCTGCCCTGCTGTGAGGTGGAGGAAGCCGAGACCAGGGGAGGTGACACCGGGGCCGATGCCGCTCTGCCAGCAGGGTGCTGGGGTGGGTGGCAAAGCCTGGAGAGAGCCCTGGGTCCACCCCCCCGGCCCAGCTTTCCTCCCCACCTCTGCTCGTGTTGGGTAAAGCTGGGGTGGGCGCCCTGAGGCTGCTGCGATGGGGTGAGGTTTGCTGGGTTTACACCAGGTTTGTCCATGGGATCCATCGCGTTAGAGGAAGCGGGGAAACTCGGCAGCCAAGGTGGATTTCCATCCCCGGCTCCCCTCTGTGTTGTTGCAAGCGTTTGCAGAACATATGGTATGTAAGAATCACCCGTTTCTCGGTGAGATCCCAGCAAATTCTCAGCGTATCAGGGTGAGATACTTTTAGAGCATCTCTTAACTCTTTAATCGCTGAATTTCCATCCCAGAGCATTGCACGAAAACATATGGCTCACCCCCCACCCGGTGTTGTGGCTGGTTTTTCTGTTGCAGCTTTTTTTTCTGATTTGTTTTCTGTGTGGGGTTGAGTTCTTGTGTTTAGACTTTTTTTGTTGAGGTTTGGTTTTGTTGGTTGTTTTTTTTTGTTCCCAGAGCAAGACAGAGGGAAAATACTTGATCCCACCTCTAATTGTTGGTTGTGCAGCCTTTTGGGAATGACACTATTTTATCTTTGCTGAGCTCTTGCTCGCGTTTTGAACGACAAGCCTCTCAGATGATGAACACAGCGCAGGCCAGACTGACCTTCCTGCATGCACCGGAGGAGCTTTTTAGCCCCTCACTAGTGCTACCTGTCTGATTTTGAGCTCAAGTCTACTTGTCTGCGCCTCTCAGAACAAAGTTTCATTGCTAGTTTTTTTTCTTCCTGGAGATATTGCACTGAGGATAAATAATTCATGTTATATTTGCCCCTGGACTTCGCCTGGACTGCTACACTTAATAAATAAAAAGACAGAAAAATAGCAGCTGCAGTTGCTTGTTACAGAATTTCAATTTTTTAATGACTAATGTGAGTAAAGGTCTCTTCAAGATTAAATCTGGTGTAAAAAAAACACCGAACAGTGTTGATTACATAATAATGGTGAAATTAAAGTGTGTTCTTAAGAGCATAAAATGCATATAATCTGCACAATAAGCAGTTTGGTGGTTTTTTTTTAAATGTTCCCGTACCTTGAAAATAGTCAGTAGACTTGTTTATGAACACTTGGGGGTTTTTTTGTTTGAATTCACTTCTCAAAGTGTGTCTCACCCCCTACAAACTCATACGGGATCAGCGATCCACAACGGCAAGGCGTAACCTCAGTTCTCTTTCTACATAAGCATTAAACCCTGTGTGTTGTTATCACTTTTGTTTGTTTTGGAAAGCAGCGTAAAGCAGACCCCAAGGCAGATGCAGGGCTTCGGTTTTTCAGTGCTGTGTTTCGGCTTAGGACAGAGCTCCAGCGCAGGGACAAAGCAAGTCTGTGATCAGCAGTGAGTGTCGCTGAGTACCTTGTTGACGGTACATCTATCGCAGCAATTAAATGCTGTGGTTCAATTTTATTTTTTGACCTTCCTGCCAAAACCGTTTTGGTCTAATTTTCAAATATTCAGTAACTTCTTGTCGTCTTCTATCAGTTTTGTTTGTTTCTGCAAATGTGTTTTACTCTTTGTTACTCAAAGATACTATTTTCCTGTTCCAGAACCACTGGAACCTGTGGGATTTTTCACCTCTAGACCTGTGGCAGGCGCATCAAGCTAAACGTGCTGCTGGTACGTGTAGGGCCAGTCCTTCCCTTTGGGAGTGGGATGGCGTCGGCCTTCGCCAGGGGTGCTTTTTGCCCCTTGCCTGGTGGGAACAGAGCAGGCGGTGTGGCAGGGTCCTCAGGAGCTCTTCTGTTCCAGATCGTTGGTGTGACAGGGCTTTTTGGATACGGCTGTGGTGTTCTGTTAATGCAACACGTACAAAAATAGTTCTTGTATCCCATTAGTGGTGGTGGCTTGGTGGTTGGGTTTTTTTTTGAACTACTGAGGAAAAAGAAAATGCTGCCAACTGTCGTGGAGATGAGCTAGGTAGATAGTATATTTGTAATGTTCTTTTCCCTCCCCCGGCCTTCCTTTCAAAAGAGCTTTAGCATCACTCGAGTTTGCAGCTCATTCTTAAGGATGAATTTACCTCCGAGGTGACTCAAAGCGGCTGTTCCAGCTCAGTCCAGCACTGGGGCTGAAGGCGTAACCCCTGGCTGAAACCAGGGGAAGCGCTGCGGCCGTGCATGGGGTGATGGCGTGTGGGACAGCAGGGTGTGTAAGGGCCGTCTGCTCCGTCACACTTGTGTAACTCTTCCAAAACCCTCCCCTGGGCAGAGCCACCTTCACCAGGTTTGTGGCCCTTGGCAGAGCGTGGGCAGGTGCATGGAACTAAAGCTACGTAACTAAAAATCGCCGTAACAAATAACTCCAGAGCACCTTGCTGACGTTTCTGAGGCAGTGCTTTTTAAAAGCCTGTTGAGTGGTTTTGGTATGATTTTCATTCGATGGAGGCTCTTTGCACGCAGTGACCTTCCTGTGGATGATGGTGCCCTGCAGACTGCGGCTGTAGCCGGAGGACCCGCGGTTTGGGCAGGTCGAATGTCGACGGCGCCCAAGCGTTGCCCGCCCTTCCTCCCTCACGCCGCTCCCAGTGTCAGCGTCAGCATTCAAGTGATAATCTTGCCTCGTTTTCACTGACTAATAATGGTCATTAGCCTTTTCAATTTTGACATGATAGATAATAAATCAAACGTATTGGTATCGTGTCTGCGATGGTAAAAGTTTTTAAAGGATAACAAAATAGGGGCTAAAAATACAGCACGGGCAGTACCCGCTGCCCATCTTGTAAATCAGCACTAATTACTGAGCAGTTGGGAAAATTTGAGAACGTGCAGTTCCCTGCGCTGCCTGCAAGCCCGGGGTCCATATTGCAGAGACAAGAAGTGATGTGGTAATCTGTTGATAGTGTCGGACCTCCTGCTATTTCCAGATCTCTCCCCCCGCTTTCAGTTTGGCGAAGGAACAAATCCTCCAAGAAGGAGGAGAGCTCCTTCAGGGTAAGGCAGCGAGGGTGGCAGTGGTGATGGAGAGAGGAGAAATCCAGCCTTGTCTCCTCTCCTCCATTGCTGTGCCAGATGGGACTTCCAGACCGGCACATGGTGGTTTTCTATTCCTGGCACCGTTCAGGGATGACGGTGCAGTGCCTCTCCCTCAGGACATGCCAGTCTCCGTTTACACGGTCCTCCCTCTGTATCCGAGAGCAAAGGGCTGATGTGCGTGGTTTCCGCGGATCCTGAAATGTGGAGTTGTGAAGATCATCAGCTGGAATCGTGGTTTGTTAAGCATTTTGCTTTCTGGCATCGCCACTGGATCACAGATAGAAACATGTAGCCATCAAAAGCAGCAGCTAGGAAAACAAGTTGTCACTGCCAGGCTGGATGCAGACATCTCGCGGTCCCTTTGTGTGCTCTTCTGCTTCCCATCACATCTCCGCTCCTCCCCAAGAACCTGCCCAGGCGATAACGTGCCGGCTGCTCGACGTGCGACAGGTATCGTTTGCTTAGGTTTAATTTGCCGTGGTGCAGCAGAGTGCTGGTAGTCACATGATAGCTGGAGACCTAACTGTGGGTTCGTTCTTGGAGATATTGTTAATTAAATTTTTTATGAAGGAGCTGAGGCACACCAGCAGTGATCTCCTTTCAAGCAGAAATGTAGCAGGCAGTTCCCAAAGAGACCTCATCTGCTCTCTTCTCTATGAAAATCAATTAGTGTTATGAATGTGTGATAGCTCCTTAAAAAAATCTGTCATGATGGAGAAGTCTTTACACCTTCGAAGAGTAAAGAGAAGGATGTCTCCTGCTCCTCCTCCCTTCCCTTCCCCTCCCCTGCTCTGCTGAGCATGGCTGCAGGCACCCACTTGAACTTTACTTCTGTTCAGATTAAATTCTTTTAAAATTATTTTTTAAAGACAAAACAAGCACAGAGTTGTTCTGCTTCATAGGGACAATTTCCAAATTAAGAACTCCATGCTTCGATACCTCTTACGCCATCAGCACCCCCAGGTGTGGGATTCCCGGGGCAAATCCTTGTTTCGTGTTTGCTAAGTCACGCTTTTTATTCAGCCGTAGGTGTGGAGCTATCACAGGTTTTGCAGTGGGGCAGCCGTTCGGGTTTCTCCTTCAACGCTGGTTTGATTCTCTCTCTCTCTGCAGTGTAAACACCATCTCCTTGTTGACTGTGTGTTTGTTTTTTGAACTTCCTATCCAAGCTCAAACGCTGAGTTTATTTTTTTCCCCCCACATCTTAGTTCTGCCTAAGCAGAGCTACACACTAAAGAAAAATATCATACTTCTATGCTAAAATGCTTAATAGCCACGAGGCAGGTATAGACAAAAGATCATTTTCTCAGCATGACAGTGTTACTAGAGTAAATGACTTCAACCAATCAAAAAAGGTGATGTTTGCAGCATGTATTTTTGCCTAAGCCTTTATTTTCCATTGTTGCTGATAAATATTTGACATCTAGAATATGCTTTCAGGAGATTTTTCTAAACAAAGTGTATTAAAAAAGAAAATTAGGTATTGATCTGCAAAAATACAAAAGTTGCTTTTGAAACCAGCTTCCCGAAAACACGCAAATTGGAGAGCAGCAATTTTCCTTTTTACTTGGGATGCTGAAATTTTGCCACTGCTGTTCTGCCTTCTCGTCACTCTTTTGTTCACTCTGTCACAGAAGTGACTTTCACCCATGCAAAATGTATGATTGCACAGGCTTTGACCTTTAAAACGTGCCCTGTTGTTTCCTTCCAATCAGTCCTTACCAAATTAGCACGGAGAGGCGCTGCCTTGGCTTGACGAGCTACCAGCTTAAAAACAAGGCCGTTATCGCCGAGGCAGGAGGGTAAACCCACCCTCCTCCGCCTGCCCAAATCAATAGAGATGTCCCAAATAAACCCAAATATTCCTAGGCCTGCAGTTACCTTGCTGAGACCTATTGCAGAAAGAGAGGAAGGAGAAAATTAGTTGTGAATTCATCATTTACACAGTTAATCCAACACGAGCATCCTGCCCACGGAGCCGTGGAAGACTCGCTGCGGGGGCGGACAGCTTCCCAAGCGGAGACCGCGAGCCACGGGCGCGCGGGCTCTGACAGCGTCCTCGTCTCAACCGTCAGTGATGTTCCGAGGGCACTCTGGGAGCTTTGGGAATTCTCGGTCCCTGTGGATTTAGAAGGAAAAAAAGGGGTGTGCTGGGATGCAGGGAAAGAGTGGGTGTTGCTTTGTTCTGGGGCAGCCAGGAGCAGTGGTGGGGAGGAGGAACCTGCGATTACAACTGTCCCTCTTGCTGTTCTCATCTTCACCCCAGGTCCTTTCTTTTTTTCCTCTCATTTTCTCCATTTTCCTTTCCTAATTCTTTACCTTCCCAGCTATGCCCATCCATAAAATCAAAGGAGCAGCAAGTCGTTTCTGCCAGCTCTGGAACTGGAGGAGCTGTTTCAGTTTACTTTTCTCTCCCAATGTCTGTTTGGACTCCGAGCTCTTTGGAAAAGGGCTGCAAACTACTTTTTGCATATAACCTCACACTGTGGGGTCCTGCTAGTGTGTGGCCTTTAAGTGTTCCCACAGATACATGGACAGGAACTCCTGAAATTGAATCCAGTTCAGATTCTTGTTTGGTTTTTTCCCCCCTTAGAGTTTTGGAGGTGCTTGAACAGTCTCAAGACCTTATTGCAGGTGATTGGGTTCCCAAAAAAGTATCCCTTAGCCTTTCCTTATAGCTTCTCATCTGTAAAAAAGGTTAATAATTCAGGCGTAAGTTAAAGGAATATCATCAGGATAAATATCTATTTGAAAAATGTTTTTGGAAATGCTTTAGCTGCGTGGGATCTTCCCGTTCCTAAAACTTTGGAGTCAGGAAAACCGTTCTGGCTGTATATATTGTGATTTATTTAGCAAGTACTTCCAAGCATGTGCTTATACGGTGCATTCCGCCAGTCTCAGGAGGCAAGCGAGGATGGCTTGTGTTTTATCTCCAGGTGGTGGACAAGATCTCCGCTTCCGTGGTGTTTTCTGCAGTTGAGAATGTGTCAGCTCTTGGCGTGAGAGGTGCCATCAGCGTTGCACCAGCTAGAGAAAAGCCCATGTAAACAGCTGAATTTAAAGGGTGGCAGCTTCCAAAGGAGGCTTTTGTGGGAAGAAATAATTTCTTGTTCTTACAAAAGTCCTTCCACTCTGAATGTCCTTCTGGAGCCCACCCCAGGCCTGACAGTCTGCTGGGTCCAGCACAGGCTTTCTGCTGTTCCGTCGCTGGTGCCTCAGCCTCCCCGATGCCCTTAGCAAGGCGGCACCGCGCTGTGCGTAGCTGCCCATGGCAGTCTGAAGCATTTAAGATGCAACTCTGTGCAGTGTACGAACCAAACTGGTGGAGGCGGATCTGATTTTCAAGTCTTGCATAGTTTTTAAACATTTACATTGAAGCAGAGTATTAATGATCCAGTGGCTGTTCCACACCAGGTTATAACGCATTTCAAAGTCCTACAGGCTGCTGAATTTTGTATGTAGGCAGGTTGAGCAGATCTTTAATTGAGCTCACAGGAAAAAAAAGAGCATGGCATGGCTTTCAGAGGGTGACTTTATTCTGAGCCGTGTGTGTGTATGAAATAGAAACACACGGAGCACCCTCATCTTTCTGCTGGTGTCGTAACTACGGATACGACTTAGTCCAAGCAGTAGGCAAAGAAAGGTGTTTGCAAAGCCTGGCGCGACACTTAGTTTTACCTGTTCCTGAGGTTTATCTTTAAGTGTGTTTATTTTTGTGTGGAGGAAATAATCAAGTCAAAATATGCAAGAAGTGTTGGTGCTCTGCAGGCTCCTCTGCAGCAGGAGCGCGTATCTGGATCTGTTACTACGTTCCTGTGGTTAGCTGCTTGGATGATGATAAAATATATCCTTTCCCTTATGCACAGTCGCATCATCTGAGATTGCTGGAGTTACTACTTGCCTGCAGGCTTGGAAATGATCTTAGGGAGCAGAAGGCAAGTGGGTCTTTCAGTGTGCTGTCAACAGCCCTTGCTCTGGAATTCATTTATCACTAGCTCGGACCTGTTGCATTTACCTTGTTCAGGAGACGTTGACATGGGACCTCTGTCTGTGACACATCCTACTGATGCCAGACAAGTTTCGGTAATTTAGTAACCTAATGCTGTCTGGACTTCTTTATCCTTAAAAATCAAACGGAAAAAGCTCTTCAACACCTACATTTAAAAGAATTCATTTTCCAGAGGCTCTCTCAGAAACCCGTCAGTGGTACATTGGTACTGTAACGGTTTAACCAACCCAGCACTGTGTTGATGATGTGTTCCCCTTCTGTTTGGGTAGCATTCCATTAGTGGGGAGGTGTTTACACCCAGCCTCTGAGCCTGTCACGGATGATCCAGCCCATCATCTGAACGCTCCAGATCCTCCTCGTATTTCTGGCTACTCACCGTACCAGCCATCTTGTTTACAAACCCCCGGTATTTCAGTAACACAAGCGTAAATCCGAACCCGCCCTGTCGACACCGCCGACAGAACTCGCTGCTGAGTCAGGTAGAGATTGACAAGACTTTTCCCGTTTGTTTTGCGTCACTTGCTGCTTCCCATCAAGCTGGCGGGCTGGAGGAGGCAGGGGTCCTGCAGGAAAAGCAGAGTGTGATCTCTTAAAGACTGAATAGCAGCGCGTGTACACAGGGGACAGCGCTGCATCGCACAAGTGGTCTCTGCTTAGATGCTGTCAGATGTGGAGTCTTTAAACTTGGACTGTTTTTTTCATGGAATTCTTCAGGGTTTTAGAAAAGGGAGTGGGGGGAACCTGCTATCTTGTGGAGCTCTGTGCTAGACAGCAAAAAAGATACTGTGTTTTAATAAGAAGCTGCTCCCTTTCTTCTTTGCCTTATAGAGTGTACTCATCTCATGTTGATTGAGCCGGAACTCTCTTGGGCGCCTTTGCAAATACAGCCTTGTTCCACGGGAATTGTTCCGCGCTTCCTCTCGTCCCCATCCGCTCCCCTTCTTCTGCATGATGTAGGCATAGGAAATGGTGCCTACCCCAGGGGCCGACCCGCTTGGGCCACAAACTACCTTGTGAGTACAAGGCACGATGTGTCTTCAGAGATACGATCCACACAGCGAGCGAGCTCTTCATGTTCTGATACTTTGCAAAATCTCGAAGGTAGGAAGTGCCGTTTCATCTTACGGAAAACCCCAGGCTTGCCAGCCTGTGATTTCCAACACGTAGATGTTCAGGAGATTGCTGGCTTTCAAAGTGAGTCTGGATCCAGATTTCAGGCTAATGAAACCTTTCCAACCCCCTCCCCACCTCAGGCACGGGGCTCCTTCCAGCCTCCGGCGGAGCTTGGCTGCTCTGGTCTCAGCCCGTCGTGCGTTCAGGGCATCTTCGGTGACAGGGGGAGTGATTTGGTGAATGGTGCACTCGTAAATCCCATGGCCAGTCCCTTGCCGAGGTTTGCGAACGCATAAGAGAACCGATTAGGAAATAACAGAGCGCTGGTGAAAATAGCTGTGGCATGGTAGAAGCCACTCATTCAGCTTGAAAACAAAGGGTAGTCCCCCCAGGTTTCAAGCATGGCTATGTAATCTTCTCACCGTTGAACGGAATCGCTCCTCTGGTCTCTGATGGGAGTTGTGTGGCCAGCTCCCCTGCACTGGGCTTTGACGAGCAAGCGGGGGTTAATAGTAAAGCAGAGCATGGTGCTTTAGAAATGGGGAGAAGGAGACGCAAATTACTGCGAATGCTAATTGTTTCTATTGGAAAATTCTTGTGGTGTTTTTCTGAAAAGCCTTCCCTGAAGCGAGCGTTAGGTGGATAGCCGAACCGTTGGCAGAAAGTCTCCTCAGCCATGTGTGGAGAGACACGGTTGCCTAAGAGGATGAAAAATGCACGTGGGGCCCTCGGGTCTATTACATACGCTTCTTCGGGGGCTCGTAGCTGCATGTGTCACCCAAGGAGCGGTTGGAGCGGACTTCAGGCATTCGTGAAAACAGGGGAGAGGGAAGAGTTCCCTAAAAAGATGGGAGGGGATCCAAAATCCTGGTGTGGGGTGTCTGTTACTCTGGGGCAGAGCAGGGTGGGGACATAGGTCTCCTGTTTCTATGAGACACGAGCAGGTGTCCCTGTCCGAGGCAGCCTTCCCAGTGGGTGCACTGCTGGTTTTGTAGGCATCACTGAGGCTTTTTGTGCAACGAGAGCCGGATCCTACCCCGTTAAGTAAACAAGGACCTCTTCATCGATCACAGCGTACCGGCCCTAAGGAATGAGCACGGTGCTGCGATCTCTTGGGATTGGTCATCTGGGTCGGTGGGGTTGGCAGCGGTGACAATAGCTCTGCTGGTGCCCAAGTGCTGGGTTTTAACTGGATCTGAACTTGGGTCCTATGGAATTAACCGGGAGCTGCCATAGCATCTTCGAGCTCCTGCGGCTCTTCTCTTCCCTTCTACGAGTGCTCAGGTGGATCCATGAGCGAGATTGGAAGGGAAATGGGGGAGATGCTTCTGTGTCGTGCTTCAACCCTTTCCTCTGGACAGAGCCTTGGCAGCTGTGCTGACCATCGGAAAGGTGAGAGGGCAGCTGGCAAGGTCTGCTGTGAAAGAGGGGGCAGAATGAACCCTCCCTGCCTTCCCTCCCCGCGCTCTGCTGCCTGCCAGGGCGCTGCCCGTGCAAGCGTGTGCACGCGTGTGCGCTCGCCCACAGCGCGCGTGAGCGCCCAGGGCAGCTTTTTCTGCCAACCACCACATCCAGCGGTTTCTGGGTCTAAAGAAGCAAAGACGAGCAACGCCGGGATTCAAAACGCAGCCCTCGGGGACGTGTCAGGCAGCAGAGGCGGTTCGAGGCTCAGTCGCTCTTTGCCTTATGGCTCCTCTAATGTGATGGAGGTTGTTGCAGAGCGCGGTTTGAGGGCTGTGCCGGCTTCCTGGCGCTGAGGCTCTAAAGGAGAGTGGTTCAGCTTTGGCCTCGTTCACAGCGCAAAGCTGGCAAAATGAAAGCGGGGTTTGAATGCGACTATTGCTTGCCTTCAGCTACACTGTGCTTTAGCAGTGGGTTGGGTTTTCTTCCTGATGCTGGAATGCGGCGGAGGGAGAGAAGTTTCCCTCTGGAAGAGGGTGAGGGCAAACAGGAGCTTCGGCGCTAGCGCCTGACCTGTGCCTCTGATGGCGATGGTGCGGATTCGTTGGTGTCTGTGGTTAAATGAGCTGCTGCCATACGCTTCGTACACGGGTTAGCTTAAACCATAAACACTTTGTTTAAAGCAAGACTTTACAATCAATAACTTGTTATTCGATCCTCAGGTTCTTTAACGTCCCTGCCATAGACTCAGATTAAACGCGTGAGAATTAAATTTCAGGGACTGATGATTTTGCTCGTATTTATCCTTTTGTTTGTGTTGACAGATAATCCCATTACTGCTTTTCTTAGTAGTTTCTTGCCTGTAATTGCTTATATTACAGACGTCTCGCTTTAAAACTCGTAAGCTTATCTGAGCGCTTGATTATACCTTTGGTGCTGAACATCTAGCCACCCTCCCAAGGAGTGGACAGAAAGATGATGAATATTCCTGACTTTAATACTTGTAAAAAAGACAGAAAAAGAAAAATGAAAAAAGCATGCAGTTATGTGGTTCAAGGAAATACTTGCTTTGACTTCAGAGGGTTTCCAATCTATTAAAAACTGGCGACAGAGTGGTCTGAGCTCCTGGCAGCAGGTCCATTTAGTGACCTGTGCCTTGTTCTGGGCGTCGAGGGCTGTAACCCAGAGCATAAAATGGTGAAAGAGAGCTCTGGCCTGTTGGGTTGTTTCCTTCTGCAAGGATGGGGTTTGGGCAAGGCATGATAGCTCGCTGTCTTAGCTGTGCGGTTTGTAAAATGGAGCTAATGATGGCACCCCACCCCGGTCCCGCCGTGCGTCCGGACCGACTGATGAAAAGCACTGGCTGAGGAGCCGGGCATCAATTCCATCAATGAGCTGTGTGCGTGAACGTGGCTCCTGCCGAGTTCAGTAGATACTGAGATCTCTTGATCTCTGGAAGCAGACCCTTTAACTGAGGAACGCTCACACGGTTTTGGGATTTGACATCATAGTAGCCTGAGAAATTAGTAGATGGTGTTGCCGGGAGAGGGGTGTATCTCCAGGGGACTGAGCCGCTCCAGCTTTCCATTGCTGGTCCTTGCTCACCCTGCCCCTCCCTGCTCTCCTGGGTAAGAACCGTGGTCATCCCCAGTGAGATTTTGGCTGTGGTGGTTTTAATGCTGTCCATTGCAAATGTGAAAATCACGTGCGGTCAGCTCATGCTTTGAATTATTCCTGCAAGGGGATGGGTTGTGAAGAAAACCATCTCTGGAGAGAGCTGGTGGCCGCCCCCGCACGGCTGGCAGGCCAGAGCTGGCTCGTGCGGCAGTAGTGGTGGGGAACCTCTGTAACGTCAGCATGAGTCTATCAAAAGGGAGCTTTAAACAGTATAAAAACATCCAAGACACTGCCTTTAAATGAGGTGGAAAGGTGGGCTGTGTTTCAGGTAGCTTCTGCCCTCCTGGGACCATTTAGAAACACAAGAAAACCCTGAACTTTATGTTGGTAAAAGACAAGCCGAAGGAGAAGCTGCTTGAGGTGCCGGAGTTTCGCTCCGTGTTAAGTGCGGTGAAGTTTCTTCCCCCTGGCTGCGGTTGGGTTTGTCCTGTCAATCCAAGCTGGATCCATGCAGAAGCTTAATTGCATCTTCTGTGAGTTTTTTGCTCAGGATTAAACTTTATAATGAAGCACCCGGAGGTGCCTCAACACACCAAATGGTGCAAAGTGATTGTCCCCCTTGCAGCCTTCGGAAAGGTTAAACCACTCTGCTTTCGCCCCGTGATGCTCTGGTGTGCTGCAGAGAGTCGTAGGCTTGTCCTCCATCAGCCTTTTGTCTTCAAACTCCATTTTTAAACACTGTTTTTGTATTAATTCGTAATCGTTCAGAAACTTACTCCAGAAGCTTAAACCAGTGAATTTTCTTTCTTCTTCTTCTGTCTCCTTTATCTGATTGTTTTAAAGACATCAAGAGGAGAACTCTATTTTCGCCTTAAAGTCAGGTACCTGCTGTGGCTCACCCAAAACCTAAGCTTACTGTGGTTTAAAGGAATTAGCAATTTTTTTTTTAACTGTCCAGTGCTTTTGACGGCTTTTTTTTGCATGAAATTTTTATTTTCCTGTGTAGTCAGGTTTTTTTTCCCTTCTAAAGGGCTCTTATAAAAATCAAAACAATCGTAAAAACCTTTATACATTTTTATTTTTTTTAAAAACGGATTCAGAAAAAATAAACCCAGGATTTTTACTTAAAATGTCATCTTGGAAAGTAGTTTTGGTGTTGTTTTATTTTATTCTTAAAGGAGCCTGACTGAGACACCCAAATCTTACTGAGATGCTCGCTGTGTTCTGCCGATCCAGCCAAACCAGTGTGGCCCGTACCCCAAAATACACGACTGCACTGCAGGCGGTGGCGCTGCTGCGGTGCTGAGCTGGGATGGTGGGTCCCTTCAGGACTGAGCTGCCATCATGCCATGGGCAGGTTCCTGCTCCAGCCGGCTCTAGGCTCTGGGGTAAAGAAAGGGAGAGAAGAAGGGAAAAGGGAGCGGGGTCGTTTAAATGGCTCTTGGATGACTTTGTTTTCACATAGGACAAATTTTCTTTTTTTTTTTGACATAATAATTTGATGTTCCCTTGCTCCATCCCTTTGAATAATTGTAAAGTTTCAGAGATTGGTTTCTCAGAGGGTTTATAAAAGTAGAAAGGGGTGGCCACAGAGACTGTTGGCATGAGATGTCACCTAAGGAAATACAGCTCTCATTTCATAACAGAAGGTAAGCGGCGTTTTATATTGCATCTCTCAACAGAACCTTTTTTTGTTCCATCACTGACGCCGTTCCAGAGGTTTTCACAGAAATCTTTTTCATGGGTTTTTCTATACCGCTTTTATTAAGCGAGGAGGAGATGGGGTTTTTGTGGAAAGCCTGCGAGGGGAGAGATGAAGATGGTGTTTTGCGGGGAACGGAGTGGGTTGGGATAGATGGGTGTGACGGGAGCTGATCTTTCTTCTTCCTGAAGAATAACACGCTCTGGGATTGGGTGTTTTGACACACAGAGGAACTTGTATAAATGGATTATCAATCTTGTCGAAAGGTGGCTGGTTAACCATCACCAGTGGATTTATTTATCTACTGGTGTATTTATCTAGAGCTCACCTGACAAAACCGGGATGTTTCAAACGTGATAGGGAGTGATTGTTTGAGCAAGGGCAAACTCACGTTCCTGTGTTTCACCTTAGCCCCATTTGCAAGTCAGCTCTAGCACCACATTTGTAAAGCAGCAAAAGCATCCCTTCTACGGTGTGAGGTCAGCTCTGCTTATCATACACGCGAGCACAGCAACTAGCGTCCTCGGGCAGTCTCTGCAGATCCCTCTACACAGGGATCCCAGCCTGGATCGGTGCTGTGGGACAGGTGGGTGCTGAGCACGGGGGTCTCCCCTCATGCTCTGGGTCCTGCTGGAGGAGAACCCACGAGCCACATTGCTTCTGTTTGCAGGAAGAAACGTTTTGCTGCTGTGGTGTGGTTTGGTTTTTTTCCTGATCTGATGTTGAAAAGCTGGGCAGAATGTTGCAGCGTAGAACTTGCTCCTTTACATGAAGAGGCCGGATAATGCATCAAGATAACGTCCCCAGCTTGTTGAGCAGTGAAGTCTTTGGCAATCGGCGTTTATCGCACTCCCTCTGCGTGCTGCAAGGTGGGGATCATCGATTTAGTTATGCTCACAGGCTACATCTCTCTCAGCCTTGTGTGTAAGGGCCTGCTAACAACAGCCAAGCTCGCGAGTGCCACTCGGGGCCATTGGTGGGCTCTGCTGGCCCGGAGCTTTGTTTGCAGCTCGTGCTGCAGACCCGAGGGAGCATGGCCGAGCTGTGGGGCTTTAGCGCTAGCCAGGGTTTAAATAACCCGACCTGCTTACATTGGGTCCCCGGCCGTGAGGTGGCTGGGCTGCCAGTTCTGCTCAGGTCTTCGTGAACACGTGTAATATCAAAGAAACTCCATTCATTATATCCATGCCATGAGCAGCCCCAGATGGGGACAGCCAAGCTGGGTTGGCTCTCCAACCATCCCTGAAGCCAAGGCAGGAATCCTTCCACAGCCTTGCTGTTGTACGGGACGGGCGAACCCTTTGCGTGTCTGCTCAGGTCTCTGTTGACCGAGGATGGCTTCAAGTGTGCCAAATAGAGCCTCCAAAACGTACCCTGCTCAGGGCTTTGCTCTTGGGAAGAGGCAGACTGCTCTCCACCCGCAGTGGAGCAGCCGAGGTGGTCGTCGGGCAGTCAGACCTCACATCGCTTTGTGGTTGCGTAAGGTGGTTGAAAAGATGTCTGGGAGAAAGCCTCTGCTTTGGTAACTTCAGCCAAGTGCCTGAAGTCTGGTGGTTTGATGTTGGAATTGTTTATGTTCAAAAGCTTGAAAGAGCCACTCTTTGGTCTGTCCGTGGGTGGGAGGGCACACGTCTCAGTCTGTGTCCTGTGGCTCAGGATCTGACGCTGAGAAAGAAGAAAAAAGCATTTATGTGGAGGGGAGGGGAGGGGAGGGCAGGGGAAGAAAGCTGGGTTAGCCCTTGGACTGCGCTTATCTGAACGAGCCTAAACTCGCTTAGACAACAAAACCCCTTTCACCTCTCAGGGATGTCGTCAGGGGTTGGGGGCCTTAGGAAATCACGTAGACAGTGACTGGTTTGGATTAAAAACAAAAAAGTAAATGCCACCAATTAGAAAAACCAGAATTCTGGTTTTTATTTTTAGCTACCGCAGCCATTAACTGCTGCGGTCTCTGCAGCAGGTGAAAGTCTCCACCCTGCCGGGTTCCAGGGCCTTGCCAGGGTAACTAAGTCTTTCCTTCTGTCCCTGGAGGACATTCCCGTGAGGAAGGAGGTTTTTTAACTTTTCAATGGACTAACGCAGAAAGAACCTATTACGTATTTTCAGGTGAGGATATTGCATGTTGCTTCTTTTAAACTAGGCACGCCGACGGCACGTCCCCTTTCAACTGGGGAGCGTCAGTGCATTTGGGATAATTTCTAAATCCTCTGGGCACAAGTCACTTCGGAAAAACCCACAACAAAACTACCCCAAACCTCACTAGAAAAGTAAAATGGCAAATGGAGATACCAGACCCCAAAACTACTCTGGATAATTGGGGATTATCCTTTAATTTTGTGAACTGAGAAAGAACCAAAGCTTTCTCTTTTTGTGCAAACTCTGTGTTTCAGCTGTGATGCTGATTACTGGGGCTGGGGATTAAATGCTGAGAATTTATTGTACACACTCGAGGACGGTACCTGTGGCATGAGCGCACACGGCACGGGAGCACAGGTGGGAGCTGCTTTCGATGCAGGTCGAGAAACCACGAGGACGCTTGGGGCTCCTGGGGCTGGGAGTCATCGTAAACTGGCCCTGGGAATTGCTGAGGAGTAGCAGGTTCTCAGAAATGAATTTAAACTTCTCTCGGCTTTTTTCCCTCCTGAAATCTGGTGTAGCTGCCACGTATTGTGCAAGCGAAAGGTGCTTTCCGAGAGGCCAAGAGTGGGCTGTTCGGTGAACAGCCACTGATGAAAAGTGAGGGTACTTTTAATTTCTTGTACCATAAGTATTTAATGTATTTTTCGTCGTTAATGGCATTCTGGCTCGTTAGAGGAATTAAGCACTGTGAGTTGAAATAACAAATCGGCACTGTGCTTTGCTGGGTTTTAAATCAAAATGACGTTCTTTTTTGTGAGCCCATAATCCTTTCTTTTATACAGTTTGATGCTAGCCAGCTCTTGCTTCCTGAGGCAGAACCATTAGATATCAAAAATATAATTGCTCTCTATACGAGCGCTCCTTTGTAGCCCATCCCTTTCATGTTTTGAGGCTGCAGCTCTTCTATTTCTCTAAAAATATTCTATTAAGTTCTTCCGACTTGCGTATCCCAGCCTCCCCAGGTACGAGGTCCGTGCTTTGCTGGGGTACGGCGGCGAGGTGGAGGTTCGTGGTTGGGATTTGCTCTCTGGTGTGGCAGTTCGGCTGGAAATAGGGAAATCCAGAGGCAGGCGAGTACAATTATCCCATCGCTGCCAGTCGGGAGTTAATTCACCTGTAGTTCCCCACCTGACATCCAAAGTGGGAGCTGGTTTGGGTGAGGGAGGGAATAGCAATGGCTTTTCTTGCACTTGCTCGAGTGTGACAGGTTTGCAATACACAGATGTGGAAATACGCAAGTTCGAGACTGTACTTCAGGAGCGTTGCTGTGCCTCGTTCCGCACCTAAATATGTGGAGGTGTCTTATTTGTATGGACGAGTGTTTTAAAATCCCAGGGCGTCTTTTTTTTTTTCCTTGCTGCTTCCCATTCTGTATCTGTAATTAAAAGCACTGCAGAGACCTGCAGAGTCCAACCCCCCGCCCAGCCTTCTGTCTCCCGGGCATCGCGCTGTGCCTGGATGAGGAGAAGGACGTAGGAAGTTCAGCTGACCTGTTCTGGAGACCAGCAATTGCTCCTCTCTTGCTGAAGGTTAGAATTATAAAAGCCCAAACACACAGACATTTCCTTTAATAATACAAACCCGTTTTCTCTAGTCTGCCAGAATTCGGAGCGTCTGGTGGTTTCCATGGAGAAGGATATTTCTTACAAGGCCCAGCTATTTTTGCAGACTATTTTGTAACGTATTTGAACTTGCAGTCTTGTGCCATTTCTGTTCTGCTGCTCCCCGAGCAGTGCAGGGAAGTACTGCCGGATTCCCGTTGAGCTCTGGGGAGGGAGCAGGCCAAGGGCTGCTTTCCCCCATGGTTTTGAGGGTCAGGACGCTCTCTGTGTGCTGTCCCCCGGCTTCATCCTGTTCTGGAGGAGGGTCCCTGCGCGGGCGGGAGAGGTGAGGCTGCTCCTGCTTTGCACCACCGAAAGCATGCTGCTAGGACCCCACGAAGCGTTGCTTTGGAAAAGGTAATTTTGCTGCCGCTGTGGAGTTGAGTGACTTGTTCTGAATTTTACATGGACTGAGTTTAAGCTGTTCTTTAATTGACAGCCAGGCTTTCTCCAAAGTTTTGTCTAACAAACGCCGTTTCTTCCTCCTGAGTTGTCTAATTAGAACTTAAATGGCACTGCTGGTGCACAGCTCCTTCACCGCTTTCTTTGCGTGGCTGCAAGAAGAGAAACCTCGGGAAGACGTGACTAGACAAGGCGCTCATTTTGGAGCTCGTCTCCTATTGCTTCCGTGTTGTCCACTACAAGTTTAATTACCGTGTGAGAAATACTTTTTCTCAAGTGGAGCCAAAATCTAGGATTTCAGCCAAAGTAAATTAACAGTTCTCAGAAAACCTGGAGTCCCAGCGCCAAGAATTTCAAGGCTTTTAGGCATCTCTCTGTTATTGGCAGGCATCTCGTGATGTCATGTGGTAGAACAAATGGACACCAAAAAGCTGAAGTCACCGTTGTGCCAGTTTAGCAGGGAAAATTAAAACTGGTTTAATTTAGGGAGGCCAAACTGGAAATAATGACTATACACAGAAGCGGTGGGGTTATTTCATAAGCTGTATCCGTTCTTTTCCCATTAGTGGCAGATTTCCAAGCTTCATTCTTGGTTTCCTAAATTTGCACTCTAGTTTTTATTTTGGGGGCAAAGGGACTCTGTATTTGGGAAGTTGTATTTGACTAATTGTATTTTCAACTGTGTTATACATAGTATTCTCTTTTTTTTTTTTTTTCCCCATAAATTGCCATACTACTCGGTGCAAACATTGAATTTTGCAGAAAATAACCGGCATTCCAGAACTAAGCAGGAAAGTTCTGCTTGTTGATGGTGTAACATTGACACGCTCATTTTCTTTTGAAGAAAATTGATGATGCTTAATTGTACCTTGAGCGTGCAACCAGGAGGCCTGTGTACGTCTAACTGAGTGCAGAGCAGGTAACAAGAGTTCCTCTTCGTGTCCGGTTCTTGCAGTGCACAAAGCCCTCAGAAGGGGAGTTCTGCTGCGGCTCAGGCTGCTGCGGTTGCATTCTTGAAGGTGGCCGGATCAGATCCTGCAGAGCTGCTGACTTGGATGTTGTTGGGGAAGCAGGAGATCTGGTTTCTACATATTTGGGTGCCCGTGAGAGCTGTTGGGAGCTGCGTGGGTCTTTTTTGCTGTTACACTGGTAATTTTCATGAAGGGGCCGGACGCAGCAGTGCTGGAAGCTCCCTGCTGTTGGCCCTGCTGTGGCTTGGTGCCGTGATTTGAGCCAGCTCCTCACCGACCACAGTCTGGCCTGGTGGGGAAACGGTGTCGCGTGAGGAGAGGAGGCACCGTGCGGTGCTGGACCAATGCAAGCGGGTGGCTTTGTGTTTGGTCAAGACTAAGAATGAAAACATTTACTCTATTTATTTCTCATACAAATAAATTACTCAAAAAGTGTTTGTGTGATGTCACGAAATGCCTTTGCTTGTGCGGGAACCCAAGGTGGCCCGAGAAGAGCCCCCGTGAAGTGGACACGTGTGCCTGTATCTCCGTCTACCTGATAACAGAACAGATGCTGCTGAGGGAGTTTCTGGGTGTAGCTGTGGCAGAATCCATGGGGAAAAGAGAAATTATGTATTACAACCAATGTGAGTGACTGAATTCCTTGTTTTGATGTTTACTGTGGGTGTCAGGGATGTATAAATGCAAACAGCACATTCATGAATTATTTTGGGCTGCTAGTAGGTTTCTGAGGAAAATAATTTGTAATGAGCTTTATTTATGCACTAGAAATAAAGACAGGATTAGGAGAATATTGAACTGTAAATGCACTGGTGATTTTTGGCTTTTGTGCATAGCACAGAGAATCTCATCATCCATCTCTGCTCTGATCTTGAATATGCAGAGCTGGCTGTGCCTTTTATGCAGCAGCTATTTTAGTTTGCAGCAGTCTGGCCTTGAGTCTGTAAGGCGTGCTCGTTGTAGGCAGCGTACCTCCCCGAGCCTCTCCCTGTGGTCCTGCCGCTGGCTCAGAAGCTTTGCCGCGCTTTGTTAGCGTGCCGTGACCCAGATAGTTCCTCCTCTGCCTTTGTCGGTGTTCAGCTCTCTAACTCATGTTCTGGTCGCGTGGCCTGATCTACCTGCTTCTGGGCTGTGGTTGTGCACGTGGTTTTACTTTCCAGCTTCTTCAAGGCAGGAAGAGATCTTGCAGCTGAGGAGGACAACCTGCAGGTGAGGAGGACAACCGGCACGTGTGTCGGCCGGGCTGCACAGGGGCTCGAGCCAGAAGCTGCTGAGGCAGCTCCAGCACGAGGAGTCTGTTTTGGCAGGAGGAGATACCATACCTGGAGGTTTTGCTTTCCCGATCTGCTGCTGGGACGAGAGTGCTTTGGAGATCCAGCAATGACTTGCCAAGTCATTGAGTCTTGAAGACTTTGAGACTTGAGTCTTCCACTTGCCAGATGATTTTAAGGGCGCAGTTTTTAGGCAAACTGCAAGGCTCGTGTGCAGTGAGCTGGAGTGTTAAGGACAGTCTCGATGTACATGAAGAATGCCTCTATCTGAGATGATTTTCCATGTGGTAAACCCGAGAACATGCTTTGGCACCTCCAGCATAACGGCCACCCACACGTCACGTGTGGCCAGTGTTCCCGCGGGCTGTGGGCTCAGTTACTGAAATCTTAGCTCGGGGTGTACGTGGGTGCCCTTACTGACAAGCCTTTGTTTTGCTGTGAAGGAAGGATGCAGCGGATAGTCCTGGGAGTCGTGTGGGAGCAGGAAGTTTGCTCTTTACTGTTGCATGTTTACAGGACTGCTGAACGCCCCGCCGTGCTCGGCGTGCCGGTGCCAGAGCACAGTGCTGAGAGCGCTCACGGTCTCCATTTCTTATGGGTGCAGACAGCACGTATTTTTTCTTAGCAATTTCAGACTCATGCACTTAAAACCAGTGTGGATTCCTCTTTTGTTCGCCTGTTTGCATGCGCCGTGCATACTGGGTTTGGCCCAGTGGCAAGCCCTGTGTTCTGGGCTGACCCGTTGTACTGCTTGACGTGATCTGAACCACTTGCGTTGCTACAAATCCGGTGCACTGAGGAAGCAGCTTCTTAAACTCTACCTATATGCTTGACCATTAAATGTGAGGTGTTTTGAGTGAACCTGGTTCAGGAGGTTTGGTGTTGGTTTCTCCTCGCTGGTGTCATCTTCCCAGTTCCAATATGACCAGTGACGTTCTCAGAGCAGCGGGGATATTGTTGGTTTGTTTGTGGGGTTTTTTTTATCAGCTAATTCTTTAGCGCAAAAGTCTGCTTCATCTTATTTAGCATTTTAGATTTTGCAAACCAGCCTCGTCCCCTCCTTGGACTGCCTGGAACGGTACTTTCACTTTAATTTAGTCACCTTGAGAGGGGACTGCCAAAAACAAAGGCAGGATTCGGTGATACGGATCAGCTTACACCACATCAGCATTGTTGCCTGAGAGTATCTCTTGCAGTGAGAGAAGCTTGAAACCTGCAGGGTGTCTTTTTATGAAAAAGGCAAAATATATACTTATTTGTATGCATAGACCACCTAGGGGAGTTTCTTTTGAATTTTGCACTGTTTTAAGCACTCATTGATGTGAGCGCTTATTGCAGAAGCAAGGACAAACAAGATGTACAGTAGTTTGTGTCTGGAGGTGCACAGGAGCGGCGTAAACGAGATTCATTAGAATATGTGGAAGGGGGAATAACTGTGGGGATGTGTCACCTGCCAGCGCAGTGGTCCGGGACCTCAGAAGTCGGAGCAGCTTTGTCTTACACCTTTTAATAGATGACAAACCTGCTTCTGTGAGGTGCTTCCTGAGCTACGTAGAATAGAGGTTGTCCATGAACCCCTGAACCACAATCAGAACTGAGGAAAATACTTAAATCTGGACTCTGAGAACGTTTTATTGCAGAGAAAGTACGTACCTTATAGGCTTTGTGCAAGGTTTTGTGTCTCAGATTGAGCAGAGTAAGAGTCTAATGGTTTTACTGACGGTTCATAGAGAGATGAAATAGAGCTACAAGAATTTCTGAAGAACGGGTTTTCGCTGTAACTTCTAGAAAGGAGTTGGGAGGTACCTGTGGTCCTTTTAGGACCTTGGACCACTTAATTTCATTTTCTCCATGCTAGTGCAGTAAAATATAAAACCTGGGCAGAACTTTTTATCTCAGGTTCACAGGGTGTTGTAGGATTCCTGTGCCCAGCACACCAAATTGAAGCTGATGCTGGCGTGGATCATAACAAGCTTTTAGGACTTGAGCAGGAGCTCAAGTTATTTAATACATCTGAAAGCAGCAGGAAGAAATGTTAGTTCAGCAAATTACGGCCACTAATGCTGTGTGAAGAGGTCGCTCTGTAACCCACCCAAATCTGACAGCACCGCTTAACAGCTTGGCAGGGTAGTGCCAAGGGAACCTGCAAGTTTTGGAGGAATTTATGAATAGCCTTTAAAAAAATATTGTAGGAGCTGAGAGGTTGCTGTGTGCCAACCATGCATTTGAATTTAGAGTTTTATTATCTTCCAGTGTAGATTTCTGCCAGTGAGTTCGGGCCGCCCTAAGCTTTACCCGCGGGTGGAAGCTGTCCCTCCCCACGCCCTCCCCTCGCTCTGAGCGAGTCATCCAGAGTCCCGGATTGGGGATACTTGGATTCTGCTCAAACATGATGGAGAGCAATGCTGGGGTGGGGTGGGGCGGTTTGCTCTGAGGGGGAGGCTTGCAGGCTGGATGTATCTCTATATCAGCTGCCAGTCAGCGCTGGCTCCCAGCCGTTATTTCACCCGCTGGCCCTCCCTGCCCTTTGCCAGGGGCCCTGTAGGGATGATGGCCCTGCACCGTTCACTCAGGCCACCTAGCCAGGGTTGCTCCTGGCTCTGCAACCCTTGCCCTGAAGTTGTCTAGAGAAAAATGGGCTACTAGGGTTAATGGGAAACCTTGTAGGCAGCAGCTTGTTGATTGGGGGATCTTCGAGCAAGCTGGGCTGGGAGATGCCAGCTGTGCCCAGCAAGGATGATCTGTTCTTGTGGCCATCAGATGCTTTGGAGGATGGTTCTTTGAATTGTTGTGAAAGGTTTGACTGTTTTCGTTGTTTTTTAAATGGCCTCAATCACCGCGGTTTGTAGAATTGATTCCTCGCTGCCTTTTCCCCCCAGAAGGTGCTGTTACACGTGAATAGACCTTTCAAATTCAGCTCCATTGAAAATAATGGAATTAGTCTGTGCTGTTGTTCCCATTAAGGAAATCAATCTTGTTTTGAAAACCCCGGTGCTTTTGAGAGGAGCAGAACTTGGCGGAAGGCTCTACCTCTCTGCTAGGCAGAATTCCCCTGGAGACATCAGCCCTGGGTGGACATCCCTTGCTGTTACTCTTTGGGGGAGGCTGGGTGTGATTCTACAGCTGGCATTTCCCTGAGTAGTTTTACGCTGTTGCTGTTGTTAGTTTTTAACGTTGATTTCTTTCCACTCTTCCTTTATCTTTTATGACATTTATGTCAGGTCATGGACAAATGGTGATGTACTCCACGGTTTTATTTTCGGGAGCGTTCTCCTCGCTCAGCATCACTAGCAGATTGTATTTCAAAATTGTGTCCTGCTCTTCCTCTGCCAGAGCTGTTAACTGCTCCTCTCTGTTCATCCAGAAGAGCTTATTACTGCTGCTGGGGCTGTGATGGCCTCTTTCCAGAGCTTCTTAGCCCTTTTAGAGCCAATTCTTTGCTTTCCCTTGTTGGACACTGAGTCGTTGGGATGTCCTCGATGATTTGTGGACTAGAGGCTGCGGATCCATGGAAGCCATGGATTTCTTCCTGACAAGCCTGGGTAATGCAATATCATGTTGGCTGCTTTTCTTTCTTACTTCCCTCTCTGTTCTGCTATATTTTTATGTACAAAATATACAGATATATAAAATAAACAAGGAAGTTTCTGTAGAAAATAAATCATTATTGAGCGAGAACGAAATGACACTAAATTGGCAGCTTTACAGGAGGTTTGATACCTTTGATTGATTAGTTGTCCAAGAAATGTAATGTACTAACCATGATGAAGATTAAGAATGTTAAGACGGTTAAAATTCAAATTGCAGAAGTGTTTGGTGTTGGGTTTTGAGCCTCTTCCAGAATTTTAATTTTGAAGATGCCAAGTATTTGTTTTATGCTCTTCCTGAGGAGCCCTCTAGATGTTTTGGAAAATGTGAGTGCTTGAAACAAAAACAACAAACAAAACCAAACAAAACCCAGCCTGAAAGTACTTAGTATTCACAGTTTATTAATTAGGTAGAGAGATGGTTGTTTTTTGGTTGTGGGTTTTTTTTTTTTGTGATTAATACTGAGCTTCTGAGATGCATTAGACACTATTTACAGAAACTGAGCACCAGAAACAATGGTAGCATTATCCCGAACCTCCTAATTACTCTCAGGGTCCGATTTTACACTGTTTCTAATGTCCAAGAAATAATAGCGGCATATTTTCCAGCAAATGATTATTCAGGTATTTAGATAGGTTCAAGGACAGCAGGAGAAAATATTAGTTAAACTAAACAACCAATGCCTTTAGAGGGGGCTAGGAATTCTTTTCTTTTTTTTAACCTTGTTCTCTTTCTTTTGTAACCACACCCTCCTCTCCCACTGCCTCATTCCTCCTTTTCTTCTTGGAGGCAGGAGTTCGCAGAAACAACTACTGGGCTTTGTGTGGGTGCCCCTTGGAGTCCTCAAGGCTCTGCA
The DNA here is from genome assembly GCA_009769605.1 of Bucorvus abyssinicus. Lineage (NCBI taxonomy): Eukaryota > Metazoa > Chordata > Aves > Bucerotiformes > Bucorvidae > Bucorvus > Bucorvus abyssinicus. The sequence continues at coordinate 2,214,290 of CM020039.1, read as the reverse complement.
TAAGTGACCTTTCAGAGCCTTTCATTGCTCCTACCTCCTCTCGGGGGATGCCTGGTTTGGCCTCCATCTGCTCCGCTTCCCCTCTTTCCAACTGCTAACAAATCCTAGTTTACTTAACAAAGCAGAAGGGAAGGAGCTGGAAAGGAGCCTGGGGACAACCAGAGGTTGCTCAGCCCGCTGTGAGGTGCAGGGAGCCATCAAGTGGACTTCTCCAGGAGCACACAGAAGCTCTTCTTTCTTGGCCTGGGTGATGTGCAGCCCATGCACATACAGCCCCAACCATCTCGCGGTCCCTCTCTTCCCTTCCGTGAGACATGACTCCTCTTGCCACTCATCTTTCGAACAAGAGCCCTCCTTGAGCTTGTGCCATCAACTTCCACTGTTCCTTTCCGAAACACACATCTTGGCTCTCTCCTGGGGAGACTTCTCTCCAGGTCTGCACAGATACTGCAGTATCTTCCTTAATGATCACCTTTGCTGTGATGCCGAAGAGGCAAAAAAAAAATGAAACGCCCCGAACTTGACAACAGTGAAGCTGGTGACAAATGACTGTCACTGACCAGCGTAGTCTGCCTGCTTCTACTCGCCTCTCCCTTAAGCAGCGATACGAAGTGGGACTGCGAGCTGTTTGAAATCACCTCTCTGCTCCGTGCTTGGGTCTTGCAGTCACCGCCCCACGAGCTGTGCTTCTAGGGAAGACTGAGGAGCGTGTTTGCAGACGTGTTGGCAGATGACAGGGCCCCTCAGGCTTGGCTGACCGTGGTGATCTGTCAAAACCCGCATCCCTTGTGGGACGGTGCTGTTGCGAGCTGCCCTGTGTTAGCGAAGGTGAGGGGATGTTTTCCTCGCAAAGGCAAACTGAGAAGTTTTAGGCAAGAATTTTGTTGTTAGGCCCTGCCAATGCAACAGGTTTTTGTGTTGTCCATGGATACTTCTTGCTGTGAGAACACACAAGGTGAGCTTTAAATTCACATTTACTGTAGCTGTATTTCGCAGTTCTCTTCTGCATGCGAACTGGAATGAGCCTTTATCTACAAAACGCCCAGCAGCCGCATCGCGGGAGCTTCATGTGCTGCAGACCTTACACCCCGGGACTGCATGGAGAGGGCAACCTTGAAGGAGAAGGGTCCCTGTGGATGGAGGAGCCAACTGAGTTTTCTCTGTCCTCTTTTTTCTGGCTTTGCCTTTAAAGTTTTTTGGATCTCAGTTGTCTCTTTCGCTTGTGTGCTAGACCTTAGATGACACCAAAGCCCTTCCATGCTACCTAAGCGTGCTCTACCCATGCGGTCAGCCGTAGTGATGGCCTGTCACCATCGCGCTGGGGCAGAATGAGCCAACTTGGGCATCTGCTGCTGCTCCAGCATGCAGGTTGTAGGGCATCCTTCCCTCTGCCTTGGTGGAAGCAGCAGCAGGACAGTGAAAGGTTCAGCTTGCATGGTGGTGTCTAGGCCAAGTTTGACAAGTCCTCGTGGAGAGAAAAGGGGGCTCATGACTTGCAGGCAGAGCGGAGTAGAGATGGAAGTCACTACACTACAATAAACGGGAGCTCCAAGGTATCATTTTGAGAACTACATTTCAGAGTATGGCAGCTCTTTAAACTGATTTTAGTAATGAATAATTAAAGCATAAAATACAAGAACAGTAAATGTTTCATTAAAATATTAAACAGAAACTACAAAATATGTAGAAGACAAAGGAAGCTTTATTTTTTCTTCTTTTTTTTTTTTTTTCTTTCCCCCTTCTCTTCCATGGAGAACCCCGGTCTGGGCAGAAGGAAGCAGCTGTCAAACCACTGTCAGAGATTAGAAATCCCTCCTTACTTATTAACTCTTGAATAGTCCGTTATAGATTAACTTACAGGTATAATGTTCCAGATGGTATCACATGGTATTCCTTCCCTGGAAATGTTTGTGGACTTTGCAAACACAAGAGGCTGGGAAGCCTCATAGCTGTTCCGCTGAGGAAAAAATGTGTTCAATAGCAGCTAATTAGCAGCTAAACCACATGCATATATGGGGTTGCACTGTGTGTTTGCTATTAAAATTAATAAAACCATCACAGACAGTGGCTGATGAAGAAATTGAATGATAGTAGATAGCAAATAAAAAAACAAAGCCAGTCCTTAGAGTAATTTTTCCAGATTTCTCCCCCACCCTTTCCCCACATTCTGGACTTTTACAAAATATGAGATTCTTGAGGGTCTCTATAGTTCGAAGTCAAATTAGGTATTGGTTGAGGCTGTGTTTATTAATCAAGGCTGGTAATTACAAAGTGCTGTTCATTTCCAAGACGTATTCAAGCAATCCTCGCTACAGCCCAGCACGAATGAATAGATAATATGTATAACTGGGAGAGGAGAATGAGCATTCAAGGTTGATGAAGATCTAATTTCCATTTAAAAATGGAACCAAATCTAATCTGGGGAATTAGAAGCAATAAGAATGATGGGTTAAAGGGTATTTATCGGCAGCACTGATCTTTCTTCTGCACCGCAGTGTCCCAGGCCCCCAGGTCAGAGGGACCTGCCTCAGACCTCGTCAGATGAGGGCAGAGGCAGATCCGAATGTCGTTGCTGACGTGGTCTCTCCGTCCGTGACGCGAGGCGGTCTGCTCTAAGCACTAGTTTACCTGTATTCCAAGAAAAGGCGCTAGGTGATCACAGTCACCACTCTGCCATCCCTCCCACGGGTCAGTGTGGGTAGTGCTCCCTGGGCCAGGTTTCCACAAGACCAAAGTCCTTAGACTGTTTCCCATCTCGTCTTCCCATGATTGTCCTGAGTGTTGACCAAAGATGTCACTGATAATTGCTGGATTAGTCACCGTGGCTCTGATGTCAGAAGTCACTCGGGATTTAAGTTAATAAAAGACTTGGCTGATGCAGCGTCATGTTTTTAAGTGCTTGGTCCCTGAATGGAGCCCCAAAATCGGAGTTAAATACAGAGTACCCAGGAGAGTTTAACACTGGAAATGTGGATATTTAAAAACAGAGTAAAAGACTGGTGAAACCAACAGAGCTGAATGTGAAATCTTGTTGTCCCAACCTCTGACTGCTCGGGACTGGGAGCCTGGAGGACCCTCCAGCGTTGCCCAGGCAGGAGGGGACCAAGGGGACAATTCTTGTTTTAATATCCAGAGGGACAGAGTTGGAGAGATGCAACGGGAAGCTTCGTGCTCCACAGCATAGGGAAAGTGGCCGTGAGCCAATGTACCTGCAGATTCAGGGGCTGCTACACGCGTGGGCTGCTTGGACCAGGTTTCTTGGCTCATCTGCCCGAGCCCTGTTCTAGGCGTGACATCCCGCTCCGTGTTCAGCCTCTTCACCTGAGCGCTTGAGGCACAGGGGAGTTCTGAAGATTGGCTGATGCTTGTCAAGCATTTGAAGATTAAATATGCTGCGTGTGAACACGTTTTTGCTGTTCTTGTACTGAACTTGGGTGCCAAGGTCATGAGGATGGTGTAAGTATCTTGAGAGAGAAATGATGAGCGCAATAATTGTTATTGATCTCAAAAGCTGAAAGACCTTTCTACAACTTTCTGCTTTTTTGGTGTCCGATCGCTCGTTTCTGTCCATATAATGGTGCAATTATCTTTTCAGCAGGACTGGGAGGAGGAAATTATCATTTTAGTAAAACTCTAATTCCTGAAATAATAGTTTAGTTCTTCCAGTTGTTTGGTTTAAGGTGAAAACAAATGGTGGATAGTTTTGGGTGGGATCAACACATTGGTTATGTTTTGAGCAGTCCTTGGCTCTGCAGAAACAGTGGTTTACAGCCTAGTGCTTTGTTTTACTTAGGATAAACCTCTGCTTAGAAAGCCTTGAAGAGTTCAGTGGGTTTTTATTAAAAAAGCTGACATTATTAAAAAAAAAAAAGTCTCAAAACAATGGGCCCTTATCCTTGAGAGAAGCTTTTCATAAATGTGAGGGTTTTTTTTTTCCCAAACAAACCAACCCCCCTAATTATAAAGGACTGCGGCTTTCAGAGAGCTCTGGTATGATTTAGTAATAGCAAGTGGCAAATTATCTGAGTCACTCCCAGGGAAGAAAATCCAACGAGAACTTCTGTTAGATATGCTGCAGGACGACTGATACTTCTCTGTTGTGCTCTGGTAGCAATACCTCGAAGGTTTTTTCCTAATCTGTTGAGAAATGGTCAGGCTCAGATTGCCTGGGAACCGTTCGGTGCCGTAGCCCTGCGTGGGATGGAAATACTCACTTATTAAAGGCCTTCCATTAAGCATCCTACAAACACTGATGAATAGTTCGATGCTGTTCATAGAGACACTTTGTCTTGTGGCGAGAGAGCTGTTGTGGAGCACCTGTGCTCAAATTCCTGTCAACACCGTTGGGTTTCAGCTCTGCCCGAGGCAAGAGATGATGCTCCGTGGCTTGACAAGGCGCTATCCTGGAGGGACACAGTTGGGTGAGTGAACTGACAGAGGTTCTAGTTCACGAAAGGGGCTCGACTTATTAGTTCTGGTAATGGGAGTGTGAAATACAGAATTCCTGTTTCCCTGGAGAGAGAGGAGGCCCCCGTGTTGAGCAAGCACTTGTCCCGTCAGAGCTGGCTCCACAAGGAGCAACATGTCTTTGTTCTAATTTCTTCTTTTTTTTGGTATGTGCTCAAACGATTTCAATGTTGCTTTGTGGGGGGAAAACAACAACCCCACAAAAAAACACAATTAAAACATTAATTATTAGTTCTGAGAGTATTTTGAGTCATTTTAGTATTCAATCGGCTGTAATTAAATACTCAGTGAACACAAAATTAGGTCATATATTATGTAAATAGGATGAGACATCCACTAGCTCTAGCAACAAATGCTTTGGAGCCCTTAAGGGTACGATTCACGAATGGACTCTTGGAGCCTAATTGCTTCTGTCTGACCGTGATCTCCTCCTCTGTCACATGCCCACCTGAACGCTGAGCAAATACGGCGGAGGGCGCAGGGTGGGACCGATGGTAGGTCATCCGCTGCCTCCAGCAGTGGCCGGCAAAGCCTCTCCCTCGCCTGATGTTCTCAGCCAGTTTGAGAGGAGTTCTCTGGAGGGAAAGACTTTCTCCTTGCCCCCAGTGGACCTCTCTTCTCTGCTGTGGTCCAGCCGTGTGATTTGAGTGCAACATTCAGACATGGGCAGAATGGGTTTAGATACATTAAAAAATAAATAAAAATTAATGGCTGCTCAGCGGTTCCGCTGAGTGAAGCTCGGAGCACTCAGCACTGCCCAGGATCACGTTCTCTATTCTCTTAACGTGACACTTGCTAACTTTTGGTTCAGCATTCATAATTACAAATGCCAAAGCTGATTTTGCTCCCTTTGAGGATAGTGGGAGCAGTAACAGGTCCATTATTACTAGTCAGAACAATTATGTAGCTCTTAAAGAAGAAGAAGTCAAGCTGTTGGATTCTGCTTTCTCGTGGCAGGGACCTGCCCGGTGCAGGTGCGAAGCAGCGCTTCATGGCAGTCTGAAGTCGCTTCACCCTCATGTCCTCCACTCATTGCAGTCTTTGTTCCCGTCTCCAGAAGTGGCTTTCAAGGAGCACCACCATCCTTCCCTGCTCCTTTCTCCTCAGCTCTCTGAGTTCTCACTTTTAAATCCGAACACGAGCCTCTGCGTGTACGAGGCACGTGGAGAAGCAGCGTGTCAGGAGGTGCTGGTGGCTGAGTGGGGAAGCAAGAAGGAAAAATCACAGCTAGTTATTGTCCTAACCTTCCCTGGTCCTCCACTGCCCGGTTGTTTCCCACCCACCCCTGTTTTGTTTCCTAGTGAAAGAGGCTGCAATTCAGAGCTGACGTGGGGATGATACATCAAATATTCTGTTTGAGTCCTTCGGGTATTAGTTTTCTAGAACATGTGTGGCTTGGTGCTGCTTGTGTTCTTCAGGTGACGGAAGAAATAGGTTTTAGTGCATTATATTTTGAGTTCTTACGAGAAAGAATGTCTTTTCTAGCCTCCCTCCTTCTTCTGTGCCGCCCCCCAACCAAAGCACCTCATTTCTTTCCTTAGCCCACAACTGATTCCTTGTAGAGCCCTGACAAAAAGCAGGGTGGGTTTAGATCAGTAAGAGGAGATCAGCCTTGGCATTGGGAGCGAGGGTAAGCCACGGGGAGGTGCGGTGGGAGCTACACTGCTCCCCAACCCTAACGCGAGGGATCAGAAGTAGTCCGTAAAAGGGAAAGTCATGAGCATGTTACCATAAGGGAGGTGGAGTATGACTTTTCTGGTTTTTTTCCTAACTCACCATGAGGTCAGAGGATACTTGTCTCTACGAGAGCTGCTCTGTGCACCTTGCGTTAATACGGCTGGAGTCGCCAGGAAAGGACCACACTGCTGGGGCTCTCGGCAGCCGAGCACACACTGGGAAGTGGGTTTGCAGCATCAGGCACTTCTCCGGGCTCTCGTAGCTCTGAAATGGCAAATCATGCAGTTGCCTCCCTCAGTTTCCCGTGCCAGTATTACCTCTGCAACTGGGATATGATACCTGGCGTGTGCAGTCCAATATTTGGAAGTGAAAAGTCTTATTTATCCATAGACCATTGAGTTGATTGACGTGCTGCAAAGGTGGGCAACTTCTAGGAGGTGGTGGGTGTGATCCTGGGACTGGGATGTTAGTTACTCTTTGTATTTGGTAATAACAACTGCTGGGGAAAATGAGTCGGACTGGGCACGCCGAGGACCTGCTATTTCACTTTCAAACTTCCTTTTAGCCGGGTGGGTCAGGCTTGACTGCTTTCAGCTTCGTACCGTCGGGAGGCATGGATTTGGCTTATCAAGCGGTGCTGGGCTTGCTAAGTGCTTGGCAGACATTATAGAAAAGCGAGATGCTGTTCATGCTGCAGTGGATAAGAAGTTGGAAAGCATTGGTTTGAGATTGCAAGAGGCTGAGAGGAAAATTGAAGTCATGGAGATAACGATCGTTGGCCCTAATGCTGCTCTTGTTGTGAATGCCAAAGACCAGGTTGTAAGGCGTGCAGAAGTCCAGCTGATGATCTGGAAAATAAGTGCAGATTGAGTATGATTGTCTTGGTGGAAGAACCTTGTGAATATATTGAGCAAGAAGCAAAGAGATTCATGCACGTGTCGCAGGGGCTGGTCGAGCTGCATAAATGGTAGGTGAAATTTTTTAAGTGCTTCGGTATCCCCTAAGGGCATCATGTTAATGAAATAGCCAGCTGCTAAGCAGTGACTTCCCGCGACAATAAATCAGTGAATATTATTAAATGACACAGCAACTCGAAACTGGTTTGTGTGTTGCAACTCCAACAAAAACCCCTCCCGTCCTTTCAGTAAGCGTTGGGGGATCGTTCAGTCTGAAATCTCAGGCGGACATTTCAGTGGTCTGTGGCTTCTTGGGTCACTTGGATTTGGCTTTTTCTTGTATATCATTAAAAAAAAAAGAAAAAGTTTAAAATAGGTCTCACTGAGAAGCATCTGGGGCACTTCGCCTTCTTATTGCCAACGGCTTCTCGTTTAATATAACCGCTTCCTATTGATCCACAAATCGGCAGAAATCTGGACTGTCGTTGGTGCCGTAGGCCAAACCGTCGGTTCCTCTTTTTTTTTCAAGAGGAAGGAGAAGGAGGTTTTGGGTCAACCTGTTGTTACCAGCCGCATTATGTGCCAATAGGCAGTGAACAGACCCCATCTCCTCAGCCGCACGCATGATCAGATTTTATCCTCCAGCAACAGAGATGGCGTGTGCGGCTGCGGACAGAGGGTTTTATTTGCCTGACAAAGGCCACTGTGAACAGGGATGTTCTGTCCTATCAACATGAGTGGTCCTTCAGCGCATTTTTAGACTGTTCTCCTGCAGAATTGTTCCTTCTTGAAGGTTTACTGCTTTTCTCCAACCCATTAAACATCCCCTATTAAAAAAATATTTATATAGAATATAAAAATTACCTTCCTGACCGTTTTCTCTGTGTTTCTGCCGTTGCCTTGACCCAGTGATGTGTCTCACTGCCCCGGGGCTGGGTGGGAGTTGGGAGGGCAGACACGAGGTTGGTCTGGGTTGTGCCTGCTTGTGGTTATACACTCAACTGGGGAGGGGTATCAAAAGGGGTATGGGGATTAACCCTTCATTTTTCTGCATTAGGCTTTAGAGTGCCCCGATACTGGTCATTCCTTGCCGAAGGGCTCTGCGTCTCACTGTCCGCTGTGTCCACAGCGGGTTCGTTTCCTTTCCAGGAGAGCAAGGAGTTGCTTCCCCTTCGTTCTTCTTGTGAAGGTGATTATGCACAGTCAAAGCATGTTGTGTCCATCGGTTCCATCTTCTCAGATCGCTTGGGATTTCAAGCTTGGGTTTCCTCCTATGAAGATGGATGGATGCTGGGAGTTTCCCTTTAGCCTGGGGCTTTCTGTAGTGAAAGAGAAGTTGGAAACCAAAATCCTATTCTAGCCAAAGGATAATTTAATATAATGCAAGGTCTGACAGAGGGTGTGCGGGCTGCTGGACCGGCTCCTCTCCTGGCCAGGGAGATGCTGTGGGCTGCAGAATTTTTTCATGAGCTGGTTGGTGAGTCCCTCACTGCTTTTTGAGACTCATGCTTGGCTTTATGGGGAACTGGACAGCCTGGCGAAACAGCGGAGAGATGGGGAGGAACAGAGGAGGAAGAGTAAACAGGGCAATTAACTCATCTCAAAAAGGACAAAACCTTTGCCATGCTAAAAATCCGCAGCCACATTGCTGATACTACATTTCGCGGCAGTGGCACGGAGCTATTTCAAGCTGATGAATGGGAGGGGCAGCGATACAGATCTGCTTGGAGAAATACGGTGGCCAGAAGCGTGCCGAGGGTCCGTGGAGGTCAGTGGACTGTGAGCATCTGCAAGGGGGGGTGTCCCCAGACAGCGAGCGGGGGCTCTGTCAGCCCAGGGAGGACAGCCCTGTCTGCCGGGGGTGTGACTGCCGCGCTGGGAGTCACCCCGGGTTTCGAGGGGCTGAGCAGGTGCCGTTTCGCTGGGAAAACGTGAAGAGAGTTCAAGGACACGCACGTCACCCGCATCGGTGGGGTGCCGTGAACTCCTTGGCAGGCATCCGCTGAGAGTCAGGGAATCCCAAACGGAGGCTCGTAGCGAGCAAGGGCTGAGCGTGTGGGCTGGTGTCCAGCCTCCGAGGACTCTTTGTGCGCGAGCAGCTGTTTGCAGGACCAGAGGTGATGGGGGGATGAACCATGGGGCTACTACCCACCTCCCAGCCTGCGCTTCACTGTCTGCTTCGAAGGCTTTGCTCGCCGGCAAAGTTTCCCGTCTTTCTACTACACTTTTGGTTTCGCTCCTGCGCTGCTCTGGGCTGGACCAACAAGCGCAGGAACACGTTTCTACACGCCGCTTAGAACACGGGAGATCTTTCTGATTTCCCGTGAGATTGCTGAGGAAATTTCTGTGCTCGGCTGCATTGCACATGCTCCTGAACCATTCACCAGCAAGCCACACACTGGGACAAAACTAGGTCACGGGTAGGCTCCTTACTGGACAGATGTTTGGTTTTCCTATTTCACCCCTTCTATTAAGCAACATAATTGTGATTTTAGGGGCAGCTAAGTCTTGCTGACCATAGCTAATTTTTATTGTGGGTCCATCAGAAGGCTGAGTTTTGGAAGCACAAAATGAGAGGTTTTCGTACATGGGAGAAAGCGGGATATTTTGTCTTTGACTCTCAGTGGGAGGTCACAGCCTTTTGTGCTGGCAGCTCTGAAACCAGCACAAACTGGGGTGATTAGCTCCCTTTTCTAATGAGTACACAAAGCTGATTGTGAATGAGCCAGTGGGTTCATTGTGCAGCCTTGGCCTGCATTTAATACTTTATGTGAGACCCCCTTTTACACAGGGACAGCAATTGGAATCCAATTTACACCGGCCTCGGCATTAAATCTCCTTACGCTGGCGATACTGCTAATCAATGACATTGAAATTCAGCTGCCGTTAGGAGGCTCTTCCCTTCAGTTATGCCGCTCGCTTGCTGCTACACCGCGCGTTTTTAAGAGAGATGAAGCCCGTAAGTGGGAAACACTTTGTCTTCCTAATACAAGAATAAACAGTGTCTCGCTTCTTGGCAAAACACATCCCAAGTACTGTGTAACAAGCAGGAGAGATCTTAAAAGTCCATCAAGAGACGTTATGGTAATTTTGCAGGAAGGACCACCTTGCTTTTAGTGAGAATTATCTAAATACGAAGATAAAAGGAAGAAGAAAGGGAGCTTGACGTGTGGAGAGACACATGAAAGGTTTGGGGAGAGGCTTTCTGTGCTGCACAGAGACACCAGCGGGTGAGGTTTCTGGCAAGCACCTTAACAGCAAGAAGAGTTCCCTCCTGTCTGGTTTTCACTTTAACAAGCAGGACTTGTTAAATCAGTATTGGGGTGCCTCCGAGATCAGTAAGTGACAAGGAGGAGACTCCACATGCCTCACCTGTTGTCTCTTCAAGGAACGTTCTGAATGCTGATTTAGCAGCCCCTCCCAGCAACCTTGGGAACTATGAAATCATAGTTGAAGCAACTTCCCGTGTTGCAAGAGAGGAACTGAGACACAGAAAGATCAAACCAATTTTTCAGGAGCATCAGTGTTCGGGCAGCCGCGTGTGATGGGGAGGAATGACATCAGAAGGGCTGAATGCTCATCCTCTGGAAACCAAGCTGCTGAAATATCTTCACCTGGAGGAGTCATAAATGGGAACACCACGAACCATGGCTCGCTCTTGGAAATTTTGGCCAGTCGTGGCTTTTGGAAGCCAGCACACTTTGTGCCTTGGAACCGTTCAGGTCAGGAGTCGCTCAGTTCCCGTCTCCATCTGGCTGCCTGCAACCCCTTGAAGCGTTCATCCCCCTTTTACTTGTCGGTGCTGTTTAATACCCCAGGCGTAAGGATGAGGTGGAACATTCGTGTTCTGTTACAGTCATTGTTCTGGGGTTCTCTAGGCAGCTGACGCTGGGGGGGAAATTAATGAGGGTGTATTCCCACTGTAACCAGTATGTCAGGTGTGTTTATCTAAAAAAATCATGAAGTAGCCTCCCCAAAATCAGGTGATACTTTTCACACAATTCACTGCGTTTGCTTTTTACTCCTCACCTGGTTTCTGAGCTGTTGCGATGCACATTGGTTGCTTCTCCAATCTTCTATTTGCAGCCGTAATAGGTGGAAATCGAGCTTAGAGCTGGAAAAAGAAAAGGTATTTTTTAATACAGCCTAAGGAATTCGTGAACAGAAGCGTTAAGGTGAATACTACAAAACTCATGGTAAAAATCACCAGGGAACTACCATAGCTGCTAAACTGAGCAAGAGTGGAGCCGTTGTCTGCACTTGCGCAGTTCTGCCCTGGTGTTACTGGGAAAACGTGGCGCTACAAAACCATGCAGGTGACCTTTTGTTTGTGGGGCTTTTCCTGTCCTGAGGAGTCTGAAACTCAAGCTGAGATGACTCCAGGGCCTCCCAGGACAGCCTGAGGGCTGTTGGGTTGGACGGCAGAGAATCATAGAATTGTTCGGGTTGGAAAAGACCCTTAAATCCTTGAGTCCAACCAGAAACCTAACACCTCCACAGCCACCTCTAAGCCGTGTCCCTAAGCACCGTGTTCTCAGCGCTGGTGAGACCAGGAGGCCCTGGGAAGCAGAGAATTACTGAATTTTGGTGATTTGGTTTTCACCTTGGCAGTTTCAGATGAGGCTGCCCATCTCCTGAGCTGAAAAATGCACTTTGGGAGGGTGCTGCTTTGGGGTTCGCAGGCTGATGGAGCGCGTCGGTGTGTTTGCGTACGTTGGTTATATATTGGTGACCTTCTTCCCTCTCTGCTCTCAGCCTCTGTGCTGTCCACCCTGAGTTACTGCAGAGTTTTCTGAACAAGGTGAAGCCGAAAGGCCAGCGAGAAGTTACACCTGGTACGAAATGTAGCTGCCGTGCTACGAAATGATGGCCACGGCCGCAGGGGCCGCAGGGAAGGCGTTTGCCTTGATCTCCAGCAGGTCACGCTTACTTCCACACACAAATAGAGAACAAGAATTCAAACCCCACCAAACCAAACCCCCACACTTACAGCTTTAAGGTGGTGCTCTCATTTCGGAGATGCGGGTTGTCCTCCACTGAGGAGGACAGCGTTCACCTCTAATTGGCGCATGCGTAACAGCCACAAGCTTTAAACCGCTGGGCTTGTTCCGTGGGCGATGCCTTCACTTCGCAGTTGATTCAGTCAGGAAAATTCTGACTGACCTTTCAGGCAAAGCTGATCTGCCGGCCTTTAAGGTGAGGGTATTTTAATTTTATTTTTTATTTTGTACCAATACAGCAGTCGGAATTAAGGACAAATGCCCTAAAGTGTGTGACTGAGCCTGTTCAATAAGTGACACATTTTGGGGCATTTGATTTTGTGACCTCTTTTTTTTCCTGTGAGCAAGTTGAACTCCAGCACTTTGCAGGAGCATGATTTTGTGGAGAGAGGACATTGATCTTACTTGGCAGAAAGTAAATGGCTGTTTGTGTTATGGCGCCTGTTCAAGGACTTTCTTTTCTGATTCTGCAGGATGCTCTGCCCTGGAATCCGATCTCGCCGGACTGGTGCATTTTAAGGAGAATGATTCTGACTCTTTCACAACTCCCAAGTGTAAATGTGTAAACGTTTTGCCCAGCACATTATTTCTAACAGGCTGAACTTTCATTGTGTTTTCACGGTTTGGGTTTACGTTTAACTTGAGGCTTTCATAGTTATTCAATTCCTTATAATTTCTGACACCCCAGTAGCCTCACGACTGCCCCAAGATTGCAAAGAAAAAGACAAACGCTCAGCCTCCCTGGCTTTATTTTCTCAAGAGCTTCCTTTCTCTCCCCAGCCTCCAAGCCCCCAAATCTGAGCCCCAGGGAAAAATCGGAAGTTGCTTCCTCAGCCCTGTCAACTCTTGTGCTTTCAGGACGCGCCTAATGATGTTGAGCCCTATATGATTCTTTCACACTTGTCTACTTCAATCGCACAGCGCAAGACAAGCGGTGGCTGTGCCGAGGGAGGGATGAAAGTCCTGCTACGGCAGAAATCTGCAAAGCGTATGTGCTGGGTGCGAAGGAAATTTGGGATCAGATGCAAATCCTGTGTGGGTTTTTTTTTCTCCTGCAGTTTAATATGATTTTTGTCTTGATGCGTAGGAAATCACATCAGGTTTTGGAGGGCCACAGGGAGGGATAAGAGCAAAGAATTATGCTGAGTGTTTCCCATCTGCCTGATGTTATGTAGGTGGGAGGAAATAGCAGGATTTGACCATGGAGGGAAGAGAATTAGTGCTGAAATTGAGTACATAGGTGGCCACGAGCCTCGTGTTTCAGAGATTGACCCTCTCTGCCTTTTTTAACCAATTACGAGACCACTTGTCCTAAGGACACTTTGTGCCTGGAGGCTCCACGTAAAAATACCGGGCTTGCATTAACAGATGAGTGCAGTCCTCCCTCTAACCACTGCATGCAGCCCATCACGTCCCCTGCGTGGCTTCTCATTGAAGATGGATAAAAACGCGGCCGAGGTGAATGTTGGGAGCATCTGCTGTGCGGCATTGCTGGACTGCCCGGGCTCCGTAGCATGAAGTCAGCGCTTTTATCTCTGTGTTTGCTTTTCCGCTTCATCTGTGAGCGCTTTCCTCTACTTGTGCTTTTCTGGTGAGTCACAGAGGAGCAGAGAAACAGGCTAAACACAGATGGAGATCAAATAGCGGAGCCGGCTGCCTCAGTTTCTCTGCAGAGAGCTCTCTTTGCAGATAGCGCTCGGACCATCGTGTGTAGGTTGCAAAGTCATGTGGGGGCAGGGTTTGCTGTTAGATTGATTTTACACACCAGTGACGTGTAGATCAGCTTTAGCTCATGTCTGAACGGCGTGGCTGCCTCTTTTCTAACGATTCTCCATCGTCTCCTCGCTCTGTGTGGGTATTTACGAGCTAATTTTGTCCAGGGCTCTGGTTCTGGTGTGCCAGAACAGTATCTGGAGCCGCGTAGACAAATGCCGTCTTCTCCCCTACAAGAGGAGCTGTAGGTGTGTAGGACAGTGATGGAGATCCCTCCCGTGTCACGTCCTGAGTGACATCCCCGCTCCAGAGGAGCAGCTGGTGAAGGAAAGGGGTGGAAAGAAACTGGGTGGGAAGACAGAAAAAAGAGCTGGGATATTGCAGGTATCATCGAAGGTTTAACTGCTTTATCCTTACTTTCTCGGTTCTCAATCTGTCTAGGTCTTTTTTTTACATAGAACTTGTTTGTGGTGGGATCCCCTGTCAAAAACCTGGGTCCCTGGGGCTCCGCTGGGCTTGACCCTTTCCCTGTACACGTGCAGCTGCAGCACGCCAGGTACTCAGGCTCGGTTTTGTTTTTTTTCTTTTGGAGACTCTTTTGCCAGCAAAGGCTGATGTCAGACCTCTGGGTAGTTAAAAAGCAAATTCAAGCAGCCCGTTGAGGGGAACCTGAGCAAGTGCTGTCACCGGCCAGGTTCCCAGTGAACACTGGCCCTTGCCCAGCAGTCAGACGGGTGATTTACTGTGTGCTTTTCCTCACTGCTATGCAGCAAGCCAGAACTGTTGTGAGGAGGTTTTTAAATTATTTTTATTTTTTCAAAAACCTCATTTTGTTGGATTTGTGAGCTTTCTTTGTGGTTTGCCAAATGACCAGCGTTAAAAATGACGGTCTTTGGCTGTAGGTCTAAAGGTTGTGATAGCGAATCATCATTCCCGCGTCGGAAATGGGGCTTCGTAAGAAGCAGACGTATAAATCAAGGCTGAGCTGATTAAATGTGCTCTTCCGAGGCTTCGCAGTGGGGCTGACGGCATTCAGCTTCTCGGCTGAAGTTCCTGAGGGGTCAGGACGTGTCGGCAGTGAAGGAGAAAAACATGTACTCCGGAACGGTGCTAAAGTGCTGTTTGTCATCTGTGGGGGTAAAGCGGCATCGTGAAGCCCATGGGCAGTCCGGGATGGGTGAGACCAGGGACCCTACTGAACCTCCTGGCCAGGTGACCACGCTCCTGGCTGAAATCAGCACCGGCAAGTCCTCCAGTCGGAGGCGTTTGCGGTCAGCGAGCCGATGCTGTTTCTGACACATCGCTGTGATCTCATGCTGGCACAGGTGATGACGCCCAGCCCGGTCGGTTTGGGAGGGTTGTGCCAGTGTCCGCGGTAGGAGAAGCCTGCTGGACCAGCTGGATGTAGATGTGCGTGTGGTCTGGATCTGACACTGGTTCTTGCCCTCCGGCGTTACCTGGCTTGGCTCTGACCTTCTGTCTGGGGTGGCATCTGCTCTCCTCCAGCTGCGGTTCTCCCCGGGGGCTGCTCAGCACTTGGGGCTCTGCCTTCAGGGCTTCAGACTGCTGCCTCGCTGCAGCAGACTCTCCTACTGCAACTTGGCTAAACACAGGGTTTACTAGCACCTTTGAGTCCAAATGTGTGTCGGTCGCTCTCTTTTGTCTCTGTTGCCGCATTTCTTTTAGCAGTCGCTTTTAGGCGTTGGAAACCGCAAGTGTTCTCCATTCCAAAATGCTCTTTCCAGTTGGATAATGAGAACCAAACAAATCGCTCTACCTCTTGCAGCTGAGAGACCTCCTTTAGAGACCCGTCGGACACGTATTTATGACACCAGGGCAGAAGCCGTGGAACGTGTTTGCAATAACAAGCTGTCCTAAAAGCTTGGCCGAGGGCAGTTCTCCCCAGCCAGGGCCGTGTCCTTACCCTGGGTGGCCGTGGGGCTTCCAAGATGCGTTTAGAGACACGTGTCCATCCCGACATGTTAAAGCAATATTGTGTTAGCTCGTACCTGCGCCGTGCTCTTGATGAGTACGTGCTGCGCCCAACACAAAATCGAGGTAATTCCCCCAGGGACGTTTTCTTTTGTGACTGCTCCAAAATCCCGTTCAAGCGTGTTCAAGGTAGTCACCCGACATCTGCTTGCCTTTTGTTCCATCAGCATTCATTCAGAGGTAAACTTCTAGAGATAACCTTTGCCAGCGCTTCCCTAAATTATCAGGAATACCCAGGGAGCAAGGGGAGGGCTCGGGTGTTTTAACACGATCCGACAGCAGCAGAATGCAGCTGCCACCTGCAGACTGGTGTTTGCAGGGGACCCTGACATTTGGGCCATGCCTAAAAGGTTCTCCGTGAACCATAAAAATTGGGTTCACTGATTACTTATTCTTATTTCAATTTTTTTTTTCCCCTCTTAATCCTTCATCTGCAACAGCTTGATTTTGGGGTTGGGAGGAAGAGAAGCCTTTCATTTCTGTCCCAGCGCAGCTCCCACCGCCGAACTCGAAAGGACGGGGGTTTGCTGCCATAAATTTGGGAAGTTTCGGTGTGAAGAACGAGTTGATGCAGGAGTCTGGGAGGAAAGAAACATATAGGCTTTTTTTTAGGTGGCCCATTTTTTGCAGCTGGTGTCCCTGCTCTTTAGGGGATGGTAGACATGAATTTTTTCTTAAAAAAATGGGAAAACCTCCAAATCATGGAGAGGTTTGGAGTCAAATAACAAAACCCTTCACTTTGCTTTGTTTATCAATATATTATTGGTGGGTTTTTTTATTTTTAACCTTTTATTTCTTACCAGTTGGGTTATATGGTGACAAACTCTTATTATATGTCCATTGTTCTTGATCCCCACAATATGATTTTTTTTTATCATTATTACTTTTTTCCACTGCAAATTAAGCACAAGACATTGTGCTGGGTCACAGTCTCAAGGGGTTAATTCAGCAATTTCCAGCCTGATGGTCTTTTGTCCTGGAATGAAAATGGTTGTCTTAGGTAATGGCTATTTTTATACAACCATTTGTTCACTGAGAACTGGGTTGAGGTCTCCAGTAGCGTATCATTGACTGCTAAAGAGCCATCGTACTAATTCAGAGCGCTTCTGGACTTGGCTACGCTGTTGTTGGAGATGGAAAAGCTGGTCAAGAAAATTACCTCATGTGGTCTTACTAACCCTACTCAAAGTCCCCCCCCCTTTCAATTCTCCTTTTTTTGGTGTGACTCAGGAAATCAGATGCAGCTCTGGGAAGTGATGTTTGGATTGCATGAGGACACTTCTAAGATAATGCAAAGAGCCAACATGATGTGACCCTACACTGCTCCTGGCCAGTCCAGAGACTTCCTAAAGTCATCACTGCCCCCTAAAAAAGCCCCTTGAAGAATCTGAACGTGCTTCTGCATCTTCAGGATGCTCTTGTGCTTCCTACCAGAAAGTCAAATTACACATTAAGTGTTCAAAACGCTTCCCAAGCATTTTTGTGGTTAATCCCCAACCCGGGGGTATTGCCTTTACCTTAGAGAAAAGGAAACCGAGGCGAAGAGACTGGCTGAGTGTCAGAGGCTCATTTACAGTCCTGGTGGTTAACTGCGCAATCAATTCGGTGGACCAAGCTCCTTCTAAATTAAACTATTAAAAAGCTAATAGTGAAGATACTGAAGCAAGCCGAGATCATAATGCAGAGCGAAAAGTAGAGGGCTGTAAACTATCCGTATGTCTGTCAGTCCACATACAGGGCGTACAATGATTGCTCAGGAATTATTTTATGTAGCTATTTCAAATAAATGCTATTGTTAATTCTTCAGGGCCTCTTTTTTACTAAACCCAGCCAAACCGCTTGGACATTGCCTGGGTGCCGAACTGCCTCCTGGATCCCTGTGCTCTGAAGTTTGTATTAATCAGCGCTCCGCAGTCAGTGTATTGTTGCTTCATTAACCTACTTGTTTTTAAGTATCTGTAAATCACAAAGAGGAGCAGTCCTGCTGCTCGCTGAGAAAGCAGCCCTGTTTGTAGCATCTCTCCTCTCTGAATCACAGTCCTGGTTAGCACTTAGGGATGGGTTGGTTTTTCTTAGCTGTGAAATTTGTGGTGTAGCCTAGAAGGATGGTTCAGATGCGTACACCCAAAATTGCAATTGCTGTTGCTTTTAACATCCAAGCTCCCTGGCGACACTTGGTTCTGGAATACATCTATTCTCCAAGTGTTATTTCCCTGCTCACAACGTCACAGCGAAGGTCTTGTTGTTCAGGAGGTAGATTGTATTTAGCAGGATGCTGTATCCTCCTAAAGAGGCAGGCAATCACCATAAAAATGATTTATTTCATTTTTTTTTTGAAGTGAATCATTGCAGGAGTTGTTAAAGGACATGAAAATGTTACTAATAGAGAGCTCGTTACAGGGTCTATAGGAGGAGAGGAGGTCGGCGTCAGGCTGTACAACCCATCAGTGATTACGTGTTAAGAGTTCTCTGGCTCACAGTGATGTCGTTCAGTGGCCGTGTCCTGTACTGCCGAAGAAGACTTCAAGGGGATGGAAAGGAAGAAGAAAGGCTCATTCCTGCTCTAGATACTGAGGTTCGTACGTGGACAGCTGCAAATCGGTGAACACTTTTAGTGCAGAATTGTCCCGACACTCATCATCTTCCTTCTGAATGTGTCTCACTTCTATGTGGTGGCTTCTGAGCATCCACGTGGACCGTTAGTGTGGGGAGGACATGGGGGCTCAGCCGGTGCCACTGGCACAGCCCCGTGCTGCGCACCCCGATTTGGAGTTGGGAGGAAGCAACTCCTGAGCTGCTTTTGTTTTTCCGTTATTTCTTGGATTTGCAGTGTTCAGGTACCAGGGCGAAGGGGGTGTTTCCTGTTCCGTAGCCTCTATCACGTATTCTGTCGGTGGCTGCCTTTTGTTGGCGGTGTCAGTGCAAGCGCTGCTGAAAACTCCATTGTTTAAACTTTAGCAACTCAGATCTAGGGCAGAAGGCACCTACATGCAATCGAACCCCAAACATGACTCATGTTGGTAATTTGTAACTGCAGGCGCTGAGGATGCGACTTGCTTTCCGTTCAAACACGGGCTATTATGCAACATGAGCTGACAAGTACATTTTTGAGCGTTCTCTCTGTCTACGCATAAGCATCAGTTGTGAAATTTGGCGAGCTTTCTAACAGAGCGATGGTCTCGAGGAGAAACATAGATATTAACAACATTTTTTTAAACGTAACAAAGCATAATTGAACTTCAATAGAATCCGATTACATTTGGTGGGAGTTTCAGAAATCAATTTTTCTTGCAGATTTCAATGGCAGTTGCATTTCTGTGTCTGTATTTTTGTGCCTTGTGGAAAGTACCACGTGCGCTATTGGCGCTGCAGTGCCTGACTTTGGGATGAAGGACTTAGGGGCGTACAAATACGGATGGTTTCAGTAAGGCAAGTGCAATCGTCATTTTTGTTGCATTTCCCAGCCTATCCTACCTGTAAACATACACCTTGGGTTTTAGAGTAATCTCCCCCAACTCCTCAAGCATGTACAACTTTCTCTAGATTAATGTTTAGACCAAATTGATTACATGAGTATGATTTTTCTAGCGTGAAATTTTAAAAATTAATTTATCAGTCTCTTGCCTCGTGCTGCTAAAAGAGACAAAAGTGAATCTGTCTCTTGTATTTAGTTTTATTGTACATAAATATTTTTCCATTTGTGTGAATAAATGCTGGTCTGACTTCATCACCATTTTAAGACGTTCTGCAACGCCAAACACGAAATCTGAGCTGTCCTTTTTAGAAATAGTCCTCAAAACCCTCTGTACTTGTCGTAACCCATTCGTACAGCTGGGTGGATGGATGCACCCAAAGCTTTCAGCTTGCCCTTAGCTGAGCAGAGGCTGCCAAGCCCTGGCAGTGCCGGCACCTTCCATGGACTCAGAGAGGAGCTCAAGCACTAGATGAGCATCCAGAAGCTGGACCTGGCTCCCTGGAGGTTGACACCACCATGGTGAGCATAGACTGGCCTGTTGCTTCTTCCCTGCCAGCGATCCCCGTGGTAGGCTACATTATCATGGAGATGCCAGCACGTGTTACTGGACACGATGGGAAGCCAAGCCCTGGCTTGTGCCCTCCTCTGCCTGGATGTCCTTCTTGCCCCGTTTTGCCCGGTTTTTATCCAAGATCTCCTGGGAAACCCATGCACATGGATCTCCCCAACCATGAGCTGCAGGGAGGAGCAAGAAGGGCTTTGAAAACGTGAACTGAGGCATTTTCTGAGTTCCTGGAGGTGGTTTGTGTTTGCTTCCATGAGAATGGAGAGAGCTTCATTTATGCTTTTTACAGGGCGGAACGACCCCGATGCCGGAGTCTGTTCTGACTTAATGGCCCCGCTTTCCGTGCGCCCAGCTCAAACCACGTGTTGCCGAGCCCCAGAGGAAGCCCTGAAGTAGTTAGGGGGTTGTGCACTGGCAAAGCGATTGATTCGTAAAACGGTCATTAACTTATGGTTAATGCCTCAGAGGGCTTGTAACGATTTCTACATTGCACGTTGCGACTTAAACAAGCAGCATCCCCCGCACCCCGAGCCCTGTTGAACTGGGGACAAAGCGCAGTTAACGCTTGGGCTGTTCAGCACGGGCTGCTTGCGCGGAGACGCTGCCGACTCCTCTGCTCTGCCGCACCAGCCCCTTGGAGGCAGAGCAAAACCCCTGCGCCGAGAAGCTGCCAGGCACCGGGGCTTCTGTGGTAGATCTGCCTTTCGGGAGGCTGAGTCGCCAAAGAGGTGACGGCTCATCGTTAGCCAGTTTGGTCACATATGTAACGGTGGTGAGTGATGTTTGATCAAGCGAAGCCCAAGGTAAGCCGTGGAGAACCACACTGGAAAGCGTGCTTTGTTAGCGCAAAACAGAGAGGTGGCTCCCCGGAACCCAACGCAAACGTCTCATAGCTCCGGTTTCATCCTCATCTCGTGAAATGTGCGGAGCTTAAGTGGAAGCAGCTGCCTCCTGCACAGAGGAAGGGAGGCAGACCCCCCCTCTCCGTCCCCCCCAGCCCCTGCGCTCAATTAGCTGCTGTTTTGCCTCGGAGTGCTGCATTATGACCACTCCTACTGTCAGAGACATTAGTAAATACGCAGCACAGTAATGAATCGGTAAATAGAGCGCGGGGCTAACGAACGTCCTCAGCTCAGGAATGCAGTGGGTAGATATTAACCAGGTGTTTGGGGGGAGGAAAAGGGAAAAAAAAAACCAAAAAAACCCAACATCTCCAGGCTGGGTTTTATAATTAGGGCACATGGTGTAACTCTTTTGTTTTGCAGAAGCCAGCTTTATTAATTGATGTAGAAGGTTGCTGTGTGCTATTCATTGTTTGATTAAAATGCCTGTATAAATAATTAGGCCTCTTCTGTTTGTTTTATTTTTTGCACCCAATTTACATTTCCGTACAGAATGAAAATGAATTAGCAAATGCATTTATTTTCCAGATTTTTTTGAACCCGAAGCTGTTCCCCTCCGGTCACCAACCGCTGCAGTAATGCCGTGACCTTTGCGCCGCGCTATTTCAGACCTCAGGAACTCCGTTCTCTTTGGAGACGCCGTGGTCCTCCTCCCTCCTTTGTGTGTGTGCTGCGGGGCAGCTGCGGGTGGGCTCGGAGTCCCTCCGGAACACACAAATAAACGCGTATATTCAGCCACTCCCGGCAGCATCAGGTCAGCTCTGTGTCTGGCGGTGTTTTGCTGAAGAGAGGAGGTTTCAGGCAGGAATTTGTGTCCATCTACTTTCAGGGCTGTAGAAGCAGGTGAAAATGCCGCTGGTTTGTGCAGCAGCTGGAGAAACCGCTGTAGGTCTGGAACCGGGGCTGGGAAGGACCCTTTTGAAAGGGCCGGGAGCTGCGTTATTGTTAGATCAGGGGCTGCCTTTCCCTGCTAACATACAAAAAATCCGCCAGTCTGCAGTACCTGCGGTGTGGTCGGCAAGGCAGGAGGACAACTTTATCCTGGGATGAAATCGCTTTGAGTTGCAGAGCGGTACAGTGGTTTCTGCGCATCGTTTGCCTTTTGCAGCGCAAAACTTGGGCATTGTTATTCCCTCATAGCTCCCTGGACTGTGGTGGGCAGCTGCAGGCTTCCCTGGCCCCTCTGGAGCCAAGCAAAGCTGGAGGCTGTGGAGAGCATGGAGGGGAGATGGCTCACACGACGCGCCTTCACATCGGCTCTCCTCTTGGTTCATCTGCACACAGAGCAGTTCAGGTAGAAAATGAGAAGAACTTAGTTTTTCACGTGGTTCTTTCCCCCCTCCATCTCTCCCTGCCCAGCAGGTTGTGTGAACTGTCCCAGGGTGTAGGAAAAGGGTGTCAAAGGAGCTTTTCTTTGGCAGGACGCGGAAGGTCCTCCCTCCTGGCTGGGCTCGGCCAGGAGCTCGTGCTTCCTGAAGTTTTTTCAGGCGTGGATCGATTGGTGAGCACAGTTTAACAGCAGCTGCAACAACAACAAGAGAAAGAACTCGCTCTGTGTGGCTGATCTCTGGGGAGAAGTGGAGAATTTGTCGCCATAATAAGAGAGACTCAGTTAGGAGTAAGTACCTCTCTCTGGGAAATGACGGAGCAGGGGCTCTCTGGTTACAGTAGTCAAGTGCTACCCTTCATCTCTTAGCTCTCCAGCCAGTGCATCCTGCACTGTTACCTTCTCACTTCGTTGGTAACGGTGGTGGCATCTCTGTGATTGCCCCCATACGAAGAACATTACGGAGCCTGAGCCTCCTGCCTGGAGGTCTGCGGCGCCAGCGACACTTAATATGACAGTGAGTCACTTGGCAATCGCGCCGCTGTGATTTACGCCACTGTTTTGCGCCCTGCCTCTGCGGGGGGAGCGGGTTGATCGGTGGCTGGAGTCTTTCCTCGTCCTTTTCAGTCCTTCTCCTCATCCTCCTTGCCTCATCCACCCTTCTCTGGTTTGTTTTGTCCTCTGTGGGGTGGGATGTTGTCTGACGTGAACGCCACCGTGGCTGGCAGCCCTGTGACTGTGCCTGGGAGAGGTGACAACTCAGGCCTTCTGCCAGCGAGGGTGGATTTTGACTAAAAAAAGAGCTTGTTGAGTTGATGGGTGATTGCCCGTGGTCTAGAATTGTACTATGCACCAAAAAAAAAAAAAAAAAAAAAAAAAAAGGAGAAACCATCTCGTAGAGTGTTGGCTGAGTTTTGCACATCTCTCCCATGCTCTAAGAGATACTGCAGTATTTCTTTCCTCGCTCATTGCTACAAACGTGCGTTTCTTTGCTTGACTTTGCTAACTGCTGACTGAGAAGTCCTTGGAGGGGTCTGCTGGTGAGGTCTTAGTCAGGCTGTGAGCTGCAGAGGGGCACGGTGGGACCCTGCTGGGAGCCAGGGTTGGGAGCTGACTTCACACTGAGGCGAAAGACTGGCAAAATTCCAACAGTTGTAACAATTACTTATCAAAATCACTTTTCCCCATCGCTTGCATAAAACCAGCGGCAGGGAGTCAGCCCCGCAGCCTGGCTCTGGCACAGGCCAGCCGAAGGGCTGGGGAAGGGTGTATACCGTCACGCTGTGTCGTCGGGTCAGGCTGGGAGGACTGGAAGCTGTTCTCAAAAACTTCCCAAATAAATAACTTTGGCAAAAACTTCCTTATTCGGGCTCTCGCTGAGAGGGAGATCACCTGGAAAATGGGAGTAAAACACTGCTGTTGCAAGTTGACAGCAAGGAAACATATATCTGTTTAAAAGAAAAATAATGGTATTTTTTGCAGTGTCTTTAAACAGTCTGAAGTGTAAAAGTTGAAGCTGTCCAGATCATTATTTTCCCTCGAGAATGCCTTTCAGTCTACTTTGTGCTGTAAGCAATGATCACTTTGCCGTAGCACAGTGGTGTGGCACTAGGTTCCAGGCCACTGGAGTACGTAGGATAATTACCCCACTTTCAGACCAAATTACACTTTTCCTGCCTATATCTGAAAATATTCCAATATCATCTGCAGAAAAAGCAGATGATGGAGGCTTGCTGTGTTGGAGGTAGAGCATGGGTATTTTTCATCAAATGTTTCATGTGGCGTCGTAGGAAAATGCAAAGAATTGAGGAAGAAGCCTGGGGAACCGAACAGCGCGTTTCAGTCCTGGTCTGTGCTGCTTTTAGAAGCTTCCGAGGCTGCCACCATACCAGGTTTTTTTTCTCCGCTCTCTAATCCAATCCATTGACATCAGAGAGGGCAAACTCCAGAGAAATTCAAACCCAGAGCTACGCCGTGCAGCTCGGAGCCATCTCTGACACATCCGCTGTGTCTAATGGGTGGCAGATCTCTGGGCTGGGCACGTGCGATGCAGCTCAGTAGGAAATTGTAGGGGTAAAGAGTTGGAGTTGCTTGGAAGGATGCTCGTTAATTTTATTCCTTGTCATTTCAGACACGGTTCTCTAATAGTCTTTATGATCTTTAGCCATGCATCAATCCGGCTCCGCTGAGTCTCACACCACTGCTCTTCCACCACTGTAGTGCAAGGTTTCTGTGCATTCCAATTGGAAATAAATTTCTTTATTACACATTCTTTGACCTTGGCATGTTCGTAACCCCTGCGATTGTTAGAGGGGGAAAAGGAGGACTTCTGGGAGTAATTGCCTTGTTTGCTCTGTATCTCTGAAGCATTGATACCTGCAGTTCTGTGCTGAGATAATTAAATCTTAGAATCTCGATTGCACCAGAGAATCTCTCTGTTTCTGCAGGCAACGTTTCGTTTTTTTTCTGTAGGTATAAAAGTGCATTTCCCATTTGCAAACTCTCTGCAGTGACTTCTGGAAAACGGTTGTGCTGAATGTCCAGCTGGAGCTGCTTTGCTTTGAGACAGGAGTTCCGTGAAATAGATGCTCAAATCACCTTTAAAAATAATCACACGAAAACATGTGCTCAAGAGAGTAGTCAGGAATCAGGTGGTGCTTCTTGGTATCCATAGTGAAAACAATTTTAGAAGCCACCACTCTCATAAATACTGCATTTCTGGGATAGCTCTTCTTGTATTCTCTATTGCCAAGTGCATTGGCATGAAAGCAGCTTTCCTCAAGAATTAATCCGTGCCTGCTGTCTTTTCCCGATGGGGTGACAAGCGCTGCTGTAAGCGGAGCTGGTGAAGCTCCATGAGAAATTCAGGGGAAAAAAAAAATATTAAGAACTCAAAAGAAAATGTTCAGATATTGTTAAAAAATCTGATCAGACAAACCAGCCTCTTCCCACGGCAGCTTACGTTGTGTCGGGTGGAAGCGGCTGCGCAGCCCCAGCCCAGCGCTCCGCGCTCCTCCTGCCGCACGCCGGAGCGCTCCGTCTGGAGAGCATCCCTGCACAGCTCTGCTCTGGCTCGGGGCCTGGCTTCTCTTTGGTGGCTTTGCTGGCAGTCGCGAGCGGGAGAGGGATGGAGCCACTGGCCGGAGTCACCTTCCTCCCGACTGAGCTTGCACAAAGGTCTTTTTTTTCTTTTTTTTTTTCTTTTGCCCCCAGTGTAAGAGTAGCTTTCCACAGGAGCCAGTACTTTTTGTTTTAAATGTGTTTTCTCGCCTCTCTCCTTTCCCTACGGACGCAGTAGGAGATTCTTTCAGTGTAATCAAAGTTATTTCAACATCTTGTTTTCTAGCACCTCCAATTTGTACAGGGAGACTTGGTTGTGCTGTGCAGAATATCTAGAAAAAGAAAATAGCAGCGGAAGGGTTTTCGTTCGCAGCCGGGGTAGCCTCGTTGTCCTTGCTGTCAGGCTGTGGGCCGTGTTCGCGGGGAGGCACGAGCCCGTCTGTGGGTGAGAAGCCGGCCTCGGGAGACAAGGGCTTGCTGGTGGCGTGCGTGGTGTCAGCCGCAGTCTGGCTGTGAGCCCTCCACGGCGCGACTCAGCGAGCGGGCGAGAGCGTCGTGGAGGGACGCCTGGCTGCTTCGTGGGTACCCAGGGGGAAGGGGCAGCGGAGATCACGGGGCTGGTCACAGAAAGCCCCTGCAACACCCTCCCTTACACAGGCGGAGGGTGTTGTGCTCTCCTGAAATAACGCTGGAAAGAAGCTCGGGAATGATGTGTCTCGGGGAGAGGACTTCTCCAGCGCTAACGTTTCAGGTGTAACCTTTGGGCCTGGACATCGTTCTGTGGAGGTGAAGCACGAGGCCGGGAGCTGTTCAGAGCGGCCCTGGGACCCTCTGAGCTATGGCCGGCCATGGCTGGGGTAAGGAGGTGGCGTCTCAGTGGCAGGGGAAAGGCTGTGCTGTCGCATCAAGAGCTGACAGAGCCCCAGCGCGTGCTGCTGGGGGCTCGGTTTGTGAGCGGTGCGTGGGCAAGCAGGGGAATAACGCTTCAGGTTCCCATGACCTTTCAACTTCGTTCTGGGTGCAGCGCGGGAAGGAATTAGGGCCTTAGTGGAGAGACGAATTTGAGAGGCGCGCGGTAGCGGAACACAGGGTGGGCAGGATACCTGGCAGAAAAGAGAGCGAAGGGTGCGGGTTTGCTTTCCCGGAGACTGCCAAAGTCCCGGCTGGTGAAGATACTCGTTACGAATCCAGAGGGCCGAAGGCTCTTCCAAATGAGCTCGGCTGAAAGAGCCTGCCTGGGCTTTGGACCTGGAGGAGATGTCAGGGAGCTGCAGCGCTAATTGCATCGCTTACCTGCGTAGCGTGGGCTGCAGAGATTGGTGCAGTTTAACCAGGCTCACCTAACCCGAAAACCCCTTACGCTCAGCATAGCAACCTCTTACCCACGATCATCTCACGTGGCGGTACCTGCCCAGCAAAGGTAATACTGACCTAGTCTCATCTCGGCATGAAGTTCACAGCAGCCGAAGGATTAATGGAGGAACCTGCCCTCCGAAGGCTCCCCCTGGATTTTCCTGCCGACAACAGTGCTTGGTTCTTGCTGGCTCTGTTTTAACGTTCGGTGATGCTTTAGTAGAATTTCAATGTTTTTAGCTGCACGGTATCACAGTACGGCTACCCCAGTGCTGCCCAGTTCCATAAGGACTCTCTGCTCTTCTCTCCCCTGCGTACATGGAGTTTCCAGCGATGCTCCTTGCAGGCTGCGTGGCAGGGCAGCGCTCCAGCCAGGCATGCTGCAGGGAGCGGCGAGGCAGGGCTCAGTTGGCCGTGCTGTATCGGGTACTAAACGCTTTCCTCCGGGAAGCTTTCACAGCTTTGCATCTGCGGTGATTGACATATCTGTGTCTGCTTTATTGCAACTTCTGGGCCGCGTTTACCAGAGGAGAACACTGTTCCCCTTAAATTTGAAGGTGTGAAACAAGCTGCTTGGCTCAGGCTTGCTGTAAATCTGGCCTCTGCAAGCAACATTGACATTTTCACATTGTAAAAGCTTGCCATCCCTCCTCGTAGTGTTTCGGGGAGGGAAGAATCGACTAAAAAGTTTGTGTTCTTGTGAGCTGCCAGAGGGACTGCAGCATTGGAGCTGCTGAAGGTGGACCCCGGAGCGTTGCGGTCGTGTGAGGCTGGGAGGAATCCTACAGATGAAAAGGCAGTTCCATGGAAAACTGCAAAAGGACCTAAAACGTGTTTGATGCTGTTCCCCTGCCTGAGTAAATAGGATATCAGGAGCTGGAGACACTCGCTGCCAGATTTTCAGTCGGTGCTAGAAGGGAGCCATCGCGTTTGCTGAGGGATGTTCAAACCTCCCTTTGTCATGATAATGAGCAGAGCCTGGGCAGCACACACTGCCAGCCACTGCAGTGGTTTTCTCTTGTTCTCGTTCAGACTGTTTGGAGGAAGAGAGCAGAGACAGGCTGCGGAACGTGCAGTTGACCCAGTCTGAAGCACATCAATAAGCTATAAACACCGCGTTGTGCCGTCGCCGGGAGAGATCCCTTAGATGACCTGTCTTGCAGATTTCTCTTTTATGGTTTAACCTTTTGTTGAAGTTCCTAGGAATACAAAAAAGGGAAATAGCCAAGAGAGAAATCAAGGGGCGTTGCATGGTGTGGGACTGAGCGTCGGGGGCCACGGGCTCCACAGCCG
The DNA here is from genome assembly GCA_009769605.1 of Bucorvus abyssinicus. NCBI lineage: Eukaryota > Metazoa > Chordata > Aves > Bucerotiformes > Bucorvidae > Bucorvus > Bucorvus abyssinicus. Next base: position 2,186,570 of record CM020039.1, on the reverse strand, counting down.
TCTGCAGCGCGGCTCAGTCCCAGACCCTGGCGCTCGTTCGCAGGTTGGATGAGGTAGTTGTGTCTGCCATCCTTCAGGAAGGAGAAATAGATCTCACGCTATCGCTGCTCCTGACTGCAGAAACGCCCACCAAGGAGAGCCTGGCAGTGCCGTTTGCTGATGGGAAGGTGTTGCCTAGATGAGAACTGCTGCTGGTGCAGAGAGGGGAGGACCGCAGGTGGCTTTGGTGGGGGGGGTCTTTCTACCAAGTTGGGTGGTTCGATTCTGCGTTGGTTTTTTCCCTGCTCGCCAGTCTGAAAGACTCTTCTTTAAAGAAACCACCACAGTTTAGTCCTTCAGATAACAACCTGCGAGACGGGGCACAGCTACCAAGTGTCAGCGTGACTTTAATGACAGCAGTCGTTAAAAGATGCTGTAGGCTTGGTCTGGCTTAATGTCATTTTGTAATTATCTCCTTTCAATACACCATCGACTTGGGTTAGTCGGTCTGCCGTGTGGCGAGTGGAAGAGGAGCACTGTGTTGGTGTTGAATGTTCCCCCATACAAAGGCTTAATCTGATCTGGCAGGATCTCCTTGGGCAAAGTCTGATTGACTTGAAGACAACGTTTGCTCGGGAAAGGTCCGTGGCACTGGCAGGGAGCTGTAAGAGCCGTTTAGGTTATTTAAAGCAGCATCACTTAGACATGGTGATAAATGGCTGAAATGCATCAACTTCCATTACCTCTTCATGCATGTCGAACACATTTATTTTCTTTCCCCCTTTTTGGCTGCCTTCGTGGTGTTCATTACCATTAGAGACCCGCCGCCGCTCGGGGAGAACAAGTGAGGAGAGGACTGAGCCCTTCAGTTTGGATTTGGTTTTGTTGTAAGGTACTTCTGTGAAAGTCCACAAAAGGATTTTCTATCGGTCTGTAAAAGAAGAGGAGAAGCAGACGTCAGAGCTCAGAAATAGAAGTTCCCAGCCCCACTCCGGTTGGTTTGCGGTTATCTGAGCTGTAATTTATTAAGAATTTTTCCAGGCTAGTCTGTTCTCTTGCACTGGCACGTTTACCACATCCCTCGAGATTAACTGTGCGTCCTAATAGGGCGAGAGGATTTTCATCTCAAGTTTTCTTTTTTAGTAATTTCATTCCATTTTTCCTGCTAATAACCCCCCATGCTGGTTTTTCGCTTGATGTTTACACCTTTCAAACACATATAGATCTATATCTTGTCCTACTAAGCTGTGCTCTTGCTTAGACCTGGACGTATTCAAATTTTTTGATCCTTCCTTAGAATTTTTTTCCTTCAAACCCTTGACGATTTTTGTTGTTTTCTTTGTACTCTGTTCAATTTGTCAATGTCTTCCTGGTAATGAGGTGTCCAGAAGTGAATACATTATTCCATTTATGGATTAATTACATCTGTAGAGAGAGGAGACTGTAACATCCTGCGATGTGATTCTGTGTTTTCTGTCTCTGAAACTAAATTTGTCTTTTTAGCTGCCGCATCCTTCTGCACTTCCCTCTCGAGCTGCTTGTCCTCTGCCTCTCCAGGTCCTCTCTCATTCCCAACATCTTCTCCTTGGAGCACAGCAGGGGTTTGGTGATAAATCTCTTCAGTACCAGCTTTATTTGTTCCAAACAGAAAAATCTTTGTATGGTTTTCCCACCTTCTCTCAGATCTGGCAGGTTTGGGAGGGGCTCCTGAAGAGGACAGGGCAATTTCTTCTTTGAAGGATGTTGACAAGGTGCTCCTGGGAGGAGACAGGCACCTTTCTTAGTTTAAGATGTCCCAAGCAGTACTTTCTCCCTATGTATTTATGTTTCCTGTCAAGCCTTGCCGTGCATTTCCGTGCATAGGAGGTGAAATCTAATAGTTCTTTCCTCTTCCAGATCGTTCACAAAGCTGTTCGGCTGCAGTCTAACACAGAGCCATGGGATACCGTGGCAGCTTCCTCCGGCTCCTTTGTTTTGCGAGTCTTTCATCCGCTTTTAGCTGTGTAAACACACGGAGGTTCGAATCGAGGTGAATCTACTTGGGGGGTGATTTGTGTCTGGTGGAGGGGAGCGCCCGGGCAGGGTCCTGGGGCTCTGGGGGCGCTTCGCCTCTGGCCTCGGCGGGGAAAAGTCTCTTCAGTCGGCCCCGAGTCCTGCAGACACCAAATCCCAATCCCTTCTGAAGTGGGGAGCACTGAGGCTGCTCGGAGTTGTGCAGGACGGTTGCTTTTAAGTTCAGGACTGACCCTCCAAAATTCTACCGTAATTCACGTGGCGTTTCCTTTCTTCTTTCGTTAAAGAAATCAGCTGTGCTAACAAACGCCCCGTGCGTAACAAGCGGGGCTCTCTGCACATCTGTCCGTCTCGCAGCTCGCGGGGCTGCTCTCTGCAGCAGAAACTTCTTCCTTCATGGTTTTTTCCGTTCTTTTGCTGGGAATAGAAGTGAATTGCGTCCATCCGCGGAAGTGATTTCCGCAATTAGGTATTAGATTCATGTTTTGAAGGAATTTGCTACATTTTCCTTTCGAAAAAAAAATCCTTCGCAAATAACAAGACTTGATTTCAGTGGTTAATTGCACAGATTGAGTGATTTGGCACATGTCTGCAGTTTCCAGATACTCCCTTTTTCTCTCCTTCGGTGGGAGCTATTTTTATAAACTCGCCATCACTCTCCGATAGCGCAGGCATCTTTTCTTAATTTACTTTGGAGGACAAATTTAATAAAGGAATTCCCCTTCCTCGCCATATTTGAATGATTCTTTTTATCTTTCATTAATTCCCTGACTTCTTCTTAACCAGGTCTTCATTTGTATGTTTATAAATAAGTCCTCCCTCGTCCCTTAATCCTTTTGTCCAGCATTAGCTCATACTGTATTTTATCGGTAACGTTTAATTGACTCTGTAGGAATTAAATGTCCACGTGGTACTTGCGTGGCTGCTCTCATCCTTGTTCTTAGGACTCCAGCTCTCACAAAGACAGACTGAATGCTTAAACGCTTAGGGCTTGGGGGGTTCTTGGCTTGCAGAGTTCGGGGTTGGTGGGTTTTTTAGGTCTGGTCTTGTTTTAGCAATGTTCCGTTACTCGTGGCATTCCTCTGAAGTTGCCAACTGGCGCGTTTTCAGCACAGGTGGGATTTATGGCATCTCCTTCACTGGCTTCACGCATGCTTGGAGGTGCCTGATCTGGAAAGACACTGAGGAAGTCTTACAGAAACGGAGCTGAAGTTTCCTCTCTGGTTTGACATTGCAAAGGAAGCAAAGAGCCTGATTTACCTGGATGGACATAGTTTGTGGCCACTGGTCCCAAATTTTAGGAAGCTCGTTATGAAAAGATAATTGAACTCTAACAGTTGTAATGCAAAATTATATCCCAGGGAAATTCAGGGTGACTTGGAACTGTCCTCAGTCACTTAAAATCCTCTGCAAAGCATTGGTCTGGGAATTTTTTTTTTTTTTTTTCACTTCTCATTATTTTTCAATCCACCTTTGGATTTGCAGCAAAGGGCTCCAGCCTCTTCCCGTTGATTTTTCAGTGCTGATAACACAATAATTTAGTCAACCTGATCTTCCCTGTTGAATTCCAGCTTATTGGCATTATAATTAATTTTGACACGTAACACCACCCCTCCAACTTTCACTCCCAGATCTATTAATGTGTAATGATGAAAAGGATGCTTTATGCATAATGTTGTTTGGGAGTTACAGATCTTACATCCTCGCCGTCTCAGAGTAAAGAGTATTAATGCGGTAACTCCTGCAAGGTGCCGCTTGCTGGCTACTGAAAATGATCTGAAGTTTCTTAGTCTGTGTTGTCAACTTGATCTTAGTCTAAACGGGGAAGTTAGTGATGTATTTTATTAAAAGTATTTGAGTTCGGGGCCTTCTCGCTGTACTTTCTAATTATAAAATACCGGACTGCATTACATCACAGCCAGCCTCACTGCTTCACAGTATTTATAGGACTGCAGCCTCTTCGGCTCGGTTTTCAGCAACTTGTCAATTCTGATGAAGGCCATGAGTGGCCAAAAAACCCACCCCCCAAAAAAACCCCCCTGCATGCATTTTTTACAAAGGCCATTAGCGATTACATCACTGGCATGTAGTTAGATTTCATTTTCCTTCTGTACTTAGTAAAACTCCAGAATGAATGAATGCCCACGAGGAATTAAGCTATAAAGGCTCCGGCGGAGGAAGTACGTTAAAAGCAATTAGCAGAAATTTAACAAAGTAGATGAAAATCAAATCTCAGCACTCCCAGAATTTCCGACCCTGCGCTCTGTGGTCCCGGTGGTGGCATTTCCAGGAGGAAAATGTGGGGAAGGGGGAACTGCACTGCCAATGGCACACAGGGCTTTGCCCCGGTTCCTGGGTGTTGGGAGCGGGAGGTGCTGGAGCATGTCCAGAGAAGGGCAACGAAGCTGGAGCAGGGGCTGGAGCACAAATGCACTGAGGAGCGGCTGAGGGACCTGGGGGGCTTTAGCCTGGAGAAAAGGAGGCTTTTGGGTCTCGACAGCTCCCTGACAGGAGGTTGGAGTGAGGGGGGTGTAGGTCTCTTCTCCCCAGGAACAAGCGACGGTACAAGAGGAAACGGCCTCAAGCTGCCCCCGGGGAGGCTGAGGTTGGCCCTGAGGAACAAGCTTTGGTGGGCACCCAGCGCCCAGCCAGGGTCAACCCAGCTCAGCACGCCGGTGCTCCTTGTTTTTCCTGCAAACTTTGGCACTGAGAAATCATTTTCAAAACGATTCAAAATGTTCTCTGCAGCCGAGACGTGATTATTTTCCTGGCAGACGGCGGGGTGCTGAGCCGGGCTGGGAGCTGGGGCTGCTGAGCAGCCTTTCTCCCCAAACTCCTGTGTTGGTGAGTTTAACGTAAAGGTGTCAGGTGTCTCTGAAGAGAAAGTAAGAGAATGCCAAAGGTAAAACTAAACAAAAGGGCAGACACAAAAAGGCTGTAAATGACGAGGAAATTGCAGACAAATAGACAATAGAAGAAAGTTTAAGTAGCAATTTGTTCTCCTTTGCACAAGGAAATGCACTTCATTTAAAAAAAAAAAAATCTTTCAGGAAGCTGCAGCTCTAAATACAGAACTAAATATACCCTGGAAAAACCAAAAGTGGTTCTTGTGCAGCCGCTCCGCACGTGCGCACAGGAAAACAAAAGTGAACAGTGATTGACAGAGTTAATCTGCTCTTAATAAATGTTTTATTTAAATATTAATATTTCTCATTTGCATAACTTTTTGGCTTGAATCTGTCTCTCAGTACAGCTCCTTTTTCCTGGGTCCTCCTCGGTGAGCAGTGGTGGGCCGGGACCTCAGGGGTGTCCGGGCTCTGAGGTGACCAGTGGCTCCCAGAAGGGATCGCTCCCGCAAGCGCAGAAGCTGGGACAGCCGTCGAGCTTTCAGTGGGAGTTCATTTTCTCCTTGAAATAAGAGCCCACCATTTTTCTTATAACTTTTTTTGGGATAAAAGCAACAGGACTAAAAGCTTGCGAGGTAAGAGTTACTGCTGCATGTTGGAGGTTCTTGATGATGATGATGGCGAGGGTGAGAGATGGGTGCACGTTGAGGCAGCTTTTCCAAAGCTTTTCTCACCATTTTTCAGGGAAAAAAGGAGGAGAGACTTTTTATTTTGCTGGTTGTACCAGTGTTTTCTTCCAGTTATTAAATTCTGGGACTGGACTGGAAGCCCTAGCTGGAGCCGAGGCAGTTCCTCCCTGTCCCGTGGTGGCACACCTACTGTCTCCCTAGGACTGGCTGCTCGAAGCATCGTGAGTTACCTCAGCACCAGCAGAACTCCACTTGCTGGGTGAGGTGAAATGCCCATCAAAACTGCAGCTTTGGGGGATTTGGAGGGTGGTGCTAATACAGGGATGTTTGTATTTGCTTCACATGCCAGCTGGAGAAGAAGGAATTTCTTCCCCTTCTCACTCCCCAGCTAAGCCACACCAGGACAGGTCCTGCACTCCTGGGGATGGGCTGCGGTGGCACGTGCCGTTCACAGGCAGAGCTGGCGAAGCTGCTGTGCTTGGGAGACCTGTTCCTGCAGAGCCTGGTGCTCTCCTTCTCCAGGGGGCCTGAGCCAGCAGAGCCTTCATGGTGCTGCTTTGGCCAGCCAAGGAGAAAGGAGGGTTTGTCCACATAGGTAAGGAGGTTGTTCTTCTCTGGTGAGCACCCCCTGCAGGGCTGGGGCCAGCTCGGGGCTCCTCAGCACAGCAGAGACAGGGAGCTGCTGGAGAGGGGCCAGAGGAGCCCCAGGAATGACCCGAGGGTGGAACCCCTCTGCTGGGAGGAGAGGGGAGAGAGCTGGGGGGGTTCACCTGGAGAGGAGAAGGCTCCAGGGAGACCTTAGTGCAGCCTGTCAGTGCTTCAAGGGGGCTGTTCTCGCAGACAGGGAGGGGCTGTTCATCAGGGGCTGTTGGGACAGGACAAGGGGTGATGGGTTCAACTGACAGAGGAGATTCAGACCAGAGAGAAGGAAGGAATTGTTGATGCTGAGGGTGGTCAGACCCTGGCCCAGGTTGCCCAGAGGGGTGGGAGCAGCCCCATCCCTGGCACCGTCCCAGGTCAGGTTGGCCCTTGGGGCTCTGAGCACCCTGCTCTGGCTGCAGATGTCCCTGCTCCCTGCAGGGGGTTGGGCTGGAGGACCTTGAAAGGTCCCTTCAACCCAAACCAGTCTATGAGTCACGATGCAAAGCCACCAGTGCCTGACGCTTACCTCTGCAGCCTCTGCGGTGGAGGCTTCGAGTGCATGCCAAAATAAAAGAGTATGGGTTGGTGAGTGAAGAACTTCAGCCCCTTTTGTTTCAGACATCGGGGAGTCATTGTCTCGGGTCTGGCCTTTCCAGTTTTTGCACCCCAGGGGCAACGCCGCCTCCCCCCCAATGCCTGTGTGCGCCGTTCTCGGTAGGAATTTCTTTAATCTTGCTCTTCTCACAAATACAAAATTTGGGACTACTTGCTCTTCACTGCTCCCAGCTCTAAAAAAATTCACTTGGCTAATGACTGTGACACGAGGGCTTCCTCCCTGCCTCCCACCTCCACGCCTCCAAACCTTCCTAATGGTGTCCCTGGGACAAGTCCTCATCTCCCCATGGGGATTTGTAGAATGGATTTTGCAGAGCTGGGGAGTGCTGATAGACACAAAACATTTCCACGTAGCAGCACAGAGATCTTCTTGATTTAGGTGAGAAACAAATAGCATAAACAAGGATAACTTTTGCGTTAAAAAGAAATCCAGGGAAAACGCCATTATCCTCCCTGTAAAAGAAAACAAATCAAAAAAGCCAACAAACTGCACCTCCTCTGTGGAACTACCTGAGCTCCAACACCCACCATTTCTCAGGTGCCTGTGGAAAGCTTCAGGTGTTCTTTAAAGCTCAGGTCGCTTTTTCAGACGCGGATTAGCGATACGATTTCTGTACCGCTTGTAGGGCACGACGTGAAATTTGTTTAAAAGATCTAATGAGGCCCGGGCTGTCTCCTGGCAGAACACCGCCGTGCGGCGTGGTACGCATCAGCCCCTCTTAAGTACGGTCTGCGTTTTTCTTCAAAAGATGCCGTACCCATCAAAGATTCTTCCTGTAAATGATTCTGAACGTGTGGATTTTGCTTCTTTACAGCCATATCTGCATATTCCGGATATTAAAGGGAATGTGTTATCCTTGAAGGAGATAGTTTGTGTCTTGGAGTGCTTAGGGCATCTGCAGAGCCCATTTGGTTTTGCTCAATTTATCTTATTTTACCCATTTGTGGTTTGTTGTTTAGTTGTTGTTGTTTTTTTTAATGAGGTTTAATGCTAAAAGCGATTTATAGAACTGGAATAATGCAACGCCGAATCCTGAATGACGATGAATGCTTGGAGGAGAAAGGATCTCACGAGGGGTTTGCCCTGAGCAGCCCTTCCACGCCGAGCAGGTCAGCTGGGTGATGCTACCTGAGGAGCTGTGGCCAACCCAGACGCTGCCTTTTCTTCTCCTCCAGATGAAAATCCCGTCTTGTTATTGACGTGAGGATAAAGAGCAGATGCATACAGTAAAATACAGCTTATTAAGCTGTGGTTTTGATTGGTTAATTACTTTCTCTGCGTTAATAGAGGATCAGGGCTGCGACTGTCGTTTTCAGAATTCAGCAGGTTCTTTGCTGCTGCTGTAGAAGTGAGTCAGTACAGTTCCTGCTTTGATTTACAAAATTGGATTTTAATCTCTTTGAAACCATTATGCTAAATCAATTTTAACATAGCAGAGCATGGAGGTACAAAGCCCCTCTTGTTCTCGAGTTGCTAACTCCTTGGATGAGTGAGCACCATATAAACAAGACTTAGGCAGGGTCTGTGTGGAGGAGCTTTGGCAGTGTGGAAATGCAGTTTTGCTCTATTACGACGATTAGCTCCCGCGGAGCGGACAAAGGAAATACAGGTAAAGCTGCTGCTGCTGCTGCTGAGAAAACCGTCCTTTGGTAACGCAGAGAGGAGCGGCTCCAAGCGACGGCCGTGCCTGCGTTGCCGGCTCCTGCTGCGGCGGAGGAGAGGACTCCATCGCGGTATTTGGTTTTTCGGGTTCCCCCCTCCCCGTAGCCCAGCTCCCGAGCTGTCGAGGCGTCAGATGAATCACCCCTCTGATGTTTTGGATTTCTGGCAGCAGTAGCATTTGGGCAATCGTCCAAATGCAGCAGGAGCGCTGAGAGTAATGAATGGGGAGATGGTATGATTTCATACGGAAAGCAGGGCAGGAAGAGTTTTCAGACACACACATGCCTGCAGTTGTCCTTTATCCTCCTCTTCCTTCCCCAAATCCGAGCTGTCTGCTATAGCTTGTAAATCAGTCTTACTGCAGGCTGGGGAGGGGACAAAACCCGCATGAAATACTACATGTATAATACATGTAGATCTGAGCCGCAATATTTCAGACTGCTCAAACCCTCTGAAAAGTCAAGGTTTTTCAGATCCATCCCCCTTGCCTAGTGCCTGCTTTGAGACGCAAAGTGTCCGTCCCGTTTGCAATCCTCGCCCGGTAGCTTCTGCCCCAAACTCCAGGGAAGAAACTCTGGAGTAGATCCTTTATAGGCTTCATAAAGCATTTTAATGAAAAACTTGTAGCTTGAGGTCTCTCGGAAAACGTCACTGACATGTCCTAGCAGCCGCGTCACTGAGCCTGGCCCTGTTGTCATTGGATTTCCTCTTTTTTGGAAGTAACCTGGAAGATTCTAGTCTGGTTTATTCGCTTCTCAAGGGAAAAGGGGCATGTGAGATATTACATTTGTCCAAACGCACTTTTGTAAAACCCCAAAATAAGCATAAAAGTTAATTGCAAAATAACTAGAGTTCTGTAGGAGGATGAAGAGAAGATAAATTTCTTACTCCCTTAAAATCTCCTTTAGGAAAAAAAAAAAGTCTGTTGCAAGATTTGGGCAATTTGCTACATAACAAGTCTCATTGTCTAAAAGCTGAGGATATTAGTGAAACAATGATCCAGAAATGAAGTAGTTGTGTTGTCTGTGTGGGTTAAACCCGCGGCAGGCCTACGTTAGCTCTCACTTTGTACCATGTCAGCGCGCCGTGCCTCTTGAGTTACAGCATGACAGCCCGTGTCTGCTAAAAGCAGAGAGCGTGAGCAAGGAAAGCATCCCCGCGCGCCTTCTCTTCTCTGCTGCCACTGAAATTAAAAGGGACGTTGCATTAATTTTTCTCCTTGTTAACCCTGGCAGCGCCATCATCTTGCGGATGCTTGTGGTGTGTTCAGGGTAGATGAGAAGAAACGGCGTGGTTCGAGGGGCTGGGGAAAGGCCCGCGACGGGTAATGGCAGATGTCAGCATTCAAAACAAGACTAAAGACATGGCGAGGCTGCCGCTCTAAGTTTACGGTGTAGTACAAAGAGCGTAAAACAAGTACAAATAGTATAAAACTGAGAATATGATCCTGACGCATGGAAACATGGCGCTTTTATTTATTTTTCCATAATGTCATTAAACTATCAAGTAGTGCCTCCAGAAGATGGTCTCTTCCACAATGTTGAGTGTCTTCCATCATTGATTTGGATCAGCTAGAGAAGACCCTTCTGCCTCTGGGTTCCCACGGGACAAGACCCCAGGGGTCAGAACTGTGCTCCTGTTGAGCAGGCTGACGACAGGAGAGCTGGCTCGGACCACCCACGTGTGGTTCAGTGGTGATGTTCCTGAAATACACAGCCGGCCTCCTGAAACCCAGCTGGAATGGTTTTCCTTCAGCTCAGCCTCAAGCTGGGTCCTGCCAGCTCTTCCGTATTTGGCTGCGGACCTATCTGTGTGTCTGTGTGTGGCAGTGCAGATGTAAGGCGATGGACTGAGCGGCGTGGGGATGTTATCCTGGGAGAGGTGCTCGGAGCAGGCTGGTCTCCAGGACCAGCCGCAGGAGCCAGGGCACCTGGAAGGAAGTAGAGGAGTAAATTTAAGGGTGGGTGTCATCAGAAAGAAGGACAGGATTGAGGAAAAGAGCCTGGGAGGGGATTTTGCATTAATGAGTGAAATTTGGGTCCGGTCAAACCAGACCGTGGTGGTGCTGGTGGCAAGAGGCCAGCAAGAGCTGGTCTGTTCAGTCGTCCTGTCCGTGGTGTCACACCAGTGTTGCACGTTTCTGGTTCAGTCAGTATTTCTGGTCGTTGGGCTGTTCCTCCCTCTGCACACTCACTTCCGAAGAGCACCGTAGCCGGCATCCTGGGGGCTTCTGCTGTGTTCAAAACGCCTGGTTCTGGTCCCCGTTTGAGGCGAAGTGGCAACCTCCCCTCCCTTCCAAACGGCCTTGGTTTAACTTCAGGTGAGCACGTGAATTCGCTAATAATCTGTGATTATTCCACGCTAATCTCGCCGTTGTAGAGGACGGCTCCCGCTGACATTTGGCGGATGAGATATTAATTATTCTCCTTTACATCGCCTGCCCTTCAGGCCAGATTTCTCAACACCTTTTCGCCTCCGTTTGTTAGCTGGACTGTTCGACACTGATTAGTTCTTTATGCTCGCCTCTCCCGGTGCAGGGAATGGTGTTAAGCATCTCCTGAAAGCGCCCGTTTCTTTTACGGGGAACTGGTTGTACCAGCCGGGTCGCCGCTGCCTGGTTTCTTCGCAGGCGGTGGGATGCGCGATGCCCTTTTTGAGTAGGCAGCCCAGCCCAAATCACAGCGTAAGGCTGGCCCAAAAGCGCCGGGTGACAGGCAGACGGGCGAGGATCGCTGTAGCCTCGCCGTACTGCTGCAGCTGGCATATAAAAAAATATTTCAAATCGCTGCGCTGAACCACTTTGTTAGGAGCCAGGATCCCAAAATAACCACCTTTCAGTTGGTAAAATAAATTATAAAAGTCGTTCAGATCCAAATGTAATGGTTGGGCAAATTAATCCATTGTTGTATTGTTATAGTGCTCTAATCATATTTTTATATATCCCAGGAGCTGGAACTAAGAAGCATTTTGCTGTCATCGCAAACACAATAATAAGAATAGTCTTAACAAAGTGACGTGCACTAAGTTGACTTTCTGCAATACATTTCAGTGGAAATTACAGATGCTTTTTACATTTCATTATCATTAAGGTAAAAATAACTTTCCTGTGTTGAAAACCAGGCCCACTTTATCTGCTTTAATAATTATATTGAGGCTCATTATGGACACCTTGTTTGTAATTCTCGCTTTTCTTATTGAATTCTAAATGTGTTATTACAAAAGTATGTACTTTAACAGATGGAGTATATTATGGCAATGTTTAGTTCCAGTTGATCTTTTCTAAAGAACACGCTGAATGATCTCGGGCTAAATAGAACCGAGGCAACACCTAGCTCGATTTTTCACTACCGGCATTTTTTCAGGCTGCTTGGAGGGGAGCAGAAACCAAGAACTGCTGTTGACTCGAGCAGGGCAGCTGGAAGAGGTGAGATGATGAAGACCTTGTGATGAGGAAGAGGTGTGGAAGCGGCATTGCTGGCAGGGGAGACTTCTCCGAGAAAATATCGTAGTTGATGTCAAGGATGTCTCATTTGCCAGTGGGATATTGCTTTAATGGCGTTCTTTTTTTCCTCTCCAGTTTACATAATGAGATCAAGCTAATTAAACCATGTCTAGCTCTGGGAAAAGATCAAAATGTGAGCTCTTTTTATTTCTTTTTATTAAAACCTTCACCCTGTAATGGAAGATTATAGGAAGCGCTTTGCTACCAGTGCATCTTGCGCATCCCTGAAAAAATCGTAGCTCCTCTTTTTTACCAATACCTCCTTGGTTTTAATTGTTTTTCCTTCTAGCCGGTCATGTTTCAGGAACTCGCAAAAGGTGTGTGCTTGATACGGTTGGGTAGGTTAGGTGGAGGAGTAATAATAAGTAGATGCAGTGAGGTGCGCTATGCAAAAGCCAGTGACAATAAAACCTACTGAGAAGCATCTTTTCCTGTGAAGTTTTGGAGTAGCTGCTTAGACCAGTTTATTCCATGCATTTGTTGTTAGTGGCTGCTGCCATGTAGAGGCTCAGGGATCTCCTTGGACCTCAGAACACTTCTTTGCAGCCTCTCCAAATCTGAAGATATCTTTTCCCATCCAATTTTGCTTTCCTTAAAAAATAAAATGGTGGAGGGGAATGAAAACATAGGGAGTTTTATTGCAGGTCAAATGCAAATAAGGACTCATTGCACTTCAGGTCGTAACGGCGGTTCCAGAGGTTGGAAGGTGTTGTCGCTGGTGACCAGAACACAGCTCTGGGTGCTCTCCTGTAGAGATGCTGCGATTCGGCATTGGCAATCCAGCTGCTGGCGTGTGCCGGGCCGCTTTTCTGTGGTCACAGGTCCATGTTCTTCTGTGCATTTCCGGGTCACGGGTCTGAGTCCTCCCCTGATGCCAATACTAGCGAGCGTGCCTTGGTGGCATCATCATCGTCTTGCCGTTGACTGCATCGATCCCGAGTCTAGATTGCGAGAGGCTTTACAGGCTGATAGTAAGGCAAGGAGCTATTGCCAATATTAATATATAACTGTATTAGATCATGCTAATTATATTTTAAGCTGAAGTGATTTCAGAAGGATGGAGAGGCAGCGAGGGCTCTCCCGTGCCTTCTCCCCCTTGCAGAGGAGGTAAGGTTCAAGTATTATTTTCCTTTCCATCGGGGAGGAACAGCTGTGTCAGGGATGAGAAGTAAGGTTCCACTGATTGAGTTGAATTGCAGAGTGCTTTTTAGGTTGCATTCAAATCACGGCAATTTCACTTCCCTCTGTGACAGAGCAAGGAGCCCTCCACTTTGATGAGCCATGTAGACTTGGGAGAGAAGGGAAGCTTTTGTTTCAGGCACGGCGTGTTTTCCCCACCTGACAGCATGTCAGGGACCCCCTGAGCATGGGGACCGGCTTGTGTCTCTGGTACAATCTTCCCAGCACGGAGCGCTGTGTCGGTAGCTGTGCCGTCTCCTGGGGAATAAATAGGCTGCGTGTGGAAGCAGAGCTTGAACCAAAGCTGGTAGGGTTCGAGACGAGCCTCTCTTCGCCTTGATGGGTTTGAGATGAGACCCTGTAAAGAAACTGTTTTGTGGAGGGTTTTTTTTTCTGTGTAAGATCTTAAAATATATTAGGGTTAATGAAATCAGTGAAATTGGGAAGCGCTGCCTGTGACGGACAGATGGCCAAAAGCACTTGGAAGTACAAACGGTTTTGTAGCAGAAGGAGGGCCGGGATCTGGCTGATGGATGGCGGGCACGGGCCGGTGATGCGGGAGGAGGGAGCGCCCTGAGCTCCCGCCCCGCCGGGGCGATGTCAGTTCGCTCCACCTCAAGGTTCCCTTCCTGCTCTGGCCCCATTGTAAGAAATTCAATCCCTACCTTGGAGACAGCATTGGAGCTCCCAAGTACAAATTCTTCTTTTAAATAAAACAATTTTTGCCATAATTAAACATATATGCGTGCTTTCTTCTCCGGTGCAACTCCAGCAGCTCACTCAACGCACTTAATAATGTTTTTCGCTGTATTTCAGTGGTATGAACGTACATGAAAATTACAGCAAAGGCATCATTTTTTTAACAGCTGTGTTTAGTTGAATAACAGATTTAGAAAGTGCAGACTTTAATTAATCTGTGTTTTCTGCTGGGATTTCAGCACCATCTGATTTACTTTTCATGGCTGAAAAGTGTAATTGTAGTTTTTTCCCTTTAGCTGCAAGTTTATCCTCCCAAGAAATTGATTTGCTTCTCCTTTTTCTTAGAGGAAACTCAATCCCAGACTGATGGCACCTGGTACGTAAGACAGGTACCGCAGGGCCTGCCGCGGGGCAGGGGTGGGGAGCTACGACCCGTCGAACGGCGCGGTTTGCTCGGCTACGCTGCGCTTCCTCCTCCCTGCATCAGCCACGCCGCTCCGCGGGGCAGCGCTGGCAGCGAGCCGTCCGGGTCCCGTGCGGTGTGCTAGGACTGGTGACTGGAAGGTGCTGGTGGGTGTTACTGGAGGAAGCTCCGAGCAGGAGGATTTGCCCTATGTTTAAAGTCATTTTTTTTAGTTGGAATTATGATAAGGAGACTCTCCCTCTCTGCGCTCGCTCTTCATCGTAAAAATGTGTTTGTGCGAGACCGTTGCCATAACTCTTCCGATGTTGCTCCAAAACCCTCTCTGCGGGAGGCGCTGGGTCCTGCCTGGGGTTTACGTGCACGGTGGTGAAACGAAGCCATGGGCTGGGGAACCGGGATGATAAATTGCGGTTTATCATGCGCCGTTGATCACTCATTACTCCGTCTCTGTCGGGATGAACTTGAGCCTCGCAAACACGCAGAGAGCTTCAGCGGCTCTTGTTTGGGGTTATTCTTCCAAAATCAGCCTGCTGTGGAAATGTGTCCTTGTCCCACCCCTGCTTTCGCCCCGGGACGAGGTTCCCTGAGCTCGGCGGTGTGCTTCCAGGAGTGCTTCTTCTCGGCCGGGTTCGGGGGAAGGAAGCGTCGTACGAAACAAGGGCGTTATTTGCATTCTTGGAGGAAATCTGTGTAATTTTAGTTACTGTCAGATGTACTTTCCCCCCGTTTTTATTTTATTAGGTTGGCATGGGTTTCGATGTCTTAAGGGCTCTGTGTGCAAAGCCCACAAGGTCTGAAGAGAAGCAGCACATTTAGATTCAGAGCGTAATCTTAGGATGGCTGCTAATCTGAATACGATAAAAAAAAATCTTGATGGGTTTTAAAACTTATTTTAATTAAGGTTTTTCCTTTCATCTCGCCAAAGCCCTGAATTAGGTCCCTCATTCTCCCACAAATATGAATAGTCCCCGTTGTATATAGACACTCCCGCACGCACGGAGCCTCAGCAGAAGGGCCAAACCCAGATTTAGAAACACGCGCGCCGGAAACGCTGGGGGAATTCAAGCAGGGTTTGTGCAAAGTCAAAAAAGGCCAAACTAACTGTATGGCTGGAGGATGCCTGGATTCCCCCGCGCAGGCTTGGGCTCCCCAGCTTCCTCTGCTGAGGAGTGCGGGACCAGGGCAGCTGCTGCTACCAGCCTGTGGAGCTGTGGGTTCGACACGGCAGTCGGCTGCTCTGCAGTGGCTTGGCCACACGTGCCTTTTTTTGGCCCTGAACACCCTTGGACGGTTTTGCTTTCTTGGTTTTGCTCCTGGAGGGGTGTGGGAGACGATGCTGGATGCAGGGCCCAGGTCTTCCTGGCTGGGAGATGATGCTGTGAGCTGCCCTGGGTGTCTTTGGTTTACAAGACATTCCTGGTGAGATTTCTGCTATACCTGGGATATTCCCATGCACTTTGGCCTTGACAGGATGAGAGGAACCGGCCTCAAGTTGCACCAGGGGAGGTTGAGGTTGTCCCTGAGGAACCATTTCTTGCCCGTTGGGGTCGTGCAGGCGTGTCCCAGGCTGCCCAGGGCAGTGGTGGAGTCCCCATCCATCCCTGGAGGGGTTTCCCAGCCGTGTGGAGGTGGTGCTGAGGGACAGGGGTCAGGGGGGACCTGGCGGTGCTGGGTTAGTGGTTGGACTCAATGATCTAAAGGTCTTTTCCAATACAAACGATTATGTGGTTCAATGATTCTGTGAATTAGTAGTTTTCAACCAGAATTTTTCTAATCGCTCCAGTCTGAAGCTCTCCTGCACTCTCCTTGCTGCACGAGGTTTTTGCTGAAGCATCCCATAAACCCCAGTGAGGACCCCCCAGGCCGTTGGGACCGTGGGTCCCATCCACCGCAGAGCAACCCGGGGCGCAGCCGTGCCTCCGGGCGCGGGCTTATACGTTCCCTTCCTGCGGGTGCATGAGCTCCGAGAGACCATTTGGCGAGGCTGTTGGGTGGGGTGACCCGCTTGCTGCAAAGTTTGGCCCAGGCACGGTGCCAGCCGAAAGCAAGGCTGACAAATAAATCAGAAATCAAAGGAGCCACCTGCACGCCACGGGGAGCTGCTCACCGGGTGGTAAGTGAGCTGTGCCAGCGCTCATCGGCGAGCCTTGTTCTGCAGCCCCGCTTCCCAGCACGCCGGGGGAGGCGGCGAGGGAGGGGGTCGCTCCCTCCCTGGCCTTGCCCAGGGCCCTCGGTAGAGATTTGGAGAGGGTTGCGAGGTGAGACCGTGGCTGCATGGGTGTGCCAGGACACGGCTTCGTTTGGGGGGGAGACGTTGAGGGCGATGGGGCTGGGCTGGAGCATCTTTGGGGATGCTGATGCCGCAGCAGAGGAGAGGGGACAGCCTCGTCGCTGGGTGAAATTCCTTCTGTGAGCGCGGAGCGCTTCTTTCTGCGTGAACCCGTGGGCTGAATCGCCAACAAATAGCCAGGGAGGAAAATTAGGTCTATTTAAGAGCATTTTTATCCTCTGCTGGTTGGTAAGAATGGACCCGGCGAGCGGGAGGGAGGGAGGGAGGCAGGCAGAGGGATGGCGTGATATGCAGATGCCTGTGTCACATGCACACGCACCGGCTGCGCTCCTCGATGTGTTTTCACCCAGCTCAGAGGCTGGCAGCTCGCGATTCGTACTTCAGAGGGCAGATAGTATTTATTTTGGAGAGCGAGAGCGAGCGTGAGCTGTGCGTGCGCCCGTGTGCATGTGCGTAGTAGCTTGTTTTTTATGTCTAAGGCAGACATATTAAATCACACGCCCCCTCCAGCCCCCAGCCGCCCCACGCCTGTCACCCCAGAAGGATCTAGCCCAACAGAGCCAGTTTTAGGTCCCATCAGCCTACAACAGCTGGCAAGGGAAATTCACTCGCCTGCCATTCTTCCGAGGGGGTAACAGGGGGTTCGGAGGAGTCCCTGCCCTCTCCCCAGTGCGCCGGCTGGAAGGGAAGGGGAAACCGGTCTCCAAGGCACGAGCAAGACACGGGGAAAGGAAACTCGTGCTTGCAAAGCCAGGCCAAAAATTGAGGATTTCTACAGCATACAGATGTTACCTCTAGCTATTTGTACCCCCTCCTCAACGGCTATTTATACCGTCTCCTTGCTTTTGCGCTGCTGGCTAGAGAATATTCTTGTACTGGATGTTCTCAGCGGCGCGGGGATGTGCTCCAGCCGCCACCCGACTGCAGAACCGTACGTTTCCAACGCCCTTCCCGAAAGAAGAGGACGATTCGTGGGCTGCACCATGTGCGTTGTTTTTCATTGACTGTAGTGTAAATCGAGAAGCGGCTGTTGGAACGTGGTATTTTTCACGCAGAAAGCGCGGTCGTGAGGGAAGGGGTGAGGCTGAAGCGCTGGAGCGCTCCTCTAAGCGGGGTAGTTAATGCCATTTGTTACTGCAGTGCCTGACGAGCGGCGCGGTGGTACCTTTGTCTCTTCTGAGAAGAGGTGGTGATGTTCACAGGGTGGATTTCAAGTGCTGCTGTCAGAGATGAGGGTGTTTAGCAGCTGTGGTTACGGGTAGCGTCCCTGCCCGCGACGGTGATGACACCTGGGACGTAGCTGCCGCCGTGCCCCATCTTTGTACCGTGACAGTGAGCGGGTTCTTCTTCACTGCCTCCAAGCTGGGGGTGATGCTGTTTCATCTCCATCTATCCTGCGTCGGTCGTACCAGTGTCACGGCTATGAAAGCCGGGTTTGCCCCTCGGCCGCCCGTCGTGGCACTGAAGGGCATCGGGGGTGAATACGCCTGATGAGAAGAGTGTTAATAGGAGCAATCGGTCCACGGAGCTGGAGGAGGAAGCTTGTTGCATCAAGGCTGAGGAGTAAGTTTTTTCCCCATTTCCTGCGTGGTGCAGCCGCTCAGGAGCAGTGTCAGGTTATTTTATTGTTTCCAGGAGCGCCGGGCCCAGCCGCCCTGCTGGAGGTCGCACGCTTGGCTTGCTGCATCATTGATCCAGCCTGCTACAGCCGATCCTTTATTCCTCGTCGGGGTGGACTCAGAAAGCAAACAACCTTTGAACGGTTCGGAGGCTGCAAGCGGCAAAACTAGTGGCTTTTGTCGTGAGGGACGCGGTGTTTGGTGGTCGCCCTGAGAATAATGGGTGAATCCGAGGGCATGTGCTATCCCCCCAAGAGGGTTTGAGAGCGATTTTTGGGAAATAAAGGGGGAAAGGGGAAGGATTGGAGCTTCCCACGCACTGGGTAAAGCGGGGCTGGCTCCTCTGCGGTCGCTGCAGCTACATGGCACTGCTGCGGCTGGCTTTGGAAGCTGAGTGCGGGTTTCCCTGAGTCACACCATAAAGTTCCCAGTTCGGTCGGTCCTGGCCAGCATCGGTGTGCCGAGTTTGTCAGCTCCCTCCTACCGTTTTTGCAGTCGTGGATATTTGCTTATTACAGATCAACGAAAATAACTGCATTGTCTTTCAAAAGCCATCGTGTCCCATTAAAATATCAGCATCATCGCGTAGGAGATTGGTTTTGTTTTTAGAAATGCTGAAGTAATGACTTTCTGCGCGAGGCTTTTCCCCGGAGGAGTCTCCCGGAGCACAGAGCGTGTTTTAGCTCGGTCTCTTGCATTTGATTTTTATGTCCCCGCAGTCGCGCTCTCTTCTTTTACTACCCTTCATTTAGAGGGTGTTTTAGAGCTCCCGTGTCGGACGTGGTGGGTCATCACCACGACGCTGTGGGGCAGAGGGAGGGCTGCTCCTGCGTGGCTCCTGTTTGATGCCAACGTGGATGGGACAGCTTTGATGCCGCTTTTCAAACAGCACGAAATTGGGCGATCGCGCTGCTCCGAGCGAGTGCGTGGAGTTGCCCACCTCCTGCCGTCCAGCTGCGGGAAGCTGCGGTAAGGACGCTACGCGATCACGATTTGGACGGAGAGTTTTTCCTGTCCCAAGCTGAACTTCCCCAAAGCTGCCGACAAGTTCTCTGTGCCTCGGGCTCTTGCTCCCCGTCGGATGCTGCCCGGATCCGCGCAGTGTTTGGAAAGCCTCCGCGCTGCTGTTTCGCGTACTACTGCAGTCGTCCCTTTTGCAGCGCTGATGATGAGACGATGACTTTATTACCATTATTTTGCGCCGAACGAGCCTTCCGACTCCTCCTGAACCTGCGAATGGATTTCTCAACCTCCAGCCGTCCGAGGTGTAAATGAGATGGGAGAGGGGGCTTCGCGTGCATCCCACTCCCCGCCGGCAGCCCGCTCTCTGCCCGCTTCGTTGTTCCCTTCCATCACACGGATTATTATTTTTTTGTGTAAATGCCCACCAAATCTGTGGCTAACTGTTGCTGGTGCTGTTGTTCGCGTCGGGAGGTGCAGCACGAGGGGCAGGGAGCCCCAAATTCCGAACAATCACGATTTACTGTGCGGCTTGGGCAAAGTGCATTTGTTGCCTTGGAAACAAATAGCAGCAGTGAACAACTAAATGAAATTTATGGAATCAACTTCAATAAATCTTGATGATAAATGTGCAAAACCATACAGAATTTGATGAAGACCTACAGTATGCAGATGTGAAGGATGATAGTAAGTTATGTAACTGCTTCGGCTCCGATTTTGGGCGGCCACCGTCGTGTTCCTCTAATACGGGCTTTTGGCGTTGTTTCTGAGGAAGCTGTCTGTTCCTTTTCATAGATATAGCATTTAATTTTAATTTCCAGGGTATCTTTTAGTTTAATTGGCGTGCTGGATGATTACAGTGAGTTGTTTTGTCTTCCGCAAATCCTGATTCAGATCTAACTTCAGGATAAAAATAAAATTGAGAAGGGTGGCAATCCGAGGGAGCAGAAAGTGCCGTGTCGCACGCCTCCAAGAAGGGTGCAACATTTCACAAATTAATTAAAGCATTTATGTAGGACATCGCCCTAATTCCTTCTGCCAGCCTTTGTGTTTCGCCAGGCGGGGACAGGGTAGGGATGGTGTGGTTACAGTATAGCTCGGCGGCAGGTTTTTCTCTCGTGTGGAAAGGTCTCTGTATTTACCTGGGCGTAGGGACAGGGTGGGGTTTAGTATCACAACAAGTGATATTTTCTAAAATGGATATTTTTTGTGTCTGCAGATCAATAGAGTGTTCAGGAATATCAGTGGAGACTATGTTGTAACCCTTTAACACAGCCCTTAATGCAATTTCATGTCTTGCCATTAGTTCCCTTCCCTCTTCTCCTTACAGGGTCTGATTGTCACGATTTCCTGCCGGGTCGGGAAGCAGCGAGAATCTTTGTTTCATCCATTCGTGGGGCGTTGGGCCCCAGCTTCACACTTCGGCTGCAGTCGAGCCAGGGGTTGCCCAGGGCAATATTGGTCCCTACCTGCCTGCATCAGTGAGCTGGGGGGTCCCATGGCTGGGACCCAAGGCCGAGCCTGCTCTGATGGGCAGGGGTCTGGACACCATCAGCTTTAAGACATTGCCTGCCTGTATCTTAAGCCAGGGTCTCGGCAGAGGCGTCTTGCCCGCTGTGCCTACCTGGTGCTTTGGTTGTGATGAATAGGGGAGGTCTACCAGATGGACTGGTCCTGTCTTAACCTCGGCCCTCCCTTCTCTTCTAACCCTTTCATCTTCTTGGCTTACTCCTGGAGTAAGAGATTGCTTCTGAGAATAGACTTCAGGTTAGTGCTGTCCTGGACTATCAGCATGTAAAAAACCCCAAGTCGTAACGCGGGATCCTGCTCCTGCCTCAGCGCGTGGTTTGCTGCGTCATTTCAGATGCAGCAGTTTTCCTTTGTTCCTTGGATCTACCCAGATCCAGAGCCAAGCCCTTAAGTACCTTCCAGCCCACAAAGTCAGCGCTTCACCACGTCAGCCGTAATATGTCGCACGGATCTAGACAATCCCTGCGCACGGCAAGTATCCGGCCAGCACATCGCCCCAGGTCTGCGCCGGTACCCTAGGTGGCGAAGCGGCTCCGCAGAACCTCTTGAACTCTGCAGAACTCGGCTTGCTCGGAGCTCAGGATGTGGAAGGCTGTAAACCCGAAGAGCTTCCTCCAGCACCCGGCGCACGTGCGGTGGTTTCTAAGCTGCACTCTGATGTTTACAGAGCACTGGAGCTCTTCGCATTAACATACAACTGTATAAGACAGGTTGAACTCCATTAGGAGCTAAATTTAGTGACTCGCTAACTTCTTTTTGATATGTTTTTATAATTTCATTGTATTATGACACTTGGTTTTAAATTTGCATGAGTAAATGAGCCTCTCACTAAGTCAGGTAAAAAGATTTTTCACTTATCTACCATGAAATAAGACATTTAAAAACTAGTGAGAGTAGAAGGCAATGTATCCTTGACGTATGTAGTTTACTTTTTTTTCAGCTGTGCTGACTGATCATTGCCAACCGGTAATGGTACAATAAAGCTGTTTGTACCGCTTTAACAGGCTAAATAACGAAGACATTTGTAATTAATTTAGTATTTTGGAGGGAACCATATTTGTTTGAAAATATAGATTTACATTTAATTACATTCACAGTCTGAAGGGTCAGATGCAGCGGGTGAAAACTGGCCCTTTACAGCTCACCTGCAAGTAGTCAAGTCCCTGGACAGGACTCGCACTAGTGACCAGCTTGAACTGGGATTTCCATAACTCGTTTAATAAGCTTCCTGCAGCATTGCTTAAAAATAGCCGTTCGCTAACACGGGTTTATGGTCTTTTTAATATATGTCTGAACTTTTATTCAGGTTAACCTTGGCAAGACTCGGGTAACTTGGAGATCTGCACTTTAAAGGCATTTTCCCCTTCTTTCCTATCTGAGGACAGTGGGATTTGAGTGGCTATCTAGGGGGAGGCTGGTGTGGCAGTGGGGCAGGAGCATGCCTTTGTTTCGGGTGGGTGATGAGCACAAGGAGATGGCACCGAAGCTCTTTTGGTCCTGACCTGGGCTCTGGTGACGAGCTCACGCGGAGGTGAAAGTCCCTCTGTTCATTACCCAGCTTTTGGCTCTCCCCATCTCTCTCGACGTCACCGTTTTTAATCTGTTTGTATTATTGATTTCCCCCCCGCCCCGTTTCATTAATAGTGACAGATGCTTTTAATTAAAAAGAAAAGACAAAACAAAATCCCGAGTAAAACAAAACGAGAATATTCTAATTTGGCGTGACATTATGAGGCAGAATGGCTCCTGGCATGCAAGGTACGGAAAAGGTCATCTTCCACGGCTACAGCCTTCTGCAACGGTGGAATTAAGTTCAAACTCAGGCTGGTTTTGAAGTCTTAAGTCTCTCCGGGGATTCCTTTCATAACATCTTCGAACTGGATAACACTACAGTAAATGAAATACACTGCACTGGATTAAAGGGTTATTTCCCCTGTGTGTCAAGCTGACACGGAATACCAAACCTCAGGTTGCCTCCGAGTTGTCTCTATCTGCTGATACCCTCCGCTTTACGTAACAGCTCTCAGAGCCGTTGCAGGGAAGTTTGGCGATTATTTATTCGGCTTCGCCGCTTGGCAAATGCGGAACAATTTTATGCAGCAAGGAACCAAAATAAAGCGAGTAAACGGGAAGAAATTAAATGGGCTTAAAAACATGAAGGAATCGATGCAGGGAGGAGCGGAGCTGCCCCTTCAGGTCTGTTACGCTGCTCTCTAATTCATACCAAAATACGAAATACGGATCTCTCTGCACTGCTGCTCGAGCGTTCAGGGCGCAGAGCTTGCAGTAACAACAGGGTGTATCATACCTGCTCCTGGGCTCTTATCTGACCGAACCGACGGTTAGAATTTGTTAAGGATCATTTGCGACGTGGTTTGTTGTAGAACAAATGTTCATTTTGACTTTGAACTTGGTGCGTGCTGTAGCTTGTGCAGGCTGCGTTTAGCACCGGCTACCCAAACCGCTGCCATCTGCACGGGGCCAGGGACCACCGTGGCTGAGCTCCAGAGCACGTCCCTCCATCTCCGCACTGGGGAAAAGATCCGTGGCGTTAACTATTAGAGCATCAGCTCCTCCAGCTCGGTCGTGGAATGCCGCAGCCAGCCGCCCCACTCCCGAGGTGGAGGGTTGGTCCATCCCCCAGCTCGGGACGGCACACTGCGGCAGGTCTACGCTGAACCCACTCTGAAATTGTCCTGGTTCTTCCTTCCCCCCACCGAAACGCTGATTAAAGACCACTCCGAAATTACGGGGAGCCTGTAAAATGCTAACGGTGCAGTAACTTTTCTGACAATGAAAAAGAAGAAAACTATTTCTTCTCTTTTGTCTCTTCCCATTTCATTGCATCCGAGGCGACCCAAGGCTGGCTGGGTCAGGTGGAAAACTGGAGCTGCCTTGTGAAGTGTATCTGTAACATAAAATGCATCCTCCGTGCTCTTGATCCATTTGGATTTGGTGAAAATGAGGCACTGTGCTCCGTGTGCCGGTGTGTCCCTCTGGTTTCTGTTCTCTGTATTGAATCTACCTCCGAATCACTGAGGTTGGAAGAGACCTTTGGGATGATGAAGTCCAACCATTAAATCATGTGCCTCTACGGCTCGGCATCCTCCGGCACAGTGGTTTTCTCTGGATGTACTTATGGATAGCTCTGGAAAAACCACCACCAACTGCTGCACCACTCAACCAAGCCCCCAAACCCTCCCCTGACAGCTCACGGGATCGGCGGGGGCTGCTGCCTGTGCCGCGGGCTCTTCACGAGGATGGGGAGAGGCTGCCTGGCCTCTCCCCAGCCGTGCTCTTGCTCTGCTGGGCTGATTAAGAGTTGCAAACCTGGTCTCCATTAGCTCTTGGGATAAGGTGTGGTGAGGCCGGGACCCGCACGCTGACCTTGGAAGTTATTCCAGCCGGAGCTGCGTGCTGGCCAGGCCTTCTGCTGGCGCGCTCTTCAAGGAGGTCCCTCCACAGGCATCGGGTTCCTCCGTTTCCAAGTGTTATTCACATAGAAACACCCACACACATTAAAACCATGTGGGAAAAGGTAGTTCCAGGTTTCTGCTGTCCGTAAGTAACTCAAAGCAACGGCATTTTTAGATTTATCTGTTCCTGAACAGTCTGGGAGGAGAAGCAAGGGCAGGGGATTTGCAAGCGCGGCTTTTCTGGGTTGTTGGAGGTATCTGCACGCTCCCGCCTCTACGACGGTCTGTGTCTTTCCAGGAGGTCTGAAATCTCTCTGGAAAAGCTGGGCCATATTGAAAACACACTCAGAGCTTTAGCACTTCCTCCAGATTATTTCTTCAAGTGAGTAAAAATATATTTTATAACACTAAAATAAATGCTAATGAGTCTGCCTTGCTTAGGGCTCACAATAGGACGTCTATTGAAGGGCGGCAGCCCCGCGGGGCGTCCAGCGGTGCAGGAGCTGGGTGAGGAGACCTGGCGTTGGGGTTCTGACGCGGTCCTTGGTGTCTTGAGCGGTTTTATTCTCTAGTGCTTTACTTTTACTAAACAGCAGTGAAAAGCTTCCTCGCTTTGTTAAAGCGCCAGTGGTTTATCAAAGGCCACCGGGTGAGTGTGAAATACTGAGCTGGTTATAAAGAGCCCTGTTTAGTGTCACGTTTATACCTCCTCAGCCTTAGCATGTATTTTTATATACTACTTGTGGTGACCTTAGCGCTTTTCCAACCAAATCAGGACAGTCTGCTTGACTCAGGGCTTTACTGGGGTTTTTCCCACTAGCAGGCGTGGCATCTTCGAAGTAATTCTGTAAACACGCTCTTTTGGGGGCGCTTTCGCTGTTTGGGCTGGGGCTCACGGCGCTGGAGCTGCTGGTTACGTACGGAAGATGGGAGAGTCGTCAGGAGAAAAATAATAGCGTGGCAGTCCGTTCCTCTCGTCTTCGTTCTTCTTTTACAGTTAATGACAATGAAATTATGTTGTAAGGGTCTCAACCTGCCGCGTTAAACGGACAGTGACGCGGGGAGGCAAGCGGAGGGGAGGGAGCCCAAGGAGTCAGCGGGGCAGGGCGTCGGCGGGGGAGAGGTGTAGCAGTCAACGGGATGGCAGGAATTCAGCCCTGGCATCGTGTCAAAGGCACGGAGCCCTTCCCCGAGCAGCTGCGTACCCCGTGACTGCGGGGAGCCAAATGGTTTGTTTGTGTGTTTACATGGATGTGTGGGTCTGTGTAGGGGAAAACCACTTAGCAGAAACGCTGCTATTAAAGCAGATGGTGGGAGATTAATGGGGTTTTTAGGGGGGTACGTGATGGTACGGGGACCAAACTATCAATTCCTTCCTGTGCTAGGAGTCCGTTCACCGTTACCGGGTGAATCGCGCCTCCCGAAAGTCTCCCTCCTCCCTCCAAAGCAGTTGAGCTGATGCAGTATTTTGGGAAGCAAAGGCTGTTTGTCACATTTTGTCGCTGCGGTTTTGCTGCCCGTCCTCCTCCTCTGCTCGAGCCCTCCGCAGGTGCTCCCGCGTGGTCTCGACCCAGCTGAATTTCCCAGGCAGCCCGGTCTGGGCAGCTGCCTCGTGGCCTGCCTGCCCTCCTGCGAACCAGCGGAAGCCCCTTCGCTGCTGCTCAAATGCTGGTTATTATGCCAGATTTATGCTTTTTTTCCCCTTCCATTTCAGAAATTGCTCTTTTTTTTCCCCCCTGCCGTATCACTGACAGCTGCTTTCTCCCTGACAGTTGTGATATTTGTATGTGTGCATAAAAACAGTAGGAAGCATTTATGTGGGTGTCACTAATTTAATTTAATTTAATCTGATATGTACATATAGAAAGGACTGTTCTGCACTAAAGTGCTTCTCTTTATTTTGCAGTCTCCATCATCATCAAATACAACTCCTTTCATTCTCCTCTTCCATTCACCTACCCAAAGACCAAATCTGGAAATAGTAACCAAAAGAGAAGCCCACGTCACACACAAAGCAGGGAAAGGTTGAAATAATTGAAGGGTAAGTAATGTTTTTTTGCCCTTTTCCTAACTTGAAGCTTCACGTGTAAAGCTGCAAGAGTAAGCGCGAGGCTGTCTCAAGAAGCTGTTAGGCATATACCCAGCTGCTTTATGCGCAAAGTGGCAAAAAAGGACCGAAATGCTGATCTGGTGATGAAAGAAAGGTGTAGCAGCACCTTTTGCAGGTGCCAAAGCGCCCAGAGGGGCAGCGCGCTGGGAGCTGTGGGTGTTGGTACTATTTCTTCTCGCGCTGGTTCGATCTGCGCTCCTGCCTGGGTGAGGTGGTGGTTCTGCACAGCCGCGGTGGCCTGAGCTTTGCGTGGGTTGGACTGGTCTGAAAGAGCTTTCCAGTTGAGAAGGAGCTGGGAGTTCAGCCTCTCCTGCTACTGCAGAGCTCTTTTGTCATCTCCTCCTCTTTTTCCACTTCGAACATTACTCAGCTACGGCAGCGAGCGATGGGTGAGCTGTTTGCGTGGTGCAGGATGTTTTGGCTTGCTGTTGCCTTCTGCAGTCCCCTTGGTTTTGTGGGCTCCGCGAGCTTTTCCTGGAGAGCGACCTGGCAGTGCCTGCTCCCGGGTTTTCCGAAGGAAAGCGCTGCTGGGGGCTGGAGGAGGGACAGACCCGAATGGCGGAGCGAGGAGGGCCTCTCGGTGGAAGCGTTTGCCTTAAGGCTTGTCTTTCGCTGCGAGGGTGGCGAATAAGATAGGAGGAGACAGAAAATCAGCTTTTGTGAAATTCAGCACCCTGGCTGAAGCATTAGTAATCTCCAAATGCTAGGGAATGCGTTTCCCCACCCTGGGCCCGGATCCGTGCCTGCATGCATTGCATTTCCACGCGTGTTCCTTCGGCGACGGACAGGATATGCGTTCGCTCACATCCAAGAACTCAGCTCGAAACATCTGGGCTTTCTGGTTTATTGCTGCCTTTTTTTTTTTTTTTACCCCTGCAATGTTTGTTCATGCAAAATTCATATCTGGGAAGGGCATCTTAAATCCCTGCTTCTGAGTCAAAAAGGGAAAGTATGGAAGTGAAAAGAGAGATTGTATCATTTAAAAAATATGATTCATGAATTAATCCTCGTCTGCTACACCATCTGTGGTGTGTGTTTCAATACAAAAATCCTGGTTTTCTATCTGTCTCTTTAAAAAGCTTTCTCCTCGCTGGCTGCCTGAGTCCTCTGCAGCGCTCGTGGGGAATTAGCTCCTCGGTGGGGAGAGAGTGGTGATTTTTATTTGCAGCCTGGGCAGGGGGCCCCAACCTGTGTCCAAGCCATGGGTTATCGAGGGGAAGGCAGAGGCCCGTTCTCTGGGGGTGTGCCAGCAATCTGGGTAATGCCATGGGCTGGACTTGCAGGCAAAGCCCCTGTGTGACCGCTTTTTGCCCTGGAAGCGTGGCTGGGTCTCCTGCTGACATGGCGAGGATGGTGTGAGGGATGGGCAGAAGTTGCAGGCAGCTTGTTCTGGACAGGAGTGAAAAATAAGTGGTTGTTTCTAGAAGTGTTTTCGTCCCTGGTGCTCTGGAAGGTACAGGATTGAGGTAGTCCCCATCCTCTGTTCCCCAGTAAGGTTTTCATCATCTCTTTGTAGGTACAGAGAAAAGGGGGCTGCCCGTCGTTACCCCAAAGAGGAGCTGCTGCACTCTGTGCCCTCATGAGAAACAGGGGTGAGGGGCACCGGTGGTTTTGGGCGGTGACCGGAGAAGGGTCCCCTTCTCCTAATTCGATTCCTGGAATAGTTCTCCAGCTTTTTACAGGGAACAACTTTCCTTTTTAAACATATTCCTCAGGTTCCTAGTCCTTAAGCAGCACACGTGGTTTGCTGCTGGAGGCAGACCCCAGACGGGCGAGCCTTCCTCCTCTTTCCCAGACAGGGTTTTGGCACTTGCACCCCTCTCCTGGACCCGGGCATTTCGCTGCCTGGGATTGCCCCGCCACTTTTCTCCTCTGCTTCACGAGGGACGCCGGTAAAAGCTTGAGTGCTGTTCTCTTTGTTCTGGAGGAGGATCCCGAGGTGCTGGTGGGTGGCTGTTGCCCTTGCCCACAGCTCATGGTGGCCTCAGCCCACGGCACGGTGATGCACCGGCGTGGCCACAGCCTCTTCTCTGCGGGTGTCACTAATGTACTGTAAGTACCGCGCCGGTGAGCTCCCAGGCACTGATAACGCTGATAGATGGAGGTTATCCAGGAACTCAGTACCGATGGTGAAATATTGCAGGTTTATTGCCTTTCCATTCATTTTGTTTTCACGCCTTTCTGCCTTCCTGACTCATTGCCGTTCGGCCTCTGCTTGCAATTTCTATTTGCTGCGGTAACACCCGCTGGACAAGACGAGAGCGTTGCAGAGCACTGATGCTTGCAACTGCTTCTGGAGCTTTTTTATTTTTTTTAATGGAGCATCTAAAGCCCGGACGGGTGGCAGAGAGCAGGACGTTCGCGATGCCTTTTGCCAGAAGCATGAATGAAGTATGAAAATGAAGGAGGAGCAGAAGAAACGCCTCTTGCGTCGTGTACAGCAGGCGGGCGTGAGGAGCTGGGCTGCCAGGACCTGCTGCCATCCCGGTGCCCAACACAGGCTCTGTCCCCAAAGGCCTCGCTGCTGAGACTGGCTGCCGAGGCAGGCTCGGTGCTGGCGGATGCGCTGCCCCGTTCCCAGCTGCCGAGGCCGTTTAGGCTCTTGCGTGGTGGTCCCTGAGAAACGTTTTCCCTTTCCCCTCCATTACCACAAATCCTCTTCTTCCAGCTCACTGGGGAACCCCTGGACGTGCGGGCGCTTCAGGGTGTGAAAAGTAAACTCCACAAACACCGAATAACCCACCACTACCGTAAAGAGCTGCGTCTCAAGGGGAAATAATGTCAGCGGTGGTTCGGCCAGCGTTTAACCCAAACCACATGAGGCTGAATTTAATCCTTCTGCGTGGAAAATACTCGCGGGAATGCAGCCTGGGACCGGTACCCGGCTTTCTGTGCAGCTCACCCACCCAGACGCATCTTGTCTTCTGTGGCTTTTGCTAGTGATCCCGGCTAGTTTCTCGTATGCCTTTACAATATTTTTTGGTTTTGCATCCATAATTGTTTCAATAATTGGTTTTTTTTAATATCTGAGTTTCTAAGCGTGTTTGCCATTCTTTGCCCGCTCCATGCTATGGTCTGGGATGCAGAGGTTGTTTCCTGGGGTCTGTTCTCCAAACCTCCACCTCTGCTGGGTGTGTGCTGCTCCCTCCCATGCCAGCTGACAATGGCTGTTGCACAGGCAAACACATTACCACGGTGTCTCCATAAAATGAGGGTGACAGACTTTGTACCTTGAGATGGTCTTACGCTTCCTCACGCAGCCAGCAGTAGCGTTTTGCAAAAAACTTTCAGATGCCATAGAAGCTTTTATGCTAAAAAAAAACCCCCCACAATAAAACCAATTTGAAGGGACCTTCAAAGCTCACCAGCCCAACCCCCTGCAGGGAGCAGGGACATCTGCACCCACAGCAGGGTGCTCAGAGCCCCAAGGGCCAACCTGACCTGGGATGGTGCCAGGGATGGGGCTGCTCCCACCCCTCTGGGCAACCTCCTCACCTCCTCACCACCCTCAGCGTAAACAATTTCTCCCTTCTCTCTGGTCTGAATCTCCTCTGTCAGTCTAACCCACCACCCCTTGTCCTGTCCCAACAGCCCCTGATGAACAGCCCCTCCCCAGCTTTCGGACAGGCCCCCTGAAGCACTGACAGGCTGCACTAAGGTCTCCCTGGAGCCTTCTCCTCTCCAGGTGAACCCCCCCAGCTCTCTCCCCTCTCCTCCCAGCAGAGGGGTTCCACCCTCGGGTCACTGCTGTGGCCTCCTCTGGCCCCTCTCCAGCAGCTCCCTGTCTCTGCTGTGCTGAGGAGCCCCGAGCTGGCCCCAGCCCTGCAGGGGGGTCTCCCCAGAGCAGAGCAGAGGGGCAGGATCCCCTCCCTCGACCACAAGCAGTAAAACAAACAAATTCTACCAGAAATGGGAAAAGAGAAGCAGTCCAAGCATTTTGATAAGCGTATTCCATTAGCCATGGTTTCTACTTTTTATTTTAAGCTCTGATTAAAATGCAACAGCTTTTCTTTAAAGAAAAATCCCGAAATGTTTATGCTCAGCGTAGGCCCTTATTTCCACCGCAGCGTGAGTTTGTAAGCGCGGGGCTCCGGTGGCTTCCCTCCGGCTTCTCCTCCCTCCCTCCACAAGGTCCCCCCTGCCCAGCGAGGGTCCCCGCTCACCCGCGGCTGCGGCTGGGAGGGTGGCGGTGCTCGGCGCTGGGGGACACGTGACGGCAGCCGGTTTCTTGCGGGAAGCTAATGAAGAGCCGAGAAGCATCGATTCACCATCTATTTGTGAGGACCCCAGTGAAACAGCTGTTTGTTTCTCATAAACAATTATGCCAAGACGGAAATTGGCTTGTGTCTGTACGTACTTTTTGGATGGGGAAAATTAAGCAATAATAGCTGGAAAAATAATATGGGCTATGAGATAATAGATGCCTAAGGGACGAAATTAAACAGTATTTTACAGCGAAGGAAGAGGTTTTGGCAATAACTAGTTTGCCTTTGACTTCTTTTTGTTTGCCAGAGGACTGATGCTGTTTTGGAGAGGTTGTCCTGGCATGTGTTTTCCAAACAGACATAGGAAAATAGTAAAGGTCTTTGTTTTTGTCTCCTCATGAGAGGGACGGTGTCAAGGCTGGGGTGCAGCTCACGCCGTCTGCACCGCTGGCGTGTTGGCTGTGACGGGGACACCAGGGCGTGCTTTGAGAAACGCTGCCAGAGTTGTCTGAAACGCCATAGGGAGCCCAAAAAGCTCAGGAAGGGGAGGTGGCCCCTCTGGCACCCCGACAGGGTCCCAGCAGAGCTCGTTCACGACGTGTCTGTGTGCTGGTGGCACGTGGCTTTGCTCTGCTGCAGAAGCCCCTCTCCAGTAATGCAGCACCAGTGGGATTTGGTTTTGTTCTGCCCTCCCTCCTCTACGTGCTTTTCCAGAACTGCTCCGTGAGCCCCTTGCCAAGGGGGTCCTTTGGAAATGCTGTTTTCTCCGTTTCAGGTGGCTGGTACCAACATCTCCTTCGACTCCTTGGCAGTGCTGGGTTAACAGCTGGGCTCGATGATCTTAAAGGTCTTTTCCAACCTAAACAATTCTCTGATTCCATGACTTGCGCATTGGGGCTATGAGGAGTCGGTCAGACAAATGCCTGGTTGCCTCCTGGTGCTGACAGCAAAGAGCCCCGCGAGCGCCAGGCTTGCTCTCTGCTGCCAGTCCCCAGGGCTGCCTGGGCACCATCAGGGCCTTGGGTCCTCTTCACTACACGGGAAATAAGAGCACAGTTCAAACTGAGCTGCAAACCCTAATCCCACCTTCCCGTGGATGGATCTGGGTGCAGCAGGTCGAGATCGAGGTCTTTGGCCCAGGCTCATCCCTGCTATCAGCTTTTAACCTCACAAACCTCGGGGAAAGCCTCCCCGCCAGCTGGGAGAATTTCCGAGGTGCCTGCAGGGCTCGGGGGAGCGTCCCGGGGTGCAAGGTGCCGTCCCCATTAGCTGAAGTGGGACTCGGGGGTGCTCAGCACCTCTGCAAATGAGGCCAAACTGTCTAGTGCATTGAAAATGAAATCATTAAGTCGCTGTTGCATTAAGACTGTTTTTATTCATGGAGTGTAATGTGATTCATTTGCCCTTTTGCTCTCATGTTGAGAAGACAGTCATCTCGTATGCATCGCTGGCTGCAGGGAGAGCCGCACTTATTTATTTATTTTTAATTCTGCGCGCGTGTGTGTGAGGGAGGGAGCAGACATTTTCATCAAGTGCAGAGCGGTCACAGAGTTGAGACCTGCCTGTTTTCTCGGTGGTCTCAGAGGCCGGTGCCTGCCGCGCTTCTGCAGCCCTGTTTGTGGGAGCGTTTAGCTCATCTCACCTCTCCTTCTCTAAGGCTCACGGTGACGACCCTTTTTCCTGCTCCAGGCTCCCTGTGCTGGGGCAGTGCTGGAGCACTGTGGGTGAGATACAAGAGCCCTGCACCTCTCCCAGGGCTCAGGCTGGAGGGATGAGGGACACGCTGGTGCTGGTGCATGTTGCTGAGCTCTGGGGGCAACAGCATCCTTTGGCGTCCTGGTGACACTCAATCTCTACCAGTGCCTTGTAGAGGGTTGGGTTAAGCTATTTACTGGAGAACTATAAGTGCCTTGGCACCCACAACATGGGTTACAGGATCTGGACAGGCTGGATCGATGGGCCGGGGCCAGTGGTCTGGGGTTCAACCAGGCCAAGTGCTGGGTCCTGCACTTGGGTCACAACAACCCCCCGCAACGCTCCAGGCTGGGGGAAGAGCGGCTGGAAACTGCGGGGGGAAAAGGACCTGGGGGTGCTGGTCAACAGTGGCTGAAGATGAGCCAGCAGTGTGCCCAGGTGGCCAAGAGGGGCAACGGCATCCTGGCTTGTGTCAGCACTGGTGTGGCCAGCAGGAGCAGGGCAGGGATCGTCCCCCTGGACTGGGCACTGGTGAGGCCACACCTTGAATCCTGTGCCCAGTGTTGGCCCCTCACTGCCAGAAGGACATCGAGGGGCTGGAGCGTGTCCAGAGAAGGGCAACGAAACTGGGGCAGGGTCTGGAGTACAAGTGGGCGGAGGAGCGGCTGAGGGACCTAGAGGGGTTGAGCCTGGAGAAAAGGAGGCTCTGGGGAGACCTTCTGGCTCTCGACAACTCCCTGACAGGAGGTTGGAGCGAGAGGGTCAGTCTCTTCTCCCTGGGAACAAGTGCCAGGACGAGAGGAAACGGCCTCAAGTTGCCCCAGAGGAGGCTGAGGTTGACCCTGAGGAACGATTTCTTCGCTGTTGGGGTTGTCCAGGCCTGTCCCAGGCTGCCCAGGGCAGTGGTGGCATCCCCATCCATCGCTGGAGGGGTTTCCCAGCCGTGTGGAGGTGGTGCTGAGGGACCGGGGTCAGTGGGGACCTGGCAGTGCTGGGGGAACGGGGGGACTCGAGGAGCTGAAAGGGCTTTTCCAACTTAAACGATTCTGTGATGCTTTAACCTTATGGTGACGGATCGTGCTGGTATGTGGTGAGATGCAGAATGGGACCCTGCTCCACTCAATAAATTGATGAAGAAGGTTGTGGGTCCTTGCTGCTGCAGGTCACTCTTTGCAGTTAACTGCAGCCGAGGGGAACCATTCCTCCTTGGAGTTAAAAGAAGAAATGCACCAAGCAAGGGAAGAGTACAGCATACAAAAGAACAGAAAAAAAGAAGTTTTTCAATGTCAGCATGAGGAGCATTAATTAAGACACTAATTCCAAAAGAATGATAATGAGTAAGCCAGCTTGAGTCACTACGTCTTGTTGTGGGACAGGATCGGAGAGGTTCATCTCGGGACAGGATCTGAGAGGTTCATCTCCACATGCTGGATCTCCACCTGCAAAGCAAGAAGGAAGAAATTCCTTTTCAGCCCCGACAATCAGGCCAGCCCTTTTTAAGCACAAAGCTCTGAACTCTGTCTTGCTGTCAGATTCCAAGTGGTTACGACGCACCACGCAGTGACCATCTCAACGTCCTCAGGTGACCCTGGATTTCTAATGCTACAGGGTTATAACACATAAAAAAATTAATAAGGTGTATTTTAGAAGCCAAAGGCAGGAGGAGGAGAGTTAACTCAACTTGTTTCTTTTTTGCCTTGTCCTTTTCTTCCCTTTTTTTTTTCCCCTCTGTTTTTTCCAGGCTGGGAAGCACCAGCTAAGCAGAGCCCAGCTCAGGAGCAGGAACACGGTCCGAGGTGCAGGCGGGCGAGAGGTCATTCTGGAGGAGGGCACAAGCTGAATGCTTGATTTGGTGACTTTCCTCCACCTTATCGATGGGGAGGTGCAAGAAGAATGGGTCAGGTGTGGGTAAAGATAAGGAGAAAGGGTTTTCAGAAAAGCTTGGAGCTGGGAGCTGCTTGGGAAGGGGCGGGTTTTTGCCTCCACCAGTTTGGGTAGACAAAAGAGGAGAGACGACTTGGAAGCGCGGAGGTGAGAATGCCGACCTTCGCCGCTCTTTGTTTTCAACCAAGAAATGCACAAATCGCTGCTGATATTGCTGAGTGGTTTCCTGCTGCTCTGTGGCTTGGTTTGGAGCTGCAGCCGCTCCTCGGCTGGTTCCTGACTTTGCGGCGCGGTAGCACAAAAAGAAGCAAGCGAATCCTCGCCGGCTCAATCGTAATTGTTCCCTACCAATGCCCGCCAGGAGGAATGCTTCCCCAACACCTTCACCTTGCGTCGCGCTTCAGATCCTGGATGGATTTGGAACAGATTAATGCCTTTTGGAGAGTTCTAGAAAGGTCAGAAAGAGAAAAGAGGCTCTAATAGCAGTATAGCAACCAGCTGGTTGCAGAGTTTCATTTTACTGCCATAGTAACACCATGAGCCACAGTGTTAATGCCGTGCCCGCTGAATGCCATCGCCCCTCCTCTTTTTGTCAAGAGACAAGCCCATAAGAAGGTATTTTCTTCCTGAAGAATTTCTAGGAGGCAGTAATAGGCTTTTTGGAGGGGACGGTCCTCGTACCCAGAGATGTAAGGTGGGTAATTTACAAGGCAGCGTGCAAATGCCAAATTGTTAGGCAGAACTGCTGCTGATTTAGAAGGCAGTTAATGCTATAAATGTGCCAAGTGCCAGTAGAGTGTTTCTACAGATGGAATAACTGGAAATATTGGAGACATTCCAAAGGTTTAATCAAATTCAACCAGGGTGGTTTTTTTTTTTTTTTTTTGGTTTTTGTTTTTTTTTTAAACTGCAGAATTCTCTAAGGGACACGAATTGCAATAGTAGGTTATTCCATTGCTTTTAGTACCATGGGGGAGATTTTTGTAGATGAACATAAAGCCCATACTTTCAAGCAAACACGTAAGTGGGTGCACAACTGAGGGCCAGAGCAGCCGTGCTGTGAAAGCCTGTGCTGGTCAAATTTAGAGGGAGCATCATCTTTAGATACCCTGGCGAGATGGTCCTTGGAAGTGGACTGATGGGTTTGCAGTCATGCAGCACGAAGAAAGAGAGGGGAAGGGTTTGTGAAAGTGGCAGCAGCAGTGTCACCGGTCCTGCACCGCTGTTCTGCTGGACCCCAGGCAGGTTTTGGTGGGACTTTGGGCAAGAGCATCCTTTTTGTGGCTCGCCGGGCTGTGCTGGGGCATGCATATGTTTCTGCACAGATGCACATCTTCCTCTAGCCTTGTTGACAGCCTTTCCAAGGCTTCTTATTTAGCCAGACCATATGTGCTTGGGCATGGAGAGGGCACGATGCGGAAAGAGCATCACACTATCCTTGGGCTGCAAACATCAGCAGGAGCAATTCAGAGCAAATTTGGTCTGCAAGGAGATCCCGAAGCTCTTGAGCTTTGCGTCACAGGACACGCATGAGGAGCAAATGCAAGGTTTTTGCTCATTTGTCAAAACCAGGTTCCAGAAGGCCATTTCCCCTTGTTCTATCCCAAAATTAGCTCTCCTTGTCCATTCCCTAAGTATCCGTCCAAAGCATGGATGATGGAGGCAGCCAGGGAAAGAGGACGTTGTGGCGTGTCTCCAGATAGAACTTTGCTGCTGAAGAAGTGATGTGGGACCAAGCTGGGGAAGGGCTTAGAAAGTATTCCATGGGCTTTCCCTTGTCATTGGTACAGAAAATGAAAAGCTCGTCCCCGTTGCTGGTAGCTGGATTTTGTTGGGGGTGAGGTGGCAGGGCCCTGAACCCCAAAGGGTGCAGGCTGCAAGGAAGGGCTGTACCAGGAGCCACGCTGTGACAGCGCCGAAGCTTTTATCCTGCTGGGGTGGTTTTGTGTGACATTTCTTCAACAACAGTTTTTTTTTTTGCAGATGGCTTGATTGGATCCATTAATTGTCATTTATTTATTTTTTTGTGAGGGAAGAAGAGCTTCCTGCTTTTCCTGGAGTGTTTGGTATCGATCCTCTCAGTTCTCTGCTGCTCTTGAGTTGGGGACCGTCTCCCTCCCAGGCACTGCCGTGCTCTCTGCCTCCCTTCTGCGCAGACCCCCGTGTCGCTCTGTGCACTATTTCTCACTGAATAAATTGCTACAAAGCTATTAGCCTCAATGCCACAGTCTGCTGCTCCTGCTTCCCTGCACCCACCTCCACCCCACCATTGATCCAGCCTGCTCTCGGTTTGCTGCAGCCGAGGCTGCCTACCGCCGCTGCGCACAAATTGCTTTAAAATTGAATTGTTTAAAAAGGGTCTATAAACATTCCCTCCCCTTCGTGATACTGTCCATTGCGCCAGCCAGAGCTGGGAGCTTTTACGCGATTTTGCCTGGCTGAAGGATGGGGGGAGATACTTAATTTTTTAATTTTTTAAATTAAAGTCAACACAGAAATTAAAAACTACATGATTATGGGAAGGGGGTCCCTGCAGAAGCTGTGGTCTGTGGATCTGTGTCCTAGATCCTGCTCCAACGACGCGCTGGTGTGCCTCAGCTCCCAGCTGGCTCTTGGCTTTCCGGGAATCGGGGTCCAATCCGTGCTGTGTGCCATCGATACAATTCTCCGGTGCTGGTGCTGCTGCGCTGTGCAGCACTCGCTGGCAGCTTTGTCTCAAGGAGCATCAGGATGATTGTTTTTCTGTTGGCATGGTTGTGGTCTAACTAGAGGCATTTCGGAGCTGTCGCCCATCGCAGTCTTCTTGGAGGTGTTTAACCGTTCTAACGTCCCGGGGTACTGGCAGGTCAGCAGCAGCGTGATATTCGTGATGCCCGGAATTTCGGAGTGCATCACTCTGAAGAACCTGGGGCTTGCAGGAAGGAGGCGAGTGCAGCGCTCACCCACGCAGAGCTGAGGGAGATTTGCTCACCTACGCAGGCATGGGTGCGAAAGCTGCCGTAGATGCCTCTGACCCGGGGCTGCCTGGCCACAGGAGCAGTTGAGCAAGCAACAGTGGAACTCTCTTTGTGTCGTACACATCCATAACTGTTCTCTGTGCGGATGTGAAAAAGCTATTGAAGGTGTTGTGGGAAGAAGGTTTGGAAAGAAAGTTTTAAGTATCACCCTGAGAAAGTGTGTTTGTACAAAAGGTGGTACAGTGCTTCCAACAGCTGGTGATGTTCCTTTGTTTCTCATTCGTCATCTGTCCCTTCCAAACTCCTCTTCACTCCAAAGATTCACACAAGAGCCCTTCTGAAGCAACATTTATCTCGAGTGCTTCTATATCAGGTTTCAGCGATCTTGTCGTAAGATCAACCACACTGAATTGAAGCTCTAAGGGTGGAAGAGTGACACATGCACTCTGTTCCTCTAGTCCTGTTCTTTGGTGTTGCTAAGAGACTGACTCTGGGGTAGGACTTGGTTGGATCTTACTTTGCAAGGTGGCCCATCTCAGAACCTCCCCACCGTGGAGTGGCCTAGTTCAACACGATGATCTGTCTCCAGGAGAAGCCAAGGACCCAGCTAAGCAACTACAGCGGATTTGTCCTGAGTCCCCTGACACCCTCCTAGACAGTTTGCAAATCCCTGTGGACATCTGCCTGAATTCAATCTTCTTCTAGGGTTCATCCTTCCTGCCCTTGCCTGATGGTCCGTGACCTGCAGCCTCTGCTTCTGTACTACCCATTGTGTCTGCTGGGGAATGTCTAGGAGCTGTGTCTTTCCAACTCCTGCAAGCCTACTCCTATGTTACGCTCAGTGTGAACAGCTTCCTCCAGGAATATCTTCTGTGCCTACAGATCCTTCTTAAACTCTTCTCTAATATCTTGTCTGCAAGAAGTGAGGGTGTAAAAGGGCAGTAGACATAGCTGGTGTTAGCAGGTGTTACTGAGTGAGCCTGTGACCTCACCCTTGTCATCTTTATGCCCACGTGGACCTCCTCCCCCATTGTCCGCTGATGGCAAACGCAGTGATGCACAATCATCTGAATTCAGGATTATGTCGCCGTGACATCTGTACGTGGTTCTTCTTTGGGAATACCTTTGGGCATTGGACGTAAAATAATGACAACATGAAGTTTGTGCGGTTGATAGGTATTATATTGAGAACGCTGAAGCTACCCAGAGAACTTAACCCAACTGCAGCAATTTTATTTACAAATTTTTGTTCGGACAGGACCGCCTTTAAGCGCGGACAACAAATTCAGTCTCTGCTTAGGTGTTGACATTTCTGTAGTACTGTCGAGCAGGAGGCTATCGTGCTGCTGATGTCTACGGCAGGCTCAAAACCAGGCTCAGCAGTAAACCACCTATCAGGAAATTCTTGGTTCACTACTGCTCTGGGTTCAGATCTGAGCCAGAGGTGAGGTGCTCCTGTCATCACGTTGTGGTCCCAGCCCTACTTCTCATTATCCAGCTCGCTCTTTGCATCTATTTTTAAATGTTATGACCCCAGGAGTTTTATTTCCCCTCTTCTCCTACGATCAAGAGAAGTAAATTTGCACAGACAATATTGTGTATCCATGTGTTACAGCGCTGACCTTGTGTGCCACAGCTAGACGCCATCCCAAATCTACTTAAGTTTACGTGGTTATGTCATCCTCCCCTTGTTGGAGAGGACATGAAAGGGAATGATACGAGGTACAAGTGGAAACCCACTTGCCTGAGGGGTAACTTGGGCAAATGGAGCACGCCTTGCTGAGGTTTTCAAAGACAGCATCAAAAGGAAAGAGCTGGAATCCCACCATCGCCCAAAATAAGATCATAAACCAGAATCTCCTCTTTTGGGGCAAGTGCCACGAAGAAAAAAGTTTTGAGGTTCTCTGTGAGGTTTTCCTGTTCGAACTTACTCATTTTTCTCTGCATGCTGAAATGATCTTTGGTCCACAGAGAAAAGATGACGTTACAGTCCGTGTTTGCTTTTACCAAGCGCAGTAACTTCAGAACATCCTGTTCTCTTGGTGCTTGTGGCCCTCTTCTGAAAGAGTGAAAGGTCGGTCTGGGTCCTTTGGTTCTCATAAAGTAGTCCCTGACCATTGCTCTCACCTCGTACTTCCCCAAAAACGGCATTGCAGGTCTGGTCCTTCACAGGGACAATGAGGGTCTGTAAATGACGTGTTTTCTTCAGACCAAACAGAACATTTATTTCCAAGGTAAAATAGAAATTATGTAGCAGAACAACCATCTCGTCCAGGCGGATTTTCTTCTTTTCAGCTGGTTGTGGTTGTTCCCCCAGCCTTAGAGCCGACAGTGGGGGTCACTGAGGTGCCCCTGGGGCCAAGTCACCCACCTGGGACCTGCTTCTGCTCTTTGTTCCTCTCCTTCCCCTTCGCACACCATGTAATGCTCGTCCTGCGGCTCTTGGCCAGACAAGGATTTTAGTATTCAGGAAGTTGGGAAGTTTGGCCATCCTTGGTCTAATCAGTTCATTAAGCACAGGGGAGCTCAGATCACAGTTCAAATGGCTGTAATTTGAGTGAGCTTGAGACAATGGGAAAGGATTAAGTAGTAAAATAGTGTCTATTACTTTGGCCAAAAAATAACTATTCAATTTGACTTGAATATTTAATTTTCAGAACGTAAAGGTTAGATATTAATGTGGGCTTGGCAGAGAGTTCATCACTTGTAAGATGCGCTGAGAGTTCTTCACGTGCTGAGATCCATGCTTGAAGTCAAGCACGTCTTTCTGGAAATTCTCCTCTGAACAAATAATTGGCTTCAACAACGAGGTGATGGGTAAGATTTAATTGCTATTATTGTAGGAAGACCTCTTAAATGGTCTTCTGCTCTTAAATGGCCTTCTGTTCTTAAATCCCAGGGGTATCTATAAAATTTTGGAGGTGGCTTTTCTCAGAGAGGGTGACTGCAAGTGTCTGCCTTCTCTTACCCGGACTAACACCTCTGCACGCGCTGAGGGAGATCCATCTCCACGGGCGGCTTCTGTCCCTGCCATGGGAAGCCCCACCCAAATGAGCGTGGTGGAAATGCAGAGACCTGAATACGCAGGGGGTTCAAACCAATGCACTCTGGAGTGAAAGCCTTCGCTTTTCTCTCTCTCTCAGTGACAGATGTTGGAGTCCAGGTGTTGCATGGGCAGCCGTGAGTAGAGGGAAAAAAGAATTCCTTACCTAGGGAAATGGAGTATTTTGTCTTTTTCCCTTTTCGGTACTATGTGCCTGCGTCTATTCCAATAAGGACCAACACCGCTAATTGCAGTCTTTTGGGGGGTTGTAGTAAATGAGAACAAACATTACCAGGCTGAGAAACTTAAAGGGAGTTTGGTCAAAATACTAGTGACAGTTTTAGTCAACACATCTGAGGTTCGGGACTTCCAGGAGTGCTTTTAGTTAGCTTAAACTTGTTGAGCATGGCAAGAATAAAAGGCGGTCGGGGGCTGATTTTTGCATGTGCCGAGGTCACAGTGTGAGGGCGCAGGCTGAAGGCAGAGCTGTCCTGGTAGCGCCGTTCGTCTTCCCGGTGAAAGAAGTCAGGTTCGAGTGTCGCGTAGGTAATGGATCAGAAAGGCGCAGTTTCGACCTTCCTCGCTCGCTGTTGCAGAGACGTCTATGACCTGGCTGGCCGTGATGAGGCTTCGTGTTAGCAGATTCCGGCTGGAACCAGGTCCTTCCCGTGCGAATCACCAGGTCGAGCTC
Source organism: Bucorvus abyssinicus (assembly GCA_009769605.1). Taxonomy (NCBI): domain Eukaryota; kingdom Metazoa; phylum Chordata; class Aves; order Bucerotiformes; family Bucorvidae; genus Bucorvus; species Bucorvus abyssinicus. Next base: position 2,145,919 of record CM020039.1, on the reverse strand, counting down.
TTCCTGCTGCAAGCAGTGATGTCGTGCGGGGGGACGTGCCGAGGTGCCACGCAGCTGTGGCTGCTTTTTCTGGACGGATGAAGTGGTTCCTGTACGGACGTATTTAGGGCTCATAAAGCTTTTGGCTGAGCGTTTGCTGTGCACAGCAAAGGGACAAGGAAGCTCCATAACGCTGACTCCAGACTTCTTTGAAGTCTGGACAGAGGTTGTCTTCACTGGTGCTTTTTTTGTTCTGGCCTATTTCTTCCAGGTCTACCCTTTTTTCTCCTCTAGCCTGAAGGCTTGTGCTTGCTTGGTTCTCATAGTGGACACCTTTAAATCAACCAGAGGACGATGCGTTGAGTTCACCAGCATGTCATCTCTTTCTTCTGCGTTTGTTTCTTTGCTTGCAGACCCTCAGCAGGCAAGGGGTTAACAGCATCCTCATGGTTCTCCCAGTTACCCCATCAGGACTGTTCAAAAATTAGCTTCTCCCCACTTAGAGCACTATAATTAGGATACAGGAGTTGTGGGGAATGATTTCACAAAGTGACTTGGTGTACTCGCCCATGCACCCCAGGGAGCCAGGCAATTATGCATACATAATTCTACTCTTTGAATATTTTCTCTTTCTCTGCATAATTTCTCTCTATTCATCTTTCCAGTGTCCTTCTGAGATAAACTTAGAAGTCTCAGCTTTCAGAATTTAAAAAAAGATCCTGCGCCTGCATGTGCACTATTTGCATTTAAACCAGCAGCCGTTCTCCGGGATGGAGCGCAGGGTGAGGCCGGGGAGGAGGGCGAAGGAGCCCGCCAGTGGATGCAGGAGAAGCCCTTCAATACACCAGCACAAGCACCCTAGCCAGAGAACCGTCGGAAAGAGGCGGTGAGGAGTATTTAATTCTCGAGCTCCAAACTCATTCGTCATTTAGGCTTTGCTAGAGCGAAGCTGCTGCTTTGCCGGGGCAGGTGCTTTGTAAAGGTTTCTTTCCATGGTTAAGACGTGGTCTTAAACCTTGTTCTTCCGCTTCCCGCACGGGGCGGTGGAAGGTCCCTTTAGCTGTCGGCAGTTCTTGGTTTCCTTGGGCCGCAAAGCGTGGCGTGGTGCTCAGTCACCCGCGTGCAATCAGTATTGTAGCCGGAAGCTCGCGGCGTTACTGCACGTTATTGGAAGACTTCAATCTTCGCAGCAAAGACTGAACGTCTTCGTGTTTCGTAATAGCCGCTACGTTTCTAACACCACCCGGAACTGGTGCTCGTCGGGGACGGCGGTTTGGGAGCCGGGATGCCGGCGTGACCGGTGGCACAGGCTGGCGCTGGGCTGTGCCGGACCTTTCCATCGGTTGATGCGCGCCAGGGCTGCGCCCCACGATATTCCGGAGCTGCCCCGTTCAGGTGCAATGCGCTTCTGTTTCTAATATCCTGTCTATGCCAGTCCCAGGGAATTTATAGCAGCGTGATAAGCCAAACCCGAAGTGCCAGCTTATTTCCACTGTCTTCAGAGTCAGTTTATCTTTATAAACTTGCTGTTGACGTGATGCAATTTCTCCCTGCTGCAGTGGAGCTGTGTAGCAGCAAAGTTGTGATAAAAGACAACTTGTTGAAGGGATTCTTTGTCATACTCCTGAATCATCTACAATTCCTTTTTTCCCCGGTGCCACAAGTGTGCTGATGCTTTGCAATGATACTTATGCTTAATGCCTTTTTCTTCACCCCCCCAGCGATGCCCTATTGTACACCCTCATTCATTCTTTCTTTCTTTTCGTTTCTTCTTCTTCTCCTTGGTTTTATCCACCACCTTCTCAAGGCACTGAAGCTGCAACTGCTTTGCTGTGGTCTAAGGAAAAGCTACTGTTCTACTACCCGAAGAAAGCTCATTGTGTGGTGCCATGAAAAAAGGTTTGAACAACACAAGGGAATAAAGGCACCGCATTTCTCTGAAAGTTTTTCTTTTCTTTTCCTTTTTATTTTTTATTTTTTAAGGAATAATACATAAGCTGCTAGGAAAGGGCAGAAATGTCTCCTGCTTCTCTCTAGTCGTGCCTGTGAGGCTGTGGAATTCTAAGGAAACCTGCTTTTTACACAGGAGCTTGAAAGCTCGACCACCCCACCTCCAAACCTTTGCTGTTCTCTGCATTACCCTCATAAGCCTAACAAAAAATCCTAAGATTGTCCCCAAACAGCACAGAATCAAAGCTTACAAGGCAGTAGCGTAATTACTCGCTTTCTTTTTCGGTGCCAGTTTATCGCAATCTTATGTAAGACGCTCAAATACTTTCAAAGAGGCCTTTTTAGCAGCGAGAGCTCAGTTATTCCGCTATCAGCAGAGTTCCTGGAGGCTGGCATCGGTACAAAGGAGCGTTTGGATCCTGGCTGCAGCTCTGCGGACAGGCGGGGACAGGCCCCAGATGTGCTGGATCCAGCATCACTGCTGGACCCCTCCCAGCCGTCAAACCCCCGGTACACGCTGCACCCACCCACACCCCCTCGCTCCTGCGGACGTCCGTCCCTGCCTGGGCGAAAAGGCTTTGAGGCAGCATTTTAACTGTTATTGTTGCTATTCTTGTCCGTGTTGGCAGAACCTCACCCAGCTGCGTGGCTGCTCTCTGGGGTGGTGAGCAGCAATCCACGTGTGTCCGGGGGTCAGTGAGTGAAGTGTTTGGCAGGTGACACTTGTTTGGCACCGGGGCTTTCGCCTGCGTCGGGCATCTTCATCGGCAGCAATTCCCTCCAGCGGGACCGTGCGAACAGCGAGCCTCGTCCTCTGCCGCACGCCCGGCGCTGGGGGGAAAGCGGGGAATGGGGGGGTTTGTCAGCTCTTCCCGTCAGTGCTCAGCACAGCCGTAATGACATCGCGCTGCTTCACTAAAAGGAGTTTAAATTGCAATTCTCTCGTGGCTGCTGATGGGGACTGATTACTGCTGGCACTTTGCTGGGCGTGGACAATGGATATCCACCAGTTCCACCTCCCAGATTTGCTGCTTTTCTGGTGATGTCTTCCCCACTCTGACGGCTTCATACAATGCTGCGGGTTTGGTGCGACTTAAACGCAGAGGAGGGAAGTTCAAACCAAAGAGTTGTTTTAGTGGAAGCTAACAAAGAGGACACATGTTACTGTCACAGCTGTGTCAAACGATGCTCTTCTTAAGCCTGAAGGTGCGCCTAAGCCTACTCATGTTTCCTTGCGAAGTTTTATCCTTATTTCTGTTTGTGCTTTGCTTCCCCAATAAATAGACACGGTGCAAGGGTTAAGAATGATGCTGTCTAGCAAAGACACTTTCCTGGAGTGAAATGAAAATGTTATTGTGTTGTTTCCAGTAATCCCGCAGCCGGTGATCTTTAGTTACTTTAGTAATAACACACAGGAGGAAAGTCACCTTATTTATTGACATCCTCGGTAAACGCAGTGAAGGAAGCGTCAGCTTTAAAGACAGGCGTAGTCTGGTTTGCAAATTAGGAAATGACCGAGAGTGTGGCTTGATCCTGTTGGGGAGGGGAGGTAACGCGGGAGGGCAGGTAAGGCGGGTTCACAGATGGAGCTGCGATCCCTCAGCCCTCTCCGTGAGCTGCCCGCGAAACACCTCTCTCTGCACAGCAGCTGCAGAACCGCCGCTATGATCGAAACCACAGTCATTAATCTCGCTAGGCCACGAAGCAAGCTGAATTTCTGGACTTTCTCCTGCTTTTCCTACTGGATTCTCCAGCAGGACACTGAAACGCCCTCGCGGAGCCGAAACACCTCCACGCTGCATTAGCTCTTCCCAGTGACAAACGGTGTCATGAGAACGGGCCGGAGCGGCGGGAGTCGGGGGGGGCGATGGGAGTGGGCAGAGTGCGTCCTTCCAGCCGCGCCATCCGAGGTCACCCTCTGTCCTCCCCTAGCCCTGCCACCCCGCGGGGAAGCTGCGGGGTGCCCGCTGGCGGAGTTGGTGCTGGCGTGTTTGGGACGCAGGCACCGTGTCCGGGCTGGTGACACGCGTGCGGATCACGTACCCGTGCTGGCCCAGAATTGCCAATCTGGACTCAAAGAAGTACTTTGGATGCTGCATCTTGGCAAGCGAGGGCTGGTGACAGATGCTAACTCTTTGTTTTTCAGTTTTCCCCGGTATAAATACGTTCGGTCTTTTAGAGGTGGTTATTATTAGCACCCTCGTGCAAGTCTTTTCAGGACAAAGTGCCCTCTGCCCAGGAGCGAGCATGGACCTCGGCTTCTCCCTCTGGCTTCTCACCTGGCTCGACCCGGGATCCCCAACTGCCAGCTTTTTGCTGCCTTCAAAACCCTTCTCCTGCTTCTGCCTGCCAGCGCGGATTCCCAGGAGGCTGCAAGGTTTTCATCCAGGCAGATGCTCCCGAACACGACGACGCTGTTCCGATGTTTTGTGTTGCAGCGCTGGCACACGCATGACCCGCACGAGACCCGACTTTCTGGTCACAGACCGACCTCTTCCTCTGCAGCCCGCCTCAGCGCCGGTACGAACGCGCCCACGACACAGCCTGTGTCTCGCAGGTACACCGACACGCGGGGCCGTGTATGCGGCGTAAGGAGTCTTTCAGGACGCGCTTTCATTATCTGAACTTACACGACCTATTTCTGCCATGGAACCTCTCGGTGGTGGGAGGTAGGAGTGCAGTATTTGTTTCAACAACTTGTTTGCTTAACTTTTAACTGGCAGAGTATTTAAATAGAGCATCTCCCTGTGCACGGCTTGTCTATCTAGGCACTTGTTCCCGTTGGTGTTACTCTCCTCCTCCTCCTCACTTTCCCCCGCCTGTGTTGTAGCACCTGTTGTGTTTCGCCACAAATTAGACCTTAAAATTCTCACAGTGGGGATAATTTGCGCCTCTGCGGCTCTGAGCGTTGCAGGGCTGGATCCTGCCCAGGGTCTGCGGGTACCACGAGCAGCAGAGGGGACCCAGCGAGGGGAGGTGGTTGCTTGCAGCTGTTCTTTTAAGCCCAGGCAATGTGAAATACCATCAGCAACATCACAAAGCTGTGGCTTCGGTTCCTCAAATCCCTTTTAGCCGGGTTCCCGGGCTTTAGCCTTCACATTGGCTTTTTGCTTGGAGGCTCTTGCCTGCGATGATGGTGAAACCGCCAGTGCTGCGTCCGCCTCCAACCACGCACTTGTGTTTGGTATAGTCTGGCGTGGAAATCCCACTCTGTCCCCTGGTTTTGAAAAATGCGACGTCAGCGCCTGTTAATAGACGCTCGACACCTCATTGGCCCGGGGCAGCCTCTGCTCCTAGCAGCAGGCAGCGGTTCTGCTGCAGGCAGGGCAAGGCGGGAAGCAGCAAGAGGCAGCGTTTCTCCCCGGGGCTTCCCGCCGACTTTGGGGCGTAGAGGGATAACCTGGAGCGCCGCGAATACCGAGGCTGCCGCACACACCCCCTTTTACCAGAGGACGGATTCGGGAGCGACTGGCCGCAGAGGGGAGTTCGCTTTTCCACCGCATCCCCTGGAATCTGGACACCAGGATATGCCAAAGGCAGTCGAACCAGAGCCCTTTTTGTATCACAATACTCTTTGATTAAGATCATTACAGCAACTGGTAGCAGCGCTACCGTTGAGATCGGGTGGGTATTTCTGTCTCACGGGCTGCAATGCAGTGCTCAAGCTGTCAGCCCAGATGCAATGTAAAAAAAAAAAAAAAAGGAAAAAAAAAGAAAACCAAAAACGGTTTTAAATGGTTTTCCTCCATTGAGCCATTTCAGAGCTGTGTTTTTAACAGATCGATTTTAACGTGCTGCGGAGGATTTGTATGGATGACGCGCATCTACACGTTAAAAGGTTTTTAAGAATATGTGACTTCCAAAAAAAATCTCCCGTCCTTTTTTAGCTTTTCTTTCGTTTGTAGTGCAGGAAAACGCTCCTGCGTGTAAAAGGGGCCTTTGCATAGGGAATTGGTACCAAACACGACTATTGTTTTTGTACTATTTTAAGTCCCAGTTTCATCTGCCATCCAAAACTTTGGTTTTGTTTCGTTTGAACCCCTGTAAAAAGGCGGAAAGAATACACTGCCTGGTAGCCTTGCATTTCCAAGCAAATCAATTTAATGCAACAGTGACATCATGTAGGTAAAGCAGAAAAGGAGCCGTAGCAGCTGAGGAGGCGTAAGGAAGAGCTCGGGGCAAAACACCCACAGACTGGATAAACGGTAAAAGATAAGGAAGGTGGCTAATCCTTACCCGCTCAGAGATTGTAAGACTTGGCTTAAGTCATGCGATTTAAAAAAAAGAAAAGAATTCTTTTATGTGCCTGTTGTTTTTTGAGCCTCTGGGTCATATCTCGGTTCCTATTTTGAAGTCGTTCTTTGCAGTCTGGTGGGCTAGACACATACTTTTGTTTTAGGCGAGACTGTCATGTCATCGCTTGACTCCAGGAGCTCAAACATTTGGAAAACCACCAAACAGTCAGAGCCGATCACACTGGGTGAGCTGGAAGCACTAAATTTAGTAAATTTAGAATCCTTCGCTTCTACAGTGCTGCTAGATTGTTAACTGAGGTGAAAAAAACCTGGAAGTACTTTGGGAGTTTCAAATTGATAGCATCCTTTTAAATCTGAGCTTAAATTCCGTGGCACTTCACCTCCCTCCCACAATCGGATCTAAAGAACAAGAGGAACGGTGTCGCTTTTTTTCCCCATGCTATACAAAGCACACGTGTCAGAGATACATTAATGAAATATTAGCAAATCAGTGCCAGGAAAGGCAACAGCGAGCTAGCAGAGAAATCTGTGCTGGTAGGCAGAGGAGCTACAGCAGTGACCTGGCACGACTGAGCTGGTTCAACCCCGGGATCTGGTTGCTATTGAGAGAAAATATTACTCGCTCAAAGAAAGGAGGACGAAAGCCCTTCAGCACGATGGAGTTGCACCATCTGTGACACCTGCATTCAGTAATGGGCACGGTGGATAATAGGCAAAGAGATTGTACAGCAAAACATGCGTCATTTACCTTGGAATAAAGAGCTTTAATTTCTGAAAGGCTCTCGGCGCATCTTGAAGTAAATGGGACCCAAGGGCATTTGTCACCTGGCAGACTGAGACACGTAACCGGGCTGCTCGCCCCCCGTGTAAATAAATCTTACTGGGGCCGGGGTTTGCGCACGGAAATATCCTGCTTGTCCGTGAGTTAACGGAGCACGGCAGATTCCTGCAGGAAACTGGCTGGATCTGAAGCATCAGTGTGGATGGGTTGTGAAAATCACAACCACGAGCCTTTTTGCCCCAGGGGATGCTGAAAACCTCCCGGTTCCTCCCAGCCCCAGGCAGCACTGCTGTGGTCCATGCGGTGGCGCATCATTGGCTACGGAGAGAAGTAGATTGAGCCGTGGGGCTTTGAGCATCCTCTGCACCACCGCCCTTACCCCAGGAGTTAGAGCAGCCTGTTCGGTGCGTCGCTTCGGGTAGGAGCACAAACTTGTTGTCATGGGTTATTTCCTTGATGCTAGCCTCTCTACCAGAGAAGACGACTAGGAAATGTTGAATATTCGCAGATTTTAAAGACGTCTGCAGTCAACATGAACCTCGGAGATCTTCGCCCTGAGCTGTGCTTTTCAGTTACTTCCTCGCTTCTCTGGGTTTGGCTTTTTCTGCTGCAAGACTTGGCAAAAACGCCCTGTAACTACACGCAGGGTGATCCGAGCCCTATCTGTGTTCCAGCACATTGTTGCAGACCTCTTTTTCCGGGCACAGTTGTCGTCCTGCGTGCAAATGCTTTGCTCTTTCCCTTCGGATGGGGTTTGCCTCCCAGTTCAGCTTTGCCTCCCAGTTCAGCTTTGCAGCCAAGGCGTCAGTGCAGCCTTTGCTGGGCCCTGGGCTGTGTTTGACTGCGGAATCACGGTGCTGCAGGATGCCTGGACGCCTGGCATCTCGTCCCACGGGATTTCCACAGCTTCCTAAACCTATTACACCTAAGCAGGGTCTGTCATTTCAAGCAAGTTATGCCCAGACAAATAGCAGTGAAAATGTTTGATGGACTTAATCCTCGTGAGTGGTTTAACTGCTGAGGTTTTGCTGGGATAAGCCACTCCTCTGTCAAGACCTTTGTGTTTTTCAGGTGGGGCTGAACCCGAAGCAGAAGCCTCAAAACTCGTCCATCCCATAAAAGCATTTTAAACCAGGGGGAGCCAGGCTGTAGCTCTCCGGGTGCTCACTCTGCTCTGTTTTCCCCCCCAGTGTCTTGAAACATCGACAAACTTGCAACCAACCCTGTCCTAACACAACCCAAGCCCTCCGGAACGTCTGCATCCAGCAGCGTGCGAGGGGCTGGCCGGTCCTGCCAGCTTCTGCTCTCATTTCGGCGGTGACAGCTCCCACCCCGCTGTGCCCAGGGTAAATTGCCTCTTTTTGAAGCAACTCACATTTCTTTGCGCCTAGTTTCAGCTCTGCAGCTCTAAGCTCGCTGCGGCCCGTTTATCAGTTCCTGCTCAGAGGCTGTTAGCATGCACCGGGACATCGTGTTGGTTTAACAGACAGGCGGAGAGACACGCCGTCCAGTACCTTCTCCATTAACCTCTCTGGCGTGACAGGCCAAAAGCCAGCACTTCAGATTGCTGCAGGCTTCATCCTGCTGTGAAAGCAGCCTGTCCCCCGAGCTTTAGGTACACTTCGATGTGCCAATCCCCATTCTGAAGAGCCAGGGTGAAAAACCAGGCTCTGCCTGCTGCATCGTTCACGGCGTCACCTGGCCGTAGGAATGGACAGGAATCCTCTAAGAGACTTTAAGACGGCGTGCTAATGTCCTTTCCTTAAACAAGAGCTGTGGACACAGCTACAGGACTAGTTTAAGGCTTAGTCTATGCATTGCTCTTAAGTTTCTTCAGTGGGTCGTCACTCTCGTCCTCCTTGCTAAGAGGTAGGCTGGCTTTCTCATGCTGCCAGCTTATGTTGGTGTCTGCTAGACTACGAGGGAGATCCTCTCCCATCCTTCAATCAGGAGAACATCTCCATTTCTTCAGCAGAAAGCCTGCAGTGACAGCAGCTTGTTGTATTTGACCACGTGGTGCTGTGGCAGTAGAAGACCGGGTGCCCAGCGCCTCTGCCCACTCCCCTTCCCTCTTCATCCCCTCTGCGGTTCTCCTCCACGCTGGAGCTCACCAAGTTCTGGTGTTGCAGCTGCACGTTGTGGAGCAGGTTCGATCAGTTCTGGCTCTGGAGCTCCAGGTGCTTGTGCAGGTGGAGTTCACCAGTGGTCCTGGCAAAGGTTTCGCTCGCTTCCCATCCCAACCCCACTTCCCTTGCAGCCTCTGTCCCCACCAGCTCCTGCTCCCGCTGCTCCTTCCGGAGACAGAATCACTTATTTGCTGCAAATCAAATGCCTGCACATCAGTCACTTTAACCGAGATACCTTTGAAAGAGTTTCTGCAGACTGAATCTGTAATGCACGTTTGGGAGCCCTTTTTTTTTTCTGCAGTTATTAGCCCTAATGAAATCCCAGGTCATTTTTAGGCAGCTTGTTATCTTTGCGTTCCGCAGCTCTGCACTAATTTCCAGGAGTCTAAATCTTCAAAATGAACTTTCTCGCTGTGTCCCTTGCTGCCCATTCCTCGTGTGACATAAAAATGCGTATAGAATTGAAGAGACACCATGGAGCTGCTCGGGCTCTTGTTATTATAGGCAAGTCCTAAAGAGAGAAGGGCAGCCAAAGCGAATGATTGGGTGTGGATGTCCCTTAACTCAAAAGATACACTTTGGTGTGTGTATGTATAAGACTCTGCATTGTCCCTAGACACCATCCCCAAACTAATTTGATTTAAATGAGGTTAAATAAAACCCGCACAACACGTTTTACTGGGCTTCCATCAAATTGCTCAACAATAGCACCACTTATGGTGCATACAAATATGTTTTTCCACTCTTGGAGTGAAAGTAATTTATCAACAAGTGGTCCTTGTCCCTGCACCACAGAAAGTCTTTGTGGAATACACTTTCTACAGCAGGTTATGATTTGTGCAACATGTTTCTCCGTTACAAATATGCTGTATTTCTTTTTTAAATGGTAAGGTGCCGAAGAATGAAAAGGCAGCAGGCGGTTTTGAATAATTTTTGAAGGGGAAAGCTATCCATTGTACAGACCCACCCAAAAATGAATAGATCTGCATCAAATCTGGTCTTGGACTTGACGGTGGGCTTTGATTTAATCCACTGCAGAGGACATTTCACCAGTGTAAGAGAAATGCACGGAAGGGGAGATCCGGGTGATTTATCCTTCCGTATTGACCTTTGTGTTCGTCAGCCAGCAGCAAGGGCATTGTTCCCCTTCCCCTTTACCCGTTGTTTAGGACAGTCAGTAACTGGCACACCCTTCAGCACGTGGGAGACGGATTCTTCTGTCTGCAGGTTTTCAATCCTCGTCTACTGAAGAGCCGTTTCCCCCCGTGCATGCTGGTGCCTGTCCCATGGGGACAGCCTGGATGCAGCACGTCCCTTCCCGAGCGGGGTCCTGCCTCTTTGCTCAGAGAGCACCACGCACTGAACCCAAACGACCACGGCTTGCTTGACCCCTGGCAGTGACCAGGACCAGCCTTGGGCGTGTGTCCCTGCTCAGGGTCTGAAGGATGATGTTTGGTTTATCCAAATGAAAAATTTTAATTGTTTTTTTAGATCTTAACTGATGAGCTGGAAAATAACGCACCGAATGTACGTTTCAAAGCATACTTCTTGGTGTCATCATGTCTCCAGGACTGGAGAGCTCTGACCTTGGAGTGGCAGTTGGTGCCCCAAGTTCTCCGGACTCTGCTGAGAGCTGCAGAAGGGAGGGAGCCAGCTGCCTTCACCGCAGGGGATGGATACCCAGTCCTTCCTCGCAGACTGTTAGGAAACAGAGGAGATGATGCTCCCTGCGGTTCTTTCGGTTTAGAGCTGGGGGAAGGCAGAGCTGCAGAGGGCTTGAGGGCAGAGCAGGCACCCACGTGCTCGGAGCAGACTGCCACCTTCCCTGCCTCGTCGATAAGCCCCGTCTCTCCTTATCTCCAGTAAAAGGATTTAGAGGCAACTTGGCATAAGAGGAATTTAAAATCTTCTCCTTATTCTGCATCTGTCAATGTTTCCTCGGAGGGTTACGTTGTTTTTCAGTTGTACGAGTGGCCTTTTCCAGGTACGGTTGTCTCTCGCATTTTAAAAATACAGGGCTGCAGCTCTGCCCCGTGAGCGGCGTGCACCGCGGGTGGGTGGCAGCGGGCAGATGCCGGCAGCCGGGGAAAGTCAATACCCACCGCTCGAGCGCGGCCGCCGCAAAAACACTCGCTTCTCTGAACAGGCGCGCCGGTGCTTGGGAAACATGAAGCGGCGCTGAAATCCGAAGTGTTATTATTGCTGAAGTGGTGCGAGCGGCCATCTGGAATCTGGAACCAGATCGCTGCGGAGGGGGAAAAACAGGGAGGCTGCAGCATCCCGATATGAGCAGGCAAGGCGAAGGATCCAGAGCAGGCAGCCGCAACTCAGCACCTCCCGGCTGGTCTCGCTTTTCTGTCTCAGCGCTGATGTTATTTTGATATAGTTACATGGCTGGAGTTGCTGTGATTAGCAGAGCAATTTGCAGCGCGTTCTTCAAAATTGCCAATCAGTTTGAGCTCAAAATAGACAAAAGCCCCCGCGTAATCAACGGCTGCTGCCCAAAAAAGCGCTGAACGGTTTGGAAAGTCCAAAGGGGATGGGGGGTGCAGGGTCCCCCAGCTCCTTCCTTGGGCGTATTTTAACCGCGGGTTGGAGACCAAGACTGTTCGAGCCTAAAAGGGAGGAAAGCGGTGTGTGCGTTTTGTTACATCCCCCGATGTTCATGTCTCCTGGCGCTGCCACGGGACGTGGAGCCCGCATCCTTCCCCCTCCTTTTATCCCGGCGCTAGAGCTGGCTGTAAGGGTTAGAAGAGAAGCTACTTGCTTTGCCTTTAGATAATAACCGTGCACCCTGGTCGTCTCAGAGGGGTGGAAGCAGCTGGATCTTGTCCAGATCAGGCCAGTAGCGTTGGCAGCAACTGCTCCAGCTACGAGCACCACGGGGTGCCGACGGCTCTGTGCAGCCACCTCCATGACACCACTGCTCCCCAGTGAGATCGCTGCTGCTAAGCCAGAGCCTGTAGGCTCCGTTTTCCTTTTTTGTCGCTGTTTGCAGGGTCTGTAATGAACGTCAGGATCGTTCCGCTAGGTGGATGGAGAATTTGGTTCAGGTACCGCTGGGTGCCCATCCATCACTTGCGTCCTCAAAACTGGAGATGTGCGGCCCCTCGGGCAGCCTCTCCTTCGGGCACTCCCACAAGCAGGGTCCTCCCTGTAACCTTCGCGTGCGTTTGAGAGCCGGGGCAGCACGGGCAGGTGACGGAGGGACGGGCGGCAGCAGGGACGCAAGCAAAGTGCACCCAAGAGGGGTGGCTCGAGGTGCAGCGCGCGTGTCGCTTTGGCACAACGCCGTGTTGGTAGCGGCTGCCCGCATCTCAGCAGCGATAGCAGATACCCTCACGCTCGAGACCTTCACGGAAGTGCCGGACTCCTCCCTCCAAGCCTGTTTTGTTCGAGGTGAGGCTGTCGGTGGCCCCGGCACGCGCGCTGCGGGCGGGCTGTGACGCTCGGTCGCTGGGCAGAATTTGCCTTATTGGATTGTGTGTCACGACAGCTTGTCTTTGAAGAGCAAACCCTGTTCCCAGCCATGTCAGGATCTGCAGGAAATTCCTACAGATTCACTTTTATCGCAGATGATGAGTTATCCAGGATGTGGTCTTGGTTTTCTGGGGGAATCGGTATGAAACCATGAATTCATCCTTCGATTTGCATTTAATAGGCTGCTCTCAGTTTGGTGCTGGCTTTGTCGCAGTCTCATTCTTTACGGTGCGAGGCTCAGAAGTTTATCCAGAAATAAGAAAGGATTTTGACCGGTTTAGAATGGTTTTTTTTAGCTTTACCAAAGAGATGGATTTAGTTTATTTTACTTTATTTTATTTTACTTTATTTCATTTTATTTTTAGCAGTTCCTGTCATTTCCAACGTTGCTACCAATTTAGCTGGGATACTTTGGACACAACAATGAAGTGTCCTGGTGAGGCTGGGAACACATCACTGCTGACTTCTGAGGAAGTTTAAACAAAACCTGATCGTTTATTTTTCAGGAAAAATGATAAAAGTCACGTTTTGCGGTAAACAAAGTACTTGGCAGGGCTTTGCATTAGGCGAAGACAAATCAGCAGACTTAAAGCGCGGAGCAAAGACAAGGTTTCCCTCCCCGTCGCATCGGTCTTGCCTCACTCATATTGTGAGCGCAGATTTGGATACCAATTTTTTATTTTTACTGAAGAATTGATTTCATGGCTGCCCTAAGTGACTAAAGCTGTGATGTATTAACTAACGTCAGGTATGGGATGTTTACCTATTCATCTTCGCCGCAGCATTGCCCGTAGTATTTTTTTCCTCTGTTCTCCTAGACTCGTTAACGTTGCAAACATCACCCGGGTCCTCCTAATGAAACAACTGCAGCCGCACGGCTCGGTATGCACAGTAACACCTCCAGCGAAAGCTGATAAATGCCTTTGTTTATGATTTTTTCTTCTTCTTGCTATGTTTGCGTGGAGAAAGAACGGGAAAACAGATTGGCTTCCTCTTAGTTTAAAAAACGTTCAACAAAAAGCCAACGGGATGCTGGGTTGCATCAACAAGGGCATCACCAGCAGAGATGAAGACGTCATTATCCCCCTCTGCTCAGCGCTGGTCAGGCCACGCCTGGAATGCTGTGCTCAGTTCTGGTCCCCGCTGTGCAAAAAGGATGTGGACAGACTGGGGAGGGTCTGGAGAAGGGCCACAAAGACGATCCGAGGACTTGGAAGGTGCCAGATGAGGAAAGGCTGAGAGAACCGGGTTTGTTCTCTCCAAGGCGGCTGAGGGGAGATCTTATCCCCATGTTCCAGTATTTAAAGGTGGCTACAAAGAAGACGGAGACTCCCTATTTACAAGGAGTCACATGGAAAAGGCGAGGGGTGATGGGTACAAGTTCCTCCTGGGGAGATTCCAATTGGACACAAAGAGACCAATCAGCCATTGGAGCAATCTCCCTGGAGAAGTGGTGGAGTCCCAGCACTGGACATTTTAAGATTTGGGTGGACAGGGTGCTGGACTAGCTTGTCTAGACCAGGCTTCACCAACGAAGGTTGGACCAGATGGTCCCTGAGGTCTCTTCCAACCTGAGATTCCGAGATTTTATGAAAAGGAAGTTAACGGATGCTGGACGCTGGGAAGGCGAGAGGGTTGCAGGACCTGCAGAGCATCGCTGGGACAGTGGCCTGTGTGTGGCCAGGTGAGGAACGGCCGCTGCAGTCGCTGAGGCTGGTGCTGATGAAGGGTCCCCAGCAGCTCCCAGTGAGGATGCTGTGACGGGGGGAGTACATACACATCAGGCAGCTCAGTGTGCTCTACCGGGCACCATGCTGGATGGGGAGCAGCACTCGCTGTACCTAGAGCTTGTGGAAGAGGAGCACAAAGCATCAAACAGCTTTTCCTCCCCTTCCTGAATTGAAGGAATTTACATCCCAGGAAAGGGCACTGTGCATGGAAAAACCAACTCAGGTGTCGGACTTGGGAGGTGGTGGCGAGCTGGTGTTGCTGGTGCCGTACGGCCGCATGAACGCAGGCCCTGACGCATCCCCTGGGCCATGCCCAGAGCCGCTGCAGCGAGCGGGCGGGACGGGTGGGTAGACCTGAGGCAGCAGCAAGTTCTTCTGGTGGCCTCTCCCCAGCTCGGCGCTTCGGCTCGCTTTTCTTGGGCAAAAGGCGCTGCGATTTGTACCTCTTTGTGCCCCTTGTAAAGCAGCGCCAGGAGCGCTGGGGCCCTCCGGCGCGGCGGTGGTTAATGCAGGAGGGGTGTTCCAGGAGTGCCGGGCTGGTTGATTGGGGTAGCGGGGTTTGAATTCTGCCGTGAATATGACTAATAACCCATGACCTGGCTGTGATTATAGCTGAAAGCAAGCTGATGACGAGACCCTGTGGTGGCACAGAATGGAATTAGACATTGTCTAAAGCCAGGGCAGCACCGGAGCATTTGGATTTCACATCGGAGATTCACGGGTGAATAATTCAGCACTTGACAAAACGCTTCAGCCGCAGTGTGACACCTCCACATCTTCTTTCAGTGATATCCAAGACTTTAACTAAACATCGCTTCCCTGGGAGCTGGGGCAGCTGTCCAGATATTTTTCCTCTTAAATATCAGCATTCCAGGTTGTTACCTGGATACGGCGGAGATCCGCACCGATACCTGAGGAGCTGCCATCTCTCTTAATGCGGGATTTTGCCTTCGGAAATCGCCTTTGGCGTTTGGCGGAACCCAAAATGCTTCCGAGCGAAAATTAAGAGACGAGGCTTTATATTTAATTGACGCTTCCATCTAATCGGGTGAACCGCCACGGCGTGCCGAGTCCTGGATGGGGTCGTTGGAGAATTTTAAATAAATGAACCGGTTCTCAAAGGCAAATGTTGGCAGATTTATTAAACGTCAATAGGAGAGTGGAAGAGAAGGCACATAAAACGGCCTTGTAAAATGGCTTGCTGGTTTATCAATGCAGGAGCCCTATAAAGTAAACCAGCCGCTGTGTTTTAAAACTAAAGACAGGGCTATTAAACCCCTGCTTTTGAGCGGTGAGGTACAACCGTCCGGAAATGAAAGTGTTAAAAGTGTTCTGACACCCTCAACTCCGCTTCCTCCAGCGTATACATTAGACTAAGTCTTTAAATAAATGATCACATATTATTCCTCAAATAATTCATCCTTTTCCTGAATTATTAGCTCAAAATGGATGGGATCTTATAATTGTCATCAATTCGGGCTCCTTATCGGGCCTAATAAATTCTTTTCTCGGTGTGGTAAGTGTTTTGATCATTTGCTTTTCCCACCTCCCCTTGTGCCCTCTTTAGTCGGAAGCATTCGCTCCTTCAGAGGAGCATCCCGGGATGAGGCCGTGCAGCCACTTTACCCATAAAATTTGGTGGTCCAGCAGTGTCAGCTACAGGAAACTACTCACTGTGAGGAAAACAGGTGTAAGTCAGTAGGTGCTGTGTAGTTTCTGTAAGTATAAGTCACCTTTAGCTTCCTCGCCTGGCACACCCACTACACCGAGGCGGTCGCTGGGAAGAAATGGTGATGATGATGATGAGAGCTGCTACCCCGTTGTGTAATTAAAGGTTTGGAAAGCAAAAGCAAATGACCAGAAATAACCCCAGCTTTGTACTCCGGAGCTAAAGGCGCAGGCTTTCCTTCCCCAGCACGAGGAACAGGCAGGAATTGCATCAAGTTGGAAGTTTAAAAAGGAAATCACACGGCAGAGCCCATCTGCTATCAATGGAGCCATTTGTATGTACAGAAAATGGAAAAAGCCCTATAAAACTTGGAGCTGTTCAGGAAAAGTCAGAGGATCTGGCTAGGGTCTTGGGTCTGACAGCCACGGGATTTCTGTCTTCCACGTCCCTGCGGAATGTCACCCCGTTTTGGAGGAGGTCTCTCCCCTTTCCCTCTTGCCTAGCAATCTGCTTTCCTCAGTTTCTCAAAGCTGACGTTGGCCTCGTTTCAGCATTTTATCATCGATGCAGCGAAAATAGGGGAGGAACGAGCCCTTCCTCCCACTGCTCTTGCTTAATTTCTTCCTGTGCCTAAGCAAGCACTGCGTTGTTTGGTCTTATCTGTGCTTTTATGAGAATTATGTATACTTTAGAAATTAACACTTTTTATCCGGAGTCCATGCCGGCTAATTGCTAATAAGAGACAAACGAGCTTTGCTGAGATTTCCCTTTCCCTATAAAATTTCTAATTTGAAGATATTAGAAAAGAGAAATGTTTACCCCACTAGGGTTACTGGAAATGTCCTGATGAGCTTTCGCAGCCTCCTCCAGCACCAGCCAGCTTAATTGCCCTCCTTAGTCCAAACTTGAGCATATTACAGATTCATACAGAAAAAAAACAAAACACTTTTCTTCTTCTTTAAAAGCCGGTGGTTAACAGGGACAAGAACAAAATATTTCTGATAGGGAACCTGAAAGCGTTAAAAGAAGAGATTGTGACGTTTAGAACTGAGTCTCTTT
Organism: Bucorvus abyssinicus; assembly: GCA_009769605.1. Taxonomy (NCBI): domain Eukaryota; kingdom Metazoa; phylum Chordata; class Aves; order Bucerotiformes; family Bucorvidae; genus Bucorvus; species Bucorvus abyssinicus. The sequence continues at coordinate 2,128,889 of CM020039.1, read as the reverse complement.
TTCACCGTACCTCTGAGAAATCCATTTCCTAGGGCTCTTCCGGCTCCGTATTAATCCGTATCCTTAAACAAAATGTAACTGGCGTTCTTCAGCGGAGTTGTTTGGTGAGATCCACTGTGCAAGGGACTGCGGAACATCCCTTCCCTTAGTAAGCTTCTGGAATATCAGGGCACTTGGTCTCTCATATCTCCTGATTAGGTTCATGGGAAGCGTTTGCTAAGCTTTCTTGTAGACCTACCCATAAATACTGCAGGAAAAGAGAATTTTGGTCATAAGCGCATTGAAATGAAGCAATTCTGCCCATCAAGAAACCTCCGTCCCGAACCGTTCTTTAATGGCTTTCGTTATTCTAGGCTAGCCCGGTAGGTAACTAGCTGTGGAGAGGCCCTGTGGTTCCATACGGTCGATACCCCAGTATTGCACTACATTTTCAGCCTTTGCACATTTATGAGAGTTGGGGGTTTTAATCATTCCGGCCTCATTTTCTCAGAAGTGCAGGCTCTTACCATTCCTCATTTACCTGAGCTTTATATCCAGAGGTGGAGTGAAAATGGCCTGTTTGGAATACAGCTGCTTTTCAGGAGGAGGAAAGGCAAAAACCAACGTTATGGGCTGTCTTTGGGCATCTTCTCTTCTTCTACCCATAGCAGCTGGTGGGTCGGCAGGCAGAGCACGGCGCAGTGGCAGCAGCGGGGACCTCGCTTGCACGTGTTAACGCCATCGAGGCACCCCCATGTGCCAGCACAGCAACGCCAGCTCTTCTTGACAAAGCAGAAATGTAAGTTCTCAAATCACCTCTAAAGGAAGATGCTTGTTTTGCTCTTTTCCCACTCAGTGTGGCCCAAGACTTTGCTGTGGTATATTGAAGGTTGTTTTTGTAACTAGCATGTAGGGCATTAAGTGCCCTCTTAATCTGATCAGCAGTTTGCTCCTGCAATGGATCCTGAGTGATCTGGGTGGCACACCCAGCTTGGAGACCGCGTGGCCCTCTGCCAGCACGACGGCCAACGCTTGGCATTGACATCTGTCGATGAAGTGCGACTACAGGACAGACAGTCGGTACAACCTGTCACCTCTATGCTTACGACAGCTCTCTTTGGTCCCTTCCAGAGGGTGAGGGTATCTCCTCCATGCATAATCTAATTAATGGGAGCCACTAAAACATTTCAGAGCCCTTAAAATTGAGCTGTAAGCCAGCGTGGATCTGCTTGCTTACCAGTCTTTGGGTAAGTGGTAGCATCTGCTTTGCCTTCCCTTGGGGGGCGCGTTCGAGGAATTTCGCTCCTGGTTCTGGCAGAGGCAGGGTCTTACCTCTCACACAAGCGAAAATAGACAGTTGAGAGAGAAGATCCCTATTGAAGTTGTCCAAAAGTGTCTGTTTCCTCTCCCAGTGAAGCATCTGGTTTTCTGAGTATCTCTTTCTGAACGGGGCTGACAACCTTTCTTGGTTTCTCTTTGGCTCGCCTAGTATTTATTTCAGAGAATAAGTTTATTTGCTTTACTCATTTGCACAACAATCAATTTACCTCTAATTTCCAGCTCGGGGTGGTTTTTGAACCCCAGGGTTGGACGGGCCTCAGTCGTGGGCTGCTCCGCCTTGGCTTGGTTTGCGTTTTGGTATAGTGCTGGTGGTGGTGGTTTGTGTTCTTAGGATTTGTTCAAAAGCCTCGTTAATGAGCTGCTCACTCTCTTCATGGCCTTGCCAGCCTCCCCTATCAATTTATTGATGTGCTTTTAGATACTCTTTAAAAGCTTTGCGGATATCTCGTGCTGAGAGGCAGCGTAGGGTAGCTGGGTGCTGTTCCGTATGTGAGCTCCTGTCTACTGAAGTCAGGTCTGCTAGAGAACCACGAGACCCTCACGGAGCTACATCGAGTGTATCAAGCCCTAAAAGAACTGCCTGTGCCCTGGAGAGGTGAGATGAGGGCTCTTCCTCTTTCAGCTCTTGCTCTTCCAACAAATCCCCGCTTTTCCTCCCTTCTTTACGGTCTCGTTGTATCAAGAGCTAAGTTTAGGAAATCCCTAAAATCCTCTCTTGCCTTCCCCTCATCCCATCCCAGACAAAGAGAACTTCTGCTTCTCCAAATAAAGCAGTAATCCTAATAAGCTCTAAAAAGACGGAGCTAACCCCGGCTGCTGCTGTTAATTTTCTTCTGAGGTGACCTTTGGTCAGGGCGGACCAGAAGTCCCCATCCAGCAGCCTGCCAGCGAAGCCAGAGAGGATGTATTTAGCTCATAAAATTACAAGCCTGTGCTGGGGAGCAAGGTGACAGCTGTACCTGGGACAGTTTTCATCACCGAGTTTGCCAACACCCTTGTTCCAATGGCTGGCTGTCGTCAGTTGTAAAACCATCTTTCTCTGGGTAAGGCTGCTCCTCTTTTTTAATGGTCATAGAAATGTTTTTACCTCAGGCCATCACAGCTAAATCGACGTTTGTATTCTTTCTCATTTTCAGGAGGTGAAAATCTACCCCTCAGCTTGCCAGTGCTTCTCAAAACTATGCAGCTGGTGACAGTAATTGTTGTTTTATTTCCTTCCCCTTTAATAGAAAGAGAGAGGATGACCAAAAAGAAATGCAGCCGCTCTTCTTAGTAGCCCTCCCTTGTTCTTGGTGGCCAGGAATCCTCCTTATGCTTCTTGACCCTAAAATCAGGTGTACTCGCTGAAACCCTCGTGCGTCTCCCCGGGCTCCTGCGTTTTTCCCAAGGCAATAGTTCCCCGGCCCCACGGTGTAAATTCATCCCACGTCGGGTGAAAAGGGACATTTGTTTCTTCCTTACCCGAGTCAACAACTTTCTAAGCGGTCCTCGACTGCTGTCTGGGGACGTGGCGTTGAGCTGTGCTCACCCAAGGCTGGCGTCCTCTGCTTTTGGACTGGGACTGGCCTTCCTCCTCCCGTTTTGTCAGACTCTCTGCTCTCCACGTTACTACTTGGCTTTTTTTTCCCCGCGAGGTTCCCTCTCTCCTCAGGTACTGCCCCGTCTCACACCCGTCCCTTGCACACCCCTGATGCAAAGATTATTCCCTCCTGTTCTCTGCATTTTGGTGCTCTCGTCTGCTGGGTTAGCAGCTCTCCTTTCCCTGACACGCTACAGGATGATGCTGAAATCCGCCGCATTTCAGACATTCCCTCCTGTGTTTCAGCTTCTCAAGGATTTTAATTGCCACCTTTTTCCCTTTATGATATACCGCTGTTCCTGATATGTAAGGATACCTCCACAGTGAAAGCTCCTGCATTTTCCGTGTGCTTTGTCAGGAAGGCTGTAATTTTGTTCACTTCCTCCCTTTTTTCCTTCAAGTTGTTTGTGGCAGGTCTTGAAACACTGGCACCTCCTGTCCTCCCAGAGTAAGGTCAGAAGCTGTCATTTATTTCAGAGTCAGCTCTAAAATAGTCTGCTCTTAATATCATATCTCGGGGTCTGCCGGAGTTGGGGCTCGGGCTCTGCGATAATTGTTGCATCTGCTTTCAGCCGAGGAAGAAGTGGAGGCTTGCTATGAATATTAACAAGCCATCCATCCTTTACACCTTCTGGGAACACACTAGTTCTTAAATGGTTTCTGATTTTCATGGGGTTTGTGTTCTCCATCTTCTCGGCGAGCTCTTTTTTTATCAGCTTCATTTTTTTCCCCCAGATTTATTCCTCATTGGAGGCTTTTATCTGTATTTATACCTAAGGCGCTGAACCTATTCTCAGCTAACATTGACTCTCTCAAACTTTACCTTCTCCAAGGGCTTTAGATGTCTCGCTGCTGGGATTGACCAACAAAGGTCATCTTTGTTTTCTATTTCTCCTAAGCTTGGCCTTTTCTCCCACGTGCCCACCACTGTTGATAGGAGAAGCCCAGGGAACTGCTGGACCGTATGATTTCCTCATGAGATTTCCCTGGGAAAATAACGTTGAAACCAGAACCCTTAAGTCCAATATCCCTCTCGTGGACTGGAGAAGCGCTTCATGGTGGGCAGAGTGGGAGAATGGTTTTACACTGTACCTTTCCTGAGGTTCTTCACCTTTCCAACCTTGTCGGTTCTGGAAACCTTGTGTGCTCTTTGTATTTTTTTTTTTTTTGTGTCATGGTGCTGGGCAAAATTCAGCGAATTCCCGGGAATAAAAAGGGTTTGGGAATTTCAGGATCTGCTAGGAAAATAGCATCCTTCAGGGCAGTGAACGATGAAGCTGGCATCACTGCAGCAGCTCTGCCGCCCCACCATGCTTTCTCCATGGAAAACTCTCAATCCTATATCCTGCTCGGGTTTTGTCAGGGCTGAAAGGAAAAGAAAAAACCCAAGAGAAAAAGAAATCAGACAGAAAAGCTTGGATATTTTCCTCTGCAGAGGTCATGCTGCCCACTTCAACGCAAGAGGTGGCACGTGGTGCGATGGCCTTGCTTTAGAGAGGAGCTGTGCAGCCCGGCGGGGTGAGGGAAGCGGGTCTGGCTCTTGGGGAGAGCGTCGCTCCTGTTCACGGCTGAGTCCGGGCAGATGCCCCTGAACTCTGTTTTGTGCTTCTGCAGGAGAGTTAACGTAGTCCTGCAACGGCAGGAGACGTCGTTGTTAGGGAGAGCACGGCGTGTTCAGCATCCATTCGTACCGTGGAGAGACCTGAATTCTTTCCTACTATTACTCCACTGAATGTAAATATCTCAGAGACATTTACATGGTATTTCTTTTTAAGTATATAATGTTTTCATTCAAAAGTATCATAATTCTTAAAAGACCTGTCAGAGGCTCTGACATGTAATTAATTTCTCTAAAGCTCTTTTTTTGAAAGATACGACTGCATATATAGAACACCTGCGCTTATTCACAACTCTGCAGGCAAAAAAGCCACAGCTTCTTCTGCGCTTTCTTCCCCCACTTCTCCATAAAAAGATCTTCCTTCACTTCAGATACTCCCTCTCCATCTACCCTCATGATCCACGACAAACAAAAGCACTGGCTATGTACAAGCCGTGTGGAAATAGGCACTGGCACGGCGGGGTTTGCCTGGGCGCTAGTGACCTTTTGTTTATTCAGCTTTAAGCCGAAACTCTCTTGCAGCTTTAATTACGGAAGAGCTCTCGCTAACCCCTGATCTAGTCCATCCCATCCCATCCCATCCCATCCCCATAGGGGCAGGTGGCCCTTCAGCCAGCCTCGTAGGCTCTTTGTCTCTACCTGGTAGATTTCTCTTCTCCTCTGCTTGAGAGGCGTGTATTAAGCTTCAACAGTATCACGCTGATGCCCAGGAAGTACAAACGAGGAGATGTTCAACCAGCTGTGGGTACGCAAGCGGCCAAGCACTGGATTACGTGGCAGTCACGGCTAACTGGTTGGCTTTATCCCCTCTAAGTGCTTCCAGGGCGTCACTGCAGCCATCACTGCTTCTGCTGGAAAATGCTGTGAGCCAAATCACTGCAGCTTCCCAAGGAAGGGTCTGCAGAGAGTCCTCTCGGGGGGAGGAAGTCTCTCCAGCAGGTCTCTTGGCACTTGTTCTCCTTGGACCGGCATCTGGAGGACCAGGGCCTTCCAGCTGGGGAGGCTGAAGGGCATGTCCTCTCCCCATGGCACCTCTGACAGCAGCAAGGTGGACCCTTTGTAAACACCCCTTCAGGACAGCGGCATGCAACGGAACGGCGGGGAATGGACATTTTCTGGCTGAGGAAGAAGCAAAGCAACTTGTTTCTTTCTTCATAGAGGACAGGCATCGAGCAGATGCATTTTTCTCTCATGGTTGTAAAAATTGGTGGCATTTCCTCTTTTGCCTTTGTAAAATTACTGTTAGGAGGACGATGCTTAAATCCAAGCTGCACAAAAACGTGCCAGTTTTCAGTGAATGTAAGGTCCGTCGATTATGTGACTGGAGATGAATGTGGGAACACGTCCACGTGTTTTAGCTTTGTAATTCAGGCGTTTCCTCCTCTGTCCTAGGTAAATAACTGGCACCCCTCGATTTCATTTGCTATAGGAAGCATCGCTCATGTTTCTGTGGCTTTGCATACCCGGTTGAATTTATAGAAAAAGAAATATTCTGGTTTTCCTCCAAAGACCTGATGAAGGGATGATCTACCAGGACATCACCGCCTTGCCGGGAGAGAGGGAGCTAGTGGGGCCTCAGCTGGAACATCGGCTTTCTCTGACCTCCAGCGATGCTAATGCCCATAAAACTTCTCGAGTATCATGTGGGTTTTTTAAAACAGAACAAAAAAGTGCTTTGGGTTCCTTCGCCACCTGGGCTGAAGGACACCTGCTCACAAGGCAACGGGAGGTTTACGTTTTGGGCGCTGAGTTTGTATTCTTCCAGACTTGCGCACACGATGTAGTCGCTAACAGCTTTTGTACAAGCCCATTAGCACACGCACTGGGAAATCCGTCAGGAACCGTGAGGAATGGGGAGCTTTCTCAGCTGTGATGCTGAGGGTCTTTTCGAGGCACTTGCAGTCCTTCGCCTGCCATCAGTCATAGGGCTGAAGGGGATTCCTCCAGGTCACCGAGTCCTATGTGCTGCTATCACAGGCAACTGCATCCCGTCCTTCTGCCCACTAATTGTCCATCTCGTGCTTACAACCAGCTGGATTATTTCTGTGGCTCCACTGCTTGCTTTCTGCGACCTCTTCCCTTCGATCTCCTTTCTTAGCCAGCAGCTTTGTCTGTCATGCCAGCTCTGATCTTAGCAGACCAGTGCCCTAAAGTACGTGGTGCAATCAAGACAAGTCCTTCTGAATTCTTCCCCGGAACTGAACCGCCTGTGACCGTCCTCGCGGCACAGCCCGCCAAGCTGCGCTCCTGCTCCACAGACCTGGGCTTCATCTGACTCCGCATCTTTAACCATCATCTTCCTCCCGCTCTCCTCTTCCTCCATCCACTCCAGCCCCAGTCAAGTTCATAAACTTCAAGCTGGTGGCTGATTTTCCTCCTGTCGGTTCTTCATAATAGCGTGACCCCAGTCGTGTCTCTCTTCAATGGCCTGACGCTGTCTGAAATCCATATTCTCTCCCTTTTATTCTTCTGTCTCCAAATGACTCTGTGTTTTGTGCTCTTCTGCTACCCGGTGTATTCTCTGCCCATCGCCTTTATACCCCAGACCTCTCTCGGTTTAGTTTTTATTCCTAGGGACCCAGCTGTTCTCTTTGTTATTCCCAGTCTTTGGTTTCTTCTTGTTCTGCATCGTGTCAAGCCCCTTTGTCAGCTTTTCTTTCGCAGTCGCCGGTGTTTCTCCCTGTCCCTCTTGGGATCTGACCTTTCATGGTCACACCGCTCCCGAAAGGTCCCCTTGTTCAGTAGGACTCTGCAAACTTCAGGTTGCCTGTCTCATTCACGCTTCAGCTCTCTCCAACCGTATGTGAAGGTCCCCTGTCTGAACTCTTCTCGGTTTTTTCCAGCTCGTTTCTAGAGCTCAGCGCTGCTCTCTGGGTTACTGTGGTCGAGGCAAATAGTCATCCACATCCCTTTTGTTCTTGCATTTTGTTGTCTTCATTGTCTTCCCCAGCTTTTAAATCTCATCCACTGGAAACGTCCCTTCTCCGCTTCCCTCCCCCTTATGCACACACATCCCCAAAAATAATAATAGGACATTAACAGTCCCACAGGTCTCCTCACCTATAAACTCTTTTTTTTGCCTCCATTTGCTTGGCCACCTACTTGGCCGTTGTTGCCTTCTCAGTCTATTGCCCAAAGGAGCCCTGCTGTCCCCTTGAAGGTTGGCCGTTGAGTATCTGTCAGAAGGAAGGAAAGGCAGGAGCCTCCCTCCCGTACCCGTTTGCAAACCGCGGTCAAACCACTGACTCCACAAACGGCAAGAGCGAGGAGCGAGCAGGCAGAGAGGCATGAGACCCCGCTCCTTCCTCCTCCGGTGGAAATCCCCAGCGGTAACGGGATGACGCCTTCTTCCAAACGCTTGGAATCTTGGTGAGCTCACTAGCGGTTTATGTCCACACCGTTATTTTCTCTCTGGAGATGTGTTGTGTGCTGGAAGGGGCAAATTTACACTATTGGAGAGTTACTGTTTCTGCTTTTGTCTTACGTTTTATTCATTGCAAGGCATTAGTTTAAGACGGCTGTGATAATGTGACCGGTTGAAAACAGGCCACCACACCACTATAAACCAGTACACCCAGGCAAAAATCAGGTCACCAAGCCGTGCTTGTGCCTCTGACCTTACAGCTATGGGTCTCAGCTTGTCGTGCTGGCAAACCAAAGACCTGACTTGCAGGATGAAGCTTTTTACAGCAACGCTGTAAACACACCAGCTCTTACCCCTCAGTCTGGTTCCAGCGGGTTAAACATTGAACAGTGAGAAGAAGCTCGGTCGTATCCTGATTTGGCTGATGTACTTGGATAACGTGAGATGTTGCCATGATTGTCCTGTGAATGTAAACATTGCTAAATATTTCAATGGCCTGAGGCTGTGTTTCTGAGGAACACGGCCCGTCCTTTGGAGGACAGCAGCTTCAAAGCAAACAAAAGGTCCATTTCCCGCAGCACGGGACCTGCCGCACGCGTTACCACAAGGTGCTGTGGAGTCCAGTAGCATCATCAAGAAGGTTGAAAATAACTCAGGGAATTAATAGAATAAATTGTGGGTGGAGTCTCTGATTGCAGAAGCCCCTCAGCTACAGACAGTCACGAGCGAGGCGCGGTGGCAGGACCTCTCCCCTTTTGCTTTGCATCTGCTGGGCACTGTGCACGGATAAACCTCTACCAGAGCACCAGCTCTGCACCTCAGACAGCGGAGATCAGGATACACAGAATCGTTGATTGTAGCCTCCTGTACGGTGAAGGTGATGGTCCCACCATCCACACCCTGTGCACTGACGTGACCCGCAGGTTCAGATCTGTAAATGTGCGCAGCCAAATGCGCCGTCCTCCAGCCCGACCTGCCCGCGGGTAATCAAAGTGGAAGATCTTCGCACATTTCTCTCCCACCTGGCAAACCACAAGGGTGGGCAAAGCACATCTACCAGGCCAGAGACTACTGAAGCTCCTTCCTCAACTCAGCTTTTCCTCCTCCCAGAGCTTCCTCCGGCGCAAACAGCCCCCTCCCCAGAAGTCACGCTGGCCCATGTGAGGGGGCCTGTGGTGGGTCATAGTCTCCTGAGAAGCCTGAGTTCCTCCTGGTTCTCCTGAGGCTTAAGATATTTTATTAATATTGCCATTATTCCATAGTTTAAAACTTAATTTATTAATATTTATATTAATTAAGATACGTTTAATAGGCAGCAGATATTATCAAGGCAGCATGAAGTTCTAGACCGTTACTGGAAAACGCAGAGCAGCTTTCACACTTGGAAGTTAATCTTCTTCAAGCGCATGGAAATAACTCCCGACGACGTCCGCTCTGTGCTTTGGCGTTTTGAGGCGCTCCCGTTGCAACACGTCGGCGATGCTTCGGCTGGAGCTCTTCTCAGCCGCCGCGGGAGCGCGGGGTGGCGGGGAGGGTGCGGGGGCTGGTGGGAGTGAAGGGTCTTACTGCCGCAAACCGACGCGGCGCTTTGAGAGCTTTGAAAAACGGATTTGCATCAAAGTAAAACTCCGCGGGTTAGTTAAATATTCCTCTAAATATGCAAAGGAATTGAGTTACTGATGCTTGTTATTCTTATCTGACTCGCGGTGGCACAACAGCTTTAGGTTCAGTGAAGGTTTCACTGACTAAGACGGTTGTAAAGATTTCACGTTAATTAAGAAGACTCCGCGCAAATCTGAATATGAATGAAGTTGGGCTGCTGAACCCAGGGCAGCGAATACTGCGGGAAGACCAGACATTGACAAATGTTGATTTTAAAAAGACAAAACAAAACCAAACAAAAAGCACCACAAAAAAGCACCTAAATAATGCTTCAAGCTAGGAACTGTGTTGTGAGAGAGGAAAAGTTGAATTCAAGTTGCCAGAAGGAAAGAAAACAGATTGTGACTGGAATTTACAGTCGAACAGGTGAAATTCTGTCCATCGGGAGCACTGATAAGGGTTCTCCTGCGCCCAGGGGCTCCGCCGCATCTCTCCGTCGCGTGGTCTCCCCCTCCTTAGGCCGGCGATCGTTCTACCCTGAGGGGATCTCTGAGGGAGGAAGGGAGGAAATCTGGACGTGATTGTGGTCTTGGGTTTGTTGCTTTGGAGAAGTACCTTCAGGTCCAGCCAGCCTCGAGTGGTGGCCGTAGGACCGAGACGGAGCTTCACCCCAAGTGGGGACGATGCAGGTGGTGGTGGGTGTCAGGGGAACATGGCCTCCAGGGAAGGAGCTCTCTGGTGGAGCATTTTGAGCGAAGAATGAGACTAGAGATATTTTTTCCCCCCAAACTGCTTTTTGGGAGAGTTCTTCATACCTGCCAGCACTTGGAAGACGAGCGCAGCAGCTTGTAGCTGGGGTGAGCAGTTGTCACTCGCGATATCTGCGATTCTCTTCCAAGTCCAACTCCGAGTTGCTGTTGTCTGAACTAGGGCGAGTCCTCTCCTCCTTGTGTCTCCACTCACCCATCTGCAGACAATAACACTTCCCTGCTTTTGCAAAGCAGTTGTGGGCGATGCGAAGGGTCGCAGGGCACTGCTCCGCCTTCTGAAGAAGGGCTTTGGGAAAGGAAATGGTGATATATAGCATTTTAACCTCGCCGAAATACACTGGGCTTGGTTCTTGGAGTGGAAAAGTGAAAATACAATAGCCTAAATAAACAGTATTTGTCCTCTTGAGCAGGGTAAGGGCAGCATGTGAGGTTGCGCGGGGCTTTTTTATTGTTGTTACTTTTTATTCACGGTTCCTTGAGCTGATTCCGGGCATTGTACTGACTGTGGTTATGTTTCTGGAAATGTGCAGGTTGGCCAGATGCAGTGGGGCATGGAGTGAACAGAAAGAGGTTAAATTGATGGATGACCAACAAGAGCAGGATTGTGCCTCAGAAGACCAAGAAACTATCCTGATTAATGGGGTGAAAGAAAATGGTAAGGAACTTAATTACAGTACATGAGGGAGCAGCGCCAATGTGCAAGCCAACTTATTTTCCTAATTCCTTCCACGTGTTTCGTTTGAGCGGTTTGCAGGTATCTCTGCAGCCTGGAGCAGGAGGGTACCCGGGTGTTTGCTGCGCAGATGTCACTCCAGCTATGACTCCACACCTTCTCAGGTCCTAACAAGTGCCGCTCTTGCCCACGCGTATGAGTGGCTGGCAATGTTGATGTGCACCTGCAATTTGAATTGTGGAGTTTAGTTTGGTTTCTTAGGGAAAAACAGTCGTACAAGACTGTGTCGCCTCTCTGTCTCCTGGGAATCTTTCCCTTTCTTCACAATTACTTACGAAGCCTCTAGCCAATCGCAGCAAAGTTTGGCTGAAGGATGATTAGTCCCTACAAGCTGGGGAAAAATTAGAGGTTGGGTAGAAGAAGCAAACCCGGATTAGCACCCACGGACAGGGAAGCGTGGACTTGGGAGCTCGTTATTGCCTTTTCTGTGTGGCCCACCAGCCAGCACGTGGGATCCCTGGCCCGTAACATGGCTCCTGCGCGTGCAGAGGTGCTGCTGGCCGCAGTCGTGCTCCTGGGAGCCTCTAAGTCACTCCAGCTTCCATCAGCATCGGTGGGGAAGGATCAGCCCCTTCCAGCAGCCTGTCCGAAACACCTAACTTTGTCTGTATCTGTTTAATCGATACCATACTTGCTTTCGAAAGCAATGACTACGGAGGATTAACGGTCCTCTGCTGCCTGAAAACCTGACTGCAATAAATATGAGCATCTTCTCGACTCATTTGGACTTTGTCGCTAGCAGTGGCAGTGCAGCGTTGAGGCAGCGCTTGACGTTTCATTCTTCACCATGTTTTTATGTTTAATTTCACGGCTTTTCACATTTTGTATTGGCCTATACATCTTGAGGGAGACATTGTATTCGTGTATCAATTAGACCCTGTTAGATATCAAGGACTTGATCGTCTGACGTCTTGTATGTTCAAAACCTTCTGTCACCTCAAAACAAGGTGCATAGAGGCAAGTGATGCTCCTTGAAAACCTGGAGCAACTCCGGACACGCAGGTGCCCATGCGGACCCTGCAACATGTGCTGGCGGCAGGTGAAGCGGACGCTTGCGCTCGCCCCTACGGTGTAATTTGGGAGGTCTCTGTCTTTGTCAGCCCATCTTCTTCATGACTACACACGGTGAAGCCGCAGCTGATGACAGCTGCTGGAGCTGCAAGATTTTCTAGCCACGGTCCCCTTGTCCAATCTAACGGGCAGTAAAATCAGCGCTTACCTGCTCCGTAAAGATGGGCGATTTCTAGGACCTGACTCCACTTCCATGAAATTCAATTAAACAGGGCTTAACAAGCGCTTTATTTAAACATTGTCGTGTAGGAGTTGCTGCTGACTCCACAGCGACGAGCCAGCAAGTGGCTCTGCTGCCACCACCTCCCCGTTGATGGCACTTGGGGATGGGGCTGATCCTTTTTGCCTCCTCGCACAGCAACCACAAACGGGTGCTGGCCGCGTGAATCCAGAGCAGTGCCCAGTTAGGGACTGGTCTCCCTTCGGAGCGGGATGGTTCAGTATTTTTCCGCTCAGGTTGAGTTTGGATGGTTGTTGAGTTGAACCAGGAAAGGTGTTTTTGCTTCTCCAGCGCTTTCTTTTTTAACGATAGTCTTTTGGAGTATTGTTTACTTCAGAGCATCTCTTGAACACGCGCCTGATTTCAGGATGATGCGAGCCCTAGAAAGACAAGTTTTGGCGTTTGTATTTCACAGGAGTTAAGTTCGCTGGCACACGTCTAAACCTAAAGGAACACCCAGAGCTGGTTTATTTTACATAATAGCATCTCTGTGTATCACCGTACACAGCGTTTGAAATTGAATTTCAGCCTTCTACTTCCCCCTTGTTTGAGTCTTAAGGCATTCACAGACGTTCCTCTTTTATCCCCAAATTTTCCATGCTTCCTGTCAGCTCCGAGCTGATGTTCATGTTATTTCGCTTCTGAAGTGGAAGTGCACTGGTTAATTTGTTTTGCTGCTTAAGAAAAAAGATAATCACCTTTGTATTCCTGATCTAAAAACCTGTGGGAGGGCCACAAAAATCAGCTTTTTAAAATTTATTTATGATTTTTTTAACCCTTTTTGAGGGAAGGGAAGCAGCACAGAGTTCAGGCAAGTCAGTCTGGTCTTTTCCAAGCCGTGCGTGTTGGGATGTTGCCAGGCATTGCGCTGCACTTCTGGTTTGGTTTGGGAAATTGTTTGTAGTCCTCCGAGTGCTGCATGGCTCCGACCCCACCGCACTTGTCCAGGCTTAGGACATTACCAACGGCTCCGTCCCTAAAGCCCCCGGAGTACAAAACTGCCGGGAGCTTTTGGGATGAGCTACGGGGGGTTCTGTCCTCCCCGAAGTTTTACGCTTGGGAGGGCAGGCAGTTCCCTCCATCGTCTCCTGCTCCTCTCCACCTTGGCCGCCTGCTCGGCAGCACCGGCACGGTGGCTATCTCATCGCGCCGGTGGTACGGGTGCCTACGTGAGCCTTCCCTTACCACCGCTGCAGGAGGAGACTTGCTTTTCTCTCACTTCTGAATAAAACCATTTGCCGCGGAGGGTCGCAGCAACACGTCGGTGCCAAATCCCTTCAGATGCCCCAGTTCTTGGGACAGCCTGGTGCTCCAGCTGCCTTTTAAAGCGCTCGTCCCTCCTCGGAAAGCCTGCGCTGCTTCCGCTCTCGCCTCCCCTTCAGCGGAGCCACCGAAAAGGTAAGACGGGAGCCACTACAAAAGCAGCGGGCTCGGCTCGGAGGCGGCAGAGGTCTCCGGCTGGAGTGAATGCACACGTTGGTATATATTTTTTTTAATAGAGAGATATCAAAGCGTGTTCCTGGATGAAAAGACATCATATTTAAATTTCAAGGGTCATACCGTCCGTGGAGCCAGAACTCAGATAAAAGTATATTCATAACTTTATTCTGCCATAAAAGAGCGTGACAAGGTAAAAATAAAAAAATCCTTGGGTTAAAAAAGAAATCCTTACGTTAGTAAAAAGGCATTTTTAGAGATTAGGGAAGAACGGCAAAACCCACAATAATTCTAACAGTAATTGCTTTAAACTCCGCGTTCCTTTCTACTTTCCCTTGGCGCGGACAGTGACAAAGAGACTATTGGGGTCTTTAAAAACAGCCGTACCTGTCAGTAAGGCAGTTCAGGTATGTTTAAGCTGCAGACACCAAAGGGAGGGTGCTTTGTTTCTTCAAGAATCTTCTTCTCCCATTAATTTTTTCAGTGTTAATGGGAACATTTTTATTAGGCTTGTTTTGTTTTTTAATAACCTTGTCAGATTTGAAAGGCAGTATCCAGGTAACGGTATGTATATGAGGAGGAAAGAACGGCTGGGGCTGGCTTTCTAAAGGTGCTCTTGTGCCTCTTCCAGCTGGCGGCAGGGGGGACAGTGTTCACCTCTCCCTTCCCTGCAGGTCACCACGTGAACTCGATCCAGAAGGGAAGGATCTTGCTCTCGTGGGAAGGGCGTCTGCGTTGGGGAATGTCACCACCAAACCCCAGGGAGAAGGGGAGCGGGGTGGCGAGCCCCAGCAGAAGTGCAAGGGGTGTAAAGCCTCTCTTTCTTTCTTCTCTCCCTCCCTTTTCCTTACCCCCCACCCAGAATCGCACGCCCTGGACAGCGATGAGAGGCCTTGCACCGCTGCCGAGGCCGCGGTCACGTTCTCAGCCTTGACGACAGCTCCGAAGGAAAACCACGCGTGCCACCGGGCGCTGCCTCCCCTGACGTCGAAGAAGCCCTGCTTGCTGAGCCCCCCGTCGCCTCTGAGGCTCACGGATGTACCCGAGCACACCTCGGATGACTCCTCCGCCCACGCCATCTCCCTCACGTCCTGCGTGACAAAGGGCATGAGCTCCTGGTCGCTGCCGGGCGACTGCGAGAAGGCTCCCTTCACCATGATGGAGCCCGGAGGCATGTCGGCGTTGACGGGCGACTGCTTGATGCAGCCGAGCCGGACCTGTCTGGGCTGCTTTATTGAATCAAAGGATGGCATTGATGCAGAGCCGGGAATAAGCTTGAAAGTGGGGGATATAAATAGGGATTATGACACCTGTTCGGTCTCTGATATAGGGATTCACTGCATGAGCACAGGAGAAACCATGAGATATGGGGATCAACTGCTTTCAGACCAGCTTTTAAGCTTCCCTATGCATAAATCGAGGGCAGCGGACAAAAGAGATGCAGAAAAATCTGACAGTGATTCAGAGGACCCCACTCAGAAAAATTATTACGAGGGATTACTATTAGACAAATGCAATGGTGAGGAACCTTTACTAACAAATCCCAACCAGGAATGGGGCTATTTTGAATCTTTCATTAGTGAAAGTAAAATTGAGCTGCTTGACCTCTGCTCCAAAAATGAGCTTTCTGTAAATCTGTTTTCCGAGGAAGACGTGGATAATTACATGTTCGACGACGACGATTCCACCTTGGGAAGCGATGTCTGCTCCCTAAAGATTAGATACGAATCTTTCCAGGACAACGTGCGGGAGAAGACCACCACCCTACAAGAGGACGCTCAGTTCAACTTCTTCCCCAGCGTGTTCAACAACTGCACCAAAAGGGACAGCAGGAGCACCCTGAAAAGGGGACCCAGTGGTGCCACCGACCCTTCTCAATTCAAATCCGAGGAAGGCATCATCTGGGGGGAGGAGGAGGAGGATGGCGAGGAAGAGGATGGCGACGAGGAGGAGAAAGCTGCCTTAAATAAATCTTTGAACAGCACAGAGGTGGTGCAGTACGTGGGCTCCAAGAGGAGCCACTTCTTGGACTCGGTGAATTCCACGGAGGACTCCGGGGAGTTCAGCGACGACAGCACTTGCACAGAGTCCTCCTACGATGTGCTGCGGGATATCAAGGACTGCAGCCGGTACCTGTCCCGGGACCACTCCGGCTCCTTTATTCAGCAGAACTACGGGTTGCGGGCAAAGAGGAAAGTGCGATACAGCGACGACTACCTGTACGATGTGGACTCCATCGAGAACGAGAAGATCCTGGACAAGAAGGAGTGGCTCCCGGACGGGCCCAAGGAAGAGGACGATGACGAGTGGTGCCCCAAGAAACGGCGAAAAGTCTCTCGCAAGGAGCCCCCCGTTATCATCAAGTACATCATCATTAACAGGTTTAAAGGGGAGAAGCATATGCTGGTGAAGCTCAGCAAAGTGGATGCCAACGAGACAACTGTTACCCTAAACGAGGAGCTGCTCAGCAAATACAAGAAGCTGGCCCCGCTGAAGGGCTTCTGGCAGGAGAGGCAGCAGAGCCGCCTGGATTTGCTCAGATCGTCTCTCTACCACAAGCAGAATTTCTATCTTAACGGCTCAGATGCTTCATTCCTCCCTCACCCACGGAAGCGAAAATGCAAGCTAGCAAACAGGCACCGGATTCAAAGAATTAAAGCCATCGAGCAATCAGTGAACAAGCTGGGCTCTTGCTCCTCTGATCACAAGCAGCCTTGCAGCAGTAAAGAGGACGCGGGCCTGAAAGGGCTGCCGGCCTTAGCCATCGCCACCCCCAGCTGTGCCAACGGATTACACGTGCATGACATCACGGGCATCGCCGCCGTGAAATGCAAATCGCAGGAACGGGAGCACAAGGGGACGGAGAGGAAGGTGCTCCGCAGAATCAAATTCAAAAGTGAGGCCAGGTTGAAGTGCAAGAAGATCAAAGCTGCTACCAGTACGGCGGAGGGCTCCCCGGCGCTGGAAAACCAGGACTCTGCAGCACGTCTGAAGGATGAGAACGCTCCTTGTGCTTCAGACAGCTCCCATCTCCCGGAGTGCCACGAGGATAAGGTTGCTAAAAATTCTCCTTTCCTACCATCCACCTCCTCTTCAGAGAAGCCTCTGCCATCTGCTAATATCAACACCAATGTACCCCTGATCCCCGGCGGGTATCTGCAAACGTTGTTAGATGCTTCTGATTTGTCGAGCAACACCGGTATCTCATACTTCGCCCAGCATCCCCCCGAGCAGCAGCAGCAGCAGCAGCAGCAGCAGCAGCAGCAGCAGCAGCAGCAGCACCCACTCCCCAGCATCGTCCCAGCAGAAAAGCCCTTCCCGGCTCTGCAGCCAGCGCAGAGCTGCGTGCTCTCCCCGCCCTCCGAGTCGGAGCTGCAGCAGTCGCCCGGGCACTTGGAGATGGAGCAGAGCAGCTTCGGTAGCATGTGGCCGGCCAGCAAGGCTGCCGGCAGCAACCGCCAAGACTTCCCCGGCGACCTGCGGGAGGCGGCCGGGCTGCCGAGCGAGTTCGGCGGGGCCGCGGGTGCGGACGGCCTCCCCGCCGCTGGATACACTCAAGTCAATCTGAATAGCAGCAAATTGCTATACCAAAAAAATTACATGGCAGATAGCCAACAAGTGCAGTCTGATGATTCTTATCAGTCATGTCATTTCAATAATGGAGAGGGGCGCTTTCATTTCCAGCGAGGTACACTAAGTACCGATGATGGCAGGCTCATTAGTTTTGATTCAGTGGGTTCATTGTCAGTTAGTTCTAGCAATTACAGTTCTTTAAGTTTAAAGTCTTGTGAGAAGGACGGCGAGGATGATATTAATGATGATTTCTTGGCCCACTGCAGTCCCAAGCTAGTGATCCAGCAGAGCATAGACGAAATCACCCCTTTGAAGGAGTCCACGGACCTTTTAGACATTTCCAACTTCACGCCTGATAAGTTCCGCCAGTCGTCGCTGTCGGAGATGTCCCCTCCGGACACTCCCAACCTGTCCCCGCAGATAGCTGGCTCTGACGCCAAGCCTCTGGGCACCCTGAAGGGCTTTCAGGAGAGCCCCCAGGCCGCCCTCAACAGCTCCGAGAAGGTCAAGTGGAACTGTGGGGTCCTGCAGACTGAGGATCAGACGGATAATGGGTTTGCTTTAAATAATCACCAGTTCCAGTTCCATATGTTCAACGATGAAGATTCTGTCAGCCTTCTCGAAAAGAGTCCATGCTTGTCAACATTTAATGAGCCATCTGGTCAAATTAGCACCAATAGCAAAGTGTCAAAATCAAAGAGGAAAAGTTCATCCAGCAAGAATGTGGGCACAAACCAAAGCTCTTCCCAGAAAGCCACCCGGAAAAAATCACCCAAAACCAACAAAGGAACCGAGAAGCCGCAAGGGAAGAACTCCAGGCAGGCGCCCAAATCCACCAGGAAAGGGAAAAACGGGGCGGGAGTCAATGGCGAGAAGGCTCCGGCTGTTGGTGGCAGGGCGGTCAACCAGCTGAGCAATGTGGCCACCGCCACCAAGGGCCTCGCCGAGAGCGCTCAGCACTGCAGCCCGGCTGGGGTGAAGCTGGGCAAGCACAACGGGCTCTCCGGAGAGTGGGCGCTGGGGAAAGAGGGGGGCACGGGCTGGTCGGAAGCCAGCCTGGGCAACGCCACCAGCCTCCTGGACGACGACCAGAGGGAGTTTGAGGAACCTTCCAACATCCTGTCCAACATCGCATCGGGAATGGCGGATGTCCAGAGGTTTATGATGGCCTCCATCGAACCCTTGTGGGGGCCTGTTGGCCACAACAGCGTTCCAGACATATTCCGTTCACCGGAGTCCAACAGCCTGAAACTGAAAACTCTTAAAATTTTGGCAGGGACGTCCCAAGAGTCGAAGAAGAAGGCGAACGGCAGCTCGCCGGGGGCGGCGAAGAACCACAAGTCGAACAACAAGGGCTCAAGCAAAAACGGCAAAGCCGCAACCTGCGACCCTGGTCGCCCCAACTGCTCCACCGGGTACACCACGGACCTTCACGCTCCCTTTTTTGATAAAAACTATAGTAACCTGAGCACTTTAGGCAATAACGGACCTACCCATAAAAAACTCTACCGTCATAAATCCAGTTCGAAATCGCTGAGGGACGAGAACTGTAAAATAAAGCGAACGGACCGCGAACAGCCCCACAAGGACCCCCCCGTGACAGCTGCTTTTGAGAAACTGAGGTAATGCTGCACCAAACTGGCTGGAATGCCCCTTAACCTCCCTCCCACCTGCTAAGCCCGCTGTTCCTTCAGTTTTTCCTTCCTGAAAGCAAAAGTTGCATGAAAAAAAAAAGACATTCCCCTTTTACAGTTTTGGTTGGTTTCGGTTTTGGGGTTGGTTTTTGGGTTTTTTTTTTTTTTTTATTTGGGATGGTTTTTTTGTTTTTTTAAATGCATGAAAATACTTATTACTTGCAAGCTACCTAAAAGAATGACCAATTTTCTGGCTTGGCTGGGGTTAAAAAAACTAACAAGGCTACTCTTTTCTGCTGTTTGGCTTCTTGAGTTTTTAATTACTTATTAATTGGGGAAAAACAAACCCCACGAAACAAACCCATGATTACACACTCTTTTTAATGATTTTTGACGAGGAAAGACTTTGTTTTCTTTTTTTTTTTTTTTTTTTTTGGGACATTTTGTGAAAAACAAACCACTTAAAAAAAAAAAAAAAAAAAAGAGGTTATGCATCCAAAAGCCAAGATCTGGAACCTTAAAGGCTCTTTACTTTGCGAATGAGAACTCGTTCCTAATTGAGCTTCACGTGGCAATTTTGAGTGCTTTCGGGCCCCCTCTGCTGTTTTATCTCCTAACCTGCATCATCTAAAGCTGCATCTTCTGTACCCGCCCGCCTTTAGCGCGTACGCTCCGTCGTGGTGACTCCAGACGAGCTAACTGAGATGGCATCAAATGTTTGGTTTTTTTCCTGCAGGGAATCAGACTCCATTCTTCTTAAAGCAGAAACAGCATTTTTGGGTTTTCCTGTGTTTGAAGAAGAGACTCCCTTTTCTAGAAAGACGGTCGATGTTTGTTTCTTTCTCATTTTCTTTTTTTCAGTTAGGGTTTTTTGGTTTGTTGGGTTTTTTTTTTTTCCCCCCATCGATTCCTTTTCAAAACCTGCCTTGTGGTACGTTGACATGTAAGTGCTGACATGACGAGTTTGAAATTGTGGGAGTCTTATTCTTTGAAAGCAAACCCTGATCTGGTTTCTCTGTGAAAGACTGTTTTCAAAGTCATACTGTTGTACAGTAGTTTATGCACTATTACCCACGACAACAAAAAAAATTGTGCCAAACTATGAACAAGTGACTGTATTGTATATATTTTTACTTCTCTAGCGACATTGGGTTGTGAGTGTTTTCTGCAGCTATGCCTTTTGGTTTGACTAGAAACATTCCAGTTGTTAAGTACTAACCGCCCCCCCTTTGAAAGCACCTGTAACTCACGATGAAAACGCTATCGTTCACTTAGACAACTTACCAAAAGTTTTATGGACATGACTAAAAGTGTGCCAAATTTACTTACCTCATCTCATGGATTCACCCTGTGGTTTAAAGCTCATAAAGGGAAACAAAAAAAAAAAAAAAAAAAAAAAAAAAAAAAAAAAAAAAAAAAGAAAAAGGAAAAAAAAAAAGGAGGAAAAAAAGGAACTTTGAAACCGATGCTGGGAAATGGTAATGTCCTCTCTTTGAAACCATGAGCGGAAAAACGGACTGGTGAAATGTTGAGTTTCGTGCTAGGAGAGAGCTGAAATGGTGGAGGAGTTCAGAGAACTGCTGACGGTAAGTTTGCCAGGAACTCAAGTGTCTGCACCTAGAGACTACAGAACAGCTGCTTTTCAAGTGTCTGTTTTCTTAAAGCAAAACCTGTAGCTGAAGACCATTTGAAATGCAAAGTGACATTGCGAATTCTTTGTATCTCAGTTTTATATATTTTATAAGAACCTGGGATAAATTCTAAAATAGTTATACACACAGAACTAACGCGTTTCATACACTTACTGCTCTTTCCTTTTCCTTTGAGTAAGTCCTTAAGCATTTCCGATGCGGCGCCTGTCGAAAGCGCTCTCCTCTCACAGCTTTGGTGTCTCCTAAATGTCTAACCTTGCCATGCCGATATGGTTTGAACTTTCCAAAGCAAAGTCTTTAGTTTTTAACGCACCTCCGAACCTTTTCTTTGACCTGGTTCATAAGATAAGGAAAAAAAAAACCCACAACGAAAACGGAGCAATTTGTGATCTCACCGATCAGGGCCGGATCGTACGTGACTGGACTTGACTAAGACAGCGTTGAGTATTGAATGCGAAATGTATTCTCAGAAGGCCTTATTGTAACCCTGCTCACCACACCCTCCACGAGACTTCACAAACCCCGCGAATCGCTGGTTTCCTTGTGCAACTGAGAGCCTGCGCGGTTTGCTGCTGATTTCCTTGATATGCGAGAGCCCTGCTAACGGGGAGCTGTCGGGAGCAGAGGGACGCGAGGCTCCGACACGGTTATGCCATAGAAAACCATGAGGAAGAGGAGCCTTAACAGCAGTCGGAGAGACAGCGGTCCCGACTCGGTGGTGAGCAGAGAGGTGGTGGTTCGCTGAGGGCAGGACTAGACTCGGGTCTCTTGCAAGCGGGGTTTTCTCAGCCCACGCGCGAGGCAAAACAGCAGGATTGTTTTCGGTTAATTTAGCGAAAAAGCCGACCGAACACTTAACACTGAAGTGGAGTTGCAGAGTGTCGATTTAGAATCAAAAGGTTTTCAGCGTTAGCAGATCTTGAGGTAGAGCTTAGGCTCAGCTCTGCAATCCCGGAGAGAACGGCGCGGGAATTGCATCGCGTTTTATCAGCAGAGGAAAGAAGGAACTCTGGAAAAACAGTCATTCTGAAAACCATCCTTAAGTTCATTTATTCCATGAAAAACTGAAGTGCTGGCATTGCCCGGAGCGAGCTGCTCCGGAAGAGAGCGGTCCCTGGGTACCCCACGGGTTGCAGCGTCTCGCCCCGGCTCTGGCTGCAGGAGGGAGGTCCAGAAGATGCTCAGGATCTCGTGTGGAGACGAGAGCTGTGCTAGGGCTCCATCCCTGGGCGTGTGGCTTCCCTGCAGCTGCCGCGCTCTCCCCTGCTTCCCCAGCAGCCGCCTCCTCTGTTCGTAGCGTCATCAGAGACTCCCGTGGTGTCGGTGTATCCCATTTTTCCAGTGTTCCTCCCACGTGCTGCAGGACGAGGGGCCGCCGGCTCCCTTCTTTCAGATGTCCAGGCTGCTGCTCCTACGGAGACAGGTCAGGTGCAGGGCCATTCTTTGTGACCCAGAACCATGGTTTGGAAGCACGTTCGACTGGCCTGCACTGTGCTCATTACGCTTATGATGAATATGGCACTCATAACAAGATACCTTGTACCGAACCAGATAGCAATATTTATTGCATTCGAGAAATGTGCAATAGGGCGTGAAGATAAGGCAGAGAACGTATCAACTCTCTTACTCTGTGTTGGAAATCCATGAATACCCAGCTAGGCGTTTCAGGACACACTTACCAGCTGCCTTGTTGCTCTCTCCTTCAGTCCATCGCTCCGGTTTTGCTGCTGTCTTTGGTGGTCATCCCCTGTCCTCCCCAAAAATCTCCGACCGGGGAGGGTCTGGATCCCTCACAGTGTGGCACTGGTCCTTCTCTGTCTGAAGAAGTGATCGCTCTGCTGATTGACACCAAAATTCAGATCTTGCCTTGAGCTGACCATTTGCCCTCCTCCCTTTTGATCTTCATAGAATCATGGAGTGGTTTGGGTTGAAGGGACCTTTAAAGCTCATCCAGTCCAACCCCCTGCAGGGAGCAGGGACATCTGCACCCAGAGCAGGTTGCCCAGAGCCCCAAGGTCCAACCTGACCTGGGATGTTTCCAGGGATGGGGCTTCTCCCACCTCTCTGGGCAACCTGGGCCAGGGTCTCACCACTCTCATTGTAAAAAATTTCTTCCTCAAGTCCTGCTCCGCAGGACAACTCTCCATCCCATCATGCCCAGCCTGTGTTGATACTGGGGGTTGACCTAGCCCAGGTGTAGGACCTCACACTTGCCCTTGTTGAACCTCACGAGGTTCATGTGGGCCCACTTCTCCAGCTTGTCCAGGTCCCTCTGGATGGATCCCATCCCTCAGGCATGTCAACGGCACCACTCAGCTTGGTGTCATCTGCAAACTTGCTGAGGGTGCGCTGGATCCGACTGTCTGTGTCATTGACGAAGGTACTAAATGGTACTGGTCCCAATATGGACCCCTGAGGGACACCACTCATCAATGACCTCCATCTGGACATTGAGCTGTTGACAGCTACTCGCTGGATGTGACCATCCAACCAATGCCTTGTCCACCAAACAGTCCATCTATCAAATCCACCTCTCTCCAATTTAGAAAGAAGGCTGTTGTGGGGGACCATGTCAAAGGCCTTGCAGAAGTCCAGATAGACGACATCTGTGGCTTTTCCCTTCTCCACTCATGTAGTCACACCATCCTAGGCGGCCATAGGTTGGTCAGGCAGGACTTGCCCTTGGTGAAGCCATGCTGGCTGTCTCGAATCACCTCCCAGTCCTCCACGTGCCTTAGCAGAGCTTCTTGGAGGATCTGTTCCAGGATCTTCCCAGGCACAGAGGTGAGGCTGACGGGTCGGTAGTTCCCAGTGGACTTCCCCTGACTGCCAGGACTTTGCAAATATCATGGAGAGTGGCTTGGCAACTCCATCAGGGCTCTGGGATGTATCTCGTCAGGTCCCTTAGACTTAGGTATGTTCAGGTTCCTCAGGTGGCCACGAACCTGATCTTCTCTTACAGTGGGAGGGACTTTGATGCCCCAGTCCCCATCTTGCAGTCCATCTACTCAAGAGGTTGCCAGTGAAGACTGAAGCAAAAAAGTTGTTGAGTACCTCAGCCTACGCCTTGTCTATCACCAGCTTGCCAGTCATGGCTTTCTCTGACCTTCCGTTTCTGGCTGACGTTACCTGTAGAAGCCTTTCTTACTATTCTTTGCATCTCTTGCCGAGTTCAGCTCCAACCACATCTTGGCCTTCCTGACCCCCTCCCTCACATCCAGGCAGCATCCGTGTACTCCTCCCAGGACACCTGTCGCCGCTGCCATTGCCTGTGCAGTTCCTTCTGGCCCTGGAGTTCGACCAGCAGGTCTCGACTCAGCCATGCTGGTCTCTTCCCTGCCTTGCCGGATTTCTTACACTTGGGGATCGAGAGCTCTTGTGTTCTCTGGAAAGCGTCCTTAAAGACCTGCCAGCTCTGCTCTGCTCCCTTGTCCCTGAGAGCCCTTTCCCAGGGGATCCTATTGACTCCTTGAACAGCTGGAATTTTGCTTTCCTAAAATTCATCTCCACCTGCCTTTCACTACCTCAAGGTTTCCACCACTTCCCACCTTTGCCTCACGCCTCGCCATACAAGCTCGCTTCTTCCACTTGCCCTTCTTGGCACTACTGGGGAATTCTTGATTTTCACGGTGTTGCTCTCAGCTGTGGGAAGACCAGGACATCGGTCCCATCCATCCCTGACCATCCGTACAGCCCAGTGCTTCCCGTACCTCCCCATGATGGCTCTCATCCTCTTGCCCACTCCCAATGCACTTCCAGCCTCCTCTCACATCTTCTCACTCGGCTCCTGGCTGTTCAGGGCGACTGATCCAAGCCACGCAACAGACATTTATTCTGCAGCATCCCTTAAAATGTCTTTTCTACTTCATCTCATTTCACTCATGCTCTAGAGACGTCCCACCGGGCACCCTATGACAGGACCGGTGTCGGTGATGCTGCTCTCCCGAGCCGCGCTGTGCTGGCACACTGCGGTTTGGGCCTCTTAAAACTGGCAGCGAAATTAGGAAGCAAAAACCGGCTGCTTGCGAAGGAAGATCATAAAATCCATCCGAGAGGAGACCAACGCAGGGCGGCTCACCGTGAGCCCCCGGCTCTCGCTCCCCCTCCCAGCTAGAGGCAGGGGAAGGCGCTCGCCCGCGGTTCGGGGAGAGCGTCCGTATCCCTGCGGAGGATGCCCTGCAGAGAGACCCACCCGCCCTCACTGGCCATAGCTTTGCTGGACGCACTTGCAAATAGAGGTTTTGTAAATAGAAAAATATCAGTGATGGGGATTCAATAGGTTTTTTAAATAAATCTTCTTACCAGGTTTACATCTTGCTTTTTTTAAGGGTTTGTTGTTTTAATAATGGCTTGAGAATCACGACTCGCGGAGCAGCTTTAGGCAGGCGACTGGGGAGGAGGAGGAAGAGGCCAGCAGCAGCGCGCGGGGCTGTCCCGGGCTGGGGCTGCGCCGTCCTGCCGAGGCCGGGGCTGCGCGGAGAGAAAAGCCGCGGCTGGCGTCAGCCCGGCGGCGGTTGCTTCGCGAAACCATTGCTTTTTTACAACGAGTCAGGATCGCTGTGATTTTTTTTTTTTTTTTTTTTGGCATTATGGCTCAAACGAGCCACGAACCAAAACAAAGATGTTCGAAGCGTTTCCATCCTTTACCTGCTGGACCATATTCTGCTTTCCCCAAGGTCCCGATCCAGCAAAGTGCTTAGGTAGGAGCTCGCTGCCCAGGCTCCCGCTCCCCGGGCGCTCCCCTGGGTGGCAGCCGGCCGTTGCTGGCAAGTCCCGAGAAAAACTCCCTTGAAGTCAGTGTAAGCGAGAAGGGCTGCAGGCGCGCGGACTTCGGCTGGTGCACCATCAGGCCCTCGGTCTTACTTTCTCAACTCGGTGCGTTGGACTGTGCCTATGCAGCTCCCAGGGGGTGCGGTGGAAGTTGCATGGTTCAAGCCGCTGACATCTATTTGAGAATGTGCCTCTTTTATCTCTTCAGCGTGTGAAATAATGCAAAAAAAAAAAAAAAGGGAAAAAAAAAAGAAGAAAAATACCGAAAATAATCCAAGTACAATGTCTGTGGTAGAAGCAAGGCTTTTCAAATCTGTTTCTCAGGTAAACAAGTGACACTATGACAGTGGAGTAACAGCCATCTAAGGGAATTGGGATCGAAGGCAGGAGGGCGCCCTCCCGCTCGCAGGACGCTTGGGTTGCCAGGCACGTTTACTGAGCCTTTGAACACGAGAAACCGAAGTCGGTCCATTCACCACTACCCTTGGCTAGGTAAGACAAACGTCCATTTCAAAAGCACAAAGGGAAGACGTAAAACCTAGACTAAACCACCCAGAACACCCCCCCATGACAGACAGGTACCAGTTAAACTCCTTTTGTCTCTTCCTCCCGCTGGGAAGCAGGGTAGAACCCCAAGGAGCTGCTCTGTCCCGCTGCCCGCGGCGCCGGCCGGGGCGTCTCGACTGCTGCCTCCAGAGATGTGAATGTACTCGCTCCTTGCGTCCCCTCCCATAGAACTAGAGGCACCTCGTTAGGAAGTTGCTCCTGTTTTATGGTGCTAAAGAAAACTTTTATCCCCCGCCCCGGCCCCCGCCCCGCCGCCCCCTCGAGCATTGAAGAACTATGAAATGGCCCTTTTTATGAATGTAACATCCCCGTTTCTGTTCCGCATTTTACACTGCGATTTTAACATGTTTGGAAATGATTTGCCTTTTTTCTTTTAGAATAAGCTTTATAAATATTCTGTAGAGTCAATTGAAGTATAATTCTTAAGGATCACTCTAAGACGCCTACAAAATCTTGTATATTTTTAAGTGTGCCAATTTGTAAAATATTTTGTAAGTGTATATTTTTCTTAGAAAAGTGCTGTGAAGTGTTTGTATGTGTGAGGTTTCCCTTTTTTTGCACCTCCGGGTGTTAATAAAAGGATGTACACTTAAAAGTTTCTGGTTTTAAAAACCAAAATACAAAGAAAAAAATTAAAACTTTTGTTGGGAATTTTGTAATAAAAAGAAATGTTGTGAAAGAGTGTAGTGATATTGTGTAAAGGAAACTGGAAAATTTGTGAGCGCTTTGCTGTTTTATAGATCCTCTTGTAAATTATTCTTGTAATATTTTGGGTTTTGTTGTTCTTGTTGCAAAGGTTTTAAATATTTGTGACTGACTCTGTATGGTGAACACGTCATATTGTTAACTTGCTGAGTTTTGTTATATTGTTTATGGAATAAATAAAAAAATTTAAAATCTCATTTTAAGATCCTGTATGAAGAAGGAATTAAAACTGCCGTTTATTGACCATTAGGAATCGTTTCTTTAAACAAATCGCTGCCACAGACCAGGATCAGCCCGGCCGCCCCCTCGGGCGAGGCTCGAGACGGAGGCGCGGCTGCAGATGGCGGGGGGCAAAGTGTTCGATCGCTTCTGCTCTAAGGAATTGTGGCTGTGGTTAATGGAGAAACTTCATCAACCCGACACTTACCGGTTCGTCTCGCGAGGGTGCCGAGACGGGGCCAGGCGGCGCGGCCAGGCGCACCGGGAGGGGAGGCTCTTCCCAACCCCGGGGAGCGGTTCTCGGTGCTGCCAACTTCACTGGCTTGTGCAAAATGCTTTAAAAAAAATTAATATTTTTTTTTTTTTTGGTGACCATTCCTTTCATTAGCATTTCGGCGTTAATTCAGTCTGAGGTGTTTCCAGGCCCTGCCAGCAGAGATTAGGACATGGGCACCATGTTCAGCAACCAGATCCCTTGGCGAGGGGGTGGGAAATGGTCCCCCAAATCAGACCTGGTACCTCTACAAGCTGCCTAAGTTCACAGACTGGTTTCAGACGAGCGCTGGCCCCCCAGAATGGTGCCAGACTGGCACTACGGGATTTCAGTGCTTCCCACCAGGAGGGCAGACCCCGATGCCGGGAGCCTGGAGCAGCAAGCGGGGCCACCGGCCAGCAGCTCGGCTTTAAGAAGGACTGAACCCAGGCTGGTGCTGGAAGGGGCTGCTCTCTGGTAAGTAAAACATGTCGAGGGGCTAGGCCAAGCCCATGACCACCAAAAGCATCCAGTCTGCCCTCCTCCGTGGGATGGGTCCCATGACCCACGGACTGGAAATAGTTGCTGGAAATGGGGTGGAGCAGCCCGTTCACATTGCCGGGGTGTAACGGCAGTGGCCGCACGAGCGGTGCTGCCCCAGCGCAGGGACCTGTAAGGATAGGACAGGGGGTGATGGTTTTAAACTGAAAGAGGGGACATTTCGGTTAGATATTAGGCAGAAATTCTCAGCTGTGAGGGTGGTGGGACACTGGCCCAGGTTGCCCAGAGAGGCTGTGGATGCCCCAACCTGCTCAAGGCCAGGTTGGATGGGGCTTGGAGCAGCCTGCTCTAGTGGAAGGTGTCCCTGCCCACGGCAGGGGGCTGCACTGGATGGTCTTTAAGGTCCCTCCCAACCCAAACCATTCCACGATTCTGTGGTTCTACGACCAGCTGGAGGTTTAGCACAAGCCTTGGGCTTGGTGGGAGGTGAATGTACGTAAGGAGAGGTGACATGGCTGGAGGGGGGACCTCAGGGATCAGCGCAGAAGCAAGAGGAGTGTCAAGGAACACAGTTTTCACATCCAGTTGCATTAAAGAAAATGGGCTTTTGCAGCTTGTTTCCACGACTCTGCCCCCAAAGCCTTAACTGCCAAACTTGATGAACAAACACCTGGTGTAAACCACAGGTTTAGCGTATTTACCAGCCCACTGATTGGACAAACATAACAGCAGGTCCCTGAAGACGGCTCGCACCAGAGCCCCGGAGCCATGCAAACGAAGGGATCCCAAAGGCTTTAGGAGCTCCCAGCATGGACAGATGGAAAATTCAGCCGACGGGCACTCAACACTCATGTCCCACCACGGCGGGTCTCACTGCCCAGCATCCAAACTGGTGGAACAGAAACCGATGCTTGACTGCTGAGCTCCAGCTGTATTTCTGGAGCTGCCTGAGGCGTTTCCCCTCAGCAAAGCCCAGCGCGGTTAACGCTGCTCTTCCAGTGTCCCCCGTGCTTTAACTCTGGCCACTTCCCTGCTTCACTCTGGGAATCAGAGCTGGCGATCCCAGGCGTGGCTTGATGGAAGGGACCACCACAGGGATGCACTGGGGAGTGCTCCCAGCCCGGGGCTTCCCAGGTTGGTGTGTTGCAGAGCTGAGCAAGGCTGTGGGTGTCCACATACATCCATCAGCTGCCCAGAGCTGCTGCTCAGCAGCCGGAGGGGAAAATCCTTCCCCTTGTTTTTCCAGACAAGCCCCAGCGCAAGGAGCTCGTGCGCTGCCGCTCTGTAGCAGAGCATCGCATGAACCCTCCTCCTTTCCAACCTACCCCCATCTTCTGCCTTTGTCTGAATAAAAAACTGCGCCTCTAGAAAAGGTGTGGGAAGGAGAGACTCGAGTCATTTCGGTTCCAGCTGCGCTTTTGTGGGAAAGCCCATCCATAGAGATGTTTTAATATTTGCTTCTCAGATCCCGGGGGAGCTGTTTTGGATGTGCAGGCTCCTCTGAAGTTTGAGCAGGATAAACGCAGCAGCCCAAAGCTACCCAGAGCTGGGGAGTACAACCAAAATGTCGTTGCCTCGGCAAAGCAAAGCACTCGAAAGAAGACAAACTGTCCAGCTGGGGAGGACAGGTTAGGGTCGAAGTTACCCTCCACTGGAATTGCATGGTCTCATCTTTGTAGCACTTTAAAGGCAGAGGTTTCATCACGGCAGTGCTCCTTTAAAGGGATAAATTCCCACATTTAAAAAACGTAAAATACAGTGAAAACTACCCTATGAAATAAGGCAGCTGTGAACTGTATAAAATCTCCATCTTTTACCCAAATAAAGCACACTTAATTAAGCAGCGGAGCCTTCGTATACCTGAGTCATGCTACAGAAAGGGCCCTGCTCAAGTGGCTCGGTGTTTATCTAACACATTTATATTACAGGCGTGTGTAATTAGAACACTCGTAACTCCTGGATGAACCATCATCCATCTACCCGTACGGCCCAGTGGCTTCTCCCCGTGAATGAAAGCAGAGCAGGTTTTAATTAGGATGTAATTTAATATCACCAGCCTCTCCGGCTTCCCAGCTGGCGAGGACAGGCTGGGGTCAAACCTGCCCCGGGTAACACCAGCCTTTCCTCAGGGGCTCCTGGTGTGGTCTAGCTGCCTTCACCGCTGTCCTGCTTTCTCTGGGATGGAATCCCAGGGCAGCCATGGTCTGCCGGCCACGAGCAGCTGCCAGCCAGCCAGGAGCTGACACTGGGAGGGGCAGCAGCCAGCGCAGCTGCCCCGAGTTGGCTACAAGTGTGTTCTACACCAGAAACATCACCCTCGCTATAGAGGGGGAAGTTGCTCCTCTTCCTGCTCCTCCTCTTCCTTCTCCTCCTGCTTCTTACCATCTCTGGAGGGTCTCGCTCACTGTTTTGCTCCTGAGGAACTGCCTCCCGTGGGTTGTGATCATGCCGCCGTTGCTGGGCTGAGTATGACCCTGTACACTTTACATTGGCATTAGTAGTAATGTTAGTTTTGCTGTTTCATTAAATCTGGTTTCATTTCAACCTGTGGGTCTCCTCTCCTTTTCCTGAGCCCCCTTCCTGGCTGGGCAGAGGAGTCATGGGGTGATGGAACAACGGCTGTAGTGTGGCCCCAGATATGGGCTAAACAGAGACAACCGAGTCCTGGAGCAGCAGCTAATTTTGTAACTGATTCCACAGGATGGTTTAAACACCTTCACCTGCTCGGGAGGATCTTGCACAGTGGCTTTTCAGCCTATTTAACTGCTTTGCCTGGTTAACGGAAGGAGGAACAGTGAGGAGGCCAGGAGGTAAATCATGCCATGCCCCCAAGCAGCCTTCTTGTACGTGTCCTGGGAAGAATGAGATTTGGAATCTCTTTCCTACAGCCTTTTCCAGTATGAATTTATCTCTGCTTAAAGGCTGCTCTGCTGTACCTTGACTCAAAGCCACCTTCATACCCCATTTCTCCCCCCTTAGTTAGGCTGTAGGTAAACCCCACGGCTTTGGCAGCCAATTTCCCAGAGCAGCATCTTGGAAGCGTTCCGGTGGTGCTGGGCTGCCTCAGCATCGCCCCGCTGCCGAGGACGGGCAGCTCCACTGGGCAGCTCCCCTCTGGGGTCGTGGCCAGGAGATGCCCAGCTCTAGTTCAACCAGTTGGATTGTGGTGGGTTTTAACCTGATCAGAGCACGGAAAAGGGAGAAGCTGGTCAGTTATCTGATGAATTTGCTGGGGATTTTTTCCTTTCGTATTGCCAAAACCTAGTGGCTCTTTTATTTTGAAGGGTCAGGTCAACATGGTTTAATGTATTATTATCCAGGATATATGCTGAGAGGGGTCAGAGATCCTTTGGGTGCCACTTGCATGGGCTTAGGACTAGAGAGGTGCATTAGATGTGGTTACACACATTTGGGGAACCGCAGCAGTACCCTCTTCCTGCTCTTTGAGTACCTGCTAAGGGCGGACGAGCCCTCAAGCCCATGAGGGGCTCACCCAGACCTCCCTGTTCCCACGCAGAAAGGGTGGGATGCCACCAGCTGGGACCTGTTGGCTGTTCCCAGGCTCGGGATGGCCCCTGGTGCTGTGAGCTGCAGTTCAGTATGGGCTGAGCCCTCAGAGGGATTCATTTGAGAAATGCCTGACCTGGGAACCGCAGTAATAATGAGATCTGAGATGCTGCTGAAGTGCTCAGCACCAAACTGCCCCGGGCATGTCTAGAAATATGGTGCCCACAGGGTTAGGCATGAATTTTCTGTCAACACATTGGGATGGAGGCAGGTAGATTCTACTGCGGCCCTGCCAAAGTCCTGGGACACTTCAGGGCATCTCTGACGTACCCTGAATTGGATGGTACATGGGTGATGGAAGGGAGATCTGCTCCTCCATCCCCGTGTCCCTGGCCAGGAACTAAACTACTGGATTATCTCTATAAACGTGTAAACTGCGTTGAAGCTTCATCCTTCGAGAGCAGCGAGTAACTGCGAAGCCCAGTCCGCTTTCACCCCACATTGTTCTCTCTGCTGAGCCTTCCCCCAGGCTGGTAACACTGCATCTTGAGGACTCAAAACTATTTTTTTTTTTTTAATGCCTGTGCCTATGAGCTGATGTCTGTCTCGCTAATGAAACCTTCCCTGCTGCGCTGCCGGCCCCAGGCCACCAGCCCAGGGCACGCGTGCCACTGGCCCTCCTGGCTTCATTAGCTGGAATGAGTTAGCACAAGGTGGGAATATTCTCATAAAATCAGCTCGTGCTGAAGCGTTTGCAGGCTGGAGGCCTCTAGAGGGTGTCAGGTGATGAGTTTAAATTGTGGATGTATTTTTCTCTCTTCACGCAGGAAAGTCGATACAAAAAAACCTGGGAATTGCTTTGTGCCGGGTGTTCTTAAGTGCTTCTCTTCAATATATTTCAAACGTGGAGATGACAGCATTCCTGGGAACAACAAATGAGAGCTGCTGCCGTGCTGGGAGGCTCTGCCACGCTCCCTGACCGGCAGCACTCGATGCAAACGCGCCCACCCGGGTGCGGGTGCCTGAGCGGAGGCGGCGCGAGGCTCCCCTTCCCTCTCCAGGAAGCCACAGCCAAGCCGCAGGCTTGGCGTTAGGGTTAATAAACGCCAATTCTTCAGAGTTGTCCTGCGTTAAAGGTGTCACTGGAGCGATGGTTTCTCACAGAGTTCGGGTGCTCTGGTGTGAACGCCCCGGTGCTGCAGTCAGGCTATTCTGATCTCCTGATGATTCGCTATTCTACAGCATCGTGCGTTCGCTGCAAACGAGATAAAAACAAAGTTGCGGCCACGGCAAATCATAGAAGTCACCTGGCTGGACGAGACTTTGAAGATCAGAGGTGGTTTCAAATCAGCGCAGTTGAGCTCCAAATCTGAAACATGGAAATAATCCCTCCCCAACACCCAGTTCCTGAATAGGCGCCTGCTCCTGGGTCCTGGAGTGATGAACCCGGGTAAGAAACCAGTCACCGTGTCTCTGGAGCTGGGTCTGGACCCCAGGCAGTCAATAAAGCCCGAAGTCACGCACCGGCTGGGAGGTTAAAACAGAACAGCTGCTCACCCGTCGGGCACCACCCCGCCTGGGCGCCGAGTGACGCCGGGCGCTGAGGCAGGAAGCGCACGCCGGGGTCACCGCAACTCGTAATATTCTTGTTGGACCATTTCTGGCAGCAATGGGGGATATTCGCAGAGTCTTGTGGGGTGTTTGACCACAGGCCAGGTCTAGCAAAGCCCGGACTGCAGGGAAAGGACTTGACTGTGACCTGATGATATGTCTGCCTCCTTTTGGCGTGGGACTGAGCTTGCCCGGGCTGCTCCTGTGCACTGGATGCTGTTGGCCTGACGCTGGGTGAGTGCCAGACCCTGTGGACTGAAGGCAGTCGGGGTGAGGGGATTTGGAGCATCCAGCCCCCTTTTTCTTATTCTCTGAAAAACAAACCTGCTTTTCCTCCTTTTGCTTTCGCTTTCTGCTTCCAGCCGCTGTGGTGCCAGGAGAAGAGCCAGACCTCGCCAGCTAACGTCCTGCTGTAGCTCTGACAGTCCCCCCAGGCCAAGTGCCAGATCTCCTCGGGCTCCTCTTGGAGCACATCCCAGCTCCTGGCACTGGGGTTACTGCAGATTTTCTGGTGGGGAGGAGGAGGTTTGGGGGCACTCAGGGCATCAGGTCTCATCCTGGCCTCGGTTACTGATCAAAGATACTCAACCCTGAGCTTCTTAAAGCTCAGCTTTAAACCCAACCTGACTTAGGTTTAAACCCAACCTAACTGAGCCTTAATAACAGCCAGCTGACAGATCCCTGCCCCGAAATGAGCCATTTCATACCAAAATGAATCATCACCTTCACCCCGAGAGCCTTTGTGGGGTCAGCAGTTAAACTCTCAGCTCGTCCTATTCAGAAGCCCTGGCAGAAAGCCCAACCCTTCCCTCCCAGACCGAGGACCCAGCCCTGAAGCCATCTCCAAAGCCTGGCTCTTCTCCTGCCCCACAAAAACACCTTTCCGCCGCAGTGCGCCAGCTCTGGTGCTCGGTGGAGTGGAGGACATCTTTCTGTCTCCCATCCTCACACGCCCCCAAAGTCAACCCAGAGCTCGAACCTGCCCCAAATCTCGGGTGCGAGCCAGGCAAAGCCCTGCCAGCCTCCAACAGGACTGTCCTTCCTCCAGCCCGCAGCCAAGCCCTGAACGCTGCTGCTCGCCCTGCCACGGTCCCGGCACAGCTAATCCCGTTCCACTGCCCTGGCAACATCACATCCCAATGGTGGGGGGTTTTTTTACACCTCATAGAATTCCACGTACGAACCGTCGGACCAGGCGACATGTGGCTGATGGTGATAAATGCACCCAGGCTTCCCCGTCAAATCGCTGGTTTTTTGTGGGATTACACCTACAGCAGCTTTTGCTTCCCAAATAGACTTCATGTTGCAGTGAAAGCACTGGTTCAATAAAGCACTTAAATACACACTTTATCTTGAGCGTGTCGGAGATTATATCCCTCTTTAGCAAAGCATTTAAGTATGTGCTTAATTTAAGGATTTAATTAAGGATTTTAATTGTAGACTTCAGGATGCGCTTACCTGCTTGGCTGACTATGGGTGAGATTACTACACGCCGAAGATTTCCACATAAAGTAAATGACTAATTCTGTCTGCGTGAAGCTAAAATAGAAACAGGAAAAAGGCGAGAGGCGCTTCACTCGATTCCTCGGGCTGGAAGTAGCATCCACGACCAAGTCTGAGCGGATGAAACTCGAACATGGTGAGTTATAGCCTCTGAAGTGCCACTGAAGATCGACAGCAAGGGGCACCTTCCAAAAGAGTCTGCAGCTCCTCAGCTTTAATGGTGAGAAGGGAAGGGTTCAGACACCGCCTCTCTCACTGGAGACAGGACCTGGAAATGGAAACGGCCACCAAAAAACGGGCTGTGAGGCCCTTTCTCTGACCATTAGGGTTTTAAGGTGATTTCCTAAGGAAAGGGCGTGTCTGTGATCGCATCACCAGCCTGTCTTTTGGGCCACTTCCACAGCTTTTGAACTCGGTGACAGATTTCATCTAATTGAGGAAAAACCCACCAGGATTCTGAAGGTACCAAGCTCCAACAAGTTTAACGCAAACAAGTGACTGGTTTCCTGTTTCTCCAGTAGCATTCGCTGTCCCTGGAGAGCTTTCTCCACCCTGGTCCTGGGACAGAGGTGGCCTCTGAAGATGGATGGTGCCCACCTTGCTGTGGGACCGAAACTCCTGCATTTCCTGCTCCACCGATGTCTTACGATGCTCTGGAGCTCACACGCTCCCAGAAGACACAGAGCTCTGCAACCTTACCTGGATTATTTGTGGGGATGTTTATTTTCACTCCTGGAAAGTGATTTGACTACACAACAGCGACACCACACAGAGGTACCAGAGCTCCTGTGCTTCACCAGGAAAGGCAGCAAAACGCCCTCGCTGTTTCTTTGCCTTTTGGGGTTTTCATCATTTTCCTGTCCCTGGTTAAAGTCACATCCTCAGCGATGCTGGCTACAAGAATCTGGAAGAGATAAACACATGCAAATACGAGAGGAGGAGCTGAGACTCAGAAGGGTTGGAGGAAGTGAAGGAAAAGGAAGGATCTGGACTCCCAGCAAGGTGAGGAAGGTCGTGTACCGGTGTTTGACGGTGCTGTTGTTATGGGAGTTAAGTGGTGACCTTCTGTGAGGGTCACGGAGTTTGTTGGCTGTGCTGCTTATCTCTACTTTGCTGAGCCTGGGAACATGCCAGCACAAACAACGCTGTGTGCTCTGCCCTGGTGCTGATGGCCTTGGGGTGCTGGGGGAGCTGTCTTGTGGAGAGGGTGAAGAGCTCAGATCCCTCACGGTGTGGCACCCGCCTTCTCGGGGGCTGAAACAGTGATCCCTCTGCTGACTGATCCCAAAATCCAGAAAGTGCCTTAGGCCAACTATTTGTCCTCCTCCCTTTCGATCTTCATCCCCAGCTGCCTTTCACTACCTCAGGGTTTCCACCACTTCCCACCTTTGCCTCACGCCTCGCCATATAAGCTCGCTTTTTCCACTTGCCCTTCTTGGCACTACTGGGGAATTCTTGTTTTTCAGGGCGTTGCTCTCAGCTGTGGGAGGACCAGGACATCGGTCCCATCCATCCCTGACCACCACCTGCGCATCCCTGCACCAGCTCCCAGCTCGGCTCATCCTCTTGCCCACTCGCAGTGCACTTCCAGCCTCCTCCTGCATCTCTTAGCTCGGCTCCTGGCTGTCCGGGGTGAATCCAAGCCGCACAACAGACATTTATTCCGCAGCATCCCTTAAAGTGTCTTTCCTACATCATCTCATTTCACTCCTACTCCACGGGCCTCCTGTTGGGCGCTGCATGACAGGACCAGCATCCATGATGCTGTAACACTGCTCTCCTGAGCCGCTTTGCTCTGCCCTGCACCCACCTCTGTGTTTAAGGACATGGAGGGGTTTTCGTGCCATATGGAATCCTCGTACAGCAACAGCGATGTCTTTTTACCGGCAGCAGTCAACAAACAGGCAAAGAAGATGCATGATACCCAGAGCTGCTGCTCATGGACAGAGAAGAAGATGGCTCTGGCTGTGTGAAGGTACCCAAGATGAAGAGCACAGCCTGCCACCACTTTGTGTGCTGCAAGATGTACAAGGTGTCACGAGGCCTGACTGCATTGTTCTTTAAATAGTTTATATTTTGAGCCATCTCAAAATGCAGAAGGGGAAGCAATTGTCATCCAGAGAGGGACCAGCCCGCAGATGTGCCTGGAGCTTTCCTGCAGATGAGCCGACCAGAGGGATAACCCAGACAGCTGAAATGACACCGTGGGCTCTTACTGATCCCTGTCTCTGGGGGATGGAAGGACTTAACCAAACACAAGTGAGTTTCTGTGCAATTTTGCATCTTGCATCGCTTTGTTTCCCACATGAAGCAGGAGAGAGAATTCCACCTCCTCTTGTCTACACCTGCACCCTTTTTTCTTTACCTGCAGAGTTCATTTAGAGATATTCTAGACTGCAGGGTTGTGCAAGATTAGGCTTCAGCCTTTTAGTGGAACCAACAGTGGGGGTGGGGGGCTGTAAAGGCAGCTTCAGACAGCAAATCCACTTCCCAAGGGAAAGTACTGAAGGGGTGTGTTCTCTGGAGCACAAGATGTTTTATAGCTCGGCTGTGTGGCAGAAGTGTCTGAGGGATGGTGGCAAAGCAGGGATGTGGGTATCAAGGAAAACAGGAAACAGGGAGCCACACCGAGTGCTGTCTGTCCTGCTGTCTGAGCCACCGCAGCAGCAGACAGTTGGTTTGGCCTATCCAAGTATCACCACCTACTTCAGAGAGTCACTCAGCGTCACTGGACATGCCTTCAGCTGATGATGTAGAGCACAGGACCTGGGCAATGCCTGACGTACCAGCTGGTCTATCAGCCACCATGTGTTCCTTACCTTTTTGCACATCTTCTTCTTTGAGAGGAGGGGAAAGAGAAACTTCGATGGCATTGAGAAAGCAGAAATGGAAAAGATATCTTCAGATGGGGCACCAAAGCCGTGATGACCAGAATCCTTCGTGCGTTATACTGCAATACAACGTGCTCGTGGGAAGCTCTAGTTGAAGCGCAGGGCTGTGACTGACACGCTTCTGTTTCAGTGCACTACCAGTATGGACAGCAGAAAATCTCTGCCAGCTCTGAGCTGTGCAAGGCACACGACCTACAGACGAGGCAATCTCATTTTATCCTGTGGCGAGCACCTGTATAATGAATTGCGCGTTATCGCATCCTTTGCTTGACTATTGCAATATAATATATTTAGTCTCCGTGACCTCCGGTACATCATGTTATTTATTCCTTCACCTAACGTATTTGCAGCAGCTCGCTAGCGAGATGCAGCCCTATTTATCCTTCTAAGGACACCAATAGCAGGAATAAATGTTAAACTAAAGGAAGGAATAAAAAAAAAAAAAAAAAAAATAGCAGCTCTATTTGTGCTACGCCAAGATGCATTTCTTGGCAGTCCCGGAGATTCAACAGTCTGGTATTTATCACGACGAAACGCAGAAATGTCTGATGATTACATGAAGGGAAATAAAGAGACTGAGCATAAACTGCAGACTGAGAGATAAGGGCACGTTTTTACAGCAGGCAGCTGCTGGAGCGGAGGAATGTCAAGTCAGCCCGTGCTGCTGCAGAGGAGGGGGCACAGGGCAGGGCAGCGAGGGGGCAGAGCTGAAACCAGACATAAACAGGGCAGTTTAATACCAAAGAGGAGAATTAGGCAGCCTGGTCAAGCTCATTATTTAACACCGTGAGGTTTATTTTTACGGAATTTATCCCTCCTTCATCTCCCATCAGACAACGCTGCAAAATGCTGGTGTTGGCGATTATTTAAGAGCTTTCTTTTTGGAACGAGCCCCTGGCGTGGCGTTCAGCGAGAGGAGTCTGCCTGGCAGCGCCTGCAGCTGCGTGGGAGATTTAGCATCTACCCGAGTCCCTCAAGGACATCGTCTGCCCCTGGCTACAAGGTGGGTCCTGCCCTTGAGGCACAAGCCGGATTTGGCCCTGACTCCGTTTGAAGGGGGGTGCTTGGCGTGACCCCTCCGCAGTGCTGCACTATGATAGACCCTCTCTGTGAACAGGCTTCACATGCTCAGGGGGTCTGGGGTAGAGTGGAGGAGAGCTTCTCTCTTGGAGGGCAGGAAATTCCAGTCTCGGTTGGGGTTACGATGCCAGGATTACCGAAATAAGAGTTGAATAATAAGATTTGTTATCAAATCCGAGGGGCCCGAGGAGCTCAGGTAGCTTCTGGTGCATCTGAGACAGTCACTGTGCAGCTTTGGTCAAGGTGGCTTAAAGTTAGGGCTAGGATTTGAGAGCAGATAATCTCTCGATTATTGCCAAGTCTGCAAAGTCTGATCACCTGCGGGACGCGTGCCGAGGTGGCGGGTCATGCTGGGTACAGAGGACAGCTGCTGCGCTGGCGAGCAAGGAGTGATCACCAGTTTAACTTCAGGGCTATGGTTACAAACCAGGTTAAGGTTTCAGTTCAGAGAAGGAAGCGTGCTGCTGCCTGGACTGCTCTGGACATCGCACAGGCCACGCTCTTGGTTGAAGGATGGTGATGAAATTTGTTATTCTGTGCAGGGGGAGAGAGGCTTCTGGTTTTTAGCAGTTGCATCCCAGCGGTCGGAGTCCTCCATGTCCCTGACACAAGCACAGAGCCAAAGTAACACCCGATCCTTCTGGTTAGGCTTCATTTCATCCCCTTACAGTGCGGCAGATTTGATGCAAGATTCAAGGGAGCGATGAATTGCACCCTAGAGCTGGCTCTTCCCAAGGACAACTCAATGCAAACATCTGGACATGCTGCACATAATAGAGCTCTTACCTCCTTCGTAGGGTTAACATAGGCAGTAGCGTGAGTCTCTGCCTGGTAAACTCTTCTGACAGATGCTTTCCTCGTCCTCTCTGCCCCGAATAAAACCACCAGCCTTCGAGGATCAATAATCTCCTCTCGTGCAGGTGAGGAAATTGCCAAGTTACCCCGGTAGCCTCCTAGGCTGGAGCGGAGCCCCTGTCACTCGACAGTGCCAAGGGCACCAGAAGCAATCAAAGGAAAATGAGAATTGATTTTAAGAATGTAATAATCATTCATCTAGCTGGGGAAAAATGGGATTTTATCATTGATATATTAGAAAGAGTAACATTTACTCCCCGGTAAGCATTATGGCACCCACAAAAGTCAGTCAGAAACCTCAAGGACTTGCACTGTAAATGATTTAATTCGAAAGAAAAAGAAAATAATAACGTTGCAAATCAATCTAAGAGGCTAAGAAGGCTACAGGTGCCATGGGGAAGGGTTCTTCAGTCCAGGCTTGGCCCAAAGGAATAAGCTGAGTATCTCCCTGGACCCCACGGGCTGCCTTTCCATAGCAATTTTGCTTCCCAGCACATCGCGCCCAGCTGGTTTTTATAATCGCTCTTGCAGCTGCTCTTGGAAATGTGGGGACGTTCACCCTTCACAGCTCTCACGTGTCCCGTCCCGTTGTGCTCGTTGCAGGGTAAACTTAAACCGGGATGGTGATTTCGGGGTACAGAGGAGAGCAAACCAAAGGTGAGGAAGGAAGCGAGGTGGCTCTGAGGGAAAACTGCCATAGCCTGTAAGGGTCTCTGCTTGGGCGTTGGTGGCTGCCCTTGGACAGGCAGTTTTGTCACTCTGCTCAGCTCCTCGTTGCTCTAACAAGGGACAAGGAGCTTCATTGATCTTTGTAAAGCATTCCGTAAGCGTCACATTTTTCTGTCATGTTGTGGATGTCCCTGGTATAGCACACCTACATCAAACCCTGCCCGTAACGGAGTAATTAAACGGCACTGCTAAAGGGATGTCATAGGATGGGACTGATTACCGCTCACCCAGAAACGTCTTCCCAAGGCCCAGGCCCTTTGACGTGATTCTCCCCCCTTCCTCTGAATTTCTTCCCGCATTAATTTCAGCCAGTCCTGGGATTGTTTGGAAAAGGGCCCTGGGGGACTCGTTCAAAGGCACTGCCACCATGGACGACTCTGCTCTCTGAACGGAGGCATTTCAGTCCTATCTGTTTGGACATATGAGCCGCTCAGCACTGATTCATTAGGCAAGTTATTTTTAAATTCCCCGAAAGAGCAAAACATTGAGCAAGGAATTAGCATTTGCTGTTGAAACAGCTGCAAAAAAGGACAGGCAGGAACCCGCTGCAGGTCCCCGCTGCCAGCCCTGTGATTAACCAGTCGCTGCCACGCGCTCGAGCCGCACGTGGTGAGACCTTAGAAATCACGCCCGAAGACAAGGATCGGTGAGTGACCATCAAAAAGCTGTGGTTTGGATGTAAACAAGGGGGGGGACCATCAACGCTGAATAAGAAAACGTCTTTGAAAGATCTCTCTTCCCCCCAACCCCATCCTGTGTTTCCCACTTTCACCCGTTTTTCTCTTAAGAACTTTGACACTTAAACCCCACCGTTCTGGATTCTCGACACGAATGAATGAGAAGATAAAGCCTGCCCAGGGTCTTTGCTCCTCCTAACCAATAACTAGACCCGGCGGGGACTCAGTGGGTTCAAAATGCCGAGGGACAGCGGTGAAGCTGATGTGATTTGTTAGCACTCTGCCTGGTCACATGCTGAAGTTTCCCAGGGCTAACACTGCTCTTAGAGCGCGGAGTCACAGCAAAAGGCACGGCAGTAAAACTGGTGGCGGCACATTTTGGTAGCTGTCTTGTCTGCTGAGGCTGATTGCCCCGTGGTTCCTGCTGCCCGGGGCAGCTATGGCTGACGCCGATGTTATGTGGGTGAAAAAAGGGTTGGGACGCTGCAGCCCGTTACAGATACAGCCTAAACCTGAAAAGGGAGATGACTCAAAACGGCCTCTTCACCTAACTGGGAGCACACGAAGGCTGCCTGCGCCTGCCTGCTTCACCTCTTCCCTTCGCTCTGCAAGGGCAGTGTTGACTCAGAAGAACTCTAGCAGGAGCTGTTCTCCTAACCTGCTCCAAGCTCCAGCCGAAGGAAGGCTGCCGGGTTCCTCTGCATCGATTCTTGTTCAAACTGGAGTGTTCCCTTTGAAAAAAAAAAACAAATCTCCTTAAGTATTTCCAGGGATTCTTTGGTGATGGGCGTTCTGCCACGGTCAGCAAATTGTGGGTGGACTGTTTCAGCGTCAATGGCTAAAACCATACAGCCACCCGTTTTGACATCCAGCGACCAACCACTGCTCTGCCAGATAAAGGGTTAAATCTAGCCATTCCCAGGGGCTGTGTTTAAGATGTCCCCCAACCTTTTAGTTCTGAATAAACTGTGTTCCTTGGGTGTTTTCTTAGGAAGGTGTGTTTCCCAGCCCTCGGGGAAGTCTTCCTGGAGCCCACAACAGAGGTAACAAAGCCTGCCTTGTGTTCCTTGGCGCGTCCCCTTCTGGTTTCGGGGAAGCGTTAGCTGCTCTTGGCAGAGCATCTCATTAGGAGCTCGTGTTCAGCTGATTATTCTTCTCCTGAATCACTGTATTCTATGACTTTGTCACCCACCCCGTAGTCCAGCTGCCGCTCTCTTCTTAGCCAGGCGACTTTACCTCTGGTTGCATTGAAAAACATGTTGTTTACTTAAGCTCAGCTCATTAAGTGCTCCAGATCAGGTCTGGTACCGGTGACCTGCCCCTAACTAACTTCTGCGCACTTGCAGATCACCAGTAATGATTTCATATTTTCTTGCAGGTCACAGTAAGCGGTGTGGGGTCAAGAACCCATGGAAAGGAGCTGCGCCTTGCTCGGTGATACTTCTGCTTACAGTTACTCTTGGAGACCTATCAGTTAGTTTTCAGTCCAATTAATATTTGTCTTGATTTATTAGCGAGGCCTCTTACCTACTTTATTTTTCCTGGCATTGCTGTCAGCGTGACAGAGAGACACCACGTTTGCTACTACCACAATGTTTTGCACCGCGGCGTATCTGGGCAGAGCTCACAGATGTTCTCCAAACCCCACACGTGTGTTTGACGTTTCCAGCTCTCGCCTTTGAGAGCTCAGCACTGCTGTGTGGGAACACGAATACCCAGGAGCTGAGTAACACCAACGAGACTCGTTTTTCCGTCTAAACAGAGAAAAAAGGAAAAGAGTTTCAAGTGTTTTTAACACTTAAAAGTGAGAAAAAAAATCTCCTTTCTAGAACTCCTCCCCAGTACAGTATTGGGACTATTTAACTGTAGCATCTTGCAGTGGAGCCGTTTCTTGGTGCGTGACCATTTGTTGTTGGGCTTTTTGTGGCTCGTTTTGAGGAGAGGCGATGGAACAAGGGTTACGGGACTGCTGCAGATCGATCCGCATCGGAAAAATCCTGATCCAGAGCGGCGAGCGAAGGTTTACTATGCCAAGTTTCCACCAGACATCTACAGGAGGAAAGTTCTTCTCATGTTCCCAATGCTAAGTAAGTGCCTTCCATCACTATGGCAAAAGCAGCTCCACTGCTGCTTGGCAGAGAAACAACACAGGGAGAACGACATGTGTGAGCAGAACCGAACCCAGACAGATTACAAGAACCTGCCGAGAAAACACCTTAAATCCACACGGCTTCAGCCACAGCTCTGATACTCCTACCTTAAAATTACACTTCAGTTGGCAGAATGAAACAGAAAGTCACCAAATCCTCTTCCTGTGTTTCTAGAGAAGGGATTTAGAGTTTTAAAAGGCACAAAGAGCAGCTCTGTTGGTGCTGAATTCCTGTACGTGTCCTGTCATGTCTAGCTGCCATCGTCCCCTTGAGACCCCCTCCAGAACACACTTTGCCAGGAAGGAGGTGATGGATTCTACTGCCACCTTTCACCAAACACCACCTGAGGTCCACCGCGAGATTCACATTAGAAATGCGGGTTTAGATCGATGGGATTGAGGTGCTGGAGCACGTCCAGAGAAGGGCAACGAGGCTGGTGCAGGGTCTGGAGCACAAGTGGGCTGAGGAGCAGCTGAGGGACCTGGGGGTGTTTAGCCCAGAGAAAAGGAGGCTCAGGGGAGACCTTCTGGCTCTCAACAACTTCCCGACAAGAGGTTGGAGCAAAGTGTGTGTGGGGGGGTGTGTCAGTCTCTTCTCCCAAGTAAAAAGTGCCAGGACAAGAGGAAATGGCCTCAAGTTGCATCAGGGGAGGTTGAGGTTGGCCCTGAGGAACAATTTCTTCCCCGCTGGGGTTGTCCCGGCCTGGCCCAGGCTGCCCAGGGCAGTGGTGGCATCCCCATCCATCTCTGGAGGGGTTTCCCAGCCGTGTGGAGGTGGTGCTGAGGGACAGGGCTCAGTGGGGACCTGGCAGTGCTGAGGGAACGCTGAAACTCGAGGAGCTGAAAGGTCTTTTCCAACCAAAATGATCCTGTGACTCTGCCTGCTCCCCAAACAGGCTGGGAATTTAAAAGCTCGGATGTGGAAGGACAGTACCTGAGCACATCCGTTACCCCAAGAGCAGAGCACTGCCAGACAAACACCACCTAGATCAGAATTTAGCAAATTATCGAACACTATTAAAAAGGCCTCTTTAAGGTGCAGAATTCTTCTCCAGCTCTGCCATGCTGGACCTGCTGATTTAAAAATAAAGGTTTTAAAAAGGAAGTTTCCTCTCCAGTTTGTTCCAGGCTGGTACATTAGTGTAAATGGGTTTAATCTGCCTGCTCAGTACCTGGCTCTGCTCATACTCTGAGTGCATAAAGAGTTGAATTTGGAGTTTGTCTTTTTTTTTTGCTTCATGTTTAGAAGCTCCCAAGAGATTCCAATTTTTCTCACCTCACTGCATTTGGACTATTACTTATCTATATTGTGAATAAATTATTTTAATATCTTTTTAGGGAAGAAAAAAAACCACCAGCATTTTTCTCATACCAAAAAACCAGTTTTTAAGACTCTAGTGGATTTAAAGCAAATTTATTTACCCTCATTGCAGGAAACGACATTAAACTTACCGTGGAAAAGTGTTGTAATTCTCCTCCACTATACATACATTAGCAAATTGGAAACACTTCGGTATGAATTACGCCTGGCTTTTGCTATAGATTTTGGATTTTTTCCCCCTATACTGCAAAGTTCTCTGTGCAAATACATTTTCCCCCGCAAGCTTTTTGAAATA
This sequence comes from Bucorvus abyssinicus, assembly GCA_009769605.1. Taxonomy (NCBI): domain Eukaryota; kingdom Metazoa; phylum Chordata; class Aves; order Bucerotiformes; family Bucorvidae; genus Bucorvus; species Bucorvus abyssinicus. The sequence continues at coordinate 2,084,683 of CM020039.1, read as the reverse complement.
CACGGCTCCACCGCTCCTAAGTTTTTAAAAGCCGTTAAGGAGACACCTGTGCACAAGCCATTAATGGTTATTAATGACAACTGGATACTGAAATCCACTAAAAAACCCCACTGGTTTTGAGAAAGCAGAACTTATCCTGACGCTGCGAGGGCATCTGCAGATAAACCGCACCAAAGCACACCAAGGGAGGGACTTTTCCTTCGCTGTCTGCCCGGGAACTCAGCCACAGGTTTTTACGGCCGAGGTAAGGGGTGAAGCAGCAGAACCCAGCTGCCATCCCAGCACGTCGTGGGGTGTTCGTCTCCCAGCAAACATCTGCCTGAAGGGGCTGAACTCACCCACAGAAGTAAAGGATAACATGTTTGATTCCTCTGTTTCTTGCCATTTGATGACCTTCAAGGATTTCAGTAAGATTAATCAATTAAAAGTATTTTATTGAGAGGGAACAAGAGTGACAAACAAACAGAATTACTTGTCAGATGTCACGAAATACCGAGAGGCTGTTCCAGGAGCATAAAACAAATATTTTTGGTCCATTAAAATGGAAAAATTGCTTTGTGATGTTAAATTTACGCTTCCTCATTTGTTTTTTTTTTTTTAATTTGACACACACTGACCAGTCAAACCAGAGCTGTTATGTCACGGGTTAACCCTACGGTAAATCCAGGTGTAATCTGATTTAAACTCACTCTCCCAACTCCAGTTTGCTTTTAGAAACGTAACAGGTTAACCTTCTGCAAGCAAGCTTTATGCTGGATTAGCTATCACCTCTCCACTGCTCCAGCTATATGCCATAACAAGTATCATCTGCCCTGCAGCTGGAATAAACTTTGGTGCTTTGTGTTCTGGTTATTTCAACAAAAACACAGTTGGGAACCTACATCTGCTCCAGATTAAACTGGGACCGCTTCTGCTTGCCGTTACTAATGAGTTTGGCACCATGGCCTTCAGTTCAGTGAGTTTCTAAGCTAGTTCCTTCCCTGCTCCCACGCTGTGGCAAGTAAAACTGATGAGAAATGTGCCCTGTACCTGATCCCTCCATTCTCTCTGGAGCTGCCTGTGAGTTCTCAGGGCTGAAGAGGGAAATTTAAACTGTGAATATATAAAAACACCTCATTTACCTTAAAAGTCGAGCTTGTACCTTTCTACACATTTAAGTTTCAACAACCTTTAAATGACCCACTCCTAAACTTGACAGTCATCTCACTATTGTTATCATGAACTACCAAAAGGAGAAACAAAGGCATCTCGTGGGCTTCCTGAAACCAAGTAAATCCTCAGAAATATGTTGTATCTCTATGTACGGGATCTTGCTTGAAAACAAAGCTGACTTCCTTTGCAAGACAGACTTTTCAGGCATTAAAATGCGGTATTTCAAAATGCTGTGTCAATCCCTTCTGTTCCCTATGGCAGACAAGTCTGCGGAGCCTTATCCTTTCCCTGTCCTTGAACTATATGGCACAAGCCCCCTGGGGTTCAAAACTGAGACTGTAGTTTTTTCTCTGCTGGTTCTCTCCTAATTATTTCTTTTCATCCAGTTTCTTCCCACTGTGTCTCACCAATTCCTGATTTCACTTCTCTGCCAGAACGCCAGGAAGGCGGTGGGCTGACCCTGGAGGTGACGCAGCAGCGAGAGGGGAAGAACTGCATTAAAGTTTAACCTAACAGGCCTTACACAACACGGGAAGCCTGGTGTTCAATTAATTCAGGCTCATAGTGGAGAAGAGGCATGTCTTAGCTTTTACATAGCACGATGGTTATCTTTAACACATGGTGCCAGGTGAGGCAGCAGAGGAAGCCTGGTGTGAGAGGGGAAACCCTGCTGTGGTTAGAGGATGAGGAGGGTAAATGTCCGCACCGACAGCCACCAGTACTCACTGCCCATTTTCAACTTGGCTTTTGGAAACGTTGGCCAACACCGGCCTTCAGCGCTGGCACCTGGGCCCAGCCCACACCACAGTGTGATATGAAATGGCCCCACACTGACAGGGCCTGGCTCTTGCGAGGGCATGGACGCTACTGCTGCTGAGCCCGCAGGCAGCCACAGCTCAGCAGTGACCTCCGGGACCCTCCGCATCCCCCCCGGGGCAGCAGGAACCTGAGGGCTGAGGGGTGGTCGCGAAGGCCTCCGCCAGCCACCTCCCCGGCTCAACGCCGCCAGCCCACGGCCGTCGGCCTTTGCCCCGCTTCAAAATGGCTGCACACCTTCGGCACCGGGGCCGCTCTAGCCACGCGGTCCTCCACGCTCTGTGGTTGGACCGCCCTCCCCCCCCTTCCCTCCCACCCTGGAGGAGTGGGCGACGCCTGCGCAGAGGCGCGCGCACACTTCACTTCCGTTTGTCGGCTGCCGTTTCCGGGCCCCCGTTCCTTGGTAACAATGGAGCAGAAAATGGCCGCCTGAGAGGGGAGGTCGGGCAACGCGGCGGCTGTTCGGGGGCGGACGGAGCGGGGAGAGTCAGGACCGAGTCCGCTGAGGAGCGGGGAGAGCAGTGGACCGAGAGCTGGGGAGGCGGAGGCGGGCGGCGGCGGCGGGCGGTGAGTATCGAGGCCTGAGGCGGACTCTCAAAATGGCCCGGAGAAGGGAGAGGCCCAGGCCCAGGGGAGGCGGCGGCCGCTGCTGCTCCCACTCCCGGAGCTGGGGGCCGCCGGGGGCCGCGGGGCCTCTGTGGCCCTCCTCTGGGTCCCCGCTGTGCGGACTGCGGGGTCCCGGACAGGGCAGGGCGGCTCCCGGCTCCGCGGGGCTCGGGAGGCCGAAACCGCCCCGCGGCAGAGGCGGAGCGGGGTGCCGTGAGGGAGCTGGGGGCCGTGATGGCGGTCTGCGGGCGGGTGTGCCCGGGGCACTGCGAGGATCCTCGGCCCCCTCTCCCCAAGATGGGCCGGACTCTTTCACCCTGGGGACTTTTCCTCTTTCTCCCGGGAGTGTGGCAGGGCCTCTTGCCGAAGCGGGACGAACCTGTTCCTCCATTTAGAGCTGGAGGAGGGTTCGCGCTGCCCCCTCGGGGAGTGGCTGCTGGGCCTCTCACCCTCTAGGTATCTGATTGGGCTGGAGGAAGAATTGAAATTAGCCCCTTTTTGGAGAGGTGGAGTGTAGAGGGGGTCGGAATTTTGGGCCTCGCCATACTGTTTAGCGCCTACTTGAGGAATCACAGCTCTTCAGGACAGTGTTTTCAGGTTATTCTTCCTGTGAGTTGCAACAGGCAAGAGGAACTCCTCTTAATCACTGTGTCTGTTGTAAGGGTCTTGATCAGCTCGTGACCTTTAAAACCTGTGATGTTTGCTGTTCCTGCCCTGGTAATTTTGCTCCAGTTAATCACGTCATCTTTGCTCAGTCACCTTAGTTTCCTGGGCAAGTTCTTCCTTCCCTTTTTAATGCTGTTTGACATTTAAGGCTTCTGTTTACTGTGTTTTAAAACCATGGTCAAGTCCAGTTAGTTGTATGTATAACTTTATCTTCAGTGATCTGCTTTCATAGAGGTGCAATATGAGGTTGTATGTAATAGTGTGTGTATATATATAATGTAGTTATTAAGGTTTGTTATGTGTTTTGATTTTAGTGTGTAGCAGAAGGGCCCTGACAAAAGGTTTCACAGCAAAAAGTACAGCTTTTTTTAATAATAGTTTTGTTTATTTCACCATTTTTCAGGAAGATAAGAGTCTTTATGCAGAGAAACTTGTAAACAAGGATTCAAACTTGATTGTACCCAATAATACCATCGCACATCTGATTTGTTCTATGGCAGAACTGGTTAATTTCAAATTATAAATCCTTGTCAAAGTGCTAAACAACTGCTGACACCAGTTTGTCCCTGAGTTTTAATTGCAGGGACTTGTCTTTTTTAAAAAATACAGAGTTGGCTGCTGTTTGTGCAGTTAATTATCTTAATTGAGAGTCAGATGCTTCGTTTTGTTATAGTGGTCACCTAGTGGTTAAACTGTGTTCCTTCTACGAGTTTACTATTTTGGAATTAAAAGAATTATAGCTTGGAATTATGCCTTGCTTGCTGCTGACCAGAGAAAACACCCCACACATCATAAAATTGAGGGCTTCTTGTAATGGTAGACCACTAAAATATAACAACTACAGGGTTCTCTTCATCAGCAGTTCTGCCTACATCAATGTTTGTCACTGAAATAACCACACCGGCATTTTCCAACCATGTAGTGGTTGTCCTCTGTATTGCATTTATTTTCCATTTTAGTGAGTTCACAGACATGCCAAAGTGTATTGGAAAACAGTGTTACCAGTGTCTGGTCTCCACTGTGTGTCTTTTTGTTTTGTTTCGCGTTTCGTATTGGTATTTTCGGGGGAATAGTGTCATCCTTAAATGGAAATGTTTTCAAAACACCTATATATTACTGTACGTGCTTAACTTGTTCCTTTATTCCTCTTCCCTATGGCAATATATGAAAATATATTCCTTGATCTTAGTAGAATGCTTCTAGGTGCAGTGGAGGTGGGGCACTTTTTCTCTCCCCAGCCATAACATAACATAATGTTATGACTTGATATAATTGAGTTTAAAGATTGCGTGTAAGTCCAGATTAATACAGCTTAACGTTACAAGGCTGTTTTTTTTGATAGAGGACTCGGTTTCCATGTGTTGAAATATTTGACTCCAAACAAGATTGTTAGGTATTTACCCATGTTTTTATGACTTAATCTCAGTCTTGATGAAAACTTACCAACTCTTGAGCTTGCAGAAATTAATCTTGAAGGGATAAAACCAAACGTGAACAACTCCACCTTCAAGATACTTTCATGAGGGTCCTGTGCATCTCAAAACCAGTAATTATAAACAGTGCAGCAGTTCAGTAACCTGGAGTCAGGACCTCTTTGAGTGGTGAGTAGGGATAGGCAGAAACATCACAGACTCCATTTTGCTTTCACACAGGTTCCTGGCTGCAGTTAAGATCATAAGAAACAACAAGCCTGTGGCTCCTTCAAGGTGTTGAGGCTTATATTAACGAGGTACTTGTTACTAACTTCCTGCTGATACACAGTGATGATGCTCAGTGTTTTACTCAAGGAGGTCTGCAGAGTTGTATGGTCTCAAATCCATCTAGTGATAGTATGTAGGAAAAGTCAGCGTGCATTTTCTCTTAATTCTGTAAGTTAAAAACATTTTGCTTAGAGCACTCTTCATTTCAGTGTGCCGGATGTATGTGCCCGTAGCCGGGTTAAAATGCTTGAGCTTGCCTGCCTCAGTATGTCATCAGGCATGGAGTGCTGGTCTTACAGATACCTATTTAAATTCAAATAAATTTTACTTAATTTTGTTTTCCACTTGTCTAGTGCCTGACAAATAGTCATCATGACAATAAAAATCCTGCATTGGAATTCCCGTGTCAGTTGCAGTCACAGTCCTTGCTTTAGTGGCCTTTTACTTTCAGCAGTAGCTGTGTTAGCAGCAGTTTTGTGGAAACAGTGGGGTTTGGTAGTAAATTTAAAGGTGGATTTTCCTTTTTAATTGAAATTCATTATGATTGGGTGAGTGCTTTCCCTAACCAGAAGTTCTGTTTCTTCAGAAACCAAAACGCTACATGATGGTTGTGGTGCAGTTTTGTGGGTACAACTTCCTTGGGTGTCAGTCCTGTTTACACAGTCAGCTGTCTGTCAGTGTCAGCACTGGTTATGTGTGTGCAGCGTTACTTCTGCTTTGAGCTCCGACATGGCCTTCTGCTTGCTGACCTAGCAGGGACCTCACTGGTGAGGCAAGAGAGCTGCATTTCATGAGACTGCAGTGTTGGAATTTTGCTGCACCTCATGTACCCAAAGCTTTCTCTTCTGTGACATCATCTGAATTTGAGGGCAAAGGCAGTATGAACTTAGTTTTAGTTTCAACTTGGATTTGAAAAGTGGTGTTTTAGTAAGCACAGATGATAAAATGCGAAGCCCTGGTATTTGGCAGTTCTTACTGCATTTTATTTTCAGAGCTCCTTCCTTGTTCCGTGTGCTCTCAGTGTTCTGGAATTGCTAAGCTCTACCCTTTCATGTAGATGATAACATTGGAAAACTGTAATAAGTTTTGTTCCTTTTTTAACCAGGTCTCTTTGAGTTGGGAATTTGTACAGTAAGGTGGCTACTCGTAGGTACTGTAGGACTGTTGGAAACTGCTGGGATTCTCTTCACTTCTTTCTGACTTCTCGGGAGCTGATAGTACCTCTCAGTGTTTCTCCATCTCAACAGTTGTTTCTGTTGAAATGTTTTTCGTCTTTTCTTCTGTTGAATTTTCTGCAGCTGTTCTGTGAAAGCATTAATCTGCTTTCTATTGTTTAAAATGTACGTTCAGAATGACGTTTTACAGCCTTTGCTTTGAAACGTGCTGGGGTAGTGAAATAGCTGAGCTGATGTTTAACACTCCTTGTTGAGCTGGCGTTTAAATTTTATAGCAGTTTACACTGAACACTTCATAGAAGACAAAATCTTTTTCCAGCTTTCCAAAAGTGGTACATGCTCCATGACATTTTTTGAGGTCATAGGGAATTCTTGAGTGTTTAAAAATCATGGTAAGTTTTTAGTAGAAATCTAGGTAAGAGCGTAGATCTGTTGTTCATTGGTGTCAGTAGAAAACTAGAATGGCAGAAAAAATAACAATTATATCCAAAATTCATGATGCAACTTTGAAAACTATGAAAGTTTGTTACTTGAAGATGTAGATGAGTGAATTGTACCTGTGCTATCAAAGCCTTTGGTGTGATCACAAAAGGAAACTTGAGCACCTGCAGAAAAAGAGAAATAAACCCCGAACTTGACATGATGAAACTGCATGTATAATGCAGATAGGAGCTGGCTCATTTCACTGGTTTATGGTATCTTTCTCCTTTAGAGATAGGATTTACTGACAGGTTTTGCTTCTGCTTTTGAGCTTGCAGACTCGAATGATGAAGTATTTAAGATGAAAATGTAGTTTCTGTTATGTCTTACTTCCTGCTCATTGGAGCATTGAGAAATTGGGTACTGACTGGCGTGGAGACTATTTTTCACCTTGTAATTCTTCTAGGAAAAATCTCGTACTTGGGAGGTGGGGTGGGTCAGATGAATGCTGCACATGAGGTTGCTTCTGTTTGTGCTTGAAGAACCCGGGGCAACAGAACTGCCTGTTCTAGCTGCTGCTCCTGTGTCATTTGAGAAATGGAGCTGGAGAGACTGCTGGTGGGGCTGGCCCTGCCAAGCAGGGTGGTATGTTAGAGCTGCCGAAGCCCGAGTTCACGGAAAGTGCTTTAGACAGGCAGCTGTGGTGTACTTCTGCTGTACAGCTGAAAGGTCTCTGAGGTATGTTCAGTGAAAGCAGGGGAGGAAACAATAATTCATCTATAACAACCCAAACCAGAAAATAAGTATTTCTGGCTTCCACTACTGAGTCACTTCTTTTAGTCAAAGGGTTTGATAATTTCTGCAGACCTGAAGCAAGGTGCTCTGCCAGCTGACGTGCCTAATGAAGATGAGGTTATGAATCATAAATGAGAAATTAGCCTTCTGCTGAGCACCTCTATGAAACACTTACTCATACTGCCATCGTCTTTTTTGTTTATGTAAAGGTATTAATTATGTTGCTGGGATGTGAGGTAATTCAGGAAACATTCCCAACATACAGGGAGCTACAAATTGTCATGTACCATTGAGATACACCGGTAACGCCTAGATGGAGGGAGTTTCAGAGGAAATTGTTGTTGCACAGCTAGCTTGGGACCATCAGAGTTGTTTCTGCTGTTTAACCAATCTAGTGCCTTTTCCTTGTTAAAATTTGAGACCATTAGTGCTTTTTCTGAGGAGAATTCTGTAGTCCATATGGAGATAGTGTTATCGCTGAAGATAAATGGAGAATGCAAGTATTTTATCTCGCTGCTTGCTGTCCTACTAGATGGTTTGTAAGCAGTAGCAAATTCTGGACTGATTGGATTTAGTTTACACACGATTTGGTGTAAGGGAAAATGTAAAATATTTCTTGTATTGTAAGAACGATAAATTTGCATTAGTGAAGGAATATCTAGTACTCTTAAATTGTTCCTATCCAAAAGAACATTATTTCCTCTGGAATAAAAACAATTCCTTTTGTGGCTTACTGTTTCTGCTCCTGCAGTCTCTAGCAGCAGTGGAGAGACAGCTCATCATTTGTGCTCTGAAATCTCCGAGACTGTTGAAGCGTAACTGCAGGGAAGATGCTTTGCTGACTGGTGCAAGGATGGGAACACCCGTTAAGAATTCACTGTAGTTACTGTGTCTGGATATTCAGCTGTTGAAGAGTATTTCCCTTTTTTTTTTTTAAGGAGAAAATTGTTTATTCTGGCTGTGGTTTTGTTGTTTTGTGCAACCTTTAGGTGATCCCCCGCTCTGTTTTTCCACAAAGAGATGTTCATTACTGGGTATCTCAGCTGAAGTTGGCAGTAATCAACAGATCTGAACTTCCTGCTCTGAGACATGAGCTTCCCCACCCATTGTCAACTCAGTGCTGTCAAGGGAGGACACTAAAGAAGGAAATTCTGAATCTTTTAGCTTGGATAAGAACAAAGTCTTACTTTGAGTTGAACTAAACCCCTGGAAGAAAGAGAAATGAAGTGTACCTGCTTATTAGATAATTGAATGTTGGTTATTTTGTTGTGACTAAATAGTATCCCTGCCGGTTTTCCCTCCTCAGGTTTCCCTGTGTTAATGTACTCAGCTTCCTTTTAGCCAGTCTTAATTTTCTGCAGTGTATGAGCTAAGAACAGAATCCCAAGTGAGGGACAGGTTTTCAAGTTATTTCTGCAACACTTGACCATACTGAAACGAGAGCGATGTGATGGTGTAACTGCTACAGTGGAAATCCTGGTGTGTAGCCAGATGGGACCTGCGGAGCTGTGCTGAGACAGTAGTGGTCTCTTAATATTTGAGTAAGTTCAGTCTGGTAATGTGCTCTGCAGGTGGTGAAGCTTGAAATGGACAATGTGGACAACGAGCTGAATGGACAGTGAAGAGAGTGGAAGTAACAGAAGCCTTGGGGTAGAAAACCTATTTTCCATTTACTGGTTGTAATGTCAGAGCTCTAGTTTGAAGAGCATTGTCCCATTTACTGTCAACAGTGAGGCAGGGAGAACGTGTTGCTGTGCATTTATGCGTTTCTTTGCTGTCTGTATTTCCATCAGTGTAAACACGCCGTATAGATCTGTAGCATTTCTGGGACATTGAAGCTAAACAGCATGAAATTGGGGTACAGTGGGATAGCATAATCTGTTACAGTAGCTTGCAATAAGAAAATACCATGAGTTTGTCATGAGTAGAAATAATGTAAATTAAATTCTTACTTCAAGATCCCACCTCTAAGGCTTTTTTTCCTCAGCAATAGCATCTTCTCAGTCTTGACCAATAGTTGATTTTATGGTTTCAGAGGGAAGATATGAAGTGATGAGGGGGGAAAAGAGGAGCAGACCTGGAAATAAGACCAAGTTTGACTTATTCTGAGCATATCCTGAAGGATTACCTATCGAAGCGTACAGCAGTCTGTTGGTAAAGCAGAGGTTCTCCCACCCCACCTATGCTTGTTTTGACTCTCCCGTTTTCCCTGACCAAGAAACGTGGCACTTCATCTCCTGAAATGGAACGGGGAAAATGTCTTTGAATCCAACGGGCGCTATAAAGCTAAGGCGCCTGCCAGCACTGGAGCTTGCTGTTAGAAGGAAAATTTCAAAGCACAAGCAGCAAACAAATGCCATATTCTGTACGGATAGTGCAGTTTGCTTTCCTAAAGCCGTTGCAGAATTAGTCTAATGCTTACGAGTATGTTAACATTGCCGTCTGTATGATGCCAGTCTGTGTGTTCTAAAGTCAGTAAATACCACGGCGACAGTCATTTGGGGAAAATTGTTTGCAAAACTTTACACTGTCCCATAGTGCCTTTACTATCTTCCCTTATTTTATTTATCTTCTTGTCAACTTTATCTCATTGTTGTCCTAAAAAAGGGAATGCCAGTTAGTGTTTACATGTGTATCCCCATCTTTCCAGGTTTTGTTTTGAATGCAAGTCTCTCATTCTTCTTGAGGCTTTATTCAGATGTTTCTTTTAAAAACAGCTGTCTTTGTATTTCTAGTATCTTCCCTAGAATAAATATGTCTTTAAATGAAGCTTCTTGGAGTCATAATTCTGCCACAGAAAGCTTGTAAAATGTTGTTTGAGTTTCAAGCAAGCTGTGTTCTCATTAGAAATGTCAGAGATTTGAAGAGCACACAGATTTCATAACGGAGCCCAGGCCAAGCAGAACATACCTGCTGAAACCATTGCACAACTTCCCCCGTGAATGGGTTCGTCTGTCACTATATTGGACACCAAGTCTTCAGGCAGGCCACACAGCCTTCAGATTGCACCAGAGATTTAGCAACACGGATAGGCTTTCACTTGAAATGGTACCAACCCTAGTGATTGCTGCTGCTGGCTGAGAAATAGGGGAAAAATAAGCCAAATTTCTTTGGTAAAATGGCAGAAGTTCAGAGAACCGCGTAATACCTTGTATTACTTAGTGGCAAAAAGTCACGAGTTTGTGCCATGACCAACTTACAAACAAGTTCTACCCTATCAGAATTCAGGACAAAGAGGGTTGGAGAAGCTATTTTATAGTTTGCAAGTCAGCAATAATGGGATGACCTATCCTGTGGAATTTTCTCCGGTTACACGCTGAGGTTGTCCGTGCATTTTCATTTTCCCAATAGCAGCTGAAGTCAAGTACCCCTGGAGTTCATGCAGTGCTGCTCTGCTCTGCTGCAGAGCAGCACTGATGTGAGCTGTGGGCAGTCTTGACAGCTGTGCTGACAAACCAAATAAAGATGCTTTTTGCATCTAGACAGATATCGAAGTGTTGGAGGTTTTCCAGTGAGCAGCAGAAAAGCTTTATTCTTCCAGTATTTTCATGTCACATGAAGTATGGTTTAAATGAAAGGAGTGTTTTCTGGTGGGGAATGTTATGGCAGAGCTTTTTCGCACGCAGAGGATTAGCTTGCTAATCACCTCTCCGAGTAACTAGTTTCTACCAGTTGTACAGGAAAATTCTTGATGTTGTGAATAGCGAGACCTACTGATTAAGGAAGCTAGTTATTATTTTAACTTCATTTGCTATATTTGCATGGTGCAACTAGTCCAGGTGGTCTCCTGCATTTGCATGTATTTGTTATAATATTTGTCAAATACAGACATGGCATTCATCATTCTTTTTTTGAGACACACACATTGTCAAGGATTTCATTCAAATGAAAAATAATGTGAGGAGAATATGATATTAAAAAATACACAGTATAGAAGATAGCTCTTTATAGCAGAAGTTATACCTGATCTGCACTGTGGTTTGCCCTGGAAATTTTAGTCGTCAACATCAGTGATTCAGTAAATGCTGAAGCAAGCAAATTCTTCTCTTGACATAATGGAGTTGATTTCACAAACCCTTTTCTTTTTTTTTTTTGAGGAAACAAATAACCTTGGTTCGTGGTGATGCTGGTGTTGTTGCACAGATCGTGTTCCAAAACATCTTCTGTATTTGATTTTTTCATAACCCCATCATTGTGTTGAAATTCACTTGGGTTGTTTGTACTTCTTGAAGAGGTTCGTGCTTTGAGAATGATGTCATTTTTGATCCTCATGGGTATGCAGCTGAAGTTTCATTAGCAAACTCCCCCTCCCCCTCAAATTTAAGGATAACGGTGAATGTAGTACAGGTTAAACATGCCTAAATTTCCTGCCATATTTCACTACGCTGGATGAAGGGTTGCTTTACTCTTTTTTAGGTACTTTTCCACTCATCAAGATGGAAAGCTCAGATTCTAGTGATAAAGGAAATGTTGATCAGTCGGAAGCACAACGTCAGAGCCAGCTGGATCGGTTAGATAGAGAAGAAGCTTTCTATCAGTTTGTAAACAACTTGAGTGAAGAGGACTACAGGCTTATGAGAGATAACAATTTGCTAGGAACGCCAGGTAGGTAATGCTGGTGTACCTGCATCTTGCTGGAATTGCTTGTAGGCGGTTTGTGTGCTTTTCTGTTCTCCTGGAACTGTTTCACCCATTCAGTTTGTGTGCTGCAGTTGTGTTCTGTGGTGAGAAGTAGCTTCTTGCTGATTCATGCACACTCAAATTTGAGCAGTCCCCTGACTAGTGGAGAGGCAGTTAGGATGATGTGGATTCATAGATACAGAAGTCTAGCATTGACACAACTTGGTGGGAACACCCAGAGTTAACCCAGTTCCAGTTATTGATGGGAGAGTAATCTCCTGTAAGTATCTGTGTGAAAACTTTGTGCTGCTGAGGTTAAGAATTCGCAGCTAGGATGAGGCGTCCGGTGCAAGATGCTGCATGGGCATTTCTGTGTCAGTTTTCCATTGACTTATTCCTTTAAATTGACTCTTTAGAGGATGAGACCTAATTCAAACATTAATTCAAACCTGACTTCAACTCATTTAAACCTTTTTTCATGCTTGTTGTCTTAAATATTTTACTCTGGGCAGCCATTTAATTGGTACGGAATGACAAAAAAATCACTGCTAAGTTGTAGAGGTTACAGAACCAGAAAGCACGTCTGTCTTGAATAGGTTGAAACTTGGATCTTTGAGCTTCAGCAAAACTTTCTTGGGACGATGGTGCTGAAGTGCCTGAACTTCCCCTTAGCAACCTGTTTGGCAGTCTCATTATGGCAGGATTTCATTAGAAAAAAAGACAAGCAGTGGCTTGTACCTTCTTTAGAAGCTTTTGATAATGCTTGCCATACGTATGATTTGGAAATATTTTTGGAAAATTTTGCTTATTTTCTAAGGTGAAATTACTGAAGAAGAGTTGCTGAGAAGGCTACACCAAGTTAAAGAAGGTCCACCACAGCAAAACAGTGATGAGAATAGAGGTATATACAGTATTTGTGAAAACTCTGAACTTTAGCACCCCATACGGACCTTAACTTGAGTGCAGGAGTGGAACAAGTTAAGCCTAGGCAGGTGCCAGGTGAACTTCGTTTCAAAACGAAGTGAATGCTATGTCTGATATCTGCTGCAGAGGTCAGTTGGGGACAGATTTCACTCATAATGCATCTGTTATCTGCATCAAGATGAAATTTACAGTTAGGTTTCTATCTTTTTTTTAATATTTTGTTAAGATTGCCTTACTGTCTGCTCCCTTCTGGGACACTTTTTGGCAATCCCTCTTTTTTTATTCACCGTTCTTCCCTTCCAAAGATGTGGTATTGCTTTTGTTATCCCCCTTCTGTAGAGATCGGTGGAGGACGCTTGGAGCTTGCCACTGGGGTTGGTTCTTTAGCGAGACAGATTTGCTATAAAGCCATTCTTCAAGTGAAGGGTCAGGACAAACTTAATTCTCTATTTAACGGTCGATAGATCACTTAATTGTTTGGAAAGGAAAACACAGAATATTGATGTCTTATGACATCTGAAATGTGACTTTCTATTTACTCACGATAAACAATGTGTGTTCTTTTGATGACTTGTTTGCTATGTGATGGCTGCAGCCTATCTGTACACATTAGAAAAATGTCCACTCCTGCTCCCTTAAAAGAGCTCTGGTCGATAAGAATTGTGAGGCTATGTGTGAAACCACAATAGCACTTGCTAGGATTAAGTACTTCTAAATTGTCACTTGTTAAACTAAGCAATTATGTTCTTGGAAAAGATGGCTCCAAAACGAGCTCAGTCCTCTAATTTTGGTAGTTCCCTGTCTTTTTCGCAGGTGCAGAGTCCGCAGAAGATGTTTCAAATGGAGATTCTATAATAGACTGGCTTAATTCAGTCCGACAGACTGGAAATACAACACGAAGCGGGCAACGAGGAAACCAGTCTTGGAGAGCAGTGAGCCGGACTAACCCAAATAGTGGTGACTTCCGATTCAGTTTGGAAATAAATGTCAACCGTAATAACGGGAACACCAATCCAGAAACTGAGAATGAGCCATCTGTGGAGCCTTCCAGTGGGGAGGATTTGGAAAACAGCCAAAGTGACTCTGAAATCCCAAGGTCTGAATCACCAGCTGTAAGGCAGCCTGGATCAGAAAGGAGCACTTTAGAGGAGCTGACAGCTGAGGAAGCTTCCCCTCCTAGAGGGCAGAGGAGAGCGAGAAGTAGGAGTCCAGAACAGCGGAGAACACGGGCTAGGACTGATAGAAGTAGGTCACCTCTTAATCCGGTGAGTGAGGCTCCTCGCAGGTCTCACCACAATACATCATCTCAAACACTTGAGCACTCCTCAGTGAACGAAGCTGAGGGAAGCTCTAGAACTAGGCAGCACGTGACATTAAGGCAGCATACAGTGGGGACTGAGGTGCCAAGTGAAAACGCAGTTCTGTTTTCAACCCCTGAAACAAGACCTGCTCCTCAAGCAGCAGGTTCTTCAGAAACTAACAGCACCAGTGAGTCTGCAACTCCTGGGCAGAGGCCTCCTACCATAGTACTTGATCTTCAGGTGAGAAGAGTTCGTCCAGGAGAGTATCGGCAAAGAGACAGCATAGCCAACAGAACGCGGTCCAGGTCCCAGACACCAAACAACACGGTCACTTACGAAAGCGAACGGGGAGGGTTTAGGCGCACGTTTTCCCGTTCGGAACGGGCTGGAGTGAGAACTTACGTCAGCACCATTAGGATTCCTATCCGTAGGATCTTAAACACAGGCTTGAGCGAGACAACATCAGTTGCCATTCAGACTATGCTGAGGCAGATCATGACAGGCTTCGGGGAGCTGAGTTACTTCATGTATAGCGATAGCGATGCAGATCCAAACGGCCCAGCCCCAAACCAGAACGCAGATGCTTCTGAGCCGCAGAATGGAGGTGGTGGGACTTCAAGCAATGAAGGTACAGATGTTAGCTCAGGGGAGGTCTATGAAGGTGGAAATGAAGGGGGTTCGACATCCGGTGCCAGACGGGAAGGTCGGAATACGAGGGGATCGGTCACGTTTGAAGAAAGCGGTTCTCTACCATTCCTTAGCCTAGCACAATTTTTCCTACTAAACGAAGATGATGATGACCAGCCGAGGGGACTCACCAAAGAACAAATCGACAACCTAGCGATGAGGAATTTCGGTGAGAGCGACGCTCTGAAAACCTGTAGCGTGTGTATTACAGAGTACACAGAAGGCAACAAGCTCCGCAAACTGCCTTGTTCGCACGAGTATCACGTCCACTGCATTGATCGCTGGTTATCGGAGAATTCCACTTGTCCCATTTGTCGCAGAGCTGTCTTAGCTTCTGGTAACAGAGAGAGCGTTGTCTGAGCGAGAGCTGAATTCACGGCCAAGCAGCTGGTGTGATAGTGATGGGCAAAGAAGTCACTTCCTTTATGGCCACTTTTTGAGTGGTGCCTCAGTGTATAGTAGTGACTCAGAGTGAATCTTCCCTCATGACAACATTTTTCGCTGGATTCAAGCTTTTAAAATTGGAAAATTTCTTTAATTAGGGTTTTCAAGATCTAGTCAGTTTGGGTGTTTAAATTTTGCTTGTCCAAAGACATCTGCCACTTAAAAATATTTTTTTTTTCTTTCTGAAGAGTATTAAGTTTCCCCAGCCCAGCACCTGCCATCCCAGTCCATTAAACATTTTGTCTTCAAGATTGCGCCAAGGAGGAGCTCTTTGAGAAGTCATCCCAGCTAAACGTCCCTGAGTCCTAGAGGAATTTTTGCAAGAAATCCAACTATCGGAAAAAATAATACGAACTTAATTGCACACATGAACATACTTTTAATTTCCATACTGGGTTAATATTGGACCTGTCTGTAAATAACACTAATGTTAGCCCTTTCCCCATCACTATGGCACGCTGTAGGACGAGCTGTCAGCTTAACCGGGATATTTATCTTGTTGTGGAAATATAAGACTTGCCTATGCTTGTTTAAATAAAAAAAAAAAACAAAACAAATCTGTTTTAAAATTGTAAAGCTTTTTTGTAGAAGCTCAGTACTTTTCCAACGCGCTGTTGTACTAACGCATTAAGAATTAAAATTGTACCATGCTTAGAAATCAAGAACGCTTTTCATACAGACCCCACCACACAGAGAGCAAACCGAAGAGAGCTGCTTTTGTAACGTGTTCCTGTCGAGAGCAGAGCATATCTGTACTATTTATGTGAACAGCTACTGTAATATAAAACCGGTTGAATTAGACATCTTAACTGCATTAAAAAACGGAAATTAAATGTTATAATTGCAGTGTTTTGGCTCAGTAATGCCATGAAAAGATGATAAAAATAAGAAATGGTTCGAACGGCTGGTTATTTCTCGGTGTGGCTGCTAATTCGTAATGACACAGACCGGTATGTACCAGTATATGCCCAATTTTTCTATCGAGTTTTACTTTCAGTTTTTGAGGCAGCTCTGATTATTCAGCAGACAAGTATTGACAGGTTTTCTTCCTTCCCTGGTCAGTACCCTCCAGATCTGTTGGGTGAACGTGCCGATATACCTGGTGTCGGGAGCCTGGGACTCAGGAAAAGAACTTCAGTGTGGACTGGAAAGGGGATTATTAGAGTGTTAATTTGAAAAGGAGAATTGATGATGGGCGAGCATGTGAATGTGCAGCCAATTCCTAACAACATGTAAAAAACCACACAAACTTTTTATGATCCTATTGGACAGATGAAAATGAGTTGGATTTATTTTTGAAATTATGTGGGCGGCATGTCGATACTGAGAGTTGGAGAATGTACCTCAGCTCCTCAGTGTCAAGGGAAAACATCCTTTGCCTTCAGTAACCCGTCCTTTGTTTGCTTCTCTAATGATTTTTTTTTTTTCAGGGGGGAAAGCAGTCTTTATTTCACCTGCAGGGCAGTAGTTCGGAGGAGTACAAACTACTCTTCCTGGCTTGATGGGAACTGTTGCTTGTTCCTCATACAGCAAAACCCCAGCTGGCCTCTTTTCCTAATGAAAACACATTTTGGTGTTTTCTAGCGGTGGTTGCATAAACTATGGTCTGTTCTAAGCCATGGTAATGTCTCCTCAGCTAGTTCAGGATTCCACAATTCCCAGTTTTTTCTCCATGTGTGTTTTGTAGGGTTAGGTTCGGCAGGAACTCCTGAGTGGCCTTTGAGCTCCCTTTCCTCCTGGTGGCACACACTGCTGTGGCAGAGGCGATATGCATGTGTTCTTTATGAACAGAATGGGCTCATGGTTTTGAATTTTTCCCTCTCACATCATGCTGTAACATTTTGAGTTAGCCCTTGATCTCAGGAGGTGGACTTTTGATGCCAAATTTCCTCAACAAAATAGCACCTCTAGCGTTCACATAGCGAATATGTGCTACCAGGTGCAGCTTCCAGTAGCTTTACTGGCTTACTGGAGTGTAGAATCAGAAGGAAACCCCACTTTTTACCTGATGGGACATCTCTGAGGACTAAGGCTGGTGACCAGTTGACTAATGCTGAGTTTCCAGTAACTGTTCATGTTGGTGGAATCAGCTTTACAGTTCTGTCACAGCTTAATCGTGGCATGCCTTAACGCTTTGTTTGTGTAACAATCACGACTAATAAAAAGTTGGGAGGTTTCCCAAAGGTACCAAGAACATCATGCTTTAACCTCAGTTCAGGAGACCTGGCATGTTTCAGGACTTTATACGCCTTGTCCGAGGCCGAGCGTGCTGGAGCTGCTGGGGGGTGGTTGATGTCAGGAGGAGCTGGCAGAAGTTAAACTGCTGGTAGAGCAGAGACCTGTGTAGCTGCTGTGGTAATTCAGTTGCTTTTTACAGTTAGGTGGGAGGTGGGAGAAGCCAATATCAACGCTTGTGTTGCCAGCACAGTATGGAAGGTGCTAATAACAAGGGTCACAATTAGCCTGATGTCCAGTTTATGAATTATTCTGGTATTGAGCATTTGTACTTACGCTTCCCTGGCTTTACACTTTGCTGGTGTGACAGGAGGGACACAGCCGCTTCACTTGTCCTCGTAGCCACACGGCGGGGTAAAATGACTAGTTCTGTCACTTCTGAGGCCTGATGGTGCAGAAGTGGTGAGTCTGGACAGGCGCAGCCAGCCTTGTAGCATCACTGGTCCACAGTGCCACCGTGTGGGAGCCTCTCGGCCTCCTTTCAAAGCCAGGATCGCTCTCCGGCTCCTCCCTTGGAGCAGTGGTTTCTTTTCCAGTGAAGGTTGTTGCTTTCTTTTGGTTTTGGAGGAGGTTCCCTGTTGTCAGTAGATATCGTGGTGTTTTTTTCAAACCACCCAGGCTCCTGCTGTCAGTCTGTGCTGTGTGAGCTTCATTCAGGACAGCCCGGTACCCCGAGGACCTCCAAGCACACCAATTAAAGCAGTCACGAGGCCAAAACCTGGAAGGACGCACAGTATTTTTTATTTATGAGTGTGTGTGATAGTTTAACTCAGATGATGAGCCGATACAGAGCTGTGGGTGTTTGCTTTTTTTTTTTTTAATTGAGACTTTATCTGTTAAAAGACTGGAGGGTTACTCATGGCGTTTGTTAGAGCTCCCTTTCACAGGCACTTTTTTATTTCTTCAAACACTTTGGGGTTTTTGCAGAGAACTTGTTCGCTGTTAATTGATTTGTTTTAAAAATTATTTGATCAGGGTAGATAGAATCTGCTCACTGCCAGCTTAAAGAGGCTTTGTGAGAAGTGTTGATGTGCAGCTGCTCTGCCCTGGTGCCGCACCAGTTAATTGTCCATTGTGTCAACTTGCCAGTGAATGGATTTCCCACCAAAGCTGGTGCAATGGACCATAACGACTGTCATTCCAGTTCCCTGTCACTCCGGGTTATGCAAATGCAGAGCAGTGTGTCCCTGGTACATCGAATGCAGTCCGAGCTGTCCATCGAGCTGTCCATCGCAGTGCAATCAGGGGGTCTGAATCTCCCAGCATGATCACGCTGCAGTACAAGGCTTCATCCCATCAGCATTCTCCTTAGTTCAGGATCCTCCTTGTTAATCCGTGTCACCATCTGGTGTCCTGGTTTTCTCACTGGTCACCCTTGCTCCTGCCGCAGGGGCTCATGTTGGTCCATTAAGGGGTAGAAGCGGCAAGCGTGGAGCGGATGAGGTAACCGGGCGTTACGGAACTGTTCCTCTGCCTCCTCCCAGGAGCAGGCGCTTTGGATGAGCCACCTCAAGGGAACTTCTAACCAGTTCAGGAATATTCCTGACCCTGACTAGGCTGTTTGTTATCCTTGACAGGGCGGGGAAGGAGGTGGGTGAAGAGAGAGAATTGATGGTAACTTACCCAAAGTACGTGTAAGTTGTGTGGTGGTAAAAAAGACAAGAAGTTTGCGTCTGTTATACCAGGGCTTCCCAACTCCCTCTTGAGATGAGGCAACTCTTTTTTCTCCTTCTTTTTCTTACAAGGAAACATACCACTGAATTTGTTATGATTGGTTTATCTGGTTTTGTTTCCATAAGGTAAAACACCCGAGTCCCTTTCCTGAATTTCATGACCTGCCTGTAAGGCCGTTGGTTGGGAAGCCCTGAATTCACCTGAGAATGTAACAGTTTTATTTTTTCTTTCTTTTTTTTTTTTTGTACATCTGTTTCTCCGGGACTTGTTTAATACAAAACGGTACTCTGAGGTCATCGGACAAGAGTTTGACCAGCTTCGATAGCTGACGTTTAGGAGGAGTTTGTTCCCTATGTAAGATGTCCTAATGCAAATTTAAATAGATTCAATAAAATGCATGAAGTGTCCGTTTTGTGCTTGACCATCACTCCTTGGGTTTGTTCTTAGGGTGGGAATGCGCTGGAGTAAACGATGGCCGATGTGGTAGGAATCCGTATGCCTTTTCCCTTGAGTCTGGGCAGAAAGGAACACGCCGGAATGGGACAGAGTTAACTTCTTTATTAGAATTTATTGCTCCTTAGTACATAAACCCAAAGCAATAAATCTCACCACGTCCCAGACTGCGGTAAATCTGTTGGTGGATACCGTGGGAATCCGAAGCTGTGACTGTAAGTTGCCTTCCAGGTAGTAGCTGTTACTCCCGCGGGTGCCCATCGGTGTCAGGGCCAAGTCACCCTAGAAATACACTTTGTGGTGTTCAGCTTCCACGAGAAGCTCTCACACATTGCTGAAAACTTCCTCCTAAAATTAGTAGCTGATGTACGTGCAGATGCTCGAGTGGGAAGGAAATTTTGGAGGGCGTGGGAGGTTATCTTTATTATGAGCACTTCCCTCACCTCAACTCCGCTCCTCGAGTAGGAAGTGGGAGCTGCTCCGAGAGGCCCGTGCTGACATGGAGACGAAGGGGTAGGAGGGTGATGTCTAGCTTGAAAACACGTCGCGCCTGCTGTTTCGGGTGCCGTGGCGGTGGGTGGCAGTAGCACGGCTGGGCTGATGCGTGGCAGCGCTGGGAGTGATGCACGGAGGGACGTCAGGGGCTTCTCCAGGGCTGCGCTGAGTGGATTCTGCTTCACTCCATGGGGAGAGCTCTTGGATAAGGGTGGGGTTTTTCTCCCATTCCCCCAAGCTTTGTCTTGCTCTGAGACGGAGTCTTTAATGCAGGTGTTAACATCTCTTTGGTGACCTCATTCATGCAGTGGTTCCCACACTTGCTGACTGCAGCCCCCCAGCTCCCGTGGAAGCCCTTGGGTTTGGGTAGCCCTGTTTGCTACTGGTCACTTAAGAGCTGCCCATCAACCCCAGAACTGCCTTAAGAGCCCAAACCGACCTTGGAGCGCGTGTGGCTGACTTCATCCCTGTGTTTGTTTTCTTTAATACATTCGAGGTCTTTGTTCTGACCTGTAAAACTTTATATAACCTCATTCCTCCCTCTCAGTGCTTAAACCCTGTAACCTTTTTACGTTGTCCTACTCCTCCCTTCAGGGGATGTTTCTGTGGCAGATCCAGCCCTTCACAGGGGATGCGTGTGGCCGCTTTGCTGGTCCTGCTGCTGCGTGGGAGGAGGAAGGTTGTGTTTGGCGAACCCGTCCATCCCAGAGCGATGGGGGTGCAGCAGTAACCCTGCGTTTGGGGGCTTCTCACCCCCAGAAGGGCTCTTCTGACCGCTCCCCCGTGGGGTCGAGTGTTGGCGGGGAGAAAAGCGAAGGCTGGCTGCTGCTCGCTCACCCTTCCCAGCTGTTTCAAGTGGGATTCAACCTGTTTCAGGGCTTTTAATACAATGAGTCTAAACTGAGCTGTGTTGTAGCTCCTAAACCCTTACAATAGAGTTACACAGGGAAAACTAACCCCACTTTTTGCTGGAGAGGCATTGTCTGGCGCTAATGAGATGCTGATGCGGCATGCTCCAACTGTTCCCCTGAATAAAACCCCTGTTAAGCCGAGCGTGAGAAAATCCAGGCGTCGAGTCCCCTCAGCGATGATTACTTCATCACCGAGGAGTCATCCCGTATTTGCCGAGGGTTTCGTGAGTTTTGGCACCCTGCGCCAGCAGCGTCCTGGGTTTTCGAGGAAAACGCTTAGAGGTTGGAAGAGGCTTTGAGCAACCTGGTCTAGTGGAAGGTGTCCCTGCCCGTGGCAGGGGGGTGGGACTAGGTGGTCTTTCGGGTCCCTTCCAGCCCAAACCGTTGTGTGATTCTGTGATCCTTGCAATGGCATCGGGGAAGTTGAGCCACGGGAGCTGGGCGGGGGCTGCGGCGGGTTCCCCACGCTCCGGCAGCTGGCAAAACGATGCCTTGTGCAGTGTGGTGGGGGGACCTGGCCAGGTTCCTTGTTGCCAGCAGAGATGATTTTTTTTTTTTGCTCTGATTTCTCAGGATGGATTTGCAGAATGTGATTTCTCCAGGCTGAAAGTTCGAGGCTGGTGGTTACTTGCTGGGGAGCAGTGGCTCTGCCACTGTGATGGGTCCAGTAGGAAAACCCATGAAGCAAAACGCGCCCGGCTTTGTTTCTCGGCTTTAATCCAGCTCTAGTCTTTCCTTTCACAGCAGTGAAACCCCTCCGACGGCCTCGCCCCGGACCGAAACCCCACGTTTTGCCCTGCGTCTGCAAAGCCAGACCTTGCCCGCAAGCTGGCTGGCGGAATCGCTGGTACTGGAGGGTGAAAAAAAGGTGTGAAAGCTCTTGAGACAAAGCTATTGCGGGAGGCCCCAGGGTTCATCTCCAGAGCAGGGATCTGTGCCGAGATAGGAAGGGAGGTGGGACCAGTGTCCCTGCCCTGAGCATCGCTCGCTGCCAGCTGCGGGCAGCTGAAAGGCAGGAAAATACGCAGTGGAAGGAGTGGTTTAATCTCTGTAGGTACTGCTGACTTCTAAATAAACCAATTAAATCCTAAAGAAATGTGGAAACGACTCGGCCTCTGCTGCCGGCACCTTTGGGATGCTCTTGCTCTAATTGGTAAAGATGGAGCTAAATAATCCGAAATACTTGGGGGTGGCGGGGGGGGAGGCTGGGAAATGCCCTGAAAGCCGATTGCTTTGTCCATCCTCCCTGCAGGCGTGGCGTGGCCGGGAGGGAAAGGTGGAGGGAAATGATGGAAGAGGATGAAGGGATGAAGGACAGAGGAGAGGAAGGGAAAGAGGAGATGGATTAAACTGGATGAAAACTAAGGAAGGGTGAAAAAGAGGCTTTTGAACTGTGCTGATATGAGTGGGACTGGTGAAAACATCAGCACTGGTGGAAGACGAATTCAGGCGGAAGCAAAACCGTGGGGATCCTCAGGGTCCGGCTGCGAGGACACGGAGCAGGTCCAGAAGAAGAGACCTGGGGACCGCGGTGCGGGACCCTTTGGGGGCCGAGCGGGAGGGCGGCGGGCGCTGCTGGGGACGATGTGGCGTTGGCCACGTACGCTGGAGCTGGCCCAGCCTGAACGATGCTCCAGATGAGACGACGGCAGATGTAGAACCATAAAACCCCGATCCTGGGAGGAAGAGGTGCACGCCAGAACAATAGCTGGAGCCTGCGCGGGCGGCGGGGGGACGCACCGGGACCCGCTCGCACCCCACCCCGCAGCCACGGGAGGGGCTGTTTACAGCACCCCGCCGGAAAAACCTCCGAACGCCGCTTGTGCTTCCAACGCGGGGCCGAGCAGGGCTGCAGGTGATCGGCAGAGGCTGTTTAGTGCAGCTCTTCTGCCAAAAAAAAAATGAAAAGGAAAGATTAAAACAAAGCCTAATCCGGAGCCCCGGACGGGCTAAAGCACGCACAAGCGAACGGGGCCAAAAGCAGTCAGCGCTTCTTGCAGCCCAGCGTGGTTCTGTTCCCACTGGTGGGGTGGGCGCGGGCTCCCTCCTGGCAGCAGGGCAAGGCAGCGGGGGAATAACCCTGCTGCCAGCACCAAGCGGTTTCCCATAGCGCGATACCCGACAACCCAACCCGACGGGAAGCGAGCGCATCCCCAGCTCACCCCAGCGCTCACCCCCGGCCAGCCCCACCCTGCGTGTCCTCCTTTCCCCTCGGGTGATGGAGCCCAGTACCGGGGCTGGGCACCCTGCTTTGGGGCAGGGGCTCCCCCGACCCCCTCCCCGGCTCCGTGCCCTCCCGCAGCTGCTGGAGCAACATCCCCGCGAGCGTGGGTGCGGCTGAACGCCCTGGAAAGGCTCTTTTCCAAATTATTGCTTTAAATAACGACAGCCAAGCAACGGCTCTAGGAAAGATTTGCATTTAGAGGCAGAGATGATTAAAACCCTCCTGCCACTCATCGGTGCGTCCTTCAAAGGCGCTCGCAGATGGGTATTTTCTTTTTTCAATTGAAGGATTTTAATATTTAAGTCCTGCAAAAAAGAAAACAGATGGAGACAATGAAAGAAAACAAGCCCAGCCCGGAGCCCGCGGGGCGAGGAGCGGCCGGGCACAGCACGAGCCCGTGGCCTCCAAATGCCCGGTGCCCACGCGCGGGGGGTCGGGCTCACCCCACAGCGCTTACAGATCTGTCTATATGTGTATAAATCAAAACGCAACTAAATGTACCCGTATCATCTGTGCCCTTCGTGTGCACGTGATCTAAACCATCCGTCATTTACAACTATTAAACCAATACGAACCACTAAGCGGATCGCAGTTGATATATAAATCATACAGGTGGGTTTCGCCCTTTTAAAGTACAGCTGTAAACTATCATATATGATCAGCTTGGTTTAATCCATGCTATTATATAAATACCTATTAATAGTACATAGGATTTTTTATACATATATCAGTGTTATAGTAGTATATAGTATATTTTATATATATCAGTATTAGAGTAGTATATAGTATATTTTATATATATATCAGTATTATAGCAGTGTATATTATATTTTATATATATATCAGTATTATAGTAGTATATGGTATATTTTATATATATACCAGTATTATAGTAGTGCGTAGTATATTTTTATATATATATATCAGTATTATATAGGATTTTATATATATCTCTGTATTATAGTAGTATATAGTATATTTATATATATCAGTATTATAGTAGTATATACTATATTTATATACCTCTCAGTATTACAGTAGTTAAGTGCTACAGTAGTGAAAACAGCCCTTCGTTGTTGCTGGTCGGTTTGGTCCTTCCTAGCTCACGCCCTGAGAAGCTCGAGGTCGTGCTCTGATCCCACAGACCTTTGTCCCCACTCTCCCGTTCTCCTCAGTGGGCACGGGCACCCACAGCCCCAGGAGGTGTTTTTCTACACTGGTGTCTCTCTGTGGAGCTCGCAGGGGCTCAGCAACGGGGCGCCGCGTTCCCGCTCCCTGCACGCACGGCACGAAGTCCCGCGGAGCAGCTCGTTGCCGTCGCCTCGTTCCCTTTGAATCTCTATTTAGGGTTTCTTATCCGCCGGTGGGTTTTTTTGAAATACTATTTGCAGTAAATAGCCCCGGCTTGAAAAGGGGTTGTGATGCGCATTAAAAACAAAGCCTATAAAGCTCTATAAAACTAATGCTTATGTCAGCTTTCATCTAACGTCAATTAAAGCGCTACTATAACCAAATCATTAATATAAACCCTTGATAAAAGCCTCGTGCAGCGTCTCACAGCCACTGCACCCTCATTTGGGAATAACCATCCTCGGTCTTTAGAACCGCAGAGTCATTCTGGTTGGAGAAGACCTTTAGGCTCATCAAGGACAGCCGGCTCCCGCGCTCAGCCCTCCCATCCCTGCTCTTACTGACCCAAAAGCTTAGCTCTCCCACCAGCAGCGCTCCTCCCCGTGCCCCGCAACCACTGCCAAAAGGAAGGAATAATATCACTACTAATAATAACTGAAAAAATAAAGCTGTCCCTGTGTGACAGTGGAAGACGCCAGCGAGCTGCAGCCCCCCACCCCGGAGACGCTGGGTGATAAAAGCCCACCCTAAAGCTGAGCCCAGGGGAACCCCGTCGGGGCTCACCCTGAGCACTGACCTCGCTTTGGGCACCAGGATGCTCTCAGGGATTTCATTCTTTACTCTTTTTAGTTTTCGCTGCCTTGGGTGGGACAGGGAGCATCGTCCCGCCACTGACACCACCCCCAGCTTTCACCCCTCTGTGTCGCATCAGGAACCTCTTCTCCCCCGCTGGGTACCAGCCCTCGGCACAGCCTTTCCTCAAGGGGGATGAAAGACTCGGTAAAAATCATTCCCGTGTGGAACCGCCACCTCTGCAGCCCCTCTTCTTTTGACATCCCGGGCAGGGTTGGCAGCACTGGGGCACCAGTGCCAGTGACTGGCCATGGGGAGAGGAAACCTGGTGAGACACATGCACAGACACATCCCACCCCCCTTTTTTTTTCTTAACTGTTTTTATTCTACACAATTTCTTTTAAACAACATTCATAAAACATTCATTACAAAAATGTGCTAGTATGGGGTAGTTGTTTTGTGGGTTTTTATGCCAACAGTCAGAAATTCACATTTCGAAAGGACAGTCATACTTTTAAGACACACATTCAAATACTTTACTTCCAGATACAAAATTTTAAGAGCACAGAAATCGCTTACACGGAGCAGATGTCCAAAAAAAAAAAAAGAAAAAAAGAATAATTTTAGGCTTCAGGGTCTGACTTCTGCATCAAATTAAGTGGCTGCTTTCCGGCCGCTGGCTCTGCTGCTCTGCCCAGGGCGCCCAGCAGCCGCAGGGACCCGGTCTGGAGCCCCACACGGCTCCCGCTGCGCCAGAACCGGGAGCACAGTGACATAAATGGGGTTGCAAAGCCACTTTGTGGTTTGCTTGCAGCCTTTTATTGAGTCTGGAGGGGGTGCAGACACGCGAGGGTGAGCGTTACCAGCACATCGGCAGGGCCAGGCAACGCATGCCGCCCCGAAAAGCCGCGGGCAGGATTATGTCCATCAGCGACGGAGCTAATGCCGGCCACCACGGCCCCGGACAGCAGCGGGGCTGGAGGAGGGCACGGCACCGGGATCCACTCGCTGGGGGCGATGGCAGCAGGCGGGGAGGTCCTGCTTGGAAAATGAACCAGCTCAGGAGTTACCTGAAACGGCCAAAATTCAAAGCTCTGTCCCAGCGCTCTTGTGTGGAGTCGGCTCCAAAATCCACCCAACCGAAAGCAAATATTTGGCTTCATCCAGCTGGGTTACAGGGCAGGGGAGGGAGAGCGGGGTGATTTCCTAATTGCCCTCAGCCTCCCCCAGAAAATCCTGTCTCTGGCTTTACTGGTTTCAGATGGCTGAAACAGGATATGCTGGGAAGGTTCAGGCCTCGAGAAGTCGTGTTCCTTCCCGACATGATTCGATTGAATGCGCTCGGCAACCCCAAACCCAACGGCAGTCAGGCAACCTGGCCACCGCTGGCCAGGCAGCGCCGCCGCTGCGCAAAAAACTGCTCCAGTAAACAACTCGTCTTACACGCCACGATTACAAATGTACAGGAAAAATAAAAAAAGCTTCACTCCTTAGTACAATAGACACTAAGTCTCGCCTCTAACGCTACGGGTAAGAGCTACACTTGCCTTGCCGGTCGGCGGTGGACGTAGGGTGAGCGTTGGGAAGTATGTTACAAAAAGAGGAGGAACTTTGGAGGTACGAAACCTCCTTCCAAAGCCATGTTTTGCAGAAAATGGGAGGGACCGTATGACTTCTCTCTCCTGCCTTGCCTCTGCCAGAAGCGGGGATGGCTGCGGTGGGAAGAGGTGACGTGGGGGCACCTGCAGCCTCCGTCCTTGGTGGGAGCGCTGACGGCATTGCAACGTCTGCAAAAACAAACCAGCAAAGCCCCGAAGGGGTTGTGCAGGAGGAGCCCACCAAAGCCCGGTGATAACCTCGCTGTCACCAGGACTAAAGTCCGCCGTGCCACGCTGATAATGCGCCTGCGGCGGCGCTGAGCCCCCGGCCACAGGGACGGTCACCCCTGCAGCTGCCCCGCTGCACGGGGGTGGCAGCTCCAGCCATGCCCATGTCTGCTGTCCCTCCCTGGGCTCTCAAAAAAGAAGGGAGCAGCTTTGTTTTGGTTCATGGTTTGCCAGTGGAGCCCCTCTGTGATGCCAGCTCCATCCCCCCTGGCATTACGCAGAGGACGTTGGAGCAGTGTTTCAGGAACATTGTCAACCACACCATTGTCCCCAGAGCTTACAGGGGCAGCTGAGATTTAAACAGAAGAGCCCAAAACACTGCCGGAGGGTGGGTTTTGGCTGCAGAAAGGCAGCGGCTCCAGCAGCGGCGGGGAGCTGCTTGGCTCACCTTGGCGAAGGAGCCGGGGCTTTCAAAGTCATTCCAGTTTTCTGCTTCCAGCTGGAGAGGGAGAAGCAAACTCTGCCAGTGTGAAAATTATTGAAGCTAAATTAACCGAGGTAAACCCCAAACAAAACTGCTGGGGCATGTGAGAGCCAGGTGATGGTTTGCAGTGAGGGATGGAGGGACGGCAAGGGTCTCGGCTGGGTCTGTCCCCTTCTGTGTCCTGAGGGTTGTTACTCTGAGGACTGTATGGCCACATAAGGGTGCCGATGTCAGAGAGCGTGAAAATCCACCCCAAGCCTCCCGCGACGCTGAACCGGAGTGATCTGAGCAAGCACAAACGAGGTCCTCAGCACCAAATCAGCCTGCCCATAGCAAATCGCTCTGAGCACCAACGTACCAACGCCAGAAGAGTCCCTCTAGCACCGTGCAAAACAGCCCTGCGGCGCTGTCACGCGTGTAAGGGTGGGACTGTCCTTGCCCGGGTGCAGGTCGCCCCCCTCTCCTGGCTCCTCCGGACCAGACAGCTCAGCCCAGAGGGTTCTGAAGCACCTCGACTGCCCCGCACCACCACGCTGGTGGGAGGCAGAGCCCAAACGCCATTAAACAGAGGGTCCCCAAAGCCCACGGTACCGCCGCAGACCTGCACAAGCCCTCAAGCTTTGATGGCAATCGGGATGTGGCGCTCCCACAGCTCCCACAGCAGGGAAACGTCAGGAAACCTCGACCCCAGCCCAGGAGCGGCCAACATCTGTTAAATTTAAGCTGTGTGACTGTGAAATGTATTCCCTGGCTGCAGGACCTCGGGGCTGGGCACCCTGCAGGGACGAGCTCCCGCAGCTGGTTCCGGCTCTGTTTCACAACTCAGAAAAAGCTCTAAGCCATGGATCGCGGCGCTTCCCAAGCAGCTCCCGCAGCCACTGCCCCGCCAGCCTTCCCATCGCCGGGGCAGCCGCCAAAGGCTGAAACCACCCTCCTGAACCCTTCGAGCTTGGCTGTCCCGCTCCACCCCTCAGCCAGAGCGAGAGGAGTTAAAGCCGGTGCCTCACTCTGCAGCAGCAAAAAAAAAAATAAAAAAGAAGAAAAAAGGAATAAAAGACAACAGCTTGGTTTTGAACACCCCCAAGCTAAAGATTTAGCCAGGCGGCCTCAGCCAAGCCCCAAGCAGGGCACTGCTGGGACACGTCCCGCGCTTGCTGTACCCTTACATAAGGCTACACGCACGCCCGCAGCGCTCCAAACACCCCGAGGCTGCTCCCTCCCACCCCCTGCCCACCCGTGGGGCTCGACCCCCACCTGTGTCCTCGATGGCTCCCAAAAACGGCCAAGCCCGGAGCGTCGGACTCTACCTTCCCCTCCCGGAGCAAGGGCAGGAATCACAGCCTGGCACTCGCAGGGGAGGGAGAAGTTTGGGGGTTTTTTTTAATTAGAAAACTGAGTAAAAGGTAGTTTTTGCTGGAAATGCTGCCTCCTGTTCAGCCTTCGCCCACTCGGGGGAGGACATGGATGTGCTGGGCTAGGACAAGCGGATCCTGATGGGAAGAAACAAGAGGGGGGTTAGAATGAAGCTTTTTGCAACAGGCAGGGACCTATCTGACATCACAGCACCAGACTACAACAGGCTGCAAGGATGTCTGGGAGCCCCGTGCAATTTCTCCCCGTTTCTAGCTGCTCAGATGGCCACAATCCCACCTCTCACATGCCACAAGTCTGCGAAAATTCTTGCAAGCTCAAGGGACAAACTAGACAGCCAGCAGCAGCGTTTGGCTGAACGACAAGCCCCCAGATATTCCCCTTCATGTTGACAGACTGCTCCAACCTTCGCCCCTCCTGCTCCCAGCGGTGTTGGCAGACGAGGTGAACCTCTCCTTGCTGTTGCTCAAACACACTTTCCCCGCTGCAGCATTTGCCCTCAACTTGACCAAGGGCAGGATCTTGACCAGGCAAAGATGCTGAGAGTGGGTTTGGGAGGCTGGTACCAGACATTGGTCCAGGATAGGGTGAGGGGTGGATTCTTTTGACCAAACTCCGGTGGCCCCATGTCACCCAAAATCTCCTACAGCAGCAATAATAGGAGCCGTGGGCAAAGATCAAAATTTAGGGGGGGATGAAGATGGGTACCACCATCCCTCCTGGGCAGCGCGCTGGCTGCACACAAAGCTGCTCTGATGTCATCGCAGCGTTACGCACCCACTGCACTGAATACCAGCTCCTCCTGGGGCAAAGACCTTTGCAGGCAGGCAGAGCCTACAAGGCAAGTGGAACGCCGCAGAAATCTGGGACTTGAACCATAAATGGCCTTTGAGCCAGAGAGGTTCTACCACAAGAGTCTCAAGCAAAGCTGGGTGCAGTCAGCGGTGGGCTCTGCTGTGCAGCCACTTGCTCAGGCCAGACATGGGCTTGAGAGCTCTGCTCATCCCCTTGTTGGGCTGAAGAAGCTCCTTCTTGAATTTAAACCCCTCATAAGCTCTCCTTTGGGGGGCATTAAGGTCCAAAACATGATTTAAAGAACTTCATTGAACTCCAGCGTGAACAAAAGCCCCAAAACTCACCACAGGAGTTACGATGCAATGTATTCCTTTCCTTTAGCTGTCAGATGGCTTTGGAGATGCCCCACTTCCAACATTCCCACCTGCAAAGCACCACAACTAGGCTAAGCCTGGCAGATCCCACTGGTGCCAGAGCAAGGGCACCGTGCTCGGGTCCCACCAGGGCCTGGGTTTACGCATGCCCTGCCTTCCGACGCAGCTCCTGCTGCCGCCTGGGGCTTCCTAAACCAAGCGAAGGGTCAGCAGAGCCATAGCGGACGATGCAATAAGGGCAGCGAAGGGGAATAACAGTCACGGAAAAGCCTATCAAAGCAAGAGACAAACGGACATCTCATTTTATAGTCATCAACAGACACGTCACAACACACCAGTTAATTTTCCAGCTCGTACAGGGACAGAAGGGCCACAAGACCACACAACGCATTAGCCAACGTGGATTAAAAACAAGGCCAGGGGGACATGCAGGATCCTGAGCCTATCTACAAGGTCACACCACCGCCCGCAGGAGGGGGCCTCCACTGAAACCGAGTTTCCACAGCAAAGATTCGTCTTGGTGTTACAAACCCCCACACCCGCCCGGGGACCGCGGGATGGTTCCCACGGCACACACATCCCGCTTCAGGCTTCTCATGTCTTAACGGTAGGTGAACAAACTGGAAATCCAATGAAGGATGGGTTTGTAGCCAGGATAAATGCGAGCTTTGTTTCTTGCTCTCTCCTGGGTTATTATTCCCAGAAAAAGGTACCCCGGTCCCAGCCAGCACCTCGAGTACACGGGGACCCACGGGCGCAGGAGGGCTTCCCCTGCTCTGTGCCACGCTCAATAGCGAAGCCTGGAGCTGACGAATTTCTACCCTCGGCTGAGCTCTGCCTTCGCTGTGTGGTGGGTACCCATGGGCTGGGCTATTTTCTTGAGCTCTCTCCCTCTCCCCGCCCCGGCGACGGCACTGACCCTGCACCGCCTCGGCACGCCAACGCTGGGCTGCCAGTTAAGTGCTGCGGGGACTTTTAAACCTTTTGGAAACCCTGGGTTTCCCTTCCCAATACTGACTCCTGGTTATTGCTGCATAATACACAACCGGCCCCAAAGCAGAGCGGTGGCACCCTGTGCCCCGAGCCGGCTGCATCCCTGTGGGCAGGGAAGCTGCTTCCCAGCACAGAGCAGACCCACGACCCATGGGGCTCCGTCCCAACCCTGTGCTCCTCGACACCTCCGAAGTGCCCATCTTGGCGGCTTGCCCACGGTTTCCACCTCACCGAGCCAGCCACCATGGGCTGTGCTGGGAGCTGCCCCCCCTCTTTTGCACCTCGAAAGCCCAATCATTAGTCGCTGGGCAAGAAAAGGGAGGTGGAAAGTGGCCAAGGGACCTGCTGGTCTTGTCCACACGTTTTTAAGGCATATTTTGCAGGAAGGAGGTGCTCCCGCGTGGCCCTGTTTGATGAGGGCGGGCGGACTGGAGCCGGCTGAGCTCCCCATCATCCCAGCTGCAGCTCCCTGGGTGTGTGGGAGAGCAGCGGAAAAGGAGGAGAGAAGGAGATGAAAGCGGGACTTGCTGACCATTTATTTGGTTTGTGCATCGGACTAAAGCAGCGTTTCCTCCTTCAGAACTGCTGGCTCCAAAACAGCCTCTGGTGCCGGCTGGGGATGGGGGTGTCTTGGACTTGCCACCCAAGTGACACCAGAGGAGAAGGATGGACAGCTGCAAGGTTCCACAAGCTCCATCCGTGGCCTGCTTTAAAAAGGCATTTATTAGCTGTAAACCTCTGTGGTGACGTATGGAAAACTGGGGAGAGGAGCGGGAGATCGATCAAGTTTGAATCCTGGTGAGAGTTCTCCTTAGAAAAACGGTTAGAGGAAAAAAAAAAAGGTGACTTTGAAATCAACACTGTCTTGAAAAAGAGCGTTTCTGCTAGTTAAAAGCCTTTAACTAGAAGAAGTTTTTGTATTTTTTTCCTTTACAAACAGAGTGCGTTTGCGATCGTCAAGAATTATGGGCCGTCTGGAAAAGGGCCTGTGCTTGGGCTACGGAGAGGCTGCTGGTGGCAACAGTGACTGTCGGCGAGCGGCGTTACATGTGGGCTTCGGAGGCAGGAGAGCCCGGCAGCAGCTCCCCGTTCACCACCGCCTCTGAGACCAGCATCTTGTCTTTGCCCGAATCCAGGCGCTGCTTCTTCAGCATCCTCTGATGGACCAGCGGGACTACGGAGAGCACCAAACCGCCGATGATAGGGGGGACTCCGGCAAAATAAAAGGCAGCGTCGTAATTCCCAAAATAATCATTGAGGTATCCTGAAAGAGAAGAACAACGGCAGTTACAGCCACAGCAGCCTAAGGACCGACTTGTCTCCTCCCTCGAGTGAGAGCTGCAGCTTGCTTCAAGCACCGGATTTGGGGAGATTTGGGTTTTTAAACTAATCTTTTTTTTTTTTTTTCCATTGCATTCCTTGGAGTTTTAATGCCCTGGAGTAAAGGACGTGCGCAGCCAACGCTGCGCAGGAGGAAGCCAAGGAGGAAAGCCTCAGCCATCCTTCCTATTTCACCAGCAGAGGACACAAGCAGACCCATCCCAAACAACCCCAAACGCGAGCCGAGGCAGTGTTAAACAACCTGGCTTTTCAGGTGGCTCTGGCCAGCCAGGAGTTAACAGGACAAGCGGGCAGGGGCTGTTCCTCTGCCGAGTGCCTCCACCCGGAAGCCCTGCTTTGCTTATTTATTGTATGTTTTATCTACGTGGGGGTGTCAGCTGAAAAATAACGGGGTATGTCATGCAGCCAAATAACACATCCCTTAAAAATCAAGGAGGTGCCGCACGTGTTCGTTTGGCAGGTTCTGACACAGCCAGGCATCCTTGGAGAATTAAGCATCGGCACCGGAAAATCCCTCTGAGTTTTCTCCTGCCTGGGGGTTACGGCCATGAAACGAGCCCTTCACCCAGCCGTGTGCCTCGCGAGCCCGGTGCAGGGGGTCCTGCAGCAGCACCCTAACAGCGAGAGGTCTGCAACCCCCACGTGCCTTCGCGAGGACATTAAACTGAATTTTGCTGCCAGAAGCAGAAAGATCAGAGGTGCTTGTAGAGCTTCAGCTCAGCGACTGCTGACGCAGACATTCTGCTGTCCGAGGGCCAGCTTTGGCAAAGCGCTCGCTGTTAGGGACGTTGTGGTTATTACTGCGCTCAACACGTACCCAAGTCTTGGGAAGAGAGAGGCTCAAGCGTCTCCACCTCTGATTCAACAATCCAGGGACTGTATGTTCCCATTAGCAATCAGTCCCCAGATGTCCAAACGGACTCCTAGAAAATCGCCAATTTTTTGCTCAGCTTCAAGCAGTTAATGTGATCTTGGGCCACTCTCACTGTTCCCCCACTGGCCACCTTTCATCAGCCTGAAGATAGGCCCCGAGATGCTACAGGACATAGCACGGAGTGATGCTACACCCGTACTTCAACCCTCATGCAACACGCTAAGCCAGAAAATGCAAAACCACATGTCTGGTCTCATGCCAAAATACCACCGTACGGGCATCTTTTCCCTCCCAGCTGCTGGATCCAGGTCCGGCACCACGGCGCTACCAACCTGCTATCGGCGTACCCGCGGTCATAGGCACAGCCATCAGCCCCATGAGGTACCCTATGGCCTGGGACGCCTGCATGGGCCCCACCAGCTCAAAGGCAATGGGGGCCATGATGGTGGTGAAGAAGCCATCGCAAAGGCCAAGGAAGAGGCAGATGACAATGACGCCCTCGAACCCTCGGCACTGGGGAATCATCATGCACAGGATGCCCAACAGCATGAAGGACGCAACCTGAGGAGACAAAAGTGGGCACGTCATTGGGGTGCAGGAAGAGTGGGGACGGGCAGCACGAAGTGTCACGAAGATGAGACGGAACATGTCAATGACATTGCCCATTCCTCTGGACCCAGCAAGGCCACCCATCCTCTGCTCTCATCTTGGAGAGCCCCTTAAGAATAACCTTTTAAGAAGCTTTAGGAAGGATTAGTTGCTGGATTAGCTGCTAGATTTCAGCAGTTTGTCTTCCAAGAACCACAAGAAGGTGAGAGGGTGTCCAGCAGTTTGGGAAGAGTTGCGACCACAGAGTTCAATTGCTGAACGGACACCGAGACCTCAGGGCGAGTGTGTAACTTCTCTGTACGGCTTTCTAGTATAAACTTCCTTCCCTAGCAGCAGACAGGGCGTCAGGCAATGGTCGTTGTGTGGTTGACAGTTATTAAGCAGAGTGCGGATACTAAAGTAGAGATGCTGACCCCTGACCAGCAGCTACATGGAGGGTCGGACACCACATACCTGCAGGTAAATCTTCTTCAGCCCGGGAATGCAGTCGCCAATACGGCCTGAAACCAAGCGCCCCAGCCCTGACATGGCCCCGAGGCAAACCAGGAGGATCCAGTCCTTTTTGGTTTCTTGAAATCGCTTCTCCACGTATTTTACCTAGGATGGAGGTAAGGATGCAAGGGCATGAATCCTCAGTAAGTTAATCCCTCTCGCTTTGGGGGTGGTTGTGTGACCCTCACGTCCCTACCACGTTGACCTGCACACACACCTTCACTCATCCCAAACCCATCTCTACTGATGCTCGTCTTCAGGAACTTCAGGAAGAGACCACTCTGCCCACCCTGGTGCACAGTACACACAGGAGCACTAAAAAGCTTCGAGGCTTTTGGCGGCTCTGTCCCTACTGCCCACCTCCACCTTCCCACCTCCTCGCTTGCATGGAGGAGCCTTTTCACTGTGGGCAAAGGGACCTCCCACCCCTTCCAGACCCAGCCAAGGCTCTTACCAGGTTCATGTAAGGTACGAGATACCCCAGGACAGCAGTAGCGATCCCAAAGGCCCAAATCCGATAAGTCTTTCTCCGGAAAACCCTCAAGCTGAAATATTTGCGCGTCTGGGACCAGCACTGCTGCCGCACGCTCCGGCTGCCCAGCTTGTCCTGCCCATCACGCCGAGAGTCACAAGAAGGTGGCAAGATGGGCCGATAGGTCAGGGACAAGAATATCTGGATGAGCATTAAGGCACTGAGTACTTGGAAAGTATGCGCCAGCCCAATGGCCTTCCCAACCATCTTCAGGAAGAAGGGCAGCGGCACGGAAATGAGGCAGCTGCCGCCAGCCACGATGCCGTTGGCCAAGCCAAGGCGGCGCTTGAAGTAGTGACCAAGGATGACAAGCGAGGGCTGGAAGGCGAAGGAGCTGCCACATCCAAAGAGGATCCCGTACGTGAAATAACGAACTTCCAGAGACCTAGTGGGATAAAAACACATGGAGGCGGTTACGTTCCACAGAGGTAAGGAAGGCTTCTCCTCCCCGCGATCCTGCAAAACCTGGAGTCAAGACCTGGGTCTCAAACACCACAGGTGCTCCACAGACAGTCTGACCTCGAGGAGATTATTCCGTAGCCACAGCAAGGATTATCCTCATTTCACAGCTGGCACTTTAAGTCTTCAGGAAAATGAAGTCTAGCTGGGGAGCGCTTTCTGCAAAGAGGAGAAGGCAGGAGCCAACCTGCCCTCCTTGGGAAGCTGACCTAACTTTAATGGGTTTTAAATTACAGCAAGCAAGATGTTCTAAGGTAGGCAGCGTGCGTTATTTTTAGCTAGAAATTCTGGGTTTTTTCCACCAAAAGGACTAATTGAAAACATTCTGCACTCAGTGTTTAAAAGCAGAAGGCACCAACCCTGCTGGTTATGAGGCACTTAAGAAGGGAACATTGTGTTTCTGTCCAGGCTCCAGGCTGGTTTATGAAGTTCTTCTTTAAGGTCCTTTGGGACCTTCAATTAGACAGTTAATAGATCTCATTTGTATCTTACATTGGCGGCTGCGCTTGAAAAGGGAGAGAAGTGGCTGCTCTACAGACCAGGTGGAAAGTCCTGGGAGCCCTTGGAAGGAGCGGTTCCCAATTGCCAGCCCGGTTTTCCCAACAGAAGCAGCTGAGACAGGAGCCTAATGTTAGGCTGTGCAAATAACCCATGGTGTTTCTCTCTAGATGAAGGATTTTTTTCTTCACCCCTGTGCAATACATTCAGCTGCAGAAGCCTGCCACAAAATACTGCATGAGAGGAGAGTGCGATGGAAATGTTCAGGCAGCTCACCGGGCAAGCGATGCGGCACGAACGGGGTCTTTACTCCAACGCTCAACATGACCTGTGTGAAATACTGAGTGCTGCTCGCCAAGCAAGCGAGAAGACAGCAGCCCAGATCTAATGGAGCAGTTGAAGCTGAGAAAACGTTTACAAGCGCATCATTTCTTCCATGACACGCTCATCTCTTTAGCTAGCCAAGCAGAAAGCAGAACGTGCTTGCTGTACCCAACAGTTCAGAGACAAATGACTGTCATGAAAGGCAATTTCCAGCTTCTCCAGAACAAAGCCACATCAGAAACCCTCTCTGCAGGAGCCAGGCAAGCAGCTGGGCCACGCTGTCTCCGACCTCCCACGGACCAGCCCTGGCCACCTCCGCTGGGTCACACTAGCTTTGGTATTGCAGCTAAGCTGACACGTCAGATAAGCGGAGACGGACGCCACGGTTTCCATCTGCTCCCTGTTGATGCTAAGACACTCCTGCTCATGCAAGGGCTCCTTTAAGCCATGCTTCTTAGCCAGGATTTCCCACCCCGCTCGCTGGGATTCAGCCAGCTGCTCTCCGGTGGGAAAGGCAGCACCGTTTCCCTCGGATAACAAGTCTCCCATGGGTAACAACATCTCCTGGGAGGTCTACCTGCAATGGCTGCCTCTTGCAGACAGCTCACAAGGGGAACAGCCCTGGTTCAGCCCACTGGCAGAGGTCTGGGGGATTTCTCTCTGCAGGAGAAACCAGGCAGCAGTTGTGGAGGAGAAGGAGAGGTAGATGAAAAGGGACTCAAACCCCACCACAACACATTTAATGGTACAGAAGAGGAGGGCTGGGAGGGCACTGGGGACATAGGAAGACAGCCCTGCTGAACCCATCTCCCCTTCCTCACGCTAAAACATCCCCCTTAAAACTGGAGGGAAGGTGAAGGCTTAACACAGCTGGGATTTCTCTCTTCTTGAGGGTGCTTAAGGGCTGCGGTGGCTTGAGTGGATTCTGAGCGCAGGAAACACCCCGGTGCAAGGCGGCCAAGAGAGGAAAACCATCACCTCGACCCCATCCAGAAAACTCCAGCTTTCCCCAGAGCTCTGCTTTTCAGCATATTTTATTTATTTAGTGTTTTCTATACAAAACTCCCAATATTTTGAGAGTAGGAGACACTGAGCTGGGCGCTGAGGTCCTGCCGTGCAGGCTCGGTGGCTGAGCGGGTTTTTGGATCAGCTTGGTGCAGTGCTGGGAGCTGCCGCTCCTCTCTTTGGACAAAGCAAACTCACTTTAGAGAAACCAGGGGATAAAGGGTTGATCAACCTTGATCCAGCCCTGCCTGAGCCCACCAAATCCAGGCTGCAGCTCATGAACAGCAGTCCTTTGTACCGGTGCATGTAGCCCAGCGGGTGCTGGGTGCGTCATCTCCAGCTGCAGGGAGCTGGCAAGAGGGACCAAAAAAAAAAAAACCCACCCTTTTCCATTGTTCTGGGTGAGCAGGAGCCGTTAGCTCTGAATTTCAGGACCAGCCTTCACCATCCAGATGGAACGCTGCCAAATCCCGCAGCCCCACTTCTCTTCCTCCAGCTCCGGCTCGGCTGTGCCGAAGGCAGCTTCCCTCGCCACGGACCAGCTGCAAAGGGGCTCCTCTCTCCCTTAAAAGGCAGCCAAAGGAACGTGAACCGAGCGCGAGTCGGCAGGAAATGGAGATCTCAGCTCGGGAGCTCTCCTGGCAATAAGAGACTTCTCTGCCTGTACTGTTAGACTTTTGTTTTTAAGCCCAACACAAGCCACTGGCAGCGATGGGGCCCCAAGAGCTCTTTTCCTTTGCACGAACATTCTACTTTAGGAGGGAGAAAACCGTCCAAGCTTCGTTGATTAGAAGGAAAGCGAGATTACATGGGAAGTGCCTGCGGTCTGCGCTGCCAGGAGCCCGGGCATACCTTCCCTCAGGACCGACTGCACCTTCTCTGATAACTATGAACTTTTGAAATACAAAGGGGTGGCATCTGCGGAGGAAGTCGCAGAGGGTGGTTCCTTCCACGCCGCTGCCCGTGCTGCTGCCCGAGATGGTTTTAGCATCCCAAGTCCCCTTGCTGCAATCAGCCCCGGGCGCTGGGGCTTTGCCAGGAGGCTCAGAAGCTGCCCCCATCCCAGTGTGATGGGAGACTCCTGCAGCTGGGGACTGGGGACCCATCACACTGCTCGTATCCACAGGGAACCAGGGCTGGGGCGAGCACGACGCTCTCATTGACCGGGATAAAAAGGAGCCGGTGTCCCACCGCCCTGTGTGGGCAGGGCGGGCAGGGAGAGCACAGTGCAGGCTTCTTCACACGTTTTCATTCAAACAATATCGATTTTCATTGAAATCCAACCCAAAGCAATGTTTATATGCAGAAAAAATGGGACAAATGATGCTTTGGAGGGAGTCTCCACCAAGCGCTGCATAAAGGACCCCAGAGGTGACCTCTTTAGGGTCCCACAAAGGTGCCTTGGGTTGGAAAGAATCTCACAGGGAATCAGGTACACTTGCCAACCAAATGCACATCGGCGAGTCCCTGGCAGCAGAAATTCATGGCGCGGGATCAGCCGTGGAAAACGAGGGGCAGGAATCGGCTCACACTGCTGCAAACGGCCGAGCCGGTGCAGGAACAGCACACACTGCTTCAAACCCCGTCTGCCTCCCCCTTCTTCTCTGCTCTGCCTGGAAACTCCCTCTTGCCAGGTGTAACCCATCAAATACTATTTTAATTATTAATTTACTTTCAGTACCAAATATGAAATTGGTTGCAAGGGAGAACGGTTTTGTCCATGAGCATCTCTTTGGAGCTGCCTGCAAGAGGCACGCCAACTTCTTGCTGCCTGCTTTAAAGATCAAATAAAGCACCTGAGGGCTGAAATCCCATTAAAAAACGTTCCTCGCTCAGGTAAAATTTCCTCTATAAGGACAAAAGAGTAACTTGGTTCAATTTGGAGATAAACAGGCTGTGCACACATTGGCTGCACGTGGGCTGTAGGAGTGCCAGGAGACCTCTGATCTGGAT
Source organism: Bucorvus abyssinicus (assembly GCA_009769605.1). NCBI lineage: Eukaryota > Metazoa > Chordata > Aves > Bucerotiformes > Bucorvidae > Bucorvus > Bucorvus abyssinicus. The sequence continues at coordinate 2,045,532 of CM020039.1, read as the reverse complement.
GGAAACCACCAGCAACATGTAGGCAGGGGGGCTGCAGGGAACAGTGAGGAAGAGGAGCTCGCCGAGGAGCTGGATGGCCCCTCTGCAGCCTTACTTGGTGAAGGAGCTGGAGAGGAGTCCGATGAAGGCGATGGCAGCTCCCGAGGCTGCCGTGGTCCTGCAGCCGATCCGGTCAGTGAAGATGCTGACAATGGGAGAGCAGAAAAAAATCATGCCCATGGCCAAGGAGCCGACCCATGCTAGGGAGAGAGAGAAGAAAGGCAACGGTCAGGGTGGGACATCAAACAGGGACCAGGAGGGGCAGAACCAGGGACTGACTCCAGCTTTGAAGGGGGTCTCAGCAGAGAGGCAGCCTCATCACGCTGTTAATTAACAGTGCAGCTCCTAAATAACTGATGCTGCTTCCATAGGGGACATCTCCACAGTGAAAAGACCCCCAGCTCCTCAGAGCTCTCTGCTCCCCGGCTTTGGCTATGAAGAGTTTCATATCTTGAGTTATAGCTCTGCATTTCCAGGTACCGCACTCATCCCTCACTGCTCCCCACTCCCCACCGCCCCCTCGCCCCACATTCAGTGGGGATTTCTCCTTGCAGCTGAGCTGATGGGAGACACGTGGGTTGTGCCAGGTTAGATTACATCCCTGGCCCTGCCTGGCGATGCCCAAGCAGCACCATGATCTCATGTCTCCTTCCAACCCACCTCTGGAGAAAACCACTGTCTAGCTGGCTGTCTTTTTTCAGAAACTTCTATTATTTGCAGATTATTTCAGCCCGTCGTCTTCTCCCTGCCCTCAACCTTCTCTGTTTAATGGCTTCTGGGACTATTTTTGGGAGAAAAGGCAGGCTTTCAAGAAAAGCAATGTGGTAAGGCAAAAAATCTCAGTCTACCAGCTCTGAAGACAAGCAAAAGGTCCCCTCAGCGGGGTGTGGGGCAGGACAGGATGGTCAGACGGAAAAGGGGCCCCCAGCCCTACCCAGCACCCAAGCGGGGGGACCTCCTGGAGCATCTCCCAGCTTCAAGTGCTGGCTCTGGGCTGCCAAGCACAACCTTCCCCACACAGACGCCAGGACATGTGCTCCTTGCTTTTTTTACTCCTTTTTTTAGGGTTGGGGTTTGTTTTGTACCCAAACCAAGCACTCTGCAGACCCTTTTAGCCCAGCCCCGCACAGTAACAACCCACCCTTCAAGAGCCTTGAGGTCTGCAGAAAATAGACAGGTCCCCATTAAAAGCAAATCCCAGCTATATAACAGCCTCTCCAACCTCTGCCTTTCAAAAGGGACCACACAAAGAAGCCCTCGTCAGCCCAGCAAGAACTGGCCCTTCCAAATTAATTAGAAGTTCACAAGGACCCAATTTACTCCAAAATCTTCCTTCATAAATACAGAGCAGAGCAATAAAGAGCAGAGCAAGGGCTGCGCGGGAACCTCGTGGGACTCGACGGGCTCTCGTCTTGACACCGGGTGAAACGCAAGAGGACGAGGGCGAGGGCGAGGACCACCTCTCCGGCTGATTTTCTTGGTTATAAACACAAGACACAGTGTAATGAAAGTCCTTGTAATGGGATTAGGTGGCACGGCTCCAACGAGCTGTCCAAAACAACTCCAAGAGGGGGTGAGGGGTGGGAACAAAGCCAAGATGGGAAAGGCTCGTTAAATTGGATAATATACTTCCAGAAATGTTCCTTCTACTCCAGCCAAGGCAGTAAAACGTTAGATGGCCCCGTCATGTTTGAAGTTTGTTATTTTTGGAAATTACTTTAAGAAGCGCGGAAATAAAAGCATAAAGCAAAGTATTAAATTTAAAGGGCCAGATTCTGATCTTAATAACCCAGGGATTTACATGCAAATAAGGAGTATCAATCCCTGGCCCCAGAAGCGCACACTCACCTGCGGAGATCAAAGCAAACCCGGGGCGCAAAGCTCAGCAACGGGCGCTTAAAAGCTCCTCCAGCTTTGGGTTTGTAAAGAGGAGATATCGCTCAATTAAAATCGGTAAACACAAAAAGAGTCCCGTGGCAAATTGCTCTACCTTAGAGAAAGGGCTTACCACAAGCAATGAATAAAAATAGGCTTGGGGAAGAACACCAAGTTAAAATTAGTAAGAACAATAGCCTCACTTCCAGAGCGGGGTTTTGTCTTCCCAGCGCTTCCCAGCGAAGCCCCGGGAAGCCGGGAGGGCTGGGCGAGCTCCAGTGCTGGAAAGAAACCCCGGCAAAACCTGGGGGCAGGAGAAAGCCGCCTCGGTGCCGGCTCTGGTCCTGGCACGATTCACACTGAAACCGCCCCTGGGGCGTGGGTTGCACAATTCACCCCCGTTTCAGCCCCGGCGCGACAGCAGCGATCTCCTTTCACCTGGGCCAGGGCAAGGCTGGAGGAAAGCCATGGCAGAAAACCATGGGCTGGGAAAAAAAGCAGGGTTCAGGTGAAGCGTAGCCCCAAACCCGACCCTCCGGACGTGGAGCCGCTCCAGGAGATGCAGGGTTTGGGTTTGGCAATCTGTGTAACGCGGTATCGAAGCTTCTGCTGGAGGAGAAGGGCAGAGGCAGCTATTCCTCCGATGGAAACCAGACGGGGCTTAACCAGCCTGAGTCAGGCCTTCCCTTCGGCAGCTCCTCCAGCGCTGGAGAAGTTACAACTTGATTTAAAGCCAACAGGAGGGGAAAAAGGGGGGTGGGGTGGTGGAATCTTTGCTTCTGATTTCCACAGGGTTTGGATGAGACGGTTAATTCCTAGCCTGGCCACACCTCACAACCCTCTGTGGCTGATAACCTGGGTGAGATATCGAAACACACAAAGACAAGCCCCCACAAGAGGCACAAAGCTTTATCACACGGAGCAGTGTGATCAAGCAGATTCTAGAAGAAACAATGGACCGAATCCAGCTGAGGACAGGGTTGGAAGGAGCTCAGGAGCTGCACAGAACTTGGACAGGAGTCAGGTTAAGACTCGATCAAGTCTCAAGGTGCCGCGAGTCCAACCTCCTCCTGGGAGCGCCATCTGAAGGGGCTGGTTTTGGAGCTGCCTGGCTGGGTGCGGTGGGGTGACCCGGCTGGCGATGTCCGAGAAAACCCCTCTCCAAGGGACTCCTTAGAGAAACACCAAACACTGCAGAAACCACTTTTTCAGTTAGAAAACAAAAAGGCACTTAAAGCACTCTCCTTTTGCGAGGGGGAACGGAGATGACTTCCGATTAGAGGTGGCTCGACACGCGCTGTCCCTCCCCAAGAGCAACCTCTCCGCTGAGCCCGCTTGGCACAGCGAGTCACGCTGCGATCAGCCACATCTGTGCCACCCTGCTCCCATCCACAGCCCCTCCTGAAGGCAACAAACCGGCAGCTGCCGCCCAAGCCCACTGCAGCCCTGGCTTCCTCCAGAGCTGACGGGACCTTCCTGGTGGTCCTGGGGATGCTCTGGGAAGAGCCCAGCATGGGGCTGGTGCCCCTTCGCTGGAGCAGAGAGGTTGACCAAGGAGAGCATCCCACCAGCAGCCCTCCCACAGCATGATCAAAAACGGCAAAGCTCCAGCTAAGGCTTTGCACATTGCTCCTTCCTGCCTTAACAAAGACAGACAGACTGTTGGCCTGTGGCAGGTCCAAAGCAACGTGGCCTTCAACACAGACATGGGAATACAGTGGTTGAAGATCTCCAAGGAGAACAGTGATGCAGTGATGTAGGAGATGTGGGTAACATGGCCCAGCTAAGCCGTCCTCCCCAGCACTGCTCACTCTGGGCTCAAGATAGAGTGAAATCTGGGAAGTGACCCATTAGCTCAACAACATCAAGCTGTGCCCATGATGGAGGAGCTCTGGGACCAGGCATGCCTTGGTACCAGGTCCTCCTCATGCCAGCGGGTGACAACGCTGCTGGGGACCCTGTGACAGAGGAGGACAGGCACGCAGGGGTCAGGACTTGCAATGGGGCTGGCAATGCTGAGGGGCCAGGGAGGGCTGTGAGCACCATGTCCACGCGTTCGTGGCAGCAAGAGGTGGGCAGGGCCCCTGGTGTTGGTCCAGGCAGGTCCCATGCGCCAAACAGCGCATCAGCTTTCTCTCCAGCAAGGAAAGGATGAAAAGCTCCTTCCTTGCCCATATTTCCCTAAGCAGAAGAAGGTTTCTGGGTGTGGTGGAGCAGAGCAAGGTGGGTGCAGGAAGGTGAGAAACAACAGGAGAAAACATCACCGCTCCGAGACGCAGATCCTACCGCCCCTGGTATTTAGCTCATTGTTCCAAAAAACATCATTAAAAAATCATACTGCGGAATAGTCGCGGATGAGCCTATTTGTTCCTTTAAAAATTAATCTCCAGGGAGAGAGAAGGAAGGGACATTGCTCTCCGCTGTGCTTCCCCGCTGACCCAAATACCCCCGGCTGGAGGGATCAAGGGCCAGGAGGTGACCTCAGATCCGCCACTGGAGGAAGTGTCTTCCCTTGCTTCCCGCGGCTTCTCCCGCTCGCACTGGGTGGCTGGGATAGAGTGGCCGCTGGAGGAGACAGGGACATGCTGCATCACCTTCCCCAGGCACTCCACATTTTTCAGAGGAGGGACGGGGCAGCCAAAGGTAGTTCGCCTCCATCTCCCCATCTGCACTGCTCCCCTAAGACATAACTGATTTCTTGACTCGTGTTTGCTGGAGACAGGGAAGTTCTTCTGGCATGACAAACCTCCTCACACAACTTCAAAGCCCTTCACAGCCCTACCTGGCTCCCTTTTCGGGTGGCCCGGGAGCCCCAGCAACCTGGTGGCCCTGCCCACGCAGACGGCTATAGCCCGCCTCCGCAGAACTAATGTGTGCTGCCCGCAGCACATCTGCGGTGAAATGAAGCAGCTGTTTCATCTTGGGCCCTTAAAAAGCAATTTGCGTCATCCTCTTGCTCACTCAAAGTAAAGCCCGAAACGTTCTCAACAGCTTGACCCCATGTGCTCAATACCCCCCGCGGACCGAGCCCATCCCGGGGAGGGTTGGTCAAGGCTTAAATAAAGGCAGATGCAGACTCACATCTGAGGAGGCCACCGCAATGCACGGCAGGAAGGGAAACTAAGCTAAAGAGCAGCAAACCGAAGCTGAGGAGCACCAAACCGAAGCCGAGGAGCAGCCAGGCTCCTCTGGACGGGAGGTGGAGTGGAGGGGGGGTGGTGCGGTGGCAGCCACCGTGCATCACGTGCACCTAAAAGCCAGATAAACTCATTAATTGTATAGTGAGCCCTGCTTGGCACCATACCCTAAAGCTACAGAAGAACAAAGTCCTCCTTTATCAGGTTTGGCTGACTTCTCCCTGCTCCCTTCTTTGGAAAAAAATTTCCTAACAGCCTGAAAAATGGAATAAATTGAATTATTCAGAGGAATTATTCAAGGCCGGGTCTGACTAAAGACCCTTTCAGTACCCCGTTTGTGGTGGTATTAGGACAGACCGAGGAAAAATGTGAATGTTGTAGGAGAAGTGCCAGCTACCATCATCGTGGCATGGTCCTGTGACCATGGATAATGCAACAGAGACTAGACCCAGCAAGCATCCATCCTGTCTTTGCCATTGAAGACTTTTAAAAAATCAGTTTTTATCTGGTTCGGGAGAACAGGGCACCAGAGCCGAGCAGGCTGGGAACGTACTTTGCTTTAAAAAGCCCACCACATCGCTCCTGATCAGGTCTCTCTGCCTTCCCTCGCTCTCAAGGATGCAGGGGACTCGTAATGATGCCCAGGCCACCTCCGGTAACCACGAAGTGACAGATACCAGCTTACGTGAAAGAAAAGTCCCAATATTAGCTGCCCTGCGGCCACGTTAAGTAGAGATGGAGACACATCTGTGGTTTCACTTGGCAAGCAGCAGACATGGAGCGTCTGCCTGAGGCTCGTGTGCTAAACGTCTCAGAGAAACTCAGCCCCAGCCATATTTTGCCTTGTTTCATCCCAAAACCATAAAATTCAACCCAGGTTAGAGCAAAATGGCGTTCGAGCTCGTGTTTGAGCCGCATCACGTCCTCCCTGTCTGCAGCCTGGCTCCTGGTCGACCTCACAGGCTCCAGAGCCGGTCCAGAAATGCAAATTCTTGTGAAATCCATCCAAAAGCAACAAGGCAGCATGTGCTCTGCAGCTGAAACCCACCATGTGCCCAGGCTGGATTCTTCTCCCCAGCGCTCTCCTCGGCAGGCCAGGAAGGCTTTGCTTCTCTGCGTTGCCTTCTGGTTTACAATTTTTGAGAGATGATTCACCTACCACACACTAAATTTACCCAACAAGTAGGAGCTACAGTTGCAAGAACTTCACCAGCTCCCATCCACCACATCCCAACCAGACGTCTCGCCATGACCTACACCCTCGAGGAGGCTGGCGATCTTGTTACTCCCACCTCTCCTGATGTTGGGTGACTCCAACTGCTGTTGGAGTTGGATTGGACCAAGTTTACCCACGGCCCGTCTCCCAGGGTGAGAGCCCAGGATTGCACGCCTGGAGGGCAGCTCTTGGGGATCAACTGTCGGGCAAAACCAGTGCCCTCACGCAGCTCCTGCCAGAATGAACTGGTAAAGCCTCTTTAGCACTGGGGGGGAGAAGCACGTCCCGAGGGCGAACATCCCCTCCTTCAACCACGCTGTCAAACACCTCACCAGCCCCTGGCTGCATTTTAATCCAGCAATTTGATGAAAAACAGCAAAGTTCCATTTTAATTGGTGAAAATTCCCTCCTCCCACCCGCGGAGCGCCAATCTCTAATTAGCCTTTCATGTAAAACGATGTTTATTCCTGACGGAGTTTATCTTGGCACAAACACGCGCTCTGAAATGTGCACACATTTGAAGACTCAAACCCTGCATTTAATTCTCTATCTGCTTGTTAATCCTCATTGTTCCCAAGACCCTTTTCAAAACACACCCACGGGGAGAAGAAAGTAGTTTTATATATATATATATATATATATAAAAACAAAACCAACAAACCCTGCCAGAGTCAGGAACACCAGCAGCGAGCGCAGCACCGGGGTCCGGCTGCCCCCATAGCTCCCGGCGCCCACCCAAACACACGGTACCAAACCCTTCCCTGTGATTTTTGCCATCTTTCTTTTTTATATATATAATAATAATAATATAATAATATATAATAATAATAATGACAATAATAAATAATCTGTATAATTTTTTTCTCCCCTCAGATATTCCCCCCGAAACACGGCGCACTCGCCCGAAGAACAGGAATGCCCATTTATTTGGCAGCTCTGCAGCAAGAAGGTGGGGAAAACGCGGTGGGGAAACCACCAACGGCCCCAGAGCCCTTTTTGGAGAACCTACCCTGAGCGAGGCAAGCAGATGGGGGCCAGACCCCAAGTTTCATGATTCCTGGGCTTAATCTGGAGCGATTTGGGGTTTACACACACCCAGTGTGCAGCAGTCACTGCTTGGGGGTGGACCAGCAGCCCCCAGCGACCTCCCAGCCGGGACTGGGTGACCAAAGAAGACCAGGTCCTTGGCCCTCCCCATCCAGCCCGGAGCACAGACGGCAGCACAGGGCCCATCGGAGCGAGCGGGGAGAGCAGGGGGCTCCCGAGGGGCTGCTCCAGGTTGCCCCGCTCTGGTTGACCATGTTGCTTCCAAGAGGGCAAACCCCACAATATTTACTTAATAAAATGAAAGGGAGAGCCAAGGGCCTGCGTCAGGGTCAGGGCTAGGGGTTGGGCCAGGGTCAGGGGTCAGGGGGCCCAGCTCTCCCCAGCCCAAGGCACTCTGGCGGGCTGGGGGTTCCTTCAGCTCCACGTGCTGGCTCCTCACCCTGTGTTTTCAGGGAAACGGCTCCCATTGCTGAAGCCAGGCAGGTCGCGGAGCTGATGGCAATGATTAACTCCAGCGGGACAACGGGGGTCAGCCGTGGCCCCGGACACTGCCTGCTGCACGTCCCAAATTGCGAGCCTTTCGAAAAGCCGTGACCTGACCAAACTTCGCCGGGCTTTGACTATGATTAACCTCCTCTGGTCGCCTGTACAAGCACACGAAGCACTCGCTTGGGAGCAGCTGAGGACTCACGCCCTGCCACAGACGTCCTCCCATCCCCAACAGGGTGATGGACAGCCGTCCTCTTCCTCCAGCCCAAAACCATATCATCTCCTCCAAATCCCCACCGCGGCCACTTCTTGTGGCAGACTTGTACTGGTAGCCAGTTCCTGCAGCTCACAGACAACTGGGAGGACACTGCAGCTGGTGGAGCTTCAGAAATTCACCCCACCACTTTACCTCCCTTTGGAGACTACCAGCACCAAGAGACCGCTCTGCAAGCCAGACAGATCTTTGTCCATCCCAGGCAAAAACATCCCATCTGCAAAGAGGCAAGAGGTGGGCACCCGTGAGGACATGAGCAGCTTGAGGGGCAGCCCACCAGCCCATCCCAGCCTGGCACCGGCACCAGGACTGGGCCAGCAGCACCAGGGCATATGGCCAGCCAGCACCAGCCACCAATTCCCAGCCTGGGACCCAGATGAGCGCTGCCACTTTTGAGGGGACACCTAAAACCCCAGAAGGGCAGGAGGGCAACTCCAGAGGCACCACAACCCCTGCCGCACGCTTACCTGCGCCCCACTGCTCTGCCAGCAATCTCATGCATGTGGCTGTTGTGGTATTTCGCCAGCTCCAAGCAGCTTGGTCAAGGTCAGTGGTTCACCTCCTGGCCAGGCACGGCGTTCGTGTGCATCCCTACGGGTGCCTATGCCCAGCACAAACCCACCACCACAGCCGGCATCGCGCCTCCATCTCCATGGCGATATTACCCCTGAGACACGGCTGAAGGACCCCCAAAAGCCCCAGTGTTACTCCGGGGTGAAAGCACCTGGGGCATCCCAACCCCTTGATGCCTCAGGAAGAAGATGGGACAGCTCCCAGTCTGTGACGGGAGGCAGGTGGGATACCCCTCCCAAAACACGGCTGGTGGCCCAGGACTGCTCCATCCCTTGCGAAATCACCAGGCACTTTCTGTCTCCTCTCCAGGGGCTGTATTTCGGAACCCTCTGCCTTCTGCGGGGAGGCTGGGGTAAGAGAGGATGCTTTTTTCCAAGCTGGAAGAGACAGAAAAGTTTCCCTCTTTGCCAAATTTCTCCCAAGCCATCTTCTGTTTCCCATTAATGGTGAGAAGAAACCCTCGGGCCCGGGTCCGCGCTCCTCCCACTGCAACTCCCACAGGCACTTGTCAACATCCCAGTAAAAAAAGGGAGAATTAAACCCACCCAACCTGGCTGGCCGTGACGCAGGGACCCGCGGCGGGTGGAAAACAACCCCCTGCTCTTGCTCTTACATCTCCTCCACAGACACTCCAGTTGCTGGCAGAAGCCAGGCTGATCCCCGCTGAATTCCTTCCACTTACCAGCAAATAAATAGCAGTTAAATGGAGGGAAAGAGAAAAACACCCTTTTTTTCAAAGGAAAAACAAAGAGGCCGGGGAAAATAAATGGAGGCGAAATGTTGGGCTGGTCACAGGCTCATGAAGATCTTTTTTCCCTCCTGGTCGGGTACTTGACAGCCTTCCCTCGATACTCGGAAAGAAAAACACTTCCAGCCCTTTTCCAGCCCTGACCACTAAGAGGAGAGTCCAGCGTGCTTGAAACCAACCCCAGGAGCCCTGGCCACAGCTCCTCCAGCCAGCCCCGACACTTAAACCACCATTTTTCAGGCAAATAGGTGCCACTGCCAGACACCTACAGTCTCCTCCCAGCCCTGGCAGACTTCTGCCCAGCCTTTTCTCCAAACCTTCTGGTGACGGGCTTCTCCATCCTTGCCCTAGACAAGGGCTGGTCCTCTTGCGCTCCAAGTGTTTCGCCCAACCAACGTCTTCCTTGCTGCAAAATTTCAAAGCATCTCTTTGCAACCCATCCCTCAGTGGACAGGGAGATCGGCTAACTACTTTTTTTCAGCTCTTCAGGGAGCTGAAGGCAGAGATGCACCCTGAGGACGAGCGAGGTTGGAAGAAACCATCCCCGGTGTTTCTCCCAGCAGCACCCACATGCACTGCTGGCTCTGCCCCACCGCGGTGCTATACCCATCCTCCCCCCAACCACCCCCCAGCCCGTAACCACCCCACAGAGCCCCCCAGGGCTGCAGCAACCTCAGCCTGAGCCCCCTGGGCAAGCACCCCAAGATGGAGAGCACTGGGGTGGCAGCGATGCCTCCCCCACGGCACCCAAGCAGAGCCGCCCGCCTGAATATTACCAAAATATTCCAGTTATGTTACTTATTTGCTTACACCCAACGAGGCCCCAATTCCCCCGAAGACAAAGTCCGCCCAATACCAGACGATACGCGGGGCTAGAAATATGAAAGGGAAAATCTAGGCGGCGGCAGCGGCTGCTGCGGCGCGTTCTGAAGGGAGGCCCCTCTCCAGGCTGCACCAGTCGCCTTTTAAGTTGTTTTGCCCCCAAGCTTCGTTCACAAAGGTGATAACACCTCCCAACAACAGCCTCCTCCATCGAGGCCTTCCCACCCCACCGGCAGCTCCCCAGACCGGTCCCGATGCTGAGCCCCAGCCCAAACCCTCCAGCGGCACGAGATGACGGGCTGCAGTGGGGGGTCCATCAGGGAGTCTCCTCCGTTGAGCCTATATCTTTAAAAACCAAAATAAACGCACCAAAGCTGTTTGTTGAGCAGAGCCCTTGAGCGAGCACACAGCCGTGGCAGCATCTGGGGCAGCATCCGGGGCTGCCCCTGCCATGTTTGTGTAACAGAACGGCTCCGTGACGGAAGATCTGGGCTCTCCCGATAGCCAGCAGGATATTATTTCCTCCTCCAGTGCCGCAGAGCGTCCCCTGGGTCCCAATCATGAAGACACGAACACCTTTGGATAGTGCTCCCGAAGCCTACTGATGGCGAAAACAATCCCCAAGCAACACAAGACTTGGGTATCATCATGAAACCCAACACCCAGAGACCAAAAGAGGGGTAAAATATCCACGTGCTCTTCCTCCCTCGGAGCTTCCTTACATTAAAGCACAACTGGCTATCTCAGAAGAACAGGCCACGCTGTAATTAGGCAAATCCAAGAGCTAAAGGAAATGGAAGAGCAGCAATATTTTGTTTAATTTTCTTTTCCCCAACAAGAAACAGGTTATTCCCCTTTGCCAATGGGCTGTTACTTTTGACTGACCCGCTCTCATTTGAAAGTTTTTCAGACGCCGGGTGGCTTCAGCAGCTGCCCCGAGGTGCGGGGAAGGGCCAGTCCTGCCCTTTGATGCTCTGAGCGGGTGGAGAAAAGCCACGACCAAGGCGTCAAGGACAGCACCCAGTCCCATGTTCTGGAGGAACCCAGTGCCGAGCCCTCCAGCTCCACCTTGAACGGAGCTCCACCATGAGACACACACAAACTCACACGTGCATGTGCATACATACACCTGTGTGCACCTATGTAGACACACACATATACATATATATTAAAACCGCAACGCCCCGAGGTCTTTAGCCCACACGATGGCTACGGGCAGAGCCACGCCGTGGCTTCCCTGGAGCCGCGCAATATTTAACGAGACCGAGGGGAACTGGGGACAGCCCGTAGCATCTAAAGTGCCTCGGCAGCAAAGTGCTTCGAAGCCTGGTGAAACATTAATGCGCTTCCCCAGAGAAATGCCTCCGCTTTCTGCTGCATCAAGGGCTTTGAAATCGGAATAAACAACAGGGCGGGTTAATGAAGATTTCTATCAGTTACTGGGCAAGGTTTGGTCCTCCTGCAATCAGGTTTAAAAGCTGTGCACACCACCTCCGTGGCCAGGGAGCCTCCTCCTCCTCCTCCCCAGGGAAATACTGTATTTTGGGGTAGGGGGGGAATCAAAATGACCCTGTTTCCACAGGTACCAGGTGTAGGTAACACACGCTGCCGTCCCCAGCCTTGTCTTCAAGTGCCTGAGCTCCAGCTTCTCCTGTGAAGCCCATCCATGCCCAGGGGCAAAGGGAAGAGCAGGGTCCAAGTGGCTTCATGAAGCCTCCCAGGATTTTGGGGCAAGGGGCCATGGACAGCCCTGGGATGCAAAGCTCTGAGCATGGGGTGGCTCTAACTCTGCCGCTCACCCCAGCACCAGCCCATGGAGATCTGCTGGAGGACACCAGCCCACCAGCCACTCCGTGACAGCACTGGGGACACTCTGTTTACCGAAGTACCATCAGATTATTCAGCTGCTGCAATAAGCCCAACATGGGGATCTCCCTTTCCAGGTCCTGCCTGCCCACGGCGAGCTGGTGCACACACATGGCAATGGCATTACAGATGGGCAGAGCAGGGCAGGGGTGCCAAATGCCACCGCAGGGCCACGTGTCTGTGCCATGTGCCAGCAATGAAGGAAAGACCAGTGAGACTGGGGTAAATCAATGACACAGACAGTCGGATCCAGCGCACCCTCAGCAAGTTTGCAGATGGCACTATGCCGAGTGGTGTGGTTGACACACCTAAGGGATGGGATCCATCCAGAGGGTGCTTTTTTAAACTAGAAGAGAAAGATCTAGACTAGATCTAAGGAAGAAATTTTTTACGCTGAGGGTGGTGAGACCCTGGCCCAGGTTGCCCAGAGAGGTGGGAGCAGCCCCATCCCTGGAACCATCCCAGGTCAGGTTGGCCCTTGGGGCTCTGAGCACCCTGCTCTGGTTGCAGATGTCCCTGCTCCCTGCAGGGGGTTGGGCTGGGTGAGCTTTAAAGGTCCCTTCAACCCAAACCAGTCCATGATTCTATGAAATCCGCACCACGGGGTCTGCAGCCACAAGGCCAAGTGGAGGGAGCTCACAGCTCGCTGCTGCCCACGAACCCCTTCCCTGTGTCCCTGCCCTGGGCAGGAAGGGCTCCCAGATCCCAACTGCTACAGCTGAAGTTGCAGCAGAACATCCAGCCCTTTCTGCTGGCCAAGGAGCACCTCTGAACTGGGGCTGCCTTGGGACTGGAACGTGAAAGGCAGCCGAGCTGTGCTCCCCGGCCGCAGCTGAGCAACAACTGCAGGAGACCTGAAGCTGAAATTCCCACCACCACCAAAAAAAATCTGTGCTGTGGCACTGACCAAGGACAGATACACCAAGACAGCAGCAAGCATGGGATGCAGAACCCTGTTTGCATCCGTCACGTGCTTTAACCCAGCCACGAAGCTTCATTGTGTCGAGAAGCCGGGAAGCGCATGGGGGTGTAAGGGAATGGGGTGATGGAGAAGCAGAATGCCCCCATAGCTGGGGCTCAGGGGGGTCCCGTGCTGGGAGCCGGCTGCGGATCACACGGCATTTGCAGAGCCAGGGAGAGGCTCGCTTCTGTCTCGATTGCTAATGAGAGCAATACCAGCTGCTTCTTGCTTAACCAGTCTGACCATTGAGCCGAGCCAAAACTGATTCATTCAGAAGAGAATGGAAAAGGAGATCGACTCGTCACCAGCCCTGACTAAGGGGGAAACCAGCCAACAACCTGCCGCTTGCACACCCGCCCCGGCATCCTGCTTTTTCAGCTGTTCATCATCTTCCCAGAGTCAAACGCTCAGACAAAGCTCAAGCTTTGTCCCGGTTGATGAAGGGAAGGGCTATCTGCTGCAAAGAGTGTCAGCCTGGGGCCAGGGGACCAACACCACCCGGGCATGCCTGACATTGCGCAAGAGCTAATTCCCGCTTCGGAACCAGAGGGAACATTCAGACCCCTAAAGACGTTTCTCGTGCTGCTCTGCCTGGCATCATCTTCCCAACAGCTTTCTGGGGTTGGGTTTTTTCTCTCTTTCCCTCTTCATCCCGCAATAAAAATCTAAGCATCTGCCTTCATTGAGCAGAAAAGCTCTCTGTCACTCCGCCGTAAAACTGCCTTTTGCTTTTTTTCTGCAGCGTGTTTTGTTTTATGAGGCCAGTGAGGCACAAACCACGGCGGGGGAGGCTGCAGATGGGATGTCTGCGAAGCCTGAACTTGAGAGGATGTTGTCCCGAGGGAAGGAAACAAGCTCTGATATACAGATTGAGGCTAGTCTTATCTTTAAGCGTGGCTTAGGATGGGTCAGCGAGGGTTAACAGCCAGGCACGGGGGTCAGATCAGGACCTGAAGTACCTCTGCTCCCCGGCTGTTCGGTTCACGCTTTGGTTGATGAACTGAAGCAGGGCAGAGTGTAACAGCTTAAAAAAAAAAAAATCTGCCACCATTTCTTAGCTTTGGGCAACACATTGGCTTTTATATGAATCTCCTTTAATAAAGGCCCTCTCACAAAATGCAGATCCCAAGGGCCAGGCTCTCCCAGCTAAAAGCCTGCAACACCATCCCTTGTCCTCAAACATCCTGAGTTTTTATGGCTCTACCCTGCAGAGCTCAGGACAAACAACGGCAAAACTTCAGTTCTTGGTGAGAAACTCATCCTGCGCTAATATGGGTCTCAAAAAACCCACTTTTTCAAGACAGAAAATCCCCAGCCAGGCCAGTCTGGGCAGGGAAATACCCCAAATCCCGATATTGGGAGCACACACCCACCTCGATGGCCGCAGGGGACATGGAAAACCAGGACCCCATGGTCGGAGACAAACAGAGCTCTGGGTATGGGGGCTGCTGCTGCCTCGCTCACCTCTCCCCCAGCAGCCCCAGCAGGTTGCGAAAGAGTTGTTAAATAGTATTCCTAAAAAAAAGAGTGCCAAAAGTTTTCCTTTGCCTGTCTCGGCGCAGGGATAATGGTCGAGCATTTCATACCAAGAGTGGAAAAGCCTCATGCAAGGGCTTTAGAGTGCACACCCGACACTCTCTCTCTCTCTCTCTCGGGCATCCAGCTACCCAGCATTAGCCTGGTGCCCACGTGCACCCCACAACCTGCCAAGCAGGGCAAGAAAAAACTCCAAGGGATGGAAACTACATTCCTGAGGTGCAAGGGAAAAGCTGTCCAGAAAGTGGTCAACAACATCCCTGTCGGTCCTCATCCTTTCCCCTTCCAGGCTGTTTTCTCCCTGACTGTGGGTGAGTTTCTGCAGTACTGCGGTGGTCAGCATGGCTTTTATTTGATTCTGAACTTCCCCACGGGCAGGGGACGTGGTGGGGCATGGGCAGGAGAAGCCCCATGAAGTCCTTCAGCAGCACCAAGTCCCCACTGAGTTTATTTTGAAAAAAAAAGAAGAAAAAAATCAAAACACAAACCCCAACAACCCAACGCTGATATTCACCCCTCGGCAACATCCTATCTAAATAACACGCTGCTATTATTACACTCTGCAATTAAGCCATAAAGCACTAATTGCCTTATCTGATGGAGCCGGGCACAGCAGCGAGGCAGGAGCTGGCCTCTGCAGCCCCATCCCGCTGGCAGGCAGGGGTGGGCTGGGTTTACAGGGTGAACACCATCATAGAATCATGGAGTGGTTTGGGTTGGAGGGACCTTCAAAGCTCACCAGCCCAACCCCCTGCAGGGAGCAGGGACATCTGCACCCAGAGCAGGGTGCTCAGAGCCCCAAGGGCCAACCTGACCTGGGATGGTTCCAGGGATGGGGCTGCTCCCACCTCTCTGGGCAAGCTGGGCCAGGGTCTCACCACCCTCAGCGTAAAAAATTTCTTCCTTAGATCTAGTTTAGATCTCCTGCTTTCAGTTTAGCCCATCACCCCTTGTCCTGTCACAACAGACCCTGCTAAAAAGCTTGTCCCCATCGTTCTGATAGGTCCTTTTAAGTACTGGCATCACCCCGGGCATTTTAAAGCCACGCTGTCCAAAGGCATCCTCCCACTTGGCAGACAGACAGACAGCCAGGACCCCATGGAAGCGCTGAGCTGCCTCATCCCGAACCTGGGCCAGCAGCATTGTCCTCGTGCCTGCCCACACCCCGCTTCCATCCCCGCAGACCTCAGGTGGTACCCAGGGAAGGCATCGGTGGCCTCCACCAGCTTCTGACCAGCAGGTGGTCAGCTCTGGCCGGGATGGAAGGACATGGGGAAAAAGGGGCAGCTTTTCCTCCACTTTTCCTGCAGGAACCTAGAATCAGACAGCGGAGGGACCAAAGTGCAAAACCATGTCACCAGCTGCTCCCCAGCCCTCCCCACATCTCTGCTTCAGCATCCCAGGGAGCAGCCCGTGGCCACGCAGCCAGGAGAGCCTGCCAGCAGCTGGGGCGCGTTGAGAGCGGCCCTTCAGTACAGGATTTCAGCCATACCACTTGGCTCAGGGCACTGGTTTTAGAGGAGGCGACTCCAGTTTCCCAGCTGGGCATCTTGGTGTGCCAAGCAAAGCCGCACCCAGCAGCTCTCAGGCCATAATAAGCCCAGCCTGGCACTTTCACCCCCATGTTTGTTGCCTCTGAAAGAGCTCTGATGGCCTGTGGCATCCTCTCCGCCGAGACCAGCCCCGATCTAATTCAGTTTTTTAAGTTCGGAGTCCGCTGGATCCCGATTGCTGCCATTTTTTCCAAGTCTGACCTCGTTCGGGTCACGGCTCCCGACCCCGCGCGCTCCTGACCCCATATCCACCAGCCTGAGGAAAGAACAACAAAGCCCTCCAAAATCCCCGCCGCGTGACCATCTCCTAAAGACGCCGCGATCCGCCCGGCCGGCGAGGCTGCCCGTGCCGCGCAGCCCAGCCCAGAGGCCGGGGTGCGGGGTGCCGGCGCCGTGCCGAGCCCATAGCCCCCTCGCGGGGCGAGCGGGCTCCCGCCCCGGCGCAGCCACAAGAAAGGCCGATGCAAATCGCATCGTTAGCATTCTTTCCGTTTTAATAACCCAAGGTGTTACCAGTAACACTGTGGCTGATTTTTATCTCCGCAGCGCCTTTTAAGAGCTCCAATTTGTTTTTCTTGGAGATCTCATTTTGTTTTATTAAAGCTGACACCGAAGAGGGAACGGAGATGTTCTGGGCCCAGAACAAAAATATCCCGTTTAAATACGCCGTATTATTTTCTTGGAAACGCTTCTCCTTTGACTTTAATTAAGCTCTCCCCGGGCTCGCAAGCTTGGCGTGCTTGGCTTTCAGGCGAGTTTAATCCCCGACGAGCTCCCCTCAGCCCCAGTGCTCCCCGCTCCCATTGCGCACACAAATCTCAAGAAATGAAGGGGTTTTTGCTACAACACATGGATTAATAGCTGGCCCGCCATCAAGAACCTCTTGACGTAGTCTCTTCGCCACCAGCCAGCCACGGAGTAAGCACGCGTCCCCGGCTGCCCCGCTCGCTTCGCCGGCAGACCCAAAAAGCAGCTCCTCTCTCCTATTTTTTTATCCTCTTCTGCCGTTGCGATGCTGGGGACGGAACGGGGAGCTCCATCTCCGGTGCCTGACCATGCCCCAGCGCTGCCCCAGCTATCCGTCGAGACAAGCTCGCCCACGAGCGGCCACGGTGCCGCTGCTGAGCCTTGTACAATCGTGCCGGGTGCTGCCGTAATATCAATAATTAACCCCCATGGTAGAAGCACTTGAGGATGACTGCAAACTTAAACACTCCAAAAGTTGGGAAATCCCAGGAGGGAGCTTGTCTGGGCATCATCTGTAATGTATGTATGTAATTACCAACAATCTTTAATCACAGATGGTTTTTTTTCCATCAGACCCGATTCAGATGGTGCACGGGAGGCACAAGCCTCACGCTGAGGGAACTGCCCTTAGATTTGATTTCCACCTCGGCGGGCTCCAGCTTTACGAAGCGAGCTCCCGCTGCTTGGTGCGAGGTTCGGTCAAACCCTCCGGCCGAAACGCCGGACTCCTTGGCAAGCACCAACACCCCCGCTCACGCAACATCCCCCCGAGAGGGAAGGATTTCATCTCCCTTTTACGCACACGATCCGCCAGCGGACAGATTAAGGTCAAGAGCTTGAAACAAAAGCTTTGTTTTGGTGCCTGACGCGAGACAGCCAAGAAAGGGGCTTTTGGGGATGCTGCTGGGCAGGGCAGGGGGGGCTGTGTGCCCTGGGGGTCCCCGTCCCAGCTGGTCCCTGGGGATGGGGTGATGGGTGGGTGCTCAAAGCGGGTTCCTTCGCTGCAGGCGCTGCAGAAGGGTTGTTTCTCCGAGGAGGAGGAGGGCCCCGGTGTTTGCCCAGGGCGAACCCCAACAAGTCAGCCCATGCAGCTTCCCTGTCCCTCTGCTCTGCATCAAGGAAAGAAAGCTAAAAATCACCACTGAGATGCTAAATCCAAACCCAGAGCCAAAAAAACCCCAAAGACAGAGAGAAACAGGGTCCAGTGAGCTCATCTCCTCCACCATTGGGCTTTGCAGACCAGATGCTCCCAAAGCCATGCTGCCGGCAGCAGTGACACCAAAATACCGTCTCCATCTCTCATGGAAGCACCTGCACTGGGACACAGCGCCAGGAGCTTATATTCCGGCAGCATGGCACAACGCTCTTCTGCCTGTGCCTGGCGGGATGCAGGGATGTAGGTACAGAGTATCTCCAGGCTGGGGTTGCCCTGGGCTGTGCAAAGCGACGGTTCAAAGGGGTGACGGGGCCAAGCTGACGGCACATCACTGCCATCCTCTCGCCAGTCCCAGGCAAGCCCAGGAGGCTGCTCGGAGCAACCTGAGCTGCTCCTCACGCAGAGGGTGGCACGGCATGGCATGGGTCGGCTGCCGGGCATGCCCAAAATGAGTCCCAGCGAAGCAACCCGCCACGGGCACAGGGCTGCGACCTGGCAGCCGTTCCCGAGGGCTTTCCCTCCGTGCTTCACCCCCCTCCAGCTCTCGAGGGATGCGCTGGGTGCACGGTGGGAGCTCTTGCATCAGCTAATTTTTTAGGGCTCTACAAATGGAAAAATGTTGTGATGGAACCCAGGGCTGTGCCACCCTCCACAACTGCACCCCTGCCCCAAGGGCATGCTCGATGGAGGATGAAGCAGCGGCAGCAGCTTTGCTGCCCGCGGTCCGTGCCGCAGGCAGGCAGCAGTGCAGGCAGGGCGCTGCAGGCAGCCTCGCGTCCTGCCTGCCCCGGCAGCTGGCAGGACCTGTTGTACGAGGTGCCTGGGAGAGCGACTGGAACGGTTCGCGCCTGCGAGAGCGTGTTGCAGCAATTCCCAGCACACGTCATGGGGGTTTTGCAACCGTCTCAACTGTCTCGGGGTGGAAGAAAGGAAAGAGCCCGGAGTGAACTGAGCTCCTCAGCGCCCGTGGCAGGCACGGGCAACGCCCCGGCGAGAGAGCCAGGCAGGGTCCCCGGGCGATGCCCAGCCCGGGACACAACCCTCCACCAGGATTTTTGCCACAGGGATGAATGCCAAGAGGCAGCACTGCCTTCCCTTGCGATGGGGAATAATCAAACCTTCGAGGAAGAGGAAGGGAAAACCCAACAAATCCCCGCTGGAATGGGTGCAGCAGCATTTTTGCATGCCTGTTACATCAGCGTACAGGACGTACCTGGTCCTTTTGCCCCTCATTGCCAGAGAAGGTATGGTGATGCCACGGACACGCAGGCTTGGGATTGCGGAAAGCTGGGGAAAAGCGATTCCCCAGGGAAACTGCTGGCTGCAAGAGGTGGGTGCACAGACACTGTCCCAGTCGGTAAATGCTGGCATCCTCCTCCGTGCCCTGTCTGGCTCATAGGAAACCCCTGAGGGGTCATCATCCCCAAAAAAGAGAGCAGGAGAGACTGAGGTATTTGGTGACGTGCCAGAAAATTCCCGATGGGAGCCGGACACCAGCCAAAAGCGGGCAAAACCGCCAGTATTGAGCTGGAGCGAAGCCTCAGCTGTTCCCAGCAAGGGGGGATCACTTTGGGAGCCCACATGAGAGCACGCGCTCGTGGCACCGACCCAAACGCCACCAAGGTCCCCGTCAGCCCGCGCGTGGCTTCGCCCAGCCGCACTGTCACTCCGCTGCTGGCAAGCATGCCACAACGCTTTGGCAGAGGTCCCGAGGAGTCACCGGGCTAAAAAAGCAAAAGGTTACCCAGGCCTCATATCACGACGGTGCTGACTGATCCAAATCCCCCCCGGGCGCAGCGGGTGCCACTGTCCCGCTGGGATTAGGTCCCCATTAGAGCAGGGTTGTTTCCTGACACCCATGTGCCCTGTGGGCAGTTCCTCCTGCACGCCTGGGGATGGTGGAAACCCAGATTATTCCTCCTTCCCCAAACAGCCCTACAAACCCCATGGGGAACCCAGCAGCCCCAGCTCCACCCCACCCAGCCTGGTGGTCTCCATCCCCATTTCGGGGAAGTCAGCGTCTCCCACCACTCGCCTCACACATGGTGGGATGGGGGGGCCTGACGGTGCTGCCCCGAAGGCAGGATGAGCCCCATGAATGGCCGTGTCTGCAACACAAGGGATTAGGAGGGAGGAAGGCAGAGGAGATGCCTTGGGGACACGAGGCTGGTGACACCACCCATGGGAGCTATGCGCAGCCGGCCCAACGGGCACTGCCAGCGAGGTCAGCGGCGCCTTCCGGCGACGAGGGTTTGCCCAACCGGATGGGTTAGGTCTATTTTAAGGTACTAGATGTCAACCACCCCAGGTGATGGTTGGCTTCCAGCTGCCGAGGGCTTTTAAGGGGATTAAAGGCTGATTTGTCAGACTCCTGGATTTCCTCCCCAAAAAGGGGGAATGAAACTGTTCCTTCGCTGCTGACTCCCCCAGCACCACAACATTGCACTGCATCACGCCCCACCTCACCCCACACCTTCGCATCCATCCCAGCCCCACACCCTGCAGCATCCACCCTCTTCATCCTTCAATCCCTCCTCCTCCTCCCAGCCCAGTCTCAGCGATGGAGATGAAACCCAGCACCTTCAAAGCTTAAACTACGACCAAACCCCAGCACGGTGGGGTGGTTTTGTTTGTTTTAATTGAAAAGACCATAAAAAAAAGAAGAAACCCTAAACTAACTGCACAACCCCATGTGCTGCTTCTTCACATACCGCAGCCAGTTAAGGGAGCTGCCACCACCCGAGGACAACGGCCACTGGAAAATATAGCTGAGACTGGAGCATCCCCTCGGCCGGCTGGTGGAGGACGCTTAAAAATAAATTAAAACCCCCTAAAATGGCAAATGTGCTGGCCGAGAGGGCCCCTGCAGTCTTTCAAAACAAGAACCTCCCTAAGAAACAGAGCTCCGGCCTCCTAAGAACCTTAATCGCTCCCGACAGCCCCAAGAAGCAGGTTTAGTGCTGTGCCTGTGGTTTGTTTGCTTTTCAGGCTGCTTTATCGCACGCCGCACCTTGCACTCAGCTCAAGCGACGAAAACCCCGTTCCTCTGCAATTCGCCCCCGTTCTCCTGCAATCACAAGCTCTAGCTTCCAGAATGGTGGGAGCTGAGCCAGGGAAAAGTCTGGGGCTGGCACACCGGCATCCCACCATGGGGAACCCCCAGTAAAGCTGGGGAAGCTCCGTGGTGCCCTTTGCACTCCCCAGCTAGCAGGGCTGGGTCATAAAAGGCTTTTTTATGGCTCTTTTTCCCAGACTTACATCTCCATCCGGCCTACGCAAATACTGTTCACAACAGCACATCCCTCCCCGGGGCCAGGAAATGCAGAGGAGGGCTGGAAACCTGGATGGACACGGGGAAGCCCCCAGGAACGCGGAGGTCCACAGCGTCCTCGGCCAACGCATCTGTGAAATGGGGCCCGCGCAGCTCCCTGGCAATTAGTAAAAGCTCCAAAACGTGCGGATTTGGGTAAGAAGGTGATGACCACAGTGTCAACTTCAGCCCTGGGACACTGAAGTGTCAACTTCAGTCCTTCAGGACTCTTTAGCCCACAGAGGAGTCCATGGCTTCTCTTCCCCATCTCTCACTATGACTATTAGCACTAAAATGATTTATTTTCTCCGAGAAACCAACTCGCTCTTTCTTACCAAGCCTCCATTATGATGCCGGAGGAAAAATGGCCTTTTCCAGCTAAGCTCGCCTGTCCTAAGGACGTGAAATCACTGCTCACGAAGAAATTCCCCACCAAAACAGACGGAGTTCAGGTACAAAGACGACATCAGCTATGCCTTGGTCTCCCGGGCACAATGACATCGCCAAGGGCTATGGTCCAAAGAGCAGCCCAGCTTCCCTGGGCGCTGGGCACTCTGTCAGCCTCTGCTCCCCAGCTGGGGCTGGACTCAAGGGGAGAAGCTGCTCCCTGCATTCCCATACACAGGCTGGAGGGTGCTGCCAGGCACACGGGCAAACTGGGAGGAGTTGCGGCCAAACCAGACCAGCTCCTCAGGTCATCTCTTCAAGCGCCTGCAGCTCCCACTGCCAGTAACCAAAATATTAAAGATTAAGCAAAGAGAGTTAATCTATACCTGGGGTATTGACCCAAAGTGGAGGAGGGGGGAAGAAAAAGATACATCAACATTTTTTTTAAAAAATCAATGTGCCTCTCCAAGCTGCCACGCCAGCACTTGCCAGACCTCCAAGCATGGTACCAAGGATGTGTTTGGAGGAACAAGATCCATGGGGAAGTGCTGCTCTCCCACCTCTCCCCAGGTAGCCAGAGCACCCCGCTGCGACCCTGGGGTGGCTGGGGTGCAAGCAGGACCTCCTCGGCTGAGGGCAGAGCCCTGGCTGGGGAGAGGCTCACCTTGCGCTCACCTCCCCCAAGGTTGGGATGAGGACCCAAGCAGCGGCAGAGCAGACACAGATTTAATGCTCACCAGGACTGCTCTGCCACTCCAACAGGCTTCTGGAGCTGGGGAAGATGAACACGCCGGGATGGCTCACCCATCCCTGGCTGAGCCCACGCCTGGCAGGGCCAGCATCCGAGCGGCCATGCCCTGCAGATCCCTCAGCACCGGAATGAACCTTGTACAACCGGAGGGAAACGCCACCATTCATCTCCCAGCAAACACTTTCAAGCATCACTCAACACCTCTCCAGCAGAGGAGACTGATTTTTTTTTCCTGGCTGAGTGCTCACATGTATATTTTTTTTTATTCGAGTCTCAGCGATTCCCTCCACTCCTCCGCTCCCCCCGAAAGAAAACAAACCCGAAAGCACAGAATGTGCCTTGCAAAAGTCCTCGCTCTGGCTCCCCGCAGCGAAGGGGCACGCGGTGGTCCCAGCAGCCAGCCCGCCTCGTCCCCGCGCTGCTTGTTGACATACAATATATGTCTGTATATACTGCGGCGCAGTATATTTCTTTAAACATAAGAGCCTATGCATTCAATGCATTGTTAGGAGAAGGTTTGTTTTCAAAGCCTGACCCCAGACCTGAACTCAGCGGATCCTGCATTTCCCAAGATCAAACGCGAGAAAACGTGACCAATGCAAACAAGAAATAAACCTTGATAATTATAGCCGTGTGCTGGGGCGGCTATTGTTTAGTGCCGACTAGTACCCGCTTCAGCATAAACAGAACCCTATTTTTAAAGGGATGCTTGACCGGCTTACAATATTTCTCCCCATTTTGCCTCCAAACCTCCTCTTTGATACAAACCCACCTTCCCAGGAGCAGAGAGCTTTAAGAGCAGAGCCACAAGGTTAAGCGATGCACCCACGGCCATGCTGAGCGCCGGTGCCGGACCAGGGAGCGGGTCCTTGTTCCTCCAACCTGCTCCTGGGTGGCGGGGGACGACGGGGACCCCAGGATCCAGCTGTTGCTTGGAGCCAAATGGAGTAGACCGACGTCAGAGGACAAACAGACAATGCCGGTCTTTTCAGGAAGGCCATATCACTTAGCGCTTGGAAAGGAGCTACGATATTTTCCTGACTATGTTTGCACGCAAACGAGCGCCGCGGGGAAATTATGCAACCCTGAGCGGGGAGGGGTGGGAGCACGGGAGGAAGGGCTGGAGGGGGGCCCCACGCTGCACCCCGTTGCCCTCGGCCCCAGACAGCGCAGCTGCAGCCCCCGAGGAGCCGCGCTCCCCGCCGCAGATGGGCTCCATCACCGCCACCTCTCCCCTCTGCCGCCAGCGTCCGCCGGAGCCCCTGCACCGCAGCCTCCGAGCGCGGAGGCAGCACTCAGCCGATGCATCGCGGCACAGGGGTTATTAACAGCCTCTTCGTTAAGCGCCCGGACCAAAATGCATATGTTCGTCACCCAGGCGATTTAATTACCGAGCCCGGGTTCACCTCACACACCCACACACCTCTCTTTTTCGAGGCCTCTGTGTGGTCATAGCCATAAATAAATAGATCGCAGGAGCCGGGGCAGATGCTGACTCCTTCAACCTCCGTCTTGGGCTCGGAGCCTTTAAACCATGAGAACTCGCAGTATTTAATTTCTTTTGTTACCGCTTCTACCTTTAGAGCTCTGCCTTAGGCTTTCTAGATACAATCGAAGGGAGCAGGAAACGGAGAGCTACGCGATGAGCTTCCTGGGGATCACCCGCACACTCACACAGCCCATCAATCACCCTAATTACCACTGGCCACACATCCAGAACTCCTCCACCACACTCCGCTACTGCCCGTAATTACACGATTGCATCGTTTCTCCGGTAACAGCATCGCGGAGTTAATCTGTGATCTGTAGATGGGGTGTATCTCATCATGCATTTCATCCTGGCAAGCTCATGGCCGCGACCACCAGCCACGCGTCAGCTGAGCGGAGGGAACGTGGGCAACACTGGTCCCCGAAATAAGACTTCCAGGTCCTTACGCGCCTCCCAGCACTGCCTCTCCCTGCAGCACACTTCCTCTTCGGTTTCTGGCTGCTGTCCGTGTCCCACCCAGAGACAGGCCACCACCATGAACAGGTTCCCTCAACACCAAGTGCTTATCTCTACCCGCCAGACAAAAGCAAGGTGGGCCATGGGTGTCCATGGCGGGGATGGATATGAGCATCTCGGGCACGACACCAAGCCCTGCGACAAGGCTGGGCCTCCCGACACCAGTGCCCATCACAGACCCACTGGGAACACCACCCCATCAGGCTGGCGTCCCGCTGCCAAGCCTACTTAAACAGCGGGGTCTTTGCAGCGAGAAACGTCCCTTTTCTCCGTGTTAACGCTACATCGTCTCGATCCTGGCTGAGCCTGCAGGTCCCACCAAAACACACAACTGGGTGCAGTCTGTGGGACTCGCTATTAAGGGATGTCAATTACTGGGGACCCCGCGCCGCCCTCGGCGTGACCGCGCAGGCGGCGCTGCCAGACCTGCCCTACATAGGCTTTCCCGCTGAATGGATGCGACTTGGCGGAAGCGCGTCGGTGAGGCAGATGCTCTCCTTGCAGCCACCCCCGGCAGATAAGGCAGGCGGACACAGAGCTTGAAAAACCCGTAAGCGAAATAACAAGAACAATAATAAAAAATAAAGGGGCTGGCTCACACACACCAGCTGATTCACCAGCGCGGCTCTCCTTACTGCAACACGCAGCAGGCAGGACAAGCTAAGGGCACGCTTTTCAAATGAATTACTTTTAATTGAGTACATGGGAGCTTAGAAACACATGATGCTGTCGGAGATAAATATAGCCGCGGCTAAAGGGATGGCGGGGGCAGGGAGCAATCCCGGTTCAACGCATCCGAGAAGGAGCTTCCAGCCCCGCCGCCTCCTCGCTGCGCTCCGGGAGGCAGAGCTGGCCGCGCCGCCGCACCTTCCCCCCGGGAAGGGGTCGGGAAGGGGTCGGGAAGGGGTCGGGAAGGGGCCGGGGAGCCCGTACCTGTTTTAAACTCCAACGCGGGGTCCTTCTCCCCGTCGCCCAGGTCGTTCTGCAGCATCATGTAGAGGATCCCGAAGGAGTTATGGATGCCGAAGATGGAGCCGTTGCACCAGGCGGCAGCGAAAACCACCACCCAGCCGAAGCCGCCCTCGGGGGGCTGGAAGGGCGCGGCGGCCCCGCTCGGTCCCCGCTCGGCCCCGGCCCCGGTCCCGGTCCCAGCCCCCGGCCCGGCCCCGGCCCCAGCCCGCGGCTCGCCCTCGCCCTCGCCCGCCGCCGCCGCCTTCTCGCCCCGCTGCGCCATCGCGGCCGCGCTCCGGCCGCCGCCCGCCGCCCGACTGCCCCGCAGCCGGTCCCACATGCCCGCCGCCCCCCCCGGCCGGCCCCCCCGCCCGCCCCCTCCTGCCGCAGCCTCACTCCCCGCCTCTCCTCCGCCGCCTCCATCCTCCTCCTCCTCCTCCATCGCGCCGCTCGGCCCCCGGTCCCTACCTGCGGCGGGGGCCGCCCGCCACGCAACACGCCCCCCCTCCCCGGGGCCCGGTCAGCACCGGGCGGTGCTTCCCCGACGTCCAACGCGCTCCCTGCCCGCTCCGCGGGTCTTAAAGGCGGCCCCGGGCCCGGCCGCGGCCCCGCATCGCCCGTCGGGCCGCCCCCGCCGCCGCCGCCGCCGCCGCCGCCGCCGCATCCTGCGGCGGGCGCGGCCCCGAGGCGGGCCGCCGCCGCCAGCACCGCCTCCGCGGGGCCCCGCCGGGGTGCGGGAGGCACGGGCTGCTCCCCCCCCGCCCCGTCTCCTCCGATCCGGGGGAGCCCCGGCCCCCCGGTTGCGGGAGCATCCCGGGGGGGCGGGGGAGGTGAGGGCTGCGCGGCTGGGGCGGGACCAGGGGGGCCCTCGATGGCCGCGGCGCGGTGATGCTGCTGCCGCTTTCCGCTGCTTCAGCCGAGGGAAACAAAGCGCCGCGGAGCAGCTCGAGCAGGTGGCTGAACGCGAGGGGGTTTGTTCCGTTCCGAGTCGGGCTCACCAGCGGGATTTTTGCCCGCCCGGCAGCCCCCGCCCCAAAAGGTTTATCGCCACGCAAAGCTTCTTGCAGCAGGGTGGCGAGGCGAGGGGCTTCATCCCTGCAGCGGGATGCTCCCCGGGGCGAAGGGTCACCCCCAGGACCCCGGCACTGGGGTTCGGGGGGGTGGGCTAGAGGCAGCCGTATGAACCCCACCAGGAGCTGCTCTCTCGCCCCGGTCTTGTTTTGCAATAAGCTCTGCTTTTCCTCTTCTTTCAGTAAATGATTACAAACCCACCAATGTATCAAAGCCTGTCTTTTCACACGCCGAAGGTATTTACTCTCTACTATATGCCAAGTCTGGGTTATTATTCTTTCTTTACCCTAATGGCTGTGTCAGTGTCAGATTCCTATCGGAGTACAATAATACATCCCAACCTCACGCTGCTCTTTCTTTACCTCCGGGGTTATTATTTACCAACGCCTGGCGAGGCGGCAGGGCAGGCTCGGAGCCGGCAGCGAGGCGGCAGGCAGGGCCGTACCGCCAGCACCGTCTCCCCACTTCTCCCACCGCCGGAGAGCCAGCACCCGGCCACGAGCTGGGAACGTGTTTGCCTACGTGCCACGGCTCGCCGGGCTTGGCCAAGGCCCTCTGGGACACGGCTACGGCGAGAAAAACCTCTCCTCGGCCTGCCCGCCCGCGCGTGGCTGCTAGTCGCTGCCGGCTCCACGACTACTCCATCGCCATCCGCTTCCTCCCACCCAGGGGATGGGGAGCCCTGGTTGTTGGCGAGACCCGAGGCGGAGGGGAGCGATGGTGGGAGACGCGGCCTCCTCCCCTCGCCGTCCCGCTTCGCTGCCACGCCGATGCCAAGCGCCCCTAGCCGGCGGGGTGCCCAGCGGTCACACCGCGCTCAGGTCAGCCTCGCTGCTGGAGGAACTGCAGTTTTATTTCCCTTCCTCCCTGGTGGAGTCTCCTCCCCGGATCCCCATCTCCGCAGCGCGGCTGGGGGAGGCTCGGGAGCTGTGGGAGCATCTTCCACTGCCCTCTGCCGACACGCGCAGCTGCGATGGTGCATTTTCAGAAACCATTTTGCCATAAGGCCGGCTGAGGTTGTGGGCTTGCTGGTTTTATTTGCTAAAGCAATTGAAGAGGGAAGGGATTTGCAGCGCCCCAGGCTGTGCGCAAGGGAGCTGCCCCCCAAAATGCTAATTCCCCGCAGCAGCAGAGCTTCAGGCTGGATTAAAAACGGCAGCGACAAAGGTGGCAGAGCCCTTTGCCGCAGCGCACACCACCTCACGGAGACTTCTCCCCTCTGGAGCTGCAGAAGGCTTTCGTGGAGTGGGAGACAGGGGGTTAATATGACTGTGGACCTTGATCCAGACGCAAAACCCACCGAGCAGCATCTCTCCTGGGTGTGGCTGCACCGTGTCTTGACGGAGCATTCTCTGGCGCCGGCTGGTCCTGGTGTCACTGCAGCTTTCTGGGCTGACCACCACCAGTGGGGCTGGGGGGGACAATCATGGAGCGGGGGCTGAGTGACGGGGGGGTTAAAGGGCTGGGCCAGGGGAGCTGGTGGAGGCTCCAGCCAGACCTGGAGAGCTCGGGCAGCGTCAGGCAGGAACGGCTCTGCTTGCTGCTGTAAAACCAGCTTCTGTGTAGCTTGGAGCATCGTACCCGGCGGGTTTGCAGCTCTAACCGCAGGATGAACCAAGGGACGCGGCGGGTGGCTGTGGCTGTGGCGGGCTCGCTGGGATCCCCGTCCGACATCCCTGGAGAGCTGGCAGGCAGCACCTCGCGTCGCGGCTGACGGGCCTCTGGTTGCCCGGGCAAAGCGTGGCTGTCAGCAGCTTGTTGCTTGACTCCGAAACGTGGTGCCAGAGCCTCTGCCAAAGGGATTGGCAGCTACAGAACGTGTGTGTTGGGTTTTGCAGGAGGGGAGGAGTGACCGAGTGGAATTCTCTTATGCAAACACCTTGGGAAATATCACGGCGGGACGTGGCCTCGGAGGAGGATACGAATTCCCGGCGGGTTTGTGACCTGGCTTTGGTTCAGTGGGCGTTGCACGGTGGTGCGGGCACATGTAGGGCCATTCTGAGGACAAAACGTCGCCGACAACGTCTGCTGCTTGGCCGAAAGCAGCGGGAAAACAGCTCCGCTAGCGTGCGGCTCCCGGCACAGACATTCGCGTGCCGGGCACAGCCCCTTCCCATCATTAGCAACGCTTTTCTGCTCAGATTTCAGCCGTGGTGGAGACAGCCGTTACAGCTGGCCTGACAAAGACGACAACCACATTATCCCAGAGCAATGAGCAACTGGGGGACAGGGCAGGGGTCACCCACCGGCAGGGATGCTGGCACAGGGGACCCAGCGCCCAGGGCTTGTCGCAGTGAGAAGGCAGCGAGAGTACCAGCGCAAAACACGGGCCGTGGCATCCTTTCTCTGCCTGACCTTCCTGATGTTTGGGATCAAAATATTAGAGGCGGCATTTTCCGCCTCGTTGGCGAGATTGAAGTCGATTCTACTCAGATTGGCTGAAAAATGAGGCAACTGAAAAGCGCTGGTGTGAGCGGTAGGTTTTCAGGGCATGATGTGTCATCGAGCCCCGCGTCTGGCTTCGTTTCGGCGGTGGAAATTGCAGTTCCGTGCTGAGGGGCTGCAAGCTGGGGGGTGAACGTGGTCCAGCTCAGCCACTGCTGCTGCCCCACCTGTTTTACCATGCAGCTGAGCAAAAAAAAAAACCTATTTCTGGCCCAAACAGAGCAACGGTATGGATCTATGTCGTATTAAAGGGCTTCTGGAGCAGTTTAGCTGCCTGCTCACCTTCACCATCCAGCTGGAGAGGTGTGAAGGGCACTTTCTGAGAACGCTTCGCATGTTTCGAGTCTTTTCTTTAAAATAGGAGCTACATGAGCATGTTCCTGCAGGGAAGTGAAAGCTCCTGGCCGGAGCCACCAATCCCAACCACCATCCAGCCGCCAGCGGCCGCCCCAGCTCTGCTGTGTAACCCCACGGGACCTCAGCAAGAGGTGCCAGAGATGCTCTGCTGACGGGAAGAGCTCAAGCCAGCGCACAAAGGCGGCAAGGATCCAGCTGTAAATTAATATTTTATAGAACACCAAGAAAAATCAGAGAGGCTAATTACAGTGATAATCATCGTGGCCTGGAGGCATTTCCATGGAAGTCAGGAATTACCCAGGATTACCTCATCCCTTGCAGCAGCCTGCACAGGAGGCAAGCATGTGTGGTGGCGGCGGCGGCACGGCACCCCGCACCGCCTCCTGTGCCAGCTGGGGGTCTGCGACCCCAAACCAAAGAGCAGCTGGGTTTTGGCAGCCTCCTGGCATCCGACTCCAGCCGCACAGTGCTTGGTTTGCTGAGTAGGGTGTGATGGCGGGTTGGAGTCGTGTGGGTTTTGGCTGGGTGCTTACCCCCGCGCTGCTGTGCCAGCGTGCGCCTGTCTGTCCCCAGTGCCGCTGATACGAGAGCCATCGCTGACCCCATCATTAAAACCCTGAGATGTTCAGGGCATCGCTAGCGGAGAAGTTGGTAGATGTGCCCCTAGGTTAAGTTGTTCCCATGGTTCATTAATTAGTGGCAGGAACTGGTAATTGCATAGTTTATCTGGGGACAGAGTGAACTCCCTGTTGGTTCCTTGGTTTGGGGGCTGGGGGGCACATCCCCGCTCCAGCACAGCATAAGGTTGGCCCCACACATTCACAGCAAGCCCAGAGTAACTCCACAAGTTGTGTGGCCAGGAGGGCTGCCTGCTCCTGCCCCACGGACCAGAGCAAAGCCAGGGCAAACATCTCCAGGGCCAGCGGCTCTGGGAGCAGAGGAGCACCAGTGCAGCTGGTTCGTGCAGCTGAGCTCGAGGCACTGCCAGTCTAAGACCCATCCTGCAAGTGGGAAAGGAAAAAAGCCCAGGTGAAAACCCCACGGCTGCTGCGCAGAGCTGGGAACAGCCTGAGCAGAGGCTGGCCCCGGGCTGAGGGTGCTCTGCGGGTGCCGCTGCCTGCCTGCACCCTGCCCAAACCACGCTGCAGCACCCCTGGCACTGGCAGAGACACCAGGCACGAAGCATCCCCTCCCCAGCTCCAGGGCAGGTATGGATGGAGAAGTTCCTAACCTGTAGAGCTGGTAGAGAGGCAGAGAAGAGCTGCCTGGAGCTCCCATCAATTGACCATCTGCCAAAATGTCCCCTCACGCCCAGCCTGACCACCACCCTGAGGCCATGGTGAGACAGCCCCACGCGTGGGAATGGAGCTGATGCTCCCTGTCTCTCCATCTATCTGGGACAGGAGCAGCGCGCTGCCTTTCTCTGCCATCCCCGTAGCGTGTGGACCAGATGGGCAAGCTGCATGGGGCACTCCGGGCATGCTGCCCGCTCGCTGCCTGCGCCCTCCGAGCTCAGGCATGTGCGGGGGCTGCGAGCATGCTCGCCCAGGCGGTACGGGAGTGGTCGAGACGCTCCTGGGGCTGAGGCCTGAGGTGGTCATGACACCCATCAGATTTGCTCCTGGCAGTTTGTGGGTTCACGATGTGCTGACCTGCTCCTGCCAGCTCAAAGAGCCCTGGAGCTGCTCCAAGGAAGGGCTGGATGTGAGCGATGGCTTCAGGCAGGGCCAGGCAGCTCTCAGCTCAGACACAACAGGCCATGCCAGAGGGGCTGCTCACACCTCCCGGCCAAAGGCGAGTCCTCCAAATCCCTGTCCCTGCAATGAGGTGGTGCCAGCACACGCTCTGCCAGTCCTAGGAGGAGCATCAGCCTGTCTGACCCCAACCAGCTGCACCTCCGGCCCTGTTAGGGTCAGGGAAAACTTCTAGTTCACTTTTTGACGTGAAAACACCTCTGGTAGCATCAGCTCATGCTGCAGCACAGGGACTGCACAGCCCACCAAGCAAGTCCAGGCTGAATCCGAAGCAGCCAGCCTGAGCGGCCAAGCTGCCCCAGCTGCTCGAGGGGTGTCCCCAGGGACACGCGGAGGTGGGGTTGGTGCGAGGGTGCAGCAGCTGGGGCTTGGTGCAGGCTGCAGACCTGCCCCAGCACCTCCGGGCACATCAAAGCTGCCCTTACGCCGCTGCCTGCAAAAGGGACGGGCGCTGGGACGGGACACAGCCTTGTGCCAGAGCCCCAGGTCCAGCCTCGCGAGTTAGCAGGAGATGGCAGCTGGCCCTTGTGGGATGCCCTGCCACGTGTCCGTTCTTGTTTTCTGCCCTTGATGAGGACCAGGAGCAGTGGCAGCAGCGCTCGGGGCTGGGGGAGCAGCAGCCTGACATGCTGGGGAGCAGGGAGCTTTGCCCCGCTGCCTCCACGGGGCTCGCTGCCCTGCCCACCTTACCAACGCAGCTTAATCCAGCCCCGCAGCGCTCTGTGAAAAAAAAAATCAAAGCGTGAGTCATCCCACTCCAAACCTCAAACCATGTCACAGATCATCCCTCGCTCCACTGAAGTTCTCCCTCTTCCCTCCCATGGCTTAGTGGAATCGGGGAGAAGCAAACGCGGTTTCCCCCAGCCCAGCTCCCCGCCAGCTGGAACCCCCGGCTCGCCTGGCTCGCTCTGCCCTCTAGGAGCGGCTGCATTTACAGCCATGGGCTGTTTCTGTGCCGCGCCTTTGCTCTGCTGCACCACCAGCCTCCAGCCTGGAGCTGCCCTTGGCTGGGCAGGGGCACAGCCTTGGGGGTGGGAAAGGGTAGGGAGGCACCAGAGCCTGCCCTGGCTCTGCTGGCATCACTGGTGTGGACGTGCAGCTGGCACAGGCAGATCCATACGATGTTAGAGTTATAGAATCACCAAATTGTTTAGGCTAGAAAAGACATTTTAGATCACCGAGTCCCCCCGTTCCCCAGCACTGCCAGGTGCCCACTGACCCCTGTCCCTCAGCACCACCTCCACACGGCTGGGAAACCCCTCCAGCGATGGATGGGGACTCCACCACTGCCCTGCGCAGCCTGGGACAGGCCTGGACAACCCCAATGGGGAAGAAATGGTTCCTCAGGGCCAACCTCAACCTCTCCTGGAACGACTTGAGGCCGTTTCCTCTCATCCTGTCGCTTGTTCCCAGGGAGAAGAGACTGACCCCCCTCCTCACTCCAGCCTCCCATCAGGGAGTTGTCGAGAGCCAGAAGGTCTCCCCGGAGCCTCCTTTTCTCCAGGCTCAACCCCTCTAGGTCCCTCAGCCACTCCTCCGCCCACTTGTGCTCCAGACCCTGCCCCAGTTTCGTTGCCCAACTCTGGACACGCTCCAGCCCCTCGATGTCCTTCTGGCAGTGAGGGGCCAACACTGGGCACAGGATTCAAGGTGTGGCCTCACCAGTGCCCAGTCCAGGGGGACAATCCCTGCCCTGCTCCTGCTGGCCACACCAGTGCTGATACAAGCCAGGATGCCGTTGCCCCTCTTGGCCACCTGGGCACACTGCTGGCTCATCTTCAGCCACCGTTGACCAGCACCCCCAGGTCCTTTTCCCCCCGCAGTTTCCAGCCGCTCTGCCCCCAGCCTGGAGCGTTGCGGGGGGTTGTTGTGACCCAAGTGCAGGACCCAGCACTTGGCCTGGTTGAACCCCAGACCACTGGCCCCGGCCCATCGATCCAGCCTGTCCAGATCCCTCTGTAGAGCCTCCTGACCTTCAAACAGATCAACAGACCCGCCTAACTTGGCGTCGTCCACGAGCTTACTGAGGGTGCACTCGATCCCCTTGTCCAGATCCTTGATAAACATATTAAACAGAACTGGCCCCAATACTGGGCCCTGGGGAACACCACTGGTGACCGGCTGCCAACTGGATTTAAGGCCATTCACCACCAATCTTTGGGCCCTGCCATCCAGACAGTTTTTACCCAGCAAGGAGTACACTCATCCGAGCCAAGAGCAGCCCCCTGTCCCAGCCCCTGAGCCATTCATGTCCCTCCTTGGCCAGCCTAGAAAACCCCTGCCCGTCACCGGGGCTGGAGCATGGACCGAGCCTGGGTAAGGTGTTGGCATGGGCTGGAACGGCCTGAGAAGGGGAGAGCCCTGAGATGGGGTCAGGTCTGGACACCCAGGCTTGGATTCTGCTAGCTCCAAGGCTTTGACCTGGTCTGAGACCAAGCAGCACGCACGGGCTATAGAAAGCGGGGGCTCTTCTGGAGGTAGCATCATCAGACCTCCAGCCTCCAGAGCCCCCCAAATGATGAGACGAAGCCCTTGGGAGCATTCGCACCAAGTACATCTCAGCATGGTCCAGCACCAGCTCTGGGGCATGGCCAAGGAGAGGACCGAAAATCCTTGGGTAAGAGCTGTTGGGGATGGTGGCGAAGAGGAGGGTTCGCTCGCTCCAGTCCTTGGGCTCAGCTCATCACCCCTGCATGGTCCAGCCTGCGAGTGGGGCAGGACCACGGGGAGACCCGCGGCCATCGCAGGGCACAGAGGGAGCACGGAGGAGACGGTGGCGATGCCAAAACCCAGAGCAGAGGATGCCCAAACCTCTCCCATGGCACCGGAGCATCCTTTCAGCTCTGCCTCCGGCCAACAGGAGGATTTCCAGGCGGCGAAACTGTGGAAAACTGGGTGTTTATCAAAAAAAAAAAACCACCCCGAAGTTGTAACGGAGGGAGCGGGGGTCCGCACCGGGGCCGGCCGTGCGGAGCGGGGCGGAGCGGGGCGGAGGCGGCAGCCCGGGGGGGGCACATGCGCCGTGCGCGCACTGCGGAGCGGCGCGGAGCGGAGCGGGAGCGCGGCGGCCGCCGCAGCCCTGCACAGCCCCGCGGGGCCGCCGCGGAGAGGGGGGACCCTCCGAGCCAAGCGCCCTCCTCGTCCCCCCCGGACCGGCGGAGGTGAGCGGGGGAGGGATGCGGGAATGACGCGGCACGGGGGAGATGGAGGGTCCGCACCCCCCCAGATGTGTGAGCTGGCAGGGGGCTCGGGGAGGAGATGCGAGACCCCTTTTTCTTGGGGCCTCCCACGGTTTTGCATCCTCTGGGGGGTGGGGGGCAGCCTTGCATGGAGGGGGTCCCCCACCGTTCTGTATCCTTGCGGGGGGGGGGGGGGCGGGCTGCTTTGCATCCTTGCATGGGTGGGGGGTGTCTCCCCCGCTTTGCATCCTTGCTGGGGGGGCGGGGGGTCCATCCCTGCCTTGCAGGGGTGTCCCCCATAGCTTTGCATGGGGGGGGCTACTTTGCATTGGGAGGGGGGCTGTCCGAGCTGCTTTGCATCCTTGCGGGGCGGGGTGGGGGGGGTCCCTCCTCACTTTGCACCTATTCATCGCGGGAGGGTGGGGTCATCCACCGTTTACACCTTTGCACGGAGGGGAGGGGGTCAGGCTGCTTTGCATCTTTTCGTGGGGTGGGGGGATCCCAAAACCACTCGGCATCACAGCGCTCTGGGCCTCTTTGCATCCTTCCATGGCGGGGGGGACGCACACATTGCTTCGCATTTTGTGTGGGGAAATCCTAGAGGGTTTATAACCTTTTTTTGGGGGGTGTGGGGGGGGAGCATCAGAGCACTTCGGACGGCGGGGGGTGGTGCTGTCACTTTGCATTCCTGCATGGAGAGCAGGGTACCGGCTGCTTTGCACCTGTGCATGGGGCGGGGGGACATCACTTTACATCCTTGCATCTTGGGGAGGCAGGATCCACCACTGCTTTTCATTTTTACATCATTGTGGAGGAGAAGCTGGGCCTGGGAGAGGCACCTACAGGAGGGTAGGGCAGGGCTCCACCCCCCCTGCCTGGGGCATTGCGGGGCTGGGGTGCTGCATGTGATGCTGGGGAAGCAGAGGGGACAGGGCCTGGCGGCACCTGCCATGCATGGCCCCCCCCACACCCAGCCCAGGGTCCTCCCTGGGGATTGAGGCCCCTCCGATGGCTCCCCCAGCCCGGGGCACCCCGACGGGCACAGGCTGCAGGCGGTCACACCCCCCTGAGGGTGCCGAGCCCAGGCCTCCACGCTCCGTGATTCAGCTACTTGCAGTTCGATCGCTTCCAGCTCGAGTTCTTGCTGCCTCGTGGTGGTGTCAGCGTGATAAAATACCTATGGATTAAGATGCTTTTTCGCGTAGTTGGTGGCTGCTTTGTCTGCGGCCGCCTGGCACACGGCAGCGGCTGCCGGATACGCTGCCGGGCACGAGCCGGCGGAGGGACGAGCAGGACCTGGATGGATGGGCAGATCAGCAGTGGCAGAATTAATAATTCATCTTCCAAAGTTCAGCGTGCCAAGGCACACCCCCCATTCGCTGCATCTCGTTGCTTGGATTTTAGAGAGGTTGCTAGTTTCATTTTAAAAAAAAAAAAAAAAGGGTATTTTGATGGCATTTCTGTATCCCAGCAGCATCCCCTGTGACAGGTTGAACAGCTCG
This sequence comes from Bucorvus abyssinicus, assembly GCA_009769605.1. NCBI lineage: Eukaryota > Metazoa > Chordata > Aves > Bucerotiformes > Bucorvidae > Bucorvus > Bucorvus abyssinicus. The sequence goes on along the minus strand of CM020039.1, from coordinate 2,009,781 downwards.
GTGAAAAGGGGAGGGTGAAGGCAGCATCGGTCCGGCAAAACTTCATCTGGCAGCTAGAAGGTTAACGTGCACCGCGCTCTTCTGCCGCAAACCCGAGCACGCCAAGGGCTCTCACACATGATGCCTGTGATGCAACTGAGACCCCAAATGTCCGCTCCTTTCCCGGGGAGCTGAAGCCCACAGAGAAAACTCGAGCTGAAGCATATTTTGCTTTGAGCTGTCATCTCCCTTGGCCCAGTTCTGAACCAAGAGATGCTCATCCTCCATTTTATGGTGGATGACAAATCAGCTGCCGATGCCGAGATCTCGGCAAGTTACTAACAGCAGCCCTCGAGCCAGAAGTGTTAAAATAGAAAAGAAAAAAGCAAGAATATTCTTTGCAGAGCCGCTCATCCCCAAAGCCACCCTCTGAGCTGCGCCCCACGGGCCGGAGAGCCTCAGCGTTCTGCGCGTCTCGGTGAGAGGAGGGGACACAAGCGGCTCCCAGGCAGGAGCTGCCCCCGCTGCCCCCGGTCCCCCCGGGGTGTCTGGAGGGCTGCACGTCCAGCACAGCCTGGGAAGGGACCGCCCGGGCACACGGCGCAGCCCCGGCAGGGAACTGCGTTGGGGCTGGCTGGGAGCGCTCTGTGGCTGGAGATGCTGGTCCTGCGGCTGTTGCCAAAGGCGGCGAGCGCCGGGTTTCCAGAAGGACCTTTGCTGCTGGCCGAGGGTTTCCGGGGTTTATCAAAGCGCCTTCTATACTGGGGAGAATAAGGCGGGTTTGTTCGGCAGCGCTCTGCTCACACCACCGGCAGCGAGCGCGAGATCCTTCGGTTAATGAGCTGAGCACAAAAGGGAAAAACATGTCATTGGAGAGTTTCCTTTGGTGATGGAGAGTCATTAAAAACAACACATGATCCCTGGGCCGGCGGGGATCTTTTCCAGCCAAAGCAGGACGGGATCCGTGCTGCTGTTCCCACCGCCCCATCCCCTGACTCCTCTCAAGATCACGGCTGCTCCCGGGTGGTCCTAGCACGGGAGCTGTGCTCGGAGCAGCTGAAGGATCACGCGTAGTTTCATCCACACCTTTTTTCACACGCCTTTCTCCCTTCAGCACTAGAGTATCGGGGTGTTGCGTTTGCATGGATTTGGCTTGCGGCCGAAGCAGAGATGCAGCCAAAAGGTGGTGCTGGGGCTGTAGGATGGGAAGGACCCGATGAAGTGGCCCTCAGCTCCTTGACCAGCGCCGGGGAGCGCTGAGGGCTCCCCACTTCTGAGGAACCAAACGACAGAACCCACAACTCCCATCAAAACCCGGGGAAAACGCCTGCCTGAAAACCCACTTGCTGATTTTGCCGGTCGCGTACCTGTAAAGAAACACCACGTAGATAAAAGAGATTAAGGAGCCCGTTTGTTTTAAACCAGACCCGCAGCAGGACGAGCTTTTTATACTAACCCCGAGGCAGCGAGGCTGTTGCATTTATGGCATCCTCCTAAGCAGGCTTTTTGGCGAAGGTTGGTGTTGCGGAGCTCAGCCTTCAGAGGCGTTTGTGATTTAGAGGCAATTTAGTCAAGTGCTGTTCCTAGAGCTGAAACATTTTGCAGTAGAAGGGGGGGGGGGGAAGAATCCTGTGGCATTTACTAATAAAACTCTCCAGGAATATTTTTAGCTGTGATTTAACGTTATGTTGCACTTTGCTGTGAGGTGTTGGTTCGCTGAAGGCTCCTGGCAGTTCTTCGCCGTGGTAGAGCTGCCTTTGGCTGAGCGAGCAGAGGAGGAGAGCTGCAGATGGACCGGAGGAGAGGTGCGGGCAGCGCTCCCAGCCGGGGCGGGCGACGTGCCTTCCCGGTGGGGCACAGGGCGCCGATTCGGCTCCAACCCAGGGAGCGATGAAGCTGAGGGCCAGCCAGACGTCCGGCTACCTCCTCCCTTTGGCTGGAGGGTCTGACCCTTCCCCTGCAGTTGCAACTCAGCCTCAGTCCATTCTCAGCTGACAGTAAATATTCCTCTGTGACACGCAGGATCAGGGCTGAGACCTCTCAACTCGTTTCACGTGTGCTGCTGGAGCAGCGGGGGCCACAGCCCCAGCTTCCAGCCTCCTCCAAGCCCGTAGCCTGCAGATGGGGCACCAGAAACAGCATCCCATGTCCTGGGGCTTTTCAGTCCCCAGTGCTTTGCCATGAGATGTGCTAACCCTTCCCCCTCAGGACGGGGCTGGGATGCTTTCCATGGCCCCAGACCTTGTAAAGCCAGACTCCTGGACGCAGAGCTCTCGAGGAGGGGGCAGGCAGTGGCATTGCTTCTCCCATGCCCATCAGCCTCAGTGCAATCATGAGAATTTACTCTCCCTGAAGACCTGCCCTCTGGTTTATTTGAAGCGAGGGGAATGCTCAAGATCCAGCCAGTTTTAATATATTTAATTAACCTTTGGACAATAGCTCTGGAGTGATTATCAGCTTCACGCAAAGCGATGGCATTTGTCATGCTGGTAGTGCTCACAGTCACCGGGGCTCGCGACAAATTAAAAAGTGGTCGCAGATGCATTTTGTAAATTAGAGCGACGAGTCCTTGCGGTGCAGATCATGCTCCCTTTTGTGTGAAGGACATCAGCAGAGCTGGTCCAGCTTTAGCAAGCAGGTTCCTCCGCGTGGCAAAGCCACCTGCAGAGTTTTCCCAGGTTGATTTTTTTCCTGAGACACCACAGCTCCAGCCCCTATAAGCGAGAGGCTCTGCTCTCCCTCCCGAGGCTGTTCATGGCCCACAGCAGGCAAACATCTGAGGCTGAGGAGGAGTTTAGGGCCACCTGAGCCAGAGGTTGCCCCTCAGTCATTAGGTGGCTGCTGGTGGCCCTGTCTGTCCTTTGCAGCTTCGTCCTGGTGCTCCTTGAACCCTCCTGCACCAATTTCTGGCACACTCTGTGGCAGAGCTCCTCAGATGAGCAGCTTGAAAACCTGCTGCTTGTGCAGCTCCCTCTTACTTCTGTCTGCTCCGAGACACTGCACACCCCAGGGGTCCTTCCCAGGCCTCTCCTACACCAGACCTGTCCTGCCAAACTCCGCAGGACAAGCTCCTTCAGGCACCTACAAGCCCAGCTGAGGGTCACCTCCACTCTTGTCCTTTTCCTGACTTGGCTTTTCTCGCTCCTTTCACTTCTCGTTCTTTTGATATTCAGTTATAAACTTTTTTCTGTCTTTTGTTCAAGGATAATAGATTTTCAATATACCACATCAGGGGTTTTTTGCAGTATCCTGGCATCTGACCAAAGCTTTTGCTCCCTCCAGTTCCTGGCAGCCTCTGGGGCTCAGCAGCACTCTGGGGAGCCCGATTCGGGCAAGAGCTTCAATTGCAAGGGCCGGGCAAACAGACTGTCCCCAAAGCTTGGCCCAGAGCCGAGCTTAGCTGCAGGGGCTGACCCCAGCTCTCATGTTCTCCCTAAATCCAAGCTCAGGGTTTGTCTTGGCTATCTGACACATGGTGAATTAGGTTTCCCTTGGCCGCCTTGTACAAGCTCAGCTGCTGCTTCACGCTCCGTCCAGCCGGTTTGGGTGCCATGCTCAATGCCATCACGCAAGGTATTGAAGATACCTCGATGGCTGATTTGTTTTTGCAGGCTGGCGGTGTGCAACAAGGACATCCTTCCCAGCCCAGCTGTGCTCACCTCTGCCATGGCTCCATTCCCAATCCAGGTTTCTTCTGCAGGGAGCACCCATGAAAGTGAACCTCAAAATTGCCTTCACCTTGGCCCAGTGAAGGAGGGTGGCAGCCAGGGGACTTCCCTCTCCTCTCATGCAATATGAATCATAGAATTGTTTAGGTTGGAAAAGACTTTTAAGATCATGGAGTCCAACTGTTAACCCAGCATAACCAAGTCCACCACTAACACCTGTCCCTCAGCACCACCTCGACACGTCTTTTAAACCCTCCCAGGGATGGGGACTCCACCACCACCCTGGGAAGTGAACAAGGACTCTGAGGCTGAGACACTGTCAGGCTCTTACCAAACCAAACTTCTGTCGTGGGGATTAGCCAGCAGCCGAGAAACGTGTTGTCACCCATCCTGTCCCTCCTTGCAGGGCCATCCAGAACACGTGTGATCCTTCAGGCCACTTCAGACCCGCAATGGGAATCCAGCTTGGCTTTCCAAGTCACAGCAGTGGGGTTGGGGGGGTGCAGTGGAGGTGAGGAGACGGTTACGTATGTGAAAGGCTATTGCAAAGAATATAAGGAGCAATGGCTGGACCCAGTCCAAAAACTCCAGTTTTTGGACCCTGCTACAAAACAAGAGCTGCGTTTCTGGCCCCAACGGACCCCAAGGACTTAAGTTGCCAGATGTGCTGGCTGCTGAGATGAAGGATGACATCTGGAAGGAGCCAGCTGTAGGGGTCACCTGTGAGCCAGCATCTGCAAATGACATTGCCAGTCTGATCTGCAGCGACCGTGGGCTGGTAGTCATGGTCTGGGGCAGGGCTTATTCTCCAGCCCTCCTGCATGGTCTGGGAAAGCAGGGGCTGCCCTCCAGTAGGACCAGGGTTTGGGATGCTGCAGTTGATTTGCTGATTTTTCCTTGGGAGAAATCAGCTGCTCAGGGCAAGAAGATAGAGATCATTTCTGGCCTCATCACCTCCTCTGCTTGGGCATCCCAAGCAGCAGTGGACATGGTTCCCATCCAAGCTCCTTTGTTTGGTTTGGAAAGCAGGAGGGAGGCTTCATTTCTGCAAGCTGATGCCAATCTTGGGTTGGATACAGCAGGCATCGGGGTGATTTTGTGGCCATGGGAACCACCAAGGCTCACTGCGGGCTGGAGAGAGCTGCCCCCCACTAGACAGAGCGATGGTGGGAAGCTGGGCTGAGCAGCCCGATGCATCTCCCAGAGCACAGGCAGCTCAGGGAGGTTCAGTGCTGCTGCCCTGGGGAGGTGCCAAGAAGGTTTGACACATGTATTATGGAAACTGCCATGTGCTACCTGGGGAAGCAGCTACATGCTGTGGAGAAGTGGACACTTTCCAGTTACTAGCAGCAAGTCTCTCCTTGGCCTGAGAGCTATCACCTCTGCCTTTCACCTGCGATGCTTCCCAGTACAGCAAGATTTAGTTACCGACTCTTTCAGCAGTCAGGGAGAGAAGACGAGTGATGGGAGAGACCCCGCAGTGTGTCTGTATCATGGCAGTGGCTCCCAGGAAGCTCCTGGCTGGTCCCAGTCCTCCTGTCTTCCACCTCCAGGAAACTCCTGCTGAGTTTGTGGCTCCCATTTTCCTCACCCTGCAGCCTGACACCAGCGTTATCCCACTAAGGACTCCTCCTTGCTTCCACTCAGGAGGCAACAAAACCTCGTGGATTTTAGCCCACGTAAGTGATCCCAGCATCTGCCTGGTGTTCCCAGATCCAGCAGATAAGAGGTTCCTCCTACAACACCACCCCTAGATGTGAGTGAGAGAAGTGGGAAGGCTCAGGTCATCGCAAGAAGGTTTGGCTGGTTGAGGTTGCGCCTTTGAGTCCTGCACTCATGGAGCAGCCAGTGCCTGAAGAAACTGGGAGCATCACACGAGAAACAAGAGAAGCAAACCTTGCTGAGGGTGGTTGGAAAAGCGCATATAACCACCTAAACCTGAGTGGGGCTTTGAAGACGAAGCATCCTGGGGGCTTGCACCATTACCCAAAGCAGCTGAAGGGTGGGGTCGGAGGGGCCATGCTGAGCTGGGCAGGGCAGCGCTGCTGGCCATGGCTGGGGTCTTTCTGTGCCGCAAAGCCATCGGCTGCATCTCCTAACACTCAGCTGAAGAATGAAGACAGACCCAAACCCTCAAGGGCTCACACGCCTCCTGAGCTGCAGTCGGAGAGGAGGGCAGGAGCAGGGCAAGAGAGAAGGAGCTCATCCCCGCCTACGAGCATCCATCGCCAGTGAGGACAGACATGTGTGTCCCAAGGGAGAACCTTAGGAACTCCTTCTCACACCCTCCATGCCAGAGCAGGCATTTCTCAGCAGAGCCCAGCCCAGGGCTGCCTGGGCAGCATCAAACACCTTCTACCAAACCTGGAGCAGCCTGGTAAGGTGAGAAAACCTTTGCCATGTCCAACTCAAGCATGGACACCGAGGCCAGACATCCCACCTGCCCTGGATCAAATCCCCCCTCCTTGGCAGCACAAGGTCACTGTGGCACACTTGCTGGGCTGTAGCAGAGCTGGTGGCCACAGGGGAGGGCGAGTGAGAGCTCAGGATGGCCCCAGTGCAGGAGCTTGCCATCACCTCTGCCCAGGGCCAGCAAACAGCAGGCAGAGAAGGCAGCAGGGTCTGCTGGCAGCCCCAGACACACCCAGAACCAACTGAACAGGAGGCAGGAGCCAAAGGGGACGGGGGCAAAAACAAGGCTGTGACACATGTCCAATGCCCACCCTGAAGATCATGACAAACCTAGGACTTGCACTGGGTGCCAGCAGCCATCCAAGGGACTCACCTGGGGCAGCAGCTGCTTGCAGGAGTGAGGTCCAGTGGGGCACGACCAGGAGCAGAGCTGGGCACCAGCAGCAACCTTCAGGGAGGGACTAGCACCCACACAGCTGAGCTTAAATACCCTCCTGGGCCTATGGGTGGGGTGTGGGTCCCAGGTGAGGCTGCTCAGGGCCATCGAGGGCCAGTACTGCCCGGGGGAAGATGGTGGTTTGGCCCTGCAGCTGCCCAGATGTGGCTTTACTGGGTTGCATGTCAATGCCCAGCTGGGCTGTACTGGGGCTGCCCCAGCAGTCACTGCTGAGCCTGGTGCACGCTGTGCGTTGGCGATGGCCCGCGGTGCTGAGCACTGAGGTGGGGTCCGGCGTGGTCATACGTGTGGAAGAAATCATGAAGTGTTTGTGACCAAACTGTCCATATTTGAGCTTCTCCCTCTTTTCCCAGGGAGTCACCTCCACGCCTGGCAGGGCCCCGCTTCTGGGAGCCCTTTCCTGAAGGTGTGCCACCAAAATCTCCCCCTCAAAGGCTTAGAAATTACCAAAAATACCAGCACAAGCAGGAGTAGTGCTGGCCATAACTGAGCATCTCTTCGCTGGGGCTCAGGTCAAGCCACCAGCGCTCAGGATTTGTGCGCAGCCTTTTGGTAGGTGTGAGCAAGACACACCTGCGAGGACAGAAATTAAGTTGGTGTTGCATTTAGTCCATCCCCACCCAAAGCAGTTTGGTCCTCGAGTGGTGACAGACCTTGAGATCACGAGATCTAGGTCAGAAGTTGGGTTTTCAGCCCAGATGTTGGAGGTTTGGTGCCGCCTGGTGCATGAGGCATGCTGTCACAGCAGGTTGGGGTGGCACTTGTCGTGGGAGGGGATGGCAGGGGTATCCAGTCCCTGTGTTCCTCTTAGCAGCCATTAACCGGGGAGGTTAAAAAGCAGCTTCTCCCGTGGCTCAGCCAAAGTTGCCTGTTCCCTAGCCCAAAAATGTGTGCCTAACTCCTCCTTGGTTTCTTCTGCTGCAAGCTCTGAGTCTCGTTGGGGCTTTTTGGAGGGAGATTAAAGGGATCTTTCTTCTCCAGGGATGCTCTCCCATGGCATGGTCTCAAATGCTGTTATCAGACCACATGCCCACCTTCTGCCTCTCTTCAAGTCTGTCCCTGCTGGAAAGGGTTTTGGACCTCGAATCCTTTTTTTCTCATTCCCGTCTGGGATCCTCATGGGGGATGGAGGCACGGGCGGCCTCGATTCCTCTCAGGCCCCCTGCACCGGGACAAAAAGCCCCGGGTGCTGGTGGCTGTGTCCCAGGCGGATGCTGAGAATGGCTCTTTGTTCCCTGGTTCTAATTGCTGGGCCCAAGCAGCTCGTTAGCCACTCTGCTCCGCACAACCCTGTCCCTGCAGCAGCCGCTCGGGGGGAAACCCCCCGCGGGAACATGCCGGGGCTCAGCTCTGAGTGTGGGTTTTGGGGTGATGCATCAGACTGGTTCAAAGCGAGCTTGGGCTGAAGCTGCCAGCATTGCTCACCTCTTTCTACAGCCCTGGGGAGGTTCAGGGGGTGCCCAGAAAGGGAGGTTGTACGTGGCCAGAGCAGACGTCCATCCAGAGCCTCCTCTGGAAACTCAGTCACAGTTTTCTTAGCCAAAAAATAAGCGGCTGGCAGAAGCCTCTTGGTTTCTTTGGGAGCCAGGGGTAGTACCAGCCCCGCCATCGACGTGCGGTGGCTTTGGGAAGCGCCGGAGGACACACGGTTTGCTCTGAGCCCGAAGCATCCTGCATCCCTAAGGAGGGTTCAGGGCTGGGGTCCTTCCCACGGCACCCCGACTGCCCCGGGGCAGAGCGGAGCCCAGTCAGTCTCCCCCCATACAGACAGATCCGGGAGCACAATCAGCCCTTTGGGAAGCTCGATATGAATGATTTAGAAACAAGTTTTGGACTCTCTCATGGAGGGAGCTTGCATTTGCATTTGAAAACTGTGGAGAAGCTGGCGGGGGGACGGGAGCACTGGCCGGGTGCTGTCAATGGGAAACTGTTCTGTCTAACACTCCCGGGGCCAAAAAATGTGAACTCTGCAGATTTCTGGCTCCGTTCACGGTCAGAATTGCTGGCGGTGTTGTTGGTGCCCGGCTGCTCCGCTCCCAGCTATTATCGGCTCTGCTCGGAAGCTGGTTTTCCTCCGCTGCCAAAGCAGAGGGAGGTTTTGTGAAAGATGGGGTGGACGGGGGTGTCCGGGATGTGAAATGGGGGGATACAGCTCGCTGCATTTGGGGGCTGGGAAGGCTGTTCATGCCCTCCGGTCCTTATCAGCCCTGGATCCAATTCACAGTGGTTTCAGTGCTAAAGCCATCAGTTTGTCTTTGCCTTGGAAGCGGAGCTGAGGCCCGATGCACTCGTGTCACAGGAGACCCCCTTGTGCAAGCCTGCTTTGTGCCTGTCTGCGTCCCAGTCCTTGGCTACAGCACCCCGGGAGACACCACCGTGGTTTTCTTTCCTCCTGTCTCAGCCTGTTTCACACCCCTCACCCTTCACTGCCCCCAGCGCCTCCCCCTCCTACCCCACCTCCTTCGTCCTTCCTTGCCAGTTCCCGCGGGCGCTCTCACTGGAGATGAAGCCGTTGGGTGGGGGCTTCTCCCTACATCTCCTTGAGCCCCATAGAAAAGGAACCATCCCCGGTTCAGGCGGGGATGGCAGCGGAGCGGGGGCCACGCGGGGATGCTGCGGAGGGCAGGGGCGAGCTGGCCACGGCAGCTTGCCTCGGTGTAGTGCGTGCACGAATAAAACCCCGGAGAGCTTTGCACTGAGCTGGAAATAATGGCATTACAAGCCGCTTGCTCGCTCCTGGCTGCGGTTTGGGTTGGATGAGGCTTTTCGGGGTCGGCTGAAGGGCTGCGGCATGTGGGGGTTTGCTCCTGGCTTGAGCGCAGCTCCGGGAAGGTAAGTGGGAAAGGCTCCCCGGGCACGGTGGCTTGTCAGCGGAGCACAGGGGTAGGGACAGGGCCTGGCGTGGTCCTGTCTCCGTCCTGGCGTCTGCGCTCCTTTCAGCATCCGGAGATTTACACCCCTGGAGCATCCCCTGCGTAGAAAAGCCCTGCTGCTGCCGCGCAGGCTGTGTCCTCTCTAACGCAGCGTGGAAGGATGAGTCCGCTGGGCAGAGAGCAGAGGGACCAGAAAGAAAAAATCGGCAAAAGCTTTGTATTTCCTTTTTAATCTTTCTTTCTGCTTTGCCCAGGAGAGGCGTGAAGACTCGCCAGCAGCATGCCGCTGGTGAAGAGGAACATCGAGCCCCGGCACCTCTGCCGGGGGGCTCTTCCCGAGGGGGTGACGAGTGAGCTGGAATGTGTCACCAACAGCACGCTGGCTGCCATCATCAAGCAGCTGGGCAGCCTCAGTAAGTCATGGCACAGCGACCCCAGCGTGGGATGGGGATGGGGTAGTGGGATGGGGATGGGGTGCTGGTGGGACGCCGCGGCCGCTTGCTCCGGTTGCAGTCACAGAGAAATGGGGATTATGTGAGAGCTGTGCTGGATGCAGCCACCCCTGATTCAGTGGGAATTATCCAGCTAATGAAAAAAAACAGAGGATGTTCAGGGCCAAGCCCAAAGTGGGGATTTGGTGACCGCCTGAAGACCAGTTTTCCTCCCATAGCTGGTCTGTGCGGTGAGGACGGGAAGCCTTCGCAAGCCCCTTGCTTCTCGACTCGGCCAGAAATAGGAAGGTCAGGCAAAGATTAAAAAAACCCAACCTGTTCTTTTTTAACCTTAGAGCTTTATGTGAAAGAGAGGTCTATAGAAAAGGTCTAAATATTCGGCTGTCTTCCTGCCCTAGGACTGCTTTCAGCAGGAAAGGGGAGGATGGGAGCACTGCACACGCTGGTGTGAAGGTTTAATAGGGACAACCTATTACATTGCTGAACATTGACCTAAAATAGAGCGAAGCGCCAGCTCTTCACGGCTCCCCCTCTTTGTCCCCCCTCCAGAACTAGATTCTCTTCTAAAATACTCCCACAAAAATAAACCCTGTGTTTAGGGAGCTGCTGGAAGTGCAGCAGCCAGCGTGAGCAGCACCCATGGGAGCTCAGGCCACGGCTACCTTGTCCAGGGGAAAAGGAACCAAGCACGAACGGCTGAGCTGGGTGCCCGGCTGAGCAGCTATCAAAAGCACGTTGATCCTGGGAGCTGTTTGATCCGTGGTTTCGGAGGGAACCCCGAGGAGCTGGGGTGCTGGGCTGGGTGCTGGGCTGGGTGCTGTAGCCTGCAGGTGTCAGCAATGCTCTGCTCAGCCCTGTGAAACCAATAGTGGCTTCTCCCTGCTGTAACCCTCTCCCCGCTGCCCTGCCGCCTGTTCTCCACCTTCAGGACAGCGTTTCTGCGGGTGATACTACATGGCCAGGGCGTGACGGTAGCTTTTTGGCCACCCTGGTAGATCCAAAGGCTCTTTTGGATGAGCACTGCCGTGGTTTGGTGCCTCCCACAGTACCACTCTTGCTGCAGAGGGTGCTCATGCACGGAGAAGGGCAGGTGGCTTGTGCTCCTCTCCCTCCGTGCAGCACTTTGCCAGGTCTGGGACAGATGAAGCTCAGCTCCCAAAAAACCAAGGCTGGGAAGAACCCTGTGGAGCTGGGGGGAGGCGCAAGGTCCAGGGCACGGGCTGGGAGAGGGCTGCCTGCCTGCTGCCATTGCCCGTGACAGGCACGCGTTGTCCTCTGCCAGGCAGGCACGCAGAGGACATCTTTGGCGAGCTCTTCAATGAAGCCAACAGTTTCTACATGCGGATGAACTCGCTGCAGGAGAGGGTAGACCTGCTGGTCATCAAAGTGACACAGCTGGACTCCACCGTTGAGGAAGGTAAGGGGTCGGGGGTATTTTGGGGTGATGGCTGGGTGCAAGTGGGTAGAAGACACGTTCTTGGGAATGGACCACCCACCATGCCTGGTTTAGGGGGCTGAGGTCACCCTTACATCCCATGTTCTTCCCCTGCCCCCAGTTTCACTGCAGGACATCAACATGCGGAAAGCCTTCAAGAGCTCCACAGTGCAGAACCAGCAGGTCGTGTCTCGCAACTCCATCCCTAACCCAGTGATGGAGATGTACCAGCGCTGCGACAAGCCCCCGCCGCTCAACATCCTCACACCCTACAGGTAGGGTGGCCAACATATCACTCCTTGGAGGAACTGAGAGGGTCCTGGAAGGTTCTGGGGGGCTCTGTCAAAGAGAGGCATCGGGGGTGCACCCCATTTGCTGCTTGTCAAGGGCTGAGAGGCTGTTTTCTCCAGTTGCTCTTGCCACCATCCCCATTGCATAGGGTGCTTGGGATGAGTGACCCCAGACGGTGGTACTGCAGGTAGTGATTGCTGTGTTGGACACGTTCATGGTGGGGCAACAGCTTATGACCATGAGCTACCAAATCCCCGTGTGCAGGGAAAGGGGGGGGTGTCTTCTTCTGTGGCTGATAACCCCCTCTTCTCTCTTCCCAACCCCCCAGGGATGACAAAAAGGATGGCCTCAAGTTCTACACCGACCCCTCCTACTTCTTCAACTTATGGAAGGAGAAAATGTTGCAGGCAACAGAAGATAAGAGAAAGGAGAAGCGCAGACAGAAGGTAATGGGCAGGTGGGGGACACTGTGGGGGCAGAAGCTGGGGCTGTCTGGGGCCTGGGGGATAGTCGCCTTCCCAGTGCATCCCATATGCTCCCCTCTGCTGTGGTGGGTGCATCTCAATGCTTCCTGGGTACCACTCATAGTCTGGAGGAACTGGGCTGGAGATGGAGCCATGGCTTGTGTGTGTCCCCAGGAACAGCGGCTGGTGGAGGACTCCACCCGGGAGGTGAAGAAAGTGAGGAAAGCCCGCAACCGGCGCCTGGAGTGGAACATGATGGCGTATGACAAAGAGTTCCGACCCGATAACAGGTTCTCACCATCCCCCTATCACATGGCGTCATCGGAAGGATCACTGTCCCCAGATAATAGGCAGGTTACACCTACTACACGTTTAGCTCACCGGCTCTCCTTTGCTTTTCTCTTCTTCTCCGTCTTTGGGAGGGGACGTCTTGCCGCAGCGGGGTTGGGGTGATAAGCCGTAAACCCGTGGTAGCTTCATGGACAGCTGGTCCCCTCCGGGGTGGCATCCTGGACCTCAGGAGCAGCCTTGGTGTTGGGATAAAGTCAGAGCACTTTCCATTTCGCAGCTGAGGCTCAGCTCTGTCGGTGTCCACCTCCCCTCCGCTATCTCCCTGCTTGCTTGTACATCTGTATTTTTGTGACCATTTTTTGTTTTGTTGTCTCAACCCCAAAATACCCCCAAAACCCATGTCCCCCCGCCCCCACCGCCCAGCCAACCCCCCTCCCAGGAGTACAACCGTTGGGTTTTCCTGTGCCGTAGATCTTACGCGTCGGACGCTGCCGACCACTCCTACCCAGCGAGCCCCAACCACCCCGCGCAGCTGCTGGCCCCGGCGTCCCACCTGGCCCCAGCGGAGCACAAGGAAGGGGTGCTGGCAGCTGCCACCCCCCAGGAGCACGTCTACCGCCCAGCACCAGCGGCAGGCAGCCGGCAGAACAGCCTCAACCGCCTCCAGCAGCCCCATGCACCGCAGCCCCCCGAGGCTATCCTCAATGGGCCAAGACCTCACTTAGTCAAGGATTACGGGTAGGGCTCTAGCCTGCCTCTTCTCTCCTGGAGAAGGGATGCCCAGGGGAAGGGGGGCTTGGTGGGGTCTGACCCCCCCATTTCTGGGCTGACATAGTGGGGAGACCCCTCCTCTGCGGCCGCGGTGGTCTGAAACTGCCAGTGAGACCCGAGGCCAAATCAGTCAGGAGCGCTTTTGGGGTAACCTCATCCCAGATAAGGAGACGAGGTGGATGGAAGCGACCGTTTTCCCTTGGGATGTTGGCTGCCTTCCCACCACTGCATGCCCCATAGCCCATCCCACTGGTAGAGCCCCCCCACCTCCGTGGGGAGAAAGCTTACACGGGGATCCAGAGCAATCCAAGCCATAGCTCAGCCAGTCTGTGCCTGAGATGGGTGGTGGGCGCCTGGGATAGGTGGTGGGTGGGTCGTTCCTCATACCTCTGACATGGCTTTGCCCTCCGATTGCAGCCCACAGCCAGTGCCGATGGCAGAGTACTTCGTGCCGCCCGCCCCGCCGCCCCCGCCACCCGTCATCCCCTCCGCACAGACCGCCTTCGACAGCCCCATCTCTGCTCCCCCCGCGATGGCTCCCGGGTCAGCTGCACCCCCCTCCTACGCACCCTCACCACCCCCAGCGCCCCCTGGCCCCTATTCCGCTTCCCCACCACAGGCTGGCCCCATGGGACCCCCGGTGGCACCCCCACCGCCGCCGCCGGGACCCCCTGCCATTGCCGCATCACCGGCACACTCGGCATCACCACCGGCCCCTGCCGTGGAGCCCCGGAAGCCACAGATCCCGCTGATGCCCATGAGCGACGCCCGGAGCGACCTGCTGGCAGCCATCCGCAGGGGTGAGTGGTGGGGGTGGCGGCAGTGGGAAGGGGGGCGGCAGGTCCCCAGTGCTGCCACCACGGCGGTAAAATACCTCTTGGCGTCAACTTGGGTGGTGTTGGCTTCATTGAGTGCAAGATGAGCCCCAGGTGGTCAAGTGATGCATGAAGATGGTGGCACCCAGGTGGGACCTGGGGAGGGAAGGAAATGCAGTGCATGGGGTTGGAGGGAGAAGGGGGAAGACCATGGCCGGAGGTGGGCTGGAGCCTCACAGGGATGACCGGCAGCTCTCACGGCCTCTTTCCAGGCTGTAGGAGATGATGTGCTCCAAGGTCTCTACCATTTCCGCGTCCTGCAGATCTTCAGGCCAAATGGCAGATTGAACCTTGAAGGTTCAACCCCTTCAGGTCGAGTAGAAGCAGAGGTTTATTCTATTATACGGCTCTCTAGTTGCATGCATCACATTATTCTCTCATATAGCTTTATAACCGTGCGCCTCCTCTGGCGAGGGGGCTGCAGCCGTCTTGTTTCAGGCAGTAATTTTATCTGGGGGGATGCTGCACATCGGGTGCACCCACGGGTGCTGGGCACGTTGCCCCTAAAGCCTTCTCCCCTTCCCTACCACAGGAATCCAGCTGCGGAAAGTCCAGGAGCAATGGGAACAAGAGGCCAAAAAAGAGCCCGTGGGCAATGATGTGGCGACGATCCTATCCCGCCGGATCGCGGTGGAGTACAGCGAGTCCGACGACGACTCCGAGCTGGACGATAATGAGTGGTCAGACTGAGGGGCCTCCAGGGCTGGGCTGGCGCGGAGCTCCCCGGCTCCGTCCCAGGTGTGTATAGGCGCCTTCCCCAACCCTCGATGCCAACAAGCGCGGGCGGCCCCGCTCTTTCAGGAGCTTTGCTTTTACACTATGTCAAAAACCCTTGAGGCAGCAGCAGCAGCACTGGTAGGATACACCTCGGAGGCAGTGAGGCACCTTCACATTTAACGACGTCAAAAATGCTCTGAAGGCAGGTTAATAGGATTACTCCAGATTTACACCTGGAGCAAGAGCAGAGGCTGGCGCTGAGTGTGCTTTGCTAGAGAAGGGAAGCCCAGAGGCAGTAGTGCTTTTTCAGCTCGATGTTAAACGTGTGAACGAGAAGCTCCTGGAGAAGAAGCCTGTTTGCACAGCTGGTGCCACCATGGGCATGCAGGGAGGGCCGTGCACTGGGTTGGGGATGCTCCGCTGCTTTTGTAGGATCAGGCTGCTCCAAAGGCCGCGTATGGGCAGGAGCTTCCTTCCCCATAGAGCAATGCACCATGTTTCAAGGCAGTCATCATCGGGAGGGTCACCATCGTGCTGGTGCTCCCTGGAGGAGAGCAAGGCGTTGGTGGCCTAAGCCCGTTTCCATCCTTAGGACCTGTTTTCTGGGAGAAAAGGATGAAGACAAGGCTGACATGCACTAGTCTGGGCTTTGAAAACTGCAGTGCGTGCTGTCCTTGGAAAGGGGCTGCTGGCAAGGGAGCAGAGGTGTCCAGGGAGTTTCCCCAAGCCCAACCCTCCTTGACGTTAGTGCTCAACCATTTCAGTGTTATTTAAAAAAAAAATAATAATTAGACAAAATGCTGCTTTTAGGTAAACTCTCAACTTGCACTTTGCAGCCCCCCAAACCACGCCCGTACAACCGAGATCAGCTCAGACCAGGCAATAATTCTCCCCGGCCTGATGCTGCCCCGGCCCTTACCGTGATTTACCAAAGGCTTTTCACACAGCCACGAAGGGAGGAGGCACAGGAAGGCAGAGCAAAGGGGTGGGGAACGCTGGAAACAGCACAGTCAGCAGGAAGACCCTGCAGAGACTTGGGAGGGGTTCCCCACCAGCAGAAAAATGGGCCAGCACCAGCCATGGAGTTGCCTGACATGGTGTCCTGAGGTTCTCTCTTGTGTTCCCATGCTCCACAAGTCCCTGAACAGGGGAAAACTGAGTCCCCACATTTCATCTCCCCACATTTTCATACTCTCTGGGAAGAAGCCAGGTTCTGAGCCCCCTCCCCAGCTCCCCCATCAGCCACGTAGGTGATGGTTACAAAAGGACTATCTAGAAGCAACCACACCTGTAAAAGAGGTGGAAGCATATGGCTGGGACCCAAAGGGCTCAAAGGCTGATGCTTAAATTCACCCTGAGAAATGCTAGTATTGAACAGTGCCCCAAGCATCTGCTCATTTTCCCCCCTGGTGAGAAACCCATCATGGAGAGATGCGATGAACCCCCTGCCCAGCTGCTGAGAAATACCCCCAGGAGCACTCCCTTCTCTTGACTGACTCAAGAAGGTCCCTTGTCCCTTGGACATGACACCTCCTGCATTTCCACATCTGGGCTGCGAGCTGTGGTGCTGCATGGGGGGCTCAACCGGAGGTCAGGCAAGAAGCAGCAGAGCAATAGGACGCATGGAAGAACTCAACTGCAAAACCCAAGGGGATTGCCCAAAGACAGGGAGACGTGGTGTACTGCAGGTGACCAGGAAACTCCTGATGCTTGGTGCTCACCGAGAACTCTCGTTTCTGCTGTTGAGCCTCTGAGAAGCAAAAGCTTTTGGCCAAAGTTTGTCATCTCCGCCAAGGCAGAGAGCCCCTGCAGTGCCCATGACGGGTTTTCCTTGGCAAGGCAGCCGGGGTTTGGCCTGGAGCAAGTTCAGGAGGAAGTCTTGTGAAAATTCAGAGGACCATTTAAGCAGTCACCTGGTAGCGTTTATTGAGGAGCATTATGACTACAGACACGATCATGATACTGTTTGTATGTGAAGAGAAATTGGGGTTTTTTTGGATGAGTTAGAAAGAGTAATAACCCTTTGTGAGAGAGAGAGAGCATAGCAGAGAGACTGTCCCAGTTCTGCAAGGCTGATCTGACCCTGGTGGGAACCAGCGAGGAGCCGAGTGCCCCTAGAATACTGGTTTCCCTCTTTTCTTGCACTGGTTGCTTTTTGTGTGCCGCATGAAACTGTGATAGTTCTGGTAGGACTCCAGTGGTGTGTGGCAGGTCAGGATTGCCCCTGCAGCCTCCCACTCGCCCGTCACCTCACAGCAGCTTTGCTATGCTTGGCATTGGCAGCAGTCAGTCAACCCACGCTACTATCAGGGTTGACGCCGTTGCATGGCAAAGCGCACGACAATCACGTAACTCAAGCCTCGCCTGCCCTGTGCACAGGCCACATCTGCAGAGCAGATGCACAGCTGGGAGCCTCAGGGGTGCAGGGAGCAAGGCTCACCGCCATTCCCTCGCACCTTTACACTCTTACACCATCTTCTCCTCTTCGGACATCCCAGCATGTCCTCACCGTTTATATTCTGCTTAAGGAAACTCCCAGTTCCTGACCGCACGAGCTCATTTCACGTGCTCAGCTCCGAAGCAAGTCAACAGGACCGTAACCTCCTGGCATTGCCCATTGCTTGAAAACATCTTGATCCAGCTCTTCCAGGGATCTGAACTGCCTCAGCTCCACTGAGGCTGCCTTGATAAAACGGGTGGGATTGATCCACGGCCTCTTCCCAATGAGATGTCGACATTGGAGCTCATCGCTCAAGTTTCCTGGGTAGCTGGTGGAGAAGAAACCCAGATAGTCAGCATGGGCTGTAGACACCCATTTCTGGTCTGATCATGGTGCACTTTGCTCTTCCCAACTTTCTCCCGGCAGCACTGTGAGGCAGGCAGGCTCATGGTGGCACTGCGGTCCCCAATCTCATGATGCAGCCATCCCCCCAAGGCCAGCCCTGCTGGCAGGCCAACACCCTCGGTGCCTTTGCTTGAGGGACTCGGCCTCGGTTGAGGATGGCCAGCTTTATTTTAGGTGCATTCATGTGTCTTTTGCACAGGTGGCCTATGAAGTCCATCACCAGTGACTCCAGCTCCTTGGGTGGTCTGGGCTGGGTTAGCTCTGCTGGGGGGGGTTGTGCCCTGCTAATTAGCACTGGCTGGCTGCCCCATATGCTGCCTACTCCATATTTTGTACATATGGGCCGATTTCCGTATACTCTTCCAAAATGAGGCCATGCTGCGTTACACAACCTGAAATGCTCAAATCCTCATGTGGGCTGATATAAAAGTGAATATTTAAATATTTTATCTAGCTTGGCAGCCATTAAAAACACAATCCAGGTCACAGATGATTGAATTTCTCCTCTCTCAAGTGTATCAGAAGTGGGCTGAGGAGATTCTCCTGTACATTGACATATCGCGTTCCGTGTTAAAATATAACGGTGGCATTTCATTGCCAACCAATAATCACAGAGTGCCAAACATTTAACGAGCCCAACCAACCTCCTGTGAGTTCCTCTTTCCATTTTATCTGCTTTCTCCTACTTGCCAGTTTATGGGCATAGATTAAAAATAACAAATAAGGCTGCCAAGAAGCGAGGTGGATTCTGTGTGCATACAAATTAGCTGGGCCAGAGGCGGCGGAAGAGTAAATAAGCCAGTTTAGCTCTGCTTAGAGCTATTAACAGAAGGCTACGGTCCTTGAGGTCCGTCAGGAACCTCCTGGACGTCTCTGATTTATCTGAAAAGGGACAGTAGGAGAACCACTGTGCCCATGGTGCACCAGTTGTTGCCTGTGAGGGCTACATGAGGTGTGAAGTCTGGTCTCGCTCAAGTTTCGTGAAGGTTGGTGGAAGTCTAGCAGTGCTTGTATTCCGGCGTTGCACCCTCAGTGGGGCCTCGATTTTGAGCGAACATTGGAGCTGGCTCTTAGAGGTTCAGTGTCCTGAAGGAAGAAGGAGGGATTGGGTAGTTTCTAAGTTCCGCCCTGGGCAGAGACCTAGGGAGAAGCAAGCACCACATCCCACAAGAACTCCTGTCTTTGCAGCTATTTTACCCCAGGAAGCTTTTATTCTGTTGGCAAGCGTAAGGCTGGACATGGCTTCTCCAGAGAGCTCCCTGCACATTAGGAGCCCTCACATTTCCTCCCAGCAACTTTTCCATCTGTATCTCCCTTTCAAGACACCCAACAGCCTGAAGAGCAGCTTTGCAGACCTCCCTGGGAACAGAGCCTGAATTAACACCTCGGCTTTAACGATAAATGGAAGGTTTGCTTGGAGGGAGGCGGGTTGTAGCACTGAAGGTGGCGTTTTGGAGGGTGCTTTCCAGAGGTGCATGTCTGGCAGGAGCACCACGCTGTTTCCTTACGGATGGACCACGGAGGGCTGCGGGAAGTGCTCCCCATCACAGGATACTGGCAAGGGGAGCGCAGGCTGTTCCTGTCACCACGATTCCTGTTTCCCTGTAGTAGTAGTAGTTGTTCCTTAGGGGTAAGGTTTTCTCAGCTGGCATGTCACTTTACAGATAAAAAACGCAAGGACTCTGTCCTGAGGAGTTTACAGTTTACAGCACAGACCATATAACCTGCACTGCACTTTAGAAGCCTCAAATACTCACTCACCCATGACTTTACCCTCAACTGGGCAGCAGCACCATGAGGGCTGCTGTCTTTTCCTTAGATGACCCCACAACCAGCACCACAACTGCATCCCCCCTGCTGATGGCAGCGGTGGGGTTCTCCTGCCCCTCCTCTATACCCACGCAAAAGTGCCTGAGCAAAGTACAGGAGTGCCAAGACACGCCGGTTTTGTCTGTGACTGGGTCTCCACGCCCCAGGGTGGGCCTTTCCCAGTCCCCACACAGCTGTGCTCCTCTGGGATGAGGAATAGGAAGCTTGCCCAGGCACACCACTGCAGCTACCTGCCAAGACTTAGAGCTGCCCATGCCATTCTTGGCATGTCCTCTAAGCTCACAGAAAGTGTCCTCCTTCAGGCACTTGTACCCGAGCCTAGGCTTTGAAGTGTTTCAGTCTTTTGGAGAGTTGAAAGGGTTTTTGTGAATCTG
The DNA here is from genome assembly GCA_009769605.1 of Bucorvus abyssinicus. Taxonomy (NCBI): domain Eukaryota; kingdom Metazoa; phylum Chordata; class Aves; order Bucerotiformes; family Bucorvidae; genus Bucorvus; species Bucorvus abyssinicus. The sequence continues at coordinate 1,990,047 of CM020039.1, read as the reverse complement.
ATCTTGTAACAAACTCCAGATTTTCTAGGATTGCTCACTCAAGCTCTGCTTTCTCCAGGTGAGGTTTGTGTCTGCACTTTGCTGGAGGAGGGAAGGAAAAACAGTGAGGGGTTTGTCCCAAAGCCTTCAGTACCGAGCCCACAGGCAGGGTGGGAAGAGGACACCAATCTGCTGGTGTCACCTAGGCTGAGGCGGACACTGCAGCGAGGGATGGGCTTTCACTGCAGGAAGTCCCCAGGCAAGACCTGGGTGGGACTTGCTTGGCCATGGTGTCCCCTGAAAGCAATGCTGATGTGACATGATCAGTATCAATGTCTGTCTTACATTGGTACAGAGCCTTGAGGCCACAGACATCTCTATAGCACTACATGGTGGTGGGTCACTACTGATGCTTCACCCTCCCACAGGCATCTCTCCCAATAGGTATCTTCCCGCAGGTGCCACCTCCAGAGCAGCACCTAGAGGTCCCTCTGTAGTCTTTCCTCTTAACAGGAACAGTCTTAAAACTGTTCTTGGTCATTGCATTCAGGAGCTCGTGAAGCCCAAGGGCGTGTGAAACAAGCCTTTCCCCACACACCTCTCCTGCGGTGCCAATGCCATGGGATTGGGGTGGCCCTGGGGGACCTTCAGCCCAAGGGTAGTTCTAGCACTTCAAAAGTATTAAGAGTGCAGAGAGTATGAAACAAAATAGAGAGAAAATAGCCTGTCACTTTAGTTTGGTTATGCTCCCACCACTCTGCACAAGAGCATCCTCAGGTAGGGAAAAGCTGCAGCAGAGCAACGAAGGACAGTGGGAGAATAAACCTGTTCTCCATGCGTGTGTTGGATCACAGAGCAAGGCATGGGATGGAGTTGTGGCAGAACTCAGGGAAAGCTTTCTCAAGGTAAGGATGGAGAAACTCTGAAACAGGTTGCAGAGGTTCTACCGTGGGAGGGCTTTGAGAAGCAAGTAAGCAAACACCAGAGGGGAGCCCGGTCTGTGACCCTGTGTCAGGCTAGAGGATGTTGGAGATCACAGGGCATCTCTTCAAGCCTGGCATGTTTGTAGTTCTGTCTCAGCCCCTCCTTTAGGCATGCAGCACCGCTACTTGTGGACCTGTCCCAGCAGGTTCTTCTTTAGCTTTAGTGCCCCTTTTCTGGTTCTGGTGTTGACCCTCAGATACACTAAAGATAAAAGGTACTGCAGAACAAACACCTGAGAGGGAAGGATGGAGATTACCTGCAGAAACCCAGGATGTGCAGCTGTTGCTGCTGGATTTCCATAGTTAGAAGGCAGCAGCTCCAGCAACCTGCTCCTCCAGACCATTCCTGGTCCCCAGGCTGCAATGTGAAAACCATGCTGGCGCATTGAAGTTACTCTTTGAGTTGGGGTAGCTCGCTTGAGGAAATTAAAAACAACCAACCACCTCCCTCCGAAACTAAAAACCAAACAACTTACATGGGATTTCCAGAAGGAAAATCTGTTCTGTCTTCTTCTCCTGGAGCTTGAAGGAAAGTCGGATGCAACATTGCTTCCCAGCTAGCCACCAGAAAATGGAGCAGCTGTCACCATAACCACTTTCAAAAATCAGTTCCTAAGAAACCAGTGTCTAAGAGCAGAGCAGACAGCCCATCAGCCCACAGCACAACGAGGAGAGGGGTCTCCTGCCCCCCTAGGAGGTGCTTTTGACGCTGAAGGCCCCACCCCAGGTCAAGTGTTTCAAATCCCATTGATTTTCACTGTTAGCGGGGCTTGCGTTTGCCTGATGCCTCAGCTGGGAACACTTACTCCACAGAAAGTCACTTCTTGCCATGAAAAATACAACCATAAAAATCTTGCGTTGGAAACGAAGCGGCCTTTGAAGCTGATGGAGTTACTGTGATGCGTGTGGAGGAGTTGTTGTCCTGCTGGCAGCAGGCACAGTCCTGCCAGGTCTGCGCAAATCACACCGTTAAGAGCATCAGCGCGCCCCCCGCCAGCCCCACCAAAGTTATTTTTCTACTGGGATGTTTCAGGTCTACCTTTAGTTCCGGGCGGTTTTCCACAGATGGGGCCTCTCTTTGTGGTGCCTTTCAGATCAGAGTGGATTAGGAAAAGGAGAGAAAATCCCCACCAAAAAGAAACCTTTTTCTCCAACCTGTTTTTGGAGGAGCGTTTTGGAGCTGACCCCTCCCCGTCTTAATAGACTTCCTCCGGTTTGGGCCGGGGGAGCCTGAAACCCAGGGTGAGTTTGGGTTGATGCTGAAGCGTTGCTGGCACTTTCCTCCCCTCTGCTCTCGACTGTGCCGCGTCACACGCGGGGCTCGGGTCCGGCGTTCCCGTTGGGAGAGCAGCGGGGCCGCGGCGGTGGGGCAGCTCCTTCCTGACACAAGTGCCTTTTCTGGAGGGTCACGGCGGGGCCAGGCTCGCTGGGATGGGGAAGGTCAGAGCATTTCCAAGCGTTTCTGATGCTCAGCCTGTCCTCACCTGGGTGGGAACCTGGACCTGCCCAGACCACGAGGTGTCCGCTGGGATTCCTCCTTCCTTGCACTGTTACCCTCGCAGATGCGCAGGGGTAGTTTTGGGAGCAGATTTTACTCCGATCTTGGCCAGCCCAAGGAAAACCTGCTTCAGCAGCTACATATCTCTGGGGGAACGTGCAATCATTGCACCTTCGGCACGGGGACAGTCCCTGAGAGGGCACGGTGGGCATGCAGGGAGGGCACCTGTCCCCACTTTGCTGTGGGACGTGGGCTTGGCGGTGGGTTTGCTGCAGGATATGTGCATTGCTGCCACTGTGGGTCAAACCTTCAGGCTGGAGAACCTTCCTCCTCCTCCTCCTCCTGCCCCAGCCCAGGGCTGCTGGGGCAATGCCAGCTGCTGCGGCAGGACAGGAGCCATCTCGCTGCCAGGTTTCCATCGCCTTCATAGTGAGTAGGAGCACAAGGACCTCAGGGTGAGACCAGGAGTGTTATTTGGGGGGGGGGCATTGAAGGCAATTGAGGATCATCTGTGCCCTGCACCCGGTAGCCTGGGGATCAGGGCTAGCCCAGGCCGGGCTGGGAGCACCTCGAACGCCCCACCGCTGCACTACCCAAACTCAGCAGCTGTGAGCTAGGGAGACCTCCCGGAGCATCGGGACCACCAAAAACAGCATCTGAGAGCGGCCAGCGTGAGCCGAGCATTTTGAAAGCAGTTTTCTCCTCTTTTGGCACTGGCCAGTGATTCTACAGCCTGGAGGCAGGGCTGGAGCTGGTCTTTATGGAGGTTAGCTCCGGCTCTGCAGGGGTGGCACAGCGAGGACAGGGAGGTGCCAGCGCAGTGGCACCTTGCGGTTGGCTTCCCGGTGTGCTCCGCATCGGTGGGGCCGCTCCGATGCTCCTGCAAAAGGCTCATTTTTTAATACTGGCAGAAGCATTACCTGTATTTCCTTCAACTTGCTGTTTGGTAGAAGCAGCTGACGGGAGACGGGCGTCTCTCCCATGGGAGGGTCACCCGTTACAGGCCATAACTTGATTTCCATTATTATATAGTTGATATTAAAGAAGGAGATGGTCACTGTCTAATGGGGTCTTTTAACCATGTGCACTTAGTCAATAGGTGAGTAGATGTTGCTGCTTGTATCTATCTACCGTACCCCGTTGCTACGTGTGAACAAGTGTATTTCTCCCCAGTGTTGTGGGTTCTGCCTGTCGTGACACGATGACGGAAAGGTAGGGACTAGGTCGGTCGCAACACGAGCTTTCTTCTGTACAGGGTAGAGAGGAAACCCGGCACGATCCGAAGCACCGCTTGTAACTACATTTGTTCAAAAGATGTCACCTTAATCCCAAACTGTTGACACTTTATGCATGTGCTAATTAAAAAAAAAAAAAAAAAAAAAAAAACAAAGGAAGAAGAATAAAGATTTTAAGAGGTTAAAGTAGATTTGTGTTCGTCTTTTTGTTCAGCTTGCCCTTGCCGGGTCCCTTTGCTGTGAGTTATCAGCCCTGTGATACTCTTGTCTAATAGAGGCCAGGGCACAGCAGCAGCAGCAAGGCTGTGATAGCTCCGTGACCCTTCAGCTGGAGAAACCAGCTCTCAAAGCTCCATTCATTCCCCTGGGTATTTAATCCCTGCCCGCTCGGGTGAGCCGAAGGCAGGGGATGGCTTGCTGATGGCAACGTCTCCATCCTCGTACGTGGAGGCTCTGGGCAGCAGGAGCTGTTCCTTCCCAACCCGTACGATCAACGTCCGGAGTGGTTCTTACCCTTAACCAGCTCATTGTGACCCGAGTGGAAACCCAGACCCCGGAGGAGGGAGCGCAGAAACCCTGTCCTAGCCTCGCTTCGGCTGAAACGACAACGCAGACACGCACAGTATGGCACATACCTGGGACGGCAGCCCAGGTCGTCAAAGGTTTTAATTTTAACCCCCCCTCCCCCTGTTTTTGGATATCCTCTTGACAAATCACTTTAACAGTTTTATTTACAGTAATAAAAATAAATTACTCTTACAGATGAATGTATAATATTATACACAATAGAGATACAGTGCAATAACAGCATTGATTTGTTTCCACTCGTTCATAAAGTGCATTGAAGGGGCTTGATTTAACCATAATTGAATGATAACTGTACATTTTTCTTCAAGATCAACTCGCCCAGTCAAGTTAAAAGGCTAATGAAAACACTTACATCAAAATAAGTTGCTGTTTTAATCGCTGTGAGATGGCCTCGTTCCTGGGAAGCAAATAGGGTGGGAGGGAGGGATGGGAATGGGGACGATGGGCTCTTGCTCTGTCCATCTGTGCTGCCAAAGGCGCCTCTGACGGACACTGCCCGAAGCCCGGCCAGGCTGCTCTGGGTCTCAGAGCCTCAGGAGGGCAACTGCAGGGCTGTGCTGGTGACCGCAGAGCAGGATCTGGCCCTGGGCCACCCCGGTCTGGCTGAGCTTTGCCGCCCTCCACGCTAGAGGATCCGCTCTCTAGGGAGGATGCTATTTATGCTGCACGGGGCTGGATCCTGACCTGCTCACAAGGGACATCAGAAAGGAGCCCAGGCCTCGTCGCTCTGTGGTGCAGAAGAGGAAAGGCAAGGCAGAGCCAAGCTGCAGCAGGCTCGAAGGACGCCTGCTTTGCCAGCAGCGGCCAGCACTACCCCTCAGGCTTAGCCAGATACTGCCCAGCTGGAAAAGAGCTTTTCCTGGGACAAGCCAGATGTTTTCCAGCTCCCAGATCATAGAGTCACAGAATGGTTTGGGTTGGAAGGGACATTAAAGATCATCTCATCCCAACCCCCTGCCACGGGCAGGGACACCTTCCACCAGAGCAGGCTGCTCCGAGCCTGGTCCAACCTGGCCTTGAACACTGCCAGGGATGGGGCAGCCACAGCCTCGCTGGGCAACCTGGGCCAGCGTCCCACCACCCTCACGGTGGAGAATTTCTTCCGTACATCTAATCTAAATCTCCCGTGTTTCAGTGTACAGCCAGTACCCCTCGTCCTCTCACTACGCGCCCTGATAAAGCAGTAAGGTCATAAAGCTGTGCTTGTGACATCAGTGGTTATCGATACGACGTGCTATCCGACACCCAGCCTCCTGCCCGCTGCCACGATCGTGAGGGAATGACCTTCGTCTAGACACGATTACACTTGACATCGAGCAGAATTTGTGAAGGCAACTATTACCCTTGGAGCTGGAGACGGTTTATTCACAGCCCTCAAAGTCACGGACAAAAGAGCTTTGGACCACCCCTCCTGATTAGGGTCTTCTCTACTGAAAATCCATTTTTCTCTCTCTAACGCTCTGTACTGCAGAGTTTTCCGACAGGAATGGGAAAGCTCCGCTCCCAGGGTGGCAGGGACAGCAGGAAGGGCGGCTCTCGGGGGATTCTGCAGCAGGCAACAGAAAAGGTACCGGTGGTACCAGTGAAGCCATCAGCTGTACGGCAGCGTGACCGTCTCACCGCGGAGACGTGAAGGGAGTTGCAAGGAAATACCGTGTGCATTGAACAATTATTTCTAACAAGTTAAAGCGAACTGTTAATTAGTTGTTAACAATTAGGTGAGTTGTCCATGCTGGTCAGCACCCATCAATACACGTGATTACCAAGACCAACGGCTTTTTAACAACCTCCCCACCCCGAATCTGATGCTTCTACAAGAAGGAGGTTTGTCATCACCTGCTGAGAACAGTAATGGTTTCTTGGGGTTTCATTCAAAGTTCAATTAAAACTCTTTGTCTGAGATGAACTAATTGCGGTTGCCACATCAGGACTGAGATCCTTGAGCTATTTACTGCTGGTTCCTGAAATGAAGTTGGCTAAAAAAGAGACGTTTTCGCTGCTCATAGTCCCAAACTGAACAAAATGTTAAGGAAAAAGAAAACCACCCTAAGCAACTCTGTTAGTTGAGTCTATGAATTTTATTGGCCTTTTTTGTTGTTGTTTTTAATTTCCCAGTTGAAACGCGCTGGCACAGGAACAAGGGCTTCTTGTAAACGCGCAAGCTCGCAGCCGCCCCCAGCACATCTCCATGAAACCCAGGGCGCTGGTGCAGCTGTGGTTACGTCCCATCCAACGCTGTCCCTGCCCTTTTCACAGTGTAGTCGAGGAACGTTTCCTCTTTCTGCCTCCCGCTCGCCCTTTCCTCACCCCCTCAACCTAAACAGCCAACCACCGACACAGAAAGCGTTTCATACCTAGATTCTGCTTGCCTTGCCACCAACTCATGGTAGAAGAGCCAAAGGCAAGCAGAAACCCATAAATAAATTAACTAAATAAGGTGCGGATTCGCTTCCCTGGCTACGCTGGTCTCTGCCATGGGCTCAGGGCTGGGTAGACCCCAATTTTCTGTTGCTGTGGATCTAGACCAGCTCCTGTATGGTCCAGAAGTGACATGAGCGTAAGCAGGGCCAGGCTCTGGCCCTTCATCCTTTACCAAGAGCTGTTTGCAAAGCTGGTTTTGAAGGTACAATGGCAAGACCTGGGCCGTTCGCCAGGGTGAGGACACGGAGGTCTTCCTGAGCAAATGCCAACCAGCCAGCCCCAAGCAGGTTCAATTTCCACCTGGAGAAAACTGGAAATCGAAGGACACCTGCAAATTTCCACAGCTAAAGACCTTGTGGCTTGCAGAACTACTACTGTCCCCTTGCATCGCATCTGAAAAGCACAACAATTCTATCGATTTTATAGACTTCAACTTCTCTAATGACTTGGGACGCAGGAACCCCAGCTGGAGGAGGCTCACCAATACATTCAATACGTTTCTCCAGAACATGGAGACCAATGGGCCATACTCTGGTTGCTCTATGTCCTTCTCATGATGCCCAGGAGCTCAACAGGGGCCGCTTGGCTCTTCTCACCATGTTTTCAGCTGTTTTGGATCCTCAGTGAATCCACTGCGAATCACCGTGCTGGAGGACCCTTTCTTTTACCAGCGCTCCTCTTAGCGTTGGTGCCCCATCCACACGTGACACCATTACATTCATGGGAGCTGCTCCGTGTTTATGGCAACACAACCTCATCGAAAGCCAGGCCCGTATTAAACATGCCCCAAAGCCAGTGCTGAAGGACACCGGGACATTCCCACCCCCCACCCCACAGCACTGCTAACTTGGTGAGCACTTTAAGTTAGCTCTCCTGATGTCCAACATAAGGAGGCTCCAACACCCAACGTCCTCCCTGAGGTCCAACATTGCCACTCAAAACGTTTTCCAGTGATAGATTTTCTTTAGGAAAACAAAACAAAAAAACCCAAAACACTCAAGCAAAGGTGCGGTAAAATGGTCAGAGGTTTTCACAACGCAATGCACGGCAGGTGAACTCCTACCTGGTTATCTTCTTCCTCACTTCTCCTTGTTTTCCTCTTTCCACTCATAAAAAGGGAGAGGGAAAACAGCAAAGAAGAAAACCCCCTAGAATAATGTTTTGGGTGTTGTGGGTTTTTTTAGAGGAAAGACTAGAAAAATGCCAATTTATCAAACTGTTCTTGAGAGGAGATTTCTTGAGGCCTTTCCTGGCTTTTTAACAATTTTTAACAACTTCCACGGCTGCCTTTGACAGTCTCCAAGAGAGAGATCCTAGACCATCACTGAAGAAAAAAACGATTAGATTGGCGTTTGGTCCTAAATCTGAGCATGCAATGTGCTTGTGCCACATCTTGCTGCTGACTGGGAGTTGGATTAGTGCAGCAGGACAAAAATCTTGGTGCAAGGACCCGAACGTAGAGAGCAGAGTTTTGCCTTCGACAAAGTTGCTGTAAAGGCGTTTGGGCGAGTGAGGACATTTCCGTGAGGACATCTCCACCTCCGCTCCGACTCAGCGGGCTGGTAGGGACCGTGTCCTCGGCGTTAGTGCCCCACACCCCAAATCTTTCTCCTACTGCTGTGGAGGGCCATGGGGAAAATTATTTTCCACTGACCCTTGTATGCCCTTGTCAAAACTCATCAACGGACCCCTCGTACCGAGACGAGGTTCAAGAATGCAATTAAACTCTAAAAAGAACGCTCTTAGAATCAGAATCATCAGCAACAGGGAATCGATTGGAAAGCCTGAAAACGCGACTTTTTTCATGTCAAGGTTTCTCTAGAGCTGATTAGTTAATACCGCGTTTCGTTTAAAGACAGGAAACGAGCTGCCCAGGGAAACACTGTCTTCTGGGTAGGGTTGTATGAAAACGTTTCCAAATGTTCACCCTGACTCTGAAAATGGTTTAAACTAACTCCCTCCTGAATTTTCCCACTGAGGAACTGCAGGGACCTGGCTGCACTTCCAGAAAGCAGAATAAAATGAGCAAAGTGTTGGTATATACCAATCTGTCTTATACCTACCGTTACCGGTTCGCCATTGTCCCTACTGCCCACCGCCCAAGGCATTCCAAAGAGAAAGGAAATGGGAAAAAAAAAAAACAGGAAAAAAAGAGACTGGCCACCTTTCAAAGGTAGACACTAAGTCCAAGACCAGGCACACTTTGGAGGTTCATAGCTTTCTCGTGTGCAGTTCGCTCTGAGGAGCGAGAAATTATTGCACAGATCCAGAGAGAAAATACACTCGTGTCTGTCTCCAGCCACAGAGCGGCTTTGTACCCACTGCAGCCTCACCACGTGAGAACGTTTCTGTCCTCCACGAAACGACGGTGTACGCAGGCTGTGGTTTGTGGGCTGTGCTGATAGGACCTTTCATCTGTTTGGCCCATGGTGCAGCAGAAACTAATTTCTAGGGACATTTTGGATGCTGGAGATCCCAGCATCTTCCTCTAAAGAACAACAACGTTTGGGACACCAGGCTCAGCTGGTGGGGTAGAAGGTCTCCTGCTGCAACCCCTGAGCTGTTCCCATGCCCCAGAGCAGCATCCAGCACCTCTGCCCCGAGCCACCCGAGCTGCTCCAGCCCAAGCCCTGCCATCTCGCTGAAGGTCGCTTGGTTTCTTGCTTTTTAAGGGAATGCACTATTCCACTTCTTGGCCAAGAGAAAGCACAAGGTAAAGGACACTTCATCATGGTCGCACTAACACCACAAAGCACAGCAGAGGAATGTGAGGGTGCCGTAGCTTCTCTAATGAAGCAAATTAAACTATTAGCATCCGGAATAACAGGTGTGATTACAGAGGCTTCGCTCCAGGGACCCCAGCAAGCCTGGCCCCATCTTTGGATGAAAATCCCACCCCATGTAAACAATCAGTGTGGCAGTGAGCACGTCACCCCAAGGCTCCAAACCAGGCAGGAGAGCCCTTCTCCAGCCTCCCCAGAGCCTTGGGGTGCCCTCGCCACCCACACACCATGAGCCCCCACCTTTTTTGGGGGGAGGAGGGAACAGATTCCCCGGGTACCCCCATCCCTGCCAAAGCCCAAAACAACAGCCGTACCCTAAAGTGCCAGGTTCTCAAGGTGCTTTGCAAACGACATAGAAACAGAGAGGCATCGTGTGTGTCCCCCTTCCAAGGCCCCCTCCAGCCCCCTCCCAGGCTCCCTGCGCTCCCCCCAGCCCTCCCCCCCGCCCTGCTCCGATTATTGCATAGCATCACAAGACCTGATGTCAGGGGAATGGGCACAACAACCCCACGCGAGGGGACCAGCCCCAACCCCCCCCACACCCCCCACACTACTGCAGCCTTTCCGGAGGCTGCCACTCGTGGGACGTGCCCCTGGGGGGGTGGAAGCCCCCTGGCCAGGGCTGGCAAACCCGCTGCTCCCCCAGCTCCTTACCCCGAGAGGAGACAAACGCCATCGTTCGAAGATCCCTTTTTTTTTCTTTTCTTTTTCTTTTTTTTTTTTTTTTGGTGTTTTGTGTTTTTAAATAAAAAATAAAATGTGTAAGAAAATAACATTTCTAGAGGAAACCATTATCATTCTACTCTCTCTCTTTCTTTCCCCCTTCTTTTTCCTTTTTTTCTCTTTTTGGCCATCTTTTCATGGAACGAGATGTGCTGGCCGGGGGGGTTTCCTCCCGGTAGGAAACAATAACGACAGAGGAGAAAAGGAGGAGGAGGAGGAGAGCGCGTCTGGCTCGGTGCTCAGTCCTCACACATCGCTGGATGTCCTTGGTCTGGAGGAGAACGTGGAAGGGACGCACCCGCAGCAGGCCAGCCAGAGCGACTTCTGGATGTCTGGGTTTCTGAAGGCATAAATGATGGGGTTGATGAGGGAGTTGCAGGTGGCGGGCAGCGCCAGGGAGTAGGTGTAGACCACGGGGTAGCTGGAATCGGCCACCAAGGAGTAGATGGCGAAGGGGATCCAGCACAGGGCGAAGGTGCCGAGGATGAGCGAGAGGGTGGAGAGCCCTTTGCGGGTGGAGGTGGCCTGCGCCGTGGCGATGAACTGGTGCTGCACGGCGATCTGCTGGGCATGCCGGAAGGCGATCTTGCAGATCTGCAGGTACAGCTGCATCATGAGGGCGAAGAGGAGCAGGAAGGTGACGGCCAGCACCGCCGCGTTGTCCTTGGTGACGGGCCGGAGGATGCTGCAGGAGCTCTGGTCCCGCAGGCAGTTCCAGCCCAGCAGCGGCAGGAGCCCCACGCCCAGGCACAGCAGCCACATCAGCAGCACCATGGCGCAGGTGAAGCCCAGCGTGCGCTCGCTGTGGTAGGTGAGAGCGTTGTACAGCGACAGGTAACGGTCCACCGTGATGGCCAGCAAGCTGCAGACCGAGGCGGAGAAGGCGGCCAGCAGCAAGCCGGCCGCCCCCAGCTCCGCCGCCTCGCTGGGCGGCCGCAGCAGGTACCGCACGGCGAAGTTGGCCACCAGCCCCAGCCCCGCCAGCAGATCGGCCAGGGCCAGGCTGCCGATCAGCAGGAACATGGGAGCCCGCAGGCTCGGCGTGTAGAACAGCACGGCCAGCACCAGGGCGTTCTCCCCCGCCACCGCCGTCCCCGTGGCGCAAAGGGCGATGTCCCAGGGGCTCACGGGCCCCCCGCTGCCGGTCCCGCCGCCGGCGCCGGCCCCGCCGCCGCTTCCCGGAGCCGCCGTTCCCGGCTCGCCCGCCGCCGACGGCCAGGCGCTGGGCTCCGAGGCGTTGCCGAGCCCCGGGAGCCGCTGCTGCTGCTGCGGCTGCGGCTGCCACGGCTCCCCCATGGCGGCGGGGCCGTGCAGCATCGCTGGGGAGAGAGCGAGAGGGATGCGGTGAGGAGCGCCGAGCCCCGCAGCCCCGCGCCGAGCCCGGGGAGCCCCTCACAGAACCCCGCACCGAGCCCCGCGCCGAGCCCGGGGAACCCCCGCACCCAGCAAGCCCCGCACCGCGTTCCGGAGACCCCCGCCCCGAGCCCCGGGACACGCCGCCCCGAGCCCCGCACCGGGCCGCCCCCGCCCGCCGCAGGGCTCATCCCCGTCCGCCTCCCCCAGTCTTACTGCAGCTTCCCCGGGAAGTAAGACCGCCCCACCCCGGGGTACGCCGTTATCGGCCCGTTATCCCCCCGCGCACCCCGCCCCGGGGGGCAAGCCTCGCCGCTAGCTCCCGCTCCTCCCGACGGGCTGAGGCCAGGCACAACTCAGCGCCCCGCTGCCGGCGGCAGCCTCCATGCGCTCGGCCCCGCGCAGGTTCCGCAGGCGCTGCGCACCCCGCCGCCGGGGGAAGCACGGGGTCGGCCGCCCCGTCCTCCTCCCTTCCCCGGGGCACAGCTACCTTTTACTGCCTATTTATAGCGCAAAACGCTCTCCACACCCCCAGCCCCCTCCGCAGCCCTTTCTTTTTTGCGTGCAGCGAGTAAAAATAAATACTATTAATAGGCGCACGTATGCGGAGCCGCCGATGAAAGGAGAGGCAGCGGCGGGGGACGAGCCTGCGTTAACTTTCTCCTTTCTCCCTCCCTTCCCCTCCTTTGGAAAACACTGGTGCAAGATGCTCCCAGCCAGCTGCAGACAGCTGCAGGATGCTGCCCCGCTCGGCGTGGTCCCCACTGCAGAGTAAATCCTTCCCACGCCCCGCAACCCCCTCCCAGGGCCGGGCAGCCGAGGTGTGAAGGTCGTGGGGGGGCTCTGCCCGCAGCCCCGCTGCCTGCGTCGCCCCTTCCCGCATGCAGCCGCCGCTGCCAAGGGTTATTGTTTTACCTGGGTTAATGCTCGAGGATCAGCTTGCTTCCCCCCGTCTTTTTATTTTTTTCCTTCCCAGTCCTCCCAGTCCTTGGTGTTAAGCTTCATTCCTCGGCGAGTGTGGCTAATAACGTTGGCAGATAGCTGGCATCGACCTGCACTTAATATTCCTGCCCCATTGGATCTGCTGATAAATCTCAACTCTGACGTCAAAGTCTTCACTTATATTCATGATCCAAGCCTGTGAATCAGAGCCGCTGTGATCAGAATAACAACGAGGCTGGCTCCCTGCTCCACATCCACATCCACACCCGCAGGCACGAGGGGCTGCGCGCTCCCGATCGCGGGCCCACCCCGCCGTTCATTCATGAGCTCTCCCGCCACCCCCCATGCACCTCCCCAAGGTCGGGGCCCTCCGTACCTGCGTTTTGCGGATGCAGCTTGGGTGCCAGCCAGGCCCCGCTGGCTCGCAGAGGCGCCCGGGCAAGGTTTATTTTTACCGCTTGTGCCAAGAGACGCGGGGATCTGAAGGGAGGGGGGGTGATCCGGCGTGGCACGGCTCGGCTGCCCCAGCTCTTCAAGGGCAATGCCCAGGGACGGCAGCGCCGATCCCCCTGCACACTCAGGAGCTGGCAGCCGGGGGTGCTCAGGGGGTCCTGTGCACCCAGGCTGGGCAGATGCATCCCCCCGTGGGGGAGATATCACCCCCCAGAGCCCGCGCCCGGCACCAGCTGCCCTCCACCCACCGTAAAGGCTGGGGTGAGGAAGATCAACACCTGGGAGCTTTGCGTGGGCTGCCCAGTCCAGCACCCACCCTCCTGCGCACGGGGGACCTGCCTGAGGATGGTGGGTGAGGGTGTTTGTCCCCCACCCCACACCGCAGCACCCACCCACCCCAAGGCTTCCTGCCTGACTCTTTGGGAAAGGACCAGGCTGGAAAGGAACAAATCCCAAAGCCACAGTTATTTTCCCAGCAGCAAATGGCTCCGTGATTCAGCTCAGGAGCGGCGTCTTCCAAGCAGGGATGCTCAGCTCCCGCATCCGCAGTATTTCAGCTACACCTTCTCCCCCTTTCCCTACTGGTTTCATAACACTCCGGCTTTACTCTTTCGTTCCACTCTCTCTTCCAGGCTGTAGCTACGCAGCACAGCGAGCTCGATGCCGGGAAGGATTTCCATCTCCTGATGTGCAAAGATATTTAGGTGAAATATCAGTGGTTTTGGCTGAACCCCATCGGCCCAGTTAGGAGCATCTGGCTTCTTAATCAGGCCAAGCCCCATCCCAGGGGACTTGAATCGTCATCTACCTGGGGCCGCCGGCCGCGTGACTGAGCGCCGTTGTGTGCCGAGTGACATGAGCAGCATGAAAAGGGGCGGAGGAAATCTGAGCGAGGAGCTGAATGAATTCACTCCCGCTCGCAGTAATTACGCACTGCCCAGGAACGGGGAGGCGGGTGAGGAGCTTTGACAGACTCCCATCGGCGGCTGCCTCTGCCAGGAGGTGGGTGCAGAAGACAGGCTGTGCTGAGCCGTTGCGGCAGAGCGGGTGTGATGGCCGTGCGGGGTGCTCTGCGGGCATACAGCCCATCCGGGGTCCCCAGGGTGAGATGAGTTGTGGGCAGCCTCAGCCCAGCCAGGCTGATGGGTCTGAGCAGGCACAGGTCTGAGCAGGGATGGCCCTGCTGTCCCCACCGGAACGGCTCGGGGCTGCCGAATCCCCTGCCCGGCAGAGGGGAGGCTGCCCAGGTCCAGCCAGCAGCCAGGCTGAGCAGGGATGGACACACACAGACGCACTGTGCACCCCTCCAGTAAGTGCCCTCCGACACCCCAGTGGCCCCAGTCTGGCCCTTGGATCCTCTCGTCTGCAGCTGCCTCTTGCACAGATGTGCACGTCTCAGCTGACCCCAAACCCCGTGGTCTCACCAGTGGTTCCTCGGACCTCTCACTCCCTCCAGCATCCAACCCCTCCTGCAGCCTCACTCGCAGAGACACCCTCAAACACCTCTTGGTTGATCCCCAGACCCCCTGGTGGGCCTGGTAGTCCCAAACCACCCTTCCCCACCATCAGTTCCTCCCCTCAACACCCCACCACAAGTTTGGCTCAGTCCCAGGATGCTTTTCCCACATCCCACAGCAAGTACCAGTCCCCAGCAGGTATTGCCCCCCTCCACTCAAGAGATGTCCCCTTCTCCCTCACCACATCTTGCCCAGCAGTTGGATCCTCCTGCGACAGCCCGGGGAGGAGCTGCTCCACATCTCCAAAGAGGTTTTGGGGGTTTCACCACCCGGCTGTGCTCCTCCCCGTGCAATGGGGTGCGTTGGGCTGGTGGCACTGGCAAAAAGCTGAAGCTTTTCCTCCTTCTCTACCACAGCTGGACCTCTGGCCGGATCCCGCAGGCAGACGAAACGCTGCTGCTGCCCCACCGCACAAACCAGCCTCACACCTGAGTATCGAGGCCCGGGGCTGGCTGGTGGACGCTGCATCTCCAGGGAAGGTGACAACCTGGGTCACTGGGTATCTGCAAGGGCATTTTGACAACACACGACAATATATAAAGTATGCTTTATCTACACTCAAATTACTCCATAGCGAGGAGTAAAAATCAAAGCTGATCAAAGTCACCAACAAAAGCCAGACGCTGTCGTTACACAGCGAGAGGCCACCAGCCTCACCCGAGAATGATGTTCTACAAGGAGAAGGCTGTCCCTTGTCATTCCCATCTTCATTCCTCATCTTCCTCCTTGGCTTTTGACCCTTGGGAGGAAGCTCAGCGCTAACCATCACACACGGTCCTCCCCTGGTGCTGCTGGGTGCTGCCCACCTGCAGCAGGGCTTGACCTGGGTCTCATCCTGCCTTTGAATCTGGGCTTTTTCCGTTAAAAACCAAGTGCCTGGAGGGCAGGAGATGAACTTGGGAGCCGCTGAATCTCTATCCCTGTCTCTGACTTGCTTCACTGCAGCTGTTTCTGCAGCCTTGGTGGTGATGAGGTGGCCCTAGGAGGGAGCTAACGACCGCCTGGGTGGCTTATGGGGTGGCGACCACCAACGACCTGGCTGTCCCCGGTAGAACCCACCCGTAACCAAGGTCTGCACAAGGGCTGGTGCTTAACAGACCTAATGGGTGGTGCAGGGCGCGCCGAGAGGAGTAACTGCGGTGCCGATAGCCTGCAAAAGCGGACGGACCGGCGGCGTTTTCACCACTCTCTGTTGGGTTTGCCAACAGCAACTGAAACGCTCCGAAAGCCGCGGGCAGCCGTGCCAGCAGGCAGCTGGGGTTGGTTCCCCTGGGCTATGCGGCGAGCCCCACGCTATCACCGACGGCTGGTAACGCTGTGGGGCTTCACAGGCCCTGCCCCGGCTCCGTGGCCACACAGGGAGCCCGTCTGGGCACCCCCCGCTATGCACCACGGGCTGCAATAAAACCGTGGTAGAAGAGATGGGGTGCAATTCTCCGTCCTGTCTGTTCTCTAAAAGCGTTGAAGTCAGTTCTAACTCTTTTCCTTGGGGAAAGGTCGTTGCCTCCTCGCATCACACGAGCTTTTCCCACCCGAGCTCCTGCTCCTGCCAGCGCAACCCATGGCCAAGCCGCCAAACCCGTGAGCTTGTTGCCTCGAGACCCCCCAGGAAGATTCATCCCCGCCTTTACACCGGCATTTTTTCCGCAGCGAGCGGGCGCAGCCTGGTTTCAACGCCTCTGTTGTTCCCTATTACTCGAACGGTGCTTGAAGAGCTCCGAGGAGGAAAAGCGTGGCTATAATTAGCAGTGCTGACTAATCAGGGTGGCAAACAAGCGCGCTGTGCCCGCCAGCCTGCCCGAAACGGGGCCGTTGGGGGCCGCGCGCCATGAAGAGCGCGTCAAGTCCTACATTCAACGGCTTTGCATAATCTTTGCGAATACGGGGTGGAAATGAGGCCGTTTTCTTGCCGCTGCTGCTGCTGCCGGAGAGCGGGGCTTCTCCCGGCGCTGCTTGGGCTGCTGGGGTCCAGCCTGCCAAGCCGGCAGGAGGAAGGACCGGGGCTCTGCCATGGCTTTGGTGGTTGAGCTGCTGATGTCCAACGCAGGCAGTGGAGGAGGCGGAGGCAGCAGGCGGGAATCTGGCTTATAAAATCATCCGGCTCTGCTGAAAAACAGTGATTTGGCTGAAGTCTCTCTCACGGGTAGCTGGAATGGGGCCGTCTGAGAGCCCAGCATGCAGGAGTGACCTTGGCCATGCTGCCTGCACCGTTGCAGCCCCACTTTTACCTCCTGGAGAGCTGGTGAGTGGTTGGTTTGCAGCACTGGGGAACCAAGTCCCAGCCTGCCCCGTGCTGTGAAGATGCGTGAGCCCCTCCCACACCAAAATGAGGCATCTCTGGGCTGCCCGCTGTGGGGACAGGGGGGACACCGTGTCTCACTGCACCGCCGCAATTAGACATCCAGCTGCTGGAATGCCCCCCTGTTTCACAGCACCCTCAGAGGGCTGCGGGCACCAAGGGGGTGCACGTCAGCAGCTTTGGGCTCCCAGGGCCACCCTGGCTTGAGAGCAGTCTGCATCCCTGCATCCTGCTGGCACCTGCACGGGTCAGGACCCAAATGGCCTGTGTATGGAACAGGCTCCCCGTATTACCCAGCGAGGCTGGGGATGCCCCGTCCCCGGCAGTGCTCATGGCCCGGCTGGACGGGGCTTGGAGCAGCCTGGTCTAGTGGACGGTGTCCCGGCCCGTGGCAGGGGGTTGGGACGAGATGATCTTTAGGGTCCCTTCCAGCCCAAACCATTCTATGAGCGGGGGCAGTGCCAAGCTGTGCCAGGAGGGAAGGAGCAGCCCTGTGCGATTTGGTGGCTCGCTCTGACTCCTCCTCCCGATTCCCACCGAACGCTCAGGCCAAACCAGGAGGAGGATTTTTCCTCCTTCTTTCAGCGGTTTCGTTCCCACCCGGATGACTTTGCTCCAAGCCCTCCAGCTCCACCGCTTGCCTGAGCCAGAGGAACACATTTCGAAGCACCTTTGCTGGCACACGCCATGTCGCCATATGTTAGCTCTGCTCTGGCAGGCGGAGCTTCTGGGGAACGGTGGCTTTTCTAAAATAAAGGGCTTTTGCTCCGTGTTTTCCTCCTTCTCCCAGGCTGCATTTGGTGCTGCGGCTGGTTACCTCAGCAGGGGTGACTGTTGCCCCTGCGCTGCCAGAGGGAACTCTGGGGGTGTGCAGGGTACGAGGCAAAATATCAGGGTAAGTGATTGCGATAGTGAAGAATTAACGATAACCTAACTGACCTGGAGCAGCACAGAGGTAAGGAAGGTCTTCTATGGTTTTGGAAGCGGCAAAACAAGGAAGATTCTCAAAACCAATTAAAAATCTGGAGTCTTTTTGCAGCGGAGTGTAGGGCAGCCTCCCCTCCCTGCGGGTCTCCCAGCAGCCAGGCTTGGAGTGAGCTGCTCCGGAGGAGCTCGGTGGCTGCACCTACCCTGGGACCACCGTAACACTTGAGCCCCAGCAGAGACTGGGCAGAGACTGAGGACCAGGAGGGTCCCAGGTCCGTGCAGAAAAGCCATCGGCTGCCCCGGAGCCAGAGATACATCAGCACCAGAAGAAATCTGCAGCCACCAGAAGAGACCTGCAGCTGTGCCGGCGGGGATGGGTTTGTCGCTGCATGGCAAGCGCTAAGCCCCATGCCGATCCCTCCCGATGTGGTGTCACGCAGCTCACCCTGCAGGGAGAACCCCCTGCAGCAGCACTCAAAGGACCTCCAGCCTCCCCAGTTCCTTTCCTGCTGGGCAGGAAGGACGTCGGGTTTCATAAAACCCAGGGAAGTAGTTCTCAGCTTTGAAGTCGAGCAAAAGGCAGCTCCGACACCCCCTTGCCCAGGCATAGCCGGTTCGCTCTATTTATTGATTTAAACTCTGGCTTCTGACATTTAAACATGATCCTATGGGGAGTGACAGCGCTGGGCTCCTCTCCGAGCATCTCCCGAACACGGGCACATTCCCTGGAATTAGGCTGGGGACCACATTGCCTGGATCCAGAGCCCTGGTCTGAAACGTGAGGTGGGCTTTGTCAGGAAAAGGTCGCGGCTGCTTGGTGGTAAGTGGAATAATTCATATAAAGCAAGCGCTTGGCTCGGGCAAAAATCAGCTTGAGCTGGGGAGAGTTATAACGGGTAAAGCCAAGAGCCGGGAGCCGGCAGGAGCGGCTCCCGCTGCCTGCCCGAGCCGGAGCCCTGCCCAGCCCAACGGGATGGGCTCAAAAGGAGCTAAAAAGGCCCAGCTGCCCCTAACACTCTTAGTAACTGAAACAACATGGAAAAGGCAGGTCTCAGCCCCCTGCGTCCGGTGGGCTCGGTTCCGCCCCCAGCTCTGCGCACAGGCGTGAAGTCCTCACCTCCTCAGTTACGCAGGTGATGC
Organism: Bucorvus abyssinicus; assembly: GCA_009769605.1. Classification (NCBI taxonomy): domain Eukaryota; kingdom Metazoa; phylum Chordata; class Aves; order Bucerotiformes; family Bucorvidae; genus Bucorvus; species Bucorvus abyssinicus. The sequence continues at coordinate 1,971,206 of CM020039.1, read as the reverse complement.
TGTTTCTGAGTATTTCGGAAGGAGCGGTGAAGGCTCCCGGACTTTCCCGGGCCACAGGGTGGGATTTTCAGGCAGCATCGCTGCGGGCACCTGGCTCCCATCCCAACCCTCAGCCTGAGCCTTACACACCCAAATTTTGGGTGTACGGACGTATTTTTCCCCCCCTGGGCACTGCATTTTCTCCTTCAGCACCACTGCCCGGAGCTGCATCTTGGTAGGGGGGATTTCCCCAGGGTAAAAGAGACATTTCCAGGAGCGCGAACACCCAGCCAGAGTGGAGAGCTGCTAAATGTACTGGGAATCTGCTTCTCCACCCTCCAGGATGGGGTTTAAACCAGGACACTCTACCCACAGCGATGCTGGAGGTCACTTGGCTGAGAAACACCATCCTGCCAAGAGTCCCGCGGCCAAAGTCAGGGCAGAAAGGCACTGGGCAGAGGGAGGGAAAGGTACAAAACTGGCAGAGAGGGAAGACCCCCTAATACTTCAAACCTGCCACATGGGAAGGGACTGGGGAGGTCTCGGTGGGAGTTTCTCAGCCCACCTGCCCACCCCGGATCCCACCCCGTACCCTGGGTGCTGCCTCCCTCCGCCGGCAGAGACCCGTGGAGGATTTACGTTTCTGTTTGCATCTGATCTGCCTTATCTACCACCTGGGAGTCCCCAAGCAGGGCAAGGGCGGTGGGACGGGAGGGGAGGATGAGACACAGGACTGCACCTGCCTGTCTAGTTTTGAGCTATTTCCCTTATTTATTTATGTTTTTTCCCCCCCCAAAAAAACGTCAGGTCTCTTGGCAGAGCTCAAGCCACAATCCTCTGCCCTGGGATCAGAGTAATCGTGTTTGATGAGTCACTTGTTTAACGGGAAGAGGCTGCGGGTTGCTATAGGGATGGCAGCCGAGGGGAGAGGATCCCTTCATTACCCTAATCACCGCTTGTGACAGGGAAAACACAATCCCAAACAGCGTCGGGCCAAACTCCTCTTCACTCTAATGTTTTGACACAGTTTGATATGCCAGGCTCTTTCCCCAGCCGCAGAGCTGCAGGGATGCCCAGGCAGGTCCCTGACAGCGGAACAAGCTCGACTCTGGGGACTCCACAGTGCGGGGAGGTGGCAGGGACCAGAGAGGGGTACGGATGAGCGCGGTGCTCGATGTCGGGCTTGGGTACCACGGGGAAACAAGGAGCTGCAGGAGCTGCAGTGGCTTTGGGGTGGTGGAAGGAGACACTGATGAGCTCCCTGCCACCAGCTCGCTGAATAGCCATCCCTCCTTAAGCCATTTCTCTATGTCCTGGGAAACCATGTGGCTCCTGGGAATGCTGGGGCTGATCCCTTCGTAACGCAGCCAGTGCTCTGATTTGCAAAGGTGAGATGCTGGCAGCTCCGCTTCGTCACCTTTGGAAATGAGGACACCGGGTCACCAAGTCCAGCCACCAAGGTGACCAGGACCCATCTCCTCCCAGCTCGGTGTTTTCCAGCCTTTCTCCTCGCTGTGGGGCATCCCCATCCTGCAGTCAGGCAGCTCCCAGGGACACCCGCTCAGCCCCTTCGCCCTCTGCTTCACCTTCATCTCTCCCGTGGATTTATTCCCCGATTTGGTCCTGGCAGAGGCTGCCAGCCACTTCTACAGGGGAAACTGGGGGAGATTTCCACCAAGTCCGTCTCTGCAGACCCCCGCTGCCACCAGAACACCCACCATCTGCATGATGCTCAGCAGAGGCATCGCTCTCCCCTGGGTCAGCCCCTGCTTTCCCAGCTCTTCGTTAGGGAACCGCTAATTACTGCCGTAGTGTTCATCGATGACGTTTCACCGCAACGCTCTCGTTTTGTGGACACGGGCTATATTTAGCCCCGCGGCTCCTGCGGGGTTGCAGCTCGCCTGCTCACACTTTTTCCTCTGGATCAGGAGAACTTGGTGCCTCTTCACGGTGGGGAGGAGAGTGGGGAGAAACCTCCACCCTTCAGCCATGCTCTCCAAAACGGTTCGTACTTGTTCTCTCGCGCGTGAGCGGGGTTTGAAGAGCTCCTTAATGGGCACCAAGTGACGGGGGGTACGAGAGGCAAACCTGAGACATCCCCTTTGCTGGGGAGACACCCCTTTCCCCCCACTCTTGCTGCCTCAGATCCAGCAGAGACAACTGGGAGGTATTAAGGAGGCAGGAGGAGGCTCAGGGGCGTCACAGCCCTGCAGCAGCCTGGAGCTCACCGTTTATTTCTTTCCAGGCACAGTTTACGCGGATGCAGAGACGACAGCAGAGAGCAAAGGCTGGGGGTGAGCTGCAGAGCCACAGGCAGCAGCGCTGGGCACCCCGCAGCACCCAGCACCCAGTGCCAGCAGCCCTGGCAGGGTTTGTCCTCGAGAAACCCACCGTGGGCATTGCAGGGTGCCCACACGCCAGAGCAGTTACCTGCTGTCTCAACTCAGAAACCAGTGTCAAGGTAAATTGTATGTTTTATGCACTACACGAACTACACACGACCGCCCTGAAATGTTTTCGGGCACCTCAGGGAGGAGGATGCAGGTGAATCCCCTTAGCTCAGCTCGGTGCGGTGCTGCTCCTGCGTCCGCGCTCCTCCTCTGCAGATCCCGCCGTCCCCAGGGCCGGGAGGGCTGCTGCGGCCAAAACCACCCCGGAGAGCCCAAACCTCTGTCCTGTGGGATGGCATCGGCGATTCCCCATGCTCTTCATGGGGTGTCTGTCCCCAAATCTGCCTTGCTGGGTGCCCGAGTCCCCCAAATCCTGCCCCGTTGGGTCCCTGCATCCCAAACCCTACCTCAGTGAGTCTCTGCCCCCCAAATCCCACCTTGTTGAGTCCCAACATCCCGGATCCAGCCTCAGCAAAGACCCTGACTCTCAAATCCTGTCTCGCCGGGTCCCTGCACCCATGACCCCAGACAGGACAGCCGTGCCCACCTCCCCCTGTGGGGAGGGGAGATGCCATATGGCCCTGCAGCTGAATGATCATTATAGCCCCGTGAGTAATTAAACCTGATACACAATCCCCAAGCTTGGGGTCATCTGTGGCCGGGTGGTTATTTCAGCGAGGAAGAATATCCCCCTGCTCTGCCCATCAGGTGTTTCCGAACACACAAAGAGGCAAAATAGCTTTTCCAACAGCCGAGCGCGCAAGAGGTGGAAGCAGGAGGCAGCCGCGCTCCCGCTGCTGGAGCTGCGGCTCTGAAGGTCGGCTCCGCTCACAGCCTGTGCCGGCTTCACGCCGGGACACCGCGGGCGAGCGAGCAGAGGGCTATTTTTAGCTCCTTGGCTTTTGAAGAAAGCAAAACCCCATCCAGGAAAAACACTGCTGATACGCTGGGAAAAATAAACCCAGCCCCGAGCCTGGCCCTTGGGAGCATCCCGCGCCCTCCGGGGAGCATCCCCGCAGCCTCCTGTGCCCAGCGGTGCAGCACTGGGGTTGGGGGCCAAACCCCCAGCCCCGCTCACTGCCAATTGAGAGAAATACAGGGAATTTCACCCCAAGGCTGGTTGGTCGCCTGTCTCTGCTTGGCTGGAAGCAGGGAGGGGAATGCTCTGACCGGGTGGGAGCTGCTACCTGGTGCACAGGGCGGGTGTGAGGTGGGTGCTGCGGCTCTAACTGGTGCCTTGGCTAAAACCCTGAGCGGACGCGGAAGGGGAAGCAGATGGCAGCAAGGGTTGGTCTGTGGAGCACTCGTGAAAGGTGAGGCCAAGGCTGCCCCGCCAGCCCGGGGCACGGCAGAAGCCGCCCCATGGCAGCCCAGCTCAGCCCTCTGGGGCCGTTTCAGCTTTGGAGCCATCCCTCGAGGGATGACACCCGCCCAGCAGCACCCTGTGGCTGCCCATGAGCACCTTCCTCCCTGCTGCTGCACTTACAAGACCAGGCACAACCAGGTTTTCCCCCAAATTACCGTGAGTTACAATAATTTCATCCTCAAAACCTTTCAAGGCGAGCACGGCCCCGGCACCCGCAGCAGCACACGGACAGTGACACTGTCCCGATGCCGAGACCTCACCTCCTCTGTGTCCTGCAGTGGGATGGGTGCTGGCCCCTGGCCCCTGCCAGCCATGGGGCACAGGAGGGAGAAATGTCCCCAAAACAGGGTGTTTTGGCTACCCCGGATGCCCCAGCAAGGGACAAAGCCCCGTCGGGGGAGCAGGGCTGTGTCGGGGCAGTAAAGACAGTTGATACACACGAACAGGCTGGACATCCCTCAGCCAGACCATCCGGCTCACCCCTCCAGCTGCCGCTCCCGACTCCTCGGCAGCTCCACAGCGGCCACCGACAGCTCTCGAGAGCGCCCCGGGTAACGCTGCAGCGAGGGCTGCGGCAGACAAGAAATGCCCGGCTTCTCCCGGCACCCGAGGAAGAGGCGATGCCGCTCGAGCGGCGTCGGGGAAGGCGGCAGCTGACGGCGCCAGCGCGGGGAGTGTTGGCTGCCGAGGGGGCGAGGTTGAATCCAACGGCGTAGAAGTTGGAGGGAGATCTCCCTAAATGCTTCCACCAGCTTGGAGGAAAACCAGAGCGGAAACCCCAAGCAAGGCGGCGTTAATCACCCCTGAACGTACAGCGGGGTGACGGAGAAGGGGTCAGATGGAGAGTGAGCGGCTGCTCGGTGATTTTGGGGCATCCCAGCAGCTCACACGGGCGCTCGGAGGAGCGCCGGCTCCCGCGCCGCGAGGTTCGCCAGCCCGGTGCGGTATTGTGTGCAGCGCTGAGATATAATTAGCGCCAGGTCTCCAGAAGCTGTCACTCGCCATCACGCACCGTTCGCTTTTCTTAGGAATATGACTAACCGGCAAATGATTAAACACGCTCGGGGAAGGCGGAGGGGGAAGTGAAGTTTTTTTCTTTTTTCCCATCCCTGAGAAGCAAAAAATAAAACCAACTTCAGGAGCCACTTTGCAGCCCCGGAGAGCAGAATAAACTTTGGCAGCGCTCGAGGAGGGAGGCGTGAGCCATCCGCCTGAGCCAGCTCCGGAGAGCCCGAAACCGGCGCCCCGCTCCTTCGGGTGGGTCGTTCCGGAGAGGTTTTGTGTTTTGGTGGAAGATATTTTTAGGAGAAGATAATGTGGTTGCCAGCTCTCAGGGGAATCCTTCTGTCCCCGAGTCACTGCTGTCGAAGCACTTGGCTCAAACTGGGGAGAAGGAGCACGGAGGAACGGGTTTCCCAAATCCAGTAAGCTCCTCCTGCTGGGAGGTGAATGGGAAACTCCGGCAAAACCAAAGCTTGGCCTTTCTGCCGGGTCTGAGGCTCAGCAAACGGAGAGGCTCCAAAAAACGAAACCCGGGGTTGTATTCAGTTTTACACCACCCATGGGAAACCAGGCAAATGAGGGTCAAACCTCCACCAAACTCTTTGCTTAACAGCGAAATATTCCCATCTTGCTCCGTCTGGTGGATTCCCACATCACTACGCCCCTTCCTGGCTGACAGCTCGCTCTCTGGTCCTCCGCGCCGTGGTTCAGGGGGTTCGGCTCGGTGATGCTGAAGTGATGCCAAAGAATTTTGAAGGAATAAACTGGATTTTTTCCAAACTCGTGGCGTTGTGCTTGGAGAAATATTGTGTCTCCAGAAAATGAACAGTTTAAGATTAAAAAAAAAGGATCTTTTTAAAAAGGACTGGGAAAGGACGGCTGAGAACACCCCTTTTCCCCATCCCCACCACGGGCTCTCTCCGCCATTCGCTGCGCCCTTGCTGGGACGGAGCTGAGGGTGCAAGCAGAGACCGGAGGAGTTCCAATCTTTTGGCACGGTTGTATTTTACCTCGGGAAAGGGGGACCTACGGGTGGGGCTCGGGCTTCAACCTCGTGTTCATGTCAAAACAGGGTGTTACCGCACAAAAACCTCCGAGGTACCCACCTTCTGCTCCCAGCTGCCTCCGGGCACAGCAGGGCTTCCAGCTGCGGTTCCCCTTCCTTCGGGCCATCCCTTCCCTCCCTCACCTCTTCTCTTTCTTTGCTGCAGTACCTGCAGGCTGCTCCCCAGGGAAGGGAACTAATGCCCTAATAGAGTGCTAATTAGGGTACTTAATTACAGACAGAGCTATGCAGCTCCTGCTGAAAACTGCCTGCTACCTCCTTTCATGCCTACCCCCAGGGGCGGCAGAAGGAAGAGCTTCAGCCGCATTTGACCTTCTCTTCAGCCGTGGCCGTGGTCTGGTGGCCAGCAGCAATCTGAGGTTCCCTCTGGCTGGTCAGCCGGAGCTCCTGGGAGCTTGTCCACGCCTTAAAGCCAAGTAAATGTCTCTTCCCACCTCTATATTCCTCACGCAACATATTTTGCTAAAGCAGCTACACTCCAGATAAAAACCATCTCGAAGAGGAAATGAGCTTTGCGTAGATCTGGGGACGTTCCCCACTTTGAAGGCAGCTCGGGCCCCATCCTTGCCCCGCTCCTCTTCCTCTGCAGCCTTTCTCTGGTACCCCGCTGGTGACTTCCAAAGCACCCAGCTGGGACCGCCGCGGTGTTCTGCACACAAGTCGCAGCGTTGCCGGTGCCTCCACCGTGTGCCCCAGCAGCTCCCCAGTGCCAAGGACACTCCCAGCAGCGTGGCCCCAAAACCATGTTGCCCTCAATAAATCTGGGCCAGCGTATCTAGAGTAATACTTCGGGGGCTCTGATACTTAAAGGCCTTCAGAAATCCTTTCTTAGCTTTGCCCTCCAGGGCCAGCTGCTCCTCTCGGGGTTTCTACGCTACCCCCTACTTCAAGGCCCCCATGTTTCAGCCCCCGTCCAAGATGTCACTGAACACCACCAGCCCCTAATGGCATTCGGCAGTTCTGCTGCTCCCTCCATCACCCCTTCCCTTGCGGCTGCCCATCTCTCACCTCTTCACGTGCCCTGGGCCACCTCTCCGGGCTCAGCCCAGCTCAGTACACTCAGTTTTCCATAAAAGCTTTGCAGGAGGTAACCAATTCTCCTGCAACAAGGCCCTCAAGTCAGATTTCCATCAGCTTGTGCCATTTTTAGTAGTTTCAGGACAAAAACCCAAAAGATTGTACCATTCCTGGTAGAGATGAAGGGGGAAAATGTTTAAATACGCTGTTGAAGTGCTGACAACCCCTGCAGCGGTTTGGGTTTGTCGTTTGTATTAAGGAGCTTTTAAAACCGACAACCCCTCAACGTGCTCAGGAGAACAAATAACACGCTGCCACGGTGGGATTCGTCCTCCCCTTCCAGGGCTTCCTCCCTCCAGCCAGGTGTGGTGTGGGAACGCCACACACGCTGCGACGGGTTCGTACGAGGAACAGCCCGACCAGGGCGGCAGGAGCCCAGCCTCGCAGAGACCCGCGCTGCCCTGCGGTCCCGGTCCGAGGCTGCTGCAGGCTCTGGCAGGAGATCCTCACCCTGGCCGCAGGCTGCTTGGGTCTGCATAACAGCAAAGAAGCTTCCCAGAGGTGACAGAGCCAGCACACGTCCCCTCCAAACACACTGAGGTTGGAAGAGACCTTTCAGCTCCTCCAGTCCCAGTGTCCCCAGCACGGCCAGGTCCCCACTGACCCCTGTCCCTCAGCCCCACCTCCACACGGCTGGGAAACCCCTCCAGCGATGGATGGGGACTCCACCACTGCCCCGGGCAGCCTGGGACACGCCTGCACAACCCCAACAGGCAAGAAACAGTTCCTCAGGGCCAACCCCAACCTCCCCTGGAACGACTTGAGGCCGTTTCCTCTCGTCCTGTCGCTTGTTCCCAGGGAGAAGAGACTGACCCCTCTCCTCGCTCCAGCCTCCCGTCAGGGAGCTGTCGAGAGCCAGAAGGTCTCCCCGGAGCCTCCTTTTCTCCAGGCTGAACACGCTGACACAAATACAGGTTAGTTAAGATGATCAGCCAGATGGTGGACAGGATCACACCGCTCTCCTTGGCAAAGCGTTGTCTTCACAATAAAAGGACAAGATGACCCTCTATCCCGCTGCTGCATTTTGAACCTTTCGTACTCTGAACTGTCACTTCAGACACCCAATCGCACCCGGCTGCTGCGTTCAGAACCAAACAAGCCTGCCTGGCTGGGTAGGTGCAGCCGAACCCTGTGGACAGGACTGATGTTGCAGGAGCGGGAGGGAAGCAGACAGAAGTAGCCCCGAGGTTAATTAGCGCAACAAGAGCAAACGCTGGCAGGACTTTACATGTTGGGGATTAATTATGTTTCAGGGGATTGTTTCCTTTTGACAAAGGCTATGGACTGCAACGGGAAGGTTTTACTTGTCTCAGGGGCCTTTGTTAGTCTATTTTCTTTCTTGCACCAATCAACTACGATTTGTTTTACATATATCCTAAACCGAGCTGGCACGGTGACTTTAAAAGCTCCTGCTGGGAACTAGAACATGCCGGGCACAACCACCACGTCACAACCAGCCCCTGGTTCTGAAGTCTGCAGGGCAGAGCCTCTCCAAAACAAATGGTCAGGTCTGCTGAGCTAGAAGCAAAACAGCAACGCCGGGCGCGTTTCGCTTCAGCTGGGGGTTAGCAGAGACAAGTAACAACCATGGGGTGGTCTTCATCCTCACTCCAGCGCTGGAGAAGACCTGAAGTGACAGGACCAGTCCCCAAATCCTACCACCAGTCCAGCCTTACTGGTGCTCAAAACCACATTGCTTTCAGATGTCCCAAGTTTGGTTGTTTGCCCTCAGCAAAATGAACTCTGGGTAATATTCTTCCTAAAGTGGAAGTCAAACACATTCACTACGGTCAAAATTAGCTCCATTTATAGATTGCTAATGTGTGACCTGGCAGGACAAGGACCAGGCAGCATTTTGGTTTTAAAATGTGTTTTTACAGAGCAGCTGCCATTTTCAACTCTCATTTGCCATCTTCACTGCGTTCTGACCTCAACCCATGAATTCCTACTCACGGGAGCAGCCTTTGATCTAATTCTCCCCACATAAAAGCGAACTCGGGTGAACCACATGGAAACGAAGACCTGTCCCGCGATGAACCTGAACAGCTCCCAGCACATGCTGCTATTTTTGCTTTTAAATGTCTCTGTTCCAGATCAGTCAGATAATATTTGCAGCAAAGTCTTACGGAGTCCAACAGCAAAGGGGGAAAGAGGGAGAAGGAAAAATGGAAGCACAGGGAAAGGCAGCGGCCGAGCTACAGGAGATGAGGAGGAGATGAAGAGACACCAGCAGCGGGAGGGGTGACGGGGGATGAGACCCTGGGTAACCTCTCCTCGGTTACCATCTGCGACACCATTATTCACTTCTCTCGCTTTACAGGTTACACGCGTGCGGGGCTGAGCCCTCAGCCAGCCAGCATGGAGGGCGAAGCCGAGGACGGCCAGCGGCTAACCAGCGGCTCTTCCTCCTGCCTCGGACTGGAAGTCAAGGAGAAGCCTCTGGGCCACGTGCGGTTGATCATACACGACCTTTATTGGAGACAGGTGGAGTCATTTATTATACAGAAGCAACATCGCACCATTCTCTTCCAATTTAATTCCTTTTCGTCTCCTTATAAATCTGTAGCAAAAGTGCACTTTGAGCAGTTTTTAATCTATAGTATATATCTTTCAATATTATCTCTCAGTCAGGTATTTTATCTGTAAAAATGTCTCACCAGATATACAAAATACATGTCTAGTGTACTACGCTCATTTTTGTATCTCCTGATTAATTATTTTTAACTCAGTGCTCTCTTCTTTTTTTCCCCCCCATTTTTTGCAAGACTCAGCAATGACGAGTCTTCTGGTAGCGGCACCAGCAGAGGACTCACAGCTTGGGTGGGAACGAGGGGAGAAGACTCAGCCAGGAGCAATTTTGACACAATAGGAATAAGATGACAAGAACATTTGCTGTTACTGAATGTGTCTCTTAAAATGACAGTACTCTGGATAATAAAAAATAATTAAAAAAGCCAACGTCCATCTTTTATCTTCTGGAAGAGGAGATGTGCCGGGAGAATGGAACCTGTACCCCGCTGGAACACAATGGTCAGGATTAATTTGCGTTTTGAAGACAGGAGTTAATCGCTAAACATTAACGTTTCTGGTCAGGACAAGAAGAGACAGATACATAGAGCCACCACGAGAAACTGCGTGGGAAACGCTGCTTTCCTGAGGACAGTATTTTGGTAAAATATTTTATATCCTGCACAAGCCACAGAATTGCATAAGTTAAATGTCCTCAAGAACAACAATCACCGGTCTAAACCGTGAACGGCTGCGCTGGGAACAACCCCAGAGGACAGCTCTTGTGTCACCTACGATGAAGACAGGAAAATACTCATTTCCACTGGGAGTTTAGAGCCAGCTTTGGCACGGCAACAGGACACCCCAAAAACAAAATTACAGAAGATTTTTAGCTTCCTTAGACTTGTCTTTCTAGTTATCCTTGAGGTTATAATATATATACACGTAACGGATAATTACTTAATTTCAGTCTTCAAAAGACTAACAATTTCCCCTGTTAAGCAAGGCCTAGAGAGGTAAAACAATCAAAGCATCTGGAGGGGGAGTGTTACAATTCCCAGATCGATACGACGGATGAGGAACACTCAGCAAGGCAATGGCTGGGTAGGTTGGTTTTCCTTCTCACATGTTCATTACCCTGAAGACCAAGACCAACTGGGTTAGTTAAACAACACTTCCCTTGGTTAACCCTTCACAATTAGTGCTGTGTCTGTGTGTTAGCATAGCTCCTAAACCCTAGTGGCATCGGTTTACTGCGCACTGAGATGGCCAACAGATCCCGGTTCAGAATGAGGGCACTTTTGGTTTACGCAAGAGCTCCAAGAAATGCTCTAACTTCAAACTTTCTACAGCAACTGGTTGCCAGATGTATTCCTCAAAAGGGAACTCAGCTCTGCTCCCCTTCTGTCTGCAGCAAAGCGGCTCTGAGGCAAAACTGCTTCAAAAGAAAAATGCACCATAGACTAGGCTGAACGTGGATAAAGTTCTACACCTTCTGGAGAAGAAACAGAACGGTAAAAATAAAAATATAAAAAGAAGGAGCGCGGTTAGTGTTGTCTAAAACCAAGGCAATGCATAACAGGGACATCTACAATGCTGCAGAGAGAGGTTTTTGTCTGGTTTTCTTTTATAAAAATTACAGACTTGACATTTCCAATACGTCTTAGCTTTGTACTGCTTCTCAAGTCTGAGTCACCAGAAATATCCAGCAACCAGCTGCTGTTCATATCCTAAAATATGCCTTCAGCTGACACTGAATATTGAAATCATTCTGCTAAAATACAGAAAAACGACGATGGTAGAACCAAGGTATAGCCTCAGGCCAACATTAAATGGTAAAAATTCTACAACGCTACTTTTAGATCTCTTCTTCAGTTCATGAACAAATAAGCAGCCAGGTTTCAAGTAGAGGTAACACAGATTTTGGAAGATAGCACGTAAAAAGAAAGCCCAGAAAGGAAACTGGAGCAAAAGCTCTCCTTGTTACGGCAGTCAGCACTAATCCTCCATGAATCGGCAGGGAGAAACCTCCATTCGCCCTGCTGGGTCTGTCCTGGTCCTACAGCAACAACGAGGAACCGCTTCTGCTGTCGCAAATACGTTCCACTGGACATATCTTGATCCCTTTTTTCTTGTATTTGTGTACACGTATCTTTTGTCTTAGTCTCTTGACTGGTAGAAGAGGATATATCCAGATTCTGAGTTTTTCGAAATGTCTGATGTTAACCCATAGAACTCTTCAATAGCCTGGGCATCAATTTTCTGGAAATTAAGGAGAGTTATAATTAGCTGCAGTCAAAACACCACCCTCAGACTCCCTTTCCCAGACAAAGCATTATTGTCATTTCTCTGAGGCGGTGCTGGAAAGTGATATTTCAATATCATCGAATCCAAGCAAATACAACAAAACATTTTTTCCACTTAATACCTTATTCACTATGGAAAAAAAAGGACATTGAGACGAAATACTAAACCCCCTTGGATGTGGTGCACTCTTAAGCTGGACTATAAAAAAAGGGATCCATGAAAATGTATCTGTGAAAGAGTACAGGACAGTTTTAGATTTGCTTTCTCGTTCAGAGTGGCATTACCTCTCCCGACGGTAGGTTTGTGATATAAATGAAAACAAGCAGTCCCTGATCCACAGAGGAGATTTTCATACAGTTGCCAGTACATAAGGCCCATCCTGAGCAGATTTAACATTCAGCTAGAACAACTCCAAATTTAAAGTTCTTGTGACCCTCCTACGTAGAGAAGTCCTGCAAGTGCTGCTGGTAATTAGATCATCTGATGATGATCTTCTGGTTGTACGAGAGCTTGCCTTCCTCAGGATCTGCTGGTACAATGCCCACCCAAATACTACCACAAGGTTGCCATATTAATAGCATTAAATGGTCTGCTTACATTTAAAGTTAGAACCATGTGCAGAAAAGCACTTTTTCATTTTATATTCCAACCAGCCAGACCTGTAAGACGTTTTAAAGGGCTTTTGAAAGATGCAAGATCTACAGTCTCGCTGCTGCTCCTGAGAACGACTGGCTTCACGCTGCTGAACTGGAGTCAGTGGAGAGCAAGCACAGAGACCAGCGCACTGACATAAAACACTCCCAGTGACCTGGGTCATTCAGCACTCCATCGTGTTTCAGTATTTTAAAATACCTTTAGGACTTTGGATCCACAGAGATCAGAGGCTGAAGCAGCCTGGATTTGTTGTGGAAGATCAGAGGGAGACTAGTCCAAAGCTTCCCTTTATTCCTGAACGAACAAAGCTGAGGAAGCAAAGACATGTTGAGAATACAAGAGGCTCTGGGTTGAACACCAGCTTTGATCGTGAGAGGGAACAGCAGAGACACTCACGGCCTAAAAGAAAGAGACCACGCTACAACTCCATCAGGGAGCCTCCTCAGCTACCGACTCTTATCTGGCAGGGAGCTCACTGAACAGACTTCAGCACCACCAGCAAACCCAGAAGCACTGGTGGCTCTAAAGGGCACTGCCATCCTTTTCCAAGCACAAGAAAACCAGACATAGTCAGTAAGTTTCCAGAAGATGCATCAACTGCAGAAATTCTCCCTTGAATAGTTCTGTTGAATGCTTTTTGCTTAAAAAAAAGAGAGAGGGGAAAGAAAAAAAACCCCAGGCAGATGTTTTGTGTTTCTCTCTTCTCCACTCAAGTACTTCGGAGAAGCTGCAATACCATGCTGAGAGCTTTTGCATTTTCTCACCACTTATTAACATAACGGCTACTACAAACTGCTAGATACACGTTTTAACAGAAAAAAGCAGAAGAACATTCTTCAGGCTTTGCAGTATATTTAGCAGACAACTCAAACATGGTTTATTTTCAGTGCCAACCAACTTGCGATGCAATCAAGCCTATTTCCACTACCCTCTTTGAATGCCACTCAAACATTTGCTGCAGATTAATTCATCCTACAGATATTTTCAGTTTTATCACGGCAAAACTGACTTTCTTTAATTTCACCAGCCACAGAAAACACAGTGGAACTGGAAGAGGGTTCTATAGACTCTATCCTTCCCATCCTTAGCTGATACATTATGGACAGCGAAGTTTTACCCAGTTGCAGCTTTAGAGTAACAACCAGTTGATGGTTTCACAACCGCTTTTAGGACTCTGCAGCCTCACCTGGCATCGGGATGATTTCTCCTGTTAACTGAGCTGAAATATCCTTTGCTCATTTCCAGACAACTTAGTCTGGTTCCCCAAAGCACATCCTTTTCTTCCATACTATCCAGAGCGCTCAGCCGAATGCTGCCAATCTCTGAACACAGATTTAGGCGAAGACATCCAACCATGGTCCTCCTTTTCCTCAGTATGGAGAACATCCTGGATGGACACGTCTCCCTCTCTGTTTCCAACAAACATTGTCACTGTGATGTAATGCTCAGCTGCTCTAATGATAACACATCAAATTAGCCAGAGATTGTTTACTCAGGTTTCTCAGTTAATTCTGCTTGGTGTGGGACCCCACTTGGACCGATCTGCCTCCCGGGTTTGATACCGTCGCTTTTCACATATGCTGTAGTATGTTTGATTATCATCTATCTTCAATTTAATTGAAAGTTGGCCTTCCAACCAAATCCAAATAGATAAATAAATGACTTCACCACTTCTGACATTTTGCGGGTAATAAGGATAAACTACTTCCTACTGACGGTTCAGAGCTATTCATTCATATCACTTGCCAAAAAAGCAACAAAGCCTTTTAACTCTATTTAAGGGGAAAAAGCTTTCTCTTTTCTCTCCCTGTGTTCTCTTTCAGCTGCAGAATCTGTGGACGAGGGCTTTGGACTCGTCTTCTGAACTCTGTGGACGAATACCTGTTTTGTTATGTAGTCAGATCATCAATAATTTGCTTCTCGGTTCTTCGGAGTCTCTGAAGAGCAGAAGGCTCCCATGCTTAGCCCTAAACCCAGAAATTTATGCCCATTTTAAGATATTTGTGGGATTTTTTGCCACTCCATTTTTGAGGACAACCTCTGTAACGTTGTACTTAGCAAGGTATTTCCTGTAGGGTCACCTTATGGCAAATCACCAGCAGGCTGAAAACTGCACTTGGTCAAGTTCAGGGCAGATATTGAAACCTCTTCGGGCAGCAGATGGAACTGACAACTACTTTTTCAGTGAATAGCCTGCAGCACTAGTAAGGAACTAAGTCTCAAGAGCTGATGACTAAGCAGGGAGAAAGAACAGATGAGTAAAACTGCATTTACTTCTTCCAGCAGCTCGTAGCATCAGGAGAGGAAGAGCAGTGTCCACCATCCTGTTCTCTGCCATCACCAAATTGTCAGAAATTCAGGTGAGTTCTAGAAGGTTGAGGAAGGAGAAAGGGTGGTACTTCCTACACGAGAGGGAGCTTCATGTTCACCACACACTCTGAAGGCAGGAGCAGCTATGATGAACAGTCTCTGAAGAGATCTTTGGGACGAACCCAGTGGGAATCCTTATGTGACACTCTTCAAAGCAGGTCAAGGAGCAACTGTTCATCAGAAAGGGTCAGTGACCTCAAGTGACTGGTGCAAAATTCTCATGTGTAATTTTTCATGCCCTCCACAGGTAGGAAAGACAAAGCCTGAATTTCACAAAACACAACCACCACACGCAGCCACCAGCCAAGGAGAATCTTCTAGCAGGAAAAGGAATATTAAATTTTCAGCCTCGCAGCCTGGGTCAGAGGCAGTGCCACAGGTCAGGGCTACGCTGCTAATCCTAATGGAGACTGAAAACCCAAAGAACCACGGAAAACACAAAAAAAAGGGCTTTGTTTTTACAGCATTTCAGATAAACCCTGTAAAAGAAGATGAACTTACAAAGTCATGATTAAAGTTAGCAAAGTAACTTAAAGGAAAAAAGGCATCCCTCCAGGAGAGAAGAACTACATTCTAGCCTATTTGTGACAGCTCCTTCAATTTATTGTCCAATAATGGACAGTGCATTTATGTTTTGAAACACCTATAAAAGTGCCAACAGTGTTTGCATAGAGAAAGAAATTTCATTTTGACCTAAAAGCTAAGACACAACATAGAAGTGGCTGATAGAAAACAGACATGGAACAAGATGGTTATTTTACGTGTAGTTTTACAATGTAAAGTTTAGCTCCTGGGTGCAGAAGACAGTGAATAGCTGTACCTACTCGAACACTTCACATCAGGCCTTGACCACAAGACCTCAGAGGCAAACAGTATATTTTCATCCCTACAAAAAGCAGTTCTGCTGTGGTATTTGTTCTGCTGTTTGATATTTGCTTAATAACTATGTGAAATAATACATGGATATATAAATATTTTGGATATTTGTCTTTACAGATATGTCCAGCAGAAAAGTTAAGGAAAAATTTGCTTGAGCAGACTGTGTAAACACCATCACAAGTAGCCCAAACATCTTCGTATATGCTCAGGACCTTATTACAGTCTCCCAAATTTTTTTTTTTTTTTACAGTTTTTCTACACTTCAGTTCATTGGGGAAAACTGTCTGCAAAAAAAGGTTAAAAGTTCTTAAATGCAGCAACGAAATACAACCAGCACAAAGGAAATTAGCCATGAAAAGGAGCCCAAAAGGCAGGCTGAAATAGAAATGTTTCAGGTCTTGAATAAGCCAGCAGTGGTATTTCAGCGTGACCAGGCAGGCAGCACCCCATGTGAACTGTCAATGTAGCCCTCATGTTCATTTGCCCCTCCCAGCACACCTACCTCTACGATGTCATCATCAAACAGCAACCAAAAGCCATGACTCTTCACAATGGTGATATAATGTCCACGGTTTGGACCACTGCCAGAAAGAAAGGATTGGAGACTTAGTACTCTTGTGCCTCCCAAAGCAGGATCACTGCTCAACCACGTCATTCTAGCTATTGCTGACAGAGGTAGATTTCCTGGCTCTTAGTGTTGTCTAATACTGCTCATGATGTTGTTCAGGTTCTTCAACTTGGCCAAATCACTTGAAATAAAATTTCTGTCTTTGCTACTTGCTGATCTATTACACCATTTCATAAATATTTCATATAGTCATTCATATCTTTCAAAAAGCAAAATTAAAAGCCAGTTCCTTCAATTGCTGTTTTGTTGCACTCAACAAACATCTATTCCTATCAGCCTGAGGCAAAAGTCCTCCCAGAATTGTTGATGAACACATCACCCGTCCAGAATGAAACTGCTTTGTTTAGAGCAACTAAATGAAAAGTAAAACTACAAGGGCAAAATATTTAAAGCAGGTTTTGAGAACTCAAATATTTAGACAATATAGTTTATCTTAAGTCTTTGGTAAGAATTGAAACCAGGAGTCACAGGACTCCTAAAAGCCCCATAGAAGACAACAGGTTTGAGAAGAAAAAGCAAAGCCCTCTGATCCATCTGAATTATTAATCACCGTTGATCAAACATCTAAGTGCAGGTACAGCACATTAAGAATCTGCAGAAGGAAATGTGCAGGGTGAGATCTTAAAATGATAAAAATAAATGCAAAATAGCCCATCTGTACCACAACAGAATTATATGTAGTGTATTTATGCTTAATCTATGCAGTATCAGTGTGTTGATTTACCGTCTTGTTGTTTTGAATGTTTCAAGACACTTGTGCTGTAATCATTTATTACTGTAAAACTCACACTTCCAGAAGGCAGTTCTAACTATTTTTTTTACCTTCCATGACTGCTTTTTTCCTAAAAGTGCTTTAAAATTTTTCCTCTTGGCTTTTAAAAACAGAATTAAAGCCACTACAACAACAGAAGAGATTTAATGAAGAGAAAAAGGGTATTTTAAAAACCGGCAGTAGACAGTCGATTCCACATGGTGGCACCAGCTTCTAAAAAAACTTCAAAGGTTTAACAAGCAGCAGCATGAGAACTGTAACTGAATTCTGGTTTAGATAAGTGTTTTTCCAAGATTTGTTTTTTATTTCATTTAAGTTTCCTGCGAAGTAGGGTTGGGGTTTTTTTGTTGTTTTTGTTGTTGTTACGGTTTTTTTAAAGGCTGCTTTTACTTTTCTCAAAGAAAGAACCTGTCTGAATCACCACATCTGAAAGCTGATCAAAGAGCAAACCTCAGACGGTGTGCTCAGAAAGCAAAATTTAAAGCAGTTAAAAAGTAGTTTAAAAAGATCCAGAAAGCACAAACCCAACATACCTGCCACAGTGAACAACTACAGCCACGAGGTCATACATTCTGTCAGGATTCGTAGCGTCTCCTGAAGTGTTGAAGAGCCGGAGCTCCAGGGGAAAGACTACTCGGTAGGAGAGTTTGGTGTATCGGTGCAGCTGGTCCATGTATTTGAACCTTTTTAAGTGCAGAGCTAGAATCATGGGCAACTTTTTCACTCTCATTCTGAGCCACAAAAATAAGTGAAACAAAGAACAAGGTATTAGCAGATCATCTAAACCAAAACAGTTTCACTATGAAGCAGCTTCTTGAAAAGCATCTAGTATGTTAAAGGCTTTCAAAAGGCTGTTTCTTCCTGTGAGACCAGGCAAAATTTATTCTGAAAGATTAACTAGGCAACTGACATCTGAATGTCTACGTTGAAAACATCCATTTTTCATCACATTAATGGGAAGACAGAGGTGGGATAAATCTGTCTTGCTGCTCTGGCTGTGACCAAGTATGAGGTGAGAAATATGATTTTTGTGTGTAGTATTCACAGCAAAAGCAGCTGGGATGGTTTTCAGCAGCTTTAAGCTGATTAATGCTAACTGGGAAAATGCGAACGTCTGGAAGCACCAGATATAAGCTCTGCTGGGAGGAATACAAAATTAATCTATTCCTTTCTCTCGGATAAGGTTGTCACAAAGTTACTTGGTCTCTCCAATTTTCCTTACTCCCTTCCTCACCAAACACAGACCAAAACAGTCGTACGTTTTCTTTTTACTGAATTCACAAGGTGTATTTTTCCAGCTGCTGCCCATTTGAAGAGAACATTTACATCAGCCTGAACATTTGAACCTTACCTCTTCTGTGCTTCCTGTTTACTGCGGCACTGCTCACAATAGTATTTATATTCGCTGCATAGAGTTTCAGTATTACTAAATCCCCTGTGGAAATGAAAGATGAGTCAGAGAAGCAGGAATATTCAGTCAGGTACTGCTAATAACACTGAAAAAACACTGAGTACACACAGAAGATGAAATTCCTCTTAATGACATCACTCAGAGCTCCCAAACACATTTTAGGTGTAAATGTCCCAGTTTTGGGATGTAGCATCAAAGTTCAGCTGGAAAATTCTGGGAATCACACCCTCCAGTATTGACTGCCTACTTCCTGGGCAGAAGAAATAATCATCAATAAGGTGACCATGTTCCATCTCCAGAGGTAGCCATGCCATGTTTTTTTTGCTGGCAGACATTAAATGTTGCGACCTAAAGCCATTAGCCATTGACTAGCCAAAGCCTGAGCCATCTTTCGGCTCCTAGCAATTAGACATTCCTTTTTGGATATCAAAAAGCCAGATGCTATATGCAGCTTGCAGCATCCCGACAGCTGATAAGCCTTGGGAAATACATGGAGCAAATTTCTATCAGAAAAAAAAAAAAAAAATCTGACCACAAAGATCAGGACTAGATAATAGGAACGCAGTAATGATATTAAAATAAACAAGGATTTACTATGAAACCGAACATACCATGTTTAGCTCTGATAAAAGCTGACTATGTGATGTAACAAATTAAAATCCCCATAAGAGCAAGTGAAAATCTGTCTTATGTACCACTAAGAAATCATCCTACTCAATCACTGCTAAAAAACACGGAGAAACTCGTAGCTTCAAAGCCCCACAATACAAATAAAACGAACAGCACTCTGACCAGAACATATTCTACCAGGAGACAAAGCCTGCAGCTGTTGCACAACAGAGCAACTCGGCCAGGCTCTTGCCTTCTGACCACAGGCAGGTATTTCTTCTGTTCCCAAATACTGTCATACCTTAGACAGTGTGTAATTGATGTATTTTGTTCCACATCAACCGACAGATCCAGAAAGTCCTCATCTTTGCTACTAACCTTCAAAAAAATAAGAAGAAATATTTCATAACCGTTTAGAACTGGCAGATTTCTTTTATCCATTTCTGGTGCAACGTCCTTGTTGCAAGTAGAGATCTTCGTGATACATAAATACACACACACATACACAGAGACTCTTTCTTGAGGTAAATTAAAACTGAAGGAATAATCTGATGTGTTGTTACAATCCAGAGAGGAATATATTACAAAAAAAGCCCCAAAACCCAGAAAAAAGAGAAGCTTCAACCGGATTCTGCTCTGCTTTGCAGCTTTCTGCTGCATTTCAGAGTTTAACAGGAAATACTTCTAGGAAATGAGGAAACAGGCAGATGGGTTTCGATTCAATGAATTAGCAGTTAGGAAAATCATCCTTCTGTTTGTGGAACAGTCACACTTCATTTCAAAATTCTTGAGGCAGAATCTTATTAATGTCATTTTTAGAGCTTCTATTCCCCACACAGTCAGAACTTTAGGTCGAAAATGCCAAGAACAGGCATTTCAGTTGTAATCACTTCTCTATTTTTTTTTTCTCTCCCCATCTGGGCTTTCATTTTTTAAGAACTATTAAATCAGACATAACATATGACTAACTACATGGTCTGAAGGTGGTGTAGTTCTTCTAATTCTAGACTTCGTGGCACTTCTTTTGCTCTCAAATGGAGCAGCTATGGACTGGCACCAAGAAGCACAGACTTCCCGCTGAAGAAGGTCAGTTAACCCCAGAGTTAAATAAATAGTGAGCAACTCTCATGTAGAAACACAACATAAACTATCAGTCACCGACACAGGAAATCACATGAAGATAAAAAGGCAGCTTGTATAAGCCAGGTGCAGACTGCCGTGATGGAAACAGGGAGAAGGGACAGAAAAAACACTACGCTTTTTCTGAGGAACATACCTTAACGAGTATTGGTTTGAACATAGAGGTGATAGTCATAAAATAGGCTATGCTCCATATTTTAATAGAGAGAGTGCAATTTCATCTATCCTAATGAACGAAAAAGTGTGCTGAGTATTAGGGAAAATGATCCAGAACCTGGGAAAAATCTAAGAGGTTTGGTTGTGGTTTAAACGTACAGCCTCACAGTTAAGACATCTGGTTTCATTGGTTAGTGTTCCTTGGAAGATTTCATGGACCCACGTCAGATCAGTCTTGTCGCCTTCTTCACTCTCAATGCTGCCATTCTGGAGTTTGCCATTCTGCTTCTCCTGCTTCTTCTCTTCTTGTAGTAAGTCAGCAATAGTGTTAAGTAGGTAGTTCAGGAATTCATGTGCATCCTGCTGCATATAATTATCAAATAATTCTGGAAGAGATCAAGGAGAATGAAAAACATAGAGATATGCCACAATATCAGGCTACCACGCTGTCAGCAATCAGTGCGTGCCCTTCCCGCTTCTCTACCTGATCACACAATTGTGGTCACACTGCTAACGAGCCTTTGAAGAACTGTACTTTGCTGTTCTCACAACAGGTATTGGGTTACCCTCACCTATTCTTTGGCTTGCAAGGAACAGGCAGCGGAAAAATAACATATAGAAAACTTAGTCTGGGCTTTTCTTGGAACAGAAGAAAACCACGACTGGTTTGGGGTGTTTTGTTTGTTTGGTTCTCTTCCTTTGGGAGGGAGAGAACTAAAGAAATTCACTCAGTTGCCTTGGGCCATTAGTTCATTAAGTCCTGCATCAAGGGGCAAAAATCCCCTACTATAAGTCTGTTATCCTTTCAAGTTCAAGCAGAGATGATAAATCAACACACAGAACTTTTCCTCACAAAGAAGCCCTGGGAAATAACCACTATTCTCATTATAAGGAATTTATCCTACCACAAATGTAAGAAAACAGGCTGAGTCATTAAGTCTCCTCAGAGAGTTCAACTCTGAGCAACCCCATGAGGTCTGCTCAGCCCATGACAATGGGCTAGCAATGACCCGCAGTGTGCTGGCTTGCAGCAGACCTCTACAGAACACACTGCCAATGTGGAGTAACTGGAGCACTGGGACTTGTGGCCGTGCTCCGTACTTGGTCTCAGCGAGCACAGCATCAAAGATATCTAGATAATAAGTTCCTTTATTCATTTACCATTTTCCTTCCTCAGTCGGGAAATAAATTTCTTGGGTGGGATGACTCCCACCTTCTTCTTTTGCGTAGCGATACTGTTGAAGAGATCAGAGAGGCATGTCAGGAGGCTTTCCTTCTTTCGAGGCTGCACTTTGTATGCCAAAACTTTTTCCCGAAATGGACGACAAAAATAAAGTGCCTGTAAGACTGAGTTGCAGTAGCAGGTATTGCCGAACTGGTTGAAACAGAACAAAAGGGAAACAAACGTTTGCACGTTAGGTCTGGTAAAAAGTAACAACAGAAAGAGGCTGTTCATTAAGAATGTCACATATTGAACATGGAACAGTTGACTGTCAGTTCATTTACCAGGGAAACGCTAGTAGGAATGGTGGGAAAGACTCATCCTTGTATCATCACAGCTGCTAACAGCAAGAAAAGGAAGAGAAGACAACAGTCACAGTGATGCTGGGCACAAAACTAGCAGGAAACCACTGACACAAAAAAAATCCAATTGGGAAAAGGAAGAGCCAGCTTCCATCAGCATCACTGTGTCCCAACTCTACTGCAGTAACGAGAGCTCAGTGCGTGAACTCGTGCGTTAGATTTGCCTGTGTTAGATACGCAAAGTACCTTTTGGAGATCGTTAGCAAGGTACACATTAAATATTTCCTGTTTATAATGAAATATTATGAGAAGTACACCATGCAGGCAAATTCAGCGAGCAGCTGGTTTACATCTGCCGTATCTGAAGGCAGCGTCACTTCAGGGAAAGGAGGACAGCGATAACAACTTCCAGAGGCAGTGTTCCGTGTTGCTCAGACCGCTGACATATCAGCATATCACCCACGAGAAATATCCCCTGGGCTTTTCAGTTGTTCCTTCGCAATTTATTGTGCAACTGCATTGTACAAGACTGTTGCTTCCAAAAAACGGAAATAAATTCTGGGTTTGCCAGTCCCCAGATATCCTGGCAATGAGAATCTGCATCTCAAGAGCATTGAGAGCAAAATATTTTACATAAACAAAACGAGCATGCCAATCTGCCTGCGGAACACAGGCTAGTTTAAGTGGTACTCAGAGAACATGGCCACTGCTGTTCACCAGAATTTGGTATGATTACTGCAGCAGAACGATTTCGAGTTAACAATCAGTTTGCCAACTGAAACAGAAAATTAACGGTTAAATTCATACAGCTAAAAAGGTTACAGCATTATAATTACATTAACATTAATTTATACCATAGGCAAACAACATGGAACAACAGTTAAAACTTACTGACACAAGGAAAATAAGTATGTGAGCTGAACAAACATGGGAGTTAGAGTAGAGCCTAACTCACACACTTGTCAGTGACCTGGGAAAACACACAAACGTCACGCTGACTACATCCGCATAGGAGACAAGACAGGCAAGAGAACTACCATAACTCTGACTAAATATTGTTTTCAGATGAGGTATCTAATATATCTGTCTAAAATAATCTCAGAAAATAAAGAGACAGAAGAAACTAGAAACTAAACTAACCAAACTAAATGGAAGAGTTAAAGGAGTTAAAGAATTAAAGTTTCACCCAAACAGCTTTAGGAATTCCTGACAATAAGATGCAAGATGCTTTGCACTAGCCAAAGCAATATGGTGAAAAATTCACTTTATGGCATGTTTTAGGTATTAAAAATGCCCTTCCAGATAGTATTTCAGCTCTCTTTGTGTTGCTACCACCTTTACATGCAGTAATGCGAAAGAACTTTTATTCCTGAAATCAGTATTTATCATGGGCTGACAAATATTTCCAAACCTGGAGCTACATGCACAGATCAAACACACAAACAGTGTAATGTGCCCTAAAATACAAATAAAAACCAGGTTCAAACATGTAGGTTTTAAAGTCTTTTCGTCACAGTTTCTCTGGTATGAGTATTTTAAATAGATGCTAAAACATAGGGGTTTTGGCTTAAAACGGACTGTATTTAGAGTCACTATTACTTCGTAAGAATTTGGAAAATTTTACACTTTCAACATAAAAATAAAGTTTGAAGGCGTATTTTAAGATAGAAGCATCTTAAAATGAAAAGTGAGGTGAAATTTTGTAATGAAACCATTGTTTCACCCTCCTTCTGTCCAAGATTACACATCATCTGCTTTAACAGGCTGTCAGGAGCAGCCAGACCCGACTCCCTACACCCTGCAGTGGCTTTGGCAACAGCTTGACCACAGGCAAGGCTCAGCTCGTGAATCCAAAGAGAAAACAACTGTTAAAAAAATAAACATGTATTGTTTATACATGCATTGTCCAGGGGTTCAACACCTGACTCTGCAGTGGAACCACACATTTACTGGTATTGACACTGAAGTCATGGAACTGCCCTCTTTAAAGTGCTCCGATTAACTTCAAATTGTGAAAGAACTAGAAATAACTGGGGAAAAAGCTCTGCAGAACAGCAGCATGAAAATGTTCATCCTCAAGAAAGTGGTTGCAAGGAATAAAGCACAACAGTATTAGTCATATTTTGTCCTTCAAAACAGAGAGTGGATGTGGTTGTAATAATTCTGGTTATTTTTAGAATGCTGCTTCTCCTCTTCATGCTATTCATCGCTCTATTTCTGTCACAACTGGAGATATCTTCCATTTTTCTCATTATGGGGCAAACCTCAGCAGCTCTGGAATGGCCATTAACACCATACTTCAGGAAGACAACCCAACAGTGTTCAGATCATGCTGTCAGAGAACACAAACTGCTAGAAACCCTCGCTGAAGTTGATTAAATGAGTTCATAACAAGCTGCAACAAATACCACTCTAGTAGCTATGTCAGCCTTATCTGGGGTGTCAAAAGCTAGAACACCTTTCAGTTTCCAACAACATGTATCTACATGACCAGCGAACAGGAGCAGATTTATGTTTCTAGTGAGTTTTGCCAAAATTGTATTTTTCCATAATAAATATGGTACCCCAGAATGACCATTTCTATCCACTAACTTCCTATATTCACTGGTAAAGGATGTCACAGCACCACAGCTCCCTCTCTCCTCCAGAAGCATGGGCAAGATCAACATCAGTGCTCCATTCTCTCCACGGTTAATTTAGGCAGACAACTCTTACTGCCCAACAGATCGCAGTCAAGTCAGATCTATACAAACTGACAGATATGAAAAAATACAGTTTTTTTAGACAGATTCGCTGTTACACAAGGCTGTCAAAACATAAAAAAGGGGTATTTCTACATGTAAGAAAATTACTGACCCAGTCAATGTCATTTACCTCCTGGCTACGTCCTTGCCTAGAAGAATTTCCACCAATCCCACGAGTAATATGTTGTTAGAATAGTAACACATTTTCATTTTAAAACCCCGAGGCTCCCATACGCTGCAGCATCAGTGTAAAATCCAATCTCCCTTCTACAGAAGAGCACATGAACAACGTACACACTTCAGTAGTTAATGTCCTTTCCAGCTGAATATTCAATTCTTACAATTAGAAATGTACCTGAGCAGGAAGGTTTCTCTCAAGACTTTATAATAAATATACTTATTTTTCTGTATTTAAGATGAAATTAGTATCTTGGTTAAGAACAAGGCACAGCATCATACTGCAGGGTGTGGTGTCTACGCAGAGCCCTGCTTTAAGTCAGAAGCGCTCAGAGATGAAGTTCTGACAGAATCCTCTTAAATTCAAAATTAGTGTATGAATTAAAAACCAGCATTTCAAGCACGGAACATTCACTTACATTGACCAAGCCAAAATAATGCTCATTCACAGGGAACTGCTCAGGACCAATCTCTTTCTCCAAAGCAGAGGCATTGGCGCCCTACAAAGAAACAGCATGGTTATGTTAGAGAAAAAATAAACTTCCTAACAAAAAACCCAACAGAATTCATACTACGGCCATAAAAACAAAGAAGGTAAGAAAATAAGTTACTTCTGTTGAGAATTAGCATCTGTGCTCTTCAAAATGAAGTCAGTAAGATGTTTGTTAGTAGAAAAGACCCTGTGAAAGAAAAAATGTCTTCATGCGATGTGGGCTGCACAAAAGGTTTAACGGGGCTGTTTGTTATTTGCCTCTCATATAAAGAATTCTTGACAAAAATCTTGCCGCTGCTGACACTTGACATCAGAAATACTGTAATTTTCTCCCTTTATTTCTGGACAGTACTATGGACAACTGAACCACGATTACAAAACCCAAAAAGAATGAAAAGAAGAATTTTATCAGGCACTCCTCCAACTCAGATCACCCAAAAGTCCTTTGGCTTTGCCACCCTTAATTTAAGGACAACATGCTAAACTTACAGTGCATTTTGACACATCCTTGAGTCTCCAGCCATATCATGAGGATAGAACTTACTATTTTAGATACAACTGAAAAATGCCACTGCACATCCATACGGTCTTACTGGTCACATAAAACAAGAACTACAGTATACCAACATTTTAGTTTCAATTTTCACTTTGTGCACTTCAAATTCAAAGTGGTTTATGTGTCTCTTTCCAATTTTTCCCTTTCCACACTTTGTCACTTGGGTTAACTGCAGGGGCGGGTAAAAAGTTAACGTTTCCTTAATGCACCAAATGCTAAAGTTCAAGTCAATCATCCACAGAAACTAAAGTAACCTACCATGATTTGCAATGTTTCTGAAGTTTCTTGTCAGAGCAAAATCATAAAAGCCAAAACAGGACTCGGAGTGATTGTGGGAGGAATCTAAATCACAAACTAGTCATAAATAGTTCTGAAGACGCAAACTTGCAAATTAAATAACACATAACGTACTGGAACAGCTCTAGAGACGCAGGTGCCCAGCACACCACGAGAAAACCACTGCTCTGCCAACAGCATCGAGTTACCACGGCAGGCTGAGAACTGCACTACACAAAGCAACAAGTGTGGAGGAGAAAAAACCACTTTATGGTGCTTGCTCAAATCCTCGGGCATGTTCCAGGATGGCGATACGCGACATGTTCAGAAGTGAGGCTGCAGAACCAGAGTCGAAGTTCAGCCACTCACAATCCCTGATCTTTGCAACTAAATTTGCAGATAGCAAAGTAACCAGCCAGAGGTGAAATCCAGCGCAGCATGAGCCCTGTCCTGCTGTACTGCAGCTTTGTTTTCAGACTGATGCATGTTACACGCATTTTCCCAACCACTAACAGGTTCTTCCATCTAGGTAAATGCTTCTGCTTCAGAGCACAAATACTGGCTCATAAGAAACAATACACTCTTCATCATTTTGGAATTATTAAAGTCACGTTTCTCACCTAGAAATAAAATCTAACCAAAGCAGCAGGTGTCCAAAGTATGAAAACTTATATTTGATTGTTTGGGGCATCAAGACAGATCTATCTTCTCAGACAAACTATCCTGCATCTTACAGTACTTCACACCTGTGAAACCATAAGAAAATCAATACTAACTTATGACACATGTTTTATTGTGGGAGCAATAAAAAACAACAAGAAAAAAAAAATCACTAATCCATACCAATTGAGTTTGCTTGGCATATAAAAGCTGAGAAAATAAGGTACACTAAAACACAGCTAAATATAAAGCTTAATGCACGAGACTAGATTTGAGTTCTCTTTGCTAGTACAAGACAACTAAAAACATCTCATAAAAACCCCAGAAGTACATCCTTGAGACTTCTCGGAGGTCCAAGAAAAGGCTCTCGAGGAACTGCTCTGCTATACCAGTTCAGGGTGAGATGATAAAACTTTCTGTGCGCAGCTCTGTGAGCAGGAACAAAGCAAATTTATAGTCAACACATAATTACCCGACAGGAAAACATCCCTTCGGTGTAACTCCGGTGGTAATACTGGTTTACTTATATAATCAGACTCTCAGAGGGATGCGAATTTAACACTTCGGATTGGTGGGGGAGGTGGCAACTACAATTTTAAAGTATCAAACAAAAGCACAGGGAACTGGTAATATTCAAGTTTTCTCCATTTTTCAAACCAACTCAGTGAAGGACGTCACACCACCATTAGATACATGTGAGATACAGGGAGAACAGAATTGAGTAAAACCAATATTTACCCAAAAGGTCTCTAAGGCAGGTTTTGTTGAGTTTGGTAAAGTAAAAGGGGGTGTGAAAAGACTGGTTTCAAAGTCTCTTACCTGAGGTAGCTGCCTAACCCAAGTCATCAGTGATGATGTAACCCCCCAGTACAGCTGAAATTTTAACTGAAAAACCCATCAAAACCAGATCAGAGATCTATCAAGACTTCCAACTCGTAACCTGTGAGTCTTTTTTGCTCAGTAGAGAAGTCTTAAAGATTTATTTCCAGTTCAATACATCATGCAAGTGGAAAAAATAGTGGTAGACTTCTATTTCTTAGCCAGATTACACTACTAACTCATTGCATCACCAAAACGAGGTAAGAAAGAAGCGTGTTTAGGCATCACGGTCTCTTATAAGCGCTACAAACAGCTTGTGACTATTCCTGCAAAGAAAATGAGTCCTTTGCCTGGTCTAGATTTAATTGATTTCAGAAACTGAGAATGTATCAACAGTTTCCTGCGGCTGCTGGGAGTGATTAATAACAACTACACAGCTCAGAACATGAACTGCAGTCAACTGATGACAGAAACCCACATGTCTGGCATCCTCACGGCTCCTGCTTCAGGGCATAACTTCTGCCCTTTTCAGTGCCATGAATTTTCTTGTTTCACTGAAATCCTGATCCCCTGCAAACCTGGCTGAGAATAAGAGGACTATTATCACAGACTAACCAACGTTACCAGCCAAATTTCTTATCCTGAACTAACGCTTTCACACTTTGGAGGAATTCACGCTTCCGTTTTACTTCTTGCTGCTATGAAGGTACCGTTGCAGACATGGGAAGGTTATAAAAGAAATGTCGTACTGTCCTGCTAAGCTGCAAGCAGACCTTACGAGCATGGAGCAGCTGCTGATGGAGCTTCAGTAAGAGAAGGATCACAATTAGCACAATGTTGGGGCAGCATCCTCCCTGTTATTCAGAGCTCTTGTCAAAAATAATCAGGTCAATGCTGTACCGCAGCTTGAGCAAAGAGTCAGCAGAGAGGCACTGAAGCTACAAAATGAGGGGAAAAAAAGCCACAAAACGATGATGGGAAAGGGTTATGAGCGGGCAGACTCCACTGTCCTCTCTGCAACAGCCCCAAGATGTGGCAAGGGGAAGCGGAATGGTTTATGGCGTTTACTGCCGCTAAGCAGCAGTTGTACCAAGAATCAGGACAGCACTGCGGAGGGCTCAGGCAGCTGTCCTGCATGTTTCAGAGGGTGCTGGTTTCACAGCTGCTTTGACTCAGCGGTGGAGTGTCTCCCATTAGCACCATCCACCAGCTATCAGCAACTTCTGAAGTGTGGATGTGTGATACACTTATGGGATAGGCTGGAAGAGGGAAAGAAGTACAGTAAGAAAACAAGAAAATATGGTGAAAGAAGGAGAGTAAGTGAAGATATGAAAAAAACCATAACCATGAAAACAGTCATTAAAGGTGGCTACAGTGCAAGCAGCCTTTCTGACGTGCTCTAATTATACAGCGCTTGGAAAGTGTGCAGGAAAATCCATGCAACAGCAGATTGTCAATGGATTTATAACCATTCATTACTAGCTCAACACAATGGGACAAAATACTCAAGATGTGTTTGGTTTCTCAGAGGGACATGGAAATTCAGAGACACCTAAACAGACAGCACACTTGTCAGACAAACACTACTAGTTTTTTTAACGCTAACATGGATGAAGCAGCTAAAGCACAAGAAAAGGAAGAAACTAGAACCATGAAGCTTTTTTCATATATTAAAAAAAGATGACCACAAACTTGCAGTTTATTTCTTTTTTTAATACTAACGATCCAGACAGTATCTACAAGAAGTCTGGTGAAGTCATTGCTGTGCTAATTTTGGGGCACTCTGCCATTTTAGATGCTCCATTTCTAGTTTGTTTGTGGACAGCAGGAGATTTTCAGAAAGGAACTCTAAAAATCTGGATATATATGTATTGCTCCCCAAGTTTCAGGAAAATTTGTATCTGTCCATTGTATAATGTTTAAACTGTAGTTTCCTACTGCTTTAACCCTATCTAAAATACACACAAGACTAATCTCATCAGCAGATTACTTTTAACGAGCTAGAGAGTCAGTTAATT
Organism: Bucorvus abyssinicus; assembly: GCA_009769605.1. Classification (NCBI taxonomy): domain Eukaryota; kingdom Metazoa; phylum Chordata; class Aves; order Bucerotiformes; family Bucorvidae; genus Bucorvus; species Bucorvus abyssinicus. The sequence continues at coordinate 1,941,625 of CM020039.1, read as the reverse complement.
TAAAACACTCTCTGTACAGCCCCGGCGAACCCAAAGAAACAGCCTTTCTTCAAGGATAAATTACTATTTTTTTAGCTCAGTGCAAAATACTCATTTCCACATCGTATGCTTTCCACACCAGTCTGCCTGCATGCACTTTGCTCTATTAGCCGTGGTAATAATTCCAGCTTCAGGACTATTAAAATTACCACGTGGGGGAGCGCAGAAAGGAGCAAACCCGGGGTTTTATTTCGGAAAGTTTACAGAACACACTGTCATGATTTTCTGAACACAGAATTAGATGCTGCTTCCCCACCTTTTAAAACTCCTTGGTTGTGTAGCACTGAGGTCAGATAAAAGAGCTGTCAGCTCAGTGGTCGCTCCCTGTGTGATTCAGGGTTTAAACAACCCGTTTGCAGGCACCCAGGAAATCTGCTGTTCCGGGCATAACGAATTATGGTATATTGAACTTTGGAGTCCGGCACTTACGCAGGCAAAACCGATTGATAATCTTGCCAGGAGCAGGTATAACAGCATCACGGCCTTCCCAAGACTCCACGCTTCCAAATACTACCGCATCTCCTAACCCGCACCATCATTCAGGGCACAGAGGAAGGGCTGGCTCTGTCCGCTCTTCAACAGGCAGTACAGCTTACAGAGCACTCTGGCTACCTCAGTGTCATGAGACCACAGTGGAATTAGAAATCACTGTATTTCAAAGTAAGTTTACTACTACAAAGTGTTAAAACCTGAAGTGTTAATTAGAGTGGGTTTAAATAAATTAACACTGAATGCTTTGTAAAGTCTCATGTAAATGTTTATTCAATTAGGAGCTGGTCTTGCAAGGTCCACAGGCTCTATGACGCCTCACGAAGGTAAAGCAAGTCATAGACGTTGTGAAATTCTGTCCTTTCATGCTCTTTGAAATCAGAGAGTAAAGCTAGACTCCAGTAAAAAGAACGTATGGGAAGGATGCTGGATTACGGCTAGGAAGTGCAGAACTATTGCTTAGAGGCTCCACCTTTGTAATGTGGTACCGTACGTAACCTATTTCCCCTCCTTAGCCACTATCTCCAGGATTACCAAAGTGCTCGCAGCTAGTTCATCCACCCGAGAAGAGCTCTGCAAGATTTCTCCTGACCTTGGGTTTCCCTCAAATGTCCTACTGACACACATGAGAGCAGATGTCTTGCTAGTACAGCTCTCGGGTATTTTACAGCTTTTTGGCCCTCTAAAAGAACACACACAAACAGATCTGCAGGTGTACTCGAGGCCCAGTGTTCACCAGTATTGTTTGTTCGTGAGTTGGTAAGATTTTACCATGACCTTCACACATCAAACAGCAGGGTAAAAAGTGAGGAAGTGGATGCTGATGGAAGGCAAAACATAGCACTGCAGATCTGTAACAGGTTGTAACTTCAGACATTGCACATGTACAGGTTAAAGAGGCACAGAGGTACGGCAGTAAAATTGAGACATGGGTCTCAATATAGTCACAACTTGGAGCACGAGAGGTTAAGAGGATAAATCATAGAATGGTTTGGGCTGAAGGGACCTTTAAGGTTCATCTAGTCCAATCTCCCTATAAAATCCTAAAAATCATTCCAAGGCAACCTGTGTCCTACCCACCCGAACTGCTCTGCACAGGCTGACATCTCTAAACCGTTGCAAGTCCCATGGCTGGAAAACACACCAATACCCACCCATCACACCCACGTGGTATCAGAGTACAAACGGCATGAAGAAAAACCTCGCACCAAGTGACCTACTAACTGGTTTGCAAAGGGTTACACAAGTTTCTTCCCCTGAAACAAAGCAGGTTATGGGTTTTTTAGTGCAAAGAGAAATATCAGTATCCTCCAGCTTAATAAATCGATCACGAAGCAGAGCACTGAGGAAACAGAAGTCTCCATAGCCTGGCTCTACTTTTATCTGCCCTTCTTCCCCCTTCCTCAGCGATACCTTCCCAGCTAGAAATGCTATTGCTCTGATAAGGCTAAAACGAAGTTCTACAAACAGAGGTGAACCAGCAGCCAGGCAAACATTGCCCATCGGGGACATGAAAGCCCTGCTGGAACCGAACACTAAATTATTCAGGTGGCAGATGTATTACAAATGATTCAGTCATCTCCTCTCCAGCACTGAGTTAATAATTACAGCCACGCTGTATTGATGCAGAGGAGTCGAGTAAGACTACCATCAATTTGTGTACTGGATTTGAGCTCTTCAGGCATGTCTTACTGGTTGAGCAAACAACTAGACTTGAATCTAGGGGAAGTGCCTCTAATGAGCCTGCCAAGAAACCCCAGTATTTCTGCTGCCAGCTTACTCCAGACTTTTCACAAAGTCAGCTGTCAGCGAGGAAAAGATCACAGCTACGCTTCACACCTTGCTCTGTTCTAGTTCTGTTGTCTTTCCTGTTTCACCTTCCCAGTTAATTTTGCAGCTGCTTGCAAAAAGAAAACAAAAACTTCTCAAGCCATGGTAAAGACATGGGATGGGAAACAAAATCCAGTCAAAGAGCAACAGCAGAGAAGCAGCTCTGGTCGGTAGCTCTTGGCTATGGTTGTGTCTTGCCATACGCTCTCAGCAGCTTTACCAAGCAATGAATCATAGTCAAACGCACAAGGATTTTCTAATCTTCGCCACATGAACAACATGCAATCACTGAGAAAGGGACGTGCTCACGTAAAGGAAATGCAATGATCACGAGACACAGGAGAAACAATCCACAGCATGAAAACCTGGAAATTCTTTTTGGGAGGAGGATAGGACTAAAGTTCTAACTACATTACTGCCTGCTAACGAGATCAGGCATTGGATTGGGTTATAAAACAGTGGAGTGTCTGAGACAGACGGGCAGAAACCCCAGTCCCTGGGATGCTGACTGACTGAGGGGTCTGTGAACGGCATAAACCAGCATTTCAGCTTTCCCGCTTGAAACATGGATGATGACTAGAAGTGCTGGTAGAAAAATGCATATTTTACTAAAAAGATGTAAATTACTGTCCAATCACTACGTATTAGCATAATCCTGAAGAAAGCATTTTCCCAAAGGGATTTTGTTAATGTAATTCAGTGTTTTATAACGAAGTTTTAGGTTTTTCATATTCACATTATGACGAAGCAAATGGTATTTGTACTTACTGGACACAAACTGAAGTAGACGTAAATAAACTGATTCAATTTAAAAAGACACCACCAGACCTTAATTTTCCTGGGCTGGCTGAAGAAAAAAATAGTGAGATTGACAGTAAGTTTAGCCAAGTATATGCACCTAAAACAGCACTGCTGAAAAATTCCACAGCATTTGATTAAACAGCTCTATGAGAAATGTAGAAGCACGTTTCATACAACTATTTAGTGTTGGCAGAACTGCTCAACATCTGCAGAGAAATGAAACTAGGTTCTCCGCTTGAGACACAAATAGTAAGGAGAATCTGCTTCCCCAAAGCTGCAATATTGTAAAAAGTCTCTTGAAAAGAAAATACAGCACTTCAGAAAGGACATGAGGAGGCTGCAAGTATCACCTTCGTTTTCTTCTATCATTCCAATCAAAGTCAAGGTAAGCGCCAGAGCAAAATGAATCCAAGATTGAGGAGGTACAGCCAAAACCTCTAAAAACAAATCACCAACACTGGAATGGCTGTGTTCAGGCTACGTACTCAGAGGGAAAAGCAGTGCCTCACATTTGCCCTCTTAATCTGAGGCTCAGTCAGCTGATCTCAGGAATGCATCCAAAATATTATATGGGATTGAGTCAATCACTTGCCTCTGGGGTGCAGAACTCCACAACGAAGCCATGATTCAGCCACCACTCATGACCTTAATTTCACCTGGGTTTGTGAAGGGCAATTAAAAATACAAATTATGTGGAAATATGAAGTTCTGGGAAATCTCCTGTGATACTTAAAACTTTAAAACCAGGTATCCATTGTCACAAATTAAAAAAAAAAAACAACAACCAAATTAATCTCTCTTGTTGAGAGTATTACTGTGAAACTCCAAACACTCAGCTTTGTACAGCACCACTGGTTCGGTTTGACTAGATCTTGAGTCAATCAAAACTAGAAGTCAGCACCTACATGGAAAAGAAATGGAAAAACCCAGCACTTTTCACACACACAGGAAATCAGTTGCAGCCGGTTGGTAAAATGCTCTAACTGAATACCCCCAGCCCGAGTCTGTGCTGGATTTTGGCAATGCAAACCCCTGTTACAGTTTATACTGATTAAACTCCCTACAGTAAGAATCTTTGTCCAATATTTAGATGACAGATTATTACTAAGACACATATTTTGTTATGACTCAGCTGTGCTTTAGTGCGAGACGAACCACTTGCTGGCCTCTGTTTACGCAGCAATGTAACTTCATTAAAAATTCTGCATAATCATGCAATTATTGGTCTCCCTCTCGCAAGGTTTTCAGGGGCAATATGGATGATACCCTGTTATATGCATTCATGTGAAACGATTATAGAGCTTTTACAAACCAATATAACAACCTTTAAATTGAGTCTGGTTATCACAGCAAATGACCGTGAGCTGAGCCAGAAACAGAATTAATGTTCAATGATTCCCTTAGTTCCTCCCTCTCTGAAAGAAAGCATCCACCTGCCCTGGACATCTTTCGGCGAACAGGCCGGGCAGCTGACAGACCCCCCCCCGGAGGGAGCGAGCTGTCCCTTCTGCAGAGGGCTCTGGGCTCCCCCAGCCTCCCCTCCCCACCCGGGGTCAGGCCCCCGTTACCCCAAAACCCTCAAACAGCGGCGCTGAGCGCTGTCCTGAGCACTACGGCTGCTCCTGCACAGCCCCTCCCGCCGCGGCCCCTCCGCCGCCTCACCCGGCGCCCAGCGAGGCCCGCCCGTGCCTTTCCGGGAGGGGTGCGGGCAGCGGGGCACCCCGCCACCTCCCACAGACACCCCCCGTCCCGGACAAGCGGCGGTGCCTCCCGTAAACCCTGGTTTTTCCATACTTTTCCTAATTCTAATTACGCCCGGCCGCGGCGGGGCCCGGCTCACCCCTCGGTGCGGGGCCGGGGCCGCTCCCGCCTCCGGAGCCGGCAGCGGGGACCTTCGGCGGCCGCCCCCGCAGACCCCGCCCCGAGCTCCGGCACGGCGGCGCCCGCCTGGCCGCGGCTCTCACCATGGTACAGATGGAGGCGAGTCTCCGGACCGTCATCAGTATTTCCATCCGCCCGACGCGGCCCCGCGCCCCGCGGCCGCCCCCGCTGCCGCCGGCGCCATGTTGGGACGCAGCCGCCCAACTGACAGCGGCAGCCGGAGCTGCAGGTGGCGCAACCGCCAAATGGGGCCGGGCGCGGCGGTGCGGTGCCCAGACGGCGCCGGCTGCGCGCTGCGCCGCGCCCCGAGAGGTTCCCACCCGCCTTTTCGTTCCCCCTCTCCGTAGCACTCCTCCTCCTTCCCCGCTCATCTCTCCTCGACCCCGGACAGCCGGACCGTGCGAGGCCTTCTCGCTCCAGGGGCCGGGAGAGCGGCGTGTTACGGGCCGCAGGGCTGGGCTGCGGCTTCCCCCTCTGCCGAAATGGGGCTGGGGACAGCTGGTCTGTGCAGCTGCGGGGATGGCGGGGGCCAAGGTGTGCTTCGGTTCCCTCAGCCCAGGGAGGTGGCTGGAGGCCCCGGTGGGATGGGTGCTGCATGTGTCACTGGTGAAACCAGAGGGATGGAGCTGGGGAGCTGGGGGATGTCGCCAAAAACCCCAGCGAGGGAAACCACGTCCCCACCGGGAGCACCAAAACGCCTCGAAGGTGCAACGCTGAAATTGCGTGTTTCCTCAGACGCGTTCGGTGGTTGTGAGCACCCGTGGAAAGGTTTTCACAGCGATGCCTGGCGTGATGGCGGAGTTGGCCTGTGGTTTTGCACCATGTCTTCCTTCGCTGCTCTGCACCACGTGTCCTTGTTTCAGCAAAACCACAAAAAGGGCTTTTTCAGAGCTCAGCGCTAGGAATGACAAGAGCGTCTATTGTATCCTCGGAGGAGAGGAGAGGAGGGGAAAATGCTGCCATAGAGCACTTGACGCAGCACATACCGAAAGAAATACACATCAGAGGAGAACATCCCTGATGAAGCCAGGGATGGGGAGCACCATCTGTCCTCTGGCTGATAAAGATCTGCAGGATTGTGTCAAAGCCAGAAGGAGCCTGGCTGGTGTTTGGCGTTAACTGTCGGTGGAGCGAAGAGCTGATGGAGGTGGGAGGAAGGGCCCTGCTCATGAATCACGCGATGCAACTGTTTCCACATGCGGCCCCTTACGCCAGCCCTGACCTTGTGGGAATATCTGTGGGGAAGGGAGGACGGTTCAGTTTCCAAAGCACAAACGTTTTTATGAGGCGAGGATATTGCGATTCTGTTCGAGCTGCTGGCCTGCAGCGATGTTCTCTTACACACATCGTACTTTCCACGTCATCTACTACAGGGCTCCTGAGGGAGAGTATTCGGCAACCTAAATAAAAAAAATCCTGACAAAATCTGCTAAAAGTGAGAAAGGACACGTGCTCCTCACAGGGTTTCCATGCACAGCAACACAAGAAAATGTGGGGCAGGAAATATAGAAATGGTGCAATCTCTGCACTGTTTAAGCAAATCGAACTGTTTATTTAAATGATCGCCTCCCTTATTCCCTAAATAGACTCAACCGTGATTTATCGCGGCTGTCGCAATAGCATCTGAGGACACGTCCTCCCCCTTTTGGCCTCGGGAGCAGAACAACTTTGTGCTGGGAACAGTGATGGTGCTAAAACGGCAGCCCCGTCCTCAGCCGACATCTTCAGGCGTTACTGGTGGAGCCCACGCATGAATTTTTCACGTGTTTTACCTGTGATCAGGCTCCGTGCAAGGAGGAAGGCTGGTTCCGCGCACACATCGCTTTCTGTTCTGTTCTCTTCTTATCTCCTGCAGAGATTTTACTACCCTTTCCCAGCTCTGAGGGTACTTAGTGACTGCGCTCCGGCTCTGCTTCTCTGTGACTCCCCTTGTAAAATGTACGGGGAATAATTCTATCCGGTTTTGAGAGCGATTTGACATCCTCATATGAAAAGCACTATGGTAATGGCAAGTATTTTCTATTTTTAGAAGGCCTCATCTCTGAAGATGTGTGGGAGTGCCAACAACAATAAAAATAGAAAAAATCTTATGAAACCCATAGCCAAGAGCCACAGAGACCAATAAATAAATCTGTAAAAAATTTGCTGTGGAAATAACATAATCTCGGCGCAACGGCTCAGACCTTCGCGTGGAGCAGCCCCAGGAGCGGTCAGTGAACTCTCCGGAATCAGCCAAGTGTTTCCAAAGTCGCTCTGAGTTTTGCAAACATTCTCCCTCTAATTTAAGCTATTGTTTTTCCAAGAGAATTTGAATGTACAACAGGGTTTTCTTAGCTAAATATAAGAGCATTGTGCACAAACAATGAAAATCTCTTTTAAAAACAGTTCTTATTCGACATGCCAAGGGTTATACAATCTGAAGCAGTGCGGGTCCTTCTGCAGGGTTTGAAAGGCTGTTCTGGAGATGTAGAGAATGAGATAAGGATCAGATTTGAAAACCTCTGGCTTGGATTCTGCATCTGACTTGAATTCTTTCAGAATTAGAGCCTAGAAGTTATGATTTTGAGGGCGGGGGAAGGAGCTTGAGAAGAGATTTAAAACTTTAGGGGAATATGCTGCTTTTTTGTGATTGCTGATGACCTTTCTCCCTGGCCCGAGATTTCTGCATGCAGTGGAAACACGCTTCGGGCACAAGCACAGGAAGCCCGGACTAGTGCATAAAAAATTTAGATTGAACCATATGAGCAAAGGAACCAGAAATCGATTGGTCTGCTTCCAAAATACAGTCTAAAACTGCTTCTGCATTTGTTTTACGCCACCAGAAGCCATCACAGCTGCCAAAAGTCAACATCTCCTCTACCACTGATCGTTCACCCCTGCCCCCACGCATCTCCTCTCGTGTGCCAGCACCAGCATCTGTACGAGCCCGTGGTAAACAGCTTTTCCAGGCTCTCCTCATAGGCCCGTGATGGGGTTTGGTGTCCTGCTCTGTGCCTTCGCAGCCCCCACTCTGGTTTTGAGGCGCATGTTGTCCATACTGGTGCTGGAGATGCTCCAAGGGTTTATGAGAGCAGCAAAATGCCACTCCCCATCTTCTCCAGTCCCTTCCCCAGAACACCCAACATTTTGCTGGCTTTTTTCGCTGCTGTTGCAACTGAGCTGATGGGTGTGAACAGCCAGTGGCAACTCTAAGGTCTCTTTCCCGAGTGCCACGTCCAAGAGCAGCATCAGTTAAGCAGAGTTTATATTCTTTTCCTCTACTTTTATCTAGACTAAAGCTCACCCGCTGACTTTAAGTGTGCTCACTCACTCTGGTGATATCCTTCTGGCTTTCCTCAGCACTGGCACAAAGTTTGGTTACCCAAAAGGCCTTTAACATTTGTTTCTGTTGTGTTGCCTGTCTTTTGGAGCAAGCCAGCAGATCCCTGTTCTTCTAGGAGTGTCTGCTTTTATAGAATAATCTCCATGATCTTACTTAACTTACCGGGCTTTTTTTCCCTGGGCTGAAACTCTTTTGGCTGCCTAGAAGCTGATAGATATATTCCCGTTTGTTTTCATAGAAGGACTATTGTGATGAGTACTTTGATATTAGCTTCTAATAGCAAATGGTAACAAAGGTTCCAACATCCTGCACTTCAGGAGGCGGCCAGTTACATACTGCTGCTGGCTAATCCCAACATGTGTGAAGTGTCCAGCTCAGTAACACATTTCAAAGTGCTCTCTTAACTGACCGCAGGATTTTGAGCATTTTCCTATTCCTCCCCTTGTTTTGCTTGTTCTTAGAAATCTTGTGTGAGATTAAAGCACCCTGGTAATGAAATTTCCTGGAAAAGATTTTTTCAGCGTTTGGATGGTTTGCGAAAATCTGGAAGCAAATTGAGAGCGGAAGATTTGAAACCCAGTCACACAGGAGCCATGTCCCAAAAGACACACACGCAATCTGGTGGCTCCCTCCCAGTAGCCCTCGAGATGTTTTCTTCCACCTCTTCATCAGCTGATTGTCATGATGGTCACAGCAATAATGTTTGGTGCTTACACAGCAACTCTGCCCGAACAGTGCTTCAGAAGGAGTTTTTTAGAGGGGAAACAGAGCCTTAGAAAATGACACATCCATAAATCTCTGAGCCTTGTGCTTATTTCCCTGGCCTGCTGTGCACCAAAGCTGGATTTTTCTAAAGCCACTTCACACTCAGCATGTCCTCTGTGATGCTGGCATGGAAACTGAGCTGCTTTGACAACCTGGCCCCCAGTGCTTTGGGAAGGGATAGCAAGCTGGAGACCCGACCTGATTTCCCATCCTCTTGTGCTAGCTCACGACCATACTCCTGGCCTCTAAACCTGCTGGCTTGAAAGGAGCTCGGCAGAAAATGTCCTTTGTGGTGGCTGCAGCCTCTGTGTAATGAGCCATCCCTGCCTTCTGCCTGTCAGGAGCGTACAGCAGACAGGAAAGCTCTGCATCCTCAGGTCTCCAGGGTCTGTGGGTGGATTAGCTTGCAGTGCCGCTCTCCATTAATATCCACAGCTCCCACGCAGCGTGAGAGAGCACACGGCTCAGAAATATGCTGCCTGCACCCGGCTTGCCTCTTGCCCCTGCTGCCTAAAGCTGCCCCTGCCCCTCCCAGAGCTCTCTGGAGAAGTTTCTCAAAGATAAATGCTCTAACTATATCTTCTGTAGTTTAACTTACATCTGGTTTATATTATTTGCAGTTTTGCTTTATCTGGGTCATTCCCTCCCCACTGCTCTTCCCTTTTTCTTCCCTCCCCATTATCCTTGATAACTGGGAGTTGATTGTAGCTAGTGTACGGTTACACACTGTCATCCCAGCAGACCTCGCAGCCGCCAGCTGTCTTAAAACTATGCTGAGTTTTCCTATAGAAGTCATTCTTTCTTCATTCCCTCTGTCTGGCTCACCCCACTGAATGATGCCGAGTCCTTCCTCAGCCTTCCCAAGTCTGTCGCCAGCCCTAAATTCACTTTTCCATGTTTGGAGAAACTGCAGTGTCCCAACCCAATGTGAACCCACATTCCAGCGGGCCATTAAGACTAACAACATGTAGAAACGAGCAGATCAAATGTATCCTGGAGGATACATATGTGAGCTGGTATTTTGGAATAACCCACAGCTGCCTGAAAACTGGGGGTGGGGAAAGATGTGGGTTTTTTCCTGAAGAGGAGTGTCCCATCAGCTTCGGCACCCTGAAGGGGCCCAAGTGCAGGACACAATAGGACAGGGAGAACAACAGAGTGTGGAGCTGCGGCTAGCTGAAAATGCAAAGAAAGTGGACAGGCAGAACGGGATTATTCAAAGCGGAATTAGAGCAGAGCACGGGGGTTACTGTATCTCGCTGAAAACGCTACTGTGATGACTGTAAAGCAGAAGAATCTCCTTTTAGCAAAGAGCCAAGGGCCAGCACATAAAACAGGCAGTGAGGAGAGTTAGAGCGGCGAGCGAGGGAGCAAGAGAGCGTGGTTGATGGAGGCACACGCTGGTGCCCGGCTGGAGGAATGTCATGGTTTCACTTGTGATTGGCTGGGGAATGGAGGAGTCAGTTTTCACGGGGGCTGATCAAAAAGTTTCCTTTTGCTTTGCGAAGCTGCTGTCTGAGCAGAGGCATCAGAAGAGGAGGCCAGCCGCTCTGACATTCCTCACTGCAATGAAATGAGCAGGCTTCTCGATCCAAGGATATACAGCCAAGAACAGGCGCCGAGAAGCTGTTTTCCTTCTTTTCTCTCCCAACTCCTCCTGGAGTTGAGCAGCTCTCCGCTCTGGCATGCGTCTCATCTCTCAGGATACTATGTCACAGTATTCCACTAACTTTCTCTTGCTCCCCATACCAGAGTATCCTGTATTGGACTGCGTGCCCAACAAAATCATCAAGCTCGTGGTCCTGGGTGGCAGCAGCGTTGGCAAGACAGGTAAGGCCACAGGTGTAGTTCCAGGCTTTTTTTGCTGTTGTATTTATGAGCTCTGTTGCAGCTCAGATAGACCCAAGGCTGTGAAAACTCTTAACTGTTGCAGATTGAACTTTTTAAGTTTCTTTTTTTTCATTTTTAAAAATGCACTGAATAATTTGAGGTGGATTTGCTGTAGCTCTGTGTGAGCAGCCAGTGGGAGGTGGCAGATAAGAAGAAATTATTCTACCTGCGCTTGTGCAAATTATTTAACCGTGTCTAGATTTCCACATCCCAAAAATGGGACTAGTGGCTTTTATTCTCCTGTTGTAAGTGTTTTGTACTCAGCATACAAGATGTGTCTTCCTGTGTTATTCTCCACAGGAGAGAAGAAGAGAGGGTAAAGCGAGCGCTATTGCTTTTGAATAGGTGGTTCATGATTTCAGGGTTCATTAAGGCCAGATCTGTTTCACTACATCTGGGTTCCACAGGAATCAGTAAAATGTTGGGTTGTTTTGGATGTGAGGCAGCCACATTGTCATATTATTTTTAAGTGGTTTGTTAACAAAAGCTGCACAGTCGATTTCATTTAAGAGGTGACCCAGTATCCCTGTGAGAAAAATGATTATTTAAAATGAAATCTGTGATAGAGTTGTTTGCAAAACAAACCCTTTTATTCAGCTAACTAAGTGGCTTTGCAAATGCTCATGAATCTGCTGAGATGAAAGCACTGCAGGAACGGAAGTTACTGTTACCACGATGGGATTTTAAGTGTTATAAAGTGATCAAGAACCAGGAGCATGTTCTAATCCACCAGTGTAAGAAAGCACCAGAGGTGAGGGTGACTAAAGCCCAGGGCGCTGCAGCCTGGGCCATGCGTGCAGAGCACATGCCGTTTGTTTGCTGGGTGTGATTAGATAGCACTAACGGGCTTCATGAGGAGGACTAAGGATTTTTAAGGCTAGGAAGAACCAGCACATGCATCAGCCTCACTTATATGACACAGGGGTCTTAAGCATGGTGTTGGGATTAATTTCAGTTTATTGGCTGGTTACTCTTTTTCTAAACTATTTCAAACCAAAGGTCAGCTGGTTATACCTGCCATCTCAACAAAGAATCCTCCGCATCCACACTGAGTCCAGAGGTAATTCCCAATACAAGCTGCGAAAAACTCTGCGCTCGATATCACAGCCTGGACCCAGATCTTTTTCTGTGAGCGTTGAGAGAAGCATTTGCAGAACAATATGTGAGCGATTAAAGATTGACTTGGTTTCATATTGTACCAACCCTTCCAGTAAGATATTACATGTGTTCTGCAAAGATTGATGGTGGTTCACATTAAAGACCCATATTTTTCTCATTGTTTTACAGCCCTGGTTGTGCGCTTTCTCACAAAGAGATTTATTGGAGACTATGAAGCCAATACTGGTGAGTCTGCTCTCTGCTGCAGTACTGCAGAGAGCATGGAAAAAAAATTTACTCGATTTTGTGACTGCTGCATGTTACAGGAAAGCCAAGCAGTGTCAGATGTCCATAAGGTGCATATTTTCAGTTAATAGCCTCAAGCTATGAAAGCAATAAATGAAAGGCTCATTATTTATGATCCTTTTAGCTGTTTTTTTCCCAACTTGATGGAAAAGGATCAGAGTAAAAGGTTTGCTTGGGGACATACCTATACTAAAATGCAGACTCAAGGAACAACTTGCATAGCGACTAAACCGCGGAAACCCAGCGCTGCTCTCTGCAACCCCAGGGAAGCCAGAGGAATTCCAAAGTGCGTAAAAGGCAGCTCAGAACTTTCTCTGCATGCTCCCTTTTTCCAGTGGCTCTTATGAGAAGGGAGACTTCCAGATGAAAGTCTTCTTTCCACAGGATAAGCAAAGTGACCATGCAGACTGCTTCTGCTGCATTTCTTGTTTAATCCTGACACCTCAGAGGATGTGTTCATGTGAACTGTGCCATTCACAGCCTCAGTTCCAAGAAAGTGCCGACTGTATTGGCCAGTGTTGTAGGAAGGACCTACATACACCATGCTCACACCTACCAGCACATCCACCATAAAGGCCATCCCCCAGTTTTGGGGTGAAGGAGGACAAGATTCAAAGCAGTGATTGCTTCAGTTCAGAGGTGCATGCTGAATTTGGAACAATGAGTTAGGAAAGGAGATGGCACTACAAGACACCTTTGATCTCTGCTTGTCTGCTGAAATACAATCTGAGAGTGCCTCCCTCTCACTGACCCTAAGTAACCTTGATGCTTGGCTGCACTATTTCTCTTTCTTTTCCTTCCTCTCTTCAATGGGAGACTGTACCTCCAGTCAGACTCCTGAGCTTTGCAGCACATTGCTGCCAGCGACGTCGCGGAGAACCACATGCTTTCCTCATTAAGCTCCAGCCTAACAGCCAGGCTGCAGAAGAAACAAATATGCCAGAAATAAGAAACAGGTGGCAGGGGATGTGTGATCGTTCAGCCATGCTTCTCCCTCAGCCAGATGTAAGGCAGAGCACGCTCAGTGTCTGGAAGTACCTGCTCTTTTTTTCTGCAGTGCATTACAGAGTAGGAATAATATGTTATCTGGTTCAGGGGTGCAGTATCTTCCCATAGAACAGGACCATCATTTCAGCTTCAAATCTGAACTGTTTAAAAAAAAAAAAAATCCCAGAAGGGTTAGATCACCTCACAGATTAAAACATAACATGATAATGTTGGATTCAGGTGCAGCAAACTTTGTGTGTCCAAAGCACAGCACTGTAGCGGCTACTAGGAAGAAAATTAACTCTATCCCTGCTGAAACCAGGACACTTTGTCGTATGAAATTCCCTTATATTGTAAATGTTTCGATGAGCTCAGGCTCTTTTCCACTGAAATAAAATCACCTGTTTCCTCAAACCAAAGCTGATTTTCAGAAGTGATGGCATTATTGTCACTAACTGACCTGCCCAAGCACTTGAATTATTCCTGGCTCTCCAGTAGGTGGGATTTCTCTCTGTCTGAGCTGAAGCACATTACTTTAGATGCAGCAGTGACAGTTGTGTTTGGACGAGACCGAAAGGCTGCACACAGCAGCTGTGGGTGTAGCATTTCTTCACATATCCATGTGACTTGTATTAAGTTCTAAAGAAAAATGATGATGGCATCAATCTCTGTCCTTATCACAACCACGGATTGGTCATAAGATCAAAACTTCAGTTTTCATTGTCACTGAACCCACACTGCAGTAAAGTTCAAGCCCAGGATAGTGATGGTTTTAGGAGAGCTGGAGCAGCCCTAGATTGTTTGAACTGGCAGTTGGTCATTCAGATTAACCAGAAGTCAAAGTGTCCATTCTGTGGGGTTTCCAGCCAAACTCTGACTGCTGAGGTCATGCAAATCCCAAAGAGCATCTGGGTGATTTGTTTATGGACACTGACTCTGTGTCCAAAACTCAAATATTTTCCTTTTTTAAAAACTTTCAGAAAAGTGCAACAGGAAACACTGTAAAAGGAGCTCACTCCTTTTACAGACAATACCTGGAGATCTTGCTTTGAGGTTAAAAATACATGCAGCCCACATTTTAAAAAGTGAATATATCAGCAGTTCCATTTTGCCTTTCCGTACTCTCTGCCTGTGTTACAGTCACTGACGCTGATGATCTTACTTTCCTCCAGGTGCTCTGTATTCAAGGAAGTTCACCATAGACGGGGAACAGATCTCTCTGCAAGTGCAGGATACTCCCTTTGTTTCCCTGGAGGTAAAACATCTCTCAGTGCACTGGTACTTTACAACACAGTTATTGTCTCTTGTTTGTTGTAAGCAATTCCACTTAGCAGCAGAAAAATACCTGGGCTCAAACCCAGATGAAGACAAATGGGGGCACCTTAAGCCTCACCAAAATGAGCCCTTGAAGAGGCTAAATCAGGCTCCTCTATTAGTAAGTCAAAATTAACCCAAATCTCTTTCAAAAACATGAGTGCATCCCCGGCCTAAGTAGGAGTAAAATCATAATCTGGCTCGCTCCTGCCAGCTCCTTGATTGTTTTAGTTCCTGTCAAATGATTTCTGGCTTTGCATGCCAGAAAACTCACCGGCCTCGAGGCCCAGCTGGCTCCGCTTCGACCTTTCTCCACACCCGGAATCTCCCCTCTCTAGAAGGGTGTTTCTCTCCAAGGGGACAGGCCTCACAGCAGCTGTCATTTCCAACCAGGTGCTTTCCAGTGGTTCCCTTTTATTTTATTCATTCCTTATTTTTAAGGTGTTAGCATTTATCTACACCCCTCTGTCTATCGTGGTTTAGATACTCTAGATTTACTATTTGATTAGGAGTCTGTTTCTAGAGATACTTTTCCAAGCAGCATCTAAGATCAAGATGCCTTTTTTTCTTTTTGAAGATCTGCTTCATATGCAGAACAAGAGAATGAAAATAGTGTCAAAGCAGCAGGAGATGTAACTAAATCGCCTTTCAGGCAAGTCCTGGACAGCTTTATACACCTTGTTTTGTCTGCACAGACCCGTGTGTGCACGGCGTTTGTTTCTGTGCTGCAGAACTGCTCCACCCGAGTGTACAGCACAAGGGGAAGCAACACTCTCACAGCCTGAGTTTCCATTTCTGTTTTCTCTGAGGACTGGAAGCAGATTTAAGTGGAAGGCTCTGACCAAGTTCCACACGCTCTGCTCCTGCTGAGGATGCCCGGAGCAGAGCTGAGGACCCCCTCATTTGCTCTGGACACCAAAAAGCAATCAAAAGCTGCTGTGGAAGTCCTCCAGATATTCAAGTGGGACAGAGCGGTACAAAGGCCCTATGCCAGCTTGCTGAGGGAGGACCTGCAAAGAGAAGCTGTGGGAGGTGATTAGGCACAATTGGGACTGCTTGATAAACACTTAACAAAGGGAATCCCCTCTCTGCTCTCTCCCACGGAGAAAGGAGGGAGTGAAAGAATTTAATTCCCTCTTTTACACCAGATATATGTTTATTTTCTGATTTCTCAGTTTTAATTAAAAGTGTGCCCCATAGTTCTGTGACTGTAGCCAGAGCGCCACAAAATTTTGTGATGCCACCAGCTGAGGTCTCTTAGTCAGAAACTGTTGTAATTTGTTAGGAGGGAGTTTCATTATCTTTGTGCCAGTCAAAGGTCTGCACTGTCTCAACAGTTCCCACAGCACACTTATCTTAGCCTGTATCTCTGTTTGCATCAGAGGATGTATCTGAAATAATTTGAAGGGACTGTTCCTGAAGAGGACTTGTTAAGACTGCGAATAGGTTGGATTTTCTGTTAAAATCCTTAAGGAAGAGAGTTTCTTGCACTCTGCAGGCTGAGCACAGTGTTTGGGGAGGAAGCCCTGCAGCATCACTCCGGATTCTCACCTGCCGGAAATGTTCATGTTTAAGAGAGAAACAGAAGCCAGGGATAACTGGTTTTGTTAGGTGATTCATTGCTGCTTGGTCTGTACTCTGTGGGTTTCAAAATTCATTCTGGAGCAGAGATTTCCATTTAAAAAGTAGCCCATTAGCCTTTGATTTCCCTGAATAAAGCATTCCGACGGGGATTATCCATCCACCTCACTCCGGGGTGGGCCTAGCTGGAGTAACTGTGAAATTCTGCTCATTAGGGCTCGCTGAACTTACACCTTCTACAAAAACACTTTCAAACACTTGCCAGAGCAATTAGTTTTTGCCCCTACTCCGTGAAAGGAGTCTGCTGGTGAAAAGAGGCGAGCAGGACATGAAGGGTGGATAATTATCTCCAGATTGGGTACAAGCCAGACACCACCAGTGCAAATTGCCCTTCTTCCCACAGTCTGCCCTGCCCTGCCTGGAGTTCACACTCATTAACCTTGTAAACAGGGCTGCTAGCCAGGCTCCCGCTTCATTCCATGTGCAGCTCTGTTGGGTTTTGGGGATGAGGGGTTTGGGTACAGAGCAGGGGGATAAGAGCATCTGTTAAACACTTTCACTGCTAACAGGTTTAGGGTTTGCTGACAAGGGCAAAGAACTGGTCAGTATGATGAGCCAGTGGCGATATCTCTGAGCCATACTGAAATATTTACAGGAGGCTGTCAGTTAGCAGAACTCCTCTTAAAAGTCGTAAGCCATATTTATAGTCTAAGCCTTCAGAAATTCTGCTTCCGCCTTCTGACAGAAGAGCCCTGTTGGTAGTGCTTTTTGCTGTCTGATCTGCCATAAATAACTGATCAGGTTTACTCATTCTTTCCCACCTCTGCTGCCTGAAGTTAGGCTTTAGAATTCATATTTAGGTGTCTAAATAAAAGTAATCTCTTTTGGGAGACTGCTGAGCACACGCAAATTCTGTTAAGATGAATGTGAATGGCAGATACATATTCTATAGATAATGGAACATTTGTTCTAATGGTCTTACTGAAGTTTATGAAGATTTCTTGATTAGAATTTAGTGATAGTTAAAGTTTTTTGAGCTCTGTATTCATGATATTGAACTCCCCTGAAATACATAAAAACCTCTAATTCCTACCAACTTCATCAAAAGCTGTATGCTGAATATGCTTAGTGCCTTGTTGGATATGAAAGATATAACAAAGTTCCAGAAAACCTGTCGTATTGACAGGAATGTCAGTTCTTACAGCCCGAGCGCACTGGCAATAGCTGCAGCAGGGATCTCCCTATCTGATTGGGTTACATGGATAACACAGAGTAGAGGATTAGCTGAAAATAGCTTCATCTTGAAAAGTGAGCTGATCTCTTTTCAAGCCCCACTGTATTGTATTCAGTTTTATATTCCCAGGGCTGAAGATTGTTATGGCTGGAGTGGTGATGAACTGACTAGCAAAGCAATAATATAAACCCACTGCTGTTCCACAAACGAGCAATGAGATTTCACCTCATTTTCAGCTCCAGTAATTGGTTATTTGTAACAAATTGCTTTTTCGAAGGAACTTTGCCTTGGATTATCTGGAGACCTACACAGCAGAAAAAGCCCGTCAGGCTTCACCAAACAGAGTTAGTGAGAAATCCTGTCCAAGGAGACATTGAACACAGAATTGGAAACAGCCCTAAAAAACCTCCTTGGGGACAACCATTCACTTGCAGTTGTGTGACCAGCCTGATGAATTTTATAATGCTCTCACCATGCCCATCACAATTTTCTCCACGATAAAAGCGCGGGTTGCTGTCACACTGGTTTAGTAAAATAGAATACAGAACAAACATTTAAATACCAGTATTTTGGCTGTTCTCTTATTTTCCACCCATTTGCTGTGACCCCTCTCCACATTACTGCTGACCTGTAATACGTTACAGACACGGTGGACGTTTCTCCTCTCCCCGGTACATTCCCCAGCAGTCAGAGAGTTTCTGCCTGTGCATTGAGAAACAGCCACACATTCAAACAAAGCTCTCAGGAGCTTACAGTGCTGTATGCTCTTGTCTGCTCCCTGTCCTCGGTTTCCTCATCTCCCATCTCTTGGTTTTGTTGGCAGGATGACACTGACAGCATATGCTGCCAAGAGCAGATCAACCGCTCAATCTACTGGGCAGATGGCTTCGTCTTTGTTTACTCCATCACAGACTATGAGAGCTACCGAGTCATCCGTCCCCTCCACCAGCACATCCGCAAGATTCACCCGAACGCCAACATTCCCCTGCTGCTGATGGCGAACAAAGGAGACCTCCTGCGAGCCAGGCAGGTGTCCTCCAAAGAAGGACTCCAGCTGGCCAGTGAACTGGGAGGTACTTACTATGAAGTCTCAGCCCGGGAGAACTGTGAGGGAGTTCATGAAGCCTTCCAGCAGCTCTGCCAGGAGGTCAGCAGGATGATTGGGAGCTGCAATGGAGAGAAACGAAGGGGCCTCCACCTCGTCCGACCCAAGTCGCCAAATATGCAGGACTTAAAGAGACGTTTGAAGCAGGCTCTGACTTCCAAAGGGAAATCGGCCACTACGCTTTGACGCAGCCGACAGAAATTGTTTTCCACAGCCCTGAAAAAGAGGCAAGAAAAGATGCTGGCAATAAGGGGCATGGCTGAAATTCAACAGTCAGGCTGTGTGAGAGGCTCTTTCATTTTGTCTTTACACCTTCCTTAAGAAATCCTGTGTTCATTCAGCAAAGGAACTAACAGAACTTGCTCTTTGGGGCAAGAATTTAGAAACTGTGATTAAAAAAATAGGTTATCTCAAATTACTTCCTTTTTGAAAGGGACACCATCAAATATTCTAGGCTTAAAATGTGGATTTGATTAATAAAAATAATTAAATCTTACTTTTAAGAGAAGTGACTTCTCTTAGGGATGGTTGTATTCCCCAAAACAGGCAATAAGCTCCAGCAAGACACGAGGAGAGCGATGTGGGCTGATGTCACAAGACTGGAAAGTAAAGGCAAAGAGTAAATGAAGAGCATAAATAGTGAAAAATAGTAATTGAAAGCTTTGTGTTCTTAGCAACTAGGGGAGAGATTTGTTCCTACAGAAGCTTTAGCCTTACAGCGGCTCTTTAAAGGGAGATTAAAAAAAAAAAATCACTATTTTTTCAGATTATTTTTCTTTAAACATATATTGCCTCTTTCTGAAAGTGATTGTAAGGGAAAAATACATACTTGTAACAGCATTTTGTAGTCAGTTTCTCAATGGGATACTTCTTGGTTTTCTGTAGGTTTCCTACATGGCAATGAGAGAGGGACGAATAGAGCGGCGTGGTTTAAAACCTGCCAAAAAATGGACTGTATTAATGAAGAGCAAAGAGCTGATCTAAAACTTTAACTTTGTTTTCCAGACTAGTTAGATTTCAAGATCCAGATGCTGTTTTAAAGAAACAAGGCCTTCACAGAGAGTATATTTAATTCATCAGATTTTTTTTTTTCTTTTTAAAGAAGAAAGGGTTTTACGATGCCTGAAATTTCTGGCTTTGGGAATTCATCGTTTTGTTATTTGCCTTAAGACCAACCAGACTTGACTCAATACCTCACAAAGCATCCAAAGCACCAGCCTATCACTACGTATCTCACTGCTTTCTGTCTCAGCACGTACCAAGGGATTTGAAGCTGCGTACTGGCCCGTGTTACGGTAGCAATAACGACCACATGAAGCATCCATCATCCTGTTCTCAACAAAGGTGGAAAGAAACTGGGCTGGACCATGTAAAAGTCATGATGCAAAAATCTTTTCTGTGAACAGACCATACGAGTAATTCACAGGACCTCGAAATGAAGTACAGCTCGATGATTTACACTCAGGAACACAGGAGGGAAAGCCCGAGTTCGATGGATACAGGAAAACACTCCCAGCTGCAGTTGCAGCTGGCAAGACTGAGCTAAATCAACATTTTATTCATTATGAGCAGCACAAATGCAAAGTGAGTCTGATGGGTATTTATATAGCTCAGGGCTTGAAGATGTATTTGATATTTTTCTTGTCCCTGTATTAGACAACTCTGGCCATGTCTTTCCTTGTCACCTGGATTAGCTCTATCTACAGCTCACTTTCTGTTTTATTTATTGTTTTCCACAGCTGCTCATCTGAGAATGTCTTGTGTTCTCATTAATTTAAAATTCTTTTATTCACACAAAAGAACTGTGCCTTTTTTTTTTTTTTTTTTTAATTTAGTTTCAGTTGGTAGTAGGAGAGGAAAAGGAAAGTTAGATCATCCAAACACTATCGGAGCATTTCTACTTTAGCTTATTGTTAATTAACAAGGTGGTGTTTGAGCAGTGTCATTAGTCATTGCAGGTGCTGTGGTGTGGCGTTTAATAGCACAGAATTTCAGTATTGGAAATTACTAATAGCATGGCTCAAATATCGATTCTAAAGATCCAGTGACATGAAACAGAGCAAACGGTTTGTGAGTGACACACAACCTGAAAATGGTTTACACTGGAAAAACCATTACCAGTTTGGAAGAGCAAGTAAGTATTTTGCCATCCCAGTACTGTATAACAAGGGCTACATTTGCTGAAGACAATTTGCTGATATTTGTTTTCATAAGAGCCAAAGAGAATTAGGTGTGCTGGCTTGTTAAATTTGTAACTTCCTCTTTCAGCTCTAATCCCTCCTCATTTGGGAAGAAAGTTCAACAAATTTCAAACCTGTCAATGTTTTATTTTCAATAGTGATTAATAAAAACATGCAAGGTCTTTCCTGAGTAGTGTATGAAACAGCTCCTTCACGTCTCATGTCTTTAAGTGTTCCTTGTTTCCACTAGACTAAAATACTTCTTTTCCTCCTTCTTATAACCGAATACACCCTGTTTTGGAAGTGTACACAAGTATTCCTACATTTTCATCCCTGCATACGTAAATATTCCCACATTCCTGCGGCACTGGTGGGGAAAAAAAAGTCTAGCAAAGGTCAAAAAATATTGAAACATTTAAAGTTTCTCCTAAATACTAACATGTGGCAGACAATTCTTCTGCTACAGAAACTTGAGTGTATTATTTCCTTTGTTCATTGACCAGCAATACCAATCCTGTAAGAGCTTTGATACTGGTTTTAAGCTAGGACATACCATCTAGGGAGACAGTAGCTCAGTGGGTTTATTAGCAGTGCAGTACCTCAGCACCAGGACACACCACTGGGCCGCTGAAGCTAAGCGAGGCTGAGGAAGGGGAACGGCCACATGAAAAGCAGGGAGGAGAGAACGCTATAGAATTAAGGGCCTAAAAATAATCATGTAAAATATCAAAGATTAGTCATGTAGAACCTGATCCTGAATTAGAATCTTCAAGCTGCCAGGGACAAACATGTATTCTACTGAAGGTTTAAAATTAAGCCTCTAGAGAGCGGGTACTTGACATAGAGTCCAGAAAGGAAAGGAAAAATTGATCTGAGAGTGTTTGTGGTTTTTTAATATCTCTTCTAGGTTATATTGGTAAGCCCTGGTTAACTCCATGGGAAGGAAGAGCAACGGCAACGAGCTGTAGAATTCGCTTTTTTCCCCCCCATCCCTCTTCCTTCTCCTGAGCAGTTGAAATCTTGTGCACCATCTGGTTTTCAAGATGGTTTACAGCTGGGTTTACTGGGCACAAAGCAGTTGAATGATTTGCCCCAAGGTTACACAGCTGAGCAAGTACTTGAGCGGAACTCAAAAACTGTGTCCTTTGTAATTAATTCCTGACTCTTTACAATAACTACCCGACCATAGCACCTCCCTCAAGGTATGCGCAAAGCACAGCGAGCTGTACTGCACAAGAATGTAATTAGAAGTTGGGAAAAGTTACTTAAATTACAAGCTCTGTTAGGAACTGAGCAAAGCATTACTGACATGCTGTCACTGGGCACAGTTATAGTGACACCAAGACTGGCTTAGGAGTTACTGAAGATATTTGTAAAGGGTTATTTTCTGCAGAATTTCTGTCAGCCGCGTTTCTCACACGTTTCCAGTGGTTCCCCATGGAAATACAGCGTGACCTGGGAGATGGAAAATCAGGCTCCATTTTTAACTTCTCCTGTGACTTGCTTGATGATCTTGTTCAGGTCTCTTCATCAAAGTTACTGTGTCTGAAAGTAAGAGGAAGGATTTGACGTGGTTTTGACATATACTTCAGCATCCAGAGGAGACAATCGCCAGCGAGAAGGAAAGGAATTGCCTGCATTTCCACTTGGATGGCTTAAATCCTCACGTCAGAATTCAGAGCTTGGTTCTGGATTCCGTACACTCAGAGTTGTTTGGATCCCACATTTACACTTGAAACAGGGACAAAAGAGAAAATTCAGATCTTGTTCGCAGGGAACAGCTCAGACAGAACTAGGTGTGGCTACTCACAGGATTTATGTCAGGTGTAGAAACGAAGAGGAAAAAGTAACTTTCTGAGACATCGGAAGAAACTTAGTCCGTACCAGAGAACAGTTGTCTAACTGTTTTAGGAGGCAAAGCGGAAGGCCGCCAGCTTATTGTTCCTGCTGGGCTTCCCTCTGCCCCCTGGCAAGCTAGAGGACTTTGGGTCAAAGTCCTGCTGACTCCCGTAGATCCGCAGCTACGTTTGCAAAGCCAGCACATGACCCTGAAGCAGCAGAACATGACATATTTGCTAGTATTTAGTTGTTTGTGTATTTTCAGAGTTCAAATGAGCTCTCTCAGTCTCCTTTGGGGCTTGCACAGGAAACCCATGCAATTTAAAGTTAAAAAAGATCTCCAGTTTCACTCTAAAAACTTCAACAGCAGGGGCAATGGTGCTAGAAAAGAGGATCCAATCTATCACCTCCAGAGACAAAGCAAGACTGACAATCTTTCACCCCTGTTCTCACTGGCTCTGCCCTTCCTTGTCCCTCTCCGTTCATTCCTTTGTTCTCGTTTAATTTAGCAAGCAAAGGCCTCTGCAATTGTTCCTCCTTAGGCTTAAAATATAATTTTTTTGCTGGTTAGTTTAAAATTTATTTCCAAATCTTTTAACTCCAAACACGGTTTATAGCCAAAGAGGACTGTCTACTTAGCCATTGACCTTGTTTACCTAAAGCATTTTAAAGAGCATCTAAATGAAGTCAGGACAACTCTGTATTTAGACAACCCTTTGAATTCATGCCATTTCTCCCCGAGTGCTCTCCCTGGCCTTAGCCCAATATTTCCTTCCCTTGTTCTGTGCTTACAGCATGGTGCTCATTTGCGTTGCATAGTCATTGCTCATTTAAACCTGTTTGGTTCTTGTAAAGTTTTGCTGCTCTTCTCTGCAATCTCTTTGGTCTCATCAAGCACGTTCTCTTCTCGAAGCAGCTGTGCAAGTGCTAGATGAGCTCAGAGCAGCTGGTGATTTTCTGCTCTGACAGATTTTTGCCCATTATTGAAGATGTTGTAATAAACAGGAGCATGAAGAGCAATGCAGCAAGCCCAGTTCTAGTCCCACTTCATCAGTTGGCCCCCTTTGGTGACAATAATTTTATCCATCACAAACGGGAAAAAGTTTATCCTTAATGATAGTGTTTCAGCACAGGCTCCTCCAGATGGAAAAAACCCTAAATATGAAGCCGAGAGATGTGTCGGTAGGCTCTGTAAAGCCCAGGAGCCAATTCGTTCAGGAGCGGTCATACCAGTCCTCTTTTCTTTAGAAGCTACATTTTTAACATTTTCCTTTTTATCCACATGGGTTTCAAGACACAGCCTCTGGATCTCGTCACACAGACACTTACTGTCTCCTCTGTAGCAGGTCAAGGGGAAGCTGCACGTTTTCTAAATGCGCTGGGTGAAAGCATGCGTGCCTTGTGCTGTGATTATGGAGACCGTTCCTGAGGATAATGTTTTCCTTCTTTCTGGAGAATAACGCAGAACACTGACAAGCAGTAACTGGTCATTTTGGAAAGACATTAGTTTTGTTTGCTGAATCTGGAGACACACTGTGCCTTCTCTGCTGGCTAGAGAGCTCACCAGATAAGCAAGGGTTGGGCTTTGTCTGATGTAGCCTTTGAACTCTCACAAATAGAGTTGAATTTTGTCACTTTTTGACTGCAATCCAGGTTTCCAGATGCTTGCAAGAGCAACCACTCTTCACAGTGTTCTGCATTGTATTTCACTTCAAAACTCTCAGTATTTTCCTATGTGTGATGAAAAAGCAATACAACTTTGGAATATCATGCTGAAGCACAACGGCCCATTCTCTTGCCTCCCTATTTTTCATTAAGATCACGGGTGTCTGAGCTAGTTTTACGTTTGTTGGGGACTAGAACTCGTACTCATGCTCTATAAGACGAAGAAGACTCTTCAACTCACAGAACAAGGTATAGCGTCGTACACCTCAGCAGTTCTGTGACTGTCAGTAAAGCGCAATGAAAGGAAGGCATAAAATCTTTACATTACGCTGCTACATGCCTTTGGTTATCAGTACGAGAGACTGACTCTCCCTCAAGTACTGGGAAAGGTAACAGGCTGGTGGCAGTGCTGAATATAGAGAAAGCAATGGTGGCAGTTCTGGCTCAAGTCTGTGCTCTGATCCTTCTGTTTAGGGATGGTGGGGAAGGTCAACATTGGTGAGAAGAAACTCCCAAGTGCACAAAAAGGGGGTACTGGGAAACCATGGGTTCTCTGAGGCAGAACCAGAGTGACGTTTCTATGAACGACACACTTGGACATGCTTTGTTGAGATGGAAAACCAGCATCCAGGACTTGGAGAGCCATTAATTACATTTCCCATCTACATCCTTTCAGATCAGTGGTGAAAACTCCACATCTTCATGACATTCCAGGTTACATTGTGCCTGTGCCAAAGTCACTTCTGCTAAAGGACTACAGTAGTGTTGCTGGTCTCAGTGTAGATATGGGTCCAGCTCCAGCAATGAACAGAGGGTTTGAGTTGCCTTTCTTGTCCACCCTTTTAACTGCCAAGACCACCTATGAAGTGCAGAGTCTAAGAGCTAGGTCCAAATACCAAATATATCTGACTAGTGTTCACCAGTCTGTGCTGGGGAGCAGGAACTGGCTCTCAGGAGAGCCATAAGCAGCCAAAAGAGCAGCTTTTAAAACTCAGAATACATATTTGTGTCAGGACTGTGAAATTATATGTTTTAGATGTAGGTGCTATTCTGCCAGCATTATTTATCAAGCAGCTTTAAAGAAAGCAAGACGTTTTGGTTCTATATCCTGAGTGCTAATCATTGAGATTCCTCTTTTTTGCATTTTTTTATTTTTGCTGTTTGCATTTACGAACCTTGCACCGGGGAGTGGAGTGAAACAAATGGAGTGCAAGGTTCATCTCTTTGTATGTTTGGCAATGCACGTTTTCCCCACACTGCAAATATGTCTCAACACTAGAAGAACTGAGAATCACCAACAGGGCTGAGCGAACATATTCAGTTTGCAAAGCCCAGACCCCCCTCAATCCCTGTGCTGTTGCTACTGGTCAGAGCCACTGGTAAGACAGTATACATCTAAAAAGCATCAGTGCTCACCACCTATTCACACATGGTTTGCAAGGAGCTTTAAAACCAAAGCTTCACAGGATGAGGGGAGAAGGCTGTCAAAGGGTTAAATGTTTCCTGCCTTTAGTCTAAAATCACGTAATGTGGAATGAATGTTTCAGCTCAAACTGTTTCCTCACCCTGACAGTTTCATGGTGTGAGGTCAAAGTGTGGGAGAGATGGGGAGAAACGAGGGGGAGCGTGGAGCGGTGAGCTAGTAAACCCAGAGAGACACGCAGGCACCCACAGAAAGAAAAAGGATGGTTTCTCCAGCAGCTCCAGCCCAGCTGGAGGGGCTGTGGTGGAGCCATGGAGAAGGGTGTATGACTTTAAGGACTTCCTGCTCTGGGCTGCCGCTGCTTCTCCCCTGTGTGCGTGCTTCTGCTCTGGGCACAGTTCCCACGCTACATTGCAAAACGCGCCTTGAGTTTCTCACAGTATCTCTGCCCAGACCCAAACTGCAGCTTCGGTCCTTCCTGCACCCTGCAAATTCAGGAGGTGGGACTCCTTTGGGGCTACTGCTTGCTATATTTATTTTTCCTGCCTGTGTGGAACTTTTCCTGTGCTACCAGATTTGTTTCGTACACCAAAGGGCTCCACCCAGTGTGGCAAACTTCAATTTCAAAGCTCAGCAGATTTCAAATGAATTGGATTTTTCAGACCAACCTGATCTCAGATCACTTCTGACATGAAGAAAGGCTGGCCCGGTTTGATTCCATTTGCAGGCCTTCCTACAAGGACAAAGTAATCACTCATGACTACCACCATGCCAGGATGCAAGATCTGCGCATCCCCGGTTTGTCTGTCTCCCTTACAGTTTTCACCTCCTCTGCCGTGGGCAAGGACACCATGTGCTCCTTCGGTGGGCTGATGTTTTTGATGGGGTGTTGTGTGGGTGTCAGAGCTGCCGGTGACAGGCACTTCATGGTCATCTCCCCCACAGGTCACCTCTGCAGCCCCTGGCATGTACTAACTGGGGAGTCACACGTCAGTGCAGCTATAATTTATGGCAAATAGACTCCTCTCAAGGAGCAAAGCAAAGGACACCCCCCTCCAAATGATGGCAGTAACACAAAGAGATTGGGTAGATCAGCTGCTGCTGAGAATAGTAAATTCTGCATCTTCCCACCAAATGATAACAAATGTCTGAAGGGAATCAGCTGACAAATCCTCTTGCTCAACACCACTCCCAAGCTGCATGAAAAAACCAAACTCCTTTAATGGCAGGAAATCCTTAGGCGTTTGTCACCAGGATTCAGAAAGATTTAAGCAACAGAGCTGCTAACAGTAGATTTTGGAGTGTTGAATGATACAGCCAGGAAAGCTGGTCAGTCAGCGTTTCTGTGGGCTGAGAGGTCCAAATCCTGTTTTAAGGCTGGTGGGCAACCTTGGGTTCTAATGCTTTCAGGATAGAGGTGCAGGCTCCTCCAGGAGAATGACTCTAGAACTCTTTTTAGGAGTTCTACAGGAAAACAATTGCTTATGATTTAGGAAAAGGTCAAACTTCAGCCCACAGCTCTAAACATTTTATTTCTAAAACAGGCCACATGGAAATTCCCTCAGTCAGACCTACCAGTTTCAGCCTTCAAACCGAACGGAAAGATCCTAATTTAAGGCTCTCTTTTAATGCTACGATGTGTATTTTGGAACGTCCTCTGTGGGACACTACCAGTGCCTCTAGTCCCATACCTTCACCCTCCCCGTCTCTCGGGCGTGTCTTCCTGCTAGAACAAGACATAGAATAACCTAAAGGACGAGGGACCCTGCAGGGTGCTGCTCAGGTTGTCCCACCCCTATGCTTCAGCTCCGATAACATTAAAATGACACTTCCTTCCTTTGTGAAGAGCTTGGAGATCTATCGATTAAAGCTCCTGTGTGTAAGCCAGGTGTCACACTGTTTTCAATATTCCATTGCTGCTCCCTTGGGTGGAGAAGAGCTGATGGTTCATTATTTATAGAGCGGGAAGTGGGGATTAAACTTTGCTCTCTAATTACAAACAAAATCTACAAGAGCTTGGTGGCTTTTGCGTAAACCTGGGAAAGAACCAATGTTTCTACAGAAAGCAAATCCCAGAAGTAGAAACTCGCAGGGAGCTGAATTAAACCAAGGTCAGGCTTGGCAGCCTGCCTCCTCTTCACCTTGTGAATATTCTCCACGGGACAGATCTGGAACGGAGCTGTTTTGACACAGGGTTTCCTGTTGCAAATGCTCTGTGCAGGCTCCGCATCAGACAGCTGGGATTTTTTTTTATATGTGCCTAAGCCACATTTTCAAGTGGTGTAAATTGCCATAACATCATGAGAGTCTTGTGGATGAAAAGAAACCCAGCTGTCAGTTTTTATTAGGTGAGGATTCAACCCGGCCTAAAAATTACCCACAGCAAAACCCATTTCTGAGGCTAGGAAGGTAGTTTCACGTATGCAGACAAAGCAGGGCAGCCATCTCTTCAAAGCCCACGTCACTTCTGCAATTGCAGAGAGAGCTTGGCGGCAGAGGAAGCCTTTGTGTCTACTGGTTGACTCCATTAAGTCACACGGAAAAAGTTTTGAGAGTTGTGTAAACAATAGCTCTGCATGTTTAGTGGCCTCTGATGTGCTTTGAACTCCTCATGCATATTTTGCATTCACTTTCCAGGAATAGCCCAGTGAGATTCATCCTGGCACAAGAGTTCCTAGCGACTGGGATCGATGTCTTTGGGGCATCTGTTACCCTGTTGTGCAAAATCAGACAACTACGATGCATGTGGGAGTCCTGATCCACCTACGAGGTCTACCCACCAGTGGGCTACTGGACTATCGTAACCCAAATATGATATTACCGCAACACCCAAAGATGCTATTTATAGATGCACTGGTACCTTCTAGTATGGTACAGAAGGTCATGAGCTACTACTGGCCATGCTGGTACATGCAGACAGGGCAGTGATTGCCTCCGCAGCAACGTCGGACCTAGCCCAGAAAGCAGCACAGCTCTGTTAGACAAAGCTGCATTTGAGCTAATAATCTCTGCTTAATGGCAAAAATGTAGCACTGTGCTAACGCAGCCCCACAGCTTCCAGTTTTGGAGCTGGGTTGGTCGGCATTAACTGAGGACTCGCTGCCCCACACGCTATTGTGTGATGTGGACATGCCCTTGGTTATACAGCTGGGTATTTGTTCTGGAAAGGCTCGTACGCTCACCCACCCGGCACAGAAACAATGCACTGTGCTTTTTTTCTAAGCGGTCATAATTAACAAAGCACAACCCATGCGATCATACAGCACTGCTCGACAGCACTGGAGAAATACATGGAAAAAGAATTACCTCCCCACTGCTTTTGAATAGCACAAAAAAGTAAATAATCTTGCCACAAAGGCAAAACAAAGCCTGAATTCATCAGCAGTGTCATCTCCCTGCCTTTAAAGTTCAAGCAGCATTTAATAAATGCTCTCGGGTATGAGCAGCCTTCACAATTGCTGCACTCTTACTGTGCTGTGAATTGGAGATGTGGCAGACACGGTGTTCTGTAAACAGCAAAGCTCACCAAAGCACGTTCACGTATTGTAACATGAGCGGTGGCAGGAGCTATGCCCTGAAATCTGGGTCTGAGAAAGACCAATCACACAAAAATAAACAGGACTCTCCGTCCAGTTATTTAGCAGGGCATAAAAGCAGTTAAAGCGATATTGAGGAAATCAGTCATGGAAAATTTTGGTCATACTATTTAAATTCAGTTTTGTGGTTGTGTTCTTTCTCTAGTGTGTTTCCCTCCCTGTGCTTTACTGCTGTTTCTAATGATGATGGTAGCTACATAAGCACCAAGATCTTTGAGTTCTCTTCTGACGATCAACGCTCAATTTACCTGTCAATGGTCCAGTAAGTCCAGACTCCCCACTAAAAACATCATCACTACCTGTAAAGTAAGGAGCAGGAAATAAAATTAACTATAAGGAGCCACTTGGCCTCGGTCCATTGGTGAGTTTTATAAAGTCCAAAAATTTAAAAAACAACCATAAATTTAGTACCAGCCTATTTCCAGCAAATGTAGAGCAAAAGAAGAGCTTTGCCACTGAAAACCTGTTCTTCTGTTACTCATACTTGTGCCTGCATGGGATTTTTCATTCGATTTCCATGGATCAGCTTGGTGAGTTACTTTTTTTGCCTAGAAACTCTAGCCTCTTTTAAGGAAGATACTTTAACCTCAGTTCTAAGCAGCAAGGAAAAGGAGCTTGAACATTGTCTAGCGCTGTAGCTGTGGTTCCCAGATCACTGATGCTTTACAGGCCGTGATGACAGACCTGCCGTTGCCCTGCAGAACCACACTGTCTTAGTCAAATTATCCACTGAAAATGCTGGGCAGGTGCATGGCAATCTGCAGTTGTTTCTGGCTAACAGCTCTCTATAGCCACACAAGCCTGGGAACTGGTAGTCCAGGCTAGAGCAGGGTGTGAAGCACAGAAAACAGCAAGTTATTTTTGCATTCTGCTGAGCCAGTTAATATAGTATATAATAAATGACTACTCTCAGTTGTGCCTCAGTTCTTTAACACACTCTGTGGAGGCAGTTATGTGTCATTGAAAACTTGGTGTTGTACCACTTCTGAGTGACAGAAGGGCTGTGTGGAGGAGTATGCTTTACACCAGACTTTAGGGTCAACATTTTCCACGACCAAAGTCCCTAACGATGTGCTTTAGCTGCCCCACTCAGGCAACCAAAGAAGCATCTGGGGATTTCATGAAAGAGGATGGTTGTTCACTCACGGGCTTATAGTTGATCTTGGCTAGAAATCTTGGTAGAATTTGGCGAAATATCAGCTGGGAAGTTAGTAGTTAAACCACAGAAAGCAAAGCTTGGTATAAGGATTTTGCTTTATAAAATAGAAATAGAGAATAAAAAACTATTTGAAAGAGGAATGGTAACAGAATGAACCAAAAGGGATTGGACTGGTATGGGCCAAATACTAGCATTCCTGAAGAGTCAGACATGGAAGCAATCTTATTAAATATTTTTATGAATGACCCTGGAACAAGCTGTCAGAACAGGAGAGTAAAACTTGCTGCTGAGGTAAAGCTGGGAGGCACCATCAATATAGAAGAGGATCAGAGTGTGCTACAGAAGAATGGCATTCCTCTGGGGAACTGAATCATAGTAATAGGATGCAAGAGCACACGCCTAGGGACCGAGAACAAGAATTTCTCCTCTCATCAGTCAGAAGCAACACAGGAAGAGAAAGGCCAACGTATATTACAGTAGCATGGATGAATATCAATGGGTTGCAGCTAGGAAACAGGAAATGTGATCTGAGGATGTCGGGCAAAATAATGACAGCAAAGGCTGGGCGTAGGAGTGGCTGTACACGGCTGCTGAGACCTTCCCTGACACCGCACGCAGCCCTGGTCACCCACATCATCACAGGACAGGTGCAGGCAGAGGAATTACTGATAGGTCAGGTTTCCTGCCCTCAGAGGAAGCTGAAGCTCTGGTTATATTTTTATTATCTCTGATCTCCAAAGACCCTGGAGCAGGCTACAAATGTGGTTTTAGGTCGCATGGAAATTTTAGTTCAGATGTGGTTGGATGTTTGGTGGTAGAACTACATACACAGTTCCTGTCCCCCCACTGGAGTCTCCACCTTCTCGTTCTTGCCCCTCAGGCTGCTTCCCTCCATCGTGCTGACACAAACAGTTCTGCAGTCACCTGGGAACAGAGTCAGAGAATTGATCCACCCAAAGAACAACACAGCAACAATAAAAAGGTCATTTTTCAAGATCAATTCTCTAGTCGAGTATGTCTGGACTCCTTTGAAATCTGAGATTCGCTCAGTCAGTGGTGACGGGAATCTCGGCGAAACTGTACTAAGGCTGACTGATCCTAAACAGAGGAAAATTCAACTCAAAATGATAGATGAGGAATAAACCAGGATTTTCTGCTGCACCACCTTGAAGCTGCAGCACAAATCTGGGGTGATGCAGAGGTTTCCTGTAGTGCACACCTACCCAAGAAGCACGGCCCTAGTGTGGGTGCATGTCACAAGAGCTGGGGCCCCAATTAATTCCCACTGTCCGCAAACCTGCAATGACACCTACTGGTAACCAATCAAAGACGTTCCTGCTTACAAACGGTGTGAGCCCACTTGCCTCCACACTTAGATCCTGGCTTTCCACCATCAAGGTTCCCCACTGGGTACATCCCAGTGCAGGAAGCTGAGCTCTGCTCAGCCTGGCTTATTTGCAAAGCACTCATGTACCATTTCTGTCTTCTGTCCTCAACTGAGTGATCCATGCTGGACCACGGCAGTATGGGTGCCTAATGTGCGGGCATTGGGGCCTGGTCACTCCTCTCACCTTGGGCCAGGTCAGTCAAGTGTGTAAGGCATGGAGCTTCCATGGACCGCTCTATACTTCCACACTAAGGGTTCTTGTCCTGCAGGACAGGAGATGCCCTTAAACTGCAGTCCTTGGCACCCAGCACCTAATTAACTGCTCTCTGAAGGCCCGGGAAGGTGACCCTCTTTATCTGCAGTTGTCAGCGATGACACCTAGAAGATCACCCGTGAATGGTGGAATGAAGCAGACATCACTTCAAATCAAACAGTCCCACTGCAGACAGAAAGGGAAACCAACAGTATTTGATAAAAGACTTGGTTTAGAACCTAACGCTGGAAAGTTTCAGAGCCAGCAGAAGTATGTGCCCTTCGAAAACCTTTGTTTCCTCACCTTAAAATGAAGCCTTTGACAAAATACAGCCCCCAAATCTGTGGAGGACTGATGGTACACTAAGCACTTCACAAACCAAAGGAAGGCAGGAGATGTGACCAAACGGTGAAAAGTCTCAATCCTCAGCTCAGAGTTAGCATTAGGCTTTCTAATGCAGAAGAAATACCATGGAAAGCAAGGGAGGAGCGGGGATGGAGAAGCTGCATGTATTCTGGGAGCTGGAGGGGGTTTAATATGTACTCTGTCAGTCCGCTGGAGCCCTGCAGAATGATTAACGCTTCTACAGAGTGCCATAAATTACAGGAAAAATACAAGCAAAGTAATTAGACTCAGGAATCCCACATGAGATTTTCTGACTGAATTCCTCAGATTTGTCCCAAATCTTACACTGTCTCCTCTGTCTTTTTCTAACGTATTTCTGGCTGGCACTCCAGCCATGCATAAATAATGAAAGTTCTCGAAATTATTTCTAAGACTGGGACAGTTGATTGACATTATTCATTTGCATTAAAGAAAACCTGCAGCGAGAACATTCCATATTTGTAAATAGGTGAAGAGCTGGACAGACGGATTATCTGTTGGCACTCCTGAAGAGTACACAGCCCAGATTAATCTCATTAACTTTGGATAGCTACAGAGTGGACATAAATATCTGAGGGCTAGTTCTCCAACTTCTATCTACAACTAAGAGAAACGAGTACTTGAAGGGCACACTTCATCTCATCCTAGACATCTGGAGATACCTCTGCCAGGGGCAGATGACGCAATTCAGAGAAGAACCTATTTTTCCCTTAAATGGAGACATCATATATGTCAACCTGATGTAATACATATCAAAACCTTGTATAAAAGATCCTATAAGGAGAGTCTGGACAACTATCTGCCAAATAACTGGCAAATATCTGGTGTGGAGACATGAATTCTCTCCCTTCATGTTAAGAGAGAGACCTTCTTGCAACAGTCTTTGCCGTGCATAGCGTGAACTCCTGCTGCAAAGGCACAATCCCTTTAATGAAGGGATTACAAGTCTTTTATTAAATTTTCAACTGAAGTAGGTATTGCATTGTGGTATCTTATGTATCACATTAGCCCACATATTTTAAGGCTTACCTCTACCTCTTTAATTAACACAAAGGGGACAAATAGCACCCATACCGATGGAGGGTCTAAGACTGGGCACCCAAAGCCCCCAGAGTCTCCTCCCGTGGCCCAAAACGGCTCAGCCAAGGGGGTACCAATGAGTTGTCACAGTGGCAGCACCGGTGCCTGATGCAGGGTACAACTACTGGAGTCCATTTTATTTACATCATATTTGCGTTTTTCTTTTTTCTATCAAATCACCCCATGGTTAAGGGTCTCACTTTTCTGGGACATCAGGAGCAAAGTCAGCTGCAAGTGTAACCTACTACAGTGGATCCTACAAGCTTCCCCTTACACTAAGCGTAGTGCTCTGGGAGCTCTAGAACTAGTCACTGAGGGGCAATTCCTGCCCAGCGTAAGAGGCCAGCACCGACCATGGAGCATCATTTGAGCCCTTAATTTGGACATAAATATCATTTTACTCATCCAGAACTTTCTATGGTAAAATAACATGTAGAATGCAGTATCTTTTTATG
The DNA here is from genome assembly GCA_009769605.1 of Bucorvus abyssinicus. Lineage (NCBI taxonomy): Eukaryota > Metazoa > Chordata > Aves > Bucerotiformes > Bucorvidae > Bucorvus > Bucorvus abyssinicus. The sequence continues at coordinate 1,907,562 of CM020039.1, read as the reverse complement.
TGTCCCTGGGAAACAATTTAGCTTCCAAACAGACTAGTTTGTCCGTGGTTGTAACAGAGAGCTAATACAGTATTTACTTAATTTGGCCAATTTTGAAATCTTCCTTTAATTAGAGCTAAATACAGTCTGGTTTTGAAATTCATTTATTTATACTACTCAGCGTCCCCTCTGATACAATCAAATGAGAACTCTGCCTGAAAATATGTTTTTCCTCCTGCATTTAAAGCTCATGGCATTCCACAACACTTTGAGGCCAAAGTCTGCGACTTAAAAGAAGCAATTCTTTGGCAGGAGTCACTTCTTGTGGAAATATTTTTGGCCCAGAATGACAAAGCTCATGTAGCTCCCCACAGTTCCCTATCACTAAAATACCACAAGCTATTATGGAATGAAAAGGAGCCAATGTCCTCTGGATCACCAAAAATCCGAGAAGCTGATCCAGTTTCAAGCCTGCTACAATTTCAGAGACTGCCCTAAGAAAAGATGGATTTGTTTTTTCCCCCCAAATCACATTATCATTAAAACTTGTCCAGCCACATAAGCCGATAGCATCTTGAAGGTCGAAAGAACAACGCTACCTGTTCCCCCACCTGCATGAACTGCCAGAACTCCAACGCTTGTCTTCACAGCAGCTTGGAAACGAGCAGCCTCCCTCAAACCCACTCACAAAGTGGGATATGATTAGCTGTACAGACAGACTGGATTAGCAGCCCCAATGAATTAGCAGCTAATGAGCTGTTACAACTTGAGCTGCTGCATCCCCACCACGTGTAGCACTTGACCTTGGGTTCCCCTCTCCCACAGCCCAGCTGGAGCAAGCTTAAAGGACCAACCGATTTGTGCTACAGCTTAACGCAGGGACAGGGCGTGGGCTGGTCTTACAGCCAGCTCAGGTACCTGCACAAGCTACTACTGTCACTTCAGGGATCGCTGGGTGACTGTGAATGAAAACAAGAGTGATAGGGGGCTGAAAAAGGCAGGGTTAGTCCTTCAAGGAGAGCTGATGATCTTGAAAGGTTTTTTCCCAGAGATCTACTAGATGTGAATTTAGTGTTCTCAGGGTTTAGGAGACTAATATCCTTCACACAGAACTCATCAGGACAAACGCGGTCAAAGCGCAGAAGCATCTGGGTGAGAGGAGAACTCGGTTCTTTGTAAAACTACTGCTGAGATGTTTCTCTCCGGCTCAGTTCCTGAAGCACGTAAGTAGAGGGATGGGAAAACCAGGAGATGCTAATCCCCTGAATTTACACATCCTCACACGTACACAAAGGCTGCAGGGAAAATGAGTGTGTTTCTTATCGCGTGGTGCCCCGGCATGTGGCAGACGTCTCCAAAGAAACTCCATGAAAAGCCTCCTTAGAGGCAACACACCAAAGCGTCCTGAGGCTCACGAGGAAAGGCTGGGAAGTGACTCAGGAGAACTGGACATTACTTGGCAAAGGTCAGAGCTTGCCAAGTAGAGCCCTGCAGCTCCTGTGCCTCCAGCCCTTCGCAGGTATTTTTTTCCCCCCAAGCCCCAAACCTGAGCATTTTTCTTTCGCTTTGTGTAGGCAGAAGGATGGTGTCCCCAGGTGCTGCCATACACAAAGATACACCGCTTCTGGGCTTTCTCAGGGGGCAAGACATGATGCAGAAAACCCTAACATGCAAAAATCCCCTTCCTCCACCTTTTATAATTATTTATTCCTCTATGAAGAAAGGCAAAACAAATGAAATTTCACTGATGCAGCATTGTGTGATTTTACAGCCCTTTAGCAGCATAAGTAGCAACAGAAACTTTGGGAAAACAGAGAATCAAAGCTGCTGGATGCCAATATCCAATGACTGTTTTCATTTGCTACTTCAGGTTTTATTAGTACGACAGAAGCAGACTCAGGGGGTCGGAATCAAACACTTCACACTGAGAAGATTCACAGTTTTTTTCTAAAATCTTGTTATTTCCGCGCATACAATGGGAAACAAATGTCTCCATCGGGATTAGGCCATAAGCCACCCACAAAAACCAAGCATTGCCAAATATAAACTGTCCCAATTCTTTTTTTTTTCTGCCAACAAACAAAACACCATCAGCTTGTTTACACAGAACAGCAACGAGCTTTGCAATTAAGGCAAAAATTCAACAGCAAATTTGCATTATTTTCCATGCAAATGGAGCATTTATCAAGGCAGCAGAAAGGTAGGAACAGCCAGTTCTCCCCAAGGAACAACGCACGGCAGGTTAAATTGCGTGGCGTGTTGATATATAAAGAGGAACCACAATAAAAGAGCAATGCGGAATGACGGGCCAGCCGCTGCCATTTTCCTCTGAGAAGCTCTTAGCGTGAATTAGAAACTGTTAGTCACTGCAGTGTGTGGGTGCAGACACAGAGAATAATCAAGATCACTTTCAGTGAGAGCTTTTCGAAATCCGTAAACAAATGTATTTAATAACGTAGCTGCTTACCCAGCGCCGGAACTACAGCGTGAACAATAACTGCTTTGCATGTCATCGACCTCGATACCGCCCCTGGGCAAGGCACGGTGACTTCTTCTCTTGGGTTCGTCTCCATCCCTGTCTCAGAACACATCAAGCACCGTGTTGGTGTTCATGTAATGGAGGATGATGGTTAAAATCCCAGAAAACTGCTATAAATATGGGGGGAACCCATCTGATATCAGGACACCTGGGTACCTCATCAAAGGGAGATCGGCCAGCGTGGGAAATGCTGGCTCAGGGTCCAAGTCTCTATGTGTGAACATTTCCAAATGTGCTGCATTGGCTTATTTCAGAGAGATTTAACCTGCAGGCTAAGATGTAAGCACAGTTTTACCTTTGGTAACAACTGCTGCATTAGAAGCGTTTCAATCGTTTCTAGCCTTTCCATAAAGCCCCAGTTCTGAGCGTGTTTGTTCTCTGCATTTTTACCTGGATTCAGGACCAATTTAAGGTTGTGACGCAGCCAGGCTTTGTGGACCTGCATTTCAAGGGCATATTGTTTGGAGAAACGCTTGTTCACCCGATTTCAAAAAAATCCAACATTATGTAAATCAACATGGTGTCAGGGCAAGTTTCAGCTTCAAAAGGGGAGATCACGCAACCTTGACTTGTTATTCAGAGGGTAGGCAGAATTCTTGCAGTTGTGCTTTTCGACAGCCTTCATATATTTAGTCAGAAATCTGTGTTTCTGGAATCTTTCTGTGTTGTCATGGAAATTATCACCATGTCCCTAAGACCAGGATAACAATTTTATGACAAACTGCAGGAGACAGGGATAGGGAAGGGGAATATTTTGGCATAAGACAATACTTACAAGGAAAAAAAATTCACATAACATTTTTTGCACCCTTAAAAGGCATCCAATTAACGATTGCTCTCTAATGTCTGCCCATTCTTTAGCACTAGGCAAGTACAAATTCTAGCAATCTGCAGAAGGTAGTTTTTTGCAGGATTCAATACAGAGCAGCTCCTGCAGCCCAGGGAGGATTGGCCAGGCCACCTCCAGCTGCTTCCAACCACCGTCCCAAACACCGTACCCCAAAACTTCAGAACAGAGCATGCCAGAACAGAAAGATCTCAGTGAGGTTTCTGACCATATGGATATGTGACTCTTGCAGACTATGTCTGTCACAGACACCCTGTGCAATCACCAGGTCTCTAAATCTTTATAAAATTGTTCCTACATGAAAATAATCTCAATAGTACCCACCATAGATTATTAACAACAGGCAAAACTTCTACTACATAAGCAAAGGGATGTGGAAACTGATTTGGCAGAGGAGATAAAGGTCCTTTCCCCCCTCTTGCTGTCCTATAAACATTGCAAAGGTGCCTCAGGCATCTGGCAAGCAAAGAAGAAAGTTCTTCTAGACATTAGACACTTGTTGTTCCAGGCTGTATTCTGGGCCATGTAGGCTGCCCTGCCAGCTCTAAAGAGCCAAAAGCAGGAGGATTCATTAAAGGGGAACTTTCTCAAGGAGGATGATGCTTCTATGAAGGAACCACGTTCACACGCATCTTTCAAAGCAGAGGGATTTGGCCAGACATGATTTTTTTTGTCTTGCCACAGTAAGTCAGTTAAATAGATTGTTTGAGCTGAGAACGTCTTTGCGAGGGATGGGTGGGTCATTTTGAGTTGTCGGATCTAAAGCAGGTTTCTGCTGCTCCACAGATCAGGCAAGTGCCAGAATTGAGAGCACAAAGAGAGCTGAAAGCCAGCTTTGCCTTCACCAGGTCCATCAGATATGAGAACCAAAAGGTTGATCGCAATAAGATTAAAGCCCAGATACTAAACAACCTCTCTCTGCCTGAGACTTCAACCCTGCTGCCTTTCATGGTCACCTGGACTCACCGACTACGGTACTAAAGAATGCAAAATTCCTGCTACTCTCCATTTAGGGCATAACTAATTGACCTACAAACCAAATAGCAGTTCTGCAGCTGTCTAGAAAACAAAACCACCCGAGAGGATTCATAGAAATGGAATTGTTATTTCTGCTATTTTTACATTGCAAAACAAACAGGAAAAATAAAACTTGGAAAAACGAAACTTAGGAAAATGCCCCGAATTTTGGCAAAGTGAGATGGTCCTAAAACAGACCAACCAAAATTCCCGGGTGCTTCGAGCTTCTCCTTTCAACACCATGTGTTCGAGTAGCAATTTCAGGCATTTACCAGTAGAGGGCAGACGCTGACAATAATCGGGGGCTACAGCCCCAAAGCCGCAGCAAGCTCCTGGCTGATTAAAACGCTAAAGCTGGGAGAAGGAGTGGGACGCGTTTTAAGACCATCACTTACTAATGAGTAAGTATGATAAAAGCTCTCCAAACGGCAATCATCGCAGCTGACATAAGAATGAAAAACACAAAGGGAAGGAAGAAGCAGCAAAAGAAGGAAGCTCAGAGCTGAGGGACAAAACCTCCTGCTTGGAAAAAAGAAACCCAGAGCCCTGATGTTCTTCCTGTTGGACAGTAACTGATTTCAGCCCAATTATTTATTTCAGAAGCATAAAGAAACTTCCATGTCTGAAAACCACAGAGGAAAGTGGCTCCCCACAAACCACCCTGGCCCTGGTGCTGTTGCCAGCCCCAAAGGAGCTGCACCGCCGGGGCTAGGGCGGCTTTGAAGATCCGAATGGCTGGTTAAAGGGCTGCCCAGAAGGACCAGGGAAAGACAAACAAGCCTCAAAGGCACAACACCCCCCCAGACCTGATAGCATCCTTTAGCCACTTCAAAAGAGCCCAGGTCTGTTTGATATTCCCTTTTCCTCCTTGAATTTGGGAACATGTAAACAGAGAGCTGGGCCAGCAGCCGTGAGCGGAATGCAGGGTCCGCAGAGGGAAGTAGGAGGGGTCCGGCGCACAGCTGGCCTGGCCTGGCTGCTGTCAAACGGGAGAGGCCTCTCTGGTGCTGGCCCCTGGAGATCAAACAAAAGATACAGCCCCGTGGAGAATATATGACCAGATCCATTTGGGAACTTCCTGGGCAGGGCACAAGGGTACCGGGTAGGATTGCGTGCCAGACCTCCTTTACGAGCTGTCGGGGTTTCTTTGCAACCCTTGGGACTCGTCCAGCTTCGCTGAATGACCCCGCTCCTGGAGTCTGCTGTGTGTGTACAGAGCCCTTAGCCCTCGTAATAAACGGCGGAATAAGAAAACCCCCAATCTGTAACCCTAAAGGATGCAAATCCAAGAAGAAAGCAAAAATAACCTGGTGTTTATTATTTTTCGGTTAGTGAGAATTTTATGAGCCATCTCATAGTTGGGTGCCTGACTCATGAGACTTAAAAGCCTGAGGATGTCAAACCTATAATTACTTACTACAGGAAAATCAAAGAGAAACCCCAATTTTCATAAACCTCAAGCTTCAGAACGAAAGCCAATCTCTGCTTGCACCAAAACCCTCTTTTTGAAGTAGGTTATTTTAGAAAGGCTCTTTATGGAAATTCCTCTGAAACACCCTGTCCTGACGTCTGCTGGAGGTGGTAAACAAGAGCAAATGAGCCACTGGTCAGATGGGTGAGCAGCTCCTCGAGCTGTAAGGTACCCGCTGACCAAAATATGTGGTCAGCGAAACGTGTGGGTAATTCCTCAACAGGCTCACTGAAGCCACCCCTGCCAATCCTGTGGGGTCACTGCTTTTGTTGCTCCTCTGTTAGAAAATAAGGGGAAAAAACCCTCTTTGCCTGAGCTTCTGTGAGTTGATACTTCTCCCCAGAGCACTTTGCCAAGAGAAATTTCTCATCGTGCCACTGACTCTCTCCGCAGCCCTCACCCAGGCTGCCAGCCCGACTTTAAAGTGCCTTTTTACAGGTCCCGCAGAACTTCTGCCACAGTTCTTGCTGTGCAAAACAAATCTCTGCTGCCCACCTGACCTTGCTCTGCTCTCCAATCAGATCCCACCTCCTTCCTTCTCGCCTAAAATTGGGGTCACTTTGCCAATTTCCTGACACTGACATGGCAGAGCAGGGCTTGTAAATCCCATCACTGCTACCAAAAATACTTCAGGGACAGGAAAAAAAAAAAAAGGAAGAAACACCTTTCCTTTCCCCAAATTTTTGAAGTTCAGGTGGGATGAGCTTCCAGGCTCCTCTCTGAATGCCGTCACTTGTGCAAACAGTGCACAAGGAGAAGGAGAGTCACAAGAGATCTAAAAGCTGCTCTCTGTGTGCTCTCGGGCTTCTTCCCTTGGCTTTACCAGCGTGCCTCCGTTAAAAGGCATCGGGCAGTGTAAAGGTCGTGTCAGTCTGCAGCTGGCTATGAAAGGCTCCCCAGGACAACCCTTCACCAGTGAGCCAGCGGCTGGGTGGAGATGGCCTATGCGCAGCCCCGCTGCAGCTATTGTTTGGCATTTTGTCTGAATAGGTTCGGAAGCCTCTTCCGTGGAGAGCTGATCTTTCCTCCTCCTCTGCTGCTTACTTCTCCCACTTTCATGTTTTGTACTTCAGAGCTGCGCTGCTTTGCTAGCCAGGGTCAGCACAAGGTCATGACTTGTGACATGAGGTTAATGTAGTTGTTAAGTAACAACATGAGTCTTTTCAACCCCGTGAATATTCCACCCCACCCTCTCCCAGACACACACACGCTTTCTGTCTCCCGGCTGAAGCCTCCCTTGAAGACTTGTATCCCTTAAAGTAAATGGAGGGGGCTGCATACACCGGGGGAACAGCTTAGGTGACCTGGATGAGACTCTTGGGGATGGAGATGCGAAAATCATGGAATAGTATTTCAAGTTTGCAATTTTTTGCAGTCAAAGCACTTTGATGTGAGGGTTGTCTTTGGGAGGATGAGAAGGAAGAAGGAGATGAAAGAAGGCTTTAGAAAGTGTCAAGCCAAGGTGCATCACATTTTTTCTACCCTCTTCTGACAAACCGCTAACAGACGCATTATTGGTCCAATACTTTAACAGATGTTTCTATTTTCTGTACTTCAGATGAACACACTCCATGCAGTCTGTAACTGTCCGACAGCAGGATCCTGGATCAGGTATTAGCATCATAATACGGTGCAAGGCCCCTGTTTAATAACCACATGCAAGTGTGAAAGGGGCAATAGTGAGGGCTGGAGAAGAGAAACGCTGCCAACTGTCTGCTTTGCTAATGACACAGCTTTGTCTGTGTCTCTGAGTTCTGAAAGGGGTCTCAGAATAGCTATTTACCTACCTCCCTTCATCTGAGGGGAACCTTTTGATCTCAGCTGGGTCTGACTGCTCAGTTTACAAAGTACAATTAAAGACGCATGAAGCCTCTTGAACACGTATCACTCAAATCAGAATACCCCAGAAAAGAAGCCCAATGATCTGAAGTCAAAATCCTGCAACTTTAGTGACTTCAGATTTTTAATCCAAGATCACCCCTGAAAGGAGAAAGGGGCTGAGGCAAGCTGTACTTCATGGCTGGCTCTAAATAGGATCAGAGCAGCAAGGCAGAGCAAACCAAACAGCCCAACTTCCCTTCAAGATGGAGAAACAAAAATCCAAATCCATGAATTTAACAGACTTCTCTGTCTGAAATAATCACACTCCACAGACCTGCAAACCCTTACTGCTGTGTCAGATTTGTAACCCACCAGGTATTACATGGCTACGTTTCACAGCTTGACAGAGCTATCAGGAAAAGAAAGCAGATACCATTTCTCCAGAAAAGTAGATGACAAAGCATTTGGAAATGGTTCTTATTGTCAGAATTGGAATACAACACACTTTTGGGCTGCAGTATGAGTTGCGAAGCGATGGCTTGGCGTCCATAGCCATAGCAGAACCACAGACACTCAGAACTGGATTCCTGCGTGACGTGAGTCCCTCTGGAGGGCGCTGTACTCAAGGACTGCTGTCTCCTAAGGTGATACATCCAAGCAGGGCCATGGTCCTCACCAGAGATGCCCCAGGTGCCCAGCACAGGGAAGGGAATCAAGCCGTGTTGTTTTTCTCTTTGGTTCAGTTGTTACCCAGTTGCTGGGTGTGGTGGTGAAGCTAAGGGATGAGTCCCCAAGGACCAGCACCTATCAAGCACTGCCTTGCTTCTGTTTCAGACCTCCAAAGGGCTATTTCAGACACATACAGAAAATAAATACATTCATTTACTATTTTATGCCCAGCCTAAAGTGTCATTTCAGAGTCTCTTCCGTGTTGCTTGCTCAGTGATAGCTTTATTGTTCTAGATGGGTCTGATGTTTTACAAAAACCAGAGGTATCACATTTTGCTTTAGACAATTGTCACTGAAGTAGCTTTAAAAGCTACTGTCATGGTTTTATGTGGCTTTCTGTGAACTTACAGCAGCTGTCCAGTTATAAAGCGGCCTACAAAACATCTGTGAGAGGCCCCAGAAAAGGCAGTTGGTTCCTGTATGCCACAGATGTGTAGACAGCAGGCGAGTTAAACACAGCAGGACAATTAGAGGCCCGGGGGAACTTGGGCTTTTCTTGTCTAAAGATAGTAAACTGTTTATGAGGGGGAATGGTCAGAACTAGATACGGGACGAACTACAGTCAGCAGTCTCTATCTCCTTCTCCCTTGCTCTGCGAGGGAGTTCTAATCTTGACTGGCAGCTACTCCTCGCTTCCAGCTACACTAACTTTCCATTGTCTTCAAGAGTCACCAAAGGGCTCAGATCCCGGTGTCTCCTCACTGAATTCCAGCTAGGAGTGACTAAACAGGGCATGGAGCCACCAGCCACACTGTACCTCTAGCTCATGACAACTTTTTCTTCCCAGTCTTTTCTCCAGAAGAGTGACTCTTCTGTGCCATTTACTTTCTTGGTAGAAAGTAAGAAAATGCTCATCCCTCACTCCCCCCCCCCACCTTATATTTCTGTTGCCAGATCCTTTCTCAAGACTCTCACTGTTGATCTGTGATCCCAGCATCGCATGTAACACGCATGGTATCAAGTGTATCAGTATTTAAGTACAAACGATCATGTTTTGTCCAAGTGGTGACTGTTGGCGAAAATATTTATGTCAAGGATCTAAACACTAAGCAAGGAAAAAAATTCCTTACAACAACCTATGTGTGTCACACTGTTGTAGAATCCCAGACTGGTTTGGGTGGGAAGGGACCTTCAAAACTCATCCAGTGCAATCCCCCTGCAGTGAGCAGGGACAACTTAATATATGGAGATAAGGATAACTGGGACATGTACTGTGCATTAATACAACCAGCCTGAGGAGCTGGAGGAGGGAGCCTATAGCAAAGCCGTGCCAGCAGAGGGTACTCACACCTTGAACAGCCCAGCGCCGCCCAGACACGCTCCTGAGGGCTGGAGGGAGAGCCCTGGAGGACAGCAGGACACCTTCCAGAAGAAGCAAAAGACTGAAGTGAATAAAAGAACACCCATAGCTTCTTACTGCCTCTCCTGTCACTGAAAAGCTTCATTAGGAGCAGCTCTGAGTAATGGAGTGAGAAAAAGAACGTAAATCAAACTCGGAAAATGTTGCCACAGACAGTGATTAATAGGTTGTTTCCCAAAAGCTGCTCTTTAACCATCAGTCTTCTAGGACAAGCAGAAGGTCATACCTATTACAGAACAGCTAGATTGATGAAACTATCATAGATTCGTTTGTTACGCTTCTGCAGCTAAAATGTTACAGCTAAGGGAATACAAGTCCAAGCGTAAGTAATACCATCAGCCATTGCTGAGGGCAAAGGGAAATGAAGCACAGAGGTTTTTTAATTATGAAGGCAGCCTGAGAGCAGAGAGCAGGAAGAAAAGTTCATGCTTTAACTATCACGTGGTCTATACCTGTAAGAACAACTTGGGCTTTAGCTGCCACATTTAGAGCCATCTCATCTTAATTCGTTGTAGTCTGACCACACAGGGTAAGAGCTCGAGGACTCTCTTTGTAACCGAGCGTGGTGTCACACAAGGACAGTATCTAACCTGCTCCTTAACTTACTACCCAGACGTACTCGTAATGTTGGTTTAGTCCAGCCGAGAACGTGCCTGTGGCAGAGGTACCTCTGTATTGAACAACCTAGCAAATTCTAATTTTAAAATAGCAGCACTTTGTTGGACATCCAGTACCAGAAAGAAGAGCGGGGTATTATTATCAGCATTTCTGTCTGTGCACAGACAGACAATAACCATAACTAATAGAGCTGTCCTTTCTTAATTTTATTATTATCTTATTTGAACCAAAATACTACTTGGATTCCTTCTCCCCACCTTTGTTTTTACTTTGGACTGCAAAAACACGGTACATACACACTGCCCTGTGCTAAGATACATGGGAGAATCATCTTGACACCAAGATCGCCGGAAAAAGTAGTTTCCTCATGATGTATTTGCAAGATAGACTTTCAAGATGTGAAATTTCATAACCAATATTTAACTATGTAAAATTACCGAGTACCAAGTTGCCTTTTACCTCGTTTTGAACCCCAAGTCCCAAATTAACTCCTACTGTAACTTCGCTACTGCAACTTAGAGTCATATCCGAGATAAATATAGCATGCCTGCCTTTAACTTGGGGCCTTATCTGGCAACCTCTTCAAAAGATTCCACATATAAGCCTTCCTCTCCCAGCGGAAAATGAGATGATTTGGGAAGCCTTCCTTTGTGGTGAAAGCAAGATGACTGCTGGACCAATTTTTACAATTATCGAAAGAATAAAGAAATGTACAGGCTGATGTAAATAAGAACAAAAGCAGCCGCTTGAGTTCTGTCAAACACAGGCTTGCTTTGTAGCGCTACAGTGACTAAACTGCTTTGTGCCTCTGTTTCTAAATGGTAATATGACTTGTAAACTGGGAGACTGCCAGGGGCAACTCTGCAAATTAATATCTGCAAACTGCTTTTTGATGATTAGGGGAAAAGAAATTAAGAAGGACCAAGTATTATGAGTAAAGAAGGCAGACTTGCTAGTGGACTCATCAGCAGAGGGAAACTTCCACAGAAGATGAGGAATGTAGTTAGACCAGAAATGAAAAGATGTCATGCGAGCTGCAAAACCGAAAGAAAAGCATCTTCAACCCCAGGAGAGAATCGCTGTGTCCATGAGATGGAGATGCTGGTAGTTAATTTTCTGAGATATATTTCAGTCCTACAGTTGAAGAAATTCCTCTTAACTAGCTAAACCTTGGTGTACAGATAAAAAATTTGTATGTCCCTCGCTCAAGCAGGGATGAAGCATTTATGGTTTGGGCCTTTTTTTTTTTTTTTGATACACAAGGATCATTACTTTGACTATTGAATCTTCAGAAAAATGGATAGTACTAGAAGTGAGGGCTGATTTCTAGTCTTGAGAGTTGGATAGGTATAACAGCAATTCCCTTGCTGTCAGAAAACACACCAGGATATACACCAGATATTCCCAGAGCAGCTGGTTCTTAAACACATCTTCTCTGAGGAGGACCAACAGCGTAGCTATTGCTTGTCTTATGAATTCAGAGCAGGGCTCCAGATTTCTAAGAAAAGTGAATGTTAAAGTGGGCTATGACCAAAAGGGCAGTTTTAATTTTAGCGCAAGTATATAAATCAATCAATATTATGTGACAGATCTGTGTTCCGTTTCACCTGACATCTCCATCAGGAGGAGACGTCTGGAGGGAGTCAGGCCTTACCCCAAACTCTTATTATGTTCAGAATGCAGAGTCTTAATAACTTGAGTCAAGCAAAGTATTCGTAGCTAAAACCCCCTGACTTACAAGCACTTTTGCTAACCTTCTAGGGAAGATGCGTGTTTTCTTATGTTAACTCACCTCTGGAATGTATTTAACAAGGTCCTTCTTCCTAAGTCATGCATAGCTTAAATTCAAGGCGGGCTGCTAAAACTGGTCAGAACAGTCTCTCAGGGCTGCTTACGCTGTTCGACAGGAGAAGCCTATAACATATGGGTCGATATTCTTGTGTACAGTAACACAAAAGAGTTGGTTTTTGCAGATGATTAGGGAACAAACTGGCTGGAAGAGAATTAGTATTAGAATATTCTGTGTCAAATGGAGGTGCCTTTTGGTTTACTGACCTTACCACCATCTCCTGCGTCCAAATTCAGCTGAATGGGGAAGGACAACAGAGGACTTTAATTACTGCAAAGATTCAGAATTATGGTTGAGAAACTCGTGTACTACATCCATGAAAACCCTCAGAAAATCTGAGGCATCTGGTCCAGACTGTAAAGGTGGCAACTCTGCAGAATTACATTTCTCCAGAAAAGAGCCTGAAGTACAGAAGCATGTAGGACTTAACAACTGGGTGTGCCAAAAACCAGCCTGGTAACACTTCCAGGTTGTGTTTATTTTAAAAAATAAAGTATTCCTAGGAAAGGTTTCTTCTATTTTCACCGCTGTGTTATTGCTGTGACACCTTAAACTTCTATTCTAGAGTTCACCTAAAAACTGGTAAGTGATCTACTAGTGCAGAGACTATGGAAAGCCCTAGGGTCAGGTTGCGGTGATCTTTCTAAGGCAGTATCTGGGACATAACCACCTCAAATTCTGTGTGCTGACCATAAGCTCTCTCCTTCTCATGTTATCTCCAGGGGCAATGCACTGAGCAGAAGGAAACTGCTAGAGTTGCAGGTCCCCTGGGACGGTCTGCAGAGTTCCTAACTGTCAGCTAAATAAATGTCACCTCCCGATTTGGCTATGGAGTGGCTTGGTCTAGGAATGTGAGAAACCAGACCAGATGCCACAATGGCATTTCCAGAAAAGCCCGATTACTGGTATAATTGTACCCTAAGCAGCTCTATTGCTTATTTCTCCAATCTCTCTCTCAGAGCTGTGGCAAAATGAATTCTGGTGGATTAGCTTGTTAATAGGTAATCCTATTTAATGGGTATCTTTGCTGCGAGGCAGCCTTGGCTTCCCACCCATTCCATTAGGAACGTTTATATTTAGCTGTTTTCTAGAAACAGAGCTCCAGCTGGAGCACACAGCAATTCCTTCGGATGGATCTAGTTTTTCCTCAGGATGTGTCTTTTTCTCAGTGTAGACTGAACAGTCTCACTAGAAATAAGTCACTTTGCCTGAATGGAGTTTTGAAGAGGAAGGGTGTTTAACTAGTATGGGTCCAGAGCTGCGCTAGATCTTGATGAGACTTGCAGCCATCTCATATATTTATTTTCAGTCCTTCTGACTGTATATTGCTGTTATTAAGAATTCATAGTTGTAAATACCAAAGGTACTTCAGGGCAATTTTAGGAACTAAAAGCTCCAAGGAGAAAAAAGATTCCAAGGTGCCTTGGTACATTTGGCCCCTCTAACATCCTGATGCTGAGATGCGCTTCACTCTCTGTAGGATGGTGCTATTAAACAGATGGACACTGAGTCTCGTGGCCCATTCCAGAAGTGGGTGCAAATCAGGCAACGATACCATGATCCCTGTGGAGATATTTTCTACAGACATACTTAAATCGCTTTGGCACCTGCTGTGCTGAACGGCTTGCAGCAAGCTGTTGGTAGAGAAGTGATGAATGTAACCTGCCAGTTTTTATGAGTTTTGGGATCTTCATTTTTATTCCTTACCATTCTCTGCATAGCTATCAAAGTACATTGTCCCACTGATGATGGCTGGCTTGACATGCAGGACTTGATGCGGTGATTTCCTGGGTCCAGGCATAGGTCGCAATGGGACATCTGGACAAAAACAAACACTTTGGAATATACTGCTCTTGAAAAGTATTTGAAAGATGCTGTGGTGGCATGAACCCAGGGGATCACTGGTTTTCTCTTTCAAATGGTGATGTCTTCCTTGCAAAGAACATTGTATGGCCAAGCAGAATACCAACAGCCTTTGTCCCAGAAGTAACCTTGCTGAAGCAGACAGCACACCTTGTAAGACTGGAAGGGGACTGGCCCTATGGTTATCCAAAGAGTACCCACTGGCAGACAATTCACATCCCCAAACTCATACCTACCGAGTATTTTACACTTAGGCTGGAAAACTAAAGGTGCTCTGTCTATTACCTTGAAATAATTAATGAAAAAGACCTGAAAGTACTCCAGAAACACTACACTTTGCTCTATATTCCATAGCCCAGACATACTCACGGTTGCTGCTCCTAAAGCCTTGTGGTAGGGAGCTTAGGTACACCAGTAGTAGTGCTGCAGCCTTCCTGTGGCTCCTACTTCTCCACAGTCTCCACAGCAACTGCCATGGTCTCACTTGGGACTTTAAGGGGAAGAGTTTCCTGTCAGGGACAGGATAATACCCCTTGACAAATGCAGCCTTTTCCTCCAGCCCAACTGTCCAAGCAGCAGCGTTCATAAAGACCGGCAGCAGAAAACCAGCATTTGTTTTTAAACAGTTAACAGAACAAAAGTGGTGAGAGGTCAAAATCTAAACCCTGCAGAAACACGTTATTTAGCTAATTCTCTGTATCAGAGAGCAGCAGTACCTCCCAGGCACAAAATCATACAGATGATATTCCTGAACTGGATCAAGCCTACTTAGTATCTGTTATCAGTTTTAACTAGGAGAACAGGGTTGTAATTATGGGCTGTAAAGTTAAATGAACAGCACACCTACTTTATCAAAATAATTGCTAGAAACTTGATGGTACCTTATCTCTTTTCTTCAAGAAGTTAATCAGGGAGGGGAGTCAAGGCATTGGGGCTCGGCCCCACAAAATGTCAAACCCAATCCTGTACAGTAATAACGGAAAATTCAGTGGGACCTGAAATTGATTACTTTATCTATTGCCACAATATCTTCCTTGATAGGTGTTATATTTGTGAAGTCTCATTTAAAACACTGCAACAGAAGCATTGTGATACGGAAATCTGTGTGGGTTACAAAGCAGCTGCCACATTTCAACAGTATCATTTAAAAATGATGAAATAGCCATCAATATTATTCACAACAGTGAATCAGGAAAGAGATTCGCTTCATGTAGTACCTTTTTTTTTTCCCCCCTTATATTCTTATATCTGCTTCACTGTCAAAAGCCAGATGGGTTATTCCCCTCCTAAGAAAAGCCAGATGCTCTCTTTGTATCTGCCAACATCTTCCATAAGCAGAGATTCAATCTGTTTACTTCTAATGAAAACACTCTACAGATATACAGAAATAAAGTACTGGACCAACGCTGTTACTAACTGACCACTGTTAAAGGAAACGCTGCAAGGAAAGATAATGTAAAATGCTCCTAAGTCATTACTGACACATACGAGGTTCCTATGCTGTATTTCTGAATATTCCGTTAATATTTCCAACACTGGGACTCTAACTCCTATCAATATACAGTATGCAAAGCATATATAGAAATATTTTGCGGCAAATATACCAACATACTGCAAAAAGGAACAGAAGTACTACAGAATCTGACAGAATGAATCCAAACAACGTGTTTAGGGCCTTGGATTTACCAGAACCCACGGTGTCTTCATGCACGTGTCCTTCCGTTGCTCTGCTCTCCGCAAAAGGGAGATTCCAGGCCATTTAATCATAAATTCCTGGGATGATTCTCTCTCCTTGTTTGTGGGATTTGTTTTCTAATTGTGTTTACATTCTTGCGTGTGGGTGGGGAATTTAGGTTTGTTTGTGATGAAACATCAAAGCTGAGTCCCAAATTAATACCGTGCCATCAGATATTCTTTATACCTTCCCACAAGAGGACGGTAGAAACACACAGAGTTACCCAGTTTTATGCAACATTCATGGGATTAAACTAAGCTGGAAACCTGTGTGCGATGTGCTTTTTCTTCCTCATTCAATTTTCCTGCTGTTTGCTTATCAACTTTCTATTTTCTTTTTCAGATTTTACCTTTAAAAAAGCTTTCTACATCTTCATGGGAAATAAATTAACAATAATAACATGCAAGTATATTTAGTTGCTCTATCTAACTCTGTCAGAAAGAGGCATTTTCAGCCTGACACATGCATTGCCCAGGTATGTGGCCCATAATGTTTCTCCACACAGCATCACAGCCGTTACTGTACAACTTACTCCAGCGCACGCCAGGAATTATCAGCGGTTAGAGCAGATAAAAGCTCGAGCTGAGATTGCTGTATTTTTTCAAAGAGAGCCTTCTTAGTTATCAAGAAATGCACAAGTAATTTAGCAGAACTGCTAGTAAATAAAGTCCTCAAGTTCTGCAGCAGAACTTTTCAGAATTAATAGAGAGTGAAGACCAACAGTCTGCGGGGTCTGCAAGAGGTGCCAGTGAAGAGCCATATATAACATATTTTTATGTATTTTAAATAAAATACATTTGTAGAGATTTCCCCCTGGTTTATTTTTCAACTGGATCAGTATCGTGCTCTGGTTCACACACAGAGCTGCAGACACAGCTAAGGGTTGCTGCGCTGTGTCGCAAGGGCGGGAACAAGGAGCAGGTGGGAACCAGTAAGACAGCAAAGGCTTCATGTCATCATGCCACAACCTTATTTATGATGTGGCTGCTTTGGCCTGGGCTAGGAGAGAAATTAATTTCAGTTCCTTACGTTTGCATTAGCACTGCAGAAGAGACTTGTGTCCTTCACGAGTCCATTTAGTAGCTCAGTGTGAGTTACTTTTTATTTAGTGAGTCACTGTGATTCCTTTATTGCAAAGCCAAACCAAAATTCCAGCACACTTATCCAATAAACTTTCACCATATCTTAATTACACATGGGCACACTGTCCACTCGGAAAAACAGGTCACCGTGCAAGATAAAAATCTCCAGCGAGTGCTAACTAGACAGAATTCCTAATTTCAGAGATTTGCATCCATTTGAAATTTCCCTGGGGTTTGTCCTCCTGACACCCCAAGTTCACCCACACATTTCCTGTCCTCACCGCCTGAGCTGCAGGCTGCATGAAGGAGAGGTCGGTTCTGGGCTCACCTCAAGAACGCTCCAGCTCCACAGAGCTCAGCTTAAGCCTTTGCCTGTTTACACGCAGTTTGATGCTATCCATCCTTCTCAGCCTTGATGCTTCAGAGGAAATCCTGTCCCACAATTAATTTAGTGTACCCAAAATCAACAGGTTTGCAAATCTAGGTCACAGCTCTCAGCCAAGCCCTACAAAAATACCTTACACATCATGTCCTGTGGCAACAGGGATCACGTTGAGCAGAGGAGTCGCTGGTGTGCCCCGGTTCCATCGTATCTCCATCTAAATGAAGTGAAGAAAAGGCTTCATTGCATTTTTGGTACATGGTGCATCTCCTATGGTCTCACCTCGCACTCAAAGATCCTCTCACACACTAACAAGCCGAGCTTACAGGTCCTCATTGAGACTGCAGCGGATGAAACAGGGAACAGAAGGATTTAGTGAAGTAACAGAGAACCACAAAGATTACACAGGAAATTTAACACAGGATGGGCAGATTGAGCCAAATCAGCAAATGTCTGAAATAAAAGACAATCTCCTCTCTCTGTAGCAATGTTTCTTGAATAGTCTTACTCGAATAACACAGATCCCTGGCCCTACTAAAGCAGAGAAGGTGCTTTGAGGGCAGTGAAAACACTTACTCCTCGGTTTAGGTCTACTTCAGCACCTATGGGACATGCCTAAATGCTTAAATGCAGACAGGTGGGTGCTAGTTCCACACCCGCCCTGCACCTTACCTACAGTAACCTACACAGGCTTCCTTCCTAACAGATCCTCCTTTAAAACCAGGGTGTAATAGTTTAACTTTTTTCTTTATTGGCAGAAATCTTTTTTTATTACTTCATGACCCTTTTGACTGCAGTAAGAGTATTTCTAGGGCTGTATGATGAACCAGAGAAAGAAATCATAATCCAGAAAATACTGTGGGATGGGTTTTTGTAGGTTGGTTTTGGGTTTGTTTTTTTTTTTTTTTGCCTGAAACAGTTCTAGTTCACTGTATGGACCCGAATGGGATCTGGTACAAAGAAAGGCACCGTCCACCTCCAGGAAGGTCTCTTTCTGTGGGAGGAATTCCTAGCACGGACATGGCACGGACAAACGCTGGGCCAACATTAGAAGCTGGATCTATTTACACTTTATAGGCACAGCACAGAAATCAGCACTCGACTGTCTCCAGGGCCATCCCTTCCCTGGTCTGACCAGCACCGAAGCGGCGCCAAGGGCACCATAAGCCCCAGGACTTCCCCCCACAGCACCACAGCCACCCCGAGCCACCTCACTCATCTCCTGGACTTTTACGGTATTAAACACAAGAACAAGGCGAACACTTCTGAACTGTCGGTGCTTCTGTCCATCTCCTGGAAGAGCGGGCAGAACTTCAGTGCAAAAAATAATTTCCCCTGAAAGTCTGTGGGGTTTTTTTCAGCCTGCTGAACTACAGCTTGCTCCTTGTGCTCAGAATACCACCAGGTTTTGCTCTTTATTCTATTTTAAGGGGGTATTTTGGTACGGCAGAGGCCTAAGGACGCTGGTCCAGGAGGAAACATCCCCGGGGGGTGCAGAATCACCTCCGAAAGCAAGCTGAGATGTCCCTGAAGGAGCGGGGAACCGTTCCCCACACGGCCGGGGTGCCCGGGGCGAGCAGCCGGGCTCGTCCCCACAGGAGAGCCCCCCGGCCCTGTCCTCTGCCGCCCAGCCACCCCGCTGCCCGCTGCGGCGACCCCGCCAAGGCTCCGCCAGCCGCGGGGCGGGCAGAGCCCGAGCGGAGCGGGAGCGCCCGGCGCAGGCGGCCCGCAGGGGACGGTGCCCCGCGACGGGGCGGGAGCAGCGGCCGCGGCGGGTGTGGGCGGCCCCGGCCGGCCCGGGAGGGAGGAGGGGAGCGCGGCGGCGGCCGTGAGGGGAGGGCCGGGCTGAGCCGTGCCGGGAGACACCTGGGCGGCTGCGCTGCCTCCTCCTCTCACGTAGGTTTCGACTTTCTTCCCCGCCCGGAAACTTGGTGGAGACGAGCCGCGCTTCCCGCCGTCGCAGGCCGAGTCGGCGCTGGGCTTCCCTTGCCTGCTGCCTTCTCCCCTTCCCGGGGACGAGCGAGCCGCCAGTCCCGCCCCCGGCGCCCGCAGGTGAGCGGCGGGGACGGGGTGTGTGTGTGTGTGTGTGTGTGTGTGTGTGTGTGTGTGTGTGTGTGAGGGGCGCGGGGTTCCCGCCGCGGCTGAGGCGGCCGCCGCCGGGCTGAGGGGCGGCTGTAGAGGCGGGGGAGGTCGTGGGTCAGTGGGGAAGCGGATGAGGGCGGCAGCGGCGGCCGCCGGCGTCCAGTCCTCTCGGCGAAGGGTTCCTCAGCCGTGACCGAGCGAGGCGGGAGGGCGAATGTCGGTGTTTTATCGCGACCCAGGGCAGTGGGTACGGCCGGGGCCGGGCGGTGCGGGCGGAGGCTGCTGCCCGCCTGCCCCAGGGGTGTCACTCCTCACAGACCAGCGGCCCTCGGGCCTGTGCGGGACGCCCCGAATTCGGCTCTTTTTGGCCGCCTGCGTGGGTCGGAGGGCGGCTGTAGGTCAAACTGTCTTTGCTGGGAGATAGCGAGGTTCTAAGTTGTCAGGTTTCTGGTGCTGTGCTGGTAATTAATGCAGAAAAAGCCTATAAATAGCAGCTGAGATAACAGGCAAAGAACAACGTGACGATGTGGACGTTTTGGAAATGCCTTAAAGGTAAGAAATACAGGTGGCGTCCAACATGAGGTAACGCTCTGGAGAGGTTGGGAAGGGGTTTGAGGGGCGCTGTATGGCTGGGACGCGGTTTTATTTAATTTAGGAGGTTTTCCTGAGGGGTTTGAAGCGGGGGCAGGCTGTGTGCTGCTGAAGGGACGGTCCCGCTCTGCCTCGCCGCTTGGATGTGGGCACTTGACGTCTCTCCGCTTCTGGCATCAGCCTCGTTGTCTGATGGCAAACGAACCGAACGGGCAGCTGGTGCCAGCTCAGGAGGTGGCCTGGAGAGCGGGACTGCCCCTTCTGGAGGCACTGCAGGCTTAGTTCGCTTTAAGCCGTGTTTGAAACAGCACTTTTAATTCCTTGAGTGATTATTTTAGTCCCACTTTACCGTGGTAAAGTAAGGATTGCAAAATGAGTGTTTCCCCGTTGCTTACCAAACCCAAAGGGTCATACTTTAGTTTTCTGCTCCATTTGTTTAGCCAAGGCAAAAGGACCAGAGCTGTATACTGGCTCCATAGGAGACACTATTCCAGCTCCAGTGCTCGGCGAGGTCTCTGCTGTGCAAAGGGCATGTCGGGGCAGGGTCACTGCGTACAAACCTATGGAGACAGCAGGCAGCCCAGGGAGGTTTTGGTCCCTGTCACATGGCCCCAGAGTTGTCCAGTCTAACCCTTGAGGCTCTGGAGCAGCCCAAGGTTTGGGTGGCGTGGTGTAGTTCAAAGGACTGTCGTTGTCCTCCCACAGCACTGCCAGTTGTGTGCCGTGCCTTTGAGGGACGGCGCTGACGTTTGTCCTTGATTCTTGAAGGCCACAGCTCTTTTGGCAGTTCTCCAGCGAAGAGAGCAGACTGTGCACATGGCTCCTTCAAAACAAAACTTCTTGCTTATAAGTTGCACGCTCAAACTTTTCATTTACGGTGTGACTAAGCAGATGTAGTGTGTCTGCTGCGGAAAGGGGCTAAGGCAGTGGGAATATTTATTCCTTCCCCCAAAGGGATTTGCTCCTTGAACCAGCCCGTGAAGTCAGAACAGCACCAGTGGTTGTGCAGGGAAAAAACAAAGGGGTCATATGGCTGAGGATGGAGCAGAGAAATGATAAACGCCTTTTATGGGGTTCAGAGGCTGTTGGAAAGCTCAGCTGTGCAGTAAATCCACACTTCATTCACCTTGGTTATGGGTCTGCTCTAGTATGCGAGCTTGACGCGTGTGGAGCTCTTGTAAATAACAGAGATGCACTGGCATAAAACCCCAGTGAAATGAAGTGGAGGGAAGGATCTGTGCTGTGCAGCAAAAAGGAACCTGGGCTGTAGAAAGACAATTAAAGTTTCTAACCAAATGAATGGTGAGGGAAGTGAGCAGGAGTTAAGAAACAAACCTAACCGTATGGCCTGGGGAATGAGAGCTGTAAAAGGTGGAAGAAGCAGCTCCAGAAGTGACCTGGCAGCTAAGTGACCTTCAAAAAACCCCATGAGGTTCAAAGGTACCTGATGAAACAGGTTGAGGATTATTCTGGATGACATTAGCGCTACCTGAATGGCGATTTCAGTAACTTCAATTAGAAATTGTAATAACCATGGTAGTGCTGTACTTCCCTAAGTGTGGTTAGTAGATGAATCTACACATTTTTATGAGATTGTAGAGTCTTAGACTTAATAGTATAATAAGAATAGGCTTAAAAGAATAAATGTAACTGCAGAATAAAATATCTGTAGTTCATGAAGCACCCCCGGCTCTGTTACTCCTCCTTGTGCATTGCCATATTATTTCTCATTTTCTGCATTAAAAACAAAGTCCCGCAGCAACTGCTGTATTGATTTCACTTTGAAAATGAAGCTGCATCATGTCGTTCTGACCGTGTGTATCTTGCCAGAGCAGTTGCAGCTGTTGGCTTACTCACAGGCCTGGGTATGTTTTGCTGGTTTAATACAAACCCCTCTTGTTTGGCTTTTTCTTCTCAGCTTTCTTTAGTGGTGCTGTCATACAGTGGTTAGGATTTGTGTTTGACAGTCCCTGGTCACTTTATGTTCCCTGATTTAGAACACATAAACTATTGCTCCTGGCTTAGAAATTTCTTGACACGAATTGAGTTTGAAAATAGGAAAGTTATGGGCTCATCTGTGACCTCATTTGGGTGGCGGTTGTTGGAAGTCCAGTAAATCATGATCAGCCCTATTTGTAAAGGTCTCAGACTTATTAACCTCCCACCCCTAGACTAATAAATAACAGCTAAATTCTGCTCACCTAGTAAGTGCAGTTGCAGGTCTCTAAATAGAAAACAAGTAAGTAAATAAAGCAGCCCCTGCCCTGGGAACCTCAGATCTGAGGATATCCTCTTTTACATGATCTCAGCCGGTAGTGAACAGAAATTGCCACATGACTATTTCAAGTAGGATAAATAAAAATAAACGCTGTGGATCTACCGGGCCTGTCTGTATTTAGGGTTAAAAAAAAAAAAGCTCAACACCTGGGGCTACTCGGTCACTTCCCTGGTAATCTCCTCGGGCTGGAGACTGCTGGGAGGCAGGAGGTTGCCTCCCCATCGCTGTACTGGGAGGTGAGAGCATTCATGGGTGGGTCGTTCGCGGGTGCCTAAGGAAGAATGTGATTGCTGCCTTGGTTTGTGGATGGTGGAAGGACTTTGGTCTGTTGTTCCAGCTCTTCTCACTGGAGAGACAGCCATGCCCATTTACAAATTGTTTTTAGAACAAGGGGAAATAAAACGTAATTATCAACCTACGTATATTGTAAATATGTGCCCAGTAAGGTAAGATAACAATGGTTCTTAGAGACCTGTTCCTGATACCGGCTTGGGCCCAGCTTGAAATCGGGATCAGATTTGGAAAACAAACATAAAATGCCTCTTGCAGTTTCCCCTGAGCTGTGAGGGTTGTTTGGTTGAAGTCTAAAGTCAACAGGATACACCAGGAGGACTTGTATGATGAAAAGGCATCTTAAATTACATGTGCAACTGTATTTCAGCTCATGATCCAGTCTTACAGATGTCCTGGGCAGCAGAACATCTCTCCAGTCTTTTAAAAATGAGCCGTAATACTGTTTGTAAATCTCTGGGGGAATGTAATTCTTAATCCAGGGGGTTTTTTTCTTTAAATTTTATTTTATTTTTTATAGTGCTTTTACTACTATAGCGCTTATCTACTTAGGAGCTGCCATCTGGGGTGAAGGGCATTTCAGCTGCTGGCTGCAGCAGCAGCAGCTCTGCCTGCCCACAGGCACTGGTGGGCGTTGAAGTGAACTTCCAGTTGAGCTGCACCTCACTGTGAGGAGCTGCAGCTTGAGGAGAGGTGGGCTAGGGAATCCGGTGGTGGGTGTTCTTTGTTTAAGTAAAGATAACTTGTTCGCTTTCTTTCCCCTTTACTGTGATCTGATGGTAAGGTGGAATGGAAAGGGGAATTACAGATTTCATTATCTTTGAATTCAGCTTTTTTTAGTTAGCGGGAACAAGCTTGGGCTAGAACTTTGCACTAAAAACACTCTCTCACCCCGTGAAAGGGAGTCTGGGGTATTGCGTGCTGAGCAGGGTGATGCTCTGCTGCTGCTGACATCCAGCACAGGCTGGGGCAGCCCGGAGCTGTTTAGAAAAAGAGAGCCAGGCGGGGCGGGGGGGGCAGTTTGCTGGTCCCTCTAGGACAGTGCTCCCAGCCATGCTGCATGTTTGGTGCTGATTGCTGGTTTTATTTTGCGGAGTTCAGGTTCCAAGTGCCTGTTGCTATGAAGAGATGCTGTCAGACGTTATGCTAAACTCTTGAACTTAAAACAGAGCACTATAAAAAAATGAAATAGTGCTATGGTAGCTGAGACCAGAATTTGAGCTGGTGCAGGTAATGAAAGGTTCTGCGCTGTTTTATCCTGCAGTGGAGCCCTAATCTGATGTTAACAACTGTAACTATCTGTCTGTTCATAGGAATTATTTCATCACCAGGTGCAAAACTCTGCTTTCATGCTGCTGGATCGCTTGTGGTAAAGTTATGTAGAAAACAGTATCTGCAAAAGTGGTGTTTGGGTTTTTTCGTGCTTATGGTGGAGAATAGCCAAGATGAGTTTCTTTAAACTGAAATTAACTTTATTTAATTTTGAAGATAGAGCGTGATAGAGATCAAAGCATTGTAGGACTTTCTCACAAGACAGGCAAGGCTTAGAGCTATAGAAATACCATATGCCTACCAAAAAGCAACAGTCTCTTTCTTCCCCCTCCCTCTTCTCACTTTACTTTTAAACGTATGTGATGATGATAACTGCCTTAGTAAGGATATTCAAACAGTGCCTTTTAAGAACATACAGTTATATAATGCTCAGTCTGCATCCTCCCTTGTATGCCTCAGAAATTCTGTGATGAGAAAGCGTCTGCTTTTTTCTGCCCTCTATTACAAACACAACCCCCTGATCTCGAATGGACAGTGATGTACAGGCTTCCTTCTGTCAGGCTGCTGCAAGAGTTAACAGCTCTGGGGGCTGGCTGGGTAGGAAGGCTTATCCCCAAGACAAGCCTCTGCACATTACATGGTTATTCCAAATTCTGCAAACCATGGTGCTGTTTTCTTTCTGTAAACAGGAATTTACAGGTAGACACATGGACAACGATGTGGTAAGAGCATCTGGTGTTCACCTATAGCCAGTAGACAGAGGATCTTTACCTCCTGTCCTGGAAATCAAGCACAGCTCTTTGGAAAGTAAGTGTGCTACCAGATATTTAGATGAACCTAAATCTTAAGATCAAATCTCCTAATCCCTCTTTCGTTTGGTTTTGGGCTTTTTGCTTTAAGCGCAAGACCAGCTTGGGTTATTAATTACAGATTAGGTCCTTTATCCTTAAGTTATAGCATTGGATTCCTTCTTTCTTTGTCTATAGAAAACTTCTCCCACAATCATCAAACTGATTTTTAGGGATGGAATTGCAGATAGCTGCCAGATGCAAAATGTAGGTGAGGTGAGGGTGGAGGTAGGGTATTTAATTTCCTAGAGAGCGATGATTAGGCACAGTAAAAAAAAAAAAGAACACACAGAGACTATCCACATGTGCTGCCAGAGGTGAAACTTCCATAGGTCTCTCCATAGGAGTCTTTGGGTCAAATTCTGCAAAAAAGTAAATTGATTTAAGTGAGTGGTACAACAGAGGAATTCTTGCAAGCATAAACCGAGCCACTTGTACGGTTGTGTGGAAGACAGGGTGTAAAACGGATGGTGGATGTAGCAGAAACATCTAGCAAAGGTGAGAAAGCAGGAAGGAGTATAAAGAAACCATCTTTTTCTGCAGCACTTGGCTTCACTTCAGTTTGATGGCATTGAATTTATCCGTTTTTCAGAGCAGTATTTTAAAACAGTCACTGTTTAATGCCCTTGGAAAAAAAGCATAGGTGGAAAACATTTTACACCATTACTTAGTTCCTTAAGAAGGGAGGAGAGAGGAAATTTATTGGTTCTTGTTACCCAGATAATATTAACTGAATGATAACACCAGAATCTCCTGCTCTGCAGAAAGAATTGAGATTCATTGTTGAAATGACATATGTGTCGTCCCGCTACTTTGGCATTCTGGATCCCTGGGGAGACAGTTACTGTGCTGGGGTATCATTAACTGAGCTGAGAAGCAAATGTTAAGAGCATATGGCAGCGAGAGAAATGAATTACAGGTGCCAACTTCTTAATTGTTCATGTCAGCTTTCCTTCCTCCTCAAATGAGGGGTATGTTTGCAATTCAAGCTGTTGATTGCTAGTAAGATTGTTAAAGTAATACAAAGTGAAGAGGTTTTTCTGATGTTGAACTTTCAAATATACTAACAAAACCATTTTTAAAAAATGAACCTATCTTGAACTGTGTTATCTTAACAGTGGAAATCCATGTAGCATGCTGCAGAGCTGCTACTGCAGAAGTTGCTCAGGAGGAAGCTCCTTGGGACAGTCTTGCCCTAGTCAACCAAGCCCTTTAGCACATCTCTCGGAATAGGGTTTCCTGGAATAATAACCCTTTTCTAGTCTAGCAGGAGAATGATTCCAATTATAATTAATGAAAGTACAATTGGTTTTCTGTTTTCTGGTTGAAGTCAGATTCTTGCCCAGAAGTTCAAGCAGATCAAATATAAAATTGCGCAGCGAGCGCAGAAACTCCAGGGAGTTAGAATAGAACTTATTTTCACATGTATGGTTAAAGAACGGGCATAAACGATGGGGACAATGAATGGCTTTTCAATGGTTGATCTCCCTTTATATCGAGGACAGTAAAGCAGCTTTGATTTACAGTTTGTCAGTCAGTTCATTTATGTGCTGAGCAGTTACTCATGGAGGGGGCTTATTAGAAACCCTTTGGCTTGAAGGCAGGTTAATTAGTCAAAGCGTTGCTTCTTCCTTAGCTGTATAAATTTACCATTTGCAGAAGCTTTGACTTCCTACTTTTACATTCAGCAATCTGATCTTCATCAATATCAGAAAATATTAAAGAAAAGTAACAGGGCGTCATATCACCACCTGAAACGATTCTTGGGTTTGGTAGCATGGTTTTTGTACAAGTTGACCTGCTTTAAGTGTTGCTTAGAAAACTCCTCTGATATATCAACACTGTTTTCTGTGCCAGTAGTGTGAACTATGGACAGTTTGCTCACAGTTGTGAAATGCTGTCGCAGCACAAAACTGCATGAAAACTGAAGAAAGTTTGGCAAAAGTTCTGCCACTTTTTCTTAGGGTTTCTCACCCAAGCGCTGGGTTCGCTACATCCAAATCCGTCTTGAACTTGCTTTTACGTAAGCAGATGGTTTTGGTTTAGTGCCCTCAGTCCTCTTAATCTAGAATGTGCTGGCTTTGTGGTGTCCACCCCAAAAAAATGAATTAATTGTTTAGCCTTTAGTTGGAATGTTGCATTTCCAGTCTCCTGGGGAAATGTAGCTATAAATATAATAACCGTCATAATTGTGTAGTGAGCTATTACACAGTATATGTGGGGCACGCGCCCTGCAATCTCAAAGCCAACTTTTATAGTGGGGTTTTCAGTAACACAGTCTGTATCAGCGTGTGACTGCTGACCTACAGGTGCATAAAAACAAACCCGTTGTCTTTGCATGGTACGAGTAGTTTTCTAATATTGAGAACTAGGTATTTGGCAAATTTTTTAAAAAATTATTCTTATTTTTTGACTAAAGGAGTATGAGACATTCTTCTAGTTAACCTAGACTAGGATGACTTATCCTAGGAATATTACACTTCTGTTTTGTGTCCTTACTGCAGACTGGCTGCACGGTCCTTTGTTTTGCAGTATGGAGTTTGGTCTGGCTCACTCGCCATACTTGTGGTTTTATAAATTGGGTCGTTAATAGAAACAGTCTTGATTTGTTGTTGTTGTTGTTATTTTTTTTTATTTTTTTTTTTCCTTAGGATCTTGGGTAGGTCACTTGAGATCACATTCAGAGACACACTGAAGTGATAAATTCCCATGAGCTGATGCCTCTGTGGGTCTGTTTTTCAGCCTCTCCTAATGTCATTTCTCAGTCTTTAATAGCATCAGTGTTACACCTCCAGGAGATGTCATTATGGTAAATACATTCGTGACTGAAAACGGCTTGTCTCAAATGCTGGAGCTGTGTAAGCAGACAGGCCTGGACTGAATGACGCCCTGATTTGGGCTCCACACTAGCAATGGCAGAGAGAAATGCCTGAAAAATGAGGAGCAAGAGTTGCTGAGACTTCAGATGGGAAGACTGGATATAGAAGTAATTCATCCGTTCTGTTCACAAGTCCAGGGTGCTCTGGAGCACTGAGCAGAGTTTGTCCATCAGGAGTGGTGCCGAGTGGTCCGCTTTGGGGTAGTTCTTGGCGTGGCCCCTACCAGAGCAATTAGCAGTGGTGCATATTGGAGGCTCTGTGCCCCAGCAGAGTCCAAACAAGAATAGGCAATGTGCTTTGGCAGGCAAATAGATTAGACAACCAGATACGTCCTCCTTTAACAAAAAAAGTCTATTCTTTGAGTTATTGTTCCAGTTCAAGAAATCCTACTTTATAAAAAACAACATGAGCCAAGAGTGGTTTTGTTTTGGTTTTTTTTTTTTTTTTAAATACAGTAAAGATAAAGGAGATCCCAAAGAAGTCTTTTCTCTAGCCCGCAGAGGGTAAGAAACGGGGAAATCCAAAGAGATTTCAGCTGGTTTATTTCCTGAAGTTCTTTGTCACGTGAAGGAGTGGGGTGTATTACTTTTGAAATACCTCATACTCCAGGGGCATTCCTGGCATTGTACCTCGAGAAGAGCAGAGTCCTCTAGAGCAGCAACATGTGCACGTGTCAGGCTTTAACGCTTCCATGTAGTCAATAAGTAGTAGCTTGGGACCGAGCTAGATCCTTATTTTATTATTCCCTCATATTATGTGCATTTCATGTAAGCTAAAACATGGGCGAGGCCAAAGGAGAGATCCCAGGACTGCGGAGAAAGGCGGGAGCAAGGGAACGTGCCACTCAAGGGGCATTGTTGGAAGGAAGCTGGAGAAGGGGAGTGGTGTAACAGAAGAGTAACACAAGCACGAAGGGGGCTGTTGGGATTGGTCTGACCTTCAGAGGTTAGAACGAGTAACTGAATTTTGATGGAAACTGTACAAGATTGGGTGTATATCACACTTCACCTCCAGAGCTCGAATGGAGGTGAAAGGACTCCAGTTGGACCCTCTGGAGACTGGTCTATCCACGCTGAGGGGAACCATGCCTGCTGTGTTGAACCAGTGCATTTTCTAGACGCTTAAAATCTGTCTTGTCGCGCCGCAGTAGTCATCTTTGCTGAATAAGATGTTAGCAATTCTCCTCTTGGAGAACATCTGCTTTCTGAGTGAATCACTCAACAAGTGGCAGGCTTGTCGGAGCCTGCTGTCCTCCCTCTGCTCACTGACTCCTGCCTTGCCGAAGGGTGTGGGCCGGGTTTCATCACCGAGGTGTCAGGCTTCGGTTCCCTGGTGTCTGCAGGAGTGTCCCCTTTATTGAAAGGACAGCGGGGTAAAAGCAAAATTTACTTTGGCACTTTTGAATGCGATCTTCACACCTCGTTTTCGAGGATCTTGAATTGAGAGAGCAGAGGAGATTAGAGTTACAGGGAAGAAAAAGGCATCAAGATTGTGGTGATATTTTATCTTCCAGGAGTTCTGAAATGACTCATAAATGGGATTCATCTTGTATAACCTTTAAACACAGAGAGCAGAGAATGAATTTGGTAAATAATCTGAAAACCCCCATATAAAAGTAGATAATCAGCAAAATTACCACGGGGGTTTGTTTTTGCTGAGAAAGTAGATTAGTTTAATCACCTGCCAAAGTTTTATGCAAATACTACAAGCTGAAACCCGAGTATTTCTTATTGGTGTTTCTTAACTGCTGGTGCTGAGCTGATTGATTAGAATTGGCAGGTGATGTGAAGTGATTGTCTGATGTTGAAATGTTTCCTTTTCACTTGTAAGATGATTTAAGATCAAACGAAGACTTTTCATAACGCAGGCACTAGGGGTGCCTGGTTCAGAGGGAGGTGAGCACCAAAGAACATGGGTGTTTCTGGGAGAGGAGGGCACAGACTCGTGTGCTGTCTGTGACCTGTGCTTTCTCTTTGGGGAGCATCGCGTCAGTCACACAAGGGTTAAGGAGCAAGTGCAAACAGAAGCGCCAGGTCTGTACATCCAGACTAGGTGCTTTCCTCCAGGGAAGATGCTTTCTGGCACTGCCGCAGCAGGAGAAGCAAACAGCTCATGCCCTGTGCCCACCTGGAACCGTGACAGTAATGTTTTAATCTTTTGATGTGAACGAGTTTCTATGGCTGGGTAAAAATTTGCCTGGAAAACGGCTTGATTCGGTTGGTGATATGTTACCCCTTTAATTAAATAGCTGACTTACGCTTGACAATTAATTGGAGTGAGGTATGATTTTTTTAGAAACCCATGACTAATTTTTTCTTGCCGTTCTTGCTATCTTATTGTTCTTGCCTACCCTCCTCTGGAGTCGCTGCCGCGTGCCAGCCATGTCCTCCAGGCACTGGTGCAGACCAGTGTTCTCTCTTGCTCAGGCTTTTACCTGTTTCAGATAAAGCAATTGTTTTCAGATATTTTCCACGTTGTCTTTCAGAAAATTTCCATTTCATCACAGTTCTGCAATATTTTTGGGTTTTTTTGTTTTAAAAGACTCTGGGATTTTTAACATAAACTTTTAAAATTATAATTCCAAACTCACCAGAAAGCCTCACCCACTACTATTGCCTGTAGTAATCTGCTACCAAACTCACTGATTTTTATATTTAATTACAACAGGCAAAATTCAAAATGGATGTGACTGGAGACAAAACCAGTAGAGCAGCAGCTACAAAGACCTTGTTTTGCCCCTTTTCTTGTTCTCCATAACTGTGAGGAGCCGAAGCTCAAGCCTTTCTGTAGCGTTGCAACAAACTGACGTGGACAATTCTTTATGTTTTTTCCACTTAGGAAGCTTTAGTCTTTTTATAGGAAATTTGTTTCCGTGGGTGAACTTAGGCATGGATGAGTGAGGAACAATGCATTGTTTGTTAAAACAAACTTTTTTGAAGGGAGTGGGCTTAAAAGGAAGGAAATGTGGTTTAGATATAAGTTCCTTTTGAAATTTCTTCTTTTTCCTCATCCCACTCCTCTAAAACACAAAACAAAAATCCAAACAACTAGAAATCCCCAAACTGATGTTTCACCTTACATATCTTTAACATATTCAGTATAATTTGGAAAGCCAGACACAAAAGTTGTCAGTTTAAAAATCCCCTTCCCCTTCCCCTTCCCCTTCCCCTTCCCCTTCCCCTTCCCCTTCCCCTTCCCCTTCCCCTTCCCCTTCCCCTTCCCCTTCCCCTTCCCCTTCCCCTTCCCCTTCCCCTTCCCCTTCCCCTTCCCCTTCCCCTTCCCCTTCCCCTTCCCCTTCCCCTTCCCCTTCCCCTTCCCCTTCCCCTTCCCCTTCCCCTTCCCCTTCCCCTTCCCCTTCCCCTTCCCCTTCCCCTTCCCCTTCCCCTTCCCCTTCCCCTTCCCCTTCCCCTTCCCCTTCCCCTTCCCCCTACAGTTTATCTGTGTGCTTAAACCTTTTGCTGGATCAGGTCCTTGCATTCTCTGATCTCTGGGTTGGTCACTCATAGGGTCGCTCTGGAAGGAAAAATCCTCTGGCGGGGGGGGGGTGGTGGTTAGGTGAGGGTGAAGGTACTGGGGGGAACTTAAGGCAGGAATGCAATTTAATTTTTGATTGGCTACACCTAGAGCAGGCAGCTGGCTGGAAATCCCTCTCCTCTCCCTTTCTTTAGAGATCCTCGGACAGGCAGCTGCTACACGACAAGCTTCCTTGCTGGTGGGTGAGAGCGCCTGATGCCGGCTACTATGGCTGATCCCGCAGCAGAAGAACATGCGTCCCAAGTTAGTGAACTCTGCTGCGAATGTGGTCAGTTCCACCTCTTGCTGGACAATCATCTTTACAACTTCCAGGATGAAGTGGACGATGAACTCATCTGCCATATCTGCCTTCAGCCGCTGCTCCAGCCCATGGACACCCCCTGTGGACATACGTACTGTTTCAAGTGCCTGGAGAACTTCATGCAGGAGTACAACTTCTGTCCCATGGACCGGAAGAAGCTCTCTTTCCAGCAGTGCCACAAGTCCAGCCTGCTAGTACGGAACCTGCTGGATAAGCTGGTTGTCCTCTGCCCTTTCAAGGCGGAGTGCCAGCAGACCATGCAGCGGTGTGAACTAGAAGCTCATCTCCAGAACAGGTGCTTTCCCGTTTCCATTACATTACTGCTCCTTGTCCGATGCCATCCGTCTGTTGTGCTTCTGACTAGAAAGATCCGTTCTCAGAACAGTTCTTAAACTGGGGTGCGATGGGATACCAGAGGAAGAGAGGGTGAGGCTAGAGTCGGGGGTGGGTGAAGACAGCGTAATTGTGAGTGTGTTAGGGACCCCATCTCACGCGTGCGGCAGAGGTGAAGGGCGAGGCGCTTGCCTGTTCACAGACAGGCACAAAACCGATCCAATGTATAAATTTGTGTGTCCTGATCTGGGGCACCCGACGCTGGAAATTATTACAAACATGCTTATTCTTGTTCCACTTGAGTGGAGAAGAAAGACAGGCACCAAGTCAACACTCCGGCAGCAAGGGATCGCGCAGTGTTGCCAGTTTAATTAGTCCAATTAAGATGTGCAATACATAAGTCTTTTATCCAAATAATGTAAGTCCCTCCAAGCTGCACATTATGCAGTTGCTGAATCACCTACTTATGATTCCATTATCTTCTCTCATTCTTTTGCTGAGAAAGAGAAGCAAATGGAAAATACTTCCCCCCGCCACCCCTAGTGCAGAGGAAGGGAGACTTTTTGTCTTGCGCTTGTCAGCCGAGCTGTGTTGTGGTGCTTCCACTGCTGGTTGAGCTGGTGGCAGGCAGAACATTGTGGCTTTAAAAGAAGTGCAGGTGACAAAGAGCTCTTGCCATGGTGCTTGAAAAACACTTGTTCCTACCTAGTTAATGATTGCAGGAAAGGGAGCTAAGTGCCAGCCCTGGCAGGCGAAAGCAGACCTTCGCTGGCAGCGTGTGTTTTGTCAAGGGGCAATGAGAAAGGCAGCAGGCTTGTTTCCCTCCAGCTGTGGTGTAGGTTTTTGTGGCAATGACCTATTTAAAAATAGGTTAACAGTACCTGTGAGCTGAGAGCTTGTGTTAGAGCAGGGGAGGTGACGGAAGATGCTTGTGAGCCCCTTTCCCTCCAGCTGTGAAAGCTTGTAATCTCCTTTTTCTCGGACTCGCTCTGTCCTGCCTGCTTGCTCCCAGGCAGGGCTGAAAGCATAGCCCGCAGGGACAGGGCTGCCCGCAGCTGTGAGGCTGGGGCTGTGGCCCATAGCAGGGCTGGGCCTTCCTCTCTGCTCTGTAAATCTACCCTGGTATCAGTAAACTTCTGTCACTTATTAATCCCTTTGGCACAGCAGTTAAATACCGAGGAGGGAGGAACCCTTCAACGTTGACATTAGAGACCTGCCTGGAAAGTGTATCATTCTCTTACACATTTCACAGTTCTTAGTATCCCTGGGGAGGAGGTGGTCTAAAAATCGAGGCTATTTCACCTGGGCTGTGAGCATAGTTAGACTGAAAACTGATTAAAAAATTACACTGCGATTTGGGTGTTCCTGTTCTTTAGTTTTAAGTGAGATTAGCTGATAGCAGGAGACCTGTGGAAATAAGAAGGATCTAGAAACTTGTTTTCTTGGGGAATTTCTCTGCCCTTTGCAAAATGAATTTGTTTCTTGACATCTTAAGAGGGACATGTGCACAAGTGGATCAGTCAGGTTCTGTCTTTAACTTTCAGGGTCATCTTACTGCTTGGAGAATAAATGACTAGAACTAAACCAGAGGAGGAAATACTGGGCTGAGACTTGTTTAGCCAGAATGTAAATAGTCAAGTTTAATTTGAAAAGTGACTCTGGTAAACACCCAGTACTTCTCATGCCTCTGACAGTGATGCTTTTGCGTTCATCACCCTCCTCACCTGCCACCTCTTTTACAAGTACTCTTGATAACAAGAGCTTGTTTTTCCTCACTCCTTTTTGCTGAGGCAGGCTGGCTGTGGTGCAGCTGCATACAGAACGTGTTCTGTTGAATGTAGAATTACTTCTTGAACCCCCTCGTGGGGAGCAGACAGGGGGGTTATAAACTCCTCTAAATCGATCCATCCCCTGTGTGGATGGGAGCTGGAGATAGGCCTCAATCAGAAAAAAAAAAAAAACCACAGCAAGTCTCGATTGCTGCTCTTGCCTGTTACTGGTTTGTTAAAAACAAAGCCCAGTTCAAGGCTGAGCTTGAAACTCGAGCCACTTCCTTTGAATAAAGATACAGTTCATGGTCATTTCTGAAAGGTCAGAGCTAAGTATTCACTTGTATTTTAAGAGGTATTGTTTTTTTCACCAAGTGTTTGCTAGGTAAATATTTAGCAAAGGAGACTCCCGTGGCTATTACATTCTCCTTTTTAAGCTAATTTGTTTAATAATTTTGAAAGTAATAAAATTACAACCCCACTCTTAAGCTGCTACTAGTACAAGTAGAAGCTGAAGGTCAAATGAGAATGAATTTTAGCATCTGTGATAGAAGCTTTGCAGCTGATGAGGTCTTGAACACGCTACTTCCCTGTACTTTGTCAGTCCGAGCTTGCATGTGCCAGGCTAACCACGCAGGCAGAGACTAGCCACTTAGTCACTGATATTCCCTCTCTAGGTGTCCTGGTTTCAAGAAATACAAATCTGATCTACAGCGGAAAAAGAATCCCATTTCCAAAGGGAAGGAAGATCCTCCTAGCAAGGTGGAGACGAACACGCCCAAGGATCCAGAGGTACCAAGTGGAGGATCGTCACTTGTGGCAGAAAGCTCTGCAGCTGCTGTGGTATCGCTAGGGACTGCAGAGCCTGGACTGGTTAATCCAGCTTTTGATGAGACTGAAGAAGGTGAGAGTTTGATACAGAAATGTAATTATGCAACTACCTTTTCTAAAAATGAGGTCACTATCTCAGACAATTCAATTTTTAAAGTGTCCCCAACATTCTTAGATCTCCTCTGTGCTCTTCAGCCATTAGTAGGCATCGGAATAATCTCTCCCCTGTGCTCGTCCCTGAGCAGAAGGGAGGTCGATTCACGTGCATCAGGTGTGGCAGGATCTGCTCACAAGCACAAAACTGCCCATGCAAAACAACACGGAGAATCTCTGTTTAGACCGCAGTCAATATTTGCAGTACTCTTTGCAGAGACAAAGGCAGTCCCTGTCAGTGGGAACACAGGACTTACAGTGCTTGCAGAAGCCAAATAATTAGTAATTAGGAAATGTTCCAGCTTCTTCTTAATCTTGTTAAGAAAGTTAAATATGCAGTCAGTTTCCTGGAGTGGTCGGTACCTCCCTGATGGTGAGCAGCAAGCGTGTTTTTATAGCGTAACTCAGGTTTTGGATTAATAGTCAGTTATGAGACCCTTGCAGATAGAAGTAACCATCTCCAGTGTCGAACTGCTTGTCTCAACCCCTGTTAGAAGGCAGCAGCGTGGAAATCTCGGTGCCTTGTTTCAAAGTTGGTCTCAGTTTCCAAGTGGGCAGGCTCTGGAGCTGGCAGCTGCTGGGTCTGTGCCACAGCTAATGCACAGGTCAGTTTACTTCTCTGCTGGCGTTTTCCCAAGTATGCTTGGGGCAGGTTTTGCGTCTCTTGCATGACAACTGCATCTCACCCCTGGCTTCATTAGACTGTTGGGCCCGCCTAAATGCTGCAGTGCTGGTAGATTTAATACAACTTGCTAACAACAACTTTCATCTTCAAAGTGGCCGAGAAGCATTGCTTAGTCTTCAGTATGCTGCGGAATAGGTAAACATTGCTCCTGTCTCACAGGGGCGGATGGGAAAAGAGGAGGAAAGGAAATTAGAGGAAGGAAGTTGCAGTGAGCTGCCTGTGGTAAAGTCACCACAATGTCAGACCGGTAATTACAGCTCGGTAGTCCCCTTTTCTAATGGGCATCGTGGAATTTGGCACTTGTTGCCTGTGCGCTTCTCATAGGCCAGCTGTGACAGTAGAAAAATAAATCTCTGAAGAGCAAGTGAAACATACTGAATGCCTTTAATAAAACTCAAGAAATCATAATGGAAGAGCTTAAATCTGCCATAAGCTAAGAGATGATGGGAAACATTCTGGAGAAACTGTACCGAAACAGGGGCTTTCTAAGCTTTGACTCTGACCTACTCATTCTTCTCCTCATAGCTGCTTTCCCTCCAGATGCTACTTTGGACACAACCTGCCAGTGTTACAAATCTGGTGGTGCTATGTGAAGGAAAATTCTATTAATGTGTTAGTTTTTTCTCTTCAATTTCCCCAATCAGATCTTCCTCAGAGAACTAGTCTGGTGGCTGAGACAACCACAATTGAAATTCATCGAGAAGACCCAGAGGAGGAGCTGGGGATGAGGATAGTTGGGGGTAAAGACACCCCACTAGGAAACATTGTTGTTCAGGAAGTCTTGTGGGATTCTGTCATTGCTGCAGATGGAAGAATAGCGCCTGGGGACCATATTCTTGAGGTATGTAAAACCCTCCCGGTAGTCCCATTGCTTCTCTTGACCTGAGATGAGGGCTGGGCAAGGAGAGGTGCCAAGAAAACCGGGGAATTCCCTAGAGCTGGGGAGTTAAAAGCCCTGATCAGAGTTGGGTGTCAGTAGCATTGTGTATCTGCTGGGGCTGAG
Organism: Bucorvus abyssinicus; assembly: GCA_009769605.1. Classification (NCBI taxonomy): domain Eukaryota; kingdom Metazoa; phylum Chordata; class Aves; order Bucerotiformes; family Bucorvidae; genus Bucorvus; species Bucorvus abyssinicus. Next base: position 1,871,420 of record CM020039.1, on the reverse strand, counting down.
CAGCAGACTTTTGAGGTTCCTTCCAGTCACAGTCATATTTTCCTTGTATATTTGATAGCTTTTTGAAATTTAGACGGTTGTGGATAAATGAAGATTTCCATCTGATAGATTTCAGCCAGTAGCACCATTTCTCTCCAAAGGACTGTGCTCTAGTTAGGCACTGGATATAATTGCTTGCTCTGCTATGTTGCTTAAGCTGCATATTCTCAGTGGGCAGGTCCAAAGTTGAAGACCTTATGACTTAAGTAAGCATCAGATATGCAACATGAGTAATAAAGAGCTTCATACCCTGCTGACCCACTGCCAGATGTAGCTTCCACATCAATTGTGCTGTGTGGCAGTGGGCTAACCGGGGCAACAGCAGCTTGTCTGATGGCTGCCCAATCGTTTGACAAGCTACAAAGACTAATTATCCTGTTGGAGTGTGGACTTCAGGGAGGACAGGTAGCCCCACGTGCACAAGTGACCGATACGATCTCCAAGTTGGTTTCTTAGACCAGTGGAGTAACTTCTCTTTTATCCATTTGAACTGTACGTGTCTCAGTCTTGGCTGGGCTGTAACTAGGGCAGGTCCCCACACTTAGCAGCCCTTTTAACATCCCAGAAGCAGAGTGCACAAAGTCTCCTGAGACAACAAAACAAAAAGTACCGCTTCAGAGTTACATTGGTAAAAGCATGATTAAGACTGATGATTCCAGAAGCTTGTAGACCATGGACCACTCTTATACTTAAAAGTGAGGATGAGCAGTCTCCAGTTTGAGTCTTCTCCTCCAAGCATGTATTGAATGTTGGAAGTTAAGGGAAAGCAGTTCTGCTTCAGATTTTTATTTAGGTGTGTTGTCCAATCTTGTCCCTGTCCTCAGCTATTCACCATCAATTATGGTCTAATTTCATCTGCTTGCTTTCTGCATTTTGTTTAGAAGACTCTGATCTCTAATGTGCATCAGAAGCTGCTGTTTCAGTCACAGCATTGCACAGGGAGCTGCGCACCCTGTCTCCAATTTTGTGATGTTCCACACTGCGGACTTTGCCTAAATGTGTAGGTTCTGATTAGTGACTCTGGTTTGTTTGCCTTTCTAGGTGAATGGCGTCAACATCAGCAGCGTGACTCACTGCCAAGCTGTCTCCTTCCTGCGCCACCCAGGTCCTGTTCTCCACCTCGTGGTCCTGCAGGAGAAGGGTTTTTCCAACAAGACCGCGCAGCAGGATTCCACTTCTGCTCCAAATCGGGAAGTGATCCATGTTACTTTGATAAAGAGAGACCGATCTGAACCCTTGGGAATCAAACTGATCCGTAAGACAGATGAGGCAGGGATTTTTATTCTAGATCTGTTAGAGGGAGGTTTGGCAGCCAAGAATGGGAAGCTGAGTCGGAATGACAGAGTCCTGTCAATAAATGGCCAGGATTTGAGGCAAGGAACACCTGAGGCGGCTGCACAGATAATCCAGGTAACTTATGATGCGGTGAGGTTGTGTGGCTGATGTCTCCGCAGCTGTCTGCTTTGATGGCAGGGCTCCTGTTCTGACCCAAGGGCTGACAGAACACACTATAGCAAAATGTACTCCCTGAAATACCTCTCTGGGAAAGTGGCTTCCTGGTGGATGTGTGGGAAGCACCACTTCCAAACGAAGATAAACACGAAGAGTGGGAATCCATCGTGAGTCACCTCAGACACATCTGAAGCGAGGCAGTTGCTTGTGGCACTTAGTTCAGCTAAGGTGACAGGATCTCCTTTGTGACGTGGTGTTTGGAGCCTTTCTGGCAGAGTGAACGTTCGCAGGCACGGTGTAGATGCGTGCAGCAGAGGTTAGGACAGCGTTCCTGCTTCCAGCAGGCAAACTGAAGGTGTTTGTGGAGAGATGTGACAGGCTGGCAGCACAGAACAGAACCCTTTTGACTGATTTGAAGCCGTGTCTCCCCATTTTACCTGTGTTTGGGAAGAAAGTCTAGAAAACAACACGAGAAAACACTCCTGTTGCAGCATGCCAAATGTTTTGGTGAAAGGAGTGGGCAAGGAATTCTGGTTAAGGATTAAGGATTGCTGCGTGTGCAGCAGATACCACGTAGATCCGTTTAAATTCTTTATCTCCCTAGGCGATGGCCTCCAGGTTCTGTTTTTATCTGGAGATCCTGACACAATACATCTCATCACATACTGTTTATATCCCAGAAAAGATCTGAGGTCAGCAGTGAGGGAGTGCCAGTTCTCTTCCTGGTAATCAGCAGAGGGGGGCAGAGGCATGGGAGAAGAGATGAGAAAAGCAGAGTTCCAGTACTGAGATCCTTTATGTTATATATGTGATTCCATTCTATGGCCTCTGAGAATTTTGTTTGCATCCTGCAAGTGCTGCCGTGTTTCTGTTGTAATGTGCCAACATAACTCCCACATGGGGAACTCTTTCTTGATCCCACATCTCAGAACCCAAAGTCTCAGAACTGGCTTCATTAGTTTTGGGGATTTAATTCCTTTTGAAGTGACATTTGTGTTAAACTGTGACAGTCTTCCAAACATTATCTGTTCTCCTGAGGGGTAATTCAAATTCTTGGTTAAATGTAGTTTTAATTTTGATTGGAAACCATTTGCAGAAAAGTAAAGTACCATTCACAGTTATATGCCCAGCCATACGTAGGGTACATAGTCTGGTACTCCTGGTTGAAGGGGAGGGCGAATCCCCACCTTAGGACACTATGTTTACAGTATATTTTCTGTGTATCAACTTGGCTGGCAAAAAATTGCTCTATCTGAAGTGACTTTGGAGGCAAGAGGCTTTTAAATTCTGCTTCAGAAAACAAACCTCTCCTATAGTAGTTTAAAAAGATAAAAAAAACCCCAAACAACTGATGCAGTCCCTCACCCAAGGCCAGGGAATTGGCAGCTTCCAGGGTGCGGAGGCACCAGGGGAACAGGGTCCCATGTCACGAAGCGAGGGCGACAGCCGTGCTCCTCTCATCCATAGCAGGAAATGCCCCAAGTAAGCACATACGCCTTGCCCTGTGGAGTCCTTCACAATAAGGTTTTGTCCAATTATCTGAAAGACCCAACCAGATTGGAAGAGCGGTAACAATAGTGAATACTTGTCCTGTAGCTCTGCCAAGGCCAGACATGCAGCTGGTTAAGTGTTTAATTGACAGCGATCTTAGACAAAAGGTCATGTCTGCAGGTACTCTGGGAAAAGAAAATGGGTGGGAGATGTTGAACAATAGATGTGGTACATGAGCTGGGAGAGGAAAAGCTGTAACACGTTTCTTTACAGTAAAAAGCATCCAGTACTCGTGGTCCTCCAGCGTGTGGACCAGGCTGCGTTCCAGCCCTGTTCATCCTGTATCACAACACAATATGCTGGTTTGGCTGTTGGTGCTGAAGTGGAGGAATTAATCATCCCTTTCCACTTGCTGTTTTTGGCATTTGTGGGGGAGGGAGGCATGAGTGAAGCCTGCCTCTACTCCCGTCCCTTCCAACTAACATTTGCCAGTTTCTTTCTTCCCTTCACCACAGGATTCTGTGGCTTTTCACAAACACCATCACATCACATTGAATGGCCCTGTTTCAGATCCTTTGTAGAAACCGATGCCAACCCTTCTCTCTCCCCAAGAAATTTCTAATTTATTTTTCTATCTATTTTATTTACAATCTTTTTGTTTCTCCTGGCAGACCACTGAATCAAGAGTGAACTTCGTCATCTTGAGGCAGCCGGGCGTACAGCTGTCGGACCCGGTAGAAGATGGCAGCACGTCAAACAACAGCAGCAGCAGCAGTAGCAGCAATGGAGAGAGCCCAGTGCACCATCGGAGACGACTGGACCAGAATCACTACAGACGAAAATCTACCTACCAGAAGGTCAGTTCTGTAAATAACAGCAAAAGCACTGGTTATCCTTGGTCTGGCAGATCTACGTTTGCTCTGTGATGGCAATTTATCACCTAAGACTAATCAGTAGCTCCATTTCTTCTTGAGTTACTGAAAAGTAGCAGGTTTGTGGGTTTTGGTACTGGAGAACATCTACTGGGAAACACAGTTTTTAGGGAAAAATGTGTCAAGATTTCTTCAAATGTCTCTAACATTGATGCAGGATCAGTGTTTATTCTTTCCTTGTCTGGAAAGGGCAATGGGAACTTTACCATCCACGAGGCGCTCGGGACTTGCTTCTCAACACCCATCAAGCACAACCCGTTCAGGGCATTGCACACTGAGTTACGCTTCTGGTTTGGAGCTGGAGGGCTTTATGGTACAGAAACGGCACAAATCACACTAGTGTTTCTGTGCCTTCAGTGGTACCCCTGCCCCCCACTTGCATATGCTAAGAAACAGTGTGAGCAAGAGGAGAATTGCTGGTCTGTGGTAGCCAGAGAGGTTGGATCTGTGTTTAGAACCTCCATTTGAGTGAGAAAACTCGCTGCAACTGCTTAGATCTGTGTTTGAGTGTCTCTGGAGTTTACTAAGTATTTATGTAAAACACGATACCTTTGCCATCAAGAAACATCGCTGAAATGTTCTGGAGTAAAGATACAAGATGTTCTGTATTTTCTTCCAGATCTGAGCTTCTCATGCTAATGGCATTAATGAAGGTGCATTTTGTACTGTTGTTTCTTTGTAGGATTTACCTCAGGGATATGCAAATCATGAAAAGACGGTAGCAATAAAAAAGGAACCAAAGGAATCTTTAGGAATAACGATAGGAGGTGGAAGGGATAACAAAAACAAGCTGCCTATATATGTAACGAGTGTGCAGCCCATCGGCTGCCTCTTCAGGGACGGCAGAATCAAGCGAGGTAAGGAGGCTCGCAGACCCTTTATCCTTTAGGAACTGGTTTGCTGGGGTTTTTTTCAGTGAAAGCTGGACTTGGACGCTACAGTGAAGTTGGAAACAGGGTTCCACATGAGAGCTTGAGGCAGAAACGGCCTTCATAGCAAAAGGTCTGTAATAATCCTATCTCACTTAATCACAGGAGATATACTTCTGAGCATCAATAGCATCGATTTGACTCATCTGAACTACTATGAAGCTGTCTCAGCGCTGAAATCTAACGCAGCTTCGCATTCAGTCGTACTGAAAGCCTTGGAAATCCTTTCACTGAACTCGACAGAGCCATCTCTGGACATGAAGGAGCAGGGATTCGGCTGGTCTCCCCTCTGGATCACGTGGCTCGGGTTGCCTAGGTATGCTTGGTCGGTGTCTGTGCAGAGATCTGGTCAATCACAGAGCTGACTGCCCCTCAAATGCTAGAAATTCTCCGCTTGGTTGGTTGATGGGATGCGTTACTGGGATCCCCCCTTAGTTCTAAGGCAGCGGCAAGCCTTTTTAGTCAATGAGATCACAGGATAGTGAATGCATTAGAAACCTATGGTGCTTTTTATGGTGTGACCCATCGTTCCCCCATTTCTGTTGAACAGTAACCTGATTTCAGGAGTCCCTGAAAACTTTTTTTTGAACAGAACTAACACAATGAGAAGTATAGATTCTATAGCTGACATATAATCAACAGAGATACAGCGCCTGCTGAAATACCATCAACTGAAATCACTCTGCAGCTCTTTCTGGGTCGTGTGACAGAAGCCAGCAGATAGCTGTGCCGTTCTGCAGGTTCTAATCTCAGTTAGGGGCAGGCATTCTTTCATCTCATTCTTTTTTGCTGTCGTAATTGTGTCATCTTTAGCACGAAGCAGAAATGATGCTGAATAGACGAGTTTTCCTGCTGCAAAGCTTTGGACCATGGACTTAGCACAGATTTTAGCAGCAATGTGGTAAGGTCCAGACGGCAGGTTGGGGCTTTGAAAGCTTGAATTTCTACCTCCTTCCTGGAGAGGTGAACCTCTGGTTTGCTCACTTCAGCAGTTTCATCAAAGTACATTCAGTCTGCTGAATGTACTGTCACTCAGCTGACTGGAGGAGGATGCTGCAGGACACGCACGTGGCACGGTAAAGCCAAACCCTTCTGTGCGAAGCCCGGATTATTTACAGCTCTGTTTCCTGAGGCACCTAAAAGAAAAAAATACTAACAAAGCCTGTGTCACGTTCCCCTCGTGTTGCTTAGCAGCCTGTAAATGCTAAACAAAACAGCCCAAGGAACGTGTAGCTTCTGTGTCTTGAGCGACTTTAACTTGGCTTGTTCTCAGCACTGTCCTACCAATGTCCTCTGCTCTACCAAGGAATCGGCCTGCCTGTTCTGTGCAGGTCTGGTATGAACTAGCCCTGAGCTGCACCTGGGTAGCCCAGACCTGAGTGCAATTCCTCAGGTGCTGGCTGGTGTTTGTTCCTCATGGTAACGTGACAAAGGAGGTCTGGTGGCTTGCAGCGTCCCCGCACTTGCTCTTTGCTCTTTGCTCCCCGCTCTTTGCTCGCTGGTCACCCACCTTAATTTCAGGAGTGTGCTGACATTGCCTGCCCTTCAATACATTGCTTGAAATGCTTTTGCTGTTGTATTCATGTGGGCCTCCCTTCATTTGACTGTGTTGTACCTTGCTGCTGAAGCAAGGAATGATGATTTCAGATGCCCCTCCTGCTCTTCAATCTTCCTTTCTTACTCCAACCCCAGTTCAGGCATCTGAATTTGTGTGCAGCTCCTCTGTGGGTGTGAGGGTGCTTCAGAGGCACAAAGCAAGGTGATTTCACTTCAGGATCTGACAAAACCTTCCTTCTTGTTTCCAGTAATAAAACTAGCTGTAATTCTTGTGCTGCCTCACTCATTGTCCCATCTGCTCACTGTAAGACCTGGTAGCAACTAGCTGATCATCCACAGAATGAATGATTTCCCTAAAGCCACTAAGAGTCTGCCTTTCAGCTAAGAAGGTATTCCTGTCTGACGCTGCAGCTGGCACAATCAGGTTATTTCTAATTATTGCTTAAGAATCTGTAAACTGAAATGGCACCTTGTTTGTCACCTGGAGTGTTCAGAGTGCCCCTACACCAGCATTTAGTTCAGCTCAGGAATGACCCAGCAGAAGTACCCTTTCTGCCTTAGAGGAGACCCAGGTACTTCTATCTAGTTTAAAGCCAAACTTTACGCTGGAAGACTGGAGCTGCCATCAGTGCTGAAGGCTAGGGAGGTCTATCCGGTCATTGAACGCTCGAGCCCCCAGTGTTCCGTTCTAGCCTGGGTTCTTGTATCCATGGCTTCCTGTTGATGTCAGGTACTGTCGGTCACCTCAGCACACCTGATGTCCTGCTTCTGCAAGGTGGAGCCCCCGTACCCTGGGTTACGTGCTAGAGATGACAGCCCTGGCCCTGGGAATAAGAGGAGCATCTCGGTCACCTTCTTGTCATACAGCTGTGGGGGGGCTCTACCATCCCCGCAAACTCGCTCCTTCTCCAGTCTTTGTTACTCGTGGTGGTGAAGGGTTCCAGGTTAATCGTGCGCTACTACTTATTGTTACTGAACATTTATCATCATCACTGTGGCTGTCACAGCAGGCAGCGCAGGAGCTGTACTTGATTTTCTCATAGTACTATGTTAAATTGGCACCAGCTACTGAGAGTATAAAATACCATCTCAAAATCCTGGTTAGGAGCAGGGGGTGTCCTAATTCATGGCACACCAAATCCTAAAGATACTAGAAATACCACATTTACAGCTTGATTTCTCTCTCCTCTGTAGAAGCTTTGACTCTAGAAAAAGTGACCATGCACAGGCTTATGGATGATGCTCGGGCGGTGGAAAGGCAGTTTTCCTCCTGCCGTCTTCCTCGAGGTTTACCCAAAGCCAGTCTCCAGAGGTCTGAGCTCCTTCCACAGCAGCCATTGCTCCCTGCTGCGGAGTGCTGGAGCAGCGCGGGCCAAACTCCGAAAGGGAGCCTGCAGAACTGCACACTCAGCAGGGAGTTTCTCAGGACAAAACTTGCACATTTATGTTCTGTAAAGTCTAAAATCCTTTTCCCACGGTCATTTTCCATTATAGTAAATTAATGTTTCTCTTCCTTTTTTTTTTTTAATATGGAAAATGGATTTCTAGCTAACAGCCTTTTCCAACCCTTGGAGAATGTCTGGTGTTTTTATTTATGTTCTCTGGTGATGCAGCACTTAACCACTCTTGCTCTGGGGCTATTTATTTGCAGCAGCTGCCTCAAACATTTCTCATAGCTGTTTTTACACCGCTGTGGTACCAGTAGAAGAAAACCATGGAGACATGAGTAAGCTAAGCTGGGTCTTCCAGTGTTTGTGTGTGAAGAACTCATACAAAAGTAAATGACAGTTTGAAAGTCGATAATTGGATCTTTCTCTTAGTGAGAAGTTAACTGAGGCGGCTTTTGAAATCTGAAACTCATCTGCAAGCGGCTCAAGGAAAGCCCTTGAGGCAAAACCGTTGATTAGAAGTTTTGCTGCTGGAATACCTCAGTGGGTGATGAGTGGCAGTTTCACACAGCGGAGCTCTGGCAGTGCCTCGGTGCCAGAGTGGAGCCTGACTGTGAGCCAGCGTACGCGAGCTGCTGGCCTGTGCTCCTGCCCCACCTTTCCAGATGCCTTGCAAAGGCTTTGCAAGTCTCTGGGCTTCAGATTCAAGGAGCAAAGTGCTGTTAGTGCTTAGGTACCCTGTTCTCTGAGGCAGCCCTTGCATTGCAGCAGACCAAGACGACACACCTCTGTGGCCAGTGTTCAAAAACAGGCTTGTGCTTGCTCTCTCTTGAGGAGTCCAGTACCTTAACTGATGCTTTGCTGCTGAACACCTTCATTGTACCCAGTGTATACAGACAAAAATGTTCAATTCTCACTAATCACAGGGGTGTAACTGCTGCTCATCGTTAATTGGGTTTGTCACTACTGCTCTGTGTGTTCAGCAGTGGAGTTCATGAACCTCCCAGGTCACAAACCCCTTTAGAGAATGGCAATTTTCTGGTAACTCTTAAACTGAGAAAAGCTTCCTAAAGGAGTGCCATCTTTGAGAATTATCCCTCCAACTGCAATTACCCTCTGTCCTCCCCTAGCCCTGTAAAGGGGTTTCCCCAAATCCTTAGAAAATAAATACAGGGCTGTTAGATAGCTGGGCTTTCCACAATGGGAGAACAAATTCCTGGTTAGGCAGTTTTCCTTGAAGCACCCTGCCAGGCTTTGACTGTGCCTGTCTCCACAGCTACCTCCACTGCTGCCGGGATATCGTCCTTACGAAAGGGAACCTGGAGAGCTGGGGCTTCAGCATCGTTGGAGGCTTTGAGGAAAGCAAAGGCAACCAGCCCTTCTTCATCAAAACCATAGTGCCTGGCACGCCTGCCTTCCGCGACAGGAAACTCAAGTACGTGTGAGGTGCCCTGCGGGTCTCTGTAACAGTGTTATGTCAGAGCCAGTTTACTGCCTTTCACCCTTTTAACTAGCTGAGCTAAAAGTTAACAGCGCTCATTTGTGCAGTTAATACTGTTACCAACGTTGTAACAAAGTCCTGTATTAATGAGCGTTTTGGTTCCTCTGTAAAGGTGCAACGAAAAGGAATTACAGTTACATTTTAAAAGGCTGTAAAGGTTTTAACTGAGTAATTGGATGGAAAGAAAGGGGGTGTTTGAGGTGAAGCTTGGAGGTTCCAGAGTATAAAACCCCCTGCTCAGAAGAGTATGATGTGCCAGAGGTGGGTACAGCAAGCAGGACTCTGGAACCTCTGTCACACAGAGCTGCGTACCAGCGTGCTGCAGCCTCACCTTGGCCACTGCCAGTCAAGTAGCTGTAGAGCTACCTCAGCGATGAGTGTTTATCAGCACAGCTTTGTGTTTTGTAAGTTTTCCCTTGGCTACCTGGCCAGTTGGTCATGTTGCTGGTGACCTTCACGGCCCTCACTCAAGTCCCAGCAGTGTCCTCCTTTTCCCTTGCCCTCTGACTCAGAAAGTGGAAAAAGTTGCTTCAACAAGGAGTTGATCTTGGGGGTCCTAGGGTGCAGCATCTATAATTAACTAAGACCTGACAAGCATGTTTCCTGTCTTCTGCTTAGGTGTGGAGATGAAATAGTGGCAGTAAACGGAGTGCCAGCGATAGGAATGAGCAACTCGGAACTAATCCCGATGCTGAAGGAGCAAAGGAACAGAGTCACGCTCACAGTGGTGTCCTGGCCAGGAAGCCTCGTGTGAAAGCTCCGACACCACCGGTTGGGGTGTTGGATACCAGCTGGCTATCGCACACAGCCCAGCCTGTGACTGATAAACCAAGGGAATGCTGAACTCTCGCTCCGCAGCGTATTGCCACGGAAGACTTCCAGCTTCCTTTCTGCAGAAACCATTTCTTCCCTGTGCTGAGGTTATTGCCCAATCTGGCTGCTGGATTCCAAGTAACCGTTAATCTGAACAGTGGTTGTAGCTTCCTGGGCTCATTAAAGCTCTTTTGGATGGGGGTTAGAGAGAAAGCTCTTTTTTCAGTGTCTCTCTACAACACTGAGGTGCCTTCCTCAATTTTAGAGCTCTGCTTTCTCTTTAGAGTTTTGAATGGGTTAAACAGCCGTGACTGTCCGATTCCCCTGCTAGTTCAGAACAGTTCTGCTGCTGATCTCCAACTGCTGTTCTTGGACATTGTTCTGTACGTGCTTTTAAAAGCCACTAAGAAAACTGTGAGGATTGGGACCCAGTTAAGCAGTTCCTTTAGCCCCCAGTCTTGATAGTTTTCCGATACTGAAACCTAACAAATGTGTTTCTGCATTAAGAAACCCATCGTGACCGATAGCTGAAGAGCTGCCAGGTTAGCACGGGGAGCCATGGGGACCTGGATGAAGGTCCTGTCTCCAGGTAGCTGGTGGAGCTGCTTTAGGATCCTGCTGACCATACTGATTTGTCATGATTGGGTGATTTAGGCCCCTTAAGGAACCACTGTCAAAGGTCCCTGCAAAAGCAGCTTCGTTGAAATACGATGTATGAGTATCATTGAAGTATAGTTAAAATTTAGAATCAAGGAACTGAAGCCAAGGCAGGTTGGTTTGACCTGTGACACCTTGTGAAGGTCCTGCCTGCAAACTCCATGTGAAGCAATTCCCTCCCTTTTTAGAAGGCTGTTAATGAGGGGTAGAGAGGCCAGCTCCATCTCAGACCAGGCTGCACTGCACTCTCCCCTCAGGCTGTTTTTGCTGTACCTTTATAAAAGATCAGCTCAACTGGAACAATCAAAGGAGATTCTCTCCCCTGTGAAGACACTACCTAGAACAAAGGTTGAATTCCGTGTTGCAGGGAGCTGACTGTGGGTAAGAGCCCAGCGTTGGCTTGGGCAGCGCTTTCCTTAGGGCTGGCTGCTCCCTGATCAGCTCTTACCCCAGAGGAGAATTGTTCCTCACTAGATGATGTCCTTGTGTCCCTCCAGCACGACTTCCCCTCCCCTGGCTGTTAAGCTTAAGGCAGCGCAGAGCAGGGCCTGTTATCGGAGAAACAGCCTCAGCCCACAGGAGCTTCCCTGGCACAGGGATGGCCCCGGTTTGGGTGATAAACACCAGTGGGGCCTTCGGCAGCAGGAACAACACTGCGGGGCCAGCTGGCCTCGGGGGCCTTGTTTTTTTCCCTCCTGTCATTCCTACTGAATGCTGAGAGCAAAATAATTCAGGAGGCTGGTGGCAAACCAGTCCCCTCCCTCTGTCTGACACAAAGGAACAGAAAGACCTGAGGCAGTTTTTCTCTCTTTCTGATCACTGTGCAGAATCTGTGCCTGGGATGGAACAGTCAATATTTATGTAGGGAGAAAGAGGGTGATTCCTGCTGCGTAGCGCCAACTGTCACTTGGATGAAGTGTGGTAGGAAAACGCTGTGCAGCTGGTGCTCAGAGGGTTTGAGAGAAGAGGATGCTGCAGGAGGCAGCCTGATTTTCACTGTTCCTCCATCATCTCGTTCCAAGGTGCCTTCAACCTCTCCAAGATGTCCTAGTAATTTAAGTATTGTTTCCAAGATCAGCTTGTTAATAGATGTTGAATTTGTTTTGATGCCTTTATAAATTATTGTAATACTACTGGAAAACCTGTATTTGAGGTGTTTTTTTTAACTTTTCTTCCCTGTGTATCAGCTAACTCCCCCAGAAGAGGTCACCTCAACAACAGACACTTCAGGAAACTGCCCCTGTGAGGCAGGAAACAGCGTCACTGCCTGCTGCTTCTCCCAGCGAAGGAGCTGCCCCATCCTGACAGATACTGTGGATGTGGCTGGGAAACCCCCTGGGCCAAAGTGAATCCCCCCTCCCCTCCCCTGAGCTGTGCCCCTGCTCCTGCCTGCAGGGCTCAGAACTGACTGAAACATTATTGAATAAAGCTGTACTGAGCAAGGCTGAACTCCCTGCCTGGGGGAAGCTGCTCAGCTCAGCAACCAAGGGCAGCACTAGGGCTGCCAGGGGAGCAGCGGGTCCCAGCTGGCAGGGCTGGGTTAGCATTTGGTGGGATTTCTTTTTACTGGAACAGCGGTGTCTGGGAGAAAGACATCACTGCCCCAGCCAAGCAGCTGTAGTACTGGCCTGTCAGCACAGGGTTCTGTGTCCCCTCTCGCACAGCACCACCAGTGAGCCCAGGGGATGCAGACTGGATGTGATCACTGGTAATTATGGCTATTTACAGGTTGAGAGTCAGAGGCAGTTCCCATGATCTCAAAGCACATTTTAAAAGCTGCATTAAAAACAAACAAACACCACCCAACTCTTTTTTCTTCTCCCTGCAGGTTTTGCAGTTAGTGACTCCTCAAACGCACTGTCACAGCACACAAACTGGTACCCTTGTGCTACACTGGCTCAGGTTAAGCTTCCCATGACGCTCAGGCTTGCAAGAGGACAACACGAAAACCTCACATAACGTTTCAGAACCACATTATTTTAGAACAAAGATTTAAGACAGTTTTAAATAACAAGTCAAACTAGTGGCAGATACTTAAAAACTGAGACACTTGTGGACTTACAGAAGCAGAGGTGCAGCATCCCAGGTACCAGACATACCAAAACCCCTCACAATTATCTCCCCTGGACCTGCCTCCCCAAAACATCTCTGGTGCCACCCTCCCCAACCAAATGACCTTTGGAAAGTCCAAATGACCTTTGGAATTTGACTGGATTTATTTTGGGGTCCAGGGGGAAGGAATGCATCGCACAGGAGTGTTGGTGATAACCAAAGAGAAATAAGCCAACCCCAGGAGGGCAAACTGCTAGGTGGGACTTCATGTTCTCTACTGCACTACTTATTCAGCTCAACTCTTCATAAAAAAACCCAGAAGTTAGTAAAAACTAATTAAAGAGAAACTCATGCTCTCACTATGGGCCTTCTGTTCGTTTCCCACTTAGAGGTGTAATATATGATAGAGCTATTTTTGCAATGGATAAAAAAAACCAGACAAACCGGGTTTGGAGTCTTTGCACACACTGTGTAAACACACCCAAGAAGGTCTCAAAGCCGCCAGACTCTTGTGACCCACCAGTCCAAGCAGTTCCTCCTCATGTGCTGCCCGGCTGGCCACAAGAAATCAGAAGCTGGTTTTGGAGCTATGAAGAAATTTATTTGGGGAGGAGACTTCCACTAATAGAAGCCAGACTCTAAGCTGGCTCCTGGGACCTAAATCACACTTGTCTTTGGACAATAAATTCCGAGGCGCACTTACTGTCCTATTTTTCAAAAAAAGGAATGATGATGACCAAAAAAAAAAAAAACCACCAAAAACCTACAACCTACATGGGTTAGTTTCAGCTGAAGCTGCCTTCCATCAGAAACCATAGGATCTGATACAACCACTTCTCTAGGGGTGTTGATGAGTAGCTCAGTGCTTCATGTACTAGAACTGCTGGAGTTTGTCTTGTATCAAAAAAGAAAAGTTTAACTGCATGTGCAGCCTCCGCTCTCCAACCACTGTGAGACGCTCTGCTGCTCACCCAGAGTCAGCCTCTCTTCTCTTGGGCAGAAAAACCATTAAAAAAAAAAAAAAAAAAAAATCGACCACCAAACCAAAGCATCACCACTGCCACGCTGGGTCAAAAGGAGTGAGTTCCTGCCCAGGCCGGAGGCTGGGCCCTGGTTACTCCTTGGCGTCCTGCTCCTCTCCCTCCTGGGCACCATCTTCACTGGCCTCCTTCTCCTCTTTGCTGCGCTTGTTCTTTTTGTGCTTGTGACGCCGGTGACTCTCCCCCTCCTCGCTCTCGTGTTGTTTGCTGTGGTGCGGAAGAAAGGGGAGAAGAAAGTTACCTCAGAGCCTGTGTCAGCGCAGCGCTGCCGTGGTCAGCCCAAACTCTGCCTGCGTGGGGACACAGCGCTTTGATCTAGAGTCAACAGGAGGCAGATCAGAGGTGCTGAGGGCACCGTGGTGCCATGGAAAGGCTTTGCTGTGTTTATTTGGGATGATGCGATACCCACGTGGCCGAGCCAGGGGCGGGTGATGCAGACTGCTGGAGGTGGCAGCTTTACGGCACATGCTGCATCAGCACCTGGTGTCGGCAGGCAGCGCACAGGCCAGCCGGCTGCCAGAGGAGCTGGGGGGTGGTGGGTAGCAGCAGCATTTCCGTGTCCTTCCCACTTTGAAGTGAGCCCTAACAATTTTGATGCATCTCAAGCTTCAATGTGAAGCACTGAGGCTGCTTAGAGAGGGAAGAGTCCTAAATCTGAGAGGTGTTTGAAACCTCCCCTCATCTCCTGGACTCGAGGCAAGAAAGGGTTCAACACAGCTAGAGAGCCATGGGTTTCCTCATGGCAGGCACATCCTGCTTCTGGTGCATGAAGGACCTGCTATTCTGCTGGCTTTGTGCTTCATGGCTCCTCCATCTCCCCACCCAGAACTGTTTGCCAGATGCAGCTGCATCGCTGTGGACGTTTCACACAGGATCTCCGAAACATGGGAGAAATCCCAGCCCGGAGTAACACTTAGTAGACTGTGGACACCTCCGAGCCCCACACCACTGACATCAGCACAGCAGAGAGCGGCCTCCTCTCCCATAAGGGAAAGGGGAAGCTGGGAGCTCTGATTTTGCCCCTTCCTGGGAGGAGATTTGCTGCTGCTTCTCAAACATGCAGGTATTTCCAGTCATGGGCTGCAAACCACGTGAGCTCGCCAGAGCTGACTGTGGTGTGAAGGTGGCAGAACTCACACCGAGCACAGGAAGCAGCAGGTTAGTTTCTCACAGAAGATGCACGGTCACACAGCTCCGTGAGTGGGGACAGTTGGGTGTAGAGGCAAAGTCTTACCCTGGCTGGAATACCAGTTCAGGAGAGACACCCCTAGCCAGGACACTGAAGTCCTGGCTGAAAAGCTCCTGGCTGCAAGTCATTTTCTGACTTGTTTAATAAATGGTTTCACAGTCATTACACCCCTGAGCCCAGCTTCAGCTGGGGACAGCACCGTGGCAGCGGTTTATGCCTCAGCATTGCCACTGTCCTTTAATATTTAAACAAGCGTCACTGAATTCCTTCAGCCCAGTCAATTTGCAGTAAACTGGAAGCTACAACGAAACCCTTTCATCTTCCTGCCAAAGCCTTACACAGGCTCAAATCTCCAAGTGCCTCAAGCAAAGACTCCTCAAACACAAAGAATTCCTCTATTTGCTTTAGCTAACAAACACTTCCCATCCTACTGCGCTGAGCAAGACAGAGAGCATCTGTGTGTGGCTTTGGGAGCGGAGGAGTCACCTCACGTCCACCCTGTGCAGCAGCCCAGTGTCTGTACATCGAACTCTCGAGCAGGTTCTGACACTGCTTTGGTAAACTCCACCCTGTTCATGCAGTTGGGTTTCTGACACCAGAGTTCAGTGCTGAGGAAGCTGAGAAATAACCCTTAAAGCTATTGGCTTGCTTGTCTGGTATCAGCTCAGCTCCCATGTATTTTGTGGTCCTGGCCTTTCTCCCCATTGCTCCGCTCCCATCCCTCCAGCAATCAGCCCTTTCTGGAAAACTTATTCATCTCCTTAAGGGTGAGAACAGCCTTTTGCCTCCGGTCGCTGCGTAGGAGTTTTTCTGATACCAATTTCCAAACAAGGGTAATTACCTACAGAGCTGATGGGAATTTCATCTAAAAGAAGGAAGTTGAAGCACCAAAAAGCCCAGGGCAAGTCTGCTTAAGTCATTAACAGGACATCAACTGACACAGCGACTGAGCATCACCTCCGAGCAGCGACCAGACTGCTGGAAGAACTCCCTCACAGGGGCCCATCTGTAGCAAACGCATTTTCTCCAGAAAATAGGATTTTAGGACATCCTGCTCTGCTCCATAAGTGTCCAGACCATTATCCACCTCACTGTGAGAAGCGCTGGGCACAGAGCTCTGGTGGTGCAGGACTCAGCCTCCTGCTCCCAGGAGCAATTTCGGCTGAGGGGCTGAAGGCAGCACTTCTCTGCCGCACACAAACACCCAACACCACACCGAAAGCTGATGCTTCTGTTGGGGTTTTGTGTTTTACTGTGGGTGCTTTCTCAGCAGCAGGAGCTCACTGCCCTGAGGCATTTAGTGCAGATTAACCTCTCCTTTGTCAAACACGATGCAGTGTTGTTGGCAGTGACTTCACATCCTGCCAGCTGCCTGAGCACTTACGAACACCTGACAGGAGGTTGTAGCAAGGTTGGGGTCAGACTCTTCTCCCATATAGCAAGGACGAGAGGAAACAGCCTCAGGTTGTGCCAGGGGAGATTCAGATTGCATGATAGCAGGAAAAATTTCTTTACAGAGAGGGTGGTCAAGCTTTGGAACAGGCTTCCCAGGGAGGTGGTGGAGTCCCCATCCCTGGAGGTGTTTAACAGATGTATCAAGGTGGCACTGAGGGACATGGTTTAGGGACCCTGGCAGTGCAGGTTGAACGGTTGGACTCGATGATCTTAAAGGTCTCTTCCAACCAGATGATTCTGTGATTCTGTAACACCAAGGACTCCTCTCCCTGTGACAGCCATCTCTGCCTCCTGCCCAGGCACACACGAAGAGCACTTTCTCTGCCTCAGGACAGCAGCACATCACAGGAAGCCACCACGAATGACTCGCATCTCTGCAGCTAAGGCGTGTTCCCATCAACAGCCCCGTTCACCCCCAGACAGCTCTTACCGTCTCGAAGACTTATGCTTGCTGCTCTCCTCCTTGTCGCGGTGCCTGCGCTCGCGGTGCCGATCCTCACGCTCCCTGCTGCGATCTCGGCTCCGGCGGTAGTCACGCTCGAAGTCATAGCTGCGCTCTCGGCTGTAGTAGCGGTAACGTTCATCATCACTGCAGAAGGGAAAGGAGAAGTGAGGCTGAGGAGTGCACCACTCGTGGGCCTGAAAATCAGGAGCCACTTTTACTGGCCTGCAGGACCCCATCCTCGCCAGTGACATCTGTCACCTCTCTCAACAGGCTGCGTATTTGCAATGCTGCTGAAAAAACCTGGAACGGTAAGCTGCTGCTTCTCGAACCCAACACCGCCAGTTCCTAACCACAGGGAAGTAACTTTCTCCATCTGCTGACTGCTCCTAAGCCCTAAGTGGAGGACTGTGGCTTTCTCCTGGCCTCTCAAGGCAAAGGGCTTACAAAATGTACTCTCTGGGTTTGCCAGGGAGCGCCTTAGCAGCAGGCATGTGGCCAGGGTGGCAGGGCTTTGGCCCTCACAATCCTTCTGGAAGATGTCCAAGATATCCAGCTACCTTGTTCAAACCAAGCGAAATACGCTCCTCTTACCCCTCTGCCTCCCCCGGTGCTGGATTTGACCTTACAGCACTATCATCCCAGCTAACCTGCAGTTCTTCTGTGCCAGGTAAGACTACGGGGCTATTTTCTTCCTCCTGAGCTCAAAAACTCCAGTTGTGAGTCACTGACCATCTCTTTTGGTCTACACCTAACTCAAGGCACCTCATTCCATCGACACAGAGACATGATGTACCTCAAATCCAAGTATGTCCCACACTCCTCACAGTCCCCATTCAGCTTCTGAAAGCCAAAACCTGAAGGGTTAACAAGTCCTACTGTGGAAACAATATTCAGACTCAGAGAAAGGAAGTCTGAAACATCCTCCTCACTCAGCTCATGGAACTAGACACATAAATGTCCAGTATCAATCGCCTGGGAGTGCCCTGAGGGACTCGCTGAGCAGGGCTAACTGCCCTGCTTGGGCAAGTGGGACCTTGGAGGTCAGTGCTTGAAAGCACCCAGAAATGGTACCGACGTGCTCAGGAGCGCTGACTGCAGGACCTGGCTGTGGTGTGGACCCGCTCAGGAAGTGTGAGAGTCTGAGCTCTCCGAACTGCAGCAAATTTGTCTTCTGTTCTGTCCCTCCCCCTTCCACCCATAGCGCCCACAGGCTCGTAAGGAAAAAACAGAAGGGGAAAAAAAAAAAAAAGGTTAGGAAAACGTTGCCCTATCTGCTCACCCCCTGGGCTGGGGCAGGCAGCACCCCTCTGCCAGGAACACGCGTTCTGGCCATGGTTTGAATGTCTATCGCTATTTCTGAGCTCAAGGCCACCAGGAGGGGGGAAGGCTCTCTTTCCTGAGTGCTCCCAGCGCTGCTGTCGCCTGAGATCACACCAAGGGGCTTGTCTCCAAACACCACCAGGTTAAGGATTTCCACGGTTGACTCCTGGCGAGGGCACTCATTGCCCTGAGAGCCTCTACGGGAGAGCTGAGCAAAGCACCGGTGGTTTTGCTTTGATCTGACAGTTGCATTTAGAAGACAAGAAGCAGCAGCTTCTCTGGCCAGTGTTTCACAGGGAGCTGTGAAATACCTGGTCAACAGAGAGGGGCTATTTCACTTACTGGCCTCACATTACAGGTGGGAGAGCAAGTGTAACTGGTTCTGCTGGATTTAAAAACAGATACAGGAAGCCAGCCAGTGACACTGGCTCGTTTGTCCTCTAGTTATTGATCCAAGTATCTCTTCCCCAGACGTGTCAGAAAATTAAACTGGTATAATCTATAATTCCACTCCTCAACCAAACACCTTCTTGTGCTCCAGGGCAAGGCCAGAGCTCCCAGCAGCTGCTGAAAACCCCCACTCACTTGTTGTATTCGCTAGTGGTGGGAGTGCGGTCTCTGTCTCTCTCCCTTTCCCGCTCGCGCTCCCGCTCCCGCTCCCTCTCACGTCTCGAGCCCGAGTACTCCCAGTGGCTGCTGCTGGAGCTGCTTGTGCCTTTGTCCACCGTCGTCACCCAGGGCGTATGGGACGTGGAGATGGGTGGGTAGCTGATGAAACCTGAATCTGCAACAAGAGAGCAGAGCCTTTGTTCATCTGAAGCATTAACAGCACCCTCTGTGCCTCCCACGCTCCAGAGGTATAACGGAACCCAAGGAGATGACAGCCCAGCTCCCTCCTGCCCTCGCTCTCCATTTTTGCTTTCAGCAGTTGGCTAAGAACATGTGAACACCTTTTCCCTGAGGAAGATGTAAGCAAGACCAGGTACTTACAGATGTTGCTGCAAAATCCCCCCAGCATATCACTGCAAGGGCCACGCACTCCCCCAGCTCTTGCTCTCTATAGGTCCTGCTCTATAGGGCATGCTGTAAGGGCTCCACTGAGAAAAGTTTCGATCCAGACATCCTGGCTTAGAGGGCAAAGTGCCTGCAATGCTGAGGCACCCAAGTTTAGTCAGCCCTAGGCTCCCTGCCACCCTCACAAGCTGTCACTTCTCACCAGGGACCTTCTGGCCTAAGGTGGCACCTGGGGAGGGCCAGAGGCACCGGCTCTTAATGAAAGATGCCACTGGACAAGCCCACAGCCACCAGCACTTCCGCAGCCAGATGCCGGCCTGCTGGGGCCTGCCCCAGGTCATACCCCCATGGGCACTGCTGGCAGGGCTGCGACAGGGAAGGAAATCTGTGGCAATACTGACACTGCCTCTTCTAGTACAAAACAGGAGGAGCCAGCGGCCTGCATGTGCCTGCAGGCAAGGAAGATGAAGTGGGGAAGAAAGGCATTCACCAGCCCAGGAGGAGTGGCAAAGCACAAGGACATGTTACTGAGACAACTACCAAGTACCAGAGAAGAGAGAAAGCAGCAGTTTGACTGTTCCCGTCAGTGCTCACCTGCGGAGTTGTAGCCAAAGGGAGGAGGCTGCCTGTTGTTGTAGCTGGCTGGCTGGCTTTGGAGGGAGAGAAGGATGCACGTTACTAACACCAGTGACCCCTTGCAAGGTCACCCAAAGGTCTGTGAACACCCTCATGGGAAGCCCATGGTTTCAGAGAACCTCTTTGGTGGACTCTCAGAAACACTCTGCTCTCACCCCCACCCCAAGACTAGACTAAGAATTTCCAGGGCTGATTTTAGACCTATCTGCCTCCCTCCCTTGCTGCAGAGCAGCAACACCAATGGTTTGGCCCAGAGATGGTCTTACCCATCCAAGGTTGGGATGAGGAGAGCTGGTGGCGGTGCCAGCGGAGGCGGGAACAGCCCTAGACACAGAAGTGTAAGTCATCATCACAAGATCTCATTGCCGTGAGGGACTGAGATTTCATTGCTGTTTCAAAGCAGTTAAAGCATCTTTTGACTCTAAACAAAGCCCTGTTTGACATGGAGTGATTTTCCTTCAGGGTTTTATCTCCTACCAGAATTAAACCCCTGCAGCTCTGCAGGGGTATGGAAAGAAAAATAAAGGAAGAACTACCTTCTGTTCTGGCTTATTCATCATAAACAGAAAATTCATGAAGAGAGTAAACATTAACCCTTGCAGCCCTGTGGAAGACTGAAGGGTTTGGTTCTTGGGATGCAGGCTCACAACTACAGCAAAGGCTTTATTGCTCCATTGTTAAAATGAGTAACTTTGTCTCTTACAAACCACCTAACTCCTGACACTTTAAATCCAAGCTTACTATGAGCAGGTTCCTTCCAGTACAACAACAAAAACCTGCTCTGCACTGTCACTGTACCTTGAGAGGAGCAGGAAAAGTGACATTTTAACAAGCACGAGTATTTCCTCAGCCCAGCTAGTGCGAGTTTCCCAGGTTTCTGATGGGAAGCCCAGGGCAGAGCATCAATACAGAAAACGGGACACAGAAGCTGTGAATCAAGTTCATTTCAACTCTACCTCAGTGGCTTTTGCCATCTCAAGGTCTTCATTTCACTTTTTAGATTGGTCTTCAGAGACAAAAGGAGATAAGAAGCAGCACTAGAGATTTCTTGTTTAGGTCCAGAACAGAAGATGAGCAGCTGGAGTCCAACGCTGCACTGGAGTTTATTAGCCTTAAATTAACTCTGCTCTAAAATGGGTCTTGGTGTCATCCTGTCTCGTGTTACTAATCCAAATGCTCAGACGGGGCCAGCTCGGTGTTTGGAATCTCTGCTGTGATTAAGAGCATGTTAACACCTACCTGGAATAGGGCCGGGCGGCGGCAGACCTGCGGAGACAAACAAAGCAGTGAGGACCACAGGTAAAGCACGTCATCTCTGTGCCTCAAGCTAAACTGAACACATGCTTTTGAACAAATCGCACTTGTGTGAGCAATCCAGGAGAGGAACTGGTGCTATGAAGCAGTATCTAGCCTACAAACTCCATCCTTTTCCCAAATGATCATCTCTTTACCTTTATATTATCATTTTAAGTGCTGCTGCTCTTACACTGGAGAATTCCTTCTTCCAAGTGCACACAAACAATTGATTTGGCCTCCAGAACAACTGAAGGAGCTGCAGAGAAGAACCTGCTGCAAACACCAGTGCATCCCTTTCACTTGTTTGTTATTGGTTGGGGTTTTTTTAAGACTTTTTTTTCCAAAAAAAAAGTCCATCTAACTGCACAGTGTGGTCAGACACCCCAGTAAACAACCAAGAGAACAAGTGAACAGTTTACCTTCATTTTGCCAGTCATTTTAAATAAAGGCAGTAGGAAAAGCTACCCTGGTCCACCAGCACAGCTGCAGTAATAGTCCCCCTCAGATTGAAATCCTTGATTGTATTTTCTATTCTGTAGCTTCTGCATGTGGAACCAGTGCAAAACACAGGAGTCAGGGCCTGATGTGCTCCTGGTGACCCCTCAGAAGTCTGGCTGCTGCCTACAGGACCAAGAGCGCGGCCTTCGTTTCAACCTCAATGCGCTATTTAAGCGAGAGGGACACAGACATCACTCGCATTGGGACAGAAGGTGCTTAGTGAGGATAGAAAAGCGTGTCTGAGGCCGTGGCCGGGATGTCTGTAAACCCGCACTGAAAGAGCACTCCTGGCCTCCATGTTGCAGATGCATTAAGGAACTTTGTGGAAACTGAGTTATGACATGCACAGAAGAGGCAGTGAAGCTCTTCCAGAACATGGGGCTCAAGTCAACAAAGTAGGGAAAAAAAATAGAAATTTTACTTCCACTATCTTGTGGGGTTTCAGGCCTCAGTGTGCAAGTGCAGGGGCAAAGGGCATTCCTGCAGACACAGGACTTATCTCCACAGGGTCTTCTCAAGGGCCACGTGCTCTTAGCACAACACAAACCCACCTGGTTATGGGTAAGAGCACACGAACTTGCCAATGCCAAGGACTGCCCACACGCAACAGACTAGAAACCCATGGTAAAGATTTCATTTATGTTAATTGTATTTTGCTTTTAACATGAAGCCCTGCTGTCGTGTCTGCCCTGGACCCTAAACTCTTCCAGGAGCAGTAAGAATCATCCTGCCATGGCAGCTGGTACAATAAAATGCACAGAAGTGAACACAGAATGACACAAATTGTGGTGTTTTAAGGTATAAATCAAGAAGTGACCTGGATTAGGCCACAGGACCATGAACTACGCCACCTGCTCTGGCACAGGATATCAGTTCCTGTGTCCTCAGCAAACAGGAACCCATTTCTTTCCACCCATCAATAAAGCAAAAGGGTCAGTAGCACCCAAAGGCTCTCACAGAAGAAAAGCCGTGAGTTTTTTTTCAAGGAATAGCTGCTGTTTAAGTATTCAAGGGCAAATGTTAAACATGCTGATGGAGATGCTGACCAGATTGGCCAGGTCTATCACCTGATGGCTCCACCATCCCAAGGCACTTATTGATTCAACTTTTGATTCGCTTCTTGGGAGTCCTACCTTGCAGCCTCAGCCTGACACATGTTGCTGCGTGAACACGTACCTGGAGGATGCAGGGGAGGTGGAACAGAAGTGACTGGAGGAGGAGGATGGAGGAAATGTGGCGGAGGTGGCCCAGCGAGCGGGGGAGGCGGTGGGCCTGCTGGTGGTGCGAACGGCTGCTGCTGAGGTGGCTGTTGGGGCTGTGATGGCTGCTGGGGCTGCTGGGGGGGTTGAGGCTTACTTCCGTGGTCTCCAAGGACCTGAGAAGGCAAAGGAGCAAGAATAGCACAGTTTAATCTCTTTGCTCCTGCACCAACACAGACACTGTGCCACCTGGGAAGGCGTCACGGGAAGGGCCACTGATATGGGTTCAGATTAAAAGCTGCTGTATTTGAGGGTGACACACTGCCACTTTTCTTATTTTTTCTTTGTTTTAAACCAAATTCATCTTTCCTGAGGGCATCGAGAGGCCAAATTCTGCTCTAGATTGTGCCCACATAGGCCAAAGGAAGACTGGATTGACACCTGCCTGACAAAAGCAGGTCACATACCCACTACTGCTGAGGAAAGATCAATAGGCAGATACCAGAACAACCTGGAAATACACCTATCAGTGATGTAAGTAAATTCTTTCTCTTTGGCAAACTCATTTTTGGGCCATTGTTGGCCAAATTTGGAAAACGGAGCACTGAAAAACCAAATAGGCCACAAAAACACATGTAGAAACAAGACTAGGAATCGCATCTAGACAGGGAAAAGGTCCCAAATTTGGGATTTTTTGTGAGTTAGGAGCGTTTGGTAGGAGGAAGTTGGTTAAGAGAAGACTTCTTGGCAGATAGTCCTCAAACCCCACACATAGCACCTTCCGACCTAGAAGCCAGCCAGAGCATTATAGTCATGGACAGGCAAGATCAGAACTGAGCCCAGTTTTAAACCTCAGGTTTAAAGGGACAAGATCCAGTAACAGAGGCCCAACAGTGAGAAGTGGCGATTCCAACTGGGGAAGGAACAATCCACATAAGAGCCACCCAGCTATGCACCCTGAGGAATACTTTGGGAGAGCTGATGAGAAAAGGAACTTGGGCTTTACCATCTCTTTAAAGGACAATCCCTGGCTCCTACCAAGATAAAGCTTTTAACACCAAAGTTAATTCAACCAGCAGAGGGAATGGTATGAGCGTACACCTTGACAGGGCTGATACGATACCTGCTGCTTTGCAGGTAAACAGTGACCTGGGAGGCCAGGAACGCACAGACACCTGCTCAGGGTTCACTAGAAGTGTAATAAAACCAGGAATCTGTCAAGATGGCACAAAGCATTTACCTGAATTGGGTTTTCCTCAGAGGCGTGTTTATCACGGCGTCTTCCTTCTACTCTCCTAATTGTGCCTGCCTGGCCGCCAATCACATCAATTGTCCCACCCAGCTTCCTGGTACAAAGCAGATGCATCTTTTTAGGCTCAAAGACATCAGAAGGAGCAGTTTTCCCCCACTATTAGACAAACTTCTCTCGTACATTCTATTCCACCAGGGAAAATTATCTAGAGGCAGCCCACGAATTGGACAAGAGGTGAATGAGAAGTTCTTTGTCACTTCAGAGCACCCTGAGCTCTGCTGGCAGGGCTGAGCTGTGAGCATCCACATGATGATGGAACATGAGCTTTCTGAACATCCACAAACAAGACCCAAAGAATCACCACATCTGGGAGTTAGAACATGGATTACACACTGGTTCAGAGCTGAAATCCTTTACTCGCTCTCCAGATCTGAATAATCATTCACAGATCAGGCTCAGAGAAAGTGGAGAACATTTATTAGGAGAAGCTGTTAATGTTATAAGCCTAGATTTTTCCTGATACCACTGAAGTTACTTACAAATCGGATTCTCAGATGCTTTGCAGCCCACCTACCTGAGGTCTACTCTATTTCTACTACAGTCAAAAGTTTTGCCACTGCCTTCAATGCAATCAAGGCTAGATCCTTGAAAAAAATATTAATGTAGCCAAGAAACAGCTTTGCCTGTGCACCAGCGGAAATCAGTCACAGAACCAATGATTTTCCATGTTCTTTTATCTCCATACTCAGGGGAAGACCATTCCCAGCGGAGCTCCTTGTAAGGTCACCACAAGTAAAGATTTGCGAGAGAGAGAAGCATCCACAACTGAAGTTTAAGAATCCCTCATCCTGTGTTCATGAAACAATTGAATTGTGTAAGTACCACCTCAGACGTGTTTTCCTCAGTTAGGGCAGAAATCGTCAGCAATTTTCCAAGTCAGATTGCAGAATTTTCTATCTCAGCAGGAAATTTAGACAAAGTGGATATAAAAATGCTGGCTAGTTGGTGAGGTAAAGTTTTCTCACTGAAATCTGCTCACTTTAAGGAAAAAACCAAACAACTCATTGCTGAGCCCATGGTTTCGATGCTGCTGTGGTAGATGAAGATACTCATTCTGGTCCTGCCCAAAAGCTCTGCTGCAGGACCAGGATCTCACGTGTCAGTGCTTTCAAACTGGACTGTGAGTTAAAATGGACAAAAATGCCGTACAGTTGCAACAAATAAGCACCAGCTTCTTTTGCAGTGGAGCAGATTGAGAACCAAACATGAATACGGGCTGGAAACAAAACCTGACTGATCTGATGGCACTAGGGGACAGAAATGCCACCAAAGTGCTTAAATGCAGACAGCCTTTGTAGAGATTTAAGGCTTATACTAGAAACATAGAGTTGGTTCTCTCTCAGACGCAGTGGACAGGTGGAATGCAAGGCTGATTCTGCAAGGCAAGTGTGCAGAAGAGGTAACGTGAGTAAAGCAAAGGGAACACCCAGACCCCAAAGCTCTGGCTCTTCTGGTTTCACACAGCTTTCTGAAGCTTTTGATAAAAAAATGCCATCAGGGCAAAGTGGGTTTTCCCAGCAGAGGCCACCAATCAAAATGACTCAATTGTTTTGCTTTGTCCAGCCTTATGGATCCTCTCTCTCATTGGAGAAAATAACGTGGCAAGCAGCAGAACCCACAGGTTCAGAAACCAACAGCTCCTCTTCTCAGCTGCCAAACGTGTAATCCACTTTGGGAGCGAAAGATGAACATCATGGGAGTAAGAATAAGCTGAGTAAGTGCAAGCAGGCAGCAGTGTAAGCCCTCAAAGCTGAGGTGTTTGCCTCGCTTCTCTACTCCCAGAGATGCGGCCCCTCAGCTGGGATGGAGGTTTCCCTCCCTGTGCAGCGGTCTAGTGAGGATCTCACCAAGGAGAGGTGAAGGGGTAGGTAGGGGTTGTGCGCCCTCAGGAGAGCACTACTGAAGATGGTAGTTAATGAGTGACCACAGCAGCTTCCTGAAAAGCTCAAAAGATTCTTCTGTTTCAGGCTTAAGAACAACAGTGCACCTGGGCTTTATGTCTGCATCACCTCTCACCTGTTAGGAGGAGGCCCAGCCTTCATGCGTCCTCCCACCAGGGCCAAGAAGTCTGTTTTGAATTCTGTTTTGATGATGTTGTTTTCCACTTCTTTTTCAGCATTTCCTGTTCTTCCTTGCTGAACCTATGGACGACAAGATATAAACACACAGGTTTAATGTCCTTCCTGTCAACCAAACGTAGCATCAGATTAACCCTCAGCAGAGGGAAAGGGCTCCCTGGAGGAACAATCCCAGGGCTCTTGCAAACAAGCAACCTGTTCTTCAATCAAGGCAGCAGACATTTCCAGAAACCAGCTGGCTATTCTGGCCTTAGCCCGCTGTCCACTGTCTCCCATGAGAAGTCCAAAAGTTTAATAATCTCATATCCTTTTTCATGTAGTCTTTGAGTCAAAACTGGAATCAGTAATAATTGCTGTATTGAGTCCTTGGCTGAAGTTCTAACAGCTGTTGGCCGCCTGATGGCCTTCTGCAAAGCTTGATGGCCAAAGCACTCTCCAAACAACAGGCAGCCACACAACAGCAATAAGCAAAACAGCCACGGGTGCCCAGCTTCCCTTGCTTCACTGCTGACATCCACAGGATGTTCCAGCCAGACACCCCTAGAGCTGGGTAGCCTCAAAGTCAACCAGAAATTCTTCCAAGTCTTGCTACTGCAGCGGTTCAAACCTGCCAGGCAGCTGGAACTGTTTGTTCCATAAAGAAAAGACTTTTAGCAGAGAGATTTAATCTTTAAGGATACATTTTTCTATTTCTCATCAAAGAGAACACAGAACAGTTTGGTATTAAGGTATCCTCTGCTCTTACACTCTCATCTCTGTGATTACAGAACCAAGTCCCCATTTTGTTGTAGCCACATGCAGGAGTAACGCGTCGCCTACCGTGATCTTATTTTCAGTGTTGATGGGAGGAGCAGGATCCAGTCCCAGCTGAAGCCGTCGCTGCTTTTCACAATAAGCCTTCCATGTTTCCTCATTGAATCCGTAATTAAAGTAATCGGAAAGATCAGCACCTGACAAAGGGGGTAGAAGTTAGCAGAGCTGAGCCAACACATTTCACTCCTGACCATCCTTCACTGTTTTAAGAGAAAATTCTGTGACCCACCCCCATTTCATGGAACAGGGCTAAAGCGGAAGTTTTTTACTGATAAATATCAGACTACACAAGTATTTCCAGTGCAGTCGCGATCCTAACTGTAGCCTTGTTATCCATCTTTGGCAGTCTCTTGTGAAATGTGCCAGTCAGCATGAGCACTTCTGAATCAGGGATGTGGCCACAAACTGCTTGCCAAGAAAACATAGATGTGGAGGGACAAAGGTAGCTGCACCCGACTCCACAAGGCACACCTTGCAATGGGAAGCATGACAAAGCCCCTCCTGGCCCTGCTGAGGTGTCCCTCACACATCCCCCCGCAGAGGTGTTCCTGGACAGACCAATTGTAAAACAAAGAGCTGATAGATAAGGGCTAAGCAAAATGCTTAGTCTGTGCTGAGCTTGGATCTACACAGAGAGGTTTATCTTCTAGGCCAGATGCTCTTCCTGTTGTACCACCCAAACATGCAAATTGCACCAACACAGACTCAGCAATGCGACATTTACATATCTATTTTATCAGCCTGTACTTCAGACCTCTATTGGTTCTTCCGCACCGTATTTCTTCTTCCCCTCCATCACTAGTGATACCAACTTGCTGAACAATTAACTGTGAAGGATACAAAGCCGAAAGGCTGTTGAGTAACAAGCTGCTTGCCATGTAAACTAAACTCACAGCCCACCCACCTCTGCAGACGTCTTCCCCCTATCTGCACTTTCAGTGCTGTTTCAACGCTGGCTGGCTTCAGTTTGGCCCAGGGATGTCAGCACCACCACCACAATTTCCATGCTTTATCTTTTAATATCACTTCATTGTTTCCTTTCCACCTTATTTTCCTCCTAGCTCCCTCTTTCTCATGTCACAGGCAATGGGAAACCCTCTGCAGAAGGTCAGCTACATCTTCCATCATGTCAGTTCCAGCTAGCCCAGCTTTAGCGCTGGTTTGATACCATAACATGTCAATGCCGATTAGCACAGTTACCCACTCTGCTGCTCTTCACTTTGGGTGGGCAAGAGACACTAAAGCCACACCACAGACGACCTTATAAAAGCACAACTTCCTTAGCAGAGCAATAGCTGTGAAAGATAAATACAGGGGCTGGCAGGGAGAAGAGTTACTGCTGAGAAGAGGCAGGTGGGTTTCTTGCTTCAGCTAACATCTCATCCTAGCACATTCTGTGAGAGTAGCACAGCCAAAACGTGGTTCTCTTCAGCTTTCCTATAAGGACATGCTCATGTGGCAACTGCCACCCAAGGGGTACTTCCCCGCAGAAACGCAGACATCCCCAGGATCCAAATGAGAAGCATGCATGGGGACAACTCTGAGCCTGGCCACAGCTAGACAGGGGAAACTGCTGCACACGGAGAGGAGAGCACACATCATCAACACCCAAATCCTCATCCTTCTCAATTCGCTCACGGCCTCAAACATTATTGTACTGATATCAGTGCAATGTTTTCTGGAACTAGGGAATTAATAAAATAGAACATTAAAAAATAGTTGTTCCCTTTACGGAAGTTAAATTAAGAGTAAATGCAACCCAATGTTAGGTAGGAGCGTGGCTTGATCAATCAGTAAATGTCACTGATTGTCTAGACAGACATCAGAGGCTGAGCAAGATGCAGAGTTCCATCTTCCCTGTTCCCTGGCAGCAATAAACAGACAGAAATTACATGTGAAATTAAAGAGACAACTAAAACCGCAGAAAATATTTACCACAAGAACCTGTGAGGCCCCACCTGGTTTCCTCCACGGCTTGTCTTCAAATGAATCTAAATCCACTTCGATAACAGGCAATCCATTTATATTCCCTGCAGCATCTAAGTCAATACCTTTGGGCTGCAACTTGGCTTTGGAAAGAGAGAAACCATTACTACTTTTAATGCAAAGCCTTTACTCCGCTCATTTGCTGAGCAAATTACTCCAGTCAAAAACAAAGCGCCACTGTGAACCCATTGCTGGCTTTATAGCACGTAGGTAACCACACTCAACTTAATACAAATTATTTCAGTCACAATATAAATAAATTGCCAGGGTACGGAGCACTTGCAACTGAGCAGCAGAGAAGCAAATTCAACCCACATTGGAACTACAGACAAATATAAACTAAACTGAAGGGTGGGGAAAATTTCACCCACAGAAATACACACAGCTGATACTCGAGGACAGAGTTTTGTTTCCTTTAGTATCTTACATTGCAAGTAGCTGAATGTACTGATCACAAAGTTCTTCTCCAGGTAATTCAGAATGTTTGGCCCCAGTGCAGCAATATGGTTTAGAAATAATCTGGGTTTTCTTTACTTTAAAAGTAATAATCAAGGTATTTTTTTTTCTAGTTTAAATAGAATTATCATCAGCTTGTTCAGCGATGGACAATTAAATCACGTCATTGCTCCCTGGACCCTCAGACCATCCCGGAAGCACTTATCTTTAGGAAATGCACTTACTATTCCCAGTTTAAATAAGATGCACTAATTTTACATCCCTCCAAACAGAGACCAAGATTTGCAGCAGCTCCAGCTGTCAGGGCCATGTAAGTGAAATACTGCAAAAGGTGAAGCATAAAAATAACAGCCATACCTGAAGCGGATGCTCCGTAGCCTCTACCCGTTTTTAAGTTGAGATTCATCGGAGTTCCCCTATATGGAAAAGGATCACTCCATTGGTATGTGAACAAATGACTTGCTTGGAGATTTTTATGCAAAATCACATGCAAGTCATTTGCTTCAGAGGAAGGTGCTAGCAGCAAGCAAAAACGCTGCCTTCTTATTTTAATTCAATGCAAATTAGACAATTTCCTGGTTCATAACCCCAGCCTCATCGTTTCTGAATCACGAAAAATCAAAGAGCTGGAAATCAGTAAATTCACAGCTTGTGCAAATTCTTATCAATGCAGAATTTGGTTCCTGACAAGTTTTCAGAGATGAAGAGTTAAATGTAACTTCCCACCTTTGCTTTTGCCTGATGAAGCATAACAATTATTTGCTTAATTTTCCAACAGCAGACCCATGAATTATCATTCCTATTTTACAGATGGGATCCTCCCACAAGCAACTGCAGGACAGAGCTGCCCATCAGTTTCTGACTCTGTTCGGGTGACCTAGCCATTTCTCTCCCAGAAGACAATCAGCTCCCATCCCCACTTCCAATCCCCATCAATGCACCAGAGCCACCTTGGATCAAACCCCGACACCACAGTCGGCCATACTCACATGTACGATGGAGCTCCTGTTTTAATGTTGCCAATAGTAACTTTCACGTCATCATCATCGCTGTCACTATCACTGTCATCTTCATCATCCTCACCACTTGGAAGGGCCTATGACAGCAAAAGCACACAGGAGCGCATCAATACCTAAAGCTGATCGATGCCCAGGACTGTAAGCCAACTATTCCGAAGTCTGTGTGATGAAAGACTATCAGAAAGAATGATTCTGCTATAAAGACCTAACTTACCACTGCACTCCAAGGCCATACAAAATTCTCTGGAGGAAAAAACCATGAAAGCAACAGCCTTCAACATGAACAGACAGGTGTCCATAAAGGAACCGCTATGTCCTTTGAAGGAGAGACCCTACATGAGTCAGGGTAAGATTTCTGAAGGTGGGGAAGGTTTAGCTCAGCTCTGAGGATTTCATCACATCCCACAGTACCTCTCCCCTATTCTCTTTGAAAGGGCTCAGGCTTTTCTGACACAGCTCCTTCACAGTGCCATGGTGGAAGTACACAATCACAAATAAAATTGCCAAAACACAGTCACCAGGCTTCTCCTAAGAACCTTGGCGCAAATATTCTCTCACCATCACCTTTGTGGTAGGAAGGCGCTGAGAAGCACAGCTTGGCTTGTTTAGCAGAATCAGCCCCCAAGTCACATCACTTTACACAAGAACTTTACAGTTGCTGATTCGATGCCACTGGGGCTGGGGCACAGAAGCAAAGGAGATCTTCCAGAGTCCCAGCAGCACAGTTTTGTAAGCTGGAAACTGACTATAGGCACACTCCTACGGCACAAATGTAATGTACTGGGCAGCAGCAGCACCTTCACCCTTACGTCCTTCTATCCACGAGCACTGAGAAGCACAAAAATAACCACGTCTACCATTTGCAGGGGAACACTTACGTGTTGCGACATCTCTCGGTCTTCATTGCTGACGGGCCTGTTCTCCTGAGGAGCATCTTGCAAAGGATGAGAAGATTCTGTGTGTCTAGTAAAGGTGACAGACAAAAGAAAGTGGACAAGCCCGATCTAGAGGTTCACCTATAAACGTTTCTAAAGCATTTGCCAGAGTGACTTTCATATAATGGCTCTATTCATGTAGTATCTGAATTCTGCTGGCAGTTAGCTCAACTGTATGACAAAAAAATCATTATCCTTGCTTGGCTTTGCTTTTTTTTGGAAAGAATCAGTTTAGTGCTTCCAAAGAGTGCCTGACGGAGTGGCTGCCTCAAACACCAACAGGTAACAGAAGAGGCAGCTCCAAGAGCTTTCAGCTTCGGTTCAGCACAATCACGACCGAGGAATAAGCTCATAATAAGCAAAACTTCACCTTGTCCTTAAGGATGCTAATAATTACACATGTATTTAGTAAGCAGCAAGGGCATGTCCCACAGAAATTAAGGAAAAAGATTTCAGTGTTTCTACAAATGGCTTACACTAATGAGTAGTCAAAATTTGAAGACGATAAGACAGTTAATTACCTGCCCAACCTTCTCATTCACTACTCATTAGTCCTAATGCAACAATAGTCAGGTTCATATTCACCTCCAATTAAAGAGTTCACACAAATGTTAACATTGGTTATTGCATTAGCCAAGCAAGAAAGTCAAACTCGTAAACATGTGCTAGAAAAGAGTGTAAGTCAAGCGCTGCAGAACTAAACCACAAAGAAAGAATGTTCTTCTCTAGTGGAACTTCAAAACTATTCTGGCTTTTCAAATGAGACAATCGGAATAGCCCAGGCTCAGGGAAACCAATTCTCCACCAATACTTGGGGAGATGTTGCTATTAATTTAAACCCTTATGTGGGGTAACAAGCATACACAAGAGTATCTGCAAAAAGAAACATGCGAAACACCTAACGGAATCCAAACACTGGTCAGATTAAAGCCATTGCGGAGGTGGCAGGGAAGGAGACACCAAACAAGTAACTCAGAAGATCACAGTAATGCAACTCAAAAAGCATAAAAAGAACAAACAAGAGCAGTTGCTGAAGCTCTTGTATTAGAAAAGCCCCATGTACAAAAAAAAAAGCAACATCAAGCCAAGATCAAAAAGCAGGGATGAAGGTTCAGCAGCTAACCAAGAAAGCACAGGTCGCATTTTCATCATGTTCCTAAGGTGACAGCTGAAGAACTTTCAAGTTATAATAAGTAGCCAAGCTGCCTAAGGGAACACCAGCCTCTACAAGTATTTCCAAGCTGCAGACACAGACTATCAGACAAGGACCAAAAGGTGTTCTGCTGGAGACAACCACACAGATGGCTCCAAAACCTTTTGCACCATGTTCACCAAATCCAAGTGACTCACAACCTTGCCCTCAACCCTGCAATTTTCTTAAGAATCCAATATGACTGAATTAAGGAAGAGTGAAAAGTGTTACCTTCAGCTTCAAGTCACATGAAGTATTTGTGGGCGTACATTAAAATTTATGAATTAGAGTTCAAACAGACACGTGCTAAGGAACAGCCTTTCCCTAACCTGTCTGCTCCCCAGGGATGAACAATCTGACAGGTCCACAGCTACCTTCTGCACACAAAAAAATATTATTCCTAATTCATTTCCCCAGAATGCCACCATAACCCCGTCCATTGCTGACCTAACAGCACCCTGCACATACTGCTGGTGTTTAACACATCCTTTAGGCTAAGGAACGTGACTGGATGCTGCATCCCGCACTACTTGATTCCTCCTTTGTGGGTAGAGACAAATCCTCTAGACAAGCCCAGCAATGTATCCCTGGAGCTGCAGCCGTCGACAACAC
The DNA here is from genome assembly GCA_009769605.1 of Bucorvus abyssinicus. Classification (NCBI taxonomy): domain Eukaryota; kingdom Metazoa; phylum Chordata; class Aves; order Bucerotiformes; family Bucorvidae; genus Bucorvus; species Bucorvus abyssinicus. The sequence goes on along the minus strand of CM020039.1, from coordinate 1,838,114 downwards.
AGCAAACAAAGAGTCATTTTTCCTAAAACACGCCATGGCTCTTCATTTAGGAAGAGTCTCGTTGTGCAACAAAGAAAAGGAAAATAAGATGGGGAAAAAAAAAGAGATCCAGCATGACCACTAATATGTTTCCTTCACGCACCTTGTGGTTATTTGAGACAGCTGCTGGAAATTTGGATTTTTTAATCCTGCTTGTGAAATATTTATATTCTATTATCCGTACACTCAGATGAATGCAACAAGGAACAAGAGATTTATGCAAGTGAGCCATAAATTCCTATCTAAACTAAGAGTTGTTCCTTCTCACAAAGCTCATTTAATAGTTTTAGGTAACAATTTACCAAGTCTGCCTCAAACTTGGTTTTGAACAAGTTTTCATATTCCCTAAGCACAGGACATTATGACAGGACAGTGTCTGTAACAATCCCAGAAATTCCAGATACTCCATTCACAAACACTTTAAAGGACAATAAATATTAAACTGAACTTTTGAAAGTGCTGAGCACACAGTGAAGATAAGTCTTCTGAAAACCACGTTACATTTAAAAACAGCAAAGAGATAATATTTCTGCCGAGAGAAAACTCTGTCACGGCAAACCTGCTACAAATCTAGAGGAGTTGTGACCAAGGACAGACAGTACTTTCCATCACTGAAAGCAAAAGCGATATTTGAGTTGTCCTCAACAGGATAGGGGAAGGACAGGCCGCTGTTTCTGGGAGCAGCATTGGTCTGAAGCATTTGTGAAGCTCAGTTTAATGTGGCTCGATCCTCTTTGCTGCATATATTGTCATTATGAATAAACAGTCTCTGGACTCACCCAGAAATTGGTCCATCTTCTTGCTTACCAGTGGTGTCATCTGCAAGAACAGTAATAATAAAAAACTAAAATTAGTCAAGTGAAAGAAAAAAACAAACTAAATTTAAGCACAAAATGCATCATAGCTACAGAAATACCTGAGGCACGATAGCCCCAACATTGTCTTTTCAACAAAGTTCAACTAGAACTAAAAAAAAAAACCACCAACAAAACCTATCTGCAGAAGTGAAGCCCCACACCGCTGACACAGAACAAAATTCAAAGCACATATCCAAAGTCTTAGAGCAGGAGGAGTAAAGGCAAACACCACATAAGGAACTGAACTCAGCTGAGGTCTTTATATAGACTTTTAACATGCCAGAGAAGGAGAAACGCAAAAATATTCAGTGGAAAGTCTGTAAGAAGAACAAAGACGTTTAACTGAAGTCCTACACTCTTTCCTAGACACAGCTCCCTCCAGTCCCCTCCTAGCCCAGGGGTTCACCTGCATCAATCGGGTTAACAAGATTTGGATGATTAGGAAACTGAAACCGTAACAAAGTGTGGCGTTAAGCGCCTTCCATCACGGCGTTACTGTTAGACGGACAATAACCCACCCCCGCCTTCCAAAAACAAGCAGCTGAAGCGCCTGCCCCGAGAGGGAGCTCGGCCGGGAGCTGCGGGCAGGGGCGCGACGCGACGCCCCGCCCGGGCCCCGCACACCGGGGGCAGGCGAGAGGGGGGGAACACCCCGCCGCTCCCTCCCCGGGGGCGGCCCATAACGTGGGGCCGTGGGAGCTGCTGGGGAGAGGCCGGTGCTTTGCATTGCCCACCCCCACGCCCGGGCCCAGGGCGAGGCCTGGCTGCGCGGCCGGGGGCGGCGGTACCTACCCCCGTAGAGCCAGTGCTCCTCGTCCTCCTCCGCCTCCAGCGGCGCCGCGCCCGGCACGGCACCAGCCGCCGGCGGCTCCAGCTCGGTGGCCATGGCCGCCGCGCGGCTGAGGGGAGCGGGGCGCCCCGAGCTGCCCGCCCTCCCCCGCAGCAAGAGATGGGGGAGGCGGAGGAGGAGGAGAAGCGGCGGCGGCGGGCGCGGGGGCCCCGCTAGGCTCCCGCCGGGGCCTGAGGCGAGGCGCGCATCCGCTGCGGGCGGGACGGGGAGGTCCGCAGCCACCGGGCCGGGCCGCGCCGAGGAGGCCTCGCTAACGCGCCGCCATTGCTCTTTCTTTGGGTCCTGCGGGCGGGGAGGGGGAGAGGGAGGCGCGGAGGAGGGCGAGACCCCCCAGCGGGCGCGGAGGCCACCGCCGGGCCTTAGCGCCGCCCGCTACAAAAGGCGCCGGGCCCTGCTCAAGTGCCGTGGCGGCGCATGCGCGCCCGCGTGGCGCATGCGCCGAGGGTAGCGGCGGCGCCTGCGGCGCGCGGGAAGCGAGGGCGGGAGCGGCGCCCCTCAGGCTGCGCTTCGGCCCCAGGGACCGGCCGCGCCCCGGCGGGGTGTTCACAGCGGTCGGTTTTCTTCGGCCCTTCACCGTGAGTCTGGTAAGATTCAGACTTCGGAGAGCCTGAAAGTAGCTCAACGTGGAAAGGGGAAGAGCACAAACAGCCATTGTGGCTCTTGTGCGTGATCCTTATGGGCCTCCCACGAGGAGCTCCCTGAGAGGCCCAAGTTGTCCAGGATTTCCAAAGTGGTTTTGGAAGTGCTGGGAGGCATATAACGCTATTTGTGTTCATTTCACAAGTCCTAAGAGCTGCTCTGTCGACACAGCAGTATTCACAACAGTTGGTGACACTATGGAAGAATTCAGTACTTTTTGGGTGGAATTTACATGACCCATTTCTGGCTTTGCAGCTCCAAAGTGAATTTCACATTTTACTCCCTGAAGATGTAGCACCTGATGCTTATTCTTCTGCAATTCAAAGCCGTCTGGTGGCTTCCAGTTAGCAGCTGTCCAGTTAGCAGCTGTCCAGTTAGTATCGCCCTCTGTGAGTTTCAAAGCTCTTAATTCTGTCAGTACTAAGTGGAAATTCAAGAGCAATGCGATTTTCAGCACTACTTGAAAATAATAAAGAATCATAAAGCAAGTTACCTTTTCCATGTAATCAACAATGACAAAAAGTACCATGTAAAAAAGTTACCTGGGCAATTCTTTTCTTTGTGGTTCAAGTGTGGCTGGGATCCGTTCCTGGAAAGAAACACTGAACAAATGCTCACCATAGCAACTGGAATAGGAATTAGACAAGGGTTCTACAGCACCCCTGAAGTATACTGGGAGTCAACCCCTGAGATCCCCTGGTCACACACTACCTCTGAGTTTCAGAACAACTCAGAGGTGGACTCATATGTAAGAGCTAGAGCAGTGGCCAACAACTCTTGTTGCCTATTAACAGATTTTACAACAGTAGTGGGGTTGTTTTCCAGCACTTGAACCTTACAAACACTTGAGAATTATGTAAAAAAAACCCACCCAATAGGAATTAAATTAGATTTGAAAGAAACTTGCTTGTACTTTGGTGGGAACAGTTAACTGGCTTAGTTTTCAGTTTACAACTTTGCAGTTCATCATCTAGCTCAAATGAAGGTGTGGACTCACCCTCTGTGTATATGGATTTCATCATCCAGTAGACTGTCATTTTAAGGTCTAAATAAATTCATCTTTGATGAAGGATGAAATGTTAAGGTATGTAGGAAATCAGTCCCTGAGCTGTGCTGTATGGCTGTGGTTTCTCCAAGCCATTCCCGTTATTATTTGGGCACTCTGAGCCATTTCATGCAGTCAGCCTCAGGGCTGCTGTTTGCACAAAGTCCTAACAGACCTGTTCAGACATCCACTGTCATCGATGTCCAGGGAAATCCCTGGAGATACTGTCTGGAGAACCAGTAATTTTCCATTACTCATTTAGGCTTGCACATCACATAATTTACACTAACCACAAATCAGTCATCACCTTTTGTTTAATATAAGCCTTATATTCAGGGTATATTCAACTTAATTGTGAGTTCTTTTTAGTTTAAGAGCTACTCTAAGTCCTCTTCCCAATTTTATTACAATTTTGGATATCCCATGGGACCTGGAGTATTCTTAAATAGTGGGGTTTTTTTTTCCTAGCGGAAATCTCAAGTCGTATTTGTGATGAGTGAACTTAGATTGATAAACCTATTTCCAGCAGAAATTTTAATTAGCTGTATGAAAGAAGGCTACTATGGATCATATGGTTTATATAAAGAACATGAAATAAAATGTGAATATATTACAAGGATAATCCTCTAAACGGATCCAGAGGTTACAGAAAATGCAGAGAACTCAGTAGTTTAGCCTAGACCCAAATCTGCCCTGCTCAGATGTTGACAAATAAGCAGGTTTAAATCAGCACAGTCCAAATAGGTTAAATCTACCAGATAAACTTCAAAAAGGAAATTATTGGTTCAGTTGGAGGGAGAAATAATAGAAATGTTTAAATCAGGTAAGGGACTAAGTAAAAGGGCTTTTAGAAAATCTTAGCAGAATTCAGGCAGCAATCTCAGAACTGATCTTACTAGTAAAAACATGGTTAACTTGACAGGTGGAATCAGTCAGTGACTAAGATTTTTTTACAGGAGGAATGGGAGTGCAGATGCAGAAGAATTGGAGGACTGGGCAGGAGGACCCCTGTAATGTAAGTGTTGAGAAACAACAGCCCAGAGGATTTGTCTGGACTGATGGGACCAGTAACGAGCGGCTTAATGTTTCATTCTGTCTAGCAAAGGAAGACTAAAGGCTTTAAGTTTCTGTAAGTTTAACTAGAGAAAGAAATTCATCTGGAACACTTCAGCGATTTCTGCTGGAGACCACCACCGAGGTGACAGACGTACAGCAGTACCAATGCACTTGCACAGACGTTACAGCACGCTTCACTGCCAAACAGTTCTAAAACTGCTTCCCCATAGTAGAAGTTGGGGCCAAATCCCAAATATTCTTAAAACGGACCTTTGGTACTAGTCCAGCCAGTTACATCTCATAAACCTTAGCAGGGGATTAACTTCATGACTCAGCCCAACGTCCCTGTGTTTGGCCCAACACCCGAGTGACTCTCTAAATTTCTTGAACGATACTCAGTGATGGCTCCCCAGTTAAACAGCACATCAACCCAGATGCTCTCAGATTTGTCCCAGTCTGAGGACACCAGCTGTCAGCAAAGCCACTGCACATGCCCACTTCAGGAATGCAGTTTTCCCCTCGGGGATGAGCCAAAGGCTTTCATTTTAAGTCCTGCTTTCACAGCTACCAAGTTAACACACACAAAAGGCTGCATTGTCCTATGTTCACAATCCTCTCTCTAAGCCAGTGATTTATGTCCCGTGCACACACAGGCCGTGCTCAGGTTAGGCTCCCTTTGCAGTGTGACCACAACAGCACAGGAGGAACCCCTCGGCTTTTCAGAGAGGAACCTTCGAGAAGTCCTTCCAGCAGAGGCTCTGTAAGCCAACCAGACAAGTTATCTGGGAGACTAAACACAGTGATCATTCTGCAGTTTTCCAAGTCTTCTTCTTTAAACCAGCTAAACCATAAAGTCCCAAACAAGCACCTGAGCTGGTTGTACCTGAAACGTGCCTCATTTAAGGAGAACCCACCTCTGCTGCCATTCCATTCGCAGCTCATCAGCAGCACAGGGAGAGACGGAAAAGATTTTTTTTTTTTCTTCCATAAACACATGGCACTACTCAAAGGTTTTCATCTTTCATTTAATTCAAGAAGAATGTCTCCAAGTGATTATGCATGTCTGACTTCCAGCTCCTTGTAATGGCACAAGCCAGTGCAGTCATTTGTAGAAAGCGAGCTCAGTTAGAATCTTAATTAAAAAAAAAAAGAGAGAACTCTCAAGATGTGAGGTCCTGTTAGAAAAGTGGCTGTTCACTTGTAAACAGAATAAAAATGTTAAGAACACAAAGTTTCAAACAGCTTAAACAAAACCACTTTTCTTAAGCAGTACAAGAAACGTTACAACACTGTAAGAATACCAAAAGCAGAAACAAAAAAAAGAGCAGAAGAATCACATAACATTATTTACTAAAATGAGAAATAATTTACATTGACTACTAATAGCTTGACATTTTTATTGCTCCAGTGGTTGCATGTTGACAAGTAAATGGGGTAAACTGTCATAGTGGGACAATAATAAACATATTTCTGGTTTTACATATGGAGTTTTGTACCTATCAAGGAAAGCGCAGGAACTTCTTTTTTATTTTTCAAGTCCACACCACATTTAGCAGAAATGTTTTCTATGTTCAAGTCACACATCAACAACTGAACCCACACTTCCCAGAGTTGTCTGTGCGTGTTGGAACCCTTTTTTTTCCCCTCCTATGGTAGAAGAACTTGACAGCCGCAGGTGGGGAATCACTAGGGAAGAGCTCTGAAGCTCTGCCAGTATTTAACACTTCAATACTCCTTAGATAGAAAACTTACAAAATACAAACCCAAGTATTTCCTGGATACAAACCAGAAAGGAAAGTTAGTGTTAACATGTTTGGATGAAAAACTAAACACTGATTTGGTAGTCAGTAGCTGCTCTTAACAATCTGCTGCAAACTGACACCGCTGACAGTCACCAGTTCCCTTTGCTCCTCATCCTTGGCACAATGTTTTCTCTTGTGCTGGACCCAGTCAAGGCACTGTCCCATTTCCACTACACTTCGCTAACATTAATATCTGTTGTATTGCTACAGATTCTTTCTCCACTTAACACATATCCTCCATAAACAGGTTTACCAATTCATACTGACTTATCGTCACCAGGGAGATTTTCAGTCTTGTGAGACAGAATCACCTACTGAACATTGTAATAGTAAAGCAAAGAGTAAAAAAGAACCTGCGGGCAGGATGGGAGGGCACAGAGTTCCCAGTGGTGCTTACAGCTGCCTTCGTCTTTACATGAGCTGTGGACCCTGTGTCTTTCAGATGCAAATACAATACTACTGCTGGTTTTGCATTTTAATGCAAATTTATCTGCTTAATAAAACATGGAGCTTACTGTAAATGGCAGTTTTGGCTGTCATACTCTACTTGTTGCTTTATGGCCACATAGTGAAATGTCTATTGAAACACAAGAAGAAAAGACCCCTCCTGGAGGGAAGACTATACAAATAACAATGACAGACAATGTAAAATGTATAGAATTTACATACTTAAAACGTAAACTTTAATAACCTGTGCTGAAATGCCTCGCAGTGCCAGGGAGAGACCCAGGGGCAGACAGAGTGCTGCGGGCAGAGCAGCCTGTGGCACTGGACATGGCCAGCACGTGGGAAGGGGATAAAGGGATGAGGGTGGGAAAGCAAAGCCCAGGCCTTGATCTGTCTTGGATCTCTGGCCATATTGCAGCCTGGGGTGGCCAGGGAGCAGCCCAGAGGGACTGGAGGCTCCTGTAGCTCAGGGTGTCCTCTCAGCTTGGCACAGCACTTCACAGAAACCAGGCAAGTCTGAGCTTTTGAACTGGCTACGCTGAAGTCAGCACAGACTGAGGATTTCTGTCAGGAGCGAGACTGATGACTGCGCAGCACTCACCACTGGCAGTTACTACAGCTCGCCTTCAGCCTGTCTGCTCTCTCAGCTGGAAAAGACCATTTTGAAATTCTAGTCATATAAAAAACAAAATAAGAACCTGCTGAGATTTCTTGAGTTTCTTACATGCACAAAAAGAAAATTACTAACAGAGTTCTGGCATAACAGTAAGAAACTTCCATTGTCCTGTTAATTAAGCTGAACTCCATTTACTCCAGAACTTACTTGTAAGGGAAATACATAGAACTGGGTATGGTATTTCAGTTTTGGTTTACACTGCAGTTTTCTGCCATTAAGTATTTTCTCAGTTTCCAGTTAACACTCATCCTAAAGTAAATAAATTGGAGAACACTTTACTTGGTTCTGTGATAGAAATTTGAGTTGCAAGGTGCAGCTAACAGTACTAACATCACCACAGGCGTTTTTTATTATCTTACAAATGCAATTATACAGTTGTCACCAATCTACCAGTCAAATGAAACCTCTGCACTAAGGACACAGATTTCAGAATCTGAAGCATCAGCTGTGATTGGAAACTACTGCAAGCGCTGGAGCCTGACACTCCTCAGCTGTATAGTAAAAACAGCACAAAACTTCATTTGAAGTAACAACTTGTGTAAAACCGGCCTTCTGTAAACACTGCGTACAAGAAATGTGACCTACTGCAGTTATGAGGACACAGTGGTCTGACAAAGACTGTATTTAATACAATACCATGTACTGAAAAGATACAAATACATTCAGAGGAAATCCCAAGTCACCCTGAAACTAAACAGCAGCTTGGGACGATGTCGCAAGGAGTCACGTTGCTGCAAAGAAATGCCTGGACACTTTCAGTGATATTCATCACAACCTGCCGATACTCCAACATCTGCTGTTTTTTCTCTGATTTCTTATTTCTTGTTAGGAAAGGGAGGGAACTCACATAAATTTTCATTTGCTTACTATTACCAGGTGGTCTTGTCACTACAGGAAGTTTTTCTACAATTCCTTCCCTTCCTGAGATCAGGCAAATGGGGAAGAATCCAAAAATACTTGTGAATTCCTCGAGGCATTTGTGGTTCTTCAGACTGTGTCTGAATGCCAAAACACATGGATGAACCCCTTCAACCGATCTGCTTCCTCCCACCAGCGTATCTGACATACTGCTGTGATTTAGCTAAAACCGCGTTCCACGGGAGAGGACGCTGTGTCACTTCACTGTTAAGATGCTGAAGTACGATCACAGTACAAAAACACCAACAAGGTGACTTCAGCTTTGATTTGGCTATTCCAATTTTTTCTCCTTAGTAATGAAGGTCTTCAATTCTGAAACTTTTTTTTTTCCTTAGAAAACAAAACAAAACAAAACTTGACATCCTGATATTTCTAAAAAGAGGCTTTTGGGTATTTTGCTAATAGCAGCCACCATCTACCCCACAAATGCAACTTCTACAAAGGTGAACAGTATTTCAGCTTGCTTCAGGAGCTACAAACCACACCTGAAATACTTAAAAAAAAAAACCAAGACAGAAATGCTATGCGTGTTCCATCCATTTACTAAACAAAGTGCAACGGAGCCCTACACATCTGACAGGACATACAAACTCAATATGGCTTTACCGTAACACTGGCACGTGAGCGGGGCTGTACAATCAAAGGGACACCAGCCAATGGAATGAACGAGCCGCTGTTGGGCTGTTGGCAATAGGGTCAGAGCTATATTACATTCTGTAAACTTCGGCATACCACACTCGACATTACGCAAAGAGTCAGTATTTACAGATCCATAGCGGGGAAAAGAATTAACCCCTGATGTCAATGATGAGTTTGCAAAGTGCAGGACAAAAACCAGTGCTGTTGATTGCAAGTCCTATGCAAGCAAGTTCTACTAAAATCGTTACTACTAGATGCTTACCTGGACATTTCCACTGAGGGTTTATAGGATTGTGACATTTTGAATGAAATAAGAGTATGACATGGCATTAGGATGCATGTTTGAGGACAGCACTATAGAAATGAGTAAGGCAGCATGCTCAGAGTAAGTTTAAGCAGCACTGATGTTAGATCCCGAGTGGCAACTATTCAGTTAATGTTAAAAATTCAGAGTGCAACATAGAAGCCTCATTTAACATAAAAAAAATGTGCAAATTGTTCTCTTCTTAACAAAAGAAAGTAACAGAGCAAGGAAGATATTCTACCGAAGAACATTTTTAAGTCACAGCGAAGTAGACCATCTTCTTTCCAAAACCATCTACAAGGCACTAAGGGTAGAAAATGACAGGTAACGTGAAAGACCAAATGCTGTTCCTCAGTCAGGTCGAAATATGGGATATTTTGGTAAGAACTCTATTAATATTACCTGTTGAAGAAGGGAAAAAGACAAGAACAGAACACAGTAACCAAAAAGTTCAAACCTTCTGCACAATTTCCATGCAGCACTAGCTAATACGTAAGACTACAGGTATCGGGCATATTGTGTAGGGAGGGAATGTTCCCCAGAGGCACCACACAGAGATTTCAATCATTTTGAAATTCAGGCCTCTGGACACCTGACTTTTTTGGGGTGACTAAATCTTTTCTTCAAGCCTACGCAATCTTCACACCTATACGTGAAAGTGGATGGGCGAGTAGTAGGACCACAGAACTGTTTTGAATATTTTAAAAGTTACAGGCCAAAACAAGTGTACCTGCAGGGCAACCCTAGAATTGGTATGACAAGAAAGCACGTTTAGTGGTGACAATTTCCAAGTCTCAGTATCTGCCATGGCTACTCTGGTTAGAAGTGGCCTGCCCAGGATTACACCATGCACAACTGCACGTTCTCCTGAGGGAGTTTTTGTGATAGGTGACAGTCTAGTAAGCTCAGGATTTTCTCTATGAAATCATAGTTGTGTTGAATACCAAACAAGCCACAGAAGGAATACTTACATACTCCATCATATTGCTGGTTTCGCATTTCCTTTTACTCAGCTTCCAGTGCAAACCAAGCTAAGAAAAGAATTTTCCAAGGATTAACGTGTACCACAGCACGGTTTTGATGAGTAACATCGCAAGCATTAACAACATTGAATTATTAGGATCTGCCACACTGCAGACACAGGTGGAAGATCAATATAAAGCATGAAATTACAACAAGACTGTGAAATTCCTACATGCCAATTATGCAAAAATAACTTACTATTCTTAAAGCTGATAAAACCACGCTCTCTAACTTTGCTTACCTTATGATATAGTCTGTTATTTTCCCATTCTAATAACTTCTGAATTGATCTTCTAGTCTAAAAAGTAAGTCAAAACTGTATTATACATGGGTCAGTAGCCAGCCTCATCCAGAAGAGTTTTGCTATTGCATTTCTGGCTTAAGATTAATTTAAAATAAGTTAGTTTCCTAACAGTAGAACCAGGCTAAGAAGAAATTTTAAATGGACGTCCCACCACTTCAACTACTCACTCCTCAATATCAGATCTTCAGGAAAAAAAATCAAACCACCCATGGGATTTTTGTTAATCAGGACTGCATAAACTCTCAAAAGCCAGAAGTATTACTTCTTAAACAGGAAAAGTAATTTTCCCTCCAGTTCAGGCAGTCTTTGAAGGTCAATGTCCAGTTCCATGCTCATTTAATTCAATTCTTAGACCTTCAGAAATCCTGGAAATTTGGGTTATCATATACTCCATCTTGTTCTTCGAACTGAGATGGAATTAGCTATTCCTAAAACTATTAATTCAGTGGGTAATTTGGTATCATTTACTTCATTAACATACATTTTTTTCCCTATTTTCTAAGGAATGGAGAACAGGATAACCTTTTCAATGGATGTGAGACAAAAAATGGGTTTTGAAATGGGGATGACGCTATTCAACATTATTTAATGTTATCGGTAATTGCAAAATAAGCCGAGTAAGAAGAATGAAGCCTGTACTTACTCTTTTGTTAAGACAGACTACTGGCCACAGGCTACAGCCCAATGTGCAGCAGCAGCACAGACAGCCACAGAGCAGCCATTTTACATTGACAGGGAGATTCTTTCTTAAACAGGCATTCACACGGTTGATGCTGGTCTTGAATTCTTCTGGGGCGACCTGCAACAGAAGTGCTGAACTTCACTGGCAAGCCATCACAGCTGTATTTTCTCAATAATTGCCTCTATGGATTAAATTGTAAATTAAACATAATACCATTATATAATATGACCCCATCTTCTAAAATTCTGGTCACCCAGTGAGCATGCAAAGTCACTTTCCTGTAACTAATTAATTTATGGTACATGCTTTGCAAAAACTTACATTAGACACTGCTTTGATGAACAGCCTCATCCTTATTTATGGCACCATTAATAAATCAATTGTCCTGATATCATAGTGGCCCCATACAAAATTACGTGTGGGACAGAGCTGTGCAACTGGCTACACAGACCAAAAACCATGGAAGAATGACAGATACCTGGTTTCCAGGGGAATGCGGGGCAGCCTCACAGGAAAAACACTTAGGTGTCACATAGGAAAAAAGGATAATACTGTCTAAATTAACTTCATACCAATGCAAGTCTAGGCTGTGCCTGGGGGAAGGGGGACCTCTGTCCACAAACAAATTCCTAAAGTAGTCCACAACACCACGATACCACAACTTCACTTGTGGCTGCTTCCTAAAATAGGGAAGCCTGGAGAGACATATACTGGATTAGATTCGAGGCAAAGAAATACATCTTGCACAGGGTTATGAATAAAGCCTAGTTGTTGAAAACCTCCATATTTAAATTAAGGAATATTCAGCAGAGCTTACTCAAAATATTTTCTTTATATTGCCACTGTAAAGTCATGGGGGAAAACCACATTTTCTATCTGAAATAAGCTCCTTCCTCTGATAGCAGCGTGTTTCTTACCAAAGAGTGAGAGCAGTTACCTATTTACATATCCCAAATCCCTCATCTCTCTATGGAATCTAAATAACTTGTGTCTGACAAGTCAAACAGGGATTCGTGGTACTAACTCCTCGATGGCACTCGGAACTCTTAACACAATCCAGCATTCCCACACACAAAGCAGAACGATCAAATCCAGCTTCAAAAGACTTGACCTGTCCATCACAATTAAAAATCAATCAATCAATAAATCTTTCCTAACTACTTGAAGAACCCCCCCGTAGAATTAGTCTGTATACAAACCTGTGCAACTACTACATCATCCTTCCAACCAAGCCAGCCCCACTCTGTGCATCTGAGTCTGCAAACAAGGGCAACAACCACCACAGAAGCATTAATGCCGTAACAAAGACTCCTTTCACCAAAGGAGCAAAACTAAGGGACAGGAAGTGGAGAGGACCTGATCCTGCTACCTCCGCCTAGTTACAAGAGCTAAATTCATTAAACCGTTGCAGGAAAGGGAGTAAATAAATACAACATCTGTTTCCTGGCCATTCACCTCGCCATGCGCTAGAGTCAGAGGTCATCTGGGTCTGCACACAGGTTAGTCATGTAAGAACATAATTTTAACATTGAGATTATTTTATAACAGGAATGAATAAACACACAGAAAGTATTTCTTTTGCAATTATCCAGGCTCCCTCCCCCCAGATTAAATAGACTGTCTTGGAATTCTTTTTACATATACACATGGAGCAAGTAACATGATTTTCTTCAGACTGACTGGAACATCAACATTTAAATATAATTTACAACAGACACCTTGGTTTTAAAAAAAAAAAATGGCAAAAATGAAACAAAGATCCCACATGTTGGGACATTTTCAATGAACAGAAAAAATAAATCACTTTGTAGTGTGGAAAACTAGCCTATACTTGCACATATCCAAAACAGAAGGTTTTACAGCTCTCTTTGCTAATGCCAGCTCTTATATTTAGGATATAACGCATATCAGGTGAACAAGAGCATTTTCTCTTCAAAGTGGCAGAACTTCTGTGTTAAAGCACCACCGGGCTAGGAGTAACGCTGTACAGCTGCTGCAGCCAGCCACACTTCAAAGGCAATGGGGATTCCCTACATTAACCAATTAGCACTCTCTGCTCTCAAGGAAGTTTACATGTTCCTACATTTAGATATATACAAATGGCTCTTTGATAAGTTTGTTGAAATTTGTACATATATCATTCTGTCTGTTTATTTGAAAAAGACCCTATTAGTGCTTCTGCAATGAATCCCACTAAGGAAAGAGAACGCACTAAAAAACCACAAACCTACCAAAGACAATGGAATTGCACGGTCTAGAATGAAATGTGAAGAAATCTCATCATCAGTGGGAACATCCAACATGAAGAGAAGTCAACCAGATTTTAGATCACAGCTGGCAGAAAAAATCAGGACCTAGTGAGAAAGCAGCGGGATGGTGAGATTCCCTATTTCTGTGCTACTTTGAAGGGAGTCACTGTCACATGAGGTGAACAGTTCAATGCTGCTTTGTAAGAACAGCAGTGCAAATGCCTAAACTAGAAACCAGCTTTGGATGCCACCAAAAAACACAGGAACTGTCTATTTCTGAAATTTCGGTATGACATTTACCTTCCTATCATATTACAAAAGCACCACGACTACCTGCTAACACCAAATATTCCGCGTAAAGGCAAACCTCTTGGCTGCAACGTAAGATGAGATTACTTAAGATGGTTTTGGCAACCCAAAATATTGGATGTATTTCTCCCTTTTAGGAAGTGTAATCACAAGAAATATTTCTGTCAGTCGATGAACCATCTGCATTTGAACCTAAAGCAACTGGTGACCACTCTGTGTTATATAGAAGCAAAACACAGTTTTGTTGCTCTCAGTTTACAGCCCAGTAACAGTTAAGCATTGTTCAACAGTTCTAATTTAATAATAAACTTGTATCCAAATGAAGCTGTTACCATTTTCTGGCATAACTTTAAATCTAGCCTTTCTTGCAGGTACAGACATTGGAAGGTTCATATGAAATGGCTACTGTATTTCAAACTAACAGAGAATTGACAACGCCTCCTGCACAAAGAAAGCTCCCTAAGAAAGTCTAGTTTTGGGAAGTCTCTTGGAGAGTTTCTGTCTGGGTCTCAAAAAGAATGAGGTAAGTACATAGCTCTTGGCTGTGCAGTACACCTTGTAAAGACACATTAGTTCCTTTTAGGTCTTTAAGCGAGCAGAAAAAAACCCCAACTCCAAAACATAAAAGGAAAGGAGGGGGTGTCATAATATTTTACAACAGGATGCAAGAGAATCCCCAAACACAGGAAGAGAGCAAGTAAAGCCCAGCAGGCCTAAGCTTTCTCCTTCAATCATCCTGATCACAAACCCTATCAATCACATGTTGCAGTGGGATCACAATACCAAGCCCACATTTTATGGCTTACATTTCCCTGCAGTGCCCAGTAATCTCTGTGTAGGACCTGCATTGTTTTCAGATCACGGCAGGAAACTCCACTTTCTTCCTTAAGGCTTGCTGCCTCCATCATTTTCTTGTCACCTGGAGCAGTGTGTGCTATTGTGCCATATATCACAAAGAGTATTTTGTTAAAAGCTTTTAAATGCTTGTTTTAGAAGAATTAATACTCCTATCAAACTGTAGCACACAGAACTAATTTACATTTAGGCCGAAGTCCAATCACATGATTAAAAGTTAAATATTGCCTCTATATTAAGTGTAGTCAATTCGTTTCTCAAAAGACTCCATTGAAACAGCTGTGCTGTGTGAAAGCCCAGCTCAGAGTTAGGAACCAGCTGAAGTTTGCATCTCATCCTGCAAGACAACTATTAAGCCAATCTACCTGAATTAGCTAGGCCAAACATCTGACCTACCTGGTATTTTTCCTTTCCTTTATTGCTTTATTGTCTATGTTTTATCTGCAAATGTATAGACTCACCTCCCCAAAAAAGCAACAAACATGTCTCAATTAAATATTTAAGATTGTGCATCTTAGCTCTAGGCTCATTAAAAATAACCGCCCAGGCTGTAAAAACTAGGAGGTGAGGAGGTAGGGGAGACGGGTGAAGAAGGAGGGGTATTTCAGATTTTTCAAGAAGAAAATTAGCTGAAGGTTTACTACCATCGTTATGGAGATGGCAAATAGAGGGTCAGGAAGCTGAAGTAAATTCCTCAGGCTACACAGTCGCATAAATCCATAAAGTCAGTGCTTCTGGGAGAAAGGTGTAGCCAGAGAGTTTGACCTATTTAGGATTTTTATTGTGCTTTCCACACATTTTCATCCCAGGTTTAAAACCGAAGCTCTTCATCAGTATTTATGAAAAGAAAACCCACACCACAGAGAAATCTACCAACCCCACCTATGGCTTCATCTTTTACACTCCATTAGCAGATGGGGTCTGTCATGAAGATCAATTCCCAGTGGACAACAAAGCCACTAAACGAAATGTTACACAGATGTTCCAAATAAAGCATGTCATAAAATAAAGACTAATGCAAGTTCCTAGCAAACATTTTAATCACAAATTCTTAATATAAACAGTCATTGTGCTATTCATAAAATGTAAAAATTCCTATTTTAAGAACAGAAAAGATCTTAATGTGGTGTGTGAATTGACTACAACACTTATTATTGTGAATTATTTATCAAGGTATTTGAAGAAAACCTTCTTACTGGAAAAAACTGACTGAGTTTTCATTATCAATAGGAATAAAGGTGATTGAGTGCCACAACCAGAGGAAGAAGCAGATAATTTATTTCCTGCAATTTATAAAAGTATTAAAAACCAAAAACCCCACCACTGTGGTTTTTAATGTCTTTCACGGCAGCGTGTGGCAGGCAGTAAGAAAAATGTGTTGACTATCTTATTCAAGTGGTGTTTTCCTCTCACAAAAGGGAACTAATTTATTTTCAAGGTCTTCCTACTCAGGAAGTGCATCAAGTCCACATGTGACAAATAGATAACAGGATATTGAGACTCGGCAGCAGCCACATACATACAAGCAGCAGATCCCTGCTCCGCCAGTTCTGTGGTCACTGATTACATCTACAGAACAAGAAGGGTAAATGCCAAATGGAAGATCTTCCTCCTTCCACTCTCAGCTAAATTAAGTCCAGTCAACTTAACTTTAAATTAAACTCTTGTTCACCGTTGATTTAACAAGAGGTCAATCAAGGGGAAAATGTGACGGGCATTGACACTTGGATTAAAAAGTGTCAGTTTGGGGGGTTGGGTTAGTTTTGCTTTTTTTTTTTTTATACACACAAACAGATTTTAGAGAGACAGAAAGAGACAAAATTATAGACTCTGATTAAGTTTTAACATTTCCTGCTAGGTATTTTCTAAAGGCTTATTCATAACAAACTACAACTTGACAAGGGAACATAAAAATTGAAATTTCCAAGAAGTATTCTGAGGCTTTTCAGTGATCAGAAGGAGCTTTGCAGAAAAGGACAAGCCTTCCACATGCAAGGGAGTGAAATGCAAATGGGCTTATCATTGCCCTCACATTGCACACTGCGGAATCACTTTTCCTTTTGAGCTCAGGATGATTCTAAAGCAAGGCCAGAGTTTGTCTTTAACAAAGGCTGTCTTTAGCAACCAAAAACTCCAAAGAGCAACCCGCTCTCCAACTGTACTGCTGTCGATAAAGCTGGACAAGTTCAATGCAAGTATTTTGTTCCTTATACTCTGGGGTGAAAATGCAGGAGAAGAACCTCAGATGGTTTGGGCAGAACCAGGAGGCACTGTCCAGATGTATTTCTAGTGTAGTGTTAGTGCGACTCAACAGCTACAGTGAGAGCTGCAGAGGTAGCGCAGCTGTACGGTGTGACAGCAGAGAAAGTACCAAGAGCCAAAGAAACCTTTTCCTCACAAATTCTGAAAAAGATACACAAGGGGGATATAAAATGAAGCAAAAAAAAGCACTAGAGAGTGAAGCAGCAGAAAGAAAAAAATCCAAGAGAAAAAGAATTCAAAATTTAAAAAGAAAAAAAATTTATGGATTTTGTTACAAGATTTCGTTAATTAATAGCTACAAATGAATATTTATTAAACTTGCATTTAGTAACATGACAGGACTCCAGGGAAAGCAAGAGACTTGTCATGACTTATTTTCAGAACTAAACATTTATTGTATTTCTGAAAATGTACTAAAAACCTGCTTAATTTGTAGATTTAACACTATAATATAACCTATAAAGCTTCAGATAAAACAGATTCTCTTCCAGTGATCTGTCTAAATATAAACTCAAGGCTTGACAGGCATTAAAAACAGAGGTCTAGTGTTTGAAATAATTTACTTCACACCGGAGGGAGCACAAACTCCAGCTGTCTGTCAGGGCCCATGAGTCTGGCTGTCGTGGGGATGGTCTGCGTGAAACAGCACAAGGCTGTGCTGAGCCCTTCTGTGTTTCGAATGTCAAGAGTGGCAGCAATCACTGCAAACTGTTTCCTCTTGTTTCAAAGTCCGCTGTAGGGACTGGTCATCATCAGCTAGTTCTTACATGACAGAGTTAACCGAACAGTCTCCAGGGTGGTCCTGGGGCACTGCACTGTGGATGGGGAACACAGAAACCACTGGATGCACTGGATCTTCCCGTGGAAAAGAACAGTTTAATCTCACACTTACCTTCCCTGTCAGAACAGAAGGAAATTCTGTATCAAACTTGTTGCTCAAGCCAAACCTTGAAAACAAAAGAGACAAACAAAATATATTCCACCTAACTTATTTTGTTTCCCTTAATAAAAAAAAATTAATAATTTCGTACTAAAAAAATTTCATTTCTTTTGCCCTTACATTTACATTAGTTCATGAGCTTTCAATCTGAGTTTATATAAGCTCTCACATATCATCCATAAGCTCATTTACAAGACAGAGAAATATCACTTGTTGCCTTTCTTCAATACCTTCAAGTCACTAAAAGCATAAAATTTCTTTTATGATTGGATGGCACCAAGTTTCAATCTTTGCTTTCTTGAAGGAAAAAACCTCCAACTATTAAATCCCAGATTTACTAGGTTCAATAATCCTTTTACTGCTGTTTCTCTTACTCATGCAATTTATTCACATGCAACAGATAAAGCTCGTTATAAGGAACCTGTTCATCATCATCTTAGAAATTTATAACCATATAGTTTTTAAAAATTGCTCTGGGCTGAGTTAACTATCTCAGGCAAAACATGTAAGAGGCTACACAAAGAACACTTTTAAAACAACTATGAACTTGGAGAAAATGAAGTCTTCGTTATCACTTTGACTATTCTTTGTTGAAGTGTTCTTGGTTTTGAGCAAGAGGCAAGTTGTCATGATAAGTTTGTTTGAAAACCTGGATTATTACCTCTAGCTCCAGGACTCCTGCAGTTTCCAAAAAGCAGGACACTGACTGTGCAGGCTGCCCTGACTTTTTAAATTTTATTTAAAGCATGTAATTAGGCAAGAAGTTAACTAAGCTGATGCTGAACCTGCTCGCTTCTACAGAACAAGACCTCTGATCCTCCACCCCCTCTACCTTAACTGAAATCTTTCACCTTTGCAATTCAGGCATTTAGCAAAATACGGCAGCATCGGCCTCTGGGCTACAGCCTTCACCTTTGAACAGAGCTTGAGTTTGTAGAGTCAGATAAACTGTACATCACATTCACTGTCAGCTCTGCTGAACCATCCCCTGAGCATTTTTTGGTCAAAAAAATAAAGAAACCCCCCCAAAAGGATCACAGCCAAAAAGAGGAGCACAAATACCTTTGGCACTGTGGTATTCATGGTAGAAACAAACCTCCAGAGAGAGAGTATTTGCTTTGAGTCAGACTGGCACCTGAAGGACTCCTCACTCCCCTCTACAAACACTAGTATTGCTGAAGCGTCAGCAGTCTCCAGCATTGTACCATACATACATACCCACACCCACAGCGGAACAGTTCCAGTAACTGCCAAACATGGCAGTGTAACTTGTTTATAAGCGTACAAAAATGTAAAATGAACCTTAAAGAAGACAGAAGCATAATAAAAGACCTTGTGCTATCCTTAGAAATCCAGAAAGTAACTTAAAATGTTTGTCAGCAATTCCAGTGAAGTCCAGTCAAGCTCTTCAATGGCTAATTTAAGTCAGAGCCTCGACTCCTGGGAAAAGCAGCATATTGGAGCACTAGTTGTATAAGACATTAAAGCCAACCCCAAAGAGGAGATCTTTGCCGAAGCATTTCTCAGCCTTTCTCTCTTAAGCAATTCTAAGCACTATAACCCCAGTTTCCACCTGTTTGTATTTCACTCAACATATTTTCCCTGAGAAGTTTCTCGAAGTGCCTGTAAGTGAAGTGGACACTGGCACAGCACAGGCTCCTGCACATCCAAGTGAACTGGAAAGCTGTGGTGTTAAATCAGTGCTACAAAAACAAACAGTAAAAAACAACAGGATTTTAGGCAAGCACAAAGGTCACTAATGCGAGCATATTCCCATTCTCCGTGAAGGGAATCTGGCAAGTTAGCCTCCACATTTTGTAGCTTTTAAGCGGAAATCTTCCAAGTTTTGTTATACAATATATTTAAAGGAGGGTTGAAGAGCAGTATCTTTTAAGTCATTAAAGAATCCTGAACAGACTAACAATTTGAAGCATGTTCACAAGTTTGTTTTGACGAATACAGATTTTTCTGTGTACCAGCCATGAAACTACCTGAGATAGTCATAAAGTTGTAGCAATCAGACAATAATAAATGCACTACTGGGAAGATCAGGCAATACTGCAGAATTATTGACTCTACCCATATAACGGACTAATTCCACTAAATCATACAAAGGTCTATCTAACCCAGAACACTGACTCTTACAGTAGCCAGTAGCAGATACCTAGGAAACAGCAAAAGACAAATAGTAATAATAATAACAACGCAAATGTGTACTAGCATTTCCCCAGAACACTCTTCTAACCTTCAACAGTTTGTAGCTCAAAAACTTCCTAAGCCACAGTTAGTGTCTTTTCTCTCACTGGTCACATATACTCACTAAAATTCCCACCGCATCACCAATTTCCATAGAGTAACATAAATTAGAGCTTCTATTAAGAATACAAGACCACAATAGATTTTATTACTTTAAATCTGAAGGCTGTTAATGTCTCAAAACGTATTTAAACCTGAAACTTTTATCAGTTGCCAAAACATTCCATTCAGTTATAACACATCCAAGAAGCCTCAGTTAGAGAAATGCATCTGAGACCAACACCTGCAAATGGCTGAAAGAACATAAAAGGGTTTGTCTACGCCAAAAAATCATCTTTTTTAGAAATGTTAAAGCAGAATGTTGTACAGTTCTACAGCTTTGCAAGCAGCTTTGTAAAAGTACTGCAGTGTTATCAGAATGTTTAATGTAAAAAAGTAAAGACCTAAAGTCTTGATTAAGAGATAAGTAGTTTCATTAGACCTTCTACAAGAGACTAATGATCCAGCATGATTTGGCCTGTGAAATCTTCTAAAATTCGGTATGTTTAAAAATCACTATGTAAAATAAAATTTCAGCACCTGTCCTTGAAAACATTTAAAGCATCAGTTGGTTGTGACTTGTTTCTGGGCTGGTTCTCCAGCTCCTCAGTGAAAGCTGCCTGAAGGCTACAGTTAGCAATTCAGGTAAGTCACTCATAGTCTGTGACTGCAGTTTTCTCATAGCATCTCTACAAGTCCCATCATCTCACTTCACCCCATCCGTAAAGTAGGAAGAATGCAGCTTCTGATCGGGGTTGTAGTGCAAGATAGCCATAAACCCCGCACATCAAAGACTGAAATGAACACTCTGAACCATCACTTGCAAACCCCACCTGCAACAGAGATCATCTTGTAGAATTCCTTCCGGGAGTCAACAAAGCATGAGGAAGTAAATTCTCCTGTCCCCAGAACCGAAACAGGAAGATTCTGGAAAACCCCTTCTCCTGTGTAGAACAGACGTATTTACAGAGCTTTACCTTTCCTTTTTCCCCTTTTGACTCAAACAGCGCTTCATTCTCCTGGATCCCACTAACCGTGTTTACAGATGGCAGTCTGACTGGACCACACCAGCTAACTGGGTTTAGCCAATGCTTGCACAATGGGCTCTCCCACCTCCTTTCAGCGCTGCTCCCTTCCCTGCACCTAATCAAGGTTCCATTTAACCTGCCTTGAACAGCTGAACTCAGTCGCTATTCTTTCTGAGGTATTGTCTAAGCTTTGTCCAGCAGTAGCGAATAAAGAGCCCTGAGCTGGAATCTCCTGGCACACTTCACATTTCTCTTCCTGGCCTAGGACCTTTCCCTCTGAAGCCACCAGAACTACTGAAGAGTGTCCTTACCTATGGATGAGGTTTTGGAAAACTAAGTTCTTGATAACTAGTGGAAGGCTGAGGTCATTTGCTATTTTAGATATGTGGAATCTGCTATTTGAAATATGTGGAAGATGGAGTAATATCAGGCAACAATCCAATGTCATCACAGCTGAGAGCACCTGGCTCTTCCCTGCCTCCCCCGATCGATGACAACATGCTTTTCCTTAGCACCTGCGCTGTGGATCTCCGGGGCACTCCTACAGAAAATATAATGGAATAACAAGAGTTAACCTGTATCCAAAACTGGGAGGTTTGCAGACTGAAGCAGGAATCACAAGCTCCGTACTAAGGGCAAGAATATGCTTAATGGTCATTTCATTATCTCACTGCTATCCATCCACACGGACTTGATATGGAAAAATTACAGAGACATCAGAACTTATAACCAAGTTGTTTACTGCTCTGGTTTGGAAGTTATCGCCGTTGCTTTGGTAGGCATGTGGCTCAGTCTTCACTAGAAATGATTATGTTGAGATATGTGGATGCACCAACCGGAGACACATTGACTTGGCAAGAAAGAGAGAACAGTGGGTTTGTAACTCCTAACAATGGAACTTCAGAGGCAAAGAAAAGGCTTTTACTAGGTCCTAGTAATTTCTGTGGTAAAATTCAAATGCTTTCTGAAAACAATAAATATGACTGACAGTTTTTTTTTTTTTTTCAAAGTAAGAATCTTCTAGAGCAAGGGAGTGTTGAACAAGATGAGCATCAATTCTGCTAACTGCTTCCACACATATTCTCTCTACCTCTGCAAGTAAAATAAAACAAAACCACTTTACACTATCACTCTTACCACGCACAGGGGTAAAAAGGTTCACAAAACAGTCAGGGGAAAAAAGCAAGATGCTGCTAAAGACCCTCAGAAGATTCCTGGAATGTATGCATAGTCCTGTTGGAGTCCACAGAACTCTGTTAGGGTCAGCAGCTCGTAGACAAGGTCATAAGAATAAAAACTCTCATGCATGATTTGAATCTAACTTGGGAGTTTTATAGGAGTACTGTACATGAAAAGCTGAGCCAGAAGATGACCCTGGGATTAGAGGATGATCCATTATCTATGCACCAATGCAGCTGAGAAGGCCAGTGTCAGATGAGAAACAGAAGGCATCTGAAACAAAAATCCAAGGAAAACAACGGCTTTTTAAAAATAACTGGGTTTCTTTTCTGGTTTTTTTTATAGAGCATCAGGCTTGTCAGGACATAAATTTTTATCAGCGATGTTCCAGACAGGTTCAGAAAACAAACATGAGTTTCACTCAGTGATGTACCTCCCTTCAGTAACTAGAGCAGGCTGCTTCTGAAGCCAACTGATCTCAAAAGCAGCAGCATCTGTGTGATCAAAAAGTGACAGGATTTCAGAGCTGATACATAAGAACCACAAACTCTGTGGGAAGCAAAACACTTCCTATTTATTAAGGAGGTCAGGATTACATGCTATAGTGACCAGGGTTTATTTGCGTTTTATTGATAAATCCATTAGCGGTTTTTGTAGGGAGATTGAAAAATACACCATGAGCTGATAGAAGCTGCCTTCTGCCCGTCAGGGAGGTACGCTTGTTACAGGAGGAAGGCTGGGAGGACTGGAAGAAAGGGAAAGTAAGGTGGGTGGGAGTTCAGTTCAGGCAGCTACAAGGTGTGTATGCTAGCTCCTGATTTCCACATCACTTATGAGTGTTGCTTTCCTTTGATGTGGACATCATGAGTTGACAGAGTTTTTGGAGATGCTCCTGCCCATCCGCAAAAGATGCCGGAGCCCAGAAGGAGTAAGTGTGTGACATTTTTCCTGTTTAGTGCTTAAAACCAGATAACTAATAAAGGTGGGCAGTGGTATTCTGATCGTTTTGCTTGTGTTGCATCGCTCCTTTAGTCAGGCCACACGCTATCTGGAGTCAGGACAGAAAGAAACTCCACCAACAGGAATAAGTACACTGCGGTGCAACAGAGCAGCTACCTGCTGGCTCAATGCAAACCTTAGACTTACATGACAGACCCAGTATTAAACCCAACACTAGTTCTCTCAGGACGAGAGTGCCTTCCCCACCCAACACTGCACCTATTCTTTTACGCAGTGCAAAGCAACACGAGCCTGATGGAGCTCTGCAACACAAAAATTCCAATACCTCCCTCCCTGCCATGAAAACGAGCGTAAAAACCAACAACTTGTTACGGATGTACTTTGTAATATTAACTCCTCCACATGCAGGATTAGAAAACCCTTGAGTAAACATTACATATCACAGTTTGCTCATTTTCTGTCCCAACTATTTAAACAAGTAGCAAACATTCTGGATCAAGTATTATCGTAGTGACAACCACGCTTAACCTAAACCAAACTCACGACTAAGTTTGGAGCAGATAAACCACTACACAGCCATGTGGCTCCTCTGCAGTGCAGTGGGGAGGCTCCACAGCTCAGCTGAGGCAGAGGCTCACAGTGCATTGTCTGAACAGGCGGCTCGGTCTGCGTTAACCTGAGTAACCTGGTTACTCTTTACCTAACGGGCTGTTTGGAACAGTCACTACACCCCGGGCTGGCAGGGCTGAGGAGCTGCTGCTGCGCCAAACAGGCAACTGAACTTCGGATGTTCATTCATGACTTTGGGCGGCCTTGAGGTATCGAGAAACACCGAGTTTCCCGATTTAACACGTTAAAAACCGAACTGCTCTCACAACACAGGTGACGAGGAGGGGGCGGAGAGGGAGCAGGGCTGCAGATCACGGTAAGGCGGCACCTCCCGTCTGCGGGGGAGGGGAGGCTGGGGGCAACAAAGGATGGGGCACGGCCCTACTCCTGTCCTTTCCCCCACTCGGCCCCACCAGCGGGCAGCCGTGGCCCCGGCAGCCCGCTGCTCCCGCCCGGCCTCCGCCGCACCCACCCCGCCACACCACACTGGCCCATCACGCTACCTCCGTGCCCGCCGCCAGCCCCCACTCCTTACACGGTGATGTGCCCGGCGCCCCGTACCGCTACGGGATCCGGCGCGTCGCGGGGCCGGGGCAGCTCCTGGCTCCGCACCACAGGCTCGGACTCCGACTCCTCCTCCTCCTCCTCCTCCAGCTCATAGATAGTGTCGAAGTCCGCCATATTGGGCAGTAGTACGCTCATCTCAGCCCCTCCCCGCGGCGCCGCCGCACGCCTGCGCACTGCGCGCCGGGGGCGGAGCCCCGTGCGCCCGGCGGCCGCGAGAGGCCAGCGCGCAAACGCAGTGCGTCCCGAGGCGGCGTGTGCGCGCGTCTGTGAGAGCGCTGAGGGGAGCGCGCCCCGTAGGGATGCAGAGAGGGGTGGCACTTCCCCAGCTTCACCCCGCGGGGCAACGGGAGAGCGCCGGGTGGCCCGTCTGCCCGTCGGCGGTAGCGCCAGCGGAGGGGACAGGGATGTCCCCTGCGGCTGCCGCCGTCTCTCAGGAGGCGGTGCCCGCCGAGGCGGGCGGAGTCTCGGCCGGCCCCGCTGACAGGAGGGGGCTGCCGTTGCCGCCGCCTCGCCTCGCCTCGCCTCAGGTGCGCGCGCCCCTTCCCGCCGCACACCGCGGGGGGGTGGCGCGACGCGCGCCGAGCCCCGCCACAGGCGGGGTAGGGGTCACGAGCCGGCGCGAGGGGCCTGCTGAGGGCAGGAGGCGGCTTCCCGCCCTCCGCCGGCACTTCTGTGGGGTTCAGGCCGTCCCCAGGTGTGTTTTTGTGGGGTTCACCCGCTTTCCAGGTGTGTTTCTGTGGGGTTTTTAATAAAAAACACCCGGATAGAGACTTCCCCCCATTCTCTCATTTCTCGTCGCCTGTTTGCTTACGTTTTTCCTCGCGCCGCTCGGCGGGGTGGCCGGGGTGAAGGTGTGGGGGTGGTGTTCGTGACGAGGCCGGTGGTTGTTGAATTTTCCCGAGGCTTTGAGATAGTTGTCTGCGCTTGGTCGGTTGGGAAATGGTAGTTGAGCCCCGTGCAGAGTAATGGGGTGTAAGAGGGAAGAAAATCCCCATAAGACGAGCATCAAAATGGGGGAAGAAAAACCTGTCGGGCTAGTTGAGAGCAGAGGAGTGTCCCCTGCACACAGGTGTGAATTATTGCTGAGGTGAGTTTAAGCGCTTCATTAGTCCCGTAGTGCAAATGGAGAGTAAGCCAAAAAAAGTGTGGGTGTTCGTAATTGCAATGTAGGACTGAGAAATAAAACCCTGAGAGGGCTTGTGGGTTGTTTGGGTTTTTTATGGTACCATAAAGTGATGGGTTGGTTCTGGTATGTGGCCAGATCTCAATTCCTGACCCAGCTGCTGGAAGGAAGCTCACCTCCCAAAAGAGGCGGAAGGAGCCTCCATCCCCATCTGCTGCTCTTAGCAAAAGAGGTCTCTCATAAATCATCTTTGCTGTTTTTCAGGACTTTCTAGACTGCAGCAAAATGCAGTTGACTTGATTGCGAAAATTTTGCTGCTTCCGAATGCAAAATTGTATGATCTACAGTTATATCAGTGCCGCGTACTCTTACTTCAGCACGTTCTCCATCTTAGGTGGAGCTGCAGGTAACTCACGCTCTAAGGGCTTAAAATCATAATTAAGGGATAAGATGTTGTAAAAATGAATTTATGTTCTGTTTTTTTCAAAAAAATTTTTTCTTGTTTAGTGGTGAATATTGTTGATAAATTGCAGAGAAAGTAAGTGTGGGACAGAATATATCTCGCTGTCATTAACTTAAAATTATGCCCTATTTAGAAACATATCAAAAAAGTGAAAATAATTCTATGATTATTTTTTACACTCATCTTCATTTGTATATGTGTGATTGCCATTCATAACCCATGGGAAGAAATTATTGAAACTACTGAAATAAAGTGATATATGGGGATATTAATAAGGTACTGGCCTTTATTTTACTCTCAGTTAAATTCAGGATGTGAAAGTCAAAAAGATAAAACTCATAACTACGAACGCTTTATGAAATGATAGGTCTGATGCCATGCATTTACATTATAGGCTTTAATATTTTGTGGAGATTATCTTAGTTTTTAGTGAACTGTCCATGAGACAAGTAATCATATTTATAATAAAACTGCAGGGGATGTAACCTGCTGTCCTTTTGGCCAGCATTTCCTATGAGGAAGAGCTAAACAGAGTCTCTTGGGTTCAAGGCTTTGTGCTGTTGCTGAGCAGAAGCCTGACAGCTCTGGGGCAGTTTCAGGGCAATCCATGGCCCTTGTTCTTAGTTTATTATGGCATTTCCAACACTGTCCCTGCAGGATGCTGAGTAAAATAATGAAAACTTAATTTGTCTTTTTCACCCTGGACAGTGTTTCTAACTCTTGCCAAGATAGATATGAAATGCGTTTGTTGTCTTAAGTAATATTGATTAAGACATGTTTGTAAAGGTATTTGTTACCTTTTCTGTGTTTCATTAATTATCAGTTTCTGTACTTCTTGGTTATCATTGATATTTTATCTAATTGATATTTTATCTGATGTTGTGCCGAACTGGCATGATCCAGCTTTCACTGGGATAAGCGCTTCTCTACTGACTTGGGATGTGGATCAAGCTCTTTAAGAAGATTTGTACTAGTTTTTTTTTTTTTTAGAGCGCTTAGGACCACTGCTTCCTCTTCCTTGTGTTTGTTCAGTTTTGTTCAAATAAAAAACTATTGAAAATTTTAGAAAGATGAAACAAAATGCGAGAGGAGCAGGATGTGTACTGTAAAGTGAACTAAAGAACCCTGTACTGGTCTGCAGGGATTTGCAACTTCGCCATTAGATATGGCAATGCTGAGGTGCAGGAGGTAGGGAAAGGTGTGGACACCAGCAAGATATTCAGCAGCAGCATCACGCATGTTTAATTGAAAAGCCTAAGCAGCAACTTGTGTTCTAATTTAATGCGTAAGCTAATGTTACCCACATTGAAATGGCCAGAAGTGAGCACTTGGTGAAATTAAGGCATGAGTTCTGGTAGGTATTGAAAGAGGCGCTAAAATAATTTGCTGAATTGAAGCGTAAAATGAGGAAGTACAGAGTTTTGGCACAATATACTATGTGACCTCTTTGAGCATCTGAGAAGTTAGGAAAGCAAGAAAGGAAGTCTCGTTAATTGAAAAATATACTTTGCTGTACTAGCTTCATATTTAATGTCTTCTGCTTTTTAATTAATAGATCAAAGTCCAAGTTCGGCTGAAGTTTCAGCAGGCTTTTTTTTGTGGGTTCTTTCATAGCAGGAATGACTGTCTGGACTAAAATACACCATTTTGGCAAATCCATATCTGTATTTACATCTGAAATTCAATGTTAATACTACAGGGAATTTTTTCAGTTTGATTTTGTAAACTTTATGCCTTCACAGGATGTGTTTAGATGCCTCATTTTTCATATTTGTTTAGAATGCTCTTTAGTAGATGAAACAACTATGTAATAAAACTGGAATGATTTGTGGAGAGATGCTGGTCTTTGGCAATGTTTATCCACCCATATCACTTCCTTTCTTGGAATAAAAAGTGTTGTCATATAGAGCATGAAATGCAAAAAGAGAGTGTGGGGAAAGAGAGGAGTTAAAGCACAGTGTGGAATAAAAGCCTTATTGAGAGAACATGGAAAGTGAATGCTAAGGTGGGCCTGAGAAATCCCATGTCGTCTTGCAGTGTATTTTTTCCTTCTTTGTTCCATACAAATCTCCACCACAGTCATTATTTAGAAGGAAGAATCTGCAACAAGAGATGTTGTGTTGGCTGTCGTCATTCACTCATTTCAGACACTTATTGTCTCCACAAAGAGGAGGTTGTTGGGTAATGGCAATCTACTTTTGGAGTTTGGAGATCGTATTTTAAGGCTGATGGATGAACCATCGTGTTTCTTGATCAACATGGGCTCAAGAAGCTGAGGGGATTCAGAACTTCAGGGCCCCACTGGAGACATGAATGCCTCAGTTTTGATGCAGCAGAGGTGTTCTCTTTTTCAAAAAGAGTGAACAGGACAAACAGCACTGGAGCTCCCCTGTAAGGCACCCCCTTCCCAAGCCAGTTATGCAAGCTGAGATTACCGATTCCTTTTGAAGAGGGAGTTCAGAATACAAGCTCCTGAGAGTTTATTGTTGGTGGGGGATGTAGAGGGCTTTTTGCTAGTTGTTTGTTTTTCTTTTTCCTGTTTCTTCAGTTCCTAATCTGAAAAGTTGTGCAAAGATCTAACAACTTGTAGAGCAGATGGACTGGTAGGATGGGATGATTAATAATGAGGTGTGCCTTGGTACAAGTGATTTCTGTTGATGTAAAAAGCACAGTTTTCATCAGAACTGTTTCCACCTGTGTGACACATGAGCAGCTTTGGAGAATTTACCTTGATTGGAATCAAGATTAACTTGAGGCAGGAGCAAGTTCAGCTCTGGTAATGTCAGAACACCTGTGGTTATGCTTTGTGGTGTTTCGGTGAACTCCCACTTTCTTTCAATGCTGCTTTCAAACATGTTTCAGATAAACTTTCTGTTTTCTTGGTAGCCCTGCACGTGCTAGGCTGCTGGGGACTCACTTTGCTTTCCAGACTGGTTTTTGCACTTTTTCTTCTTCCAAGAGAGGGGGATGCAGTGAATGTTCTTATTTAAGTACAGAACTCGCATCACATGAAGAATTTGCTGTGGCAGTGGGCAATGACTCTGTAGCAGAGCATGTGAAGACAAGGCTAGATGTTAAGGAGACTGAGGTCAGTTTAAAGATGTTGTCCTTAATATCCAGCTGCTTCTAACTCTGCCAGTGCACACTCTATAAGCTGTACTATGAATTTTGTGAGGTTGCCCTTTTACTTTAGTCCTGAACAGTGCTGCCTGCTCAACTGCTGAGTTCTTTAACATGGAAATAAGGTACCAGTAATGGAGCTGAGGATGGTTCTAATTGTATATGGAATTTTGAGACATAGAAGGTGACTGCAAGTATGTTGTTAGGCTCTTTATCATTGAAAACATCATAACATTTTAAAACTGCTTTTAAACAACATGATAGCTCATATCAGAGGCTGAATCTATCCTTGTGGCAGGAGGGATATGATTCCAAGACTTTCGCTGCTGCAATTGGGAGACCTGTGCTTCTGAACCACTGAAGGAGTACTCATGGCGATGAACCAGCTCTACAGTACTGGAAAGCTCTGCCCACATCTCCATGAAAATGTTGATTAGCTATTTTGGAATTCCAAAAGACTGCTGAAGTATTGTTTTCCCACAAGCTCATTTCCCAAGTCGAGAAATGAATCTGATTGAAGTTATTCCATGAAAAATAGATAAGGTTCAGTGGGGAGAACCTGAAGAAGCTGGACTGTTGCCTTTAATAGCATCTGATGCATAATGAAATTTGGGTGGCCTGCACGGCTGCATCACTTGGGTTGGAATTGTGCCAAACACTGAAAATTCAAGAGTTTATTGTGAGGTATGCATCTGAATTTGTTTTTGTCCTTCTCATCCTCGCAATGTTCTTGTCACCTCCGCGTTTGGTGCTGCTCGGGTTGCTGTAGCCATCCTTGTTAGGTGCTGCGGTGTTTGGCTTCCGGAGCTACAGTGATCGGGTGGCAGCACGCCAAATGCATGCGGCTGAAATCCCGCCTGTTCTCACCAAGGTTCTGAGGCAGAACTACACCTCATTCAGAGAAAGTTGCACTGTCTGCCTGAACACTGGTATTGAAAAGGGGTTACAGAGAGGAATCCTGCAACCTGTCGAAAAAAACCCTGTGAAATGTTGAGATTTTTACTGGCCTGCTGTTCTATATCCCACCTCCTCTTGAGTTATCCATAGGCGGCATTCTAAGTTTGTGCTAGTTGTAATGTTTCATATTTTGTTTGCTCTACTTCTGGTATCTGGGGTGATAGGAAGAGTATCAGGCTTCACAGAGTTTCAGTTAATGGATCTAAGTATTAAGCTGATTAAGACTTGATAGGCATTTCAAACATTTATTTTAACCTCACCTGCACATGGGAAGTAGCAGCTAATGATGGGTTTCGGATCCATGATTACAGCTTGGCCATCTAGCATACTTGCATGGCCTCAATTTATTCTAGGGGAGGTTGAGGTTGGCCCCGAGGAACAGTTTCTTCCCTGCTGGGATTGTCCAGGCCTGGCCCAGGCTGCCCAGGGCAGTGGTGGAGTCCCCATCCCTGGAGAGGTTTCCCAGCCATGTGGAGGTTGTGCTGAGGGACAGGGGTCAGTGGGGACCTGGCAGTGCTGGGGGAATGCTGGGACTCTGAGGATTTTAAAGGTCTCTTCCAACCTCAGTGATTCTGTGATTCAGCCCTCTGTTGAGCCGTTCAGTGTTTTTCACTCTCAAATTATGAAACCTTTACCCCAATGGCATGCTACCATATACTGCAGATAATTTCAGTAGGATTGTTAGTGTTTAGTGCATTGATGGAATAATGGAAGTTTTTTATATAACTCTCTAGATGTCAGCATTACCTGCTAGTTCTGTCTTTGGGGAATAAAAGCATACCTTTTGACTGGGAACTGTAATGAATACGTAGGTGATGCTGTTTAATGCTGTGGAATTTTTTGTGAGAAAAAGACCCTGGTGATTTCTGTGAGTTTGGTTGTTGCATTTAGCAGATTTCCCCCCCGCTTTCCAGGTGTATCCAGCAGCTCATTGCAAGTTCGTGTTCTTTTATTTAGAAGTGGAAATGTGTAACTCGTGAGGCACACTTGGATATGTTTGTTGAAGTAAGGCAAGTCAAGAGTGATGGGAGAGGCTTAACAAAACTGGTTTTGTTATACGAATATTTTGTTCTGACGAAGGCTTTTGGCTTTGTGCAGGGGTTTGCAGCTCTGTGCTGCTTGTACTCAAAATGCCTAGTGCAGAGGTAGATCAGTTTTCAAAAGTAATCTCAGTTTCAAGCAGTTGTCTAGTTTCTCATTCAGGTTTTTGTTTGACCTGTGTTACTACTACAAGCAGCCAATTAGGAGTTTATGTTGTGCTGTCATCTCTGTAAATTATGACTTTTAAAATATCTCATAATAAGGTCCTGTCCAATTTCTAGCCTAAATAATTCATCATTACTGTAACTACAGATAAAGCTGTAATTTTCTTTTTCTCCCGCAGATCAATATTCAGAAGCTAGTTAATGAAGCCAAGTCACTGTGCTGCTACGTTGAGGCTCAGCATGAACACTTTGTGGTAAAGTGTTCCTTCTTGATTAAGTATTTATAGAGAGTGGGTCTGAGGCGATTGTTCCCAAAGCTTTGGCACCTCTGCAGTATTCTCATCAGAATAAAGATGATTCAGATAAATGTCAGAAGGGATTTGCTGGCTGCTGGAATTAGGCAGTTGTGTGATGCAGGGTTTTCTTTTGATATCAGCATGGTGTTAAAGTGGCTCCCTACTCTGCAAACTCAAAATACCAATCAAACAGCTGAATTTAAACAGTGTGATGGTTTTCTATTTGCATAAAGTGAAAAAGGCAGGAAACTGAGAGAGCTTGGAGAAGATACCCACTGGGAGAGAAGGATCGTGTTTGATTTATTATTATTTTAATTGCCTAATGGTGCTAAGGGAGAGTCTAGTTGAAGTCCCTGGAGAAGTCTTCAAAGGAGGAAGGGTAAATATTGGATAATGTTATTTATAGCCTTTAGCATTTCTTCTCACCCACATAAATACAAAAATTAAATACAAGGGCTGGATCAGATCTGCAGCTTTACCTTTGCATAAGCAATGTCGTAAGAGTCAAACACAGCTGTCCAGGAAACAGCAGCGGTATAGGGACTTTATTGGCTGTGGTGCCTCCACTCAGGGACGCATCCTGGTCCTTGGGCTCCCATGCGGAGCTTGGCACAACCTGGATGTCAGGTGGACTCCTGTCTGGCTGTCGCGTGGTCTTAGGGGACCATTAAAATGTGCCAGAATGTTTTGAATTGTATTTTGATTTGGGATGACGTTTTCTGGCCAAAAACCGCAATGGCATAGGCTACAGTCCGATACGATGTCCAAACCCTGCCAGAGTCAGAGTTCCGTTCTTCCCATCGCTTGCCTTTTTCCCTTCTTATGGCTCGCCCATCCTTCTGAGCTGGTACTGTGACTGCATAGTTAATCGCTCTGTAATCGAGTTTACTAAAAATGAACCCAGTTTGTCTAATAGAATTTAATAACATTTTTTTCCCTTAGATTATTTTGAGAAACAGCTGTGCCACTACACTCAGATTTCAAGGGACATTATGATCTAGGTGGGAGGTAATTATGCACAGTGCAAGATAGGTAGAATAACTTCTCATTTGACTTAGCTATATAGCCAGAGAAGATAATCCAGTTTTTAGGCTTAGAGATCATTATCTAGTGCAGGACAGAGACTTTCTCTCTAGGCGTATATGTGTCTGACTGTCTGCTAGCATGTATATTTCTGTTAATGTGCACAGGAGTGAATCTGTTTGTGTGCATGTTCTCTAACATGCTGCTGTCTTCTAAACTGTCCACGCAGTCACACAACACCGTAATATCTGTGAGTGGTTTTAGAAGATCCTCAGTTAAAGCCAGGCTGATGTGGTCTCAATTTCCCATAGGGCTGAGTTTTGTAAGTATTTATATACACAAGACTTTCTGTTTATGGTTTGTTTGCATTAAGATATGCCAATTTATTTTAACCACATGAATAGGAGATTATTAGAAATATATTGGAGAATCACCCACAAGATACTTACAATCAGTAAAGTCTTATCCTCTGTTACAGATTTTCTTCCTAGCTTGGCTTGAGACATGTCTACACTTACATAATTCTGTATTTATTTTTGAAGAGTGTAATACTTGTAACTCCTAATAGAATTACCCTCATGGAGTTAGTCTAACAGAGCTATTTTACGATAACTGGGAAACAGTGAGGCACATCTTCAAATTTCAGTTATCTGATTTATTGAATCCAGGTAATGAGTGCTTTGACAAGTTCTGTCCATGGTGTTCAGTGCTTTATCAGTGCTTCTTGACACTAAGAAAAGCAGAATTTGGTCTTCTGTTTCTGAGACCAAGAGTTTAATGTTGAAATAAGTGATGCATGACTCTTCATATGCCAGATAATGCTGTTTTCTGTTCTCTTCTGTTTTTCCTGTTTATTACCTTTGCTCCTCATGGCCTGTTAAGTAATACTGCATTTTTTCCCCATATAGCACTTACTCGTGTGCTATCAAAAAGTTCATCTTCGGAAATTCCAGGGAATAGTACTACTGGAGGGACTGGGGATATTTTCTAGTGCTTTGGGTTTTCTTCCTGCTTTGCCAGACTCATAATTTGTCTCCCATGTGCCATTGCTACCTTCTCATGTGCCATCGTGGACCAGCAACTGAAGCTAACCACACTGTGAGTGCATTCATCTTTAACCTGTGCTCTTTCAGGAGTGCGCATGGAGTGGATGCCTCCTCTGTCACACACTGGCTGTGACTTTGTGAATGTGAAGCTGTTTGAGAACAGCTGCGAAATAGTGTCAGCTACTTGGGGATATTTCTTGCCTTTAGCCCAAAATAAGTATCATGGATAAAATTAGTGGCCTGAGACTGCTACTATTTCACTTAAAAAGTTTAGAGATACTAAACAAATTCTTTATTTGCGCTTTAGTGGTTTGCTGGTAGCAACAGTTCTATTTCCGTTACACTCGTGCTCATATTTTTGAGAACTGTTATGCGCATTCATTGAAGATTGAAGTAATCCTTACATTTTCCATACTACTTGGCATTTACTAATGTGTGACAGTTCGCTGTGTTTCTTACAATTGAACAGACCTTGGCAGGTTTGGTAGGATGTTCCATATCTGTAACTGTTCCTGAGGAGGTTGGCATGCTTGAGTACCATTACATAGGGCACAGAAAATAGGTTTTATTGCATTAAATGCACTATGTTGGTATAGCAATGTTGTTATGTTTGAGTGTGTATTTTAAATGTTTTTGTTGTTTTCAAAAAGTAGCATTCGTTTCAGTATGCTTGAGTGTGAATATTTATTAACATCTAGGGTTTACTCTCATGATATAAAATGAAACAAACCAGATACACCCAGCAGCTTACACTTCATGCGATAGTACTCTTTTATAATCAGTCACTTACTTTCCTGTATATATATATATATATGATCAGACTAGAACTACGTTTACTTGAAGCTTCAGTTGTATCATTCTTTGTGTCACTGAAGCAAATTACATCCTACCTAAATGTTTTGAGTGATGAATCTTAGCAGTGCAAGTTCCCTGAGATTTCTGCAGTAATTAAAATATTTTTCTAGTAGTTCCAGATCCTGTACTTGGAAATCAGCTCTCTGAAGGCAGTTAGATGGGAACAGTCCTTAGCAAAGTTGAGTGTTCAAGGTGGGGAGGACACGGGCGGTGGGGAAATCCATTCCGGCTTTTTCTCATTTCCTTTTTTATTCCTCTGTTCATTCTGAAACTATGACTTGATGAATGTTGTTAGGCTATAATCCATTTATTCCATGTGGTGGTGGGAACAGAGAACTAGATATTTCGTTTGGACTGAGTGAACCAGAGTCGCTCTGAGCTGAGCCCCCACTGCCATCAAACTGGGAGATTTTCTTCTTGATCATTTTTCTTTCTTTCGCTCGACGATTCTGGAACCAGATTTTCACCTGCGGTGTTATAAATGATATCTGATTAATTCAAAGTAGTGGTCATCTTTTTACAGTAATAATAAAATAAAACCCCCAAAATAAAAAACCCCATAAACGCCAAACCAAACATAAACACAGAAAACAAAACACTGAATTTGTGCAGCAAAAATTTTTGTAGTTACTCTGTATTAATTTTCTGCATTGTAATCAATAGAAAATTACTTTCTTTTTTTAGACCTGGTGTAAAGTGACCTTGCTGTGTTGTATTTAGGAGTCAACTTACTTGTTTGGATTCAGGCTCCACCCAGTTCATTGTCTAAGCTTTGCCGGTGGCATGTGTCTACTTTAGGAAGTTGCAATTATAGCATCATTGTGAGGATTTCTTTACTATCTATGTTACAGATTAATTCAAACCCAAGGAATCAGGGTTCCTTGTCTCCATTTACACTGTGAGTGATTTTTGTGTGTACATATATTCTTACATATTTTTAAAATTTTGAATGTTTTTGTTACTGGACGATATATATGCGTTTTACAGGTACTCTGTGTACAAACAGATATAGCAGCAGTACTTAATGACAGTGAATTTCCCAGGCTAATAATTGTGCATGTGTAAAGACTCCTATCCTAAATCTAATTTTAGTTTAAGTATCTAGATTTTCTTTCCTTATGTGAAAGTGTGAATGAGTAGAAAACACCATTTGTGTTTCCCTTATCATTATCTTTTTGTGTTCTTACTTTACAGTTTTTGATACATCTTTGAGGTGTGTTGAATACAATATGATATAAAAAGTTGTACCATTGCTTTGTGTTAAAAATCTCGTTGTAATTTTCTAGTTATGTTTTTAGTACCATACTGGTAATAGCAGTAGGAAGCATTTAGCTTTGTCTGTCCTGAGTCCTGTGGAAATGCAGACAGATTATGTATTTTGTCTACATTATACTCGAAGGATATTTACCAGTCAAAAATTGGATGGCTTTAAGAGCAACAGCTCTGTGAAGGCAACCACTGATTTTGGGCGGTATTGCTGGTTACTCCAGGCATGTCTGTGTTCTGACTCCGCCAGCTGCATAGCATTAAGGTGGAGGTTTTGAATCTTTCATGATTGCAGTTCTCTGAAAATTTTCCAGTGCCGCTATATCCTGCTGTGTTACAAACTTTAGTCCGTCAATGATAGACTTGTTTTCTGGGGCCACTTACAGTCTGTGGAGTGTAGTCTGTGCTGGTTTGGGTCTGGGATTGAACATCTCTGCACTACAAAATGTTTATAAAAATCCAGTGCTCAATCCCAAAATGCCATTGCCTGTCTGTGCATTCTCACACCTCCAGCTCCTGCTGGTCTCTCTCTGTTCCATGTTCTTGCACAGACCGAATGCAGGAACAGAGGCCACTGGAAGAGGAGATTTTAGGGAACTGAATTTGTATATTCAGAAAGAACAAAAGCTTGTAAAATTCTAAAAAGAAAGATCTCTCGTTTAAATTTACCTGGGGGCAATAAATCTGGTTGCTAAGGTATGAGATGCCTTATTCAGTATCGCTAAATATTCCCTTATCCTCCAACTGTAGCAGAACCTTTGCAATTCTGTGGTATAAGGAGGATTGGATTCAAGTTACAGTGTTTGCAGACCGCAGGGCTGCGCGTCCCAAGTGTGCTTTCCAACACAGTGCTTTTAGGGAATTCTTTATCCTGAATTCCTCTAGTCTTGGTATGAACATAGCTGAGATTCCTGGGCCCCTGCGCAGGACACTGGCTTTATTCAGGAGCTTAAGTATGTACTTGGTAGGAATAAATGCAGAGCTGCTTTCCACAGAAGCAATGATCTGAGCATGCGCTTGGACATCTCCTGAGTGGATGGGCTTGGCTTCATACATGTGTATAATCAGTGTAAAAATTGGGCACCAAATTTTATAGCCTAAGGCATCCTGTGTGTAGTGGGTGTGAACTCTGACTATAGGTGAAGTATCTGTGAACATAACAGCAAAGGACTTGAAAATCAAAGGCTGTAAAAACTCCTTAATATGTACTGAAATCTTTCTGAGGAAGAATGTGGCCTGTGGAAATAGTGACAGTAAATTTCTAAAAAACAAACAAAAAAACAACCCAAAACCAAAAACCATGGCTATCTCATGTGATTGTTCTTTGAATGCTGAGTTTTCATTTTCCTGGCTTACAGCTGAAATACATTTAAAATTTTTTGCATTTTTCCTGCCCACCATTTTGTGTGATTGCAAGAAGAAATACAATGGTGAACATCATAACTATTGAAGTAAACTGGTGAATGTCATACCCATTGGGTACATAGTTAAGATAATGTTAAGCTGAACTGTTAGAAATCCAGCTGTCTAGCAAGCTGTTATGCACGTAAGAATAAGTATTTTTTTTTTTTACTGTAAATGAATTCCTAGTGTTTAGTTACCCATAACTGGAGGTTTCTGTCAAATTAGCCTATTTATTAATTTGTATTCTCTGTATGTCAGATATACTCAAACTCTCTCCCTTTCGGATACAGAACTGAGTGCTGCCCACGTCCCCTGGCAGCAGTGGTGGCTGGTGAATGGGTGCATACGAATGATGGATGGTCTCTGTGTACCTGTCTCTCAGATAGTCCCAGGTTTGCTGCAAGTTCTGACTTTCTCCTGATTGTAATGTATCTGTTGCAGTGAAATTCCTTCTCTAATTCTAGTCTCTGATGATCTGTGTAAACAACTCGGTACTTTTCTTTTGTTCTTGTTTTACCTGTTCAAGAAAGAAATATTATTAATACGTTGTATTTCATTTTCTATACCATCTTTCTTTCAAACATTTAACAGACATTAATTAAACTCTAGAGTACTTGCATGGGATTCTCCTATCCCAGAGAAGGAATACGGGGTGCAGGGTCAATGAGCGAGTGTTGGCTATCATAACCGTCTTTCTCTCTTTATCTTCCTCTCTGTGCAAACATACATTTAAATGTGAAGCTCTTCAGTGAAAGACACCCTGAAGCATCTTAAATAATTCATAGCAGTATCTAATTGGTGCTGGCTATATTTGATCTCAAAGGGGTTTCATTTCAGTGCTCATTGAAGTGACTTCGGTGTATGTGCGGGCGTAAGTACGCAGGATTTCCAGACTGAAGTTGTCACAGTTTGTATAGTTGTACCGTGTCCTAATTCTTTGAGTTTTTAAAGATCACCTCTCTGATGCAAGGAAATGTCCTACTAGAAATGCTTTCGCTTTCTTGTGTGGCCATAGGATGTGCTTATAAGTTCAATAATAATTGGAATGTATTTTTTTTCAGAAAAGTCCAGTCTTCTAAGCTGCTGAATGCCTGTGGTGGTACTGGGGTACGCTGTGTGCTGAGCTCCCCCTTCGCGTTGAAGGCACTTAGCAATTTGTAAGACGAGGCAATAAAATACTTGTGAAAGGATTTCAGTAATATCCTCTCTCTAACACCTAAAAGAAATATTCTTAGCGATATTGGGTAAATACTGTTATGAGGAGCATTACTGAATGTTTAGAAGATACCTCTCATTTCATAGACTTTCTTAAACAATTCTTTGTGTAATAATAACACCGAGAGATCACTTTTCAACTTATTTGTTCTCCTTTGCACTTTCAACAGCCAGCTAGATAGTTTTCCTTTTTCTTCTGATCTTCCCAGGTTTTTTTTGATGTGAGTTTTCTGGGACAAACTGTAGGACAAAGACTCCTTTAAAGTGGTTCCCTAAAATCCATTGAGGTGTTAAGATGAAGCACACGCCACACAAAGGAGCGACAAGGAGATCTTATCAAGAACCCCTTTCACATTCAGAAACACAAGCCAATTGGTTTGGAATTTACAAGCCCTAAACAAATGTCAGACTCTTTCATCTTAGCAGAGGAAAAAAGAACAGAAATAGATGAAGGAATATTTTTTCCTCAGTTCCTTTTAGTTTTGGACTGACACTGAGGGTCGACTGTGATATTTTCGTCTGAAGGCTAGAGGTAGGCATAGCTTAAGACGATTTGAAATACATATAATTAAGAATGTTTTCCCAAATCCTGTGCCATTTAGATTTCCAGTGTACAAGGTCTTCCTGCCTAAATTTGCAGGACTAAAACAATCGTCAGACTAAGTTTACTTTTTTTCCCAAGGTACAAATTGTTGGCTTTGAAATATTTGCTCTAAGTGATAGTTATAATGTTAACAATAGTAGAGATATTCAGGTTCCTTGTAAACTGAAGGCTTAGAGGGTGATCTTTGAAAACAAGTTAAAATTCAACAGGGTTATTCCGGCTTCACTATAATCAGCAAATATAACCATGATTTGAGGGGGTGGAGAAAAGGAGTAGTTTTCCCCATTCCCCTTGGTCATAAAATTCACAGAGCATTTCTTCTGAAGACAATAATGCTGGGAGAAGGCCTCTTTATTTGCTGTGAAAATCATCACCCTTTCCGGCAATATAACTCCTGAAGAAAAGAGGGAGAAGGAAGAGACAAGACCGCATATCAAAGCAAAGTGAAGTGTTAAAAGGGTCTGTTGCCTCAATATGACAGATAGGCCTCAAAACCTCAGACAATGTAGCCCAGTGGAAAATAGATGTCACAGCTAGTTTACAAAGCAAAATAAATTAGCATTAGAGCAGAGGCCTGGCCTTTTTTCCTGCTTTTCTATTTTGCTTTCTGGCTGTGTTTCTGCTGTGATATAATCTGGATTACTTGCACATCACTCCTTGTTTAAGCAAAGACATAAAATGTGGTGACTATAGTTTGGGTTTTTTTTTAAAAAAAGCAAAATATTAAAATACTGTCCTTTTGTTTAGTCCCCTTGAAGTGCATTCGCTTACTGAGAGAGGTCACTCCCAGAAAAAGTTTCATAGGAAGTTTTCTAGACCCTTGTTTAGATACTTCTTCTCAGTAAATTTCACACTCGCTCTCATAAAATACACATTTTACAGGGTTTATTACTCAAGTTTTAGAAATGGTCTGAAGTTCTGCTGTGACAGAACTGACGTTGATGGGCATTTTGTCATTCGTTTTCAGTAAAAACAGGAAGAGCGCAGACTATCTTTTTCTCATGTTGAAGCCTATGTGGCAAGGTGTCTTTACAAAACCAGCTTTCAGTGTTTGTTTTTAAAAATTTTATTGCCTCATGTTTGCAGTGTCTGTGTATTTAAAATAAAAAAAGGTTTGGTTCAGAATATACAGTTATGGTCTTTTAGTAACAGGATATCTAATGTTGAATCAAATGGCATCTGTTGAAAGGACATAGTACTTCTGTCTTTGTGATACTGTTTTATCCTGAGAATTGATTTGGTCAGGTAAATTTTCACTTCTTTTCCTACAATTTAATTTTTGGTGTAAAATGCGAAATACAAATATTGAATCAGAATGTAGTGTATGTAATAGAGTCTAAATAGAGGGGGGAAAAAATTCCCATTGTCTTTAGGACAGTATTTCAGTTGGCTTCCTCATTTAATTAGATGTTTTGATTGCTGGTATTCCATGGTGCTCACAGACAGCCTATGAGTATACACTGCTGGTGAAGTGAAGGACATACACATGTTTATGTATGTAAATATATTTGTAAAGTTTAGGGCTGTAATTCTGAAGTTTTAGATTGGCGATAATAGCGAAGGGAAGGAGCCAGTAGCTACTTTGATAGCATGAATAATATGGCAATAAGGAAAAGCAGAGAGCAAGTCGGGTTTCCAAGAGTGGTTGTAATGACATCGAGTAAGTTTTCGTACATTATCTTCTAGAGAAAGCATTGATAAGTTAATACGTAGCTGTTAACGTGCGTAATTTTAGTCTCGTCATTATTTGTTTGAATTCCCTTTCATTTTTCACAACTTTTTATGTTATTAAATTTTACCAGTTTTTACAGTTAATATTAATTTTAAAACACCAATGAACATCCAAATCTATTCAGTACTTTTCTTGTTTTGCAAAACACCACATTCGTGCTTTACTCTCCCAAACCCTTTTTTTAAGCTGGGTTAATGTCTTGGGCCCAGTCGGTGAAGTCCTGAGTTGGTTTTAACACTTCAAAGGACTGGGGTCTAGGAATGTACAGCCTCAGGACATGCATCTCTTGACAGGCCCTGTGTCACCTGTCCGCTGGTGTTCAGAAAGTATTTCAGCATGTGTGGCAATTCCCTGTGAATGCTTTTCAGACTAGACATGAATCTAAGCATGTATATGCGTTTCTGAATTGCGGATGCATTTTAGGAGGTTGAGCAAGTGAGTGAGAAACCTTTCAGGGTCTTCCATGGCTGTGCAGTATGTAAAACTGGGATTTTAGATTTTTGAGGCTGATTTATTCTCTCAGAATGCATTTAAAATTCAGTGCCCATGTCCAGAGACAGGGTTGCCTCTTTGACATGCAGTGGTCTCCATTGAATTTGGTTTATGCTCCATCACTTCTACACCTGGAAATCTCCAATGATGTTAATGAAGTTACTACTGATTCACATGAGTATACATAAGGGGGAAAAAACAGACTATAAATCTGCCGGGCTTTGAAGATCTTTGCAGAAGCTTCCAGTGGAAGGACGGCATTGTGATTATCTTAATGTTCACTGGGCAGTTTACATTTAGTAACAGTGGGATGACAGTGTGTATCTGCTGTATAACTGAGGAACAGACTAATTTTACCTGTGAGTAATGACCATTTGAAGGAGGATTGTGTCTCCAGCAGCAGTGCTGATTTTCTGTCTCTTCCAAGATTGCTGCAATTGTAATCACTCTTCCTTCTTTAGAGAATTTTCTTTGATGCTCTCTAACACACGCTTACTACTTTTAACCTTAACAGTAGCAAACCTTGCTACACCCCATTTACACCTTGGGAATTTATACCGAAGGGCTGCAGCTTGTGACAGAAACAGGCACATCATGAGTGACGTTTGTGAGAAAGTAATTTGTAATTGTGGCAAGCTGCAAGATTCTGGTACGTCAGGAAAAGATGTAATCCTGATTGAAACTAATTGTAAAGAAAGCTTAACTGATGAGATGTGGGGTCTGCAAATGAAAGGTCCAGGCTGATCATTTGAGCCAGATTACTTCTCTAGGAATATTTCTTCTCACCTAATAAACACTTGCTAGAAAAATCAAAGGCGCAGGAACAGCAGGAGAAACTTGCATAATCACTACAGTTGGATCAGAGCAACCTTGATCTTATATTGATATTTACCTCAAGGCACAAAATCATTGTGTAGTATTTTTGCCTGTAACGGTTAAATGTTGCTGCATTCATTGTTCCATAACAGTCTCAAGTGTATCATGATTTTCATCCCAAGTTTACAGAATGATACCACAAAGATTCCTGGACTGAAGCGAGCTGCAGCCATGTATGAACACCACAGCCATGCCACTATAGTAACCCCAATAGCCTTTATGGATGAAGGTGAAACTAGAGCAAATTTAGTTAAAACTGCATTAAACAGCAGTAGGTTAAATAAATGTCATAAAATGCCCCACCAACCTATGTGCTTCAAGTAAAGTTAATTATTTGTAAGATCAGTGATAGCAGAAGATGCTTTTGCAGGTTGAAAGTTGAATATACACTTACCAGTAGTGTTAGCTTGCACCGTTTTCCTCATCCACTCATAAGAGCTGTGCCTTTGGCTGTTGGGAGAGATTTGCTGTGCATTAATTGTATCTACAGGAGGTAACCCCCCCGATCCGGTGGGATGGAGTGAGCTGAAATCAGCAGGGCTGTAGGAGACCTGTCCGGGAGAGGAGCCGTTGATCTGTGCAGCAGCAACCGTGCTGGAAGGTCCTGGGCCGTAAGAGTTCCAGTTGTCCCTCTGCGGGCCATAGTGAGATCCCCAGGTTCCCGCCGGCTGTCCGTGGGTGTCCAGAACTGGCACAGGGTGGTATCCCATGTAATCGGAATAGGGTGGAGCGGACACAAAGTTTTGCACTGGCAGGTTGTTGTTGCCCCTCGCAGGTCCTGGGTACATGCTGCTCTCTTTATCCAGGAGAGAGTTCACATACATGATGCTCACAGATTATAAATAACGGTGTCACAACATCTTGTTCTTCTGTATTTTCTTTCACTGTTTAAAAATAATTGTGTTTGGTTTTCTCTAATAATGCCACTCCGCGTGGAATCTTCTACTTTATCCTCTTTTATTACCAACTATGTTACCAGGTGCTGGTGGTAATGGTTTACCAAGATCTTGTCTGACGTCAGCCTAACTGCCTGCCTCATAATTACATTTGCATTCAAATGAAGGGCTGGCCAGCCCCACCTTTCTGCTAGTTCTGGTGCTTTCTCTTTTAGTGAACTTTTATCTATCCTATTACCTTCCCTGATATTCAGCAGCAATTCCAGTACCAGAAGATGATGCAACAGTTGCTGGTATTTGTAACTTAGAGGCCTTTTTTATAAGAAAAGACAGTGATGGGATATATGTAAAAGCAATGTTTGGCCTTCAAATGATTCTTGTCTGAAACATCTAGTTTGTGATGTGTTATTAATCATCAAGGAAATCTTTTCTCTAAATTTCCCAGATACTAGAAAAAAAAATCTCATTTTTGCATCTTAAATTAAGGGACCCAGGAATTTGAATAATTGTCAGGCAATAACTTCAGAATACAGAGCACCTTGTAAACAGCATGTCTTGAATAGAAGTGTCTTAAAAATATTCCCCCTCGTTATTGATGTTTGTGAGTGGTTTTCCAGCATGGGAGAAGTGAAGGCTCTAACTACAATGCACATGTTCACACTGTCCCCATACAGAGTGATTTAAAGAGATCCCTTCAGCTGGTGGCTGTTGCAAACTGATAAAATTTAAAAA
This sequence comes from Bucorvus abyssinicus, assembly GCA_009769605.1. Taxonomy (NCBI): domain Eukaryota; kingdom Metazoa; phylum Chordata; class Aves; order Bucerotiformes; family Bucorvidae; genus Bucorvus; species Bucorvus abyssinicus. The sequence goes on along the minus strand of CM020039.1, from coordinate 1,794,275 downwards.
GTGGACAATAAATCTTCCTAGCAAAGACGATGCCAGAAGTACAAAGAAAATATCTGTAAGAAGTAGTGGAAAAAGTCTTTGATTAAGCCCAGTCATGTTGTTGGCTTCTGTTTCAAACTGCAGACAATGTTTATCTGCCTGGAAGGCTGTGTTCCTCCCTCCGAAACTGCTGTTTCAGGGTGGGGGCGGCTTAGGTAAGTGAAAGCAGCAGGGAGAAACATCTGGGTTATCCAGTTGGTGGATCAGAACTGCCATGATGCTGTTCAGTGAAGCGCCTGACAGGGGTGCTCTATGGGTCAGTGGGGAACACTATTCCAGGGGTGGTTCTATGTGACGTTAGTAAGAGCTTGATGTAAACACGGGTGAGCTAACCCATACCTTATGACTGAGAATTGCCGCGGTATGGTTGTCTAGCTACAATTTGTAGGGCAAATTTGATATATCTTTATCTTGGATGGATTTCTTTGCAGTGAGCTATTTGTCAAGGGCTCTGCTTGCAAAAGAGGTGCAAATTACAATGAGTTGTTCCCTTTACAAAGGTGTGGTTTTTCATTCAGTATCCTTTGTATTTTGGCACTGCTCTACTCACACGTCCCTTCTAATTCCAGCACTAAAGCATTCTAAGTGTGTACTTAAAGACAGGAAAGATACTTCGATATTCCTCATCAGTTTTGGGTTGGTTGTTTGGGATTTTTTTTTTTTTTTTTAGGAAAGAATTTTTACTGAGAAGTGTAGCAAAACCTTTATAATTCATCTTGCTATGTTTACAGATTTATTAATCCTTGGAATCCTGTTGAGGAAAGTTGCATCATGGGATAGGACATGGAAAAAGTAAGACCTTCTTCGGAGCAGACTCTTGTTCCCTTCATCTTGAACAAAAAGGAATTGTAATACAATTTTTGAGAGCAGTCAGTTTTTAGTACTAATGTGTACCAAAAAGAACAAAGAACTCCACTGAGCATCTACCAAATTAAACAAGCTATGTTTCCTACGATGGCAGGAATCTTTGCCCTGCCTGGAAGCATTATGCCCGCAGTTAAATCCCCATGTTTTGCTGAATGTTCTGTAGAGCTTGCGGGCAGGTCCATAGGATTGGGAAGTTCTGTCTCCATTGACTGTATCCAAAATCCACTGACATGGTACAAGTGAACGTTGGCTGCTCATAGATTTCAGATCAGACGCGTTGTTTGACTTCTACCCCCAAGCACACCATTTTCACGTCTCAGTGAATGACATTTAATTTCATAGAATGCCTTAGATGATGGTAACATTTTTAACCCCTGGTTGTCGTCTTTCTTTATGGAATGCCTCTGCACATACCCCCCACAATTTCGGTATCACCTAATCCTATTTTTTTGTATCTCAGAGCTTTATCCTTTATTCTCTGTTCTGCTTTTATCTTTTGTTTATGCTCCTCCTTTCCCTTTCTTGTTTTGCCTGTTCCATTATCTGAATTTTCTTCAGATCTATTTCGATTCTTTCCAGAACGTAATTAGATCAAGATACGCCGATGGCGAATTGCTGCACTGCCTTGATATCGGCTAACAATAGCAAGCTTTGCATAAGGCATTTTGTTTAAAAAGATTTACATAGCAGGATAAGATTGCTGGGTAGGACTGCAGATTTCTAACACCAGAGTGAGAATAAGATAACTGAAATGGCAACATTCACATGGTCTTCCGCACCCCGACTCTTATGCCTCCCATTTTGTGTTAGAGAACCATGTGGATGTATTAAAAAGGAACTGGACCTTTGCGTGTAGTCTAGTAGTTTGAGGCTACCAAAATTTTGGGGTTGATGTTTTTTAAGAGCTAATTGACTGTGCATCTCATTGTGCCTGCCCGAGAGTAATTTCTTGGCCATGACTATGTCCTTCCTGCTCAGATCCAGCATGACAGTGGCTTCAGAGCCACAGAACCACCCCTTCTGGAGTGTATAGCAGGGATGTACGCAGTAGTTCCAGGAACACTTTTGGTGGGCATTGCTGTCAAGAAAAAAAGCAGCAGAATGCCCTTGCCTTGTGCATATTTGCACTGTGAGGGGATGGTGATGAGCTGCTGGTGGTAGAGAAGGGCTAGAGTGCTGAAGTGCTTGTGAATGGTGATGTTACTATGGGCCTCTCCTGACTTTCTGGAGTGATAGGAAAGCAAAAGCAGTTCTGAGGTAGTGGGTTAGACCTCCAGAAATCTCATCTGTATGGGGGTTTGTATTTATACCATTTTCTGCAGTGGGTGATAAAGCCAGAACAGGAAAGATCGATGTGGTATTGGCAGCAAGAGTGCTGTGCTCTTTGGCCTGCTTCAGAAAGAAGGATTGCCAGAATAACTGAACTGCAAGGTTAGAATTTTCTTTTTTTTTTTTATTCCACCTTTCAAAATGCTATGTATAATTTATCTTCTTAGCCAGCATCCACAGGCATTGCCTCAGTGTTTGATGAAATAAAATAGTATGTATGTGAAATTAAATGTACATTGATATCTACAGGGAGGAAAGCTTTCTAGTTTTCTAACAAGTGGTTGTTGAAAATGTAGCAACCCTAACAAGCATGCCGATAACCATCAGAACTGTTAAAGTCTTGTTCGTACAGGCAGTGCAGAGGGTATACTGTGGTGTATGTGCTCTTCTAAAGAGCATTTCCAAACCGTGTAATAATAATATAATCACAATCATGTAATTAGATGTTTTAATGACTGTTGTTATAACTGCAATTTCAGGGACTACTGGTAGATTAAAACTGGCCTGTACAACAATAACGTATGTTCAAGGTGTTTGTATCTGTGATAGTCCTTATTAGGAACCCTTACGCATAAAGTTACTCTTCCTTTTATATGAAGATAAGAAGCAGCAAATCTGTCTCTCTTTGAAAATTAGATGAAATCTCTCTGGGGTTTTGTTTCTGAGGCAAAAAAAGCAGGTGAGCTTAGTGTGTCCCTTTCTGGCGAAGGCGATAGAAAGAGATGTTTGTTTTCTTGTTCCAGACGACCACTCTAATAGCACATCAGTAACACCAGGCTTAGGAGTGCTTCTTGCCCATACCTTTGTAACTGCATCCTGGCATTTCAATGGGCTGGCTAGCTAAGGACTCATGTTAGGGAACTGTGTATTGCAGATAGTGCTAATGTCGTATTCCAGAGGTGTTCCTGACCCTTTATTCAAGCTGGGCTTTGCATGTACACTGTTCCTCCTAAAATTAGTAGTCAGCTCTATAAACCTTGAGGAAAGGTCAGTCAGTACCTGGCGGCTGTCAACTGAGGTCAGTTCTGTTGGAAGAAATCTGACTAGTCATGATGGAAGGCATGGTTTTGAAATTTAAAACACACAGCCAAAGTGTGTGCTCTTGCTTTCACTGAAGCTTCTACAAAAAAAGCTAAAAATGTTGTTACCCTTTTTAATTGGGCAGGTCTAATATGCAGCACCCTAGTCAGGTCTGACTTTCAGAGCTCAAAATGCAAGGACGTGCTAGATTGTATCTCCCTATTGACAGATGTGGTGCAGCCTAGAGAGCTGAACGAGAGCAGGGGTAGATGAGCTATCTTCACCTGAAGGTGGGGAAAAAGGGACGTATCAGAAGTTTCCGATCTGTTCTGCATGTGTGTCTCATCCCTAGTGTGTATTTCCTAAGAGACTAACAGTGGAACTAAGTATGTCAGTTGTCTGTGAAACCTTCCTCAATGGTTTCTTTTTTAATTCCGTGCTCTGAAGTTTTGGTTGTTAACAAATCCTTTTGAAAAACAAGTGACTTGCTGGGAGGACAAGTCCTCCCAACTCTCAACAGTCTTGTCTATTCTGCTACTGTGTTTCTAACTGCTGCTAACAATGATTTCATTTCTTAATGTGAATTTTTGCATTTTATTAAAATATGTATGATCTGCATCAGTGTGGTATTTGCCAGGAAAGAATAGTCTGAAGGTAAAGGAGGGTCTTACTATTCTGAAATTTAAATAATTTAGAATCTGCTACAGAATCAATGCTGACAGTCGTAAGGTGTGTCTTACTGTTCAACAAGCAGGCTTAATTTGGCAGACTTACTACTGCATGTGAACTCCAGGTCAAATCAATTCTTTTTAGCAGAACCATGGCAATGAACAGAAGATCCTCTAGTGATATTTATTTGGTTTCCTTCCTGAGTCACATAGTGTAGACCTCCCACTTACTGTAACTAATTCACGCTGCCCAGAGTGGATGGGATTATTGGGTGCTCACTACCAAGTCCTCAAGAGGCTCTTTGGTGAGGTAAGGAAGGGATCGATTACCTTTACTGTTTGCCATTCGTGCCATACGCATTATTTATGTTCCTGGCAGACCGGCATTTCCATTGCACAAATCCAACTCTTCTTTCGCGCTTCCAGATAAGAGATTATTGTCTATATAAAGTCTGTCGTGCCTTGGAGTGGCTGTGTTGTATTGTGGCGTAGAAGACCAGGAACACGCAGAGTGTATCTGAATTAAGCCTCTCCATTTATTGTGATACCTCTTAGAAAAGAGTCTGTTACAAAATGTACAAGAGAGTATTTGTGCTCGTTGAGTATGAAACCAGCTGGCAAACGTGTTCATCATAAAGCCTGTGCTTTTACACAGCAGGGTTTGCACCATATCATGTCCAACCAGTAACGTCCAGTGCCATTCCAAAACGTGACTGAGTCATTTGCAGAAACACATTCTTTCAGCGTACACTCTGCGTGTTAAGAGCTTGGAGTAAGCATATATCACACAGCAAACTGGATAAGGGTGCTAGAGTAGGAGCATGCTTTTTAATTTTTATGTTAACATCCAGGTTTAGTGTATTTTTGAATCTGCCCCTTGGGTAGAAGGTAGCACGTGTTTGGTGCTCTCGTGTGTCCATTAATGACTGCATAACCCCTAAGCAATGCTGATACTGTGTATTTGAAGGTTTTGGTTAGAAATGTCATTTTGAACTGCATGATGTTTTTGTAAGGGATCCTCTTTGCTGTGCTCTGCCTGATCTTTTTGTACCGTATAGATCACAACTTGCACTGGGTGATGGGGTTTAAAGGTTAGCGAATTCCTCCGAAAATTGGATATACCTTGATTGCTCTTTTAATCACAATCAGGATTAAGAGCTTAGGTATTGCTGTGGCATGGCTCAGGTATGCTTTTCTTTGGCAGGGCACTTCGCTAACAACCAATCAATCTTCACAGCAGCTCCCCTTCAGTGTCCCTAGTTTTTAACTGTGATAAAAGCGATAGCTTATATGATATACCCAAAGTTGGGAAGAAGGTAAGCGTTGTTCTGAGGACTGGCACCAGTATTTCATGACTCACAGTGCTGGACCAAAATACTTCCATTTGATTTGGCTCCAATTTTATGTCCATTTTTTAATTATACACAATACAGCACCTAAGCAACAGCACCACACAAGCTTCTTAAAGAAAAATAACTTTCTTTTGGGTTTGGTGGGTAGCTGTTTAAAGGATTAAAGCACACGGAAAATATTTTGTTGGATAGATTGCTGGTGAGTTTTACAAAAAAGTTGTACTACTTAAAACAGTCACCAGCATAACTAGGAGGTTAATAATCTCTAAGGTATTGCCCTGCTTTATAGATACTGCTTTTGGAGCAATAAAATTTTAACCTTTGAACATGTGCTTCTGCAAATAAAATCCAGCCTTATTTTGTGTACTTAACAACTTCTGATTGGAAACACATAGCAACCTATAGCACGCATGCTTTTGGCAAACGGGGACCGAAATGAGGCAGATCTTCAAAGTGGTCACTTATCTTCCCCAATAACTCTTCTACATGTAAACAAGATAAAACAGGTCGTTTTGCCATGTCCCCCTCTCTTCGAATGATGTTTAAGTAATTTTAAAGAGAAAGAAGTTGTGCTCAGATACATTTCTTAAAGCTCTTAGTCTCTAAGGACTTTTTTCTTTTTCCTTTTTAAAATTTTAATACAAGATTAAACTATGTCGTGGAAAAGTGATTCAAATAGGTAGCTATGAACTTGATCCTGCAAAACCCCGAGGCTAGTGTTCTGTGCGCTTAGCTAGAATGGGGTCTTAAATTACTGTATGTTGCTCCAAAAGACAAAGTTTCCAACTGTATTCTTACCTTTTGAAAGACTAAATCTGGAAATTTGTATTGATTTTTCTCTAGAATGCCAGCACAGTTCTGCTTAATTGGCCAGTGTGAGGTTGTTTTTCTCCTTGAACCCTTTTCAGTCTCTATTAAGTTAAATAAGCGTGTGTGCGTGTTACCGTTGGTAGAATATCTCTGGCCTTTCCCTCTGCAGACAGAAGGGCTGCTATGGGTATTTCCAGTGGATTCCTCTTTTGGCCATACCCAATGGAGGTCTCTTGTGGGAGCCCAGGGCTTTAGTTTGGTTGCCACGCTCAGTAGTATGGATTGAAATCAGTTTTGCTCCCACAGACCATTTGACGTGTTCTGCTTTTCATGACGTGGAAATCAGTAGGAGACTTTCTGTTGATGAACTTTGAATTGCGGTTTCTTCATCTCATTTCTATTACCTACAGAAGCTTCAAACTGCCGTTGTCAGCAAATGGAGCAGCATTGTGGAAAGGAAAGAACGGGAATTGTACAATGCAGATACGTGTCCATTTAAAATTGGAACTTTACTTTTAGTGCTGTCCTTGCAACCATAAAAATGATAAATAAAATTAAGAAATAGTGAAAACTGCTGGCTCCCTGAACCGTCCTGGTCTTACCATTCTCTCTACTTTTTGTAAGCTTTTTTGCCATCACCCTGCTTTTAAATTTGATACTACAATTCAGTAACAGACCAATCATGAAAACCTGCATGTTTGCTTGCTACAGTAGCTGATACCACATTGGAAAATGATTATGAAAAAAGTCATTTATTTTAATGTTCTTTATATACAAAGTAATTTCACATACCAACATTCTGATGATCTAATAGTACTATTTGTTATAATTAAGGAAAAAGCCCCAAAGAATGTAGTGCCTAAATGACTTAATGCTTCTAAGTCTTATTTGCAACAGTGACAGAGATTCTTAGGAGGACAACTTGATGAAAATTAGTGAGGACATCCTAAACATCTAAACTGCTTTTGACAACGGGGGGGATAAATTCCCAAATCACTCATGTGCTTTAAAAAATTTTGCTTTGCAGGCAAAAGTTATGCACACGCAATTGTCAGTCACATTAAGAAGGAAGTATCCCGATTATTCTTATGTACTGATTACTGACCAAATTCTGCTTAGTGTGGAAGGGATCAGCCCTTTGGGAGTTGAGACCCACTTAAAAATGCTGAGGGCTTATATTGAAGTGAAATATTTGTTTGCTTTGTATTCCATTAATCTGGCTTCTCAGATTTTTTTTTTAGTGACATAGTAGCTCTGAAGACTGGACCCAATTTAAAATTAGCCAAATGCAACTATTGCATCTTTATCCATGGGCTATGCTGTCTCGTGAAATGCAGTCACTTTTTAAAATATCTGCATTTTTCAAAAGAACTTCCCCCAGTTTGCTCCTTCTTTTAGGATACAAAATGAATCTGACATGATATTTCTTCAATCAAAAATGATCTTGGGTGAAGATTAACAATTCCAGAATGCTTTCGAAACATTTGGGGTGAGGTTGAAGAGTGCATGTTTATACCAGTGTGTGGAGCACTGGAAATGACACCTGTCAAACTCCCACATCTCCAAGAAGCTCATCCCTGACCTTTGCCCTTAACATGTAGTGAGTGCAACCACCATGACCCAGGCTTGCCATCAAGGGGCTCAAACCGAATAAGCCAGGTTTTCATTCATCAAGATCCATGTGTAAAGTCCATGAAAGTGAGAGTAGTACATGGAACCCGTGAGCTGATCAAAGGAGAAAGAATATACTCTTTTCCTAGGGATGAGGGACAGACAGAGCACTTGGTACAGCTGCCCTTACTGCCTCAGCAATGTTGGGTTTGTGATTTTTTTTTTTTTTTTTTTTTTCCCCTTCAGTGCACTGTAACAAGCAGCGGTACCTGGTTCTCAGCTCTCCTCCTGGTGCCTTCCCACCTGCTGCGTGGCTGGAGGAATGCTGGCCTTGCAGCATGCACTCGGCACGGCATCCTCTTGCCAAGAGTCCCTGCAACTAGGACTCCTGGCACACAGCAGTTCTGGTGTCCTTGGGAACTGTGCTGTCCTGCGGACCTGGCAAGTGGCTCTCAGTTACTGATCTTGAAGCTTATGAGCCCCAAACTGTGTCATGCTGGGAACTGCTGCAAAACAGCTCTGGCTGTCCTCTCTCTGTTGTACTGTAGTGCTCTGTGGACTGGTAGTTCATAGTGTTTGTTCTGCAGTAGCTCTTCAGGCAGCCTTACTGAGAGGCCACTACCTGCTGCAGGTTCCCGCTGTGCTGCAAACCGTTCATGGGAAGCGGAGGTGGAGGAGGTGGAGGTGGAAATAAAGAACTGGGCATTTCTGAATGAGTCTGTTGGTCAGGAACTGGCATTGGGCTCACGGAGCCAGAGTCACTCTGCACAGAGCTAAGATTGCTGCCATCAAAATGAGTCATTTTCTTCTTCATTAATTTTCTTTCTTTGGCTCTGCGATTCTGGAACCAGATTTTCACCTGCAGAGGAGCAGAGGAAAATTTTTTTTTGAGTTGCTAATAGAATGCAATGTGGTCCTTTAGGTACATAGTCAAGGGTCACAGGTAAAATCAACTGCATGAGCACCAGTGAGAAAAGCAGTGGCAAGCTGAGACAACAGAGCTATTTGCTTGTTCATACAGGTAATAGTTCCTATCTGGTACTAAAGTATTTATTAATAGGTTGATAAAAAGAGTTTTTCAGTGTTATTTTTAGAAGGTGTTTCTTTATGGAATGAGTTTTTTTTCCTATTTTTGATACAAAATTTAACAAAACAGCATCTCCTGTGTCATATTGATGACCAAAAGAACCTGAGAGTATCTTTACACTGAAAACTATACATACTAGTCAGAACAAGTCATGACCTGTTACTGGCCTATAACTTGAGGCACTAGAGCTTTCCTGTTTGGATGCTGCCCATTAATTGGTGAGTTCCAATGGCAATCACTGCTGAGCAGAATTTCACCAGTGTGCTACTCTTGGCACACAACGTTACTTTAAATATTGTATAAGTGATGCCTTAATAGCCAAGTGCCTTTTATTGCATTTGTCAATGGAGCCAAAATCTGCTGCTGGTTCCCACACAGTCCACTGTGTAACACCGCAGTCATTGCTGTGCCACAGAGCCATGGTCGTTTTTGGGAAGAAATGAAGCAGCTATTGAAGAGTTTATGGGTTTTGATTAGGACAGAGCAAGTGAGATGAGGTGAAGTTGATGAGTAAAGGTCAGTAAGAAAAAAAGCAGAACTCATTCAGATGTGAAAGGGTCAGTGTTCTACGGCAACTGAAATGTCTTTGAACATGAATCCTCAATGTTGGATTTAAAGCAGTGATGGCAGCTGTTCATCCTTGGCAGTGGCTCTGTATTCTGCCTAGTCACTGTAATGAGTTGAGCTACCTCATTCTGGCATGTTGTGTTTTCTTGTTGGTGTTCAAGTGGTAAAGGAAATGCTTTTGCCACAAAGAATAATCAATGGTTTGCCAAGCAATAATGATTTGTATAGTTACCCCTTGCTAGAAGCTAGAAAGGGAATGAGAAGGATGATCAGAAAGGAGCTAAAGCAGTAAGAGGTGATAACATCTGTAGCAACTAGATTGTGTTTTAAAAGAAAACCGGTGGTGAAGTCCCACAAAACATCTTAAGGAGACATTTGGCAGTTCATTCCATTATCTTAGTTTCTGGGCTATCATTTCAGTACCAAATTATGTTCCATTAAGCCAGGCTCAAATACTTGCCTATCTCTTGCATTCTGACTGTGCTGAGCTAATCTCATTTCACCCATGCGTTTGCCAGGAGTTTGAAAAGATGAACCAGTCTAAAAACCAAACTAACACCTGTTTCAGAATTACCCTCTGGCTTCAGTGCTCTTGCCTGCCTTTGAATTTAGGTCTTGTTCTGGTTTGTTACTAAGTTTGGGGTGCAGATCTGCAGCAGTGATCCAGAGAGAATTTCAGCAAGCGCCTCAAGGTCCTATGCCAACTATCAAATCACTGCAAGTCAATCCAGGTCTGTAAGGGCAGACTCAAAGCTAACTATGCAGCTGCATCTGTCTGACTTGTTCTTCACCTGTTGCTCTCTTTCCTTTCAGTATGTTTTTTGCCCTGTTCAGTTGTTGTGTAAGTCTTCCCCTGAAGTCTGATTTTCTCTCGTCTTTCTTGTCCTTATCATCCCCTTTATTTCTGTATCCTTCCTCTATTAGCAGTGCTTCATTTTGTGGTTTTTTTCCCCTTCATTAGATATTGCATCTTTCCTTCCTTAAGGAAATATTCTTTGTCCTTTTGTCTTGAGTTATTTCTTCCCGTGTCCTGGATGGGATTTTGGCATAGCTGGGAAAAAAGCTTTTCCAGAGAGTCATTTCAGGTTTTAGGCTGAGTGCAGTGGAACTTGGGACAGGACAGTGTGTGTTCAGTCACGTTTGTACGATAGGGTTCGTTAGTTTGTTGTAAAGGGAGTATAGATTAGGTATTCCTTTCTTAATCTTACATTTTCAAAAGTTATTTCAGAGATGAAGGCATTAGGCTCATTTCATCCATGACATAGATTGATAATAAAGAAGAAAAAAACCCCTGCAAAACCTCTTGCCGTGTTTCCCCAATATATGTCAAAGAAATGTATCACATCTGTTTCGTATCACCACTTCAACTGTACTAACAAAAACATTTATCAGGGGTTGTCACTGAACTAGGAAGTTCCTAGTAAATATTGTTGGTCATTTACAGAAGCAGGGTCATAGTTGTTCAATTCCGCATAATGAAGTCAAGTTATTAAGGTTTGAACAGCCAGCAAAAAGACACATAGTGTTTTTCTTATACCTGGTTGAAAGAATTCTAATTTTCAATAATTAAATACTTGCGTTCAGCAGCAGATTGAGAAATACTTGCAAAAGGGGTATTTGCTTCTCCGTTTCTGTGAGCTCATTCAGTGTGAGCTGTGCAAGACAAGTTTGAGTTGGATGAACAGTGCTACAGCTGGATTTTTGACTGTGCTGCTCAGCATAGGACAATGGCAATCACGTGTAACCTTCATGAGCGATACAGAATAGTACCTGAGAAAACAGAGCTGTGATGGTTTGCAAATGGAACAGGCAGCAAATGAGCATATTGTGTCTTCAGATCTACTCAGAGAGATCTTTCAGTAGAGCTTTGGATTTTGTGTTTCGCTGCTTCCTTCAGTATGCTGCCTCAAGAAACTCCCAGTGAAGTGGGACAGAACACAGGCTTATCCTGTGCCGGGAGTGTCTTTGTAGGGGATCCAGCTTGGATCTTATCTTGGTGGTTTGCAGGAGCCAGCTGAAGCACTGGAGAGCAGGAGACCATGTGCTTGCTGGGCTTTGGAAGGGGATGGCAATTGCCTGATTGAAGAACATAGCACAGAGTAGTTCCAGAGCAAATTGTACGGATCTTTTGACCAGATAGGATTGGGGTTTAATTTACGTCGTGAGAGTAGAAGTGGTATTTGGAGAGGGTGGGAGGAAATAGAGACAAGAGAAAGGAGGAGCAAGTGTGTAGGAAATCTTTAACAGAAGCAGCTAAAGAAACAAATACCTTGAAGTGTCCTGAACAGACTTGAGCTCATCTTTCTCTGCTAAGAGTGACCTTGTTGAAATTGGGTATAGAATTCCCACATTAACTTCAGCAGAACCAACACGTCTGCTGTAGAAATTTCCACAAGAATGTCTAAATTTCTCCCTGCTACCAGTACCCCAGTAAAACAGAGATAAATCTGGGCAGGGTTGTGCTGGTGTTTTTACACTCTCTTTCTCAGAGCAGGGTTTGCTTTTCCTGCGTGGTTGCACAGCTCCCTAATGAGAGCTGAAGCAGGGCTGATGGGACACTTAGAGATGAGCGCATTCAGCTGGATGCTTTGAGTTCCTGTGATGCAAAGGGAACCCAGTGGCAGTGTTTGGTTATTAGAGGTGTTAGCATTGTTCATAACCAATACGGTTATCTCTTCATCAGCACTTATAAATTCAAAGGAAATGCTGAATGGGTGAGCCATACTCTACCTGTCTCTCGGAAAGTCTTAGGTTTGCAGCAAGTTCAGACTTCCTCCTGATTGTAATGTATCTGTTGTAATGAAATTCCTTCTCTAATTCTAATCTCTGATGATCTGTGTAAACCACTCGGTACTTCTCTCTTGTTCTTGTTTTACCTGTTTTGAAAGAAGAACACATTGCTTCAAGCTAGAATTTTTTAACTTCAGTAACACAAAATATCGGGCTTTACATTTGAAAATAGTTTGTGGGTATTTTAGACCTGATGCTCTGTGCACTTACCCAGAGTAACTCCCTTGACTCAGTCTTGATTTATAACCATCAGATTTGGGGTTTGCTCCTTAGTAAATAGATGATAAACTGCTTGTCATATTCTTTATCACCCCTGCATTATCACTTGGGAAAGGGAAGGCCTTGTTGTTACGAACGAGGAAACCTGGGGTCTGTTCCCAGCTCTGATGCAAGCTTCCTGCCTGGTGTTGAGTTGCTCTTGTCCCCAAAGCTGATGCACTGCTACCTGCTTCACAGGGAAGTTGTGAAGGATATTTCACCTCTTAGAAAATACTAAGAGCTTCCAAAGTTCCTCACTTGTTGCTATTAAAATTAATACAATATTGTGACTGTTAGTGCAAATTAGAGGTTGTGTTTTTCCTTCAAGTCTGGCCCAGCCTATCCACAACTTGATAATAGCACGGGGAATAGTCCATGGAGTTTCGGATGACAGTTAATAAAAAAAGAGAAGAGGAAAGCGCTGATATTTTACAAGGACACTGAACAATGACAGAGCTACAGCATCTGTTCTTTTGCAAGCAGAGCTGCTGCAGCCATTCAGCGGTGGGTACAGCTGACTGAAGCAGCCGTGGCTCAGCGGTCTCCGGGTCGTTAAAACGTAATGGCAAACGACATGAGCCAGTGAACACAGATGCAAGGAGCTGAGATTTTATGGATATTCCATACAGGATAATTTCTGAGGACAGAATGTGTTTGCAGTAGTGAAAGGGAATTGAGAATGGGAGAAGCTACTGATGCTTCCTTTATCTGTGGTTAATGTTTGTATTAGGCAGTCAATATATCGGAGATCAATACCTGCTCAAAACCAGGGCCCCTCGCCCTAAGGTCTTCCTCCATTTTTTGAAAGCCTGGATCATTGTTGTGTTTAAACCAGTGTTACCATGCTCACTAACCACTTACCATTTTTTGGTGCTTCCTTGTCTGTCTATACACAGACATTTCTTCAGGTGTCTATTTAGGCGGTATATGTTTTTAGTTGGCATTTTTTGGCAGTGTGTTCCGCTGTGGTACTGTGGGTCATGAATCTTTGTGTCCTTAGTGTCACTGTAGTAGAACATCCCCTTAGATTTAAATGATGCATAGAACTTGAGGCATGTTGTGGCTTGCTGCCTGCAACAGTCTGTGACTGCTGCAGACATGGCTCAGCTTCATACAATAGCTCATGTCTGCTTACAGCTCTTGTTCTGAAAATTTGTGTGATGCCTAACTCTTCAAAAACGTGTTTCTCAAACTCAGAATAACTGCACTCCTCATTAGAGTGGTTAATTTTGAGTGGAGAAGACTGAAGGCGATTTGGTGAAGTTTCAGTATCCAGGTGCATCACCAGAGCACACTGCCCCATAGCCACCAGCCTCCCTCCTGCAGGACAGAGGAGCTGGGGGTTTCCTGCCTCAGTGGTGTCAAAGGCCTAATCTCTCCCCAGCCCCTCCTTCCAACTCCCCTTCTTTTGAAGTTCAAGTAGCACCAAAAGATCAGCATTCAGGGTGTAGAACTATAGCAGAGCCTTGAAGTACTTTACCCTCAATTCATGATTTGGTTTCACAGGTTCCTTTTTTGCTCCCTGTCTGTGGAGGGAGATGTGATGTCTCCTTGTTTTAATAGCTGAACACATTGAAGTTAACATTGCCTTCCACTTGCTGTAGGGTAACGAGTTGAGAGCCATAGCACTTTTTTATCCTCCAGCATTTAGACAGTCAGCACTTTGCTACCTGTAAGACATTGTGGCTCACCAAGGCATTGTTTGCTTTGGCAGGTTCTTCAGGCTCTGATCCTTTCTGTGCTGTTTGTATAGATCCTAGATACAGAGCTGTGAGCACCGGTCAGTGCAGTGCTGTCCCCAATACTGTTACATTGCTGGCTGTGAATCCTAACTGGTGTGCGTAGGGTTGTGTGTTCCTTACACGGGGGTTTCTGCTCAGCCAGACCCACGGGGACTCAGATGTATGGAGTTCCCTGTGAAGGTTCTGCTGTGCTGTGCTTGGCTGGGGTAGGTCCATAAGACACTCGTTTCGGTAGCATTTCTTTCCTTGTGAAACTGTAGTGAAAGCAGAATTAGCCCAATTATGTTTACACTGATAATCAAGTGAAAAGTGCTGTTAATTTTACAACATTATGGTAAGAATTTTAGAGTCTTTAAAGAATGGCAGTTACTTAGTTCAGTCCACATAAATACTAGGACATTTGTTTTCATTCATTCGAAGTGTAAATTGTTTGTTTAACATATGGTCACCTGTGGTGCTTTAATGCCTCACTTGATATTTTTAAACTTTTGATCTCTCTAGCCGGTAGTTTGGTTGGGTTTTTTCCTCTTTAAACGAGAGTTTGGGGTCATTCTATGGGACAAAATGTTTAAAATGTTTCCTTAGTCTCCTTTGTGGTGTTAAGATGGAGTACACAAAAGAGCAACAAAGTGATCTTATCTTGAACTCTATTCTCATTCAGAAGCCACAGACAAATATCAAATGTTCTTCTATTGCCAAAACAAGGTGGTAAACTTCAAGATAAACCTTACTGTTTCTGGTTTTAAGTGCTTAAACTCTTCTTATCTGAGTAGGAGAGGGTTGGGCTTTTTGTTTTTTAAACTGGAGAAGAAATTAAATATATGTGGAAACCAGAACTTTCCTACATAAAATCTTTAAATTAATTCTTTCAGTTTATTTTTAATAGGAATGATAATATCTGATTTCTTTTTGAAGGAAGGTTGGAAGCTTTCACGTCTAATTTCTTTCTTTAAAGTAAGTGAAGAGAATAATTTAAAGAAAGAAAGCAAAAAGAGAACATTTCATTCTTAAAAGTCAACAACCACCTGAGAATAATTCTCTGTGACTTGTCACATAAATCTTGTGTTTAATAATTTGGGTTTTTGTGTAGAGTAAAACCCTCTGTGAGAGACAACAGACAATGGGAGCTGAGACCTGCCAGGCTCTTCTGAGAGGATACTTCTAGTCCTGGCAGAGCCCTGTTTTAGTCTGTTAGGCCCAGACTCTCCTTGATGTCAGTGAGAGTCTTTCTAATGCCTTTGTTGGATGCTGGGTCAGAATTAGTCTGCATATGGCATTTCCTTTCAAAGGCAAAGTACACTTTTATTTGCCAAAGTTGACAAACAGCAGCAAGGAAACCTATCGCATCTGTTAGATGGAATAGATCCACTCCCCTGCATTCTGAGCCAGCTCCCGCAGACCTACTGGTTTTATTTGCAGTGATGCATTTTATTTCAAGTAGTATTACCCAAGCAAAGTTTGAGGTAGGATTAATGGATTCACCCCAGAGACAGCAGAAGGTTGTTCTTCACTTCTCAGACTTTTTTTTAGGAGATAATGGCAGATTTTAATGACACAATGATAGAAGTTAATATTTTAATCTAACTCATTATTCAAATCCTGCATATTTTACTCAGGTGAGTGAAATTACCAACATTTAACTTTCTACAAGCTTAATTAATCTTTTGTTAGCAACACATTATCCTTTTAACCAGCAATACGCTGTCAGTTTGACATGGACAGTCAGACTGTGGAACTGCAAGTGGCTGGAGAGGTTGTTAGTAGCTGGGTGGAAGAAAAATGGAACAAAAGCGCTTTGAAGCAGCCACCTTTGCAGTATGACCGCCTTTGTCTTGGGGGAGTGGATTTCCTGGGTTTAATGAGCTAGTTAAGAACGGCGAGTTGTCTCAAAAACCTATTTGCAAATAGTGACTATGGAAGGGTGCCTTTGGAATAACAAGAAATAAGACTTTTCAGACTTGGAAAAGCTTTTCCTGAGATACAGTTTAACAATCCTGTTCTATCACACCCACTCCAGCAATTTTTTGTGACTGGCCAGGTTTTGAGTTGGGGGAAGGGAAGAGCTTTCCCATTGGTCATAAAATTCACAGAGCATTTCTTCTGAAGACAATAAAGCTGGGAGAAGGCCTCTTTATTTGCTGTGAAAATCATCACCCTTTCCGGCAATATAACTCCTGAAGAAAAGAGGGAGAAGGAAGAGACAAGACCGCATATCAAAGCAAAGTGAAGTGTTAAAAGGGTCTGTTGCCTCAATATGACAGATAGGCCTCAAAACCTCAGACAATGTAGCCCAGGAAAGGAAAAAAAAAAAAAAAAAACAAACCACCATCAGACCTCACAACTAGTTTACAAAGCAAAATAAATTAGCATTAGAACTAGCCCTGGCCCCTTTTTCAGTGCCTCCCCTCTCAACTTTTCAGGAATATTCTTCATCTGCCGAAATTGGCATCATTCATAAAACCCTGAAGCTCCCTCGTTAAGGCAGGAGATGTCATTGCACAGCTCAGTGTTGGCTTGCTGTGGGGTTACTCACAAAGCACTGTACTGTGGAGGCCACGGTTTAACGTTGTTTCAGAGGGAGTTCATGTCTGTGCTTGATGATTGGAAGTTAGTTTCAGTCAGCTCAAAATGTGAAACAGCTTTCTGCCCTGACGACATGCTCGGTTCACATCTGCAGCTCTACAATAGCTTAGTATGAAGAGAGGGATCAGTGATAGTTTTGGAGCTTGTAAAGACAGAGACTCTCAGAGATCAGGCCCCAGAGTTTTGCTTTAAAAGTGCAGGAAAAGAAGAGGGCAAGTTCTCCCTAGTGTAATTTCACTGACTTTACTGAAGTTGTGAAGCAAAAGTAATTTTAAGTTTTGAAGATGGACATTGTGCTGCACATGATTTTCTGCAAAGTTGAATTAAACACCACCCCCGCCAATGCCATTGTGTTAGAAAATGTTACATGGCTCCAGTCCTGTGTACTGTCAGTAATACTGTTCCTGCCAGAAGTCTCGGTGTGGTGAGTAGACTTAGTCATCATTACAGATTTGGATGCAGAAAGGATTGTGAAACATGGTGAAGCTCTATGTTTGTATTTTCTGCTGGATCTTGATGATTTGTTCTTGTTAGCCATGTTCAAATGACTCATGCTGAGAGGAGCAGAACAGGATCATAGAATTGGAACCTTCCAACAGACTTGAAGAATTTTCCCTTCTGTTCTGTGCCCATCTGTTTTAAATGCTAATGTTTTCTATTTGATTATGTTCTGCTATTCTGGAATAAAGCTCATTGGCCAAATTCTCTCTTTCACTTTGCTAGTGGAAACTTTTCTATTCCTCTTTGTCATACAGAAGTAATTGTGTCCAAAGCAGAGTCATTTTTAGTCACCTTTAAACAATGATTAAAGGTGTCTTGTGTGGATTTTGTTTGGCAAAAGGAGCCAACCTGCAGAAAATGTAGGTGGATTTCTCAGTGGCAAGATCAGGGAAAATACCATTGCCAGTGCCTGTGTAGACTAAAATGCAAGCGATTTACTGACTTTTTTTTGCATATTGTGTGTTCTTCAGGCATTCAGCGTTTTGCAGGAATGGCTTCTTAAGAGGCTTGTTTCTCTTCGATTTGAGGGAATGTAACTTCTTCCTTCCAAGACCAGATGCTGTACGTTTACAGCACATTTGGTAATGATGCTATCAGCACCTGTCAGAAAAACTGCCTTCAGAGTAAATTGGTGTTGAACAGGAATTATAGGAGATTTGCCACCTATTGGAAAAGTCTCTGCTCAAAATTAGTTTACCTCTGTTTTGAAACTTGTTCCCTCCCTGTTTTACGGTAATATAAGTGCAGCTTTGAAGATGTACTTTCAGCTTTAGGAGCAAATTCTTGTTGCTGCTGGAACTGCCTGGTAGTTAACTGGGCAAGTGCATTGGTTTGGGCACAGTTTTACCACGGGTTTATGTTGTTTTCGCACAAAGGCAGAAAGTGAAGTCTGTTGCTGTGAGTGAGTGCGTACATGCTTAAAAATGTGGAAATCAACAGGAGGAGATTTGTAACTTCTCAGGCAGTTTTATGGGGTTTTATTCTACTTCCCATCAAAGAGTTTGCCTGTACTTATGCTTTGTGTGTGCGTGGAATTGCCAGCTCAAATCTGTAGTTGTCATGGCTTTGTTCTGTTCTCTGTTAGAATTGCTTGTTGTCCTGGCTCTGCTCACCTTTTCAAAGTGGGGGTGTTAGGAGAGGGGACAGGAGCAGTGTAAAGGTTAGAGAAGGGTCTTTTTCAATCAGTGCTCTTGGTTGAAAATACTAAATGTCAGTGTTTCTTCCTTCAGGTATTCTGAGTCAGAACATATTTGCTCTCTCCTGTATCCTGAACACCCTTAAGAATGCAGAGACTGGGCATTGGATCCTATGTGCCCTGCATTTAGGATCTACTCCCCATCCCTCCAGTTCCAAAGCTGCTGTGTCTGACGTTCAGACATTCTTCAACCAGAGAGAGCATGGTGGATGAAGGCCTTAGTAGGTCTTTTCGGTGGGAAAAACATTCCAGTAACACTAACCCAGGATGATAGTCTCTCATTAAATACTGAAATCTTCAGTGGTTTCAAATAGCATCACCTCACAAACTTAACACCAGCTGAAGACATGGGTTTGTACTGGCTGTTGTTTTTAAAGTTACTGAGCAAGACTTGACATAATTTCTTCTTTTGTTCCAGGTTGAGTGTGTAGGTAATGGTATCAAAAGACCTGTAGGGCATGAGGCAGTGGCAGAAATTTCAATGAAGTGTTTTGTTTGTCATCTGTCAGGTCATGAGGCCATGAAGCACCAGTAAGAGAAGCTGAATGTGAAATCTCTGGAGATGGAAATGTCGTTGACTCTGAGCCCTGTTTCTGTAGCTGATACAAGTTGGACTACTCAATGTAAGTAAACCTTTGGAAAGAGTCTCTCCTGATCTTAAAGGGAGAAGATTGCAGGAGCACTTCTTGCACACTTTTAAGAATATCTTGTAAAAATCACTTCCTTAATAATTATTGTTTCCATAGTGAAATAATATTATTATTGATAGCTAGGATTTTGCAACAAGTAGTGAACAAATAGTAAAATTAATTTGTCTAATTTCTGTTCTGATCACTTCAGGTAAGTCTGAGCCTCAGTTTTTCCATCTTTAAGAATGGTGGTTCATGTCTATTTCCCAGGGAGTAAGGAAAGCTAGTAAATAATAGGTGTAGTCCCTTCACTCTTGCCTATACAAAACCTCTACATAAATTCATAAGGGCTTTGCAAAGAGACAGAAGGGTAGTGCTCAGTGTATGCATACAGCTTTGGGGATGTAAAAAGCAATGGACTCCTAAGAAAATGCTGAGGATTTTGATCATGATCCAGCAAACACCACTGGTACTTGCAGGTAGTCTAGTCACGCATTTGGAGTCACTTGCCACACTTGTACACTCAGAACCACACTCACTGAAGTGCTTTGCTAGAACTGACCTTGCTGTTAGGGCACAGTTTTAAAAATTATAGTCTTTTTTGGAAAATGGAGAAAAACAAAAGTGCCTTTAAACAGAGGCAAGGGAGGGGATTAGGAAAAAGGAACCAAGTCCAGTGAAGCAGCTCTATTGGCACTGAGCATTCCTGGCCTAGCAAAAGAAATAGGAGGGGAAGAAGGAGCAGGAGAATTGCTCATCATCTGAATTCTTCCCTAAAGCACAACCCAGTCCCTATTAAGGGAATGGAAGGGCTCCCACTAACTTCTGAGGGCCTCACACTGGCCCATGGGCATTTGGGAGGGTCTGCTCTATGACACCTTGATTCTTAATTCTTCTTGAGATGAAGATGCGCAGTATCTTGCCGGACCATTCCAGAATGGAGAGACTCCCAGCACCTCCTGTGAATGTTCTGACCCTTGCAGGCTTGAAATTTGGGAAGTTAGAAAGCCCTAAGCAAGCTTCTTAAGCAAGCAGTTAGGATGTGGTATTGTCTATTATCTATATGTATCTCACTGTGTCCCCACTATAAAAGGGACAGCATGGACAGGTCAAATCAGGTCTTTCTCTGAGAGGCTGCAGTTTAAATCCACAGGAGCAGAAGGCAGGGAGGTAAAGAAGAGATGAGTAGTAGTGGGTTTTCAAGTTAGTATTCTGTCATCTGGAAATCGTATATTCTGTGAGCAATTTCATTGCCCTTGTAAGGAATACTCAAAACTAAGGTGTAAGTTTTTTTAATGTTTTTTTTTTTTTTCTAGGATAGTGTTCAGTGAAGAACAAAAATTATTTTTTAAAAAACCTGAACGATATATATATTTTTTTCCCACCAAAAAAATTCTTTCTCACCCAGAGTAACAACCTTCTCTGATTATCCTGCTGACTTCTGTGGAGTCTCTAAGAACTAAAGTCGTGTTCAGCAGGAGTGAGATGACTCAGTCTGTCCATAAAAATTAGATGCATTACTTGAATACAGACAATTTTTCTGTATAGTCACTTTCATTTTTTCTAAAGTATGTTTTAAGAAGTTACTTTTCCATCAGAGATTGATTCAGTACTTGCTTTGAAAACTACTATTTGCAGGCGTGTGTGGAACAGAGCTGAGGCAGGAGGAAGGGCAGGGAGGAAAGCTGCCTTCCTGGGATGTAACACTGAAATACTGTGAGCATCTCTTCAGGGGAGGTATTGAGCAGCCTTGATTTCTGCTGATCTCGGTGCATGTCAAAGCTGCTCTGCACCTCGGAAGATCAAATACAGTTACAGAGTGGATTGTGCCTCTGTTCTTCTCAAGCAGTTTTCCCTCTTTTTCTTCTCCCTTTTCTTGTTTCATAGTTTTGTCTCTATTCATACAAGGTACAGACTTTTGTTTTATGATGCTCAATATATCTACTTTTTCTATTGTTCCGCATCACAATCAAGCAGAACCTTTTTCTCATGCTTCACAACTTATTTTTACTGCTTAAATACGATTGAAGAATTGTTTTGTATTCAGACACTGATCCATCACTGTATTACCTGATTGTATTACCATGATCTTTGTATTCCTGCATACTCTGAGAGTGACTACTACAAAGTGAAGGAAGCTTTCCTTATCATTCCTGTTTTTAAAGAATTGACTCATCATTTGATCTTGCAGATCTCATCTTATTTCAATGTTCTGAGGTTTAGATAGGTTGTTTCTAATACAAAGTCTTATTTCCACCCCCCACCCCCCCCACTATATTTTACTTTAACTTTTCATATGTACTCTAAACCTTGAGGAAAATAAGCAAAGTACAGGTGGTGGTGGAATACAACACTTCCTTCATGATTTCTTTCTGCAGACATGCTGCTTCATTCCAATCTATAGGACTCCTATTAAAAGCAATTAGTTGATATCACAAATTTTTTGACATATCTGAAGTGAAAATACTGTTAAAGGACATTGCTTTTAACTTGCCTCAGCATTAAAAGTCAAAAGACAAATACAAGAAAGAGTCAACTGATCCAAACCAGCCTCCAATGATCCAACCAATATTTAGCTGCTAGCAAGAGAATCCTTCAGAGCAATTAGGGTCATTCTGTGTTAAGCCATACGCTTCCCTCTGAACAGGGAACCTGGCAAAAACCACCCCAACAACGCAAAAAAAATGTAAAATCTGTTCTCAGCATAAAACCTCAGTGCCCTCCTACCTGTAGAAGTGGATTGCACCGTTTTCCTCATCCACTCATAAGAGCTGTGCCTTTGGCTGTTGGGAGAGATTTGCTGTGCATTAATTGTATCTACAGGAGGTAACCCCCCCGATCCGGTGGGATGGAGTGAGCTGAAATCAGCAGGGCTGTAGGAGACCTGTCCGGGAGAGGAGCCGTTGATCTGTGCAGCAGCAACCGTGCTGGAAGGTCCTGGGCCGTAAGCGTTCCAGTCGTCCCTCTGCGGGCCATAGTGAGATCCCCAGGTTCCCGCTGGCTGTCCGTGGGTGTCCAGAGCTGGCACAGGGTGGTATCCCATGTAATCGGAATAGGGTGGAGTGGACACAAAGTTTTGCACTGGCAGGTTGTTGCTGCTACACCTTGCAGATCCTGGGTACATGCTGCTCTCTTTATCCAAAAGATAACTCACATACATGATGCTCACAGCCTGGCTTTGTCTTGCTGGGACATCCTGCTCCTGGCAGGGTTTGTTTGATCTCTCTCCCCCTCCTCTTTCTTTCTCTCTCTTTTCTAGCCCCAACTGGCTCTATAAATGACTCACGCTAGCCCTGATGTCCCTTTACTACACATGATTAACAATGGTTTTACCAGGTGCTGGTGGTAACAGTTTACTAAGGTCCTGCCTGATGTCACAGATAACTGCCTGCCCCAAAATTACATTTGCATTCAAATGAAGGGCTGACCATGGAGGCAACCCCACCTTGCTGCTAGTTCTAGTGCTTCCTTTCTCACAGATCCTTTATGTCTTACCATCCCGGCTCTATACTTTTGGAATGTAGTTTGAGGTCTCGTGCTCTTCAAGCAGAGTCGCAGATGTCATTAACCAATAACTGCTCAGACAGCAGAAGTAGTATTTTTCTTGAGCAGTACATGTCAGAATCTAACTTAGGCACTAGGTTATAGTTCGTTAAAGCCTGGGATCTTCTGGTCCGGTAGTTGTTTTGTTAGAATGTGCTATATTATTTTTTTTAAACTGAAGAGAAAGGATCGGTTCAGTCTTTAACTGCAGCTCTTACAGAGTTTCTCACAGGAGCACTCTTCTTGACTTCAGCTCTTAGCCCGCGTGGGAGAGCACTTACAAACCCCAGTAATCTGACTGATTTTAACATTACAAAGGATATACAAGAAGTCTCATAGTCATTTTGAGCATTTGTTCATACGAATAGTCTTGTTGATGTTAGCAAGCCTATTCATGAGCTGGCTGCTTGCCACTGTGATTGAAGTTTCGCTGTTCTAGCTTACAATGTTAACAGAAAGAGAATCTGTTATTGAGAGAATGCAAAATTCGTCACTTTCCCTGTGCTTGTGTCTTGGTTGTGATATTGAAATGAGCGGTGGTTTTCCCTAAAGGTTTTTCTGTTCTCATTGCTGTGCTTGTTCACAAAAAGTAACACCTTTCCTTAGAAATATGGGAACAAACTCTAGCTTTTTAGCTCAAAAAAGCAGTTTCCTAACTTTGAGGAGCAATCCTGTGTTTGTACCTAACATTCCTATGAGATTATCTATGACCAGGAGCGAGAAGAGAAAGTTCTTTTTTTTTTGTTCTTTGAGGAGATAGATACCTTAGCATTGTCTCTTAATGAGAACTTACTCTGTTTTCATTCCTGTTCCTTTAATGATGTGATACTTAATTGCACCTTTATTGATGAACCAACTTGTTAAAAGGATTTTTTTTTCTTAAACAGGTGCAAAGTATAATGAGTTTTGTCTTTGTTCAGAGGTGTATTTTTGCTTTGAGAGTCTTTTGCACTTTAGCACCATTTAATCTTACCAGTTCTTCCTGTGGGTCTCAGGAGGAGAGGATCCTTCACACACCTAACAGCGTGGTGTTTCCCTTTTGTGAGAAGAATGGTGTCCTCAGGCTGGAGTCACAGGACGGGTTGTGGCTGTAGCTGCGGAAAACCCTTTTGTGACTTAATTTCAGGGCTAGGTGGAGAAGTCCAGGCTACCCTCTCTGAGGATTTGTTAAGATTTTCCTCCTGTGCACTTGGGTAAAACTTGTGCTTTTCTTGCTTCTTGTGAGCTCTTGGAAGACGACGTTTTGCCAGCATAGTTGTTGAAAGGTATTGTAATAATCATTAGGTGGGGGGAAGTTGGCAGAAGCTAGTTCTGCTGCTTGCATATGTGAGCTCCTTCAGCTGCGATTTACATATCTGTGACAGCAGCCCCTTCGGAGTGACCAAGGTAGCTGCTGGTGTAGACTCCTCAAGTCTAGGGACATGGGAGACATTTCGATCCGCTGTTTCATAATGGTATAATTTGGTTAATTAAGCTGCTGAAAGTAGTCAAATAGTGTTCCTGTTTATTAGAAAAAAGTAGTAATTATGATATAAAAATACCTTTTGATGCTTTCAACTAATATGTGTGTCTATTGATACAGGAGGAGACTGTTCTCCTTGGTCCATACTGCTTAAAGTACTTTACAGTATACAACTGTTAAACTGATGTTACTTTACTCCTCGGGCCACACACTGGGACCACTAAGCAGGAAACTGCTCCCTTTGCATTCCCAGGTCCCCCAAGTTGGGCTGGTTTCAACAAGCTCTATTTTGTTTTCAGTTAGTTCCAAGTTTTTTTAATTTATATAATTTGAATCTAACCTATTAGTTGAACCATAGTCTTTAGACTTAGATGTTTTTTAACTGCTGGCGTAAGTGAATAATCCCATGCTGATGTAGTTCATTGAAAACAAAATGTTTTCCTAGGTTCTCAAACAGAAAGTACGAAGGAATTTGGATTTGAGTTGACTTTCATACTTTCTAGCCAAGAACATGCGTTAGTAACAGGTGTCATCCTGGGGAGATGAGTCCAGAGGTACATCCCGTCCTTTCTAAATATGCCATTCTTCAGTCAAAGCTGCTTCTGCAAAAAAAAAAAATCTGAAGTTCCTCTATCCAGTTATTACATCTGTAAAGTGTTTGTACACAGTACTATATGTGGACAGTATTTTGGAGCTACTGGTTTTGGTGAATGAAGCTTAAAGTGTTAGAATGCACTAGTACAGTGCTTTCCTCAGAGGAAAACCTTGCAGTTCGCTTCACACAGACTCACGTTCAGTGAGTGATTAGAAGCACTTTAGGTGCCCAACATGTTTGAGTACATTGATACAGTGAAGTTCGGAATGTGGAACTAAATTGTAGATTTCAAACTGAGAGGAGTTTTCGTTCAGGATTTTAGCACATTTCAAAGAAAATCACAAATATATTTTCAAATTCTGAACTCTGCCTCTCCAACTTGGTGACATTTAGAACTTGCATTTTACTTAATATATTATTTTGCTATTTTTCCTGTATGGACAATTCTGAATTTCATTTTGCTGTTCTGAACGAAACTCCCTGCAGACATTTTGGTTTAGTGCATTGTACTTTGACGTACAGGAATGAGAGTGGCCAGGTAGGAGAGAGGTCCCTCCAGAGCAGAAGCTTGGAGTAGCATGAATCTGTCTCTCTTTCCTGGGTGTTTTCCATGTATTTTGCAGGATATGGTAATCTCAACCTTTACTACCCTTCTCATCTTTGCTTGACTGAAATGTAGCAATGAAAAAGGGTAGATTCTAATGTAAATGGCTGACTTAAGTGATAGCTGCCCTAGTACGACACATTAACAGTTTGACTGGCTAGAGAAGTGTACTGGCAGCCTTAGAAATGACATTGCCTTGTCTTCTGCTTTTATGAGCAAATAGCAAATATTATAGAGCACATAATGGGTCTGATTTACAAAGGCTGAACAAAAAGCAGTAAATAGCATCCAAATTCATAACATAAATTTTATTAAGCGTATACAGTCTTTCATCATTCTTCTGTGAGTTAAGGCTAAATTAAGGCTAAAAAAGCAATTAAGGTGGAATTAATTGCCCTGTAAAATAGTATTCTGCCTTCTTAATAGCATCTATTATGTGATAATAAATCCCGACCATTATCAATATGAAACGAGATGTCTCCAAGTTGATTTGTGAAGAGACCACATCCAAAATTTTGTAGATCTAAGAAGTATAGTTCTGTGTTCTGGGCTCACGTTGAGAAGCCAAAAGATGGGAATGAGAAGTAGTCCTGAATTCTCAAGAGAGGAAAGAACTTTATGGGTTAGGGATGAGCCTAAACCACCTCCACCCTATGGCCTCTCTGTGACATATTTTTCCAGTTCTAAATTTGAATAGTTTCTATATTCTGAGGTTAGGAAGTAGTGTCACCATAGGTGCTGGTTGGGAAAACATCTCTTATGGTGGTTTTATCAGATACTGCAGGTGCTGGTGTGATGGTTGTGGTCGGATACCAGGCAGGAACACTGGAATGCTCCGGTCCGCTTCGATGATTCCTGTCCTGCTACAGAAATGGGTCTCCAGGGTGTGCCTTTGTCAGGTCACAAAGCTATGGATCTGCTAAGATTGTGTCGTAAGCTTTCTGCTCTCCTTTGTCTTGGTGTAACCACAGCAGTGTCCTGGGGTGTAGGCGTTCTCCTACACATCCATTTTCTTATCTACGGACTCACAGTACCGGAGAAGCTCGTTTTAATTTTTCTGAGCTTTCCTTTTTCCTCCCGCTGAGAGTGGTGGCACTCATTTCCCAGGCACATTCTGTTCCAGTTCCAGCACTGATCTTTGCTCCTGTGAAGCAATGGGGACAGCTAGCGGTCAGCTGGCTGAACGGTAGGGAGATGCTTCAAAGCCATTTTTCATTGACCTTATGCAAAGTTCTCAGTCTCTTCTATACGGAATAGGAGAGCCTTAAGGGACATTCAATCCTATCTGTCACATGCCCAGATGCAGGAAGCAGCAGAGTGAAGAGACCTGCCTTGGAGATCTGGTTATGTTGCAGGGGTTTCTGCTGTGCTGTTTAATTAAGTGTAACAGTTCTCTTTTGAAACCTGAAGTAATTCTGTTATGGAACGCACTGGTACGTTGTCCCTTGTGATCTAAAAGTCAGGATGCTGGTATTGCACACCTGCTGTCTTCTGGCAGTGAGGAATGAAGAGCAGCACTGCAGTATTTTCCTCTTGTATTCTTCAAGGAGTAGCTGTGTTTCTAATGCATTGTCTTTATTAATTGGTATATCTGCTCTTAAAAGAATGACCCCAGCTTCCAGGATGGCACCGGTTAGTGCTCTGTTGTGTAAAGAGAGAACTGGCATCTCTCAGTACACAGTGAGGAGAAGTGTGAGGTAGAATGAACACCGAGATCAATGATTCTCAGTGCTACTGCTTTGTCCGGTTACCTTGGGCTAACCAGATAATGGGTGTTCCATATTAACCTGCAAAATAGAAGTGACGCTCATCACCTCATGTGATGCGATAGAATTTAATAAATGCCACAGAAGAGATCCTGTGTGAGGAGTGCAAGACATGAATCCTTTGTTTCATCGCTCGTGAAATGAATTAGCTAACAAATGTTGATGTATGTTCAGCCTTTAGGATGGCTGAAAGAAGTGTCTGTCTTGTAAGAACACTGAAATGTTGCAAGCTCTGAAAAGAACAGCTCTTTTCCGCACTGTTGTTTTCAGGATGCTCTGTGCTTTGAATTTCTAACACCTTGCAGTGTGCTGGGTCTCCTCGGGCTGTGTGAGTCATGCCTCCTACGCAATGGGATTGCGAGTGGTGAAATTCTTGCAGCCTAACCTGGTAATTCACTACCAAAGGTAGGAATTAACCAAAGGGGGCTGCTCGGTGAGCTTCCCAGAACAAAGAGCAAACAGATCCCACGTCCCTGGCTGCTGCCTCTGTCCCCTTGCACGTTGCCCTTGTCATTACCCTCAGCTCATTGTTTGGCTTCCGGCAGGAATAGGAGGGAAAACTTGTCCCGTGGACAAGAAGCCCACGTTGGTCAGTTCATCCGTGACATAGCAGCAGAGCCAATGTTTAACAGAAGGTTTTCGGTCCCTGCTAAACCCCTCACAAACCGTGAGATGAATGCGTGGGATGAACCGAGTGGCTGGCTGAGCGAAGTAAGATGCAATCTGGTGTTCCAGTGCTCTGGGGTTTGTGTGTGTATGTTTAACACTCTTCTGCTGGTAGAAACTCACCCGTCTGTAGTGCTTCACCATTTAGAAGAAAACAATGTTATTTTTTAATATATGGGATAATTAAATTAGGGCTGCTCAATCCTGTCTGGTGAAAGTCTTCTGTCTTACGTAATGATTCTGAGAGCTCTATGAACAGAGGTCTCTAGGAGCACATTCTGTTCTTTGCACCATGGGTGTATCAGGCAGTTAGCTGCTGACCACACACTGTATAGGGATAGTTTTCATCTAATTCTTAACTAGCGTCAAGGATTTATATTGGTTTTGGGGGTGTCATTGCTGGAACTAGCATGCTTCCTCCCCAACCCCCCTCCACACCCCCCTGCCTTTGGTAGGGAAAACATCCCTGGATATGACAGTGTCTCAGTATAGGTGGCTGAGTGATCCACAGCCACATTTCATACAGCTGTAGAGTCACTCGTGAATTAAAAATAGTCATAGGAGGAGCCTCTTGTTAAAGCGATGGTTCCCACTAGGTGGCACTTTGAATACACGGCTCAGACAGCCCTCCCGGCTGATCAGGACCCTGTGAACTGCTGTCCAAAGCTGTAGTTAGGAATTTACCAAGCTAAAAAAGATCAACCTAGTGCTGCCTGCAGGAGGTTTCACAACTCCTCTTAATACTAACATTGATTAAATCCCCACTCCCGATTTGGTGTAAAAGAGCTCAGAAATTAACCCCTCTCCAAATCCCTGCATCCAGCCTTCTCCGCTGACCCCCTAATAGCCCAACTCATTGTGTCTTTCCTTGGAAATTAAATGTAACAGTGGTATTTAAAAAACCAAGTTTTAATTTAAGTTCCTAGCTACAACCCAGATGACGTACTGTTACATTTCCCTGCTGCTAATAAACACCAGCGGGCACCAAACGTCATTGCTTTGCTCCATGCTGCTTCTGACCCACCTCACCAGGCTCCTTTCCCATTGCTATTCAAGGCTCTACTTGGAGTCGTGCTGGAAGCTGGAGTACGGACAAAGAAGACAGGCCAGTAAGCAGGGACCTAAGTGACAGTGGAAGTAAAGGGCAAAGAAGTAAATGACGTGAAGAAACATGGGAGTTGCAAAGGGAAAACTGTGTAGGGACCTGAGTGATGTTAGTTCTTCTGTTTAGGGAATAGTCGTTTGAACTTTCCTAACGTTTCATATCTGATTTTGGAGCACTTTACGAAAATGGATCTACCTAATGCCCTTTCTATACATGAGGCAGGTGACCAAAACAATCTCATGGTGTAGAATTCAGTCGCATCAAAGCTCTGTTCTCCAGCTCCTGTAGTTGCCCGTGCTGTTGGAACTTCCAGGAGCGTCAAGGAAAAAAAATGGAAGGAAATGTGGGAATTCTTGCTGCGTTTGTTTTGAGGCGAGTCGTAATCTCTTCAGGACGGAATGTAGGCAGGACCTAAGAATGAGAAGATCCTCAGTAAAGTGACGTGTTGTTCGCTGTCCAGTCTGAAAGCTATTGGGAATGGAAAGAGGCATTGAAAAGGCTTTAAACATGCTTATCTGTAACAGAGTCACACGGACTGATACGGGCTCAGTGGTCATCCCATGTCAGTCTACTACCAATAAATGCACCACTCACTGCTTCTGATTGTGTTTATTATCCTGAAGTTTTGAGAGCAGAAATGATAAACATACTGAACAGCTACTGAGGAAACCTAAATTCAGTTTCCAACTCAGATCACCAAGTTCAGTTTTGCTGCTGGCACATTATTTAATCTATTTGGTTTGTGTCAGTACAATGAATGCTGAACTGTTTGGGGGTACAGTGGTGAAATCCTGTTCTTCACCATGAGTTATGAACAGATGAGCTGGACTGAACTGCGTATCTCTCTCAGATTCTGCCATTGAGGACACAAGTACATTCTTAGCAGCTGAGATGTGTAAGTAGTTTTTAGTATTAAGCTTGCACATGGTCTTCAGAGTGGTTTATAGGGTTCAAAATTATTCAGTAAACTCAAAAAGAGCCTTTACACTGTTTATTCAGACTGTGCCCTTTTGAGCGAAGCTACTCTAAGTAGCAGCCTTGCAATTAGCATTGCTAAGAATTCATTATGAACCAGATGAGATTATTAAAAATAAATCAAATACTTTTGGTTCACTGGTACTGGTTAGCTGAATGTATTTCTGCAAATTCCAGTGTAAACTCAGAAGTTGTAAACATTCGTGTTTGGTGATAAAAGCAAAACTTCCAATGTCACCCTGAAAGCAGCTCTGAAGCGTCTTATGTGGGAGGTTTGTAACGGTACAGCTGTTGCTGAGAGCGCACAGCATCTGCAGCGCTGAGGCAAAAGAGGGGTTGAAAAATAGAACTGCGTGGGCACCGAATGTGTTTGTTTGGAAGATACCACACCTGCCATTGCCCAACTAGTGACCTTTCCGACTGGAGCCTTAATGTGCCGAAGAATCTGTAGCTGAGAGGCTGTTCCTCAGATCTGCACCTCAGCAAACAGATAAAGAGGCAAATGTTTTCTGAAAGGGAAAAGACAGAGATGCTCCTCTCTGCTTTTCTTCAGAAGGTGCTAAGGGGGAGTGGCTCTAGTTTTTATACGAGGACAAATGGCATGTGCAATTTACTGCTGCAAGATATTACTCAGAACAAAGAGCTCAGAGGATTTGGATAAAGATGTGATAATTACATGAGTCATAGGAAATACAGTGTTTAAAGGATCTCAGTCCTTGTGCTTCAAGGTACAAATTGTCAGGGTAGTTTTCCAGAATCTTCTACTGGGTGCTTTTCTGAAATTTCCTCTAAAGTATCTGAGTTTCTGATTCTGTGAAAGACAGTGTACTTGAATAAATACATCATTGCATTTGTTTTGCCCAACAGTCCTTGTTTTCACTATTAGAGCTGTATAAGAGTATTTAATGTATTTTACAGTGCCTTATATTGATTAAGATCAAAGTATTTTGCAGATATTTTCTATCTTTATACTTCTAGCAGCCAGATAAGTATTTCTGCTCAAATCTGTTATACTGCCACTTTTAAGGCTGCTAAACTGAGCATGAGATAGTTTGGGGGTAGATGATTATCTGCATAGACCCTTCTGTGCACTATTTATAAATCACTTGGCATAATTACATGGAGTAAGGGCTTCTTGAGAGTACAGAGTCACGGCTAACAACGTCTGTTTGCATGTGTGCTGAGCTTAATATCCTACATACGCTTTTCCTGAATATCTAGTTATTTACATAGCTACCACTAGTGGAACACAGGATCATCTCACAACCATTAACTAAGTTTGCCTCATAATACTACTCGTAGGTACAAAAATTACATTCACCTGCTCAGGTCTTTCAACACTTAAATGCAGCGCTGTGGAGTGGAAGGCAGCATTCCATGTGGCTCACTGGTCTGCGCTTCAGACTTGATGAGAGCTGCAGAAATGCTAAATGGAGATGAAAATTACATCAGTTTATTCTCTTATTTCAATCTCTGTAGCTGTTGACTGACACCTGAGTTTAGGTTTTGGAAGATCCTGCTTGTGTATTAATGAGGCAGAGTAAAATAATTTTGGAGTAAGTTCTTTCTTTCCCAGTGTATCTGTCTGAAGTAAACGTTCCCTGCCTCAAAAGGATTTAAAATTAACCATTACCACTCCAACCAGCCAGGTCCAGTGCCCAGTAAGGCAGAGATACCTTGTAGTTTTGAAACCAGCACAACAGCCAGCGTGGCAGGAGATCAAGAGGTACTGTGAGACTAAACAGTGCTTGATGTTGCTGTGGCAGATGTTTCTCAGCAGCCATCAGTCGTACAGAGGAAAGCTCACAGAGTGAGCTGGGTTATGGTACCAGCACCGTTAGTTCTACGCTGGCTGCAGGACTGAAAAACCTATTGGAAGAGCCTAGCTGGCTGAGTTCTGTCCTTAACTGAGCCCTCTGAGCAGTGATCTGTGTACGGCGATCCATGAAAGGGTGGAGTGGAAGGTCCTGTTGGGCTTGGGGAGGAGAGACACAGTAGGGTTTAAAGCTGAGGTGATGTTTGAAGGTGATTATTGCTACACTAGCAAGGCTTTTCCAAAAGCAAGCTTGGAGGCCACAGTGAAGACCTCGGAGTATGCCACTGACTTATTTCCCCCTCATTCTTAGGTGCTTATTGTTCTCAGCTTTTGGTGACAATGACAGAAGGAGGAAAGTGTGTGCAAGTAATTGCTGTGCAGCTGCTATGCCAGGACATAGATCCTTCCCCATGTCTTTGTAGTACAAGGCAGTGGTAGTCTGCCTGCCAAAGAACGTGTGAGAGAAAAAAACTTGATCCCTCCAAGTAGTGATTCTGTTAACTGATTTGGAGAACTGCTCAAGTGGTGCTGCAAGTCCAAGTACCTCTGACCCCTTTATGGATATGTACAGCATGATAATGGTCTCCAAAGTGTTAACTACACACTGTGTTGGATCCGAGAGCTTCCAAAGAGGTTTTGAATGAACATCATAAGTCTAACACGACGTGTTAGCTTTGTTTTTCATATGAGAAAATGGGGCTCAGATTTGCCCGTGGTCACATTGTGACTCTGGCACAGAATCAGGAACATTCCCAGGAGTTTGACTCTGCTCTGCAGACCGTTTGACTAGATTTGTTCCTGTATTGTTTGTTTCTGCAATTTCTCAGATTTACACAATTCTCAAACGTTCACCCATCTCCCTCCGAGTCATGCCCTGGTTGTTCTTGTCTTCAGAATTTCTCAGGACCCAGCTGTGAATAGCACCTGGGAGCCTTATTTTGCATTTCTCAGTAAGTAGTATATTGTCCCTAGAATAGTTTTAGTTGTATGCAATAGGTCAACATGTCATGCTCATTCTTGTAGCAGCACTCCAAATCTTCACAGCTAGTCAGAGTGGACTAAGGAGCCACTTAGTGCATGGTTACGGCTTAAATAGCCTGGAGAGATTGATCCTGCAGCACAGGTCATGCTCACAAAATTCCTTTTCCTTTCACGTTATAAATAACCATGGAGGTTTTGATTTCTTCCTCTCTCAGGGTGCAGGTAATAAAGAATAGCAGTGTTAGTGCTCTCATGTTCACATCCTTTGCAAGCAATCTGTGTGTTTTCGGTTACTGTAAAGATTTTGGGGGGCGGATTCTGATTACTGGCAAAAAAACCTGTGATTTTTTTTCTTTTTTTCCCCCACTATGAGAATGAGAATTTCTTCTAGTGCCACGTAATTCCTTAGTTTCTCAAAAGAACTTCAGGACAAATGGATAATGATTATCCTGGCTTTGTGCTAAAATTCAGCTGATCTCTTTGATTTAAATGTCCTTTTTTTTTTTTTATTGGCTAAATTAAAAAAACCTCTCATTAACACCAAGGGCTGTGTCTTACAGTCTCAATTCCCCTATCCTGATATACTGGGCATTCAGGAATTTTTAGCCTGCAAACTCAATATGACTCCAGCAGTTTTTTAAACAGGAATATTAAGGTGCAGTCTTAGCAATTACAGCACATTGATTTAATTAAATGTAACATTAGAAGCTCCAATTCATAGATTTCTCTAATACTATTGATTGTTTCAATGACAATAATTCTTACCTTCTGTCTCTATCTTTGCTATGTGAATATCCTTTCCTAACTGTCATGTTGCGTTCCCCTTTTGACTTCAAGATTTGGGAGTAGAAGTTTCCTCCTGTTTCAGATGGGTTTATTTAGCACTTAGCGTTTGTGGGCTCCAGAGTCTGACCAGGAATTGGGAAGCTGTTGTAATGTGCTTTCCGTTCTGAAAACCAGGGAGAAATTCCCCTGGAGAGGTTCTGCTGGGCTCAGCTGCAGCAGGTGAGATAGAGCTGTTGCTGCGTGGTCGCACTGCAGAAGGTTTCTGCCCTCCTGCAGTCGGCTGAATGAACTGTGAGTCTATCGAACAGGGAGGGTGAGGTGATTTTATTCCCTCTTCAGTTCAAAGTGCCCCTAACGATGTAGAGAGCATGCTGTGGTTTACCTGAGGGAGGTTTTGTGACCTAAAGCTCTGTATGTGCCATGAGTGCATGGAGCGATGTGAAGGTGCACCACCAGCTGGGGTAGTTGTGGCAGACTGGAGCGTTGGGGAGGCAGCTGGGCTTGACCCAGGCTCCTCCCTTCTGCCCACAGAAGGAAGGTACCAGAGTGAACTGTCAGAGCTTCATTAGGATGCACTTCAGGGGGACCAGACTGGCTCACTCCAAAGGAGCTTGGGATAAACTAACATCTGCAGGAAGTGGTGTGTAATTAGGGTACAGGAACATGGGGCGAAACAGGGAATGGCAGTAACTATCTGATACTGTAGATGTACCCTTAAGGCTGCCCTAAAGATCTCTACAGGGCTGGCAGATACAACAAGGTCTCTGAACATTCCTCTAGAACAGGAGCTGAAGGCTGAGGAGGTGCCCCGCAGCATCTGTGCTGGCAGTAGGGGCCCATGTTTGAGCGGCTGGGTCTCAGCCAGAAAGTCATGAGCAAAACCTCATCACTGCACTTTTGCCATCATTATTTCAGCCACTGTTGTGCTGTATAAGGCTAATGCGGAAGCTGCTTTGAATGGGACTCATAGGTGTTCCTGTCAAAGGTTTTACTCCGCATTTACAATATCAAAAGGGGGCTTTATACACAGTATGTAGCATCCATGAAAAAATAACCATTATAATTATTTCTGTACTATTTATTCCTCGAGTATTGCTCTGACTGTAACTCCCAAGTGTTTTTTCCTGCCATATTTCCTTTTTTGACCAGAACTATTTCTTTATTTCTCTTAAGGAACAGGAAGGAGTACTTGAGGTCTCAGGCTCAGTATGTTCGTTCTTCTTTTGCTCAAAGCCTTCCAACAGGATATCCCATTTTCAAAATAAATACAGCATCTTGTTTGTGGAAAACAGGAAGGGCAGGCCATGGAATGGATGGCAATAAAGATTGTTGTTGAGATTTCCAACCTTGGATCTCAAGTTTTAGGAGAAGGTGTCCAGAACGAAACCATGAACCTTCCCTTCTAAAAGCTTTTAAGGAAAAGAAATCCTAGCAGGAAATGGTAGATGGAATCTGTTCTCAGTCTGTTCTCTGAGATATCTTACCCACAAATAATCCCACTTTAAATAGACTAGCTGTGAACAGGAGAACTCTTTGGTAAACTGGAGTTAGATATTAAGTTTGCTGATCAGTGCGTGAATAAAAACAACAACAAAGCTGTTATTACACAGCAGGCAGCCAAGGCAGCTTATTCTTCTGTGTGTGGTGTGGGGTTTTTTGTGGGTTTTTTTTCTTCTTCTACTACAGTCATGGTGCAAAAATTTAATGAGCCATCTGCTGACATACAGTTTTGCTCTGTAAATCAACAGGGGAAGATAGCAGCTTCTTCCTAGAAGAGCTATTCCTTAAGCATGTTCAAAGTCGTGTCTTCTCATTTTAGTGACAAACCTTTTCTTTTTTAATTCCTTTTAGATTCATAGAGCCTGAGAAACAGCTCTTGAATGAGCTGTGTTCTCTACAGCTGAAACGTCAGCATCCTATTACAGAGACAAACACTGTCTTCAGACATAGCTGTGAGATCCCTGTCGGGATCCTGGGTCTGGCCAGCTCCCGTGCAAACCGGCCTGACACTCTGCAGCTTCCTCAGAGGAAGCTTCTGGTAGTGGTTGGTGGTGCTTGCGTCTTAATGCTGGTTTTGTTTAATGACATTTTAATACAATCACTTTTCATAGTACAGCAACAATTTTAACATCTGAAGGAATTGCAAAGATCAGCCCTGGGTTAAGCCCTTGTTCTCTATGTAATCGGTTGGAGTGTTTCTACGACAGGTGTGGGGTTACAGGGACCTATTTTCAAAGCATTTTATGAAATGTTAGAAATTCCTCTGTTGTGAAATGTTACCAGTCTCATCACATCAGAGGCAAAGGCTGACATGTGATGAGTTAGTTACTTTTCACTAGCATAGATAGGTTATGCTTACGCCAGCCCTGCAGACCGAGTTGGAAACCCGCTTCCCTCGGTCTGCACAGAAATGGACCTCAGAACAGCCATAGGGATCTCGACACGTCACCAGTCGCATGCATTCAGGTGTTCTCTTGCCTTGCAGCAGTGTAGTCTTTATCAGCAGCCTTGAGTCTCAAGAATTTGTGATGAGGATGTTGCTACTTACCAGAGTGCCTCCATTTGGGTTATCGTTTGTGAGTCCAAACCTCATCTTGTGAACAAATCTTGCATGTGAAAATTTTTGAAGGTTTACCACAAGAAGGATTTTCTCCTCTTTCATCTAAAAGGTGTCATTTTGTAACATCTGGGCTTAGATACTGTCTCTGCTGACCAATCCACTAATACACCCCCATAACCCCCTAAAAACTCCAACAACCAAACAGTGTCTGGTATAGAAATATCTCTATATCTTCCTCCTGTTTGTAAGTGATTTATGAACACACGATCTATAGGGGACGTACTTTGGTTTTGAGGCGTGTCAAAGTGATATTCCAGATCCACGAAATGCATCTGATTTTGCCTAATGAATAAGCGACAACAAAAAAAAAGCTCCAGCTGGTGATGGGTGCCGCTTCTTCAGCGAGTGATCCTGTTGCTATGAGACGCGGGGAACCTGAGCTAGCGGCACCGGCGTGGTTTGATCCAGACCCAATACAGAAGGCTCGTTCTTGCCAGATGACTCAGTCTAAGTGAGTTTCAGTATTTACGGGACCTGCTCAAGACTTATTTATGTTTCATCTGTTGGAATGTCACCAGGAATAGAAAGAACCAGATTTATTTGTGATGAGGATTTACACAGAATAATGGCAAACTGAGGATTGCGTTTAAAATGAGGAGAGAGGATCCCTGAGGTCCTGCATGCCTCATGGATCAGAGAGGAGAAACTTAGGCACAAAGACCTGCAGGGCTGTACAAAGATCCAGTGAAACATCAAAGAGAGAGGCTTTTATTTATAAATTATTCTCTAAAACGTCAGTACTCAGTAGGAAGAGATAAAGGAGATGCCCTGTTTGCCTCCATTCGCAGGCCAGAGACTCCTGTAAGAGGTCCCAGAGTCTTGAAGCCCGGTGTCCCCTTTGAATCTCTGGTTAACAGTGAATGCTTTGAAGGTAATTATAAACCCAGTGTATATATCAAGCCACAATGTCTTTAAATGAGGAAGTTGGGAATGTTTTGTAGTCCTGTTAATGTCAATAGAACTGAGCATTTCTTCCGGCCATTTCCAGTTCCATCAGTTGAAGGGCTGAGCAAACACTGTTTTGTGACAGTGTCTTGGAGCTGGTAATAGAGAATGTTAGAACTGTTGCAGCTTTATTTTAGAATAATCAGTGTGAGCTTCTTCATATGCTTCTTCATATGCTTCTTTGGCCATGACTTTGTATGCTGAAATCATAAAATAGTGTTGTGTATAAGTGAGATGAGAGAGATGTTCTGCAGAAACAGTTACCAGGTGGGATTCCTGTCAAATGAAGATATTATATGGCTTTGAAACACACCTTGAGTGCACAACTCAGGAAGTGGCTCCCTTGTGCTTCTCTATTTGTTGTCAAATTGAAATTC
Source organism: Bucorvus abyssinicus (assembly GCA_009769605.1). NCBI lineage: Eukaryota > Metazoa > Chordata > Aves > Bucerotiformes > Bucorvidae > Bucorvus > Bucorvus abyssinicus. The sequence continues at coordinate 1,756,986 of CM020039.1, read as the reverse complement.
AAATGCAGAACAGCTTGACTGATTTAATATAATCATTTGATTATTTTCAGCCTATACATCTCCAGGTTTTACAATACCCACAGAAATGCTGTCAGAAATAAGCAAGTCTGGGAAAAGGAGAGCTGTGTAAAAAAAAAAAAACAAAAAAACAAAAAAAAACCCAAATGTTGTCCTACTGTTTGAGGGATGGTGTAAATATTAGCAAAGAAAAAAAGGCACATTATTGAACCAATCCTCGTTTGATGGTAACTAGTAGCATCTTAAGCAAACTCTAATGCCCTTTTGGATAAAACTTTCCATTCTGTGTGATAAGAGATGCTCACAGGAGGAGGAGGAGGAGGAGGGAACAGGATTGCTTTCCTTGCACATTTGCTATATCACACAGGAGATGGGAGCTATTTTTGCTCCCTTCTGGTGATGCTCTAAAGAAACCAGCAAGCAGAGTGGCTCTTGCAGCTCTCATATTGCAACAGTATATAGAAAACAGAGCTTCTAGCTCAGAGCTTAGTAATCCTTAAAAGGTTTGTCAAGATAACTATAGTCTGCACCAAGCTACCAGTAGCCTACTAGAAATGCAACTTATAAAAGAGGGGTTTTTTAATATAATCTAAACTAGTGCTCAGAAGAGTTCTGCTGTGCTCATTGCACATTACTGCTTTGCAGTAACGTGGTGGGCAGTCAGACACATGTACAAGTTGGTCTGGTACCTGTCCAGGTCACAGGAAGGCTTGTTACCTGGTCTGAGCCTCAACACCTTCCCAGTCAATAGCGAGGGCTGCAGTTCAGAGCAGCGCTGGAAAGCTTGGTTGAAAGGAGTAGCCAGCAGAGGCCAAGAAATGGGCTCGAGGGCCGGTGCTATCTGTAACAAATACTTGCCGAAGCAAGTTTCTTAGGTTGTATTTTCGCATCATGGGAGTGGTCCTTTACAAATCATAATGAGACTGTTCTAAGCTCAGTAGGATTTCAGCTTGCTTTTCTCAGCTGAGTCACCTCCACATCCCCCCTCTTCTCTTACTGTGGCTAGAGGGCAGATGGTTGTTGCTGGAATTGGCCAGGCATTTTACCACCTCCTGCGAATTTCTGTGTGTGTGTTATCTTTGCAGCCATCTTTTCACAAATGAGGGGAAGGAAGGGCTAGAGACTTCTTTCGTGCTGTATCTCACTACGTACTATCTCTGAGGACCGGGGTTCCCTCCCTGGTGCTCAGCAGGTGTCATGCTTCACCTACTGAAGGCTGCACCAGAAAGCAACACAACAAGAACAGAGGGCGGCCTTTAACCCCATACTGGAACACAACAGAACAGAATTCCACACTAGCATCAATATAGTGGAAAACAGAAGTGCTCCAGACCACCAGGCATTGCTGTGACATCAGATCCTTGGCAGTGTCAGCTCTGTAGCTACCCAGTCATGGGCAGTTTTATGGGACTCATTGTTCCCCTTGTGTGGGAACATGGTCTCCCTTTCTTGTCATTAAGGGTTAAGAGTAGCTGGCAGGGATCCCATAATATCTGGAATTTTTACACTTGGGTAACACCATGTCACTTTAATCCTCCTCCTCCTCCTAGATCCTCCTCCTCCTCCTAGATCCTCCTCTGCTAGGAAATAAGGATACCTGAAGTTGTCCTCATGGCTAAATGAACACAGCAGTTTCTCCTAGTGGATTTGGGTCTGTATCACTCTGGTTTGTTCATGTTTACCAACTGTCTCCATAACCAAGGGAACTGGGTACTTGTTCATTTTTAAAGGAGAACTTGTGGCTGTGGTGTGATCATTAGACTTGTGAGAGCAGTTTCTAGACACTTGTTTGTAGTTCAAATATATTACTCTAGACTATTTTTTATGTACTGAGTAGTTCTTTGCCACTCTTCACAACAAGTCAGCGTTTCTGATCTTCACGTGTTCCCTGTCAATTAAGTTTTATTCCCATTTTTCAAGCAGTAGAACTTTAGGCACAGAAAAGCTAATTGCCTCCTTCAGACTTTAGGAACTACTGTCTTGCAGGCCTGCTCGGAGGCTGCAAGATTTCATGCCTGGTTACACAGCTAGATGGGAACGGTGCCACTTCCAGCTGAGGTGTCTTTGAAAGGGACATTTCACCTATATGCATGGTATGTGTCATAGCTGAAGGGGATTGCGGTTTTATCGAGATCTATCTTTGAGCAACTGCCATCATTCTTCCCAAAACATCTTTGACTTTCTAACTGCAGATTGTTAAGGAGTAATGTACAAACCCATGTTGTGACCAGTGCCCCCTGCTCCCAACCCCTGGACTGACCTCAGAAAAATAGTAGTCAATCTCTATTACCATCATCATCTTCTGTTCCACAGACACGTTAGTTTGGGTCATGCAGGAAAGGATGAAGCTGGTTGCCTACCATCTGAATCTCTGCAGCAATCTCTTGGTAGTAAAATGTCTTATTCTGTGCTAAGGGTGTGCAGAAATGCTTGGTAACACCCTGACAGCAGGAGACACAGCTTGTATTATATATTATAGTGTTTAATCTTTTGTCCAGTGCTCTTGTGTAACCAGAATTTTTACATTTGTGGTTTGTGGCTTTGGAGTTACAAATTACATGGCTGAAGCTTGCTGTAGATGGCCAAGAAGTGTTTGTGGATTCTGTTGTGTGGAGTAAAGGTTCTGCTAAACACTTATTATGTCATTATGGAGGTAACTGGCTACAGCGATTCAAGTGATGTTTCTCAATCATACCTTTGTGTTTGTCTCCCTCAGCCTTTCCAGAGAGGAAGCAGCTTCTCTCGCAGTGCTTAGCCATTACAGCGAGAGGCTGACAAGTTTGCAGTTGCAGCTCACTTGGCAGTTTCAAGTATGGTCCCCAGTAATTCAGAGTAGGTTTGATAGTATTTGTCTGATAAAAGTGGAATTCAAAGTTGGGACAAGTTTGGGAATCCCTGACTTTAGTACTTTCTGCCTTGATATTAATTGATCTTTTACCTTTGATATCATAAGCATTTCTTTTTTGTATCTTAAGAGTGCTGCTCACTGCACAGGCAGATGGTAACTCATTCCTTTTGCCAAAGAGCTTACAGTCTGATAGATAATGCATCCAGAAAGAGGGAGAACATTATTTCCTGACTATCCACTTAACCAGGATAGCAGTGAAGCTAGAAAGGGGCATCACCTAAGAGCTGGGCGGGAAGGACATCACCACCTTCGGGGTAGACAGAGAATGTGCCAGCCCTGGGCAGAACTCAGACCTTCAAAGCTTTCAAATGAAATCCTCTTGTATCTCCAAAGGAAAAACAATCTCTTGTTTAAGGTTAAGGGTACTCAGTCTTTTCAGCAGAAAATCAAATACAGCCAGGCTCCCTTTGGAACAAGATGGACCGCTGAGTTTATGACCTCTTGTAGTCAGTGTGACACTGTAGTATTTTTTTAATATGAGTGGAGCTTGTTATCTGACTTAAAGTCCTAGCCTAAATTCAAGTGTAGGCTTGAGCAGGCTTTTATCTACCTAGATTCAATCCTGAGAGGGAAAGTTATTCCTTAATGGTTCTTGAGTGCTGTGAGCTGTTTTTATGTGACTTCCTTCCTCTGTTGCCTACCTGTGCCATAAACCTTGTAAAATACGAGTACCACTCCTGGAAATGGGTAAACCTAACCTTCCTTTGGATTAAAAGTGGTTTTTTTTATCACCAGACAGTAGATAGTAGCCCCACTGCGTCCTCTAAGTTTGTATGTGAAGAGCTGAACGTTCATCTACTTGAGGAGTATTGGGTTGTGTTCCCAGATACTGTGGAACACAGTTGCAGTCATCTTCTTTCTAGCAGAATAGATGCGGTCCCAAAATATTTTCATTTTGTAGAAAAACAAATTCTGGTCTCAATACAAGGAATATTCTGCTTTGCTCAATCTTCTGCACAGTCTGATCTGTTCTTCGCATGGCCTGAACTTGGTGAACATGAGTGAGCACTGATCCCAGAGTGTGGTTACCGGGAGGAATCTCTGAATGTGAGACTGTAGACAGATGCTTGCCCATGTCAGGCTGTCTCAGTGTTCAGGTGAAGAGACCTCAAACTGTGAAAAGGACAGTACCTGAACAGTGATTTCAAGTACAAAATAAGTTTATTTGGAGATTTGGTAAATGTACAACTAAAACTGAAGGTCTGGCTAGGTATTCTTCAATTTCACTTCTTTTGGACAGCATTATAGTTGAGATGATCTGTAACAAAGAAACAATGATTAAGTGAAGTCCACTACTTATATTGATGAATATCTTCTTTTTCTATAGAGCAAGATGCTTTCTTCTTGTGTACTGAAACGCCTTCCCACTTTCCGTCTGTTATTCTTAGCACCAGAACTGTTGATATTAAAAAAAAGAAAAATAATTACAAGATTTAAAAATTCCTCTATTTTCAGACTTGAAATAATTCAAAAATAATGTTTTAAAATCTTTAAATAAGTATTTGATTAAATTGGTGTGATAAAGACAAATTTTCATGCAAGATCAATTCTGAGTCTTCAGGACAAAAAGAAAAGTTGTGAAGTAGATGCTTCATGTTTGTCACCTGATGTCATTCCTGACAATCATCATCTCTCATCCATCTCCTCTGAGAAAGCCCGCAAGGCTCTGCAGAGAGAGCAGCAAGAAGCGCTGTCGTATAGCTGCGTGATGTCTGCTATGCTTTGGCTATTCACTGTGGAGATCTGCTCAGCTGCAGTGATGGACACAGGTAAAGAGAATCAGGAAACCAGACCTGCAGGGTTTATTTCCATTAAACAAATGTTTTCTTAGGAGGCAGAACCATTTCCCTGCCTCACTCACAGGACTCGTTCCCTGTGCAGAGCAGCCCCAGTGTTCATCTCTTCACAGCGACAGTGAGATACATCTTGTGTTACACCCAGGAATGAGGCTCCAGACCATGCTTTCGGTCGGAGCAGCAGAGGCAAACACTGTCCCCAGTCTTAAATTAAAGCTTGATGAACTTGTTAACAGGATTCTATACAGGGGACTGCACTCAGGGAACCACTGATGTCCTTTTCAATCCTGTGTCCCCAAATCGTGGAGAATGTGTCACCAGTAATTGCCAAGTGCTTACAGAGGGCACAAAGATGCTTGTAAAAATAAACTTGTGATGGCACACAGGTTACATAATGACAATGTCTATGTCAGGGGCTGTAAAGACCTGTGTCACTCATGACTCTGCTGCTTCAAAGTTAGATGTCATAGCAGTGTAACAGCACCTAGAGAGGCTCTGGGAGAGAGGAAACGGAAGTTACTAAGAGCATTGTGCCCGAAGAATTCACAGTTTGTATCTTTACACAGTTTGACAAGGCTCAGACTCCTTGTTCGGGGGTTTCCCCAGTGAATTGCCTTTCTTCTCCCTTGTATGGTATCAAAAGTGAGGACCCGACTTCCCACAGCATGCACGCATTTGCAAGGTGCTTTATTACAGGTCTAGGAAGATGTTTTGAGAAGAGTGAATAGGGAAATCCTGGCTGTGCTGCAGCTACTTCCTGACAGTGGAGCTAACCTAATGTGGTGGCAAAGCTGCTGAAAGAGTAATGCTGTGGCTTGAGGAGCATCACAGATGTACGTCAGATTGATATCTTCAGATTGCGGGAGACATGCTGATGGCACAGCATACACAGAAGAACATGTTAGAAATTTCCATAGCTGATCTGTTCCCCAGAACTACAATGGTGTATAGGATCACCGCAGCTGGGAACACATGAAAGCCTCTCTTGGTGCATCTGGGACCTACAGTAGATGTCATCTTGTCATGTGTGTTCTCCTCTACCCTGATAGTCCAATCCATCTTCCCAGCAAATTTTTGTTCCACGTCATCTTCCCTTTGTGCTTTTCTCTGCAGAACTCTTTGAGTCATGTTCTGTCTGAACACTTCTACTTTGAGGTAGTTTGCAACCCTCAACCATCTTGGCCAACAAGCCTTTGTGCTTCCTACAATCTGTAGCTATGCTGCTGCAGAGGTGAGACAGCACTCGAGGGACATTGTGTTCCTCTCTTATTCCTTGTTTCATAGTTTTTCTTGACCGTTCAAAAGATAGAGCTGCTCTTCATACACAGCACAGAAAACAGCCGCCTACTTGCTTCTGTTCTGCATTTGGCTTTAGTATGTGAGGAGCCTCCGATATCGATAGTGCCCAAGTAGTTTGGTAAAACCATCTTTTTCTTTTCTGCTCTTCAAAGTCTTAGCGTGGTAATTCCAGTTACTAAACTCTTTGACCGTTACAAAGTTCAGAACTCATTTGCAGCCTGAACCATGCTCAAACACACTGTTCTGAGGAGGTCCCACTAAAGACAACTACAATTCTGAAAGTCTGAGACAAAAAGGTGTTTTGTTTCAGCATGTTGAATACATTTTTAAAGCAAACCTAAAATTTCATCTCTATTTTTAGCTGAAAAGCATCAACACTGCAAAACTCACACCCCGTGTAACACCAGGTACATCTTCATTACCAGACTAAACCACACAGCTTAGATCTGGACAAGCTTTTCTTATGGGGATAAGGTGGTACTTTTTTGGTCACGTCTATACCTGCCTGCTTCCCCGAGCAGACAGACATCATCACTGTATGAGAAACAGCAGATCTGTGGTGGAAAGTACAGGGCAAAAGTATTGCTGGATGTGTCTGTGCACCACCACAGGAGCTCTGAGCTAGTTTATTTTCCAGTGTTATTCCTAGTAAAACAAGTTGCTTGAGCTTATTTTGAACTAGGCCTAGTCAAATGCTGACCTGCCCGCAAGTCATATTCTTCTCTGTCAGCTCCTTGAGCATTTTGAAGCTAATTTTGGTCACTCATTTATGCATCTCTATGTGTGATGATACATACATAATGTCTTTTGGAGAAACATTTGTTAAGGCTGACAATAGTAACTGCCAGATATGTGGTAGGTGGAGTTGTTTGGAGTGTTTGCCATCCTTTTTAGGAAGAATAATTAAGGTACTTCTGCAGACTAAGAACTTCATTAACGACCTTCGTTTAGGAACTACCTAGCAAGAACAGGAATACACCAGAGAGCAGAACTGCCAAAGCACACAATCCTAATCCATTGTCTCAGCCAGCAAATCGCCTTAGCAGAACGGGGTCTGCAGTGGGCTAGAACAGCAGAGGAGTAAACAAAACCACTCGGCAGTACACTGCGTCGAGTTGGAGGTGGAAGGACTGACTATTTGCATGGCTTTTTGTTTTCATCTGCTTCCCAAGGGTATCTGAGTGAATTCTGTTAAACTCTGACATTGCTTCCTCTCTTTCATCCTCAGTTCTTACATTTCGTTTAACAACCTTGCCGTGGTTGAATCTGTGTCCATCGATCTAACACTCTCCCTTGTCTGCCCTCACTCCCTTTTTAATTGCTGCAGAATGCCAACACTTTTTTCCGTATTAAAAAATAAACCTCTCGTTTAGAGCAATTTCCAGCCTGGTACATGGATATTGCTTGTTTACTAGTACGTTCATCTGAACGCTATCTTTCTTTTGCTTTGGCAGAATGTACAATCCTGGTGGCCCGTTTGAGCACAGGCCCTGCCTTGCCTCAGTTTTACCAGCTCTCTCCTGGTTGAGGCTGACCAGGCAATGCAAAAGCCAGCAGGCTCCTCTGATGGAGAGATGCCAGGAAAAATCTGAAACAAAGACTCTGGGAAACAAGTGATTATCCACAGTGGTCACTGCAGCACGGCACAGACCTTACCAGAGAGGTGAGGAGAAAAGGCTGCTTGCAGTAAGCATCACTTGTGTACCTTTGGCTGTCTCTGAGTACCAAACAAAGCACTGAGGATAAAGGATGAGAAAAGAAGAAATAAGGAGCTGCAGGCATCCCCTAAACTCCTGTTTCACTCTTCAGCTTGAAATCCTTTATCATTCCTTTAGAGCTGAGTGAGGAATGAAGCTGAACCGAGAACTGTTTACAAATACGAAAGGAAGGGTGTGGAGGCAAAGCTCATGACTCTCAAACATACTGAGTAGGTAGAACGCGTCCACATGTGCCAATGTCGTTAACTTGAACTAAATATAGTGCTTCAGGAGCTGGGTGAAAAAAGGAAAAGATTGTAATGACTGCCAGGGTTATCTAAACTGCCGTGTCTAATTTTGGCCTCCCTGGGCTTCTGGAGGTTGCTTTTAGCAAAAGACAGCCGCAGGGGTGGGTGGAGCAGTTCCCTTCTGGCCAGGTCAGCAGGAGGAACCTGCTCCAGTGCACGTGTCATCTCCCACCTCCAGGGCTCTGGCAGGTGAGCTGGCTGGATGCCATGCAGGAGGAAATTCTTGCAACCTTTGCTAGCGAGAACCTTTCAATAACTTTCCCTTTTCCTGTTACGCCTTCCGTGTTTAGATGGTGCAAGAACAAATCCTACAAATCCTGAGGGGTCTTCAGGTGCCATTTGGAAGCATCCCAGCAGTTGTGGCCCCAGACAACCTTTACCTTGCACAGCGCTGTGCAGTTGCTGAGTGGTAGAAGAGAGGCTTCAACTATTCCAAACCTGGCTCTGCAAGGGAACTGTGAAACACTGAATCTGCTTAGCCCTAGGAAGTTCATCTCTAGGGGTTTAGCACACGCCTTAAGTTTAAACTGATGCAGTTCATTCCATGGATAAATATTTAAAACCACATTGTCCTTTACTTGAGGGACAGTTGTCCCTTTTAGGAGACGGGAGTTGGAGCAGGGGGAAGGTAAGCACAGTTGTAGGCACAGAGTTTCTCTATGTCCCAATACAGAACAAAAATGTATTTCTAAACCTCATAAGGCATCTGTGAATCCAAGCAGCTCTGTCATGTTCCTTTGGCCAGTGTTATTTGTAAAGCCTCTTATTTTCAGGGTGCATCCTTTCATCTTGTGTTTCAAAATAAACCATGTACTGGAGAAATCATGGGCCCAAACCAGAGTGCTTTACATCTCTGTTTTGGTAGAAATTACCCTATGTTCTCTGCTTTAGTAGCTCCTAGATCCTTTTGGGGTGCCTGCACTTGAGAAGGTTGCTTTTATCTTTCCATCTCTCTTTGTGAGACTTGAATCCCAATGCACAGAGCACAATTCAGAGACTTGATAAACAGTCATCCTGCTTCTCAGCAACAGGAGGCACAAACAAAGCACCCCAAAGATGTTTCCATAGCCCAGCATGACTCAGAGCATTGCTAAAGCTTCTGCTACCTCAGAGCCTCAAGCTAACCCATGGAAAACAAACTAGGTCTTAGAAGAAGGATCATTTCACAAGCTGATAGAGTCTGAGGGCATTCCAGAATTGGTTTAGTTTGCCTCTGGGAAGGCTGGAGTTCCAGTGGCTGGGGAACTGATTCAGTGACATCAACAGCTTGTTTCTCAAGGATTTAACTCTGTTTGTGGTGCTTGTAGGGATAAGGAATAAAGCCTCTGGATAAATGTTTCGTGAACACATAAATAGCTAATGTAAAAGGAATTTAAATGTGTTATCCAGAAACAATACTTCACTGTTACTGACTCTGAGGTAGTTAAGCAAAAGGGCAAGAAGGCCACTCCATAGTTACAAATAGTGCAATCAATGATGCGCCTCTTTGCACAGAAGATACTACATGTGTTTGTACTGGCCAAGCACAAACATCCATCTCTTAACTTCCTGTGCCGTGAGGTGCATCTTCTGCATCTTCCAATGGGGACCTTAAGCATCTTCAGTGGAGAAGAGGCCCTTTTTGATCTTTACTAAATTTTACCTTATATGGCAGGATTTATTGAAATTTGAACTATGCGGTGGGGTCAGAACCCCTTTGCACTTAGAAAGGACAGTCAGTGCTCTAAAGTGCTGATAAATAAAAGGATACATGGACAAAAGGGGCCACAGAGTTAACAGTCCAGCTAAGTGATGCTAGTCAAGTCAATTAGTTTAAGGATTCTGAGATCACAGCTAGAAATGGATACCCCAAATTGAGGTTTTTCTCCCTGTAATAAGACCATTCGTTCTTTGTGGCCATAACCAAGAAGAGAACAGAACTTGTACCCAGTGTGTAATAACTGCTTTTGCACCTTGGCGAGTCTGAAGTAAAAACGACACAGAGAAAGAACTGGTCGGATGTTTCATCTGCCAGGTCACTTAAAATGTACATCTTTTCAGAAGATTCAGATCATTAAGGGGGGTAATGGTAAAAATTCTACAGATAAAGCAACTTTTCTCAGGAATGCATTTATCTTGAAATAGGGAAGCTGCAGAATTGGAGGAATTGTATCATTCACAAAGATCTTGTTGAACTCGGTGCCTGGAAGCATTCAGGGATTACACGAGTGACCTCTTTTGATTTCACCAGAGGATGAAGTGGCTGCCTAGTGGGTCACCTTTGTATAGAAGTTGTCCTAATTAACAGGCGTCACAACGGGAGCGGCTGGAACTACTGCTAAATGTATTGCATTCGAGTGGAACTTCTTTGTCAATGGCAGCATTTGCATTTAAATGTGGAAGTCAGACACGCTGAAGTGCAGCAGAGGTTCCAAAGTGCCAGGAGCATTAATCACTGAAAAGAGAGAACTGCAATGCCTACGCAATTCTACAGCCACGTCTGGAATATTCACCTGTAAGAGATAGGCCATCTGGAGCTGTAATCCACACATCCTCACAACACAGCTGGGTTCCTTGCCTTCTTACTCAAGCCACAGCTAAGCTACCCTTCTTGATTCTGGTAGTTGTTAAATGTCGGGAGGCCAAGTTCAGACAGAAAATCTTCGACATCCCAAAGCTTTCATGAAGCTAATTTGTTCAGTGCCACAGAGGGTTTAAGCACAGGCAATCATCCTCCACTGTCACCATCGATATAATTGGAGGTGTTTTGATGAAAGAAGTGATTTCTGCTTATTTTCATTCCCGCTTTGTTGAAAGAATGTAATTATTTTAATACCAGTTACAAACTGTAGAGAAAAAACAAACCAGCAAAAAAACCTTCAAAATAATTTTAAAGTTAGTCAGTGCTGAAAGATAGCGTGGATTATCCTGTGTTGTCATTTTTTGGTAGCCAGTGAATATAAGTTGAATTCTTATAGCCAAGGTGCAATATTTCATGAACTAGCAACATACCAAGAAATGCATTTGTGGACTGGTTTGTATGCGTTTGTAAAGGCATTTCTGAAGAGAGCGGGATCTGTGTTTTCAGATCCTATATAGCAAAGTACACAAGAATTCTTGTTTATCTTAATGATTTGGAGTGAGAGTCTATCAAGTTCTGGGAGGGCACAGCTTGAAGTGGTGACAAACTTGACGTCCCAGTTAGGGAATGGGTTGCAGCATGGCTAGAAGGCAAACTTTTCCCAGTAAGGTGACTTAAGAAAACCAATCTAGATTATTTTTAAAAAATAAAGAAGCTAGTGCTGGTAAATAATCAAACAGTGACCATTGAAACTGTGTCTACCAGAGCATTTCCAAGTTTAGTATCGGACCTGGAGGTCTGGAGAAGCACTGTTGTCTTCTGGTGTTAACCACGTGGAGATCACTTGCCTTCAAGCTGTCAGAAGAGGGTCAGCATCAAAGTATTCCAGCACCGGTGTCGCACACACTATACTGCCTCTGTGCATGCTTAAACCCTTTGACTTCTCCCTCAGGGGTGGATGATGTGTAATCTAATTGCGTACTTGGAGATGAAAGGCCAACCAGTGATTTATTTAACAGTGTAGATGGTACAATGAACCCAACTGGTTTTGGCTCAGATGTAACTCCACATCACACAAATGTAAAAGTTACTCTAAGGTGATTGTGGCAGCTTTTCTAAGTAGATTAGGGATAAACTTGACAAGCATTCTCTAGTTTGTGCTCCAGAATGCTAAATGACAAAGCCAGGAATATTTCCACCTAAACAGATCAAACTGTTTTTGAGCTCTACTGGGGAGGGAGGGTGAAGGGAAGAGAACTGAAATGGCCCCTGTCCATTTTCCCATGCCTTTGACACTAAGTCCACCTTCTCCAACAGTTTTAAAGACTCTTTCTCTAATTGTTTGTAGTACTTCAGATAAATCTTATCTTTGAAGAGCATCAACTCTGAGCTCTGTTCTGGATGTAGGAGAAGTACATTCAATGCTAAACCAGCATCTGCCCTCCGGACACTGCAGGTGGATGCAGTAGAAGGCTTGGATGGAAATTACAGTGTTCACTTGGACGCCAAAGTGAAAACCCAGGCCAGAAACAATAGCATTCCAATCTGACCCCAGAGGAAATCAGATAGCATCAGCTTTCATGTGTTCAGTGGGGCTTCGTGGAAATAACCGTTCTAGAAAGGAATGGAAAAGCCTGATTGTTCGCAGAAGTAATTTAGCACATCTTGGGCTGCGTTGGCTTGTCCTGCAGATTAAAAGAAATTTCTGCAGCTTCAGTGACAAGTCACTCCAGCAGATTGCTTTAACACTGAGTCGGGAATGGATGAGGCTACAAGACACATTGTCCTCTCTTGAGGGAGGGGGTTAATTTCCAGCCTCTGAGGCCCAGTATATCTCAAAACTCCAGATGGCCCCTCTTTATCTCAGGCAACTTCGGTTTCTCTGCTTTGCTCAAAGTCTATTTTAAGTCATTCTATCTTTGAGGAAAAATTTCCTCTGGAGTTTCACAGAGCTTAGACCCAGTGAAGTTCCATTAGAACAACTCTACCTGTTGCACGAGTGGATTCCGTAGGATTTTAAAATCTTGTCATTTATTAAGAGAGTGCAAGATGCAAAGAGGTGTCACGCATATTACCAGAGCTGTAACTGGCTGGAGAAAATGCTAGAATAATGGCTAAAAGAAAGCAAAGCTGTTCTATAAAGAGAGGCACTCACTATTAGCCATACTCTTCAGGCCATTGGAGTTTAATTACATTTCATTTTACTGGCAAACATTTTGAAGAAGTAAATTTCAGGACTTCTTTTATGTTTTTTTTTCAAAATCCCTAGAACTCAATTAACAGGCGTTGTCAAGACTTGGCCTTCAAAGTCCTGGACAGAGCAGTTTGGAAATGTAAATAAAGGAGCCCACCGGAAGCTATTGAAAGCTGCAGTTTCCACCTGAACTTTAACTCAACCAGTTTAGCAGGTGTTAGGGTGTAATTTGCATTACTTTGACTATGCTTGTATTGAACTGAATAAGTCTAAGAGTGCACTTTTGAATCCCATCTCAGAACATGAAAACACAATGTCATACATCAGTTTTCTGCAGTTCAGAAGGGAATTTTGGAAAAAAAAAAAAACCAAACCAAAAAAACTCAACAAACTTAGGTCTCCTGTGAATTCAGGGCCGCAAAAATTATTTATTTGTCATTGCAGGTAAGAAAGGCAAAGCAAGGCCCTGACACTGGGGAAACTGTGCTACTGGCTTTTCCTCCTCTCGAAGCCATGGGACTGGAGCATGCTCATGAAGGAAGGGAGCTGGACTTCCTGACCGAATCGGCAAAAAACGGCAAAGGAGGTATTTCTAAACCTATAATTTAATTCCTACTTGTTTTCACAAAGGCTTTAAAAGAAACGCAAAGCTCTTTCAGCAATTGGCTCTCGGATGTCGGGCACAGAACTGCGGGAGGTGCAGGTGATGAAGCTCCTGTACCAGGTGGGTGGAAATGGGGTGAATGAGTGCTGAGGAACAGAAGGGACAGGACATGAGTTTGGGCTGCTACATGTCAGGCTAAAATTCTTAATTCTACCTTTCTTTCTTTCTTTGTTTTTTTTAATTTTATTTTTACTATTTCCATTTAGAAGTCAGTATCTTGAGTAGATCCATACTGGAAAGGGAAGTAGGATCGATAACCTGTTAGGCTTCTTGTCTTTCTTCGATTTCTCAGTGTTTTTTCTTCGCTTATTTAAAACATTTCTGCTTATCATGAAGGGCTATCATCCGTCAGTGCACTCTACTGAACTGCCAGACACTAATCTCAAGTCTGGATCACACTGACTCATGAAGAGAGATAAAATTATCGCCTTTGAATCACTTGGCTGAGCAGTGACCTAGTGGAACAGGAATACAAGTGTAAAAGGGTGCTGAAGTCTGGTTGGTGGGAAGTTAAGTTAAATTGAACATGCAAATCTAGCCCCAGCATTGGGCAGTTGTTCTTGGGGGTGTGTTCAGGCTGAGCAAAGCACCTGGAAGCTTGTTATCAAAAATGTGTCTGTGCTTTTTGATTTTGCTTCTGGTGGCCCAAGCGATGATCCCATAAACTGTACCAGTTAGCAGTGCTCTCTCTGCCATCCTGTACCTGGAGATCCGTGCTCTGAAGCTCTCCTCCTTTTGTCTTCAAGTGAGAGCTCTGCCAGGGCTACCGAAATACTTTCACTTCACTAATTTCACCATTAGATGTCTCTGACCGATCATCCTTACTCCAGCCAGTCCTGCCTTGGTAGGAGCACTGCGTCATGCCTGCAGCTCTGGAGAACTTCGGGGAGGTCAGGTGGGGCATTGGAGAGGTGACCATGACAAAGGGAACTGCTGGTTTCCTTCCCTGCTGTGCAGGCTGGAAGCAAGGGGGAGTTCAGGAAAGCAGCAACCTTGTTTGTCCGTCCCAAGTGATACCCAAATGTTCTCCGAGGTGTGTAGCATTTGGCTCTCTGTTTAATAAATGCCAGGCAGGTCACGTTTTGCAGAGATTTGCTTTGTTACCTAGAGCTGGGAGCTAACGCGGGGCCGCTTCTTCCATACTCATGTCTCTGGGGGAAACGTCACCGTGTTGTTGGGTGACAAGGTCTCTGGTTATTCTTGCTGTTTGCTCATTGAAGGCTGATGGATGCTGGTCTGGATGACTGTACATGGAGTGTTGAGAAAATGAGAAAGTCCCTTTAAACATGGAATCGTGAACATTTGCCTCCCACTGGTGAGGCTAAGGCTTGTCCTTAAGCCGTAACAGAGTCCTGTCAGGTGCCCACTCTTACTCTGGTGGCAGGTTTGGGAATCCAGCTTCACATCCCGAATTGCATTCACTGTCTTCTCACCGAGATGGGTCTGGTTTCACAGTTTATGCATAGGGTATGAATCTGCCAGCGATGAGCTGTTAGCTGTGTGGTGGCACAGGTATTGATAACAAGCCATGGGTTCCGGCTCGGTGTTCCTTTCAGTAATGATGTCGGTTATTTTCTAGGGGGCTAAAAGGGTGAGTGAAAACAGTGACAGCTTTTTATTCTATGAGCAAACACAGAGGACAAATTCAAATTCAACTTTTTAAAGGAAAAAATAAAAGGGAGGTAATATCTATTAAAAATAGTTAACATAAATGCACATCCTGAGCAAATGTTTCCTACTGGAAACGTTGCTATTTGCCTTTGTAAACAGAACTATTTTTATGTAACCCACTTCATTTTTTTTTGCTCTTTGGGTTTTCAAATATTGTTCTCACTGTTTAAATTTGTATTTATGAGATACATAGTAATGTAGAATAGCAGCAGAGAGATTCGCTGTGCAGAAGATAAAAGATTTGCTATTATTCATCTGTTAAAATAAGGTGATAAAACAGTCCTAAAGAAGGCAAATTCATTTTATTCCATATGCCTTTGTGCCATTCACCTTGGGAAAAATGAAATGGAATGCTCTTGTGGTTATAAAAATAGCAAAGAAGTAGGATTACTGGGGTAGAATTTCCACTTATGCCACTGTAATTCGAACCTGTTCTTTTCGTTTTTCATCTAATATTTCTAATGTGCAGTCCAAGTAGGCTGTAAATACTTGGAGTGGTTTATCAGTGAAGTCTTCACCAGAATGGCCACCTCATGGAATCGGGTCCTAATGAGATTATTAGGCCTGTGTTTATTTTGTGGGCTCTGAATAGCCGACATAAACTTGGACATTGTTATTTTGCTGTCAGGGCTATGTCTCGTTTTCTTTTCCAAGACTTTAAATCTAACATAGCAGAGCTCACAGAAAGCAACAGGACTCTCTCCCTGTCGTAGAAATCTTCACTATGCACTGGGGAAAAATGATGCTGACCAAGCTGTCAGCCAACTGCGCCCCTGATACTAATCAGACAGATAAAATACAACACAAAAATCAAGAAGAGATGTGGATTTTCTCTTTTTTGATGCATTTTCATGGAGCCTTGCTCTAAATGTGCTGATTTTACCAATGAGGTGAAGTCTTGTATGGATGAACAGGGTTGCGCAAGAATTGTGCATGATGATGATGATGATGATAAAGTGGAGCACAGCAGTGTTTGAAAACATCTCACACTGGCACTGCTAAGCAGTTCAGATGAGGAAGTGATGAAAGATTCTGTCTCCATGTAAAATCACAAGGGAAATATTGCAAAAGCGATGTATTATTATGCTAGTAGCAATTTTCGGTGCCATTTCTCTGTAGTATGTGTGACTTGTCTATGGAGTATTTTTAAATGCAGTTGCTCAGAATGCTCTTTAGGACTAATCGGAAAGAGGGGCAACACTCAGCGCTCTGTTATCTGACCCTGGGACACGGTGGGCTGCATGGAACAGAGTAGCGGCCATGCTGTGTGAGACCTCTGGGTCTCACTTCCATTAAAGCGTCTCTGACAGGTCAGAACTAGATACCTCAGAAAACCACACAAGAGATCCTTTGAACCTCAAAATCGTGGTTGACCAGCAAGGCTGGTGTATCAAATCAACTACCAGCTGCCTGCGGGTGTGTCCTAGGGATTGAATGTTTGGTTATCTTTTATCTTTATCCTCACGAATACAATAGTTCTTAATTCCTGAGGAAGTTTGGCCCTTGATGTTGCTGAGCGACGCTGAGTTCTACAGGCTTCTGTGTGAAGCTATAACTTTCTCCAAGAGCTAAATTTACTTTGTGCTGCTCCACTGAATTGTAGAAGAGCAAGTAAATATTGAAACTGGTTCTTTTACATTCTTCCTACCCTGTTCCTGTCTCATACACCTCCTCAAGCCAGGCACTGTGCTTTGATAAAGTGTGCTGGTAAAGAACCATCCTTCAGAATTTCCTGCGCTAATTTTTGGAGCATGCTGTTTCAGAAGAATTTCAGTTCCTACCAGCACTGTTTTGTGCTGGGCTGTAGCAGATGTGTGATGTCATCCCTACAGCCTGGCTGAGCTTTGACCAGGATGGGTCTGGGCCAGCGGGTATCTGTTTTGCAGGGCATTTCCTTGACCAGATGGTTTTGAAGGCGGTCTCACCAACAATGCAGGATAGGCACAGACTTTTCCTAACCCAGAATTCCCTTCATTATTGTATTCTGTTCAGAGCTGTGAAAGCTCTCTTTGAACTTGAGCTTTTTTCTCAGCAGGGCTGAGTTGTTGGAGAATCAAATTCACATCCACAAAAAGCCATAGCTGACTTCTGTTCCTATTTCTCCAGGATCTGTTCCACTTACCTCAGCCTTGGCTATACACAGAGCAAAGTTAAAGGAGGTCCCTACTATAGTGTGATTGTCAAGTAATTTTTTCAAGATGGGATTACATCTCTTTCCACGTGGGAGTTAATGCTCGTGCTGATGTAAGGTCACATCCTCCAGTGAGTTTTCTATGGCTGTAAAATGAGCACCCTGTTCTCAAAGGGATGCTGTTTTTACCACTTGTTCATTGGGTTTGTATCTTTTTGTGTTATTGTTTCCTTTAAGAATGAACTTGGGAACAATTACTGCCTTTTAGCGTGGAGTTTCCTAGTAGCCTTTTATGTTAAAAAAAGCAGCATTTAGTTTAATTGTTGTGCAACTAATAGGCGGGAAAAGGCGATACAGTAAGAGATAACGTGTTCCTATTTATAAAATCTTTCGACAAGCTTGAGTGAGTTCTCTAATTAACCACAGGAAGACTATATGGCTGCTGAATAAAGTAGCAGAAAAAATAAAAGCTGTAGTCGATTAGCATGCCTGAAACCAGGTAATAGATTGTTGGTCTTGCAAAAAGTGTTCACATTTGATGACTAGTCAGGAGAACCTCAAAGGAAGGTCTGATTCGTTTTTCCTGTGCGAACCTACCATCAGGTTGAGTTACACTGTGATTTACAGTGATATAAGAGGAAATCAGGTCTCCCTTTTTGCAGACTCAAGACATTAAGTCTATTTTAGCTCTGTTAAATTTGCTCTATTTAATGATATTTTAAGTCCGTTTTGGAAGTACAAAAAACGCAGGGACTCACTCTTTAATGAAGGCAGTGTGAGAGCTTTTGGAAAGTGAATTACTACACTGTGTGTGCTGCGTTAGCAGACCATGTGAAAAGCACCCCCATTCCCATCCGTGTATAGAGACTTGCTGAACCACATTTACTGACCCCTTCCCTAATGCTGTGTACGAGACATTAGAGATACGGCAATTTCCTGAATGGCTTCTTGTCCCCTGGAAAAGAATTAGAACTTGAAACCCATTGAGAAGCTGATTTGTAGCGCAGTTCCTGAGCATCCGTACATTGCAGCAATACTGCACACAGTTGTGGTAGTTACTGCATCAAGTGTTCGTGGAAAGCTGCCAAAATTAATGCTCAGCTTCTCGGAAGAGCTACCGAATGGCTGCTACAGGCAAATGTCTCTAAGATACTGCCTTCTCTGGGGGCCTTTGGGTGCAGAAAACAACATTTACTAGGCAAATCCTCTGCAAGGAAGCCCCAGTTTCCAGTAGAGGCATGAAGATATTGAAAGAGAGGACGTTCTGTCTGGATTGCCTACCTGTGTTTGGAGAGCAGTCAGAGCCATACACCAGAGAAATATTCCTGATTTGGGACCAAGCCCTGGAAATGCCACAGAGTAGACGATACTAAAATCGCTTTGTGAAGCTGAGGCTTTTAGTATGTAGATGAGATTTTCTCATCACAGTGTGTCTCTTCCATCCGTATGCTTGATTTCAACAGAAGGGGAGAAAGAAGGGAACCCCAGGAACATGCTGTAGCTCGAGGTGGCATGTGTGTCATCATAGCCTGTGCTCTGCCTCTTCCATGATCAGAAAGGTAGCCTCCAGTTTTAAGATCTGCTGTGAAGTGTCTTTGAGGCAGCATGCCTAAGAAATTGTGAGTGTCTCTGTGTGGTAACAGGGAGAATGGAGCGCACCGAGCTGGACTGCTGACGAAGTGCTGTCAGGGCTACGGACCAGTGGGAGTGGGAAAGTGTCTGGATTATTACCAGCTTTACAGGTACTCCTCAGATACTGGAGCACTCAGAGTTGCTTCTGAGAGAGTTATTTCTTCATGATCAGTATGTACAGAGGAGGAAATCTTAGTTCTCATTTCACAAGGAATGTTTTTGAAATTGGTTGTTACAGGAGAACACGGGGCCGTGTCATCTCCAGCTGCTGCTGCATTTAGTATCCAGCATTTTGTAGTACCAGAGGTTTCAGTGAGGATGAAAATGGAATAAGCAACTTTGGGGAAAGTTTCTCTCATGTATTCTGACTTTGAATCCCAAGGGGTTTCTATTTCTCCTCTAATATTGTATTTCTTGACCCCTTCTAAATGTGGATGTTCTAATTATCCACACAAAGGTTCAGTTCTCTTTTGGCTCTTTCTGAATTCCTGTAGGTCACCAGCTCTGGCTCATAATTTCACTGCTGAGTCACTGCTGAATATGCACAAATGTGGATAGTTAGGACAGCCTGACCCTTAGCTTCCAGCCCAGCGAGATGCCATTCACTCTTTTAAGAGACTGCTTCAAAGAAACCCTTTCTCTTGGATATCCCGGGCAAGTTTGTCATGATTTGAAATTATAAGTGTATTTATTTAAAAAGGGTTTGGTGAGGCAGTGGATTTACAGTCCACAGAACAGACTTGCTCAGCAGGAGCAGCTCTTCCTGCCCATTTTCCTTTGCCCAGGGGAGCTCCTGTAAGGTGGCGGGTACAGCTATGGCCGAGTCCTTCCATGGGATCCGGGAAAAGGAGGGGTTGGCTTGGAATTACTCCTCAGACATGATCAGACTGTTCTGCTATGCTGTCTAGTAGAAGGATCAATCTGTATTAGCATTAATGATATTATTAGTGATGGGACAGTAAGATGCTTATAATGTTGCCTATATCATATAGGGCTGTAGACAGAGGATGTAAACCTTTCTGAACGGCCAGTCACGCTGTTCCATCATTCGTAGCTTCCGCCAGAAGCTTCTCACGTAATGTCAAAACATTTAAAACATGGATGAAGAGATGCTCTTGGTTATGTAGGGACACAGAAGTTTTTTTGGACAGGTTTGGATCCTGTGCCCTGGTCAAAGGACTGTCTGACCTCAGACTGTTTAATTTCTTTCTTTTGTTTATGACAACCAGTTCCCAAAGGCAAAGCCATTGTTTGTGTTGGTTTACTGTATAGTTCTCAGAGCTGCTAACCAAGCTGATGTACCAGAAGTAGCTGTATATATTTAGTATATTGCTCCAAGGTTTCAGTCAAATGCATTCACTTTCTGAGCAGCAATTGCAAGTGTTTCTAACCTCCGATCTTGCAGGTTATAGAAGTATGTGGAACGAAGGTGACAGTGAATCAGGGACTGCCCTTCAAGAGTCGTTTCAACAAAGTCTTTGAAAACAATGCAGTTTTCCAGTGCTTTTCAGAATAAAGCACTCTTCTCTCCAAAATTCCTTATAGAGAACCAGAGAATCTGCCCTGCTCTGGAGTACAGCTTCCTCAGAGTGCAGTGTGGCTGGAATGACTGCATGGAGAGCAGCTGAGGAGAATGGTTTAACGGGAAATGCAGGAGAGAAGGCAAGATAATCCCTAAAGATTTAATCCTGCAAGGGGCAAAAGGAAGTTCTTTGAAGTCACTCAAGGTCTGCTTGCTCATTCGTAGATCTCCAGGGCCAGGAGGGACCATCCGATCATCCAGCCTGACTTAGGGTGTTACAGGGCCTGGAGTATGCAGGCGCAGTGATTTGCCGTAGGGAGTTCTGTGCACAAGCTGGGCTTTGGGCAAGAAATGGCCAGGGCCCAGGATGACTTACGGTATTTGCATATGGCGTGTGCAAAGCGATGGCCCAAGGCAAGTCCTGCCACTGCTGTTCCTCAGCAGAAGCTTGATGGTGTGAAGCTCAATACCCATCTTCCCTTCTTAGTCCCAGCCAGTGACCATGAAGCCTGCTGAGGACACATGGCCTTTCTCCATAGTGAATCATGGTAAAAACAAATGCCATCTGGGTGTTGATGGATGGGGGGCGCTTTTTAATGCCCTGGCACATTGTGATGGCAATGTGGCTGTTTGAAATTTAGCAGCGACCTCATTTTACTCCACCTTTTATGAGCTTATAACCTCAACAAATCTGTAGGGGCCATTTACTGTCTGAAAGAGATAAAATTACCCTTCACAGACTTACAATTTCAAAAAAGTGCTTTTTGGGTCCTCTTTGCTACCTTTTTATAGCTCATAAAGAATGATTTGGTTTTCCTCCTTTGTTGTCTATGAACCTGCCAGCTAATAAAATTTCAGGAAAATCTAATTCTATTGAAAAGTTCAATTCAATTTTTTTTTAATAGGAATTTTATTTGAACACCCTTGTTTTAACATAGCTGCCGGCATCATGAGCAGTTGGAGGGTTTGCTGGAGAACACATTTCATTTCTCATTCAAAAGCTGTGCTGGATTTTAATAATTTCCAAGGGCAGGAGTTGCTACTAAAATGACATCCCGCTGTTGCCTGCACAGAAGCCTCTAGGCACCCTTACAAAAACATTGCCAGCAATCCGATTGCAAGCAAGGACACTGTGCTTTTGAGTCCCTGTGCTGTGGAAGCGAAGGAAGATAATGGAATACCTTTACACCCATTCTTGATCAGTGTACGCCAGCCTCCTGCACTGATGAATAAAAGGTATTTTTCCATTGCACTAAGACCCTTATAAAAACCAGGAATCCCCCAGTACTGACTCATGTCAACATCACTGTGGATTTGGGTGTGCTGGGAAAGGCCAGAGTGCATGGTGTGCTTCATGCTGGGGTGGCCTCTGTGCTCAGCCCTGAACTGCTGGCTCCCGAGTCTCAGTTTTGTCTGAATCGAGGGACAGAGCAAAAAGGTGGGTTACACTGGCTTTGCCTTCCCTTTCCCCAATCTACCTGTGATCTGGAGCTGATTGAGTGCGTTTTGGCAACATTTTTCAGGGTATGCTCAGCTGAACGCTTCAGAAGAATATTTGTGGGTTGGTATTTGTGTGCTGTGGGTGGTACCCCCAGGCACTTGGCACAGGACAGGAGATCAGAAATGATGATCCTTAACTTACCAAAATACTGCAATTTTTCCCTCAAGTTCCTCCTATTTCCAAATGCTTAAAAGAAATTAATAGTTTTAAGACACTTGGCACCTTCAGAAGATATATTGTCCCATCTGTAGACTAATTAGGGGTTTGTTCACTCTTTTACAGTCTTTTACAGTCTTACCTGTGGTTTCCTCTACACATCGCCTTGACTTTCAGGAGTGGTATGACTGGCTGGTTGCTCACTGCTTTGATAGCAAACTTTGCCTTTTGCATAAAACTTTTGGTTGTTACAGTTGTGTGATAACAGAATTTGCCTTGTCCAGTGTCTGGTGGAAAAATCAACATATACCTTGTGCGGAAGTCACCAGTGATTTTTTTTCTTACACAGTGGGGAATTGAGATGCGCAGATTCTGCTATGGAAAGGATGTGGAGAAGGTTAATCTCTTTGGATTAAAGCACAGTCAAATGGTGCTTTCTCTAGAGTTGGGTGAAGAAAGAGTTCTTTTTACCCTCACCCTCAATAACTCAGAAACCCCCAAACCTACAGTCAATGCCCCAGAATCCCGTCTGGTTCTTGTGTTCACTCTCATGCGTAAGCTGTGTCTGAGCTGCTAGTGACTGTGTTCGCAGTCACTGTTTCCCTGGCCGGTATCATCCGCATCGTTCTGTTCAGGGACACAGCACTTCAGGCATACACTCTGACCCGGTGTCCTGCACCTTAGGCATGTGAAGTAGGAAACGGAAAGTTCTTGATTCTCTTTTTGCATCCCAACCACCCTTTTCCACCTCATAAATCATAGAAGCTTTCAACCATCACTTCTGTGTTGACTCTTGGCACGACGTCAGCGTGCTCCCACGGTTGGCTGCGTCGCTTTCTGGTTTCCTTGGCAGTTGTGCCAGATGCGCAGACATTCACTCGTGGGGCTTCCTGGAGGGAGACTGGAGGGAGCCCGAGCACTGACTCGGTTGTATCCTGGAGGATGTCACAGCATCTTAATGCAGAATCAACAATATGCTGCTCCTCATCTGTTCCTGCCAATACTTTCACATCTGGGATGAGGGAATTAAGAGCTGTCAGTGAAGCTGTGAACCCGTGGTATCTGCCAAGATCCGTGTTCTGTGCAGTGCCACAGGCTACGCTTCCTGGAATGCAGTGTCTACTGTGCTGCCTTGCAATCTTCAGCAGTGTTTAACGCCCTTTAAAGTACACCGCCCTGAAAGCTTTGCATCAGCTCCTCCTTTATGGTCGGGGTCACTCACGTGTTCACGGTGCTCTGAAAGTACATTCTTACTCTTGATGTGTCACAGATCACTGGAAGCTCCTTAAATCAAAGCTTTAAACTTTCCTGGTGTGGTATGTACTTCTGAGCCGTGTTCCCTGTGTTTGTACTACAGGGATACGGTGCAACACTGGTCAAACTTCCAACATTCTGTTTTTATGGTGTCAGAACTAGGAATAATTATTTGCTGGAGGGTAAATTTCTTCTTTGGCTTTTGCATGTTGTAGATGGGGGATGAATTTTGGCGTATCTGCTTATGGGTGTGCTGCGCTATAGTGTCCTGTAGCCTTGTGTTAGCAGATCTTTACGTGTTGTGCATAGGCAAGTGAATGAAACCCAGTTGCAAACTCTCTGTGTGTAGCAACGAGGAAGTTGTATTCGCTTGAGAATAAATCTGTAGTGTTTTGCAGAGAAGCTCAGTTTTGTTTCCCACTTTGTAAGCATTCAACAATCTTGCCTAAGAGGACAGAAGTAAAACTGAAACGGGATGAACGTCCCGCGCTACTTCATTATTGGAGCTACTATTACTAGTAAAATGTCTAAAACTGCAGTGACACATAGTTCTTCACTATGACTAACGGAAAATAACTGTAATCGGGATATTGTGGTGATGGTTTAGTGGAGTTTTGAAATATTCTCTTACACTTGGAGTTGGCACTGGTCGTGCAAAGAAGATCAGGCCGCAATAAGTGTTTATAAGTAACCAAAATCTGTTCAAATACTAAAAAGCAAGAGAATAGATCTGAGGAAAACCTGTTTGAAGGGAGGACCTTCCAGAACGGTAACATCTCCTGGATCAGAGCTGAGTGCGTTTACCCCCGTCTGAATTCACTTCTTTAGTTCCAGCTGTAAATCCAGGGAGCAATTGTCAGCATCCATGGCAGAAGGTGGCGGGAAGAAGGACACGAGATCACAGGATTCCTCAGTGCCTTAAACTCCTTACCCCCACACTGAAATGAGGTGGACAGGAGGGGAATTTTATTTCAGCATTTCTCATAGTTTACTTCTCTGCTAGTATAATTTCTCGGCTGTTTTAAATGGCGTGGTCCCAGCTATTGTGTGGCAGATTTGAGTCTGCCTTGTCAGAAAGCAGATGGTTCAGCTGAAGTGTGTACAAAGGGACTATCTTCCCCTCTAGACGTGCAGTGAAGTGTTTGAGATGAAACCTTACACATATTAAAAAAAAAAAAAGTCAGGTATTCAGTTCTCTTTATGGCTTTTCAATCTTAAAGACTTCAAGATTTTAAAGTCTTTTTCTCAAAAAATCCAGCACATATTTCTTTGCCTTCTGCAAGTCTTTTTTAAAGGACTTTTTGTCTTACAGACATCAACTAACACAACTAAACCTAAACTATCCCATCCACAGGCTCTTTCATCTAAAAAACTACAGAAGTCTCAGCAGTTTAAGAAATCCACAACCACCAACTTCTCCAGTAAATTCCTCTGGTTATTTTTGTCTTGTGAAGACAAGTGCCTCCTCATCTATCTGGAATTGATCAGACTTGGTGCTTTACTCAGTTTCTACACATTTTCTCAGCTCTGAACTGGTGATGATGGATCAAAATGGTTTTGCAAACGTATACACGGTTTTTCTGTGTGGCAAACAAAAATATTGAAATATGAAGTGTCATTATTACATTTTCAATCTTTCTGTGAGCAAATTCTGTTCACCAGTAAATGTAAATCTTGATGCTGTGTTAGACTGTCATTGACTATCTCTGCAATCCCTCTCATCCCTCATTAAAATGGAGTCCTAACAAGTGTTCTTTGCAGGCAGCTTCGTTCAGTTGTCTGGGAAATGTTTTTCTTTCAATTTCGTACTGGAAATATTTCATATGATGCTTCATGTCAGTTCTTGGGATTTAGATTTTAAAATCAAAGTACAATACTAAGGAGTTCTTCCTTTTAGGGGAGTTCTTATCCCTCTGGACTCTATCTTGTGCTTTTTTCCTCATAAGGAAATGACTATGCTGGAAAAACAACACTCTCCTTTATGGCTTTGTCATCCCATGCCCAGAATTCTGGTTTAGAGCTTTTACTTTCTATATGTAAGAATTGGTTTTGCCAACCTGATTCCCATTGTCTTCTTGCAATATCATTTTCATAATTTCATTCTGGTGTGAGTTCAGAATGACATCTTGAATTAACCAGCTGCAGAAAGGCCGGAGACTTTGCTGGAAGCCTGCTAACAGCCCGTAGTAGCCTCAGAAAGAACCATGGAGGCAGATGGGGCCGTGGATGGGCTCTGCTGTAGCTCTTTGTCCTGCTTGTCTTGCTTTGGAACTGTGGCACTGCTCAAGTGTGATTTTACCTTCTGTCTCTTCAACTTGGGGCTCTTTCAGACTAGAAGGTTTTTTGGTGGTTCATTGCTTGTGTGATAGCCCTCAGGCAGTTTAACTGCCATGCACATCAGAAGTGGCAGTGTTTTGAAAGCTCACTTTGTACGTGTTCCAGAGGCCACCTCTGCCATGGATGGACTGTCCTTGCTCTAGGTCTCTCCTAAGCTCCTAAACTTTTCTGTGCCTGTTTTTCTGGTTTTTGTGGGGTTTTTTGGTGTGAAAACAGATTATGTAATAAACATAGTTTATGTGCTTGAAATATCAGCACAGATCAGGAGAGAATCTTTTAGCTATTAGTAATAACCAAAAATATCCCTGATCCTTCCAGAGCAACAGCTACAACCTAACCCAGCCCAAAAGGAGTAAACAAGGAATGGGGAGATGATATGTTGTCATTTAGTTGCTGGTCTCTTACTTTCCCACAGTCCAACAAGAACGTTGCTCTGGTCCTGTTGATGTGCAGTCTCTTCTGACCTGCTTTTTAAGCACTTTTCAGTCTCCTTGGCGAGCACTGAGAAACTTCTGCCATCAGTTTAAGTGGAAGGCCCTGCTGCTGGAGAAGGAGGACCAACGGAAGGGAATGCTCAGCTGAGGAAATAGCTGGGAGTCGATTCTGGTTTTCCCTTTAGCTGACACCCTCTCTTCTGTAGCACTGTTGCTGAGCACTTTGCATAGAAACCAAAAAAGAGTGAATTTTCTGAAGGGCAAATCATGGACTATATCTGAGACAACCAAGTGTTCTGACTCTACACTAATCCAGGTATCGGTGCAGCTCGGTCTGCTCGGTGTCAGGGGAACTTAACTAAATCCTAATTCAAGCAAAATTTATTAGTGTCACAGTACCAAGGTTCTTCTGCCTTTGCTCGGGTTTTCACAGTACCACGAGTACTTCCTCCCCTTTTCAAGTCTTTTCCCACTATATCAGATTGGAATAAGACAACATGAACAGGGTTTGCGTACTCTGTTCCATTTCTCTTTCTAGTTACGGGCTACTCAGTTAGTAGTTAGTATGTAAACCTATTAAAAATGTTGATCTTTACTGGATGGGGTTAAAATAGAAAAAAAGATGAGCATTAGTCTTACTTAAATAAAAAACTCCCTGTCACCTAAATACTAACTGTAGTCTTGGGAAATAGATTATTGTTAATTATACCACTCTTGGGATTAACAGTAGGAGGAGGGAACTACTTGGCATGATTTAGGGCAGTATTATATCACATTTTTTTGCTTAAAGAGCCGTGGATTGCTCAAGTCCGGAGAAAATTTCTGGTTGTACTTTGCGTACATCCGGAATCTAGTTTTCTGTCTTTATCAGCTGGGGATGTTCTTTCTCCCCTTGACTGAAAGGTGTGTAGGCATCAGAGCAGAGAACTGCAAACTCAGTGCTTCTCTGTGTTCCAGTGGAAGCCCCCGTAAGGAAGTTTGGTGCAGCAGGACCTGGCACCAGTAAGAAGTAGGTCCTTCACTCATGAACCAGAGAGCAGAAATGCGTCATGGCCAGCTCCAAAGCTGTCCTTAGCGTCATTGGAAGAAGAGCACGTGTTTTCTTCTCAATTCCTAGCTTCTTCTTTCAGAAGGAAATAATGGTACGAAGGAAAGGCATGAAGATGAAGTCAACTTCAGTTTTTCTTGGCAATCCGTTGACATGTCCCATTTATTATGAAATCCCAAAGGCATCTGGGATCTCGCAGATTCAAAGATTAACATCAAGCCAAAACAGCGTTGCATCAGCCGACAAAAATATAACTCAGTAATGGAGGGATGCTGAGTCAATAGGTGTCAGTGCCATGGTCTGATCCAGTTATGAGTCATCCTGACAACAGGAGGAGTTATTGGTGTAACCTCCAGTGCAGCTTGAAGTTCAGAAACAATCCATTCGATAGACAAGGAGTCTTTTGTGATGTTCAGATTTTGATCTAGCTATTTTAGTGCTTGAGGAGATAATGTTTTGGCTTCAGTTCACCATCCTCTCCTTCTTTCACGGAGTTGTGAAGTCATGTTACGCCACTATCTTGACATCGTATCTTGAGGGTGGTTTGTTGCTTCTTTCAGAAGCTTTGGGGAAAGAGGGGAAAGAAATTATGTGCATCCTGGATTTTTTAGCAGACATGGTTAAGGAAGTCCATTACCTTGATCCACTCATTCATGTTTCTCACCCCCTTCCACCTGCTCTCCTTGCCTTACCCTTGCTTGTCTTTGTAGTTCTGCTCCATGCTAAGATGGCTTGTGACATTCTAGCTTGGGGCGTAAACAGTGGAAGGCAGGATTTGAAAAATATACATGAATAAAAGGTCAAAACTCTCCCAGGAAAGAATGAAGTTCTTGGGTTTTTTTTTAAACTCGTAGTTATGAAAAGCAAATTAACCTTTGGGTTTTTGAGGAATTTGCTGTGACAATGGTCCAGCTTAAAAATAAACAACTGTTACTCCAAGTCGAGTGTCCAGAGATGCTCAGGTTTCTTCTTTTGGCCCTGAGGATCACCAAGTGTGCAGTCCTAGCTTTAAAAAGTCAGGCTAATATTGCTCGTACACAGCGGCCTGGAAGGGCAGAAGGCTCAGGTCTGCATAGGGGAGTTGCTTCACTAACCTAATCGTGAGCTAATCACTGATAGTTTGAAAGGCTGGACCTGTGTGGCATGGAGGCTTTATGCTGGTAATTTGACTGCAGAGACAGACATTAGAGTGAAACAGTGACTTCACTGTAGGATAATTCAGGTTGGAAAGGACCTCAAGAGGTCTGTAGTCAACCCTCCTGCACAGAGTGTGGTCTGAGCCTCTCTGGGCAACCTGCTCCACTTCTTGACTGTTGTGGAGAAAGAAGTTCCTCTGCATGTCCATATCTGCACCTCTTGTTCCAATTTGTCTCTCATTTCTCTTCCTCCTGCTGTGTGCCACTCTGTAGAGTCTGTCTCCTCCTTGACAGCCCCATCACAGGCATGTGGGAGCTGCTGTTAGGTCCCCCTGAAGCTTTCATTTCTGCTGGCTGGACAAGCCCAGTTCCCTCAGCCTCTGCTCACACAAGCAAGCATCCAAGTCCTGACTGTCTTGGTGCCCCTCTGCTGAACTCAGTCCAGTTATCAGAGTCTTGCGTGTGCTGGTGGGGAGTGCAGTATTCTAGACATGGCCTAATGAGTGCTAAGTAGGGAGGGATAATAGCTTCCCCTGGCTGTGCTCCCAGGATGCTGCTGGCCTTCCTTCCTGCCAAGGCACATGGCTGGCTCGTATTTGGTTTATCTCTACCGTAAAGACCACAGGGTCCTTTCAACTGAGCTGTTTCCCAGCCAGTCAGTCCCCAGGACGCATTACCTCAAGGGCTTAGTCCTTCCCGAGCGCAGGTTTTGTCCTTGTTGAATTTCGTAAGGTTCATAGTGTTGCTCTCAATATTTGACATAGGTTTCTTTTTTTCTTTTCATTTGGATGGGTCAAATCGTACTCCAAGTGAAATCACTGAACTGAGTAAACCGCTTGAGTAGCTACAGTTTGCCCTAGAAAGTGTACATGTGATGGATTTAATCCTTTAGTATCGTTACCATGGGTTTAGACAAGAGCACGCAGTAGACATATATTGCTGCCCTTTCTAGGACAGGAAGTATCACACTTTAATCACCTGCCATTAACGGAAGACAAAGGGTTGCGTTTGCCTACATTGGGTTATGTGCAATACTTCTTTTTCACAGCATGGTGTGAGTTCTCACTTACACACGGTCACTGGCTGGTGAAGGGCTGTCAGACCAAAACCACCTCTTTATCTCCTCTGCAATCAACCCACACTCTGAAGAAAAATCTCTGGACCTAAAAGGGGCACAGCTTAAGCCACAGAGGAAATATTTCTTCTTTACTGGGTATTATTTCTCCTCAGTGAAGAACAGGCTAGATGCAGTCCCGAGGGATTCTGTGTAGCTCACGCAGTCAGCCTCAGTACCGTCAGTGGCAATGCGTAGGGACAATTTGGGAGGCTCTTCTCGTTAATTCATTGCCTTGACATTTGGCATTTGATATTAGACGGCTTGTATTTTGAAATACCCTGCAGTCCTATTACTTCTTGGAAGCAACAGCCCTATCTTAAAGACCACTTAAATATGGAATCAGAATATTTAGAAGCTGTGTTACTCTGCCCTGGTGGTTTGTGCAGGTACCGAGTAGATATTCAGTGACTCTGCAGTGAGGGAAGGAACAGACAGGTCTCACTTGGACGTCACTGTGGGTGAGGAAAGATGAAATGAACCACCAGAACAGTGATTTCCTGTGTTCTGCTTCCTAAGTCCCTGCAGAAAGCAGCAGTTGAAAGAGAATAGTTTCTCCTCTCCAAGTTTTAATGAATACTAACTCGTCAGCTATGATAACAATCGCAACTCATCGTGACTGACCTCAGTACTGTTAAAAATAATGGTGATATTTACAGCCCTTGTGGGGCCTCACCTGCCCTTTATGCAGAGCAAGTTCATTTCAGCACGGTCCGAGGGGACTGTGCAGTGTGCCACGTCAAACAGGCCATCACCAGCCATCAGACGTACGCTGAGATCCTCTGGAAGTCGTGGGCTGCTGCATGGCTTTTGAGACATTATTACCCACTCCTCATGGGCCTCACTGTGCACAAAGCATAGAAAATTACCAGTGTTTTTCCACTCTTGCAAAGCCTTTGCACTTTGCAAACCCTCACAAGATAAGTCTTATTATGGGAGGAAGGCAGAAGAACCTGCCTGGAAATCAGCTGGATTCTCTTCCCAGCTTACACATTAGGATGATGTGATGTGATCACCACAAAATGTAATGTGACCACCACAAAATCTGCTCATCTTCCTCCTAAATGTTCCTCTTCCTAGTCCCTGTTTTCTTCTTGGATTTCTACCACCTCAAGTTTCAGTGCTTCAGACTGAGATTTTCTGGGTTTGCATCTCTACATGCTGCTGCTGTAAAACCAAAAATCTTTTACATCCTGTATGCCAAAAGTAAGGCTCTGGAAGCTCTGTACCCTGGCCAGGACCCAAGAGAAAAGCTTCCCTTTCTCGATTGCTAGCGTTGTACTTTTTCCCCCCAATATCCGAGTACCTCGAGCTGCACGTGATTAATAATTCACAGTTTGTGCTAAAAGCAAATCAGCATTAATTTTGTGTATTTTCTTTCCACCATTTATACATGAGTTTCCCGGTGAAGGAGTCACTGTACTGCCTGGCATGCCATGACTCACGCCTTACATAAGTTTACAGAGAAGAATGTTCTTGCTCATTATGTGGATGAAAGGAGATTGCTACATTTCAAATGACATGTATAATTTAGACACTTATTTCTAGGACTGTTTGGAACAAGGAGTGAGGAGAAACTAAAATGTTTGAAGTGACTTGAGTGCTTCATAGTTTTAATGCGACTAGCAAAATACACAGACCAGTAACTTTTAAGACTGTGCTAATGGAAGAATGACTCTGAAACTCTAACACACTTTTTTTCCCCTAATAACAGTGTTTATTTTAAGCCATGAGTAGAAACTGGTATTCATCAGTCTGGAAGAGTCTGCAAAGATAGCTGCTTTTTTCTGCCTTTAGTTACCCGCTGTGCCACCAAAATGGAAAGAGGGCAATAGTACTGCAGGGAGACTGGCCAGCTGGTGAGGGCACTGGTGTGCCTGCTGCTCTCCACTGGTGTCGGGAGATCTGCTTCCTCAGCCTTCTACAAAATAAAGCGTATGGAATATTCTGGATTTCAACAGCACAGAGTTTATTCAAGTGAGAATTCAGTATCAGTAACAGCACCGTGGCGTGTGTTGGGAAATACTCGTTGAATTGTTTTCTCGTTAGAATATCGCAGTAAGCTAAATGAAACACAGTGTCTGGAATTTTGCATCTGATCACCTCCCAGATGCTGCCATGTCCTGCAGATTCTCTGCACTGACTTACACACATGCTTTGGTGAATGTGGGTCTTATTTGCAAAGCAGAATTCCGATTCTGTCTTCCCTCCCAGTCCCATTTATTTATGCATTCATTAATTTTACATTTCACAGGACAGCAGTCTCTGTGTTTCATGGGCTGTTCTTGGCAGTTTTGTGTATTTCTCCAGCAAACCGGGCCAGTGTTTTCTGAGATCCGTGAATCTTTTAAGCAGATGTCGTGTAGGAAACCTCTGAGTACCCTCAGCATGGCAGACTCCTGTCCTAAGTTTTGAACCCCCTGTAGAAATCAATATGAGATCTATGCCTTGTAAAAATCTCTCCGAACTGCTGCATTATTTATTTATATTCTGCTTCAAGGACAACACTTTCTGAGCCAAGAGATGACACGAAGAAGCCCTGGGCTGTATAAATATAGAATCTTTTTATTTTTTTTGGTTAATAGATACAGTACAATTTTTGACTACATAAGAAAGCATCGTTTTCAGTGCATACATTCTTCAGACAGACAGGAACATGGCAGACAAACATTCCGTAGTGTTATTTTCTTTAAGTCCCAAGTCACTGGGTTTTCCCAGTTTTCATTAGCTGCTTTGACAACTCAAGGTCTAAGGAAAAATGAGTTGAGTAGTAGGGAAGTGGCGCAGGGTTACGAGGCAGGGCCCTGGAACACTGCTCAGTGCACACCACGCTAGTCTTCCTGTAACCATCATACCTGCCTGGGGTCCCAAGTGACCCAGTCCAGCACGTTTTCTTTCCTACGTTAACACAGTATGAAAACAACACACGTGTCAAACAACCAAGCCTATGTTGGGCTCAACACTTACATCCTATCCAGTGACTGACTTGGTAGGGACAAGTCCAGAAGTCCTCCCTGAATTTTACTTTCCTAAGATGGTGCTGGTGTCATTACCTCAGCAAAATTTTTTCTGTTTTTTTGTGGCATAGTTTAAAAACAAGAAAATGGATCCCAAGATTTGGCCGTTACTATTTGCAGGGTGGGACAGAAGAATTGTTGCTACCTTCTGTATTTTCCATTCACTTTATGACAAGAAAAGAATTATAGGCTGATTTCTGAGTATGATACTGATCCCGGAAGACTCCTGTGTTCAGGAAAACCCGATAATGCTTTATCTTGTTACGTAGCTATTTGCTAGTGATGTTTCCCTGCAAACATTTCCCAGTGTTGTCCAGTTGGTGCTGGTTTGAGCTAGAGACCATTGACCCAAGACCACATGCTTACAGCTGGGACGGGGCCAGATCAGATTTGTAAAGCAAGGTGGGACAGGACAAGGCAGTGCCAATGCTCAGCATGAAGGATCATGAAGAAGTTTAGTCATCAACTGTTGGCTGGCCAGTGACAGGCTTACACACTGACCAACATTCCTATACAAGAGCGTAAATACGAGAAGTGCCTGCCTGCTCTCGGTTACCCAAGCCCCCTGACTGGAGAGTAGTGTTTGTTTTGGGGGGATGTCTTAAGCAGAGCAGATTGTGCCTGCAGGCAGCCCTAAATGTCCGCATCTTCAGGGGGTGCAAATTTCAGCGGTCTTGTTTGAGACTGTTACTCAGGCTTTAGGTTTTTATCTGACCTTCCTTGATAACCTGAGTAGGTGGTTGTGGGCTCCCCATCCTGGTTATGACCCCCTTCTTGTGAGGATAACTGGGAAGGTCCTAAGAGAAACCTCATGGTTTGAGAAAGGACTAGAAAAAGGATGAGACTCACAGAAGACAACACATCTCTGTGGTGAGCTCTGAGTTCCTTTTCCGTCATCCTCTGGGGTTATAAGAGGACAAAACCAGTAGGAGTAAGCACCATTAAAGAAAGGAAAGGTACATGTTAATAGCAGATACCACTAAGCTCAGTCAGGTTAGATAAAGCAGGTGGCTGACAGTTGAGTAAGAATCCCTGAGAAGTCTGAAAAAATAATTAACATCACGTCACTTAAACAATTTGACCCCTTCTGGTCCTCTAGCCAATGCACCAGCCTGCGATTAAAACAGAGGCAAGGGAAATGACCACGAGCTGAGTGGTGACACTTCCAGGAATGAGATAAACCTGCCATATCCCTCCGGATCCCTGTTTCCTAACTGAAACTAAATAATGTGGAGAACAAGTGAGAGCCAGAGATACTCGCAGCCGAGAGGAGAACTGCTGTGAAATGGCACTAGTAGGGTACTGTAAACTGGAGCCTGGCCTGCAAGCATTAGTGAAGTGTTTAGTAACAATACTTATCTCTGTTATGTTCGGGTATCTCTTTCTCTTTTGACTAAAATGTTACAAATTCTACCCCATAAATGAATCACTATATTTGTTTCTAGCAGGTAAACTATATACATCATGTCAGAAAAGAACAATAATTAAATTAAGGGAGGAGAGAAGAGGACAAACAAAATATTAGTAAATAAAATAGAAGACATATGTTCAATAATACTTTTCAGGCAATACTTTTGCTTGTTACATTTACTATAAGGAGGAAAAAATCTTCCGCTCACAATAAACATTGGAAACACAGCTGCCCAGACACCGGTCTCTTGCCATTTCCAGAACTGCAGGCCACCTTCGCAAGTCCGGGTGGTTTCTTTGCTCTCTGAAGAAAGGGCCATCGGTTCTGCTCAAGATGGCTCTTGATTTTGCCGCTGCAGAGGACCCCTCAGTTTTCAGGGGCTGTCAGTGCAACCAGTTTTAAAGTGTGTCTCAAGCACTTGCGCTCTGTTTTCACATCATCTCTCGTGGTGCAGGAAGGCTGATCCCAGAAAGGGACCTGGCGGCCAGCGCTCCATTAGAGTGGCCACTTGGGTCCAGCTGGGAAACATACTTCGTGTTCCTCTGCTCTCAGAGAATCCTCTGCAGTTCGGCCCTGATGAAGCGCGAGGATGGTCTGCTGGCTCTCTCAGCAGCAGACAGTTCTCCCAGCCGTGTTTCCCATTCTTTTTCACAACAGAGCATACCTGCAGGATTTTTTCCCTGCATGTACTTACTTTAAAATAAGTTTATCAGCAAAGGTTTTTAAACGTTGCTGTTTTCTTACCCTACAGAACAAGGCACAGTAACAAACCATCTCACACTAATGCCATTAACAGTCGAGCCAGACAAACTGTCTGCCCCTTTTTCTTCTTTTTGCCACATGAATA
Organism: Bucorvus abyssinicus; assembly: GCA_009769605.1. Taxonomy (NCBI): domain Eukaryota; kingdom Metazoa; phylum Chordata; class Aves; order Bucerotiformes; family Bucorvidae; genus Bucorvus; species Bucorvus abyssinicus. The sequence continues at coordinate 1,722,331 of CM020039.1, read as the reverse complement.
AATTATTTCCAAAAGGAGTGATTGGTTATTTGATCAGAGCTACAGATAACTGATGTACTGTTTGATGAAAACCTCATCCAACGAGGTTTCTGGGGCTCATCACATGAATTCTTTCCCAGTAGTTTCTTCTGTTATGTGACCAGCTCTATTTAACACATAGGTACTAAAATACAAAGAAGTGCAAAACAGACCATAAAGCAACTACAGACCACGGCTACCTAGCAGGTCCCCTGTGAGCGAGGAGCTCGTGAGTTACTGCAGGTGATTTCCTTAATACATCGACTCTGAAGCCAAGGGGAACGAGAAGAGCAGTTCCCGAGAGCCCGTACTTCAGATGCTGCAGATTCACAGTTACCACGGGATGGGGTTGGGAGATTTGTCTCCCCCTTTGATAATACCTGAGGCTTGTTTGTGTTTGCTTCCATGTAACCAGCTGGAACCGCTCACCCAGAACTGTTTCCTCCACTGCTGCCAGGGTGTTCAGGCTGCCTTCGCCAAGGTAATACAGTTGTTTTGCAAGTGCTGGATTTTTTTTCCTTTAGTTTGTAATCATGAAGAAAAATTCTTTTTCTCTGAAGAAGTCAAATCAGCATCAAGTCTAAGAAGAACAGGAAAGGGTTGCGCAGACCTTGGAAGGTCCTCTGCAGATCTAGGCTTATAACTTAGAAGGTTATAGTCTTGACTGCCAGTGACCATCGGTCTCATCCTTGCTTTTTTGACTTGCCTAGAAACTTGTTCCCTTCCTAGATCTCTAAAGTCAGCTCTGATAGTTACATAGCTCATTAAATGACCTGGATTCTTTGCTCATTTCTGAAGTTGCTGTGAGTATGGCGGGGTATGCAGGGGACCTGGCTGTACGTCCTGGCAGACCAACAGCCCCTGCCAGGCACAGCGTTTGGGTGGGGGGAGACACACTGGGAATGTCTCAAACGTGAGAATTTGTGATCCGTTCAGTCCTGCGTGATCGGGCTGCAGTGCCCTGAACCCATGAAGGGTTTAGATGCAGAGGGCATTGCAAATCATACCAGTATTTACCTTGGCAAGACAGTCAGAGACAAATATGTGTCACATATGCTTACGGTTTAGCCTGGGCTGGTATTCCCAGGGTCAAAGTGCTGGGCAGCAGCCGCAGAATCCAGAGGAAACGCTTTTTTTATTTTTTTAGTAAATAGCTTGTGTGCAGGAAGGAAACATAAGAATGCTGCTATCCCGTGGGTGCCTCAAGAGTGTTTGTGCGTTTAGGTGTAACACTCGTGTGGTTAATGAGTATTTGATGCACAGTCACACAAATGTGTGTCAGTGCGCTGGGAAGTTCTGTCTGGTGAAGCTTAAGAAGGTTCTTACTTAAGGCAGTGACTTTGCCTTGCAATTATTACAGATGCATCTCCATCCAGGTTCCCTATTGCATGATTGGTAAATACATTTGCTGTTTGAGCAAGGAGAAAACACAGGGAAACAGATTTAACCACATCGTGTTTGGCCCTGATGGCCCAAAAGACCAGCCTGCCTCTTCATACAGGAGCGCTACCTGCTTCCCCGGCGCTTTGTCATTTCTAGGAGTGTATCCTACCCCGAGCAATCCCTGCAGGGTGTGAGCAGGACCAGGAGAATGAATCCTGTTTTCACAACTAGCTTGACTCTTCTGGAGTAAAACATGCATGAAGGAACTTATAAATCTGCAAACGCCAGCACACAGTCCCAGCTAGGGGAGGGAGAAGTGGAAGCAATTCTGGGTTACAGCTCCTACTTACGGTTCTGATAGACAGAATTTAAATTTAGGGCATAGGCTGCAATAGGCCTTTAAAGATAGCAAAGAAGATGCTCTTAAAATGTTTCTATTCACATCAGAGATGTGCCGGAAGAAACATAGGAACCATGAATTTCCCTTCTGTTTTTCCCAGCTTCTTTATCCAGGCCTGGAGGGCTGTCAGGATCGGGTGTGGTTGAGAGGTGCAGGATGTCCTGTGTCGGGTTGGGCCGGTTACACTGGAGGGGCTGAGTAGTGAATGACGGAGTTGTAATCTGGAGGGGGGCTGTGGCATTCCAGATTGGGATCCATTGGGAGGAGAACAGAGTCTTCCAGCGTGAAGTCCATGGTGTCCTCTTCTACCTGGGCTGCTGGCTGGTATTTGACAGCCTCACGGTCATGATCAGATAATATGGATTCTTTGCTCTTGCTAACAGCTCTCCGCCTGTTGAGAACAAACAGGGTAATATATTGACCCTGTCTCCCTAAGGTTTTGTCTTGATGTGTGATTAATGGTCAAAATTGTTAAAAAACCCAAAAAACAACAACAACAAAAACCATTTCAGTTTACCTTTGCAGCAGACATTGACATTTCATAGGCTGGGTAAGGGAACTGAATTAGGTATTTCAAATAACTCAGTGCTTTAAAAGTAGATTTAAGAGTAAATCCAGGAGTCCTGTCTTTTTAGCTTCCCACATTTCAGTGCACTACATACATCTTAGTTATAAATGCACTCGTCCTCTACATACAGTAATATTCCCTCTCATTGTTCTGACACAGGTCAGTAAATATTGGACTTTTCTGAAAGCAGAACTGAAGGCTACGACTTCTCTTTAAGTATAATAAAGGATGAAATAACGTATAATCTATGACAGACTCTAAAGTGATACAGAAAGCAAGAGTCTGTGTTGAAGACAGGCTCGCTGTGTCAGGCAAAATCTCTCTTGTATTTTCTAGCCCTTTAAGATTCCCGAGTGATCCACTGGTGAAGGGCAGCGCTTTCCAGCGTGACAACCGCTGGCCCGTAACCGATGCTATTAAAGAGAGCCAGCTTTCATTTGCTGCTGTCTTTCCCTATTACAGGTGATGAAGGCAGTGGGAGAGAAGCAGCTTACATCACATGGAGCAACCTCTGCATTAAAAGTAGGAGAACCCTGGAGAGGATTTGTATCACAAGGTGACCTTGAGGAACAGCAGGTCTAGTGGAGGAAAAAAAAGGTACTTGCAGTCATAGGCTGCCTTAAAAAAAGTTCTGTTAAGCCTGGTTCCTTCCATCTGAGGAATTCACTGGAAGAGGTCTGGGTTATTTAGGGTTGGTTTTCAAAAGGATCCCAATGTGAGAATGGCTTTTGAGCATCTCTGTTTTGCTAAGACCCTTTAACAAGCCTCACTCACAGACTGATCATGGCATTGCTCCTGTCTTGGTTCAGAATGACTTAGGAATGTGCCTGGGAGAATTTAAAATGAGGCAGCAGTCAAGCGCTTTGGGTGTGTATTTCATGTGTGTTTAAAATAGCATAAAACTACACTCTAATGACCCCAGATCAAATCTGAAGAATCAACAGTTCATCAAAGAACTGTATAATTCATGACACTTGTTTTATTTGTGCAGCTGCAAAGCTTACAGTCTCCAGCAGCTGATCATGTGCACAACCTCATCGAAGAACCCATCAGGCTGCATCTGTCAGTTATCTATCCCTGTAGATCTCTTCTTGTGGGGGTGCGGGGTGGGCGATGCTCTGTGGATCTCAGTCCATGAAGTCAGTCATTCTGAGCCAGGAGCTGACATCTTTGGCCAAATTCAGGCATAGCAAACAGTGGCAACTCTAATCAGATGCAGTGGGAGCTTGGCTGCTTTGTAGCTGCCTGATTTTAGTGTACTGTGGTGGCTTTCCACAGTGTGTTTGCATCTCCAGCTTTGTCTCCAGGAAGTGAACCCAGGACCCCTGAGCTGCAAGATCCAGCACAACAGGTCTTGCCTGTCTAGAATAGACTTGGGTTCTGTGACTTCTGAAATGCAAAGGCAGAGATTCTAGATTAGAGCTGATGTGACTGTGCTTCTAGAGCTGTGCAAGGCATCGAAACCAAACCTTGAGTGGCAAAGCAGAAGTTCTAAAGTAAAGAGTAACCCTGAGAACTTCCACGAAAATGTAGCACACTTTGCTTTCACAGTCGAAGTTTTTCCTCTTTGTCCAGAGAAAAACACGAGTGGAAACTTCTTCTGTATGCTGCCCATTTAGCAGCTGCCCCTTTCTATACACTGGCGCTTTCTCTGGAGAAAAATTCTCCCCTGGCGTGAGCAATGGAACCACCACTTTGCTTCACTGTTTATTTATGTATTTTTCTTTTTGTTGCTCAGTTCTGTTGACTCATGTCAGACAATTCCTTGGATGCTCTGGCTTCTAATTTGCCAGGTATTAAGGTTGTCAGTGGAGATAGAGAGAAGCTTGAAAGTATCTGTTTACCTTGGCCTCCAGCCTGCATATCTCAAAGTGCTGGAGACCAAGAAATGTTATTAGGGTTCAGTTCGGCCACACAACGGGAGATTTTCAGACCCGTGTAGGCTCCCAGCAAGTGTTCCTGTTCCTGTAGGTCAGGAGACTGGATATCTGGGAATGACTCTGCCTGTTGCTGAAATCAGGCTGGTGTTTGAAGAACTCTTCAATGGTGACCTCTAATATTTACTCCAAAGACAGAAAGCTGATGAGTTAGGTCAGAAGGAAGTTTTGTCATTAGCTATCTTGTGGCAGACCAAAATGTAATTAACCTTCAAAACTATTCCTTTCATCTACATGCGTTTTCTAAATTAAAGCTGTGCAAGGTCTTTGCATTTTCTCCTCTAATGCTCTGTAATACTGAGACACCAATCTACTCCCTCTGTGCTCCGCAACAGAGAAACCTGTATATGCTCAGGCTGTGTGTTGGAAAACAAGACTGCAGCATCCCTTGACTGTCTCTCCTTGAACTCTTGTTTGCTAGCTAGAAACTGCCACACTGAACCAGACACCAGTCTTGCCTCCGGCAGTGGTCAGTACTTGATGCTTCAGAGGAAAACAGAAAACCCCTTTATGCTCTAAGCTGATTGTACTGCCCTGTATGAGAGAGAAAAATTCTCCCTGAGCCCTGCCGATAAACATTTTCTGACTGAAGGCAGTAGAATTGATTAATCACACAGTTATGGAGCTACAGAAGCTAATAACGATTCTGTAATTAAATAATGTCATTAAAAGCTAGCCATTGCGTGGTTCAGTGCTTCTCTGGGGCTGGCACTACACTGGCCCAAAAGGTATTTCCTTACTGCTTTTGCCTCTGCCTGGCTTCTGAGTGCTGCAGCTGCAGGAGGTGATAAGAGCTGTTCCGTACTGATAAACCTGCTCGGAGCTGTGCATGTCTCAGTCCAGTCCCACTCGGCTGATAGGATTCTCACAGTGGCACACTACTGGGGATAAGGTGTGTGAACACCATGACATTCAGCTGCAGCATGTTTGCTCTCTGACTCAAGCTGGTCCTGTTTTACAAGATGACCACCCTGAAACCTTGTTTGTCCTCACAAGAATGTGTGCCACCGTCTGGGGCAGGGCAAGGGGAAGGGTGACGACCCAAACGCTGCCATTTCCTGACCTCAAACAGATCTTGTAACCGCAAAGGACCCTCTTTCATAATGTGCATGTTTCTGTGGAGTGCTGGTTGGGGAAATGTTTGGCAGAAGGTGGTGAGCTGACTTCAGCCTTGTTTGAGAGGCTGAGACTGGAGTTAGCCACGACTCAGCACAGGACTCCTCTCTTTCAGAAGGATGGTTCCCAAGCTAGGGTGGTTTATGGGGGCCAGTACAAAAGTGATGAAAGCGCTGGAGGAACTAGCACTAGAAGATTAGAAGAATGCAAATGGATAGCAGCAAATCACCCAAGAGTGACATTCACAATTACCAGCAAATCCTGCTGCACTTCAGGCTGTATTCTGTAGTGTCCCTGAGTCTGGTGGCAATCAGGTCTCTTAGACATAAAACCAAATGGGCTGAAGGAACCTACTGATGTGGACCCAGAGCTGATAACTGAAAGCCTGCCAGATCTGTAGCAAGCAGTCTGGTCATCGCAGAGCCTGGGGCATGCATGTGTAGTGTGTCTGTGTGGGGCCACGATATAGTTAGTAGGTCTCAGCTTGGACATTTTAGTGTGGTTGGTGAGAGCCGTTAAGAGTTCCCGTTTATACTGTGCTGTGTCAGATTTCCTGGGACAGTTGAAGCTGAGAAGTCTAGGAATTAAACTACATGAAGGAAAAGATAGCCTGAACAATGAGTAATCTTTAAGAATCTTTTTTTTTGTTTTCTGGAGAGGTGTCAGAGTAGTTTAGAAGATACCAGGGAGGATAATCCTGTCATAGCTAGAAGGCCTAAATGACCTACTTTTTTCATCTTACCGTATAAACCAGAGATTTTGGTTACAGGTAGAAAAATACTGAAATAAATCCTCAAATTGCTGGGAAATCATTACTGGAGCTGTTTATTTTATGTGAGAAGGAGCCAGTTTATATTACGCTGAATCTCAGGCTCAATGACTTGAAGAGGAGTATGGAGAAAGAGAGGTCTGTAAGAAAATCACCCTGTCCAGTGTGAGGCTGCAGTGCTGAGGGTGGCTTTTACTTCCAGTGCTGTGGAGCAGCTCTGACTGCTTTGTAATAAGTTACCCAAGTATCTTGCCCTCAGTAGAAAAAACTAATAGACTGTTGTGGCCATGAAGAAATCCTGGCCTTGCTCAGAAGCTACATTCAGGGAAAGATGAGAAATTGGGCTGAGTAGAGCAGTTTGTCTCATGACACATCTCATCATAATGTGTAGGAGCTTCAGGGCTTTGTAACAGCTTTCATAGGGGTTTAATGAGGCACAGAGTAGGAGTGATTATTTTTTTTAATTTTTCTGCAATGAAAGAAATAAAAGGGTTATTTTCTCTTCTGATAGTTATGACTGATTCACAGTTTGCTTTAATACATTTTAGACGGCGTTCTGTGCAGTAAGAATTTAATCCTGAGTTCCCCTCCGGCAGTATCAGTGCATCAGTAGTCTACTGGCACGGAGAGCTCAAGGGGTTAGAATCAAGAATTCATTGTTCTTAAACACTTCTGAATACAAAGCACAACTAACAGAAAGTTCTAACAGGCCAGAGCCACCCACTCATTAAACCTGTGTCCTCTTGCCTGTGTGGCAATCAGTCAGCTGTCCCTGACACTAGCTCCAGCACTGGAAATGCAGCAAGATGAAAAGCACCGCAGTCCAAACCAAGCTGGGCAGCACAGCCTCTCCCAATTCTCCTTTTAGTCCTTGTCACGATAAGCAGATAATATAATCCTAGAAAAAAGTGGCTTACATAACTCCTGAGTAGCTACTCAGTCAAAGTTACTTATATTTTGGAGAGCTTAAGTCAGGTCATAATGCAGGGTGCTGCATGACACACAGGAAGGATGTTTGCTATCTCAGCATGCTCATCACAGGAGGAATATCTTCTGAAACTAAGTTCTGCCACGAAACAGACGTATTTCCATGCCTCGTGTTCCGAGGTGGTGTAAAAGGATTCTAGTCCCATCAGCTGGGTTGTGTTTTTGTTGGGCACCTTGTATTTGGACATGAATGCCTGATGCTCCTGTCAAAATCAGTTTCAGTGTTATTGACTTGCCTGAGGCCCAGTTTGGCTTTGGCAAAGGCAGAGCCCTCAGTGACGTGACCCAGACGCAGCATCCAGAGCCCAGAGCGTATCTGCTGAGCCCCAGTCAGCTGGTGTCATGGGACTGGACCAGAACCAGCTAAGGAATTCCAGAGCAACTGAGGATAATTGGGTTGGTGGGGAGAGAAGGGAAAGGGATGGAGGGAGGACACCTGAGCAGACATCAAACCTGTTATAATTTTAAACAATAACTTGATTATAGAACCTCTGGGAGAATTTTAAAGCAGTGGCTTGTTAATATTACTCATAATATTGTGCAGCCTGACACCAGAGTCATCCCATCGTTATATCTCCTCTGCGCTGAACACGCTTCCTTGAATGCTGACTCCAGTGACATTATCCTGGGCAATCTTTCTGTCTTTCACTCCAGCTCCTTTTGTGACTCCAGCAGTGTAAAACACTCAGAGCTCAGAAATGGTGAGTGCAGTCTAACAGTGCTCCCAGGCCCAGAGTATCAGATTCATCTTCAACAAACTCCTGACACTGACACTCCATGGTGTGTAGTGTTGCCAAATTTTAAACCGGACAGAGAAATGAATGGAAGATAAATAAACGGCAAGATTTTGTCAAAAATAATAAACACAGCCACCCCAGTTTAGAAAACATGCTAAGCCTTTGAACAGTTTTGTTTTAGAAAAGAAAGACTGTTTGAAAAGGATCCAAGGTAAATGTTTTTGATAGAGAGAGATACACAATTAAGGATGGCTTTATCTCCCCTATTAAGGCAGCACTTTCTGACCTCTCCTAGACTATCCTTGTTTTTCAAGTTAGCAGTGCAGGAGCACCAAGGGGTGTCATGTCCTCAAATGAGAGGCCATCGGGATGCTCTGTGACTACGTGACAAATGTTATTTGTGCCAGTGATAGTCTGCAAGATTACAAAAAAAGAGAGAAGCTGACAAAATAGCTTTGTCAGCAGGACCTCAGACACTCAGTGAAGGCTGTGGCCAAGGAAAAGCACACCTCTGTCCGTTCAGAGGTAGCTCGAGGGTCCTGGGATTGAGGAGACAGCAGACAGCTTGCTGCGGGGTTTGCTTTCATAGCAGACCTCTGTTAAGATGGTCTTTTGCGGTCCGGCTGGCGCAGGAAGTATCAGGTACGTTGCAGTGAATGGAATCCCTGGGGAAGTGTGGGCTGTGAGTGGGGAGAGCCCTGATGGTGTGGGGCAGGGCGAGATTCACTGAGCCCAGCAGAGCCGTGTTACTTCTTGTTCCCTCCCAGTGGGCCTGACAGCAGTTCACAAGGTTTTCCTGGAAATCTCGAAAGAACAGGCTGTTATGGAATTGTTGTGTTTCTACATCTGGCTGGATGTTGATTTTTCTGATTTGCAGCAGAAAACCTGGAAGGGGGAGAGAGAGAAGCTTCCTCTGCCAACTGTTTATCCAAATGGGAGAAATGCAGCAGGGGAAGCAGCAGTCAGAGGGGATGGTCAGAAATCTTTGGAAGGTTAAATCCTATCAGAGAGGCTGTGTGTGTGTATATGTGTTGGATCTGTGTCAACATGACATCACGCAGAAAAGAGAGGTAAATCAGCCCAGGTAACGCACCACAGTAATGCAGCTGCTGACATTTGAGCTCCTTTTTTTAGAGCCGGTGCCGTTTGGTCTCCATAGCAATGCCCTGTGCTGTGCAGAAACCCTCCCGGCATATGCGTAGGCTGGAGACATGGAAGCGTGTCTACGTCTCTGCTCATCCCCCAACAGGAACAGCAGAGGGACAGTGCTACAGGGGAAGTCCTGCTGAACACCACCACTCCTGAAGTGACACCCCTGTCCAGCAGAACCTGAGGCATGTGAATGCTCCCGGGTAGTGCTGCAAGGCTCTCCAGCCTTTTCCTTCTTCCTCCTTCTCCTCCTCTCCTGCCTTCAAACATCCAGGAATTTATGGGTTTAAGGCCTGAAAAGACAAGGCAAGCTCCTTCCATCTTGCTTTTCTCTCTGAGTGAGGGAGTTAGCCCCTCTGAAATAGGTTCTGACTGCGCCCTCTCCTGTGAACTCTCCTGTACTATGCAGAAATTACACTAGTTTTTTCTCATCTGTCCTTTCTCTTTAATGTGGAGAAACAATGACTTGACGTAGGACAAGCAATTGCTGTGGTGGGAAAAAATCATTAACACAGAGGAAAGTAATAGGAACCTCGTCAATAGATTCCAGGGAAAACTCTAGGCAATTCAGGAATTGTCTCATTAGCTTAATTAACTGACTAGACATGGAATTCCTTGCTACAGACTTGTTTCTTTTTAATATTTTGGGTAGCTATTCTTTCAAATTCCACAAGTTGACCTTTGATTCAGTAAAATGGGTTACTGTTGTTACACTTTTATAGGAAGGTGGAGAAGACCTACTTCACTACGAGATCAACTCTACCCGTGCCTGATTGTTGCAGAAATACACAGAACTGTGAGCTAACTGTTAGCCAAAAGCTAAATACTGGTTTTCCTGTTGGAATCAGAAACAAAATTCCAATTTCCCATTTTTCTGAATGAACTGCCTTTTTTTTCTGACACTGCCTTAAAAAGAAATACCAAAAAATACTCACGCTAGAGCCATGATCCCAAAAGGCCAAGAACGGATTTCCAGCCTCTTCGGGCTTTTAATCTCCTCTGACGTCAACACCATCCCACTGTCTGACTCCTGAGAAGCAAAAGGAAGAGAGCATCAGCAGAGAGCCAAGTGATCATGACAGCGTGGAGCACTTTTAAATGAGAAATGGCTTCTGTGGGGAGAGTCTGGAGAGGAGTCAGACCACACCACTGCTACAGTCGGTTATTCAGCCTGAAAAGATGTGCCTTGTTTCCATGAGGATCACATTTTTGAGTTGTATTTTGAAAAAGCACCCTTAAAATGAACATATCAAAAAATAATGTGACATTTTCAAACTCAAAATTGCTATTGAGCATGACGTATGGATACCATCTAGGTAGGACAGCGAGATGTGAATAGACAGGAATTCATAAAGAATATATCCAGTAACACTGGCCAGGCTGCTCAGAGGAAGAGTACCCTGAATACCTCCTAGGAATACAGTTTTAGAAACAGTGAAATTTTAAGGAACTGGAAGCTCAGTATCACTGTGGCAAATCCAAGTGCTTTGCAGAGATACAGAGCCTAAAACGCTTGTCATACTCTGGTTATGGGTTTTTTTTATTAGCTGTCCAACAAAACTGTCTTGATTAGTTTTAAAGTTGAAGTTGTGATTCTGCTGCACTTAAAGATGAGTCTTGAGGTTGTGTTTGCGATCCAGCAGATATTGTGCGAAGTGCTACACAGGTCCATAGACAGGCACGGTCCTTGTTTAAGTCATTTTAAAAAATACTAAATGTTTGGGAGAGTTCCTTTGTGTTTGAACTATTTTGTGATGCTGGAAAGTCGCATGTCTGTCCGTCAAAACCAAGGAAGGAAAAGACTTCACCATGAGAATGAAACTCCAGTTAGTCTTATGTTACCAGTCAAACTGACTGAAACAGAAAAAAAAATCCTAGCAAACAATAAATGAGAAGCAAAAGTCTTTGTATAAATGCTTTGGTAATACATTGGTTGTTAATAAGATCAGGCTAGAAACTGGTTTTTAATGTATAAAGTAAAATCCTAAATTGATCAGGTCTGTCAAAACCTCAGTAGGACCCAGTTTTCTCTCTGGTTTTGTTCTTGACTGTTCCCCCTTAAAATACGTGGTCTAGAAACAATTTATCCGAGTGCTGCTTTGCGTTTTGCTTACAGAAGAATTGTTCAAAGAACATCAACAGAGAGGACAGATAAGTAGCACAATGGCAGGAAGGTGTGGTAGAGCACTTCCAGAGCTCCTGGGCAACTGCTTGAAATAATGACCTCATCAGCATTAACGACTTGATATTTAAGATAATTTTAGTAACCCGAGTGCACTTACTTTGTCCACAAGTAGATCACTCCATACTTTTCCTTTAAAAGATCCTTACTGAAATATGACATTTATTTCTGATCTGTTAATGTATTGTTACTTTTTTTGGAAACTTTTCCCCCTTCATGCAAGGACTTGCTTTAAAATGCTGAGAACAGGGAGCTTTTAGGAAAGTGCTGCTCATGCTGGCAGCAGTAATCTCTTACTGGTACCGGGCCTATCTAGGAAATGTCTTTGTGTGGTTCAGAGGGACAGATTTTTATCCTGCAAGAGGAAAGATGCAGGAGCCAGAGAAAATTCTAAGCCTTCTAAACCCTGAGATGCGCTGATAAAGGCACAGAAATTCCATCTGGTGAAACGCTGGGGAATAACGGGCAGCAATTCGTACTAAGAAGAGAACAGAGGAGAAATACGCTTATTTGTCAAGGACATGAAATATGTCCAGGAGAAGCTGTAGCCAGAGACTTGACCCTTCCCAAGAGAGCTGCTCTGAGGAACGACTGTGTCCAAGAGGAGCATGGGGACGGTTCCCTGACGGGCAGAGCAGGCAGGCTGGCTTGTTTTTACAAAACTCCTCTTTTGCTGCTCCTGGCCACGTGACGGTCACCTTCTTCCTGAGGGCTTCATGCTTCCTCCCTAAACTTCCACCTGCTTCAGACACACGTGCATTACAGAGATCCCTCCTTAGTGGCACCGAATCTGTCACTCAGGCAGGTGGTGTGGACTGCATATGGCACTGCAGCCAGTGAGTGCCTGAACCAGAGAGGAAGTTCATGAGCTGACACTTGGTTTATTGGGTTTTTTAATAAGGAATTAAAAATAGGAAAAAAACCCCTCTACCCTTGGAACCTGTAATTTCGGAGGAAGCCAACAAGTCAAAGGCCCATTCAGTAACAAAACAAGCTTTTGTTCGCCACTGGAGTGAAAATAAAACCTTTCAGTGCTCTCCCACCCTGCAGTGCCATTAAACTACCAATAAATCTGTTCACTGAGGGTGAGGAAAATCCAGAGTTAAAGCCCTTTGTGTGGATCAAGTGAATCTTGGTCTTGTCTGTCCAGAACTGAACACCCTCACCACCACCGAGTTATTGGCTGTCTCGGGCAGTGGGAATGTGTTCTGGACACATTTCCTTCAAAGGGCTCCATTTCAATGAGCTGCCATTTTCTTATGGTGGAAAAACCAGATTGAAGTATGTTCTATAAAGCCCCTTGGCCTGATCAAAGCCAGGTTAATCAGGCATGAGCTTCTCTTTAAATGATTTGTTAAGCTAAATTCAGGCCCTTCTTTGTTGTCACACAGATCTGTGTGTGAGATGCTAGGGCCAGATCTCCTGTTTGAGTTAAAGCTTTTTCTACCAAACAGATTTCAGAAGCTCTAAGAAGTGTTTCAGGTGCTGGTGACAAGCGATCTGTGAACCTGGTCAAGGAGGATGCAATCTCCTCACTTACCTCATGCATCACTTTCTCCTTTTCCACTGGCACCTCATCAAATGTCTTCACACTCAGTGGTCGCTTCTTGCTGCTGTTACTGAAAGGAAGAAAGTTGAGGGGTCAGCGTAAAACCCAGGCAGATGCTGGCCTGGTTGGTAGCTCAGTTAACATCCCTGGCACAGCTCAGTTTCCTGGACCAGTTTTCTTTATTCATCTCATGTAACTAATACCCAATGCCCCAACAAATTTGTCCATCTCCTTTTTTAAAGGAGCCACACTGAGAGAGCTCCACAAACCGTGCCCGCCTACATCAACTCTTTCTTTCCCTCTTGTCCCCGGTATATATTTTTCTTACCCAGTTTCCACTGCACTCCAGCGATTAACACAGTTGTTCAAGTTTTCTTCCACAGGGCTAGTTTTGGAGGCAGGTTCTCCATCAGGACACAAGGTGATGTTCAGTGGAATATAGTCTTTACCATCCTGTATAATTAATAACAGAAAAGAACACAGGGCTGGTGAAGTTCTTTTTGTGCTGCATCTCAGATGTAAAAGGTTATTGTATTCTACAGGGCTTTACATGGCAAAAGGACTAGATTCTATTTTTACTTTGTGATGTTTCTTCAAAGGGATTATGATGTTCTCCAGGACCTCCGGAAGTCAGAACGTATAGCTTTATCCAACATTGACGTGTAGGAGGCTTTGTGTGAGGAAAATGGTGCACTTTGGGAAACCTACACTGTAGAATGGCTGAACAAGGTCTCTGATGTTCCAGTACTCATCTGCAGTTAGCACGCTTTCTTCTCCAGGCATCTCAGCCCCAGCTATTGCTTCACTGGCCTGTATAGCAGTTACAAGACTTCCAAATGTCCCTGACATATGGCGCGGCGATGGGACGGTTGTACTGAGGCTGTCAGTATATGTGCATCCAGTTTAGAAGTATCTGGCTTTGCTGACTTTCACAGCAGCATCTCGGAGGAGTCTGCAGCAGTTCCTTTGTGATCGTTAGTACACTGCAGATGTGTGGCTGTGCTGCCTAGTGAAGGTGAGCAGAGTTTCAGGAAAGCAGTTACCTCTATCATCATTGCGTTGGCCTCTTTGGGAATTCCAAGGAGCCGGTCTCAGGGACACCCAAATCCACGTTTAAGCCATGCATTTGGGAGAGGGAGAGAGTGGCCTGAAGTAACAAACCTCCTGGGGCTGACACGACTTGAATAGATTTTGGAATTGGTAGAAGACTATTTCCTATGCATAGACCTTTAGCTTATGCTCGACTTAAGGAGTTGTGGCTTAGGAAGAGCCGGTCCCTAAAATGTCAGCCTTAAAGGACTGTATTTCTTGTCCTTATGAGAAATGGATGCTGCAGGTTTAATGGAATTCAGTGCACATCTTAATAAGCTCTGTGTTGTCGTTACACCCTGCTCTAATCTTCAGGGTGATTCTTCCTTTAAGCCCCCAAACTATTTATCCAAATTTCCCTTTGCTTGAATTTTTTCTTTTTAATTTTGAGAAGCAGTTAAGTGCCCTGTTCCCTTATCATGATTTTTCTGTCTCCTTAATTTACTGTGGGTATAGGACAAACTCTTCCCATTGCAGACTGGGCCCTCTTCAACTTGGCTTCACTAAATTTGTTTACAGACAGAAAGGAGCTGGAGGAAAGTGTTTGATTTCTCCTTAAATTAAATTGACAGTTACATAACCGGTCTGGTTGTTTTTACTGAAGAAGAAAACAACTCATTTAACGATCATGAAATTAATAATTATGTAATTGACTTTCTGAGCTTTAAACGGCATCATTTTAAAGCTCCTAAGAGCACTGATGAACATAAGCTCAGAAAATGAGAGAGAAAGTTCAGAGCCACTACTGGCAGTTTACTATGTCGGAATCTAATTAAAATTGTTTGTGAGATAAAGCCCTATTGTTCCTCTAAGGGGCAACTCAGCGTTTTTTTAATTAATGTAACTTTCTGCTTATTATGGATGGATAAGCATCTAGTTTTGAAATACAGTCCCCTTTGAATAATTAACATTTTCTTTACTCATCCCAGCAGCCATTTTCCTTGTGACCTCTGCTATGAAGTCGAATCTAGCACTACTGCTCCAGATAATCTTTACCCCTGCGCACGCACACACATACCCACATCCATTTACATCTTTGTGGTGAAGAAATGCTGGTATTGCTGTACCTGCTGTACATTGGCTTGAAGAAGATCTCCCAAGCGCTCCACAAGCTCAGTGAAAGTTGGCCTCTCTGTGGGTACTCCGTGCCAGCAGTCCAGCATTGTCTGGTAGCTAGATAAAAACCACAGGTATTAAGAAAGGAAGAGGACAAGAGCTTTGCTTCCAAACTGTTTCTTGTTGCTGCTGTTCATTTTGGTCATCGTTTGGATAGTTTTGGATTAAGACAGGTTCAAATCTCCATGTGCTGACATTCTTTTCTAGTTTCCATGTGGGATGCTTTTTCCTTCTATATCTCTGCCTCAGCTGAGCCTTAGGCTTTTTATATTCACTCATCTTAAAATATGACTGATAGACGCCACCAATATCGCTGAAATAAGTCTTAGATACGGCTGCCTAGTCTGAGATTCATGAACTACAACTGACAAGGGGAGATCTGTTAGACTTGTTGTTGGCAAAGATAGAGCTGACTTCGTCTGTCTTTTGCATTCATCAGTGGTATCAGGACACCCAAGATACAAAATACATGGCTATCACCTGATGAGGTCTCCTTCCTCCTCCACACTTACATACAATCTCTTTTGTAATGCTTAAATGACATGTATCAGCTCTCAGCACAAAACCAGGAGCTCTTACACTTCTGGAGTAGAGTACTCTGGAGATCTCATCCGGGTTCCTTCTTTGAGCCGTCGGCAAAAGTCCTCATCTATCTGCACTCCGGGGTATGGTGAGGCACCTGATGGGAAAAAGAAGGAGGAACCTCCAGAATGGCACAATCCCCATTTCTCAGTCCAGTGAATTAAACACATATCGGTGATCTCTGCTGAGCGTGTGAGATGACCGACTGACAGTAGAAGAAGCTTGAGCAAAGAAGGCATTGCAATCACTTCTATCTCCCTGTTCTGTTTGGAAACCTGTTACAGACTCAGCCTGTCCCCTCTGCATTCATGATACAGCCAGGACCACTCCAAGGTAAAATATGCCAGAAGCGAAATAAATCGTATTAGTTTGAGACTTTAAATGACCTCTTGGTCAGTGGTCGGAAAGTCCCAGCTCATTCAATTGGTTACATACAAACTGTCAGTCTGGCAATATCCTGCACTAAGTGAATACGCACTAAGTCAGTCAGTCCTGCTCAGCCGTGATTCATTGCCTTAGAACCTCTGGCCTCTATGGCCTCTGTGAGTGCCAAGAAAGCTGTAGGCATCTGGCTCCTGCAGAAGGCCATACGAACCTTGCAGTTCAACCTCCAGTGTGGAATCTCAGTCCTCCTCTCTCTCCTGGTTCACCAGTTTAGACTTGTTTATGTATTATGCAGTCCTATGGGTAACATTGCCTTGAAAAATGACCTTCCAAACTTGTAGCCTTATCTTCTTTTCTGAGGGTGCATTCAGTGCTGCTTATTTTCAGGGGCACTCAATTGTTAGTGTGAAACCTGCGAGGACAGTTCATGGCAACTGTAATTGCTTTTGAGAGGTAGACTTCTGTAAAGGGACTGGTGGGATTATGCAACTCACACAAAAGTTGGCCTAGCAGTCATCAAAACGAAGGAGCGAGCCATTTCATTCTCCTGTGTAAATGGTTATCTTCAGGGGAATGACTAGCGTAAACGTGTGTGTGCATTGAATGTGCTCGTCAGCTAATGAGCAAGCAGGGGCTTTTCAGAGGTGGTGATCTTTGTGGTATGACTTCTGCACTTTAATACCCACCATCAATAAGGGGAAAAAAATATATAATTTGAGAAAGTCCTCTGGCATTTGAGTAATCCAGAGCTCACAGGTAAAATTCTAGAGGTATCTACACTGAGTCTGGAAGGTTACTGAACCTATTGCGGACGGGCCTGAAGGATCTGTAAGCTTTCCTCCCTTCCTCCTCAGCAAAGGCTTCCCAAGCAGTGCAACCCTTGTCTGTCACATGTTGGCATCTGAGAGGCTGGATGGTGAATTTGGAAAAAATGTCATCAAGTCTTAACGTAGGGGATTGAGTGGAAGTTGGATCTGTATCCAGCCCCAAGGAACCTGTGTATGGTCTACCCTCTATAACATTCCTGGAACTCTGCCTTGTCCTCCTCCACTCACCATTGTTCTTCATCTGGACTGTGTGATAAGCCACACAATGTGGATTTGGGATGCTGAGATGGCTTGGGAGAAATGTAGGCTGAAACATATGGTGTAAGGTCTGCACGTGATGTTTTCCTTAGGGGAAATCTCTTCCAACCTGCTCGAAAATGTGGCCTGCATTGGATATGGTAGCACTCTTTTGATCTTGGTTTTATTTCAGTAGGATAATAAGATGCTGATGTTATACTACCAGGCACTGCTTGTTTACATAATTATCTTTGATTGCTTTTTGAACAGTGCACATTTAAATTCCAAGAGACACCGACATTCTGTAATGTGCCGTGGAAGTGATTTGAGGATGTATTAAACATTGCTGCCATTACCTGACATGAGCTCTGCTGACCCCAGTTAAATAATGCAAAGCTTAATGCAAACTCAGCCCCAGAGGAAAATTAACAGGCTCTCAAGTCCTCAGTTCCCCGTGTATCACCGAACTGGATCCAGTCTGCCAGCCTTTCTGGAGGAAGCCTATTTTGCTTCATTCAACTTCTGACCCTAAAGGACCCATGTCCAAACTAAACGGTGCATTTTACTGATCAGTACTTTTTTCCTTTTTTAGAGGGTGCTAAGTCTGTTGGACCCAGTAAAAAGCAGCAGCTGTAAATGGGAGCCAAAGCATACCCTGTAGCAACGACAAATAACTTCCATCCCCTGGCTCTCAACGATCTGTAAAACTTTTATATAAGAGAGTTCAATCAGTGACACAAATCCTTAATTAAATATTTATCGTGTGAGCTGCAGATGTGAGTAGTGCCAAACCACAGCCATGCCTGGATGATCCGTATGAAAAACCCTCTTGGAGAAAATGACTGCTTTTGAATCCATGCCACGGACTGAAGAAAGTGGTTTGTGATCTACGTCATAACGAGGGCAGAGGCTGCTCTACGGATGGCAGCCCTTGGAGCAATTTGGTAGATTCCTCTGAATTCAGATGAGAACAAAGTATTGTTCCGAGGGAGCACCTCCATGTCGAAAAGACGCTATTGAAAATTAAGAGAAACCAGATAAATCCTGTTTAAAAATAGTTAAAAATGGAGGTGAATTTCAGTGACTGTATTTTAATTTTCATTAGTCTTCAGTATTAAAGGCCAAACGACCCCACGTTCACATCTGTTAAACTCTGTCAGGGCCTTTGGGAGCGATACCGACAGTTTGCCCCCTGCAGTGGTCCCTGCCAGTCCTCATCTTGGCTTCAGCTGGTTCCTTGGAGATGCCCGGTGGAGAGACTGTCCCCTCACGCTAATGCTAATCCATATTGAGTTATCTGTTCGAGCCGGGGTGTTGCTGGTGCTGCTGGAGCTTCGTCTTTCTGTGCTGGTTCAGAACACCTAACAGCAGGTGATGCTGTTACAGAGCCGTGGAGGTGTCACACCGGAGGAACAGGGCTCTGGATAGACAGGCCTGAACTGCAGCGAGAGCTCTAACCGCCACCTGTTTTACCCATCGGAGTGTGAACGTCCTGTTTCACATGCTGGTATGAACTAGAGAAAAGTCCAGACCCAAGTCTGGGACTGGCATCAGGTTGTGATCTTTGCAGCCAGCCCTAGCTAAAGACTAGGATAGAAACACTCCAGACTTTCCATCCAGGCCTGGTCTGGGCATCTTGGGCCCGACCATTAGTTTCAACTGATCCATGAACCAAAGGTAGTAGGAGATTACAGAGCTGGCTTTAAAATTCAGCAGCTTCAGTTGACAATGCTTCTTGTTTTCTTTTGTCTGTGAGTGCTGATTAAAAAGCCAGAGCCGACATTCCTAAATTCCCTCAGGAAAGCAAAACTTACCACTCCGCAAGGAGAATTTGAGAGCGGCAAAGTGCAGCTGTCTGTCGGACTGCTTGTCTGCGTTTCAGGGCTTTATCTGCTGGACAGGAACCAGCAGATCTCAGTGAGGCTGAGATTTCTAACAGCACCAGCAGATGAAATCTACAGCACCGTGACTAGTCTTGCAAAAACGTTGTGGCTTGTAAATGATATGGCCAGAAGAGTATGAATTCTACCTGTTGGCTGCCAAAATGACTTACGCAGAGTCCAGCACTGGTTCTCGTATCAACCTGATGGCACCTGCTGCCAGTACAATTCCCTTACTTAGGTTTTGTGGAGCGGCTAATGGAGCTGGGGAGAAATGCCTTGTGGGCACACTCCGTTGTGCTCCCTGGGCTGCCACCGGCAACATCAGAGCCCTGTGTCTACAGCGGTGTAATCCTCGCAGCCTTTGAGCCGGGGGTTTCCTGAAGCAGCCTGCTTAGAGGAAAATAGGCTTCGGCACGGCGCTTCTGCATTGCCCTCGCAGCAGTATTTCACTCCTGAGCAGCAGAGGCTTGCGTTAGTGCTGTGCTCTGTTGCTTTCAGCTATTACAGATGTTAGGTCCTGGGTTTGGGATTTGTTTTGTTCCCCCCTCCCTAATGTTCACTCTTTCCATGTACTTTGCCAAGTGGAATTGTTATTGACTTCAGTCCAGTGACTTTATTTTACACCTGATCTGCACTGTGCACTTCTAACTGAAATAGAAACATGGCACCATGTATTCACCCTTTGTTAAAAGCTTCACTTAGCAATGGAGCCATAAATTAGGGGGAAAAAAGGCCTTTGAATCTTTCTTACCTAGAGAAAATATTTCCCATAGCAGCACTCCAAAAGACCATACGTCACTCTGCGTTGTGTAAATTTTGTCGAAAATAGCTTCTGGAGCCATCCATTTGAGCGGAAGTCTTGCCTGAGAATGCAAAAGACACACGATGTGGCCAGCACTGCTGTTACTAACCTGCCTGAGCCCCAGGGAAGCGAAAACTTGAGCCAGGGGCTTCTTCCACTTACATCTCCTTTCCGTACGTAGTCGGGGTCTTTATAAATATCCCTGGCTAGTCCGAAGTCACAGATCTTAACCACGTTGTTCTCTGAAAGAAGGATGTTCCTTGCTGCCAAATCACGATGAATGCACTGTGAAGGAATGAGGACAAGCAAGATCAGAGGCTCTGCCTGGACCACGAGCCCCTGCTAGAGCTGAAAGCACGAGCCCTTCTTTGGAAATGGAAAGATAAATGAACTTCTGTGGTCAGCAGGTTAGAGAAGGACAATGTGTGTGGGAATCTGCCGCAAATATACTGGCAAAAGAGAAAATAACTCAGGGGACAAGCCAAGGATTAGTTAGTTTTCTGATTTTTCCGTGTGGAATAACTCTCACAGTTCTGACGAGGTGAAGGGAACGCTGTTTCTCAGCTAACTATTCTGCGGGAAATTGGGGAGAGGGCAAAAAGCAGCCACAGCTCCGTTTGCAGATGCAGCCCCCTGGGTGTGTGTGAGATTGGGATGACTGTGCTGGTGGTCTCTGGGTGTGCTGCCCTGGGAGCTGTGTGGGAAGTGCAAGGTCTCGCTTTAGTGCATGCTTCAGCCTGCGTGAGACATTCAATTTACTTGAAAAGCTGACATTGCACAGGCTGCAAACAGACGTCTTTTTTATATCCCAAAGTGGTGCTAACTTTGCGGATAGTCTCCGCCATTGCTGATGAGCTAAATAACTGGCTGGACACTCCCTCTTCGCTTGTCAGTAGCACTTTTGTTGACCATACTAGAAGGATCTTGCTCTATGAGAAGCCTTTGCTGTATTTATTTGAGACAGTTCCTGATCTGTCTTACAATCCGTATGCACTCCTTCCATCTAAACCCCCGTGTTACAGATACCAGTCCTTGTAGCCAAGAGTATGATGGCTGTTCCTTCAGTGCTACCTGTTGCTTAACCACCAGGGCTAACATGACCTCCAACTCGTTAATTACTCAGGTTCAAAAGTATATCTGGATTTCTTCATATCAGATGCTTATGATTCTGTGAAAGAAGTTCAGCCCTGCCGTTCTAATGAGCTCACTTTTCGGGAGGCGAGGAACTCCATGCCTTTTGCCACTTGGAAGCTATAGCAAATCAGATCCTCCAAAGTCAGGGGCCTCTTGTACAGATCCTCAGCATCTAGGAGAGATCACAGACAGCAAAACACTCGAGCAACAGCTCCAAAATCTTTTGGCACTGGTGCCACTTGCATGCTGATGACCCCAGCCCTGCATCTGAGTACTGTCACACAAGTTCTCTGTAGGATTACTGGTTTAGGATCCACTGACCTAGGGGCAGAAGATCAGATGATTAAAAAAGTTCCACCCAACATTAATCATGTCATTTAGCTATGGGGAAAACAACATCTGGGGGAAAAGTGAGGGAAATTATTTATAGTGAGTGAGCGATGAGGCTGGGGACAGAGTGGCCCCACAAATCTGTAAAATATGGCCATTACTCCTCTTACACACTGCGCAGCTTTTATATACGTAAATTACCGCAAACCGCTTGTGAGAGCATGGGAGTGGGGCACAGGCAAGAGGCACAACTTGTGATTTCAGGAACAAGTCAAGCTGTGTGAGGGCTTCCAGAGTGTGTGACAGTGTGTGTGGCACCAGCCAAGTAGCAGAAATTTTTACAGTAGAAGATCTGGGATTAGGTAGGTTTCATTTACCTTCTTCATCATCTTCCGAATCGCTGTAGCTCTTATCTTCAATAAATCCTGAGCTGGCAGAGCTTCCTGTGCTGGCTACACTCTCCAGGCGCCTCTTGATCAGTTCAGTCAAATCACTGTTGGACTCATCTAGACTTTTCTCTGCTTGGTCAGAGTTTTCCTGGGACTAGAAATGGTATAAAACTGATTTTTAGCTTTGGATGATGCAATGCCTAAGGATTCAAAATATGTGACAGGATGGCAGATGGAGAAAGTGTCCTCTGAAGATGAGCTCAGAACCTGTTTGGACCTCGTGTTCCCTCAACAGCAGAACTAGTGAAGCCTCGTTTCGCACTTATTGGTACAGAACCTCCCATTTATCTGATAGTAATGGTGCACCATAAAAGTGAGCTGGAAGCTGGCGGGGTGAGACTGGCAGATGAGCAGAGAGATACTGTAATTCTGTACCTCTCGCTTTCGCAGGCAGCTGAGCTAAACCCCACAGGTCTAGGAATGTGCCTGATGTGCGCTGAAACGCGCCTGTCTCACCCTGTCCTGGGGAGGGAGGCATAACCAGTCCCTGCACTTCAGGAAAACAATGATGAGAAGAGACGTTCGGAGTGACTGTACCAGGAAAATCTCCTTCTCCCACACAGAGTACCTTGTGTACTTCTGTGCCTGTACACAATAGCTATAATAATAATAATAACAACAACAATAATAACGAGAGAATCATCGGGGGTAAGAATCATGTTGGGGCTCTGGTTTCTGGCAGGGCTTAGCTCAGAGAGCCCGTGCTATGCTGGTTTTTTGCAGGGAGGAGGTAGTCCCATCCGCTCCCCATCACTGATTTCTGGCCTCCTGTGTCCTCCCCCATATTTGCAACTAATTCTTTAGTAGGTGCTAGAAAAGAGGAGGGTGGGAGTGAGATGACACAGGGACAAGTTTCCTGTTCTTGCCCATACAAATCGAAACGTAGTGAGAAAATCAAGTGCCTACATAAACACCAAACTGTGCCAGTTTGGTGCCAGTGCAGAAAACCTCCCAACTTGTGGTCAGCGGTTGTTAATTCTCTGCCTCGTGACTAGGAGAAGCCTGTAATTTCATTTTTTTTACCTTGTATGCAATGAAATCTCCTCGTTTTCCTCTTAGGTAGTTGGACAGATTTCCGTATTTGCAATATTCTACTATGACCATTAAAGGACCTAAAAAGACAGTGAAAGTCCAGTGAGGTTTGAAGCACTGCAAAGCGCTTAACAGTAACTTATCCTCATGAATCCTCTTCAAAACAAGTAAAGGCTGTCACTCCTGTTACCCAGCTGAGGAAATCAGGAACCAGAGAAGTGATGCTCCAGGAGCACACAATCAGTAGTGGGTACGGAGAGAAGGGAACCCTGTACTGATTCTTAGTTTCCCCCATTAGATGGTAACAGTTGGTATTTATTCCTTATTTATAAACAAAGGAAAATTCAGAATGATGAATGATGAATAAGAATATACAATCCCATCTGCTAGGGAGGTTGGTTTGCTCTATACATAGATCTGTAGTGTGGAGCAATCTTCACTCCCTCTGCTGCCTTCCCTATTGTTTGGTTTGGGTGGGGTTGATGCCATAGAGGCAGTAAAAGTCTGCAGGCTCACAGACAGATCTAAATCAAAAGTTGCAGAAATACTTAGTCCGAAGTTTTGGAAGGCCTGGGAAGTCCTATCAATTTCCTCCTTTCTTCTTTCTGTACAGAATACTGCAGAGTTCAGTGCAATTGCTGCTTTTGTGCCACTATCCATATTTTTAAGACCTGCTTGAAAATGCTTTTATGTTTCAGTGTGAGCTGTTGGGGAAAAGCTGCATTCTCTGCCTTTAGCATAATCACTGCTTTTTGTAACCATCACATGCAAGGTGAAATCGCAGCACTAGAATGCGTATAAACCTGTGTTACCGTCAATACTAAGCTGCCAGACTTTAATGTCCAGAAACCTTTTTCTGTCCAGAAGGTCAGTAGTTTAGACTTGGGAGTTTGGTTTTCAAAGGAAAAGTGCCGAGTGCTGCCCTTGGCCATTTGGGAAGGAGGCAGCTCTTAAGCAGCACTTCTGGATGGCTGTACTGGAACCGTCTGCCTCCTTGGCCCAGTGATAGCCTGCGTACCTATGGTCTATGTACAATATTGACTAAAAAAGGCTGAGAGCAGGGCTGTGGGAGAAGACGTTCAGAAACCATTGATGAGATGTGGCCATATTCTGCAGGAGCAGAAGCTTTTCTTTGAGCAGAGGTAGAAATGTTTGTGCTTGCATGAGCTGCATGTGCGTGAGACTTGGACCCCAGCACATCACAACACCAGAGTGTCTGAAAAGTGTTTCCTCTTTGCTCCTTATTTACTGAGGACTTCTCACCTCCAGCTTTGGTGCAGGCTCCCAGCAGGTTGACCACATTCAGGTGATGTCCTATATGGATGAGGATCTTCAGTTCAGACATTAAGGCCTTGCATTCATTAGTAGTTGCACATTCTGCTTAAGATAAACAGGAAAAATATCATCTTTACACAACAGGATATTTTTGACAGGACAGAGCAAGATCCTGTTTATACTTGGAAACAAAAGCCACCCAGGTTACTCACAGTATTTTTGGTTTTCAGACTCTTAAACAGATAATATTTCATCCGTTTCATTGTCTGTTGACCTTTATGAAGTGGAAGAACACTTTATCTTTTGGGTGACTCTTCCTTTCTCTAGCATGGGTTATGGAGGGTTACTGTCCCGTAGGAGAACCCTCCCCTCAAATCAAGCCTTTGCAAGGGCTGGATTTTGCAAGCCTAGTGAAGGAACAACCAGCCACTCCAAACAACAGCAGCACACGGAAGAACATGTTCTCCCGTCTATAAAGGTGTTGTGAGTTTACTAGTACTTCTTTACAATACCTCGGGAGATATTTTTCCACAATACTGAACAACTCTGCACTGCAAGTGCTGGAGGAATCCAACACATCTGTAATTTGGGTACCAAAATGTACTGGAGAATGTGCAGCATTACTAAATCTCAGCCCTGTGATTTCATCAACCTAATAAATATATTTTCCAGCCAAGCTAGAGGGGGGCATATTTGTGTATGAACCATGAACGTGACACTTGATGAAGTGCTGACTGGCCAGTTACACTGCAGCTTCATTCTCGTTTGCGGCCAAAGCTAAGGCAGGCACTCGCAGATCAGAACATTGTTCAGATGCTGGCTTGTTTCCTTGGCCTTCTTTCCAAAACTGTCATGCTATATTTTAACAAAAGGAGCTGCATCCTGTTTCCTCTGGTTTTGCCTTTGCATCATGTAAGATTTAAATAAGAAGAAACAGTTCCGTAACAGATCATGCAGTGTGACAAGTGTAACCTCTTTATCTGTTTGTAGAATTGTCCATAAACAAATCTTTCACCCAGCTGTATCATAAAGAAGGAGCTATTTCAAACCCAAGATTTCTTCAGTCAACAGCGTTTTTAGATGGGGGTGTACCTGGGTGGTGTTTCTCCTTATTTTCCCTGGCATGAGCCAGAGCACACACCTGTAAAATCTAACAGAGCAGCCTCAGGAGTGTCTCAGATAATCTTGCACATTAAGTCTTAGCCTTCAACCCTGAACTGATACCAGCCTGCTTCCTGGAGGTGACAGGTAGTGCCAGAATTGCAGATATCTCTGGAGCCTTTGTTTTTTCCTGAATGCATTGACTCTCACTAGAGAATCTGCTTTATCCAGGAAAGTGATGGATTATGGACATGTTAGCTGGGGAGGGACAGGTTAGAGCAGGAGGCTGCTGCCTCCACTGGGGAAGGAGAGTGTCAAATGGTGGAGGAACTGTCAAATAGTTTGCTGAATATGTGCAGGCAGGATAGAGTTGATGTGAAGATTGGTTGGGAAGCACAGCATGGAAGTGAATTAAACCCCAGAGCTATCCGGGGCAGTAAGTTTTGGATGGGGAAGGAAGTGTGTCTGGATCAGGGCTTCTATAGGATATTTCAGGGATCTGGAGATGGGCATGGAACAGAAGAAACAACAGCAGGAGAGAAGGTGATCTGGAGATTTACTGACTAACACAGAGAAGGCAGACCAGATTCAGAGGAGGTCCAGAGAAGTGATAAAGCAATGGTTTTGAAATTTCAGAGAGACTGAAGCAGTGGAGCACCAGGAGAGGCAGCTATAGCAGAAGCTGAATGCCATGATAGAAGTTCCTGAATCACGGCATTGCAGGAATTAATGCTGTCATGCAGTAGCAATGCGGAGCAATGTGGGCTATGAAAAGCCATCCAGTGAGCATCAATTGTACCTCAGAAAAATTCCTAAGTGAACCGTTAAAAACCTCCAACCCAGGCAGTCGATGTAGTGGCTGATGCATTTATTCATAAGGTGTCTGTGGAGGCTTTGTATGTAAATGTAATATGAAAGAACAGGCTCCCAGGTCCCCCTTCCCCACCACTGTATGGTAAAAGCTTTCCTTAATTTCAATAATTGCAAGCAAGTTGTCTCTAATTCACTCCCTTGGCATTGCTTTTTTTCAACCCCTTGAACTGTTCTACATCTGGAAGGGCTGCGATCGAAGGCTGAGATCCAATTTCAGACTATCTAATGTAATTACATTCTGTAATCTGTTTCCCTCCCAACCCCACAGACCTGGAAGCTGCTGTTTTCCTCCTCTAGGAATACAAGACTTAATCAGCAGCACAGCATGGAGCCCGCTTGTCATTTCCTCCATGTTAACATCCACTGCAGAATGACTAATTGCTCCCATATGACAACCCCACTCCCTCCTGAACACAATGAACTTGGGACTGGTTTGGAGCTGAGAACTGGAAACCTCATTGCCCACAAGTTCCCTGAGGGGTCTGGTGAGAATCTCAGAGTGATATGTACCTTTAAGCATTTTTACGGCAACTGTTTTGCAGGTTGAAGATTTATCAATGCCAAAAGCAGACGCCTCCACCACCTTCCCAAAAGCACCATGACCCAGTGTTTTACCTAGAGAAGCAAGAGTCGAGAGTGAGCCAAAGGGGACTGACGACAGTCGGCCTCAGGTAAGAGGGGAACATGCGTTCTCAGCTGTGCAAGAAATACAAGACTCCAGTGCCCAGGCACAACGTAGACGTAGATCGATAGTCAACAGCAGCCTGTATCGCATATTTGCTGTCTATGGATATAACCAGTGTGATTTATATCCATGTCACTTTGATGCAATACAGTGTGTGACAGAACAGAGGAGAATCAATCAGTCTGCATCCAGCTGAAGGCAAGTCTGTGCGGCGTGAGGGTACAGACATTCCCTGTGGTTGTCCTGAAGCCCAGGAAACTCAGAGCTTGGGTTAAACAGAGAGGTGTGGACCCCTGATCTCTCATGACTCACAGGCATGGAGACAGGCAGCTAAGGCACTCGGGCAGTCAGAACCCTTTAACCCTTCCTTTGTTGACACTTCTTTGATGTAAAAGCTATACTAAGTGGAATTTAAGATTATAATCTTTCTTTATTTTCCCTTTCATTTGGATTTTCATGCCTGTATTACCTAGTGTGCTCCGAGGGCTCTGGCCCCCTATGCAGCAGAGTACACTGGGCATTATGGTCTGGCTTTTTGGTTCTGCTAGTTTGACCTTATGTCCTGCCGTCATCTCATTTTTTGTAATTTTTGTCTGTCTTCCTTCTCCCATGTTCTCCAGCTAGAGCACCAAGCGCACACACAAATACAGATATATTCCCTGCACTTATCATTGCACACAGATGTTACTGTTTCCCTGTAAAAACACAACCTGCTTTCTACATTTTCTCGCTCCATCATCCAGTGAGCGGAGCTGTTGAATGAAATTTGGTTCATTTTCTCATGATCGCTCTTTACAACTCAACGCCGAATTCAAATGCTTGACAAGGAATTGATTATTTGCTGAATTGATAGATCTCTTCAAAAGATAGTCTCTCTGCAAGACTGTCACCTCTCTGATTGGCTTCTCTTCCTTTTCCTCTTTGGGTGTGGAACCATACTTCTGGCAGGAGCCGTACCTGGAATTACCTTTCTTCCCTGTCCAGAGTTTGGCTTCATTTCTCCAAGAAAGAAGAAGAGGTGGTAGCTGTTTTGAGAGTGACACCACCTTTGCTTTTCTTCCCAAATCCCTCATGTCCCCCCCATTAAGGGTGACCCTGAATTCTGTGCCTCTCTATCAGTTCTCCCCAGTACACTGGCACTAATGATAGGCCACTTCTTGGGTTCTAGGACAGAGCCCTGACATTGAGGAGCATTAGGAACCATCACTCTCTACAGCAGTCATCCCCAAAGCACTCACCCAGGCGCAGTCTGTCTCTTGGGAACTCCCATTTACTGCTGTCGTAGGGGAGGCGATCGCACTGCTCGTCAAGCGGCATTTCCTCCGGATCCATTATAATGGACAGGTATCCCGTTTTAATGTCGGTGGTATCAGGCTAAAAACAGGGAGTGGAGAAATTATTCGCAGTATTTACCCTGCACTTCTAAGGGGAGAGAGCTGTCGTCTGCAAGACTGAGTGTGGCTGGGGAGTGCCCCGGATTCCAGCCTCAGCTCTGACATTTATTTTGTACCACGGATGCATCACTTCAGCTTCCTGCCTCTCCTCTTCTATATCTGAGCAATAACTGTTTGTGTAGTTCTGCCACTCATGGGTGATGGGAAGCGGCACTGATTAACGTTGATAAACACGGAGGACACAAAATCCATCACTGTCTTCTACATGTATCTGTTAAAGGACATCCGTGTTTTTCTGTGGGAGCTCCAGGAGTTGCACTTCCTTGTGCACTGCAGAGCGTTTTGGCATTTTCAGAGCATTTTGTTTTGCAGACTCAATTCTCCATAGTTACCCACTTGATGGCTATTGCTTAGTACAATCTCAAATTGATTGAAAACTGGTGGAAACTGCTACCTCTAATGCTGCCAAGTGAGAAAGTGTGATTTGGTGGGTCCTGTGAGCAGACTGGCACGGCTGTAAAACATTAATAGGGAATTCACTCTTGTCCACAACTCTGTCAAACTGAGGTCAAGCAGGAAAACAGGAGTTTAATCACTGTACTTGGAATAGAAGGGGAAATTTTCCTCAAATACGGGGGATCAGACCCAGGACACTTGTTTGGTGACCTTCGTTGCTATGCTTGCCTTTCTGTTTGCTGTTTGGTTTAGGAGAAACAGACATAAATTCCTTGGAACTTCACTGGAACTTTACTTTTTTTTTCTGAGTCACAAAAGGGAAATGAAGTAATAGCAAAACTTGGAGACAGGATAATCTGTGTGGTTTGAGCTTATTTCAAGAGCAAACATCCTGGGGTCTTCTTAAAACAAGGCCCTCCTCCATGCCTATATTTCAGAGAAATCTTGGTGGACAAGTGCTGAAATCAAGCCCTGATTTTAGGGGATTTAGGATTTTTTTTTAATTTCCTAATCTTGCAAGTCAGTTTGACTCATAAAGAGGGAGGAGCCTGATTTTATGGTACGTGGAAGTGAGTAGAAATCTCACAAGTGCAGGTATACTCTTGAGAAGCCAAAGGACTAGCAGCAGAAATCTTGGACTGAAATTTTATAGGAACATTTGGCCCAGTTTTTCTACCATCTGTCTCAACCAGTTGTCCCTAAACTCTTGACTCTACACATAAACCCAGCCCCATCCCAGACCCTTTGTGCAAAATGGAAGCTCTTACTTTTCTCAATTTCCGAATGAACAAGGTCAGAAGAAGCCAGAAGAGGGTAGCGGCTAGCCCAGTGCAGACCAAAATGATCACTTCAATGTTGGATTTCTCCTCAGAACCTGTAGATTAAACGTACAATGAAAATTCAAATGCAGCCAAAGTCCATGACTGAACTCTAGTTCTCCTTCGTCCTACACAACACCCGTGTTTCACCTTAGCTTGGAGCTTACCTTGTATTTTGATGAAGGCTGACGTGCTGTCTTGCCCCATGTCATTGGATGCCTTGCATTCATAGAGCCCTTCATCATCCTTTTTCACTCGCTCAATGACCAGGGTATTATTTTCCATGGAAATTCCTGTTGTAAGAGATTTTGGTTAATATTATCACAATAACCTACCTGCCTTTTAGGAGTCGGAGGACTGGAAATCAGCTCCCATCCATGCAGGCCTGGTACACACTCTTGTTAGGAGGCATTTTAATACTATGGTCCTCATTATGGTCTGAGCAGCCACCTTTCCCTGACATTTTTATTCTCCTCAATACCTGTGTAAATAGCTTGGGGATCGTTTAACCAACAGCAAATGTGACTGTTAATTTATTATGAGCAAACAGAGCCTAAGCAAGCTTCTGTGGAAGAAGGGGCAGAAATAAGGATTCACTTCAGGCTTTGAATCCAGTTGTAAGGACATTTTGAGTTGCTGGGTGTTCTGTTTCTGAATCCTGTTGTTGTTAACAAGAGTACTGCACGTAACTTGCCATGCACTGTGCTGAAATATTTACCCTGAGGTGTTTTTTCCAAATATATTATTTATGTTTCCATTGGTTGGATGAGTTACATGCTTGTCCCTCTAGAATTATTTATAAAATTTCAGTAGCTATAAAGGGTTTCTCTCAGAACAGTCTGATCTGAATTATGGATGATCCTAGATTTCCTACCTAGTCCAAGATGCAAAATTAAAGTCACAGGACCTGCTACTGCCATGGGATTCTCCATGATTTACAGGAGATGTCAGGACAGATAGCGGAGAAGGAATTCCGGGCTCAGGTGAGGGAGCCCGTGCTCCCTGCCCATGGTAGCACTGGACCAGTACTGCTCTGTACCAGTTGAGCTGAGAGCACATTCTCATTACTCTGTCGTGGGAGATAGAGAAAGGATGTGTGATGTCCCACGGCATGCCCTGGACCTGCCCGTCAGGTCACTGCCCGCAGTGTGCTGCAGTGGGCAGCCCCAAAGCTATCTGACTGTGCAGGCTCGTGTTTTCAGGCAGGCAGGTACAGCCTCCGCCTCAGCGTTTTGCACAAGCTGTTGTCTCAACCGCGCAGGCTGCACGGCTGCACGCTGTGCTCCTTGGTTTCCTAATGCTATGCTAATGTATGCACCCTCTCCCTGGCTGCAGACACGAACGCTCCGCACACGGAAGGCCAGCTGCAGTGGCAGGCAGTGGGCTGCAACCGGCTGGCAGCTTTGCCCTCAAAGCCAAGCTGGGACTGCTGCAGGGGTCTGGTGTATTTGGATTTGTGTGTGTTTACTGGGGTCGTGTGTTCTGTCCTGACTCAGCCATGCTGGGGTACCGTGGAGTTGTAGGTCCTGTGGTTGTGGGGAACCTGCAAGTCCATTCTCCCATGGTAAGTACAAAAGCACAGCATGCTCGGGAAGCACGTACGCTCACCTGATGCTGCTGAAATGGGGTAGCCATTCTTCCTCCACGTAATCTGAGGCTCCGGCGTTCCACTGACTTTGCACTCCAGAATGATCTTGCCACTGATGTTAACCTCCAGATCCGTGAGGTTTTGTATCACATATGGTGCTGCCTTTGCTGCAGTCACAAAGGAAGACAGTACACCATAAGATTTCAGAAGGTATCTCCCTCAGCTCTGCTGCCTTCTCTCCTTTGGCCTCTCCGGGCTGGAAGTGGCAAAGATTTGTTTGATGGGTGGTAGCAAAAATCCCCCAAAAGGTTATGGGGGAAGTGGGTGAGTTTGTTTGGCTTGTTTTCAAACCAACTAAGCTTATATTCAGCTTCAGCTTGAACCTCCTTGAGTTTCTCATCCTCTGAAGAAAACAGAGGACAGTGAGTGGGTAGAGCAAATGCAGAGTGAATGCAAAAAAAAGAGAGGAGGAGGCAAAGAGGAAACAGATGTAAGGATTTTGTCTCCTCCATCATGAGTGCAGTTATCTACTTATCACAAGGCATGTTAACCTCCATATTATGTTCATTTATAAAAGATACAGGAAAGCAATGAATAAAATCACAAGCACAGCATAAAAAGTACATAAAGCCTGCAGTAAGGACAGTAGCTGATGGGTGTTAGTCCTTTGAAAAGACTTGGGTTGTGTAGGGGAAGGAGGGCTGGTTCGGAGGGGCATGGCCACACATGTTCTCCAGAAGAATCACCAGACAAGTAACAGACCCCGGTCATCAAGGCTCCAGGTCTCCTGCAGATATATCCTCAGTTTAGCTGTTTTTCCCATAGCCACCATGTGTAGGTGTCTGCGGAGGTGGAAATTTGACTACACGAATAAAAATATCTGCCAGGGGAGAGACAAGTGAATTGCCTGAGTGCAGAGTGCCAAGAAAGCCCAGTGCCTCCGTGGCAGATGATGCTGACAGGTGGCTCCGGGACCAGCTGTGGGGACAAGCCAAACTGCTAATGCTCTGTAATACCAGGGTAAGATTCTTTCCCTTCCTCTGCACTTCAGGGAGAGGCAGGTGCTCGAGTCATTCCTCAGAATAAATCACCTCCCACTCAGGTAGTAGAGCCGTGCTGGCCACAGCCGTGGTGTGGGTGAGCATCCTCTCCTTGTGCCCGTGCCTGCCGCGAGGGGGAAGGGACCGGGAGAGGGAAGTTGGCTGCACGGGGCAGGAGGCTGCACCGGAAAGGTGCTTGTTGACTGAAACAAGGCTGCAGTCAGCACGGCACGGCCTGGTTTTTACCTCAGTGACAAGTGCTCCTGGCAGCATGGCTGTCCCGTCAGCATCTCACCAGCCATTAATGTAAGTGGGGGTTAGAAAATTCTGAAAACAGCTGTCGGCCTCAGAAGGACTCTGTCTCCTGCTCCTGAAAATTAGTGAGTTTCTACTGGAAGAAACACCCTGCCCTTTATATTCACAGAGCCAAAGAAACCAGGCTTCAGGATCTG
This sequence comes from Bucorvus abyssinicus, assembly GCA_009769605.1. Lineage (NCBI taxonomy): Eukaryota > Metazoa > Chordata > Aves > Bucerotiformes > Bucorvidae > Bucorvus > Bucorvus abyssinicus. The sequence continues at coordinate 1,689,989 of CM020039.1, read as the reverse complement.
TTATTATTTTTGTGAAATTAAGAGTTGGGGGGTTGAATATAAGTAACCAAATACTGTTATTACAATGAAGTGCACCCCATTTACCCAGAATAAATGGTACTTGTCACTTGATTGTACCCTTGACCAGTGACCTTTGTGATTACATCTGCTGGGTCCAAGTCTCTTTAGTCATCCCAGCAGCTGTAAGTGGCTGGTGTCTTCCACCAAAGCCATATAGATCTGGGGTGACAGTCCCAAATGATAGAGTTGTGCTGTGAGTAAGACGGTGGGTGATGCCTTTTCTCTTTGGTCAACACCACATCTGCACCCAGCATGGAGTTAGGAAGGTAAGCACAAAGTCTGTGTTGGGACAGGCCCTAAGAAATGCTGGGTGCCTTCGGCTTTGAGAGGCTTCGAGGGGAGCAGCAGATGCACAGCAGTTCTGCTCCGGCAGCAGAACAAGAGCACATCCCACCACCCCTTCCCGTTGGCAGGACCTACCTCTGACGAGGAGCTGAGTGTGCTGTTCTAGTGTGTCGGTGCTGTTGTGCTGGTTCTGGGCTCTGCATCTATAGAGGCCACTCTGTTCCTTCGTGACGTTAGTAATGACCAGCGTCAAAGAAATGGAATAGTTGTCAGTTCTCCTGATCAGGGAGTCGCCGAAAGCCGCCTCTGAGGAGGGGTAATACCAGGCCAGGTGGCTGTAGATGTACTTGGAGGCCCGGCAGGTCAGCCGGACATCGTTCCCCACAATGGTTGTGACTTGTGGGGCTGTTTGCAACCCAGACGGCACATCTAGGAGGAAGGGAAAACATGTTTGCAATTTAGTCACAACTGAGACGATCTGTGCTGCTCGTTTCCAAGCTGATGGTCAAATTTCAAAGAGCAGACGGAACGGAACGAGCTGATTGTAACGACTGCAAACAGGCACTTGTGGATTAGGGAAGTGAGTGTACCTCTCACGGCCCACTGCTGACCTGTGGTGATTTTGCCCTCAGCATTCTAATCGTTACATTTTCGAGTAATGAAATGCAAGTTTATATACAGAAGTTGTTAATGGATGAAGACTTTAATCAAGAGGGACTGCCGTCTGGGTACACAAAGGTGTTGGAGAGCTCCTCTCCTCTCTGCAGTCAGGGCTTCAAAGCATAATTGCATAAGAATAGAGAAGCCCGTTCCCGAAACGGAGTAACACTCGTTTCTTCAGCACTGAACAACATTCCGAGTTCTCTCTTATTTCAGCTGTGCCAAGATGTACTTCCGTCACGTGTGCCTTGCTGGGTGTTTACTTGATCACTGGATTAACGGGTCTGATGGTGTGTATGTCTCTGAGGCCTTTGTATTTAGCAGTGAAATACTTGGAGGCACGGGTCCCATCTGTCCACAGAGTAAGCTGTTTCTCCCTATAATTCAGTAACTTTTCACTCTAGAAAAAAATGAAGTGGCAAACTGAATCTATCTGAAGAAAAGAAAAACCATTTCTGAGTAGAATGCCGGAGTCTGGCCTACAGACACCTTCCTGTTACTGCACTGGCCGCCAGAGACCTACACTTAACTTGTGTCAAAAAGATATTCTTTTCCCTTTTATTCTGCTCGTTTCCATGATGTGTCCACCCAGCAGACAACCACCATGACCTGGAATTATTCTTCTGTCTGTCGGGTCAGGATTTTCAAGCAGCTGAGAGTTTTGAGGAGCCCCTTATGAATTCTACCAGGTGTAGTACAGGGATGGGACACTCCGGGAGGACTCGCTCTGCGTCTCCTTCTGCACAGGGACAGCTTGCAATACATCTGAGAGATCGTTGCTCCGCCACCAAGCTGATAGTAAGATGCTTTCTCAAGCCAGGATGAACTGGGTGGTACTTGGAGAAGGACAGATGTTAAAGGGGAGCAAGTCTGCATTGCACTTGCAACCTGACAAATTCCACATGGGAGCTGGAATTCGGCCAGGGGCTCACATTGCAAACTCTTGCAAAAAGTTCTGCCGAAGCGATAGCTGAGCATAAATAGTGAGGCTGTTGAAATAACCAATCTGCCTTGTAATAAGCCATATATTATAGAAAATACAGAGCCCTGAAGGAGCTTTCAGATATGATTAAAAGTCTCTCTTCTTCACAGGTCATCTGGAATAGAACCAATAAGCTTCGCTTCATGGTTTTTAAAGACTGGCACCAGAAATGTTTTACGAAAGATCCAAGAAGAGACCCCCCCAAGCCACAGCTGTGGAAATTGTTATTTGTCTTTTCTTTCCTTTTCATGAAATTTCGGTTAACTTTACACAGTGTTTTGTTAGGCTCAGTTGCTCTCTTAGTGCTCGCTGTATGCTCAAACCAACTTGTGTAATTTATCCATTCCTCACATCTGATGTCCTGCTGTTCCAACGTGTCAAGATGACACTTATCAAAAAGGGGAAAAAGTCTGAGGCCAGCAGAACTTTCTGAACAGGAGGAATTAAGGTCCAGTGAAAACAGCGGGATGTGGCGTGAGCAGCATCTCAGCATCTCTCCTGAATCTGTCAAGCCAAAATAGGGAAGAAGTGCCCTATTCAGTTGCTGCCTTCTTAGTTTCTCCTCTAAGCATTTGCTCTTTGCTCCAGGAAGAGTTACAGTACTAAGGTAAGGGGAGCTTTGGTTAGACTCAGTTCTTTAGTAAGCTCAACAGTCTGGGAGGCCTCCTGAGATCGCCTCCAGGCTGAATTAGCCTATGCTCCTAAGTGTTGGGTCTCAGTGGAAGTATAGAGGGATTCCAGGGAAAGGGCTGAGGTAGGAGTTTGGTCACACCTCCTGGGGTAGAACACAGTGAACCCCTGCAAATCCACAGGGCAAGCTAAACCTTGGCCGTGAGCGCTTGGGCTGGCAGACCCATTTGCCGTCACTTCTGCCTCTCAGGAAGCCTTTTCTTCAGGAAGATTTCTTTTTCCAACTTGCATCCCATTTGTTTTGCAGGGTGAGAGTCCCTGAATGGCTGTGGGAGAGATCCCATCCCAGGGGAAACTCGGCGTCTCCTGGGATAAGGCACTGGCTTGTGTATGGCAGGGCCAGCAAGGGCGGGAGTGCCCGGACATCTCTGGTGCTAATGCCCAATCAATCCGATGTGTTAATTTCCAAGCCCTAAATTGTGAAGGATGCTCCATAGTTTCACCTTCGCTGCTGGACTTCACCAGTGCAGGGTTTTTTCTGCCAGCTTAACATTCTGGGTGCAGAGGGCTGGTTTGTTTTTCTTATCGTTTCTCCTACTGACATTTTTTATTTAGCATTTGGAATATTTTTAGCTGGAACCTGTGCTATTCTCTTCCACCTTCTTCGCCTTTCAAGAAGCTCTTACGACTCCAATAGAATATACATTGATTTTCATTACAGTGAAAGGAAGGAGAGAGGGAAAAAAAAAAGTCTTTCTTGCTCTCCTCCCCCTTTTCCTCCTCCTACCTGGATTATCTGGGGAGTAACTGCAGCTTTGAGAGTACATTATAAGTCAGTTCATCTCTTAGACTACTTTGCTTACACAATCTTGAACCTGAGCAGTCATTAACTTCCTCTCTCTGAACAGATACAGTGTTTTATAAGACTCCTAATAAGTTGGCTGAAAGAATGCACCATGGGGCCTTTTCTCTTTTATCAGCAGTCACCAAACATTTGTCTTTCGTATTGTATTACAGTGTAGTAGCCGCAAATTTCTCTCTCGACTGTGTGGGATTCCATGGCAAAATAGGGAAATGAGCCATTGGGGGAAGGTAAAAAGTCAGCGTAAATCAAAAGAAAGTCTGGCTTCATTTGTATTTACAAGGAATTAATTGGTTTTAATTTCCTGTGCTTTGCACAATAATCTGTGTAATTCAAAACTCCTGCTCTTTCCCCAATTCCACCCCTGTGCCTGTTGGGGTGGGGGGTTGCCGTCAGGCATATCCACGGAGGGAGAGTGAGAAAAAGGAAGGGTGAGCCCTGCCATCTGAATCAGCGCAGGGCTTTCCATAAATCCTGTAAACATGTCAGGAGTAAGCGAATCGGGAGTGGCAAGCAGTCGTAGAACAGCCCGGTTCATACACTGTTCGAGTATCGGAGAGCAGATTTTTATCACGTTTGAAATAGAATATTTTCTTTCTGGTAGAAATCTTTAACTCCATTTTTCTGGGCTTTTGCAATCAGATAAGCCCTTGAAAAAGGGCTTTTGTTATTATTTGTTATTCTTACCATAATTCATTTATATTCCAAGAACATTCAGAGGTTTCATGTGGGTGGGATCTCATTTTGTTGTATGTAGTACAATCGCACAAAGGCTAGAATTTGATTTACCGTGCATCTACAGGAATATATAGTTGCCCTTTCCAAGGTGCAAACCAGAGATTAGAAGGTAAATAATACTTGTTCGTGGCAGAGAAAACCTCCAGGAGGCATCAGGTCAGCTTTGCACTGCACCAGGAGGGCTGCAGTCTGCCTGGAGTGTCCTTTGGTGCGCCACTGGTGGTGGGCACTGACATGAGGCAGCTCTGAGTGCCTGGTGGCTCCCCACATTGCCTCTGCCCGTGGCAAAACAGTCATTTGACTTCAGTTGGAACACCGGGGTCAAAACTGGGGTAGGCAAAATAGGCAGGAGACACATTTTGTTTCTGTAGCAGTAAAAAGGATTTACACAACACGAAAATACTGGGATAAGAGTTAGGCCGGGGTGTGATGGTAACACTGCTACTGCATTGCTGTGGGTGTTTCTGCTGCCGTGAACAGCTTCAGGCGAGCTTCAGTGAGACCCTGACAGTCAGGGCAGCTGCAGAAAGAGCTCAGAAACGCTTCAGGGCTGTCCCTGAATGAGATTTCTCATCACATTGGACCCCTTATATGGTTTGGTTTCAGCGTGACCTCCAAACCCTGTTGACCTTTCACTGAAATGAATTCTGCTGGCAAAGAAATGATTTAAAAATAGATACCAGGGCTATTTCTAGTGTCCGTGGGAGTTTTTGTGGGGTTCTGCAGTGGAAGAACAAAATGGCTGTTGACATTATTCCGTTGGGATAAATACATTTTTCTGAGATGAATGTGGTGGTGATGAAAACACCAGACCGAAGCACGGTCTGTCCCCAGAAAGCAGGTGCAGCCCGGGGAACACCTGATGGAACTTCCCTGTAACACTCTGCCGTGCCCTGACAAGACTTTTCAACCCTGACCTAGTGGAGCAGGTTTTGGAGGGGAGAAGAGCCTTCAGCCTCTGTATCATCTTCAGATTTCTTAATCAGGGAGAAGTTCATTCTGCTCAATTCAACCAAAATGTTTGAAAGCAGCTCAGGATCCCCCAGCTCGTTCGGTGGTAGGAGGTAATGGCAAATCAGATCTTTAAAATCAACAAATTAATTGTGGAGTCCCACAAGTAGCCCTGTGAAGAGCTATGAACATGTGCTAGATGTTGTCCTGAAGGCCCACACATCTCTTGTGTGCCCAGGCTCTAACTCAGCCTTTATCTCAGCTTTGAGGTTCAATCTGCATAGAATTCACCAGCCTGGCAGTTCTAAAGTGGCTTCCTTAGAGCCTTATGCTTTTGGTACCTCCGTTTGGCACCTCACAAACTGTCCCTGAACGTCCCTCCAACACTGAGACTAGTGGCATCTCCTGGCAGTCACTTACGCCCCCTCTGATTGCTCCCAGTAGAAGACAGTGCTTTGTTACCATCTGTGAGGCAGCAGCTCCTGGAGCAGCCTGGCCACTTGCTGGAGTAAGACACATTACTCAGCAGAGGACCGTCCTGTGAAGAACCCAGCAGCAGGTCACCCTGCTGCTGTTTTACTGCTGCAGCATGACCTACTTTAGGCTCGGGATGGCCACATTTAGAAAGATTTCATTTCTCTCTAATCCATAAACACCACTATTTTTAAACTCTGCGCTTATAAAAAGGCAGTTGTGCTCGTCCAGCATCTGCCTCTTCCCCAGAATGCCACAGACTCACGGTCTTTCCTCCACAGGCAAGAAGGTAGCTGTCTTGCCAAGCCCTGTTCGCCTCCTGGGCTCTTTTGGTGGAAGCATTCCCGCCATAACCGCTGACAGAAATTTTGTCCGGTGATTCATTTCCTTCATAATTAAAATTGCATTATTAAAACATTTGTGTCTCAAAGCATTGCTAGATTGATCTTGAATTTAAAAAATCGGAAATATTAGTGCACTGGGGAGGAAAAAAACCCCTACATAACTTTTATTATTAAAAAGAAAACATAGTTGTGAAAGGTGCGAGGACTGATTGAACCCTTTGAATGTGACCTTCTGCTGGTTGCTTGTTTAGTTGCTGCAGCATTGGTTTTACTCACCAAGTGTTACGGAGTGCTGTGAAGAGCTTGGAACATATGGCTTTGGGTAACCCATCCAAACATACTAACTGGCAGAGTTCAGAACTGCCACAAACCCACATGAAGGCTCAACACTTGGAAGTGGAGAAGTGTAAGATTAATAGGTGGTCTTCAGCCTGCCTTGGGCATCTTGAGGACCTCTTGTCTGAGCTGGGTCTCCCAAAAGTGCACCTTGAAGGGCTTTTGGCTCAGTAAATAAGAGTTAAGCCTTTGGAAACTATCTTTTGGAGGCTTAACCCTCTTCTGTCTCCATAAGGCATTGGGGTAGTACAAAGAGGCTGTAAATCGAGGTGAAATCTTTCCCCCATGGGGCACCAGCTTCATTATCGTTGACATGTTTCGTATTAGCACTTCTGTGTGATAAGTGTGATACGTTTAGTGAGCCCTTTCTTGGGTTTGAAATGTGCTGGATTACTTCCGAGCAGTGGAGTCAAACAACACAGGACGTGAGAGAGGCAGAGGAGTGCAGAGCACTGCCACGAGCCACCTTCGCCCTCAGAACTTCCTTCATGGGGAAGAAACCGAGTAGTGAGAATGAGACATTTACCTTCCAGAACACTTCTGCACTCCTTGTTCTAAGAGTTGTTATTTTGATGCAAATTCTACCAGCTAACATCCACTCATCCAGAAAGTGAGCACAGAAATGATTCAGTTTGTTTTGGGTAAGCACTTGAACAAGGCCGTTCCTGCACTCTTCTCTTGTTTTAAACTCCCATCTCTCCTAAAAGCATTATGTAGGTCTTGATCTCACTACTAAAGAATCTCTGTGTTGAAAGGTTAAGCAGATATTTGTTTGGATTTGTGTTCTTTGGAGAAATAGCATGTCCACCTCCTCCCTCCTTAAAGGGCACTGGAAAGGCTAATTGCTCAGGCAGGGTTCCAATGTCACAGCAAGTCCCAGTGATATCAGTCCTGGATTAGGGCTGAATATTGGCCTTGCTCACCTTTGCTGGGTCTGCTGACTTAATTGGAGACCAACTGTTCTTCTGAGTCAGGGAGAGGCTTCAGGCCTTTGCAAGACTACAAAGGACTTAGTTTTTGCTGGAGGATTCACAAGGACAGCACTCAAATGTCAATGAGTGTTACTTTAAGACATAGACTCAGGACCTGCATCTGCAGCTTGGAAAGGGCAAAAGGAGCATCAGGTCTGATGCTGGACATGTCAAACTCAGCTCTGCACTGACACAGGACCCAACCTTGAAGGTGGTGAAGAGCCTGGGACTGTGCGACTAGGAGAGCTCTGGCAACACAACCTGCAGGGATTCCCAGAATTTTTAATGAGCAGTCAACAGCCATAAAAAACTTCAAGGTAAATCACATCATCAGCATCTAGTTTCGTGCAGTGTCTCTTGTGTTGTTTACCTGAGACATAGAACTCAATGCTCCTCTCTTCTTCGCCGACCTTGTTTGAAGCCACACAGTAATAGATTCCTGATGCACTGCTGTTTTCCATCGTGAGTGTGCTCACAATCTGCCAAGCAAGGAGAGAAAAAGTAAAGGCTTTGAGTCTAGGGTGGACTTAGCAGGAAGGCTTGAGAGTAGTGGATAAGTACAAGTTTTATGGTAGAAAACCAGATAACAAAGGAGTTTCTAGTAATGAGTGAAGCTCAAACAGACAAGTGCTTCTATTAGGTTTTTGGTCTCTCATCTCACATCACCTCAGCCCAGTTAATTCTCTTCCCTCCTCATTCCTAAACCTCCCCCTTCTTTTCTTCTTGTCTCCACCATGAAAACCATGGGGTTCCTCTTTGACACACTGCCCAGGTCTTTGTGTGACAACATCAGCAAAAAGCTAAAGTGAAGGACCTGGAAGATTCATCTAAGACACTGGAAATGAGGCCCCACATCCACCTGTTTTCTTTTCTGCTTTTCAGTTATGGTTCTGTGAGTAACAGGACACCCGCGTTTGCATGGGAAGCAGGTCATTCACGTGGATGTGGTGTAAAGAACTTTGCAGGACTTTGTTTTGCTTCTCTTTGCTATAAGAAAGGGAGGATCATGAAGGAGAAGGAAGGAATACTCGTTCTGAGCTTCACCACACAGAAAAAAGAAGTGGTTCCGTTACTTTTGGGGCTGAACTCAAACACATCCTTAGGAACTTGGGTCCCTTAAACATCCTAAGCCCCTGCTTCTGTCTAGGGCCGTCTTAATGAGGAGCCATCCCTACGGCACTCCCCTGTCCCTGTCATGATGCAACACCACAAGCTCTTGGAGGACTATCCACAGGTCACGTCTGTTTCTAGTACTTCCTTTGGGCTGCTAGCAAGAGAGCAGGGTCTAACCCAGCAAGACAGAGATGTTCTTGCAGGATTACGTTGCTTCCCCTGCAGCCATTCACCTGAGGAACGCTGAGCCCTCACATTTGGAACAAATATCACTTTCTCTGCCATCCTCTCTAAGGACTTTGAGAATCAAAACTTATAACACCCTCTGGCCCTTTGTCCTTATCTCCAGAGAGCGCTTTGAAGCACACAAAAGCATCTCTGGACTTTTTAATATCCTAAGCTAAACTCACACAAGACATTCCTTTACTCCTCATAAAGCTGCACCATGGATTTCTCTGTAGCTGTGAGAGATGTATTTTCAAAGAGTTATTTAAGATTTTCTGAGCTTTGGCACTTTAAATCCTGCAGGGAAATGAGTTTCAAAGGATGTGATCCCACGTGCACTTTGCATTCTAATGGGGAACATTTTCAGCAGAATAACTGGGAGGTGGAAAAGTACTTTTCACGGGCACCGAACGCAGAAATTAAACAAGAATAGGGACAAACCCCATTTAGGGTTGAAAACAGGAGACCAGTAAACCCAGCTCCCTCTGGTGTCCACCAAAGAAAGAGCTGCGTAGTTCTGACTGATTTATGATGTGAAAATAGCTCTAACATGGAGATAAAATCACCCAGAGCAGCAGTCTGCTCCTCCTCCTTTTTCGGTTCCTGCAGAGTGGGCCTAATGCCACAGGTTAGCAACAAGCACATGTTCAGAGCACTACCCTGACGTTAAGCAGTACACACTGCCTTTGAATTACTGCCGAATCAGGACCAAGCTCTTTCTTCTCATGAGTACTGGATCTTAGATTTATATTTGGGACTAGAAGAGGCCAATATCAGTGTACGTGCAGAGGACAGAAGGGGATAAATTTGGACAGCTATTTAACAGCTATTAGTCTTGCTAAGTGACAGCGCTAGATGGGAAGACGAGGATAATACTGTAGAGCCAGTTAAAATCGTAAAGGGGAACATAATTATCCACTTTGGAATATGTCCAAAGCGTTGGGGTGACACTGTGACTCTTCTGAAAACTGATGCGATGCCTCAAGCTGCATTTGGTGGCCCAGAGGTAAAGTCACGCGTACGCTCATGAACACACACAGATGTAATGTCTGTAACTACAGGACCCAGAAAAGTCTAACATGGTAGTGGGGAAAAAGAAAAAGAGCAAATAGCTATACCGAGACCTGGTAATCTCCATCATGTCTAGATGTGAAGGTGAAAAAGATGTTAAAATGAGGGTGGGAAACAATCTGGGGGCAAACTCATGGGAAAAATTTCCTGAGGAAAAGAAAGCAAGCAGTTTTCTTGTTTCTATGCTCAAAATCACTGTTATGCACTTGGATACCAGTTTGCTACACACCTGAGCACGAGAGAGGACACACTCTACTGTCTTGTCTTAGAGCTAGCACCTCCCAGAGTCCTCCAAAGTGTGACCTTCATCCAGCAGAGAAATATACGTGATTTGGGAGCCAGAATTGAATGATTTTGAGTGATTTTCTTGTAATAATATGAATCCCTTAACAGCATTATGCATTGGCTTTTCACTGTAGCTGTGTGCTCCCAGGTAAATCCCTGAGATTGGAAGTCCAATTATCTTTCCAGCATCTTAAATAAAGTTCTCAGTTGCCGAACTAACCTAATCCTGGTTTAGTCCTCAACAGAGTGATGCTTTGGAACATGCCAAAGGGCATCCAAGTCCTCCTTCCCTCTATAAGACCAGGTGGTTTTGTCTTTTACCAAAAGGAACCTGGAAGAACCATTTAGGAAGCCAGTAGTGGTATCTGCTTTTTGAAGTGCCTGTAGGTCCTTTAGCATAGAGTGGAAAAAATTCTGAGGGGATAATATCTGCTTTGTGGGCTTAGGGCAAAGTATTTTCCATTCCTGGAATCAAAGCCAGGACAGAAAAGTTTGAGACATTGCAGAAAGACCTTAACTGCATGGGACCGCTGGTGATGGTCTCCTGTCCCACCTCTTACTCAAAGCAGGGCTCACATCAAAGCTGTTTCTGTTGCCTTCTGCTCAGAAAACTCTGCTCCCGGGCAGAGCACCACACTTTCTGCTAAGCCTGAATGCTGACGGGATGTGAAATCTGTAACTGCCTTGAAACATCGCACCTCTTTGGTGAAATTACTGTTCACGAACATGAATAGCCTGGAAGTTTGCACTTTTTGGTTTACCTTCCACTCATGTCCCAGTCGAGGGCAATTCAGACTGAATGACACGTTAACCCTTGCTCGGGTACTCCAGCCACAAGTGGTAGCACAGACTATGTGGCTGTCCAGTCCTTCGCTTCTGTGCAGACTGCACTGCAACCAGTGGTAATTAATAACAAATTATTGGCATGTAATGTCTAGACGTCTTCCTAGTGGGAGCTGGATGGGGATCCTGCGAGTTCACTGCATACCAAACACCAAAGAGCCTTCGGACCAGCTTTGATTGCCTGTGTTGGATTTGGAAGTAAAGGGCTCCATTTCCTATTACTTAACCTAAAGGCCACCCAATACTGTGACCCCAAAGAAGGGATTATTAGCTAATAAATAATTACTATACAAGAATAAACTAAGTTTAAAACTCAATAAGAAAAGAAATAAAATGTCTGATCTCTGAAGAACAGCTACGACAAGTAAATAGACACAGTGCTGGGAAAACTCATAATGCAATAGTTCAATAAAGTCCATATGTCTTGCACTGTAACGTTCCCGGACTGATAAAACCAAGCTATTTTAGAAGCAGCCAAATAACATTCCACAGCCATATACCATGAGTGTTTTAAGACATCTTGTAGTAAGGACAGAGCAGCAAGACCTTTTTTTCAAGCTGGAGCCAGCATGAATTAATATATCTTGTTATTCCTTGCTTTCTCTTTCCTTTGTCTAATCCCTCCCTCCAACGGCTTTAGTTAACAATTCTCTCTTTCACTTCGTTAGCTGTACGTGGGCGAGGATGAGGAGTAGAAAACGTGGGTGGAAAACTTCTCAGCTGTCTAACTCTGGCAGAGCTGGGGTGGAGGTGGCTAGAGGGAGATGGAATTATAGCAACTTCACCAGAGACCCCGCAAAGAAAATCCTCAGCTAGCTCCCAATCCATCTTCTTGAATGGCACAGAATAACACTTATTTTTATAGCCTGACAATTCTGATCCATGACCTTAGTTCATTCATTCAAAACATGCTAAAGGATGGCCTGAGGACAAGTGAGAAGAGAAGGCTGTGAGTTGACTGAGAACTTGTAGGGTTCGCTCTCATCTCTGGCAGCGGGTGATTCCCTCCCTGTGAAATGAGAACAGTTATAGTTTGGCAGAGCTGATGGTGGTACCGTAGATCAGGAAAGGTGCTGGGCTGGGGAAAGCCGGCGGTTTGAGGTGCCTGTGGAAAAACTGGTGTACATTTCTGGTATGGATGGCCGATCTCTCTCTGGCCCTAGGGCAGGTGGGTAGGTGCTGGCTGGTCTTGAACAATTACCACCCCTGTGCTTCTCACACCTCACAGCTAATGAATTTAAGTGGGCAGGGAAGACACAGAGCCGGTTCTTCTGTTGCTGTTGGGAGCCAGGCTCCCTCAAGAAGAGCTGCCAAGGACAGCATAGTAGTCCGTGTGCTCCTGTGCTTGGGTAGTGCCTGAAACATCTGGGCTCGTCTCCCAGAGAGTGGATGCTTTGATCAAGAACCAAACGCTTGGCTGTTCACCTTCCCCTGCCAGGGACTGGCGTGATGAGGCTTGTGGGAGCTCACTGCAATGGGCACCTACACAGGGTGACAGATTTAAACAGCCCTGCTGAGTTGCTCACGTACTTTTCACCAAACGCATCCCACTGCTCTAACATAGTCTTTTTGTTCCTTCAGGAGGTTTAAACCTGGTGTTTTGGGGTCGGTTTTCTGGAGTGGTTATGAATTTCACCAGCAAAAATGTAAGTTTCACTGCGGAAACATCCATGTGGCCAGGCCACTCTCATAGGTACATGAAAGGGAGAAAAGACGTGAAAAGAGCCCCCCAGCGAAGGCCGAATTAAGATGACAAGAGACCTCAGTTTTACATGCCGCTTTTGTCAAATAGATTTCTAAAGATCACATCAAGCATCAGTGGTTTGCTGGGAAAATCCTTGTGTGCTGCCCTCAAGCTGCCTTTTGAGCACGATTCGGGGTCTGGCAGGTTCTGGGTTTTTTTCCCATATTCTTGGCAGCTCTAAAAAGCTAATGCATTTTTTCATGGCGCTGAACCAGGGTGTATTGCTACAGTTCTTCAAGGGTGAACTCTAGGGGTGGTAAGAAGTCTTAGAGGCTGGGTAAATTCTACCTTCTGTCCTCAGACTCCAGCTGTCATTGGACAGGCTCAAATCACACAGGAAAAATACCCAATCTCGTCTAATCCCAACTTCATAACACAGTCAATACAAGCCACGGTCAGGCAGACTCCAACATCTTTTATATTTCATCCGGCTCGTCAATGAAGATGAAAGACTTGCTAGGACATGGTGGGAATGGATTGGGCCGTTTCCTGTTTCTAGTGGGAATAAGGACTGATAAACCACAAGGAAAAGTCTGAAGGCAATGAGTTTCCATCAGTGTCTTTTGTTGAATTAGATTCTATTATCTAAAGACTCAACACAGATAGCCTTGCACTTCGGAAAGGGAGAAGGAGAGGAGTTGTCTGCCAGTGTAAGCAGGGAGGCAGCGCTGAAACTGAGATTCATAAAATCTAGTAACTCTAAGACTGATCATCAGGTACAAACTAAGCTCTTGAACACCAGATCATATATTTAGACAGACTGTATATGTGGCAAGAAACAGAAGCCATGAGAGCTGGAAAACTCTTGTCAGTCCATGCAGCAGCTAGAAAGCCTTAGAAAAGGAAGGACTCTGTAGGTACACGTCACCCACCTCCTTTTTTTACAAGTAATTAGCACATTGTAGGTAGTTGCTTTTACCTATGATCTAAAATTCTTGGAGAACGCATTAGAAACAGCTTAAGGGGCACTATGCCATCCAAATAAATGCAATTTATAAATACCTTACAGCAAGGGGAACTCAGGAATGAAATGCAAACGCTAATTTTCTCCTTCCCAGCCCAACCTCCATGTTTTCAGAGCTCTGGTTCAGATTATGTTTAGAGCTGGAAAGTCTCCATGAGAAAGAGCAGATGGCTAAGGCACCGGTCCTGCCAGCTGCTGATTTAGTCTGGACCCAATCCAGACGAGCACTTTAGCTTTGTGCTTGAAGTTAAGCATGGGAGTAGCCCAAGAATTATCATATGCTTAAAGGTTTACCAGGATTCTGCAGCATTCAGCACCTTGCAGGATTAGGCACTAAACTATCTGGAGCATCAACCTCAAAACCTGTAGCTGCAAAACCACTCCTAAAGCCACAGACCTACTCCAGGGCATGGCCAGAAGTGTGTGAATCTCGAGCCGAACAGCTGCAGCAGTTCTGAGGGGTTTACCCCAACATGTAAACAGTACGACTGGTATCACCAGGTACCCGGGAGGCGGTTAACAGATCATCCGTAGCCGGGACCTTTGCAGGTCGTGCTCCAGTGCTGTTTGGAAGGGGAGCAGGCAGGGAAGTGGAGGAGGAAGGAGGTCTTCCCGCCTTCGTCGGCTTGGGAATGTGGTTGGCAACCCAAATAGGTAAAGAAGCGTTGACAACTGCAGCTGTAACAGGCAGGTACTGCAGCACTTACACACTCTGAAAGTCAGGCCAGCTACCTCTGGCCATCGTAGGCCTCTGAAATTACTCCGGCTACTGGGAGAGGAGGCATGACTGGGCAGTGCAAAGTGCTGTCTAAGTGCTGAGACTTTTAATGAACTCAGGGTCCTTATCGCTTGTGTGTGCTTCACAGGACCCCTCTTGCTCTGAACCAGTCTTACACTTTCTCAAGACTGAGGGAGACAGAGAGGTTTTTGACCCAAAAGCCTTTGGAGAGTTTTAAACAGGGTATGTGACATCATTGCCAGAATCCCGGCATTTATAAACAGCGGAGATCTGATAATGATCCCAGGGCAGTGGAATTTCAAGCATGCTAACAACCCGCAGCAGCAGCTTGGGAACTGCCGGGAGAGAGCTCCGGGTGAGCCCGCTGCTATTCCATGACGTCATGGCTCAGCTTTGCATCACACATACCTTTCTTTTATCCCCGTGCTTCACGGTTATGTTTTCGATGCTTCTGATCTTGTTGCCTATCAACGTGTTCTCCTGAACCACAATTTTTTGCCCTTCGGGGTTGCATCTGGAGGTAGAAAAGCAAAGGTGGTGTTCAGGAACGCAACTCACTGCACATAAGGCAGGGAGGCATTAGTGAAGAGAGAGAATGTCATTCCTAGACAATAGTCCTAAAAACTCCTCAGAGCTATTGCTGATGGAGATTGTTCCCTCTTTGTGAAACTACTGTAGTCCTTCATCACAACATTTCAGAATTATTTACAAAGAACCTTGACAGGGGTAGGCAAAGATCAGTATGTGACCAGCAAGGAAACCCCTCAAACTTTCTGAAGATTGAAAATAGAAATTACTGGACAATTAAGTCATGTGAGTTCAATCTGGCTCCTGCGAGTTACGTTCCAACTCGATGCAATTGTGGCTTTTTAAGTGTTTTAGCACTTAGAACTTATTTCAAAATTCAAAATGCCAGTCATTCCGAACTGTGGGGAGGTGAATGTTCCTGTCTGTCTGCTCAGCTTTATGACTTGAAGTGCAGGTGGGGGGAGCAGAACGGATGAATACTGGGACAGCGATAGCAGACTGCTCCTTTAATATTGCATATTCCTCAGAAGACAACCACATCTCTGGCAGTTATCGCTCTTCGTTTCTGAGTTACGGCCAAAGAGCAGTGTATGTAGTGCGTCATGCGGAAAGGTACATCTGCAAAAGGCTTTTCTGTCTTCTTTAACTACAATCCTTGGAATAAATGAGAGACACAGGCCTTCTCATGCTTTGGAGCACAAAGGCTTCAGCAAGGCTGGAGCTCCAGGCACGGAGGTGTTACGAACTGTGACTTCGTGACGGCAGCTTAGTGAAGTCTGTTCAGTTCCACAACTAGCTGTGGTCGCACCTTGCACAAGTCATCGCAGTGCATGACAGGAAAGTGTCCTCATTGCCTCCTCCTCCTCAGCAGAGGCACTACTCTTCCCATGGCTGGTCCCAGTGGCCTCTGGGCCCACCATAGCAGATTAGGATTATAGGAGGTAAAATGAATATGGACTTCTGTAGGTGATGACCAAGGGCGGATGCTGCAGAAAACTAGCCCATAAATCAGGCGTGCCTTTGCCAAGGCGCCTGGGTGACACCCTGGGTCAAGGGAGGGTTTATAGCTCTCAAAAGAGCCTAATTAGAAGATGGCTTGAGTGACTTCCTGCAAGGCACAATTCTGTCTTGAGGATGAAGGGAAAAAACCTCAAAGGAAGCAAATCACATCACAGCTATAAGGAACAATGATAGTGTTCTGGGATTCGAAGTGCACTGGTGGGGAGGGGGGAGAGAAAGAGAGAGAGAGAGGAAGTGAGACAACAGAAGGAAATGGGGTCTGTGTCATTTCCCACAGGAATCCTCCTACAGCTTCTGCTGGAGAAAGATAAGGCTGCCCCGGAGGCCAGAAGAGGTAGAACCACTCTGCAATTGTATTTAAATTGATAAGATCAGAGAGTCAGAGAGCTGGAACAAGGGTTATATGAGGTCTTTTGCCACCAGGTCATTGGTTTGAATCTGGCTTAATTCGGCATTCATCACCAGTTCTCCATCCCTAGACAGAAAGGTCTGGAAAATGTTTCAGGTCATCTCTGTGGCTTTCCTAAAGAATGTGTTTCCTTATGGTGTTTCCGATCTGCTCTTGTTGAACACCGACAAAGTAGCAGTTTGTTCGCCTTCTGCTGACCTGTGGTGCCAACAAATCCTCCTGCATTATTCCTGCAGGAGCAGTGTACCTACCTACATGAGGTAACAGGCTACTTCCCTTGTGGAGGGACACAAGGTGACTTTTTAGACCCAACCTGAGACTAGATCACCCAGCAGCACTGCAACTGCTGCAGCAGAGAGCCTGGGAAAGGAGCTTTGTGATTTTTCCCTGTCTCACGACCTGCATTTAGAAGAGCATTGAAATGGTGAGAAAATAAGGAACTACTCAGCAATTTTCTCCCTTGCTTCCTAGACCTGTCTTCATTTTTTTATGGACAGACAACCTGACTGCAGCCCTCTCACTTCAGGGAAGAGTTGGAGCGTAGTCAGAATAGTTATACACGGCTCCTGTATGTCCCGGGGCAGCATTCAGACCTCAGCCAAGACTTCTCTCTGTAGATCACTCTGCTTGTAGAACAGCAGGAGCAAAGAAAAAGTCTACTTGTATAAGGCAAATCTCAGAAGGCATCTTATGTTTCCACTTGCCTCATTCCTCTCTGGCGGTTTTGACTTGCTTCTCTGTCTTCGCACCTCAGGCTGCCTCCAGACTTTAGCGTAGAAGGGCCCTCAGTATGGTGTGAAGGCTTGGCTACCTCTTCCAGCTTCTGCAACACGGGTGCTGCCCCAGGAGCCCATGCTCAGTGTGCACTAGTGAAGGCAGCCACAGAAGTGGCATAAATTCCATATGGCAACTCAGTGAAGCCAAGTCGTTAGCAGGTTTGTCTGACAATAGCTCTTAGAAGGGAAGAAAGTCTGTTACCTCTAGGCAGAACGCCCCTGTCTGGTTTTTCTTTGTCAGCCATGTAGGCTGCACCCAAGAGGTGTAGGAAAAGACCTTGGTAAGTCAGAGGACATTGCTGGTCAAGTTAAAGAACATTCAACCCTGACCTTTAGTCACTTTAAACTTATTTGACACAATTCTGATAATATAGAAAGTGCTTGTAGCTCCCAAAAGATCATACTCAACTAGACATCTGCTGGGTTCATAACCCTTGAGATCTACACGTGGGGAATCACTGCTTGTGATTTTTAACTCAGATAAATAAGATGTGCTGGAAAATAAAACTGGCTTGAAACTAGCGAACTGTTCTATAACATGGTCATCAATAGGAATGTCCACTTACAGCGTGTCCGCGAGGCTGCAGGGCTGCCACTTCCACTCGACCTTCGGGTCAGGATTCCCGCTTACGGTGCACTGGATTTTGTGTTTGCTTCGTAATTCCACCCGCACAATCTTATCAAAATCTGTTTCCTTCTCATAGATTTTGGGCCTCTCTAGAGAAAAAAAAAACCACAACAAAAAAGTAAATGCAAATTAGCAAATTTACATCCATGGTCATGCTCTTGCTTTGAAACATCACTGTGGTCACTAAGTGATGGCTGAAAGCAGTGCTGAAAGTAATCATTCACAGAAACATGGGGTTAGTTGTGGAGTTTCAGAAAATACATTGCTGTGCTAGCACGTTCTTCCTAATGGCTTTCCAGTGTTGTCATGGACCTGCTGTACTTCTCCAAAATTTATGCCATGAAGTGTCTCTTGGTCAGGAGCTGCAGGATCAGGGTGTTGGTCTATGTGCTGTGGGCAAAATAGCATTCCTGAGTCACCTCTTGAGAGGAGCCTCGTCCAACAGCTGCTGTTCAGCAATATTGTACCGTTGTGCTGGTTCTCCCCAGCATCTTGGGAAAAAAAAGTCTTTTTCATCTGAAAACTTTGCTTTCCTTTGCTGTGTATGTGTAACGTGCACTGGGTGAAGCGGGGAAGAAAGTGAGGAAGAAGCGGTGGGGAGAAAACCCTTGCAGAGTAATGCCAAGGAGTTCTCGCCACCAGCAAAGCCATTAAAAATGTCACTGCATTATTCACATCTGGGGGCTTGCAAGATCACGCCCTTGCACTGGAAGTCTCTCAAGAACAAACTTTCGTGTGACACTTTCAGGGCTGCTTGTTGCCAGCAGGAAAGAAATGCTTTGTCCCATCTACTTCCAGCTCCCACGGGAACACGGAAAAATGAGAAATAATGCTAAAAAATCCCCAAAGTGAAGTGAACTCTGCCTAACCTTGGGGAGGGTGGGTTTGAGCTTGGGGTGAAAGCACAGGCTCTTCCCTTATGCAGACAGCTCTGCCCATCCCTGGCCATATCTCTTTGTCTGCTTCTCATAACAGGAAATCAAACAGATTTATTGGTCGGGGTCCCTCCGTGGAACACCTCTGTGCAGCCAAGCGCGGCTGCTTTGCACTGAGGGCTTTTGACAAGTTGGGAAGTGAATGCAGATTAGATTTCTATTTTTCGGGTTAACTTATTTTTTCTGCTGTCAGGGAGGCCCCAGATATGTAAATATGAGCTACTGCCCACCTCATCAATCCTCAGCCCTTTCCCTCTCATTTTTAATAGGTTTTTTTCCCTTCCAGCCCTCTACTCTTATGAGAGGACTGACCAGGTTGATCCCGTGTCTTGGTGGGATCCTCGTTTTCCATTTCTCGTGGCTGCCAGGTCAGACCTCTGACCTCATCATCGCCTGAAAATCCATCAGCATTTCCTTCTCCACCTCATGAAAGGAGCATTGACTGCAGCCGGCTCAGCCATACCCTAACTTCCAGGCTATAGTAAAACAGTAGCTGCTTTCAAGAACCTTCGTTAGGTCCTGATTAACATTGCACTTGAAAAACCCAAGTGACAGGCCTTGATTGGCTTTGCTCTTGTGTTCCCTTTGGCTTTTCTGATCCCCTTTGGTTGAGTCTTGTTTCCCTGGCTGTCTGCAGATGATATTCTGTCATCCACTCCTCACTCCTTTGTCCCTGCAGACAGGGAGAGAGGTTGACTTTTCGTGAAGGAGAAGATGAAGAAGGGAGCAGACAGGAGGGTACTTCAGACTGTGGAAGGGTCTCTCCAGCTCACATCCTCATCTGTGCCATGGACACAGGGTTTCCTGCACCGCATCTCTCTGGGGTGCGCAACCTATCGCTGATCGAGTGCTCTGAGATTTGTGAGCGATTCACAGGACAAATTGTGGGGACTAATGTTGAATTTCCTTGTAACTGGCATCTCATTTCCCATCAGTAAATTATTTCTGATCATAAAAATAATTTCGTAGAACTCCCTGGAGAGAGAAGCACATTTTTTATTATCTCAGACATTTTTCTTCTCAGTCAACATGTCTGGACTGACCTCAAAAGCATGATTTTCACTTGGAGAAAGGGACTCCAAGTTCAGTGTGAAGGGTTACTCAAGTGTTATGTGAAAGGTTACTCGAGTGTTGAGTTTTCTGGGCTCTAAGAACAAAGCTTTACATACTTGGGGAGGGAGACAACATGTTTGCCTGGGTTTGTGTGTGTGAAAGAGTGTGGGGGGACAAGGTTTGATTACAGCCTTTTAACATTGGGAGATTTTTCTATACTCTTGGTGAAATGATGAACACGTTAACTGTCGTTTAAATTATCCTTTTAAAAAAGAAATAATTTGAACTCGATCTAATTCAAATAAGAACATACATGAGTGACGAATGAAGTCCTAATTCCACAATTACTTTACTGCATGGCAGTATTAAATATTACTTGAAACCAGAAATGAGTCAAAATGATTCATCAATTGAAATAATTACTATTTATGAGACTTAAGCAATTATTTTTTTAAAACTTGGGGGGCTGCCTAAAAATGCCTCCCCATCATTTCTTTCACAGTGCCTTGTAACACTGTTAGTGGGGTCGCAGCTGATGATGGGCACGACACCCAGAAACTGAAGCCATTTTTCTAAGCGTCTCTTTTTCCCTGCCAAGTTTGTAATGGTGGTGGGTGTCGTGCAAAGGACTCTGACTGTGGCGCTATGCCCTTCCACAAGATTGAATGCTTTGTGGTTCTGAGGGCGTTGCTGTTGGCCCCGGTGTGCTGTGGGTGTGGGTGTGGGGCTCTTATATGGGGGATATTTCTTGGGCTGAAAACTGCAAACCTTTGCATGGCCACTTTACCCCTGCCCCTGCCCCTGCCCCCGCCCCCTGAAGGCCACTGAAGCTTTGTCATTCTCTTTGCTTGCTGCTGAGCCAAATCCTACTCACAGAAGTTGCTGCTATCGGTGATGGAAACCGGTAAACTGGTTTCCGTGGTGGGTCCTGGCCCTCTAGATCTGCTCAGACTGTACCTCGATGGCTCAGCGGGCTGGCTAATGCAGCAGCCTCTCCCACGAGAAGGCTCTCCACAGAAGCATGGTGAGGAGGTTTTAGCCTAAAGCCAGTGCTTACTGAAGGACCACCCAGCAGTGTATGTCTCCAGTAACTCTCTCCCCACTCCAAACAGTGCTTTGCTTTCCCTCTCAGGTTTGCTTGCTAAGCAGCATGGTGGATTATGCACAAACTCTTGTTTATCTTCGCTCACGTTTAGGTGTGAGTGAGGCTTGGGGTATGAATCTGTTTGCAAGCACTGCCAAAATCCAATAATATTTCTGGTTGCACCTTAAATTATGCATCTAAAGTGTGGAATGCATCAACACACAAACATTTGCATGTGTATTGCTGGTTGTTCCACATGGAAAAAAAAAAAAAGCTGTTGGGATTGCAGCGCTTTAGGCACTGGACTTAGCGAAGCTGAGTAACCAAGCAGGCAGCCTCTGCCCAGACCCTGCACCTCTCCTCCTCCCCAGTGCAGTGCAGAGCCCTCAGCCCTCCTTCCTCCTTGAAGCTCTGCGACTGCCGAGAGCCTGACCTTCAGCACCCTGCGCCACCCTAACCGTGGGCTCACCGCACGCCTTCCCGCAGAGCCTTGCCCCCAGCCAGCAGCCTGCCTGCTGCAGCAGTGCTGGGCTGCAAGAGGAGATTTTCAAATCTGCGTCACTCCTGACCTGAAGCATCCCTCGCTACCCCACTCCCCCCCGCAGCGGGAGCTGCCTGCCTGCTTCCCCCCTCCGCCTCCCGTCCCCTGGACCTTGCCCTCCCCAGGCTGAGTTTTCTCAAGCAGAAGCCAAACAAACCTTAAAAGCTTTCTCGTCTCTGGAACCTGCAATGTTCAGAGGGTTTTAAATGTCTCAAAATAAATGGGTTGTTGTCCTGTCTGACTGGGGTGCTTTGCAGAGGTGCAATTGCTGGTGTGAGAGCTGACCTGAATAACTAAAGACCGTGCTGCTGCTGCACTGTGAAATGCAATCAAGAAGCAGTTCTGCTTACTGTAAACTCCAAACCGATCAGCATTATGTAAATCTCACTGTACTGTCTAGCCTTACCTTCAGTTTGTGGCATTAGGAGCAGGTCATACGTACAGGGAGCGGGACATGAACTCCCTGGCATTACCCCTCTGCAGGACACTCTTCCGTCTCTAAGTTCGTTGCAGATGTTGTTAGGGGGTTTACACGCTTGTCACCCGAAGGTGCATCCAGATATAGAGGAGAGCACATAGAAAGTTCCCCTGCCTTTTCCAGAGAAACTTTGCTTTCCTTCCAGTGCCCCCTGACTGACCTGCTCTTTACGTACCTTCCTACCATTTCAGCTGGGTTTCAAACACTCTTTTCACATTAAGCACGTCATTAAAATAACGTAAGAGTGGTCCGGCGAAGCATTTAGTTTCAACCTTATGTACTTTGCTGGACGTGGGGCTTCATTAATACTATTGATAGAGTGGCCATGTGTTTTCTGTTTAATCTTTCTGGTTCCCAAAAGCAAAAACAATTTGCACTTTAGAGCCTTTCGTATGGTGTTTATACAGTACTCGATGGGCATTGAGTTGAGCCAGGTGAATATTCTGTAAGGTTGATCAGAAACTCACTAATGCGAGTTTGGACTGGTCAAACAGTGTGGGAACAAGAGGGTGAAACTTCCCCAAAACACTCTGTCTGTGTTCAGCTCACTCTGATCTCTGTGGTTTGGTTGTTTGTTTTCTTCGTTTTTGTTAAAAGGAAAGAAAGATAAAAAACATGAGTTAAATGACCTGAAAACAAAACTTTTGTTTGGAGCTGAACAGCACATTGTGTTTGGCCCCAGCTGATTTTGTCTGGGTGGTTTTCTTGGGTTCGTTGTGTTTGCTCTTTTGGTTTGGTTTGCACAGCACTACACACGCGGCTGCTGTGAACTGGGGGCACGGCGTTGTCCCCACGGTACCTCCGAGGAAGCAGATGCCAAGATGAAATGAGTGGCCAGAATCTCCCCATGAGTCAATACCACGTCCAGGAATAGAATTAGGGTCACCGATTATCGGTCACCCGTCTAATCTCTAGCATGCATCCCCTGCCGCTCCATTGTAACCCGCTGCTACGGGCTGGGAATGCCGGCAGGGTGGACGGGGATGGAAGAGAAACCATGAAGTGGGATAGTGTAAGAAAAATCACAAGGCACTTGACCTACCCCACAGCGGGGTTTGTTGGTACAGTGGCACTGCAGCTTGGTTTTGGTTTTTCAGAGCTTGTACCATCCTTTTGGGATGTATCTATCTTCACGTTGTAGGAGGAAAGCTGCCTGTGCCAGTCCTGTGCCACCTCGCCCAGATCAGTCATTCAACCCCGATGCAGCCAAGAGTTGGGGGAAAAAAGGGGGCTCTCTTGTCTGTCTCTCCCCATCTTATTTTGTGTGACTAAACAGAGTTCAAAAGCAAACGCATAGTGATGAACCACTTAATTTTTATCAGAGTGGGCGGATTTCTGGGATTTTTGTCTCTTTGCCTGCTTTTCAAAAGAGAAAAACACCAGCTAATATACCTGCATGCTTGGCTGAGAGACAGCGTGGAAAGCGCATGCTGCCGCTTCCCAGCTTCCCCCCACCACGCTGGCGTTTAAGGGCTGTCAGGAGGAGATTGCTGCTGCAGAGACGTGAGCTGAATGCTGCAGATTGTTCTGGCAAACTCCAGCAGCCCCCACCTTCCTCTTCCTAAAATTGCTTTGGTTACTTCCAACCAAATGCAAATAGCTCCGCTGACTTCTTCATTAGGGGCTCTCCTGGGAGCACACAGGGGCTAGACTGCGGAGCTGCAAGTGTGCAGGGTTTGCACCACATCAGAGAGAAAATTCTTCAGAATTTGCTCATAATCAGTGGGCCGGAAAGGCCCACAGCAGTCTGTGCTGCTGCATGTCATCTTTTCTTTGATAGATCTCCCAGAAAAAGTCAGTTGTGTCTCTCCTGCCTGTGTCTGATAAATGAGACCTGAAGGATAGTGTGGAGCACGGTATCTCTTTGCCCTTGCTGCGTGTCCTGCCCACCCAAAGCACTGGCCACAGCCACCGCTGCCAGTAGCCAGGAGGAAAGCAAAGCAACGGGCTTGGGGAGGGACACGTTGGAGCAGTGGTTGGTTGGAGACAGGCTGTGTTTTGTTTTGGGATTTCTAGTTAGCTCTGCTGGCCCAGGAGGTGGAAAATGAGATTTTCTCTTTTGACTTTTCCTGAACGGGGTCATCCTCCAGGGAGCTGAGCAGGAGGTGGGTGGGATTCCCAAAGGACAGCCAGTCCTGGCGGGATAGGGAAGCATGCAGGCGAGCCGAAGGGGGATCGTTTTGTGTAGCCCTGCTTCTTGTATCTGGCTCTTTAACCTAAGCATCAGTTGGGTTGCACTTATAATCCAAAGAAATCCATGTTTCCCACAGTGCTTCAGTGTCCATTTTAGAGATTTCAGTGGCCCTTCCATGCACAAAAGACTAGGGGAGCCTCCCCTCAGTCTTCAGCTGGCTTTAATTGAGAACCACTGCTCTCAGAGCTCTTTCTCTGAGCTGGCGTAGCCCAAATGTGTTAACCTCATCCTGAAGGCTCATTTCCCTCTTCGGACTATTTCTGGGTCTGGTCGAGGTGATGGGGTGTTGTTCACATGGATCACCGTGTATTTATTAACTTTTATGGAGATCACTGGGGACTCCTTTGATGTCAACTCATCCCTTGCAAGCCAAAGTAGGTCAGGCACAGAACTCCCTTTGCCTTTGATTTTAAACCAAATATGAGGAGCTGGCCTGACTGCAGAGTAGGGCAACAGACGCATCGTTAAGTGCTCTGGAGCTAATTTGCCCTGGTAACAAATGGAGGTGCAGCCGGTCACCTCGCTGCCATACCACGGAGCACATGGCAATGCACATGTGAATTCTCCATGCACCCCTTTCATTCCAGACCTTGCCCAGGACAGAGGGAATTCATAAGGAGCCTGAGAATTACTACTGCTTGTGACAGAGGCTATTTCTAGCACTTAATCCTGCATTTCTTATAGGTACAGCACAAGAGCTCGGGGGATGGAGGACTCTACGAGGGAATGTAATTTCAATTGACCAGAGCAGCTGGAACCCAAAGCAATATTTGCTGGAAGAGCCTTGAGAAAGCATAGGAGAGAAACTCTGGGACAGAGAAGAAAGGCAAAGCGCTGAAGGAGGTTAGTCATCCCATTTTTGAATTAACTTATGCTTCAGGACAATCTTCACTCACACTGTGGTGGTCAGAGCATGCTGAGCGCCCCAGAAGGGCTCAGCAAGACCCCCGATACATGCAGATGACTTGTACAAGGGTGAGAATGAAACACAGCCTGCTTGCTCAGAAATAGATTGGAGGGGGTTTGTTTATGTTTTGTTCTGAAACTGCTTTGTACTCCAGCCTGGAATAACTCTTTGCTCCCACATTTCTCCTTCTTGGCTGGCTCGGATGTGCAGCCACCAGCTGTTTGCTGGGATTGTTCCTGCTCCTTGCTCCCTCCCCTCCAAATTCTTCAGGACGTTATTTTCTTGAAGCTTTTCTCAATAAGAATTTAATCAAACAAAACAAAAAACACAGCAACCCACAGCTTCTTGGACAGTGTTTGATGTGTAAATATGTAAAGAAGGAGTGTTTTGAAAATGCAATCAGCTACCTCCTGGGGACTGAGTCCTACAATGAGCCAAGGTGACTCCACAAGGGAGATATGTGCTCCTGCAAGATTAAATTCCAGCTGCAGTGGGAGCACGGCTGACCAGAGGCACAGCTAAGCCACTTCTTAAAGAAACATTTTTTGAATAGCAGCACAATTCTCCTCCAGGCCAGGCAGTTCCTTCCTGCACATTGCCAAGCAGGTCCTCGCTGCGGGCCGGCACTGCTATCAGTTCCCACCCTGCAGCTCCCGCAGTGATTTGCCTATTTTGCTCCTTCTTGCCTCTGTGGAGCTGGGACACCTGATAACTCTGATAAACCCATCCGTTTTATGGCCATATCAAACTTTGAGGGGAAATAGCTCCTAATATTTGACTCATTACCATGGAGTGAAAGACCCTGCACAGACAGTGACACTTTACAGCAGAACTCCTGTGATCGCTGCCAATGACACGTAGGGGAGGTAACTCCAAGGAAAGCCCCCAGCAGCACTGGGCTTCCAGCAGGGCAGGAGCTACACTGCCTATAAGCTCCTGTCCTGCAGGGCTCAAGCAGGTGAATCCTTACCTTGGTTTCATCCTGCTTAAAGGGTTCTCTTCTGCTGCCATTAGTATTGAGTAAAATACTCTGCAAAAATTATTATGGTGCACTTTGATGAAGGGGCCCTGCTGGTATTTACAACACTAATAACTTTAAAGTTCCTCTACACCTAGTTCAAACGTGCTGTGGCTGGGTTTGTTGCAGCACGCTGACTGCTGGTTATTCTATCTGTGATGCTCAGGAGCATTAACGAGGTATAATTTTGAAGAGACTCGCAGGAGAGGGGGCTGTGTGCTTACTTATCATTTCTTCAATGCACTGTCCCCTTGCAGCAAAAGAAAACATATTCAAATGACATTTATCTTCTCATTCAGAAGTCTATTTAAGTAATTTTCCATCTTCCCTTTAACAATATAGATCAGAACTCACTTTCACAGATGCAGCTCTGAAATTTAAAAGCCTGGCCCTGGCTTTTGGGGAGCAATGCTGCTACTCAAAAAGAAATGTTACTCCTCAGCACAGGGTTTTGTACTCAGCATGAGGTTTATCGGGTGCTGGATTGCTGCAGGCTCCACGTTTTAGACACGGTGCAATACTGATGCTCGTACCACTGGGCTCACCTGCAAGCCCAAGAGGATTTTTCCATCAGGTCTGCTAATCCCTGTGTTCAAATGCCAGCTTCAGTAATTGCAGCAGTTGTTTCTAAGCAGAGACGTTAGCCACCCCGCCCAGCTCAGAGGTGATTGTGTTTCAGTGGTGGGCAAGATAATCCCTACATAAAACGTGAGTCTTGGTCTCCTTCTCCATGTCTAAGGGTCTGCTGAAACTCCAAGCAACGTATTCTATTCAGGTGCAGTACCGGGATATCGGTCGTGATGACTGGAGATAATGTGTCAGGTTATTTCTTGAGGAGTTAAGAGGAGGTTTCAAGTCTGCATTCAGACTGCAGCTTCAGAATTTTTTCTTAAAGTAAAAGTAAAGCGAATGATGCCCAGATCTGAAAAAGCAGTTTGCTGCTCTTGGATAAGCTTCAAGAGTTTTGTTTTTCCGGTGCTTCACCATGCAACACCTTCTCTGGTCGGTAACATTCCTGCAGCTGCTGGACTTTGCCGACTCTTGAGAAATGGTGGTTTTGTAATTATGACAAATAATGACTCCTGTTGGAAGGCTGTGTGGGGCTGCTCTCTTGGAAAGACTAACGATGAGCACCGTGCTAGGCATGCGCTGCGGGTGAGGGACGGAATACCATAGGCTTCTACATATGCTAAAGATGAAAGCCTTGTACTGTAGTTCAGAGCATGGGATGATTTAATCCTGAAATAGCATCTTGCTGATAGAAACAAGGGCTGTTTGTTTTTTATATGCCTATTTGGGGAATGGCTGCTCTTCAAGTAAACATTCCCTTTTGCATGCAACCACCAATATTTACCTTGACAAGATAGTTTATTATTATTCTTAATTTTCTCTTCCTCTGACTATTTCCGCTCTCTTCACAAGAGGGCAAAACCATTGTGCGGATAAACAATCTCAAGCGAACGAATTACCACAGCTTAATACATTCCTCCTCATCAGCTGAGCTGCAGTACCTGACCATCAGCACGTTCGTAGCCCTCTCCACTCCTAAACCACACAGTCATTTATGTCATGTTTAAGGTGGTTAAAGCTACCATATCTTATTTAGCATTTTTAATAGGCCGGACGTGCCAGAGTGACAAGTTCTCCATTTGTTAGGTGTTGCTGCTTTCTGCAAGGTGAAGGGTGAAATGAGAAGAACACAAATGCTGGAAGTTACCTGGTGATGTTGTACAAAACAGGACAGTTGAGGATATTTTTAGGTGTAAAGAGGATAAGGAGAAAAGAATTCACCATGGAATAGAACACAAACCTCTTTCAATAACTTTATCTGTCTCACTGTCTGAGTGAACCTCAGGAAATACAAGGGGAAGCAGAACTAACTTCTGCTGAACTCCTGCTTGGCCTCATGATTCAATCTCTGTTACCAAATTCAGTGGACTAAAAGAGGCGGTGGATGTGCAAGGAGACAATGTGGCTCTGTCTTCCGTTATCACAGCAAGGCAGATTAATAAATGTGATTCCAGTACCTATTTTCCTTCTATGTCAAGTGAACATGCTTCAGTGCACACCACCGTTTACTTTGGTTTTCTCCAGATGCCCCCAAAAATGAACCTGTCGCTCAAGTGCTCGCCGCAGATAAATGACAATTTGTAAAATACAGACTTAGGAAGTATTTCTGCAGCAGGATGAGGAGAGACAGAATAGACAGGGGAGCTCATCTAGTTCCTTCCGACAGCCCTATTGGGACTTTTCGTGTCCCAACAGATGTTCTCCAGAGCATTGCCCAAGCTAGTTTTTAATCTCAAGGGATAAAACTTCCATCACTTCTTTCAGGAAACTGTGCCTCTA
The DNA here is from genome assembly GCA_009769605.1 of Bucorvus abyssinicus. Lineage (NCBI taxonomy): Eukaryota > Metazoa > Chordata > Aves > Bucerotiformes > Bucorvidae > Bucorvus > Bucorvus abyssinicus. The sequence continues at coordinate 1,661,792 of CM020039.1, read as the reverse complement.
ACTGTGCTCACCACTAAGACCTCACCACTAGATATTGTCCTAAACTCCTGTTCAAACTTAAGTCCTGTTAAGTCTGCTCACTTCCAAGCCACTTCTGCCTCCCTCTGCAGAGACACTGTCCCAACACAAAGGTGCTGTAGGCTATTTCTGAGGTGCAATCTCTAGGTGGAAAGTGACTCTGGATGACCTAGTTTCAGCCTAACTCCTCATAGCAGCTCTCCATTCTGTTGCTGCGATTTAACGTGTGGTGGAATGAGGTGGATCTTCAGTGGTTCCTAAGTAAGGTAGTATCTATGCACAGTGCTGTATCAGCTCATGGGGAAGCGTCACCCGTTCCTGATGACCAGCAAGGGAGGATCACACAAAAAATAAGAAAGAACCCAGTAGAAGCCATTGAAAATATTAAGTCCTTACCTCTCACTACCAGCTGCATGGTGAGGTTCTTATACAGGCCGTATTGTGAATTGCTCAAGACGATGGTGTAGTTTCCAGCATGCTTCGGTCTCACATCTCTTATGCCGAGCTTGTACTTCATTGGATCCTGCTCGTAGCAAGTGTGGTTGTCCTTGATCAGTTTGCCATCTTTGTACCTGTTCGGGAAGTCCCAGCAAGGCTCATCATGTGCATGCACACGTTAGCCTCAGAAAACCCAACTGTTCCCCAAATGAGGGTAGGTAAAGAGTCATCCTTTGGAAACAGCGAGGAAGCACAATCTACAATCACTGCTTGAACTGAGGATGCTCAGCTATGATCAGAAATGTACATCTAGGTGCCCCCGAATTCTGCTGGATGTGCAGTAGGAAGTGCAGGAAATCATGGGTTAGCCGGAATTTATGTCATCAGTTTTAAAACAAGGTACTAATTAAGCAGAACTGCCTTTCAGTCTGTGTATATGATCCTTTGCTCTTTCCGAAAAAGCTGCAGTCTGTGACCTGAAGAAGTTACAGTCAATAGGAAGGTCAGCGAGGAATTCACAGTCTTGAATCTTCACTGGCCAGGAGTGGGATAGCAGCACCTGCATGAGCAGGCTCCTCTTCCCTGCTAACCGATATGCAGATTTGGGGGGTGGTTATGAAATAGGCTGGGCTTTGCCACACATGGAGCTATAGGCTTGGTGGAAGGAGAAGCTGGGGCATGTGTCCTGCTGCCTGAGATTGCTGGAGACGTCCTTTACAGTCATTTAAACTGTACTGAGAGACTTCCAACATCAACAGCGGTAGCTTTAAACATGCAGGGAAGGCAGCGCTGGGGGTCCCAGGCAGCTACCAAGCAGCTCCACACTGAGCCCCAGGAACAAAGCCCTGGCAGAGACAACTTCAACTCACAAAACCATTTCCATCTCCTAAATCACAGCAACAATTAAAAATCTCTCCTGGCAGCACTGATTTCACTGCTCTGACTGGATATTAGAGAATTTCTAGTTATTTCACTGCTAAAAACAATGTGGTCAACCCATCCCTGACCAGTACCTTTTACTGACTGCCAGACCACCCCCCCGCCGCCACCTCCGGCACTCATCTGGCCAAGGAGAAGTGCACTTGGCAGGTACTAACTCACCGCAGCCACCTTCTCTGCCAGGACAGGCAAAGCCACGGCGGCTGCCGCACGGGGTTTCATAGTTAAAGGTGTGTAAGGTGGTGGGTGGGGTTGTTAAAGGCCCTTTGCAGAGTGAAGCAGAGAAAAAGTAGCAAGAGAGAGGACAAGCGATGAGAGGGTGAAGAGGGAGGTGGATGTGGTGCTGAGGGACATGGTTTAGGCACCCTGGCAGTGCAGGGTGAACAGTTGGACTCGATGACCTTAAAGGTCTCTTCCAACCAGATGATTTGGTGATTCTATGATGTCTCCTGAGTTGCTGAACGTTGCCCCTCCTGTTAATGCTGACCCATTACGATCGTGGTGGAGCCTTTAGTTTGCTCAGAAGGGTTCAGTACATTGCCTGCAAGGATCTGACGTTGCTGGGGGTACGGGATTGGAGAAAATGATTGGAAAGTTAGGAAGAGAAACAATTTCTCGTGTTGAGAATGTGTCCTGCAGCTTTCTGTCATGCACTGCCTCCTCGCAGACTGACCACCACTCGTGGTGCTAAACTGGCACCCCCTCCCCAACAGCTTTCTACTGGAATCTGCCAAACAGTTGTGTCCAGGGTACATGAAAGCCCCGATTTTCCCGTAGGGACCTTTCCTGCATGACTAGCAGAGAAGAATGGTGTGGGAAAGAGGTGTGGCTTGCCCAGCTTTGCAGAGTGTATGTCAGCATGGAATGGAGTCACAGCTCCTGAGCTGAACTGAGAGCACACCTATGAGCATTGCCAGCTCTCGCCTTTTATCTGTGTGGTAGAGGCCAGCAAAAATCTCTTCTCACAGGAGCCAGGAGAAGGTGGCACATTCCCGATGTTGCTCAAGAGGGTGGTACTCACCAGGTGACGTTTGGACGAGGAAAGGCGTCCACCTTCGCAGCGAGTTTCAGTGACTTGTGTCCTGAGACAATCTCGTAGTAAGGCCCTTTCTTGTGTGCGACCGTAATGAAAGGTTTGTCTGGGAAGAGAGATGAACAGGAGGACAAGGCATGGCAGATCTGCCGCAGTGCAGCGCACACGTCTTTGAACTGCCTTGTGTCTACCCTGGATTTTTTGCAATACGGATCTGCAGGAGCTGCAGGCAACCAAACGGAATGACGTTCTTCCTAATGCCATCCGCATATCAACAAGGTTGATAATGTGTCGTGATCCTCTAAGCTTTATAACCTTGATTCCTGGATTACTGAGCTTCAGCTGCAGAACTTACCGTACACTGTCACTGTGACGTTGGCCTCCAGCTTTGTTACGTTGAACGTTTTGCATACATACAGGCCTCCGTCTTGCACGGTGACATTTTCAATTGTCAGGTTACTGTCAAATTTATTCACTATGCCAATCTGCTTCATCGTTCTCCTAGGGTAAGGGTGCTGGAAGTCAGAAAAAAGGGGTCAAAAAGCAGCATAAACTGGATTCTTTTGTTCATGCTTTCAGAGTCTACAGTAAAGCAGAGCAGTGATTCATATCAAAATGATCATACTCCCCACCACTGAAATAACTGATACAAAAGGCAAAGCAGCAGGAACAGCTCTTACGTGAGATTTCATTACCAAGTCTAATAAGAGAGAGGAACAGAGTGGAACTGCGGCGCTTCCCTGCTGAAATCAGGTACATGAGGGGATGCATCACGGCTCAGCCCCTCTCAGGGAGCACATCCCAGGGATCTCAGTGCATCCATGGGGGCAGAGCTGTGCTTTGGTTCTTATGTTGTTTTTGTTAAATTATTTTGGTCACAGTCTGTATTTTTCCATTTTAAAAAACTCCTACATCCTAAAAGAAATATGTTATGACAGAAATATAATATATTATGACAGCCAAGTGCCAATGCAAATTCCTGAAGAATTATAGAAGGCATTATCACTTCTGATAGGATTTCTGATCCCAGAGATTTGGCCAAGAAATTTTGTATTTATAATGTTAGGAATATAAGGAGGGTTCTTAGAAAACCAAGTCTCTTCCTTCATATGGGGTTCAAGAAACAAAACTGAGAAACACCATATTCCTCACACCTCTGCGAAGTCTGTGTTATATTTTCTGTACTTTCTTCACCAAAACAAAACCCGACATTCCTTCTTTAAGTAAAAAAAAAAGTCAATAATAATATTAAATTCTAAGGAATCATGGTTTACACTTTTCCAAGATGCTTAGATGCTTCTTAGAAATGTATATTTGGATGAACTAAAAATAAAAAATCCCAATCATTTTAATTCCGAGCAGCAAATAGAACCATGAGTAATATTTCAGAGAAATGAATGGATTTCAGAAATAGCCCTTCTTCCCTCTGTTCTTCCTTAGATTCATCCAGACTAAAAATACGGTCAATGGTAGGCTGACACATGGGTGGCTGCATTTCAGACTAACTGGTGGTTAGGGTTTACTCAGTGAACTGGGGAGGGGGAGGCTGCAGGAGCGCAGAACACTGAGTTTTCATCGACTCACCCTCCCGTTAGGACATGTCCATATGAGCTCAATGCGCCCGTTGATGAAGGTTTCTGCTCTGCATTCCAAATGGAGAGTTTCTCCAACCAGCAGTTTTTTGGGAGTTGCTGTCAGAACCAGGTTCTGTGCCCTGCTCTCTGAAATGAAAAAAGCCAAGGTAGACCCATGCGGTGCTCTCAGCATCAGTCCCATTTCAGAAGGCATCCACACAGTGATTGCTTCCCCTACATCCGCTCCTTTCGGTTTCCAAAACGCCTCATCATCTTCGGTCATTTCTATGGGAAGTCGGAAATGCCCACCCGATGCAGACGCTGCCCTCCGATGACCAACCACCTTTCCTTTCTGAATGGGATCCCCACGTTGTGGTCTTACGTGTTTATTGATGCCTCAACCACATCAGCTCTGAAGTGAGCCTGCCCCCTGTTCTCCAAACACGCGTCTGACTGCTGCACACAGCACAGTGTAGGGGCAGGGATTGCCGGTGTCCTGAGGGGCTAAACAGGGGAGACTTGTTGGGGTTTTTAGCTTTGTATGCATGATTCTAGGAAAAAATACTCCAACAAGGGTGAAAAAGAGATCTACAGGACTTTTATTTGGCTGCCATACCAATTTACAAGGCTGTTGTTTGAAGCTGAGTGCTAATTGTATAGAAGGATGCCATGAGCTAACGGGAATGAAGGCACAATAAACTCTCCTCTGTCAGAAATACAATATATGAGGAGAGAAACATTGAAAACAATGGAAAAATAAATTCTAATTGGCTTCTTATAAATCCCCAGCGCTCAAAAATGTAATGTTTAGTTGCTTCAAATTCAGATTTTAATTCTGAGCTGAAGCTCAACTCTAAATACAAGGGAAAAGATATAGTAAATCACCAAGAGAAACTGGATAAAGTAGCAAAGATTTGAATTAGCAGCTTAATGAGGTTTTTATACCATGATCTTGTGTTTAATGGCCAGAAACAAAACAAAAGCTACTGTTTGGTTTCTGCTAAACCAGCAGTTGTTTTACTGTAACTATAGCCCAGTCCAAGCAAACAAAGCCTTGGTGGGGTGCAAGTAAAATACTCCTATTTTGTACCACCTCCACACGGGATAATCTTCCAACACCAGGGGTGGATCCGGTCCAACTTCTATTGAATAGGGAAAAAGGGGAAGAGTGAGTTTGCTTTTAGCGGTCCAGCTTGGACTTGCTACAGATACATACCAGTTAGCTCTATCAGATATAACTGAGGGTAACTGAGAAATACCGCCCCGGGGCTCAGCTCTGCAGTGGAAAGGTTGTGGGCATGGCTCGGCGCAGGGTGGGCACTCACCCAGTCGCTGTGCTACGTAATAGGAGGTGAACACGCTGCCGCTGACGTTTGCAGTGCACGCGAGTACTCCAGAGAAAACGAAAGAGTGAGAGGGGATGACAAAGCCTCTCCTCGGGTCCCACACCATCCTCTTGAATTTCATCTCTACAGAATGAGGAAACTGAAAGAGAACAGCCAGACAGGAGGCGTGTGAGACGTTCCCCTTCCCCTCAGACCACAGAGGCAGCCCGCCAAGGCTGTTCTGCTTTAGAGCAGGGAGATATTTGACCTTTCAGAGTGGCTGGTGGTCTCATTCCACACATATCTTAAGCAACATCAACATAAGCAAATAGAAGAGCCCTCCCTGAGGTATGGCTGTCTTTGAAATCCAAAACTTGGGCATCGTAACTGGGGCTTTTGAGTCAGTAGCCCCAGTCCTCTCAGATCTTAGGTGAGATACTGTGCTACCCGTTGTAGGTCCCATTTCCCTCAGCCCTTTACTGGAAATAATTGTGCCTATCTTCTATGAATTTTGTAAGCTAAACTTTTTGGAAGCGTTTAAGAACAAATTTCGCTTCTCCTGATGCTACATGTAGCTACCACATGTTTTCCTGGAATCTCACAGTACTTTAAAAATACCCCCAAATCAGAGTTATTCATGTCCCGAACTCAGCAGCCATCTCTAAGCGATGGTCTGGGCTAGTCCTCAGCTTCTCTCTGCACCATGGAAAGGGATGGGACACTTTCAAAGCAGCCTGTTGCTTTCCAGCAGGCACGAGAGCAGCCTGGATGACTTCAGATGGTCAGTCACAGGATGGCACAAATAAGGACACTCAGTAGTATAGACGTTTTTTTGTCCAAAATTCATAAATACTTGTAATGCTCTGAGATTCTTGAAAAAACAGGAAGTTCTGCTTATGAGGAAGAAGTGAGGATACGAAAAGCAAATGCTGAAAATAAACTAGAGCAAAAATGAATGTTGTAAGAATGAACCCTTAAACCCTTGGACAGCAGGTTAGCTTTTGTTGGTGCGAATAATTAGTTTATTATTATTATTAACACACCTGGAAATCCTCTGTTTGCTAGAGAAAACACAATTTACTTTCCAATCATTTTGAAGATCCTGGATTATAATGTCGAAAAGAAATACATGGTACTGAATGCAAACAAATAGCTCAGGAGTCTGTCAAAGAGCAGATGGCCCAACTTCACCCAGTTCAGGCTGTTTGCATGGGCTGCGGGTCTGACTGGTCCAGCAGGACACAGGAGGGCTCTTGAGGACGGAGGATGCGCTGCAGGAGGGTGGAGGTCACGTTTGGCTGAAAAATGAAGGGTTTGGGGAACCTACAGTTGCCACACGATAAGTAAGTTTATTTGCACGGTGCTTCTCCCTCCTTCTTATCATACCCTAAGATGAGGCAGGTTCATGTGTTCCTTCTCAGAGCGACCGTGTTGTGGCTTTTGGAGCTACCACTGGGGACTGCCAGTGGGAATTTCCCCAGTGCTGTAATAGTTTTGCTCTTACTGTTGTTGTTATGCAGCAATTTATTTATCTGTCTCCAAACAAACATTAGTCTTGTGTGGCAGCATGGTTTAAACAGGATTTGGTTTAAATAACACTCCTGTTCCAGGGAAATTTCAGCTCCAGGCTTTGAGAGCTGCTGCTCATACCTCTCCTGTGAATACACAGTTGATCAGGTTGGCATTGTTTTCGGTCGCTCGTTATTCCATTTTCAGAGCAGACCCAAGCCAAAGGAATTCTGACGGTGGGGCAGTGACTGGTGACGGGGCAGTGACTGGTGATGCTGCAGTGGGGAAGGAGGCACTGCGAGGCAGTCGCTTTGGTTTGGAAGAGCACTTCTCTTCTGACAGTGGTAGGAAACACAGATTTCTTGTAAATGCTTTTGAAGTTCTCAAGCTGTGGCATCTCTGTTCGGAACCATTAGGAAAACTCAGGAAAATTGCAGAAAGAGATCTGAGACCCAAGGCTTAATCATGCCTTCATACCCATGAAGGTCAGAGCCGTAAGTGGCAAATGCACACTGAACCAGATCAGCGGCTAAACAGATCTGACAAGGCTGAACGCGCCTCTTTTTGCCCAGAATCGAAATCACTTTAAGTGCAATTAAACATTTGAATTGTTTGTCTTAGCCTGGGTTTATTAATAACAAAGATGCCTCATAGAGTGAGCAGGGATCTGTTTAGTATTAGCAAGAGGTCCTCTTCTCCATACATATTTAAAGGCCAGAGAGCGCAATGATTTTAAAGTATAATGGTAACATAAGGAACTTAATTTACAGTGGAAAAGAAGTACATTTTCTACAAGAATAATAAAATGTGATAAAGCTGAACTTCATGGTTTGGCAGCTCTGCTCCCTGATGGCCAGGGGAAGAGGAAAGAAAAAATAACCCTACTCAGGAGGCCCTTTTCAACACTACACACATATTAAACATCTTCATAAAATATTAAAAAACATATATTTAAACAATCAAACAAAAAGCGTCAATGCTGCTGGAAGGAAATCACAGTGGCTTCCCTCCCTTTGAAGTTCACTGTCTATTGGAGATTGAATTTGGAAGAAGAGGATGTTCTAAATTTGTCTGATTGCCTTACTCACCTCTCCTCCCCCGTCCTCACCTCCACCCCGCTCCCGCCCCGCTTCCCCTTCGCACGGGAAGCCGCCACCTTGGCTCCACACCGCGCTACGAAATTCCCAGACAGGGCAAAACAAGCGGTGACTTTCCGTAGATGGAGCCCGGGACTGGCGGCTCCCGGAGCGCGTCCCCGAGTGACGATCCCTCCCAGCTCCCAGCCCCAGGAGGGTTCCTGGGAGCAGCACTCAACCTCTGCACCCCTGCCCCGCAGTCCGGCCGCACTCCCTTGAAGGGCAAAAAGCTCTTTTGGGGGAGATTTTCTCTGCAATTCAAAAGGGAGATTTCAGTGGAGATTTTCATTCCAGCAGCACCTTGCAGCGAGGTAAAGGAGTTCAGTTTGTGTTTGAAGAAATTACGGGGAGAGAATTCAGCTGGCAAGCAGGGAGAGCAGCGGTGCCTATAAGTAAGGGGATAAATGTGGAGCTCTGCTTGGTCGGGGTCCAAGGCCACGTTCAGGTGCATGTGACTGCTGAAGTCAGCAGCAGTTCTCCAGCAATGGCTTTGGTCGCAGCAGGCTAAAGTAGATGGGTTATTTCATTTTCATAGCCAAGGAGGAGAAGGTGATAACACTTATCCAGGCTAAAGCGATAAGCTATAACCAGAGAGGAGCCTTATTCTTCCCCCTTTAATCCCTCCTGACCAAATTTAAAAATAGAGGTCTGCGAAAGCAATAAGGCCAGTGCTGTCCCTCTGCACGTCTACTGGAGCTTTGCCATCGGTCTCGGCAGGAGCCGAAGCACCGTCTCAGGCTTCCGTGATTTCATGCGCTGTCTCCCGGGAGGAGACATCTAACAGCTAAGACATCCACCCACTAAGAGGAGCAGAGGTCTCCAGAGCCCTCTACCAGCAGGGCATCAGCCTATCTGTGTGCTCCGCTGCCACACCACATCCAGCAGAACAACCTCGTCTCTCACAGCCCCTCCAGAAGAGGCTGTGGAAGAGGGGCAGGGGCAGCAGAGGAGCTCTCGTTCCCATGAAAGCAGCTCAAGCTGCCTAGCAGGGGAGTGCGGAGGCACAGAACCAGTTTGCTACAAGGCAGAACTGGAGCCAGGAGACCCATGTTCTGTTCCTCACTCTATCATAGCCTTCTCTGCAGAGCAATTCTAAAGCCCTTTGAATGAGGGACCAGATCTCCATCGACGCCATCCAGACCTTAAATTTCCATTTTTGTTATACAAAATGGCCTCCACAGACCATTCTGTATCCTTGACGTTCAAGTGTAGCTGCTGCCAAAGGGATGGATGCTGTAGCCATTTATTTCTGAGCCTGAAACTTGGTTTAAATTTATGAAATCAAGCAGAAATGGGCAACTGTTCTGAGGAGGTTCGAGGTGTAAAAGAGATAAGATTTGATGAGGATAGCTAGTAGCCAGGTGGTGTACAAGGAATTTTGAAGGAAAAAAGTGCTGTGTCATCTATCTTCGTCAATTTATGGAGGAACGTCAAGCCACAGGATGAGAAAAATACGTGATAAACTCAGCCTAAGCCCCACAACACCCTTGTACTCAGTTTAGCAGTGATACTCTGCAAGAGCAGGGCTGGGCTTCTGGATCTTCAGTGTCTTTGCTAGGTTTTTTCTGAAACTTAACCTTGCTTCCTAGAGTTCATTTTGTATTTTTACCCGTCGTGTTGGCATCCCAGGCCTCTGAATTGATTGCATTTCTCTGAAATGGTCACTTACCTGGGTAAGCTTAGGTTTGATATCTGGTGAGGTAACTCGGCAAGGGACAACAACTATTCTCTTGGCATCTGAAATGTAGAATACGTCGGGACGCTCCGGGTGAATCTCCACAAATGGATTTGCGTAGTCTGCAGGGAAAAGAGCATTGATTTGCCAAAGTGCTGCTTTCCTGACCAATGACCAGAGGGCACTGGAGGTAGTTCTTTCCCCAGCGCTCTGAATTTCTTTCACAGGTGATATTATACTGCAGCCCTCCTGAATTCTGCAGCAGTTAAGTGTTACAATAGGTTTACATCAGTGAAGGAAAAAAGCTGCTTTCTGTAAATGAGGTTCTCTAGAATGCTGCAGAAAGCATGAGAAAAGGGCATGTGGACCCACAGTCATCAAAGCCAGGCAAGAATGATCTGTTCAACCTAACAGTGAAGTCCCTTGGTCACACACTTGGGGAACTGTGGGATTTTCTACAGATCTGCCACAATAAATCAGGCTGGATATACCTATACAATAGAAATAAAGAAAGATCTGAGGTAGCTTAAGTTAATAAAGCTTCTGATTTTTCATTGTATGAATACAACGGTGGTCATCAGAAAATTAAAATAATGTTCATGAAGTCCTAAAACCTTCAAGATTTTTCTAAAAAAGCGGTTTTTGACCTGATATTCTTATGGTATAAAGTTTCAACCACCATTCAGCGATACACCACCAACTACACCACGTAGTGTAGGCAGTCAGCCACTCTTGGTTCGGATTATACTGTTGCACCCTGTAGAATAACCTCAACCTGCTTGTCCTTGGCTCGGGATCTGCCTCCACACACTTAATTGTATTTTGGAAATGACTTCACTGAAAGCATGGGAGATAGCTGACAGATTTGTGGACAACCTGGGTTGCAAAAATGTGTTCTGAAATGTTGTGACAGTGCTTTAAAAAAGGATGTGCTATGAGGAAATTAAAATCAGTTTTCCAAAGAATGTTTAACTACTCCCAAATGGGCTAAATCGGTGATGAATACAGCCGGCCGGGGCCAACACGTCCATCGCCATGAATTGGTAGGGTCCCTAAACAATGGCCAAACACTGATGGCTTTGGAAAAGGGAAACACCTATAGCGTGGGCAACTGGTTCTCCGATGTATAATGAGGAAAAGTGTCCTTCTTGATGAAGATTGTTAATGTACTTCCTGAACTACCCCTGTATCCTCATGCCATGTTTCCTTTCTAATTCCTGATACCATATTAAGGCCCTTTTTTATAGAGAAAAAACCCAATTACTTATTACTTGGCAGATCTGGCCCTGCTGTTCGTCCGGAAGTTGCCCAGAATGGCACATCTCTGTGCAAATACCTGAGAAAGTTCACACACTACCTGATTTTTCTGGGTGACAAGTGTTCTACGTGTAAGTGATGTAACTATACTCGTTGGCGACCTGCAGAACAGTTTGAACTTGGAGTGTGAGATTTGGATTTGCTCTTCCACAGCGCCGCTGACAGAGGAAAACACAGAGTAGGTGTATCTCACTCGCTTTGTATTCCTCACGACCATAACTCATCTGGGAACAGGTCGTTCCTCTGGGGATATCAGTGTTCATTTCTGGGCTAACGACAAGTCTTTAAGGAATGTCATGGAAATATGTAAGTGCTGTCACTTGGGATTAACCATCACAGAACTAGCTCGGTGCAGAGCTGGAGTTCCTTCTCTCCACAGCCCGAACCAGTTTTGCTCACAAAAACATGAAGGGCGAAAGGCAGAGATTGAGACAGGAGAGAGGGACTGTTGCCGTCTGCATTTTTGATAGCGTAATTTTAGCTCTGAGAACTGGAAATAAGTTTCTTAGCAGACAAAATGTACCGCGTGCTTCATCGTGATGAGAGGAAATGGTTGGGGCTCCTTGTGTGGATCAGAAAGGTCACACGTGTTCCGGTGCTGTTTTACGGACGGCACTTGGGTCATTGTGCGCAATGTGAGACACTGCGGGGAGCTGTGACAAGCTGCTGCTCAGCAGCACTGAACATGAGGCACTGAAACGGAAGGTGAAGACCAGGAATCTGGGTGATGTCTATCAGTTCTAGTAACGGCTTCCCATGTCAGCTCTTATTCCATGCCGCTGATTTATTCGGCCTGGGTTGGTCCACAAAAAGCCTGTGCTTTGGAGTAAGGGCATTGCAAGAAACGCTATGTGAGAGAGATTAATTAGAGTTAAGGTATTAGACCTGTAACCTCCCCACATTTGGGAGGTTTCAGATACATGTCTGAACTTTCAGGCACTGCTTCTAATCAAGCCTTGAGCTGAGAAACCTCATCGCTGGACCACAACTTTGTAGCCTGTTCCAGTCCCTAAAACTAACAGGAAATACTTCTCAGTCCGGTGTCTTACGCCCTTTCCCAAACAGGTCTGCTAAATTCTTCTCTTGAGTCACATTACAAAAATGTGTTTAGTGTTTGTCCCTGACCATTAGTGTTGCTTAATAACGCTGCAGTCCCACTCTCCAGCTAAACCATACTTGGAGGTATCAAATGTGATGGTATTTTTATAGCCAGTTGTAAAGCTTGTGCGAATGGTGAGAGGCCTTTCTACTTAAAAAAAGACCCTGGATTATCTCTTCAAAGACGACCCTGGATTATTAAAAGAAGACCCTGGATTATTTGCTATAGGAAAAAGCAGAGAAAATAGATTTTTGTGTATTTGCAACAAACAGTGGGAGTGCAAAAAAGCATCCGGGACGCGTATTCATATCATTATGTCTAGTCCTGTGGAGAAAAAAACTGCTGTGCCACGTGACGGGGGGATAGGACAAGAGTATAGGCCAAGAGGAAACTTGCTGTGAAAAAAGATGCTTCTTGATACCGAACTATACGCGAATCTGGACCAAACTTTGACTAATTGTTTTGATTGAAAGGTAGGAACACTGAATTTGAAAATATTGGTGCCAATATTTTTAGAGGGAATTTCTGAATAGCACTGTTTGTTTAAAAAGTAACAGAAATTAAAAGAAGGCAGCTGAGCGAAAATTAAATAATCCTAAAATGTCAGAAAATATTGAATTATGCAATGATTGAAATATATTAGTCAAAACAGAATAAAATTTCTCAATAATATTTCCTGTTCAGGGAAAAAAATAATTATTTAACCCCATTCTCCTCTGCCATCTCTCCTGACCTCTAAGACTGACCTCTACCAAATTTTCAGATTCACAGCAGACCTGAAAATAATCTGCCTTTCCCAGCTGTAAATAGGACACCTAAATGGGAAGCATGAATTTACGGAGTGCGTAACAGAAGCTGTATTTCATTCTCACTGCTTTTTAATAGCAGCCTGCACCTGAATTGCTGTGTGTCCAGCCAGGAGCTAGAATCACACTACCCCAGACCGAAAGCGTGAGGTTGAAGCCAAAATACATAAATTGAGCCTTCTACCATGAGCATTTGAGATCTAGAGAGTGTTTGAAAAGCGCGGTGCCATTGACAGCAGCGAGAGGCAATTTCTGGGTTGTAAACATTGGGTTGGGAAAGGAGAGGCTGGCTGGAGCTGCGGCGGGTCGTTAATCTCCAGTGGATCAGGTCTCATGGGCGTTATTCTCACTTTGTTTTGAAAAAAAAAGGAAGTTTTATGTTTTATGGGCCCCTCTCTTTCCTACCGTGGGTGAGGTTTCCTAGAGCCCAGGGCAGTGAGCAGAGGCTGTCGTTTGGGTTCTCTCAATCTAGAGGCTCTTCAGAGTTCTCTGTCCACCAGACGCCTCCGTCCCTCCCTGTCTCCCTCTGCAGTGTTGGAGCCCTTCAGCAGGGTGGGGTTCACGTGGGAGGTAGGGGAGCAGCTCTGAACGTGAAGATGCTCGTGTGGCAGCTACTCACAGGGCTAAACTAGGACAGTTTGCACATGAGGGCTTAAACCTAAGGCTGGGGCTGCACATTGGCCATCCGTGGAGAGTGACCCAGGAATGACAGCAAACGGCAGGTGAAGCACTTGCTAAATAACCCTGGGGATGACGAGGAGGCCTGGGAGGCTTTTTTTCCTCCCCATGCTCCAGCTGCTCGAAAAACCCATGGAGGAAACCCACCGGCATCGCGAAGGAGACACCCTGAGCAAGAGCACTTTGAGGCAGCTGGACTGTTGACTTCACAGAAGAGCAAATATCAAGTGGCTCAGCTTTGGATCTTAGCAAAACGACAAAGAAATCCTGCATGGGAACTAATCAACTGCCGGCTGACACCTTTGTTATGGTTTGTGCAGACAAAAAAATGAATCCTTCAAGGAACTCCTAACGGCTCGGACTGACAGTGGCACGGACAAATGATCGGCTGGATCATCGGGAGTGTCACCGCCAGCTTTACAAACACGTCCACCACCTTAAGGTAATCTGCAATCAGTTAACGCCTTGTGAAAAAGTCTCTCAGAGACAGAACTTTGTGAAACAAAAGGGACGGGGTCACTTTTCATTAAAAACGATAACCTGAGCCGCGAGGAAGCTCTCCAGTTCCAGATGGTGTATATCAACTGCACTCAGCCGTTGCAATCTGGAGAGCTGTGGCATGGGAAATGCAGGTGTCGTCCTCTGCAGTTACCAGCACTGAACTCGAGGGAAAGAATTCTCAGCAAAGAAGCACTTTTTGGAAGAAAGAGAGGGTATTTCCCTGTAGCTTGGCACATCTGTTCCTGGAGGCTGGGAAGGTAATGTGCCCTATGAATCTTACCCCTATAGAAACACCCGTAGGATAATGATACAGAATGATTCACTGTGGGCTGCAGAGCTCATTACACGTGAAGAAAGACAAGAGCTGCAGCCCGTTAGGGACTTAGCAGCTGCAGCACCAGCTCCAAGGCGAGGGAAAGGCCCCTTCCCTTCGCTCTCAGACGGGCTGTCTGGCTCTCCAGGTCAGTGGAAGGTTGCAGGAAGCTGCAGCCAGGCCGGGGTGTTTCTGTTTACCCAGCCCGGCTCAAGAGGGAGCACAGAGCAGAGCGGAGGAAGCAGAGGCAGCGGGGCAGAGGAGAGGGGAAGGGGCCTGCAGTCTGGCCACAGCCACAGAGCCCGGCAGAAAAAGCAAGCGAGCCACACACAGAAGCTACTCAAAGGTCCGGTGCCTGCAGGAACATTGTTTACCTTCAGGCAGGAAAGCCCTTCATGTTTAAATTCTCCTGACTAGGAGGAGATTAATTGCTGCTTGCGATGAGCTTAGGGAGGGTCCCTTTCAATGCGGTGAGAGGAAGAGGAAGAGCAAGTGCCTGGGGAACACACTGGGCTCCTCCAGCCTCCGCACTGCCAGCACGAGAACACGATATGGGACCCCTTGTGACATCTGTTCATCTCGTGCTAAGGTAGGGGACCACCTACCAGCTGTGGTGAGGGCTGCTGCTATGGCATGCTCACTTGCCGTTGGAACCCTGCTCTTCACATGGCTCACGGCCAGCTGATGAAGCCGAAGGTCAATGTGTTGTAGACTCAGGCTCTCTCCTGTCGCTTGCCTGTGTGTTCGAAACACCCTCCTGAGAACACACGCAGGATTTGGAACAGGATTTTGGGTGTTTTTCATTTCTGCCCATGTTTCATACACCATGACAGCAATTTGTCTCATGATATTTGTAACATATCTAACGCTGTGGAGATCACATCAGCTCTCCCTTCAGATACTATCCATCAGCCCACAGAGATGATAAGCACTAAGTAGCCTTTGAGGACAGTCATCCACAGCTCCTCATGGCTGTGAAATTCCTGCACATTCTCATTTTGCTTCTCACTTTGTTCCTGCTAAAGACAATTGTCTCAGCCTCACTATTTATTTTCTTCATTCCTCATACCTTAGCTGGGAAGCCTGGGCAGAGTTTCACAGGGTCTTTAAGTTCATGTTTTGACATAATCCTCATGAATTTTGTTTTCATCAAGGTCAAAAACACTGAGAGGCGGTTTATAGTCTTTATGTCAGCAGGGTCTTTAGCAGTTGAGTGACACTTTGGTCAGAGTATTTTGGAAGGGTGTGCAAGGAAATTGCCTGCTCTGCTCTATTCCTCCTGGTAACCCATCAAAGCTGCTTCTAGGTACAGGAATAACTTCTATAAAGTCACTTGTTTTGAAACAGGATCTCTGAAAATGAAGGACTTTTCAGTTTGGCAAGCCAATGAAAAGAATTGGTGGTGGAATGCTTAGGTTAAACAGAAAACAGAATATTTTGTCTTTAGGCAAAACAAAATTGTCTATAAAGCCCCAGAAGCCATTCTGAGTCAACATGAAGCATTCTGGGTTAGTCAAATGAAATGCATTCTTCCCCTGGAGATCACTGTTAGAAACACAGGGATATTTGTAGAGAAAAATAGTACTTTAAAAAGTGTTACTTCAAAAATGGTGAAAGCAAAATGCTGCTCACTGCCAAACAAATAAAAGCCGACATGGAAAACATTTATTTTAAAAAAACCGAAGTCTCCATGCCTTGGCTGGAATTATGTTTGAAATAGCAGTGGAGTTCAGAAAT
This sequence comes from Bucorvus abyssinicus, assembly GCA_009769605.1. Classification (NCBI taxonomy): domain Eukaryota; kingdom Metazoa; phylum Chordata; class Aves; order Bucerotiformes; family Bucorvidae; genus Bucorvus; species Bucorvus abyssinicus. The sequence continues at coordinate 1,645,694 of CM020039.1, read as the reverse complement.
TCTGACTGCCCACAACACGGGAGTTTAGGCAGGTGTAGCCTCTGCGGGAAAGATTCACCAGCTTTACCTGAAGTGCCATCGCTAAGAACAGGTCTGCATCAGCTGCGGCCAGCCGCAGACCTTGGGTGAGGTTCCGCCGATAGCAGTTACTGAGTGGGTAAGAAACGGGAGGGGAGAAGTGGGGGGAATGTGGGTGTGATTTGGGCTGTTGGGCTTTCGTTCAGAAATTCTTCATCACTGAGGAAGGGATCGCTACCTCTTCCTGCTGCGATGTCCAGTGCTGTCACTGACTTAGTGCCAGGAACTCACACCGCTCGCTCACCATCTTATCTTACAAGGCTCCTCCACTTCAAGTGACCCTTCAGGCTATGATTTGAAGATACTGAATGTCTTAATTCAGAATTGAAAGCACCTCACTTTTTCCTTGGATCCAGCCCATAATACTTGAGGAACGACAGGGAGGGTCCTGCACAGTGACATGGCCTGTGTTGCCTGTCATGTGGCCCTGAACACTGTTAACTGGAGTATGGTGCCAGCCCTTCCACCAGTCTGCGAGGCAGCCAGCTTATCTCCTGGGCTCCATGCTGAGCAGACAGGACAGCGTTTGCCTATCTCAGCTTGCTGACTGTCTGGCAGCAAGTGTAGCTGTCTCGGTGTCTCCAGCCTGAAATAAAGAAGAAATGCAGCTCCAACTCTGTTCTCACTGAAAATATCTTCGGGAAAGGAAGCCAAAGCCCAAGTCAGGGCTGTCACCCTGGCCCTGTATTTCTGCTTCTCACATTCGGATTATCTCTGTGAACTGTCAAGAGAATTAAGGAGGCAGAAATCAGCTTCAGAGAACATCAGAACCAAACCATGATCTTGTGTGAGGGGTGCTTTCATGCACTTCCACCCTCTTTGGAGTTCTCTTGGTGGGGAAGGGATGAAGAAGATGGGGCTTCACTTCTCTGGGCTGTACTGTTTGATAAAGAAGAGACTGTGGTTGATGTGATGCTCCACCCTGACGCAGTTCTTGTACCACCTCCCCATCTCATTCTTGGCAATAGCAAGGACTAGCTCGTACCCCTCCTAGGGGATGCCTTTCTGCTGGAGCTGTCGAGCAGTGAGACGCGTGCTCTGACAGGACTAGCTGCTTGCGTACGTCCCCCTTTTTCCTTCAGAACATCCCTAACAGGACAGGAAAGCCTGTCTTGCTTCAGTTTTAATTTCCAGTTCTTGTGCTCTGGTCCCCTGGCAGGGACAGCACTGTGGCTCAAGCCTGCAGTGCTGGTGCTTCATGGTGTCCACATGAACTTCAAAAGGAGCCAGAACTCAGATTCTCTGCCGGAGGTACCTTCTAGTTACACTGTGTTCCTGTGAACATCACTGCTGAAAACCAAATGTCCAAACAAATTAATCCCTCAATCCCACCATGTTCCTAACTTCCAGTGACACTGAGATGGTGAAACACCAGCAGCTGAACTGCTCTGGGTGGGAGGACGCTGCTAAAATGTTCCCCAATCTATATGTTTAAAGGGTGAACATATAGGCACAAACAGGAACTGGTGCTTCTACCCCAGTGTCCTTGGACCCAACACTGATGGCTTGGGCTCACATGCATCATTTTGTGCCAACTGCAGGATCTTGGTCAGAAAAAGTGGGACTTGTGTTTCTGAAGTAGTTATTTGAGAACCAGCCCTATCATGGCCATAATTATTTCAAGAAACAGAATAACATAATAAATAGTGGAGGAAGCCTGTAGCAGGTCTGCTCGCCCCATGTTGATGGCCTCCTTTAGCCCTGCAAGTGTAGTGGTGTGTGTGGACAGGAGTCAAGGCACAGCTTCGAAACTTGGATGAACTTCTCTAGACACTGTTTAGCAAGATGTGACCAGTTCCAGTTGCCGCAGTAATAATGTTGGACAAGGTGCTGACGGAGGGAAGCAAAGCAGAACTGAGCTCATGCTCCTTCCTCCTGCTGCATCGACCGAGTGGTACAAAGAGGTGTAGCAAATCCCTTCCTGCTACGGAGAGCTAAGGACTGCGAGGGGAATCGCTGCAAAAGCTGAGGCAGCGTTTCAGCTGGTACGGAGAGCTCTTCCAGCTGACACCAGAGGACTTGTTTTGCTGACAGTCACAGTATTTCAGAGAGCTGAGAGCTGCAAGTCCTGACTGCTGCCTAGGCTGGGGCCTGCCATAGCCCTTGGGGAGGTCTATTTTCCTCCTTCTCTACAAGGAAACACTGTAGAGAGGGCTCTCTCTGTTGGCACACAAGGTAGGCGGCCTGCCCTTTCCTTTGGCACGGGGATCCCAAAGGGTGACGTGAATGAGTATGTTCCTCGCAGGGGAGTATCCGTTCGGTTGGGAAGAGTCACTGTAGGAGGCAGATGGAAGCAAACGGCATTGACCAGCTGGCTCTGGCAGCGTTCGCAGTGGAAATGCGCCCGCACAAGCCTTTCTGACCTGGGCTGCTACGCGGGCAGCTAGTTGGCAGTGACGACCTGTCTTTATGCTTCTGTGGACTGAGGGTGGGCTTCCCCCATCCACCCTGCTCTCTGGCAGCAGCCGTGAGGGAGTTGCTTGGCTGCTCTGCCTGTTCCGCGCTGCAGCCCTGCAGCCCCGCATTCGACCGGGCACTGCGTTTCGCTGCAGGTTATCCCTCAGGGCTGTTAAAAACCGCCAAACTGTCCCTGTTCCGGCCCTAAGCTACGCTGTGTTTTCAACAGGGAGATGGGCAACAGGAGAAGAGGGTTGTCTTGTATTTAGTTGTGATCCTGGGGACTTGCAGCTGCAGCGGGAAGCAGAAAAGGCCTCGGGAACAGTTAGTCAGGATTAAGATCCTGCCTCGTCCCTCCCTGCAGACTGTGGGTGCCCACAGCTGACCCTGCCGCCTGCGGGTCCCTCAGGATCTGACTGATGTGCCGGGGTCACCGCGCAATTGTGCCGGTGGGGAGAGCTGCTGGATGCCAGATTCTGACAGAGCTTAGAGACTCCACCAGGGAGGCTGTAAAAACAGAAGCAAGCACAGGAAATAATAGCCAATAAGCAGGGCTTCCGATACAATCACGCTCTCATCTCAGTGTCAAACAGCAGGCCAGGAATGAAGGGAAAAAAGACCGTTCCCCTTCCTTTTTTGGCAATAATGGCTTGTAACCTCAGAGGAATCTTCAGCCTTCAGGGTCTGGCTCAACGTTTTCTCACTCCACCTGGCTCAGTCTCATAAACACCGTGCTAAGCACTTGCTCTCTCCACAAAACATCCAGAGCGATGTCTTTTCGACCTCACGCTCCTCTGGCTCTCACAGGGAACTATGAGTTTCTTCACTTGGAGACAACTGATGGGTTTCTGAGGGATGTTCAGACACTGTCAGACCAATTTCCTTAAAAAGGCCTGTTTAAATACTGAAGAACATTGTCGGTACGTCCTGAATGCCTTGCTTAACTCCACAGTTCGTAGAGCCCTCACTGAAGAACAGCTTTCTTGTCCCCAAAGTGTCCTGCTGGCTTTCACAAATACACACAGGAACTGAACGGGAGGAAGAGGGTTCCCCAATGACTTGCCTTTCTCGCTGCTTCACCCATGGAGCGCATAGTACAAGCCAGTTCATTTTCTACCCGCTTTTCCTTCAGTTACTTTTAAAGCGCAGGAGCCTGAGTAAGAGCTTTGAGAGCAGGGGGGGCATATGACACAATTAAATTGCATCTGAGAGAGGGCAGTCTGGGAAGGTGATGTAGAGAGAGCAGCCATCCAGTGCTGTTTGTCAGGGGAACCTTGGCACAGCAGAGCAAGAGGACATCCTGCGATTTTTTTTAGATGAGCACCGTTCCAAGCTCATCGCCAGCAAGCGTGTCATAACCTGGGGTATTCTCTTAAGAAAAATGCTCAGGCAGTCCCAAAAGATCCATAGTGTTTCCTGCACGTGCTCCCACCATAGAGCAATGAGGGCCTGGGTAGCCAGCCAGGGCACTGAATCAGGAGGCAAACCGGAGTTTTCAGTGCACCATTTCCTGAAGCAAAGGCTCGGGGCTGGGTTAACAATATGAGATGTGGGGCATCGGAGCAGTGTGTAATGAGAAAAGGAAACAGCTCAGCACGAGAACGAGGGTGGATGAAGCAACCAGGGCTTAGAGTAACAAGAAAAAATCAGAAAAAGGAAACAGAAAGGGAGAAAAAAATGCCTGCAGGAACTACCAAGTAACACCAAAAAGCTCCTTTCCAATAAGAGGAAGACTTGCTGGGGAAGCAGGATAAGGGTAGCAAGGGACTGTTTCACCAGACTTAGAGAGGCAGGAAAATGTCACCCACTGACTCAGACAGGTGTGTTCACCTCACCTGGCAGTGCAGAGGTTGAATTTGGCTGTGGGTGTATCACAGTCCCCCTGGGATGGGTGTCACACCTCGTGATGGTCTCACCATCGTTAGCAAGACTGTAGGACTATCAGAGCTGCCCAGCAAATACATGTGTTTTCTGCAAGGAAGAGTTTGCTAAACTTTTCAGGTAGTACCAGAAAAAGTCATTGCCTCTTGAGCATTTGTTTTAGTGAGAGGATTCAAAGAATCACATTCTAGCATTTACTAGAAAAATGGAATTAATTCATCTTCATGAGTATTTGTGGGGAACTGAATAGCCTGTTGAGCACCAATGGAGCGCGTGTCATCCCCTATTCAAGACACTAAAAGTCAGCTCCTTTATCTGACTACTCACAGTCTCAGCTTGGAAGATCCAGGATGATTCGGTGGCTTAGTAATGCATTTATCAAGCAGATTTGTAAAAAATAGCAGCTTTTTGGGGGAATATTCTTCTAACCAAAATTTGTATTATTGGAATGGTTCTTCAGTGTGTTCTATTCACTTAATCACAGAGGACCACGTTCCTCTGAAGCTTCTGCTTCCATTTATTACTGGAGCTGAACTCAATGATTCTGACACATGGGGGAGAGGCAGCTCAAAGAGGACAAAAATGAGCAATGGGCCATTTTTTACAATAAAAGATGTATAATGCAGTCATCCAGCTTGCTAAGTGTGCCTCATAGCTGTGAAGGACAAAGCAGTATACAAATGTGTAGGAGAGGAATTGCAAAGAATGTTGTTGGGGAGTTTCACGCCTGGGGAGGAAGGGAAAGAGAGGGCTTGGGTATTCAGGATGAGTCTTTGGAACAGCACTGTGAGAGCAAAACCCTTCAGGATAAAAGAGTTATTTAGGCTTAAAAGGAAAAGATAAGGAAAAGAGGTTTAAAGAAATCAGTGTATCAGTTATTTGGAACACAAAACTAGATAGGACAATCTTCAAGTCCTGGAACTGGACAAGATAGGTAATTTCTGGTTCTCACATCTGTGTCCCTGTGAATTCAGCTGCCATGAAAATGCAAATATATGCAGCCTCTTCAAACTGTCAGAGCTGGTGCTTGCTCCAGGGCTGAGCCAGTGGGAAGGTGGGATTTGTGACAGCATCTGAACTGGATTGCTTGTTCTACCTAGCACAGATCTCACAGTTGAATGCAACTTGTATTTCCAAAAAAGAGCTGTAACCACAAAATTGAGTGAAGTTCTTACCTTTAACAAAGACGTAAATCTTGGCCTTGAGATCGTCATTAGATGAGGAGTCATCGCGGATGCAGATGAAGTAACCGGTGTCATTAGCTATGGCCTTCCTGATGACGAGCAGGCTGCAGCTTTGCCTCGTGGTGTTGTGACAAGTACTTATGTTCACGCGGGGGTTCTCCTTCTGGTTCTCGCTCAAAGACCAGCTTACAGAATGTGCTCCCCTGTCAACACAACACACCAAAATTAACGATAGAGTCATGACTTCAGGCAAAATTTGAGTTTCCTTCTGGCCAACTGTTATCAATGTTCCCAGTGTTCCTGCTCTTGTCATTTGGAAATGAAAAATAAAGGTTGCTGAGTGCCTGCATTACCACCCAGGAGGAGTTAAGGTGGATCGCCCCACATTCTTCCCCAGAGCAGAGGAGATTCCTGGAATAGCCTGTGGGAACGGGAGCAAGCTAACTCCTGGAGGAAAGCTAAACTCTTGTTTTAACAGACTTCCTGAACATGAGTTTGTTTTTATAACACTATCTTTTAGCCTCTTCAAACATTAGAAACACCAGATAAAATTATATGTTTCTTCCAAGCTGAGGACTTGGCATATTTTAACAGCTAATTTAACTTATATTTTCTTATGCTAAGGCTGCTCGGAGAGAGAAGAACATTTATGTAACTTCCCATCACCTTTCTTGCTTAATCAGCAGTGACTCAATCTTGATTTTTGTGAAGGCTCTGGAACTAATCAGATTACAAATCTTAGAATATCTGCTCAAGACACATTTTTTCTCCATTCCCCGTGTCACGGCAGTCAGAACACAAAGCTAGCAAGGCAGATGACAGACCATTCTGCCCACCTGACCCGTTTGTTGTCTTATCTACGATCACAGCTAACGTCAAATGCAATTCTACATTGTTCACCCACAAAAACAAGCCCTTTATATAAGCCGTTGCAGGACTCAGAGCAAGCTTTCATCTGATCTAAGTTATCCCGGTAACTGGTTGCTCTGGTCCTCTTGTGCTGGAAACACCAGGCCCCGCCGTGGCAGCAGGAGCTCTTGGAGCTCTCCCCCACTTGGGCTGCACTTTGAGGACTTTGGTACACGCTATACATGCTTATGAGATGGAGATCACGGTCTATTTGTAGCAGTTTTTTGGTGGAATATGGGGGTAAACTGTGGATTTTCCTGGGGAAGAAGTTTGTACTAGAGTTCTCTCGGTCTGTGTTTGCAGAGGGAGGCCACGCTTCAAAAGGGCAGGGGGTTAACTCACCCCTTCTCACTCGGTGCCTTCCCATTGACCCCCTGGCATTTGCTGAGCTGAGGAAGGAGTTAGAACCTCTGGATTTCCCCAGTTGGGTGTCGCCAGGGAGAAATCCGGTCTAGACACACCGACTCAGTGTAGAGATGCTAACACCAAACGTAACTAACAGGCAAGCTGTGTGTAGTTTCCAGTTAGCTCCCAACTCCAACTCCTCTTTCTGTGCCAGTGGCTTTGTAGCGGTGCAGTAGGTGCAATAAGGGATCGCGCCTGCCAGCAAATTCAGTGACACTTAAACAAACATCCTCTTGGCCCCTGTTTCTGCCCGTCCTTTGTCGCCTTCCTGAAGATGATGCGGACATGGGGCTGAGCTCTCGAGGTTATTCCCAGCACGTAGCTGAACGAGAGGACTGGGAAAAGTGTGAATATCCTCTCTGGTGAACAGCCTCACCCTCGGATTTGGAGGCACCGTTCATGTGGACAGCCCCACCTCATCCGTCACACCAGCTTCCTGTCCTTCGGAGCACCCAGTCTTTGACGCAGAACTCCCTAGCCAGTGCTCTTTCCCTACCTTATTAACGTCATCAATGACGTAATGTCCCCCTCTGCTAAGAAATGAGACTCCTGGCCCGGAATGTGGAACAATGGCACCTCGACTCCCAGCATGTCACCGTGTCCCTGCCTCTCTACCGTCACACGGACTGGTGTCTGTCAGGGCTGGAAATCTGTAACAGTGGCTCTGCCAGCACGCCGGGGATTTCACACCCCTGTGCTTTCTTACGTGTGCCCACTTCTTCCTCCTGCATATTTTATCCTGGTGGAGGACGAAGACTCTGGCTGTTGCCTTGGGATTTTCACTTGACTGGCAGAGGGGAGTTGCAGCAGTAGCTTTGGGAGGCTGCTAAAAATCAGGAAATCTTGGCCAAGAACCTCGGGTGAATGGAGGTTAAGGGAAAAGGGATGTTCACAGTTACTGCAGCCTTCAGCAGCTCCCTGCTCTCTCTGCTGCGCTGCACAGAGACCAAATGCCCCCTGGAAGTGCGGAGGACATCCGAGCTGCCTGTGGGCCAGCCCAGAGCTCGCCCGTGAGTGTGCAGATGCTGGTGTGCCAGCGGAGGCGGGGTGCCAGACACCCGCAGAGGACTGAGACAGGGAATCTCACACTCGACGTGCAGAAATCACACTTCTAGCTGCTATTCCCAGCTCTTGTGTGACCTGAGTCGAGGAACCGTGCTCTGGGCCCCTGCTCCTGGGCTACCATGGCAGCGTGCTAACACCCTTTGCTGTTCCTCAGACCTACCGTGTGGATTTAGTGCTTTGCATCCATAAAGCAATTGGAGACTGAAGTGCTAATAATTCTTCATCTATTTATTCATCTGGTGATAAGAGAAAAATAGGACGTTCTTACAGCTTAAAAAGGCAGTGGCTGGAGAAGTGTTGATTTGATTGGCCTGGAGCACCCAACTCATGCCCACGTCGTGTGTTTTATGAAGCACTGCATCCACATTTTAAAGGACTGTTTAAACTTTATTGCCATCGTGCTTGCTTCTTGCCAAGCTAAAAATACTTCCGTAAGGTTGTTTTGACCTCATAAGCCACACGGCTAGCTGGAGCTGTCTGGAAAAAACCTGCCTTGCACTCCAGAAGACGTCACAGATCTACCCAGTGTGAGTCAATTTACCTTTCACTATACAAAGAATTAAACAGACTAGGACAAACATCAGAAGGGACATACGTGTCAGCATGAGCTACAGCTGAAATTCACCTTCCCACAGCTTTTTCTTACTGTTTCCAGTAAATTCTGTGGCAGGAAACTGTCTATATAGTGGCTACAGAAAAGGGGACTTTGCAAGAAGGTGTGAAAATAAGGTGTGTGTGAGAGAGAGAGAAGCTGTGATAGTCTGTATTACCTTCAGCCTTCTCTCCTGTAACACCCTCGCAAGAAATTAAAAACCAACCTCTCACAGTAGCTTGGTGTATAAATCATGACACCTACGTACATCTCAGTCGGCGGCTCTTGTGTGAGCGAGCCGGCTGCTGGCGGTTCGACACACACAAAGTGCTCTGGCTCTTTGTGTCATGTATAGCTGTGTGCCAGCCAGCCGAGACTGAGCGCTGGGTCCCCCATTCGCAGGGGGGCAGCTCACGTCAGCACCACCATTTCCCTTGTTTCTTGCACGCTCAGTTTTCACACGGTGGGCCGGGAGCTGCAGCGCTGCCGTAATTCACGTATCAGTGGTCGGGCTGTTTATGAGTCCTGGTTATCTTTGACTCAAAGAATATGGCATGTTGACACATGCTACCTGCTGTTTATTTAACTGGCACCTCATAGGCTGGGTGGTATTTGAGGTTAGGAAGTTTAAGCTCATATATGTGTACCTAAAGAGCTAACGACATGCCCTGGGGGTCTTGTTTGTCACTTACTTTCACAGGGAGTGAAAGAGTGGTTTTAGCTGCAGAGGAGCTGAATCTGAAGGTGAGGATTTTTCTTAAGCACGGAATATCCCCCTCCCCTAAGCCTTCCCGGGTGCTGACTCAGGATTTTCTTGGGCCTCTTTACAGCAGAGAGACTCTGGCCAAGCTGAATGCTGACCTGAGACTTTCCTCCCTGCTCCATTCCAGCCCGTCCAATCCTTCTCCCCGCAGAAATGCCCGTGCAGGTGAAGAGCCGTGGTTCCCGGCTGGCTGGGCAGCAGTCTTTGCTCTGCCCTACCCAGAGCTGTTCTGTGCCAAGGTCAGCAATGCACCCGGGGGAAGCCGGCATCGCCGGAGCAATCCTTACCTGCATTTGATTTTCAGGGTGTCTCCTGGTGAGATGACAATGTGGTCTTCTGCAATGCTTAGCGTTGGCTTCTCAAAAAATTTGTCCTCGGCAAGACCTGACCCAAATAAAGAAGAGATCATCATTAGGCAGGCTGGTCAGGAGGGGGGAACCGGCACAATGCAGTCGAGGCAACCTCTTTGTTTTGTAAATAGTTCCTAATTTGGGGGCCCACACGGTGCTGGCATTTATATTGACGCAACTCAGTTGAGCGTGGCGTTAGTCTGAGGTCCCCCTAGTCGGATTTTACTTTCCTTTGTTCATCTCGCTCGTTTCTAGCGCTGAGCACCTGCGTTTCCGCTAATGGCCTTTCTCTCCTTGTACGCAGAGCTGGCTCTACTACTGAGTTACTGCAGACTGAGCAGAACAGATCGTTTCAAAAGGATTTTACACACATACAGAAGTGGAAGGAGTCAGGTCTTTGGGAAGTAATTCGATGTGTGAACTCACACGTTACATTTTAATCAACGGGAGAAGAGAAAACAGTAGTTCTGGGGAGCAGCCCTTTGATTCACAAGGGCGAAGCATCTGCCGTACTAAAGCAAATCAAAAGCCTGCTGTTTTCCAAAGCACCATCCACAAATCCTGCATTTGAGCTAAGCAGCGAGCTGCTGCCTTTGTGGGCAGCGGGGCTGTCTGCTGGAGTCCTGCTCCAAGGCAACTCTGCTCTGGAGCCTGGGACACCATCACCGGCGCTGGAGTGACAAGCTTTGTCAGGCCTCTGACGACAGTGGCCTTTAATGTCTCTCTCATCATCATCTCCTGGCTCAGGACATGTCTTCTGAATGTGAGGCTGTCCTCAGCGAAATGCCTATCTGAGTGTACATCTATGACAATATAACTTTCAGCAAGTGAAGCGCGGAAGAAAGAGAAGTGAGATTGGCCAAGCTGGTTTTCTTGTCCAAATTCAAAGTAACATAATCAAGGAAAGGAGAAAAGTGGCTTAGATAAGCATCTCCATTTCCAAAGCTCTGACATTAAAGCCGTATGTTTTCTTTTCCCTTCTGCTCTTCAAATCTCTATCTTCTCCCTTGCCTTGAGCTTGATAAGCCAGAAATCTTTAGCTGGGCTTATAACAGAGGCATTATTCTCAGCAGAATAGCGACGATAACATATCTTGTGAAAAGAGAAACATTAGAGTTCAACTTTTCAACTGCATGGAGCAGTGATTTTCCTGCCTCCCACTCCCGATTCTCATCTCTTTTTTGCTGGATTTCAGTAAAATGCTCGTAGCCTGGCACATCATCTCAGTGTGGAGAGTGAATCGCCCCTGCTTTGGAGAGTCTTGCTCCTTCCATGAGCCATGCAGACTCCCGTCAGTCACTTGGCAGAGGCCAGCTAATCTCACAGCACCACAGAATCCTTCCCAAGGGGGATCCTGCCCAGACACCATGGTGCTGGGCTCCCTTCGAAGCACACTGACCCTTCCTGTGGACCTCTAGCTGCGACCTTGAACGAGGCCTGGCCACTGCTTCAGCACCAGAGATATCCCCCCCATCCAGTTTTGCATAACTGCTGACACCGTCTATCTCCAAAGTCCTTTGCAGACTAACAGGTTGGAGTCTGGCCAACACAAGCTCCCTCCAGCATGACAGGATCTAGCATGGCCCTTCCTAACCACTGCTGTTCCATGGAGTGCTGCGGAAGGGAAGGAGCCGGTGACCTCCAGCCCTGCACATCCCCAGGTTCCCTCAAGAAGTTCCATTGCTCCTAAACACAGTCAGGATGACACATGCAGGGGGTGCAGCATCGCATTTAGCAAAAAATCAACTGAAAGAACCCCAAACTCTGCAGGAGGAGACACTATGAGGCAAGTGCGCCCTTGCACTTGACTCCGAGTCCCCTCCAGTTTCTGGAAACAACGGGTTCACACTGAGCACGGGCTGAGCTTTGGCATGTGTTACTTCATGGTGCTGAGGTATTGCAGTCTCGGTGCCGAGCTTTGCGAGAACAATCCCCAAAATGGCCAACAGCTTTGAGTATGTCTGTCAAGTGTCATTTCGTTTGTCTGGGTCCTGTGTAGCTCTCCAGGACCCAGCTACTGCCGAGCTCTGCTCTGGGCCGCTTATACTGCGACTGCAGCTGGGTGCTGCCTCGACTTAGAAAATCCTGGGGTTTGAAATAATCCTTTATTTCTTTCCTCCTGTGCCTTCAGTTGTTCTTAGGGCTTAGGGGGGCTTGGCTGATGTCTTGAGCTGGTCTTTGGAACAGGCATGAGTTTCACCTCTCATGAGCAAGTGTGACACTGTCAGAGGGGTCTGGAGGGCAGTGCCAGGCAGCTGGCGTTAGACCTGAGCTGTTTTGGGGACCTGAGAGCTCTGGGCCTCTTATAATATTTGAGACTGTTTTTGCTAAAAGAAAGAAAAGTATTTTTCAATTATTCTGTTTATCCTTCTGAGCTACTTCTTTCCCAAAGTTTAATTTGGCTTTGGGAGCTGAAGAAAAGAATAAGCAAAGTGTAATTTCAGTGCTTTTCCACCCCATGGAGGACAGGAGGAGAAATTCCTCTCCCACACGCACATTGCATGGCTGCTGCCAGGTGACAGAGGGTTTATATAAACTCAGCGTGTGCCCTTCCTGGCACGCCAGAGCCAAAGCTGAGTGGACTGGAAAAAAAACAGGTTGAGGGCAAAACTGAGAGAGCAGTGGGGGGAGAGGTTAGGCTGTGCCACATCGGCACACCAAAATGCCAAAACTGCCGGGGAGATGCCTCACAAAATGAGAACACTGAACCTCCCAGGGTCCCTTTAGAGTGAGACTTCATGTTTTGGAGGCAAAGCTGGATTTTCATTTTTACCAGTCAGTGGTGCCTGGGGAACGGAGATGGAGGTAGATGCTGTTTAGCTTGTACAAAGAGTGAGTCTTCTGGGACATTGTGTGCAGGTCTCAGCTGCTGGTGAGCTTTTGATCACAGCAGTTGTGAAACACAGGCAGGTGTGATCTAGTTCTGGGGAGGGCAAAGTTAGCCCCGTGCTGGCATCCTGTAGAAATGCACTATGTTTAAATACACCACTCAGCTTAGGTGCGGTGTTCTTCCTTCTTCCTAGAATGAGTGTGAATGTTCACCATTGTAACGTATGTCATGTCAGTTTTACGGCTTTAATCAGTAGATGTCTCACACGATAGAAGTTTTTCAGAGCTATTCTGCACTTTATGTAAAAACTCTCAGACTTGAAGAACACCTCTCTGAGATATTACCCTGTGGTACCCCGTAAAACCAGGACCTACAACCTGCCCGGGTGGGGTGGGAGGCCCATACTGCAGAACCAAGTCCTGCTGAAGCTGATGTGCTCTGATTGCGCAGCTCACATTACAATGTCCGGGCCTAAAATAACATTCTCCTCTTCTCTGCTAAATAATTTTGGTCCTGCTCTAGGGCTACAAGGGTCATAAAATTAAAAACAACTACGTGTGCCAACCGTGTCATTACCATAGCAAAGCTCTGCGGAGGAACAAACAGCCTGGCAGGCTCTGCTCTGCACAACAGTGGATACGGGCTCAGGAAACAGCATCGGTACCGTGGCCGTCCCTGCTGTTTGCTTTGTGAAGCTGACGCTGCTGCCTGGCTGGGGCGAGGAACCTGGCACATCCTTCTTCGTAGCTCCTTTGGCATGATTTGGGATACCGTGCTGGAGTGATGATACTGGAGGGTTAGTTAGCAGAGCGCCCGTTACCTCCTTCAGAGCTACAAATAGGTCTTAGCACAACACCCGCTCTGTAAACCAGGGGAGAAAGACAGGCTCCTCCTGGGAAGTGGTGTGTTGCATCTGATGGTAGGTTCCTGCCCTCAGTTACCTCTTGCCATCACGAGGGCTCAAGAGCAAGACTCAGGAGTAGAGTAGAGTAGAGTCACCAGGCTAGAGACAGCCCCTAGAAGGAGCCCCGAGTCAGGGCAGACCCATCTAGAGCCTCACCGCACCAGTTCCAATTCTGAGAGTTTATTCTTACGGTCTGTTTAGACTTTACTGTTCTGCTCTTGATGGTGAAAACCCCAAACACAGCACAGCCACACAAATCCTCGGGAGTGAAACGTGAAGGGTTGACTGATACATTATCCAGGGGAGGGAAGTATATTGAAAACTGTTTCTCCTGGGATAATCTGATTTTCTAGCACAGCCAACATTAAACACGGAGGGTCCCCAGGCAGAGGGTAATGTGTGACCTCCCTCACCCCTCTGTCAGACCATTTCTAACTCTATCTCACTTGGCTGAGGGAGATCCCTCCCACGCCTGGTTGTTTGTGCTGGAACCATCGGTGAACATGGATAAAAACTATTTTTAATCTCTGTTTCTTCTTGTAAGAGCCTTCCTTCAGGCATCCTCTAGGCACTAAGTACCCAGTAGCTATCCCCAACAGAGCACTCACAAATGCCTGTGAGATTGAGCGTATCGGGGTGTCGTACGCAGTGACAGCTCACGTCAGCGCGATATCTGATTCAGGCATCCGCGTATCCCTTTTGGGCGCTGCAGTGTGTGGAGGGGAAAGCTGAACGAACGATATCAAAAAGCAGCTAACCTCTGCGTCGGATGACAGAGAAATAATCGCTGGGCAAACCGGGGATGACCGCGTTGACAGCTGAATGAAGCAGGTTAGACCGAGGCCTGATCCCACAGGGACTTGGGCACACAAATAGCTTTTTGCACATGGTTGAGCTCCAGGGACTGTTCGTGTGTGTAAATCACTCTTGGGCGTAGATCCGGGCCCTAGGACACATCAGGTCCCATTAGAAAGGACTGGAAGGCAGAGCTTTAGAGCTGAGTTTAGTGGGGGAAGGGGAGAGGCACATACACAACATTCAAAACCTGTTTTGTTCATGGCTGGCGATAGCTGTGCTCACCTTAAAGCATTTCTGAGTCAGAGCCTGGATCGGGAGCACAGTCTGTGCCCTGAAAACCCTCTGTACGACCTGCGTGCGTGGCCCTGGCCACCAGGACTACGGTGGTCACCAGTAATGTGGGGGGTGCAGGTGAAGAGCCGTTAGCTACGCTGCCTGCCAAAGGAAAAGTGGGGAAGCTCAGTCTCTCCAAATGACTTTGTGTCTGCAGCAGTGAATGACAGGAAGGAGAGACAACGCGCTTTCCTCTGAGATGCCAGGTACCTCATCACGAGCACAGCGTGAGCACGTCTGAGAGATGAACAGGTACCCGTTTTAAAGGGCATTTTTGTGACTATATCTGCAAGGAAATCCTATTTTCACTGGAATTAGAAAGCTCAAGGATTCACTGAAAAGCTGTGTGTGTTTAAACCAACAGGCTGTCATCATTTTAGGATTTATTTCATAGGATTTATCCCCTATGAAAAGAGAAGACATGATGGTGCTGCCAGCTTTGTTGTATCACAAGCCCTGCAATATTTGGTGTGTTTATTAAGTCTCCAGCTCCTGGAATCAGCTTTCGCTTGTTATAATCGAGGAATTTTCTGTTATTTTAAAGGCTTAAAAAGACAGTAGCAAATAACTAAAAAGAGCCAGCCCCCACCCCCCCATCCTCTGGTGTGAATTTGGGTGGGAGAAGGACATACAGTTTTTGATTCTGCTGGACTAGTGCATTGACATTAATAAAATATCTTACGCTCTCTATGCAAAATTTTCTAAATGAAATAGTTCTGCTAGCATTCCCAACAGAGACGAAGGGGTGCTCTGGTGGGGAAGATCTTGGCTGTAAGTTGGGAACAAAGCTCTCCATTTTCTTCTTTTCTGCTGGCTAGTGAGTTCTGTGTCAAGGCATCTGGTGGGTCCCCAGTCAGTGCAGAGGCTGAAGGCCCCCGTGATGGGCTATGGATGGGGAACGTGTAGGTCAGAAAGGGTCATTAGAGGGTTACTTGCCCTCTAGACCTACTGTGGCTTGGTTGCCTCTCTCCCGTTTCATTTCTCTCCTGATTTGCTCAGGAAGTTGGTTTTGATCTGGTTATTCTCTCTCTAAAGCCTCAATTCTCCATATATGTATCAAGGATAATAATTTAACTTGTCTATAAAGATTTAAGCCCTTCATCTTTTTCTCTGTATCTCTACAGCACTTTGACCTCCTCATCGGGAGCTCATACCAGCCAAACCCTTGTAGGTTACTGGTTTATTCCCTGCTGAACTACTTTTCCTAGAGGAGGAGATACGTAGGGGTTTAGACCCAGCCTCTGTCCCAGTCTAACACGAGGTATGAATGTTCCATGTGCTGGAGGCTGGTAGCCAGGCTCTTCTCCACATGCCCAGACTGGGTATCTCAGTTACATGATACTTCCAAGATAATTGCAAAATTAAGAAAAATCACCCCAAAGCAGTGGGCAAAGTAAAACAAGGCAGCTCCACTGCCTTTGCTGAGGAGTCCAAACCACAGACACATGACAACTCTCAAAATTGGAGGGTGAAACTCAAAGAAAGCGGATGATTAATGGACCCGAGAAGAAGGCTCGACTGTAATAGGAAAAAAGAATCTCCCTGAAAAGCCTGTCCCTGGAAAGTGTGTGAGAAACGGGCTGCAGACCTGCCAGGAAAGGCCAGCTCATGCTCTGTGTGCAGCTTGCTTCATGCCACTGCCCAGGGACCAGGAACTCACCGTCACTTGGCCATTGATCAACCCACCCTCTTTCCTGAGGGCTGGGAGACCCACCCGTGGGACCGCTGAATGCTGCACGTACCTCCCCACCACCCGAGCTCAGCGACCAGGTCACGAGCAGAGCACAGGGTTCACCTGGAAACCGCTTCCAGGGGACTAAAGCACCCAGGAGTGTGCTTCTCTCTGCCGGCTCTTGCAGGCCCAGCACATCATCTGGGTGAGAAAAGCAAGGATTCTCCATGCAGTGAGCCCCAGGGCCCCTTCAGTATCCCTCGCTGTGCCGAACCCATCTCCCTTGCCTGCGCTGCGGCTGTGCAAGCAGAATTATTTTTAAGGAAAGTGGTTCAGGAGGATGCTGAGGGACATGGTTCAGGGACCCTGGCAGTGCAGGGTGAACGGTTCGACTCGATGATCTTAAAGGTCTCTTCCAACCAGATGATTCTGTGATTCTGTGAGCTTTAAAGATTTTCTCTTTCCTTGGTTTGTTTAAGGAGAGTGGTCACAAGAGGCACACCTTCCCGTTGTCTTCCACCTAGAAATAACCAGGAGCCCCGCGAGTGCTCCCGCAGCAGGAATGTGCGCGGGCACAGAACCGGAGGCCAGAGCCGGAGCTTCCATTCCTGCAGAAGCTGAAGAAGTTCATCCAACGTTAAATTAGCAATCACAAAGTCCTCAGCGGAGATGGCTCAGATTCCTTGAGGATGTTCGAACGCTTGTGTTAACCCAGAGTGCCTCCTGGCAAAGCAGGAGGCTCATGTTTTCGCTGGTTTTCCCAGCCAGCGAAGCCACTATTTGTTTAGCTGACTCATGAGAAAGGGCAGTTGTTCACACCCATCCTGCTTTGCCTGCCACAAACACAGGTTTTGTGTAGCTCAGCCAGGCACAGTGGTTTGGGTGTAAATGTTCCTAGTGACAGCAACAAAAAATTAAATCGTTAGTCTGAAGCGGAGGAGCCGTCAACAAGAGCGCAGTACAAACAACTGCGAAGTAGAGCAAGCGTTGAAAGATAAGATAAGATGTTGGCCCTGCTCTTGGGGTTTGTTCCTACAAGGCTTTTTCCTCATCCATAGATGCATCAGCATTTCCTGACCAAGTGGCACAGGGTCACTCCGGTTTCCCTCTGTAATCAGCAGAAACTCTTCAGCAAGGCCACCTTATTGCTCTGCGTGCTGACACTTAACCCCCCCGCGTCAATTAACAGGAACTTTCCTCTGGTTTTCTGTAATCAAAACGTAACCTTTGGAGTTCGACTACACCTGCTCAAAGGCAACTCCCTGAACACACAACGCCGTGTGCTTTTTTGGCTGTCCGTGATATGGATCGCTGTATCAGTTGCAGATTTATGGAAAGAGGTCACAGAAAGCAACTCTAGGTCAAAATTGTTTGGTCTTTGGCGGCAGCAGCTCATTAATCAGAGCCATTGTTTTCCCTCTGACACTGCAGAGTATAGAATCCTGAAGAATGACAGAGATATCACCACCCTGTGCTTGTGTTGAGTTATGTAGTGAGGGGACACGTCCTTTCTTTGGGACCGGATGACAAGTGGAGAACTTAGATCTACAGCCATAAAATAAACATGAAATCTGGGAAAGGAGGTGGCAACATCTGCAATCATCTACCATGCACTCAAGCACAGTTTAAAGTATTTAGGAAATGCAGTAATCTCATGGTGATGGAAAAAAGGCTGGGAATGTTGTTGTTTCTTGATCCAAATTATGGCAATTCCTCTGGGAAAGAGAAGACCTCGCACATCTCCATGATTAGCAAATATGCAGATCCAGTGGGAACAAGGCACACAAAAAAAGAGACCATGCTATGTGCTAAAGACTTCAGGGGAAAAAAAAAGTCAAAAAATGTGAGGTATGAAACTGTCTTTGCCTCTCCCCCAATGTGTTCTCCTGAGAAAAGCTTTAGGGTTGCAGATGCAAGTGTTTCCGATGATTCCCAGACAGGATTACTTCATAGGCGCTCCAGACATAGCTTTCATTCTTCCTTGACTTGACCATCCTGAGGAGAGGGCACGTTCTTCAGACAAGGCTGGGGTGAAAGGAGGAACAAGGGCACACGATGGTCTCTAGGATGATCCATGCTGGGGAGCAGCCCCTGCAAGAGCCTGACATACCTGACATACCTCTCTGCTGGTGGCTTTGGCCCTGAAGTTCACCCTCCACTCTCATTGTAGTCCACCACAGCACGTGTTCTTCACCTCCTCCCCGAAGACTCAGCAGATGAGGACTTACTGCTACTCGCTCTTGTGATACAATACAGCATTTCTCTGGAAGTGAATCTAGCCAAGATTTCTCCCCTTTCTCCAGAGCACTGGGTAGGAAAATGGGAAGGTAGGAAGTTTTCTAGATTTGCCTCCACTGGGTCCTTCCCTTTGTCCCTGAGTCAACTCAGAATTGTCACTGCAGGTGAACTCCTGGGAGCTTATTTGTGTATCGGTGGATAGAAAGCGGGTTATTTTTATTGCATGTCAGCCCAGCAGTTCCTCATAGCTACAGACAGGAAACCATGGATCACGATTCCAGCTTGTCAAACCCCTACTCTGGGTTGGTTCCCTTTAATCTAATCAGAATTGCTCCGTGCAGAGCAATTTGTGTGCGGCGAGTAGTTACTTAGAGAGTCTCGGATGCTAAGGAAGGAATGTTTTAATACTCTTTTAACTAAATTACTTTATTATTTTGAGTAGCTATCAGCAGATTAGCTCATTTATCAAAGGTGACACGTAGGGCTGAAAAGTCAACAGCAGTAATTCAGCGACTCCATGAGTGTCGTGGCGCAGCACTAACCGCTGTGTTCACTCACACACCGACGGGATTGGATCTGGCACCTCGCTCTATTTCTTCTAAACTTATTTGTTTTGTACAGCTGCAAATAATGAAAGCGCTTGTTGTGCTGACTCTGTTCCAAGAACTATTCCCCAACCTCCTCATGAGCACAGAAGGAATCAGTCGCAATTGAAATCTATCTTGATAGGAGCCAGGACCTCTGGTGAAAAAACAAGGAGTAAATCTCTGTTGATGCAAGCAGTGATTCCTCTCTTGTTCCTACCCAGTTTTAACACTGATGTGGGACTTTTAACCGGGAGTAAAGGGGCTGCCTATAGTCAGGGTAAGAGTAAAGCTCTCAGGCTGGATATTTCGTTAAAGAGAATGGACTTCTTTTAAGTTAGAGTAGTAGTAGATAAGTTTCCAATAGATCTTCTCTTCTATACAGCTTTCTACCTTTTCATCTTCTCCCATTGAAGGGACAACAGCCACCAGATTTAAAAAAAACCAACCCAAGCACTTTCTTTCCTGTATGGATATGATATGGTAATTTTTAAACGATTTTTTAAGATTTCCCTGCTCACTGTAGGGAGACGGTTGGACTAGATGACTTCTGAAGATCCCTTCCAACCCAAACTCTTCTATGATTCTCTTTTTTTTTGCTTGTTAATCATAACATTATTGCACAATTCTTGGCAGACTGGAAATATATATAGGGACTCCTATACTATGGTGGCACATCCCGTAGAGGGAACACGGTGCAGCAAGGCAGTATTAAAGCTTGGGCAGGTCAGTCTGTTCACAAGAGTGGGGATGGGGAGAATGCAGTAGGGTTTGTTTTTCCAAAGGCAAGGACTGGCCTTCAGTTCTGCGTTGAGGAGGCAATGCAATAACCCGAACACGCAGCAGCTCATAACTTATCCCCACTGCAGGAAAGGTCAGAGTTTAAGCTGGCAATGTAAAATATTAAGGAGAGATTTCCCTTAGGTTTTCACAAAAGTTGCCATCAGGAGCAACCATCAGTGGTGAAATGAAATTTTTGCTAGAATTCAATAAAATAATGCTGATTTCACACGTGTTGAAAATCTGTTCTGCTGTCTGGTTATACAGAGCCTCCTGCTGGAGCCATAGATCAAATCTAGTCCCCATCATCTTGAAAGTAAAATCACAAAACAATTCCAATAACAATTTAGAGCTGTCAGACTCTTTTCTGAATGACAGGTTTGGTACTGCAGGGGCTTGGAAAATAACACTCACATAAACTAAAAGCAAGCAGATGAAAATGAAAGTTCCTCAAGTTAAAGAGGTTGGTAAACTAAATTTCACTTGGCCACGCCACACAAATTAAAGCACTGGCCAGTATTAACCGAAATCACAATCCCACTCGCCATATATACACGTATTTCCATAGCTGTTGAGGGGTGGTAACTTTGAAATTCATCGAGCCTGGCTAAAGAGTTCTTAGCCAGAACATACCTTAACAGAGAAGTCTGGCATGTAACATAAGATAAAATTACAAGTGACACAGTATTTCCATCTACAGAGTCAAGGAAGTTCCTGTTCTGTACATCAGCTTTCTCCTTTGACAATAAAGTATGTGGAGAATTCATCCTAAGTAGGAGACTTTGGAAAAGCATAAGGTGGATATCCTAGAGAGATGTTTAATGACCAGTGGAGAAGAGAGAGAAGTTACAAAATCCCTGAAGCTCTGGTTTAGCAAAACCGCTGTTTCTTTGAAAGCATCGTAGGGTCTCTGCCAGCACTCAGCCTCTGCCCGGGTGTACCAAACGAGAGGAGGATGCTCACTCACCTCCCTCCTCTACCACCTGAGACTAAACCGGTGACTCGTGAGTCTTTCTTCTTGTTTCATCAGCCTCTCGCGCATGAGGCTGTTGGGAAAAACCCCACACTAGCTGTACCATCTCCTTAAGTACTGAACAGTGCAGAGCGACCTTCGTAAGATCTGAAAAAAAGATGGTTTAAGCCCAACTGATGGGAATTATCAGCATATGCCGTATCAGGGCTATCAGCATATGCCATGCTCTGGGTCCTGTCTTTCCTTCCGGAAATCTTTGTGCTGGGAAATGATTTGTTTGCAGTGATTTAAGTCGGTAGAGCCGGATGAGGCTCAGGAGGCTCAGCACAGGCCTTCATTTGGTTTGCTGAAAACTGTCTAGACAAGGCTGGCACATCCCCCAACACACTGACATGGGCCTTCAACACCTACAGAGTTCAGTAAGGAAACCTGGCTAGTGGCTCGCGAGTCAGCAAATAAGGAGACTCGTCCCTACGTCTAAGCTGGTGGCTCAGCTCCACTGAAAACACAAATATTTCAGTGACACCGAGCTGTTTGTTTTTAAGAAACCGTGAGTTTATGTGCATGTTGCAAGTTACTATCTTAGAGTATCATTTTCTATGTGTTTTTTGATAATCAATCTACCATCAGTAGCCCAAACCTAAGGAAGGGAACAGTTAAGATACTAAATACATGCAACTAGATCTCAGTTATGTGGTTTGTCTCCAACATCTCAGGTGTCACAGATGCTCATATAGACAATTTTGCGTCAATACCATGAGTGTTCTGCCAGTTCTCCATGTCAGTATGGTTTAAACCCTCATCCCTTTTGCTGCTAATCTGGTTATTTGCCACACTGCTCAACCTGAAGACCAAGAGTCCTTGTGGTAGATTCGGTGGTATTTTATTGCACAGCACACGGTAATGGGGCCTTTTTGAAAACTGAGGTTCTTAATGGGAGAGGTTGGAATCATGGGAGATCTGATACCAAGGGCAGCTATTTATCTGATTTTTTTATGTTGAAACTGGTAAGAGTCTGGGGAGAGAAAAGAAAATCTTTCCAAGGTTGAGTTATGTCAGCCTGTGTAATTCATCTCCCAAAGGAAGCAATGAAGCCAACCCTGTCTTTAGGAATATTTAAAATTAGACAAGATAAAGTGCTAGGAGATGTCCTTCAGAAAACATTTGCTGGTGACCTACATGAAGTAATCTCCAAGAGCTTCAGCTGCCACATTTAGGCAGTATTAGGGCCATGATGTTCTGCTGAGGTGGCCTACCAGGGCCTGACCTGGGCTACTGGTCTCTTCCCTTTCCAAACTTCTTTGGTGCTGCCTCAGCACTGCTGAGATTCAAAGGCAGAGTGGGCGTTCTCAGCTTTGGACTCAAAAGCGTCCACAACCCAGACCTCAGAAGAGGACTGTGGCTGGTTTCTACGAAATGCAAGAGCTTACAAAGGAATTTGGATGAGGTTCTACTGAATGATGAGGGTGGCTTGCAAAAGAACCTCTGACCATGCTCCGTAGCTAAATCCTAGTCTAGCCATCAGGCAAGATGATTGCCTGCTGACCACCAAATCCTTATGGATCAGCTGCTCAGAGAGACCGTCTCTTTTCTCAGGCCTCGTGCCCCAAGGTTTCCGACTTTGCCAGTGTGGATCCACGAGTCAGCCCTGCTCCCTGGGCATGCCGTTGGGTCGTATAGGCAGCATCACACCATCTCTGGTGGACATTGGGCAATACATACTCTCAGGCCTTTTGCACAGGGGTGGATTCTTCCTCCCCATCTCATCCCTCATCCCCTACCCTCTTTTCTAGGAAAAATATCAGCTTGCACAGAAACACTTCATTGTAAAGAACATCTGTGTCCTCCTGTGTGATGAATCACTGACCTGCAGGAGGAGCAGGCCAGGGGAAGGCCACGAGAGGGCTGGAGTTGAAATCAGAGTGGGGAAGGTGGATGGCCAGAGCGAAGCAGAACAAAAGCCCACCCTGGTTAGCATTGGCTTATCATTTGTCCTTCAGCTATAAATCCAGAAGCGAATGAGCCAGAGCTTTCTGAGCTCAACTCCGCTGATGTGCCACACTAAGCAGGGATGGACTTGATCACATCGCAGGGATCGTGTGTGTCAGAAACCTGTAAATGTTTAGCATCAGTAAAATCTGCTTGGAGGGTAGTTACTTTGTTTTCTTGGTTTCTTGACTTCACCCGTTAAGACGAGATGGGCTCAAACTGACTTTGGACTTGCCCTTGGAATCTGTTTTCGATCAGCGCAGTGTTCCACTTCTGTCGGCTTTGTCTGTGTGCCTGTCTCGAGAGGCTTTCCTTTTTTTCTGGTTTGTTTTGAAGGATGGGAGGTTGCTATTTTGGGAGACAAGATAAAAGCTGTTTGCTGGAGATGGGGAGAGAGAACCTAACGATCTCCTTGAAAACCAGTCCCGGGTTCAGTTACATTTCCGCAGCCCTGGGAGATGTTATGTTATCTCTTGCCTGCAACCTCCCTGGGTAGTTTGGCCTAACTAGGTCTGGAAACTGGTTTCCTCACTGGTTTGCATTAAGCTGGAAAGTACCAATTGGTCCCAGGGAATTGGCTGCAAATCACTTGTGAAATCCTTCTTAATGACAAACTCCATCAGGCCATGGGACAGAGCTTCAATCACTTCCTTAGAGCCTCCACCGCACCGTTACCCTGACATGACCCCAGCTTCTCCCCTGTTTGTCAGGCTTCTCCGCGGCTGTGACATAATGTTTGTGATGGCAGCGGCTGGAGGAATTCGGCTTGTGGCAGAGCAGGAATCTGCTTCGAATTAGCCCTGCACATATTTATCAAGTCGACATAGCATGGCTGCCTGTTGACAGAAGTCCCTTCTTCTATCCCCCGCAGGTTTCCAGATTAACTCGCTCGACCTGCGAGGGTTCGGAGGAAAAGCAGTTGCTGGTGTCTGGGCGCAGCCTCTCACAAGCCAGGAGGAGGGGCAGCAGGTGGGTGATGCTCTTTAGTGCCAGATCCTGAGTTTGGAGTTTACTGTGAGGGGCTTTGCGGGGGTCGGACACTTGCGGGACTCCTTCGCCTTGCAGCCCTGGTGCCGGCTGTATCCTCCGTGCTGCTGCAGCCCCTTGGCTAGAGCTAGTCCTGCTCTGACAGCTCACTTAGGCTGCAGCAGACCAGGAAAAACTATGGCACGGGGAAATGATTGCAGAGTGACTTGGAAACAGCAGACTGGCTTTGGGGGATCCTGCTTTTAAAGGTGCTTTACCACAGTCACTTCCAAGAAAAGCAAACCTTGCCAGGTACCCAGGAGCAGCCCCGGCTTGCTTTAAAGCCACCTACGCCGCTTAGCAAAAGCTGGGCAGGAAATTCTTCTCTCTTCTGTCTAAATATTCAAGATCTATTTATTTATTTTAATTCCTGTTGTGCAGAGGGATAAAACACAAATCCTTCAAAGGTTTTTCTTATTATGAAAAGCAGCGACAGAAAAAGACTCATCTAAAAATAGCCAGATATTTAGGGCAGCGCCCGGTAGTGGGACATACAGATTCAGAGGCTTGATTCCACCAAGGAACGTGGTGTCTCCAGCATCCTACGTGTGCATCTCAATGACGGGATCATGGCATCGCTGGGTCGTGACCAGAAACACCATCCTGGCTGGGAAAGCTTTCCTGGAAAACCGTGTCTAACCCAGCCGCTTTCTACACAGAATTATACCACAGTGTAATTTTCTAATGAAAAGCTGTTGTGTTATAAAACCCCATACCAGTTATGTTGTCTAGAGTGATTTCAAACAGAGCCGAAACAAGCATCCCACTGTTTTCTTTTCCCCAAAATCTCACCTCTGCAGCCCAAGAGTTTATGGCAGTTCCTATAGATAGACAGAACGTGCAGTTGCCCTTTGAACAGTAAAATTAGTTCTTGTGCTGGATATTAACAAAATCAACAAATAGGACCCTGAAAGTCATTAAATGAGGAAAGCAGCTCCTGGTTTCGGAGCTCTCCTCTGACTACCTGTTGCAGGGTTGTGCTAAGAAATACAGAACTATATGAAAATGACTAAGAGAAAAGAGAATCATGAAAGCTAAGTGAGCGCTGAGTGAAAGCAAAGTGGAAACTTCATGTCACCAAGGAAGAAAACTGTCACCATTTGCATTCAGGAGGAGAAAAGTACCGAGGTGGGAGATGAAAGAATAATGCAAATGCATGAAGGCGATTAAAAAGGTTCCCTCCCATCCTGAATCCGCACACACAGCCTTGATTTGCTGCACTAAGATTTCAGAGGACTAATCCCAGTAAGCAAACCCAGATCAGAGACACTGCAGAATAAGCCAGCAGCCTATCACGGCAGAGCGAGCGTTGCCGGGGTCCTCACGTGCTTCGTTCAGAGGTCTGCTCCCTCTCATCTTGATCAGTCAGTCAAATTTTTGGTATGGCATATGAATTTTGGTCTGGCAGATGTCAACTATGTTACGGAGGGATTTCTCCTCATGCGGAGGAAAATGAGCAGGTTCCCAGCGTCGCTTGCGGAATACGGTGCTATTTGTACATAATACATATGAGGGGACGAGGGGGAAGCGACGCCCACTGCAGGGAAGCAGAGACATTGCAAAAGCAAGTATTGCAGAGTCAAGTAAAGGGGGTTTGGGTTGTTTTTCTGGATGTGCCGTAAGGTTACGCAGATGCCTGGATCTGCATGACCAGCCCTAGTCTAGCCAACAACAAGCGGTACTTGGACTCCAAGAAACACGCTCGTTTTCCAGCTGGAAGGGGAGGCTGACCATTTTGTTGCTCTCTTAAGCTGTCGAATTGTTTATATCAGTTTAAAACAGACTCTTGGGGAGAGTACAAAAACAAAGATGAATTTTCAGGCTGAGACCCTTGGCTAGAAGGTCTTAGTGTAGAAACGACTGCGCAGCATGAAGTGCATACAGCGGTTCGTACAGGAGCCGTACGAATCAAGACAGCGTTCAGGCAAGTTGTGAGGCGTTTCGTTTGGGCCTTACTGCAAGGTCACAGGATGGGAGCAGCTCTGGGAGACAAAAAAATGTTGTTTGAGAGTAGTAAGAGCTGGACGTCAGGCGCCGATCCTGTGAACCTTATTTCCAAGAGCTGTTGAGTTGCCATGACCATCTGCCCAGGAGGAGGAGTCCTCTGAGCCCAGGCTGACTCCACCTTGCAGCCCAAGATAAAGAGATGAGGACTCTGAGCAAGGGCACCGTAAATAAGGGGCGGTTTCCTCTGCGAGGAAACACAAACTCTCACGTGCTCTCATCACCGCTGAGAAGGATAGCAGATCACTTTTGGTATTCTGTATTTATCTGAGCTATTTTTGAAGTACAAGTCCCTAAAGCAAGCATTAGATCTGTTTAGCTTGTAAGAAATCCTTCTAAAAGGGTTCTCTTTGGGGTTTTTTTCAGAGGGTTTTGTTTGTTTGGCTTTTGGCCAGGAAAATGTAATTCATCTGAAGAGATTTAACATGATTGTAGCAGGGTATCAAAAAAGCCTGACTCAGTGGTCTTGTTACGGAGCTCAGAAAGCACCACCCAGTTCATGCAAGTGTAGTGGTACCCTCCAGATGTGTGGCTGCTGTTTGGCCCCGTGCCCACACAGGGAAGGGCTGATGTCTGAGTGCAGCCCCGGGGCCGGAGGGGGTCAGCGTTACTGCTCTGCACCAAGTGCCTTTCTCCTGGTCTCCTCAAGTGCACCCGAGCAGCAGAGTGGACTGCGCAGCCTGGCACGCTGGCGGGTTAACAATGAGAAGCATGACCTGTTTACTGTTTGGAAATGCCTTATGTATGAGGAGTTTTCTCTGCATGATTCAGTTAACTGTCTTTGTTGTGCCTTAGACCAGCCATAGAGTTACTTTAGAAGAAGGGGGAGTTTATTGCTGCAGTGAACACGGAAGTTTTCTCTTTTCCCTGGTTTTCATTAAAAGGTGGGATGTTAAGAAGGGGTCAGAGAGAAGGAAGGAAAATCTGTCATTTTCCCTTTGAAATCTCCAGTTCTGAACCTGGTTAGAATCTTCCATGTGTCCTGTATGGGCTTAGACCCTCCAGACATGATCTCTTAAGCTCAGTGGGTTGCAGTAGAGACTGAATGCAGCTATGACTTCCATCTCTCCAGCCTTTCTTATTCACTAGTGGATCCTTGGCAGCAGATCCAGGCTGACTCTTGAACTGGAAGCAGCGGTTCAGCCTCTTAGACATTCCCACTTTGCATGAAGTTTACCAGCTGAATTTTACAATTTTATCACGTGATTCCCTATACTGGCATGAGACATCCTTGTAGTTTAACGGGAAAAGGAACCTGCAGGTGTGTTGCTACATGGCAGAAGGGTTATAGACTTGTCATTCAGATATCTAGCAACAAAATAGAAGGCAATAAGAAGGCTCATGTAGGAACCTTCCATTTGCAAACTTCTGCGATTCCACTGGTGATTCCTTAAAGGAACATTTATTACTGAATACCTGAATCCTGAGGATTTGAAGAATAGTAACATGCAGATCTTCTTCCCCCTTCTCATTAAACCCTGCTTTAACTGTGGGGTTTAGGATCTGCAGTTTTTGCTGACCCTCCAGGACAGCGCAGGAAGAGGGAGGAAAGGAAATCGTTTTGTATTCAGATCCAGATGTAGAATCAGCTTGATGTTCTTTTCTCCCTCATCAAGCGATTCACATTCCTCCCCCCTTCCGACTTCCCCCGGCAATGCAAAATCAGGGCTCTTTGGTGAGTCCTTAATGCAAAGTCCAACAGAACCCAAGTGCAAAGGTGAGTGTTTGTCTGTTTAAAATGCAAACAGGATGAAATCTGCCACTTTAGCTCTTCTGTTTTCTTAGAAGAGAAGACTGCTCCCCCCAGTCCTCTGCTGCAGGATTCAGCAAAAGAGAGAAAGGTGCTTTCAGTTACAAAGGACCTCGACTGTCTGATTCTTGTTCCAAAACATGGTGAGGCTCCTCCTGAAGCTCACAGCTCTGGTATCCCACCCTCTCTGTCCCCATTCCAGGGCAGGACGGGCAGTCAGTGTCTCACAGTGCACAGTGAGAAGGCAGGAAACATCAGGAGTCACCCCTACATAAAGCTGTTTCCCAGCAAGGCCCATCCATCTCCCCCAGATCTAGGAGGAACCCATAAGGTGCCAACTAGCCCCAAGATTTTCACTGCCTCTTAAGAGTTAAACCTATTGCTCTGTGACATGAGCTATTCCTCCTAAAGCAGAGACCGGCCGGTAGCACCTCTAAACCAAGGGAAGCTTGGGAGGGCAAAGCTTTGAGCTGGTGCGTTGGGTGGGGGTGAATTTGCAGCCCTCACCCCCATCGCAGGGGTCCATTGTCCAGCCTGTCTTTCTTCTCGTGATGTGCTTTCATCTCTCCCCGTTTTAAAGAAACCAGTGATCACCCCACCCTGTTATACAAGAACTGTAGGGCTATTTACCACTTTGAAAGGAAATCCCATGTCACAACCCGTAGGAGCACAAGGAATAATGTCCGGAATTCCTTTATCTGTGACTAGGTCTGGCGCACAGTCTCTTTCCCGTCTCTTAAGTATACACAAATATATTCTTTTCTTTTGTCAAGGCAATGGGCCCAGATTTTAATGATGGTTTATTAAGAAAAAAAAAAGGCCTTGGCAAGACTCAAGAACAAACGTTCTCTGACTTCAGGCCCTTTTGTTCTTCAAGGTGAAAAGTGACTATAAAGAATGAGGAAAAATGAATCACTGCTCTTTGCCCTCCATAGTAAATTTGACCTCCACTGTTTTTACAGTACCTAAAATTGGTGTCATGGGCTAATCAGCAAAGTAACGTGATAAGTCTCTCTCCACGGCTGCTCTGCGTGATGGTTTTGGTTTAAGGGATCAAAATGACTCTTTGGGCATTGCAGTTTTCTTAACCCTCAGCTTCAAGGCTTCTGTCCAGGTCTCCATGCCAAAACTTGCCCAACTAAAGGTCGTGCTTATCTTACCAGTTTGCAGAGCGATGGAGCAGAAGGCGCTAAGGGACACTATCAGTCTGAGGGCAGTGCTCTCCTTGGACAAGAGGACGGAGGGGAGTGAGACGCAGATGTCCTGAAGTGCCCCTCATGCACACGGGTGCAGAGCTCTGGCCCTTCCCTGCACCCACCAGGCCTTGCAGCACTGTAAGATGTTCTGCTCATGCTATAAAGAAGAAGATCGGGGGCTCACGCAGCTCTCTAACATCTCCTCCTAGGGCTGGCACATCTCTGCAGTGCTCGTGCCCTTCCATAGCATGAGCTAGAAGCTTCCAGGGTTACCCGCCGACACCCCGGGCAGCACGGGGTGCCTCTGCGTAGGCAGCTGAATGAGGTGCGGACCTTTGCCTCCTTGCAGGCCAGCAGAACAATGCAGGGGTGTGACCTGGACCATCAGCTCCAGGAGAGCGGAGAGGGAAATCTATAGTAGGAAATGGCTGGGAGCAAGGAAGTTGCAACAGAGATATTGGCACCAGCAGTCTGAGGGAGGCGGGGGAGGCAGGCAGGAGAAGGAATCTTTCCAGGAAAAGAACATTTGTATCAGATACTTCCAAAAATAAAATATCATCGTGTTCTAAATACTGGCAGCTCTGCCGGCTTGGCCCGCCACTCTTTTCGGCACTCTTGCAAATCCTTTTCAAAAAAGCGCTCGTGATCCTTCGCGTTTGAGTCTTCTCATGCAAAAAGAAAGACACATGCCAACGGGGGACCACGGAGCGGCCCCGCGTGATTCATGGCCCCTCTCCTCACTGGGTGGTGATATTAGAGCGCTGACAGCCGTGTTGCAGTACAAATAACTCACCAGCTGGAGTTTACTGGCTCTTTTATTTATATTCTACAGCACACAGGCAATGCCAGATGTGCTGTCCCTGATTCATGTAGATTGTGTTTGATGTCTCTCATCAGAATCAACCCTGGGCTGAATCCAGAAACTGAACTGTTTTTAGCGGGGATAAATATTTAGGCGAGTCTGTGATTGGCAAGAACCTGTCCCTGTCTTTGCATCTCCTTTAAAACCAAAATAAATGTAGCGGCTCAGAGCGTGAGCACGTCAAAGATGTTCGTACACAGGAGGAACCCGCTGTGCTCTCACTGCCGACTGAGCAACTGCCACTTAAAACGGCTCTGAAGGAGGGGAGGATTCGGCAAGAGAGGATTTTCCAGGGGCTGGAAGCGGAGCACTGACACAGCGTTGGGTCTCTGTGCCGGGCCACCGCAGCAAATTAGCACCTGCTCTTGTCTGCCTACTGTCAGGCTCTCTCCTGTCTCCAGGGCACGGCAGACAGTTGGTGATGGTAAACGCTGTCAGGGACTCTGACACCGGGGGGGAACAAATTGCACTGCTCGCCCTGCCTTTGTCAGGTGTGGATGTGGGTGTAAGAAGCTGACTTCGGATGCCTGTTAGTTGTAAGTCTTGATTTTCCTTTGCCCTCTGTGTCTGGTGCCCAAAGCGTGCGTATAGCAGAAGGGTTTCAGCTGTAGGACGGGGTGTGGAGAGGCTGTGTACCTGGGGTTTTCCTTGCGCTTGGCCGTCAGTGACAGTGATTTAAGGCCACCTTATTCATGGCTGGTGTCTTATTTCACATCTTTATGTGCTTGACCTGCGTTGTCCAGACTGTCCAATGCAATCAGATGAGCCCATGTATTACAGATCATCTGGGCTAATACCGCCTGTAATGGATCACAAATATTCCTACCCCCCATGTCAAAAAGACTCATAACTTCACCAGCGTTGGCCCAGGAGGGAAAACCCACTTCTCTACAGGCGTGTTCTC
Organism: Bucorvus abyssinicus; assembly: GCA_009769605.1. NCBI lineage: Eukaryota > Metazoa > Chordata > Aves > Bucerotiformes > Bucorvidae > Bucorvus > Bucorvus abyssinicus. The sequence goes on along the minus strand of CM020039.1, from coordinate 1,615,227 downwards.
ATTGTAAAGCTGCCACATCACTCTGCTGACTGTTGTGCAACAAAATTAGAAGGCAGGTCTGGGTTTCACCAAGCTGGTGTTTCTGACTGCACGCATGTGTGTTCCGAGAAAAGCTGGTTTTGGATGCAGGTACGCTGGGGAGTACATGACCTGACAGCATCAATACCCCTTCAAAGGGCAGGCAAACATCGCAAACTTAGCACAAAGTACCCAAAGTCCTGGGCAGGGGGTTCAGGAATCCCCCCCTGATTTATATCCTGCCCAATATCTGCTTTTGAACGAGGTCAGAAGAGATTGTTATTCCCATCAGAGTGTTGCTGTGTTGAAAAGTGGAATTTTTCAGGAATTTTTCATTAACATTGGCTCTGGCAGATAAAATACTGGTCATGCCAAAGACAACATGCTTGGGAATATGTTGCTCTTGAGCACAAAGATACCGTACTCTGAGCACTGCAGTTCACACAGCAAGTGGATTGCCCCAGCTGACAAAGAGAGTAATAGCCATGAAAACTGATAATGCCCAGGCATTTGTTTTACCTGAATATTTTGGTCTTAATTAAAATGACAGGATCGCATATTCCAGTGAAAACCCGTTGCTGCTGTTCTCATTTCAGTGAGAGAAACTGCCTGGTAAGAGATGAAGCAATTGTAATTCTAGCTTAGCCTGGAGGTAAAGATCAACTTTCTACCTCTTCAGTAACTTGATCTGTTTTAGATGGCTTCACTACAGGTGAAAAAGAGCCAGATTGTTGGTCACGTATATCCAGAGCAGTGGCCGAAGGAGCGCTAAGTGTTCAGGAGCCTTTCCAGGCTGGCTTCACAAACGTACTTTGCTGCAGGGTGAGGAATTCATGACAACCACCGTCCCTAAACCCATCCGGTCCCTGGGCTTTCGGCACTGAGGGGTGGCTGCGATGGGCATTCTGTGAGGCAGACTTCTCCCTCACCAGCACACCTTGATACCTCCCTCACCCTCGGAAAACACCACACAGAGTTTGGTGGGACATTTTGGTTCCTGGAGCATCTTTCTGTACTATTGGCTCCTGTCTCTGCTGCCGCCTGCTCACTTCATTCCCAGAGACTTGCAGCCCCCTCCTTCCTTTGGCAGCCCCTTCACAACCCCACTCACACTCAGGCTGTGAGCTTCTCTCTCCTAACCCCAAACTGGACCCTAGTCCTAACCCTACCCAGCGCTCACCTGGGCTCACTTCGGCCTTTCAGCTTCTGCCGTACCCAGGTGCCCCAGCACAGATGTCTTTGTACCTGCTCAGACAGAATGGGTACTTAAAGGACACACCTCGGGATCTGCCTGGCCAGCTGCTTGGGAAGAACAAAATGTTTTCCAAAGAGGAACCACATCTCTTTGTCCTTCTTCCCACCGTTCCTCAAGACAAAATCTTAAAACAACCATTAGAGGTTTGGTATCCAGGTATGAGAAGATCATAGAATCAGAGGTTCATAGGATGCTTTGGGCTGGAAGGCTGGAAGGAACAATGGGTTGCCTTGTTTGTATGTGTGTGTCCCGTTCATCTTTTGTTTTCCTCATGGCTGTGCCCACCCTCTAAGGGCTTTTGGGGTTGAGGGACCAGTGGACTGTGCCCAAAAATGAGAAAATTTTTTGTGGAAACCAGTACTTAAACCTTAGCTGTAGTTTTGGGTAGGTGCAGAGGTCACAAAAATATCATCGCAAAACATCCATGGCTGAGAAAGGACAGTGCCAAAATGGCAATAATAATAATAATAATAATAATAATAATAGCAACAACAACAGTCTGCATTTCTAAGATTAGTTGTGAGATGGCTCACACAGGGGTTTAACCTCGCACCGTGTTTGTGAGGCTGGTAATTGCTGTCATAGACTGCTGGAAGCTGAAGACGCAGATAAGATCAGTATCTTCCTTCAGGTCACGCAGGAAGCCTGCAGCACGGCAGGGATTAGAGCTCGAGTAAATTGGCTGCAGGTTCCGCGCTGAGCTGCAGGATCATCCAGGGAACAGCTCTCTGCCTGATACCTCGAGCCACCTGATTTCTACTGGGCTGAAAGCAGTAAGAAACAAACAGGCTGTGAGGGTGTGAGGGCTGCCTTCCTCCAAGGAGGAGGGAAACTCCTCCTGAACGTCAGCGCAAACACCCAGTCGCGCTCCAGGCTCATTAAGCAGCTCTCCAAGAAGTACCTCCAACACAGAAGAGCACAGGGGAGATGAGAACAAACTCTCAATCTGGAATCCTTTAACTGTAACAGACGCTCAGCAGGGGAATCCATTAGACAGGAGCTGAAAATTAGCTTTGCAAATTTCTCTGTGCCAGAAGAGACACAGAATGAAAACCAAGAGGCTCTTTGGAATGTAGGTGCAACTGGAGAGACACCGCGTCCTTTTACACCTGTGCGTGTGTGTGCGTGCTTCATTATTCCTCCCAGGAAGCCAGCGACCTCCCGCGTACATGGGCCAGGAGGCTGAGGGAAGAACCGCATTAAAAGAAATTAAAGGAAAACTGGAGCCTCGCAAGCCCTGTGCATCCCTGCCACGCATCTGCTGGTGCCCAGAACGACGTGTCGGCAGGCCCTGCCAGCCAGCGTTTGCAACGAGTGGTGGGGTGGGCAACCTTTTGGATGGGAGAGGCAGTGTTTCAGAAGCTGGCGTCACACGCCTCAGACTGTGCAATACCCAGGGCAGGGTGACAATGGTCTGGTCGCTAATGTTTTTCATCTGCTTGGCTCTGTTCCCATGCAAAGTAAGTGAGAGCGAGACACGTCAGTGCAAAGGAGCAACAGCCAAACCCAGGTTCTACAGGAGTCTGTCTGGAGGTCGGGAGAGATGCATTTCTGACGGTTCAGGTCCAGCCCATCACAGTATCCCGGTCCCAATCCCTACAACCATAAATGCTTCAATACCCTCGTAGCTTCAGATGGCTTTTTCTCTGGGGATGGAAGTGAAAGATGCAGTAAATCTACTGCAGTTCCTGAGCTGCTTTTTCTCATCAATACATTTATCGCCCCATCCCTCCAGGGAGGGGAGCGCTAATCTCCCTGATTTACCGAAGAAGAGCAGAGAACGAACCTGTGCTGCAGAGAGAAATGCAGTGCCAGGGTGCCCAAAGCACCAAAGAGTGGGTACGGACAAACTGCAGAGTGCGGTTCTGCAGCAACTGAGCTGTGGTCCTGAGCCAAGCGTCCGCGGTGATTAGTGCAGTGAACAGAGCTGGAACTGCATCAGCCACTTCCCACCCAGAGATTCTGGGTGTCCCTGTATCATACCCAGCTGAAGTCCCTGTGCTGGCGTCCAACCCACCCATCCTTGCTGGGTTGGAGCACAGCATCTGGCCAGCAGCTTCCCCAGCATCCCCCTCCCAGTTGAGCTGAAACCCTGCAGACCTGGCCTGGTGTCCTCTGCTTCTGGCCCCACCACTCACTCCAAAAGCATCCCTCAATGCACCTCCCACCACGTCTACCTCAAGCGCTTCCACATCAGGCCTCTGCTGCGCAGAGGCTGCTCGACGTGCGGTACATCTAACAAGACAGCAGTTCAAGGCTGAGGAAGACATCAAACCAAATGATGCCTGAATTCACGCTCCTAAGAATGGAACGGAAGTGCAGCCAAAATGAACTCTACAGCCGCAGAAAGTTAATGTATGCTCGTTTGTATATCAGACCATTGTCCAGGGAGCTCTCCATTTCCTCTCGGGATCTATAATGAATAGACCTATAGGAGAATGTTATGGTGGCAGAGATTTCTCTTTTCCTGCTATTTAACTTAGAACAATATAGAATCAAAACAAGAAGGCAGCCTTTCAAAGGCCAGCGGGACAATACCCGCTAAAGGACATTACTGCCACCGTTAAATGAAAGAGCACGAGAGACAGACCTTTGCCCTACGTCTGCGGAGAGTTCCTCGCTATTCCTTTATCGTGTACACTGTGAGAAGATGGGCATGTGAGATACCTTCCTTACATCCCGCCACGCCCAAGTGTCACTGCTAGCAGATGTCAAGACCCGAATGGAGATAAGCAGAAAGATTTAAAACAGGAAAGATGACTAAAGGAATTAGGCAGTTCTGGGCTCTCCTAATGATGCTCTTTTAACCCCTTTTACTGTCTCTTTTTAAGTCTGGTTAGCCCAGCTCTAAATCTAAGGAGACTCTGTGTGGTGACACCAGACAAGACCAGATATATTGGTCAGTCTGGGAATTAAAGCAGCAGCAGCCCAAAACAATAGCTCCGCAAAGCATTAACTACCTGATTGATCAAGGTGAAGCGTTTATCCTTTATCTCGACAACAAGATTTTTATTTAAAAATTTCAGTTAAATCAGGCAGATGTTGAGACCAGAAGTTTTGGGTCCCGTGGTCAGACTGAGGGATGTCCCAGACACAGGCAGTCAGGAAGGCGGAGTGTCAGGGTCGCATCGCCCAATGCCAGACACAAACCTATGTAGCATTTAAGAGTCCACATTAACGTTGTAAAGTACAGCGATGCTGCGGTGCTGCGCAGCGGAAGAGCAATGGCCCTGAACGGCAGCTATGCAAACTCTACTCCATGGAAATCCAAACCAGTTCAGTTTTACCCTTTCCACTAATCCCACTTGGAGCTCAGAATTTTCAGCTTTACTGCCCCAAATTTCTCAAAACTGCAGGACAGGTTTGGCAAATGAAAACTGAGATTTATCTCCAGTCAAAACTGTCTCCTTTCCTCTTCCTTTGTCCTACTGCCTGAAACTCTCCAGAAAGCCAAAGATACTGTCATGAGCAATGTTAAAACGAATCGCGCATACTCTTGGGATGGAGAAGGAGAACCTTCCTCTCGGGAGCGTTAGTCTGCGCTCGTAGACTTGCAGGGTGTCGGAGTGCCTCTCTGTGGCTGCCTGCCCTAGATGACATCATATACCAGCTCTGACATGCTGGGTAGTACAGTAGGAAAGGAAGGTTAGTAATTTATTTTTAATAACAATACAACAACCATAGTTATGCAGGAAATTCAACAGAGATCAACCGCCGTAACCAGAAGGCACACTGCTCCGTGGTTCATTACATTGAATTAATAATGGCATTTCACCATGCAGGTTTGAACATCAATTCCAAATGCGAAGTAGCCAACAATACAAACAGCAAAGTACATGGCTAATTTATACCAAATATTGTTATTCTTGGTATACCCTGCTCAGCAGCCTGCTGTCCTCCCAAATTCACCCTGCCCAGAGGGTTCCGCCATCCCAGGAGCTGTGCCATACTGAGCCTTTGGTTTTGAGTTGCGCTTCTCTTTCCTTAGGGCAGGGTGATACTACCCAAGCTGACCCAGGGAATGAAGCTACCCGTGTTTATTTGACTTGGTCGGAAAGCCAAGAGACAACCGTCCAAATGTGAGACAGCCTAGAAACCCCGGAGCAATTCCAAACCTATAAATACATCACCCTGAAGACTTGGTTTGTCTCCTTGCTGGAGATAAGTCAGAGCCTGATGTGTCAGTGGGTTAAGTAATAAAACTGTTAACAGGATCATTAACGGCTTCACAGTAACAACCGGGTCTTACTTTCCCAGAGCGCCACGATTTGGAAGAGTCGTCGCTGAGTGGGCTGATGAGCTGTGAGAAACACGGGGCTCTTTCAGCGTGAGGTGGGCCAACTGCACTGCCGTGGCAGCCAGAGGAGGTTTTGCCCCAGGAATCCCTCCCCATCGCGTGCTCCGCTCAGTTCACGCTGACACAGAATTCTGGGGATTAATTACTCTCTGGTAATTCCTATTGGGCCACACTCTGTGCTCTTGCTTTTGCTCCGTCCTTACTCAACAAAAAATTTGCCAAGACTGAAGGAAAGTTGTTTTAAGCCTTTGGGAGGTTTAGTGGAATGGGATCCTTAGAGCCAAAATAAATGTGAAGCGAGAGCTTACTCCAGAGCATTCAGGGCGAGCAGGAGGGGTTGTTGTGCTCCCTCACACAACTGGATGTTGCTGCAGTCTCGGAGCAGGGCCACACACTCGCTTTCCTTCACCACAGCGAAGGAAGCAGGTTAGTTAGCTTCTCACAGCGAATTTTCCCTTCCAGACCAAACCAGGACTTTCCAGCAGGATCAGTAAGATCTCTACCTTTATAAAGCATGCACTGAGAGAGCATCTTTCAGTCAGTTCTCCTCTCAGGTTCTACCACAAAATGGATAAACAACCATAAGAAGCTAAATGTTCTCGGTCACGCTAAGGCAAACTGAAAGGCAGGCTGATGTCTTCAGCCAAGCTGCAGCTTTAAACCTGTGTAACGGAGAGCAAAGCTCGTCCCGAGCGTGTGAACACGAAAGGAGAATAATCCAGACATCACCCATTCGTAGGGAAAAAAATGTGGCAGGCCGAAAGGTTAGCCGATTCTCTCTGCTTCACCCCATGCAACTGCTTAAACTGTGTTTGAAAGGTTCGCAGGGTGACATCATTGTTTGCATTCACTTGAATCACCCTTGAATTGTCACAGGACAAAACCCTCTGGACTAGCCAAATCTGCTGCTCAGCTCCGTCCTGCCGTGTCATGCAGGGAGAGCTGAGACAACTTCCTCGCCTCCTATACAACCTGTAAGAGATCTGAGAGCAGAGTGGTCCCTGGGGGTTAAGGAGCAGAGTGGTCCCTGGGGGTTAAGGGGCAGAGTGGTCCCTGGAGGTTAGAGGGGCAGAGTGGTCCCTGGGGGTTAAGGAGCAGAGTGGTCCCTGGGGGTTAAGGAGCAGAGTGGTCCCTGGGGGTTAAGGGGCAGAGTGGTCCCTGGGGGTTAAGGGGCAGAGTGGTCCCTGGAGGTTAGAGGGGCAGAGTGGTCCCTGGGGGTTAAGGAGCAGAGTGGTCCCTGGGGGTTAAGGGGCAGAGTGGTCCCTGGGGGTTAAGGAGCAGAGTGGTCCCTGGGGGTTAAGGGGCAGAGTGGTCCCTGGGGGTTAAGGGGCAGAGTGGTCCCTGGGGGTTAAGGGGCAGAGTGGTCCCTGGAGGTTAGAGGGGCAGAGTGGTCCCTGGGGGTTAAGGGGCAGAGTGGTCCCTGGGGGTTAAGGAGCAGAGTGGTCCCTGGGGGTTAAGGAGCAGAGTGGTCCCTGCACTTTTAAGGAGTGGATGCTCAGGCAGTTCGTTGCACGTTAGCAATGTTAGTACTAACCAAGGAGTGAAGCGGCGCTGACTGGAGCGGGGACCCTTCCTGACGTGGAGCTGGGGGCTGTGCCCAGTGACCCAGTGCTGGACAACACGGCACCTGGGGGCTTTATTTTTCTGCGAGGAAAGACAGAGACCTTGAGGTTTGCAACTGATAATCCCCAGTGCTTGACTTCCCTCCTTTCAAACACACTCTTCCTGTTCGGCGTTCTGGGCAATCTCCTCCAACAGCCATTTCCTGTATGAAGACGGATTGTAATTAGGATTGCCCACAAGAAGGGCTTCCAAACTACTGTGTGGGCATGTTACGGCCCCTCGGGGAGCCGGCTCCCGGCAGCTGCAAGAACAAGTGAAGAAGCAGAGGAGAAAAACACATTTTGTGCCTCCTGGAGGACACGCTGTAGTAGGCATCTGCGCATTAGAGGTCTGAAACACCCACCCCCACTCAACCCAGCCCAAAAGCTGGGGAAGTCCGGGCTCAGTCTCAGCTTTGGGGGGTGATCCCTACGGCTACAAAGGGCCAAAGCGAGCCCTTCGCAGGAGCTGTGAGGGAATCGAGGGTGAGAACGGGGATTCTGGGAGGCTCCGCTCTCATATCACCCACTGCAGGCTTCTGGGGATGGGGAGGAAATTGCTTTAACTCCCAAATTATTGTGTTCAGCACCGATTTCGGTTAATGAGATGGGAGTTAACAGCAAACAGGATGAACGCCTTACAGAATAGCTGCGTCTGGGTGTTTGTGCGGAGAATCCCCGAGAGCAGTCCCGGTTTACTCACAGCTAGAGAGGAATAGGCAAAGGACCCCCGTGGTGGTTGGTGCTTTTCCTGCCAGCTGACCTCAGTGTCGCTGTAAGGGAGAATTCAAGGTGTGCCACTGCTGAGCTGCAGGCTCTGAGGGAGCAAACATTTTGGCTGAGGTGTTTAGATTCATGGCGATTTTGTAAAAATGGAACAGGTAATGACTAGGTCAAGCTTCCTTGACCCTCAAATCAAGAACAATCCCAGCAGGGCTGAAAACTCCCCTCTCCACTTCCTTGGCAATCATGTTCCCACAGTTCAGAAAAACACAGGAAGATCTAAGGAAACCTATGTGGAAATGCAGAAGACAAAGGCAAACGATCTGAAAATAGAAGGCTGGTCCCTATATTTCCTTTACATTCTGGGCCCGAGTTCAGGTTTTGGCTGAATGTTGAAGCCTCGGGGACCACATGCTTTTGCCATTCCCTGCCAGGAAAGCTGGCTTGTTCAGCCTTTCGTCATTCGAAGGGTTAGATGAGGTGCTTGCCTTCTTGCTCAGTCCTGTCGAGGAGGACTCGGCGCTAAAAGCTTCACTGCTTAAAGCCACAACAAAAGCCCCACACCCTGGTCACACCACACCACGCACTAGCTGCGATTTCTGCTGCCTTTCCAGATATTGGGGGGGAGGCTGGAAAAAATGGCATCTTGTAAAATTCCCTACAGCAGGAAGACTCAGTGCCTCCGCTTGCGGAAAGCTGCAGGTCTCAGGCAGTCCCACTTCAGCTTGCCAAAATCTCTGCGCCAGGCACAGTTTTAAAGGCAAAATTCATTTTGGTCCAGGGAAGAGCGGCTGCAGCAGACTCCTGCTAAGGAAAGGCTGAGAAATTCCTCTTGGCTTTTTCTAATGTAAAAATTCAAGGAATCCTGAGCCCTGAGGGGAGTTTAGGAGACATCCAGGAAAAGGCGGGGAGAGCAGGAGAGGGATGAGGATGTACTGAGGACAAAAAGTATGTGCTGTAAAGACAGACTAATCCAAGGACTTGGCGATGAGGTATTGGACTGCCTCAAAAGCAGACGTACTCGCTACCCAGCCTAAAGCAGTGCACAGACTTCCTCACTACCCACTGTTAGTAACAGCCTAGTACAGAAGTTACCACCCTGTGCACAGGGCAGTAGCTCAGCTCCCTTAGGACGTGAATTCACTGCTTACATTTCCAAAGCCGCTGAAAGCGCAGAGCTGAGGGGTCACTCAGCACTGTAAGCACAAGCCCTGTCTCAGCTACGGCAACGAAAAGCACCGTCACCCCAGATCCAGCTCTGTGGAGCGGGGACTGGGCTTGATCCAAGAGGTTCGTTCCTGGTTTGTATTCTAGTTATTGGCGGATGCAGGGGATACGGTCAGCTTGTAAAAGAGTTGCCTAGTTCAGTTCCAGATTGGTGTTAGTACCTGGGTTCAGGTGAGCTGGGGTTCCCCACCCCAGAGGAATTGGCACAAAGGGGCAGCCAGCAGTTCTGCTCATCACAGCCTCACGAGGTCAGACTCCCTGCCTTCCCTGAACCTTTCTCCTTCCCCGCGTGGGGACGGGGCTCATGGCCAAGCCTCTAAGGTCACACCTCATACAGAAAACATGCTTCACAGGATTTGTTCAAATCTTGCCTTGCTTCTGATGATTGCAGGCTCTCGGCTGCTAAAGGTCTGCTCCCTGGGGCAAGCTTCAAGCATGCGCTTATATTAAATGCCATTTCCAGATAATAACCTTGGCTGGTTGATTTTGGCAGCTTCTACTATTTTCTCTGTGGCCTTAAAAAGAAAAATGAAAGAAGTGCCCAGGTTGGTGAGGAGATGAGTTCTCTGTCACGCACATTTTATGCCAGTTTATTTCGGTAGCCAGTTTTCTGTGGTTGTTGTGACTGAGTACAGTCGGATGCTCTGCCCGAAGGTGAGGACTGGAGGTACGGGAATGTCACGATTGGCACTCAGGAGCCTTCGTGTCCTGTCAGTCATCTGAGCTGGCTGCAGAAGGAAAACACGAGGGACAGCCCTGGTTTGTTCCTAGCTGTTGTGTGGATATTCCAAACATCTTTTAATGACTTCCACTTGCAGTTCCCATTCCAGTGATACCAGGCTGATTTAGGGAAAAAAGGAAAGGTGGAGCGAGGCTGATCACAAGCAACATCAAACTAAGCAGGTGGCGTTCGGCTGGGCTAAGCTTCAGCATCCTCCTCACGCTCACTCGGAAAGGCAAATGCTGCCTCCTGGAAATTTCCTGTGTGGTTTTACAAAATGCAGGTTGCTGCCGCTGCCCCCAAAAGCTGTTTTGCAATGTAAACTGAAAGCAGCTTCTCTGTTCATCCTGCCCTTCACTGATGACCCCGGCGGCATATGCTTTGCAAATGTCTCTGGAAGCAAACCCCGAGGTTCCTCTCTGAATGTACACGGCATAGGGCAGATATTCACCCTCCTTCAAACTGTGCTGGCGGTTTGGAAGACAAACCTAACGAAACCAGAGATGACCCACGACTGGCTGTACCTAAGAAATCTCCTGTGCTGGCTGGAAACCTTCTGCCCTTGCACATAAACCTACCAGCAATGTAAATATATACATCCAGCCCAGCTTGATATATCCCTTCAAACTGAAGTAGATTGAGCTATTGCTTTGTACAAATAATTCGTCATAAACCAAACAGTTCAGAGAATGTATGGAGGGACAGAGAGAGCTCGAATGTACCTCGTTGCTCTCAATTAGATCGATGTGTATTAGCAGACCAGTGGGGAAATGTGCACAGATAGTTGTTCTTTTTTTTTAATTTTAAAAGAAAATATTGTACGTTCTTATAACAGAAACCTTCAACAAGCCTCTGGTTTGTATTCCCTGTATTCTTTTGGTACGATGCTGTTTTTCAGAAGTTCAGGGAGTATTCAGAAATACTTGGCATTTTTTTCTTGCCTTAAATGGATGAATTAGGGTAAAGAGATTTCCAGTTGGTTTTGAATGTGGCAGCTTCAGGCAGGAGGCTCGTATATCACAACCTTAAAAAAAGCCTTCTCTGCTTTTTATAACGTTTTCCCACAGTGAAGCATATGTTCAGGACTAACACCGATGAAGAGACACATTTTTGGTTTACTAGAACCCATCAACAGCCCATCTTGTCAGCTCTCCAACCCACAACTTTCCAGCACTGGCTTCCTTGGAGAAAGGCAAACCCAGACCCTTAATGCCTCTGCCTTTGCAAGAGTTCCCCCCGGAGCCCACAGCCTTCCCGGCTACACGCACTGAGCATCCTCCTGGGCAAACCAGGAGGCGTCTGAGCTCCTGAAGCTTTGGGCTTAGCCACTGCTCTGTGGAGTAACTGAAATGTGTACGTTAGCAAGTAAACCACCCATCCTAGAGTATTCTATTTGTAGGAGAGCTTGCAAAATGACACAAAAAGAATTTCAAACTTGCTTTAATTTCAAAGGGGTCAGGCAGGACCTGGTTTTTATTCTGGAATCTTTCCGGTGAAATTACTGAGTTTATTCCAATACCTGAGAAGTTATTTGTATTGCTCATATATTAAAAACTTTTTGAGGATAATCTCAGGGTGGGGGTAAAAGACACTAAATTTTTCATGCACGATATAAGGTGATGCCAGTGTAAAAAATTCTTTGCAGATTGTTTTTACCCAACCCACTCCACACCTAAACCATGTGCCAGCTGCTGGCATCTGCACAGTATTTACTACATCAGAAGTTTTGAGCAGACAGACCCTGACTAGTACTCTGAGGAGTTGAATGTAAACTGTGTAATAACCAAAAGAAAGTGGGAATTTAATGATGCTTGTAGAACTGTCTTAGGAAGTGTGAAGATGCATAAAATATTCTGAAGCTGTGTTTTATAGCAAGGCAGGAAATTATGGGGATGATGTTTGCATGATCTCTCCCTGCTGCTAAACACACCCAAGGGCTGAAAGTGCTAAGTGAGGAGTTCTCTAAAGGAGCCCATCCTGTGGTCCGGGTCAGTTCCGTGGCTAGGGGTAACTTCTGTGCTCTGGCATTCCCAGCATAGCGAGGCAGCCTTGGCTGGCTGCTGAGCCACATGCAGAAGGTGAAGACACAGCGGCTGCTAACAGAGAAGGAGAGGGCACTCAGCCTCCTTTGCCAAGGTTTGGAATGGGCTGAGAGATCTTCCTGTCCCTTGGGCACCTGCAGGGAGGAATCCCTGAGCTGCGCTGTCCTCACTCAGCATCTCAGGTGCTGAAGGTCTTTCACAGTTGTGAAATCTTCTATCTGCATTGCAGATGAAATTGCTTGGATTTGAATCAAAGTCTGCCTCTTCAGCGCAACTCTGCGTGGTTTGACCCCAAAGATCCCGGGGAAGGTTTAACCTACAGCGTGCAGAATAGATCTGTGCCTCCTGTGCCTTGGGAGGTCACACCAAGTGTCACCGAATTCATTGCTGGAGATGGACTTTGAGGGAAAGGTGGCTGAGGAGTTAATACCTCCATAACATCAGCGCTATCCAGAATCCTCCGACTTCCTGGCCCTGTTTCAGTTTGGCTCCCAGCCTAATTAGGGCACCCAGAGACTGCGCTAACATATTATCTTTTCCTAATGATGGACAATGGTCTGACATCCATAACGCTGCTTCCAAATCCATCACCAGCCTTTGCCTACAGGGACAGTTAGCGATGTGCCTGCCTTTCCTTGTCACAGGGTGCAGACATTGCCTTCTCTGTGCCTGGCACTGATGCAAAAGTGAATCTGGACCAAATTCCAAAGTTATTAGGACCAAAATTATTAGGAAAGTAACATGGTAAGTAAGGACCCAAGTCAGCCCTGCAGTGTGGCAGCATCTCTAGCCAGGCTTTTCACCCACCTCCTCACTAACAACTGCACTATCTCCACTTCGTCCTGGATGAAGTGGATTCACTTTCTCCCTTTTGCCAAGTACTAGCTCTTATCTCTCTCTGATCCATGAAAGTCTGCAGCGATTTATGCCTTTATGAAATCCACACTGGATTTCTGATACTAGGTCTTCTACGGGCACCTTTTGCAGACCGCTCAGTCGTTAGAAGTACCGTAGTGTGCAGCTGGCTGCTCGCGCACGTGTCAGCCGGTGGAGCACAGCACGGGAATTCTCCGAGGGCTGCGCTGGCTTCTGATGCTGCACCAGGTGCAGCTCAAGGTGTGGGTACTGGTGCCCAGTGTGGTGTGGGACTGCCTTCCCTGGGGCTACCTTGGGCACTGCTGCCGTGGGGCACTCAAGGTTTCTGTGGTGCAGGGGCTCTGTTCTACCTGAAAGGTTTGCTGCTTCAGGGTTTTCAGGAAAAGCTGGAGAAGCCCTTTGGAGCACAACCTCTGGCTGAGCTATTTATTCTGTAGGTAACTGTGAGGAAGGTGCTGTAGGGGATATGGGAAATTCAGTGGAGCTAGTACTTGCCAGTCAGTTCCTTTCTGCAGAAGGAATATATTAAATCCCTGAATGAATTAAAAAAAAAAAAAAGCCAGGACAGTGACGCTTCGCAGTGTTTCTAGAAGATACCCTTTTGATATTAAACTATGGAAAGGTTATAATATGCTAAAGAAGTCTTGTGCTGTGAAATACATTCACTATAAAAAAAAAATAAATCATTACTACTGTCAGAAGGAGTTGCCCAGTAAATAACAGACCAGCTCCATTACACAATCTGCAGTGTCATGAATGAACAGCACTATAATCCTTAACGAGATAATGAAAAGTCATACGGCAGATGGAAAAGCTCTTTGAAATCTCATTAACCTGCCTCAGATAGCGACTCGCACCCACAGAGCAGCTGGGGGGGGTGTTGGGGAGGTGTATGTGAGCATAGGGAGCTGCGGGGGCTCCAGAGCCCCCCCGGCTTTCTGTGCCCACCCACCCCCACCCCTGTCCCAAGCAGCCCCGTAACTGGAAGCACCGGGCGATCAGGTCTTACCGTGCATCAGGAGCAGCCCCTGAAGAGCATAGATGGCCAGGGCTGCTGTGGGCTGGGGGACCATGGCTGGTGCTGCTATATCCCTTGGGAAGCGCAGGAGGAGAGAGGTCCGAGAGCGGGGACAAACTTCTCTTCTCCAGCAACAAGTTTCTGAAAGGCTGCGGGCTGGAGAGGGACAGCAGGGGAAGGCGGCGGCGTGCACAAATTCCCACTTGTTGATTCCAGTTAAATTGTTCTTTCCATTCACTGCTTCATCCTTGGGCTGCAGATTTTGTTTTGCTTTTTCTTCCCGAGGTGAAAGTTTTTAGGCTTTATTTTTTTCACAACAACTTTATTCCTCCCCTGCTTTTCTAATTCCTGGGGGAGTGTTTCTCTGTCTGGGAAGAGGAGGCTGCCCAGCCCGCCTGCGTGGTGCAAAGTAACTCAAGGGGTTAAAAAGCAAAGCAAAGCACCAGGAAAGTTTGGCAGAAAAGTTCCCCGCAGTCAGCGAGTCGCTGCTCCCAGCAGTCCTTCGCCCGCAGTTTGGGATGAGGTGGCTGAAACGGCGAAGCTCCTCTTAGATGTATTTCTCCAGGGAGGTGCAGGTGCTGCAGAGATCGGGAGGGAGAACAAACCTCTCCAACTTCAGTGAGTTTCCCAAGGCAGGACGAGAGGGAGCTCCCACGTCCCCTGGCTCGGCTACCTGCCGGGGAGCACCCCACAGCACCCGGGACAGGCAGCCGGCTGGGGCATGGCCAGAGCCCGCCGGAGGTGTGTGTTTCGTTTCGCTCTCTCTTTTTCCCCCACCCGCTGGGTTTGGTTTGCTTTCGCTGGGACGTTTGATGCGAGCTCGAGATTCTTTATAGGGACAGAAAAAAAAAAAAGGAGGAAGGAGAGACGTCACCAGCCGAGGCAAGGGGACTTCACTCGCTCCCTCTCCCTCCCTGTCATTTCACAGAGCTCCTGGATTTCCTGTTGCTGCTGCTGCCGCGATGAGATGGGGCAAAGAAAAAGGAACTGAGTTGTTCCCCGCTGCCTCCCGCATCGCCCGTCCCTGCAAAGCCGGAGCTGCGTGAGCATCAGGTGGCAACATCTTCCCCTGGTCCTGCCCCGCTTCCCCCACAGGCAGGAGGGTGCTCTGGGGCTCTCAGGGCTCCAGGGCAGGGGACACCATCTGAGAAGCAGCAGCGCTGCCCTTGCCCCCCTTTCCCCTGGTTATCGAGCACTTTGGGGTTCTCTTTCTTAGTGTACCCCTCTGGAATGCCACCTCCGTCCTCCCTGCCCCGCTGCCTCCCTTCTTGCAGCAGCCACCACCGTTCACCCCTTGCTCTTGGGGCACAGAGAAAGTTTCTTCTTCAGACAGGGTGTTTCAGGCACCCCGATGGTGTTATTATTTCTGCAGCCCAGCTGCCTGCCTGATCCCTCCAGGGTTTCTCACGGCAGCTGCTTCTGCGTCACCTGAGCATTATCTCCAGGCACTCGGGTGTAGACAGATCCACCCTTGCATCCACACTTCCACCTGGCCGTGCGCCTTCGCTCTTGCCGGGATCTCAGCAGGGGCGAGCGCTCCTGCGCTGGTGGGGGACAGCGTGGTTGGGGCAGGCGACACACACGTGCTTCCCCTTTCTCCTCCGCAGGCTTTCCTGGGTTCAGGGCTGCTCCTTCAGCCCCAGGTGCCTCCTGGGCCAGCTGCAAGGGTTGGAAACTGTGCTTAGCTAGTGCCAGGCGTGCTGGGAGATGTCCCCGCGCGCATAAGGGACACTTCTGGAAACGCAGCCGGCACTCAGGTGTCAGGGAGGGAGCTGGTCTGTGCTGTTGCAATTCACAAACCAGTTATATGGCTTTTAACGTACACAAACCACTACGCTATACTGGTAATGAGAGAGCGGTGGAAGCTCTACAGCTGCCCACGCAGACTGTCATTCCCAGGAATGCCACACATGAGACACTGGGGTTAAATGACCCCTTACAGTAAAGCGCCGTCTGTCCCCGCGGCGGAGTGACGGGCTGGGTTTGCAGGTGCATTAGACCTTACGCTGTTCGTGTATCACGGGGTTAGTGGGCTGAACCGGGATCGGGGTAACAAGCACGGGCGCTCGTTAAAGTGCAAAGTGAGTCAAATCCATGTTACCCTGCAAGGAAAAGGGGCGCTTCGTTTCAAGCAGCATCATTTCTCGTGCTCAGGGTTAAATCAGGAACAGTTTTCTCCACATCACGTGATGTCAGCAGGTATTGCTAATTTTCATGTACATCATTCTTAAGATGACAAATGCTTTTTCTGTGCCTAAAGTTAATTTTTAGAGCATACGACTTGCCCCAGATCTGTGTTGCAGTAATGGACCATTACATGGTTCTGGATAAAAGTGGAGACCAGTCTTACAGGACGCTTAACTGCAGAGTGAGAATTCTGTTCAATTACAGAACTGCAGCTTGTTTCCGATTTACAGGGAGGTGTTTAAGAATTCATCGGAGGTTACTGACCAGCTTTGAGCAAATCATGTTGCATTCGTGCAGTGCCCCAGATAATCTTTTATCTGTTGATAAACTTAATTGATCTCTTAATTGAGATTAAATGCCTCTGGTGTGTAGTTTCACAAGGAATTTGGGGTGAGAACGTGGCCAGATGGTCCTGGGAACTATTTTTAATCCTTCACTTTCTCCCTCCAAATATGCAAAATCAAAAATGCAGTTGTAAGAGCAGTGCCTCTTGTTCCCGAGCACCTTCATACGCCTGTAGCAACCTGTTAGGGCTTTTCCAAAGTGTGGCAGACTTCCCTGACACCCCAGCGTGTTCTCTTCATGCAGATGGGAAAAGCCGTTTGCTAACTGACCTGACCCTCTTCATAACAGTACAACTTGTGGTGCTCTGACAACTGTTTGTCTGAGGAACTCAAAGCCCCTTATTAACAAGTATCCTGGCCTCGCAGTACTCGTGGAGATTGAAGTAGGGCTAGAAAAGGTCGTGTCACTTCCTCGTGAAATGCTTTTAGCTTTGCAAAGGCACCTGGTGGTTGTGTCAGTAAGACCATAACTAGATACAGCCATACTGACGAGGAAGCAAAGATTGCTGTGTCTGGTGGCAATGCTAGAGAACGGGGATGGAAAACAATAACCTGTAAGAATTTGGCCAGAATATCAGGGCTGTGGCCTCCTGCACCACGAACCACTCTGTGTGACCGTACAACTTGCCTCGCCATCGCTGGGAGTATCTTCCACCCTTCACGGCATTGGCCTGGCATAGAGGGCTACATGAATTGTTCCCTTGTATCAACCGGGCAGCGGACGACAGCAGAGCGGGGAGCTCCTTGGCTTTGTCGTGCTTCTTTGTTGGTGTGCGTCCCACGGAGGGCTGTGTCTGGGAAGCGCAGCAGAGGGAACGGCTGTTGATCAGAGCAGGGTCTGGCACTGCAGCCCCTGCTGCCTTAGATAAAACATATCTACCCTAAGCACAGCTGTCCGAACGTGAGGTGTCTAATCCGGGCTGGTTATCTAGGCTGTCCTGCTTCGTGGCTGCGGAGATAGGCTCTTCTTCCCCATCCCATCTACGCAAAGCTCCGTTTTACCCACCTTCTCTGGCAGGTGCCTGTTTGCCTCCCTCAACAACAGCAGAAGGAAGAGACAAGTTCAGCCTATAAGAGACATTTAAGCCTAAATTTTAGACGGCTAATTCTGCCCTGTGTCTTCAGGTAGAGGCACTTGGACGCAAAGACAGCCTTTCCTGTCAGCCTGAGGGAGACATCCTGACCAGAGGCGTGTTCTGCGAAACAGAGATAGTCTCCAAAGCAGCTCTGGCTCTTCAGCTGGAGAGAGCTGATCCTCCCAGCTCTGAGCTCTGGTAGCGAGTGCTGGCTTGGCCTTCCAGCGCTGGGCTTTGCCTGCAGAAAGGGAAGCAAGCAGAGCATGGCAGGGGATTGAAAGACATTTTTCTGTGTTAGTGATCTTTGGTAGGAGAGGAGCAGGGTTGTTGCTACCTTTAAGGACCGTGAGTTGGCAGGCCCATGGATTTTCACTGCGGTGGGCTGTGTCAAGGAGTTCTTTATCATTTTCCTGAGAGGACCCAGAGTGCTTTGTGGATGGTCAGCTTTCCACCCCCTGTAAATTCAAGCCCCCAGAAGAGCAGGTGGAAACAGGCAGGACATTGCAAATGTGCCTTGCATTGTTCTGGGGTAGAACAGTGCACGGCCCGTGGATTCAGCTGTTATTTGTTTGATGTGTAGAGTGCCTTGGAGGCCTGTGCTAACCTCCAAAACAGGAAGGAGCTGGCTGCATGTAGGTCCCTTACCCAGTAAACAGAAGAAAAGCCATCCCATTGTTGGGTACAGAGTCCAGCCCCAGTCCCACGTCCCCTCACATGGATGGTAGCGTTGCCAATGGTAGCTGCCTTAATCATGAGGAGAGCTGCAAAGCCCTGGCTGGGTGTGCCTCTCTCCACAATCTGGTCAGGCTGTCTTGTGTGCACGCACGTCCTCGGGTCCCTTGGGGAATCAAAAGAGCAGTGAACATTCGCAGTCTGTGAGCAAACAGGGTGGGGAAGGTTTTGATGAATATACTTTTCATTGGAAAGTGGCTTGTTATCAAAACAGAAACGTTCTGGGGGAGGTCTCAGTTGGGAATAACTTCTGCTAGGGGTGCAGTTCCTAGGGAAAGCAAGCACCAACCCAGCCTTACCTGCAGCTCAGTGACCTCCTGTGTGTGCACGGTCTGGTTTCAAAACGCTGGCCAGAACGAGGTCAGAAACTGTCCTTTGGCTGTTTCATTCTTGCAGACATGTTTGCTTACTTATTCCTTTGTTTTGAAAAAAACAGAAGAAAAGGCCTCAAGAAAACCCCATTTGGCTCAAACACAGAATGGGAACAACATGTTTCTCTAGCTGGGAAAAGCATTTCCTGCACAGCTTTGTTCAAACACCCAGTAGTGCACGGGCCACTGGAAGCCTAATAGCGAGAGCTGTGGGGCCAGCAGAGCCACGGGCAGGTTTCTGGGCACTTGCCGCTCCTCCAAGGGATGGCAGCTTCAGGGGGACGGACAGGAAGGACACACAGTCATTAACAGAGGCTCTCGGCAACTTTCTTCTTTATTCAAGGAGGGGAGAACAAGTTGAAGAAGGACCCCGGTCCCAGCCTGCCCTGCTGCGTTTCCCTCACACGATCTTTCTTGCACTTGAACTGGTGCGAGAACGTGGGGACCTGCCTGAAAAACGTCTTAAACACATGTGTTCAGACTCCAGAGGGAAGGACAATGTTTCATCCTCTTGCTGGAAACATGGGAGATTAAAGGATAAAGATTACTTAGCATCCCATTTTACAGCGCTTCGAACCCCAGCCTGCTTTGCTACACTTTACCAGGGGGGAAATGGTAATGTTCCATCTCTGAGGATGAGGTGTGTCCTCTCCGAGGTGGTTTGGGAGCATCTCCTTGTAGCTGTTTGACTCGAACCCTTTGTAAGTGAGGCTGCCCTGGGAGATCCTTACAGCATATAAATACAAACGAGGCCTGGGGCCCGTGAGGCTCGTAGGAAGAATTAACTGGTTTGGAGAGTAGACAGACTTCTGAGCCAAGAGAATGAAACAAGAGAAGTGTTAAGGAAAATAAATAGCCATCAACAAAAGGAGACAGCAACGGGGTTTGATTGCCGTTTTGTTCTGCTGGAGTCTGTGGCAGAAAGACAAAGATATCCACCCAGTGAGGAGAAATTCCCGAGCCAGCTTCCATCCATACACAGCATTTGAGGGGAGAAAAATATTCCATCTCTTTGAGGTACCTTCATCCAGATCTTCTCCCGGCAGTGACCTTCCTCAGACAGAGGCCAGATTTCATGTGAAAGGTTTTTCTGCTCCAGAATAGGAACTTCAAAGTGTGAGAAAAATGGGTTTCATCCAGCTGTAGGTCTCAGAGTGAGCAACCAAGAATGCTCGTTTTATTTATTTTCCTTTGGATTCTAATTCCCTCTTACTCTTTCCCTCTCTGTGGGGATAAAGCAGGATTTTCTTACCACTAAGACTGAGAATGAGAAACGTGGTTCGCGGCCATGGTGTTCTGCAGACATTCCCTTTACCCCGGAGGTTTCTGCTCGTGTCTTCAAAGCACGATCACCAGTTACAACTGTCTGATCCAAATAACTGGAGCGGAGGGAGAGAGGCATTAGTGGAAGAAAAAGCACAAATAGGCCTTGACAGTGGCAAGACAGAAAACCACTAGCGATTCCAGAGCACTTCCATTAATCACGACAGTAGCCACATCGATCAGGAGAGTGTGTGGGTTAATTCGGCCGGTAGCACGAGGCTGGAATCCTCCACTGAGAGCTTTTTAACTTGGTACCAGAGGGGCAGCGTGCCCCGGTTTGTCACCTAAGGCTGATCCTGTACCGATGCTTAGTCCCAAGATTTTTAAAGCTTTGTTATAAACGTTACAAATACCCACTGCAGCCTGCCCCTCCTCGTGCTGCCCGGTGCGGGTTCCAGACTGGTCTGTCCTGGCCTATTTTCTCACCCGGTTTGCTGCCTCTCAGTGATTGCAGTATCCGTAGAGCAGCATCTGGAGCAATGTAAGATGTTTCCTTCAGCCCCGACCTGCGAGGCCAGTGGGAAGAGGCCCGGCCAGCCCCAGGTGAACCACTTGCCAGGAAGTCTATCCAGCAAAGCTGCACGATCCAGCCGTCAGCTGGGGAGCGTGTGGTAATCGTGCTGTGATATGAGTGTCATTAATCATGACAGAATTTTTCCTTCTTGATGCATACACTACAGGAATACTCGGTGCTCGGTGCTCCTTTCATAGTGCTGCCGTCTTTCTGTTAGATTTCACAAGTAAATGCTTCTTGTCTCCAAAGGACAAGCATTGAGATGATCGCTGGTCACACTAGCTCCAAAGTAAACCAGGGAGAGCTACATGCCTCAGCGCAGCCAAGCCTGTGAGGCAAAAATAGCAGGCTGAGATGATGGAGAGAATCAAAGAGACACTGTCTACCAAAATTAAAATGTCTGCAACAGAGCTTCCAGCCAAAAGAAATGTTTCTCCCATGGACTTGCTTATTTTTGAAATCTGAAAGGAAGCAGTTGCTCAGGACAAGTGGACATTGTGCTGAAGGTTCTAGAAACGAGCCATGGTGGCACAAAGACGCTGATAGTGAAACGGCCATCACTGATCTTCATTGTCCAAGCCAAGAGGGGCTGAATCAAAGCTTGAGCTCCAGCCAATGGAAGTGACTAGACGTGGATGGGAATATTCACCCCCAAGGCCACTGCTACCTGGACAGGACGAGGTGTCACGCTGAAGAGGACGGAGGGCAATGAGGAACAGCCGTGACTACCAACAGAAAGCGCTTCAGGAAAGCAAGCACCTGCCTCAAGCTGCGGTGTGTCCTTATGACAGGAGGACTTGGTGCTGCCCTGGGGCACTGCAAAACCAAGAATCG
This sequence comes from Bucorvus abyssinicus, assembly GCA_009769605.1. Classification (NCBI taxonomy): domain Eukaryota; kingdom Metazoa; phylum Chordata; class Aves; order Bucerotiformes; family Bucorvidae; genus Bucorvus; species Bucorvus abyssinicus. Next base: position 1,594,068 of record CM020039.1, on the reverse strand, counting down.
TTGGCACAGTCAGTTGTAAAATTAAGGCAGGAGGGACAGAGAGAGCTTGTAGGAGGATGGCAGGACAGTTTCATCTAGCTGTCCAGATCCTACTCACCCCCGGGGCTGGGTATTACGGGAAAGCAGAAGAAATGTTTCATATCTGTTCATCGACTCTGCTTTGAATAGAATCCGGTCTCAGGAGATCTTTTAGCTCTTAGGAGGCTTTTACAGGCAGGCAGACTTGGGTGTAAGTGTCTTTCTCAGCAAGGTCACTGAGTCAGCGCGGGGCCAGGAATAGCGCTCAGGAGCAGCGTGTCTGAGCAGCTGTGTGGAGCTGGAGACAACAGGCTCGCCTTTGTCTCCCGGGAGTCACCGCCCCGGCCAGGCGGCCCCGCTCAGGCCCTGGGTGCAGTACGCACCATGCCATGAATTTCAGAGATAAAGACACTCTTCTTGGATGCTGTAAAAAACCCTAGCAAGACCGCGCCATTCTCAGCAACAGCTTTCTGCTGTTGTGCCTGTAAATGAAGTCCGAGGTGTTCTTCCCCTTTGGTGCTCTTCCTTCTCCAAGGTTCTCCATTAGGGTCTGTTAAACTCCGTGGGCTGTCAGACATCAGGTGGCAGGAATTACCTGGTTGTCAGGGAATTAGTCTCCCCAGTCAGTAGCACCTTGGCACAGGGATGAGGCTGACGGGTCCTGGCAAGCGCAGTGGCTCTGCGGTACAGTAAACCTGTATCCCATGGCAGGTGAGTTCTGCTTGTTCTGTCCATAGTGTTCAGCAACGGGTGAAGCTCACAAGTGAGAAGAAAAAAACTGCTGCTTGTCCTTTGTAGAAAACCCAAAACTTTGTGTTTTCTGGAGGCCAGGCACCTGCTGTCTCACAGCCTGTTTACTAACACTTAGAGAACAAAGCAGTTATTTTGTAAAAGCCGTAATATCCCAAGCAGTGCCACAAGGCTCTTCTGTGCAGAGGCTCTTTGTGCTCCGGGCATCAGGAAGAATGAAAAATACTGCAGGGATTTCCTATGCTAAACCACAGAGGTGGCAAGAGCAGGGGCTTTCAGTAGGAAACCAAGGATGGAAAAATCAGCAGGGAGGGCTCTGAAGACTGACTTGTGCGTTTCTCATCTCTGTGCTCTCTCCTATCGTGTCTTTGTACAAGTATTTGTCTCAGTCCCTTGGCTGGTGCGTTTGGCAGTTAGGATCAAGATCTCTAATTGCAGTAACCTTTTCAGTTGGAAGTACTTTCTTCAGATGAGCATTAAACTCACGGTCTGCTTTAAAAATGCAACCAAACCACGAAACTGCTGCTCTGATCTTTTTTTCCTCTCAGCTTTAAACACCTTGAGCCAGACTTGCTCCATTCCTCCCCGCAGCGTGGAGCCCACACTGACTGCTGGAGAAGTTGCCACCTGCAGCTGACTGCGCGTTTGCTCTCCTTCCTCGTAGGATTGTGGCAACCATTAACAGGTCACAGAAAACTTTTTCTTCTTCTCCAGAGTCCAGGGACTTCCTCAGATTTACTGCCCCTTGTATCTGGCTTAATCCAAGATGGGAGCGCTTGGCGTGAAGGTGGGTCGTGCTGCTGCAGCAGCAGTAATGCTGCACCGAGGAGCTCACCGGGGAGGCTTTGGCCATTTCGCAGGAAGGGACCAAAGGAGAGCTCCACTGGGACTGCTCTGAGTTTGCCTCAGTCCAGAGTCAGATTTCAAAAAACAGGACCAAATCTCTTGAAAAAAGTTGGGAAGGAGGGGAGGAACTGCACTTCTCCCTGTCCACACAGTGTGTCACCCTTACTCCATGCCGTTGTGCACTCATATAACATTCCGACAGGATCATAAATGACATTTAAAGGAGCAAACTTCACTGCCATCCTCACAGTCCCTAAACTGACACTGTGCAGGTGAAATGGGGGTTTTACTGGTGCCATCTTTAGCCTGCAGAAGGATTAAACTAGCAGCTTCTTTCGAAGGAAGAGGCAGCCTTGGGAAATGAGCCAGTGCGGTGTCCTGCCAGCACCAATGGGTTGATGGGGGTGTTGCAAAGCCAAGAGCTGCCTCTTCCTGCCCAGCAGTATCCCAGAGCACTAAGGGAAGCAGTTGTCCTTTTGGTCTTGCCTTCAGGATTCATGACACGCTGCCTCTCTGAGCCGTGTAGTTGAGTAACACACGCGTTGTCTGCTGTAGATAGTTGGAGTACGGTCACAAGCTGCGGACTGAGGTTATTAGCCTGTGTTAAAGCACATCACATTCTTCTAGAAGAGTTTTTCAAAACAACGCTGCAGCTTGAAGGCTGAATAACAGATCCTTCAGATCCTTTCTGCTAGCTCTGGAAACCCGAGCTGAGGTTTAGATGTCCCTTGGACAAGTAATGTTGTGACATTCTTACAGCTCTGGTATTAACGCGGTTCTGTGTGATCTGACGCTTCTTCATCCCCTTCCTTGAGTCGAGAAGGCAAAGCCCCTGTCTGACAAGGGGAGTGTTTCTGGGTCAGCTGCTAATACTGTTTGGCAGTAGCTTATTACAGGTGTTGGCCTGGACAGCAGTAGAGATTTTGCAATCGTTTGCAGCGGTGATAAAGAATTCTCATAGCTTGGCTTCGCGGACGAAGATTTAGGAAGGGCTTTGCCCACGCTTATTGCAAGCGCGTTGATGGCTGAAAAGGCCAATGTGGGACAGGCAAGACCGGTTGCAAAGAGCACACCGGAGGGTCTCCTTGGGTGGTATAGTCGAGGCGCGGTTCTTTCTGCGCTGTCTTTTCTCCTCGAGCCTGATTCTACGCGTGCTCTCAAAGGAGACAGCAGCGTTATGTATGGTGTGTCTCCAAATCTCCCGATTGGAGGCCAGGGTGGACCACTGATGGTGGTCAATATGGCCTAGGCTGAGGTGTTGTTTCAGGGAGTCCTTATATCTCCTCTTTGGAGCTCTTCTCTTGCGGCAGCCGGTGGCAAGTTCACCATAGAACACGATCTTTGGGAGGCGGTGATCCGCCATCCTGGAGACGTGCCCTGCCCAACGCAGCTGCGTTTTCAGCAACATGGCCTCAATACTGGTGACGTCTGCCTGTTCAAGGACAGCAACGTTAGTCACGTAGTCAGTCCAGTGGATGTTTAGGATTGTGCGGAGGCAGCGCTGATGGAAGCGTTCGAGGAGTCGCAGATGGTGGCGGTAGATGACCCATGATTCAGTCCCGCACAGAAGAGTAGACAGTACCACGGCTCTGTAGACGCTGATCTTTGTACTTTTCTTCAGGTGTTTCTTGCACCAGACTCTTTTATGGAGTTTTCCGAAAGCTCTGTTTGCCTTTGCTATTCTGTTGTCGATCTCTTTGTCGATCGTGGCATCTGAGGAGATGATGCTACCCAGATAGCTGAACTGCTGGACTGGCTGAAGCTCTGACTCGCCAATGGTGATGTGGGGATGATGGTAATCATCTTGTGGTGCTGGTTGGTAGAGAACTACTGTCTTCTTCAAGCTGACTTCCAGCCCAAAAAGCTCAGCCGCCTCTGCAAAGCAGGATGTTAAGCGCTGCAGAGCTGCTTCTGTGTGGGCAACAAGGGCGGCATCGTCAGCAAAAAGCAGCTCGCGGACAAGGTGATTCAGGGTCTTGGTGTGGGCCTTCAGTCGCCTTAGGTTGAAAAGGCTCCCATCGGTACGATATCGGATATAAATGCCGTCTTGTTCGTCGAGGTCTGCCGTGGCCCTTTGGAGCATCATGCTGAAGAAAACTGTGAATAAAGTGGGTGCGAGAACGCAACCTTGTTTCACACCATTGGCTATTGGGAAGGGCTCAGAGAGTGCATCGCCATATCTGACTTGGCCGCGCTGCCCCTCATGTAACAGGATTATCATTTTGAGGAACTTGGGGGGACATCCTAATCGTTCCAAGATCTGCCACAGACCTTTTCTGCTCACAGTGTCAAAGGCTTTGGTGAGGTCAACGAAAGTTACATAGAGACCCTTGTTCTGTTCCCTACACTTCTCTTGCAGTTGTCTGAGAACGAACACCATGTCTGTGGTACTTCTGTTGGCTCTGAAACCACACTGACTTTCAGGTAGAAGTTCTTCTGCGATAGCGGGTACCAATCTGTTCAATAGTATTCTTGCGAGAATTTTTCCAGCAATGGAGAGCAGAGTTATGCCTCGGTAGTTTGAGCAGTCTGACTTTACTCCTTTTTTCTTGTACAGGGTGATGATGATTGCATCACGGAGATCTGGTGGTAGTTCGCTTTGTTCCCAACAGCGCACAACTAGCTCGTGAAATTTAGCATGGAGCGTTTGGCCTCCATGTTTCCAGATTTCAGGCGGGATTCCATCGACCCCAGCTGCCTTGCCGGTTTTCATCTGCTGTATGGCCTTAAGGGTCTCTCCCATAGTAGGGGCTATATCCAATTCATTTTTCACCGTTTGTTTTGGGATGAGCTGGATTCCTGAGTCTTGGACTACACGGTTGGCACTGAAGAGAGTTTGAAAGTGTTCAGACCATCGATTCAGGATGGAGGTTTTATCTGTGAGAAGCGTTTGGCCATCTGCGCTGAGTAGGGGGCTTTGAACTTGGTGTGTGGGTCCGTACGCTGCTTTCAGAGCCTCATAGAATCCTCTGTGGTCACCCAAATCTGCGCATAGTTGAGTCTTTTCTGCTAGGTTGAGCCACCACTTGTTCTGGATGTCTCGAAGTTTCTGTTGGAGTTTACTGCATGCAAGACGAAAGGCTGCTTTTCTTACATGGCAAGATGGCTGAGCGAGGTGTGCTTGGTGAGCAGATCTCTTCTTTGCCAGCAATTCCTGGATCTCTGGATTGTTTTCATCAAACCAGTCTTTGTTTTTCTTTGAGGAGAACCCTAAGGATTCTTCGGAGGACTGCAGGATGCTATTTTTAATATGTTGCCAAAGCGCTTCAGGAGAAGAGTCTATGGGACGGTCTTCAAGCCTAGTTTGAAGGTTTGCCTGGAAGCTGTCTCTCACTGCAGCTGTTTGAAGATTGTTAACTTTGAGCCTCCTCCTCAGAATGCCGCCCCTCTTAGGTTTGGGCTTAAAGTGGAGGTTAAGTTTGCAGCGCACAAGGCGGTGGTCTGTTTGACATTCTGCACTAGGCATCACTCGGGTGTGACAGACATCGCGAACGTTTCTCTGGCGCACTAAGATATAGTCAACGAGGTGCCAGTGTTTAGATCGAGGATGCATCCAGGTTGTCTTCAGGCTGTCTTTCTGCTGGAAGATAGTGTTGGTGATGGTAAGCTGCTGCTCAGCACAAAACTCTAGCAAGAGGCGACCGTTGTCATTGCAGTTTCCAACTCCATGCTTGCCTAGTACTCCTTTCCAGGCTTCAGAGTTCTTACCTACTCGGGCGTTGAAGTCACCAAGGATTATGATAAAGAATTATTTACTGCTTCAGTCTCATAGCACTGCTGATGTCACTCCTCCACCCCCTCCAAACAAAAAGCAAGACAGGGAAGATGGTCTAGAAAAGGAGAGAAAGCACCAATCTCATTTTAATAGAGAATGTCTGCTGAACACGTCCCTTCCCCTGGGTGAGTATCTCGGCTCCCTCTTTTCCACAGCCACATCCCTCTGGCAGCTATGGCAGTGGCTTACACTGAAAAGTCGTGTTACTCAGTTACAGTCCCAGCTTCTTTTAATTCAATTCAGCAGCTGGAAATCCAGAGGAGAGCAGCCAGCTCCCTGTGGACCTCCAGCAGCCGGCCCGCACACCATGGCATGGGGCTGCTGCCGTGGCTGCAGAGACTGGGCTGCTCGGGGCGGAAAGGCAGCAAATCTTCTCTTTGGCCTCCGACATCCCTTCTGCTCCTTGCACAGGAGGGGCAAGAGCAGCAGGTTGAAGACCTGCAGGTGCTCGCAGAGCAGCAGTGCGCATCTAAGGATGCTGGGAAGGAATAAGACAGTTGGGAACAGCATGCGGGAGAGGCAGCTTTCTGTCGTGTCCTCCATTGAGCACAAAAACATTTAACCATAAGACCATCCATAGTATATCATAACAACGGTTCATCTACTCCGTCATCCTGTCTGACAGTGGCTCGCATTGGAGGCATTGAAGAGGGCAGCAAGGAAATCGTCTTTCCCAGGATTAGTTTCCCAGCCTGCAGCCGTCTGGGCACCTGGTGACTGAGAGGTGGGGTCTTTTGGCTTAGTAACTCTCGGTGTCTTTGTGTGCTCTGTCCTTAACCACTCTCTTCTTGAGGACATGCATGCTTTTAATATCCACAGCGAGGTTTTCCCTAGCCTGTCTGCAAGGTGCATGCAGAAACAGCTCCTTCGGGCTCTGGTCAGTGGGTCACCAGCTAGTTTCATTTACTGCTCCCCAGGTTTCTCAGTGCAGCTCTTGTTGCCTCCTCACCCTCCTCATGCCACTCCCGTGATTTTATAGATGTACATCATTCCCTCTTCCTCAGCTACTGATTTTTCAGACTGGAAGTTCCCAACTTGCTTAGCCAGTCCTGGCACTGAAGCTGTTCCCTATCACTTTGTTTTTTATTAACCTTTTCCAAGGGAGATCAGTCTCTAACTTGATGGTGATAAAAGAAGCGATACCTTCCTCTGCACCTGTAGAACAGAAAGCCCCAAGGGGCGATGGAGCAGGCCAAGCCTGCAGGAATGAGAGTCAGGTGAGGTGGGGAAGAGTTTGGCCCCCATAAACCCATAATATATTCTAGCAGAACTGCAGAGTTCCTCACCAGCCAAGAAAAAAGAGAAGCAAAGCAGAAAGCACGCTTGAAACTACTTGGGAAATGCAGGGAGCCTTTCTGAGACGACTTGCTCAAGTGTCTGAGTCTATCTCTGTGCTTAGCTCAGATTTTGTTTTCACCCATGCTCACACTTCGTGCTGGGTTCTCACCAGAGTGCTCTAAGAAGCCACTTGTGTATGACACCCCCAAACGAAGAGCAAACCCCCCTCACTCAGATCACCATCTCCCCTCGGCACAGCCCTGCAGAATTTCATCCTCTCTCTCCTTCCCCTTCTTACAACTGACCTGTGCAACTTTCCCCAACTGGCCGTGATTTTAGGGTCCCTCCCCACGCAGAAGCTCAGCCTGAGGTGCCTTGGAGGGGAGTTAATCATAAAGAAGATGTTTATCTCTTCCTCGTTCTTTTAAAAAGTCTCAAGATGAGCCTGAAAATTCACGGAGGTGAATCCCAGCCGCAGCCTGGGATGAGCCCACGGTCTTGATACGGAAATCACGCTGGACATCTGGAGTGCACTCGGCTGTGCATCGCTCTGATGTCTCCTGGACAGACCACGGTTACCAAGGGCTATCTTGCTCTCCAGTCGAGCATGAGATGATAGTTAAAAGCCATGCTACAGATGATTTGATCATTTCTCTTTTCAGCTGCCTGTGGTCTATTGCCACGTGTTGTCTCTGATGTGACAGAGGCCCTCAGAGCCGTTATATGGGAAACGCCGGGGAAAATGGGAAAGTGGCTTATTTTTCTTGGCGTACGAATGGTTGTTCTGGCCAAACTGAGTCCAGCTATGTGTGTGTTTATGTCACACTTTATTATTTGCATGGCTAGTCCTGGTATGGGTTTCAGGGGCTGGTGGTTTTGTAATTTATCCAACCCTTGGTCTGTCTGCCTTTGCTGTCCTGCGCCGGAGTTGTGGCAGTTTCCTTTTTTATTACCACTTCCTCCTGAGGGAGCAGTAATTTATGGTCAGAGGTTAACCTCTTTTGCTGAAGCATCCAACTTTGATGCCAATAGATCTATAAAAATGGAGACCAGGGATGAGGAGCTGGGAAAGAAGTAAAATGTTCTTCAAATGACACACAGCTATTCTTGTGAAACACAGAAACAACAGAATTTCTGTAGTGGCCGAGATCAATGTCAAATCCCACCTCCTGCCTGTTGTAGCAACACTCTGGAGGAGAAGGACGACTCCATGAAGTAGAAATTGTGGAGCGATCTGCCCGTAACGGGCTTTGCTCTCGGAGCCAATTTGCTTCCTGAGCCGAACTGCCTGGTGACACCTGACAGCAAAACATCCCCGTATCTCCGCAGGGTTTTACGTCGTTCTGTGCGGCCGGGGTCCTCCCCTCGTGCATACAGCGCTGCTAAGCTCCTGACTTGGATGGCATTTCGTGGTATTGGGTTCCGCAGATTAGCCAGGTGTAAAGATGTTTCTTTCCTTTGCATAGTGATGGCAACTCACTGCTCTGCTGCAGGACCACACACAGAGCTGTTCTCTGCTGACCATCCAGCGCTGTCCTCTCAGCTCGTGTCTTCTGGTCTTCTGCCCAGCAGCCACCAAGAGCAAATGATCACCATCCCCGTTGTTGGCTATTGCTTATTGATTCGTAGATCAGTTCCTGCAATTAACGATTCAGGTGCGCCAAACTCTGCGAAGGCTGTTGAGGCAGCGTGAGCAGAGCGGTAATAACCCGGTTCCTTCGCAGGACTTGCGTTGCTCACTGCACCTCCTTCCATTTTCTGCGGGGCGGGGGTTAACAGGACAAGCTCTCTGATTCACAGCCGTGGGTGGGCGTCCTGTGTGCCTCAGACAGCCTCAGGCTTCAGCTCCCTGGGGTGTAATGAAGCTCCTTCTGTTTCCTTGGTAGAGCTCTGTCCTAATTTTGGCTTCAGCACAGATGACTCTGTTAGCGCTTGCTGGACACAGCAGCTTATCAGCCCTGGCTGATAGCTGGCTATAAATCAGTCGATAAGTTCCTAATTCAGTCCCCCAGAAATGGGCTGAATGTGACAAGGCAATAATTTTAGGTTGCAGGAGTCATGTTTGGCTACGATGAGCTGGCAGCTTCTCTGAGACTGAAAGAAAATATTCTAAATACAATAAAGAGCACTATAAAGCCTGGCTTTAAATAAATATTAGGCTTTGACACGAACTGGAAGAAGCCAATTTCCAGCTGCCGATAGATGCCCAGCTCCAGGAATGTAATCTGAGATTCTTGGCTCACTTTGTCTCAACAATTTAATAATCATTTGGGCTGAAAAAGCTCTGAAGTGTTTTCCATCAAAGTGATTTTGAACATAAGTTAAAATTGCCCAGGGAACTCCCCTGATTAGCTCCAGCCTGACACAGGGTCTATTACTTGCTGCAGGGTCTGCGAATATCCTCGTCCAAGCACCTCAGCTGTTGTCCATGCTGCACCAAACGTGGCCCTGCCCTGCCTCAACTAGGCTAACCAGAACTTGGAGTGGGGAGGTAGCACCATGCCATGAAGCCCAGTCCTGTGCAAGATTCCCATGAAAACTGTATTTTGAGGTTACTCATCCCTGTGGTTATTTTTTGGCAGGTCCTGTTCCATGTTTACTGATGGGAACAGGGTGGGGATCGCTGTTGGCCGGAGCCATTATAAATATATGCCACATCCTTTCAGCAACGGATAAAGCAACTCCCCTGGCTTGAACCAAGTGACTCCAGCTCAACTTTCAGAGCACCCAAACTGCGTGATCCACAGTCTGTGAGATTCCCCGGTGGCAAACAGAACATCCTGGAAAAAAACAACGAAACCTAAACAAAACAGCCTCCTGTGAGCTAAATACAGGGATACACAGGAAAAGCTTTTAATCTTGGATGGACAGACATAATTGTCCTGCCTTCTTCTCCCCTAGAGAAAAAAGAGAATCCTATAAAACATGTTTTACTATCCAAGACATTGTCTGATAAATGAGAACAGGAGAGGAGGGAGCACCCTGTGAAAGGCTAAAATCGTAGGCTCGGGTCTAGGACGTAAGTACAAAACACCCCTCATGCTCGCAGAATAAATAGGCACAACTTCTCTAGGAAGAATGCAGATGAGCAGCATCAATGTTGCATTCAGGTTTTTTCCTCTGTTCGGGACAGTTGTTTTCCTGAAGATCAGCGAGCACTTCAACTGCTAGAAATCCCACCTCTGGCAGGAGAACCATGAGCAGTGTTAAAAGTGAAATCCCACTGAACGAAATGCACCGAGAAATACCAGTTTGGCTCTACAGAGGCCGAAGGGTGAAGATGTATAGCTCGTGTCCATGGGGAAGTTGTGCTCAGGCTACAGGTTATCTCTGGGGCATTCAGGGGAGGAGGTTTGATCCTTTTGCTTCTCCCCCTATGCTGAGTAGAGCTTGGCCAACTCTGAGCTCTGCAGAGAGGTATCTGGGATCCCGCCGCGTTCTGTCATATGTCCCAAATTTTTGTTCCATCCTCCTGCACCCAGGCTTGTCTTGAGGCTCCTTCTCTCACCACTTGGTTCAAGTCAGCTTACGAAAATGAGTAAAAATCTCTTTATCCTGAATCCATCCCTGCTTAAGAGACAACCAGGGGATTTAGTGGGGAGCATGGAAAGACTGTGCAGAGAGGGGACCCACCGTGCTGTGTCTAGGGGACAGAAAGAGTGGGGCAATGGTTGAGTTTGCCAAGGAGGTTGGTTCGTGCCAGATGCGAGGTGTGGTACCAGGGCGGTCAGGGTTGAATATTAGGTGTGTTTAAAGAGTCAACAGAAGAAGTGCGGTACCCTTTCCTCTGGCTGGCATTCCTCTCCGTGCTGATGGTTTGACTCAGAGCTTCAAGCCTGACCCCTGTGTCAGAGCTGTAGTTCCTACGTGCACTAACAGCAGAATCCCCACTGATCTCTACAGGAGCAAAGTCCATACCTTGGGATTGGCTTTCCCCCTCTGTGAAACCCTTCCAGAGCAGCTTCACCAAGGCTCTGTGCATTAAACATCTTTTCAAGGCTTGCAGTTAATACTTGAGGGATCCTGAATTTCAGGGTCTTTGTTTGAACACACAAGATTTCTTTCATCCTCAGGTTAAAAGCTGGCTCTTGCGCTTGCTTCCCTCAGCTTCCTCCAGTTACTAATTCCTACCAGCTCTCCCAAGGGTGTTTGGTGCACACAAATGATCTGGGGTCACACCCAGACCCTGATCCTGGCAGCACTCGTGCGTCCCTACACTAATTTCTAGCGGTGACAGTAATGGTTGGTTTGAAGAAGAATGGAGGCAGCTGTGGCTGAACCTGAAGGGGAGCGTTAGGTGCCCCTTTCTCAGGATGGTTGTGGTGCCTGCACGGTGGAGCAGCCAGCTCACCCTGTGAGGGAATGCATGGGAACTCTGCTGTCATGTCCAAGAGCTGGGTTACGTCCTCTGTGCCTCGAGATGGCTTTTTTGTCACCCCCCTTCCCTCCTGAAGTGTTCGTAGCTTTGTGGTGAAATAGTCTCAGTTGTAACAGAAGGAAGAAAAAGTAGAACGAGGACTCAGGCCAGCTCCTCCCCTGCCGTAGCCCTCAGAAATGAACCACACCAACACGTGTCCCAGCGTGTGAGTGTCTGTTTGTCACTAAGGCAAAAGCTGTTACCACGGTGTTAAAGCTTCCCCGAGCAAAAGGACAGCTCTTTGTCAGCTCCATTGCTTCTTCATCCTAAACACGCGTGGCGTCTTCCGGACAGTTCTCGCGTCTGAATCTGAAGGCAGAGCGTTAACCTTTATAAGCTTCGGGAGGGATTTACGCTCCCCTTGATTTCCTGTTTTACCTCTTGTTATGTGCCCAGAGCAGGGTGGCAGGAGCGACGTGTCGTCCCTTCGTAAGGTCTTTTATTTAATGACTTCAGAATGCTTTGAAACCGTTCGACATTTGAAACAAGAACTGGGTCAGTTCTGCCTTCCTCACTGGAGAGACGAGGACCAGCACGTAGAGAGGTTAAACGATTTGCCCTGCCGAAGGGGAAGGGTTTGGATAGCGCAGTTCCAGAGAGTCCCTAAAGCTTCTGGCTCTGTCACCTCCGTACTTAGCACAGGAATGAATTTCCTCCTCCTGTGAAAACTAACTTCCTCCGTCATCATCGACAGTGAAGCTGCCAGCCAGAAAATGATAATGAAAGAGACCCCAAAGAGGAGCAGCAGCCCAGAGCGGAGCTTTTTCTCCCACAAACTGGAAGGATGATTTAGCAGGAGCTTCTAGAAGAGAATGGGTCTGGTCCATGCGTGTTCAGCTGATGGGTGAAATAACTGTGGGAGGTGTCAGGACCTCCCAAACCAGCCTCATACCTGCTGCCAATAGCCCAGCCCACCCCCTGAGAACGGGGGGCAGCACGGGGGCGAGAAGTGGCATGGCAGGGAATTTGCTCAATCACATGCAGAGCACCGGGGCATGAACCCGGCCAGCCACCAGAGGTGGTGGGGATCCCCCCTCTCCGTTCTGCTTGCTTCCATTGCTGATCACACCCTGCATGTGGGACTCCCTGGGAACAACGTTGCCCTGGATGATCTCGTTTATTGTAGGGCCTCAGGAGAATTTGTGTTTTTCTGGTAGTGGCACTTTCTGCAGAGATGAGGTTGCCTGAGAGTCTTGGTTTTCATTTACCCGTAAAATGAAATTTCCAGCCATCACAGTCACAGAGAGAAGCTCAGGTGACAGCTCAGAGAATCCACCAGCTTGACATGCTGCATGCCAGGCCATCGGCACCAAACCCCTCTGAAACAACCTTAGCACAGATTTCAGGGTGGTGTTCTACCACCTGGCGGAGGAATTGCAGGCTTAGAAAGCCGAAGCTCTTCTGAAGTATTTTAATTTGTCAGATTTATTCCCAATTTATGTGATAATACAGTGACAGGAGGTCAGATGAAACAACATAGCATTTCAATAAAGCTGCAGCAGAATTATCTCATGAGGCTGGAAAAGAGAAAACCAATTGCACGATGTGCTGCACCGTCTTAGAGTTACAAAAGGACAGTCTGCATTTATAGCCGCCTCCTCTCCAGGGACAATGCAGTCCCAGCAGACTGTAGCGCACTTTGCAACCCCTATTTTCAGCTGCGAAGTACCTGGGGGTTTCCTGAGTGGAAAAGTTGCTTACTAAAACCAACGCCATAGCAGTCCCTTCAGCAGCCGTCACCTTGGGCTTGAAATCTCTCTGTATTTGACCTTCACCTTGGGCTTGAAGTCTGCCTGTATTTACTTGCAGTTGGGTCTGTATCTTGTTTGCTTTTAACAACCAGGTTTTGACTTATGAATTGACTTCCTCAGTCTTGTGACTGCAGTGGGGCCGTCTCAGTGCTACTGCAACATGAAGTGCTGTTGACTGCCATGGCAAAGGTGCCCTGTAGGTTTTGAGGAGAGTCCTCTGACAGCAAAAGAGCTCTTGGACTGAAGAGGAGCAAATCCACCCCCCGAATACGGGGATTCTGTTTCTGCAGTTTTTCTCCTTGCACATATTGACACTGCGAAAGTACGTTGTGGGATGACGTGATTGTGTCAAGCAAGTTGTGTGAAGCCAGGGGTACCTGGGCAGGATCAGTTGTTTTAGCCAGCACTGCTGGTCCTGGGGACCCTGAAGATTCCCTAGGTGGTAGCCAAGCTTCATCTCGTTACCAGATGTGACCTACAGTGAGAGGATGTCCCCTGCTCCAATTGCACCTCCACATCTTAGAATCACAGAATTGGTTTGGTTGGAAAAGGCCCTTGAGATCACTGAGTCCCCCCGTTCCCCCAGCACTGCCAGGTCCCCACTGACCCCTGTCCCTCAGCACCACCTCCACACGGCTGGGAAACCCCTCCAGGGGTGGGGACTCCACCACTGCCCTGGGCAGCCTGGGCCAGGCCGGGACAACCCCAGCAGGGAAGAAATGGTTCCTCAGGGCCAACCTCAACCTCCCCTGGCACAAGTTGAGGCTGGTTCCTCTTGTCCTGTCACTTGTTTCCGGGGAGACCCTCCTCCCTTCCCCTCACTCCAACCTCCTGTCAGGGAGCTGTCACGAGCCAGAAGGTCTCCCCTGAGCCTCCTTTTCTCCAGGCTAACACCAACCCCCCCCAGGTCCCTCAGCTGCTCCTCATCACCCTTGTGCTCCAGACCCCACCCTGATGCAGCCCGGCTGGGTTAGGTGCACCTGGTGCTCCTCAGAGTGGTACCACTCCTCATTTGGGTAGGAAACGTCCGTGTCTGTAGCACGGCACAAAACCCTCACCCGATCCAGCTCCAGGCTGTTATCTGAATTTTAAAGTATAACCTGTACATGAATGAAAACCTGATTTCATTATCCTAACCTTTTCCTTCCTTCTTGGTGGACCCTTGGGGAGGAAGGATGAAGACGAGGTCTCCAAAGACACAACAGGATTTCCAGCAGGAAGGGCAGCATGTTCTTATCTAAGACACTTACTGGAAAGGAAAGGATGGTAAGTGTTGATTCATCAGTAACTGTTGTGGAACAACTATTTAAAAAATGGCTACATTTGCATGTTGTTTATAAATAACAGTATTTTTAAATGCTGTGTCAAAAATAAGATTATCCTGGGAATCACTGATAGGATCCTGGACAATCTGGAGACTTTGTGTGAAACCCAGCACTGTTTTTTTAGCTACCTACAGAAATAAAGAGGGTGTGGGAGTCCCTGGAGCCAAACAGATGAGGAACCAAGGAGTTATTTAGAGACGCAGACTGGAATGTTCATGCTCGAACAGGGACCTGGAGGTGTGCAGGGGCTAGAAGAGCCAGCATGACCAGTGGAAAGCGACGACAGTCCCTTCCCATTCACTTGAAATATGGCAGGAGCTGATAGCAACTGCAGGAGGGATCATTTTAGACAGAAATTGATTTTCACAGGATTGCTAGTAAAGAAAAAGTCCGTTAGCATTAGCAGAGCAATGTTTGCTTCCACCCCTCCAAAGGGACAACACATCAAGAATTTTGATAGAGACGGACCTGACCATCTGAAAAGTCATTTTCAGCAGACCTGCAGATTCTCCTCCTGCTGGAGGACAGAAATAAGTGCCCTTTCTTTCCCCCGTGATGGTCTGCCGCAGCATACCTGCCGCCTTGGCCTGTAAGCACCGCGTGTCCGAGCTGGCCGGGCTCGGACGGCGGGTAGGTAAGTGCCCCGCCAGCAGCTAGGGATGGATGTGTTTCTCTGTCTTCAGTCCCTAAATGTCCCCTGCACCGTTCTGTAGCTTTGTTTTGTGCCAGACATAAAAAGGGAGGTAACGATTATTTAAGGGCAATAACAATGTTTATTTAAAACTGTTGCATCTAAAACAGCAGTGAGAAATTAGATGGTACCTTTATATTCCAATGTGGACGATAATAGTGTTCATTTAGCTCCGTATGTGTCCACAGGACGTAACTCGTGGCATCTTGCCCTTCTTTTGCTGCTCTCAGCCGTGCTGGTGATGGCAAAGGACGCTGTGCCTTCTTGAGGCAAGTCCTTACGCACCGTTGCTCGGTTTTCACGTCCAAAGCAACCAGGTTTCGGGAGCTGAGCAGGGATTGTCAGGTGGTTTAGGAGACTGAATGCAAAATAACCCTTTGCTTTGGGGAAGGTGGAAGGCAATGGGGAGTAAGGCAGAGCCTGCAATGATGTGTTGCTCTGTTGATACATGCATCCGAGACAGCCCTGAAATGTTGAAATCATGACAAATTGCCCCACAAGCTTTTAAAATGATGGCCAGCGCCACGGTGGGTGGGAGCAATCATTGAGTCACGGCATAGCGTAGGCTCACAAGGAGCTCAGCCCCGGAGGTCGTCTGGTTGAAGAATCGCTCGGGGCCAGGCCAGCTCCATCTGAAATGTGATAATTCCTCTTACAGGAAATTGGACGAGTGCTCTTCTGGTAACCAGCTGAAATCTGTTCCGCTGCACGTGACCTGAGTGCTATCTCGTTGAGGTTTGTTTGCTTATTTGAAAAAAATTTTCTCCTTCCATTTTGTCAACAAATAAGAAATATTTCCTGGTTCAAAATGTGGAGGTAGGTGAGGGGAGAGGAGCACAGGGAGGAGGAGGAAGCCAGGAGCACGGAGAGCAGGAAATATTCTCCCTGTCGGTGGAGACGCGAGACAGAAGGTGGGGAGGCCACCACCATCCAAGTTATTAACAGGGCTGAGGATGTGGTACTTTACTTGCAGTAACCGATGAAACCAGCTAATAAAGGAAAATCATAGTTTTTAAGGCAGATGAAAGGTAGTCAAGGAAACACAGTATTGTCCCTTCTCTGCTGTCTAGCCTCAGGAAAAACAAGTCCTCTGATACCGATGCTGTCAGGATAAAATTGTGTTTTAAAAATGTCTATACCTGTGCTGCTAGATGATCAAAATGCTGAGAACCGTTCCCCTTTGTCTGGGAATTTCCATTGCTGTGCCACCATTAACCAGTGCATACCTGTCCACGGCCGAGGAGAAACTCCCAGGGACAGCCTTGTCTGAGCGGATTGCGTGCTTGAGGACCATGGGTTTCATTGACGAGGTTCTTCATGGCTGGTGGAGGTATCTAGGCAGAGGCGCTTTGTTAGTCTTGTCCTTGCGCTCGACTTTGGGTGTTAGGGAAAGTGCCCTTTGGGTGGGATGGACCAAAAACCGCCTCTGGATTCGCTCTGAGAAGGAGAGGAAGGCAGCGGCGCAGTGTGGGAACTGACACCGGGTCATGGCGTATGAGAAATATTTACGTGTCCAGGTCTGATAAAGCTTCATTGTGGAGCCGCCAGTTTCCTTCCAAGGGCTGCAAAGACAGCTCCGTGGCGGCTCTGCAGGAAACGAGGACGGGCTGGAGACTCGCCCCAAAAATGCATGAACTATTTTACAGATGACCTGTGGAGAGTCTGGAGGGAAGCAAGGGCAGGGCAGCCTGCTGCACGCAGGCTTGGCTGGCGCTACGGGGCGTTTGGCATTCCTAGGGAAGGGTAAATGCAGAGGTGACGGGGCAGGGCTGGGGGTGCAGCGCTTCGCTCCAAAGGCTGAGTTTCCAGTGGCCTTTACCCCCGCTGCGGTGCCGTTCCCGAGCTCTTAGACAGGAACAGAAGGGACCCTGCCACCTCCCCCCTGACGTGGGGCTGTCCTAACCCGCGCCACACCTGGGGTGAGCTGCTGGGCCCTGGCAGCACCGTCTTCCCAAGAGCACGTCCTGCCAGAGCGGTCAGGAGGGCTCTGGGCAGCGGGGGCGCCCCGGATCCACGGGAATCCGGAGGGTTTCAGGAGGTGCAACGTGGTCATCTTCCCACTGACAACAGGCTTAGGTAGGACCAGAGGCTTCAGTGGAGCTTTGCGCGTTCGCATCATGTTTATTAATGATTTTCTGCTGGCTGAAGAGTAGCGTGAATTTCCACCCCGACGATGACGACAGTCATGTGGGAACTTGGAGTAAGATAGCAGTAGTAAGTAATTACAGGTCATAATCACGTAGTCACGCGTTGCTCTCTCGACAGCGCTTTTCATTCCCAGTGATTCCGCGCTGGTCGAGATCGTCCCCGTTAATTTGCTGCAATCGCTGGGGCTGGGGCTCAGCCAGGCGGCAGAATTGATGACTTCACCGTGTCTGCCTCTTGGTCTTACACAGATACTCTGCGCTAGGGAGGACACAGACCATTAGGAAACTGCTTTTAGCTCATCTTTTACTCTTTGGCATCTGCCCTGCTTTCTCCTCACTGACGGGAACTGATAGTCCATCACGTTGCCTCAAAAGAGATCCAGGCAGCAGGACGCAGTGCGTGGCAAGCCCAGCCTGAGCAGCTGCGAGACCTCCGTGAGTTAAACCTTCTGTGCCTCAGTTTTCCCACCCGTGGGGGTGGAACGCTGTGGCACGGTGGAGGGAAGCTGAGATTTGCTGAGCACCAACTAAAATGTGTTCACCCACCAGTGGGATGGAGCTGAGCAGCTGGTGAACCAAGCCCAGCACCTTCCTGGGCCGTGTGGTTCCCTGAACCATCTGGTCCTACCTGCGAACCGAGCCCTGCTCGGGAGGAGCCAATCAGCCTGAAATAGTGACTCTCTCCGAGTGAGTATGTGGGATTGCTGGCCTGTCCCCTGGCATTTCGGGTGAACCGTCTCTCCTGAGGAGCAGAGAGAGGGAGAAGAAAAATTGAAGGATGAAAGAGAGTTGCTGGAGGCAGGTCCCTGGCATCCTTCTGTGGTTAAAATATTTTCTCTATATATCTCATTTTTTTACATCTGTTTAAATTGAAGATATTATCTCCATTCTTTTTTTTTTTTAATTTATTTTAAATACTCACAGCATCAATCAAATCAGGCTTGGTGGTGAGCCGTGTGGCACTGCATGAATGGCACAGAAATGATATTGTCAGTAATTCCAGGGGGCAGGTGGGCAGTTTGCGGGGAGCATTTTCAGTTTAATAGGGATTTTACTGAGGAAGGCTATCCCTACCTACATCTCAACCGCAGGACCACTAGTCCCAGCAGTGGCACAAGTAGACACTGTGTTTTTCCAGGGTTTGTGGAAATGCGAGCCTGACTCGGGGCCTTCGAAGGCAGGTTGACATCAGTTAACGTAGGAGCAAGTTTCCCATCCCACACTTAACTGGGCTGTTGTTGGTGACACCCCACACAGACACCCAGCGTGCATCTGGTTTGGGTCCCGTCCTTTGGCACTGACACCCCAAAGGTAATCAGGTATTGATGGTAACCGTGGACACTGGCAAAAAAAGAGAAACCCATTTTTTTTTTCTCTGCACTTTTTGCAGAGGAGAATGCTTCAGATGCTGCTGCTTGATTGGGAAAAAACTCAGGTAAACCAGAAGCTGAGAAATCTCGGGACTGATTTCTGACAACGGTTACAAGAGGCTTAGTGGGATGAGCTTTCAGTGTTCCCATAAGATAAAGTGGAATAGAAAATTGATGTGATAAAAGAAGAGATTGGTGAAACGGACATTTTTGATGTGCCACCCTGAAATATAGTGTATTTTGGGAAACTATTCCTTCAGCTGAAGGAATAACATTTAAGCGCAATAAGATTAGGAATTTAAAAGACTTCAAGAGAGCTTCGTTTCTCAGAGAAGCACATTCAGGGACATTCTGACATTTAATTTCTGAGCAAAATGTAAAGTGAGGCTAGAAAATGGGACACAATTAACATTTACTTAAAACTTGGCTCCAGCTTTGCTTCGGTTCAAACAATGCGATCAGAGTTGAGTGAATAATTTGCTCGGTGACTTTGCCTCTTTATTCAGCTTGCAGACGTTTTGTGAACAGCTTGCAGTTTTCTCAGATAAACCCATTCTTTTCTGGGAGGTTATTCATCAGATAAGTTTTATGAGTAATTCTCAGTCTTCCCTTGCTCGGTTCTATATTTAGATTTTCTGCTGCGGTGGCTAATGCTGAGTGGAGGCTTAGGTCACCCATTCCTATTTCTATTCTGTGACTGAGTGCAAATACAGTCGGTTCCGAGCACCAGACTTAACTTCGATGCCCTCTAATTCCTGTTAATGTACTCATCCTCTCCAGCGCTGGTCAGAAAGGAATTTAAAAGGAAAGTGTACAAATGTTAATTGACCTCAGCACCGTTTTGACCTGCTGTGGCAGATACTTGATGTACTCCTTTCTCAGGTCTAATTTTAAAAACACCAAATGCAAAAATCTGAAGCAGCACCTAGGAGAGGTGGTTGGAAGCTGCCTTCTCGCCCAGGACTTTCTTTGCCATTGTCCTCTCTACAGAGCAATCCTAGATGACCAGCCTAGACTGAAAAGCTCATTTTTAGATATCCAAATCTACGTGGAACGAATCCTGTTTGAAGTAAAAAATTACCCCAAAAATCTCAGACAGCATTTTGTTGAAGAAACAGCTTCCTATCAGGACAAAAATAACCAAAACAACAGATGTTAGCAGCCATTTCAACCGCTGGTATCTATTTTTATATACCCATAAATCCATGCAGACCCTTTGCATTATATCTGGGCTCAAATCTACAGTTTTGCTTAGATTTGCTAGAATTCCTCCTCTTCCAGCATGGGTCAGACTGATAGGCACAAATACCCGTCTAGATTCTGATAAACCCCACTTAGACCCTCTGTGCGTCGTTGCCGTGCCGTGGGCTGCTAAAGAACAGTGCTGCCGTATCGCCATGCCGCTACCCCCTGCTGTTTAAAGCCATTTTATGCTATAAACTATTCGCAGATGAACGATGCATCATTTGAAACGGAGACATCACTGCTCAGGAGGTTTCCTGGTGTTATTGAGGTGGAATCCCAGATCCGTTCCCATCGGCAGCCTCTGCACTGGAAATGGGGGGGGGCTGCGCGCGCTTGCTGGGTGACTCCACGGGGGTTCCTCTGAGCACACACTTTCTGTTACCCCATTTAGATGCTGAACATTGAAGTCTTAAGTG
Organism: Bucorvus abyssinicus; assembly: GCA_009769605.1. Classification (NCBI taxonomy): domain Eukaryota; kingdom Metazoa; phylum Chordata; class Aves; order Bucerotiformes; family Bucorvidae; genus Bucorvus; species Bucorvus abyssinicus. The sequence goes on along the minus strand of CM020039.1, from coordinate 1,574,039 downwards.
TTTGATTCAAAATTCAACAAATAACGAGCACTAAGGGTACAGTTCTACATTGCATTAAAAAAGGAAATCTCCTTTGAGCTGTGAAAAACAGTGTTCTGCAATTTTACCTTGAATTCTCCACCCCAGGATAGTTTTCAGAGGAGCCAGGCTGGTGTGGTGCTATGGCACCTGCCTGAGTAAGGAGAAGGTGCTGAGGTCCGCTCCTGCTCCTGCCCCATGGTGCTTTACGGGGAGTGGACATTGCCTGAGGCTTGGAGGTCCGTGAGGCTCTCCTGTGTCACCTGAGGGTTTTCCTTCTGAGCCTTGGCTCCTCACCTCCAAAACAGAGCTACATGCTGACCCTTCCTCAGGAGGGCGTCATGAGGTGGTACACACTGAAGCGGTGAGGCGTTGTGGTACGCGGTGATGTGTGTGAGCAGTGGCGTGTAGACAAGTCTATGTTGGGTTTAATCCAACTAGCTCCAGGGTTGGTAGCTGTCTCTCTGCTGCAACAGCCCGGGCTGCTCTAGTGGGGGTGTAACCATGACTTCCATCACCTAGGGCAGTTTCTTCTGCAGGATGGTTGTGACAGATATCCTTTTGGCAGCTGGTTATGGTACTAAGGTCCAGGTTCCTCCTACCTAAGTTTAGGTACTTCACTGAGGCACCTGAGAGAGATGTCCACCTGCAAAGGGGATTCAGGTATTTGATGGCCTAAAGTTTATGGACTATTTGAAGGTTGTGGAAGGTTTGGGGACTCTCTGCTGATGTCCTTCTCTTCACTGACAGCATGAGGGAGGAGGGCACCTACATTCGTAATTTAGGTGGCTATTTCAGTAGCTTGCAGCATGTATTTTCATCTGGCTTCTGCCAGTGTTTCTACACACCTTCAAGAGTTGAGACTCGTGGCTACCCGTGTGCTCAGGCAGTGTGGTCAGAACTAGCAGTCCTGAGGCGAGTGGCTGCGTTTAAAGGATGTGTAGGAGAATTTGTGGTCAGGACTCATGGCCAGGCCTGCTGTTCAAGAGTGTTTCGAAATCCAGGATGTGCAAGCTCAAGAACCTGATCACCACATCTGACCTCTGAACCACGCTGTTTAACGCAGAAATGTTTGAATCCCAGCAGCGATCTCGCAAATGCTGTCGGTCTCAGCAGGAGAACTGCGCCTTGCTGCTGCTTTCAGGAGCTTCTGCTCAGTTCAGATCCAAATCCAGAGCTTGGTCCATCTTTGTTTTCCAGACTTTTTAGAAGAGAACACCAGACGATGAGACAATACAGTGGCACAGACCGCGATGCCGCCTGTCAGTGGCGGCTCAGAGCAAAGGCCAAAGAGACCAAAGGGGTCTCCTTTGCTGCGTCTCATGAAACAGCAGTCGGGAGAGGTGCTGCTGAAACGAGGAAGCTGGGACGGTTTGGAGGAAGGGGAATTGCAGCCGGCCGTCAGAACCTGGCATGACCACTGCCATACAGCGGTAACCATAGCTCACCCTCGTTGAAAGGGAACGCAGCGAGATGTGTAAAACCGTCTTTATTAGGGACGAACGGAGCGACTGCCAGACCCACCTGGAGCCCCACCAGCCAGCCTGCGGTACAGCTCGTGGTAAAGCTGCGTTCCTGGGGGGTTTGCCGAGAAAATGGAACCGGGAAGGGGAGGCCATGATAAAAGTGGAAAGACCTGCCACGATTCTAAGTTACATTTTAAGTTAATGCGCATAAGAGGGACATGTCCCAAGAAAATGTGGCCAGCAGTAAAAAATGAAGCAATCTGTTGCCCCACTAGATAGGCTGCAGAGCGGACCGTGTGTGAACACACGTAGGCAGCGTGTGACCAGGAGTGTCTGTGGTAGCTGAGGCTGCCCGACAGCCACGCAGGTGTCCCTAGAAGAATGCAGCGTTACCGCTTCAAATCAACAGTTGCTGCTCATACTTACACCAGTTAAGCCATGGTGGTTGCTCTTCACGTGGTCAGCTCAGCACAGGATGTCATGCAGCCGTAGGAGGGAGCATGGCTTTTATTCCAGGCAAATGACCAGCAGGAAGAAAAATTCTGAGAAGACTTTTAGCCAGCAACAGTTCAAGATTTTTGGGCCAGAATGAAGAAATTCTTCCACCTCCAGCCAAAAGAGAGCTGACTGGGTGTTTACCCGTCACCCCTGGGAAAAAAAAAAATGAAGAAATTAAAATTCACGTGTTTACCAGTCTGTGAGTGAGTTTGGAAACATCCTTGTGCCCTGTTCTGGCAAACAAAGTGTGTGGAGAGCTGGGGAACCCCCCAGGCAAGGGGCAGTACCTGCTGATAGAAAGGCAGGTGTAGCAGTACAACGAGGAGCTGCAAACGGGCGTGGCTAGAACAAAAAGGAGTAAGTAGAAAGCACGGGGGTTTGTCAGGAGCACAATTAAATATTTATCTTTTGTGCTCTGTCCTTTGCAGGGCAAACTGAACTTTACAGTTTCCCGAGGATGCCTTTAAAGATTTTTTTTTTTTTTTTTTCCCCCCACTGCTTTTGAGCCCTGTGTATGTGTCTGCTACGGGAGCTCGTTGTTCCAGTGACTGCTCTGCAGAACCTAGTTGTTATGGTAGGCAACCAAGGGTGAGGGAAACAGTGAACAGAGGTGGCAGGTCTGTGGTGTGTGTCAGGGCGCTGGGGTTTTCCACCGCATTTGTTTTTTAATACAGTATTGCCCACCTCAAGCTTTCCTAGCTCTGCTGTTTCACTGCTGGCTCCAAAAATTGTGATGTTGGCTTAAAAAGGAGAGTGAGATCTCCTCTACCAGCGCAATGAGCCGAAGGGCTCCGTGCTGCGTACTTGGTGCCTGAAGGGAAGGCGTCCGCCTCCAATGCGGGTGGAGGGCTGGAGACCAAAACCGGCATTTACATCCACTCCCTACAAAAAGGTGTCCCTTGCAGGGACGGGGGTGGGCAGCCCCTCGCTCCTGGGGGGCCACCGCTCTCTGCTGCAGACAGCAGGTGATGCCCAGGGAGGGTTCCAGGAGACTGCGCTACACGTTAAGGGACCTAGCGGGGATTGCCCTTGGTGGGCGTCGCCAGCTGGTTTTATACGACGTTGTGCATCATGCCCCCGTGCTCTGGCCCTCAAATGCAGTTGTCCCAGGTCCAGCTTCTGTGCCAAATCCTACCAGATACCAGGCGACCATTCAGGCAGCTCTCAGCCCTTCTTTTTGGTTTCCAGAAGTCAGTGCAGCTTTCCTCAGAAGCTGTCCAGGGCCAGGCTTCAGGCAAGGTTCAACCTTTCAGTGTAGGTCAGAACACCACCTTTTTTTTCTCTTGGTTTTTTTTTATCTTTTCTTTTCCTCCCTGGGGAAGTGATTGAACCTGGGTTACGGCAGGTAGTTGAGAACCGATCTCCGCCACCAAATTGAACCCTTTTTCAGTTTTTCTCCTTTGCCATGGGGACTTTTCGGTGCTTACACAAGGGATCAAGAACTTGTCACCTGTTGCTCTGGGTTGCTTTCGCATGTGTGACTTCTCTTGCAATCCATGTGTTCTTCGTAATTCTGGCATAAACTGTATGGCACAGTTCTCCTTTCAAGGTTCAGAAAGTTTTGTGGAGCGCTAGGAAGGGTTTGGGCTCCCTGTGTCACTGTTACTGCACTTAGACCTTGCAGCTGGGAATGGTCATCCCCACTGTGGTGGTCATCAGGGGTCTGGGAAACCTCCTGTGAGTCTGTCTTTGCACAGAAGGGCACGGAGCTGGCTGTCAGGTGGGACCACGCCATCAGGTCCCCCCCAAAGCAAAGGCTGACCAGCAGCTGCTGGTGAGATGTCCCATGTAAACCCAGCCCCCATGGAGGGGCTTCCTCTGCAGTTTGGCAGATGCCAGAGGTCCCACAGGCTCGGGGCCTCGTGGGAGACCACGGCATCGTTCCTCTTTCTGCTGGGCAGCACCAGCCACTTACGGGAAACCCTTTGCCGATTCCATGGGTTGAGGCACTGGTGACTCCTGAGAACAGAATGTCCTCTTAACCACATCTGTGATTATTTGCTGCGCTGAAAGAAAAGCGAGTAAATTCTTTGAAATGCCTGATCCTTTGTCCACTAATAAGTATCCCTTTAGTGCCCCGGATTCTTGGAAAACAGTGCTGCTACATTATGAAACTAGTTGAGTACCTGTTCTTTTCCCAGTTCAGCATCTTTTTCTGGGATTATGTTCTGCTTCTCTAGTAGAGACATTGGCATTTTTTATTTTTTCTCGGTACTAACAGGGGAAAATTGGAAGATCTTTCTTCAGAGAAGTTATGCCAGAGATAGTTTTGTGATCCACGCTGCTTGCTGCTTTATGCCTGACGTGCACTGGGAGTAATTGAGGAAGTGCTCCTGCACCGCTGACAGTAAGTATCGGTGTCTCTTTTCTTCCACGGAATATTATTTCTGTGCTTGTTCCAGAAACTGAACTGACTCTTGTTTCTTTGAAAGGAATGATCTTAAAATTTAAATTGTTGATATATTTCCACCCCTGTTGTCATCGGAATCGCATTCAAGGGCGGGTTGTGGTGGTTGTTGGCTTTTTTTAACACTTTAGAATTACGGAATCGTTTGGATTCAACCTGCCATAAAAATTGCGTGAACTGTTCTGCAGCGCATTCGATCACCCACCTCTGCTGAGTACAAAGCGTGGAAAGAAACACGTTTCTTCAACCAGACTGCGAGCCTCAGCTTAGCCCTAATGGAGCTGCAAGGACGCGTGGGGACTCTGCGCTGCTGGAGAAGATGGAAAGCCAAGTCTCAAAGAAAGCAGTGGGAGCAAAACTCATCTTCTGGTGTGGAAAACAGCACAAGGGCAGCACGGGTGCCGTACCCAGACCTGCATGTGCTGGAAGGGCCAGAGAACGGTTTCCCTGCTGACGTGGTCTCACCAGCGTCTGTACAAACTACTCGGTGCTCCACGCAGGGCTGGTCCTGCAGAAAACACCGCAAGCTAAAACCATCGGAGTCTGGAGAGCAGAGGGAGAGCAGCTGGTTGGAGTTGAGAGCAGCATCTTCTAAATGTTAAGGGGCATGTCGCAGGAGCTGCTTAACAGACGCAAAAGGTCACCGCTGCCCAAGCTCTCCGTAAAACAAAGGCCAGCTATTTTTAACGGGATTTCAAGTGGGCAGCCTAAAGCCATGAGCTGGCCTGATTGCAGGCGGCCCGGGCTGCGCTGCTCAGAGCTCCGTGCCTCCCGTGAGCCCGCCCTGCGCACCCTGCAAGCTGCAGCCAAAACCTGCTCTGACCTCTGTTCTTGCCGTGACGCCCGCCATTGCAGACGGGGCCCGACCTCGTGAAGTCCTGCAGGCACGGCTCTAAAAATCCACCCCTGTGCTGGAGAGCCTTCCTCCTGGAGGGCAGGATCCGGCCTTTAATCACAGGTTTCCACACGGGCTTGTGCCCGGCTGGCTGCAGCACCAATTACCTACCCAGGAGTTAGGGCTGATTGACACAATTCTGCTTCAGAGCTCATTTTTAATGAATGAAATTAAAAATATGGGAAATAGTTAATTAAATTTAATTCTTTTTGTCATCTCAGTAAGCTAAAATGTGAACTGTGGAGCAGATGAGCAGAATGTTAAGCTAGTTTTCAAAGAGGGGAATGGAGAGGAGGAAATCTCTGCACACGTGATGGGTCCTTCCTGCCAAAGGAGCATCTGGACTCCTTTCCCTCCCCAGTGGTCCCATTTTTATACACATGTATTGCATTATAAGTATATGGGAATCCTCCTGGATTGTTGCAGTTCTTTCTGGAAAAAAAAAAAGGCTTTTTTTGCAGACTGCGTGCTGGGAGCCCAGGAACCCCTTCCCTGATGTGTAGTGGTTGGTGCCTGGTCACTGCGGTGCTGAGTCCATCCCATTCGTCACTAATCCTTTCAAAATACTGTATACGATTTTCTTTCTGTTTTCTAGGACATGTATCAAAGTAGATACATCAAAGTGCTGAACCTTTGGATAGCAAGCCCCTGCAAGAGCTCAGAAGTGAGGTGTCACCTCACCTGGGAAGGTCAGTGGTAAGAACAAGTAATTTGGTTTCCCTGCTAAGCTAAGGGTGGTGCTTGCTCCTTACCCCTGTTTACACAGCTCAGGACCAGCTCCTTGCTTTGTGTCTCCGGAGCACACCCTTCCTCCCACTGTCCAAGTGTGTTTCCTGAGAAAGTACAACCTGTCTCTTCCATCCGCCGCTGCGAGCAGAATAGCTGGGGGGAGCTCTCCTCCTCTTCCCCATGCAGGAAGTGTTTGCCAAAAAGCTCGGTGCTCCCCAAAGCAGGTCAGGCGGTGCTGCCAGCGGGATCATTTCTCTGCTGGGACACACGGCTGTGAAGCGCTGGGAGTCGGTGTGTACACACGTTCTGGTAGATGCTGCGTGGAGGTACCCAGGCAGCTACAAAAGCTGATGGACACCGGGCACAGGAGTCCAAAGCACTCAGCATGGTCCTGCTGTGACCGCAGGTGGTCAGCAGGTTCTCCCCGGCTGCACCAAGAGCCTTCCTGTCCTTGCACCCCAACCGGACAATGCCTTTATTTTATTATATTTTGCTATTTATAGCTGTCTTCGTAGTGAGGTCCTGTCTTGTGCGTCACGTCAGTATTAACAGCACCCCTTAAACACCCCAGCCAGGCGAACACGTTTGCTGCTGTGCTCTCCCCTGCCTCTGTCCTCTTCCTGTGCTGCAAAGGGCAATGCGTCCCCACCCCAGCTAACCTCTGGTGTTCACCACACTGGCAGTTTCTTTCCAATGCTCCGGCTTTTCGTACTACGGCAAGCAGAAACGTCTGCAGCACGGACTGGAAAAAAGTGCTTATTTCTGCCCTGCTGAACTTACTCATCTTGACACGTGAACCTTTGAAATGTCATTTTGCACTAAGCTCCTAAGAATGAAATAGTACCACGTCAATAAGAGTTGGGGGACCTGCAAGACACATGCAGGTGTTTTCCGTGTCGTGGAGCAAGTCTGTCTCCCTTGCAGTGCTCTGGCTTTAGGAGGCGTTTTGAGAGCAGGTGTGTGCTCGCTCGCTAACCTGTTGTTCCAGGAATGGAAGGGTAGGCGGTTCCCTTCTTGCCGTTTCGAGTGAAACTTGCCATGTCACGCAGATTTTTTCATCAAGCTCCCCAGGGGCAGTTCTGTTGAGGCATCGTCTTTTAGGAGGTAGCTGTTGGAAGTCTCTTCTCCCCTATTCCCAGCTTCCAAACCATTTAAAAAAACTGGAAGAATCTTAATCAGCGGTGAAGGAATTAAACACCACTGACCACCCCTCTCACCCCGCTTTTCCCCTCTCCAAAGCCACCCACACATCTTTCTGCTCTACCTCCTACCTCTCCCACATCAGCTCCTGGCTACCCCTGAGTTCGGCACTCAGCAAAAATGGGGTCCTGAGGGTAACACCTGGCTGGAGAAGGGGATTCATAGACTTTCATGCCTGGGTATACGCTGATCCTTGACTTGGGGCTGGACAAAGGTGCTGCGTTACTGCTGTAAGAGGGTTATGTGCTTCCTCTGGAGCTCTCTGCAGCTGCGTGGCCACTGACTCCTGGAAGAGTCTTACTCAGTGGCATAGAGAGGATGATCCTTCTGTCTGTGGGATAGAGATGATGGATGTGTGCACTGAAATGAAAATCTTATAATGGGGTGAAATCCCTCCAGATTCTCTGTATCTTACTTCCAGCTGAAAGACAAGATCGGTGGATGCTCCCCTGGCTGAGTTTGGTCAGGGTATCAACAACTCTCTTCTAAGCACTGAGATGGTTTTTATTTATTTATTTAAAACCATAAACATGAGATGACAAAACCAAAAAAAACCCCAAACTTGCATGTCATGAAGCAATAACCTTCTGTCCCAGTCTGGCTTCCTGGCACCTCTGCTCACCCCTAGCAGCGGGTAGGTGGAGAGAGGCTGGAGACTCCAATGGACAGGGGAGGGAAATGTGATTCACCAGATAGTTTGCCACCTTGTCATCAGAAAACTGAGTAAGTGGAAGAGCTGGGTTTGGATTAGGAATTCCTCACCCCTCCCTGGGCTCGGCTTTCACTCCTGTTGAAGATGTAGAATTCATTACTATGACAATGATACATGAGGCGAGCGCTGGACAGGCGTTCTGCCTCTCCTCCCAAGTCAATCCTCCTCCCTTCCCTCTTGCTCCTCAGCCGCTTTCTTCGGCCGCATCCTCGTTCCTACGTTTTGGGCAATAGCAGGGCCCAGAAAGGCTTTGCTGTAGTTGGTTGCCATCTGGACCCCTTTCCCCTGTGGTAAATAAGCCCTACTCTGTGTTTGCCCTCCTCACCACTGTTTGATGGCCGTTTCCTGGGACAACAACATGAGAAAAATAATTAGCAGAGCTCACAGCAACAACAAACCATGAAAACCTTTGCCCTCCAATTATCAAGGAGAAGAAATGTGAAATGATAATGCTCTTTAATTCATTAATGTGTTAATTGATTTCACAAGATTTGTTTCCAGCCACCTAAAGCTGTCTCTCTCCTCTGCTTTTTATGACCTGCAAGTACAAAGCACAAGCAGGGAAGACGAGGCTGCTGCTTGGACAATTAAATGAAAATACTGATAGGGCGTAACGTGCCTGAAAGCAGAACTGAAATTCTTTCCTGTTCTGCTGAATTTAGTGCACAGCAAAAAAAACAGACTTTCTGCATTTCCAGTACTCTCTGAAGAAGAAAAGGGTGATCTTTTTGCCTCGTTGACAACAAGCACCTAAGAGGCAATCCAAACAGAGGAACAGGGAGCAGCCCAACTCGGTACGTTTATTTTTTTGATAAAAAACCCCTCATCAATCGGTTGTCATAGATGAATGCTAGTGAGAGAACTGGGACTTGGAAATTAAATGGAGTTGTTGCCACACACAGTGTGGCTCCTCTCAAAACCACTTCCCAGGGCATTTATTTTTCGTATTGATTTCCAGAAGCTCTGGCTAGAACACAGCTCCTCTTTTGGCATGAGTGCGTCTCTCAAGAGTGTTTTCCAGGTGGTTGTTCGAGCACAGACGTATAGCTGAGAAATCAGATCAGCAACGCAGCAAAGGGAATGGCTTCAAAGGTTAACCCATTGTAATGGTTTGGTGTTGCTTTCTCGGCATCTTTGCCTGGTTATCTGAAGCCAAGGGTGCTATTGCTCCTCGGAGAGAGGAACCCTTCTTCCCCTGCTTTCTCTCTAGTAGTCTAACGCACATCTAGAAGATAAGAGTGATGCTGCTAGAGAGAGAGAGAAAGAAAAAGTGCAGGTTGCTCAGTATGAAAGAAAACAATTTTTTTCTCCTGTTTCATTAAAGACCATCTCCGCTTAAAATAAAACAAGGTTGCTGGTGGATGCGACCTCCCTTCCTTCTGAAGAAAACAAGGCTGATGAGCAGGCACAGCACTGACAGGCAATGGGTGTTTGCCTCACTGAAATGAAATCTGAACTGACCTTTCGTGGGTCTTCTCCCCCGCACTTGCCCCCAGGTATGTTTCGCTGGACAGCTGTCAACTGCCTGGTCACCTGGGTCATCTCCACCTACAGCTTTGGTTTTGGAAAGCGGTTTGAGGCTGCCGTGGGGCTGCATTCAGGGCGTTAAGGGTCTTTCTAGCAGAGCACAATGGAAATAGCAGCCGTGAACCCAAGTTGTTTCTTCCCATCACTTTTGAACACGTGTTGCTCTGCACCATGTCAGAGAACAACCTGCGCTGATGAAGATGGAAGGACTCCGGAGTACTGACCCTTGTGATTATCGCTACTGTGGAGCTTCCAACTATTTGGGGTTTAGGAAGAGTTCAGGCATCTGAAAATGCATGATCTGAACATTTAGCAACGTGAGAATGTGGAGGAGAGAGTATTAAAAATTTGCTTTTCATTAAAACAGGCTAATTAAATCATGTAGCCAGCACTGCGAGTACCGAGAGCATCCAGCCACGTACTATTTTGAGGCTTCACTTGTTTCTCTGCCAAGTTCTAGTCTCCAGGCCAGCTTTATTTTTGAGTGGGAACTAAGGACTTTTAGACAATGTCAGGCATCATCCACTGGATCTGCTAATTTGTGGCTGGGTTGTGCAACTCTTACCCAGCCAGTGTGACTAATTTTAGCTGTGCCTCGCAGGGCGAGCGGGGCGGCTTTGCTTAACCACAGGCTAGAGGAACAGCCCCGAGCACAAGGATTAATTGCGTAAGAATTTAGTACCATCATGACTAAGGCTCATATGATGGAGCCCTTTCTTTTAATTCTGTGTTGATAATGTGAACTTCGCGGTAGTCAAGGGTTTCCTGAGAATATTATTTATGATACACTCAGTTCCTAAAAACCCTTTTATTTCTCACTAGCAGGATTTGGCCCCTTCTGTGGTTTCCGTGTACAGTCTGGGGAAAGGAGCTTTCCCCTGTCTTGTTCTGGGTTCATCTCTTTGCCATTATCCTTCTCACGTCTTTGTTGGTTGCAGACTTTGTTTTCCCTTAAGAAACTTATTTTTAGCCCAATAAAGTACACTTGAGATACCAGCCTTCCCAGGCAGCCATGCTGCTGCCTAAGCAACCATTTTCTTTCTGGAGCATTTCGTGTAGGGTTTTTTTTCCCCCAGTAAGTAGTAAAGCTGCCCTGAAATACATGTGGTGCTTGGACTGGAGTTTTATTTCCCAAGAAATAAGAAATAAGAAATCCTGCAAGTCAACAGTAGAACTCTGACTGCCTCTAGGGAGGTGAGGATGAAGAGGGAGTAGCCGGTGTATAATGTCGATAAAACTGGGAATAAGTGGAGACATCACACCCAGAAGGAACGAAGCTCGACCCAGCGTCTCACTCAGCAGCCTGCAGAAGCCCAACGCGCCCTTCTCCCACTTTTCAGCCCTGAGTGAAGGGTGGGCTGCCCGGAGGCGAGGGGGGATCCCGCCCTCTCTTATCCGCAGGGTGGCTTCCAGGGCTTGCAGAGGTTTGTGCCTGGGAGGGATTTGGCTAGCAAGACTGAAGAGAGCCCAGCGAAAGGAAAGAGGGAAATCTGCGACGAGATCTGAGAGGAGACTGAGCTGATTCCTGCAGAAGAGTCAAAAATTGAAAGCAGAGTTTATAAGGTGGGCCAAAGTGCCGAGATTGGATCCCAATGTTTGCCGGATGAATTCAGAGAGTTCCTCGTAGACTTCAGGGTACTTTGAAGGAGCCTCTTCCCATGCTGCTGCCAAACTGGTTCAGTTCATCTTCAGTCGGGCTTTGTCTGGGGACAAGAAACCTCCAGCCCCTTTCCCGAGGGCAGTGTGAGCCCCCCCAGTTACGGCCAGCAAAGTGTCCTGTTTAATACACGGTATTTCTCTCCCCTCATAGGGCTGTGAAGCCCTGGGCCAGGGCAGTGGTGGAGTCCCCATCCCTGGAGGGGTTTCCCAGCCGTGTGGAGGTGATGCTGAGGGACAGGGGTCAGTGGGGACCTGGCGGTGCTGGGGGACACTGGGACTGGAGGAGATTAAAGGGCTTTTCGAACCTAAATGATTCTATGATTGGTGTCTGGCTGGTTCTCAGCAGCACATATGAGGAGGTTGGCTCTGTCTCATCCTTCCGTGAAAGCAGTTCTCCTCAGGGAGGTCCCACTCACTATCTAGTTGGAGGGCCATTTTTTCCCCCCTCACTGCTGTCATTTTGTGGTCACTGACTGCTCGGTGCTGTTCGCTCACAGCACCAGGGCTCAGGTTTTCTTCCTATCATCAGGAGCTTTCAAATGTCTTTCACAAAGTGCCACGTGCATCAGCAGCTGGGTACCACCGGGTACCACCTCGCCCATCGCTCCTGGAATCGGTGCCTTTTCCCACCATCGGCAATAGCACTTTTAACCCCTGTTCCTGGCTGGCTGCTGATCTGCCGTGCTCCTAACACATCTGCGCCCGCCTGGGTTTGCTCAGTGGAAACTTGGCCACAGCGAGAGGCAGAGGGAGAGAAAACGCTCGGCAGGAAAAGCAGGAGGGGTGCCATAGCAAGAGGTGGTTTGTAAGGAGGAGCTTTGCAGATGGTTATGGAAACCTGCCCCAGGTCTGGACGTGCACACACAGACAAATGCTCGAGAACTGGATGCGGGAAGGCACCCGGGTCCAACTGGAAATGGAGAATGACAATGATTAATGCAGGCTCCGAGATGAGAGCTAGCGGGGAGTGGGCTGGAAAGGAGCTTGCAAGTGAAAGCCAAGAGGTCTGCAAAGCAAAGGGCCTCTGATCTCACGGCCTTCTCCAGCAGGAGAAGGTGAGGTGAGGAGGCTGGTGCGGGGCTGGCGCTGCCCGGCCAGGGTGATGCGGTGCTCTTTGTGCCTGCACTGGCTGCTGGCACGAACATGAAAAAAATGGAAGGCACAAAGAGAACTTAGTAAATGTGGTGAGAAATTATTAAAACCAATGAAAGCTGAGAAAGGGCTGCTCTGCTCCTGCCTTGGCCATTGCTCCCAGGACATTCCAGGGGTGTCATATCTAGCTGAGGTCCAGGTTTCATCAGACTGGTTTTGAATTTCAAAGAGCTCTGATGATGCCTTTGCTGCCCTCTCAATTGCCTTTGGATCAAATCATGGGACTCAACCAACCAAAGGTAGGGGTGGCCTTAACCCAGGCTTCAGGTGCAACCTTGTACTTGTACTCTGGGTAACCCGAGGAGAGGTCTGAGGTCGTACGAGGTGGAATGACAAGTTGCAGTGTCAGGACACCCCTCACTTCTTGGTGCGCTGATTTTGCTCATTACGAAAATGAATGGCTGTGTGCACGCAGTGTCCAAGCGCGGTGCTTCCCCAATTTGTGCCGGGCTTCTAGGCACCATTACACGAATAACAAGAAATAATGTCACTGGAAGAAATGCCGCTGTCTAAACGACTCGCTCGTGGCTTTGTTTCAGCCTTAACAACATCGCCGCACTAATGGGCAATCGCTAACGTGACAGCACCAGCCTTGTCACAAACAAATGCCCACACGGCGCTTTATTTCTGTAATGTCATCGGGCTGCCAGATAATGAGAAAGAGGAATTTTTGCCCGTAAATTGCAGCACATGTTAGAAATCTCAAGTAGAAAGCAGAGGAGAGTGTGAATCACCTCACTGATTAAGGACTTAAACGCCAGCGCTGGTCAGAGCGGGGAGAACAGGGAGATGACAGAAGTCTGCGTTTTCTGAACAAGCTGTACTAGCGAGACGTGGCTGGGAAGCGAGAAGGCAATAAATACAGCGGGAAATAAAAAAAGCAGAGAGGAGAGGAAAGAAAGGAATGAGAGGAAGGAAAACAGGAGAGAGAGTGGGAGGAAAATAAAGGAAGAAAGAAGAAGAAAATAAGAAGGGAATAAGTACATGGATCTGTAAGTCTAAAGGTACCCAGACGGATGGGAGCAGGACCTGCTCCGAGCCACCGCCCAGGCCAGCCCTGGCCGAAGGTGCTGCAGAAGCACTGGGGCTGGGGCTGGCAGTGGCTGCAGCCGGGGTTCGGTTCGGTTCGGCTGGCCCTGCCGCAGGGTGGCCAGCCCAGCCCTCCCTTAGAGCCTGCTGGGACTGTTTAGACACTGCTCAGGGTGACCGACAAGAGGGGAGCAGGAGGGTGGGCTATAGAGCAAGGACGTAAACCAGGAAAGCCGGTGGAGAACATGGCATCTCATGAGGCTGCAGGGCCAGGAGGCGGTGAGCTGGCTGGCCAAGGGACGGGCTGGCCGCAGGGCCACCAAGGATGGGCTGGGCACACCCAGTGCCCCAGGCATGGGATGCTCTTTGGGGCCAGCTCATGTCACTCTCTCCAGGACCATCTCTCTAGAAGCACTTACTGGTGGTGGTGCAAGCGTCCAGCAGGGCAGTTTGGGGTGGCCCCTAGCGGCACCCAGCCCGGCGGCAAGAGGCAGCTGTTAATGAGGCATGAAGAGGTGCTGCGCAGGTTCTCCTGGCCTCTGCGACTGCTGCCGCAGCCACTGTGATCGCTGCTCCCCTTTGATCAGTACCAGCTTTGTTCACTTGGTGAGCCCGCAGCCTTTCTCTTCCTTTCAAATACTGCTGCCATGTCTCACACGGGCTTGCTTGAAGTGACGTCCCCTAACACACCACCCTCTCCCCACCCACCTCAGTCCTCCAGACTCATCAGTCGCTACCTTCAGCACTGAACTCCAGTCTCGGGAGCCAGATAATAGCAACCCTTCTTCAAGAGCAGCTTCAAGTTGAAGTCAAGAGGAACAATTTAGAAAAAAGTATTAAAAAAAAAAAAAATCAATATATTTTCCTTAGAGAAGCATTACTCTGTCATTAACAGTGCCTTCGTTTGCCGAGTCCTTTTACAGTCCACTTGGCCTGGATCTGCCTGCTGTTTGCCCTGAGCGCTCTGCTGGACGGGCCACGGCCGGGGACTGCGATCGGCTTTGCTAGCTGGTTTTTTTTATGCTTAGTTTCACTTGAAAGGGCTCTGCCGCAATGTTTGGAGAGAAACACCGCAGAGACAGGGTTATTTATTGAAACCATCTGTTCCCACTGGCGCGGAGGTAGCCCAGCGCAGTGTTTCTGCTGGTCTCCACAGTCTCTGCGTACCTGGCGGTGACCAGTCGCGGTAGCAGAGCCAAGTGAGCACATCCCGCTGTCACGAACGGTTCCTGCGCGGTTGGGGCAGGTATCGATAATGCCCGGCACTGAAGGTGATGCCCTTGTCCTGCTGCCCTCTCTGCATTTCTCATCCTGCAGCCTGGGAATTATAACTGGCAGGTGGAATTCAGACCGGCATTTCTGCAGCGGTTGGTAGCAGCCTGTTCTCTTCCTGCCACCCCTTTCTGTTTGGAGCAGGACAAGCACAAGGGCCTCTAACCCTCTGCATGGCTGTGTAGTACTAACATGCCTCCTGAGGAAAAGCCAGAGGAATTGCAGAGTTAGGGCAACACCCACCTCCACATCGCTCTCCCCCGGGGTTGTTACCTCGGGTTTTTTGGGGGCTGGTGTTCCCTAATGTAAAACATCCCCATTAACTCCTGACCCCTCTTCTCTTCTAGTCTCTAACTCGGAACGGGTCTGTCTGGGGAGCATGAAGGAACATGGTAACAGTGAACATGGGCTTTGGTGGGGGTATGTGCTCTGATTTCTTTTTCACCACCCCCCCAGGAGACAACGCGCGTCCCTGCTCCTCCAGTTCCGCGGTCCGGTTTCCCACACGTTGGTCAATCAGCGGGGTCAGCACGCCCAAGGTGCAGTATGTGGATGGGAGAACCCAACCGCCTGTTTCCCTTCACCGGGTAAGTGTCGTTACCACCCGCTCCAGCACAAACCCACAGCGTATCCGCACACAACAAACACCTTGCTGCTCCCTGTCCAGAGATGTCATCGCCGGAGCCCCTGGGTGGCACTGAATTATGTGCGAGGCTGAAACCACTCATCTGTAATCAGGCAGCAAAATGAAACTTGTTTAATGGTACATCCAGACAGTAAAACTAAGGCCAAAGGAACTGCACTAGCAACACCGATAACAGCGTGGCACATCCTTGAGCAATGTGGCCGGGTGCTCGCCTGCCCGGCCGGCCACACGCCGTTAGTCAGCCCCTCGCTGCCGCATACCAACACTTCTTGCTTTTCTCCGCTGTTTCCTTCTGCCCCCGGCGATCCTGCCCACGCCTGAGGAGCAGGCTGTGGGTGCCACAGCCGGAGCCCCGGCTGGGGCGGGTGCTGCCGGTGGGATACGTACCTTGCAGGTCAAAACCCCGTTAGCATCACCTTTACTGCAGTCCCTGGCAAACAGCGGACGCCTTCAGGCGGCGATTCGGCAGGACCAAAGGCGGTGGCTTTGCGGGGAGCCTGCACACTCGCAGTTCTTAGAGACGGGGCGCGAATGGCCCTGGGAGCAGAACCAGACACCACGTCACCCGTCTCGGCTCTCGCCACAGCTACGAGTATTTATTGTATTTGTTCCTATTTTCTTTTCCTGGTCCAAAGACTCTGGATTTCCTTTGTATAGCGTGAAACCACCGCAGCAGCAGGGCTGGCCAGGGACTCCTCTCTTGCTGCCCTGTATCTGTGGGGGAGTGAAACTTTGAGGAACTCAGTGCGTTGATCACATATTCCCTCAAAAACCAGCCTGTGGGATAAGGGCTCTGTTAAGGCAGGTGGCATCGTGGTCACAGCTCCCCTGGACAGGAGGAGGGAACAACCCTCCCTGGACCTGACCCTCCTCGCGTGGACGCAAGCGAAAGCCATCACCAGCCTATAGCAAACCTGCTGTAGAAGTCGCTGTCTTGGGCAGGAACAGGACCTTCTCTGAAGTGGCTGAGCCGAACTATTTCCCAGCATTTCCAGTCTGGCCCAGTCCGGTCACTAAACCCTTGGATCACCGACAGCCTTCACTTACAGCTGTAATAAGTGGAGGGTCACTGAGGTGGTTGCAGTTTATACCAGTTCAGGAAACAGTCAGGAATGGGATTCGTTTGGTGGTTTGTGGTGGGTTTTTTTTTAACTTAGTTACACTATTCTAGGGAGAAATCCCACTGAGTCAGAGGAGACTCTGGCTGGTGGTTGTACAGGAACCCTGTTACGTGTTTGCCATCACCACCCAGTGCAAACGGTGCTGTGGGCAAGGGCCACCTACGGTCCGATTGCCCAGGAACCTGCTCTGAACACGCACCCTCCTCTGCGCAGTTGCTTCAGCGGCTTTTGTAACAGCCAGCTAAAAAGAGAAGCAAATAGACCAATAGATGCTCTGAATGCTTCTCCAGATGGAAAACTGAGAAGAAAACTTCTCTTCTGAAGTGACCTTCCAGGAACATACTGCTGAGGCTCCTGGAGCCTGAAGTCTTCAAGGTTATTTATAAGCCACTCTAGTAGCAGGGTTTATTCTGAAAAAGCTGGATGCCAGCAAAAATGGGTCTGCTCCCCTCCAGCTGTGCACTGGGTGTAAAAGCCAGAAGGGCTCTACCTGGGTGTGTAGCAACAGGTCCAGAAAAGGCGTGTTCAGCCTCCTCTCCTCTCACAGCGCGGCCACCAGCCCTTGTCCCCAGCGGGAGCCGCAGAGGCCGGCGCTGACACACGCTGCCCCAGACCAGAGCACTTTTCAAGCACTGATGTTTCTTTATGAGGTGAGTGTTTCTGCAAGGGTTTAACTTTTTTATCTATCCTCCTAAAGGAAAAATTAAAACCTTCCCCCGTGTTCCCATCGTGGAGATTTTTTGTTGCTGCTGTAACTGGTGCCGAAAGAGGAAAGTGCTGCGTGTCCCTCAGACCACGCGTGTGTCCCCAGCCTGGCTTTGGCTGCTGTGTCGACAGGAGGTTTGGGAACGGGCCCTGCGGGGGTGGGCTTGGAACGGGGAAGCATTTTTGGAGCCGTTGCTGCTGCCGCCCGGCCTGTGGAAAGGGCTGAACCCAGCGACCTGTCAAACCTGCGAGAGGTAACGAGTTACTGTGGCTCTGAAATGGGAAGGGGCACGTCTTCACCAGGAGGCGTTTTGCCTGGGGCGAGCTGGAAAGAAAAGGCTGTGAACATTAAAAGCATTTAAGCAATAGCATGTATGTCCTTGCCATGGCAAGGGAAAGAGCTTGAGCCACGCAACCCTGTTTGTTTACGATCTGTACCTGCATTTGGGGAGAGTGCAGCTGCGGTTAAGCAGCTAGTGTCCTTCCGTGGCAGCAAAGGGCTGAGAACCCCTCGGTGGGGTTAGAAATGCTCCCCAAACTGCCAGTTACCCCCGCAATCCTGCATCCCCCGCAACACACAGTTCCAGTTTGTGCTGTCTAAACCCAGCACAGATGGTGCATTACGTGCGCTGGGGATGCTGACCCGCTGCTGCACTTAGAGCAAAAGGCATTGCTGCTTCTTAGCTACGGAATAACAAGAAAATTTATTGTTCGGGTGGATTGGGATCTGTACTCCCAGCACCATCAGTCAGATTGAAAGGCTAGTTCTTAAAAAGCAAGAGCTCAGCGGTACCACCATGGCTATATACACACGAGCAAACAGCGATGGTTTGACGTACAGCGCCGCTCATACACCAGTCCTGTCATGGCACAAACAGATCAGCCTAAAAGCTTTACTCATTCCACTACAGATCCTGAGCGGAGCCAGGGCCTGGCTCTGCCCCTGGAGGCCACCAGCTCTGCGCGCCCGCAGCCCCCCAGCCCGGTGACCGCGCAGGATGGGAGGATGAGGGAGCGCGACAGACCATCCCAACCGGCAGCACCACCGTAACGGTCATTTTGAGGCACTGCCCTGCTGCTCGTCACTCCTGCTGAGGACAGAACGCGGTACCTTGATGTGTACATAATAAAAGCTTTCGGTGGGGGGCTGGGGCACCTGTCCCAGGGAATTTCGGACTGAAGGTCTCAGGGTTCGGCTGGGCACGTCGGTCCCTGCTGCCACCTCAGAGGTCGCTTTTGTCTGTTTGTTAGTCAGAACTACAGCCCACCAAACCCAGCACCCTGCAAGAGAAACGCACTTCAGACTGGGTTTCTTTGGTTTTGGTTTTGGTTTTATGCAACCAAAGCTCACAGTAGCTGGCTGAATGCTGGAGAAAGCTAAACCCGGTGACTGTGCTCACTAAATGCACTAGAGCAGTCGATGATCAGCTGCAGGCTGTTCCCCACCCCAGCATGCTGGGTGCTGAGCACCACCAGGAAAGCGAGTGGGGCTGGGAGCATGGGGCAGGGGCATGGAGGGCGTCCAGTGCTTCTGCGTAAGCCTCAGGGGGGCTCCTGCTCCCTGCCCACACTCTGGGTGAGTGGGTTTCTTCCCCGTTCCCTCTTTTTTTTGGTATGTCACACATCTTGGGCAATGCATAAGGCTCGTGCTCCCCTGACCAAGCGCCGCCTCCTTCCCCACAGCTCACACAGAGAGTGCAGGATTCTGGCAAAGAACGTCTTTGGCCTGCAGAGATGGAGGTGTGGGTAGGAGAGGTGTCCTTCAAGGGGAGCCTTTACACAGAACTGCGATTTGGGGCTGCTCCCCCCAGCAGCTTACTGGCAACGGCGCTGTGCTGGTCCCCCAGTGACTTCGGTTAAGCGCTACAAGAGAAAGAGCATCATGTGGGCAGCTGAACCCCAGCCCGGCACCAGTGGCCGCTCCAGTGCAAGCAAACGTGAGCGAGAGGAGAAAGCGTGGCCTGGGTGTTGCTGAAGCAGAAGGCAGATGGGAAGCAGCAATGGTCGAGGATGGGGTGACCCTGCTCCTGAACCTGCCCAGACTCCAGCCCCCCCAAGCCTTCGTGCTCGCCTCAAGCACTGCCGGGTGGTGCTGTGGTGTGCCAACCGTGTCCCCTTGGTTCTAACTGCATTTTGGGGTTATCTAGCAACACGTGGCTCAACTGTCTTACCTGCGTGATGCCAGGGGGCTTCTGGGGAGCGCGCTTTGCCTTTCCGGGGCAAAGCACCCGGTTCCTGCTCCCCTGCTCCCACCACGCCCAGGGAGGAGCAGGGCAGAACCTGCCCATCTCCTGGGGCTCTCCTCTGCGGTGGAGCAGCGCGGGGCCAGGCCCCCTGCCCTCAACAGCTCACCCCCCGCTCCACTTCCCCGTGCTCTGAAACGCTGCTGATGTGGCTCACCGCGGGTTTGTGCCAGAGAATTGGGCTGGCTTTGAGTCTGGGGGGGGCGCTGAGCAAAGGTCAGTCACCGAAAGCATCTTAAACCCGGGTTTGGCAGAGCCAGGCTCCACGTGGAGCAACCCTGGCCAGCGGCTGCCAGGCGGGTTCTGGTCAGCGTTGACCCCGGCTACACGTTCATCGCTCCCTCAGGTCAGATGGGGGTCACAAAGCCAAGGGGGGTTGGACTTCCAGACCAAACCTACGCTGGGGTTGCCCACGGATGTCTCAGCGGCCGCTTCGCTGAGCGCCTGGAGCCCCACCCCAGCGGTTCGTGCTCAAGGAGTGAGACCGCCCTGAGGAAAATGAGTTAAAATGCCTTCAGATGCCTTTTCACTTCTTTTTATTTAATTCCATAAATATTTTCATAAGGCTCAGTGTCTTTACAACACTTTTTTAAACACTTCTTTTGTTTGTTTTATACACACAACTTTGACACTTGTTTGACAGGGTCAAACAGTCCAATATAAACAAAATAATAAAACTGGCAAGTGCGGATCAGCTGGGTTACCAAAATCCTTTTTTTTTTCTTTTTTTTTTTTTCTCTTACTGTTAAAACCCCAAAAGCACTAAAATATCAGTATTTGGCTTCAAACTAGAATTTTAAAAACCTCTTTTTTAAATTTTTTTTTTTTTTAAGGTCTCTGCTACAAGTCCCTGTCGCCATAGTGCCTTTAAACTCCTACAGCCTCTTCTTTTCTTCTTAAGGAAAAATAAGCTCGGTGATGCCATGCAGAACTTACAATAGCTACTAAATATACATGTTCCCTGAAATGTAGCTGCGATGAAAAGATGACAGAGCATAAAGAGAACAAAACCAGAAACCCAAAGCACCACAGTGTACTATCAATAACATTGCAAGAGGCGGCCGGCCACCGCCCCGGAACTGAAACGAGTTTCAAATATATTTCTCTATGTATTATTTTCTATTTACAACTGCTAGATGCACCTAGGTTGGTTCTTGTTTGATCTTTTTGGAGAGGGTGGGGAGGCGAAAGTCTTGAGTTTAGGTCCTCTGTTCTAGTGTCTAGGTCAGGGGGGATGCATGTCATTTACCTAGGGAAGAGGGTGTGTGGTTTTTATGTATAGAGAGATTCAGCCAGAGAAATACCGCAAACGTACGTTTGTTACAACTCTCTTGTTTCTGCATATGGAATGGTAGGTGGGTTCCTCCTGTCTGCCATTGAAATGAAAAGTCTGTATCAGATGCTCAGTCAAATTCCCCCCAATCTGACTGCGCCCGCGCTGCTTCCAGCGCCTCCAGCCCCCGCGGCCGCCCGGCCCCGCTCCCCGGGGGAAGCCGCGGCAGGGCGTGGAGGTGGGACCCAGGGCTGGTTCTTCTTTGTGACAATGCTCCATCTCTTGCAGCACCTCGGCAATTTATGGAGGGGAAGAGCTTTCTTGAAGGCCCCTGCCTGAGAGCCAAGCCCCTCTTCCCTCTGGAACAAGCGCCTGCGTCTGCTTTGCCAGCGCCCGGCTTCGGCAAGCCCGAGCAACGCTAGCTTGGGTTGGCCTTCCTTTTAAGAAAGAAGCTGCGAGTCCAACAAGTGGCCTTGTCAGATCAAGCGAGTCTTGATTTATGATGCAAATAATGGTGTGGCGGTGGTGTTTCTTTTTTCCTAGTGCTGAATATTTAGGAAGCATCTTCTCATAAAAATTATGGATGTCTCATTCTCACTCTCTGAGGCACAAAACAGTAAATGAACAGGCTTAACTAATGTGCTTGTTACTTTTTTCCCTAAGCAATTAAAAAGGCAAAGGAATAAGTGAAATTTTCATCATGTTGACAACAGTTTGTAATCTCTCTCTCTTTCGCTCTCTCTCTCTCTGCATCTCTCCAGCCACTCAGAAATAGCCAAACATGTCAGTTAACTCCTGAGAACCCACCTCACGCACGTCTTTCAAACCCATTCTGTTAAAGAAACAAACCCATATTTGCTACATATTCGATATTAAAATCTGACCATAAAAATGCAAAGATACAAAAGAGCATAAAAATAATTTCTGATATAAAACGGGGTCGTTTCCTATTTGGGGTTCCCGGTGTTTCGCTGCTGCCTGGCACAGAGGGGCCACTCGTCCTCTCCCAAACACTAACCTGACTTTGCTGCTCGTGGGTAGTTTCTAGACTACTAAAAAGTGCTGAGATCATTAAATAATAATAATAATAATAAAAAATACAGCCACTGCCTTACAATGCCCTGAAATAAACCAGCCTCCACACTGAAACCACACTCTCTGCTCTTCCCATGCGCTTCTGTGTCTTAGGGGAGACAAAACCCCGCATCTCCACACTGGTTGCCCTGGGCTGCTTCTGTGGTGGATCAGATCGAAAAGAAAATGAGGATATCGGGATCAGTCGCTTCATGCCACATTTTCAAACGAGCTCGAGAAGAGCTCTGCCAAGTTTTTAAGTTCATCTTCTCGATCTGGTTAAAGTCTCATTTGCCCTAGGGAAAAAAAATCATCCTAGTGCACAATGATTTGTTCCACAAGCTTCAACATCAGCTTTTGGGCTTGAAAAACTTCAGGCTGAAATTGTAGGAAGTGTCTTTGAGAACGGAGCTGAGACTCTCCAGAGGGAGAAAAAGAGAGAGAAAGAGACCTGGAGAGTTCAGCTAAGCCCTCCGGAGCCCAGTGACACTGCGGCACCTCTGCTGATGCCCGGCAGATTAACCCCATCGCTGATTTAGGTGAGGTCACACGGCTGAACTTCCCAGGTCACCCTGTATCTGTCCTGAAAGGCAGTTCTCAGCTCCTCTGCTGCTTACGTACGGGTAAACACTTCCAATCCCTCAGGCAATGATCCTTCCGCTACGGGGTCACTGACTGGCCCAAGTGAAGCCAGGGATCTTAGGGCCAGAGAGCAGAGCAGGCAGTGAGGCCGGCAGGTCCTCACTGTGGGACCGCTGCTCCTGCAAATGGCAGTCGGGTTCGTTACCGCGGGACTGTGCGGGCGGGATGGGGCCACGGGATGGGACCTTAGTTCCTGAAGAAGGAAAACTGGCCATTCGCTGGAGCCCAATCGCCAATTTTCCTCTAGCTGGGATGGAGGGCACCAAGGCATCGGTTTTTTAAGCTGTTATCTTTGCATGGGAAACAAAGATAGGAGTGGGCTTTTGAGAGTCGTGTCTCAGCTCAAACAGAAAATAAATCAAAGATAACCCCACGGAAATGAAACGAAATGCAAAAGGAGTAAAAGCCCCTGATCTTCTTTTCTCAGTCTTACTCTGAGTGTGAAGAAATCACACTGAATTGAGAAAAAGAAAGCGCTTAAAAAAATGCAGAAAAACAACTGAGGAAAACCCGTCTGTCACTTCCTAAGCAGCTGAGACCCCCTTCTGCTGGTTTTCACCTGCCCCCAACAAAACGGTTACAGCCAGAGAAATACTGCGCAGCAGAGCGTGGTGCATGGGGAGCACATCCAGACAGGCACGAGTCACACCAGAGGATGCAGGACGGGGACGGGGAAGGGGTCGATGCTCTTCATCGAAAGGGCAACGCCGGGGACAGCCAAGGAAGGGACGGAGAGGGAGGGAGCGGGAGCACAGAGCTCCCGGCACTCCAAAAAACCAAACAACCCCCCCATAAATAAAATCAAATAAAATATACACCAACATAGTCCGTGAGGAGCTTCGATGACGAATCACACAAGCGAGAAAGCGTTCTGGGATGCCGATGACGACTTGGATGAAAATGAAGAAGAAAAGAAAAAAAAACCACCAACAACGACGATGTCCGACCAATGGAATAAAATAAAATAGGTCACATGGTTAGAAATCATTGGTGCTTCCTAGTATCTAAGTAGCAGATTGCTTCCCAAAAACAACAAAAAAAGTTTTTGGTCCTTCTATATATATATACATATATGTATATACAGTATTATTTTTAAAATGCGTGTGTGTGTATATATATATGTATATATACTTAGTTGCAACAGTGCTTCTCCGAAAAAAGGTCCATCTATAAATATAATTTTATTTATTTTTATTTTTAAATTTTAGTTCTTTTAAGTTAAAATTCTCCATCTCTCTAGGTATTATTTTTTGAATGGTGTTAACCTGCTGAAGTTTTGCCAGAATGGTGCCTGGCTGCGTCTGGGTTCGGTGAACTCGAAGACCTGGGACTGGGATATGCCATCTGTCACCATGTATTGTCCCTGATTTAATGGATCCTGGGGTGGTGGGTAGGCTGGAGGAACCGACTTGGAGTAGCTCACACCTGCATCGATGATTGGGGGGAAAAAGAAACAGATCAGTCAAAGTGCAATCGGGTCAATAGTCTTTCTTCGTCATGCTATCGCTTCTTATCGCTTAACAACCAGGGTCCCACCAACAGGGAGACGTGCTAGAGACGGCAGATCTCCGGAGGAACGCAGCCGCTGCCTGCGCTCTCGGCTCAGGGGCTGCCTACGCTGGACCCAAGCTGAAGATCTGGACAAGATCCACTACTTCTGCACTGGCGGAGGCTTGCCTGCCCTCATGGAAAAGTCCTGTGTGACCTAAGGAGGCACAAAGACGGCCAGGCCCATACGCAGCGCCGGTCTGGTCAGACCAAGGCAGAAAACCGCAGCGTTCCACCCGCTCGCAAATTTAACGCTTGCTGCTTCCAAGCTCGTTTCCACCCTCCCTCCCGGACCTGTGCCCCGGTGACCAGCCCCGAGCAGCGTGACCCCAGGGAGCACTCGGCCCCGGTTCCTGCGCCAGAACGGAGCAGAGCTGCTCTGGGGGAAGCGCTTCGCTGCGGGGACCTACTCGGCCTCTACGAAAGGCAGCGCATTGTTTTCTTTAGGGAAGCTCGTAGGACTTTTCCATAGGGTTTGTTTTAAATTTGCCAGCCTGGTTCCAGCCGAAAGCGGCTGCGCCCAACGCGGACAAGGCTGACTCTGCTCAGTCCAGACTGGTACCAGTGGGTGGACTGGCAAGGCTGCCCCTTCGGGTCCCAGGTGCCTCGTTCCCACACAGGTGAGGCTCAGCTCCCGGGCAGGGACCGGCTGCGGGGTGCTGCCCTCACAGCCCTCCCACGGAAAGGGGCAGTTCAGCTGGGACCTGCGCAGCCTGCTGTAAGGGACAGCGTAGAAAGGGCGGCTCCAGGAGGATGGAGTTGGAGCAGGAGGGCGGCAAGTCACCACCAAAGTGCAGACTACAGGGAACAGTAACAGCTCCTTCTGTATTTCCTTCCCCGCAACACCACTGGTGAGGGACAACCCCTCCTTCGGCCACGGGGCAGCGTGATCGGCTGGAAACCACAGCTCCAGAGAAGGGCAGGAAGGAGAGAGGAGCAGGGCTCTGAAGCAGGCTGCTGTAAGCTCTGGCCATCTCTGGATCCCCTCTGCTGCAGGCAGAACTGCTCGTCCTTCTGCGGGGAGGGCAGCCCCGGCCGCGTGACGGGTGGCAGCTTCGCAAGGGCCATCTCGAGGCCATCGCCTCCCCTGGTTTTAACCGCAGGAGTGAGGCGACTCTACCCGAGTAGATCAGTGTCCTCATCTGGAAAGCGGGATGGCATCACCCACCTACCTCACACGAGGGTTGTGAAGCTAAATTAATTAATGTTTGTAAAACACTTTGAGATCCTCGGCTGGGAAGGTGCTAGAGAAGGCAAAATACGGTGATTAGCACCCAGGCACCACAGCAACGTGTGTAAAAGAAATGCGACTCTTTGCATTCAGTCAGCGGCTCCTGCCCACACACAGACACATGCTTTGCGGGGCCAGCGCTGGCCGGCCGGGCACGGGGAGGCTGCACACACAGTCGGGTACTTACAGACAAAGGAAAAAGCCTCACAAAGGGCACTCACGGAGCTCATCAGACAACTCGTACGCGTTGCCGCATTATCATTCAGGACCTCTTTTAGACACAAAGCTCAGGCTTGAGCGTGGCTTGAGGGAAGAGAATTAATTCCCTTCCCCTTGCTATAGAATTTACCAGTCAGGGGTTGTTAAAGTCCTCAAAAGGTTCAGGCCAGATGGAGATATCATCTCGACTGTGTCTAACTGATTTCTCCTGCTTTACGGCAAATACCAGCAAGTCACACAGCTCTCTGTCCACTGTAGGGAGTAACCAACATCTCTCCTTACGGTGGACAAAAACCGCTCCGTGACTCACACTTATCAACCTTTAACAGATTTATCATAGTTAATATTTCAAACCTACTTGAAAAGAACAACCTGGAGATGCTCTGCATTTGTGTCTGCACGCTGCAATAGAGTTCCTCATCAGCTGGTCTCCTGCTCCCTCTTTCCGAAGCTCCTGTCTCCCACGGGAAGCCTGCAGAGCAGAGTGCAGCCCCAGAGCCCTCGCTGTCCTGCGGCCACACCTGGATGGGGTCAGCGCTAGGATTCCTGAGACGACTTCTGTACCATCCTCGTAGGCCCCCACCATCAGTTTGAATTCACCACACTACGCGACTTAAGCCAATGACATCCCAGAAGGGTAGAACATGGGCTTGAGCTCATCGCTGACCTACCTCTTCCATCCCTGCCTCTACCACCGTCCTGCTCGGAGCTGCCTTGTGGAAGGCAGGTCAATGGGTGGGCAGTGCAGCCACTGCGCAGGCTGCTCTGGAGGGCAAACTGCAGCCCTGAACGCATACAAGAGCGTAGACATTCTCCTGGCCACCAGCCTTTGGTGCCTTGGCCACTTTTCCTAGCAGAGACTGGTGAGGAATTCTAGGACCTGTGGGAAGGCCAGGATCTGGTACAAGTCCCTTACATGGCTAGAGCTGGGAAATAAACCTTCTTCTGTCTGGGAAATGGTTTGGACCAGGAGTTCCTGCAAAGGCAAATAGTCCTTGTGCCACCCAGATTACTAACGTTCTACAAGACAAGAGCTGTGCATCTAAAGGTGCTGCTGAGGGACACACCCCAGTCACTTCGAGCCTTGCAAGGCCTTAAACCCGCTCTGCCGAGTAGCTGCTGGCCTTGCGATGGATCTGGCCTGCCGTGCTGAGCTGGGCTGAGCACTTCGTTGTCTCTAATCCCATTTGTGGAGAGTGAACTGATGTATTTTAATTGGGATACAGAAACGCTAAGAAATCTCCTGGATCAGCAAAACATGCACTTGGAAGGCTGAGGAAGTAGCGAAAGGACAGTCTGGCTGAAGTCCACGGACACTGACGGAGTTACACTGTGAAGAGCGTCATCCCTGGTCTGTCTTCTCCAGAGGAGACAAAGGCAGACTCCCCTGGCCAGATCACTAGCAAACCCCAGTCAGGGCTTTCCCAAAACAGCCTTGTTGGTCCCAACTCCTGCCAGATGTCTGTGCTTGCTTGAAACACACCCATGGCCACACTGCCACGTCCCTCAGCAGAGAAGCTCAGACCCATAGTCTCAAGGCTGGCCCTGCTCGAGGATCCGGGCTATCGGCAATAACGTCTAAGCTGGACAAATGGCAAAAGCTCCCGGCCGGTTCTACACGAGGCAGCAGCCGAAGGTTTGTGTATTTACATATTGATCGTTTTCTAAACGGTCAGACCGGGCTCTCAGGGGCATGCATCATGACCGGGTGCTGGTGGGCATGCAATAAAAACCATTTGTGCTCCAGCGAGTCGGGCGGATAATCCCGTGGGAATACATTGCCTTGTGAAACTGTGAATGTGCGCTTGGAACAGCTTGAGGTGCCCGAGAACGGCTTTGGGTTTGGATCCCCCCACCCCACGTTCTTGACAAGGTGGAACACAGGAACTGGGGCGGGGGAGAGAGATTCACCTGATCTGCACATCTTCAGACCCTGCGAAAGAGCAATTCTGGGGAAAATGACAATGTTCTCTATTTTTCTATGGTGTATTTTTTTATTTGTCTCTATTTTGTGTTTTTCTGCGCTGCTCCCTCATCAGAACGCGGGGACCTTGTGCGAAGCTGCCTCTTGGGGGATCTTTTTTTTATATGCAAGAGAAGGAAAGGAGCAACGCTCTTTTCCGATGCAGTTGTGGGCTGTTGGGGAACAGAGCTCAAAGCGCAGAGGGGACGATCGATGGGTCAGTCTTGGTTTAGAGCCCTTCCCAGGTGCAGGGAAGGAGCTGGACCCCCGTGCCCAGCCCTGGAGCTCCTTCTGCTGGCTCAGGCACAGCTCTGCACCGTGGCAGAACCCAAAGGCTGCGGCTGCACAGCCAGAGCGTGTGGCAGAGTGGGGGTTGTGGACATCTGTGCAGAATGGCAGAAAGAAAACTCCAGCGCTTAGAATTTGGCTGGACGAACGCGGTGAAGAGAGATGCTGCGCTGTCAGCTGAAACCGCGGCTTTTTATAGTGCTGGGCAACGTCACTTGGAGCCTTTCGGATTTCTCAGCTCAGAAGAAAACAATTAAAAAGATTTAAAACTGGCTCTTTTCCCCCCTCTAGTTCTTTTTTCCAAAGTGCCTCTTCTATCTGAGGTTAGAGCACGACCTGAGCAGCACTGGAAGCTTTGGGAGCATGCTGTTAGCTCGCAGGCCATGCACAAGGACACGCGCAGACAGACCCGTTCCACCAGAGCGGGACAGCTACACTGACACTGCACCTCTCCAACCAACACCACACCCACACAGGACGCGCTCACGGTTTGCCTAGAGAGAACCACGGAAACTTGCCTTACATGCTCTTTGTTCCATCCCAAGCGGTAAGATTTGAGCTTCTGCTTTGATCAGCAGCTATTTCTCCGGGTTCTTCTCTGCCTAGCTGTCTAGAATCATGCTGTTCATTAGCCAGAGTTGAGTGGGAGACCATAAAACACCATCTCGTGCTTCTCTACTGGCCGAGCGGTAGGAGAGGAAGCAGAGCTGTGCTAAGGAACCTGTCATCTACCTGGGACCTCAATAAAAGCTGAGCCAACTTGCATCCTTCAGGAGCCACGCTCCAAAATCCCATCAATTCCATTGCCTCCTGAGTACCGCAAGCCATGCACAACGCGGGGTAGCTGGGGACGTACCTCAAGAACACTAATTGTTGTGTGTTAATTACTCCTGCAGTAGCGTCAAGTTAAAGACATCAGAAGCAGTAGTGGCTGAGCGAGTTCAGCCCTTTGCCTTTCTTCAGCACATTTCCACAGAGGATCTCAAAGCACTTCACCACTATTCGCTTGGTCGCTGTTACATTTAGCGTTGGCAAATTACGCTGAGGAGAACCTTCAGCTCCCTTTTCTAACCAGTGGCCTCACTTCTCTGGGTTGGAGGGAAAGGGCTAACTGCGGCTTGAGAAATGCAGCAGAGTAAAACAGTCACTGGGTGTCCTGGCTTTTCCACAGCGAATACTGAGGGAACCTGACCTTCCTGAGTCTGTCGAGTCCGTTACTGCAACCTGCTGTCGTTAGACTAGACATTAAGGTGATGATTTCTCACGTGATAAGCAAAAGCTAAGCGAGACAAGATGGAATAAACGATACTAGGGCTTCATCAGTCAAAGCCGGGTGAAAACTAATTTATCCCGTCTTGTATTCATATAGCCTCCCTCTCCTCCAGCGTTCTGCACTCTGATGGCAACGATCACCCCGCTGCCTTCGCTGATAGGAAGAGACCAGTTCATCCATCACTGCCCTGAAACGCAGCCTCTTCCGGGCAGCAACACTGCCCCTTACCTAAAACACCTCACCGAACTGACAGGGCGGGAGAATCTGGGCTGGCAGACTTGTTTCAGATGGAATCTCAACAGGACATCAGTGTCAACATCTCGGCTCTTCCAACGAGGGCCAATGGAAAACCTAAGAGGCCCGTTTCACGTCTCACCAAAAACTCCCCTGGAGAATTTGCACAGAGCAAGTGCCCACTGCTAAGTCACCAGTACCATCCTTTCGGTCTCCCAGCCAATAATTCACTCACAATTTGCTTTAGCTCTCGGATGATGCTGCTGACTCCGGCGGGGTCACCAATGCCGCGAGTGAGAGCCCACCTATCTACCCTGTCATCAGTGAGACCAGTGCTCCTGGACCCGCCGCACGCAGTGCCTGGGCCAGCCGCAGAGGGACACCACGTTTCGGAGGTCTGGGCTAGGGTCTGTGTTTTACAAGCAACGGGATAAGCTCTGTGATTTCTCCGAGTCTGTGGGGAAATACCGCGGAGAACGTGCTCGGCTCCACTCCTTCACCTACACTGCGGGAAGCGCTGTGAAAAAAGGGAAGCGACCCTGATTATCTCCAAATGCAAATGCCTCTCTGTTGAAAAGCGGTTAGTCTGCGCCTTGCTCGGGCTCCTTCAATCCCCCGAGGCTAAGCCTACACGCGTGAACAGGAGGGGGAAACGTGTCAGGGCCACGTCAATCTTGTTAGCAACCAAGAGGCAATAAAATAGGCTTAAACTCTCAGGAGCGCGGCAGGAGGGACCTCCAGCCGCTGTCACCTGGGGAGCCCTGTCCTCGCCGGCTGGATGGGGCCAGCAGGAGCACGGGAACATGCTGTCATCTCGCTCTGCCGCGCAGGCGCGCTGGGCGACGGCTTGGAGGGCAGAAGCGTGAGGAGTCAGAGAAAAGCTGCTGGGTGTTCGGGTCAGGGTTTTTATGACGTAGTTTGCGCTGAGCTCAAGTGATCGGAGAGGAAGACATGAGCAGGACAATCCAGCGATTCAGAGAGTGTTTTACTGCAGGCCAAGGCAGTTCGTGCTGTGTGGTGGTTTAACCCCTGCTGGGCTTTCATAGCTGGGTATTTATGGGCAGATTTAACGACGACCTTCTAAGCTCAGGGCTAGGGGCGATGGGGATTGACTACATGTTTCCTTCCTTCCGCAAGTCCCAGACCACCAGGCTAGAGACTCGTCTGGGCTGAGGGCGCCTGCTTTGGTGAGGCTGTGGCACAGCGCAGAGGAGAATGCGCAGGACAGAGGGAGGGCCACGAGGGAGCTGGCTCGTAGCCTGGGCCTGAAGAGCTCTCCTGGGCGGAAAACACTCCCGCCAGCGCTAAGGTCACTTCTCGAAATGTGAACAGACGTTCCATTTTCCAAAATGGAAACATTAAGTGGCAAATGGTGTTTTAAGAAGGGGGTCTCCGTCCCCGGCACCGGCCCCTCTAACTCCCCTGACAGCCCTGGCTGACGGCTTCTAGGAACAGGAGCAGAAGTCCCACCACAAACCCTACACGGTGTCCTGCGCGGGGACAGGTGGGGTGAAGCTGGGGATCAGCAAAGGCACTGAACGGTTCTGACAGCGCAAACGTTAGTCACTGGCGGGAGATTAAAAGGCCACCACAACGGAGGCGCCTGGTGGACAGAGGCACTGAGGGAGCCCTCTGTCTTCAGACGCTCAGAGGTGGAAAAAGC
Source organism: Bucorvus abyssinicus (assembly GCA_009769605.1). Classification (NCBI taxonomy): domain Eukaryota; kingdom Metazoa; phylum Chordata; class Aves; order Bucerotiformes; family Bucorvidae; genus Bucorvus; species Bucorvus abyssinicus. The sequence goes on along the minus strand of CM020039.1, from coordinate 1,543,352 downwards.
ACCCGGGTTAATCCTGGGTGGACGTAACGATGGGCTGGAGACCCACGAGGGATCCGTTTTCAGGGGAGCTTCAGACTCGTTTCCACCGCTCTAGCCAGGAAGGAGCACAGCTCTGGAAGCACAACTCGGTGCTGTCTGAATGCGGCAGCGTCAGAGCAGACAGCGAAGGTCCTCGGCGGTGCCTGGCCTTATCTGCAGAAAAGCTGCACGCTTGGTTGGCTGGAGCTTAAAAAGGGCTCTGGGGTTTTTTGTTGTTTTTGTAAGTCACGCCAAATACATTTCTCCGTTCCTTTACTATTTCTAGGAGACACCACACTGAATTCTATTCCCAGTTTCCACACTGACATCGAAAGAAGTAAAGGGCGGTAACCAAGAGGCAAAATCTTGAACAATCAACGCAAAAAGAAAAAACCAACCACGAGCGGCCTTTCTCTCTATCTGTTAGCAAGGCGCAGAGCCAACGCTACCCGTTTACTTTATGTCTAATGGACTTAAAGAAGGCCCAAAATTGGTTTAACGCTGTCTTAAGGCTCCTGGTCTAATATCATTACGTTTTGCCCAATCCAATAAGGAGTGTATTGCTGAGATGTGAGCTGGCGCATCATTACGCCGCGCGGGAGGGGAGCCGGGCACTGCTCAACACACAGAGAGCTGTGGTCTCTCTAAATCACCTGGATAAAGTTTCCATTCGTTTCCAAAGCAGAGTTTTAAGGTTTCTTCTCCTATCAGCTGATCTCGGCGTCTCTCCCTCGCCTGCAGCAGCGAGCGGTGGTTTTAACGCCGCCGCCTCCAAAGCACACCAGAGCAATCCTTCTGGGAGGTGTGGTACAACCAGCCACGAAGTAAGCGGCAACTTATACTATTTGAGAAATGTTTTTCTGCTTCACCTCTAACAATACTGATCGCATTTTCCGTTTCACCTCCCTCACAGCTTTTCTCTCTTCTTTAAGTGTTCTGTGACAGGGAAATTACCACGGTTTCCCATTTAAGAGGTGGGGGGAACAATGGGTATAATCTAGCCACAAGGCTGTCATAGGCATCCGCTGACACGGGAGCGGAGCTCTCGACACGGCAGGTCGGGCTGTGGAGCCGTCAAACCCTGCAGTAGCCAGAGACCTGTCCTGCAAAGCCCGTAAATTTAAAGGAGCAAACAGTTCTGTGGAATGCAGCGGAAGAATTCCTGCTCCTAAAGGGCTTCCTGGCTTTCCAGATATAACTGGTGCTCCAAAACCAGCACAAAGCCCCTTCCGGCGCTACTGTCATGCTGCAGGAGCTGCGTGGGGAGGGCAGGGGCAGTGCACGGTGCCCGCCGGCAGCAGCCTCCTGGCTTACGCACAGCTCCCACCCCGCGGGCTGCCCCTCGGCCTCAGCAGCCCAGCCCCGAGTGCCTGCCGAGGTCTTTGGCAAAAAAACCTGCTGGCAATATATGTGAAATGCATATGGCAAGATCAAAAAAAACCCTCTCACTAAAAGCCAACTGTCAGGAATTTCCTCCTTCCTCCCTCTTCAGAGCACAGCCACCAGCTCCCTGCTCTGGCAGCCTCGTGGCTCTCTTCGGGTGGCGGGCACAAAACAAGCCACAGAGTAAGAAAACTAAAGAGTTTGCAGCAAAATGTTCAGTGCCGGTACTTAATTTAATTAATCTGAGAGCGGGCTACGATTGCCACATTGTAGGAGAAAAGAAACGGAGCTCCTAATTTAATGACCCTATTTATTGTTTTTCAGATTTCACGTCTTAAAACCAACCAGGCTTCACTTAACTCAGCGCTTGGGGTCTGACCCAGCTTCTGTCTGACTCAAGGACTTCACCCCGTAAAAAGAACGGCCAGTGTTACAGCATAAGCTCGTTCTTCATAAAAGAAGTGCCGACTGGTGTTTTAGGAGCTAATTGGTTTTATAGTCAGAGAAGTCTGCGATAACAGCCTCTCCTTTTTCAGCTGAGAGAGAAAGAGAGAGAAAGAGAGAAAACAAGAGAGCAACTGCTGTGTCAGAAATCGGTCCGGTTAGGGTAGCGTCAGGATGCAAGTCCAGTGATTGAAGTGGGAATACTGGTAGGCATGCTCAGGCACCTTTGAACTGTGTCTGACTGACTGAACAGTACGATTATTAATTAATTAATGCTTTAATTAATTAATAATACCATTAACCGAACAGCAGATAATAACTTAACCTGGTTTTGTCGTGGCCATCATGCACGTCAGAGTCTCTACTCTTCATAATCCCCGTGGCTGCTTCCGTGCTGGGACAAGCATGCGGGTGGGGAGGGGCCAGTCGGGAAAACCGAGCTCGTGGCAGTGGCCACAACTGCCCGAGCCACCGGGGCTTTGGGTAAGATACGTGTCCCCGGGCCCGTTCTTGGCTGTGTGCGTACTTTGAGCTGAGAAAATCTGGCCAGGAGAACTTCTAGAGAACATCTCAGAAGACAACATGGGAAGTCAGTAGCGAGGAGAAGACTAAGGACAATGGAGAGACACAGCAAACCGAGGAGTTTACAGCTGGCCCGCCGAAGCACTGCTGGGCCAGCAGAGCCAGGAGACAACAAACAGGTGAGGCAGAAAGCAAAGAGCTCCTTCCGCTTCTGCAGAAAACCCCCCAATGCCTGCACAGAGCGGGGCCGGCTCTGCCTGGAGCTGCCTACAGCCAAGAAGCGAGGAGTTCTCTCAAACCCATGCATAGGCCTAGTGGTGCTGTGGTTCTTTGGTAACGAATCCCTAAGTCCACGACTTTGTGAAGCTTTGGAAAACTTGAAAAATGTCCTCTCTGACTTTCCCTTCGCATTCTGTACTTCAGAACCTGTAGCTGCAAGAGTTACTGCGAGAGAGAATTAACGCCGGCTGTTCGGCCGGTTGGGACCGTGGGTGCTGTCTCGCATGGCATTGATTAGTGGGCTGGAGCCTGCCTGGCTGGCGAGATGAATCTGACGTTAGGGACACATCATGTCCTTTATAAGAGGCTTCATTTCTTAGAGCTGATGCTGCTGTCCTGTCCTTAAAGCGCTACCGGTAGCCCCAGGAACCGTGAGCATCCCCGTTCCCGAAGCAGGAAGGGGGAGATCCCTCACCATCACCGGTGTTTCGGCCACTCTTCTTTCTTTGCTAATGGGGGACTTTGGGAATCAGCAGAACCCCTACACATCTCCGCACTCACTCCCATTTCAGCCTGAGATAAACAACTGAGATAAGATTTCTGCCCCCAGGGACAGCTGCTGGACATCAGACTGGAGACACGAGATCAAATTCATCTCTGGTGCAAGTCCACTGGCTTCAACCACGTGAGACCAGAGATTAATTTGGCCCACAGATACATTAAGGAAGGATACAAAGCACAAACGGCATTTTATCAAAAGAGAGAAAGGGGAGGGGGAAATTCAAGGGGGACGCTGGATCCTAACCCAGCAGGACTCAGCCCAGCCCGCTCCACCCTCACATCACCAGGCACAGAGCATGATGCCGGTTACCTTTTTGCTTACTGACTTTCTTTACGGTCATTGCCGCTTGCCGCTTTTGATTCTCAGAAATTTCAAAGCCTGGAAAAGGGAACACGGCAAACACAATTCAGAAGGTTGCTCACAAAGCCGCTTTCTCTTGTGGGGAGCGGGGAAGGTGCTGCACTCTTTGGCAAACAGGGGAGGCCCTGGGTGGCAAAGCCGGTGCGCGGGCAGGTACGTTACTGAAGGGCACATCTTCCGCGAGGGGAGGGCCTGTGTATAACCTCGCGTGGGCAGGGGCTGCACGAAGAGTAAGGTCAGACCCTTATTGTTGATACAGGACCGTAAATACGCCCAGTGCTTTACAGCTGAGCGACACGAAGGCAGCCTGATCTGACTTTGGTTACAGTCAGTTCATGGGCTGGTGCTGAGGGAAGGGAAGGGCACGGCTGGTACGGCCCTGACCTCGCTGCCCGCCTCCCCTGCACGAGACAGGCTGAACCGGAGCAGCAATGATGCAGCCGGGAGACTCTGATGTCTCACCACACCCGTGGAGGTCCAGGCTTGAAGCTATGGGCCAACTTTGTTTATTGAGGGCCAAAAGTAACAGTAACTGGGTTGGAAGGAGACCTATCGATGACTGTGAGAGCAACCAAGGACATCTGAACAAGGCTGGACTGTAATTCTACTACCAAGCAATTCTGGGCTTCTCCAACAGTTGGGGCTAAATTAAGCATTACCAACAACCTCCTTTCAGATTCATTTCATGTTCCTCACCTATCTTTTCATCTTCTTTTACCATCTTCCTTTCTTCTCTGAAAGCTCTAAGCCATCGTAACTTCTCCTCCAGTTTCTTGGCAAAGAATAAGTGCATTTCCTCGGTCTCCTTGTTATGAAGTTTGAAGGCATTCTTCATGCTGACATTGAAGTCATCATCTCTCCCATCTTCTATATCCACCACTTCGTATTTATCCATGTCTATGCGACCTTTGTAATACAGAATGTCTCTTCGTATCAGGTCCTACAGAGAGAAGAGGAGAGGCGGGTTGGTTGTAAGATACTTACAGAGCCTGAACTCAGTGGGGAATTCACGGGAGGACTGAAGAAAAGAAGGAATGGTGAAACCTGGTCAGGTTCTTCAGGCCTCATCTGCTGCGAATACACGTGTTGCTGGCTACACAAACAGGGCAGATCATAGGCATAAAAGAACAAAATACGCTGTGAAATTTTGCTTGCAGGCATGAAGAAGTGCCTTTGAGTAAGTCACGTATTTCCCTCATTTTCCATGGTGGGAAGTTCTGTTCCATAGGATGAGAAACTGGAAAGTACAAGCCACTGGCCTGATGGGACTCCTGCAAACCAGGCTGCGGAGGAGCGTAAATCTTGAGAAATCAGCTCAGGCACGTTGGGCAGTGCAGCCCGGGTAGGGCAGGGCTCCGTTTGCCCAAACACACTCGCAGGGTCAGGGCAGATGGGTCTCTGCCCCTTCTCCTTGGAACACCTTTCCCATTCATACCCAACTCATTGGTGAGAAAATCACCGAATCCCAGTTCCATGAACCTCTAACCTATCTCTGTCCCATCACACGGTGGCTTTAACCTCTTGAACCAGCTTAAATTTTTTCTTTTTCCCTCCCCGATGTTTGTAACTCTTACAACCAGACCCGTTCATCCTCACCTCCTTTCTAAGTCGGTTATTCCTGCCCCTTCTTTTCCAGCTCATTTCCCTACGTCAGGAAGGGGAAAGTAAACGAGTCTTCACGATGAACTTTCAGAACTCGCAGGAGAACAGCCACGGCGCTGGGGCTGTTTGACGTGCTCAGCACAACCTCCGCTCTGTGCCGGCAGCAGCCGAGCTGTGTACCCCGCTGCCAAACCGCGGAGGTCCCGTGGTCGAGCACCTGGCAGACAGCGGGAGGGGGCACTAAAGAAAAGCGTTGTGTCAACTGCTCCATCACAGATGTGAAACTGTGGGTGCTCTAGTAAAAAATAACCATCTCCTGGTTTCCTCCTTACCCTCTTCATCCTTAGCTTGGCTTTGCCTGTCAGATTTTGTGCTGCCTTAACTAGCACTATTCCTGATTTATACTGGTCTAAGAGGAGCATTGGCCCCACATCTCTGTGACTTTATAGGGATAACAAAAATGGATGTAGATAAAAAATTTTCATCAGACAGCAGAGAGTTGATTATATAGTCATGACCACATAAGGTGATTCAAGATACAAGGCACACATGTTTAAAAAGCCAAATTTAGCAATGCACAATCAAGACTCCTTCCTCTACCCACTCTGAAAAGCCAATATTTACATGTATTAAATTAATTTAACCTGAATACTTTTTGATATTTGAGAAAGACCTAAAGATAAATGTTATGTCAAAGGATTCATTTAAGAGGAAGAATAAAATGAATGTGTGACATTTGTTTACTCAAATAGGATTTCGCAGCGAGGTTTTTTAAAAGATAAGCAGTAGGTAATATTTTAAATAAATCATTAATCTTGGAAAGTAAATCATACATCATATTTTTTTTTTTAGCAAACTAGCTCATGGGTCTGCCAGACAGTATTAACTATCACGAGACAGGGCACTGTCCAGAAGCTTGTAGCCTCTAAAAACTGACTCCTTCCTCTGGAATGGTTTGTGGGGGGCAAACATCCGCTAACTAATGTACTTTATCTTCCTCTAGTGTGCAGGCTTTGTCCAAAACACGAGACAAAGATATTTCAGGCTAAATATGCAATAGGAAATCTTTTCTGTTTTGTCCTAACTTGGAAAATTGCTTCCTCCCCTCTGTGCCCAGCGAAGTGCTGAGAAAAGGCTGTGAGCATCCCACCGAACCCGTTCAATTCAATCAATACTCTGCACCGCGTTTAAATTTGAGCCTTGCCTAGTTCTCAGAAATAGTGTTTATCTTCCCCACACTCTCAAAAACACTCGATAATAAATCTCACAGGAAAAAAGATGTAATCCTTAAACGAGCGCTACCAGCACCTCTCCTCTTCCCTCCGCTGAGGAAACCTCTGGACACAGCAGTGAACAGACCGTGCACGTGAGTGAGACGGGTGAAGCGGGATCAAACCTACTTTTCTATGCAATATTCATGATTATGTGGGGACTTGTTCATAAAAGATAGTACAAGAGTAAATAAGCACAATCCCCCTTCTCGCCTGGCTCTGAAAATCCACGGCTCTGTTCATCAGCTTTTTTCTTACACGTACTAAATGCATTCCCCCCCGCCCTTACCTCTCCAATTTTGGGTTAGAAAACGTTACGAGCTATTTTTAATAGCTAATGCCAAGTGAATGTTTTAACAGCTTCGTGCTGTCGTTATGCTTCCAGAGGACAATCCAGCGGGTCAGGACACGTCCGACTGAACTGCTCCAGACGTCTCCCCTCCAAGGCTGCAGCAGAGGCTCCCGTGATCTGCAGGTGTCGCTGAGCATTGGATGGGAAGACAACGGTGTTGCCTAGGAGTTACAGAAGGAGCCAGGAGGAGATAATGGAATCACACAAGTGCTTTGGGAAATAAAATGGCCCTACGGAATATTATCGTTGGGGAGAATGCCCTGGCCGGAGAGAACAAGGTCAGCTATCGAGGCCGCTTGCAGAAAACTCAGGAAGAAGAAACGCTGTGTTTTCCTCCTTGAGTGCTGAGCAAGCACGTGGGCAAATGAGGGAAGGACAAGCGCAAAGCTCCTTTGCTTTCATTATGAGAAACTTCAGTAACGACCCTAGAAGGAACTAATCATCTTTCCTCCCATCGCCCTCCCCGGAGCTCTCAGCCTCCAGCTTGGCAGGAGCTTTCTGGTGGAGAAGCAGCCCCTGGGGTGGGGGAGGCCCCGAGGAGAGAGAGCTGCTGGCATGGAGGAACAGGAAACCCTTCAAAGAGGTACAGAAAAGCTAAAGAGCTCAGAGCAAGCCCACGCCTGACGTCACCCGGGTGCAGGTCACTGCCCTGTGCCAACAGGCCATTTCCCTCCTACTTGCACAAAAGGACCATTCCCCACTTGTTGACCGTGAACTCCAGCAGCGGTACCCCAGGTTTTTAACAAACCCTTTATTTTTCACAGGGGGGTAGAGCCCAGAAACCTCTCGGTGACTAGCATGTGTCTCCACCAGGAAGATGCTTTGCAGCCCCCTGGTTTTGAGGAAGTTCGGTCCATAGAGCAGATTAGTAACAGTAACTGGAGAATGTCATTTTTAATGGGCTGGGCATTTCCCACCACCACCTCTCCTTTCTTCCCCTCTCCTTGCCAGCCTCAGTAAATGGATGTTATTTCCCAACTGACTAAATTTGAACACCCATACTGTGGGGAGCACAGTAATTATTCGATCCGTGGAGATGTTATCACATATGTTCCTACAAGAATAACATACACTAGGTAGCTCCTGCGCAGAGCGTGGGCACCTTCACTTGACTTACACCGTCATCGATGTCAAGAACGTTCAGGAGTTCAGCTGGGCTGCCCGAGAGGCGGACAGCAAACGAGGCCAAACCCCCGTTCTAAGGAGCCTTTTGTGCATGCAGACAAGAGAATAAAAACCCCGGGACCCCGCAGGCACCGACCGCGGTGCTGCTTTGCGTGACTCCTGCCAGCTGCAGACCCTGTAGCAGTGCTGAGATGAACCTTGTGCTGTGCCCCATGTCTGCCGAGCCCAGGACGAGCTCCCCTTCCCGCGAAGCTGTAAGCTGGATCAAACGAGCACGCCCGAGATCAAGGGAAGCAGATGTGTGGCAGAGGATGAAAATGGATTGTTTCGACAGCCTGGTGTAAGCGGTACATGTCAGAAGGACAAAGCCGATAGATACACACAAAACGGAGATTTATCAGCTTCTCTAGCCGCACTGAGAGGAGCTCAGGGAAGGGCAGAGACAGCAGCTGGGACAGGCTGCGGCTACGACTCCTCATTATCCCAGGGATAACGCACGAGAGAATTAGGAAGGACTTGCTAAGCTCTCGAATTTACCTTTGTTTATGTGCTGGCTCTGTTAGTATAGTGCATTACCCTGTCCGCAGTTGAGCCAGGATGACAACTGGCTGCTTTACACCGTCCGCTTCTGAACGTCACAGGAAAGTATTTTTTGTAGTTAAATCAGAAAAGAGCAGGAAAATATAAAACGACCAAAAAAAGACTGAAAACCTGATCGTTGGGGAAAGGCCAAGGAAACGGAGCAGTTTAATCTAGGAAGGACATAAACAAAAAGGAACGGGCTATTGGAATGCCAATACGTGAAAGCTGCTTCTCTCCTAAGGAGGCTGGTGATCAACTGTTCTCCATTTTGACTGTGGCTTGGCTTAATTTACCACAAGGGAGAACAGGATTAGATACTTGGGAAAAAATCTTTCTAGCTGTACGAGTAGTTAAACACTAGAACAGACAAAACCGGCAAGTCTTGGGCCAGCATTCCTCAGAGATTTTCAAAATCGAGGTTAGACAAACACCCATCCGAGATGATCTGAGCATAGTTAATCCTGCGAAGGGAATAGCTAATCCCCCCTGGTCCTTCCCAGCTCTGCGCTGTGGTGATGTCTGAGGGAACGGCGACAGATGGAGGAGAACGCGGGCTGGGAGCAGGCAGGAGCAGTGCGGACTGCAGGGGCGGGACGGGAGAAGCCCCACGGCGCAGCCCGGGACAGCAGAGCACGAGGAGCAGCGACGCAAACCCGCTGCAGCCAGCGTGCGTGGCGTGGCTCTTGCAGAAATTGATGCATCTGGGTCATTCGCACTTATTTGTCTAAATACGATCTTTTCCTACCCTACGGCTTCGATGAGTTCCCTTTCTTTCCCTAGCTGAGGTTAATTATGCTCTTCTGAAGAAAGCGCTGCAGTCTGTTCACGTAATACGTACTAAGGACTCACAAGGAAAAGATGCAGCCGAAAAAAGTGCTGTTTGACGGGAGCACAAACCGAAGTTCGGACGCATTACGTAAAGCCCCCACCGCTCTACTTTGCCGGAGGTTACAGCTGAAGTGCTCGTGCCCGAGGGAGCGGCTGCGCTCGGCGGGACCGACCTGCCTGGGGGAGCCACGCGGGCCGTTTGCTGCTGCTCTCACCCTCACCTCAATATCCCCAGTGCACCGTCCCCTCTCGGAAGGGGGCAGGTGACTTTCTCTCGCTGCCCTTGGAAGAAAAAAATAATCTCCTTTGTGACCACCGTAAGGAAACCAAGGCTGAACTTTTCCTGGAAACCCCAAAGATCTGCAGCTGGGATGTGGCTTCCTCAGTGAGTTATGCACCTACCGCCAAGTGCCTGCAGTGGCTACAGCTCTCCGTAGGAAGGGTTGCCCCTGTAAATCAGACTGTTCGATAACTCTTACTATTAAATTGACTGCTGCTTCTCTGTAGCACTGCTTTCTCCTCCTGCTCTCTAGCTTTAATCAATACGTTTTTCTGCCACGAGTGCCCCAGGCCATAGCTACTCGTGCCGGGCACTGCCTCTGCACGCTGCGGTTGTGGAAGACCCTGGAAAAGGGAAACCCTCCCGGGATGCCGCAGAGGCAATAAAATATTAATCGCAAGGAGAGCAACCTGCTCGTGCAATCGATGGCTAGTGCAAAACGGCATCAGAATTAAAAGCTATTCAATGGCTTAAGCAGCACAGAGAACATAAGGAGGAAATGTCCCCCTCCACCGGAGGGCACAGGTAAGCACTCGAGAGGACGTGTCAGCGTCCAGGTCATTTGCTCCTGTTGGCTCTGTGTGCAGCCTTCTTCATGCACTTCAGAAACTCCTCCTATTTATTTCTTAGTGGGTGGTGGGCAAGGATGGATGGGGAGGTCTTAAGCAAGGGTGATGATTTTAGGCTGGCGCATTGTTTTCAAGTGCTGTGGTTTCCTCTTCGCTGGGTCACGCTCTACTCCTCCTGCATAAAACAAATCATCTGTAAAACACAAGTGGAGAAAGAGCCATTTCCAGCCGTGACTCATTAGATCCCTCTTATGAGCTGACAGCGTAAGAGATGCCAACCACAGAACAATCCATTACACGTTTCTCATTGCAAATGTAGGTTATTGGTGCTCCTGGTTATCAAAATCCTGCATATTCCAACAGCAACGTGGCTTCGGAATGAAGCATGCTGAGTACATGGGTGCAGTCAGGTCTTCCGAGGGCAGCTCCTGAGGCTGGCAGGGACGGGCTGTGGGCCTTGGGGTGAAGCACAATTTCCCCCTCAGTCCTTCCCCGTCTCTATGATGGGATAATAATATTTGCTTATTCTACAGGGCAACTGGGAGCTGTAAACAATCTCTGAAAGACACGTTGAAAGCCTTTGATGGCAGACGTTTAACAGCTCAGAGCCTCTTACGAAGAGCTCAGCGTTACACGTGCTGCGGGATTCAGAGCTGGCAAAGGGAGGCAGAGAGGAGGCTCTGCAGGCAGCAGGGACGGCGTGGCACAGACCCCTCCTGCGAGGCCCGAGTGACATGCAACAGGGGATTGTCACTCTGTCGCCACCGCAGCTTTACAGAACATCATCCCAGTAGAGGTCTTCCGAGAGATCTCCCTCTTGCACCAGGCGTGGGTGGCAGCGCAGTCGCACGAGGGGTTTCTCCCCTCACTCCTCCTTGCCCAAGATCATAGCATCATGGTCACCTAGTCCAACCCCCTGCAGCGGGCATCTTCAGCTAGAGCAGGTTACTCAGAGATCATGGCTGGGAGCGAGGAGTATCCTGGTGCAGCACAGCCCTTGCAAGTGCTCGTGGGGCTGGGAGGCCAGAGTATTACTCTGAGAACACGCAGATAAAGCCAAGCCAGGGCTTGCTTTAAACCACTCGTAATTGAAACGTAACACAGACAAGGCAGCCAGGTAGCAGCGTGCTCAGCATAAAAAGCAGCAATCCCTGCAGACTGCTTTTACCCAGAACACGGCGTATTCTTCAGGTATCAAAGGAGAATGGGGATCCAGGGATGAGGCTGAAGAGAGAGACCCACCTACAGGCAAGCTCTGCCGCCCGGTGTAGCATCTAGGTTGAAACTGTGGATGGATAGTGAAGAGTTGATGCTGAAATTGGAAAAAGACTAAAGCAGGGTCCATAATAACTGCACCCAAACACCAACCCACGGTTTGGAAAAGGCCAAGTAGTCTTTTGCACTAAGGTGTGGGTCTCAGACCCCCACTCTGATGATTGCTCGCTGAGCTGGGCAGTGACTGCAGAGCAGAATGGAAGAAGTAGAGGGAGGGAGCAGTTTTTCAATTTACTCCTGAAATTTGTCCTGATTTTCCTGCCTGCCTGCTCTCTATCGTCACTCTGCCCAGCCTGCCGTGAGCAATGAGAGCGTGGCACGCTGCCACTTTGCCGTGTCTTTGGGTATCTTTAGTCATAAGGGCTTTCAATGTTCTTTGGCTTTTTAAAAAAAGATTCAGAGTCTACATTTTTAAAATCTCATCTACCTTAAAGCGACCCTTTGAAGAGAGCAGCCCAACCTGCCTTTCGTGAATGCGCAGAACTGGGGCCTCGCTTCTGTCCCAGTGAGACCCTAAAACTCAATGAGCCCTTCTGAATGTGTTTGTCCTAAATGTTCTCCATATCAGAAGATAAGTCTAAGTGGAGGATGCCCGTGACTGTGCGCTTTGCTATCACCCTGTTGGACACGCGGGTTGGGCTGAGCCAGCCTTCAGGAGCATGAAACCGCGAGGAGGGACGGGATGGGTCAAATTGTTTGTTCCAAGTTTCCCCGGGGGCTGCCAGGGGAAGAGGGGAGCCGAAATCCCTGCGCTATCAGTTTACGTAACTCTTCCTTGCACAAGGACAGCTGTGCCGGGGAGGTCGGCAGATTCCTGCCAAATTATTCAGCAGTGTCTGTCTCCTGAGTTTGGAGAGAGCGGTTTGATTCATCCCTGCCAGCGCCGTGGAGCTGCAGTGTGGGATCCGAGAGGGGGAGGACTGGAGCTGAAAGCCGTTCGGAGGAAATGCTATTTTTGTTCAACGTATTTAGTGGAACATCAGCAGCATTTTGATGCCTTGTTCCAGCCCCAGCCCAGCCGCGCTGGCTGCACAGCCGCCAGCCGAGGGCGACTGCGTTTCCAGCGGACTAATAACAGGACGAGACGGGAAACCCTTCTGCAGACACGTCACTCGGCTTTTCTGGTCTCTCCAGTTTGCTCCCAGGGGCTTAAAGTCTGCTGCTGAAAGGCCGCAGCAGGAGGAGGGTTAGATTCTCGGCCCCGGAGGTTCCGCCTGTGGGCCAAATTTACACCCACCACAATTAAAGGAGCGATAAACGAGGCACAGAGCGTATTGTACAGCATCCTGCCTATCTGCAACGCTCTGTCAGCTGGCTAAACCTCTTCCTTAGCCAGAAAAGAAAACGCAGACCGTGAAAGACTCTAAATTCAGCCCTTTCTGCATTTTTTACCACTGAATTAGCTTCTAACCACCTAAAGCCTTCTGCTCTTCTCCTCCTGGCACCTCTGGCTGACCCTGATGTCTTTCTCCCCACACCTCCCGTGTCCCAGCAGCCTCTCTGGAGTCTGCTCTTCCCTCTCTGCTCTTGCCCACACCGAGCAGCGAAGAGGCAGCCCCGGCCTCCCCGAGCCAGCACGACGCCGGCAGGTTGTTGGCTCCGGTCAGTGCAGCCCATTAGCACGAGTCCTCCTGCAAACCTGCGCTCGGGGCACGTAATTAGCACATGCACATCCCCGCAGCGGGGTCACCGAGCAAACGCGCATTTGAGGGGTCACCTGCAGACGTTTCCTTTCCATGAATGTGCCAGATCTGAAAGCTGAAGCCCTTTTTCCTCACTGTTTTTAGTAAATATGCTGTCAGTTGCTGGAGTTCATCCTTTGTGTCCAGCTACCTGCTGCCCAAGGAGACTGGTGGGACGATCAAACTTCCTTGCCACACTCTAGGGTCTGGACCCACAGAGACCTCTTGCCTGCAGACAGCACTGACGGATCAGCTGGGCACGAACACGGGGCTACGTTGGGGGGCTGGGGGAGCACTCTTCTTCAAAACTTCATTTCATACTTTGCTTTTGGGGCTGTGACCAAGCCAGGGTGGTTTCTTCGGTTGGCTTCACCCTGTCTCATGAGCTCCAACAGCAGCACCGAGCCTCTGCTGAGCTGCTGTTGGAAAAGGCTGAGACACAGCCTGACCCATTTCCCCACCCTGCTGCAGGCTGGACCCAGGGCTGACCCAAAACGTGGCCGCTCGTCGAGGTCTGTTACTGGGAGGGAAGGACAAGAGGTGGGAGGTGCTGCACAAGTCAAACAGTGTTCCTTGTGGGTCAAAAAGCCACTTCAAGTAGTAAGAATTGTCCTGGTGCTGCCCTGTGTTTGCAAACAAGATCTTCGGCAGGCCCTGGGAGACCCATTTAGCCTGTAATAAAAGCAGGGTCGTCGTTGTGGTGCAAAGATTCCCTTGATGTTTTTAACAGAAGCGATGTGGGAACTAGACCTCCTTACACTGAGGCAGCTTAGAAACGTCTCTTTTATCTCCCCACTTGGACAGCTGAGCTGCGATGGAGTTTGACAGGATTATTTTATTTACTCTGTCTCCTACAGCACAGCTATTTCTGGCTGGCTGACTGGCTACGGCTACTCAGCGGGGCTGGGTTTGCCTCTCCTCCAGCCTGCTTTGCTCCGAGAGCTCAAGGGAAGGCAGCGATGGCAACAAACCACAAGCTGGAGTTTGCGTTGCCTCTTGATTACAAGAGACACATAAGAAGTGCAAATGGAAACGCAATGCGTTTCATGCAGTCACTGATCTTTCTGCGCTGCCAGGAAACACTGAACGCGAAGCCCCATCACAGGCTGATGGGCTGTTGGTGAAAGAAGAGCGTGATTCGGGGCAGAAACTCTGTTAACCCTTCGCGCTGTCCTCTCCAGCCTAATGGCGCAGCGCTCTGGAGCCCACGGGGGAAATCCAACCCACCGCCCAAAACAGAAAGAGAAGGATCCTCATCCATTACATGATAAGCACCTCGAGCATCCCCCAACCTAACGAGCTGTGATCATAATTAATGCTGTGTGTCACAGGCCGGGTTGGTAAGGACTGTGATTTGCACATTTAAAGCATCTCTGTGTCAGACTCCCTCAGCTTTAGGGTGATAAGAAAAGTAGACCCTGTGCCTTTAAGGCAACATCTTTTAATGCTTCCATCATCAAGGATTGACTTCAGTTCTCGGTAATTATGGTTAGCGTACTGGAATATGTGTTCTTCTTCCCCGATTACAGACATATGGTAAGTCAAACCGAGGCCAGCGCTTGCTTCCTACACAGCTTATTCCCTTCTTCCTCTCCAAAAGGCAGTTTTGCAGCGGGGTAACCTGACAGTCTCTTCTGAAGGAAGCACCGCTTTGTCCTCGGGCACACTGCAACATCCCAGCCTCTGGTTCAGGAAACAGGCAGAAAAGTCATTAGGAGCGTTTGACGTTAACCCAATAGCTGAAAGTTACCTGGCTTTGCAAAGAAAATCGACACCATGGGCTCTCCCAGGGGCTCTTTATCAGAAGCTGCAGACAGCCAAACTATCTCGGTGCTCTCCTTTCGACACAGGTTCTGGAGATGTTCTGCAGTGCCTCCCTACAGCCACCAGCAGCGTTCAGCTGAGACAACACTGAAATGGTTGGCATGGCCATCTCATCTGACGGCACTTCTCGCTTCCCAGCACCAGAAAAGAATTCAGTGGTGATGAAGAATTCAGTGCTGCCTCTGATGGCAAAATCTAAGCCAAACAGATTTCTCTGTAAAGCTTGGGAACCATTTTTATTTGTGAAAATTTTCCTGCACAGGTTGCTCTGCAAGATGTTTGCCAGGAATGAAAGCGTCAGCTTCTCCACCTGCTGCTACTGCCCCTATTCATGCAGCCCTCGTGGACCTCAGTGCAGGTTTCCTGCCTGGAAGAAACACTGAAATATTCCCATGCTGGCGGAGGTAACATCTGTCAAGCACATTTGAACGCAGCCCTTTCTAATTACTCATCTGCACAAACGAGGTGTCTGTCTGAACTTCCCTCTGTTCTCCAAGATGTGGTGGCCGTGAAAATGCACTTGGGATTTCTCAGTCTGAGGCAGTAGAACTTACATGGGCAAGCAGCGCCATCGCTCCTTTCCTGACAGATGAAGCATATTAATGACTAGTTCATTATAGTCATATTAATGAAGTGTATAGTGCAACAAAGATCCAGAGGAGCGGGGGATCTTGTTTGAAATATATGCTTGTCTTCTAGAGCCTCTCAGGATGTCTAGCATGCTTTGGTCAAACGACAGAATCTCTGATATATCTAAGTTAGGAATTGGTTCAAGTTCCTTATTTCTGTTCAAAATCCCTTTTGAACAATAAAGAGGTAAAATTCAACCATTATAATTAAAAAATAAATGTATTCTCAAATAGACTGTGCCATGATTAAGGATGTATCGTACCTACTAATTTATTATATCTGAATAAAACCCACACGTGTGGAACATCTGAAGATTCACTGAGACGTGCCACCGCAAGCGCTATCAAAACCTGAATGTTCGGATCAGGCTCATTGACTAAACAAACCTCACGCAAGATACAGGGCAGGTTGTCCATGAATTTTCTCATGGCCTGTGTCTGCAGTGAGAGGGATGCTGTTCAACCTGCTGCCTTGGAAACCTCTAAAGGACTTCATTCTCCCTGTCCTCCAAGCAGAGGAGCTGGCAGCCCTGGACCAGTCTGAACTCCGAGACCTTCTGGAAATTAAAAACTTTCCCTTCTGGACTCAGACAACTCCAGTTCCCCGAGGGTTTAGTGAAGTGGGCCACAGAAGCATATTGCAAGCTCGTCGCTCTCAGGCACTTTAATTCCCGTGACTGGCACGAGGCCGTGCTGCAGATGACCCCAGGATGTGGTGCTCTGGCCAGGCAGCGCTGGAGCACCCGCACCCTGCAGACCTGCTGTCCTCTCCCTGCTCTTGGGAGGGGGGGGTCAAGTTTCATAGCCCTCAGAGAATAACTTTCAAGCACGGGGTAAGGAAGGCTGGCCCCAGCTTCCCACACCACGATATAAACGGTGCTTCCCTAAGGCAGCCCCAGGATGTGGCGCTCCGGCGCTAAAGCAGAGATTATCCTGCCAGATCACCTGTTGGGATCTGTACCAGCAGAGCCTGCCACAGGGGCCAGCACAAGACGGAATATCAATCGTTCAGGTTCGTTTGAGATCCCCAAACGTGAGCTAACACTCCTCCGAGTTCCGCACTCAGACAATCCTTCTTAACGTTCAGGGGAGAAGGGGGAGTCCGGCTGTGACCCCACCTCCCCTCCTAGCCCAGCACTGACAAATAACAACTGCAGCGTGATGGTGGAAAAAGGGGCGCAGGGCTCACGAGGCATGAACTCTGCGTTCCTGATCCCAGGCTCCCTGGAGGAGCCACCACCCTCTGCCCCATCACCCTTGAGCTCAAGGGCACGCTGCCCCACAGGACCTCGGCTAGTGGCTGAAGAGTCTGCCGGACCCTGACGTGGAGCCAGCCTCTCCGCCAGGAAGACCCGGACCACCGAGCCGTCTGAGACAGCTAAAAGCTGCAGGGTGTTCTCCCGTGAAGGTGTCTCTGGAGCAGCGTCACCCTCCGACACACACAAATGCCTTTGGAATACGTGAGGGAGGAGGTCGGTGTCCCTCGAGCACTGTCTGCACACTGACACGGCTTTCGAGCCCCCAGCAGCCTGCTGGCAATTGCTGAATGCTCCCTGCTCATCCTGATGACGACAGAAATCCCGGCTCTCATGTTCCCGGGAGTTAAGGGAACGTTCGATACCTCCCTGGATCGCCCCCAGCACAAACCAAACCAGATGCTGCCGTACGAATCAGAAACTCGGGCTCACAATCAAAGTGTAGAAGGTCGAGATTGAAAAATAAACTGAGGTGGGGGCTTCCAGCGGCATTCTGACACTTCTCTGAACATCTGACTTGCTTGCTGCTGCTCTGTGGTTGTATTTTTTACAGAGCCAAGAAAGAAGCAAAAGGCACAGCAACGAGGAGGGGAAAAAGCAGCACATACATTCCAGAAGGCAAAATTTCAGTCAGCCATGACTCAGGAGAAGAAAGTGCCACCCACTGAGCTGCACAGGCCGCAGCTCCGTGTACGGCGGCAGCGGGCAGTGATGCCGCGGTGAGTCAGGAGCCACCCACGCCCCCACCCACGCCGCTTCCCGCCGCGGCACGGCACTCCTCGGAGGGCTGCCTCGCGGCACGGGTCCCGCTCAACCTTCCCTTAGCACATGAAATGTGTCGGAACGCAGCTCCGGTGTGTTTGGATGGAGATGTCTGCAGCTCGCCCTCGCTCCCTGCTGGAGCTGGTCCAGGGGACTCCCTTTGCACGCTTTTCTGTGGAGCTGCAGCCAAAACGTCAACGAATCCCCGTCTGTCAGAAGACACCCAGGACTTATGAGCTCTGTCACTTCCCTCCCAACAGTCCTGATGGTAATGAGCTGGGATCACCTCAGCGGGACGACAGCAACACCACTACGATGCCGCTGCTTAACACAGTTGCTTCGAAACACGGTTCACCTGCTGCTGCTAATACTACAACGCGTTAGCATCAGAGTTCTTCAGCACCTTTCTCTACCTTCATGATGGGTTCCATGGCAGAGATACACCCTAGAAAACCCAGCGCGGCAGCTACAGGAGGATGAGTAAAATGCACTGTGGCAAGCGACAGCACGTCCACCCTGCTACAGACCAGGCTGCTGCCTGGTATTTCTCTGAGAGGCAGCGATCATCATTTCAATGCAGTAATTGAGCTGTCTGCCCAAGTGCCAGCCTTCATAGCTCCCTCAGAAATTCAAGGGCTATCTAATCCCAGATCGCGCGTCACAGCCAAAACCCAAACGGAGAAGTGAGGCAATGAGCCAAACAAGGGGCACACGAGAAAAAGGCGTGACATGAACAAGTGGACTCTGGATTTGCTACGAGCATAAAAATCCCTCTGTCACGGGGTACTCACCGTCCCGTAATTGAGTATTTCTAGCACGTGGATTGCCCTTCCTCAGCGCTATCCATGTCCTCTTCTGCACGTGTAGCCAACAGCCACCTTGCCCTAAAAACCACTTTGGACTGGAAAGCCTGTCCGCAGCATGTCCTTAGCCGTGCTGCTTTCCCCCTGGATGTCCTTACCTTCTTGCAGAGAACCATCTGGTGATCAAAGAGAAAGAAAACACGCTGCTGGTTCCGTCCATAAGGCTGGTAAATCCAGGACATCTCTCCGGTGTAGATCAGCTCTGAGCTGCGGTCCAAGATATCATCTCCCTAAAGGGCACAGAGAACGAGGCCGAGTGAACCGCCGCTCCCAGCCAGGGCAGTGGATACGGTTCTCTTTACAGGGCGGGGAAGAAGCAATAATTAAATAAGGTTTTGGCCCTTCTGCAGCTCTCAAAGCCCCCCCATCGGACTGCAGACCAGAAACTGGAGATAGGGGATAATTCTGAAGGAAGGGAAGTAAACGACGTGTGGACGCTGGAAGCACAGTCATTACAGTCACACTGCAGCGAGGAAAGAGCTGCTGCAGACACTGCCTCCGTTCTCCCCCCTCCAGGTACCCCCCAGACCCTGGATCTCGCCGCAGATGCTGGTGACATCCTGAGAGCAAAGCCCCTTCCTCCTGCCCACCACAGAGCCACTTTGTATTCAGGGTGACAAATGCCCTGGCACCTCCTCCCTTTCAAACAGCACCCCGAAGCACGCCCCTCCTGAAATCTCAGGCCAGCTACCAAAGTCATCCACACTGGGATGTCGATCCCCGCACCCGTGAGGCTGCCAAACCTCCCCCTCCAGACTGGTGCCTCTCTTCCCACTCCTCCAGGCAACTACAGTCCCTGCTCCCATTAGCCCTCCTCATTAGAGCTCCCCATCTCCAAACAACTGTCAGGACCGACCACCGCGGCTCCTCCAGCAGCCTCTGCCCCCCCCAGCTGGCAAGACCTCCCTGGCCGGCTGCCAGGATGCCCTCACCCTTTGTCTGCCTCCGGCTAACACTTGTTTTCCTCTCTGATTTTTTTTAAGGATTCACGAGCAGATGGTCTGGAAAAGAGAGCACTCGCTCTCCCACTCTCCGAGAGAACAAATGCAGTCACCCTCCACTAATTGGGATGAGCTGGACTTTTTAAAAAGTTAATTAAAATCTATTTATTAAAAGTGGGTGAATTCACCACCACCTGCCCTGTGGGCATCTCAGAGCACATCTCCCTCCGAAACACCACAGAAGGCATCAGGATGACTTCAGCTCAAAGGTAAGGAGCAGGATTCAGGAGCAAGTGAGAGAAAAGCTTTTATTTTTCCTTCTTTTTGGCTCTGAAACTTGTGCAGTTCTGGCTTTGATGCCAAACTAGAACCAATTTCTGGGATACGACCATCCCAAAATCTCAGCAAACAGCTTGTAAAAGCTCAGCCAGCTCTGGGGGACATCTAGACAGCCTGGTACTGCTTACACCTGTAGGCGCCAAAGCAACGCAGAGTCATCCCCACTCCTCATTTCTTGGTGAGGATTTCAGACTGCTGTTCGGGTAAATGTGTAATTAACCTCTCGGCATTGATTGGGAGCGACTGCCTGACTCCCCGGGCCCTGTGACAACAGCAACTTCATTAAGCCGCTGCATCATCACGCTGCAGCACAGACTTTCAAGTGGCCTTAGCGAGGGATTTATCCACCTCTCTACCTGGTAGCTGAAGGTCTAATTAGGGATAGCTTCCCGGGAACACAGAGGGTCGTGTTCCCAAGCAAAAGCGTGGTGTCACACCAAGCAAAAGCGTGTGTCTGATTTCAGCTGTGGCACCTCTTGGCCAGAAACCAGGGACCCGTGCGCGGCTGCGACAGCTCAGGTACGCGCAAGCCCTTCCACAAGAAGCCTCTGAAGCAAACATGCTGGCTCCAGGAATGGTGGGAGTTCCTGGCTAAACACGAGCTTCTACGAAGAAGATTCAGACGAGCCTATGGATGGGAGCTTTTATGAGAGGGGGCGAGCCTAGAAGAGGCTGGCTGCTGAAAATAGAAAGCCAGTTTTGTCTCTTGCTCCTGTGGAAGCATCTCCAGCCTGAGGACACACAGAGGACTCTGTAAACACTTCTACTTGATTAGCTGAACCCAAACTGTATCGTCCCTGCAAGCAACATAAACCAAACTAACTCACATCTGAAATGATAGGATTTGTATTGCATTTTTTATGTTGGGAAAACAATTCATATACGCAGTCTATAGGCTCCGAATAGATGATTTCCCGTGCTGGGTTAGCAAATTTAGCAATATATAGTGCAAATGGCACACAGCCGGCCAGCCTCAGCCCCCAAGAGCGGCATCTCCACGGCACAGCCCTTGCAGTTCCCCCAGCCGTTCCCCTGTAGCTGCTGCTACAGCAACCCACCAGCGTGCCTGCGCCGCCGGAGCCTCCTAGAGCAGATGCAGTGAGCTTTGAAAGGCAGTTTCTTTCCCGGGCACAGTTATACCACCTCTGTGAGCAGCGTGAACCGTTAGCGCAGCGTCCCTCCCTACCGGGGGGCTCCCGGGGTCAGCTGCAGGGTGGCGGGCGAGGAGGGAAGCGTTTGCTTTTCAGCTCCGCTGCTAACGTGACCATCCCAGCACGCCTCGATACTTGGTCCTGACCAGAGGCAAGCTTTCTGCAATGCCCCTCCCAGTCCTTCTCTAAAGCCAGGAACCCCCCAATCCTCCACAGAACTAGGAAAAAAATTTCTTTTCCATTTTTTTTTCCTAGAGGGGCTTGATGATCTATATCCCTCTGTAAGTTAAGAGAAATGCTGCTAAAAAAGGAAGAGGCTGAACCCCTAGTTACTCTGAACTACCAAATGACCTACTGCCTTCAGCAGAGTGCAGCTGCAAAATGGCCAAGAGAAGACTGACCTCCTGAGGTCTCTTCCAACCTGCGATATCATGAAAGCCTTTAAGAAAAAACCTCTGCCCTCCCCAGCCTGCGTCAAGGGTTTTCACGTGCATCCTGCTACATACAAAGGGCAGCAAAACGAGAGCTGACTCCACGCGGAGCCCAGCTACTCACTGTGCAGTAACGGGAGCAGAAGGTCACCCCAATCTAGGCTGGATGTCTGCTTCACGCTCCCTCGAGCTTGCCAGCGCTGGAGTGACATATAAAGTCCTGGGGCTAATCCCGACTGCTGCAGCAGCGGGGCGGCTCTGCTGCTGCCACAGAAGGATGTCACTCATCAGCTCCCCTTATTAAGGTGACCACTGAGGAACAGGGAGGAACCAAAGGGTTTTTACTGGTGTCGTGAAAGAAACGCTCTTGGGAGCATCATCGTGACAAGGGAGGGCGCGGCACTGCGAGCTGCAGCACGTTACACCTCCCCATCTGCCCCACTGCTTCTTCCCACGAGCAACCCCCGAGCAGCCGCTGTCCCAGGCTCAGGAACACTCCAGCCCATCGACCCGCTCCCCTGCGCCTGAGACACGGTGCTTTGCTCTCGGAGCTGGGCACAGAATCCCCTTCCCTAGCCAACAGCCAGCGAGCAGGGCTCTCTTCTGCCTGGCACCGCTGTGCTTTCATTAGAGACTGACAGGCTGATTAGCACTCTGGGCTACGAGAGACCAGGAAAAGGAAAGCAAGAGAAACGTTGTCCTTTTCATCAGGCTCATTTTCTGATACCTTCTGTTGCTGGGGGCGTGGGAAAAAAAAAAAAAAAAAGGATCTGTTTCCGTCGCCGATGGCATTTTTCTCCCAGGAGGATTTCTCATCAGGCTCTCCTCACATTGAAAACAGTACGCTGGTTGCAGGCATCTTTTTTTCATGTCATTCTTGGATTCAGTAACGTAGTATTAGGCTGAGGCCGACTATTATATGTTACATAATTAAGGGCACCAAGTCTTGATTTAAAGGACCCATAAATAACAAGAATGGGAAGAAATTTCAAAGGATGGTGTTCATTACGTTTCTCAATTATATGTATTTTCCCTTTCATGTAAATTTAACACTCTCAAAACCTGCCAAAGTGGCAACCCATGGGAATCTCTGGTAGAAATATCTGGATAGCTACACAAACCAAAGTAAACTGTTTAAATAGCAAGTGAGACCTAATCCAGGGCGATGAGCAAAGCTCTGTCCTGTGCCAAACACCCCACCACTGGCTCAGGGACCTCTCCAGATCCCCTCCCAGGGAATGGGTGCCACATCACCTCATTCCTCTAAGAAGAAACGAGGCTGAAAGGGGGGAAAGTGTTGCTGGCAGCAGCCACGATGGGTGGAGAGGGAGCCCGAAACGCTGCAGGGATCACCACGTCATTCTACTTTGACCTGGTTCAAGAGCTGTATGAAAAGGCACAATATAGAGCAGTGCTGAGGGGTGCCAAAGCACAGATCTGTTCCCCATCTCCACATCATCGGTCTTGGGCACTCAGCAAGGGCGCAGCTGCACCCAGGGCTGCGGCGGGCACCGCTGTATGCCCAAGCAAATGGCCAGCTTGCAAATCCTGGCACGCTCGCCCATGGCTTGCAGGAGCCACGAGGAGGGCAGGAGAGCGGTGAACGTGCTTCTCTGAGTGCTGTCCAGCAAAGCTTGCGCAGGAGCAGACACCAGGAGGAAGGCAGGGACGTACCACACCGCCCCTTCGCTCCCGCTGCCTCACGTGTGTGCCCAAAGTGGGGCTTGCAAGGACTTAGAAATGATGACGGGCTTTGCGGAAATAATCTCTTTGTAGTACTGGTGTGTATGTCTAGATAACACCCACTGACCTTTGAGAGCTGCAACTCTCCCTCTGAGGGCACGAGCACAAGAAGGGACTTCTTGAGTGTGTAAAGGCTGCCCAGGACGGGCTCGCTCTGGCCTCTTTGAAGTCTGGTCCAGAGGAGACTTCGGAGGCTGTTCTGAACCTGCTCCAGCTAACTTTGTGTGCCGGTTTTGCCTGCCTGCCTTTAAATGTCACTGTTTTGATCCGAGGGTATTTAACGACGAGCAAGGGGATGACGCTGAGCGGGGGGAAACAGAGGTTGAACATCAGGCAACACTTCATAACCACGAGAGCTCTCAAACGCTGAAAGGTCTCGGCAGGAGGTGGTGGAAGCCCTACATGCTGCGCCGTTAACAACCGAAAGGACAAAAGGCACCAGAGGATTCGGTGTAGGCAGGGCAGCACCTCTCCAGGTCTGTTTATATATTGCAAATGCAGGTTACAAAATAAAGAAGTGAATCGCACGTGGCAACGGTCCAACCCAGGCTTTTCGGTCAAGTCCACGTTCCTACAAATTATACAGGAACACGTTTCAAAGCGACTGGGATTAGTTCTAATATACAGCAGGCAGTGAGATCAGAATCTTCCCTTAAGATTCTGCTCAGTCATTACTGTATACAGCTGCCAGAGCTGGCAATAATTCCTTAAGACTTCACGCCCTGGCTGCCACAGCTTATCAGCTGCCACTGGAGTCAGGCCGCCCTTTCTTTGGTCCCATTCGCAATTTAAACCATCAGACCCTGCTTACGTGACTTCTTGGGAAAAGAAAAAAACATCGGCCTTGGTTAACTGAAGGATATTTGTATTTTTCAAATGCTGACCCTGAAAATTCACCTTCACGGGGCCACGCAGAAAATCTCGATTCCTGCAACACACAGGCACAACCCCCTGGGGTTCAGTAAAATCCCTTCTGCTTCAACCAGCTGGGACATGGCCCCAGCTTTTCCTATTTGAGGATCAGCAATACATAGAGATTCCCAGTAACACCCTCCCCTGCAAGAAAACGTCTGCACACACATGGCATACACGAACATTTCGAATATTCACTCACTAAATACTTTTTGTTTGGTTTGGAGTCTTTCTTCTTTAAAAGCCTTTTTCCAACATCTCATCGCAAAACATAGGTAAACTTGGAAACGAAGACGCAATTTCAAATCAGAGGGTCAACATCGTTGGTCTAGAGAGGCACTGTGACACGCAGAGGGACAGGAAGGGAGGAGAAGATGGGAGAGTAATGCTGCGGGTTCCTCTCTGTTTCAGTGAGCTCTTGGTATCACCGGGATAAGCATCTGTAGAGGCACCAAGCTGACAACTCTCTCAGTTGAGTGTCCTCCAGCAAAGACCAACTGGGAGTCGTGGTCTTCTACTCTCTGACTCAGATAATAAACGCATGTTCCCCCGAGACTGGAAGAGGCCCGGGAGACAGAGCAGGAAATCCCTCTTCTGCTCCATAAGCACCTATGCGTGGAAGATGATGGCCTGAACCGCTACACGCTGCGTAAGAGATCAACCCCTGATGGCCTGTGTCCTGGGAGACGTCCTCTAGACAGACATCAGCTGAGAGGGGGTTTGGGTTTGCACTGCCTGAAGAGAGTAGCTGCTCAGATCTAGGACAGATGTAAGCATCTGGCGCTGCTTTTGATTTCTCCCGTTCTCCTCCTGCATTATACTACCGATAAATTCTGAGTGGTTTGGGGATTTGGGCATCCTTCTGGCCATTGCGTGGACATCTGTGAGTGGGGCTGGACTTGATGATTCAGAACTCGCTTTAGAGGAAAGAATCGAGCAGTGAAATCCTCTGCTGGATCTAGCTCTCACCCTCTAGTGCTCTCAGCACAACTCTGCGACTCTTCTGGATCCAAAATACAGAATGAAAATGGCAAGAAGGGCGTTTTCCTTTGAATGGGGGCAGTGGCTGTGTTCCCATCAGAGGTCTGAACAGGTTTTGCTTTATTATGAGAAGCTCAAGGATGTTGCTGCAATATTGTGCTTAAAATCTGGAATAGTTGAAAAAAGCGTGGAAGAGCATTTTGGCAAATTCCTGAGGACAGGCAGGAGATAAAGAACGGGTACTGCTAAGCAGGAATGAATTATCAAGGGTACGGCTAAATAAAAATGAATTATCAACTGAGCTAATGGGACAAAAAAAGAAACGGCTATTCCATAGATCGTGTGTGAAGGTCACCTTGGCTTTCCACTCACACATGAATATTCACTGACTTGGAATTGATCCGTCCTTAATCTCGATTTATTTACAGCGAGGGTCGCGGCCCTTCTTACAAATGACACACATTAGCTCATCACATGGAATATACTGAAGGCTGAAGGTCCTGTGCTTCCCTGAGAGCAGCTTTCTAATTCGGAACATGAGTCTGCACGTCAGTGAGAGGGAGGTTTCTTCACAGTAAGCAACAATAAAACATCGAGCAAATCATCTGCATCCTCACAGCAGTCGTCTTTATAGACCCAGCCATGATTGCAGCATCTATGTTTTATTAAGAGATCCAGGGCTGAATCTAACCTTCATTATAGCAAGGAAACTAATTCACTCAAGGAGGATATGCAACCAGAAGGTGACGCACCTGTGCTTCTCCTCCTCCTCCTTCCAGCCTTCCCGGATCTTTTCCGAAAAAAGATTAATTAAAGGATTAATGCCTCTTTCCCATATACTAATGTACCTAGTACGGTCCCATTGACCTGAACATGGCGTTATTCCGCATCGTCCTGACTGTGCGGAAGAAGAAAGGCTAGTCCATCAGTCTGAGTATCTACTTGCTGAACACGAGGATCAATGACAACATAGGGAGGGATTTACAAAAACATTTATCCTTGGTCTGCTTCAAAAACCCTATTTACAGATCACATTCACACTGCGATTTTGAAAAAAATCAGGGACGAAAAGCAAAGGAGAACATAATTTTAGAGTGTCTTTTTCTTAAAACACGTGGCAAAGCTGTAGGAGACTGAAGGCCCGCTGCTGAGGAATCTCTCTGCTGACTTTGCCTTCCCTGCGTCTCTCAGCTCCTTAATTATACGATCAGTACACATAGGGGTGGTGCAGAAATATCTTTAAGTGGGCACTCACTTTAAACATGCAAATAGCATCTCCAGCTTCAGCTTAATGTTTTGGCTTCTAACCACAAAGCAACCACCAGAAGAGTCTTCTCTCTTTTCTTAACCTGTCAGAATTTCTACGGCTTTTTGCTCCCTCTTTTCCTACTTCTTTTCTAATGACAGAGCCAGAATGCAGAGTTTGATCCCCATGTCACTTACTCCCCAGACAGCAGCATTGCAACCGCAGAAGTTCCTCCAGATTTCTGTCAATGAAATCAGAACTGGCCCCTAGGTTTTCTTCAGAGTAAAAAATCGCAAACTTGTTGGAAGTCACAAAACAGGTTGGAAGACACCTCTAAGTTCATCGAGTCCCCCCGTTCCCCCAGCGCTGCCCGGTCCCCAGTAACCCCTGTCCCTCAGCACCACCTCCACACGTCCACGTCTACACGTGCCATTGATGTTTCACATCGTAAGTACCAGCTCTAAAGTCTGTAAGTATGTCTCTTCTGTCTGCAGCTTAACCCCAACACCAGGTTGTGTGAGATGAACTCTACGGTCTCAGATAATTCAACAGCTGCACGGAATGTACCTGTCCGCGTTTGTAGCACCTGAATCAGGGCCGAGCGTTTACCGTACCTCCCAGTCCAGAACGGAGGCCTGCCACTGAGCTATCTTGTCAATGTTCTCCAACCTCCGCTTCCGCTCGTTGATCTGTAGAGTCACGTTCCTCATGACGGCGAGGGCAGCAGCCACATACCTGTAGTCGCTGTCGAACACAAAAGAACAGTCCATGGGACAGAGCCCGACGTGCAGTGGAAATGCAGCATCAGCAGCATAGTCTCCCCACCCTTCCAGAAAGAAGCGCAGGTAGGATTTGCCATCGCTGCTCCAGTAGGGTGGTTTTTCCCATCAGCACTGTCTTTGTGGATCAGCACAAAAGAGCAGCTTGCTGGAAACAAACTGCATGTGTACGAGCCTGAGAGGCCAGCCAGCCCCCGGCTGGTTCGCATCAGCCTCCACCAACCCGGCGCACAGCAGCCGTGAATATTGCTCTTTAAAGCCTTGAGGTGCTCATCTAAAGAGCATCCTAAAAGACAGTCGGAATGTTTTTATAGCCTCGGGCTTTTATAGCCTTTATAGTCTTCGGGCTTGGACTTTTCCATCTTTAAAATGAACGCTAGACAATATTTTTTGATCAGGCACGAGGCTGGAGCGCCTTCCAAGCCATAAGGTGACTCCAAGAGTGCCACAGAGCATTCATCCCATGGCAGTCACTCTTACTGCAGACTTCAGCTGAGCAAATCAAAGGAATTCTTCTTTTTTTTTTTAATTCCTGTTGGGCCTGCGAGTGTAATAACAAGGAGTGAAAATAGCCTCCCGCCAGGGCCAGCAAAGATGATGATCAGTCTCTTCAAAAAGTGATGCTGAAATCAATGCTATTGATTTCTGCCCTGTGCCTTCTTTCCCATTCCAAGGAACCTTAATGTTCATTTCAATCGGAAAGACAGGCCAGGCCAGCTGCCATAACACCGCCATAACACATTATTAACTCGCGGGTTGATATTGATTGCTGACTAATGAGAAAAACTGCGATCTTGGGCAGCTGCAGGGGGAACGGCTTGATCGATTATCGCTAAGAATTGCACTGGTGACAGCTAAAATAGGGGTGGATGCTGTGAATTGGATCCCTTTCCCTGTGTGATCCAAACAGGATAAATATTAAGAAACAATTACAGAATATAACAGAATATTATTTGCTATTTTGCCATCGTTTCTTGGATAAAATCTTGAGATGCTTTTTCAATTTATATTTAATTCTTACATCAAAATTCCAGCTGAGCTTAAAAAAAAATCTTACAAGTTCCAGTCCATGAGGACCGGTCCTTCAACGGAGTAATGGAGAACAGAGGATGGGCTGTCTGACACATCCATCGGGACACACAATGAAGAATCTCTTGGGCCTTCCTTTGTGGGGCCTCTCTATGACGTGAGCACCTGGGCGTGTAAGGAGAAACGGAGCTATGCCAGGGAGACGTTAGGCTGGTCTTCAAACTGTCCGTGAGGTCTGGTGGGGCCATAGGTGAGTCACTGTGGCCAGGAAGGATCTGCAGAGGCAGGGAGCGGTGCCGGCTTTAGAGACAGCTGCTAATCATCTCCCAGCAATTATGCTCATCAAAGAAGGGAGCTCCTGTCCGTCCACCCGTCAGCAGATGCTCCTCTTCCTCACGTAACATGTTCATACTCTTAACTCCAGCTCAGTTCTGCAGCAGCAACGCTCAGGGCACCAGAAAGCTGCGCTTAGGACCTTCGTATATTTAATTCATATTAAGCTGGAGTAAATCTTTTAGAGGTGAACAGATGTGGCTTTGTGAAAAATTCAAATGAACTGGCCTCAAAACAATAAGCGATTGAAGGGAGCCAGGCTCTGAAAACTCCCCCTCGCCTGCCTCCACGCAGAGCGGGCCGGTGCCAGCCGAGCTGGTTTTATCTTGGTAATGCTAATTCACTACTTCTGATGCTCTGCTTGAAGAGGAAACCCCGTGCACACGCTTTTTTCAGGCAGTAGTGAAGAAAGAGTCATGACTGAACTTTTTGGGCTCCACGCCCATGTCTGGGGCAGAGCTGGCAAAAACTTAGAAGAAAAAATAACAGAAGCAAAGCATTTGGCCAGTGAAATAATAATAGGATGGCACTAACTCCGAAATGAAGGTAACCGCATTGTTCGTCCAGGGTGTTTGGGCCGCAGTGACCTCTCTCTTCCCAGTGCTCAGTCAGACTCTCGCCAAATATCGCACGCTAACCTGGGGGGGGGGAGCGGCCAGGCTTCTGGGCGCAGCTCTGTAGTCCTGACCTGGCACAGGGAAGAGCCGTAGCTCTGCAAGGACAGTATCAGTGAACAGGACGGGCAAAAAAAGAGTATAGTGTCCCACTGCTGGAGGGAGGACACTGCCACTGGGACCCCTGGTCCTCTCGGAGTTTTGCCTTACTCCGTCAATGCTTCAGTTGATTTAAACAGTGTTTTCTACATATTAAATTCTAATCAGAGTGCCTGAGAGGCTCCTAATCCAGCCAACGATAAGCCTGATGTCATTGTTAGTCCACTCTATAATTTTCTAGCTTCCGTTTCAGCCTCGCAATCCAGCTGTGAGCACTGCCGAAGCGCAAGTGCACGAGGACGGCTCGGTGCCTGAACAACGGGCCCAGCTGCCTTCCCGTTGCTCTCGTTCTCAGCCGGCCCTGCTGGAATCCCAACCTGCAGGTACCCGGCTTTTCCCCGTGTCTGATAGTGCCACAACACGACGCTCCCCAAAGATTATTTGCTTTTCCATTCTCGGGCTTCGCTCCTCTCAGCCCCGGCCCCAAAGCCAGAATTGCAAGAGCAGAAACTCTGTGTTTCAAGCAGACAACCAGGGCAGCCGGGTTGCAGAGTCCTCTGGTGGGGAGTAAGACATTCAGCTTGTCTGGGATGTGAGCTGGGCTGCCTGGGGGATCAGTCCCTTCCAGCCTCTCTGAACCCTGGAATCGGAGGAGCGGGACCCGGGGGCCGTGTGGTCGACCCACCCATTTCTGCGTTAAAACGCCATTCCTCCGCGAGTCAACGGGGTACGCCCAGGCGAGGCGAGGCAAGCAAATATAACCCTGCTTTCCCTTTTCGGAACATGAAGAAACAGGAGAAATGAAGTGTCCATGGTTGCGTCCTACCGCTGACACAACCCCCTACAAAAGAGCTCTCAGTGTTGCTTGACCACAGGAGCGGTCCGAGTCTCCTCAGAACATGACTGTATCCGATGACTTAACAACGTGTTGATCTTAAAACATCCCAAAGGAAAAAGGAATGTCCTCCCCAAATATTTCAACCCTTGTGTAACCACACTGTCCACATCCCCTTTGGGATCGCTACCAAATAGCTTGGAGAAGGTCATTCTGGACACAGACCTCTCCGAGGCTGCTTTCGTCTGCCCAGCGTAAAGCCGCATCTGTGAGTACCGTGGGGACATCACAGCGCTGCTAAGGGAAAAAAGCCACAACATTTGGGATCCCGGAGATGGTTTCTGATGCCCTCGTGTTCCCACAAGTCTACTCCAAGTTTCTCGTTACGAAGAGAAAACCAGAAATGGGATCTGGAGCCAAACGCGCGTCCAAATTGGTGATTTTGAACGCAGCATTCGGCTGGTACAAATCAACCGCGTGAATCGGGTCTAAGCAAATCAATGCATCTCTCTGCTCCTGTCACGTCTCTCTGCACTTTTAGAGCTGGGTTTGGGGAAAAACGAAAAAAACCAAAAAAAATTCAAACACTTACAGAAGTTTCTGAAACATCTGTGGTCTTTTTTGTTCCCTGAAGCACTTCCTTTTAAATGGGTTTGGGAAGAAGACAGACAATTGGCAGGCAGGAGAAAATCTGCTCTTAGGGGGCCTGATTCTTCTTTCACCTTATTTTTATAGCAGTATATCACAGTATTATTCTTGATTTACATCAGGTCAGGGAGTCAGGTTGATTACCTTCAGCAGCAAAAGAGATCCTGGAAATTTTGGGAAGAAATCAAGCTGCTGGGTGCCGGGTGCTCCTCTGAACCTAAACCCAAAGGCACAATCGGAGACGGAATCAGGCTGAAAAGCAGAGCAGGTTCTGAACTGTCCTCACGGCTCAGCATATTCAGGTTTGAGTTGCGGATTGTTGCCACTCTACCTGCTGCGTGCTGAGGTCCTCTCCAGGATAAAGGAACGAGCCCTTCTGACCACCGAATGCTAATTAGGTAATTTTTCCAGTGTAACTGGTAGCATCAGAAAGGACATCCAAGGGTAATTAGTTCACGTGTCTGATTAGAACAGAGGTGAGTGTGGCTCCGCTGAGAATCAGTGCTTTGAGAAGCTCCCTAACTGTCCGCTGAACCTTTACCCTGCTTCAATTTATACGAGATGTCAGGAAGAGGAGAGCTGGACAGCAAAAACAACACCCACACGTGCGCAGGGGCCAGCGAGCGCAACCCTCCCGTGCCACGAGAGCGGGGCGTACCTGTGATCCTGCGCGGTGTACTTCAGCAGCTCTGCCAGCTGCAGGGGGTACTTGCAGATCTTCTGCACTGGCGTCAGGAGGAAGCCGTCTATGGCGATATCAATCATCTGCTGCAACAGACGACACGCTTCGAAGAAATGCTGGTACCTGCTATCTTTCATCAGCTTGGAAAGCTCCATGCACGCATCCAAATGGTTGTTACAGTACTCCGAATAGATCCAGAAGCCATCTTGCTGTGAGAGGCAGGAGAAAAGGCATGCACACGTCAGGAAGAGCTGCGAGCAGCCAACCACCCACCAAGAACACATGACAACCCAAGAAGGAAGACGACCCCGAGCAGCAGGAGGAAGGGCTGATAGTGGGGTGCTTTTCCTGCGTGGAGGAGGTGCTCTGAGGGAAAAGGGAGGCAGAGAGGGACCTACACGCTGACACACCGCTGAGGTCTCTGTAGGTGAGGGGTGTGTTGAAGTGAACCCTGCGCAGTGTTGTGGGTGTCCTCAGCGCGTGCTGTGGGGTTTTCTTTATAAAAGGTGACGGCAGAACCAAGCAGAGCTCCGGCCTTTGGGAATACATCATGACAACCTCGTTATTCCAAGAGCCCTTGCCCTGAAAGATCATGGAGCACCTGGCAAGTGTTCGGGAACTGGGTGTCTTTGAAATTCCCTTTACCAACAGGGAATCCAAGACACCAGCCACCGTGTGGATCTCCCCAGGACCAGTGAGACAGAAAACACCAAGGACTGGAAAAACAAAGAAAGAAGCAGCTCCCACCCCGCCTTTGCCCTGGTCTAACAAGTCGTTTTGTGCTAATTCTGTTGGAATGTCCTTTTCCTGCCTTCACTGACCACAGATGGGGCCATGGCGGTTCACCACCCTTAACTCAGGCTTGATTTATCTGGGCCACACGGACAAGGCAGATGAAAGGTCAAAGCGAGATCACACTGGAAGGGAGAGATGGACACAAACTCACTGCCCCGTATCGCATATTAAGACCACAGCTGAGACAGGCCAGATGTAAGCCCAGATGCTGTAGCTCAGCATCCTGAGATGCTACATCAGGTTGTGGTCAATGTCTTACAAGCTACAGAAAGGACAATTTATTGTCGATTATTTTTTTTAATACACTTCACCAGCAATTCTTATTTCTCAGTCCCACAAGGGCCCAAATAACCTGCCTTTTGGGGAACAGTGAGCCCAGCTTCTTTCCCATCCCCACAGCTGACCAAGCGCTGACTCCCCTCCCTTCCCAAAACAGATGAGGAGCCAGATGCTTTGCAGATCCATGTAACAGGATCTTAATGTTCTCATCCCTCAGTTTCCCCAAATGGCTAAACAGGGATAATTTATCAGGAGTTTATTAGCCGGCTTTCAGCCCTTATCTGATGATAGGTAAGTGTCAGAGATTCCTCTGAACAGCAGTAGTAATTCAGAACTGTCACTATAAATGAATTGACAACACAGCCTCAAGACATGAAGTTTCAGCTACTGATTCTCACCAAGATTTCTTACATCCTTCTAGCACAGAGGGGGAATTCGATGCTGCTCTGGGAGCAAGCAGCAGAGATGGCAGGCTCTGATAAAAATGAGCAACGTTAACACCTTCTCAGAAAGAAACCTGCTTTTCAATTAGAAGACCAACGATGCTTAAGAGATGCCGTGACCTCTTTAGGGGTGCCCTGCTGAAGCTTCATGAACGTCCAGCAGAAATTTCTCTAAGAAGTAGTGAACTGTTGCCAGCTCAGCCCTGACGGTACATACACAGTCCAGGATCTGCATCCCGGGTTGGAGCACCTCATACGTGAGCTCTGATCCAGCGCTTCACTCTCCCTGAAGGAAAGCCTAGAACTGCAGGACTATAATTTTCTTGACATTTCCTGACATATTTACAACACCGGCCAACTTCTCAGCTCCTGAAGTACGTGCCTTATGTAACAGGGCTGGGCAAAAGCCTCCAGGACTGTATCATCAGCTAAAATGTCTTGTCCAGTGTGCACTTAGCATGAGCGAGTGTCTGCTGCCCTGCTGCTGCACAGGCGTGCTGCATGGCACCTTCCCACCGGCCCAGCAGCTCCGTGGCGGAAGGCGAGGGAAGCTGTGTGCGTTTTTCATCCCACAAATACATCTCGGTGCCACAGCAAACGGCCCAGGCGTTTGCTCTCTACTTTTTTTCATGTAACGCACAACTAAGGCCTCTTTACTTCTCTGGACTCTCTTACCTCTTCCAACCTTCTGGTGATCCATGACCCGATTAAGATCGTCTGTGAGTGAGTTTAAGTCATATTCTGAAGAGCAAAATAAGGTGGGGAGTAGGTGGAGGACATCATACCTACATAATGTGAGTAAGGGGGGATGTGAAACAGCGTTGGGATTCCAGCGTACTGGGGGAGTCACCCAGCTACACACTTCACTTTGAATTCTCGCTGTATCTCTGTATCTCACGGAGTACATGGAAGGGCATGGAGTATTCTGCGGTAGGTAACCAGACCAGTACTGATGCACAAAAGTTATTCTGAGTGGTTCGTGCATCCCGACTTTCTCTGCTATTCCCTTCCTTCCCCCCTCAAAAAACCAACCCCAAAACTCCCAAACAAAATTGCCAAATGAACTTACGTGTTCAAGGAAACATGGTCCAATTTCACTGAGATGGGGATCCTCGTTGTTGTACTGTTTCTCCAAGTCCCGGACAAAACCCATCTGAAATCTGTAGATATCTTCGATGTTACCGAAGATGATCTTCAGCTGTTCATCACTGAACATATCCCTCCTCTTCCGGCACTGCTTTAAGTAACCCTGTAAGGAGCAAGGCAGAACAATCCGTAAAATAACCAAACACTTACACTGAGGCTGCTCCCAGATTTCTCTTGAGGAAGGAGCAAGTAAAAACCAAATCAGAAAACAGCTCTGAAAACAAAATCCACTTGTTATGACACAAGTCTCCACCAGCTGCTGCTTGTGAGTAAGGATGCAGTACACAAAACGTGCCTAGAAACGCTACAAGTCCTTCTCTGATAGTCAACACCTCTTTTGCAACCGTTGTTCCCACTGCGACCTACAGCTGACCCACGGCACCAGTCTTGCTCTGGACCCACCAGACCCAGTATGCCCAGGGCTTCCCAGCCTGTGTCAGGAGATGCTGGAGACAGCGTGTGTGCGGTGTGTTGGGAGGACAGTGCCTCAATGTCCTTCAGGAATCAGTTTTGCAAAGGAAGGGTTCCCCAGAGATCTCTTCCAGCACAGCCTGAAACAGCTCTGTGCTGCAGGGAACAGCAAACGTGCCTGATGGCTCCAGGGAGGTGTGTTATGGTGCTGTGTGCCTGTTCCTTCAAAACTCGCTGCCCCGCAATACCCGCTATCCTGGGCAGCTCCTAGGAACATCGCTGTTTCCATGTCCTCTTCGGTGGCACACGGCATTACAGAGAAACCTGCGATGGGCTGCTGGATTGTCTGCCCACTCTGAGCTCTCCTTTTAGCCACAGTAGTCACCGTGGACAAGGAAGCTGATAATGATGCTGAGAAAGACTCTATTAATGTTGGTTGCTTGTCCTTGGTCTAGGAAGACGGCATGGAGGGTGTAACCATCCCAGTTGTTTCAGCACCACATGAAATGTTGAAGGAAAACACTCTTCAAGCATTCCCTGACTTGGGAGGCGACTTGTTTTATCCTTCCCACTATTCATCTTCCTGAGCCTGAGACAAAGGCCAGGGGGCTGCTGTCCTGTGAGGGCCACACAGGGAACCCCAAAGGCGATGCAGGAGGTTGGGTGGGAGCCACAGGGGGAGCAGCCCGAGCTGCCGCTCAATGCCATCCAGAGGAAAACGGCATTATTTTAAATTTGATTTCCATCCATTCCATTATCACAAATATGCTACTCCAAACCATGTAAAGCAAAGGAGAACTTCCCCTCTGTTTTCTCAGCTATCATCTTTCATTGCTTTCCTTCCTTTTCTCGGTGGGACCTGAGGAAAAGGCTTTGTACCCTTCTCAGTACAACCACTGGGCTCCCTTACTGCATCTATAGACATTAACGTCAAATGGAGGAAGAGAGGGGAGGAACGAGGACGTAGAGAGTTTAAGGAGATTCTCCAAGATCACAGAACGCACCTGCAGTAGATGTGGAAACAATTCAGATGTCCCGCATCACGGTTCAGTGCGATAACAAGAAGATGCTCCTCCCTTATTCCCCACCCACCCATGATACCCACTGGTACCGAGCCTGAGCTCAGCTGGGCGTCATACGAACTCGAACGGGCAGGCGAGCACTGCTCTGAAGACCTCCTGCCCTAAAAAGACTGAGTGGATCAATATTCTGGCAAAAAGCCGAACACACCAAGTGCCGCCTGCCTCGTCCGTGATCTCGCCACCCTGGTTTCAGCTGAATCACGAGGACGTCTTCAAACACGCTTGCCTGAAGCACATGTGGGGTGAGTGACACACGGAGACTCTGGATGCCTGGGCTGAATTTCTGGCTCTGCCACTGACCTGTGTGACATTGAGCAAATCAATTCATCCCCCACCTTGTGCTTCACCTGCCTGGACAATTTAAACTAGAAACTTTGCAAGGCCAAATAGCAGATGCCGCGTTGGTCTGGTCCGGACTGCAGCCTCTCGACTGAAAAGAAATACCATGGGGGTCATCGAGAGACGACTTTGCCTGTCTTTATTATACAGGAGGAGAAAAAAATGAAGGGAAAAAACGCCAAGAGCTCCAGTGGCATGGCTATATTTGGGACCTCTAGATGCTTAGTCACACAGCCGAAGCGCCAGCTGGGGACACGCAGCTGCCGGTCCACAATGCGAACTATCACAACGCTGTAATAAACTGTCCTTCAGCCTCGCCACGTGGTTCCTGGGAGGGAGAACTTCCAACAGATGAATGAGAAATGCAACTTTGGCCGACCTGGCAAGGAACCAACCTCTGTGATGTCCAGCTTAGCGAGAAGGACGCTGTTCCCCTGAATTTGTTGCCTTTTTCAGCTGGGAAGTTTGGTTACGGAATACCTTCTGCATTTACCACATGCAGGTCTTTCCTCTTCCAGGAGCTCCGTGGTGACTCATTTCCCTGGGCTTCCCCTTCTCATTTCTCAAGGCCAGGAGGTATGCGAGCAGGCTGGGTCCCATGTTGCAGGTAAATGAAAACTCAAACCAGCAAGGAATAACGCAGAGTATCTTTCCATGCTGCTTTTCATGTTTCCTTGGTTACCTCAGAACAGCTTAAAAAAAAAAAAGCAGAGGTGCACCTGCCCGGGCGGTCAGGCTCTGTTTGACCCTGGCTTTTGTGCAAGCAGGGCAGAGCCACTGCCACCAGCCCTTTGTGTTCGGACCTTTGCCCCGCTGCAGGCTGCCTGCGAGCCAGCCTCCCCCCCGCACGCTGCCCTGTGCAGTCCGTCGCCGGGTGAGCTGTGTGAACATCTTTCAGCCCTGGGGTTGCTATTGGCTGCAACGACCGTCTTGAATACTCCCTGTCCTCCCCGTGCTGGCTCATCACTTGGCCTGTTTCAGAGAAGCTGAAGTGGCACATTTCTGTACAGGCACCTACAAAACCACGGGGAATTAAAAGAACGAGCGGAGTTCCCAAGCCTTATCCTCCATCCAGCTCGTGCGTCTGGATGCTCAGCTTCAGCAGCAGCGAAGGGGAGACGGAGGATTTATACATAACACGCAGCCAGAGCCGGCGAGAAGGCGGCTGCATAGTTTTTCCAGTAAATTTGCTTCTGTTACATAAAACAATGTCATCTTCCTTCTGCTCATCCCGTCAGGTTTGCTCAGAGAAGGGATAGCTGACTGATGAGCAGATGTTGGAGAGAGTTTTGCTCAATGAATATCTAAAAATAGCCGCCGAACTGCCTCTCTTTAAAGTACTTTTCCATGTAGTCCCTGAAGCACAGGCTAAGGTTGGAAAGTGTTTGCAGGAGGTTAAGTGCTAAGTTTTCTCCAGCCCAGAGTGGGTTTAGAGACAGGCAGGAGAGGTGGCCGATCCATCCATCCTTCTTGTCTGGCTGAGAGTGAGGTGAAGCAGAGGCAGCTGTGATGGTGTTCCAGCTTCTTTCCATCTCCGAGCCAGTTTGGGGGCTGCCCACACTGTCCTGCAGCCCATCCCGCGGTTTGGACTGGCACCATTTGGGCTGTAAAAATCCTGTTCTCTAGAGCAGGTGAGCGTTGTGCTGCTACGCACGAAGAATCGCCACAAGAACAAGTTGAGTCTCTCGGAATGGACAAGGCAAACCAGAGCCATGCCCGTTCCCAGGCACTCAGGACTCCAAACACTTATTCAAACACCAGTCTATGGCAAGCGCTGAGCGTCAGGCACTGGAGTTGCACTGGGGACCACCTGAAATGTAAAATAAAGTCCTGCAGGAACACGAGCCTGTAACTCAAAAGGGCAAGAAGCAGCCAGCTCCAAAACAGAAAAACGAGGTGTGCACAGGCAGGCTGGGAAAGACCGCTACAAACAGGGCGCTGGGGAGCACATACGTGTGGTTTGGATATCCTCAGTGATCCGGCGAGCTTTCTGCAGAGATGCCTGCCAGTCTGGTATCCACAGAGGAGACACTGGTCCTACAAAGAGACCAGCAGCTCCTCAGCTGTGGTCCTCTGAAGGAGAACTGCATTGCTGCCAGGAAGGTTTTATGATGCTTTGCTCTGAGGCAAAACAAAGAAGTGGGTTTTTCTCCATCTCTGAGCATGAGTCAGGCTAATGCCATCCCGACCACGTGAAAACTTGTCCCAGCAGCTCTGCACAACAGCCTCAGCTTGACACGCTAAGACACCATGAGGACGTTTTCCACGTGGCATTCAGAGCTGTCCTGGCACCAAAGCCAAGCTTAGGTGTAATCCAGTCAACATTATTAAAAAATAAATTCAAACTGAAATTACTTGGAAAAGAGCAAAAGACAGCCCTGGAAGTTGGCTGGTCTTTCTAACCTCCCACCTCCAAAGTACTCAAATACAGAGCCTTTCCTTTGATCTCCCAGTTCCCTCACTGCTCCTGTCCAAGCTCTGTCACTTCTCCCGCTAACACCTCCTTCAGTTTAGCCTTGTCTTCCTAATCCTGCTCACTCCTCAAAACACCCTGCTCTTTGCAGCCGCCCTGCGTCTTGTTCTTCCCCCTGCGCTCCCCAACCACACGCCACAGCTCAAACCACCTCCATGGCCCGCTATTCTCACCGAGGTTCCTGCCCTGACCGAGCACCTCGGCTGCTCTGCCAGTGTCACTGGTGCGACATCACGGACAGACCCTCTGCCCTCCTGCACCCTCCCAGGACAGAGATGGCCACATGGTGCTTCACAGGATGGTGGGCGAGCAGCACTGCCTGCCAGTAAAGCTGGCTATTGCTACCCATTACCAAAGCCAAGTTTTCCATAGCTTATTGTTTTTCCAAGCTCTAACTGTTAAGCCTGAAATTGCTATTGCTGGCTATTTCCTTAAGGCTAAATCCTTTCTTCTTTCTCTCCCCCTTGGCAATAATTCAGAGCAATGATCCATCCGCTCCTGATAATGCAGTCCAGGGAAAACTCCGCATTTTCCCCCTAATAAAAATCATCACCAAACTGTTTCAGCAAGCAGCAGTCGGTCCTTCATACTCCAGGCAAGGGCACAGCAGCAGCAGTGGACCGGGCAGTACGGCTTTGCTCTGATGGGGAATCCCCCTCCAGGTCGGCTGCTTCACGCAGGTCTTGGCTTGCGCAGGTAGTTTTCATTCTGGTGCTGGCTGGCTTATGAGCTCTTGACTTGGCAGGACTAGTGCCATGGGTATTATGAATAATAACACGTATAATAATACGGTAGCAGTTAGTGGAAATAGATCCTAAAGCAGAAGAGAGCAACTGGAGGGCTCTTCATCCCCTCGCAGGGGCCACGGTCCTCTGATAACAACCACACATCTTACGGTGCCTCCCTGGTATGAGGATTTGTTG
Organism: Bucorvus abyssinicus; assembly: GCA_009769605.1. Taxonomy (NCBI): domain Eukaryota; kingdom Metazoa; phylum Chordata; class Aves; order Bucerotiformes; family Bucorvidae; genus Bucorvus; species Bucorvus abyssinicus. The sequence goes on along the minus strand of CM020039.1, from coordinate 1,504,290 downwards.
TCCATTATAGCTCAGGAACAACAGTATAACTACACGCCGCTAAACCAAGTGCTAAGTCAGGCTCAGCCAGGACTCCTCTGTCACCCTCTCCAAAACGTCACATCACTGCTGTTTGTCCTGACACCCTAAAATAAAGAGCAAAGGGAAGAGGAGGGATGTCGCCACGGTCAACAGCACTTCTGCATCTCATCAGCTGTCATCTGGTGTCTACACATTCTTCTGTTCGAACTCCTCCAGCAGCACTGGGAGGAGCTCAAGCCAGGCCCCACCTCTACATCTCCATCTCCATCCCCATCCCCAGCCCCCTCCTCTTATGCACGAGCAGGAACAGTCACGTCATGGGATGCCGAAATGCCTGGGATGACTGAGCTGTCTCCAAGCCTTCTCGAGGCAAACGGATTGCTCTGATTAAACTGAGCACAACGAGGCTCTCTCCAGCCAGGGCCAGCCCATCGCTCTGCAGATGAGAATGCCCATGTCAGTCCTCCTCTTTGTCTAAGAGAGGCAGCTGAATCATTTCCTGGTGCTCTACCTGAAGATTTATCCCCTCAATATCCTTTTGCATCAATCATACAGAGCAAAGAAAGAGCCTTTGAGACCTCTTTCATATCTGGGACATCTCGCTAGGTGCTGTACGTTCCGTGTCACTGAAGCTATCCCTACCTGTACCTCCCGAGAATCTGATTTGGCAAAAGCATGGTGACACGGCTGGGAAACGCAAGTTAAGTTTTAGTTAGTTTTTCAACAGAAAAGTGCAAATGCAGGAAAAGAAACAGCATGTGGAGAAGTTCCTGCAGTTCTCCCCTTCGTCAGAGCAAAGCCTTCTGCCTGAAATAGCACAGTGAAATTAAGCTCATTTGTTTCCAAACTGAAATCCCAAGACTCTTCCATCTTTGAAAAGCGTCACGGATGCTTTTTGGACGGCTGCTGTCCCTTGTCAACATGAGAGCAGCGAACGTGAAGGGAGGACGACTTTCTTCTAAGCAGCATCCACAAGGGGCTTCACCACATCGACTCTGCAAAGGCTGGGCACAGGCTCGCTAAATCCCGAACGTTCAGAGGGACGAGCTGAAAGCCGTGGACTTTGATTTTAGTGCTAACAACCTTCTGCCTCTTAGCAGCCGTAAATGCTCTACACATAACGCCCAAGCTGTCCTGCAACGCTCTCCGTGCGTTCCCCTTCCTGCACACCCAGCCCCACGCGTGCTCATGGCATTATTTCCATATGCTGCAGGACACGACGGGGTTGTAGAGGTTAATTAACAAAGAAGGACCAAGTTGGGGATGCAGGGGTCAGTCACCAAAGTTCATTTGCTTGCTGGTCCCCTCACATTTTGCTCTCAGGCTTCTCACCATAAGAAAAGGCAAATGGGGGCCACACTGAGCCAGGGGAAATTGTGAGCCCAGTATGACAGACCCAGATGAAATGGGTGACTGATTGGTTTAATTACAACCTCATTTCCTCAATCACAAGTTCAAAAGAAGATGGCATCGGGTTTTAATTAAGAGGACTGCTTGGAGGACAACAAGCTCAGTATTTTTAGTCAAAGAGGCGTGGAAAAAAGGTCAGAAAATTGTACTTTCAGTTAATCCAAACTAAAGGTAATTATCAGATCCAGCAGCAGATGCTCAGAAGTATCAATACTTATTGACAGATGCGGCTCCTCTGTCAGACACAGCACTCAAACACACTTTACCTTTTTCCCCCACCACCCAAGGACAAATCCAGTCCTCAGCTCTCAACAGCCCACCCCACGTCCTGCTGCAGCACCCCTGCATCACAACCCCCACGTACCTCACAAATGTCCTTGAGGTGCTTGATGTAGTGGCGCTCCGTGCTCATGATTTCGTTGATGACGTTGGCTCTCATCTGGTCTCGGTTCTGAACGGTCCTGCCGAGACAGAGGCAGTCGGCGCTTGGATCCAAATGGCCATTCTGCACATCGCTGGTTCCCTCCTCCACTCCATCTTCTTGGTTCACCCATAGCTGCGAGGAGAAGAGGAGACAGCAACAGCTTTATTTGTAAAAGCATCAGGAAGCCAACAAGTGAAAGCAGGCTGGCTCTTGGGTTGAACGACTGGGAGACACTGGATCGACTTCCTCCTCACTGCGACGGCGATGCTCTCGCCAGTGATACACCATGGTGCCCACAACAGCTCACAGCCCAGACGGTCCGTTTTTATACTGGTGCAACCAGCTCCAGATGGTTGCCCACACGCTGCCAAGCTCTGCCCGTAAGCCAAGGGATTTACAGTGTTGACGGTTTTGATCCCAGATATAAAATAGTCATGCGAAAGGGTAACTGGACTGTTGGATGCTGTCGAGTGCTCTGAACCAAGAGGTACGTACGTAAAACAGAGCAACCTAAAGCAAACTGCCGTTACTAGTGTGGAGCGCTGCTTGTCCCGGGTGCCACGCTCCATCAGCTGGGGCCTGTCGCTCTGGGAGGAGGGATAAGCCCTTTACAGGTGACTGATTTAAGAGGGTCAAGATACGTCTGGTTCAGGAACCTGAATGAACGTGAACTCCAGCCCAGGCTAACCGGGTGGTGGCACTGGGTTTTCTGTAAACCTCCCAGGCCAGGGTTGGTGAATGAGCATTGATTTCCATTTCACAGCAGCTTTCCTCATCATTTCACATGACGAGCCTTTCTCGCTCAGGCGAAATCCCCATCTCAGCATCCCGAGATTGTGATCCCGAAACCGCGCCGAGATCAGACCGGCTGAATACATCTCCTACAACCCGGGGCGATGCTGAGGGCAGCTTCGACGGGGTGCCAAGCAAGCCCTGGGCAGTGAATACTCTCCATTGGAACAAATTGCAAAAAGCAATGAAGAAAGATCACGGCGTTCTCAGCACACCGAATTTCCTTGCCATCGTCCAATCAAAACCATACACTGAACTTGTAAACCGAACGGTAACCCTGCTTCAAGCCTCTGTCGCTTTGGACAAGACTCTGCTCTGCACAGCGTACAGATCAAGCGCCTCCTTTTGTTACCTTTTCCCCCAAATAAAACCTGCTTAGGATAACTCTGATCACCTCAAATTGGGCTCAGCGTCACTCGTAAACAAACACTGGATAAAGCTGAAACCAGACAGGAGCGCTGCTGTGGTGCTCAGCTCACCCCAGGGCTGACGTACACGACGCACCTTTTCTCCTCAGCATTTACAGCCCCCAATACTGGAGACTTCCAAGCATAAATAGCACAGGTTTATCTCCCTATAAACTGTGAAACTTTCCACGCACCAGAGCGGCGCGTGGAAAACAAACTGCGTCGTTAACCTGACCTCCCAGGCTGAGTTTCAGTGTTAATAGTTTTTACTGCTTTCCCATTATTCAGCTTAAATTCAGCTTTAAACGGTTTGTAAAGAGCTGTGTTCCAGTAAATTGCTGAAGTAAAAACCCCTAAACCTGCCCGTGCTCCTTCCCGGCTTCCTTAACCAGTACCACGTTTTGCTAAACTGCTTCTCACAGCGCCCACCCTGTCACCCTGCAGTGACTTTTGAAGGCCGAGAAGCCGAGATGTTGGAAGAAAACCCATCTCTCCTCTAGCAGAGCGTTAACGGTGCCGCAAACTGAGGGGATGCAAAACCCCAAAGCAATCAAAAGCCGGACTCTCCCCCGCGCCCTGTGGGTGGGAGGTCCCAGGGACCTCACAGGAGGCTGTGTAGGGCAGCAATGACGTCCTCCTTGCTGGCAGTGGGGCAGGACCCGCTGGGGACACCAACCCTGTGCTGAGCGCTGCAGAGAGCTGCTGTCCCCAGGCTGTGCTCCTGCCGGGCACTTCCCAGGGCAAGACACCCAGTGCCGACCACTTGCCTGAATGGGCGAGGGGCAGAGGCAGGGCGGGTCTGGGCGTCCTGCCTGCTCTGCCCACGCCATCTCCTACCTGTCCCCCACCCTCGCAGAACCTCCTTTTGCACATCAGGAGACCAGAGGGATGCACCGAAGCCTGCCCAGGAGGTGAAAGAAACCCTCCTGCCACCTCAGCACTGCTGCCATCGCCTGAAGGAGCCATCCTTGGAGCACAAAGGCTGCACACCTCTCCCCAAGACATCGCGGCCAAGAGGAGATTTAATGTCTTGTGTGACAGAGCAGAGCGAAACCCAGCGAACGCGGCTGTCAGCTCTCCTTTTGGATGTCCTGAGGTACCCCGGGGGCAAGGGCCGTGTCCAGGCACAGCATGGCCGTGTGGTCCTGAGGCACTGGCAGCTCCCAGGGTGGCTCGGCTGGGGTCAAAGCAGGGCTGGTCCCGAGGGCGAGCCGCCCTGGGTGCTGCAGAAGGGCAGCACAGTGACCCCAGCCAGGTCCAGCCACGCCAGCTTGGACACAGGGAAACCCCTGGGAGACGCAGCATGCCTGGGAGCAGCTCTGCACGCCTTTCCCACAGGATGGGGTCTCCACAGCATCTGCTGCGAAGATGGACGAGGTCATGTTGTCTCCCGGTTGTGGGGCTGCACATGGATCTCTCAAAGAGTTTTTGGTAGGATTTCCATCAGCACCGGGAGGCCGCCGAAAAACAACCCCAAAGCCAGTTAGAAAACATGCCTCATCCCAGCAAACCCCACTCTGCTCTGGAGGAGGTTTCAGTCACACCGGGACAGAGCAACGCTTCATGGACACGAACAGTGTTTTATGCTGAAAAATAAGTCGAAAGAAAAAGGGCTGGCCCTGGGAAAGACGGAATTGCACGGGGAGTCCTGTGAGGAATTAATCCTCCTGACAGCTTTATTGGTGTTCCAAACCAAATATATGTTGAAAATCAAGCAGGACCAACGTAGGTATTAAACCCCGTTGGCTGAAGTTTAAAATAACTTCCCATCCTACCTTCCCGCTGCTCTGAAAAGGAATTTTGCAGCTCTCCCAAACCCAGCTGGAGCAGCTGGTTACCAAGTTTCACGACACTCCTGCTGGTTTGGGCACAGAGGATGGTTTTAAAGCTCTGCCTCCTAGAGTCAAGTGATCGTGAGGAAGATTTTCATTTTCATTTAAAAAATAAAGCAGGAAAGATCTAATCGTAATGGGGCGGGGGCAGCTTGAAGGCATGACTCCTAAAGGCTTTGAAACTCTAAGGCAAATACAAACTCGTGTGATTTCCAAAAACCTCCGAATTTGGTCTGCCTTTTGTGCACCGCAGGAACGCTCCCTGCTTCCTCATCTGGGAATCTCAGCAGTCCTGCTTCTTTCCTTAATGAAATTCTTGCTCCTTCCTGCTGGGATTCCTCCTCCCAAAAGGAGAAAAATGACAGTTCTGGTCTGGATGACTTCTGCTTTGCCTTCAGCGGAAATGCAACAGCTTTATCAGTAGCAAAGGAAGCTGAAGCTGTCTTCCACCCTTTTCCCCATCCTCAGCTGCTGAAAGGATTCATCCCACTGCGCTGTTCAAACACTCCTGCTTTCTGCCTCAACCTCTAACATTGTCTGTAATTCAAGCAAGCTTCATTCTTCCAGGGGATCATCTGAAGCCCAGACCACAACTCGCAAAAGATGAGGTCCGCTGGCAGCTCTGCCGCTGACTGTGGGCCAGTCACTTGGACGGGTGGAGGCTTTCCTCATCTCTAGACTGGGATAATCGACCTTACCAGTGACATTTGTCGTGAATATTCTTGAGGTTGACAGACCTTACGTGGAAGCGGAGGGCATGGAAAAGCTCACGCAGGCTTTGAAATATGGACTTAAACGCATCACTGTGGGCTGGCCGCACTCTCGTACTCATCCGTGAGCAACAATCTGCCTAGGCGGACCTTCGGGCTGGTGCGGTGTGGTTGGGCTTCAGCTCTCGAATCCTCTTGTGCCCGTGCTGGGCTGCGCCGGGGCACGGGAAGGCTGCACTTCGAGTGTTAATTGTGTCCTCTGACCCACCACCACCCCCCAGGCCGGATCCTCTCTGCTTCACTGACCTGCTCGCTCAAACCACCACGATGGTGTGCTGCGGGCGACAGGGAGGTGCAAGAGGCAAACGGGGGGTGACACTGTTTTTCCCCCGTAACTTACTGGATGTCATATTTAGTTGATGTAGCCCATGCGGCAGAGGTTCCTGTTTCAGCCCAGTCCGCGGTCACCTGCAGGTAGGGCGCTCACTACCTTTCAGACACACGTGACTCTCCCGAAAACACTCTCCTGCGTGACATGTTCGACCTCTGCGGCTGCAGATGGCAGCTGAGGCGTCACTCGTGGAAAAGGGGCTCTCTCTTCCCCAGCTTTTCCAACGTACGCTGGACACAATGTACCAACCTCCCAGTGCAAATATCTCTCTTTTTGTAAAAGAAACTTCAAAACTCTAGCTTTCTCCCTGTTTCGCCTCATCTCCCCAGCCTTCCCTGCTCAGGGGGGGTGGCTGCCACCCCGGTGAAGCTCCTGTGGGGCTTTCCGCGGGGCAGGGATGGGCCTTCAGTTCTCGGGCAGCTCGTCAGCTCTGCCGCTCGCTTGGATTTCAAGAAGTCTCTCAGCTCCCTTCCTGTCCTCCTCAGAAATTAGGGGCTGTGGCTTGGCACAGAGAGGGGTTTGGGATACCAGGCTAAATCACTGCACCCAGTGCCACCTTTTTTTTCTTAAAGAACAAATAATAATAGCTGTTCAGCAATCACCAACATCCCCACCATAACAAACCACCTTCAGAGCCTTTTTAAACACCTCTGCAATGCAAAAAGTCCCGGGCTCTGAAATAACACAGCACTGTGCGGGTGTCCCCAGACCGTTCAGAAGGTCCAGCACGCCAAACAGCGAAGCTTGCCCCGAGACCCACTTCAAACGCTTTGCATTAAGAATTAATTAAAAGAAACCAGCGGAAACTCCAGAGAGAAGGGACTCCAAGTTGCACCATGCTAGTCCGAAGTGCAGTTTCACACTGAAAGGCCACTCTGCGCGTGGAGAAGAACGGGCTTATCATGAGGCTCACAGTCCTGTTTCACAATTCAAGCCTAATTAGGAAGTCACGACCAGTTCCTGCATAACGCAATAATTTGCAGGTAAAAGTAAACCAGTCAAATACCTCCCCTCCCCATTTTGCCTAAGGAGGCAGTTCTGGGAGCCAGCGAGAGAGGATCTTTCATTGGGCTAGTTAATATTGGATGCGATTTATATAAAATCTGTAGAGATGCGATTTATCGATCTGCAGCTATACCCAAATGGCACATAAAATCACCAGATGGCACCGTTCCAAGGTGAGCTGACCTGCAGTTATTATATATGTCGGCTGCTGAGTGCACGCGCTGGATACAGAGGCCATTTTACTCGAATAGGCACCGAGGGCCGATAGCCTCATAATAATCAGAAAGCGTGATAAAGTAAACATTTTACCAGCCATCTGGGTTATTAATCTCCTTCCACTGGATGGTCACAAGGATGAAAGTAGCAGATAATGTGCCGTCCTGGGATGGCAGGTTAACGACACAGGCAGGTTCCTCCAGAGAGCCGCACCCTTCCACCAACTCTCTGCCCACCAGTGACTTTGTAAGAAGCACCAGCAGCAGCAGCCCCACCTTCCCCCAAACCCTGGTACCAGGCAGCGGTGTGGTGGTGTCGTTAGCCCTACAACAACTGCAAGGCAGCGGAGGAGGCTCCAAGAGCCTTCAGCAGTAAGCTGCAGCCCGGCTCCCGGGGGTGTTCTGCCCGCCTCGCCACACTGCCCTGCTCGGCGGAGTCTTCCCAGAGCGCAGGCTTTGCCCCCTCTCCCTTCTGCCTGAAGCTGGCGGTTAGCTGCTGCTGTGCCCTTGCTTTCAGCCACCTCGCTGTATTATATTCATGCTCCATTGGACTCTGGCTGGATTAGAAAGATCACTTGCTTATTTGCAATCAAGTCGGGCTCATGCTGCAGAGCTTTGCGTAAGTAAAACCTCCTCAGTCTCCTCGAGCCACCCCAGTGATCCGGGCACAGCCCCTCTCTGCCCCCAGGAGCAAGCACAGACTGGCCTGGGCTCTACAGATGCCCTGGGGCAGATGCTTCTCCCTTCCCTTCCCTTCCCTCAGAGAGGAGGTGAGGACCGGGCAGGCAGCAAGAGGCACCGAGATGCTCTCTGTGCTCCAGCCTGCCCCAGCCAGCCCCAGCCTCGCTGCCCTTCTGCGGGCAGGCTGCAGGCACGGGGAAGTGGGGGACGGCAGCTGGGATGCTGTTCGCTGGGAAACACAGACCATATTCTCCCTGTATCCTCTTCCAGGAGGAGGAATAGGACATCTGGCAGCGTAAGGAAAGGCAGTGAAGCAAGTTGGTTTTCCCTCCTGTGGTCCTACCACTGTTTTCTCCCACAGGCTGAATTTTTCCCTCTGTAATCTGGCTCTAGCCTCACCGTCCTTCACTTCCCTCCAGTTCACAGGCTCTTTGACACCTTCTCTTTCCCTCTTGCCACTCCCTAGCTTTAGTAAACCCACTCCCAGCTCTTCCTGTCCCCTCTAAAGCTCTCCATTCCTGGCCTCCAAAGCTCCCTTGTACAGGGAGGGGCCCAAGGGCGGCATTTGAACCTTTGGGGACCTGACGGATGCTGAGCTGAGTGGCGTGAGCTGCCACAGCAGCGGCAGCTGCAGTTAGCCCAGGCAGCGTTTGGATTCTAAAAGGCTGCTTGACTTCAAACCCCAACCCCCCCGATTTGCCTGCAGTGCATCCTGTCGCTGTGGAGCGCTGCTCGCGCCGGGTGCGATACCTCTACCAGGAGCTATTTTTATGCTGGATTTGCCACAGGAGAATAAAATCTCCTTTCCGAGGCCCTGACTGCAGCAGACACTGCAGCACAGACCGTTGTGGCTGTCCAACAGGTGAACGCCACTCCAGCACCATCCTCTTTTCCCTGGAAAACCTCACCTTGGTGCCGCCGGCGCTCGGGAAATGCTGAGGCACCGACTGCAGCGGGCGGAAAAGCAGGTGAGTGACGCACTGTGGTGTCAAGATCCCGTCACAGACAATGAGGTTTTAAAGGCAAAAAAGCAAAGCAGAGGGGGCAGCGAGATGTGGCTGGCTCTTGGAACTACGCCTGCAGCTCAGAGCAGTCACAACTCCTACGAGTAACAGCTAAACCCACCCACCCAATAAAGCGTATGAGCTGCCAGGCACCAAGACAAGACTCTGGGTTTAGAGCCTCCTTCTTAACAGTGCCTTAAAAGCTACACCAATTTCTCTAGCACTTCTCCTTCGGCAGCGGAAAATAAAGTGGGTCAAAGGCAGCTTTTCAGCAGGAAATTCAATCTAAAATGACAACACTTGGGGAAACCTGGGCAATGGCGAGCGAGAGCAAGGAGCAGCGCTGCGCTGATCCAGCCCTGCATTTTCTCCTACTTCAGACCCATGGAGCACAACAAATTTATCCACCAGCTTCGTTCATGCCTTCAGAGGACCATTACCCCTCATTTCTACACAACCCATGGCCAGGCACTACAAGAAGGAGTAAAACCTCCTCAGCCCCAGGTTTGCTGTTTTCCTTGTATTGACTAAACTAAGCTAGAGGCATCGCTCTTGAGGTGAGAGGAAAATGTATTCTGGAAACTGAGTCTCGGTACCCAAAGAGGTTAAGGAGAGTTTATAGGGCAATAAATCCCTTCTCTGCCCAGGATGGGTGCGTTCTGCCATGTCTCTACGGAAAGATTTCACAGCACTAAACGTCCTTAAGCTTTCAATTTTTTAATTTCTTTTTCAGTGGAAATATGTCCGAGCCCAAACACCATGCCGTTTGATTTCCTGTGTTTGGATCTCACCCAGGCCATTTTGCAGACTTGATGTCGGGCTCTGCACTCAAAACTTTGTTTTGAGGCTTACTGTATTTTGCAAAGGAGACCTTAACGCACAACAGTTGATCCATTTGCAGTACTGGACTGTTATTCTGTGCTGTAAATTCCTCCCTACAAACACTGAGCCTATTTTTTTGAGTGGATGTGGACGCTGGATGTGCTGGTATGCAGAAACTCAAAAACTACCACATCAGTGAAGACAGTGCAAGGCTGAGAAGGAGAGAAGAGCAACAAGTAGCATCACCACCACAAGAATAAGATTAAAATATGTTTAAAATTCCTGTTGTTTTTTCCCAACTGTTCCTCCCACCCTCTCAGACCCCTAAAAGACGTCTGAAGACACTGTGCAGCTCATCACAAGACTGATGGTTGCACCCTGTGGTTGTCCAGCGTGCTCACGTGATAACATGCGCTGATATACAACAGAGAGACCTTCACCTGTCCTCAACCCTGCTCATTGTTCAGCCGTAAATCTAGTTCTGGAGTTCTCATCCACCTCTCTCATGCCTTCGGGGTTTTCAGAACTTCCTCCCAGAGTGCAGCACCTTTCTGCAGGAAACCACTCACCATTATTTCCCAGATCCAAACTCTACTTCTCCCATGTTGTGCTGCTGCTCTTGCCAGAACAGCATCGCTCAATCACCCAGGTTCTCCTTGAAAGTTCCTGCACTGCCCAAACTCTACAGCTTTCCTCTCTCCCCCTTTCTTCTAGCCAAGTCTCCAGCTGCTGAGAGGATAATTGCAGGTGTTAGACACGGAGACGACAATTCCTGTATGTGCAGGCAATTCAAGCGTGGTTTTTGTTTGCAACCCCGCCCCCAAGCATGTGTCTAAAAGAGGCCAAGGGAATCAGCAGGTTCCTGTTCTCCTCTGCTCTTGCATGAATTTTTCCTGCTATGAGATTTTGCGAGTGCCAAACGCTTTGCCAAAGATTTTCATATGATCTGGCTGGAGAGCAAGAAGCGTCAGACGTCTCATTGCAAAGTAGGTTTCCAGCCCAGCTTTGTCCTCAGCAGTGATCCAAATGACTTCTAGAGGAATCTGCCTCTGTGGTGATCTGCTGCTGCACCCCCTGGTAGTACCCACAAGAGTCCTGCAGTCTAAAATATCCTGAAAACCAATCCTGCTTGGTTTTATACCTGCCTGCTCTGTCCTGTCACCCCTTACTTGGACTGCTTTTCATCCTCTGCTATGCAACACGTTGTTCCCTTTTCCTCCTGCACTTGCATAAGAGAAATATAAAGGAAAGCAATTATTTTGCAAGTAAAACTAGAACCACCCAGGCTAAATCAGGCAGTTTTCTGGCATCTTCTTAAAAAAGCAGGGCTCAAAGTACAACCAGGAACAAACGCAGCCTCCTCATTACGGAAGAGCGATCAGCTGAATGAGAAATACAAGGGAAAAAAAGGAGAGGAGAGCAAAGTGAAAAGGGTTCAGGTTAAATGGTCCTTGACAGGACACTGAAGGAGCATAAAATCCTGCCGCGATGGTCCTGCAAGGAAAAGAGGAGTTACAGGCACCTTCCCTAAAGCCCCCCCAAGGCTTTGCAGGCATCTGGCTCCAATTACTTACCAGGAAAGACAGAGAGAGTGAAGGGGGGGGGGGGCATGGCAAGAATAGAAATGAAGAGGCAAGCGAGCGACCTCAGCCAGCCGAGGAGAGGAGAACATGACAGCCCAAATGGCAGTTGTTTTCTCAGCACAGGCCCCGCAGCGAGTGGGCTGCCTCGTGGCTGCGCACCGACAAGTGCTGCGTGGAGAAGGCAGCTCGGCTTTGTAAACCCGAGTGGCAAATCTCCCCCTGCAGCCTCCCTTGCAGAGCTGCGGACAAACTGTGCCAGAGCTCTGCTCGCCTATTTTCTGAACTGCCGGGTACTTATTTTTAAATATTAATTATCATTCATGGCAGCAAAACGATGCAGTTTTCCCGCTTTGGGAGCACAGCAGTCGGTCCCAGGGCAGGTGTCTGCTCCCAGCCCGCGCTGAGCGTCTCTCAGACGGAATAACCGAGCCAGTCGCTTGCAGAGCTGATGGAGGGGTTGATTTTGTTGGAGTAAAGTCAAGCCACGGGGTTGTGACATCAGACAGAATGGGCAAGAAACTTGCCTGGTAAGGCCATCATGATCCTAAGCACCAAGGTTCGTTCCTCTCCTTTGTTTTTCCCAGTTTCTAAAATCATCCTCCCAGCCTTTGGAAAGCGTAGGGAGAGGGGGAAGGTTCAGCCAAGCAGGATGATCCATGGTTTGAGCCTTAGAGTAAATAGGCTTGTTTGTGTAGTTGTTCGGTGTGTTTTTTCAGAAAACAGGATGGTGCAAAACAAGACTGTTATTAAACCTACCGTGAACAGGGCATTTACGACATCACACAAAAAAGGACATTAAATCTTTTCACAAAGAAAACAGCCCCGGTCAATGCTCTGACAAGTTATAACTGGCCCAGAATATTTCAGAGTCTAAATCAAGCAAAAATAACGAGGCAGCTGGACTGCTCGAATTCAGCCTTCCCAGCGAGCAGCTCAGACGAGTGGCGCTAGCGACACAGCGAGAGCGTTTGCTGCAATAAGGTTATCATCTTCATCACCCCCGATTCAAGCCCATTTTCCAAATTTGTTACCTCCACCGGCTGCAGGGTTGGACTCACAGCGTCCTACTCAACAAAAACAAACCGTTTGTTCTTCTGGGCCAGAATAACAGCATACGTTTTTTCACCCAGCAGCCCAGGCTCCAGTTCCAGTCCCTGATGTCTCGCCCTTAGCAGTGGCCAAGCCTAGGAGACACACAAGGGCTGCATCATGAGTGCAAAAATTGTGCACTGGGGAGGCAGGAGCAAGTGCAGGTCTGGGTGTCCTCAGTGGTGGTCACCGTACATCTCTAGGAAACACCAGGTCATACATTTTAACCCAATTTTCCCAATCCTTATGGCTGTTTCCTAGATGAAGCGAAGCAGTCGAACAGGGGTGCTGATGATGCAGGGTTGCCCAAAAGAGGGAGCGTTCAGAGGGAGGGTGGGACAGGCAGAGAACCAAAGCAAACACGGCATCTCCTTGGGATGCAGCATGGTCTTCAGTGTGGGATTGAGAGAGAAGAGTCTTCCCCTTGGCGCTACAGAGCTTGTCAAGTTGCCTGGAAGGCTCAGAGGAAGCAGTCATCCTTCACACAATTTTACGAAAGAAAGAAATCTTCATTTTTCGAACCATATCCCCTAAGCTTCTGAAGGCATTAAATCTCTGATCTCACCTATGGAACCCTGCGCAGAAGGGAGAGGAGAAGGAAGTGCGTAAGGTTGAAGCCAACGTCTTGGCTCCCCGAGGAAGGCTCAAGAGCACCCAAATAATGTGGCAGGAGCTGATGATAGCAAAAAGAGTGTCTTCTTGTCCCTTTGCTTTTTTAACATGTACTGAGCAAAAACCATTAAGAGTGCTCAAATCCTCCTTATTTGTGCAAGGCCAGATTGCCACTGGAGGTGGCTGGGTACAGCAAAACCTGCTTCAGCAGAACAACAGAGACAAGCAATATGGTTCCTTGTCTCCTTAAAGAAATAACCAGAGCTGGTCACAGACGAAGTACTGCGGTGATTTTACATCCAAAAGTGCTGAAGAGTCAAAACGCAGCGCTGCGTTAGGAAGGGGAAGGGCTGACAGCTCTCTGTGCTACACGCAGACCAGAAAGCTCTTCCCCGGGTGGGTCACCTGTAGCTGGGGTGAACTTACAGACCCCATCCTCTACTCATAGCCCGCACGATACTAAACTGGTTTTCCAAAGAACTGCTTAAGGAGAGAGGCTACAACAGACACAGAGCAAAGGCCACTCCACATCCCGAGAGCATAAAAAGGCAGAGCCAATACCTGCTCCAGCCTCCCTCTTCCCCGCTCTCATTTCTTTGCTCCCCATCTCTCGGACACAAGAGACACGTTAGAAATAAGCATCGATGATAACAAACACAGTGACCAGTTCATTGGCCGTTCTGAGCAGCGTCAGCAGTGATTCATTGTAGAGGTAAAAAGAAGAAAGTCACTCACCCTCACGAAGCTGGCGGGAAACCATCCTTCTTCATCATCGATCTGACCCCACCACCAGTCCTTGTTGGAAGCATCCAGGACCTTGATAACGTCTCCTGCTTTAAACGCCAACTCCCGGTTGGCCATGGTGACGTGATCCCATACTGCCTCAGCACTTACAATAGAACCACCACTGATCAGCTTTGAAAACAGAAAACCAGCAGTCAATAAGGGCCCGTTCCGCCAGGCAAGCACATGCACAGCAGCAGCAGCAGCAGCACAGAGAAAAGCGCTCAGCCAAAGGAAAACCATTGCCAATCCATAACAATTTCCCCCTCACGTGATGTCGCCTGCTCTGTGCCCGCTTCTACAGACCACCATGCCGCTCCTCACCATGCCAGGCCAGCGAGCACCGCGTTCAGCGCCTGGCGAGCCCTGGCCCCCCCTCCCACCGCCATGCCGTATCGATGAGCATGCCTGTCTATCGAGGTACACGGCTCTCGGGTACGACTCGGCCGGTGTAACGTACGGCTGGCAGCTCCCAGAAACGGCAGAACCAAGCAAAGGAATTCTCATTTCAGAGCACGTTTGCTCAGTGAAAGGACCAAATGTCCGCTCGAGGGTCAGGTGTTCTGTGCGAATCCAAGCAAAGTTTGCAAAGTATTTAGAAAAACTTTTTTTGTTTCATGCCTGGAAGTTCTGTAGTTGTTTAGTGCTGGTGATGTGCTGACATCTCCTGCTTTTGGACTCTCCACGCTAGGCAGCAGACAAGAAGGGCACCCTGACACCCTGCTGGTCGGCTTCAGCCCTGACCTGGAGCCCAGCTCCACGGCACACCCAGACCTCACCCTGCCCACAGGAAACCTGACGGCACTGGCTGTCGTGACAGCCTTCTAGGTGCACGGACCTGCTCCCTAGGGACTGGGCTGAGGCCAGACGTGTCTGACAGGACCTAGTGAACGTCTCTCCACGAGAAGCACACAGTCACCTCAGCACCATGGCAAGGACCTCACCGGGTCTCATGTTCATCGTGAGCCACCTGGTCTTATAGATATTAAACTCCTGCCTAATGCTTGTGGGAAGGATTCGTCCGAATACTGATGCTTGTGCAGCCACAAGACAAATCACCTGTCCATGCCCGGGACGCCCGCTGCTCCTCAGAATGATAGCCCTGTATTTTTTAACGGAATAATAAATTGTGTTTACGCTTCGACCGCTGCAGGCACTCTGCACTGAACAGAACGACCGCCCTAGCAAATACAGACTTTACCCATATGCTTATTAGCTTGTCAGAGCCATCCTGAACCTTGTGCAGTAATTCTGCCGTCTGAGACGCGCTGGACGTGGAGTTGGGCTCGCCTCCAAACCACGTTTTCAGCTCACAAAGGGAGAGCTCAGCGCTGCGACCAGGACGGACCTTCCACAGGGCAGGACTTCAACGGCCACAGATACACCCTCGATTCGGGCACGCCGTGCAAAGCCTACAGACAACAACCCATCGCAGCGGTGAGGCAAGCCTAGGAGCACTGGGAATGGTTAGCGAGCTCGTAACGGACCTGCCCAGGTTTGGCTTCCCGAACTGCCCGCTCGTGACCACCTGCACAGTGAGAACCTGCAGGAAGCCCTCTAGCCCTGCTGCGGGCTCCTTGGCATACACGTGGGAGAGCAATTCAGCCCGCAGGTGAAAGGGCCTCTTTTCCCCTTCTCCTTGAACTGACCTTCCTTCCGGCAATCACGCGCCCGAAGTTTGTGACAATGACGGTTTCAGCTCTTCAGTTATTAGTCAGTCGTACATAAAGCAGCAAGACCTAGGAGAGCCTGACTCGACGCTTAATGCCTTCATCCTCACAGCCAAGCGCGATCTAGTCTGTGGACCTCTTGTTCCTGCAGTCAAGTAAACCAATGTTCTTCCTACTTCCATTTTGACAAATTGTCCTTCCTAATTCAAAACCAGCTTCATCACGTGTCCCATAGGGGACTTCTCCACACCCCCCGAGGGCAGGCAGAAGACAAAGGCACAAGTTAATACCAAGCTCTCAGCAACGGGCCTCCTCGGTGTGCTGACCTTATCTCAGAGGGCACCTCTGTGCTCACGGGGGCTTTTGGCAGAGCCGCAGGGAGTGGGCACCAGAGGACGCCATCCGAACCGGCAGCAGCTGAAGGCAGATGGTGTCGGAGCCCCAGTTCACCCGGCGCTGGGCCCTCACTTAGCAAAGTCTGAGTTCCATCGGGAGAAACAACCGTCGCAAAGACCGACTGCTGATTCCGGTGCCACAGCCACATGCTCAGCCCAGGCAGTGGTGTGATCCAGAGCTTCCGCACAACACCTTGTGTTGCTCTAAGTCAAGGTTGCTCGTTGCTTTCATAACTATGAATCAGTTTAAAGCACCAAGACCCCCAGGACAGATCTGGAAGGAATGAAGACCTCACAGCTGAGGAAAACCCCCTCAATATTCTCCAGACCAGTTGACAGCCACCCGCTCCCTACCAGCACTGAGCTCTTCTCCTTCACTAGTGCTTCCCCTTGGCCGTATTGACGGACACTGTCCAGCCTGGGGCTTCCCAGGTTAAGCAAGCTCAGAGCTTTGTGAAACAGCATGAAATATTTATTACAGCGTCACAGAAATCTTGCCGTAATACCTAACATCTCCCCCTTTTTCCCACAGCTACCTCCCACCAGTGGCTCACTGTGATCCTGCTTTCGCTTAACCAAATAAATGAGGCCGAGTATGTTCTCTGTCTACAAAATCAGTTTTCTTGTCAAGAAGAAGTGGCCTGACCCTCGTTCCTTTCCTTACCGCCATTGGGTATTTTAGTCCGTTTGTCCCTGGTGAGGAAGCAGAACAGAGCTATTACGCAGAAGCCGTGTTCCTGCTCTTTCTGCTCCAGCTGACATAGGCTTTGCTGTCACTTCACACGCAGGCGGTTCTGGGCATGATCCGCCACAGGAATGTCACCGAAGCCAAACTTCAGAGGGGTTGTGGTTTAGAGCCTCCAGCCTACTTCGCAAAAGCGCATTTCCGAGCCTGAGGCACAAGATCCCGGCTCCCAGGAGCACGGCTTGGCCAGCGGCAAGGGCTGGCGGGGACTTGCGGAGGGCTGTGCTCGGCCCTTCTCTGCTGTTAACACGGAGACCTGCGAGATGCGTTCAGTGGAGCTGAGGTAGCTTTGCACAGTGCTTCTTGGTACTGAGGGGAAAGGCTGTAAGTTCTTGGATTTCACTGTCTAGTGCCAGCAGACAGAAGAAAGGCCCCTTTAGCTGGTCCTGCCCAGCCCCTGGTCCCTATCGTTAGCCCCAGAACAGCATCTATGTGCCAGGAAGGCTAGAAGCAAGCTTTGGCCTTCCAAAACACAAATACAGCTCAGCCTGTGCGAAAAGGACAGCAGTGGGATGGAGAATTTGAGTTCCAGCCATCGCATGGGCTGGGTCTACTGAGGGCATGTCAGAGCCTAAAATTAAAAGATCCAGTTAAATTTATTTTGCAAGACATCTTGCTGCATCCGTGGAGCCATCTGACTCTTTCAGGGCAGGGTTACAGAGACAGAACCTGACATCTGCAGCAGCAAGAGATGATGAACTAGAGAAAGGTCAGGATAAAGTATTATTTTCAGAAAGCATTCAACCCAGGAGCTCTTCACTTCACAAAGTTCACGTCTCTTGGTTTCAAATCTGGGTCCTAGCACTGTGGTCAGACATACTCGGCCAAAGACCTTGAGAGGGCCCTATCTCCCATGATTTCAGATGTCTACCACAGCATCTAAGAGAGTCATCTGGGCTCCTTTAGAAGCAGTGAAGGGAAGGAGACACATCTGGAGTGAGTCACCTCGCCTGTCTCAGTTGCCTACCTCCAGGTGAGGTGAATCATGCCCTAGAAATTACTATTTCTCTGTGTTCAGCCGGGTGATGCAGAAGTTTACATTTCCAACATCTTACGTTCATCCCATCTACAATTTGGCCGTCACGAAAAAGGGGTTACAAAGAACTGCATTTAACGATAGTAACCACACTAGGAATAGTCAAACATAAATCACACTCTCCCAGCACAGCAGTTCCTCGGTACGCGAAGGTTGTGGTAAATAAAATTACGTTCTCTGCAGAAGAACTCACAAAATCTCAGCCTTGTAAATTTATGATAATGAAGACTTAGATAGTTGGGAAAAGCGTCCCTCTCCTCAGAAGAGGGAGGCAGCCAGAAGAAATGCCATGTTTTTACTGTTTTATGGAAGACTTCAGAGCATTGCCCACCAACTGGGCTGAAGAAAAAGCTTTCACAGTGGGCAGAAGACCAGATTCACCCCTGGGGTGTTGCACATAGTCTAGGGACCAGTCGCTGGCCTTGGGTCGTTCCACAACCAGTCATTAATTGTGGGTCCTTCTTGACCTCCTAGCAAACCCCTGGTCATGGCCAAGGACAAGTACCAGGACAGACAGATGAGGGGCCACTTCTGTGTCCCAGCACCACAAATAAATTGACTTAATGAGGAAAAGAAAAAGGGAAAAAAGACTTACAACACATATAAGACATACCATTCTCTAATTCTATGCACGGCTGACACATTCCTGGAGCACACACTAAGAACACAGGGTATTATCCCTGGATCGCCAGGATCACAAACCTCTGCCTTTCCAGGGATTTTCACTACAGGTTTCCTCTTCAAACCTCCACTAATTCGGTCACAAACCCTCACTCTAAAGACACTCCCAACACTCATGTACAACAGGTGAATGCTTTCGCGACACCTAAGTCAAGTCAGTGGAACGGAATTAGACCATTCCTACTTAAGGTCCATGTGGATTTCCCTTTCTCTTCTAGGCTGGTGTGATTTCCAGGATGGAACGTGGCCACTGGAAATACTGAATTGCATTAGAAGTGCTGCCAAAATAAAATGACAACCACAACAAACAGTAAAAAAGAGTTTCAGAGGACTCGGCGAGTCACGACCGCTGGGATGCAGTGCCGCCAGTGTGTGCCAGCCGAGATCTCCTGACCCTGGCGCACCACGGCATGCCGTGGAGGGACACTGAAGGCTGTGCCACAGCAAGCACCTCACGGTACATCATTGCAAAGCCTCTGCTGAGCCCACCGAGATGTGATTGTCCTCACCGGTGGTGGGAAAGCTCAGAAACGCCCATCTGGCAAATGATCCTGACTGTTTCCTTCCTCCCTTGTGCCTTCCAAAGGTCTCAGCTGAAGGGGAGGGATTGTCCTTAATGCCATAGGAGGGGCTTCCAAGGGATAGAAGAGAGGAGCTCGGAAGTGGTAGATCGACTCTGGAATTCGCCGATGTTTTTTCCGGCCATGGCTTTGTGGCACTGCTGTCAGGATATTTTATAACTCTACCAGTCAAAGTAAGCAGGAAAATAAAAGCAGAAGGAATGTCAGGAGCAGCACCCTGTTACATGGCATGGAGGAATCACTCTGCCTTACCCCGTTACTAGAGCAAGTCTGGAGCAAATCCAAATGGAGAGGAGGGGAGGGGGCATGCCAGGAAAGACCCTCCTGCAGCAGCGGGTCCCACATGCTTCGTCACCTCCTATCTCATGGTCTACAACTATAGCACTTCCTGATCAAAAAAGGCCAGGCTCACTGCCTGGGATGTTTTTCTGAAGTACATTTCAGAAAGTGACCTCTAAACCAAGGTTTACAACTATGTCCAGGCTACTGCAGGGTTTAAGTCTTCCAGCCATGAACCAGCTGGGTCACTGCAAAGGGACTTCACTCCAGCTCTACAAGACGGGGCCTCTTGGAAGAAGAGTTGGGGAACGGGTGAGCCGCTGCCTCTGACACATGTGGTGCGTTTTCCCTGACTTTGCTCACTTCCAAAGCCACGACGTGCCGTTCGAGGATAACATCTGCTCCTTCTCAGCCACTGCCCACAGTGAGGCAGCCGAGTACGAAACATGTTTTAGTGAAATCAGCCATTATTGCCAAATTTGGCTAAGTATTCCCAACTAATCAACGCTTACTGGCTTCTTACGGGCCAACACGAGAAAGAAATCTGGGACTTACTTCCCTGGAGACTGAAACAGGCACAAAATAGCAGAAATCTTTTTTGGGGGGTGTGATTCTGTACCTATCTGGACCTCTTCCAGATAATCATTGTTAACCCGCGAGATTCTGCAATGAGTTTCCAGCACAGAGTTCCTCCCCAGTCCAAAATGCACTTCACAAAGCGTCACCTTCCCCCCAAAACCCAACAAAATCGATCATAGATCACCATCTCCTTAGAAAATTCTAAGTACCCACAAAGTTTCTAGGACCATGGCCTCTGGGTAACCTTAAGGTAGGGAAATAGTTCTCCATTAGATAATTTATTAATGCATCAGTAGAGTTACAGTAGTAAAAAAAATGCTCTGCGCAGTTCTCTTTCAAATCAGGGTTGCATCAACTCTGTCCTCCTCCACAGGAGCAGGACAGCAGGAATAGGGAGCAGGCTGGGAGGGGGAGATGGGGAAACGTGGGGAGACTACACCATTTGTTCAGACTGTTCTCGTACAGATGTGCCCTTTATCCAGACAACATAAAGCACTGCAAAATAACGATAGCGCTTCCCACTGTATTCAACAGGCCCTTCCACAACGGCAGCAGCCACAACATCTTCAAACAAGAGTACGCCGAGGTTCAGAGTAAAGCAATGAATGCTCGGTGGAAGCCCAGCAGAACAGGAGACACGAACGACCCGCAAACCTCCAGCCCAACGAGAATACCGCGTTCCCAGCAGAGGGGCACCTCACGCTGCTCTACCCCCAGATGGCATTTATAGCTCTGCTGAGATCCGCTCCTCCGCCTCCCCCCGGAGACCCAGGTACGTGGTCTGAGCACAGCAGCGGGTTGAGGGGGGGCTCACCCGAGCTGCGCAGACAACGGGAGCTGCAGCCCACGCTGCCGTCCAGCATCGCGCTGCTCTCACAACTAGGACAGGTTCGCTCCATTGACAGAGCGGACAAAGAGGAAGCGTACCGGAAAATGTCATCCCACCCCATCATGTCGTACTTTTGCTCTCGTATCATCTCCCAACAGTCCCTTTGATTGTGTGTTTATTTTTAAACCTCTTGTCAGAAATTATACAAACGGAATAATGCCAAATCATAGTGGATTCGCCGCACGGCTCATTCACAAAACAAATGGGAGGGCATTTCCACTTGATTTGCTTATTCTCTGAAGAAGTGCAATCACACAAAGGTTAAGCACAAGGCAAAGAATTTCCCTTTCTGCTTCCAAGCTCTCTGATGAAGTTGACTAATGGCTGGATTTCAGTGAAAGAGGCTGATTGGAGTGAGAGCGCCTCTGATAGCCCCGTCTTCTGGAAAGACTCACACTGGGTTGGAAGCTTTATATACATGTATCTAAAGGTGGAGGATCGGTACAGACTTTAGGGTTCATTAGGGCTGGGTTATTATATTTTTCACTGGTTTAAATTTTCTTGGAAAGGTATCACCTGGCACCCAGGACATCACCCGGCCTCATAGCGAGACCACCAGCAGACTCCAGGGAATGGGATTAGGCTTAATCTCCACCTTATTTCGGTGGTTGTCCATGTCATTCCTATCAGTAATAACAGCTGCAACACAGAGCCGCGTGCGGTAACTGGAGAGCTGAGAGCGCCTGTAAAACCAAGGCAGCAATGAGGACAAGGACGAGTGACAAGACCGAGTTACCCCAGTACAGCACTGCCCACGCGCTCTGGCAAGCCCTCCGCTTTGATGGCGCATATGTCACCGTCATCGCTTTCCAATCCCCTCTGGGGGCACGTTAAGCCTCCCCTGCCCTGACGACCTATCTTTCACGTAGAGTAATCACAAATACCTCCAACCATAATCATTCAACCCAGATAAATCCTGGGATTGGTTCCGGGACTCCAAGTTTAAAGTGCTCCGGGGAAAACAGCACCTTTCGTCAAACACAGCCAGAGCTTGGTTTATGCCCAGCTTAATCTTACTGGGCTGAGCCCGCCATGGGGCTGTGGGTGGGGGAAGCAGTCAGGATTGCCAAGCGATGTCTCCACGTTAATAAAGCATCAGCCCAGCCCCGCTGCGGCAGCAAACGCTGTGCCAGATAACATCGAAGCACCGTGTACAGACCACGGCGGGACGCGGGAGAAGAGCGATACAGCCCTCCCTCCATTACCCACGGCGCAGAATAACACAGATAAGCAAACCGGAAATTACAAAAAAAAAAGGAGATATATATAAAACTGAGGCTCTGGGAATGCACAGTGAGGGGCAAGAGGCTGCTGTGGAGCCCTGCGCTAGGGGACCCAGCGAGGAGGTGCAGCACAGAGCACTCGGCTACACGGAGATCGTCCCGAGCATCCCTATGCCTGTGCTGCAGCTAATCCGCAACCTCCCAACAGATAACGCAGACTTGACTGGAAATGTCAGCAACGCCACATCTAGACTCACTTCACTCAAGAAGCCTGTCCTAGTTGAAACTGGACAGCAAAAGCCTTCTGTCCCACGGAGCGGACTGGCTGACTGTAGACAAACTGAGTTCGTCTGAGCAACCAGGGAGTTTTTGCAGGGGAGAAGTTAAAATTGTCATTGCTCTGAGGAAGGCAAGAGGGCTCGATAGCTTCGAGATTGTTTATTTTAAAGGTACATCACCTGTTACTCTAGGGCATGGGAGTTTCCAAAAAAAAAAAAACAAAAAAGATGGAAACGAGGAGCAAATGACACCAATCAGTCCCAGTGGATTCCATCACTCACCACAGCTACTCACAAAGGCACCGGCACGCAGGTCTGCCCG
This sequence comes from Bucorvus abyssinicus, assembly GCA_009769605.1. Classification (NCBI taxonomy): domain Eukaryota; kingdom Metazoa; phylum Chordata; class Aves; order Bucerotiformes; family Bucorvidae; genus Bucorvus; species Bucorvus abyssinicus. The sequence continues at coordinate 1,481,831 of CM020039.1, read as the reverse complement.
TGCCAGATGTGGGACCTTCACCCCGGAAGCTGCCAGAGAGCTGCCACCAGCCCCCACAAAGCTGGTGACACCCAGCTAAGCCATCCCAGCTCCGCTTAGCCAGGGGCAAGTCACCAGGACTTCACTTATCTGGAATCAGGCATCCAGGGTGAAATGAATCAGGTGACAGCACCAGAACTAATGACAGCCTAAGCAGATACTTGGTCCTACAAAAGCTGACACAGTTGGCCAGGGTCTAAAAATCACTAAAGGAAATTAATTCAAACGTAGGGCTGTTAATACAAAACAGAAACATTATTCCTGGATAGCCAAGTACAGGGACTAAGCAGCAAGAGCCCCTTCGTGGTATCAATCACTGCGATGTGTTTTAAAACACCTTTTAAAATGCAGCAGATGCCTGGATTATGTCCCGTTAGACTGCAATGTATTAAAACACATCTTCAGTAATAGACTGAGTAACGCATAATTCCCATATATCGGTATTGTAGCACGAGGCCAAAATGATATCATTAAAAAAAGAGAGATTTTTCGTATGCGATGAGAACTTGGAACTTTAAAAGTGGTGGCTGTTATTAGTGCAAATCAGTGGCCGGATGGGTTAAAGTCCCGATTAATGTATTACACTGATTGCACTCACCGCTCAGGCTCCTCATTTGCTGTCCTGACCTCTCGATTTCTCGGTGTAAGCCACTGCAGCTCGCGGCTAATACAGTCACGGAGCAGCTTATTGGCAGATGAGCACAGAGAGGGGGAATATCACCTACACATTGTTTTGCAGATCCTGAGCTTACAGAAAAGCGTAATTAAATGCAAGCACAAAGTGGGCGATGGCTGGAGGAACAACACATCTCTTCCCAGAAAGCACCCCTGGCTTCGGGGGACTTTGCAGGGGCACTAACAGCCCCGGCTCAGCCAAGCCAGCGGAAGGCAGAGCCTGGCCAGCTGCTCTCACGCAAACCAAGAGCCATCCAGGGAAAAACCCATTGCTGCCGTCTCAGGCAGCGAGAGGCAGAACCAGGGTGAGCACCCGGAATAGGAAATGGCCAGACAAAGCTTCTGGCCCCTGAATTATGATCTTCAAGAGAATTATTCCAGGAAAAAGACAAGTCTTCCTCACGTCTTTTGGTATTACGGCACCTGGACCAAAAAGCAGTGAGAGGCGCAAAGAGAACACGCGGGCGCCCAGCCTCTGCTAGGCACCACCCCACGTGTGCAACCAGGAACAAAACACAACGAGCTCAGCAAGACAGCGCTCGAGTCGTTATAGCAACCACATCTTGCATTTACATCTCACCTTCCGTCCCTGTCAGCTCCTGAGAGGGCAAACAGGCAGGTCTTTAAAGCCACCGATGTAAAGCAGCTTCTGCCATGGAGACGCCCGCTGAGCCAAACCCCGTGGTGTCCCCTGGCTCTCCGAGCCCTGAGCTCGGAGCCCGGGGTCAGCGCGGTCCCCTGGCTTGGCCTTATCTCCCCACCCCAAGAACGTCCTGCTGTACGCACTGCATCACGCCCAGCTCTGGAATCACTTACCATTCCTCGTGCAAAGCCCGCCGTGACCACTGCTTTTGGGGATGTAGGACAGGGGCAACGGAAGGGAGAGAGGTGGCACAGCGAGGTGCGTAGCACAGCACGCACCTTTGCTGCCTTGGCTTCCACAGCGAGATAGCAGGTATCGGGCAGGATATTCCCGTCTAATTGACTTTGCATTGCCAGAGGGTTTTTTACTGAAAGCTCGGCGGACAATCCCGGCTGTCTCATCAGGAAGGTAATAAATTGATGCTAGTTAAATGTGCAGATTGTCATCAGCCCCTGTAAGCCTATTACATGGATTGGCCAGATCACCGAGGGGATATGCAGCCTTCCACCTCTAAGCTGCTTTTCTCAATTCAGGTTAGGAATGAATGAAAGTCACTGTCTGAGGGCTTCTCGGATTTCATGGAAAATTGCCACAGCCAAATGTCCTCTTTAATGGGCGTCACTCAAAGCAGACACTTGCCGCAACCCTCTCCCTCAACTGGACTGCAGCTTAGACCTGCACTTCTCAGCCTCTAATTAAAACCGGCTGGAAAACCTGTAATATTAGGTCTTTTTTCAAGCCATCAACACCTATTCTGAAACACGAGCTACCACCGCAGCCTCCTGGGCTGCTCGGGGAGAGAGCAGCTTTCTCCGTGGCACGGCGAGACAGCAGCCACAAGCAGCCAGGTGCTCCCGCACTCCCTCGCCGCCCGTCCCCGCGGCGAGCCCAAAGCACGCCGCTGCAGCTCAGAGTCATGGCAGGCGCTACGAAAGCCCTGGAGCAGGTAACGTGAGCTTTGCCCACCAAGTCAAGCCACGGCCACGCTGTTTCTTATTTTAGTTTGTGCAAGCGGCGAGCACGGCCCCATCATCCCAAACCGGCGTCACCTCGCCTGCTGCATAACCAGTCCCTTCCCCTCTCTCCAGTAAGACACGTGGGAGTCCCGTCCCTCCCTCTTCCACCTACTCTACTTGTAAGAGGCCGCATTTGCTGCCCAGCGTCACAAAGCCATCACCTGGATGGGGCCGAAGAAAATGGCTAAGCACCGAGATAATTCTATGCAAAGTCTAGAGGGCAAAGTTGTCATGGAAGAAATATCGTAGTCTATAATCTGTTGGCAAACACGGTACCTAATGGCAGCCCCTCCACTTAACGGCTCGCGTTCCAGCTCCTTCAAATGAACCCGTCACCGCTGTATGTAATCACAGGACGTATTTAAAAGAATAATTTCCATCCAGAAAGACCGTAGCTGGAGCAATGTGACTCACGCAGCTCCCCGTGCATCAGAACGCGTGTCCTGGAGACTGGGAATCCGCGAGCCGGTTACCATTTGTGCACAAATTAGGTGTGGACACGGTTCTTCAAACTCCCTCTGACACGGATGGCAGGTCTGAGGCTGCCGAGACCCAAAGCCAGGCCCTTTGCCTCCGCACAGAGGACAGAACTGTTTTCTGCAGCTCTGGGTGAAGGGGTAGAAATCTCAGAGAGAAACGCGATGGAATGACAGGGCAGCCCTCCCCACGTACCTGCTCCAGCACTTCAGAGCTGAACGGTTACGGCCGCAAACTCGGTCTCGCTTCTGCCCTAACAAAATCATCTCCACAGCATACTTAGTGTGTTCATGTTAAACTGGGTCCAAACGCATGGAAAGAGGCATCCAAACATGATTTGTTTCTCAAGACAGCGTGACGTCTTCCCTGGCTACGAGATCCGATTCATTAAGGAAGCACAAGAGCCAAGCAAGCGTTGGCTGATTTTAGCAGCCCTTCCTCCCCGGTGAGTTATCCACGAGCAGACTGGTTTGCCCGTTATTAGTTTTTACCTGCTATGATGTGACAACCTTTTTGTGTACGCTAACTTGGCTATGCATCGCTCACAAACTACCTGCTCAGTAACTACTGCTGAAAATAGAGATTCGTCCCCATTTCCTTAATGGATCAATTAAGTCACCGGGCGCTATTCTGCTCCTGGACTGGATGATCATCACGTTCACGCACAATTTTTAAGAGGGCTGGATTGAACATTCAGGTGAGCAGATATTTGCACTAGGATTTGCAACACTGTCTTAAGGCAAACATCTGAGTTGTCCGAAGGGGTTTTGAATGAATAATTTCCTGCCTTATTCACCTACCTCTAGAAATAACGCTCCATCTGTTCATGGAACAGTTCCTTTTTCTTACTTAGGTGAAACAAAGGTCACGCACGTTAAAGGAAGGTTTGCACATCCCCGACGCCCTACAACCGCACACATGTACACGTGTACCTGGCCAAGGTCATTAGCCAGTCAACGGAAGAAATACAGCTGTCAGGTTACGGGTAGGGAGCAACCACCCCGTGCATCATTGCTGCGACAAGCACCCCAGGACACGGGCTGGAGCCAGAACATGTCCTTGGCAATTAATCATCAATCAGGATGTGTTACGACAATGAAGTCAAACGGCAACTCTAAAGGTGAACCAAAATGTTGCTTTAAAAACACCTACACTTAAAAAAAAGGCATTTTAAAAAAAAAAAAAAATCAACTCTCCATCTGAGGGCAAAGGCAAACGGAGAGTATGTAAAATCCAGAGCAGCCTCTGGGTGGACACCATCCAGCTCCTCCTGGGCCACGACTCGCCCCCGAAGTGGCAGCAGTACAGCTGATGCGAAGCTAATCCCTGGCTGCGTGGGCTTTGCAGGTACGGAAGAGCTTCCCTTCCCCTGCTCTGTCCCACGTCATTGACTGACGCAGAGCCCTGGGGCGAGCCCTTGTTGCTCCGTATGGCAATAACCGGGCACTGCTTGTGCTGGTGCCCCCTGGCTCTGGGCACAGAGCTCCTGCTTGGCCTGGACTCTCCATCCCCTGCACACTTGGGATAACATTAGGAACACCGTCATTTAGAGTCGCCAGGTAACCCCCACCCCACGTGCTGAGCACTGACCGTCATGGGTAGTACTTGAAGGAGCATCTTAAACCCAAGTCCTGCTCTGGCTTCAGCGTTCAGAAATGGTATTCAAGGGCACAGGAGGGTCACAGACACCCAGGCTTGTACTCTGAAGAAAAGCAAACAACTTCTCCGAGCAGATGTTCAAAGCAATCTCAACTTTTCCTATTTCCCCATGATACTATTCTGCCTAATGGTGTGCTGAGCAGAGCCAGCCTTGTTCGCACCCTAAGGCTCTGCCCTTACTCCAGTTTCAGAGGAGAATTTTTAGAGCAAATCTAGTGTAAAATAGGCATGACAGTCCAGGGAGGTGGCTGCACACAGGTGTGAGGGGGCATGATGCCAGCCCAGCCTGGGTTTGACTGAAACGCACCCAAACGGAGCTGCCATGGGTGCGCTTGTTAGAGGCCATTAGCCCGCGTGGGTTCTCCTCCAAGGAGCTGCTCGGGCTCCGCGTCAGCTATACCGTATATTATTTGCCTGGTAAGCAACCTACACTCAATTATATCCGGTATATAATTACTATTCGATTCAGAAATAGGATTTCCTGACTCAGAACGCTTAAAGGGTGTCTTAAAGGATTGTTCCTTCTGGAATAGAAATTTTCAGAAAAGAGACCATATAATGAAGGTGGGATGCTCTGACCTAATGGAAAATCCCCAACTCTTCTCACAGCCATTTTTTTTCGGCTAAAGAAACAGCAGTGGAGTGCGTGGACTTCCCCCCGCCACACTGCCTGGTGGGCAGCTCGTGTCAGCCGCATCACGGGTCGGGCAAGCATGGCAAGGTGATAACGGCGATGGGGAACGATGAGTACACGTAGGAAAGACATGCTGGCTGAACCCATGCCAACGGTGATGACGCGGCTCCTGGAAAGGCGGTGAGCACAGGCAAATGTAAATGCACAGGCATTGGCTGCAAGGATCCACCCAAGGAATTCACAGGGTGGTCGCAATGAACAGTGAACTGATAGCGAAACATGCTCAAACCTCTGAAAGGAGACTCTAGCTAGAGCTATTTTGACTAATTGCTGAAAAGACGAGCATGCCCCCTCACTGTTCTGCGGTTTAATTTCTCTTTCCATCACTGGAATAACTTCTAAATATTCCCAAGGCTTTTTTAAAAGCTGCTCTGGCAAGCCCTGCCCACACTAACCCAGCATCATTAAGAGTCAATACTCTCTTCTGAAGGCATCCAAGATGTTCTCTTTGTGAAAGTACTTGGTGAATACCCGTGTGTACTCCACCTGGAAGAATTAAGTGGCTCTAAGGAGCTCTTAGTCTAAGTAAATCCCATTTAACCAAGCTCTTTGAAAATGGGTAGGAGCTCCAAGTGCCCGATCTGGTTTTGTTTTGTGGTCTACTCAGAGAAAAAGCAACAGGACAGATGTAATGTGGCTGTCTCTCGCGGGTTTCCATTGCTGCTGCCCACCTCATCTCACTGCTCTTCCCTCCTACAGCGCTGGCGTGCAAATAATAAATCACCCCTCTCTCACACGAACGTTATGGCCGGCGTTGCTCAGGATGGCAGCTGCCTTCGTTCCAAACGGCACAGCCGGAACAGCCAGGAAGCGTATCCGAAGGGAAGAAGTATGGAACAGAGCTGACAGAGCAGGTGAGTTTGACCAGGGTGGCAATACACGTGGCCAAGGAGCGCAATGTGCAACAGCTCAAGTGGCACAGCGGTCACGTACCACGGGAAAAAAATCCCCAAGCCTTCTCCTTGCTGTTTCCTCCATAACAGGTGGGGTCAGGGAGAACCTGCACACCTCAAAACCATGGAGGGATTTTCTCTTGGGTTTACGTCTGAACAAGGAGAGGCTTCGAGACACGGTTCAGCTCCAGCTCAGAGGAGCCTGCCTTTGCGGCTGTGGCTCAGCTGAACACAGAGGTCCTCTCGCAGCTCCCCGGTCCAGGGCTTTCCCATGTGCCTGGGGAGCACCTTGGCTGATGGGAGGCCAAACGGTAACAGAACCAAGGTAGGACAACAAGTCCAGGCTGAGGCTCACAAATGGGCTGGAAGTAGCTGGTTCCAGCTGCCTCTAGAGAAGCCAGAGAAATCTCCAAGGTGTGCTGGATGGCTTCTCGGCTCTTTTTTCAGGCCTAACACTTGATAGAAGGGATTGTCCAAAGACTGCTACTGCCTCATCGGAAAGTGTGACATTTCTACAGTAACACGATGGGAGAAGAAGGTAATTTCCCCTTCGGTTCAGCTGCAGTCTTTGATAACCTGGATCACAGACTGGAGTTTGCTGTCGTGCAAGCTGCGAGGCAGCGCAAAGCAAGAAAAAATATGCAAGAAAATAGAAACGGGACCCCAATATTCACGGCAGCCTCTGACACCTTTACATCTTCACTGCCGTGTGGAAGAGGCGACATTGCTCACTAACATCCTCGGATGATATCAAGCAGGAAAACCTTGCAAATGTACCTGAGAACTGAGAAATAAAAGCTAATAAAGAGGAGGCAAAGGCATCCCAACCCCATATTCAATGGGAGAGGTGCTCACGGGGCGAGGAATCGCAGGAGCAACAGCGGCAGGAGATCAGGGAGGAGTCTGAAACGTGCTGAAGTGAGAGCAAGATCTGCAAGACGCTGGAACAGTCCCTCCTCCCCTGGCTTGTTCTGCACGAAGAGACTCATTTCAGACAGATATTGACAGCGTGGGAGGGATTCAGAGGAAAGCAACACATTTTATCAGAGCTTCTGGAAGGATTAGTACCCAGAAAGAGATTTAACCTGTGAAAAGCTCAGCTAAACTACCATGTCAGGGTAAGTAGCTCCAGGAGGGGGACACCACTGAAAGCCTCCTCGGTGACGTACGGCAAGGACCAAAACCATCCCTGATGGTTACGGGGGGCCCCGTGATAGCCTCAATAATACGCTGATATACTCGATACCGTCTGCCCCACACAGGCGCTGTCACTACCTGGGCCGTGGCAGTAAGAGGAGAGTGTCAGTACAGCCCAACAGCAGCACCGCCAGAGCAGTAGAACTTGTTCACACATTTCAGATGAAACTCTCAGAGTGCCAGTTCTCCAGACCTGCCCTCAAAAATGCCTCTTTTTGGAGAGCCCCAATGTTCTTCCCATCCAAACCACAGCAGGAGGAAGGCAGAGGGTCTGGCTCCTCTGGTCCCAGCACGTACCACTGACAGCCCAGGGCAAGCCCAGCCTCTCCGCAGAGGCACTGGAGATGCCACCATGCCGGAGAGCCGCTCCTCTGCCCCAGCAGCCCCAGCCTTTGGGCTGGAGGTGACACGGTGCTGCTGAAAGCTGGAGGCAACCTGCCACCGAACTCCCTCGAGTTGTTCCACCTTGCTGTGCTGAAGGGCCTGTGGCTTTTCGGGTTCCACCCCTCTGAGAACCTACTTGTCCTACAAGGTAAGTACGTACTTGGAAAAATTCTCTTCCTCTCCTTAAAAAGGCAAAAATAATCCCATCTCTGTTATGATTTATACTCCTTGGAAATGCAACTCCTCAAGCAGCTTTGAACAACTCAAGTCCACCACCGGTTAGGTCCAGAGGAGATTTATGGAGGTTTCATAGCAGATCATTTCAGTGCCCAAAACAGCCTTAATTAAATAAGAATATACATAAATGCTAAAAATTATCTCAATAAAGGTGTTGTTCTATTACTAGCGGTAACTCCCAGTGTTCTTTACACTACATAACCCCCCCAGTCCTCCCTCCTTGGGTCACTCAGCGTTAAAGGGGGAACCGGGAACATTTCCTGCACTTCTGTGGAGCTGGGGGAATTAAAACACAGCTCGTGGGCTGCCACCAGCTGTGGCGTGTTCGCGTTCAGAGAGCAGGAGCTATCCGGGGGAAAGGCAGGCGGTCCTGGGTGCAACGCGCCTGTTTCACAGGGAAAACACGTAAAGAGAGAACAAATGATGTTATTCTTCTGCGAGCTTTGGACACTGGGAACACATTTTCAAGAAGCTCACATGTCCCTGCAAAGCCATTGGCACAGCTCGTGCAGGCTTGGGGGACCACGGGTTCCTGTGGACGTTGTGCAAAGGGATGTCAGGACAGTTTTCCCAGGTGAGCACGGATTTGTCACCAAGAAAGTGACCACCCTGCAGTGCCCAGGTGCTGCCAGAGATCAGGAGAGGCTGGAAAAGGATCTCTTTTGATCCTTCAGCCTATCTGCAAAACGAGGGGAAAGGCGATGGCCTCGGGATGTTTGGAATGGCAGAATCCCATGGCTTTTACCCCCAAAATATGCAATTACCCCAAAAACGCACCCGACAAGATCCCCAGCAGCTGAGCAACACCCCAAGCACCCAGGCTCCAGGAGAAAACTGTCCTGAAGCCACGGGCTCTGCATCACCCTGCTGCACCACCCACGGCTGCTGCTGGCCACGGGGAAACCCCCGTCATTTCCCAGCTGTACATGGTCTAAAACAGCCAAGCAGCAGCAGCCAGAGACCCCAGGACCTCTTGGAGAGAAAGGCAGCAGCGTCTTTGGATGGGGCCGGGCAGAGGACAAGCCCAGCAGTACCGCACAGCAGACAAACCCTCCAGACCCTGCACCCATCTCCATCCCAGGGCTGTTCCTGAGCAGCCACAGAGACCGAGAGCAGCAAGACCGCACCACCTTCCACCTCTCCGCTCTCTTCTCCACCGGCACAGCCACCACGGCAGCTTTTAACCACTGCCCTAGTCCTGCAGGACCCTGGGAAGGGCGAGCCAGCAAACTCAAGACCTTCCAGTTCGCCAGCGGTACAGCAGATTCACCGTTCTGCAAAGAGCCGCTTAGCAGCATGGTGCCTTCACTTCCAAAAGCGAAATCTCATTAAAGAGCAGCTCAAATACACTCATTATTTCCATAACACTACTTCTCCGCGTAAGGAATTGCTGCAGTCACAACAGGATGGGAGGCAGTCGCAGGATCGCTTGTAGGATGACGACAAGTCTCCACCAAACTCGCCGTTAGGTCGTAGACAATGCAATGCCGAAGCTGGTGAGCCACATCTCTATCTAATTAAAGCTGCAGGAGGGGAGGACTCAGGCAGGCTGAGCGCAATTATCCACGTAAGGACGTGGCCAGGACACTGTGACTTAACCCATCGCCTTGTGCACCAAGTGCTAAAGGGGTTTAATTGCCACCACTGATGGGGATCTACAACCGTGACTCATCTCCAGCACATCAGACCGCTGCTGTTTTTCTCACTCCTGATTTACTCTTGCTAAAGTGCTTCCAAGGCCATTGCTTCCGTGGTGAGGGCCACGCTCTGAAGGGGCGTTTGGGTCTCTTTTGAATTTCAAAACAACAGGCTCCATCTACAGTTTCATCTGGGCCCATCTCTTAACAGGTACCGCCGGCGTCCCACGGGCGCTGCCGGGGAATTGGAGCAGAGCGGGGGGAAATTTGGGAGGAGTCATGAGGAGTCGGGGCGTTTCTACTGTAAAATAATGCAGGTTTTAGCTGTGAGTTCTTTTTTAGTCTTTCATGCGTTTAACTTGTTAAATTCACTTAGCTTCTATTTCATCTTTTAAACACCAAAAAATGAGTTAAAATGTCTTACCAAAAAAATAAAAGGAACAAAAAAAGCAAAACCATTCGAGTTATGCTCTCAGACAATTTTCAGGACGATTTTTTTTCCTTCTGAAATGCAAATCCTTTCCAAACTGTGCGAGAGATTTCGGTTTGAATGCTGTAAGGTCAGAACAACATAGACATATTTTTCTTTTTCCCAGTCACTCTCCTTACAAAGCAACGTGCCCACATCCCCGCTCTACACCTTCCGAGTGTCTATTCAGAACACTTCTTACCATAACAATCTTGGCAAATTAATTCATCATTAAGGACAGACTTTTCTTCCCCCCCGCCCCACTACTGCACGTTAATTAGGAAAAAGGTTGCCATGGAAACCCAGCAACACAAATTAACACCACAGAATTTACCACGATGGTGAAATGTGGACTAGAGCCCTGCAACTGGGGCACCAGGAGGCACCATGCCCCGGGGACAAGCTGAAGCCAGATTTGCTCCTTTGATGACTCTTGACTCAATAATAGTTGGAGAAACTTCTAAAAACCTGGACATTCGGACTGGTAATTCTGTGCACGAGTCTGAGGGCAGGCTCCCATCTTGCTGATGTTTTAGCAAATACGATTTAAGGACACTGGCAGGAACCAAAGTGAAGCAAAAGAGGTTGAGCTGAGCATGTATGAAAAAAGTTCAAGCATGTCATCAGATCTAGGCGCTCGGTTTCAATAATGATCGATAAGCCACAGCCACTGACTGCTCACCGCAGCAGCGTGCTCCACAGAGGCTGGGCTGGAGGGGGCAAACACCCCCTCCTGCTGCCATGGCTGTACCTGGAGGGGGCTCTGCTCTCAATCCTCCATCCTTCCAGGCTTTTACCCCTGTGACACCCCAAGGGAGGCTGCTCCACTCCTGCCGGATGATAGAAACTGCCTTCTAAGAGCCTGTATCTTGCTGGGATCACCCAACACCTACTCCTTCATCTTCAGCAGCTTTTCTGCTCAGCTGGTCTTTGTCCTCAGAGCGTTTGTAGAGAGCAGCTATGCTCCTGCTCAGCTCTGCCAGGCTAGACAAGGCTCTCTGCAGCTTACTTTTCACTGACAGATCCTCCATTCCCCCACTGTCCTTGTCCCTGTTCCAGCCTGAATACATTTTTGTTGAATATTGGCAATCAAACAGTCTACTCCAGTCCAAGCGAGCTTGCACCACTGTCTGGTACAGCGGCATTAATCTCTCCTGGAAATTCATCTTCTAATACGCTCTTGGATCATACCTTGCTTTTTTATGGCCATATCACGCTGTCAGCTCATCATCAGTCTTTGATCACCCTGATAGGGCTCACTCTTCCTCCCGCATGCAGGATCGAAGGCTGCAGCAGGCTCTGCCCTCCCCGTGAGCCACGCACGGCTCTCTGCTGCTAGGAACCGCCGATCTGCTGGCGGGTTATCTGGTTACCCTGGTAATAGTCCATAGCCGCCTTTGCTAATATAAGAAGCAGAAAAATTCAAGGCTTAAACCACCTCTTTAAATAGTCGTTTTTCACTCTCTGGGTAAAATTAGACCCACGTCTCAGCACCAGACTAATGAAGGTATTTCAGAAGCAGAGCAAAATGACAGTTTTCCCCAGCACACAGAAACTGAACCTTGCGGAGCTGAGCCAGCTCCGAGGAACGTGAGTCCAGGCGCTTACCAGCGGGTCACCTCCACGTGTCAAACCCAGGCAGACTCCCCTGTTCCACACCTACTGGGAGAGAAACAATCCTGGCTATTCCAGCCTGCGAAATGCCAGAGACCACAGAGCCACCCCGCTGAACGCACTCTGCGGAGCGCAGCCACTTTCCCGCTGCTCCCCTGGAGAGGAGGGAGCCAGATAGGACGTTTGTGAACCCTTTTCACCTTTTTTCACTCCACAGGGATGTACATGGCTCATGTCAAAGCTGCACGAACAGAGAAGAAGGAACCAGCCCTAAATCTGCTTCTGCAGCAAGTCCTGTGGCGTCACACAGAAGCGGTAAGAGGTGTACCAGAGCGGGGGTTTGCCACCAGCAACGCACAACGGTCCCACCTCCAAACACCTCCTACTCCAGCACAGGATTTGCTCCCACACCTCCTCCACTCCCACTTCAGCAGTTGCTACAGCTCAGCACATCTGTGCAACAAGTACCAACAAGTACCTCTGTCTTTTAAAAACAGAAAGGGACGTTTAGGTTCGCAAGAGCAGGATATGTGGAAAAGTTCAGCCTCCCCACGAGCACCCACACTAAGAAAACTGAATTTGACAAAGCCATTGAAGAACTCAAGCTGACAAAGGTACCCGCTGCCAAGTTTCTCCATCCCTCCTCATCGTTTTAGCAATCCACCCGCAGAATTTTTTTTCTCATCTTGAATAAATAGGGTTTCTTGCACATAAGGAAAGACAGAAACTTTTTCCATACTTTCAAACTTTCTCTGGCATCCCTATCAAACTCAAATCCCTCCTCATTACCCTTCAAACTCTGGGGGAAAACATTTGTGGCTTGTGCTAGAAGCTCCAGAAACTTTCTTTCACAGGCTGATGTTTCTTCAGCAACTTGCTTTCCTCTTAAATAATTCAGAGGCCCAAAAAAGGCATAAAGAGCAAGGAGCAGGAACGCTAAACCAAGGCTGGTCTCCAAAGCCTAAGTGAACAGACAACCTGAGATGAGACTCAGCTTTTAGAAAGACAATCTTTGGTCAGAAGATACAGTCTCCAGGCTCTCCCAAGCCCTGGTGCCCCCACATGCTGGTCTACTTCAGGTCAGAGGAACACAAAGCTTTCACGTTCTGTGGTCAAAGCAGAGCAAGCCTTCCCCAAACCGAGGGCACTAAGCTGATTTTCGTGTTAACGAAGACTTAAGGTCAATACACTCCCAGCAAGCTCCAATTGCTCTTTCCTGAACTCATAATTATCAGGCCAGTTTCAAGCAGCCAGGAATCCAGAAACCACCAGTGCAGCTGGGAAATCAAGGTCGACACGCTGGATTTCCCAATTTCCAGTAGATTTTAGTTTTGGTTTATATGAGTGCGACTGAGATCAGAATCGGGTCTTCTTAATCCAGGGCAGGATTGGGTTACCTACTCCTGCAAGATTTCTGGGAAAGGGGGAGAGCAAGAATTAAGGGAAACGAAGGAGGTAGGTCATCCAAATTTGAGAAAAAGTACGATGTTACTTGGCTAATTCCCGAGGTTCCTGTGAGTATCCAAGCCAAATTTGATTCTCCCCTCACCAAAAATAAAGAGAATAAACGCCAGGTGCGGTGTCCCATGCTGTGAACATATGCACACACCACGGTCTCCACACGTGCACCACGAATCCCACGCGCTGCCATGCAGACGTAGAGGTGCACACACAGACACCCACTCGTCCACCCGGCTGCACCCGGATCATCAGCCCATGTCATTTCCTTACACAAAACAGTGCTCCTGGACTTTCTAATGGGTCTTTTGTACAGAGGGTACCAACAAAGTTTTGTAAATTGCTTAGTGGTTGGTGCGGGTACGTGGTTCTGCCTCCTGGATTAACCCAGGGGCCGGCAGCGTCCACCAGCAGAACTTTGCTCTAGACATACTCCACAGCCATCCGCGGAGGTGGTTCTGTGTCTCCTCCACTGAGCAGTGACCCCAGGTTTAACCGCTGGGATTGAGGCCAGGACCCGGCCCAAAGGAAGGGACAGGGAGAGAGACGGGTTAACGCAGCGAGACAAAAAGGGAAGAGGAAAGCAGGAGCTAGAGGGACCTTCAACTGCAATCCAACTGACAACGCTGCTGTTTTTCTCAGCTGGGATTTGAGAATCTGCGTCCAAAGAGAAATCCTCTTCCCTTGCGGAAGCTGCTGGGAAGCTGGTTGGTTGACGAGTGTGTCTGTTTTGAGAGCAGCATGGGCTGCTGCAGTGCTGGAACACGCTGAAAGGGGAAAAGACCTGTAGCCTGTCATCCTCTTCTAGAGGAGTGATTTTTGCTCGTGTGTCTATCCTGAAAACATTAAATACCACCAAAAATAACTGGTCCTAGGAGACAAGGAACATGCTTAGGGAGAGAGCACCGAATCACAGGTGAAGGTAATGCTGAGCAGCAAAACCAGCCACGGGCCCCAAATCACGGAGTTGTTTGGGTTGGAGAAGCCCTTTGAGCTCCTCCAGTCCCAGTGCCCCCAGCACCACCAGGTCCCCACTGACCCCTGTCCCTCAGCCCCACCTCCACACGGCTGGGAAACCCCTCCAGGGATGGGGACTCCACCACTGCCCTGGGCAGCCTGGGCCAGGCTGGGACAACCCCAACGGGCAAGAAATGGTTCGTCAGGGACAACCTCAACCTCCCCTGGAACAAACTAATAAATAACTCCTCAGCACTGCCTCAACCGCTACTTCTGCTTCACTGTCTTTTTTAGAGTTATTGAGGGTGTCTGTCAACCTCCAGGTGCCTCCACTGCAAACCTCCGGACAAGAGAAGAAAAACCCTCCTGCTCCTTCCCTCCAGGATCGAATCCCCCTTTATTTTGGCCAGATTGAATGCTCTGCCAGCCTCTTTTCCCTGCTAAGCCCCGTCTCGGGCAGGCAGAGTGCAGACGTGATACCACCCAAGCTCGGAGCTGCAGATCAGCTGCGTGCCGACAGCTCTGCAGCTCAGACGCTCTCCTTACCTCATCTCTCTGCTTAGTGCTCTTCCTACGAGTCTTTTCTCCAGCAGCTTTAATTTAAGCATTGCCTTGCACTAGAAGATGCGGTACTCCTATTATTGACTGCGAAACGCAGGTTTATATTCATGCATGCAAATGATTCCGGCGTGCAGAAACTTGCTTCGGACATAGCTGGGAGTTTGCTTTGGGAGGCTGCTCTGAAAACGTCACTGCAGAGGATCTAAAGCAGCCAACTCCACCAGCTCCTCGCTCCCTAACGCTACCGAGGTCTGTGCGACGCTGCCTTCACCTCGGTGAAAACGCTCACTCGACAGCACATCCAAAGATCATACGGTCTCCAGGCACCGTGGCTGCATCTGGCCTCCCTGGGGCAGCTCAGAAAGCATCACTCGGCGTCACTTGTCTGTGGCTTCCCTCCAAAACACCCAGATTTCTCTGTGGTGGTGATGCAGGCGTCTGTAGGCAGCTCACCAAGCCCCTGCTGACCTTCTGTTTTAAGCTTCTAAGCACTTCACAGTGTCTCATCCCAAATTCCTTGCATCAGCTGGGACAGAAACCCCTTTTCTCTAACAGTGTGGATTTTTAATAGAAATTAAGCTCAGCACAGTAGAACCTCCCCCTTGCATCCCCTAACTTGTTTTTTTCATACTGCAAATCCCGTACAGCAGGGCTTGTGGACACAGGACAACCCCAAGAATGCCAAAGACATATAAAGAGACTGAAGCAAAACCGAAGAAAAATGAAACCAAACCCTGGATGCTCCCAGCTGGACAGTGAGGAAGGCACCTGCCGTCCGTGGGGAGAACTGCTGTGGACGTGCAATTCCTCCCACCGCAGCGCCCGAGGCAGGAGCAGGAGCTTTTCAATTACTGTTACCTCAACCATCCTCTTTTTATTTGTGCCTTGGAGAAGGGAGGTTTCTTCCTGTTCTTTTTAAACGCTGCTGCACGATGCCTTGAACACTACCAGCTCTGCAAAGGAGCTGGCAGAGCTCCCCGTCCCCAGCCTGACGGGGAAGGCAGGCGCTGTGCCTGCTGCCAGCTCCCAGAGCCACCCGGCTGCTGGTCCTCCTGCAGCACCGCTCCTCGGCTCCGGCTGAAAAGGTGCCCTATTTGCTGCATCTCCGCTTCCCATCCTCTGTGCTGGAAACAATTCCAGACAGAGGGACCCAAGGGATATTTTGCAGAGAAAACCGTGGGCAGCTGATACATCAGGGTAATTTTTGAACTGAAACCTGGAGGGACTCTCCTTCTTCTTTGCCTTTTTGAAGGTTTTTTTTTTTTTTTTTAGTGTCCTGCATGGAATTCTCTCTCTTTCAGTGGTGTTTGTGGAAAAATAGCAACAGAGCTTTGCTCTGAGCGTTTAAGCTTCTGTTGATTTCATTAATTTGCAAACACCAATGATTTTTCTGTGCGTACACGGACAGGAGTGCACGTGCCTTCTTCGGAGAGAAGGATGAAGGTACCACGACAGCAATAATTCAGTCGGGTACCACGACAGTCATTGCTCAAGCATCACCCCTTCGCTATTTTACACAGGATATAACGAAGGCCCCAAAGAAACGGCGCGCACACCTCCAAAACTGCTCTGCCATCAAGCTCAACGCCCCCCCCACCCCACACACCCCCCGTGGCTTTCTTCGGCTGCGTTGATGACACAGAAAGGCGATCGCCTCCTTTCTGCAGCGACTGCAGCTATTAGCCGCAAGCCTGGCGACCGGGGACTAGTGCAGCCTGGCCAGAGGATTAGCATATTAATGAACCCAGAGCAAGCCAAGCTCAAACTCCGCTGGGGAAGAGGAAGGACAAGGAGACCGTCGAGGTGGACGGTCGACATGGTTGCCTGCTCAGAATGGTACCATGGTGGTGGCTTTGGTGAGTGCCCTGCCAGGCAGTGGGCACACATCTGTGAGAGAGGAACGGAAAGCGCCTTGATTAGGGCTAACTACAGTTTAGGACTCATCTTCCCCATTCTCCATCGCCCCCAAGACCTCACGGTGTGGTTTGCCACACTCTGATGGGAAGAGCAACCCTCCTGGCTGCTCAGTCCCACTTTACCCCGCCGAACAACCTGGCCAGCAGATTTTCCTTGTTCTTTAGAAACATAATTTAACCCCCTCTTTCAAACAAAGACAATGGTGTGGGAGCAGAGCTGGGACAAACTGGGATGGTGCCACCGACTCTAGAGCATGCAGATAAATCCCATGGCCAGCGCAGAAGAGTTAACAAACCAGTAAGGAAGGACAGAGGGGGCTGCAATGGTGCCAACATCCCCTCCTCACCTGACAGGTCCTTTTCTCTCAGGAGAACATTTCTGCCCTAAACAAGCATCAGACCAAGCCACATCTTTTGACACTATCTTCCAAACTCCTTGACGTAAAGGATCACAGATGTCAGGAGGGGACGTTATCCTCACTCACGGGGAATGTGAGCGGTGCCACTGCGGACGGCCTCACAGCGCTCCTGAGAACACCACTGCCCGTCCAAGCAGCTTCAAGAGAACCACGTGCCAGATCTGAGGGGGAAATCACTCTCCCTTCTTACGTCTATCAAGAGACCTTATGAACCCCACTGGTTTAAACATGCCCCAGTGCTGAGGGGTCGTTACTAGAGGGTGAAGGCTGCCCACTCTGTGGCTTTACAAGGGACCAGACTCAGGGCCAGAGTGGTTGGAGGACGAAAGGATTATGGCAATTAATTCTTAGTTCAGACTCATCAATAAGGTAATACTAAAAAGAGGGAGATGCCATGTGACCCATAAAGAAACTCATGGAAAACTCCTGTTTTCCTGCTCTCTGGCCTCTAAAATCTCACTTGAGCTTCTGGCAGGAGAAAGGCAGCCACATTCTTAAGTCATCTTAGGAAATACCGTGCAAAAGAAACACAACAGTATTTGTTCTGTGCCACTGACAGACACGTGTCCAAGGACTGCTGCTCATCCTGAGAACACCCAGAGCTTTAGCAGCAAAATTCCCACAACAGGAAAGACTGCAGGGAAGGGAATATTCCACTTGCAGATGCCAGAGCACCAGCATCCTCTGCCTGGGGCAGCAAACCAGGCAACTTTAATTTAGAAGCAAAGGAAAACAAGATAAAAGGCAAACCTGGCATCCCAGAGGAGGAGAAGTCACGGTGCTGCAGAATTCTGATGCGCACCATTTCTCGTCTTAAATTGGTTCTTTGGATTTTCAGACATGGAGCACTCAAAATTCCAGCTACAGAAGAACATCCCTGTGGCTGGATTTCGGGCTTGCAGCTGACTCATCTTGGACTTGGGTCTTCAAGTCTGATGCAAACGCCCTGCTAGCCCCCAGATGTCAGGGAACATCAGCTGGCAAACAACTGCCATGTCTCCTCTTTATCTACAGGGTTTCGTGTTCCCTGGAACTCCCCTATAACAGCAGATTTTGTTCTAATGGCCAAAAAAACCCCTTTGAAAATATTGAAGGATTTCTGACCTTCTTCACAATATTGTAGTTACGACATTTCACTTTCACTCCAGCCATGGACAAATGGTTCTGATAAAATATCTCTCACAAACTCGTCCCTTATGCCCAGACCACAACAATCTCTTTCAAGTAACTGCAAGGCACGGTTAGACCATTATGGACTTAACTCCAGCCCGAAAAGAAGTGGAAGAGCTGGAGCACCAAGGCAGCAGCTCTTCTTGTTAAATTGGTCTCCGTTTTTCAAGTATCCTGTTGAACATTATAGAGGTCAAACCCCTACGCTGCTACAAGACGGTAAGAAGGCTCTAAAACCCGCAGAGTTTAATGGGGAACGCGCATTTTACAGCACTCGATGACTTTCCGCTTTATAGGTCCAAACCACTAACCAAATAAAACGCCTGTTTCTTCCAGATTTGAGCGGCAGTGTTTAAGAGGACCAGAGCACAAACTCGGTTCCTGTGAAGGAGGGAAGCCTCAGCCATCAGCTCTTCTCAGAGATCCAGCCGCCAGCTTTTGTGCTTCCGACGCGCAAGACTTCACCGTTTCCCGTATAAACGCGGCGCCTTTTACTTTTTTCTGCTTTCCTGATGTTCTAAGCTCTTTGAATTCCTGAGACAAAGCTTTTCCTGAAAAGCTAAAACAACCCATCACGGGACCCTTCAGACAAACCTTAGGGCACGCGTGACCACGCTGCCCCTTCCCCTGGTCTCCCTTTTCCCCAAGTCTCCTACGCGCATGCAGGTTCCTATTTCCCATAACACATGCTCTGAACTGATCAAAGTGCTTCATGCTTTCCTTTAGCTCCCTCTTCCTGCCCTGACGGACACGCTGTGGTTCTGCTGACAGGTTGAGGTCCTGCGATGGGCGCACAACACACCGCAGCCGCGGCAGCCCAAGGCTGCACCACATCCACTTACCGAGAGACACACCACGCAACCTCCTGCGCTCAGGGGAGTTCGGTCTTTGGCCTGGACAGCCCTGTCTTCAAAGAGGGATGTGAATTGTGGCAGCGGTGGTGGTCGTGGTGTCTGAGGGTGACTCTTCAAGCACACTCCTCATTTCCCTTGGTTTTTTCTCACTGGGCGCACATCCTCTCCCTGTCCCCTTCAAAGGAGGTCGAAAAAGTGACACAAGTGTTGAAATATCGCAGCTGCTCTCTCCGAGGTGCATCTACTGCACGTTCTTTCTCCCAAAGCGTAAGCGAGGATGCTGAGGACCCGTGGCCTTCAGATCCCTTGGATTCGCTCCAATCAGCTGCTGGAAAACCAAAGCGACTGCTGCTTTTTTGGTGATTTATACTTTACTTTCCCAACTCACCTCTTGCAAATGAAAAACAACGTCTTCTTTTGCACCGAATGACAGCACTGCAGTTCAGCACATTAAGAAGATCACTCACCGGCTCTGTAGCTTCATTAGTCCCTCTCCTTTATTATGAAAGAAAATGTCAAATCCTCAAGACCTTTAATTTGCATCTTTCAGAAGCACTCGAGCAGTTTCTCACCTCTGAAACAACAAGGCTCACACGAGCTGCTCCACACACAACCCCGGCCCTAGTTTATGATTTCAGGTAGCTGCAAACCACGCCCTAGCAGGCTGACTCCCAGCACAGCCCAGCTTCAAGCGGCGAGGCCAAAGCTCCGCTGCCTGGGTCTGAAACGGCTGGAGAGCGTGCTCTCGGACAGAGCGACTTTAGGCTTGGTTCTCATCTGGATGCTGAACCACAAGCACCACCTTAGCTAAGCCCGAGCTGGCAGCTCGTGCCCTCAGCTCTGAGCTCTGCCTAGCAGCCGCCCAGCTGAGGTGTTGGGGAGACAGCAAGCGCTGCAGTGCCTGGGTGTCAAACGCGGCCGTTAACATGTCAACACACGTCAGCCCGAAGCCCCACACTGCGACCTGGCCTCTCTGCAGCGATTTCTCCACTTGTCACGAAGGCTCTGCCCGATTTTGCTCTCTTTGATCCAGTCCGTCCTGCTCCTCTCCCCAGGGTGTGCTAGCGGGCTGCTCGCAGCCGGGTGTCTCTAACCAAACGTAGTAATGAACTTTTGATGGAGCGCTTGAACCCTGCCAAGTCCAAGAGATGCTTTACAGGAAGCGAGAGCACGCTGGCGGCCAAGGGCTGTGCAACGCGGTCCTGCGCACAGCCCCGCCGCTGCGTGGCGTGCCAAGAAACCCGAGCCAGCAGCGGTCCTGACACCGCCGCCACCTCCACCCACCGCTGCCGCAGCCCCTCCAGGAGAAGCCCACGCTTTAGCGGTAAGTTTATACCAACGAAATGCTTCTCCGCTGGCTTCCCAAGCGCTCGGTTTCACTGAGGAGCTGCACATTTTCCCCATGCACGCTGCTAAATGTTCAGCGTCTCGCTCCCTCCTCCTCTCCCTCTGAATTTTTCCTGCCTTGCTTTAGCCAATCAAACAGGGGAAAACTCTAGCCCGAGCTTCATTAGTAGATGTAAAAATAGAAGTACATTATCTTCTGTAGTTCTCTCAGTTGATTCATGAGCGACATGAAGGTAAAATAACTAAATGTTTGTCTAGTGGAAAAAAAAACCAACACAGGGGAGCCTCGGTTTGTGCTTTTCTTCAACCTGAGCACGGAGATTTAGGGTCTCCTGTGATAGATACACAGGCTTTGCCCTCCCCACTTCTCCACAGCTATAAAAATGCCTGATGATGATACCTCCCCTCCTTCCCTCCTCCTCGGCTCAAAAATAAGCACATGATGGAGATTTCAATCCAGGAGAAGCTGGCAAAGTGTCTCTGCTGCAAAGCACAAACCGCCAGCAAATCCCCTCCAAAACTTGTCCCCACATCTCCCCAGATTCTGCCTGGCAATTCTTCCAGCACCTCCAAAAGCTCTCCTGGAGACGAGGGAGCGGCGGAACAGGCGAGTGTCTGCGCAGACCAAGGTCAACACAGGAGACGTTCAAAAAATATTAGGGAGTTGACTTGATCCTTCATCAAAATACTTTTTGCTTTTCCTCCCTAACACTTCACTGCCCACGACGTGGCAGGCTGAGCCGATGTGACAAACTGTCGAAACACATTTTTTTAAACGGAAAAAATTAAACCTAGACTTTAGAGGTAAAACTGGGCCCTCTGAGTTCCTCTACCACACATGACATTCCTGCTGGAAATACCAAAGGCTCCGAGAGCAACTTGCTGGGAAAAGGCTCCCAACGAACTGGTCAGAGCTCCAGTCTGCAGCAAGAGGACTGGCAGTGGTGATCTCCCAGGTTTCGCTTGTCTTTTGAGCTCACGTTAGTTAATAAAAGTAACCACAGAGGTGCAAAAGCAGCCGAGCACTTGTCCGTCCCCAGGCACAAACCTACGATAAGCTGCAGCTCATCGATTCCGCCAAGTAACAAGCAAATATCAATCTGCTGGCACTAGAAATAATGCCTGCTCCTAAGAAAAAGGACCACAAACACCATCATTTCTAGCGCTGCATTCATACATCGTGGCTTATTACTGCTATTGAATTAGTAACGACCTATTTACCACCAGGCTGCTGCGGGTGTCAAACCCCACACGCCTCCGTGTTCCCTGCTGGAGTCCGGGATGTGCTATCGATGAGCTTCGTGACTTCACGTAAAGGAAATGAGCTGAGTTTAAGGCTATTGGCGCCGGGTTTGGAGAAATGCCAGGGGATTTTGAGAGAGAGTCTTCAAAGCAACAATAAAATACCACGGATCTGAGTCAGAGCGGGCAGGAAACTCTGTGAGTGCGCGAGCAGCAGAGGTCTGTCTCTGCACGTGCAACAACCGAACACATAAGAAACTGCTCAAGAATCCCGTGCGCCCAAACTCGTACGTAGGTAGTAAAAACCAGCCTTTTCTTGGGGCTGGGTGGGCAGGGAGTCTCTGTAGAAAGCACCTTACAGGAGCCCTGGGCAAAGGCCTGGCCATCTCCATTAATACAAGCTCCAAAGAGACCGAAGGCTTACGGTTTTCTCCAGAAACTGCTGCCATATTTACTGTTCTTGCACTCCTGAAAGTGGAGTGGATTGGTTTAAATTACAATACACAATAGCTAAGATGAATCATTAAAATCTGGTCGCTGTAAGAGTCTCGTGACTTCCCAACAAATTCAGACAGGTCAGAAGCTTTAGCTGACTGAGAATCTGGTTCAAGCGTTTGAAGGTCTTGGGCTCATTTCCAGGCTCCCAGCATCCCTCCCCCATTAGGTCCATCAGGACGACAGGAACCCGGGAGCTTCAGCTCCCTTTTAAAATGGCCAGTGCTACCACAGGTCAAAAAAAGGGGGGAAAAAGACGGCTCTGTGTTTATGCATCAGCACAAA
This sequence comes from Bucorvus abyssinicus, assembly GCA_009769605.1. Lineage (NCBI taxonomy): Eukaryota > Metazoa > Chordata > Aves > Bucerotiformes > Bucorvidae > Bucorvus > Bucorvus abyssinicus. The sequence goes on along the minus strand of CM020039.1, from coordinate 1,459,493 downwards.
GTAGGAAGTTTATGAATAAGTAGCAGAGGATAGGACAGAATTATTGAAGAAGACAAGCGTTTTGTGTGCTAGAAGAAAAACCCGATGCTCTTGGTAATGAATACAGGAGCCTGGTTAAAAATAAGATACCGAAGCTGCTGGGCACAGATAAGACTCTACAGCCTTGTCTCCCCAGCACCCGGCTCACCAAATCCTGTCTGTGCTTTCTGAGGTCATCCATAAATCCAGGGGACTTCAGACTACAGGAGAGAGGTGAGGAAGCTTTGGAATAGGCTATTGAACCGCCAAGATAAATCCTTTTCTTACAGCCAAATCCACCTCTATCAATCTTTCCAAAGCAGTACTCAACTCCAGCGTACGAAATATCTCATCTACTTGTTTCTTCTTCTTAGGACCAGTGTCAAAACCAAGACTTGTCTGCAGCAGAAGCTCCTGGCACCTATAACCCAGTCTGCACCGGCACCACCACCAGACCAAACCCTGACCTTTTACTTAAGCAGTCTTTTCAGGTTCACAAAGCACTGGGGCACACGGGACCCTGTAGCCAGGGCGATGGATGGACTGACTGCTGTGCAGATCTCCCACGCCCAGCTTTCTAGCCCAGTCCAACTGGCCAATGCTACCATCTGTTTAAGGCTTGAATCCACTCCAGGTAATAACAATAAAATATTCCCTTCCTCTCAGCTCCAGCGTTACCAACGGCCCATTTCCAGAGCCCTTCTGCTCAGGAATCCATCTGTCCTTGGGATGTCTGCTGCTCCTCTCTGCAGTTATCATCAGAATGAACTCTATTTTTTGCTGCCCCTTCACTAAGCTGAGCTGCCCAGAGGTGCCAGCGCGTGAGGAAAGGCAGCGCTCCTCCCAGCTCGGGGAGCTCTGTGCTTGGAAAAAACAGATTGGAATCATCTGTTCTGCTCAAAGCCAAAGGAAGACTGTCCCCTTGTGTACCTGTTCTCCGATTTTCTCCGCTCTCATGAGAGAAGTCCCACGTGAAGGTACTTCAGTTATTTTCCAGAAATACCAATCCGTGGCCTAGTGGATTTACATTTTCTGCATGTTCTAATTTGTCCTGATCTCCAGCCCCAGTTTTCCCTTTATAACACCACTCCTCTATACTTAGTTTTACCTCCTACATCACATCCTCCCTCCTTCAGCTGCACTCTCTCAATTTGGAGAAGCCTCCATCTCCCTCTCCTCGCCTCCTGCCCAGACTACAGATGGTTTCTGTGCAATGGGATCTCTTCAGCTTCATCCCAGCTTGGTAAACCTACTGCAAACTCTCCTCCCTATTCTCTCTGTTGCTTTAAGCCAGTAATTTAAATGTCAGCAGAAACCAGGACTAGAGACTCCATCTATGAACAGACGCATCGGCCACACCGTGCCGTGCCGTCCCACGAGGGAACGTCCTCCTCGCTGCGGCAGGGAGGTCAGCATAGCTCCCACTAAGGAACAGCACGCAGCAGCAGCATTCCCCAGATGGGGTGGAGCAGAGACAGACACATTCCCACTGGGCATGTAAAGATGGTCTGAGACAGACAAGGAGAGGGCGACACACTTGGGAGCGAGGAGGGAGGTCAGAGGAGATGTTGCATATCTGGAGCCAACCGCTTACGTTTCGGGCCATTCTGCTGGGTCTAAGTGTCTGCCTGTCAGAGAAGTTTCCCATTTCCTTGGATTCCTGTCTCAAACCCTCACCTGTCTGTAACCCTGATGACCAGACAGATGTCTGCTCTTCAAGGAGCCTGGTCTGCCTCCAGGGTTGCTTGCTTCTTGCCCCACTGCATCCCAGGCAGAACAAGAGGCAGGAGGAGACCAAGTCCAACGGGACATTCAGGAAGCAGCCAGCGAGCGGTGAGCTCCTCGAGTCCCCGGCGCACCAAGCAGAGGCAGTTAGTCAGCAGTCTGCAGGACCCAAAGCCAAACGGGGAGCTTGGTAAGCAACATCTCAGAGAAGACCACGACAGGCAGAGGGAGAGGGATGCTCGTCCCATGGGACAGAGTGGCTCGGCAGCAGAGCTGAACTCTGCCCAGACACGTTGCTGCTTCAGTCTCTGCACAGCGCTTGCCAAGAACCGGGTTCGATGCAAATCACCATCCGCAGCCCTGAACGCTGAAGATGGACAAAAACCAAGGTAAAACCTCCTTCACAAATGCCACCAAATACAAGAGAAATGTCAGGTGCACCACGCTGGCCTTTCGGGAGGCTGCTGGGAGTGACACCGATGACATCTGTTGGATTCAGGACTTAATGCTGCCAAGACAAACATACTGTACTCTGCCAGATACCAGAAGCCTTTAACGCTGATGGACTTCAACCAGTCTCTTAAGCAGGCTGAGAATGTAGATGGTGAAAGATAAATACCAGATGATTAGGCAGCTCCAGTGCCTGTGCTGCAAGATCTGATCTCATGGAATTAAGAGAGGTGATCAGAGTCAACAGCCCAGGACGGCCCTGGCTCTACCCATCATTGTCTAGGGAAAACAGGAGCTCCCTGTGTGTGGGCAGCAGTCCACCCCGACCACCTCAGGCCACCCTGGAAGACACAGTGCCGACCTCTCCAAGGCAGGGCTATCCTATAGAAGCCCTGGGGTTTCCACCTTCCAACCCGCCATGCTCACCACTACAACCACCTCAGGGTGTTTCTCAAGAGACAGCGGAGCAGGAAGCCCCAGGGCTCTTCGCTGACTGCCCCACCTGCAACGCAACCACGGGGGGTCTCCGTGGACACTGCGAAGAAGAAGCGATTCAAATGAACCGTGGAAGGACGCTGAAAATAACAATCCAGAAGGCTGCATGCATCTGGAAGACCAACGCTTTGCTCTACAATTCTGAGCTGATTTCTTGCCTCAAATAGATTTCTAGAGGAATTGCAATTAAAATGAGTTACACAAGGCTGTAAAAATGTTACTCATTTCCGTTTCGGATTTTATTTTTGCATCTTTGCTTTCTAGAGCCTTTTGCATTTCAACAGCCACTCCTTGGATTTTTAACTAGCTTTTTCCTTCCACTCTTCTGGCCAAATCGCTCTGCATCCATTTTTTATGTTTTATTAGTACAAGGATTACGCTGCTGATGCCTTACGCAGCCTTGTAACGTGTCCCTGGGAGTAGCTGGTCAGTGGTGAGAACACCCACTGTGAGCTGCTGAGAACACCCAGGGAAACCTCGGAGCATCTATCAGAGGCCATTGTTTCCTGAGCAGCCCTGAACCCTCAGGATACTGTTGTTGTACACCTCCAGGACGTAAATTTCCATCTACTGTCCTGATTCCTGCCTGTAAGTCACAGGGAGGGAGGAAAATGGTGACACAGGATGGACTGCGGGAAAACAGCTTTGATTTTTTGAAGAGCTTGTAAAGCAGGTCCAGGCATTGAAAAGGGCATTAGCCCCACTCCAGCCGTTTACCGGCCACTGCTGCAGAGGGCTGGGCATGAGAACAAGATGATAAAACACAGGATTTCCAGCCAGGCCAGGAGGAGGGAGGTCGGACACCAAGCCCAGCCCTCAAGAGCATCAGGGTTGGGTTTTACAGATGCATTGGGCTCCCATCAGCATCGCAGCCCCTTTGCACTTATCCTACACAACCACGGTCTTGAGCTCCTGCGGAGAATGCCGAAAACCCTCATAGTCCCAAGCCTTTGCTCTTCACTTGACTTTTGAGGGTTTTCAGGCACCCATTTCTATCTTAAATGGAAAAAGTACTTGAGCCTTTGTACAGCACAAAGGCTTTTAAGTAACTCAACTTCAGCAAATAGTTTTAGGATGCTGAAATGAAGAATGTCAGCTATTATTATTGCTTGAATTTCAACCCGGGTTGGAAAAAACACCGCCTGCAGTAGAAACAGAAAGGAAAAAGGGCAATAAAAGAAAGCTAAAACCCCTGCTAGTGGCTGGTGAGATGTTTTCAGCTGTGGGAGACCTGTTCAAAGGAACAAGTGGAAGACTTTCACGACCATCTGAGTCTAACCACTACAGACATTTCCTGCCAGGTTGGACAAAACAGGAGGGAACGTGCCTTGGGAAACAACCTTCCTTTTGGGGAGAGGATGGCTCAATGCAGGAGCTCTAGAAGGGAAGACTTGGGAAGAAGTGAGGTCACGGCAGAGAGAGCCCGTCTCTAGGAGCCAGCACTTCTGGGGGATCCCACCATCCAGAGCAGGGCCGGGCTGCCTTGGGTGGCTTCTGTGCCATTCCTTCGTGCGCCGTGAGCTGCTCCGGTACCTTACTAGTGGCCAGGAGGCAAGGATTACCGGTTACCCTCAGCGGTTCTGCCCTGGAGCTTACTCCAGGAAAGGCTGAAAAACTGCTACTGCAAAGCTACTATTTTTACTTAGGTATTTATGCTTAATGCAGATTAATTTCTTAACTGCATAAAAATACCTCAAAAGGCTTAGAGAAACAAAAAAAGGCACCTAATTTAGCTCAATTAATAACAGAGAGCAACTGTATTATTAATGAGGAACGACTGCAGGCTCTGAGGAGGTGCAGAGACCTTCTCTTGCCGAACGCTGTTCAAAACAGAGAAAATGAGGATGCAACCTGACGTCGCACATGCAAAATACTCGAGGCCAAATTAATCTTCGGTGGAACCCTGCTGACATCATTTGGCACCTCGGCTCCACGGGGATCTCAGGTGGAATTCAAGACGTTGGCTCGAGCTAAAAGAGGGAGCAGGCTGGGTGGGAGCTCTGCTCTGCCCGAGGCCCCTGCAAAGCCCAGCTCCCCTCTCCCATTCGCCTGCGGAGGGTGGAGCGGCATTTTTCAGCCATCCTCGGTCTGCTACAACCCCTTCTGGTACTTTCCATCCTCAGCTGCTAAACCATTTACGAGGAAAGGGCAACTTCCTTCTACAGCTTCTACAGAAAGAGAAGCAAACGTGTAGGAAGATGAAACGGCCTCTGCAGCACCACCCACGGGGCTACCGCGAGGCTGGGAACGGGGGGCAGGTCCCGCAGAGCCCAGCCCCAGCAGCACCCGGTCGCTCCCCAACTGCTCCGCTGGGCGGATGCCCACAGCTCAAACCAGGCTTTTGATTAAAACATGGAGAGCCCTGACGGGTGGTGGCCTGCAAGGCACATGCCCTCTGCTGAGCTCGCGAGGATCTCCTGGTTAGAGCAGAGATTTCTGGGGTTTTACAAACACAGAAGATTTCAGTTCTCGTCTCCAAGCATCGGAAACTCACGAGCTAACGGGGGTGAAGAGAGAGCGCTCTGGATAAACAGGTTGTTCCGTCACCATCAATTCTTGTGCCTCAGTTTTCTCCCCAGCCTGTGCCTGAGACACTGTCCCAGGCAGGGCACGGAGCTGCTCGCGCTCCTGGTTTCAGCCAGCACGGCAATTTACTGCCTCCTTTGAAGGCTTTGGTGTTTTCAAACCACAACAGCTTTCTCTTTGCTTGAAAGGCAGCCACCAGCTTCTCCACGGCGCAAGTATTTGCAGTGCCCTGGGAGATGAAAGCAGGTCAAAACCTTCCGGTTTTAGTGGGCAAATTAAAAATAAACAAACAAGCCCTTTTCTTTATTTCCTGTAACTCTGCCGGTGCCCGTTCCCCTCCGAGGCTTTCGAAGCGCCCTTCAGGAGCGCAGGGATTCGGCTGAACAGCCTGGAATGACGGCTGGCATTAGAGATGTGGGAGCAGAGATAGGGCGCCGTGGAGAGGATGAGCACCCAGCCGCCACGCTCTGCCCGGTGCCCGCTGCTTCCCACCCCGCCGCGTGGGCCACGACCTGCAGCACCCGCTGTAGCCCGGGATGGAGGACTCAACCCCCCGACGTTACTGCCGTCCGACTGAGCCACATCCTTCTTACTTGGTTTTCTCTTTGTGTTCCTCGGTCTCTCCAGAATTCAGGACACTCCCCCCTCCCTGCGATGCTCCGTGAACACGGAGCACACCTCGTGTCCTCTCTCGTCCCCGTACGCTAAGGCACACGATAGTACGATGGGACCGGACAAACGCTCTTACGGCTGCAGAAGCTGCTAAAACCGGTGTTCAACCCCCTCCGAATTTCAGCCACCGCGCTCGGCGAGTGCTGGAAATGAGCTCGCGGGGAGAGCGGGAGCCGAGGGCTAAAAGCGGCTGTTGACTTCACTCTCCCGTTCGGGGGTGGGCGGCGGAGGTGGGCGGCCGCGAGCAGAGGCGAGGCGGAGGGGGCCACGTTTATTTCCAGCTGCACTCGTGTGCCATTTCTCTCGGCGCTGAGATTTTATAGAAAACAGCAGGAGGTGGGGAGTGGGGGGAACCAAAAAGGAACACCGCAGCGTCTTTGCGGGAAGACACGTTAAGGAAGCGGAGAAAAGTCGTTATCATCATCACAGCCCTGAGCCCCTGCCCTCGTACCGTGCGGTTTAAAATATGGCAAAACCTGAGGCTACTGCGACTACGTTTCGCCGTCGGAGACAACGGTACGACAGCAACAAGGGCACTTGACCCAGAGGCAGCACCAGTGTGCGGCACCGACCTGCGGCTCGCCGAGAGCCAGTCTGTAACGAACCGCGAGGGTCCCTCGCTCCCCGGGTTACGTAAGGGGTCCTTGCCTGCTGCTGACTCACGTTTGCCAAAATATATCTGGGAAGGAGAACACACGCACATGTCTTCTAGTCAATCTGCTTCCCTGGCTGTGTCAGAGACAGAGATGGGAAGAGGCGTGGACGCCTGCACACGCGTGTACACACGTGTGTGAGGGTGAGAGCGAGGGGCAGCCTGGCCTCTGCGCTAAAAACGTGCTGGAGACAGAGTAAACCATCACCGTTTTCTGGGGCAAGACACAGCGACTGTTCAACGCAGGGAGTGTGGGAGGAGAATGAGAAGCCGGGAAGCTCGGGCTGGGGGAACGCGCTGCCTACGACCTCCAGCCAAACCCGGGCTCTGGGGACTAGACACTGTGACAACTCGCACAGGGCAGGGGGCTGGGAATGCCATCCCGACATGGGGGGTGGCACCAGGACCCGGCTCGTCAGCACCCGCTGCTGCGGTGGGGTGCTGGGTGCAGCGGGGGAGCGAGGCCAGTGCTCGCCAAGTGCCCCAACCCCAGGGTCCCGATCCTCTCGACGCCTGCGAGCACTCTCCCCAGGCTCCTCCGGGCTGAAGAACTACACCTGTAAGGCAGCCGGTCAGACTTCAGCGCATCTGTGGCCAGCCTGCAGGTTTGTGAGGTTGAGTTTCTTTGCTCTGCCTGTGTCTGTACTTCTCATTCTTTAGGAGAGGCTTTTAGACGCTTCTGCAAAACCCTCGGTGTGCGGGAGATGGGATCGATCAGCTGCCGGCCAGCGGATGAGAGATTCATCTCCCCCGGACCCGAGGAGACTGAAAATCTATCCAGATGTCAACCCCTGCCCTCGAGGCAGAGGCTCTCCGCCGGTGACAGCCCAGTCTCCTCACGGACGACACCGCGGTCCCAGTGAGTCCCTCCTCGCCGAGAGCGAGATGGCTGCACCCAACAGACCCGACCCTCGTCCTTGCACCGTCTCCTCCTCTTGCCGGCGCCTTTCAGAGGTGGTTTCCCAGTACAGCACCCTGTGTCCCCACAGCCCTTCTCAACGGCGTAAGGCGGGGGTACGTGAGGCTGCCCCTGACCCTCCTGACCTTACGCATACCACCTCCTACATCAGACAGGGATCCACGTACAGGCGTTCCGATATATCAGCACCGGTCCACGCACCCAGCTTTGCCTACGAGCAACCCTCGAGTAACACAATTCTAATTTAATACCTAAAACTACATCAGAGACAACTGTCGTCTCAAGGATGCTCTTTCTTGTCTTACAGAAACTTTAAGTCGTTTCATCTGGATTCAAAACCTGTTCTATAATTGTTACTTTTTCACTTAATTCTCAGAGAACTTCACGAAAGCCCAAACAACCACCGTGCCCAAAAGCCTTTGGAATAAATCTTAGAAATAAACATTAAAGATTGATCTCGCTTCTCCGAGATTATACTAAAACTGACTGAAGCTCGACTAGATAAGGAGAGCGAGTTGCATAGAATTAATCAGCACCTTATCAAGCCAGGAAGAAAGCATTTTAGATAACAAGCCTTCCCTAAATTTGGTATCGGAACAGAAACTTCAGTGCACAAGCTATTAAGCAAGCCTTGTCAGATATGCGCAATACAATACGGGAGAGCGGAAGCCTCAGAAGGAACACGGGGAATGTTTCTCCTTTGAAAAAACCTGTTTTCTGATAAAGCCAGCAAGAGCCTGATGCTTTTTTTTTTTTTTTCCAATGGAACAATTTTACTTGACAAAACTTTCCTACAGATATACCCAGGGAATAAACCCACTGCTTATCAGGGTAGAAGATCGATCCTGAGGGTAGTTCTCTAAATTTATACGGGGGTAGCTGAGGCCATATCGCTTCTCTTCCATTGTAAGAAACACCCCCTCCACCGGTCCGATCTTTGCCACCTTCAGAATCCTCTGAGTTTGGCTGATTTTACTCTCCCTGCATCTTTCAAGTGTGAGCTGCAACCACGGAGCTCCAAGCTCCCTCACAGCAGCTTAAAGACCCAAGAACTGGCACCAGGAGAAGCCGAGCCCTTTAGAAACAGACACCATCGGGGCAAACATCCTGAGTATGAGAGGGAACTGATGGGACAAACCCGACAGCAACAGCCAGGGAGTTTCACTTGGTGCCCGGGGAGGCCCGAGTCAGCTCCCCGCTGGCCCAGGGCACACCTGGATGCTCAGGTACACCCCTGCCCATGCTGGAAGGACCACCCCATCTACAGACCCCGCCAGCCCTGCGGCAAAACCACAGCCAGCCCGGCTCGAGAAGGAAGGGGTGCCAGAGCACACGGCTGCCCCCACTTGCGGTGGGGCAGCGAGATAATCTACCAACAATGAACGGCCCAGAAGTGAACTTTGGGTTGGGTTGGGGTACAGGGGACAGGCTGCCGGGTGGGGCTGCCCTTCCCCACGCTGGGGCAATGGGGTGATGAGACCCCCTCCCGGGACCATCTCGGCTCTGCCCACAGTGCCGCCACGGCAGGGCTGCCTGCTCCCTCCCGAGCACCCATCGGGGCTACGAGCACGGCCCCTGCCGGTCCTGGCCAGGTCCTGGAGGAAGGCGACAGTTCATCCCTCAGAGACTTCAACAGGATCGCCGAGCACAGCGGCTTGCAGCGGAGCCCCTGCTTGACTTAGCCGGAGATGCTGCCGAAAACAGAGCCGCGCTCGTTGCCAGCAGTCTATACGTTACGTTACACATGGCTCAGCTGATGCGAAAGAAGGGGCAGGCGCAAAACCACACGGGACCTTCCGCATGGGGCCGGCCAGACTCCTCTGCTGCTGGAGTCGGCTACGCTGGGAGCTCCGAAATCCCCCAAAAGCGATCCTCCTCCAGACTGCAGGCAGCGCGCCCCACAGCTCCCCAGCACGAGCCTGTTCCTCCGCCGCTCCCCAGCCACGAGGTTCAGGTACAAGTACGGACAAGCCAGAAACGGGGCAGCACGCCTGCCTGCCCGCGGAGTGCCCGGCGGGCCCCCCAGCTGTGCTCCTGCTCCCAGCTCCACTACTAACCCCCGACCCACCACACGCTGCTCTTCAATCGCCACCTGCCTCAGTTTCCCTGGCTCTATGATGGGAGCAAGCTCCTGAGGGATTTTCTGTATGAATAAACCAGGCTCGATTGAAATCCTGATCTAATTCTTTAAAGACCTTCATGCGGGTGCTCCTTCACCCCCTAAGGTCCGCTTTAATTCAAGCGGTAAAGCTGTCAGCCTGCCCGACATGCTCATCATCAGGAGAGCTCCGAGGGCTTCTTGCCCTGAGCTCAGATGCCCTGGTGAACACTCTGTCAGCGTGGTGTTGCCAACAACGCGGGAGCAGTGCTCTACAAAAACTGGAAATCAGCAGTGGAGGCTGCCTGGTCCTTTGCTGGTGAGGAGGACAGCAGGGTTAGAGACACCCTGGCCATCTGTGAGCTTGTTCTTTTCCACTCAGAAAAGAAATTCAACCATAACCACTAAAATAAAATTAAAAAATCATGGTTCCTCCAGCAGCTCTTCCTCCAGGAGCGTCTATTTTTAGCGAGAAGCATAAATCACTCCAGCTTGCCGTCTACAGCAGCTCCAACGGGCAAAACCCAGCTACGCACGGTTGGGCCAACGCGGGCGCACACGCGTCGTCCACCCGTACCGCCGCTCCCCCACGTCCGACCCAAACAACAGCGCTTGGCAGCTACAGGACACGGCGGGGAGGGAAGAAAACAGGAGTCGACGGGTCTTGGCTACGCCTCGGTAATGGGTGATGTTCCTCTTCTGCAGCTGGGAAAGAGGAATGACAAGGCGGTGAAGGAACCTGCCCAAGGCCATCAGTGGCAAAACAGGACCCGGGAGAACTGTCCTCTGCCACCGCCGTAACCCCTGAACAACCCTCCTCTTCCCAACAGGACACTTATTGCACAACCATCAACACCAGGGAGTTTTCCTCAAGCTTCCCAACTTCTGCTCAGTGGAAATTCCGCACAGAAGAGACAAATCCCTGCATGGGAACAGCTCTTATCGCATTCCCCTGGGAGAGACACACTGAACACCATCATCACAGCCAGCTGAGAAGGAAACACACTCCGAATGCAAAATACAGACCCCCCCTCACCGCCCCAGATGGATTATTACCGACACAGAGCACATGCAGCACAGGCACATCGCACAGGGACATGCAGGCGCTGCACACACAGCGCACCGGACCTCCCAGCACAGCCAGCCCTCACTACACGCAGAGACCACAGAGCGACCCCCAAACGAAACGAGCCGTACAGCAGAGGGGTTCCAGTCACAAATGAAAACCGACCGAAAAAACCCCACACTTACACGGATTTTTGGCAATTTTCCTTCAGACATTATACACCGAGCACCTGATCCAAAAAGAAATACAACCACATTATGCCGAGGGACGGGGGCAGGAGGCAGGTGAGCGTGCATGTGCGGGAGGAGCGAGCACCTCCGCCTGCCCACGGAAGGGCTCGGAGCTGGGCAGAGCTTCGCTCCCTACGGAGCAGAAGCAAGCGCCGAGCTGCTGCCATCCCGGGGCAGAATCCACAGGGCAGGGCAGAGAAGAGCCATCACGTCCGAGACCTCGGAGCTGTCCCGTCCCCCTTCTAACTTGCCACCTGAGGTTTAAAACAGAGGTGGGAAATAGCCAGGGTGGGGGGGAAGCCTTCGAAAGTCTCTTATCACCCTTAAAGAGCGAGTGGTAAAATCAGAGCGCCCGCAGGGCTAGCGGGGACCATCTGACACCTCCGCTTTTTCTGCAGCACCCAAAGAGGGGGATGCACACCGTTTCCCCACAGCGAGAAGGGAGCCCAAATCTTTCAGACAGCGGATTGCTGCGCGGGAGCGATGGACTTTGTACGGGCTGCGTGAAACGGGGTTGCTATGATACAGTCAGCGGCATTTTCATGAATCCTGTGGCAAATAACATTGAATCCTGCTTAAGCAGACAAACAGCAAGGCAGGTCTCATCACCCAGCCCTAGCAAACACACAGGAGCAATCACTGAAAGAGATTCTTTGCCCTATAAATATGCCATTTGCATAGAAATGAATATCTTTTAGTTTGGGGCTGTATTTTCCAGAGGGTCAGGGCTTTGATTTTAAAGGAATGATCCCCCTTCCCCATCCCTGAGCTTGAGCATCCTCACAAACATGAAGAGCTCAACATTCACAAATCGGGGGGGTAGTTACGGGGCCAAACTACCCCCAGGAACCCGACCGCACGCGTGACCCGAATCACCCCACGTTGCCTAGGGAGGAGGAGAGCTCCACCGCGTGTAGATAACCTACAGCGTGCAAACGACACCCCGGGTTGTGCAAGCAAACTTACGAGAGCAGGGGCTCTACCACGAGCAACTAGGAACGCCGTCACCCCAAAAAGCTGCTATCGCCGGCTGCGGTGGGCTGAGCCGCTCCTGCAAAGCACGGCAAGACCGAGGCGATTAACTCGCTAATCGCCCCCGTGAACCAGGCAGGTCGAGGCTCCGCTGCGGGCTCGGGAAATGCCAAATCGCGGGTGCCACAATGCAAAAAGGGGGTTGGGGCAGGTGGCTCGAAGCCTGCTAGAAAAGGTGACCCCTGAGGAGAGGGGGTGGGAAACAGGGATCAAACTAGGTGAGCAGAAACCCCAGCCCTCGCTCGCTTTTTAGGCTTATTTCCTCTTTTTTCCCCCCAAAAGTCCAACAAGAAGCCTGAGAGAACAGGAACGGTGTTGCTACAGCCACAAAGTTTTCTGCTCCCAACTTTCTCGCTCACATTGCTCTGCATAAACCTGCTGTCCGGGAGAACAGCGGGCGAGAAAGTCCTCATGAAATCACAGCGATTCCCTCGAGCAAAAACAAGCTCCCAGCACTGGCTCCCCCGGCAGCCGAGCACGCCCGACCCCCTCGCCCTCCCCATGCCTCCAGCGACGGACCCAGACGGGGCTCGCGGGACCCCGCCGAGTCCGTGGCGTACCCGCACCTCCCAAACACCAGCCCAGCAGGACAGCCTCGGCTCGAGGAAGGCACTTTGCACGCACCAGAAAACCACGCTAGGGACCACGCGCTCCTCATAGAAATCCTACTGAAAGGCAGACCTTCAGACCGGAGAGCTAACCTTGGGGAAAATACACATTTTTAACCTGCTGTTTCGTTGTTTGGGTTTTTTTTTTTTTCCTCTTTTTTCCACCCTTACGCTCCCCCAAATGACTATGTCGCTTATGACTGTGTCACTGAAAGGATTAGTTCGGCTGCTGTTTGATTGATTCCTTCTCCATGGTGATCTTTGCTCCCTTATTATATTTCCAGGAGATTCTGCAATCTATAAAACTCATGACATATGATAGCTAACAGGAAAATAAAGCAAATTTCAGCTGTTTAACAAGCCAAGCCATCCTCAGCATCATTTTTATTTTTTTTTAAATAAAAGGAAGATTCACCCAGCCTCTGACGAAGCGACGCCGATACCTCCTGCCCAGAGAGCTACAAGTGGAGAGGGGGAAACAGAGCCAGCAGGCACCGGCGCACCTGCGCTGGGCTCCTATCACTGGGTCTTGGCTTTTCTACCCGTTAAAACGGGCTACGGCCACTCAACGCTTCTTGTCACCTTTGGGAGCCGACTGTCACCACCCCAGCACTCAGGGGAAAATTTTTTTCTCTTTTATTTCCAGCTAAAGCCGCTTGGAGAGTGCCAGATTTGCAGCATTTAACACCCTTTCCAGTCATGCCACCAGCTGAAAAGAAACCGGCGCCTGAGCCCAGCTCTGCCCTGAAGTCGCGGCAGACACAGACTCTCCCAGGGAAAAAACTCGATGGCTCCATCCCGAAGTTCCAGCTACGTCTTTAGGAATCACTTACATCATGATTTGGGGTTTTTTGCTCTATGAGCAGAGGACATCAGATAAAGAACAGGCAGCTGGAATTAGCACGAACTAGTTAAACGATCAAGGCAATAAAATTCCAGTGAACGTGGCAAGAGAGGAAAACATTTTCAAACTGGGATTTTTTTGTTGTTGTTTTTGAGCAACTCTGATTTTTCCAGAAGAGAAAACCACATATAAAAAAATCCTTTAAGATTTCTAACAGAGACACAGCACAGCGACAGCTTTTCCAGAGGAAAAGGCATTGCTCTCCTCCGACATTCCCTTCGCATTCTCCCCAAACTTCAGGCGCCGACACCGAAGCCCCCCGGCAGCTCTGCTCCCGAGCTGTAAACATGGGGATTTTGGTCTAGACATCTTCCGACGGCAGGACCCCTAACCAGCGGCCGCCTTCTCAGCCAGCCTGGAACATACAACTTAGCACTTCATTTCCAAGGGAATCAATGTAAATCAAGTCACGCAGAGCGACCCACCTCAAAACCGCGTTATCCTTGAGGTGGGCAAAGATTTTTCTTACGTAATTACCAAAAATTAGATATGTATATGCACACACACAGAAGAAAAGAAAGCCAAAATAACATTTCTAGGGAAATCAAAGCACCCCCCAACTCCTCCGTATCTGTTGCTTTCACACAGAAAAACAAAGCCTGAATCCCCCTTTTTCTCTCTGCTCCCAAGTTGCAGAGGTATAAACCACGTACGAACAGAACCCCAGAAAGCCCGGCCAGTTCTGCCTGGGTCCCTCTCGCATCCGTAACGAAAGGAGATACGCGACAGCAGCGTGGACGTAGAATTTGGAGCCTTTGGGGCTGAGTAGTGAGAAATCAAGTCAGACCATCAAGGCAACACAGATAAATAAAGTACAATTTCTCCCCCCCCCCCCCTTTTTTTTTTTTGGCTGAATGTTATTTTAGCAAAGATTTAATCCTTTAATAGGATTTCTCATCCCCCACCCCCCCACTTCAAAACGTCCAGAGCTCGATGCCATCGCACACCCCACCACCTCTCGCCTGGCAGCTACATGGTTACTCTCACAGACATGGCACATCAACTGCTCGCTAGAAATTTCACACAAAACCACTTATTATTCACTCGAGCCTCTATTTCCAAGGAAGCGAAACACCACGGCCAGCGCTTACCACAGAACGATATTTCCACTCTGCTTCTGACTAAAGCTGTAGAGCTCTATCTCGCCAGCGCAGCACGGTACAGGATTACTGTTATTTATCACATTTAAAACCCCGGCAAAAGCAGCTACACTTACAGGCATACTTAAAAGACAAGACATGACAAAAGATTTAGGGAGAGATAATATACCAACGTCATACATATCACAGCGAGGCCATGTTGAAGCTCAATGCGTTTCCCCCCTCAGTAAGAAATCTCTCTCTCTTTCTCTCTCCCTCTCGCCTTTCTCTCTCTCTCTCTCGCGCTCGTGCTCTCTTGTTGAATTGCTAGTGGTAGTAGTAGCCCCCGACAGCTCAGGAGAAAAAATCCATTTAACGAGTGCCCAGGAAGAACATGAGTATGACATTCACAAGCAATAGCACCACGATCACTGCAAAAACGACCACCGTTTGAACATCCAAGGTCATGGTGCAATGCAGAACACTGTAGTGTTCAAGATGTGGGGCTGGCAGATTTGGAGAAGTCAACCTCTGCTCTGTAAGACTGTCCATACATCCACCATGCTAGAATAGAGGAGAAAACTGTTCCTGCTGTTGGCGGTGGTCGTAATGCCTGTGGTCTGCTTTGAGTTTGTCCCCTATCTGCGGGCTCTAGCTCATGCTGGAGCCCGCTAAGTGAAGCATCATCACAACCAGTGAGCACTTAAGACGCAAAATCCTTCCTTTAGGAAAAGGACGCGAGCGCTGGCTGCGAGCTTCTCTCTCTCTCGTCCCCCCTCTCTCTCCCGGTCTCTCTCTTGCTGGCTGGCTTGCTTTTTAATTCGTCAAGCCAGTGCAGATAAGAAGCCTGGGTGAGTGTGACAGCTCTGCAAGCTGCTGCGGCTGCATCTCTCGGTGCGAGGCGGACCCTTGCGCATACTAATCAGCTCCAGTGACCAGGCAGCGAAGGGAGCCTGGCTGTCAGTCAAATGCAGAAGGAAGCGCTGGCTCCATAAATACGCGAGTCTTCCGCCCGCCGTGACGGGGAGCACCACGCAGGCATGTTTTTCCCTTCGACTTCTGTGGCGGTTCGGATAACAGAGCCGTGCAGGGGGCCGGGAAGCCGGCGTCGCGGTCGGATGAGCTCCGGGGAAGGCGTCTCCGGGCTTTCTGTGCAACGCAGATCCCTTTCCTCGCTGCCTTTGTACGGCGGGGATGCGTCTGCCTCGTCTGTACCGCCTGCGCTGAGCTTCGGATGGAAAATATTAAACGCCAGCAGAAAGAGCCAGTGCTGCTAGGAGCCTGCTCAGACCAGGCAGGGGAGCAGGAGGAAGAGGGGGGAGAAAAAGCAGCCAAAACAACAAAAGAAGGCGACCCTCGGTAACTGGGGAACTCCTTGTAAGGTGGGAATTTTGCAGGGGGAATCACTTCTTAGCTCTGTACAACACCGTGCGCATCACCCCATCGTACATCGATGGCACAGCCCCTCTCCTCAGCACTGCGCTGGGGTTCTCCACGCTGAGGGTTAAACTGAATCCGGATTCTACAGATAGATGTAGAGAAGGGGCATGGCGGGGAGGACGGGATGAGGGATCCTCATTCCTTCCACGGCAGCCAGCAAAGCTCCTTCCTACATTGAACGCACAAACCCGCCCAGGGTTTATGGCCGGTGCTATCCCAAACCCCATCCTCAGACCCCCGAGCCTTCTGTTACCTCAGTGAGGCATCACCCCCAAAGAGAGGCGATCGGCTGGAAAAGCAAACCAGGTTACAGACACATGCAGAAGCGTTGCCGATGCACAGGCACCAAAACGTGAGCACGGGGGCTGACCGCCAGCACCCTCCAGGAGACCTGCTCCTTCCACCGTACCCGCGACACAGACACAAGGCCACCACGCGCCAAACAAGCGCTGATTTTGTCCTCCACTAGCAAGCAAGAGCTCAGGCAGACTTTCACATTGAAACCCGCACGGGCAGGGCGCGGCGTGGGCTCGCCCCGGGGACAGGCAGCCTCTCCTCCCATCGCAGCATCCTTCCGGGGCAGATACGTTTTGTCACCAGCATTTGGGGAAGGGGCCGGTGGGACTATGCTCCTACCTCACCTCACCGCACCGCACAAAACAACCCATCTGTTTCCTGCGAGGCTGATTTCGTTCTGATTCCTTTGCTCTTTGGGTTGCTAGAGGGCTCCCTCAAAAGGAACACGCTTTTCTCTATCTGCCCCCGAAGTCTATCAAAGCAGAGACCGTGGCGGGCGGGGGGGTGAGGACTGAGCCTCCCCAGCGCCCTCCCTCCTCGGCTCCCACCGAGACCTGCTGGGTTGTGCAAGACCAGCGCTCGCCCAACGCACCGTCCTCCTCGTCTCTGCCCAGCTCTGCAGCACGTGCGGGCCACGACGTGTGCGGAGCGTGGGCCGGGTGGAGCAGCATGAGAGAGATGGACGGCTTGGGTTAAGCAGGTCGTTTCTTTTCTGCTCTTTTTTCCTTTCGTGTGATAACTAAAAGCCAAAGGCTCTCTCCAGCACCTGAGCCCCCTGCTCTGTTCAAGCAGGGAATTTCTCACTCAGGACAGCCAAAGGCGGTGGTTTCACCTGCATGTTTCTGAGAAGCTGCTTTAAAGGTGCCCCAGGCAGGCAGCCCGGCTGCCCCATCGGCACACGGGCCAGGATCTGCCCGACCACCAGCTTCCAGCCCCGCATTTCCTGCCAAGGATTTGGTTTGGGACAGTCAGTCTGCCTGGTGCAATCAGAAAAGAAATCCTACAATAGACGGGGAGTATTTATTGTAGTCACCATCCTTTCCCAAAACAATACCGGCAGTTCTTCAAAACCCAAGCCTGAACTCCCACAGACATCCGGAAACTGCAGTTCCAGTCCCAGCAATAAGCGACCTCTCCAAAACACGCAACGGGCCCCAGTTTAGAGGCATCTCTAGAGCCAGCTCATCTTTTCCTCTGAGCGGCACCGAGCACAGCGGGAGCCTCAGACTCAGCCTTACTTCTCCAGGAAGCAGAACGGAGGTGTTCTCCCTGTCCGCAGCAGCCCCCAGGGCCGGCAGACACCTCCGCAGACACCGCCCATCCCTCGCCTTCTCCTGCGCCGGTTGCGTCCTCTCAATGCCCAGACCTGGAAGGGACCGGCAGCGTTTCCAGGGAGGCTCCTCTGTGCCTTTGCATATAAACAGGGGCAGCAAAAATTGGGCAGAGGCCTAAGAAATATCCAGAAAAAAGGTGCAGGAGCTATCACACATGCTCACTAGCTACTTCCGTAGCTGGAGAAGAGGAATTCATTAGGAGCGACGTGCCTGGCAGGTCTCGGGCAGTCATTCTGCAAGAGCTGAGCCAGTCACAGCGCAGGGGAGGGCAGGGATTATAAATAGAGGCGATGAAGCCAGCCCCCTGCCAGCTGCAGGCAGGAGGTCCCCCCGCCACCCCCCACGTACAGCTTGTGCGTCACCAGCAGCTGCAGACCGCAGGGCGATGGCTGCGGAGACCCCACCGCCCTCCTCCCCGGCCGGAGGGGCTGGGAGAGGGGTGTGCAGTGCTGCTGCAGCCCACCGTCCTCCCCCGGCCACGCTCTGGAGCAGACGCCCCAAAATCCATCCTCCCCCGGTCACGCTCTGGAGCAGACGCCCCAAAATCCATCCTCCCCCGGTCACGCTCCGGAGCAGACGCCCCAAAATCCATCCTCCCCCGGTCACGCTCTGGAGCAGACGCCCCAAAATCCATCCTCCCCCGGTCACGCTCTGGAGCAGACGCCCCAAAATCCATCCTCCCCCGGTCACGCTCTGGAGCAGACGCCCCAAAATCCATCCTCCCCCGGTCACGCTCCGGAGCAGACGCCCCAAAAGCTCAGGCAGGAGCGCGCCGGGTGCCTCACCACATACAGATGCAAATACTGGGCTCCGGTGAAAGTCGTGTGGGTGACAGCTACCAAGAGCGATCAGCACAGATTTACCACACAGAAGCTTCCATTTACATTATACCCACAGTATTCCCAATAGTGCTTGCTGCTTTATATAATTTCCCATGCCTTCTGCGTGCACTAAATATTAATTTTACTATGAAAACGGGTGATAGTTTCTCTTAGACGCTTTACTGGAAAAAGAACACCTACACATCGGGGGTTTATATAAAACCACCGCAAAGTTTAACTTCACGTAAAGCTTTCTGAGGAGTTTAGTCTCACCTCCCGTACGGAGCTGAACTGAGCAAGAAGAAAAGGGTTGTAATCGTTATGTAAAACACCACCTCCCCTAGAGCAGCACACGTGCCCTGACACTACAGCAGCTGCCAGGAGCACGCTTTGTGATGCAATGCGATCAAAGCGATGGCTTTTTGAAGCAGTTTTGAACCCAGCACCTCTGTCAAGGGTTGGAGACTCAAAGCAGGACAACCTCTCCACCGGGCACATCAGGTAAGGAGGGAGCCAGGGCTTCCACTGACCGACCACCACACACAGGCACTGACGCATGTACATAAACACATATATACAATTATAGTGCCTTCTGGAGGCCCCAACAACAGACTAATCAGACAGGCCCCTTCCATGACATTAATTACCAGGTGGTTATTTTGAGGCAAGCCTCTGAAGCAGCTGATGCCAAGTCTTCAGTCGCGATGGGCACAATACCTCGGGCTCAGCCATGTGAGCACGACTCCCTCCAATGGATGTCTCCAGCACAACCCGCTGCTTCCCACGGAACAAATAGAGCCCTTGCTGGGGAGCGAGGATTTATCATCTGAACCCTTAAAGATCCCACATTGCTCTCCCACTGGCGGGTACGCTGTCGCCCCGTGAGCTGGGCGTGTGGCAGCCTGGGGTTTCAGCTCCAACCCCCTGGTCTGCCCTAGATCCCCCGTGCAGATTAACCACCTCCACTGCAGCGATCTCTTGGACATGCAGAAGCATCTACATTTTCCTAACGCATCTTCCGCTAACTGCAGAAACAAAGTGCTCAAACCCAGCGCGGAGCCGGTGAACTGTCTGTCTGTAGGAAGGGTGTGGATGAGGACCCCAACCCTGCTCAGCCAGCAGCTGGACAAAGGAGGCTGGTGAATTTGGGAACCTTTCAAACAAATCCCAGGGTGGCTCGTGATACAGTCGTGTTGGTCCGGACTGAATGAAACCCATGGCCTAGGGAAAACAGCGACCGTCACTCCTGAACCCCTTCGGTTCTTTTGTATTCCCGCTTCGAGCACAAGCCCCACCTCACACCTAAACGGCACCATGAGAGAGGTTTCAACTTTTCATTTGATTTAATGCCGCCCCAGAGAGGAACAAGGGTACCCAGGGACCTGTGGCCAGGAGACGGGCAACTGCTCTTGTGTTCCCCGTCTCCTCTTCTGGGCACATCCTTCCTGCAACATCAGGTGCCGATGGGGGGGTTGAGTCATGGGCTTAGAGATTACGAGAAGACCATCAAATTAATTGTTTTTTTTCAAAAATTGACCCAGGAATTAAGCTCTGGGTTTTAAAGATTAAAGGCCAGTAGGATTATGATTTGCTAAATTTCCTAAAAGGAGGATTTTCTTACACTGGGAGTCGCCTCTTTCTTTCCCGTCACAGTCGGTCTGACAGGGAGCCCTCTGCTCCCATCCTTCGGCCAGATGGGAGGCACCAGCCAACAAGCTGCTGCAAAGGGCAGTTTTCCCCTCAAGAACCTCCATCACCTTGTACGTTTATGGACTGCCTTCACAGGACGCTTTGACAATCCCCTAGTGCCTAAAACTCCTTACCCAAAACGGAGAACTATCTGTAAAGAAGGCTCAGACTCAGGGGGCTGATTCTGGCAGTTAAAATTATCTTTCCAGTCTCCCAGGTCCTTGCCTGTCTGCTCCATCCTTCCTCACCGTCCACACGGACTTGGGACTTTCTCCCAGTAACTTCCTTTATTTCTTTCTTTTGTCCTTCTTCCCCTTCCTTGCTCTACGCATCTCCCTTAGAAGGTTTTATCTCACCCCAACCTCTGCCCCAGCCTTCCCTCCCACGGCAGCTCGAGTGTCCTTTACCAGAGAGACAGACATGAAAACAAAGCGGTGGGGTGGCTGGGACAAGCGCAGCATCCTCCAGCATCTCCCGCAGTACCTGCACACCACGTTTTAGCAAATTCACAGCCCAGCTAGACAAGTGATTCACTTACAGAACCAATATCAAACATAATCACGGGAGGACAAAGGAGAAGGGAGGGGTGGGCAGGGATGAGATGATGATCTCAAAGGCTGGTTGAGAGCCTGCGAACCGGTGAAATGGGGGAGAAGGTGGATGGGGAACAGAGCAGAGCAAGACCGCACGAAGCAAGCTGCCCTAGCAGCAAGGCCAAGAGTGCTGGAAAAGGGAGTGAGTTAAGATTTTAAGCCCGTTTTTACAACGTTTAGAGAACACCGAGCACTGGCAGAAGTTGAGATCACTGCTCTGCTTAACCTGCTGGCCACGAGCATCACGAAAATCTCAGAGGCTATGGGGATGGACCCGAGCATCTCTGGGTCACTGCTCTAAGTAGTCCATGAAAAATGAGACTTTCCTCAGAAGATGGGAAGCATCACACTGACCTCCACAGGTTGACCCTTGGCAGACAGACACACTATACACAAAGACACGCAGAGCTCAGGCGGGCTCTAGTAAGTGAACCCTTTCCATTCTTCACCAGTTCTAATTTTGCCTCAGAAAACAAGATACACAACAGAATTACGTCCCCGGAGCAGAGACCAATCTATTTACCACCATTTCATTTGGCACTAACAGCCAGAGCACAATCACAGGTAGGCCAGGGAGGTTGTGAAATACTTGTGCACCAGCCCCAGTTAACCACCCTTTTGAAAACTAGCCATGTTCCAGACGAACAGGTCTTAACCCCTTGAGCAAAGAGCAGCAGTGACATGTCAGATCTTGGACCACATCTGGAGACCTCAGTTAATCCTGGTTCCTTCCACAAACAGAGCAGGCATCTCAGCAGATGGTGCTCTTTCCTCTGTCGAAGAATTACAGCACTTTCACGATGCTGTGAGGACAAAGCCTTGGCACTATTGTCTTACAAGGTGCCCAGATGCTTCTTCCAGAGCCCCCTGACCAGGCGTCCTCTGCATCCTGGCGTGGCTTAGCCCATCCCTGCTACCATCCTGCCCTCAGCTTCTGTGCTGTCCACACACCCACAGCTGCACGGCTCGACCCCAGCCCTGGCTGCGCTACAAGGAGCGATGTCCTGGTAGAACCCATCTTCATAGCTTTTGTAACACCACACAAGTCATGCTGGAACGGCACAGAGGGCAAGCGTGTCGGGGGGGTTGGTTCCATTGTGCTTGTCTGATTGCAGTGAGAACAACAAAACTTCTATTTTTAAGTTTATTTGAACTTAAAGCATTAAGACAGACTAAAATCTCATGCCCCTGGCAATTGTGGTGCAAGTGCTTTCTCTGCTCTTTGCATCTGCTCCACACCCCAGCCTGTGCTCTAGAAGCATCCTCCGACTCCCGATTTCGAAAAAGAAAAGAAAAAAACCCACTCAAATCCAGCAGAAGTCAGATGTGGTAACACCAATTACCCTGGTCACAGAGAAGGACTTCGGGGACCGAGAAAGTTCGGTTTCCAAGGACCCATCAAATTCAGATGTTCACTGTAACCTTATGTAAGCTTTCTAAAGAAACCCACCAAAACCAAACTGACCTAACAGAATACGCAGACATTTACTTCCTGATTTTACTGCTTGGGCTTCTGGGCTTGGAAACAAGGTAAAACAAGCAAAGCCCAAACTGCAGAAAAACCCAAGACGAGTCCCTTCCTTCCAGACCAGTGCTGCTGCTCTCAGTCCTGACGTTAAGTTGGGGAGATCTTCACATCAACGCACGCCTGGACAAAGCGGTAAGTGAAAAGAAAATGATCACCCGCTAGAAACTACCTTACCAGTGTCCCCAGTGCGGTCCCTGGGAAATAGAGCTGCACAGACACTGACCAAAGCCCTTTGCCGTGAAATTCCGAGGGTGCATTTCAGCTTTGCCACAGCGCAGGAAAGGCCTTTGAAAGCCGGTGCACCACGTTTCCTACGCCGGTAAAAAGCAAAGCTAACAGAGTATTTTCATCTGCCTGAGCCCGCCGAGGTGCAGCAATTAGCAGCGCGAGAGCGAGATGCTGGGCAGAACGGGCACAGCACGACTCGTGATGCACATACTAAACAGCGACGGAGGAAAAGGCAGAAGTGGTGTCAGGTTCTGCTCTGCGCCCTCGCAGAAAATGGGGGTTTAACGGGCAGCTCTCCTGCATGAGGAGTCTCCCCTCTCCACCGCACAGATTATGGGCTTGGCCAAACCAGGCTCCGTCTCGGTGCACCACAAGAAATATGAAATTCCAAATGAATTCGGAAGTCCTGATGCAGGACACTCCCTGGGATTTGTTACTCAGTGTTTCACGGCTGCTCTGAGGGAAATGGGGAATTACCCACCACGCCTACGTTAAGAGAGCCAAGCCCAGGCACAGTCCCAGGACTTTGAGAATCAGGACACAACGCTGTGGCAAACAGGAGCAGAAGCCGTGGCCCTGCTTCATGCCGGAGGATGAGGGTGGAAAGAAATCACCTGCAGCTCCTCGCATCCCTCCTGCCACACTGTCGGCTTTGGCTTCCCTGGATCTCTCCTTGTCAAGATACTGAGTAAAGAAAAAACCATCTTATTAAGAAGCTGACCCATGGGTCTCATGTTCTTCACACAAATTAACCCCAAGAATTAGTTGCGTTTCATATAAATCATTTTCTCCCCCTCTCTGCCTCCCAAAATCAAAGGAGAGGGAGCAGCCTATCGAGCCTGGCACTCTTTTAATGAAAAAACCAATGTGTGACAACCTAATGAAGTGGGAATTCCAGCTGGATATCACTAGATGTATGAACAGAACATAAACCACTCATTGTTATCGGCAATAATATCAGCGTTAAAAGGGAAAAAGCAGTTTATAGCTCTTTTCTTCCTTTTTTTCCCTTTCTCCAAAGAGGCACATGAATGCCAGTAGGCTTCCGGGTCCTGATCCACCCCGGCTCAGCGGGATCCCTCGTGCAGGCTGTGCTCCCTGCCTGATGCTATGCAACAGCCTCGCAGGACGGACCAGCGCTGCCCTCCTGCCGACTGCTCAGGACAACGCGCGGCCGCAGCAAGCCGAAGGGACGCCGGCTGCGTGGGATCACACGGCTAAACCTGCCTGCTGAGCACACAGGTGAAGCACAACGGGCACAGGGAAGAACCTGCTGTTGCGTTGGCTTCTTCAAGAAGCACAAATTGCATCGTTCATCGCCAACATAGAAATGCAACGGGATGGGGCTGAGGCTTGCTGTGTGCTCCAAAACAACAGCGTTTCAGGAGTTCCGAGCACCACAGCCTGGAAACAACCACGGCAGAGAAGGTGCGGCGGCATTTACTGCATGCCCAACATGATGGTTAATTCCAGGGAATTCTACAGGATGGCAGAGCTGGGGAGACAGAAGCTGGGATTCCTCTGAACAGAGCACTTCTGCAAGGAATGCACCAGTCTGGGTTCAGCAGGAACTCACCAGAGCTCTGGACCAGCAACTGGACCTGACTTCTCACCCACGCCCTGCTACTAGACCAAGTTAAGAGATTTCACAGCCGGGAACCAGCTCCCAGATAGGACACTCCTGCCATTCTCTAACAACACTCGTCTTTCCTTTCCCTGCCCACATTACATAATAGGCAGCTTTATTTTTTTTTTTTTATAAGATGTCTTTTCATAACAATAGAAACTGTTGGAGACCGAGATCACTTGATGAATTTTTCCTGTTATCTAAGAGCTTAGTCACTCAGGGAATTAGCCATGTTCAAAATAACAGCCAGGCTCAGAGAGATTCAGAGCAACCGTTCTGGAGCAGAAGCAGCTAATGTCATAAATACATTAAGATGTTGGCTTGAAGCATTTCAGAGATTTTTCAAGAAGAGTTTAAAAAAAAAAAAAGAAAAAGAGAAAAACTCTTCGACTCGATACAAGGAAAACGGGTTCTTAGCAGTTAAAAAGCACCCTGCAGCTGCCAAAGCCTGCCGTGCTCAAACACCACAGCCCCGAACACAGGAGGGACAGATGGACTTCGTGACCACACGGCGCGTGTGGTTTCCCAGCAAGCGCAACCTGCTCGATGCTCTCGTCCTGCACCTGGGTCGAGTCAGTCCTCAGTATCAGCACAGACCGGGGATGAATGGGTTGAGAGCAGCCCTGTGGAGAAGGACTGGGGGTGCTGCTGGGTGAAAGGCTGCACACGAGCTGGCAACGTGCGCTCACAGCCCAGGATCCCCGCCGTGTGCTGGGCTCATCCCCAGCAGGGTGGGCAGCAGGTGGAGGGAGGGGATCCTGCCCCTCTGCTGCGCTCTGCTCTGGGGAGACCCCCCTGCAGGGCTGGGGCCAGCTCTGGGCTCCTCAGCACAGCAGAGACAGGGACCTGCTGGAGCGGGGCCAGAGGAGCCCCAGGAACGACCCGAGGGTGGAACCTCTCTGCTGGGAGGAGAGGGGAGAGAGCTGGGGGGGTTCAGCCTGGAGAGGAGAAGGCTGCGGGGAGACCTTAGTGCAGCCTGTCAGTGCTTCAAGGGTCTGTCCGAAAGCTGGGGAGGGGCTGTTCAGCAGGGGCTGTTGGGACAGGACAAGGGCTGATGGGTTAGACTGACAGAGGAGATTCAGACCAGAGAGAAGGGAGAAATGTTTGACACTGAGGGTGGTGAGACCCTGGCCCAGGTTGCCCAGGGAGGTGGGAGAAGCCCCATCTGTGGCACCATCCCAGGTCAGGTTGGCCCTTGGGGCTCTGAGCGCAGATGTCCCTGCTCACTGCAGGGGGTTGGGCTGGGGGAGCTTTGAAGGTCCCTCCAACCCAAACCAGTCCACAGTTCTATGAAATAGTGCTTCACGTTTCTATGGCACCCCCCAAGCACTGGTCTCCAAGGGTTTGCCAGACATCTCCAATGTATCATCAAGACGTATCTCAGGAGACAGAAAAGTTACCGGCACGTCCATTATCCAGCAGGTAGGAGCTGGGGCACAGAGCCACGGACTAGAGCCAGGCCTCCTCCTGGCCACTCGGGGGACTGACACAGGGGCAGTCGTCAGCAGGTATCAGCTGTTTATGCAAATATTGATTTACCGTAATACCAGCTCGCTCTTAACCGGGATGTTTACTGTGCACCGTTACAGCAACACCAGTAGAAGGCTGTAATTGAAAGATTAAGGAGGTCCCAAACTGGGAGTGAAACGGAAGACAGAACAGAAACTATGTGGAGGAGAAAAACCCCACAGAGAAATGCATTTGGTGGGACTGACTGAAGGCTTCGGGAGCTCTACAGCGTTGCAGCAGACTCCAAATTCTCCAGCGTGTGCAGAGCTCCTTCAACCCAAGTATCAACCTCCAGGGAGAACAGATCCCAGGAGGAACAGGCACAGACTTGCAATATGCCACCCTTCCATGGAAAAGGGCTCTCCTCGCTGCAGCTGCAGGGTCCAGCGATGACAGACCGGCAGCATCCTCTGCGGGACACCCAAACCGCTCGGCAGGTCACCACAGCTTCCCTCCAGCAGCAGCGAGTCGGGTGCTCTCCATTCCCTTTGATCTCTGTGGGAGTTCAGGCTGCTCTGGGCATCTTAAGTCCTTTTTTCCCTAATGCCTGGATGCTGGATCCTTTCTCCACCCATCCTGGCCTGGCTTCTCCCCACCAACTGCATTTGCTTATCCAAACTTTCAAAAATGAAAATTGGCCCCAAACCGCTTCCTTCCACCTCCCTTCTCCCAAGTTCACATTGAGCTGTTTAGGATTATGAGTGCAAAGAGACTTTGTGCTTTAAATACCCCACGATTCGCAGATCGACAAGGGGGAAAGAGTCGGTAAGGACAAATGTAAGAAAGTTTCTGGCTGCTGAACTGCCCATCTCCAGCACTTGCAGTATTTGGCCCTTTTATTCACTGAATTCCTTCTCAACATATTCTTAAGCTGTGATGATTTACATCATCTTACTTTTTGTTTACGACAGTGAGGTAAAATACCAACAATGGATTGATTTTCGATATTGGAATGACACACACTGTAAAAACACAGCTACAAAACAACAAGAGTGGACCCTCTCTCCACTGAAGCCAACGGCACGCTCACTCTGACTTCCTCATGACGCCCAGAACTAGCCCCGACGTGAGGAAGAACCGAGGAAGACGCGCTCTTGTCTTTCCTGCAATACAGCCAAAGGCTGGGGCGAAAGCCCCGCCCTAGCAGACACCGCACGGTTCCAGAAAAGGCTGTATTACATCAGGATTTAACCCAACCCGTTTGATTATCGCTCTGGATCAATATTCTCTCTCAAGAACACCTAAGCAACTAATCATCATCCTCGCCATGCCCGTCGGACGAGCAGATGATTCTCATCACTACCAGTGACAATTAGCTTCATCCTTCTGGGTTCGAAACAGATACAGGCAGAGTTTAGCAACTTGGTCCCAATGAAGCATGGAAGAAAACCCCCATGGGATGCTGGCATAATTGGCAAAAGATTAATTGTTCAAAAAACAGAAAGCAGCACGTGCAAAGGAGAAAAAAGGAACAGCCCCAACAGCTTAATATTATGAGTAATCGCTAGGTTTAAGGGGCTGGTCGAGGAATAAAGAGCCACCTGCCAGGAGAACAAAAGCTACTATCGCTTGTAAAATATTAGTGACATGCTTCTTAGAGCTGACTGACTGTGAAAGGGAGCAGGTCTGGTTCTTGAACCCAAGAACGAGGGAAAACAGCCCTCTCAATAAGTCAGTGCTGTGCGGGACTTCTGAGAAATCAGCCTAAACGCCGGGTTTAGAGCAGTGTGCCTGAGCAGATCACAGCCCAGGGCTGCCGCGCGAGAGAAACGTCTATTGCTGTTCTTTAAGATACACAGAAAATGATATCAGAGCAAAAAAAAAAAAAAAGACAGCTGGAAATCCCTAAGAGAGGCTCAGTGCTCATGCAAACTGGCCCAGTGCTGCTCCAGAGGGAAGGGTGAGGCTCTTCACCCCATGGCAGGCAGCTTGACCGGTGAGAACGGCTCAGGCAAGCTCCACTTCGGGGTAAACTGAGCCATCCTCTACTCCTGCAGCACATTTCAGCCAGCTGACTGAGATGATGATGTTCACACTGGAATGCAGCTCCTTCTTGTTTGTTTAGCAGAGTACACCAATGTCACCCAACGTTTAAAAATCAAAGGAACTTACCGATAGAAACAGCAGCCAAAACCTGCATTCCCTGGACTACAGCTATCTGCGCTGGCATTGGGCCAGGACATCTGGACCGATATCCCTCGTCTTGCGAAAACAGAGCAGAATTTGCACGGAGCAGGTGTCACCAGGACCTTGGCTCCGCAGCCCAGCGTCTGTTCGCCCATGGCATCCCTCGGACCACAGCCAGCCCTCCCCGGGCACCAGCCTCCCCGCTCGCAGGCGACCGCAAAGATCTCTGCTGGACTCATCGGACTTGGTTTGGTTGTGCTTTGTTGTTTTGTAATCATTTTTTACCGTGTTTTCAGGTGATCTAGAGACACATGGAGCATCGTCAGACACTGCTGAGGTTCAACTGCCGGACAAAATCCAGCAACCACAGCCCTCTCCTTCATTTTTCCCTTATTAGAAGGAGCAATATGGGGATATTCCTGGGTAGAACCTGCTTCAGAATCAATCACTGGAGTTTCACTTTCCAAAAAAAAAAAAATATTTAAATTACAGGCTATTCAGCAACCAAATCCCTAAGAGAAGGCAAAGATTAAACTCATCAGAATACAATAACAAAGTCTCTGTCATTGCCAGCAGCAAGAAAGGAAGCTGGAAAGATAAGAGGGCAAGAAAGTGTCAAGTCTTGTGCTCTGTCACTTAGAAAAGCCATTTGCCCGACACCACGTCCCCTCCCATCCCCAGCAGAGCTCAGCCGTCACCGGGGAGGGAGGAAAAAGGATGAAGGAGCCACATGCAGCTCTCCATCACCACTTCTCTTCCAGCACAGGAATCTCTGGAAATGTAAATCGCAAACGGGCGAAAGGCGATTTGTGTTGCTTAGACACCGGCGGAGAGGGGGAAAATGCCGCGCGGGGAGGTGCGGGGACACGGTGGCAGAGGAGAAGGAATAGCCTAGATGCTCAGAGGGTGGGAGGAAGCAAAAACCCCCAAACTCTTGCTGGGGCATAGACAAGCCTTAACCAGGACCCTAAACAAATCCGCCCCGCGCCGCAGGCTGCTGTCTACACCCCACGTTACGCTCCCAGCACCGGCTTCGGAGCCTTTCAGAAGCATACACCACTCGAGCTCCTGTTTGTGTGAGTATCTCGGAGGGGATGGAGGGCAGGAGCAAGCAGCACGGGGCGGCACAGAGAGACCGGGCAGCGATTTCTGCGCCGGCTCCAAAATCATCCCCGCTGCCAGTAACATCTGCCGGGTGCCCCCGACGGAGCCGAAACGCAGGGGCTGAGCCAGGTGACGCCAGCGCAGGTCCACGCCGTGGGGGACCAGCCCGCTGGGATGCCCCACGGCTCCCTGCAGCACGGAAAACGCCCAGGGAAGGGCAAAACACACAAAAACCCTGCAAAACCCAGCCCGGCGCAGGAGGGGAAGGCAGAGGGAAACACCACTGCGAAGCAAAGCTGCTCGGGAGGGAGAGTGGGGAGGAGGATCTCAACAACCACCGCATCTGTTCACGGGGAACTTTCTGAATGGGAAACAGGGATCCTTGCCGAGATGGGGGCACTTGCCCGCTTGCCCTCCTGGCAGACGCAGCCCCTCAGGGCTGTTCTCCGGGCACAGCGAGGGCAGCTGCAGACTGGCAGCGTTTTTTCTGATTAAGCAGGGCTGTCACTGTTCAAACCGCTTCCCTGAAGCCTCTCGCACTTCAGAGGAGTGTTTCACAGTCTGATGCAAGCAAAGGCAGGGACGCTCTGGCTCAGCAGCAAATTCCAGCTCCCCCCGCACCGCAACTCATCATCCGCGGAAGGGGCAGATCTGACAGGTCCCAGCACCGCTGCTGACAGCCGGCATCCCCGAGCCGGTACTCCTCTCCTCCCGGTCCTCTCCCCGAGCTGTTCCGCCACGCGCAAGCACCTGGAAAATCCTTTGCTTTCCCCCACCAAGCCCCCAGCTCACCCTACTGAAACCCACCCCCCAGCCCTCGGCAAGCGCCGCTCCCCCCCTCCCACGCCCCAACACATGCACACCCTCCTCCTTCCTCCCTCTTAATTTCTTCTTTTGCTCAGCAGTTTGGGAATGCAGAGTCCATAAAATGGCTACAGAGTGATCAATGGTTTCAAGGACAGGGAGCAAAGGAGGAGTCAGGAGATAGGACGGAGGATTATTTCCCCGTCCAAGTACTGCAATAAAAGGAAAAGAGAAAGCCATAGCTACCTGAACTCACCATTCCTGATCCATCCCTTAGCCACTGCATCTTGCTTCTGATGGTGTCCTTATTATCAGGGAGGGGAGAGGAAAAAAAAAAAATCCCTACTGCCTGGCAAGAGCTGGCAGGAAAAAAAAGAAGCCCCCCACCCCCACCCTAGCCTGGAGCTTTCACTCAGCCATCCCTCAGCCCGGCAATCCCGTGCCTGTCAGGAGCGCGTTATTAGCAGCCTCCTCACTACCTGGGATCGTAGTTATTTATTTCAGTCACAGACTGAGGGATTTGAGGGGAGGGGGATGGCCTTTGTAGGTTTGGTTTTTTTTTCCCTTGCCGTGCTTTGAAACTCTGCACAGGGGAGGGACAGGGGACCCCTGCGAACTTTGGGAGGGTCCCCGAGGGTGCTCAGCACCCCTGCCCTCCTGCTGGTGGCCGGTCACCCTGGCCCCTGGCTCTCCGGAACTCCCAGATCTGCAGAGCTAGCACATGTCTCCGCGCTCAGCCAGGGGCTGGGGATTTTGCTGACGTTTGAAGGGCACTAAGTTCTTCCTCTGCTCTCCGCATGCAGGATAAGTCCCCTTCCCACCAGAACAAAACCTCCCAGCCCGGAGAAGGGCTGCACCTGCCCAGCGTTATCTTCCCCCTCGCACCCACGATCTGATATCCGCTCAACTTTTCAATCCCCCCACCCGCTCCCCTGCTTTCTCCCGACTTTCTGGTCGGAACCCCCTGCACAGGTAGAGAAGACAAGGCACTCATCAAGCGTTCATCGTCAATACGGCCACCCACCACGCCGGGGTAGAGGAGATGGGTCTGTCTGGCGCTGGTCAGGAGATGCGGCGACAGCATATGGGATGCGCATAGCCAGCTGGAAACAGGACCGAATCCTCCCGGTTCCTCCAGCTGGGACACGTATGTCGACATCGTTCTCCCCATTTTATGGAGGAAACGTGGAGATCAAAAGGCGTTGGCCAAGGCTCTTCGAAGAGGCTGCTGCACTGGTGCTGCAGCCCTCTGCCTACCCGCCCGGAGCTGCCTGCCCGCAGGAAGGGGCAGCCCGTCACAGCCTGGCATGCACCGGAATACCAGCAAAATACCCCACCGGTATTCCCAGTATCGCCTCTTTGGCAGCTGATGAAGTCTGCAGCGAGCTTCAGAGGCAGGAGAGAGCAGGTACAGAGACTGTGGGAAATGGCTGACGTCCTGCTCTGGGCACAAAAGCCCACAGCCAGGATATAGACACACTGGGTACACTGGATATCCTGGACCCATACACAAGACATACTGCAAAACCTGTGGAGAAGCTACAACCTCCTCTGTGCTGTTTGCAGAAAATTCAGGATTGTGTTTGAATTGGGTTTTTTTTCCACGCCCTCCTGCCTCAAGGGCAAGAGGGCATTTGAGTCTCCTGCTCCCAGCCTCCAGAAGAGGCAACACTCTTCCTGCAGCTGGAGATTCTGAGCTGGGAAACAAGACGCAGCTCCTCGTGACTGCCACTTTCTGCTAGTCCTGCGCCGTTCAGCGGGACGCACGAGGGGTCCCAGCCGCGGTGTCTTTGCTTATTTGTTTTAATAGGACAGATCAGAAGCACAGGTGAGAGCACAGGGATGCTGCCCAGCATCTTCGCATCACTTGGGCCCCGCGTAGCCTGCTCTAGTTACATCAAGCCGGATTCCATCACCCTTTATACAGGCACTGACAGCCATCAGCATTCCCAGCGATGGGTGACGAAAGAAAGAGTCTGGAGCCAAATGCTTACAGACGTCCAAACTCTGGAATTCTGCCTACGCTTCCTATGCTAAGTGACAGAAGCCCCAGGTAAGTTATTGACATCCAAAGGAGGGCTCTGCTCTGACTATCCTGTCTCTAAAAACCAGTCTGGAACTTAAGTGTTGTCAACCTGGGTCTGCTCCTCACCTTCCTCCCCAAGGAGAGCCCAATCTCCTACCGCACGTGATGGCCGCATCTTTGTGCAGCCCTAGTTGTCACAGAACTCACAGGGACATCACCCGTTGGGGATGTCAGCCAGATCCAGCACGACTTCAACTGATTCAGGAGCTGTAGGGGCTGGGAGAGAAGAACCGACAGACAGACAGCCTGAATGCCTGGCATCATTTCCTTCAGACAGTTGGACTACAACTACCAGCAATGATCAGGATAGCTGTAACTGAAGGGTCAATGGTTTTTTTTTACACAGGGAAATATTAAATGAGATCTGCGTTGTTGTCAAGCACACACATAAATAATACAAGAAAGACCCTCTTGAGCGCAAGAACATCCTTAAAACATGCACTGCACCATCCCAGCAACTCCACTAACTTCCACCCAAGTTACACCCACCTTCACCTTGGCATTGCAAATGGAGGGAGCAGCTGCCTGGCACATCCCACCCTGTTGCTTTAATGGGCAAAGTGGATCTGGAGGAGGAGGACAAATTTCGTTGAGGCTTGTTACGCAGAAAGCAGAAATTATACCAATTTCTCTCCTCCTGCTGTCAGCTGTTGATTAAGCCAGTCGATAAGGCTAACACCCCACTGTTTCACTCCCCAGCCCTCGTTCACACTCAGCTGATTCGAGAAGCCAGCCAAAGGCTGCCAGGTTGATTCTTGCTCCCTGCAAAGGTGGCAAAAGGCAACAAGGACCAGAGCTGAGCCAAATCCCTGAATCAGCATCAACCTGCACACAACCCGAGCCTTGCCCAGGTCACACTCTTGGTCTGGAGCTTTTGGGCCACCTGGTCTAAATCTGTAGACTAATAACACTTCTTGCAGGGAGGAGCATCCTTCCAACCCCTGAGGGCTGGGGGGAGGCTGCTCTCACCTCATGCTTTCACCCTCAGCCCTGAAAGCCCCCACAGCTCAGCCCTTGACCTGTGTTTGTGCCGCAGCAGTGGGCAGATCAGCCCCAGTCCGCACGCCCAGTACCTCCAGCCTGTGCGGACCATCCCACGCCCCTCCACACAGAGCAGCTGGCTACAGGCAAGGGAATCAAACCACGGGTACATCTGCCCTTTGGCAGCCCAGTCAGTCTGGGGTCTGCTGCTGACTGCCAAGCGACACTTAATAACCGTGCTGGTGAGCAGAGGTGTGAAGGCAGGGACAAAGTTTACCTGGAAACTGCTCTGTAGGAGCAGTTGTGACTGAGATAAGGACTATCATCACCAGATTAATGCCACTTTTTTCTCCTAATCACCTGAGGCTGGAGAGTGACGCAAAAGCAAAGCAGACAGGTATGAGCAGAAGGACACGTACTACCACACCGCGCTGCTGACAGAGCAAAAGGCCATCTCCACCCTTGCACCTCGCCCAAAACATTTGGAGCCACGTGAGCGACACACTCGAGGCGGTGACGACAGACCCGCTGCAACCCGCTGCCCCCTCCAGGACCTGCAGACACCCACCCCGCTCTCCCACCGTCATTTGCTGCAGCATCCCAGGGCAGCTCTTGGGCGCAGATCCCTTGTTTGAGACAGACCCAAAACCCAACGCTGGGATCCCAAACTGGATGGGTAACTGTCTTGCAGCAGTAAAGGAAGCACAGCAGCATTATGGGATTTTAGCTGCCTCTAATCTCTTCTCCACTGTATTATATTACCACATCACCACTGAAATCGCCTTTAGATCTTCAAGGCCTCCTGTCTTTAATCCCACCATGGAAATACTGCTATAAACCGCTCTGGAGCTAGAAATGTTTTCCAAGATGCTGCTCTCCCTCCCCTGCTGCTGCCTTCACAAGGGGATTTCCCTTCCTTTGCTTCTCACCCACTCTCTCCTTCCTCCCCAACTGCAGGCGCAGGAGAATGTGGCCCAGCCAACGCCCCCCCGTCGGAATTCCAGCCCTGAATTGTCTCATTCAAGCGGGACCCAACAGCGCTCTTTGGAGAGCCCATAACACGAGGGTTATTTCAGTGCTGCCGAAGACAGATGTTCTTCACTACGTATTAGAGAGCACAAATATCTTCTTGCAGCCACCGTCTCTATTGAACTGCAAAGAAAAGGCACCAAAACCTGCACGTTAATTAATGAGAAAGGAGGGGAATTTGTCTAACCTCTATTAGGAATTCTCCAGCCTGCCTTTATAAAACCAATCAGCCACACTACACAGCTACGGAAGCAGTCCTTTCCTTCAGGAAAGAACTCCAGACCCTCTGGAATACTTTTATGACAGCCCCGTGCCTGGCAGATGAGCACAGCAATAACACAGTGCTCGGGGCTCTGGCAAAGCATTATCGTTATTTATGGTATGTTCCAGGACAGTTTGTTTGTTCTTTAATAGGAGATGACATCTTCAGAAGCTCCGGATACAAGAGTCCTCCTGAACTACCTCTGACACAAAGAGAGTTTTACTCATAACTTGCGGGACTCGAACACGTGCGTTAAAATCATTCGCTCTGATGTAAGCGATGGGGGTCTTGCTGCTTACCACAGAAAGGGAGAAAGATTATTATCTCCCTTGTGCAGCTGCAAACCAGGGCCAGAAGGTCTTCCCCAAGGTGACACATCAAAACAGCGGCAGGGACAGACAGGGGAGCCCAGACTTGGGTCTGCTCCAAACCCCTTCTCCAGCCCGCATCAGCTGCTTGTCCATACGCCCATGTGCTGGCACGAACTAGTTATTTCTGATTTTATCATGTACAGTTAGAGTTATTCACAGCGCAAACAGACCCCGGTCTAGCTCCCGAGGTGTCTCACACACAGCTTGCTCCTGTGGCAGGAGGTGGAGGATGGAGCCACAGCCATGCTGTCCAGACTTTCCTCAAAGAACTTTGTTTAACACAACAGCAGCCTCCGTTTTGCAGAGGATGAAAACAAACTGTACCTTTTAGTGGAAAACCACGGCTTGGAAACCCGTTTTTAAAAAGCAGGTTTTTCATGAAGTGAACTACCAAGTTCACAACCCAAGATCTCCCAGACATTCCTCTCAGCCCTCTCCGGGCGGTCCTGCGGGATGGCCAGGGTGAGCCCCAGCCCGGTCCCCGGGAAGGCAGCGCACCGCGGTGGTCCCTACCTGCCTCCCTCCCAGAACCGCTCCTTCCCCGAGCTGCCTCCGCCCTCTGCATCTTGTTTACTATTCCTTCCTCCTCATCACCCCGTCTGGCTGACAAGACCACTCCTGCCTCAGCCCATTTGATTTGCTAATATCTCTCAACTGTTTCCAGCAGTAGCATTTTTAAAACTCCCACACTTGCTTTAATTAAACCACAGCAGTCTGTTGCCAAGGAACGCGCTCAGTTGCTAAGACCTCTGCTTCAGAGGCGAAAATTAATAACCTGCAGTCAAATTAAACTCTCCGGGTGATGAGGAACACACCCCAGTTCAGCTCCCCAAGCCCGTTAAAAGCCTCTCCAGCATCCGAGCCTTCTTTATGTCCATCTGCTACTAGCACTGCCCTAGTTCTGCTTATTCAGGGAAAATCCTATGGAGATTAAAAAAAGGAATAAAACTAAATTTGAAAAAGAAAGGGCTTTACAAGCAGCACAATGATCGTATATAAATCCATTTCGCTTGTGTACTTGGAGAGAGATCTGCAGCTAAAAAAATAATTTTTTTTAAAGAAAACTAGAGCTCAATATTACTATTCACGAGAAGCTCCACAGGGAAACAACAGATGCTCCTGCAGATCGTGCATTTTAAGGTCAGAAGACACTGGCAAAGCCGTATACCTTGCAGCCATGCTCTTCCCCCTTGCCTGGAGGGATGGTCCCTTGCAGGACCCGGGGCCCGAGCCTCCGGGGCCCACGGCATGGCCATGCCTCAAGGCTGAGGGGGTCTTACAGCCCTCCCCCCGTCACAGCATCGAAAGCTCCTGTCTGGCCCCTGTCCTCCACCCGAACACTGTGGGGATCTCACTGGAGCTAGGTCCTTTCAGAGCAGGCACCCTGACCTGGCCCTACACCCACAAATACACACTCATTCCCAGAACACAAATGGTTTTCCTCCACTGAGGCATGTGCACCAGCAGCGGGACAGCACGGTGGGACCAGCTCGGCTCTCACTACACAGAGCTACTGTACAGCCTGGTCTCCCAGGACCTCGCATCTCCACCAGGCAGCAGAAGGCTTAGTGAGCAGGTCGTATTTATAAAGCCACGGCCACAGTTCATCAAAATGCGCAGAGCGATGCAGAGGAGTCCTTCATATTCACGCGTCACTCTTCTGGCTCTATTATTTAATACGAGCTGTGACCTGTGGCCCTGGATGCTGAGCTTTAGCAACATGATTCACAGCCATACTTTCATGGCTTCGGTTAGTCCGAGGGACAAGAACGTTGTAGGTGACCCGTAGCCAAGCGAGGTGTGCAGAGACATCCCTACTCCCCGGAGTAGGGACGGCTCCTGGAGCAGCCAAACCTCAGCCCTACAAGTATGGCATGTCCAGTGACGGACACCCAGGACAAGGAGGAGCGCTTTGGCTGTCTTCTCTAGGATGATGCAGATTTAGTCCTTACACGGTATTTTTCTAACGCACCTGGGTCAGGACAGTCTCAAGGTTTCCAGTGCCTTCCTGCACATTTCCCTCTCTGCTTTCCCGTGCCTGCATCAGCTGCGCCAGCCAGGGCACAGCTGGGCAAGGGGAACAGGCAGGGACGGGAGCAGCTGGGACCAGCCCCGACCTCACCAGGAGAACTTCTTGTGCTGGAGCATCATCTGCAGCTCCAATCAGCGTAAGGAAACCTCTTTGCCGAGTCCCTCTATTAACTGCAACCGTTGACTTTCAGACTCAGGAAAGTTACCCAGAAAGGCTCTCTCCTTCAGTACTTCAGGCTGCTAAAGCATCGTGAGGTTTCCCTTCCGAGCGAGCGCTGCCTGGAGTCACCAACTGGAGTCCAAAGAAAGGCAGACAGTCTCTCTCTCACCCACCCACCACCCGCAGAGGGATGTAAATTCACCCGATAAACAGCACTGCAGAGTGAAGGTTGCAGCTTTTCAAATGCACTGAGCGTGCTGTTCCATCCCAGGCTGCTCTTCAAGACCCCTCCAAGTCCCCCAGGCCCCTGCGCAGGCTCTCACCAACCCAGCCAGTCCACAGGTCTTCCCCACCCAGCCCCCTATGGGCAAAGGAAAGCTTCAATCTGGTTTCATTCCCAAAAGTACACAAAATTCACTTTCTGGTGACGCCTTTCCTAAAGCTTCCAGCCCTGTTCCCCTCCCTAAGCCTACCACTCCTTGCTGGTGTCCTCTGAAATTGTTATTACCAACTCAAGGGTTTAATTCCAAATGAAATGAGACCCCTCTTGAGCGTGTTTTATTATAGCAGAGGACAGGCCGTAGGCTCCAAGAGTCTCTGGCTTACCAAGAAGGAAGCAAGGAAGGGGTATTGCTGTCCCGCTGTTCCCACGTCTTTCCTGTCCGCATCGCCTGGCCGCTCTGTTCTGTTACGCCGTATCAGTGCAGCGGGGTGTGCAGTAACATGAGGAGACAGGCAGATCCAGGAG
Source organism: Bucorvus abyssinicus (assembly GCA_009769605.1). Lineage (NCBI taxonomy): Eukaryota > Metazoa > Chordata > Aves > Bucerotiformes > Bucorvidae > Bucorvus > Bucorvus abyssinicus. The sequence goes on along the minus strand of CM020039.1, from coordinate 1,422,250 downwards.
GAGCCAAAGGTTTCCCCATGGAAGCCATTTCACAGCAGGGATGCTCGACAGCAAGCACAGGGTGTAAAACATGGACAAGGATCATCTAACATCTTCCAGAGCATTCACAATTTTAGGTCATAAACCTACAGAATTCTACAGAGGTCAGATCTCAGGAGCAGTTACAAAACTGTGGTCAAGTAAATAAAGGGGTTAAACCCAGCTACAGCAGTGTCTGGGAAGCCTTTCTGAGGAAAGCAATTCTTGTCTTAAACGCACATCCCCGCACCCATAAGAAGCCATAAATATGTAGCGTTCTCTCCCTCTAGTGGCTGGAGGCTTGGAAATTAAGAGGATGGAAAATGACCCTGCAGGTCCTGCAAGGAAATGGAGTTGTCCCGGTCTCTGTCCCCCAAAACGCCCCGGGAGCCAGCAATCACCCCAGAGGTACGAAGCCCAGAGGAGGTGTTACCTCCTTTGCAACGTCACGCCGCGTCAGCGCCGCGCAGAGTAGGATACAACGAGCTGGTACCTAAAACCATTCCCTAGATGCCTACGTCACCAGTCACTCACCTCCACGGTTTGCCTGGGTGTGTTTGTTTTCCTTCTCCACAACGTTCTGTATCTTGAGACTGGTCCTCGTGAACCCACCATTGCCAAGAACGTACAAGAGCTGCTCCATACGTATCCTCACCGAGTCACCCCACACCACCAGCCTGCCAGCTCTCCTCTCGCCTCACAACACCAGCATGAGGCGTAACAAAGTCACCCTGAGACAGTCTGACCACACAACGGAGCACTAGTGAGACAAACCAAGCGTAGAACTTGAGATACTACGACGAAAAGCTCCGCAATAAGCTCTTTCTGAATATACTTGGTGTTGCTCGAGGATTTTAAAGATGACAAAATACCGAGCTCCACAGCACGCTTTATGTTCCCAGATTTGGTTACATGGCTTCTCTATTTATAGGAGTGCTGGGACTTGTTTGCACATAAGCCTTCTGCCACTCAACCCCTCCTCTGAGGATAGCTACCATGGTACATGGCCTTCATTTCAAATAAAGCATTGTTTAGGACAGCGTTCTTGGAGGAAAGCTGACATGGCAATACCAGTTCAAGACAGTTCCTTTCCAGTAAGTGCAATGCAACTCTGCCATTTCATTTATTTTAGCTAAGAAAAAGAAGTCACGCTCAAGAACAGGCATCATGACATCCGCACAAAATATATGTGTGTGGGTATCAATATCCTCAAGGACAGCAAAAACGTTCTTATAGAGACTAGAGGAAGAGAGAGGAGAGGGATGTGATCCAAGAGAGCCGGTGGGTTTGATTCAAAGACAACACTTGCAAATATCCTTTGTGGTTCTTCCAGGCTTCCGTGCCAACCAGAGGCATATCGGCATCTTTTCAACAGCCCTGGGAGAAGAGGGTGAGTTTGAAGTGGGAAGGGCTCAAGCTTGGCACAGATTTACACAACCAGGAAAAAAAACATCCAGAAAGACAACCTGGTTTGAACCGCCCTGGGAAAGGGTAACAGAGCTCCCATTAGACCATATTTAATCCAAACCCCCATTAAACTGCCTCAGGCTTTTCCTGCATCTCCTTCCCAGCCACTCCTGATGCATGAGCCAGGTCCACCCTTTGCCTTCCAAAACTCTCCTTTGCCATTTGGTGCTTTGCTTGGCAGGGAAGCTTAGAATTAGGTCCCAAACGCGCCACGACGTCACTGCCGAGTACGAGGGATCGTACAGAGGTAAAGGCTCTAAGAGCCCATGTGATGGGAAGTCAGAACTACCTCTCGCCTTCTGGAGTGCTAAATATACCCATATTTTACTACTCACTCGTCTACTGAGCTATCTGGGGAGCAGGCTGGATCGGCCGCTGCAGAAGGCAGTTTGCTATTTATACATAACAGGCTTAGCAGGTTCCGTCACTGAAGTTGCACAGATACGTTCTACACGTGGGGCATTTCATCCTTATAAACTTCAACACGGGGAAAAAAAAAAATCTATGCTATGACCTAATCTTCACAGGTTCTTAGAAAGGGGTGTTGGCAGGATGAGCATCCTATCGCCTCCGAGAGCGTAATTCCTGCAAACTGACTATTTTAACCACGTTTAGAATATGAGAAATAAGTTACCAGGCTGCCATTGAAAATTTTCCTGTATTCCACCCCCATTTTTGTGGTTTACACTAGATTTTCACTGAATAATGATGTACGTAGAACCCCTCAAGAAGGAAATACGCACAATTACTCACGTAAGCCAGCAAAGATCAGTTTTTTCCCCAAATCTAAAGCTCCTGGAAAGGCACCAAGCAGACACATTGACTCACAGGGCAGAAGACAATCACCGAGACTCCTTAAAACCTCAACTGTGAAAGAACCGGGATAGAATCAACAGTGCTAAAAGAAACGCTGGGGGTGCAGCCCTTGCTTGCTTAAACCCTCTGCCAGATGGGACCCATAATGGCATTTGAGATGCGTGAGATGCACAACGCGGTTCAGCCGCGCTGCACCCTGGGCTGTAAGTGCAGCCAGGAAACTCCTCTCGAGCACGCTGAACCCAGCGGGCTGCTGGCCCTTTACCACCTGCGTCTGGCTGGGGTGGTTTGTTGTTTACTTTTTAAAGGGGTGGGTTTGAAGTGTGCAGGATTGTTTATAAAACACATTTTTTCTTAATTAAGCCACGTTGTGAAAATATAAAAATAGCCTTTGGGGGAGAGCAGACGAACCGCAGAGGCATCACAAAAATACTCCTGAGTGAAGTGAAAAGGCGTGAAATACATGTTCTTAAAAAGAAACGCGTGGCTTACGCTTTACTCCGCTTCCACAACGCAGCCATATGTTGGCTGCTGCCTCCTATTTATAAACCCGGTGCCCTCCCGTTATCCCGCTCTGTGCGTGGGTAAGCACGGCCGGTGCGGGTCCAGCAACACTTAACGGTGACGCCTTCGGTGGGTACCGTAACGCTCCGGTGGCAGCTCAGAGAATTTGGTTCAGTCTCCTGCAAATTGCTCTATTAGAACACGCTGATCCCACACACGCAGGAGAAGGGAGAGGCTTCCTCTGCGTGTCTGAACGACTCTAATCTCTCACTGATACATGGGCCTTTTCGTTATAAGGACACATAAAACCCATATAGAACTTCCTTGGTAGAACACCCCAGCTCCCAGTTGGCTCAAAGCAAGGCGAACACGGCAAGCGACAGCGTACCTGCGAGACGCATCTCCCTGGCAAACAGCAGCTCGTGACTCACGCACTAAGCGCCGCGTAATTACTTCAGCAGCTTCTTCTTTCAAAGGAAAACGTCCCTGCTACATGGTGGCTCACCGCTAAAGTTCCTGGCACAAAGACGCTTTCCCTTCCCACCACACACTCTTAGTTACTTTGAAATATCAGCCTGTGGATCGATATTACACACCAACCCAGCAGGCAAGTCAGTTTTGCAACATTTTCCTGTCTTCTTGAGGACTAACCATGTTTAAAAGGTGTCTTCAGAGCGTGCTGGGTCATACCCAGGCTAGTTATAAACTCGCCAAATAGGAAGCGGAGATGGACCAGCAAGGAGGTCTTCCCTGCCCGGAGCCCTTCCCTGCCTGCCCACAGCTGTGAAGCCGATTTTCACACAGGAATGGCCCAAAACCACTGACCACGGTGGTCTAAAGCCAGTTGGAGCACTGCAGTCCCAGCGAACGTGTCCTCTGGCCAGCCCTTGTGTCCCTGGGGGCAGGGACCCAGTTTCACCTTTACTCTTGACACGGACATACAACACCCATTGCCTGAAGTCATTATGGGATGACACCAGTTGCTAGTTATTGCTCCTTTTTCCTCGGTGGTAGAACACTCAGCCTCTTCATCGCGTCCAGTCACTCCACACACTGGAGAGACTACGACTTACTACAGAAGACGAGGAATTATCAGAGCTATTGATGGGCCGCAGGAGCCTCCAGCTGATGCTCAGGTTTATTGCATTTCCTCCAAAACATTTCCCCAGGTTTTTTTTAGCTTGCAAAACTTTACTGGAAACCAAAGAAAAACTGGATTTTGGCAAAGATTCCCAAAATTGTACAGAACATTTTTGTTAAGTGATCCGCTTTGATACCTGCAGCTCCAGCTGGAAACCAGAAAATCATCCTGCTGAGTACCCCAGCAACGGAGGCGCCACGTTGTCAGGATGGACCCAGCACTGAGTCATTATCCACCATGAGTCTTATCTTTTCTCTGAAGTCCCCAGCAGTAAGCGAGACTTTCCTCTCTGACTTGGAGGTTTTAAAAGAAAAACAATGGGAAACCTCTTTCAAAAATCAATTACCGCCACAAAAAACCTACCAACAAAAGACGGACTAAGCACTTCTTGCCCTGTATGCACCACATTGCGAACAGCAAGCCTGGATTTGATGTATTTAGTGGTTGTTCCATTCAGGGCTCACACTCTTTCATTTCTTACAAGGTGCTCAGGACCCATTTTCTGACGATACAGAAACCTCCTGGTATCATTTTGCCCCGATGGCTGCGAAAGCTACACCAAGAGAGAAAAACGGCTCATTGCGATCTCTCCCTCCAGCCAAGGTTTTCTTTAAATTTTCTTCTCCCTTCCCATTTTTCTTGTATTTCAACGTTATTTTTAACATTTAATAGCAGCTCTGGTCCCCCATCCCAGATGGGGCCAACCCCAGGCATTCTCTGCTCCCACTGACTTCGAGCCTACGTAGAACAGACCGAGCAACAGGGCTGAGCTTTTTTGTAACATTCTTAATGCTGCCTCTTGTAAGACCTCCAATCACTTCACACTCATTTACAGGAATCATATGCAATACTCACCTCCTCTTTCACTGCAATGGAGCTGGTTGGTGAAGGCAGCCTTTGTGCGACAGCCCACAGAAATACCGTACAATGGATTAAGCCCCAAAGTAAAGAACGCTCGAATGCGCCTTGTACCAGAGCCATCGTGGGGCTGATCGGAAAATTGGGGCTTCTGCGCAAACCACTCACAGATATTAAACCAGGCTTAGGAGGTGGAGGATTTATATTTGATTTTTTTTTTTTTTAAAATGACCTTTCTGACCAAAGTTTCCAGTTTCGGTTAAAACCTAAAAGCGTGTCCACAGAGACACTTGATTACAGTTCACAGCCTTAAAACTTGCTGATTTTTCACCCTCAGAAAGAAGGGAAAATCTTCCAGGTAGCAGAACAAACACGAAAGTCGGCTGTAAATTATAGCTTTCGGACCAAAACCCACAATTCTCAATGGAAAATATTCAAGCAGCCCTTAACAAAACCTTTCAGCATAAGCCGGGGTGCTCACTGGTCCATCACTGCTGCGTTAGTCGTCCTGAATAAATAGGAGAAACTGGGGAAACGTCTTACTGGACACTGCAGTCCCACTGGCTCCAACAGCAGTTTTACATTTGGATTTAACTGCAAAACCCCAAAATGTGACATTGCTGATATGCTCATCCAGTGGCTCTTCCTTTAACCACACGGGATGGATGATGGTGGCAGCAAGGATGTTCCCCAGGGGAGTACTCACAAAAACCGCTGGCAATCTCACCCAGCTCTGCAGTTTGCACGTGGGAGCCTCGTGCTGCCCCCATTTCTCTTGGGGGTCTCAAACTTGGCTGAGCTGAGATGCACCACAGCAGCGCAAGGGAAACTGGAAACTAGTCTCTTCTCAACCATCCTGGATGCAAGGAGCAATCCTGGTGCAACGCAGGACAAGGCGGTGCCCCGCAGGGCTGCCACCAGGGAGCTGCTCCTCCCTGCAAACACCTTTAAATTCCAAAACCTTTCCCCGAGGATGATGAGGGGACACGCCAGGCTGTGAAACAACTAAGCACAGCAAGCTCCGGCAGCCCCGCAGCTTCCTCACCAGGAAGCAGCTCCTCCTGCAAGCTTTCCCTATCAAGCGTACGGGTTTTAATACCTTCAAACACCTCCCGAGCTCACTGACGAGGAGTCACCCTCGGTGACCACAGGAGGACGGTAGGTCTGGCCCGCCTGGGGAAGCCAAGGTCCGTAAGAAACAGCTCATGCTCTGTGACTCGAGCTCTTTGTCAGCACGTTGGTAGGAACCACAGAGCCATTTATCCTTGATGAAATTACGTTTTGTTTTTCTGTCTACTTGCTTTATTTGTTCCCTCAAGGAGATTAGTGCTTTCTTGTGCGTAGGAAGACTATCGAACCCTGAAAAATCAGTGGACGTGAAGCTTGCTGGAAAACTACCTCTGGTATGTCCATACAGCTCACCCCATTGATTATGTTGCACGCACAGTCTTTCAGCACATTAAATTGCTTCTCCCTGAAAGCTCTTCTCCCACTGAGTCTGCTAATTGTTTCTGCTTTTAAAAGTTATTAGTGGATTTAGTTGGTTATAGATGCTGGTTTAATAACCCCCAAGACTCCAGAACAGGTGCCGGATAAGCACCAGCAAGAAAAGCCTTACTTTTAATGAACGGTGAGCGACTTAGAGGGACCACCCCCACAGAAAGAGGAAAGCGCCGGTCCATTCCTCACCCTCCCATGACACTGCCATAATAAGGCCACCTTCTACCCCAAGGTAGGACCTCATCCAGCTCCTCCTGAGAGCAAACAAGCTCCTCATTGACACAAGGACACCATGTACAGTGATGCCGGACACTCTAAGTCTGGCCCCTCAAAGCGCTTTCAGCTGCCATCTGTGGACAGATATTGGTACCTGGGCAATGGCACAGGAGGCACCAACACTCCCCATCACAGAGAAGCTGCCGAAAAGCACAGTTCCCTGTTGGCTTTCCCTCCTCACCAGCAAGCTGGGCAGGACAGACAGGAAGGAGGAATGAACCCATTTCTCAGCACAAGCCCAGGTCAAGTCCCGCCCAGGTCACCCTCACTTATTTTCAAGAATACATCACCATTTCTTGACCCTTTTAGACGCACAGTTTTCTTTAGCAGCGTGGTGATCGACAGACCCCATTCCCCACCTGCCCAAGCTGCAGCAATCTCGTGACAGCAAGCTAGAAGTGCATAGCAGGTAGACCCAGCTTTGAGCCTTCAGCTGGACCCCTTGCTCCCTCTCCCCAAAGCCATTCCAAAAGCTGAATATTCAGTGTCAAGCTTTAATGTTACAGAAGCGGTTGCAGGCTGAAAACATGTCCCACAACATCACTTCCAGACTCTGAGCCAAGCTTTGGCAATTCCAAATCATCCCCGGGCTCTCACTGCTTCTCCCACTCATATCTGTCTTCTCAAGCTGCTCTTTCAGAGACAAGAGATGTTGTTCCCTTTAACAAGGCACATTAGAACAAATCAACAAATACTTTTCCTTCAACAAGGCTCTTGCTCTTATTCCCAAATGTGCATTCACGTACATCTCCCGCTTGCTTTGCAAGTCCCATCTGACACTGCACACCAGAATGTTTTTAAGACTCATGAATTGATACAGTGGGAGGTAGAGAAGAACAAAGAAAGCTGCCTGAACATCTCTAAGATGATGAAACAGCAGGACAAATACCCCAAAATGCAAAAATTTCTCCAGTTCAAACAATAATTGAAAAATATTTAATAGTTCCTTTGCGTCTGGTCTAAAATAAGAAGTGCCCTGGGAAGGCTTGACCATGAGAAATGTTCCCCCAGCAGTTCTCTGAAGCATCCTCTCTAAAAAGCTAACACCTCACGATCCTGAATGCAGCCTCTGCACCATGGGCCAACAGCTACTGGGCACCAGCATGGGCTGCCCCCACACAGCGAGCAAGCGGTGGTCCTCAGCTGGGTTAGCTGAGAAACCTCAGGCAGATGAGCAAAGAGCTGCTCCAACCACCCAGACCTCAAGAGAGCGCGCAGCAAGAAGCCAGAGAAGGGATGACCTCTCGCACTTCTACGCTAACCTTCAGCTCTTCTGTAGGAGGATGTAAGCCAAGGTGAAAACTTTCCACCCATGTACGCCTCCCTGTGAGCACCTGGCCCAGGGCGCCGGGGAAAGCGGGCTGTGGTTTGCCCGATTCGCTCATAGTAAACGACAGCATCTCTGAAAGGGCTTTAACAGTAAAAAACAGCTTCCGCGTTTCATATAAGTAATTTCATTTAAATACAGCTTCCTTCTATTCCAGAAAGCCAAACGCGGGCCAAGCTCAGCCTGAAATGCCGGGTTGACACTGCACAAGGCTGAAGCAGCCGCGGCCGGTGGTTTAGCCATCGGGTGAGCACGAGGAGGACGGCAAAGGCCACCCGCCAGTCTTCTGCTCAGACACCTCCGGAATGACAGTCCCATATATTGCGAAGAAAATACCGTCATTTCAAGCACCTTAAGGTCCCCTCCAAGCTGGATTCTCTGACTTTTAACCCTGAAACCGGAGCACTGGCAAGACCAGGCACGTGCCAGAGGAAGGCAACCATCAGCAAATCTGCCGGTGCGTGCAGGAAGAGGTGGAGATGTTTGCACACCCCCGCCGAGAGGAGTGCGAGTGTGTAAAATACCTCATTATTCGGGGAGGGGGAGCAAGAAGGGTTTGCTGAATCAGGCCCTCGGGGGTGCATCATACTGACGTTTCCTTCATGCACAATACCTGCAGCCACCTCCTAAAAACCCCGGCACTGCTCATTCTTACAAGGGAAGGTGGGTAAACAAAGGGACAGGCTCGGGCATTTTCCTCGGCTAGTCGCGTCTTTCATCTGCCCACCCTGCGCTAAGTTCAATTACTTTTTTTTCAATATCAAATAATTCATTCAACCAAACCAACTAAAAGTAAAAACATGAAAGCCATAAAATTCTTTCCAAATACACTTCTGCCCTCTCGGTTTGCTTTTCATTCAGTCTCCCGGGTCTCAAGCCCATCTCACTGGGTTCGTTATGAAATCAGACTGGAAGATCCTCGGAGCTCTTCTAAACGGCCAAAGATTTTGTGGCATTTCGCTGGGGGGGGTGTTGGCATTCACAGCATTACGGCCAATCCAGTAAAGACAACTTCAAAGAATTTAATGCTTAAAGATCAAAAATCACACTTTAGAACGTTGGGGCTTGCATAGTAAACGCGATACTAACGCTGACACCACACTGCAGCTACTGATACGTGAAGAACCATCACCAACATCGAGAGAGCTCACGCCAGCACAAGCGCAAGGAAATAATTAGCATTTAATATTTCATCAAAGTGTTTAATTTTTAAGCATTGAAGTTGTCGGGTTTGGGGTTTTATTATTAGTTTTAATTATTTAGCTGGTTTTACAGCATCTTTGAGAATTTCTCGCGGTGCCTTGGCCAGCTCCAATGCCAAGTGCTCACCAAATGATGCCGCACAAGTTGTTTTTCGAGACGGCTGTCATCAGCGAGCTCCCCAATTAAAAACTGTGCTCCTGACTGCCACTCGTGTTTTATTCATGAGGAGAAGCACCTTCCCCTGAGCTTACACACTCCTAGGAGAGACCAAGCCCCTGTCCCAGGCGTCTCAAGGCAGTGACGAGGTGGACGGGGCTCTTCCACGCCTGACCTGGCCTTCACCCACGCTTTGGGTTTGATGCCATCCACAAACAGGCAGCAGTTACCTGAACATTCAAACAGTGTCACCAGCAAAACGTGGTCTTCCTGGACCACACGTGTCCAGCCCATCTCCCTCCCAGCCCTAGTGCTCCAGTCCCACCAGTCCCTCTGCAACCAAGGGCAGCCCCAGTTGCATTCCATCAGCTGTGGGGCAAGTAAGCCCGACACCACGCCATCGTGCCTTGCTTTCCTTCCCTTAACCCAAGGACACACCGTCCCTCCTTCCAGAGACTGCCATGTCTTTCTCCACCTCACAGATGGCCAGAGGAAGGCAGAGGCAGAGCACCGTGCTCTCCTCTCGTTCCCCAGCGACCCCCCAGCTTTGGGAGAAGGACGCAGAGCCGGTTTTGACCTGCGTCTCACTGACAAAACCACCAGCTAAGGGCTTTTTCTAACCGGTCTGCCGGGCCCCAGGTGGAGTTGCAGAGTGGCAGTTTGAAGGATCATCCTTTCCCCGTAATTGGCGCAACGGTGCCATGGATGTCACTCGGGGAATAAACATGAACCTCTGCAATCCGTTTTTACACCCACTTCCCTGTCTCTAATCTGGCCTTAAGCATCCTGAATACAAGGGGATGTGAAGCATTAGGACAAGACGCGCTGTCAAATCCTGGATAAATATCCTGCCAGAATTCTGACTTTTAGAATGGAGCCTCTATAAAGCCATCTCAGGACCTGCTTTTTGACAGCAAAATGAAGAAAGCGTGTTCCATGACTCTCTGTATCACGCCTGGGGAAGGCACAGAAGTGACTCCCCAACAGCCTATCGCTAAGATTAAACACAGTGCTGAACAGTTTTGGTCCCTCTCATGCTGCCACTTCCACCAGCATCCATTTCAACCCCCGCCCGCACCAAGGGCTCGTCGGGGTTTTCAGAGCCAACCGTACAGACCAGTTCACCTGGGAACAAGGAGAGTCAATCCGATTTTTGTTTTCACAGCTTCTAAGAAATAGATGGGGGAGCTAATATTAGCTCTTCCAGGAATAGTCAGGTGGCTAAAAAGAGAACAAAGGTGATAAAATAGCAGCTGCAGGAGAGGTTTTATTCTTCCAGCCCGTCTGTTATCCCCGTCAGCCTCTGCCTTTTGTTGTCACTTGATGGAAGGCCCTTGGGTCAGCTCTGTGACACCCACCATCAAAGCGGGACAGGATTAAATGCACGTCAGCTAAAATTGATCATGCTGGCAGGTTTGGGCCTTCTGCAAATAAATGTCAGTGGAGAAGGAAAGAAGAACCTCCATCCCGCTCAAGCAGCTCTTCCTTCTGCTTTATTACAGACCATACATCACTGTATGCCCAGGTCAGGAAGGGGAGCGTGAAACACTGCATTCCCATGTGAAAGTCCTCACTACGGAGCCTCAAGGGGCTTCAGAGAGCTGAACACGTACTGTGCAGATGCCCCACTGGGGAGATGCTACCCAAAGAGACAAAGGTGGGTTTGACCCAAATCACAGCAGCCCACGTGTAGCTGGAGCAAGACCTTGAGCTCCTGAGTCATCTCTGTGCAACCAGGGTGCATCTATCACACATTCAGGCTCCTGCCAACCCCTTTTCCTCATTTCTGAACCCACCACACAGTACTGAACATGGAATCCCCAGGATCCAACGAGTGCCACCCTTTCTGTGCATCAACATTCCCAATCTTTCAACTTTTTAAAATGATACATCATCCGATGGGTCAGCGTTCACACTTTGTTCACCTTGGCCAGGAGAAAGACAAGACCCTACTCTGCAGCAACGGGAAATGAAGTGGGTTAACTCCAGCCTTGCAGAAGCGCTGCTACAACTAAGCTAGAGCATCAAAAGCCATGAGTCAAAATTCCTCCTGGGTGTTTCACCGAGTTAGGACACAGCAGGGAACTGCATAATTTGTTTCCATTTTCGGGACTGCATTCTGCCTTTTTGGGCCACCACCAGGCCTGGCTTTAATGGCTTGAAAATTACCCACAGAAACAGTCATAAACTGTTCTGAAGTACTACAGGACCTTTTCCCCCTCTTTCTCAGAAACCAAGGCTTGACGTGTTACTGCTTTATTACACCTATCGTGAATGTGCCTGCTGGGATGACTATAATTACAGGAATTTAGGAGGGTCTTTTGTTTTGTTTTATAAGCTAAAAAGCCAGGGAGCTGAAGGAAATGGAAAGTGAAAGACCACTGGACACAAAACGTTTTCCAGGAGCCACATGAGAGAGTGTGAAGAGTTGCTCTGTGTGGAAACACAAGTTCTGGGTGAGGTTAACAGTGCTGGACAGTCATTAAGCAAAGAACATCCAACAAGCAACAGGGCTGCAAGGAAGGTGGGTGGGAACCACAGTATATCCTGTAGCCTCTTCAGTGGTGTAACTTGCTTTGAGCTCAAGAGAAGGGAAGGTACTGACAGTTCCCAGAGAGAGCCAGACCACCCACGTCCTGGCCTCCAACACACCTAGAGCATGATTTCCCCAGCAATGCCCCCCAGAGTCATCTTTAACTCCCATCAAATCAAGTAATATCTTCCCAGTGCCCTGTGAGCCAAGAACAAAGCTACCAAGTCCACACGAGGTGAAGTGGTGGCTGAAGAAGCTCTTGCCTTTAGAAGCACTCACTCCACCAAAAGCCACACAAACCTCACCGTGAAGGTGTGCTCTGGAGGCGTGCCAGGGCAGAATCCATCCATTTGCTAACAGAGGAGGTAACTCAGCCCAGCAGTGGACATGCTCTACCCTGTACGTGTGCTCACACAGGGTACAAGAGGAACACCTATGGTACTGGGAACAAGGTGGGCTTAACTCCATCACAAAGACTGAATTTCTGGAGGTCCTCACCAGAAGACCTCAATGCTGTGTCCCTCACTGCCCCAGAAGTAACCAAGGCAGGCAACGCCCCAGAGCAGAACACGGATACCACCTTCCAAAACCATAGCCACAGAAGCAGCTCACCGTGCCTCAACATTCATTTACGTAGCGTAACCAGCACATCAGCTATGCGATGTCGTCCTGATGTCAGCCCCAGGAACAGCAGAGACGGTCCTGATGTGGGGGAAAGGCAGATCTGTCACACAAACAGCGGCTCAGTTTCCCTCGTTTTTGTATCCCTGCACAATTCTGCACTGGAAGGACACAGGTTGTCCCAGATGAGCCCCAAAACTCCAAAGCCAGCTCCTGTCCCAATTTCTGCATATTCCTCACACGTGGGCAGGGAGCATCTGCCTGCACAGGTATAAAAGCTAACAGCATAAACCAGCTCCTCGAGCTGTGTTTTTCCCTTGCCAGTTTGGACAGCTGGGAGGACAGAACGCCTCGTCTCTGCTGTATTTTCCCTGCAGCGGGAGCAGACCTGGGAATCCCACATGGAACAAGTGCGTCTGACCCAGTGATGAGTGTCTGGTTTGGATCAGCAACCAGCAAGGTACCTCGGTGCCCTGGGTGCACAGCGCTCCTCCAGACAAGCCTCTGCATCTATTCGCAGCATCTGCTGCTAATAAACAAGGAGCAGCCAAGCTACGAGCTCGCTGCTATTTTTGGATCAGGAGCCTGTTCTGAAAGCAAAGGAAATTTCCCTTTAACCTTCTTCAGTGGGAAAGTACCCGCTGTATATTCCCACCAGGCACGCACTCACCTACAGAGTCGTTCAGCTACCCAAAATGCTATTAGCTTAATTTCCAAAGCAGAAGCCAAAGCACGCTGCCGAAGGGAGGAAAGAGGTTAGAAACGAACAGGAGCCACGAGCGTAATGCAAACCCAACTCTGCGGTGAGAGGCAGACGAGCCATCGGCTGCTTGTTCACCGAGCAGGGAAGGAAGCTCCCTCTGCCTGTGCTAACGGCGGCTGTCGGAGCTGAGCCACAGGGTCTCAAGATCTGGGCAAGGAGCATTCGCACAGTCCACGCCAGTCCTGTGGGATCGGTAAGATCAGAAAAGTATCACAGGATCATCTGGTTTGAAAAGACCTTTGAGATCGAGTCCATCCGTTCCCCCTGCCCTGCCAGGGTCCCTAAACCATGTCCCTCAGCACCACATCCACACGGCTGTTAAACCCCTCCAGGGATGGCGACTCCACCACCCCAGCTAAGGGTCAAAAGACCTGACATTTTACACCTTTACAGACAGATTTGCCATAAAACAGTGAGTTTTCTTCCCACTGCAAGGTATCACATAGCAGAACACCCAAAGAAGCACTTCTGTCACAGCCCTCAGGATCAAAAAAAAAAAAAAAATCATGGCAGGGTTAAGTTGAAGGAAGGCAGAAGGATTATCCCCATGGTGAAGACAGCACCTTGTCTTGTATGGCATATAGCCCTGACACTTCTCTCTGACTAAGCTGTATAATAGATATAAACGAGCCTCAAGCAAAACCACGGATCTTTAGGAACTCTTTGCTTCAAAATCAAGATCTCCCTTTAGTTACTCAAGCTCTTTATTAGCTCTGGATATTCCCAGCACTCAAATCTCTGCGTGCGGATCTCAAAGGTACGAAGGGCTTTGAAGCCTGTCTCAAGTCATGGATCACCTAAAAGTCACCGATTCATCAAATGCTCGTTCTTAATTCCTTTGCATCGAGTGCCAGCAGCCTGCACGTGCCCAAGGCGAGCAGAACTGGAGGCAGAGGAGCACGGCACTGAGACACGAGCCAAAGGCATCACAAAACTCCCGCTCAAAGGCCAGTCTAAAGAAGGATCCCCAAAACTAACATCTTCCTTCTGTTCCCATTCAAAACAAAGCTGCAATTTCTCCCAGTGTTACGATTTGGGGGTGGGTGGTGAGGACTGGCTGGGGACTTGTGAATGCTTGGGGCTGGCCGTGCCACAGGGATGGGGGAAGCCCCCGTTAAACGTCGTTTCTTCCCAACCCTGGAGAAAAACCATTGTGAGCAGAGAATCAAAGGGCTGCGACAGCAGCAAGGGTCCATCCTAGCAGGGTTCTCCAGGGACATTTTCTGCTCTCCCTCACACGCACAAGCCCCAGCATTGCTGCTGCTCCGGCACCCCCCCGGCCCTCTCCCTCCTCCCCGCCTCTTTGCCGCATTGTGTACAATCTGGAGCCCGGAATATTCACCCCATTCCAAAACCATCCGGGCTCTGATTCGGGAATGAAACCTGCGTCACTGTATCTGCACATCAAAGCCCTCGCAGCCACCACATCCGCAGGGATGGGAAAGGGAAGGAGCGGAACAGAGGTGACGGTCGGGACTGGTTCTGCGTAGGGGGAGCTCCCCATTGAGGTTGTTGTCAGAGCGAATTTAGAGATCCGGGAGGCTGCAGCTCCCCTGAGCTCTCCTAACTCCTGCTCAGCACAAACCGGGCTCAGCAGCCCTCCTCCCTCTCCAAACAAAGTGTCAGCCACAGACCGAGATCAGGCTGAAATCCGCTGGCAGAAAGTTGTTGTTTTCGCCTTGTTTTTCCACGCAAGTCTGCATTATCCGCAGCGGCTTGAATATTCAGACGGCTCAGACAACAGAAACCGATGTGCCCGCTACGTGCTAAAGGGAGACTGTCAGAAAAGAGGAGCCAGGCTCCCAAAAGCCCTGAAATGCTCAGATCTTTTTTGCTTCTCCTGAACAGCCAAGCCCTTTTTTTCCTCGCCTCTTCTGTCATATAATTACCAAGAAATAAAACCTGGGCTTCAGACACAAATTTCACCACCAGAACCTCTCAGCCTGAACCCACCCTCGCGGTCACTTAAGCACCGTACACACCACCCCCAAAAGCGGCACTGGAGTTGTCTCTTTCCCGACCCTGGTGGAAACCTCCCCAAAACTCCACGTTGCCAAAGGACGTTAAACTGAGCTGTTGGTCTAAACCTGTCCGGACCTTTCCAGCTGATGGATGCCCCAGCAGCCGGCTCAGTTGCAGGCGCCCAACCCTGTGGTATCCAGCCGAACCGGCTCGCAGAGCACCCACAAATTTTCAGGGACAGCAGCGCAGAGCAACAGAACACTCAAAGATTAATTTAAGCTGCCTGTTATTTAGGCTCCTTTTTCTTGGTTATTGTTTAGAGTTCCCTTCAAAGCAGCCCATGGAGCACGGCTCGGAAACCACTGCTTTAACTAACACACCGGAGACACCAGTTGTTGGAGCTCGGCGAGTTTCCACAACTCAAGGGCTGCCCAGCAACCCTCAAATTCACCAGGGAGAGAGCAGGAACGCCTGGATGGCAGAGAAGGATGAAGTTTCAGGCTCTGACTTCTCCTTGAGATGACACCCTGACACCCTAACTCCCAGCTCAGTTATCTAGCAAAGCTCCCAACATGTAAGCGAAGAGCCCACCTACTTCGGCTGCACGTGGAAAAGCCCATCTCCTCTCTGTGCAAACCAGCACAGAATTTGCAGCTACTGAGATGCTGCAACTCCGCGATGTCCAACCAAGCCCGCCTCCTCCACTCTACTGCAGACCACTTCCAACCGCCCGTCTCAGCAGGTCTGACGGCACGGGGTTTCTGCAGCAGCAGTACTGAACGCAGGGCACAGAGGGGTGATGGCACGACCTCCACCCTCCCAGCGGCACATCTCCGTGCCAAAGCCCTGGGACCATGGCACAAGAGCGTGCTCTCTAATTACATGTCTTACCTGACTAACCAACACAGCGTGAACTGTATGTGCCAGCTAGTGCGATCCGAACCACAGCTCGGATTTCCCTTTGGGAGAATCCTCCTACTTTAGGGATTGAGATTTGTTTTTCAATGAACAGACGTCTAGAAGCATTGGTGTGGATGCAGCAACAGAGCAGAGAAGGAGCGTGCACACACCTGAATCGTCACGTCAATCTGGCTTCTAATATTTTGTATATTTTTCTTATCCTTTTCACAGCTCCAACAAAGAACAACCCGTTAGCTGAACTCAAAAATAAACCCCAACAGCTTCAAGCTATAAATAACCAAGTCAGATACACAAGATTCTGTAAACTCCCGTTTTCACCACGCAAGGGCAAGAAAACAGGAAAGGAAAGGAGAAAGGGTGGGGTTAGAACCTTTCTTTTTTTTCTACAGCATATTCCCGTAACAACAGCTTGTGTACAAATGCTGCACGGATTGTCAGAGCCGAAGAGACATGCACGTGAGCGGCGGAGCCATAAACCACCACAGTGGCCGAGCCTGCAAAGGTGCCTCTGACCAGCCACAGCCATGGGACAGGGAGAGGAATGAGCTCCAGGCGCACAGCAGGCAAGCCACAGCATACAGAGCCACGCGATGGGATGAGGCGAGTTGCTAGAGGCTGAGGATGCCCCAGGGGTCGGTGAGGCTCAGCACCGCTCTTTGGTCAAGAGGGCTACAGGCTTTCTGCCCTGGCACCTCCACAGTAGCTCTTCATGCTCCAACACCTCGCAGGATACCTTCAAATCTCAGTACCCAGATCACCCCTATCCCTGTTTCTTAGTAAGAGCTTGCAAAACTCATCTTTAAAAAGAAGGTTCAGGCATAATTATTTTTGTTTAGGGATGGAGGAACGAAATGGTATAAATTATGCTGAAGAAAAGCCTTTGGCATTTTAACAGGCATTGGGAAGAACCAGTTTCAGAAGAGTGTCTTATAATGGATGTCTCCATGGATACCTCTTTGTCAGCACCTCATTAGGTAAGAGCCGAGATGTGTAAGAGTATCTTCTCCATGTCAGAAGGTACCTCAAAAACACTAATTATGCAAATCTCCATCCTCTAACTGATGGATACTTGTAAGTTCAGGTGACAAAATGGGTAAGCTGTGCAGGAAAGGAAGGCGAGATACTCCATCGAGACTCTCTCCTTGTGATTGCTGACACTTCGACAATTACCACAGACCGGGGAACCCTTTCAGATCACAAAACTGCTTTTTTCCCCTCCCCTCTTTTCTTTTTTAACAGCAAGAAGGTAGCAAGGAAGAGGCAAACAGAGGGGCAGAATTCAGAGAGCAGCATCTGGGACACCTGCAGAAATGAAAGCAGAAGAGTCTGCACAGCAGAACCATCTCCAGGGCCAGCCAGGAGCTGGTAGCTGGAGGGACAACAGCCCAGAGGAGTGAAGACAACCACTTTTTCTAGTTACTCCACAGATTAGTGACTAATTCGTCTCCATCAGGACAAATAATTCATTTAAAACAAAGCTTCAGCTCTGGTATAAACCGATGTCACCTGTAAGCTAGACGCAGTGAACAAAAACCTGAGAAATGAGGCAAACTTGGGAGATGGGTCCCACCGGGACCTCCAATTTGTTCTTCTGTTGCTGAATAAACGCTGCAATCTCCTACTCCTGGAGCGGCTGGGAGCCCACCTGGATCCCAGCATGGCTTAGAGCCACCACAGAGAGGGGTTTTTCTCCCTCCCTGAGCAGTCACTGTAAGTCAGTCGAATCCACAGGAGAAATCCTTTGGACTGCTCTGATGCGCGACAGCCCCACAGGACTCTACCTGCTGGGGATTGCTGGTGCGCTGCTGCTCGGTTGCACTGCCTGCCTTGCTTGTCGGCGGGGGGCAGAGGAACAGGGAGCTCCGCAGCAGGGGAAAACCTCCCACCAGCAGCTAGCCGGGTGTTGGAACCCCTTCCCGACAAGGCTTAGGACTCAACCTGCAGGTCGAGAAAAATCTTAGGGGAAAAAATCCAAGGTGAGAGCTGCCTTTTGCAAGTCATTTTTTCTGGAGACCTTCCTGTGTGGCGTTTCTGTTTCTGGCATTCGACATGGAAAACTGAGGAACAAAGCGGAGCCCTGCCAGGCTTCTCACATCCGGAACAAAGACAGCTCACCTGAGAAGCTGCCACAGCCACGCTTTAACAGGAATCACTCTGAGCACTGGCAAGTCTGGATAAGGCAGAAAGCTGGACCTGCACGGCAGGTTTGTAGAAGTAAAAAGTCAGAGCCTGGGAGTGCTGCTGTGTTCCCAGCACAGTTCTGACCGGCACCAGCTCAGACCCAGCACAAAACTGGGTTCAGGCTAGGAGAGGTGGGTAGTAACATCAAGAACTGTCCAGAAAGCATAACATGATGCCCGCAATTAAAGCTGGGAGATACGGTTTATCGGGCAGGGTCGCTGAGTTAGAAGTAGCTCCCCTCCAGCATCATCTTGCTGGCAACTCCCACTCAAACAGCTTGTCCACACCCTTCTCCAAAGTCCTTACAAAGTCCAGCTTACACATCTCATCTTTAAACTAAAGGTCAGTTCTGAGTGTCCCCATTACCCACATCTGCGATGAGGGTACCAGCACTTCGCTGGTCCCACAGGAAAGGTGGGAAACCTTCTTCAAAAGTTTCTTCCAAAACCTCCTTCAACCCCTGGGAAATCCAGAGCATGGATGGGAGATGTGCACCAAAGCAGGTCAGTGTCCCTGCTTAAAGAGTCACCACCAGTGCTCTCCATCACTGACATCGCTGTGGCCACCCGATCCATGGCCCTCTTGCCTTCCAGACCCGCCTGGAGCCATGCTCAGCATCCCCTGCACTGTCCTTGCACTCTAAGCACACCAACACTGGGCACAGGAACTACAAACTCTTCTTCCTCTTCCCGCCACTCGGTTTCTGACTGAGCAGACCACATATTCCTGCTTCACCTGTCACACAAACACCCATGGATTTAATGATGCAAGAATTAGCTCCCTTATGACCCATCATCATTATCGGTCCTTTACCTGAGGCTGCGTGAGCAGAAACATTTTGAGTTTCTCTACTGACAATCACTTGTGTTCATACAGTGCCTGTTCACCATAAAGAACCCCCCAAAGCAGGGAAGCTCTTTACTTATCCCTGAACTGCACCTCAACACACACTGTGATCTGGGCGTGAAAGGAGGGAAAAGCCACACAGAGGTGACTCTCCACACGCACAAAGAGCGCGGAAGCTTTTGTGCTCCGATCGTGTTGAAAACAGGTTTTTTGGGGTTAGACCTTCTGGCTGAAGACGCAGATAACACCATAGGGTCAGGTACCCTAAAGTAAACATCAACCTCCTGCAGCTTGTAGAGACCTCCGAGGAGGTTCAGGCACTTCTCAAACACAGGAAGGAAACTCTTGCTGCAATTTACCGAGAGCACTTCAGAGCCCCAAACACCCCTGACTTTTTAAAGGGCAGACTGAGGCAAACCTGAATTTTGAGCATTTTTTCCCCCAGCTGTTTTCTCTAGGAACTCCTCTCATAGAGCAAAGCCTTGTTGCACGTACAATACATCCACTCCTGACTGAAGGAATGCAAGGCTCCCACCCACCTCTGCTCCACTGCCCCAGGAGTGGCAAGCCAAGACTCCCAGCTCCCAGCCAAGCACAGTCAAACTGCGATTTCCTGAAGACTTGATCAGAACAATTATTACACTCATGACAGGTGTAATAGCAATTTTCACCTCAACACCTCTTCTACAGCAGAAGTGACGGAAGCGAACAGTTAAGGTTAAGAAAAAAATTGGTTCTCGATATTGAATATGACGTTAGAAAGCACGGCAGATGGATAAAAAGGCTCATAACCTATACGGAGGTCAGGGAGTCAAGAGCAGTTAATTCTACTGCAGCCGTCAACCGTGACCCAGAGGAAATCACATGGCTTTTCCGAGTTTCATCTGCCCATTCAGCTGCAGATGAATGATAGCTCGGAGTCGTCCGGGTGATGGGAGGAAAGCACTGTGATCGCAGACATGCCAGCTACCCTCCGTGTGTACATCTGTGAGATGACATCCCTTTTGTCAGAGGACTTTTTATTCTTCGTGAATCTTCTCAATAACTGCACCTTTCAGAATGCATTTTAAGGCAAAGACATGCTTGAATATTAATGCTATCAAAAAAGAACGGGAGTTGAACATATGTCCTTGATCGTGTCTAGACAGAACCAGATATAATGGATTTCTAGTATCTAGGTAATAGATATAAATAGATTAACATTACTCAAAGACCTGGAACATCTCTAAGCATTCTCCAGAGAGGAGCGGTGCTACCACACAAGCCCTTACCGAGGGTCTATTGTCTGATGAGGAGTGCTCCACGTGCTCCTGAATCACCACCCGCAAAGTACCGGGAGGAAAACGGCCCAGGGGTGCTGGGGAGCTGCTCAGAGACCACTTGTCAATCTCTCCTCTTGTGGTAAAGGGGGTGGCAAACACCATCAGAACTGACAACAAAACTGAAGCTCAGTCAAGATCAGGAAGCTGCATCCCAAGGGCGCAAAGCGCCCGTCCAGGCTGAGCTCAGACAGGAACATCGGCACTCGAGTCAAACAACTGGCCAAGAAAACACAAACGGCAGATGGGAGGTCGAACCCGTGCCTGAACTCCATGACTGCATTTCAGAACCCTCAAAGACAGCGGATGAATTCCCAACTCTGAGCTCCTACAGAATTCACCCTGCCGTCCTGTTAGAGCCAGCAGCCCAGAAAAGGCATGAACTGAATTCCTCCAGCATCTTACACTTCCCTCTCTCACGGAGAAAGAGCCACCATCAGGAACTGGCAGACTTTTCTGGGGAGGCTTAGTTGACTTTGGGATCAAAGTGGCACTTGCCCCCCACCAAGGCTTGAGCCTCGGTACTGCCGAGTACCCCAAGCGTTAACATTTGCAGCAGCAAAGCGGGAATCTCACACAGCCGCCGAGGGGCAAAACCACGCCGGGGTCCAGGACCCCTGCCCGTGTTTCCAACAAGCTCCGTTCCCATTGCTTACGTCCACAAATTTGTTTCCCCAAGGGTAGCACACAAATGCTCCTCCGGACCCGGAGCTGGTTTGCTAAAAGCAGCGGAGTGTTGGCGTAAGAAGCATTCACACTTAGCCAGGAGTTCAGCAACGTGAAAACCTCTGTCGAGAAGGGGGGGAAAGGAGACAGGGAAGAAAACGGAGAGCAGGAGTGGGTTCATTGACGGGTTCAGGCTGGTTTAGGTGTAAGCCTGGGGGAATTAACTTTAACACTCCACTTCAGCTGCTTTTTCCCTTTCTCTTTTGCACTAACTTGCATCTCTCTCCTGTCAGATTTGATGGCTTTATGTAACTGTTTAAAAATTGAACAAGCTTCTTAACTTAGGTTTAGCAGAACACACTTTTTTGCCTTTCTCTCTCTCGAATGCACATTAAGAATGAAGATTCCCAGAGAAAACAAGACCTTTTCCATCCTCTGACATCAGCCACTGTGGTACACAAAGCCACGTCTTTGAGGACTCTAGTTTTTGTACATTCTGTTCCAGTACAAGCCGAGGCATCTGCAGCTCCGGTGGGCTTTGCAGCTGCTAGCTGGAAAGAAAAGACTCATCCCAGAGAAAATACACAGGTTACCCACGGTGGGGAGAATCCTGGAAAGCAGTAACGAGGGAAGAAACCCCAAAAGCTTGGCAGGGGGTTGTCCCATAGCACAGCCTGAGAAACCGTCCATGACCTGCTGCTACCACGAGAATAATTTTTTGTTCCCTTTTTTTTCTTTTAAATACAAGCTGAGAAAGTTTCTGCTTTGTGTGACAAGATAAAAAGCTTGGGAAGAGGCTCCCTCGAGGTTCAAAAAAGAGAGGCAAATAACCCCCGCCCTCTTCTGTGTGTTTGTATTTCTTAATTACATCAGACTCTGAGACAGAGCTGTATTTGTTGATGCTTCAGGTTGGCACCGCTAGTGGAAAAGGCTTTGGGGAAACCCAGTAAAAATACTCAACAGCAAGATCTGTAATTAAAGCCTTTCCTTCCTTTTGCTTTGCCTATTAAGAAGTGTCTGTCTGTGTTTGCATGGTGGGCTCTTCAGGGCAAATGCTGCTGCTTACTGTTTGCAGAAGCTCGGAACACAACCCAGTCCTGACTGGGGGCCACGAGCTGTGTTCAACAACAAACACACAGCTCGGGCATCTCTCGCTCGAGCTGGTTTGCTCCCAGGTTGGAGCTAACCACAGGGCTCGTGGCAGCGGGCTAGCCCTGCAAAAGGCACCCACCATGGGCTTCGCCCAGCTCCAGTTTGGGGAGACAATGACAAAGAGCACCCAGTTCTACTCCTGGTTGTCACCACACCATGCCAGCCCAGCTGCCATCTAGCACGAGGTGTTTGTCCTCTCCTCCCAGGCACTGGGCAGCTCCGTGGGCCATCCTGCAGCAGCCTGCTCCTCCTCATGAGCCCTGAACATCCCTGGACACAGGGATCCCAGCCAGCAAAGCTTGTGTGCCACACCAACACTACCGGCCTTCCCTCAATGCAACGGTGCTGTACTCCCCTCAAGTTGCAAAAAACCCCCAACCGCACCGAGCACTGCAATCCCAGCAGCATAAATCCAGCCTAAACCTTTTGATACTCAATGTCTTTTGCATCCAAACAATGGGGATGTGGCAAGTCTCACAACGCTACTGCTCAGAGGCCAGCACTCTGCTGCCCCTTCCAGTGATGGTGATGCCAAACACAAGTTTTCCAGTATCCCTCACTAGGACAGGAAGATGATATTATAGAACAGGACAATTTACCGTGATTATCTCGGTTTATCTCAAGGCAGCATGGAAGAAGTAACTCTCTCCTGCTCATGCTGGCAGCACATGGGGTGAACTGTTAAAGACCACAAAGGAGCTATTGAAAAGTCTGGCAGTCATGAGCACTGGGGGGTTTTTTCTCCTCCACTCCTTTTGCCTGCCACACCTTCACACCACATTTCACTTGTCCCTGTAGGAGGTACCACACAGCCCCATATGCTGCTGGTTACGAGGTGTCGCATCCCTGCATCCCAAGTCAGTTTGTGGGGCGTGTGGACAGTCAGGCTGGTGCGTCAGCATCCCAGAGTGGGCAGGAACCTCTGGGGGGGCAGCCCAGCCCACGGGCCATACAAGGTACAGGTTTGCTTTGGGGACTGTCTGGGCATAGCACAGAAAGTCTGAAGTATAGACCCAAGGTTTGCACTATTTGGAAGCTTAGAGTCTAAAAGCTGGATGGAGGAGCCACCAGACTAAGGGTCCAGAAGACAGAGCAGTGTCACAAGGAAAATCAGCACGTTTTTAGAGCCCTAACCAAAAGATTGCAGCTTCACGAGGTTTCTGAACATGGCCTGCTGAGGCATCTGCACTGTGCACCCAAAGTTTAGCATGAAAGGCCCGTGGCTCCAACCAGAGAGCAGGAGCGTTCTCAGCAAAAGAACGCCTAACGTGGGTCTGCAGAGCAGTGCCACGTGTGGCAGCCCCGGCAGGCAGGAAAAGCAAATAGTGGAATAATAATTGGAGGAACATCCTGACCCCGCCTCGGAGGCTGCAGCGACATTGCTGCTAGCGCAAGAACCGCGGCTCTTTGGCACAAGGGGAGGGTGCGAAGGGAGCACACGTTCCCCGGGCAGCCCAGGGCTCATCCCTGCAAGACCGCCGCTCCCCAGCACGTCACAGGCAGCCACGAGACAGAACACGATGTCTTCCTTCCTGACTGGAGCTGCTAATTGCTTTCTGCCCCCCAACCAGGCTGAACCTGCTCTCGGCCACCCCATGTCCTTACCCCCTCTGCACAAAGCCACGAGAGATCATCGCCCGCCCTCGCAGCTCCCGCAGAGAGGCTGCCCCAGGCTCCGCACCACGGAGACCACCTGGCTCTGCACCAGCCTATATGCAGCACATTATATAAGCTATACGGGAGGCAGCTCCTTACGCAGCACCACCAGTTACCTGATTAACCCCAAAATCACAGCAGACCTACGGCTGCCTACAACAGCACTGCTCAGCTCAGTTCCGCCGTGTCAAGCAAGAGTTACCCAGCACCAAACTTCTGACCTACTTCTGCGTTGTGTTTCTCTCCCCCTCCCTGCTCCTGCCCTCAGTCCCCCAATTAAATCTGTGTGAGATTTCCTCAATTATCCTCTTCCTGCTAATAGATGTGGAAAGAGGATGCCATAACAATGTATTCCCCTGGCGATGGTTCAAAATACATCTCAGAATTAATGTTGAAGAGTGCAGGATGTAGGAATATTTTAATTAAACATAAATGTATAGAAGCTGAGCCGTCACATTTAAGAAAGCGGATCTTTCGCTGTTACCACTATACTTAACCTCTCGGCCATGCAGTGAGAATCCTAGTGCTCTTGTTTAATTGACAGGCCAATAAATCAGCACTAATCTCCCCTTCCTGCCTAGCTGTGCATGCTGATGCTGAGCTGAGGTCAGCTACTTTGGAATACTGCGCTAAGAACTGGAATATTGGCACAACCTAAAGGGCACCATGCATGGGAATCCTGGCTGGAAAACACTGGAGTCTGGAAGGGGCAAAGCATCCTAATGCTTGAGTGAGACACAAACCTACCACAACACTTGGAGGGGGGACCTAAACAGTAAAAATCTGTGGTTGGAAGTTTCTGCAGGAGAAAAAAAGGTTATATAGACACCTTTGGAAAGAGAAGGAGCAGGGATAGAGAGCTATTTGAGCACGTTAAGTAAGATGTTATGAGAGGCACTCGCCATTCTGCATGAATATAGAGATAATTTGAACAGGATTTCTAATTGAGACCAAAAGCATCTGTGAGGAATAGGTAATGAACAGAGCTGGGGAATCGCTTTGCTCATTACAGGAGACATCAAGCCTTTGTTCAACTTTATAGGCCCCTTTCGACTCATCCCAGAATAGTACTGAGAGATAAGAAATTGCAAGTCTTCATAAAACGAAGCTTTAATCCAACAGAAGCTGCATCTGCACACCTATGTGCTGCGTTCTCCATACCCGAGTTCCTGCTCCATCTCCTCTAGTTATCCAAAACCGTATCTTGGGCCAGGAACGCTCTACGTTCTCCTAACAGCCAGATAACAAACTGCAATTAAACACATCGCTGCCAAGGGAGCTCCGTGCAGCAACATTGCAGAAGAAAGAAAAAGAAGTGTATTTTAAGCGTGGTGGAGAGTAACACGCAGCAGATTAAAGGCAGCCGGGCCACGTGCCTGCTGCAAATACCCAGTAAACCTAACGGGTGGCATGTCCAGGAGCACACAGCACAGCGCTGGCAGGGTGATCCCAAAATTATTTAGGGCACTGCAGCGCTGGATGAGGCTGAAATGAAAACAGAGGAAGGCTTAAGCCAAGGTGGCAGAGGCAACGTCTCTGCAATGAGACGTGAAGGATCTCCCGGGGATGGGTTGTCTAAGAATCACAGAAGGCTGCAGAAACGGTGCTGGAGATGGACCAAACAGAGGAAGAAAGGGGGTGAGAACATTAACTCTTCACCAATGTTCCATGCTCTGGCGGTTAAAAACCACTAACACCCCGAGGAACAGCGTGACATCTCTCCAAACGCTGGTCCCCGTCCTGCGGGAGGAGAAAGGCAGCGACTCCCACCCCACTGAAATTATAAGCAGCACCATTCCCGAAAACACACGTTCTCTAAATCCCTCCTGAGAGGCTCTAAGCAAAAAGCTGCAGCTTCCCCTCTCGCCTCCCTGCCATCGCTCTATGGACACCAGGGCCTTCGTTTCCACCTTACTGCACACGCACTGAAGCTATTTTTGGCCGAGAGTGACGTGGGTTTGTTTGCATAACTGAGTTCCCACCTCACGATCTGCCGCTCTGATAGTTTGCGAAATAATAGCTGGAAAATGCCCGATTCCCAAAGAAGTGCCTGTAAACTTTGGTGTGCCTTGATCTTAAGGCCAAAAAATAAGGAAAAAAAAGGAGGAAACAAGTCTTTCTGCAGACGCACTTATAAAACGCTTCAGCACGATGTAAATCAAATTATTTAGAGATGACCGGCTGGGGTACAGGGATTTAATCCTGCTCTGGTTTGGGTGAAAGCATCAAAGCAGAGAAGACAAAACAAACCACACACCAGAAGATAAAACATTTTACGCAGCGGAGTTTGAATCGCTGCAGCCAGGTCGGCTGCAGCCCCGACTGTAACGAGCTCTCGTCCACCCAAAACACCCTCCACAGGAAACGCCAACCTAGCGGTGATGTTAAAAACCAAAGCAGAGCCGAAAACAGCAGCGTTTCGGCTGTCAAAACCGAGCTGTAATCACCCATCTCTCCTGAGGAGAATGTGGTATTTGTCCGGTGTTAAAAATAAAAGTGAGATATCCGAGAAGAGAGGGAGGTGGTGCTAATAAAGAATGCAGGGGAATAAATCGAGTACAGAAGATCCAACCACTGGTTCTTCTCATCCAAGCCCCAACTATGGGCACAAGACAAAAAAAAAAATCCGTTTCTGTCACAACTTTCTATCACTGCAAGATGCTGTAGAGGTGGGACGGAGCATTTCCCTGACCTGAGCCAAGAGAATTGGCCTTTTTTGTTTTAGCACATCCTTGTTTTGAAAGGACCAGTGCTCCAGGTTCCTGCTTCACTCCCGGGACAGTGTTGCCTGAGCAAGAACCTCACATTTGGGCAGGATTATCGCTCGCTTTACACCTGAGACACCTCCCTCACCCATCACCCTTATCCACTCCTGAGCCAATGTCAAAAGAGCTTGAGGCATTTCACATCGCACCCTCCTCGGCTCCAGGGAACACCACAAGACCGCAAGCAGCTCAACCCTTCACAAACCCCAGCCACGATAAAGAGAAGGGACAGAGACCGTGGTGGGGAATAGCTCTGCCTCCTCCTCCCTAGGATGAACCATCTCACCTGCACAAACCTGAGCTGCCAGAGAGGGGAGGAGAGTCTCCGAACATCTTCCTTACCCTGCCCTGAAACCAGAGCTGCCGGGAGCTCGGCTCGCAGTGTCGGCTGGCCGCTTGTGCCGTGTTCTGTGTTAGCAGGGGAACTACACCGTGAGCACCGCACAGTGCCAGCACAGGGAGAACACCTAGCAGGGCACGGCTCGGCGGGCTGGGTGCAGACAGAACAACATACCTGCTCACAAAAAACCGCGTTATCTTCTTCACCACTTTGTGAGCTGACGGCCTCCCAGCACAGACCCGGCTCTGTCGTACCCCAAAGACAGCGGAGATCTTCTAGAGACGCTCGAGCCCGCAGCGAGCCACAGAGCTCAACATCCGGGGGTCACCACTCAGGACAAAAGTGACCCGCAAGACACTGCCCCGTGCAACGCCAGGAGCACAGACATCACTGCCAAGACACCGGAGTGCATCACTGCTACGGGCAAGTCCTGAAAAGCTTTCATTTACCTTTTTCTCCTGGTTTTCCTGCTTTCCAGAGGATCTCACCTGACTGCAGCCCACTTAAGTGCCTGAGAAACAACTGCAGCAAGGCAGCCCTGTCACTGCTTGGCAACATCCTGCTCGTTATTCAGCTCAGTCCCTTCCCCAGCATTATGCTGATGCTGATTTGACGTACCCACTTCCACATCTCAACATCTCGGAGACACCAAGAACCCCTCTGGCATAACAAGTCCCCTTTAAAAGGCGGTCACAAATCAGTGCCTGGCTGCAGTGGAACCTGCTTGTTTCTCCAGGCAAGGCTAAGCTCACCTAAGAATTTGGAAGCATGTCAAGGGAGCGCGAGCCAAGGAGCGCCCGTCACTCAGAGGGCAGTGGTGGAGGTGTTTCTGCTTTAGGTACGTCAGCTCTGGTATGAGGAGGAACCATTCAGCACTGACTCACGGCTCTTGGAGGAATCTGCTCGGGCATCCCACTCCAGCTGAGGTTTACAGAAGGCCTTTTCTGCCTTACAGCAATGATTTTGCTTTTCTTCCTCCCGCTTACCAAATCGTACACGGCATCGCTGGGGAGGAACCCTCCATTTGACACCACCACACAAAGCACCAGCAGACAAGAATGTGGATTTGGAGAAAAATACATCTTGACCTGGGCAGTGACCAGTGCCTGAGATCAGCCTATGTCAAATCCACTGCTGAGGAGGCTGAGAGCGGTCCGAGGCCAGTGGCCAAAGACCCCTCCAAAAGTGGTCCCCAAGGACCACAGGCTCTGTCCCTGACCGGGGGGCGGTTTCTCTGATGCTGGCTCATGGTGGTTCCCCAGCTCTTCAGAGGATGCTGCACTGCATCCTGCTGACACAGAGTCTGTCCCAGTATCGTGATGGCAAAGGGTGTTGAATACTGGTGGCACCAGCACTGCAACCTGCTACTATTGCATCTTCTTTCCAGTTTCACAAGAGCGCAACCCCTGACCCTATCACACCAGACAGAGCCAACATGAAATGTCTATTCAGGTAAGACTGATCTCTCCAGGGTTTTGGACAACAGGATAATTCCTTTCCCTAAATATTAGAGACTGAAATAGATTTGAGGGCAATTATTCTCTATATTCTGTGCAGTCCATTAAGAGATGAAGTTCTCCCCGACTGAAGGAGCTCACGCAGGCCATGCGGTTTCACTGATAAAATACCCAAGTTCCCTTTGCAGCTTCTCAAACTGTTAATTTTATACTCTTCATTCTCCACGTACAAGCACAGCGTTGGGTCAGTGTCCCAAGTTTAATTCAGGTATGAAAACCACTACAATTCCATAGGACACAACCAGGGACAAAATCAGACCTTTTATTCCTACCTGTGGCATTCGGTAGCAGCATCTTGTTCCCCAAGGGGTAGGCAGGAGCTAGGGGCACTGCATTTGGGGTTTATGAACACACAGTAACCGCCTCCCTTCACCCTGCGATGAGGTTCAGGATGTATTCACCTAGCAGTCACCAGAGGCTTTGACAGCACTTTAGTATGGAAGACGCATCTCAGCAGCTACAGAAGAGATTCTGAAGCTCTGACCTGTGCTTTCGCCTTTCCCTCCCAAATTTAGCTCCTTTTCAGCTAAACACTGGTGACACTGCAGTGGCCTTGAATCACAAGTGCAGCCAGAGCTTAGGAAGCGCTACAAAAGCATTTGTTCCAATATTTACTCAGAGATTTTTCATGCTACACCTACCACAGACTTTAGCTTATTGAGAACATAGTGCACAGGGGAAGGGCAAACCACACCGAGTATGTAACCGCTGCCAAGCAAAATGTCATTAAGGTTTTAGCAATGCAACACAAATTGAGTTTACATTAAAGCTGCTTTTGTATAAACCATATCCCAGAGTGAAGAACAGTGACAGAGCTGAGTAACGAGTTGGGGCAGAGCAATCAAGGTGGAACTACTGAGCAAGAGGGAGAAGGATCCACTCCAAGCTGATATTCAAGATGAGGACAGAGCGCTTAATCTGAGCTGTAGAAGAGGTGATTACGCACAGCCACAGTTACACGCACATTTAATACCACGTAGGGTGCTGTACCTACCACCTGCAGTGGCACAGAAACACCCCAAGATCCAATTGCACTATAAAGACCATCATCCCCCTGTACTCAGCGCTGGTGAGGCCACACCTTGAGTACTGTGTCCAGTTTTGGGCCCCTCACTTCAAGAAGGACTTTGAGGTGCTGGAGCAGGTTCAGAGAAGGGCAACGAAACTGGTGCAGGGTCTGGAGAGCAAGTCTTAGGAGGAGCGGCTGAGGGCCCTGGGGTTGTTTAGTCTGGAGAAGAGGAGGCTCAGGGGAGACCTCATTAGTCTCTACAACTGCCTGACAGGAGGTTGTAACAAGGTTGGAGTCAGACTCTTTTCCCATGTACCAAGTGATAGGATGAGGGGAAACAGTCTCAGGTTGTGCCAGGGAAGATTTACATTGGGTATTAGGAAAAAATTCTTTACGGAGACGGTGGTTAAGCATTGGAACAGGCTTTCCAGTAGGTGGTGGAGTCCCCATCCCTGGAAGCATTCAAAAGCCATGCAGATGTGGAACCAAGGGACATGGTTTAGGGACCCTGGCAGTGCAGAGTGAACAGTTGGACTCGATGATCCTAAAGGTCTCTTCCAACCAGATGATTCTCTGTGATTCTGTGATGAACTGAGATTCTTCTTCATATAGCCTTTCATGTCATCTCCAAACAGCTGAGAACCTTTCTGGAACTTCAAAGCTCTCCTTTGTGTTACCCAGAACAGAAACCCACACCACAGAGTTCACCATTTGGACATTTCAAGCTTCTCCTCGAAGCTCACTGAAGCCCTGCCTATCCCCAGGGGAGGTGGAGAATCACCTGTGCCATGGCACTGTTGGTGTAACACCAGAATAACCCAGGCTTACATCCCTCCAATTCTGCTCGGTACAGGACCACAGCACTATAAATGGTGTTTCTAAGCACAACAAAATAACCGCAGCGTGGTAAGTTTGCAAGCACTGCTCGCTTCTGGTACGAGGAATCCTGGTTGTGCTAATATTCATCACGGTCACTGGGGAGCAAGTTCAAAGCACAGTCCTTTCATGCAAAATGGATGCAAATGGGTTGAGGGATGACCTAGAGTTCACCAGAGACCATACACATTCATGCCATGTTCTCCCTGCTCTGACCGGCTCATAAACTAAATTAGATCGGACACATCAGACCTCAGGAGCTTCAAGGCTGCAAACCCCACTAATCCCGAGACCCTTCGCACGGACAGATGGGCACCAGAGAACAGCGTCAGAGTTACAAGGCTCTGCGACAGGGGCATCGGCCTCCGCCAGCCTGAACTGCTTTTCCTCCTTGAATGAGCAAGCCAATTTTTGTATTTAACTACACAGACAGAGTTTTTCAGAACTTGCAAAAAAATATATCAATGCCTAAGAGTGGCTTCACAGCGGAAAAAAACGATATAAAGATTTCAGAGCACTGCTAAGCAGAGCAGGTTTATCCAGATATAAAACAAGCCCCCAGACACATACAGATCGGACACACGCTGCCTGCAGAAGTGCTGAATGTTTAAAACGAGGGAAGGGAGAACCAAAGCGGCTGCGTTCTGCTGGCAGCCCTCCACACCGGCACAGAAACCTCTCGTAACCAAGCACGCTGATACTTCAGCTAATTAGCAGCAGGGAAGCCAGAGGACTCCGCTTTTCTCCCAGCCTCTTCACACGGACAGAAGGGCTGAAACACTGCCACGATTGCCTACAGCTCGCGTCGCAGAATGCAGCAGTCCCCCGTCCCCGGCACACCCCCTTCCTCCCCGAAGAGGCAAGAGAAACGCGGTGCAGGACACAGCTCAAATTAAAATAAAATAAGCCCGCTAAACAAACTGCTCACTCAGCACTATGCGGTTCGATAAAAATAGCAGGCAGGGGGCTGTGCTGAATATCGAGCAGCGCTCCCTACTCGCTGCAGCGCAGCGCGAGCCAGAGAGAACCCACATCAACTTCCCGTCACTCTCCTCTCTGAGCCTGCACATTGTCTGCATTTCCTATTCCTCACAGACACGCCAGCGGGGAATGAGCTCCAGGGAGCTGCCGACTTGCCCATCCACCATCCTCGCAATGGCAACCCCCCACCAGCCCCTGAAAATAGCTCATGACTTGGAGAGGAGAACAGAGGGGCTGGTGAGGGCTTTGTGACCACTGGCCACCTCTGTGCAGCAGAGCTGTCCCTTCCCAGCACAGGGGATGCTCTCCTGCATGGCTTCCCTTCTAACCCATCCCTCCAGCACAAAAACCTGGGCACATAAACACAGGACAGGACCGGGGAAAAGCAGCAGAGAAGAGGAATGTTTGCAGTCATCTTTGCTAAGTTAAAGGCTAAAGAATAACTCTGCAGTCAGGTAAGAGAGAGAGAACCAACACGTGGTGCCTCCACACACTGAGAGGCTGGTTCTGTGGGGCTGAATCCTGACACCAATTCCCTGCCTCAAAGGAGGCTGGAGCAAGAGGGGGTGTCAGTCTCTTCTCCCCACAAATAAGCGACAGGACAAGAGGAACCGGCCTCCAGTTGCACGAGGGGAGGTTGAGGTTGTCCCTGAGGAACAGTTTCTTGCCCGCTGGGGTTGTCCCGGCCTGGCCCAGGCTGCCCAGGGCAGTGGTGGAGTCCCCATCCCTGGAGGGGTTTCCCAGCCGTGTGGAGGTGATGCTGAGGGACAGGGGTCAGTGGGGACCTGGCGGTGCTGGGGGACACTGGGACTGGAGGAGCTCAAAGGGCTTTTCCAACCCAAACGATTCCCTGAATCTCCTTCTGCAGTACGTCCCACAATGGAAAGAGCCAGGACGACAGCCTGGACCGCTGACGAGAAACAACAAGTCCCTTCTTAATTAGCAGCAGAGACCAGCGATTTGGGTCAGAATGAAGCCAGTCCAGGATGGGACTGTCCTCCTCTGCTTCTGGGAGATGTTTTATGGTGTGGATGGCAGAATTCCTCTGGGGCTGCAGAAAGTAACTCGTGTCTCCCCTTGTCCATCGTCCCCAGGGATCAGCCATGTCCCTGCCTGCGGATAAATCACAGAGGCACAAGGGATGCCGAGGGCCCCGTCAGAGCGGGGGCAGCCTTTGGGGTTACTCTTTGGCCTGCCTGCTGCAGCAAAGTCTGTCGTTTGGGGCACCCTGAGGTCCTGTGCAAGTCAGTCTCGATTGTGCCAAACCACTGCCATAAAAGCAAAGGCTCTAAGTGACCAAAGCGCTAAAACAAAATGCTTTACACAAACTCTTTCAATTCAGAGTTTTCTCCAGGCTGAGAAGTGTACTGAAAAAAACAGTAAGTACTGAAAGCTTTTAAAAGTCAACTCAGTTTGACCCTATTTTTTTCCTGCTTCTTGAAATTAAGAGAGAAATAAAAAAAGTTATTACATGGCTCTACACCTACCACCCTTCAGTGCTTCAGTTTTCTTACTCCCACCTACAAAGTGGGAGCAATAAACCTTACCTACTCCTCAGGAAAGTTCTAAAGCCTGTGCCCAGACCTGCAGACACTCACTCGTTAGGACAGCTCGCGCAGGTAGTTCAGAGATGCCATTTCTAAACCACACATACGACCCTACCCAAAAAATAAAGACAAAAAAAAAAAAGAGGAAGGGAAAGGGCGAGCAATGTTTTTTCCCAAAAATCTGCCCGTTGAGCAAACAAGCAGCCTCTGGGGGTTCACAGGGCAGCTGCTCCCCAACAGCTCTGACGTGTAGTGATACCAACACACTCTTTTCACACAACCACCCGCATCTCTCCTAGGGCCAAGATGGCACCAATGCCGCCAAGCCAAGCCCAATGCTTTGTCAGTCTCCTCTCGCTCGCTCTCCACCTCGCCCATCCCCATTCTCCATGGAAGTCAGGCGGAGTTGAAGGTTTGGAAAGATAATTCAACTCCTTTCTGCACTCCTCTGCCTCCTGCCTGGCCGTCAGCTGTCAGTGAACGCGCCGAACAGGAGACACCCAAGCCCACAAATCTTACCTCCAATTTATAAATCTTGCCAAAGAAGAAATTTCTTTCTGGCAAAGAGGTGATTTACAGACCAATAGATCTTCGCTCAGCTTGGGGCAGAGGCGACGGATGAATTTTCCAGCACTGCTTTTGTGGGCCACATTTATAGATCCTCCTCTTGCAGCACTTAACTCAGTCAGAACCTCTGATTTATAAACCCCGGCACAGGTTTCACACCTGCCTGTTTGCTGTAATTCAGGCTGAGCAAAATGCTGCCTAACAGCAGCGCTGAACAAGTCTCCCAGGGTGTCATGATCAGCACCCAAAACCAATTCTCTGTCCCAGTGAGGTACAGCGTCAGATCCAAACATCACACACAGGTCTCTGTGCTCATGAGAAGCTCACTTCCCTTTCCAGTTCCACCTCCTTCCTAGATTCCACCACCAGAGTAGCAAAGCTGCTTAACTAGCCCTTCCCAGTTTCCACTGGGAAGCAAGGTAGGACCCAAAGGGAAGGGAGCGACAAAGAAGGGCTGAACTCCTCATCTGCCTATTCTCTGGCTTGTAGCTCACAAAAAATGAGGAAAGAAAACAGAAGTGATGCGAGATGGCGCTCGAGAAAGTCCCAAATGACTGAAATGCCAGTGGTCCACCCCTGCACATGTTCCCTGGAAGCCAACACCCCACTCAGGGAGGCTGGAGAAGTCAGTCTCACTCACTGCCCACGGCTCCTGTGACGAGGAGGCCAGGTCGTCCCTGGAAATCCCATTTCAGGAAGGCAGTTCGCCAGCTGTCAAAGGGCAAATGAATACAATAAGGGACTGGTAAGGAAGGACAGTAACGGGGAGGGGAAGAGCCCAGAGACACAACTGCAGAAGGTTAGTTCTCCCTCTTGATTCCAGCAGGGGAATTCCTGGCTCCCAGATCATCCTTTGTTTGTCTGTCCCAGAGGAACAACAAGGGCTAAACCTCTTCTGCCCTGTTCACTAGAAAACTCTCCTTGCATCATGCTGGTCGCCGGCCAGCAAATCCATTGGGTTTTGGACAACCCAGAGTCTTGTAAGTTGGGTACCATTGAAACCAGACTCACAAGTAATACAAACCCAAAACAAGACCAGGGAATAACCACAGTCTCCAGACTTCAAATGCACGGCACAAGACAGATGAGAAACAACCCCCCACCCAAGCAAGGAAAACTATCAGACAAACGACACCATTTCTGCCATCGTTTCTGAATTCCAGTGGAAGACTTGGCCATCCCCAGGCCCACAAGAGCTTTTACTCCCCACCGCCCCAAACTCACCATTCACAAAAAAAGAACAAAATGGGTTGTGTCTGTATTTGAAAACACTTTGGGAAAGAATCAGTGACATGAACTTGTTGCCGAGAGGGTGCTGGTAGCAGTACCAAACCCACAGGACATGTGGTTGAAAAGGGAAGGAAAAACAACCAAATCAAATCATCAAAACCACAGAGGAAACCTAGATCCGAAACGTCCCAGTTCCCTCCACCTGCAAGGAACACTCGGCCAAAGGAACGGGAGGCCCAACGCCTCCGTTGGACCATGAGGTCCGATATACATCCAAGGGAAGTGGATTTGGAGGGGGAAGAATAACGCACCTATTTTATTGCTACGAAACAAAACAAAACATCCCCTTAGCGTGGCTGAAGGAACCACAGGTCCAGGAAGCCGTTAGTAAAGCAGATTGTTAGTGTCCGAGGCTAAACATGCAGCAGGGAAACCCCACCCCGAAGCAGGCAGAGACACACTTCAGACCCCCCCTTACCCGACTGATCTGCAGCTTCTCAGCTCCAGGCTTGAAGAGGTTCCATCGACGGCCACCGTTCCTGCAGTTCCCGCGCACCTTCAGAGTCTTTGAAGCCTGTTCGTTCTCAGCTGCCAGGATAAAATCCCCAGGAAAGGGAAAAAAAAAAAAAAAAGGAATGACAAAAGATAAATGCTGTGCTTTAGCTCGGGCTGGGGGCGGAGGCTGTTCTTTTAAACGAAAGAAACAAAATTGTTTGCAAGAGACTCATTCAACCTCTTCTTTAGAGAAAGAGCAGGGAGTATATTTAGGTGCTTTATTCAGTGCTCTTGGGATACAGGAGAAATAGCGCAGCCTGGGTACTACAAGAACACCCGGACAAACTAAGAGCCGAGAGCCAAATCAGAGGGGGTGTAAGCCAGGGGGGTCAGACGAGCTGGGTGTGAAGCCAGAATGCTCTCCCAGGAGCTCCAGCCAGCACGAGAGCCTCATGGGCACACACCACCACCAAACGTGCAACAGCTCCCCGGGTCATAGCTGCCGCGAGCAGCCGGGCCAGTTTGGACTGGAAATCCCAGCTTTACAGTCACTGGGGTCCAAAGGACGCAGCTCCTTGAAAAAGAAACAGCTCCTCAAATTGGCGTGGAAAACAAAAACGGCAAAGTTCAAAGTTTTATTTTTTTTTTTTTTTAAGGAAACTAGGCTACTGCTCTCCCCCAGCGTTTCAGGGCAGTCCCTCCCAGGGGCGATTCTGTCCCGCTGCGAGCAAGCTGCGCTGTTTACACCACAGCTCAGCCTGCCCTTACAGATGGTACGTACCCAGGCACAAAACAGCTTGCGAAGAAGAGGCAAACGGTGGAGGAGGGCTGGCAACTCGCCTTTCAGAACGGAGCTCTGCTTTTCTAACCGACCCGCATTCTCAGCTGCCCATCCCAACCCTCTCTTTCTGGGGTGAAGCTGCCATTCTGTGCCAGACCAGGGGTTTTTCCGCCCACGTTTGGCAAGGTTAGATTTTAATCTCTTCCTCCATTGGACCCTTCGCATCCAGTAGCCTGGAGTGGAGCCCCTGGGAGGAAGGAAACAGAGCTGGGCACCGCTCGTGTCCTCACGCCAGCTGCCAGCACAGACCCCTCTCTGCAGCGCACGTAGCCCGGGCAGCACACATACACATACGCACCCACCCACGGGTGTTCCTGATTCAGACTGGCAGTCCTGAGGGGTCTGAAACCAGGCAGCAAAGGGTGAATGGTCCCAGGCTTTGGCGGAGCGGACTCCCACCCCCCCAGCTCCTGGTGGTCAGGTCACCTTTACCTTACAGGGGCAAAATGCACCCAGGGTAAATGCTCCCTGTCCCCAAATCAAATCGGCGGGGGGCAACTCCGCTCTGCCCAGGACAGCGGCGCAGAGCTGGGACCCTGCCGCAGCCCTGGCATGGCTGGGTGGGCAGCAATGCCAATTTTCTTCCAGCGTTGCTGGGAGAGAGATTGCACTGAGACCTATTTCCTAAATGCGATGCTGACGCAGGCAGCCAGCTGCTATTTTTAGCAAGGCGCGTTTCACTTTCTAGACTCACAGAAAAATCGAGCTGCAGCGCCAGCACCCGTTATAGCAAGAGCCTACTCCCGGGCTCCAGAGGTAACGTGCCAACATAGCAGCGCTCAGGATAACGTGCAAAGGCAGCGATGCTCACGCCGAGAGCTGCGCGGGTTCCCCGCCGTGAGCTAGAAAGGTGAGCAGCCCGACAGAAGAGCCATCGTGTCAAGAGGCAGCCGCTTCACCTCTTCCTTCCCAGTTGTTCTTAACCCTGATGTGCTGCCACCGCCCGTTATCCGCCTGGATCCCCCGCGTGCTCCCCAGCAAGGCCGGCGCAGCCCAGCAGCACTCCCGTACTTGCTCATTGCTAAATCATGGGATTCTTGGCCTTAGCAAGATCCCTTCAGGGAATCACTTCCTTACTCTAATTATCCATCTTTTTAATCGGGGGTTCAGAAAGTGATGTCATCTCTTCATCCATCAGCCTATTTACCTGCCAACACAAGACCCTTCCAGCAATCACATTCTGGAGTGGTTCCTCTGGTGTCGGTTTGAGCAGGACAAATGCTCATTGTAGTCTTTGGCACATGAGATTCTCTTCTTGATCAGGAAGAGTAGCCAAGCACAGGAGAAAAAAAAAAAAATCCAACCCTCACTTCTTGCTGTGTTTCCAAACATCAGCCTTGAGTTGTGATCTCAGCATCCATCACCGCTTGCCACCTCCAAATGGCAAGTACTCACGACAGAGGCTGGTAAGGGGACAGCGAGCCAAGAGGAAGCACCACGGGAAAACTCACGCAGGAGTTGCTGAACAGCTTTTACACCTTATGCGCCTCTCCATTCATCTCCTCAGAACCAAATTATAGGGACTGTGTTTAGAGACACTGAAGCAGCCTTATTTCATCAATCCCTTGTATTCAAAAAGATCTTATTAGCTCACCAGAAAGTCCTTCCCCTGTGGCTATCAGAGGTCCCTCGCCTGGCTCCAGGGTTGTGACAACCACGGGTACAAGCCACAATTCTGACTTTTCAATCTGTGCCCTGCCCTTGGCTTGCTCTGCAGGATGGGCAAGACCAAACAACAAACCTGGGAGAGAAACCCCGCACAGCTACTCACCGCGTCTCCGGAGCAGGTGCTGCATGCGTCCTCCCACCTGGTCCAGCCCCATCGGGGTGCTCTGGGAGAGGGGCTCGGAGCGACATCTGTCCACAAGGACTTTGAAGGGTGGGGCTTGAGGGGACGGTTGAGAAGGATGAGACATCGGCTGGCAAGAAAAGGGTCAGAGGAGAATTTTACCAGTTGGTATCAAACCTCAAAGCAATCACAGAACGTGTAATAATACATATCATTTTCAAGACAGTGCAACACACTTCAGACTTCATCACTGCAATCTGCACCCACTTTTTTTTTTTGACTGAAAGATTAAGACTTGCTGGCTCTGGAGATGGTGGCCACGGTCAGCTAGACTTCAGATCGTTCGGCACCCTCACAGTGATGAAGCAGGTCCAAGGTAAAGCAGGTAAGTCAGTCTACAGATCAGGGTCAGGCAAAGCTCCATGATCATTGGGCAGGTCCATGGTGGTGAGGCAGCTCCAGGGTCATGGACCAAAAGCCCCAGGTTGGTGTCCAGCCCAGCACAGCCCATGGCCAGGCATGGAGTCCACGGGAGGTACTCCTGGACTAGGAGATGCATTCTTTGCTGTCCTACAGCAAACAGGAGACACTTCAATTCTGGATTTTTGTGAGGTTACAGCTATCAGTCACCACTGGTCTCCACGTACAGCCATGCTCAAGAGACATGAGAAATGGAAAATGAAACAAGAAGATTCCTCAGAAAGATCTCCAGCGCTTAAAAGAGCAGTGAGTTTGCAGTGGTGAGGTTTAGGAGAACAGTCTGTTTGTGCGTGTGCTCATCCAGCAGCGTAATGACAGGATCTGACCATTCTACTAAGAAAATAGAAGTAACAAGTTCTTAGAATGAAGTGGGGATACCCACCAAAAGCAATCCCTGCAAAACTCAACAATCAAGAAATCAGCCGAAAAATCAGTTTACAAAGGTCAGGAGCAGGAAACATGAGGTGCTCCTCACTGGGAGGCTTCCAGCCTCAATCAGAGACAGATCTGTCACACATCCATGGCCCTACTAATAACTGAGTGCCTCATATGGTTTAGTGTAGCTGTCTCCGAGACTCCAACAGCCCCAGTTTTCAGTGATGTGCTGTTATCTTTATTTACAAATGAAGAACAAAGCAGACAGGCTATAATCACCCCAAAGGCACAGTAGGAGCCTGTGGATGATTTAAAGCTTCATCTCCCATTCCCTGCTTCCTGTCCAGCATCCCAGTACACTGCTCTTGCCTAGATAACAGCTGGGAGGAGGTCAAAGCCAAGGAAAACCTTCCACTCAGAAGTTTTGGACGCATAGTCACTTCAGCATCGCCCAGTGGTCCCCATTCATACACTACTCTGATGGCACCGAGGATGGCAGGAGGTGGCCCGTGGTACATTTGAGGCTGAGAACTAGATGAAGGCAAGACCCAACAAGTATTTTAAGAAAACATGTGGAAATTCGAGCTATCCATGTGTTCAGTGACTGGTTATATATATATACATATATATATACACACACACAAAGCTTATCTGCTTTGCAAATTCAACCTGCCTTTTCCTGACAGTGCTTAAAATACGCTTCCCAAAAAAATGCCACCCCACTATAGATAGCACCAAGTACAGGATTTAACTCAAGATTTTTCTAGCACCTCACGGTTATTGAAAACACGACAATCTGAACAGCTTGGAGATAGGCTGTAGAGGTTTTGTCTCCTCTAAAAATAAGATGATTGTCAGACATAA
This sequence comes from Bucorvus abyssinicus, assembly GCA_009769605.1. Taxonomy (NCBI): domain Eukaryota; kingdom Metazoa; phylum Chordata; class Aves; order Bucerotiformes; family Bucorvidae; genus Bucorvus; species Bucorvus abyssinicus. The sequence goes on along the minus strand of CM020039.1, from coordinate 1,382,688 downwards.
CCATATTAAAAGCCATAAATACCCAGAATTTTCATTCTGCAACTAAGTGGTACCTCGCTACAGACAGGAGCATAGTGCTCTTTTGGCAACGGCAGGATATAGAAAGTAAAGTGCTATTGCTAGATTTGGAAGGACTATGAAGTCTTTTCTAAGCACAACCACCAGCAGCAGGCTGAGACACAACCCAGTTTACTGCCAATAACCAGGAGATGAAGAGAGCTCTGAAAGTCAGCTCCCAGAAATACGCATCTCCCGGTTAGTGTCACGCAGCAGAGCAGGGAGGGAAGAGACAAATCACCTCATCAGGCCTATTTCTGCAGCACAGAGACAATCAAACGATCTCAAGCTAAAGGTCACTATGAGAACCTGTGGCGCATCACTTGCAATTTCTCATCAAACACGGAAAAAGACTTGCTGTCTCTTCCTCTAATGAAAGCAGAGGAAAAGCTCTTCCAGAGCTCTGCGAGGACCTGAGCTATGCCCCAGCTATCAGACAGCAAATCTGTCGACTCATCCTCTGGCACGCACATGCTCAGACAAACTAGTAATCCCAGGCTTCCAGTTAAAGCCACCGCACAGAGAGAGTTGCTGGTTTTCCCACACACGGTGTGCAGCCAGGGCACAGACACGGCAAAGGCTCGTAATGCCCTGGAAGCACCGATCGTGTGCCGTCAGCATGGGCCACTCGTAGGGCTGCAACAGGGAGCACCTCGATAGCACCAGGACAGGCTGGCTCCTCCAAACGGGACTCAGAGGAACAAACTCAATGGCTGCTCAAGAGAAACATCTGGTGCAGGGTCTGGAGCACAAGTGTGCTGAGGAGCAGCTGAGGGAGCTGGGGGTGTTGAGCCTGGAGAACAGGAGGCTCTGGGGAGACCTTCTGGCTCTCAACAACTCCCTGGATGGGAGGTTGGAGTGAGGGGAGGGTCAGTCTCTTCTCCTCGTGAACCAGCAACAGGACAAGAGGAAACAGCCTCAAGTTGCACCAGGGGAGGTTGAGGTTGTCCCTGAGGAACCATTTCTTCCCCATTGGGGTTGTCCCAGCCTGGCCCAGGCTGCCCAGGGCAGTGGTGGGGTCCCCATCCATCCCTGGAGGGGTTTCCCAGCCGTGTGGAGGTGGTGCTGAGGGACAGGGGTCAGTGGGGACCTGGCAGTGCTGGGGACACTGGGACTGGAGGAGCTCAAAGGGCTTCTCCAACCCAAACGATTCTGTGATTCTACGACCTGGAACCATCTGCTGTGATGCCACGAAATGACTTTGATCAGACAGCCCCTTATAGGGCTCTGAAACCAGACCTGGGGCATCCCAGACTGGTCTGGCACCTCATCCTATGAGACAGACATCTCATCTCCACGCTTCTGGCAATCATAACTCCCCCAGAAAATGGCATCACAAAACCAGCTGGGACCTATATGCAGCCACGACAGCAGCAGCAAGCTTGAAACCACCTTTTAGAGGTAAAATTCAAAATCCTAGGAGCATGGATGAGGTTTTCTGTGCTGTAAAAATAAACTCCTCTTTCATGAAAAAGCCAGCAGAGGGCGGAGAAAGACTGTGGAGAATCCCCTCCGCTCCCTCCCTGCAAGACTGGCAGGAACCAAAAGGCTCTGCAGCACCCAGTCCCCGTGGGTGCCCCCGAGCAGCGAGGATCTGTGCTCCCAGGAAGCCTGAATCAAGTTACTGCATCCTAAAAACTTTAAACTGATGCCTGAAATATTAAGTTAGATGCGTATTTTGCAACCGTTCCTTGTGTCATTCCCAAAGGAGGTATCAATTCCCCCACAAACCGTGTCCAAGGACACAACGGGTGGTTTGAAACCCCAACGGAAACACCAGAGCCACAAATGACTCTGTGGTATCAAAGCCTCCTCCTTCCAGCTAACCGTCACCGCAAGCTACTGGAAGTGGTCAAGCACAGCTGCTGGGGCTAAGCATCCTCCCCGCTGGGATGCTGGGGGGTTTTCAGAGGCAGCATAAGGACAGCTCACCACAGCAGGGACATGGAAAGTGGAAACTTTGACAGTTTATAACTGTCCAAAGTCTCATAAAACCTCCGTGTCATCGTTCCGTTCCTTTCGATATCTATCACCCAAAACAAAGGAGACACTTTCCCTCGAGGTGCAGTGGTGTGAATGGTGAAATCGAGAATTCATTTCCCATGGACAGTCTATTTTCACCTTTACTGTTCTTTCAGTTCTTCACAATGTTTTCACCTCCACTGTTTCACTGGTTCCGGGAATAAATGACAATTTGGGATGTGGTCTGAAAGCAACTAGGCAGGGGGACAGTTTGGAGAGTGGTTTTCTTCCTTTCTACAGCTGCTGCTCTCACTAAACGCTGCTGCAGTGCCTCTAACATCACTCAGCACCTGCCCAAAGACATTAAAACGTTAAAAGGTGAGACTAGGGAAAGCAAGAAACGGGGGCATTCGTCGCAGGAGCCCAGACTTGCTGTGCTGCTAGGACCAGATCCCCCAGCTCCCACTCCAGCATCCTCGGTACTACACCAACCTCAATCTCTTACACCATCTCCTAATGGGTGGGACCCAGTGCTTCTGTGGGACAATGTGGAGGTTGTTTGGAAAAATATTTGCTTGAGCTCCTTCTGCCCTGCACTGCCAGCACACTTGAAGACTGCCGGAGTGCTTGCTCACAGCAGCTGACCAAGCCAAGCCACCCATCCTGGCAGCACCTTCTCCCTACCCGTGGTTGAGCATTTCGCTTGAAATACAAATCCTTCGATCAATGCAGAGCAGACAGAAGGGCCAACAACTGTCCCAGGAACAGGTGCCAGCAAAGAGCTGGATTTAGCCCTGAAACAATAAGAGGCTGGAGTCTGCTGCTCCTGTCACACTCCGGCTGAAGTTATTCCTCTTGCATGCTTATTTTGGGGAAAACGTTTCGAGTGCCGCTCCCTGATGAGCGATAGGCCAGTGAATCCCCCGGGTATCTCAGGACTTTGTTCCTGGAGCTGCTGGTGGACTCAGCAGGTCCATTCCCATCCAAGAGTATCCCTCCTTCAGCCTCACCCTTGGCTCCCCGGGGTTCAACTCCACCACCAGATCACTGGGCATTCCCAAACCTCCAGCCCGAGTTTCTGGGATGCAGGCTGGGTGCTTTCCCTTCCGTGCTGAGCGAGGCAGCGGGCCTTCTGCAAAGCTGGAAGCCACAGCAGTCCGGAGGTCATCGTGCTGTCGCCACGCTTGACTGGAGCTCGGAGGAGGTTTCCTGTCCGGTTATCTCAGGCACCACGTTTAAGTTTCTTGGTAATGTCTGTAAGCTGCAGCATCTGAGCTGGGCCTTACCGCAGCTCCTGTTCACCCAGCTGAGATCTGAGCAGTCGCTCAGGTTCTGCCCAGAGCTCTGCCCTGAGGCACCCACCCATTGCCCTCCGCTAGCAGAGACGTGGCTGCTCTGGGAAAAGAGCACCAGCATTTTCCTCAGCCCCACTCAATCCTTTCGTGCCTCTCATCTCACTCCTGCCCCACGTCCAGCTCAGCTGCTGTAAGGGGATTTCAAACCACAGCCCTGTCCTTCAAGCTCCTCCTAAAAACACTTCTTCCAGAGACCACAAGAAGTGACTAACCACTCTTCACCCACTTCGTAAGTGCCTGGAATTACCCAGTGAGCTGCCCCTGTTTGTTGTATTACACAGAACGGAGCAGAAAAACAACTCCAGGAATACCTAACAATGGTACTGCCAATTTGAGCCGGGAGCCAGAAGGTCAGATTCCACCTGCCCCCCCCAGCATTTCTAATCTACTGCCAGTTTTCAAACACTTCCCCTCCTGGCACAGAAGTTACAGTGACCCCTTTTCCAACAGGGAACAATGTCATCACCTCTGCAACATCTCTGGTCTCTCCAAGTCCAAAAGAAGAGGTGAAAGTTTCTTCATGAATTGACTCAATTTCCCTACCTGGCATCTTAAGAAAAAAAGTCACCAGTTCAGCCTCCGCTAATCACCTGGGACTCAAAAAGAATGCTTCACACCAGGTCCTGCCACGGTGTGTCCACAAACCCGAACCGATCCCACGACTGGCACAGAGCGCCGTGAGCCTGGCGCAGTCGGTGCGGCTGCTACCGCTCACGGATTTCGGCTCCGCACACGAGAGACGTGCGTGGGTGCTACAGTGGTGGGCTGAGGGAACGAGGGAGTCCATCGGCTCCAGGAGGCCTTTTCTCATCCCGCAGGACTCCCTTATCCGCGGGACTGCTGAGCTTCCCTAGCGGTGAGCTGGACAATATAGCTAATAATACCCAGAACCTGGTCCAAAAGGCAACGTCCACTTAAACGTTTTGACAGTTTTATGGGCCTTGAAAGACTTGCTTGTAACAAAGAGGAACACGCTGCCGTCACTTGAGCCACCACCGCTGCCCACCTTCCACTTAGGCCTGGGGATTTAACACCCCCAAAGGCCACGTCATTGCGCGTAGACAGGTGCAAGACAGCCCTGACCAGACCCTCACTTGTTATGTAGTCGCATCAGAAAGTCACAGTTTGCTCACATCACGCCCCCAGCCCCTCAGCAAGACCTTCTGCTATGGGCTCAGCACAAACTGTTGAGGCCACACAACTTCTGACAGGTTTGGAGCAGGGAGAGAGCTCATTTAGATCTGCCAGAGAGGCAATCTCATGAGTTCTACAAGACATAGGCCTTCTTTTAGGTTTTTTTTTTCCCCCATTCTTGCGCTGTGTGCCAGGACTCTGACTGGTATTCCAGATGCTGTGTTGTAACCAGCATCACCTCATAAAAACCAATGACCACCACCTCTACTTCTTCTTTAGGTAAGAAAACACAAGGGCCACAGTGCGACGGCCGAACACCATTTGCCCATGGTGCACTTCAAAACTAAGCTTGCTGAGGTAACTTCTTACAAGTTTCTACTTCAAATGACCTAAACGCAGAGAGGAAAAAAAATTAAAGGTAGTGCCTAGAAATGCATCAGCTTCTGCTACGTGCCTCTTCTAGAGGCACCAATACAGACTAGAGGCCAAAGGGTCATAGGAGGAACAGCTCGAGAGGTTTACACTAATAGCTCAGGGATACGCGGTTATCGGACTGCCTCCGACTGAAATAAAAGCCGTGTCTACTGCCGTCACTCATGTAATGGTCTACTCAACTGAAAATCCCAACGAGGGATAGAGAAAAAGGCTTTCAAGTGCCATCTTCACAAGGGTGTTACACTATGGTCTACTGAAAACATTATAGTAGAAGTTACTCCTACCTTTCCATTTCTGAGTCGTCCAGAGGAGATGATTCTGGAGACATGCACTTGGAAGGGACGGCACTCATCATCGCAGTTAAACTGCTCCGCTCCATCCGTTAGCTCCACAGAGTCGTGTTCGACAAACGAGGTGGTTCCGCGCTTTTGAATGCGGCAGCGGTTCTGCTCTAAAACCCGTCCTTTCAGTGCCGCACATTTTATAAAAGTCACCACAGAAAAGTCAACGTCAGCAACTGGAGAATAGCCCAGGTCCACAGCACCCAGATTATTCACAGGAAGATCTGGAGAACATGGCAGGTGCCTGCCCACCACCTGTGTCTTCTCCAGAGTACTGCCACTGTCTTGAATCTCTTTAGTCAGGGTCCTCTGTGGAAGGTGCATCAGAGCCTCTGTCACTGCAGAAGTGTCACCATCTGCAGATGGACAATGGCCCAAGTCCACAGAATCCAGATTATTCACAAGGAGATCTTGAGAACCTGGCAGGTCCCTGCCCATGACCTGTGTCCTCTCCAGAGCACCGCCCGAGTCCTGAATCCCTGGCTCACCCCCAGACAAGTCCTGCAAAGACAGCTCAGGATTTCTTAAGTCCTGCACATCCAGTTGTGTCTTTGAAAGCTCCTGAGCCACTGCTGGAGATGGATCCACGTCTTCAGCAACCTCTGGAGCACAAGCCACATGGTCAGTATCAAGTTTAGTCAGCATCATCTCTGGAAGGTCTATCAGAGCCTCAGTCACTGCAGAAGTGTCACCATCTGCAGCTGGAGAACAGTCCAGGTCTGCAGCACCCAGCCTATTCACAGCAAGACCTTGAGAACGTGGCAGGTCCCTGCCCATGACCTGCGTCCTCTCCAGGGTACTGCCTGAGTCCTGAATCCCCAGCTCACCCCCAGACAAGTCCTGCAAAGGCAGCTCAGGATTTCTTAAGTCCTGCACCTCCAGTTCTGTCTTTGAAAGCTCCTGAGCCACTGCTGGGGATGGATCCACGTCTTCAGCAACCTCTGGAGCACAAGCCACATGGTCAGTATCAAGTTTAATCGGCGATGTCTGGGGAAGGTGGATCAGAGCCTCAGTCACCGCAGAAGTGTCACCATCAGCAGCTGGAGAATGGCCCAGGTCTGCAGCATCCAGATTATTCACAGGAAGACCCTGGGAACGTGGCAGGTCCCTGTCCACGACCCATGGCTCCTCTGGAGTACTGCCTGCGTCCTGAATCTGGTTAGTCAGAGTCATCTGTGGAAAGTCAATCGGATCCTCAGAGTGGTCTTTAGTACTGAGCTGAGTGGAAGGGTCATCTGCAAGCTCTGACAGGTGGGAGACCGATGGTTCCAGCCCAAGGGGAGAACGTGACGATTCATTAAACCTATCACCCTCACTGCCCAGGGCAGAGGAACCAATGTCTTGTGACGCTTCCGTGGTTTTGCACTGCTGTGTGGGCTCCTTCCCCACCAAGCTCTCAAAGCTCAGGTTGTCCCACGTGCCTGAGTCTGGGGACTGCAGACACGCTCCCACCGTGCAGAAGGCCCCTGCACTCTCGTTCTCGATAACCAAGCCCTCTTTGTGGGCAGTAACCTCCTGCTTCCGGAAACTCCGCTGAGGCCTTTTCTCGTCGGGAGAGAACGCCCTTGAGGAGCCTCGCAGCCTCCGGGCCACCTCGGCCACACTGGTGAAGAACCTCACAACGCCCCCAAAATGAGTGGCTTTGGTTGCACCGTTTGATTTTTTCCGCTGGCTGAGATTCTCCTCGCATCTCGTATCAAAGTCCAAATAAGAAGCAGGATGATTGGTTATATTTTTTAAGTTCTGGAAATTGGTTTCAGCCCTTTGATCTGGAAGCTTTGAATTATCTTTGCTAGTTAGTGAAATTCCTTTCAGATAGCTCCAGACATCAGAGCTTCTTCCTCTTCTGCTCTCCTGTGGCAGCACAATACACCTCTTTTGACCGTCCCCTTCGGTAATTGCAGGACTCTTAAAGTTCTCAAAATTCAAAGACTCGCTCTTCCGGGCTGGTATTCGGTGGCAGTTGCTATCATTATCTTCGCTGGGCAATCTGGCACTGATATCCCTGAGACGTTTACTTTCAGTGGCATCAATTTCGGGAATGCTGATATTCAGCTCTATGTCCTCAAACGAAGAGTCCAAATCATCAATGTACCCTGCATACGAGTGCCGGGAGGGCCTCCGGCTGTCACCCAGTTTCTTAACCCTGTAGACAGCTCTTTGCTCGCTGGCGTGATGGTCCTCCTCAGAGTCACAGGCAACCTGGACTCTGGATGCTCTCAAATCCGCATTCTTGGACATCCTGGAGGTTCTCCCCTTTTTTGATGGCCTTACCCTGTCCATGAAAGATGGTTTTTTCAGTTCTGAGACCTCAGAGGTAACTCCCAGTAGGATCATGGACTGGGGTCTGTCTTTATTTGTAGACAGTCCTTTCCTTCGTCTAACAAAATTCCAGATCCGGTTGCCCTTGGTTGACTTCTTATACCTGGGTGCTTCTTCCCGTTCACTCAGGGTTGCATCGCCGGAGGTGCGGTGCTCAGCACCACAGACCTCCAGCACCACAGGACTCCCTTCCTCCATGTTTGCTTGGAAGATCCTGTTTGCGTATCCATTGGGCGCTATCATGGGACCAGTGTGCCGGCGGCCCTCTAGAACTTCCATCGCCCAGACTCGCAAGCTGGTATGGGAGGGTCACGGGTGCATTGTCTTCAGGTAGTTTTCTTCACGAGACTTCAAGGAAAAAGAACAAAAGGAAGGTGATTAGGAGCAGAAAGGTATTTTCAGAAGACACATTCATTAACGTGTCTCAGGTCCCAGTGGTAGTGGTGGTTTTGCCATTGATTTCAGCAAGGCTGAGATTTCGCTTCCAAACCATATACATTTTAAAGCCACTTAAACCTGATTTAAACAACCGATGATTTAGGGACTGCAAATTAACTTCCTGCATTAATGAAGTTACCACAAAGCATACACAGAATTCCATAAGTCACATCCCCATTTTGCAAATCAAATACGTCAGAGTACGTGACAGAGAGGAAATCAGAGTGAAGTGTCCCTGTGCACATCACCGTCCTCTCTACCAGCTCCATCTGCCAGGAACTGGCAGCGCACTCCCAACGAGGTTACTCTGTTCAGGCAGGCATTCAAAGAGAAGCCAGGATGAGCCTTTTCCTGGAACCAGTGCAGTTCCGAAATATCAGAGAACTCACAGAATATCCAAAGTTTTAATGCTGTAATTATGGCATCAGCAGGGGAATCCCTCGCTGGAACAGGACTGCTAAATAAAAGCTGCTTGGCCCCCACTCAAAGCTACATGAAACACGTGTTCCTCTCAAGTGAGTTCCACCCTGAGAGGACAGGATCAGAACTACAAGTACTCCATAGGCAACAGCAGGGAATCCACCCCAAACGCCTTGTGAAAAGACATTTGAACTGCTCAGACAGCTCCTACAGCTTCCCTTCCACTGGGGTACCTCTGCCCTGTCCCACCGCTACGGCTTCCTAAGGTGGTCCTAGGTGTGCTGTCTACCTTTGCGACACACAGAGCTACGTGCTAGGCTCTAAACAGGGTTAAATTCCCTCTATTCCCAAAGGGGAAAGAAGGGAGCAAGAGTGGGAAGAAGGGGTAGAGCTCCAGAGACATGGGATTGAAATGGAAACCCACTCCATTATCCCCTGAGCAGAGGGAGAACGGGCAGTCCCTCTGACACAAAGGCATGAAGCTCATACCGCTCTTGTCCATTTTACTCTTCTTGCTCTATCAACAGCCCCCACATCTATAGAAAAATCCATTAACTCGCTCTTTCTGTGCAAACAAAGGTCATTAATGCCGCAGCTCTCACCCTGGACACCTTGTGGACCAGGGAAGGCTCGCCCTTGCATTCAGTCAAATAAGCCTCTGCTTCTATCTTGCCGTCGTGTCCATCTTCAATAAGTGATAACCCCCCGAGACCTCCACCGATGGCAGAGCACAGCCAAGTGAGGTCAAAAACCTTAGCAGAAACAGCTACTGTCCTGCTTTTTTATGAACAAGACACCTGGCTTTTGCTACAGCCATAACACTGGGTTGTGCCAAGCATTTTTGGCACCAACAGTACTTAGGGTAGCAAAAAGGAGTGTTTGCTGCGGCGGTGGGTTGACCATGACCAGTTGCCAGACGTCCACCGCACTGTGACTCCCCCCTCCCTAAGGGGAAAAAGGTAACATGAGAAAGCTTTGGGGTTGATATAAAGATGGGGAGATCCCTCACCAGTCACTGTCACAGGCAAAACAGACTCGACTTGGGGAAAATTGATTTGATTTACGGCCAATTAAAACTGATTTGGATAATGAGAAACAAAGACAAAACTAACCCAACACCCCACCCCTTTTCCTACAGCTCAACCTCCCCCCTTCCCTCCTGATGGCTCTACCTCCCTCCCGAGGGGTGCAGCAGGATGGGGAATTGGGAGAGGTACAGTCAGGACATGACAGTTCCTCCCTGCCTCTCCCTCCTCCTCCTGCTTTTGCCATGGGGCTACCAGAGGCTGTGACTCCTGCTCCTGCATGGGGTCCCCGCAGGTTACGGCTCTGCTTTAGCCATCCATCTCCTCAGCCTGTCCTACTTGCCACGACGGAGATTTTAAAAGAGAAGCTCCTTCTCCAGGCAAAGACCTGTTTCCGCCGCCTGCCACCACTTAAACCCTGCAGCACAAACTCACGCAGGAGTTGTGTCGTCCTGGGACCACAGAAAGCTTTGGTTCCACCCCAAAAAGGGGTTAGCGGGACCATTTCTCCAGGTGGTGCTCAAGGAGGAGACCAGCTTCTCCTTCCCTGGGCTTTGCTCTGGGTCTGCAAGTTATTCACAGACGTCATCCCTGCTGCAGTTTAAAGAGCAGCACATCTGAATGGATTTGAAGGAGGGGGGGAAAAAAAAAGAAAAAGGAATATTTAAATAGTTTCAACTTGTGCAGCCAACTGGCAGCAAAAGACAAAAACCACAAAAGGTCCCTATTTCTTTGTTTTCTCGTTCCAGTTTTATGTTTCATTGTTTTTGGCTGGGCGGATCCTGCATGAGGAAAGCAGATTCAAAAGGAAGAGGCTTGTCTGCAAAGTCTTGGGAGGGATGCTAGCACAGAGCGAGGCTCTTCCTCATGCGTGAGCCTGTAACCGGAGACAGATCCTGCGCAGACCTCCCCAAAGCTGCAACACAACCCAGAAACACAGGGCACAAGGGGGGCTTTGAAAGTAAGATATATTTAATTAAGAGCCACTTTAAACCCGACATAAACGAGAGCCACCACCACGAAGCCAGACCTGAGTGCACTGAGCAAAGGGGACCAGTGCTTGGTGGCTCCTCTCCACCTTCCCCTCCACCACAGCCTCACCTGAACCTCTCCTGATGTTTGGAACCATCACCATTGCTCTGACAAAGCTCTCCCAGAGGGATGAATGGAATAGCAGGACAGAGGCGTGGTGCTCAGGCGGCCTTCCGACCAGCTGCTAGCAAACGTTCAGCGTGAGAGAAGCACCTTGTTGCTGTCTAACTGCCAGCAGTCAAGCCCGCAGGACAGCACACACCGAAATCACCGGCTCAGCCGCACGGCCTCCGGGGCACTGAGGCCCATCACGACAAAATAAAACTGGAGCATGGAGAAGAACGGCCAAGAAAGCATCTGATGGACCATGACTCATCTTTCCAGGGCGCAGGAGAAGGAGGTTCTAGTGAACCACTTTGAACATCTCTGAGAACACCTATTAGCCAGAACCACACACCAGTTAGTCAACCGCCTTTTTGTTTTAGCCCTCCTTGAGCCGCAGCCCTTCATTCTGAAAACCCGCCTTCCTTCTCCAGCTCACTGAGGTGGACAAATAAGCGTGGATGGCACAAAACCCCAAGAAAACATCCCCAAGTGTGTTACACAAACATCTCTCTCCACAGCCATGATTCCATCTCCAAATCTTTTCCATTTTTTTTGCATTATCCAAATCTTTAAGAACGAACGAGGTACTTGGCATCTCCTTCAAGGCTGCGTGACATCTCCTTGGCAACAAGGCTTTTGCTGCCTGATGCAGGTGAGAGTCAGCGATTTTACTCCTTTTCAGTGTGGTGCAGCAGAGGGGTACGAGAGCAGAAATAACACCGCGGGCTCACAGACCTCGAGGACCCCAAACCAGGCCCAAGCAATCAGGGCTGCCACAAGCCACCACTCGGGGACTGATGCTTTTCTTGGGTGAGCTTGTTCTTCAGGGCTGGCCCTCAGTAAATCTCCAGTTGTCGTCCACAAGCACAGCAAACTAACAGTGGCCACGTGCCCACAACGGCCACAGGGCAGCGAGACCAGCTCGCCAGGAAGATCAGCTGGGAGAGCACTGGTCCCAGCTGGGAGGAGTTTTCTCAAGAGAGAAAGACTTTAGTAGGACTCTCGGCCACAAAACCCCTGTCTTTGGGAGCTGACGTAGGCATTTCCTCCCAGTTCCAGTGCTCGATCCCTTTTTTGCTGTACAATAAACTCCAGGAACTGTTAATGTTTCCAGTTCATGCTGTTTGCTGCGTAGTCTATCCCTTCGTTTTGCTTCGCCTGGGAGATCTATGATAAAAGCACCGGCCTTGAGCCTTATCTGGTACTTGGGTCCTACCTTGCTGCTGCCCCCGCGCTCCGAGAACCATCTTGTGGAGAAAACCAGCAATTACCCCCACGGTATTGCGGGACTCTGGAGAACGCAGAGCCCAGGTTACGGGCGACTTGTAAATGCCCTCCATCAAGTGACCCAAGAGAAGAACTATTCCGACGGGGCCCGAGGAGCAGTCAGCCTTTGAAGAGACCAAAGAGGAGGTCGGTGGTGCGGTAGCCTTTGGGCCACACGTGAGAAGTGCGCTCTCGACTGCCGAAAGCGCCTGGGGAGACCCGAGGTTGACCCCTCGGGTTGTGGACCCAGGGGGTCTGGAGCTCACTACGCTCCGGCTGCAAAGGAGACCCCAGCAGCACACGGGGGGTCCAGGCCACGGCAGAAACGGATGGTACAAAAGCCCAGCTCCTCTTGGCCCCGCAGCCACCCGTGCCGGGGCAGATGCTCAAGGGACAGGACCTGCTCTCGCTGCAGAGCAATGACTGGAGACGCCCCTCCGGGGCTCTCCACCCGCTCTCACCTTTCGGCAGCGCTGAACTTGCTTTGAAACCCCCTGGCCACCCCCAGCTTGGGCACGGCAAAGGCACCGGCGGCCTTGCGAAGCAGCAGCCGGAGCTGGAACGCACCGAGGGCCCCCAGGGACACGGTCTTCCACGCGGCTCTTCCTCTGCAGGATCCAAAATAACAAACAAGAAGGAGCCTTTGGCCATTGTTTCTCGGCGAAGGGGGGGACGGGGAGAGGGCAGGCGGCGCGGGCTGCCAGGAGGCTGGCTGAGCTGAGGAAGTCCTGCCCGGGCCTCGGTGTATCCGCTCCTCTTCAGGAGGGGCGGGGGGAGGCAGGAAGAAGGGAAAATAGAGAACAAATGATCATGTAACCCTTGAGAGAAACCTGTCTGCTCTCGGAGAGCGCATTTAGCCTCGGCATGCAGCGCCCCTTGCTATACAAAAGAAAAAGAGGAAAGAAAACCCCGCCAGTTCTTCCGTTGCCATGTTCCACCACCGAAAAAAAAAAATGGGAGGAAACAGATGTTAAGCTCTCCAGCGTCAGGAAATTATCTCTTTCATGGGGTTACAGTCACTTCAGTGTATTTAGGTCAAATAAATAGGGAGGGAATCGTGACTTCACCCTCTTTCTGTTTATGTCTCCGCAGCCGTTTCAGCCTCTCTCGGTGCCGCTCCGAAGGACCAACCGCACGCCCAGGCGACACAGGCAGGAGCCAGCCACGCTCAAGCCCCTGCCCACCCAGTAGATCCCCACCAGCAGATCCCAGCTCACACCACAAACTGCTGAAGCTGCTGCAAAATCTCAGCATCTCTTGCTGACGGGACAAGAAGGACGGTTTGCGGCGGAGCTTTAGCCCAGCACTGCAGAACTGCAGCTTGCTTAGTAATTTTTTTTTAAATAGAGGTGGAAGGAGCGCCGAGAAGAGACTTGGGTGAAACATCTGCAAAAGGGATCTCCAGGCCATTAGCAAGCACTGTTACGGCTTTCCGGTGCTGGGCTCCCCAAGGAGCACAGAGCGAGTGCCCATAGGAAGCGACCATAGAATTTAACCAGCGTTTTACATGCTCTGCAAAATACGTTACACAGGAAGTTAAGCCCCCTCGTTAGGAGCAGGAGGCAGACGGGAGAGCAGCCCGAATCCCTGTCCTGTCGGGAGCGGACAGACCTCACTGGACCGCTGAGGTTTCAGTGGCAGAATGGACTCTGCAGCAATGGTCCCGTTCCACCTCTGAGAGCAACCGACCAAACACGCCGCGTTCCCCCGGCAGCGCGCATCTGCCCCACGCCATTTTCACCGGTTTAAGCCAAAGCTTTTACAGCCCTGGATCTGCATTTGTGTTTCTGTTAATGCAATATTCACCGGGCAGACGGATGGATGCACAGAGAGCTTCATCCCCGCATTCATAAGGACAGATCCCCAACCCGCGGTCTGAGTAAATCAGTTCACTCATGTATAATTTAAACATTACTTCCTTCCCATTTCAGGGAGCTTTAGAGTTTGTGCGATGGCTAAACACAATGAAATTAGAGCAGGAGACTCATTTCGCCTGCGGCCGAAGGAGAGACAGAGCTGCTCAGCTGCATCTGTCAGACAAACGGGACTTGTGCTGGTGCTGCCAGGGGAGGAGAGGTTCACCCCAAACGTGATGGTGCAGAGAGGTGCCAGGAAGCTCACTGGGGTACCAGCACCTGGCTCTGCATCACACCGAGCCCTGAAACCTTCCAAAAGGCCAGCAACAGCTTTAAATATGCAGTGCCTGCAAAGGGGAGAGCGCCATCATCCAGCTCCTCCTGCAAACCAAGCAGGGGAAACTCCACAAGAAAACAGAGCCCCTGTTAACTGGAACCTAGAGATGAAGATACATCAGGTTAGCTCCTCTGGAAGCTGAGCTTCAGAGCAAGGCTCTGCACAGAGCCTCGAAGGCTTTGGCATGGAACCTGTTGCTCAGTGTTTCTCCAGACTCGCGCGTCTGAGCTATGAATCGCAGATGAGGAGACACCCTTTCCCCATCCCCAGGTAGCCCTTGCACACTCCTTCACGTTTTCATAAACCCTTTTTTGCAATTCTAAATTATTTTGAGATACAGAATATAAAACCAAGGGGAGCATCAGAGATCCAAAGGGATGGTTTTTCTATTGACACCCAGGAAGCCTCAACGAAATGAGGGAGCCTGTAGAAGTAGTCATCTCCCAGAACAAGGTTGTTTTGATGCTCGACAGCTGTTTCCCCAACCTTCTCAGGTATTTGGCACCGACTTGCCATTATAATACAGAAATATCTGCCATTACATATAGATTAAGCTGCTCAGGAATCAGTTGAAAGTAGTTAATTATATATAAGAACATTTAATTACTATGCAGTAGCAGATGTAGGTACTCTAATACCATAGTGATGAGCTAAAACACAAGTGTACAGGCAGGTTCAAGGGTCTACACCCATACACGCCCCGTGAACGTCAGCTGCACCACACCGAGCCGCTGGCTGCCATCCCTTGTGAAGATGCTGGGAGACGACAACTTCACGATGCTCGTGACATTACTCTGCCTGCCCAAGTCATCCAGTTAGCAGAGAGGCCTCAGGAACTTTACAGCTGTGACATTCCTCCGCAATGGAACCCTTCAAAACCCTTTCCTTCTCCAAAAAGCCCTAAGTAAAAAAGCACAGCGGTCCGAACAGAGGACCAGACATCAGCAGCCAGCATTTAATTGTTTATATCTTGAGACAAAGATAGTGTCCAAATAATTGTCTATTGTATCGCAGAGACAGTACAGGAAAGCTCTTCCCCTAGCAGGGAGCCTGCAGGTCACACATGCTTCTGCCATAACATTTGCTATAAATAATCCTCAACTGAGCGAAGGTTCATGCTAGTTACAAAGCGGAGCGAGGCAGGCACCGGGCTGCTATCGGTTTCAGCCACGAGCTCTCCCCAGAGAGTCCATATCTTACCCTATTGTTCCTGCTCAAATGTTTGAAAGAATTATTTTTTCCTTGCTGCTTTTGTTTGTGGAGTTTATTTATATTTCCTCTTTGACATGGAATTACTACTAGAAAAAAAAAAAAAAGATCGGTGCCATCTTACAAGGCAGCTCGCCGATGCTGATATGGAAAGGAGCCGATACATTGCCATAGTTACGGACCCTCTGGTCTGCGTTACCGTGTGTTCAGCTCAGAATCGGGAACAAAGAGCTGAGTGCCAGTGATGGCCTCAAATTCACATGCAGAGATTGGTTCTGCTCAAACATTTCCAAGAATTATTTCGGTATATTACTCAGCAACTCTCTTAAACGTAAGGCAACAGCCCTGGCAGGCTCCAAGGGCACCTCACATGCACGCTCCCGCCCCCTCTAAGCCCTATTTCTATCAAGTCACCTATTCTATTCAGGCAGCTCTAGGGGTGGGATTGCCGCCGCACTTCCTTCCCTCATGCCTCCTCCTTACAGCAGCTGGAAGAGGAACCATCCCTTCATTCGGGTTTCTCCACCAAAGAGCCCAAACACATCACCACGTCGAAGGAGGGAAAAGGCAGAGCAGTGATGAGGGCTGCTCCCACGAACAGGCTGCCAGGAGCAAACCCTCCACACCGCAAACCACAACGTCCAACACCTCCTGTAAAGGGGAACAAACGGCGCAGGACCAGACAGTTGCTGGTTTGTCTCAATTCCCCAAGCACCATGTTACAGAAAACCCAATTCATCCAGCAAAGCCTTTTGACTAAGAGGTGAGGTACAGCCTCACCATGCTCTGAAACCGGTGGAGAGCCTCACGTCAGAGCCCAGAGTACAAGTGTCTTTGCCTTCACCAGCAAACAATTGCTTTAGGAGTCTTCTGCACTGCCTTTGAGTACAATTAACCTGCTTTAGAGTGACATCAGTCTGATTTCTGGGTAGTCAGAGGTTTGGTGTTCCAAACAAGCCAACGACACCCACGGTGCACTCAGCCACTGCTGCCTTCTGGGTTGTTCGACCTCAAGAGGCAGGTGGCCTTACACAAAAGTTCTTCTAGGCACGTGAAAAACCTCATCTGGTGTTTCTAGAAGAGCATCATGTCTGCTGTGTGCCTAGCCTGCTCTCTGGCTGGGGCTTTTCACCCCAAAGACACAGAGCTGTTAGGGGTCTGACACCTGCCTCTGTCTGGCTTTCCCTCCCAAAGTAGGTACATCATCCAAACCAGGCATGCCCACACCACACCCAGAACCCTCCAAAGTCACAAATTGCCTCCTAGACCTGCAGATACCTTCCTCCTGCCTTTCCCCCTCCTTAGCAACAATGAAAAATTAATCCTCATTTGCATCCAGAGCCACAGTACCCCAGCCGGGACCCCGCGGTTAGCCCAGGCTGGAGCGCACGGCGGTTGCTTTGCAGGAGCTATCGGAGGGTGGGTGATGTTTGGAGCCCAGTTTTGGTGTAACGCTGCTGTTGCTGTTCTCCTTGGCCAGAGCTGGTCCTCACATGCACATCTTATAACCCAAGACTTCAAAACCATAGTTCATTGATGAGAGCCTGCCCTGTGACCCGATACAGATACTAAAGCAAACAAGCAGCTTTTCAGGAGGCACCATGAGCGCATCCCCTGTCTGGACCGCTCCACAGTCTCACCAACATGGCTTTTCCCTGCAAAAGTGGCTGTCAGCTCGCATTCCTCACGCACCGGGGCCCTGCTCAAGCCAGCCACACTCCGCTGGGCGACAGCAGCCGGCTCTGAACATAGGGAAGCAACATCGGGTTCAATTAGCATCATTACCGATGAGCTTTTTCATCTCCTGGCTGTGCCCCCGCCACGCACCCCAGCCACCGGGATGGGGTTGGGCAGGCACTATGGCCACACGGTCATGGCTCCTCTGCCCTCCCACCCCACCCTCCTCAAAGATACGCTTATCTCTCTTTTTAGGGTTAAAGACTCAGCTGAGCAGGAGCAGCTAAAGGCTCCCTTTATCACCATTTAGGGAACAAACCCCTTTTTACAGGGATTTTGTTCCCGGCATCTTTTCATTTCACCCTTTTCTATATTCTGTTAAGACTCTCCTTTTCAAGAGCGAATGAATTTATTGCTATGGGTGGCAAAGGACTAAACAAAAACTGTAAGCAGGAAAGGACAGGACCAGTCACCCTGAAAGTGCCCGTCACATCCCCGCTGAAGGCACATCTCCCCATCTCCAAGGACCAGCCCAGCGCACCGACATCTTCACCCGTGCTGTAAAAGCACAGATGGTTTGGGAACCACGCAGCAACACCTAGTTTTAGCAGGGAACTGCTCGCTGATTTGCCAGCCCTGTTGGAGGCCAGGACCAGCCCCCAGTGAGTCGAGGCGCACCAGCTCATGTTTTCTCAAGGATTAGGTTCCAACCCTGCTCAGCTGGTGCAAGAGCTGCAGAAACTCCCACGCTGGTGCTCAACCTGCCCGCACAGGCAGGGCAGGGCTGGCCCTGCCTCCGGCTCACTGCTGCTGCCAAGGTTTGCAAAAGCTGCTGAGTTTTCTGGCTGTTATTCTAGTGCTGTGGCTTGTATTCGGAGGCAAAAATCACCTTGGCTTACAGGCCATATGCTGGATCTGTGCTACGTGCTGACACGTTTCCTTCCTGTAGTAAAATGAGAGGGCTCTCCCATACATAGGCTATACCACTCCCTTGAAATAAAAATTCTTTAGGGAGTCAATCCTTCCTGTCCATCCCACTTGAGGAGCACCAGCAGAGCACTCCGAGCTGTGGTCGTGCCCGACCATTTGGCACACGGGCTGCACAACGCCTGAGGACATCGGGATGAGGATGGTAACATATTTTGACAGGTTACTGGTCCCAGTAACAGCACCTTCCCACAACAGTCATGATTCACCATTTACGTCAGCAGTGTGGAAAAAGTGACCCCTTCTTCCTTCAGAGGAGACAAAAGAAGTGCTTAAGAACATGAGCTTGTCCAGCAGAAAACCTGAGCAACACAATTCCCACAGCAGCCAGAGGGATCCTCCATGGGCTTTAACGGCTCTTGGGCTCCTTCTCAGCAATAGCTGCTCCCTCCTCCCCGCAGCAGCGTCCAAAAGAGAGCGACGGCCCCGGCGGAGGGCAGGGAAGCAGAACAGCCACTGTTTCACAACAACTCGCAGCAAGAAAATTGAGAAACCCAACACAGCGTGCCAGAAATCACCTCCCTGAAAGATGCGGCACTTGGAAAGGGTGCAAAGAGCCACCCCCAGCACACGGATGCTTCGGTCCTCCAGCATCAGCTGAGGCACAGAAACACACGTCAGGCAGCGATCGCTCTGCCCTGCGGCCCCGCATGGGTGACGAGAACGGGACCGGGGAAGTCAGGAGCGAGGCAGCAAGGGGAGCACCCATGTACCCAATTAAACCAAATTTTTTTGATCCTCACATCACAGGCACACGCCCACGTTCAGTTTGTTTTCAACCCTAAGAGAGACAGCGCTGAACTCTCCTCCTAAGCCGCACCTCCTCGACCCAGCTCCGGGAAGGGGGGCTCTGACCCTCAGCTTCCCCGGCCTCAACGGCGGTTGGATGTAACAGCAGAGAAGGGGCAAAGGAAGAGATCAATTAATTAAACATCTCATTTGGGAGCTGGGTGATACACTGAAGGCAGAGTTCTGACCCATCGCCACAGCAACGCAGCCCCAGAGCCTCCAGGCCAAATCTGGCTGGCGTTTACCCAGCTCAAACCGTGGTCTCCCCGTACCCTCACAGCTAGAAATAGTCATTCTTGCAATTTATCCTCGTGCCACAGAGCACCAGGCAAACGCAGCACAGAGGAGCTTCTCCACCACCACCGTTCAGACAGACCTGGTCTCCAAAGAACAACTTCACACCTAAACCCGTGGCTCCTTCCTGCTCCCACCACAAGTTTCACCTCCTTTTGGGTGTGTTTGAAGAAAGAGAGGCAATGGTTTTGCTTTTCCAGCCCAAGAGGCATCCAGCAACGGGGTCCGTGTCCCCTGGCTATAGCACTGCCAGATCCACCGAGTTGTCCTTGGTGAAGCTCTTCTCCCCAGCAAAACTGCTTTGTGTTTTCAACTCTGTTTTATTAAACATGTTTAGGCTGTAGCTGTCAATAAAGGTGAAACTTCCCAGGAATCAAAGCAAGGTGCCTGGAAAGATTATAATTATCCCTTAGAAAGTTCAAGGCTGAAACCCTACGAATAGACTTCCCTATATTTACTATAGCATTTACGTGGCATCGCCCGAATTCTTTAGGGGTGCAAAACCCACTGACTGCAGCCCGAGGAGTACGAACACACCAGCCTGGAGCTCCACACAACCCACCGCTTCCTCCTATGCCCCGGACAAGGGCAGATGCTTCAGAAGGAGAGAACAACTTCATTCATGAGCAATTACGGAATAATCTGCGCCTTGGAGAAAACTGCTTCTAGCTGTGTCAACCACACACTGGCTTAGGCCCTGAAATGCATTTATTCACTTCCCTTTTATACAAATATTTCTACCTAATGCAATTCATTATCTTCTGAAAAGTTTATTAAAAGGCTTGGCTTGAACTCACTATGGTAAGAAGTCACAGGGACCAATTATAGACCAGAGAGAGGTCAGAAAGGCAATGCCTGCCCTTGGGTTTATCGCAGGCACTGCTGTAGTACCCAGAGCGACAAAACATCCACTGCTGCAGAGTCACAGGCAAAGATTTGGCTGCTGCTCCAGCAACACCCTTCTGCAGGATCCCTGTCTGCACGCACCAACCTACTTTATGCAGCTTACAGCATCAGACCCGGGCAGAAGGTCCCACTGGGCAGCCTGAGGAATTCAGCTCCCTTCCTGCTTGCAAAACATCCCGCGTGCTCGGACGTTTGCTCATTGACATCAGGCTTTTGCAGCCCCCCCTTCCTCTTGCCTCCCCACCGTGCTGCCTTGGCTGCCAGCACCATCCGTGTCCCACTGGCAGAAGATGCGGCGGGGCTAACGAGGTGATGGGAAGAGCAGGAGCCCAGTAACGTCATCACCAGGCACCATAATTAGCCAACAACGCTGCTCTGCTGCCAAACGCTCCTCACACAAGCCCCAAACACGGGGCAGGTTGTGGCACCGCCTTGTCGCTCTCCTTGCGGCCGTGTGACCGCACCAGAGCTGCTGTTCCAGCACACGACCACCCCAACCCTCGCTCTGCAGAGGGGAGGTGGTGACCCGCAGCACCACGGGACTGCCCCAACACCCTTGTTCAGAAGGGCAGCACCTCACCCTAGTGACTAACCAACTTTTTTCCTGTTTTTCCTTCCTCTCAGGAGCCCACTTGTAGAAAGGGGAGCAGAGCCTATTCAATTCAAATTGTTACGTGGTGGCGAGCGACCTCCCAGCTCCAGCGGTGTGTTTGCCACCGGGAAACCTGAACCGATTCCTTTACCGACAGCAATCGTGGCTGATCTGGCACCAGCCGCCACAGGCCTTCAAAATCTTCCTTGGCAGGTGTGGAAACCCCCGTAGAGCAGCATCTCTGTAGCTGGATCCCATTCAGCGCCAGGAAACAAAACAGTGTGGCCACACCAAACGTCAGCTAAAGCCACCAGGTCTTCATCATATTTTAACACCCCAATGTCTTTTAACACAAACCTTGTCTTCAAGGCCAAGGTCCCTGCCACCCCTAACCACCTCCTTGGACAGCTGAAGAGAAAATTCGTGGCAAATATCACCTAAAACAAACCCGTTTCATTTGGTTGTGGAGAGACCCCACACAGCCCATCCTCAGATGCTCCTTTTATCATTTAACTACACGTAACTGAAATTTCGCTGAAGGACTGAGGAAGAGTCGCCCTGGGAACTGCTGCTCACAGCTCCCGGCTCGGAGCAGGAGAGCCCCTGGGAGAAACCCGCTCCCTGCAAAAGACTCTTATCGCTCCGCTAAGACCAGAGGAGCAATAACAGGAAGAAGTTGTTTTGGCAGGACTTACACCATATAAAGTAAACTCACCAGCCGCTGCTGTATAAAATCTCCCTGGGAAACACATGCGGCCATCATCCCCCATAGCTCCTGTGCATCCACCCCGGCATCTCCCACACCACGGAGCCACACATGGCATGGGGTGAAAATGCTTTGAGGCCACCACCTTGGACCCTGCTGCTTCTCATGGCTGTCCCCGTTATCTGTAAGCAGACACTCTGAGCATGATGCAGAGGGTCACCGAGGGACAGGGTGCATATTGCTCGCCTGCTGTCACTGCTCCCGGTGGCTTTTTCAGCTCCAGTCTATGGTGTGGAAATCAGGGAGCAGAGCAGAATGTGCTCTGCACCCAGGAACACTGTCGAACTCCCTACAGCAGAAGGGAGGGATGGGAAGACGGTACCAGGCTCTGGAGCTGGTGCCTTTGCTCACCGGGAAGCGCCCTTTCAGCGCAGACCCCACTCTGCACTGCTCAGAAACTCGGCTCCTCTCCTGCTCCTCCCCACCGCGCTGCCGGAGCACAGGCAGGACCCCGGTGCCACCCTCCAGGCCATCCTCTACACCAGCCAGGGTTCACCCAGCCACCCCACCCTCTACACCAGCACGGGCAGTGGAGGCCAGGCACTGCCATGGTGCTGCGGTGAAGCCCAACACCAACTGATGGCCAAAGCTGGGAGTCCAGAGGCTCCGCCACCGCACTGCTCTGGCCAGACGTGCGACTTCATACCACTTCAGCTGCACAATCCCCGCGCCGAGGGCAGACGCTCACATCAGTGGCATTGTTCTGACACACAATAGGCAGCTGTCATACCCGTGAGTGAAACGGGGCAGATTTAAACTGATTAATGCTTCTCTCTAACAAGGCTCTGAGTGTACGGGAGGCCTCTGGCAGACAAAGCCAACCCAGTTTCAGCAGGACAGCATCAGCTGGCAGCCCGGCGTGAGGGGAGCACCGAGAGCAAACGAGCGACAACCGCTCCCGGCGTGGCTTGTTCGGATGAGGGACGCAGGACTGCTGCTGCCAGGCTCCCCGTCCCACTGCCAGGCACACGCTGCACTTTGCTCCGCTCATCACCATGGGCTCAGAGAAGCCTTCTGGGTCTCTTTCTGACGCCAGCGCACAGCAGCATCGCCCACCCTCTTTCCACAAACCCAGCTGAGTCCTCAAACCGAGGTTGGTGTCTGCTGAAGTGACAACACCAGCGGTACGCTGCAGCAGCCAAAGAGCCAGCACACATCTCCTCTGCCTCAGCAGCCAGGTGACCACACTAGATCCAAGGAGTTCACCTCCTCACGCTGGAGTGTGGCTTCTGGCCCGAGACAAGCCTCCAGCAAGAAACCCCCTCTCCACACAGGCTGCTGGCAGCTCTGCGCAGCCCATGTCCGTTCGGGCTCTCCAGGGCTTTACTGGCGCAGCAAAAGCTCAGCTCTTGGGACACAGAGTTTGCAAAAGCCCTGGGAATTCCACACTTAATTCTGCCCCGGCATGCGAGCAGCAGAGCAACGTCACACATGCAGCTTCGCTCTTTACACCTGCCCCGGTTTGGTGTTTTCCCCCTTTTGGCAGCCAAAAGCGAATGAGAAACCCAGCAAGGGAGAGCCGAGAGCCTGGGCTCCTACCCCGAGGGGTGAGCAACCATCCCCGCGGCGAGGGGGAGCACGGTTCGGACAGCAGGGCTTCCAAACCCTCTCGATTCTGCCAGTGACCACAGCATCCCGCGTAGCCCTGTGTGAGAGGAGCTGTGGTTCGCACGGGTGAGGAACGGAGTTTTGCAACCTGGAGAGCACAGCCTGGGAAACACGTCTATCGCTGCCAACCATCTAAGCCACAAAGATTAGTTCAGCGGAAAAAAAACAACACAACAAAACAGTGAAAGCAAACACAGGCAGCGCAGCCTTCGCTGTGGCACTCGGATAAGAAGCTGAGGCACGGCCAGGTCACGCCACGGGACTGCGGCAGATGGAAACAGCCCGCCACGTGCTGTTCCCACCGATTTACACCTCTGCCATCCAGGGCACGCTTTTTGGCATCTCCAAGGCAGGGGTTTGGTGGGTTTCTGTATCAGCACACACTGATTTTGCATCACTCCACACAACCGCTAAGCATCAAGCGGGAGCGGGCTGGTAGCAAGAAGCTGCAAACTGGGATGTGGGACCATGCCCTGACTCCGGTTTTGCTCCAAGTTTTCCCTCAATCCTGAGGATTCCCATGAAAAACCCGAGCAGTGAGTTCGAGCCGGGATCCGGGCTACGCATGAGCTCTGCGCAAAACCAGCTTTGGGCTTCGCTGCTCCGCCAGCAGCCCTGGAATGCTCTGCAACACCCCTTTAACACAGCGAGAGCGAAGCCGGCTCTTGCCCCAGACAATAGGCTCTGCAATAATGGTGCAACCAGAATTTCCTGCACCGCGGCGCGCGCCAGCTCCCGGGAGAAAATACCATGGGAAAGCGCTGCCACGAGAAAAGCCGCTTCACAGAGCACCAGGGCAGCTCCTCAAGGCTCCCAGGACACCGTTTGTGCAGAGGACCACAACCAAGTCCAGGCCGGGAAGCAGGCAAAGCCGCGCCAGCAGCTCGAAACAGAAGCCGTCCAGCTTGGGAATGGCTGTGGATAATTAATTACCGCACCGAGCCTTTTGCAACATCTGGCCGCAGCTTTCTCTCACGGATATTTCGCTACCCTGCACAGCCCTCGTGAAAGCATCACATTGGAGCAGGGTAGGGTTTGGAAGGCTTCGATCTCAGCTTGGCTGGGTCAGCCTGAACAACATGGTCATCTCACGGGGTGGGAAGCTCAGGAGCGGAGCGAGACCAGTGCATCTCTGACAGTAAGGCAACTGGTCCACAGATGGCACCAGTCCCAGCAAGAAAAGAGCAACGTTTGGCACCACATCAGACACCGAGAGGTAGCAGTTGCATCCAAAACACTGCGGTGCTGACCTGTTGGAGGTTCTACCTAGAATGAGGGATCAAAACCGACTGCACTCCTAAACGCAAAGAAAAGCAAATTAAAAACTCCTACAGCAAAGCAGGAACTGGGCATTCCACAGCTCTGCTGGGCTCGAGGATTTGAGGAGAGATGGGGAGAATTTGGTGAAACAGGAAAGGACTAAACTAGCATGCCCAGCGCCCTGCTCCAGAGCTTTCTGCCTTTCCACCAGACAGCACAACATGAGCGCTACAAGCATGAAGCTGCAAACTCCACACCTCTGTTCTCTGCTGCCATCCCCTCCCCAGCCCAGGGACCTCCAACCCTTCTCAGCTGCATCAGATGCACTGTTGAGGATGCAGCACAGGGTGGAGGACCACCCTCCCACACTCATCATTACCACCTCTCCAGCTCTGCTGGTGACACTTGTCATCAAACATTGGTGTCATTCATTTTTCTATAACCTTCTTCCAAGGGGGGCAGAAATCATTTCTATGAGGTTTTTTGGCCCTAAAGTTACTTACCTGCCTAAAAGGATTGTATTGGGTTTGCATGGCAAGGTTTTGGTGCAGGAGTGGCTTCTGTGAGAAGCTGCTAGAAGCTTCTGCCAGGTCCAACACAGCCAGTGCCAGTCGGCTCCAAGACGGACCCACTGCTGGCCAAGGCTGAGCCAATCGGCAATGGTGGTAGCACCTCTGATAACATATTTAAGGGGAAAAAGACAACCCTGTGGGGCAACAGCAGCCAAAGAGAGGAGCGAGGAGATGCAAGAGAAACAACTCTGCAGGGGCCAGGGTCAGTGGAGAAGGAGGAAGACACAGAGACATGTGATGAACCGACCACAACCCTCATTGCCCATCCCCATGCATCCCTGGCAGGAAGGAGGTAGAGAAATCAGGAGAGAAGTTGAGCCCGAGAAGAAGGGAGGGTTGGGGGGAAGGTTTAAGATTTGGTTTTGTTTTTCATTCCCCTACTCTGATTTGATGGCAATAAATTAATTTGCCCAACCCGAGTCCATTTGCCCGTGATGGTAACTGCTGAGTGATCTCCCTGTCCATACCTCCACCCAGGAGCCTTTCGGTGCGTTTTCTCCCCTGTCGAGCTGAGGAGGGTGATGGAGCAGCTTTGGTGGGCACCCAGCATCCACCCAAGGTCAACCCACCACAAGCATCCAGAGTTAAACATGAAAAGAGAAGAAGTGTCTTCAACACCCAGCAGCACCTGCATGGCCATCCCTTCCCCCCAGCCCAGGAAGCCCCTCGCCAGGGATGGGCAGAAAGCCCAGGGCTTATTTCAAGAGGAAAAAGGTCAGAAAACAGGGGATGGCACCATTTGATGGCCAAATTCCACCCCTTACTGCTGGATTTAGCACATATCCAGCACAAATCGTTGCAAAGCTCATCTCTGTGGGCTTTAGAGACGCAGCGCTCAGGGCCTCTGCTCCAGAGGTACGCCGATACGCCACCGCGGACAGAGACAAAGGCAGCAAAGCCTTGATCCCGAGATTTAGAAGGGCCCCTGGCTTTGGGATGGGGACAGAAAGATAAGGACAGAGACACTGAGGCCAGAGAGCACATGTCAGCTAGGACCTCAAATCCACGCACCCCACACAAGAAAACCAACCCCCAGAGCCCCAGCAGAGCTCCTTGGCATTTCCACAGGGAAGAACTGGCTTTACTGGACCCCCGTGTCTGGCTTGGGCCACGGGCAGCTCAGTGACGCATCCAACCAAAGGGAGACGCAGAGCCGTGGGCTCCAGATGGGGCGATGCCCTCTTCCCAGAGAGGAAGAGCAGAGAAACCACATCCAAGGACATCAGAGCGGTGTCGAGCTCTCAGCCCTCCGCACGCAGCACCACAAAGTTCACCATTTGTCCACAATAACTTTGCGACACCATTTAAGCATCGAGGAGCTCTTCCCCAAGAGGCTGCGGCTTCCAGAGGCGCATCGCTGCCTGCTGAAGAACCCAGCCAGCTCACCCTGCCCATCTCCCGCGCTACCGAAATCCTTTACCACGTCCGCAAAATGCCCCCTTCTGGCAAATTCTAACTCAGGTTTTCGGGTTGTATTGTGTGGATGAAGAAAGCTCCAACAAATCTGTCATTTAACGGAAAATTAACGCTGCGTCCCGACGTCAGCACCGAACACAGAAATAACCTCTTCCCCGCAGACAGCTATTGCTATTCACCTCTTTTTTTACCCATTTTATTTCTGGGAGGCTTTTTTTGAAGAGAGGCAGAGTGATTTTATTAACTCGGCTAATCTTATTGCAAAAATTGGGTAAGTCTTTGGGATCACAAGGCACAAACAAACCACCAGGTAAGCTCAGGCAGAAATAACTGCTCCAAGCGTAGCCGGGTTGCAGTAATTAGCTGGGTGGTTTTCAGCTCCCAGCCTCAGGTCCTCGGGATTCCCAAGACTACTTCTGAGAGGTCTCAGCAAAGGTAAGTCCAAACGCAAACCCCTAGAAGTTTCGTGGGAGCCTGCGAGCTGAAAACGATAAAAAACCACCGAACAGGATGGTTGAGAGCAATTAGTGCTCAGGAAAACGAGTGGTAATGGCAGCGGCAGAGGGCAGGAGACGCCGGTGCTCAGGGGACCACGATGGAGAGAAATAACGTTTGCAACAGGAAGGGGATGAACCAAAGCTGGAGAAAAGGGCCAGAAAATCAACCTATCGCACCCATGAGTTTTGGTACCCAGGATCAGTAGTTTCCAGACCCATCCCCACGCTCAGGAGGCTCCCCGAAAGGGGAGGATGCGCTTTCCCTTCCCTCACGCACATACGTGCAACACACCTGCTCCTCCCTCCTCTCACAAGCAGCTTCTCCCCTCAGACCATCTCGTCCCACTCGCGCAAGCAACAGCCACCACCCAGAGCTCCGGTTTGAGCCCCAGCAGCAGCCAGCCAAGCTCCCGGGCTCTGGGATGGCTCTTCTTTTGCAGGAGGAGAGCGTGGCAGTGAGCTCGCTGCAGCCCCTCTGCACAGCAGAGCCCCTCCTGAGGCCACGCACCCACCCGTCCCCACCACAGCAGACCCCTGGGCCACTGGTGACGCAGGAGGACACAAGGTTCTGCTCGTCGCAAAACCTCCCTGGGTAACACGGGCACCGGGCAGCACAGCGTCCCCCTCTGCCGCCTCGATCACCCGGTTGGTTCTCCTGTCTGCAAGGGTGGAACAGCATGCACACCACAGCGGGGAAACGAGAGGGCACAGCAGGCGTTCAGCACTCCCAGTCCCTGCCTGGTCACTTGGTCAGCCAGGGACCAAACGCCCCTCGCGTGAGCCACCCTGCCAGCACCCGGCACACGAGCAGGGCAGCCCCAACACTGCTGGGCAGCGTCTCAAGCATCCCAAAGCATCCACCTGGGCTGGGACAAGTTAGCTCCAACAGACATAAATTTGGCACTTCTCTTTCCCCCAAAGCCAACCGGTGAAGATATGGAGGGAGTGAGCAGCATTCCATAAATACTTGATTTAAACAGTTTCAGAACATTTCGATCCAGCTCGCTGCATCACAGTGCGAGGTTTTGATAACCCATAGCCCAAAGCCCCAGGGCCAGAGGACTTCTGCTCCACCAGAGCTGGCGCTGGCTTTGCCATGGGCTGGTGCCACTTGCCGTGCCTCTCTGGTCATAAAACACGAGGGAGGAGCAGGGAGGTGCCACCAGCTCCCTTTGGAAATATCTCGTCGGATAAACGTGAAGGTGTAAAACAAAGCCACGGAGGTGGGGACGTGAACCCTCCAGCCAGGCTCTGCAAACACATGACTAAGACTTTCTCACCGCGGTTGCCCCATCAGCTTCCCCGGGACTACTAATACCGGCAAGGACTGAACCCTCTCCAACCAAAGAATGTTCTCTCCAGCCAGCCGACAGACTGCTGGACCGCAGCCTGCTCGGAACCAGCCTGGGTGAGCGCTGCCCCAGCTCTCGGGGGGAAAGCCGGCAAAACCTCCCGAAATCGGGCACGTACAGCGGAAAACAAGAGCGGGCTGCGATCGGAATCGGGCCCGCAGCAACAACAGCTCCGCTGCGCGTTGGCACTTCCTCAGCAGCTCAACCACCACACAAATCCACCGCGAGAAAGAGTTTCCATTTCTCGTTACATCGAGAGGGCTTTTTTTTTAAAAAACTCTGAACTTCGTGCTCGTGCTGGGGTGGGGGGTCTGTCCTGCAGGTACCTGCGCAGGGGGGGTCACAGGACAAAGAACACTGACGGGACCCCCCTCCCCGAGGGTCCCGGCTCCCAGGGTGCCGCCGCCCCGGCCCCTGCCCCGGGACCGCCCGCAGCGGCGCCGCAGCCACCGCGGTGCCAGCGCCGCTCCCTGCCCCGGTGCCGCTCTTACCTCACCGCGTGGCCCCGGCGCCGCTCGCTAACACGGTCCCGGGGAAAAAAAAACAAAAAAAACCCGCAACTCTCCGCTGGCGTCGTGAAGTTGAAATAGTAAAAAAAAGATTAAAAAATAAAAATTTAAAAAAGCGACTAATGGTGCGAGCTCCTCCGAGAAAAAGAAAATAAAACAAAAGACAAGCTGGAAAAGGGGGTGCCCGTGCCATGCAGGGCCCCGTCCGCCGGGCCGGGCCGCCCCCGGGACCTGCCTCCCGCCGCCGTCCCGGCTCTGCCGGGGGAGCGCTCCCCGCCGGCCCGGGACCCCCCGCTCCCGGCCCCGGCCCGGCGGAGCGCTCAGAGAGCGGCGGCGAGGGCCGGCCCGGGCCGGGCCCCGGGGGCCGGCGGCCGCCCGCGGGCAGCGGGGCGCGGGGGGCGCCCGCCGAGGCCCGGCGCGGGCCGCGCTGCTGCTGCTGCTCCGCCGCCGCGCATCCCCCGCCGCCCCGTCCCGTCGGGGCCCGCCCGGCGCCGGCCGCTGCCCGCCGCACCCGGGCGCTGCCCGAAAATAACAATAATTAACAAGGAAAAACTAAAAAAGTTAAAAAACTAATTTTGGTTGGGCTTTTTCAGAAGGTTCCGGGCTGGATGCGAGCGGGAGCCCAGAGGGAAACTCTCTGCAGCCGGTGCGGCGAGGAGCCGGCCGTCCCCGCCGTGCCCCCACTCCGCCCCGCCGGCAGCCTGCGCGGCACCGCCCGCCCCGCGCTCCGCGGGCGCGGGGGAAGCGCGGGGGCGGCTCCGCGCCCGCCGGGGTGAGGGGGGCTGCGTCCGGGCGGCGATGCCCGGAGAGGAGGTTTAGGAGGGGAAAGTGCCTTTTTTTTTTTTTGGAGAGATGCCGACCCGGTTCCCCGCAGCCCACGGGGGAGGGTTCTCCCTCCTCTCCAGTATTAGAACAATCGGAGGAAGCGCGGCCACGTCTGCGGCCGCCACCAGCGCGGGGAGCACCGGGGTTATAGCCCCAACCCATCCCACCCCACCCCGCAGCAGCCCCCAGCCCCTGTGCTTGGGGAAACTGAGGCACGGGAGCCTGGCGTGGAGGCCCGGGCACAAGCCCGGCCAAGGCAAAGCCCCACCAAAGGTGTCCGGCCACCTCCGGGGGGCTCGAGGGCCCCCAGCCCCGCACGGGCCAACAACCCAACCGTGCAGGTGCCAGCAGCAGACAGGCGCTTCACCTCGGGCACGGGCCAGGGCACCAAATGCCAGGCTTTCCCCAGCTTCCCCACCGCTCCTGAACAGCTTCTGTGGCGAGATGATAAAACCCACCTCAGTTTTAGCCAGGCTCCTCATTCCTGAACGTAGTTGCCATCAGGGGCTGGGCTCGCTGTTGAACTTCTTCCCTCTCCAGGACGGAGACCGCTTCTGTCTTCCCTCAGCCCCCCTGGGCAATCCCAATTAATTGGGCTTTGTCCAGGTGCTTCAAATTACTCGTCTGAGAACCCAGAGACACCTGCTGAGACAAAACTGCTGGTGCCCATTCCCCAACCCCAACAGGGCACAAGTAGAAGCTCAGCTTCGTTTTTGCACCCCTGGAGCCAATTAACTCCTGAGCAGCACTGCCCAAAAGCTGCCAAGGATGCGGTGCGGTGGAGCTCTCCTGCTCCAGCCGTGTGTCCTCTGCAGACCCCACCCTGCTTCCCCTCAGCGTCCCAGCTCAGAGGTGTTCCTGCACGGATCGAGATGGGATCGGGCAAATAAAATAATTGCTTTTACAAAACAGCCTTTATAACGTTCCTAATATTGGAGGGAAGTTAATTCCTTATGGACACAAGGCTTAGGGGGATTTAACTGCTGCTTTTCCACTGCCTGTAATTGGGGGGTTTTAAGCTATATTAGCAGTGACTCCCGTGGAGAGGCAGGGGCGTGCTACAGCAAGAGGGTGCTTTTAATAGGACAAACACAATTAAACGTGAGTGGGATCAACATATCAATCACTCCACGAAGCAGCACAAGCTCAGAGTTTTCCACCTGGTTTTCCAATTGTTTCAGGACGTGGCAAATTGCAAATGCTTTCTTCGGCTTTGGGCACAGGCAGCAAAAACCCCCCTGCATGTTTCACACCCTCCACACAGCCATCTCAGCATCTCCCCACCTTGCCTGGGGGTGAGGAGGCCAAGCCACACATCACCCCAGCCCGAGGACCATCACCCCAGCAGCTCTAGGCTCCAAAATCCCTCTTACCCAGCACAGAAGTGCCACCTCTGCTCATCCCCAGTCAGAGGCACCATCCTCACCTCCCTCACTAATGCCCCTTCTCCTCACGGGGCACCGGAGCAGCCCAGCAGCAATCGCTTCCAGCTTGGGTGCAGGAGGAGACCTTTCTGCAGCCGCTGAGCTCGGGGCAGCCCTTGGCCACGCTGGCTCCTGCTCCTGGGCTCTGCTCAGCAGCAGAAGGAGCTGAACCATACCTGGGTTCATTTGAGTAGAAGCCTAAAACCTGCAGAAAACATTGGGGATACTAAAATCAGCAGAAAGACCTTCAATCCTGCTTACACCAGGGAAATCCCCGGGTATGTACCTCCAGTGCTCTGCAGAGAGTGGAACGACTTGGATTGCAGGCGGGCTCCCTTGTCTCCAATAGGAGGTGATGGAGCCCAGGCAAGAAATGCATGCCAGGAGTGAACGGACTTTCCTTTGAATGCTGCCTTAGGCCCATCAATGGATTATCAAACCTAGGGGCCACAAGCACCCACGAAGGTGAGCCCAGAAAATGCTGAGCTGCCTTATTGATTTATTTTCCCAGGTCTAGCAAAAACTGGCAGCTTAAGGCGGCTGAGGTGGGGCCACAGGAGATGCGGTGGCCTCCCCAGTCGCTGTCCCTTCCCTCCCTCCCTCCTCATCTCTCCCCCAGCACACGCCTCGCTTCAAATACCATCAAGGACATAACTGCCCGTAACTCCTTCACTATCCCTGAAGGGAGAAAAAAACAAAACAAAAGCGATAAGGAATGAACAGCTTCTTGGAAACCCAAACAAAGACTCGGTAGCCAACCCGCTCTCAGCCTCATCCCGCTCCATAGGTGATGTGTGCACTGAAGTCAAGGAAAACACGAGACCATTGAATCGTAGAGCCTCCTTTTGTAATTCAGGCTCCTTCACCGGGTATCACAGGCTCCGTCTCCCCTCCCAGAAGGGGTAAGTGCTTCCATACACCTCATGGATTCCTCATCGTTTATCTCTGTAAAGTCCCAGCAGCAGCAGCTGGTGCGTCGTCTCCTTGCATTTTCTATTCCATGTAGTCCAGCTGAGGCAGGACCCCCGGTCCCATCACCCTTCCACCAATGCTGGGCCTCCTAAAATCGGGCAATTTCCCCACCTTGGCAATTTTTTGGTGTTCCCTCCAAATTCCAGGTTAGACTGGGCATGGGGTCGGGCAACGCCCCCTACAAGGCAGGGGGAGGGTTAAACCCCCATGCTCTTGGTTTGGGCTCTCCTAGGAGACAGGCAGTGGGTGGCGTAGTCCAACACCCCATTTTACAGCCTGTAATTAATTCATTTAAATGACCCCTGGGCCAGGCGAGACGCCCCGATGAGCTCTTGGGGGCATGGGTGGAACAGCATCCGCCGAGCCACAACCAGCGTGACGCTGAGTTAAGGACTGTGGGCTGGAGGATCGGTGCCCAGCAGCAGCATTTATCTATCCTGCCTTTTACATAGAGCCCAGCCCTGCGGCTTTGGCCGCCCCAGAGCGTGGTGCCACAGCAGGAGGTGAGCCCTGTGCCCCAGAGCAGGGGCATGAGGCCCTGGCCCTGGAGTTAACAGCCCATGGCTGGAGGGTTGGGGTTTCTTTCAGCTTCCAGCTGCACATCCAAGACAAGGCAGCCCACCTACAGCAGGAGAGCAGCGGCTTTTCATTTTCACCATTTAAAGTTGTAGTGGCTGGAGGATGGGGCAGAGGAACCTCTGCTCTGGAGCACCAAACCACACTCATTAACTCCTGATTCACGCTATCATGAGGGTTCCTTTGTGCTCCGTGTCCCCTTTTCACCAATCCTGCTGGGTTTAGTCACCGGTGACTCCCGTTCTTGCCCCGCGCCTTGCTTATCCCTCCTCTGCAAGAGGAGTTTTGTAGGGAGGTGAAAGGGAGCCGAGGAGTTTGTTCCTGGACCAGCAGAGGAGCCCTCACAGCATCACCCGCACCCCAGGGCCCCCGGGGTGGTGAAGCGCAGCAGGAAACAACTGAAGGATGGGAAACCTGGAGGAAAGGATGAAATCCCCACGGCGAGAGCGGGGCACGTCACCGGGGTGGCTCCACTCTGCGGGAGTTCAGGTGATGTTCACGAAGTCCTCCCCGCTGTGATGCCCAGCTGGTTCTCTGAGACTCAGCAGAAAGTTTGCATTCCTCGCCGTCTCCGCTCCGCTGGCCGGTGCTTGGCGGGGAAGGTCTCGCTGTCTGCAGAGGTTTCTATGTACGGCGCTTGCTCAAGCTCTGCCGTACAGGTCTCCTCGTACCCCCACTTCTGCCCTCGCAGAGCGCAGTGTTGACTTCGGCTCCGTACCCGATGGCTCTGCCCTGCAGCAGGCTCGGCTCCATCAGCGTCGCCTTAAGGAGGATCCTGTCTTAACAAGAAACCAGCTGGCAGAGGAGCAAACAACAAACAGGAGTTAGCACCTACCTCAGCCCAAAGCCACCCCATGGAGCGGTGACATTTCTCACAGAGGCAGAGGGGCACTTGTGACCGCAGCCCGCGACGTCCACCTCGGCAGCGTCTGGGGTCTGCAGGAGAATCGGCGCTTCGTTGAGCTCAAGCCTGGCACCGGGGGTCAGAGCCAAAGCTCCCGCCCCGAGCCCCCTGGAAAGTCCCCTCTGCGGCCAGCAGTGGCCACGGGGCCACCTGGGGAACGGCAGGATCGCTCAGCAATAGCACAGATGAGGCGGCAGAGGGAGGCTGGGAGGTTTTCGCAGTTCCACCCGAGGCCAACGCGTGCCCGAAGCGGGCAGAGCAGGCATGCTGCCTGTCCTTGGCGGCTGCAGGAAGGGACTGGCTGGCAGAGCCGTGGCACGGGACACACAGCCAGGCTGAGTCACGCCGTGCCACCCCGGTCCCACAGAGCCCTTCTCCTCTGTGCACAAGCTGGTTCTCCAGTTTCCAGCTCCCGCAGAGCATTGGCAAGGAACAACGGTACCCCGAACCCACAGGTAAAGGTGCCCTTGCTCCCCTTCACCCCCAAGGAACAGCCCCCTAAAGCCCTCTCCCTCTTTCGAAGCAGCTCAGACGTGCCTCCACAGTCCTTTGCTCTCCTGCCATCCCCACAATTCCCGTTCTTCAACACTTTTCCCAAACCGGGCTCTCCCAGCGCTCCCCTCCAGCCCTTGTGCCCAGCCACAGATTGGGCTGGGTGAGAAGGGCAGGGAGCACCGGGCAGGTCCCCGAGCAGCGAGCGGGAAAACAAGGAGACATTTCCATGTATTAACTTCATTTCCTTCACTTCCTCCAGCCCAGCAGCCTCGCTGGTGGGTTATTAATAGCACGCTGCGGACGAGCACCGGGGCTGGGGCTGGCCTGTGGCCACCGCCCCCAGCACCCCTCGGTGCCTGGGAAGGGGTGATGCCATGGGATCCCCTCGCTCAACACGCAGACAAACCACGTCCCTTGTAACTGCGCCGCAAACACCTCATGGGCAAACGTCACAGAGGAAAGCTCTGGGAAACACCCAAGTGTTTGCTGCTTCCCCAGCTTGGGATGCTGGAAACGCCGTTTCTAACCTCAAACCTCCTGCATTTTTATTATTTGCTATTTGTGGAGGAGGAAACTGTGGTCTCAAAGCAAAAGCCGCTGGGATCCAGCAGCAGAAGGAGCAGAGGGGAGGCAGCCAAAGGCAAATCTGCTGCCCAGGCCAGGAGCGTGGCCCAGAATACCCACAAAAGCAACTAGCTCCATCGCTCGCAGCACCGGCACGGGCATTTGCAGGTGTCTTAAAGTTCTTTTAACTCAAGAGTGGTCTTTCGAGCAAGCAGCGGACGAGGAGGAACGAAGCTGGATGCTTGCAAGGCAGGCAGGGAGGTTTTGAGTCCTGTCTGATGGCTGCTCTGCCCCCGCAGCACCTTTGGGATCAATCCGCTTTGATGAGCTGGCAAGAGGAGGGGGCACCCCGGGACCCCTCAGTGACGTGGCTGGGACCAAAAGCCCCGTTTCCCCACCAGCTCCTGGCTAAACCGCCTCGTTGTCTGTCCAGCACTGACTTCATGGTTGGACTTGATGATCTTAAAGGTCTCTTCTGACCAAACCGATCCTGCGACTCTGTCCTTTGCTGATGGCCTGCGAGGAGACAGTTCTTCAGCAACATCCTGCCCCCGCTCAGCCCTGGCAAGGGGGGAGGCATTTGTGAGACCACCACCCTCACCCATACTGGGGCTTAGAGCCGAAACCAGGAGGAAGAGCCTGAGCGGGCAGGGGGGAGGCAGGCAGGAGCCTCCACGTCTCTCCCCGGGGTGAGGAGCGATGCTCTCACCCCAGCCCAGCTCCCCCCATCATAGGGGTGCCAACCCAGTTCAGCAGCTCTGCTTGAACCAGTCCAAACGTGCACGCTGGAGATGGGCACGATCTCCACGCGCAGAAGCCAGGAGCAGCCGCGGGGAGATTGCTGCAGCGTGACTCACTCTCGCCCGGTCCCGGAGCAGCTCGGGGACCCGGGCAAAGCCACCTGCAGCCCGGAGGGGCTGGAGCCCAGCAGAGCTGCCAGCCAGCCCTCACCCCTGAGATGGCTCCTGGTCGGCAGCGCACACCAGTGGGCTCGGGACAAAGGCACAGCCACACTTCAGCGAAGCTGCAGAAGAGGTGGAAAGCAGAGGAGTGCTGGCAGAGATTCTTTATCTCCGGATCCTCCAGGAATAGCCCACAAGAACCCATCTCCTTGGTAAGCTCTGCGGGGAAAAGTGAACACGCACGAGTGGAGGAACTGGGAGGATCCTAAACCCAACCGTTCTGACCCCAGCACCGACTCCACCACCCCATCTACATCATACGTGGTGCAGTCCCCCTCCTTGACACTGTGTCCCCACTTGTTTCTACAACCTGGCAGCGTGACAGACAGACCTTGGAAGGGTTTTCTGGAGACCTGCCAGCTCCTCCTGGGATGTAAAGATGGAGCTGGTGAACTGCCGTGCTGCCGCCTGGGACCATCCGGGAATAGAGGGACAGCAGCAGCTTCACTCAGCTCCACCATCCAAATGCTGACGCAGCATCACGGCGCCGTGGTTTCTGCCATCCCATCCCTCCAGCTCCTCTCGAACCCCAGGCAGAGAGGACATCCCAGCACCTCCAGTGCAGAGCTCCGGTAACTCACGTGCTCCGGCTGCTGCAGCTCAAATAACACCCTCTTCGTGATACACCATTTTGGTGCCCAAGCGCATTTTGCACCAGCAGAAGGCAATCAAAGTGGTTTTCTACCCTTGGCACAGGAGGTACACGCAGCGCTGATCCCAGCGGGCTGTTTGCAGCCCTTGCAAGCAGAGCCCACAGGTGCTGTGCTCCTGGCTGGGATGGCATCATCGGTGGCACCGCTGCCCTCTCAGTCACCCATCAGGAAGAGATTTGAGAAGAGAGGGGCTGGAGGAGGTCAAGGCGTGGAGAGCCAGCCTTGCAACGCAAGGAAGACGTGCAGAGCTGCGCAGTCGTCCCGGCAAAGGCTCAGGCGTACCTTGGTTACAGGCAAGTGCTGACACAGGGAGAGCAGCCAGCGGAGGGTCCTGCAGGAAAAGTGCTCCAGAGCTGCTAGTCCTTGACCTGGAAAACCAGGACTTCAATCCTGGGTCGCAGGAAGGTCAGCGAAGTGGTGTTACGGCTCCTGGGGCTGCCTCGGGGCGAGTGCTCTGCCCTCCTCAGCTGGAGACACTCGAGCCCAAAACCAGCCGCCTGTAAGCGCTGAGAAGCTGCATCCATAACCAGGCAAGTCATCCACAACGGTATCGGTCTCGCTTCAAACGAGCATTAATTCCGGGGCCAAAAGCGGGTGATTTCTTTGTCAGGCTGTTAATTAACGTGTCTCACCGCAGAAGCCCTCAGCCAGCTCCCTTTCTTACAGGCTCCTGCTCAGCTGCCAAACTCGTTGCCTCTGATAAAATCGCTATTATTGGCTTTTTAAAAAAATTTAAACAATCCTTCCATGCACGTGGTGGCACCAGCAATCAGGCCGCACTCCTTTCTGGGGGAGACCGGGTGATACCCGGAGTGGCTGCCGCCGAGCAGTATCCCTGCGCATCCCGACAAAGCCGGCTCAGCCCTGCCTGAGAAACAGCTCCAGCAAAACCAGAAACAGCTCCAGTGGTTTCAGCTGGAAAAAAATGCCCTGCCTCTTCCTCGGTGGGGATAAAGCCACAGCTCTGCACAATCCCCCTGGGCCGGGCTGCCAAACGTGCGGTGCTGTGGCCGTGGGGCAGATGCCGAGGTCACTCTATCCCAGGTTTAAAGCCAGTCCTCAAAACTGCCTGTTCACGGGCGGCTTTGCCTCTGGTGCACGATCACTGCAGCTCTCACAGAGCTAAGCATCCCTCCTAGATCCAGATGCCAGCGTGTCTCCTAGATGCGAGAATATTGTAGGCTGGTTGTGTTCTGTTTAACGGAAAAACAGTGGCGAACCTTCCTCCTAACAGATCTACCGGATCTTCTCCTTCGGGGGGTCTCACTGCTTCCCCCTTTCTTCCTTGGCACCCGTCTCTCAATAGCCTCAAAATCTCCAAAACAAGGAGCTGAGGGTGCTGTGCGGCAACCGAAAACATTCCTGGGGGGTGTTGACATTGTAGGAGGATTCAGGAAGAGGAAAAAAGGCTCTAAATAAGGGCTGGCAGTTGACACGTTGCAATAAGACATCAAGTGCCTGAACCCAACCGCCACCAAAAGGACATCGCCGGCAGCCCAGCACCTTGCTCCAGCGTCAGGAAGCACTTGAGCTCACGCGGCTTTGGGTCAATGTTGGAGGATCTTCTAAACCGGAGCACAGCGAAACGAAACAAGCACATCCCGAGCTGCGCCGGGTGGGAGCCCGGGGAAGTTGTGCTGCACCACCCTCCCCAGGCAGCCAGCGGGCAAAAAGAACATGCCATGAGGCCAGGAGAGACATTCTGGGTGTAGATCAGGAGCAGCAAGACCCAGCTTTGCTCCTCAGTGCTTCTCGGCAGCCAGTCTGTCGTGTACGGAACAGTCTACAGGGACTCGCCGCGGAGTTTTCTTTTTTAGGCTGGTTCGTGGGTCTTTTTGGAGGAAACAATAGCAGAACACAGCACTCCTCCCTCCCTGGGTCTGGCTCAGTTCCACATTCCACTTTTTTTTTCCCCTGGTTTCACACCAAGAAGCACTTTATTGTTGCAAACAAAGGATTTATCCCCAAAAGAGCAGGAGCCGGTAGAAGGTAACAGCACATCCTGGGCACCACATGAACGTGCACATGGAATTTATCTTCCCCACGCTGCAAAAAAGCGCGGGGAAAAACGTGGCGGAGCACGGCGGGGAGGCGGGCGATCAGATCAAACAGATCAGATCAAACACAACAAACCTCCCGATCAAAGCCAACGCGACTTCGCGTGTCGCCGTTCAACGGCAGCGGCCCGGGGTGGAGGAGGAAGGTCCTCAGACATGCTGGAAACGCACGCGGGCACCGACGTGTGAGTTCCTGCCTTCTCTTGCCAGGCCTCGCAGGAGAAAGCACCATTTCTCCCCACCACGGAGCCCTATGCGCCCACACGCAGGCAGGATTCGCCCCGGGAGGAAGGCAGGGCGCAGCGCCCGGGGGGCAGCAAGGCATCGACCAAGGCTTGCAGGAGGACCTGCTGGTACAAAGCCCCTCGTGCTGGGTGGGGTATTCCCCAGAGAAAAAAAAAAAATCAGGGTGGAGCCACGCACATGAATATTGAATGAAGGAGAAATCACCCAGGGGAGGGAGGTGAGAAGACACAGGCAAGCAGCAAATCCCCATGTCTTGCCTCACTGGAAGGGGATTAAGCAAGGCACAAGCAGAAGGTAGAGCACCAACTGCGGCACCCCGGCTGGAGCCTGTCCCGGCTGCGTTAGGCGGTGGGCAGCACGCATCCCCCATGGTCAAGGCGAAGCCGAGCTCACCACCCCAGCAGCAGGAGAAACCTTCTCGGCAGGGTTGAAGCAGCAGAGCCTCGCTCCCCCATCTGCGCCCACCCCCTGGAGATGCTAAGTAATGCCCTGGAAACCTTCCCGTGCATTTCCGAAGCGTGGGGAAGAGCGGGGAGTCTTCTTCAGCCAGCTCTTGGCGCGAGAACAAACGTAGCCAGCCTCGTGTGGCTTTATAAAGGATTGGTTTATTTATATGTTGGCGGGTCTTTGGCATCCTGCCCTTCTGACATCCCTTCTCCAAACATGTCTGCTCTTGCCTGGCCCCAGAGCACCCTTTAGGGACTTTTGAGGTCAGCAGTGATGACACCAACTGCACTGGCCAAGAGCCAGGAGCAATAACCCCACTGACAGGACAGGGCTGGCCCCATAGTACCTGAGCAAGGTGAGCAGGATGAGGATGGCGGCCAAAGATGGTTCATGGTGATAAGGCAGTTCCATGGTCAGACGGGGAAGTCAATCCATGTGTCAGGGTCTGGATCAATGGGGTCCATGGCCAGGGGTGGGACCAAGCTGGAGCCCTGCACCCCTGCAAGACAGCCCAGGGAAGGCTGGGCAGCCAGGGCTGAGCTTAAATGGGCTCCTGAGCCCATAGGTGTGGGTGTGAGTCCCAGGTGAGGCTGCTCAGGACCATTATGGTCCATTAGTGCCCCCAGGGTGCTGGCAGCCTGGCTCCAACTCTGTCCTGCGGGAAAGCAGGGAGAGATGCCCCCGCCATAAGGATGCGTTGATGCAACGGGAATTGGGGCTCAGGGATGGCCCAGCCGTCGCTGGGGCCCTCAAGGCTCTCAGCGGCACCCATGGGGACGATACAAGGGGAGCACAAGCCATCATCACCTTTGCTTTGCCCTGTTGGGCTGAATCTGTGCGCAGCATCCATGGAGCAGCAAGCAGAGCCCAAGCACAGCGAGAAACAAAAGATCTGACCAAAAAGGTCCCAACGTGTCCCATCTGCAAATCACGGAGAAATCCGTCTCACTGATCCCTGGGCTGAGCTGCTGGGACCAGAGTGTCTCCGTCCCCAGCTACGCAGTGTTCAGTACTGCAACAAGTATTAAAACCACACACTACAAGCACATGCAACCTCCCGCCCCCAAATTCATAAGCACCATCTGTGAGGTCTGGGCTGTGTCAGACAGACTGGGGGGCAGTGGCTTTCCTTTAGCTCAAGCCGTGTCACCACGCTGAGCGTGCAGTGGAGTCCTTCTCTTCACCTCGTAGGATTTCTTTCCTCAAGTCCTGTTTTTCAGAGTCAGCCTTAATCACTTTTTAATCATATTTGAGTCTTCTCTGCCCTCGGCATTCCTTAATCTTGGAGATGCTTCCCATGAAACAGTGGTGCCTGTCATCCACCCCGGGGCTCCCACACGGAGGCCGTGGGTCTTATTCAAATGAACAAGTCCTTCACGTGAGCGGCTTCTCCAGCCCTGAAAAACAGGGGGAGAAGTTCATCGCTGCCTCCAGCTCTGGTACCAGTACTCAAGAGCCGGCTGAGGAATCTCAGCTGTCAGAAAACGCAGCTTGGCTCCTCTTGCCCCAGTGACTTCTCTCCCACGGTTGGTTGTAGATGATGCAGTTCATCTCAGACCCACGTTTACTGAGGTGGGTGTTTTTGGCAAACATCTGCTTTAAAAGGCGGAGTGAGGCTGGGTAAGGGGAGCAAGGCAGGGAGGTGTCCCCCCAGGAGGTATGTGCCTTGTCTAAACTGACCCCCAAAACCCACTGGGGAGAAGCTCTGCTGCCCTCAGCGAAGGCTTTCCTGCCCATGACCGGCAGTTTCCACCACAGTTTTGATGCTAGCGATGGGCAGATCCATGGCTTCCCAACCACAACTCCACTTCCCAGCCAGACCCGGGTCAAACCGCGCTGCCTTGGGTGCATCGGCGCCTTCATGGTGGCTTCTTCTGGCTCATGCTCCTTTGAGCTCCTCTGGAGAGCAGAGCCACGCTTGGGGCTTCTCTCCCCAAAGGGACAGTTTGGTCCCTGCCTCCCTGAGATCCCACCCAGGAGGGGACAGGGTACATCACGGATGATGGAGACACCGCTGCTCCCAACTGCTCCCCCCATACCCTGGATCCAGGCTGAGCCCATCCCGCTGCAGCCGCTCTGCGTCCCAGCCCTCCCTGTTCCAGAAAACAGACTGGGGGGGTTTTTTTTGGCAACACGGAAACAGGAGGAAATACATGAAAAGCTGGTGCCTGGGAGGCAGCAACCTCTGTCCTCCTTCCGCTCCTTCCCGAAGGCGTCCCAGCAGCCAGGCGCGCGGCATCTCCTGCTCCCTGGGCACAGCCGGGGAAACCAAATGCTCCCGGGTGAAAGTTGAGTTATTTCCCCCCCCAGTTATGAGGTGGTGGGACTGGCAGGAGGGAAGTGGGGTCCAAGGCTGGTCCCCCAGGGCTGTGGCAGGGCTTGGGCTTGTCGGTCCCTCTGCCAAAAACACCTCCTAGGAAGGAGAAAGGACACGGGGAGGGAGGAAATCAGGCTGCTTGGCACTGGTGAGCGAAATGAAGCGATACTTGGGTTTGTAATACAACACCATCATTCGGGCTTCACCTCACGGTCTCCAGGAAGCCCTTATTAATACCCACCCTCTGAAAGCATGTCCTTGGACCCCACGCTTGCCAGCGGGCGACGTGACCACCTCTGCTGAATGCAGCTCGTGGGAGGTTCCTCTTCTTCCAACCTTTGCAAAACTGAAAAAAAAAAGGGAAAAAAAGTAAATAAACAACTCCTATACTTTTTTTAGATAGCAAAAATAAGATAGTGTGTACATCTTGCAGACATGAAGCTGCCTTTTAAAAGTAGGACAAGTTTTCAGGCTCTCCGGCCAAAGGGGATGACCGAAAGCCGCCACCTGCCCAGGCCCTGGGGCAGAGCCCACTGGTCCCACTGGTGGCACTGGGCTGAGCGGGTCCCTGATGCCCGCTGGTGCTCAAGCAGGCTGCAGCGGTGGCTCTGCCCACCTGGGACCTGCCGGTGGCATGACCATGCCAACCCTCTGCCGCTCCCGGCTCCTGGCACACAGACATGCTGCCAATGGGGGTGGCACTGCAGGCACCAGAGCCCTCTGCGGTCCCCGGTCCCCTCCCCGGCCCCCCTTTAAAGTACGGCAGAAACAGCCAAGAAGCTCCAGGGCTCTTGGGGGGCGTTTCTCCTCTTTTTTTGATGGCTTTGCTGAGGGACAGTGAAAACGCCGACGTTGTGGCTTTGGGATGACAGCAGCTTTTCATCGCCACTGTCGCGTTCATCCCACGAGTGCGGCACACGGCCACCACCGTGTCCCCTGGAGGGCAGCGCTCATGACCTCAACCAGCCACCCCAGCGCCCCAAATCCCCCTGCGCCCTTGTCTGCCCGCTCCTCGGAAAAACAGAGGGCAAAAAATAGGGAAAAAGGGAGAAACCCGTAAGCAAGCCCCGACGTGGCGGAGCCGCCCCGCGCAGCGGTGGGCGTCCAGGCGGCAGAGCCGGCAGGGTTGTGTCCCTCCACCGCGGTGGAGCCTGGCTGGGGGATTCGGGGGCACCCACCGCCGCGGGGTCACCGCTCGGAGCTGCCGATGCAGAAGGCTCGGGGGACCGAGCCTGGCCAGACCCTCAGGAGCGTGAAGCCCCGGCTCGTCTCCGCGTCTCCCCGCGCTGCGTCCCCGCACAGCCCCCGCGCTGCCTGGGCGGCTTTGGCGGGGTTTGGGGGAGCCCCAGCTCAGCATGGCTCCCGGGAGCTGCAGTAACGGAGCTCTCCCTTAGAGGTCAGCCCA
The DNA here is from genome assembly GCA_009769605.1 of Bucorvus abyssinicus. Lineage (NCBI taxonomy): Eukaryota > Metazoa > Chordata > Aves > Bucerotiformes > Bucorvidae > Bucorvus > Bucorvus abyssinicus. The sequence goes on along the minus strand of CM020039.1, from coordinate 1,340,322 downwards.
GCATCAGCAAGGGCCGGCAGTCCCCGCAGGCGGCTGCGAGTCCCGCAGGCAGCGCGGAGCTGGTGCAGGAGGCGCTCGGGGGGTGGCCCCCGGCCCCCGCAGCCCCTCGCCCCGCTGGTGCCGAGGAGCGCTCCCAAAAGCTGAGCTCTGCCGCCTGCTCCCCGGCTCCTGCTGCCCCGACCCCCGTGTCCGCCCCCGGTACCTCACTGCGGGACAGCCCGGCTGGCTCCAGCCCGTGGTTTGGGGGGGCTGGGGTGGTGTTTGGGGAGCAGGAGGACCAGAGGCTGGTCTTGCTGCTGCTGCGATACTTTCCACGCCCGAAGCATCCGGGACGTCATCTCAGCAGCCTTTCCTTTCCGCCGAATTCCCCCTTCCCTTCTTCCCCTTTCTAACAGACAAATACAGCTGAACTAAAATACCACCCCCCGAAAAAAGCCTGCACTGACAGCTCGTGTCAGCAAGAAGATAGCGCTTTTTCTTCCTTTCTCCCCCCCCCCCCCCCCAAAAATCCTCCAGCATAAATCAGATTTCAGCATCATACCAAAAATAGAGAGAGGAGAAATAAGCCTGTGGCTAGTGAGCAGCACCTGGGGCCACTGGCCATCCTGGAGATGGCCACGGGGGAACCCAGAGCCCCGCTGTGACGCCAGGAACCCCCAACCCCGGCTGCTGTACCTGGGACTGTCCCTGGCTGTGCTGAGCAGCGGGAGCCATCGGCTGGGACCGCTGGCTCACGGCCCCGTGACATCAGGCAGGACGGGGTGGGATGTGACAAGCTCCAGCTTGAGCTGGGGGGGGGAATGGGCCGTGGACAGAGGGAAGAAATTCCATCAGGTGTCCCGGGGGTGGCAGCACACCACTTGAGGACCTTAGGTGGAGCAGATGATGGAGATGGGTGCTGCCACCGAGCTGCAGGTGACACGAAGGCCACCCCACCACAGCCCTTCGGACCAGAGGGATGCAGAGCATCGCTGTATCGCCCGTGGGCTGCTGCGAGGAGCTGCTTCAGGGTATCGCTCGTGGGCTGCTTCAGGCTTTCTGGGGGCATCCACAGCGCATTGATGTGGCCTGTCTGCCCACAGCAAACCAGTGCCGCGTCCCTGCGGCCCACCCGCAGCTTATCCCCCTTTCTCAACCTTACTCAAGCGAAGACTGAAAATGCAAAATGAGGGTGACCTGAAAGAGGCACCGAGAGAAAGTAAAGAAAACCAGCCCCGCTTTTTTGCCAACAAAACGGCAGAGCACCGGTGGGTGTGGGGGTTTGGGTCCCTCTCTCGGCAGTGCCCACCGCTGAGGAAGGGGATTTAGAAAGAAAGCGAACCGCTCAGCCCGGGTGGGAGCTCAGGACCAGGGCTATCCCAGTGGGATGTCGGCTGGAGGGAAGCGGATGCTTATCCTGACTGGTGCAGGAGAAGAACCCTGGACCTGGCTGACACAGCCCCGTGATCTCTGGAGGGAGGTCAGAGCAGGTCAGAGCAGGTCAGAGCCTTCCTCCCCAGCCCTCGGACCCAGGGGCGGGCCAGCAGCTCTGCCCCATCCTTTACAAACCGGGGCAGTTCCAGGAGGCAAAGCCGGGTGGAAGGGAGTGACACGCAGAGCGGCTCCACCACACCAAGCACCTCCTCGGCGTTGCCTGTTTCCGAGGTGAAACGTTCTTTTCCATTATTATTTTTCCATCTCTGCAGCCTTCAGGGGGGCACAAAGGGTTTTGCCTGCCTGAAATATTTCCTGCCGTGATACTAATGACGTTAAGTAGGTCCTGCCTGAGCCGCGGGTCCCTCCTCTGCCTGACCCCGCCGGCTTTGTACACCGCTGAAAAGGGATTTACCCCGACCGGTGCTCGTGCGTGCGTTCACACCCCAGAGAGCAGAGGGTTCTGCTTGAAGCGAGGATTTAGAGAGATAAGGATGAAATTAAATACACCGTGAAGTTTGTCGGAGCGGGTAAGGCAGCAGAAGCCCAGTCAGAAGAGCTTCATGGCCACAAATCCCCAACAACCGCCTTGATTAATGAGCTGGCTGCTGCTGATCACACCCGGCTTAAGAAATGGGACCGGGCTGGCAGCCTGGTCCGAGCCAGGATCTCGGCGAGATCCAGAGATGCCAAGCCCCCGGAAGCTCCTCCGCACTGCCGTGTCCCCACGGGTCCCCCCAGCACCCATGTAATTGCTGAGCCCCGTCCTCCAGCTCAAAGCGCTGGGCCCCACAGCTGCCCTCCGTATCCCACCCCTTCCTCCACCAAGGTCAAGTTCACAGGATCTTTGCTGGTTTTTTTTTAATTAATATCCTCAGTTGAGATCACTTCAGAGCCAGGTTCAGTCCCAGAACGACCCAGTTTGCTCCAGCCTCTGGGAAAGAAGAGCTGTGAGGAAGCCTGCAAGCGTGACAGATGCCCGTGTCTTCCTTCGCCGAGCGATGTTGTTGTGTCGGGGCTTTTAAAATGACTTTGGAGAAAAAAGGGAAAAAACAAGAAACACTTCAAAGTGTGAAATACATTTGCATGATGACAACTGACTTCCCGTGTGGTTTTCTGCAGTAGGGCCCTGTCTGCAGTGAAGGAGTCGATTTGTATTTACTAGTAGGCAATTAAAGCTGAAGGTTTGAAGCATCCTCGGTGGGATGGGCCGTCCCAGGCACCGATCGCGCCGTCCTCACCAGCCACGCTCCGTGACCACGGTCAAGCACTTCTCCTGCCACGCGTGCAGCAGGAAAGCGGTGGGAGAAGGAGAAAGCAACACAGGGACAAGGTGACATCCATCTCCCACAGCATCCCTCTGCCGATCTGTGTGCCGGTGGCTTCCAGCATCCCCTCCGGTACCCAGTCACCTTATCCATCGCACTGCCAGTGGGTGAAGCCAGGGGGAATACGCCCCAGGCACGCGGGATTCAGCACCAGCAGTTGTGAGCATTCCCATCACCCTTGGGAGAAAACGTTGTGGCAGCTTTAGCAGCCCTGGACCTCAAAACCAGGATCTGGAGAGGCAACCCAAGCGCTTTGGGGAGCGTATTGCAAGCCAAGGTGTAGGACGCAGGCAGGATGCTGGGAGTACAGCCGGGTGGGCTGCAAAGAGGTGAGACAGGGTCACCACTCCAGGGGGAGAATCTGAAGACTAAGATGAGATTTGAGCTCGTGACCCAGGACCCATCACGTTCCACCAGGCGCGCCACCCTCGCCGCTGCCCGTCCTTTCAAGAGCTTTGTTTTTGCCTTCCTGGAGGGGGTTTCCATCCTCGGCAGCTTTCCATCCCTCGGCAGCGCTGACCCAGCTCCGCGTTTCATTTTTCCCCGTTGATTACCTTCCAGACCTCTGCCCGTGTTTAGAATGAAGGCAAATAATAGGAGCTCATCAGCCAGCGGCGGTCGGCGCCTGCCCTCTGCCCCTTCCCTCCCTGCGTGTTTCTTTTTTTCCTCCCTAAATTCAATTAGGGATGATCAGGAGCTTCTCTCCCCAGGGAAGCGCTGGGCTGGTGGCCTCTGCCCCATGACGGTCCCGCTCTGCTTGTTGTCAGAGGTGGCCTCAGCTGCTGCCTTTGTCCCTCAATGTCCCCACGATGGCGAGGTCACACGCAGCCCCGTGGGATGGCTGTGGTGGTCAGAGCAGGGATGGAGCTGCCTGAACCCCTGGCTCAAACCCCCCTTCACCTCCTCCGCCTGGGCAAAAACCCATCAAAGTTGTGACCAACATCAACCCTCCCTGTTGACGTGGTCAAACCTCCTCCCTGGGGCAAAGCTACCCAAAGGCCCTTGTCTCAACCCGAAGGGAAAGCCACCGCCTCGCCCCGCGGCACCGTGGCTTTGGGTGCTGCACCCCAGCTCCGTCCGACCTGGGGAAAGCTGGGGGCGGTTCCCGGCTGAAATGCAGCAGATAGCCAGAAAACGAGGCTATGGGTGCAGCTCATGGCCCTCCCCTGCCCCCCTGATCTCCGAGACAGCTCCCAGCACCTCCTCCAAGTCCGACAGCAAACAGCCCTTGAGCACATGTTCCCTGTCTCCATCAGGCTTGGAGAAAAAAAACCTTCAAGCAAGAAAATCTATTAATTGGGTTAAAATACCCCCTTTCCTGTGGCATGTTCACAGCTCGAGGGGGGACCCAGCTGTGGGGCAGCCCCGAGCCCTCCCTGCGGTGCCCAAAGTGAGAAGATATTTGCACTTTGTTGAGAAACCTCTTTAGATACCTGAGCTCCAGCTACCTCCTCCAGAGCCTCTCCACCACCTTTTCCACACCGGTATTACAACAAACGTGGATTTAACACGGCACCACCAGTTCCCGGCTGGTTCCTGTTAGGGGCATCGAGTGGCAGTAGGGGTGACCTGCATGGTCTGGTGGTGGAGCTTTTCATCGGCTACAGGCGTCTAGAGCCGGGCAAGGCAGCGGATGGTGGCTGTGCTGAGCCTGGCACAGGGCGGCTTCCTCCATAGCCGATGCTCAGCTACATCTTGTGGTCCACGAGCAAAGCTGGTGGCCATGGCACAGCCTGTTTGCATCTAGAAGGAAAATACGGAAGGATTCAGGCTTGGCACAGGAACGTCTTCCAAGGCGCGACGTTGGGGAAGGCACGTGCAGCCGAGAGGGAGCTTTGAGCAGTGTTAGCAGAAAAGTGACAATTTTCAGCGAGATGCTCCTGCCTGAGGAGGTTTGGGGCAGCACAAGGAGGAGGGGAGGTGGTATGCAGCCCCGGTTTCTCACAAACCCTGAGCCCTCCAGCATGATGACGGCCGGCGATCTCCGGTGGCTGGAGTCAGCAAGGACAAAGCCTCCCCAGGGCACCCGCCTCGCAGCTGGGCTGCAGCCGCGCTGGACTCATTAACGCAGCCGCTCGTCAGGCGCTACAGATAATTACGGCTTTTACAAATTCCACTTGTGCCCGAGGGAGGGGGGAAGGGGACGCAAGAGTCTTCTGGTGGGCCTTTCAACGCCGTTTGAAACCATGGGAGGTACCTGAGGAACCCATAAAGCAGCGTCCGAGCTGCTGCCGGGATCTTATTCCAGCTTCCCTTCGGAAATCCAGCAGTGAGATCACCTGGGCTGGGCGCTGAGGAGCAGGAGGAGGAGGAGGGTGGAGCAGGAGGAGGATGAAGCAGGAGTAATGCAGAGAGACATGTTTCCACCAGCCACCAGCTGCCTCGGCTCACCTCCTGCCCTGCCCCATCCCTCACCCCAGCGACGCGCTTCTGAGCACCTCATCACCCAAAGCCATGCTGAAGAGGCCGCTAATTGAACCTGATCAGAGGGATGAGCTACTTACCAGCTCTGAGCTGGGGGAGATGCAGCTCTTGGCCCAAGGGTACTGCCAACGCCCCTGGAGAAGCAGAGACACAGCCCGGAGAAACTAATAGACCGGGAAACTAATACCACTAAATAATAATGTGATAAACACCCTTAGCAATGCTTATTGCACAATAAAACCCCAAATTAAACCCATCCCTTCAACCCCTCCTCTACGAAGGAACCTCCCGCTGAGGCCAGCCGGGCAGCACGGGGGGAGGCGAAGCCCTCGCTGGTTTTCCCACTCCCAGGACACCACTGAAATTCCTCCGTTATAATAAATTTTGCCGAGAAGGGGCCCGGTGAGCCCCATCCTGGCGAGCCCCATCCCGGCTCACCAGCACCTCGTGAGGACAGACCCCACCAGCGATGCTTCGTTACCTTGGAGCCACACCATCTCTGCTCCTCATCACCCACGTCGTTCCCGGCTGCCGCTCGAGCCCAGCGACAGCGGACGATGAGAAATGACAGGGGAAAATCGGACTCTGGTGCCTGAAATGATGGATATTTGCAGGGTTCGTTTAACAGGAGTGTGTTCCGCACCAGCAGCGCGCTGCGCTCGCTAAAGCATCCCTTCTGTTCCCTTCTCCCACTGAAAACGCCACTTTGCTGGCAAATAATCAAGAGATCGGAGGGGAGGGAAAAGAAAAGATTAAATCCAGCATAAAATAAGCAGGAAAACCAACAAACCACAAGCGAAATCCGACGTTCTCTAAAAATCGCAAGTTTATTCATCAGAATTCAGTGAAAGGAACATTCATTTTAAAACACAATCAATACATTAAAAAGTTTAAAGGACTAGTAGCAATGAAACCAGAAAGAAAACAAAAAAAACCGCCCAAAATTCAGACAAGTCGCATGGGACGAGCCACCTCCGCTCCCCAGGCACCCACTGACCAGCTCTGCGGCGGGGAAGCGCGGGGCGACCTGCCACAAGGGCTAATGATGGGTTTTCTTTAGAACCGAGAGGCTTTTCCACATTTTCATTCAGCACTTCCCCCAAGCGCAGCTCTAGGACGACTCGACACCGGCGGGGAGAGCCGGCAGCCCCGGCTGGAGAGGGGGGAGCCGCCAAACGACGGGGCAGAGGGAATGTTTAAACGCGGCGTCGGACCCAGGAATGTTTGCGGAGCGACCTGCCCATCCAGCCCCCGCGGACAGGGCCAGCCCAGTTGAGGAAAATTGTAAAAGAAGCACCGTTAGGGGAAGAGCTGCTCAAGTAAAAGACAACACATCTACGCGGAGCCAAACGTCGCAGCGTCTCTGCTGGCGTTGGGGGAAAAAGGGGGGGAAAAATCTTTTAGCTTTTCAGCATTTAATTTTCTTCTCATTCTTGGACATTGTTCTTGTCTGCTCCGTTAATCACCGGCAGGAGAGGAGAAGGTGGAAAGCCCCGGTAATCCCGCGCGGAGCCCGGGGTTATTTAAAGAGCAACCCTCACCCGCCGAGCAGGCGATGCTGCCTGCGCCAGGGCCAATGCCGGGGAGCACCAAGGGGAGGGAATCTGTCACCGGGTCCAGGAGCATCGCCGGGCACCAACCAAGAGCATCGCCAGTGCCGGGGGTCTCTGAAAAGCCCCAGTTTGGGATCACATAATTGAAGCACACAGAAGGGAAAGCCCCGACCAAAATCTGCGGTTTTCTAGTCAACGGTACGTTCAGGGAGAAATCACCAAAGTCCACAATTACAGCTTAAAAACGTTAAAAAAAAAAAAAAGAACAAACAGTTGATGAATGTGACGAAGCAGCTTTAAAACAAAGATGTCCGAGGGGTGTGTGTGAAGAGGGAGGCTGCCCAGGGTGGAGTCCCCACTCCTGGAGGGGTTTCCCAGCCGTGTGGAGGTGGTGCTGAGGGACAGGGGTCAGTGGGGACCTGGCAGTGCTGGGGGACACTGGGACTGGAGGAGCTCAAAGGGCTTTTCCAACCTCAATGGTTCTGTGAATGTACCGGTGAGGGACCGGCTGCTGGGTTTCGGAGCTGGCCCCCAGTATGGAGCAGAACGGCCGGTGATGGGAGAGGCTGCGGAGGCTCCCCGGCATGGCCCGGGCAGCGGCAGCCGTCGCCTCCCCGCCGCTGGCACAGTAAACCACGCCGCTTCGACAGACAACAGCCACGAGTAGAAGGACAGTCCGTAAAGTTTCCCCGTGAATATAAAATGCAAAACTGATACAAAAATAGATAAAAGTCGACCGTTCTCTTGTGTGTATAAAAACAAACCGAAAAGCACAGTCCCCAAAGGGCAATACAGAGCCGCCCGGTAGCCTGACCCCGACGCCGGCGGTTTCCTTGCACAGTCCACAGCCAGAATTCCTCACTCTGAGGCGAGACCTGCCCTGGAAGGGACGTTCTCAGGCGAGCTTTTCCTTACCATCTCGGCAAGACCACCTGCTGTTCCTGACTCTCACGACTGATTTTTGGTTCAAAAGCCCTTTTTCGTGAACAGCCTCAATTTCTGCTCCCCAGTTCCACAGACAAGTCAGTGTTTGACTACTGGCTTGATCCAGCCCAAGACCAGACCTGCTCCTGTTCACCCCGGGGCAGAGCAGGGTGTCAGGCAGTGACATCCAACCAGGACAGCAGCGAGAACTTCCAGGCTGGGTTAGCGTGCTGGAAACCCTCATTTCTTTGGGTTAATGGGGCAGAATACGCCAAGAACGCAGCGAATTAGCTCCAAAAACGCTTTTGGAAAACTCATTTGAGATCCATAGCTACTCGCTTCATTTAGCTCCCATCAAATTCAGAGGAGAAACCTTTGGTGGACAGTCAGATTACCAAGGGGCGGCTGTATTGCTTTCACATTCGAGTCTAGAAGCTGCTTTACTTACGTACCTGCGGCCAAAAGAATTATTCCTAGCGACATGCATTTGCAACGGAACATTCACTGTAGCACCGAGACACTTCCATACCCCACCAAGACTCTGGCAAAGGCTGCACCACGCCTGGCCAGACCACCGCGAGAAACCCCCTCCACGCCTTTGGTGACACGCTGAAATAAAAGAGGAATTAATTAACAGAAGCCAGGAAGGGTTCTCAGCGACCCCTGTGCACGCGATGGCGGCTCCGCTGTCACCGGCGGCGTTTGCTTGTGGGTTTTGTTTTGTGAGCAGGGGTGAGGTGTGCAGAGCCAAGAGCTGACCCCGTCCCGAGCGCCGAGCTGGGGGAAGCCTGTTCCAATTAGGGAATACTCGTCAGCAGAGGATCCGGAGGGCAGACCGCGCTCGCAGCGCCAGCAGTAGGGGGACCTTTCTCCTCTCCAGGTGGGGATGCAGCATCAAGAGCCGGGTTTGCCCCATGAAATCCACTCTGGTGGCATGGAGGGATGGGAGAAACCCAACCGTGGCACGGCGGGTTCCTGTGGGAACTCCCTGCAGCCACACGGGCTGGAAAAGACGGAACAATACAGGTTTAAGCCCCTGGATGCGCAGATGGGTGTACTCGAGCCTCCAGCAGTCAGCTCAGGAAAGAAAACCACCACCGAAATAAGGGGCATCGCGGGCAAAGCCTGGCTTTGCCTTTCCCCACTCCTTCCGATACCCACGGACAGGGCAGAAAGAAGCCTCTTCTCAAAAAGAAATATCGGGACCTCACCTTACTTGGGGGAGGAAAAAAATCAAACCCAAACCAGCTCCTTGACAGCGCTGCCAGGGAGCTGCTGATGGTTCCAACCATACCCACCGCGGGCCGGAGAGGCAGGTCGGGGCTGGGCAGAGCCACCCCTAGCCCGCGCTTTGCTCCGGAGATGGGAGAGAACGCTGATGTTTCCAGCTTGGGATTATTTTTATTTTTTTTTAATGCTACAAACTCTGCTGCAAAGGAAAGCAGAAAAGGGGCAGCTCAGGGCAGGGGGGAAACAAAAATGATCAACCCCCAAAATCATTAAAGTCAGAATGCAGAGCTCGGACAGGAGGAGGAAGCAGCTTTGTAAGTCACGGACAGGGAGGTCCGGTTTGGAGACACGCATGTTTGAGGTCACGGAGGACTCGGGAGATGCCTCAAGGACTAACGGCCCAGAATCGATGTTTCCAGAATCTCATACGACTGCTCTGACCAATCTGTCTCCGTAGCTCGTGACCCTCCTTCAAAGAGGAAAAAGAAATCCAAAACCTGCAGCATCCTCCAGCTTTTTTGGTGCCTCCAGTCAGGAGGAAGAAGTCGCGAAGCCTAATTTAGGCTGCGTTACATCCTGTATCCCAATTCACAGAATACTTCCCTCGCATGAGCTTATGCAAAGAAAACAACCATACAATAATTAAAAAAAAAAAAAAACAAACCCAAACTACCCACAAAACTTCCTTTTGAAGAAGGTAACAGCATCTGCAACTTCGCGCTGCGAGTGGAGCCCATTTGAAAGCCCTCGCCCACGTGCCCGTGGCCCGGCGGAGGCGAGGAGCGTGGGACGGGGCACGGGAGGGTGTTGACCGGGAGTTACGCACCGTGAAGACAGACCATGACAAAGAAGGGACCGACAGTTTGTTCTTCAGAGGGACACCCTCGCCAGCACATCTCTCTGCGCACGGTGTCTTCGAGCAAATTAAAACTAGACCTGGCACGCGCTATCGGCACAGGCACACACAAGCCTTTGGGGCAAGGGGAAAAAAGTAATAAATAAAGTGTTACTGCAAAGTTCCCCTTTCAGCTGACTCGCCTCCCTTCCTCGGTCTGCAAAGAACCAGCGTCCTTCCCCCCCGGCACTGAGACCGAGATGGAAAACACTCAAAATGAGCCTGAACCAGAACATTTCACCAAGATGAGCAAAAAAAACCCCAATTTCTCTCAGACGTTTCCCCAAGGTTTGCTCCTGCAGCTCCAACCCTGCGGAAAGCCCCAAACCTGCCCCGCTGGCAACGGGTCCGTTCCCGGCTCTCACGCTGGCAGCAGCGCTGGGGGCTGCTGCGGCACTGGAAAGCGCGGCCGCTCGCGCTGGAAAACAGCGAAGCGCGTCGGCGGGGACGGACGAACGGCGAAGGCGCCTCCGGACCACGTAGCGCGGCTGCGGGAGAGAGGCTCGTCCTCGCCAGCCCAGGTCTAAATCCCAGTCGCTCACAAATTGCTCGTTCCTGTTTCATTTCTGCCTGCCTTGCCCTTCGCAAACCCGTCACGCCCTCCCCGGAGCAGCTATTCGGCTTCGGCCACGTTCACCGCAGCACTCCGGCAGCTGGCGGCCAGCGCGGGGCCGGGGCCGGCTCTGCCTTTCAGGGGCTCCCCGCAGTGCTCCGGGCTTTTGAGGGCGTCGGTGCTGCCGTGGGGATGCTGAGGCACGCCCTGGGCGATGCCCACGGGTTTGCACTTGGCGTGTTTCTCCGGGGAGCAAGAGAAACCGAAGCTCGGGGGCAGCTCGGGCTCCGTTGCTCCCCAGGGTAACAAGCAGGACAGCTTTTTGGCGGTGACTTCTCCGTGGTACCGGTAGGAAGCGGCCGCCTCCCGGGACCGCCTCGCCTCGCTCTGCAGAGGTAAATTGGAGGGCCTGAGCGGGTGCCTGCTCAGCTCCGGCTCCGGGGGCTGCCTGTCTGGAGCTTCTCCAGCGATGCCCCGGGAAAGAGCCAAGAAAGGGGGGGACAGGGTGCTCGGCTGCTCCGATGGCTCCCAGGCACTCTCCATGGCGGCGGCCGGAGCGAAACCCCAGTGCTTCATCCCCCCGGCAGCCGCGTCGGTGTTGTGCTGGAGGTGCTGCAAGCCCGGCCAGCTCAACCCACCATCGGGAGCCGCCAGCTCACCCTCCTCCTTGCTCCTGCTCCTCCTCGCTCCACCCGAGTCCTTTTTGCCACCCTCCCGCTTGGACCAGAGCCGGCACAGCTGAGGGCCGCTCTTGGCGACCTGCGAGTCGGCAAGCTCAAACTCCAGGCTCTCGGTGTCGAGCGACCGGCTCCTCCGGTCGACGGAGAGCGGTGCTGGCATGGAGGGGCTCAGCCCGTGCAGGCGTAGGTGGCGGGGCAGGCTGGCGACACCCCAGTTGCAGCTCTGGAAGGAGCCCGGGGAGTACCCCGGGGACATTCTCTCGTCACATTCAGCCAACGACTCTTTCCCGTCGTCAAAGGCCTCGGCAATGTCCTCTCCAGCATTCATCTCGGGATGCTGCTCACACTCCCCTTCTCCTTCCTGCTCCACATCGACGACGTCGAAGGTGACCATGGTGGGGAGGGCAGGGAAGTTCTGGGTGAAGGACGAGCCAGAAGCAGAGCTCCCCAGGCTTTCGGAGAGGCTGGAGAAGAGGGTCCCGCTGCTGGTGAACTCCACCAGCGCTTGCGAGAAGCTCACCGCGTGCTCGGGCTCGCATTCGCTGCCCACCTCGGGCTTGCCGGTGCTGGGCTCCACGGTGCCGCCACGCTCATGCTCTGGGAGTCTGTAGCTGGGGAACATCCCTGCTTTGGCTGGGTTTACGCCACCGTGGAGGGAGCCCCCAAACAACCCACAATCCGGGTCCACATCGAACCCCGTGAGCTGAATAAGGCAACTTCCTTGGGCTTTTTGGCTGTTGTAACAGTTTTCTGGACACAGAGTTCCTGGAAAATCCCTCCACTCCGGATTTTCAGCTCTAGCCACCAAGACCCCGCTATTCACACCCCTGTCTGGGGTGGGCGAGGCCTCCTGCTCGCTGCCAAGGCCACTCTGATTCTTGCCAATGGAGCTGGCTGCTCTGGTTTTACATTCAACGCACTGCTTGTCCCGCGGACACTTCTCCTTGCTGGGAACGTCGAGCCGTTTCAAGACCGGTTCCCGCTGCAGCTCCCAGTAGAGCAGCTCTTTCTGAATGGCCGCCAGCCGCTCTTCTTCCGTTTCCATCACCCCTCTTTTCTGATCCATCATCTGGATCAGGCTCTTCTCAGCTGGGAGGCAGAAGTCCAAGAAGTAGCTGAAGATCCCCGGGCGTGCAACTTTGCCCTCAAACAGCGATTCCTCCCCCTGAGAGGGACTCATCAGCGCGTCAAACTCATAAAGTGCATCACCGCTGTAGCTGTCCCTGGGAAGACGGTCCTTCTTGATCTCACCGAGCCCATCTCCGGTTTCATCCTCCAGCCCCGGCGTGGTGGAGTCGTAATAACCCTCGTCGCTGTTCGGGGCGGACTCTTGCTGGTCGCTCTGCGGTGTCAGGAGGTCGACGCCATCCATTGCGTCCCCCAGGTAGGGGTGGGCTTCCGCCTCGTGCGAGGCGTGTGTCTCCAAACTGCTGCTTGACACCTGGGCTCCGTAGCTCCTGTCCACGGCCACACTGCCGTTCCATATCTGGTGGAGGTACTCCTCTGCCTCCTCAGGTATGGCCATCTCCTCCCCACCGCCCTGGAAGGTGACCAGGCAGGAGCTCCGTTTAGCACCATCTCTGCTGCGCTCCACAGAGATGGTGCTCTCAGCGATGTCGGGCTCAGCAATGTCGTCGCCGCACCCAGTCAGGGAATCGAAGCTCTTCAGGGAGGTGACGTCCCCTAAGATGAGGCTTAGCAGGTCCCCAGACTGTAGGCAGGGAGGGTCGTTGTCCATGAAGTCAGGATGAAAGGCCAGCAGCAGACTGCCGGGGTCAAACTCTGAGCAGACATCAGCGTCAGCCTCCGATTTCGGATCTGGAATGTCCCTCTTCCCTGGCATTGCCATCACGTCACCCTCAGCACTGCCTTCATCAGCCTTGAGACAGCCAGGCTCGGCAGCCTCCCCGCCATTGGCCACTGTGCCCGCAGAGCTGTCATCCCCCGAGTTCCCCGGGCAGCCCGCAGCAAGAGGAACAGGCACCAGCCCCCTGCCCTCCGCAGCCCCTCGGCTCTCCGCTCTCTCAGCAGGAGCTTTGCTGGCCTCCTCTTGCCCTCCAGCCCACTCGGGCTGCTCCACTTTCTCACACTCGGCAGTTTTGCTCTTCCGGTGACGCCGGATGCTGTTAAAAAAACCCTTCAGGCCTTTTTTGGGTCTGGGAAAGGCAGACTTATCTCCGTTGGGCTTTTTCTCGCAGCCCTCGATACTCCCGGGTGGAGAGCTGTCCCCCTGGCCAAATTCAAACTTGGCGCCAGCGTCTACGGCTGAGTGAGCGCTTTGGGAACTTGGCAAAGGGCAAGGATGCGCATCCCTGCTCCCCTCCGAGGGGCTTTCCAGCTGCACCCCGTCGCCCTTGTCATACACGGCGCCGCTGAGCCCGTCATGAGTCTTACATTTAATGAGACCCTTTTTAGAGGCCGCTTTCCCCTGGCCTTTGCTTCTGCCTCCGAAGAAACTGGGCAGCGTGCAGATGCTCCTCTTCCCTCCAAACAGTTTGAAAGCCGTTTTCTTCAGCTTGCCAGGGGGTGGCTGAGGTGGCTCTGCAGCTGCGACGGAGCCATTGCCCCGGTCCCCGTTCTCCTCCCGGTGCCGGTCGCTTCCCTCCGGCTGCCCGCAGAGTGCCGACTGCGACCTGCTCTGGGCAGGGTCCTCCGTGCAGCCCGTTTCCATGGCAGCTGGTCGGTTTGGGTGCGTCTAGCTGGAAGCGACCACTTTGGTGGCAGGGTCCTCGTCTGGGCTCAGAGACCGAAGCATCACAGCTGATCTGCAGCGGAGAGAAAGGGGAGAGAGGTGAGGAGACGGCAGTGGATGGTGCAGTCGGTGTCCCAAGGCAAAGAGCTCCATCGCCAGCTGGAACTGGAGCTGCAAAAACCTCCAACAGCCGCCCGCCTCCTTAAAGCTGGGCACGAAAACATCACGATGCTTAAATTTACCAGTTTGCAAGCGCAGGAAAACCCCACGTCTCCATTCGGCAGCATTCATACTGCCCAGGGACGGGCTGGTCTGACCCCGCAGCCACCTCCCTCCAGCCCCTTTGGCTTCCTGGCCGTTTTGCCACCAGGGCGATCAGGTTCGGGTACCGGCCGCCTTTGAGTGGGGACACACAGGCTGCCCTGGCAGGGAGAGGGAGTGGCACCTGCCAAACCCCACTGCCAGCTCTCCCAGACCTCGCACTGAGCTACAGGGAGCGTTTGGATGGAGAGTCAAACCAGGACGCAGCCGTTACACTAAGCACGTGTCCAGGAAGAAAGCTCTTTATTTTTTATTTGGTTCAGGAGATTTCAGTTGGTTTTACAATCATCTGTCCGGCAAGACACAACTGCATTAAAACCACCCACTACGAAGCACCCTGATCAGATTATCTCAGCAGCACAGAGGTAGGTTTTAAATTTGATCCTGGATTAATCTCGGTAACAGGAGAACTAAAACAATAATATTTCTTTTGCAGAGGTGAGGTTGGAGAAGGCAATAAAAATCGTAACGCCTGAGGCTTAGCTCTTCCCGGTGCGAGGCCGCTGAAGCTTTCTGCACGTTTAGCCAGAGATCCAGAATAAAAATGCACCCAGAGACAGCCTCTAGCTCCTGCCACCCCACAGCAGACCTGCAGCTGAAGGCTGATTTTCCTTCCCCTTCAAGTGTGGGGAACATCACAGCGCTGGGCTTCACCCGCCCCACTCAAACCAGCCGCGGGGTGTAGCTGGCGGGCAGACCCTCCTTCCCACCGACAAACCGGGCTTTTCCAGGGCTGCCCAAGAGCCCTGCCGGGGTGCCGGCTGGCTCCAGAGCCCCTCTGGAGCACCGCTGGGCTGTCCCTGCCTGCCGAGATAGGCGTGAAAGAAAACAATACGTGTGCGTCCGTCCACCCAGACTGCCGGAAAAAGTAGAGGGGGGTGAAAAGAAGCAGAAAGGAGATTTCACAGATGCAGTTTGAAGGGTATTTTGCTCTGGCTCCACGTCAGCGTTGGCATCAACAGCCACCGCTGCGGCCACGCAGCTATCTGCAAAAAAAATAAAAGGCACCGAGGGCAAACGCCGCTATCAGTAAAAGGTGAAAACAGGGTTTTAAAGAACAAAAAAACACCACCACGAGAAAAGGCAGCATTTAACAGCAGCGTTCCGTCTACAATGAGAGGCCAAGGGTAGAGCCGGGCGTACCGGGGCACGAGGGCGGCTCCGTTTCGGCCCTAGAGATGGGTCCGAGCCAGGCACGTCCGGGCGGCCCAGGGGAACCGGTGGCCCCGTGTGGAGGCTCCATCGCCCGGGCCCTTCCCGAGCTGAGCCCCCCGGAGCGGGAAGGCAGAGCCCGGACCGCAGCCCTGCCCTCCCCGGCGCTCCGCTCCGCTCCGCCGGGCTCCCCAAACTTCGGGGAGCACCCCTGGGACCGCGGGGCCCAGGACAAAAGGCGATGGAGGCGGCAGGGCCCCCCACAGCCCGCGGCGCCCGTCGCCCGGGCTGGCGGCACGGGCGGCCCTCCGGGGCCGGGCCCGCCCGCCGGCCGCAGGGAACCCGCGCGCCGACCCCCCCCCCCCCCGCCGCCCGGCCCTTCCCCGCTCCCCAGCTCTTACCGGCGGCGCAGCCCGCGGGGTGGGCGCGGAGCCGGGGGGCGGCGGTCGCGGGGTGCCGGCGCGGCGCGGCGCGGCGGGGCCCGCCCGGGCCAGCCCAGGCCGCCGGCGAGTGGCCGCCGCGGCAGCGGGTCCGCCCGGCGCGGCCGGAGGGGCGGGGCGCCGTGACGGCGGGGGCGGGGCGGGGCGGGGCCTATATGAGGGAGGGGGCGTGGAAGGGGCGGGGTCCCTGGGGCGAGGGGCGCGGCAGCGGTGACGTCAGGCGAGGGTGTGACGCCCGGCGGCGCCGCGGGTGACGTCAGACACCGCGGGTGTCTGTGGCCATGTGTGACGCCGAAGGGGGGGGGGGGGGGGGGGGCGTGACGTGTGCGCCCCTGCGGGGCAGCGCGTGTGTGGCGGGATGGCGAGCGTGGGGCCGGGACGCTGTGGGTCACCCACCCCCAGCTGCCGCCCACCATCGCACCCCCGGTCCCACCCCGCCCTGCACCCCCCAGCTCCGCACCCAGGCGGTGCAGACCCCTCCCCACCTCGGCACAGCGCCGAGGGCATCCCCCCGCCTGCCGCCCCGGCTCCTCGTGTCCTTCATCCGCCCCCCCCCAGCCCCGGGACAGGCGGCTGCGTCGGGGGGGCCGAGGCAGAGGGAGACTCAGGCGCACCAGCCCCTGTCCCCGCTGCCACGACAGCGGGCCCCGCAGGGCAGGCCCCAGGCTCGTCCGCAGCCCGAACGCTCCCCCCGGGAGCAGATGGTGATTAATGGATTCCACCACTGCTGAAACGAGCCTATAAACAACGAAAAACCGGCCGGTGTTTTGCAGAGCAACCCCCGCAGCTCCCGGAGGCCACGTCCCTCTGTCCCAAACGGAGCCGGCCGGGCTCTTCCCTTAAGGGATGTTTCACCAAACGGGTCACGATAACAGCAACGTTTTTAATTTAAAAAAACCAAACCAGCCCAATCACAACAGACCCCTCAGCCACACCATGAACCGCTTTCGAGGTGTGTGAGGTGGTGGTTAAAGACCGGGCTGGGGTGGGGAGGTGAGGGTCCGGGCACCTGGGGGCTCTGGTGCCTACCACCCAACCACAGAACCACGGACTGGTTTGGGTTGGAGGGACCTTCAAAGCTCACCAGTCCGACCCCTGCAGCGAGCAGGGACATCTGCACCCAGAGCAGGGTGCTCAGAGCCCCAAGGTCCAGCCTGACCTGGGATGGTGCCAGGGATGGGGCTTCTCCCACCTCTCGGGGCAACCTGGGTCAGGGTCTGACCACCCTCAGTGTGAAAAATTCCTTCCTTCTCTCTGGTCTGAATCTCCTCTGTCAGTTGAACCATCACCCTTGTCCTGTCCCAACAGCTCCTGCTGAACAGCCCCTCCCCAGCTTTCGGACAGCCCCCTGAAGCACGGGAAGGCTGCTCTAAGATCTCCCCAAACACCCATCCCAGCCCCTGCCCGGGCTTTGCACCAAGGTGTCCCTGGGCTGAGCTGGCCCCAGCCCCGGTGATGTTCTGGGCACCCATGGCCAGGTCCAGTCTCCTCCTGCCGAACCGAGGAGGCACTTGGAACCTTTGCTGGGAAAGGGGGTTTTGAGGCTGCTCAGGCCACACTGCTGGGCAAACCCGGTCGTGTGTCCCTCCTTCGTGCTCTTCCCCAGGAGGGGAGGAGGAGAAGCAGCCGTTGCTCCTTTCCCGCTGCCCTCCACACCTTTTCCCAGCCCCTTCTACAACCAGCATCAACTGAAGGTGCAAAATCCTTCACTGAGGAGGGTTTAGAGCCAAACCAGCTCGATCAGCCCCTGCTCCACCACCCCCCTGACACCGAGCAGGAGCTGAGGTCTCCTGTTTTCTCCCCCCTTCCCTTCCATCTTTTCCCACAGGCACCACGTGAGGAGACACCTCCTAAGCAAAAAACAACTTTGCGACCACAAATTCATGGCGGTCCCACCCGGCGCAGAGTCCGAGCGGCTGTTAGCGGGGTGCTCGACGCGGGCGCGGGGCAGGTGTCTCTCGCGGCGGGCTGCGCCTCACGGCTGGTGTTGGAGGTAGTTTGCCAGCACCGCCGGGATCTCCAACTGGCCGAGGGCGGGCGGGCGGCCAGCCTGCTTCAGGAGACGTCTCATGGCCAGCCGGGACTGCGACAGCAAGGACTTGGGATGGGCTGCGTGAGGAAAATGAGATGGTCAGCGTCCTGGCAGCGTTGGGTTTATGGTTGGACTCCATCTTTAAAGGTCTCTTCCAACCCAAACGATTCTGTGATTCCAAGCCACACAACCCCGCTCCCCTCCCTGCGAGGGTCCTGAGCAAAGGGACATCGGTGGCCAGAACGAAGCGTCAGCTTTCCTGGGCAAAGGCAGTACAGAGAGCCAGAGCTGAGCAGCAGAAAGGAGAGGAACAGCAAAAAGCACCCGTTAACCCCAAAACATTTATAGCAAGTGAAAAAAAACCAGCTGTGGAACCTGCCGCGTGCTCCAGAGCAGCGCCAACCGCAGCGAGGACACTCAGCGAAAGCAGCTTCTTTGGCGAGAGTCTAGAGACACCAACGAAAAGCAGACGCTGTGGTGAGGCCAAGAGGGAAGACGACCACGTACATGGACGTGGTGGCTGCGCCGTCACACCCCAGACCCAAACCGAGGTCACCTGCCTCCGGCCACAGCCAGCAGTGGGAACTGGGGATGGTTGGTGGGACTTTGGGGCTGAAGACAGCGGTCATCAGGGGAGAAGGAGAAGTACGAGCTTGACAATACTCAAAAGTTTAAGACTAGAGAGACCCTTGTGCTCAAGAGATGCTGCAAAGGGAGGTGAAGCTGGTGGGAAAGCCTGGGTGAGGGGAAGGGGAAGCGGAAGCAACTTCCACCCAAACGAGCACAATTACTGGACCTTCCCCACAAGCACTGCTCGTTTCCAGCCCTGGGGCCACGCTCGCGGGTTACCTCTTGCCTGCAGCAGCAGCTCCAGGCCCTTGCTGCGGGGCACCGCGGTGTCTATCGTGATGTTGGGCAGGTACACGTTGGCTCCAAAGTCAATGAGCAGCTCGATGAACTCACTCCTGCAGCCGTGCCTCAGGCAGGTTTCCAGCAGCGTCTTGGGCTCCTTGATCTGGGCAATCACCCTCTCCTCGGTGCAGTTATAGTCGGGATCGGCCCCGTAAAGCAGCAGCATCTTAAAGCACTCCAGGTGCCCGTACGCGGCGGCGAGGTAGAGGGGTCCGGAACAAGCCACCGAGTTGGCAGCCCACGCGGGCAGCCTTGGTTGAACGTTGGTTTCCGCGCCGTGGTCCAGGAGCTGCTGCAGGATGTCCACGTTCCCATCCCTCGCGGCGATGAGCAGCGGCGAGCAGTTGTTGTAGATGCTGCCGATCGGGCTGGCCCCCGCGTCCAGGAGGACCTTCACGCATTCCCGGTGGCCATTGCTGACCGCCATGAAAAGAGGGGTTTGAGCCTTCACGTCCAGGCTGTCCACCTCCGCCCCGTGGGCCAGGAGGACCTTCATGCTCCTGACACAGCCCCACGTGGCGGCCAGGCGCAGTGGGGTGCTGGGCACGCCCCAGCCGCTCCTGCGGTTGATGAGCCTCTTGTACCTGTCTTGGGACAAGAGCTTATCTAGGGCTTGGTAATTGTCCTCGGACACCGCTCGGGTCAGCTCCTCGCTTTCTGCGTTGTCGTCTTCATCTCCTCTGGGCTGGAGCATGGAGAACATTTTAGTGATATCCATTAGGCTCATTGTTTTTGGTCTCCCAAGTACCACTTTCATCATAAACGGCAAGGCCAAAGATCTACGGGACAACAAAACCAGCACCACCACCGGGTTAGAACCAGCTCCGACACCACCATCTTATTGCTACTTTTTTTTAAGGAAGATTCTCAAAAAAAGAAAAAAAGACAAGTAACGTTCGGATATGGTGCTTCTGGGACACTTACTGCCCGGCCACCACGGGTGAGGAGATCCGCGCTGGTGAAGGGCTGAGGGAAAGACAGAGGTCGTTGCTGTAGCACGTATGTGGGCCACCTGCCCTTAAAACGTTGGACCCCAGAACATGCCAAGATGGTTGAGTCTGGGGCTGGGCTTCAAACGCTGCGGGGGGAGCTCACGGGATTCTGCCGTCCGGTTTTTTACACCCTGCCACTTTGTAAAGGGATTGAAGTGCAGGTTGGGCGGAGCTTTGCGCAGCCTGCTCTAGTGGAAGGTGTCCCTGCCCATGGCAGGGGGTGGACTGGGTGACCTTTAAGGTCCCTCCCAATCCAAACCATCTGGGATTTCAGAATAGGAGGCAAAGTGAACGCGAGGGTGGTTTGATCAAGGACTTTCAGCATCGCCCTTCTCAAAACGACGTCAGCGTTTGAACTCAGCAGACCCTCTCCTCAACCCTGCCTACTCGAGCCCGAGGAGTGTGGCTGCAGGAAGGGCCAGGGATTCTTACAGCAGGGGGGTAAGGGGTGGTGGGAGGAAGGTGAGGGGAGGCTGAGCTGGGACAGAACCCTGAGAAGTTTGCCAGGCGCTCGGTGCAGGACCTGGCCCTGCCATGGCCTGGCGGCAGCAGGGGAGAGGAATGTGATGGCCTGGCCAGCAGAGGAATTTCTTGCCATAGCATCTCGGATTTCCTCGGGGAGAAGCGGCAGGGACAGAGCTCCGACTCCCCCAGCAGCTCCCCTCATCCTCCCTTGGAGGAGAAGAGCTGCACCGAGCAATTCGCCTCTTTCTGCAGAGGAGCCCGCCAGCCCCCAGGCAGCCACGGGGGGCTCGTCCCACAGCCGCCCGCGGTGGCACGACGGAGGAACCCCCCCTGCGCCCAGCCAGCTCCGCTGCTTCGATAAGTAGAGCAAGGCTGATGGCAGCGAGCGACGGCGAAGCTCTGCTGCGCTCCCCCCGGTTACACCGACCCCGGGGACTGACACAGAAATCGGAGAAATTAGCGCATTGCTGTTACTCATTAGACACGCGGATAACGAGCTGGGGAGCTTTGGAAACCCCTCAGCCCCCCGGCTGATGGGGTGGGGGGGTTATTGCAGCCTGGTTTCAAAAAGAAGGCCCAAGGGGAACGGTCTGGAAAAGTGAAAAAGCAGCTGAAACATTTCCTGAAGGCACAACTAAGTGTCTCCAAAGGGACGGTCACTGACAGCGTCAGCGCTCGTGTGGGCAGCTCGCAGGTGTTCCCCCACCAGAAGAGCCCAGACCGGGGTTGTCACCTCTGGAGCTGCAGGAAGCTGTTGGTGCATCCCCAGAAGAGGTGAGGACCGGAGCTGAAGGTGACAGAGAATCCACTCACACCTTCACAACCACCTTCACCGGCCCAGCGCTGCCGCGGGGCCGTATGCTGCTGCCTTACCTTCGGGAGGTCGGTGATGCTCATGGCCAGGGCGGGCGAGGCGGCGGCGGTCCCATGGCGAGTCCTCCCTGGGTTCAAACAAAAAAAAAAAAAAAAAGGAGAGAAGGAGCGAGGATCTCGCTGTGTCGGGGATGGACGTCCGCTCTGGGCCACCGGCGCGACGCGGGCTGTCCAGCTCGCAGCTGAAATGCCGCAGCGGGGAGAAGGGCCAGGGCGCTGGGGCTAATTATAGCCCCTCTGGGGTTTTATCTTACCACTTCCATTCCGGGAATGTTCCCCCGGGTAAATATAGAGAGGGGCAGCGAGAGGGGGTGGGACAGGTGCTGGAGGCGGCTCGGCCCATCCGAGCGGACACGAAGCGTTTGGTCACCGTTTCCGTGCAGAAATCGGAGGGTACCGGCGGTTGGAGTCCCCTGTCCCCCTGCAGCACCGGCCTCTACCTTCTGGGTTGTGGCCAGTCACCCGCATGGCTTAACCCCCCTCCCACCCGCTTTTCCACATTCAGAGCAACACGAACCCTCTGCAACCCCCAGAATCGTTTATTAAACACAAGGACAAAAGGCTTCCCCTCCCCGATCCAACCACTTCCTTGGCTGCAGAAAACCAAGCAGCACGTCGCAAGGCAGAAAACTTCCCAGGGGCAGAACAAGACGAGCGGGAGCAGCGTTTGGGCCGTCTTATCACGAGCTGTCAGCTGCTGAGTGCCGTCGGACTTTATCCAGGTCCCTTCGAACCTCCTCCAAACTTCTCGGCGGCGCGGCAGGGAGGGTCTGACAGGACGAGGTACCCCATAACGAGAGGGGAACCAAACCATCCGGCCAAAAAAATCTCCTCTGCTGCAAGAAGGAACATCAGGGCGTTCTGCGGAGCTTTTGTGGTGTCCCCGCTGTCCGCACTATGCTGACGGTTTGTGTCACGCTGAAGAGCAGGAAAACGTTTGGTACTGACAGGCTTTAGACTTCTGGCTTCCCCCCAGTTTCACTCCAAGTTCACCCTCTAAAAATAGATTGTTAGTTCAAAAAGCTCGGTTTCCCCACGGAAATGGAATTATTGAGTGGGAGAAACACAAAGAGACGTGGGAGTGAAAGCGGGGAGTTCAGGGATTGCTCGGCGACACGGGGCTGCTGCGGCCGCACAAGGCGGGGCTGGCTGGGAACCCCCCCGGGAAACGCAGAAATAAGAGCGGCCACTAAAAAGAGAGGGGTTTATCAAGGGAAAAACGGGGCTACGGACACCACCATGAATGCACAATAGGAGATGTGAGATGTAGGAGACTGTACGGGAGTTTGGAGATGAAAGGAGAACCCTGGCATGGGAAGTGTGACGATGAACTGCATCTTCTTTTGTTGCTGCTGTTTAGTTGTTAACCGAGAAAAAAACAACAGAGAAACAAGAGCGGCTCTTGGGGAAGGAACAGGCATTAAACCGAGGATCAGTGAAGCTCTGGCTGATAAACCCACCCGCAGCTGGAAGAACAAACTGACAGGCTCACCGTGCTCCCTTCACGGCCAGAAAAACATGTTGAATGTCCCGCACGGACACCGGAGTCAGCAGACACCGATAAACCCCGAACGGGAGCCCGGGGGGAGGCGACAACTCTGCTGACCCCTTGGGGATCAGCTTCCCCCGGGGACGGCTGAACCAGCCTGCGCCTCGCACCCCGACACGTGCTCCGGGCGCAGCAGGTCCGTTATCGGCGTGCTGTTAATTGGGGAAGAGCGGGAGGGCAGACGTGTGTTTAATGTCAGCCAAGAAGGGTTTTTGGGAGGGTAAATCCCATCCAAGAAAGTTGCTTCCGTTAAAGAGATTATCGTTATTAACGCAGCTGAAAAGAGGTAATGAGCTTTCCGATCTAACACCGCTCAGCTCTCCACTTTAAAAGTTTACTGCTAAACAGTCCCAAATAAATCAGTTAGCCGGGATTAAGGATTTACTGACGGTCCTCGAGGTAGGGAACGCGCAGTTACCGCCGGGGGCTGCTGCCGGCTCCTGCCTTTGAGCTGTCGGTCACTGCCAAACTGCCAATGGAAACACGCGCCCGCAGCTCCCGGGCACTTCCGCTGCCCGTTCTGGTGGCCACCACCTTCTCAGCACCCAGCTCGGGGATGTCTCCAGCAGCACCGTGATTCAGATATTAACCACGAGAGGCCACGGAGCCCTGTGGGCCATCCCGCGTGCGCGGCAACAGCTCCCGGGGCGCCGTCTTAGGGGTGTCACAGTCCAACGGGCACATTATCGCACCAAATGCGTGGTTAGAAACGAAGGAGGAGTCCAGCAACTGTTTCTTCTCCTCCACAAGGAACTTCAGCAGCGTCGGAGCCCCAGAAGTACAGCAGCATTCCAAGACGGCTCCCTGCTTCCACCGCCTTCCAGGAGCCCCCTTCCTCTTAGAGCCAAGGACGCGGCGGCACCAGCAGCTGTGAACTGATGTGAGAAGACAGTCATGAAGGACCTGAAATACGGACCCAAGGTCAGCACAAGCCTGCTCTTCGTTGCTGAGCTACCTGCGTGGCACTGATGGGTCACATACCCCTGCCCCAGGGTACTCCAGGGCAATGCTTAGAAGTTATTCCTGGGGGAGCCAGGGGGGCTCCTCTGCTTTTATTTTACAATATTACAATGTGTTCCAAAGCTTTGAGGAGGAAGTAAATCGCTAATCATCAGCTCTGTGTCGCATCACCCCCAAAACCATCTTCACCCTGAGATCACAAACCACCTACTCAGTTAAGTGAAGGTTTTTGGGGTTATTCAAACTATTGGGCAGTAAGAGAGAACTCTCTGCTCTTGAAGGCACCTCCAAGAGCAGGTCAACCACCTTGCTCAGAAACAGCATTTCTGATCCGTCTGAATCGCCAGGTTTGCCCCAAACACTTTCTCGAGCCACACTGGATCACTGCACAACAGAAATCACTGCTGGTCGCCCAAAAAACCAGGACCGGGGAATTGAATTGACTAAAACTTGAGCACCAAGTCACTGCTACCAAACCACGGGGTGGGGATCGTTCAGTAGGTGCCCGCAGTTACCTCCACCCGTCGGTACCGTCACCCAGCCGAAGGTACTTCCTCAGAGCCGCTAAAAACATGAGCCTTTAGCACTGCTCCGACACCCCAAAATGGAACCCGCCCCCTCAAAGCTGAAGTTCCTTCCAACAGGGAAGTTTTCGATCGCCCCCGGCAGATGCTGTCGCACAGACAAAGAGTTTCCCCCAGTGTGAGTTACCGCTGTATCAATTTAGCCAGCATTAACGCTAATAATCCAATTAAAGGCGAGGCGCAGCTCATTTAGGTTAGCGAAGGATTCCACTGGCAACATTAAGAACGTTTAAAATTAGCAAGAAGGAAAAAAAAGGGTTTGAAACATCTGGGGACTGAGTATACCCAGGAGTGAGGTGAATTTTTTTGCCTTAATAGACAGAAAAGCCCATTTTTAGGATGCAAAATGCAGTGGACAATATTCACCAGGGCTGGGTAGCAGGTCTGGGGTCTGCTCCTTGTCCCTCCCTGAGCGAGGAGGGACAGTTCAGGGCGAGTCGCGCGGAGGAGTAAAGGCTGAACGGTGCTGAACCGACCTGACCTGTGGAAAACGGTTCCTCTGTCTCTGCTGCCATCCTCCAGCGTGTCCTTCTGCATCACGGAATGGTTTGGGTTGGAAGGGACCTTAGAGATCCCCCAGTAAGTCACGCCCTGGTGCTCAGTTCCCCCACCCAGCATTAAAAACCTCCAAACGCTTCTTTTAACGTGAATTTCAGAAGTTTCCTCCACTGCTGTGCCAGGCGGCGATTTAAACCGTTTACATGAATTTACCAGTCCCAGCAGCACCCCGAAGCAGTTTGTAAAGCTTTACAAACGCCAAATTAACTCGTGTCTCCTCGTTTCTCTCCGCTTTGAGGATCTGTTTGATTGGAGGACTTGACTGGGACTGCACTGCTTGGAGTACTAAAGCACCGACTCCAGCCGACTGGCTGCAAACATGAGTCTGGAATCTCCCTCTTCCTCGAGCTTTCTCCCTAGAGAGAAAACTTCAAACTCTGCACTTGGGTTTGTCTGCACTCAATCCCCCCCACCTTGACCCACTGGTGCAGTTATAACTAAAAGGAATGGGATAAAAGAGCAATTTTAAATGGTACCCTCAGCAGATGGACTGTGGTTCTTCACTCAAAACCATCAGACAAAAATCTCCTCCCTGGCACTACATGACGCCCGCTGAGGGCAGAGTTGATTGCTTAGAGCAGGCCAGAAGAACCGTCTGGGTCTTCTTGGGAAGCTTTTGAAGTGAGCCTGGAGGCAGACTGACCTGTGGGGGAGGACAGACAGCTTTCCAGGGGGAAGAGAACCCTGGAGGGGTCAGAGGAGGGAAGGGGAATCACTCCCAGTTTAGGATCAGCTCGGCTCCTTACTGGTCTCCCATCTCAAAGCGTGAAGTTCTGCTGTGAGTTTCATCAACCAATAAACAGTCCAGCGTTTCCTTTCAAAAGGCGAAGTATTTATTTTGGTAGGGAATAAAAATAAACCATAACACAAGTGAAACTTCATGGAACAAATACATTTAGAGAAGACAGACCCATGCTCCTCTGAGCAGGGGGCAGTATTTCTGAAGCAGTGCATTAACTACAGGACGTACGTGCATACAGCCACCGCGGCACGTTCAAGGACACGGGACTTCATCACCCACAGTCTTACACAACCGTCCCTCAACAGAGACACTGACAAAACCAGCAACAACATCGACAGTTCTGAGCTGAGCACGACACAATTCCAGGATCATTCCTGCGGAGATCAGGTTGTGGACGACGGGAGAAGCACACGCGTGCGTGCAGTGACGTGTGACTAGATCCAGTGCTACGAGTTACTCCAGTAGTACGCTGCGACACCAAACACAGACGCGTAGTCACGGGTAAGTGACAGGAGATGCAGGTCACCGCGTCGACCTCCCCTCTTCCTGCATTGCGGTGTAGTTCAGCGAGGCCAAAAGGACGCTGCACATTCAAACAGTCGCCCTAACGAGTTACACTGCCCACAGCTGGCGCCGACCCGGCTGCTCTCAGTGCTAAAGACACTTACGAAAACATGGACTTCAACATCACCTGGCTCAGACATTCCTCATCTCGTTCATCAAGTGCTGTGGATTAATTAAAACAAAACTACTACATTCAGAACAGGTTCTTCCCCCCACACCGCCCCACGGCCCAGGAAGCGCAAGTGGGACAGTATGTAAACAGGGAGTAACCTGTGAAGTGACCCCAAGCGCCAGGCAGAGTGGTGGGAGGGGGAGAGCAGCCAGACCCATCTGCAGCTCTCCCGGCCACTCGCCAAGCTTCGTCACTGAACGGGGCCAAGAGATGAGCCCTTTGGGGAACAGCCGCCAGGCACTGACCTACCCAAAGAGCTGTTCTGCCTGGAAATGAACCGCAGCGGCGTCAGGCACCAGAGCTCTTCCACTGCTTTCCCTGCAGGTGCTTCAGCTTTGGTAGACCCAAGGATCCTACTGGGGCTCAGCACCTCCAGACCCGATGGAAACAACAGACACGCGGCACTCCACCAGCAGGGAGTTCCCACCCGTAACCCAACGAGGAGGAACTCCAGCAGAGACCCTGCAAAGCTCTGCGCACCTTCAGCTCCCAGCAAACTGCTCTTGACCAGGACAGCGTACAGAAGCAAACGAAGCCAACCAGCTATCTACAAGCAAGTCTCCTCCTCCATCCCAGTCAGGGCAGCTCTCTGCACCAGTGAGCACCCAGAGAGCAGGGGGGTCCTTCTCCTAAGCACTCACATGGCAGCGTTCACTGGGAGCAGGAACAGAACATGCAGCGACAAGAATACTATGCCCACAGGCTTTAACAACCTGCTTTTCCTCTCCCACAACAGAGGGACAACTGAGAACTACCACATCTGGAGGCAAACCAGTGAGTCCCTTTTTTCAAACAGCACTGGCTAGATCTCCTCTACCACAGGCAACAAACTGCAAAGTAAAAAATACAGCTGAAGAATCCAGCACTGTGAAGTTCACATTAAGACATTTCACCCGAGGTGAAGCTACGAGAGTCCCTCTTCTACTTCTAAGTAGTCGCTTTCACGCGGAGTATCAGACGCTCTTGCCTACTGCACTGCTACAGCAAAGAGGATTCCTCCTCCCTCCCAGTTGTCCCAGTTCGAGGAATCCAAGTGGAAAGCAGCAAGTTGCATTGTTCCCTTAATAGCTCCGAAGAAAACACAGGATTTGTGACTTCCCAACGCACGGATGCTTCACGAGGAATAAATAAGCTATGGTAACCCTTCACCTCCACAGTGCTTACCCAAGAAGGTTCCTACGTAACAGCTCTTCCATTTCCTGTAACGCTTTTGGAGGACCCAGAACTCGCACTGCCAGCAGGGCACTGTGGGACAGCTGAACCCAGGCTCCCTGCAAGGCCCAGGGAAGCCCATCCCGGCTGGGCACAGACCTGAGGACACGCTGCCAGGCTCTGAGCAGCTTTTCATCGTTGGTCTCGAAACACTTGAGAGTTACTGTCACAACTGAAAGGCTTCAGGTGAATCGGTTTTCAAGGAAAACACCTCCTGGAAAGCCAGGAAACCCTGGAATCTTTTCCAGGTCTGTCAATTCACAGCTCCAGCATGGGTGGGTTTTAATATGCTGTAGACTTTGACCAAGTCTGGGCACATTAAATAATGAGGCTTAAAAAACAAATAATGAGGCTTAAAAAGAGTCTTAAAAAAGACAGACCATTACCCACCCTCCCCCCTCCCCTTTTTTTTTTTTTGCTAGATTTTGCATTTCAAAGCATAAAGTCCTGTTACCGAAGTGAAAAGCAGCAAGATTACTCAAAGCTTACTAATACTTTCAGTGTATGAAGTCACCTTTCCATGGGTAGATGTACCTGTAGTAATATCGTAGTCAGGAGGGATTTGTGGAGACATCAGTACCACCTTTTAGGGGTAAGCAAAGAGATCACACTTGGTTCAAGGTCATCTGTGATAATTCAAAAGACAAGGCAACATGTAAACATGCATAAAAACCTCCTGCAAAATGTTTTGACGTAACTAATCAGCGGCACATCTAAACCCTTCAGTAGTCAAAATGCTCTACAAGTCTGCAGCTCTGATTTTCATCAGAGAACGCGTTTAAAGAACTGATGACATCTAGAATGGTCCTATCAAGCGCCTGTCTTGGTCTTCTTTACCATCTGGGAGTTCTCTACGCAGGCAGCCGTGTACACTGCCCACTAGACCCACAGGCAAGACAGGGTTGACCTATCAGTCCACACAAAATGGGCTCTAAACTGCAACGTGTGAAATGGAGCTTTTACACTTTGAAGAGGCAAAGGGAAAGACCTCCCAGCACCCTCCAGTGGCACTCCCAGCTGATTCCGAACCCTGGTATCGAAAGCGGATGGACCGAGACTTCACTTGAGGAGTAGGTGGATATGGCAAACTTAAAAGGCGGGTAGATCATCCAAGTTCACGTGAGGAGCTCAGCAGAGCTCTGGGTAGGAGCGGAGAGACTCGGCAGCAGATACTCATCTGGAGAAGATGCGTTCAGACACGTGCATCCTTCAAAACACAAATACAAATTTCCAACATCTTCTGCTGAAGCGTATCTGGTTCAGTATTTTATGGGCTCGGTTCTTAAACCAGTTGCATGTTGTGGTTCCCTCCCTCCTACCTCGAAAACAACTCTATTACTTGTTTTAAAACTGAAAAACCTGCAACGTTAAACCAAAAAAGCTTCTCTTGGCCATTCCAGGCGTTGAAGAAACTCTGTGTTCTCAGGTATTGCCCTTTTTCCTCGGGTCTTTTGATATGCTTCATAAAACATGTATTTCTTACCCGAAGTGAGACACTCAGGGGAGTTTTTGTTGGGGTTTTTTTTTCCTTGTCTACTTTATCTTGAACACTGACACTAACCTTGTCATTTCACCCCAAGTTTAAGCATATGAACAACAGCTTTTTTTTTTTTATAACACTATAATGGAATGTTTCTACTTTTTCTTGTAGACTGAGCTGGCCTGGAAAGTATTTTTGGTTTGTTTTAAAATATAAAAGAGAAAAACTGATTTTAAGACCTAACAGCAGCATCTAATTTAAACTACAGGATGCGAATGAAAGCAGAAAAGCCTCTTGAATTAAGCTGCACATCTACAGGAGCTTGTGCAGACCAAGTGCTGTGGGACAGCTTCCCTCGGCCATCACATCCCCGTGGAGACAAGCCCCAGTGTCTGTGTAAATGGAATATACGACTGTTTTAAACCTGCAGCTTTTGACTGGTACCTCCGGGGATGTTGCTGCAGCTTCCTGACTCCAAGAAGTGTTAACAGGCACCAGAGTGAGTCCAAGCCGGAGCCACGGCCAGCAGCCATGATGGCCACTTTTTTGGCCCCATTTCAGTATCAGAACACACCCCCCCTGTAATTACTGCCTCACCAATGGAAGTGAGGAAAGCACAGCGATTCCAGCGCAGAACAGTTACTCTCTTGCTCCGATTTCACTGAGATCATAAATGAAGAGAGGAAAAATCAGTATAAATTGGGTCCTATCTTTTCTCCTTTCTAATCCCCGCTCTGTCAAAAATTCTGGTGTTACAGGTTGTCTTCGTGGCTCGCTGCACTCTCACAATCAGTAAATGAGGTCCATAAAAGTCAGCTTAGAAAGAAGCTACTAAGCTCAGGGCATCGACAAAGGTCCTGGCGAAGCCGGCAGCAGATAAAAAACCGTGTTTAAAAATACTGACACCAAAGACGACCAAACGCTACACTTGACACTACACTAGTAAAAATGGACATTAAAACGCTCTCCATGAGAAGGCACTGGGGGTTCGGTTTTGTTTCACAAATATGCATAGGAAACACCACAGGGATCAGTTCTGGCGAGGGGCCATGCAGAGACTCATTCACGGCTAATACAAGGGTTGGGGGGGTTGTCATTGGAAGGTAAACTGAAGTTTTTTAGCATTTTAAGATGACCTTGCACCACCACCGAGAATCAATGGATCGCATTTTCCTCCTCCAGGTATACACTGCACAACTGCCCTGGGTTAATTGGCCAGGATTTCTTTCAGTGTAAGTCATAACCCTTAAACTCAAGTCGTGTTTCCACTGACCAATGAGGTTTACGCTAACTTGTGGTAGCCTTCAGGCAGCTCTGTGCGCACCTTCGTCATCTGAGCTGCAAAATGCTGCAACCCAAACCAAATGCAGGCTCTTCTCCACAGCGAGCACAGCTCCCTGCAAACATACGTACTCAGACTCGGCTGTAAATGGGGAGGGGGGTCAGCACCCCCCACCACAAGCACCTGGTTCACCGGACACTGTTCTCAGAGCTGGTCAATGCTGCTGCAGTTTTCCATCCTTAACTTCGGAGTCTAAAACGTCAATGGAGTCTTTCAGATCATGGCGGTCCCAGTGATGAGACAGGTTCTCTTTGTGCTTTTGGTCCATAATGTCGATGGCCCCGGCTGAGGCATCGTTGCTCAGCACCGGAGGTGGTTCCCCTTCATAATCCTGAGGGGTGTTGAGCATGGGGGTTTTGGAAGCGGCACTTCTTACTTTAGACAAGGAGCAAGCGTCACCGGGCAAAGGGCCATCCAGGAAAGGAAGTTTCTACACAAGTAAAAAGACATTATAAAAAAATTAATGGAAGTTATTATTCCCTGATGTCAGGGATATATAGAAACAACTGTCAACATAATGGGCCTGCAACAGAACTGGACCAAACTCAACTTTGAACCAGCAGATGAGAATTTGGGGTAAATCACACCTCGTTATTACAGCGATGTCATTTAACCTAGCATTCTGAAACATCTGTTCAGTGCCAATGCTCAGACACAGCTGTATCTGCCAAAACCATCATGTGATTTTAAATATTAACAGTCAGGACTCACGTTTTCCAGTTCAGATGCGTTGTCCTCCAGTTTCATCTTCTGGCTCATGCAGCTGAGCAGATGGTCCAACACACGCTGCTTTGGATGCATTCCTTTGTCAAAGCGATTGTACATCCCACACCAAAACCTCAAGAACAGGGCAAGAGAAGAGAATTAGGCGACCAGTTGTACACCCCTGGCCAATCATCCCTCCCTCTCTCTCAGCAGGGAACAGGAGTGAGCCAGAAAAAAAAGCAGAATGAGCCACTTCAGCTCTAACAGCCTGGGCAAGCAAACAGATCTGGCCACAAGATACTCCTCTGGTGAAAACAAACCCCCATGACTGCGTATGCCTGGGTGCTACTGGGCACTGCAATTCCTACTGGAAAGACTTCCTTAATATGTATTAAAAAGGAGGAACTTTTGTTAATAATTGCCTGCCCTATCATTGACAGAGCGAGCAGTCAGGGGTGGAGCATCTGAAGTTCTTTTCCTTGCCTTTCCCTACCCTCTTTCTTACCACCAAAGAAAAAAATATTATTTTAACTGCATTTATTTAGTGATTACCTGTGTGCTACCACTCTCAGTTTATGGATGAGGAGTGGAGGGGAAAGGTGAAACAAACCATGTTAATCAGTGAAAACTGATTTTATTATCCTGAATTGCCAGTCTCCATTACAATGGAGGAAATGTCCCCCTCTTCCCCTCTTAAATAAGCGACTCACTGGAAACTGAATGGTAGTGTGTTTGGTTGAAGTTCCTTGTAAGCTGTAAATCCTCTGTACAAGGGATTTCTGAATTCCTGCTTCTTCTGCAAGAGGAAAGGCCACAGAGAATGGGTCTTCTCAAAGATTCTGTCAATAACAAAGAGCAGCTCATCACGGCAAGAAAGAAACAAGTGGATTGATAACACTGCCTGAGTAGCATTGGATTAAGGGAGCCAAGAATTAATTTTTACACCGTATCTGATTCATTTCATAAACAAAGACCCATCACTGAGGAATATCTAACCATTTAAACCAGATACTAACCAGTCCAAAAAGCGTATCTGCAAGTTACTGGGGTCCAAATTCAAACATGTGCCATTTAAAGTGACTTCTAGCCTGCTGGCTGCCCACTCACCTCAGGTCCTCGCGCTCCTTATGACAGGTCCCGAGGAAGTTGCCAAACTGGCAGGAGTAGACGTGGTCATGGATCTCCAGGAGGAGCCGCTCATTGAACTCAAACGCGCAGGGGAACTGCTGCAGGAGCTGCCAGACACACTCCACGAACTGGGTGAAGACAGGGGATACTTCTTTGGGGTCACCATCCAAATGGCCACACCTAGAGAGATGCAAACAAAACAGGGTTAAATCCAATGTCACCAACAGAAAAAAAAGCCCCATGCCATTAAACTGGGGATATTTCTTCACCACTAGAATAAGAAATCACTCTGCAGAGTTGGAAAAAACCCTATG
The DNA here is from genome assembly GCA_009769605.1 of Bucorvus abyssinicus. NCBI lineage: Eukaryota > Metazoa > Chordata > Aves > Bucerotiformes > Bucorvidae > Bucorvus > Bucorvus abyssinicus. The sequence continues at coordinate 1,308,133 of CM020039.1, read as the reverse complement.
GGGTTTATCTTATGGCAACTGTACATTATGGCACGTCAACCTCAGCATTATTTGCTCTCCAAGGGAACCTGGCAGGAGCGATGAGAATTGTGCAATGTTCCTCCCTCAAAATAAAATTAGAAACAGTGGGGGGAAAAAAGCATCCTCTGCGATCTCTGCACTCTGTTTTATGGTATATCCACAGCAGGCAGCAATGGTCAGAACAACCTGACCTTGTTGTCCACGTGGACATCAAGAGTGAAATCTTGGTAGGAAATGCCTCAGAAAGAAAAAATTCAAACAAAGAAAAATCCCCAAACAACAATCACAAGATATTTTTACAGCTTTAGAGGTAGTTCAGGGAAACCCCACTAGTTCTGCAGAAATCTAGCCAGGGATCTACTGGAGTTCACTACAACCCATCGCAAGAGAAAAAACAACCCGAGACAATGTGCTGCTCTCACCTGTGTGAGAACTTGTGGCCCATCGCGATCCACTCCTTTTCTATAAGGATCTTCCATTTCAAAGCAGAGATTGAAAAAAGATTGTTTAGAAAAAGCAAACTGAAGCCATTGCTGTTAAACTCTAAAAAGCTTACGACTGATACACGAGTATAGCCACAGCAGACCATGAAAATAGTAACAGTGATTTATAGACCAGTTATCCACGCACACCAGCACAAGGTCACTGCTGGAATCAGAAGTTGTTTCAAGCGAGTCTAGAATCATTATATATAAACACACTGAGAAATAACAGCTTAACATTACACTATGTCCTATTTAATTTGGAAAAGACTGTCGTAATAGCCAGCAAAATAAATCAGCAGCTGGAATCCAGCAAATATATCCTGCTGGGTCATAAAGATCAATTCTAGAGACTTAAGGAACAAAAGGGCAGCAGAAATTCACCACAGAGTTCTTCGAAAACTGAAGTTTATATTGCTTTTCAATTTTTCCCATTCTTTACATTCCTGCTGCATCCACTTAGGAACCACTGTCACCCCATTTGTGCGTATAAACCACCTGCTCAAAGGACAGACAAGTGTTTGTCCTAGTTCCTGCTCCTGTTCCTCATCAAATCATCTTTCTTACTCCACACAGAATTGCCCAGAGCACAGACAAAACCCGCGCAGATGTTTCACACTCTGATATAATTTTAACTGTTAAACAATGGCAGCACAATCCAGAAGCAGCAATAATAAAAATAATAACAATAAAACCAGCATGGAACACCAGGGACAGACTGGAGGAGGCGAAATCTGCACTGTTCTGATTTCAGGGCTTGTTTTAGGGACTCTCCTGAGGAAGGGCAGCAGTCTGGTTTTTCGGTGTTTCACAAGAGGAGGTGGAAGGAAAGGTAACATCACAGACGGCGCTGGATTTATGCTGTGATGGCTTCAAAGAGGAAAAAGCCCCCAGTAGAAGCCAACGGCCCAATTCACATATAACGGCTTTAAACAAGGTCTTAAACAGTGCTCAGATTTTACACGATACACAGGTTAGACGCTGCCCTCTGCACAGGCAGGTCACCCGATTCCAAACCCCAGCAGACAGACCATTCGCTGGAACAGGCTGGAATGACAAGCTGCTTCACTGCTTTTTTGTGGGTTGCGCCAGACTGGCATCCTCTGCTCACTCATCTCTCGCCGAAGCGTCTCATTAGCGGCTCTTACACGGACAGTCAAGGAGACAAAGATTTGGGGTTTGTAAATCAACCGCTGCCGGATGGTGCCCATGCTGTTCACAGCAATTAAAGCTTGTTCAGAGAATCAAAGCTGGTTTTATATAGGTCACCTCCTGTTTGTTCCAGGAAATGGCCCAAACCATTTAATTAGGGCCTGTTTACACTTCAAATCCAGGAAGCACTTTTTATTTTTGGAATTCCAACAATCCGTGCTCTTACCATGAAGCCTTTCAAAGTCCTATAAAAAGGATCGAGGAGGAGGCTGGCCAGGGAGCAGACCTGCGCCGTGCGGTCCCACCCATCCGAGCAGTGCACCAACACACTGGCTTTTTCATCTCTCACAGCCTGCGAAGGAGAGGCCACACAGAACAGTTGAGCACCTTTCTAGGTTGGTTACTGCAATTAAATGCTATCCCTTCATCTGCATTTCCCTGGCTGGCCTAGAACCCAGGGGGAACACTTGTCATTTCTCATCTGGACCACGGAAACGCAACATTTCTGGGCTCAAAGCCATCGAACCAAAGCCCAGTCAGAGTAAAATGCTGTAGCATGCCTTGTCAGCACCACAGACTGCCAAGGAACAGAGACCCTCCAATGTCCAAACCCTCAGCCTTCTGAAAGACCAAGAATTCTCAGTCCCCTCCTCTCAGGAAAAATTTGGTGGATGAGTGAAGGATAATAATTGGGCCCACGGGGACTAGGAACTTCCAGAAAAATTAGAAGAGCTCATCCCATATGGATCATCTTCTTCCCCTTGTTCCGGTGGTAGAGGAGACACCCAGAACAGCTTCTTGTTGCTACACAGGAATATTTTAAGAGAGAAAAGACAACATTTACAGAAGGTCACTCTCTTGCCCGTTACTGTTACTGATGAGCCACGTGCCTCAGTGACTTTTCTCCCTGTGCCTGGCCTGCAAAGCCATGAGCTCTGCAGAATTGAGGACTGCGTTGAGTGATCAAAATGAGCTGTCCCTGCGTCACACAGAACGAGGAGAAAACAAACTGCTCTAAACGATGCCTCACTGAACGCAGAGCAGTTCAGTAACCAACCAGCACGAGGGTACGAGCTGTCTGCGCGGTTCAATATGTGTTATCTAGAGGTGTTATACAGGGCATGTACCCACAGTCTGTGATTTTATTTGCTTCCAGTGAGTTCTGACAAAGCCTAAATAGCCACTTGGTACAACACTGTGAACAGGACAACGTCCCAACCCCTGAGGCATTTCCCTGAGCCGAGGGACCATCTAGGGGGGAGCTGGCTGGGGAAGCCACTTGATGTTCTCCAAGTGCAGGCCTGGTTTTGAGAGCCAAGGCCAACGAGCATGGCAGTGTTCTCCCACCGTCTCTGCAGCCAGCGGCCCCAGCAGAGCACTCTACGTGTTTGAATTCCCCTGCAGGTCGCAGTACAGTTTTACCTTGGCAAGAAAGACACCTGCATCCATCACAGCCTTAATGTGCCGTAACCAACCTGAGTTCTCCAGCCCCGTGAGGAAATCGCTCATTGAGGGGGACTTCATTTCACACACTAAGGACACAAACACAGCAATTAGCTGGCATGCTGCTAACCTGATCTCTTTCTTTTTCCCACCTCCCCATTATCTCCGCACAGCAGCAGAGCCGGGTACACTCTAAAAGCTGAAATTTCCACTGTTTTTAAGTGTCAGCAGCAATATCTCATCCAAAGGACACAATCTACTGGTTGCATAAATGCACAAAGCAGCAATTTTTAGTTCTGACAGAACTTGAGGATCTGAAAATCTCCTCCTCCTCTTTTTTTAAGCGGTAACTCATTGATTTTTCAGTTAATTTTTTTTCCCAACCAAGAAAGCGTTTAGTGATCTGTTACTTCACTATAAATCACCACCGTGCACAATCACTGACCTGCAGTCGCCATCACACAGGTTTGGAGGAAGGAGAGATCTGATTTAGAGAGAGAAATAACGTGTCTAACCTTGAAGTCAACTCAGACACTATATGGAACCCCAGCATAGAAAATACTTATAGTAACAGAGCTCGGCAGTCCGCAAGCACCAGCGAGAGATTTTTATCATTGTCAAAGAATATGGGAGCAAACAAGTATTTATTCTGCCTCTTCCTCCACAAAATATATCTGCCAGGAACAGGCACTTGAGGACTTAGTGATGAAGCTAATCCTTGCTTGTGCAAATGGCCTCGTTTTATTCCAAGGTCACTGCAGATCCTGCAGCGCTGCCCAGCCAGGCAAGTGGCAGCATTAATTATTCAAATATTTTGAAGCAAAACGACCATTATGCTGGTTACTAAAATATTAAATTGGTATTTTGATTGACAGCATTTGTATTGATTTCTAGAAAACTAAGAACAGGGACCACGCGGAATGATTTGCAGCATCTCCTGTGCCCCATTCTGCACCAGGATGGAAACAGTGCTGGAAACCAACCGGTGGAGGGTGCTGGTTTGATCCTAGTTACACTCTCACCTTTAGCAGAACTTCTCCAAAATCAGGAGTGAAAATACGGGCCTGATTCACCTCTCGATCTCCAGGGGCTCAGGTGAAGAATTTCTGCCCTGCTTCACATTTTTTGCCTATGATCACAGTCTCACAGAGTAGCTTAATAACCTGAGCTACTCCGCGTGTAAATATATTGCAATGTATTCAAACATCAGTTTAACACATTTTGATGGATTAAAACCAAATTCAGCTGAAGAAATCAGAAATAAATGAAAAATAAGAACTAAGTACGTATGAGATTGAAATCTGTGGGAGGTCATGACAATTTTATTTCAAACCAGAAATACTGTTTAACACTGAAATACTCCCAACTGAACGCAGCAAAGCCCAGGAGGGTATTTCCTCAACAGCCCATGTTGCACTTGCACGGACTGTACCTACCTTCCAGGAGCTTCTGCAAGCTGTTCCGCATCACGTGGATGTTTTCTATGCCGATGAATTTGAAGCGAATGTTATCATAGTTATCTTCGTTCTCATATCCCTTCCCAGCAGCTCGGTTGGCCATGGCATTTAACTGGCAAATTCAAGGGAGTGCGAAGAGGATAGAAAAGAAAGAAAATTACAACAAAGAATACGCAGAAATAAATGAGTTGTTTTGCAAGTCCTCCTTTAAAATCACCCAGAAAATATATGTAAATATATATATATATGAAGAGAGCTGTTCCTCAGACGTACTTCCCCACCTCCCAGACAATACTTCCAGCTGTTCCACCACAATTCTGCCAATGTCTCTAGTCCATTAGACATATGCAGAGACTCAGTAAGAACCTGGATAGAATTTCTTAGGGTAGGAGGTATCAAAACCGAGCCCGATTTCAGAACACTGCTCTCATCAAAGCAGGTAAAGAGACTTTGAGTCTGCCTTCAAAAGACTCAGCCAGGAGCATACCAAGGTAATGCCAGGAAAGCCATTGTTACGGGTAACGTACATACATGGCAGAACAGAAACATAAGAGAATTCCAAAGCCTTTCACAGACACACATGCACAGATGAAATAAAGCCACCTGAGGGAAACATCGAAATACTGAAGTTGAACAGAAAGAAAACAGCAACCAGCTGGAACCGCAGAAAAGCGGCCAGTTGCTCGTACTACCTGTCACACTACAAACAGCCACACTGAATCTTGGAATAACAGGTGAGACATTCCCTGTTTTCCCAAAAAGTCTTTTCCCCTTCTTACTCTTGCCATAGTTTACCTCAATCTGTAGTTTCTACAGAATAACTGCGGCATCTGAGGAGTGAAGCGGGTTCTCAGAAAGCTCCATTTTAAAGAAATCAGAGCACTTTGAAATCTTTGCATCTAAGTAATCGTGGGCTATGAAAATCCTCCTGTTCCCATTTGCTCACACTGACACTCCCAATCAATACGCTCACAAGACAATCATTTGAATTGGTTTCTAAATTAGGTTCCTCAAGACAACAGTCATTAGAGACTTCGTTTTGCAGATGTGTCTCCAATATTCTCTCACATAAACACCTCAGCAACAGAGTTCGAGCCCCAAGCAGCGGCTACAGCCCAGACGAGCTGAACTGTACTCATCTCCATGGGCCACGTGGTGAGAACATGAGTGTTCTTCTCACAAAGGCAAAAACACCGGGAAATTGTTTTTCTCAGTTGTTATCAGGCTCCACACGGCTCCATTTCTTCCTGCTAAAAGCACTTCAGCCTGGCGGAACTGAATCCTAAGGCTTCTCTCCAACACAACGCTCTCAGCAGGAAAACGCTTTGCTGTCTCAGCCAGCTTCAAGACTGCCAGTTGCTTCAGGTCACCCTGAACACCTCAACCTGAAACACTCCAGGAACATGAGGACTCTCAGCAGCACTCAACACCAACATTTTATCCTGCACAAGCATTCGACACCGAACCAGGAGCCTGACAGTGAATTCCTGATCCAGGACCACCCCAATTCAACCCAACGCAACGTAAGGGAACTCCAGCAGAGCTGTGACAGAAGAAACTGGGAACAGCATTACTAATTCAGGTGCAAGGGTTAGGAGTAACCGCAAAGCCCATGAAGGTACCTTTGGCCTTGTGTCTACAACATACATGAAGGGGCTCCCAGGGTTGGCTTCTCTGATAGCCTGCAGCATCTGTTCATCCTCCAGACAGCGTGCGCTGAAGCCAGAGAGGGGCTGGCTACAGCGGCATATGGCAGCCTGCAACACACGACAGCTCACATCGTTCTGCTTCCCCATTTTCTCCACCGCGTTACGGCGCTACTGTTGGGTTTAAGTGTCCTAGTCTCTGTCTCGCAGAGAAGCTGCTACTTAAGCAGACATATAGAAACGCTACTGGAGTATCCTCAGAGCTAGAAGTCTGGGAATCTTCAGAAAAAACATTAAGAAAAACCACTCTTTTCCACAGCTTTGTTTATCAGTTGCTACTGTTCCATGCTCAGAACTGCCCTCAGCAGTGTTAGGGAAACGTCAAGAGCTGCCAGCACAGCTCCATACAGTTGCCCAGGTCAAGACACGCTTCCTCAGGAAAAAACAATCTGACTGTGACAGTATTTTCCTGACATCTGCATCTAACCCACTGCTGAGGCAGCAAAGTTAAAAATTTACATTCAATGGGGAAAAAAAAAAAAAAAAACACCCCAACCCTAAAGCCTCTATTTATTCTGCGCTAGTGGAGATTCATTTCAGGGAGGTTCCTCCTCATTCATACCATGACAGTCTAGCCAAGTGACATGTTAACTTGTTAAAACATTAGTCAATATAGCTAAACAGTAGATGAAAAAAATCAAACCACGTAACAAAGCACTACTGAAAGCTGGTAAAAAGAATTTCCAGACAGGAAGGTATTTGCATGGCTCCGGTCGAGTCCCAAGAGTTTGTCTTTAACCAGGTTATTCTGTGACTTGGGACAAACCAGTATTAAAGCTGTTCAGAGAAGAACAGTTCTCAAAGGTGAAGTTCATATGCTCTAATAATTATCTCATTCTTTCACTAAAAGGGGACTGGATGAGGAGGGGAACCTTTACTCCCCCCAAAGACAGCAGACAACAAGCAACTAACATTGTTCTCTTTATATAAGTAAGAAAGCACCGGAATCCGCCCTCTGCTTCTGAACCTGGAACTTCCGATCACCACGGCCTTATGAGCAGCCCTAGGCACCACGATTTCGGGAGGATATGTGCTGCAGACCTAAGGGAGAAAAAAACCCCAGATATTACTGCTTAGCAATTCAAAAGTCATGAAAAATTCATCTGCAGCTTATGATCCAGCATCTATAAACAACCGGGATGGACTGTTTGCCGTAGTGCATCCAACACAGCCCACAGCTCAAGTTTCGAGCCAGCAAGATGCATTTAGATAAACAACACAGGAATAAATAAAACAACATGGTGAAGGAAACGATCAGTTTTGCAACTGAACCCAAAAACCGGACCCCACAACACATAGTAAACCAAAGTTCTTTAAATACATAAATTTCATGGAAGCTTTGGTTTGACACAGAAGAGAAATTAAGAACAACTATGTTCTATAAATCTATAAATTTATCCCTATAAATCTTGTATGGAAATGAGCTTCCAGCCATCAGGCAGCATCCTCAGAGACCAGCCTTGTCCTTTTTCCTCAAACAAGTGCAGTGTCTCAGCATGTACATCCCAGATAAGCTGTTCTCCAAGCCTGGCTCTATTTTAGGCTTGAAAATTTGAAAACCTAAGTAGAAACCCTGAGGAAATGATAAAGCACTGGCAGCGGAGAGCTACACACCGGCAAGTCAAGCTTCAAAGTGATTAATGATTTTAGATGCCCACAGCAACTCAGGGGAAAAGCACCTCTCACATCATATCTCAATTCAGGCATCCAAAGATAGAGTCATTTAAAATTACCAGTCACTCCTGACAGCATGGGCTTGTATTTCTTCAACCCAAAGCGCACCAGTAAAGAAAACTAGTGTGGGAAGGGAGCGGAGAGCAGGGGGAAGGGTTTCAAGACTTAATATATTGGTGTCTTCCTAAGAGTTGTTTGCTTGGGCTTTTGTGTACAGTCTTCTGTACACAGAAGAAATACAAAGGGAAATAATACGAAGCAGGAGTTTGAGGAAGCCTGCTGAAAAATGCTTTCATTGCCTGTTCTTTAGATCCAACCTGGCCTTACAGGGGAGAAAAAAGAAAATAGCAGCAGCAGCCAGTTAGGACTGCAGTGACTGAGAGCCCTTATTTAGCAGAAGATCCTACCAAGCAAGAAAGTCCCTTTCCACGCTACCTCGCTCCCCACCAAGCCAAACCACTGCCAGTAACTTCTCCACTGTACACCTGTCACCAGCCTGGTGGGCAGGGTTTGGAAACATCAAGAGCAGCTCAGGGTACTTCAGGGTTTTCACAACAGATGGTTGGACGTTACTCCAGAAAAACAAGTATCTGGTACTTTGCCAGGGGGATGAGAGCAAACCAAGGTGACTCTGCAGCTCTGTTCTGTTCCTCCATAGCATCATTATCCGCAACTTCAAGATGATGCTGCTTCGATTAAAACCAACTGAGCTCACTCCTCCCCAGAGGCACCACTTCTGCTGTACATCATTAATAAGAAGAGAGACTGCATTACATGGCTACTTTGGGCAAGAATTACCTCGTAGTCCTTATTAGCATCCGTTATTTCCCAGTAGTCATTGGGAATTCCCATGCGCTGGTAATCTACTTTTAAATCTATCAGCTTCCAGCCCATCTCCCGGTTCTCTTTAGATGTTTTGGGATTGTAAGAGAAAGCATAAAGTTCTTCAGGTTTCGCTGGGAAGAAGAAAGAAAAAAATTAACTAGTGAGAGAGAGACAAAGATACATGGAGAGGCCAACACTCCTTCCTAAAGACCACCACTGGGATCAGCCCCCAGCGCACGCCAGCAAGCTCGACCTCACATTGACAGATTTTTGTCTGGGGTCACACCAACAAGTCATACTGAACCCCTCAGGAATTCCCAATACTCCGTTCCTACGTGCAGGGAGAAACGCTAAAACATGTTGTTAGAATCAATTACAGCTTCAAAGGAGTAATTCTTCCCTGAACAAATTATTTCCTGCTGAATTCACTGCAATAGGTGTGTTGGATGAGGTCTATACCATAAGAATTAATCCATAAATGAAAACATAGACTGAAAGATGTATTTTCTGTGTTCCTAAAACAGGTCCTTCACATCTCTAAGTTCAACAGCGAGTTCTGAGCCGCACAGAGAACTTGATCAATGTCTTGAACATCACTGTCAGCCCAACAAAAGCCTCAGGCTCTGTCTGACAGACGTAATTTCTTTCTCTCGCCATCTCTACCACCCCAATTTCCTTCCCTCGCCTCATAAAATGCAAATCCAACCAATAACTCACTCGGCTGGTTCCCGAGGCACCAAGTGTTCCAGCGACAGGGAATCCTGGCAGAGTGTGATAAAGGAGCGGGGTTACCGGACAGGTAACCCACAGCTGTCAGTCACACGTGGTCAAATCATAAGTAAGTCTACGCTTTGCCAGAAAACAACACTCGAGGGAAAGAAACTCAGAGAAATCTCAAACAGCGAAAGAGAGCTACTAAAATCCAGAAATAGAACAAAAGAAAGAGCTGCAGCTTGTTACACAAATAACCCCAAGATGAAGGATGCTGCTGTAACCCCCCGCAGCAACAGCTTCGAGACGCTGCAGAACTCTCTAATTTTATGAGCTGAACAGTGACAGCTTTTAAACACGCCACCAGAAACTTCCCAGATACAGCAGAGGACTTCAGAGCGAAGAGAACTCCGAAGCTCAGCGCACAAGGGAGGTGCTGGGAATAGACACGAGCTTTAATATCAACCAAAAAGATTCCAAATTCAGCAAAAAGCGTTTTTACTACAGTATTTCTGCTCAAGGCCTACGTGCTGGGCAGCATGAAGCAGACAGGTGCTATCGACTCCCTTCCCTTAGCCTAGGGCCATCATTACAAAACACCGTTAGAAATGGCACCCTTGTAACACCTCCAAACTCCAAGTCCTGCTTCCCCGAAGGAGCACCCCAAAACCAGAAGCTGCCACAGACAAAGCCAGGTGGAAACTCGGTGGCACGTTGTCCTGCAAGAACAAGGAGCCTGAAGGTTCATCTCCAATGGACTAAAAAGCTGAAGCCAGGAGAGTTCACAGGCTTTTCAGGACGGTTTGCTGTTTTAAGTGACTCCAAGTCACAGTGAAGCACAGGGATCACAGCTGCAAGAAGACAGCCAGCCTCAACGGGCTATTGGGAAACTAATGAAAGATCATAGATTCATAGAATTGTTTCAGTTGGAAAAGATCTTTAAGATCAAGTCCAACTGTTCCCCCAGCACTGCCAAGTCACCACTAACCCCTGTCTGTCAGCACCACATCTACACGTCTTTTAAAGACCTCCAGGGACAGGGACTCCACCACTGCTCCGGACAGCCTGTTCCAATGCTTGACAACCCTTTTGGTGAAGAAATTTTTCCTTCTACCCAGCCTAAACCTCTCCTGGCGCAACTTGAGCCCGTCTCCTCTTCTCCTATAGCTTGTTACTTGGGAGAAGAGACCCAGCCAGGCCCAGAGCTCCCAGCTGATGCACATGTCTGGGAGGTCCACAGGCATCCCCAGTCTGTGCACACAGGTCCCACCAACGTTGTGCAAGTCAAACACTCTGGAGACAAGCTCTAGAGGTTTTCATGCTGCTCATACTAACAACAGACTGCCAATGCTTACAGCGTTTTTTGTGGGATTCCAGAATTGTGGGAATATCTGGATCAACTGGAAAGGCCAGAACTACACAGGGCAAACAACCCGGTCACAGAAATGAGGGACAATGGCCGGGTAGGGGACATGACAGCACCAAGGCTACAAGAAAACAGCCTGAGGTGCCGCAGACAGCCTCCGTACCTGGTTGGGACAGCTTGAGCAATGAGGTAAACACTTCGTGACAGTCACGCTCCTGCCCGATGACAAAGTGAGCCACGTGGAAGTTCTTGCAGTGGATAAGGAGGGGGTATCCAGCTGTGCTCAGGGGCAACTTCTCCACTGTTGCAATATGGTGATGCAGAATCTGAGAAACAGAAAATAACGTTTTCCCCGAGGTCACCGATAAGGCTGCGAGCGGTACAAGCAGCTCCCAAGCTGCTGCAATACTATCAGCTATTTCTGCTTGCTGCACCCAACCGGCAGCAGCAGATGAGTTTGTTTGTGATGTTTATCAAACACAGCGAATAAACATCCAGGCTGTGCACCCAAAGGCTCAGTAACTAAGAGCAAGGCTGGGAAAATACAGCTGCGTGCCAGTGACTGTTAGAGACTGACGTGCAGCCCGGTTTACCTGCTTCACTCTGCCTTCCCTCCACCCCCACAGCCAATATATTTTGTCATTCCCGTTTTCCTTTAGAATTAACAAAAATGGCTAATTTCAGTGCTAATTTTGCACTGCTAGAAGCTGTAAATTCAAGTTTGGTGGGTTGGTCTATTGAGTTTGAGACAAGAAACTAGGCAAGTTTTTATGTTCCTGGAACTATCGCTAATTTGGTGAGCGAAGTCTCCCAAGTCCCACCCCCACTGTGTCCGTGTCTTTCCAAATCAGCTGTTTCTGCCAAGCAGTTGGTATCCAAAGGCTATAAAAGACCACTACAACTTTGGAATTCACAACCCTGTTCATTTTGGACACGAGGTAGAGTGGAGTTTTTATACTTGTGTTTAAACAGATGCCAGGTATCACGACATACGTACCCATGTTTCCTTCCTGACTTCAGCAGCTGCCTCCACGTAGATGAGGTGGGTAGCGGTCAGGTATAAGGTCCCCTGTGCTGCCTTCCTGTTTGTGTAGCGATCCAGTAGCTTCACATTTTCAACCTGCAGCATAAAAAGATGAAAAAATGTATTTAACTTTGCTCGAGGAAATATCTAAGCTCCTGTTGAACTGCAACTGTCAATATAAAACTGGGGAAGAAAGACAGAAAAATAAAAGGATTAAAGTCTTCCCTGCAAAACTAACTCAGTTTTACACTGTAAATTCAAAATATTTCTCCAGCAATTAAAGCCAAAAAGGTTAAGCAAACAGGCAGAGTCTAGCACCAGCGTGAGTAACAGGATTCCTGGATTTGTAGCCAAGATGATCATGTTTATTACTGTGCAACACCGCAGAAATAACAACAGAACTGTGAAAGAAAAGACTGTCCATGTTCAGTATAATCAGTGTTCTCTGACAGAACAGCCCTCTCCGGTCTGACCTCCAACTGCTCACTGTACTAAAGTGTGAGTAGCGACTTCTCTAACACATTTCCTAGGCAACGTCAGAGCGTTTCACACACCACGCTCAGCTAATTAATAAAAAACAGTATTAAAAACCATCAGCACAGACATAATCAAATTTTAATCTGTATTTTACATTGTTCGAATCATTTTCTCCTGGACCATTCTCTTCTTAATGAACACAGATGGAAGTTTTATTTCATCATTAAGCCAAAATAATTGAAAAAAATAATAACCGGAAGGACAACAGAAACAAAGAGTTTAATGATGAATTAGTTCTGGGTGTTGAACATATAAACTCCCTTACAGGGTCACTGGGCTGAGATAGAACATGGAAAATATCAGCAAAGAAGGCTGAGGAGCAGCGTCTCGCCGTGTGCCTCCCTAGTACGCCCTGCTTTTCAGCACATACAATTATTTTATCCAATATTGACCATATTATATCTAACAAGGCCCTTGCTCAGGCCAGAGACAGGCAGGTCCAGCAGAGCCCCTTGGGCCACGCGGGTAAGGAGCATCCCCAAACGAATACCATGGGAATAAACCACAACCCAGCAACTTCAGAGGATTAAACCAGATACAGAATTAAACCAGCTGCTGGCCAGACAGCTCCCCAATGCCATTTTTTCCAGCTGTCATGAGCCCAGCTTCTCCAGAGCTCCTGTTTCACTTTATTCACCTAAACCAGCACGTTTTGGTTCATTTTTTCGGGCTGAAGGGGTCCCCGCGCTCTGAGAGAAACGCGGCTTACACCAATGGTACCCAAACCCCCTTCTCAGCACTGTCCTCACTAAACGTTCCCTTCCAAAGGCGATGCAGTAACAAGTCCCTGAACACCAGGTCCAGCCGCTTTAACCCTCCCAGCCTCACCCGTGACCCGCCGGGGCCGCGCAGGGGAACGGCTGCCTTCCCGGAAAGCCGAGACAGCTCCTTTACCGAAATTAACCACGACTTTAACTCAAAAAAGTCGCTGAGAAGGCCTGGCCCCGACGGCAACCCCGGCCCCGACGGCAACCCCGGCCCCGACGGCAACCCCGGCCCCGACGGCAACCCCGGCCCCGACGGCAACCCCGGCCCCGACGGCAACCCCGGCCCCGACGGCAACCCCGGCCCCGACGGCAACCCCGGCCCCGACGGCAACCCCGGCCGAGGCCCGCCGCCCCGGCGGGGCTTCACCTCCACTGAGCGGAGCCCCAGGCACGGCACGGCACGGCACGGCACGGCTCAGCCCGGCCGGCCAACCCCAGACACCGCGGGGGTCCCCGAGGTGCTGGCGGCCGGGCCGGCCCAGCCTCTTACCTTCGGGGTGGTGATGTGCTCCATGGCGGCACCGCCCGCCCGGCCCGGCCTCACCTCGGCGCCGCCATTTGCACGGGGCAGCGCCCGGCCCCGCCGCAAACCTCGCGAGAGTCGTGCGGAGCGGCGCCGCGGCCGCCATCTTGGGTGAGGGCAAGGTGAGGGCAGGGCGCAGCTCGGGGCGCGGGGACCGGAGGCAGTAGGTGGCCGCGCTCCTGCCCCGGAGCCCCGGAGCTGGCCCTGGAGAGCGCTGGGAGCCTCGCTGTCCGCCGCAGTCTTGAGCAGGGCCCGGCCCGAGGGCCTCAGAGAAGCTTCTCGGTCCTGCTGCGGCCTCGCAACCCCCGCAGTGCCCCCAGACCCCCCGCCCTCCACTCCCGCCGCACACGGAGCTCTCAAGGGATATGTCAGCGTTAAAACCCCCTTCTCCCCTCAGGGGGTAAGGCCGTCAGCACTGCCCGTAGTGGCAGCAGGCTCACAGGGTCGGGGACACGTTTGACCACGTTAATACTCGGTACAGGCACTTCACAGAACGAATAATACCGGTTTTATCTGTTTTTCCCCGTATTTTCATTTCAAAGCACAGCGTGGTCTCCGGTGGATGCCCACGCTTGATCCCGCTGTAACTATCATTACCTGCTGCTGCCTCCGCGATGGATATTCACGGTGTCTGGCAAACCCAAGGGCAGGAGAGTTTCCCAGGTGCTCACTGCAATCCAAACCCTTAATTTGCTGAGAAATTGCCGTTGGGAGGATGATGACCCTGTATCAAGCCTGAAAATCCAGTTTTTATTGTTACATAGCGGGTGACATTAGCGTAACCTGCCGGTCAAGCGTCTCAGATGGATCCCAGCAAGCTCGGACTCCGTAAGGTGTTGATGAAAATACTGTTTATTAGAGAGAACACGAGAAGGGTTCACACTCATTAATTAGGGCTTTGCATTTGTGCCGCACATCAATCCAAAGTAATTTTTTTTCCCCGGGGGCAAAGGACAGAGCAGAACAGAGCTGCTGAGGCTGGCAAATGCTCACAGTGGAGAAACGGAGTGATTCGGCTTCTTCTGTCAGAAATCTGACCACGGAGGCGATTCTGCCCCACCTCGATCACCGGTACACTGCCACGGGGGGTGATGCTGTCCGTGCTGTCCCACCTGGAGCTCGCTCCCTCCCACCTGACGCAGCAGCCGGTTCGCTGTGCTCTGTGTCCACATCCAGCAGATATCTGCGTTTTCTGAACCTGAGGAGATGAGGCAAAGGGAGGAATCAAAAGGAAACACCTGACAGAGGACTCGGCCACAGAGTTGAGCTTAGCAAATGAATCTTGGTGCAGGGTCTGGAGAGCCAGTCTTGTGAGGAGCAGCTGAGGGACCTGGGGGCGTTTAGTCTGGAGAAGAGGAGGCGGAAGGGAGACCTTATTGCTCTCTACAATTACCTGACAGGAGGTTGTAGGGAGGTGGGAGTCGGTCTCTTTCCCATGTGACAGGTGACAGGATGAGAGGAAAGGGCCTCAAGTTGTGCCAGGGCAGATCTAGCTTAGATATCAGGAAAATCTTCTTTACAGAGAGGGTTGTGCAGCACTGGAACAGGCTGCCCAGGGAGGTGGTGGAGTCCCCATCCCTGGAGGTGTTTAAAGCCATGCAGATGTGGAACCAAGGGACATGGTTCAGGGACCCTGGCAGTGCAGTGTGAACGATTGGACTTGATGATCTTAAAGGTCTCTTCCAACCAGATGGTTCTGTGATTCTCTGAGCCTGTATTTGGGGAGCAGGGTGAAATCAGAAAACCAATCTTCTAACCACCCAGATCAATAGGGTTTCCAAAGAGGCTGTTTCACCTCTCCTCCAGCATTTCTTCTGTTACTCTGCTCGATTGTTTTGGAAGATGATACTTAGGAAAGTCGATCTGAGCAGAGTCTTTGCTAAGACAAGGTTGAGCTGTGTTACCATGCAATTAATTAGGGCTGTAATCAGCTGGAGTGCTTAAAAAAATATCAAACCCACTGCATCCGCTTAAAAAATATCAAACCATGCTTAATCAGCTTAAAAAATAACAGACCTCGCTGCATCAGCTTAGAAAAAAATCAAATCCCACTGTATCAGCTCAGAAAAAACCAAACCCTGCTGCCCGAGCTCCCTCAGAGCACTCCTTCCATCCTAAGAACGACCACGGCTGCTGCAGTAAACGGGGAGCAGAACAGTGAAAGAAACAGCTGGGTTTTCCAGGTACCAGGAAAAGTCCTTTCCAAATATGAAGGGGAGGCATCAGCACCTCCTGCTTCCGCCAGAGCTGTTGGGTTGGAGTGGAGCAAGCAGGACATGTTGCTGCAGGGCAGTGTGTTCCCTTGAAGGGCTGCAGCATCTCAGCGGAGCAGAACGCACCCCTGAAGGCCAATCTCTCCTCTCCAGCGCTGGTTGTAAGCACGTCCCTACAGCTCACGTTGGCTGCCGAGGTCCTGCAGGTGTGGACTGAGCCAGGCAGAGCCCCACCAGACAGGAGTATGGTGCTTCTGGTGCTGGTGTGCTCCATGGGCACGTCCAGGAGCCCTGGGCCCATCAGAGGAGTGGATCAGTGAGGGTTTTTCTCGGACAGAGGCTTTTGAACACCCTCCATTCATGTTAAAACCCTGTCTGATGGATGAAGGAAGCTGACACAGAGCAGTGAGTGTCTTGTACGAGGCCACAATGTCACAGCCTTGACCGAACTCCAAAGTTCATCTGCAGACGACAGCTTTTTTCTGCCATTTTCAGTCACATTTATTAGAGAACCCCCCCGTGCCACGGGAACCTGTCATCCTTTGGAGCTTGCTCCACGCTCCTGCCGTTGACAGTGACTCTGCCATCAGGCCAGACTTGCTTTCAGTGTGGGCATTGAACCAGCCAGATTACGGACGGCTTTCTGCGGGTAGAAGAGTGGCTTTCTGAAATTATTTTGCCATCTGGAGACCAGTCTAAAGCTCCTCAGTTTGCGGGAAAGGTAAGCTAAAAGGTAAACAATTCCTGTAATCTCATTTTCATTAGTCACTCCCCATTTAGGAAGTGTTTAACAGGCAGCTAAGGTCTACCACAACAAATCTCTATCAACAAGCCAGTGAAATCTTGTGTAATGCAGATGAAAAGTATATTTCATCTGGGAAACATTTGAGAAAAACAATTTATTGGGCCATTTTTACTAAGAGAAGGATGGGAGGGGGCAGTAAGACACCCACATTGCCTGGAACATGAGTGTGCTGAAATGAGGAGCCTTGCTTACGAAGGTTATGCAGCGAATGGTGCAAAAAAGACGTTCAGCTGGGGGTTCAGACCCAATTCGACAAGCAGTCCCAGTCTGCGTGTGCCGCCCAGATGCTGGACTCGCTCATTTTATAAGCATCATGTATATGCATGGCCAAGGCCGTGGCTGCTGTGCGAGGTCAGCTCAATGACCCCAGGCCGGAATTTGGCCTTCAGAGTTTGTTTTTCTCACTTTAATGATACTCAAGAAACAGCTGACTCAAGACACAGCCTGAGGAAGCTCAGCTTTCGCCCGTACGTTAGAATTTTGACTGGCACAAATAGATTCTGAAGCATCTTCCCAGAGAAGAAAAATTGAGAAGTAGTTTAATTCAGGGAGAATGAGGCTGCGGAGAAGCATGAAAGCAGAGCTGGGGACGGGCTGCAGCAAAGTTTAACCCTTGGAACTGTCCTCATCCTAAAGGTCCTTCGAGAGGAAATGTTTTTAAGTGAGTTTAGGTATCGTGAGGTGGTGTCAGGGCCCTTATGTGATGAGTTGCCACACCATTATAATTACGGCCCCTGCTGAGACACCCAAGATGATGCAACGAATGAGTTTCCCCTGAAGGTTTGGAAAATACCTCATGGAAAAAAAATCTGTGTTATTTTGTACAGCTTTTTCTGCTGTCGCATCTCTGAGGTGACGCTGCTAACGTAACTCAAAAATCCAGCCTGGCCCCTGCTCTCCCCTTCAGAAGGTTTTACACCACAGAAGAGGTTGTGACTGCCAACAGGCACCCAGCGTGCATGCAGGGACCACCCCTCTCCTCCGCTAAATCCTCTACAGTCAAAGGGAGCACCTGCTATTTTTTGACTCCTCGGTTGTATGGCTTTGCTTTGGATTAAGAACGCGCCCACGATGCTGCGATGGGGCTGTGGGACAGCACCTCCAACCTGCCAAGGGTTTCCAGTTAATTAAAGCATCACTCGCGGAGATGGAAAATCACTGTGGAGGTGTGAGATGAGGAAACGTTCAGCAGCGTGGGGTGTTTTCTTTCCTTTGCACTTGTAGTTGGCAAGAAACCAACATGTGGCCATCACCACTCTGACACTGCTGTCCTCTTCCAGCAGCGTTTAGGAAGTTCACTGAGGAACACCACCTAGTTTCTTCTGGTTTGTTGCACTTAGAACTGAGCTGAAAATAGTCCCTATAGTGATGTTTCTTCTCTTTTCCAGGGAATAGCTGGGAGCAGGTTGGGATGCTTTGAAAACACATTGTTTTTTTCAAAATTACCCTACAAGATTCTTCTTGCTTATTGCCTTGCAGTTGAGCTGCACTTCTTGGTGGTGAATAGTCTCTCTCACTGGCAGTGTTTCTACCGCTGAATAGAGACAGTCTCCCGGGGCATCTCCAGGTATGCTCATAGAAAATGGACTTGCAGCCTGAATGGGAGAAAACGGGTACAAACTTGACCTTTGAACAGAGCCAGGTTGCTGAGACTTCACTTCCATGAACATTCATGGAATGGGACCACGAGAGAAGGCTGAGCAAGGCCGAAGCAGATGTGTTCACAGCTCCAAACAGATCTCTGGAGATGAGCATTTGAAGTATGAGCCTTTCCCTGTCTGTGAAGAATAAAGCTCCTCAGGCTTCAAACATCACAAATCCTGGGCTCCCCTAAGGACACAGAGCTCTTCTCCCTCACCCTGCTGTCAAGTTGTTTCCTGGAACTTTATTTTAAGAGCTTCCATTGTGCACTGGGCTCCCAGTTGGATTAAAGCTCCGCGTGAATGAAATGATGCCTGAGAGGTGGGGACGGCTGCCTTCCCCTCGGCAGCACACTCAGTGAGCTGAGGGCTGCGTTCGCTGGCTGTCCTGTTCCACCTGGGAACAGCTAGAGAGACCTCTCATGGAGTGGAAAAAACAGAGATCACACTGAATTAGAACCCAAGCAGAGCAGGTACATTGTAGGGGTTCAACAGGGACCCTTCCTCAAGGGTAAGATGTGATGGAACAAAATACAAGTGATCTAGTGCATTAAACTACGTGCAGTGCAGAGACCCAATAGAATACTCTTTCCGTTTCAGAGTCTTAAACTCTTGGTTCCAGCCCACAAAGCTCTGCCCCAGACAAGCTTGTTAGCTATGGCAAATTTCCTCCTAACTGTTTTTCTTTGGTGAAAAGGAGTTGTTCTTTTTTTGTGACAGGACTTGATGCGCAGTGACAAAGGGTGGATTATCCCCCTCTCAGCAAGGTACTGAAACCTACCCGAGTGAAGTGGATGTGGGTTAGGAAAGCTCTTGAAAACACGCCAAGAACTGTGTGAGCCAGGGAAGGAACTGAAATGCAGCGTGGCATTAGGATGGGAGCAGCGGCTGGAGCACTGAGCTGGTGTTCGGCAGCTGACAAAAAGGGATCTGATTCGGGACTGGAGCCAAACTCAGGCTTTGCTTGGCTGCAGACAGCCTCTTCTCTGGGGTTTCCCTCTGCCACATTCAGAAAACTGTTTTTTCCCATTTGTAATGAAGCTCAGGTTTCAGGATCTGCACAGTCACGGTTTGAGTGGGAAAACTAGCCAGACCTTTTCCTGAGGCCCAGCTTGTAGTCAAGGGTAAAGAGAAATCTTTCCTCTTCCTTTTTAGAAACAAAGAGCTTCCCACAGCCAGTCCCCTGGGAAGTTATTCCTAGAGCACTGCAGGTAACATGTGTGATTTGCTACCCATCACTCTGTATTCGGTACCATTAAACAAACCACTGAACAGCAGGTTTGGTCTGCCCAGGCTGTTTGTATATGGGATAGCTAAAGAGATCCCAACTGATCCTCCTGACATTTCTCCAGCAGTGCTTGTTTAATCTGACAGTAATATCCCAACACGGGAATAAATAAATTGGTGTAAGAATTTTTACTGAGCTCTCATTAAACTGCAGAGATTCACCCAGATGAGATCTTACTCAATCCTATTATCTGTTTTCCAGATGGAAGCCTGAAGTTTTTCTTTTGCCCACGCAAAGGCTGACCTAGTGTACTCTTAAGACAATCTCTCTCTAGTTCAGATGGCACTGCTGTCATGGAGAGTCCAGGAATGAAACTGTGTCCATGTCATTTAGACTTTTCTTACCATTTTGCCCACTAAGACTATCGATCTGGGACATTCTGAAGCCCTTTGTCCCTTCTGAAGTCTTTTTTAACTCACAGGAAGGTTTCTGTAGTGGGCTGTATTGCTTTTCCTCTAGGCATTTTTCTGAGTTATTTACAACCTCTTAAGGAAATAAAAGAGTTTGGTAACCAGAGTTACCTGAGTTGATCCCATTTAATCTGTTAGTCATGCTCCTGGTTCCAGCTCTGCCTTAACACTACGCAGACTTCTGTCTCCAGCTGACACCCCAACGCTGGAGGCACTGCCCTGCCTTGAAGGCACATCCTTGAGTCCCTTCTCCTGTGTTTGAGGACACAGGGATCCTCTGGACTGAGCTGGATCCCACCATGTGTCTGCAGCCCTTGCCACAGATGCAGCTTTCGGAAGCAGAAGTGCCACTGGGAGTATGGAAATGAGCACACTGGGCACACTGGGCCTGGATGAATCTGGATTAATGGCATGCACAAAGCTGGTGGCACAGGCTCTGTCTGATGGCAATTAATCTGTCTGGGGCAACTCCCAAAGGAGAGGACTCGGAGCTTCTCAACTTGCAGGCTCTCTGCAGGCTCAGGCAGACTGCCCTGTAATTTCCATCTTGATCAAAATCTGGTTACTTTTATGGTAGCAAACAAAACTGAGATTTGAGATGTTAATGTTAACCACGTGCCTCCGGGATGTGAGCACTGGGTGTGCAGGCTCTAAGTTCAGGTGACCGTGCAGGCACTGGTTGCATGGTCTGGCTGCTGGCAACAGCCATAATGAAAAGGGGATCACGGCATCCCAGTGGCCACATCCACCTCCCCCCCAGGTCTCCTGATATTCCCTTTAGTAATTCCATTGTTCCCATTAGTGTGAATCATTTCTTACTCTCCTTGTTCTCTCTTGTTCTACCTTTATTTTCTAATATGCACGTTTGTGGATTTTATCTGCTTTTGGCTGTCAGACCCCAAACCAGAGCGATTTGAAGACAGAGAGGAAGAACATCAGTCCTTAAATAAACAGTTTGGCAACATGTCAGGGTGTTGCAGTGACAGTTTAATACACACTATCAGGACAAAGCTGAGCTGCCATCCCTCTGTAAGGCCATTAGCTGGGCTTCCACAGGCAGTATCCACTTGGACAACACAGGTTTACCAATAACTTGCAATTTGGGAGTCGATAAACATAGCTGTTGCCTTGGCTGCTGATGCTGTGACAAGCATCAATTTTTCTCAGTCACTGTCCGTGTCAAACTTAATCTATCACACTTAGGATTAGCAGCAGAGTGCTAGACAAAACGCCACAGGACACAGCCGTGTGCTGGAAGGATGTTCTACCAGATCTCTTTTGCTGGAATTTGGTGGATTTTATTATGATTTTCTTTTTTTTAAACTCACCTCTCCTCTGCTACGGCCAAGGAGGGGTGTGAACAGAGGATCTGCTCCCTGATCCTGGGCCAGCCACGGCTGCAGAGGGTGCTGGAGGGGCTGCTCTGCTGAACTCTGCCAACATGCAATATCTCTCCTTCCGAGGAGGGAGCTAAAAGTAACAGCCCATTTTATCAGCTCTGTGTATTCCCCTCCTTCCTAGGGCTCTCTGCAGCCTGGTGAGGGGCTGCCAAGGCCGGTAGTTCCCCAGTCACAGACCCTTCTGGTGGAAGAGAACACAGGGAGGATTTTACTGCTGAGACACAAGGTCAGAGTCGGGTTCTTTGAGAGAAGAGGTGTTGCATTCAACAAGGCCAAGGGCAGGGTCCAGCCATCCCACAGATGGCTGGAAAATGAAGGGCAACAGCCCCGAACACAAGCTAAACTTCAAAGCCCCCCTTTAAACTGCTGCCTTCTTTCTGCTCAATGATTATTTCGCATTATATTTGAGATCAGTTGGGAAGAAGAGAAAGACTTTGAGCAGGAGACTAAAGTAACACAAGACAGAACTGTTCAATGCTTTAATGTCTGGGGGATTTAGTCCCTTATCTCTGATGCCAGCTGAGGAGAATGAAATACTTTTCTTGGCATTAGATGAAAATTAAATCATCACTTATAACAAGTAATGGTCAAGCTGAAGGAGGTTCAGAGGTTCACCTTGAGGTTCGGCTTTGATTAAGTACCCAGAAATACCAATGCCTCTTTCAACAATCCGAGCCTCTCGGTAAGGAACGGGGCAGGGAGGACACCTTGTTCTCCAGCATTTGCTGTTGTTCCCCGGTGCAGGAGGATAGTGAAATGTGGCCACTTTTCTTCCTTTTCTACTGAGGAATCATCCAGAGAGGTTCTTGTTTGAGTTCCGCTTTTGCTACACTGTGGTTTGAAACTGAAGCAACGAACATTCGGCTTCACAGGGTTTGCTCGCACATTGTTCTGGGAGAAATCCAGACAGAGAGCCTGGAGGGTGGGGGGTCTGCAGCCTGCACTCACAGGCACTGCATCACCTCCGGGGTCCTCCCTCGTTCCTCAAGGCCCCGTTTCTTGTTCACCCTCTGAGCCGCCCACACTGGTTACTGCAGCCTGCGCCTGTGCTATGGCGTGAGGAATCTTGGCAGTGCAGTCACCACAAAACCAAAAGATTAGAATGTGGCGTTGTGACAGGTGGTCCCCAAACCACAAGGCAGCAAAGACACGGCATGTGTATGAGTGGCACCAGGGCTGCCAGCAAACTCCAGGCAGCAGTAAGTGACGGGTGGCACGTCAGGCTTGTCCCGAGTGTCAGAGCAATTCAGAACTGTCAGGCGGATCACAGCTCGTGTCTGCAGAATGTCAGACAGCGTCAGGAGAGACAATCACAAGAGACATCAGAGTAATTTCCAGAAAGAAACAAGCAGGAAGCAGGAAGCAGAAAGCACTATGAAGACATGTACCAAGAAACAGAAGAATGAGCCTTGCTGTGGACATCTGAATCACTGCTTAATGTAATCCCCACTATATTAACTCATTTTCTTAATTTAGCTGTGAAGGATTTGTTCCTGCATGAAATTATCCAGTAATTTTCTTGCTTTATTTTCAGTGTTTCAAGTGATCTTAGGAGAAGCACTGCCAGGCTTTCAGCATGTTGTTATGGTCATCACCTTGATAAATGTAACCCTGCTGTCTGCTTAGCCCTCTGCTGACTCCTTACTCTCTTTCCTATCAAGCATAAGTTTATTTTCTTTATTCTCATCAACTTGACAACCTTTCCCTCAACCAGTTTCCAAAATCTTCATGACTAGTCTTCACCTTCTCCCCATCTCTTGAGTGCAATGAAAATGACTTTGTCCTGACCACGCGCTGATGGGCCCAAATGCCTGTGAAGACCTTAAATTAAGCTTATGAAGCCTGATTCAAGCTGTCGTGATACTTCTCAGTGACCTGACTCCAGTTCAGAGCTACGCACCGAGCCTCTAACACAGTCTTTTATACTTGGCTAGAAAATGCTGCAGCAGAACAATTCAACAGGAAATAATAAGAGCCTGAGGGGTCAGATACTCATCCAGTTCAAAGTTGGAGATTTTTAGAGTAGGTTTTCCTGTGAGATTTCCAGCATCTCAGGCTTCTAATCCTTTAAACTCTGAAGCAGCTGCATCTCAGAAAGAAAAGCTTACAACTAACTAACTAAAAAAAAATCCCCAGCCTTGTTTGAACTCCAAGCACACTGTGATTTGAGCTGGCAATGAAAGTTTGGCTCAGCTTCCACTGCCTTTGAATCTTGGGTTCTGTCTCCAAGGTTCAGCACCACCTGGGCCTCATCCTTATCCAGCTCCGGCAGCTCCCACTGACTCCCAGGGAAGCTACGAGGACTTGTCCCCTCTTGAAAATCAGGTCTATTGTGTGTGAACAATCAGGAGCATTCAGGCTGTTCGCACACCTCAGTAAATCACCATCTCAGTAAGTTCTGCCATTCTCTTTTCTCGGTGGTTTGACTTGTTAGCTTAGAAGGGCCACAGGGCTGTCCAGCCTTGTGCTGACATTCAGAGGGGCTCACTCCAGAGGGAAGAGCGCAGCGGGGAACACAGGGACACCTCATTTCCTCCCTTAAAATCTTGTGGTTGAAATGTGCAGAACTGAGGCTAGCTCTTCAGGAAGGAGGAAACGGGCGGGCGTGCGGGGAAGAAGGAAAATCACCAGGAGTGAGGGGCTGGCAAAGTCTAACTCAAGGAAAATTCAAGACATGCATTTTTACTGAAGTCTGTTGGAAATTGCTGGTTCAGTCAAAAAATACTGCCCCAGAAAAGGACTGATGGTGTTAAATTCACTGGTGCAAGCCCGTTCGCTTTGCTGAGGAGGATGAACGGTACCGACTGGTTATAATATTTCTTGAGTTTGTTTTTAAAGAGGTGGCAACTGAGAAAATGAGAATGTAAAATACAGGCTCTGTGTAGATTTCTGTGTCTAGGCAAGTCATTACACCCGTATCATGTGGGACTGTATTAGGGATACACAACAGCTACTGCAAGTGCAGTACAGATTAAAGAGAGAGGTGTCATCTTCTTCATGCACATCTCAAAGCAGAACACGAACATGTCTTTGGTCTTTTTATTTTCTTTCTTTTTTGCTTTGTGATCATTTCCAAAATTGAAACTCAATTAAGTTTGCAGCTCACTTAAAAAGAAATAAAGCCAACCTGCCTAAAACGAAGGAGAAAATCAAGAAGTCTACTGGAGAGCTCCGCAGCCTGAGGAGAGAGTGCTGGCTGCTCCAGCCAGCAGCCTCCACTCCTAACGCTCCCCAGTGCCTGCTCTGGCATCATCCTCATCTGCCCTTCATCTGTTGAGAAAGGGAAGCCACGCTGCAGCAGGACACTGCTCACACCAGCATGCAGCACTAAAGCCAGCCAGCAGGCTGCTATAGAAACACGCAGAGATCGTGTCCCTTGTCTAAGCAATAAGCTTACAGGTCCACTAGTTTCCTTCTGCAGAGGCAGGGAATGTTTTTACAGACACTAATGTTGATTCTTTCCTCCATTTTGATGTAAAACCTGGCCAAAGCACCTAGAGAACAGATGAAGGCATCAAGCCTACCTTATGGAGCGCTGTTTCCTCCAGAACATAGGGACACCTTCGTACCACATCACAAATGAACACCTGGCACAAGTTCAGATCTGTATCTTCAGACAGCAGTTGATCCAGCAGCTTCCTCTGTTACCTCAAACATCAAACACTCGGGTAACGATTAGCTCCTGACAGGGGCAGACCTGGGTTTCGCTGTAACGACGTGCAGAGAAGGATGTGTGCTGGCCCAATGCCTTGGCACAGGGGCCTTCTGGCTCCATCCTGAATTACTGGCTTTTATTTTCCTGCATTCTTCAGCTCCTTAACTATAACGTAATAAAGCAATACTACCATAGTTACTAATAAAGGACTCGCTAAAGGACAAACCTTCTGTCAGCAAGCAGTGGCTGTTGGGAGCTGCCTGGCTGCAGCGTAAGGATCTGACCACGGGACCGCCGGCTTCTGTGAGCAGAGAGGGGTTAGTTCTTCCCTTGGTCTGTTTTCTGCATTGGACGTTCACTCAGCGTGAAGAAATGGCAAGAATATTCCTGCAACCTGGCGGCACATAAACCTTCAGCTTTAGAGAAGACTAAAATACTGGTGCTGAAGCTGGGTACCACAGGGATTGCAAAGCAGCTGCAGTCAGGAAGTTCCCAGTTTGTGCTTTCTGCTTGGAATAACGGGAATGTAAAATTCACGGCAGGGAATGTACATTTCCCTAACGAACGGAAACAACCCTCCCATGGAAGAAGAGCCCTCTCTCTAAGGGCTTTTTCCATGGTAACTTGTAAATGCAAAGCTCCAGCGGTTTTGGCTGCAGGGATGCTCCAACAGGTAACAGATTGGTTGTTGTTGTTAATGATGGGAATCCATCATCACTGTCCTCTCATGCAAAGTACGCCAGATCGCTTTAGCTTAAAACTTCCCCAAAGCTGGCAAAGAGCAGTCTGAAAAATTTCGCCCCGGCAGGTGAAAGACTAAGAAAGCTGAGAGGGACTGCACTGGAATAGAAACTCACGATATACCCTTGTAGTTCACAACCAGCATCCCAATGTATCTGTGAGCCCTTTTAATCCTGTCAAAATTCGAAGTGGGTCACAAGTTATGTCAGCACATAAAATTTTTATACATTTATCTGCTTCCGCGGCAGTTAAGGAGCCATCACGGCGCAGAATAGCCCATGACAAAATGAGGGTGAGAGATTCTGAGTCTGAGCAAGGGAGTGAGGTAAGATCCCAGGCAGGAAAAGGTCCTACACGACCATAGCGTTAAAGACTGGATATGCTGAGAGAGGAAATCACATAAGGGACCATCATTCCAAGTAATTATTCACACCAATTACCAGCAATGAACAGCTTTAGGAATTTTTAGCATTTGAATACCTGGCTGAGCAGGAGTCTTTATACTCTTAAGGTGGTAGATGGGAGGAAATAATGGAATATCTTTCCTGA
Organism: Bucorvus abyssinicus; assembly: GCA_009769605.1. Classification (NCBI taxonomy): domain Eukaryota; kingdom Metazoa; phylum Chordata; class Aves; order Bucerotiformes; family Bucorvidae; genus Bucorvus; species Bucorvus abyssinicus. Next base: position 1,281,744 of record CM020039.1, on the reverse strand, counting down.
GGTCCATGCTATGGTGATGAACCCTGCAAACTGCTCAGCACCCGCTCAAAGCCTGTCCGAGGCTGCAGCTTCCCATAACAACAAATACCAGAAGTTAGTATTAAGTCTGGCCTAACAGCACTGAGGCGGAATGTGTGAGTAGTAGAACTTGCAAGTAGAACTTGCAGCTCTGAGCTTAAGGTATCCCCTCTGTGCCCCTCACTCACCTCTGGCCAGCTGCTCAACAGCTGCCCAGGACTTCCCAGCCCGTGCCGTGGATTTACAGCCTCAGGTCCCCCGCAGTCAGCAGCCTCACACCTGCAGCAGGGCAACGTGCATCGCTCGGGGTGCTGAGCAGTGTTTGGAAAGGTCGCTAGTTCTCAGCAGAGATTTCACTGATCATTTTGGAATCCAGGGATCTCTTCAACCAAAAACCCAGTTTGCCAAAAAGCCAGATTAAAAGGCCACAAAAGGTGACTGAGCAGCAAAGGTGATGAGCACCAATGTCTTTGGCAGGTTGAAATGTGACTCAGCTGAACCCAGGACATAGTTAATCGAGCACAAAGGTGCTTTTATCTAAGCACAGCATCTACCACCAAGCTGCTGTCTAACACCAAACCAAAAAATCATCAGAAGGGAGACAACGTTGTGCAGATGTCTCTAGAAGTCTGCATCATCCCTCTACTATCGATGGCAAAACAGTTGTGTGGGAACCAGCTTTTGTAAACTCAACATTAAGCTCTGCAGTCTTCAAGCAAGCCGAGTTTGCAAATAGTGCAAACACTACCAGGACGCTGCTCCAAAAGATAGTGCCCAAACTCCCTGCTTTTCAAAGTGCTCAATTAGCAGCAATTTTCTTCCTCACTGCAGCTAAGCACAGGCTAAGGGTGCCTCAGAGGTGGATCCTGTTAATATGGCAAGTAGTTAGACCCGAAAGGGGACTAAGAAATTATTTTTCCCCACATTTTCTGATTAAAGTCTTCTTTGTATTTGTGTAATTGATTATCTATGTTAAGGCAAAAATTACCTCGATACCAGTTTGTACCAGTTACACTTTAGAGACGCTGGTTCTCCCTCTATTTTCTGTCTGCTACAGAAATTTTATTTCTCAGTCCTTATCCTGTGTTGTCCCAGCCTCCCACCTCTGGCACTGCAGCTGACAAGCCCCCGGAGGAATGAGGCTTTGGGACGGGTTTTCTGTATCCCACACTCTTGGCCTTGCTAACGGTGTTGGCACCAGTCTGAAATGCCTGACCATGAGTGTGAGATGTGCCACCTCCAGCAGGAACCAGTGGCTGCTCCCTGCAGGAGCCAAGGAGAGAAATGAGGAAGGTGGAGCTGGAGTTGCTGCAAATGGTTTGCAATTAGTGGGTCCTTCTTTGTTGCTGCAGAGAGAGGGGATTAGAGGCAGGTCACAGGCTGGGAGATAAAACCTGCTGAAACAGGAGCTTAGGCAGTGCCTGGGTGGGCAGCCAGTGGTCTGGGAGCTCTGCAGCTGCCTGGCTGGGGGGTGCCTTGCCTTTAAAAAACTGGGGCAAGTGGCTCAAGTTGAGACACCCTGTGTGACCCACCATGGCCAGAAGGGTTCTGCGTGCCCTGGTGTTGCTGCTGGCCCTGCCCTGCTGCCCCGGGCAGGCCGGGGAGTACTGCCACGGCTGGGCTGGCAGCCCGCAGCACTGGCACCGTGGCTTCCAGTGCCCTGAGCGCTACGATGGCCCGGAGGCCACTCTCTGTTGTGGGACCTGCAGCTTGCGCTACTGCTGCTCATCCAGAGAGGCTCGTCTGGACCAGGGCGGCTGCCCTGGAGACCATCAGCAGCCCAGCCCCAGGCCTCCAGTGCCAGGTAAGCTTCCCGTGCATCTAGCAGGTGGGGAGGGGGGATTTCTTCTTTGCAAGCCCTGTAGCAACCTTTCCTTGGTGGCATCAGCCAGCTCCTTCCTCTCTTTCTCTGCCCTGCTGTAGCCATTGCAGCAGAAAGGCATGGAGCCCTGGCACAGATCTTCCCCCAAAGCTCTTTTCTGTCAGTCCTACTCTTAGGAAAGCCTCTAAGCTACTAACAGAGTAACCTGGTAGTGTTTTGCTCCCCGGTGTGTGCTGCTCACCTGTTCTGTGAACGCATGTGGATGTCTCCAAGTAACGCATTTAACTCAAGTTCTGGCTTGTAGAAATGCCCATAGCCCCAAAACCTGATTCCACCAGCAGCCCAGCAGCAGTTCAGGTACTAACTGTAAAACTCAGCTGCAAATCACGCACCAGTGAACGGTAGCTGGGACACTGGAGAGCTGGAACAGCTCTTGCATGGATGTGAACGGCAGATGCTGTAGGATGAGCTGGTCCCACCCTCTGTACTTCAGGCTGTTCCAAATGAGCCTGCCATAGCGATGGCCAGTTTCTGATCTTGCTGCAGCAAGAGAAGAGCTGAGAATAAAACCACTCTAGCTGGCTCGCTGGTGCATGCATGCCCTCAGGAATGAACACCACAGCCTACAATTCCCCGTGAATGACTGCTGGCTAATGTCACTCTTACATTTCCAGTGCCTGTGTACCTGCCATTCCTTCTCGTTGGGTCCGTATTTGTGGCGTTTGTTGTTGGCGGTGCCTGCGTTGGAATTTGCTGCTGCAAATGCTTAAAATCCCAGGGCGAGGGGCAGCAAAGTGGACTTGCACCCGGCCAGACTTGGCTACTAGAACCTGATCTTCCTTCTCGCCTCTCCAGTTCCAGCTCTGCCACCAGAAGCTCCCTCAGCAGTGGTCCTCAGACCAGCAACATCTGCCTGACTCTAGCTCCATCCCTTCCTGTTATTGGGCTGGCTGAAGACGCTCAGTTCTTCAGTTCTCCACCTACTAGTGGGCAACTCTTGCACCTTTCACATGCTACCCACCGAATACCGACCAACCATACCATGGTAATGGCTCCAGCACCTTTCCTGAAAAGAACAATGTATGGGCACAGCACTAACGCATCCCCTCTTGGGGTAACACAGGGTGACCAAATGATGTACTCGGGAGTTCATGTCTGAGAGGATGAGGCAGTGGGAGCCAGCCTGAACTGGATGCTACTTTGCTACTACAAAAAGTTCTGTGGGACTGAAACAAGGACTTTCAGATGTTTGGTGCTGTTAGGAAGTGCATCCATATTGGCTTTTTACAGCTCTGAAGATGATGCTTTAGAACTCCTTTTAGGTTCTTGGTTTTTTAACTTGTATTCTGTTAATGCTACTGACAAAGAGAAGTTTCTGAGGCCTGTGTGGCTGTTCAAGGAATGACTGAAACTGTAGACATGAGTTTCACCCTTCCCTGGCCCTTTCAAGCTCTAGGGGACATGTCAGAGTACTTGGTTTCATGTCTGTAGCTGTGTCACTTCTCAACAACTTAGGAGAGGGGGGTGCCTTGGTGGAGTTATTAATTGTGGACACTGGACAGCCTGTGGAGCACAGGGAGGCTGTACTTCATCTACACACTTCTACAGTAAACTGAGGCAGAGTGGTAAAACCACCAGTGACTCACATGCCCTGGTGAACCATCAGTTGAATAGTGCTGCTAAAGAGGCAGCTTCTAGCCCTGATTCCAGTAAAACCTTTAGTACAGATCTTGGGGGAAGGCAATAAAACAACCTATGTGGTGCTTCCTCTCTTCGGGTGCCTTAGCGGTCTTTTGTTTCTTTACCTAACTGGGCACTTCAAATGGATGAAGAATTTCAGGGTAAGTTAAGAAGAAAATAAGCCTCCAGTTGTTTTTCTGCGAACACGCTGGAAGCGTTGGCCTGCTCTGGCTCCTCGTTAGGATGCGGCCAGCCCCTTCCCAGCAGGGGACTGGTAGGAAGAAGTTGTCAAAATACACTGCTCCCTGCTGGAGTGTTTTAACACCTCCTTACAGCCCCAAACCCGAGTGATTGCACTGTGAATGCGTGTTAAAAGGGCTCCACGGGTCTCACCAGTAGGAGCAGGGGCCAAGGCTTAAAAAATTTAGGTGTGTAATGAGTAAATGCTGAAGCAGGAACCGTAGAGATGTTTGGAGACTTCTCTTCTAAGTCAATGGGACTAACAGTACACAAGTGTCTGACCTTACACTGCTTTACCAACACCTTATTCTGGTGAGCAGCATGTCCTACGGCCATGTCCATACAAAGCACACGTCTATCCCTGGTTTGGAGGGGCGAGGAGATGTATATGGATAATTTCCTGACTCTTGTATGGGTGTGACTCAGAAATTTCATGGAATTTAGCTGACCCAGGGCTGTGGCTTAGATTTGCTTGGCCAGTTCCTCTTAAAATTGAAATAAGAAGCGTGAAAACAGAATACCCTAAAAATAAAAGCTTCCCCAAAACACTGAGACTGGTGTTGTACACTTGGTTTAGTACTGAAAAATAGTAAGTTAAGGCTTCCAGAAAATCACTAGCTTGAACTTAAAAGTGTTGCCCTCTTTGCAGTCAGTGGAAGGTCACTGGGAGTTACTGGTACCGCAGCTGCAATGATGGTTTTTAAAGTTAGGTTTTAAACTTGTATTGCTGAAAGCACTTAGAAAATGGCTTCCTTTTTATAAAGTAACTTATTTGCAGCTGCTCAGGAAAATCTGTAGCTGGACGAGTAGTTTTATCTGGTTAAACGTCCGATTTTGATAGTACATCCTGACAAAAACTCATGTCAATTGGAAACCCTCCAAGAGACAGCTTCAGGATAAGGTTTTAAATTAAATAAGGAACCAGAGAAATAGCCCTTCCTGATACCATGAAACAGAAGAGGGTCAGAAGGTGCATGTGTAACCCCAAAGAATGAAAAGGCAAAAAGCTGATCAGAAGTGAGGAACAGAAAAGCTAAATGGCTTTGTGAATGCTGCCTTAATTGCTCTCTGGCGAGGATTAGCAGCCTGTTTGGAGGCAGCAGACCTTCCTCTCCCCACCTTCCTCTCCCCCACCGTCCTCTGTGTGTTCTGCAGCTGAAAAACAGACAAAAAACCCCCAAAACAAAACAAAAAAGTGCAAAGGGGTTTAACTGAGCAAGCGCTCCCTGGCAAAGCAAGAATGGGAACAACAGGATTTTCTTCCAGGTAGTTACAACTAACGTTTGCAGCAACAAAGCCAGGTCAGATAAGTCAAGGGTTCAGGATTTCTTTTCAAAACGGCAACAGAAAACAAGAACGAACCGATTTATTGTACTCCATGGGCTGGAGAGCGTTTTTCAAAGAACCCTGTGCTCAATACTTTCTATCAAGCTCCACAGTGAACTGGGATTACCTTGGTCTCGCTTGGCATCTGCATCAGAAGCAGATCAACCCCCGTGGGGACTAAGGCAAAGCCCAGAGTGGTTTTGATGTAAATTCGATCCCTTTACTAATTTGAGGGCCCTTGCTGCCGAGCTTAGCACATCTGTAGGCAGATGGGATATGCTCAGGCTAAACCCCTTTTCTAAACTGCCTTCCCTGGAGCCGGCTAAAGCAGCAGGACTTGTGGAGCCTCAGGGTCCACTTACCCCGCTCTGTCCTGGAGCCGGGCTCTGTTTGCCTAAGGATGCCCCCAGCCCACTCCCCTCAGCCTCTCATTACGAAGGGATTTACACTCTTTGCTCCTTAATCCGCAGTAATGACATAGGATATCGATTTTTTTTTGCACTGACTCACACTGCAGCGCTGATCAATCCACTCTGTGCTCCTAGAAAATAAAACCGAAGCAACTTAAAGAGCTTTTCATTCTCCTGCTACAAAGCCATGACGTTCAAAGCACTGAATGAAAACCACCCCTTTCTGAACAGGTAGGTCGTTCCCCTTTTCTCTTGGGGGAAACTAAGGCACAGAGAAGTTGTTCAAGGTCTTTCACCTCTCCCAAGGCCACGCAGTGTTTTGGCCGAGCTGTGACGAGATCCCAGGCAGCCTGGGCTCCTTTAAGGGGCAGATTTGATGTATTCAGCATAGCTGTGGGACTGAAATGTAAAACCAGAGCGACTGTTGCAGATGCTGTATGGGTTTTTTGTGTTTCTGCCAAGGGTTTCATAGAGATCTGCAACAATTCATTGCAATCAAGTCAATTCAACTCTGAACTGAGCCGAGAAGTCCCTCGATCCTTCCAGCAGAGCTGCACTGATTTGCTATTCTTCCACCCCAGGTATTCTGGCAAATGGATCAAAAACGATCAGAAGGCAAAAGCCCATCAAACCTACAGGTTTCTGGGGATCTTGAAACAAGGAGAAGCATTCCACATATGGAAGGGACACTATTTCCTTAAGTCCTTCCTACAGCAAAGTGAAGGTAATTTCCATGTTGTCGTGGAAAATGGGATCTATTTCTACTGCCTAGAACCTGGTTTGATTGTCTGTACGCCACCTCTTTGTGTTGCATTAGATCTTAATACAGTAGAAAGTGTCTGTTCTCCCAAGAACAAGTGACAGGATGAGAGGAACCAGCCTCCAGTTGCACCAGGGGAGGTTGAGGTTGGCCCTGATGAACAATTTCTTCCCTGCTGGGGTTGTCCCGGCCTGGCCCAGGCTGCCCAGGGCAGTGGTGGAGTCCCCATCCCTGGAGGGGTTTCCCAGCCGTGTGGAGGTGGTGCTGAGGGACAGGGGTCAGTGGGGACCTGGCAGTGCTGGGGGACACTGGGACTGGAGGAGCTCAAAGGGCTTTTCCACCCAAAATGATTCTGTGATTCCGTGACAGTGGTTACCCACCCCTTCACTTCTGCTCAGATACAGGGTTGAAGGATGTCACGGTAAAATTGAAGATTGATACATAGAACTACCCTCTCATTTGTGAAATGATAGAGGTGTAGATAGCAGGAAGATCACCTCCTTGTCTGCCTGATAAGATGGATTTTCAGAGGCTGTATTTACAGCTGCTGTCCCAGGAGATGGCAGAGCCCCTTCAGTAACCCCATCTGGGGCTGATCACAGCTCGTGTGTGGAAAATCCTACACGCTCAGTGAACATTGCTACAGGTGCTGCTGGAAGTGATTTCATTTAACCACATATTACACTTTTCCTCTGCGCTTGTTCTGGAGAAAAATGTCACTGCACTGCTGAGCTACTGAGTGACAGCAGCCTGGTGTGATGAAAAGTGCTGAAACCGTTTCCAAGGGAAGGGGGGATTGCAGCTGTACCTGTCCCCGGTCCCCCCGAGCTGCAGGATGCGCTGATCAATTAGATACTTGACATCTGTTATTTGGAGAGAAATCGGTTAATTGCTCAACTGCAATCACAGAAGAATTCAGGAGCCAAGATACCCAGCCAGCAACCCCGAGACAGGCAGAAGCTTCCCTAGGAGGTAACAACAGAGCTGGCTGTTAGAAAGGAAAACACATTTATTTCAGTACCACAACCACAAAAAAAATATCAGCAGAGATCCCGTATGTCCAAAAAGTGTTTTGGCAGGCAGGGTGTGATATGTCTCCTGGGCTGTAAGTGATTTCTTGTCATCAGTTCCCCTGCTGCTTCTGCCGAATAAACAATCCCAACTGATTTCCCTGCCCCAGATGATCTGGCCAAGCACATAATCCTTTCATTTCATTTCCCCTTGCTGAGGAGGAAATCTGTCTTTCCCATTAAAAGATGGTTGCATGGGAATATTGGTCAATGGTCTATGAAATGAGAGAAAGAGTGAGAGAGAAACTCTGTGCTGATAATTTAAAGCTTTATCTATAGCCATTCTTCTGGGTTTATCTTCTCAGCAACTGTCATTCCACAAGGCACAGAGGGAGCAATGTCACCGTGTTGCTCTCACTTGAGTGCGCATGTGTTCTTTCTGCTGGAAAGAATCAGCATCGTCCATCTCTGTGTCACGAATCCTGTAATGACACAATCTAATGAAATGCATCCCTTGATTATGGGGAAAACATCCCCGCTTTAGGAAGAAGGAGGCTATTTTCACATTCGGAGTCTCTGACTAGCCTTGGTGGACACGCTGCCGACATCTGTGAAGCGTCCAGAAAGCTTTTCGTTCACAGAACACATTCGTTTCAATATAAGCCGTCACGCTGAAGAGGAAAACAGAACCGTGTGACACCAGGCATGCTTGGGTAATGTCCTAAAAAGACACGGAGACATATTCCAGCATGGTCCCAAAGAGAGCTGGGCTGGCACACCTGGAGCTGAGCTGGGACGAAGCGGTTAGGCCTGACAGAAGGGGAACTGTTCCAGCAGGCAGAGCCAACAAAGCCTGTGCCTTGAGGCGCTACGGCTTCAGTTAGGTACTCCGTCTGCTCTGGTTCTCCCTGGAGTTGGTACAAAAACAGAGAAACCTCGGGAAGGTGATTTCAGACATCCCAGTTATGCCCTCAGAGATCTGCCCACCTCAGAGCAGTAGCCTGGTATTGTGCTTCATTAGGCACTTAGGGTAAGCCTAAAGACAAACCTAAGATGGAACTCTTCCCCCAGATGTTGTGGCACGTATGACACTTGCACAGTGCTAAGCCTGAAAGGGTCCAGGTTCTCTTTCCCACTGCTGCTGGGGAATAATGACTGTCTTAGACAGAATTCGAAACGTGAGAGCAAAAACAACCTATTCTGAGCTCAGACCAGAGGAGCAGCAATAGACTTCTTGATTCATAGGAAACAGGTAGTCAAAAGTGTTGAGTTTTTGTTTAGGGCTTCATCTCTTCACAGAATAAGGGAATCTCGGTGCCACCTCCTGACAAACAAGGTCTCTTTAAAATGCCTCTGTGTAGCGACCTGGAAATACACCCAAAGTCACAGTGCAAGACAGCGCTGCTCGAGCAGAGATCTCCCTGAAGGCGATGCTGATGGGATTTCTACCTGACTCGTAGACTGGTGATGAATTTATAAGCAGATGCAGGCAACTTGATAGCCCTTCTTTTTTTATCCTACCTGCTCTTATTCACATAATTGTCTAATCCTGATTTGAAACTCCCTAAGCTATTTGCTTCAATAATTTAAGTTTTATTCATACTCTGGGGTTTGGAGAAACAGAGCATAGTGTCTCCTGCAAGAAAAATCCAAACGATGTTTCTTTGCGGCTGGAATTTAATCTATTCAAAGCGGCGCCTCTGCTCCCTAGAGCTTTGCTTACCGGAGGTTGGCTCTGGTGCTGAAAATAGAAGAGACTTTAGCAGTTATGTGTGCATGCGGGAATGCAAATCTGTGAGAGCCCCAGAGTTAATCTAAAATGCTAACAGAATTACAGAGCTCCCAAACCAAAGCATACCCAGTGCTCACCGCTCCTTCCCAGTCATTAGAAGTGCAGCTATAGGTCTGTCTCCTCTTCCACTGGTCAGCCGGACTGGTCTTAACTTCCGCTGTTGTTACGCAGAGAAAATGGCCTTGAATTTTATCAAGGGCGAGGGTGTTACTTATATTCTTGATGGGAAGTGGGGAATATCGTGGCTGTGGGCTGCCCCGTGTTACCCTTGAGCCTGAGTATCACCATCACATCAGTGTGTATGTACACACAGGACTCGAGCACAAACTCTTCACCATTGAGTAAAGAACTGCTTCTGCTCAAAGAGAGCTCTGAATTAAATCGCTTGTCAGGCAATCTAACTGGCCAGGTCTCCCCCCTCATCGCACACAAGCGACATGTTCTTTCTTTGCAGAGTGCAACAGGAGCAAATGCCAAAGTGAAGTTGGACAATCTAGTTTCTACTTTTGTCTGCCACCATCCAGGTGATTCTGGGCAAGCACACAGGCAGGTCACCACCCATGAATACCGTCAGGCCATTTAATTTATTAACATCTCAGAATAAAATCATTCTAAATCCCTCGGCAAGAGCTCCCGAAAATTTTCCATAGTGAAGATTTGGAGCGGCTCTGCAGACAAACGAATCACAAAGAGCTGCTAAAGCACCCGAGTTCTTTAGAGAAGGATCCTAGTGAAGAACTGCAAAGCATGTCTACTAAAGAATAGTCTGAGGTGAAGTTTAGCTCTCTCCAGAGACCCCAGCCACGTAACTGCAAATACTGGCTATTTAATCTGAACCTCACCACTCGAACTGGCAGTGATTAAACTAAAATTCCCATCCGACTTCTGCAGGAACACAAGTCCCAATGACAACAGCTATATCTCAGTATCACGTTCAGCCTCCTTAGTAACATGTTTAAAAAAGCAAATGCCTGCAATCACATTATCAACCAGCTAAGGGGCTGGAATCTCCCAAGGGGACATGTTGGGTTAGAGGGAAATTTTCATGAAAAAGAAAGCTTATATCATCAGGATGAAAAATGCCAGCCAAAGCGAGCAACAGTGTGCTGTGAAACCTACCCACCGTTAACGACCAGCAGCCGCGTTTGCCTCTGCAGTGCCCGAACAATTAAAATGCAGTGGATTCTCCTACTCCTAAACACAGGACCACTCTGCCCTGTCCACCCAACAACGGGGTAATTAATTAATACAGATGCAAACTGAATAATGAATAGGCACCCGAAGCCATGGGAGTCCTTGTTCAGAAGGAACACTTTGTTATGTGCTGTGGCAGTGACATCGGGTCTGATGGGATCACTTTGGCCAGGAATGAGTTAGGGGGGAAGTGTTTTAGAGGTGGCTGCAAAGATCATGCTTGCCAGCCCCAGCAGCTGTGCCTGCTAGGCGCGAGGGGAAACCACGAACACAGCCCATCTCACACGGACACTGTGCTCCCAAGTAGTAGCTGTAACTGCAATAAGAAGAACGGTTCTCCAGTCTAACCTTCCACAGCAAAAGATCCCTATACTGAAAATAAATGAAGCTCTTAAGCTCTTGAATGATTTCCATCTGTCCACCAAGCAGAAAGCACTCAAGCAACTTGGCAAAAACACTTATTTTAAAAATAACAGCAAGGTAAGGTTGAGTTAGTGCTGGAAATCGCTGGCATCGCTGAAGAGAGCCCGCAAATCCTGTGTTTGTCATCCAAGCCAGCACTGAGCAGGCAGCAGCCCTCGCGCCCTGCAACCTTCTGCCAGGGCTCTTTAATCCCACTGTCGCCTGTCACCTTCCAGGAGCAAACCAGCCCTGTCATACGGTGGTTCCACTGCAGAAATTCCCTGCCAGGAAGCCAGCCCGTGGTTGTCTCCGTAGGATGCTTTGATGTAACATGAGTTCATTCTTCAAAGGAAATTCTGGGATGGCCTGTCTCTTGCTGTAGTATCAGCGCAACAGAGATGGGCTTTCCATTCCATCACCACAATAGCTTCCCAGTTCGTGGTTGGAATTGATCATGTCCATCTCTCTAGCAGGTACCACACTCACACGCTGACTCGTTTAACAGAACCATGACTGCAGTACAATCATTTTAAACTGCTATGAACAGGAGTTGAACCAGCAACGCCAAAGAGCCCAGGTGGAAACAGCTTCGGCCTGTCCTTGACAGAGCAATGCCCACTAGATCCACAGCCTCCAGACCCACAGGCAAGCGTGGGCTCAGCCAGGACACGGACACCCTGCAGCTGGTACATTTCACCAGCCAGCGAAGGGGATTTTGTCAGGATTTCATTTATTTGGGGAGGGCAGAGAATCAAGTTTAAGCAAGAGCCTAGCTTTGGAGTTTTTAATAAAGCCCCTCTGACTCCTGGGATTGCATCAGCCTGGATCAAGGTCACCTTAGCTAGATGGTGGTTGGTTTTAAACACAAGCCTGCTCTTGTCTTTAATGCTCCCTGATGCTGCAAAGGACCAAAATGGTAATAAGACCCTGTTGTAAGGACACGCAATTTTATGCGGCACACTTAAACAGCTTCTCTTACGTGCTAATGGTGCCACGGTTTCACTGTCTCATCTCTCCCTGTCAACTTTGTGCCTGAGTTATGGTTTTAATATCTTAGTCTCTGCTCTGACTATGATTTGTTCGTTGTTGTTTTTCTGGGCTGCACTTGAGAGCAATACATTGTCAGAGGCACTTTAGCTGGTTACAACAGCGTACTGCAAAAAGAAATGCTTCACTCTTACCAATACTGCGTATCTGTGGCTGTACATGAGCTAAACCTGTTCAGAATTTGTGGATCTTTCAGAATGTTTGAGTACAGAAATAATTCCTCACACTTCAGTTTTGGATTAAAACCAGCAGCACATTCCAGTGTTAACACTTTTCCCAGTTAACATATTTTCATCACAACCTCCACTCAAAATGTATCTCCCATCCCTTCTTTACAATTATTTTGCTTTAAATATTTAATGATAAATACACAAAATACAATATTGGATCAATGTGCCTCTTACTTCAGAGACAATTCCCAAGGGAATCCATACACACACAGAGCTTCACGTGGGCAGCGGCTCAGAGTCTCTGGTATTACCCACAGCTGGCAGAGGACTACAACCCAACGTCCCTTTTCACAGTTCAGGAACACCTAGCAGACCCTCTGAAGTGGAGCCATCGCAGCAGTCAGCAGGTGCCCTGTGAATCTCAAAGCTCAGGGCCCAGAGCTCTAAGTGTTCCTTAGTTTGAAGAATTTATAATGGTAAATAGAAAGTGATGTTCTTAGGAGTTTAAAGGGAGAATATCTACACGTTTTCATAACTCTCCAGCTAGTATAATTTTGGAAAGTAGAGGGAGCTGAGGGAACTGGAACGGAATGATACTGCAATGGCATTCTGCCCATTGGGTTATTGAGGAGATCAGTCCATTTGTCTCAGTTGCTTTTAATTACCTTCTGTGGAGTCATTCTGGTTTTCTACTGGTGTAAACACATCACGTCCCATGCTGCTTAATTTCCTTAAAGATTTTGTTTGCCTGTTTCTAATTTTATGAGGACTTTAACTTCCAGGTGTTTAACTCAGCAGTGAAAGAGAAAGAAGATTATCTCAGAATGAAATGGAACCAATTCAAACTATATTTTAACCTTATGAGTGCTCATTCTCTTATGCTGGCAGTTCTCTGTCACCAGTCTCAGGCAAGACAGCCTGACACTTTTAACCATGTAAATACCATCGTTTTGAAATAACTAAAGGCTGCTGCTTGTTATTGCTTAAGATTCAACAGAGGGTGCATTGTAAATGGGCCTTTAAGGAAGCCAACTATTATTCCTGCTGGCTGGGGCAATGACTACCATCGTGAAAGTAAAATTACTGCCATTAAATCAAGAAACTAATTAGAATCAGATCATCAAGTTCATTTTCTGCTGCAGATTTGGTCTACTGGCACGGGGCAGAATGATTTACTCAAGAGGACGTATGAGGCCTGAGCTAAGTCCCTCAGCTTAGTGCACTTCTGATATTCATGTGGCCTGGAAGAAGCTCACCAGTTCAGGAAGGTTCACAGGCACGAGTGGTGCCTACATCTGGGCTAGCAGCTCTCACTGAGAGGGAGGTTGGGAGCACGTGGGTCTGGGAATCGGAACCCAAAGGAATCAGTCTCTAACCTTCTTCCACAGTCTCAAGCAGACACAGAGCCCTCAGGTCACTCCAGCAAAACCACAGACATGATCTTTGCTTTTCTCGTCCTTTTTCATTATGGTGAGCCCTCCACCCCCAAACTCTGACAGCAGAGATCAATATGGTCTGCCTATGCCCAAGCTTCAGAAACAGAGAGAGAATAAATCTCTCTAGCTCACGTAACTAGACACTAATTGCATGTGGCAGTATTTGTGAGACACTCTTCCATACACAGACACGGAAATCCCCGGCGCACATCACCGTTTAACCTGTCTGCCAAACTCAGCTCCCTGCCGTCAATCTTCTCCCCCTGTAGCTGGTTCAGCAACTCAGAAGGTGCATAATTATTTCATAGATATCCAGCAGTGAGTTTATGAAACTTGGGAAAAAAGCACAGGACTTTTTAAGTTCTGCTCTCACATGTACTTGAGAAGGCGGTGATACGGTGATTCACTCCACATGGTAACGTCACCAATTAGACAACTTTTCATTATCAAAGGTTAATAACGGAAAAGAGAACGAATAAGAGGATGCATCCTGTCACAGCAAGGAGTGCCGCGATCAGAATCCAGGAAATCTCAGCTGTCATTTTGTCTGACCTTAAAAGAGTCATTTATTCTTCATGCCTTTGATTTCCCACCAATGGTGTGGCAGCACCAATCCTTATTTTATAAGTCTTTTGAGAGTAGTTAATGTTTTGAATGTTCTTCAAAGCGATGTGATGAGTCAGAGCAAAATGTGTTCCCCTATGGGTACTGAATTGGTTTTTAAGGCATATGCACGCTTAGACGACTCATACAAACTCCTACCAGCCTGAAATAATTGCAGACCCAAATAAAAGCCCACCAAAAGATACACATATGAGGCCCCTTCTATTAATGAGGCTTCCGAGTTAACGACTTCACAGTTGTGTTTTCTTTACAACCCATGCGCACCGGGGGGAATGATAAACTCACCGAATAGCTGCAGCATAATTCAGCACAGCCCAGTGGAATGTTCCACAAAGCACCGTGTGGTTTGTCTGACCGCCCCCAGCTCCCTGCCCCGCAGGAGAGGGAACACCAGTCATGTTTCAGGTAAATTGCTGTTAAGATCACGACAGCTTAACCAATACAATGAAAACCACGATATTTATTGCCAAGGTCTGTCTTAGATTGGAGACTAAAGCTCTCAAACATCTCCACACACACACAGTGTGTGGCACAAATCGGTTGCCACACTTCCAATTAATGTCCATTTTCTGAGCTCTCAAACAGTCCCAGAGAATGAAGAGAGAAGTTCTTTCTCCAAAACTCCAATCACCCAGAACAACTCACCTTTTTACCAGTAAGGAAACGCTTAGAGCAACACTAGTGTTCCTTCTTTCAGGACCATGAGATTTCTCAGAAGAGATGATGAAGATCTCAAGTGTCCTCTGAACAAACTACAAAAACACCCCACCTCCTCCAGTAGAAATAATATTCCACCAGGAAAGACTTAGAAGAAGAAAACCAGAAAGAGCCTTGCTAATGTGACTTACAGCACGTGTAAGACCCCTCCATACCGCATGGACTAGTATCACACAAGCGAGCTGAAGAACGAAGAGACGCTGTGTTTGTACCACAGATGGGTCTATGATGGGTTAAACGGACTGTCAATACGAAAAGCTTCAATTAAGGCATTTTCTGAAGTGTCAAAACAACTCATCAGCTTGAAGGAAATTCTGAGAGATTCTCAAAAGAGTCCACCTATTACTGAAGAAAACTGATGAACGAGTCTAGTATCGACCTGTTGCGAGTGTGTGATGACTTTGAACGCTCTCCCCACACCAGCACCCTGGGATCCATCAGGATGGTCCACAGGGAAATCATTAAGCAAAAATAGAAATAGGAGAGAAGAAAATTAAGAACATCTTAAACATTTACTCAATGGGTTTCTGAGTTCACCTCTTTCATGTGAATTAATGTCATGTTTAGGAAAAACTCCACCCTGTCCATCTAAGGGAACACGTTATTCCTCAGAAGCACAGCGATAAACCACTGCTCTCCAACACCCAACCTCTTAAAACATCTCCTTCATGGTGCCTACAATAACCCTGTATGGGGGAAAATTAAAACGAGCTGATGCAAACACGTACATGTGTTTCACAACGAATTTTTAGTCCTCTTTTCTCCATGGTGAGCCCCAGTGAAAATGCAGCTGTGGTGGTTTCCTTCTACCCACCAAAGCACAATTCACAACAGCCACCTACAAACAGAAATCTACCTTTTTTGCTGTCTGAAACTCAGGGGATGCTTTTCCCGTTCAATCTGCATGCACCCATCTGCTCTGCCAGGGACACCAGCGAGTCTCTAGCAACTCGAAGCAAAGGTCAATCCATCTCCTAATTAGAGATGAGAATTAATGGAAACTGAAGTGACCACTTTAAATATGGCAGGCCTGAAACAGAGCGTTCCTGAGCTGCTGCAAGCCCTAGAGCATTTCCTTTGACATATTTTCAAACTATCCACTCTCATCAATGATTTATGGCATCTAGGTGCTACCTGGTGGTGCTTTCAAAGTCTGTGCTGACAAAGAAAACCTTTATTGTACCTTGAACTGTCAACAAATGCTTTGAAATTTCCCAAGTTCTTCCATTTGCCCTTTGTATTTCCAGAGCTTAATAAAACCAACCTCAAGGTACCTGCCTTTTCGTATAGAATTATGCTTATGAGCATCTAATTAATGAGTCGCATTAACCTTCTCCACCATGAGAATATGCTTAATTCCACCTCCGTTGGCCTCACACCATAATTCTCCAAGTGGGTACTGAACCTTGTTGTGACAGCCCAGCTAGTTCTGCTGGCAACGTTAATGAGATGATGATGATTTGAGAAGCATCCCTAGCAAGCCTGAATTCTGCAGCCCTCTGGTTAGAAGGGATGTTACAACTTTAAGAGAAGGAGACATCAAAAAGCACTTACCCACACAAAGGAATTCAACAACTGTGTTTAAATTTAATATAACATATGATAAAGAGACCAGCTGGAGTAAATCCTGACACTGCTGCTCACACAATATTATTTATGGCTCTATATAGGACCAACTCCATGACGCAAGCAGGTGGAAACGTTAATACCTTCTGATGCAACGGGGTTGAGCCATGTATTATCACCCACAAACCCTTTAAAAAAAAATCCTGCTCCAACTCATCACAACCTTCAACATTCTGTCTTCCCAGACACCAACAAGGGGAACCACAGTGATAAAATGTCCTGGTTTAGGGAAAAACACTGAGAAGAATTATCTGTATCCTGGGTTTCAAATCCAAAGCCATTAATATTAGGATCACACTCTCCACTAAATAAATGTCAGAGAAATAAACTTGATAGAACAATATATTTTCCATGCTCTAAAATTACGAATTTTAAAAAGGACCGAGAACGTGAAACTACAAAGTCTTTAACCTCTAGGGAAAAAATTCAAATACCAACCAGGTCAATAACAGTTTAATGTCAACTGTTACCATAAAAAATGGATGACGATAAATAATGAAGAATCAGGTTGCCAGGGAGGTATTTAGTGGGAGCTGTGAGGAACTGTGTTAGTTATTCTGTCTTATACTCCGTGTATCTTGATTAGAATCTTAAAGAAAAAGTAGTGTTTCTCCCAACCCTATTTCACCATCATTTATAACCGAGATCATGAAAACTGTCAGCCTACCTCTCAGATTACCTCCAGACTCAGCTCTTACTCAGCTTGGGTGCTCACCAGCTTGTTTACAACATGACTTCCCTGCGAAGGAAAACACAACATAGAGCAATCAATGAAAGGCGAAGCTTTGGGTTGGAAAGGTTTAGTACACAACGCAGATTTTCCTGATCTAAATGGCATACACTTGCTTAATTACATTTTCATTCCTCCGTAGCATTGACAGCCTAAGACTCACCGGTATCCAGCTGACTCCCACTGCCTGCACTAGGGATAATCACCCCTTCCATCCACAGCTGCACAGCTCTCTGATCACTACTATAATTTATATGGATGGAAAATGTAAAAGAAATGCTTATCACGTGCAAATTACTTTAATTTCTTGCAGCAAGCTCAATGAAAATGCAAAGGGCCAGCACCAAGCAGCCCACTCTGCAGAAAGCAGAGAATGGCTGAGTCTTGAAACATCTGAACAATATGTAGGCAGAGCTGTTTATTCCACTTTGCTTTACACTCCTGTGCATCAATGCCTCGAGCTACTGTTCTGCAACGCTGCGCATCGATCTCATTATGCTGGCCAAACTTTATAGTATAGGTATAGTTGCAGAGCACAGAGAGTTCTCTCTTTCAAGAGAAACAAGATCACTTGAACTACCAAGATCATGTGCTACACTTAATCAAACAGGAGAGAAATCAAGGTCTCTGTCCTAAAGATCTCAGCCAGGCTGAGACCTTGGCAGGTCAGTCCAAATATGGCACGAGGTGCTGAGGAGGATGAAATTCCTCAGTGACATGTGGCAATACGCTACGCATCCCAGACTGAAGAATAAGCTTTTCTTGAGAAAAAGAATTACTTCCCCGAAAGAAAAAAAGTGGTATTAGTTAACCTGAAATAGCAATATTAAACCAAGGTCCCTGTATACATTAGAGCTGCTTTTATCACAAAGTACCTTTAAAATTGGACCTCAAGCTACAGGTAGATTTCATCCCCTGAAATACTAACTTCTGGCACCTTATTTCCGTGTCAGTGTCGCATCCAAGGCTGTAGCTCCAGTACATCTAGCAGGAACAGGTAACCACCAGGCTGCCCACGAAGGGCCCGGCACCCCAAGGCAACAGCCCGGCCTCGCCGTCACCCACAGCAGGGCCGTGCCGCCCGCCTCAGCCGCGGCCACGCTTCCAATTTAAAAAGAACAGCTAAATACAAGTAAGAACTAATTTAACTAAGGGCTATCTCTGCCCTGGCCGCCTAAGGGGCGGGGAGGACATGAGGGGAGTGTCGGCAGGGCCAGCCCCGGGGCGGGGAGGCCGTGAGGCGGGTGGCGGTCGGGCCAGCCCGGGGACTGCCGCCGCCTAGCCAGGCCTCGCCGTCCCTCTCCGCGCCGGGCCCTCACGCTGCCCCACGGGGCCCGTCCTCCACACACCGCCCCTTCGCCCGGCCACACCCCCGCCTGCTCCGTCCCCCGCCGTCCCCTCAGCGGTTGCCGTCCGGCCCCCGGGGAGACGGGGCGGAGCCGCGCACGGAGGGAACCGGCCTGGCCGCCTCCCCCGCGCCGGCCCAGCGCGCCCGGCCTGCGCCGGGCCCCGGTGCCCGCTTTCTCCGCTCGCCTCGGCCGGAGCCGCGGGAGCGGGGTGAGGGGCGGGAAGCGTGAGGGCCGCCCTGCGAGGGTCTGCGTGTGGCCGGAGGGAAAGCGCGCCTGGAGGGGAAGGTACCGGGTGTCAGCGGGGTTCAGCTGAGCAGGGAGCCGCAGGAGGCCGGACACGGGCCCGGGTCCCTTCGGTGTGACAAGTCGCCTGCCTTGGGAGCGGGGGCGCGGGTCACGGCTGAGGGCTCCGGTGCGGGGCTCAGCCCTGGGCCGAGCTGCCGGCGGTGCAGAGGCCCCAGGTCGGTGCTGGCAGCGGGGTACCAGCCCGGGCGTCTGGCTCAGGCGAGGGTTTCCTAGAGGGGAATTTGTCAGTTAAAGAGCTCTAAAAATTTCCCCTTTTCAGCCTGGAAATGCAGGGTGGTGACATTAAAAAAAACCAAACCAACAAAGCAGGAGCAAACCAGCACCTCACCGCTGCTGCCTTTGGGATTTAACTGGGAAGCACGTGGAGGAGAGTTTCTGATGGTTATTTGGTGGAAATGTTGGGTTTGTGTGAGCGGTGCGTTGTGAACGCTTTGGTTTGTTCAGCCTGGAGGAAAAGCGGCTCAGGGGAGACCTTGTCTCCATGTTCCAGTATTTAAAGGGGGCTACAAAGGAGATGGAGACTCCCCTTGTACAGGAGTCCCATGGAAAAGACCAAGGGGAGTGGGCACAAGTTAGTGGGCACAGGTTGCCCACTGGTGAGATTCTGGTTGGACACAGAGGACAATTTTTCACAACAAGGACAACCAGCCATTGGAATAATCTCTCTGGGGAAGTGCTGGAGTCCCCAGGACACTGTGAAGATATGGCTTGTCTAGACCAGGCTTTGCCAAGAAAGGCTGGACCAGATCATTTTGAGGTCACTTCCACCCTGGCACTCTGTGATCCTGTGGAAGTGCTTCCCGTTTTGAGTGACATTCTATTACAGCAACCTCTTCTCAGTGGTGGGTGAAGGTTTTGTCACCATGTGTGTGAGACAAAGTGGTTCTTAGAAAAGCCACTCAAACAGTTCTGTGGCTGCTCTTTTCCAGGAGCCTCCCTGGAGCACTGAGCTTGCTTTCTGCCAGGCTAAGGCAGATATTACCTCAGCCTCGTGAGGAATAAAAGCTGTATGGTGGCAGATGCAACTTAAAAGTTGTCTGTAAACACGTTTTATTTGCTGTTTATTTATGGTGTCTAAGTTATTTACCTGCTGATGTTGTAACAAACACCTATTTTTCACTGTGAAAATTGGCTAATATCTGTCCTGTCTGATGTGATGAAGCATTTCGAGTTCAGCCAGTCCTGTTACTTGCCGAAATTCATCTTCTCACTCCTTAACCATCCATGTGCTGCTTGTGCAGCTGCAATTTCTTAAGTCAACTGTCAGCTGGAGAACTAATTGACTCGCTGTTTGCATTTCCTGTTGTTTTTCTCCAGTAGACCCGACCTTAACAACCAGTCTCCAGGCTGAATCAGTGGTGGTGTAACAAACACCAAGAGCCGTGAGATACCTGCGCTTCAGGCGTGACAGAAAGTGCCTTTGTCTACCTACTGCTGGCAGCTCCCATCCTTCTGGTGAAGGAGCCAGGACTGTGACTGCTGCAAGCATCTTTCCAGAGGGGTGTTGCTCGTGCATTTACTCTCCTTTACGAGTGTAGGGAAGAAATTGGAGCACAGTTATTCAGGAGAAAGTTGTTTAGGTCCTTAAATTCAAAGGTAGAAGAGGTATTGCATCCTTCTAATAAAAAAGGTAGAATAAGTAAGAACAAAGGTTTGAGATGGATCTGTTACATGATTGGTAACTCTCTTAGGTCTGTTTTGTTCCTGCAGCTTGAACCTGGAGAACTTTATTTCTCTCTTTCACACTGGGAGCATGACTCCTCATTTGAGAGCAGCAGCCAGCTGGTGCCTGTTACGTTTTCTTTTTAATTTTCTTGACAAAATCTATGGAGAACAAGGAGTTTTCATTTGTGAGTGGTAAAAGGCTTAATAATATGAAGGCAACCCCCCTGCCCCCCCATTATTTAAGTTGTTTTTTTGTTTTGATGAATGATTTTATCCAAGTGTTGCTGTAATTCACTACAGCTCAGAAGTCATCGCTGACGGTCAGTGAGGATTGTTACTATGTGCTTCCCCAGCAGATCCTGACACACACCGCTTTGATGAGCAGTAGCGCTTTGCAGGGTGTTGCCTTGATCCAACGCAGTGATTAAGTAGTTATTTCACGGAATCAGAGAATTGTTTAGGTTAGAAAAGATCTTCAAGCTCCTTGAGTCTAACCGTTCTCCCAGCCCTGCTGGGTCACTGCTAATCCATGTCCCTCAGTGCCTGGTAGCTAAGCTGGGTGGGATCAGAGCTATAACAGTCCTCCATACGTCCCCCGTTGCTGTAAGTGATCCAGTCGTTCTCCCTGGATAAGTGAACCTGTCTCAGGCTCGTGTTTCTGTTTGCAGTGCTGCACCGTGATGGCTGCCTCGGCAGATCGCTCTGCTAATGATGAGAAGTGGCGGATGGAGGTGAGCCAGAGTTCCTTTAGCTCCGGTTTGGACTATTCAGAAGATACTTTTGAGCCCTCCAGCAAGGAGGAAGGATCCTGCTGGCAGCGAGAGAGCGAACCAGCTGAGTTGTGCTGTTCTGCAGAGGGCTTAGAGGGTCCTGCTGTGTCAGATACAGTGGAAAGCTCGTCATTGTTGGCAGGCCAAAAGCATGCAGGTATGTGGAGCTCGCCGTGCTTGAGACCTGTCTTTCACAGCTTTGAGTTAGTGCAGTGGAGCCTTGGGTCAGCAGAAGTAAAACTGTAAAACTCATGTGCAGTGTTTTTGTGGTGTGGAACACTCATGAGAGTGCACTGACCAGGTCTGTGTTCTGCACCCTCGGGATCTGCTGATGGCCACATGCAGAGGGGTGTGATTTAGCTGTGGAAACCCTTCCTTAGTAATCTGGTGATGCTGAAATTCTCTTGGCGTGTTAAAAAAAATTCTGCAAGATAATCTTGACTGAGTTACCATGAGTGAAAAGGAGCTGAGTTATAAAATAATTGTAAAACAAAGAAGCAGGTGAGCTGTTTCTTTCCCTCCTATCAACATGTCCAGTGGAGATGTGCCTCCTGTCCCTCATCCATCCAGCCTTTCAGTGTGAGTTGGGTTTTTTCCCACTCTGCACTAATAACCAGGACCATTTTCATGGAATCCTTTTCCAAATACTCTTTGGGCACAAAGTCCCAACAACACAGGACAAAGTTTACTGTCAGATGTGTGTATACATGAATGGAAACCCTGGTTATCGTAGCATCAGATATTGGTGCTTCAAAACCCTGCATGAAACGGTGATCATGGCCTTGGTGTCAGTTTGTGCCACATGGATTTAACTGAACAGTGTCAAACACATTTAACAATTAAAATTTTTGGTTTTCACAAACGATAGGTTTTAACAAACCTTTTTCTTTTTTTTTTTTTTTCCTGGAGATATAACGAGGTTTTTTTAGATGATTCCACATCTAACCATTGCAATCGTTATTTCTGGCATCAAGGAGTATGTGCTAGGAGGAACCCTGGCTGTGTGCTTAGAGGGGTTTTTAATAGGTATACCACTTCTTATCTTTACACAGTTAATGGTTCATAAAATTTGGGAGTCTTCTGAATGCTACCAGTTAAATGAGAAACTAGGGAATAATTCATAGATATTTTGGGAAATCAGTGGCTTTGTGCGGTATCTATCTTACTGAGAATAGCGTATATAAATAATAAAAACTACACAAAACCTGCAGGGACACGTCATTTCCTCGTGTGAATGCACTGAATTTGCTGTTAGTACCCTGAAAACAGAACAGAGAAGCCAGGTGCTTCCAGAGGGTGCCCCATGTTCTGAACTGGGACCACCCCGTATGCGTCTTGCTGTCAGGGGCAGTAACTTTTGACACCTTGGGGGTCGTTGGTCTTTTCCCAGCTATTCGCTTTCCCATCTTTGCTGTTTCCTCACTTCCTGCAGAGCTGGAGTTGTCCTGGAACAATCTGGAGAACAGAGAGCTGACACAGATTTTAAAAATAACCTGTCGCATGTTATTTTTCACTTGGTTCGTTACCTTGGGACAGTTCACCCGAGTTCCCCAGTGCGCTTGTTCTGCCACAGATGAGGAGCCTGTGCAGGGCTGAAAATCAGTGATGGGGCTGAAGGAGGGAGGAGGTAGGTTGAGGCTAAGTTAGCCCCACAGATAAAACTGGGTGTGCCAGCAAGTTCTAAGCAGTAGTCTCTGTTTTTCTCAGTATATCCTATAATTTTTTTTAGTGGGATGCTTAGAAATGAGCAGTATGAGGTACTTTGTGGGGCAGAAGCTCAGCGTTTCCCCCTGCAGTCACCGATACCGTCTGTACAGTCAGTCCTGTGACTCAAGTGTTCTTTTCCCTCAGCAGGGAGAACTGTCCCACTCGTGGAGGATTGTTTGCCTCCCACTTCGTTGTTGGCAGTCTTGCTTTCTTTACAGTATGTCCAACGGTACCTTTTTTCGTTGTAGCTGAGCGGTCTGGAGCAGCGGATCCTGCAGCTGTAGAAAGAGACGTCGTGGGAAAATGGATTGATCTACAAAGTAGAGAAGCTGGCATTAAGCGAGAGAAATCTGCCATCAAAACTGGTGCTGGTGAGTTCGTAACTCTACAGAGGTTGTGATTCTTGCTCCTTTTGAAAGGGGATGGAAACTGTAAACTGGACTTAAATGTTATAGACAAGCTATTAAAGTTAAGCCAGGTAATGAAGTACCAAGTTCCTTTTCTGTGCTGTCTCGGAAAGCAGTTTGTCTCCTGTGACACACCTGGTTGGATGCTTCTGACATAGTGGTGTTATTCTAGTGATGCATTATCACACCATCTGGATAAGTACATTAAAAAAATGTATCCACATTTTAAATTGAACTGTAATCCTCAACATTTTACTGGACTGTGTAGTTTTTCTCTCTCTCTCTCCAGCCATACCGGTGCTAGGAATGTGGTTTTTTCCCTCCAAAATACTCATGACTTCAAAATTCATCGAGTGAAATGTTTTTCCCTCTGTTAATCAGTTGTGTTAATTCTTGAATTACTCAATTGCCATCTCTTAGTTCCTTTCCCAAGCTGAGGGAGGCAGCAAGGCTCCAATTTTGGCAAGAGCAATGGAGCAGCTCTAACCAACACACTGATGTGGTTTGTGGAGGAGGAGAGGGGAAGGGAGGAAGGAAGGATGCTGTGTGCATGTACTGGTTATGCAAGCAACTGTGAGAGCAGATGGTGGGATGCGAGTCCTGCTTAAGTCTTTCTAAGAAGTGGGTCAGAGATACTATTTTTAATTAAAAAAAAAAAGAGCAAGAAAGCTGTAATTGAGCAAAAAATAATGGAAGCAGAAGGGGAATCTTCCTCAGCCTGTCTGTACCTGAAAAGTGAACACACTCCAAAGTTTTGTAGGTCACCTGTGAGACTGGTTAACCAGGGAGATCCTGCTGCCCAGGTGCTTCATGGCGTTGCGTTTGCCCACCAGCAGCCTCAAACCACCCATATGCGGTAGGGGAACCTGACCCGAGATGATTGTGCAGGCTATTCTGAGTTGTGTAGCTCATTCACCACGGGGGCGAGTCAGTGTTAGGAGTTCCTGACTCATCTTCAGCTCTGCTCTTTATAAGTGGTTTTCCAAGAGTGCCGGGTAGTCAAGTGAGAAGATGGTTAATGTCGATCATCTCTGTAGAAGAGAGGCTGCTCCTGGCGAGCTCCTCTGAGCTAGTCTTCCTATCGTGTGACCATCCGATTTGCAGAGCGATTGAAGAGGCCCTGCTGAGTTCAGACTCACGGAATGAATGATCTACCGCAGTGTAACGCTGGGGAAGTTTCTCCCTTGAAAGACGCCCGGGGGAAGATTTTATCCTCTTAATGCATTTCAGGGAATGTTCTGTCTTTGATTTCTGGACTTTGGTGGACAGGTTATCCCCAAATTCATCAGCATCTGTCATACTTAGCCATGTACTACATTTTTTATTGCAGATTTTTAACATATAAATAAAATAAGGACAACAACTTCTGTGTGCTGACATCTATAAATGCCTGCTTCTCTTGGACTTAATAATTCGGTACTCAGTAGCCCCCAAAACTCTTATTATTTTATCAACTGAAAACACACTAGGTGAGCTCCCTCAGAAGCAGCTTGCTCAGTAAACTCAGCAAGATGAATTATGTATGCACCAGGCATGCATGGAGATTCTGAACTTGTCTTCAGGTAATAAAACTCACAACTGATAGCGTTAAGTGTGGGGAAAAAAAATCCTGGTTTGCATATGGGAATGCCCTGGAAAGTGATTCTTCTTTTTCACAGTTTTCTTTGTGAGCTGAAAGAAGAAATACCTAGATGTTGGCCTCAGGAGATGTGAGGAGTGTTCCTCACAGTTGTCTTTGTGTCTTCCCCTTCTCTGTCCCTCTAGCCCAGGGCTGTAGCAGCCAGCTGGTATGAGGTCAGTATACGGCACAATGACTCCAAGTCCCCAATTCCATACAGATTACTCCAAAGTCTGTTAGACATCTTTACAATTTGCTGCAGGAAACTGCACTTCTTAACTGTGATGGATCTGAAAGTTCAAGGGGGGCTTTTTACCACTCGGACTTGGACTGTGTTCAGCAGTTTGCTCTCACCTGTGTTTGCAGCGTGCCTGCAGTAAACGTTTTGTTCATTTATTTTTTGCAATGTAACCACTGCAGTGAGGGAGCTTCAGTTGTTATGTAGAGACATAGAAATGTTTGAGCAGCGTCAGTCTTGTGACTGAAATAACAGTTATTGTGGTGGTGGCAACGATGGGAAACCTGAAAGTCAAAAAGGCCGGTGTAGGTAGAGGCAAATAAATACCAGCAGTTTGTGGTGTTGGGGTGAACGGCGCTGGTGTGTGCCTGTAGGCATGTGTGCACTGTGGGAAGAGTTTGAGGGTTTATTTTTCTGCACTGGATTTTTTCCCAGCTTGTTCAGAGTATTTCTGCATAGATCTGGTGTGTATTCACTTTGTGTATACAAAAATTTGTTCTCAAGTATTTAAGTATTGACTTACCAAATAGTAGTAGTAGTTTATTGAAAGCATTTATTCAAAGTAGCAGTAGCTGTTCATGAGAATTGGGAAAACATCCCAGTGCTCTGTTTGGAGTGGGAGCAGGTATCCAACAGTCTGAACTGGCTTTTTCCTGTTCCTGTGCTTTTCCACACCATCGCTTTCTGCTGGATAACACACACAACTTGAGGTGTTCCTGCACACACCGACTTCTCTGCTGATTCTGTAGTGAAAGGGTGTTACTGTAGGCTAGAGGGGGAACTTCCAACCAGCAACATCTGGATGGAAACCTCTGCTTGTCAGGAAAGTTCATTAATGCCTTTATGGAACTGGGAAGGAAGGAGTTTCTTCAAGAGACAGAGGTTCTGCAAGGGCCTCCTCAGTAGCCTTGCTGGAAATGGAGGTTATCCTTCACCATGCTGGAGGAGGTTTCCGTGCTTTAAATTCATAGTATAACAAATCCCCTGATCTTTCAGGCTCTTTGTGTCAGTTCGGTGCTATCTGGGCAGATCTTTCAGATGCTGTGTTTGCTGATCGGGCTGTCAGGAGGTTCCTCTGAACTGCTGCACTCGGGTGTGCAGATGCGATGTGGATAATTAGGAAAATGTTATCTCAGACGCAGAGTTCAGCTCTTTCTGGAGAGCAGGTACCAGTTACAGCCTTCCACAATTCTCTCTCCTTTAACCACTGAATGTTTTTTCTTCTTAGACGAGTATCAGGAGAGCTCAGTAACAGCAAAATGCTGCCAATTTTCCTCTGTAATCAAAGCAAGACATCAAAGGAAACTGCATTAAGGTTTTCTTTACTTTTCTCCTTCTTAAAATGTCATACTTAAAGACATAGTTGCATACAGAAAGCAAAGTCTTTGTGAGTCACCTGGTTCCAAAGCACACAGCAGGGTTTAGGACGTAGCCGCGGAGATTAGCTTATCTCCGCGGGACACACCAAGGGCCGCTGTCATCAGAGCAGCTTCTTGGGCCGGCTTGGTGTGCTTCACTCTCTAAACGCTCTGTGCTTTGTGATCTTCCTGCTGTAGGATCCACGGCTCTGACTTGACGTCTGCTCTGGTGTCTGCTTTTGCTGCTCGTGTCTCCTGATCCCGCCTCAGTCCTCTGCAGCAAGGAGGATGCGGGAACCCAGGACTGGGGCAGCCAAGCAGCAGCAGCAGCATGTATTTGTGGGACTCTAATTGGTGCTGGCAGGGATTCTCTGGGGACAGACAGGCAGTGACATTTCAGTCTGCCACTACAAATGGAGACCGAGTGTTCGAGCATGGCTAGATCAAAGACGGAAAGGAGGGAATAATGAAAGACACACAAATAAAACCAAGCGTCAATGCGAGCGCACAGATCCTCTTCTTGCAGCTGGAGGACGGGGAACCTCGTATGCCATGGGTTGTAGAACAGTGGGTGGCCGTAGGGCAGCACACAATGCACTACTGGAAACCAGTTCTTAACTGAAATGCGCTTTTGTATGTCGGGAGAAAATGCAGTGGATTGTCTCAAAACGTTCAGCAGACCCCGTGTGTTTTACTTGTGCCTTTGAGTACTCAGGGTATGTAAATGCTTTGTTCTAGGGTGTTTTTCCCCTCCAATACTAATTTTTAATCTTTTTATTCATGAGTGAATATGCCACTGTCTTATTCGTGTGATTAAACCCAGTAGTGGCTCATGACTTACACTGTTTTACGGGGATTCTGAACTGCAGTTCTAAGGAAAATGACCTGGTGACTGTGACGGTGGTTTCCACTCAAATGTTTATGATCATACCCAAGGAAATTCTTCTGTTAAATTGCATTTTAAAGTATTGCTAATTCTTATTCACCTGTCTATAACGATCACTATGTCAGTTGGACACATCCTCTTCTAAGGAGGAATAAATTGCTTTATGATGCTTGATTCTGACGCAAATCCCATCTTCTTGTCCATAAAGCGACGCTCACTGCTTCCTGCTTTGCTGGCTCTTATCTGTAGATCCGCGCCCCCCTTCATCCTGACCGACTGCCCTTCTTCCTTGCCAAATCCTCGGCATTACACCAACCTGACCGTACCTCACCTCTGCAGCCATGACCAGTTGGCTGATGGGTTTTGGCTGGTGGAGTGGAGCCCAGAGAAGGGAACGCTGCGTTAGCTTAGCTGTACGCCAGGGTGTTCGCAGGACTTCTAGGGATGCTTGCCCTAGTGTTTTGTCTTCTCATTTCTCCTTTAATTACATATATTGAAGTGTTTAGTTGGGCTTCAGTAGCTGCATAAAAGCGAGATCTGTGTGATCAAGGTTTAAATGACTGGAAACAGCGGTGTCTCAGGGCCATGTGGTACCACCCAGGAGAACTGTATTGATGGGCTTTGTTTAAGCCTGTGGAAAATCTCCCACTAAACACCGAACGAAGTTGTGAATCCATCCTTACCTGTCCATGTGAAATATGATCTCTCAGTTTTTATTTATCCTTATGTGCCACTGGGAAGGATAAGAGCAGATGGAGGAGGGATGGGTATTGTTTAAACAAGGGCATATGAAGAGTTCAGGAAATGATCATTGAAGCTTTAGTATTTTCTGATGTAATTGCATTTCCTCAAAAAAAAAAAAAATAGGCCTAGCTATCAGTTGTAGAATATATTAGAGGTGTTTTACAGAGTGGCTTCTATAGACACTGCCTCTAATTCTTCAGTGTCTTATGAATTGCTCCTTAGAGGTACTAGATGAGTAGCTCCCTAACTGTTAATTCCTTCTGTTTTA
Organism: Bucorvus abyssinicus; assembly: GCA_009769605.1. Taxonomy (NCBI): domain Eukaryota; kingdom Metazoa; phylum Chordata; class Aves; order Bucerotiformes; family Bucorvidae; genus Bucorvus; species Bucorvus abyssinicus. The sequence goes on along the minus strand of CM020039.1, from coordinate 1,253,424 downwards.
GCAAGTTGCAGTTTCAGGTAGGAAGAAGCTGAATCTGTTGTTAGAACTGGGTTTATTTAATGTCATATATTTAAGTACTGGCTTTACTAACATATTTGAGCCATATCATTAAGCAGTCTTAATTCTTCAAGGTTCTTACCCCTCCCCTCCTTGGAGACCATTCATAGAGATGTTTATTGTGCAATTCCTACAGTTATCACCCAGATTTTTACTGAACTTCTGCACTGCTGTTACCACAGTCATTACCTCTAGGCTGGACATTGGTTTTTGTTAGACAATACAAGGTCACACAGAGGGAAGACCAGTAATTCTTCCCCTTTCCCCGATGCAGTAACTGACACTTGTGTTTTGCTGATTTATGCCTGACAGGGATGACTGAATTACTCGGTGGAGAGCTGGATGCTCTCCGGTCTTTTTGCACCATTAAGATAAGCAGGATGCGCCGGCCCCTGATGTCTGAGCAGCCAAATGGTGGCGAGTCAAGAAATGGACCCACAGCAAAGAAACCAGAGACAAGTGACTCGAACTGCCTTGTTCCTGAGCGGCTAATGAACAGAATCCACCTGAAAAATACCAGAGAGACTGTGACACAGGTACTGCAAGGAAGAAAACAAATTAGATTTAGCCTACGTGTTAGGGAGAGCCACTGGGAAAAGAAGAATGAATGTAAGGATCAGATGAGGCAGCCCTTGCTGATGCCACGCTCAGGCCTCTGAAAGAGCCTCTACCAGTTCTGCAGGGTTTGTGCTGCCCCTTTATGAGTCCTACAGTGCAGTGGTACATTTTCTGAGACAAATAGCATTGACTGCTCTGTCTGTTTGCTTGTGTCTTTACCTTCATGGAGTAACACTTTTACGCAGAGGAGAAGAAATGAGAAAAAAGACAACAGGGAGGCTTGAGACGTGACTTTCTAGGACTGATTCCACTGCTTTTGTAGCAACTTCTTGCATTTACGTAACCAGATGGAATCTGTGTAAACCAAATCAGATAAAATTATTGATACTTCATAAGTGCACAAATACTGGGTTTTGTGTACGGCTATTAAAAATGTTTAAGATGTCAAGGTGGACTGAGGAGTTAATGAGTAGTGTTCTTTGTCTTACAAAGAAAACTAGAATATAGTTTGTGTTCTGACTCAGCTGCATACAGATATTTGAACTAATGGCTTCAGAGATTATTTATTATTTTATTTATAAGAAATTGTGAAGATCATCATAACCTCCATGGCTGGTATTTAAGGCTTTCTGTATAGTGTCAGCATAGGAATGCTGCTGTGAACACGAGCATGAGGGAAACTTTGCCTATTTCACGAAGAAATAGTGTGTTATAGATCAGTGCTGTGGTTCTGAGATACAAGTAGATAATTTTAAATGAAACCGAGTTATCAGTGCCAGAAGGGGTAATACCTGGGGGAAAGCAAATAGACTTAGTGTGAAAACATTCAGGCAGGCTCATCAAGATGATGACAAAGATTATGAAATCATTTACAACTGCCTACAAAAGTGAATTTTTCTCTTTAGATGCTATCTCTGTCTGTATTTTTATTGATTGTCTTTCATGGCGTGGTCGACTTGCTAGGACAGACATTGCTCACTGCATCGAAGTCTCATCTTTCAGGTGACAGAATCTCAAATTCACGAACCTTCAGTGTGCCCTGACTGTCAGAAGAAGGAAGCAGAGCTAGCCCAGATTACCTTTCTCAGGCAGAAGAAGACTCTAATGGAAAGTGCTTTAATCCAAGAGAAATTGGAAGAACAGATTTACTCCACAGTAAGCAAACGTTAAATAAGAAGTTGTGGTACATTTTATACATGCTGTAACTAAAGCATACATGAACCAGGTTTTCCTCTGATTCATAGCAGTGAGATCAGAGTGACCTGAATGCAGTGCAAGTCAAAATAGAATTTGGCTCCATGTCATTAATAAAGTGCCTGGGACTAACGTACTGCTCAAGTCATGTGAGCTTGTCTGATGTATATAAGCTGAAGGTCTTTCCCAGGATGTCCTGGAACTGGTTTGGGTACTTAGTGATTTTTTTTTTCCTCCACAGTTTGTTTTTCGATGGGCTGTCTGAGACAAAATGGTAAATAAAATGATGTGATAGAGGTAACTGTGCTTGTGTAGTCGTCCTTACTCATCCGTTGGGTAGGAGTCTCACAATAAGACACTGCAACAGAGAATCACGGAATTGTTTGGGTTGGAAAAGCCCTTCGAGCTCCTCCAGTCCCAGTGTCCCCCAGCACTGCCAGGTCCCCACTGACCCCTGTCCCTCAGCCCCACCTCCACACGGCTGGGAAACCCCTCTAGGGATGGGGACTCCACCACTGCCCTGGGCAGCCTGGGCCAGGCTGGGATAACCCCAATGGGCAAGAAACTGTTCCTCAGGGCCAACCTCAATCTCCCCTGGAACGACTTGAGGCTGGTTCCTCATGTTATGGCAGCTCAGGCCTCTCAGACACACTGAGATTTCTTCTTGGAAGAACCGTCTTTTGTGTGTGTCTACTGTCACAAAGCTTCAAGCTTTATTGTTAGGAAATACCTCTGGAACAGATGGTAGGCCGTGTAAGCAGAAACTGATGGAATTCCTTGGGTCTTCCCTCCGTATCTAAGATTGGAGAACTTCAGTCTTAAGCGAGGCTTCACTTTTTTTTTCTTATTCTTCTCCCAGCTGCCTTTTACTTACCCTCCTTAGGGAAGAAACCTGCTCTATGGGGCAGATCTCTGGCCACACCATTGAGCAAAGATTTTAAACAGAGTGCTTTGAAACCCCAGCAAAATGGTGCTGGTGGGTGCTGCCTGCCTTGTTGCTTTTGAGGGACTGGATTTAGCAGCCATTGGTAGAGCTGGGATACAGAAACGTCAGGAATACAAACCCAAGTAATTCCCGTGTTTCCTTTCTATTTCAGGACGTGATTACACATATAGGAGAAGCACTGAGAAGCTTTCCCAAACCTTCAGAGGATCCCAGGAGCTTATGGCAAAGGCTGAAAGGTCAGAAAATTTAAGGCTGGAAGTTGTAAATGTAACTCCAGGACGTAAAGAACTGGGAGAGCAGCAGTCATGTACCAAACGCCAATGACTGTGGATACAACCTGGTTTGTCAGTGAGGAATTGGGTGGTGGTTTAATGTTCTTGCAGGTGGAACCAGATATGCCCAGCGTGCTGGCGCCTGCGATGCGATTTGGCTTTTCATCCTTCCTAAATGCTAATGTTGCAATATATTGTAATTGAACTGCAGACATTTTTCAAATTACGGAAGCCAACACTTACTATTATTAACCTGACGAGTAGTAAGTGCTGTTTTTTGTGGGGTTTCAGAGCAGCTCACGGCTGCTTCCATCCCTAAGAAAAAGAAATGATTCCATTTCCCAGGGCAGGAGGTGCAATTACTGGATTTCAGCTCAATCTTTGCCCACTGCCTCTTGCTAAATTGAAAGTGTGAGCCCCAGGTGGAGCAGAAAAAGAAGGTTGCAAGGTAGCTATAGAAAGGAGTAAATGAAATGGGCTATTTATAGAACTGAAATAATGAGACCATAACAGAAATTAATCAGCAAGATTGAGGATGCCAACAGGACACGAAATGATAATAATGAATCATAGAACCTCTATAGGATATGTGTCTAGCAAGAGAAAAAACAGCATAGATTAAAATTGGAACAAGGTGCAAAATAATATTTTTGACCATTTTTTGACTATACGGTGGAACTGTTTGTAATTTTCTGTGATTTTTGAAGATGGCAAAGTCGCTGTCTGTCGAAGGACGTACCTGGGTGAAAGGTTGGTGTTCAGCACGCATCCAGATAAAGTGGCTTTGTGCTGGGGATCTCGGCGGGTTAGGCGATGAAATCGTCTTCACTATAGCCTCCAAAGCCATATGCTGATCGGGGAGCACCGAACGCAGACCACCTTTCTGGTTACTGCTGACAGCAAGAGCTCAGTGCAGGGACCTCGTGGCTGTTGGGCTTGTGCGAGTCACAAAGTTACTGACTCGCATCAGTCTCTCGATTCCTGACTTCGCACCTCTTGATGCTGTGGAAGTCCTGAAGGATTATCCTTCTCCTGAAGGATCTTTTGTTACCGAGCAATAGGGTTAAATCTTCCTGTCATATTTTTATTCTCCTACTTTGGTTCAAGGATATGTGGTGTGGAAGTTGGTTTTGTACTTTACACTGTGTAGTTGTTTCCTTTGTATGCTGTGTATTGTTTAGAAGGGTGCTTGAGGGCTTGCAGCCTCTGGTTTTCACTTTCCACAAATCAGCAGAAAAGCTGAGAAGATCTGCTGGGATACAGAGGCAGACAGGCCTGCCTGCATTAGCCAGTATCTGCCTTTTGGTGCTTAAAACCTGCCTTGAATGATTCAGTGGGAGCTGGTGCTGGGTAGGTCAGCCCCAAGTGAACAAACACATCCTGCAGCCCTGGGTTGTCCAAAGCCAGCCAACCTCGCTGCTTCATCGGCAGGTTTAATACTCCATCGGAAGCATTCCCCTAAGCGTGGTGTTACCTTTTGCATTGTCACTGCATATCACAGCTGCCTCTGTAACGAATAAACTGCCGCCTGTCTCTTCCAGCTACTCTCTAATCCTTAGAAATGTTAAAATCCCTTAAATCTCCAACCTTCTGATCTTACCAGCCTTTTCTTTTCAGATGCTCCATCTCTGTTCCTTATTTCCTTTGGATTATGCTCCCAGGTTCTCTCGAGCCTTTTGCAGTCTCTAACAATCCGCCTGTCACCGGGCAAAGGCCCCCGTTATTCCATGTGCAGTCTCATAAGGGCCGATGCACGAGTGCTGACCAGGAGTGGAATCCTCGAAAATGTCAGTTTGTTGCTGCTGCCGATGAACAGAACTTTCTGCCCTTGCACAAAGCACCGACAGCGAGTTCCGGGGCTCTAAATACAGATTGAATCTATTTGTAGGTAAAAGATGGCATTTGGTATTTTTTCTTTCACTACACAGGTGCTTTCAGAAATGCTGAAATAGTTCTTTCCGACTCCTGTCAAGCCTTTCTGTAAACTCACTGAACTACGAGCTATTTGGGGGAGGCTTCTGGCACTATTAGTCTGTCAAATAGTGTGTATGCTTGCACAGCACGGTGCCGCACAGGTCTGGTTTGTTTGCATAAATGTTACAGACACAATTCAGGTAGAAAAATCAAAGTGTGTGTTGCTCAGGTCTGTTGCCGACGTTTTCCTACTGCTTGCTACAGTTCGTTCTTGTTTTATCAAGGATGACTCTGAGATCTGAGTGTTTGTCTTCTGCTTTCTTGTAGCCGCTATTAGGAATGTGCGATGGTTCTGAGTCTCTAAATAATTTATTTTATAATCCTGCAGTGTTTGAGACTAGAGCTCCAAACACTCTGGCAGGGAGGATGTAGGACAAAAAAAACAGTAGATCATATATCTCGCTTTTCCCTCTCACAGGAGCTTCCCCCCACCTCCCCTTCCTCAGCAGCAGAATTTTCTTTTGATCCAAAGAAACACTCTAAAACTGTGATCAAGAAACATTTATTCATCTGCTCCCTTGTTTGTGCTTGCTGAGGCGTGAAGGGAGCGAGGTGGATCAAGGGTGATTCATATGGCAAGGAGCTGCAGGACCAAAACAAATCAATCTGCCTATTAAAAGTGCTTTGGAGCTTTCGCTTTCGAGCTCTCATGCTGCACACGGTGGCATTACTTAATCTTGCGAATGATTCGTGATGTGGTAGAGTTTATTGTGCTGACCTCTGTACGGCTACAGAAGGGTGTTTGTGCGTGCATTGCTTTATGTCCCATGAGTGCTGATAACCGTTTTGTGATGTTATACTTTATACTGACCCTTTGGATGAAATGATATTCCTCCCGTTACCATTCAAATCAGGTGCCTGTGGGCTGCAGCAACGTCATTTCCACTTCCATTAGCTTTCTCTATAAAAAAAATTAACCTGGTTCTAGGCTCAGTCATTCCTTGCTCTTGTTTCTAACCCTCTGTTGGGCCGTGGGACTCCCTGTGCTTTTCTCCTCTCGCGTAAACTTCCGTCTTGTTTCCAATAGGCTACTAGCATGTGTTGGAATGGGAATGAACCTTCAGTGCCATCAACTTTCCCGTATATGAATTGGGAACAAAGACGAACATGTGTCAATACTGGTTACCAGCTACTGGGAGGTCTGTGATCACCGAACGGGGGGAGTTGGGAGGGACCTTGGGAGATCATCATGTCCAACGCCCTGCTCCAGCACAATCACCTAGAGCCAAGTGAGACCTGGTCCCACGGCTCTGATAGTCCTTACATGACTCTTTTCTCCAAAGCTCTACTACAAACTGAAATGCTCCAGGCCCCCTCCTGGGGGTGCCACTGCCTTCTCATGAAGCCATCTCCCAGTCAGGGGTTTGGTGTGTGCCAAGAGTGGGCTGGTTTTTTACTGTTCTATTTTACCATACCAGTTTGATCAGCTTCCAAGGAGAGGAGCTGAACCCATGTTGGGAGCTTGACAAAAATCTTAAACTGGTGGCACCAAGGACAGGGTTTTGCTGCTGGGAGGGATTGTGTTCCCTGCAAAATCATTAGCTGACACAGCGCCCGGATCCCTCCTCAGTCAAACCTGAGTTGTAGCTTTCAGTGCAGTTACTCCAGATCACACACACATCCTCCGGCAAGAGCTGGAGAGCTTCCAGCTGCGTGCTTCTAAAGCATTCTGAAATGTACTCACGTTCTTCGCGTTGTAATTTTATTACCCTTCAGCCTGATTTCCAGAGAATGACTTTTTATTGTCTCCACGCAGTCAGAGCTAACCTAGACACTACGCTTCATCCTGCCTGCCTGCCACGGCGGCCGTGTTCTAAATGCCACCGTGTTTAAAAAATGCTTTCTAATTTTGTGAAGACGTATATTAATCTTACGAATGCCACATTTGCATGGTGTTCCTGCAAGGAGGAAACCGTTCCCTTTTCCTCCACACTCGATTCTGAAGGGCGCTGCCTGCACTGGGAACAGTGAGCTGTGAGGGGAGGCTGGGGAAGGAGGGGGAGCGTTTACCTTCTGTCAGTGAGGTATGAGCTCCTCTGTCTTTCAAATTACCAGTATAATTGCTCAGGGTGCCTTAAAAAAACGTTTTCCAGCTTCTGGGCATGAATATTCACTGCTTATTTATTCCTTTATTCATTTAGTAACAAAATAGTACTGCGTGTTCTCACATAGACCAGTGTGTGTGATCCATAAATACCTTTGTAAAATAGATCTATAGCATGTACCAGAATCCTTTAGACTATCCGGTGCAAACTCCTATTTGTGGTTGATAGCACTTCAAGAACATTTACATCCTTCATCTTGACATTTTTAAACAGAACATGTTTTGCCTACAGAATTAAGTTTACAACATCATCACGGTATTATAGCTTGTTTACCAGTCATGCCATACGTATTTTTAATTGCAAGCAAGCTCTGTACTTGAGCAGGGGCTTGGTTTGTCCTTTCACACGTTTTCTAGATTTTAAAACAGTGACATGTATTGACGTTACATCCAGCACTGTGTTAGAAAATGTTACTTAGATACGCTACTCACAAGAGATCCGTCGTCGTTCTGTGACGTCGTATTACAGGCTAGGAAAATAGAAACCCACCATCGTACGCTTGGCTTAAAAATAATCACAGGCCTCGTTAAAAAAGTGCGTTAGGCTTGTTCCTTCCTTGGGAAGTCGGGTGTCCTTAATCCATTTGTGGTTTGGATGCCACTAGCACCTCTCAGCCGGGCCCTCGGCTGAAGGAAACACTGACTTACCACCTGCCAGTGCATTCAGGGCTCGGTCCTCTTCCACCGGGAGCTGCTGCTGAAGACGTGAAGACCTTCAGCTCCAGGCTTTCAGGACCAAGCTGCTACTGCTGAGCATCTGCAAGCCTGATTTACTGAAGACTCCAGCTGGATTTCCAGGCCTTCAGCCAGATGATGAGATCAGGGCCAGACAACATAACTCCGCGGTTTTTTATCAGCTACATTGGTTTGCATGAACCAAAATGTGACCTTTTGCCTTCCGTGGGCTGGTGGATTTTTGAAAGAGTGTGAGCGACAGGTGTAAATTTACTGGGTTTTAGTAACACAGTAGAGATTAAAAATACAGGGTTGCGTTGGTTTTACTATGCACAAATGAGACTAAATATATAAATATATATATATACGTATAATAAAGCTGTAGGAAATCTCCAAACTGCTAACAACTCTTATAAATGAGATAAAACAAGGGTCTAGTTGCTTGGGAATTTCATAGTTGCTGTTCTTTTGTTAGTTGCATTTTCAGGTAACGCAAGAGTGTTTCATGGCGGATCCTGTCTTTTATGAACCGAGTCCGGGTGAGCTTTGGAAAATGCACTTTTCATGGTCTTTCTGATACTCCTCTTGTGCTCGCTGCAGTTTTTTACTTCTCAGTTTCCACTTGTGAAAACAGTAGGTCACTAGGGACATCGTTACCAACGAGAAAATAATAACCAGCACTATGATCAGTGCGATAGTGGATGAGAGGGACCCCTCCAGCTGCTTCGTTTCTGTCTCTCGTGTTGTGTTGAGTTTAGCAAAATTTTCATAGTCCGTCGAGGCCAAGAGTGCAGGTACAGGAATCTCTTTGAACTTGGGCCTCATTGGGATTCAGCGGTAGTCCTCTCTTGGTGACAGTTTCGGAAGCAGCAAGAACTATGATTCCCTTGTCACCTGTGGTGTTCTCCAGAGCGTTCTCTCCGTGGGTTCTCCAGGCATAGGTGAGGCTCAGAAGCTCTGTCCACGTTTGAAGCCGGGGAGCGGCGGAGTAGCGGTGTGTGTCACCAAGTTTACAGCACAGCTCATCGATACCCGCGGGTCTGTGAGCCAGACACGTGCCTGCACTGTTGCCACCTTTAGCAGAGGGCAGGGGACAGGCTCAGCCCACCGCCCGTTTGTGAGTCTTTGTTTTCTTGAGGAGATAATTGAAGAAAATCAAATCAATTTTCCAGTAACATCATGGTGGCAGGGGTTATCCTCAGGCTTAAAAGCAAAATAAGCACCACAGCAAGTGTAGTTTCTACCTCAGGAATTTGGTCAGTGAGAGGGGTTTTTTTTCTTTCCCCAAATATTCCCAAAGGACAGTGAAATCAAAGGCATATTATTTTACCGAGGGGCAGGCGTGGTTCTGCTAACAGCATCGGTGTCAACGGAGGCGGCTACAAACCAGGAGCTCGCAGGTCAGCGAAAGGTTTGTATTTTCCCCTGTTCTTTGATATATGCTCTCAGACTCGCCTTGTCTGGAGAGGATCTTGGTTTGGGGGTTTTGTCCTCGTTACTCTGGAGTTTAGGAGACGTCCTCACTGACTGCAAGGCTGGAAGCTGGAAGAATGACCTGGGTGAAAAATGACATGGGATTACTTAGGAGGTGAACTCCCCTAAGGGCTGTAACCTAGACTTTAAAACCTTACTCTTCCAGAATTCGGATAGAACTTCAAATACCTCTAAGTCATTTGGCTTTGATACATGCTGTGCGTGACAGCTCCAAAAAAACTGACTCATCTGGGCAGGTCTGAAGTTACGAGCTGCTCTGGAGAAGGTGAAGAGCTGCCCTCCCCTCCCCTGTTCCAGATCTCACCTTCCAGTTAAATCTGAGGAGCACAAGGCTGCTCTGCTCTCACTGTCTGCTTCACTCAGGACAGTGGGGTTTGGCCTCAGGCTGTTTTACTTTGAGGAGCTGTAAGCGCTTCCTGAGCTATTTATTTCAAACTCTAGATTGCTCTAACCCCCCTCCACCCCGCTCCCAAATGCTCGGAGGCCAAATTTAGGTTTCAGAGGTGTTGCGGTGTGACTGTTTTGTTGGGAGATGCTCCGTTGGATGGAGTGCAGTTGTAATTCATCCTCTTCGTAGAGATCTGTGCTTCATCCCACTCAGGCTAGCAGGGAGCTGAGGGTCGCTCTTCCTAATTACCAGCACGGTCTGGGTTGCAATAAAGACTGTTTACTATCGATTAGCATTCTGTTGATGTTAAAAGATCTAAACGAGCAGCTCTTGCCAGTTTGGAACAATATGTTCACAGAGTCAAAAATAAATGTGGATTTTGAAGAAAGTTGGAAAGCCAGATTTTACTGTGGTTTAGGACAAAACAATCCGTGTTTGTAAAGCTGATCGAAAGTTCATTTCACACAAGGGACCAAGTGCAACACGCGCGGCTTTGATGAATGTCTACGTGTCGCGCTCCTGGCAAGTCATATATCAGGAGGGCATGACAAAGGGATGGTTTAGTGCCACTTGGCTCTGCACTCAAGGTAGCCTAACTGCAGTGAGAGAACTTAAAAAACTTCTGGTTTATGGAGTGTCCACCACCCCCATGGAGGTCCAGGAGGGTGGGATGTCTCAGCACTAATGAAAATCAGAACTTGTCATACTTGCCTAAACTTGTAGCTCCTCTCATCTGTATCCACAGCTTTCAGACTCCTGGCGGGAATATAAAATAGAGAAGGTGGAAGGTCGTTAGACATTGGTACTGTATGGTACTGTTCCATGTAGGTGTGGTTTCAAAACCAAACCAGGAATGCTTGGAAAATCCTGAGTCTGCAAAGTGCTGCTTGTGCTTCAGCTGCGTTATGGGAGAAGGAGGCTGCTTTTACGGACCCATCCCTGCTCTTCAAATCAATGTCTGAGGGTTCTGTTCGTGGCTCTGCTGCAGACTCTTGAGTGACTGCGACCAAAGCACATGGTGTCTGTGGTAGTACGGCAATGCTGCCGCCGCTTTCTAGCCTGCCTTGTGATAAGCTTCTTGAGGGCAAGGAGTGCTGCCTCCTGTTGCTTGCGGGTGGATTGGTGAACCAGGTTGGCAAGCAAAGGGCACAGGGTGATGTGGATGAGAGAGACCACAACAACTGTAAACATGGCTGAAGGGGGCCCACCTCAAGTGTCTGCACAGAGGTAAGCAAGTGCCGAGAATGAAGCTTTATGGGAGAAGCTCTTGCTTTTCTCCTGGAAATCAACATGACTGCGTGTTGATCTGAAGTGACTGGACACTAATGCGTGGAGTGTGGAGAGGAAACGAGGAGCAGTTAGAGGTCCCAGTGAAGTTGCAGGGCGATGATCTCACTGGGGTCGCACACATGGCTTACACAACCAGGGTGCTGCCATGAAAGCTCAGGAGCACAGAGCTTGGCCGTTTCAGGGACCTGCTTGGAAGAATCTCATGTTGGACACTCTTGAAGAGAAAAAGGGTCCAAGTCCTGGTTGCTTTCCAAGGATCACCTCCTCCAGACTCAGGAACGGCCCATCCCGATGTGGCAGGAGGTCTGCAGGGATGAGCGAGGAGCTCCTGCCACAATGCAGACATAACAAGGAGGCATGTGGCAGGTAGAGCAGGGACAGGTGACCCAGGAGAAGCAGAGTGACCGTCTGAGCATGCAGGGGTGGGGGTAGGAAAGCCAAAGCTGTGGATTAAAACCCCTCCAAACATTCTTCATTGTCCATGCTCTAGTTCAATCCAGACAGAGGAACTGAATGGTCGTTACGCTGTGGTGGTGTTTCTGTGTGAGGCTGCGGTGTATTTTGCCCGAGCATCGCGGCCACGCGAACCAGTATCTCAAGACTGTGCACATTTAACTCCCATTAATGTTTAATAAAATATACTGGAAAGGTTCAGGTATTTACGAAAAGAATTTGAGTGGATTTTTTGGTCTGGGAATACTGATCTGTTGGAAGAAATTTAATGAGAAGATGATAGAATATCTGTAAGCTGGATGCGTTTCTAAACCTTTTAATGAAACGATAGGGCTTTACTTTGATACTTCCCTAATCACAGGCTGCTGATGCAGTGTCCTTGCCTAGGGATGGGCTTTGCTCTCGTGTTCTCGTACCTTTCTGTTTTAGCAAACTCATGTTTAAAGTGAAGCACAACTCAGGGGATGATGGGGAGGGCAAAACCCGCTCCATGTTTTGGAATATCCCCGGCACAGGCTTTGTCTGTCCTTTTGTTCTCCAGGCTTGACCTCTGTGCTCTCAGTACTCTGACAAAGTAGAGACAAATATGTTTCTGAGGCTTTGTGTAGTTCTTGAGGGTGGAAAATAAGAGCAAGTTGGATGCAATTTATACGAGAGGAATAAAGGAAATTACAGTAACAAAAATCAGTGTCTCAAATACTAATTCAGGTTAGTGACATCTGTCAAATACTGAATAATTAAAAGAGAGAAGCGTGTTGATCAACAGCTTTTTCATTTCACCGAGACTCCTCCCTTTGTCTAAGGGCAAAATGTGCCTCTAGTTGCTAGTGACTGGGTGATGATGGCATTAGCAGCGTCGTGTGAAAGAGAGGAACGATGAGTCCTTAAACACAAATAAACGCGCATGTCAAAATGCCAGCTGGGAGAGCAGCCTGGCTGAAGGGTTAATTGGCTGTGCTTCGGGGTTTTTGTGGTGAGGTTGACTCTTTTCTCCTGATTCTGTGTTTCAGTTAAAGGAAGGACCAAATTCAGCGAAGGTCTGAAATCCTCAGCCTCATGGGAGGGCGGAAGGCCAGAGCTGCTGGGTGAGCCACCGCAGTTTGGTTGTTTTAGTAGGAAGCTGGTTGTTCGTACCTGACCCTTAGGCTGACTCCAGCCGCTTTTGCCTTCCGCATGGTATTGATTGAGTCAGAATGGTTGAGCAGGACACAGAAACCAGCAGCAAGTGAGAAAAATGCATCATACTGTTCTCAGATGAACACAAACCGTCTTTCCAAAGGGAAGACGACTGACCTGAAACCATAAACCTGCTCCTTGTGAGCTGATGATAGGCAAAATCTCTTCAATTTCCCTCGTAGGGGAACCTCTGGGGTCTGCCTTTGTGTGTGTCCCTCAGGGACTCATCCATCCATGCACGGTGCATTTGCAAATGTTGAATTACTTCCAGCATTTTTATCATCTTAAATATATATTGGCTTTTTAATATCAGGCTTGCTTGCTCTCTGCCTTCAGCTTGCTTGTCAGCTCCCCGCTGCCTCTCAAATTGTCTCTTCCATTTTTATTGCATTAAGGAAGAATGTGCCTCCTTTCCCTGCATTTGCATCTTGTTGATGTAAAACCGTTTGTATGAAACGTATCCATCACGTTGTAAACCTGAAACGGAACTGATTCTTTTCTCCTTCTCCAGAGCCAGTGTAGCAAGACACCTACTGATACCCTTGTGCACCAAACTGCAGATGAAAGCCGGAGTGGGAGGGAAGCAAATGAAAGCGGGGACGAGGAGGAGGGAGGGAAAGGAGGAAGGAATGGGAGGAGGCAGGAGAGGCTTCAAGAAGCCTTTAGTGAGATGGTTTGGCCTTGCTACTTATTTGTCACCGCGTCTCTTATAAACTCACGTGTAAGAACAAAGGGCCGGATCTGCGGAGTATGGTAAGTACGGACATAAGAGGGCCCTGGGCAATTTGAAAGCCAGGTACATGCTGGTACTCATCTGTCTTTATCTTTGGGTGACGTTAAAAGACTTTTGGAAATCTGAAGGTTTCGAGTCTCCAAAGTGCTGAGCGCCGGCTGGGCTCCCTCCTGCCAGTGCGTTCTGGGTGCTTTGGGGGTATGGGCTTAACTAACACTCATCGGGTTGTTCAGGAACGACGCTTCGGGTGTGATTGTAGTGTCACCGGTTTGTAGGTGCTAAACACCACAGACCTGTTTGACAAGTCCTCAAATCGAACAACCTCTTTCTGCCTTGTCTTCTGTATTGTTCATCTCAAAAGAAAATAGAAAATATCATCTATGTTAGATTTTTATGCTTAGTTGCCCTTAGAAACTTAATTCGCATAAACCCCTTGCGGTTCCGTCCAGTGGTGTAACTGGCAACTTAGATAAAGATTTAAGCAAGTCAATTAATCTTTTAATTAAGTGTATAGAATTCTAGCCCTCATCTCTCCGAAGGCTTTACACTTTTTTTATCCTAGTGAGCAAGAAAACTCTACTTCTAGCAATTGTTCAGCCTGTTCTGTCTTTGTAATACCTGAGGTTCTTTCCTGCTTTATGCCAGAGGAGGAAAAGACACAGGTTTGGGGAGCACTTGGAACAACTCACCGCAGCACTGGGCAGATGCGTAAGCCAACAGAAAGTTCAGTCTTGCTCCTGTAAAAGGAGCAATGTCTGGTGGGCTCCTGGTTCTCCTTAACGCTGCAGTGGCTCAGATAGTGTTGAGGGACAGTCAGTGAGGGGCAAAAGCGAGTCCTTTTAGAGCAGAACCTGGTGCTGACTTAGCTCTGCCCTGAGAGGTGCTGAGCAGAACAGGGCGGGAGGTGCGGGCCGTGCGGCTGCTGAGGACATCTGCCTTTATGTCCCAGAAGAGCTCGTGTGGGCAGGTGGACCACAGATGTGACACACTGATTTCCTGGGCCTTTGGTGTGTAGAGAACCCCCACGGAGCTAATTCTGGTTTTGAAGGTTTTAATTTCAATTAAGTAATCCCTGAAATGATCGAAGCAACAGACCTGTTGTGTTGTAGATTTGAACTCTCTGATATTCATCGCACTGATGTTACTGGTGACCTCTCACGACAGCAGAACATGATAATTTAGTGTACCTGTGATTTGACAAGCACCAGCAGCTTTTTGGGTGTGAGTGCAGCCACGCTGGAACTGCTGGTACGGGCAAAGGCTCCCTTTGGGCTGTACGACGTCCAGAGCCTTAGGGAAGCTGCTGGTGCCTGTTGGCAGGACCAGACTACTCCTAAGTCAGGTTACAGACTGAACGCTCCACGAATTCCCTCCTTCGACCAGTGTTACTCAGAGGTACCTGCGATACGTGTTTTAGCCTGCTCGGCTGGACAGTGGCGTGAGGGGAGTTTACAGGCAATGCCGATTGTTTTTCTCCCGACAGCCCACACCATTCCTCCTCTCAGAGCGCGCATCTCCCTGATAGAGCCATCCTTTGTTTTTCCTGCTGAAGGAACGGTCTTATATCATCCGCTGAAATACGTACCCCATGAAAGGCGGAGTCTTTTTCCCTTTGAAATCACCTTTCATGGTTCACTTTTTGCTGATGTAGTTCACCCTCATTTCTTTTGCCCAACGTTCTGTGCTGCTCTTCCCACACACCTTTCCAAATCAGGGGCAGTTACATCCTGCCGTTACCGAGGCAGCCCGCAAATTTTTCTATAGCCTGTGGAACTACCGACTCTGTCTTTAAAACACAGCCTGTATTTTAACTGTTCCCCTGTGAAAACACAAATCCTGGAGTGCAAACAATCCCCCGACCTACACTGACGCTGACGCTTGCTCAGGGATTTTTTCCCTTTGCCCGTTTCTAGGATGGGTTTGTCCTCCCACTCTGTGTTAGGGGGGTTTGGGAGTCCAGACAGGTACTTACCAGCGCAGGTACGAGTGGATGTGCAATTGTGAGTTAAAGGATCAGCGCAAACTGAAAGCTGGTTAGAGCTGAATTCAGCTGAACAAACCCCAAAGCTAAGAACCTTCCCAAAATAAGCAGCGTTTCAATTACATTCTCGTGTTCTTTGCAAGTGAAGGAGGGTTCTGACTCTGGGCTAGTTGGTTGTGAAAGGGAGATGAACAAATGAGATCTGCTTTTGTATCCCCCTCCCTTTTTTCATGTCTCCCCTCTTTTTTTTCTCCTGCTAGCAAGGAAGGTAATTACGGATGGGACGCTTTGCAGCCTTTCTCTTGGATCTAAAATCCGCCGAGACTGAAACTCCCTCAGGGAAAACATTTTTTTTCTACATGTACCAAAGAGCAAAAGATTGTTTGAACATTGAAGAATTCATCCAACTCATTTAAAGCAAAAACTCCTCTCCTTCAGCTTGATGGTGAGTCCCCGCCTAGGACTACAACATAGCCAATACGCAGGGAATTGCACCTTCAAATTGTGCAAGAAAAGTCCCAAGTCAAGGGGTGGGAGGGAGCAGGGGGCTGGGAGGGGGAGTGAGGAGCGTCATTGTAGATGCAGCTACTTTGTGTGTTTCTGGAGTAGGATCACATTTCTTTTCCCACAGCGTGGACTGGGGACAGTCTCTGGCTAACTTGAGAGTTCTGGGTGAGCACAAAGCACCCTCCTTCCTCCTCACGGCCCTTCCCTCCCCATCTTAGAGCCCAGGTAGCTCGCCTCTAGGGTGGGGAGAGCTGGTGTGCTGTAAGCTGGTCCCAGCACTGAGGCTAAAGGAGTAGGCAAGCGGAGGAGAAGGAAGTAAAGACTTTCTTTAAGCATTCGGTGCTGACTGGTCAGCATTGACTTTCCTTTTGGCTCCAAACCACGTTGCAAAGGGTAAAAGTTAAGTGCAATGCATTTGAGGTGGGTTAATGTGTTGGAGATCAGAGGGTTACGGGGCAGGTGGCTGTGCGTGGGTAGAGGAGGAGGAAGGGGTGTGCCTCTGCTGTGGATGAGCAAAGGGACCAAGTAACATGGGTGACTGAGAGGGAGGCTTATGTGCATGTGGAGAAACGGGTGCACGAGAAGTGGGTAAGGGCACAGGGTCCTGGGGCCGCGGTGGAGAGGGAGAGGATGATGCACATTGCGTGAGAGGAGGAGGGTGTTCACAGAGGTGCTGGGCACACCTTTGTGCTGTGAGGGAGGGTGTTACATGGCTTTGTGAAGGGTGGGTGTGTGGTGGGTGTATGCGTGGAAAGCTGCTGGCACCAAGGGGAGGATGGGCACGCCTCTGGCTAGAGCTGGAGAGCCCCAGTGGGGACCACCGGTGGCACTGGGCCAGGTCAGGGAGCAGTGGGGTGAACAGTGCAGCCCTGGCTGCTGCTCTGCTCCATGCTGTGCCATACCAGACTATGTGCTGGTACCAGCTATCACAGTGCCGTGCCGTGCCATGCCAACCCTCCATGCCACTGCCAACCGTGCCATGCCAACCCTCCATGCCACTGCCAACCGTGCCGTGCCAGCCCCGCACACCAGACGCTGCGACGTCCGGTGCTGGGCCAGCCCCGGGCCCTGAGTACCGCACCGCGCCGTGCCCCCCGTCGGGAAGCTGTAGGGGTCTGGAGCGGGATGCAGCGGAGCAGCCCTCGGCGAGGCATCCGCCTGCCCAGCCGGACAAACGGCACATCTGCAGCAGGCAGTTTCCGATGCCTGGGCTTTGTGCTGCTGCGCCCCGCGCCGGGAAAGGGAGCTCTGTCGGGAAACCGCCTCGTTAAGCAGATTCCCTCTGAAAGGGACGCACATGCCCTTCACATAATGGGGAAGGAAAAGAGGCTTTTGACCCGTGTCCATTCAAAAAATCGCGACCGCTGCCCCCTCCCTCCTCCACTTTCTGATGAGGCTCCGGTTCCGCACAAAGGATTCATCATCGCCATGCGGTACTCACCTCCTCCGGCCACATCCTCCTCGGCTCGCTGGGCTACTCTCGGAAGGGGAGAGTGATCAGGGGCTGGCAAGGCTGGGAGCCCGCGCTGGAGCCTGACCATGGAGGTAGCCCGAGACCTCCTTAACTGGCCAGTCTTTTCCCCACCTTGGTCTTTAAAACCGTGAGGCAGATAGTGCTGAACAGGCGCGTTATTTGTGCTGCAGCTGCAGGGAGGGTGGAATAGCTCCACACACGCGCTACCTCAGCAGCGCTCACTGATCCCAGCCAAATTTTTCAACTTTATTTAGGGGGAAGAACAGATCACATGGGGAGCTTCACCAAACTGGGAGGAGCGTGGTAGTGCAGAATCAGGTCACTCACATAAAAACCCAGGAGTTAGTCACAGACACAAAGATTAATAGTGTTAGCATAATCCAGGCATGAAGAGCAGGCTGAGACAAAGAGAAGAGATGCTTTGGGAATTAAATGCTTCTGTTCTCTTCCCTTATCTGTGTCATTAAGCAGGGTAATTTCTTGCTCCTTTTATCAGGTGAGTTTTCGGAATTGAGTAAGAAATAGAGTAGAATGTAAAAGAAACGTCTTCAGCTTCCGAGTGCTTTGGAGCACATTCTTCTTGGCTGTCAATCTCGCCTTCCCACAGGCTCCCCCCTCGTTTCTGAAATGCTGTCTCTGTCCTGCCGTGTGGTATTGATTTGGTCACAGAGAAATAATGCTACAGACCCATTGCAGAACACGCACGTGCCCATGTAAAACAGTCTGGGATGAATAATTGCCTCCGACCCCAATCCTTAGTTTTCATCTCTTGCTCAGACAAAGGCGAGCAGGCTGCTGGCTGATCCTCATCGTCCCACTGGCTGAGAAATCAGCATGGATTTAAGTTTCTGCAGCACTTTTTTCCGATCTCTGCCTTTCATTCGTTAGCGGGTGGTGAAGCTCCCCGTGGGAGCACAGGTAACACCGAAGCTGTCCCCGAGTGCCGGAGAGCCGATCGCTGCCAGACCGCAGTGTGATTCGTACGACTTGTAATGTCTTTGTTTATTTATTCAACTGCACGTTCCAAAAAAGCTCTGATGGATTTAGGTTATTTAGAGGCCAAACCTCAAATGTGGGTGCCTAAATATGGGTGCCTAAATCCATACCCATCTTGTGAAGAAGTGGGCCTGACTGTTCTAGGTGCTAAGCAACTGTTCTTCTGCTTTTCCATCTGCGTTTAAGTCACATCCCACCCTCTGCCACCTTCCTCATGTCCACACTTTTAAAAAGAAATGAGCTTTGAAAAGTAGGCTGGCTTGTTCCTTCGCTTACAGAAGGCTCCTGCCCCAAAGAAGCTCCAGCCTAAACCATGACACAAGATGAAGGGGAGATGGGTGACCAGGCGGGTCGTCACAACAAAGCCAAGGGGCCTCATGTGTCCAGTTAGGACAAGATTACGGGAGAGATTGGCTGCCGTGCACCCAAAAATGGCTCAAACAGTCGGCGCACAAGTCTCACCTGCCTACAGAGTGACTACCCTGCCTTCAGCTTGCAGAAAATGAGCCAGCTTTGGCAGCCGAGGGCTGAAACATCAAAATGTTGATTCTTGGCAACTTCTTAATGAAGCGCCTCTGGATTAGAGGTGATCGCAGTCAGGATATCGCGTCAGGAGAGCCCCCTTCACGGGAGGGTAGGTCAGCAGAGGGAACTCCACATCCTGTGGTGTGCAGCAGTTCTCTGCTGTGGTATCTGTGGAGTGTACGCTCCTTGCTTCCATTCCCCCAGCCCGGGGGGCGAAGGGGTGACCTGTGCCCGTTCCAGGCTCCCTGCTCCTGCGGGTCTCTGGAGGCAATCGGGGAGTGCAGCTGCTTGCACCGGAGCAGAGAAGAATTGCGATCGCAGTCGGTTCTTTTATAGGGCAAACCGATGGAGCGGAGAAAAAGCGCTTTACATCTTTACTACAGTAGAGGCGTGCCGAAAACCCAGCGAGAACCTGTCCCTGTGCTTACAGCTGAGAAGGGGGAGTGTGTCTGGACAAGAACGTGGGTTTTGGTACCTGGAGACTGACCTTTGTGTCTGACTTCCATTTCAAGCGTGCCGAGGCAGAGGTGCCGTCCACTCCTCCGGAGGTACTGGCTGGGATGGCCTCTGTGGGGTTATTCTGTAGTGATTTCCCTGTGCTGCCGGCTGGCAATGGAAGATCCGATAACCAGCCTGACAAAGGCCCTTATTTATATTTCCATCCCCTCTTTTTTTCTTACTGACTCAAGTTTTCTGTCTTAGGCATTTCATAGAACTTCCTTTTGTATTTCTTTTTATACCCAGCTTCTTACTGAGGTATCTTATGTCAACTGAAAAAGCTATATATAGGGTGTGTACACATACATAGTTATATATATGCACACACAGACATACGCAAAGACCTGAGAATACAAATTTCCACCAGTTTGTGTTAGTGCAAATGTGGTTTTCCCTCCATTTTTATTTATATTTAACTCTCCCCTATGAACTCTGAAGCCAGTAAGGAATGTCTGAAGATTTTCTAATCCATTTTTATGCTATATTGAATCTTTTTTCTCCAAATACTCATTTTTAATCCAGTGTGACTAAGATACTAAAATTCCTCACGCTCTCAAATTTGCCGCTTCCTGAATCTTCTCTATGTCACGGCTCGTAACTGGTCAGTTTAAAGACTGTGGCTGTGTCAGAGGACTGTTGACCAGCTTCAGGATCAGTATTTATACGGTTCAGCCCCATCTCCTCCACGACAACTCGGACTGCCCAGGAAATCAGGGCTTCAGTTCCCTGGTATCGTGGTCAAGCCCAGAGACCCACAGCAGCAGTGGTGCACAAATGCCCAACTCCCCTTGATTTCAGCAGGACTACGACCAGATCTCTTGACACTAAATGCTGTTCCAAGTTCAGGGCAGCCATTAGAAAGACCACAGTATGTTCTGACAGTAATTGAAGGGCTAGAAGAAAAATGAGCATTTGTAACTCCTTGAGAAGTTCTTCAAGCTTTGAAAAATGGCCCAAAGCGCCTCTCCCAGTCTGCGGTGAAATGGTCCTTATTCATCACTGCAACCAGCTCTGATGTCCCAGTCACACTGTTGACATTTCCATTGCTGCTTCTGTTTTAAATGGTATAATTAGTAATTTTTCACGCTCCCAGATCATCCTTTCTCTTAGAAATTTAAATTACAAACAGCAACAACTTAAAGCACATCAGACACCAGTGCAGCGTAGGTTCACGACGTAGGGGGGTTCCTCCCAAGGTGATGTTCTCCTCTGCCACCTTCACTGCCCGAGGGGTTGTCTCAACATGCAGAGATTGAGACAAGCCATGGGTCATGGGTCACCGTTTCACCTCGGCGCATGACAGAGGACGGCTTTCCTTATTTAGAAGCGGGCAGGCATCCATTAAAAGAGGAATTATTAAAAGCAGCGTTCCTCGTCAAAGCCAGGCCATCACGTTCCTCTTCGTTTGATAAAGCTATAAATATTGGCTGCAGGGGAAGAGCAAGATTTACGGCCAAACGCAATGAAATGGAATCGCATTATGCAAAAACTTTCAGTGCTCCTGTGTTGTTGTTGTTCTGTTCAGTCATAACCAGAAGGTTTGGTTTTATTAGGAGAGATAAAATTTACTTAATAAAAAAATCAGTTAACGATCTATTCTTGGATGTAAAAGTGGCTCGCGCTAGTACTGCTGCTCCTGCCAGTGTCACTAATGGGCGTTGAATGCAGCCTGACCATAAAGCTGGCATGAGTTCCCAGATTTCAGGGGCGGTTTGGTGGGAATCAGCAGACTGTTCCACTGGCGTCGTACATGGCTCTGTGTGAAATGGCTCCTGAGGGAAGACTGACGGTCCCTGGACTCTTTATTCCGGGAAGCGGTATGCTAGGAGTATGTAAACCACATAAATCAGAAATTCCTAGTTAACCTCTGCTGTTTTTTGAGAGTAAGGAGAGAATCGGTGAAACCGAAAGGCGTTACAGATCATAGCAATGGAAGGCAACGCTTCTGTTTGAATTCTCCTGGAGAATTCATCGCTGCAGGCGGGCACTGCGGCTGGAAGCCTCGGAGGGTTTCGGGGGGGTGTCAGTGCTCATGGGGGAACGAGAGCACCCGCAGTTACCGTCAGGACGGTGTTATGGTGGCCTGCGGTTGTCGGACACGCTCTGCTCAGCACCTGGGAAGAGGACCTTCCCTTTGGGCAGTTTTCTCTGTGAGTGTAAAAGCATTTCTAAAAGCATCCGTGCCGGAATCCTGGGCTGCACAGACAACGTGTTTGACCTTGTATCGCGACGTTTGTTTTCTTACCATGGAACAGCTCTGGTTTCACGTCTGCTGGGTGAGGAGCAGCATCTCCCATCGATGGCACAGGTGCCTGCTCTTGTAAACGGACTTGCCGTGCTATACACACCCTCCTGTGTTCTGTGACCGGGGTTCTCTCTTCCCACCTCCGATTTTCCTTTAGAATGGAAGTGGAGCAGCTTCCGGAGCGCACGAAGGCCCCGCTCAGCAGTTGGCAGACCTAGGGCTCCATTTCCCTCGTCTCTTCAATCGGGGAGCTGCAGCAGCTGCCTGCCTCCCCGCGGAGGTTGCCTGGAGGGCCAGCCCCGAGGCACTGGAGCAGAGAGCTGCTTTCTGGGATGGAGCTACCGGAAAAGGGAGTAAACTGGAAGCCTGGCAGGCCGTGTCGTGATACAGCCTTTGACTCTCCCAGATGGCCTCAGTGGCTGCGGCAGTTTGGAGATGTGTACTGAGCAATGAGTTCCAGCGCAGGAGAAGGGGGGTGGTCTCAGCAGGGTAGTTGCCGTACAAGAGTATGTCTGATGCTGGTTTTGATGGAAGGGGAGTAGTGAGCCCCCTTGTCCTGGTACGTGGAGGTGCTTCTCCCCCTTGTCTTACTGGTCTGGCACTGGGGTGTTCTGGGTCCGTGGATCTGGGTGCGTTTGCACTGCTTATGCTGTTGATAACCACGTCGCCGGGTCTCATCGTTAATGCAGCCTTGGAAAACTTGATTTACTTTCTGCCTTTGCCACTGAGATTCTAACGCTGAGTTGCTGCAAATGAAACCTTTTTGAAGTGATCGTTAACGGAATGTGCCTCATTTGTGGATACTCCATTGGAGGAGATATCTGATCGGCATCACGCACTTCGAGCTGCAGCTGGACCTCAGCTTTCAGCGTTTAAAGCACCATATAATGCTGAGCACTCTCCCAAGCGCACGCTCTCATTTTCTAAATTGGATATCCCAATTAATGAATACTTTCATGACGCAGAAAGTTTCCAATCATTTTGTCACCACTTGGTCTCGATAAACTGGACACTAAGTTCATAAAAATGTATTGGTAATGTGAACCTTAGAAAAGCCGTGAATAAATTAATCTGACGCGCTCAGAGCAGAGCCCGAGTTTGGCGACGTGGTTTAAACTGAGCCGACCTGGGATGATCTCGTTCTGTACCAAAGGGTCCAGTCAGGGAGCTGTTGGGCTGTTTCGGAGTAACCCCTGCGGCGGGAAGCCGTCAGCAACGGGCTGCGTGCTCGACAACGAGGAGAAAAATTCTGAATAGCTGCTCATGAACGGAGAATCATCCCCCCTCTGCACGGAACGGGACAAGGGTCCTGCAGGAGCGAGAACCCGCGGCCGTGTAACGGCAGGCGGTCGCATGCAGCAGAGCTCAGGCTTGGCAAAGGCGGTCTTGGTTCTGGAACCTCTTAACTTTTTGAATATTTGACTTAGCGTTTTCAGTAGTGTTCTGTTCACTCGTGTGTAATACATACATATAAATGTTGGTTTTAAATAAACCTGGTTTGTCTCCAAGTCGTGTCGTTGTCACACTGCCTGCTGTCACCATTTCTGAAGGAGAAGCAGCTGGTGTGCTAAAAGGAGTTCTGGACTTTGAAATGCTGCGAGGTTAGGAACTGAGTGGTTAGAGGCAGATATTTACCCAAATGTCATCTTTTTTGGCCGGCTGGATTCCTCCCACTGTTTTCCCCACTGTATTTTATGGGGCAAAGTGTAAACATTTGCTCTGAGGTGTTCTGTGGCTCTCGTCTGCAAGGGATCCCGGCAGTAACTTGCTGGGGTTCCGTGGTTGTGGTTTCTTGGTGGCTTCTCTGTCTGACATTCTCCCATCATAAATAGGAAGTTGGGCTTCTTTTAACTGCCAGCTGCAAGCTCCGTGTGCGGTCTGAGGGTCAGAAGGAGCTCTGCAGGCTCAAACGTGGCCAGCCGTGATCAGAGTTCGGTTAACTGCACCGTTCATCGAGATCGGGCCCGAACAGAGCCCAGCTCCCACGGCCGCGGAGGCTCTGCCACGCTGGGTAAAGACAACGCACCAAAACTGGAGGATTAAAGTGGTCAGGCGTGTGTTTCACTGCAGGGACCAGGTCTAGGAAAGAGGAACCTGGGCGGTTTTACTTATTTCCTTTGAAACTAAGGAAATTTTAAGATGTTTCTTTAGTTAAGGGAATAGTAATCCTGTAGTAAACCTGTTTATTCACAGTTACACAGAGCATGAACGGGAACTGATTAGTTTCTCTTAATCTCGTAATCTTGACACAAAAGAAATGGCAACACGTACGGGTGTCATCCTCCACGGTAAGATGTCCTGGAAGCACGAGCAGCTTTAGACCCATCGATACTGTGGTGGTGTCGTTGAGGTGATCTCTGTTAGAACGGGGTGAGACCTGAGCAATCGTCACACCACTTGCTCCATTGCGTGTAACAAAGACCACACACATTTACACGCTGTCTCAAGTGTTCTTCGGGCAGTGTGGGATGTTCCCCGCCCTTCTGCCCAAGTGAGCCTCTTGCCTTTGGAACTGGGGTTCTGGAGGTCGATACTTGGTCGCTGCAGAAGACTTGGTGCTCGGTTCATACCCAGGGACAGGAATGGCAGCTGGAGGGAAGAGAGAATAGGGCCAGCGAGCTGAGTTTTGGGACCTCACAAACTGCACGTGCTACCTTGTTGGGGTACATGTGCATGTGTATCAAAGAGACAGGGACCTCCTTAGCCAGAGGTGATACCCCGTGCTGCGTCTCACTTCAGCGGGTATTTAAAAGAAACCGTCGTGTCTGTCTGTAAGTTCCCACATTTCTGTGGACAGGTTTTTGAAGACAAGGGGAGCATTTTCATCCCCCACGCGCCTGAGTCATCAGGTGTGTTCAGCGCTGACTTCCTTCTCTTGTCCAAAAACTGTGCTGTAAGAGGGTGCTCTAAGGAGACTCTTACTGTTTCCTTGCTCTATCCAGCCTCTTTTTCTCATGAATTGTGATTTTCTGTGAGCCTTTCTGAAATTGGATGTGAACTGGTCTATGGCTCCAGAGGCTGCTGTCGGTGGGACGGTTCTGGATGGACACATGCCGACAACCTCCGAAGGAAACGGCACTGCAGCACAGAATGCTTGGCCTAAGCCTGGCTGTTCGTTGGAGGGTGGTGGGTGGACAGCTCCATCCCACATCCCCCTTTGCCCCACCCCTCTGAATCTACGTGTTTTTTCTGCTGTGTGATAAATGAACACAGTTCAAGTAGAATTTCTGGCTGGTTGCCTTCAGGTCTGCTGCACGGTTTTGCTTCCACAGCAGTACCTGTTGCCTTGGGAAGCACAGCCAGTGTGACAAGGGTTGGCTCCAGTTCTGGCTTGTTTGGGTTTCTCCTCCAACAGCTGGCCTAGAACTTCTGTGTTGCTGTTCAGGTGTGGAGCTCTAATGGATATTTATCCCCAAGCGCGAGATGTACGTACCTGGATCTGCCTCAGCCTTTAGTTTGTGTGTTGGTGCGTGTCTCAGTCTGGGTGGTCACAATTCTGTTTCCTCATCCTCACAGGAAAAAAAAATAACTTCCCACCTGTGCTAGTGAAAGGTTTGTCGGCTCCTCTGTGCTTGTTGCGTTTCCCAGACCCCCGGCATTTCTCCCCCTTCCAGTTCTATTCTGCAAAGCTTTGTTCCTGCTGATCCACACACCAGCTGCTCCTGGGTTTTCTAGGTGTCTGAACTCTCCTCTCAAAACCTGTCCGTGTCTTCTGCAGAGCTATTCCCCGTCGCTAACCTGAAAGTGGTAGTTGTGTACCTGTCACTCCGTGGTGCCATTTTTTTATTATTTTAATTTGACCAGTAGAAACCCTTAAGCAGTTGCATTAGTGCTGGAAAAAATAGTGTTTTTACTGGTGTAGCTCGAGTCAGGTCTGCACAGTTGGTGTCTGATAACCGTGTCATTCAAGAACAGGAATGTGCGATGGCAAAGCCCCTATGTCAGCAAATCTCATCTTTTTGCGGTGCGTGTTTTCCTCGAGCAGACACTTTTATTATAATGGTACAAAGTGCAGCTCTACTGGTGCAGCTGCACTCGCCTCAGAGCTCTTTGCCAGCGAGGGAGACTGTAATCCTGCCTCAGCAAAGCAGGGCTGAGGCAGGGCTGACCTTATGAGCATCCCCTAGTGAACACATTTTTAAACCTGAAAAATGAAGCTCTGCTGGAGGGTTTTGCTGGCTTTAATATCGCCGAGCTGCATGCTGCTGCTGGAGGTGGGATCAGAGCCAGCAAACGGAGCCTTTGGAGCTGGGAGATGGGGTTGAGATTAGCTCAGAAGGACACGATTGGCTGCTTTGAGTGTCACCTGCCTGAAAGGGTGTGGGGTGTAACTAATAGGTAGCTGTTCCTAGGTAGAATATTACACGATTATTAAGTATTACTTCTACTACTAATAATAATTCAAGAATATATTAATATAATAAGGTATAGCTAAGCGTGGGGTAAAGCCTTCCCAGTCTGTGTGCCAGGAGAACGCACTTAGACTGGCCGGGATACCCACTTTTTCAGAATATTTTTGAAATAATAAGCAACACTGATAAGTTTTATATAAAACTGTAGCACGTTGGGATGCAGATCCTGTACTTTGCAAGGAAAGCTCCAGCAAACAAAAGTTAATGGTTTGAAGAAATCCTGCCAAGATGCCGCTCCTCAGGAGGCGGTTTGCCACCCTTCTGGTGTCGTGGGTTCAAGATTTGTAGGAGCTAAGGCGGAGCCCCTTAAGCTGATGTTTCATATGCACAGATCATATCTCAGCATCTGCTGAGCACCCGGAATAAATGATCCCTGAACCTCGCTGATCCTAAACCGACTGGCTTTCGGAGCAGCTCTCAGTGGCTCGTCAGAGGTACAAGCCTTTAAGCGGTTTAAACTACTGCTTCCTCCTGCCCCCCTCAAAATTAAATCACTTGACACAGTAATTGAGCATGTCCTCACTGCCTGGAGCCCTAATACTTCTAATGATGTCCAAACAAATTAACTACTAAACAAGTTATGAAGCAGCTCAGTGGGAAGTGACTCGTGGAAGCAGAGGATCAAAGCACAAAGCTGTAAAATCACTGCTGAAGTACTAATAACTTCTAATAAGTTTTCAAGGGAGAGAATTAAACTGTGGAAAGAGCAGCTCCCTCATATTCTGATGATTTAAAGAGAAGCATGGTTGGGATGTAGAGCTGTTTGTGTTTTCACTGGTGGGAACTGGTGAGAAAGCCTTGAACTAGCTGGGTGCTGTAAGGAGGTGCCAGTCCAAAAATGAAAGAGAAGAACCAGGTAGGATGGATCTGTCTTCTGGGGATGAGTCGTGCCTGCACTAAGAGGCAGCAGAATGGGTTACTGCTTTCTTCCATTCCTGCTTGCCCTCGAGATGGAGCACCAGGGGAGTGAGCTGGAATTTTCCAGAAGAGCAGCTCAGTCTGGGCAAAGCATCTCCAATAGCCTGCGCTTACCTGGCTGTGAGGGAGGAACCTGAGTCCTTAATAGGTGCAAAATGAGAATCCAGCCGGTCCTTTTCTGTCGTACACAGGTTTAGAAGGACCATCCTTTTGTTTCTATGCTCAGTAAATTTGACACAAGAAACACAAACCCTTCCTTTCCCTCCTCCTCCTCTTCAAAGCTAGCTATCTCAGAAGGTGATGTGGCTTTTCCCTTCCTGCCTCCGTCCCCCTTCATCTGCTCCCTCTAGTGTTCCCGTGTAGGTGCTGCCTTGCTCTGCTGCTCTAGGCCGGGAGATCGAGGATTAAACTGGACAATTTATTTTCCCTGCAGTTTGCATAACGTGGGGATGACGTCAGCCTGCCTGTCCTACCCTTCAGAGGGTCTCTGCAGCCTTACTCCATCTCCTCCCATCTCCATAGCCGTGTGCTGGCACCAGCCCTTCACAAACCTGAGGCAAGCTTAAAATTCATTCGATTTTCAACCAGACTCCTGTACCTTTCCGATGATTTCCAAGCCTCTAATTCATTTGCAGTTTGTGGTTTTGGGACTTCCTTTACAACCTTTAAAATTTTCTAATTCAGAGAGCTGGGCATTTCTAACTCAGAGAGTGTTCGTGTGCTTGTATGTGCACGTAGATACCGCAAAGATGAGGAGACACTCAGAGGCCTCCCCTTTTCACTGGCCATCCAGATCTAGGCGGTGGAGCCTAGTCTGTGAAGTTTGGGGATTACTCGTTGCTGTTTAACAAATAAGTTTGGAAGGTTTCAAACAACCCTCTTAAAAACCACCGAGTCTCCCATCATCACTGAAGATGACCTGAGATTTCCGGCTGTACCCAAAGGCTGTAGTCAAACTACAACAACTTGAAAATCAGTCCAGGAAATGGACAGACGACGGGACACGAACTCTCGGTGGACCACTCAGCACCCTGATGTTGAGCTGTGGCTGGGATTCAGGTGTGTAACTGTGAGGAGGACCCCCCTTCCTGACACTGGGCAGGTCTGGAGACGCTTGGCTGGGGACAAGGAGCCCCCAGGCTCCATGAAGCGGAAGAGTTTCCTTCACAGCCGCCCATCTGCACATTCTGGTGAGGGGAGCTATCTCCTGGAGACAGGAACGGCTTCCCAGGAGTGCGTGCATGGGGGAGTGACAGCTGAACACTGGCTCCATGGGATGCTGCAGATCTGTCATTGCCACCCTCCCCCCCTCACCTTCCACCCCACGGCGTCCTTTCACTGAACCTCTTCCATTAGAAGAAATGAGCTAATACCCCGTCTAGACCATACCTGTTTGTACTCCGGGAATACTTGGACCCGTCGCTTCCAGCTCAGTGGAGTAACGTTACTGGGTGCTAGACACTTCCTCACACACATTAAGAGAGTAGAAAACCAATGCTTTTTCGGAAAGCCCAAAATATTGCCGTGCAGCATATGGCACCCAAGAGAGGAGTAAACTTGCAGCATCCGCTGTGTCTGTCTTCCTGGGGTACCATGGAGGTGTCGCTTTGGGATTTTTAGCGTAGAAGTGGAGATGCTGCAGGGCAAGGGATGTGTTTGATGCCCTGTCATCTGCACAAAAGAAGCAAGCAGATACTCCATTAACTCCCTAGAGTACCCTGTGAGGAAGAGGATGGGTATGGTGCTCCACAGGGAGACTTGATTCCCGGTTACCACAGGGAGACTTGATTCCCGGTTACCCGTGTCAGATAATACAGCTCACTCCCGGTAACCCCCATCTTTGGGGGAGTCTCTAGGGTAATTCGAAGACCGAGCACATTGTGGCAGGCCAGAAGGTGCTAGAAACCCTCTCCCAGCATACTAAAACCCCTGCACTGGTCCACAGCCCTTCCTCCGTCCAGGCCTGGGGAGCTCAGGAAAGAGCAGCTGGGCGTGAGCTGCTCTGGATTTCCTTACTGTGTCCCTTTGCTCGCTGATGCCTCGGAAAGGATTTTCATTGCTCACCGAGGTGGATATTCCAGAGCTCTGGGAAAGTTCGGGATGGCATCCAACATAGGTCAGCTCTACGGATGCACGGCTTGTGCTCCGGAAAACCTGTAGGAGGTTGCAAGGAAGTGTAGAAACAGAAGCTAAACCAATAGTTACGTTTTCCACTCACTTCTGATTAGTGGCAATATCACAGAAGAAAGAGGATGAGCAGCTCTGTGAGGTTAAATGGTTTGTTCACTGGGTGCTTCCTCGCATCACAGGTCCTGCCAAATACCAGCTCTTCACAGGGAAAGAGAAATCAGACATGGTTAAAATAGGTTTTTGTTCTTTAAACAGAAAAAAATAACAGTCCTAGGAATTGGACTTAATTCTGATACCTCTGAACTTTACTAGACTGCAGAGAAATAGTAGAAGAAGCTTTATTGATTTAGGCCAAAGCTCAGTGAAGCTCCGGAGACCTAAGGGGAGGGGAAAAGCCAGTGAGTGGAGAGGAACAGATTACCTATACTCGAGGTCCACTCTGGACTTTGCAGAACTTGCATCTTCCATCCCCACGATCGCTGAGCGCAATGTTCTCATTTCTGTAAAGAGTTCCGTTGTTGCGGTTGCCGATTCATCGTGGAGCCCGCTCTCGGGAGGGGCTGAGCGCTGCTGGCTGGAGCTGGTAGAAATTCTGGACGCTGGCCGTTCACAAGAGCGGCATTTTTGCTCTGCAGGGCCTTTAAGTGTGACCCCAGATGGAACGCGTTTTTCTTGAGTCACGCATTAGCATGTGATTGCTCAGTGGCAAGAAGAGAGGAAGTTTCAGCTTGCGAGAGGTGTTCCAGAGGTCCTAAGGAAAGTAACTAGTTCCGGTGAGTCTCGTTGGAAACTGGTCGTTAGCAGGATTACGTCTTTCTGTCCACAGAGCAGGTCAGTGGGCTGAAGGAACCGCTCTCGGAACGGCTGTAGATGTTAGCAGCAGCAAGACACAAACAATGCAGACACTGAGGGGTGAGTTAAAAGCTTTTTGGTTCATCTTCAAGCACTTCATCGCGTGGGAGACCAGCGGGAGTTCAAAACAGGCCTTTTATGCAGAGCTTGTTTACTCCAGCAGCACAACGCAGCGACCCAGCTGGGTGGCGGGAGATGAGCAGAACGTTGTCGTGTGTGATCTGCTCACTTTCATCCGAGTCGCTAACGTGGTGTTCTCTGGTGCTTCCAATCTCTGCAAAGCCGCTTTGCAGTCCCTGTGTTACGGCGGGCTTTGGGCTGGTGCTGGTGACTCCGTCCCGCTGCTGCAGCCGTGGGTGTGGGTTGTTCTGGGGCAGAGGCAGGTTGGTTCTCTTTACCAGGCACCATGTAAAGCTGCAGATGGGTGGTTTGAAATCACCTTCGTGGCAGGAAACTGCAGGCAGAGACTGGGCTGTTTCCAGGAGATCCTCAGCGGGCCAGGTTTGAAAGGGTGCTCTGGTGTGTTCAGGGCAGGACGGAGAGAAAATAATGGAAGTGTCTGGGGCAGCAGGCAGCTTCCCGTGCGGCTGTAAGGACAGCGGAGAAATACCCTCGGCCTGATGAGAATCCTACTGGAAATGGTGCTGCTGGTGGTACAGCCCACCCTCCCAGTGGGAGGTCTTCTGCTGATTGCGTTTCTTTGGTGGCATGAGGACCACTCAGCACATCCTCTCAGCCTCGCTGCCCTCTGCAGAAAGAACAGTGGATGGTGGCAGATGCCAAAAGGTCAGATTTGATCATTGGTCACTGGCACCTCCCACGCTTGGGGCCACACCAGAGCACCCGACTGTAAACAGATCTGGTTTCCTCTTCCTCTTAACTCTGCTGTTTCCTAGTTCATGGGAAAGGCTCCTCAGATCAGCACCAGCGTCCTGCTCCTTCACAGATGGCTGCCGAGAGGAGGCACCTGGCACTCTCTGGGTCTCTTTGCATTGCTCAGATAAAATTAATTACAGCTCCAAGGGAAATCGCCGCCTGCCAACCTTCGCCTCGCTGCTATTTGTGTATGAATGGCCCACAACACAGTCCTCCCTCGGCAGACATGCAGTTTACCCTGCTGAGAGTAATTCATTGCCACTTCCCAGGTTTCTGGGTACCCCAGTAGCGTTCCTGAGGCTGGGGAAAGGGACGCTCATGCTGATTGCAGCACACGGTGTGTCAGCGCTTGTGTCTGCTGTCTGCTGCTTTGTTCCTACCCTTACTGAGGTGCCATGAGGCTGCCTGTATTGACGTGTGTATAAAACGTGCTTTGAGATCCCTGGGTGAAAGGGAGCCAAACGTATTTTATTCAGAGCTATTTTTTCCTCTGCTTTAGAAGGTCTTGGTTAGCTTTACCCAGAGCCAGGGAGGTAAATACTGTCCCAGGTCCTTCTCCTGTCCTTGTTAACAACCCTTTCCTGTTGCAGCCAGAAATTCCACAGTGACAACCACAGGGCGGGGGGATAGGAGGGAAAACGTGGAGCCTGAAGAGATGTAGAATGCTGAGCAAGGAGAGAGAGAGCACCATGCTGTAAAAAGACCGGGTGTGTTGTGGTTGCCCAAACCCTCCTGCCCTTTCTACACCCCTTGCTTCACCTTTCTCCATATTTCTCCAGTGATTTCTTGCATTTGCTGTACAACTACAGTTCTCCCCGTCGGTTCCTCACTGCCATTCTGTGGGTGTTCCGCGAGGGGAGGCTCTTTTCATCCCACGTCGGAAGGGTTTCGTTTCCCCGTAGCGGGGTACGTTTACTGATCTACCTGCTGTGCTTGGGTGGCTGTGTTTGCCTTCACTGCCTGCAGCCGGGCACCTCTCCCTTTGCCCAGCAGTGACCAGCCAAGGGCTTACTGCTGTGAGCACGACTCCACAAAGGGCTGAACCCTGGTTATCTTCTACTGAGCATCAAGGTGCAGGATGAGAAGGTGTTTTGCCTTTCTCAGTCCTGCTCAGCCAGACTGATTCTTAGGCACAAGGAAAACACAGAGTGACTCACTGATGTGCAAGACACAGCCGGAGATTTCCAAATCACACTGACGGGGCTGAGGGAGAGCTGTGTGCTCCAGAGCTGTGTTCAGAGACTTGAAATGGTCTGGAAGTTTGTTTCCTGCTCGGTTTTCCCGCATGCTGCTGGGAAGCAGGCGTTGTTCATGCCTGCAGACCAGTGGTATCCTCGGGGAGGTCGGTCACTGATCTCTATTTGGTGCCCAGGGCATGTGTGGATCCATCACAACTGTTCGCTGATGGCAAAACCAGTGCATTTCTGCTCCTCTGATATTTTAAAGCGGCTGGTGAAATGCCAACGCTCTGCCTCACATCTGATCTCCCTTCAGTTCCCCACCCAGTGACCAGCCCTCGCACCTCTTGAGGGCTCCTCATGGAACTGCCTTTGCAATTGCACATCCCACACGCCAGGTCCTCACTTGCTCAGCTGCTAAGGAGATTGCTTTGGGTAGGACTTTTCTTCCAACACCAGGAAAAAGCAGAGCTCTCCCAGCTCCCTTGGCCTCCCCTGAGGGATACTTGCGCTGGAATCACCCTTTTTCCTTCATTTTTCACTCTAATGAAAACCACTGTCCTATGTCCAGTATTTTCGATTCTACCCCCTTATTCTCCCATGGTCTTAGTGTTGGCTTTGGTTGAAGGATTTCTGCTAGAGCTATTTTCCACTAGAAACCGTTTAGCCCCACCAAACTACTTCACAGGAACATCTACTTACACCAAAGTTCAACAAACAAACACTCAGACATTCGAGACCTCCTTGTGCTGTGGGCGTGAGCGTTTCTCTGGCAATGTTAGACTGGTTTTTCACTCCTTTGAGTCAGAGCGTAATGTTTTGCAGGATGATAAAGCTGGAAAGAAATGCTTCCACCTCAGAAAGTAAGGCAGTGCAATGAGGCAGTTTCCAGATTTTGCATGTATTTAGTTCATGAGAAATTCCAAAGCTTCAGTTTTATGTTCCAGTATGGGACAGAAGAAAGTTTATGGAGCAAAAACCCCTGAAGTTCAATCAGTTCTTAGTCCTAGATTTAAAATATATCACATCTAAATGAAAAGAACAACAACAACAAAAAAATCTAGAAAGGGGTATGTAAAGCTCTTTGCGATCTTTCACTGTTGTGTCCCTGTCCTCCCATACACTCTTGCCATCCTCTTCCCTTGCTCTACTCTAATTATAGATTCCTTGAGGCAGAGAGCAGCCGATGTTTCTGTCAGTAAAGTGCCAAGCACTATTTGCTTTACAAATAACTGTAGAGAATGTTTGTTTTGTGAAATATTTGAACTTTTCCTATTTTAAAAAAGAACTCTATCTGCCGTATCAGGCACGGTTAAATCGCAGTGTGCCTGAAATCCTGCTGTCGGTGAGATGCTGCATTACCATCCTTCTCCTCTGTCATTCCCTCCTTCATACCAGCCCCAGCACCAGCAAAATAATTTGAATGTCTGAGGTGTGTAAGAATAAGGGACAATCATACCAAATCTTCTTTAGCTGCCCATGAAGTCTTTCTGTTACTGAACTTTAACTCTTTATTACCTAAAATGGCACGGAATACCTAGAGTTGAAGGCTACGTAATTCTCCTTGTCTTCCCTAGACCTCCCCAGGACCTGAGCACGTCTTGCAAAGGGATAACTGTGATTGACAGATCCTCTTCCCAGCTTGGAGAAGCCCAGTGTCCAAACCCCAGGCATTTCACAGGTGCCGAGTGCTGCAGAGAGCTCCTGCAAAATGAGGCTTCTCGACTTCCTTCCATGAACAAATTATTCAACATGAAAAGCAAGCAGGCAGGTAGCCCCCAGGAGACCCAGGGCCGCTCCTCAGCAGACCTGCCTGCAGGGCTCTCTCCGGAGCTGGGTGCTCTGCAGCACAGACCCCTCCTGGAACACACCACCACAGCTGCCAGATGAACCACCGAGGAATTTCTTTGTGCCTTAATAGAGAAGCAAAGGAGACAAACACCGAGATTCAGTGTCTGAAGGAGCTGGCAAAGCCTTTCTGAAGTGCCTGTGTGAAATTCTGACTCGTCTGTGCAGCGCTTCTGCCTGCTGCTGCTCTCCAGGTTGCTGGTCCTGCCTTTCTTCTGTCACCAAAGCGCCTGCAGAAACGTCGCCTCCTGTCTGCGCAGCCCTGCTCATAGGGATCTTGGCTGTGTCTGCCGCAGCGTTCGGTGTGGTCCATGCCTGTTTGTATACACCTCAAGCCGGCTCATCAGCTGAGATTTAAATTGCTCCGTGTCACTGTTCTCTCAGTCCGAGTGCAGATGTTGTTTACTGTAAGGTTTCCCTTTTCCCCTGCTCGCTCCCTCCCGGCTCACGCCTCGTGCGGTTTTCCTTCGCAAAGGTGACACGCTTCCACGGGGCAAGGACAGTTCTTAGGGGAGCAAGCGGAAGGGGAGACTGAGTGGTCTCAAGTGGAGCCAGAAGCCACCAGTGACAAAAGCTTCCTACGATACCAAATCGTAGGATTCGTGTGTGCATGTGGGGGGGTTGCATAAGAAAGGAAAAATCCTCAGTTTCGAGGCCTTGGATCCATGAGTTCAGGCTGACAGCAGCACCCCACTGATCTTTTATCAGAACTCTTGGTCAGAAAAGATCTGCTCAGAGAGGTGGAGATCAGAGACGACCGACGCTGACCCCACGTTACGTGAGGCCTGAGGTGAGTCTTCACGATACGGTTCTTTTTCAGAAAACAGAGGGTTGTTTTCTGGTTACGAATCAAAATATAGTTGCTCCAAATTTTCTTCATCGAAAGGGAAGAATTTGGCTTTTCCAAATTGTTCTGAAGTCTGCTTTGGAACAAGTTGCCTTTCTTTGTCTGGCAGGAGCCTTTCTTGAAAGGAGATGGTTTGTTCCGCTCTCCACAGTAAGGATTTGGGAACAAGTAGTTTTGCTTTAAGATCTTCAGGGGTTCAGTAATCTTGTATTAATATCACTGTTTTACAAAACTTGCTGATGGTTCTGTGGGTATTTCCAAATCTGTACAGCCTGACTCTCCAGCTCAGAGTGATTCAGGATGGTGACATCAGGAATATCAAAGTAAGAAAAAAATCCTTATGGAAATCAATTTTATTGCTCGCCTTTGTAAGAATAATGGATTGGTTCCGTGCTGTCCTTGCCTCACTCACCCTTAGGTTACCCAGCCATTAACTGCCCATAAATCCAGCCTATGAACCATTGCTGCTGCTGGGCTGCAGTCATGGTATAGCTCATTATCCAAAGAGACTGGTCTGATTCCAGGGACACGTAGAGATCATTTTGCTCCTCTCTGTGATACGCAGTGGCCGTAAGTAAAAAAAAAAATAATAAATCAAATGGCCTGAGCATTATTCCGTGGAGAAATAAAGAAACATAAC
The DNA here is from genome assembly GCA_009769605.1 of Bucorvus abyssinicus. Taxonomy (NCBI): domain Eukaryota; kingdom Metazoa; phylum Chordata; class Aves; order Bucerotiformes; family Bucorvidae; genus Bucorvus; species Bucorvus abyssinicus. Next base: position 1,218,183 of record CM020039.1, on the reverse strand, counting down.
AGTTCAATCAGGCAGCGAAATCAAAACATGCGGTGAAGGACAATGATGATCGCAGGAGGAGGCATCCAGCATCCCAGCAGAGCAGCCTCCTCCTGAGAAGGCATGGTGATTAGAGCTGGTTTGGGCTGACATGCTATTTGTCTTAAGAAGCAGATTATTAGAATATTTTTCGCTTTGGCAGCATTTGTCATTGCTGCGTTGCTGGAGACCCGACGCTCGAGGCAAGTGTCTGGACCAGATGCTGGAGATGAGCTGTGAGCTCATCTAGTGCATCATTGCCTGTAACTCTCTTCTGTGAGGCACTCGCTTTCCCCAAGATGATGTTTTCCTTTCCAGTGTGACCATGGGATCCAAGTCTGTGACCGATTACTGTGGTGGTGTGAGCTCCTAGGAGTGACCAGAGGAGGGAGAAAAGGGTTGGACAAAGCATCTCTAAGAGCTGGCTTTGTCATCTGTGTTAACAACGCTTTAACCTCCAGGCTCCCTGCAAAGCCTGGGTCCCGCTGGGCCACAACATCGTCAGGTGAGAGGAGTGAATTGTTGTTAATGTCATCAGAGCTGTGGTTTATATCACGACAGTCCTCAAAACGTTATGGGCTGCCAAAAGGCCTTTGAAGCCAGAAGAGATCCACTAATGCCACGGAGTCGTGAACTCGGAGCGGTTTCACCGCAACGGTCCCGGACGGGGAAGGCTGTTCTGCCCCAACAGCTGGAAGGATGAGTGAGATTAGCAGTGTAAGTGGGTGGTAGTACTGGTTTGAACAGGAATCGGGCAGGTTGCTGCTGTGTGTAGGTGTGGTGGATGGAGGTATCCAGGTGCACCAGCTTTTGCTCTAAGAGATCGTACTCACGGGGTATTTTCCGTTCCTAAGTTGTGCCTGGAGTCCATGTGGCTAATGCATAGCTCAAGGATTTGAGGTGACAGCTGGGATAGAAATTTGATGCTAAAATTACATTTTGGTTTATTTTCCTCTTTCCGTAATCTTCTTTCTCACTTAATAATTAAGAGCCTGACCTTTTTCTGCGCTAGAATTAAATTATATGCTTTCACCTTTAATCTGCTTGATGCTGAGTGAACTCGGCTGAAGCTGGCAAACCAGATTACTGCTCCAGAGGCAAGATCCCCCCTTAGAGCAGCGGATGTAGGAAACCTCTTGACGTGTGTCTGCCGTTTGAGGTGAACCCTCCGATGGAATACGGCTGCTGCTCCTCAAGGATGAGCCTGAGAAGTGGTATTAGGGGCCGTGGGGGTGGGAACAAGCCTGTCTGTCAGTAGAGATCAACAGTGTACACGTAGGTACTCCCCAGCCATCCCAGCGAGCTGCACAATTTCAAAGATAATTGATCACAATATGAGATTGATTAAAATTAGTCTTGGATTTTAACAAAGTATGTGGATTCTGTACGAAAATCGGTGAGGCCAGCAAGGTCTCAGTTTTTCTCCTGTGGTTTCCACACCTTGTACAACATCTCATTGTCATGTTTTTTCATTAAAACCTCAATAATTAGATCCCACCTCACTGGGACTCTACACTCTGCTTGTCTTCAAACAAGCTGGCGATAACCAGGACCTTCCCACTGATTGCGGTGTGGCTCGGGGCTAATGCGCTCATAAACCCACCCAGGCAGAACAAGGGCTGGTGAAAGGATGTGACAGGGGTGTAGGATCTGTGTGGGACTGCTCTCCAGGCTTCTTGCAGTGACTGGAGGGAGAAACTCTCCCCCTTCTCATGTCACCTCTGCCTAAACTTGAAAAATCCTCGAGCAAAGGTGTGTCCCCAGGAAAAAAAATGTGTAAATGTTGTAATTCCGGTGGAATTAAAATAATTCTGTGCATGCGTGTGTGTGCGTGTTAGAGCAAACCTTCCCTGTGAATTCACGCAGTTCCAAAGGCAGTGGAGGCTGGAGGATGCGAGTTAAGACCTCGAGCTACAAAAATAGTTGTAGAAGCGAATGCGTAATGTGACATTACACAAAGGGATTAGTGGGAGTGAGAGGAGCGTGGAACTTTGCTCTTTAATGCGCAGTGTGGGACACAGTCACACTCAGGAGAGCCGGGCTCAGATATAATCACTGCCTCTTCATCTCGGTGATGGACCCCAGGCTTGTCGTTGAACAGAAAAGCTCACCTCTGAGTAGAGGAAAATTATACTCATCAGGCTGGAAGCTGGAGCACAGAGTGGGGACGGGTGGCTTTGAAAAATGCCCTTGAAGCTTGAAGACACCCAGAAAAGCTGCTGTGACCTGCTGATAATATTAGCTTAGAGTAACTGCCAGCAATTTCCTTCCCCATGTAAAGAGGAGAACATAGGCGTGGGAACAATGATCTCCAGAGGGGCAAGAGGAAGAACTTTCAGGCTGTAGAGAGGCAGGTGAGCCCCAAAGGCAGGACACGGTGGTGTGATACTCAGCTGCCTCAGAAGTGCATCTCACCACCTACTCTGGAATTTTTTCACTCCTGGCTGCCTTTGATTAAACAGGGGTTGTCCCGTAGCTGCAGCAGGACCCTCCTGGTAGCGGTTTTGGGGGTATTACACTTGGAAGTTCCCCGGACAGACGGGATTTCATGGTGTAAACGCCTGGCGGTCATGGGTCTCTCTCATCCGATTGATGGAGGACCTGAAAACGTAGAAGCTGCACCTCAGTGGGTGAATCCATACACCACCCAGAAGGGTCCAGGTAGCCCTGACATACCGGCTGTCGTATTGCAGGAATGTGCAAAGGAGGGGGAAGCAGGAACGCAAGCGTATCCCTCCTGACCTCGTAGCTACCCTTCTGAGCACAGAGCACGGGTTTGCCCCCTCTGCACGATGCCTCTTCCTCCTTTCTTGGCCAGTAAATCTCCAGCTGTGGTTTGTTTGGGGAGCAGGAGCTACAGACAGAACGTTCAGACCGTGTCCCCCTCCAGAGCAGCTCTATCTGTATGATCACAGCAAGTTTCAGCGAGTTAAATCTGTTTCTAATTCTGTGTTTGAAAATGAGCTTAAATGCCAGCGGTGACGTAATGTTCATTTACATTTAGATTCTGTTTCTATTTATTTTTGCTCCTATTAACTGAATCTCAATTCTAACAGTTTGATTTTTTTTTTCATCTATCCAGGCTCTCTTTGATATGAACAGCTCATTTTTCACTTAAAGCCTGCCAAATTTCATGCCTTATTGATTCAATAAACGAAGAAGAATGACAGGTAGAAGGGGAAATGGATGTTTCCTCCCCAAGGGAAGGCTTATAAATTTGATATGAACTGTTTCTCTAGGAAATGTTTCCTCTGATTGCCACTAAAATGGCTCTGGAAGGAAGTTAGAGGGTATCATTCACCTCAGGTTTCTCCTGGATATGCATAGCTGGAGAGTCGCTTTGGTTTTGAGATCTCTCCTGCGCCGTATTCCATAAACATGAACTGCCTGTATGTGGGGGATGGCTTGAAGGTAACCCGACCTGCAGCCCGGCTCTGTGGCTCTTGGCTCTCCCTGCTGCTGTCTGCTCTGCCACTCCCCAGGACTGTCCTGGAGGCAGGAGCTACCACAGCACACTGCGATGAGTTGTGTCCTTGCTTGCAGATAGGCACCCTTCACACGCAGCGGTTCAGATCGTTTCTCGGCCCCTTCGTCTCCCCAGAGCTTGAGGCAAAGCCAAAGGACCAGGGTGTAGAGCTCAGCAGATGGCACCTGCGAATGCAGCCTCAGAAGAGCGGGCCTGGGGCTTGGGGCAGGGACATCAGCACTTCTGGGCATTGGGTTCATCTGTTCACCCCGAAAGATCAAGGAGATTTATCTTGAGAAGAAACAGCATAGTAACAGCTCAGGTTGTCCGCGAGATTTCTGCGAGTACTCGCTGCCATGGATCTCCACGGGGGTGAGCCAGTTCCCAAATGGGGAATGGTGAAAGAGCTGCCGGAATCATTGGCTTTCCATTAGGATATGCAGAACATTTGATATCCCTCAGAACTGTTGTTTCAGGCTCGCCACAGACACAGTCACGCTGGTTACACTGGATTCGCCTCCTCACACTTCTCAGAACCGAGAGGTTTCCAAGAGGCTTGTTTTTTAATTTAAGATCCTGAGATCATTACATGACTTCAGGAGGCAGGAGACTCATTGTGCTGTGACTCAATCCAGGCAGGCAAGTGAGAGACTAGACAAGCCCCAGCTAACGAGAACGCTCTCTACTGTACGCAGGAAGCTCCATTAAGCTAAGAACGGAGAGAGGCTGCAGGCTGGAGAAGTCCCAGTCAGAAGCCAGCAGAATGGCGGTTGGGTTTGTGATTGCAGTTAGCCCCCGTGCCCGTTGACGTTATGACCTTCCCCTTAATGACACCATCGCATCTCTTTCTGGAGGGCCACTGCCTGGGGGTGAGATGCTGCCGGTGTTCCGTGGCGTTAACTGACTCCTGTAGCAGAGCACCCGCTGAACGGGGCGGTTGCTGCCCACTCGGGCTGTCTGTCCCGCCGAACTGCTCTTGCAGGAGAAGGCTGTGGGAGGATCGGGGTGCGGAACACGCCGAGGCAGCCTCTTCTCCAGGTTTCCACAAGAAGAGCGGTGACGTTCTTTTATGTACCAGCAAGGCAGCGTCCTGTAGCTGAGCTCAGGGGTGTTGGTCTCCTCCGCTAACTGGCTCACAATAAGGAAATTTGCTGTGTGATTAATTCTGTGCTGGGCATTCCCCATCTTTCGGAACCGAGGGGCTGTATTTACAAATGGTGTAAGCTCAAGCAGCTCCAACACACTTTGTAAATCCGTATGCTGGGATGAAATTTGATCCCTTAAATAGATTCAGTCAGTCACAGGCAGGAATTCATCAAACCCTGAAAGATACAATTATTTTTTTTGTTATGGCTTTTATTTCCTCACAGTTATTTGCTCACAATTTTAGTATTTCTCAATGAGCTGCCTCTTCGTTTTCCACTTTCCTCTCTTGCTCCCCTCCCCATCAGGACTAACAAGAACAACAGGCTTCTAAAAACACCCTCTGTACCAGTCCTCCGTGTCCGAAATCGCTCCGTACCCAGGGTACCTGCTGCTCTGATTCGGAACAGGCACCAGCACAGCCCCACAGGGTGACGGGGAGCTTTCTTCACTACCCATGGGCTGAGGCTGGTCACAGCGAGTTCTTCAAAAGAGCTGCAGCTCTGTGGTACTCCTTGTGTCACAGACAGTAGTGCCGGGGCGCAGTGGGAAACAGCCCCCGCTCGGGACAGCAGCCGGGCGGCAGCAGAAGCCTCACCTCACCCTGCTTCGGTGGTGGTGGCCAGATCCGCTCCCAGCTGGAGGGTAGGAATAGGAGTCAAAGCAGCTTTGCTTCCGAGCAGCGTCTTCTTTTTCTCTACTTCAACACCAGCTCGAGCGAACCAGCCGTCTCCCTTTATCCTTAGAGATGCTCCACTCCATCAGAAGAACGTCGCTGTTCCTTTGGCCACCATCTCTGCAGAGAGGCAGCAGAAGGGTGGCCTCGCTGGGCCAGGAGCCAGAGGCAAGTAGAGCAACATGTGTACGTGCAAGGGCAGGCTGTGTGCGTGGAGAAACAAAGATGGGGCAGGCAAGGACAGCTGGTTTCTGGAAGAGTCGCTGGAACTCATTCTCTTCTCTTCCCCGCGCTGCACTTTGTAGAAGCGGGCCCTTCCTTGTAGCCTACTAACGAGTCCGGAATACCGTATAATGAGCTGCCACTGTCAGACAACAGACCTGAAAGTTTTCTCAGCCTTTTAACAGACTTGGACAGACTTCCAGCCTTTTTGTCTGAAGCTTTGATTAAACTCTTGCTGAAGTTTCCCTTTGTCGATACATTCCCTTTCAGGCAAAGGTGAAGAGCAGGCGAAAAAACCCGGCGATGTCTGAGAGCGCGTCGGCTTCCTTCTCTACCCCTACCGATGCCATGTGGATCTGAGCCACTTGTTGCCTTTCCCCGCTCGGTATCTTGGCAGGCTGGGTCATGTGGCTTCTGAAATGCTTTGCTTAGTGAGGGCACTGGCTGAGATGACTGACAGCTCTTCCGTCTCAGGAGACCAAACTGGTTCAATCTGCGGCAGGGAGCTTTGAAGTCTTGAAAAGCGCAGAATCGCCACTGCTCGCAGGAGCCCATTAGCGATTTTCTGCTTTCGCATCTAAGTTTAGGATGTACCATCCGGATCCCAGATAACCTGATCCGAGGTGTCCAAAGGAGCGAGCAAGAAACTCTCCCTGTTTGATCCCATCTGTTTGCACAGAAACAAAAAAAAAGGAAGAAAAGGTGCAGGGAGAGGGGGAAATCCTAGCGGGGAGGGCTGGGGCTCTCCCACCCTCTGAAGCAGCGTTAATGAGCACTGCTGGATAGCAGATGGCGATCTGTTGATAACAGAATAGCGGTGTTGATCAGGCGCTAGGTGGTAGGTGAAATGCCTGGTGATGAGGAGTCCATCCCACGAAGTGTTTCAAACTGGCTGCAGGTTGTAATTAGCCCTTCCTCTGCCTTTTTTCCCCCCTCTTTCCTCCTCCCACTCTCACTGCTTACACAATCTTTCCTGTCAGGCTTCAGGAGTGAAACGAAGCCGTTTCTGATCTTTCACCATGATGAGTGGTTCCTGAATCTCGTTAGTGTTGTCAGATCTGATCAGAAAAGCGACACAGACGTCGGCATCAGCCCCTCCGCCTGCCCGCGTCTGCCGGGGCACGGAAACGGGGAACAGAGGGATGTGGCATCTCTGTTAGCTCCAGCTAGCACAAGTCGTGACACAAAAGCTGCGATAAACTTTCCCCATATATTCTGCTTGCAGAACTTGATGCTCTAAACTAGTAGGAAGAGGAGAGGTGACTTTGGGGTTTCTCCACTCCGGTGGCCATCGATGTGAAATGTCCCGGCTGCTCCACTGCGCCCTGCCACAGCCCGGCGTGGACAGAGCGCCGCTTGGCTGCAGTCGTCATGCACGTGAGAGCACCATTAGCATTTGGTCTTAATTACAGGGTGAGTGTTACTACCTCGTCCTATCCTCATTTCGCCATAGAGCCATACCTGTAACCCAGATTTCCACCTAACTAGTGCCTGGGTGTTCTCTTCTTGCTTCTTACCTCCCATCCATGTGTTGGGAAGTTTTCATGAGGCACTGGAGCTTCCAGAATGTAGCAGGATCATGCAGGGAAATAAAGATACAAGAAGAAAGGTCAGGAGTCTGTGGGCAAGAGCCTCTTAGGATGTTTATTCCTCTGCCTGCTTAGTACAACGTGATGGGAGACTTCCACGCTCCTGAGCTGTCCCAGACACCTCTTTAAAACCCTTGAACAAATGTTTCCCTCTGACCGTGTTAGGGCAGTCTCTGACCTGAGGTACCTTCCCAGACACTTGGGGGGGAATCTGGTAATTAATGATGGTCCTGAATATCTTAAAGTTCAATCAGAAGGCAGATAAAAAGAGTAAATTCAGAATTCGTGCAGAGTGGGGCTTCTAAAGCATGTAATGAACCACTGGTGCTTTCTCGGGAAGCGAACAGCCCGGTTCACGCTGTCCTTACCATAGTCCGTGGAACAACAATTGGTTTTCCTGCAGTCCCCTGCTATGACTGTGGATATTTCTATGGGGGAAAAACCAGAAAATCAGTGTTTTTTCACTTTGCACTGAAATGCGTAATGAAAGCATTGAACCGTCACAGAGGTTCTAAAAAACCCTGAGAGCAGAAAGACCACAGCCGTGCCTCAGCGCATTAACCTGATCTGTGGCAGCAGACACAGCTCTGGAAATGCCTGCACTCACACGGCAAGCGTCTCTCCGCTGTCACCCTGCCAGAGCTACAGCTGAGGCCTCCGGAGAGAAACGACTTCAGAGCCGTGCCTCACGTTTGTCTCCTTCTCCTCGTGAGAGTCACGACTGCAGCCTTGCAGCCCTGGAGACATTTGTCTCCCCGTAGCCAAAGAACCCTGACAGAGCAGTAGGACAGGTCCTTACAAGGAGGTGTTTCCCCCTCACAGGATCAGAGGGGCTGCCGTTCGCTCAGCCGCCCGGCCAAGACTGTCCGGTGACGTCATGCAGTAAAGTCATCGGAGTTCACAGGGGAAGGTTGTGGCACTCCAGCAGAATGCTGGTGTCCTCACACAGAAAGGGTGACGCTGCATAAAGCTGTAATGGTCTCAACCCAACCTGTTAAGCGGCCCAAATCCAGTTGTGCTCTGGTGGAAGGTTCCCGGGCAAACCCTGCCTTCCTTCCAGGGCCAAACCCCTGCCCAGACAACAACGCCCAGGTTGTCTCTTGAGATGGTGCAGTCTAGAAAACCAGCAGAGTTAAGCAAGTCTGAGAGATTTGACAGGTCTGAGGAGCGTAGCCCCTCTCGATGTCCCGGGTGACCAGCCCTGGGGTGCTTGGGGAGGGGGCAGTGCTGCTGTAGTAGGGAAGCAGCTGTGAAGCGTGTTGGAAGGGACAAGGGAGAGCTGTGAGGTGGTAGGGATGCCACCCCTTAACACAGCACGTGAGACGATGGATTTCCACTCCAGCAAGACCCTGCACAGGTGTTGTCCTCCTCCGTTTTCCCCTTCATGACTCTCCTGTTGTTATTTTGTCCCTTCATCCCTGGAAGGAACGTGCTGAGGTGCCGGAGTGCGCTCTGCCTGCCCGGTGCAGGCAGCTGATGGCTGAGAAAGGAGATGCTCAGAGAGGCATTTCAAAAGGAGGCGTGATTCTGATGAACACTGACTTTCTTTGAGGACAGCGTGCTTCCGTACCAGCACTCTTCCCTGTGAATAGAGAGCAAAATATCAGTCCTTCCTTTAAAGAAAGAAAGCTTTTAACTGTGAGACAAATGAACACGAATGCCTCCCCCTCGTTCGTTTTACAAGATGAGACCGACTAGGAAACTAATTAAGTGGTTGGTTAACTTTATGCATATAAGTAGCTTCATTTCATTTTAAGCCACATTACTGCAGCTTCCTATTGAAAGCATCAGCAGAAAGGCGGGCAACGAAATCTCCATAAAAATGCTCTTAATCCTGAGGAGACCTTGAATGGCTCCCGCGTTCCCTAGGGGAGCCGATCACGCTCTCCGCACAGCCTCGCTCCTATGGGTGCACTTCTGCTCTTGCACCCGTAAAAATACAATAGTTCAGGAAGGACCACGAACCTGCCCTGAACTCATACCCTGTAGCTGCCGTTGAACAGGAACAGGAGGGTGGGTGTTACGACCCTGTTGGCTCAGCAGTGCCGCAGGTACGCAGGGCAGGGCCAGCCCCTAACCCACTGAGACGCCCGCCAGGTTTCTGCGTGAGTTTTAGGTTCCTCGTGCAAGGTTCCTCTAGGTCTACAGTAGAGTTACACGCTGTTTTTCATGGTGACGTGCCTGTGACGTGACTTTTTGCACAGGGAGACACCAATTTATGCACATCCTTCATAAAGGAAACAGATTTTCACGTCTGCAGGCTTGAGTTCACATCCGAGACACCAGGTAAATCCGTAGGTGGTTTGGGCGTGAGCTGGCACCGGTGCTGGGGTCCACAGCCCTCTTGAATGGTGGTGGTTGCACTAAACTCAAGCACAGCTTTTGGGGTGTCCCAAGGGAGAGCCCCTGGCTGCCCACTGTGGGCAGGGACCTCCTCTCCGTGCGGGTGGGCCAGGCTGGGCGCTCGGGTGGGCGTGATGGATCCCACCGGCCCTGCCAGCGTTTCCACGGAGCCCAGGCTGGGTCCAGAGCTCCTAATTGTTTTCAGGCTACGTGATGGTATGGCGCTGGTATTAATTGCGTGTCATTGTTCCTGAATTAAAATGTTCCTGTTTACTAAGCGCCTTCCTCATTACCGTCCCGAGCCACCGGAGAGTTTGAAGCTCATCTATTTGTCAAGTAACGCTCCGTGAGTTAATTCTGTCACCATTAGTGGGTGTTTGTACCCACCGGTAGCAGCCCAGAATTGCCACTTCCCTCCGAAATGGATCATCTAACCTGCGTGTCAAAGATTATGCAAATAATAAACAACTAACTCGTGTGTCTGTGCTAGGAATGCCAAGTCCTGTGTCACTGTTGTGTAATAAATTCACCAGCATTAATGATTCATAATGGTCGGGGTAGATGCTCATTAGGAAGTGGCTTTTTTGGTTTGTTTTCAGTTAACAGCGGCTCCCATGCTGATCAGCCTGACTGTCTTCAAGCTGACAAGGACCCAGGACAAGTTATTGTCCTAAGTAAAGGTAGGCAGGGAGTTATTATTCCTGAAAATTATGTAAGATTTTTCTGTGCATCTCCCATGCTGAAGTGGGACAAAAGGTCAAAACTCATTAAAACTTCAGCACAGCCAAAATCTACATGAAAAGACTCATTCGGTGGTTAATTTTTATAGACCTTGATTTGTCCAAGTGCCTGAGTGTATGTTTAATTTTCTGTATCTTTAATTTCAGCCACTTACTTCGGGTTTTATTGAGTCAGAAATTGATGAGATTTCTGGGACTCTCGGAGGCTGGGGAGTAAGCTTGAGAAGCTGGAGGACAACATGCTCTCCAAGAGGGCAGCGAAGCCGTGAACCTCTGCCACCATCTCCTTCTCCTCAGTGCGCAGCAGGTGGTGGGAAGAGCCCATCCTTCGCAAAGCGATGGCCCTGGAGAAATTAAACCCTGTTAGAAAAGGCACATGCAAGGCTCAGTCCAGACCGCGTGTCTGGAGCGCTGGCAGGGAGGGTGGAGCAACATCTGGGAGCGGATCTTTTGGTCAGACCTCTCTAAAGCTGGTGCTTTATCTTCTGGATAAAGAGAGGAATCAAACTGTTTTACTGTCGTGTTTAATGTTTTCCTTCCCGGAACCTCTACAGGCCCTCTTCTGCAGTCCCGGGGTTCCCTGCTAAGTAACAGCGGGGTAGTGGAGCAGCTGACTTGGCTGAAGATTTTTAGATGCCTTCAACTTGTGTCTGTCCACGTCAACTCAGATTTGACTCCCATAATGCCATGGCTGTGCTTGGCAGCTTGTAAACCCCAGCTGTACATCAGTGGGCAGCAGTGGATTCCTTCTGTCTTCATCTGCAGCCTCTCACTTTTATGAGTCCTTTGAATCATCAGTCTTGATTTCCATCAGCGGGAGAAGATGCCTTCCCCAGTGGTTGCCTCCAGATGAATGTGTTTTATTCTCGGCAAGATCCGAGGCAGGCGATTTACACGGGTTCTGGGCGCTCCGGACGTGGGAGCACTGGTACTTTTGAGACATGCCTTGTGTATGATGGATGGGGCATATTATCTAAATGCTAATAAATACCGAGCCACAAATTGGCTCCATTTTTCTTCATTCCCTGCTGCCGGTGGTGGTTGAGTGACGCTAGATCTAGCCTCAGACACATTACGGTACTAATTCGTTCTGATTTCTTTGTTCTTTCTTTGCAGTGGGGCAATATGGACGTGCTGCCTCGGGGCATATTTACGTGCCTCCTTGGCTTGGCTCCACCGACAGCGGGTGGTACAGCCTGGTGTGAAGCAGCCGAGGTACAAAGCTGGTGTAAATCTCATCTGGCAGAGGACTCCCCAGCATCATGTAAGTTTGTATTTCTTACTAAACTCTGCAGGACTTGCCACAGGGGTGATGTCCCTTGAACAGACATTTGATCCTATGTACACGATAAAATGTCAGGAGAATACGTGGTGCAGCATCTTCTGTGTAAACTGAAGAACAAACCAGTTGCTCTTTTGAGCATTCCAGCTTTTGGACAAGCTGATGGATATTGACTTTTCCAGTCTACATTTTGGGCCAGAATTTCAGAACCAAGTGCCTGGCTTTGGCTGGAACAGCTCTGAACGTGCTCTGCTGCTGGCAGGCTGATCCCTGCACCTGCAGAACCCCATATGTCGAGAGTCCCAGCAGTTCGCACGTGGCTGTGTTGGAAATATGTGCAAGCCTACACATAATTTGCAAAGATATCAGAGCTGCTTTTTGAAAATCTGTCCCCGAACTCATGGTGAGGGAGAGTTCCTCTGCAATTGTTGGTATTCAGGACCTTCTCAGTCATAGAACCTGCTGGGTTTTGGCCAGAAAACAAATAAACAAGCCATTTTGTATTGGTGTTACACACACACCCTGCAAGTCTAACATGTTATTCCAAATTAAATAATAAAAATAAAATCCATGGCTCCTCAGCAGCCTCTAGGAAGGTTCTCTGGCGCCTGCCGTGAGCTTTTGGGACCAGTAGCAGCTGAAAACTTCGAATAACTCAGCACTTCAATACTCAGAAATAATATGTCCTTTCCTAAAGACCTGGTCATTAAAGATTCAGAGTGTTTCCAGTCTGCCGTGCGCTCACTAGCAATTTTCCATCTCGGAGAGTTCAGATGTTCTCTAGGTACTTGCTGAAAAGCCTCTGTGATCGAGGGCAGAGGGAACGGCCTGTCTGAAGTGAAGGCAAGATGAACAAATGCATACTGGAGATATCCACCACTGTTATTCATTTATTCTGTGAAATACAGCAGCAAATTTTCCCATCAGTTGGTTTTTTGTCTACCAGAAGACTCCAGAAACAGAATGTGCTGAATTTAGCAAGCAGAGGTTGCGGGTAGCCTCATGACAGTCCATGCACAGGGAGCAAAACGTTGCTCTTCAGAAAAATGCATAACATAGTCTGAGCTGAAGCAGGACTGGAGGTAGGGTTCTCGTTTTTAATTATGCCAGTGATGACTTGCAGGAAACCATGTCCAGGCGTTGCAATTATTTCATATAACCAGAGTTTTTGGTTGGGCTCGTCTTCTAGGCTCAGTTCTGTAGCTCAGACAAGAGGTTGTATCAAGGATAGAACTCATGCTCTTTGCCATAGGTCAGATGAAATTATTCAGACGGTTCTTTCTGGCCATGAAAACAGAGTTTGTGATTCTAATACATAGTAACAGGCTGCTGTGTGCCGTCCGTGCTAGCGAGTTCTCCCTGAACTCTCCCTTCCTGAGGCCGTTGGGTTACGGGCTGAGATGTACACAAGCAGTGTCAGGGAGCATAGGTAGGAGACTGCTGCCATTGTGCTTTACACGTGAGGCACATCAGGGGGGTGTGAAGACCACAGAGCTATTGGGACATTCCCATCGGTTCCTTCTGTAGAAGTGGCTGATTGCTGTGTGTGTGTATCCTGGGGAGTGGGTGGTGGATGTGTGAGACATAAAGTACCGGAAGTGGGACAGATCAGGGTCTCCTACCCACTCCTCTGGTCCTTGTCTGAAAGATTTTTTTTGACTTAGTCTTCCTCTAGCTCACAAAAAGGGTAAGGGGAGGTATTTCACCCTCCTCACAGTCTGGACGTTGAAATAGCCCAGTGGCGTTTGAGGGTGCTGAACTAACCCCACGATCTGGTGCCGGTCCCCAGCAAAGCTGTCCCCGACTCCAGGCTCCCACGGTGGGCACTTCCTACCCGCACTGCTGTGTCACTGCTGTCGTCCGTGTTTGTTTGTGTAGAGCCCAGCCTGGGCTCTCCTCATGCCGCTGAATTCCCCAGGACCAAGCTCAGCTCTGAGCATCTGGCTTTGTTTTCTTTTTTCCCTTGTTCATCGTATCTAGAGAAGGCTGATAAAAAGCAATTCAGAGGTGCCCGGTGGGTGCAGCGATACAATATGCCAGCGCTGTCTGTAAGTGGCGATGAGATGACCTCGGCAGTCCTGAGGTGTGATCATACTCATCCAAATACACAGGCGAGACAATCTTGTTGAATAATTGAAGCGGAATGAAGTTCAGGCCTCTCACGTCGAGTGCTTTGCAGCTCTTCTGCCACTTACCTCATTGCTTTTTGCAGAGAAATTACACTTTTCTCATCGTTGCGTTGCTCTGCTCTGTGCCACGGGCTCCCAGCAGCTTCTGCAGCCCTCTCGACCTCCGCGTGCAGCCGGGAATATCCTGGCTTGTTTCCATGGAGACCAGAGTAAAGCGATAAATACAAGGGGCCGGGAACGGCAAGCGTTCACCTTCTGTCACCAGGACAAAGCCAGAGGGGCAGACGTGGCCTGGTGGTGCAGGGGCACGCAGAGGGCTGGAGAGCCCCTGCGTCACCCAGAGCCACGGCGATGTGCAGCCTCAGCACCCCCGAGCGGGTGGGTGAGCCAGCCCCAACCCACAGGCTGGTCATCAGCACAGCGACCTGTCGACAAACCGGTGTGTTGGGTGCATCTTCCACCCCTGCTGCGGTGCCGTGACGCGGTAGGGACCGCGTTGATCTCGGGGTGTGTGTAGCTTCACTGACTGGTGCTGGAGAGCGAGAGCTGGGCAATGTACGTTTAGATTCCACGGCTGAAAATACCTGGGCTGCTTCCCTGTGATCGGGCTGGTGGAATTGTAGCCTAGAGCCAGCGAAGCTCCGGTTTGGACCCCAGTCGTGTTGCTGAGCTGCTCTGTGGTCTGGGAACGTTGTTTCTCATCCTCTCTTATGCTTCACTTACAGGTTGTAACTCTTCTGGAGCAGGGCATTTCTTTCTGAGGACAGTTGATACGGTGTCTGTCCCAGGCATAGCTTTGCTATGGTTGGAGTTTCAGGTGAACTGTAGTAACAAGGTTCAGGATTGCTCCTCGGGGCCAGGACTCCGTTTCATTCTCCCCCCCACGTCTGGTTACAGGCCCTGCAGGGATTAGTGGCGACTGCTAATGAACGTGGCTCTTCCGAAACTGCCGCCAGTGGAAATGGAAAACTGGTCTCAGGCTACTCCTTTTTTCTTTTTTTTTTATTAGTGCTTAGAGAGAAGTTGTTCTCAGAATAACTGACGTTTCTAACCAGAGGATTCAACCTAACCTCACCCTGCAGTGGATATTTGCTGACAGGGCAGAGCAGGTGAATTTTGTCAGACTGCTGTTTAAAGCTGTGGTAGGTTCAGGCCAAAAATTCTAAGCCTGGATCCTCCTCACCTCAGGTGAAATGAAAAGCTGAACTCAGGTCTGAGCGCTGGGGTGCTTCAACTTTGATAGAAGTGAAAAAATCCAGAACTTCAGGTTGGGAGGGGAACCTTTAAACTGTGTCCGGTCCGAACCGTGACCTGATCATGCTTCACTCCGCGCTCCCTTGTGTCTTGTCACCGTTACTAATGGCCACACACCCCGTGTTTGTCTGAGGGCTTCCGCACGCCTTGTTGTTACTCATTACTGGAATCACTCGCTCTTTATCTCGTTTGGTTCTGCTGGGATGCCCAGGCAATTTTCCAAGGCTGTGAGCGCAGGATTGTGTAGAAATCATCGCCTGGCACTGGTGCTTCAGCTGAACAGGCTCTCTCTTGTGACTTACCAATAAACCAGCCAGACACTTCGCTGCTCGCAGCCTCCTGCTGCTGGGACTTGTTTTTCAGGTGAGATGGGAAGTTACGGTCTTCCACTTTCTGTAGAGGTAGCTGTTTGATAAACCTAGTTTTGGTGTCCCATGCAGACAAAGTGGCTAAAAAACCCAGTTGTTTTGTGTTCTGTGCTTTGCATTTCGTTGGAATTTGTACGTGCAGCGTAGATGGGGGAAAAAAGATCAGCACGGCAGGAAATACCTGCTTCCTCCTCTGCTTGTCCCAAAGGCAGCCAGAACACACGTGCCACCAACGTGCTGGGTGCTGTGCTACACTCGTGTCGAGGCATTGCAATGACTGACGTACCTGCCTGCTTTTACATACTCCTGTCTAGTTCTTCCTTCTCCCTCCTCCCCTCCCTGGTTCCTTCCTTTAATGTTTGCTGGCTTTATCTTTAGGATTCCTCTTAGCTGTAAGTTCTGCAATGGGCTTCTGACTACCCATCACCTATGAATGCCATTAAAAATGCCGAAATAGTCCTTGAACTCTCGTCTGTCCTTTTTCTGCTCAGATGGCCCTGAATACCTAATTATAAAGGAGTAGGGAAAAATAAAGGAACTGTGCTGTCCTTTCTAGAATCCTCTTTGACAGTCCGATTATCCTCAGCAAGAAAGGACTGTCCTGGTGCAGTCCCAGGGGAGAAGGATTAACAACCCTGGAAGCAGTGAAAGAAGATTCACGCTGATGTGCAGAAGACAGATGCGTGTGTGGTTCAAGTTCATCTTGGCAGAGTCGTGCTGAAAATGCCAATCCGACAGTTTAATGCTGGCAGGAGAAGAAATCTATGAGGGGGCTGGGTAAGCGCTGGCTCGTTCAGCTCAGCGTGAGCTACACAGGGAGGCTGCGCTCCCCAGGAGCCCCCCGCATGCCCAGGGCGGCTCTTTTCGAGCACATATCAAGGTAACAAAGGTCGACAGCCCAGAGATGATCGTTCATCTTGGGCTGTTGCTGCTCAGTAGTGAGAGAGTTGTGGGCTGAGATGTTTTTTGCCTCGAGCAACAAGGTGTATCTACAGAGAAGGGAAAGATGTAGCTGTACCTGAATGTGCTTCAGACTCGCCAGCGTGGGTACTGACGGTGTCGCTCTGCACAGCTCCCTGACAGGAGGTTGGGTGAGGAGCGGTTGGTCTCTTCTCCGTGGGAACAAGCGACAGGACAAGAGGAACTGGCCTGAGGTTGTTCCAGGGGAGGTTGAGGCTGTCCCTGAGGAACCACTTCTTGCCCGTTGGGGTTGTCCCGGCCTGGCCCAGGCTGCCCAGGGCAGTGGTGGAGTCCCCACCCCTGGAGGGGTTTCCCGGCCGTGTGGAGGTGGTGCTGAGGGACAGGGGTCAGTGGGGACCTGGCCGTGCTGGGGGACACTGGGACTGGAGGAGCTCAAAGGGCCTTTCCAACCCAAATGATTTGCTGATCCTGTGGTGGGGCAGCTGCAGCAGCCCAGAGCTGAGCACAGGCTGCTCCGGCACCGGAACGTCACGTTATTACAGTGCCAACAGGCTGTGTGAGTGCTGTAACGTTTGGATGTGGCTGCTGTGGAAATCCCTCTGGGGCGCAGTGCCTGTCAGTCCAGACTCCCCGGCAGGGGTTCGGGAGGGATTATGTCCTGTGGGAAAGTGTCAGTCTTTCATCTTACAAGGAGCTGAGGAAGGGGAGGCGTCGCGCTTCCTTCTGTCCAGTTCAAAGCACGACGATGCAGAATTGCTTCGACTTTCTCCCTTGGGAATATGAACTGCAGGAGTCTTTGCTGTGAAGCAGAGGAGGATATGGCCACGTTAGAGATGCGCCGTAGGTTTGGTACGCTGCCAGCAGTGCCCGGGGGAAATGGGAGATGCTGCTTTTTAATACCAGATCTCGGACTCCATTGAACACAGCAAAGAAAATGTGCTTCTGGAATGGATTTTTCCTGTTGAAAATGCAGCAGAGCTGAAAACTCGGGTGCTTTTATAAAGAAAGTTTCTGTACTAGTGGTGAAAGAGAGGAATGAGGTATGTTTGACATCACAGGTAGTCTCGTGAGTCCAATGGAAATGCGGTTTGCATGGGGGAGAAAGAAAGAATATCCCAGAGAATGAGCTCGTGAGAGGCGTTGGCCAGGCTCTAGGATCTGTTGCACTGTCCAAATTCCATCCGTTCCTTTGTGGAACAGCTGGCACAGCTCCCTCCAGAGGTGCTGGACACGCAGGGTAAGGGGACTCTGCCCCACAAACTACATCGTGCCTTGGTTTTGACTGTAAGACAGCATTTTAGCAGCTGCGTAAAACCAGAGGGGGGGGTTGTTGATGTTTTTATCGACATTAGTCCATTGCCCATGTAACTTTCCGAAGCTGGAAAACGTTTTCCTTCCTCCTGTCACCTTTTGTTTTGCCATGAACACATAAACACCCATGAAGTCACCGTATCCCTGCTCTGCACAAACGTGCCGTGAGCTTGCAGGGTTGCCCAGGCAGCAAAAATTCCTTGTAGATGTTATCACCGTCTCTTCAGCGTGGTTGCTGCTAACACAACCTGCTTTATAGGTTTTGCTGCATGCTCTGAGCTGGTTTTCTTGCCCTGTCGCAGCCTGACACATTTTTTTCTTCTGCTTTACACAAGTTACATGCATTTACATCTGCAAAACTAAGTTTCCAATCTAGCTCTGTCAAAGAATTCCTCAATGCAGCTACGTGATGTTTCACCGGTCGCGGGCACTGGGGGGAAATCTGTGGCAATAGAGCCCCTCTGTGAGGCCAGCTCTGCCTCAAAAGACGGCGTGAAGGTCGTAGATACGATTCATTCTCCTGTTTCTCACAAGGTTCTCTTCGTTAAGGTGCTGATCTTTGCTCATCTCTCATGTGGCTGCTTAGCACAGGTTTGTCTGCATTGATTTTCTTCTGCAGATCACTGCAGTTCTCGCACACTCTGAACTCCTCTCGCGTGCTTTGCGAGGTTCGTTGCCTCTGGATGTATTGCAGGACCCAGCAAGCCAGTGAGTCTCTGAAGCCAAGTGGTTTTGCACGGGAACCTCCTAGGTCTCCTCTTATCACAAGACTGATAGGCAAGGGCAGCTTCTAGCTGAGGTATTTTGTGAACTTCTTGCTGATTTCTTCCCAAGTGTCGTAATGAAGCATCTGTGAACAGCTCATTTCTGGGACCTGCAGCCAGCCTGGCTGGTGGGGGACAGCCAAAAACACCCTGTCCATCTCGAAATGGAATTGCAGTTGTCTGCTGCGGGTCAGCTCCGTTCTCAAGGATGAATACAGCTCGTATGGAACAGAGTATTCCTCAGCTGCCATGGCAAGCTTTGCTGATATATGGGATGAATTAGTCCATAATACCTTCAGCAGAGCTGTAGGAAATCACGCTGATCTCCACGACTGTCTCACACTTAGTGGGAGATTTTGGCTTTGATTTGGGGTTACTTGTTGTCACACTGGAGGCAGGAGTTTAACCTTTGCCTGCCAGAGCCCAGGAGGACTTTCCCTGAAACAGTTCTGCAAAGCCAATAAAAATAATAAAAAGCTTATTACAGTGACAGCTCCGATCGATTGGGAATCGCCGTTGATCAATGACTTGCTGCACCAGTGCTGAGAACTGACAGGTCACAGTGATGCCGCAACAAGAAACTCTCCCGGGTGTTGTCACTGGGAGGGGAAGGCGCGATTCTTCCCCAGCACCATCCCTGTCTGGGGGAGAGGAAGAGGAGTCCAGCTCTGACTGGCCCTGCTGGGACTTCAGTCTTTGCACCCAGCCAGGTATCTCCCCTCCTGGGTTTTCATCCCCCAGCTCTGTCTCTGCTCTCAGGTGACGTTCAGCAGGAGTTGGGTGGAAACTTGAGTGTCACAGTCATGTATGTTCAGCATGTGCTGCTTTAGGCTCATTAGCATACTGAGGGCTGTGGATTTGAATATTAATTTTGCAGTTAATTAAGCAAAGGTCTTTGCTCGGATGCTGGGACCTTCAGCATTCGCTTCATTTCTTCTCTTAGCCCAAACAGAGCCATCTGATCTCCACAGGACTCCCTCCTTTATTGATGCCAGCTCAAGGAATCTCCACCCCCGGAGATAACAGAGGGGTTTCATGCTTGCAAACACCTCGGCCTTTGTGCAGAATCGCCACAGCGGTTACTGCAGTAGAGGGCTCAGTGTACAGGAGGACAAAACCGTGCAGAAACTGCTAATTGGTACTAGGGGAGCCGTGTCAGGACAGAGGGACATGCTGGCGGTCCTGGCGGGAGTGTGTGGGTGGACAGGGGAAGGCAGGCTGGCTGCACCAGAGGCTGGAGGAGTGATGGGATTCCTCCACGTCTCCATCACTCTAAACTGCCCAAAGCTTGGAGGCACAGTATTTACATGCAGTCCTGTTGCCTCAGTGCCAAAGGGCTAAGTCAGAGAGATAGCAAAAACGGTTAAGGAGTTTGAAGGATTGACTTGGAGAGGCGGCTAAAATTGCTCAACGTGCATCATTTGCCTTAAGGGCAAGCTGGGAAGATGTGGCAGGGAAGGGAATAATTGGGAGATATGAAGACCTGAATCCACATTGTTCTCAGAGAACGGAGAGTTGGATGGTTGCTGCTGTGTCATCTCCTTCAATGCTAATACAAGAATTTCATTAAGACTCTTTCCTCTGCACATTAAATATTACCCCCTCTGCTGAAACAATAGTTATGGTGATAAAACATCCGTGAGATGCCTTGAGCTCTGTGGGTGAAAAGGTGTTCACATATGCTAGTATCATCTTTTAAAATTACTGGAGTGTTTAAAATTATGGTCTGAGACAAACCCCAGGTACGATGGCAAACTGTGAGTCCAGCTGTACTGCTGTTGTATGTGAGTAGAGCTCTTGTCACAACGATGTGGCCAGGAGAAGGAGGTCGGTAAAAGATTGAAAGCTAAACACAAGGTGAAAACACAGCCTCAGGAGATGGGTTAGATGAAGATCATCTCCCTGACACGGTGCTGATGCTGGAAAGCAATCAGTGTGCTTGAGAGTACCGCGGTAGGGAATAATCCTGAGATAGGCAGCGGCCAGCCTTCCCTGTTCGCCTGCTTGGGCTGAAGCAGGACAGCAAATACCGAACATTTGTTCCCCTTTCCTCTCAGAGGTGGGTTTCAGTGCACGGCGGCCACGGCTGTTGAACCCTGCCCAGCTGGCACCCCCTTGCTCTGAGGAACACAGACACGACAGTGAAGGAGGCACATGGGCATCCTACAGGCCGTGACAGTTATCAGCGAGCGCTCAGAAAAAAGCCTCGAGAATATCCCAGAGCACTGCCGCGGTTAACTGCCTGCTGGAAGCTGTCGCTCCAGGAGAGCGTCACCTTCAGGGACTGGAATCAGCAGTTGCCTGACACCCGTCTGCGCAACTGTCAGGTGAGCAGTGTTCTCTCTTGAAGCTGAACTTTCGAAGGTGGCCAAGCTGGTGCAGAACTGGTGAAGGTCCACGTGTACAGCATTGCCAGGTTGCTTCAGGTGGGGACAGCACGGTGCTAGGAGAGGTTCTGCGCCAGGCCAAGCAGTAAGTGGTCTCTTCTGCAGCAGGCAGATTCAAGATCATTCCGGTCACTGTAGACGGAGTAGTCGTAGGTGGTCACAGATACGTCAGAATACTAAATCTCTAATGGTTTCGCGTTTAGATTGGGTTCAAAACTGGTTCACAAAGCCAAAATACTCTTACGCTGTAACTCGAATGCCAGCACTGCAGAGCCAGCTGGCTCCTGCCCCGGGTCTGATGCATCAGTGTGTTTGGCACCACGTCCACCACCATATCGGACTCCTGGGGCCACGCTCGTGGTAATAACTCACCCCATCTGAGCCTCCTAACAGGAGGATGAGGTCGTGCCTCAGTGTGAGTGGAAGCGATGAGGGAATCTGAAAATAGCAGCCCGAATCTTTCAGTGACTCAGTAGTTCCTGACACACTCCAGGAACGATCTCCAAGGTCCCTGCTCTAAAGTCAGTGTCGTGGGAGTCACATCTTCCATGAACAGCTCTAGGAACTGGGTTCGCCTGAGGGTTTCCTGAGGGTTGGTGTTGGCAGCTGCCCAGTGTCGAGCAGTTTGGTGTTGTCCAACAGGGTGATCCATGTGTGTGTGTGTATTGACAGAGACCGTGGAGGGACGGCCACGATCCCATCGGAAAACCCAAGGCTGCCTTTGAGCTGCAGGGTTTTCTTTGTTCCCAGTTCTTCAAACCACCACATTAATCCTGTTCACAGCATTCTCAATACAAACTGGATTTTGGGAGAGAAGGAGACTCTCAAATGTACTTAGAAGTCTATTCACACCACTGACAAGTAGGTGAGTACGTAAATTTTCTGTAGGGCTTCTTTTTCCTTCAGCTGTAAGGTTGCTCTGTACACTGCAGACACTTTGGCGCTGCCTCTGCACACGGAGAGTCAAGAATTGAGATATTGAAGAGGTATCTGTATTCAGAAGCTCTGGGATCTTCCTGTGTCTGAAACTCACCCTGTAGCCTCTGCTGGATCATCCGCAGGGCTGAGCCCAGAGGCTTTCAGCACCATGCTGGGGTGCCAACACAAATCCCAGAGCTGCTGCTGTTACTGTGCTGGGGACAAATGTCTTCTCAAGAATGTCTAAATCTGACAGTGCGATCCTCAGCGCCTTTTTGTTAGCAGGAACCTGCAGGAGCAGAAAGCTTGTCAAAGTTATTTGCATGCCTCTCAATGTCTTGTTCCACTAAAAACGTTACAAAACAGTGAAGCTAGACTGCTCATCACTGCTTGTCTCCTTTTAAAGATGTTTAAAACATCAATTATGCAACAAAAGTAGTTGCCTACAAAGGCAGTAAATGCAGAGCCTGAGGTTGACGTGCTGCTCAGCGGTGCTGGAGCTGAGGAAACGGGCTGGGGCTCACTCAAGGAAGCAGAAAGGAAGGGAGAGCAAGGGGAGCAATGAGGAAAATGGATGCAATCATAGAATCATAGAACCACAGACTGGTTTGGGTGGGAAGGGACCTTCAAAGCTCACCAGTCCGACCCCTGCAGGGAGCAGGGACATCTGCACCCAGAGCAGGGTGCTCAGAGCCCCAAGGGCCAACCTGACCTGGGATGGTGCCAGGGATGGGGCTTCTCCCACCTCTCGGGGCAACCTGGGTCAGGGTCTCACCACCCTCAGTGTGAAAAATTTCTTCCTTCTCTCTGGTCTGAATCTCCTCTGTCAGTTGAACCATCACCCTTGTCCTGTCCCAACAGCCCCTGCTGAAAAGCCCCTCCCCAGCTTTCGGACAGACCCTTGAAGCACTGACAGGCTGCACTAAGGTCTCCCCGCAGCCTTCTCTGCTCCAGGCTGAACCCCCCCAGCTCTCTCCCCTCTCCTCCCAGCAGAGGGGTTCCACCCTCGGCTCATTCCTGGGGCTCCTCTGGTCCCGCTCCAGCAGGTCCCTGTCTCTGCTGTGCTGAGGAGCCCCGAGCTGGCCCCAGCCTTTCCTCAGGACTGGGATGGGAAGGAGTACCTTTAAGGGTGTCCGTTACCATGTGATCTAGACATGATCCCTTTTTTGTTCATTGCTGCCAGGATCAGGGTGAACAGTTTAAGTAATTAGTTTAAAGAGACTGGATCAGTAACTGGTTAAACAAACAACTTTATTCTTGTTTCAAAGCACGGGTTTAGTTCTGGCTACTTCTGGAAGGTCCGTAGCCATTCGTCTGGGCTTAGCGATGCTGTAGCTCGCTTTTGTAGGGTTTTGGACAGAGTTTTTTTAACCTTGTTCATTTGGAATGCTTTTTTTTCTCTAATCTGTAAGAGGAGGGAACTGTCAGACTCTGCCCAGGGCTGAAGGAGCTTGCCTAAGGCTGTGGAGACAATCGCTTATGGGGTTGTAATTCGGAGTCTCAGCCTGGGGGTCATTCTTTTGGTCTCTCTTATCTTGGTTTTTCAGACTAGGAGCCCATTCAGAGAATCCAGGTCAAGTTTTTCAGCTCTTAGGAATCTAGGAAACTTAATGTCTACTCTCAGATTTGGTATTTAAATCCATCTCTTATCACAGCGGCATCAAAGCCAGACAGAGGTGCACCACGCTGTGACCAGTCAGGACCTGAGAGGCAGTAGAGGATCTGATAAAGGCGGGGTCCTGGCCCAAAGCATTCTCTGCTGGTGAGACGCTATCCGCGCCTTAGTTCAGCGTTCTCAGGCCTTCCACGCCTCGCGTGCTGATGGAAAGTAGGTCTTTCTACTGCCATTCAAGAAGAGAGCCTGTTCCTTCTCAAGGGCGGAACGCTGACATGTCTTTTCCAGGAATCTTCCATAAGGGTCTTGCAAGGCAAGAAAACACCGTCTGCATCTTCAGGGGTTTTTTTCTTTCTTTCTTTTTAGAAGATTGGAGACTTGTTACATTACTTCCCAATTCCAAGCCCTGTTCCCTGTGTGCACGCCTGGTGAATCCCTGTATTCTGGGGACTGTTTGAAGGGGATGCAGCACGCTTCCAGACTTGACTTCCCTCAACCCTGTCTTCTTTCCTCGTTAAGGTTCCCGAAGCTGAAAACATTCCCGCTTGGTGCTGGTTCGCACGGCGTGGCCCGTCTGCCTGTTGGTGCAGAGGAGGTGAGCAGAGCGTGGGGCAGCAAGGACAGGTACCCGAGCTGCTGTATTTCTTACACACTCCACTGCTATTAATATGGGCTACGAGAAAAGATACCGCGAAAAGGCAGAGCCGGCTCTAGGGGGTGGAAAGGAGAGGGAAAACACATTTAAAACCAGTTCCAGCGGATTTGACCTGCTGCGTATTTACTTATTGTTCAACTCAGGGAGAGTGGAAATAGAAGCTTGTATTTCCACAGAGAGTTTTCTCTCCGCGGGAGGGTTGTTTTCTGATGTATGCAGCATGCCAAGCCCCAGACTGTCAGAGAAGCTTCCGCGGCCGGCCCTGGCTGAGCCTCCCAGACCCAGACACGCGGGCTGCTCGTTCGCGTCTAGCAGGCACAGAAATCTTGCGGGCTTTATGACAGAGCTTTGTGTTGTGTAAGGCTGGAGAGAGACATCTGAAAACAAAGTGCGCCCCAGGGGAGCTCGTGCTGCCGAAGCGTCGGAGATGAGCTGGCAGCGCGCCAGCCCCCGGAATAACGAGATTGAAAACGAGCTCTGACAGGTTGGATGTGATACTGCAGGGCTGGGCGAGGTACCAGCCTCGCTACTGGTGTGCAGAGGGATTTCAGCCGCAATACTTTGTGCAGGGAGAAACACTCATTCCACTGAAGGGTGGAAGCAGAACTCCTTGAGTGCTGGGACTGCTTTGAAGGCTGGATCCGGGAGGACACGTTCTCTGACGCAGGGATTGATAGCCAGTGCCTCTACCCAGTGTGACACTTTGAACAGATCATAGAATCACGGGCTGGTTTGGGTTGGGAGGGACCTTCAGGATCATCACATTCCACCCCCCTGCCATGGGCAGGGACACCTTCCGCTAGACCAGGTTGCTCAAAGCTCTGTGCACCCTGGCCTTGACCGTTCCAGGGAAGTGTGCCCAGAAGCAGGGCAGCTCCTGGACAGCGTGCTGGCTTTTCTGTGGTAGGACTGTGAGCTCGGGGTCCAGCTTGTTTGGGAAATCCCATTTTTGCTTCAATCCACATCAATTCCCAAGCCCTGCCAAATGGGTAGACCCAGCGTTCTTGTGCAAGACCTGGAATAAACTGAGTAGTGCGAATAGGGACTAAAATGAAAGCACTGAGCTCTAGGATGGGTCAGGAGGTGAACATGGAGTGGGTGTGGGTGGGAGCACACTGCCCGGTGAGTGCTTGGACAGAGGGTTACAGCTGAGCTGACGTGGTGAACTTGGATAACGGGTGTTGGCAGAGCTGTGTTGTGACAGGAGCTCTCCACATCCGAGATCATACAGGAGAGCTGGAAGGAAATGGTTCTGGAATGGCAAACTGCTGCACGCCCTGTGCAAGGAGAAGTCCATCAGCTGCTCCACGCACACTACATTTATTCACGCAAACAGTAACTTCGCTAGTAAATTTATAACGTGCCTACGCCAGTGGAAACCTGACCGCTAATTCGTGTGCTGGTAATCACTGTTCTTCACTGAGGACATCAGAAAAGATTTCCGTCCCCCCAAGGCTCTTCCAGAATTGAGCAGGATTTACATACGTCACCCAAACACAGCTTGGTGCCAAGCAAAGCAGCGGTTTAGCTCGCCGAGTCTGGCGGCCGTGTTCGGTACCCTCCAGAAGCGGGTCTCCAGCGAGAAGACATGCCGATGTGTGGGACCGGTACTGTTCGCAGGGACTGGCTTTTAGAGGAGGTGGAGGGAGAGCAGGGCTTCAGAAATCCCGTCATTCCCTTTGCTGACGGGTTCTGCCTACCTGCGGGCTAGAGAAGTAACCAGAGGTTGGAGTTGGTGCCGTGAGGGAGCGTGTGTTGCCTGCAGTGAGCGTGGACGTGCTTCGAGGGGGACTAAGGGACAACGGGTGACTTCACTGTGCGATGTGAGAAGGGTACCGCTACCCTTCACAGCACCAGCCCAGCTTGCAGTCCAAGGCTGCGTGTAACAAGACCTACGTAAAGGATTAGGAGCCTGACTTTTAATGGCTTCTGCCCCACTCAGCCTTCTGACAGTTGTCTTGAACCTGAGCTTTGTGCGGTTGTTGTGATGCTTCCCAAGAGAAACCCACTTTACAGCGCGTGTTCCGTGATGGCGGCTCTAAGTACGGCTTGTACTTCTGTATAAAGTGCTGAGAAGACAGATGTGGTTCATGTTCACCATTCCTGGAATCGCCTGATTATTCACGCCAGCGTCTAGCCTCATAATAATTTATAAATTCTTACGTGTCCTTCTCTCCACAGTCTCTATGTGGATGAATCAACTTTTCTATGTTAATAAGTAGTTTGACAGACACCAGGTAGAACAGCTGCATGGAAACCAGCTCTTATTCCCACATCGGAATTCCTGACTGAGGGAAGTGACCTTGAGTTCCCTCAGCAGCAACAAAACGTTGATAAAAACTTTGTCTTTAAAGGCAAACTCTTTGAACGAGTCGGTCTAGAACCTGAACCTCTCGTCTGTCCAGGATTTTGGTGGCAGATCTAAGCCCTGTGCTGGGATCTAGTTAGGTTTTCAGCTGAAGGACACTTTGTTTTGCATGTGGGCGTAAAGGGAGATTTTCCTGGCTTTTTAAATCTGTCTTCCTCTGTGGAAATAGATTCCGTTGTCTGTCCATCTGCCCTCCGAAGGTGTCATTGTGTGTTCCATTAAAAAGAAAAGCCTTGCAGCACCCTGTGAAAAAGAGCTGATGCGTATCTCACAGACTGAGAATGGGAAGTAGAGGTGATGGAAGTCAAAGTGATTTGCCAGACTAATGAAGAAAATCCATGAGGGAGTCAAGATTAGGATCTTAATCTGTTTCTTTCTCTACACCTTCCTCTAGATTCAGGTCAGCTCTTGCCGGGCAGACGCTGGGATCACTGCAAGCAGCGGCAAGCCTTCCACGAACGTCAAATGCAGCAGAATAGATGTCTGAAAAGTCATGTAGATGTTTATAATGGTCCTTTTGCTGCTCGTCCAGTGCTGGCCACCACGAGTTCCCAGGCGAGTTTAGGATTCCTCCATGGCACTTGCTGTGATAGAATTTCCAGGCATTGATCGCTGAGTTTGGTGCTGATGGAGCATCGGCGGGGGCTCAAAAGCAGCTGCAGCAAAGTCCCCGCTAGAGCAGAGCACAGAGCGGATGGTGGCAGGGTGGGAGAGTCAGCGTTGCTTCAGAGACCCCTGAAAAGACCATCACAGAGAGGCAGATTTGGGCACAACCTGACACTGCATGAAGGGAGAACACACGCAAGGTGGTGGAGGAGGGAAGAGAGACCGGGAGATGTGTGGAGGCAACAGGAGAGAGGAGGAGAAGCAGGAGCCAGGGGTCTGTGGAAGCAAATGAAACACTGGGTGTGATAAACGCCGGGACAGCCTGGCAGAGCAGGGTCAGCCGCAGGAGGAAGGATTTAGCAGCGCTTGCCGCAGGACGTGGTTTGCTCTCAGCCTCTCGTCTGCCGCCTGTCCCCGCTTTGTCCCTGTCAGACTTCACCATACGCCGAGGAAGTGGCAGTCCAGCCTGCCGTGAGGTCGCCTGTTTCCCCGAGTCTTGGCTTCTGGCTCTGAATTCTCCAGGGGACCAGAGGGCAGCAAAGGGCTTCAACAACTGCTTCCTTCTGTGTTTAAACTTTCTCTCCACTGACATATGTGGTGTTTTCCGGCATTAGGCTGAAGCCTCATTTAGTCGAGGAAACTTTGCATTTAATCCCCAGGGCTATTAGGGAAACAGCACAGCGGGAAACTGCTTAGGCTCTTGAGTAGAAAATAGACTCGCTGATAAACCTCTTGTTATGGTCCCGAGACGCTGAACATTTTTTGTTTTAATAAACACAAGTTGGTGATTTTGGATGACAATTCTTGTTTTCTTCTCTTTTTCTTTCTTCCTTAAATTAGTACCTAGCGGTCTGGTTCAAAGGCAGGAAAACGGGGTATTTCAGACAGAATTTCTTGTGGACAACTCAGCCCTTTGCTTGACACGTACAGTCACAGAGAGAACAAAAACGTGCCGGTTTTGATTCGGTGTAACTGTTGTCTGGGATGTCTTGGTACGGCACGAATCAAAGGAGGACAGGGCCCTGGAGGCTCTGCTTCACTCGCTGTTTTGTCCTTTCATCTCGCCAGTCCTTGTTTTAGAGTCTGTCGGTCTAGAGCCATATTTCAGTGTGTTCCTTCTGCCTGTTGTTTTTTGCAGACTATTTCCGTGAGCATCTCTGTGCTGTTTGTGCTTTCCTCAGGAGCTGAGAAATAATCAGCGGAGCCAAGCCCCGCGAAAGGGCTGAAGCGCAGAGTAATAGTGTCCCTAAGAAAATTGCGTGGAGCTCTTCCTTAGCTGCAATATCAAGGCAAAGAGGTAAAAAAAAAAAATTAAAACCTGGTTATTTCATCTGGGCACCGTAGTGACCTGGTGTCCGTGGGAGCGAGACGAGCTTGGGGGTAGCAGCTGTGAGCAGTGATGGTAAAGCCCTGACAAACGTCTCTTTGGGAAGGTTTGCAGTTCCTCCAGGTGTTTTTCTCCCCCCAGGGATGTGGTAAAGTCTGTGTCCAGTCTAGGTTTGGAACTTGGATACCCTGATCCCCAGATCCCAGCTTACGCCGTTTCTTTCTGTTCTTCTTCCCCAACACAGTTTGGATGTAGCCACAATAACTGGGGAAAGTCTTCACACACGTTCAAAGGAAAGGGCTTAGGTGAGGCCACGGAATTTATAACTAATCCCGCAGACCTGTGGCAGGGCCCTGAGGCAGGGCTGCTGAGCAGCCTGGGACCACCACGGTGCGGGATCCCTGGCCAGCTCAGCCCAGGGCACCGACACCTTCCCCGATCCGCCTGTCCCAGCCCTGGCCTGAATTCCTGTGTGTATGTCCTGGGTTGACCTTGGACCTGGCTGGTTTTTCTACCTATTTAACAAATTGCTAAATACATGTCGTTTGAACTATGTTGAACAGCGGTTTTGCAATAAAAGGGTGTTTCTCTCATTAGTCTAGACCCTGGCAGGGGCAATACAGCGTTTAGACGAAGCTCGTAAGCTCACATCAGCGTAAAAAAAAGACATGACTGTTCTGGAAGTGACGGGGTAGTTACAGACACACAGAATAATAATAATAGAAAGGTCACCAGCCCACGGGCGGATGGGACGAGACCTGCCCCCCGAGCAGCCCTCGTGAGGAAGGCCAGTGCAGAAAGTGCCTGTATTCACCTAAACTGCGTCTGATGAAAGTTCGTTGGTTTCTTTGGATTCTAATTAGTATTTGTTTATTAGTCTTAGTAATAACAGTGCTGATTTCCATAGTAATCACTGTCTGCCGAGGTTCTCACATGGACCATTACAGGTTTTTATTAATTTTGTGCCATAAACCGAGTATTTCATAACCACGCTGTCAGAGGACGTCCTGCCTTCCTGATGAGAGTCCTCACATCAACTGCAGCGTAAGCACAGTGGCCTCACCCCTTGTCTAGGGGTAAGTCGTGGTTTCGCTGGAATGATGGGAGTCATTTTCTTTTGATTTCATAGTTTCATGTTTTCCTGTTCCATTCACAGAATGAAAAGCAGGACAGCACTGGCAGCCTTTCTGCTGGCCAGGAGGGGAATTTGCTGGCCATGTCAACAGCGGGACTGGCAGGCAGCACCGGCAGCTACACACAGCATGGGGAATCCTACAGTCCTGTTTGCTTCAGATCGTTTTGGCTGTAGGAAGGTGGAAATGGCTGCAGGGGCTTCTAGCGAGAGCCTCGTCTCATCCTTTCGCCAGTCTTGAAGAGCAGCCACCGGCCTTTGAAGGACTCTTGCAGAGAACAGTGACGGAGGTGCCTGTCTGAAGACAGAGCTCCCAGTTGTGGGTGAGTGTGTGACACAGAGCACCTTTACACATCTCTTGTATCCTCTTCACGTAACTATAGATGTTCCCTCTGAGGCAGATTGCCACTCGACATCGTTCCAGTGGCCTGGGCAGAGCTATGACCACTAACCCCTCTTGAGAGGCTGCTCTGCTCTCTGCCACAGACGCTCCAGACCAGGAGTCTGCATCAGCACAAGATGCAGGGGTGACCGACTGGCTGCCAAGTCCTTCTGAATACGGGGGTGCGCAGAGCATCAGTGTTCCGGATGCTCTGCGGGAATCCTCTGCCACTGCTGCAGCAAACGCAAACCTGAGGGTATTTACATAGTCTAAATCTCAGCCTAACACAATTACGAGGAGTTTTTTGGCTTCCTGAAACCTGGCTAAGGTAGATCTCCCCCTGTGTGTACCAGATGATTTTGTTGGTATGTTCAAATGAGGTGGCTCAGTTTTCCTTGGGGTAAAAAATGTATGAAATTCCCTTATCAGCTGGTACAAGTAAAGAGTTGGCAACTTCCTTCTCATCCATTTTCAGCCAATTTATCTGTTTGAGTTGCAACTCGATCCACTTTCTCGGGGTCAGGCCTTCCTTAAGGCCTTGATCTTCTTGCCGTCTTTCCAGGAAAGACAGTTGCTTTTCTGGAGAACAGCAATGAGGCCACTTCACTCGTAACTCTTCTCAGAAGCCTTACCTCTTCTGTGAGGTTGTTTCCTCTGCATTTATTTTCATTGCCAGTTTGGTTAGCTCTGTCTTTCACACTTCTCGTTCCTTACTGGAAGCGACAGCTCTGAAGTCTGTATCTCCACAGGATGAGCTCTGAGAGAAATAAATCAGTTGGCTTCTCTGCAGCATCTCTGCTCAGATGAGTTGCTCTCTGACCTTTATCAAGGACTTGTAGCATCAGGCCCAGATGAGATTTTCGTGATCGGATCCTCTGTCTTGGAAGAGACATCCCCTTCTCCTTCTTGCTGCTCTGAGTGTGCTACTTATACGCTGGTGTTCATGGCGATGGCGATGAGAGTCTCAGCTTCAGTCCTTAAGAGAAT
Organism: Bucorvus abyssinicus; assembly: GCA_009769605.1. Classification (NCBI taxonomy): domain Eukaryota; kingdom Metazoa; phylum Chordata; class Aves; order Bucerotiformes; family Bucorvidae; genus Bucorvus; species Bucorvus abyssinicus. The sequence goes on along the minus strand of CM020039.1, from coordinate 1,187,580 downwards.
TATCTCTTGAACAGCGTAAGCAGCCCAAACTTTCTTTTGCAGCCCAAGGATGTGCCTGTTTAGGTTAGAGCACGTGAAACTCTGGGGGACAATTAGAGTTCTGGTGCTGTTCCGAGTAACGTCATCACTGGTGATCAATAATGAACCACATCATTTGTCGGACAGGTTCTGTCTTTGAGGGCATTGGAATAAAGACTTTGGCAAGAGAAAGACTGAGACAACTACATTTATATAATTTAGGAAAGAGATTTCTCTGAGGAGACACAACCAGCGGCTCTAACTCTCTTCAAGGTAACCCAGAACAGATCCCTTACTGCGTTAATTCCTTTCCTGTGGGATAGTATAATCCGTTTCATGTGACGAGAGGACAGAGGATGATGTCCTGAAGCTAAGGCAGCAAAAATTTAAGCTAAACGTCAGACAAATCATTCAGGAGCTCTGAAAGCACCAAGAAACGGTACAGCTGGTGGAGGGATTCAGTGCCATTTCATAGGGGAGTCAAAACTGGCCGCGATTAAGGATGATGTACTAACACACCGGTATTACTTAGAGCACATTTAGCATGTTAGGGAGTGTGTCAGTGTTTTAGAGAGCCAAAGCACTCTGTATTGTTGTTGGGGTGGAAAAAAGCATTGCCTTCCTTAGCAGTGTTGGGAGGTCGGTCCATTTTTATTTTTGCAGCAAATGGTACCATGATTAGTGTTATATTTTTGTCATTAGGTGGCCAGGGAACATGTTGGATGGGAGCAAAATTCCCCAAAGCACGAGGAAGCACTGATTTGGTTTTGTTTCTGGAAACAAATAAGACCAGGTACAGACCAGATTTTATTTTCTGAAGTAACCAAACCGAGGAACGAGTTTAACTAATTCCTCAGCACATTCGAGGTAGGTGCCATCATTAAAGCCACCGGTGGTACCTGGATCTTCCCTTGTCAGGACCCCCAGGGAGCGGCTGTTCCTCCAGAGACCTCGACCAGCCCTTGTGTGCCGGGAAGAGGCACCGCGCGGTTGTCCTTGGTTGACTGTGCAGATCCGTTTCCCATCTGACTTGGCTTTGCTGTTTTCCCCTGGACCATCGTTAGCAAGTCAAGCCCCAGTGCGTGCTGAGGGGCTTTTCTGCACCCTCGCCCTGCACAGTTATTAATGTATTGGCTACGATACAGAAGGTGGCAGCTGTTGTTTTTAATTTGAATACAGTGCTGGTTCCTCTCAAGAAGCATTTGTCCCCATATTAGGAGGGAACAGAAAGAATATTGTACTGGAACCATCTCCAGGTCTTTTTACTACATCCTACTCTTTCTTTTTTTTCCTGACAGAGGGTTATAAATCTTAATTATCTCTTGGCAAATCGTTGTTTTTTCCAGTTTATCATTTCGTATGTTTGAAACTGAAGCTGTTTATAGCCTTCCCTTGTACTCGCTTCTGTCTAAATACATTCTAGGGTTGCTTGCAAGGGTTGAGAACAGACACAGACATCCCCCTCTAGGAAAAATGGGGGAATACGTCACAGACTCCTCTTTTTTTCTTTCCTCCCAGACACAGCCACACAAGAAGTGCTACACTGGAGATCCTGGGGCAAGGTGGCTGTGGGGCCAAGTTACAGCACGGTCACTCTTAGGTGAATAAACCACTGAGGTATGAGAAGTCTGTTCTTAACTCTCTGTTCCCCCCGGTACAGTGCCATGGAAATAGCAAAAGTGCAGTAATTCCTTTTGGCTGGGCCCCCGGGTGCCTTCAGAGTGCACCCCCACTGAGAAAAGAGTTTTAGGAGAATGGAGAAGACTGGTAAACCCATCAGTGTGCGGTTTCAGGGAGCAGGAGAGACCTTCCCGTTGCAGCCCAAGCTAAAAGGTCCCCGCGTTTGTTGGGAGAGGCAGCAGCACGACTACACTACAGCCGCGGAGAACAGAAGCACTGCTTTTTGTGCCCCTTCCTTTCCCACCACGCTCATTTCAAACCCAGCACCTCCCCAGAAAGGGCTGGAAGGAGACAGACACACTCACGGTGTTACTGCTGGCTGTTCACTCACACGCCATCGGAGCCAGCTCTCAGGCTCAGGGTGTTAAAGGCAGAGCTCTGAAGTACCGGCCGTGGGGTCAGTGCTGTCCTACGAGTAAAGCAGCTTCTTGAAGGGACACGGCCGGGTTGTTTTGTTACGTTCTTGAGACATTTTGCGAGGGTTGGACAAGTCCCACTGAAGCTCAGAATCATCAGGAAGAGAATAATGGAAATGTGAATTCTTGACAAAGGCCAACAGCCGATTCTGCACTCGGCTTCATTAGAGTAAACCACGGCGGGACTCGGAGCGATGAGCAGCCTGGGTCTAGGGTTACACTCGGGTAATAGACTGTGGCCCAAAGAGACGGAACAGAACTGATGTGTCCCTTCTATGGAGTTGACTGTAGCTGTTGTACTCCCATCAGCAGAATATTGTAATCAGGCCCCATGTAATATCGCCTGTACTCTATGACTGATTCCTACAGCAATGCTGATTTAATTCTGCAGCACTTTATTGACTAAGGAGGAACTAAAGTGCTCGGCAGGATAATGGGCAGAAGAAAGAACCTGGCAGGAGGGTTAAGTATGGTGGATTTCATTGACCACAAGAGTACTGACTACACTACAACGAAACAAAGTTCCTGGAAGAACAATAAATAAGGAGCTTAATTCACCACTGGCAGGTACGAGCTGCTTCATCTGCTGAAAGACTTTTGCTTTTGTCTGCTGAGAAGCCAGGTTCCATCTTGCCCTCCCTAAAAACTGTTTCAGAGCCTCAAGCCATGAGCTCATAAAGAACACAGAGGATAATGTTGTTATCGCAGTACTCCTGATCTCATCTCCCTATCACTGCCTTGCTAAATCAGAACAAAAAATGTAAATTGTCTGTAAAATTCAGGGGTTTGTGCGGTTTTATTGGTGTGGGGTTTTTTTAAGCATTATGGATGGTGTTGGTAAACTCGCACTAAGTGGGAAGTGGTTTTGCTTCTCCCCTGCAGGTTTTCAGTTATTAAAATACAGGGGTTATAACGTGATTTATTTAAATCTGTTCCGAGAATTGTGGAATAAAACATTCGAAATGACTTGGGCCTGCTGAGTTTTCGAGCACCCTTTCAGAACAATTTCTAAGTGTCCGAATGAACCCAGGAAGATTGAGCATCAGAAATACGCTGCTTAAATAACAAGCCCGTAATTGCATCTTGTGTGTACCAGGAACAGGCACTTCGGTCGTTCGCGCTCCTTAGCCGAGATGGAAACCGCCTCCCCTTACTCCGCTTTATCATGGAGGGTGGTTGACACCGAGCACGGAGGCTCCGCTTGCTTAAATGGTGAGGCTGGGCCAGCAAACTGGGCCAGCAAACGGTTTGTTATTCGTTAGAGTAATTCTGCTGTCCGGTTCCTGGTTTGCCAAACAGGAGACCAAGCTCAGCACCGACTGCTGGTGCCAGCAGCCCCCTTTGCTGAAGGGAGCCCGGGAGTCCTGCCCCAAGCCGCGATACGTGGGTCCTCCTGCTCTTCGAACCCGCACCCGACCTGAGAAGCTCCTCACATCACTTTTTGATCTAGTGATTTTCCCGTGTGCAGGTCGCTTGTGGGAGACCCTTTGCCTCACTGGGAGGTCAGAAATCATTCGAAAGCGGAGCGGTGAGAAACGTGTAGTGTGATCCTTTCTGACCCAAGGGCTTGAATCCGGTTTGGATTAGAAGGTGGCGAGCTAATCTCCTGGAAAGATAACGTGGGTTGCAGCCCTCCCTCCTGACACCCCTCCTAGGTGCTGGCCCAGAGCGGCTCCTTAGTCACACGCTGGGCTCAGCGTGACCCAGCACCTCTCCAGCTCCAGCAGCAGCTGAAAACACGTTTCGATGTAGCTGAAAATAGTGTTTCCATTCCATCTGCAGGCTCCGGTCTGTGACTGGAATCGAGAAGAAGGTTTCTCAGAGCTGCAGATGCTTGCCTGGCTGTTTGAGGGGACACAGCTATCATCAGCTCATTACCTGGCCATAAAAATACATTTGCTTTATAGAATGTGTCAGATCCTTTTCCCGGGGTGACTGTAGCTGCTAAGAGGATTGTCAGTCTGGGATAAACAAACTCGAGATGGTGCTGCCCTAATGTTCAGCTTTGGCCTTTCCTTTTTTTTTTTTTTAAAAAAAACAGGGAAATTTAACGCTGGAACCAGCTTTGCAGTTTGGGGTATTGCCACACCGTTCATCGCAGGGCAGGTTCACCAATAGCTTCAGGAAATCAAACTATTCTGTGATCTCTTCTCAGTGGACCTCAGCCCCGAGCTGGAAAGAAATCTGGTGGTGCAAAAGAATCAGAAAGTGACTTTTAAGCTGTCCTCCCGTCCTTGACCTCCCCAGAGAGAATACCGAGAGCCTACGGGGCTGCCTCATGCTGACATGTCAGTCCTGCTGTTCGTCCCCTCTCGCCCAAGGAAACATTTGGTTCTCCTGAAGCGCTGTGAGAGCTGACAGGGAAGGCTTGGCTTTTATTTCTTCTTTTTGAACACACCTTCCAGTACCCTCAGCCTTAGCTGTCTTGTCTCACTTCAGTCCTGAAGCGCACAGACTGTGTTTATTCTTTCCAGCTCTTGGCAGCGCCAGCCCTCGCCTAAAGCAGCTCCCCCCGGAGCCAAGCACGGAGTAAAACTGGTGCAGGACTCAGGTTGGGGAGAGGGATGACAGGGAGTGGAGCAGCAGACTTCTGCCGGGAAGGTGGGACTTGGGCAGCATGAGCACAGCCCAGCAAAGGGCTGGGCGAGAGAAGATCTTCTCCAGCCTGTTTTCTGCAATAATAATAATAATGATAAAAATAATAATAATAATGATAGTGGAGAGAAAACGGTGCCTTTCCTCAGTCACAAGGGAGTCAGGACACATCGTGTGTTCCTCTCCATCTGCTCAGGAACCAGACCATGAGTTAGGCAGGAGGCTGGACTGAAGAAGGTCGGACCTTTGATTGTCTCCTTGGCTGATGGTTAGTTGAGATGGTTTACGCACAACCCCGTTGAACTGCCTGAGACACACCCTTGGGGTTCTGGTATGTCTTTGCCGGGGCCTTTCTTCCCAAAAAAGTCACCATTCGCAATGAAAGCCGGTGTCCCTTTCCCTCCTGGAAACTTTCTTCCCTCGGTATCTCCTGCATCATCTATGGGGTTCACATGCACATTTCAGGGTAATTAGGTTGTCACCCCCTTCTCTGTTGTAATTAAATAACAAGCCAAGCATGGGCAGATAGGAGAGGCAACACTTAATCCTGCGGAGCACAGCAGTTGTCTTACTGGACTAGTCCCGGGGGTGGGGGCCCTCTGAAGCGGCTGTCTTGCTGCTTGAGAAGGGCTTTGGGCGTTGGCTAATGTAAAGACTCCCCACTCACATTTTTAATAGCTGAGTCTGAGAGAACGGAGAAGCTTCTGCCTTTCCAGGGTTCAGTTCCTGCCATCTCATTGCCCCGTTCTTCCCTCCCTTCCACCCCCCCAAATCTCTAGATGCCTCCTGCTTCCCCTCCTGCCAGCTGGGAGAGTCACTAGACCCAGGCGTGCTCCGGAGATCCCCAGCACTCCCCACTTCTCCGAGCCCACGCGGCCCCTACACCGGCCCTCCTCAGAAACGCTGAGGCTCTGCCTGGCACCCGGGCTGCGACACAGGGCACGTCTCCCACTGCGAGCTGAGAGCTCTCCCTGCTCGGGGGACAGCTCAGGGGTTCCACCGGCACCGTGCAGCTTGTGATGGGTGCCCAGAGCACAACAGCGAGAGGGCCCAGCGTGGATTAAGAGCTGGGTGGTGGATACAGGCAGAGCTGCGCGTCTGGAGACAAGGGCATTGGCAGAGAGGTTTGGATTGGCACAAGGACAAGAGAAGGGGCTTTGACAGCAGAGAAAATTCTCACCTTTAGAGAAGGGGGATGGTTGGACAGGCAGAGATGGGTGGAGGAGGAGAAAGTACAAAAAAAACCCCTAAAAAGCTGAAGAACAGGGACGGCAGGGTGGAGTCATTAATCGGACCTTTGGAGCTGGGGACCATGGTGACCTGTGCTTGTGCAGACCCCCAGGCAGACCCCCGTGTGTCAGCCACTGCAGGGGCTGTTCTGTGCCCCGGGTTCGGAGGCTGGGCAGTGCTGTAGAGCACGTTTACACCCTGAACAGTTTGGATGTGAGACTGTTTAAGGCTCAGAGGTAGGGTTCTGGCCCAGCAACGTAGCTGTGGTGTAACTGGTGCCAGCGGCAGTTATGGAGGTGTTGAAAGGTCTGTGCCGTACGTTAAAACACATTGTGGAGCTGTGCATGTTGAAATACTTTTTTTTCTCTTAGACCATACTTGTCTACCAGTGATGAAACATCGATGAGTATTTCAGCACATCAAGAGACTATTAACTTCTGGCTTCAGCCACCGTAGCTAAGAGGCTGGGGGCTGCGGCAGCTCCAGAAAGAATTCACTGCCATCGGTTTGCTCCTCCTCACGTGAACCAGACCCCAAGGCATTTTCAGGTGCGTGTTTCATCGCATTGCGCGTGGGTTTTGCCCTGTCCTGCCATCCTGCTGTCCCACCCAAGCAGCTTTTGTGGAACAGAAGAGCCCTGGACTTAGGATGGTGTTTCTATCTAGTAATTACAATTTATCGTTTCATAAAAATGTGCCTGTTTTTCCCAACTTGGAAATGGCTCCGTGTGCTTGTACTCCTCGTTTTCTCATAACGAGCTGTCTACAAAAGCTGTGTCTTAAATTTCATTGCAGCCCTTTAACAACCTGAGCTTAGTGAGAGAAACAAACTGCCAGAGGAAGCAATTAGCTTAAATTTACCTGAAACCAAAACCTCACCCAGTGACATGAATGAATCCCAGGTGGTTCATGCCTGGGAAAGAGTTCCAAGTTGCTTTTCAGGTTGGATGTTCTCAGGCTTTTTGTCCCTTGTCAGACACCAGCTGTCACCCTGGTTTCCTCAAGAAAGGCTCCACCAGCCTAAAGTTGGCGCAAGGTCCTCCCTGCATTGGGGTGTATGGATATAGAACAGGAGCTGTCTGATGGAACAGACACTGTGGGTGACGCTTTGGGTTATCCTTTGGTAACGTAGAATCACGGACAGGTTTGGGTTGAAGGGACCTTTCAAGGTCCTCCAGTCCAACCCCCTGCAGGGAGCAGGGACATCTGCACCCAGAGCAGGGTGCTCAGAGCCCCAAGGTCCAACCTGACCTGGGATGGTGCCAGGGATGGGGCTGCTCCCATCTCTCGGGGCAACCCGGGCCAGGGTCTCACCACCCTCAGTGCGAAAAATTTCTTTTTTAGATCTAGTCCGAATCTCCCTCATTCAGTTGAACCATCACCCCTTGTCCTGTCCCAACAGCCCCTGATGAACAGCCCCTCCCCAGCTTTCTGACAGACCCCCTGAAGCACTTGACAGGCTGCACTAAGGTCTCCCCAGAGCCTTCTCTGCTCCAGGCTGAACCCCCCCCGCTCTCTCCCCTCTCCTCCCAGCAGAGGGGTTCCACCCTCGGGTCACTGCTGTGGCCTCCTCTGGCCCCTCTCCAGCAGGTCCCTGTCTCTGCTGTGCTGAGGAGCCCAGAGCTGGCCCCAGCCCTGCAGGGGGCTCTCCCCAGAGCAGAGCGCAGCAGAGGGGCAGGATCCCCTCCCTCCACCTGCTGGCCAGTGCCTGATGATCAGTCACAGACCGGAGGGGTCCCAGGGATGCACAGCAGTAAACAGGATGAGCTTTGCTCCAGGCAAGAGGGAGTCAGTCTATGTTCTGAGGCGTTCTGTGCCTCAGGATTTGGAGTAGCCAATGGGCCAGGTAGCAAGATGCAAGTCCTGAGTGCCTGGGGCTTTCCTTTGGAGGCTGTTTGAGCAAGTGTTTGTGTGGCGGCAGAGATGACGTAAAGGAGTGGGAGATGGGCTGGTGGGATTTGTGTTCCGGGCTCATCCTGCATGTGTGAAGGGCTGGACACCCATGGTGCGATTTAGAAGCCGGGTGCTGCTCGTATGGACTCACCGTAAAGGGTGCAGCTTGCAGACCTGAGCAGATGGTGCCTGCTGCCCTGAGGTGCCAAGGACACCGATGCCGTGTGTCCTTCCTGCCGCCCTATCAACCCGGGTACAACCACGTAACCCTGCAGAATTTGCGCAGGGTTGGGTGTAACGCTTGCTGAACAGCGTGGCCCGGGGATCGACGTCACGGTCTGATCTCCAGGCAACAGCTTCTCCTCCGCCTCGTGCTGTCGCTCCTTCTGAAACAGGAGGAATCAAGAGCATTAATGAGAACGCCGGCAGGCTGCAAAGACAGCGCCGCGCTTGGGAAGAGGGTGCTGCTGAACCCTCCCTAATCAATCAGCATCATTATCACACCTTGGCAGAGAACGAGAACCCGGAGCAGAGGCAGCTGCCGTGAGTTATGGCCCCGAGCCTGCCGGAGCTCTCCATCTCCCCGGAGCACTCGCCTCAGCGCAGCCGTGCAGCCTGCCAGCAGCCATTAATCCCATCCGCGCTGCCAGTGAGCTGATACCGGGCCCAGGCAAATATTTCTTGTGCCTGACAGTTGGGTTTGGGTGGGTTTTTTTATTCCTCTGTAATACTTGCTGTAATGAGCAAGAGCCCAGAGTGCTTTCCACAGGCTCCATGGACGTGCCTGTCAGCACAAGAAAATACAGAAGCCAGAGCAACTTTCTCTTTGTGCAAGTGCAGCCGCCCCTTTTGGCCCCCAACCCACGGGGAGGGCCAGCTGCTGAGCCCAGGGGCTTCACCACAGCCCTGCCCCTCCCCGGCATCCGTTTCCTCGGCAGAATTTGGGGGACTTTGGTGGGGAGTGCCAGCAGCAAAACTTAATTCATTAGTTTCTGATTTTGGCCAGACTTGTTAATGCCCTGAATGTGATACTCTATGAGTAAACCTGACTTACACAACTAATCCTGCTTGTGGGGTTTTTTCTTTCTGATGGGAGGGGAGCCACGAAAAGGGCTTTTTAGCCCCCAAACTTGCTGGGACCCAGCTGTCTTCACACACTGGTACTGTGATGCTAGAGCCATGGCCTGGAGTTATCACCTGTCTCAGGTGGTAAGGGAAGAGAGCGTGTCCAAGAGTGTTTCACAGGCGTTTGGCTGGGTATTTATGTCAGATTTTCCCACAGTACCAGCATTTGCACGAGTAAAAGAGTGTATTTCTCAGCCAGTAAAACCTGACGGTCTTTTGTTCCTCAGCAAAGAAGATGGAACTCAAACCCTCAGTAACCAAGTCTGTCATTTTTAGACAGAAACACATGTTTATTTCTAAATAATAAATAAGAAAGAGGAGAGATTTGACCTGGTTTTCTATACAACGACACCAGCAAGCCCTTGGTGCGAGGTTTGTCTCCAAAAGATGTCATTCAGGAGCTGCATTGCGTGGGCAAGCGTGGGGCTGCTGCCCACTCACAGAACACGCTCTTTTACATCCTGAGCATTTTCAGCATCCCCCCTCTCACATCCCTTCCCCTGCTGCCAGCCTGGAACCCAAACACGGGATTCCTGAGAGCTGTCACCAGGGGCTGGGGCTCCTCCAGCTGCTTGTTCAGAGGGAGCCTGGTAACTTGGCAGAACAGGGGCAGAGCTCGGCATCGCTTTTCTCCTCCGTGGAGGCTGCGATAGACGAGCTGTTTCCACATGAACACACCCAGCACCAGGCAGGCTCGGAATCGCTGGCTCTCCAGCTGCTCTGCCTCACACGAAGCGTGTGTTGGTGACCGGGGACAGGCTGAGGGAGTGAAATCCTCATCCCCAAACTGCTGATGTGCAGCATGTCATGCCAGCGCTCCAGAGGAGCTGGGAGAGAGCCATGTGCTGGATGTTTACCAAGAGCTGAATAATGCATCGCAGTGAATCACACAGTTAGAATGTTAGAATTATTGTAAGCCATAATATGATCGACCCAGAACAAAAATAACTCCAGCAGACGATGGTAGAGTGAGGTATTAGGGGACTCCCTGTCTAAGAGAGGATGGGTGAATGGGTTTTTCTGAATAATACATAGTGAATGGATAAAATAACGGAGCAGAAATGCAGGGGAGGGGACCCTTGGTGTCACCAGAAGCCCCTCCCGAAGCAGGTGTCCCAGCCTGGGTGACAGTTGTTTGTCAGTTCTCGCTCCCTATAAACAAGCCATTCCAATCCTGTGGATGTTGTTAACTGTTGGGCTTAGCTTTGCTTTCAGCGCTTTGTTTTGCAGATCGGGGAAAGGAAAACAGACAATATTTCTAAGTTCAAGAGAAGACAGAAAGGTAAACTGAAGAGTAAATTCGAATGGATCCAACTCAGAGCTGCCTGTCTCTCCCGTTTCTTGCGGTGAGGAGGGGTTGTTACCCCTACTGCTAGAACAGTGGCCAGGGTAGCAGATACCACCACTCCTTCCTCCGGAGCATCTCGCTCTCCCGCTGTCCTGCTCCCTCCAACCAGTTTCTGCCTCCAGTATTAATAACACCAGGCTCTAAGTTGTTCCAGAGGTTTCCCTGAAGTCAGCAAGTTCCACTATTATCTGTTCTCTCAGGGCAAAGGACCGCCACAGCCCAGGAGTGGTTGTTGCACGCTGGGTTTTGCTCTCCCGAGTTCAACTTCCCCAGCTACGGCAATATCTGTGTGACAGCAGGGACATGGCACTGCTCATACTCTGTAACCCCGCAGCCTGCAGCACTCGTGGCACAACCGTGGCACCAAACCAGCTCCTGCAACACCCAATGCGTTACTGGAGATGGTGTTTTCCATTAAAAATCACTGAATGCCACTTTTGAGGTGCTTGTTTGCCCAACAGCAAGGTCCTTCTCGCCGAGCAGGGATGTCGGCTTCAGAGCATGTTCCTTTCTGTGGAGCTGCTGCCTGGGCTTTTTCCTGGCTTGGAAAAACGCGTCTGAGATCAACCGGCTGCCTCGCCATGACCAGTGACTGCTGCTGCGTTTACAGGGACACTGTAGCTGCACGTCTTTGCCATTTACTCACCATCGCCTCAGTAACAAAAATCTCTTTGTCATCAGCGTGATGTGTGAGCAGGAACGGCTCAGGCACAGCGCTTTGCAGAGCCGATAGCTGAGGGACCTCTGGCTTCCACCGAGGGTAATTTTCTCTCTTCCCAGGCACAGATGGGTGTAGGTGCCGTCCTCCTGGTCCTGGGAAAGCTGCACGTAGGGGAGATCCAGCCTGCTCAGGTACAGTGAGCTCTGGAAGGCATTTGTAGATGTAGGTGATCTGTCTGAGCTTCTCCTAGAGAGTGAAAATGGTGAATTTTGTGGGTACAAAAAGTGTTCTCTTTATATAGTCCTTAAAGGGGGCTGCAGGAAGGCTGGGAAGGAACTCTGTCAGGAGGTGTAGGGTAACGGTTTTGAACTGAAAAAGTGTGGATTTAGATTAGATACAAGGAAGAAATTCTCCACCGTGAGGGTGGTGGGACACTGGCACGGGCTGCCCAGCGAGGCTGTGGCTGCCCCATCCCTGGAGGTGTTCAAGGCCAGGTTGGACGGGGCTCGGAGCAGCCTGGTCTAGTGGATGGTGTCCCTGCCCGTGGCAGGGGGTTGGACTGGATGGTCTCTAATGTTCTTCCAGCCCGAACCAGTCTGGGATTCCTCACCCTCCTCAGACCCTCATCACCCTCTCACGTTTCCTTCCCGTTTGCTCTCGGGTTTGTATCGTCGTTCAGGTTTTGGTGGTTTTTGTTAACTCACCCACGCCCCACAGTGTGCTGTGCTATGGCAGACCCCTCTGCTCCCTCCTGCTTTTACACCAGCTCTGCCAATTAAGGGCGGTAATTAAAGCGCCCGTTCTATGCGCTGCGGTCACATCTTTGTCCCCGCAGCCGTGCCCGCAGCCAGGCCGCCCCACTGCGCATGCGTGATGGCGGGCAGCGGGAGCAGCCGCCAGGGGGCAGCAGAGCTCTGCGCGCTCACGCATGCGCTCTCCGTCTCCGTCCTTGCGGCCGCGCTCAGGGGCCCCCGGGCCCTCACACACGGCACCGCCACCGGCACCGGCGAGGCCCCTCAGGCCGCTTTAGGGACACCGCAGAGGCTGCGCTGCCGCTCCGGAAGCGGCGCAGCGCTGCTCGGCCCAGGGAAGCCGGAAGCGGCGCTGGCCGTGGCTGGCAGCAGCGCGCATGCGCTAAAGCAAGCGGCCAATCGAGGATGATGCGTGGGTGCGCCACAGGTGTGCGCCCCGTAGCGGGCGGCGAGCTTTTACGTCACCACCGGAAGCGCTGAGCTGCGGCTTCCGCTTTCAGGGTCGTCCGTCTGACAGCGGGCCCGTGCGGCGGCAGTGAGGGACCGGCGGGAGGGCCCGGGGCCGGCGAGGAGCTTTGGGGGACTCCAGCGGCGGGGGCCATTCGGTGCCGGCCCGAGGGGCAGCGCGGCCCGCGGCAGCTCCGGGCGAGGCCGGAGCTTTGCTGCGTGTATTTGGTGGCGGGGCGAGGCGGCCTGGCCCGGCGTTTCTGGGAGCTCTGCGGGGTCCCGCTGGAGGGGCAGGGTGCGGTGGACCTGTTCCTCTGCCTGAGGATGAGCTCGGCTGGGCGGCGCAGGGGCAGAATGCCCACAGCTGTTATTTTCCCCTGTAAAGAGTTGTATGACTTTTTGCTTTACCTTCAGAGCACCTGGACTTCCCTACTGCAGAGGGAAGGAGGAAGGGGTTGAGTGGTTTCTGAGCTGCAGGGCCATGTGGACTCTTTTTGTTTGAGGAAAGGTGATGCTTCTACTTAAAGATCAGGTTTTTTCCCCAAAGCTTGGATAGTCATTCTCATAGAAACCCACTTACAAGAGTTGGCTGAGTGAAACCTGTCAGTGCTGAGTCAGCGATGGGTGCCAGAGTTCAGACCCAAAGCCTACCTATAGCTCTTGGTTACACATTTTCTTTGAGTGATTTCCCCTGTCCCTCAGCACCACCTCCACACGGCTGGGAAACCCCTCCAGGGATGAGGACACCACCACTGCCCTGGGCAGCCTGGGCCAGACTTGCACAATCCCAGTAGGCAAGAAATTGTTCCTCAGGGCCAACCTCAAACTCCCCTGGAACAACTTGAGGCCAGTTCCTCTTGTCCTCTTGCTAGTTCCTGCAGAGAAGAGACTGACCCTCCCTCACTCCAACCTCATGTCAGGGAGTTGTCGAGAGCCAGAAGGTCTCCCCTGAGCCTCCTCCAGGCTCAACCCCTCCAGGTCCCTTAGCTGCTCCTCAGCGCACTTGTGCTCCATACCGAACACCAGCTTCGTTCCCCAACCCTGACACGCTCCAAGAGAAGCAGCTGAGTGGCTGAATTCCAAACGGCTTCTAACTTCATTTTTTGCTCTTTCTTGTCTTCCAGGCTCGCTCCTGCAGAAGGGTATTGCTGCAGTGCACCGTGTCACACGTGTGGTGATAATAGTCTGTAACAACAGAGGAATATTCAAGCTGTGGAAATGGGCGTCACAACCACTGTGTCCATGGGCCACTTTCTGGTTGTGCCGGGTCAGTTCGTGCCCATGGGCTGTTCTCCAAATGTGCCGGGTCAGTGCATGCCTTTGTGCAGGGCAGTTTTTACACTCGCTGTGGGATCCTCCTCTTCAGCTGCTCTCAGTGTCTCGGAACCCTCTGATTTCCTTCGGCACAGATAGTTACTCCAGCACCTTCGGGCCCATATGAAAAGGTCTGTGGTTTCTGCACAAACCTCTAGTACTTCCAGCAGTTTGTCCTGGCAGCTCAGGGTGGTACCAAACCTCTGCCTTTGAAATCTCACCCATAACGTACTTGCAGGTGATGCTGGGATGGCCCTTCCAGTGGAATGGGGAGACAACATCTGTGACTACCTGCAGCCACAGGATGAGAGTGAGCTGGGGATGAATGGGTTGAGAGCAGCCCTGTGGAGAAGGACTGGGGATGCTGGTGGGTGAAAGGCTGGACACGAGCTGGCAACGTGCGCTCACAGCCTAGAAGCCCTCGTGTGCTGGGCTCATCCCCAGCAGGGTGGGCAGCAGGTGGAGGGAGGGGATCCTGCCCCTCTGCTGTACTCTGCTCTGGGGAGAACCCCCTGCAGGGCTGGGTCCAGCTCTGGGCTCCTCAGCACAGCAGAGACAGGGACCTGCTGGAGAGGGGCCAGAGGAGGCCACAGCAGTGACCCGAGGGTGGAACCCCTCTGCTGGGAGGAGAGGGGAGAGAGCGGGGGGGGTTCAGCCTGGAGCAGAGAAGGCTCCGGGGAGACCTTAGTGCAGTCTTTGAGTGCTTCAAGGGTCTGTCCAAAAGCTGGGGAGGGGCTGTTCATCAGGGGCTGTTGGGACAGGACAAGGGCTGATGGGTTCAACTGAAAGAGGAGATTCAGACCAGAGAGAAGGAAGAAACTGTTTACACTGAGGGTGGTGAGACCCTGGCCCAGGTTGCCCCGAGAGGTGGGAGCAGCCCCGTCCCTGGCACCGTCCCAGGTCAAGTTGGCCCTTGGGGCTCTGAGCACCCTGCTCTGGGTGCAGATGTCCCTGCTCACTGCAGGGGGTTGGACTGGTTCCTTCCCACCCAAACCGGTCTGTGGTGCTACCTGCCTGTCCTCCAGTGACACAGAGTCCTCAGCCAGCCAGATGTGAACGCGAGGGTATGTCCGGTCCTTGAACACTGCACGAAGCGTCCATTTGTGGAACTGCCTCCTGAAGGAGTGGTGTTACTTCTCTACAGTCCCTGAGTTGTGATTTTTAGGGCTTTGGAGCCTTTTGGGATGTTCAAGTGAAAGTTTGGCCGATCAAGCCCCCAGCGTTCACAAACCGCGGACGCAGCATGCGGAGTCTGCGTGGTGGAAGGTGCTTTATGAACGGCAAGAGCCCAGCCGAGGCACTGGCGGTACGTGTGCCTGGTGCCACGCTGTTGAACCATAAACCCACCCAGTTCCTAAAACTGAGACAAGGTTCTCTCCTATAAAAATCTCAGGGAATGAGAAGGATTTTTTCAGAATAATCTGACTTGGCCCATTTTTCTTTGAAAATATGTGTTAAAAATAGAGAGGTACAGGTGACTGTCATCTATGTAGCATTAAAAAAACCACCGGTTCATCTGAGGGGGGTACATGAGGTGACAGGGCTTGGGGTGGGGGATACTGAGGTGACGGGGCTCTGTCACTGCAGGGGCTGCCCAACAACCTGCTGAAGCCAGTCTCTGGCACCCCAGAAGCCACAGCAGATGGGTGACAGGCCCCTGCTTGGAGGTCCCAGAAGGAGCCCTCCTTCTCCACACAACCCTGCCCTCAGTGGGTGAACTCGGGAGGGTTTTGGTGGGACACGAGCAGCAATCTTGGCCACATGAGAGGAAAAGGCGATGAACCCCGAAGTGCTGATGGGGAGCTACCCTGCGGTCCAGTCCTCCGGGACATTTAAACGGGGGCAGGGCGCTTCCTGTCGAGAGATTTAGTGCAAAAATAGGTCCGAAAAGGGCTGGGGGCCGAGGGGCTGTTCTTCCCACTCCCGAGCTGGGAAAAAGAACAGTGAAAAAACTTTTCCTTCCCATACCGGGAGTCGAACCCGGGCCGCCTGGGTGAAAACCAGGAATCCTAACCGCTAGACCATATGGGAGGCGTTGAATACTGTTTTCTCCGCCCGGTACATAGCGCTGTCTGCCAGCACCTCCCTCCGCCCGCAGCCGTGCAGAGGCTCCGCCGGGCCCCGCTCGGCCGCCTCGGCGGGAGCGCCTGCCCGCCCCCCTCCCGCCTGCATGAACCCCCTCCCGCCAGAAAGGGTCTGCCCACACCTAAGATGGCGGCAGGTGCTTCTCTCCCGCCCCTTTCCCTCTCGTGGCCCCGCCCACCTCACCGCATCACTTGACGGGAGGGGGCGCGGGCGCGCGGGAGAGGGCGTGGTGAGCGCTCACGTGACCGGCGGCGGCTGCCGAGCGCTGGGTCTCGTGAGCGGCGCTGGGGGGGGGCGGGGGGTGGGGGGTCCCGGGCGGCCGCGGCGGGAGTGGACGAGACCCCGACGGGGCGGCGGGCTCACGCCAGGCCCCGGCTTTGAGGCCTACCCCGGAGCAGGGAGCTGCTCGGTCCCTCTGAGCTCCGCCGCGCCTCCGGCGAGTGGGCAGGCCAGCAGGCACCCCCGCCGCCGCTGCCGCCCGCGGGCACTGCCGAGCCGGCCCGGGAGGCGCCTATCGCGGCTCTAGGTAGCGAGGGGCGGCGGGGCCCGGCGGCGCCGGCTAAGCGGGGAAGGGGGGCGGGCGAAACCACTGTTGGGCCCGATGGGAGCGGGATTGGGGGACTGGAGGAACCGGCCCGGGGAGGGGGGTGGGTCTGGGCGGCAGTGATGCCTGCGGAGTGTGGGCAGATGCGATGCCGTGGCCATGGGTTGCTTGGTGCGGGCTGCGGAGCGTCCCGGGGGGAAGGGGCAGGAGCGGGGACTGCGGGAGGGGCCGGCCCTAGCTGCCGTGGGCGAGGAGAGCTGGACGGCGTGGCGGCTGTGCGGGTGTCTCCCGCTGCCGACCGGCGCCGGCCGCATTTATCCCGCTTAGGCCTGGTTGGGCCGGGCAGTGACGGGAGCGTTGCTGGCCGTGGGTGGGCTAGAGGGTTTTCCAGCAGTGGGAGGGTTCTGCTGAAGTTTCCCCATGCCGTCTGGAGCAGAAGCTGTCAAGCGCCTGGCGAGGCGGAGGCTGGGGGAGTTGTGTCAGTAGGGGAGAGCTTCCCCTTTTGCACGGTGCTCCTGTGGGTGGGATTTGGGGGTTGAAGTGAAGGCTGTGAGTGAGGCAAGCAGAGCAATGTAAGACGACGGTTTTCTCTCTGTAGGTGGGTGATGCCAAGCACAGCCATGAAGAAAAAGGTAAGAACTGACAGCAGAGTCCTTTGCAGTTGGGTTTAGCTTCCCTGTCTCATTTGCTCGTGTCATTACACGTTTGTGTCTGTACCTCGGTATGTCCTGTGGCTGTCAGGTGCCTCTCCAGACTCTCAGTGTCAGCAAGTGCAGCCTTTGCTTAAGGTCCTGGAAACTGAAATGGGTTTGAGTTTACTGGCTGGCGTGAGCGGTGGGGCAGAGCCGTCCACCGTGACTGTGGTGTGAGTGTTTCTGGTACGTGTTGCAAAACCCTCTGCTTGCTGCGGGAGGGAAGAGGCTGTGCTCAAACCCGCTTCTCTGGCCTGCGGGGAGACCCTTCCGCTGTGTTCCAGAAACTTGTGTGGGGAGCCCACAGCTCTCTGAGGGCTCTGGGAGGATGACGTTTCACCATGGGGAAGGAGTACACCTTTTGCTGAGGGGTTTGGGGGGTGTATTCCGGCGAAAAGCACGTTCAGAGCTGTTAAAGCGGCTGAGTAGAAGATTTAGGGCTGTCTTGCTGTGGTGGATTGGGTTTCCTGCCTGGCCCTATGTGTGTCTCACCCCTTTGAAAGGCCTCTGCTTTCTAAACCTTGGGAGCTGAGTTCACCTGCTGGGCTGTGCCTTGGAGCCGTGTTGAGTTTCTGCAGATGAAGTGAAATAAGAGTTGTCCATGTTCTGTCTCTGCTCTGTGCGGGGCTTTCCCTGGTTTGCTCTGGAAGGGGTGACCTGACCAACCTGCCTCTGCGGAACAATCCTTGTTCCCAGACCCCGGAGGCGCGTGGTCAGACCCTCCCTGGAAGGGGTGTTTGCTCGCAGGACTTGTGCAAACGGGACGATGCGATTCTCCAGTTTTTGCCCTGAGATTCTGGCGGCTGCTGCCGTCACAGGCTAGGAGTCGAGCAAGCACCCTTCCTGTGAGCATTTGACACGCTGGAGCTGGGCCCGGGGACTGGGGCTGGTCGCGCTCTCGTTAAACCAATCCTTGACGGGGGGTTTACAGAGCTGTTCCCAAAGGCTGGCGTTGACGGTGTCGGTGGAACTCGTTTCACAGCTGTCTCTGCGAGCAAGCGGCGTTGACTGTCGCTGGGCTTTCTCCCTCTTTATTTTTAGATCACAATGCAGAGGTTTGCCCCGTGTGACTGTCTCCCGTCTGCCCCCCACCCCAGTCACCCCCTGTTTTTTGGCTCCCAAAGGCGCTACCTTCTCCTCTGGCCTGATGATCCATGAGCAGGACTCTGGAGTCAAGCCTCTCCCCTGCATGATACCCTGGTGTGTTCACACTGGGCTACCCCATCTGCTTTTAACTTTTTGCTGGTCTTCTGACACCTGGAACTTGAAATGGAACTTGTCTTTCACCTCTGTCAGGGAAGAGAAAACAAGTCGAGAAGGACAAGAGTGTGGTCAGGAGAGCAGTAAGGGATGGAGGCCTTAGTGCTCTGTGGGAGCTGATTCTTTCTTCTTTTTTTCCTCCCAGGTGCTGCTGATGGGTAAAAGTGGGTCTGGGAAGACCAGCATGAGATCCATCATCTTCGCAAACTACATTGCCAGGGACACGCGGCGCCTGGGTGCCACAAGTAAGCCCCCTCTTGTCTGAGCTGCCAGTTCTCGGGGCTCAAACCCCCTTCATAAAAGGGTGAGGTGGGGGCGAGTCGCTGCTCTGGAGTGGGTGGGCAGCTGCTGGTCCTCGAATTACTCTGGGCGCTGCCTTTCCCTGTAGCACCTTTTTTCCATACAGCAGCATTGCCCAGGTGGGATTGTCCAAATCGTGGGCTGGGAGAGCGGCTGCCCGGGGGGGCGGGTAGCTCTGAGCTGGGGGTGTGGTGCAGCCAGTAAACTCCTGTTGTCTCTTTCCAGTTGATGTAGAGCACTCCCATGTTAGATTTCTAGGAAACCTGGTGTTAAACCTCTGGGACTGCGGAGGGTGAGTGCTGTTTGTTCTTCTGCGTTTCAAACTGGTGGGGGTTTGCTCTGGGGAGGGGACAAAACCGAGGTCCTCCTGCCCTGGAGGGACAGGGACGCTGCTTGTCCTGCCTGAAGGGAACAGAGCGAGCTTCATGCCCGCACCATCATACTGCTGAGACTCTGGGAAGAGTGGACGCCACGGCTTAGGCTTGTGCATGGAGGTGGGTGGAAGAGGCTGGCACGGTTACACCGTCTCTCGGGTTACCCCTACGTGAATGGCGCAGTGTGTGGGTCCAGCCTTCCTTCGCTGCCAGCTTCTGCTGGCAAAAAGCCTGAGCCCTTCACCCGGACTTTCTCCTGAGGTGGTGGGAGGTGCCGCTGGTTTCAGAATTGCTCGTCTCCAGCTTGAGCCGAGTGGGGCATGTGCTGAGGTGGCATGCTGGCAGCTGACAGTGATCGTGTGGCTCCTGGAAGCAGCTTTTTGAGGGACGCTGTCCCACTGACAGAGCCTCGGCAGAGCTGTCCAGCTCTGCTTGGCTTCCTGAGCTCAAAACGTGAACTTCACCTTTCTAGCAGGAGGTGTTTGACATGCAGCACCTTTCCTGGCAACGCTGAACCAGACCTGGCTGCTGTAACGGAGTCTCCTTGCTCTGCTCCTCCTCAGGCAGGACACCTTTATGGAGAACTACTTCACCAGTCAGCGGGACAACATCTTCCGCAACGTTGAAGTCCTCATCTATGTCTTCGACGTGGAAAGCCGTGAGCTGGAGAAGGACATGCACTACTACCAGTCGTGCTTGGAGGCCATCCTTCAGAACTCGCCTGACGCAAAGATCTTCTGCCTAGTGCACAAGATGGACTTGGTGCAGGAGGACCAGCGGGACTTGGTGAGACGCTGACCGTTGCTGTAGAAGTGCTTTCACAGAGCATCTGTGGGTGGTGCTAAGGCAGCACGACTTCCTGCTGCAGGTCCAGCCCCGTTGTGCTGCTCCTCAAGGGGTTTCTTGGATGTTAAGAGGTGCCAAAGCCCTCCGAGCTTTTCCTGCCTCATCTAAGTTGTGTGTCATTGCTGTCTCTTGCATTTAACCCCGTGCAGAGCAGAACCTGTGATTTCTAGTGACAACTACTCTAAGCCCTTTCTTTCCTAGCTCTGACTCTGCTACTTTCACCAGAGCTTGGCTCCAGCAGGGAGGGAGAACTGACAGAAATCCAGTGACCTTAAACTCGCTGTCACCATCTGGGTGGCTTTGCGGGTGGTGGTGGTGATGATGACAGTGGGTTTCTCTTTGGCTGTTGCTTTCAGTCCAGCATAGGCTTTTCTAAAGCATAACCAAAGAGAAGAGTTGAAACTTTCCCGGTCAATTAGAAGGTGGTTTCTGTCGATTGACCCTGCTCTCTGCCTACCCAGAGATCAACGCTGAAGCACTCCTCTGCCCCAAGGGACATCCTGCAAAGGCTGGGATCAGCCTTTCACACCTGTCTGGTGTTTTCTGTCATTCTGGAGCTTTTGAAAGGTTCCAGGGGGACTGGAAGATGCTGAGACACCACCAGCTCCCAATACCAAAAGCAAAATGAGCTTTGTGGGTTAGACGAGCACATCCTGGGCTCCTCGGCCGCTTTTCGTCTTGCAGCAAGCTTGGAGGCCCCTGGAGGCTGTTGGCTTTTGTCTGAAATAAGAAGTTTTATTAAGCTTCCTTCTGCTTCCTGGCAAGTATGTGCCTGGGCAGCTGCAGGGGCGGCCGCGCGAGGTCCTGTGGCTGAAACCACAGCCCGACCTTCCTGCGCAGACAGGCTCCTTCCACGGAGCAGCTTGGCTGCAGATCCCTCATGCTGCCCAGAGCAGTGACCCTCCTCTTCCAGTTTTAGTTCTGCTCTCCAGCTCAGTGCTCGGAGAGCTTGTTCATAGGGTTGATTTGAGGAGCTTTTCCTCAATTCCATCAGCCTTCCCTCCAGACTGAAGAATGAGACTAAAATCTTCTTGCTGCTGTCATGTCCAGGTTAGTTTTGGGACTAGAATCACAGACTGGTTTGGGTTGGAGGGACCTTCAAAGCTCACCCAGTCCAACCCCGTGCAGTGAGCGGGGACATCTGCAACCAGAGCAGGGTGCTCAGAAGCCCCAAGGTCCAACCTGACCTGGAATGGTGCCAGGGATGGGGCTTCTCCCACCTCTCAAGGCAACCTGGGCCAGGGTCTCACCACCCTCAGCGTCAACAATTCCTTCCTTCTCTCTGGTCTGAATCTCCCTCTTTTAGAGTGTGGTGTGAGAAGACTCTTTTTGCGTGCCACCAGGGACTTGTCAAAATTTAAGTCTTCACAGACACTCACATGTGTCCTCTCCATTCCCCCTCCACAACACCCATCGTTATTCCAGCTTTGAGTCCCAGGCAGGTCTAGGGCTGGGCAGCCACAGTCCGCTCATCCTGTGGCCCCAGAGGAGGGGTTTCTGCTGGCTGTCCTGGCTCTGCCATTGCCTTTTCTCCAGCACTGTGGGTGTTTGAAATACAAATGCTGTACTATACAAATACAAAGTGTTGTAAACCCAATACACAACCAAAGGCAGAAGTACTGACACTCACCTGCTGATCTTTTCTTATTTCTCAGATTTTTAAAGAGCGTGAGGAAGACTTGAAGCGCCTTTCCCGGCCCTTGGAATGTGTTTGTTTTAGAACTTCCATCTGGGATGAAACACTCTACAAGGTTTGTACAGCTTCTCCCCCTCCCACCAGCACACAAGAGCCTGAGGAAGGCGAGGGGATAGTTGCTAGTGTTAGTAACTGCCCCTTTAGTTCTGCAGCAGCTACTTCTGGAGATAAAGGGCACCTGAGCACCCTGGTTTTAACTGGAGTAAAACCCCTCCACACGTTGGAGTCACACCTTGGTGTCAGTGTGTTAATGCTGCTGAGGGCTGGCTGCGTCAGGAAGAGCCTCTGCATCCTCTGGTCGTGGTTATCCACGGACCGTTTCCGCTGTGTCCCTGCAGCACTGGTAAAACATGAGCATTTACCATGCTGGGAACTCGCTCTGCTCTCAGGAGGGGGTGGGATTTCTGCTGTCAGTGTTGGGGCTCTGCCAGGTGTGGGAGCGGCTGGGCTGCGCTGGTGGCAGATGATGGTTGTAATGGCCAGCTCATGCTCATAAGCGGAGGTGGAGCGGCTGGGTGACAACTGTTTGGCTTTTGACTTGAGTGGATGGCAGATTGCACCATCCTGCCAAATCCTTCCGCAGCCGTAGCGAATTCCCCCACCTTCCGCGTGGGATGTGTTTGCTGAGGCTGACGCAGCACCGTACGCCAGACATCACTTCACCAAGCCCCGCTGCCTCTGGAAACCAGCCTCCCTAAGTGGTGGAGTGCCCTGTCCTCCTTCGGGCATCCCCAGTACCCACTAGTCCACCAGTCACGCTGGTTCCTCTGTCTGAGCGGCTGTTCCAGACACAGCCTTGCTGATGCTCTTCAGAGCTCCTGCCCTTGGGGTGGGCTTTTAACTTGGCGTTGGGCGAGTGGGATGGTTGGGGTGTTTGGTAAATGTCAGGTACCTGGTGAATAGGAGGCACAAATCCCCACCCTGACTCCTGGGGGGAAGCATGTGGTTGGGCACGGACCCAGAGCTGGGTGGGTGGGCAGTGAGATGATGCTGAGCTCAGAGAACCCGAGTCTGATGCCTGTTGCAGCATCCCCAGTCCCTTCTGGGCTGGTTCCTGACTCCTTGGGTTAGATCAGAGCTTTCAGTGATGAGCTGCCCAGTACCTATCTGCATGTGGACCTGCTCAAAATTAAAAACCTGAAAACTTGAGTGGTTTTAGCTGGGAGCGGTAGAGAGAAGCTTAAAATTGGGATGATTTCAGCCTGTTAATAGTTTTATAGTTTCTCTGTGTGACGTGGAGAAGAACCTGACCTGAGTGAAGAGTACGCTCAGATCTGGGGAAACGCTGGTAGTCTCCGCTCCAGTAGATACCTGGACATGGAGGTGGGAGAAGCTTCGCAGCCTTGCCTGGGCTATCAACATCCAGAACTGCAAATACTCCCTCCTTGAGCACAGCGCCCAACGAGAGGACGAGGCAGAGAAGTGCCAACGCCGCCCTTATGATGTGTCTTTCTGTATCGACAGGCCTGGTCCAGTATAGTCTATCAGCTGATCCCCAACGTCCAGCAGCTGGAAATGAACCTCAGGAACTTCGCTCAGATCATCGAGGCGGACGAAGTGCTTCTGTTTGAGAGAGCCACTTTCCTGGTGAATACGGCGGTTCTGCCCTTGGGGTTCCCGGCCCAGGATGGGGTTCCCGGTGTGGAAAGCGCTGTTGTTGCCCAGAGAGAGGGGCCAGATGGCTCACTGCCTTGATCCAGGCCCTGTGATACTGGAAGTGGCTGACGTGACTCCAGGGCTCATGAGACCTTCCCTGAGTTTCCATTTCTAGCAGCTGAGACGAGGGCTTGGGGAGTATTTCCCTCTCCCAGGCCTGGAGTGGGTTTCAGATCCCCATTCCGTTGTTGGCCGTGGGACTTTTCTGAGAATTCCTTCCTGCACAGGGCGAGAACCGTCTTTACCGTGAAATAAGCCTTTTCAGTTCCTCCTGGCCTGACCTTTTAACTGGGCTGGATTTCTGGTTGGTTTTCTTGGGTCTGATGCTCCACAAACCCCGAGTATGGATGGAGGCTCGTGAGCAGTGGGATCACAACAGCCTTCGACGTTGCCAGCTCTGGGGTTTCTCTGCTTTCAGTCTGTGGTCTCTGCCAGGTAAAACGTGTTGGCTGAAGCCACCGTTGCTGCTGGTCCATCCATACTCTTGGTTTCTGGATTGGTCTCTTCAGCCTTTGCACCAAAACTGCTGACCTGAAGGGACAGTTTGGAATCTTTGAGTGCTTTCCTTGCTGGCCACGTGTCTGATTTTGGCACGAGGGAGGAAAGGGGGAAAAGGAGCTGCAATTTTTCTCACTTCTGAAGCTCTCAGAAGTGAACATCTGCCATTTCTGGTGAGTTCTGCCATTTGTCCTTCCGTAGATAATAAATAGTTGCACCTTGGTGGTATCCAACAGTACTTCTGTCACTCTTTTTCAGTAAAAATCTCTGCTACAAAAATTCTGTGCTGTTTTCAGTGTAACGGTGACTTTTTTAAGAGACTCATCCTTTTTTCCTATATTGAAGCTTCCCTCAGGATTCTCTTCTGAGGCAAAATCTTACCCTGGAAGTGTATCCAAATCTGGAAGGTTGAAGGAACTTGCAGTGAGGGCTTTGCTCTGGAGGCGGTCCCTGAACCTGGCTAAACCTGTACTCGTGTGAATAATGGGGCAGGTTGTGCCTTCCCCTTCCCCAGGAAAGCAGCTGTTTCCCCTACCTGGGATGATGCTCTGGCATTTTTTTGTTTCCCCTCTCCTTGCACTTTGAGTCAAGACTTAAATTGCTGCTAAGTTGGGGTATTCAGCCCTCAAATGGACAAATAGTTTCCAAGATTCAATCAGCGAAATGCAAAAGGAAGCCCCGTCCTGGTCCCTGCCTGTCTCCCCTTGTTTCCATCGCTCTGAGATAACTGACCGCCTCCCCTGCCCTCTCTCTGTTCCTGCCTTCCAGGTCATTTCCCACTACCAGTGCAAAGAACAGCGGGACGTCCACAGGTTCGAGAAGATCAGCAACATTATTAAACAATTCAAGCTGAGCTGCAGGTGAGCTGGGTCAGTTGTGAGCTGGGTCAGAAGGTGCCTCGGCAGGTATTTGGCTTCATCCAGGCTGCCCCAGTCCGTACCAGTTCTGTGGCTTCTCAGCCAGCCACGATGCTGTAGTTAAACCACACCGTGCTTGAAGGTTCATTGGTACCTTCTGGAACTTCCTCAGTGGTTTAACAAGGTTTGTTTGGAAACAACCAATTTCTTGCAGGCCTCTTTCTCCTGGGCCGGGCAGGGGAGTTCCAGCTGGTAACTTGGTGACAGCAGAGCTGGGGAGGGGCCGGTGGACAGCCTTGCTTCCGGCCCTCGGCCACCCTGCTGCTTTGGGAGGAAGAGCCGCACAGCCCTGCTAACGTGGGTTTGGAGTGGAAAGGTGGCAACTGGCTTTTGAAGAGCCTCCAGGTTCTTCAGCCTGTTGGTGATACCTGCAAGTGCTGGAGGCTGGAGGAGCAGCTGCACGGTTTAGAGCCACCTCTGGATATTTTGGTGTTACACTTATGTTCCCTGGTTATCCTGTGGAGCAAACACCATCCTCGGCAGACTCGCTGGGGTTGTCTTGAGTTACCTTCTCCATCCCGTGCATAAATCATCTCCTACCCTAACGCTGTAGCTGCGCCTGGTGTCACCTGCCTTGAGCGAGGTCACAGCAATAGTTCATTTACTGTTTTTTCTTCTTTCTATTCTTTTTTTCTCCCCTCATAGTAAGCTGGCGGCTTCTTTCCAGAGCATGGAGGTCAGGAACTCTAACTTTGCTGCTTTCATTGACATCTTCACATCAAACACATACGTGATGGTGGTCATGTCAGACCCATCAATACGTAAGTGGAAGCAAAGAGAAACCTCTGGCCCGGTGTCGTTCGCAGAGACCAAGAGCCGAGTTGAAACTCTTAGCAAACACCAGGCAAAGGGGTAAAACTGCTGGGAATTGAGAGGGGGATTCGCTGTCTGCCCAGTTTGCCCAGTCTGAGCAGAGGGCGGGGGAAGGCAGTGCAGAAGTGACTCGCCCGGCAGCAGGCGTGCCAGGGACATGTGCCCTCAGCAGCCGACCTGCCTCTCGCTGTTGGATCACAGGGCGGTGGGGAACCACTAGAGCAGATGTGACCTGATTTAGGAGGTCGCCTCCAATAACCTATTTTGGGCTGTTGTGATCTGGCAGCCCCGGTGATGATTTTCTTGGAGAGGACGCAGAGATGGATCCTGTTTGTGTTTGTGCTCTTGCTGCCTGAACTGTCTGGGTGGGCAAAGCCGCTAATTATAGCAGCAGCGTTTATCTTGCGGCAGCAGCGCCGGCCCATGCAGGCAGCGGGTGACTGTTCCACCCTTCACAGCTCTGCTGAGCCCCCTCCTGAAGGGGTCTGAGGGGTCCTCAGACCCAGGCTTAGCCTTGGTGCTCCCTGTCCTCCCCAAAGTGTTTAGGGAATTAGGGAAAACCTGTGTCAACCCTGTAGCTGAGTTGCCGGCCGTGATACTGCTGTGCTCGAGGAGGAGCGGTGGTGGCTCCCTTAGCTCTCCCTGGGAGCAAACCGCTTGCCTGCAGCTCCCCCTGCCCCTTCCTCGCTGCTGCAGGGGGAGCAGCAGAGAGCTCAGACCTTCCAGCGCTGGATTTTGCACAGCGAGGGAGCGGTTGGGGTTGGGGTGAGGGAGCGGTTGGGGTGACAGAGCTGTCAGCGTTGGGGTGCCGAAGCATTGGGCTGATGGAGCAGTCAGGGTTGGGCTGATGGAGCGCTGGGGTTGGGCTGGTGCAGTATTGGGCTTGGAGTAAGAGTTTGACAGGACATTGCTTTCAGACAGTGTTTAATCCTGAGGACTTGGGTACTCACAGCCCTTTTAACTCTGGGTTTTTTTTATCTCCCCCGTCCCTCTTCCGTCGCAGCCTCCGCGGCCACGCTGATCAACATCCGCAACGCCAGAAAACACTTTGAGAAGCTGGAGAGGGTGGACGGACCAAAACACAGCCTGCTCATGCGCTGAACAGCAGCCGAGGCCCATGGCCTTTGGGGGGAGAAAAAATGAATTGGAACTACTTATTTTTAGGAGAATCTAACCATGTCGATGTCTCTGTGGGGCTTTGAAATGAGTGTGCTGCTTTATTTTTTCTCCTTTAACGTTGGACACTAGTCACTCGGAGGGACCTTCAAGAGACTCCGCAGGGCTGGGAGGAAGGAACGATGGGTGATGCGCACGCGGGTTCCTGCTCCTGGTCGTCCTGGGGGCACGTGGCGGAGCGGGGCTGGATGTTTTGCTCCCGAGTGATGGATAAGTTGCCGGAACCGGGATGTTCGCTGGTTTATTGGTGGGCCGCTAGAATTATCAACTCCTCCTTGTCTTCAGCCATGGAAATAAATTTTTGCTACCAGGGATTTCCGATCCTCGAGCTTGGGCAAGTGGGTTTTCTTTCTTCTGAAGGCTTTGGCGAGCAGCTCCACGACAGCTGCTCTGCTTCCACGTCTCGGGAGGTTGTGGACTGAACTGCTCCTCGTCCTGGTGAGCCGGGAGGGGCCCTGGAGGTGGTGGTGGGGGTGTGCATGAGCAGTTGGCGACGAGCCGGTGGAACCGCGTCTGGCACCGCTGTCACTTGACGTCACTGTTGGGTTTTTAATGGATTTTTTGGTGTGCGTTTCCATTAAACATAGGAACAACGAAAGTGCTGTGAGTGAGGGGAGTCTCTGGCTCGTTGTGGGGGAGCTGCTGCTCCTCAGCACCCCTCCGCCTTTTCGCTCCTCGCTTGCTGCATCAAACTACTCGGTGAAGAGGGTCGTGGTGACTCCTCTGTGTGCCGAAATGGTGCATTCCCCCTCCAGCCCTGCCCATGCGGGTGGAGAGCTGAGGATAGGCCCCCCACCAAACCTTCCATCGTTCCTCGATCTCCGCAGGGTTAAACAGCAGCTGCGTGGTGCGCTGTGGGGCCGCGCATGTTTGCAGTGGGAGCCCTCAAGTCGGAGTGCCCTGTGGGAGAGGAACCTTCTGAGATTCCTGGGAATGGTTCAGATGCTGGAGGTTCTGGAGAACTTGGGGACAGGTCGGAGGTGCAGCGGAGGGTTTCTCTTTGTCCTCGGCACTTGCAGGTGTGGAATACGGTGCTGGTTCTGGAGTGGGAACAGCAAATCTTGCCCATGGTCACTTTTGCTTGACATCAGATGCTGCCCCACCACGTGGACATGGTCAGTTCCAGCTCTCACTCTGCTTGCTGAAGAAACTTCATGACTTTCTGCACCCTAACCCTGCCCTCGGTGCTGTTGAGTGGAGCAAGAGGATGCATCGCTGCCGATGGTGCGTGGTGGGACCATCACCCCTGAGGGGTCACCAGGAAGGGCTCTGCTTGTGGGAGATGGGCAGCTGTCACGGCTTCAGGAGGGCAGGAGGTGGCCCAAAGCGCCTTCTGCTGTGAGCGAGCAGGAAACGCCACCTTATTTCCATGGTTACAAGGAGCCACCGTTGGGTTTCCTCAGGGGATGAACTTCATGGGGTGAGGTTAAGTGGGGGGAAACGTGGGGTGGGATAGGAGGTCACAACCCGGGGTATTCCATGACCTTTGTCAACACTACACGGTGGTATTTTGTTTGTTTCTCTCCCAAAACCAAACCTTGGGGCCTTCTTTGGAGGCCGGTGTGTGGCTGTGCCGGGCAGGGTCCTTCCAGCGCCCAGCCGCGCGCCCCTGGCCTTGCCGAGCAGCAAGGCCTGGTGGATCAGGCCCCAGCACCCTCACCCGACCTTCCAGAACTCTTCCCCCTCACTCCGGCAGCTCTTGCTCTCAAAAAAGTTGATGCCTGCTCCAGATGTTGCTCTCGTGGCTTGTTGGCACCACCATCCCTAAGGCCTGCAGTTCAGAAGATCTTGTGTCCAAATTCCGTGTGGCCTCTGTGACCTTCTGGGGCATCGCTTTGGGCCGAACGAGGGATCTTCCCCGTGCGAGGTGGGGAGGGGGTAATTCCGGCTGGCTTGGGGCGCATGGTGCTGTATCTCCAGCGGTTGTGGTGAGGCCCCATCTCAGTGTCCATCCTCCTGCTTCAGCTTGGGGCCTGGCCTAGCTGAGCCTTGAGCATCTCCAAGGCCGGGGTTACCTGTCCAAGAGGCCCGTTCCAACGTGTGATCAACCTCGTGGTGGTAAAATCAGTCATAAAAATCCACGTGGTGGAGCTTCCCGTGGTGCAGCTTGAGCCGTTGCCTCTGGTCCTGTCCCCACCCATCTGCCTGTCCCTCCCGTGGCAGGGGTGGGCAGCGGCGAGAGCCCCTGAGCCTGAGGGGCCCCCTCGGCCTCTTCTTGTTCCTCCCGGACAAGCTCCAGGATCTCCGTGGCTGCTTTTCTCGTGCTAGGGAGCCCCAAACTGGACACAGGGTCCAGCCGTGGTCTCAGAAGTGCTGGAGCGAGATGAATAGTCACCTCCTCCATGACTGGTGACCACTGGGACTTCCTAATGCTCTCCCACCACCCTTCGGCTCCACCAGTTCCCTCCAGTTTCCACCTTCTCAACCATTTTTTCGAACGCTGCTCGAGAAGCCGGTGATGATGTTGACCTCAAGATGCCAACGGTGGTGGTCAGGACCCAGCAGGGAGGGAGGTGGAATGGAGGAGGGACCTGGGCTTGCTCCGCTTGGAGCTCCTCGCCGCGGGGTGCTGGGCGAAGGGCAGGACGTCCTGGTTCGGGACCTGCTGCCGCCTCCCTCCCTTTCTTCTGCCTTTTTTGGGGTGTTTTCTGGTGTTTCAGGGCCTGCCGCTGAGCCTTCAGCTCCATGCTGGTGGGCGGGGGTCAGGGTGGGGGCCCTCTGGGTGCAGTGTCTGCTCTCGCCCCCCAGCTCTGACCCCAAAAAGCTTTTCTGGACCCCAAAACTTCACAGCTCTGGGGAAGGTGGCGGCGGGGGGTGTTGGCCAAGGGGGGGTGCTGCATCCTTGGGGGCGTCCCCATGGGGTCGGGGGAGAGGTGCCAGCGGGGCCGGTCTGGTGGCACCACCCCAGGACCTGCGTTCTGGGGGGGGGTCATGGGGTGGTGAACCCCAGCCTGGGGGTCCTGACCCCCGGGGGGGCCCAACCCACGCCCCCCCGAGCCGTGTGGGTGCCCCTAGCCAGGGTGCTGGGGCAGAGGGGTGTGTTACCTGGGTGGTGGGGGCCTGTGGGCACCAAGAGCCCCCCCCATGGGAACACCCTCCTGGGGCACCCATGGGTGCTCGGCCAGGGGTTTCGGGGGGGTGCTCCATGCCCGTATGGGGTGGGGGGTGCAGGGGGATGTACTCCCCCACACCCTGTCACCCACGGGTGGGGGGACACGGCCCAGCGGGGGGGTTCAGAGCCATCGCTGACACGAGTTGGCCAGGTCTCAGCACATTCCTCCGTCCCTCCCCGGTTTGGGGGGGGTCTTGCAGGGGGGTGTGCGGGGGGGAGCCCCCCCACCCCAAACTCTGCATCTGTTTCCACGGCAACGCCGGATGCGCGGGGAGCCGCCCATTGGCTGCCGGTGATGTCACCGCAGGGCGGGGCGCCCCGCGAGCGCATTTTTTTTGGCGCTTCCACCCCCCACCCCCCCAAAAAAAAAAAAAAAAAGGGTGGGGGAGGGGAAGCTCCGCCCACCTCGGCCCCGCCCCTCCCCGCCCGTGGGGCGCGGGGCCCCACCCGCCCCACCCGGCCCCGCCCCGGGGGCAGCGGCGGCGGCGGCGGCGGCGGGGATGCGCTCGGAGGAGGCGGCCAGGGGGAAAGTGAGTTTTGGGGGGGGGGCGTGGGGGGGGGGAGGTGCGTGTCTGCGACCGGGACGGGCCCCCCCCCCCACCGCGGGCGGGGACGGGGCGCGGCCGCTGCCATCGTTTTCGTCGGTTCTTAAAGGGGCAGCGCCCGCGGGTGCGAGCGGACCTCGGCGGGGGGGGGGGCGGTTTTGGCAGCGCGGGGTTCGGCGGGGGAGGGGGCGGGAAGGGCAGGGGGGGGGCGGTTCCCTCCCCCTCCCCCTCCCCCGCCGGGTCCCGCGTGGGCCCCCCCCACCCCCCCCCCGTGGTGGCGGCTTCCGGGGCGGGCACCGGGAGGTCACAGCGGGGGGGGGACACACACACACATCGCGCCCCGCCCCGCCCTTCCCTTCCCCCCCTCCCACGCCCTTTGCTCTTAAAGGGCCCGACCCTCCCCCTCGCGTGCGTGTCGTGGGTGCGTGTGTCCCCCCCCCCGCAGCACCCTCCCTCCTCCTCCCCGCCCCCGACTGGGGGGAGCCGCCCCCACCCCTCAAATGTGGGTCCGCGGGGGACACGTACCCCCCCCACACACCCCAGGGCTGACCCTGCCGGGGGGGTCCCCCAAAATCCATCCACCGTGCGCCCCCCCCCCAGCCGTGGGGAGCGGGGCTGAGCCCCCCCCGTGCTCGGTCTCCGTGTCCCCCCCCCCCGCCATCGCGGTGGCCGCTGCCAGAGGGTGGAGCGGGGAGGAAATTCCTCGGGGGGGTGTGACGGCGGCGGGGTGTGCCCCCCCCCACGCCCAGGGGTGGGGGCCACGGACCGGGGAGGGGGGGGGAACACACGGGGGCCGGGCAGGGAGGGGCGAAGGCAGCTGCCGGCGTTCCCCCGCCCAAGGTCACCCCATGGTCTGGGGGGGCCCCACAGCCCCCCCCCCCGAACGGTTTTAGGGCAAAAATGGGGGGGTCGCTGTTTCTCCCCCCCGGGGACACACGTAGGGTTGCAGAGCGGCCCCCCCCCCGACATGGGAGGGGGGGATGTCCCCTCTGTCCCCCCCCGCCTGGGCGGGTCTCGGGTGCGGCCCGGCTGAGGACGGAGGAATTCAGCTCAGCGATGAGAGCCCGGGGGTGCCCGGGGGGGGGGGCAGTGAGGCTGGGTTTGGGGGGGCAGCGGGGGGTCCTTGCCCCCCCCGCTGCCACATCTGTCACCCCACTCCACCCCCGCAGGCTACAAGGAGAGGGGGTGTCCCTTTATGGCGCCCCCCCCCAAATGAGCCCGGGGGTGGGGACCCCCCCGGGGGTGGGTGTGAGCCTGGGAGTCCTGGGGGGGCTCTGAGGGGTGTGCTGGGGTTGGGGGTCCCCAGCTGGTGGGGAGGGGGGCAGTTGTGTGGCCGTCTGGGGGGGGTTACCTGGATGTGGGTGTGTTTGGGGGGGGGTGTTGTGGGGGTCCTGGTGGTGTGTGAGTGTGGGGGGGGTCGGGGGGGGTCCCTGTCTGAGCATGGGGGTCTTGGGGGGGTTCCTGGCTGCGTGCGGGGGTGTGTTGGGGGCGTCCTTGCTTGTGGGGGTGGGTGTTTGGGGGTCTGACTGTGTGGGGGGGGTGTTTTGGGGGTCCCTGGCTGAGCGTGCGTCTCTGCTGCTTTTGGCGGGGGGGGGCTCCCTGGCCGTGTTCCCCCCCCGCATCTGGGAGGCTCCGGGCGGGGTGTGTGCGCGCAGGGTGTGAGCGCTGGGTGTGCCCGGGGCGGGGCCGGGCGGGGCCGCGCCTGTGCCCGGGTGAGTGAGTGTGTGCGCGGGGGGCTCGGGGGGACCCGCGGGCCGTGCTGGCAGGCAGGTACGTGCGGGGGGGGGTCCCCGGGGCGCGGGCTGTCACTGCCGGGGCGCTGGAGTGCTGCTTTTGTCGGGGGGGATCCCCCACGCGTGTCCCCCGCGTACCGGGGGGTGCTGCGGGCCGGGCCGGGGGGGTGTCCCTCGGTTGCCGGCGTGTCCGCAGCGCTGCGGGGTGCCGGGGGTCGGCGTGTTGGGTTGTCCCGGGTGGGGCCCCCGCGGGAGGCACCCGAGCGGGGCCCCTCCCTGCCGCGGCCGGGCCCTTTTAAGGAGCTCCACCCCGGGCCGAGCCAGGGTGGAGCCGCGGGGCTGTTCACACCTCTCGGCGCGGCTCGGCTCGGCGCGGCTCGGCCGGGAGCATGATCCTGCCCGCGGAGGGGATGAGCACCGCGCACCCGCGGAGGAGCCCCCCCCGCGCCGCCGCGGTGGTGAGTGCCCCCCCCCGCCCCGCCCCGCCCCGCTCCGCTCCCGTCTTGTCCCTTTCACCCCGCGATGGGAGGAGGAGGAAGGGGGGGCGGGGGCGGTTGCGCGCAGCGGTGTCGCGGCCCCTTTAAGACGCGGGGGAGGGGAGCGTGGCGGGTCCGCCACCGCCCCGCGGCGACCCACCCACTCCGTCCCGCCCACTCCTCCCCCGCCCCGCCCACTCCTCCCCCGCCCCGCCCACTCCTCCCCCGCCCCTCCCGGCCCGGAGGGGCGCGCGGGGGAAGGGGCGTGGCCGGCCGGCGGCACAAAGGCACGCGCGGGCGGAGGGGCGGGCTCTCCCCTTCCCGCCTTCGGCGCGAGCCGTGGCCGTCGTGAGAGGAACGGCCCGGTCCGGCCACCGGCCCCCGGTGGGGGGGGACCCGCCCGGTCCCCTGTGCCCGTGCGCGGCCCGGGGACCCCTCGGCGTCCCCTTAGCCAACCCCTGGCCTGCCCCCCGGGGCAGGGCCCGCGGGTTGGGATCGAGGTGGGCGGATGCCGCGCCGTGCCTCAGTTTCCCCGCCTCCTCACGGACGCCGTGTCTCTCGCAGGGCCAAGGGAAGGCGACGCCCGCCATGAGCTCGTCGGCGCTGCTGGCTGAGGGCCCCCTCGACCCGCCGGTGCTGCTGGCCGACATCAAGACGGAGCCCCCCGAGGAGCTGCTGGCTAGTGACTGTGGCCAGCCCCAGGCCGAGCCCGTTGATCTCTCCCTCAACAAGTCCAAGGTGGCGCCGGCCTCAGCCCCGCCGCCACCGCCACCCCCCACCTCGGTCCAGTCCTCCCCCTTGCTGGTGGCTCCCCCGCTCCCTGCTCCCACTACCGTCTCCATCCCACCCTCCGGCCTCAGCTCCACCTCAGCCATCCCGGCTGTCCTCTCGCCAGGCTCCATCCTGGCCTCCACGCAGGGCAGCGGCGGGCAGCAGATCCTCCACGTCATCCACACCATCCCCTCCGTCAACCTGCCCAGCAAGATGGGTAACCTCCAGACCATCCCCGTGGTGGTCCAGTCCCTCCCAGTCGTCTACACCACCATGCCCACCGACGGGGTCACCGCCATCACCGTACCCCTCATCGGGGGGGATGGCAAGAACGCCGGCTCCGGTAAGGGCGCGTGGGTGAGAAATGCTGACGCTTGGGGGCAGGGGGTCCCGCCTCATGGGGTGACACCCCTGAAGGGGCTCCACTTAACCCAGAGCCTCCCCAGGGCCCCCAGCCTGTGCCCCCAAGGGGACATGGAGCGGGCAGGGGACACGCAGGGCATGGCGCTGCCTGCCCATCGTGCTGCTGGCAGCCTGCCTGCCCTTCCCACTGCCTGACCACTGCCAGCAGCTCTGGTTTCGCTTCAGCTACCCCACTGTGTCCCCCCCCCATTCCCTTCCCCAGGACATTCCCAGCTTGGGGGGGCTTGGAGCAGGAGCAGGCAGCTGAAACAGGTACTCCCCAAATCATGTCCTCCCATACCTCTGCGCCCCACAGTGTGGGGAGGGGGCTTACTCCATCTCCCCAGCTTGATTGAATTTTTCTGGGTGGGGAAGAGCAGCATTTGGGGCACTGTGGTAGCAGGGGAAGGGTTGTACCTCTGGCATAGGGATGGGGTTTTTTTTTGTGGGGGGGGGGGGTCTGTTCTCTGCTCACGAGCCTCACCCCATCCCTCCTTGTTTCTCAATAGCCTTTCTTTCCCGCCCCCCACCAGTGAAACTGGACCCAGGCTCCATGTACCCCATGGACATGAACAGCGACAGCGAGGACAGCGCCCCGGAGAGTGGCCCAGCCCCTTTCCAGGACCTCCAGAGAGAGTGAGTCTTCACCTATGTCCCCCCCACCGTGTCCCCTGGTGCCCTGGGCAGGTCTGTGGGTATGGGACTGAGCCCTCCACCTCTCCCTGCTCTCGGCAGGCCAACGGCGCGGGGTCAGCGAGCCGATTCCCCCGACCTGAAGAAGCGAAGAATCCACCAGTGTGACTTCGAGGGCTGCAATAAGGTCTACACCAAGAGCTCCCACCTCAAAGCTCACCGGCGGATACACACAGGTAGGGGCCAGCGCTGCACCTCCACACCCCTCCTGCCCAAGAGGGCCAGGTTTGGTGCCCCCGGCTTCCCTGTGGACTGGGGACACCTGGGGATGGACTGGTGGGGGGCGATGGTAGTTCCTCCCTGGGCTTGCGCATGGCTCTTTAGGGGTGCTGGCACCCTGTGCCAGAGCTGGGGGCACTTTGGGGGCTTGGGGAGGCTCTTTGGGGGTGCTGGGACTCTCTGCAAAAAATGGGGGGAGCTCTTTGGAGGCTCAGGGTTGGTTTCGGGGGTGCTGGCACCCTCTGCCAGGTTTGTGGAGGCCCTTTGGGGCTGGGGGGCACTTTGGGAGCGCCGCAGGGCTTGGGGGACACTTGGGCTCTGCGCTGGCCCTCTGGAGGTGCTGATGTCCAAGGGGACCCTCCTGCCCCCCTCCCCCAGATCTGGTAATGGGGTGGCCCCGCTGGGGCTCTCCCCTCCTGGCCACCCCCCAGCACCCCTGCCTGGGAGCGCTTTGGGTGCCCCCCTGAGCTGGCAACCCAGGACCCCTGGCTGTGCCCCGGGGAGGATGGTGGGTGCTGCCTGTGGGCAGGTGCCACAGGCAAGGGCACCCCGAGGGCTGTTGGAATGAACCCCACCAGCTCCCACCCGGTGCTGACCCCTCTCCGCTCCCCTCGCGCAGGCGAGAAGCCCTACAAGTGCACCTGGGAGGGCTGTACCTGGAAGTTCGCCCGCTCCGACGAGCTGACCCGGCACTTCCGCAAGCACACGGGCATAAAGCCCTTCCGCTGCTCGGACTGCGACCGCAGCTTCTCCCGCTCCGACCACCTGGCCCTGCACCGTCGGCGGCACATCATGATGTGAGAGCCCGACGCCCCGGCCGAGATTAGGGGGGACAGCGGTGGAAAACAGGGGGGCACCCCCCCCAGCCCGCCTCTCCCTGCTCCTCTGGCTGTGGTGGACGGACTGTGGGAGTGGAGAGGCCGAGCTCTGCCTGGCGGCGAGCGGACCACAGCGGCTACAGGAGCTCCACCAGCACAAGATGTAAAAAGATGGTTTCCAGACTGCTCCTCCTCCTCCGCTCCCATTTCTTGGGTTTTTTGGGCTTCTCCTCCCCGTTTGCACCGTCCGGAGGCTCCTCCTTGACTCCTCACCCGGATTTCACCTGCAGCTGCCTCCAGACTTGCCTCCACCTCGTGTGCTCGCTGTCCCTGGGTCCCCCCTCCCAGTCCCCGTGGGCCGAACCTGGGAGCCACGGCAGGGACGGAGGTGGAGGGGGGTGGGTGGGGCTCTGCCAAAAAAAAAAGGGAAACTTTGCGGAACGTGGAACTGTGATTTTACAGAGTTTTAAGGGGGGGTGGGATGGGGCCACCAGCCCTTGGGGGTTTTTTTGGAAGGCTGTGGGGCAGTTGAGCTGGTTCTGAGTTAAAAGGCAGACTGTGGCCACATGCTTTTCTTTTTAATTGTAACTGTTATTTTTGTGGGCCGCCCCCACCCCACCAACACCCCTGCACTTGTGCTGGGGGTGTGGCAGGGGCTGGTGGGTGGTGGGAAGGGTGATGGGTGGCTGTGACACCCCCCAACCTGTACCGGTGTGGCTGGTTTGGGGTGGGGGGAGCTTCCCAAATGCTCTCAGCCCCTGCCTGTGGCTTGGGGGGTGCTGGGCTGCTTGGGGAGGGCCTGGGGGTGTTGGTCAATGCCATCAGTGTGCCCAGGTGGCCAAGAAGGCCACCAGCATTCTGCCTTGTATCAGCAGTGGTGTGGCCAGCAGGACCAGGGCAGGGATGTCTCCCTGAACTGGGGGCACTGGTGAGGCCGCACCTCGAATCCTGGGTCCAGTTTGGGCCCCTCACTGCCAGAAGTACATGGAGGGGCTGGAGCGTGTCCAGAGAAGGGTCTGGAGAACACGGAGAAGGGTCTGGAGAACTTCTGAGGAGCGACTGGAGGACTGGGGTGGGGTTGAGCCTGGAGAAAAGGAGGCTCCGGGGAGACATTCTGGCTCTCGACAAGTCCCCGACAGGAGGTTGGAGCAAGGGGCGATTAGTCTCTTCTCCCCAGGAACCAGCACCAGGATGAGAGGAACCGGCCTGAGGTTGTTCCAGGGGAGGTTGATGTTGGCCCTGACGAACCATTTCTTCCCCGTTGGGGTTGTCCCGGCCTGGCCCAGGCTGCCCAGGGCAGTGGTGGAGTCCCCACCCCTGGAGGGGTTTCCCAGCCGTGTGGAGGTGGTGCTGAGGGACAGGGGTCAGTGGGGACCTGGCGGTGCTGGGGGACACTGGGACTGGAGGAGCTCGAAGGGCTTCTCCAACCCCAATGACAGGGTGGTCGTGGCGGGGTCTGTGTGTGCCCCCACGGGACCCCCATGGCCAGGGGCTCCATCTTGTCCCTTCCCCCCAAACCCCGGGGCATGTCGGGGTGGGGCTGGGGGGTATGTTTCTGGTTGGTTTTTTTTCCCCCAAAATGCAATTTTAAACTCTGGAGCTGTGATATTTATACAAAACTGATGTTTTTCTACACCGGAATAATATTGAAGGTCGCTGAGTTTCCTCCGTGCGTGTCTTGCTTTGCCGCAGCGGCGGGGCAGGGCGGGGGGAAAATGGCTCTTAAAAGGCTAAAAAAGTCATTTTTTTAAAGGCAAAAAATTACTTTTTAAGGACAAAAAATTGGCCTTTTAAAGGAAAAAAAGACTATTTAAAGGCAAAAAAAGGGATGTGTTCAAGGCGGAAAAATGACTTTTTAAGGGAAAAAAAAAGACTTAAAAGGCAAAAAATGGCTTTTTAAAGGCAAAAATGACTGTTCTGGCCTCCATGTCACCCCCACCATCACCCCTCCAGACCATCCCCACAGATGGTGTCACTGCTGTCACTGTACCCCTCATTGGGGGGGGGTAAGGGTGCGTGGAGGGGTCCCACATCGTGGAGCGGCACCTCCGAAGGGGTTCTGATTTGTCCCCCCACCCACATCTGCCACCTTCACCCACAGCCTCAGCCTGTGTCCCCAAGGGTGTCACCCACCCCTCAGAGTGTGAGGGGCTGGCCCTTTGGGGGTGCCAGGGCTAGGGATGCTCTTTGGGGGCGCTGCCAGGGGCAGGGGGCCACTTTGGGAGCGCCGCAGGGCTTGGGAGACACTTGGGCTCTGCGCTGGCTCTCTGGGGGTGCTGGTGCCCAAGGGGACCCTCCTGCCCCCCCCTAAATCTGGTAATGGGGTGGCCCCGCTGGGGCTCCCCCCTCCTGCTCACCCCGCAGCGCCCCGGGGTCCCTCTGCCTGGGAGCGCTCTGGGTGCCCCCCTGCGCTGGCACCCCGGGACCCCCGGCCGTGCCCCGGGGAGGACGGTGGGTGTTGCGGGTGGTCCCTCCCACAGGCGAGGGCACCCCGAGGGCTGCCGGAATGAGCCCCTTGGGGTGCCCTTGGTGGGGGGACACACCGGTCCGTGCTGCCGGGGGGGTGCCACCCCAAGCGCGGTGCCGGCGGGGCGGGCGCGGTGCTGCGCGAACCCGGGGCACCCGGTGGCGCCCCTGGACCGCGCTGGGTGCGAGGAGCCGGGGCGGTGCCCGGGAGCCTGCCGGGACCTGCGGGGGGCGAAATTCGCTGTGCCCATGGCCGAGACACCGGGCTGTCAACCGGTGGAGGGGGGGGGGGGACACACACGTAGCCCCCGGGTGTCCCCGTGTCACCTCCCCATGTCACCGCTCCCAGCTGCCGCCCACGTACCCCCACGGAGGAAAACTCTGCCAACACCCTTTTGGGGCCTTTCCTCCCCGTTTTTCCCCGCTCTGGCCCCGGTCCCCCTGTTTTCCCCACGCCGGGGCCCCGCGGAGTGATGGTGCTCGCGAGGAGGAGGAGGAGGAGGAGGCTGATGAGGGGTCCCAGACCTGCTACAGCTTTGGGTTTTGCAATGTCCCCATGCCGAGGAGCCGCCGGAGATGTAAATATTCACCATGGGGGGACAGGGTGGGGGTCCCTGGTGCGTCTCCACTGCCCCCCACTTCGTGCAGAGCCACTTCCCCCAGCCCACGGTGGCCTGGGGACACCCCTCGCCATCTGGGGGGATGCTCTCAGACCCCGCCGAGCCAGCCCTGCCCTTGCACTGCCACCGAACAAGCCGCCAGCCGCCCGTCCCTCTGTCCATCTGTCCGTCCGTCCGTCCCGCTTTGTGTCTCCCACGTGTGGCCGGTGTCGGGTGGTTGGCTGGAGCGTGAGGGCCCCGGTGTCATGATGGAGGTGAGGACCAGCATCCACCAGTGCTGCTCCCCTCATTCTGCTGATGGAGCAGCGCAGCAAGCCCTCGGACCACCACCCGACCCTGCTGGCACCCCTTCGTGGGACCCCCGTGCTCCATCCAGCTCCGCTTTCACCCCCTTCATCCTTTCTCCTGCCTCCGGGAGACCTGCCGTGGTGCTGGACCTCGTCGTTCCCCGGTCCCCGAGCAGGGCACGGCCATACAGGCAGACGAGTTGGTGCAGGCTGGGGTGGGTGGGCGGAAGGTGGGGTGAAGCCCCCAGGTCTTGGGAGGAGACACAGGGTTGTGGGTCCCGTGTCAAACGGGTGTGGCACGGGCATGGCCCTGGGGCCCGAGAAGGTGCCGAGGTCCTGCCACAAAGGCAGGAGGGTGCTAACCCCTCCCCAGGGGCTGACACCATCATCTCGTGATGGTTCCTCCCAGCCCGCTCTGGGTGAAGCCCTGAGGGCACTGACTGATCGCCTTTAATCGCTCCAAGCAGCCTCACCTGGGACCTCCACCCCACCCGTGGGCCCAGGAGCCCATCTGAGCTCAGGCAGCGATACCCCCACCCCGTGCTCCGGCACCACCCCCTGGGGACAACTGGGAGCCCCCCCAGCTCCCTGGGGCTCTTCCCCCATCACCCAGCCGCCCTCTGCCTTGGCCTCTCCTTACGTCACCACCAGCCTAAAATTCCAGGAAACCTAAAATTGCTTCCCCGCAGCCTGCCGGGGGGTCCCCGCCTGGCTGGTGGCATCCTCACCTCCCTGGGCCGTGGAATGGGGTGGTGATGCTCATCCCTGTCCTTGTGCCGGGGGTCCCCCAAGGTCCCTCCGGCCGGTTTCTCGGCCCGTTGCCGGTCCCGGCGTGTGCCAGGCAGGGGGGTGCTGGGGGCCTCTCCCGCCCGCCAGCCCGGCACTGCTCAGACTGGTTTAGCAAGTGGATGGGGCGGCCGCTTTTCCTTTGAAGGGCTCCCAGGAAGGATTTGATGGCTGGAAACCTCCCGAGGAGGAGAAAGGAAAAGACAAAAATAGGTGGTTTTGGGTTTCGGCGGGGGAGGCTGGGCGGTGGGTTGCTCCAGCAGCTTTGCAGACCTTTGTCTCGTGGTGGTGGTGAAAGACAAGCTGGGGTGGGGGGTGTCCCTCTTCCCTGGCCAGCGTGTGTCTCCCACAAGGCTCCGACCAGCGCTGAGGCTGAACCTGGCCCCGATCTGGTGTGGCCTCGCCCCAGGGAGGCAGATTCAGGGAGGACTTGGGGATGTCCACCACGGTGCAGCGAGAGGTGGGTGCTCCAGCCACAGCTTTGGGGGTGGGTGGGTGGGTTTGGGGGCTGTAGCAGGGTGAGGAAAAGCTGCTGCAGCAAGGCTCA
Organism: Bucorvus abyssinicus; assembly: GCA_009769605.1. Lineage (NCBI taxonomy): Eukaryota > Metazoa > Chordata > Aves > Bucerotiformes > Bucorvidae > Bucorvus > Bucorvus abyssinicus. The sequence goes on along the minus strand of CM020039.1, from coordinate 1,147,770 downwards.
GCCCCCTCCCCCCAGCCAGGGTCTGGCCCCCCTTCCCCTGCCCCACGTGCCTGCCGCCACCTTCTTGGTGGGACGTGGGATTGGGGCTGTGATGGTGGGCAGTCACCCATGTGGGGTGGCTCCTGGGGCTCCCCCGTGTCCCAGCCCAGCTGGGGAGCTCTGAGAATGGATGTGAGCCCCTGGGGCTCAGCCACTGGTGCTGGGGACAGGCTGGGGGTGCTGGCAGAGCATGGCATGGTTTGGGAGGTGGGAGCTGAGATTTATTTCTCGACCTGGTCCAGATTTCCTCCAAGTCAGGAGCCTGTCTTGCCTTTTAGCTTAAGTCCAGGGCTTCACCTCCTGCTTCCTGCACCCTCTGCTTGCTGGTGAGAGGAGGACCTGGCTGTCCTTCCTCACCATTCCCATGAACCCTGAGTGCTCAATCGCCACCCAGTGGGGTGGGAGATGAGGGTCTGGCTCCCCAGTTCTCCCCCACCATCCAGGAAAGAATCTTGAGGTTCCTCCTTAGTTAGTCCAAAAGAACCTTTGCTGCATCTTGTATCAGTTGGGTCCCTGCCCCAGTCAAGCCCATGTTCACGGGGTGTATCAAGCACCCATGAGCCCTGAGGCACCATCTTCTGTCTTGTGGAATCTCAGGAGTGGTTCCTTGGGATCCTCGGTGATGTTGATACCAATGTTTTGCTGTTTGACATTGAGGGGCTTCCTCCCATCCGCAGGTGGCGAGCGTCCCTCCAAAGTGTCGTGTTTTCCCCAACACTCCCAGGGCTTGTCGCTGCCTTTTCTCAAGATGGTGACTGGGCAGTCAGCGCTCATGACCAGATGAAGTAACAATTCCTCATGTTTATTTCTGATGGTCCAATAGGGACCAGCATCTCTCTGGTACGGCTAGTTCACAATCAAGGAATTTTCCTCTCCTTACCCCATTTTGATTCAGGGTTGTGCTCTGGTCCTCCAAAGTCCGTAAGGACGTGTAAGGAAGGTGGGCTGATGGCTTTTTGGGAGATGGAAATCTTTTACTGAGCAGGGACTTTGCACAACTGTTTCTAGGAGACCTAGATGGAGTTCTTGACCTTCTCAGTCCGTGACAGTGCTCGGGTAAAGGTGGAAGAGCGGCTGCACTCGGTGGTCTATATGCAGCAGGAGTTCTTATCTGGGTTCCAAGATGGGCTTCAGTTGCCACCAACTCCCCCGAAGATGGAAACAGGGCTCTACAGAGCCAGCCCCCCGCGTGCCTTTGCCCGGCACAGCCCTGCTGCCTGTGCCCCTCGCACCTCAGGACCCCCACCCTCAAGCTTTGGTTGGGTGGTGGGTTTCCATTTCCACGCCTGGTTCTGCAAGGCTGGGTGGAGATGTCCCCCATCTCCCTGGCATCACCAAGGAGCCCGTCCTGTCCCTGCTATCAGCTCCAGAATGCAAAGCCGTGCCAGGAAGATGCTCCTGGCAAGGCCTGAGCTGTTCCCCTTTGCTTTTTCAAGGACTCAACATTTCTTCCTGTCCCGTCCCGCTGCCACGAGCCCTTGTTCAGCACGAGCAGCTCCTGGGGAGGACCCGGACTTTGGGCCAAAGTCTTGCATCAGTAGAAACTGTATTCGTTGTGCGTTTACGCTGCTGGATGCTGGGGGTTGTTAAAACCCGGCTGATCCCGGACCCACACTGATTTCCCTGCGTTTATTCGGGACCTCATCCTGTGCAGGTCCTCATCCTGCTCAGGGCAACTGGAGGATGCTTTATGCCAACCCTGTAGACCTGGTGTCCTCGGGGAAGCGGCGTTCCGGAGCGGTTCCCCTCGTCCCGCTCCCTGGGATGCTCGGCCCTTCCAGGCGATGCTTTTTGGCTTGGATTGGCATGGGGCCATGCTGGCTCGCGAGCTGCCGAGACCCACCAGCCACAGCTCCTGGCATCCTTTGAGCCATCACGGGCCTCGAACACGCGTGAGGCTGCTGTGAAGTCCCCGGGGTGGCAGCAACCCCACGGGAACAGGCGTCCCCTTCCCTGGCACAGCCTGGTTCCCTGCCCGCCGGCCGGGGGGTGGGTAGAGCAGCTTTAGCCCCCCTCCAGACTCTATTTCTGTGGTCCCCAAGTCCCCTGAAGGTGCCGGGGATGTCCCGGGAGGGGCTGGTGGCAGCAGCCTCTATGGGATCCCACCCAGGATCCACCAGACAGTGGAGAAGGGAGGTCTTGGGGCTGACGTGGGGTGGGCGAGCACGGAGCGGGGGCTCGTCCTTAGCCTGACACAGCGCAGCTCCTGGGGAAGGCACTGGGGACGGCTGGGGCTGTGTCTGTCCAGGGAAGAAACGGCTTTGGGTTTTGGTTTGGTTGGGGGTTTTTTTTGGACAGAAAGGTGGTTTTTATTCCCTTGCTGCTCTGGCTTTTTAAACTCCTCACCAACCCCCCCCCCCCACCCCAAAAGTTTGGTTTCTCCGTAGCAGCCGAGCTGAGATGCGCCATGTCCTCCTGTCTGCACCTTCTAAACTTCTTCATCATTGTGGTGGTGGTTTCCCTTTTCCCCCAAGGTTTACCCCTTTTCCCTTTCACTTTATTTATTTTTGATCCTTCCCTTTCTCTCCCCTGGGGAGGAGAAGCGCGAGCGAGCAGGAATCTCCCGGCCTCTAAACCGGTTTTCATGCGGAGTTCGACCATTCATTGGAAAAACGGCGTTTTCTCGTTAAAAAAACAAGCCATTGCCTTTAAAAATGAAAATAACCCCCTTGTTTCAGCACAGGGGACTCAGAGAGCGACTTCCCCGCTGTGGCTCGTTGTGGCCCTTCCCCAGGTGGGCTCCCGCCCCGGCGGAGGGTCCGGGGCTGGGCTGGCACGCGCCATGCCGGTGGCTGGCGACGAGGCTCCCGGCCACCCGCCCGCTTTTATGTGCCGGTGGCCTGGTGGAGCTGCCGGTGGCGGGGCCATCGGCGGGAGCCTGATTGGCTCGGCACAGCCTCGCCGCCGCTTCCAGGTTGGCGTTCCTCCTCCCGCAGCCCAGGTAAAGCCTTCCCGACCGGCACCTGGCCTCCAGGATTAGCAACTCGCTCCGGCTCGCCTCTACCTTTTTTTTTCCCCCCCCCTTTTCCCCTCCCCTTCCTTTTATTTTCCCTTTTTTTTTTTTTCTTTATATTATTTTGAAATAAGATTGGTTTTCCCCCCCGGGGAAGCGGGTGCGAGGGGCGCGGGAGGAATGAGCAGCGGGCTGGTGCTGCGCACCCCGCTCCCCGAGGACGCCTCGGCGTTCACGCCGCTGAAGCCCATCACCATGTCGGGGGAACCCGGCGAAGACGCCCCGGTCTTTGAGGACATCAAACCCCCCGCCCGGCCCCTGGAGAACCCACCCGACCTGGCGCAGGTAAGGCGGAGGGAAGGGGTTCCAGCTCCTCTCTCTCAGGTGCACGGAGGCTGCGACCACCTCCCATGAACTCCAGCGCCAAGTTTGACTGAATTCTGCTTTGTTTTTCCGCTCTTTGCTAAAACACCTCCGACGCTTTGTAGGCTCGTGCTTCCCCCTCCGCCGGATTTTCTCTGAGGCGTGTTGGGTTTCATGTTGTTCTTTTTTTTTTCGGTTTTTTTTTTTTTTCCCCCTCCTGCCTTTCTCCGAAACGCCCCGTCACCCGTTTTGGAGGGTTTTGCTCGATCCCCACAGCCGGGGCTCTGTCCCTCTCCCTGGGGGCTGGCAGGTGAGGGGGTGCCGAGGGGCTCCGGGCCACCACCGCCTCGCTGGGAACGATGTGGGCAAGAGGATCGCCGTGCCTGGGCGTGACGGGGGTGCAACAGGAGGTTATTTTCTATTTTATTTTATTACATTTATTTTTTTCCGCCGCCACGGTGGGGAAGGAACGCTCCTCAAAGTTCCCCAGCGGCGTGTCCCGCCCCGGCGCGCCAGAGATAAAGACCCGGATTAGCGGCTTCGGGGCATTGCTGCGCGCGTACCCCCGTCCTGGGCCATGGCAGAAGCGCGGCCAAGCCCTGCTGCCCACCCCGGGCCAGGGGGCGAAGCTCCACACCGGCGTTTTGGGTGATGGACCCCGGTCCCACCACCAAGAGCCTTCAGCTGCTCGTCCTGGTGGGAAAGGGGGTGAGCCGGGCCTGACGCCGCGCTGCTGCCGTGGCTGTGGACCCTGTTTCCCCTGAGGAATGGGGCGAGCTGGGGTGCCCGGCACTGCCGGCGGCTAATGATTAACCCCGCGCCCCACATCCCCAGCGCCATTTTGATTAGGGTGGGAGGGCGGCTCCGGTCCCTCGCTCCATGGCTGCCCCACAGGGACCCTCTCATGCCGGCTACCGTTCCTCTGGGGACCCCCGGGAGGGCATCCCCGTGGTGGGCGGCTGTTTGGCATGGAAAAGGGGTTGGGGCTGTGTCGGCGCTGCCCGATTTCCCCTCTCCTGGTGGCACTGGTGCCCCAAGGGCCAGGTTTGGGGCTCTGTCCTTCAGAGGGAGGTGATGAGATGAGGGCAGCATCTCCATCCATGGTGGTTGCAGATGTGGGGGTCAAAACGGGGGGAGAGGGCTATGCAGCCCCCTCCTCCTTCCCCTGTGGTGGTCCTGGCTCGACGCCTCTCCCCATAACGCCGGGGCTGCCGGAGCCCCTGCCCCTCTGCCCCTCTGCCCCGGGTTCGGGCAGGTTATCTGCAGTCGGAGGTTGGGTGGGAGCTCCTCAGAAAGGTGTGGGTTATCTCCGGGGGCCATTCCCGGTGGGAAAGGGCGGCAGCTCCCTGTTTGGTCTGGGGGAGGGGGAGGTTTGCTTTCTCTCCTCCTTTGTAGCTCCGGCTGACGGGTGGGATTAGGCAGTGGGGCTGGTGCTCACCCCACACCTCGGCCATGGCCGTGGGGGGCAGACGAGCAGTGGCACCCCTCGTCCTCCTCGCGGGGGATGTGGGGGTGCAGAGCCCACCCACGGTTGGAACACCTTCATCCCACGACACCATCCTTGCTGCCCTTCAAAGGGAAGAGGGTGTTTCTCACCCTGGTTTGGACCCTGGGGCACCACCACCTCACGGGTGGTTTGCTCTGGGGGTGGCCGATCAGAGAGGCCGAAAGACCCTCCCGTGTCCCTTTATGGGCTGGAGGCTGGAAAGCTGCAGGGCTGGAGCTGAGCCCCAGCTCACCTGTGCCCCATCCATGGCCCGCTCAGCCCCGTCGGGAACGTCTCCACAAACCCACCCAGGGTGAAGCCTTACGGGTGGGCAAAACCCTGACAGCCCAGGGCCGGACCCCACATCTCCCGGGGAGGAGTTTTCCGTGCGTTGGCCCCCTCTCTCCTAACGAATGCCCAAGGCCGTGAGGGTTGTAGTTGCTGGAGAAGCTGCTGGTGCTGGAGGGTGGATAATCTGGACGGCTGCTTGGCTGGGAAACCCTTTGCTCCGGGAGACGGTTTATCGGAGCAGTTTGACAAGACTTGTGGACAAGGCTGTGACCTGTCAGAGCTCTGGCTATCGCCCACGGGGCACTTCCCACTGCTGCAGCTCTCCCCACTCCCGCCTCTGCAAAGAAAGGAGCAGACTGGCAGCTAATCTCTTTATCCTGCTGGTTGCAAAGTCCCCCCTGGCCGTCCCCCCACCTCCACGGACCGCTCTTCAAACAGCCCTGGAAGGTGGGAGCTATTTGCTGTGGAAGTTTTCATTCGATCGGAGTCAGGTGGAAAGGGAGCCTTTGTGGAGTTTACCCTCCGTTGTTCTCTTGTTCCAGACGTCTGGCCCCCGGTTAAAAACAAACGAGAAGAGACAGAGGAGAGGAGAGGGCTTGGGAGAGGAAAGCACTTTTCCTTTCTGATTTGGGTCCCATCGGCCAGAAACAGGTTTTCCCTCTAAACCTCAGGAGGCCGGTGCTAGAAGGAAGGTAAAAAGTAATAAGAAATGAAACAAGAAGCCAGGGGTGTCCAGGGAAGGATTTCAGCAGAGCAGGAGACGTCCCTTCGTGTGGCTCTCAGGTACCTGCTGAGCAATGGGGCTGGGGGGGCACCGGGGCTCATCTCCTCGTCCCACCTCGCTGACCTTTGCTCTCCAGGTCATGAGGCAAAGGAGCTCCTGGGCACCTTGTTGTTACCTGGGGCTGCAGAACCCTCCTGGGATCATCTGCTGCTTGGGTGACTGTGTCCCTCAGGGCTGGGCTTGACCTCATGGTGGATGAGCTACCCCATTGACTAGCGCTCTAAGCCACCCCATCCCTCCTGGAGCCACCTGTGGCTTTATGCCACGGTCTTCCTTGGGTGTAAGGGTGGTCCTCAGTGGTGCACGCCCGATCTCTGCCCTCTTGTGAGAGCTGTCCACGGACGGACAGCCATGGTGATGGAAAACAAGATGGTGAGAACATCTGGTGAGAAATGTAAACCCAGGTTTCCATGATGCTGGAGCTGTTTCTAGAAGGAAGGTTGTCATCACGGTTGGGAAGGAGGTGGTGTTTCCCCTGCTCCCTGCCCAACGTGTGCGGGACAGGATCAGGCTCCTAATGGGCTTTCCTGCAGTTGTGAGGAGCACAAGGTGCTGGTGAGGTGGAAGGAGTGGCCCGCGCTCATCTCCATGGTTGGGTTTGCTGACATTAAGGGGGTGTGTGTGTGGAAATGGGTGCTATGGGGGGTGTCAGCCCTGCCATTGCCTGCCGGGTGCAATCGAGGATTTGTGGAAGGCAGTGCCTGCCTCAGTGGGTCATACCGGCCATGAATTCAGAGCTGCCGTCTCATGTTGGAGGGTCACTTGGGTTTGCAGCAGCGTTGAGTGAGGTCAGGACCTGGTGAAGAAGCCTCTGGGAAGAGAGATGGACAAAACCCACAGTCTGTCCCCTCATTTAACCCCTTGCCTACCTGCATCAGGAGCCCCAAGGGCAGTTGTGATGAGGCCGGTGAGCACCCAGTGGGGACAGAGGCTGTCATGGGTGACAAGAAGTGTCCTGGGTAGCCCTGAGTCAGCTCATCCTTCATTGCCTCACTTCCCTTGGGTGGGCTATGCTGCTGCAAGCTGAGAAATGGTAGCAAGCGGCTCCCCTTGTGCCCTCTAAGCCCGGATCCTGCCCCACAGGCAGTTTCTCACCCCTGTGCTTGGTGCACGTCCCTTCTGCCCTGCCTGAGGGCTGGGCGAGGGGCTTGCAGAGGAAGAGAACAGCTCCAGCATCTGGGAGGTGCTCGAGCAGATGAGATGGTATCGGAACGGTGCTGTTCCCCGAGAGCTTTTCCTGGCACTTCAGGAACCATCAAGAGCATTTCCCAGCCCCCTTAGAGCCGTGGTGTTCCTCCGACTTTATTCCAGCAGGGGTTTTGCTTCTGGTATCACAGAGGAAGCCAGGCCAAGCATTTGGAGGTGTGCTCCAGCTTTCTGGACAACGCAGGAGCTGTTTCAACCCTGCCCTGTCCCTGTGTGCCGTGTCTTGCATCTCGTGGGGGCTGAGCCTCTTTGGCCACATCTTTCTCACGATGTGGCCACGCTGGTGTGATGACTAGTGGTGCAATGAATGAGTTCAGCTTGTCTGCAGGGAAACGTAGCTTGGGCGTTCTGCTCTTGGCCTCTAGTGAGATGTTGACAGTTTGTGGTGTCTGTGGAGACCTGAGCCCGGCCATCTTTCTGCTGCTTAATGTCACTCCTTGGGTGCTCAGAGGGGACTGAAAATATTGTGTCCCCTCCCAGGGTCTTCATGCCCAACACGCTCAGGAGCAGAAGGTCACGCTGCTGTGTGTGGCCCCAGGTTTGGGGACAACACAGACACGAGCTCAACGGGATGGTGCCAAATTTCAAGGCTGCGCCCATGTTTGAGGACAGGCTTTGAGCTTGCAGTGTCGCAATGCGAAGGTCTTCCCTCGCCTGTCTCTGCCAGGTCGTGATGGGGCAAGGGGACTATGCGGGCTTTGCGCTTCCATGTGTCGGACGAGCCACGATTCACAACCCTGGCAGGAGCTGTGTGCTGTCCTCAGTCCTCGCCCATCCTCTGCTCCACCAGCAGAGCAGGGAGCTGAGCTCCAGCCTCTGCCAAGTTCTCCTCCCAGCCAGGATCCCAGGCTGGTGGGATCTGCTGAGGGTCCAGCAACTCGGTCGCTTCTTCTTCTTTCCGAGCTGCTCGGTCCACTTAATGTGCTTTTGTGGTCAGCGTGATGTTGTGTTCTTCACTCCCTCTTGGGTTGCTGGGATGCTCTGCCCTCTGGGATCCTCCTGGCTTTGCAGAAGAGTTCGAAACCTCCCTGCGTTCCACAGAAGTGTGCAACGTGCTGTGCACGATTTCATTTTCAAAGGGTGCCAGCAGCCCGGGCAGGCTCGAGGGGTGTGCAGGAACAGATCGGTGGTACAGAGAGGTCAAGTCAAAGGCTGGGCTTGGAGGAAGGGGCTCACGTGGCACAAGTCAGGATGGTGGGTTGGCAGCTGGTGTGGCCTCTGGCTGGAGGGACGGCAGGAGGGAGGGATCCTTTCAGGCTGTTTTGCTCTGGGATCGGCTGGAGCCTGATGCTTTTCAGATTTGCAAGTCTGATGGGCTTTTTATCTGGCAGGTGTCTGCGGGGCCATGCAGTGAAGCTGGAGTCCCCAGAAAAGGTGAACGTGTCCCTCTGCCCTTGCAGGAAGACCCTCAGGGTCCCCAGGCAGGACGCCCACCCACCGCAGCCCAGTGGCAGGGTGGTGGTGGTGGTGGTCTCATTGCAGAGCAGATCCCGGTGTAGGAGCAGGTCCAAAGTCAGTGGGGAGCTTGCTACTCCTCAGCAGGCTTTGGACAAACCTGGTGTTACTGGTGAGCCAAGGACTGGGAAACTTGGGGCATCTCAGCCACCGCGTTCATGATTTCATGTTTCTTAATCCCCCGACCCCACCGACTTCCCTGGGTGTGCCTGGGCACTCGCGCAAGCGCTGCTGGAAGCAGACAAGGTGTCGGATGAAATGGCTTGGCCGAACTTTGAGCTTGCTGGAGCACAATGGCTTTGTCCGGGTGGTACAAAGGCCGATTGTTCTGCTCGGGGGAAGTTTGGCTCAGCAAGGTGGGGAGCGAGAGAAAGGGACAGCGCCGAGAAAGGAAAGGATTAGAGCTGTGCCCATCCTCGTCCTCCCGCGTGGCCCTCGTGGGGACCTGGTTTCCACTTGCCGAGGTGGGAGAGCTGGTAAATCAGCTGGAAGAGCACGTTGTGGGGTGGCTGGATTTTTGTCGAACCCTGAGAAGGCAGCTATGTAAGGGAGGAGGCGAGCAGGGGACTCCGACTCCGTAATAAACGCAACGGATTTCCCTTTATCGCTCTTCCTGAACGGTGTGTGGGAAGCAAACACAGTCATCGGCAGTTACTCACGAAGGTCTGGGGTAAGGCATTTCTGGCCGGTGCATCATCAACTGTGAATTTTCCCCGCTCAAACCTGTTTGGTCAGCTCCCCACGCTGTTTTGTTCTCCTTCCCTGGTCCAGTGAGTTCTTTTATTTAACCCATCCACTGCAAATAATCACGCTCACGACCGTCCTGTTAGCTGAGCCACTTGATTAGAATATTTGCTTTTCTTGTGCTCCATTGGTGTATTACATGAGTCACAGGGTACAGTTGGTGTTTGGGGATTGGATAACCGATGTTTACAATTCAGATGTTCTCAGAACTTGAGCTAGCACGAAAACTCTCCAAAAAACCCCCATGGGCTGTTTACCACATCAAAGAGGTTCAGCCCCTTCCAAGCTCAGATTGAAACTCAAACAAAGAATCTTTCATTAAGTTCAGAAATGCTTGGAGAATTCTTTGAAAATTATTATTTTTTAATTTTTTTTTAATGTGATGGGGACCTTCGAGTTTCAGCGAGGACAGGATTTGCAAGTATTAAAATGCTTTTAATGACCTCGCTCTTTGTAGTGCTTCCAGTACAAGCAGGAGGAGAGAACAGCAAGAAATTGCTCCAAAAACATGTGTCCTGAAATCACTTGCAGGAGAAAAGAACATTATCTATCCAAAACCACGTCTATCACATCTGAGGCAATTTGTTTCACGAATCTGAACCCATCCTGGCGAGGGCAGGTGTGTGGGTACCTCCTCACCAGCCCATCCAGCCTGTAGAACATCATCACTTTCCATTTTGCTGCTCCTCAAGGACAGTTCAGGGAGCTGAACCTGGGGCGGCTGAACGTATTCAAATGAAAATCCTTCTCGCAGTGAATAGAAGGTTTGATGGTGTTCTCCAAAATGGGGAAATGACCCAAATTTGTTAAATTGAAAGGAAAAGTCAGGGCATCTCCCCTTCCCAACTGGTCATTGAAAATGCTGTTCTTTTAGGATGTAGCATTTCATTCCAGATCCACGTTCATTGTGGATGTCCCCCTGTGTTCAAGACGTGGTTGGGTGGGGATGTGAGCAGCCTGGTCTAGTGGAAGGTGTGCCCGCCCACGGCAGGGGCTTGATCTGGATGATATTTCAGGTCCCTTCCAACCCAAACCAGTCTGTGATTCTGAGTGACTTTGAATATTCGGTGTTTTTGTGGTTCTGCGTCGTGCTTTTGGGAGAATTCAGGATCACAGATGCTAGGAGATACATCGGGTAGCACGCGCGGCAGAGGGGGCTGCAGTGGATGGACCTGCTCCAGCGTCCCCCTCAGTCCCTGGCTCTGGCGGTATCGTCTTGGCCTTGTACTACGCAAGCTTGCAAGGAAGCCATTGGCCCAAAGACCTGCTCCTTCAAACACAGTGTTCTCACCTGCCTTAGGGATTGCTTTGGTTTGTTGTGCTAACTGGTTTGGCGAGGAAGTTGAGGGCCGCAAGGTCGGTGGGGTTTGCCGGCCACACGTGAAACCTGACCTCGCTTTTCCCAGCCCTGCATGGGGTATCGGGTCTGTCTTGCGTGTTGTACGGGGAAGAACAGGCTTTCTGGCCTGTTTCATCGCTTGCTGAATGCCAGGAGGACCTCACAAGCCCTAGCAGGCAGCAGATGACTCAGTCCGCCTTTGTCAGACCCTGCCCTGGGAATGTGCTGCCTCTGCTCTGAGGAGGCGAGGTGATGAGTGTGAGCTTTGAGATGAGGTGGAATGAATCCCACCCGTAACCCAGCTGGGGAAGCTCCCTGTGAGCTCTAACAGCCTCTCCCGTGTCACAGTTGGTTCAGGACCCGTGGCACAGTTGTGTCATCAGAGGGGAGTGGGAAGGCTCGAGGATGAGCCCAGTGTCCTGCAGCCACGCAATAGCTAGAAACAGGTGGATTAATTTGTCCAGGTCATCCTGGGGAATGGTGACATCTGAGAGCCTCCATCTCCTCAGATTCAGGGGAGAGGATGTCCCTAATGGAGAGGAGGATGCTAATGTCAACCTGGGACCTTTCAGCCTCATCTAGACCTGCTGAAGGCCAGGTGGGCTGAATGGCCACTGCGTTCTGCAAGGCCTAGAGATGGCGCAGCTGGGCTGCAGCTTCTCCAAGCTCGGTGTCTCCAAGCTCGGTGTCTCCAAGCTCTACTCTGCTAGTTATTTTTCAGTTCATTTAGGACTTTATTTTTCAGAGGTTCCTACTTGCTCCCTTGGAGCCTGACTGCTCTGAACTGCTCCTCTTCCAGGCACTTGACCTTGGAGTTGGGTAGAGGGTGTTTCTCCTGGTTCCTTTGGCCTTTGGGACTGCTGACTGTAGGGACATGATTGCTGTGATAAATGACCGAGGTAGATTGCCTTTGAGTGAGTCTTTATCAGTTGTCGGAGGAAAGGAATAGCAAACAGAGTCAGCAAGTCTGCTGGAAATGTCGCTGCCTCCTGCCTCAGCCAGAGGCCAGCCAACCTCCCAGCTGCCCACTTCTGCCTTGGTTGTGACTCTTGGCCTCAAGGAAATGCCTTGAGGTGATAATTACTTTGGATAGTTCAAACACAAGGGCAGGAAAGAGTGTACCAGCGTAACCAGAGCTGCATGGCCCAGCTCCGGGGCCGCGCGTGAGCTCCTGGCAGAAACCTGGAGAAAGGGTGTATCTGTGTCCTGCTCCAGGAGCTGCTTTGTAGGTGGAAAAGCGGGAGAGCTTCAAGATGGAGAGCTGGTGGGAAAGATAACCCCTGGCAGTCTTCTCCGTGGACTCCAGAGAGAGCTTGCCCAGAGTCTCCAGCTTAGACGCCCACTTTCCAGGTGGCCAAAGCTAGCGAAGATGAATCTTGCCCAACAGCTGAATGCTTCGTGGGCAGCACTAGTTTCTTGGGGTTGCTTTTGACCTCTTTGAGATGGAGCAAGCAGAGGAGACCACCCAGGGCCTTCTGCAGCCTACCTAAGCCCAAAGTTTGGCTCTGCTGCCTGCGACGGCGCTTTGTGATTTCCAGCGGCTGAACCTGGTGTGTGCTGGGAAGGAAGTCCTGGGGGTATCTTTGCTAATCCCGTTTCGCAGAGAGTTCCAGAAGACTTGAGGAACAAACAGAAAATAACGTTGATCGAGGTCAATATCAAACCCAAATGATCAGGGAAACAAATATTTACTCAGGTCAATATTTAACTAGGAGACAATAAATGCTGATATTGAACCAAATCTGTATATAAATACGGTCTATTTATAAGTGCCTTTAAAGGGGCACTGCCAGGGACTTGCCGTGGGGGTTGATTGATGATTACCCTCCCCATTGTTTGCCAGTCCCCTCGGAGGCTGGAGTTTCGTGCAGGTGCATCTACGAGAAAGAGGCTGCACAACGGGCGCAACCGTTGTCCCAGGCACGCCTGTGTGCCCCGAGGAGGGACCCCCCTTGCACCTGGAGTGCTTGGGCATCCCTTGAAGCCCCGCGTCACCGGGTTGTGCTGCTGGCAGACCCTCCTGGGTGAGGCTTGCGTTTTGCTTGCCCCCCTCTTCCGAAAGCTCTTGGCTTCGGTGCCCAGCATGGGGCTGGCTGCGAGCAAAAGCCTGAGATCCAGCTGGGAAGGGGGGACGCTGGGGTGATGCCTCCTAGAGCGCTACGAGGTGGGGGGCTGCGGCCAGGCAGGGGCTAGAGCAGGGCTCGAAGCTGCCAGGTCCTGAAGAAACTCCTTCCTCCCCCCTTCCCGAGCCCTTTCCCCCCTAGCCGCTCCCTCTGCCAACTTTACAAGCCCGTTGCCTGTTTAGCAAACATTGATTTCTCTCCTTGTTCTCGGCTGCTGCTCGGGTGGTGACAACACCTGATGTTTCTATGGCGGTTTGTTATTTATCAACTTCAGATTAGAAAGCGTTTAATCATGGGAGAGACACGTCCTGCCTCCTGCCTTGACAGCCCTGCAGTGCCTGGAGCTCCTCTAACGATGCTCGTGGTTAATCGCTGGCAAAAGGGCATGGTTGGCTCAAGCACCACTTTTTTTTCCTGTGTCTTCCCAAGAAATGTTTGTCTTGGACTCTGCACGTGTTGATCAATGTCCTGATAATGCCTCGCTCCGCCTTTGACAAGATCTGAACGACGGATAGAGGACTTTGAGGCAGGACGTTCCAGCAGGATTTATGAAAAATAGGCAGGTGGTAGAAGGGGAAGACTCATGTCAGCACCTATTAGCCACAGGAGAATCCACCCTGGAGGAAGCTGAGGGTAGCAGGGCCTCACTGGCTGCTCTCATTGAGCAACTGGTTTGCAGGGCTGGAGGTCTTCCTGATGTCATACAGCTCTTTCAGGGGCTGCTGAGCTGATCTTGCCCTCCAGGGAAGAGGTCCCAGGTTTGGATGTGCCAGTGCAACACGGTCCTGTTGGTCCAGTGACACAAACTGGTGTCCTGTGGCCGTTTCTGGAGCGAACAAAGTGCTCGTTCTGACCCCTTTCCTTTTCTTGTTAGACTTTTTTTGCTTTCTTTTCTCTGGCGAGTTGAAAAGACTCTCCTCCATGGTGGGAACTTCCTCCTACGACTGCAGCTGGAGCCCTTATCCGTGTGGTTGGTGGAGTCTGGGGCATGCCCACCTCCAGACCTTGTATCTCGTCCTTGTCTCTGGTGATGGCAGTGATGGCATTGCTAGTGACTAGGGGGGAAACTGAACCCGCTAAACACCTTGTGGCTCTTCAGCTAGAAGGCCCTGGAGGCTTTCTTCAGCCAGTCATGGTGGGTATCTCTTGCACTATTGAGATGAACTGAGCTCCCTGGCTACCTGAGAAGTTCAATCCTCCTCAAAAAGGCAAGAAAACGGTTAATTCCCAGCCCATGGCTGGCAGACAGGGAGGAAGGGAAAAGCTGATCTTCCAGGTCACATGTCCGCAGCTGCCCTCTTCAGAGCCACCCCAGGGAGGGCTGCAGCCTGCTACCAGGACCTGCTTGGAGCTGGCTGAGGATCTGTAGAGATCCAGTGTCTACAGGGCTTCCTCCTGGGGGGACCTTCAGCTGCTTTCTTTGTATTTGCACTGCTCACATGGCAGGTTGTGAATGCAGATGGTCGGCAGAGTAGAGGGTTTTGTTGGTCTCCTGGTGTAGTTGCCTCCAAAATGAGGGTTCCAGCAGCTGGACACCACTTGCAGGCTCAAGCATTACCTGTGAAGGAGCTTGGCTGAAGTATGCAGGTGCTTCTGAAGCTGTTTCTTCCATCTGATGGGCATGATGGAACAAAGCATTCAACCCCAAACCCCTTGTAGCAGATCTGACTTGGAGATTTCATGTTTAAGCATCTCCTCATGCTTCCAGGCATGAAGACCTTGTGGAGCCCAGCAGCTCTCCAGGGATGGCTGATCTCACCATCCCCAGCCTGTTGGGCACCCGTCCTCTCAAGGCCACGTTGTCTTTGTGGTCTACTGGGGCCTCGCAAGGAACATCCTTCATTTAGCTGCAACTCCCAGAATATGAACACCCCCTAAAAATCAGAAAACTGGATCCACTGAGTTGGTTTTGCTGGTTTTCTGTAAGACAGAGGTGTCTGCCCAGCTTTAGGGGCCTGTGGGATGTGGGTGGTGTTCACCTGTGCCATGGCCCCAGGGCAGGGGCCAAGGGGTCTGTCCCACCATGCCTGGGGCACATGTTTGGGGCAAACATGTCTCCTAGGGCTGGCCATGCCCACAATGGGGCATTGCTCCACCCACTTCAGGGCTGGCTCCGCCCCCTCACACTGCTGGTCCTCCCAGCCTGTAGGTGGTGACAGAAACAGCGGGGGGGGGGGGGGGGGGGGGGGGTGGTGGGGAGGCGGTGGGGCACTCTGGCCTACCAACTGTCATCTGCGTCCACCTTGGGAGGAGATGCTAGTAATGGCAGCCAGGACAAGGTGGACACCTTGAGCCCTCAGGGCTGGGGAGGAGGGATGAGGTCCTCCGTGGCCGGGGGGATGGTTGGGGAGGCCTGCAGGGGGGTGTGGGGGGTATGGTGGGGCCCTGGGTGGAGGTCATCCCACTAACCCAGCCCTGTCTGCCCCACAGCTGCACCCCATGAGGATGGAACCACGGATGCCGCCGCTCATTCTTGAGGTGAAGCTCCTTCCTCAACCCTCCCTCCGCGTCCTTCTGCCCTGTTGGTGAGAGGTACCGATAAAGTCCCAAAGAGATTGAGCTAGGACTTCTCCCCCCCTAGCCTCGGTGCAGACCCATGGGCAAGGACATGGTGGCACCTCCGCTCCCTCCTTCTGCACCCTCCACGGTCCTCCTGCTCATGGTGTCTCCTCTATTAACTGTGTTTAGTCATCCTTGTTGTGCTGACCGTGGGCCAAGGAGTTGGGTTTGGATAGAGGATTGGCTGGGAGGTGCGTAGGGAAATGGTTTGGTGTTAGGTGTCAGCTTCAAGCACGAGCAGTGCCGGAATGGACTGGGGTTGCTGGGCAATTCTGGGCCACAAACAAGCAAAGTGGCCCTTTCTCCCTCTTGGAAGGGCGCTGGGAACCTCGGGGTTGGGTAACACCACCAGCAGCATCATAGAGGTCTGGATTCCAGCGGAGTGGTGTCATCATCCTCCAGTGTGTCTGCAGCTACAGACAGCCCGGTGCCTGCTCCTCTCTGGCGAAAGCCCATTGCTTTTGTTCTACCCCTTTGCCCAGGGCTCTGCTCAGGATCAGAAGTGGGTTTATCAGGCTTTGATGGCCTGCAGGTAGGGGTGGTTATGAGAGGAAAGGAGGCTGGGAGACACCAGACAGGGGGGCAGGCAGCGGGACTCCGGGTCCCACTCAGAGTTGGCCCTCCATGCCTTTCTACGTTTAATATACCTGTCTGGTCACCTGCCCTCTAAGGACCCGGTGGAGCTGGGAGAGGGCAAGACCTTCCCCTGGGAACTGGCGGTGAGAAAGTTAAATGCCAGAGATAAGGGAAGTGTAGAAGAAAAAGGCTCCAACACCTTCCCCTGCCCCTGCTCCTGGCAAGTGGGTCCTTTTGTTGCTCAGGTATGTGCGGCATTCGGGACCTCTGGGGCTGCCTGGAGCAGGCTGACTCCCCCGGCCAGCAGTGACATGCCAGGGTGGGTGCACAGGGTTGAGCTCCAGAGCTCTGCCGTGGTTCTCCTGCAGGCAGGAACTCAAGTTGGGCATGGTTCAAGGACTGAGTTGAGGGTCTCTGGGTCTCTTCTTCCCTGCCTCCTGCTGATGCCTTAGCTTTAGGGTCTGCCTCAGCAAGGTGTTCCTCACCGGGTTCCTCACCAGAGCATGGCTGGGGGGTGTTGCTGGAGGCAGCGCTGCCTTGAGCAGAGGCGATTCAGTGAGGATGTGACACCAGGTGAGCTCACAGTGCCAACACTTACCTTCCTTAAATGAGGGCAGGGGCTTTCCAGGGCCTGCATCTTTGACAAGGACGGGTGGGATTCACAGCACAGTGCGCACACACACCAGCTCAGCGAGCGCAGCCTGGGAAACGCAGTCCCAGTGCTGTGCGCTCGGTTCCAGTGTGGCGCGGCCCTTCCAAGCCCCGCTGCTCCAAGCTTCTACCCATGCAGAAGCGGGTGTATTTGTGGCACGTACTTGTGCTGGGTGGAAGCCAGCTTACCCACGCGTTGCCAGTATGGCGTGCAGAGGTGCAAAGGTGCTTTGAATTAGCTGGAAGCTCAGGTGATACGTTTCGCTGGAAAGGGTGAGGAAGTCTCTTGGGTCCCGTCCAGCTTTGTTGAGAGCAATGAAGTTGCAGCAAGGATGACTTTGACCCATTGCACTCCGGTGACATAGTTCAGAGCCATAAAACCCTCGGCCCGAGCATGCAGGGTGTGGGGTGAGCTCGGCTCACTCTCCTGAAGTGCGCTCTAGGCTCTGCCAGGGAAACCTGGTGGTTTTGCCAGCTCCTCTACATATGAATGAGTCTCCGAGGGCTTTGCAATGAGCTTGACACATGGATAACCACATAATTAAGGGCTGGAGCTGTACAGAAGAGTGTTAGCGCCGGTATCTTTAACCACAAAGAGCAGAACTTGAGTCATCGAATGCCAGGGGATGAATTTCCTAGCGGATTGCTCCATCAGGTTGCTGAATTACTGGGCCTGGATCCAGTGGGATGCCACGTCAGGCATCAACCAGGAGGAGAAGAAAGCTGGCAAGTGGTGGTTGTCTGAGCTAGAGGTGCTGGTAGCTTGGAGGAGCCAGACTTACGAAAACAGGTCTACAAAAGCAGAACTAAACCAAAGGTGAGGTGAGGGCTGAGTCACCTCCCCAAGACAGGATGGCAACAGTGTGCCTGGTGGTTTCCACTTGAGGTCCACTCATCAGTGGCAGCATCGCTCAGCTTTCTAGAGCTATAGCCCCAATTCTTGGTTAATTAAAGACACTCTCCTAGAATAAAATGCAACACACCTTGGGATGTTGCGTGTAAAGGAGATGAGAGTCAGCACGTCTAAGGTGGGCTGTAGATCCAACATACCCAAAGCGTGAGGCTGGTTGGAGCAGAACTTCTGATGTCACTCCACCTGTAGTGTTGAAGTCTCTTGTCCATGTGATCAAAGCTTTGTACCTAAAGCTTGGCTCTTGTTTCTCTCGGAACGGCATCCTCTGCCCAGCTTATCCCTTGTTATCAGTGCAGGTAGGTGGGAGGGAAGTGGGTCAGAGGACAGTGATTCACTCCTGGGGAGTCTGGCTGAGTCAGAGACTGAAGCTAAATCACCACAGCCTGAGACTCCTGGGCCGTTATTGCTGCTCTCTCCACTTCCTGCCAGCTTAAACTCTTGTTGGACGTTGGGCTCCTCCCACCAGTGTGTCGAGGTCACTCTTGTCTGTACCTTTTGCCGTAGGCGCGGTCCGAAATGGATAAGTACCTTTCAAATGAGGTGCCGCCCATCCCAATGATGCCAGACAAGAAGTACCGCCGGGAGAGCGCCTCGGTGGTGGATGAGTTCTTCTCCACAGAGAAGCACACCTCGACGCCCTACAGCGTGAACATCAACGTGATCCTGCCGGACACGACGCACCTGCGCACTGGACTTTACCGGCCACCCAAACCCCCTATGACGCCGTTCCCACAGATCAAAACGGAGCCTGGCACCAGCTTTGCCCAGCCCTGCTCTTCTGCCTCTGGCTCCACACAGACCCTGCCTGACTTCACCAGTGTCTTCAGCATGCCCCAGTCAGTGGCAGTGAACAACATCTTCATCAAGCAGGAGATGCCCTCCGAGATCCCCTTATCCACCAATCCGCAGCAATCCCAGCTTTACCAGATGCCTCTCGGCAATGGCAGTGCTGACATCACCACCCTGACATCCTCCTCCAACAGCACCACGGCCATCAACAGCCTCAGTGGTGTTACCATGTCCACAGGGAACACCATCTCCAGCGTGGTCCACAGGCCTGTCCAGCCAGGAGGGCCACTTAAGCAGTACCCACATGTCTCCCAGGGACAGGGAAACTTCAACATCTCAGGGCAGTTCTACCCTGCTCCAGGGGTGAACCTGCCCCCTTCGCCCCCCAACTCACAGCCTGGCAGCCCAGAAAATCAACCCGAGCTCATCAACACCATCTCTCCCCCACCATCCTATGAAGCCACTTTTGGACTGAAGTTGGTCCAGTCATCCCAGGTCCCCCCAGTCCCCAATGGCCTTGGGACCCTCTCCCAAGGGCACATTGTCATGCAGCCCCCCAAATATAACAGACGCAACAACCCTGAGCTGGAGAAAAGGAGAATCCACCACTGCGATTACCCAGGTATGCATGTGGTTGATGTGCCGGCTTGGCATTGGGGAGGGTCTTGACGCACTGAGGCTGGGGCTGCCTTAGGAGTTTAAGCTGAAATCACTTTGTCTGTGTGATGGTAGGGGTTGGAAGGGACCTCCGGAGATCACCCTGTCCAACCCCTAGGGAGCTGTGGAGCTGGGTGGAGAGCCCCAGGTGCGTGGGGTTCCTACCACCACCAAGGGAGTAGAAGAGGTCGATCGTGCTGGCACTAGCTCTTGCCTTTTTACTCCCCTTCCCTTTCGCCGTCGCACTCTGGAAAAGCAGGCCTGACTCTGAGCAGCAGAGAGCTCCTGCAGAGCATGGCGATGCTCCTGGAAATCTGCTGCCCGTTTTGCTCTGGTCTTGCCTAACCCTGAGCAGCCATCTGCTCTCCGCAGGTGGAACCTTGCTTTCTCATCGACCTTCCACCCACAACGGGTGGAAAGCCATCACATAGTTTCCGTAGGCTGCCTTTATGGTCTCTCTCTGTAGCCTCAATTCTCTTCTTCCAAAGAGGCAATGAGCTGAGGATCTGTGTTGTATCCTTCAGCAGCTCCAGGTACTGCACCGGGATGGTGTGGGACGACATTTCAGGGTAATGATCAGGTCCCTGTGTGTCACCTCATTGCATGAGCGTGTCCATCTAGAGACCAGTGGTGCCTCGTCAGGAGGAGATCTTATAGAATCACAGTCTGGTTTGGGTTGGAAGGGACCATAAAGACCATCCAGTTCCAACCCCCTGCCATGGGCGGTGACATCTTCTGCCTAGACCAGGTCACTTAAAGCCCCATCTTGCAGGGTTTCCTGCACTGTGCGCAGAGACCTTGTGGGACCCACACTGCAAACTCTCATTCACGCTGCACGAGAGGGAAGCAATTATGTCCCTAGTGAGAAATCCCAGTGGCACCAGTGCCAGAGCTTGGTAAGGACCAGTCCTTGCGCAGGTACACGCACCTCCCACTTCCTGGGCTCAGCCCCAGCCATGGAGCTCTTGAGGATTAGCAAACAGTTTTCCCATGGGGGTGTGTGAACTGAGGAAAGTCATTTCCTAACTGCCTCCTGCAAGATGAATGTGCTCTTCCCGTGGCATGGCGTGGCCGCAGTAGGTCAGCCCAGAGCTCTGTCTAGCCCAGATCCTGTCTCCAGCAGTGACCTGAGGAAGTATATAAGAATAGGACGTGTTTGGAGAGATCTTTCTGTGCTTATTTACCCCTTCCCACCCTCTGGCAACCCACAGGTTAGACCTCAGGCTGTCTCAGGCAGAAGCTGCACCCACGTCCTTGCGGTTAACAGCTTGGGCTGAATGTTTTACCTTCTGCTGGTCATGGTGGGAGACAGATTAAGGGTGTAAGCGGACCACTGCTCTGAGACAGACCTCTCCGCTCTTGTCAGAGCAAGGAGCTCAGCCTGCAGGACACATTACAGAGGCAAAGCTGCCTAATTCCGGCAGGATTCTGGCCTGTGGAGGAAGGCAGGAACACAGCCGTGGTGCAAAAACCACCCCCCAACCTGCGCTGAGTAAACACTGGGTGTGTACGTGCAGAGACAGAGGAGAGCTTCTGCTAAGGCTTCACACCGAGGTTCAGCTAGAGGTGAAACCAGTCAGGACGGATGGCAGGGCAGCAGGTCTCGGTGTCGTGGGCAGCGGGAGGAAGCGACGGGAGGCTGGTGGCTGGAGGAGCAGGGGAGACCTGTTTGCAAAGCCCCGATCCGAGTTTCCAGGTGGTGACCACCACCGCTTTGTTCTCTGTGTGCTCCTGGGGAAATGAAGCTCAGCCGTGCCCTGCTCTGGCTTCTCTGTGCGGCTCCCTCTGGGTCTGGAATCTGCGCTGGGTGCCCAGCAGGGAAGCAGTCCTCGGCCTCACACATGGTCAGCTCTCTCCCAAGTGTTTGGGGCCTCCGAGGCTTCAGAGCATCAGAACTGGGTCATCATCCTCCCATCAAGGAAGGCTCAGGTCAGGTTGGACCTTGGGTCTGTGTCCCTGCTCCCTGCAGGGGGTTGGACTGGAGCAGCTTTATAGCTCCCTTCCCACCCAAACCAGTCCGTGACTCTGTACCCCGGGAGAGGAAAGGCAGCTGGCTGCTTCTGCACCTCCCGAGCAGGACAGGGCACAGCGCTGATCTCCTGCCAGAGGCTTCTTCAAGCTGTGTGGAAACACTGGAACGAAAAATACGCCTGCGTTGCTTATGCAGGTCATGAAAATTCAAATTTACTTTTGAATATATTTGTCAAAACACAATGAAGCGGAGCCATAAGGGCAGCATGAGGAGCTTTGCTGAGCTTTATCTCACTGAAATGAGGAACTAGCCATGATTCCTTCTGAGGCGCCTGTTGAAACTTCTGCTGAAGTCATGGTGTTCCTGTTAAGCACCTTTATTTGACTAAACCTGTTGCTGATCTGAAAAAAACCCCTTGCAACTGGCTTTATTCTGGGTGCTGAAAGCCAAGCGTGGCTCCAGAGCGTACCTGGCGTTTCCTGCTTCCTGGAACAGTTTTGCCAGGTCTGCTGGGATGGTTACAAAACCTATCCTCCCTCCAGCCCTGCGGCATGATATCAGCTACGCCTGGAATAAACGGCAGCATGAAGGCAGCAGCTCACGGTGGGGAATTTCATTATTTCCTCCTGCTTTGAGGACATGGCTGAGGAAGGGGGTTTCTGAAAGGCAGTGCCCGACTCTCCCTAGAACAGTGCCCAGCGGTGTCAGGATTGGTGGCCAAGGAGGGCCTGTTGTAAGGGTCTGTCTGTCGTGGAGAACAAACGCTGGAACAACACGGGTATAGCCAGGCTGATTTGCATAGTTGCCCGGGTAACCCTTCCTAACCTCGAATACAAACCTTCTGGGCTGGTTTCCCCCTTTCTCACAGGGCATTTGTGTCTTGTCTGACCTTGCAGGTTGCTCAAAAGTTTATACCAAGAGCTCCCACCTGAAGGCACATCAGAGGACTCACACAGGTAAGAGCGGCTCATCGTCAGGATGCTCCAGAGCCGACGCTGCTTCTGCTGTGCCTGTTAATGGTAGTGATCATGCAGCTGAGTTAATTACCTTAACCGAGGGTGGTTGTTGGGGTCAGGAGCATAGTGAAGCCTGTTGCGGTTAAAAGAAGTACCAGTGATCGCGCTGGTTTACAGTGGCTGCACGCTGCTGCGTGTGCTTGCCTTCCGGAAGGATGGTCTAGAATTTAGGAGAACTCTTGGAGACTCTCGAGGCGATGGTTTGGGAGGAGGAGGAGGTGCCCTCAAAACCTCTGTCACTCCGAGCTCATCCTTTGAGATCTTCCACATCCAGGTCTGATCCTGCTTAGCCCACAGAAAGGCTGCGTAAAGGCAAAGGCGCTGTGGGCTGCCCTTGCTGGTGTGAACAGGGTCAGTGGCACAGAGCAGCTCCCACCGCTCCCACCACCACCAGCTTCCCTGGGGTAAACCTCACTCGGTGGCACTTGTGCATTCAAGCACAGGTCTTCTCATTAAGCTATTTATTATACCTGAAACTTTATCAGATCCTCAGGTAGTCCAGGAACCATCAGTGCCCTCATAAATCTCTTTTATAGAAGGGCTGATCTTTACTGAAAGCAATTAAGCTGGCCCAGAGTTCACTTTTCTTTTTTTATTAACAACGAACAAAACCCATCCTGAGGCTGGGAATCGGTTCTTGCGCTTGGCTCTGTTCCGTTTTCGTCTTATCAGTCCCTCGAACAAGCCAGCAAAGAATTTTTCTTTGTGCATGAGGTACAAGATTTTTTTGGCAGGGCCTGGGTAGGAGCGGGCTGGAGAAAAAGACGGAAGGGGTGGAAGAAAGGAGCAGGAAGGACATTGTCCCGGCTCCGAGCGCTGGGTGGTGATAAGCATTTGTCACAAGAGCAGCCTCTATCCAGGGCCACTCGCTTTCAAACGGGATATCTCTTTTCCCCTTCCGTTCGGAGCGTGGTCTCAACGCTGTGTCCAGAGACGTGACCCATCTGCGACAGACACCGCCCTTAACCGGTCACAACTCGAACCTGATAAACCACAGTCCTTTTCCCAGGTTTGCCAGCAACTGGGCTGAAAATCCAAATGAATTTGCCTCCCGCTTCCGAAGGGCAGAGAGGCAGAGGAGGGTGCGACCCGAGCAGCCAAGAGAGCTGGCAGCGTGGGGTTTTGGGCAAAAAGAAGGGAATCCAGCCCAGAGAGCCACAGGCACGCTCGGGGTGGCTGCGCCCAGCTCTGGAAGCCCCGCGTTTTACTTTTGTGGAGCCGCAAGGGCAGAGCCCGTCCCAACGCCTGCCAATGCCACTTCGGCTCCGTGGCGTGAAGGGTTAACAACGCCCTTTCTCTCCGTTCCTCGCCTGATGGCAGCCGGGCAGAGGAGCGCACGAGATCTCCCAGATCTTTTCTTGCGGTGTGCCCGTTGCCATGGGCTGGGCTGTGTTCGTCTCCTGGAGACACCATTCATTTCCTGGGTGCCATTGTGAGATTAAATATATAACTCGGTGGCTGCTCCCCCGCCTCCCGGGGCCGGGAATGCCGGTGCGGGCCCTTTGTTTGAGCTTGCCCTGCCGTGCTATCCTGGGGGATGGAGCCAGCTCGCGGGACAATGGAAAGCATTTTGTTTCTGGTCTGGAAATCGACCTGTTATTGTTTGAAACTGAAGGGCCCTGGTGGGGTTGACCCAGCCATGTGACCCGGCTGGGACAATGTCTGTGGCTGCGCAGCGCTGATCCTGCCTTGGTCTTCACACGCTCACGCGAACCCCGAGATCCCCGTAAAACACCCAGCCTGCTCTTCGGTTCTCTCTTTACCTGAGCCAGAAAAACCCCCTCACTCCTCCCCATGGCGCAGAGCCCGGCGGCTGTTGGAGGAGCGGGATGTCCTCTGGGTTCCATCTCCTCCAGGTTCACCTGTCCCCGCTCTCCTACCCTGTCCGGTGCCTGCCAGACACCATAGAGCTCACCGTAGCGGAATGTTTTCTGTTTCCCGGCCAAACCCGAGCACACGGGCTGCGGGGAGGCACGGCCGCTCGCCGGGAAGCATGTCAGAGCCCGATGCACATGCCTGTGCACGCATGTGTACGTGCGCTCATGCCGCGATGGTGCGCTCAGCAATTGGCCGAGGAAATGGTAAATATTTGAGGTCGGGGAAGTCAGCACATTCCCTGAACTCTGCCTGCTTGTTCAGGCTGTTAAGAGTGAGGGCTAATATTTGAGAGCACCACACCCATGAGCAGAGAGGGTTCAGCTCCACAACCTGGGCACACCGGGAGCTGGAAGCGGGCACGAGCTTTTCCAGCCCGGTTCCCAGCTGGCTCAGAAATTGCACAATTTAATTGATTTTGCTTTGGGAATAGGTGTGTATGGGGCGGGAGGCAGGGAGAGGGCAGCGGCATTGCGTCACCCAGGCGCTCCGAAGGAAACCCAGAGCGTTTTGTGTGCACGGTGATGAGGGTTTAAAGAGGTGAAGCTTTGAGGAGAATTTATACGGCATAACCCCCTTCTGCCCGCTGATGCCCCCACACCTCTATGAGCAGCAACACCTTCCACAGGAAGTTCTGGCTTTTTAGTTAAAAAAAGGACAAACCTCAGTGATATTTTTATTATTTTATTATTTTTGGAGCAGAAATGCTCCAAAACCCAACAGGAACGTGAACAAGCCTAGAAAGCAAAGCAGGGTGGAGCACACGGACAAGAGCTGGTTACTGCAGCTCAGCATGGTCCTGTGGTCCCTTTATGGTGGCTGCGGACAGTGTACCCCCATGAGCCCCGGCTGGGTAAAGCATCATCGTGACCACAAGCCCTGGGCACCCCCAGGTGCCCTCCGGGGCTTCCCGAGGAGGATGGGCACCTCTGCGAGGGCGAGGTGGGTGTTTGGGAGGCCGTGTCCCCGTCTGGCTGTTGGGTGGCAGGGTCTGTGACCTGTGGCTCTTCCCTGCAGGTGAGAAACCCTATAAGTGCACGTGGGAAGGCTGCGACTGGCGCTTCGCCCGCTCCGACGAGCTGACCCGGCACTACCGGAAGCACACGGGTGCCAAGCCCTTCAAGTGCCTCGCCTGCGGCCGGTGCTTCTCCCGCTCCGACCATCTGGCTCTCCACATGAAGCGGCACCAGAACTAGGAGCCGCCTGCATTGGCCACTTCTCCAAGAGCAGCTGAAACTCTTTTTTTTCTTTCCCGAGGGGGCCTCTCCTCTTCTCGTACATAGGAACAAACCCATGCTGTGATCAACCAGCAGGGCAGGGGGGGCCCGCAAGGCCCCTCCTCCAGCCCTGTCCCCAACCCTTTTTGTTTTTTAAAAGAAATTTCATGAAAAAAGAGTTATAATTCCAGACTGATCTCATGGCGAGGCTCTCGGCAGCACTGGGGCGATGGACCTTGGATTCCAAAAGGCTTTTTTGCAGCAAACCTGCTATTTATTCGTCACTCAGGAGCAACTGTCCCCCATTCGTGTCTCGAGCACTTTGGGATTTGTTTTTACCCCTTTCAACGCGGTGCCTTTGGTGAAGCCCAAGGAGGGTGGTGACAGGTTGGCAGCCTGGTTGTGCGTGAGAGGTCTCACTCCAAACTGTCGGTGGGATCCTCTTGGACTGCCCCGTGGCGTGGCCGCGGATGTGGCACCTTCAGCCATGGCATGGCCATGGATGTGGCACCTCAGACATGTGACGATGGGAGCACATGCCCAGGGCTGTTTGGGTTGACAATCCCAGTCTGTGGGGGCGTAGAAGAAAGGGCTGATGACGTACTCACCTGATGTGCCTTCAAGCAAGGGACACCACAAAAGCAGGTGACAAAAGCCATCCTCTGTGTCCCCTTGAGCCCACCCATGGTTTCCTGGCAGCCAGCTCACTCGGGGCTGCGAACACCTGCCCAGCTTGGCCAGGTTTCTCGGTTGTGTCCTCAGCATTTCTGCTTCCAAGATGAATTTTGACTTCAGGTGTCTCTGGGAGGACCAGCACAGGTCTTGAAGCCACCCAGAGGACTGCAAAAAAGCCACCGGTTTCCCAGGATACCCTGTGCCTTTCTCCGAAAAGCACTAGGCAAGCTCTGCTCGTGCCTTGAACACGCACACAAGGAATCACTCCTCGCTGATCACACCGGTCTTTTGCTGTTGCTGTTTCATCACGTTCAGACAGAAAGGGGAAAAAAAAAGAAAAAAGTATCTTTGAAAGAAATTCCAATAAATCCTGCTGTTCCAATAGTCATCCTGTTACCTACCTCGCAGCTTCACCGCCTCAGGCTCCCCAAGGCACCTGCCTTCTTCTTCCGTGACCCACGGGGCACATCAGCTGTTCTTAAAAGTCTACCGGGGGTTAAACTTAGGCAGAACAAGAACCAGGCTGTGCCAGTTTAAACAGGTAATAAATAAATCGGGAACAAAGAACGGGCCCGGTGCACTCAACAGGATATTGATCTCCCCCACCGCCGTCATCCTCTTTCATTCTTCCTCCAACAAGACCGATGTGTGTCTGCAGCGTGAGCCGAAAGGCCACGCTGAACCGCGGCGTCTTCAGGCGGATGAAGTGTGAAGGTTGCTCCCTCTCTGCTATTGCCCAAGCGCACATTGACCGACAACCCTGGTTTGAACCTGGTTTCCTGGTTCCTGCTTGTGCCTTTGCTTTGGATAAATAGAGCTGATAGCACCCGCGGCGCACGTGGCTGGTCTGGCGTGATGGAAGAGGAGGGCAGGAAGGCTTTGGGGGAGTTGCGTGGTGTGGTGAAGGCTTTGGGACGGGTGATGTGCCCGGGGCTGGTGGCGCAGCGCTGCAGCGAGCAATTTGTGTGGCTCTTTGGCAAGAAGCCTCCTCCTTTCTCCGTGCCGCCAGGGAGGGTGGGAATGGAGGGGTGAAATCAGGCTACGGAATCGCTGGGAGCTGGCCTGGTGACTTTCCCTGGCGGTGCGTGGGAAGGGCTTTCCACACCTCAGCACTCGGGCCTTTGCCTGGCTGGAGGGTTTGGTGACAGCACTCTCTTGACACTGTGTTCACCTGAGGACTGGAGAGCTCTTGCTGACCCTGTGTTTGTCCTCCACAGCCTTTTTCCGACTCTTTTCTTTGCTTGTCGTCACAGCTCATGGGGGATTGGCGGGTGCTGGAGCAAATGGGCTCGTTCACTCTTGACCTTGTTGGCTGTGGGGTCTGGCTGCTCTTCAGAGCAGAGCGGGACCTTGCCAGTGCCTCCACTGTAACCTGGGCTCCTCCTTTTTCCCACCTCACCTTGAAGGTTGGGATGAGCCATAATGAGCGAGTAGAGTGCGCAGTGAGGGGGTAGGAGTGGTGCATGGCCTGAAGCCTCCATGCGCGGGACAGTTTCACCTCTTACTTCTGCTTAGAGCTGGCTCCGGAGAGCCCCAGGGAAGGCCTCTGTGGAAAAAACCCCTCAGAGAACGGCGGTGGTGCAGGAGCGTGCGTGTCTGCCGGCACGGGCGTGTTGAGCTCACACCAAAGGAATTTCAGGGTAGTGTGGAGATGCCTCAGCCAGTCCCTGTCAGTGTCTCCAGGAAGCTCAGGCTGGCTCGATGGGGCTGGTGGGAACCAGCTGGGACCTGCTGGGCTCCACCCTGCTCTGCTGGCACCTGTTCAGCTCCTCGTCGGGGTGAGCCCTGGCATGGCGAGCCTGCGGCACCGCGGTCTGGAGCCAGCAGCTCCCACCGCTGTAACTGCAGCCTCCACGGGGGAAGATGGTTTTTTGGGGCGTCTGTTGTGGTTGAACCTCCTAGACATGTGAGCCAAGGGCACAGGGTTGACCCAGCCACTGCGTGGGCCATCAGGCTGGCCGCGGGGTCAGCCCTCACCTGTGGCCCTCTGAGGGGTCTCATTGCCCCAACTCTTTTTTTTTTGGTGAAGAAAACCTCCACTCCCCCCCATTTCCATCTTTCCTCTTCTGCCATGCTGATGGGTCCCAAACCCTGTTCGCTGAAAAACTGTACAAAACCAAGACAACCAACAGGCAGCTTTAAATCTTAGGGGAATTTTAAATAACTTTCCTGTTGATCTTAGGGGTTTTTTTTGAACTACAGAAAAAAAAAAAGCATCTGCTCATCCTCACATTGACTGAGTGTAAATATATATATATATATTTTTTTTTTTTAAATCCGATCAGGGGCAGAGGAAGAAGTGTTAAAGAACGACCCCAACCCAGTGCTGCTTCCCAAGCCGCACCGCCGGGCTGCAGGCAAAACGCTGAACATGCAAATGTTCAAAAAAAAAATAGTCTGAAGGAAAAGCACAGCAAACCTGGGCTTTTATTTCTCTATTCTTGCGTGTGCAGAAGTAGGTGGCCTCTGGCCTTGGTGGCCAAGGGTTGAAACTGGGGCAGCCAGGGAGCGATGCTGATGGAGGAGGGACGGTTGGGAGCCAAGCGACGCAGCCAGGGGTGGGCGAACCCCAGCTGAACCACAGCCTCTCCATCCCCACAGCCCCTCCACCCCCACAGCCCCTCCACTCCCATGGCCCTTCCATCCCCATGGCCCCCTCCAACCCCACAGCCTCCCCACACCGATGGCCCCTCCATCCCCACAGCCCCTCCACCTCCACAATCCCTCCATCCCCATGGCCCCTCCATCCCCACGGCCCCTCCATCCCCATGGCCCATCCTTCCCCACGCCCCTGGACGCTGTGGAGACACTGGAAAAGGTTTCCAAGCCTGGGAAACCTAGTGCTTGGTGCAGAACAAACGTCAGCCCAGCCGGGAGGTGGGTGCCTCGCCTCTGCCATGTCTGTATAATAGCAGGGGGAAAAATATTGCTGTAAATAGGAGAAGCGTGCTGTATGGCTTGGTGGGTCTGCATGGATCGAAAGGGATCGTTTGCTCTCTGAGATGAACCCAATGTGAAGAAAAAACCAAAATTAAGACATGGAAAAATAGGGTGGAAGGTTTATTTTTGCTTTTGTTTGTTACACAAACCCCTCTCCCCCCAAAAAACCTCCCCTATGACATTTAATCTATCTCATATTTTGTAATAAAATTTTATCATGTGGAGACATGGTCTTTCTTCTGTTCCCTCCCGCTGCAAACGCTCTTTTGGCCTTTACCCACTGCTGCCTGCACGTGTGTGGATTGTACAGGCTTGAGAAAAGGAAAAAAAGCTTTAAAACTTCTTCACTGGGACATGGGAACAGGTTGTCCAGAGAAGCTGTGGATTCCCCATCCCTGGAGGTGTTCAAGGCCAGGTTGGACGGGGCTTGGAGCAGCCTGGTCTAGTGGGAGGTGTCCCTGCCCGGGGCAGGGGGTTGGACTGGATGGTCTTTCAGGTCCTCCCCACCCAATTCTATGATTGGTTTTTATTAGGTGGGATTAAGAAAGTGGGTGTCTGAGGGGAGGAAGGATCTGTGCATGGTACAACCCTGGAGCACCAGGCAACGCTGTCAGAGCTGTGGTGTGGCCGAAGCTTTGGAGGGGTGGCGAAGGCTTTCTGGAACCGGTGTGGCAACGCTGTGCCAAGAAACAGGAGGGGCGGGATACTTGTGTTTCTGTCCCCCCCGCCTTTACTCTGCTCCCAGGGTAGAAGGGGGCACCAGCAGGTCAGAGGGAGCCGGGCCGGAGCGGGAGCCTCCTCCCTCCCCGCGCCAGGCAGAGGGGAAGGGAGAAGAGCCCTGGGTGGGGACACGAGGAAGCGCCGGGCTGGGGACACGGCGTTCGAAATCGCCGTCTCTGTACTCCCGTGTGTACACACACACGTCCGTACTTGTGCAAACAGGCCTGGGGTTCAGCGAGGGCTGCTGGGGTCACGCACGCACATACACAAACACCGACAAGCGTCTCTGTATCTATAGGCTGAGCTAAACAGCTCTTCATAAGCCCTTCCTGGTAGGATCCCTCTGCTTTCTCCAGCGTCGTCTTTGTGACCGGTTCCCACAGTCGCCCCCTGGCCTGGTCCCTCAGCTCCCACTTCATCGCAATGCCCAGACCAGTTGTTTTACCTCCCTCTAGACCCACTGATGGTCCCCAGGCATCGCACTGGTTTACTTGCCAAGTCCTTCTCCTCCCACGGTTCTTTCACCATCACTTGAAAAATAACTTGGGGACCAAGCTCTGAGAGATCTCAGCTGAGAGGACTGGGTTTGTTCAGCCTGGACCTTGTCTCCATGTTCCAGTATTTAACAGTGGTGACAGAGAAGAAGGAGACTCCCTTTTTACAAGGAGTCCCACGGAAAAGATGAGAGGTGGCGGGTACAAATTACTCCTGGGGAGATTCCGATTGGACATTAAGAGGCTGGACAGGGGCTGGGCCAGCTTGTCAAGACTGGGTTTTTCCAGGAAAGGTTGGACCAGATGATCCTTGAGGTCCCTTCCAACCTGGAATTCCATGATTCTATGATCTAATGAAGATTAGGAGGGCAGGACATCAAGCCATACACCTTCTCTTGTTGCCATTTCCCGGCGGTGACAAAGTTTTGCTGCAGATGGCCTGGGCAGAGCTGGAGGGAGCTGGGAGGGAGGAGAAGAAACCTGACTTCAACTCCTGAACAGCTTCACTTTTACCTTTCCAATTTCTTCTGCCTGCAAATAATGTCAGAAAAGGGGCAGGGGGAGGAAGGAGGTGCTGTTGAGAACCCCCATCCTTGTTCATGATGTCAGAGTCACCCACAGCACAGGGAGGGAGGTTTGGGGCTGGGAAGAAGATGGGCATTTCTGTGGAATGAGGTGTTAGGAAGACATGGGCTGATGGCTGGAGCCTCTTGGGAGGTCTGGGGGCTGAGGAAGGCTTTGTGGAGATCACCATGGACATATTATGGACCAACACACCACCTTTGAAGCCATCTCCTGCTCTGCAAGTATATGTGGAGGCTTTTTTGATGTATGGTCCCATGGTGGCCTCTGGACGGAGCTGAGATGCTGTTCATCTTCACTAAATGTATTCCCATGGCAAGAGGTTTCACTTGGCTGAACACCGGAATATCTCCTCGAACCCCCCTGCCTTCCACCCAGCATGTCCTGAACACCTCCTCAAACCCCGCTGACTTCCACTCAGCATGTTCTCAGGCACACCGCTGTGCCCGGACTTTGCTCTGGCTGCGCAGCCAAGCTGTTCCTGGCGAGATCACCAAGACAGCAAATAATGAGAAGATCTGCTGTGACGTCAGGAAAGTCCAGAGAGTGGATATTTTATGGCATGTGAAACTGAAGTGTCCTTCCTCGATGGAGCTGCAGCGGGGAAGACCCCAGAGGGAGCCTTAGAGGAGAGTGTGGATGGGGCTGCCATGGCTTCTTCTCTTCAATGGTGCTGCTGTGATGAGGGATGACCCAGGAAGGTTTCCCACAGCCATGGGCTGCAGCTGGGTGGAGGACACAGCTCTAGAGGTTGTGAGAGGGCTCACCTTTTGGATTCCCTCAAGGTAAAATACTCCTGCAGGAAAGCCCCAGTCAGGTTCCAATCCTTTCTGGAGAACAAACTGTCAAGCCCACCTGCAGCTGTCTCTGCTCACTCACCTCCATCTCCATTGCAAAAAGTGATTTGTACCATCCCCAGTTTTGAGGATCAGGGCTGGCTGGAGCGTAATGGTGGTGTTGAGGTGCCCATGGACTGTCTGCATTGGAGCACAGGGCTGTGTATCCCCTGGTTCCTCAACCCTGACCCTTTGCCCCAGGGGTGGTGATGCTCTGCTTGACCCATACGGACCTGGGAAGGCCCTGCTCCCCTCTGAGGGTCCGCAGGTGACTCAGGGGTGGTGAGTCCTTCTCAAAGCTAGGCTGGGATGTCCTGGGAGGACACAGCCCCTCTGGGTTCTGGGGAGCTGTTTTGTGTTGGGCATCTCCAAGGCAAAGATGCAAGGCCCTCCTCAGGTCCCTTTGTGCCACCTGCCTCCCCGAAACACAGAGGAGAAGGCGGCAATTAAAAAAAAAAAATCCTGTTTCTCCAAGGGGAGACGCAGCTCACTGGAAGCCCAGGCTTATCCCCACAAGGGTCCTCAGCAGAACAAGACCTCATCCTGCTGAAAGCCCTTCTCGCTGCAGACCCAGCCAGCGAGAGGACCCCCCTCATGCACCCCATGACTTTCACTACCTGCAGCATCCCCCCAGCTGCCGGTGCTGTCTTGGCCTTGTTTGTGCTCCGGTGATGAAGCAATGCTGCTGTAAAACCCCGGTTCGATCGCATTGACTGTTCCTGCGTGGTTATGGGGCTGTTAAAGCTGCAGGAATGCCAAGATCGCAGCTGGTCAAGGACAGGGAGGGAAGGACGAGGCAGAAGAGGGATAAAAACCAGAGATGACAGCATGGAGGAGGAGGGGTCCTGCCGCATGGTCTCACATGGCATGACCAGGAGGTGAAGCACCAACTGGGGAGGACCCAAGGGGCCTCTTGGGTTTTT
This sequence comes from Bucorvus abyssinicus, assembly GCA_009769605.1. Lineage (NCBI taxonomy): Eukaryota > Metazoa > Chordata > Aves > Bucerotiformes > Bucorvidae > Bucorvus > Bucorvus abyssinicus. Next base: position 1,115,592 of record CM020039.1, on the reverse strand, counting down.
TCTTGGCATCCAGAAGGAAGCAATGCTGATGCCACCATGACGTGTCTAGCACCCAGAAAGCAATGGGAGTCATCACAGCAGGAGAGCTGGTGGGCTTGGTAGAGGTGGGCAGCTTGGTGGGGGAGGCTCAACAAGGCTCTGGTCTCCCTCTGCCTTCCCTGGGGTGATTTCGGAGGGGAAGGCTGGAAGGTCCCGCTGCTAAGTGTCTGCACTGTATGCCCAAGGTCTGTCAGGACGAGATGGGAGAAATCCTAACCCAGCTTCCCCTGGGATCTGGAGAAGGCACCATGGATACCCACCTTGCCTCCCCAGCCTGGCCGAGCAGCAAGCCCAGCACCAACTTCTGCCCGCAGGCGCCTGCCCGACACAGCCATGACTTTCTGGATGGTTTTATCTCTGACCTGTATTGTCTCTTCCCCACAGGTGACTAACGTGGCGCATCTCCCCCGCGGCAGATAGCTGCCTCCCCAAGGCTGGTCTGTTTGATGTGTTCGTGGCCCAGGCTGTAAAGTTATCCATTGACTCGGGAAAACACAACTGAGAGAGACAGAGCTGCTGGGCGGGTTATTCAGGTATCTCTGCAGCTCAGCAAAGGATCGCGGCGCAGGCCAGAGATGTGGCGATGGCAAAGCCCCCGATGGCACCTCAGGGCTGGGGCGATAGCCGGCAGTGGGGGGACAGGGACACCAGCTCCTCCGTGGTGCTGCTGTCAGCCCCTGCCATCAAAACATGAGGGCTAGGAAGGGAGTGACAAAGGCAGGTTAAATTCTGGGGTGGGCGACAGAGAAGAGCATGTGCTGCTGGCTGCTCCCAGCAGCGCAGTGGGAATGGCCATGCTTGCCGTGACAGCAGCCGCGAGCGCTGCCCTTCAAACCCAGGCCTTATCTCCTTGATCCTGAGGACTATCAACCCCTCCAGTCTCCCCATGGTGCCCTATCATGCAGCCGAAGCCAAGGCTGGGCCATTAAAGTTAACTATTACCCAAAGTGAGTGTTTATTTGGGGTAATACAGGCCCGGGGGAAAGTGAGGGAGGGGAGGAGGAAGGCTCTTGTTTCTTTTCTACAAGATATCGCCAGCCCCGCAGTGCTAAAGTGGTGCTTAAACAAGATGGATGCTTAAATAACACATGGCAAACAGCGCTGCTGGGAGGTGGGATGGGAGAGCCCTGGCCACCGCCGGCCACTGAGCCATGGCCAAGTGGCTGGGACACCTCCGAGCTCTTGCAGCCCATGGGGAGCCTTGTTCAGGGGGGTTTGTCTTGTTCCAGTGGGAGGGAAGGTCCCTAGAAATTTTCTACTGGTTTTTTGGTCATCAGCTTTGGGGAGAACTCCTCCCTTTCCAGATGTTTTCTCCTTCCACCCACACTGTATCACTGACCATGCCGTATCTCCACTGGGATGGCTGCTGGTCCCACTCCCTACCCCCACCATCCATGCAGATATCAGGCAGAAGGAGACAGAGCTGGGAACATCCACATCTTCCCTTGGATCATAGAGGGGCATCACCCATCTCCAACATGCCCAAAGTGGAGAGATCCCCAGCCCCAACCCTGCCCCAGACCCAGAGTATAAGTCCTTTTTGTCCTCTTCCAAGACCATTTCTTCCGTTCCCTCTCCCCAGACGGGACCTGAGCGGAGAAAGGAACCCTTCCCACAGCTGCCTCAGCCACTTGGTTTGGGGTAGAAATGATCCTAGGTCCCCCTGCTGAAACTCCAAACAGTGAGTCTGCGGGTGTAAAACCAGCTGGGGCTGCCCATGGCGACGGAGTTGCATCCCCACAGGTACTTGGCCTGGTTGGGAGCAACATCTCCAACATGCTCGGAGTGCCGATTTCACACTGGTTTTGGCTTGCTGCGAGCAGCCGGTGCCGGTGCAGTCACTACTGGGAAGCCCCAGCCTTGCTGGTGGCATTTGCATCCCCATGAGTCCATCCCAGCTGTCCCTGCACTGCGCAGGGGCACATCTGGGTGCTCCTGGGTGGAAGAGGTAGGGAAGGGCAGGGAATTCCCCATGCTTTTCTGTGCCAGGACCTGACATGACCTGAGCACTGACAGCACCTGTGACCACAGCAGAGGGCAAAGCTTCACCCTCCCGGTCCCTCCTGCGCACGTGGCAGCAGCGGGGAGGCTTCCAACAGCGTGCCGAAACGATGCTGCTCCTGGGAGTAACCGAATCGCATGCGGGAGGGCTCACCTGAGCCCTCTAATCCCATAATCCGTCACCAAGGAGACCCGAGCATTACCTGGCACTGTGGGAAGCAGAGGGGCCCGGTGCAGGAGAGTTGGTTCCTGACACCCCTGCCAAGTCCCATCATGTTTCAGCTCATCCTGATGCTTCTGCCGGACAGGGAAAGGGTGAGGGAAGGACCAGAGGTTCGGCTCCTCTACTCAGCTCCTCCAAGGAGGAGCCGCTTCAGCAAACAGCTCCAGCACCCACCTTGGAACCCATTCCCACACCGATTCCCCCGGCCAAGACACTGGCAGCATTTAACCATCCCACTTCCCAAAAGCGCCGTCCTCTGGGGTGTCTTCGTGGCATCACAAGGGTGGGAGGGGTCCCCCATGACTTGAAGAAAACAGGGACCATTTGGGTGGCTTGGAGAGAGACGTGGCTGGGTGTGATCAACTGGGTAAGTTTTTGGTGAAAAATCCCCGCTGGCCACAGCAAGGACGTAAGGTCTCTAAGCCAGCTGGAGAACTGCCCTCTTGAAGCTCAGATCTCTCTCAAGCGCCAGAAAGATGGTAAAGGGGGCACAAACCCTGAGCTGGAGAGAGCCAGAGAGTGAAAAAACCACAGGGGGTCGTTTGTTTCCCTACAGACACCTCGAGGGGGCATGTTGAGCCCAGGAGGGTCCCAGGAGGGGATGATTAAACCCCCTGGCCACACCATCTGCCTTCTAGGTGGTTTATATGAGAAAGGATGAATCCCACCCTGCAAGGGAGCCTTCTTTCTGCTCCCACCATCCCCTCTGACTCACCAGGGCCGCAGGGTGCTTCAGCCCCTGCAGCCCACCCTGGGCACCCACAGGGATGTCCACTGAAGCTCCCACCACCTTCCACTGGAGACCAGTTCAGCCGAGCCAGCGCACAGACCTTGCAACTCATTGCACTGGTGAATGAATTTTTCCCGCGGTTACATCAATCCCTGTCTCTGGTGGTCCCTCTTTTCTGTACTGGGGCCCCAGATCATGTCTGGGGAAGGAACCTGCCGAAGAGCCAACGGCCGGGTGCGAGGGCAGGGACGCTGGCGCAGCTCCTGGGGCTGCCCCCGCCGTGAACCGAAACGCGGAGCACCCAGGCACGGTGGTGCTGGGGACCTGCCGCGGAGGGGGAGGCCTATGCAAACAGGCAGGGCGGCAGAGCCAGCACGCTTCGCCTCGCCTCGCCTCGCAGGAGGGGACATGGAGCCAAATATGCCCTGATCAAACAAACCAGCCATCAGGCTGCACGTCCCGGCGCGACGGAGCCCGGGGACTGCGGTTTCACGACGCCGGACAAACGGGTGACATCGTTGCTCGCTGGCTGTGTGCTTGGGAGGGGGTCTCATTCCTGGGGGTGATGCCACCCCCTTTGCTCAGGACGGGTCTCCATGCTCAGGAGAAGTCAATGCGTCTGCAGAGCGTGGTGTGAGGAAGAACAGGGACAACCTGCCTCCCTCCCACATCTCCATCACACATCTCCCACATCTCCCACATCTCCCACATCTCCAGCCGGCTCAGGGCAAGGGTGAGCCAGGAGCCACATCTTCACCCCTGGCTCCTCCGCCTGCCCCGAACTCATCCCCAAACTTCCCCTGTGAGGTCAGGCTGAGAGCTGGGGGTGTTCAGCCTGGAGAAGAGAAGGCTCCGGGGAGACCTTAGGGCGGCCTGTCAGTGCTTAAAGATGGGAACAGGACAAGTGTGATGGGTTCAACTGACAGAGCAGATTCAGACCAGAGAGAAGGAAGGAATTGTTTGTGCTGAGGGTGCTGAGACCCTGGCCCAGGTTGTCCCAAGAGGTGGGAGAAGCCCCATCCCTGGCACCATCCCAGGTCAGGTTGGCCCTTGGGGCTCTGAGCACCCTGCTCTGGGTGCAGATGTCCCTGCTCCCTGCAGGGGCTTGAACTGGTCCCTTCCCACCCAAACCAGTCTGTGGTTCTCTGAGCTATCTGCTCTCCTGGCTCAGGCTGCCGATGCCATTCGTCTGCGCAGCACTTGGGGCAGCAAAGCCCTGCGCTTGGTCGGAGCTCCAGTCCTGGGAGCTGGGCCAGCTCCAGCCGGTGAATCTTGGCAGTGAGGACAGCAGAGGCGATACCTACCCGAGGAGCTCCTCTTCTTCTCCACCCCTGAGCGAAGGGGTGGAAAGCTGCAGGGAGGCAGGAGCGTTTTCCCCTTGTGTCCCCTGGCAGTGAAGCTCTGCGGGAGGACAAGCACCAGAGCAGCAGCATCGCACAAAGTGGTGTGAAGAGCTGCAGTCTGAGGAGGGTAGAAGATCCCCCAGAAGATGAGGGGCTCAGCCCTATGTTCAAAGCCCGGTGCCCAGGCTCCCACGGCTGCTCCGGGTGGGAGAGCAGCCCGAAGCCTAAATTGCATAAATATGCCGTAGTGGAGGAGGCAGAATGTGGAGGGAGGTCCTGGCTGTGCCGGGGGCTCGAGCCATGGTTGAAGCATCACCTGGGGGACGGATGTCACCAGCAGCGCACGTCCACACCAGCAGTTCGCTCCGGCTCCTGGCAGAGTTAAGAGCTTTATGCAAAGGTGTTGGGATCTCTTCCTCCCTTCCAGGGCAAACCGGAGCTGTTCGGTGGGGCTGGAGGCTGCCCTGGCCTTGCACCCACAGCCAGCCGGGGAGGAGGCGGTGGCCCGGCTGTCCTGCTGTGCCACCTAGTGGGATGCTGGCTTGGAAAATCCCTCGGGAGCCGGGGACACCCACGCAGCCTCCTGCAATACCCCAGCAGGACCCTAATTTTCCCTCTCCCAGGACAGCGGCAGATTCACCCCATTTATCTTTTGGCAATTTCTACCCCACGGCCCTTCCCAGCCAGGGGAAGGGGACACCAGGGGAAGGCGACACCAGGGCAGGTCCCTTCTGGCAGGACAGAACGGGACAGGGACAGTCCAGCCCACCCTGTGCTAGCACTGGGTTTGTGTGTTCACCCGGGAAAACAGATTAAACGCCACCAATAGCTGCTGCTGCATCTGGAGCTCAGGTGGGGAGCTGGTCCCAGTCAGGACCTCAGCTGGAGAGAGGTCTCGCTTTCCCAGAGCCAGCAGCGTTCCTGGGGAAGGAAAAGCTCCTTTATCGGTTTTCTTATCTGCAGTTTGTCTTGGAAGAGTCGCTTTAAAAGCAAGAAGAAAAAGTCCATGGTGAGATCTTATCAAAGTGAGCTGCTGCCACTCAAAATGCTTCATTTCAGTGAGATGCCACGAGGATGGATGGACTTTCTTAGACATTAGCAATGGTGTCCAGCAGCAGGCTTCGAGGCAGATGATGAATCTCCAGCCCCCTCCACCACATTGTCAGTTATCTGCTGCAGGGACACAACAGACATCTCCATTGCAGGGGCAGGAACAAGACCTGCCTCACCCTGGAAGCCTCAGAGCTGCAGTATGAAACATCCTGAAGTGGCCCACAAAGCCAGAGCTCACCACAAAGAGCACATGTGGCTGCCGCAAGGGCAGCTCTTCCCGAGGTTGACGGCTTCAGCTCTTCTGGCATTTATATCCTCACGCAGTGGCTTGCTGAGGGCTTGGAGGACCCTTCCCCTGGGCTGGGCCACGGCTCCTGAGGGCCCGGTGTAATTAACACGATCCGTCACGAGCAGCGACTGGGCTCCTAGGGAATGGTGGTTAGGTTGTACCTTCTCTTGCAGCACTCCTAAGGGGATGGCTTGTCCCTGTTGAAAAACAGCCCCATCAGTAGACCCGGGGCATTAATTGAACACTAAGCCACATGGATAATCCTTTCAGAGCTGATGGATCTTCTCTCCCGAGCTTTCACACATCTGCTGGAAGAGAAATGGAGATACGTTTTGCTTGGAGAAAAATATCCATCCAGAGGCCTCCCCAGAGCAGCACCGTCATCCCACAAGCACATTCAGAGCCCACTTTGATATGATGGGGGGGGTCTCAGAGATGTGTCAGCCTGGGCAGAGCTCCCCTGCTCAACCCCACAGCCGAGCAGGGCTTGCTGGGGGTCAGCAGACATCGAGGAGTTCTTGGCAGATCATCTCTCTGGGGTTAAGAGATGCATTTTACTTCTCTTTTAAAACAAGTAGTGCCAACAGCACTGCCAAGACCAACGCTAGGAGAAAGCGACTTTAGAGTCGCCTTTGTGCATGCAAAGCTCGCGTCCCCACCCCAGTCCCATCCTGCTGCCTTAAGGTTACTCCAAGGCTACAGAAAGTTTTGCAAAAGACCCTGAACTTTTCTTTGAAGCTCCTGTGGTCTCATGGTCCCCCAGGGCTTTCCCATTCCTCCTCTAAGAAGATTCACAAGCTCTGCCATGGAGTGAGGGGCACAGCCATCCTCACGGGGTTATCCCCGCAGGGAGGGCAGGCTCCAACCAACAACACACATCAGCAAGGACATGGGCAGCTTAGAAATATGGGCAAGAAGCTGCTGGCAGCAGCTGGTTGTTGTTAACCCCTTCTGCAGCAAACTGCGGTGGGGGGGGTGGTGGTGGTGGGGCATTGCCTGCAGAAGCCCCCAGCCGAAGTTTGGGAAGGTCAGTTTTGGAGCTGATGTGTCCACGTTCCTCTTGAATATCTCAGGAGGAGCCAGAGAAAGCATCTAGGGACAAGTAGTGCCACAACCAGACTGCAGCAGGAATTGGAGGTGGAAGCAGCAGCAATAAGGAGTTGCTGGGGAATAGGTGGGCGTCAGCACATCAGCCTGAAGGGCCAGCACAGCTCTGGGCAGCCTTTTCCAGCAGAAATGCTGACCCAGGTTGGTCTTTCTGCCCAGAGCATCGAGTTCCCACCGTGATCTCCAGAACCACCTGGTGCCTCAGCAGGAGGGTTTGCCGTTGCATCGCTGCTGTGCCAGCACAGGCTCCGGATCCCGCTCGGGTGGCGTTGGCTGGAGACCAGCCCTCTCCAAGAGCTACGTGCAGCCCGGAGCTGTGCATTAGATGAGCTGGTTTACTTGCAGCAGGTGACCACCTCCAGCAGAGGGATTAAGAGCTGCTCAGCAGAGCAGCCCTGCTCAAGAGAATCGCTGTGGGAATTCACCCGGGACTTCACGTCCAGTATTAGCAGGAACGATTGAATTAGACGAAGGTAGGCTTTGGGGAGGAAGAATTCCTCCTCCTTTAGAAACCCTGGTTTGGAGACCTGGGTGCACAGGTGTCCTTCGGTCCTCTGACCTCAGGGAGACAAACTCTGCTCCCATCCACGGGATCATCACGATTTGGCCTTGCATATGGCTCTGAAGGGTGGGAAAACACCATCCCCGAAGCACGGGGAAGGGAGCTGTGTTAGTGCACGAGTTCCCAGCGGCGAGAAGCCGTAGCTAATGGTTCTCTGTAACAGCACAGAAATATTAAAGTTAAATGGTCTTTATTTCAGAGGTTTTATTATGTTTGCCACGCTCCGAAAGACACAGTGAAAAACAAAATGACTGGCTGGTAGAATCCTATTAGACCCATTAATCACCATCAAGTACTAATATCTGTGTCCTGCTTTCCTAGTGATGTTAATTACCACGGGGAGGGAGTGATGCAGCCCTGACCCCTGCTTGGGACAGAGCTGCTGCCCAGCACGCGGGGCCTGGGACTGCTTTGAGCTCTCCTAGACTGCCAAAAAAGCTTCAGCCACCAGGCATGGCTTCTCCCACCATCGCTTTGAACCCACACGTGCTGGAGTGGGCTCTGCGTTTCCCTCTCCAGCAGGAAACTCCCTCTGCCCACCACTCCTCTGCAGCAGCCTTGCCTGAAGGAGTCGCGATGACCAGGAAGGAGGGTAAAAACAGCCCTTGCAAACACCCATCTGAAGTATCTTCCGCTTTGGGTGGCACCACCAAGAGCTGGCAGAAGCCTGGGGAACTTTTATTAGCCCACTTTTAGCTGCAGTTTCCCAGGGAAAGGGGATGTCTGGTCCCCACAGTGCTCCCATGTCCCTGAAGCCCATGGCCACAACCAGCTCCCTTGTGCCTGCTCCTGTGGGGGCTTAATGGGGTCCGTGGGACCCCCAGCCAGCAGCAGAGCAAGTGACCCTCACCACAAGTGACAAGCCAAGTGACATCAGAGACCTTTCCTTCTGAAAGCCATGATTGACGACGCAGCTTTGCAACAGCATGTCCCCTGCGCTGCTGAAACATAAATTTACTTTTTTTCTTTCCGGCCTCTGCTGGTGGAGGAATCATCAAGGTCATATTTATATTTATTAGATTCATCTTCATGGCTTCTGAAGGAGGCAGGGCTGTGCCAACACCTGCAACAAATCACAGTGCTGGGGAAAGACAGGGAGACTCACCAGTTGGTCAGGACAGGCGAGGTGAGCACGCCCTGGGAGAGCCTCCTGCTCCCCAGGTCACGGCAAGGCAGGAGCCTTCGTGCTCCACCGTCAGCTCCACCCAGCACTGCTGGCAATGGAAACGAGAAGTGGAGTTTCCCACTTTGTCCCAGTTTAGTTTTCTCCACAGTGTGAACCACCATGCTGGGAAATCTCATCCACAGCAAAAATCCACAAGAAATGTGCCTGAAGACTTGGGGTTCAGCAGCTTTGAGACTTCTGAAGAGAGAACGGAGACACTTGTTCCTCTTCCCAGAGGGGCTCTGGGCTGTGGGTCTGCTCCAGCTCCCGGGGTGGCCACAGCACCAGCAATGGGTGAGGGGGTGTGGGAAAGGCCCTGGAATGACGTGGGCACCTGCCCGTGACTGGGGCAGTGCTGGGAGACCTGCGGAGAGCCAATGGCAGCTTTGGGATGCTGCGATCCGCTGCAGAAGGGTGCCCTGGAGGGGTTCACAGCCCAGAGGAGACACTTGAGGTTTCAGCTTGCAGTGTTTAAAGATGAAAGCCTGCCTGCACGCCTTCATCCCAGCAGGCAGCGGAGAGAGGGGTGGGCAGACAAAGCGGCAGCAGCTGCGGTGACCTTTGCATCCCGGTCGAAAGGGAAGGTGGAAGCAAAATGCCAGCCCCATCAGGTTGCTTTGCATCCGAAACTGCCGCTCGCTCCTGCTGCTCTTCAGAGGTGCTGGGAGCCTGCGCTGGCCTTGATCTGCTCCGCTCTTCGCTTCAGTTGATTTATTTTTAGATTTCTGGAGGGGAAGAAAGCAATAAATAAATAAATAACCTCCCATCCCCACCCCCAACATCTCAGCGAGCTCCTTGCAGACTGCCAGCTCTGCAAGGGTGATGGAAATCATCCCCACCCTTCCTCCACCCCCTGCCTCACCCCGGCAAGCCATCCATCACTCGCCACACTCAGCCTTCAGAACAGGAGGTCTGTGGTGTCAGCAGCCATCCCTCTCCTGTCCTGCTAAACGCAGACGCCCTGGGGTTTGGCAGCCGCGCTGGGTGGGGAGCCCTGTTTCATGGGGCTGTGCTGCTTTACAGATGGTGCTTCTGAAAGCAGCTGGTGTGGAGGACCTGCTGGCTGAGGTGGAGAGGGCAAGGCAGGCAAGGTGTCCACGTGTTCCCCTGGGCTGCCCCCATCCTACCCAGCCCTCCCCTTTCCTACAGAGCTGGCAGCAGCGTGGAGGGGTGGGCAGCTGCTTGTGGTTGCCCCAGGAAGACCTGTTCTTTGTGTGATCGCGCTAGAGGAGGAGCGTTTACCTGCGATGACTGGAGCGATGCAACCAAGCCTCACTGTCAAGAGGTATTTTTACTTCAAGCCTGTGAAAGACATGCTGTATCACAACTGGCACCTTGTGGGCATCTCCTCCTATGCTGGCCAGTGGTCCTGCCCCTGCCTGCAGCACGTTCCTGGTGTCCTGGCCCCCTTGACAGCCAAAGTGAGGAATTCAGGTGGAGCTGAGGCACTGGGACTGCAGAGGCTGAGCAGTGATGGTGCTTCTCAGGTGCATGTACCTGTGATCCAGCATCTGCTGCCACCCATGCACACCCCAGTCCATGCACTGCCCCAATACTGCCTGGCATCCTCCCATGCAGATCTGCTGCCAGAGTTCAGGGGGCTTGTATGGGGAAGCTGGAGAGGTGGCTCCTTCCTCAGCCAACTGGCACAGGACAACTGGCAGGTGCTGGTTTTAAAGGAGTCCGACCTTGGGCTGATTCACAGGTTTTCTTGTGAATTCTCCCCACGTGATGCATCGAAGAGATCTTAAAGGGTGGCTACAAAGATGGAGACTCCCTGTTTACAAGGAGTCCCATGGAAAGACGAGGGGGAATGGGGACAAGTTAATGGGCACAAGTTACTCCTGGGGAGATGCTGATTGGACACAAGAGGAAAATTTTTCACAAGGACAACCAGCCATTGGAATAATCTCCCCAGGGAAGTGCTGCAGTCCCCAGCATCGGACACTGTTAAGATTTGGCTGGACAGGGGCTGGGCCAGCTTGTCTAGACTGGGCTTTGCCAAGAAAGGCTGGACCAGATGATCCTTGAGGTCTCTTCCAGGCTGGGATTCTGCGATAAGACCTATCACGCTGCTGGGCAAGACCCTACGTTTCTCCCCCCATGTGCCTGGGAAGGGAGCACCACCTCTTGGGGCCAAATGGGGCTGCAGGCTGGAGTACACCTCGCTGCTTCACCCCAACATTGCACCAGCTTCAGCTGCCTCCTCCCCTCTAACTGCTGACACCGGGCTGTATCGCATCTGCTGTGAGGGGCTGCTGGCACCACGTCGGGACTCGGGCAGCTCCTGCAGAGCAGCTGTGTCCCCATGGTAGTTAGAAACCTTCGCTCTCTTTAAGTTGAATCACATCCGCTGTCGCTTGCCTGGGATTTATAAAGACCTAACTGCAGACTGCATAGAAAAGAAAAATAGAGGAAAGAAAGTCCACCTCTGCTTGCTGGCCTGTAGGAACCGAAGGGCAGAGTCCTCTGCACCAGCCCGCAGGTACCTCGCTCTTATCTGCACTGCAGTTCGCTGTCGCGTTACTCCCTGCTCAGAAAACGCCGAGGCAGGAGGGGATTTGCGGAGCTCAGCCAGCCTACCGGGCAGGGTTACCCAGCAAGAACAGCCCCCAAAGCGGGGGCGAGCCCAGGATGGTGGTTATTAAACAGGGACAAATTAAATGCACCAGGAGCTGATACCAATCAGCCTCACTGAATGAACACGCCCAAGAGGATTTCTATACGAAACGGGGCTTTGTGGTGCCATCTCAGTCAGCTGTCGGTCCAGAACAGAGCCGCAAGGTGCTGTTCAAGCATTTTAGGACTCTACTAGTGTAATAAATAGTAAACAGTTCCATACAGGCAGTAGTTAGGGCTCGTCCTCGCTGGGGGTGAGGCGGGGGGTGGTCAGCTGCAGCGTGCCTGAGGCTGGGAGCCAGGAGAGGTTGGTCTGGGTACCCACCAGAGCCACTCTGCTGAACCCCCGTGTCTGGACACAGCGTTGAGCCAGACCTGCTGCTCGGGGACCCTGGCAGCATCGAGGGGCAGGACCCAGCTGGGAGGATGCTTTGGGTGAGGGGCTCCTGAGTCGAGCTGGTGGGAGTGGTGGCACCCAGCCACTGCCTTGCTGGTGGCTGCTTTCGTGAGCAGAAAGAAAAGTCACTTGGAGGAAGGGAGGCGAGGTTCATAAATCAGGGACTGCGGATCACACGAGTGGCATTTACAGCTCCCCCAGCTCCAGTGCGCTGCCGGGGAACGATGCAGAGCCCTTGCCCAGCTCGGCTCTGCTCCTGGAGCATTTCGGCACCTCCTGTCCCCTACCTGCTGTTATTCATCCAAAACCTCACTCTCTCGATTGGGAAATGTCACCTCCTGCTGTGCCCTCACCTTCTGCGCGGTGCAGGGGGCTGTGCCCAGCTCCCTTTCCCCACTCACCAGCACCTCCACATCTGGTGGAGCTGGTGGGGACAGCTCCGGTGAGCAAATCTATACATGGTTGCTTTAAACCAAAGCAGAAGCAGCTCTAGAATTTATAAATCTATAAGCAGTTGACAGATCCCTGTCTCCCCAACAGGGCAGAGCTCTAATCACAACACGCCACCCGACAGGAGTTGTTCAGATTTCAGAACTTCCAGGAATCCCGGTTAACCCCAGGCCACCCCGGCGTGGCCATCTCTTTCCTCCATCTTTAACTGCAGTGGACACTTTGCCCACCTTTCCCTCAGCCAATATTCCTCTAACTTACCGTGGTATCACCTATGTTCAGCTGAAATAGCAGCGTTCTTCCCGTTGTGCAGACAGAGCCGGGTGAGGGAGGGTGCCAGGATATCCGGGAGCGTCTGGCCACAAGAGAAATTTAGGACAAGAGATCTGGGCAAACTCCACATGTCTCTGCAGATGTCCTGGAGACTGACATGGTCAAGCAGAGAGGGCAGGATCCTCCAGTTTAGGAGACCCTCCTCTCCCAGTTTGATGCAGTTTTGCTGAGCTGGGAAGGGTGGGCACGTTCTCTGAGGACCAAGAGCTTTTCAACCCACTCAGGCTGGAAATGGTAAATTTGGTTAAATAATAAACTGGTTTTTGCAGCAGCCTCTGCTGCATCACACCTCATCCATCCACGCTGCAGGAGCAGCCAGCCGGTGCATAACTGAGCTCCGTGGAGAGCAATCCAGAGAGGGGAAGGTTTTGCTTCCCGCTGTGCTGGCACCCTGCTGGAAACAGCTCCTCGAAGGCCTGCTGGGGCTCCTGCTGCAATGAGCCCCTCCGAGGGCACCTTTAGGCAGGGGCCAAAGCAGAGAGAGACAAAGCTTGGTACTCTTAAAGAAACTGGATGCCAAGCTCCCTCAGCAACCGGTTAACCCTCTGCATCCCTGACCTGCCACTAACCTCCAGGGTGCTGCACCTGCAATTTCCCAAGCTCTGGACACCCAGGGGCTTGATCCCAGCTGAGCCAGCTGCAGAAGAACATCATGTCATGCCACCGTTGGCCAAGTCCACTGGCAACTTTCCCAGAATTCTTGGCACTTCCAAACTCTGAATCAGAGTGTATTGTAAATTTGTGACTTTTCAGGTGAAGGAGAACTACTGCACAACCCCGGAGAGGTGGTTCCCTGCAGGGGATCAAAACAAGCACTGCAAGATCCGCACTTTGGGAACCGTTGGTTGCTCTTGCGCTTGGAGCGTGTCAATGGTATCTGCTTTGGAAAGTGAGATATTAGAATTTAGTACCAGCTTAGATATCAGCCACAAAATCTCATTATCAGGATGAGTCAGGCTCATTGATCACTTCAAATGGCAACGCAAAGAGTTTTAGCCCATTGTGTAAGAACTGCAGCGCATCTCCTTGCTGTGCTGTTCTACCAGGGGAAGCCTGTTCCCCCGTTAACTTGTATTGCCAAGCACAGCACCAGGCCGGTGACAGCACATGGCTCATGTTATAGTGTGTTTTGGGGGCTTTTTTCTCCCCCAGGCAGGAAGGTTTTATTGTTTTGTGTGATGCCTCTGCTTAAGGCACAGTCCCGCCCCCCCCAATCCCTCATTTTGGAGCTCCTGCTGTCTCACTTTGAGTGCAGCATCTTTCAAGGGACGCATTGTCACCCAGCAAAAAGCAGAGAGGAAAATGTTTTAAAAGGTAAAATAAAGCTCAGGGGACCCTCTTGACAGTGAGCCAAGATGCATTTTGGATGAGGAGTTGTTCTGTAGACGGGCTGATGTCGGTTCAGGACAGGAGTCCTGTAGCATGAGGGAGACAACGAGTGGCTCAGTACTGGGTTTTCGTGTGTCTCACTGCATCTCCCTCAATGTCCAACAAAGCCAGCTGTTGCATGTGCAGCATCAATCATTTAGTGGCATTAGACAAGAAGCTCTGCCGCAAGAAGAGCATCTCCTGCTTGGAAAATAAGCGTCTCAGCTTTGCCTTGGTGCTGATGCAGCAGCAGGAGCCCCGTTATCCGGTGACAAGTCTCTAGCTGGCACCATTCCTGCCCGGAGAACAGCAGAACCCTCTTTGCTACCCAGATATGCTCGTGCAACGGGTATTTAATTACCGAATCTCAGATGTACATGATGCCACATGGCCCAAAGGTTTACCAAACACGAGCTCTGAGCTTGCTCACAAAGCTGCTGCAGTGAGTTGGTGTCTGGGCAAAGAGGGGCTCAGGGAGACAAGTCTAAGTCTGACATGCCTGTGAGGGGACAAACAGCAGCAGAACCCCCCTGGTTACCTGTGCCATTCACCAGGCTGATCTCTGGGCAGGATGATGAAGCTCCCCGTAGTTATGAGCAGCAAGTGAAGCACGTTCCTTTATTCACTAACCCTTGGTTGAGTCCCCAGAAAGAAACTTTTCTAGTTACATCAGCTGCCGAACGAGGTTAGTAATTATTTACAGCCCTGAAATAATGGATCCTCCTGATCAGGCAGTCACCATCCATAAAGGCACGGTCAAAGGCATGAGCTATCATCCACCAGCTGGTCTCCTCGGGAGGCTCATTTCCATACAGAACTGCACCTCGTGCAATATATCTCCAGGAGCGATCGCTTAATGCCTCAGCCTCAGGGAACGGGACCAAAAAAGTGAATGAAAACTATTGATCTGGCTTTAAGTAGAGCTGTATCTATTAATCTGGGAACACTAATCACTGGGGGTTGACAAGAACAGGAGGTTTCCAGTGCCGCATTAATACTCTCCATTCCCTTGGGCAAAGCCTGAGGAAGACAGAGCTGCTGTCACAGCTTGGTCTTGGAGGCAGGAGAGCCTCGCAAGAGGTGCCTGTCCCTGCGCACACAAACACACCTTAATCCTGGTGTCTGACAACTTCTTTGACCAGAAGGATAACATGGGAGAGATAATCCTGGGAAGTCCCAAGGACAATCTTCATCTCGGTGTTATCCCCATGAGCCCAGATTGGATGTGGCACCATGGAGGTGGGAGCACAGAGAGGTCACTGACCAAACATGCCATGTAAATAAGCTGCTGTCCACCAGCAGCTCATGCGGATTGTAGGTTGATCTCAACTGTGGGAGTATCTAGACAACCTGCATCAGATAAGCTGCTCCAGGTTAGCCTTAAAATGGTTGGTCACCAAGACCAAGTTCAGTGGCATGAAATTCTCCAGGGGTTAAGGCAATATACAGCTCCTGGCACAGTCAAGAGATGCCGTAGCTGTGGAGGCACCTCAGAGCTGCAGCCAGAGACCTCAACATGGGCACAGGTCCCTTCCCTCCGCATCAACCTCAGTAGCGACTGCACAGCTTTGGGACATGCTCTCCAGAGAGACAGGCAGGGGGCAGTTACAGCACATCGAGTTGTCCCTGCCCTCTTGGCACTGTGATTCACACGGGTCACCAGCTTGGTCGATGAAGCAATAAACCATTGACAAGCACATGATAGAGGAACTGGGGTGATGTTCACAGCCCTGGATGTGCCATTTCCCCAGCGAGTGCTGCTGGCTGCGTTCAGCAGGTCCACGACAAAACTCCCTCCTGCTCTCCTGCCCCAGCACCGCTGGATGGATGGGTCACTTCTCTCCCGGAAACCTGGGATCCTGATACTTTCAGAACGATCAGAAAAGGGCGGAAAATGCCTATTTGTGCACATCTTAGTCTTCACAGGTTTTTATTATATAGCCTGTGGCTGCAGGATAAACTTTCCTCATTATTTGAATTTCCAGGGCTCAGGAACTTCCCAAGAAAGGAACCAATCGAGATGGTCGCTCACTACAATGCTACCCTTGAGCCTATCGACTGCTCCCTTCTGTCTGATGTCATCTGCAAGCCTTGTGTGGGTATTCCACCCACTCCAGGTCATTAAAGGTACTAAGCAGGACAGGTCCCAGGATAGAATTTTGAAGTTCTTCACTGGTCTCCAGAAAGAGTCCAGTTTCTCCAGCTCGTGTCCAGGAGTCCCTCCCCACCAGGGCAGAGGCTCTGTCTCCAGAAGAGGCAGTGCATGCACCAAGAGCATGACTCTACCCTTGAGTGGAAGTGACTCTGCCTTTCCCACCACCATGTTTGGTATAGAAGCACTCAGAGGTGCCCCTGACATTAGAGATGTGAGACAACACAACACATTTTTGCTTCCTGACCATGACCCAGATGTGGCAGAGAGCCCTCAAGGCCTTGGCTGTATGGGCAGAATAATTCCTCCATATTTACAAGGTCATTTGGGTGAAATTCACGTACCTTCCTCAAGGTTCTGGTCCATTTCCAGGCTTGGAAGAGATACACATTTCCTTTTCTGAGACAAGAGGTATATTCATCATGTATTTTTCATAAGAATCTATCTTTATTCATTAACTGGTTGATCTGGCCTACTTGCTGAAGAGAGCTCAAGGGACTTGGCAAGCGCTCCAAAGCCTTTAGTTCCTCCCTAGCTCAGCAGTGGCTGGGAGAGGAGAGCAGTGGACAGCACAAAATGCTTTGTTTGTTGTTATTTGTCCACAAAAAACATCCTTCCTGTGAGAGATAAGAGCCTAGATGGTCCATAAGAGGCCAACCCTCACCTCTTTGGCCCCAGCCATAGTGGGGATGATAAATACAATAAGCCCGGTTCTGTTTATTCTGCAGCAAAAAGAGGACTTCAGCTGCCCACAACCAAAGCACTTCAGCATGTGGCTGAACAACAACAGTGTTTACAATACCTCAAAATAGATTTCCTTGGGCAGTGGCTGCAAGCTTCTACTTCCACCCAGCCAACCACACCAATGGATAAGCCATGTGATGGAGCTGGAGAGTTTATGAGAAAGGTTAACAAGGAGGTGTGGCTGGTGGCATTTTTTCTTTCTGCTTTATTCTGGACAAAAAACCTCATTTCATTAAACAAAACACTTCTTGTCTTCACAAAAGATGTGAAGCACTTCTGAAGACAGAACATACCCCATGAATAAACCTACCTCATTTACTCCAGGTTTTTCTTCCAGGAGAACTCACATATGCAGTAACAGCCACGTGTAGTTGAAGGTTTGCAGCCACCCACTTGCTCCCAGTCATCACAGAGCAGCAAGAGCCGGGAAGCCAAGCCAAGAGCCAAGGAGTATGACACAGGGCAGGGTCCAGGCAGGACCTAGACCCACATCACCCAGGCAAGGCAAGCAGGACACACACAGAGATGGCGGCCAGGTCCAACCAAGAGTCCAACTCATAAGACAACACCATGGTGATGAAGCAAGTCCAAGGCCAAGCTAGGAAGTCCATCCATGGGTCAGGAGCATCAGGAAGGTCCAGAGTGACAAGGCAGAGAGAAGGCCAATCCAGGAGATCAGCCTGCAGATGGTGGAGCAGATTAAGAAGCTCCATAGCAAGGCACAAACTGGAGCTGAGATGGAGACCATCACTCCTCCAGCACTGCTCAAGAAAAGAGTGAAAACCTGGGGCCAAGCTTAAATAGCTCTCCTGGCTCATGGGTGTGGGTAGAGGCCCCAGGTGAAGCTCGTTTGGTGGGGCTGCAGCTTGGCCACAGGCTCCTCACTCATGAGAAAATAATGATTATAAATGAATAATGATTATTTACCTAATTATTGTCCCAGGGAGCAAGGAGATCCCACCCAGATGGGATGAGAGGAGTGGAGGCCCCATGGGATGGATGTGCTGGTGATTTTGTGCCTCCCCACCCTAGAGCACCCCAGATGCGTTCTGCATCGGGGCCTGTCCCAGCCATTAAAACGTTAAAATGGGGTGAGTGCCTTTGCCATCGTTATTAAGGATGGCTTCAGGACCACCAGTCTTCACGTGCCCTAGAGCAATGCTGTGACCCTGATGAGCGGAGAGGACCCGTGCCCAAACCTCAGTGGCTGGGGCTGGTCTGCAGCCCCACCGCAGTCCAGGCAATGCCCATTTTAGGTGGTGCCAGCAGCTCCTGTCTCCTGTCAGAGCCTTAGTCCCCAAAGCAGCTAAATCAGAAGAGTGTAGACCAACGGTAACCCCAACCCTGCCAGGGAGCATCTTCTGCTGTGGGTCAGCATCTTCTGATGGGGTCACCCATGCAGAGGTACCCCCGTGGGCAGAGTCCGAAGGGACCCAGCGCCAGACACATGACCCAGTTTATCTCAGCAAACATCTCCAGCAGCACCCGAGCGAGTCCTGTTTCTGCTCCCGGCAGTTCCCTCTGTGCTTGGCACAGAAACGCCTGCAGAGGCAGAGGCTGGAATAAGGTTTCTGGCACGGGCTGGGGATAGCTGAGTTATTCATGAGCAAAGCCCAGAGCCTCAGTCCTGCTGGCTTCAACGGGGATTTTGCCTGCGGCATGACTGCGGGGCTGGTTCACAGGCCGGGGAGCAGGTACCGACTGCTACGGGACCCTTCATTACTGACTAATATTTATGAACAAAAGGTACACTTCACAGGCTGCTCCTGCAAACGTTATTCCTTCACACACGCTCAGAGACCCTCCCCTGAGACGGCAGAGGTGTTCACACCCCGATCTTCTCCCCACACCTCCCCATCCTTCGGCTGCTGCTGCAGCACTTGGACCACTCTCCGGACTGAGATGGAGCAGAGCGCGAGGGATGCCCGTGTGACGCCCGCCCTCCTGTCCTGTCCAGCCACCATAGAGCCGAGGATGCTCTTCCGCAGCAGAGCGGGGATGTGCCACTGCTGGGGAGCTGTTTGTCTCATGCTTCTGCGAGCGTGAAACCCAAGGTGGCATCTTGACATGCAGCAGCAGGAGGGAACAACCTCCCTCCTTCCCTCCCTCCCTCCCTCCCTCTGTGCATCCTCTCTTCCAGGAGGCCTGAAGAGCCATCGCAGCCGTGTCTCCGGTCCTTCTGCTCATGACTGCAAGTGCCCTAGTAGGTGTCTTTTACTGGCCCAAACCCAAATATTGGCCTTCAGGATCACTGCACCTCTCACTGTAGCCCTTGCCTTGGGATGTCAAAAGCCTGACCTGGGTCCAGTCTAAGGAGCTCTGGTCATCCGTGGCTGGAGCTCTTTCAAAACAGAGTCACTGCTTGATTTTCCAAGAAGTTGTTTGCCTCACAGAGTCCCGAGGCCTTGCTGTTATTTGACAACAATTGCTTGTTCTGTCCAGAAATGGATTTTTCCAAGAAATGTCACTGAAATTCACACATCTCTGGCACAGGGCGCAACAGCGTGGCCAGAGGTGACACCACACAGGAGCTGATCACGCTGTAGGTGTGATGAGTGACAGGAGAGGTCCTAGACCAGCTCCCTGAGGGCCTCCGGAGCAGGGTCACGTTGCCCACCTCAGCTGCTGCTCGGACAAGGCTTGCAGGGGAAAAGACTCGTTTGGCCAGTACCAGCAATAAAAGACTCAGGATGGTTTTATTCGGACTGCACACGATGCCTCCGTTCGTGGGATGAGCTCCCATCCCCGCCGGGTGGGAGGGAGCGGAGGAGCATGCAGGTACTATTTATATCTTCAGGAGCGGCTGGATTAAACAGACAGAAGAAATGTGCCGTGAAAGCCTCTCTTTTCTTCATACACTATTTAGGAAGCCAGGACCACAAAGCATCAGGCATTTGGTTTGTTTTTCCTCCGCTGCTGGTGGCTTTGCTGCTGGGAGAAAATGCATGAGGAGTGGGTGGTGCATGGAGAGCCTGCCCAAGCGCCAGCACACCCCCCGTTTGTTGGGGCGCCAGGAGCCTTTGCAGCTCCCTTGGAGCCCCTGTGATAGAAGATGGAAGGGTTTGTGTCTTAGTGAGCACGCTGGTTTCTTGGGAGTCCAGATGTTCGCCTGAGCCTGGCAGAGCAGCCTCTGGGTGATGCACAGAGTCCTCACACAAGCATTTTCTTTGTTCGCCAGAAAGCAGGGTCTCTACATTTCCCCCCTTTGAGTACATTTATCCTCTTCATTTGGGGCTGAGATCACGATTTGAGCAACCATTTGCTCAAAGCCGTCTATGCCTCAGTTTCCTTCCGCCCACGGGTTGTGGTCAGCGTCTAAAAGGCCAGAAACGAGAGACCTTCCACCACCCCGTGCTCCGCGCTGCAACTGCTCAGCAGGGCATCAATTAGCACGAACGCCCAAGTCCAAACCCATAATATCAACACCATTTCCCAAGTGCTGCCTTTTCCGGAGGTTTGGGTTTCAAAGGCATTCCTCCGTGGTCAGAAGAAATACCATAAAAACACGAGACGCTTCTGGGTCGCGAGCGCTTGTGTCCCGTTCGCTCTGCCCTGCTTTGTCGCGAGGTCTCCGGGGAGGCGGCGAAACATGAAAAGAGCAGCAGGCGTCTCTCACAGCCACGGCCCCAACAAGGGTGGTGGGTTTTTCAGCAGTTTTTTTGTCTTCAATGCTTCGTCTGACGCTTTTTTTTTTTTTTAATGTTTTGTTGGCGTGGCACCGTGCTCCTCGCTCTGCCTGGATTTATTTAGCGCTGCAACGCCGTGCTGAGCTTTGCCTGGGATTTGCTTGCTCGCTCACGTGCAGCAAGAGTTAAATCCTGCCTGAAGCTCTGGGAGAGCCCCAGGGGAGCGCACAAGCCTTAACTCCGGCTGCCTACGTGAGCAGCAGCAGGTCCCTTGCTCCCAGACGTCTCTGGCCCACCATGCCCGTCTCAGAAGTGCTGTCACCAGGGCTGTGTGTCCTGCTGCTGTGGCACCCCGGGGTGCCAACAAGGGGCAGAGCAGGTGGTGTTCGATGGCCCAGCCTGGTAAAAGCTGCTGTGCTTGTGCAGGATGCTGGCTTGACATTACCCCTTATCCCCACTTGCCCTTCTCTTTGTAGATACTGGTCTAATAGGAGAGGAGAAGATGTTTCTGGCCCGTGGTCTTAGCCTGCTGCCCACAAGAAGCTGTGTGTGACAGCCAGAGGCACCGTGATGGGCTCCTGATGCCGCTTGCTTGATGCTATCCCAGCATCGTTCACTCCAGCCCACAGCCCCACAGCCTCTTCCACACGGGAAACAGCCTGATCTCCCTCCTCAGCCGGGTCCATTTGCTACCCATGGTCCTACCCACCCTCTCATGAACAAGACTCACACCATCTCTCAGCTCCCCAGCATCTTGTGCAGGTCCTTCCGCTGTCCTCAGTGTTACAGACCGGAGCGGTTTCCAGCACGCGCTCAGGCCACCAGTAATAATCCCAGGGAACCATTTCCCACGTGTGGCTGTGAAGATGGATGTCACTGATGTTCGCCTGCTCTGCGGGAGTGTTGCTGAAGGGCACCTGTGGACTGAGCTGATAAAGATAGTTTAATGGGTGGAGTTATCTCTCTCCTGATGAAGTGTCTGGCTAGGCTGAAGGTCGCCCTTGCCTGGCAGTGCAGCGTGTCCTTCCCACACTACGGCTTGGCCCAGGACCTCTTGGTGGTGGGACCCTTGGCTGTTCCAGCCCAAGTTCTTGCTGTGCATTGGCTCCGCTGCCCTGGGTGGTAGCACAGACCTGACTGCCCCATTGCTGCCCCATACCTCCAGACATCCCCCCGCTATCCCTCCTGCCCCACTCTGCTTCCCCAGGTGCCTGTTGGCCATCGGTGGGGGTCTGCGATTGCAATCATCTACACTGATGCTCCTGAAGCTCGAGTTTGTCCCCGCCCTCATCAGCTTTTGCTCTGTCTGGGTCACCGCTCAGAAAACACACCTCACTTCCTCTGCAAACCCCCCTCTGTGTCTCTTTCCCGTCTGCCCAAAGGTTTCTCTGTGGGGCTCCTCTTTTGTTCCTGCTTCCACCATCTGCTCTGTGCCTTTGCCATGGCATCAACACCAGAAAGCTGAAAGCAGACCCAGGGCTTTTGGCTCCCTGCTGCCTCCTGGCATGCTCGGGGTTTCTCTTAGCACAGTCTTTGTTCAGGGCTTGAGGTCAGAGATTCCATTTCAACATTTTCCAAAGAGGTTCAGAGTTTGTTTTGCAAAAAGTTTTGATAATTCCTCTTATATCTTAAAAAAGCACAAATAAAGTTATCATCATTTCCCAGGAGACAGAAATGCCATCGCTCCGCCCACCTCTGAGTCCAGTGGTTTCAGGGCTGGTGCAGTGCTTGGTGGGTTTATTTCAGGAATCGCGTGACTCCGGGTCTCGGTTTTCCTGCCAAGCAGGCAGCTCTTTTTCGCTTTTGTCTGCACTTTGGTTCCTCATTTTTGGCGAGCTCTCACGTTGGGAGGTTGCCACCGAGGTCAGAGTTACTTTCTGGGTTCTTCTCCTGTTAACATCTGCATGCAGCTGGGGACCAAAGCCAAAGGAGGGACCCCAGGCTTGTGCCCAAGCGACCAAAAACAGAAATCAGAGGTACAAGCAAGAATAAATCCTGCTCTTCTTAATAAATAAACAGCGTTATAATGAAGTCTGGTGTCACTTTAAAAGCAAACGCTTTGTATAGGTCTAAATTCTCAGCGTGATCTCCATTACCGCTTGCAAATAATTCATCTCTGGAAACCAGCATCGTCCCTCACTCACCAGCAGACACTGGGCTTGAAGCAAAACATTCTGGTCACAAAATTTCAAAAGAAATTTTCAACTGTCTTAAAAAAAAAATATTCAAGAGGATACTTGCATGGATCCTGCATTTTCATAAAGCGTGGATATCAGGATTTGAGAGGGTCCCTTTAAGGCATTTCAGGGAGGTTTTGAGGCTCTGTTAACTCACCACTGTGAGGAACTTTTCCCCCAAGAAAAGAGACGGAAGTATAAATAGAAACAGATGCTGAACGACTCTGCCTTCGCTTGGAGTGATCATCATGATCTACTGACCCACGAAGTAAATATTGATTGAGGTGAAGCCACGGCCAATATTTACTTGTAAGGAAAATAAATTTGTTTTCAGCAAACAAGCAGTTGATACACGTGGGGTTTGTGACCTGCTTCCCCCACCAGCACATCCCGCCCTGGCTTGAGATCTGGCGTGAGGACCAGCAGGCAGATGTTGAAGAGCCTTTCCAGATCGCCACATCCACCTCTGCCGATGCAGGCTTGAATTCTGCAGAGCTCTCCTCACCATCTGCTTAATTTCCCTGTGCATCACTCTCTGGACAGTTGCACCATGGCTGGCTGCTGGGAGGTGGGTCCTTAAACCACCTCTTGAATCTGATGCTGGTGGCCAGCAGAGCAGATTTTGTGGCTCTGTTCACATCTCCAGTGCTTCAGCTGCCCACAGCTCCTTCAGTAAATCAAAGGCCATCACCAGCTCACGTCAGGGTGCACAGAGCCCTGGGGTGAGCTGATGGTCTCCTCACTCATCACATTGATGGTCAGCCTGTACATCCCAGACTCTTTGCTTTCTGCATCCCTTACTTGTTAGTGCTTTCAGTGTTGAAAAATATATAACAAGGACTCTCAAGGCAGAAATTGTGCAGAGAAGATAAAAGCCAAACCCCACCTGACTGCAGAAATCCTTTCCTGGAAATGTTCCTGGAACCTGGAAGGTTCACCACCTTTTTGTTCATGCATTGGGTCTTTCTCTGCCTGTTAACAGGGCTCAAAGCCAGGAAGGAGAAGGATACCTGACCACGGACTGGGCTGCGGGATGTTCAGCCTGACTGTGTCTGACCCACCCAAAGCCTGGAAATTTTGCTGGCCATAAGGAGTCATCCATAACCATCCTCTGGTTTTCCTGTTTATGGGGGTCTGGAAGAGCATCAGGCTGAAGGTGTATGAGGTGTGTGGTGCAAGGACGGGGGTGGTGGGTGCTCAGTGGGACCTCGAGTCCTCCTGCTCCACACCTCAGCTACCCACGTCCTGCTGCAGAAAGCCCCTGCAGTCCCACTCCTCTCACAGAAGAGAAGAATCTAGGCCAGCTCCCCCGCTCCTGAGCTGGGTTTTCCCTGCAGTCCTTGGATTGTCCCTTGATCACAGTCGCTTACTTGAGAAAATCAAGTTAACATTTCCTATGGAAAAAAAAAAAAAAAAAAAAAAAGGAGGTGGGGGTGGGAAAGTGCTGTTTAGTGGCAACACCCCATGGTGCTCCATACCACCATGTCAGTCGGCTATAGAAGTATTCCCAGAAATGTTCTTCATCAACAGGGCAGACGCTTTGATGGACAAACCCAAAGGCTTTGTTGCTTTTCTCTCATCTTTCTTCTGCTGAGAACCTGGGAGCAAGCCCAGGGCCACAGTCAGGGGCAGCCAGTGACCACAAGAGGACGTTTCATTTTAAATCTCTTTTGAGTTGGCCTCAAACACAACAATTCGTGACTTCCCAACCTCCCTGGGATTTTCTCAGCTTAAAGCAATTTCCCCTTATAACCTCCCAGACTGGCCAGAAACCCACCCCAGATACCCTGGTGTGTTGTGGAAGAGCTCTTGTCACCAGAGGAGAAGCTCCAAAGGTGGCTGAGAGCCCTTCTCCGCTGCAGCCCCCCACCCCACCTCTGCTGCTTCTGCGTGTTAAACTCTGCGCCCATAATACCTGCCAGCAAGAGCGTGCCTGGATTTACAGACACCATCACCAGCATGTCAGAAACACTCAGTAAATTTTAGCTATAAATCGTTGGGACGCTTGGAGAGTCCCCGCGCTGCTGCCAGCCCTGACTTTGTGCGAGGGGTTTCGTGCTGCGGCATTTCCCCCCTTCACTGCTGGCTGGAATGGTCCAGGTGCAGCCCCCGGCTTTACTGCCTGTTTCTGCCACAACGGCTGCCAGGGATTAAAGCTGGGGAGGGGGCTGGCAGCTCCCAGACCACTTTTTCCCAGCCTGGCTCCTCTTCCTCTCAGTCCTGGCCCTTACAGCTGGTCCTTCCCTCTGAGAGCATCAGGCTCTGCCTCTGCCTGGCCTCACCGTCCTGCCTTGCTCTGCACGGCTCGCCGTGCTGCTGGCATCGAGGTACCTGGAAAGCTCAGAAAATTCACCAGAGGAGCAAAGGAGACACCGAGTCCTTTGGGGAAAGGCAGGCGCTGAGCTGGCAGAGGGATGGCAGTGTTTGCCAGCTCATCACCAGGAGCTCCTCCAGCACCAGACCTGCTCCCCCACGAAGCTCCTCGCAGCGCCCGGCTTCTTTGCACCCAAGTGACTTGCAGGGTCTCGTTTGGCACTTCAGATTATGTTGTAAAATGGGAACAAAGTCCAGAGTGAAATCAGGAGGGTCTGGAAAGCGTTTGGAGCCCCCTTGGCAGAAAGTTTGAAACGCGAGTGCTCAGCCGGCAGTTCTGAAGCATCTCTGCGATGCCAAGATGCGAGAGGCTGCAAATAGCAGTGAAGGTCACAAACCCCCAGAAGTTTCCTTTGGATAACCCAAACGGCTTTGTTTCAAGAAGATAAAGATGCTCTCTCAAGGCAGGGTGAAGCGTGCCAAAAGCTGTGAACCAGCTGTGTTATATATTCCCCTCCTTACACGTTCACGTTGCATTAAGCCGCATGTACGATATTTCTGAGCCAATAAATATTAAACTTCATGTTTCAAACTTCCAGTAAATGAAATGAAACAATAAGGTCAAAAGAAAGTTATTTAATTTTGCCTGTTGGCGGCGGTATTTGACACCACCAGAATCAGAGTGTCAAAAGACTTGCTTCGATTTTCACCTCCTCCGTGGATCTCTGCAAGATGTTTTAAATTTTTGTGCCTTCCTGCCGCTCCGGTGGAAAATCCTTCTGCTGGAAACTTCTGGGCAAGTTTTTCTGAGGGCCAAGTGGCTGCTCAGTAAACACTTTCTCATCTACTGAGCGAGATTTATTTAATTACGCTGCAGCTGCACTGCGTGGCTGTGCCTGCATTTTAAACGGCAAGTGGGTCCCACTGCACCTCCGCATCATAATTTGCTTTTCCCCCCCACCTTCCTATGGGTAATATATAATTGCACAGCATTAGCTAGTAAAATAACGAGACTTAACTAGGAGCCAGCATCTTTGTCAGTCCGCAGCAATGCGTCCTCTACCCACGAGGGCGGTGGCCAAGCCTGCTGTGTTCTGCAGGTCTTCCAGAGGCAGGGAGGGGATTCCCGAGGACCTGGACCTCCGGACCTCGGGCTGAGGCTCAAGGCTGAGCACCAGCAGTGCCTCCGCGCTGCACCAGTGCATCACGCTCTGGTGATGTTTGTTCTGTGGGGGAATGGCGAGAGCGAGGAAGAGCAAGAATAAGAGATGAGCCTAAAACCCTCTGTAGAAACAGATAAAAGCGTTGGCCTTGGCCTGGTGAGGCGAGTCCTGGGAGATCAAAGCTGTTTATCTCTAATAACAGAGCGTGGAAAAAGCATTAAACAAACAGCAACTTAATTTCCCTGCAGCGTTGAGGCTGGCGCTGCCGGTAACCAATGGTGGATGGTTTCAGGCTCTAGTAAGTTTTCCTTACGTAGGCAGAGTCCCGTTGGGTTTTCTGGGTGCGAACGCAACAGAAACTAAGTGATTTAGTCTTTTCCAAGCAGAAGATGGTATTTCTCTTTCCTCTCTACTCACGAGACCCATTCATCATCCACCATTGCTGTCCGCAGTGGCAGGGTCCCTGTTCCTGCCTGGGCTTCCCCCTCCTGCCCGCCAGGTGCCCACAGCTGGCATCAAACCCAAAGGGAACCTTGTGCATGGGAAGGGAAAGAAGCTTCTGCTCCCCTTCCACCTCCTTGGCCCACTCTGGCCAAGCCCAGGATCTCCACCAAGCTCTTCTGTCTTGCAGCAGCCCTCTGGGAGACCCACTGGTAGACCTTCAGCAGCCTCTGCCTGCCTGCGTCACCCACCAGCGGGTCAGATCTGGGTCTTTCCTTTTGATAAAAGATTCTTCTCTGATTTATATTTTCCGGAAAGTTCATTGATCCTGATTTTAATCTCCCAGTGTTTGGAAAATAGATATAAATCATATTAATTGCAGAAGAGGAAGAAAACGAGTTTATTTGACATAAATCAGGCTGCGACATTCCTTTAGTAGAACCTTAGGATCGTTATATCAATTAAATCACTGCAGGCATTAAAGCAGAGCAGGCTCCTCTTCTCCTTGCTGGCTGCGCAATGAACTCTCCTGACTAGAAAAAGCCAAGCGGTTCACGGCAGCGTTCTCTGAAGGGCATTCCCACGGCTGCTAAACCAAACCCAATTCTTACTTGTGAACCGCTCTGTCCCTTCCCAAACCTGAGAGGGCACCGCTGCCCTGGGCGAACGCCAGCCTGCCCGGGAGGAGCATCCCTGAGGAGGTGTCTGAGGTTGACAAGACGATGCCTTCCTGAGTCTCATCCCCAATCTTTGACTGAAAGTGGTTGATTTTCCTGCTGGCAGCAGGAGTCTCCTGATTCCCAACGAAAGAGGCTGAGCGAGTTCACAAGCCAAGCTCCTCGCCAGGTAAGAGCGCAGGCACTTGGGTCAGGTGGAGTGTTTGATGTCAACCTTTAGAAACAGAGATATTTATACAGGAGGTACTCCTGGAAGGCCAGTGATCCCGTTTTCTGCCTTTTGCATCCTCCTACGTGCCTTTGTTTCCCTTCTCTGGTTCTGCTCCTGGCTCTACTGCTGGTTTAAAATAAAAATATAATCCATTTACAATCCTCCCCTACAGCCATTAAGCGCTCGTCTGAGAAAGGCTATTATCTCTGCTTGGCTGGTGGAGGAGTCAGCGCCGCGAAAGGCTTTAACTCCTGCGAGGCCGCGCAGCGGCGGCATCCCACTTGCCAGGCTCTGGGGGATGGGGGAAGCCTGGCTTTGCTGCCCAGAGCCAGAGACCCCAGGGACCTCTCCTGTCCCCCTTCCAGGCTTTGTCCCCTTGCTGCCATGAGCGGAGGGGCTGCAGTGCCCACGGGGGGTAGTTGCTTTCCATGGCAGGGAGGTTTTGAACCTGCGTGGCCAAGAAAGAAGCAAAAAGTGGGTTTCATTGCACAGGGCACAGCTCCATGGAGAAAACCAGGAGCAGAGGACCCGGCCCATGGCAGTTGGGGGTGTCTTGTCCTAAGACAGAGCTCGAGGCTCAGATCTGCTCCTGCTCTGTGCA
This sequence comes from Bucorvus abyssinicus, assembly GCA_009769605.1. Classification (NCBI taxonomy): domain Eukaryota; kingdom Metazoa; phylum Chordata; class Aves; order Bucerotiformes; family Bucorvidae; genus Bucorvus; species Bucorvus abyssinicus. The sequence continues at coordinate 1,087,808 of CM020039.1, read as the reverse complement.
GCTTGGGGCAAGGAGCAGAACCTTGGTGGCTTCACCCTGGAAATGGCAATAATCTGTGCCTCACGTTCAGATTGGAAAGAAAAGTCCAAGTTTTGCATTTTCCTGCGTATGAAAATTCTGCTGAGTTCAAATACTGCACGACCAAGTGAGGCAACTGCTTATTTCACCATTATGTGCTCATAAAATATTTCAGTTCCTTTATCTAAGCATCAGCAGCAGGAGACGAGCTACTGGGATGTTTTGGACCAGCTTCGAATCCAAGGATGGTGCCAGCTGAGGTGGTGCCTGCCCAGGCTTCTGCCTGCTTCAAAAGCAAAAGCCCCTCCAGCATTCATGCAGGACATGAGTCTGGGGTGGGGGCTTCCCCCCAAGCACATCCCAACCTGCCTCGAGGGTAACGACACTGGGATCGTTACTGGTGTCTTTGCTGGCCAGTTCCTCATCATTATTATTTGGGCCATGCTCACCAGGTTTTAAATTATTCTGTCTCAACTAGCTGATGGCATTTGTTACATGTCATGCGATGTTCTTGGTAATTAATTGGTATTTAATTAATTAAGGGATAATGGCATTCAATTAAGGGATGCTTGTGGAATACTGTCGCTGGGTAATTAATGGCTTCCTGCTGCTCAGGCAAAGCCGTTTGTGGAAAATAGCGAGGAGAAGCTGAGAGGTTTATTCCCTTGGCAGGAGATGGTGTGTCCCAGTGACCTCTGGTTCTCCTGCACCGTCACCCAGATGGGGAGGGCATTCAGAGTCAAGAAGGGTTGTGTGACCTTGCAGCAGTCAGGCACCCATTCCTGGGCTTTCAGCTGGCAGCAGACACGGTGTGCAGGCACTGGCGAGGAGGAGAACAGCACCAACAGTGAGCACCTGATGTTTCCAGCATCACACAGCAGGTCAACGGCAGAAACAAGACCTGATTTCCAGACCCTGTGCCCACGGCTCTGCTCAGGGTGAGCCAGGCTCTGCCCTGGCACGTGTAAACTCGAAATTGCTCTCGCTCATGTCAAGGACCAAAGTATCCGGGAGAAAATGCGTCTTGTGTCCTTTGGAGGAGAGCACAGAAAAAACACGTGTTTCCTGGGATGTGAAGATAAATAAAAATCAGTTCCTGAATCAAAGAGAACCGAGCACCGTTTTGTACAAAGCAGGACCAATATTGACAGGTAAACAGGAGTGAGTCACTCCAGCAGCCGTCCCTGGCTGGCTCGGGATGCTCTGTGGTGCTGAACGAGCCCTGGGTGGGATAGGTATAAATATCTCAGGCACCTCTGGCACGTCTCAGAGGGTTTGAACTCCTCTGGCCCCTGTGCAAGGGGCCAGCCCGAGGCAGGGACTGCTGCTGCTGCTGCTGCTGCTGGAGAGCAGAGGACCGTCCAGGAAGGGTGGTAACCACATCTGCTGCTTTGACTCCTGCTCTTCCAGCCATCCTTTCGAACGCACGCCCACGCAGCTCTGATCTCACCCTTTGCCTATAAGGTTATTCCTAGGCAGAATAACCCCTGGGCACTGAACCTCTTGGTTTCACCTTCCAGAGCTGTGGGGAGCACAAACAACTCAAGGCAGCCGCCCCAGAGCAGATGTTCTTCCAAGGTCCCGGTTTGCTCCTGCACCACGGGGGACCCAGCCGTTCCTTCCCTGAGCAGCTGGCGTTAATGATGCAGGAGGCTTCGCTCCCCTCACCATACACACACGTAAAGCACACCTTGGCGACGATGTTTGTGGGACCTGCATTAGCACACCCTTTCCATTCCTAATCCCACCAGACCCAAGAGAAGGAGTTATTCCAGCCCAGGAAAGAAGAGCGGATAAATGATGACACGTAGTCTTTAAGATGCTGCTGCTGTAGGCACCTAATTTCTTCATTTATGACTGAGCCTTACCCCAGGATCCACACTGGAGCGTTTCTGGTGTCAGTTTGGGGCTCAAGCTACTGCCTTCCCAGCACAAAACCACCGGAGTGAGAAGGATCTGAGCACAGCTCAGGGCAGCCAATGCCTCAGAGTGTCCTCCCATTAATTTGTGGACACCTTGGTCCACCCTTGGGGACGCGGAGAGGGTCAAAGCTGGGCTCGAGCACCCAGCACCTGGATGGACAAACACTGGATGCTATTCCATGAAATGGATCGTGGAGATAGCCACAGACCGCAGCGCTTTTGCTCCCTGGCAGCTTGCCATAGGCTTCCCCTAAAAAGCCCTCAGCCGTTTTTGTTCCAAAATCCCACTTCCAGCTGGGAACTGCGGAACTCTTTGGGGGGAGGGAATGCAAATTGGCCTTCCATCGTTCGATTGCTGCTGCCTCCTCTGAGGGAATTGCTGGATCTAACTGTTTAGCCCAAGTTTTTAATGACGCTATTAATAATTAGCTCTTCCTCGCACTTTACACTCCTTACGCTCATTGATTTTTCATCATTTTCCAGCACTCCTGCATAATTGATTTCCCCCTCCTAATTCCTTCCCGTATTTCAGCTTTGCTCGGGTGGAATTAGCACGACACGCAAGACACAGACAGCCATCGCTGGTCGGCACCTTCGCTCCTGCCGCAGACTTGAAGCGTGACGGGTCCTTTCCCAGCGCGCACCAGCGAGCAGCAGGCAGCTCTCCCCGGGAAGGGCTGAGGATGCTGAGCCCACCTGTGACCTCCCGCCTTCTCCAGTGGTCTGACGCAACGGGACCAAGACACGAGAAAGTCAAGGAAATTTCCACTGTGAAGTGATAGCCTAGAACTCATCGGTGTTAACCCTTTCTTTGTTGTTCTGAGTGCGTTGGGAACACACGCGTTTCTGAGGACGCGTGTGTGTCCACGCCAGTGTCTGTGGGATGTGCCTGTAGTCGCTGGTCCCTCAAAGGTCCTCAGCACTGGTGTGACTTTGCTGGTGAACCCTGTTTTGTCCTGGTATGGGTGTGTGGCGTGGACACGGTGGGGTACGCAGAGTTTCCTGAGACCTTTGGGATGGAAGATGTGGAAAAGTATACTCTATTTAGAGCTCCAGTAAGCTGCAGTTTCTAATTGATTGCAGATTAAGTTAAAAATAGAGCTGGTTATATAAACTATATCTCAAAACTCCTGTCCTGCGCGGTACACAGTGCCCAGGACAGTCATCTCTAGGGGGGAAAACGCTCCAGGTGCAGTTTTTGAAAACACGCAGAGCAAAGTGACTGGGAAACAGCTCATTCTCCTGCTGCGACCCACTCCTCACTCCCAGGTCGGTGACCAGCCACCACTCACAAGCCTGGAGGTCTCAAAATGCTTTAAAAACCCAGTTCCCCTGAAAGGCAAACTCCACCACCGGGCTGAGGACACAGCCGATCCCTCCCAGCGTTCAAGCACTGCTGGTGGTTCTTCGTTGCTCTTTACCAGGCATGGCTGCTGTTGGGAAGTGGCCTGATGAGCAGCTCCACAACTCCTCTCCAAAGGCCATTTGTGTTGTCCGGCACCCAGGTTAAGAGCAGATCATCTATCTCTGGTGTGCGTGCAGAACGGGCTGGCTCTCAGGCAAGTTCTTGTGCTGCTTGGCTTCCTCGAGTTGTTTGTGCCCTTCCTCACCCTGCTGGCGTGGTCTGTAAGATGTCCCCACCCCAAAGTCACCCTCCCACCCCCTCCTCTGATCCTGACCCACAGGCTCACACCCAGAGGGTCTCCCACCCTGTGGAGAATGAGGTGCTCCCTTTCTCCTTTCGAGGTGGGGCTCCTCGGTCATCAGGGGTGATGTTGGCCAGCTTGGCCATGGCTTCCTGAGGCAGCACCCTCCCTCTCACCAGCTCGTTTCTGGCTGGAGGCCCAAACGCAAGGTTGGGCAGTGTTCAAGTGTTTGTGCAAGGAAAGGAACATCTCTGCAAAACATCACGACCTCTCCTGAAAAGAAGCTTTTGCTAAATCCACTTGTAATCATCACAGACGGAGATGTTTTGGCAAGAACGCAGGGGAGCCAGATATATGACTTCCATTAATTTCAGGAAAACTGAATGTCTGAACCACTTGTACCGTTTGGAACAGCTAAGTTCAAACATCTGCACCAAAGAGATGAGGAGACTGGAATTAATTACGCACACCAGCTATGTTTTATTATTTGAATCGCCAGGAAAATCCGTTCTCGTAAATATAGGAACTTCTGCTGGATGGTAGCTCTGGCCCTGAACATTCACCCTGACCTTCTTCCTTTTTCTACGCCCCTCCACCTATACCACTTAGGATATTGCACGTCCCTCCCAATGGCCATGGTAAGGAGCTCTCTGTTGTGGGTACAGGCTTGTACCCCTTTCAACGGCTGGATGGGCTTAATGAGCAACCTACACTCCTCATTTTGGGAGTGTGGACAGCCTCTTCCATCTGCTATGCAGGGGACATCTGTGGAGACACTCAATGTACCAGAGGACATCCTCCCCTGGGGTGGGAGACAATATCTCTTCTCACAGCTGGTATTTCTTCAGCAGCTCACTCTGCCACTGCCGCTTCTTGTTGGGAAAGGCGACGGGGATCTTGATCTTACGGAAGTCCTCGATGCACTTCCCCAGCTCGGACTGCAGCGCCCGCCTCTCCTCGCTCACCACCGCTGCTGCCACAGGGCTGACCTCCACCCCGTTCTCCTTCACTGCTGTGTGGTCGCTGTTTCGCCTCTGCCCCGTCTGCTTCACCTCCTCCAGCTTCTTCAGGGACTTGGAGAAGTCCAGGGTGTTGGGGCGGGCTGGGCACTCCTCGGGGGCTTCTGGCCATGGCAAGGAGTCGGTGGAGCTGGGATCCTTCACCTCCAGCTGCGGGTCTCTGTCTGCGATGGTCCCATCTGTCGATGGAGCTGTGGTGGGCTCGTGATGGCTGCTGGTGCCAGAGGTTGCAAAGTCATCCCCACCGCACGGGGTAGCTGGGTCCTGCCTCATCTCCTGGCTTTGCTTCGGCTCCTCTGGGTCACTGTGGGCTGGGGAAGGAAAGCAGAGAGTTATGTGAGGAGAGGGAGCTTGCACAGCCCCTGGCACCTCAGCCCGGGACAGCTCGGCTCGGTTGGGCAGAGGGCAATGACACCCCTGTGGAGTCTCGAGAAGTTGCTGGTTTTAGCAGAGATTTGTTTTGAAAGTTGTGGTCTTTTTCCCCTCAAAGTTCCTGTTTTTCTAAGTATCTTTGGCAGAAACACAGACCTTCCTGCTCTTTGAAGGCTCCGGGATGTGGGTGGGTGTTTCTTGCCATTGTTTTCCTCTGCAAACATTGTTTGTTTGGTCGGATCAGACACCGAGACTTTCTTCCCCTCACAATAACAGCGTTTGTTTTTCCGAGCAGCAGTATCAACCCGGCAGTGCTTTCCATCGCTTCCTCTCAAAGCACGTAACCACCCTCAGTTTTAACCTGAGTGGTGCCTCCGTTTGCTGCTCCTCATTTTTCACTCCTAGTCCCCCCGCCTGCCTTTTATTCCCAACCTTCTTCCTCTCGTGCTGCTGGGGCTCTGCATTGACCCTCGCGTGACGAACGCCCTGGCCACCGCAGCGGAGGTGGGCTGTGAAAACGCTGTTCTGGCGGGGGGGGACCCACCACACCCAAAAAGCTCTGAAAACAAAGCAAAGATTTTTCTCTGGAATGCCTGAATTCCTGACCTGCTGGGATTTTTTTTTTTTTTTTTTTTTGAAGTACATCTGCTCGCAGAGATATAAAGCAGGATATAAAATATACTTTAAATTCCTCATCCTACGCTTTGCGCCCCCCCCCCACCCCTCCCACCCCCCCCCCCCCCAACCCCCCCCCCAACCCCCATGGAAGCAGAAAATGTCAAGGTGGATTTTCTTTTTCCTTGAAAACTTCTTGTAAGGACAGAGTTTGCTGGTTTCCCCCTCTTCCTTCCTCTTCTTTTTTTTTTTTTTATTTTGACATTTACTTGAACAGTGAAATTACCAGAGAAGGAAAGCAGAAATGTCATCCATCACCGAGCAGAAACCTTGAAGGCTGGATTTTCTTTGGCAAATCTCTCCAGGAAGTTACACGGATGTATCTTTGCCCCAAATTCTTTGAGTGATGGAATATAAAGTCTCTAAGTTCTTTTGCTGCTTTAATCATCTTATCTGCGAGCCTCACAGCCACAGTTGTGAAACGGGGAGCCGAGGCACGGGGAGCATAAGCTGATGCACCCAAACTCATACAAGGAGCCTGTGGCTTAGCTGGAGATTGAATTCAAATCTCCTCAGTTCTTCTCTAGCATCTGAGCTCCTAGACCCTCCAATGACTGCAGCTGGCTTGGAACAGCATTTTTTTTTTTTTCTAAAGCTTTCAACACATTTTACATCACATTATTTGAGGCACCAAGAAGTAAAATAACTTGTTAAGGTCACCAGGCTGAGAACAAAACCCACTCTCCTGGGTATGGCTGCTGCACACTCTCCATACCAGACCACACCGAGGGCCTGTGCTGGTCCGGCCAGGCTACAAACCTGCACCCTCCACGCTCTTGCAATCTCTGCTCTTGCTGTGTTCCGACTGAACCTGGGTCTGCCTGAGCTGCTGGTGGGCTTCCAAGCTTGAGGAGAGCAGCAGGGTAGTGTGGAGCCACAATGAAAACCCCCTTGCTAGAGTGTAGGTTTGCTCAAGTGTTATTTCAGCACTTTGAAGCCATCGAGAAGCTGATCTTCGGCCATTCCTGGACCTCTCCAGTGCACCGTCCCCTGAGCCAATGCACAGCTTGGTCCAGACCTTTTGCAGGTACCAGCAGTGTAATTCTGCTGATTTAGGTATGATGAGGTGGTTCAGGCCATCTCTAGGCAGCCAAGGGACTTTGCATAAAGGAGCTAGTGAGTCTTAACGACTTGTCTTTGGAAACACTCATTAATTGCCCGTAACAATGTACTTACTTTGTTCTATGTCATTCACCAAGGACATGTCACCTCAGCCTGTTCCAGCTGGTTCTCACACTAACCTCTGTAGAACTGATCTCGTTGGGATATTCACACCCCAGCAGGCTTTTATTTTCTCCCCATACGGTGCTGAAACACGCGATTCCTCCTGGCCCAGTACCCTGGCCAAGCATCGCAGCCCACCAGTTCACCTGCACCAGCACATGTGTTTCCCAACAGCGAAGGGCTGGAGGGGAGCCAAAACCATCATGGGTCTGCAGAAGTTTTCCCTGGAAAGCCAGCTCCATGCTGGAATTTGCAGGATCCAGCATCAGACAGATGTCAAGGGCTGGATGTTCATCTTGGCCACTCTTCTACATGGGCCACCAGTAGATATCCCATGACCAGTACAAGACACTTTGGTCTAGGAATCTGTGCTTAACCCCATCTATGAGGCCGGAGTCTGCCCCGGTTAAGAGATGGGGGTGTGCTCTTAGCATGAGCGTATATTTTCTTTCTGTGTGCTGGGGATTTCAAGAGTGGGGGGACCACTTTGGGCAAAGTCTGACCTGGACCGAACCTGGCACTGAATGCCCTGGGCTCCCGGGCAGCCCAGGTCTACCAGGGTATTGCCTTGCCATCGATCTTCTCTGTAGCTTTGGGCAAACAACTTCATTTCCTCGTTTCCCTCACGTTTGTGTGTCTTGTCTAGAGCAGTGGGAGCTCTGTGGGGCCAGCCCGTGTCTGGCAATACAGGTTTATAGCTCCTAAGATGATCCTAGGACACCTCACAACCCTTCTTCTGAGGACACCTCAGAGCTACAGAGCTGGGAAAAGAGCCCTGTAATGTCGACTGATTTTTCTCATCCTTTTTTAATTTTCTTAGACTTTGCCTCCAATGTGACGCCTTCGTCTGCTTTAGAGCATCAATCAGAGCGCAGAAGTGGCACTTCCGACGCAGCCCCACGGTGCTGATAGAAGTCCTGCTGAGTGCAATTAACAGGCTCCGGCGAGCGGGGCGAGCTGGTGCTTCGCAGGGAAGCACACGCTGTCCCCACCCCTTGCGGCTTTTCTGGAGAGGGTTTTATTTTTCCAGAGTGCCTGACAGGGAGATGAACTCGTGTGTGCCAGGAGCCCAGGAGCTTTGTGCATCTCACGCCGTTTCTATTCCATGGCTTTATTCCAACAACTCTTTTCCTTGCAGTGTTTAAAGGAGGAAAAAAAAACAACCAGCAACGACACATCTCTTGGGGTCAAGAGGAATGTCTCAGTTCCTTTACAAGCTTATTTTCCAGCCTCTTAAACTCAAGGTGTTGTGGCACAAAGATGGTTTAAGTTTCAAAGCAAGAGCTGTCCAGAAAGCAGGTGTCGATGGAAACAGCTCCAGATTTTATACGTACAGCATCTTTCCCTGGGAAGTGCCAGCCTGTGTCTGCCTTGAGTTAACGGGTGGCTGGCGGTGCCCGGGACAGGCTGGGTGCTCACCAGGACGCTCAGGGTGTAGCTGTGACTTACCCATGCCCCATGCAAAGCAGCTGCTTGTGCACAAGCTCCTAGACCCCACCAGCCTCAGGTCTTGCCTCTGCTTGGATTATTGATTGAGAAGTCAAGCTGAGCCCAAACCTGTCCTCCTGGTTGGCTCTCATCCCCCTTATTTCACCAAAGAAGGACAAGACTCGGCATAAATGAATGTCTTTGACCCTGTCTGCCCGCAGCCATAGTCTCTGCACTCCCAAGAGCTTCGGTTACGCCAGCTGTGCCAGCGAAGGTGGTTGCTAAATCTGCAGCCTCGGTGGCTGCTGCAAGTGGATTAACTGCTATGGCAACCCCGGCAGCACTCGGGGGTGCCAGCGCCAGGACAGATAAACAGCCTTTGGTTTTAAACTTCCCCGCTAAAATCCTACATCCATGGAGCAATATATATATATTCATCAGCACAGGCGCTGCTTCTGCTTTGCGTATTCTAAAAAGGTCTGTTTAATGGTGTCAATCCATGGGGGATGGTGCTGGGAGCACCATGTGCAGCCGTGCTGATGCCTTTTCTCCCGGGCTGGTACCCAGGCCCCGCCAGGCAGCTGCTGTAAAGCCCGTCAGCGCTGAGCTGGCTCTGCAGGGAGGCTGGATCCCTTGGCAGAAGGTGCCAAGCTCAGCAGAAGGCACTGGCCAGGCTGGTTATCTCTGCTGTGCAGGTGCAGAGAGTGGCTTGAGCCCAGAACTCATCGCATGGGTGGCAGAAACCCCAGATTGACTCTCCCTTGCTGCTATTTTTATAATCAATTCCTGCTGCTGCAACATCTCATCAAGAACCAGAAAAAAACCCTAACCAGCAAGGTGCACCTCTTGAAGGAGCCAACATTACAGCATTAAGAAAACACGCCAGATTTTTCCTCTGCTCTCAGGAGGAGGCAAGGCGGGTTCAGGACTTGGGGGTTTCAGGCTGGTTTCTGAGGGCTGACTGGAGGGGAAGTCCAGTGCTCAGGGGTGGAGGAAAGGGGGTCACTGGTATCTGCTGGGGGTGGTACCAGGGCCAACCCTGCTGCCGTGACCTAAATCAGTGCTCTCCGCTCTCTAAACCCCTCAGGAAACGCGATATCCATCAGCAGGCTAATTGCTGTTCTGAGTTCATCCTGTGACAGTTTTAATCTCCATCTTCCTCCTTATTTCCTCTCCTCCCCAGAGCTGACACGGCACAAGCGCGGCGAGCTGCGCCCGGGCTGGAGGAAGGGGAGACCTCCGGGGCCCTTGATGCGCGCTCTTCGCCTGCCTTCATGACGTGTCCCATGGCTGCAGTTCAACTGCAGCCCCATGAAATCGTTCGGATTTCCAAACACACCCTTTGCTGTTGTTGGGAGGGGTACGAGCTCTGCTGTCAGCTTTGCACCGCGGCTCCTGCTCACTGCGGGGCTGTGAGGTCCAGCTCTTCTTTCCCCCTTACTCATAAGCGGTGAATGTTCGCCCGTGACGCCACTGGCTAATTGAGCATCTGCACTAATTTGCTTCAGTTCTGGCTCTCCTGGGGAAGGGAGGAGAAGCAGCAAATCCCCCCTGGTCCAAGGGTCTCCCAGATCCTAGGCAGGAGTTTTGCTTTCCCCGACGCTGGGATGTCCCAAGTCCTTGCAAAGCCCTTTCTGAGAAGAACATAAGCATGCGATCTGCCGGAGCTGCCTCCTAAAGCACGGCCAGCTGAGGGGGATGAGGCTGTAGGAGATGGAGAGCAGCTTTATTGGACCAGGACTTTGCAGGATGGTCGTGCTTTTTGAGTGCAGCAACTCCAGCTTTGTGGCAGGGACAGGAATTATAACACATTTTGCTTGGCAAAGCAGAACAAACTCAGACACGAGAGGTCAAATTCTGGTGACGGTGCAGGGTCGGGCTCTTGGATGTCGTAAGCTGCTGTAACTCAAGCTGATGGAGCCATGCCGATTTACATCAGCAGAACATCTGGCCCTGGGTAGATGGTTCAAAACCAGGCGAAGCAAAAGCAGCTTTCACCAGGCACCTCTCGTCAAGCCGATCAGTTTGGGTAAGACCAGCCTGTTTCTTGGCAGGAATTAGTCATCCATACAGCAAACCCTTGTCAAGAAGTGTTGCTCTGCCAAGAGGAGCAGCTCCTGGTCAGCCCGAGCTCTGCCCAGCTGGGCAGCTGACACCCCTGCGCCGAGCTCTTCAAACTGGAAGAGGCTGGGGTGTTTTCAAGGGCATTAGGAAAGTCTGTCTGGAGCAAACCATCGCTAAACCCCTCGTGGATGTTGCCGCATGAGTTATCACATGGGTTATTGCACTGCTCCTGGTGCCTGTAAAGAACGGCCAGGTTTCTTTCACAGCTGAACCTGGCTGTAGCCACCACAAAGATGCTTCAGCACATACTTAAAAAAGGGCTCGGTTTGCTCCTGACAGTCACTAAGGGGGTTCCTGGGCTCTCCCAGTCACTGACTGTGACATCATGAAAGGACATTAAGTCTTACACGGGTAGCAGCCCCAGAAATGGATGCCTACCAGCCGAGTTTCTGCTTCACTGGGTTCCCCCTAAATGAGCAAGCGAAAGGCAGGTGACCCCAGCAGAGCAGAAGGTCCCCACGCTGGGATTTGCATCTTCACGTCTCACGTTGGGAACTTCCAACAAGCGGGTATTTTCCTTTCTCCAGTATCAGACAATGGCAGAGGTTGTCTGGCAGTTTCTCAGGAGGAGGTCAAGGGTGCTCGTGTGTGAACAGGCGATGAGCGATGGCTTGCCGTCCTGTTCTTGGAAACGGCTGAATGCTTCAACCCCGGAGATGTGATTCAGCTTTTCATCTGCTCTCTGCAGTGGGAAACTGATTTCTGGGAGCAGCTTAGCATGGAAAATGTGTTGAGAGACAATCAAACTATGTTGGGATACAGCAGAAAGAGAGGGAGCCCCTGACGTGGGGCTGGCAGGAACAGGGATCCCTATTGAGTGCCTGTTGCTAAGGGCAGGTCCATCAAGATAACCAGTACACGGCTGTGCATGGTGTGACTGCAGGCACCTGGGACAGCAAACCGGTGTGTTTCTCACCTGGAAGTGCTTCCGCCGTGTCTGCCTTGAGATCCAGGATGGGCTCAGAAGACGACATGTTTTTTTTGGTGCTGTGCTCCGTTTCTGAAGGCTGGGGAATAGGCAGGCTAAGCCAGGAGCTACCTAAAAAAATGGAGACCCAAAGAAGAACATCTTAGAAGTCAAGTGATGCACTGGGAGTGCGAGAAGGGGCCAGGGTGGTGCGTGGTGGAGCTATCTCAGTGGACAACTGGTGAGTCTGCCGTGCAGGTAAAACCCTTCATGCACGAAGCCCTCCACAAGCCGCCCTGCAGCGCAGCCATCTCTACTCTTGCAGAGGGAGGAAGCATTTGGCCAAGGTCACCCTGGTCTGGTGTGCAACCAAAGCATGCTCCACCCCACACTGGGAAGCAAGGGGTGGAACTGGGTGTCCCAGCCTCCAAAAGACCCGACAGCTGAGCAGCTTTCTATGGCTTGTGGTTGCCAAAAGCCAGGACATCAGGGGCCTGCCTGGCAGACAACCTCGCCATGCTCAACTTCCATCATCCAGCATTCATGGGCCAGAACAAGATGCTGCCTCCAGGAGAGGGCAGCAGAATCCCAGCACGCTCCGGGTCGTTAATTGCTACCGTCATTAATTGTGTGGTTTCTGAGAGTCAATTCCTGACTCTCTCCTAAGCTGTAATCGTCTTCCACTTCCCAGGTCAAGAATCTTCACCCGGAGACTCTGGCAAAGTCTCTGTGGTCACTGTCTGTCAGTGTGTCTGTCAAGGTTCCTAATTAATGTCCCAGAGTAGCTATTTTTGCCCCCAGTTAGGCAGAGGGCCTGTCTGCCGTCCTAAAGGGAGATCTGGAGGAGGAAGACTGAGCCAAATTCAATGCCACGGGACCCTTAGAAGCCCTTTTGGGAGCTGCGTGGGATGAACAGGGCAGAACTCAGCCACTCAACGGAGGTGGTGAGTGACCTCCTTGGCTGGCGGATCTGTCCCCCCTCTCCTGTGGATACAGGTCCCCTTGACCACCAGGCACAGGGACCAGCAGCCATCACCCCCACATGGGACACGGGAACATGGTTTGGCATTGAGGTCCTGCCACCTGAGTGGAGGAGGAAGGAGTCTTTGACGGAGTAAGAACTGCAACACTGAGGCTCCATCTCTGCATTCTCATGGCTGAGGTTCCCCAAGTACCTCCCAAACACCTGCCCAGCATCCAGCGGACCTTCAGCAGGGCCAGGCCACTGGGTTTGTGCTTCCACATGCTGATGAGAGCGGCTGTGCAGGCCAGTGCTTATTAAAGGTTTAAAAGGCAAGCTGTCAGCAGCGCTGCTAAGGACGGGTTTTTCCTCTTATAGCTCTATCCCTCGCTAATACTAATAGGATTGGGAGGAGGAGGAGGAGGAGGTGGAGAAGTAGAGTGTTGCCCAGCCGAGGGGGAGTGGTTTTTCCATGCAGAGGCTGTGCACACATCAGGGGATCTTCCCAGCGGTTTGCTCGTCCTCCAGCACCCCTCCTTGGTTCCCTGGGATTTGGGGTGAATCCCTCAGGCGCTGCAAAGGGAGGTGGTGCAACCTGGGAGCAGCGGCACAGAGGAGAAACCAGCCGTCCTTCCTCCTGACACCTCCACCAAGGGGAAACAAAACACACCCCTGCCTCTCCTGCGAGCTGGCAGAGGGCTCTGTGCTCTGCTCCGCATCCTCTGCCGGAAAAACTGCATTTATCCCCATTTTGTGTAAAATTGCAGCTGGGCAATGGCTGGAGTTTCCATTTTACAAGGACTTTTGGGGATTTGAAGCCTGGATTTCATCCGGGCTGGAACAAACACAAAGGGTCTCGTCCTTCTCTGCAAAGGAAGGTGCTAAAATCAAAATCCATGCCAGCATCACTTCCTGAGCTATTAAACTCTTTTATAGTGATGCATCTTATTAAGAAAATTCAAAAGGCATTTTGACATGATGTAAACTGCTTGAACGTGTGGTTTCCTTCTCAATTTGAGCATAGCTAGACCAGTTTCAGGATAGAGTTAAGGTTAAACCTACAGCAATAGAGGCCTCTTTCATCCCAGTTTTTCTTTCCAGTTCTACTTATTATGTCGCTTTCTCCTTCTCCCCTTTGGTTCAATTAATTAATTTTGTGAATCACTCAGATCGATTGATGTTGAAGGATGTAGTATAAATAGTTCTGCTTAATTGCCTGGAGCCAAAGGTGAAGTAGCAAACTCCACATCTTCACAAAGAGTGTTGGGTTTTTTGGGTTTTTTTTTTTTTTTGCAAGGAGTCAGCAGGGAGGGTAACCAAACCCGCATCCTCCTCCTGACTTGCAGGATTTCTCCTATTTCCACCTGGATCTGCCACTGCTGCCCAGCAGGTGCTACCGAGAGCCCCGTGGTACCAGCTCAGTGGGGTGAAACCCTCACTGGGTGGGTCTACATGAGGAATTGCTGCCAAGAGAGCTGCCCAATTTGCAGCATCCATGACTTCACCCACTGATGGGGGGGAAGAACCAAGTGCTCTTGATGCCCATAGTCACAGAGGGATGCAGAAGCAGAGTCAGGACTGAACTCAGATCTCATGACAGAAAAAAAAACCCCAAAGTCGTAATTATGCTGTACAGCACAGTGTCTGGGGAGGTTTTGTGCTGCAGAGCGCTCCAGGCATACGAGGGATGGCGTGTCTTCATAGCAGTGACTTCAATGCCATTAGCTCATCTCGCTCTTTAATCAGTGCCATGTGTAATGTATAGGCAGGCTGTAGATCACCTCCAGTTTATGGTTTGATTGGAAGTGATGGCCTGGAAACCATAAAACAGTAGTTAATGTCATCATAGTTCATTTGCTGCCTAAATGCAGGACACTGCAATTGGCTGGTGCTCTTGGTCTTAGTCCTGGGTTAAATCCTTCTTTTGTGATGGGCAAAGCAGGACTGGAGAGGAGAGGAGAGGAGAGGAGAGGAGAGGAGAGGAGAGGAGAGGAGAGGAGAGGAGAGGAGAGGAGAGGAGAGGAGAGGAGAGGAGAGGAGAGGAGAGGAGAGGAGAGGAGAGGAGAGGAGAGGAGAGGAGAGGAGAGGAGAGGAGAGGAGAGGAGAGGAGAGGAGAGGAGAGGAGAGGAGAGGAGAGGAGAGGAGAGGAGAGGAGAGGAGAGGAGAGGAGAGGAGAGGAGAAGGGATGGGGAGGGAAGCCAGGAAATGAACTCTCCGTTGGAGTCAGCCAGAGCAGGGCTTGAGGAAATCCAGATCCTGGCTTGTCCATCTGGCAGGGCTCACTCATGAGGAGGCAGTTATTAAAGAAATACAGATTTCTGCTGGTCACCTGCCAATCCTTTTCCACAAGGAGGCAAAAGACTAGCAAATAAAACAGAAGCCCCTCTGGTTTCACTAACACCATGTGTGGAACGAGGTCACCAGAGCAGGGTCACTGGTGACAGCTGGTGCCAATAGTCTTGGGTCTGGCCATCCCGCAGTGAGAGGGTCAATGCTTCCCCCACGTCACAAGCAGGGAAACAGAGGTCAGGAGGCACCAAGACCTGCCCAGAGTTGAGAGGGCAACCCCTGTCCTGAGCTAAAACTTTTTATATGGGCAAAGTGGAAGGTCCCTTCAAGAGCATCAAGGCAGCACTTGTACAGGAGTCAATGCGGAAAGGTGGGGAAGTGTTCCCTGGGTCCCACTTTCCAGGAGGACTGTGTCTATGAACACACTGTTCCCAGTGATCCCTCCTGGCAGAGTTTGCTGCACGAAACCAGCTCCAG
This sequence comes from Bucorvus abyssinicus, assembly GCA_009769605.1. NCBI lineage: Eukaryota > Metazoa > Chordata > Aves > Bucerotiformes > Bucorvidae > Bucorvus > Bucorvus abyssinicus. The sequence continues at coordinate 1,072,746 of CM020039.1, read as the reverse complement.
CTGTCTTCCCTTACACAGGAATCTGCTTTACTCTGAAGTTTCCAGGAGTCACTTGGGCCCCATCGACCATTTCCATGCGGATGGAACTGCGCTCACCTCCTGTATCGGTATTTTTGCCAAACAGAAAATCCACCAATGAATGAGCCCAGGCGGGGCTGGGAGATGGCTCACTTTGCTGGTCAAGCAAGTGTCAGCAGCAGGAAGGCAAAAGGGGAAGGTGGGAATCATTGCAACTCTTAATATACTGGGGGAAAGAGCAAATGGAATCCTCGCTTCATGCCAAACCACATTTTTTGCTCATCACCAAAGGGAAGAGTTTGGTTAAGAAAAGCAAAGGGCTTAAATTCCCCAGAGCAAGAAGGCTGCCCAGGATGGTGCAGCGGGGTCTGTCCGTACATGTAGTATGGACCCACATTTCCTCATCCAAGCAGAGTATTAGCTCCGGGGTGAGAAGAAAGGAGGAGATGCCATCTCCTCTTTCTCCTCCTTCCAGAAATTCTCGCCCCATTTTGCAAAGGCTCTGTCTGGTTTGACCCAGCTCTGTGAGTACTTTGGGGTCAGGCAACACAGCGATGTGCCCTGGTGTGCTCTGTGCTGCTGCTCCTGGGGAGCCTCTTCCTCCTGGAGACTCAACCAGACTTCATGGCATTCCCTTATTTTTCAGGGTCAGTTTGGGGAGCTGAGGTCTGCCAAAATCACCACGGCTGCATTGCTTACACGAGATGAAGCCTGTCGCGGTACGTTGAGATGCACTAGGTAGACCCTTGGGACCAGCTGAGCACCCTGTCCTGGTGCCAGGGGTCCAGCCCATAAGTGCAATCAAATACTCCTTCTCCAGCCAGAGCAGACGGCCAAAGCATCATTCTCTCTTTCCAGCAGTGAGCCATAGAGAGACGAAGGAATTTGCAGAGATCTAAACCCACCTCACCCCAAAAAAGACACAGAACCTACAGCCTGCAAAGTCTTCCTCCCACTTCAGTTCCTCTCCCTCTTTGCACCTTTTTCTGCTGAAGGGGAGTCTGAGGCCAAGACGACACTCGCTGGAAAATCTGCCAGAGTCTAACCCAGCCCTGGGAAATCTCCCTTCCATGTTACAGCTGCAGTTTCCCCCTTTCCATTTCCTTTTTGGAGCATTAACTCCTTTGGGCAACGAGTATTTGTGGTTCTGGACTACGGCCTTTCCCAAAAGCTGAGGAATGTGCGGAACAAACCCTCCATGTGCTGCTCCGGGAGCCAAGGACAAGCTGAGCAGTGCCTTCCAGTGAGACACAGCGCAGGGGCTGAAGCCACCGAGGTGGCTCTTAAGGCCAGTGAAAGCGAGCACTGGGCCACCTGGCAATCACGAGTAGCACAAAGCCACTGTGAATCTCAGGCCCTCTAGACACCTCCATGCCCAGGCAGACCTGGACCCCCATCTCCACTGGCACCTCACCCGCTCTCAGGCTTGCCCTAGGACATCCCTTGTGGTGCTTTTACCTGGAAGGCTGCAGTGCCTGGACAGCTGCCGGGAGAATTGGCCTCGCGCAACAGGACCTAGAAACAAAGGAGAAGGTGTGGGTCTGGCTCTCCGCTCCACCATGAGGGCTTTCTGGTGACATAAGCACACCCATTTGGGAGGGATGCAAGGGAAGAAAAAGAGCACTGTGGTCCCATCCCGTGAAAAATTTTTCCCAGGCCATTACCCTTGGATGGGCAGTGTGAGCCCAGCGAGGTTTTACAGAGCATGATGCATGGCTGCCTTTCAAAACTCCTCTGGTGGGTACCCTGCTGCACCCTTCCAGAGCACTTCATGCCTTTTTGAAGCAGAGAGTGAGCCAACACCCCCTTCATCCAGGAAAATAGTCCACCAGCTCAAACCCATCTCACTGCTTCGGGTGAAGAGATGCCCTTGCACTAGCAGAAAACATCAGTTTTTTGAAGGGAACACTTGTTTCAAAGATGTCCTGTAGGTGCAGGGACAAGGCAATGGGCTAGTGCATCCCTCCCCCGAGATGAGTTAGGTTTCGGAGCAGACCAGCCCTCCCTTGGTACTCTTGAGGGCTCACAAACCTGGGCATCAGCACAACCACATCTCTACTTGTGATTTTTCCACCTGGAGGAGCGAAGGAACTGCCCTCTTGCTCCTTGGAGGCCTGGAGGACTGCCCCTGGTCTTCACCCCTGAAAGCCTGAAGCTGGAGAAAGGTACAAATAAGCTGTTTTCTGCTTGCAGGGAGGAGGGGAAGGTCTGGAGCACAGCCCCAAATGGTTTATTAATTGGCTCGGAAAGAACAGGGGGCTGGAACAAGCCGTCTCTCCCACTCTGGTTTTAGCTGGCTGCTATTGAAAAGAAATTTTCCCTGGAAACCCATTAATACAACGTGGAGAGGCCGGTTAAAATTACCCTTTATCCTGAAATATTGTTTGAAAAGGGGGAATTAGAGTATTCCGTGTTAATGCTGCAGGAGGAAATGCATTTTTCACACGCCAAAAAAAAAAAAAAGAAAAAAAAAGGGGGGGTTCAGCACTATTTTCTGTACATTTTGATGAATTTACAACCGGTCTAAATTAACCCCAAACCTGCATTTCTCAGCACATTAACGCTTCACCTGAGTACATTCACAAGGATCCATTTAGGGGTTGTAAGTGCTGCTGTACGCAGTGAGTAAATTGAAATAATCATGAAAGGCAGAACCAGAAGCCACCTGTGTGCTTCGGATACAGGCAGAAAAAACCCACCCCGACTTGCGTTCCGTCAACAGACTGGTGGGGGACGGAGAACAGTTCATACGTTTCCTGAGGGCTTTTGGATAAAGGTCGTCAAAGAGGCTTTTAAGGAAACTCAAGAGCCAAAGGGGGATTGTTTAACTTCCACAGTGTATTAAAAGCTTATTAAGAGAGAGAAAAGGCGAAATGGAATCAAGAGTTCATCCTCGATGTATAAATAATATAATAATAGGGCGTCCCCGAGAGTCCATCTAGGATGAAAGTCTGTTATTAACGATGCAAAGGGGAAAGGGCGAACAGCCGAGCGGGACAATTTTGCAGGGACTGAAAAATAATCTCATCTGGCCAAGCTGGGAGGGGACCTGGGGAAGGGCCGTTAATGGAGAGCCTGCCTCGGGGTAACTGGAAGAGCGACGCGCATCAGAAAGCATCGCTTGAACTTTCCATACCCCTTGGTGGGTTCTAAATCAGCCTTAGGAGAGAGGGGAAAAAAAAGTCAGACCCCCGGTGTAATGCTGGGCAGATGGAGAAACGCTGGCTCAGTGCTCAGGCGGCACAGACCGCGGGCGGCGTGGGGCAGGGGGATGAGAAACCACAGAAAATATAAAAAACAGCTTTAGGGCGTAGAGTTTAGTCCTGGCCGCTGATCCCTAGGACAGGCGGGCAGGATTAAAGGCTGCCCAGAGCCATGAGCAAAAGTGTGAGAGGTGTGAGAGGAGTTTTACAGCCAGGAGGTGAGATCAGGAGAGTCAAGGCTGAAGAGGGAAGAGACGGGGAGGAAGGTGATGGGAGCATCTCCATCATCATCAGCCCCTGGGTGTGATGGGAAGCTCCCCTTAAGGAAATTTGCCATCCCAAATAAATTCAGATAAGGTCGAACCCGGTAAGAGACGGAAACGGTGATGCTGCAGGGTACCGCAAGCTGAGGTTCAGGCGAAATCCTCCCCGAGCAGCGGGGGACAAACCAGACTAGGGGCTTCTTCCAGCCTGGGCTGAAATCTCTCTGCCAGAGGCAGGACGTGGAACCGGACACGCTCCTGCCTGACAAACCCCCTCCTCCTGGTCTCTCTAATGTCATGGTGAGCATTTTCAGTCGGCACATGGCTCATTTCTAGATGGGCCAGGGCGCTTAATCCCTGTCGGTTTGCTCAGCATTAGAAAGCTTTTAGCTTTCCTTCGGCATCCCTCGGGTCTATCTGATGGCAGCACAGGACCAACGCGGAGGTCATATCTCGGAGAAAGGCGAGATGATGAGATGCTGGCCACGGAGCCTGGGGGGAGACGGGCAGGAGGAGATGCTGGGGAGGAGAAAGGGCAGGGGATGGCGGGGAAGGCTGCTGCGTCAGCACAACCAGACCCTGCAGTCCAGCTTCTCCTGCCTCTGCCCCTCCTCGGAGTCTCACCCTATGGAACACAGGAGCAGGGGCAAGGCCAGGAGGTTTTCTGCCTGTGTTGTTTGTGGAAGAACTAATCAGAAAAATTGCAGCCCACCAGGCTTTAGGGTTGGAGCTAAATCCCTTCAAATCGGTGTCACCGAGCTCCCATCCACTGATTATTTAAATAATGGCTTGATTTTTTTATTTTATTTGATTCTAGTCTTCAAAAGAAAAAAAAAAGCCCTGGATTTTGTTTCAGATGAGATGTAAAATGGCATGAAACATAGAACACCGCTTTGCTAGATTACATCTCCTTGCCAGCAATGCAGGTAGGTGGGGACAGGCACTGCCCCACATGCAGGGAAGAGCTGGCCAGGTAAAGACACGTGGGGTCATCAGGAGGAAAGATGAGGGAGGAGATGGCGACAGTCAAAATTCTCATCAAGGCTGATTTCAGGCTTGTGGTGGTGGGTGAAGGGCAGAAGATGCACTACGGAGGGGACACCACCACCGTGGAGGGGACACCACCACCGTGGAGGGGACACCACCACTGTGGAGGGGACACCACCACTGTCACACGCTGTTCAGCACTTGCAGATCAGGCCAAGGGTGGATAAGTTGGACTCTTTGAGGAGCTCACAAGCAGAGGAAACCCCACAAGCTGCTGAGGTGCAGGAGTTCAGTGACAGGCACCAAGAGCCTCATTTGGGTGCTTTCAGCTGCCTGCTGGAGTCCTCCACCCTCTGTTTATTATACAGCAAGGTGTTTAAATGTAGGTGCTGTACATGTCGCCCCCACCCCTAGCTCCCTTCCTGCAGGAAGCCAGCCGAGATGCCAGTTGAGATAGGGCTGTGGGCGGAGGTATGGGCTGGTGCCAGGACCTCCCTCCCAGGCAGCAGCAGCAGCGGAGGAGAAGGTACACACCGGCAGAGAAGAGGAAGAGAAGGTAATGGGAAAGGGCAAGATGAGAGATAAAGCTGAGATGAGGAGCATCCTCCCCTCCGTCACACGGGCAGGGCTCTGGGTGGTCTAACCCGCAGGGTGAGAACATCCCTGCATACACCCGTTGGTGCTGGGTCCGGGGAGAAAGCATTTGAGTTTAACCTGCTGGACCTCTTGCTTCTCCTCTGTCAGGACTCACAGGACTCAGCACGGCGGGATGTTGATTCCAGTCTACGGCTGGAGTCAGTGGAATCCCTTATTAAAATAGTGGGGATGCTTCTTGCCTTGGGACCCCGAGCTCTGGCCCCTGGTTCTACAGTCGATAACCGCAGGGGTCTGCCCAGGCGCTGGCAGTGGATGGGTGAATTAACCCAGCTCACAGACACAGGATCCGAAGGGATCATCTCTGGTGGGGGTTTGTCTCCCTTCAATCTTCCAGGGAGGAGATGCCAGCGGTGCCCCCAGCCCTGCCTCCTGCTGCCCCACATCTCTGCTGCAGCGGAAGGGAAGCTTTTAGTAATGTCCAGCCCCAACCTTCACTGCAGGGAATTAAGTGTCTTTATTCTCGTCCTTTCTCCAGTGACCTTACAGCACAATTGATTACCACCTCTTTGGTAATTAAACTTTTCCTGACCATGGACTGTTTTCACATCTCCCACTCTCCAGACTAAACAAACGCCGCTTCTTTAACATTTCCTAATAAGCTGCGGTTACCCAAGCTCGGTTTACTATTCCTGCTTCTCCCCTGGACTTCCTCCAGCTCATACACAACTTTCTCCAGTTCATCCCACAGTGGGCTGGGCGTTCCAGTCCTGAGGAGAAGAGCATCCCCACATCCGCCCCGCTGCAAACCCCTCGCTAGCTGACACACATCTATCTCTTTGCAAAGCCCCCGACTCCTGAACTAGTCTGGCAAGCCCTCCCAGCTCGGAGCCACCCTTATCTCTTCCATCAGCAGCGTTGTTAATGAAAACATCGACTACAGCCGCCCTGCAGAGTGGCTCCTTTCCTGCTCCAGTAGTGAACTGGTGATACCTGCTCCCAGAGCAATATAAGAGCTGGCTGGGCATTTGCCTTCTGCTGAATTCATCTTGCTCAGGATCAAGTATGTGCTCCTGCACAGCCTGCTCCAGCTCTGGACATGTCTTGTGGCACCGTCCTGGCACAGCCATGGGGGTCCTGGGCGTTAAAAATCACACCCAGCAGCAGGGAGAGGCTGAGGACGCTCTGACTTGCAGCGTGATGCTCTTACTCCAGTTAAACCAGGCGAACGGGGAGTGAGGAGGTGTTAACAAACACCTTCATTTTGCAGGAGCTGAATGTCGACAGCCTCCTGCAGCCGCTGCAGCTTGGGGTGGCTGCACGAAGAGCCTCTGGTTCTATTTTTACTAAGAAAACCTCCCAAACCACACCACATGTCCTGCACTTAGCTGGTGGTCACCAGTTTGAAAATATCTCTGCCAAACAGTTTTGTGGGCATCTGCCCAGCGCCAGACCTTGGTTTGTAATTTGTACATGCGGTTCAGGATGGCTCCAGGCTGCAGGGGCAGCGACGGGGAGGGGGCGGCGGTGACGCCTGCCAGATCGCCCTGGGGAGCCAGCCCCCTCTGTGAGATATTGTGTTTAATGTGTGAATTCAGCTCTGCTTTGCCTCTCGTGGAATTGAGTTTGGCTGGCAGCAGGCTGGCAGGCTGCCTGGGCATTGGGAACCACGCAGGTCTGGGGCAGATATCCCATCCCATCCCATCCCATCCCATCCCATCCCATCCCATCCCATCCCATCCCATCCCATCCCATCCCATCCCATCCCATCCCATCCCATCCTCCTTGTTGATGGGGAGGAAGGAACCAGTAACCCCACCACTCTGCAAGCTTCTTTCCTAAGTGAGACGAGTGTTGTGTGTTCCCCAAGGGCAGGTGAGGAACCTCATGCTGGAGACACAGGGAAGCCCCTGCCCTGGGTGGGGTGGGATGTCCAGGCTCCCCTCCTGCTGTTCCCGCTCACAGCGTGGCTGTCACTCTGCTTTCCCCTCATTCTGCTGCCAAGCCCTTGGACATGGGACATGTAGCATGTGGCAGAGGGACAGGATGAGGAGATGGGCCTCTGCCCACCCTGCCCATGGAGGGACAACTGGAAAGCATCTTCTCCAAGAGAAAAAGGGCTTCTGAGAGGCTCCGGGTCAGGAGAGGTCTGACCTCGTGGTGTGCAGAGGTTTGGGCTGCCATGGGTGAGAAAGCTGCTTCCCACCCCGCTCTGGGTGCTTGGCCCCATAGGGTGCTGACAGCCCCAAGTCTCCAAGGGGCCATGGGAACTGACCTTTCCATGTGAGTACCAGGGCTGGTGATGGGCACAGAGGAAACCCAAGGTGCTTCTGCTGTCCTCACAGCAAAAAGAACTTAAGAAATCCAGGAGGACACAGGAATCACAGCTACTCATGCTTACAAACCAGATCTGAACGCCAGCACCCAAATCCTCGTGGCATCCAGCACAGCTGACCGCAGCCCACCGACGGTCCAACCCCTGGATGCTCATGGGGCTACGTCAGGTGGGCCCAAACCTCAGCTCAAGAGCATTAGTGCCAGCCCCAGCCATGCAGACATTAGACCTGGGGGCTCAGTTTCAAATCTAAAATAAGTTATCCTGGATTATTTTTGGGTTTTCCTCTGTCCCCTGCTGTGTTTTGAGAGTTTGCTCCCACCCCAGCGAGGCTCGGGTCTGGTTAGACACAAGGTCCCTGCACCCTCCGCAGCCGGGATGGGCCCCACAAACTCATTGCACGAGTGGCTCACCCGCTGACCCCGGGGCTTCCAGATTACCAGGGGCTGAGCTGAAAGCTCCCAGACAAGCGGCTTTCTCAGGAAGCACCGTCCTGGAACACGCAGCCCGAGAGAAAATAAACTCCCCCAAGCCACAGAAAAAGACCCAAAGCCGCAATTTCTTTCTCGCTGTCTGGACAGGGCTGGGGCTGTGCTTTCCAGAAGGATAAAACACAGGGTAGGGATGTTATTTTAGGGAACAGCTGAGCCCCTTCGAACCGCTTGACAAATGGACACGTTCCTGAGCCCTGTTTGTGCAGATGCGGCGCCGGGCTGGGCTCCAGGCCACGTCCTCCCCCCGCAGGGATGGCTCTGGGCTTCGGAAAAATCACACCCGGAGGGGGAGGGTGGAAAAGAGCCTGTTTTGCAGGTGATGCCGAGTTATTCCAGACGTGGAGCGCAAACACAACTGCAAAAGAATTGAATTCCCCCTCCTCACCCCCTGAAAACTGGTCTGTGCTGGTGATTCAGGCTGGGGTCACTGGTGGGGTCGGCTCAAGCAGGAGGCTGTGGATTGTGGCAGTCTGCGGTGAGGGGATGGAGGATGGGACCCTCCATCACGGCGGGCACCTCCACGGTGATGGAGTTGGGCTGTTTTCTGAAGCTCCACAGAGCCCCAGGAGCTGACTCAGGGCATGAGCCTGCCTGAGGCTTCGACCTTCCCTTGGCTTCCCACCACCCAGCCTCCCCTTGCTCCACACCTCTGCCTTGGTCAGCACTGACCCTTCCCCCTGCGGTCCATCCCCAGCTGCCCCCCATAGTCCTGGCACTCACCGATTTTCGACAAATTCCCTTTAAAGAAGACATTCTCGGTGGCTGTGGCTGGATTTGCCCCACTAGCCACAAACCTGAGGGTACAACTGGTGGGTGCTGACCCCAGCTGCCAAAAAAGGGAGGAAAATCAAACATGGAATTGCTCTGGAAATATACAGTGAGCAACTGCGAATGGCTCAGCCCCGTAAGAAACAGCTTTACAAGTAAATGATTGCCCGTGCCAGGTACCACGGCAGCATAAGGAGACCTCACTGTCAGACACGGTCATTCAGCAACCCTGTGCAGGAAGCATCAGGGCTCTGCTCGCTGCCCGGTCTCGTTCAGTGGCTGACAAAGGCGTCCACTGGGTCATTAACTCTGATTAGGACCGTCCATTATTGCTACTACACGGGAAATCTCACGCACTGGTCGCTGCACACACCATTATTCTGTCACATGTGATCAGGCTTCCCAGGGGACAGCTTTGCTCTCTTGGTTTGGTGCCCGGAGCATGATTTTGCTTTATGGTCCCTTTTCCACACCAGGTCACTGTTCTGTCACGTCTTCCCCGGCACAGGACTAACAGTAACGGCTTCACAGTGATGTGAGAGCCGCAGCCTTTCTGGAGACCTGGTGTTGCTGGGGAGGTGTCATCATTGCTGAGCACAAGGGGAGAACCTGAGATATACTCCAAAGAGCTCTCCGAACTGCACAGAAGGTCTTGGTAGGGCATCTCAGAGGGGACCCTGACTCCAAGCTGGACTGTCCTCCTGTGTTGGCAGGTCCCTCCTGGGTCAGAGGAAGGGTTGTCAATGGTCTGTCACCCACCCTGAGATCCCTTCAGTCTCTGTGGCCAACATGTGACATGCTCATGGCTGATCTACCTCCCCAAGTATACATTAAAATGCACACTGACAAAGAGATGTCCCTCAGGAAACGAAGGGGCTTCGGTGTCTCTGGGGCTCCTGTTGAGAGACATCAGCATCTCTAGCACCTGTGAATCCCTGAGGTCTACATGTCACCTCCAGATGGGCATCTGACCCTCCAGCACTGCTCCCTTCTCCTGCTGGACCATCAAAGGTGCTGGGACAACCAGACTTTGACATCCAAATTAAAGACAGTGAAGTTAGAGCAGATCAATCGACTTGAACTACCAGCTTCAGGCAAGTAAATAATCACTTTTGGCAATGAGTCCGTTCTGAAGCTGCAACCTCAGCTGTAACCAGCCTCCCCACCGACACTGGCCTCACATCCATAGTCCCCTTCCTGCTGAAGTGTAGATGTGTGGAGAAGGGAGTAACCAAGCTCCTGAGGGACACTGTCTCCTGCTGCTTTTCCACCCCTCCAGACCAGCTGCCAACTTCCATGGACATGGTCCATGCTTTGGCAGCTCAGGACCAGAGCTTGGCCTGAGCACACGTGTTAAACCACCATTTTTCATCCAAGACCCTGCTAATTATCCAAGAGTACATAGAGCTGCTGATCTTATCGCTGGTGGGACATACATCTTGCAGAAGGTCGCAGTGACCACTGCTAGCCTGGGGGATGTCTGTAATTTTGGCCATGAGCACATGGGGAAGCCTCCTTTGTCCTGGGTGGGCTGGGGAAGGGATGGGAAGGGATGGGAAGGGAAGGGTCAGTCCTGGCCAGAGCTGATGGCAAGTAGATCAAAGCTTTTTAGTTCATGGGGACTTCTAGTGGTCCTGCATCTCCTGCAGGCTCTGCCTGTTTCCTTCAGTTCCCTGAAGCCTCCTCAGCCTTGGTTCCAGTAAGACCCAGTGTTACAGAGGGCCAGGGCTGGGATTTCTGGTCCCCAGCACTGACTGATGAACCTGAGAAACAGGGCAGCAGATGGTGGTTAGAGATGGAGTGTGCCCATGTGCCACAGGAGCCTTCTGGGAACTTCTGAAGCAGCCTCAAAGCTGAAGAAGATGCTGCTGCAGGATTCAGTGACTGTGAGGAGCACGGCCAGAAAGAGCAGGGGAGTGGACAGTCACTGGTAGACCCCTGTGCAGGGAGGAGGGGATGCCCAGCTAGAACTCTGCGCTCCTCCAGGAGGAACCAGCACCGCTGGGTGTCTGCCAGTAAACCTAAGAACAAGGGAAGGTTTCCTGACTCCTGCCAACCCTCTGCTTGACGGGAGACAGGGCGATTTGTCCTTTGTTTAGGTGACACTGATGGATGACCTCAGCCCCTGCAGGAGGGAGGGAGGAGAGATGCCTACAGTGGAGGTGCCCTGGTGCCAAGACCTCACCACTCCTGGCAAATACAAATAAAGCCCATCACCAGGAAACATCTCTTGCTTGCTGTGGCCAGCAAAAGTGTGATTGGCTGGGAGGGGGGCTTAGCAACACCACCAAACTGAGGGGGGCGAGGGAGGGACCTGAGCGTGGAGATATTTGGCAGGAGTCACCGAGCCCTTCTCCTAACCTCGATGCGCTTGGTACGTATTCAGCCCTCCAGCACGCTGAGAGCTACTTCCCTGGCTGTTTTTCTGGTGTGACTTCTGGAAGACTGGGAACCCTTCCAAACTGGGACCTGGGGACTTCAAGGTCCCCTGGAGCAAAGCGACAGTTAAAAGGCTGCAGCCTGGGGCGTCTTGTTGATTTTTTATGTTCCCCCCGGGGTTTTGTGTTAAATCCTCTCCAGGCACGCAAAGAACAACAATATTTTGGGAGCGCCCCTGGGGAAACCTTGGCTGTACCCTCCGTTTCTCCAGGTTTGGAGCCGCTCCATTAAAGTGACTGGAGTCAAACGAGGCGTTTCCACTCACTCGGAGGAGACGCTGCAAACCCAGCTGCCTTGTACGCGAACTTAAAAAAAACGTGAGTCCTAAAGACAAAAAAAGGAGTTACAAATGTCGGGGCAGCTCTGCCTGCGGGCTGCTCCACAGTCGCTGGTGAACGCAGGGGCTGCTGCATGGGCAGCTCCTCCTGCCGTGCCAAGCTGCTGTGAGACACCAGGGAGCAAAATCCCCTGCGGCGTGTGGCCAGCCGAGATTTGCAGGGTCCCAGACTCGTCACCGGCGCAGACGCCCCATGCCGGGGGGTGGCTTTGGGGCAGGCAGAGCAGGGGAAGCTTTGGGGAAGGGAGGGTTGCGAAACCGTTTCCTGTTTACTTGTCTCTTTTTCCTCCGCTACAGACTCTACCTACTCAACTGCCGCTGTCCCCAGGGCAGTCCTGTCCCCTGCCGCCCCCATTCCTTCTCCCTTGACCTCCGAGGACAAGGCTGGAGTGTGCACCCGTCCTCAGCATCCCTGCAGCTGGAAAAGACCGTCCTCCTGGGTGGTCCTTAAAGGATTTAATCCTCTGAGTTGATTAAAATAGTATATTAACCAGCTGAATGGGGCGTAATGGGAACAATGGGTCGACGCAGGGCGTAGTTGCACGGCGAGGGGACCGCGCTGAATGAGCTGTAATCCGCTGCTCTGCTGCAGAGGGGAGGGATTAGAGCCTTGTTCTTTCTTTTTTTGGTTGAAAGCCCCGGTGTTGGGGAAGTGATCCCCAGCTGGGGCCAAACAGCATAACTCAGCGGGTTTCTTATTTATACTGGGGGGACTGGAGGCTATTTTAAAACTGGTTATGGAGGTTGAACTGCCCTCTCTGTGCTCGAGGGTCTAAGGCGAGAGCAGATGCGGGCGGTCTGTGCCCTGCGTTGGTTGGAGCAGGCATTTCGTGGCGGCTCAGAGGTGAGGGAGGTGCTGGGGTAACGGTGACATTGCTCCCAGCAGAGCTTGGCTCTGCAGAGCCCGCCCGTAAGGACCTCAAAGGACTGGTTTGCCTTATGCTGCAGGTTGGGGAAACTGAGGCAGGGTGAGCTGGGCGAAGCCACAGTGAACCTGGGGCCTGTGCCCATCCCTGCAGCATCCCTGTTCCACAACCCCAGCTCTCACCATGCTGCTGCTCTGGGCACTGGAGAGGAACCGTTGCCACCTCAGCGGGGTCCCCAAAGCACAGCAGCAGCAGAGCGGGGGGTACCCAGCAAAGCACGGACCCAGCCGGCTGCACCGGCACCTGCAGAGAGGCTCCTCGCCCTCTCCCGTGCTCTCTCCCTCCCTCCTGTTGCTTCTCCCTCTGCATCACGCCCCGTGGATCTGCTTTGGGTTCACCAGACCTTGTCTCTTCAGCCACGGGAGCCATCAGCTTCTCCAGCTACCAGGGTCTGACGGGCTGTGCTGATAAACACCGACCTCTGGCCAACCCCTTTATTTACTTCTTTTTGTCTTTGAGCCTTAAACATTCGTGCCTTTGTTTGGTTTTTGACGGAAAAGGGCCCCGGCTGAAAAAACAAACCAACTGGAAAGCTGACGGTGTAGTGGAGTCACAGCTGCCAGAGGGCTGGGGCAGCCCCGCAGGGCTGGCAGAGGTCCACCATCGCGGCGTCAAGGGCTTGCAACCACGACACATACGCCCTGTTGTATTTGTGCGGGTTTTTGGGGGCGGGTGGGACAGGATCACACACTCGCACCAGCGCAGAGGAGCCCCGAGCCGGGGCACAGCAGCGGCGTGAGCGAAGAGGCTGAGCTGCACCCCGGTCACCGTCCCGTGTCCGTGGAGTCTCTGTCTTCTGGGACGCAGGCAGGGAAGGGCATCCTGGCAGTGCCAGCTCTGCCGGGTCCCTGTGCCTCAGGGAGAGCTTTGGAGGGGCAACCACCCCTCTCTGGGGGCCCCGGGAGCAGGAGAAACGAGGGTGCAGGCTGCGTGGGTGGGGGAAAATCTAGCTGCGAGGGACATTTGGGAGAGGTGGTGGGTCCCCTGCCCTCAGAGCCCGTTGGTGGGATGCAGGAAGGCGGTAGCCATGGGCATCCCCTCTCGCTGGGGACAGGGATGCTTCTTCTGCCCCTGAAGGGTACAAGCAGCCCTGCAGCACCCAAACCCGCTCCCTGTCAGCGCCCAGCCCTGGTTTTGAGTGGGGATGGAGAGACCTTAAAATGCAGGAGATGAAAGGGTGGCTTGGCAGCTCCAGGAGAAGGACGTCAGCCGTAGCCCAGCCACGCGGACCTCCCCTGCAGTCCTGCTCCGGGGGGTGCGGAGGGGGAACAGCAAAGCCTCAAGCTGGATGTTTTTATTGCTTCTTTATATAGCAACGCTCCCTCAGCCTCTGCCGGGAGCTCCCAGGGCTGCTCCTGCCCGTCCTTCCTTCGCAGCCCCCTCTGCACCAAGGTTTTACAGCCTCCTCCACAGTGTGAGCAGCCCGAGGGTCCCTCTGAAAGCCCCGGCTGGGGGGTGATGCCCACACCCAGGCTCCGGTGGCCGTCCCGGCCGGGCTGCGTGGTGCTCTGCGGCTGCATGCCCTGGAGCTGGCTCTGGGACAGCTCTGCAGCAACGGGACCTGCAGAAATCCCCAAGGTTCCTCGCAACGCCCACCCACAGACCTTCGCTCTGGATTCTATGTTCCCTTAAATAAAGGAAAACTTTTTGTTTTCAGAAACTCACTCGTTTCCCCCAGAGATGCCTCTGCTGCCTCTCCGTTAGGGACTGTGGTGGTTTAACCCCAGCCAGTGACAGCACGGGGACTTTTCCACCGCCTCCCTCCAGAGCTAAGAAAGGCACAGGCTGGCTGCACAGTTTTGTGGGTGCAGCAGCTCTTTGGCCATTCTCCTCCGTCACCACCACAGCATGTCCACGTCTGCCAGCCCGCTGCCTGCCTCGGGGTGCACCTCTGTCCTGATGCCTTGCTGAGCTCTAGGAATTGCCCTTAACCCCTCTAATCTCAGGGGCTACTCGACCACACGTCTCAGTCAAACTATGCTGGGACGAAGGCGGAGCAGGTAGAGGCAAGCTGCCACCCAAGGCAGAGATGCTCCACTGGCTCAAAGCACAAGCCTTAAGCATCTGAGCATCCCTGATCTCCCAGCTCTGCTGGGCACCTCGATCTGCCTCCACAGGGGACCTGTAAATTAAACGCGACCTCAAGCTGGTGCCCTCGGGGCTCGCTGGCTCCCGGGCATGGAGCTTGCAGGGGGCAGGGAGCCCACAACGTCGGGTTTCTTGGTTGGTTTTGCTGCTTAAAGGTTGAGCTCTTGCTCTGGGCAGGGGGATCTCAGGAGGTTTGCTATACCCCAAAACATATTTTCCTGAGACTGTCAGTCTCCTGGCAGTTGAAACACTGCCAGGTTGGAGTGAAACCAGCCCATGGATTCAGGTCCTTTAAGAAAAGGGAAGGAACATGCTGAGTGAGGTTATACAGATCTTTCTTCTTAGGAGTTTGAGCCAAAACCATCTTGGCACTGGAGGCAGCTTCCTCAGCGTTGAAAGGACCTGTGCTTTTAGGAAGGGCCGAGCATTGCTCCTCTTCCCTGCCTTCCCACAGAGGTTCTCTGAACGCTGATGGGAGAGGACCACCACAAGGCCAGGCTCCACCTCACTCACTCCAGCGCCCAGGAGCACCAGCTCGCCCTGCCTGCAGCCCTTTGTCAGAGCTCCTACATGCCCCCAGGAAGGCTGGGCTTGCCCAGCTCCTCCGCTACCACCAGCCAGGTGGTCTGTGCTCTCCATACAAATGCTCCTCTTCACGCTGCTGGCAGGAGAGGTTTTTGTGTTCCTGATTAAATTGCAAGAGAGGATGGCACTCACAGCACGCAGCGAGAGCTGTGTTTGTCCTCTGTAATTACTGCACGCCCCTCTGCCTCCTGCCGAACTACACCATCACCCCGTCTTGGGCTGGTCTGAGGACACCGTGGGGCTGAGTGAGGTTCTCTGCTCTAGAGCAGCCTGTGAACAGGGAGAAAACTTCTTTCCGATGGCAGATTTGTCCTGCTGCCCTGGGGGCTAATGTGCCTTTAGGGTCACTCTACGGATGCTGTAGGCAAAGCGGATGCTGCCTCACTGCCTGGAGAAGGGCAAGGAGGGAGAGGGAGCAGACATCTGGCTGCAGGGGTTGTTCTGTGGGCTCCAGCATGATTTTGATGTAATCTGGTTTAATCTATTTGCAAGAACATATTTCAGTCAGATACTGCCCAGCTCTCCCGGAGGAGGGGGGTGATAATTCCCAGCCATCCACCACCTAGAACTAGGCAAAACTTTAACTGCACGAGCCTTTTAGGAAAGCCACCGGCACCTCACCAAGTCACAGCCCAACCCGCTCCAGCTCTGAACAAGCTGTCAGCACAGGTTGAACCAGCTTCACTTGGCAAAGCGCTCCTGCAACCCTCCACCAGCAGCCGGGACATCTGACACAACCCAAAGCGTCTGCTGGCTCTCACAATTTCCAGCAAGCACAAACGCTGCCTGCTCAGCTGGCAGTGAGTGCTCAGCTCTCCTGCGTCACCCCAGGATTGGGGCCCGGAGGTCTCTCCACAGCTGGCCAGAGCAGAGCGATGCTCTGCGTATTCTCACCTCCTGCACGTTGTAGCCAACTGGTGTCAGCTGCTAAACTGAGCCAAAAAGCTTTGTTTTGTTAAACCCTTTCCTACAGAAAAGCACTCAGCCTGCAGGTTCTGCACCAGGAGCTGGGGAACCACCATGTCTCCAGCGGTTCTTCTCAGTGGTGAATACCCATGCTGTTAAAGATAGTTTTTTGGGGGTTATTTTTCAGATTAGAAGAGGCTGGTTCCAGCTTCCAGCTAGTGCTGCTTCGCCCCTTCCTGTGCTGCTTGATCAATAAGTTCCTTCACTATCCCAACACTCCACTCAGGTCAGCCGTGATCTCTGTGGTGCACTGAGCAGCCTGGGCTTCTCAGACCTCCCACGGCAGGATGGGGCTTCTGGGCTGGGGACAGGGTTTCCTGTGTCTCCCCTCTAGCCTCTCTAATCCAGACCCGACAAAACCTTCCTTGTCCTCTTCCCAGTATTGATCTACCTCCTGGCAGGATGGGGAGAGCTCAGCTTCTGGGCAGAGCGAGACTTTCCTGCCACCAAAGGGGGTCCCCTTAGAGCGGGGCTGGAAATGGACCAAGGAGATAAAATGTTTTCAGATGTTCTCTCGGGGTGGCAGAAGTGTCTGACAGAGACAGACGGGATTTGGCTTCTGCTTACAGGGAGAGCTCAGTTCCTGCAGTTTTTGTGCAGAACGAGACACCGAGCAAGAAAGCAGCAATTTGTGGGCTGGGCGCTCGCCTGGGAACCAGCCCCAGCCCAAGTTCATGGGCTGCCTCATTTAAACAAGGGGTTATTTTGGGATGGATGGTTTTCTGGGGCTCTCTAAATGAAAGGGTGAGTCCCATCACCCTCAGAGGGAAAACAAGCTTTGAAAGCTTAACCCGCCTTCATGAAAACATTCCTTGGTTTATGGCGAGTGGGACCAGATGCCTTCTCAAAGGGCACTCTCCCCCCACCATGGTCCGCACTCTTCCACAAGGGACCTGCTACCACACAGAGACCCCCCCTTGGGAGGTTGTGGGCTTCTTATGCTATCCTACAAGCCACCCTCACGTCAAGGTGGAAGGTGGTCTGGTATGAGGGGTGGACCAGCTCTACCTCAGACACAGTCCCCACCTCTCATCCACGGCAGGACTCCCTTCAGAAAAGCCGAGGACTGCTCAGCACAGGTCAGATTAAGATAATCCCAGGGATCCCTCCTGGCCCTGGGCTTTGGCAGATGACTTGACTAATCCCCCCACGCACGTGCAGCCCCTTCTGGGTTACTACAGGTGTGCCCACGCACAGCCCACGTGCCCTTCCTCGGAGGGGCCAGCTCTCTGATGCCAGAGCAAAGCCACCCATGGCCAAGCTGGAGGCAACCAGGTACTCTCCAAAGCCCTGGACCTGCCGTGCACATGGAGGATCTTCACTTACAGCTCCTAGACAGGAGCAGGCTGCTGCCACCAGCACCTCTGTCAGGATCTGGCACTATGCTTCAGTGCTCACTGGGAGGCATCGACTTAATCCAGTTGTGCACCGGCAGAAATCAGGGCCTGAGGAGCAGGGTCACACCACCCTGAGAAGGAAAAAAAAAAAAAAACCCACAAAAAAAAACCAACTCTGAGTCCAACATCCAGGAGGGAAAGAAACTGAACAAGACCTGACCTTTTCCCTTGAGTCCTTATGGACATCCTGGATGGTGGGACACGCTGAGGGGAGATCACAGGCTCAAGGACAAGTTTAGCTGCTTCAAACAAACCCAGCCCAGAGACCCACCACTGTGGTCCAGCAGGCAACTTGAGATCTGGAAACACACAGAAATGCAGGCAGGTTCCCCGGGAAGTGCCTTCTGCACCATGTCCGTGAAGTCCTGGAGACTGAGAGACCTTCCCAACTCACTTCACCCATCCCCTGCCTTTTTTTTTTTTTTTTGCCCAGCTTGAGTGATTGTTCAGAGGATGAGGACCTCAAATAGCTGTTTTTCCACGCCACCATTTCTCTCCTAAGGATCACATTAACCACTTCTCCTCCCAGCAGCAAACAGACCCTCTTCCCTTGACTACATCCACGCAAAGAAAAGAAGCAGACCCAGACTGGTTGTATTTTTGTTGAAATCGATCTCAACAAAAGTACTTTTTCCATGAAGTATCGGTTTTCATGCAAACCACCGGACTCTGAACTGCCTCAGGAGAAACCTCCTCCGCTCAGATCGTGTTTCGCTCGGGGCGTTGGGTTTCACAGCCCAGATCACATAACCTGGCAGATCACAACCACCTCATCGGGGACTTTGCCAGTGTGGTTTCTCTCTCAGGAAAAATGCTTCCTCCTGCGACATCAATTTTTCAGTCCCATCTACAGGGGAAAAGCAAACATCAAAACACCAGCATTTCTCACAAGGCAACGATTTCTTTCTCCAATCAGTCCCAATTAATAATGAACAGAAAAATCTCTGGTTAAAAAAAAGAATAAAAGCAAACATGGAGTGCGCGTCCCCCTGCCCTTTATTTAAAAGGGTTTAATTCTGTCCTTCAGCCTCTCTCCCCCCACGCACAGAGCTCAAGTTCCTTTTTCTTTTTTTTTTTTTTTCAAGCTGGTTGTCATTTCCTCTTCAAAAAGCCGTTGCAATGAGGAACGGGCCCTTATGAAAACGCCATTTTCACCTTCCCCTTCTTGAGGGGAGAGGGACTGCCCCGCTGAGAAGTTTTTGCTCACCCTGCGTGCCTGAAGGCTGCAGCCCTTCGGAAACTGGCTGCAAACCTTCTTCCCCAGGGACCACCCCCAACAGACATGGCCCTCTGGCCACCACCCAGCCAGCGAGGCGATCCTTCCACTCCCTGCACCTAGAGCTTCACAGAAGCACCCAGAGGTGGAGGACCAGGGATGGATGGTGGGTGTAAGGGAGCCGAGACCTGGCAGAGCAGAGAAGGAGCAGGCAGTGCTTGGGGACACAAGGGTAGCAGGGCCACCTCCGACTGCAGGTGATGGCACCGAGATGTGCAGGCTGACCCCTTGTGCCAGAGCCTGCAAGGCCCTCCTGGAGTGATGGGGACGAAGGCATTATCCAGGGCTGGTCTGCAGACAGGCAGGACCCAACCGCTCCCAGCAGCACCCCTGCAGGGATGAGCTGCCGTTCAGCTGGGGCGGGAGCAAGGGTTCGAGGAGGAGGATGGTCAGAGCAGCTCGGAGGCGAGTCAGGTTTGTTCCTTTTATTACGCATTGCCCAGGCGTGGTAAAGCAGTGGCTGCCATCCCCAGGCCCAAAAGCCGGCCATAGAGAAGCCTTGGTGCCAAAAAGGCAACAGTTTTCACGTCGGGCAAAGATTCCCTTTCACCGGCAAGGTTGTGGCTGCAGCAGAGCCGACTGCCGCTCACCAGAGCGACCCAGCCCCATCCCTCCAGCGCCCATGTCGCTACCGCACCCCGAAGGGAAGACGAAGGTAGTTTTTTCTGACAGACCTCCAATTGTTTGAGAGATGTACAAGCATTTTACACCCAACAGCACGTAAAGCCTTCCCCGCTCCCCCCCACCTCCCTCCACATACGCATGAACAGAGCCTCTCTCTATCCATCCACCCCCTCCCACCCCCCAACCACCCCCCCTTCCTCCCCAAGGCGTCCCAGAGCCACAGCAAAGCTTCAAATCGGAACTCAAACGCAGGGTGCGTCTTTATCTGCCCTTCCCAAGCACCGACAGTCTCAGCTAAGCTGCTTACATGGGCTAATGGCAACAGATCCATGCTGTGAGGCTTCATCTCTCCACCTCCCACCCTCCTCCCTGCTTCCCACCTTGTCCTCAAGCCAACGCCTTCTCACTCGAACCCCGTGGCAGATCAAGTACAGGGGATGTGGCACGTTCCCAGGGAGCTGCACAGGGTACAGGGCACAAGAGCCAAGTTCAGAGTCCCACCACAGACAAGCTCATCCAGCTGCAGGAATCCCAGCCCAGAGTCCGGTGTATCCCTCCCCTCCCACCCAAAAAACACGAACACGACAGTGTCCAAGTCCACACATCCAGGGAGGGTTGGGAGCTACAGGTGGCTACTGCAGAAGTCAGAGAGAGGGAAGAAGGTTGGTGGCCAGCGGCTGCTACAAGGAAGAGCTGAACAGGTTCAACGTGGAGGGAGGAGGAGGAGAAAAACCCAAAAACAAACTCAAAAGGAGGCAAAGGGGACCGCTGGGATTCGGGGGTCAGATGTCTACCTTCTAGGAAACAGCCAGCACAGGAGAGGAAAGGGAGAGTTGGTGTTTGGTTTGTAGGGGTGGTTTTTGTGGTGTCACTCACGATAGAAAACATATTCGGTGTAAGAGGTCCAGATCCTGTCATCTGTCTGGTCATGGGCGAAGGCACAGGTGCCTGTGGAGTTGCAAGCCACCATGTGGAAGCCAGCATCGGCCAGTTTATCGAAGGCTTGCTCCAGGAAGGTGAATTTGAGGTAGTACCTGGAGGTGTACCTCTCCGGGGGCCTGTCCGGGTCCCTGCTCTCGTTCAAGGTATCCCCAAAGACCTCCTTGGCCAGCGATGTCTTGCCACACACCATGATCCGTGCCACCCTGCGGAACTTGGCATCCGTCTGGCTGTCCCTGCCCAGGGTGTAGGAGCCCCGGTAGCCAATGGTGATGAAGCCTGCCCTGCGGACATCGGTGCTGGTGGCACCCGTGCTAGTAGTGACAGTACCCCCGGGGCCACTGGCCACAGCACTGGGGAGCGTGGCACTGGCAGAGGTCAGGTTTCGGGTGGCATCGGTGTTGGGGGAGAGCTCCTCGGGGTCACTTTGGCATGGGTCGTCTCCCAGCGAGTTCTGCTTGCTGAGTTTGGGGGCCAGCATCTTCACAAGCTCGGGCAGCATGAAGTACTCGGCCTCTCGCTGCAGACGGCTCCTCTCCGGGAAGTGGTCGGGCAGCACCAGCTGCTGGTCCCTCATGTAATCCAAGATGTAGCGGAAGAGGAAGCCGTCCCGATCCACAAAGAACCGTCCCTTGCTGTCACGGGCCAGGGAGCGGATGTTCTTCTGGGTGAACATCTCCCAGAGGAGCGAGCCAGGCACACTGACCAGGGTGGGGTGGCGGGTGATGTAGACCTGTCCACCCACATTGAGTTCAATGATCTCTGGGAAGGGCAAGTCCTCGCTGGGTTTGGCACAGCCCGCGCTGTCTGCCAGGGCCATAGTGAGCTCCCACCTGCAACAAAAAGCAGCCACGTGCCAATGTGAAGCCTGCCAGCAACGCAGCCCATCATCCCACCAACCCCAAGCCAGATTGGGCTTGCTTTGGGTCAGCAAGCAGTGCCGGATGAGGCCCATTTCTCCAGGAGTCTGGAATCAGCTCTCCTCCCCAACCCCCGGCTCTTGGAATGAGCAGCGTTATCTAACTGCCCCTTCCCTTCCATGGCACAAGAAGGTAAGAGCATGGCCCATGGTCTGAACATGCCATCTGTACCCACAGCCCTCCCGACCGGCAGCTCCCGGGGCTGGGGCTCAGCACCTTTGCCAAGGAAGGTGCAGTGACACCCTACGGATGTTAACAGGAAAGCTGGGGCTGTCACACCCTGGGTCTGACCGACTGGCCCAGCATCCTGCCGACCGTGCCAAGGGAGGACCGCATTACGGCACGGTGTCCCCTGCCGAGCCGGTGAGCTGGGGGAGGTTTATGGCCCCAGGCAAGGAGCACCCGCAGGTCTGCCAGAAAAGCAATGCCAGATACCACCGTGCAGGACAGAGCGACGGAGCCTTCTGGCACTGCTGCTCCATCCCTGCTGCTGGAAAGTGCTCGGGAGAGACTCGAGGCCAAGCTGAGAGCAGGTGGGGGATGGCAGAATCTCTCCAAGGGTCTGGGACCAAGGCAAATACTGGGCTCCTGGTACAGCCCCGGGCCAGGTGCCATGGTTTTATACATTTTCTGAGGCAAGCTGATCCTCGGGCATCTCTTGACACTGCAAATCAGCGCTTACATAAACCTGGCTCAGCAGATGGACTCCAGATCCGGCCCGGCCAAGCCGTGCTCAGTACGGGGGTGTGGGAGACCCCCGAGAGCAGGGGGTTCTCTGTGCCACCCCTAACGCCTGCCAGGGTTGACCTCAAGCTCAGCCCACTCCCCTGGGGGATGTTAGGGCAGCCCTGGGGCTGCTCTGAAGTTGGCGGAGGCTGCCCACACCCCCCGGGACCCGTCCCACAGCCCAGGAACACCGGTGAGACTCGCCCCGTCCTTGTGCCCGGCTGCCGCGGAGCAGCACAAAGGATCCGAACGCAGATTTCGGAGGAACCGAAGGGCCAAGAGAAAACTCTGCGAGCACTTTTGGGTCGTGGGGAGGGCTAAGCCCTCATTCCGCGGCCACACACCCCCTCCCAGCTCGGAGGGATGCTCGGGGAGAATCGGTCTGGGACAGGAGCAGCCTGGACCAGCCAAGGCAGAGGCTGCAGAGCGCGGACAGGGGAGGACCACCCGGCTTCCAGCGCCCCGAGCCCCCCCGCAGGGGCTCGTAGCCCCTCGCTCTGGGGATGCGCCCACGCCGCTGGTTCCTGCTACAGAGACGCCGGCAGGAGCCGGGAGCTCAGCGGGCAGCAGCCGCCTCCCTGTGTCCGGGGTGGAGCGGGCTGAGCCTGCCGCGGGGCTGCCCGGGGGGACCCCCGCGGAAAGCCGCCCCCCGCCCCGAGCTCCGGCAACAAGTCAAGCGGGACCCCCCCGGCTCCAGCAGCCCTCCCCGGCATTGCACCGGCTGGGACACCCCTCCCCGCCGCCGTTACCTCCGCAGGGCGGCCGCGCCGCTCCCGGTGCTGCCGCTCCCGGTGCCGCCGCTCCGCTGCGCTCTGCCCGCCCGCTCCTGGCCCCGCCGTTTTATGGCCGGGGAAGGCGGCGAGCGCCGTCCCCCGCCGGTCCCGGGCCCCGCCTCGCCCCCGCCCTCCCTCCCCGCCTCCCCCGCTGCCCATCGCGCCCCCGCCCACCCCATCCCTGCACCGGCCCCCCCCGCACCGCCCACCCCATCCCTGCACAGCCCCCCTCCCGCCCCCCCGGGAAGCTCCGTGTGGGGCGAGGCCAAGGGGATACCCCGGGGCGGGGTGGGGGGCCCTTTCCATCCCCCGGTGAAGCACGATTTGGCTCTAATGTCGTTACCCAGCTGGGAAAAAGCACGGCAGTACCCCGACCCCCACCACGGGTGCCACCCCGTCCCCCTGCCGGGCACCCCCAGCCCCAGGCTGGCCAGGGGAAGGGGCTGGTAGCCCCCATAAACTGTTTTGAGAGTATAGAAACAGACAACCAAAAATACCGCAAACTAAAAAAAAAAGAAAAAAAATACATAAAAGGGGGAAACAGGGCATGTTTTTAACATCGTAACTTTTTTTACCTCAAAATTTTGCTTCACCTGCAAATGATGTAACTTAAGAGAAAAAGATGGTGAAAACTTAGAGAGTCAAGTTCCTCCTCACCAGACTGGTGTGTGAAATGATTATGGCTGGGTATTGGACCCAACCAAAATTCTGGCTGAGATGGACGGACGGATGGACGGTGGATGGATGGATGGATGGATGGATGGATGGATGGATGGATGGATGGATGGATGGATGGATGGATGGATGAAGGTGAAAGGATGGATGGTGAAAGGATGGATGGATGGTGGATGGATGGATGGTGGATGGATGGATGGTGGAGATTGATTTGCTCCACAGGTAGTTGAAGCATCTTCTTTGGAAATGGTGAAATTTAGTCAAAATGGGCCTCTTTGACTGGTAGGGTTGGGCCAGGATGAAATCCACTGTATTTCTGGAGGCCTCATCCTCAAGTTCACTGAAAAATTCCCAGTGGATTTTCATCTCTGTTGGGCTACAACTCTATCTCTGGAAGACAAAAAGGCTTTTGGACACGAGCAGGTGTGAGCAGCCAGAGGCAAACACCGGGCAGGCTGCGTGGGGGCACTTCTGCTTTGCATTCAAACCCCCACTGTGGGCTGTAACTCCAAAACACCCTCGTGTGCCTCATGGAGGGAGTCGCCCACACACCACCCCCTGGGCCATGAGGACTGGGGGTTGTGGGTTTTGTTTCCCTGCCTGTGGCTTGTGTTTCCCTCCCAGCACCGGTGCAACAAGGGCAAAGGCTGTGGGAGAACAGAGAGCTGGAGGGGGTGGGTCTGGCGAGTCTGGGAGTACTTCCATCAAGTTTCTCCTTGCTCCAGGCCACCTTTTCCCCAGCTCTGTCAGAAAAGGATCTCTTAGAGACCTTACAGTGCTCCATCAAGCTCAGCTGGAACACCCCAAAGAGTTCAGAACACACAGGGGAGGGCAGATGCGGAGGAGCACCGCCTCGTGCCTGCGCGCCTGCGCTGCCACCCCATTAATCTTGTTTTATTAGGAAACGAGCCTAAAAATAACCTGAATTTGATAACGCGTTTGCGCAGCTACAAAAACAAGGCTGCTCTGCGGGAGCGAGTTGGAGGCTCCCCCCAGAAAATGCTCTGCCCAGCGCCCTTGGTGAGGTGGCATCCCTGCCAGGGGCTGGGAGCTGCGAGGCTGCAGGGATGGGGACCTTAATGTGGGGTCACCATGCTGAGAGAGCTGGGGTGAAAGCCCAGGACGGGCATGGTGAGAGGAGGAGAGCAGCTGAGGGCTGGAGAAGCTCTGGAGAAAATGTTTGTCCCAGCTGCTCAACGTGGGGCTCCAGGAGGGCAGCAGATACGTCAAGGTGTGTGTTTACCCCGAGTCTGTGCCACTGCATCCTGGAAGAGCAAGTGCAGTCGCTCTCCTCCAGCCTCCCTTGGGACTGGAGTGAGGAACATTAGGTGGCACTTTCCTCTCCTGTTGGTGTTGCGATGGATCAGACTCATTCCACCTGCAGAGTCCTGTCCACCACCATCGGAGCAACAGCCCCTGCGCTTGTCCCGTGCGATGGAACGCTGCTGCCTTCGACAGACCTTCCCGGCTGAGTGGAAACGCCCTGAGCTGCTGCGGTGCTTGGTCCTCCGCGTTGGTGCCAATATTTCCATGAGCTGAAGCGGGAATCACCGGGGCCACTGCTGCCATGTCTGGAGGGAACTTGCAGCGCGATCTCCAGGGAAGAGGAAGATGTTTGGCACCGCAGAAGCAAGGAGGGGGGGTGTGTGTGGGGTGTGTGTGTGTGTGTGTCTGGAAACTCAGAAGAAGTTGCCAAGAGGTTTTATAAACCAGCCTTTACGAGTTCTTCCAAAAAAGAACGAAACAAGGCTTTGGGTCCCTCTCTGACTTCCGAAGAGTTTTATCAACCACAACAGTGGAACATGATTCATCCACGTCCCAAGAGGAGGAAGGAAGGAACGGGCTTAATGCGTGTTTGTTTGTGCCCACTCTGTTATTACGCAGAATGCGGTTTGGTGATCGCAAGGAAGGTGCTGGCGTAGCGTCCTGGCTGCTACTCCAGCTCCTCGTGTTTTCTGAGATGGACACAATTCGCCTCGACCTCCTCATCCGCAGTCGGGGGAGTCCTGCCCGCTCTCCAGTCACCACGAGCATTGCTAAAAGCCCCATTGTGCTGCTCGAAAATGTTGTGAAATGTCTTTAAATATTTACTTTTAAGGACTGAAAAGACTATAAACTGAAAATAAGACAGATTTTTTCCATTGCCTGATTTATTTTCTCAGCTAAGAAGGAAAAAAATTCATAAATCAGTGACGCGCCCTGCTCTGATGACGCTCTTGTGATACATCACACCACACGGATGCTGTCACAGACATCTGATGCTGCTACATCTGCTCGATCCGTTCCTTATCTAGCGATAACCAGGAGGAACGCGAGTGGAGGGAGGAATGTTTATTAGAGGAAAACTGCCCTGTTTCCTGTACGTCAGAAGGGTCTGGCACAGAGAGGTTCACATTCCACTGTGCCCGTTAGGCTTCACAGTCAAGGGCTGAATGCAGGAGCCCTCAAACACCCTTCAACTGCGTGGAGCTGGTCTTCAACAGGCAGCAGAAGCCCCGAGCGCAGGACTCGGGGGGCACTGCAGTAGTTTTGATACATTCGGGTTCTTATGGCTGGATCGCCATCGGTCAATGGGAAAATTACCCTCTGCAGCATCTCTGTTCCTCCCCCGTGCTTCCAGCTCCGTGTCCCTCCTCCCTGCCCATGTCCCCCCTCTCTCCTTCCCCTGTGCAGGGTGCCTCTCAGCTTCCCTCGTGCCATTCCATCGCTGTCTGCTAATTAAAATCCCACCCTGGCGTCTGCAAGTGTTGGTGACAATAGCGGAGGGTCAAAGGAGGTCTTCATCCCTGAGTCACCGACACCGCACAGGTCCTAGATGCCCATAGCTCAGCAGCACGGGCACCGCTGAGGCATGTCTTGGGCTCTCTGCCTCTGCCTCCCTTCTCCAGGAGCCCTCCAGCTCTGCCCGTAGGCACAGACCACACGTGAAACCAGACAGACAGGACGATCCTTTCATGGCTCTACCTGTAAGAGCCCTCTGCTCTCCTGCCGGGTCCAAGTGAGTAGCCTGGAAACTTCAGCCATCGCCAGCTTCTATAAAAAGTGGTTAATCTGCTTCTGCTTGGCGAGGAGCTCAGGTGGCTTTGCAGCTCCGGGAACGGAGGGAGGAAGCGGCCCCGTACATCCGTCCCCGGCTGTCGTGGTCCCATTTGAGACTTCAGGCTGGCATCTCAATAATTTACTTATACATCTTATCTTCCCCATTTTTAGCAGCATCTGCCAACTTGCGCTACAGTTGTTGTGTCCTTTCTGTGACAGATAGGTTTGGACAAGGAAGGAAAAAGGCTGTGCTTAATGGTGCGCTTTAATTGGCTTTTCATTATGAAAGCTTAGACGTCTCCGCAGCAAAGTGCAGTTAGGAACCGCAGCAGGATGAGGACTAGGCTGCAAACGCCTCCCAAAATGCGAGGGCTGCTGAGGAACAAGGTTTTGGTTCAGTGTCATTGCTGCGGGGGGGATTTACTAGGATCTTCTCGGGTGGTGATGAACCACCAGCATCATCACCACTGACCTCGAGGATGATGGAAACACTGCATCTGAGATTCGTTTCCATCCTGTGCAATATTTGCTCACAGTCAGGGGAACATGCGTATCTATTGATCTCATTTCACCATCTGGAGTCAGGATCTAGGTGGACACTTTGAAACTACTCATCCCGAAAGCAGAAAAGTCTCACGCAGCCTTTTCTTCATGACCTCGGCCAGGCTGGTAAATTCGAATCATGACGTGGGACTGTGAAGGCTGCTGCATTTCAGGCAGGCACTGCCAGGGCAAAGCCCCGCGGGGAAGGATGCCGGAGCAGGTTTGGCAATATGTCACCGTGTCCTTAGTACAGCAGGAAGGGGGGTTGGGGATGGCCTGGTCATAGCAGAAGCACCTCCTGGAAAGCAGCAGAGCACCTCTGAGCAAGTGGGACATCAGGACGATAAGCACTCCCAGTGTTCCTCTGCCCTGCACTCGCTGTGATCACTCTGGAGGACCTCCCCCAGTAATGCTCGTTCGACCAGTTCACCCTGTTGCTGGAGCAGCTGCCATGGCCTTTGCCTTCCCGCGGTGTCACTCTCCTGCAGGTACTCGGGTACTCTCTGAAAAACAAACATCCTGCCCGCTGCGTTTCTAGGATGCAGGTCATTTAGAGAAGAGCTGGACACAACCTGGCTGTAAACCTTCCCATGTACCCCTGGATTTTCATACAGGGAGGATGCATCCAGGTGCTACCCAGTAAGACCCAAGATGCATCATAAAACAGAGAGAAGAAGATGTGACAAACTAGATGGCAGGCAGCTTGCAGGAGGAGCCCGGGTCAGCCTGGTTGCAGACAGTCTGTTCCTTGGGCTCTGCCAACGCGGTGCCCCACGGCGAAGATGCCATCTGGCCCAGCGAAGCAGCCAGCCCGAGGACAGTGCTCGTGTGAGCAGAGGGGGACAGGAGGATCTGCTTCAGCACACGCCTGGTTTATAGCCAGCGTTTCTGCAGACCTGCCTGGCAGACTGCTCATTGCACCCCAGCTTGGGGCTGAATCAGGGTGGGGGAGCACGGGGTAAACCAGCCCATCTGCTCTCTGAAACCTTGGATCTGGCAACATCCCAGTGGATCTCCACAGCTCCCAGCTCAGTCAAGGTTCTAGTGTTAATGCCACAGATGAGAAAAAAATTCCTGTGTGCTCCACATGCTCTGAGGACACCCTGCAAATCACGAAAGGACAGGAGGAGCAGTTTCAGAAGCCCAAAGAGCTTGCCTTCAGCCTGAGGAGCCAAGGAATGGCTCAAACACGCCTGACTCAGGAGAAGGCAGGACCAAACGGTTCTGAGATAAGCACAGGGGTGCCTGTAGCATCCAAGTCCACAGCTTTGGTCTGTCTCTGCTAGAAACACCATCTCTGACATGCCACCAGCAGTGTGGAGGAGGAGACCTGCCAGGATTGTAGGCTAGAAGAGACCGCCAAGGTCATCTACTGCCAACCTGTGCTATCACACCAGCCTCATCGTACAAATCATCTCCTGAATGTATCAAATTCCACCCAGAAAGTGCTCAGGATTTCTACCACAACTCTTACTGAAGAGATCCTGCTGGGAGCCTTCTCATCTCCAGCCTAAATGGCTTGCTCTTTCTGCTTCTTCTCATGCTACCATCATCCTTTAGCTCAGACAGGTCTCGTCCCTTGTGCCCCCTCACAAGCAGCCTGAGACACACGTGCCTGGTTTACCACTGTCACAGCAGCTCAAAGATAAGTCAGGACTGAGCCCCAGGGCAACGCACCAGCCACGGGCCAGCGCAAACGAGAGCTTGAGGTGTGTTAGGGACATCAGAGGGCTCAATTCCAGCCGTCTTGGCAGTGCAGAGGGGATTTAATGCCCCCGTTTCGTGGAGAGACCGAGGCACATCGATGTGACTTTGCTGAGGATCAGTTTTGGGAAGCACGGTCTCGCCCAAGCGCCGTGCCGAGGAAATCGGTTGGCCTGTTTTGCTGGCGATGTGCCCTGTGCTCCTCGTGACCCTGCGCACACCGGCAGTGCCAAAGCCCAGCAGGGAGAGACAGACTGGGAAGAGAGGTTTCCTCGTGCTGTGAAGGGTGTTGGAGGCACAGCACCGACTTCTCCGGCTCAGCTGCCCAGCTCGGACTCCAGTGTGGTTCCCGGCTGACAGGAAAACTCCATCCTTATATTCCCCGATTAGCCCGTGTCACAAATCTCGCTCTCTCCCCGCTCACAGATATCATTTAATTTAATTAATCTGATTATCTGTACAATCTATCAGAAAAAGACATTTAATAGCTGGCTGAATGCGCTGAGTTAATAGATATTTATTAGTATTCATTACATTTATGGCCATCTCGCTGTGCTGGAACTGTGAAAACACAGGAAAAAAAGCCATAACCCTCTTCCCGGTTTATCGCTCGCGTTGGACCAAACCTTTATCTCATCTCTGCGTACATCACACGACGTTCCAACTGCTGTGAAATCCAGACGGGGACACAAACACACACAAAAAGACCATAAATGGCTTGAGAGAAGCTCTCTGAGCGCTGGAGCCAGCCAGGACCGCGAGCGCCCAACCTGTCCTCACCGCGCGGGCTCTTGGCGGCAGTGCTCCAAGGCAGAGCTTTTAAAACACCTTGTGTTGGTGGGTTTGACTGTGACTTTGGAGGGGTCCCTGTACCTGAGGCCACCTGCTACGCACTAAACACTGAATGGCAGGATGAGGTAGGTTAGGTGGGGATCTGGTTGGGTTTTTTCTTTATTTTCTTCTGTACCTCCCTTTTTAAATTCTTCTCCCAGTACCACACCGCCAGAGACAGACGAAACCCCCAAATCTCCCAGCCCTTCCACTCCTGTGCTCCAACCCCCGGACAATGCTTCCTCCTATAGGCTGTCGAGTTAATTTTCAGCGTTGAGATGAGACAGTGCTTGCAGCACAGCACAGCGGGGCACAGGATGCCGCCCTCGTAGCCTCTTTGTACATTGCCTTAAATGTCAAGGGAGGGGATAAACTTGATGCAACTTCATCAACCCAGGCCATCATAGCACAGTTGCTCCAGTGTGGTGGTTGTGAGGAGAGAAATAATGATGGACGGAGCTTGGCTAGATACTCCCTGAGGTGACCTCCCCGTGCTTGAGCCCTGCCCTGCACTCTCCAGGCTTTAGAGCCAGGCTCAAGGGTCCCTGTGAGGCCTGGGATCAGCTGCTCATCTGGCAGAGTTTTGCCTTTAAGCAGCTCGTGGTTTGGGGATTTGGAGGTGGCCAGGGGTGGGGTCTGGGCGTGATGGGCGCATGGCATTCCCCATCCTTGTTGGAAGTGTTTATCACCTCTGGATTGACGATCTACCAAAACTTCCCAAGGAATGGGGTGGGGTTGATTGCCTTTTTTAAACCCAGCTTTTTCAATTGACTACCTTTCTGATTGAGAGGGGTGTCCAGGGCAGCAGCACTCACCCGCAGGGTGCTCCTGCGTCCCCACTGATGGCTCCCCACCGTGGAGGAGCTGGGGTTGCTCTCCTGCCTTCCCACCCTGAGCACAAGCAGAGAGCAAAGGGTCACAGTTCTGTCCCAAAGGTGATTTCCACCGTGAAACCTTACCCCCCTTACCCGCCTTGCCAAGTGCCCCTTAAGAGCTGTTTTACAAGTGGATTTAACTAGAACTGAAAAGAAAAGCTAAAGCAATCCATCGAAACCACAGAAGGGTTTGTTCCCTGGCATCTCCTACTCGACGCTGTGTTCCCATAGCCATCACGGTGACAGCAGTGGCCATGCTACCGCTCCAACAGGTGACTCAGTCCTTGCCCTCACGTTACCTGCTTGAAGAGCTCCGCTGTCAGCCCTGCCATGTGTTCAGCTCAAATCGTCCCCAAAAATGGTGCCATGGCAGTGCTAGGTGACCCGCACACCGGCGGCGCTGGGAAAATCCGCTGCCAATAATGACGACGATTAACAATTTTCATTAAAAAAATGCCAAAGGGTTTTCCAAACACAGGCCAGAGACCTCTTTTGCCCTTGTGAACTAGAAAGTGGGGTCACCACTTACAGACCAAGGAAATTCTGAGAGATCTCCCCAGGAGTCTGCAGGAGAGGTGAGGGAGGACTCCGGAGGTGGACACCAAAGCTACAAGCATCTCTCCTGCATCTGCAACTCGCCCACTCCTCAGTCCTGGCTGGAAATAGTATTTTGTATTTTTCTTATTATTTCCCTTCTTCTGAGCATCAAAAGTGTCAGTCAGGCAGAAGCAAGTTGACACGCTCAATATTTAAGGGAGTTTGAGGAGAAACACGCTTGATTGCATCCTCCTCCAGAGGAATGCACCCGGCGCAGGGCCAAAAGCACAACAGCTGTTAAAGCCACAAAACTGAGGCTACGGAAGCATGAAAATTGCTGAATGGACATAAAATCGGAGGCAGAACTTTAAAGAAGCTCCCTGTAATTACCCTGCCACACATCTGGCTGTAACATCTGGCTTTACCCCACATCATCACTTTGCTGGTGGTCCAGCTCCTGTCATATCCTCGCTCTGCCCCTGTTCTGTCAGCTCTTACCTCTCCATCTGAAAGCGCGCCTCACCTCCCTCCCAGACATGAACCTCTGCTGCAGAGTGACCACAATCGAGATGGACAATCGGGACCAGCATCCTCGTACTACAAATGGAGACCCGGGTCACCGAGAGGTGAGCGATTTCCCCACGGTCACACAAGGAGTGACAATGACGAGGGAGGAAACATCTCACAAAGGATGTAATTGAGGATACCGAAATGGTGCAGAAGTTTGGAGATTTTCCACGCACAAAATATGACACACCCCCCGCCCAAGCCTGCATGTTTCCATCCTCAGTGTGAAGCAGGGCCTGGGCCTGGCTTTTCTACAGACTCAGGAGTCTTTGTCCCATCCAAACTGCCAAGGGACCAGCTGCATCAGGGTGGCAGGGGCAGCTCTTGAGCAGTTCTTCCACTCTGAGCCCAAGAGCGCGTCACCAGGGAGACGTCCCTCAAAACTGCTGCTCCAGCCAAAAAGCTCTGCTGTCTGTGACTCAGTATTTCCCTTTTCTTGGAACACTCCCAGCCACCCCAGGAAATGGACCAGGGCCACCACCTGAGCCACAGGACTCTCTCCTCCCCTCGCCCTTTACCCTTCATTACCTCGTCGCTCATAAAGCTCGTCCCTTGCTGCCAATGAAGGGTTGGCATCGCATCCGACCCACAGCAACGCCGATGGCAGCAGCTGGATTTAGAACCAAGGACAGAGGGGCCGTCCCGCCGCGGAGTGACACAGTTTATTGCCCGCTGGCATCCCACTGACCTACTGCCAGCGGGCGGCAAACCGGCTTCTGTCAAAGCGTAACGCCAGCTTAACGAGCAGAGGAGAAACTCTGGATGAAATGTTGAATATTTCATGGAAACGACAAGCAGCGGAACTCACTTCCCCGTTAAGTAGTTTTAAGCTTAGCTGGGAAACACCCCGGGGCACGGCTGGAGGGTTTGCAGCAGCCCCCGCACCTCCCCGCTCTCACCGTGCCTTGGGAAGGAGAGCAACGACCATCTCCACAAGGCGGCAGGGTCACGAAGGGGGATTGGCACAACGCAGCCAGCACTGAAGGACGTGTGTTAGGACGTGCAGGTCCAGAGCCGTCCCCGGGATCCCACGGCTCGCCCCTGTGCTGTTCTTGTCAGTAATGTGGAGTCAGGCTGGAGCAGCTCCTGGGTCCCTGCAGCTGAGTGCAGGATCTGCCGCAAATCCTCCACAAACTGCTGATGAGAACTGCCGGTGGCCAACAGCTGGACTCCATGTTTATTCCAGAGATATCTACCGCGAAGAGGAGAGCAACCTGCTGTCCCAAAAGCCCAGGAGAAGCCTGGGTGCGTGGTCCCCACCGTGTCTGGCACTTCAGAGCAAGGGGAAGGATAAAAGCTCCATCTCTAGAGGAAACCTGGCAGGTGGCAGCTTCAAGCCAAACACGTTACATGTTCAGAGTGTGCCTTCAAGTGCAGGTCCCTTGTTAGAGGGCAGCGTGAGGCTGAAAATGCGTTTGGTTTCAGAGAGCGACAGGAGGAGTTCATGGGAAAGCATCCATCGGAGCTATGACACAAGAAGAGGAAATCCTTGACCTGGAGCCCACCTGGGATTCTCTTTGGGTAGACAGGGAAACCGCTGCCTGCTTGCCCTGTTCGTTTGCTGGTTTTGAGCAAATCGCTCTGGCCAATGTTGGAGACAGGCTACTGGGCTGGATCCTTTGAAAGTCCTTCAGAGCTGAGGTCTCTGCCTTTTCAAGGAAAGCATGTCCCCATGGGCTGGGCTGGTGGGACCGACTTCCCTGAGCCGTTCTGGCTCCAGTTTTAACACTGGTGCAATGTATCTGCCACTGTTCTGTAGCCTAATGAGTGTCCTCACCACGCTCCCAATCTGGTTCAGGGGTAAATAAAACCCTCTGGGTCCCAGCACCCAGGCAGCCCGTGTCTTAGCTGCAAGGGCCACCTGCTTCCAGAAGAGGTGGAGCAAGGACCTGCTGAGGATCGGTTACACCTCCACATTGCTCGCCCCGGCTCTCAGGAGCGTATTTGGCCCTGTTAGTGTTTCGGTGCTGATAGGTTAAGAACTGGCTGTTTTTTGCTGCAGAAGACAGCTGCCGCTGTGTGGGTACAATGACGCGGCTCGCAGACCACTGACGACAGCATCCCCGAGGCAGCAGCTGCCTGGAGGAAGAGAAAGTTCGTCTCTAAATCAGCTTGTTTGTAACAGCGCATGAAAGGGCATCGCTGTCACAGGACAGAATATATGTTTCACTCTCTGTCACTGCAGGTTTTGCGGAAGGGAATTTAGTCCCGATGCACATTTTCTCTTCCAAAGAGACATTGCTTGCTTAGGAAGTCGTCATCCCACTCTGTGCAGCCCTGGGCTGGGGCCAGCCGTGCGCCCGGGCACCCAGTCAGGGCGTCATCTGCCACGAAAGGTGCCTGGTACTGCCTCAGGGATGAGAAGTGCTGTGGGTAGGAGGAAGACAGACACAAGGCAGAGTCCACCCTGATCTCCTGAGGACACCCATGTAGGTCTTGCAGGTCATGGTCTGCCTTCTAAGCTGGTCTCGAGATGGGTAGCTGCCTCCCTGCTGCTGTTTGGTACCGCTCCTGGTCGCTGAGGCGGGGAGGAAAGCCCTCGACGTCAGCTGCGGGACAGGCTCTCCTTGTGCTGGCGGCAAGGCGAGCTGAGCACATGGCTGCCCTGTAACCTCCGTTCCTCGCCTGGATCCACTCGGTTTATTGTTTGTGTATACTCATGGGGAAAAATAATAAAAGAAAAAGTGGGTCCATAAACTAGAGATGGGCTTATTGGTCCTGCTGCCAGTGACAACCTAGAGCAGCGGCACAGCGCTCACTGTGCTGGAGATAAATCAGGAGCAGAGGGAAGATGGGAAGGACTTGCAAGGGAAATAGGGCGCCAAGAGTTAACAGGGGAGTCTGGAGGCCCGAGAGCAGGCAGAGCCTTTTGGTGTCTCCCAGCAGAGTTGGGCAGCACCCTCTAGTGGGATCTGTGCTGTGGCCGGCTTTCCACCAGCATCCCCTAAAAACACCGCGCAGAGGGAGGATGAGGATGTGCAGCCCATTCCCCCACCAGTGACTTGAGGCTCCACTCAAGCACCCACCAAGGTCTGCTTGCACACAAAGGTGAAGGTCCCTTGGGCATCAGGACCTTGTCCAGAGAGGGAGGGGATAGCGGTGGAGGAGCCAAACAGGTTGGTCTATGAATCACGCAGCAAAAATAAGTCCCCCGGACAAGACCCTCAGCCCTCCACTGCCTCTGCCCTCCATGAGATGGTAAATGGAGCCAGAGACCAGATCAGGGAACCCCGGGACTACTTTGGGGGGGGGTGGGGGGGGTGGAGGGGAAGAGCCCCCTGACCATCTGGGGGCCAGGGCTAATCCTCCAGGCAGAGCAAGGAATTTGCCACATTGCATCTAGGATGGAAGGTCCCAAATTCTGCAGCTTCCCCGCATCCCTGTGCGTGTTTTGTTTTCTCCAGAAAACTGGAGGACTTAAAAATTATCCTACAGGGAATTGCCCTTAATGGACATGGGGCAAAACACATCCCCACTCCTCCCCATAACAAACCAGTGCCTCGCTTGGCCTGATTTATTTTCTCCATCTGGTGCTGTGCTACCACCATGGTTCTTCATTTTCCTGCGCTAGCCCAGGCTGTCCATTGATGTGATCTTCCAGAGAAGGGGCTGCCCATGCCCGGATCATGGCCACCAGTTCCAGCCCCCCAGGGTTATCTTTAGGGACACTCAGATGGGTTTTCCTAAACCATGGAGCCATTTGTCTAACCCGAACCCTGAGGCAGCGAGTTCCCCAGGGTGGTGATATATGCCCTAAAAAGATGTTGCTTTGTGTCTTTGAATGCTGCGTCTCTTCATTGGCCTTTTGTTCCCAAGCTGCGGTGCTGAGTGTCGCTGCCACATCGACCGACAAATAACTCCTGGAGATTTTATGGGATAGAGGACAGAACAAACGGCCTCTCCTAATATATTTTCTGTCTTTCATAAATCTTGATGCTGCTGCTATATCCTTTCCAGACGTATGAAACTGCTCTAAACCCAGATAAAAACGCTGGTTAGGTGGGTTTTTCCCCTTTAACCCCAGGTATAGTTCCTCTGCAGGGAAGGTGACAGGGCAGAGCTGTGCTCAGCACACGGCATGTTTGCAGGGCCAGCCCTGGGCAGCGCAGAGATCCGCGTTCCTGGGTCTGGACACCCGTATGCCACTGGGACACTTCTACCTGCAGCCATCACCCCGGGGAGCAGAGACAGAACCAGAGCGGGGCACGGCCATGCCTCACCCCCCGTCTCTTGTGACGCTGGGCTGAGAGGGAAGGAAGCTCATGACCTGAGTTCCTATTTCAAGCAGGCTCAGGCTGTTGCTCCACAGCATGTTGCAGTCTCCAAGGAAGCCACCACGAGCATGGGCCTCTCTACGGTCCTGGTCCTAACCCAGAGGATGGGGAGAGGAGCAGGAAGACGTGGAGAAGTTACTGAGGCTGTAAATCTGCGAGCATCAGATGAAGTTACCAGGAGCCTTGGCACTGACCCCAGGTTGGGCTCCTGGAGCAACATTACAGAGCTTTCTGCAGTGTGGTTTTACCCAGAAGAGCCTGGCAGAGGTCACTTCTCAGCCTTTCTGCTTGTTTTACCAGTTTCACCCCAGAAAATGGAGAGGGAACATCCTTAGAGCCCAAAGGCAGCTTATTGCCAGCTATGCCCAGCCATGAACTGGGAGGGAAGGAGGAAGAAATCAGCTTTGGGTTGATCTCGCTCCAGCACAGCGCCTAGATTTATCTTTCTGCTCAGGAAAGCAAATGGAGAGCTAAAACAAACAGCCACCTTGATTTACCAGTGAGATTAAAAGCATGTTAGCAGAGCAAGAAAGGCATCATAAAAAATGAAAGAAGAGCAGGCGGGTGGAAAGAGCAGCAGAGACGAAGCTCCGTGAGTTATCTAGGGCATGTAAGAGAACCATCAGCCCAGCAAAAATGTGAGAGGAGAGCACAGGAGGTGAAAACATCGGGGGAAAACGAGGCATTATGTTTTATTAATCGTGCTATTTTATGTTTAAATAGCATCGTCTTCCTAAGGAGATGGATAGACACACGCGTGCCCGTCTGAGCGATGTAGTCACGGCAGTCGGGCAGGTCGGCAGTGGAGCCCAGGGGCAGGTGATGAGCAGCTCATGGGGGTTACCATGTGCTACGTCTTGTCCACATACTGAAAAACTACACGCACACATGGATGCACCATCCCCAGCTTCATGGCACAAGGAAGCACTGAAAAACCGTGTCTGAATTCACTCGGGAGGTCTGGGCCGTGTTGAGATTCGAAGTCCACCCTCCCGTGGAGCGGGCATGTCCCTCCTGGCTAAGTGATGGCAGCCAGGGACGCTGAAACCTCACCCACTTGCAGGGGACCCTTGAGCTCATTTGTTCCTCCCGGCTTCACCCTCTCACTTCCCAGGCAGCAGAGAAGCAAGAGAGCGGCTGGGTGTACAGAGCTCAGAAAGCCCAGCTCTGCAGCTGCCTCTGCAATTTTAACTCCTCCTACCCCATGCAGGGGTTTTGACAGAGTCTTCGAGAACATCTTTGGTGCTTTACGGTTGACATCTGGCACATGGCAGAGCCTCAGCCTGCGGCACACCCGCAAAGCTCTCGAGAGCTGGCCGGAGACGGGAGCAGTGTCCACGGCTGGTCACCTGCAACTGCAGAAGGCTTCGGGAAGGAATCGAGGATGTGAATTTCTCGAAATGTTTATGTTTGGTCCTGGGGAGAGGAAAAGAGAAAACGGGGAAGTCACCAAGTGAATCCTTCAGCTCATCTTCCCTCTGGCACCGTCAGATGTTAAACATGGGGAGTTTCGATACAGACAAGGACGAGGCAACTCCTTCCCTGCATTCGCCTTACATCGGTCACTGTCAGCTCAGCCCTGAATTACTGGGAAAACGCCCACTTTGCCCAGCCGAAGCCATTCCCCTTTCCCCGGCGGTGTAACTGGGTTCCAGGTGCCTCTCCTGGGGCCGGGCTCAGCCATGTGCCTGGTGGGTATCGCCCACGCTGCTGCTGGTGCAGGGCAGAGGGGGTTTTGTTCTTCAGGTGCGGGAAGGAGGGTGGAGGAAACCCGCAGGAGGAGAAAGGAGCAGGATCGGGCCCCTCCACTCATTTCTGGAGCGTATCTGGCCATATGAAGTGGTTGAGCGCTCTGGGGCCGGAGGCTCTTTAAGCACCAGAAATCAGATTCGACATCGAATGACGACTACCAGTGCCCACAGCAGAAAATTAAATAGCTTAAACTCTCTGCTGTGCCCTGCAGCAAAACCAGCTTTCTGGCCCCTGTTTGGGAAGGAACAGAAGAGCAAGTGACTGCAGACTGCAAACCGCGGTCCGGGAACGGCAACCAGACACTCCAGGGTGTGGGGGGTTCTGATTCCTGCAGCCCGAGCGTTAAAACAACCGAGTTATCGCTGCCTTCGGAGCTGGGTGGGAAACGAAGGCAGGGCACGCTGTGCTTCCACCCTTGCATTCCCCTTTTTCTTTATTAGCCCTTGGGCACACGCAATTTCCTAATTTCTCTTTGCATGAAAACGGGTAAAAGCACCCCTGTGTTTTTAAAAGTAATTAATTAGGATTACGAGTTTACAGCAATTGAGATTAATTGCTCCTTCGCCTCACCCTCACAGCGGCTTCTCCTTCTTTGCAGCTGGGGCAGGGAACCGCACCCCGGCCAGCCAGGGCTGGGTGTTCAGGGTTGGTTTGATATTTTTTAACTTCCCCAGCCTTAGAAAGGGAAGACTCTGCTTAAAATGAACCCTTTGATTCCTCGGTGTCTACAGCAGCCACAAGGCTCAAGGGAAATCATGCAGGGGAAGGATCTGTCTGGATGCTGGAGGCTGCAGTGCTACGGAGCGGCTTCCCGCGAGATCCCGGGACTGCCAGAGTAAAGCCGGCTATCCTGCAGTAACTCCTTCTTCCCTGTTTTATTCCTGAGTTTTTCCTCTAGCCAAGTGAGATGATCTTAATGCCCCCCACCCCGGTCCCGGTGGAACTGGGGCTCGTGTGCCAGGATGGCTTCTGGGGGAGTTCTCCTCAACCACGTCCGCCCAAGGGAGGCATTTCCCCCTTGCACTCCTGGAACGCCCGTGGATGATGATGAAGGCACGTGCAGGCGGCTGGAAAAGCAGAAAACCTGCTTCGCGAGCGAGAAGAGGTTAAGCTCGAGCTTATGGAAATAAGAGGTCACGAACGGAAGCCCTGGCGTAGCATCTTTACGGGCGCGCAGTAAGCGATGCTGTGTGGATGCAGTCCTGCTGTGCGGTGCCATCGCATCTTCCGCTCTTCCGTAACGCCCGCCCCATCTAATTCACCCTCCAGAGCGCACAAAATGTCCTTGAAGCTCGCAAATTAAATGAGGTGTTTTTCCGAGCACAGCAGGGACGTGGAGGCAGCTTTCCTCGGGCGTGTTTGGCACCCAGCCATGACACCAGGGCGTTCACCTGGAGTCCACACAACCTCACTGACCCGACCAGAGCTCAGTCACGGCTCCATGTAATGTGCTGGAGAAGGAGGGATGACCACAGTTCACTGCGGGCTGTGACTCGCCGTGTCCCCTCTTGCCGTCAACGCCAGCTAAGTGAACAGTTCAGCCAAACCACCGTGCCTTCTTAAGCCCTTGTTCTGCCAGTTTAGATTCACGCCGAGGCGGAGAAGCTGCCATGGGTCTGTGCCATTGACATCACAGCACGGTGTGGTTTGGTGCAGGCACTTGGGATAGAGCTTCTCGGGGTTGCTCGATGGGAACGGGGCACATTCAGGGCTGCAGGAGGCACCAGGGATGGCTCTGTCTGCCTTCCTCCTGCCTAAGGGCACCCTGCACAGCTCAGCTCCGGGCACATGGTTCGCAGGCTGTTCTGGCACCACCCGAGAGCCAGATTCAAGGCTGAAGCCCACCACGCTTCCTTTATGCTTAAAGCTAAATTATGCATCTTGCTTAATGAGGGCCCGTACTGTGCCGTTAACATCCTGCCCGACTCCTAAAGCTCCTGTAGATTCCTGAGACCCTATGTTGGAGGAGGAGGACTAGATTCAGCTTCTGAACCTGCCGTGGTTGTTCTCGTTCAGCAGTTGGACTCAGAGAGGGAATGGGGGGCGACTTTACCTGCCTCTGCTTTCAGTCCACCCCCACTTCATCTCCAGCTGCTCTCGGCGGCACCTGGTCTCTGCCGCGTCTGCACGAGGGATTTCCTGCCCTGACCTCAAGCCGGCGGCTTCGCTCAGGTTCTTCAGGCTTCCTGTTTTTCTCTTCAAGCTTTCATTTTACCAGCAAACCGGTCCCTGCTCTAAGGCTCCTTGCGACGGGACTCCCGCATTTACCCTCAGCAGGACGCGCTGGTAAAGGCTTGGGCCGCTCTCCTCCTCTCTTCCTTGCTGTCAGCTGTCTGGATGGGTGACGAGCACCTCAGAAAATCTCAGGAAGGTTTCACCGAGGTCGTTAAGCCTTACGGGTTGTCTCTAGGAAACGGGCTGGGGGTTAACTGGCTCCGCTACAGACGGCTTTTCAATTACGTCGGTGGAAATTATTGTGCTTCTGCATTAACTTATCAGGCAGTGGCGAGCCCTCTATTACTTCAGCTTTCAATCACCTTCCTGTAGCTGTTGCTCAAGCACTATTAGAAATGAATTAGTGAGTTGGAAAGCAATCGCGGTGCGGCCGGCCGGGGCTGGGGCTGGGGGCTGTCCTGGCTGCCTCTGCGGGTCAACGCCATTAGAGAGCTGGCAAAGCTGATGGGGATGGAGAAAGCAAGACAACCCGGTGAGGGGCTGCGGGTTTTTTTTTTGGTCACAGCCATGATAGAAGAGGTTTAAATATTGCGGATGTGACTCGGAGCTCGTGAACTGGGTGGCAGAGCTGCAAGCCCCGTCCCTGTGGTGGGGGGAGCTGCTGAAGGTTTCGCTTGTTCCGGTTCAGTTCATTTCAATAACAACAAATTTCTCTTGGCAAACGTTCAAAGTGCCCGTTCTAAATATTATTATTTTCCTACAGTCTGTATTTTTATTTATCCCTAATTCTTATGAAAATATTTGGGTTAAATGTAACCATCTAGCTGTAGCCACTGTGCTTGTTCCCCCCTCCCCTCGATGTTGTGGAGTGCTTTTACAGGACACGAACTGCCATCTCCCCCCTGGCAGGGCGGGGATGGACTCACGGGGAAACCCATCTCCAGGCATCTTAGGAAGTGCTGTGAGACCTTGGCATTAAGAACAGCGTGGCTTAAAAAAAAAAGCAGTTTGCCACAAGCCACGTGTCCTTGCTAAAACACGCTCCTGCTCAGGGGGTTGACACGGACCCTTGCTGCAGGGTCGACCTCAGCCAGTGATTCAATAGCTCAGACTGAGCAAAAGGAGGGGGAGAACTTGGGTGGTTTTTCCTCCTGAGACTACGAAACCGAAAAATCTCACTTGTTCAGCGGGCTGGAGAACGTAGACACGGGTGAATGGATGTTTCCGTGACGTGCGTGCTCACAGCACACAGGCAGAAGTTACCCCTTCTCCTGCCAGGTTAATTAGCTGATGAGCTTGGAGCGAGGGAAGCTCGAAAGAGTGGGAGAGCGAGGGTCTGCTTGGGAGTTCAGGAGCTGCTGGCCCTTGGTATTGATTTGCTAATGACTCAGCTAGCATGTGGAACCTGTGAGCACTTTCACGCCCTGCACAGGGTCCTTCCCCTGTGCTGCTCGTGGGTCCCAGCCCCAGGGACCAAGGCAGGGGCGTCAAGAAGGCAGATATGGGCTCTTTGAGGAAGCATCTGCCCTGCTCTGCATGGCTGCAGGAGAGCAGAGGGACCCATGGCCCTTCTGGCCTCAAGTCCACAACAATTCCTTAACGTTTATGCTGTCTGCAAGACAACAGGGATGAAACCAGTGTGGGTGTGGTGTGTTACTGGTGTGCCAGGCGCTGGCGTGTGGACCACGTCTCCAGCCGGTTTGTGTTTCACAGGAGGTGCCGCACAGTGACCGTGAGCATCAGCAGGAGGCACAGGCAGCTGCCACTTGCCGTCGTGGGCGGGTGTAGCCATGGCTTCTCTGTGGAGCTCGCTGGAAAGAGACGTGTTCAATCCGCAGAAGAAGAGGCTGCTGGAAACCGTTCGTGTCTGGAAGACAGGGAGGAAGAAGAAGATGGCGATTCTCTGCGTTGTGGGTGAGAACCCGGCCGGGCTGGGAGAGGGGTTGAGTGGCAAACCCGGGAAGGTTTCTTGCAGCTCTAGTCAGATTTTTTGGGCTCTGATGGCTCTTTTCCTAATCTGGGAGAAGAGAGGGGGTCACTCTTTGGAATGCTGTATTTTCGGGTGAAATGAAGGAAATGTTAATCCAAAGACAGGAGCTCTGCCATAGCCGTATGGTACGTAAGAACCGGCACAAGTTCCTTCTTGAATGCCAGCTGATCTTTAGCTGACTGGAGAGCACTGGGGTCTGCAGGATCTCTCCCTCCACCAATGGACGATTACTATTTTTTTACCATTTGCATAAAACCTGTCATTAGAGGTCAGCCACAAACCACGCTAACACGACGCAGCCTTATAGCCTCATCCTGCCTCTCCATATTTTTGGTGAAAGCTCTAACACAGCTACTCAAGGTGGCTCCATCATCCCTTGGAGACATTCCTCCTGCCCTCCATTGACTACAGATGGAGCTGAAGCACATTGTTTGGGTCAAACACTATGAATAATATTGTGGGTTGTTTTGGTTTTCTTTTCCCGTTCCTCAGTGGACACCTTTAGGCCAATGCAGCCGTTTCTGGTGAAGGTCAAGGTAGACCGAGGAGAGCAGTACAAGATAGCTTACCGGTGGCCATTGGCAGAGCTGAAGCTGGTAGATGGCAAGAGTCTCAATCAGGTAGGACTGATTTTCCTTCTGTGGCAAAGGGCAGAACTGATCTTGGGGGAGAGGTATGAATATGAGGCTAGAGAGTCACGGGCCAGGATCCACTGGGGTCCTCTGGAGCTCAGGCCATGGGTTTAGATGGTGGGAAGAGCAGTGCGGGGGGGCGTATGTGATTTCTAATTTAGGACTGAAGCAGCCTGAATGACATGAAATTTGAGGAAACAACCACCTTTAACAACACTTAAACCCCCTCTGCCTTCCCTCAGAGCTCTTTCCTGAAGTATGGTGGGCTGAAGGCCCTCCCCGGCGGGTTCCTCCACCCTACCTCAGTGCTTTTGGACCTCTCGTTTCCATCACCTCTTCCAGGGAGATGCCTGTGCCCGGGATGCTGAGGCTGGAGTGATTGCCTCCCTCCCAAGTCATCCCTCTCTAAGTCAGGGAACGTCGGGCTGGCCAAACGCCTGCCCGGGGTGAGCAGTGAGTGGTGACATCAAAGTCAGTGGGCAAACTCCTCTTGTTCCTCAGGCAGAGGACCAGAAGACCTCCCGCCGCCCTCTGCAGCAGCCCTCAGAGGCTGCAGAGCCCCGCTCTTGTCAGGCCTGCAGCACTTGCAGAACACATTGTGGGACCCATCTGTCGATCCATGTTGACAAAGCTTCTTGACGGACATTTGCATAGGGTATTTAAAGATTAGATGGAGGCATTTGCTGAAAGAAGGATTATGGAGAGCTGGAGCTGGCGTGAGTTTGCGCTTTTAGGGTGACATTAAGGTTTTGGAGAAAGGCAGCATGGACAAGATATTCCCTTTCTGCTGCTGGGGCTGGCAGGGCGTCGTTAAAGTTGTTATAATTAGTTTTTTTATTAACGCGAATGTTCCAGGGGCTCTGGCAAGATGCCTGGGTTTTCACAAGCACAGAAATAAAGGAGGGAAAGAACAGCTCTCCAGTCCTACTTCCAGGACAAATAAAGTGCATCTGCACAGCGTGTCTGAAAGGAAAAATCGCAGCTGCAGGTCTGCAGGGTGTCTCGGTCCTGTGGGTGGAGCTGAGCTGGTGTCTCCTTGTCTTACATTTCCCTCTACACAGCCAAATACATGCTTCCATCCCACCTGAGCTCTTTTCTAGCAGATGAGCCTGGCTCCACCAACTCTAAACTGCTTTGGCTCCTGAGGAGTCAGGATGGGAAGACACCTCCAGGATTTTCAGTCCTTGCCCCCTCGTTTGCCATCCCAATGAGATCAACAGATCATCCTCTATCACAAAGTACTGGTGTGGTTTTGAACTCCTCCCTAGCGGCAGGCAAACAGACAGCTTGGCTGTCCTGATGGCTAAAGCCTTCTTAGGACTCTCGGCCCGCATTCCGGCCCACGTCATCCCCGTGTGCCGTGGCTGTCCTTTAGGCTATGTTGAACCTAAGCTCTTCCCCTTTGCAGACGTATTTTTAGATCACAGCCACCTCCCCTATTAACCTTCCTTCTGGCCGGGCTAAGCAGACTGACCTCTGAGCTCCTTTTCTGCCCTGACTTCTTGCTTCCCTTCCTCAGGCCTGGAGCCCTCTTCCTTGCCTCTTCCAGGCT
This sequence comes from Bucorvus abyssinicus, assembly GCA_009769605.1. Lineage (NCBI taxonomy): Eukaryota > Metazoa > Chordata > Aves > Bucerotiformes > Bucorvidae > Bucorvus > Bucorvus abyssinicus. The sequence continues at coordinate 1,028,942 of CM020039.1, read as the reverse complement.
GAATTTGTCTTCCTTGAACGTGGGCAGCCAGAATTGTCCATATCATTCCTAAAACGGGACTCACTCGCCAGCTGCTTGAAGCTGCTGCACAAGGTCCCCATGCAGAGGAGAGGCTGAAGCAGCAGGCTGCAGCCAGGATGTGCTGACATCTCTTGGGGTCCCACCATGGAGATCCTGGCACAAGGCAAGCTCCCCAGTAAAGCCCAGTGCTCCAGGCAGCACTGTCCCTCTCTGCCGCATTGGCTTGGTAGGTCCATGGAAACGCAACCACGAGCTCTCTGTTCCTTAGCAGATGGTATTGATCACGCCAAACCCCAGCTAATGGGTCAATATTGGTACACGCAGCAAGGGCTTGGTCTCCAGGTCTGGCAAACCCTCTGCTCCCCGGCACCAGCAAAGCACTGACACTGCAAGTCCAGCAGCACGTAAAGCTGCAGCTCCCTTGACCAAAACAGTATTAATATTTATGAAGCGATTAGCAGATGCCTCCCCGCTTTAATAGCTCCTCATAAGGCTCGCCATAAACCACCGCACCATAAATTCCTCCCCCAGACATCGCTGCAGGGGCCCGCAAGGCAATGCGGGGGCGTGACGTATTGCTTCAAGGTGTTTGGAAAGCAACCCCTACGGCGTTGCAGGGCTGCGTCAGCCCTCGTAAACTCTGTCTGTCAGGAGTGTGGCTTCTAAGTTCTCCAGCAGATGAGGTCAGGCTGTCGCAGAGCTAATGAGGTGCTGCAGGAAGGAGTTTCTGTGGGATGTTCCTAGCTCAGCAACCTCCTTTATTCTCTCCACCTCTACGGTGGCAAAACCTGTCTGCTGCGGCTGGAGTTCCTGCTCCATGAGACTCCATCCTTCGGGCAGAGGTAGAGGTAGAGATACTGACACTTACGCGGATGAAAAGCCAAGGGTGCTTTTATCCCGGTCCATGCTCCTGCTACCTGTCTCAGGTGACCCTCTCCTGCCAGGGAACGGGGCCGCTGGGAGATGCCAGGTGAAGTGTGAGTGATGCCACAGTGCTGCTGGGGCATTTCGGGACAGCTCATGGGAGCCTGTTTCTGGGTTTTCTCCGGGTGTTCTGAATTCTGGAGTGAAGAGTGGTTGGAGGTTTCAGGTGGGATGAAGTTTGCAGAGGGGGATATCTGCAGTGGGAGGCAGGGTGGCTGCTGGGCTCACCCCGACTGTGTCACTCCAGTTGGTTTGAGCTGTCTCACTCAGCACATCATTACGCTGCAGAGCTTATTGCCACGGGATGCTCTAGGTGCCAGCGCTATGAATAAGTTCAAAGAGCCATTACAGGAAATCAGGAACAGTATGTCCTTCAAGGGCTGTTAAACACAGCGCTGTGGACACAACCTCTGGCTCAGCGAGCTGCGAGATCAGGGGCTGCTGGAGGCTGGCAGGGAGTCCTGACGGCAGTAGGACTCTGGATTTGCCCTTTGAATGCTTTTTCTCCCAAGCATCTGCGACTGGCCACTGTCAAAATTCATCAGCGTTCATCCCCCAAAACCAGCAGTAAAAGGTGGGGGACCGATATAAGCTGGATCTGGACACTGGGGCTGGTCTGACCCACCGTGGATGTCCTGGTGTCCACTTCTAAGGTCAGAGTGGCTGTGCATCCTATTACTGCAGTGCTTTTACCATGCCTATGAGTGTTTGCCACGTGCCATGAACATACCTCTCCAATCCTACCCAGCTGCTCTGGGGCAGTAGCGGAAGTCCAGGGAGGGGTCTCTGTATCTGCAGGAAAGAAACACGATGAAGGATTTGCTGTTAACTAGAGGAATCGTCCGCTGTCAGCAGAGCTTGTCACGGAGTTTGTTGATTGAAAGGCTTCAGCTCACACTTCTGATACCAGTTACCCTGGGCATTAGAGCCGGTGACGATCACATCAGCCCGTTGTCAGATCTGGGTCTGACTATACCTGTGCAGCTCCACCAAACCCAGTCTAGTCATCAGCATGATGTGTCCAGCACTGGTCTCCCCGAGGTCACCTTCCCAGCAGGAGCAGCCAGGCTTTTTGCTGGGTGGTCCTCAGGGAGCTGTCAGGATCTTGCCCCCTCCGAAGGGACCGAGCTGCCTGTGCAGGCAGAGCTCTCTCCTCTAACAGACTAGTCTCCTGGGCTAGTCTCCATTCACAGGGCAGCTTCCTGGGGCCACCCAAAACCCCCCAGATCTTGGAAGCGCAGCCTAGAGGTGTATCTCCCTCTCTCCTTCAACCAGGAGCTGCTTTTCCTCCCGGTGCACGAGGTGTTTTCACAGCATCAGTGCCCGCATCAAACCTGTGTCTGTGCTGTGGCAAGTGGTGTCTAATTGATGTGGTAATTAACGTCTAGGCAAGCCTGGATTTCGATCTGCAGTTCGATAAGGTTTACAAGTGGACCGCCAGCAGCTCTGATGAGAAGAGAACCTTTATCAGATGCTTGTGGAAGCTGAACCACCGATTCCTCGCCAGCTCCATCACGTTTGTGAACGTCCCCGTCTGCGCAGCGGAAGGTAATTAGTTTCCTTGTCACACCCGGAGCAGTTTGGGTTTTTTCCATCATCGCTTTAGGAACAGGAGGTGAATAAATTACAAACAGTGAATGCGGATGACAAGAGAGGTCGAGGTGGGTACCAGGGAGAGGGAAGCCGGAGGATCCATGATTTGTGTATCTGGAGGCACAACCACCTGATTTATCCGCTGACTCTTGCCATGGGGACGCGATGCCAGGCGGGGAAGAAAAATAGACGGGTGGTTTATCTTCTCTCCAGAGATGCCATCTGCACTCTGGGTCAGGGAAGACGAGCGGTAAAGCAATGGTATGTCATGTCAGGGGGACAGTGGCTGCCTGCCTGGTGACATTCCCCAGCAGTAAATCAAGAAATACGGATGCACATGGATATAAAACCACATTTCTCTCTCCAACACATGACTATCAGTGGGGTTGATCAGAAGCCTGATCACCTCTGAAATTTGTCTCACAAACAGCTCAACGCGCCCTGACACACAGTCCTGGAGAGGTGGGCAGGTAAAAACACAACCAGAGCTCAACTTAAACCTCACGTGTCTGTTTTGTCCCTCTTACAAAGCTGACCTCTTACCCCAGCACATCTTCCCTTGCTCCATGCCATGATCTTATTTTAACTGACTCGTGTCACCCGATGGGACCCTGGGGCTAATATTAGCAGGGCTAATAAGAGGATGTAGCTAGAAGGCTTTGGCCACCTCCACGTCTCCTCCTGCCCATGCAGGGAGACAAAGGCCCCAAGAAGAGAGGAAGGACACCACGGCGGCCGAGAGCCAGGAGGAGCTCAGCGCCTACCAGGAGATGACTTCACGGGAAGCTGCCGACATGTTGAAGATGATGGAGGAGTACGAGCCCCTGGTGAACAACTCCGTGGCCTTTGCAGAGCAGCTAAACAACGACCTCCACGTGCTGGATGAGGTAAGGGGGGAGAGGGCTGTGACTGAACCGAAAGGGCCAGCAAGGACCCCTGCAGAAAGAAAAGCAGCAGCGAGGGAGAAAGAAAAGAGGGAAAAAATCAAACAGAGCTGGAAGGAGAGGAAAGGTAGGAGACAAACTGTGGTAGGAAGGGCCGGTGGAGAAGGCACTCGAGAGCTTGACTTGCTTTGTTAGAGTTCTGTACGTTACCGCATCTCTGCAGAGGATAACTTGTTCCGTGGAATGGTGGAGCAACATCATGAGAGAGCTGCTTCGAGCATTTATCTTCTGCTCATACATCCGGTGCTGGGATTTTATGGGCAGGCACCTGAGGAACAAAGGGGGAAAAATAAGCCCAAGATCCTAAAACATATGAGAAACCAAAAATCCTAAATCCAGCTCCTCTAGCTGCAGTATTTGTGTATTCCCAATCTGTTTTTATTTATCAGTTGTTACACTTGGAAGCCGGGGAGTTAATCTGGCAGACCAAACCCCTGCTTCTCTTGGCAGGTCATAGAGGCACTTTGTGACTCAGTTTCCCTGCTGTAAAATACCCTCTGAGAGTGACTAATAAATCCCCATTAAGTTATTTGACATGGAAGGTGCTGTCGAATACATTATTTCAATGCCCTCTAATGAGTTAGTGTCACTTACTGCTAATACGAATTAATTAATGAGATGTTTCCATTTCTAAGGTTTAACCTATGATATTAAGTGGTGTTAATACCAGCAAGTCAGACCAGCGCACGCATATATTTGAATGGTTTTTCCCTCCACATCCCAGCGATAACACCTTGTCCTCACCACACCGCTCACCCTCTGCTAACCCAGCTGTTCTGGGGACCACAGAACATTGCACCAACGCCAGGAAAGTGCTTCTCTGCTGCGGAGGGGAGGGAACCGCGGCCAGGGCACTCGGGAGGTGGCCAGCTCTGATTTGTACATTGGTATTCCTCCGTCCTCGCAGGATCTCAGCCCCCGCTGAAGCGCAAGCAGCTCCCAGCAGCTTGGTCCCACTTTCAGCAGGGCAGTTCTCACCTGCAGGCGAGTGGCGATGCTCCGCAGAGCCCCTCGTGCCAGCGGTGGCCCTGCTAGGGTCACTGGTGACGCTCTGCTCTGGGCAGACCCCTGTGGGTCTGCTCAGCCTTAATAAGACCATCCGCAGGCGCGGCGGCGACGGGATTGCAGGAGGTTTATGGCTGTAATTTAGGAACATTTAATACTACGCGAAGCTCCGGGCAGAGCCGGTGGCCACGGGCTGGGGTCCCTGGGGTGCGGCTGGAAAGCAGCAGTCTGGGAGCGGGGCTGTCTGCTCCCTCCCAGCTCCGTGTGGAGGCTGGTCAGGCAAAAGGAGCATTCGCTCAGCGTCGTTGTTGCTTTTGGAGATGAGGGTCTGTGTGCCTCGGTCTTCAAACGCGGCGGCTGAGCCTGCTGGTAGGTGAAACCTCTGCCCGCCCGGCCATCGCTGGGCTGGCCGTGGGAAAGCTGCCTCACCCCATAGAGGGGTGGTTTCACCTCTGTCCTTTGACAGAGCTCCGATGTCAGGATTTTCTTCAGGATTCCTCTGACCTTTCCAGCTCCTTTGGGAATGCGCCTACCTCTGAAGCCATTCCCCACAGCCCTGTGTCCCGCACTTCCCTTAAAGAGCCCTGCATTTGTCACAGGAGGGTGTCATCCATGCTTTGCCGGCGAGCCCGAAGCCACCCAGTCCAGGTGTGTGCTGCAGCGTGGCTCTCACCCATTTCAGGAGCATCTCCGTGCTGCTCCAGTGTCTTGTCCTGCCTGTAGCACCTCCAGAGCTGGAGCTGCCAGCTCAACTTCATCCCGATGGCAATGCAGGTGGAGCTTGGAGAAAGTCCTCGACACAGGTTGTGGAGATGTTCAGCATCTCCCGTGCTTTCAGGCAGTCTCCTAACCCAGAGCACAGGTCAGGTCCAAGCCGCAGATACCTGACTTGGGTTGACAAGATTTTGCTTCTCTTCCTCCAGTCATTGCCCACCCGTGAGCTGAGCATGGGGCACGCTGCGGGGCACAGATGCTTCTATCCTTCTTCTTCATTTGATAAAAAAGCTGTCAGATAATTGAAATACCAGAAAAAGGCAAACTTCTTCAAAAGCTTTATTAATGGAGAGAAAAATAGCAGCCTCAGCCTCCCAGGCCTGTGCCCATTGACTGTTTTCTTTGATATCCCGCATGGAAGACAGGCCCTGAAAACGACACCATTAGCATTTGGAAGCAGTTAATCTCCGGTGGAGCTTGTCAGCAGCGATTAACAGGCTGTTCTATCTCCACCACCCGTCAAAACAAGCGCCTGAGATCTCCCAAGGCAGATCGTGCCTTCCTTCCTGCATTAGAGACACATCTCTGGGCACGTCTCACGCGTGATTTTACTGTTTATTAGTTCCCCTGCCAGAGCAGCTCAGCTGGGTGATGCCCTGGCAGCAGTGCCGATGCCCGGGGCCACACTAAACGTGCTGTGACAGGCACTTGGCACGGCCACGGTCTGCATAAATGCGTTAGAGCCAGACAGAAATGGCCAGTGCCCCACAGCTGGCAGGTTTCCTGACAAGTATTGTGGGATGGACACCCAGATCCTCAGGGGACTTCGCCAGATGAGGGGATTGAGGGCTGGTGACTCCACGCAGGGTCCACTTGGGACTTTCCTAGTGCACAGAGGGAAGAGTGGGGTGCAGAAGGCAGCAGGGCTTGGTACCTTCTCCAAACCTACAGAGACCTTGTTCTGCTCGTGGTCAGCTTTGCCTGGTGACTCCACGGTTAGCTCTTAGAAGCCCTCTGAGCGTACACCTTGCTGAGGGAAGGGTTCGGTTCTGCCCTGGCACTTGGGCTTTGCAGATGGCTGCTGATGTAGTTTAGCCAAGTGCAAAGATACGACATGGACCTTGTGTGGGCAGCGATGCAGGACAGCTCAGTTATAGCAGCATCTTGCACGTTGTGATGACACAGCCTCTGCTTTGACTTGGGAGGGGAAGGTCGGGATATTTGGGATGGTGGTGCTCAGACCCTGCTACAGCGCTGAAGCCCTTCCTTCCTCCATTTCCCAGGCCAACCTTAGAGCCATTATCTCTTCGGAGAAGCAGGTGACACAGCTGATGAGCTCCATTGACGAGGCCCTGGCAGAGGTGGTCAGAGTGGAGGAGACCTTGCAGATCTATGATGAGTTACTGGGAAGCGTGAAGCAGCAGATGGACCACATCCACCACGAAAACTCCTTGCTACATCGTATCGTTTCCAACAAGACTAGGTTGATGGATGAGATTCTGTTCCTCACGGTACGTGGGTTTGAAAAGACATAAATCTTCAGGCTGCTGAACCTATTAGAAAAAACTTTCAGTGAGCCTCAAACACTCTGAAAAGTCGGTCTGCAAAGGCCACAGAGCTTTTCTGGCCTAGAAATGAGGGACTTTGTTGCCTTGATGATGTAAGGATGGCCACACAGCCGGGGTGGACCACAGGTAGATCAGCAGCAGACACGATGGGCAGCACACTCGCTGTGCTCCAGGGCTGTAAGAGGGGTCCCTGAAAGTGCTTTTCTCTTTTCTCTCTCCTTTGCTTTCTTTTTGTCCTTTTTTTTTTTTAGTTGCCTTTATTTTATTACCTTGAAGGTAACTTAACTGGTAAGCCAACGTCTGCCATCAGCTGTGGACTTCGTGCACATCAGCCTGTCTCAGCACCCACCGTGGAGCAAAGAGCTTTTCTCTGCAGTGCCTTATGGCCACAGAGACAGTGGTGCAGGGGACAGCGCCAAGGCTCTCCGTGAGCTCTGGGAAGATGGAAAAGCATATTATTTACAAACCTAAGATCCCATAAATGCAAGAACTGGCCTTTTCATTTCTGAGTAACTCGAGCAGCAGTTTCCTTAGCGTCCTCCTTCTTCCCCTGCCACCTTGCTGCCAGCAGCGATCCCAAAGGTGCTGGCCCTGTGGGTCATGCTGAGGTTTGCCAGGGCTTCCTTGGTGGCTCTGCAGTGGTCGCTGTGCAGAACTTTGGTTTCAGTGGGGATAAAGCAGCATGGGCTTCTTGATGGACACAGGCAGCCCCACAGCTGAAGGTATTTCAAGCCGGCAGCCTTCAGGGTGGGATGAGAAGCTGCCAGTGCTTGTACCTGTTCTCTTCTGGCTTTGCTTTCAGACCCACCTCCACCTCAGCAGGGAACACTGTGATGCCCTGAGCCAGGCAGATCTCTCCAGCCCCAGCAGAGTGAAAGCCTGCATTGCTGCAGCAGAGGCTTTAGCTGGCTGCATGAACATCCAGATACAGCCCGGTGAGTGGAGAGCAGAGATTTATAGCTGCAGACAGCAGAGCCGCCAGCTCCTCCACAACCTCTGCTGCACTCCCAGCACCATCCTGTGCTGTGCAGGCTCTGCAGGTGCCCCCGAACCGCTGAGGCTGCGGGGTTGGGTTTCTTCTGGAGATATGGCTGCAGCTTTCAGAGTCTTCACCTAGAAGCTCAGGCAAGCAGGACTGGGAGAGCTAATGTAAGGTTACCTCTGAATATCCATGGACAGAAGTAGCTGGGGGGATTGGCTCTGTTCCTAGAGAAATCCAATTCACGCTGCAGACGGCCAGGCTGGGGCAACCACACACCACGGGCAGGTCTGCAGGCACCTCCCTCTGGACTCAGGCACTGGCTGGTCCAGTTTACATTAGAGTGGAGGCAAACATCTGTCAAGTCTCTGTACAATTCCCCTAAACACCTGGATGTAAGGCATCGTTGTCTGCTGTCTGTGTCCAACACCTCTTACAGTTCAGAAAGGAGCTGGTGGAAGGACATGTTTAGAAATTGGGGTCTCTTGGGACAACCCAGGTCTCTGTACTGGAGCATGGAAAAATGGTAATTTGCTGCAGCAGTGGGCATTGCTGGAGTCCTGCCGGTGTACAGGGACTTGAGCCTGACACAGAACACCACGCTTTCCTCGTGAAGACACTGGGCATCTGTCCTTGGCCATGGTCAGACTGGTGGAAGTTTGCGATTATTTGTTTTTTAAACTACCTCCCTGTCTGTATTTGCCTGGTGCCACAGCAAATCCTTTTCCCTTTGTTGGCTTTGGGTGGTAGTATTTATCCCAGAACTCTCTCCTTGAAAACCTGGCTGACTTGCCAGTGTGCTGAGCGATGCTGGTCTGCAGCCACGACAGCTCTACCACTCAGTACCGAGACACCCTCCCTTTCTTTCCTCAAGGATACCGGAAACTGCAGTCTGTGGCCGAGCAGCTCATCATGTTTGAAACGCTCAAGCAGAACTTTGAAAACTCTTTCATCAGCCACATCACAAGCATCTTCGAGCTGCAGGTAGGCTTCGTTCTTCACGTGGCAGCTCAAAACCTGGGAGATTTGAATATGCTGGTAAAATAGTACCAGGGGGTGTCACCATAAGAGGATTCTCCAAGAGTGTCTCCTCAAAGAGGCTCGTTCACATACCTTCACCCTGCTGTTGACCCCCAGCCCTCTGGTTAGTTTTGCAGGTAGGCAGAAGAAATCCAACACCATTCCTTGTCTATCCGGCTGTCAGGTTCCCTCCCGTGACAGTCATCAGTCCTCTGGCCATGTTAAAAAGTGCCTAGGCCTAAAGATTTTTGCTTGTGATTTTCTTTGGGGGGTGGTGGTGGTGGTTGTTCATCTGTTTGTAACGTAAAACCCGAGAATAAAAGCCAATCCCTTGATCCTTTGAGTAACATTTTCAAGTGCTTGTCTTGCAGTTTAAAAGATACAGGGGATAATATGTCTGTGGGCAGAAATCCGAAAGGAAAATATTATTTTTCTAGATCCCAGTTCATGAAGAGAAAAGGAGCCCCCCCCCAACCCCTTAGTGTTAGCTCCTTAAATCTTTAGCATTTTCTTTCAAGCATTGACTCTGGGAAGGGGTGTGACTGGCAAGGAACTGGAAGGGAACTGTGGGATCTCCATCCTTGGAGATTTTCAGACCTTGACTGAACACATCCCTGACCAAGCTGCTCCACCTGGACCTCCTCTGAACCTGCCGAGCTCCCATCCCACCTACCTGACTCTGAGTCTACGGGTACGGGGTCCCAGCACTCCAGACCCTGGCAGATGGGCTGCACCACCCTTCCTCTCCATCGCATCCCACCTGCCAAGGCATACCCACCTCCCAGTGTGTGGAGGGACAATTCCCAGCATGCTCCTGAACAATGAGCTTCTCTCCTGTGTCTTCTCCTGACCGCTGTGCCTAGCTGGAGCATCCCACATCTTACTGACGGGTCAACTCATTCCTCCGGGCTCAGAATTGTTCCTAGGACACAGGGTGAAAACTAGAGTTTGAAGGGATCACAGATGTTCTGCTTCATCCTTTAAATTTTCTTCTCAAACATAGAACTGGAGGGTCAAGGGTGATTATGAAGCAATTATTTTTCAGACCTTTTAAAGGTTGTTTTATTTGACTCTCTCTGCCATTTCTGGTGCTTTAGGGTAATGCTCAGGTCCCTGGTCTCGGTCAGCCCATTGACAAGCTCTGTGCTCCAAGCCACGGACTCCACCACGAGGAACTGGTGCCCTACACCCTGCTCATGGCCTGGCTGAGGAACGCCAACCCAGTTCTGTTCTGTGATCTCCCCAAGGTATAGCTGAAATCCTGAGCGAATATTGCAAACCATCCACCAGGAACAGATTACTCAAACTGGTTAATTGGTGATGCAAGCTTGGTTTCACCAAGCTCAAACTACCCACAAGCTTCCAGCATTTGGCCCTTCTAGGAGAATATCTGGCCAACTTGGCCACATGGTGTTGGACCTCTGGACTTGACAGGAAGCAGTCTGGGACTCAGTGGCAGGCGTTGTATTGAAGGAAAAGGTCTGGAATGCTAAACTTTGGTCTTTTTGCTTTCATCTAGCCACCTCTGTCTTTTCCAGGTCTATGCCCAGAACCTCAGCAGACTCTATGACCGGGAGATCAAAGCCTTCTTTGAACAAGCCAAAATCTTCTTGTTAGGAAGAAGAAAAACAAGTGAGTGATTTGCAGATATGACCTTTGTGCTTTGAGCAGTAAGTTATTTGCAAGCAGGGAACACACAATCCTCCTCTATCACAGGTGTCTTCCCCAGATTTTGTGCCGTGGATGTGCTTCCTCCTCCATGGGCTGGGTCTGCAGTGGGCAGCAGGAGAAAAATCCGACCTGGCTTTTTGCCGTACAGTGTCTGTGTGAGCCTTGGCTCCGTGCGTTACCCAGTTTTCTTTAGCTGCTTCTAAACTGCTGAGCTGAGGCTTTGGTGGACCTTCCCTCTGCAGGACTCAGAAATGATGTCTGGGTGGCTGAGATGGGGCCAAGCCTGTCCCTGAAGACAGGAGTGTCATCGCAATATTAGTGTGAGCAGAATGATTTCAGGGTGAGCTGCCTGTGGGGCTCTGTGGTCCCAAGGTGGTCATTTCATCTGAAATCGCTGCATCTGACTCAAAATATTCCAGTCAGGTGTTTCTGAAGATAAAAAGAGAAGCTGATCCATCTCCTCTGGAAGGTTTTGATTGCGCGGAAGTCACATTTTCCCTCAGCAAAACAAAGCGCTGTAATGGAAAGTTCCATGCCAGCTTGGCCCAGCTTGAATGTCAAACCCCACTTTGCACGGTGTGTTTAGTCTATCAGAGTGCTAACCCAGCTTCTTCCAGCTCTGCACCTACTTCATCACTTGTGTCCAGACCCGGGAGCCAGAGGATGAAGCCTCAGGAAGGAAATAGGGCTGGTGGCTGTAGGATCCTGGTGAAGGGCTCTGCCTTTCTGCACTTGCTGTGCTGGCCCTGCAGCAGTGATTGGACTTAAGCCCCTGTCCAGCTGCCCATCCTTTGTCTTCTGGGGTGAAGTCCATGTCATTCTTCTGGGGTACAAGGCATGGCTAAGGAGCCTGGGCCACGGGCATCTGGAGGGAGCTCACTCTGAAGTTCACCAGGCTGCAGGATGAGACCCACCACCCCTTCCAGCAACTCCCTGCCCAGTGCCAGTTCCCCAGGAAAATGGGGGACCTCAAGACCATGGGACCAAGCCAGGATGGGCAGCGCTGGCAGCGTGCATGTACCTGCCACGGAGCACACAAATCCTGAAAAGAAAGAAGGAAGATGCCATCTAAATAGTCTCTTGCCACTGGAAAGGAGGGAAAAGGAAAGGCACTTGGGTTTTTTCTCCCCATTATTGTACTTTTCAAAACCTAACCCCATTTGAAGGATTACAGAGCCAGCAGAAACTCTGATCCTAACCCTTAATTAAAATGTTCCTTTTTGAAATTTTGCTAGAAATGGAGACAGCAAACACCTCCAGGAAATATTTTTATAGTCACCAGAAACCTGTTTTTCCATGCCAGAGCGATTTGCCAAACTGTGGAGCCGAGAGAGGGAAAAATGGGCACCAAAATCTCTCTGCGAGTTCCAGCAGAAAAACAGTGACTTGATAAAAAGGACCAAAAAAACCCAAAACACCAAGCCATGCAGGGGAAGTCCTTGTATTTTAAAAACAAGGTGACAGGCGATTAAATGGAAGGGACACGCGGGAAAGTGGTGACAGCTCTCGCGGGGTGCCCAGCAGAGCTGGCCATGACGCCCTGGGACAACACAGGGCCACTGCGTGTGGCTCTCCACGGCTCGCTTGCTGTGTGGCAGCGTGGGGACGGCAACAGCCTCATGGATGTCCAGCGCTGCCCACCCCGCCCGGCAGAAGGGCTGTGCGCACCAGCAAAGCACGTAATGAGACGGTCCAGTCAGCACCAGTTTGGCTCCGGCTCTGAAACGCCTCACTCATGCGGCACCGGCTGCATCGGGTAAAACAAACAGTTAAAAAAGATACCATTCTGCTCACCCCGCTCTCCTCCACGCCTGGCCACAACTTCTCCTGGGGAAACACGCTCTTTCTCGCTCAAAACCCAGGATTCCCGATAAGAGGAAATGAAGGCAGGGGCAGCAGTGAGGCTGGGGAATTAGCAGTGGGGAAGCGAACGCCAAGCTGCGGTTTATAAGACGATGTGATCGAGCAGCGCTTCCTGAAGAAGGTGATTGCTTTTATTCAAACAGAAGGAAACAGCCGAGATTGCGCGTAGGATAAAGCAGCCCGGATTCCTATTTGCAAAGTGATTGATGGGCTCTGAGCAAGGGACTTTAATTCGGCTGGGCGATAGAAAATGAGAATTTTGTCTCCTCCTCTGAGCTGGGTCTGCTCAGAAATCCCCTACAACGGGGGATGCTGCAGGGGCAGAGGTGGCTGTTAAAGGCCCTTTATGAAAATGGACTTGTTAAATGACAAAAAAACCGACAGCGTAGCGCTTGTGTTGTGGCCAGCCTGCCTGGTCCCTTCTTGGTGAGTGTTGAACCTTCCCAAACTTGTCTACCTTTAATGCCTGAGTCCCATAAAACAGGAGTATTTCAAATCGCAGGAGAAACTCCAGGCCCTGAGGAACCCGCTGCAGCAGAAGGACACCTCGATGGCTACAAGCCTGTTACTGCGCTGTTCTAAACCACCCAAAGGTGCTGGTGTTGCTCCCACGGCCAGGAGGAGATGAGATGAGCTTTGCTGGTGCTGGCACTGTGTTTGCTTCCTGGGGTGAGGAGAGGTCTTGGACAGGTAGGAAGCCCCAGGCTTGGTTGAGGATGCTCAACCCATCTTTAATGTGAGCAGCACATTGAAACGACAGCCACCGTGTCACTGCAGAGTGGGAGCAGTGACACGGGACATTTTTAGAAGGTTGCATCCTCCGATCTTCTGCCAGTCACGCTGCAGAGAGGCACCTTCCCTGGGGCTTGCGGTGCTGCCAACTGGGATTGGCCTGCCCACCACCAGAGACCCTGGGGACAAAGTAGAAGGGAGAGCATCACATCTCCTGCTGTGTCGCCTCCCTGGTGAAGCTGTCCTCTCCTTGGCTGCAGGACACGCCGCAGGGCCAGCAGCACCGTGGCAGTGCATGCGCATGTCCTTCTGCTGAAGGAGCTTGGCAGCAGCGGCACGGAGAGCAAGCACGGCCTCTCCCTGCTCCCGGGGACCTTCAGAGACTCCTGCTGAAATAATTTCTGCAAAGCTGGTTGGTCTCAGGCAGTTCTGGCTTTGATGAAGTTCTGCGGGAACCTCACTCAAGGTCCTTCCTGACGTTTCAGCTGCTGGTTGGGGTGAGCAGCTGCATGGATGAAAGCGCAGGCTGCAAGGACACTCGCCCGATGCCATCCCTCATCCCCGCTTCACAACATCCCTCTCGCTCTCCGTGCCTCTCTCTTTCTACCGATTACCTCAGCAGTGAGTTTTAGGGTTGCTCCCCTGCCTTCGTAAAAGATTATTTATGTCGATCACTTCAAAATAATGATTTATCACCTCGTTTCAGCGTTGCGGGAGAGTTCAGAAGACAAAACCCAAGCTGGCTGTAATTAATTGTGAGGCAATAATTAAGTTTTTTCTCCTCATTTGCCCATTCCCTTTTTCCACACTAAATTGACAGACACACAATTCTTTCCTGTTCACTGTGGGGAGATACTTTTTTCCTGATTTTTCCACTTCCCAGCAAGTGAAATTACCATCACCTGTTGCGTAAGGGTGTTATGAAGCAGCTCATTAATTTTCTCCCCAGTTTTAGCAAGGCTGAGGTCACAATCAGAGCTGTCTGTCATCTCTCACCCCTGCTCAGCAGGTCGGGCATCTGCGAAGTCCTTCCCAAAAGTAAAAGCCCTGCAGGACGTGGTTCAAATGAGGCTATTTCAGGTGTTACGAGAAATGGAGAGCTGGCCTGACCCACCCGGGACCTCAGGGGTCAGTGGAATGATACCAGTTTTTAGTCTTAATTAGGAAACAATATGGATGTTTCCCCACCGATGGCTTTAGAGAGCGTAATAATATTTAACACACATTTCAAAGGGATTTTTCAACTTTTCCACTTAAGCCAAGCACCGAGGGAGAACACTGGGGTAAAAACTGTTAAAGTTTGAAAAGTAGACTGATTTCCAGGGGAACGGTTATAATTTTAAATGACTAGTTTTTGAAAAAAGCCAACACCAGGATATTGTTTTATGGCAATTCACCATCTGAACTAAGCAACAAACACCTTTCCTGAAACTCTTGCAGGCATTCCTGCTGATTGATGCTCTTCTCACCCAGGATTTTTCACTCCCCTGACCTCAGTGAAATAAGAGCAATGAAAAAGAGAGAGAAACAGATGAGAAGGCAGATAAAAATAATGAGAGCACAACCTGCACCCCCCTATATCTGAACCCAACAGGAAAAGGCCAATTCACACATAAGATCAGACATGACAAGAGACATTTAAATCTGTTAGAGCGATCAGAGGAGCTAGAGAGGCCAAGGGGGTGGAGATGTCTAACCGCCTGCCAACGTACCACGCAGGTCTTCAGGAAAGCCTAGAGAAGCCGATGGCGATGGGGAGCAGGCAGCAGTGTCGGTGGAGTCTCCCTGGGAGCAGAGAAGGCCAGGAGGACACAGCAGACAAAGGCAACGTCATCAAGGTAAGGAGTTGAGGTGTTCTAAAGGGTTCTCTGGTCCCACAGGGGCTGTGTCGGTGCTGCAATCCATCCCATGGTCCTTTCTCCAGTGCTGGGTACCTGGAGCAGAAGCAGAGATGTTCTGTACTGCTCACCTGGCTTAGATGTCACTTCAGGTGGTCATGGACATCTACTCTGGTGTCCTCAGTGTGGGCTAGAAGGGTTTTCTAACATCCCTGATGGTTTCTAAACAGATGCTGGAGCAGGTGCTGAGAGAGCTGCAACCCCTCTGCACCACAGAGCAGCAGTTCATTGAGAAATTCTTCCAGCTAAGCCGTGACACCACAGAGCTGCCAGTGCTGGGGGTAAGTGCAAGGACTACATCCTCTCCAGTCCCGTTAGCCAGTCCTCCTTCCAGCTTGAATCAAGCTTCAGCAGGCAGAGTGGGGTGGCTGCTCACCTCTGTCAGATACCTGAGCTCTCCTGGGCTCTTGTCCTCCAGTAAGCATCAGTGGTGTCAGTAGTGGGGAAGCTTAAGACCTCCTGTTGGCAGAGGAGAATGGAAGAGACCTTAATTGATAGCTCTAGCAAGACCACAGTGTCTCTAAGCGTTAAACACAGGACTCCAGCATGAGGCAGCAGAAATGTAACCCAGGTCTCAAGTTTTCCTCGCTACGGGAGGGCAGACAAACCAATTTCTGTTCTATTCTTTCTTTCAGGCATCTACCACTAAGGGAGGAGAGAGCAAGGCATCTCCAGAGGACCCTCCTTGCACCAAGCCTCGGAGCCAGTACGTGGGTGATGACTTACCGCCGGCTTCTCTGGCAGGAGTGTCCCATAGGGACCACCCGAGGAACTGATGGAGGGAATTTTTTTCACCCTTGACCTTCCTGATGTCTAAGTGGTCTCAGGTTTGCACCCTGGACAGCAAAAAAAACAGGAGGCATCATAGCCGGGCATGTGGAGAGGCTGAGCAGAGCCTGCTGGATCTGCCTCTCCCAGCATTGTGGCTCTACCCCGGGGTGGAGCAGAAAGGAAGGTTTATGTTTCATGGGAAGCCCTATGTGCTGATCTGGTTTATTATAATAATATCCTTATTAGCCATGTCCTAGAGTGAAAATATATTATGGAACAGAAACCTGATAAAAGATGCCAGCATAAAACCTCTGGCATTTGGAATTCAGCTGGCACAACAGGGCATTTCAAAGTCCTCTTGCAAACAGAGATGGTGACCTTCCCCATTTCATTGCTTGTTTTTTTTTTTTTTTAAGACTAGAAGAACCTACCACCCGGCTGATGAGCGAGATCTTCAGCTGCCTAGAACTGGAGCTGAGAGGATTTCTAGATGCCTGCAATAAAGTCCACCCGTTTGGCTGCTTGCAGGTCCTGGTTACCTTGAATGACTCCATCTTTGAGATGTGGGGCTCTTCCTCAGCTCCCCCCTCATCCTTCCTCAACATTGTCCTGGGCAACATGCTGCTCCAGGCCAAGAGCAGCTTCAACAAGTGCATAGTAAGTGTCAGTAGGAGTAAGCCCAAGCAGACCTGAGTGATGTTTGACCTCCCCCATAATCTTCTAAACTTCTACCACTATCTGCATTGAAGGCAGTACTGGTTTACATCAGGCAGGGATCCAGCTCTTTCTTTTGAGGAGGACTAGACCCTCATTGCATCAACAACTGTGTCTGTGTGAGGGAGGTGGGACACAACATACCTAAGTGCCACCTGTGCCTCCTCTTACCAGGATGGTCAAACCCAAGGGGTTTCCCCCCATGTAGAGTACAGGGAGTCTGACAGCAGCATGACAGATGGCTAGAGCCAAGCTCTCCTGTTCTGCTGGCACAGCAGGACATACTCCAGGACCAAGCAGCAGGGAGGGGAGCATGAGAGGCATCAAGATCTCATCAGAACCTGAGTCCACTGAGGTCCGGGGAAGCCTCATGTTGACAACTGTGTTTGTGCCAAGACCTGGAGCAGCAAGTCTGCTCATGAACCAGCCTGAGAAGCGCAGGTGGTGAACACCTCTGCCCGAGGAGCTGCGAGTGTCTGCGTGGGGAGATCGCAGCGCTGTGTCCGAGCAGAACCACATAGCCTGGGAGACCAGGAGAGCAGTTAGCACAGCTTCACATCCAGCCTCTGACAAGAAGCTCATGTATCTTCCCGTAGAAGACATTGTAAATGGAAAAAGTGGTGCACACAACTGATTGCTTTGCTCATCTTCTGGCCTTAGTGTGCCACAAAATGAGGCTGGGGCCACGTCAGAGCTGAGAGTGATGTGTCTTGCGTGTTGTTGCCAGGGGACCTTGTGCAAAGAGATTGAGGAGGCAAAGATGCCCAGCAAGATGAAAGGCGGTGTCCTGCCCTCTGTGAGCCGCTTTGAGGAGTTTGTGAACTTCTCGGAGGAGGTGTTCAGGACAGCGCGGCGCAGAGGGGAGCTGGACAAAGCACACCTCAGGCTGGCTGGCAGCGTCTTCAGCAGCAGTGAGTACAAAGGTGGTGGCTGGGTGCATCAGGTGTAGCTGCAGCTCCAGGAGTTACTGGCAATCGGCTGAGCAGGGTCTGGGCAGGCTACCTGACTCCTGGGCACTCCCTGGAGCCAAGACGCTGACCAAAATTCTGGGAGCATCAGACAAATTCAGAGAGCATGGGACACCAGGTGCCTGGCACACAGGGACAGCCCCAGTTGTGACAGAGCTGAGACACACGTGCTTAGCTTTGAATCTACTGCCAACATTTCCTTTCCCACTATGGAGGGAGCAGCTCCTCACTGGGGGTCACACTCCTCTTATAAGCTCAGAGGTCTCGGGAGCAGCAGCAGCCAAAGAGCAGCTTCCCTCAAAACACCAAGGCCAAGGGAGGGTGGGATTGGGAGAGCGAGGCTGGGAGCTTTCAGTAGATCCCTGTATTGTCCCAGCTGGTGTCCCACAGCTGTTTGTCAGTGGAGATACTGGTGACCAAAGCCTGTCTGCATCCCATGTCCTTTCTGACTCAGCCTGCAGGGTCTTTGCTCCATACCTGATTTGTTCCTTTCTTTTAAGTCAACAGTCTGTCCTCAGCAAACCTGAAGGTGAACACAGATATGGTCATGATGGAAAATTTCCACCACATTCACTGCTTCCTGTGTCAAAAGAAGATCCCCTGCCTGGAGGACAAGAAGAGAGAAGCCAAGCAAAGGTACAGTGAGCACATGGAGAAATACGTCATCAAGTACCTGGGCCAGCCACTGGAGAAGCTCAATGTGAGTACAGGAAAAACTGACCCTTGCCTGGGTCTCTAAGGGCAACTGCACTTCCCCAAATCATGAACTAACTGGTGTTCAAATCACGCCTCCCCAAATCCGGTCTGAGATGGTATTAGTTTTTCACCACATCCCTTCTCTGACCACTTACTGCTGGTTCCACCATGCAGCACAGCCCCAGCGAGAACAGAGCTCAGTAGCATCCAACGCTGGGACCAGCTCAGCAGCTCAGCCTTTGTGTGGTGGTGTGAGGACCTGGCCAGACCCCCACCCCGGCCTGCGTGCCTGCCTCTGGCAGATGTGGGTTTCTTTTCTCACAGCTGTCTGGGCTAATAAGTCAAACAGTTTCACGCTTCCCAAGTCACTGCTTTAAATGAGTTCAGAGCATCTGGAACTCAGACGACCCCCTTCCTCCCAGAGATGACAGCTACTCCTGAGACCCCTCCTCGCTCTGCTCCTCTCTGGCTTAAAATGTTTCACAGACTGAGATCAGCTTGAATTATTTATAGGGCCAGTTACTTTGGATTTATTTCCAGTCTTGACTGTCAAACACCTTGTAGGGTTGACTGGAAGATCAGCCCAGTCTCACACCACCTGCAGCCCTACTACATTAGTGGCTTCAAACCCTTCCTCTGGGAGGGGAAAGTATAATTTCATTGCTCACAACAAAGCGAGTAACATATAAGGATAAAGCATTGAAACTCTCTATCCAGGGAGGCTGCACAGTCTCTATCTTGAAGGTTTGCAAGACCTACCTTGAGAAATGCCTCAGGCATTCCTGTTTGAATTCAGTGTTGAACCTGCTTTGAACAGGGGTTTGAACTAGGGACCTCCTGAGGTCCCTTCCAGCCTGACAGATTCCGTGTCTGAAAAGCTCATGCAGAAAAAAAAAATTCTTTGGCATGGAGCTTTTTGTGGAGCTGCAGTGCTCCTGGCTGAGATCTGTGTGCCTTGGGGTTGGCATAGCCCTGGGCTCTCCAGCACCAGCTGTGCTGGGGTGGGACACACACCCCTTTTGAAACTCCTGGAAGAACTGAGAAAACATGAGTTTTGCTTTACACTTCTGCAGCTTCTGGGATCATCTAACCCCTTCCCTGGCTCCAAAGCCTCTGAAGGGAGCAAAGCTGCATGAAGCTCCAAGGAACAGGAGTGATTTTGCCAGCAGTCCCACTGCTCCATGGTTCTGCAGCCTCTGAGGAGGTGCTGCTTGCTGAGCAAGGAGGGACGAGGACTGATGAAACTCCCTGTGCCCTCATTTCCTGCAGCATAAACAGTCTGCAGTACTCCATTTCCACTTAACTAGACATGGGAAGGGACCCAGGGAGAGTGGTCGGGTTTCAGCTTTGATAGAGGAGTCCACCTCAAGGCAGCTCATCAGTGACTGTCTCCTTGCCTTTCCAGCACTTCTTTGAAGGGGTGAAAGCCCGTGTGGCTCAAGGGGTGAAAGAAGAGGAGGTCAGCTTTCAGCTGGCCTACAGCAAGCAAGAGCTGAGGAAGGTCATTGAAAAATACCCTGGCAAGGAAGTAAAAAGAGCCCTTGAGACCCTCTACAGGAAAATCCACAAGTACCTCTCCCCAGAGGAAAATCTTGTGCCGGTAATTGGTGGGACACTGAGCTGTTTTGGTGGGTGCAGGACTGCAAAGGTGTTGGGGAGCTGACGGTCTGTTTGTCCCCAGGTGGTGTGGCACGCTATGGAGCAGGAGTTCATACATCAGTACCAAGAGTTTGAGGATCTGATCCAACGCTGCTATGCAGGGTCGGGGATTGCCATGGACTTCACCATGGAGGACTTGCTGAGCTACTTCAACTCCATCACTCAGTCCAGCCTGTAGAGGCAACGCTCTCTGGATGTCCATCCGGAGCAGTGCAGGCACCCCTGTCTGCAGCTACACCTTTAAGGAGCTAAACTCCAAACTCTTCCAAGTGGAAGTTTCATACATGGGCATCCCATCCTGAACTTAGTGCCAAAGCACCTCTGACTGGTCACTCTTAGGCTGGATCTCCCTTGGAGAAGTGCTCAGACCCAAACCAGCTTCCCTGCTCCAAGAAACCACTCTGCAGCTAGTCAGAACCCTCCCAAACCTCAGATTTCTGCCCAAGTGAGTGCTGGTGCTGTACCTCCTCAGCAGAGCACTTCCCAGAGCAGCTGAACAGAGAAAGGCATCTTCTCCCCAGGAGCTCTCTCCTTTTTATCTGCTCTCCAATATCACAGTGAAGCCGTGCCAAAACAAGGACAACACACCGAGACACAGACACGTGTAGTGTTTCTACAGCCAGGTGTCAGAAGGTGCACCACTGCTCTACCAGCTCCTCTGTAAGGAAAACTGAGAGCTCAGAGTTATTAATATAACAAGTTTTATTGCTTTTAGGTAAGAAAGGATATACTTACCTGTAAACCATAGTGGAGCAAAGGCTGCAGTTCCAAAGGTCCAAACTGGTCTCTCAGGGAGTTGCCTGTTCTTACCCCATTTTCTCATGAAGGATCCTACAGCAAGGTCACAGCTCACTCATGTATTTTTGTTGTTGAGAATACAGCCTCTCTATTCTGTGATGACAATCACAGGGCTAACACGCTGTCTGTTACAACCTCCCCTCTAAAGAGCTGGAGGTCCAGAGCTCTTTGGTTCAGTACAAAATAACAGCCAGGTCCCCAGTGATGGCACAAGGTGAAGGACCGGAATATCAGCCTATAAGCTAAACCCCAGAGCAGCAGGTAGAGGCGCATCTAGGGCTGGGCTAGAGACCAGCACCCCTACAGCAAAGCTCAGACATGGAGTGAAGGCCTTGAGAAGAGCTTAAATATGCTCCAGGGCCCAAGGAGGTGGGTGGAAGCCTCTAGGTGAGGCTGATCAGGGCTATTAAGGCCAATTAGTGCCCTCAAAGCCCTGTCAGGTGTCAGTGTCAATGGTTACTAACACCTGTGGGAACAACTTCGGGAGTTTTAGTAAAGAAAAGATAGGAGGATTTTTCCCAAGAAAATGAGGTTTGGGAGGTCCACAAGCTGCTTGTCCCTCTGCCTCAGCTCCACCTTCTCCCGTGTGACAAAGCCCACAGCAACATTCAAGACAAGGAATGAATGTCCCAGGATGAGCTTGTCTAACCCACTCACCCTCACCAGTGATGATCACCAGTAGATGATCACCCATGAAGTAGCTTTAGGGGAAATTCTGTGGGCCAACTGGACAATTAAGGGAGAAAAATCCAAAAATGGTGTACAAGAAGGATCCAGGCACTTTGACTGCTCCCTCCCACAGCAGCCTACAGGTCTTCTTTCCCTGACCTGAGGCGAAAAACCCCACTTTCAGCTGTTTCCACGTATCAGAAATTCTGGTTTTATTTGGCATGTTGCTGTTCACAGTGAGGTGTGGGCAGCTTGGAGAAGGTCCAGGCAGAACCACTGGAAGACAGAATGTCCTGTGCCTTGAACCACTTGCCTGGCAGCTTTTTAGCACCCTGAACTACTCACTCCTTTGGAGCCGGCTGTCCAGAGAGCTTCAGCCCTTTCAAAACTCCGTTTTAATTTTGACAGACTTGGGTTTTGTAGAGAAAAATAAAAGAAAATCTCTAACTCTTCCTCGGGCCACAAAGAACCCCTTGGACAGCCCTGTTTGTGTCCAAAAAGGTGCCCAAAGCTGTGCACATCCCCCTGAGGGTCCTTTGCCATTGCTCCTTGCCTCATATTTGTTGCTAGGTGGCACCTACAGCTCATATGTCTTCCTTGCAGTGTTCCCAGGGACAGCAAGTGCCTCGCGGGGCAATAGGAGCTCAACGAGGTGCACGGTAGACAATAATCTCAGAGGCAAAGAGGTATCTCCAGGAATATCCTTGCTGCTTCTCACCAGTAAGTCACCCCAGCCCGAGCACCAGCCTCCACGGTGCTTTCACGGAGCACATTAACACCACGTGGCTAAAATACCCAGACTCTTCTTCCAGGGTTTTTTTCTAGCTGGACTTTCAGACCCTTTGGGTCAAGGTCCACGTCTGTGGGGAGCAGCGCTCACAGCTCCTGTTTCTAATCTCGCTGATTTTTCACCCTCATTCTCCTGTGACGTGGCTGCTTGCACAGCTCAGCTCCGAGCAGGAAGAAGAGGACGGTCATAAGGGAATCATCTGGCACCAGCTTGCCCAGCTGTTCACCCTCTCCTGCAGGTACCCCCGCCCTATTTTTGCAGCCCGATTTCCCCGCAGTTGTTCGCTGAGGCGCTGACGTGGGAGGGGAGGGTTGTGGTGGCCAGGTTTGCCAGGCAGGAGGAGGAAGCTGCAGGCTGTGCCATGAGGGCCCTGAAGCTTGGAGGACTTCCTGGGTGGGAAGGACTTTGCAGAGGGACTGAGCCCAGGTTGCTCGGAGGTGAGGTTGTTGTCAAACACCAAATTAAATTGAAATTAAAATCACTAATTTTTTAAAGCTTATTAAACTGCCATCTGCAGCAAGAAGGAGCAGAGATGTTCTGCTGCCTCTTATCAGCTTCACCCCATAACTGGTGCAATCCCTGGGCACCGTCCAGGCCATGCTGCAGTGCCATCTGGGAGACAACGGGGTCCTGCTCCACGCAAGCACCTCTGGCTGCAGGGAGCGGATGTCCCGGTGAAGCTGTGCCTAGTGTCACACTGACCTTGCTGCTGTGCCAGCGGAGCTTCGAGATCTCTCCTTGACATCCATTTCCCACCCGCTCTGCTGCGGAAGAGCAATGCCAGAGGACACAAACCCCACATACAACACCAGGATCCACTGTAAAGCCAGGCTGCTGAGTCCCCCACACCCTCGTGCTGCATCTCCTTGAACCTCCCTCATCAGCCTCATCCTCTGCCTGCTGATGACATCAGCCCTGATCAGGGCTACAGGCCCTATTTTATGGTCCATGATTTACATCTATGTTATAGACACACCAGGAGGGATTCTTTTCCATGGGGACACGAAGCAGCTGCTTCAGCCCTGGTGCCCTCTTCTCCCAGGAGTATTCTTCCCGCAGAGACATCTCCTACCCCAATGCCAGGGCCCAGCTTGTCTTTGCTCTCTGTGTTTGCTCCACCTGGATCAGTGTCCACACCAGGACATGGAGGAGGGTGGGAGGAAGCCTGAGGGGGTTGGAGGGAATGATCACACACATGGTCCATCCTTGGTGCACACAGGTTTTTGTGCATTGGGAGCTCAGCATCCTTGTGACATCAGCCCTCAGCGAGGTCACCCAGCTGGTCCTCCAGGTCTGGCCGTAGCCAGGGGCTGTGGCATGCTCAGGTCCCACCAAAGCAAAGCGGGGTCTGAAGCTGTGCCAGGGAGCAGAATTTATTGCTTCTGTCCTTGTGCCACCTGCAGGCCAAACGAAAACCATTCACAGTTCACGTCACAGCTACCTGGATCATTTCCCTGAGTAGCTGGATGCTCCTAACTTTCATGTTCTGTGGTTTTGTATGCTGGTTCCCAGCCCCGAGAGGATGTCCTGGAAGGAGGAGTGTGTGAGTCCACCCTCATGTTTCATCCAGCGCCTGGACCACCTTGTGTTGACTGTGAAGAGCATTGAGGACACCGTCGCCTTTTATTCCAAAGTCTTGGGCATGGAGGTGGTGACTTTCAAGGTAACATGGGGCACAGGCTCGACTTGGTTCTGAGGGATGTGAGGCTGCAGTTCTGGGCCAGTTGCTGGTCCTTGTGGATCTCTGATAGGTTCTCTGGGGCACCTCCTTGGGGTGGGGATGGTAGGACCAGCACAAACTGCAGGCCATCAAGCTCCGAGTTTCAACAGAGTCAAGCTGAGTCAGAGGAGAATCCAAATCACACTGCAGAAGGAGTCCAAGTGACAAGAAAAGAAAGGTTCTTTGAAAAACTATTTCTAGGACTGAAGGAGAAGAACCCACAGGTTCTCTAACGATGTCTGACAGGCTCCCATGTTGATATTTCCATTGGCAAAGAGAGGAAAAGACAGTTAACATTTTGATAACAGCCCCGGCTCACCTCCTCCTCGTCCAAGCTTCAGGCCCCTTGGCCTGTTTTGGATGTACACTTTGCACCTTTCTAACTTCCAAGCTTGTGTCCTCCTCTCCTGCCCCATCAGGGCTCTTAAAAGCAGTTGCACTCACACCCCAAGGCTACAGCGAGCCTCGGTTTGTTCTTCAGGTGGACACGGATGGCAGGTCACTGTCCCGCGTACCTCAGGACTCAGCTGCCACACAAGCCTGCAGAAACCTCTTTGAGAGTCTGAAAGAAAAGAGACGCTAAAACCTCCTTCCTCACCCTCTTCCCATTGCCTCACCTTGGTGCCCACCGCACCGACAACCTGGGCATTTTTTGTGTGGCTGCTGCACAGGCAAGATGGAGAGTGCCCAAAACTGAAAACTTACATCACTACAGTTTGGAAGTAGCTGCATGTGGCTGTAGGACTTCCTTGGGTCACTCCACATCTCAAGGGATGTCATGGGAGCACAGCAGTGGTGAGTTCTTGTCCACAGCAAGAGCCCAGAGTTCGCAGGACTCCAGCCAGGTCCCCAGGACATTGAGGACTACACAGGTCAGTGGATGCTGAAGGCTTCCAGCCCAGTAAGTCTCATTGCACATTGATTCTTTTCTTTGGCGACAGGGAAATCGCAAAGCTTTACATTTTGGCAACCAGAAGTTTAACCTTCATGAGGTTGGGAAGGAGTTTGAGCCCAAGGCTCGGCACCCGGTCCCCGGCTCTGCAGACATCTGCCTTATCACACAGGTGCCCCTGGACCAGCTGCTGGATCATCTGAAGGTGAGGAAGGCACAGAGTGTCCCCAGGGCAGTGTGACCCTGAGAGGTGTGAAGCCAGAGCCTCCCAAGTGACACTTCCAGGGGTAGTGTCTTGGGGAACATCAGAGGTGTTTGATCCAGCAGCCTGTGCTTTCAAGGCTGAGGGGAAAAGCACACAAGGCTCTGATAGGACCACCTTAACCCCCACTCTTATGTCTCCTCCCAGGCCTGTGGAGTGATTATTGAAGAAGGTCCCGTGGCCAGAACTGGTGCCATGGGTCCAATAACATCCATTTACTTCCGAGACCCTGATGAGAACCTGATCGAGGTTTCCAGGTACCACACAGATGTGGCTGCAGTCACCGGAGGGGAACCCTGACCACAGCCTGTGTCCCAGCAGAGGCCAGGCTTTCGATGGCTGCAGGTTCAAGCTTTTATTTTGCAAATTGAGCTCAAGTCTCAAGTCCCAGCCATACAAGCAGGGCTGCAGGAACCTTGAGAGTTTTCCCAAGGCAGCCTGCTCAGCTCTCATCCCGGCCGTGAATCCTGCTTTTATAAATCACCATCAATGAAGACTTCATGGCCTTCTTGGAAGATCTGTCCTGCTGCTGCTCTTTTTGGAACATTTTTCCTAATGTCTGACCCCCCTTTTGCTGCAGTTAAATCTCCTCATTTCCACACTGTCCACCACGAACACAACAGAACCTGTCATTCCTCTCCGTAGTCACTTTACACAGCTGATGATTTCTGTCTCCCTTCCTCTCCGTCCGCCTGCTTGGCTTGACTCCAGCTGGCTGGCACTGATAGGTGGCTCTCACACCACACCAGCAGTTTAAATCCAGCTGTGGCTGTGGAAGCCTGCTTCCTGCCCGAGAACTGGGAACTTGGCCTCAGTGTCTGACATGCAAAGCGCTCCCGAGGCTGAAGCTCTGTGCCTCATACTCAGCTCTGCAGAACTAGTTCCAGGGCACCCGGGGTGGAATAAAGCAGAGGTGAGATGGCTACATGGAGGGGACAGTGTCTGAAGTCAGCAAGTTCACCTAGATTTATGCAGGGATGATGGGGAAATGAGGTGCTAAGAAGATGACAGCATCAGGCAGAGAACATTGGCTCCCCTTTTGCAGCCCAGCCTGGTTGCCCTGTTTTCCCAGTAAGGCAGCAACAGGGCTTAGCTCTGCACCAGCTGCATGTGTCAGGCCCGCACATCCCAAGGGAAGGATGTGACCTTGTACCACGGCTGGGTGGGGTTTGCTCCTCGTTTCCATCCCCATGCACGATACATTCCCTTGGACTGTTTGTCTCAGTCATTCATTTCTGGAGCAACAGACTCCTTGCAGAACTTGACCCCCCATGACAACATGTCCATTCAGCTGGGCAGAGGGCTGGGCCAGCTTATCTAGACCATGCTCTTCCCAAGAAAGGTTGGACCAGACAATCCTTGAGGTGTCTGCCAACGTGGTGATATTCTGTGAGTCTGTGTCCAGAGCTTGGGAGAGCTTCTGCACGAGGGCGAGGAAGGCCAACTTCCTCTGTCCTGAAGAGGCATCCAGAGTTGCTCCAGGAGCTCTGGCATGGAGCTGCCTGCATGGCATGGAGGGAGCAGGGCTCATCCCTGCCAGGAGGAAGGTCTGTCAGCAGAGCTGGGGCAGGGGTCTACCACAGCAGAGTCCACCCCAGAGGATGCGAATCCTCTGGAGTCAGAGGGCTCTGACTGATGGTACTCGGGTACTTGTGGGACTGTCCTGAGTTTTCTTCTTTCTTCCATCATTTAAAAAGCAATTCCTCAATTATTTAAAAGCATCAGACAATAAAGAAGGATCGAGCAGTTTCCAGCCGAGCAGTTCCCTGGCTGGCCACGCTGCGGTAGCAACGTTAAACAGCGCTTGAAGGCAGAGGACTCTTCTGACATCTACGGTCAAAATCCTCCCTACAATTGAAATAATCCCTGAACTGTTCGATTTTTTTCCTCTGCTGGCATTTCGTGGGAAATGCAAAATTCTTCATGGTGTGAAAAAAAAAAAACGCAAAACCCTAAAAAAGTGAGATTCTCGACATCATATGCCAGTGGTGGCCGTAGGGGTGGGAGCTGCTTCTCCTCGAGTTGAACCAGTGGTTCAAGAGCTGCCATGGGGTGAAGCCAGAGACATCTCAGCAGCTTCCCCTTTTGAAGAGAGCTCCGGGGAGGGGACCCCGGGGAGGGGACCCCGGGGAGGGACCCCCCGGCAGCGGAGCCCCCCGCGGTCCTAGAGCCCGCCGCCTTACCCCGCGGCTGCTGTCCAGGGTGCTGAGGGTAAGCAGGGGATGGTGGTGGTGGTCCGGCATTGCCTCCGGGATCCCACGGGTGGGTCCCGCCCATGGGAGTGGGCTAATGCCCACAGGGAAAAGGCTGACAACGGCATCCTGTCCCCACTAGCCCTGCCTCAGCTTCCCCTCGCTCTCAACTGGCAAAGTGCTTGTGCCCGCAGTGCCCTTCTACCAAGGAACAAGCTCAAGTTGTCCCAGGGGAGGTTGAGGTTGTCCCTGAGGAACAGTTTCTTCCCCGTTGGGGTTGTCCAGGTGTGGCCCAGGCTGCCCAGGGCAGTGGTGGAGTCCCCATCCATCCCTGGAGGGGTTTCCCAGCCGTGTGGAGGTGGTGCTGAGGGACAGGGGTCAGTGGGGAGCTGGCAGTGCTGGAGGCACTGGGACTGGAGGAGCTCGAAGGGCTTCTCTAACCTCAACAATCTTATGAGTCTGTGATTCTATTAATTTCTGGCATGGGACTGCAGTTATTGATGCATTAATTACAACACGGATCCTGCCTGGCTCTGCACTGCAAGTGTCCTTTCAGCCTGAGCTCACTGCTCCAAACATGTTTGTGGAGAAAAGTTTCCTTTTCTTAATTGTAAGTGTCATTTATCTTGGAATCGCAGTAGAGAGAAGGACAACAACTCTTTTCTTATTCAGCCTGAGAGGAGAAGTCAGGGACTCTGGTGGCACCATATTACCCTCCGTGTCACACAAGCTGGTCTATAATTTTCACCGGCCGTTTTTTCCTTTGGCTCTTTTAAGGCCTCCCTTCCCTTGCCAGGGGTTTGGTCTTAATTAGTTACGGATATGAAACATTTGCTGTTTGAGACTGGAAATAACAAGTGAGACACTTTCCTGGGCTGGGATACCGGAGGCATTTTCAGGGTCCTGAGCTTTTAGAGGAAATGCCATGAATGAAAAAATCTCAGGTTATCCTTTAGCTCCTGGATGCTCTGGAAAAGCCACTGCTGTGGTTTAACCCCAGGCAGCAGCTAAGCCCCGCACAGCCGCTCGCTCACTCCCCCCACCAGCGGGGCAAGGAGGGGAATAAAAAAATTGTAAAACTCGTGGGTTGAGATAAGAGAGGTTTAATAATTAAAATATAATAGAATAATAAAAATAAAATATTAGAATAATAATTATTATAGTAATGAAAAGGAACATAATTAAAAAAGAGAGAGAAATAAAACCCAAGAAAAGACAAGTGATGCACAATGCAGTTGCTCACCCTCACTGACTGATGCCCCAGCAGCGATCTGCCCCCCCAGCCAGCTCCCCGCAGTTTCTGTACTGGTTATGACGTCCTATGGTGGGGAATATCCCTTGGGCTGGTTGGGTTCAGCTCTCCCAGCCATGCTCCCTCCCAGCTCCTTGTGCTCCTCCTCATCAGTGAAGCATGAAATGACATAGCCTTGACTTGGGATAAGCACTACTTAGCAACAGCTAAACCCTCGGTGTGTTATCACATTATTCCCACACGAAATCCAAAACATGGCACTGAACCACTAGGAAGTAAATTAACTCTGTCCCAGCCAAAACCAGGACAACCACTTACTGCTTCACTGGAGAAGAGGCCCAATAACAGGAAAGTTGGAGCCTTCCTGTGCCTTCCCTTCCTGATTTTACACATTGCCTACTGAAACGTGTCAGGATTGCATCTGGGACAGCAAGGTATGAAGGAGGTTTACAAGGGTTTCTGGATCGCTGGGATGAAACATCGCCTGAAGCCCAACTTCTGCTCTTTTTCTCTTCTCCAGCACCAGCAGGTAAGAGGTGGCAGGTTCCTCCTCTCCTGCTCAGCTTCGCTGCTACCTGGTGTCGCTGCAGCATGGTGCAGAAGGCATGGAATGCCCTCAGTGGAACAAATGTCAGAGCCACCGATAATCCGCTCAGACGCATCGTTCCCTCCAGAGAAGCCCATCTCGTTGCTGTCTCCCGTATTGATTCCCTTGGCTAATGCTGAGCTAACGGCTGGCCTGGAAGGCTCTGGCTCTGTGGGTTTCCACTTCACTGGGCTGTGAAACATGGAATGACAATTTTGGTGATCTCACATCTGACTCAAACTAAGGGAAACTAGATGCTTGTCATGGAAACTTAGCAAATATTTGAAATCTGCTGCTTAATGGAGAAACACTGGGAAACTTTGTGGAGAGACGGTGTGTAACCACATCCAGGCTTTCCTGGCTGATTGTTCACACCAGGAAAAACAGAAGCCTGAAGGGCTCAGTGTAAACAGATGACTCTGGAGAAATCACTGGCCACAGGCCAGCCTTCCAGCTGGCCCTGTCCGAGCTCTGCTGGGTTCCCCATCCACTGGAAAAGCCTCTGTACTGTCTGTGCTCGGATCCAAAGTGAAAACCTGATGGTCTACATGATGCGGCAGTAAATAGTTAGGCACAAAGCGGATTTACTTCAGTTCTTTATTCAGAAAGAGTCAGTGTGAATACACGAGACAGTATGAGAGGGATCAACAGGTGGGCAAACAGGTTTGCTCTGGCTGGAAAGTTCTCTGCATAGACCACTACCAGCAAGCTGAAGAGAAACCGGCCCACATTACTTCTTGCCCATCTAGCCCCATCTCGGACCCCCTTGCAGAAGGCAACCCTCGCCTCTGCAACAGGTCCTGCGCCTGAAACAAGTCCTCTGGGTCAGCAACCACAGCGTCTCTTTAAGGTACAGAGGGTCGTTGGGTAGTTCTCCATCTCACTGCTCGGGAAGGACGCAGGGTAAGAGCCTTTCGGGGAACGGCTACTCAGGAGCACAAGTACCGATGTCGCCCAGCTGGAAAGAGGAGTCACGAACCAAGTCTCGTAAGCTTCCCCTCCTCTCAGGGGAGAGAAACAGGAATTTCCCAAAGCCATCACAGCGTGTACGTGCCCAAGTCACCATCCAGAGGTGTCCATCTCTGCACGGGCTGTAGAGACTACCTCTGGTGAGCCAGCTCAGAATAGGTGCCTGGGTGCAAAGCCAGGAGGGAGGATGTGGCACAGCCTTGGGATTGGCAGGACTGCCTCTTGCAAGGCGTGGGATGAAGGTGTGGGCTGGTGTTCCTCACCTACCAATTGCCTTGGTTGAGACATAGAGGTTTTAGGGGTCCTTGAACCATCCCTTGTACACCGAGAAGTGACAAACACTTCCCCAGTGCTGGAGGAATAGGAGAATTTACTGGAAAAGAAAAAAAAATCCCTCTCTGCCTGAGAGTTCTGCAGGCAGGGCTGTAACAGATAGTTTTTCCATCTGGCCAGCACAACTAACTAACCGTGATCCAAAAAGTGCCCGGAAGAGCACTGAGAAAAGGACCCATTTTGCAGCTGAACTTCTTCTTCTTCCCAGACTCAGCAGTCAGGTGTTCCGCACAGAAAAAAACCCTTTGAACTCAGCTTTAAAAAATATCTAGACACAGGAAGCGGCTTCCAGATGCTACCCCAGGATTCCCAGAGATTTCCATGGGATTATTATTTTTTCATATATATTTGTGGTGGACTTTCACCTACTCAGACAGCATCAGCCATGAGTTGAAATTTAATCTGTGTGCTAACTGCTGACACAGGCACACCTCCTGCCTCAGGGACTCCTTTGTATTAAAGCGTCTACTTGGACTTCAAGGGGTGGGAACTGTCCTGTCACTGGAAATCAATAGTAAAGCACCAATGAAGAAAGGAATCAGAGTTTCACCGGGGCAAGTCCCTTAAGAAAAACCTGCTTGCTGTTCCCTCACAGGCTGCAGGCCAGCTGGGAGCTGTCTGACAGATTCTCCAGGTTCTCCACCAGAGTGATGATGGTTTCTATTTTTTCTTCTGGAAGCACATGAGAGGCGTTGGATCGAAACTTCTTCAGGAGCGATTCTTTGCTCAGAGGCTTCCTCCAGTGCCCATAGAAAGTATCACATTTGCCTGTCAGGACATCCCCACTGTGGAGGAGCAGGGCCACCTCTCCGTACATCTTGTCAAAGTTGGCCACGTTATCTTCAGGGTGCTCCACCACCACTTTGTCCAGCAGCTCCCTCAGCTCCTGCCGGTGGATGCTGCTCTCCTTGAAGGAGCTGAGGCCCACTTCACCATCCAGCAGGGCAGCACAGGCATTGAACTGGAAGGAGTGTCTAGCCTGGTGTTCAGAGCTGGGGAAAGGACGATTGATGTACTTTGACACTGGGATCTTCAGCACAATGGTACGGATCAACGAAGGAGAGAAGGACCCTGCATAGTTGATGAAGAGGTTCCGGACAGACAAGGCAGCATCCACCACCCAGTGCATCCCCAGGTGGGCTGGGAAGCGCTTGAAAGCAATATCCTGCTTCTCCAAAAGGAACTCATGATGGTCACTTGGTGTGGACAGTCGTTTGGGTTGATAGATGCTGTAGAAAACACTGAATCCAGAGCAACCAGGGATATCATCCAGAATTAAGGGGTTGGCCTCCATCCCTCGGGCAGCCAGCAGTGCTGCTTCGAAGCCCAGGCGGGTAGCATTGCCGATGTGCAACGGCTTGGCTTGGGTGGCAGCATTTGCCATGGGGGCCCCCGCAAGCGATGCAGCAATGCCCAAGGCGTGCGCGCACTGGGCCGTGCTGAGGGAGAGCAGTTTGGCAGTGGCCGCAGCACTGCCCAAGGTACCGACCACCGAGGGAGGGTGGAACCTGAAGGAGAAATCACAGATATGAGCATCCCTGCCTGCTTGGCACAGGGAGCACCCAAGCACCTCACCTACCAGATCTGCCTATGGGACTGGAAAGGGACAGCCTAGTCAGCCAGTGAAAATACCTCATGGCTCTGGTGCAGGTGGGATTTGCCTAACTCAAAATTTAGCCTTTTGCGAGCTAAGCATCCATTTGAAACTTCACTGGAGGCAACAGAGCGAGCTCACCATCTCCAGAGAGCAATTCCCAATTTTCTCTAAGAGTAGGTGGCATGGCTTGTGTCCATTCAGCCAACCTTTCTGCCCCCAGACAAACAAGGTGGCCTCATCCAACATGCCACAGGGAACAGTTCCTGGTCGATGCTATCCCCTGGCCCGCACCAGGGCATTGCCTGGGGAACGGCAGTTGGCACAGGGACACAATCAAGCCATCTGCATGGCTGTGGGCCGCTGCCTGTTCTGTGCTCTTGCCCTGGTTAGTTTACATGATGGCACTGCAGACTCAGTGGTAGTCCTCCTGACAGTTATTTTTGAGGTATTGTCACTGGAGGTCACCAACTGAATATGTGATGCCTCATCATTTGGCCCTCAGTAGGGCTTTACCCTGATCCTGAGTCCAGCTGGACTTCAACTATTTGAAACCGTGAGCTGGGCAGTTAACAGCCTCACCAACCCTCTTCCTATTTGGTGAAGAAGAGATTTACCTCTTTGGAATGTTGTGAGCCTCAGTGGAGAAATGCATGAGCCTTCCTTGCACTTCCAGGCCCACGTTAAATGCCAGCAGGAAATCCATGCCGTTGGGTTTGGTGCTTGGAGGTAGCATCTGGGAAGCCGCCAGAAGAGCTGGCAGAACAGCGCCTGACGGGTGAGTAGCAGGGTGCCAGGTATCGTCAAAATCCATGGAGTGAGTCTGCCAGAGAAATGGAGATCAGGACATGCTGGAGTGGGGGGCTGGAAGCTGAGGGAGTTAGGGGTCCTTGCTGGTACTGCTGAGGCCGTCTCTGTACCCACATCCACCCAGTGGTCCCCGTGGTGGCTGTTTGGTCCCCCTGAAAGCAGTGGGCAAAGCTGCAGAGGAGCCCATGTCTTCTTGTCCCCCATTGCCCCTCCTAGTCCCCAGTTTTCTTCCTGTAACACTGACCAGTGTCTCTGAAGGCACCACAAAGCAGAGCTTCTCCTGGAAGAGCCTGCCTTACCGCAACTCCATTGGTGAACGCAGCCAGAGTGGGGGAGAGCTTTACGCCTGGCTTGCCATAGACAGAGCTCACGGCAACGGACGAGTACAGCTCCTGTGAAAGGGAGGAAATTCAGGTGAGGACCTTGCGTGAAGTGGGATTCCAGAACACCCCTCCACTGCACGGCACATGTCCTACGTCAGCCGTGAAATAAGACCTTAGTCGTGGTGGTGGTGTCAGGGTAGGGAACATGTAACTGCATGGAAATACGGGGCGGTTCCTACCCGGCAGTACTGCAGAGCAAGGTCAAACACGTGTGTTGTGCTGCCTACAAGGCCAACCCCAATGCTGTCGAGGATCATCCTCTTGCTTCTGTGACGGACGGTCTTGGACAAGTGCTCAGGTCGAACTTCACGGATGAAGGAGGCAAAGCTGCTGGTCACGGTCTCCTCTGGAGCACTCCTGGCCACCACTGCAGCACCAAGAGAGAGGGGAGAGGGTAAAGACACATGTGGACCATGTGCTGACAGCTCACAAGTCTTCACTCTCTGGTCTCACCAGATTTATCGAAGGGCAAAGGCAGCTGGAGAGGGCAGGACCTGCCCAGCATGTCTCTTGGGTCACATGGCTGCGTTCAGCCCTACAGCCCTGGGAGGTGACGTAGGGCTTCCCTGTCCTGTCCCAGGCTGTGAGCCTCTCCCTGAGAATGACGTTGGGCCCAGAGTCACCTCCTGTGGCTTCAGGCACTTGGCAGAGCCTAGGAGAGGAGCACCATCACTCCAGGCTCCCTGCAGACAGCAGAGAGGTGCTCCTGCAGAGGGGACTGGCGTCTTCTCTGGGGGGACCTGTAGTTTCTCCCCCATCGCCAGCACAAGGAGCCCAAGGTGAGCAGGCTGGTGTGAATCCTGTCCCTCTCCGTGAGTTTTAGAGGGCCCACAGCACGCCCTACGGCCTTCACGTGCTGTGAAGGACAGCTCTGTGCACCTCCTGGGACGGCTTCAAGAAGGTTCAAGTGAAGCAGTCTCAGGGCTCAGCCACATCCTCTCACTCTGGGTGTCAAGCAACCACCTTTTGGGGGGTCAATACAAATTATGTCCCTTTAGCTGGAGAAAAGGCAGAGCAGGTCCCTGCTGCATTACCAGTGGTGCCAGGATGGGAGTGGATCACAGAGAAACAAAACTTCCTACAGCTTCCACGACTTTTTGGCAAGCAGGAGCGGAGCCAAAGCCTGGATTTATCCAGAAGTTTGCTCCTACAAAGCACAGAGGTGTCTTGACTCATCCAGCAAAGCTCTTAAGCTCTATGCATTCCAAAGGATGCTTTAAAAACAAGTCCTTTGCGGGTTCTTTCACAGCTGAGCTCAGCTTCTTGGAGGATCCACCCTGTGCTTCAGGAGGGACTTAAAGCAGAAGAGCTGCTGAGCTTGGTGTTTGAAGGGAGGTTTGAAGGCAAAACCGGTGCCTGTGTTTCTGACCGGTAAGCCAGAGCTGGCAGCACAAAGTGCTGGATTGGGAAGTCGCCATTTCCAAATCTTTGGAGATGTTAAAACTCTGCAGAAAAAATCCAGTTTGGGACCATTGCACTTTTTAATTTCAGTGACCAATTGCCTTGATGAATTTCTAATTCATGGAGTTATAATTATTATGACCCATTATTTGAGAGTGCACGTGAGAGCAGAAGTGTAAAGATCAGCATCGCCAACACTTGCGTGATTGCAAATCCATGTAGGGAGGGACGGGGGGTACGCAGAGAGAAGGTGACATCAATGTCCCGATGACACTAAGCACATGGAAAGGTCAAGATGAGTGGAGCAAGAAAACAAAACCCCTTTGCTTCAACAGCGTACAGGAAACCTCATCAAACCCAGCAGGTACATATGACACTTTGTTTTTAAACAGAAAATAAACCAATTGAAGAAGTGACCGTTCCCAGCTTCCACTGGTGTTCTCCCGTAAATGTCACGCCTGCTGACTCACAGTTTGCTTGCCGATGATCTGGACTCACCTAGAGCCCAGGAGTCCGAAGCCCACTTGTAAACACAGCTGAGAATGTCATCATGGCCGTGACTCACCGGCAGAGAATTCGCCCCTCGCAGCAGCTCTGCGAAATACATCGCTGCGGAATCTGTAGCGCTCAGCAGGTTGGAAACCGTCTGCTAACAAACCCCCGTGTCCTCCGAGAGCATCCTCAGCCTCCCACTAAGGGAGGCACCGACACCCTCCAGGAGGAGGAAAGGGTGAGGTCAGGCTAGGTAGGAGAGGCTGGGGGAAATCTGCTGGGATCACAGCGCGCCGTAAGGTCCTGATGGCTTCCTTCCCGCCACCAATCGCTCTTTGACACTTCGGGCAGCAGCGATATTTTTTAACCCTTCAGTTAAAAGCGTTTCATGACTCTCGTGGTTTTGTCCTGGCAGCTGTGCCACGGAACTTACTAAAAAAAATCTCTGTCCAAGACTAAATAGATCTGGTGGGTTATTATTATTATTATTACTACTACTATTATTATTATTACTACTATTATAATTATTATTTCTCTTGCTCTCCACTGCTCATCAAGTAACATTCTTTGCATTTACTCTATTAATAACACATTTAAAAATAACTTAATAGACAAACTTAGACCAAGTGTCTACACGGCCAAGTTCTGCTGGGTTGGGCTGGAGCCGAGGCGCTGTGGCCGTGCCGTGCTGTGCCGGAGGAGCGGCACGCTGGCCGTGACAGACGGAGGACGGGGCACGGGGCACTCGGAGCAGGGCTAACAGCAAGGTCAGGGGTGATCGAGGAGGACAAACAGAGGAGTTATGGGCGATGCGACGGCAGCCGCGATGTCAATATCTTTCTATTTTATGTCTCTATTTCAATAGCTGAGGATGTGGAAGGTCCGCTTCTAAATCAGGTGAAGTTTCTGCTTTAGCCATCAGCATTTTAACCGCCTGTTACTTCCATCTTTAGCAACCGAGGGCAACCATTACCACACGACCCACCCACCCCACCCCCCCCAGCACGCTTTATCTTCCAGGAATTTGAGTGCCTTATCTCAGCGCCCTTAGCCCAGCACTTTTCTTTTCAAACCAGCAATGACACGATTATTTTGGGATGTCCTGTAAGAACGCTGTTGTGCAGAGAGATACAAACCGTGAGCAGCGGTTTTGTGAACTTGCCGGGAGGTTGCCAAGAACTTCTGGGATTTCTAGGGTGAAGACAGAGACAGAGCACTTGTCACCTCAGCTGCCCCAGCTGTTTCGGAGCCCTTTTACGGGGGCATTGTAAGACGCGCAGAGATCAAAGGAGAGGATTGAAACTAACTACGTATTTAAAGGAGGGGAAAAAAAAAAAAATCGTTTTCCAAAGCTCAGTCCAGCAGCGGTGCCAAGAACAGCCAGGGAAATAAATCAGCACAGAGGAAGGGGCAGCCCAGCCCCTTCAGACCTACCATGAAATCCTCATACGGCTGCGAGCAGGAGCAGCTCGGGGAGGACACAAGGAGAACAAGACACCCAGCCCATCCCAACGACCCCCACCCACAAAGCACGACTGGGACCCAGAAAAGGAACAGGCAGGGAAGGAGCAGGTTAGTAACTATGAACACAGCGTCTGCGAAAGCCATCGGAGTTTGTTAGTGTTGGGGCAGGTTCCCACCTCATGGCTCGACAACTTTGACCAGTCGAGGAACCGCCTGGAAAACGACATTATCTCCTTAAAGTGAAAAAGGACAGCGGAGAGATGGGTAAGTTTTGCCCGTGCAAGAGCAGTTACCTGTAGGGTTACGTAGACCATGCTGGTGGCTGCTGCCACTGCTCGGTGCCCGGCTCTGCCTTGCTCTATTCGAGGGATGGGAGAGGTGGTGTCTGGAAGGTGCTTCGGTGTCAGGGTTTATATATGCTTCTGAAAGGCAATTTGCTTTTTGTTTTTTTGCAACTGAATTTCAAGTGTGATGACATCAGCCTCCGGGGACTGAGAGGGTGGGGGGAATAGATGAGGAGGGGTGGTTTTTCTCTGCCGAACAGAAGGGAAACCCCCCTGGTTTCAGGAAATAAAAAAAAAAAAAAAAAAAAAGATTTAGGACAATGATTGCCAAAGTTCAAGGAAATTCCTGTCTCCCAAATGCCGCAGGTGCCAATGCGTGAAGCAACTGGCCCCAGGCTCCTCCTCCAGGGGAGGACTATAAAACGGGTACTTACCAGGAAATGAGAGGGACAAGAGCATCCTCCCATTGAGCTGAAGGGTCACCAAACCAGGTAATCCAAGCTGCAGAGGGACAAGCATGGCATTGGTGGTTTTCTTTGATGCTTTTCTTGATCCATTCACCCATTTTTTCTTGAATCCATTCAGTGTTTTGTCATCTGGCTCAATCTTCTTGTCCTCTCCTTCTTCTCCTTCTTCTAAGTGCTCAGCTCTGCGGTGTCGCCTGCCGTGTGCTGCCGGGTCATTGAAATGTTGGTGCAGACGGGAGCTCCGTAGCTTCCAGGAGGCAGTGGGACCCTCCGTTCCCAAAGGAACGTTTGGGCTTTGGGGCATTGCCATGGCTCTTTGCTTTGACCAGT
This sequence comes from Bucorvus abyssinicus, assembly GCA_009769605.1. Classification (NCBI taxonomy): domain Eukaryota; kingdom Metazoa; phylum Chordata; class Aves; order Bucerotiformes; family Bucorvidae; genus Bucorvus; species Bucorvus abyssinicus. The sequence continues at coordinate 991,514 of CM020039.1, read as the reverse complement.
AGAGAAACCTGGGGATGTTTAACGTGCTGTGTATTATTTTGTAGAGAATAACAGCCTGGTGGGAGAGACACTGTTTAAAACCTGAATTTTCTGCTAAATACTAGGCAGACCCCTGCTCACTGTGATCGTAGATGTGCATCTCAGTCGACTTCGTGCTGTTTCTCACCAGAGGAGGGGCAGGGTTATTCCAGCGTTGTTGTGCACTGTTAATCTTGCTGGGTGCTCATCCAAAAAGAATTGCGTCTCGTTCTCCCAACGTGTTTATCTTGAGAGATGCAGTATTTTCTCAGAGCTATATAAACATTTGTTATCATTAATGAGGTGGGATGGAAAACTAATTGCAAAATGCCACTGAGGAATAAGTGTCTGAAAAGTGAATGTTTTGGTGTTTGTAGATGTGCCCCAGGGCATGCTAAGCCTTGCTCCACCCTGCCGTGGAGGCAACGTCCACACACCAGCATATTCCCATTAATATTAGCCAAGGTGAAGCACAGGCAGCACATGTTGGTGCAAAGCAGATGCACCCGGTGATGTCTGCAGAGCCCCGGTAGAGCAGTGGGGTGGGAAGGGGTTGCAGAGCAGAATGACCTTTTCTGGAGGGGGTGAAGGGGAGTTACTGCAAACAAGGCAGTGAGTAAAGGAAAAGGTGTTCAGAGGTTGCAGCCCAGCTGGTATGCTGGCCATGTGGGCATGGCTCAGAGGTCACGCCGAGGGGAGAAGAGCCGTGACGGAGGGAGGACCTCCCAAGCCACCTCTGCAAACCTCAGGCTGAAGAACGTCAGGGGCAAGCAGGAAAAGGGAAGACGGAGGCGGTTGAGTGACTGATGGGATGGCTTTGCCCTCACTGCACGCGGGATTTGTGCCAGGGAAGGATCACCCCAGGCTGCCCCATCCACTCACCGGCTCTCTGAGAGGCCCAGCAGCACCCCAGATGCCTCCTCACCATGGGGAGGTCTCCATCCTCATGGGTTCCTGGACAGTGGCTGTGCTAGCTGGTACCCCATGTGTACAGAGCTGCTAACCCCACAGTTAGGATAGAACAGGATGTTCCATCACTCCTCTGCCCCCCCCCACTGCCCTCACAAAGTGTCAGAGACAGCAGCTGTACGAAGCAGGTAGTGACACCAGTGATGAGGGGTTCTGTCCTGGGGACAAACAAGGCTTGGGCACGCTTTGACCAGAAAACACCTCTGAGTGGTTCCACACAGACCCGTGTTTCTCCAGGTCTTGGTGCAGCCCATGGCCTTGCTAATGCTGCTGCTCCTGAGAGGGGAGTGATTGTTTGATGTCTCCTTATGTGGCATGAAAGGGAGGGTGGGCAATGCACCGACGCTGCAATGGCCTTAGGACAGGGAGCGAGGGACGCTGCGGGTAGGTGTGAGCACTGGGTAGGTCTGCCACTGTTTCCAACCCCAAAACCTCCTCCTCCCCCAGGAAGATCCTTCAGCCTCCCCCTTTTCCGTACCTTGGTTTAAATCCTCTCACATCCTTTCCCTTTACACCTCCGTACCCTGATATGGCATATTCTGTCTTTTCTTTTCCCCCTCTCCCCTGTCCAATGAAGGGCTGCACAGCAAGCGGGGGGAACCAGCCCTCAGCTGCTTCTCTACAGCCTTCACAAACCCAAGCTGTACGTCATGGGCTCTAAACCTGCGAGCACGGCTAGTTATGTGGGAGCATGCCTTGGCAAATCAAAACCCACTTCTGCGAGCCAAGCAGTCACCTGGCCAGCCCATCTCCCCCCAGAACACCCACCTCCTCCAGCGACCGACTCCAAACAGGGGCTTGGTGCAGCATACCTAGAAAGCCACTCTCCGAGCTACTTCAGAGCGAAACATCTGGAGGAACTTAATATTGTGGCCTGCCTCCAAGTATAACCATTTAAACCACACCGCTTATTTATAGCTGAATGTCATTTAAAATAATAAAAAAAGACATCGTGGACTCCGCAGGTGGCAGCTCAGCTCTTCCTACGGGTTCATCGTTTCTTAGGGCCTCCTTCAAGTCAGCAGTTTATACAGATGCTGGACGTTAAAAGAGAGCGTTCCTCCTGCAGAACCATGCTTTGGAGCATCTCTGAACCAAAAAAAACGACCCTTTATCACCACCAAATAATCGAATGAATTATTGTCCCCCCAAGAGTTCACTTGAAAGTTTTTGCTCTTTCCACATTTCACGAGAGTTTGAGCTGCTGAATCAGTTCAGAGCTGTTTGGAGCTGATTTGTCCCTCACCCTCCATTTGTGTGAGAGCCACCTCCTTCAGGACAAGTGGAGAGAAGGAAAACGTGGGGGTTTATTGGAAAAACAGAGTGCAGAAGTCATCATTCGCAGAACATACCTGCCTGCGCAGGAGCACTGCGTGTTTAAGAGCAGACACTCGGATTTTGGTTCATTAACATTCCCAAAACTCTTTCTTCTTTGGATGGCGCTCCTCCACCCCTCCTCACGCCCCCTATCAGCAGTGGTGCCATGTGCTTTCCTCTCTTTCTAAAAAGCTTTTTGGAGCGGCTGAGAACAGAATACATCACTTTCTCCTTTTCCAGCTCCTTTAGGTCATAAAATGTTCTAAAAATACCCAAATAACAAGAACGTTGCTGCTTTATTTTCATCTTTGTTCCCCAACAAAAACCTCCAGAGAGCAAACTGCCGCTCGTGGTACCCAGGAGCGCGGCGGAATGGAAACGTGGGGGCTGCCTGCAAAGAGGCGAGTTCATGGTAGAAGAATGAAGGGTTTGAAAATAGACTATTTAGTCACTGGGGTTTCAAGAAAGGGATGGAGCTGGAAAATTCCGTCTGGAAGGGAGACTGTGTGTGCGTGCGGCGTGCCTGCCTGTTTGTCTGTAACAGTGGATAAGAAATGTCCTGGAATGGCTCAAAAATACCTTGTGGCTTTCGTCTGAATGTTTGTTCGTTTGTGTTAGGCTATTCATTCCTCTCCATCTCCAGCGGCCCGGAGAAGAGCGGGCAGGAACCATCACCACCACCTGCAGCGCTTTGGGGCACCTCGACATGTTTTTGCCAGAAATCCCCGTCGCCTGAATAGGTTGTGTGTGTTTTTTCTGGATAGGACTCCGGAAAGTAGACACCTAAAGTTCTGCTTTGAATCGAGCCTTTGTCTGGAGCAACAAGTAGGGAGGCTCCATGGAAACACCTGAGCCTGTCACCAGTTTCTGTCTCCCTCCTCAGAGCAGGGGCATGCCTCTGAAGGCTGGCTGAGCGCCCGAGCCAAACCAGCGCTGGTCTAGACGCCGACGACAGTGAGGTTGTGGGGACGACCGCCGACGCTCTTGTTTTGTCTGGAAGGGCCATGGCGACCACGGAGGGTTTCGCGGCCGTCTTCTACAGCGAGCCGGCGGTGCTGGGGCTCCTCGCGAACGTGGTCAGTGCCTTCCTCCTCTGCCTGCAGAACTTCGCCGTGGTGCACACTGGCCTCAGGCCACAGGAAGCAGAGGACATCCTCGCAGGTGGGTGATGCTGCTCGTGGGGCACACTGGGGCTGCTGGGCAGAGGTGACCGTTCCCTGAGAGTGCCAGGCAGGATGGACTCTCTTCCAGAGCCATGTCCATGGGCCAGTGGACTTGGGTCCATTGGTGGGACCCATTGGCGGGACCGGCGGGGAAACGTGGACTTCCTCCAATGTACAGAAGGTCTGTTTGTTCCTCCTTCCCCAGCAATTGCCAGGAATCTGGTCCAAACCTTTTGCATGCCATTCCCCTACCTTCATATATACAAACCTCTCCTGGACCTGCTCACCACACTGAGCATACCAAGGGGCTCAGTGACTGCACCCCCAGGCTCAGCACAGAAATTTGTCATCACGGTGGGAAGACAGAGGGCATAGGGCTGGTCACAAGGAGGCTGTGGGAGCTGTAGTGGGGTAGCACTGCTTCCTGCAACTCAAGCGTTTTTGTGGCTTGCACATGAATCCTGCCCTCTTCATGTGTCTCTCAGGTGTCCACCTCGTCCTGATTGGAGGCTTTGTCCAGCTCCTGGCAGGATTTCTTGCCTTCCGGAAGTATGACCACCTTGGAGGCACAGCCTTTCTCACCTTCTCTGCGCTGTGGAGTAGCTACGGGGTTACACGCATCATTACAGCCGCTTACCCCTCCTTGCAGGACATAACGCTGCCCTCGGGGAATGCCAGCCACCTCCCGCCCACCGGCATGGCCCAGCTCTCCTCCAGTCAAAGCGCGGTGGCTGGGCTGGTGGCCTACATTTCCATCTCCTGTATCCTCTCCTTCTGCTCAGCCACAGTGAACTATATCATGCCCTTCATATTTGGGGCCATCGCGCTTGCCCTGGTGTTTGAAGCAGTTGCACTCTTTGGCCAGTGGGCCCTGATAGTGTCAGGCGTCATTGAGTTGGTCATTGTCACCTGCGGGTTGTACGGAGCAGTGGCTCTCCTGTTCAAGGGCATCACACAACGGTACGTCCTCCCAGGCTTTGGGCATCCTCTCTTCAACGTCTTGCTACTGGGGTCAGCACAGAAGCGCTCTGTCAAGGCCATTGGGGAAGAAAAGAAGAAGAACACAAAGTACGCTGAGCCAATGGCCCTAGGCAACATCTGTGAGACTGTCTCTGCCTTTTTATTTGCCTTTTACTTCTTCGGGTACATGAAGACCTTCTGTGTTGGAGCAGCATGGATATCCATCATCTCCGGCTGCCAGCTGCTCTCCAGCTTCTACAGTTGCCTGAGAGGTGATGCCTACTACACTACCAAGTTCAGTGTCCACAGCCTCTACTGGCTGGTGATGTCTTGGGAAGAGTTTACACTCACCACCTCCCTTGAGCTGTCCCAGGCTCAGGAAAGCAGGCTGGGAATGTTTGGAGGGTGGTTCTTCCTGGCCACTGCCTGCATGCTCTTTCTGATGTCAACCCACAAAGACACACTGGAGATGCTGCAAAACGCCTCATTCATCATCCTCACAAGCGCCTTCATCCACCAGATCCCAGTGCCAGGCGCGTACTTTTTCCTGGGGGCCGCCTGCAGCCTTTGCACGGCTCTTTCCATGTACGCCACTTTTGCCAGCCTTATCAACTCCATCGGGGAGAAGGCTTTGATTCCAGTTGGTGTCCAGGCTATGTCCAGCTCAGCTCTCCAAACCACACTGATGGCTGCCAAAAGCTTCTTCACAAGGTCCAGGAATTTCCCAAGCGGCACCAGTGCTGAAGTACCAGACGCCTTGTTCTATGTCTGCAATGGCCTGGCTGCAGTCTCAGCCATCCAGGGCAGTTCCAGTGACCCCAGCAGGCAGCAGCTCTCCATACCCTCTGTGCTCATCCCTGGAGCCATAATGCAGCTGTATGTCTGCAGGATCCAGGTTCAAGGAGGGAGAAGGTTTGGCTGCACTCTTCCGTTCTGCTATGCTGCCTTCTGGGGAGCATGGACCTGGCTCCGGTTCGCAGGTAACGCGAGGTCGGGATTACGGTTCTGCTTACTCAGAATAAACGGGATGTTTTGAGAAAGTTTCATCTTGCTTTCTCCAACACCCATCCTTCTCCCAGGAGATCCGGTGACACCAGGTTCACCAATATTCCTCCTTGTAAAAAGATAATGACCCAACATCCCAGCTTGTACTCACGTAATTGATGCTATTGCTGCAGTCACTTCAGACTCTCACAGCTCCAGGAGTCCAAGCTGTGTCTTCCATAGAGGTCAAGAGCTCCCTGCTAAACTTTTGTAAGACAGCCCTCAGACTGTTATCTCAGAGTAACAGCTCAGGAGATGCTTTTCAGGCAGTAGAAGACTCCAGGTTCTGGGTTTATCCTTCAGAAGCCTGGAGCATCACATCTTAGTTAGTCACAGCCACAAAAAGAGATCTCACAATGATGATCCTGGGCTTTACAAAGCCTCGTTTAGCTCCAAGTGGGCTGCATGCTCATACAGCTTCCATGCCAGGTCCCATCAAAAGGAGCACCTGTGGGGAAGGCTAAAGCTGGTGCTCCAGAGGTACGGCAAGAAGCTCTCAATGCTTTCAGCCAGACCCTGTTGGTTACAAGCTGGACGGAAAATCATCAGTCTCTTTGGCCAACCATCAACAGTTCTTCAGTTAATACCCCAAATTATTCAGTATTACCCCAAATGCGTCGCAGAAGCGATGGGTTTCGATGCGGTAGACTTTCTTTACAGAGGCCCCCTTCAGTCAGTTTGAATTGTAGACATTCAGCTGCAGGTCCGTCATTCCTCCGTCACGCTGCACTTCACGGTTTGCTCACAACCAACACTGCTGGTCCCGTTTCAGGCCACTTGCTGGACATTGGTGCGGGGAACAGTGAAGGATTCACTGCTGGTGCCATTGCCTTTTTGGTGCTCAATGCTTTTTTAACTGCTCTGGGTAAGTCTCAGACCACACGTGGTTGTTTGCTGAGGGGTACTTGGGGTCAGATCGTTAATCTCATCTGTGGTCACTCTGTGGTGGAGATGCACAAGTGAGGGAGTCTCAGCTCGCCCTGTCAAGATTAAGCAAGAACTGAAACGTTTTGCCCACAGCCTGTAACAGAAGCTGAGCTGGGCTTAGAAGAAATAGTCATAAGGGATCGGAAGAACATTTCAAAGAAAATAAAAGGTTCATGTAAGGTGATAGTGTTAGGCGGACTGAGCCGCTGGCAGGTACCCAGAGCCACCCTCCAGCCCAGCTGCTGTAAATCAGAATCATCTTGGCTGCCCCAGCACTGTTTTCCGTGTGAGCACAGTGTGCTGGCAGATGAAGGGTTTGGCAGCTTCTCTCCTGAAAGAAGGGGGCTAAACAAACCATAGCCATGCCTCTCTGTTCCTTCATGAGCAGGGAAGTCAGACCACGGACTGCTCAGTTTAATCAAGTAAGATTGAGTTGATCTGGGAACTCTTTTACTGTTTCACGTACATTTATATTGGCCGTCCTCTGATGTCGGTCCCTCTTGTTTCCATTTCTTTTCACAGCTTCCTCTTTTAACGTGGTGCTTCTCTGCATGACCCTTGCAATGGAGCTCTTGACCATTTGTTTTCTGCTCTTTACACTGGAGAACCTCCCATTGCCGTTTGAAAGTGAGTTTTAGGTGAACGTTGTCCTCCAACCTTCACCCACAGAGTGCAGCGAGCGGGTCCCTGCTTGGGGAGCAACGTTCTCCACAAGCTCAGTACGGAATCCAGCAAGCAGAGGAGGGTGTCACCTTTGCCTAGAAGGCTGGTGTGGTGCAAGCTACAGGCACTGAGCCTTTCGGCTCCATGGCTGGAGGAGGAAACCCCTCCTCGTATACCCCCAGGTCCTTGAGCTTCCTAATAAACATTTAGGTGTGGCTGATTCTGCCAAATCAAGACAACCTCTGGACAGTCCAGCTTTCTAGTAGATGTTCAGTGCGCTAAGAGTTGGGATGAACTGCATGGTGTGAATGGCCGGAGTTCTGCTGAAGTTTTGGCTTTGCAGCAAGTAAGAATTTTGTTTGTAATTACATGGAGCGATTTAGCAAGTTGCTTTGTAGAAGATTTTTCAGCAGGAGAAATAAACCCAAAAGCCATATGGCAAAAGGCACCCAGGTAGCCCTGCCTGGAAATGCCTTGAAGTTTCAGACTCACAAATATGCTGGACTGCAAATGTTGCATGACAGGAAAGACTGAAATATGTTTGCAATGCTGGGAAGTCATGAGACATAGGAGAAAATAAAACTTCATCATCACCCTTCCTGCATTTCACTCTCTGTCTTTTTTTCCCAGTTGCGATGCTGAGCATCGTCAGCATCATCTGCTTCTACGGAGCAACAGCATCGCTTGCAAACAGCATGTTTGGGAAGGATCTCATGATGATGGGACCCTCTCTGTTCACAGTAAGAGATTTTTTTGCATGATGGTATAGCTTCCCTGGTCAGGAGGGATGTCCTGGGGTCCTTGGTCTTCCCTAGGGGAGTTCGGATTTCCATTGAACTTCCCTTTGAATCATAGAAATCACAGAATGCTTCGCGTTGGAAGGGACCTTTAAAGGTCATCTATCCCTCAGTGCCACTGGAAACCCCCGTCACAGCATTTCTGTATGGGCTGCAAACAAGCTCTCTTCCATTACCAATAACGTGTATGGGAACTTGGAGAAGGGGCGGGGACGTTTACAAAACTCCTGTCTCGCTCCGAAATGCCTGTCTCCGTGGTCCTGTGGGATTAGCCAGCTCCAATCCAAGAACTGCTGAACTTTTAGATGCCATAACAAGGGACAAGGGATTAGGGAGTTAAAAGCTTCCCAAAGTGGACATCAAGAGCTCCCCACTGTATCTGTTAAATTTAAACTTCTTCTGCTGTCCTGTATGTCTGACCAAGGCAGTTCCACCTCACTGGGTTGATTGACCTGGCAGCTCTAATTCCTGCTGCAGAGAAACATTTTCATTAAATCAGCGTTTCTAACCACGGAGACTCATGAGAAAGCCCTTGAAACTTGATCTCACTCAAATTCGTCTGGATTTAGGAGTCCCTCCCAGTTTCCTTAGGTCATTTTGGAGAACGGTTATTTCTCCAGGAAGCAGTCGCTGTGCTGGGTGGGATTAATCTCCTGGAATTTTAGGCATCAGCAGTTCAAATGTCTGCATCTGAGCTAGTATCCTTGATTGTATTACTGGAACAGAACTAATCTGCCTTGTAATTCACCTCAGCTACAGAAGTGCTGCCTCTGCCCTTTCAAGGGAGCATGGCACAGTGAGATACCTGCATTTGGGTGGACTGAAGCCTACCCTGGGTTTCCTATCTTTGCCTATTCCCACTGTAATGGATTTGTTGCCTCCTGATTATCGCCAGGTCGAGAGCTCTAAGAAGGACACCAAAGATCCTTCACCCTGCATCTGCCCCAAGTCCCACTGTACGAGCGGCTTGAGGACCATCGCTGACTTGCTGAACAGCGGGGCAGTGTGTGGGGTCCCGACGGACACTGTGTACGCTTTGGCAGCCTCCTGCAAACACCCTCAAGCCATCGAGAAGGTCTACAGAATCAAGGTGTGAATACAAGGCCGTCATCTTGTTCCTTGGATTCCGCTTGTGTCCTACAGATGAGTTGTGTGCAGAGGCAGAAACGGGAGCCCCTCGTTTCGAGTTGTCCTAAAACTCAGAATTTGGCCATGGACAGAGATTATGAGCAGCCACACCAAAACGTCATGGACCATTCTCTGAGCTGAGTAACCTGGGGTAGAGCTCTGGGCGTGGGGCACTGGGAATTAGACACCCACGTCCTGCCTCACTGCGGGGGCAAAGCACAAACCCAAACTGGAAGAGCCCTAACGCTTGTCACCAGCGGGTCCAAGCCTGTATTTGTCCTCCCTGTCTCAGGAAGTGCTGAATCAGAATCCCAGGTCTAAATTTCCCCAGACTTCTGGAGACACTCAGTGCTGGAATCAGACCCAAAGTTCTCACCTCCATCACAACTTTTGCAGCCTGGCCCCGTCTGTTCTCCATGAGGCAATTTCCTGGCTAGCCTGGAGAAATAAGCATAACAGACTATCTCAGCTGGCACTCGGTGTGAACACCAGCAACAAAGGCAGTCTCTTCTGTCCTGTGCTGGTGCCAACGCTAACCTTCCCTGCCGATGAGATAATATAAACAGAATGTAAATACATGCCCGGTTCCTTAGTCATTTGGCCCCGCTGAAACCAGTGTCAGTTGAGGACTGAAATGACACCGCGTTGTGAGCTCGTTTTATTCTCCCTCCATATCCGCATCTCCCTCCACTGTTCAGGTTACAGCAAACTCATTCCAAAGCATCAAAGACCTGAAGAAGTGGTCACGTAGGTGTTGGTTTCCAGGGGGTTAGGCTCTCCTTCCGCAATCCTGCTGGGAACTGGTGGGTTTGGCCTCGCTTTATACCAGTGTAAGTTAGAAGAAAATCAGGCCCCCGGCGTCAAAGATGCCAAGAGCACCGGTAAGGCGCAGAGCATCGCCGTCGGCCGTTGGTTGTGTCTGAAGCAGGGGATTTGGGTGCATCCTGCCAAGATCCCAAGAGCAGACCGCTGTTCTCTCTCTTCCTCAATTCGCACAGGCAGATCAGAGCTGTGGCATCAATCACGGCGTGCAGTCCCCTCCCGGGCTCAGCATTTCATGCAGAGAGACCATCTTGCTTGCTTGGAGCTCCTGGTCCTTGGGGAACGCACAAACGAGGCTTTCGGTGGGCTTCGATCTTCTCAACACCAACTTTCTCTCTTCATCTATTTTTTCCCTTCCTCTCCTCCCGGTTTTTGCAGGACAGGCCTCAAGAGAAGCCCATCTGCATCTTTATTTCAAACCTGGACCAGCTGCGAGCGGCTGCGCCCCCCATCAGCCCACTGCTGTGGGAATTCATGGAGTGCGTTTACCCCGGTGGCGTCGGCTGCATTATCAAGAAAGGAGAGTGGCTGAAGAAGTTAGGTGAGCCGAATAGGGCAGCCCTTCTCCCCCTCTCGAGAGGTTCCAACACGGCAGGTCTGCAGTCCTTTGGGATGTCGGTGGGGAGAGATTCCCTTCACTTTATCCTGAGAAATCAGCTCGGGAGCTCATACAGGCCTTGGTAAATGTTTAGCAGAGGGTGTTAATGAGCTGGAACGACTCATTAACAGCGTGAGCAGCAGGATGAACCCTCTAACCCAGCAGAATCGGGGAAGGGAGGCTCACGAACCTGGGAGGGTCACCTCTTCCAAGCCCATAGTTGTTCGCTAGGAATGAGGCACCCCTGGGCGGAGCTTCAAAGACAGATGAGAGGTCCCAGGGGTGGACAGGGTCCCCATGGGCGTCCCTTTGCATCGCCTCTTCCTTCCTACCATACAGACAGAGTCAAACCGCTGTGAGCAGCGGTGTGATTCACTCTCAAACCTGGCTTCTGGGAACCAGTGAAAGCCTTACAGACTGCAGAAGCAGGACGAGCTACACGTGCTTGACAGGCGGAGGTGTGTGACAGAGGGTGGGAGGGCAGCAGTGATCACAAGAAGTTAGACACTGTGATATAGGTAGATCCTCTGTCCCTGAAGGCAGCTACGCTGATCTTCAGCCACTAATATTTTCCTTTTGCAGCTAGTCCCAAAACCTTGCAGCTGCTCTTGCGGATTTCTGATCAAGAAACTTTTTTCTGAAACTATGCAGAGACACTCACAGTTCTGTTTGGGGTCACTTGCAAAGAAAGCCACGCTGATGCCACACCGGGTATCGTGCCAGTCTTGCCTGTGCCAACGTCCCCTGTCTGTCTCTCCAGGGGTTGGAGCAGGCTACAACAGAGTGGGAACTCAAGACAGTATCATGATAAGAGTGCCCGACCTGACGGTCCTGGTGCACCTCATCGACATGACGGGACCCTTGGCAATCACATCTGCCAATCCCAGTGGAGAGGTTGACAGCACACACCACGACATGGTCATCTCGTGAGTAGCTGCTTCACCGGCATTTCTGTTGCAGTGCAGGCCACCTGTCAGGTGGGCAGCCAGCAAGTGTCGGTGGGGAATAGATCACGACCTGGTGCCCTGCGTTGAGGGGAACTTCAGCACAATGTACTATGAAGTACTCTGTAGTGACACTTGTTGTTGTTGTTCCCTACAGGCGTCTTGGCCATAAACTGGAAGGTGTTCTCTGTGATGGAGAATCTGATGAGGTGGTGGCATCCACTGTGGTCAACTGCACAAAGATTGATGAAAGTGAGTGTAGAACCACCCTCTCTGTCAGCAATCTCATTTTCCTGGGATGTTTCCATCCCTTTCAGTAGTATCAATCTGGCAGCACAGTGTGCTCCAAGAGTAACAGCTCTTGAGTGCCTGGACATTTGCAAACATGTTGATGAAGAGGAACAAACAAAAGATGTCCTTGGAGGACCTCTGTGTTGACAGAGAACAAGGCAGTGGGGAGAAACACGGTTGTGCAAGAAAACTGCCTTATAAGAGCAAAAATGCTTCAAGTGGGAGGGTGGCTGCTTCTGAAAGGAAGGGTGTGTGCTCCTCGTGGACCACCAGCACGAAGGTGTTACAGCAGCTCATCCACGATGATGTAACAGCACTGGTTGAGGTGCTGTTAGATGGATCTGGGTTGTCACCTGAGTGGAAAACTAAACTCTCAAACAAAGTGTGGGGGCAGTGTTGGGAGATGGTTTTGCTTTCCGACACAGCTTCTGGTCCTCCTGCTACACAGCTTTGTTATTTGGATGTCCTGAGCTTTTGGATGGCTTTACTGGTCCAGGATGTTCCTTTATAACTCCATCCCTTTTTTCCACCCTTCGGGGATTTTCCTAACTTTCTCATTCTTCCTCTGGGAAGGTGGCATCACCATCGTGAGAGAAGGCTGCATACCAGCAGGCAAGGTGATGCAGATATTTGAGAGCGTGAAGAACAGAGCGGTCTGAAAACAGAGGAAAACTTCTTCCTTGAGCAAAGGAACAGCGCCTGGACTCACTGAAAGACGTGAGGCATCCCCGTATGGCCTCGTGAAAGCCATACCTTCTCTGATCAAGCACTTACCTCCTTGGGAAGCAGCCGGGAGCCTTCTGCGGTTATTCATTGTTTATCTCCAGTAAGTGCCTGAAACCGCCGGGATACCTGCCCGGAGTGCCAGCAGGTTCAGGAGCAGATGCTTTACTGCAGGAATCCCTGGAGCGCCGGCGTTTCCTGAATGCCTCGAACTGTGGATGTGATGCCCGCTTGTATATCCCCCTCCACAACACTCAGATCTGTGTATTCTAAATTGCTAAATTCCACTAAATAAATCCTCTTTTTGGAACATACGGAAAAGGTTTTGAGTTCCGTTTGGTTTCCACCGAGCTATTCGTCCTCCAAAAATTGGAAGGCTCCATGGCTAAACACTGGAGGAAGGAATAAACATTGGAAGGCGCGGTTCTGACAGAGGGCTTGCGGCAAGCGCCTCACCCCCCGGCCTTCCCTGGCACCTTCACAGCCATTCCCTGCTTGGCCCAGGTGAGTCCCCAGCTGGTCTGGGGCTCCTCGCAACCTGCAGAGGCTGATGCAGGTCCATGGCCAAGCTGGGAGCTGCAGAGGGTCGGGTGGTCCCTGGCTGCGCCGTCCCCACGTTGGTCCCCAAGCACACGGACCTGCGTTACGCGGCGTGGCAGGGAGGGAGTTTTCTGGCAAGAGCAGGGAACAGAACTTTCCTCTCCCCCAAAGCAAATAAGACCCAGGGGGAGTCAGGGACGAGGGAAATTCAGTCTCAATGAGACAAACCTCAACCAAGGAAACAATGAGGTAGGACCCAAAGGCAGGAGACTGGCTTCAAAACACCGAGATGTGCATTACAGATTTGGAGGGTTTCTGTAATGTTTTTTCCTGCACTGGAGGCACTGTCCAAGTGGCAAATCCCTGCCAGTTCCCTACAGTTGTTCCTTCTCCTCCCTCCTGCTCTGGGCAGGGTGATTGCTCCCCTGGCACGGCTGCAGTACCACCGCCCACCACCCCAGGGACAAGCCCCTTCCCTTCTTTCTTATCCTTGTTTTGGAGCATCTTTCTGTCCTGCTCGTGGAATTCTCCCTCAAGCCACATCCCCCCTCTACATCTCCGGGCAGGAACTTGCTCGACTCACCCGACACTGTTCTGGGACCGGATCAGCCAAACCCGGGAGCGTTTGGGGCTGGATTCCTCCCACGCCTCATTACTAACATGTAAACAGTAACTCCAATTTTAACCATGCTCAGCTTGCTTTGGCGCTGGGCTTGTTGTCCATCCGCTCCTCCATGAGGAGGACAGCAGCCTGCTATTTAGTTTGCACTCAGCAGTCGCCATAAATAGCAGCTTTTACTCCGGCTCCAGGTGACAGATGTTGTTTCATTCAAGCAGCTCCCCAAACCCCCAATTAAAACCCCTTGGCAGCCGTTCCTCGGGTCTGAACACAAGCTCCCCTTTACCCTGCAGCTTTCTGACCCCGCAGATCCCCCGGGCTGAGGGCAGTCACTGTGTGCTCCGCTCGGGCACGGCCGGGTATCCCCAGCCTCCTGTGGTTCCCCAGCTTGTGCCAGCATCTCTAAGTGGGATGAAGTCACGGTCTCCTTCCTGCACATACCTTACGACAGCTAAACAAGTCTCTGCGCACACTGGGCCCTTCTCTCACACACAAGCACGTATTCTGCCTCGCGGAGCCACCGGCCAGGGCGGTACCTATACGACCAGTCCACGTGCCAAGAGCCCCTGGGTTCAGGTCGGCTCTCTCCTCTCGCTGTAAGCGGACAGCGCGTCCCCGGCACCTCCGCAAGGAGCCGTCCATCCCTCCTCCCTTGCTGCCCGCCCAGCCGGGATAAGAGCAGAGCAAACATCTCCTGGTCTTTGCCAGCTCCTGAGAGACATCGTGAGCAGGAGGGCTCTGGCTGGCTGCTCCTCCCCTCAGCCACAGGCAAGGAGCAGAACCTCTGCTACCCCTTTGCCCCAGGGTTGAGTCACCCTGATTTTTGGACAAGGCATCGCCCTTCTCATCATGTGCTGAACCCTTGTCCCCTCCAGACTAGCTGTACCTGGTGTAGGGGGCAAGTCAGCAGCACCGCACTGCCAGGGTGAGGTGGACCCACTGGGAGGGAAGCAGGAAACCACAGGAGACCGGGTAAGCTGAAGATTACACAGAATCACAGAATCATCTGGTTGGAAGAGACCTTTCAGATCTTTGAGTCCAACCATTCACCCTGTACTGCCAGGGTCCCTAAACCATGTCCAGCAGCACCACATCCACATGTCTGTTGAACACCTTCAGGGATGGGGACTCCACCACCTCCCTGGGCAGACTGTTCCAATGCTGCACAACCCTTTCAGTAGAGAAATTTTTCCTACTACCCAACCTAAACCTCCCCTGGTGCAACTTGAGGCCGTTCCCTCTAGTCCTTTCACTTGTCACATGGGAGAAGAACACCACCATCCTCTCCGGCCCGGACCCAAAAGTACAGAACAAAGTAACCTGTAAATCCCACTGCTTCACGGGGACAGTCACCCGTGGTTCTTGTGCTCCCGGTATATCCGCATCCAGCTGCAGATGCTGGCGCGGAGCATTCTGTTTAACTGCCCAGACAAACGGATGAGGTAACCACATCAGACAGACGAGGCCACCATGACAGCGGGTTATTAGTGTGGTGCAAAGAGTCGTTAATCCACAATAAAGCACTCAGTCAATAAATGCGCTTAAGTGCCAGCCGAGCTCCACCACTACCCAGCAGAAGCTTAACTTGTAGCTTGTGGTGGATTCCCACTACATGGGACTTCTCATGTTTTACTACTTGAAAAGCTACTTGACCTTTCCAAGCAAACGAGTTTTTTTAATATTGGCCATAAATTGCCACAACAACAACAACAACAGCAGCAGAAGGTCCCTTCTGGATTTGTCACCTCTGCGATGTGGGTCTGCGTTAGACCCTGGTGGTGGCACAGGACGTTTCAGCTCAAGGGAAGGATGTGGAGTTCCCCATTTGCTGTGTTCACACACACAAATGACCCAAGATTTGGTAAATCAAGGCACGTTTTGGACTGGCTGGGGCTGTGGGCTCCTGGGACGATGCACAGGGAGCATTGTGGTAGCAGCAGCAGCTCTCACCTTCCACTAGGATGAGACTGGGATTCCACTTCGAGACTGGGATGTCTCTTTTCCTTGAGGAAAGCACTTGAGAACACTGTGGTGATTGGAAAATCATGGGTTAAAATAGAAACTGTTCCACAACTTCAGAGCAATGGACACATCTGTAGTTCACCCTATAAATGGAGCAAGATAAGAGAACTACAGGAGCTTCTTGGCTTCAGATGACGGCTTCGTTTCAGGCAGGACCATGAATGGTCTTTCCCTTGACAACACGCGAAGAATTACCTCCCTGCAGAGTGCAACAAAGCCACTAAATCAATTAACCCGCTGCACTTATGGGCAGCGGGAGAGCCGGCGGTGTAAAGACAGGGACTCGTTTATGCGTTAATTGAGGTTTTATGGTTTACTGAATGAGAAAGCAAATGACGTTACAGGAAAAAAAACCTGTTCGAGATAGTCCGAGCTTCTCACCTTGACACCCGCCGCCTTGTCCGTATTCCGTTGACTCATGAGAAGTGACGGGAGGGAGAGGCTTGACCTGCGCCTGCCTTCCAGCATCAGGTGTGGCACGATCGAAAGAAAAGAAATGAGTTTTGTTTAACACAATAAACAGCATCTCATTTTCGTTTCCCCCCAGATTGTGCCGGGAACAAGGACGTGTCTCTCTTTGCTGCAAACAAGGAAATTAATTTCTCAGCGTTGTCTCAGTGCTGCTAAATCGAGCGGAATATTTCCTTTAGATAAAGCCTCTCTGTAAAATGCTGTGAATTAGTGTTTTACAATAACATCCTTTTTTTTTATTGTTTTAGCTGAGATTTATCACGATTCTCCCCTTGACAAGCTAACCTGTTTTTCCAGAGCCTCCAGCGATGCTGGTCAGAGATGTTCAATTGTATGTGCAAGAGCACGGGGGAAAAGGAGCTGTGAAACTTAAAGGCGTTGAAGACATGTTGGGTGGGAGCTTGAGTCCAGCAGAGATCCATGACAAATGCCAAAGTCCAGATTTTCTGGGGTGGTCACCCAGGTCTGCCTCCAAGAGGGTTTCATTTAATTGTATTCCCACCAGGAAAAACTCTGAATCCTGAGCACGTGTGATGAGATCCTGCCCAACACGTAAGCATGAGCTGCTGGATCTCCAGAGATCCTTTGAGATTCTGGTCTGTACATCACGGTGTCAATTCTGCCACCTGAGCCAAATATCCAAAAATCATCAAGGAGTCACAGACTGGTTCGGGTTGGAGGGACCTTCAAATCTCACCCAGTCCAACCCCCTGCAGTGAGCAGGGACATCTGCACCCAGAGCAGGGTGCTCAGAGCCCCAAGGTCCAACCTGACCTGGGATGGTGCCAGGGATGGGGCTTCTCCCACCTCTCGGGGCAACCCGGGCCAGGGTCTCAGCACCCTCAGTGTCAAACATTTCTTCCTTCTCTCTGGTCTGAATCTCCTCTGTCAGTTTAAGCATCACCCCTTGTCCTGTCCCAACAGCCCCTGATGAACAGCCCCTCCCCAGCTTTCTAACAGCCCCATTAAGTACTGGAAGGCTGCTCTAAGGTCTCCTTGGATATAAATTCACAACAGAATTCGTCGCCGGGCTCTCAGCAGTTATCACGACAAGTTAGCCTGGAAAATGGATTAGTAACCAACGCCCACAAGAACGAGCAGCACCGTGCCCAGGCTCCACGAACACAACAGGTCCCTGTTTCCCATAAATGCAGCATGAGAAGGTTGGGAGCTGGAGCAGCGTCTCTGTGGTGACGTACTCACAATTCTTCCCAGGGACTCAAAGCAAACTCCCCAGGTCCGGACCACCCTGGCCAGCATCTCTGCAAGGTCAGAAGGAATGAAACACCCCTCCCTTAGATCAACAACAGGACCTTCAGCTCCTTTATTCAGGCTCTAAACACATGGTCCTTTCATCAGGACCGCTGCAGATACTGAATGCTCTCGCTGTGCTGTCCCGTATGAGATGCTCTGTGATGCTGAAGGATCATTTCCAAATGGGAACCAGCGAGGAGCAACCAGGCCTTTGGTTTCTATCAGGGGTGAAGGATGTAAACCCTGTCGTATCTGTCTCCTAACCTCTCCTGCGCAGAGGCCGGGATGGGAGAAGAAGCTTTAGGCAAGGGGACTGAAAGTCATTATTTTGTTAAAAGAAACATTGGTGCAAATTGTTGTCGCCAAAGAGAATGTCTGCTCATGTCATCGAGGAAGGAAATCATGCTGAACGTCGCTGGTGGTGAAGGGCATCACACCTCTGCTCCAGGAGAGATGCTGGCGCATGGTGAAGGGAACGTTAGGGCACGAGCATCTGGCCCTCCATGGACGGGCCCATTCTGAGACCAAGGGTCCAACACGCGGAGGGTGCCAGCACACATGAATGTGCCACCAAGTCTCCAGCGCCTCTGCAGTGCCTCCTCGCTCAGGAAAGCAGGATTCGGTCAGCTCAGCTTCCCAGAGCACTGAATTTCCACCTCTGTCTCAGCACAGAAAACCAGCTGGTCCCACAGCCCCTCCTGGGACAGCAGGTCCCATGAGCTGGTGACCCCCACCCTGGAGCTGACCCATGTCCGGAGTTGTGCCCTCTGGTTTCGATCCCGCTCTGCCCATACCCGTCTCCTTCCTTCTGCTTGTTTTTTCACTGACTGCTTCTCTCATTTTATCTCTCAGATAATTTTATGAGTCAGGGTAAGGCATCTTCCTGGAGGCAGAGAGGTCACCGCTCCATGAATTTGCATTTTATCAATGCCATTTTAATCATAATTTCATGCAGAGTAGCAGGAAAAAACAGCCTCACGCACCCTCCTGCCCGAGTCTGACCCTTGTGCCCGTGGTCTGGCGGGACTCACTTCCTCAGCAGACGGAATGAATGGTACTGTTCTGGGCAAAGCACCTCCAAAAAGTTCAAGAAGCCACCAAAGCAAGGCACCCCCAAAGGCTCCAAGAGCTGCTGTGTGAAGCTGCTCTTCCCTTACGAATCCCCCAAAGTGGCCGTTTCACACCAGAGGTTTAGCTACGAAGAGACACAGACAAGGCGTGTAGCTGCCTTTGACTCACACTTCGTGGTGTCTTCGGAGAGCGAGATGGAGAACATGATCACCGTTAACCGTGTTCGTGAAACCCCATCTCAGCTCTTCCCGTGGCCAAGAAGCAGCAAGCCCGTACCCTGTGTCCCAGCGGGCATGGCCCCTGCTGCCTGCTGGACTGGATTTCCTCTCCACCTGTCCTGCTGTTTCTACTTCCCACAAGAGACTCTGCTATCACCACTCAGGACTTGGTTTATTTCGCAAGAGAAGGCGGCTTCTGGCAGCCGTGGGCAAGCAGGACCTGGAGCAATTGTAGGGGGGGATCAGAAGGAGGATGGGGGGCTGTGGTACCCCGGGGTCATGTAAGATCTGATAACCTATTTGGGAGGCTGCAGGGGAAAGGATGCCAGAGGTGGTTTGGGGACTGAGGGGAATTTTGAGGAGATAAGGTGAGCTCAGCCAGGGGCAGAGTCGGCGCTGCTGGCTCTTACCCACGACCACATTCCTAAGAACAGTGCACTGTGGGGAAATCGAGGCACATCCCGCCAGTGTAGGGTGTTGTCACTTACTGCACAAGACCTCGGTGGAACCCGTAACAGTGAGGAACTGGTGATACACGTCGGTCGTCAATTCAGCAGATAACCCAGCAGCCGTTGGTGTGAGCCGGCAGCCAGGTCAGAGGAGGAAGGTCGCTGAGGTACCTCCCGTAATGGGAGTTATGTCAGAGAAGGAATTCAGAGCCGGCTGTTTACTGAAACTCGGCAACAAACACCTCCCCATGAAAGGCCCACGTTACTTCCTGCTGGGTGGGTGATGGGAACAACAGGGTCTGGGAACGGAGGAGCTCAGGTAGAGCATGTCCCCAAGGCCAGGATGTGATCCTACAGCTGCTGCTCCCCTGGGCTGCACAGCGGAGACAGGCTGCCTTGAGAGGTGGGCCAGGGTTTTCTGCTTCTGCGGCAGTGCATGGAGAACGTGAGGTTCTTCAGAGGAGCCTGGGCATGGCTGGTCCTGAGGGCGCTGCAGTGACTCTTCTCAGGATAACCACCTGAACCCTGGCATCCGTCCCAGGGCCAGAGCAGAAGAACTTGTTGAAATTCCTGCTTTTTTGGTATCCGGGGAGAGATAATAACACAAGTAAGATTTTTTTGTGTTTTCCAGGAAGGAGTGAAAAGGTGACCCTCACAAGAACCAACGCTCTGAGCCTTTGAACACGGCTCCTCAGCTGCGGTATTTATTACGGCTGCCGAACCGTGGCCAGAGGCAGTGCTGGAGGTACAGGACAGACCTCCCCATCCAGCCCCACAGCGTGACCCCTTGCACTGGCTGCTCTGCAGCACCTCCACCCACCCTCCTCCATCCAGTTCACGGGGCTGAGAAGCTGGGGACCCACAGCAGTTCTAGCTGGGGCAGAAAGGAAGAATAAGATGGAATCACAACGGGAAGTTAATCCCGTTATTTCTCGCGCTGACGCAAGAAGCTCCATTTCCAGATTTCCAGACTGCTGCTTTTTCCCACAAGATTTTTCACACCATCGATTTTATTCACTAGGTAGATAAATTCTCCTGCTGTTCCACACCAGAGAACTTCAGGAGTGCCGTGAATCGCAACGAGGGAGATGTGCAGCAGAAGTCAACCTTAACAGAGGTATTCCGTTCTTTGGTGAAGCACCTGGCTGCTGTCACCCAGCTGTCCCTGCTCTGACTTACTCTGAGCTCAGAGCTGCTCCCTACCTTCCGTATTACAGCTGGCCCCAACGCCGGGACTCCCAGACGGCTCTAGACCAGCAGAGGTTGTCCAGCTCTTGGCTGGGCACCACAACTCATCCATCAGGAACATAAATCCAAGCTGTATGTTGTGGAGCAGCTGAAGATCTGCCCCAGGATTTTGAAACACGCTGTTTTGTTGTTGTTGTCGATATCTCCCCAGAAAAGCGACAAACCAGATTATCTGGTCGGCTGGTGGTGATTACCGTAGGCCCTCGATGTATCAGGAAGAATGCAGCAAGGTGAGTATGACACAAAACCGCCATGGGTTGTGTTTTCAGGAGCTGTGCGCTCAACGGTGCCAAGATCAAAGGTTTTGCTTTGACTGATTATCGCCCAATTAAGCAGGACTTTGGTTCTGCCTTTCCCTCCACCTCGTGTCCCATCTCAAGCTTTGGGCAGACTTTGACTGTCATGTTTCAGGAGCAGGATCCAAAGAGGAGCAGGCTCCATCCCTGCAGAGCTCCCATCCCTGGGGTGTCTTTAAGCTGGAGGTGGTCAAGGGACATCCGTGACTCTGCCCACATCTCATGGCTTCAGCTCGGCTGGTTTCGCTCAAGACGTGGTTGCGATGCCGCCCTTCCTCTCTGAACCGCTCTGCCCACTCTAGGGTCAGGTCCACCCACTATACCAACACGCACCCTCCAAGGTGTCACTGAGTCAGTTCCTGTTCCTATGGCACAGCTCTATTCTCAGAAGGGTGAGCTCGGTTTTTCCTGCGAGGGGAAAATACTCTCTTTTCCATTCTTTTTTTTTTTTTTCTTTCTTTCTTTCTTTCCATCGACACGGGTGTCTGGACTCTACAAAGGGCAAAATCAAGGTGGGACAGCCCTTCTTCCGGGGTTGTTTCCAACCCCAGTGGGATTAAAGTGTTGGCTGTTTCACAAAGAGCCCCATTCATGCCATTATTTTGTCTCCCAGGGTGACCTTTCAGGTCTAAAGGCCTCCGAGCCATCGACAAGGCCACCAAAACTGGACTTTCTCAGAGGCCCCGGATTTTCCTTAGCCATTTGATCTCCTCTGACGGAGGTCTGAGGACCCCCAGCCACGCTGTCCCTCTCTCTGGTACACTGCGATGGAGCCGTTCCTTCCCGTTCAGCAGGACAGGAGAGGGGCAGCACCAGAAGGGCTCAGTGAGAGTCTCCTCTGAGGAGGGCTGGGCAACCATTTTTGACCAAACCCTACATTTTGAGAGTGATGAAAATACTTGATGAATTCTTGTCAACACCTCAAGCCGGATTTGATCTGTGATCTTTCAGAAAATCCGCTGAAATGTTCTTAAGCTTGTCTCACCAGATACATATTGAGGTGTTACGGATTTGCCACTTCAAACAGCGGCTTTTCCTCTCTCTCCACTTCTCTTCGTGTTTTTCTTCCCCTGGAATGCAGGGAAAACTCTGGAAATATTAGACACTTTTTGGCCTTGATTAAGCTGAAACATCCCACTTGAATCTCTTCCTCCCTAAACTATTCCTTTCCAGTTTGCCTGTCCACAGGAGAGCTGTGGGTGGGGACTGAACTCCAGTGAAACATCTCCCTGTCTTGCACTGGGCTCAGCAAAGCGAGAAACGGTTCCCCTAGTGTCCTGATGCCGTGATCAAAATGTTCTGCAAGGAGCAAGCACCATGGAGAGAGCGGAAGAGGAACCACAGAACCAGGCAAGGCACCTCCTGAAGAATCCAGCTTTTTAAACTGCCTTTAACTTGTGCCACACTAAAATGGATCACTAACTGCAGCCCAGGCATAGTTAGGCCAGGGCTGTTTTCCCCCAACAAAAGGCCTTGTGATGCTTCAGCCCCTCTCCAGGTTGACCACCCTCCCTCACAATTCTATTCTTACAGAGTTTTTCACTGAGTTGAGGGCCGAAACTCAGGGCTAGCGTCGATGAGCTCATTAGCACTCCTCAGTAAGGGAGCTGGCACCAGGGGTTGATGAGAAGAGTTATCTTCTCCTTCCCTCCTCCTGCCCACCCTGGGGATGATGCACTTGGATTCCCCGATGTGCTGAAATCCTCTGACCCATGATGATTTTTCCCAGTCCTTGCTACAGATGATAGCACAGCCCCGTGCGATGTTCGACTGTTTATTGAAAATATTTTATTGCTTTAAAAATCTCCTTTAATAAACTCCAGGGAGATACAGTAAGTAGACCAGCAAAATTACCGAACAATCACCTGGCACTTTCCTTCTCGGCAGGAAAAGAGCCAGCTCTGTAAGAACAAGCTGAGAAGAGCTAGGTCGGCCGTAGCTGACAGAGGTTAAGCTCCTCTGTCCACACAGCATTTATACTTAAGTTCCAGCAGAACTTCAGGTGAAATCAAGGCATCAAGCCCTTGGTTTCAGCTGGAGTTTGGTCAGCACCTTGCACCTGAGTCAGGTGAGAACAAGATCAACAGTTTGCAGAGGCTGGACAAGCCCCTCACTGGAGTCTTTGCCAAGGAAAACGCCTCAAAACCTGTTTCCACCTCCTCCCTGTCAGCAGCTACAGCTCTGCAGGCTGGAGGAAACGCACCATGAGATGTGTAAGGCAAGAGCCCGGCTTCTAGCACCCTGAAACGTGGTGGGGGTGATGCTCCTGAAATTCATACTCTGTGTAAGGTAACACGGGGAGGGAGGGTCTTCATAATGCTTCTGCTCTTCAGAGGAGATATTTATTGTTGGAGTCATCAAAGCGGGAATTCCGCCCTCGTGCCGACCATGAAATACAGACAATGGCACTGCGGATAACGTCATTTCTTTACAGCGCTGGGTTCTGCAGCCTCCGCTTTGAGAAGACACATCAGAAGACAGTCCCAGCTCCTGAAGCCGTGCCTTGAGTCACCTATTTTAGAACATCTCCCAGAGCAGCACCTGAACACATCTTCCCTCCTCCCTCCCCCTCTTCAAGTTTCAGTGTTTTCCCCCCCCAACACATAATTATGAAACACTTCTCATTCCTCGCGCCCTAAACCGAAGGTACCAACTCCCGGCGGAAGGAATAAAGCTCTGCTACTCTGAGGCCAGCCTGTCACCAATGTCATGCTTCCTTCAGTCACATCTGGTCTCCAGGGAAAGCTGGTGGCCTCCGTAAGTGACAATTTTACCTCTGTGGTTTGCCAGCCAGCTCTGCTGGGATATTTTAGCAGTACCCATAGAAAGATGAATCATTCACCCCCGCAGCTGGGAACCTCCCCCATTCCCCTGTTTGATCTTTGTCATTGTCCAGCAAACAATTTCCTAGCCAGCACGTAGCTGCTTGACCTGCCGGGAGTCAGAAGCGCGTGCAGGTCCTGCGGGCGTCATTGGGGGACAGCACCAGCACTGTTTCTCCCGAGGCGGACGTGCCCACCCCGTTGCGCACAGCGTGGCTGTAACTGGGACTCTCTGCCCAGCCTTCTGTGGTGCCAGGGCGGCTGGTAGGAACCAAGGTGTGTTTCTGCTGCACCTGCTCCAGTATCTGCAGCACCTGGAGTGAGTAAACACCACCGTGACGGGTTGGTAATCAGGGGAAAGCACCGATTTCTTCTCCAGCTATGGAAACAACGCCCTGTTCTCTTTCCAGCTACATGTCTGAGCTCAGCTTGGGATTACACCAAGCGTTTCTGCCTGCCCAGGGGTCTCTGGGACTGGTCTAAATGGAGTCCCTGCCCCACAGAGGTCCATGACCCTGGATCTCAGAGCTCTTTCCATAAACGAATCGGTCTCACCTCTGCTGCGCATAGAGAGGCGCAGCGGTGGTCTGGAGGCAGGATCAGGACACAGGCAACACGCGGCTCTGTTTTTCTGCTCGTTCACACCACCCTACGATAACTCTTCACGCTATCACAGATTTCTTCACCTCCTTAGGGAACTAGGAAACCCCCAGGCTGAAACCCACCTAATGGTGATAGAGAATGGGAGCTGAAATAAAAACCAAGATGGATTTTACCTGAGACTTGGGGACGATACCGACTCTGAAGAACCCTATGTTTCCACTGTCGATTTTGGTGCAGTCCACCACGGTGGAGGCAATGTTCTCTGGAGAAGGCCCATCACAAAGAACTGCATCCACCTGAAGAGCAACAGATGTTCTCACCAAGCTCAGGCACTTGGGAGAGGAGAGGGCAGCTTCCCCCTCTTAACGGCACAAAATAATTATCAAAGGCAACTCTGCTGCTTCCCACCCCACTGAGCTGGCACTAAGGGCTGACTTTGGAATGAATGAACTTAATAAAAACAAAGAGAGAGTGAGCTCTAGGGGGTGCAGGTCAGCAGGACAGCAAAGACAGGCTCACACCAGCTGAGGAGCTTTGGAGAAGCCCTGTCCACAAAGTGAATACATAGAAAACCAGATTTTGGAGGAGTTACAGGTGGAAGATTTGTTTAAAACTGCTCTCACACAAGCTGCCACACTCAGGATTTAGCAGTGAAGTGAAAGACAGTTGTCTGAATGGTCAGGATGATTGTACTTCCAGAACTTAGGAAAGGTCTAAAAGCCAGGGATATTTTGGAGCTTTGACAGCAGTTCTAGATCAGTTCCAGCTTGAGAAGGGAATCCCCTGTGTCCTGACAGCTCAAGGCCAGCGGGAGCCCTGGCACATCCAGGCATCGGTGGGTTTATTGCTTGTAAGCAAAGGAGCATTTTTTGTTGCTCTGATCATTCTGTGTTGGAGGATGAACGAACTCCCACTGCCAAGCCAGATCTATACTGTGTAAATCAGAAGAATTTGGGTTTCCCACCAAGTTCTGTATTTTACACTGTGTCACTCTGACACCAGCATGAGGAGCATCCATGAGCTGCTTTCCCAGATTCCTGATACCATCTGTTGATTTGCCTACTGGAAACCAAGCAGTTGCTTTCTTCCAGCCCTACACCTTCTGGGGCCAGCCGGAATGAAAAGACACAGAGCCCCAGTTACCTTATCTCCCAGCTTGGCGTACACCTGGTTGTGGTGCGTGGTGTCTGCCTCTCCCGTTGGGTTGGCTGACGTGACCACGATGGGGCCAACCTGGTGACAGAAAAGAGGGAGGAGAAGCTCTGAGCAGGTTTTGCTGTATAAAACAGATGCCTTGAAATCTGAAATTCACTTCTGAGTCTCTGTGACTCTGAGGAGAACTCTGAGTGACTCGCCCAGGTAGAGACACCTACTTCGTAGGCAACTGCAGTCCCACCAAATCTGTGTATGACTGAGTAACGCCCCCGCAGAACTGGGGTTTACTGGTGCTGCGCAGGAAAGAGCACTTTGTTTTCCAGCAATAGCAATGGCCAAAGATCTACAATGTTTGTCCTAGACACAAGCACAACATGTGGAGTATCACAGTTCCTCTGGCCACCTTCTGAAGTTATTGCAGCCTCAGATAAGCCCATGCTTGCAACCACAGTGTCTGTTAATTGCAACTTTCCTGCCTTTCTGACCTGGTGGTTATTCCTTTCACCCTCTTTTCTGTGATAAAATCAGGTACCAGCTGCCTGCACACCCCACCCCTTCTCAATGAACGGCAAGGTCCGGTCGCCGGTGCTGCTGGCAGGAGTATGCTGGGTCCACTCACCAAGTCGATGAGGTGTGTGGTGACGGAGCAGTCGGGGATGCGGATGGCAATGCTCTGAGGGGTACCGACGTACTTAGCGGAGTCCTTCATTCCCAGGAAGTCCACCCATTCGCCTGCACAAGGAAGAGTCACACAGCACTAAAGGTTGTGCGTCACCCCAAACACCATGGTCTTACCAGAAATACCACCACAGAGCATGTGGCACAGCAGGACTTAAAGTTGGAGTTTCAAAGCCAAAGCTCTCCAGAGAACTCGGAAGTAACAGCATTTCCTCACCTCTGGGAACCACCAAGCTAATAGGAGATGGCCAGGCAGCCTCCATGAAGTCCCACAGGAGGGGAGTGAACAAATGCTTTGCAGGTTCCAGTTGCTTTAGGCTAGAAATCCAGAGTGACATGGGGCGATCCTGAGCCTGGCGCTTGGACCTGGAAAGGAGGCAAGAAAAATGTGCCTGGAAGTAAGGTGGGGATTTATCTTCAAGCTGAAAAGGAAATTGTGCTGGTAAGGCCTAGAGTTAAGACAAGGTGTGTAGGCTCTGTCCCAGGTCACCCGTCTCTAGTAAAAGCAGGACTGCTCAACAGATGACCTGACAGGGAAGGACATTAATGACTGTTCCCAGCCAGGAATGTCTACACCCAATCAAGGTTTTAGCCTCTTGGGTAGTGGTGGGTAGAGATCCCAACTGCCTGAGGTCTGAGGAAACCCCACCAACATGAGGTGTCCCAGCTGCTTACCAAAGTGCAGCCAGAGGCATTTGTTCAACACAAGAGGGGTTTTGGTTGTGACAACATGTTCTTATAGATGTGAACCACAACCCCTGCCCCATTTGCCGGTTCTTTGGGTCCCCTGGTGACACCCAAGCTAGCTGGCTCCATCTCCTGCCAGGGGCCTTCAATATCCTAGAAGACAATTCCAGCTCAACTGTCTCCTTTCCTCATTTGGATCTTCTCTCCCACGTTCATCACCTTGTTGTTCCCATAGCTAAGCCCTGTGTCCCATTGCTCTCTGTGTTCCATAGCCAGTCGCAGCTGTAAGTCCTAGAGGCTTCTTTAGACCAGCCAAGGAAGCCCTCACTGGGGCAGCAAGACAGACACTTACTGGTGCGCTTTCTCCACAGCATCAGGGCGATTACAGGCTGCCACAAGCACATACACGGTATCTGTGGGGATGCCGCAGGTCCCTCCATTCTTCAGGATATCTGTGGACACGTGAACAGAACAGAACCGCTTGAGTGATTAGAAGTGAGGGGCTATCACAGACACAACAGCCAATGAGGTGCTCTCATCGCCTTTTCCCAACTAACAAAGCACTTCCTCTGACAGTGCATTTCTAGCATTCATCCAAGAGGAGGTCAGGCATTTAGAGGAGTTCTGGGCCATGTTCATCAGGGCCAGAAGACATGCAGCCCTGTGGAGAGAGCAAGCACCATGCACTTGCCCTGCTTTCTCTGTACAAAGCTTTTGGTGGTAGCCCCAGCCTGGAGGATTCGTGTATCTCGGACTGGATGAGCAGACAGGGGTATGAGACACAGAGAGACAGCAGCAAACTCTCTGCTAAACCCAGCTCCTGTCAAGGAACTGGTCCTATTTCCCCCATAGTGTATTTAACTCTTGTAACTTGCCCCACTTGGTCAAAATGTTGTCAGGTTATCATGGTTTCCACAGCTGGATGGCAACAATGTCCTTTTAAGAGTTTAATTTACCCTCCACTCCCCCGTTATGCCCTAGGTACTTCCCTTACCTGCAATTCTCTTGACTGAGGAAGCTTTCCTGGCAGGCAGGTGGAGGCACTTGGTCGTTCCTCCCCCTACACCACTAAGCTGCACAATGGGCCTGCCCATGGGTAAGCAGGAACCCTTAAAGGTGCTACTGAAAAGTGCAGAGAGGAAGCAGTAGAAGCTGACCAGACCGAAGATGAGAGTGGCAGCAATGTCAAAGCCAGCTGGAAGAGCGTGGATGGTGTCCAGCAAGAAGCTGATGGCGATAAGCAAGAAAGTGAGGGAGTAAAAGAACCAGGCAGTGTTTAAGAAGAGTGAGCAGAAGACAATGAAGCCGTTGAAAAGCATGAACGCAATGATGCCTACCGCTGCATGGAAGCTCCTCGTAGTGC
This sequence comes from Bucorvus abyssinicus, assembly GCA_009769605.1. NCBI lineage: Eukaryota > Metazoa > Chordata > Aves > Bucerotiformes > Bucorvidae > Bucorvus > Bucorvus abyssinicus. Next base: position 963,654 of record CM020039.1, on the reverse strand, counting down.
CATAGAGGCCACCATATCGCGTCAAGCCCCAGATGATCCACATGACAGCATAGAGAATGAAGGCGCTGCTCTCCAGGGTTTTACCCCGGGCAAAGGCCACCGAGCCACCTAGGAGCTTAAGGATCCCACCAGCTACCACCACCCACGGTATTATAACAGTAGCGAGAGGAGCTTGTGGGTCCCCTGTCATCGTTAGAGCAAAGGAAGCGAGGACACTGCATGCATAGGCAAGTACTTCTGCATCTGCATACCTGGAATACCCCAGGTAGGGAGCGTGAAGTTCTGCCCCTTCACGGAGCTTCAGAAAATTGCTGCGAGCAAGTAGGGCCTTCACAGCATCCTTCCCTGTTGGGATCTTGGCACTTGCTTTCACGTTGTAGAGGTGAATTAGTGTCATCAAGGCTGAGGCCACAAAGATGGCCACATCCATGCCTTGGGGACCACCTTCAAAGAACCCCTTGGGGCGGCAAGCTAACGCGATGCAGTAGGCCACATAAACCAGCAAATAGAGGCCATCCACTGGGCTCTTCAGAGCGAGAAAGAGAGCCAGGACCACAAAGAGAACTGAGAAAACCACCAGGAATGGCATAGGGAAAGATGGCTCCTCTGGTTGCCAGAGTGGGTACAGAAGGCAATAGCCTCCAGCAAATTTCAGGATGGAAGCGAAGCCGAAGAACGTGGCCATGAGTACATCCATTGCACGGTATGACAAGATGCAGATGCCAACCTGGTAGATCCCAGCTGCCCACAGCCAGGGCACTTGGCCGATAAATAGTTTGCTGGTGACTCCCAGGAGCCGGCAGCCGAAGACACTGGCTGACAGCATGTTCAGGACCAGACCGGTGACTGCAAAACGGTTCATGCTGCCACTGGTGGGTTGGGTCTGTTCATGGGTCTTTTTCCTGGCCAGATCTGTGCCAGGAAGGGCTATTTTCTCTTTGGTTAGGAAATAGAGAATCCTTCCCAGAGCAAACCAACTACCAGCCAAGCAGACAACCATGTAATTGCAAGCCACAGCAGAGGAACCGAAAGCCGCGCTGTAACGCATGGCCACTTCGTGAGCGCTGGCAAGGGAGACAGTGGAAGCAAAGACAGCGAGGATGACATCCCTGCAAAGGAAGCCCACCACTGCGATAATGAGGAGTGCCACAGTAAAGGTGACCAGGCCAGGCACCACCGCATCACGGAAATCACCAGCGCCATTCAAAACTCCTTCTCCTCCCAGGATGAGGACCACTCCATAGCCGCACCAGAACACGGAGATGGTCAGGCAGAGAGTCGGGAAGAGGGCGGCGTTTCTGAGGCTTCTCCGAATTCCTGTGAAACAAACAATGGAGACAGAACAGGGAATTAGAGGCAGCAGTTATGGGAAGCGGTGGTTGGACAGGCAGCTCTGCTGTGGGCACATGGGGTGTGAGAGGTGTGATCACCGTGCTCGCATGGAGGTGCACAGGTCCTGCATGACACTAGACAGAGCTATCTCGAGATCGCGTAGGTCTGCTCCCCGCCCCATGACACTGTGTAAACGTGACCATAAAGACTCCATCAGCACAACACTGTGCTCATCAGAATGCCCAAGGTGAGCTCAAGGGACTTGAGTTCCTTTGACTAAAGTGCTGTCCCAGGCCTGGCGCATCGTTTGCCCTAATGAAGTCAAGGTTCAGCAAGTCAGTGTCTTACCTTCCTCCTGATGCCTACAGACCATAAGATATTAATGCAAACCAAGTCCTGACACCTCTTCCTTTTGGGTTGCCTGGATCTCCCTAAACAACTGGGCTATCTCAGAAGACAGAAGCGTAGGACTTGCAAAACTCATTCCTCCTCTGGGACTACAGGACTATCCTGTTCAGTATGCTGATCCCCACAGTGACAAAGGCCTTGATTTAAAATACATCAATTTGGATGGTGCCACCCCCAAACAATATCACAACATACCTTATTTGTACTGCTGTGCTTCCTCACCTCACCAGGTGAGGATACTGGTCGGCATGGCGAGACCTGAGAGCTCCCTTCCAACCTGGAGCTTTGCAGTGGCCCTACACTTCATCTCTGCCTCAAACAGAAACGGCCTTGTGAGCCGGACTTGGGTTGGAAGGGAAGCGAGAGCTCTGCTGAAGAGGTGGACCTATGTTTTATGGGTGATGTCTCTCCCAAGAGGAAAAAACACCAGCATCAAATCTTGGAGCTTCATGTCCTCATTGCTCCGAGCTCAAAGGAGAAATCACTCAGGGTGGGCTTTGCCAGAGCCAGGGATTTTTTCTCTCAGATAAGCAGATCTCTTGGCATTCACACACCAACATGTCATCCACGGCTGCCCAAAGCATCCTCCGAAAGCCTGGGAAGTGTTTTTAGAGAAATCCTCTACTCCATCTGTTACCCCTCTCAGAGCTCCTGGTAGACATTGTTCGAAGCAAACCCTGATTTCTCTGGTAGCCTACGGAGGAGGAATTTGCCCTGCTGAAACACTGCTCTGGGAGAGCCATCAGGAAAAGCCACCACGATCTGTATGAACCTGCTGGCCCAGCAGAGCAAACACACGCAGAGCTGTGGAAGGGGGAGGCCCCGAAGCTGGGCACCCCCCGAGTCTTACCTGCATACGCCAGGAGAGACGCCAGAACCAGCAGAAGGACTCCCAGAGCTGCGGGGGGGATCAGAGGGGCTGCTCTGGGTAAGCTGTAGAAATGTGCTGCCAGTAAGAGCGATCCTGGGGGACAGGGGTGGGGGGAAAAACAGCGAGCTCGTAAACTGTGCCCAAAATAACAGGAGAGAACCAGAGCGACCAGAGGAGGGAACAGAGGAAAAATAACAGTACAAGATGCACATAATGAAATCTAAGGAGCTGTGAGGGGGTGTTGTCACTCCGTCTGTGCCAAGGTCCTACTGGTTTCTGGTTTTACGAGCCCAGTTTTAAAAAGCTTGAACTTAATCATGTTTGAAAGTGCTCCCCCATTGTCAGATCAAGGTAAAAAGCAGCTCCCGCACTCCCGTTACCCAACAGGCGGACAGACACACTACGGGCGATCCCATCAGCCGCGTGCCTACAGCAAACCAGCCCCGCACTGAAAAGGGGCAGCACTCAGCAAGGGGAAACGCAAAGAGGGAGCAAAGGACAGGGAGTGACCCCAGCAAAGAGAGCGGCGGGGGAATGGCCGGGAGAGGGAAAGAGTGGAGAGCCCGTCCAAACAAAGGTGATTTATGAAAATGACTACCAAAAAGTTTGGATGTGCTTCCCACCCGGGATGGATCAAGTACAAAAGCTCAGGCCAGCACTGGAAAGCCAAGACAAATATTTTGTTGGCTGCTGCAACAGGCCCAGGGATCTCTGGATCTAAAACTTCCCCCAGGCAGAGGAGGTTTGGAATAAACAGCCTCGTTAGCCCCCTTTGTGAAGGGGGGTGTCCCTGAAAGCTAGTCTCAACCCGTCCTCGTCCCAACGCCATCCTCCCATGCCAAGGAGACTCGATCGTACCTGCGGAAATGCCCAGGAGCCCGACGGAGGAATGCAGTGACTCAGCTCTCCCGTCTGCCATCGCGGAGCCCGCCGAAGCCCCGGTGCGGGCTCAACTGCCGCCTCGCTTTCCTCCCTAGCTCTTTATAACCAAAGCGGCTCCACGGGCCACGTTCCTCCCCACTCTCCACCCCTTTTCCCTACAAACGTCTCCTGTTCGTGTTCTTTCTGCGTGCGGGAGGAAATGCAAACGAGCTCCTTGCCGCAATAAATGTCAGTCGGTGAGTCAGCGTGGAGCCGGACCTGGTAGCTCCCTCCAGGGGCCTGTTCATCCTACTGGTGATTAACCCTTGTTAAAAAAGACATTTGAAAATCATTGCGGAGGGTTTATTACTATTCCTGCCTTTTTACTACTGCCAGCGAGGCAATTAAACCGGTTCAAATTAAGGTTTTTGAAAGAATCCACCTCGCTGGAACAAACAAGCACTTTGCAAGCCCAGGAGCTCCTTGGGGACCAGTTGTTTCTCCTCACACCGGCCATGGTCTGGCTGTTTGTCCCTGTCACAGCTATGAATGCCTGGCACCACCGTCCTGCGCTGGGCAAGCCCAGGGCAGATTTGGTGCCATTCCCTTCAAGGCGGCTTCTGCCCATGCGTCACTCCACGTCCACCTGCTCCAGCCCCTCCACGCACGCTCACGGGGAACTCCTCCTCACCAGGCAGTGTTCCTGGGTGAGGTGTCCACGCAAACTGCAGTCTGGAGACCATCAGTGTGAGGATCAAGCCGGAGAAGCCTTGTTGGAGCCTTGTTGGCTTTCCAGGAGAAGTGGGCAGGCAGAGAGCAAGCATCAGTCACTGCCATGGGTGCTGCCGGATCCCAAAGGCGACATGAAGGACCGGTTCGCAGCTCCCTACTGCTTCCCACAGAGAATGGTCAGGGCATAAAGGTCTTCACCCACAGAGGAAAGCAGACACTGGCCTCAGGATCGTGTGGGGTCACACGTCAAGTGGGAATGAGGCAGAGAACAGTGCTGTGAGAGTAATGGAGCTCTGATGGAAAACGGGCAACTCTTCCCTGTGCTTCTCTACATTCCTCCCTTGGTTGTGTGTGCAATGGACCAGCGCAGGGCCTATTCCCACTGAGAACTCAGCTCCCCTTCCCATCACTCCTGTGAAGGACTTGGCTCCCATTCCCATCATTACCATGAAGGACTCGGCTCCCCTTCCCATCAGCTCCAGTTAAAGCAAATTCTGCTCTCTGCCTCTTGACAAGATCAAGGATGCAGAGCGGTGTAAAGAACTTCCCACTAACACTGCTGGGCTGGTCAGGGATGACTCTGCAGAGGTCCTACTGTTCCTCTGGGCAGATTATGCTCTGTGTTCCTCCTCAGTCAAGCTCCACAGCCAGGGCTGGAGGACAGAGAAGCTGTTAGAAATGGGACTTAGAGTTGCACAGGCTGGAGCTCAAAGAAAGGCCTCCAGGGTCACCCAAGAGGCATTAGGTCTGTAGCAGCACCCAGCACACCCCCAGCCTTTCAGGGTCCACACATGATGTCAAAGGACCCTGCTCCTCCTGCTCTCTGAGCCAGCAGACGCATAAGGCCGTGCTTCCATCATGTGGCTGCATCCTAGAACAGCCCCCAGACCTTCCTGCTTTCTTCAGCGCTTCGGAGGACACTTATCTTTTACTTCAAGAGGAGCTTTGAGGGCTCCTTCATACTCATCTTCACTACAATATTAATGTTAATATTAACGTTCACTACAATATTAATGTTAAAATCGAAGCCCAATGCCTCGACCCTAATCAATGTGTGCAGCCGTTCCCGCACCTGAATGGGACAACCCAGTGTCAGCCATCAAGAATGTTTATTGCAGTGAGATCTTTAGGTTCAACGTGTCTACTGAGACAGATCTCGTATCACAAGAGGAAGTAAGCACTGGAACTAGGGTGGTTTGTCCACTTACACCAATTATTCCAGTAAGGGGAGCCAGCTCCGCAGTTTACAACAGGCAGAGCTCAATGATGTGGTTTGCAGCAGGCGGTAAGTTGGTCCAAATCCTCGGCCGCTGGTATCTTCGTTCTGTCATTAACAGGACTGCTCTTCAACCTGTGGGAGGAGGAAGAAATGACCTGCTGGAGTTGCAGCACGATTCAGCTGTTTGTTCGTGCAAGAGGAAATAAAACATTTCTGACCCAGTTCGAACACCTGAGATAGCAAAACAAATGGGAGTGGAAAGGCCTGGGGTGCTTTCCACGCGTATGTCCCCGTGTAATTCCCATTCTGGGTAATAAAAGTAACCAAAAGGAAAAGCCTGTCTTAGATCAGCTCTGCTGCGAGTCCTTTCTCAGGTGCTTTGTGTTCCTGCTGTCACAGGCAGCAGCTGGGAGCACTGGTTTTAAGAGACACATGTGAGAAATGAAGTCACACGAGTCTCTTCCTCGCGGCTGCTGTGAGTAACGAACTTGTCAAAGCACTATTTCATTAAAACCAGGATGTACCTCGCGTCTCTTCCAGCTATGACAGAGACCCACTGAAAATCTCCTCTGAATAACCCTAGAAAAACATTCCTGGCACCACCTCCCTGGCCAGGGGAGAGATGGTGCTGTTGATGAAGAATCAAGTTACTAATTTCTAAGCTGAGGACCCAAAGGCCAGGAAACAACTTCAACCGAGTGCAGAACGTCTGCTCTCCAGAGATGGGGTATGAGGGTGAGAACATTTAATGGTCAGAAAAGGCAACCTGGGTGTTAAATGATGGAGGCTGTGGGGACACAGTGGCTTGAACGCTTGCTCTGGGCAGGCTCCCTGTGATACCAGCTTATGGGCAAGGACTTGGGACTTCAGGCTGGAGCAGACTGGAAAATTGACAGCCGAGAAGGAAAAACACGGCTGCTCTGTGGGACAGGTCCTGTCACTTTGGACTCAGCATGCTGGGAAGAAGATCTGCAAGGGAGCAGTCGGTTGAGGAAACAGATAATATTTACATGCCCTGCCTGTGGCACTGGAAATAAAACCTTCCTGCCAGTAAGAAATCCAGCCCAGCCCTCCCAGCCCCACCTGCTGCTAGGGGAGGGATCCGCTATAAAAGCCTCCAGGCAGTGAACAGAGAGGCACAGTGACTCGGGGCTCTCCAGGGAATCCTCCTGCTCTGGTTGGGACCATGGGGAAGAGAGTGGCTGTCGTGCTGGCTGGCTGCGGGGTGTACGACGGGAGCGAGATCCACGAGTCTTCTGCCGTGCTGGTGCATCTCAGCAGGGAGGGGGCACAGGTAAGAGGGACCCCGGCCGGCTCCTGCCCCATCTCTGGCTCCTTTTCCCTGCTCTGCTGTTCAACCTCTCCCTCTTGTAGAAGGTTCTTGCCTCTCCTTGCAGCTTGCCGGACAAATCTCAAGCTCCCCTTTGCTGCCAGGGAAATTGCAAAGTGTTAAAGGACTGGGGACAGCACAGAGGAGCCTGGAGAAATCCCTGCTCTCGGCTCTGCTGCACCCAGCTTAATGCTCTGTGGGCAGCGCAGCCAAACTGGGAGACAAACCGTCCTCAGCGCGTTCTCAATCCTTTCTGGCTCACTCTTCCTCTGCTCTGGAGTTTCTGTTTCAAATACTGTCGGTTTGGGCTGTGTGAAATGCATCTTTATAAAACCCCAGGATTAGAGCTGAAATCAGACCAGCTCTGTGAGCCGAACTTCCACGGGAGTAGAAAGGCAGCCGCTGCAATACGTTGTTGTCACGCCAGCCACCCTGCAAAGCTGGAAGAGGCGGGAGGGACGTGCGGTGTAACGCTGTCCTCCACGCTGAGCCCCCCACGGCTGGCTCAGAACCGTGTCAGAACTGCTCTGTTACAGATCCAGCTGCAGCAGTGACATACACGGGCTGCAGAGCCCTCAAAGTGTGTGTTCTCTGCTTGGCTTAAAGCTCAGACGTGTCCCAACCTTTCCTCCACTGTAATTTTGGCTCTTCTTCTCTCCCGGAGCTGCTGCCAGCGCTCCCCTCCTGCCATGCCCTGACTGGGCTGGCTTGGAGCAGCGTCGGTGCTCATCCCTGGACCAGCAGGGACCTCTCGTGGAGGAATCTCAGGTGTTATTTCAACCCCCTCCCTGTGGTTTTCAGTCCTGCTTGCCTAAGGAAACAAAGAACAACTCAGACTGGACGAGACTATTTCAGTTGGAAGGGACCCACCAGGACTGTCTCATCCCACTGCCCAATTGCTTCAGGGCTGCCCATGCTGTTAAGGACATTGTCCAAATGCCTTGTACACACTGACAGGCCTGGGGCATCGCCTCCCTCTCCAGGAAGCCTGTTCCAGGGTTTGACCACCCTCTCGGAACAGAAGTGCTTTTGAATGGCCAGTCTGAGCCCTCCCGGTGCAGCTTTGAGCCATTTCCAGGAGTCCTGTCCCTGGACCCCATAGAGAAGAGCTCAGCACCTCCCTCTCCATGTCCCCACCTCAGGATGCTGCAGAGAGCAACAAGGTCGCCCCTCAGTCTCCTTCTCTCCACGCTAGACAACCCCAAAGCCCTCAGCTGCTCCTCTCTTTTCCTTCTTTCTCCTCCCTATGACAACCTTCCTGATGCCAGTAGCAGATACGGGTGGGCCTGAAGGTCACAGCAAAGTTCTTCCTAACAAAGTGACTCAAGCGTTTTTGTTCACTTCTTTTCTTTAACACATTTAGGATACAGGGCTGAAGGATAACAGACCTTTCTCCTCCCTCCCCAGGCAGAGGTTTATGCTCCTGACGTTGACCAGATGCACGTGGTGGACCACGTGAAAGGACAGCCCACCCAGGAGAAGCGCAACGTGCTAGTTGAAAGCGCCAGAATTGCCAGAGGCAACATCAAGGATCTAGCTAAGCTGGATGTCAAGGGGCTGGATGCCCTTATCATACCAGGTAGGACACCACGAAGGGTCCATGTGGCCAGAGGCCTGGGAACTGCTTAGACATGCCTGGAGCAAGGACTAAGGGATGAGTGAAAACTTGTCAGCATGTTCCACCGTAATTCAGAAAGGAGTTCCTGGGTGAAAGCCAGCTCCCACCAGAGCACGGACAGCTCTCTGCTTCAGTTTCGGTAGAAGCATGAAAGGGCTTTTGGTGTCTCATCTCTGGGCAGTCAGCTCAGAGGTTCAGCTTGTCTGGTTTTAACTCCTTTTAAATCCATTTCTGCATTCTACCGAGTCATACCTGAAAAAATCCAGCCCTGGAGCACTGATCTTCTGGCCTAATCTGATTCTCTTATCTCAGGTGGCTTTGGAGTGGCCAAAAACCTGAGCACTTGGGCCACCCAAGGCAAGGACTGTGTCATCTCCAAAGCGGTGGAGGATGTCCTGAAGGCATTCCACGCCGCCAGAAAGCCCATCGGCCTCTGCTGCATCTCCCCAGTGCTGGCGGCCAAACTCTTCCCGGGCTGTGAGCTGACCGTGGGACACGACACCGAGTGCGAGAAGTAAGTAACCTGGGGACCTGGTGTGACATTGCACTGTGGCCATCACGGAACCAGCAGTGCCTCCCCCATGCCCGCAGCACCCTGTCCTGCCCAGACAGCTGAAAGCCTGTTATTTCTGAGAACCAGTGATCCTCATCCTGCCTTTACTACACCAACCTTGGCTGATAAATTAAATCATCGGGGTTTCTGACGTCCCCCTTGTCACTCCCGTACTCCTCTATGCCTGTCTCAGGTTCAAGCCAGGACTCTGCTGTCCCCGCTCAGTTTCTTGTAGTGGGGGTGTTTTACCAGACGGGGGCAGAAGAGACTGCGAGAATCGCCGCGGAATAAATGAGGTTTTGAGGCAGGATGATGCTGAGGTTTCTGGAAAGCAGGAACCTGTCCTTCCCTTGAGTAGAGCAGGAGGATACCAGAGTAATGTCACTTGTAGGAAGCTGGTGAAACAAAGAGCCCCAAACCTAAACACAGTGGGCAGAGTTAAACCAGGGAACAGCTCTAGTGGGACATCAAGGTCTCATTTTGGCTTTACTTCAGAAAATGGAGGTTTTCCTGGTTCTGTGGGCCTGGAGCATCTCCTCTGACAGGAGCAGGTTTTCTGCACGGACCATCCATCCGTCCCTCTGTAACCAACAAACTCATCACCAGGCCTTTGTCACATCGCTCTTCTTCCCCACAGAGGGTTTATTCTCTTTTCCTCTTGCAGATGGCCGTACGCCAAGACTGCCGAGGCCATGAAGGAGCTCGGCTGCAAGCATGTGAACAAACATGTCACTGACATCCACGTGGATGCAAAGAACAAGCTGGTGACCACCAGCGCCTTCATGTGCAACGCCCCCATTCACGAGATCTACGACGGCATTGGAAAGATGGTCAAAGAAGTGGTCAGACTCGCCTGAAAGCCCCAAAGCCACCGAGCCCGTCTGCTTCGGAGCGCAGGCACCGAGCCTCGGATAGCGTCCTCCCCCTTCCACACCCACATAGCAACAGGCAAACAGAGTTCTTCCCCCCTGCTACTAAGGAGGGAGAACTCCGGAGCAATGGAAGCGTTGTTTTGCTCTGCCAAGGCAACGCCGCTTACTGGCAGCAAACCGGCAGTAACTGGAGTGCGGGGACGCATCGAGCTGGCAGGCAGGGCTGGGTTTGCACGGGTCAGTGGTTCTGTGTGGCTGAGGAGCCGCTCGGGTCACATCAGCCATGCCTGGGCTGACCTGACTGTACGCATCATGTGTCAGCAGGAGCTGGTCCCTTCATAAGCTCCCCTGCACACTCACCTCTGCCAGCGCTCCGAAGCTCCCCAGATACCTCCACCTCACACAGCAGGTGACTTAGAGGCAGAAGGAAGGAATGCGGTTCTGCTACGGAATAAACCTTGACAGTTTTTACAGGGGCTGAATTCTGGTGTCATTTCTCACTTCTCCTCTGGATGAGGAGAGCAGCAGCAGGGCGGCGACAAGCTCTGCATGTGGTTATGAACTTCCAGGGCAGGCATGGTGGCACAGCACCAACCCCAGCATGAGTTTTCCCTTGTCAAAGGGGTTGTGAGGGATGTGCTGCACATCCCTGCCTCCTCCAGGGCTGCCTACGCCCAGCCCTTGCGGCACAAGTTCACGTTCTCGAGGAGCAGATTCTCAGCCAGGGTTGGAGCAGGTTCACAGCCAGGGTGGGGAGGTAGAAAGGCCTCCAGATGAGCGTGCTGGAACAACGCCACCTCCTAAAAGCTCCCCGAGACCAGAGGTCCTCCTGCTTGACCAGGTTTTCCTCTCCGTGGCCCTGAGGCGTGTGAATGCAGTGGTGCAGGGCTGCAGGGGGCTAAGTAAGGACAAGCGAGGGCTCACGGAACTGTTGTTTTCACCGGTGAACACACCGCATTTTCACGGCTTCTTGCCCTCAAGCCGCTGCCGTGTATCAGGCCGCCCCACCCGCCATCCCACCGTGCTCATTGGCTAGTGCTCCTGCTCCTCAAGGAAAACACGGTGCTAATTGGCTGAGAAGAGTGAGGGGGCGTTCCCGAGAGCGAATGATCTATGTTGTGCGTTTATGACACCAACCTTGGCAGATAAATTCAATAACCAGAGCTCCTGGTGTCCCCCTTGTCACTGACATACTCCTCTATGTCTGCTGCTACAGTCAGAAACATGATCTCCCATTTTACAGTTTTAAGGGGGTTTTGTGTATTTCTTTCCACAACTCTGACAGCTTCAAATAGGAGACTTTATTTTAAATACAATCTTGTATTTGCAGCCACTGAATATTCCTGCCCACGGACAGAGCTGTCGGCAGCAGCACTGGGAATGTTCCTGTTGCAAAGTGATTTCTTTAAATGCATAAAGTGAAGAGCAGCAGGTTCAGCTGCAGCAGTTTATTTACTGACTTTATTTTCAGAAGAACATAATAAAAAAGGGGACAGGGATAGCCACCAAAAAACAGAGTATAAAAAGCTGATCCCTGCAAATACATCATAGAAAGAATTCACTACAGCTGGGTAAAACAAAAAAACCTGCTGGGAAATAGAGATTGACAGTGTCTGGTGTTGAGTCTTTACCAAACCATCATCACCCGGCGTGTTTTCAGGCAGAGGAGGATCTGAAACTGGCACTGGAAAATGGGATTTGTGCTGCGAACAGCATAAACACCTCAGGAGCACAAACCACGTGAAGTGCTCAGCAGCAGGTAACTGCTCCCACACACAAGTTTAAGAACATCCACTTAAAAAAAAATACATCGACCTGTATTTGCTGCTGTCTCGAAATAAATAAAAGACTGTAAAAAAGTGCGGCACCTACCAAACGTACACGCACACTGCCAAAGCAAGCTGCGGCCTGCCTCAGTAAAGGCTGGTCTTCTTCATGATCCGCAGGAACTCCTGCTCGTTCACCTCCCCATCTCCGTCGCGGTCCGCTTCATCGATCATTTCCTGGGAGAGAGTCGTATCCAGACATCAGATGTAGACTGGAATTATTAGACTAATTCAGAATTAGAACAACTTCATAGCAAATCATATCAGAGGAGACAGTGTTAGCTCAACGTCAGACCTCCTATGCTACAAAACATTTACTGACCCAGACAGGAGTTTGGGTTTATAAAACATTTATACAAAAATCTGTAGAGAAAACACTGTATGATAGGAACTGCCCAGGGAAAACAAAGAGCTTGGAGCACTTTTACATCACCCTAACTCCATAAAACCACAATTTCAACAGCCGTCTCGGACCTCAGGACCCACCTTCTGATCCCAGACTGACAGAAGCTCTGCCAGGAGAGAGAGGATGGATTTTCCCAATAAATCCCCCTGGACACTGAGGACAGACCTACAGCCAAGAAACTGCGGCCTTTACCCCAAAACTGACCCTCAGGGGCTTCCTGCCCCCCAAGGCAGAGAATTCCGCTCCTCAGCCCCACTGCCGGCTCCAGCAGAGCTGTCGGAGGTGGCTCAGCTCTCCAGGCAGACAGACAATCAGACTGGGGATATTTACAGAGGTTTTAAACAACCATAAATACAAACCCAAGCACCACACGGACATGCTGTGAGTCCCTCCCTACTCAACAGCGTTTGGGTATGACGTGAGGTCACACACCAGCTACAAACCTGCAGCTCTTCGTCAGTGAGATTCTCCCCCAGTTCTTTGGCAACACGCTTGAGGTTTTTGAAAGAGATTTTGCCGGTTTCATCGTCATCGAAGAGTTTGAAAGCCTTGAGAATCTCCTCTTTGGAATCTTTTTCAGCCTTAAAGAAGTAAGCGCAAGTTTAAGGGGAAAAGAGGAGTGGTTGTGTTGTAGGTAACAACATAAAGTGAGACAGACAAGCCTTAGAGAGACCAATGACAGACGTCATTGGTGTTTCTCTATCAGGATCTTTCACTGTTAAATATCTGAGTTTACTCTACATGTTTTAAGATTTTTAGAACCAGAGATTTCATCTGTCAATATCTTAAAGCTCAAGAAAGGAAAATACGGTGTGTGGCTCCAAAGGGATCATGTGGCCAGACTCCCAGCAGCTTTCTGCAGGCCAGAGCTGCCCTTAATCTGCGATAAAAATCTCACTTCCAGTTTTTCCCTTTTCTCACACACACAACTGATCGTTAAGGACACTCATTAATGACCCAATCATCTCACCGTTACCTTGACAGAGGAGATGGGGTAGTCCCTGCCTTGCAATTCCCACTTTTACACATTTTGTTGTTAAGGTTAAACAGCGCTTTGACCTTCCACTAAACCCACAAACAGATGAAAATGACTCAGCCCTTTCCACATGGGCTTTGGAAGCCCAGAAGTGCTTCACTCTGACTTGCACAACTCATGTACCATTTTCTGTGTCATCACTACCAAGAAGTCGCTGAAGCTGATTTTGCCTGTTCCTTCCTTATCGATGTCTGAAATCATCTTCTTGATCTCTTCTTTTTTCGGTTCAAATCCCAGTGCTCTCATGGCCACCTGAAAGGACAAAAAACCATACAAATCATCTAAAACTACAAACAAAACTACATGGCAGGTCTTAAGCTGAGAGATCACAGGAGACTGAAATCAGTTACTTTTTCATTCTAGTGACAAAAATCTGGTGGGAAAACACAAATCCAACACTTTGAGTGTTTTTCTGACAACAACTGATAACAGCAGTAAAGAGCTATACGTAAAAATACCTGTTGACAACAAGGTTTAATGCTGGGGCGGGGGGTGTGTGTGTGGAAATCTCTCCTGTTTATGGTTATTTAGGCATTTATCATAGGATCATAGAACCATTTGGGCTGGAAAAGACCTTCGAACACCTCCAGTCCCAGTGTCCCCCAGCACTGCCAGGTCCCCACTGACCCCTGTTCCTCAGCACCACCTCCACATGGCTGGGAAACCCCTCCAGGGATGGGGACTCCACCACTGCCCTGGGCAGCCTGGGACACGCCTGGACAACCCCAATGGACAAGAAATGGTTCCTCAGGGCCAACCTCAACCTCCCCTAGAACTCGAGGCCAGTTCCTCTCGTCCTGTCGCTTCTTCCTGGGGAGAAGAGACTGACCCTGCCTGTCTATGCCCCTATTACTTTACAGCCTCAGCAGAACGGTGTTTTTAGCACGAGGAACATCCCTACCTTGAGCTCCTTAATGTCGATGCTCCCGGTGCCGTCTGTGTCAAACAGGTCGAACGCCTCCCGGATCTCCTGCTTCTGCTCCTCAGTGAGCTCCAGCTTGGGACTCGCTTTCTTCCTCTGGGACGCGGCTCCAAGCGGGGGCTTCTTGAAGTTGGAGGCCTTGGCACAGCAACACAAGAGCAAAGGCGCATCAGGCCGCCGCCGCGATGCACCGCGCCGGGAAGGGCGGGTGAGGCCCGGAGGACAGCGGCTGCCGCAGCCCCCACCCCAGACCGCGGCCCCGGGGTCGCTCTGGGCTGACAGGGCTTTCCCCGAGGCCCCGTCCCGCCGCACTCACCATCCCGGCGGCCGGTGCTTTGGGGCGGTTCCAGTCCTGGCAGGCCGAGACTCAATGCCGCCCTTTCCCATTGGCTAATGACCCAGTGCCGCTGCCATGGCAACCCTCACTCCTATTGGCTGGAGGACCGGGGGCGGGAAACGCTTAGGCGATAGCTATTGGCCAAGAAGTGGCTGGGGAGGATACAAGAGGGGGAATGACCTTCCGTCAACACGGTTGGCTGAGGGGAGGAGGTCACAGGCCAATCAACGAGCTGTAGCCGGCTGGCGCGATGCTCAGCCCAGGGCGCGCGGCAGGAGAAGCGGCGGGAGCGGGCGGGGTCTTCTGGAAGCGTCGGCGCCAATTGGTGGGCGAGAGCGGAGGGGGCGGAGCCGGGAGCGGAGCCAAGCGGGTGTGAGGGCGCGCTGCGCATGGCTGAGGGGGCAGCGGGTGAGGAGGGGTCGGGGAGAGGGAGGTCGAGAGCGGCGAGGAGAGTGAGGAGGGTCCTGGGGGTTGCGGAGGGGCTGGCTGGGGGCAGCAGAGCCCCGCGGCTGGGAGGAGGGCGGGGTGGAGGGGAGGCTGTGGGGGCTGGGAGCTGTGGGGGCTGGGAGCTGTGGGGTGGGCCGGAGGGGCCGTGGGGAAGGCTGTGGGGGAGGAAGCTGGGGGTGGCTGCAGGAGTGTGGGGAGGGCTGGGGCGTGGGGAAGGGTGTGTGGGGGGGAAGCTGGGGGTGGCTGCAGCAGTGTGGGGAGGGCTGGGGCGTGGGGAAGGGTGTGGGTGTGCAGGGGGGCGGAGAAAGTGGAGGCGGTGTGAGGAGCTGTGGGGTAGAGGGTCGGTTGAGGGGTGTGAGGGCGGGCAGCTGGGGTCTGAGTGCTGGGGGGCTGTAGGGGTGCAAGGAGGGCCGGGCTGTGAGAAGGGCAGGCTGTAGGGGTGGGTGAGGAGGGGCGGTGGGAGAAGGTGTGGAGGGTGGCTGAAGGGCTGAGTGGGCTCTGGGGTGGGGGGGGGCTGAAAGAGCTGGAGGGGAACTGGAGATGGAGCACTTCAGAAATGGCATTTTGGAAAACTGGAGGGTTTGGTGGGTCACCCTGTGCCTGTGCTCTCAGCCCAGCCTGGTGTTCCTGGGTGGACAGGCACCAGTCCTGCCTGTATTGGGCTCTTGCCATTTCAAAGGGCTTTTCAGAAAAATAAAATACAGAAGGTGCTGAATGGGGCAGCTTGCAGGGTGAGGCAGTCCAGGGGTGCGTTTCCTTCCCGTGGGGCATGGTGCTGTGATTGTTTTATAGCACCACTGGTGTTGCCCTTCCTGGGTCTCATCCAGTTGAGTTGGTATGTGAAGGCAGATGGGTTAGAGTAATGGCTTCAGACTGTGATTTCTACAGCTAGGGATATGTTTTAGAAAAGACTTGTGAATAAAATCATTCTCCTTCTTTAAAGGCATCTGGCTGATAACAAATCACCTGAGACATGGCTGCACACCTCAGATCGGTGAGTTGAGGAGTTCAGCGATGCTTCATGAAGATTTGTCTTGCAGAAACATGTTTTCATGGCTATTTCTACTGCAGAAGATGTTGTTCCTGCCTTAATACTGACCCTAGAGGTGTTGGTGGGGGAATTGTGATTTTTCCAAGGAATTGTTTGCTGCTATTAGCTCCAAAGAGACCCAGGAGAGCTCCACGAACACCAGCAGCTTTGTCAGAGCCACAGATCAATTGGTCTGGAGATGTAGTTACTCCATGATCTTTTCTCCACCCGTTGTAACTTTGTTCTGTGTTGTGGTACAGATAAAGGCCCAGCTGAGGTCCCTGGGACCTGCTAGAGCATGGTGAGCTCTTTTTGTGATTGCTGTGTTGCATGCAGGAGGTGAGAACATGGGCAGGGAACACTTCCCCTGGCTCTGAGAAGCGTCTAGATGTTACTCTTAGCAGGACAATTTATTAAGCTGTTCTGTTGCATCACCTGTGGTTGGTTGTAGAGAGGTTTCTACTTTCTGAACTCTTTTCTCATTAATTCATGTGGAGCTGATGCGAAATCAGGGAGTCTCTGATATTTCAGAAACAAACAGTAAAACCAAGGTAGCGTGGTGAAGGAGCTGCTGTATCCTCACAGCACACCACTAGACAGCCTGTAATTCGTATCCTAAAATCAGTACAGTCACGTGTCACCCAAATTGTTCCTGCACTTATTAAACCGGGTAATTAATCCGGGTGCAGCACTGTTAGCTGCAGCTACGCTGCTTCAAGTTGTTGAGTTGCTTTGTTCCCCAAGAGGCACGTGCACTAGATTGTGTTGCATGTTATAAATGTGCACAAGAGGTGATTTAAATCCTCTGCCTCTCCTCACCAGTTCCCTACTGGCCTTTTCTTGGGCAAGTGGGGAACTACCATTCAGAAAGACCTGGACTCGCTTGTCTGAGCTGGTGGAACATGGTTCTGATGTTTGGAGCCAGAGGCCATCACTGCTGCTGTGGAGCTCTGGTTCAGCACATTGCAGTGCTGCAGTTGTTTGGGTGAATGAGGAGGGATGCCGGGGGAGGCAATAAACATGTTGATGGAATGGAGCAACTGCCTTTTGAGGAGCAGCGGAAAGAGCCAGACCCCACCATGGGGAGAGGACACTGCAGAGGGGAGGGGTGGAACAGCGTTTAGAGTGTCAGGAAGACAATAAGTAATCATTGAATCAGACTGATTTGGGTTGAAGGGACCTTCAAAGCTCCTCCAGTCCAACCCCCTGCAGTGAGCAGGGACATCTGCAACCAGAGCAGGTTGCTCAGAGCCCCAAGACCCAACCTGACCTGGGATGGTGTCAGGGGTGCAAAACTGCTGTAGTGGGCCAGTACAAGGAGGGTGAACTGCAGGGAGTCCTTAGACTCACGCGTTCCTTCTACACCATCAGTTCTTTTGCAACTATCAAAATCGACCAGGGTGCTGGGCCACCCCACGAGACCTTTCTTTCAGCGGTTGTAACCAGACTGTGCTTTGCATGCACCGTTCTGCAGAACTGGTTACACTTCTCTGTAACAGAGTGACCGCAGGGAGCTCTTCTGATCTCCGCTGTGGGCAACTGCCACTTTGCGGAACCTTTGTGTAAGGATGTGGCTCTTGGAAACCTCTGAACGATTGTTGCCTTTGGGTGGTGTCAGGGGGTTACAGTCCCATTCAGCTCCATGTGTAACTGCAGAGGTGGGGTTTTGGGGAGCTAAACCTATTTGCAGCTGGGGCAGAGCGTTCTTGCTGTAGCAGCTTCCTCAGCCTCGTTGCTCCTATGTTCTGTGTTGGCGCTGAGGTCTCCAGTCTCAGCCCAGTTAGATGAGTGGCCAGACTGGAATCTGTTAATGAGTGACTCGCTATTGATTTTTAAAAAAAGAAAGGAAGAGCTAATGACTGATGGGAAAGGACGATCCTCGTGTTTCCCTGAGTGCTTTCTTGTCCTGGACAAGCCTCGGGGAGTTGGTTTTGTCCTTGCTCCCAGTGCCCGTTCCACACTCTGAGGGATCTGTGCCCTGTGGCTGCAGCCCGTGCTCTTTGCTTTACCGTCGGGGCAGCGTCGGCCGGAGCCGATCCTCTTTATCCCCCTCCACAGAGGCTGCTGGGTTATGAGGCAGAGTCCTGCCAACACACCAGCCAACGTGGGCCGTGCGGACCAAGAGCGTGGTTTGAGCTGCTGTGACAGCACAGACAGACCCAAGAGGCTTGTGACACCTGGGGTTCAGCTCCTCCAGTTACCTCAGCTGCTGGCTGGCTGTGCGAGGCTGCAGCGCAGGGAGAGCTTGGGAAGCTCTGGTCGTGTTTCCACACTTGCTGAAGTGCTTTTCTCTCTCTCTGCAGGCTGGTAAGAAGTGTGTGGTGATCGGCGGGTCAGGATTCCTAGGGCAGCACATGGTGGAGCAGCTCCTGGAGAAGGGTTATGCGGTCAATGTGTTTGATATTCAGAAGAGGTTTGATGACAGAGTGCAGTTTTTCTGGGGAGACCTGTGTAACAAAGAGGTATGTTCTAACACAGGACATGGCATGGGCAGTGTGCTCGGGTGGCCAACAAGGCCAACAGCACCCTGGCTTGTACCAACAATAGTGTGGCCATGGTTTAGTGGTGACCTGGCAGTGCTGGGGAAACGGTTGAGCTTGATGATCTTAAAGGTCTTTTCCAACCCAAACGATGCGGTGATTCTGAAGGTGAGCAGCTGGAAGAGGATTAGCATCCAGGACCTTCACAGTGTCCTCTCCTTGCTCGGCAAACCACACTACATCATCTTTTCTTTCCAGAGAAAAACCTGGGAACCTCCTGAGACCTGGAGGCTACCCAGACTTAACTACTTGCTGTAGGCTCAAGTGCCTCAAAACTACCTGGAGATGGCAAACTCAGCACGGAGCAGGAGCCAGCAGAGCCCCACGGCACTGCCTATGTGTGTCATAAAGCTCCAAGACACGATACTTTTCTGGTGGGGAGATGTCTCTTCACAGGGTGTGCAAATGCTTCTGCCGAGGCTCACAGGCATGACCGAGCTAAGGCAAGAGGTCTGTTAATGCCCGAGCTGTGAGGAGTGATGTGTCCTGCTCTCCTCACACCGCTGAGGGTAGCTGGCAGAGCCCCCCATGCCATTACCAGGCTGTAAATCTGAGCTTGCAGGAATGCAAATCAGAAACAGGTTCTGTTCTTCGCAGCTTCGAGCAGTCATCAAGCCTATTTCTTTATATGCTCTAGACTAGGGTTAAACAGAAAACTGCTGTGGAACAGGCTACTGACTTCACATTGCAGCCTGTGCTCTGCCTTCAGGTGGTCAGTGCTTCAGGCAGGGCTCAGTAAAACTGTTTGAACAAATGTGAATGTAAACAGCTGTCATTCATCAGGCACAGAACCGTCTGGGCTGGAAAAGACCTTTCAGGTCCCTGAGTCCAACTGTTTCCCCAGCACTGCCAGGTCCTCACTGACCCCTGTCCCTCAGCACCGCCTCCACACGGCTGGGAAACCCCTCCAGGGATGGGGACTCCACCACTGCCCTGGGCAGCCTGGGCTACCCCAACAGGGAAGAAATGGCTCCTCAGGGCCAACCTCAACCTGCCCTGGAACAACTGGAGGCTGGTGCCTCTTGTCCTGTTGCTTCTTCCTGGGGAGAAGAGACTGACCCCACCTCACTCCCACCTCCTGTCAGGGAGTTGTCGGGAGCCAGAAGGTCTCCCCTGAGTCTCCTTTTCTCCAGGCTCAACCTCCCCAGGTCCCTCAGCCGTTCCTCAGCGCACTTGTGCTCCAGACCCTGCACCAGTCTCGTTGCCCTTCTCTGGACACGCTCCAGCCCTTCAATGTTTTTCTGGGAGTGAGGGGACAAAATTGAACCCAGGATTTGAGGGGTGGCCTCACCAGTACAGGGGGACATCCCTGCCCTGATCCTGCTGGCCACACTAGTGCTGATACAAGCCAGGATGCTGGTGGCCTTCCTGGCCACCTGGGCACGCTGCTGGCATTCACCAACATCTCCAGGTCCTTTTCTCCCCTCTATCACAGCGAACATGACTTGGAATTCAGTGGTTTTCTTTCTGTGAGGAGAACTGTGCTTTATTTCCTTTATGTTTCTCTTGAGTGGACACTAATGCTGTTGTTTCATTGCTCTCCCCGTGATGTCTCTTCCAGGCTCTGCTCCCAGCTTTACAAGGTGTGTCAGTGGCTTTTCATTGTGCATCACCTGCCCCTTCAAGTGACAACAGGGAACTCTTTTACAAGGTGAATTTTCTGGGAACCAAAGCAGTCATTGAAGCCTGCAAAGAAGCTGGAGTGCGGGTAAGGGTAGAAAAGCACCTGGAGCCTGTAGGACACTTGTGTCCTTCTAACAAGTGCAGCATGGACCAATTTCAGTCTAGTTTGATAGAGGAGCAAAGTTCTTCAAGATACTGAATTCCTACTTGTTCTGTAGTGGAAAGGAGAGACTCAGTTGATCTGCTGAGTGTTTGGTGTAAGCACAGCCTGTGTCTGCCTCAAAACCTGCACAGACCCACCCAGAAACCCGCAACCTTCCCAATGGCAGGAAAAGCAGCCGTTAAAATGTGTCCTGCCAGACATCTGGGAATAGCCCATGGGAGAACAAGTGGCTTCTCTCCCGCTCTAATCAGAGGCCAGCTCTAGAGACAGCTTTTCCAGTGGTGGAGACAGTCGTAGCATCTTACCTGTGGGAATTCTTGGACCTCTAATGAGAAGGAACACACTGGGGCCCTAATCTCGGTGTAATTTGGTTTAGAAAGTCATTTGCCCACAAAACAAAGAGCCGGGGAAACCAGGCTGCTGTTCGGGCAAGGCTGGCGGTTGTTTTTTTGTCTCCTTATGTAATTTTGATCTCCCGTGGGTTGTCATTTAAATTCTTAGCAGATTTTGAGGCAGTGCATGCAAATCTCCTGTACTTACCCTGGGCAGAGTCACTGCCCCTGAAGCAATGTCCATGTTCAGACACGGCAGTGATGGTGTTCAGAACCGGTGTCTGTCACACAGGACTCCCAGCCCCGTTGTTTGTTGGTGGCTGGTTTGGTTTCCCCCCATCCTGTAATAAGCTGCTGTAGGAGAGGGGCCAGGCGGGGTTTCCCTTCAGGCTTAGTCTGGGTTCTGCCAGAGCATGCAGCGATGCCTCGTTGGAGCTTGTGTCCCCTTCCTATTCCAGTGTGGATCTCATTTAAAACACACATTGCTGATGTCTCAAAGACATCATGTCCTGGCTGGAATCCCCCAGGGTGCCTTTTTATCCAACAAACCCATCTGAGACAACAGTTCTTTTTTGGTTTAACCTCCCGTGATGTCGTTATCATCAAGATGAGCAAATACATCTTAAACACTCACTGCGTGAATGCTGGGATGGGTCAAGTCAAGGGGCTCTCAGGTTTCCTTGGAGGTGTTTTCCCCTTGACTGGCTGCCTTGGCTGGTTGCTGAAATGTTTTAACCTCCTTCAGGTGAACAATGTGACAGTCAGTTAAAAGAGTGGAAGTTTTCTTAGCTGCAGCCTCAGATCATCCATTAGCCCATGTTCTTCTAGAGTGGGTTTGTTATCTGTAGAATCAGTTGATTGAACATTGTTATTGTCTTGACTCAGCCTTTGTAGATAACGACCCTTTTGTCTTAGGCTCTAAACAAGTCTTTTGTCTCTCATCTCCTGCAGAAACTGGTGCTAACCAGCAGTGCCAGTGTAGTTTTTGAGGGCACAGACATCAAAAATGGATCAGAAGACCTCCCTTACGCAAACAAACCTATCGACTACTACACAGAGACGAAGATCCTACAGGAGAAGGTATTTGTCATGTGGTTAATGTTTTAGATGCTTGAAACTGCCCTTGTAAAAGCAGGCCCTGCTCAAGGGGACCTCGGGAGCAACTTGAGGCTGAAGAGGTCTTTGCTGTCCTCCACAATCTCTTTCAGTAAAAAGAAAAGCTGCAAAGAAGATCTGTGTGGAGTCACACACACGTGGCAATGCCTGCCAGAGCTCTTGGGGAGCAACTGACACAGGATTCCCTCCTTTTAGGCAAATTGCTCCGGCTTTAGCTCTTTCAGCCTGGGGGCTGGTGAGCTGCAGCCTTGTTTGCTCTGTTAGAGAAGGAGGCGTGAGGCTGCCGCTTCCACAGTGACCCATGTCCTCTTCCTGAGAGGTGCTGATGGGGCTTGGCTGCATCTCAGCTGATCCAGCTTTGTTTTAAGAGCAGCTGAGGGGAATTTTTCACCTCCTGTGCTCCTACTGGAAGGCAGTAGGAGCCCTGTTTACTTGGTTTGCAGCCAGAAGTTCCAGTTGGGAATGTGAACAGGTCACTGGGGAAGGTGGAGATGAGATGGAGATGTGGGCTCTGTTAAGGAGCAGTCCAGAAGATCTGAATCTGAATGTTCCCTGCTCTGGACACCTGCAACTTGCCTGATTCTGTTCTATTTCAGGCTGTTAGTGCTGCAGCGTTTGGGGTTGCAGTATGGTTTTTCTTTTTCATTTCTTTCTTACGTTCCCTGGAAAGAGCTTCACTGAAAATACAACATAAACCCGTCTGTTCATTCACCAGCCAGTGCAGTGGGTTAGTAAAGTGGAAGGTATGAGGAGCAATCGAGTCTCACCCCATGCTTGAGGCGATGGCTTGGGTGGAACAGGGGAGTATTCAGTGTTTGTACGCATCATCTTGGATTTTGACTAGGAAATGCAGCAGCTGTTAAAAATGAGCAGAATGTGTTGTTTGGAGACTCCACATGGAATTAAATCTCCTTCAAAGACCCCTCGATCATTCGTAAAGCTGTGGGGTGGGCAGCAGTTCTGACCCCTGCCCAAGGAGAGGGTGGGACTCCTCCCCCTTTAGCGGTGTTCTTGGTGTCCTTCACTGCACTGCTCTGCCCAGCCCTTCTCTCCTGATTTTTATTCTCTTTTTTTTTTCCCCCTACAGGAAGTGCTCCATGCAAATGACCCAGATAATGATTTCCTCACGACTGCTATTCGTCCCCACGGAATATTTGGTCCTGGAGACCCTCAGCTGGTTCCCACCCTCATCCAGGCAGCTCAAGGTGGCAAAATGAAGTTCATAATAGGGTGAGCAGCGCTCAGTCCTTTTAGAGTGTTTGTTAAAACTGGTGCTGAACCTCCAAAGCCCTTTTGGACGGGAATAATGTTAAACCAGCAGCAGGGAAAAAAAGTACCATTCTTTGATTTATCACTTGTGATCCAGGATGCTTCTATCTGAGGTACTCGTGCACTAAGATTGTAGTGCAAAAAGAGTGTTGGTGGGGGAGGTTGCCGTAGCTTGAGCTGCCTTGGCCGTGTCCAGGAGCTGGCCTTGCAAACATGAGGGAGCTCAGGTGACCTGCTGGGCATTTCCTCAGAACACACTGCTGTACCTGTGTGGCAATAGATGGATCTGTTTCAGGTGGAAGTTGGCTTGATTGAAGGAGTCCGTGAGAATTTCCTGAGCCAAGAAATTCCTGATTGAAAGCTCATCGCTAAGTGCCTTTCTCTGTGCCAGTTGCTACTCTGATTCTATTTGTTCTGGGTCTGTGGATCCCTCTGCTGATTCGGAGACCTGCGGGGTCTGCAGCACCTCAAAACTCGGGAATTGTGGGGTTTAAAAGTGGGGCTGTTGCAGGAACATCAACCTGGAGGGCCTTGACCGGAGCGGAGACAGCAACAGTCTCTCCTCCAAAGTACGATGCAGCAGTTTCATCTCTTCGGCGGGGCATAGCCTGGAGCTGCAGCACGGGAGGGCGGGAGAAGAGGAAAGTTTTGCCACAAGCAGATTTTTCAGCCTCAACTTGCCTTAGGGCTAAACTTCTTCCTTTTGCCTGTGCAGGGATGGAAAGAACTTGGTAGACTTCACCTATGTGGACAACGTGGTCCATGGACACATCCTGGCTGCAGAAAAGCTTCACAAAGACTCTCCCCTGTGCGGGAAGGTAAGGAAGGCCAGAGCTGTCCCCAGGCCAAACCTCATCTGCCAGCCTTGCTGGGCTTCCTGCGTCTGCTCTGTAATCCCTGCTGATTTCTGTCTTTCTCTCTACCGTGGAGATGTGTGTGTTGGATCTGCTCAATGGGTCTGTTTCCTTCTGTCTGTGGGTGTCATGAGTGGCTGCCCGTCCGGTGACCGTTGTGTGCAGCCACAGGGGCTGAGGTGTATCAGGATACTTGAACTTCACGCTCTAAAACTCCTCATGAAAGGAAACCCAGGCAGATCTGTGGGCAGCCAATATGCCTGTATAGAACATGCTTATTTACCTTTTACGACAGAGTTCAGAACAAGAGACACTTCAGTAGCTTCTCCCGGCACCACCGTGCTCTGGGCGTGCCCGGTGTGTACACACAGGGTGTGTTGGTGTTGCCTTGTTTCACCATTTCTGAGCAGTCTGAGCCTCTGGAGTGCCAAAAGCAGCTGGTGCTCTCAGCACAGGAGGGTTCGTCCCTTCTCACAGGGGTGGTTAGTGCAGAGCATTGTCTCATGGAAGGGTGTTCTCAGCCACATCAGGGACATGAGATGGGCCATCACAGAGACAAAGTGGTGAAAGCCACAATGATTTTGTCATCTGGCTTTTTGTCTCCCTCTCTTTCAGGCATTTCACATCACTAATGATGAACCAGTTCCTTTCTGGGCTTTCATGTCCCGTATCTTGACTGGCCTGAACTACGATCCTCCCAAGTACCGTTTTCCCTATTGGCTGGCCTATTACCTGGCCCTGCTGCTGTCGCTGGTGCTGTGGCTGCTGAGTCCACTGGTGACCATCAAGGCCACTTTTACCCCGATGCGGGTGGCCTTAGCTGGCACCTTTCACTACTATAGCTGTGAACGGGCCAAGAGAGACATGGGCTACAGACCAGTGGTCAGCTTGGATGAAGCGATAGAGAGGACTCTGCAGAGCTACCCCCACCTTCGGCAGGCTACGGCCTGAGAGCGCCTACATGGATTTTTTTTTTTCTACCTGATTTTGCGAATTGCTTTGACATCTGAACATGGAGTGGTTGTCACTGATTCTTTGGAGCAGGGAGTTTTCCTGAGTCCCTCCTCCCTGTTATCAAGTTGAAGAACTCTTGTGTAGGAGCTGTGCCAACAGTTCTGTTCGTTGATGTGACTTCTTGTTTCGAAACAGCTGCTGAACCCTGTGGACTCTGGATGCACACCCTGCTGAGCCCTCTCAATCCCAGCCCAGCACCTCGGCATTCCTTCGCCCTCTCCCTCCGCCCTCCTCCTCTGTTTTGTTGCTCTGATGATAGCAGCCACCTCTTCCCAGCGCTGCTTGGGACCGGTTCCTCTCAGTGCTTTGGCTTTTTTCTGTACACAAGCGATGAATGAGAGGCTGCTGCCAAAAAGGGGCTCTGCTGCCACCTCTTAAATCATTGAAGCTAATTTTGTTGTCCCCTCCGTGACTTGACTGGGGGGTGATTTGGCTTCTTACTGAGGCATCAGAAGGAAACCTGTGGAAGGTGACGCAGGCCTCTTGGTGAGGACGCCTGTGCCTTCAGTTCTATTCAAAAATAACCCAAATAAATCAAGAAGAGGTGATTTCCTAATTCTGTGTTCCATCTCAGAAAGGGCAGATCCCGCTTTGAACACCTCGGTGTAAACAGGGTTTGAATGTCTCCCTGTGTGGGGCAGAGCTCTTAGCTCTGGCTGCTGTTGGTCAGCAGGTCCCGTTCTACCAGGGCTCCCCCTCTGCCAGCCAGCACAGCTCTTACGGGAAGCTCCTGCACCCCTTGTCTGACACGTTATTGTGGAAATGGTGGGTTTTGTTGCTTTGACCACTCAGTACATGAAAAAACCTCTTTTCCACAAGAAAGTGGTTATCGTGACACTATGTTCACCAAGCTGTTTACTTGGACCTTTGTATTAGGTGTCCTCTAATCAGTGCTGTTCTGCTTTGCAATGAAGAGTTTAGGGCAGCGTTGCAGCCTCCCCCTGTGCCAGGTCCTGCCTCCCCAGGAGCTGGGGTGTTCCTGGTTTCAGGAGGTGGGAAGTGCCTCACTCAGACAGTCTTAACCTCATCTGGGAGCTCGAAATGCTGCTGCAATGCTTAAGAAATCACTTTGATTTTAACTTCTGGCTGTCTTCTGTGTTGTCCTGGGTTGAGCTAAACCAGAACCAATTCTCTGTCCAGGGGTAGGTTTATTGTTCAAAAAACCAAATCCCTGTGGCTCTTGGTTTTCTGGAATCTGCTTGTGTCATCCCACATCCCATCTCGGAGGGAGGCAGATGCTGCTCTTGGAGGTCTGAGCTGTCTTGGCCTCCTGTGACACTGGAGCAAATTCAGCATTATTGCAAAGGCTGGTTCTTCCTGCACTGCTTCTGTTCCTATCAAAAACATAAATGAATCGTGACATATCAAAAGAGCTCATGGTGAACCCGTGCCTGGCTGCGAGATGTGGCTTTGTTCCCGAGGGTCTGTAAGAGCCCAGGCATCTCACCAGCTGTGAGGAAGGGCTGGAGTATGTTTGTTCCTCCACCTTCCCATAAAGCTGGGCCCTCTTCTAGTTGCTGTGATGCAGTGGATTGACTCTAAACTTGTGGCTTGTTATTTTTTGGGGAAATGGACACTGTGTGCAGTTGAGGTGGCTGCTAAACCCTGGCTGGTACATGCAGAAAGCACTGAGGGATGGTGGGTTCCAGCGCAGCACAGAAAATGGTGCTGCTTTGGGGTGCAGCAGAGAGCTTCAGCTCCTCCTCAGTGAAGCAGGGGTGGCACTGCCCCCACCCAGAGAGGAGGGGGGAGCAGGGTTATGCTGAAGTGGAAGGAACAAGCGCTCTAAGTCAAACAGAAAAACTAGGTTTGAGCAGGTTTTGGCCTCTAGATGGCATTTCCCTGCCTTGCAGCTTCAATCGGCCCCAAAGTCTGACCGGCCCTGGACACGGTTCCAGTGGAGGGTTACTCATCTCCCCATGTCTTTGGAGGACTGTCAAGGTAAGAGGTGAAGGTGACAGCCAGAAGGTGCTACAGAAACCAGAGGCGCTGGAAGTTCAAGTCTGCTGGATCAAAAGCAGCCGGCGATACGGTTTCCCTCACGTGTCTGCTTAAAGCAGAGGTTGGCTTGTGTGGGGGCGAGCATGGCAAGAAGCATTGCGTCATGCTGAGGATGGTGAGACTTGGTCCTCCCTGTATAATTAGGTCAGTTCCCAGCATCTCTTCTGGCAGCTGGCTCGCTTCTGTCTGCCAAACCAGCAGTAAACGGGCACTGTTGCTGTGGTGGAGCTGCCGGGTGCTGTGCTGAGACCCTGGCACAACAGCGAGGAACCTCCCCTTAGCTGGAGCCTCTTCTAGCCACGCTCAAGCCTCCTCTCAACTCATTTTATCATCCTAATAAGCACTTGCCTAAGTCCCATCTTGTGTTTTCTGGGCGAGCCAGTGAGCTCCTCCTGCCCTGCCCCTGATTTCTTCGCCCTGCTGCCTCTCCACAACCTGGGTCGTGTGTGTCAGCGAGCAGGAGGCTCCAGAGCAGATCTGCCATTGTCAAACCTCCCTTCCCAGTGTCTGGGCTCAGATGCAGATGCAATCTGTGGTTCTCGGAAATGCTCACCAGGAGCTGCTGAAGGCTTCAAAGACTCTTGTCCAACTTCTTATCTCTCTCACTTTGCTTCCCTGGCTTTTTCTCGCTGCAGCTTCCCATTTTGCTGACCTGAGACTGTTCTTGGTGTGATGAGCAGTAGGAGATCTGTTTTCTGTGGCTTCCCCAGAGAAAGGACAGGGAAGGAAAGAGGGAGAGGAATAAGTGCTTTTGTGGGCACTCTTGGTGCTTTAATGGGGCTTTGAGCAGCCTGTTCTAGTGGAAGGTGTCCCTGCCCATGGCAGGGATGTGGAACTGGATGATCTTTGAGGTGCCTCCCATCCCAAACCAGTTTGTGATTCTATGGTTTTCTCGGTGGAGTCAAGGTAACCAAGAACCCCATTTCCCCTCGTGCAGAGAGAAGGCAAAGTGGACACGTGTGCAGGAGGAGAGTTACAGGCTGGGAAACACCTTTCAGTCTTGCCCAGGAAGCTCCTGTCCAGCCCTTGACACACCCCTCAGTCCCAGAAAGGAGAAGGGCAGCTCAGCTGTAAATGGAGACAGAGCGATTGGTGGAAGAGCAGGTCAGAAATTCTCCTGCATGTCCAGGGAGGAAAGAGCTGTGGAGGCAAACTGAAGTCCAGCCTGAGGTGGACGTGTAGGAGGTTTCAGGTGGAGGATAACGTTTGCATCACTCCAGCACATGGTCACCGCTGGGGAGGCTCAGTTCCTTCTGTGACTTTGGGGTGCAGGGAGCTACCGTGCTCAAACGCAGCCTGTTGTGAAGGGGCACCTTTGGATACGGTAGATCCTCACGTATGTGAGTCTCATCTCCTGATGCTGATGTCACCAAGCACCAGTTGCGTTTCCGCACCTTTAGCACCGCGGAGCCAACCACAGCCTGAGTGGGCTGGCCTCTGCTCCTAGAGAGGATTGTTTACCGAGTTTCGCTAGCGCTTGTGCAAGCCGTGGAAAGCACCAGCTCCGCAGACGTAAGGGATGGTGCAACCTGGTCCCTATTAGGAGGAGGAAAGCAGCTTGTTTGCCTCCAAGCCCGGGGGAAGCTTGCTGAGCTGGTGATGAGAAATAAACCAGCATCTCCCTGCTTGCAACAGAGCGTGTTCGCGGTGTTTGCTACCTGATTGCACATGTTCTCCTCTCTCAGCCGTGCCACCAGGCTGGCGCTTTGCCACCGCCGCTCTTTTGCCCGGCGTTTGCTGACAAGATCGTTTTGTCTCAGTGCCGGCAGCTCCTGGCCTCCCGTGCGGGTGTGTCTGCGCGGCCCTGGCTGCGGTTATTGTATTCTAGCGCTGGAATAGCCGAGGATCTGCGAGTCTCTTCTGCTCCCTGCTATTAGGGAGGTGAGGTCTGGCATTCTGGCAGTGCTTTGTAATGACACCTCATGAAAAACCAGTTTGATTCCCTTGTAACAAATGGGTGTAGTGGTTTTACACCCTTTACTCATCGCAGCTCTGCTCGGTCTCTGCTGAGGCGCTGGTTTTCTGTCCCCTTGGCAAAGGCCCAAAGGATCGGGAGGTTGGTCACCTTCCTTACCCCTCCACTGCGAGGATGGGGACAGGGTTTCAGAGCACTGTTGGGGTTTGACTGCTCTTCCAAAAAAATTCCAAACCAAAAAAAAGGGTCCATCTTCCATTCTTCTGGTTGTAGTCCTTGGATGTGAGTGCCCTTCATACCTGCCGTGCTCGCTTCTGGGTGGTTCTCTTATGCTCTGCTTCAATCACTTCTGCTTCTGTTTAAGTAATTTTTAGGTTTTTTTACCTAAACAGTCGGAGTCCTTTAAATCTCTTGCTCTCCAGCCTGCCAGTGGTTTCTGTGGCTGCAGCTTCCTCGTGTGACGTAACTCTCGTGTCTCGCTGATCCCGAACGATCTGCTTTGCAGTGCACTGCGAATGCCAGGGAGGCAGATAGACGAACAGCAGTGGAACAGCATCGACCAGTGCTGCGAAACACCTTCAGGAGAGGGGCTGGTGCTTTTCTGGTAAGGGAGATTCAGGGACAATACATCTCCTGGTAAAGTCAAATTCATCTACAGCTTTCACAGAGAAATGATATTTCCTAACTGGAAATGGGGGGAAAAAAGGCTCTTCCGACCTGCTCCTCCCTCCTCCCTGCTGCAGGACGTGTATGTGTGACCCTGGGGCAGGTTGTGCTGTTGAAACAGTGACGGGCTGTTCCTCCTGCGTTGGGCTGGGCTGCCTTCCCTGGCACAGCTCGGTGGCAGCCTTGGCTTGGGGCCTGGGGCAGGGTGGAGCGGGGGTTCAAGCCAGACCCCCTTCGTTTTAACCTGATAGAGAGGAAAAACTGCCCCTTTTGGATTCTATTCCGGGACTGGAGAAGATGAGGGACTTTATCCCTAAGCCAGAGAGATGATGATCCTGGTGGAATCATCTTGGTTAAGTGCCTAAAGTGAACTAAATTGGCTTCCCCTACGGCCTTACTGGAGGGTCCTTTAGCCTCTGGGCTGGAGCGACCCGCGGTTCTGCGTCCCGGTGGCCCTGTGCCATGGTGCTCTTGCAGATGCCACCCCGGCCTGCCGCTTGCTGGCCAAAACCCTTCTGCCCCTGGCCACTGCTGTGATTTCGAAACGCTGTGTCGCTAAAAACCGAGCGTGCTCCTGTAATTATGAGGAAGAAAAACACCCATGGGGGTTCCTGTGCCTGCTGGAGTGAGCGACATCCAGCTGTCCCTTGGGAAGGAGGTTTATCTAAGAGCTTAATTGGGATAAAACCACAACGACTTGTTTGGGACTGGTTGTCTCTAACTGTCCAAGCTGTAGATGAACGTGCTGGGCTTTGTCTGCAGGACAGGAGTACTGGGAGCTGTGGTGACATGACACAACAGCCCTGGAAACCTCCAGTTTGAGGTAAAGCTGTCTGCATGGTTGGCCATGGTTGTTTTCAACCGGACAAAGGACATGAAAAGTCTTTTCTACAGGGGAAAAACCCCAGGCACAGCCTCATCCTGTGCTGCTCTCCTGACTGGGAAATGAGAGACAAGGCTGTGGTTTACACGGATGTACACACATACTACATTTTCCATGGTATCCAATGTCTCTGACCCTCTGGTGGTGGTCTGGTCCATGTGAGAAAGACAGAGGTTCTTTTCTGTGTTCTGCGGTCCTGGATGACAACTGTTCTTGAGACTTCCCTCTTTCCTGACGTTTTAAAGAGCTCGCTCTCTTCCTCGCTGTTAATTGGGAAACCCACTCCCTGAGAGGTCCATTATGTTCGTGCTGTCCTTGCAGCATCCACTTCTCATAGAATTACAGGATCTATTTGGGTGGAAAAGGCCTTTAAGGTCCTCAAGTCCAGCCATCCCCCCAGCACTGCCAGGTCCCCACTGACCCCTGTCCCTCAGCACCACCTCCACACGGCTGGGAAACCCCTCCAGGGACGGGGACTCCACCACTGCCCTGGGAAGCCTGGGCCAGACCTGGACAACCCCAATGAGCAAGAAATGGTTCCTCAGGGACAGCCTCACCCTCCCCTGGAACAAGTTGAGGCTGTTAGCTGGAAGTGGGAGGAGGTATACAGCAGGATACAGTCCCTTTTACTCTGATGTGGGCTGTCTGTGTGTGGCAGCTGTAGCAGAATCATCGTTCTCTCTTGGCTTTCCCAGACAAGCCTTAGCTCTCCTCTCGCTTTACTCCCGAGAAGCTGCGTGTGACCCATGTGATGTGCCCCAGTGAGCAGCACATCACTCTCTTCTCTCGCTCTCCTTCACTCGGCCAGTGCTGCTGTGTCACACACCTCACAACTGCGTTAGCCAGCAGCTGGAGTCACGTAGGTCATGTTCACACCGGAAAACCATTGCTAAATTAAGTGGAGTAACCTGTCTCCTTTTGTCCCTTCTCTCAGGAGCAGGATGGGCACAGCGTGGAGAACGCACCGTGGGACTGAGACAGCTTTTGGCCTGGAGGAGCACGGGAGCTGGCCCTCGAACTGGAGGAAGGCTGGGTGAGGTCGGTGCCGGACCAGTGGGGCTTTGAGTGGCCTCAGGAGGTCGAGGCTTTAGAGGGTCGAGTTTGACAGGCCTCAAATATCATGGAGGGAAGCGTCTCGTGTGGTATTTCAGAGCGTGCCGCTCGGCTACGTGCTGTGCAGCTTGTCTTCACTGACAATCTGCGCGTCCAAGTTGTTGTGTTGGAGCTGCCAGCTCGGAAATACCTTCTGTGCTGTTCTGCCTCGCCACCACACCCCTGGCTTCAAGACCTGGCTTTGGGTGTTTTGTACATCTGCTTGGACCTGTATTTTCAAGCTCGTAACAGAATGTTACTTAATACCGCACCTATCTCCTCGCACCCGGTTGGAAAAGCAGTTCTTTGCCGTGTTCCTCTCTCAGAAGAGGAGAGCAGTGGGGTGGCCAGCTCGTGTTTACCCTCCTGCGTGCCGGTGCGGCAGAAGGGTTGTCTGCAGCTCGTAGGACAACACTCAGCTCCTGCACGTGTTGTTTTAGGGTCTCCTCACCCATTTCTTCTGGTGTTTCATGTGAAGGTGCTTTTTTTTTTTTTTTTTTTGGAACACTGATTGTGGAACAGTGTGTTCACACTGGAAGAAGAGCACGTCCGACCTTAGGGTGTCCCTTCTGCTGGCTTGGCAGAGGAGCTCTTGTACCCGAAAGGCCAGCCAGGCTATTAGTCACTATTATTTCAGGGAAGAACCTGAACAAACCTTCAGCAAACGATGGAATGACTCAGGGGTTACCGAAAATAAAGCTGCACTGTCAGCGGGAGCCCCAGTGCTTTACTGAGGTAGGGTCTGGGCTGCATTTGAAACAGCCCACTTCAAACATCTTGCATTTTCCTGAGCTGGATGCCTCTTGGTGCCCGCTCCAAGCTCAGGTTGCGGTGTCGTGACTGTTGGGTCTTCTCTCCTGGGCTTATCCCAGCTGGGATCACCAGCAGCCCCTGGGGAAGAGCCTCAGTTGAGCCTGCGCTGCTGCCGGAGTTGCAGCGTGACCAGATGAGAGAGAACGATCTGGGATGGGAATAACAACGTTGACATAAGGGCTTTGCAGATGGTATCTTGGCTGTGTTGCTGGCAGCTGGGGGTGGGTTATTAGCCCTGTTACAGCCCAGCCCAGCCCGCTGGTGGTTTGGAGCATGTCTCTCCAGCAGCTCAGCTCCTGCGGACCCAGCATTGCTTCAGATCCCTTCGTAGGGGCTGGGGAAGCCTGTGCTGGTGGGTGCAGAGCAGGGTGGATCCTGACACAGGCCCTGGAGCTTCATCACCTTCTTGCCAACCTGTGGCAGTCCTGGGCTGAAGCCCTGACTCCTCCGAGAGGCTCTAAACTCATGTCCCCAGTCACTGGGCTTTAGGAATGGGGGAAAAAATGTATCCAGGGGTCTGGCTGTGTCCACCCAGAGCCCCACTACAGCTGGGCCTCGGGGATCCTGCAGTGACCGCAGCAATTAGAGGGGAAATAAACCCAGGAAGAGCAGAATACCTGGCAATTTCCTCTGCAGTGAACAGCGATAATCAGACCTATGTACCTCATTAATTAATTAGAGCTAGGCAATCACTGGTGAGTGCTAATTACAGTGCCAGTCCCTGATGCCACCTGGGTATCGCTGCTCTAAGCGGCTCCCTCAGGCTCGAGGGCTTGCTGCTCCCTGCATGGCAGTGGGGCGCTGCTCCCCGTTACTGCGGGACAAGCCTGGCTGGCAGTGCTTGTCCTGAGAGGAAATTCAGTGGGGAGAGAGCTGGGGGCTGCTTCGTGCTGCCCCTCGCAGTGCAGGGCTGAGGACCGTGGCATTTGCTGGAGAATGCGAGCAATGTAGAGGAAAGCTTACAGGGAGGGAGAGCAAGGAATGGAGAAACCTGTTTGATTCCCCTGAAGGGCAGAACACACCCAAGTCTCCTCCTCAAAACAAGGCTTGGCTTCCAGGAGCCAGCCCTCTCGGCAGGTAAGCGCTGGGCTTCGCCCACAGCCGCCTTCGCTGCCAGGGAGGATCTCGGAGATCCCCGCTGCGAGCCCTTGAGGGGCAGAAGCACCGGGAGGTTGCTCGCAGGCAGCTCCGCATCACGCTTTCGGCGGGGAAGCCAGCCCTGAGGAGCCTCACAAGGTAGGGCTGGGCGGGGAGGCTGGTCTTCTGAGCCTCGCTGGTGTGCTGCTTCTCTCTGTGGGGAGGAGGAGGAAGAGGAAGGCTGCCCTTTCCTCACCTGCTGATGCAGGGATCTGGTGGCAATGAGGGAGACTTGAACCCATATCCAAAATCCTCCTCCTGCGTGGGGAAATGAAGCTCTTTGCTGTGAAAAAGATCTAAATGGATCTGAAAGAGTACCTGGGCTCTACAGGGATGGTGTTAGTTAAGTACACAGATGAAGGAGAAGAGGGGAGGTTCGGGGTCTGGGTCGTTGTCTGCTCGCTGAGTTCCTTGCCCATCGCCCACAGCTTTCTCGGCTCTGAACCCCTTAGTCTGAGGTAGAGCCCTGAGCTCACTGGGGAAAAGTCTGTGGGTGGGCAGGAGTGAGCAGAGTCCGGACAGCGTGGGTAAAACTCGAGCCTGTGACAGCCTCTCGAGAGGTTGGGGACAAGTTGCACCACGTTCTGCCTCCCCAGCATGGACTGGGACGGAGCGAGGTGCAGGTAGAGGTTTTTCTCTCTCCTGCTCTGCCTTGGTTTGTTTCTCTCTAAATCAGAATGAAGTCACCCTGGGAAGGGAGGGATGGGAGTGGTACAGGTGGTACAGAGGAGATGAGCACCTCCCTCAGTCGGTGCTTCCTCCTGCCTCAGAGCAGGTGAATGTCCTCGCCATGTCGCCTCCCCACCCCACCGCCCGGCTCTGGGCTGCTCCAGGACAAGCCCCTCACAGGAGGATGAGCTGTGGTTGCTCCACGTGCTGGGGAGCAGAGACGTCCTCCCCTATTGCTGTGGGAAATCTCCATTCTCACAAATGGCAGTTTAGTTTTGTTTTACAAAAACATTGTTTTTTCTTGGCAAAACTTTGTCCCGTCCCCGCGATGCCGTGAAGCCAGGGTGAGATGTTCTGTCCTGCAGTTTGTGGGGCTGTGACGCCAGCGCAAAGCTCGGCCACTGAAGCCAAAGAGCTTTTTCCTTCCTTCTCGCTGTCACCTGCAGGCACCCAGGTTAAGGCCAACAGCACACGGGTGCGGTAGAACGTCCTTTACATCCTCCTGCCCTTTCAAACACAGAAATTAGTTGAGCAATTAGCAATTAATGCCTCGTAATTAGACTAATGGAATAATCCTACATACCCCATATAGTGAAGAATGATCTGGTACTCTCTGGCAGTTCAGGGGGTGGGTGTTGTGTGTGGGGGTCGTGCCACGGGGGTTGCACAGCTCCTGGCACAGCCGGACCCCCCGATGCTCTCTGGGCACAGGCAGCTTGGCCAGTGGCTCTAATTAAGTTTATGCTGCTCCTTGCTGACTTCAGTAGCTCCTGTCTTTGCCAGCTTCTTCTGGTTGGGCTGAATTATACTTTTTTTTTTGTGGTTGCAAGTGAATTAAACGAAATTCTACTTGTGCATTTGTAGCTTGACAGCCGCTGTCTCGGACACGGCTGAGACGTGGCTCGTGTCGGTGAGCTCCCTGCAGGCAGCCGCAGGGTTTCATCTCTCTTTTCCCCCTGCTCGGGGAAGAAGAGGCGTTCCCTGTCCCCAGGCACAGTGACCAAGCTCCTCAGGGCCCGTGGTGCTTCGTACACCTCACCAGGTGCATCTGTGAGAGGCTGCAGGTCCGGACTGCCCGACAACCTCCCGCTTCAAGCCCCATCAGCCACCAGCGCTCGCGAGGTGGGCGAGGTCCTGCAGCGCGGGTTGCCAGTTTGTGGTGTGAAGCCTGAGGTGTGATTCCCGTGTCTGCTCCTTTCCCTGATGGAAGCGTCCATCCTTCCCAAGTCAGGGTTCAGAGGGGAAATAAATCTCATTCTAAGCTGTCACAGCCACTGGGCACGAAGTGCTGATCCAGCATAAACCTCCTTCACCGGTTCCAACCTGCTGACGTGAACGGAAGGGTTAACTTCGGGCTGGCAGGGTTTGCGCTGGGTCAGGCACGGTCTATCCATGCCGCTCTGGCTTCACAGCAGATCGGGTAACGGCGGCCACAAAGGCCCAGCACTGGCACAGAGTCCGCATTGTGCGCTCGGCAGAAATGCCGGTCCGTGCCCTCGCCTGGGACCAGCCCCCAGGCACGGCCCTGCTGGGCGGGAGCTGCTGGAGAAGCTTCTCTCTCTCGTTTTCCTTCCTGTGGGTTTGTAAAAGTTGGGCTTGATCTGCCGAGTGTCACACCAAGGTGCCACCTCTCACCGCATGGGCCAGAGGCTTGGCCTCTGGTTTAGGGCTGGGTGACAGAATTCAGAGGAGGGTTTAGGAGGGTCAGATGAAGAAGGTTCAAACCTTTTGCAAGTTTTAAATACATTTTAATTTGAGGACTGTGAAGGGCAGAATAGGCATCAATTATCATTAAACCAGGATATTCTTCTGCGTGACTGGGCTTACGCCTGTTTGCGGCTGAGGGCCGGCTGTCAGGTCACCGGCCAAGTCCTGCATTAGTAGACGAGTTCCCAGCTGGTGAAACGAGGTTTGTGCTTCCACCCAGGAGCAGGAGGAGCAGGGGAGAGCTCCTTGGAAAGAGCCGTGACAGCGCGGGTGGCCTCTGCCAGCAGGCAGCAGAGCCCAGAGCTGGTCGCCGGCGGTGGGACAGGATTGCTCGGCAGTCGGTCACGTCGGGCTTTGGGCTGAAGGACGGTAACGCTGGGTTAGGACACGGTTTGTTGTCTATTAAGGACCGTCCTGTGGAGGCAGCAGGAGTTTAACTCGCTGTTGGGTGGACCAGCGATGTGGGGCACCTGTCCAGCACGGGTGTGGCGCAGAGCGTCTCACCGTGCGCAGCGATGTGAGCGCGATGCCCCGACATCAAAGGGCGATCCTGTCCGCGGAGCTGGACCAGGAGTGCAGTGACAGGAACGCGGGGCTGGCCTGGGCTGAGCGGGCAGTTCGGGAGGTTGAAGGCAGCCTGTGGCTCTCCAGGGAAGCTGAGTTTACTGGATCAAAGCAGCTCCGCTTCCTTTCCCAGGGCGTTCGTTCAGTCCTCAGAACTCGGGCCAACGGCTGACCCAGCTCCTCTCCGAGGTGAGCGGAGGGCGAGGTGCCTGTTACGTGCAAGGGGGCTGTTCACCGCAAGCGCCCTGCGAACTCCTGACAACAGCAGGCTCGAAAATTGCCATTAACATTTTAAAGTCGCAGTTGAGCCAACAAAAAGGAGGACGCTGGCAGGTTTTTCTTCTGCGCGTCGGCAAGTAATAGGAGCTGCAGCCAGCTTTGAAAGGAGAGTAAGTGTTTCATCTCCGGGGGTGTAATTACTGCTTTTTAAGTGGCTTGCATGGGAAGCAGAATCATTCCCAGTAACTGATGGGCTGCTGATTCCAGGCACTTGGAGAACTTATTAGCAAAGACTGCTGGCCTGGCTGAACGTCGGTTCCTCCGCAGAGGACTCTGTCAGTGGGCAGGGACAGATTGCCCTCTCCCCCCGCCAGCCGCAGCCTCCGTGGCCATAGTTGCTCCCTTGTTCAGCCCATGGGCTGGGATTGCTCCCTGCTAAGGGTAAGAGAGGAGTCTGTGGTGCCTGAGCCATCTCTCAGCTCCTCTGCTCCTACCGCTGACGACAGTGCCCACGACTGTGGTTGTGTGTGTCTATCTCTTGCCCCCAGCAGCCAAACCGAGCTCCTCAGCACGTTCCACGGAGCACACCGCCTGCTCGCCTGGCAGGGTGAGGGTTTAAAAACTCACAAATGATGTTGAAATACCTGAGGCGGGGCAGGGACCCCCGCGGCACCCGGCAGCGTGCAGAGGGAGAGCTGAGCTGGCCACCAGCCTGCAGAGGGACACGCCCTCAAGATTAAAGTCCACACAAGGTCTCAGCTCCCCTTTCTGTATAAAATACCTTGTAATCGCTTTCATTCTCGTGACGAGGACCTCCAGAGGAGGTGTCCTTGAGTGGGTGGCAGCATTCCAACTAGCTCCCTGCCCTGCCTGCAGCCGGCGGTGTGACCCCAAAGGGAGGACTCCCTGCCCTGGCAAAGCTGCTTGTGCAC
The DNA here is from genome assembly GCA_009769605.1 of Bucorvus abyssinicus. Lineage (NCBI taxonomy): Eukaryota > Metazoa > Chordata > Aves > Bucerotiformes > Bucorvidae > Bucorvus > Bucorvus abyssinicus. The sequence goes on along the minus strand of CM020039.1, from coordinate 926,345 downwards.
CCCAAGACATGCCCGAGGTGGTCATGCAAGTGATATCGAGGGCTGTGCTTGTCAGGGGTCTTGGTGGTGCTCCGTGCTGGAGTATCTAGTGATGGCTCCTCGTACCGCGCAGGGATGGGCTTCCAGCTTCCTCTGTCTGGATGTTGCGTGTAGGGAAGGGCTGGAGAGAGAGGCAGGAGGGGGTGGGGGGGCAGGCCTGGAGATGCCTCTGGCTTGTGAAGTGCTCTGCAGAATGAAGGAGGTTGTAAACAGTCAGAACTTCCTCCCTGCCATCAGCCCCGCGTAGCTGGTGGAGAAGGAACCCCGGCTGATCAAGAGTCCTCCCAGGTATCGCTGGGGTGAAGAATCTGCCCCTCTCCAGCGCACCCACGGGTAGCTCCACCTGTGCCACATACCTGAGACCTGCGATCGCCGGGAGGGGAGCGGCGGTTCGGGGTTAATCGCCTGGAAGCTGCTCAGATCCTGACTCATCAAGGGCTGGTGAGAACTTGGGCAGAGGAGATGGATTTACAGATTGCTCTGTGCAGGGGCCAGCGTGTTGCTCCCCACGCCCTACGGGACCGAGGCGTTGGTGTGGTTTCAGCTGCCCCCGTTTCTCTGCTGGTGTGGTCCAGGCTGGAAACCCCCCGTCTGCAGAGGGGCGTCACCTCTCAGAGCTGGGGTGTGCGAGCCAAGCTCCTATCGACTTCAGGGTGCAGGGCCCTCGAGGCAGCTCCGTGAGGTTGTCCAGGGAAGGGGTCTTCAGGGAATGGTCCTTCAGAGTACGGCTGTTTCGGAGTAAACTGGGCAACGCTTAACGGTGCAGCAGAGCCTGCAGTAACTGTCTGGACCGGGGAGTGGAGCAGGACTATGGCTCGTTTGCATAACGATGGCACCCAAGGTGCCAATTAGGATGCAGGGCCTGTTGTGCTGGTGGTGTGCAGGCACTCAGCCGGCAGCAGTTGGATCTGAAGGGCTCCCACTGGGCTTCTGAAGGGAAACCTTCTGTATAAACAGGGAGAGAACAGGGATTTTCATTTAAAAGCGGGTTTTTTTTATATTTGTCATGAATCTTTGGGAGAGAATCCGTATTCCTGAGCAGCTCTGCTTGGTTCTAAACCAGAGTGACTTGTGACTGCCTGTCTGTCCTTCTATCACCGAGAGGCTGCTCCTCACCCAGCAGGAGCATTTTCTGTGAGGCAGTAATAAGCAGAGGACAAGAGGTGTGACCAGCCCAGCAGAGCTCCTGTTCTAACTCTAAGGCTAGAGGGAAGGGATGGATCTAGTGACAACCCAGGTGTCAGCCGTGCCCCTGCAGACCGCGGCCACCTCTCCCACCTTTGCCATGAAGATACCCAAGTACTGAGGGGCTTTTTGGGGATGTCTAGGACAAAGCTACAGCTTTCATTTCTCTCTAGATAGCAGGGTCAGTTAAATTTCCTCCTGAGATGGGCAGGGAGACGTTCTCTCTGCTGCGTCTTGGGGGAATAGCAGATATCTCTGCTCTTGAAATGTGTCAGGAGCCCTGAGGTGATACTCCCACCGGACAGAAGTACCAGGGTTCACCCAAGCAGCCTGAGCTGCTCTGAGGTCTACAGACTCCAGAAGGTCTGTCCCACCTGAGGGGCTCAGGGCATGTTTGCTAAGGGCTCCTCCACCACTTTCCTCCCAGACCTGGCAGGACGCTTCTGTCGTGGCCAGTCTGAAGACTTACTGGTAGGGAGAGCACACCCGTTTGACTTTTCCTCTCCTTGATGCACGGGGGAGAAATCACGGCTCTGGTGTATGTGCCCCAGCCTCCAGGCTCTGTGGCTGTGACACTGATGGGATTCTCTCCTACCACATAACTTCAGAGTTCTCTATCAGAACAACTAAGCTGCTCCTTCCCTTTTCCATTTCTTCCAGGGGCTTCAGACAGTAACTGAAGGAGAAGGTGCTCCTGAGAACCATGATGTCCCTGGGTGTCAGCAAAGGTAATACCCATCCAGCAGCAAGAAAACTGCCTTTAGTGTTAATAAGCTCCTCATAAGGACTTAATATCAAAGGGGTGTGGGGAAAAAAAAATTGTAGTGCTGTGTTTTCCTTAGAGACAATCCAGTTGTTAAAAGAAAAAATAGAAATCCCAGCCTTGCTACGTAACACACGCTTGAAGCACGTCCCTGTGTGTGGGAGACTGATCCATTTCCTGCAGGTCGGCTGCTCAGTGACGGCTGTTTCTGGGAAATGTCGATGCTCCTGAGCATGAGGTATTAGCTGAGCCTCCTGTCCTGGTAGCGAAATCGAGTGCTTTCATGTCTGCCACAGGCTAAGCGTGCGGCCAGGGGGCTGATAAGAAGGTGTAAAGCTGCAGGAGCTTGTTGGTGTCTCTAAACCCTTGAGCTGTCATGGTCCAAGTGTGACAAGGAGAGCAGGCTCCATGGCTTCAGCCTTTACCAGTCCTCTCCAAGACGGCAAAGGAGATAGTCAGAACTATGTAGAAAAGGAGATTTCCTTTTCTCACCTTCATCTTACACTTTCCCTGTGGGAAAACAGCTAGTTCCCTCAGAAGATATTGCCGGATGGGGAATTCCCCAGTTAAAATGCCTTTATTATTATTATTTTGTAATATCCAGCTGCAACCCAGCAGGACCGTGGCACTCGGGGGTGACTGAAGCCCTTCACATCAGCCACCTGCACGTTTCCCCTGTGACAGGCTGTTCCCTGTCTCCTTCCCTGCCCTCTCCCAGTACTTCTGGCTTTAACGCTCCTCCCCAGTAACCTGCACTTTTCAGCACCCTGTTGCAGAAGCGTCAGAAGACTCGTTCGGTGTTTGACTGGGACTGAAGGGACACCCATGCTCCTGCTCTCCAGGGTTTTCCCCAGCTCACCTGCTGGCACTGCCAATTCTTGCCCTTTCTCAGCAACCCTCCTCCTCTCTCCTTCCTCCCCTCTGCCTCTCCTAGGAGGGTTCATTCCACCCACGGAAGAAGACCGCAGGAGGATCATTAAGCAGATGAAGGTTCGCACCACGCTGAAAGGAGATAAGAGCTGGATCCACCACCATAACTCGGACTCTGAGGACGAGAAGACCAGCCGCCCACTGTGAGTGTGGAGGAGGAACGCTCCTCTTCTTCCTTCCCTGTCCCTCATCAGCCTCCCGTGAGTACCCTGTTCTCCAGCCTGCAGAAGCAGCACGGGTGGTGTGTGTTTGGGGGTCCCCATGGTGCCAGGAGGTGACGCTGCCGAAGGCGAGCACTGCTCCTCTTTATTTTTGATAAATGCAGACTGAGGAGAAGCTCTGAGAAACGGCCTTTCCTGGGAGCTGGGAATCCAGCAGCACGGGCAGATCTGAAGTCCCAGGAGAAGGCCAAAGTTTTTTGGAGCCCAATTGTGTTTTGCCATCTCTGGAGTGACAATCGAAGGGGCAGACCTTCATGGGATGGAGTTGAAGCGATAAACCAGCCAGGTCTGCACCTCCCCTGCGGCTCGCAGGGCTGTGTCACACAGTCACCCTGTTCCAGGCAACACCCCCAGCTGCACCAGCTCCTCTTTAGAACAAAACCAAGCCCAGATCGATCTTCTCTTAACAACTCTCTCCAAAACCACCACGGCCGTGTTCAGCCAGAGCAGAATTTAATTACATCATTGTGTTTTCTCTTTACTCAGGTCTGGACGGGCCGGTGGAGGATCCCCAGCCTCAACACTTACTGCTCCCCAAAGCAGCAGGTAATTCTGGGGACCCATCGTGTTGCTTCCCTCCTGTGTTGTCTCACAGGGTCAGTGCTTGCTTTCCCTGGTCCTTTGCAAACATCTGCTCTTTCTTCACCTCCTCATACCCACTCGCTGCTGTGACTGTGGTGAAAAATACTGTCCTTGAGGAGCTCCTGCCTTGTTTAGTATAATGTCTTACAACTGTCACCCCGGGGAGAGCATGGCTGATGTCCTGTAAGGCCAAGATGGATGGATGGGCAGATCGATGTCTTTAATGAAGATGAATGATGGCCTTCAAGCCCATGATCCCACGAGGTGAGATCATGGTGCACATCAGCTCCTGGGCTGGTGCAACCACTGTCTGCTCAAAGCCTGGGGGGTCCTCAGAGCAAGCGAAGCCCTGTGTGGGAGCTGGATTTGCTTCAGGACCAGAGCAGGAGGGCTCTTCAGGGACCCAGGATCTTATAGGACTAGTGTCTTAAAACACAGAACTGTTGGAGAGGGCTCAGTCCTCCGTGAGAGCCCCTTGCTAGCTGCAGTGCTGGTGCTGGAAGGGCCCTGCCCTCTCCCACGAGCAGTTTCCTACTTCCTCTCCCTTTTTCTGCGCCAGCTCTTGTCAGTTCTTGTGGCAGTTAAGATGGTTTCCCTGCCATGCCCTACCTGTTCCTGCCTCCCTCTGCCACGTAGTGCTTCATCAGGCAAAGGTTAAGTGAAAATGGGGACATCTGTGACATTGACAGTGTGGCATCCGAAGGGGCACCTTCACACATATGTGTGAGGACCTGAAGTTGATGGAAGGTGAGTGACAGGAGCCCGGGACACTCAGGATCTGTTTGTGCCTCACAGTGAGGACAGGCATTCATACACCAAGCTGGACATCTCCTCCACTTCCCTGCAGCCCTCATTCAAAGCTCAGTGCTCAGGGAACAGCCGGGCAGTGGGGCTGAGGTGGGGCTTCACCCTGCTGGTGCCTGCTCCGAGGACACCACAGTAACAAGAGCCTGGGGCTGTGCTCAGCACTTGTCCTCCAGCTCATCCCATCTGGAGAGCTCCAGAGGTCGGCCGAGCCTGCAGTGAGTTTGTGTTTCTGTGTCCGTGAAGACAACCGGATAAATGAGAGCTGGGCAGCCCCTCCAGCACCTGGGGGTGGGCAGTGTGAAGCTGCCCTCCTGCTAAGCTCTGACCTCATGGCTGACCCTGCTTGGAGCAGGAGGTGAGACCAGAGACCTGCTGAGCTTTCTTATGGAATTATCTTGTGGTCCTGAGGGCACCTGGACAGGCAGGAAAAGAGGGTGGTGTCTGGGCAGGGATGGGGGAAGCCTGTCTGAGTTCCTTTGATGGGAACCAGGTCCTTGAGGCCCATCTTAGTCCCCACGTTGCTCTCAGGAAGACCTCTCCAGGACAGCTTGAAGCAGGTTCGAGAGATGCTTCCTCCTGCCCCAGTGCAAGGAACCAGCTCCCCAGCTGACGGGGTCCCTTCCCTTTCCCGCGGGGCAGCTGTGCCGCACTCCCTGCCCAGAATGGGCCCTGGCAGAAGTTAGCATGAAGCTGATGTTTTCCTGCGGTAAAACAACCAGGGTCTCTGCTGCAACTGATTCGCTGCTCTGTGCCATCCATCTGAGGACACTGCCAGCATGGCTCGCTTCAACTGGCTAACCCTAAAATTCACTCTTCTTATAAAAAAATCTTTCCTAGCGCTTGTTCTGAAGATTATCCAAGAGTCCTTCCAAGGTTCATTGTGGGGCAGCGGCCGAGGTGTCACTCAAGGCCTGTTCATCGGGACTTTTGCCTTGACGGCCCCGTGCTGCTGCTGTTGTTCTTCCCCGTGTTTCCCTCCTCGCTAATGTCTGCTCTTTGCGCAGGTCACCTGCCCCCAAGCCTCAGTCCGGTTACCTCATCAGGTTGGTACAGAGCGGCGTGTGTTTGGGCTGCGGGGGATGGAGAAGTAGGTCAGGAGCAACAAGCATGAAAAACATGACTGTCTCTTGGGTTCTCCTCTTGGTTAGAAACATCACGATGCTGTGGTGAGGAGACAGCCCTGAGTATGTTGTGGAACGGGTAGTTTGGTGGTGATGTTGGCAGAAAATCAGGTCTCCTCTGTATGATCACACATGTGCCCGTGACACCATACCCATGCCTCTGTGCGAGCTGATTCTACCCTGTTGTCCAAGGCCCAGGGGGTGGGAAGGTGGGACTTTTCTCAGGATGACTCTGCCAAGGAAGGACCTTCTTGGTCCTGAGCCAGCACCTTCCTCCTGACGGGACACACAGTCGCTGTTAGGCCAAACAGTGGCTGCAGGTCTCTTAATTTTAGTTCCAGACTCTGTCCAGCAAAAAGCTGAACGCATCTCTTTTCTCCCCAGAGGGGTGTTCACCAGAACCGTCGATAAGACCTCAGACTCTTCATCGTCTGGTGATGCACAGAAGAGGTACGGTGTGTCTTTCTCTTCCTCATGAAAATGAGCTTTTAAGTATTGTACATATTTCTAGTCCTCCTCTTCCTTTGGCCAGTGCTTGTGGGCTGCCACTGAGCTCCCCTCAGTCCCTGCTAGATGCTGGAGGACATGGCTGTTCCTTTAACAGCCCCTCCCAGCAGACATGGGAACAAGGTGAGGCATCCAGCTCCGGGTTTTCCTCAGCAGAGCATGGGGTGGCAGCTGGCTGCCAAAGCACTCGTGGGTCTGGGGGTCCAAGCAGACCTCAAGCCCTGGTCTGAGGCTGTGAGAAGGTGGCAAATGCTGCCCTTCAGTGACATAGCGTTCCCTGGATCCAGAGAGGGGGCCTTTGGGGTCACCCCGTTCTCCTCCATCATCTGGAGCATGAGCTGACCCGGGGACAAGGATGGCGAAGGGCGAGGGCTCAGGAGGGTCGTGTTAACGGGTGTGATTTGTTCTGTCTGCAGCTCCGCTGGGAAGGGACCCAGCCCGGGCCGCTCTTCCTCTGGCTACAAGATGACCACCGAGGATTACAAGAAACTGTGAGTGTGCAGAGGGCAGCAGCACTGTCTGTCCGTGCCCAGGAGCTCAGGGGGAAGCCCCCGCATGGGGATGCCCAGGCAGGGCTTCAGCCGACCACCACAGAGCTCTCCCCAGCGACTGAGCAGTGGAGCAAATTTTATCACTTGGTAGTAATTAAGGCAGGAACCAGAGGACACAACCGGGGACGCGGTGTGTGGTGTCGCTGACCATTCTGCAGGCAGGAGGGAGGAGGGGTCACAGCCCTGCTGACATCCCTGCGCAGCTATTCACCTCGCAGGCTGTGGCTCTACCCTGAAATGCAGCTGGGTTGATGATGAACCAGTCTCTAGGCTTAACCCCTGTGCTGAGAAAACAAAACCCTGCGGGGACACGCGCACCCCAAGAAGACGACACGTGTCTTCCACACGTTCTAGGGTCTGAGCCCATTCCACATGCCCTGCCCGTGGGTTTACTGTGGGTTTCGCTTGTGCTGCAGCAGTAGTTCCCTTACCCTGGCTGTCCCCTTCCTGTTTCAGAGCTCCTTATAATGTCAAGCAAAAATCAGCAGACTTGGATGAGGAGGACGTGCCTTTTACTCCAGATGAACACAAGAAAAGGTATGTCCTCCAGGTACCCACCTTCCTCTTGCAGAGGTGGTGACAAGTGGACTTACTTCAGTTTAACTGGTCGTTACTGGGAGGGTCAGCTCAATGATGAGCCATTAGGACTGACTGCAATAAAATCATAATAAGCAGATATTTCTGCACAGGGCGCATCCGTGCCCACAGGCAACTGCGCTCCCAACAAAATATAATTAAAAGCCTGACGTGATTCGCCCTGACAGCATCCCCCAATTAATTGGGAGGCTGGAAATGGGCTGTGGTAGCTCTGGGAAAAGAGAGAGAGGTACCCGGAGCCTGGCAGCAAAGGGAGGAGCCACCTCCAGCCCACGTGTGTGCCCTCAGGTCAGGACCACTTGGGGACCTGCCTCTAAGTCCACCTCCAGACAGTCTCTCCTCCCGGGAGCAGAAGGTGTTTTGGCTGGGTGGTGGATCCAGCCAGTGTACTGCTGCTTTCAGTTGAGTTTCTGAAGAGACTTTCCCTCAGATACAAAACTCCTACAAATGAAAACATGATAATTTGCCCACTGTGGCAAAGCAGTAAAAGTCCCGTTACTCCTCTTGGCTCTGGCTAGATTTCTGCTCCCCGGAGTGCAGGAGCTCTGTCAGGGTCAGCACAAGCCTCCACTGGGTTGTTCACCTATTGCCTTGTCAAGGCTCCAGCCAGCAGCCACTAACAGCATGAGCAGAATGTGACCCCTTCCCTCCCTCCCTTCCAGGACAGAGGCAGCCAACAGTGTCCTGAGACGCACTGCCAGCCGGGAACGTGCCTACGTCCTCTCGGCCGCCAAGAAGAGCAACGGGTGAGTCTTCAGTGAGCAAATGCGGGGCAGGAGACGGGGAGAGGCTGTTGCAGGTGGTCTCACAGCGACGGTGGCCTGACCCCAGGCTCTCTGAAGGTAATGTCCCCTTTCCAGTGAGCCGCTGCCTCTCTAGAAGTGCCGAGGATCTCGGCAGGTTCCTGCAGAACTGGGGAGATCCTCCCAGAATCTTGGAAGTCTCCCTCACCGAGAGGGCTGAAATTGCAGGAAGAGAAAATCCATGATGGTCCCTAATTCTCCAAGGCCTGAGATCAGGACTAGTTTTCCCTCAGCATTTCACACTGCTCTCTCCAGTTTTGTTGCATGTGAGGGCAAAATCAGAACAAACATAAACCGTGCCCAGTATGGATCAGCGTTTGTGATAGTTTGCCTGAACCGTGGCTAGATTTACAAGGTCCTGATCTTGGCTGCAGCTTCAAAACAGTTCTGTGGGGCAGAAGAACCTGACATAACGCGTGGGTGTGTAACAGGGATGTGTGGGAGCTACTGGTGTTCCAGGCTCTGTTGTCCATCTCTTTCCTGGGAGGGAAAACAAAGCGGATTTCCAAGGTCTCTGATCTCCCAGGAGCCCCGAGAGCGGCTTTTTTGCAGCTCGCTTTTGCTGTAAATCCTTTTCCTCTTGACATAACTCAGGGTGACACAATGAGGCACCAGGAGGTTGTGAGTGCGGGAGGAAGCAGGGAGGGGACGTGCCAGCAGCACTCGCCTGGGCCCAGCACAAGAGGAGGGCTTGGGCAGGGTTGGTAGGGACTTCAGCGGGGTTTGCGCTGGCTGTGAGTTCCTCTGGTGCCCTGAGTGTCCCATGGAATGGAGAGAGGCAGGAAGAAAAACAGCCACCAGGAAGGTGTAGAATTAAAAAGGCCCTTTGGGGAAGTTTCTTTACTTCACGTGTCATAACTGGCTGCTCTTCCTGGTTTGATTCCCTCTGCCCTCTAATTTGCACAGGTTTAACACGCCTGGTCACTGCCAGCTCTGCCCCAGTGGCCTTACGTGACCCCTTAGTGCCTCGCACCACATGGGTCAGTTATGGGTCAGAGGCTTGGTGGCAGCTGCCCCTGCCCGAGGTGTGTCTTTACCTCCAAAATTCCAACTCTTGCCTTTCTGCTTCCTTTGCAGCAGCCCAACACAAGAGTTCCCACCCTTGTTCGCCAAGAGGTAGGTCAGCGGGCTGGGGCTGTGCCTCTGGGTGCCTCTTAAACGCTGGCGCAGGAGATCCTCTTGAAGAGGAGGGACCCTTCCCTTCCAAAGAGTGCTCAGGGTTGAATCGTGCTGGCTTTTGAGACCCCACAGAGTTGTAAACGCAGAGTACAGTCCTGATGATGCTTCTGGGCAACCTGCACCAAGGAGGGACTCGTTCGCTGCCTTTCTGCTCCCAGGGCAGGCTGGGGCCCCCCAGCCCAGTGAATTCTCCTCAGGTGTTTAACTCCTAAAGCCGTGGGTGCGACAGGGGGTGGTGCCTGGGGTGCTCTCTGGAATTTAGCGTTCAGCTGATGCTATTTGGAAAGCGGCCCTGACAGCCAAGCGCCGCTGGATTGGGCTGAGGAACATCTCACCTCATTCAGCCAGCTGAGATGCTCAGAACATGGGGATTGTGAGGAGCAGGAACATCTGCCTCCGGGGGGAACAGGGGGAAAACGTAGCCTAAGGGCAAAGACAGGGAAGAGGAAACAATGTGCTATTGTCTCTCCTTTTGTCTTGAAAGAATCGAGATAGAGGAGGAGGAAGGGCAGCAGCGGAGGAGCCCCACCGTGGCTGGTCCGTGCAGGTTGACAGCGGGTGACAGCAGGTATTTACCTCATCCTGGAGCGGCGTGTGACTGCTGGGGATGGTGGGGCGCACTGTTTGCCCTCCTTGCAGATAACCTCATTTGCCTGCGAGGCTGCAGCTGGCTGAACCCAGAGGTGGAGCTTTTCAAACGAGACTTCTCAGAAAATCCCGATTGCCCCCTTTTTTTTTTTTTGCAAAAAGGGAAAGATCCTGGTGTGGGGCTGAGTGGGACCAGTACACGGGAATGTTTGGCTGAAGTGGAAGTGTTTGCCCTAGGAGGGAGAATCCTTCTCTGTTTTCAAGCAGATTCATTTAATCGGGGATTCAGCGCTCTGTTCCTGTGTCGAGGGATGGCTTGGTGCCAGGCAGCAGCATTATTAGCTTCTCTGCCACTCCGGTCCTCAGTGGGCCCAGCAGGGAGCCCGATAAATGGGGCTTTTCAGCCGGCAGTGCTTTATTTGCGGGATGAAAGAGCTGCCTCTTGAGTTTGGGGAGCGATTTTGTGCTGCCTCAGTGCAGGTTTGAGGCAGGGCTGGGAGGCAGTTCCCCTCCTTTCCTCACGTATTCCCCACGTGGTGAAATCAGTGTTGTGGCTGCACTGAGATTTAATCCGTACGTTTGGGGAAGCTCGATTTTTGGTGAAAATTCAATTGCTGGGGAGAGGAATGGCTCCAGCCGTGTTCAGTAGGAAAAGGCGGGTTCTAACGAGCAGATTTGAGCCACATCGGTGCTCAAGCAGACACAAGAGCCGGGGCCAGAAAGCAGGATGTGTCCCCCCACCAGAAGGCACCTAAAAAATCTGTCTTTAATACTTTTTTTAGCACTAATGGGCTAAGAAAACCCACTGCTGGGCCTTGCTGGAACGAGCCAAAGACAACAGCGGTTTCTCCCTCCAGGTGAGTGTGACAGCCCAGCCAGGCTGTCTCGGACCTTTTGGGGCTGTATCAGCCCACATCTACCGGTAGGTCAGGGGCTTCTGGGGGCCCCTCCGGGAGGGGAAATGAAGGATTATCAGCCTTGTCCAGGGGAGCCTTTCCTTAGCTGCAGGCAGTGGTTTTAGAAAAGGTTTTGTGCCTGAGATCCATGTTACGCGCTGACAACGTCCTGAGAGATGCTCGGAACCTGAACACCCTGAACTCCTCCTCACTGACTATGTGTAGTGGAATAATTTTCAGTCGCTTTCTCTTTGATTGAATTCGCGACTCAGTATAAAACCGGTGGAAACGCCGTTCCACAGGGCTGCAAACAGCGCTTCGGTTACTGACCTCGCTCTGTGATTTTCATTCTCTCTGTCTTGCTGGCGGAAGGCAGATATTCCTGGGAAGATCAGTGGGTTTAATTTAAAAACTGCTTCTGATAAGACAACTTTGTAAGCGAATGTACCGGGAACAGGGAGGTTTGTTTTCCACTGTGTTGACTCGCACGAAGGATCACGCGAGTGCTGGACGGCTGCGGTGGGGAGCTGCTGTTCTCAGCAGTGACAGCTTTTTCCTTGGCCTTCTCTTGCAGCCCTGAAACAGGCAGTAGGAGCCAACCAACCACATCCCTGAGCGAAACTTCAGAGCCCATCTCCACTGCCACGGACATCAGGTAGGGCTGTTGGTCCCGCATCGCCCTGAAGCTCCGCTAAGGACAGTGAGGGCTGAAATGGTGAAGAGATGACAATATAAGACCCAAAACCACAGACTTTTCTGCCTCCTAAACTGATCCTGTTTTCAGTCCGGTCCCTGCACTCTACCTAGCACACTTCCTACAAGTGTTGTTCCTGAGCGTCAGTGTCCCCACATCTCCCTGCCTCATCGTTCTGGCTGTTTTTCTTGCAGAAACGGTGAAACCAGGAAGGCCTCTAATGGGGACTCCTCATCTGAAGCTGCGTCACAGCGTGGGGACAGGTAAGGAGTTGAGACAGGCTGATCTGTGCTGCTCAGCATAAGGCATAAGCCTGCCTTTTGCTCAGAAATGGTAAATACCTGCTGGTGGTCTCGGGCAGATGGGATCTCTCCAGTCATGGTCCTGGGCTGCACATCAAGAGCATCAGCTGCTGCCTGAGCTGCCACATGTTGGCTTTCTCTGCTCTACCTTCACCTCCCACAAGGATTCTTCTCGCTGGCACGGTCCCTAAAGAGTCTACTTCGTGCATTTATTTTTTTTACCTCTCCCATGGCCCTCCCACCGCTGTTCCTGGGGAACTTCTTCCACCTACAAGGGACGTGTTGAACCTCAGTTGCTGGTGGCTCCTGCTAACATTGGTTCTGGTCCTCTGCACCCTGTAGAAGATCTGAAGGGGTGGCTGAACTATGGGGAAGTGTAAAAAGCTCAGTTGTATGAGGAAAAGCTTGGAAAGAAGGGGCTGGACACGCAAAGGGGCAGAGCTCTGACACTGTGTAGCTGCACGGGGGGGACTTGCAGCTGAGGAAGAGAGAGATCACTCCTTCCTCGCACGCTTGTGTCCAGGAGTCTTCATCCTCTGGACTGAACTCAGGAGCATTTCAGATTTTTAAATTAGAATCTTAGACTGGTTTGGGTGGGAAGGAACCAGTCCAACCCCCTGCAGTGAGCAGGAATATCTGCAGCTCAAGCAGGGTGCTCAGAGCCCCAAGGGCCAACCTGACCTGGGATGGCGCCAGGGATGGGGCTTCTCCCGCCTCTTGGGGCAACCTGGGCCAGGGTCTCACCCCCTTCAGTGTGAAAAATTTCTTCCTTCTCTCTGGTCTGAATCTCCCTCGTTTAGTTTAACCCATCACCCCTTGTCTCAGTGTTCCCGCTCTGGATTTTTGGCTGTGTCTAGGCTGAAGGAGGCAGAGCTGGACATGTGGCCTCACCTCTCGCCCTCTTGTGCTAAAGTGGCTGTGGAAGGCTTGGATTCAGCAAACGAGTTTCTGTAGCATGTACAGTTAATTGCAACTCACTCTCCACCTCCATCAGTGAAGATAAAGCTAGAAACATTCCCAGACCGATCTGTCGGGCTGAAGCAAAGTCTAAAGTGTTTGAGTAAAGGTAGAGGCTGGGCTGTTGTCACGGTCACTCGCTGAGGCCCACAAATACATCCTTGTGTGTCGCTGCAGGGACAGCCCGATAACAACGCGCTCATTGTGCGCGGGGTCGTTTGGGTCGCGTAGCTGCTCCTAATTGTGAGGCAGGCTCCAGAGAAAGGAGAAGCTGCCTCGTTGCTTGAGCCACCTAAAACTCGGGAGGGAGTAATTGGCAGGGAAGGAAGGAAGGAGGCAGATGCTCTGGGGGAGCGAAAGATGGGTGCAGGCTCCTCTAGGAAGGGCCTTTGCTGTGAGCAGAGAGAGAACAACCCCTGCAGGGTACTTATGCTCTCCCAAGCAAAGGGATTAGTTGTTGCAGGGAGCACCCTTTCCCTCTAACCCGTGGCCTGCAGCCAGACCCACCATGCTCAGGAGGTCGACCCTTCCTACCCCACAGACTGACTCAGCCCCCTTTCATTCTGCTGCTCCTGCCTAAACACCAGCAGTTCTGGGATGATAGCAGTGCTGCCAGGTCATATCTCACTGGCTTTTCCCTCTTTCTAGTGACAAACCTCTGAAGGCAATGTCTGAGCCGTTCTCCTGGGATGAGCTGGCCCCCAGAGGAACCGTCACTTCCCCCAACGGAAGGTAGGGTTAGTGCGAGATTCCTTCCCCGAGCCTTGTGCAAACCATCAGCTGCTGCTCCGGAGCTGCCTGCCAGCTCTGCCTGGGTGTTCACTGGTGGAGACCCACGGTGCGGTCAGGGCTTTGCAGAACTGCAGCAGTTTCTCTACAATTCTGTTTGAGAAGAGAGGAGATAAGGAAACACTACTCTCCTTGATGAAATTGTTTGATATTCTGTTCCAGTTTTTTTCTTTAGTTTCTGTGATATAAAAAAAAAAAAAGTCACTTTTCTGGGTGATTTCTGCATTTTCCAGGTTCATTCCCAAATGTAAACCTGTTCTAGAATGTAATTGTTTTTTAACAGTATAGAGAGGTTCACACTCAATGTCCCCCCAGGCCTCCAACCTCCACCCATTTACCTTCGCAACAAGAGACCCCCTAAAAAAACCAACCCCAAACCAAACCCAGAAGGTATTTGCACCCCTGTAAACTGTCTGGCAAACCAGAAGGTTCAGTGAGGAGGAAGAGTTGTGTCCTGACTCTCAGGTATTGTGGAAGGCCGATGAAGATCCCGTATCACAGGCAGTGCAGCGTAGCTGAGCCAGCTGCTGTCTGCAAATGAAATCCACTGTCACTGCTCTGCTCACCCTTTGAATCACCTGCCCCAGCCCCAGGGACCGTCCTGGGCAGGGCACCAGCGTTCCACCAAGCTGGTAGCTGGTGGATCTGCTCAGCTTGGGCTCCACTGTGCTGCTCTTCACCGCTCTCACTGGAGGCAAGGAAGAAAACACTGGTTTAATTTGACCTAGAAACCTCTGAGGGTACTTCTCAGCCATCCACCGCAGGTGAAGTTCGGTGAGAGCCATTCGCTCGTGGGCTCTTCATTGCCCCCAGCCTGGAAACAAGGAGACAAAACCAGACGATTTTGGATCAAGACACCTGAAGTTCCCTGTTTTGTCACTCCCCTGAGAGGAGCCAGAGGATGTGAGGGCTGTTCCATCCCGTCCGTGCGAGCAGACAGAGGAGCCAGGGTCGCAGCTGCGGGCTGGACAGCCCGCTGGTTTGGGAAGAGTCTTGGCTTGAATTGCCAGATGACTCCATGCCACTGGCATCTGCCATATGTTAATGGTGCTCAGAGTTAGCAAACGCTCCGTTGTACTTCATAAACCCCGAGTTTCCCCAAAGCTTCGTGCTGTTTACCTGTAGACATACACCGAGGAACATCTCTGGAAGCCGTAGGGATTTCCTCCTCTCTCTTGTATTAGATGTGTATGAAAATTGTAGAACATCACCCAAACCAAGCCACAGGCGCTTTCTAAAGTTGGTGTCTCTCCTTTGCAGTTACCCCAAACACACAGAAGCCAACAATGGATTTGACCCCCCAAAGTGAGTGTAAACCCGTTAACAGTGTGAAATGCACTTTCCCCCCTCGATTTCAGCGTGAGAGGGCTCTTCTCTGACCGAACCCGCGTGTTCTGGGAGCAGCACTTGCATGGGCTTGCAGAGGGGGTGGGCCTGCTCCACCAGCTCAAAGTGGAGCTGGGACTTTCCGCTCCTTTCCTGGCACTCACCTGCGTTGGTTGGATTGATGTCTCTGCCCTTCAGGGCTGCTGCAGGGGATTCACCGAGCGAGGCAGGAAGGACGGAAAGGTGTTATGTCTGAGGCAGGAAAATCTCCTGTTTGGGGTCTCTGCTTCTCGCTCTGTTCCCCGACTTGCTCAGCTCCCTTCCGTACCCACGAGTCTCCCTCTCTTACAGGTCCAGCTCTGGCTGCAGGGACAGCCCTGCAGATGCGACAGAGCAGCTGCACCGGTGGTACGAGCCCTCTCACTGCCTGGAGGATGCAAAGGCTGATCCTGCAAGGTCAGGGCCTGGTGTGTCATTGCTTTTAGCATTGATCTCAAAGTGTCTCCGTTCCACACGCTTTTTAGAGCCTGCCTGTTCCCCTGTCAGGCGCAGGGTCAGGAAGGAACTGCTGCTGTTAGCACCAAACACACTCATCTCCCCAAAGCTGGTTTCTTTGCTTACTTAAGTCCATTATTTTGGGACTTGACTCCATGTATTGGCTCACCAAAGGACTTGGGTGAGAAAATGATGCCTTCAAACCTCCCAGCTGGGGCGAGGAGGATCTCGGAGGTCCCAGCAGGATGGTGTAAAACCCAGGACCTAGAGCTTCTGCTCCTAACGCAGGAACATCTTCCCCAAAGTCATTCATATGGTGCTTTGTCCCGGGGGCATGATCCTGTGCCGGGCCAGGAAAGTTGTGTACCCAGCCAAGACGTGTGTGAGTTGAGGCCAAGTAACCGCATTAGTTCCACTAACAGCCCCTACTCTTCTTGATTAGGGACAGTGAAAATGGTTTTTTTTTCTGAAGGAAAATCAGTTCTCTGAGAAATTTCCTTTCTGGTCTCATATGAAGTGCAGAGTTGTTATTTCCTACGAGTCCCCCTCGAAGCCTTTGGCCAGCTCTGAGGCTGTAGACTCCTTCCTCTTTTTGACAGGTCAAGCTTGCAGTCTGATGTCCCTTCTCCTCCTGAGAGAGCCCTGGTGCACCTAGAGGACACGGAAAATCCCTTTCAAGGGTGAGAGTGGGGTAAATGTAGTGGATGTATGAGTAATACTTGAGGGTTAAGGGAAACTGGGATGGGCAGGCACAGAAAGAGGCTTCTTTCACAGCTTTTGGCCCAAGGATGGAGGCAGCTGCGCTGAGGTTTAAAGCATAGCTTGTAAAATAAACCGAGAGCTTTGCTGTCAGCCAAGCACCCCGGCTTTTCTCCTCCTCTGGGGGCTCATGGGCTTGGTAGGCTTCAGCTACTACCTAGTAATCCAGCAAAATGCTGCAGTGGTGCTGGAGCAGCAGGAAGGAGCCAAAAGGCAGAAAAGGAGCTGAAATACATTGAAATAGTTAAATACGGTCCCTAGAGGAAAACCCTGCTGCGGGACAGGGGCTGGTGGAGATTGCCACCAGCCTTGCCTGGCAAGTAGATGGTGTTCACTAGGGCAAGGATCCATGTGCCACTTGTTAGAGGTGTAACGGGCCTTTCTTTGGGGATCAGATCTGTGCTGGGCTACGGGGAGAGAAGCAGCAGCCAGGAGAGCAGATCCACGAGTGCCGAGGTCCCAGCAGACAGCAAACCGTACTGGACCGAAGCCAGGTAAGGACTTGGGCTGCTCACTCCCTGTTTGCTCCCCTTCTATCTCATGGCTGAACACCCTGGAACCACTGATTGCTCAGGAAATAGTGAGCACAAGGACTCTAATGAGCGAGAATAATCTCCCCATCCATTGGAGTTGTGAGTTTCCTGCGGTGGTCACTGAAGACTCACCACACGGCAAGCGCTGCCTGTGCCCCAGCCTGTCCACAGGGGTTAGGAGCGTCCAGCAGTCCCAGGAGTTCTGACACGAGCGCTTTCTCCCATCCTGATATTTTCCCTCTGCGACAGTTGCGGGTGAAGGGCCTTTAGCTGCGATCCCACGAGCTGCGACGGGGTTTGTACACGATTCGCACCGGATCTGGTACCAGGCAGTATGTGACAGCTCTGGCCAAACAGCTTCTCCTGCTCCCTGCCCGACGGCTCCTGGGAATGGATGTCAACCCACCCCAGCAGGTTTTTTCTCCACTGCCCTAAGCACAGGTCTTTATTTTAGGTTTTCAGACTCAACGAACCAAACTGAGAAGGGACAAGAAGCTCCTGACCGTGATGTCCACCCAGAGCCTCCCAGGGTGAAGGAACATGCTGAACTGGAACCTAGTATGACTCGGTAAGGAATCAGATAATTAAGCCTCCTTTTCCTGTAGGAGGAGGGTTAATTCCTTGTGTCTTCCCCACGTTTATAAATCCTCTCCCAGGCTCCCCTACTCTCCTTCCCACTGACCTGTGACTCCTCTCAGTGCCTTCTGCCTGCCTTGTGCAGACCAGTGCAGGGCTAAACGTCCAAAGGGAAGGACTTTGTGGACAGATTTCTTTGCTTTTGTCCATATTTTCCCCCTAAATGTGAGGAGTTGAGAGTCTGGGTCAAACTGGGCTTCCTCAGGAGTGTTTCAGTGAGCAACCCACCTTCAAACGGACTTGTAAACCAGCATGCTCTTCTCCCCAGGTCCATGCCAGGCTCCAAGGACAGCGCTGGTGAGACCATGGACATCAACAAGGGGATACCGCCCAGTGTGCAGAGTGAAGGAATCACTTCAGGAAGGCAAGAGAAATACTGGGTTTGGTTTTTGTGATGCGAGAACATGAAGAATTTACTGCAGGTGGTTCTGGAGCAGTCTGAGGATGCTGTGGTTGGGCTTAGGAATCACCAAGTTGGGCTTTCCTCATGGGTGCACGGAGATATACATAGTGAGTGGTGGGACACAGAGCATGTGGTTAGTGAGGGCTGTGGAGGAGGGAGCTCAGGAAGAGGTGCTGGAAAAGCAGCAGGAAGAGAGCTTTGGTGTCAGTGTCCTGTCCTCCTGAGTTCTTCTGAACAGTGGAGCCGTCCTGGATGTACCTCAAATGTTCCAGACTGTACATCTTCACCACGCAGGGAGGCAGGAGCTGTTCCCAGTCCCCAGGGCCATGAGGAGAAGTTAAACTGCTGAAGAAAAAAGTTAGAGAGACAAAACTTCCCCAGCAGGTTTCAAACTGTCTCCAGTATTCCCAGGGGGGTTGGAGTGCTCAAACACACCAAACCAGGTGGAAAGAGCGAACAAACGTTTCCCTGGACTGATGGATGCAGAGAGGTGTCAATCCAGGGTGGCTCTGCAGCGGGTTTGCCTGGTGGACACCCTTTGGAGGTGGAACCCAAAGGAGGCCAGCTCGTGCTCTTAGCAGTCTGAGAGTAACGTGAGGTACTGGATGACCCATAATGGTCGTATCTAAATGGCCAGAGTTAGAAAGTTGAGGTTGGAAAGCGGCAGGAGATTCACCAGGGCTTGCATCCACATCCCACAGTACTTCTCTGTGCCCTGGCACTTGTGTGGATGATAACGCTCCTCTGTCTCGGCAGGCCCAGCTCTCTGCCTGGAGAAAGCGTCATCGCTGCTCCTGAGACCCAGCACGTGGATGAACCTGACCCACGGCGGGAAAGGTACGGAGCCCAGGGACCGGGCGTGCCGGTTTAGCCACGTGTGCGCAAGGTGCTAACGGGCTGTTTTTCCCCCTGAGCAGGATCACGCCAGCTTCTGGAGGACAAACCAGCCCCACCACAGGCAGTCACCAGGAGAGCCCAGGAGACTGGAGACACCATGAGCGCAGCCCAGTGGCAGCCAGGTACGATGGGACTGTCCCTCTATTTCTCCCTGTCGGTGTCCCCAAATCCTCATCCTATGCCGTTCCTTGACACGAGCGTGGCTGAAGTCCTGTGTAAATCTGCCCCGTGTGCACTAACCAAACGACGCTCACAAAAGGAATGTTGGATTCAGGATTGCATCCCCGTGGGGCTGTTCACAGTTCATTTACCAAATTAACTCAGACGACCGCTGAGTCTTGCAGCACTTCTTTGTGCTGGGAACGCAGCTCGTGTAGGTGAGGGGAGGCAGGACAGACCTCTGCCGTTCCCCGGCCTTGGGAACCTCGTCACAGCGTGGTGTCCCTGGTTTCCCTTCTTGCTGGTGGAAAGAGGCCTGGTCCAGCCCCAGCAAACTCAGCACACTTGTGGGAGCTGGTCAGAGCAAATACAGTCACTGGCTTTATGGTCAAATTGGCTCCAATTCTTTGGCAGGTCTCACTTCAGAGAGAGCGCTCCCAGTGCCTATGAGCCCCAGCACCCCATGCCGCTGTACGGGGACCACCAGCCGTTCGGTGCCAGCGTGCCAGCGCCCAGTCACAGGATCCCCGCCTATGCCGAGAGCCCCCTGTTCACCAGAAGGTAAGAGCGTGGGGACGGGACGCAGCCACGGGGAAAGCCGCTGGCACACAAATACCTGACAGAAGCTCCGGTTGAACGACCACTGCGTCGAGGAGCGAGAACAGGACTTTGTTCCCAGAGGGAGCAGCAGCGTCGCCGGGTCGCCACGAGGAACAAGATCACTTTGGGCCCTGAAGGGCTGAAGAAGGGATTCAGGAGATCTGAGCTGATAGTTGCTCTGTAACGCTGGAGAGTCCTTGGCAGGTCGTACCCAGACCCCCTGCACGGTGCCTGGGTTCCTGGCAGGTGTGTCGAGACCACATCTGCTGCTCCTCTGTAACGGCAGGGGACATGATTCAGCAGCAGTCTGGGTTGGATTTCTCATGGCCCTCAATGACATAAGAGACGTGTTGTACGCTTATAACTGCTCTTTATTTATATATAAAGAGTAGTTTATGTTTTTCTAGGACTAGAAAAAATGAGGCAGACCTTTCCTGTGCCTGTTGTCACCCCCCGGCACTGCAGGATGCTGACGTGTCTCTCTGCAGCACAAGAAACACACGCTTCACGCCTGCCCTTGGGTTTAAATCACAGACCAAACGCGTGTCTTGCCCAGAGCAGGGTTTTTCTCCTCTTGGGATGAGCTTAGCTTGTCCCTCTTCCTCTCTTGTTCAGTGCTTTTCAGCATTGTTTACCATTGAGTTAAACTGTTGCCTGGAGCTTTAATCAGCATCAAAGTGCTAATAGACAATAGAAACATGTCTGTGCCCCAGGCACGTGCAAGAAAAGAATGGCCATAAGCTCTAAACTCATTTTCTTGGTGGCAGGAGCCTGCGCTCTGCCGACAGGTTAAAGCCACTCCCATGAGTTCTATCTTGGAAAAGTGACAGCGTGCCGGTCTGGACTCCCATGGGCCAACTGGTCACCGGTTCAGACGGTGCAGTGGTGGTTTGGGTGGGCGCCGTGGAAGGAAACTCTTGAAGATGTGTCTGTTGATGAACTGCTTCAGCTTTACCCCCAAGAGTTAGATTTGGAACGTGCTCTCCCAGCTGCAGAGCTTCGTACGCACGCTGCAGCTGCTGGCGTGGCACGGGGAACATGGGCAGAGCAATGGGAGAGCGTTGGGGGACAGGGGCAGAGCAACGGGAGAATGTGTCGGGGTAGCAACCACTGAGATAAAACACGAGTTAGCCAAGGTGGGGACCCCAATGACTCCCGGCAGAACGTAATCAGGGCTCCGTGCTTCCTTGCCAGGCCTGCCCCAGATTACGAAGGGCGAGTTTATGGTGGGAGAAGCAGCCCTAGGAACAGCAGATATGACAGCAGTGGTGCCTGGGGGCTCTGTGAGTTTAACCCCATGGCCGGACGGTAAGAAGTCAAAGGGCGGGATCCAGACTTGTTAACCCAAAGGACACCCCACTGCTACATTTATTCAGGACCTGGGGTGTCCTGACCCGCTTCTTACTAATTCCCTGGGTCTCAGCACGGGCAGCGAGGTGCTGTGTGCATGGGTGGCTGTGGCGCAGGGGGATTTTGACGCTAAGCAGGGAGATGTATAGCCAAGATTCCCACCACCTGAGAGAATCCCTCACGAGCTCCAGTTCAGTGCTTGAGGCTGTGTCACTTCCTTCCACAGCCACGACTCCCTTCCCAGGGATACCACCATGGCCACTTCCCAGAGAAGCCACAGGGTGCCCTTCTACATGGACAGCTTAAGCTGTAACAGCACCAGGTAAACGGGGTGTGAGGGAAACCTCCAGGAAGATAAGATGAGATGAATGGTCTCCAGGGAGCGGATGTGTGGTGTAGAGGCACAGCACTACTCCTCAACCATTCTGAGCTAAGGCTCCCCAGCACAGGGTCTGTGATACCTCCATCTCTGGAGGTTTTCACCACGGGGTGACAGGAGAGTTGAAGGGCTGGGTCCTGGCCACCCTTCCTTGACCAGAAATCAGCCTTTGCAGAGGCTACAAAGAGAGCGAAAAGCAAAGAGAGGTGTCGAGGAGAGGATCACTATCTCCAGAACGTCAGTGACTGATCGACTGAACTGGTCCCAGGCTACTTGGGAGGGGTAAGAGGTACCCAGTATGGAAAGCCATTACCCTGGGCTTTCTGTGCTCCTTCATGGCAGTGTCACTCTGACACTTCGGGAGGCACCAGCGTCGGTCTGAGTGTGGGGTCTGGGCAGGGGAGCGTGTTGTAGGTGTGAGCAGGAGGCACAAGATCCTTGGACAGCCTGGAACTAGCTCCAGGCAAGATGAATTTCACCCTGGCAAGGCAAACTGCCAGGTCTCCTCGCTGAGGGGCCGGGCAGAGCTGTCTGATGAGACACTGTAGTAGCTGTAGTTTTGCCACCTTCTCCCTTCTGCAGCTGTTGAAGTTATTAAGTTGGGGATAGTTTCACTGGGGATAGTTTTGCTGGCCTTTGGCTGATGTGTCCCACCTCCCCTGCTCCTGTTCAGGGTACTTGAGTCGCTAAAGGTCTGTGCTTGCTTGAAGACCTTGCTTGATCTTTTCTCCCCTGAACGAGGCTTTTCCAAATCGCCTCTCCAGGGAAGCAGCGCTGTGATGAGGCAGATGTTCAAGGAGAAAGGAGCCTTTTTTTAATAGTATGGTGAAGGGCCTTAGTCCTGCACCGTCCCAGCAGCAGTGGCAGCTCTTTCTTGGCTCAGGTCACACCCTGGCTCCTGTCCCTCCGCCATAAACTCTTCTCTCTCTCCCAGGCTTCTCTCGAGTTCGAGTGAGAGGATCTGCGGTCCAGTTTCCACCTTACCACACCACAGCCCAGCGGCCTCCAGCTACCAGCCCGACCCCAGCGCTGCCGGGTAAGGAGCAGCGGGTGCTCCCAGTCCTCCTGGTTCTGCACACAGCCTGTTTGGTGGGGACAAGCCAGGCCTTGCTGCTTCGCATCCAGGCCATGGAACGTCTTTCAGCTGCTTCTGGCTGAGAGCACAGGCATTGCCATGGCAGCTAGAGCCGCCCAGGGGGAAATGGGCTGGGAACGTCTCTCGGGGGGTTTCTTTTAGAGACCAGGATGTAGCTCGCTGTATGAGCTGTGTCCTTTTAGCGTAGCAAAACCACAAGTCCTCCGTAAGATGCTGTAGCTGGAAGGACACGGTGGAGCTCCTCGTGCCGTACATGCTCACCACAGGCGTGGGGCTCTGGGAAGACTGTTCACC
Source organism: Bucorvus abyssinicus (assembly GCA_009769605.1). NCBI lineage: Eukaryota > Metazoa > Chordata > Aves > Bucerotiformes > Bucorvidae > Bucorvus > Bucorvus abyssinicus. Next base: position 903,907 of record CM020039.1, on the reverse strand, counting down.
CTTTCCTTAGCTGTGACACGGCTCAGTTTGCCCATAGAAGGGAGGATTAGTCACAGCTTACAGGCAGCAGCCAAAATGCACCGTGGAGAAAGAGCCTGATTAGCTCATTTCATGGCTCCGGGAAGAGCCGGTGGGCACAGTGTCTCCCCTCGGTGTGTGACAGAGCTGTGGACAGACAGACAGACAGATGGGGGCATGTAATCCTGCACAGACAATTTGAGAGGGAGGAGGACGCCAGAAGGGTCAGCTCTGTGAGCAAACCCACCCCAAACACACCAGCAGCGGTTTGTAAGGGGTGGAAACGCTGGAGACGTTCCAGAGAGGGAACACGGCTGGGAGGAGTGCTGGGGCAGCAGCGTTTGGTGGTGACAGGCAGAACCATGAGCTCCAAGCGCTGATTGTGTGCTTAATCCTGAGGCGGTGTGAAAAAGACTCATCCTTACGAGCCAGGGGATAACGGGATGAAACGGTTATATTATCCATCCCGCTCTCTTTAATTAACTCCATTTGTTGTGGTGGGTTAATTAGAGGGGTTTATTAGGTGTTATTTAGCCACAGTGCTCGGTATTTATTCAAGGACAGCATCTCGCTCTCTGCCTTTTCCCCCCCTGCACGCTTTACCCCTCCCAGGGCACCCTCGGGTCTCTCATTAGCTCCCGTCCTTTCTGATGCAAAAGCTTCTCGTTGTGTCCATCCCTTCCCAGCAAAGGGGTCCTCTTCGTGAAGGAGTACGTGAACAGCAGCGAGTTATCGGCCTCCCCGCGCTATGGCAGGTGAGGAGCGCCTGGCCCCCCAACAGGGTTGGTCTCTAGGGTGGGGGACGGGGTGAAAACACCACACTGCAGGTTTTTAGGCTGCACGTTTGGCACTGCCAGGCTTCACCGGCACGTGAACGAGTGGTTGGAATTGGTGAGAAAAACACTGGGGTTGTGGGTTCTCACTCAAAAAAAGTTAAATGAATTTTTAAAAAGTTCAAAGATGCCGTTTTCAGACTTAAATCTCCAGTCTTTTGTGCTCTGCTCCAAGGTAACTAAGTAAAGCTACTCCAGGTTGACACCAGCGTGACCGAGAGCAGAATCTGGCCTTACATACTTTGAGCTTACGTGGATGTGGCACCCAGTTAACACCCAGCTTGACGCCTCCCTGTGGCGTTTCTCCTCCCGCAGTGCTGCACTGGGGGAGCTGATGGCAGACCCAGAAATCTCTGGCCTGTCCGGCAAACCGCCAGCACCCACAGGTTACCAGCAGGCCGAGAAGGCTCTGCCACTGTAGGGGGAGAACCCCGCTGCCAGAGGGGCCGGATGCCTGGCCAGGAGTGAGGGGGTGGGAGCGTGTGCTTGGGGACACGCCGGAGGAGGGAGCGAGCAGGAGGGAGCAGAATCGTTCCCTTTGGCGAGGTTGTCAGCTTTCCTCAGCCCCGTCTTGAGCTGTGCTGGGCAGAGCCTCGCGTGGGATCGCGGCACTGACACCCCCCGAGCAGGACACGGCCACCTCTACGGAGAGTCCGCAGCATGGACGCAGCCACGATGGAGGTTCTGCTGACAGCAGTTGTAGCAGGAAAATATGTCAGGAAAGACATGAGTTAGGCTTGTTTTCCGGCACCGTCGATCCGGGTGGCCCCCTAGGACTAACCTTAAACCATCCCAGCTGAGATGCTCTTCCCTGTATCCCTGTCAAGTGCTGACGTTTCCTTCCATCTCCAGTGGCAGCCTTGGGGATTTGACCGACCTGGAGAGAGCGACCTACGGCCACCCCAGCTACGGGGCCAGCGCTCCCCTGCCCAGGTAGGACAGCGCGGGGCCGCCTCGGGGGTCCCAGCAAACTGTTCCACAGAGACGACCGTAAGGTTTTGCTTTCTTAAACTGTTGGGGTGTGTTTGGTGAAGTACCAGCACTAAGGGTAAAGGATCTTGGGAAAAGGCAGTGGCGTTGGCTCTGAGGTCTGCGCTGCCCTGCCGTGGTGGGCTCTGCACCCCCAGGACAACGTGTGTCCCTCGGTGCTGTCACTTGGCACAATGCAGGAGCAGGTCACTCATGGGGAGCGGCTGCTGGTACCAGCACCAGGACTGGAAGCAGCTTGTGTTACAGAGGAATTCACTCTCCTGTTCCTTCACAGGTCCAGTGAACCCCTTTGCAGCTACTGCAGCCGTGAGATCCGAGACTGCCCTAAGATCATCATAGAGCACCTCAACATCTGCTGCCACGAGTACTGCTTCAGGGTAAGAACCTCTCAACTACCGCCTGCTGCTGGGAAACGGAGCGGTGGGAGGAGGAACCTTGGTGCAACTCCTGTCCTCAGGCCTTGAGTCGTGTACCCAGCGTGTGCCAGAGCCGGCGTCCACGTCAGGACAAAACCAGTCACGGGTGTGGATGTGTCTTCAAAAGATCTTCAGCCCCTCCAGTAAACGCGTGTTAGAACAAGGAGGATTCTTTACTGGCACCCGATAGACCAGCAGTGTCCTCTGTCCTCACGCCCTGTCCTCGTGGCACACTTGTGGCCTTTGCGCCCCAGCGCGGGTCTGGTGGGACTGGTGCGTGTCGAGGAGGAAGCCCGCAGTGGCATTTGGCCCTCGATGAGAAGTTCAGCCTCAAAGGTCGCTGCTTTGGCGTCCTCACACCTCTATAACATGACACCTCTGCCCGCTCCAACCACCTTCTTTCCCTCTGGCAGTGCGGAATTTGCCACAAAGCGATGGGCGATCTTCTGGATAAAATATTCATCCACCGGGACATCGTCCACTGTGACAAGTGCTACGAGAAACTCTTCTAGGTGAGGGTCAGCACAACTGGCTGGGTGAGAGCTTGTGGAGTGAGGAGCATTCAACCCTCTCGTTTACCAAGTGGCCCGTACCGGGATCTTCCTGGGGCTCTGCAGTCGGGAGCAGGGACCCTTGCGGCGGAATTAGCTGGAAGCGTGCTGGAGCTGGTCCCAGGGGCTCGGTTAGAGCCACAATCTCCGGCCATAATGTGATAAACAGGCTTCTCGTGGGGGAGGCAAGCAGAGGGCTGGCTTGAGCGATGAGAGGAGGTGTCCCTTGGAGGTCGAGAGGACTCTCTGAAGGTCATTAAAGAGTCCTGGTCGCGCCCTGGGCTCACACGCTGCTTGCAGCCGGAACGTGCCTCCAGCAAGGAGGCAGCACGTTACTGCTTGACGTTTTCATCTCGAAGGGTCTTTACCACTGGGAAAACTAAAGGTCTGCGAGGAAGTAGGTGGGATGTGGTTTTGTTCCGTCTGATTACCCAGACGGGGGCAGGAGACCCCACAGCAGCACCCAGAAACCCCGCCGCTGTGCCGAGGTCCCAGAGCAAGGCCTCGGATCCCCCCTCTGCCTGCCGAGAGGGCGAAGGAGGGAGAGGGGCTGCTGCCTCGCTGCCTCTCCCTGCGACCTGTCGAGCAAGCCGCCTCCCTCCCCCTCCTGCACGTCCCGCTGAGGCGGCGACTTGTGCTCACCTTCTGTCTCCTTGCAGGGTTTGGCCACGATGGAGACAGCGGCCGGCGGGAAGCCCCTCGCAGCGCGGCTCAGGATAGATCTAGCAGCTCCTGCCTGGCTACGACAGCACAATTCCTGTCCTCCTTCCCTCTCGTTATCTCCTCCCACCGCCTCACCCCAGTGAGAGGGTTCAGCACCCGCTGGGCTGTGCTGGCAGCTGCCCACCCACGTGCCAACCTTCAGAGATGAGGCAGCGTCCGCCCCAGAGATAAGGGGGCTGAGCTTCCAGCGGTGCTGAGCCCCGCCACGGCCCTTCATCGAGATCCTGGCGTGCTCTGGCGCTGGGAGTCGGGCAGAGCCCCTCGTCTCTACCTAAGCTGATCGCGAGGAACCTTTTCTGCTTGTTTGGTTGGGTTTCTTTCCTCTTGTTCCTGCCATCAGGCTGCGGCTCGCTGCGTGTGAGCTGGCACGAGGCAAAGCGCTCGACGCTAAATTTGGATCCTTGGGAGGGTTTGAGCGTAGTTCTTAGCACAAGCCTATTTCTGCTTCTCTCACCCCCAAATTCTGCCTAGAAATAGCTTCTCCCTGATCTCCACTGGCTTTCCACGGGAGCGCTCGCAGACTCACTTTACTCCCCTTGTGTGTCAGCCTCAATCCCCCTTTGCTGTGGGCGCTGCCGCCGCATGTCTGCTGTCTGTGGGGATGGCACCGCTCCACTTCACGGGTTGTTTAACCCGGCGGGTGTCTCGTGGCCGTACAAGGTGCACCAAGACTGGGCACCTCAGTCGCCTCTCCTGCCCCGGAGCACTGCTCCACTGGGATCCTCCCCTCCGCCAGCGTGCTTTGATGCCTCTTACCACTCTGAATTACTCACAGCACAGATGCTTACGCACAAAATTGAGCTTCTACCAGGTGCCGGACTTGCTCAAAGCCCAAACAGCATCATTTTAGCCCTTAATTCTGGTGCTGAACACCGAAACCCAGTCTCCCTGCCTTAAAAGCACGGCTCTGAACGCCTCCGGTCACCCTTTTCTCGCCGAGAGCTTTAGCGACATCCGCAAAGCACCCATCGGCTCTGGGCAGCTCTTATGGAAGCAGGTGATGGCCAAAGCTCTGTGCGGACTCTCGGTAGCGGGATACTCCGTTCTTGCTCAGCTGTGGAGGCTGGCACAAGCCCAGCAAGGTCGTGTCTCGCAGCACAAGTGCTGCTTCGCTTTTTTTAGGCTGCTGTACCAGTTCTTTAACCCAGCTCCAGGCGCAGCCTCAGCAGCAACTCCACGAGGGGAACCGTGGGCGAAAGTACCCACTCAGCTCCTTCACGTGGTCTGGAACCCACGGCCAGCGTTTCCTCGCTAGAACCTGTGGTCAGAGTGGCTGGTGCACGGGGCTCGTTACCCCCCGCCTAAAGGAGGGTGTTTCAATACCCTGTCGGGCTCCGAGCCGATGCTCTGTGGAAACATCCCCTGGTTCCGCAGTTCCCAAGGGCTGTGTGGCCTTCGGGGACCAGGATTTGCCCTGGGTGGGTTCGGCACCATCTCCTCGTCACCGCGTTCCCCTGTGGCGGTTGGTTCACAGCTCGAATAAAGCCTCAGCTCCCTCCTCACGCGCTGTCGTGTGCCCCGTGCTCTGCTTGTCTGGGACCTTCTTTTGCTTCTTGGTGGCCCACGGGCACGACCTGTCACTTTAATTTGTTTTGGCTGAAACTGGAAGCGTTTCTGACCTACCCCTCCCTGCTCCACCCTCCCGAACAAAAAAATGAATTATTTAAAGTTGTAAATCGTCCCGTTTCCTGATGTCCCCACTGTGGAAAAAGGGTCATTGCACACGGGTTTGGGTCCAACAGACACATTTTGGAGGAGGGTGTGAAAAGAATGACCACGCCTTTATTGTTGCATGTCCTGAAGAGACGTTCCGGTGGAACTGCTGACGTTGGGGAAGCCCTTCGAGCTCCTCCAGTCTCAGTGGCCCCAGCACAGCCAGATCGCCACTGACCCCTGTCCCTCAGCACCACCTCCACACGGCTGGGAAACCCCTCCAGGGACGGGGACTCCACCACTGCCCTGGGCAGCCTGGGCCAGGCCGGGACAACCCCAACGGGACAGAAATGGTTCCTCAGGGACAACCTCAACCTCCCCTGGTGCAGCTCGAGGCCGGTTCCTCCCGTCCTGGCGCTGGTTCCCGGGCAGAGGAGCCTCCCCGCAGCTCAGCGCGGCTCCGGGACATGCCGGCTGAGCGCGGTTTCTGTTCCGGTCTCCGTGCACCCCTTTCGCCCTCACGCACCCACCACCCCCGCAGAGAAAAGCCTTAGTAAAGCCTTAGTGAGTCCCGGCAAAGGGCCGCGGCCCCGCGGGAGCTTCGGGCAGGAGGAACAGATGAGGCCGCGGCGCGGAAGGCCCCGAACCCCCGCGCCGTGCCGGGCCTCGCCGTGCCGGGCGTGGGGGCCGCGACCGTTGCCCCGAGACCCGCCGTCTCCGTTTCCCGCCGCGCAGGCGCGAAGGCGCCCCCCGGCCGGGCGCGCGCGCTGCGAGCGAGGGGGCGGGGCCCGAATGCGCGCGCGCGGCGGCGTCTCCCTCGGGCCGTTGGCGATCGCGGCTCCGGGCGGCGCCGGAGAAAAACGGCGGCGGAGCGGAGCGCGGCGGGCGGCCACGCTCCATCGGCGGCCGCGGCAGGTACCGGGTGAGGGGAAGGGAGGGGTTGGGGGCGGCCGGAGCTCTCGGCTCGGCTCCGCTCGGCGTGCTCTGGCCGCGCCCGAGCCCCCCGCAGCGCCCCGGCGCCGCTCCGGTCCCTCACAGCCCCGGCGCCCGCCCTCCCCGCTCCACCCGTGGGGCTCCCAGCCGGGCCGCAGCCGCGGCCCCACAGCACCCGGTGCTCTCCCCACGGCACCCGGTGCCGGCTGCGACCCTCTCCCCGCCCTCCTCCTCCTCCTCCTCCTCCCTCCCGATCCTCCCTCAGCGCGGCCGGCCCCGGCCGTGCCCGCGCACCGGGAGCTGTCCACGCTCCGGGACTCCCGGCCGGGCGGCGGGTGCTCGGGGCGGGGAACCTCCAACCGCCTCCCCGGGGGGAGCCGGGGCCGGGGCCGCCCGCGGCGGCGGGAGCCCGAGGCCGGGGCGGGTGGAAGGGCCGGGGCAGCCCCGGCCTTGGCTGGGGGCGGGTGTCGGGCTCCGCCGCGGGGTCCGCTCGCCCCCTGCCCGCGTCCGCTCCGCCGTGGCCAGGCGGGCCCGTTAACCTGCCGTGGAACACCCGGATGTCTTCTTGAAAAAGTCCCAATTATTGTCTCCCGCACAGCCGTGCCGCCAAACCGGGCTCCCCCCGCCTCCCCCCAGTCTTTTTTTTTTCCCCAGTCAACACAATGAAATTAAGTTTTGCAGATTTTTTTTTTTCCCCTTTTGTATCCTCGATGCTTTATCTGGGCGGCTTTTTGTCGGGAAAGGCTGAACGGTTTTAACCCGTTTGTTCCCCCACCCCGCAGATGAAAACACGGTTTTTGCAGCTCTGTGGGAACAGATTTTTTGGGTGCTTCCCCCCCCACCCCCACCCCACTTTGGGTGTCAAACTCTTCACCCCCCGCTGGTGCGTCCCCGGCGAGCTACTGAGCGTTGAAACGCCCTGGAAATCACGAGGGGTTCGGTACTGGCCGAGAGGTTCCGTAGGAGTGAGGATGTGCGTTTCACAGTGGACAGGAGCCGGCTCGCTCGGCGACAACAAATGAAGTGTCTTTTCCCCGAGCCAGGATGATTTCAGCGGCGCTTCTCCGTCTCGGCGGGACGTTGGAAGCTGCGTTCAGCGTGGCTGCTCTCCGCTCTGTTTGCTTCCAGCTCTTCCTGTTCGTTATTAACTCAAACATAAGCCTAAAATTTCCACCTGGTGTGTAGAGGACCATAAAAACCCCCGAACTTGTCAATTAAAAGGAAAAACCCCCGAACGCACTCCCTTTTTCAGCTGTTCTGAGCTACTGCTGCTCCCCGTTCCCAGGGGGGTGCTGAGGTGTGTATGGGGGTGTCTGTTCGTAACCTCGTGGCGGTTTCCTCTACCCAGGAGAAATCCAGGCAGCAAAGGGAAGGGGGAAGAGCATCGGCAGCCGCAGAAAATCAGGGGTTTTGGGAAGCTCCGCTGGCTCTGCCTTGGCCCGCACGAGCACTTGGGGCAGGAAGAGCAGAGAGGTGGCTTCGTTCTGTGGAGAATGGATATGGAATATGTAACCTGTGCTGTGACAGATTCAGCTGTGATTTTTTCCTTGTTTGCCCCTCTCTGTTCAGCCCTAACAGGAAAATTTGCCAGCCAAGACGCGAGTTGTGCTTGTTTCCACGTGCCGCAGCCGCTGCCGCTCCTGTCCTGAGTCTTTAGGGTTTGGTGTAAGCTGATACAGGAGCGTTTTCAAGTTTTTTCTGCTTCTCCAGGATGAACCTGGTCCTGAACAAAGGATGTTTTTACCATTTTCTGCGTGTGCCGTGGTCTGACGTCAGCACCCCGCTAACGATGTTTCCTGACTTGCTCCTCAGCGCTTTTCTGGAGCAGTTTGTTAGTAAACAGGTGGAAACCAAACTATTGTGTGGGGTTGACTCAGTTTCCCTTTGCACCCTCTGATGCGTAGTGTCACGCTTCACATCCTGGCTGATCAACCAGCCGTTTGTCTTTGCTGAAATGTTTCCTCCTAAATTCAGTTGTTCTTTCTCAATAGATTTTGATTCAATTCCACCACTAATTATACTTTTACCCCAATATAATTAGTGTCTGCTTATAAAAGTCTGAATTTCTGGTGTTTAACTCCTGTTTGGTTAAAGCATCTTGTGCCTTTGTGGAGCTTTGACACGTGTCTCATGTCTTGCAGTGAACGTGTGCAGTTCGGATGATGGTGGTGCCCGGCAGCGCCCCGCTCATACAGCAGGACCATGCTCTGGAGCCCGGCTTAGGACGAGGCTCCACGGAGAACCCCGCCATGGGCCCTGACACGGCGCCGGTGGCCGGGGAGGTCGGCTCGGAGCTGGAGGAGGTGAGGAAGCTGCGGGAGCTGGTGAGGAGGCTGGAGATGGAGAATCAGCACCCAAGGATGAAGGGCAGCAGGAGCGTGCTCGGGACAGCCGTGCAGAGTGAGATCTGTCCTGGCGTGGGGAACCACGACTCGGGCCTGAACGGGATGGAAATTAATAACAGCATCAACGCGATAACGGAGAAGCAGGAACTGCAGATAATGGCGGATCTGCACAACCAGTTAAGCAAAATAAGGAAAGAGGAAGGGGAGAACTGCTTAAAGAAAGACATCGATGCCCAAGTGCAGTATAGTTGCCCCAGTGCCGCTGAGAAATCGTCTCCCCATGGGTTTAAGGTGGAAGTGGAGATGGAGGAGAACATCAGACGTTCTTCACGAGCGGATACAAGCGACGGCACAGAGCTGGCGGGGAACTCGGTCCTGGCGGGTATGGATCCCTCCGTTAAAATAAATCCTCAAAATCCCCCTGGAAACCGTGGAGAAGTGGAAAGTCTGTCGGATGCTGCGGATCTGGATGAGGTGAAGGTGTTGGAACTGGAGACCTGCAGCGAAGCCGAGGACAGCTGGTACGTACCTCTGAGCCCCCGGGCTGCGGGGAACCTGCGTGGCTGCCGTCGGCTGTGCCTGGGGAGGTGTGCCTGGATTTTTAAGGGTATAAAGTGATTTCCGTGCACTGCTTTTAGTTTTAGCAGCGAGAACGCGTTTCTCCTTACCTGCTCTTCTTATTTTTAAGACTGTTGGGCTAGAGCGTTATTATAAAGGGAAAAAAGGAGTCTAACTCCGAGGCTTGTCTCTCCTCCTTCCTGCAGTAGCAGGCACAGAAAACCTCCTCTCCCTGTTGGTTTCTTTACCTGTAACACAGGCAGGTGAAGCAATAACGGAGTGTTTAAACTGTGCAGAACTGGCACGTACTGCGTTAGGTGAGAGTGTTGTAAAGCACGGACCGAGTCCTTAGACCTCTGGAGTTGGTGGCTTTCACTAGTGTCTGAGAAGACAAATGGTTTCCACTCCCTGAACGCTGCTGCCTTGCAGTTAACCTGTTGCTTTTGTTCAGAGACCCGAACTGGAAGGGGTCAGTGATGTAACCCTTCGCTGACCGGCCTTTGGAGGACTCACCGCTGCCCCAGCAGCCTTGGTTAGCGCTTGGTTTATAAACCAGCAGGTTAGTTCCCCTGGCCCTTCCACTGCCGGGTAAAGTTCGAGGCCGATTCCAGCTGTGACTTGAGATTTTACCTGGAGTTCTTCATTTGAAGAGCTAAACCTTCATTTTGGAGACCTGAACGGCATTTTGAGCGGATTTCTTTAATAAAAATAAAAGATAAGGGAATTAACAAGTTGCGTTTGGAAGGCAGAGCTTGTTATTTCCACGAAATGAAAGCAGCTCATTTCCTGGTCTCTTTATATGGCCTGCGGCGTGAGAGTCTTCAGACCACGCTGTCTTGATAAAGACACCGGAGGGAGTCTGAGGCTTACCTGGGCAGTGAGTAGTGTCTGGTGCTGTCAGGAGAGATTCTGCACCCCGGGCTGAGTGTATTCACCTTCCCTCGAGCTGGGGGCTGGTGAGGTCCTTCTTTACCGGTTCCCTTCTCTGCAGGACCCTGGTGGGTTTGGTACTCTGACTTCTTGTCAGAGTGGTTAATACACTCACGGCTTACAAGAGGCTTCGGTAGCGGTGGTGTTACAGAGCTCTCGTACCAGCTCTGTTACCATAAATTACCTTTGGTCGTGGCGCATCGCTTCCCTCTGATTCCTTTTCCTCTGGTAAAACACGAAGCTGTTTTTACGGTGGTTTCTTGTTCTAGAGCTCCAGGAGAGGGGATGCTGCTTCACACCTGAAAGAACCCGAAGAACTCATTTTGTATTCTTTAAAGTACAACAGGGTTTAGAACGGGGTGGGGAGCAGGGGCTTTCAGGAAGAGAGGCTTCACTGCTCCTCTCTTCACGTCATTCTAGTTTTAAGAACAGCTCCAAACTTGGGGGCAGTTTCTGTTGTATTGTGCTTATGTCCCGTGACTTTGTAGACGCTTTGAAACCTCTGGTTAAATCTATGATGGATTTTTGAGCAGAAGCCGTTGCCTGAGGAGGGTGCAGGCGTGAAGCAGCAGGGCAGGGGGTTCGTTGCTGTTCCCATGGGTGCAGATGCAGCCTCGGTTTCTGCTCTGGTTTGGAATTACTGGGTTGGTTTGGCTCAAACTCGCGAACATTCCAGCACAGCTCCAGCAAGATTTCCCTGCGCCGAGGCTTTGTGTCTCCAAACACCGTGGCGGTGACCGAGCTCCCCTGAAACACGAGGTGCCGCGTCGCCTGCCGTGGCTGTAACTCTGTCCTCCTCCGGAGCCTGGCCCTGGGCTGGGGCCGTCGGCCGCTTTCTCAGGTAGCTGTTCAAACTTGTAAATATCCTTGAGACGCAACCCCCGCCCTGTGCTGTTTGTGGGAGGCTGGGGAAGGAGCAAACCAGATACGCCGCAGTCGCGGTGCCTTGTTCGTCGCTCTGAGGTGCTCCTCGTGTGTAAGAATTCACTCGTGGGTTTCTCTGCGCTCAGTTTCTTGCTCTTCGGGCAGTGATTTGTGTTCAGCACTTGGTTAGACCTTCCCGTGCTACTTGTTTTGCCAATTGTCAGTTACTTTTCCTGGGCAGACTTGGGAGAGAGAATTTTGACTTGGAATTAAGGTGAAATGGTTCAAATCCCTCTGCAGCCCCCTCTGCGCTCTAAAGCGTTCTGATTAATGAGAAAGAAAAGATTTCCAATACTCTATCACTTTTACTGGCTTAGGCTGGTTTTGCCCCCATCTCCTTTGATGGAGTCGGCACCAAACTCCCCCGCCTTGAACAAGGCCCGTCACCTTTTCTGGGGGGCAGCGTAACTGAATCGCTGAAGTTGGAAAACCCCATTAAGCTCCTCCAGTCCCAGTGGCCCCAGCACGGCCAGGTCCCCACTGACCCCTGTCCCTCAGCACCACCTCCACACGGCTGGGAAACCCCTCCAGGGATGGGGACTCCACCACTGCCCTGGGCAGCCTGGGCCAGGCCGGGACAACCCCAACAGGGAAGAAATGGTTCCTCAGGGACGACCTCAACCTCCCCTGGAACAACTTGAGGCCGGTGCCTCTCATCCTGGCGCTGGTTCCTGGGGAGAAGAGATTGACCTCACCTCGCTCCAACCTTCCATCAGGGAGCTGTGGAATTACACCAGTACAGCAGCACGAAAAACACGGGGTCTCGTGGCTCTACTTCGGGGGAGCACTTGACCTCCCTGCTCGCTGTACACCCGGTTCAGACCCAGCTGTTTGTCTGACCCTTGTGTGCAACACACGACCTCTGAGGTTAAATCGCTTTTGGTAGCAGAGGCTCTAAATGTCCCGAGTTGTCTCTGAAGTGCTCGAGGAGTTGGCTCACGGCTCTCTGGAGGAGGAGGGCTGGTCCTGGCAATCTCCCTGCTCGGCTCCACGGCCGGAGCAGAGGGGAAAAGCCTTTTCGTGCGGCTTCTCACGCGGCGTTCGGTCAGCGCGGCTCTGAAGTTGTCCCTTTTGACTGTCTCTCAGAGCTGTGCCCTGCGATCCAGCTGTCGCCGTGTTTAGGGCTGCCGGGACTTGGCGACTAGATTGGGGGCGGCAAGGATTTGGTCACTGGACAGACGTAACAAGGCTCTGCTGGGGCAATAAAGACTTGGTGTGGAGTGGTTTCCACAGGATTGCTCTGGTTTTTCCCTGTGTGTTTTTATCTCTCCAAGAGCTGGACAGTTTTGTTCCGCCGGTGATTGTCGGTGCTGGTGTTTCTGTTCCACAGCCGTGTTTAGATTTGAGGTTAGACCAGCGTAAGCACAGCCGTAAACCCGCAGAGCCGCTCTCCGAAGTCAGCCCGAAAGGGAAGTGAAGGCAGTGTCTGTTGGAAACAGGCTTTGCAGAGTTCAGCTGCCTGAAAAAACAGCGTCTCTAGACGACGCTCTGCTTTTAGGCATCGGGATGTGTCAGGATAAAGCGCGGGGTGTCCCACCAGTGTGTTTTGGAGTGCCTTCGTGGGAGAAAACCCTCCTGTCGCGCTCGCTGCACAGCTAAAGCTGCGTGGCTCTTACCAGAGGAGATTTATGAAATACTTTATGTGGGGAAGTGAAGCGTGTAAACGAGTAAGCAGAAAGTAAAGGTGCTTTGTCTAAGGATTTCCTCACAAAAGCTGGGGAAAACCTCAGTCCTAGTTAAGAAGTTACGCAGCAGAACCGCAGTACATCGGACTGGGACTGTGTGCCCAGAGGTTTTCTTTCTGAATTGTGTGTCGGACCTCAGAATTATCAAAATAGCTTCGGAATTGTCATTTGGGGAGGAAAACTCCAAGCCCAACCTTCACCATTTAAACAGAACACGCTCCACACCCGACTGCTGAGCCGAGGGAGCAAAGCGCGAGGGAAAGCTGGTTCGGTAACCGGCTGGTTGTGAGACCCCAAAGCCTTTGGCCACCGCGTGCCCTGGCAGCCGAGTCCCCGCCTAACGGCGAGCCGGAGCGCGTGTTTCCCGGTGCTCACTGGATTAACTGAACCTGACAAACCCGACAGCCTCGGAGGCTCAAACTGCCAGAAAGGGAACCTCTGGGTTCGGAACGGCGCAGAGCGAGTGTCGCTCGTCACGAACCCCTCGGAGCCGCTCTGGAATGTGGGGTGGTCTCGCTTAACTGAGTTCAGGGAGATCCCGAGCGAGACCGTCTCTTGCCGAGAGACTCGTCAGCTGGAAGATGGCAGTGCTGGGAGGACTGGACCCCCTGGGAGCGGGTGGCTCTGCTCCCCGTGGAAGCGGTTCCAGCAGCGTCACCGTTTCAGCCAGCACAGCCCTGGGGAGAGCAGCCTGACGAGACGCGTGGAAGGAGCTGGGTAGAGCAACTTCTTCCTGCAGCGGAGCAGGATTTTCTCCCGTAACCTCAAATATGTGAAGAACAGCGTGACCTGCCCTGAGGAGACTGTTGGCCTCGTTTTTGTCTGATGGTTTTATTGCTGCTTTTTTGGGCTGAACTGTAAAATAAATCCAGAGGGAGGGAGAGGACTTTGCTTTCACTGCTTTGTTGGAGCCGGCTGGTCACGGTGCTCGTTTGCCTGTGCAGATACACAGCAGGGCACACTTGCGGCTCTTCCGTGAAAGGTAACACTGCACACGCAGGAATATTTGGGCTCGAACGCTCTTTGGAGAGCTGTTGCATGCAGAGGTGGTCAGTCCCAGAGCCCCAAGTTCCAAGTCGTGGCAGTCCGGGACAGCTTTTGGCATCAGCGCAGCTCTGGGCTGGTTGTTTCCGCACTTACCCTTCCCTGGGTGCAGGAGGGGAGAGGGGGTGATGGGTTACATGGGCATTTTGATGCCAGTACAAAATTTTAAATGTCCCAGTTTGTGTGTCTTATCTTCAGCTTTCGTGGGTAGGACAGCTGACAGCCGGGAGTCCCACGGTGTGTTTGAGTCCTCTGAACGTGAGGGGACTCAGAAATTCATGGGGTAATGACCAAAATACCTGAGATTTATATCACGTCTGCTGTGGAAAGGAGTGTCGTGTGAATGGCGTGTGAGGTGACTGTGTGAGCATGGGTAAGTGGAGCAGAAAGCCGTGGTGTGTCTCGCTGCAGGAGTGTCAGAAGGTATCGCTGGAGGAGAGCAGGAGGTGGTGGAAGCGCATGCGGACCACTCCCTGAAATCTGAAAACCGACCTCGTGATCGTGTCATGCTCAAATACTGGATTTTGCCCCACTGAAGGTGAATTGTTATGTACCCATCAGTGTGAGCAGAGCTGTTGGGAGAAGTGTAAATCATCGAGCGTGGCTGTAGCTCATTTGCAGGTGACCAAGAAGGTTCTCTGTCACCTTGAAGCAGATCAGCAGAGGAAGGTGGTGCTGGAGAAAGCCGTGGTTGGAAGAACACTGGGGCTCTCACGGGAGGTTCTCAACCATGAAATCCATGTCTGTGACCTGTCTTGGTGCAGAGGGGTAGGAGCTGTGCCGGCTGAAGTCCACTCCAACAGCTCGGCAGAGCCTACGGAGAGAGGGGGGACCTGAGAGCTGGACGTCACGTCCGCAAACGAGCTGAACTTCAGCCCGGTTCCTGTGTGTTCATCCCCCCAAACTCCTGCTCAGAGCCTGTCCCTTCTGGAAACGGGCTCAGTAATCCAATTCAAAGACTTCCAGCTTCAAAGGCCAAGTTTTCTTCTTCTTTGGGTACACTTAATTCTAAGAAATGGCACTGAGGACCAGCTCAGTGGTTGGAAAGTTCAGCTCAGTGCCCTCTGCATGAGGCTGTTCCCGAAGCGACAGGCCGGAATTAAAAACTGTTTAACTTCTATATACACACAATACTGACTGGGTTTTTGTCCCCTCGGAAAGGTTTTCAGCGTGGTGCTAAATAGCAAAAGCATTAAAATATAAGGAGCTTCTCTTTGTAGTTGGGGTGTTTTGACTGTACAAATGCAGATGTGTAAAACACTTTGGTTTCTGAGTCATGGTGTACAGTTTAAACTGTAGTTTTGTTAACTGGGATCACTTTTCCCTTGCTCACCACTGGGTGAGCGTCCTGTCGGGGGCTGTGTGCTTCAACCTAACAAGTGTTTCTTACTGTTTCCTTTAATCCCTGCAAAGGCTCTACGTGTCCCCCAGAAAATCCACGGATCAGAAGACAGCCTCACCGTTAAAGTGGTGCCGGCAGGTGCTGGACAATCCCAGTCCCGAGACAGAAGCCGCCTGCCGAACTCTCCTGAACAGGCTGGACCAAGGTACGGGAGCTCCGGGCTGTCCCCGGCCGGGTCCTTTACCTTACCGGGAGGCAGGGAAGCGCGGGAGCCGCGGGCTCTGCAGTGCTGTGCGCCGGTGTGTGGTCAGTGCTGTGTAAACCCTCCCTGCTCCTGGGTTACGGTGGGGATGCCAACGAAGAAGGGAAGAGCTCGTGCTGTGAAGGCAAAGAGAGCTGCGCTGGCTGCCCAGAGCAGACAGGACAAACCAAACTGGGATGGTTCGACTTCAGTTTTTCAAGACACGAATCCAGGAGCCTAAACACAAAAGTAGATTTTAGTGTTTGCAGGCTGTTGATTTTTTTTTATTTAATATTTAAATGTCTTTAATGAAAGCTCGTAGAGGAAAAATGGGCTTCTGGGGGGTGGGGGAGAGAATCATCGAACTATTACTGCAGCTTTTCTCGGTATGCAGCGTTCTGTGTGGAGTGTTGGACGGTGATTATTGTTGCCGGACCTTCCCGTTGGTTTTATTACCTGGGGAAAAGTTGTCTGATGCTCAGAGCTTACAGGAATGAAACACCAACATCTGTAACTTGGAAACGGTGTCGCTTGGGGGACAAGTTTTCCTTCCAGGTTTGTCCCGCCCAGTACCGGAGAGAAATCCCTTCTCCGTACCCATGGCTCTGCCCTACGGGCAGCTGGGGTTTACCCTGCAGCTGAGGGTGACCAGTTCTACCGTTTTCTTCGAACCACCCGTCACTGAGAAGCTTTGCAGAGCAGGACGTGGAGTGTCGGAGAGTTTCATTTTTGAGGTTCAGGGGTGTTCTCCATGGCTGCAAACCTCGCCCCCCAGCCGGGTGCCCAGGCTGATCTGTGCCCAGTTTTGAACTGGCCGGCTTTGTCTTCACGGGAACACAACAGCCCTTGTTTCAGTGTGACCAGGAACCGGACCTCAGCGGTTTGAAGGCTGAGGCCACTGTTTGTTTGGTTTTGGGTTTGGTGGTTTTTTTTTTTTAAGTTTACATACTAACAGTGTTTTGGCACCGCTCGGGATCAGGCTGATTTCGAGTTTAGCCTTGAAATTCCTGACCTGAGATAACTAAACATGGTTTAGAACAAACTTGATTTACTTTTACAAACCATCTGTGCTTCAAAATTTGAATGAAGATTCATTTGGTTAACTCTTTGCTTTCTGTCAGGCTTTGTTTGTGCCTTCTCCTTTTTAACTCAGTCTGACCTTAAATTTGGGGGGAAATAAAAAAACACCTTTATGTACTGAATCGTCATGGTTTTCTTAGCTAATATTCTGATTTTCTCACTAATGTCCACTCTGACCACTGAGAGAATAACTCAGCAGCCCCTTGACTGCACAAACCCATAGACCAAGTGACGTCCTCAGCGTGGTGGCTGCGTCATTCCCATGTCAGGAAGGTGGATCCGCTCCATCTCGCTACCTGGCTGCTTGTTGATTGTTCCACTAACCTCTATGCGAAATTAGTATTTCAGAGGGGTTGTTTTTCGTGTTAATGTGCTGTCCTTTTAATCTAAAGGGTTTAATGCTGGCTCAGTTCCATCATTAAAAATGCAAAACGACCCATGTGGAAACACAGAAGTTCAGTGGAGTTCTGTACCCTGGAGAAGCGACAGGGATTTATTAAAACGGAACTTTCAGAGATACACGGCTTCGTTAAAGCCAGGCTTGCCAGTCGTTATTCTCTGAACTCTTCAGGAGGGACGTCAAACCAGTTGAAAGGACCAGGCGCTGCTCTGCTCCCTGCAGCTCCCGCCTGCCCCCAGCGAGGTGGCGTGTTTGACCCCCGTCTGTTACAGCGGTTAATCCTGTTTGATCTGATGCCGTTCTTTATCTCATGCTCTTTGTTCTTAAAAATAATTTGATAACCTTTGTGGCTTTTTTGTATCTTCCCTTCTAGCCAGTAGATGGAAAAACCTGTATTGCAGCCCGCTGGCATCACCCGGCGCACATAACTTGAGCGCAGAGCCCGGCTCCTGTAGCAATGCACTAAACTCTCCCGGGCATCTCAAATCGACTAACAAAGCCCTACTAACCTGTGGCAGCTCAGGTACGGCACGTCGGCAGGGCGCAGCGACCGCGGCACTTAAAATGCAAGGAGGGTGCCTGAGGACCCAGGGAGGAGCGGGCCAGAGGAGCAAGTCCCTGCCGTGGGGTTTTCTCCTTTGCTCACTTCCTGACCCAGGTTCAGGGGAGAAAGGCTCCTTGCATTCTAAAAGCCTCGTAGTTATTTCATGGGGTTTGTTTTTATAGCTTTTTCTCTATATATTTATACAGTGTACTAATTATAAGCTGTTGGGGCAAAGAAAATACTGCTCTTGAATCATGTTATCATGTGTAGGTGTTAACTTGGCTCCTTGGGTTCAGTTTTCTGGCTTGGGAGCTGGTGAAGTTTCTTTTGAAAATATTAATGTAGGCAGCAGAGGGAAGCCTCGAGCTTAGAGATGAGAGGGCCAGTCTCCAGGGTCAGCCTTTAAACTGGCCGAGTGGGCCGCTCCACGCAATCCAGGAGCTTTCCATCATCGCGTCTGGAGGAGGAGCTCCTGCCTTGGAGCCTCCTCACACAGGACTAACTCTTGTTCAAAGCCTGCGTTTGTAGGTAGGATAACAAAGTCTCTTCTAAATGCCTCAGGCTCAGCTCTGCCTTTGCTCCTAAGCCGTGGCCGAAGGCATCTGTGGAGGCTCCCTCAGGAGCATGGTTTCCCCTCGGTGCGGGTCACGCTCGGCTCCCCGGTACAAACGCTTTGCCCTTGGTGTTAGTAGTCCTCGGTTCGTCTGGGTTTGTGGAGATGGCCGTAGCCTGGTTTGCATGTTGAAAAACCTAAAGCATGTTTAACAGCTTCTGGCTTGAACCTGGACATTCAAGAGGTTGCTGGTGGCTGTTCCTGCCCCGTACAGAGCCGTTAACGCTCGTCTCTCTTGTGCAAACAGAAGGGTGCTGGTGGGACGATTATCTTCACTAGCTGATTCAGGAGGAGAAGATCTCTCCGGGTGTGGGGGTGCTAATGGGAGGCTGGCTGGCAGTGGAGGTGTCTGACCAGCTTTACGCGGTTCAACGTGTAAAACCACAGTGCCTGTGGGACCTGCAGACTTCTGCAGATCTTCCCCACGTTGTCAAGGGCACCAAACAGAAAGCCAGGCCTAGAAGAGGCTGCGGCCGTGTAGGATTGTCCACAGCCGTCCCTTCAGCTGGCTGGGGGCTCTTCCCCGGTGTCGGCTGTAAGAGCGAGCAGGGCTTTAACGGTCACTGCCAACCTGATCGACTCAAATCCAGCTTATTCTAACGGAGCATCCCTTCTGTTAACTGAGAAACACTGAGCAGGAACATCACAGGGACACGCGCAGGCACGTGTCTGTGCCCTGCACTGCGGTCCCGCTGCTGGCACTGCCTCGTGTCGGCGTCTTGAAACCAGAGGGGCTTTATGCCTTTTCCAGTTCCTCATTTGAGCCTTACTGGTACAAAGCAGTTGGCTCAGTGCCCATGGAAGGAACTTATCTTACACCTGGACTTCAACCGTGTGTTTCCCAGACAAAACACTGTTCCAGGAACAGACAAAATGCTCATTTCTTGTTGCTTTTCATTTGAGTGATGATCTCAAATCCCAGCTTGAGCAGGATTTGTGTCTCTTAAGCCCACTCCATCTGAAAGTGGTGTTAAGTGCTCCTGGGCTCTTGCACATCTGCCTTTACCTGACCTGCTGTCACATTGGTGGATCTGTGCTGTTTATTAGATGTATTTTTTTTTAATCTAAACTATATAGTGGTCATTGCAACCTTGTCTTGCAGTTGCTTTAAGGTAATGACGTGCTTTCTCCTGAAATAGCTCTGTAAGTGATACAGCCCTACCTGTGTGAGGGTTTGTTATGCCCGGAGCACACTGTGGGGTTTGTAAGATGTAGCAGAGATCAGCACATCACCATGTAGAGCTTTTTCATTCACTAATCCTTCTGTGGCCCCCCCAAATTTGGCTAGTTCTGTGGGGTGGGGTGGGTTTCAGTACAGGGTGGTTACAAGGTGGGGAAGAAGATGGAGCACTGCGTGCTCTCTCTCAAAGGCACTACCCCGGGCCAGAATGATCCTCGACGGAAGGGTAGGGAGATCCTCCCCTCACTGCCTGCCCCTGCCTCTGCCTGCCACCTGCGGGCAGCAGGGACGAGGGCTGGCTGCGGAGGACCAGAGGCAGCTGTGGTGCCACACCTCTGTGCACAGGGCCGCTGACCAGCTCCCCGCTTGGAGGATAAGTCCCAGCACAGCCCAATAGTTATGTGGCTTTTTCTTATTCTTCAAAAGGAAAGTTATTTGCTGCTCTTCCTAACTCCTGAGTAGTGGAAAAACCTCGTTAGTTGCTCTTGACATGCTATGTGAACAAGCCGTGCCCTTCCCGGTGAGAAAGGGTTTGGTTTACGAGGAGAGAGGAGAAAAAGGATGAACCTCAGGAGGGGAGAGGAGGTTCCTGCTGGAAACTCTGCCTGGCAGGGCTGGTTTCTGAGGTACTGTGCTCCAAGAGCCACTTGCAGCCTGTTCCTCCTCTGACTGCTCACCAACACGAGCACTTGGTATAACTTTGCTGCTTAATATCTCCATCAAGAGTTGCCCCTTTCTCGAACTAGGCAGAAATAAAGCTGATCTCTTAAAGGACGTTTCTAAGCTCAAAACGATCCCTTTGCCACCTTCTGGACAGAAGGTCACCATCTTTTTGCCACTCTGCCTCCCGAAAACTGCGGGTTAAAATACTGAGCATTGTGTTCTCAAGTAATTTCTAACTTGTTAATTATTTCTAGCAACCTCAGCCTCACAACCGCACTGACTAAACACTGTGCTGCTCGCTCTGGGGTGTCTGTGGGTGTCTGACCGCTCTTCCTGTCCCTCCCGCAGGGTACCTGAGCATGCATTCGGCCCTGAGCTCCCAGTCGTCGGTGGACAGCGAGCTGAGCACGTCCGACGACTCCATCTCCATGGGGTACAAACTGCAGGACCTGACTGACGTCCAGGTCATGGCACGTCTGCAGGAGGAGAGTACGTGATCCTCATCATCTCCTTTGGGTTCATTTTGGGATGGTAGGAGGTAGATGGATCCCAGCCGCCCTTCTCTTCCCCGTTTCCCAAAAAAAAGAGAATTTGAAATGTCTGTGATGTGCAGGGGCTGCCTTAAAATCTACAGACTCAGCATTAGGAGCTCTGTAACACTCTCCCCATGATGCCTCTTAAAGCAGAGGGTAGCTCTGTTAAATACGGGAACACCCTTTAACACTCAAACATCTCACCCCTGTCTCTGAAGCCCAGTGAGTTCTCATGAGTAACTGGTACCAGTTTGAGGAGCAGCAGCTCACAGTTGCCCCAGTGGGGGTGACCCAGGAGGAATCGGGTCGGTTGGAGCATTAACTCTTTGCGCTAATTAAACAGCGCTGACTGGGTGACACTGCCCCAGGTTAGAGGCTCCACACGCTGTGAGTGCCTCCAGTCCCTTGACTCTCCTTCCAGGGCGAAAGGAACCGCTGATCCAATCACCGCTTCTGAACTGCTGTGGCAGCCGGGGGAGCGGCTTCTGTTTCCACGCAGGGTGACCCGGGGCCGTGTTGTCCTCTCTCCCCAGGCCTCCGCCAGGACTGTGCCTCCAGCTCTGCCTCCGTGTCACGCCGCAGCTCCAGTGCCTCCCTCCACTCCCTGCGGCGAGGCACCTACAGCGACCAGGAGTTCGACACCTACAGCCTCGAGGACGAGGACGACTACGACTGTTCGCTGTCCTACCGCAGCGCTCACAGATACTCCCCGTCTCCACTCAGCTCACCTCGATGTCAGTCCCCTTCTTCCAGCACAGATTATGGCAGGTCATCTACCTCCCGCATCCGTCCCCCGAGGAGGTCCGTGCAGAGCCCCATGCCGGACCGGATCAAGTACGCGAGCAGCGAAGGTGAGCTGGGGCTGTGCTTTTGCTGGGCATCAGGGGGAATAACTCTAACAGGCACATTTCCTCAGCACTGTTATTCAGAATTAGTTACACGTGTTTTCTAAGCCGTGATACGGCTCTGTTGCTACCAGAAGCAGCCAGTAGAGAATCTGCTCTTGATTTCAGAGGAGATGCGCCACAGCATGCCCAACCTGGCCAGGACCAGCCTCCGAGCGCTGGAGTCTGTCCGGAGCAGTCGGAGCTTGGAGTCCGACCTGCAGGTGCCAAACAGCCGGATTCCGAGGACCCAGCAGCGGTCGGCAGGTCAGTGCCGTGGCTCCTGCACCCGCCGCTGTCACCGCTTCCTTTTGTTTAACCCACCTGAGTAAGGCTGAGGCGCAGCATCCTGGAGCCTTCCTAGAATACTGTCACCAAGCGGGTTATTCTTCCTTTTGTGGTTCTAGGTCTGGCTCCCAGTAAGCTCAGGTATTCCTCCAGTGCTGCCCAGTCTCCCCTGACGGTGCGGCAGCCCATGAAGGCAGGGTCATGCGCACCCACCCTGCTCGCGCCCAGGCAGCCGGTGAAAGGCTGCGGTTACGCCAGTCCCGTTGGTGGAGGTCGGAAGCCACAGGGATCTTCGCTCACTCCAGGCTCCTCCAGCAGCAGCTGCGCTGCCAGAAGCCCCAACGTGGTCACGGTGGGAAAAAATCCTCCCCTCAAAGTGCGCACGTCCGTTGGAGGAGTCTCGGTGCCCAGGAGCAAGCTGACGGCACCATCCAGAAGGTGAGTGGGGGACCTTAGACCCCACAGCCATCTCTGCCTGCCTTCATCTCGCCATTTTTCTATGAAGCGATGGTCCTCTCCGAAGGCAGAATTTGGCAGGGGTAGAGCTGGGTCCAAGCTGCTGGTGTAGATGTAGGGGTGTGGTTGGGGAGCCCTGAAGCAGAGGCCAGCGCTCAGCTGGCAGATTCACGGACGTGAAGCACATTGTGCCCGGTCAAGTGGCAGAGGGGTGCAGTTCCTTCAGTACCACTGACATGAAGCCATGAATTCCCTGTACAGTGAGGGGCTGGGGCTCCTCCACCTCAGGATGCAACACCCCGTTTTACCACACTGTCTGTGCCCAAACCAGTCGGTGTTTCAGTGTTGCATCAGCTTAAAGACAGCAGTGGGGGTTTTTTGCACCAATTATCCAGGGTAATCCAGGAATCACCCAGGAAAACGAAGAAGGAACATGGCCCAGTCCTTTCTGTAAGGAAGGGCCAGGATGGCACAGATGGATTTGGTGCATGTGTCTGTCTGGGGAGGGGAAAAAACTCCTCCAGTAAACTCTCTTTATTGGTAACAGAATAATTGCCCTCAATGACCTGTTTTGGTGCCTCTCTAACTTTGCTGCTGGTAAAATACGTTTGGTGGGTTTTTTTTCCTCCCCCAGTGTGTAGCCAGGGCTCCAGGGGGGGCATCACCCAAGGCCCAGTGAGGGTTTAGAGGGCTTTCAGAAGTACAAATTAACAAAGCTGGGCTTAAACGTGTGGCTGTATCATGATAGTAACTCGGGTGGAACATGCACCAGGGTGGAAGTGGAGCAGCTCTAATGGTTCCACAAACTGCCCATTTGCATTTGTGTTGCCCAAGTCTGAGCTAATCCAGAGGCCACATCTCAATCCAGGCAGATGCAGCGGGTGGGTTTGAACCTTTATTTGACACTTATTTGTAGCGTTCAGCCTTTACCATTAGCTTCTGAACTACTTAGGGGGTGGCTGCAGCATGTGGCTGGTCTGGAGCAGCAGCTGGTTGAACATCTTCAGCCTCTTCGGGGGCTTCTACCAGCCACACGTACAAAGCGTGTTCTTACCCCATTGTCCCCCGCGGTAAATCCACCACCAAACCTCCAAACACTGTTTTTTTATGGCTATTTGCAGTAAAATTGCAAACTTGAGGGGTGTCACTGCAGTATCAGACTAACGAGCAATAAGTGCGTGCTGGTTTTTCGTGTCCTGTTGTAGCCATCGATAAATTGAGCTGTGTTTACTGACTGCAAAAATCCCCTCTGGAGTGTTCTTCCAGCTCTCCCTGGGTAGCAGCACTCCACAGCAACCTCCCCGGGTTCCTGTGTTTAGCCACATTTGCAGGGAAAAATATTTCTCTTGGACTCAGTCCTGGGGAAAACCCCCAGCAATGTTAATAACTGAGCAGAGCAGGATACATGTGTCACCACGGACCCAGGAACAGGCACTTCATGTCTCTGAGCTGCCCGAAGTGGCTGTGGCAGGGTGGGTGCTCCTGGGGGTCACCTCAGCCAGGCTGATGCTGCACAGCCTGGTGTAAACTCAACCCTCCCAGGGCCATCACCGGGGACCTTGCTGCTCGTAGCTCCTGGTGACCTTTGGTTTTGTCTCTCTTCCCAGATTTCCCCACTCGGCGCAGCCCGCTGAGGACGATTCATGGAAGGAGGGGTGCTACTGACCCCCCAGTGCAGCCTGGCTGCACTGTGAAGCAGAACCCAGCTGGCTGGGCCAAAGAACGTTACTGGAAAAGGGAACTGGAGCCCCATCGCACCAATGTACATAGTCCCTCGTGAACACAGACTCACCTGCTGCTGCTCTGCCGCGAGCCCGACCTCCTTCTGGGGAGCAGACAACAGCCTTGCCACCGTCTGACACGCTCCGCAGCACGAGTCTTCGCCCCAAGACCGAAAATAGCCTTATTTCATCTCAACCTCCGCTCACAGCCCTGGGAAGGTTTGTCACTAATCCCGGTGTACTCGGAAGGGCTGCGGGTCGTCCCGTTGGGGAGCATAGAACTAGTTCTAGAGATGGTAGAAGTGAGACTCTTCAACCTCACCCTCCTGTGAGCTAATACTTGTCTGAAACTCAACTGTTTGGGGTTGGTTTTTTTTTTTTAATGACTATTTCTCCTACTTTTTATTGTTCTCGGAGCCACAGCAGGTTTTTAACTGTAGGACATGTCAAGTGGTTGTTTTCACATGTGGGCAGCACAGGGCAGGGGTGGGGGCGGGCAGGGACAGGGGATGCGATTCAAGACCTGCTCTTCACCAGCATCTTCCTCTCTCAGCTGCGGAAGTGAACAACCACCAGGTAAAAGTGAACTCCTAACAGTACCCCCCCCCGAGGTGACTTGAAGCGGTTCCCTTTGCTCTCGCAGCCAGCCCGTCACTGCCCTATTTTGTAGAAGTTTTTTACTGTCTCTGTGGCCAGGAAGGGTGCTGGCTCAGTCCTGTTCCTCAGCGAGTGCTGGGTGCTGTGAGTACAGCCCGAGTACGGCCGTTTCCCTGCCAGCAATGTGAGTTCCATAGTGTAGTTTAATAAAATGTTATGGTGCTGAAACAGATCTGCTTGATTCGAACAGCGAGCCCATTCCTGAGGGGGTTTGGGCTGGGAATGAGGCATTTTGGGCTAGGCCCAGCCCTACCCCAGGTTGCTCCTGCACTTCAGCTCTGCAGAGCACCTGCAGAAGTCTCTTATGCTGCAAGTAGTGATGGTTACCATGGATAGTAGTGATAGCTCCTTGGATTTAGTGATACTTACCTTGGATAGTAGCAGGATCTCCTCAGTTTTTGTAAGAATGAGGTGGGAAAACTTAATTCTCAGCACCCAGTTCATGCCTTTTGTAGGAGACCAGTCACAAAGGGGCTAAGCAGAACGAGCCCCAGCCAAGAGGAAGCTCTGGAGGACGCTTTGCCACAGAGATCACTCTTTGCACCAGGAGGCTTCTCCTTCATGGAGAAGATTCTTTTCTAAAACTTCTGCATGGGGGGAAAGCTGGAGCCTGGGCGCAGCGCACTGACCTTCCTGGTGTGCAGGACAGACCAGTCCCGCTCCAGTTCCATCTCTCCCTTCTTGGCCATTCTCTGCAGCCACCTGCTAATTAATGGATAGTTAAGAGTACGTAAAGAACAACACGTTCTGGAGAAGTTAACTGCTTTAGCAGTTCATGGTTACATCCAGTTAAAGCTGCTGTGTCTGAGGAGCTGCAGGATGGACAGCAGCAGACATGCATTTGGGTTCACATTAAAATGAGAAGGAAGCACAAAGGGGAACCAGGGCCTTATTCTGAGGTCAGCACCAGCTTGGAGAAGATGTTCCCACCCCTGCCCCATGTCACAGCCTCTGACAGAACTGCAGAACTCTGCTTCCTGTACAGCTGTTTTATTGGAATCCAGTTACCTCTGGTTTTACACTAACTCCTCAGCACGGCCTTCGGAAGGAAAGGAAGCATTGTCTTTAAAAAGTATTTGTACATAAGACAACAAATGATAGAAATGAACATGGTAACATCGACAGTCCCTACAACATGCACATTGTACACCGAGGCGGGGGCTGGAGGGAACAGGGAGGAAACCTTTCTCTGGGCTTTACATTCCAGTTACACAGGTAGAAGCCGATGCTGGCACCCACAGTGCTGGGCAGAACCACCGACACTTTCTGGGCAGCGACATCCCATCACCCACAGTTAAATTTCAGGAGATAAATCCAAATAAGCTGACAAGTTTGTAGGAGAACTCTTCATCTGGTGCCTGCTGGAGAGCCCCAAGGTCAGCATAATGTACCCCAGGAAGAGCCTGCGAGGGAGCAGCACTTCCATGGTGCTGCAGGGCACAGGGAACCCACGTCCCCAGACCAAGCCTCCCCTTCCCAAACCGCAGGAACTTCCACCAAGGTGCAGCTTATCTGATAATTCTGTGAGAGTTGAGCTGTTCTATGGAGCCTGTAAGGTCCAGGGCAGTGTCCCTACACCCCTCACCCGAGTCAGCCAGGACCGGCCTCATGTCTCAGATGTCCAGCTGGGACAGAAGTAGAGTTCCTGGCTCCAAGAGCAGCACCCCACCCAACCCCACCTTTGGTCACTAGCTGGGAGTTTTTGCTGTTACTGCATCCTCTGAGAGAGCCCTTCCTCCTCACACCACAGAGAAAGTCACCATCCGAGCTCCCACCCCACCTCTGTCCTGGGGTTTTAGCACATACCTTCAGAGTAAAGCACAAGCAGCAGGTACCGGACACCTTACCAAGGCAGACCGACAGATTGGCCCCCGATTTCACCTCATCCAGCTACACCATTAGGATTCATTTTAGTCCACCCTCAGAAGAACAGGAGAAATAACTCGTGAGAAAGCAGATGCCTGACTGCAACCTTGACCATAAGCAACCATCTCCTTTACTGCATCGATTTAGCCACAGATTAGAGTGGGTAGATGAGGAAGCAGTGAGGATGAAGAGGCAGCCATTTCAACCCGCTGAGGTGACCCAGCACCCTCTCCGACCTCCTGCGCAGGACCTCCAGGCACAGGGAGCTTTCCCAGAGGCAGCACGTCCATCCCAAGAGCCACTCTCTGTGTTACCACCAGTATTGCACTCACAGCCTCGATGGGTTGAAACGCTGCAGAACCACGTGAGGCTCCGGACACACAGGGAGAGGCACCTGGACTGCCAATATTTGTAGCAAGTAGAACTTCCTTACACCCACCTCGTCCCTCCGCCTTTAGTTTGGCTCAGCTCCCCCCAAACTACCCTCCACCCCATCCTTGCGCGTAGGACAGCTGCCAGCGGAGCTGTTCTCCACTCACACGTTCACGCCAGAGGGCGACGCTACACGGACACGAGGGTGAGCAAGCGCTTCACCCTCCAGAGCCAGACCTACCCCCGAGGAGGCTGGAGCTGGGACAGGGAAAGAAACAATAAAATAAATCCCTTCAAGTACTGTAAAACAGCCCATTGTTGAGGTTGCAGCTGCACAGAAGCAGTGACCAGCTGGGCCGGTTCGGGGTGATAAGGCAAAAAGAGTCTCAAGTCCTGGAGGGGTGGAAGAAGGAGAAGGTGTCAGTGGTGAAAGATGAAGAGTTGTTCCGTGGGTCACTGCTTCATGCTCCTGTGACTCATCTCCCAGTGACCAGCACCAGCTGCCTCCAGCTACTTCTGCACACAGCCGGGCCAGGCCAGCCCACCACAGGCGACCGACAGGATGATGTAGATGATGACCTGGAGAAAGGAAACAGCTGCTGCAGCAGAGTGTGACACTTCCTCAGCCAACCGCTGGCCTGGCTGTTGACACCCAGGCTTGGAAACCCCATGTTACCAGACCCTAAACACATCCAATGCCCCCCAGGACTTTGTGCCTTCCTCCATGTCCCTGCAGTGACACAGGGATGAGAACTGTCCTCTGGCACAACAGGAATGAGGGTTCAGTGGTGACAAAGCACTTCACTAGGGCTGCAGTTACCCATCAGCATCTTCACGTTGACACGACGTGCACTTACTACAGGGTGGAGGAACAGCATCTTGTTGAAAGCAGCTTCTTCAAAGTTAAGGAACAAGAGACCAACAGGACCAAAGCCTAAAAAGCTGCTACAAGCAGCCATGAACTCAAGAGCTTTAACCAGGCAAAGAGCTGAGCTCAGGCAGCTCTTGGGAACACGCTGTCAGCAGCTAGCAGCAGCTGAGCCTGACTGCGGAGCTGCCTGCTGCTGCACTCTGTACTTACAATGGAGACAATGATGATGACGATGGTGAGCTTGAGGTTCTTCATACACATGGCTCTCGCAAGGTTCCTGCTGGTAGTTTTGAAAGTGACTGACTACAAGAGAAAAGAAAACAGCTAGTTAATCCCCGAATCTGCTCCAGGTACCTTGGAGTACTTGGGTTCTCGTTTGACTGCCAACCTTCTGGGAACTGAAGTGCTCCAAAATATTGATGGGCTACTGAGGATGAGGGACAGCACCGCCTGCGCGGGCAGCCTGCCAGCTGCTGCAGTGACACCATTGCTAAGTTCTTCCCCAGACTTACCGAGTCCACAAGATTCTCTGTTTTATCGATCAGCAGCTCCAGCTTCTCTCCCCTCTGTGCCACAAGGTCTGGAGAAAGAGACAAGGATCCCAGTCTGTCCGTAGAGCCCAGTGCAAAAAGCTGTTCTCGGCCCTTCAGGGACAGCCAGGCAGCAGCACCTCGGGAGCAGCCTCACATCACGCAGGCTGCGTTTTGGGGCTGATCTGACACTATTTGGGTCAATTCCTGCTCTAACCCTATACTTTTAAGGGGTCAGGCTTGTCAAAACCCAGAGTATGACACCATAAAAACCTAAGCAAACTACTGACTGAGCGGCATTTTCCTCAGGCAGGTGCAGAGCAAACCCAGCACACGCTTCACCTTGTCACAAGCTGGGCAAGGCCACCTCAAACAGCGTTGCTGCCGCCCACGTGCCACCCTCAGCAGCCTGCGAGGTCAGAGCTGCACCGGCCCCTTCTTCAGCTTCTCATTCTGGTGAGAATCCTCCCCCTGACACATCTCCCTGCAGGGGCCAGCAGAGCCCTGCATGTGTGGCAGGGCAGGGAGCCAGTACCTATGTTCCGAACCATGATGCCTTTGAGTTCGTCGATCTGTGCTTGCGTCTCTGCCACCTGGTCAGTGCCTTTGCTCTCCGAGTGGTATTTCTGTAACAAACAGAGGGGGTTGAGAGCAGAGACCCACAACGGGGCACGTCAAAAAGAGACTTCCTGGCCACGACAGAACGGCACAGACATAAATGGGAGTGTTCACATTACCTAAGACACATGTAAGTGGGTGACAGACCAACATCTGACCTTCCCAGCCACTTCCAGATCACACATGTCCATCTGCTCCGGTACTGCCCGAGCTACAAGGCAGCCAGGGGCCCATCACAGCTCCTGTCACCCCTTTGCATCACCTTCACCCACGGAAATGGGTCTCTAGAGCAACACTCATAGATAAACTGTTCTTTTCCTCTAAGCTTGTAGCTTCTGAAGGCCTTCACAAGGCGTCTCCACTTTACCAGGAGACCCTCTACAGAGGCAGCCAGCAGAGGCCAGCACTAGATCACCACTGATCTACTTCACAGCCACCCAACACAGCTACTTACACCCCAGTTTGCTACCAAGTAAGCGTTTGATTTGCAGCTGCTTCTCTTACCATCCACACAGCAGCTCCTTTAACCTTCTCCTCAGAGGTGAGTTTTTAGGGAAGAGGCAGAACTGGCAGGCAGGCTATCAAAGCCCAGCACTGGTTTTACTGGGAGTGTGGCCTCTCTTTCCAGTAGCATCTGTGTGCTACACTCGAGCTGTAGCACAATCTCTGACTCTCCACACAATCTCCTCTAGCCCCACACTAGTTAAACTCCTGCAGGTAACAGGGATCTCCTGGGTAAGTCCTGCTCAGCACTGGGTGTGAGCTCTGAGCAGCAGGACTCTCCCTTCGCAAGTTCTAGAGCCATGTCAGGGAGGAGCTTTCTGCTCCTGCTTCTACCCGCTAATGCCTGGATTCCTCTTGATATAAGATCTAAGCCAGGCAGCTCCTCTTGGGCTTCAGGGGAATGCTGTGATTTCTCAGAGGAACATCAGCCCCGTGGCTCGGCAGCCTGCCTGGCTTCTCCCATAAGGCAACTCGCTATGCTCATTCCACCCATGAATGGCACGATTCAACGAGTCAGCACTTCAGGCAGCATCAGTCACCATCACCAACCCCAGATCTCACAGCGGATCAGCAGGGAAAAGGCCGAGCCCCTCACAGAGAACTGCAGCAGCACTCACACCCACCACTAGCCCCAGCAGAGCAAACTGGGAACCTCCTACCCCACGCTGCCCCAGACACAGATTGCACCCAAGCCCTGAAGCTGAATACTCCCAAGGACACCTTATCTTTCAACCCAAGGAGGTCTCAGCAAAAAAAACAACCAACTCCCAAACACCACTGCAGAGGTTATGGAGCAGCTTTAGTCAATTCACCACTCTCTTAAGAGTCTTCAGCAGAAGCTCCAAAGCACTTCCCTGACAAGCCGGGTGGCCTGAGGCTCTGTGCACTAAGGAGGCTATTGATCCTCTGAGTCACAGAGCAGCTCCTTCTTCCTTCTCCACTTCCCATCTGACTTAATTCATTTAGTTGGACACTACACGTGCTCGCTTTATACCAGACCCAGCACGGCACTTCAGCTGAGTGGGAAAGCAGGAGGATTTCTGGGGAGAAGTTGGGCTTGGGAGGGAAATCCCACCGAGCAAGGGGTCTCACCAGCTGGGCAGCCAAGACACTGGAGAACTCGCTGTTCATCGCATAGGGAAGGGCGGTCTGTGCGCGCGAGCCGTACGTGGTCTGGAACCTCTTCTTGATTTCATTGAGGAAGGTGAAGGCTCTGGATCGTTCAAAGTCCTGGAAGGAAGGAAGAGAACGGACCATGGCCAGAGCGGGGCAAGTCAGGGATAAGGAAGCACAGAGAACTGGATTATCAGTTAACAGGCACCTGCACGTAACACAGCAGGGTTTGACCTGCAGCCAGAGGTCACTCGGCTTCCTGGGCACTGGTTGGCAGCAGCGCTGACTGGGATGCCCACTGGGGCATTTTTCCAGTGAGGAAACACTTCAACACCCCCAGCAGTGAGGAGCGTTCCACGCGTTTTGCTGACAGTTACAGGCTCACCTCTACGTCTAGACTCTGCTGCCCCAAGAAACTCATCAAAGCCAAGATCTTAACCTCCACACTAACTATTCACACTTCCAGGCTTCAGCTTCAAAGCTGTACCTGACGTGAAAACAGGAGCAGTGGCTTCAGTGGGGAAAAAGGCACCTTGGATTAGCAGCACTGTTGATTTTCTTTCACACACAGACACCAGAGAAGCCAAAGCCTGCAGCAAGCCCCTCGGTGCAGGAGCTGTCCCAGAATACTCACATCGTCTGTGATGCAGAGGTAGATGATCCTGTCCTGGCAGATGTAATGGAACAGGTAACTGCAGAGCAGAAAAACAGGAAAAAAAGGTCCATTGGGGCTGCCACAGGACAAATCTTTCAGAAGATGTGAGTGCCTGCAGGGCCTGCGAGGGCTCCTGAGGCAGAAGAGCAAGTTCCAGTGACTCTGCAGGAACCCACAGATGCCAACAGGTCAGTGTCTCCATTCCCGTGAGCTGCAATCAGCCAGAGACCACCTCCAGGACGCAGGGTCACCAGCCTCACGTACTCCACATGCTCCACTAGCAGGAACTTTGTGGGACACGTAGTTCCACGTTTTTCCAGCTACTTGTGAAAACAAAACCTCAACAGGACACCCAGCGGTGAGATTTGAGTCTAATCCTAATCTAAGGGTACACATGCTCCACTTTGGAAGTGACAAGAGCTGTGGTTAACTGGGGTGACAAGAAGGACAATCCTCAAGGGAACCTCGCTGGGACATTTGCTGCTTTACCCTGGTTTTGTGACCACGGGGTCGTGAACCAAAAGCAACCCTGGCAGAACACAAATGAAACCCAACTGTGGGGCATGAAGCACGGGGCTGGGTTAACTCTTTGTGTAAAGACGCCTTCGGTGCTGCTGACCAACCTAGACATTAAACACGTCCTCAGCATCCTGAAAAACAGTGTAAACCAGCTCAAAGTGGCATTTTCCTGCCAAAATTGAGCTGAGCTGTTGTTTGAGGCCCACTAAAAAAAGGCCAAACCCTTAGTTCATACACAACTAAACCCCATCCAGAAGGGATCAGGGCATGTTCAACTCCCTGCCTTCGACTGCTGCAGTTTTAGTGCATTGTCCACTACAGGTTAAAGCAAAAGCAAGTAACCGTACCCTTAAAATTACAGCAGAAAACCAAAAAGATTCAGCACCCCAAGGACTTCAGGCCACAGGGCCAGCGGGTTCCTCAGGAAGCTCTGCGCCAGGGGCTCTGAGAACTCCCAAGCCAGGGTGCAGGAAGTCCACCCCAGTCCTCACCTCATGATCCTCAGGTGGCCCAAACAGCTTTAACACAACAGCTTGGGCCACACTGAGAATCCAGCCCCGCCACCCATCCCAAAGACAGAGCTGTGGGGTCCAGCGCTTTTACACAGGCTTCCTCCACAGCTGGTTCTGCAGCTGGCCCACCAGCACAGCCCCTGACCTGCCAGGATGGCTCTGCAACATCTGCCAGCACCACTGAAAGCAACCTGGGCCCGAGCAGAAAAGCCAGGAAAAGGCCCCACAAGCCAAATACCACCACCGGCCCCGTTTGCTGCCCACAGCCGAGCGGCCGCCAGCTCACTCCGGAGTTGTGTGAAAACAGAACTCCTGATTCTGTATCAGCTGCCTCCTGGTACTCACTGCTTAAGCTACACTCAAATCCTGCTTATGCTGCAAAGTTCAGGGGGAAAAAAAGCCACTGTTGAGGCAACAGCTCCACACCCAAGCAGGGCTGCACTCCGGTCATTCCCAGCCTCATGCACCTTCCCGGCTCCCCTCCAAGCCCCCGAGAGCGGCACCACTCACTTCCCATGCGAGTAGGTCAGCTTGTTGTTTTCCGACGGTATCTTTGCCAGGATCTGTTCCGTCACCTCCAGGAAGTTTCCTCCGCACCAGGCATGTTTGGCCAGGATGGTGGTGCCCCTCGCCACGACGGCGAAGAGGATGGCCATGGCTGACACCACCTGCGGGGAAAAACACCGCCAGCATTAGACTCGTGCGCTTTGGCAGAGAAAGCAGCGTCAGCTCAACACTACTGAGTCGTCAGCGCAGCGGGAGGGAGGCACAAGCTTGTTCAGTGCTTCGACAGGACACTTAGAGAGCTTCTCTCAATTCCCTTTCAGGTTCTGGTCAGAACCGCCCCAGGACTACAACAGCCTCCAGAAGGACTTTTCTTACTGCAGTTGCGATCCCACAACCAGTGACCCCATAATGGACTTCCCCCACCTTGATTCCACCCTGACTTTGAGCTATTAGTACATTCTTCTGCTTTTCAACTGACCCTTCAGTTTTTATCTTGCTTGTTATTGAAAAAGCTGCCTGGCACCAGTAAAACTGCCTGGGACCAGTAAGCTCCAGTTCAGAAAGGAAGTAACTGTCTCGACGCTACGCTAACAGCAGCTCATTATACAGACCAAACCCCCAGCACATGACTGTTCAGGGCAGGGGGTGAGGCCTTGGCTTCACCATCAAACCAGCTACAAAAGCTGCCCCGTGTGTGGAGTCACGCCTCGGGACACTGGCTGAGGGCCCATGGCCCATGGCCTGTGACCTGCACTCCTCAAAGCCACATGGTGCACTTGCAAACTGGGTGTCCTCAGCCACGCCCCGTTTCTACAAGCCACCACACTGGGGCACACGCGCTGAACTGGACAGGTTACGCCGGACTTCTGGGAAGTCCCCAGAGCTGGGAAAACGCCTGCTGCCATATCAGGGGACGCACTTAATCAGCTCAAGGATCACCACCAGTTAATCTGCTGACAGACCAGAGAGTTAACATGTGAAACCACAGGCCAGACCACAGCTGGGACATCTGCTCAGCTCATCCCCTCCCTCCATAAGCCTCTTTTCTGCTTATGGAAAGACTTTTGATCTTGCAAAACCACCAAAATCTTGTTTTTCACTTAGCACTGACCGCTCTGATTTGCTGTTTTTGCTTCCTCCTGGCTGCCACAAACTGGCACCCAGGGCTCGGGGGAAGCCCCGGGGGCTGCCTCCTCACCCAGCCTCAGTGCAGGGCCTGGTCCCAGAATAAAGGCAGCTTGTTGTGCTGAGCTGCTGCTCTCTCAGAGGATGGCTGCCCTTGTCCTTGCTCACCATGTCCAGAGGTCCAAGCACTCTTGTTCCCGGCCATTGGCCTCATCTGGCCATGGCTCAGGGGTTTAATCACCAGGAATTCCAGCACATGGAATGGGGGAGCAGCTTTCCCCTTACCCACTGCCTAAGGAAACTCCTCCGTGCAAGGAACCAAAAGCCGTGGTTACTCACTACCTATACTATAAACACAGTGTTCAGGGGCAGGTTCCAGCAGAAGGAAGGAGCTCTTCACGCAACACATCCTCTGGTTCTCGTTGTTATCGGGGAAGAAAAGAGTTCAGGAAGTAACCGACTCATTTACGGAGGAAAAGAATCGCCGTTAACCTCCACCCATCGCCAGGCACCCCTCAGAGCCAGGGCCACCTTCGCCCGGAGCCAGCACGGCTGCTCCCAACACTGGGAATCACTCACTCCGCAGCAGCTTGCGAGTTGTTTTTCCAGGGAGAAATACTATGAGGAGCAAGTAACCTCATCAAGCAGCAAAGCAGCTCCACAGCCCAGCCCCAGGCGAGGTCATGGCTCCTGCAGCACTTCAGCTTTAGGGCTGGCTCTTGCTCACCTCACTCTCATCCCAGTGCTCCCAGTTTCAATGAAAGGCCTTAAAGCAGTTTAGCTTCCAAGGCATCCCATTGTCTCTTGCAACACTGGAGCTACTAGGACCATCACATAACAAGCAGAGAGCCAAGTCATCTGCACAGCCGCTCAGCAGCCTGGCTCCAGCCCCGCTGAGCCGGCTGGGCCCATCATACCTCAGAGCTGCCCTGCTGCAGCAAACCCACCTGGCCTCCCAGGACACCCCACGGGAAGAGCCCACAGACACCAACCATTCCGTGTATGTGGCACTGAGCTCCCCGATGCGCTGCCACAGAGGCCTCCACGGCTGGCTTAGGTGTCCAGTTGGTTTGAGTCAGTTTTGAAGCCAGTTTTAAATTGCTGCATCAACCCCACATCAATTGCATCAGAGCAGGAGAAATAGTCACAGGCTCCAGCCTCTGGCCTTAAAAAGCTAGTGCTGCAAACATCTGAGGGGCACAAGGTCAGACTCGAGGGCTCCAACTCAAACTTCACCTACCTCTAGTTAAATAGGATTAAGTTACTCATCATGAGTTGCCCCTCCACAGACCTGAGGAGACCAAAAGCTTTAGCTCGATGCTCACAACACGGTTAAGACAGGAGCATTTGGACCTGGCAGTGCGCAGGAATGGGGATTACCCTAAGCTCAAACCTAAAGGGGTAACTCCTGCAGGAGCCACTACTACCTCCACCTGAAGAAGCTCAGGGAAACCACAGCCCCAACACATTTATAGACACAGATGAAGCAGGACTAAACCTCGGAGAACTCCAGTTAAATGCTTATCACAGGAGATGAGGCCATGCAGCTGGTTCTGCCCCTGTAAAAAGAAATCATTAACCACCATGCAACTGTTCCTGCTTCCTCCTGATTAGAGACAGCAGCTCACTCCCACCTGACAGAGAGAGCACAAGCATTTTCCCAGCAAAAAAATTAATACCTGTTGCCAGAAGAAAAAAATATTGAAAATATTCACCTGTCCAGACCTTCCCAAGTGACTCTCATCCCCTGTGCCCCACCTTCAGCTCCGACTAATTCAGCTAGAAGGTGCAGAGGACACAAACCGCAGGTGATTGTTTCCTTCTCGCTCCATACCTGAGCT
Organism: Bucorvus abyssinicus; assembly: GCA_009769605.1. Lineage (NCBI taxonomy): Eukaryota > Metazoa > Chordata > Aves > Bucerotiformes > Bucorvidae > Bucorvus > Bucorvus abyssinicus. Next base: position 868,669 of record CM020039.1, on the reverse strand, counting down.
CTTCAGGTGCCACCAGCCCCAGTTTCCCCAACGAGGAACTGCTGAGCAGCACAAGTCAAAGGATTTGGGAACAGTTACAACTGCACACAACAAAAGTAACCCAAGAGGAGTTTATTAGACAGTCCTGTCCCTCCAGAGCCATCATAATACAGTCGCTGTGATGTCCTGGCCAGTCCTATACCAAACCAGTGCTGTGCTGGTGCATGGGACAACATCAGGTCCCATCCAGGCATGAACAGACACCACTGAGCCTCTGGGGCAACTGGGTGACTAGGGAGTACAAGGAAACCAACCTCTTCACCCTGCAGTCACCAAACGGATGGGATCAACATCACGAAGCAGCTGTAAGAGAAACCAACATCCCCTGACCCTTCCTCCGCAGCCCACATGGCAGCAAGTGACTGGCCCTGGAGCCTGAGCTCCCAGGGCAGAACAACCCCCAGTTCTAACAGAGGAGACCAAAGCGGTTAAGACAACTACTACAGGGCTCTGCTCTCCTAAGACTGGCAGAGCTCACAGCAGCGAGGTGGGAGCTCAGTAGCACCTCCAGTAAGGTGACACTGACTCCCCCAGCCCTGCAGCAGCAGGGAAATCACAGCCCTCAGCTGTGACACCTGCCCCCAGCTCTGAGCTGAACAGATGAACTTAATTAAAACAGATTAACAAGGGACCTACTCCTCCCTGTGAGCAACTTCTCACGCAGCCCCATACAACCCGTGTAGCGCTTTTGTCAGTCACACAGACCTATGAAGCCACCCAGAAACCCCCACGGCTCCGAAGAGCCTCCTGAGCACTGCCAAAGCCTTTGGCAGCAGACAGCGATGAAGCCACATTTGCATCGCAGTGACTCTTCACGCACTGCTGCACCATGCAGCTCTCCACAAGGTGCTGAGCAGGAAGGCACAGAAAAACCTGCAGCGCCTTCAACACAGGCTCAGCCCTTCCTGAGCAGGCGGTCACAGCCCCCAAGCCAATGGGGCAGGGAGGAGGTTGCTGCTTGGATTTCCAGAAGTCCTCTTTACAGAAGGCGAGAGGCACCCCATCACCGCTGGCTTGAACCCTGAATTGAGGGTAGGTGTTGCAACCCCACAAGCTGCAAACTGCCCAACTGCAATAAGAGGATCCTTTACATGTAACTTCAGCAGAAGGCAGAGAACTCCCTTTAACCCTTCCCTGGCATTTGCAAGTTGTTATTTCTTTAACAGATGTTCCCCCATTAAGCCCTGCAGTTTATTGGTTCATTTTAAGCCTGAGGAGTGCGACATTCATGCACCAGCTGAAGAGCAGCTTTGCTTCCTCCCAGTCTGCACAGCTGCTTCAGGGACCATCGAGTCCCAGAGTCCCCCAGCACTGCCAGGTCCCCACTGACCCCTGTCCCTCAGCACCACCTCCACACGGCTGGGAAACCCCTCCAGGGATGGGGACTCCACCACTGCCCTGGGCAGCCTGGGACAGGCCAGGCCAGGCCTGGATAACCCCAACAGGCAAGAAGTGGTTCCTCAGGGCCAACCTCAACCTCCCCTGGTGCAACTTGATGCTGTTTCCTCCCGTCCTGTCGCTGGTTCCTGGGGAGAAGGGACTGACCTTCCCTCGCTCCCACCTCCTGTCAGGGAGTTGTGGAGAGCCAGAAGGTCTCCCCTGAGCCTCCTTTTCTCCAGGCTCAACCTCCCCCAGGTCCCTCAGCCGTTCCTCAGCACACTTGTACTCCAGACCCTGCACCAGTCTCGTTGCCCTTCTCTGGACACGCTCCAGCCCCTCAATGTTCTTCTGGGAGTGAGGGGCCAAAACTGGACCCAGGATTTGAGGTGCAGCCTCACCAGTGCCCCCAGTACAGGAGGACATCGCTGCCCCGGTCCTGTTGGCCCCACCGTTACCAATTTATAATTTAATTATAAATAATAACAGTAATTATTTATCACTCTCCCCTCTTTAAGACCCGCACAAGCCTTTGCTCCGTGTCGCACCACAAACACGACTCCGGGCTAACCACAGCCCAGCAGTTACGGCCTTTCCCCCGCAACATCCTCCAGCAACCCGCTCCACACGTCCCCAAAGCGCAACCCCGCGCCTCCGCTCCCCACCTGATACCGACCAAGGCCCCCCACCGCCGGCAGCACCAGCCTGGCCCGGCAAGAGGCCCACCCCCGGGGCCACCGAGCCAGCCTCCCTCGCCTGCGGTACCCGAGGGGCCCGGCCTCCCCGCGGCGCCCTGCCCGCGGCCCCGCCGCTGCTGCTCACCGGCCGCCGCGGCAGGAGGGAGCCGAGCTCCGGCCGCCGCGCTCGGTAACCGGGCCCGGGCCGCCGCGACGCGCTTCCGGCCCTGGGCCCGCCGGGAGATGTAGGCCCCCGCCGCGCGGGGCCTGCCGGGAGTTGTAGGCCGTGGCGGGGCGGGGGGACCAGTGGCGCGGCGAGCTGTAGGCGGTGTCGCGCGGGGCCTGCCGGGAGTTGTAGTCCGGAGGCCATGGCGGAGGAGAGCGAGAGAAAGGCCGTGCTGGAGACGGTGAGTGAGTGAAAGCGGCCTCCGGGCCGAGAGGGACGGGACAGGGGCCGGTCCTGCACGGTCGGCGGGAGCTGAGGCGCTGCCCGCCCCTGGTAGCGGGTCCCGCCCCGGCGCTTCCCGGGCCTGGCGCAGCGTGGGGCCTTCTCAGCGGGGTGGGGGGGCGCGTTGGTGTCACGATAAATCGTGACAGCGAGGACGGAGCCAAGGGAAACCCTCTCCCGCAGGTCGCCGTCGGTGCTGCGCTTCGTGCCGGCAGCGGGAACCAGCGAAGAGCCCTTCGCGAACCAGCCCCACGCCGCGGCCCGCCGGCGGGCCCTGGTTAGCAGCCGGCCCAGCGCACGGTGGAGCCCCCATCCCGGGGGGCCGTTAACAGACGTGCCGGTGGTGCTGAGGGACACGGTGAAGTGGTGACCTGGCGGTTAACGGCTGGACTCGGTGATCTTAAAGGGCTTTTCCAACCCAAACGACTCGATGATTCTGCCCAGGCTAAACCTCCCTCAGCTGTTGCCCCTCAGAGACCCCCGCAGCCCGGCCTGGCTTTTTCCAACCCATAAAACCGCTTGGTTTTACCTGGCGTGGAGCAGCTGCTCTGTCACGGTGCCTGCGAACAGCAGAGGGAGGAAGGAGCCAAGGAAAGCGAGCGATGATCCCTGAACTAGGAGGGATGGGATGGGATGGGGCGGGGGATGAACACCTTTTAGTTCCATTCATGGACCCTCCTTCCAGCTCAGCCCCCAGTGCAGGGAGCAGAAGGCACCATTGGCCCCACAGCTCACACTAACAGGGCTGCAGCTCCCAGCCCACTGATACACCCTGGCAGGGAGAGCTGGTCCTCAGCGGGCACTCCCTGCACTGGTCTGTCTGTCTGTCTGTCTGTCTGTCAGTGGGACACAGAGAGCTGCACTCCAGGACAGTGAACCTGAGAAACACGTGGGCTTTGTCAGCAGCCTGGCTTTAAAAGCTGCCTTTGGGGAAGGCTTAATGCAACAGTTTTCCATAGTGTCTCGATTTACAGCCCCTAATGGCACTGCAGACCCTGGAGTCTCTCAGTGATAGTCTGGCTCCTGCTAGTTACGTTTTTCAGGCTCTGCAGAGCCAGAGTCTTCTCCCCAGTTGCACAGCCACAGGCTGAAAGCCACAGTTGCCCCAGGAAGCCCAATCTTAATCCTGCAAGTTCAATGCGATGAATAAAATTGATCTTTGAAGAGCTGCAGTTTCTAGAGAGGCCCTTGGTGACACAAGAGCTGATTCTAGCGAGGAAGGCAGTGCCCTAAGGAAGCAGGAGGATGCTTCCTGTGATGAAGAGTTTGATACCCAGACTCCTCTTAGATGAGACTGGGAAATCTCAGCCTCAGGGCACAGACCCAGTTGCTGCAGGGACCAGGAGGAATCTGTCCATGTCAGTTTTCCTCAGGGCAGCACTGGAGATGAGATGCCTGACAAGGTGGACCAAGGTTCGGTGAGGAGCAGCAGAGCTGCTGGATCTTCTGCTGAGGGCCAAGATCATGCGCAAGGACTCTCCACAGGGAGAAGCAATCTGTGTGAAGCAGACAGGCCCAGCACAATGTTTTCCAGATGGCTGCGGGAAGGAGCAAAATTTGTAACTTGGCTGGAAATATTTGCTTTTTGTCTCTGCCCCCATGTGTGTGACCTCTTGTTGACCATACTGCCAGAGCATCACTGTCCCAATGACCAGGGCTGTCCCCATCTCAGGGGATGAGGGGGCCACCTGGGCACTCTCCTAACCCTGTGACTGGATGCAGGGAGCCAGCTGGGAGCCAGGCAATGTGTCCTGGCACACAGATGCCTCCTGAGTTCGTCTGCTCTCATTGGAGCCTGTAGGTTTTGGGAAAAAAAAACCTCTGGAGTGCAACTGGTGCTAATAATATTCATAAATAGTCCCTTGCAAGGCTGCACAGCAGCAGAGACCATGCAGACTGCTGCTGGGAAGAAGGTGCTGGGTCTAGGAAGGAGGCAGGGTCTCCTCTGTACTAGGAGTGACCAAACCCCTGAGACATTCTCCTTCTGCGCCACGGGAAGGTGCTTGTGCCGCTCTCTGCCTTGTTTTAATCACCAGCAAGACTCCCCCAGCCGCTCCAGTTGTGGGACACTGGGAGGTGAGGGAGACCCTCTCAGCCCAACATTCCCATTGCTGAGGCAGTGTTGCTGCATTACACCCACCCCTCTGTGATAGCTGGTGCCCGTGAATCTATTCCCCCTCAGAAATCAGCCTGTGTTTCCCTTCTGATTCCCCATGGACCGGCAGAAGGAGGAACGGGACTAAGGGGGGGTGTAACTGCCCCGGGAGAAATGTGAGGGGACAGAAAACCCCCGGAGCGGTTGAGGATTTGGCCGTGGTGCAAAGAGCCCAGCGCTCGTCTTAGCCCAGCTCCACGCTTAATCTTGAACCCTCTCTCTGCTGCCAAGAGAGGAAGTGGATGGAAGCTGTCTGGGCATGCTGGGCACCACAGGGGCTGTGGTGAGCCTGGGGAGGGGTTGGAGGCTCAGCAGCCCTCTGCCAGCATTAGCGATTCATTAGGGGACTCGGTTTTAGAGAGGACCCTGGTAAAGCTCTTCTTGGGTGCCTGAGCTGAAAGCAGCGGGAGGGTCAGGGCTGGCCACTGCCACTGGGGGTTTGTTGCACGGCCATGGGCTCCCCAGGCTCAAGCCAAGCTTGGGGGTTTGTTGTCGAGCTGGGTAAGATTTCCCTGCTGACAGGTGACATTCCTCCTGGGGCATTTTGGCTCTGTCTTTCTTGTTCCTATCTGTAATTTTGCACCTTTCCCTCTGCTGTGAAGCTGCTCTCAGTCTTACAACAGCCCCCAAAATGTGAGCCACAGAGGTGGCCCAGTTACACTGGGGCTGGTGTTGCTCACCTCGCAGAGCCTCATACCGTCTCTTCTCTCCCCGTTTGTGGCAGGTCCAGGCGGATGGGACGGACGGAAACTGTGTCACCTTTGTGCTGCATGATGAGGACCACACGCTTGGCAACTCCCTCCGGTACATGGTCATGAAGAAGTAAGTGGAACCTCTGTGGTGCCCGGCATCACTGAGGGTTCCTCTGTCTCCTGCTGTGCCCATCTCACCATCCTGCGCCTCAGTTGGTGCTGGAACAAGGCAACTGGTCAGAAACCACCTCTGTGTGTCCACATTAAAGTCTTTATATCAGACCCAGTGCCAAAGAGCTCCCACTTCTCTTCCCAGGAGACACTTTTTTTCCTTGTGCTGTGAGTTTCCAGACTCCAAGAGCACTAATAAGCCTTAATGGCCCTCACCAGCCACACCCAGGGCCCCAGGAGCCCCATTTAAGCTCAGCTCAGGGATTCCAATCCCGCCTGGGTTGTGTTGCAGGAGTGCGGGTCTCCAGCTCAGCCTGTCCTGGGCTGTGGACTCCAGTCACCTGGCTGCTGACCCATGGACTGACTTCTGACCTGACCTAATCATCATCCACCTCCTTGGGGGTCACTGGGCAGTGTCTGAGCCTCATTCCCCTCCCTAACGTGACACTGACCTGCTGATTGACTCCCTGGCCTGGCCTCAGACCTGCTTCACCCCACCAGCCTGCGTAGTGATCCAGACCCTGTCCCACCTTTGGGATAGGACTAGTGAGGCCACTGCCCTGCTGTCTGTCCTGCCATTCCTGGCTCCTCACACCCCATCCCTCACCCCTCGCTGCTCCTCCATGGTTAATTATGAAGGACACCTGAAAGGTTTCTGAGGGTCTTATTTGGCCCTGGGGAAGTCAATGCACAACTCCATGGTCAGGCAGCGTCTGTCTCCTGGGGCGAGCACTGTCAGAGAAGAGGGTAGGAACAGCCAGTATTGAGCAAATTGATCCCCTTTCATGCTTCCAGGGAGATCAGTGTCATAGAATTGCCCTGCAGAGCTCCAGCTGCAGCCCAGAGACAGATGAATGAGGTCACGCAGGTAGTTTCCCTTAGCACATCCCTCCCATAAGACCCTTGGTCGTCTCAGATCCTTCCTGAGCCCCAGCTGGTCTGGGGTGGCCCAAGCCTCTGGCTTCCTCTAGCCTGGGTCTCACTGCTCCCTTCTCCCCGACAGCCCTGACGTGGAGTTCTGTGGCTACTGCATCACGCACCCCTCCGAAAGCAAGATCAACTTCCGCATCCAGACCAGAGGTACAGTGTGCGCCTTTCCCACATGCCCACGGCTCTTCCTGGGGGGATTCCCCCTGCTTGGGAGGAGGCAGTTCAACACAGAAAAGCTCTTTTCTCCCCTCTCCCCTGACCACCTGCAGCTGCCCTGCCCTGTTGCTCAGCTCTGAGAGCAACGTTAGGCCAGAGTTCTGCTGTTTCTAGCTGAGGCCCAAGAAGCCCACAGCCTTCCCAGGGGTAGAGTAGACCCGCTGCTCACCCTCAGAGTTGATGGGAGCTCCACCTGCCCCCAAATCACATGGGAACTGGAAAGCAAAACCAGCATGTGCTGACTTGCATGGCTGTAGTGAGATAATTTGGTTCTGCTGCTCCTTCTCAGCTGTCTTGCAGCTTTAGTCATCATTTTGGAAAGGCCTTATCAGTCTCTGCTCCCTGATAATCTGAGCCTCTTGCTCAGTCCTCCCAGCACACCACCCCATCCAGCCCACTGCCCTCCTCCTAGAGCTCCACAGCTTTGTCTGCTGCCTACAGGGATGCTCTGATTTCACTCCTCCCTCATGGGGCTGTACCCTTGAGCAGCAGATAAGTAGAAGCCAATTCCTGGAAGCAATTACCTTGTTTGTGCTCTTCCTAGAGCACCATGCTGAGCCCAGCTCTCCAGTGCTCTTGAAGGGAGGTGTGTGGGCACGTCCCTGGTGTCAGAGTCTCTCCCCATCCCCGGGGCTGCCCTTGGGCACAGTGGTAATGGCAATGAGAGGGCTCCCAGCCCCTTTGGTAGCCATCTCCCATTTCACTAACACACCTTCTCTCTCTAAGGGGCCATTCCTGCTGTTGAGCCATTTCGGAAAGGGCTGAATGACCTGATGGGTGTTTGCCAACATGTGCTCAACACCTTTGAGGTGAGTCTGTTCCTGAAGAGCTCAAGGATCTTTGCTATCTCTTGGTATCAGAGAGGAGAGGAATGGGCCAAGAGCTGTGTTCTGGGTGCTTTGATATGGAAAATGTGGTGGTTTCTCCTGCTGTTCTCCACCTGCCCTGTGGCCCAGCCCTGCTACCTTTCCCTTGGGATGGCTCTAATGCTCAGTCACTTCTGAAAGCTCCTGGAGCTCTGTCAGGGCTTCTCAGGTCCCTCAGCCTCACCGGGCCCTGGGCAGAGAAGTCCCAGCACAGCCTGGAGTGGTGGCACTGTGGTCTGTGAGTCACTGGGGTACACGCCATTGACATCTGTGCTTTGCTATCGTTGGCAGAAGAGTGTGAAGGAGCACAGGGCCCGGCAGCAGGAGGAGGTGCAGTAGCGCTGGGCGATAGCAGTGTCCGTGGATGCCTGGAAGGTCTGTGTGGTGCGTTCCCTGTGCCAAGCGTTTTGGTTTGGTTGGGGATTTTATGGCTGCTTTGATACAAACCTGTATTTTCCCTAATAATAAAGTTTACACAGTTTGACATGGCGTGTTCAAGTGTGCAGCAGGGGCCCCGGTCACATCTGCTGGCCACCAGCCAAGCAAAAGCCTTTCGTTGAGGAGCGTGGTATGAAATTGCTGGGGGTTTTCTGCTCCGCACCGGGCAGAGGATGGGGAGCCTTTCCGGATGGCTCTGCGCAGGGGGGGACACCGCTCATCTCCTCCCTGCGGGGGCTGCAGCTACCAGAGGAACCTGCTGGCACCCCAGGAAGAATTCAGCAGACTTTGCTGTCTCCCTGCTGCTTAATAAGAACCATGTGGAGATTTTCTGTTTAGAACACCAACATGTTTTATTAACACGCAGAGGAGTAAGGGGGAGGAGGTAAACATCAGGTGTTCTCTGTAAAAACGCTCTCTCAAAGACGAATTGACAGACTCGGGCTCCCTGACAGGCTGGTGCTGGGGTCCTGCTTGCAGGCCTTAGCCCAGGAGCCCCCTGAACCCTCGTAACAAGGCAATGGATTCATCCTGCCTGCACCAGCAGGGCTTTCTGCTTGGAGAATTCCCTGGCCCGAGGGAGAGGAAGGCATAAAAAAAGGAAAGCGGTTTCCCCCGGCCAGGCGGAGAGGGAGAAGGGGTGAATAAACCCGGAGCTGAAACCCCGCTGGTCACTGACCTGCTGGTCACTTCTTCCAGCATCCGAGGGATGCTGGGGACCAGTTTGCTGCGCTGGGCTGGGCTGGAAGGACCGCTCTGTTTCTGGACCTCCTCTCCTGGGAAGCCGGAGGCAGAGGAGTTCCTGCCCAGGACTGCAGAGCTCTCCCCACGAAGGGCAGTAGGAAGTGGCAGCAGGGAGCTGTCTTTGCATGTGGCTTTTTATGAGCAGCTAAAGCTCCTCTCCTGATAGTCGCCACCTTCCCTGGGAGCTGAAACTTGCTGGTCCTGGTCTTGGTTGTAGCCTGTGGGAGACCTTCTGGGGGGGGGAAAGGGCCTTTTGGGTGCCAGCGTGATGGAAGAGGTTTATCCAGGAACCGTTCCCTGCCCATAGCTCAGCTCTCCCCTCTCCCTGTCCCACTTGGTCAACCTTTATGATGCTGGTTTCAACAGAAGGTATCTGGGAGGAGAACAGGAGGGGGAAGCTGCACTGGAGTAGGAGGAAGTCACTGTTGAGCCCTGCAGCAGTGACGGCCTTGTCCAGAGCTGGATTCCTGTCACTTTGCTGCAATATTAATAATGTGCAGATCTGCAACAGGGTTTGAACCACCTACAGGTGAAATGTTGAAGCATGAAAAGAGACGTGAACTGCTTTGGCGCCCAGGGGGTTCCTGCCGCTGTGATTGTGTCTGTCCTGTGCGTACTGGCAGGTCCCGGCTGTCCTGCCTGTCCTACAAGGAGGACACGCAGAACTCGCTGTTCCTCTGAGGCCCTGAGTGCCTGTTAGCCAGCTCCTGCATCCCCAAAGTCTTTCAGTCCCGTCCCTCCCCCGTGCCCTGGTGTACGCGTCCCTCCTGGGTCTTGTTTCTGAGAAAAGCTGCTCCTCCTGACTGCCCCAGGTCCTGTCCTCTGACACTCCGCTTCATTGGGGTTATCTCTTTCGGTTGAGGGCAGCCCCCTGACGGGTGTTTCAGGGTCAGGTTGGAACAAACCACCTGCAGACTGGCACCTGGGCTACCAGAGGGGCAGCGTGCATGCCCGGAGGGCTGAGGCGGATGGGGCAGAGGAAACCACGGTCCTTGCACGTGTGCGTGCTCCTCCTCAGCTTGTCTCCAGGGCTGAGGCTGGCCCTGCTCAGGGCCTGCTGTGCCCAGACTTCCCAACGTTACCCGACGCATCTCCACATCTGGCCCCCCGCACCCTCTGCTTGCTGGAGCCATCAGCCTTCTCCAGGCTGTAAGAATCCCAACTCAGCCCCCAGCGAGCAAGTCCCCTGCTCGCACAGTGCTCCTCACCGACGGGACTCTCGCAGTGGGATCCCACGAGCCAGGGCTACGCTCAGGCCTCTGCAGAGAGGGCCCCAAGAGAAGATGTTGGCTCAAGCCGTGACCAAAGCACCGGCCATTCCGGGAGAGCAGGAGGGGAGCTGTAGCTGCAGGGCCAGAGCGTCCCAGTTAGCTGCTGGCATCCTAAATGCTGCCTATCATGGGATGCCTTTCCCTGACAAGGGACTGACACCTCCCTGTTGTGTGGCCCATCAAGCAGGCCCTGGTTCGAAGTGACGAGAGGTTGGTAATTAGTGGAACCCACCGGTGATGCACGTGGCAGCGGAAGGAAAGGTCAGCACGTCCCCTCCGTCTCTTCCCACCCTCCCTCCCAGCCACCAGCACCACGCAGCTGCCCTGGCATGTCCTGAGCACCCCAGACCCAGAGCCTGGGGCCATGAGGGATTTTAGGGAACACCGACAGAGGTGACACGGTGGAGATGTCGACTTGAAGCAAATCACTTCACAGCAAATCACTGCTCACAACCAGGCAGGGCAGAGGACCAGCCTCATCGTGGCTGGAGACCGCTGAGGAGCTGGGACGGAATTTGCCAAGATTCGGGGCAGGGCGGGATGGAGACGTGGCGTTAGGCTGGATGCGCTGCTGGCTTCCCTGCTGCTCCATGCGTGGAGCAGTGTGAGGTGCCGGTTGGAAGACCAGAATCCAGTTGCCTGTAAGTGTGGACAAACAGAAACACTCAGAGTGTGGGTTGGGTTTTATAAGCAAAATCATTTAAAAACGTCCTTCTATGAGGTCCGTGCTGGAACGTTTCAGGCTTGATCTGTTTTCTCCATCACTTCATCTGTCCCTGGCAATGCTGGAGCAGAGCACAGCAGCAGCGCTGCGGGACTGGGACAGACAAACCCACGCTGGAGGGTTGGTGGGGCTGGCGAAAACGGGCTGGTGTGGCTGTTCCTCAGTCTTCCTGTTCTCGTCCTTCCGAAATGGGAGCATTTGTAAAATGTTGGCGTTTCAGTGAGAGCTGAAACCCACCCAGCCCCTGGCCCTAGCTCTGAGCACGGGATCCGTGAGATGCTGCAGCTCCTTCCAGGTGGTTTATGACACAAAGGCAAAAACAATTCAGGCCCAGCCAGAAAGCGGCTGCGCGAGAGAAACGGAGGGTCCTGCCATCCGGGCCCGGCGCCTTCTCCTCTCGGCCCCGCGGGTGACGTGGCTTTAGGAAGAGCTGTACTTGTTACTCAAGCGGGAGCTGCTCCGGTCCAGCCCAAGCTCCTGCCCGTTGGCTTTCCACTTCCCCATGGAGCCCTTCTCATCCGTCGGCGTGATGCTCAGAGCTGGCCGCTGGCACCAGCAGCACAGGCAGGACTGCGAGGAGACAAGAGGATGAGAGGGATGTTATGAGTATGGGCTACGGGGTGGAAGAGGAGGAAACATCCCCTTGCTGATGTTGGCAAGTCAACCTGGAACTGCAGCCTGCACTTCTGGGCCTCCCCCAGATGTGCTGGGAGCAGGTTTTCCAGGATAGGACTGGAGCAGGGAGGAAATGAAGATACCAAAATCTCGGGTGCCTTTTGCAGTTGGGTTTTCTTGTCCTTGGAGGACAGCAAATTTGGGTGATGCTTAGCTGGGCTAACTCTTCTGTTTGCCACAGCAGCTGTGAGGTGACTCCCATCCCATCCCATCCCATCCCATCCCATCCCATCCCATCCCATCCCATCCCATCCCATCCCATCCCATCCCATCCCATCCCATCCGTTTTGTTTCTCAGGGCTCCACTGCTCCTGAAAATTATCTCCAAATAATTTGAAGTTTAAAGCAGCCCCAGTCCCTGGTCTAGTGGTTTGTGGGGATATTTCTGATCCAGAACAACAGGACTTTCTTGGCTTGTCCTAGGTCCTGCGCAGGCAAAAGCCTCCCCATGGCCGGGCAGTGAGCTCTGGTGTCCTTGAAGGTGGGAAAAGAGGCACCGAGCAGGGAGAAAGGTTGGGAGGAAGAATGTGGTCAGTGTATGAGCAAACAGGGGACCCTGTGGGCTGCTGGCAGCGTGTCCCTGGTGGGGCATGTGCCTGCGAGCTCCAGACCTGCCTCTGCTTTTGGCCAAACCACTCTGCACCTTTCCCTTCATCTCATAAGCACTGAAGTCCACTGTGATGGTGATGCCTCTGGAGGAGGCATCTGGAGTCTGTGTCCCTGGGACCGGGATCTGGGAATGGTCTGGGAATCGAGGGGGCCAAGCCTACCTGGAAGCAGTTCTTGAATTTCCGGCTGACGAAGTAGAGAGCCACGGGGTTGATGCAGGAGTTGAGGGAGGCCATGTTGATCCCAAAGTAATCCATCACTAGGAGGAAACTGAGGCGGAAGGGGAGAGAAGAGGGCCGATGTGTTGGAAGCTCACAGAGAACTGAGGGAAGGTTTCCAAGGTGCCTGCCAACTGCCTGGCCTGGGAACCTGCTTCCACTGGGGGCCAGAGACTGATACCACAGCGTGAGCACAAAGCAGCCCCGCCTGCGGCTGGGCAATTGCACAACACTGCCTCGTGCGGAGCATTTCTGAGGAAACCAGGAGCATGAGATCTGACTTCCCTGGTGACTCTGATGGGGTCCTCCACACCCTTTCTCTGTGCCTATCAGGAGGTCAAGGCCATCTAGGTGTTTGGAAGGCAACTCCACCAGCCTGCAGAGAGCCCAGCAGAGCCTCTGCCGGTGGCCGCAGGGGCTCCCCGCACGGTGCCCTCCAGCCAGTGCCCCTACCTGAGCAGTTCACATCTGTTGGGGTCAGTCTGGTCATAGATGGTCTTCTTGAGGATGCGGCTGAGGTGGAGCGGCAGCCAGCAGAGTGCAAAGATCACCACGAGGCAGAAGACGGTTTTGGCCACCTCCCGGCGCTGGGAAGAGAGAGTGGGCAGGAGAGAAGGGATGGTCTGGCTGAGCATTGGCAAGCGGGTGGAGCAAAGCACCATCTCCCCATGCTGAGCAAGGCCCTTCAAGTAATCTCTGCAATCTGAGTATGGCCGGACACTCCTTTTGAGCATGAAGCACATCCTGCAGGTCCCAACTCCTTCATCATGAGGAGGACTCTCAGATCCAGGCTGCAGAGAGGGTACCAGCAGCACAATATGGACCAGTCTCCTTCACGCCCCTTCCCACCGTTGCTGCTGGTGACTGGTGGGGTGATACTCCCTGGGACATGGGGGCCTCATCCATCCACCCTTCACACTACATCAGTGTGACAACCAGCTGCTCTGCCCCAAGGGATCGTTCTGCTGCCTGTGGGAGGGGACAGTAAACGACTCTTGTCCCCGCACCCCTTGTCTGGGATAAGGCACGTGCAACGTTTGGCCCGGTTTGGTGTGAGCTGGGCTGGCCCAGCACGACCAGAGATAAATGACCATAAGCAACAGAAAATCAACCTGGCCTGTGGCTGTAAGGCCATTGTCTTGGGTCATCCCCAAGACTGGAGATCGTAGAGCCGAAGGCCCACCTCCCCAGTTTAATATACACATCTGCACCAGTGTGCCAATATCCATTGGCCACTGTGAGGCCAACTCACACGTGTCCTCTACAGGCAGAGTTTCCGCCTTCCTGGTTGTCTTACCCGTTTCATGTGGTCGTTCAGAGCAATTCTCATGCCATTTCTCTTGCTCAACATCTCACATGACATGAGGGTGTAGAAGATGCCAGTGCACACCAAGGGCAGGCAGAAATAGAAGCCGAAAAGCCACCAGTCCTTCACATCACGGTAGAACTGTGTGTGAAAGAAAGAGCAATGGTAAACTGGGGAGAGGCGAGGGGGCAACTGGGGCGTGAAGTGCCCCGGTCCCTGATGCCGACACTGGGCTGTATCAAACCCTTCTGATGTGTGAACGTGTAACGTGTGCTACGTGCACAAGGGATTATCGCCCCCAAGGCTGCTTTCCATCCGGCTGCCGGTCCAATCTACTGCTCTTGTCAAGAAACACGTGCAAGGAGCTTATTTGGTGGACGCAGTGGGCTACGATCTGGTGCTAAGGGCCTTGCTCGCCCTTAGCTGACCCTGTGATAAAGGTTAGCCATGCAGACTGGTTGTGGAGAAGCTCTTTGGCCCTCTGGGACAGCATAGCAGGTCCTGAAGCTTCCCAAGGTGTGTCGTGACCTTCTGATCTGGATGGTGAAGACACGACACAGCTTAAGGACCAGCTGCCAGTTTTCTGGCCCCACATTCAAAGCAAGTCTGCCCCATGTCACCACAATGCTGGGTCTGATACTGCTCTCCCTGTGTTCACCCTGGTGGCTAGAAGCAGCCATCTACGGAGCATCTAGTCAAGGATGGAGGACACCCTGGTTGCCTGCATCTCCCTCTCCCCCACAGTGCAGCTGGGGTGGGACAGAGCACGTACCATCATGAAGCTGGATTTCTGTTCGGAGGCCAGCATGCACACCCAGAGGTGTCGTTCCCAGTAGCTGAGCTCCACCACGTCAAAGGCGATCGCTTCGGGGACGGCAAGCACGATGGCCACCACCCAGATCAGCACCACCTCCACTGCCTTCCACATGGGGATTCCTATCCCCTGGATCCGGCTCCAGGAGGCCACTGCCCGGTACCTGCCCAGCATGTGGGAACACAACAGGAGCAGATTGGAGCGAGAAAAACAACTGTCAGGAAGGGGCTGAGAAGGTGCAGATGAGAGTTGTCCCCAAAAGCCCTTTCCCTTGCACCTTCCTCCTCCACCCCTGAACCCTCCCCTTCAGTGCAATGGCCAAGATCAGCCGCAGGGGCTCACAGGTGGATGTGATGGTAGCCAACGTTGGCCAACATCTACTTGCCGCTGGGGCGGTGCCACCCTTCCCCAGCAGCCCAGCAGTTGTTCCAGCACATCATGATTGTCCCTCCACCTTTTCCAGCAGGATTTGAACTCTGTCACCAGAGTCAGTTCCTGTTGGATTTCAGCTCTACATGAGTTGTCTCCATCTCCGAATTTGCCCTGGGACTCAGCCGCCCTGCAGCCTGGGGACATGCTGTAGTCCAATATGGGTCAGGCTGGGCAGGGCAGCTGTAGAAGTTCTCTTACCTGTCGATGCTGAGAGCACAAAGGCTGAGGACCGTGATGCCCACTGAGGCCTTCTGGATGAAGGGGACCAGCTTGCACACCTGCACACCGAAGGGCCAGTCCTTTGCCAAGAGCTGGGGAAGAGCCACAGGGTTAACGGGCTGCTTCAGGAAGGCGTGTCCGGCTCCCCATAATAGGTGGTTACCCACGAGGTGAGGAGCCCACAGAGAGCAGCTGAAAGCTCTTTGAGGTCAGCTCCCCTGGGCTCATGCGGTGGGCACTCTCTGGTGTTCCGTGACGTACTGGGAACCATTTGTTTCCCCAAGGGCTCATTGTGAGATAAGCTGACACGCAGATGGGAGGAAGGTTCTGAACCCACACCCTGGGTGGCTCTGGGTGGGTCTGAAGCCTAAACGCCACAATGGTTTGGAATTGCTTTCAGAGGGAAAGTGGATGTGATCCTCTGGAACAGCCCCAATCTAGCAGGGTTAGGTAGTCACGGTGATGTGAGACCCCCTGCCAGCCACAGGTGGGTGTTCTCACTGTAGAATTATATCCACCTTCTTCCTGCTCCAAATTTCATTGAATCACAAGGTGGTTTGGGTTGGAAGAGACCTTCAAGATCGTCTAGTTCCACCCCCTTGCCATGGGCAGGGACACCTTCCACTAGAGCAGGTGGCTCCAAGCCCCATCCAACCTGGCCTGGAATGGTTCCAGAGATGGGGCATCTGCAACTCTCCAGGCAACCTGGGCCAGTGTCCCACCACCCTCACAGTGAAGAACTCCTTCTAACTAGCTCTACCCTCTGCCTTTGCCCCCTGCCACCTAGCCTGCTCAATCCAGGACCCCTCTGGTCCTCGATTTCCACTTTTCAGGCTAAAGCTTCCCTTTGACAAAGAAATCTGGCTGAGCTCCAAACCCTTCACCCCACCTCATCCCTTCCAACCCCTCACAGAAACCCCTGCTGCAGCCCACCAAAGCGTGTCTCAAGCAGCGGGTGAGAAAGGGCTGCGATAGCATGGCACACCTCAGAGGTGGCATGGCACACCTCAGGGGTGACATGGCACACCTCAGGGGTGACATGGCACATCTCACAGAGGCCATAACACGCCCCCTGCTCTTCACTGGGGTCTGGGGTCTGCTGCCTGCATCTGCCCGGCCCTCTCTGCCCCGGCACACTGCGCAGAGCTCAGCTTCCCCCCCTTACTTGTTGTGCCTCTTCTCTCCAGCTGAGGGGCAAGTGTCTCTGCCAGAAGCCCCTGTCCTACAACAGCCATGCCAGGAGACTGCAAGCGACTCTTTTCCCGTGATTTGAGGTGAGGTTTAAAAGCTCTGGAGGGTTTTGTGCGTGTGGCCATGAACACCTCTGCTTTCCCAGGAATGTGCTCTGAGCTTTGTGCCTGTTTATGTTTTCCTCATCCTTTGGAGAGCAGAAACACCCCCACCCCACCTTGCCAGAAAGGAGCCTGCAAGCAAGAGCAGAGGACAGATGTTCCCCAGGGCACCGAGGCAGGCAGGGGCAGGTTCCGTCCCCGCCATCACCAGGCTGCCGCGGTGCTCGTGCTGCGTGGAGCCTACCTTGTAGACGTTGATGGGCAGAGCAATGAGGATGTAGAGCAGGTCTCCAAGCGCCAAGCTAGCAATAAGGACATTTGGCCCATTCCTCATGCACTTGTTCTTGTAAATGATCCGCAGGAGGGTGGAGTTCCCGATGATCCCTACTATGAAGATGGTGCAGGACACGATGGTGTTGATGTACTTGAAGATGTGTCTGATATCTGCCGGCTTCACGCACAGGGGCAGCAGGGGTGGCTCAGAGCTGGTGCTGCTGGGGAGGCTCTCCGAGTGGTTTGACAGCTTGGCGTCCTGGAGCGGGCTTGGCTGGACCAGACTGTAAGCCTGCTCCTGGATGAGCACCTCAAAGGGGACGGTGCTCTCCTGGAAAGCCCTTGGGGTCTGGCTGTGTGCCCCGGAGAAGAGGCAGGTCAGGAGAATGGCTAGGGTGGTGGGAGCTGGGATTCTCGCCATGGAGGACTGACTGGCTGCAAAAGTCCTCATGATGCTCCTGGGACGTCCGACCTTGGTTGGACCTGTAGATGGAGAAAGGGACAAGGAAGAGAACTTGGGTGGAGAGGAAGGAGGAACAAGACAAGAGTGAAGGAAAGGAATTGCTGGAGAAAGTCTGTCATCAGCGTGACCAGAAATAATGCCAGGCTAGATCCCACCTGGTCAAAGCTGCTGACCCAGTGGGGGGATCTTTGCTGCTGGCACTGAACACGGTGGAACAAACTCAAAGGAAAACAAACAAAAAGGAAAACAAATGAAAACAAACGCAGCCAAACTGTCTGTTCCGCACCATTTCAGCAGACGAGGGGATGTGCCGTGCTGTGGCGTCAGCTCTGGCACCTCCTGAGCCCGGTACCGCTGCTCACATGGCAAACCTGACTTCTCTCTTGTGCCCACCCCACCTCATGTAGCTCCTGACTGTCTGAGGAGCAGTTCTGGGGCACCTGCCCTGTCGACCCCTCAGGTGATGCTGCAAACCCCGCCTCGAGCAGCAGAGCTTTTCTTCCAGTCTGTGCCATGGGAAGACTGGAGCTGCACTGACACCCCCCTCCTCAGCAGATCCCCTGGGCCAGGAAACATCACCACGCTCCTAGGCAGGACGAGCTGAGCTGCTGCTCCACAGCCCCGTGAGAAGCTGCAGCACTGTCCTGGCATAGGAGGATTTGTGGAAGGGGCCTCTGGATGATGCAGGTATGGCCACTGCTGGGGGTGGGAGATGCCAGCACCCTGCCAGTCTGTGCCCCAGGTGGGGACAGGTCTGGAGTCTCCTGGTTAAAGTGGGTGAAGAACCTGTTCCCCGAGCTATGAAACTGTACAGCTTTGGAGGGAGGAAAAGCGGCTCGTGGAATCCCAGAATTGGGTGCTGCCAAGTCATGTGAATAAGTATCACAGGACACTGCTCATTGGCTCCTGCCCGTCCCCTCCCCAGCACATCTGCGAAGCACTGAGGGGAAAAAGCACCGTCTGCCCCATCTTGCCTTAAAATCCAGCACCTCAGTAAAAGAGCAGCTTTGTTTTCTCCTGCTCAACAACCCATTTCCTTCTTGCCCTCCATGCTGCCTCTCACAGCTCAGAGTGCTTGACAGGGTAACTCTTCCTCAGTTGTGGGGGAAACTGAGGCACGGGAGCATCAAGAAGCTCATTCAGTGCCCAGCAGATGCGAAGCCAAAGCCAGCATCGCTTGGCCCCAAATCCTCTGAGCTTTGCTCGTGTTGCTGATGATCTGGGGAGGTGGCCTGGTGCCCGAGGGGGCTGTCCCCATCCCCCCTGCCTGGCCGGGACTCTTAGCTGAGACACGTGGAAGGGCAAATGCCCTTTGTGCTTAGTCCAAAACGCAGCTGAACCCACCGGAGCCACGACGTGGACACCAGAGAACACTTCCCAGAGAGGAGGCGAGGCTGCAGACCACTGCCATGACCCCACCCAGCCCTGAAGGGTGCCGGGAGGCTCGGGGCGCCTCTTGCCTGGGAGCCCAGCACACCCCAGGAGGTGTCCTCATCTCAGGGCAGCCTCTCCCACTAGGACAGGCTGCCTTCACGAGCAGCTCCGCTTGCGCTCTCCTGCCAGACCCACCCCACCAAACGCAAACCAGACCTTTCCTGCGGGTAAACATCTCTTGGAGCAAAAACGGGAGCGAGGGGCGAGGAAGGCAGATGAGAACGGCACATCCTCAGCTGCTTCCCCAACCTGAACCCAGCCTGGTCCACACACAGAAGGACCTTCCCGTCAGGGGTGTGCTGGCTTCCTTCTCATGCACCCTCTCCCCACCCACCTGTTGGACCTTGGTCAGGCACCACGGTCCCTCCAACACCTCCCCCAGAGTGGGGGGACCTGAGAAACCTGCAAAAAGCCACCCCAGAGCAAGAAATCACTTTGTGTGCAGATTAGAGCACGGAAGCGCAAAGCTTTTCATTGGAGTTCAGTTACCTCTCTCGTCACCACCAGCTGTGGATGCTCCTGGGATCAGCTTCTTGCTCCCTCACAGCTCCTTCCCCCGGCACGGGCAGCACGGCATGTCCCGCAGCTCCCGGGAGCACTGCGGTGGTGTAGACCCTGCGGTTTGGTTTGGTTTGGTGCGTGGGCTGGTGCTCGGGGGAACGTTTCCTCCCTCCTGCTGAGGTCTCGCTGGACGGGGCGGTTGGTTATATAGAAAATCCCAGGGCTCCCCCTGAGCGCAGCCCCGGCAGCCAATGGGCGACGCGCGGGACGGGGATGGAGGAGGAGGGCGAGGCAGGAGGAACCCAGGACAGCTCTGCGAAGGAGACGAAAATAATAAACAAATAAAGCTGGAGGGGGAGGGAGGCAGCAGGGGGAAGGCTGCCGGCTGCAGAGCAGCTTCTGGGCTCGGCACGTCGCTGGGCTCGGAGGAGCCCTGTGGCTGCCCTTTGGTGGAGGAAGCTGCACCCCGACCCCATCTGGGGAGAAGAGCCATCAAAGCCTTCTCTGCCCAGGGTGTGTAAAGGCAGCTGTTCCACCTGGAGCCCTGCGGAAACGTCCAGGAGGAAGATGAGCACTGCAAGCCAGGCAGGGGGACCTGCACTTCCCCCGCTAGCGGAGGACAGAGCATGACAGGTCCTTACTGAGCTGCTGGGGCAGGACAGGCACCACTTCTCCCAACAACAGGGTCTCCCCAAGCCCTGGTCTAGGTGAAGCTGGCTGGGAACAGGTTCCAGATCATGCTCCCATCTACCAGAAGTTGCACTGGTGCCTTTCCACCTGCCAGCTCTGTTTTTATTTTGCTGTGGGCTCTGAACACCCTGAACTGCCTGAAGAGCAGCGTCCGATTGCTCAAGGTGCAGGGCAGAATGTCCCATGCTGAGCAGCCGGTGCTGCCTCAGCCTCCCGCACCAGCCACACATCCAGCCCAACCTCTGGACGTGCTCCTGGCTGGAAGACTCCCACCTGCCTTTGATCGGAAGATCACGAGCAGTGCTTTCATGAGGCTCCTCCCGTCTTTCTCTGAACCGTATGAGCCTGTAGACAATGGGTGCCTTCCTCACCGTGCTCCGACCCCAGCTGTCTCCGCAATGGGAGGCTCATTTGGTGTGTGTGTCAGGCGGTTCACTGTAAAAAATGCCAAATCTCCTTGTTCTGGGGTTCTTGATGGCTCAGGAACCTGTTGGCGTGGTGCAACTATACAGAGTCAAGGCAACTTCACTTTGTTGCAGGAACTGCTTTGCCCTTGTAGCCCCCAGACAAGTACAGAAAGAATAGGTTCAGGTTCCTTCACCAACTGAAGGCACCTCAAGTGGAAGGAGATGATGTTTCTCTGATTCACTAGGAGGGTCGTCCTGCCATCACAGGGACCTCCACAGGCTGGAGAAATGGGCTGGCAGGGACCTCATGAAGTTCAAGAGAAGGAAGTGCCGAGTCCTGCTCCTGAGGAGGGGTGACGTAGATCTCTTGTAGGAAGCTATCTCACAGCCTTGCTCGCCCTTTCTGCCCAGCTCTGAACTTCTCTTGGTTGTATCATGATATTTGTATAATTGTTCTGTCTTCAAGCCATGATCTTGTCTCTTTTCTTACTCTGTCTTTGATTACCAGGCTTCAAAATGTGATTGCCCATGAGGCATGCCCAGCATTGGAGACGTTGGGTAAAATGTCAGTTCCTCTCCCGCTAATCTTTTTTTCTTACCCCGTGATAGTTAGTGTTAGATCTCTCCTACTTATGGGAGAACCGCAGAAGTTCATAATAAACTGTTTTTTGTATGCCCTGTTACAGCCTTTCTCCTGAGTGGATCCAGACACCAGAACGGATTCGTCTCCCTCTCACCTCAGGGTTTGGCTGAAGATGCCAAGGAGAATTTGGCCAGCCCAGCTTTTCCCAGTAGTCAGGTTTGTAAACAGGGTAGAGATAATCCATACTGGTCATCTGGGAACTCTCTTTGTGTGAAAACAAATTATCTGTGTTTCTCTAGGGAATCATTTCCATGATTCCTTGAAGACTGGATGAACCAGAGCTGTGGATAATCCACCGAGAAGTCACGTCTTTATTTACTACATGACCTTGTTTATCAGAGACAGCTCCTCACTCCGAGGAGCAGAGAACACAACCTCCATTCAGACTCCTCTCCCTTCATCCCACGCAGCATCCCGGACTGGAGAGCCCATCGCAGGCATCTGTCGCCCTCCCATCTCTCTGTGGCTTCTCAAGTCTCGGCACCTGCAGATGGAGCCGTGATAGCACATGGACAGGCACGTCCCCACCCAGCTCCGGTGCCAGATGCCCACAGGGGATGGGTGGGTGTGGAGGGATCTGCTTTTCCTGTTCTGTTTTTGGTTTTAAGTTGAATATTTTGTTTGTAACCATCACGTTATGCTCTTTGGGGCTCAGAAGGCTGCTCAGGGTCTGCCTGAGGATCCCGTTCCTCGCTCTTTGCTGACATGGGCACGTAGTGATGAGACTTGGCCATTTTCCTTTCTTTTCTCCAGCTTCGGTCTTCCTTGCCCATCTTGTGACAGACCACATGAGCCTCTGAGGATGGAAACGTAGGGTAAAGCCAGCTAGTGGGCTGGGCTGGGTGGGGACAGCCCAGCTCTGGCCCCACTTTGGGGGCAGTTAGCCAGTACCCCCCTCTTTGGTCAGTAATGTTCTTAGATGTCTCCAGCTTGCAAGCATGTGTCCCAGAGTTAACTCTGGACCTCAGTGAAGCATTTCTTACCTTGGTGAATGCCTGTGACACGGGGGCTGGGCCTTTGGTCCGGGCCAGGGTGGGAGCCAGCAAATTCATTACCGCCGGTGTCTTTGAGGTGCGTCGGGAGGTGACCCCCCACCATTCCCTGCAGGAGTCTGCCCCTCTGCACCTTACACTTCCCAGAAAGACCAGGAAATATGTACCTCAAAGAGCTCATCTCCACCGAGGGCAGAAGTCATGGTGCATTGGCCGACGCCTCCTTTAACCCCTTGGTGTCTTTGGAGGGCTGCAGATGTTCCTTGGCTCTCTTCCCAGAGCACACGAGTCCACGTGGCACCTCTCCTCCCCACCCCACTGGGGAGGTGTCCTGCAGCCCTATTTTGGGACAGTCACGTTTCCGCATGTGACAGAGGGATGAATGGGCCTTTCTGTTCTGCTGGAGACAAAGGGCAGCTCCAGCCCCCTTGAAGACCCTCAGAGATGTGAAGGGTCACTGAAATTATCAGCATGAAGAAACTACTTCTGAATTAAGCCATGATACAACCCAGCAGCAACCAGCAGAGAGGGAACAGCTTCCTGTGTTCCATTTTGCACTGCCTGCCTTGTCCATTTTAAAAATGACATGTCAAGTACGATCAGTTTGCCTTTTTGCTGACATTTGTGCTATTACTGATTTCCATGCGAGCAGCACGGAAGGTGGCTTGGCCAGTCCTGTGCATGGCAAGCTCGGAGCAGCCATAGCTCAGGAAACCACCAGCTCCTCATCGATATATTAGATGAGAAGACTGGTACTCTGTCTTCATGCTACCTTCAAGCCTGGTTGATGGGCTTGCAGCCTGGAGTTAAGATTTCCTTTGGAAATGGGACGTTCTCTCAAGTCCTTGAGAGAGCCTCTGGATGAGACCCTGCTGAAGACCATCATCCACCCATCAGTGCCTCCTGCTAATGCTTCAGGCCTACTTGTTGAGAAGAAAGGCAGATCTGTGTTGATGTGAAACAGCTTTATCCTATCACAAGCCAGAGCACATCGCTTTGGCTTTCCACTTAGTGAGCTGCTGGGAGGATGCGCTCTGAAAACTCAGCTCCGCAGGGAAGCTTTAATGGCTTCTGCAGTTTATTTTCTATGCGAGGAGCTAAGGTGTGGAAAAATCACGTCTGCACTGAATGTGGCTGCCTCGAGTGCCTGCTTCATCTCTTTGATCTGTCCAAAGCTCATCCTCTTGCACCTCTTTGTTCTTCTTAGCATAGGCTTTGGGTTGGCTAGTGGCCACCATCCTCAAGAGCCTTCTGCTCTTTCCTACCCTGCCTAACCCATTCCCACCCACAGGCAAGAGAAAGGGCTAATGGGTAAAACTGAAGCAGCGTGACTTTCTTAGATCATAGCACAGACCTTGTGAATGAGTGTAACCAAACGAGAGCTACGGTGACAGAAGAGGTCGGCCCAAGAGGAGGCGAACAGCAACCAAGTCTGGGGCTGGTTGTGCACTCTGGGACTGTCTTTGACCAGTAGCTTTAGGTCCAGCGTTCCCAGTTTGAGATACTCCTAGGAAGGAGTTCTCAGAGCTCTGAGCTAAAATGGAGTTTGCTCCTGGCCTTTGGTCTGCAGCCCCTCTGCTCGCCCTGCAGTAGGTGACCTCAGTGCATGCCTATGCCTGGGAACTCACTTCTGTTTCAAGCTGCAACACCAACGTAAAGCCAAGACCCGTGATATTTTGTCACGGCAAGAAATCAACTTACTGGTGCGATCACCAGGTCTTTGTGGTCTGGAGAGAGGCACAGATCAGATGAGGGCATCCATCCCTCACGGCTTTGCCAACTGTGGGAACGTGTCGATGGCTTCTATCAAAGCCACTGGAACAGAATCGATGAAGAAAAAACATTGCTTCTGCTTCAAGCCCCAATCACTGGATGGATTTAACCTGCAGATAACGAAGTTTGGAACTGTCCCCCAGAGTGTTGTGCTCTGGTTTTGTGTGTGATCGATGAGAGGCATCAGGTCATACAGGTGTGGTCATACAGCAGAGAAATAGCTGGAAGGATCATTCAAGAGGTTCACCTTACACCCCCGAGGCACACAGACCCCTACACACTTGTTCACCCTCCTGTTTACCCTGCAGTGTCTTCAGGCCTGGGCTGGAAGTGGCTGTCAGGACCTAATTGGTCTTAATGGCCCTGAGCAGCCTCACCTGAGACCCCCACCCATGGCCCTGCAGCCTATTTCAGTTCAGCTGGTCTCCAGCTCAGTCCTAGCCTTTGCTCTCTGAGGAGCCATGTGGTCAGCTCATGGGCTGACCTGACCTCAAAATGTGCCTTGTCACCAGGAGCTTACTTGAGGATTTCAACTCTTGGTTGAACCTGGCTGCCTTCTCCAGTCCTGCTCTGCTCACCTTCTCAGGTATTGGTATCCCCTTGGCTCCCTATCCTTGAGGGAGCTGCTGGTCTTTGTGGTGCCCTGTGGTAGAGGTGCACCTCTAGGAGCAGGGATGGGGAGGAGGACTTTGTGGCTGAGGGGAATATATGTGCATGTGGAAGCTGTCTGTAGAGGGAGAAGCCACACCCAGGCTGGCCTCTGAGCTCACCTTGAGATAGCAATGGGTATCTGCCATGGTGACCATCCTGTTGCCTGTTCCAGCTCCTTTGCATCGTCTCTTCCTTTACCCTCCCACCCTGCTGCAGTGCCCTGGCTGCCTCCACATGCCCTCCCACCGATCCTGCCCTCCCTTTCTACATGGTGAGAAGTTACAGTGTTCGTGAGAAGCAATAGAATTCAGTCACCATCTCTTTGAGCCTGTCATTACTCCTGCTAATTAGCTGGGGGAGTGCGTGTGTGTCTGGGTTTATCCCCAGGCCGTGAGTCCACATTACCCCAAACACAGGGGTGGGCTGTTGGCAGCACCGAGCGGGGGTGCCTGGGAGGAGAGGAGATCCATGCGGATGTCAGGTATGGTGGCTCTTCCCAGCACCTGAATAGGGAAACGTGGAGATGGTCCCTCAGGAACTTGAGCAGGTAAAGCATTCTGGAGAGGAGGCTGCTGGGGACCTGTGTGAGCACATCCTTTGGGAACGTGCTCCTGCAGGGATGCGAGTGGGCAAAGGCTCAGTGCGGCTTTCCTCAGACACCTTCCAGGAAGGCTGGGGTTTAGCTCTGGGGCACTGGGAATGCTGATGTCCACAGCTCAAACTGACGGCCTCGCTGACATCTTCACTGGCATTATCTAAAAAAAGAAACAGTTGTGCCCGCATTTCTAGCGGTGCTGCTGAAATCCTGCTGCCAGCGTTCCCTTCAGCTGCCTCTCTTGCCGGGGAGGTCGGGAGCCTTGGAGCTCAGCTCTGGCACCTCTCCAGGGGTGCTTTGCTGCCGCAAATGTTTTCATTCATGTCAAGCTCTCTGCTGCTGCTCATCTCCCACCTTTGTCGTATCCTTTGCTCTCTCCAGGCTGGTATCCCCCAGTTTTAATCCCCGGCCAACCAGTGTAGCAATGGGCAGTAAAGAGGGAAAATGGTGGTGCCAGCACCCATCCTGCCCTCTACTCATTTCCTGTCTTGTGCGCAGTCTGAAGGAACGCTCCCTTGGCTTGGGAAAGCTCTGAACGGTGGGATGAAAAGCCCCACTGTCCCCGCGTGTTTGTCAGTGGTCCCCGCCCGAGCTGTCCCAGGCAAGAGGAACTAAAGGTAACCTTGCTTGGGCCCCACCCTACAAAACCTCCAGCAGCTCCAGGCTGGATCCACCAAGCTCTGCTGATGTTCCTCTTTGCAAAGGGCTAGAAAACCGTCAGTGTTGGGGTACCTGCCTCTGCCTGGGTGTGCGTGTTGGCTCGCAGCCCCGTCCCTTCCACCGCTCAGGATGGGTGAGTGGAGGAATAGCCTTGTTTAAAGCACACGGGGTGCCGGCACTCTTCCTTCCCGTTGGAGAGGGGATGTCTCGGAAAACATCTCCGCTCTGCAGAGCCAGATCGCGGCTGTTCCCACGAGCCCACGCTGACCCTGCACTCGATGTTTTTTTTTTGCTCATAACTTTCTTATCAGCTGGGGCTGGCTGAAGTCAAGCTGGCTGGGGATGACAGGGCATCTGCAGCTCTGACTTCTGAGGCCTGGGCAGGTCCATGACAGTAGTCACAAGCAGAAAGGGATGCTTGCCAGCTGCTTCTCTTTGAAGAGTGTCCATTTTGTCCTAGTGTCAAGTCGGAGGGTGCATGTGCGTATGTGACTTCCTGCTTGACATTTGATAAATTGGGGCTTGCAGTGAGCAGAAGCCTCTCGTCATCTTCAGATGCCTTAGCAGAAGGCCCTGGTTGCAAGCCCTGAGAGTTCAGGATAGCTGTGCTCCTCGTGGGTGGAGACAGCCATTGAGGAAGTCCTAGAAACTGTGGACAACTCTGTACTCCAAAAGTGTGGCTGAAACAGGTGTGATGGGAGGATGTTGATCCTGCCCTTGATGGAAAGGGGACTTGTTTTCTCCAGAAACCCCACAAATCCTAAGGATTCTCCAGAGACAGAGGGGAAGCATCTGCCTAGCATTAGACCAGGGTTCGAGCCAGCTTGGCATTGCCAGTGAGATGCAAAGGGCTCAGAAGAGTCCAGCCTTCAGCGCTGCCTTGCCCTCCTGTGGGGAGGGGAGGAGGAAAGCTCAGGATAGGAAATTTTGTGAGACGTATCCTCTCTGTATCGCATCTACTGGGGATTTTCTGTGACAGCCTGTTGAGGATTTGGGTTAACTTGAGTTTTCTGGTTTGTTGTTTCTCTCCTCTTGGTTTTTATCAAAGCTGGAACCCTTTGTGGATGTGTGCTGGGTCTGGTGTCAATGCTCCTCTCATCCCCCTTGGGATTTGATAGAAAAGGAACGTGGATTTGGGTTTTTGTTTGTCTGAATGTTGTTTGTTATCTTCATATATTTTGGGGGATCTGCTTCCTTCAGTTCAGATCGAGAGCTGGAAGATGTGAATGTTTTGACTTTTGGAGCTATCTTCCTTGGGTGTTAAAAGTCAGATAAGTAAATCCTAGCACTGATGGTACAGGCAGAGATCCATCACTTCACGTAAAGCCCACAAAGAATCTGGGGGGATCCCCAGACCCTCCTGTGATCTTGCCAGCCTGGGAACTGGAGACTGGCTGACGAGCTGGTGCAAACCCTCGTTGTCTTTGGCAGGACAATGCCAGCAGAGGAGCAGAAGCTCAGTGGAAACTTTCCTGGATGATTTCCCAGTCTCTCCTACCTCCCATTTCCTCACTCGGCTTAACAAGCTTCTGATGAAAATTTGGACAAATGGGTTATTGCTCCTGAAAAAATTGCAGATAATTATATAAAGATTAATGGCCTCTTCTTCAAGAGCCACCAATGCAGGCTTCATCTTCTTCAAGTACTGTTGACCTTTCCAGGAAATGGGAACACGGAAACGCAGTGGGAGATGGACTGGGTAAACAATGAGTAATTTAGTCTCTTTAAAGTTATGGGGAAAGTCAGGCCGATGTGATTCCCCACATTCCCCCCTCGCTGCAGCTTGCAGACAAACAGCGTTCGTTGGCTCTTTACCAGCGGCACAGACAGAAGGGGTAAAGGGCAAAAAGCCCCATAGCCAGCAGAAAAATGTGCTAGGCAGAGGAAAACACAAGTGTGTCTCACCTCTTCTAACGTCTGGTAGAGGAAACTTTGCTCCTATCATCTGAGCTTTGGTTATCCCTGGGGAAAGCGAGTAAACCCCAAAGAGACAGCGAGAAACTCGAGGCCGCCTTCACTTTGGGCTTTGCTGATAACTTTCAGCAGCGTGGTAGCCAGCTCAGGGGTGAGCCATGAATAACCAGAATTTGATGTAGGTGGTGTCCAACTTAAAACTGGCCCGTTCTAGCACGTGCTGGCTTCAAGCTCACCCTCAGAAACTGGACCTCTCTTCTAGCAGGTTGCCATCAAAAAAAATCGAGGGTCTCTTCCCTGGAAGTCCCCACCAAAAGAGGTTCTGACCCTGCTATTAGGAGGTCTGCAGTGTGTGGCAGCTCTGGCAGCAATGTGGAGGAGGCTTTGTGGAACTTATTGCTCTGCCAGTTATGAAGCCACCCCAGAGTGGCAGTTAGATCAGCGGTGGAAAATGCATTCGGAGCCTTGTGAGGGGATCGTGCCCCTGGGATGTCTCTAGCAGATGAGGACAGCCTCGAAGGTAGGCAGCCCCACACCACACTGTGTGACAGTCTTCTCTGGGGCAGGCACCGGGTACTTGAAATTAGTCTCCCCAAAACAGTTAGAGAAAAAAAGAGTTGGCATGAACCTTCTTGTCTCCGTTAGTGGTTACCATGCCACTGCAAGGTGATCCTGACAGAAAAGGTGGAAAGAAGGACTTGAAATCCTGAAAGGAGAGGTGGAAAAAGCATTCAGTGCACATGCACAAAGTTGGCTTTATAGATCAACTGTCAGTTAAAAATCCATTCACCCGCAGAAGTAAATCTCCCATTCTAACACCCCAAGGTCACCTTCACACGGACAGCAGTCCTCAGCTTCATGCCACTAACCTCCAGGTCCCTTTGGTAACCCCAGCAGCTCTCCTCAATGTCCCACCCGTTACATTTATGAGTTCTTATTCCACCCAGAATGGCCAACTTGTCCTTGCTAGCTTCTCACTGGAGGGGATGTGCTGAGAGAGGCAACGCCAAACTCACCCCCAGAGTCTATGTTGAGTCAAGTGACATGGGTGTATGGAGGGGCTCGGAGGACGCTTTATCCTGCTGGAGTGGAGCTGGAATAACACTAATGCGAGAAGGAAAAAAAATACAAAAAAAAGGCGTTGCTCTGTAAAACAAGGATGTCCTGGAGACAAAACCCAGTCACGTGTGTTAGGACTGACTGGTTTCATGTGAGGCTTCTCAATAGTGCCTCTGTGTGGAGGAGACACTGGCCCTCTGTGGAGGGCTGCAAGTCCCAGGAGAGCTGCTGGGTCACAAGCAGCACATGTGACTGGAGACTGTTACCCTAGCATGGGGCCACCATGGCCAATCCATCTTGATGGTGGAGTTAAGGACAGGGGGGACATCCTGTCACAGGAAGCCTCTCCCTGCCCCATTAACTCCCACAAGCAGGAAAGTTAGAGAGGAAAAGGGCTTGTTTGTTTGTTTGTTTGGAAGGTTCCATGTTAAAAATACTCCCAGTGTCCCATCTTAGGCTTTTAAAATGTTTTCTGGGGAGCTTTGTGGGCTCCTGCACGCAGGAGCTGTGCAGGGTGCTTCTTGCTGCTGTGGATTGATTAGGAGAAGGCTTTTCTCGTGGACACTTCTCATCTGTCACCCACAGATGTCCTCTGGGATTTAAGATGGGGAACCAACAAGTGGGCAGTAGTTGGTGCCCTCCATTTAGCTGCTAAACATGTGATGATGGGGTGTTCCTTTACGCTGAGGTGTCTCTCCACCAGTGAATGCACCATGCACCCTGAAAGTGCTCGCTCTGGCAGAAGGTGAGACAGTCCTGTGTGCTCTGCGAGCTTCTGGAAGGAAGGACATTGTTCAGAGAGCTGGGTTGCCATGAGAGTCTCACCACCCATCTGTAAGTATATCAAAGATGGGGGAAGGAAAGAGCACCACAGAGAGCAGGTGAAGTGAAAGTCAAGTGGAAGGAAGGTGTCTTGGTGCTATGAGTAAGAACCTGCCTCCAGTCAACAAAGGCGGGATGATGTCTTTGGAGATCCCAGGGAGAGATGCTCTGCATAAGATTGGGCAAAAGTCAACATCAGAGGAGCTGAATCCTGCAGCCAGGTGCTTGATCCCCACCCTCGGGGGGTTGGTACATCTAACGTGTCATCCCAGCCATGGGGCTGATGTCTGTACTGTCTGAGTGATCCTCCCCAGGTGGTGGGTTAGCCGGAGCTGTTGTCTCGTGACCCCTGGCATGTCCCTGCTATGTCCCACAGACACACTTGTCACTGACGTCACCTGTTTTTAGGTGACTAAGCCCAGCTTGCTGGTGGATGGGGGCTCTGAACCCACTGGAGCTGAATTGCCCTGTGGACACCCCACAGACCCTTGAAGGCTGATTGGCCAACTGCTTTAGGCATGTAGAATAAGGTGGTGGGAAAAACCTTCCTCCCAACAGCCCACCTCCCCCCCGCCCCGGGTTCAGGGGACGCTGCCCCAGCTGTGCCTGGCACAGGCAGTGCCGCGGGGCGAAGGGCTCTCGCTGGCAGAGGGCTGAGAGGAGCCCCAGCGCTTTCTGCTCGAGGAGGTGAAAGCAAGAGCAGAATAACAATCTGAAACCAACCCCAGGAACATCATTCACCCTCCTCGGCTTTGAAGGGACAGTGGCACTGCTCAAAGGGTGACCTGGGTCCTGCCTGTTTATTTTAAGCTGAAAGCCAAACCCATCGTGCTCATCACTTAAAAGAGAAGTTTGTTTCTGTGTTCTGCTAATTAACAGCCCATGAGAGGCACCCAGAACCTATCTCTGGGGGCCAGAGTGTTGCAAAAACACGGAAAGGTTAATTGAAGGCAATGGGGAAAGAAGAATCCCAGCTCTAACCTTCTCGGTCTGCCCTTGTTATGCTAACAGCATGGTGCAGGCGGATTTAATGACTCCTCATTACCCTGCTACCTAATTAACCTTCTGCCCTGAAACACAGAGAGTCTGAAAAAGAACCTCCCTGCCCAGGAAGCCCCTCTGCCAGCAGCCCCCAGGGTTAAAGGGGACATCTCCAGCATTGCCAGGCTCAAACCCCTGTGTGGCTTCCAAAGGAGAGGAGGGTGGCGGCGGGTGTCTCTCTGCGCTGGGATGGCTTTGGGGCAGCTGATGGCATTGGCTGGAGGATGATCTCTCTGTCTGTCATCCCCGACGCCAAGATGGGAACAGGGTGGCTTCCAGGGAGAGAGCTGCCCTCAGGCTGCCACTGGAACGGGCAGAACTGCAATTCCTCGTGGAAAGGATGTTCCTGCCAGAGGTAAGGGTTGGTGAGGGTCAGAGATGGGCTGGGAGGGGCAGAAACCTGGAGAGTGCATCCAACAGTCATGGGGGGAAGGAGCAGGGACAGTGTCCACTCTTGGTGGCAATGACCATCTCTGCTGGCAGTGGTGACAATCCTGGGACTGACCTGGAAGGTAACAGGCAGCTGCCAGTTGTCCCAGTTAATGGAGAAACAACTGTTACCTGTTGCTTTTGCTGGATCAGCTTTTGTTTCCCTTCTGACCTCGAACGTCGCTTGTGGGTGGAATCAAGGGCTGTCTCCCTGATTTCACGTCCTGCTGCTGGGTGTTGGGTTTGCAAGCGTCAGTTTGTCAGGTCCAGCTCATGCCTTTGGGGATCAAACCTAAAGGCACAACCGTTTGGGATATAATTAAGCTAATTTGCACGTCAGTCGGTTCCTCAGACACTAGCAGGTATCTTCCAACGCGGAATCAGAAATTCACGGGCTGTTAATACAACCTCCTGCTGCTCCCACTCCGTGGGGTCGGGGAGGAGGTCCAGCTTCAGCAGGAGGTGGTTGTTCCACGGGATGATTTCCGTGTGGGTCACACTGTGCTCAGAACAGTCTGTGGTATCTCTATTCCTGTGACAGTCAAGGTCAGACAACCCAGCACAGGCTGCCTGGGCATTGAAAACTGTGGGCAAGGAGTGGAGACCCACGCTGCCAACAGGGCTGTTGGAGCTGCCATTGTTGGTGGGGCCTGGCCCTGCCTCTGAGGGGTGAAGGTCATGTCACCTGTGAGAAAGCTGAGCCACCAAACATGAGACCAGTCAGTGACTTTTTGGCTCTTGTTACAAGAGTTACAGGGTTTTGTCTTGATATCCCAGCCTGGGACCAGTCAGTGCGTGCTGAGCATGGACAGAGCGTATGACACTGACCAGTCTCCAGCAGGACTGTTTGAACACCCTGGTTCACATTGGCTCTCCTTCTAGGAGCAGCTGAGCAACCACAGAAAGGCTGGGGTAAAATATGGGCACTGGAGAGAGAATGAACAGGAGCAGAAGCATCGTGGTCGGCCGCAGCCACGTGATGGGAGAAAAATGCTTAAGCCAAAACTCAAGTGAGATAACGTCACCCCAAGCCCTCCTGGAAAGTGCAATGGTCTGCAAGGCTTATCTCGGCTACATTGGCAGTCCATGAGCCTCTTTGATGTGTCAATGAACTGCAGAGAAGAAAGGACTTTTGGGAGTTCATTCTACAGAACACTTGCCCGGAGTTTAACTTCTTCCCAAGCCGCCGGTTTGCTCACATCCTGCCTGTCTGTATGGAGAGCTATGGGGTCATTGGCAGAGACCGACCCGTGCTGCTCGGAGTCCCACTGTCTCCACCGTATGTTCGTGTGTGTGTTGGGACAGAGCCCGCACGCCGGGTGCATGAGAGAGGTGGTCCAAGAACTCTTTGTGCCTTTCTCCTCGCTCCCTTCCTGCAAACTATGGGTGATATTGTGACCGAACAATGAGAAAATGACTCAGCTTGGGGTGGAGGGGTGGTGGCAATGGCAACAAACTAAAGGGGTCCTGACATGCAGCAGTGAACTAGTGGGGACCCAGCCCCACGTACCCGCTGCTGCCTTCCCATGGACAGCAGAGGACACTGGCAGGAGTATGGAGAACAGCGTGGCTTCTAATGATGCTTTTCTGGTGTCCTGATGTGGCTTAGCCATCCTTCATGTCCAGTCAGCTATGAGTGCTTGGTCTTTCCCCTCATGCTTGCATCTGTTACCACAGCATCAGGAGGTGCCATACTGGGAGTGCCAGGCTCTGTCTGGTGGCCTTGGACAGGCCCTGGAGGGCCAGTCTGTGTCTGGTGGTCCCTCAGTGTGGTGCTGGATGTCCTCTGGAAATGGGCAGAGGATGAATCCTCCTGTCCTCTGCTCTGCAACATGGCTTCTTACCCTGACTGCCTTTGAGGGCATGGAGGACCGTGTCCCCCTGATGGCTGGAGGCTGCTGGTAAGGACTTTTTGGTGGACGCCATCCTGGGCTGAACTCCTTTGGCTCCTCTCAAAGCTGGTCTGCAGAGCCTGACCACAGCTGACGTATGACTCGAAAGCTGCTCGTCTGTCTGACGAAGCCACAGCGTGTGTTAGCCAGGCAAGGGGCCTGCAGGAGGTTCTGACAGGCTTTGTCATTCAGGGAGGTGGACGTGGGGTCCATCCCAAACTTGACCAATCTTTTCCCTTCTATTAGGCAGCACCTTCTAGACCCTGTCTCTGGAGGACAGAGGGTCTGCAGTGCGTGCAGTGACTGACGGGGTCCCTGAGGGACCAGCTGCTGTGCCAGGGGTACCAAGCGCTAAGCCCAAGTGGAGCACATGGGAAGACTCCTCCTCTCCCTTTCCCATGGAGCTGGAAGAGCTGCTCCGTGATTGCCATGGTAGGAACTGGAGTGACGGCTGTGTGAGGAGCCCTTCCCTCCTCCTCCAGAAGTGGGATGATGCCAGAGCTAATTTGAGACAACTGCTGCTTGTTTTGACCCTGACTTGACTGCTTTGGTCATCACCTCACTCAGGTGGCTCTTTTTGGTCTTGCCAAGAATTTACTTCCTGAAGGGAAAAATGTAGGAGGAAAAGGAGACTTGACTTTCTGTTCCTGAGCCCCCAAAAGAATCACTGGGTGCTTCTTGACTTTCCCTAGGGTGACCAGGAGCACTGGCAGGAGGAGATGGAGAGAAGGTGTCCTTGCCCCAAGAGGCATTGGGGCAGCAGGAGCACAGCCTCACTTGCTGGTGACCACTGCAGTCCCTTGGGGGTTGGGGAAAAGGGGATGAATGTGGCCCACTGGGGCTCCCTTGAGGCCCTGACCATGTGGGTCCCCAGGCCCCCAGGAAGGGGGCTGCTACCCCCTGAAATCATCTGAGAGAGAAGGAAAGGAGCCGCTGGCTGTTGGGTCTCCCATAGCCTGTTCCCTTACCAGGAGTGACGGCGAGGTAAGAGCATCGTCTCTGGGCTGAAGGGCTGTGAGGGAAGGGGTAGGGATAGCTCATGGCCACCATACCGGGCCAGGTCTGGGCTGTGTGCTCTCAAAGCCATGTTCACGAGCAGTGGCAGCGGTGCTGTGGGCCAGAGGCAGAGCAGGTCCCCGTGGGGTGGCAAAGGTGTCCCCGTGGGCTGGCTCTGGTGTTCGGCTCCTGCTGGTGAGGAAACCTTCCTTGGCCAGACACGGAGGTGAGCACAGCCGGGCATCTCCTCCGGGCACCCTGGCTGACTTCACCAGCACTCCCTTCGTAACACCCGCCAGTGATGGTGGCAGGCCCTGCTTTGCACCAGTGCTGATTGCTGGGACCCTGCCCCAGGTGCCCAGCCCAGAGGGAGAAGATCTTCAATCCTGTGTGCTACCAAAGCACCAGCAGCCCACACAACTCTCGCAGCCTGAGGCATCGCTGCCTGTGCTCCAGCCTCGGGGCAAGGGGCTGGCGTTGGCCAGGAGATGGTGCTGGTAGGAAGGTGATGGGAGACCTCGCTCCACTTCTGCCGGTAGAGTTTAGATTTATTCTTTTTTTTTTTTTTTCTCCTCCTTCCTAGAAGAACCACTGTAAAAATAACTCAGCAGCTCTAATGGTCCCCGACCCACCGCACGGGGCCCACAGAGTTATTTATGACATCCAGCAGGTTACTGAGAGCTAAACTGCCGTAACTCGAAACCTGCGAGGAGGAGGCTGCTGCTGGGCAGAGGGTTCTCTGGGCGGCTAATGGAAGCATAACCCTGATTGATAATAGTTTTAGCCTTATTTATTCTTCCCCAGGATCCTTCTCGTAGCATCCTGCTGAATGGTGGGGCCAGGCCAGGCTGCCTCACACTGGGGTAACTCTGGGGATTCCCCCTAAAAGCAGCAAACGGTGGGGGGGACCCCCATGCTGGGGAAGGTCTTTTTGGGGTGGAGGTGTCCTCCTTGTGAAGGCTGTGAAAATAAAGGAACTGCTTCTTTCTGCTGCAGCTCTGGGCATGCCTGGGGGCAAATCCCCTCTACAACAGGCTGTGGAGCCCCCGGGCATCTCTGGTCCCTCCAGTTGCTGCTGCTCGCGCTGTGGCTGCTCTCTGACCCTCCTGCCTACGCTGTCTGATCCCAGCTCCTGGGGTGGGGGGCACAGCCTGCCCCCATGCCATGATAAGAAGCAGTAAACCATCAGCTATCACAGTGCAGGCTCCTCTCCCCCTCCCATCCATGCACCTACATGGGCTTGCCGGGAGCTCGAGGTGGTGGCAAAGCCCTGCGAGCCTGAGCAGCTGGGCTGCGGCTGGGACATTTCTTGCTGTCAAAGTCCTTGCAAGATCCAAGCGGTTGGATTTACAGCAGTGAGCGGAGCTCTGCTTTAGTGCGAGTGTTTCTCTGTCTCATCCTCAGCCTGGCGGTGACCCTCACACGAGGATCTAGCGGCCCCTGCCAAAGGCTGAGCTTGCTGCATGTGGAGAGCTGCTGCACGGGAGCTGACTCCTGTGCTGGGTCTGTTATTCCAGTCTTCCGAGCTGGGATAATTTAAATGAGAGACTTCCAGAAAGTTTGTTTGCTGAAGCGTGTGGCTGAATCCCCCTGCCAGGAGGAAGCTGTGTTTAGGACCACGCTCAGGTGCTAACTGGGAATGGAGGAGCCTCTGGGAGTGTGGTGGTGGATCAGGGACTTGGCACTGAGCGAATTGCTTCTGCCTCCAGGTGGGTACTTCTTCCTTGGGGAAAGGGAAAAGGAGGCAGCTGAAGTGGTAGAAGCACTGTGTCCCTCATACCCTGGGGACCGGGGCTCCCATCTGCCTGAGGGCCTTGGCGAGGTCACCCTGGGGCTCTGTGCCTCAAGTTCTCAACCAGCAAAATGGAGCAGAGATGGTTCCTGGAGCACCCACAAGGCTGGTGTACCCTAAGGGAGCCTGGCGAGCCCTGACCTCCAGGGCCAGGAGGTGTTGCTCTAAGTCCAGCAAGGGAGGGGGGGACCAGTACACAGCCTGGGTGCTCGTGCTGGCAGTGAAAGGACATTTCCAGTGTTGCCTGTTCCTTGGCATCCCTCCTGTCAGGCGAGGCTGCTGTGGGGTCAAGCAGCGAGACCAGTGCTGAGCCCCCGCTGTGTGATCTGGACTTGCCTTGGGAACAGCCCAACGGCCACCACAGCTTGGTCCTGGGGGTGGAAGGCTGAGCTGGGCCAGATCCAGTTTGTATTCCCCACACATCCCCATTCACAGAAGGGCGACAGGTTTCTTCCCACCCTTTGGGTGGCTGGGTGCGCCCGCAACCCACAGGGAGGGGGGAGTGCAGCGGGCTAAGAGGGTCTGACCCCTTGGGAAGGGTCTCACAGGGTGGGAGGGGAGCGGGCTGGAGTTTATTCTGAGCTCATCAGAGAATTAATTCCTTATCCTTTGGGACGAGGCTCAATGGTTATGGCTCTCAGAGCCCAGGTGCTGCCCCGCATCCAGGGGCACAGGTAGAGAGGAGATTGTCCTTACCCAGGGGCAGGGGCTCCGACAGGACCACTGTCCCTTCTGGAGGGGGGATACTCGGTTTGGACATCCTTCCAACTGCAAACCGTCTCCACTGGGATCCCCGGGCCTATTATAGACTGATTAAATATTAAAACAATTCATTTTGTACTTAAACTGTTCCGAAGGTTCCTGCTGACAATGACTTTGAAGTCTGCGGTGAAAGGGTTTGCTCTCGTTTTCTACCCCCCACCCCATCCCTCCATCTCCAACTTTCCCCAGGCAGGAAGGGGAGGGTGAGCCCTGGCCAGGGCTGGCTCTCCTGGCACCAGGGGCTGGGGTCTTGCTTGAGATGGTGGAGTGTGCTTTGCTCTGTGGTGGGGAGCTTGCTGGTGCTTGTCACTGCTGGTGCTCGGCGCTGCCGGAGCAGGAGGGAAGCTGTCCCTTCTGGCAGGGACCAGGAGAGCCCTTGGAGGAGGAAACCGTGTGTGCTGGGTGTGGATGTTAAAAGGGGCAGTGGAGGGGCTGGGTTGGCAGCAGAGCTGCACTCCTCCTCCCCAGGGACAGCAGGTCCCCACCTGGTCCTGCTGATGTCCTGAGAGCCCCCAGGAGCTGAGGCAGGCTGCTTTCATGGCAGGGAGGTCCGTGATGGCTGTCCTTGATTGCTGTGTTCTCCTGGCAGCTGGAGGCCAGTGCCTGGAGATGAGACCACCTCATGCATCACTTGATATCTTCAGGACCTGAGCCCCTAGCCCCCTAGATTGGGGTGCAAGGCCTCTGTTGGCCTTGGTGACCCCGAGCCACGTGGTATCCTGTCCCCCGGGTGTGTGGGATGCTGTGGGTGGTAGCACACAGGCTACATGCAATGCCCACCTGCAGAGTGTGTGACAAGGGGGTGTAGATGCAGCCTGGGAGGGCAGGATGGTGTGTTGATGGTGTGTTGAGAGTCCCTTTCTCTGTGGTTTTTTTTTTTCACCTAAAATTATCTGCACCACAGGAACTGGGGATGGCGACACGAGAGGCACCCAGCCATTGGGGGTGTCCGTGACAGCCCCTTCAAGGGATGGAGGTGACCAGTTTGGGTGAGCTCAGGGATTGTCCATCCCTGCACTGAGCTTTGTATGGAGCCAGCCGACCTGAGACCATTTCTCCTCCCTGTCCAGTGTCCCAGCAGCAAGGTTTCTGTGCGGGCTCTGTCACCCTGCGTGTCGCCTGGAAAGAGCAAGAGGAGCTGGAGCCCGAGTCCTGGCATCTTGGACAACCCCACGCCCTGTGCCTCAGCATCTCCTGCTACAGCAGCAGAAAGGGGAGGACAACTCCTGGGAGACAAGGGCTTGCTCATGGGCTGCTGGGGGCAAGGTCCAGGGTGGGACCTCCACCCCTGGAAGGATGCTTGAGCACCTGGAGGGCTCAGGGCTTAAATTTCAAGCTGCCACCTGCCTGTTTGTCCACCTGGACCCAGCTCAGGCACCAGATCACAGAGGTCCAGAGGACCTGAACCTCCTCTGCCTGCTGCAGGTGAAGGAATAGGTGAGGGGCAAATATTTCGTCTCCCTAGCTCGATCTGGCTTCCTTCCCCTTTTCCTCCCCCCTCTTCAGCCCCATCTTTTACATCTGTTGTATGTGAAATCCAGCAAACTCTCAGCAGAGCTCATTACTCACAGCCCGATGCTCTGAAGAGGGCTGAAAGGTCCTGCACGTAATGATTGGGAGGTGATTTGTATTTAAGAGGCTTGGCTTTCAGATGCTGGGTGGGGGGAGGAGAAATTAAATAATTGAAAGGTGCTGGGGAAGCGAAAGAGAGAGCCCTGGGTGGAGGGAGAGCACAAGAGTTTCTCATGATCCAGATCGGTTGCTCAGATGCAGCCTTAAAACCCAAGACTTGAAAATCTTGCTCGTGTCTGGAGTGTCCCCAGGGATGGGGCCGGAGGTGGAGGTGGATGCACCAAGAGGCTTCTCTGGGGCTGACTGATGTTCAGCACTGCTCTGCAATGGGGCACGCAGTCTGGCCCAAGCAGGACCGGGGATCCTCTGGCCATAATGTCTTGGTGGGATGTGGTTGCCTTGGTCCTTGGACCGGACTGTCCTTCCCTCCCCTCCTCTCTGCCTCTCCCTCTTGCCGCCTTTCCCAGCTCTCTGCTTCCGGCATCTTTTAAACAATAAAGCCAATTTTCCAGTCCTGGGAAACTGGGAAATCTCACCGGCAGCACCATGCGGCTGGTAAAGTCTCCCCACAGCAGCCATCGACAAGGCAACGGGTGAGCAAAGCTGGAGGCCACTGGGCTGCCCGTGAGCCTGTGCAGGGCAGACTGGGCAGCGCAGAGCCGCACAAAGAGCACGGCTTGCTGATCAAAACTGGCTGTAAGAGCCTCACAAAGTGTTCCTCAAGATCTCAAAGCAAAAGGGGACCCCATGGGGGCAATTTCTGGCAGGCGGGGAAACTGAGGCACAAAGGGTAGGAATGAATTGCCTGGGAAAAGGGGAGGTGGTCTAGACATTACTTGCCTGAAAGTTCAGCGAACTGGGATGTGGGGCTTAGGCTTGGTCTAAACCAACGCTGTTCTGCTTTCAGACACCAAAGCTCCTTCCAGCCTATTCCCTTCTTTTTTTTTCAATCAAATTGTAGAAAAAATCTACCAGTCCGCTCTGGTCCTACATAAAATAAGGGCAGCCGAACGCTGCAGGTTTGTGGCAGGACACCAACCTCCTGCTGACTGCTCATGCTCCTCTTTTCCTTGCTGGGTGCCAGACCCCAGGTCCCCCCGGCGATGCCAGGTCTTGGCAGGGTTGGCACTGGCCTGTTGGTCCATCAGGGGGGTGGCTTTTAGTCAGACTGCTCAGCCCCAGGTCTAAGAATGGGGTCACCTGAGGCTGCCTGCTCCAGAGCTAACGAGCTGGGCAGCGGCCGGGGGAACGGAAGGCAGAAATCAATAGCTGGGGAAGATCTGATCCTGCTCCACAAGCTGCTCCTGTGTTTATTGACTCTGCAGAGTTTTAGGAGCTTCACCCCTAGTCTGGTGTTTAACCCTTGTGTGTTCTCTTCCCCAGTCCAGTCTCCCCTCCCGAGGCGTGGCTGCGATTCCCGCAGCGGGTGTCCTCCCAGAGCAGCGGGGTCTGTCCCCAAAGGCACCCTGTGGAGGTAAGTGCCCGGCTCACGCGTGGTAACTCTAGGAAAAGGAGTTTCTCTTAACCCAGTGCCAGCTCAAATGGCAACCAAGCCCCTATTGTCCCCAAATGTCCTTCTAGGTGACGGCAGGGGCGAAGGGCTGGGGAAGATGGTGACTCCCCAGCGCTGAAGGCATTCAGCCCAGCACCCCAACACCTTTTTGCTTCAAGGCTTCGGGGAAAACCCCTTTTCTATTGATGTTTGGGGCGAGGACAAACAGCACTTCTGTTCTCCCGGCCCCCACTCAGTGTCTGCGGCTGGAGCCAGCTCTGCAGCTGGTGCCCTCTGCTCTGCCGGGGCCTCGCAGCCGGCCGTGCCCAAAGCGGCTCGGCGGGAGGTGTCCGTCCGTCCCTCCCGCCCTCCTCCACCATGCCCAGCAGTCAGAGCAGATGGCTGGGGCTGGGGGTGGCTGCCCACCCCTGCACGCACGGGGAGGGCAGGGGTTTCGGTTCGGCCGCAGTGATTTAGAAGCACTGGGGTGATGCTCCCAGCGATCTGTCGAGCTCGGTTGGGAAATTAGATGGTGAGATGCGGGTAGAGCATCTTCTGCCAGCGAGACCCCGGCCGTGGGGCTCCCAGGCAGGAGCTGTACAGGATGGTGAGCCCGCTCCAGAGGGCGGGCAGGCTGGGACGTGGTACCTCTGCTCTGGAGAGAGGTGGGAAAGGGGTTCCTGGCCCCAGACTTTACCGTGGCAGCACGAGGGGTCATACAGCTCCAGGCTGACCATCTCAGCTCTCCTGAGAAGGAGCTGGAGAAGAGGAAAAGCATCGGGGTAAAGCTCTGGATGCTGCATTACAGGCTGACAGCAGGCGGGTTGCTGGTGAGAACCCTGGGGAGGCTGGGGACATGGCAGGAGCTAGTGCAGGCTCCAAGTTGCCAGTAAACGACTCTGTCCTCTCTCTCCAGGAGCCTCCCTGTCTCCTCTCGAAGCCTCACCTGCACCAGGCAGGAGTTGTTCCCTGCTCCAGAAGCAAGTTCTGCTCAGCTAAGCTCTCCTGGCCTGTCCGCAGGCAGTGTCGGTGGCCTGTCCCCTGCCGTGTCCCTGGTGTGGGTGTCCCCACGGATGTCTCCCTGTGTCCATGGCAGGTCACAGCGATGTAGAAGAGAGGGGAAGAGAAGTGTGTGCTTAGAGGCAATGTTTCGCCTGATGTTTTTCCAGCTGCCGGTGGGTTTGTTGGGATGTTACAGTCCTCTGCCCCAAACACGCGTGTCCTCGCTCTGCTCGTGACTTCCTCACGCCCCGTGACACAGGTCCCTAGCCGTCGTGCATGTGGTGTGGAAAAGCCCCGCCTTGGGTTTAATTAAATCTGCTGCCAGGTGAATCGTCCCCGTATCAGCTTCTCCGGGCTGGTGAGCTGGGATCTGATGCTGGGGATTGAGGGTCTAAATCACCCAGCGAGAGGGAGCTGCCTTACGTAGGCACAGCTGGAAGGTGAGGGGGGTGGTCTCTCACGTTTTGCCTGTTGACACTCATTGCCCTACGCCTCTTAGAAAGTGTATGAGGTTATACGTAAAAAATATGATAAAGATGGACTAAAGACGTTGGGGATGTACAAAGCACCACATCAGTAGAAATATTTTTCTGGGAAACAGAACCAATGGTAAACAGTGTTCTGCAGAGCCACACAAGAGCAGCTGGAGTGAGCCCTAAATATTCATTATTAATACCAAAGCTGTTTGTATTTTACATATTAAATAGGTCATATATCTCATCTAATAGAAGCTCTGCCTGCAGCACTGGCTCTGCTGGGCTGGGGGAAGATTTTTGCTTTTGAGGTCTGAACAGCGAGCAGGAGCACAGGAGTCCCTGCCTGAGCGGGGCAAACTGTGTTACTCGAAGATTTTGTCCTTTGGTGAAATTTGCAGGAGGGCTGGAAGAGCCTCCTCCCTGTCTGACGGGGCATGTGGCCTCCTCTGGCCTCTGCCAGGACGTGGGCTCGGAGCAGGGGATGCAGGATCAAGTCTCAGCCCATCCAGGTATTCCCTGCGTCAAGATAGATAAACCACTTAACCTAGACTGGGCTCCAGTCTAGAAATGGGATTGCACCAGGCAGCCCTTGGGGATGCTGGGAGTGACTGGGAGGCACATGGTGACAGCAAATGCGCTTTTCTGCCTTCAGAGACATCATTAAGCAAATACCTACAAAGCTTCCTGAGCTGCAAAGGCTGAAATCCCGAAGTTAGCTGGATGCTAAGTGCATCAAGAGCTAATTGCTGCCAAGTCCAGGTGTCGGGGGGAAACAAGTGCTGCACAAAGGCCCCTGCATTTTAAAATCCCCATCCAATGGCATTAACCCCACGTCAATCTCCTCCGGCCGTCCAGGAGCGAAGGCAAGCTGGTATCCACCCTGAATGTCCTTCCAAAGGCAGTGGAGCCCCATTCCTGACCTCACAGCAATGTCAAGGACACCACCAGGCTCCAGAGCAGACTCTCTTCCCATCTGCGCTAGCCAGCTGGGTGGTGCCGAGCAACCCACAGCCACCCTTCATGCCTCAGTTTCCCCTCCTTCCAGATGAGAGGCAGTCCCCCAGGGCATCCTTTTGCTTTGAGGACTTGAGCTGTGCTCCAGGAGTCAAACTTGTGTTGTGTTGGTGTCTCTTGCAAGTCCAGGATTAGTGCTCTCTGAGTGCTGGTGCTCTCCAAGATGAGATCCACGCGGCATCTGGGGTGGCCCAGGCCAGCGACTGCTCCCACGGGTGAGGCGGCTTCAACCATTCTCTTCAGCAAAGTCCAAGAGTGCACGTGGGTGGAACCACAAACACGGGACCGACCCCTCCCTGGGTCGGTTTGGGACCACAGGTATGTTCTGCTGGTCAAAGTGTCTCATTTTCAGCACCGGCTATTGCAGCGTTTGGGTGCTTGGGCTGGAACTCACGTTTCCAACCTCTCCCCGCAGGGACAACAGAACACCCACAGAGCAAAAAGCCCTTCTCCCACCCAGCCGGGGCCGCTGCCGTGAACTCGCCTCCGGCTCCTCAGCTTTGGCAAACGCGTGGGCAAGTTCATCGCCACGTCTGGCAGCGCCAGGGCCAGTAAATAGGATCCGCCGCGTGTTTACATCAAACGCAGTGCCCCGCTGTACATTAACATTTAAAACAAAATAGTCGGCCCCATCGGCAGCATCGCTCCGAGGGACGGCGGCGCATCGCAGGCGTCGTGTAAGTAATTTGTTCAACATTGGTGATAATAAGCTACACAGAGCAATAAGAACGTAAACACGGGCAGGGCTTTGTGTGAGCGGACGTGGACGTTTCTTTTTTTCCTCCCTTTTTTTTCTTCTTTTTCTTTTTTTTCTCTAAAGGAACCTCTGAGGGGGGGGCGGAAAAAAAGACATGAATGATTCATAGAGGCAAGGGGGGAAAAAAGACGGAGAGAGGAAGAGAAAGAGAGAGAGAGATTGAGAGAGAGGAGCTTCAAAGTGACTGGAGCCGATTTGAAGTCCTGAGCGTTCCCGTGCTGGGCAGACCAGCAATCCACCAGAGAGGCCCCGTCAAGCTCCCTCCACCCCGGCCCCATCCCTGCTGCCGCCGCCTCCTCCTCTCCCGCAAACACAGCCTCCAAATCATGGGTGCAAAGTTCACCGTCGCCTAATGATGCGAAGGTCCTCTGTGAGTGGCATCTGTCTGTAGGCACGGCCCTTCCCTGGTGGTTTAGCCTGGCTTAAAATAAAATAATAAAATAAAAAAATGGAGGAGGAGGAAGAGGGGACTGAGAGGCAGGGGTGCTTTATGAAAAAAAAAGATTATAAAAAAAAAAAAACCCTAGTGGTGGTGAAGTGCTTTTGATTCTGAATATTAAAGCCCCTTAAATTTAAATGTAGGGAGGATATTAACGCCACTGCCGTGATTTGCATTCGCTGGCTGCCACGGGTGTGCTTGGGGAGCGGGAAGGAAAAACCCAGCTCACGCCTAGACGGAAGCTGTCACCCTCGGTGGGGAGCGACAGGCCCGGGGGGGACCGATTCTGCCCCCCTCCACCTCGGTCAGAGGTTTGGGGACCTTCGACTGGTGAAACTGGTGGCGTCACCTTAGAACTCAATATCCTTTTGTGGGGAAATTCAGGTGTGTGGAAGCTTGATTTTCCCTAGAACGGGGGAATTCTTGTCCTCAGAATACGCGTCTTCAAACAATTTATTGCTTGTTAATTTTGTCTAAAGCCCCATTAAAACTTTGCCTCTTCGGTTTAACGTTGTAATGGAATAGAACGCACGTCGTGACCCATCTGCAGAGGCAGCGAGGGATGCTAGAGCAGGTCCTGCAAGACCCATTATTGGCTGCGTGTCACAAAATAACGACACAATAACGAACGGCTAATGCTGTAATTAGCGCTACACGCCCGCTTTCGGTTATTAATCAAAGCAGTAACATCCACTGGCCTAATGAAGCAGTCTGATGTTCTAATACTTGCTATAAGGGCTCAGCACTCATTAGGGCAGCAGCTGAGCGCAGAGAAAACGCCTGAGATCGTTGCCCGGCTAAAAGAGGGGAATCAAACGCTGCAAATGTTCCAATCTGCAGGATGAACAGAACAGAAAATCAAATCAGAGGCTTTAAAATAACATTAAAAATAGACAAAATAATAGAGCTGGCCATCCTGCCCCAATGTGTCGTGTCATTAGCGCGAACAAGTGACAGGGTGTGCGCTGCTCCGACAGGCACATCCAGGAGTTCTGTTGAACAAATAATGCTGTCAAAAGTATGAGACCAAAGGTAATAGCTGATTTGCAAGTGGACTTCCAGGGATTTCTAAATTGTTTTTAGGAATTGAGATATTCTAAACCCAGTGGAAATCAAAATCAAGTGATTTCGCAGGAACATTTCTGTTTTGGCTCGGGCTTTTTGAGAAGGAAAAGCCTCGGTGCGGAGGTGTTCGAGGAGCCCAGGTCCCAGCAGAGCTGAGTAGGTGCTGAAACCTTTACTGAAGAGCTGCGCCGTGGGCAGTGATGAGCTATTCAGAGACGGCCATCGAAGCCAGAAAGGCACAGAAAGGAGGGGACACAGCGCGAGGAAAGGTTTGTGCAGGAGTTCCTCTTCAGGCGGGGTTAGGGAAAGAGTCTGACCTAGGAGCTGAAGGGGAAGTCCTCTCTTACAGGAACCCTCCAGTCATTGCTCAGACTGCGTTGCTCTGGGGCTCCCCCTCCTTCCAAGCACCCTCCCCTTCTTCCTCCTTGCTCAAGTTACGCCTATCAGGGAAAAGGTAAAGTCAGAGCTTGTTGTCTCCTACAGCAGGTGATGAGGTGATCACTCCTTGACGCAAGGTCTGTTAAACCTTCCAAAGACTACCTATGACCCAGAGCCTGCCTCTCTTCTGGCCCAGACGGATCAAAGCTGGGAGCAATAACTGGGGGTTCCGTAACCTCGGACAGCCCTTTGGCTTGAACCAAATGCCCTTTGTCTGTGCTGAAGAGCTGGGACCTGCAAACTGGTGAGTTAACCCCCACGGTGCTTTCAAGGCCACCAAGGAGTGAGGGATTTACGGGGATCTGGAACTCTGTGGTGGTGCAGCCACGTGGGTCCTCCATGCGGATGTCCCTATACTTCGCTTGTCTGTGCCCGGAGGAAGGGATGGGCACAAATCCTGCCTCAGTGAACAGATCACGAGAAAATTCAGCTGCTTGCAAGTTATTGTCCAAGCCCTGACCTATGCTGTGGAAGGCTGTGGATGGATGAAGCTGCAGAGGTAACTGGAGGACAGTT
This sequence comes from Bucorvus abyssinicus, assembly GCA_009769605.1. Classification (NCBI taxonomy): domain Eukaryota; kingdom Metazoa; phylum Chordata; class Aves; order Bucerotiformes; family Bucorvidae; genus Bucorvus; species Bucorvus abyssinicus. The sequence goes on along the minus strand of CM020039.1, from coordinate 823,796 downwards.
CACTGGTCAGCCTCTCCTTGTCCAGTAACATGGGACAGTGCTAATGGGGATTGTGGGAGAAGATGGGGCTATCATGCCTCTAACCTTCCTCAGTGGGTAGGAGCAGCTCCTAGACCCATCTCAGGAACTGCGGGTTCACCTCAAGGTACCAGGGGGCAAAGTAAGGAACAGTGCGGCTGCGGCAGCACCAGGTCTGGATACTCTGAGATACATGAACTGTGATGCCGTGGTCAACCTGTTGTTCCATGTCCTGGCTTCTCTTGGTCACTTCTCGGCCTGTCAGCCCTGGACAGCAGCTTTTCCCTTGCCCATGTACTGGGAACATCACCCGAGCTGCCAGCCGGGCTTGCTATGAGACCGGCACTCACGACAGTTCCTGGTAGTAGATGGTGTGAAACTTTCCTTGTCCCCATAAACTGAGAAGTGCAAGGGAGTGGAACAAACACAACCCTTCTCCTCTTGCGTTGGAAGTATCTCGAAAACATCATCTCCATGTGACAAATAACGAATAAGAACGGATGTAAAACTGATTGCATCGACTCCCAACTCCTCTTCTTGCTACCAAAGCTTGAGCTGAAGTTGCAGCCTTTTAGCCAAGGCTAGCGAAGCTCTTGAAGTGGTTGAGTTCCACGATGCTCGTCCGGCTGCCTGCAGCGAGTTGAGGTGGGTGGGCAGCCCCTGCAGCCCCTGATGGGATTTCCCCCAGAGGAAAATTCCCGTTGCAGCACTCAAGACGCACAATTAACTTCACCAGAGCAGCCTGGACCCGCTTTCGCCTAGTGTGGTGTAATTAAAACCTCAGCCTTGTTAATACATTAGTGAGATGTTTGCATATAATTCATCAAATGTTTATGAAAACGCGCAACAAATAATCCTGACAAACAAGTGGCTTAATTGAGATGAGGGATGGGAAGCCTTGTGAATTTTTAATACAAAGGGGGAGAGCAAGCGGGCTGCGTTAATCAGATGAAGTTATCTCAGTCGGTAGCTTCAGGTGGCTTCTCTATTTATTTAATACGTTAGGCAAAAGGAACATCTTGATCCCACAATGAGGTGTGCGGAGAAAACCCTCCTTGCAGCAAACGTGCCGTCGGCTGGAGGCATTCCCTCGGCTCTTGATCAAAACCTGGTTTGTTTGTTCCTGACGGATAACTATGTTAAAACCTGCCTGGGGTCTGCACTTCGTCACTGAAAGAGGAACAACAAACTCTGGCTGGTGTCCGTGCGTCTTCCTGCAAGTGAGTAGCTGACTCTGTTGTGCAGCATCAGCGATGACGTCAATACGTGTAACACGGTGACTAGCTGGCTTGGTTTGCAGCTGATCTCAGACCACGCAGCAGCCGTGGTGGGCAGAGCCGGGCACGTACCTCAGGCAGAAGAGCTGCCTGCTCCTGTTTGCCTTTTTTCACCTGGGCTGGATCTTGGGGTGCTTCCTCTTACCTCTCATGAGATATCTCAAAATTAGACGCCCAGGTCCAAGCTGGACAACCTGGGCCAGGGGAAAGAAATGGGACTCACATAGCCTGTGGTAGATGTCCAGCTTTTGTCTGGCACAGGTCAGGAGCCACAGGTCGTTTTTCAATCTCTTTTTGTTATAAAGGGTGACAGGAGGGTAGAGGAGCAGCTCAGACTGGGATGCTTTGCATCCAGATGTTTCAGTGAGGACAGAGGTATCCTGGTTGGACCTTGGGGCTCTGAGCAACCTGCTCTAGATGCAGATGTCCCTGCTCCCTGCAGGGGGTTGGACTGGATGAGCTTTAAATACCCCTTCTCACCCAAACCATTCTGTGATTCTACCCCACTGTGGCCTTCTCCTTGTGGAGCAAGAGGCTGTGAGTCCCTACCTCTTGCAGATCTCCCCATCAGCGTAAGAAATCTCCACCAGAGAGGTAGGTGCTGGCATGGACCATGGGGAGAGGTAGTCTGAACCCAGATGAGCTTGCTTTGTCTCCTCCACCTCCTCATGATCATGAACATTTAAACTTGACTTTAGTGGGAGGAGCTGATTGTTCAAAAGTGCAATGTTCAAAGGTCCACCTGAACTTTCTACTCAGTGATTTGGTTTAGGTTTTAAAATGTAATGACAGACAGGAAAAGTAAGGCTTGGGAATGGAGAGAAGTGGAAGAGGGCAGAAGGGATGGAAAAGAAGGGTTTGGAGCCAGGGAGAGGCAGACATTTGCAGCTGGAGTTAGTAAGAGGCACCTACATCTGGGGAGAACAGAGGGGCAAACCTGCATGCTCAGCCATCAAGGCTGGATTAGAGCACCAGCATGTTGTCTTGCTTTGGTTTCACTGGCAGACCCTTGTATCTCCTGCACGGTCCTTCTGCCATCCCTACCTTCTGCCACTGGCCTGGTTGGCTGCAGTCACCCAACGCGCTGCACGCCACGGGGACTCTTCTCCATCGGTGGCCAGAAGCAGGCAGGGAGAAGCTGCAGTTAGGAGCTGGAGGTGAAAATTGCTCAGGCCCAATGAAGCTCACCCTCACACGTTTGATTGCACTCCCAAAGTACTCACCCAGAACAAGCCAGCGATGAAGAAACACAGACTACGTGGTTTAAAAAGCTCCCAGCCCAGAGTCAGCATTTCTGCCCTGACCTGCCTCATGTATTATTTAGCACGGGACTTGTTGATGCGCACTTATATTTGTCTCCCAGTGGAGTTGATGATCTTCCTTCCTCTGAACGGCCTTGCCGCTCTCTCCCCACACAGCCACCGTGGTCAGTGGACTGTGGACAGAGCAGCGCTGGGCTGGTGCTCGCCCCTGGGGAGTTAAGGGTGTGGAGCTAGAGGATGGACATCATGGCCATGGCTGGCCCTGGCACTGGTAGGGGAAGGGCTGGGGAGCAGGAATGGGAGAGGGGTCTGTGGGAGAAAGAAAAGTGGGAGACGTGCCGTTGGAAGTGAGTGGTGTTAATGAAATATTCAGCAGTGGTGGGCCTAGACGCATTGCCGAAATTGCAGAAGCAGAGATGATTAATATTTAACAGGGTAAGCTGCCACTTGGCTGCTTTCTGCACATAGATTCCACCCCCACATACACACACCCACCCTTCGTCCTTCTTCCCACCCTCCTCGAACTCCCCCAAACTCCTGCCTCCACCGCGCTTCGCTGGCTCAAGCCAATGGCTCCCACCGCTGTGGTGTGGTTGGGGGAGGTTCCCAGGCCCCTCCCCAGGGGAGGACAGGTCCAAGAGTTGCCTGGTGGGAAAAGTGCCAGGAGGCGGGGGAAGTTAGTGGAGAGAAAGCATATCATTTATTTTTCATGGGGATGGGAGAGCAGGTTGTCCTATTTAGTCACATTAGATGCTCTGTTAACACAACAGGAAGGAAAAAAAAGAAAAAGAAAAAGAAAGGATGAATAAATGCTTATAGGCAAAGAAGGCTGTTCTGTGGTTCTCTGGGAAAACAGGGACTGGTCTTCCAGGGGCTTGAGTGTTTTGGCTCCAGCTGAGTCTCCCTTGGATGTCCCATGTAGGTGATGGACAACTAAGAAGTGAGGGAGCGCACAAGGCTCTTCATCGGCTGGTTTGGTGCAGGTGGAATGGCCCAAGGTGTGGGCTGATATTTGGGATGTTCCTGCCCACCCCTCCATCTGGTGTGGAGATAGGTGAGTCCCAGCAGGAGCTCCATATAAACATCCCCGTCATAGTTCCCTCCTTGTCCTCTTGCAAACCCTCCCCAAACTCTTCTTTGCTTGGACACCTTCTCAGGAGCTGTGGCAGTGCTGTGCTGTTGCTGTGCTCACCAAGCTGACTACGGTCTCCATGGGTTGAGCTTTTTTCAAATGACTTGTCTTCCATCTTCTGCCTTTTGTTAAGCATTTAGGTAAACGCTCTTTGATCTAGGAGTCATCTGAGCCCTCGGGATTTGCAACACTCTTGGTACCGTTAAGTTTTATCCCATTTATGCAACTTCAAGGCGGTAAATCAACGCAAATAACAGGAAGATGTGAAGTCAGTTACCCATTGGAATTGCTAATACAAACACAACCTAGAGCAGACAAATGTCTGAAGGTGCACTGGGAACTTGGGATGATGAGCCAAGCCTGACCTCAGCCTTCTGCATCTGGACAGCTGAGATCCCTGAGAGCAGGTTTGCGCCACAGCCACGTGGGTTTCGAAGATGCACGCCGTGAGTAAAGACAAGTCTGTGATGGGTCCCTGTGTGGAATCCATACAAATTACTGCTAATTCCAAAGCGGGGTGCGTTGTGGGAAAGCTGGTCTAATCCAGCTGTGCCCATGAAATCGGGGAGGGAGGGTCCCACTGGTAAGGAAACCTGAAGGTTTCAGTGGACTTTGAAAAGCTGATGAAAGATAACGAGGGCATGAGGAAAGTCTCTGTAAATCTTTGCTTTCCCCCGTAGCTCGGTCTGTATTTTGAATGTTGGGAACTCACCTCTGATGGAAAAACAGCTTGAAACATTCTTGCCGGCTTCAGTTCCTGGGCCAGTTTTCAGGGGTTTGAGCATGTTAGTTATCACAGCATGCAGCCCATGGCCTTCACTCTGAGAGCAGCAGCATCCTCGAGCAGCTCTGCTGGCATCACTGACATGACTGGCTCTTTCCAGGCTGCATCTCAGCACGTGACCCAAAGAGCATGAAGGACGTCCTGGAGATCCTGCTAGAGACCCCGAAAAATGGGGGCACCTTCCACGGGTGGTTCATGTCTTAGAGGGACAGAATCAACTTCCAACCAGAAACAAAACCTCGGGTAACATGGCTCCTCAGTTAAGTGTGTAAAGTAAAGCAGGAGGAGTCAGGACTGTTGAGGAAACAGGACGCAATGGCCATTTGCTGGCAGAGTCTGGACCTGCCGTTTCTCCTTAGGTCTCCACCCAGTTTGGCTAGATGGAGGCCTTATGCAGATGGGTGACCCTTGTGCCATGTTTGCAGCCCAAAGCTCATCCTACACTGGCCACACATCCACAGCAGATGAACAGCCCCAGGAAAAACCCCAGAATCAAGGAGTTGTGCTGGACTGTGAAAAGTGCCGTGCAGAGGCAGCTACCAACCTCTGCCATCTTCTTGTCTTCTACAGCCAGGGTGGCAGGAGCAGAAAACCCATCCCGCTCATCCCTTCTGCAGCTGCTGCCGCATCGTGACGAGGGTTAATTGGGACAGATGTAGAAGGGAAAACTGGACATGGGCAAAAGCTGGGCCGTCCGTGGCAGGAGGAGGAACCCCTGTCGAAAGTCCCAGAACTAACGAGGACAGACGACTTGATTTCTATTGTGTAAGTGGGGACTTGTCCGTGGTGGTAGAGTAACAACTAGAATTAGAAAGGAATAAAGAGTGAATTCTTCCCTCATCCCAAGCGTGTTCCCTCCAGGGCAAAGGTCAAGTGCATTGTGTGGCAGTGTTTGGATTCAGAATAGAATAAGTGACAAGGGCGAAAACCTGGGGCGTGCATGGGGACTGAATAAGGAGGAGTGTGGGCTAGACACCAGAAAGCGCTCCCTCGCCCGAGGGGTCATTAACATGTGCAATAGGTGACCTCGTGACATGGTACGGGGGCAGCAGAGGCACTAATGCGAGTCATTTAAATGCTGGCTTGAGTGTATTCCACTATTGACAAAAGCCTATTTCTGAGCAGCTATTGGTGAAGCTCCTCTGGTGAAATGGAGATGGCCCCCCCGTGCTCGTGTAGTTTGCTGGAATTTACTTTCATCTATGTTCTCTATTTCTCCATGGAAAAGGGGTGGTGTGAGGGGTCCTCTCTCTTCAGATTGTCTCTCCATCCCATACCGATTCTGTAGGCAGAATCCACTCACCGCTTCCTGGGGCAGATGCTCTTGTGAAGGAACGGGGTTCAGAAAAAGCATGAAATGATGGAGGTGGAATTTGTCCACAGCTTTTGTAGAGGGAGGACTTAGTAACTCGATAAAATTCTGGCAAACAATGCTGGATGGAGACCTCAGAACATTCCTCCCTTCTTGTGAAGCTGGATCAATCCTGAAGTGTATCCAGCTAAAGGTCTGCCTTGCCTGTTCTGCAGCATCTCCTATGGGTGACCTTGCCCACCATCTGTGCCCAGTTCAGTTCAGTGCTGGCTGATTTCCCCTTTGCCTGATGTCCAGCTTGATGATACCAACACAAGACACCGCACTGCACAGACTTTGCCTTCCTCGGTGAAGGAGGGCATGAGATGGCTTCTGGCATAGCGGAAATGATGGGCTGTCTTGGTATTTGCCCTCGTATCAAGATTTTATCCTGGCAAGTTGAAGAAGGCTTCTTGGAGACCTCGACAGAGAGAAACCAGAGGCAAATGCTGGCAAGATTTGCCGTGTTAACTCCCCTGGTCACGGCAAAGGTGCTGCAGGGTGACACGTTTGGAAACAATTGATGTGCTCTTACACCAACCTGACCTTTGAGAGTGCCAGGCCTCTAACTGAAGCATCAATAATGGATTACCAAGGTCAACCAGCTGCAAGGGAACCGCTTCTCCCTGGTCAGATAATTCTCCTCCCTGAGAAGGAGAGTTATTGATTTTGATACTGATTCCTTCCTCCCCAGTGGAAGGGCTACACCCCGCCACCGCTGCCTGTGGCAGTGAGATCTCTCCTGATCTGCACACACCGTACAGGTCAGCCATGTCTCTCCGCTCCGGCAGCAGCGACAGCCCTCCAGTACCGCTGAGGCTGCCACTGGAAGCTCTGCGCGCTTCCATTTTCTCACCAGAAGGTTCAGTCAGCTTTGCAATTCAGCATTGGGTTGTCACGAGACTGCAACAAGCAACATCTCTGAGCACCGTGAACCCAGCTAGACCCACCCTGACTCTGCAGTACCCACAGCATAAGGGTATGGATGAACGTCGGCTTTGATCCACCATGTGCGTGCAAGCAGGTTTGTGCAAACACTCTCACACATACACGTCTTAACTTCACCGTCTTCATCTATTCTGCTCTCCTGAAGTCCATGTTTGTGCTTTATCACGTGGTCTTGCCCATGCTGAGATGGGGCTCTGGGTGCTGCTGTCTTTGTCTGGAAGCTGCAAGCCCTGGTGAAGCTGCAGGGAGGGAGAAGAGCGTGGTTTGAGCTCGTTCATGATGAGGAAGTCTTACAGTCATGGACGGAGCTGGAAATTTTTGTCCATTTGGTTTTGGGCCAGCCTGAAACAGGAATTATTTGCATGTTTGTGGCACCTATAAATAAAACACTAACTTTGGAAAGCAGATCAAAAGAAAAAAGATGTTTGCAACCACAGTTTTGTGTGTGCATCTACCACCTGTCTTCCCACCTAGAGACCCTTGCACTCACGGGCCAGCTTTAACCTCATTTAGCTGTGGTTGATAAATGCGGTCTAAAAAAGACGATGAAATAAAGCCACCGGATGTCCCACCAAAACCCTACTAACAGCCTGAGAGAGGGGCAGCCTGCAGCATGTGCTCAACCTTAATGAGGCCCTGGAGAATGCACGTGGGAGAAGAGAGCCGCTCCGACAGCCCTGGGTGCCGGGCACCTTCTAGTCTGAGTTCACACTGCTCCAGACATCAGAGAATCCACCTACAGGAGGCAAATCTGTGGGGAATTGGGCTTCATTAGTTCCTCTGCTTGTGGAGTGACTAGTCTCCTTGGAGCACCTTTCATCTCCTTGCAGGCATGAGCTGTGGAAACAAAGGGCCGGATTCATGACAGGAGTTAGGGGGCTGTTACAAAATGGTGGGAGCAAGGGTCCTCGTTTACCTGAGAGCCCCGCTGGAAGCTGGCAGGGACGGGATCTGAGGCACGGCTGCGTGGATGGGTGCTGAGCCCTCGGGCTGGGCGAGGGAGGTGACAGGCTGGATGAGAAGGGGCAGCGTGTGAACCTAACCCGAGAAATCTAACCCCTCATTTTTAACGGAAAGGCTGAAATGAGACATTTGGGGACTTCGAGTCTTGTTCTTGGGAAAAAATGAGGTTAAATTAATTGCCACAATATCTTGGTGGTGCAAATGGGAAGGAACCCCTGGAATTTGATAGTTTAGGGCTTAAAAATTACTTCTGGGAAAAAAAAAAGTAGCCCCAAGCCCAGCCTCTTTTATGTGCTACAACAACCTGCAGACTGGTGGTCTTGTCCTCCACGTACGCATCTGCAGACCAAAATCCAGCTCTACTGAAGTTCATCAGGAAGCTGCATAATGAAGTTACTGCAAATTTACCGTAAAGTAGAAAAACTGCAACCCTAAAATCCAGGAGCTGCAAAACCCTGCCCTTACCTGACCCCAGTATCTCCACTGAAGTGCCCAGTAGGGACTGACCTGAAGAGCCACCAGCCCAGCCGCTGACCGTTTAACAGCACGCGCGTTTTCAGAAAGCTGGCTAAAATCTGAAATCCTCACTCAGAGTCAGGGGGTAAGATGAGAAATCCAGTTGTTTTGTACCGGTCAGCCAGTGGGCATCGCTGGGCACCGGGGTTAATCAATAACTGCCTTTAATTAGGGAAAAGTTGTTTCATTAACAGCATTTTAAATGGATACTCTACAAAATCTGCCTGGGGGAATCTCAGTGTAACAGGGTGGGGGCTGAGATACCAGCAGGATGAGCACAGGAGGGGAAAAAAAAAAAGGCAGAACGCAGCCTATTAGCTGCTCTGGACTTGGAGGAGCAAAGAATTATCTTAACCCATGCCCGAGTAAGTCCAAAAAGATGTTTTGACAGCAAAAGTTCATTCATTCATTCATGGCTTGGCTTTGCGGACGAATATTTGGGAAGGGCTTTAAACATGAGTACACTCTTCAAGCCTGCACGGTGGATTTTTTAGGTGAGGCGCAGCGTGCGCAAGACTGGCCCCACCCTTTACACCTGAGGTTCATCTGCCAGGGCCTAGCGAGCTTGGACGGTGACAGCGAAGCCCTCAGGTCGTAGGTTTGGTTAGAGTATCCTTCTCTTAGATGGATGGCCTTACAGGGCTAAACGAGCTCCATCTGCCCGGCTTTGGAGTTAGAGTTGTCCTTCTCCTAGGATGGTTGCCCGAAGGCTAGTGAGCCCATCCTGCCTGTGGACACACTTTGTCTGACCCTTCAGTTGAGACCTGTCTGGCTTGGGAGACCCTACCGGAGGCATATGCCACCACCAGCATAGCTCTCAACTTCACAAGGGCACGCAAGCTCTTGCCCCACGGCAAGGGGGTGCCCGTGAAAGAGACAGCAAAAGTACGATCTTACAGCTAAACCCACCCCCCTGACTGTGTCTATCATCCCCTCAAGGGTCCTGCAGATGCTGGGCAAGTGGTTGAACCACACCGGGTTCTGGATCCTGAACGCCTCGTCCCACCCATGGCTGTCATCTCATTCCATGGTCTGGTGCACTCTGCCGCAGGGCACAGGGAGGCAGGCGATGCTCGGGGAGAGCAGCTGTCCATCCTGCTGCCCAGAGCTCTGGAGGCAGCTCCTCTCCTCTGGTCAACATAGGGTTGACCTGAGACACGATAGGCTGGGGGAGTCACTATGCTCCTGGGCACAGGTGTCATTTGTTTGAGACTCAGGACATGATCTGCTAAAATTGAGTGGCCTTTCTGAGCCTTCAGGTTTTGAAAGGTGTTTGAAATATCCAATTGGTCTGCCTTTTCCCCGGGCAATCTGGCTGTTCCTGCCCTGAGCCAGCCCCTCGTAGGAACCCCTGCGGTGATTCAGCTTGGGGAATAATAAAAACCCCAACCAACCTCTTTTTGCCTTTATTGCCCCAGTTATTTTTGTCCTAAAACTCTGAGCAATAGAACTTCTTTTCACCAAGAAACAGATGCAGTGTCCTGGTTTTCTCCAGGCTGGGACGTGGCTGCCGTGCTGGATGGCTGCCCTCCACCCAAGCCCAGCAGCCGTGCTTTGGAGAGGTTGGAAATGCCTTTTTTTCTAGATCAAGTTGGGGGATTAGGTCTTGTCAAGCTGAAGTGTGCTCCTGGGTGCCATCAAACCCCACCTCTGCCACGTGCGTTGGGGTCTCCTCGATTGTTTCATCAAGATGCAGACGGGACCGGTGGGTTTCTCCAGCTGAAAAGCCAAACACGGGAGGCAGGGACGCTGAGCTGTGTCCCATCACCCTGTGCATGCCCAGGGATGCACTGAGGACTCCGTGTAAGCAACGTCTTTTGGTTTCAGGCTCTGCTTCTTGTCAGGTCCAAGTGGTGAAGGCTGCATCATCTTCAGACCGCTGCTTTTGTTAGAAAGTGTGTTGGCGTCCCCTTCTTCAGTATTGGCTGCGACAGTCCAGGAGTGGAAGGCTTCTGATTAACACGTTGTGCACGTAACCTGACACGCTGCCCGTCTTTAAAATGCTCTTTCATCAGGTCACACAGTCCCTTTGAAGGCGCTTTGCATATTTCTGGAGCACAATATCTACAAACAGCTCCCGCTTCCTCCCTTCCCAGTCGCTTACACCCATGTTGACAACCGAAACGCTACAGCGCCTGATCGCCAGCAAGGTTCTCTTTTGACTTGTGTCGTCTTTAATTAGAAGCAAAACAAAGCAAAACAAGAGTCTTCTGCACGGAGACTCCTGCCCTGGAAACTACGGCCAACCAAAACCATAAACCTGGCCTCTCCCTCTTTGTGAGCTGACTGTCACTTGCCTGAAGCAGATTGACGCTGGGGTGGTGCTCACCCCGATTTGCATTACAGTAAATAATTGAAATTTTTGCTCCAACCCTTTTATTTAGTGCATTTTTAAAAATGCGACTTAAAAGTTAACCAGCTCGAGTGGCTTTATTCCCAAGGGAGACTTTGCGTACGACAGAATACCCAAGTGTAAGTACTGCTGGGAGCAGTTACTGGGGTAAACACACCCACCGCCCGGGGGTGCCGCGGCTGCAGAACTGCCCTACCCTGGAGATTTCTGCATTTTCACCTCCACATGCCAGCGCAGACGCGGCCTCTGGCACTTTGTCAAGACAAGACCAACCTCGCTGCTTCCTGCGGCTCAGGGAACACGCTATTTATTAGAACTGCGCTCCAGCCAACCACAAAGTGCTGGACTCGGTTCAGGAGCAACCCCACGAAAGCCCACGGTCTGCGGTGCAGAACAGCCTGGTGTACCTTCCAGCTCCTGTGTTTTTGGTGGAAGTTGGTGGGAAAAGAACAGTCCCTTTCGCAGGTGGGTTTTGCCATCTCTCTCGCACATCCAGTTCAGGGTGAGTGCATCGGCGCTGGGCAGCGCTGCTGTCCCTCTCCACCGGTTGCAAAGGGATGCGTAGACTCCGACGCCTCGTTTTGGGGTGGGTGGAGCTGTGTGAGGTGTACTTTGCCTGCCCTGGCCTGCAGTCTCAGCGTGAGAATTGATTGGGCAGATGCCTGGGGACACCAGGATGCTCAGTCAGTCCCGTCAGGAACTCTGCCAGCTGGGAAGGGTGACCTGCTCCCTCCTGGCCATCCTGCCTGCAGAAGCAGCCTGGACACCCGTGCTGTGGTCAGAACCAGAAATTTGGGTTATTGTCCTAAATCAGGGCCAGAAGGTCCCCCAGTACATCCCTCTGTGAAGTCTGACCATTTCTCACATCAATCTGCTTTAACCACCTGTAAAATCCAGCTATCGCTCATAACGTTGTTTTTCTTCTGTCATCTTCTGCGGCTGGCATCTGTCCCATCTTGTGATTCCTTCCGTCAAGACCAGCAGTTTGAGCTCCAGCCAGGAGCTCATCAGTGACCAACTCATTTGCCTGGGCCGCTCTCCAGAAAACGCGGTTAGGTGGTAAACAGATTGGCCAAGCCAGAACACGCGAGGTTAGGTGTGGGCTGACCGGTTTTCACCCTTCTTTTACTGGTGCTGCAAGAGAAGATGAGGCAGATGGCTGACCTTGTCCTTCTGAGTGCTCCTGCAGAACCCCGCCTTGCGAAGGAACCCCAGGGCAAACCCGAAGAGCGCCTCCGCGCTCCCCACCCTGGACAAAGCTGGAAGCCAGCACCCTGGCAGCAGCCATCCCACGCCCAGCCGTGCCCTCTCCTTCCAGCCCTGGCTGGGGGCCGACCTGGCCCCCGCCGCAGCGACGGCCTCTTCTGTTGAAAGCAGCTGGATTTTGGCATGCTCCTGTAAGGGAAAGGAAACCTTTTTTCTTCCCCCTTCTTCTTCTCCTCCTGCATTTTGATGGGGCTTGAGATCTCTCGGAGGAAGACGCTCTTCCCTTTTTATCAATTAGGAGCACACACGCGCGCTCCCTCGCTCGCTCTCCCACCCCTACTCTGCTTTCCTCCCAGCTCCCCTTGGCTGCCGGTTTCAGACAAAGCTGTGTCAGTTCTTTGATCTGCCTGGCAGCCACCGCTGGGGGATTGGCTTGGAGGTTAATTACACACAGGCCATCTCCAACTGTGGCAGGGAGCCATTCGGCGAGAGAGGGAGCTGTCCCTGCTCCCCCCCAGCGACAAACTTCAAGGGGACGGGAGGGCAAGGAAGGTACCGCTGAAACCCCTTTTGATATGACAAACGGGCTCCTTGCTTGCCTCTCTGGTTCTTGTTTTGTTTGTCTAACTGGTGTTTGAAATATGGATGAGCTCTCGGTCCTGAGGGTCCAGCCACTCTCTTAACAAAACCTTGTCTTCTCCCCCTCCCCTTCCCCTTCCCACCTGGGCACAACTGGAGTTTCTCTCTCCTGTCTGTCTGTCTGTCTTGCCCATCCGTCTGTCCGTTCCCAGGAGCCCCCCGCCTGCCTGCCCATGGCTTCGCCTGTCTCAGGAGGAGATGCAGAGGCTGGACCCTGTGCTCATCCCTGCAGCTGGGGCAGAAACAGGGAGCCTGGTCTGGTGGAGGAAAGTAATTTGAGCTGATGGCTGGCACCGGGGGGTTCATTCTGTTCCTCTCTCCGTGGCTGGCTTGCTCTGTGATTATCTCCCTTTTTTTTTCTTCCATTCTTTCTTTTAAAGCCACTTAAATCCCGATGCGCCTCAGTTTCCCAGTCTCTGCAATAAAGGCAAGAAACATTTATCTGCTCCTCAGGGTTGGATCGAGGCTGATTGATTTTCTTGTCCAACATTCCCAACAAAGTAGTGCCGCAGAAGAGAGCCGTTGATGTAATCACCCCGCATTACCAAAATCCTTCCCAAAAGGAGCTTACATGGATGCTTCAGGGCAGGGTGAGGTTGGATTTCAGTTGCTGTTCAGTGTCTCGTAAGCCCCTCTGTTGACTTCTGGGCTCCCCCACCGTGTCCAAGTGTGAGGCTGGAGTCAAAGGATCCCATGCAGCGAGCAGAGGGAGCTGCAGGCAGTGAGATCAGCCCTTCAGTAAGATCAGAGTGGGCACCAGTCTGTACACTCAAGGGCATCAGGCAGCCCAGTCTGCACCCGTACGGGAGAGCAACCCCATGCCTGGATCCCGACCTCCTTCTGAGCAGACTTAGGGCAAGATCCAAATTCCTCATGCAAAATGCTTTTCTATTGCAGGCGAGAACTACAGCTGCCCAGGGCAGTGTGCCCTCGGGAGGGAAGGGGCTGCGTGCCCCTCGGGTAGGGCCAAGATGCCCATCTCGGCTGTTCCCATCAAGCGGCCGCAAAGTGATTGTTCTGCACTGGGGGGCCTTTCACGGCTCCGTAATGAGTAGGGACACGGCTATTGTTTTACCAAAAGCTCCTTCTCCCTGGGAGATGGCCAGAGCAGACACTTCGAAGCTGTTCCAGCGCCAATAGATTTCAGAGGTGAGAATCCTGGAAGGAGATGGGCACACGGTTTCTGAGTTGCAGGCAGGGGAGGAGATGGCATCCTTCAGCCTCAAGGGCCGCCCGGAGAAGGTGCCGTTGGGGAATGCTGGGGTGAATTGCAGGGCCCAGTTCTGCCCTTGCTCCTGTCCATGGTAGGGCTTTCTCTGGGTGAAGGCAAAGAGGGATCTGCAGGCAATGGAGGTGATGGTTCACTGCCCCTGTCTGTGCTGTCCAGACCTTCCTTATGCCCAGGAGACAGGCTCTCCTGAGGCTTGTGATGTCCTCCAACAGGCCCAGCTGAAAAGCTGCTGTGTGGTCAGGGTACACATCTGGTGCTTGAAGGACCTCTGGAGACAGCACCTGAGAGGCAGCACCCACCACCGCTCTTTCTCGAAAGGCTGAAGTGCAAATGCCTTGGACAGACCCAGTGCCTCAGAGAAAGCCCCTTCCCCTTCTCTGTCCTGTCCCTGCTTGCACTGTCGCCTCTGCTGTCACCCTCCGCCTCCTGCCCCTCTCCCCCACCGAGATGGAGGAGGGAGGGCTGGGAACTCCCTTTTCTGCTGTCCAAATCTCAGCCCCTTGCAGCAGAGCTTGTGATAACGGGTAAGAAGGAGGTAAGAGTACCATGGGGAAATGGAGACCGCTGCCTTTTCATACGCTTGATCCTGAATTAACACCGCAGTTCGGTGTTTCTCTTGATCTTTTTTAAGGGCCAGAAGGATTTTTCCCTTTCTCACCCCGTAGCTTGAATTCTGGGTGGCTTTTCCACGTTTTTCTCTAAACATTGAAGATCTGAAGGTTCCCTGGCACAGTAAAGATCTCAGATGCTGTAATCACAGCAGGCAGAGGGGTGGGAGGGTGTGTGGAACATCAGCTTGTGTCTCACCCCAGGGTAGATGCACGGCTCTTGGTTTCCCTCGCTCTCCTCCTGGAACACATGGATTTGGGACTTGGTCTGTTTTATGCAAGGATGAAGCTCGTTGGAGGGCAGGACAGTCTCGGGAAGCCTGCAGAATAGGTGGGGGTTGTGGTGGGTGTGGAGATGTGCGCTGCGGTCTGTGCTGATGGTTGCATGCACAGTGACGTGGACACGTGCTCTGTCCTCTCCTCCTCTCTGATCACTTCTGGGTTGCAATTCCCACACCAGCAGGGTTTTCAGAGACCTCTCCTCTGCACGGTGGTGCATGGTCAGAGCAAGTTGCTCTCCCAGCTACCAGATGCTCAATCTCTTGATCCTATGAGCAGGGGAAGCTCCTTTCCAACCTTCCTGTTGCAAGAGAGGGAAGAGATTAGTTCGGTCTGCCCAGGAACATTCATCCAGTATCAAATTCACGTCGTAGATCCCTCCTGGGCTCTTCCTTTATTTGGAGCAACTTCACCTAGCCCCTCCTGATGCTAATGGGAGATAATCCCATTCAGGGAGCAAATAGCACGTAGTCGCTTAAAGACTTGGAAACAGGGAGGGTGGGCAGTAGAAGAACACAGCAAAGAAGGGTTTGACTGCTCTCGGGACAGGTTCAGGAGAGGTGGAGTGCTGGGGGATCTGAGTATTCCCCAGAACTCATTAAACACTCATTTGCTGCCCATGGGGTCTTTGAGGGCTGTGGTCAGACCATCTGCTTCCACCCAGGCTTCAAAGCCACCCAGAGGCTCTGGGTCCCCATTACTGTCAACAAAAGGTCCAACAGGTCAAACTGTTTTCTGACACAACCCCTGCTCCTCTCCCTGGCCACAGAGACGGCTGTGGCCTGGCAGCTCTGGGTGAGGAGGTGGTCTGCATTCACCAGTGCTTTATGGAGAGAGCCTGTCGCTGGTGTTGGAGGTCTCGCAGAGTCCTGCATGACCCACTAGCTCTCCCCAGCTGCCTCCAGCAGATGAGGCACTGCTCGTACTGATGCAGCCAAGGGGTTTAGTCATCGTTTGCTCATTAAATATTTCTCCACAAGTTGTCTGCAAATATTAAAGAACACATCTAAAACGATGATCCCCTTATGTTTTACGTGGCCAGAGGACCTCTGCGACCTTGGGGGCAGCTGGGGCAGGAAGGCAGAGGGGAGAATCTGAGGAGACCAGTTGGCTCAGAGGGGCTGTGCTTGCACTGAGCTGTGTAGGAGCAGGTCCCCAGGGCCCACCCATGTGTGCCTGGAAAGCCATGGGTACAGAAATGGGATTGGGGGGGATGTGGAGGTCAGCAATGCCCACAGCAGCAGCTGGTCTGTGCAGAAATAGCGGTGGAAGCTCCTCTGGTGTGAGGCCATCACACTCTTACTGGAGCTGCCTTCCCTCTCTGGAGCTGGAGCCGTTCTCTGGCTCATCCAGGCTGGGAGCGCCTCTTCCCCACGCTTTGCTGCAAGCCACATCCCTCAACTGGTCCAAGTGAGCTCTCACCACCCACAAGTGCTGCTCTGCGATGGGGGAGGCAGGAGCTGGGGACCACCCCAAGAGCGAGCACCCCCTGGGCAGAGTCCCCTCCAGGGAGGGAACGGTTAATGTCCTGAAGCCTTGAACCTTGGTGGGCTTTTTTTTTTCCTGCAGTAATGAGAAGCGAGTGTGCACATCGCAGTGTGATTATTACCTGTTTATTTTTTCATGAGGCTTCTCCACTGTGTGTCACTCTAGTGTCATCATCCGTAAACACATTGATTTAACCATTACTCGGGAACTGCGCTCACCTTCTCCGCCGGCTGGATACCTGTCCCCCAGGGGGACCTGCAGTGACGAAGCGGCTCAGAGCTCGTCCTCAGGCTCCGCTTCACTCCTCCTGCAGTATTTGCCCCTCCTCTAGCTCCTCTTTTTCCGTTCATCTCTTTCTTTCCTCTTCCTCTTCTTTCCACTCTGCTTATCTCACGCTCCACCTCCCGGCTCCCATTCAGCTTCTCTCCTGCCACCGACACTCCACGGCAGGCGAAGGACAGCCACGTCTGCTGCCCCAGCCTCATGCTCTGCAGCTGCGAGCATCACCCCTCACCTTCGGCTGCCCACCGTCAGGGACCGCTGCGGGAGCACCCACCCCTGCATCCCTCCCCACAGGCATGAGGGATGCTCCCGGGGCACCTTCCTGGCAGAAACTTCCAGCACACAGTGGTGACAAGAGGTAGTCATACACCAAGGGTGCCTGTGGACCTGGAGGGTGGGATTTGTCTCCTCCCCTCCAAAGATGTGTAAGCACCCAAACCTGCTTGTTTTGGCATCATCTAAGAAGAGAGCTGTCACTGCAGGGACATCCTGAGGGGAAGGACACCCCTGGGGAGGGCCCCAGAGCTGTTTCTTCCTGGATAAGAAGGGAACTGGCCAGTTTAGATTTAGACCCCTCACTATTAACCACTGGGGGTGGATAAGGTGAAGCCACCCTGGGGGACCTGCTGTGCTGGCTCCCAGTCATGCTTGTAGGTGGTGTCATATGGGGCACCTCGGGCACTGGTCCGCTCTCAGAGGAGCCTGGACTGGGAATCAGACACCGGTATGAGGCTGAAATCCACACACCATGGGTTGGAGGAAGCTGTCAGAAGCTGGGTATCATCACATGGGGGGTTTGCAGAGTTATGGCTGTTCTGAGGGAGACATGTACCTGTAAAACGCCCCTCCATGTCCTGCCTAGAATACTTCCCCGGGCAGCCTATGAGTCAGGGGCCATCAAGGATGGTGGATGAGGAGGTCCACTAGCTGGCTGGTGGGCTTGTGGTATTATGGATGTCACTCGCATTATAATCCAGACCCTTGCACCCGAAGTGGGTACGAAGGGTTTGACTGTGGGGCAGCCAAAGCTCCTGAAGACCAGCCACCTGCGGCCATTACTTTAGGCTGATGGCCGTGTTTCTTTCCACAGCCATTGCTCTCCCTCCTCCGCATTCACTCAGCACAGTTTGGGTCTGTTGGACTTGGAGCCAGCAGTGGCTGTCCTCGATGCCATGGTGGTACAAAAGGAAAGCCTCGAGGGAGGTGCTTGAAGCATTTTATTTTTGAGATCTCTGCAAAGACACTTGGAAGGAATTTAGAAAAAATAGGGAAGAACATTTGAACTTGAAGCTTTTCAACAAATCCATTTGTTTGATTCTTTCTCCCCATTATGATCCCCAGAGCAGACAGATCCGTTATGATCCCCAGATACCCTTGTGCTTAATTCAGGCTGAGGAATTGGTGGCACTGGAGATGTGCCACAGCAGCTCAGATGCCACCGAGATGGCCAGGAGACACATCTGGGCTGATGTTAATCACCAGAGGGCTGGGGACTGCCGAGGTGGAGCTGGCTTGGCTGCTGCTCCACAGCGCGTGCCACCCGCTGAAGAAGTCTCCTCGGGTAGAGGGGTACCAGCTGCTGCTTCAGCCCTGAGTCACGCCAGGACGTGCCCTGGGGCTCTGCTTTTGAAGTTCCTCAGTCCGCCCCGCTCTTCCTCTTTGCCTGCTCAGAACAGAGGCAGCTCCTTCCCCACCTCTGCAGTGCTGCGCTCTCAAATCCATTAAAGCTCCACAGTGCTCCGATACTCGGGAGATGAAGGACCTATCAGTACCTCGCTGAAATGGCTCTGCTAATCCCCACCGCTCACGTAAGGAATCAGCAACGGTCCCTGAGGGACCCTTTTGTTCTGCTGTCAAGGCCTGGGCTTCTTGGCTGAGTCTAAGAACCCTGAATGCTTTCACGGGAGAGCTCCGTGTGCATTATTTATTATTGTCAGGGCTGTTAAACTTCACAGTCACACTCACCTGCACGCTGCACACTGCAGGGCGATACGATGCCGTCGCGGCTCCGGTGCTGCGATGCACAGCCCCGTCCTGCGGTGTTTGAAGGGATAGTATGAGCGTGGCAAGGTCGTGGTGGGTCTTTGGCCAAAGAGAAGGTCCACGTGGCTACACGAGCGAGGGATGCTGCAGTCAGCTCTGCTTTAGGGGGGAAGGGAAGGAAAGTGTTCAACCAGACCAGGGGCTGAAGGAGGGCAGTGAGGAGGGAAGGGGAAGCATCTTCTCCTAAGCATCTTCTGCGGCATGGCAGAAAAAGCTGCATCTGGAGGCCAGCAAGGAGTTTCTGCCTCTAGAGCAAGCTTGGGAGGTGCAAGGAGTAAGAACGGAAATGGATTTGGGACTTCGTTTGTGGTGAAGACTGAGAAATTTCAAGGGACGCAACCTCCCTCCCCCAGAAGTCTTATGAACGTTGAGGACCGATGGCAAACTTCTCCTGGGGACCTCCCAGCTCATGTGGAGACAGGGCTTAGGGGCACAGCAGGCTCACAAACCTCCTTCAGACCCACGCAGCCGTGTGAACCCAGGGGACGTTCAGGAATGGGTCAGAGGGGAAGGGGGTCTGGCCCTGGGACTTCTCCTTTCTTGGAGAGGACCTGCAAGGCTGGACCACCCTCAGAAGATGGGTGGATGAATGGATGCTTGCTGTGGATGCCTGTGACGCTGGCCTCACGGTGTTGCGAGGGCGAGCTGGTTCCCACCAGCAGCTCTGTGCTGTGCGCGGGACAGACACCATCTGGTCCCCACCACTCGCAGCAGCCACAACCAGCCAGACAAGGGGCACCCAGGGGAGAAGATGAAGAGCAGAAGGTGGGAGAGGGAAGAGGGACAGGGAAGTGATGGCGGAGAGGAAGAGGATGCAGACAGAGGAGGAAGCAGGGAGAGCAGGGAGCAGGGCGAGAACACCCACTGGAACCCAGAACTGGTTTTTCCCTCCCAGTTTTAGCGAAGTCCTTTTCAGTCTTTAATGAATTCTGGCTCCCTTCCACCTGCCGACCCCGGAGAAGATGGAACATTTCCAAGAGCAGGAGGGAGGGAGCGGCGAGAGGGGCTTGAAAATAAAATTTAAAGAGAAGGAAAAAAAAAAGAGAGAGAGAGACTCCTCTTTAAAAGTCACTTCGCATCCCCTCCCCGAGCGGGAAGGGAGCACGGGTCATGTCAGAGCCCTCCGCCGATGTGCCTTGCCTTTGCCGCCGTGCTAATGACACTGGGAATATGCTAAGGAGCGGCTGGCGGGCTCCGCCGGCGCGGCCGCTCGCCGGGCCCTGGCAGCGGCCGTAATTGCGGGGCCGGGCGGGCGGCAGCTGTGCTTGTCATGGCTAATCAGCAGAGCGGGCGCGCTGGGCCGCCCGCGCCGAGCGAGCGGGTGGCTGGCGCTCCCCCTCCCCGCCGCGCCCTCGTACCCCCCAACTTTTCAACCATCGCACACCTGTCAAATTGATTATGGGAATGAGCCTCCATCGCCGGCGGACGGGGCGGGTTGGAGGAAATCCTCTTTCTCCCTCACTCTCGCCCTTTCTTTTTTGTGTGTGGAGGTTTTTTTATTATTCTTTTGCTCGCGTTCGCTCCGCTCAAGAGGGATTAAGAGAAGGGGGGAGGAAAAAAGAATTCCTCCTGGTAAATGGATCCTAAACACACATTGTTATCGATGGGGTTTTCTCTTCGGTACATTCTGGAGTCGTAGCGAGGTTTGCGCGCCGGGAGCTCATGGATAAAGCTGTAATGCAGCAAATGAGAGGCAGCCCCTGTGAGATCCACCAGCCTCCCTGCCCATTGCACCTCCTGCAAACACCCGCGGCACTCCAGGACTCCCCGGCGCAGCAGCCCAGCACAAATATAGTGCAAGCGCTGGAAGTGGATGCGTCCCTGTCTCGCTGTGGCTTGGGGGGCACAAACACACAGAGATAAAGGACCACAGACTGGTACCTGCATCCGCACACAGCGACTTTGCCCAGCTACGAGTGCAAATACTCCAGCTCAGCCCCACAGGCACGTCCACGTACCCACCGCTGAGCCGCTCTCCTTGCACGTCGGTGATTTGGACACAAGCGGGTGACACGCTTTCATTAAACCCCTCGCTAAGCAGCAATTAGTAGCAAACAAAGCGTAAAAACCCAGCGTCCATCTGTGCAACCGGCGGCAATTGCTGGTGGTTGCAGAGGCGGCTCTGACTCAGAGGTTGGGCTGCTCCTTGACACGCACCAGCATGGAAAAACCGGTGGGATGGTTTAGAAATGGAAGAGTGTGGTGGAAGAACCCGTGGTCACCCACACAGGGTGTTTTACTGCATCAGCCTCCTGCCCACCTGCGTGGGACAGGCTGAGAGAGACCCACCGGGACGCAGAGAAGCATCGAGCTCTTCTGACGTGCCTCGGTGTGGGGCTTATGAAAACCCCTTGTGAACCGACCAGCTCTGGAGGGTGTCACCGCTCCAGCAACCCTTTAGCGTAGGCGCTGAGTGGTGCCTGGGCTGCCCAGGTGGTGGGACCCAGTTCTAAACCTGCAAATAAAGAAATGCCATGGGGGAGTGAGGCAGAGATTGGGAGGAGAAGCAGGAGCTGTCGTACGGGTTGTAACATGGTGCCAGGTAAGGTGGGGTGGCTGCACTATATCTATATTTTATAGAACATGGAAAGTGACTTTTAAAGCATCTCCAGTGATGGTCGTGATTGTTGTGATGCCAACCGAGCCCAGAGCTGCTCTGAAGCTCAGTCACTCTTACCCTGGGTTATTTGGAAATACATTGGTGTATTCTGCTGCCTCCCCTGATTTTCCGTCCCCTCCTCTTCGCCTCCCGTACCTCTGCCACCTCCGTTTGCTGGGCAGGGAGGGAATAACTTCACATTCAGATCTTTGTAATAAAGGAGTCTGCAATGCCCCAGAGCGCTGCTGTGCAAAGTACAGAGAGGAAGAAAAAAGTCACATCTCAAGAGTTTTTTAAACTTAGAGGCCTTGGTCCTGTTCAACTCTTGGGCAAGAGATGTAGGAGGTGAGAGACGGAAAATCTCATTCACCACCAGCAGGAGCAGGAAACAATGGCTGATGGTCACCCAGGAGCTCCTCAGCAGATGTGCAAAGCGGACCTTGCTTTCCCCAGCCCTCTCCCGGCCAGTGGCTGTTTGTGTTGATGGGGAAAAGCATTTCCAGAGGAAAAGAGCAGAGGGCTTTCGAGGAGAAGCCACCACCATAGCTCGAGGCACTTCTCAGTGCTTGGTGCACCAGTAAGAGCCTCAACCACATGTTCAGACGTGTCCAGGTCTCCATTTTACCCCACGCCTCTTATGAAACTCAGGAGCACCGAAGAAGGAGGAACAGCAGAATTTCGCCCTGTGGGAGGCGCCGCTGGTACACAGGGAAAGAACGAGGAAACACACGTGAGCGAGTGAGGACAGCACAGCTCATTTTGTCTATTGAGAAGATTCTGTTTAATAAAAAATTGATGACGTTTTAGTCCCTGAGACAGGCCTGTTCCCCTTTAAAAGAAATCCCATTGCTCTAGTTTTCGTCTCACTTCGCTCCTTCCCGATAATCAATCAGGCATTTTCTCCATCTCCCCCACATCGTGGGATCCACCAGAGACTCTTGGCCGTGGCCCCTTTTGAAGCGGGCGCTGCTCGATGCAGGAGAGAAGGGAAGGGTTAGTCCTAAATAAATAAACAAACTCACTCACTAAACTCTTTTTGGTTTTATTCCTAAAAGGAATTTCAAAAGGATTTCAAAGAAGAGGGGGAAGGATCGTTAAAGCAAGGAGAGCAAGCAGTCCAAGCTTCATCCTCAGAGCTCAAGCGCTTCGGACATCGCCTGGGTCAGCTGGTGGCTGGCCAAGTCCCTCACGCAGACAGCACTTCACTTCTCCTCTTCTCTGTTACCCACCAGAGGCACTGGCTGGACATGGGGATGGCTGCCCACCACCTCTCCCAAGAGACACCTGAGACGCTCCGCTTGCAGGCAGCAGGTTCAAAATGAGTAAGAGGACTTGGTAAGTCACGTGGCAGAGTGAAGGTGCAATGCTCATGGTGACCAGGTGATCAGCCGGGTGACCAGCCTCTCCTGCTACCTCTGGAGATCCTGGATCCAGTCCCAGACCCAGCGGACCAAAGGAGCTGCCTCTTAAGGCTCGGCCATTGAAGGGGCTCTGACACATCTTTCCACACAAAGGAGTAGGTGGAAACACCAATTCCTCCACCAACCCAGCCTGACTGACGTCGCTGGAAGGGCTCCATCTCCTTCCAAGGAGATCAGCTCAAACTCATATCCTGGGTGAGGGTACAGCTGTGGGCATCAGGGTGGGGAAAACCAGCCAGGATTAGCAGTTTACCTCATGTCTTCTTTAATGGAAAAAAGACTTTACCAGGCAAGTTCTTGGGCTGGACTCTTCTTCTCCCAATTCCCAGTAAAACTGCCCAAAATTTGTCATTGCTTTTCACAGAGTTTTAGAGTAATGTTCTTTTTCATTTCCTCAAATCTTTCTTTTTGTGTTTTCTCTTTACTCCAGTGAGACTTTCCTCTTCTTACATCTTCTGTTTTCTGTAGGAAAGTCAGAGGGGAAAAATTTACCAGAGATGATATGACTCAGAAGCTTTTTGTTTTGTGTCAGTCCGAAAAACTGCGTCCCTCTCCTTCAGAACCACGCATGGCCTTGGAAAGGGCAAGCGCCTTGCAGAGGGTGTGTGGCAAGGCAACCGCCCTGACCGCTGGCACGGAGCTTGCACAAAAGATAAGCATCAGGAGCTCCCCGCTAGGGATACTGGTGCCTTGGAGTCCAGATTCCGTTAGCTGCATCCTGCCCGTGTTCACTGAGAGTGCCCCCAGCTCACACCGACCAGGGGATAAATGGGGCCCTGCTGGAGAACCACTTTGAGCTGGTTCTCCTCGGAGCAGCAGGTGGTGCGGTTGGAGACTCTCCCCTCGGGTCGGGACACCGTCCGAGTGTACCTCCCTGGGATGGAGTGATCCTCACTCCGGCGTTGGTGAGTGCCCCTCTGGGTATCCCTAGGTGAGAGATTCTCCCTTTCTGTCAGCGAGCTGTGCACATTTTGTTCTTTAGTGTTCAAAAATCTGTTGTGCACTGATAATTCCCAACTGACATCCGAACCGGTACAGTCGGAGTGCCGGGCACATTTGTTTGCAATAAATCCACGTTTTTTTGGATAGCTGCTGCTGTCTGGTTCCGTGGGTGCCTCCGCGACAGGGTGGCCCTAAAATGAACAACGTGTGATTTTGATGGGAAGGGTGATGTTTGCAAAGCGCAGCTGGCATTTTTCAGACCCGTGTACTCATTTTCTTCCCATCATCTCAGAGTGTCGCTGCAAAAAACATCTCTCAGAGAATCCTTAATTAGCTCTTCCTGGAGAGGAGATAATTTCTGGGTCCTTGTTCAGGTTTTCAGGCAACGTTAAAGCCCTTTATTTAGTGTCTGGCTGTTGCCAAGACACCGCGCGGGCGTTAACGAATGAGCAGCTCTTTCTCTCTATGGTTCGTCTGGGCTATTTGTGGGTCTCCTGCATATTCCAGCAAACCGGATTGGACACTCCAGCCTGCTGCTTCCCAGGCAGGGGCTGGACCAGGGAGAGCGAACGGCCGGTTTGGGATGAGCGTCTCAGCTGTCGGTACATCTCCGACACGGACCACTGCACAGTGCTGGGGTAAGTGGTATGGCTGTTAATATCATTTCTGAGGAATACAGAGACATTCCAATGGAGTTATTCTCCTTGGGAAGCATGAGAAATGGGTGTGATAACATAAAGGGCAGGGAAATCCACCCCAGTGGGTGACTGTGTCTGGCTGGTTCAGACTAGCACTTCTCAGCCCATCAGCACCGGGTAGCTTTGGCCTCTGGATATTCCAGGTTTTGCAAGGCAGCTCAACCCTGGGGAAACTATGGAGTGTAGGTGTGTGTCCAGGCCACCAGCAAGTCAGTGACAAAGGTAAGAACTGAGCCCTCACTGCCCAAATCCTATTTCAACGTGCTTTATCAGCTCGTTCATCTCGATGGCAGCAAGCCTTCAGTGAAAATGAACGTGGACTCCAAGATCTGGTCCTACGAAGTGATTTATGATGATATACCACCCCCTTGGTAACGTATGTCTTGTCCTTGCTATGCTGGCCGGATTAACCAGACCCCTCTGGGAAGTCCTGTCTTCACTCACTGCAGTGAAAACTCAACAGGGTGTTAGAGGACACGTTCAGCAAAGCATACGCCAAAGCACAGAAGGTGCTTTATCCAGTCCTCACCTCACTCCCTGCCATCTGATTTAGTCAAAAGCACCTTAGGAAACGTCTTTTGCAAACACCTTTCCCCAAATATCCCTCGCAGCCATTCAGCTGAAAGGTAGTGTAGATCATGCGTGTCATTCTTTCTCTAAAATTTTAATCATGACTATCAAAAACCAGCAGCTTAGAGAACTAAAAAAAAAGTCATCAGCTCCAGTTAATTCCTTAGCCAGGTCCGCAGCTCATCTGGCCTGATACCGGCGATGTTCACGTGGATGTTCTTCTCTGCAAACAGCGTTGTTAAAATGCCAAAAGCCTGGATAAAGGTATTTAGTGGAGCATGAAGCATCGCAGGAAGTATCCCCTGCTCTGAGACTGGCTCCAGACAACTCAGCCTGTCTCTTATCAAGGTATCAGAGAGTGAAAGGACCTCAGGCTGGTCATGAGACTCAATGGGACATTCTGAAGGAAGGGCCTTTGTGGCTGAAAAGCTGTTTGTGGGGGAGATCTTGGCTTGGAACTGCCCATGGGCAGAGGAGCGAGGTGGTGGCAACCTGCTTATTAGATGCAAGAGGCAGAGGGTGCCTACTGTGGTACCACTGGTTGATGGGTCTACTGGAGACACTGAGACCAGCTGGAGCTGTGGGTAGAGCAGCTCAGGCACTGGAAACTCTCTGATTTGGTAAGTTAAACCATGAAATGACCTGGCCTATGAACTTCAAGCGACTACCCCTCACACCGCTCACATCTCCCAGGCTTGCCCTCAGATCTGTGGGTGCCACTCATAGGAGGCTCCACGTCATGGTAAGAAGGAAAAAAAATGCCTGGGAAGGACTTTCCAGCTGCTCTGGGGGCAAAAGCAGGCAAAGGGCTAAGAGGGGAGGCCAGGCAGAGATGCAAAGAGCGGACAGTCCGCGAGGGCAGGGCCGGTTTTCTGCACCAAAAAGCAGTTCTGCACGTTAGCCTAATTGCACCGAGGTGTTGGCAGCATGTCAGTGCTGTAGGAAATCAGGAGAGGTTAAGATCATGTTAATTTGTACACACACAGGGGGATCGGGAGGACTGGAGGCAGGGGAGGGAGAGAGGGAGGGTGGATGAAAAGAGGAGGAGGAGGAGGAGGAGGGAGAAGACTCGCACATGAAAATGTTGGGTTTATGTGTGTGGGGGGGTCCATTTCCAAAGCAAGAATACAAATGATCCCAACAAAGCCCAAGCTGTCCTGAAACCCTGTAGCCAATTAGTGCACATCAATATTTAATCAGATCTCGCTATTGTGCAGCCTGGACTGTGCTACCCCAGCCCCTGCCACACTCACTCTTTCCCATCACAGACACGCTGTTATGACACATAATGATATTGTCGATGAATAATTTAGAGCAGTTTTTCTCCTCTTCTCTCTCTGTCTCTCTCTCTCCCCGTGCCCTTATTAGCAGGAAATGTGGAACAACTTCTGGGAGGAGGTGAGGAAGGAGCTACTTCCATAACGTTGCTCGAGGACTAGCCCGGCCTCCTGCCTTCCTCAGGCACCAATAATCCAGTGATTATCGCTCCCAGGACGGGTTGGAAGTGACCTTCCCCTCTTTAGGTGTGATGCCCACCCAGTCAGCCGTGGCCAGGCACTAGTCACATGCAGGGTGGGAAGGCCCAGCAAAGCCGCATGGTACGTCAGGACCTCATAGACACCAGTGCGAGCAGTTGCTCAGCTTGGGTTGCAGGACGTGGAGCAGGGTTGTTGGGGATGCTGTGGTGGGAAGCGCTCCATGGTCCCATCTGCGGTCAGTGAGGGCTGTCCTCTTGCAGACAGGCGCAGCCCTCCCCTGCATCGTGATGGGGCCAGGGAGCCTTGAGGTGTACCTCCATCCTTACTAGGTCGAGCCGTGCCTCCATTCCTATTAACCTGAGGGTTAAGCTGTCACAGCTGGCTGAGCCTTGTGCTGATCCTTCAGTGAAATCATGGGACAAATGGTGGTGGAAGCACAGGAACGACTTTTTTTTTTTTTTTTTTTTAGATTAATCTAAGTCTCACCAGGGAAGCTGTTGAATTTGAACTATTTTTCTGCTAGCTCCACTCTCTTTCCAGTCATGGCCTCCCATCAATAGCTCTTGACCTCGTGTCTGCCAGGCTCTGCCTTTCTCGTTAGTAACTTCTGAACATGTTGGCTCAAGGCAGGCTGTTGGGGTGAGGAGTCTCAGGGATTCTAATGTTCTCACAGAATATAGATGAATGTAGAAGAGAGGGACTAAATTGTCTCATGCATCATGGGAAAGGCTGAACGGGGTGGGTGACATAACTCCTGGTTGTCAAGTCCAGCATGGATGGCAAGGGAAGGAATCATTATCTCCATCAATGTTTCCTCTAAAATGTGCAAAGGGCTTCTCCCAGCATGTCTGTCACCAAAAAAGAGATTCTGTTTGGTTAAGATTATTGTAGGGAAAGGAAAGCTTGTCCTGATTTCAAGCACTGGAGTGCAGGAAATTCACTTGTCTTCTGACATGAGTCTCTGATATAGAGACCAAGCACCCACGGTCGATGATTCAGACTTCCCATCCACCTCCTCCACGCTTACCTGATTTTTTGATGCCGCTGCAAGCTCAGGTTAACCGCTCCGTCCTGCGCTTACGGACTCAAACCAGAGCGCTGCTTTCAATGGGGCTGAAAACTCAGGAGTGGAGCTGCAGAGCTGTCTGTCCCACGACTTGCATCTTGGTGGTCCCCAAAGTTTTCCCACAGGTGATGGAGTGGTAGTTTCAGAGCCAGCCTGTCCTTCTGGGAATGAGGCAGCCCCGAGGCAGGTAAGGACTCCCACAGGTCACCTAGCAGTGCTTCTGGGTGGTTTGATTTCCAGACTCAGAGGTTTGGTCCCCCAAGCCCCAGGAAAGTGTGGTGGGCCCAGCATGAACCCCAGCGATGACTGCTCGCGGGAGGCAACCGCTGGCTGTGGGGCAGAGCCGGGCAATTCACAGTGCTCTGGGAGTACGAGGTGACACGGCTGGAGCAGGATCTCCACAGACCTCGTGACATTCTTTCCCTGCTTGTGCAGACTTAGCAGAGAAACCTTTGACAGAGTGAAAGTCTGGTTGAGCTTCCCAGGCACAGCACTGAGGGAGGTGGTGAGGAGCCCTCTCGCTGCACTGTCCCCACACGCAGGCGGTGACTGCGGTCCCGTGCCTCGGCCCAGCACCTTCTCGTGTTTCTTTCACACGCTCTAAGCTGAGCAAGGCTAATCCCAGTTCCACCTGCGAGACCTGCATGCAGTGCTGGAGCAAACCCAGCAGCTCTGTCCACCCCTCCACGTCACCAGCACAGCATCAAAGATCCTCCATCCTGTCTTGCTATCATTACTATTGGCAAAATAATTGCAACAACAGGACTACTAAAAGCCCCGTTTGCTCTCCTTTCATCTCGGCTCAGCCAGGATCCAGCCAGCTTTCACAATCTGCGCTTTTAAAAGGGAAGAGGAGGAAGGGGAAGAAATCTTATCCCTCTCCTCAGCTTTGCCAGGGCATCGCTGGCTCTCCTCGTGCTCTAAAGCACATTATTTGAGTTTAGGGGGATGTTTTTATGTTTGTTTCTGCAGCAATGAGTGTCAAAGTTGGTTATTGATTGAGAGTGGGGGATCTGAGGACCGCATGAGGAAAACCGGCTGATTATTCAAACCCCTTCCTCTCTTCTTTTCCTTTCTTTCCTTTGTGCCATGATTGGATTGATCGACCCTGTCTTCATTATCTTCCCTTCTCCTTTCTCTCTTCTGGCCCCTACTGGGGATTCCTGACTAAACTATGGCAGGGCTCAATTGATCCTCCGCAATTCACCCGCTCCTCGCGAGGAGGAAAAACTGCACCGCTGCATAATTCAGAAAGCAAACACAGAGAGGAGAGGGAGAGAGGGAAAATCAATACGGCTACAACGGATCCTGCAGATAAATGAAGCGGCGAGCGCTGACGAGAGGGAGGATCTCTGGCAGCGGCACGGCGGAGCCCGCAGAAAGTTCAGCAACTCGGGGATGGGCTCAGGCGGAGGTGGACCAGCTCGAAGCCCTTTTGGAGGGGGGCAGGAGGGAAAGGGGGCCCTTGTCCTGCTCAGCAGCCAACCTGGGGTGTGGGAAAGCCTGGAGGTGAACAGGAGAGACCCGCCCCATCTGCACTGTGTTTGCAGCGGACCCCTCACTCCCTGCCCGGGATCATTTAGTGAGTGCAGCTCTGACGGCGCTGGACAGAAACTTCCTCTTGCTCCTCTCCCTTGTTAACCTTCAGGGCTCCTCCTGCCTCCTTCCACGCTGCACCCCGTAACGTGGCAGGTTTCTTGCTGCTCCAGTGACAAAGCTTTGGGATGTGGGAAATGAGATGGAAAGGGGGGCTGGCAGACTGGCGGGGCGGGGGGCGGCTCCGGGCTGCGAGATCTGGTGGAGCCCTGAACCCCGAGGCAGAGCATCGCTGCACAGCCGAGACTGCGTGACAGCCCTGCTTGGAGCATCACTTGTTGCACTGCACTGGCATCCTGACTCCCTGGGAGGAAGCAGCTCTGGCGGCTTGTCCTGGGAACCCGGAATGTCAACTCCCCAGGAACAGAGCAAAACATTAAAAAAACCCAAACAAATCCATTTCCCTCCTGCACAGGGGAGACGGGCTGGCTCCAGGACTGGTGGCTGGTGGACAGCCTGGTGAACAGGTCCCCGTGAACTGGCCAGGATCAGGTCCCAAAGATGCTGACCATGAACCTGCAAAATACACATCCAGAAGTCTGCGAAATGTTCCCTCCTAGGGGAGAAACGCGCTGGCTCCTGAGCACTGCCGAAGGGACTGAAAATGGCCAAGAGTTTCAGATGCTGGCAAGGGGAAGATGAAACAGGAGGTGCACTCCCATCCCTGGAGAGGGGGTACTGGCCTCTGGGTCTTCCCAGTGCCCCCACTTCACCACCCCCGTTCCTCTCTCTGAGAGCACGTGGCAAAGGATTGCGCAGGGGATGAAGTGGGAGGATTGAACTACCTGGGCATGAAATCAAAGTGTGTGAGAACCGCAGGATGAAGGACATTGCAGCCAAAGCCCCGCCTTGACAAGCAGGAGTTTGGGTGCATTCGCTCTCTGAAGGTGAATTTTGCAGCTAATCCCTCCTTTCTTGTCCTTAAGCAGCTTAGCAAATAAAAATACCACCTTGAGCACAGAGATCTTGTCTATTCAATGACAGAAGGTACCTGGGCTACGTACACAGTCCTGGTGAGGGTCTGAAAATGACGTAGCGAGAAACTCCTTGTACCAATGCGTTGTCATTGTCAGGCAGCACCCAGCCCTTTCCTGGCTTGTAATGGATCCCCAGAAAGCCCCGAGCTGGTGTCTCACAAGTGCAGGGAGCTTTGCTGAGCTGCACTGAGGTTTCCTGCAGCCGGGAGAGAGCAAAAGCTTTTAAAACAATATTACTCTGTATTTTAAAATGATTTAAGGACCCGAAGAACAGCCCAGCGGTGGGTTTGCCAGCAAAGGGGATGGATTGTTCTCTTAAAAGCTTTTAAATGCATGTGATAGAAAGGGGAAGTACAGCTGCCTCGCTGAAAGATATTGCTGTGGCACCAGCTTCCAGGCTGCCCACACATCACGTTAACTCTTCTCTTCTCTGGACCTGACAGACACCCTTGTTCCGTGGTGGGATCTTCAAGGATCCCAAGAGAATCAGGCACCCAGGAGAGGGATTTCAAAAGAACACAGGTGCAAGGGAGGATGGGAAGGTTTTAGTGCTCCTCCATCACCCAGGTGCCTGAATGAATCCCCCTGAAAAGCTGCAGCTCTTCCGAGCCCACCTCTCTTGCCTTTACCGTTGTCCTCGGACAGTTGTGGGGTGAGATCCTCCGTTCCCGAGTCTCCAGCAGAAACACAAAGCTACTTTTCTTTGCAGACACATTCGTGCTGACACGCTGCACCCACCCAAGACTCGAATGGCGGATGCTCACTCAGTTCTGCCGAGCGATCCTGGAGGTAGCTGAGCCCCGGGAGGCTGGAGAAAGGCCCTGGCACCCCAGTGCAGGGTGTCCTGGCACCCCGCAGAGGGCAGGCTGGGTTTCTCCTCACTTTGCCCTCTCCCCTTTGCCCTCAACACCTCCAAGGCAGCTTTTCTTCATTGCTCTGCAGCAGAGCTTGGACGAGTCTGTCTCCCAGCAATAAAATGATGAGACCCTCTCGTGTGCCCAGGGCTCCGACTGCAGATGCACCATCTTGGTGCAGTCTGCAGTGCTGCCCTGGAACATATTCCCAGTCACTCTGTCCGTGCCAAGCACTTTGCACTGAATAATGTCCAATTTTCTGCTCTGCTAAAACTTGCAGCAGGGATCTAGACGCCCTCTGTCTGGTTTTCCCCCGTGTCCCTGGAAAACCCGCGTACATCCCAGCTGCTGTCTCACAGTAGAGCCATCTGCACCTCGCGTGCTGTTGCCTTTAAGGCCATTTGTGCTTCTCCTAGGCCTAAGAAACCAGCGGTTACCTGGACCCTTCTCGTCTTGGACACTGTTGGGTCTGTGGAAAGGGGCAATCACAAGTCCTCAGCAAAGAGAAATCATCTAATTCCTAGGCAAAGCCAAACCTTCCCCTGGGTACTTGTTGGTGCCGCTCGGATGCTGGGAAGGGCCCTACAGACTCCCATCCATGCCCAGTGCCCTCGGGTGGGTGAGCAGAGCAAAAAGAAGTTGTAGACTTGTAGACAAGACCCAAATGCCAACAATTATTTTTGTTCCTGGGTGCCACTTGGCCACCTACCCACCATCCATAGTCACAAGGGTTCAGTGCCAGGTCTGGAGCATAAACGGCTCTGATGGATCCTGCTCAAGGGTACTGTGAACCATTGCGCTATTTTAACCATCACAGGAGTGTGGCCTTGAAATGGCAGCAAACCTTGTGGCTTTCCCTACATTAAATTCCTTGTATGCTCCACACTCCCCCTGCCTTTCTGCCCTCCAGGGATGGCTTTTGTCTTCTGCCAATGCGATACATGTCTCAACTTTTGTCATCCCTCGGATTGCCTGAGGCAGCGGAGGTGACCTTGTTGCTGAGCTTTCGTTTCCCTTTTACATAGGAAGCTTCTTCCTCCTTTGAGCTGCTTGTCACCACGCTGTGAAGCTCGTTTTCCCATCTTGTCAGAACAATTCTTGGTCAAGTGGGGTTTGGCCATGAAAGACACCAGTGAGAGGGTGCTGTAGCTTGTGAAGTCAGTATCCACCTCCTGGTCTGCCTGCCCTGGCTCTCTTTGGAAGATGGAGAAAGGGAGCCCTGGCCTCCAGGAGCCGCACATATCCCTCTCCCAGACATCCACCTGCCTCCAGCTCACACACACTTCTCATGGATATTTTCTGCCCCAAAATCCCCTGAGGTGACTACAGAGGATAAAACAGGTGGATGAGGGTGAGTTGTTGCAGTGGAAAGGGTGAAGAGGTGTAGAAGAAGGATGGGAAGGGTGGCAGGATTTATGGCCAGCATATGCCACATAAAAATATGCCAAAACTGATGGAAGAAGGGTAGCAGCTTAATTGCTCTGAAGAGGATACCATTGAGTGCCTCCTTCCATCTTTACTCCTCATTATTCTAGGTCCTCTTTGGGAACAGGGTTGAAGCCATGAAGTTTCTTCAAGGAAATAAAGGATGTGCACCAATGAGCTGGGGATCACAGGTCTGCCTAAGGAGTAGACATTCGTGGTATTCTCTACTCATGCCTACGCTGATGTGTGTGAGGCGACCAGCAGAGCACTGGCCCACCCTCTGGCTATGCCAAGATTGATGTCTCATGGTCAATGATGGGAAATGGTCCGAACAGATGGATGGAGTGCCTTACCCGTGCTCATGGATGAGAGTCATGCCATGGACACCTGGGCAGTGTCCTGGCTTGAACCTTTTCTAAATGGCTCCCAGGATAACACCATTTGTTCTTGGTGCATGGTGGCAACCTACTCGCTCGTTGATTTTGCCTGGAGTGGAGGCTGGAGAGGGGAGGCAGCTGTAGTGTAATTCATGGGGACTGCTGGGACTGGGATGGCTAGGCAAGTCCACATGGTGCCCCAGAGAGTTGCTGGACCCGTACAAGGAGACTTTCACCATTTTCAAGGACAGCAAGTACCACTACTCTCCCTAGACCTGAACCAACCCGGAGGGTCACATGATTGCATTGTGGGGAGAATAAAGGTTTGCCAGGGCTTCTTGAATTTTAGAATTGGTTTTGTGGTTCACCTTTGCTCAGCGAGGGTGTGACAGGATGCACACAGAAGCCTCACAATGCTATTTCGAAAGACATCAGTGCTTCTACTCCTCAGTGTAAACGCAGAGCTGTGAGCTTTTCCATCCAAATTCTTGCAGGATCCCAGCTCGAGACTAACAGCAGAGTTCCTGAGTCTGCAGCGTGTGCTGGGCCACCACATCTTGCTAAAGAGAGAGGAAGATAGTCCTGACTGGGGAACAGCAAAGACCAGTTGGACATATTTAATGGTCTCGTGGAATTAAGCTGTAAGTGTTTGAGCTGGCTGAGCTCCCTCATCCCCTGCTGTGAGTCCCCAGGGCTGCTTGTTGCCTCCCTCTCCAGCATAGCCACCCACGAGCCCTTCAGCACCCACCAGGGCTCCCATTGGCCTGAACTTCACTGGCCACTCTCATGATAGGCTGATCCAGACCCTTCATCCCGACCTGGGCTCTGCTCACTCTTCATTGTGCAGGTGCGAGCAGGAGCTGAGTGAAGGGTTAACTCCTTTCTTTGAAGCAAAGTGGGGATTTTCTCTGCCCTGACAAGCCAGGACAGGCGACATGTCGTGTCCTCTTGCCCGCTCTCCCCACAGGGTAACCTTTCACCGGTGACTGACTGAGAGACAACCGTGGGTTTTCTGCAGAGCCCCTCGATGCTCTCTCCCATCGGATCTGTTCGATATAGCGAGAGGAGAGGAAAGGCAAAGCAGCTCAGATAATTAAAACTTGTCTCCAACACGTTCCACCTGAACTTTTTTCTAGCGTGTTTCACAGGGAGGAATAATGTTGAAACCTGAGAGTCTGCAAACAGCTGCAAGGGCTCTTCCTCCCTCAGCCGAGCCCGGCAGTGCCGATTTGCGCGACTTCTCAGCTATTCTTTTTGATCCGGCAGCCAGGAGAGGGAGCTCGGCACCCTAGTCCCGGACTCCACTCGCCAAGCATCGCTGAAGACAATGTTGATGATTCTTTTGTTCAACAAATAAAAGCAGTGGCCCACGAGGGAGCCGTGTTGGCAGCTGCTTTATAAGGTCTTTGGGGAACTGCGGAAAATCGATGTTTGCCGAAGGCAAAATGGACAGTACCAGTGGAAGAAACCAGAACTGTCAGGCTTCTGAGAGATTATTGCGTGCGGAGGACCCAATCTTGGAAAACCAGGGCGCCTTCAGTCCCCACAGCCATCAGCGGGAGCATCGAGCACTCGGTACCTGTCAGGACCAGGAGCAATAGGAGGCTGAACTTGGGACATTGGACATTTGTCACCAAAACCCAGAGGTAAAAATTCTGGGTTCCCTTCCCAGAGCTCCGGGGACTTGCTGTCCGTATCGACTCCATCGGGAGCAGTAGGACGTTCAGCGATTTTTACATTCAGTGTTTAAGCATGGGGATAGTCACGGAGCCTGAGGTGTCAGAAACGCTCCAAGCATCAGAATGGAAAGGGATTCCCAAATGTACTGAACATCAGTGGAAAGACGGCACTGTAAAACCAGATAATTATTCAGTGTCAGCCTGCCACTGAGGCCAGGAATTCAGTAAGATTTGAAGGGAGACATTTATATAGATAGAGTCCGTACTTCCAGCACAAACCTTTGTGAGCTTAATGACATCAGTTTAATTATCTCTGATTAGCAGTGTTGTGATTCCTGGATTTATAGCAAATCTTATTTCTTTATTTCCTTTGGATGTTTGAGATCCCGGGAAGTGCAAATTGTGGACCTGGCTTGGCCAACCTGTTGATGAATTCAAGGTATCACCTCGAGGATTTGAGAGGTGCTCCTCAATGCTCTTTCTGAAGGCCCCATAAACCCATAACAGGGCAATTTCAGTCCATGAAGCGCTGTTGTGGTCCCCAGTCCAGGGCTATTGGCTCACTGGTCTTGGGCATATCCTTCATAATGAGTTTTTATTTCTGTGGCTCTTGTAAATGATTGTATTTGTATTTGTGCATCTTCTCTGCCAGATTTGTGCATCACCTCTGCCAGATGACTTGTTGTAGGCACAGGGAAGAAAATGCTCCATGTTCAGTAGGCTGAGAGGCAGAGCACGACTCCCTGGTGATGGACTCTCATGGACCGTGTCTCATCAGCCATTCCCAGAGCTGCTGTGACCACACAACACAGACTGAGCCATGCCCCAGACATCGCCCATCTACTGCACAACTTGACTTTTAGAGAGCGCAGAATGATGTATTTCAGATGCCAAGATTGTAGTAACCAGCTTTGAGGAACGAGACTTGTCCAGCCTTTTTCACTCACCCCAAATGAGGTCTCACTGGGGTCAGTGGTGCCCCGTATCATCCGACGACCATAAAAGCTGATGAGTCTTTCTCTGTTCCCTTCCAAATTCCGTTTGGGTAAGGTTGGAAGGAAACTGCAGCCAGCCTTTTCCTGACAGACACATTTTCCCTTGGGCTAGAGCGAATAACAGTTATTCCGGGAGCGCCAGATGGGCTATGGAGACATCTTAACAATACCTGCCATTAAAATATCTGTTCCATGACTGCTGGCACCCAGCAGGCTGGAACTTGCACCTAAGCTGCAGATCCCTGCAAGGTCAAGCACTGGCTAAGGAGCCTTTGGGTGGTCCCTGCTGCTGATGGGCTGTTCTTGCACTTAAAATTTGTTTGGTGCTGTGACATCTGACAGTGCTCATGAGGTGACTTCTTCCCTAGGACCCCGTCTTGACATCAGATGATGGAGCCTGTCCACTGACAACCTGCTGCAGAACAGATGTCATTCATGCAGGCATCAGTCGAGTACAGGAATCATGTACAAGTAAGTTTGAGATCTTGGGCTCTGGGAGGATGGACCTCCTGGTCCCTGGTGTTATGTGTTGTACGTTTTTGAACTGCAGACATTGGTGAACGTTGGTGAATGATTCATAACCACCTCCTGTTCACTGACTTTCACCTCTTTTTCTGCGCTCAAGGAAGGTCCCTCCCTGGTGAGCAATTCCCTTGTTCCCCACTTGCACTCAGTCTCACTAGCAGATCTTCAGATCCATCATGAATATTCCAAATCGGAGCTCCTTCGCAATTGATCGGCTGTATGACATGGCACATCTCTGTCTCCTGGTTGGAAGGATGCCCTGGCTGCCCTGTGGCTGTTCAAATTCAAAGTATGTTTTCTGGGCCTCTTCTCACATTGACTTTGAAATTTGTTTCCCACAAACATTTGTCCTCAAAACCCAATTGCTGCGACGGCTGAAGAGAGCAACCATGAAAGAAACATGGGCATTTATAATTGAAAGGGAAAGTCCTCGGCTTTGCTGGGTCTCCTACCGGAGGTGCCAATTAGAGACCGGGGTGGAGACACCCAGCCATTCCTCCCCGGCTCGTTTTGGACGGGAGCGCAGCGGGCATTTGCAGGTTGGGTCAGGATTGGCCCTGCAGCCTCGAAGCAGAAGTTGCCTGAGTCCAGCTCGCCTGTCCTGAAGCCAGCCAGGCCCCAGAACTTCTGAAAACTGAAAGGCTGAATGAAAACATCAAATACCAAGATGGTTTGCAGGAATATCAACCAAAGGAAAAAAAAAAAAAACAAACCAAAAAGCCCAGCTGTACCAACACCATCACTGGGCACAGACAGCTCCAGATTTTGTAGCTTCCAGACAAAGTCAGCAGCAACCGTCAGAATCTCTGTTTCAAGTCTGACCTTCTGCTTTTATCTATATTTTAAGCCCCACACAAGGTATACAAGGTGAATGTTGCTGTTACAGTCAGAAAAGCCTAAATAATGGATGAAGAACAGAGGCTGCAAAGGGGGGGTAGAGGTGTAAGAAAAAAAGGGGAAAAGAAAAAAGGAGGAAGAGAAAAGCTTGAGGGGGAAAAAAAAAAGGCAAAAGAAAAAGAAAGGAAAGAGCTCTCCGAAATCGGGAGAGGCTGACAGCGTCGGTGGGAGCAGTTTTCTTGCCATTGCTCTGGTGAGGCACATGGAGAATTGATCAGCAGCTGCTGGAGCAGTTGCCATCTGCGACTCTCCAACCAGAGTCAAAACCGAGCAGCTTCCGTGCCGCCTTTGCCCATGCTCTGAGGTCATCTTCCAGAGAGGAAGGAGCCAGGAGAGGTCTGAAGCTGGGCATGGTAAGAGAAGAAGGTGTTGGACAGGGAGGTGCTAAAATATTACTGGGA
Source organism: Bucorvus abyssinicus (assembly GCA_009769605.1). Lineage (NCBI taxonomy): Eukaryota > Metazoa > Chordata > Aves > Bucerotiformes > Bucorvidae > Bucorvus > Bucorvus abyssinicus. Next base: position 786,916 of record CM020039.1, on the reverse strand, counting down.
TTGGGTCTTCTTGAGCTGAGATGGGGCGTTGGGGGAAAGGTTTGTGCATGATGGAAGCGCAGATGGGGAACTGCCCAGGCCCCATCCTCAGCCAGGCACAGGTGAAGACAGGAACCCTTGTTTTGCAGTGGACGGAGGATGCCCTTTGCCTTGCCTTGCCTTCCCCAATTACCCGTAACTTTCAAGGTTCATGATTAAGAGGGATAAACCAAGACCAGGAGCATCTCTGGGATAAGGGGAAGTGGCAAAGCTTATTCACTGGGCTTGGACACAGCTGGCACACCCACAGATCTCCTCCTACACTGGCCACCTCTGGGACAGCCTCCATGACCACACTTTTCTTCCTGACACCGCAACCTCCACCCCCAGCTGGGCTCAGGCTTGATGGTGGAAACTGTGGTGACAGTGGTGTAGACATGCTGGACACATCTCTGGGGGTTTATTCCCCACCCAGAGTCGCAGTGAGGACAGGAGGGGGATGGCAGGGTGATTTCCAGGGGCTGCTTTCACCCCAAACTGCCTGGGAACAACAGGACCCTGATCTGGGACACCGTGCAGTGAATAACCCAGCAGCTCAACCCCCCAGCCCTACCCATGCCCTGGCATCGCACTCCTGAAGATGTCTCTTTATTCACAGGAGTGTTTCAGAGCTGGTGAATTAAGGCTGTGGGGAAAACTGCTGCCTGATGAGGGTTTTAGCAGAGGGAGCCATGAAAGCAGAAGATATTCATATGGAAATGTGTGCTGGATGCTTTATCATTTCCGTAAAAAGTGATGGTGCTTCTGGATGTGACGTGGAGCACTGGGGAGGTATTGGCTTTTGACCGCGTTTATCTCCTCCTGGACCCCTCGGAGGGCCATTAGCGTCTATTGCCATGAGAGCCTACCCCTGAGCAGGAGTTTGTTACGGAGCTCAATCTTTGGGGTGGCTTGCAGGGGGCCACCCTCCTCCCCCTGCAGCCCTCGGCAGGCGGCTGGCTCCAGCCCACGGCAGCTCAGCACCTCTCGAAGTGCGGAGTGAAGCCATCAAGGCTTGGCACAGAGGCAAGCTGCGTTTCCACTCCCTGCAAAGTGCACAGTCACTCCTTGACGACTCCCTCCCGGTTTGGTTTAAGTGGATTCTTGCATTCGCCGTATCTGCGCTCGCTTTTCAGGTGCTCGTGGTTTTTGGGAGTGAGCTGCCTTGGAGTGAAGGCTGTGTGGGAGCAGAAAGCAAGTCCCTGCCCATCAGCCCAAGTCCTCCTCCATGCACCCGCCGTTGGAGAGGGGCCCGGGAGCAGGTTTTTATCAAATCCCCTATGCTGGTGGTCATGGCTTCTCACACACAAGTCACTGCCCGGCTCCAACCTCGTCCCCAGACAGAGTACTGTTCGCTGTGATCTGTCCCAGCCCGTTGGTGTGTCACCAGTGCTTAGCAAAAAGGCAGAGGAGCAGCTTCCCTTCCACCCTCGCAGAGTGACCTCCCCTCCCTCCCTGCCCTCCCCAGCCACAGTCCCAGGTCACAGGCACTGGGTCAGACCCTGGCACCATCCCGGAGATGCCACCACATCACCTGCTCTCCTGGGCAAGGGGCAGTTCCAGCCTGGCAGAGGAAGGAGCCGGAGCTCAGCAGACACCGGCAGCTCCCTGCCCTGCTGCTGACTGCAAACAAGGGAGGTGGGTCAACAGCAGCGGTGGAGGAGATGTTCCTGCATTATCTTGGGGGGTACTGCGGTGGGCCTGCCGAATCGAGCACGAGCTGAAAAGGGGATGAGAGGGAGGGAGGGAGGGAGGGAGGGAGGGAGGCAGGAAGAAGGAAATACAGCTGAAGCAGAACTAACGAGAGGTTTTTCACAGGGATGGCCCGAAGACACCTGCTAGGGTCAGAGAGATAAAGGTGGTAACACCAAAGGGTCGTGACTCTGGAACTGGCTTATTCATATCAGAAGAGACTGCCTTCGCACTTGAGACAACATATGGTGCCGTGTACAAGGGTCTTTGTCTTGCAGAAAGTGTTTAAAGGGTGATGTGACAAAGGGAGCTCAGATGATCTAGAGAGGCTCTTGTCTGAGAAGAACTAGACTCATGACTGGTTCAGCACTGAGACCTCCCCACGGGGAGCCTCCCTGCCCATGCTGCTGGGTGTTGTTATTCCCAGAAACTTTGGTGCTCAGGCAGTTGAGTGCTCTGGACACATTCACCAGCTGACTGCGGGCACTGCGAGGCAGGTTGGTGGTGCCAGCTGTGCACATCTCCTACCAGGATGTGCTGCAGTCAGTAGCTGTGGGGAGGGGTGATGCTCTGGGTGTGAGTGCTCCAGCAACAGCAGAAGAGTTGACCATTTGTTTAGGTTTGCTTCTACTGTGTCTGAGATTTCACAGACTCCGTAAACCCGGGGGATCTGGGGTCAACTGTCTGATGCTGACAATGCCAGGATCAAGTGACCCAACCAGAAGTGGGGAAGGTGGCCTTGTGGGCATGACAGTGGGATAGGAACACCAGCAGATATTGTCATGGCCCCACGGGCAAGTTCACCACACTGTCCAGTCTGTGATCTGCGTCTCTTGCAGATGTTCTCACCTACACAGAGGAGGCCTTGTCTCATGGTGTACACCCAAACTTTTGTCCATCGATGGGGTTTTTTGGCAGTAGAAAGAGCAGGGAAACAGCAAGGCTGGCAAGATTTGTAGGCGTGAAAGTTGGTCTGGAAGGACATTGATCCATCAGTCAAGGGAGAGAGATGCTCCCTCATTCATGAGTAGTATACAAGCCGTGTCGATACGATACATTAGTAATAAATGGTGGGAGAATGGGAAGAAACAGCATGGCCGAAGGGGATACTCAGGTAAGAGTTCAAAATGCCTCTTCTGTCAGAGCTGCGTCAATCGGCTGCTTTAACAAGGCTTCAAAAAAAAGTCTGTCTGTAGCATCTAAAAATCACTGCAGGTTGTGGAGCCATCACAGCAAGTGCAGCACAGGCGGGGGTTGTTTCTGCACCACCAGCCAGGTTTGGTCCTTACGAGACCACCTCTTGCTGAGGACCCACACGCACAAACACTGGCAAATCTATGACTGCAGACGTGCATGTGCCAGGGCAGCAGCAGCAGCCTCAGAAAGGTCTCACCTCTGGGGTCAAGAGGTGACACTGCTGACAGATGCCTGTGGGATCTCCACTGCTTCTTAGTATGCCTGAGATGTTCCAAGGCATGAAACAACTGGAGAAGAGTGAGACTGACCCGATGAAAGAGGCTCCTTCAGGGTGCTTCTAACCCCACTTTATCGCCTTCCCTGCTCTCCAGCTGGGACCATGTCATGCTTTACTGCTGCCATGGAAAACCCATGGCAAAGGATTCAAGACCTGGGAAACTCCATGGTGTGTCACCTGGAGCAGGAGAAGGCTGAAGCTTTCAGCTCAGCAAAATGACATGTTGAAGGCTACCATGCTGGGAACAGCATAAGATGGTCTTCTGTGGTGCTGCTCCCTCATGAATCCAAGACACTATCTCCTCTTCAATGCCTGGACTCTGTCCCCTCATAAGTCTGTGCCAGCCCAGTGTGATTCTAACAGGACCAAGTCCCTCAGAGGAAGACAGAAGTTCCTGTCTTGCTTCCACAGTCCTTCCCAATTTCCCTGTGTGCCAACTCATCCCCTTCCGCACAAGAGAGGGGTCACAAGCAGACTCTGGAAATTAACATTGCTTCATCGTGTTGGCAGGATGAGGAAAGATTCCAGAGAGGGTCTCCACAGCGGACTTGAGCATCACCTCTGAAAGCACAAAACAAGAGAGAAGCAAGACAGATGGTGCCTTGAGTTGCATCTCAGGGGTGGAAAAAGGAGGGACGATCCTACCTGCTGTGGAAGACCTGAAAGCAGAGAGCGAATCAGCCAGTCCGTGTCTTTCCAGACTGGGGCTCCCCTAAGGCCCAGTTTTGCTGAGGAGCCACCACAGCAGCCCATTTCTCCCATTCTCATGCACACACACCACGAAGAGCATTAAAATTTGATGCTAAATGACATCATTTTGCCTGACGTGACGAAGGAAGTTCAAGGCTGGCAGACACCTAGCGTGTGTGGTCGGGTGGCCAAGCTGAGCAGGGAGGTGTTGTTTTCAGGATGTGAGATGTGAATGGCAAAGGGGCTTGTGAGTGGAACGGACCTCCTTAGGCTAAACTAGTGCTTAACAATAGCCAAAGCAAGAAAAGTCTTTAATCCCCAGGTACTAGGGGCTTCCCTCCTCCCTCCCAATCTCAGCGTCAGAGCTATGGTACTGGAGAAGCCTGATTTGACTTCAGAGTCAACCTTCTCCCAAACCAAGCCACAAGAACCATCCTCACCTCCGTCATAGCCCATGGCCACAGGAAGCCACCCACAAAGTACTCACACCTCGCAGAGACATTCCTTGGCACCACATGATGTCAAAGACCCTCTGGGGGTTACTCCTCTCATCAGATGAGTTTGTTCTTGGCTGTTGCTGTGGAGAGAAGATGAGGAATGCAGAGAACTTGTGGCAGCTACCAGAGGGTCTCCTCTGTTTGAACTTCATGTGGCTGCCCAAAGGCTGAACATACGGCAGGACCAGGGGAAAAAGAAGGGGAAAAGCAAAACGCCGTGAAGGTGCTCACCATGGAGGGGGCTCAAAGAAATTTTTGCGGTGCAGAGTGTTGCCCACTGAAGGCTCTGGGGTAGCTTAAAGACAAGCCCAGGTATGGTGTTCTCTGCTAGAGCCCAGCATGGGGTTCACTGCTGTTCTCATCTGCATCCCCAAAAGCTTCCCAGTGATCAGAGGGAGCACTTGTGCAAGGCCCGGTTTGCAGGGAGATCGATGCAAGGTGCATTCGCCCATCCACCCTAAGAGGACTTTGTGGCTTTGGCCCCTTTCCAGACAGGGAGCTGGAACGTCACAGACCAACCCATCAGCGAGCACACAGAGCAAAGCACCATTAACAAACAAACGGGCCCTGCAGGCATCTCCTTAACCAGTCGCTGGGGAGCACTTGGTCAGGTGAGAGTGAAATCCAGGGCGTCTGCCCATGAGTGAGGAAGAGAAGAGAGTCTGGGACCGACCTGGCCCCTCTATGCAGCCGAGGTCCAGGGTGGTCTCAGGGCGCGGGGTGTGAAACTCATCCTTCTGGGAAAGAAAGGCTATGGACGAAGGACAGACAGACACCCAGAACGTCTCCTCTCTCTTTGGGGCTCTCGTTTGCCCTGCTCAGAAGCAGGTTCAAGCCTTATTTAAAGAAAGCGGGAGCTGAAGTGAGGCCACCTCTGCGCACAGGGTCTGGTCCCTGAGTGCTGGCTTTGATCACAGCTCTGGTTTCCCTGTTCTCTGCGGTTTTCTTACAGTCAGAATAAAGTCCCCTCAGGGGGCTCAGTAAGTCCCCTGTGAGCTGCCCAACATCAGCACATCCCCTTGTCTGTAGGGTGGAGAGAGGAGGTCACCCCTTGGCCTCTTTGGCTTCTGAAGGACTCCAAATCACTTGAGGAGTTTAATGAACAAATGCACCAGTTAAGCAGCTTCTCAAAGCTGGTGGAAGCACCATCTATCCCCACCTCTGTGCAAGGGCCTCTGGGGGCGTCCAAGCCCTGCAGAGCCAAGCAGACTGAGTGCCCAGTCTCCAGCTTGGCAGAGCTGGCCCTGGGGAGATGGATGGAGGACCTGTGTCCTGAGAAGGGCAGGACAAGTGGCATGGAGGCAACAAAGGGCAGCGGCAGTGTTCCTGCTGGGGTGGCTCAGCTCTCCACACGTGCAGGGCGTAAGAACAGCCAGAGCTCAAGCTGCCAGACTGGTCCATGAAGGAAACTGAGGCCAACTTGTTTGCCCAGAGCTGACCATGGAAAAGGCACTGCAAGGTCTATGAGAGCATTGTCCCCACCAGCAGCATCCTCAGGCATGCAGGAGCATGGGGCAAGCCCGAGCTCCGGAGGCAGCACAGCCGGTGTGTCAAGCTCTCTGCAGACTCAGCTTTGACATCTTCTTGGTAAACACTTCACCTAGAACTTCACTGCCAGAAACAATGAAGCTGAGCTGTTGAATTGATCTCCACACTCCCACGGTTTCAATAATCAGAGGCCATAGGCAGAGGCCGCAGCGCCAAAACTTTAATCGAACCTCTGCTCTCAGCAAGGCCCAAGGAGTGAGGCCCTACAGAGGGAGCTTCAAGGTTTCCTTAATTTAACCAAAATATCCTGCAGCCCATTTAACAGCACATTATGAAGTTTTATCATAAATAATTAACACCGGACTACAACTGACATTATGAAGCATGTGGCTGGCTCAGTGAGGTTCTCGCAACAGCCAGTCGTGCACAGGGGAGATGCACAGCCATCACGGCAAACATCAGCCGCTTCCCCCGGCAAGGGGAGCGCTTAACGCAGCCGCTTCTGGTGCAGAGCGTGGCAGCTGCTTAATGGCACTCTTCCAGGCAAGGAGCAGAGGAAAACATGACGCCTAAACTGGATTGCAGGGTCAGTGTGGGGTGGCAGAAGGTCAAGAGCCTTTGGCCAGGGCTTCAGGGTCAGTTCATCACAGGGGTAAGTCCATAATTGTGTCTGAGGCTCTGCCCTCCTCCGGGCTGGTTCAGCACCATGTTGTCTGACGGGACGCCAGCTCTCGGGTGAAAGGCAAACCTGCTCTTCCCATCACTTGCAGGCACTAACAGCTCCTGGCGACTTCTGCAAGAGCTCAGGGCTGGAGGTCCATGCCCAGACACTGGGACCCTGCTCACTCCCTGCTCGCAGGGGCCAGGCAGCACTGGGCGCTGCTGCCTACGCTTCACATCTCAGCAACAGGCAAAGGGACTCCCAGAGACTTGGCTGCGGGCAGCGTCAGCGCTGCCTGAAACAATTGCTTCGATGTCAAGGTCTCTGAGAACAAAATTAGACCCAGGTCTCAAAGTTACCTGTGGGAAGCCTGTACCTCTTAAGCTGGCATCATGAATAGACCGACCAGTTTTCATCCTGTCTCACCACAGAGATGGGCATATACAACTCAGCATCTCGATCAGCTTGCCCACCCCCCCCGCTTCTGGTTCGCACCCCTCGGGGACATGTCCCTGTCTGTCCACCTGCCTTTACCCCAGAGGAGACAGCAGCACAAAGGTAGCGAGCAGAGGGGCTGCCCTTCGTGACGAATTAGTCATGGCCGGAGAAGTGACCCCGTGTCCTGCTGGTCTGGCTGGCTGTACTGCACAGCTGTTGGGGGCCGTGAACAGCTGTAGAGCAGAAGATTCCCATGGTTTGGGCTGCAGAGTGCATCTAGAGCTGATCCATCCCCCCCCAGCCCCCTCCTTAAGCTGTGCCTTTTAATAAAGACATGCAGGCAGGGAAAAGCTCACTTAGATGTGAACCAAACAGCACAGCAAGGGCCAGGAAAAATCCATGCGAGAACGCAGAGGGAGCTGGCACTCCCATACGCCGGCTGCGGGAGAAACGGTTCGTACAAGCGAGGGAGGAACCTGGGCGAAGCCAACTGAAGCATCTCCGGGAAGAGCCATCAGAAGCCATTAGCCCCTGCACGGGGAGGCTGGGCTGCCTCCCCGGCTCCCTGTGGGGAGGTTTGGGTCTCTGATGGGAGAGGCTGGAGCCTGGGACTCCCCCGGTGCCTCTCTGCTCGGGGTTCGGTCCCTGGTTGTCTGCCTGAGCAGGCCAGCTTAGGTCCCGCTGCAGGAGGTGGGAGAGCAGCACCCGCTCCCTCCACGCAGGGAGATGCGGGTGGCTCTGCACCAAAGCGTCCGTCTGAAAGAGGAGATGGTCCTCCCAGCAGGAGGAGGGAAACCCCCAGACGTGAGTGTCACCCACAGCAGGAAGGCTGGGAGGGTCTGGGAGGGAAACACCTCTCCCCTCTTGTCTCACCGGCACAGACTGTGACACGAAAGGAGCCGTGCTCAGCCTGGGACATGCTGCCACCATTTCATAGAATCCCAGGGTGGTTTGGGTTGGAGGGACCTTAAAGACCATCCAGTCCAACGCCCTGCATGGGCAGGGACACCTTCCACTAGACCAGGCTGCTCCAAGCCCCGTCCAACCTGGCCTTGAACACCTCCAGGGATGGGGCATCCCCAACCTCTCTGGGCAGCCCGTGCCAGTGTCCCACCACCCTCACGGTGAAGAACGTCCTTACATCTGATCGAAATCTCCCCTCTTTCAGTTTAAAGCCATTGCCATCAGCAGGACCCTGACCCAGCCCTACGTCCATGTGCTAGTGTCACCAGCGCAGGGCGGAAAAAGGGACAATGAACTTGTCATTCCTAAGCTGAGCATCCCAAATGCTGACCGCACTTGGGACCCCAAGGGACGTTGTGCAAATAGTGGTAAACAGCGGGAAAAATTCTGCCCTGAATGTTAATCTTGACGTTAGGAACCGGTTCAAAGTCTGGCTGGATCAAAAGATCCCGAGTGGACGAACGCGCGTGGTGGATACTCATATTGCAAAGCCAACAGGCGTTTCCTCCTCGACTTGGCTGCTCTTTCAGAAGAGACAACCGGGGCTTTGCTCCGCCACTTGGCCAGCAGTCCTGCGCAGCGAGGCTGGGAAGTGCCTTCCTGGCGCTGTGAGGAGCGAGGCAGGGTTTCTGCTGACGAGGGCTGTGGCGGACGTCGCTGAGAACGCGCTCTGCGCAGCAAACTCCCTCTGAGTCACAGGTAGCAGCGGGGCAGCCGCCGAAGAGTTGAGCGGGATTTTATACAAACACGCGCGCCTTTTTTCTTGTGTGGAACGAAAACCTTCCTTGCCGGGTATAAATAAAACATCGTTGTTAGTTGACATTTTCGTATTTCTCAGAGGGTTCATGTTTTCTTACAGCTGCTGGAAACGTTGGTGAGACGCTGCAGATGAAATACAGATTTTATCTCTGATCTCTCTATCTCCAGGATCCCAAAGCCTCTGCAATCCCCTGTGAGCTTCCCTGACTCACCCAGCCATCCAAAGCTGCCTCCCACAGCGCTCCCTTAGAGCTTGCAGCTGAAAAGGAGGGGCCGTTCCCAGGTGTAGGAGGAACGTTCCTGTAGGTGACAGCTGGTGGGATCAAGACCTTGGTCTTCACATGGGGAAAGCACAGGATTAAACCTCTGGAAGGCTTTAACACCTATTTATAAACCAAACAATACCCGTAGCTTTATCGGGATCCCTTATTGTCGCTGGGACGGGTGTGTGGAGCATGGACCCCTTTGTTTGCGCGCTGGAGTCTGGGGTAGGAGCTGCTCGTACTGCCGGCAGATCGAGCACCCCAACTCCTGCTTTTGGTAGCAAGAAGAGGAAACTCAGAATTTGGTCCTTGGAAACGCAAACCAAGAGATATCTCCAGGGTGGCTGTCATCCAGCTTTTTTGGTGGCTTTCTGGAGCTCCCACCCTCTTCTGACCGGACTGGGTGGCAAGCGGCTGATTCCTGCAGTGCAGAATGCGATGCCCAGGTGATCAAAAGCTGAGGTCCCTGTGTTTTCACCCCCACTGGCGTGTCAGGCTGCAGTACCACAGACCAGCCTGTCCCCCACCCCATGAGCTCTCCCCAGGCTTTCCCTGTGCATCTCCTCTGCCCACCGAGACGTTTCCTCTTCTACTCAGGGCACGTCCCCAGCCCACCCTTCCACTGTGCCCTGACCTGGTCTGATCACCCAGGAAGACCTTTCCTCACCTGCTGTAGCTGAGCTCCTGGGGAACAGGCAGGATGGGGCCCGATCCTGCACCACCCACTCAGCCAAACCCCCAGCAACTTCCCCGAGCTGGCGGAAGGGTTTGGGAGCAGAGAGCAAAGCGCACAGATGGGAAACCCTTGGCCTGACCGAGGACTTGGCACTTGTGAAGAGTGACTGATGGGTTGGGGAAGGGGGTAATGGTCCCGCCTGCCCTCAGCCAGCCGTGGGGTTTGCCCCATGCAGAACCCTGCCCCATTTCCCAAGCTCTTTCCACAGACAGCTAATTGCTCGCCTTCTCCCTGGGTTCCCCCCCGAGCCCAGCTGTCCTCCTCCCTGCTCGAGCACCCCAAAGCCTCTAATTACAGCTTTACTCCTTTTTCCCCTGTAGTGGAACAGAGCCGACTTCAAGCATCGGCCTCTTTAAAAATACATCTGCTCTGCACCACTCTAAAACACATGGAATAATAGAAGAGAGTCCGTTGGCGGGGGCACCCTGGACCTGCGCGGCTTTCAAAGGCAGGAGGCTTTTAAAGAACACAGAGCGTTTTCTCTCCTCCAGACCCAAAGCTGTGACGTGCCAGTAATATTTGAACAAGGAGGGTCACATATCCCTCCTCTGGCATTTCAGCGATGCACGTGTCAGTCCAGAGTTATCCCTCTGGGATGAGGCAATGCCTGCGGCTCTTACTGGGAGGGCTGGTGGTGGTGACCTCCTTGATGACTCCCCACAGCCGTTAAAGCTCTGCATGAGGACTAGAGCTACGAGCTGCATGGGTGGAGAGCTGTCCCCAGACAGTCCATCTATCAACAGCCTTCCTTGACATGTTTCTCTTCCCAGCGGGGCGATCAGCCCCTTGGCCCTGGGGTCCACTTTGGTGGGCAGTGCCATGGACATCATGGCCTGGGTCATTTATCTACATGCTCAAGGGGCTGAGATGCCCAGATTTTGGTGAGTCCTGGCTTTTACAGCAAGGAAAAAAAAATAAAATAAAAGAGTGTGGCATGGAGCTAACGGGCTTGGAAGTGAGGAGTGTGGTGTGAGAGAGATCCTTGCTACAGGGACATGCACCAGCTCCCAGGGCTCACTGGGCAGAGCTCCAAGAACCCATGTCTGAGAGCTGGAGCAGCCCAGAACTGGTGGGCAACTTTCTTCAGGAAGCTTTTGTGGCGCCAGGAATCGTGTATAAGCTGTCATGTCTGTTTAGAGATGTTTCCTTCTGAGCTGGTCATTCAGCATCTTTCTAGGCTTTGAGGTGAGTCAGATGCCTCATTCGCTGCCCCGCTTCAGAAGTCGATGCTAGAAAGAGATGAACTGCACTGTAGACCCCTTGGTTCCTCTCCACTGACCATAACCGGAGCCTAGAGGTCTACACTCACCTGTGCACCCCTGCTTTGAAGACCCCCAAATGCATCTCTGTCAAGGCTCAAATCGCTGGTGAATTAGCTGTGTGTGATGCTTTTTAGTTCCCAGGATGCACCATCTCCTGACCAGAGGGCTGAGGAAGGAAGAAGGCCTGGGCCACCCCATCCATTCCACCAGCAGGGAGGTAGATCAGGAACCAAGCCCTCTAGGGTGGCTGTCACCTTCTCATTGAGCACTGGGCCAGCATCGGTGGAGGGTGAGCAGGTACCCTTAGAGGCGAAGCTGCTGCCAAAGCAGCAGGTTTGATAAATCTCAAGGCCACCTCATGTATCAAACCTCAAATGAAAACCCCTTGCTATGGCGAGAGCTGAGTATCCAGCTCAATATGGATTTAATTCCTTTCATCCAACACTGTTTTGGCTCTAAGGTCATGGTTCGGGGGTGTCCCAGGAACGGGGAACATGCATGTGCCCCTGACACCCCTGTGGGTGTACTTCCCTTCTTCCAAAGCTCTGTCTGCTGTCCTGGCCCTGGACTTCCCCCAGCCTCACCCTGTGCCACCTCTCCACCCCTGCCCACCACCCTCTTCCCGACTGTGGCACTGCTGAGCAGCAGCAGGAGCCTAACACAGAAACTGAGACACAGAACCGTGACTGGGACCTGTCCCTGGGCTGCCCTGGCTCCCAGACCTTCTGCCGGGGAGGACCAGCAGCTTTTCCCGGACATGTGCCCAGGAGGTGGCTACTCAGGAGCAGCAGGTGGGATGAAAATGGGACCTTCTCGACCTCCTCCCGGACCACCCCCCCCACCTCCCCGTGCATCCCGGAGCCTCGCACCTGACCTGAGCACAGCAGGTGCTGCTGGAGCAGGAGCAGGAGCAGGAGCAGGAGCAGTCCCCTGCCCAGTCCGCCGTGTGTGATGAGTTCGCCAGGCCTCATCACCGCCCCTGCCGCTGCCTTTCCCAACCACCAGAGCTGCTGGCCGTTATCCAGGGCTGCCCCATCCTCTGCTCTAGTCGCGGCCGGACCCCCTCCTCCCCCCTTACCTGCCGTCCGGGGCCCAGGGCTTTGCTCCCCACCGGCGGGAGAGCCCCGGGAGCCCTGCCCCGCTCCGGCTCCCGAGCCGAGCGCTTTGCATTTGTGCTTGGGAAATACCGACTCGCCTTTTTATGATCGCGGGTGATAAATATTGCATCGCTCGCCTTTGCAAACTTTTAAGAGCGCGGGGTGGGGGGGTGGGGGGGGCGGGTAGAGAGGCACCTGCGAGCTGCCGGCACCGGGCACCGACCCCGGCACCGGGCTCGGAGCAGCGACCGCGGCGCCTCTCAGCGCATCCCCGGGCAGGGCTCGGGCGCTGCGGAGGGGGCGGCCGGGGGCAGGGGGGGACGAGGCAGGAGCAGCGGCAGACGGGAGCGTGTTATGTCTGCGAGGGAGACCGGGGAAAGGGGCGGGGGGGGGAGCGGAGAGGGCCCCGCTAATGCTGCGCGGAGCTGATTCTCCAAGGCCCCCCCGGGCAGCACTCAGCATCCAGCCCTCATTAAAATTTCATCGGCAGCACTTGGCCAAGGTCTATTTATGAAAATGCGCTTTTCGCTTCGTGGAAAAAACAGGGACGGAGCGAAAGAACAAAGGCGGGGATGGGGTTTGAGAAGCACCCGGGACTGGAGCCGGGCGGGCCGGGGGCGGGGGGGTTGGACTGGGGCTGCTCGCCCCCCCACCGCCCCCCCACCGGAGCCGCCCGGGCCGCGGGGCTGGGCCGGTTCGCGGGGGGCCAGCGCCGAGCCCGCCCCGCCGACGGGCGCTGCACGATTCCCCCTCTTGTCAGGCTGGTTTTGGGGGTTTTTTTTGTTTTGGTTTTGGGGTTTTTTTTCTTGGTTCTTGGGGTTTTTTCCCGGTAAAACGGGCGGATTCGGGAGCCGTTCGGTCCCGCCGCGGGGCTGTCGGGGTGCAGCATCGCTCCCCGCTCCGCTGCCTTCGGAGACTTTGTTTTTTCCCCCGAAAAAGTTACATTAAAAAAACAAAACCAAAAAAAAAAAAAAAAAACCAAACCAAAACCAAACCCGCAACCCAAACAAAAAACCAACCGAACAAGCAAAAAAAACCCCAAAACAAAACAAACAAAAAAACCCCACACAAGCACACACACACACACAAAAAAAAAAAAAAAAAACAAGCCCAAGAAACCAACCAAACACTCAAAACAAAACAAATGACTTTTTTCCCTCTCCCGCTCCCCGGGCCCAGCGGCTCCAGCTCGTTGCGGGAGGGAGTTCGACGGGAGCGGCTACGGGAGACGGACCCGCGGGGAGCGGGGCCGGCAGTGCCGACATCCCTTTCCAGCCATCTCAAGTCGCAGCCCGGGGAGGGGCAAGCGAAGAGGCTGCCCGGAGGGACCCCCCCGGGGAAGGCGGGCTGGGGGGCGAGAGGCACGGCCGGTCCCTGCGGCCGCTGGCGGGAGCACCCGACCGGCCCCCGCCAACGAATTTAGCTCGTGCGAGCATCCACCGGGCTCCACAGCAAAACCCACCCCGGGAGCGACAAGTGGGACCTCGAACCGCACCGAGTCTGGGCTGGTGCCGGCTGGGGAAGGGACGAGAACACCCCTCGGCTGCAGCCGCCGCTTGAGCCGGCGGCGGGTCTGGAAGCGGGGGGGTTGTCCCGGGGGGAGCCCCCCGCTCCCACTCGGGGGGCGGCAGGGCAACCCCACCCCGCCGTTCGTTGCCGTTCGTTGCTTTTCGTTTCTTTCCCCACCGAGGAGAAGGGCCGAGCTCCGCAACCCGACGGGAGGCGGCGGGGACGGGCTGGAGGAGCCGCCCGGGGAAAGGGGGTCCCGGGCAAGGGGGTCCCCGGGGCCGTGCCGGGCGGGCGCAGTAAACTCCAGGAGGCAGGAGGGTGAGGTAAAACGTGCATGATTTATTTGAAATGCTGCAGCGTACACAGACACCAAATTTCATTCAGCACACACACAGCGCAACGAAATCTCGTTTCATTTAAAAAATAAACCAAAAAAAAAAAAAAAAGGAAACGGAGGCAAATTTCTCTATTAAATATGCAAAGGAGAAAAAAAAAAGTATTCTTGCCTTAGAAAGTGCAGAGTTCCCTATTTGCAGAGGCTGCCGCCCCGCGGGGGCCGGGCCGGCGCTGCCCGGGCACCCCCCGCCCCGGCCGGTCCCGCCGCGGCCGCCCCGCTCCGGCGAGCCCGAACGAGCTGATTGTCGAAGCGTTGGGTTTGTACAGTGAGTCGAACGGTATCGGACAGTTTGGGTGAAACCAAAGCAAAATAAATCTCCATTTTCCCCGACTCCAAGGACGTGCCAAATTTTTTTCTTTTTTTTTTGTTTTATTCTTTTCTCTTTTTTTTTTTTTAATTTTTTTTCCCTCTTTTATTTTTTTTAATTTAGCCGATGAGGTAGAAACAGAAACGTTATTGCGAAAATGCGATGGGTTTGCTGGGGGCAGGGGACAGCGAACAAAACCATGCAAGTGCGTGTGTGTGCGCGGGTGTGCGCGGGGCAGCGAGCGGGGGGCACGGGCCGCCACCTCCCTGCCACCGCCGTCGGGGGCGGCTGCCGGCTCCTGGCCTCTCGCAGTTGTTTTGTTTTATTTTATTCTTTTTTTCCATTTTTTTTTTAAGAGAACCGGGCACCCAGGCGAGCGCAGTGCCACGGCCCCCGCCTGCCCCGCGAAGGGGCGAGGGGCTGCGAAAGCCCCGCCGGGCTCTCGCTGCTGCTGCTGCCCCGGCTCCGGGCACACCGACACTCCCCCCCGGGCCTTTTGGTTTGTCTTTTCCTTTTTCTCCATCTCTTTTTTTCCCCAGTTTTATCTACAAAAGCAGTCTGTACCAGTCGTGACGGCGAGACCGCCTCGCCGGCGGGGAGGAGCAGGCACCAAACTCTTCCCTTCACTTTGGGCTGGTTTCCCTTTTTTAGGTTTATTTTTCTTTTTTTTTTCCTCCCCCCCCACTTTTTTTTTTTTTTTAAACAACAACAGAAAAAAAGCCAACAACCCCAAACCCAGCCCATTTCGGCCGGGGCTGGGGGCCAGGCCCACGGCGGGGTGGTTTGGGGGGGGGGGGGGGGGCAGACGCCCTCCCAGCCCCTTCTTCAGTAGGTGGCAGAAAATTTCATCCTTTTCTGCTTCTGTCTCTGATTGCAAAACCAGACCCGCACCACGTTCTTCTTCAAGTCTAACTTCTCGGCGATGGCGGCGATTTTCTCCGAGGAGGGTCGCGGCTGCACGGCGAAATAGGCCTCCAGCGACCGCTTTTCGGGGGCAGCGATGGAGGTGCGCTTGCGCTTCTTGTCGCCCCCCGTGTAGATCTCCGGTTTGGTCATTTTCTCCCTCTGGGCCCTCTCGGCCTCCTCCAGCCACGCTTCTAGGATGGGCTTGAGGGCCACCATGTTGTTGTGGGACAAGGTGAGGGACTCAAACCTGCAGATTGTGCTTTGGCTAAGGCAGCCCACCCCCGGGATCTTCAGGTTGGCCAATGCGGAGCCCACGTCCGCCTGGGTCACCCCCAGCTTGATCCTCCGCTGCTTGAACCGCTCGGCAAAGGACTCCAGCTCCCGGGGGTCCGTCTCCGTCTCGGGGCCGGAGATGACAGCGTGGGAAGCGAGGCCGTGGGGGTGGGACATGTTCATAGGCTGGGAGTGGTGGGCCATGTGGTTGATGGCCGACATGTGGGAGTGAGGGTGCGAAGGTGTGGAGCCCACGTCCGGGCCTGGCACCCCTCCGAGCGGGAGGGAGGAGTTGAGGTGGTCCAGCAGCTCTCCATCCAGAGCCTGGGAGGGCTGGTGGTGGTGGTGGTGGGGATGGTGCGTGGTCAGCACGGACGGGTGGTGCAGGTGGACGGAGGACGAGGTAGGAGTGCAGGAGACACTGCTCATGGTGTGGTAGGTGGCATCCGGCTTGAAGGGGTGGGTTTTCTGCGATACGATATCCACAGCGGCCAGAGCCTCAGCGCCCCGCAGCAAGGTCTCGTCAAAGCCCGCAAAAATGTTACCCTGGATCTGGACATGGCGGAGGAGGGGGGATCAAAGTGGGAGCGGAAACAAACCGAAAGAGCAGGAGAGGATTAAAAGGAACGCAGCATGAGGGAGATCCCCCACTGCCCCTCCAGCAGCGCCTGGGACGGGGAAGATGAACCCAGTTCAACCCGCCTCCCCACATAACAGCCCCAGGAGCGGGGGGCTGGACCTGGGGCACCTGCTGCCCAGGGTGACCTCCCCAAAACCGGGAGCAGCCAACGAGGGTGATGGAGCCGGCGGAGTCCTGCAGCGCCTCTGCTTTACCGGGGCGAATCGAGCAGGACGGCTGCTCCCTCCCAGCCCGGGACGGACCCACCAGCTCTTCCCCCGGCTTCCCCCAGCCCCTCTCCCCGCTCCGAGCCCCCCTCGGCGGCAGGGACAGCCCGCAACCCCCGGACCAACCTCTCTGGAGGAAGGAGGGGATCGTCCAAACCCCCAAAGCATCCCCAGACCAGACGGAAACCGTCGGAAAACGAAGTCGGGGAGAGCTCAGCCCGCTTCGCGGGTGCGGGGACCCCCGAGAGGCACCGCGGGGAGCGCGGCCGAGGAGCGGCTTACCTGGGGGGCGGGCAGGCAGGCTCTGCGGATGGCCTCGGAGCTGGAGTGCAGGTGGGGGTACTTGGGTTCGTGCAGGATGGGGTGCATGCTGAACGCCTGCTTGCTGTTCATGGACATCATGGTGGGCGAGCAGCGGGGCAGGGGCAGGGGCGCTCCGGGCAGCCCGGCTCCGGGGGCGCGGTATTGTCTGGCTCCGCCGCCCGGCATCAATGGCATTATAGCCCGGCCCGCCCGCCCCCCCGCCCGCTCATTGGGCGGCTCTCGGGAGGCACCTCCCACCGCCCGCCCCCGGGCAGTGAGCTCACACCCCCCCTCCGGCTGTACACCCCACCCCCCCCCAAAACCGGGGCTCACCCCACCCGCCCCGGCGCTGCGCAGCCCCGGGGGTCTCACCGCTGTCCCCGTCCCTCACCTCGTCGCGGGGGTTTGGCGGGGGGTCGCTCCGGGCTTTCTCCAGCCCTCACCGGCGGGGGGACCCCGCTCCTGCCCCGGGCCGTCGCCGTCGAGCAGCCCCGGGGCTCGGCACGGACCGCCCCGGCCCGGCCGGGTTTGCGCCTGGGCTGCGTCCTTCGAGCCGGCTCTGCCCGATCCCCGCCCGGTCCCTGCCCGGCCCCTGCCCGGCCCCCGCCCGCGGCTCCGGGCTGGCTCCCCGCGGGGGGATTCGGGGAGCAGAGCAGCCCCGAGCCCGGGTGTGAACTGGAGCCTTCCCGCCCCCCTCCCCTCTCTCTCTGAAGGGAAAAAGTACTTTGGGTTAAAACCCCTAAGAACAATTAAATAAGGAAAAGTTTCACCAACTTTTTTTCCCCGATGAAGCTACCTGGCTGCATTACCCAAATCCTCCTGCCCGTGCAGCGTCCACCTCCGTCTGTCCGTCTCCCTGCACCCTCTCCATCCTCCCCGCTCCAGCCCATCGCTGCCTGTCTCCCCCTGACAGTCTCTCTGCCTCCCGACTTGCCCATCCACATGAATTTCCACGCTTTTCCCTCCCTCTCCTCCCTGCCTGACACCAAGCCCAGATCCCATCGCTGCAAGAAAAAGGGGTGGAGGTGAAGTTCGGTGATTATGTGCTGGATTGAGGGGGCGTTGCAGCCCCCCAGCCCTGCCAAAAGGTGTGTGAGAAGGGTGACAGGCACTGTCAGCCCAGAGCAGGAGACTGGTGGAGGGGCCTGCTGGAGAGGGGGACAGCAGCCATGGGGTCAGTGGAGGGTAGGAGGGAGCTTAGTCACAGTCAAGAGCAAACGCCGTCTCAAGGGAACGGTGTGTGTTTATCCAGCCCTGAAAATCCAGCCCCAGTGAGGCGTGGAAGGACGATTACAGACGGCGCATGTGTTTTAGGAGTCAGGGTCAGGATCCCTTTCCCTCGGCCATTCCCCACTCACCCTCCCCTCGACAGCCTGCACCTGCATCCCCTGAGACGTCCCTTCTCGTGGGGACCCAGCCAGGCACCTTGGGTCAGACAGGGTCACCAAGAGTCGTGAGGAAAGGAAAGCCTGACCTAATTGGTGCCGTAGCCATGGGAAAGGTCGGGTCCAGGCACAGGAGACTCTGAGAGCGACCACCACCCTGTGTGCTGCTGCCCAGATTCAGGCACGGCCACCAAACAGTGATGCTTCTGCAGCGAGAAGGTCCCTAAACGAGACCTGTGTAGCACCTCGCTTGTGCAGGGGGTGGAGGAGAGGCCACAGCGAGCTGAATCCTGCCTCCGGAGTCGTTTGCTTGGGGAAGAACTGCATCAGCACCATGGTGCTGCCAGCAGAGCCCTGTCCCTGGGGCCTGAGAGATGGGAGGGGGTCTGTGGGCACACCACGCTCCAGGCAGACCTGCCCGTCCATTAAAGCCTCCTCCATGTGCCAGAGGCCCCCAGGCCCAGCACCAACGTGCGGCTGCTCCGACGCTGCTCAGGCAGGAGCAGGCAGGAGCTCCGCAGCCTCTTCCCGTCCTGCTTCCCATCAGCACTGCTCTCTGAGTCACCGTCTCCCCTCTGCTGCTTGCGGAGAGATTGCAGCACGGGCGATGGGCAGAGGAGAGCGGCTGCCAGAGAGGTTCCCTGGAAGCTCTCTGCACAGCGGATGGAATCGCTGCCAAGGGGAATTGTCCCTCCTGGGTGCTCTGAGGGGCCCAGGCACTTGCTCGCCCCTTCATCTGGCAACCCCTGGGTTTGTTAACTCTCTCGTGACAGCTTTTGTCAGGGTGTCTCCCCATTTCCTCTGCCGGGCTCTTCTTGGTCACCCCTCCACCTCCTTTCTCCTCCCTCTCTGCATTTCTGCTGCTCGGAGAGGGAAGGTTGGAGAGCAGTGTGGTTCCCAGCCCTGCAGTTCATTCTCCCCAAGGAAGCAAACCTTGTGCCACGCTGCGTTTCACTGCAAGGACCCGACTCCAGACTGACCCAGAACGTGCCCAGGAGGTCGGGGGCTCTGGGATCAGACCCGGGCAAACCAACAAGTCTCTTACAACCAGGATGTGCAGAACACCAAACAAGGAGGGAAGTTTTTTATTGCTGCTCCTTGTGATGGTTGGATGTTGTAGGTATCTGCCGGGGCATCAAAAATGAGCAAAAGGGGCCAGGGATGCCATGGGTATTGTGACAGCCACAGCCAGCGCATTAGATGTTCTCGTTTGTCACTCCCACTGGAAAAGTAATCTTGGAGACGTTCTCCAGCAAGGTGTGTGTTAAGAAAGTCCATCTCTCTGTTGCTTTCTGAAGATGACCCATAATTTCTCGGTCTGGCTTCCTGCCTCTAACCAGTAACATCTTGCAACACACCGCCTAATCCCCGTGTTTTCAACCAAAGGACAACTCAGCGCAGACTTTTTAGAGGGTTCTCCTGCCTGCCATGTGGTTTGGTGCCTCAGGCAGTTGCCTCCAGACTCCAGCTGTTTTTATTACCTAAGTGGGTTTGATTGCTCCTTCATTTGTGCCTGAACGAGAGCCCTTGGCACCCTCGTGGGCTTTAATGGGGTCTGGGTGTTCCAACTACCAATTAAACCCACTGGCAGCGATTAGCAGCTTCCAGCAGAACGGAACACCAACACGGAGCAGAGGGGATGCGGCTTTCCAGGTCTGGGGGAGAGGAGCTGGTGGGAAAGGGACGGGACTTCCTGTGGAACGATGGGGCTGGGGGGCCCTTCCCGAGCAGGCAGCTGTGTGGCTGGAAGTGGCTCTGTCCCCAGGTGACCACTGCCACTTTCTTCTCATCAGCGAAGGTCTCCCAGGCGAGGCCAGACACGGTTTCCAGCAGCACGCTGGTAAAGGTGACGATGATGCTGGTGGGCAGCCGAGGGTGGGTGTCACCCCAGAGTGTGGGTAGAGGCATTAAGGGACACCCGTAAGGGCTGGCTGGCAGGACCACGCCTGAAAACACTGTGTGGGGTGATGTGGAGATCAGGGCATGGAGGGTCTCCCCCCACCTGGTCAGTGTGACAGGTAAGGGGACCCTTCTGCCCCCTCCCCTTTCCTTGGGGTCCTTCCTGAGCAGGTGGAAGTAGCCAAAACGGGTGAATTTTTCGTGCCCTGGAAATCGGAGACTTACACCTCCTTCCAGCCCCAAATCGCTGGCGGTTCTGGCTGCCGGCAGCCGTCCCAGTCCCTGCCCGTGGCTCTGCCCGGCCGCTGGCAGCAGCCTCACTGTCCCCGGGCCACGGCTCCTCCTAGCACATCTCCTTGGCCCCGCTCGGCCACTGGCAGCTCTGACACAACCCACCACCATCTGTGGGAACCCTGGGGAGGATCCATCCATCAAAATGAAGATGTTGGGGATTAAATGCTTCGATCTCACCAGAATTGACATTTTCTGATGAAAATTGGGTTTGTCAGAAAACGTGTAAGCGACTCTACCTGCCAGAGGTCCGTTGGCTGCGAGCGGGTGATGGGTTAAATCACCTGCTTGAGTGCAGGGATGGACAATCAAGCCCCAAGCGCTTTTCAACTCAACTAAACTCCAAAGGGCGTCAGCTCAGCGACGTCTGTGACACCGAGGAGGACATTTCTCCTGCACAGGGGGTGTTTGTGCCGGTTTCAACCCGGCGTGAGATCAAAACCACGATCACGACACGCCAACGTGGCAAAGAGAAGACGCAATGCAGCCCAAATTCTGTGCTGGAATGAAAAGAAAGCATCGAGTCGTGGTTCAGAAGATCGCGCTCTCAAAGCGCCGGTTTTTCTGGAGGGGGAGGAGGACAGAAATAGCTCCTGATGGCGATGAGATCTCCTCAGCCCGAGGAGCGCGGCGGGTTTTAATGCACAGGTCCAGCACTTTAGGTGTAAGAGAAAGACTATCCGTGCAGGCCAGCTTGTAAAAACCCTCATTAAAGCCCCGCTGAGCCTAATCGTGAAAGATGGCTTTTAATTAAAAAGTGCAACCATTCAGCCAACGTGTGCAGGAGATTGCTGCGACCCCAGGAGATGCCAACCAGCAATAGAGGCAACTCCTTCCGCAGGGAGGGATTTTTCCCATCCCCTGTTAGCTGGCAGGGAGCGTCTCTGACTGTTTTAAATGGGCAACTTCACGAGTTTCCTGAGTGTGGTTTCATCCATTAGGAACCGGGAATCTTTTAACAGCTCACCCAGGCAGCAAAATTCCTCCACTCTGTCTCTTGCATTAGGAGCGCGGAGTCCACGCTGCTCGACTCCGCGGAGCAAGAGCAAAGAAAATCCAGATGGGGCAAAGTGTAGCTCGACTTTTTAATACTAAATTATTTACAGTAAGTAAAATCGTGTGTGTCAATTGTGAAAAGAGTCCAATTTGTTTGATTTACATTGCAGGGGGGTGCCCTGGGGTAGGGGGTGTTTAACTATCTCCTCTAATGTAATTGCCTATGGCAGCCCGTTAAATATTTGATAGGCTGCCTGAGCAAAGTAAGGAACTTCGGCTGATAGGCTCCCGCAACCCTTTCAGTGTATCAGATGTGTTTGCAGCCAGCGAGTACCTGAGCCCTTCCTATTGTGTAAGCTCACTGGTTTTCAGCCCTGTCGGACTGCAAAGGGCAGGTTTTGGCCCGCTTTTAGGGTGCGCTGGGGTTCTGTGGGAACACGTGCTTCCCTTCCCCTCTACCAACACTTAGATTTTACCTAAGAAGCCCAAGTTTCTTTTTCTGTGCCTCAGAGGGAGCTTTTTTCTCAGCTGTCCATCAGGAAAAGTGGTTTTTGCTGTTATCAAGGCTCTGCCCATGGCTCGGGGCTTTTGGCCCTCTGGTAGCTCCCTGATCGAGGTCACGGTGGCCCTTCAGCCGCGGGATGGTCCAGCCTTGACTCGAACGTTGGCTGCAGGACTGTGAGCAGGATGGGGATACACGGAATGTGGGAAGGAGAGTAGACAGGCCGGTGGGCACCAGCAGCAGAGTGAACTGCAACAAATTCCAGGGTCCCAGCCCCCTCTTAGAGCTTCTCCATCAGTAGTGTGCAAGGTGGACAAACTCAGAGTGACCTGGGTGTGACTGAGGTGTCTGAGGAGAGGAAAAATGGGTCTTACCCCTGCCCCATACACTTCTCCTTGACTGTCCTCCATGGGACAGCCATTCTGGGTCCTTCCTCCCCACCATGGCCACATCCAGCCCCAGTCCCTCGAGCAGCCATGCAGCCCAGCTGGAACACCCATCAGGAGAGCAGTCACTGCATGGCTCCAGGCTATTTCCACTCCCGCTTTTGCCACCCGCGGCTCTGGTCCCTGGAAGACAACTGTCCCTTAGCCAAAGCAAAGAGGAGAACAGCAAAGTGGTTGGGTAATCTGCCCCCGGGAGATGCTCAGCTGCTTACAAAGCCCGTTTCCTGACCTGGGCATCTGCCCCGGCTCACGATGTTCCCTTTGCATGGTTCAGGATCTCAATTTGACTGGAAAACTTGCATGAGGCTTTCCTGGTTGTTAGGGGACCTCTCCAGTGCCACAGGAGTGAATCCTGCTGCCTGGCTAGATGCTGAAGGAGCAGACAAAGTCACCTCACATGATCCCCTTTGAGGACCATTTTGCTTCTGGGGATATTCACAGTCTTTTCCTCTTTTCATGTGTATTCGCAGCACAGTTAATTTGGCAGAGCCTCTGGGAAGGGGCGTAGAGCATCTCTTCCTGTGCAGTGTGTCGCTGCCTCAGGTACGCTTGCACGGACAGGAAGATCCAGGGGATGGAGGAGATTTGCCTCCCTCCTCCCTCCTGGTTCAGTGAGCAGACTGGGTAGTGAGCAGCAGGACTCCTCCAGTGGCAAAGAGCAGTTCTAGTCAGCTTGAGAAGCTTCTCAACTTTTTTGCTGTCCAGTCTGATCTGGATATCACAGATAAAGTGACGTCCTGATGCTCCTCTACCAAGACAAGTCACCAACTGAAGCATTTCTGGTCATACACCAAGTCTGTCAACCGGACTGTCCTCATGACTGTGGTTTTGGGGGAATTCAGCACTGCTTGTTGGGAGCTCCAATTCCTAAACTCTGCCCCCTTGAGACTTTCTTCCACAAAGAATAAAGCACTTGGCTCCTTCCTCTCCCAGCTGGGAGGAAATCCCAGGTCCCTGCTTTGGCCAGCTCTGCCAGAGCCTGTCCAAGCCCACCCCAGCACCACGAGCTGCCTCAACAAGCAAAGGATTAGCTGCCTGTGTCTCCCACCTGAAACGTCAGACCTTTCCAGGGACAGTGCTGTCCCCAAGCCCTCAAGACACCTCTGGCACGGGGACAAGTCTTTGCTGCTCGGCTAAGGCTGGGAGAACGCCCCTGTTCCTCCCTGGTCAACCCTGCTCGTCGCTTGGAATTCCTGGAGGGTAGGAAATATCACATCACCCGCCTGGGACAGTAAATATTTAACCAGGGGAACACCCCCTTGCTTTCCCCCTCCCCTCTTCATACATATTCAACTCCTGCATCTCTCTCAGCTCTGCTCTTCTCCTGCTCTCCTCCACTGAGGAGCCACAGCAAAGCCCTGCAGCTACACAGCGGCTCACGGCGGCAGGGAATTAATGGAGGTGGCCACAGGTCAGGCACAGTGGGAGCTTGGTAGGAGTGAAGAACTCTCAACATACCTGTGAAGGGAGTTTGGTCCAGAGGTAGAGTGGGGAACAGCCTGTGTCCCCACTGCTGGACGCCCTCAACTTGTGCAGGCTGCTCTCCAGGACTGCCAGCTCCTCTGCCCTCTGAAGGAGGGTGGAGACCCGGATTTGGAAGAGACACATGGAGGTCTCCAGCCCACGCCCCTGTATGGAGCGGGGCAGGATAAAGGCGGTTGGTCGGGGCTTTGTACAGTGAGGTTTGACTGTCTCCGAGGATGGAGATACCACAGTCTCTCTTGGCCCCTCTAGGTGAACAGGGAGAGGCTGTGGAGGATCTTAACCTACCCATGCAACCAAAACTTGCCTGGGGGTGTTGCATCTGCCTGATTCAGCACACAAACTGTGGATGAAGGGAACTGGGCTCAGATGGCACCAGCAGCTGGGCAGGGAGGAGCAAGTGGGGCCCACACCAAACCCCACACCAGCCCCCACGAACCCATCGGTGTTTCTCAGAGGGTTCCTCAGGGTGGTGGTTGCTGTGTCTGGGAGGCAGGGGCAGCTGGTCCAGATGGGGTGGAGTGGGGATGGAAGACCCTCAGATGATGAGCAGCAGGAGAGACCCGTTGGTCTCCCAGGATGCAGAGGGAGGTTTTGCAGAGCGTGGCCACGCAGGAATCAAGGTGGACGCTCCTGGGCCTCTGGGGGCTTCCAGCCTGCTCCGGCACATACGCGCCCGCCGACGTGGAGGCTCTCTGTGGTTCTCCCTCCCTTGCTGCTCGCTCTAGCTCTTACAGAAACCAGCTCTATTAATATCCCCATCTCTTCCTCCTGGCCCATTACTCTCCTGACGGCCCAAATTTCCAGTTAGCTCCTCTCCAAATTTAAACGATTGCTTCCCCCTCTCCTCTCAACACCCCCCTAACCTTTCCGAGAGATGATGTCACTGATGACCTATATTCTCCTTCCTCTCAAATGGCTGGCGCCGAGGCTCTTAGATCCCTGCTTCTGGGCTGTGATTGGCTGACAGCCAGTCCCAACCTCACGAGTAACCACGGCCATTCACCAGGAGCGGGGAAACTCCGGCGTTGCCAGCAGAAAGGGAGAGGAAGGAAAGATGGAGCTGGCTGGAGCCTACTCCCACCCAAGGGGGATGTTACCAGGGAAGGGAGGAAGAGGAGCCGTAAAACAGCTGACACTTTGACCAGATGAAAGCAGCCATGAAAAGCATCTTCACTGTCCTACCTGCCAGGACGTGGTGGCTGAGACCCTGGTGGGGTTGTGTCTCTTCTGACCCATCTTGCAGCCCCATGGCTCCTAAAGCACTGCAGGGGGGAACAGCAGTGTGTCTGCACACCTCAAAGCCGGTTCTAGTCCAGAAGTGCCGTCTTCAACAGGCCCTGATGTGCCTGGAGGGCTCAAGCGTGTTGTATTTCTCTGCAAGCCAAAGCACTGTGTCAAAAGTCAGCATGTTTCTGTGCGGAGACAAACTCTTGATGTTCTTTTTTGTGCCATGACTCAGTGGAGACTGTCAGCCCTCATCTGAGCAGGCAGCGCTCCCCGTTATCCAGTCATTAGTCAGCGGAGAGGCCAAAGCTCAATCAGTCTATGGAAGAGGAGCCCCTCTGGACAATGCACCTTCTGCTGCCCACAACCTTGGTCAAGCCTTCCTTAGAGTCACCTCGGGCTCTTCTCACTAAACAACAGGGCTTCAGCGCCCCATCTTGTTCCAGGCTGGGGAAGAGCTGCCATGAGCCAATGCCTTTGGTCCCACGTGGTGCTGGTCAGCTCGCAACCACATTTCTACAAATTGAGAGAGGGAGAGGAAGGGAGGTAATGAGTAGAGGTAGGAACAGAGGTCCCTTCCTTTCCTCTAGCCTTGAGCATCACTACTGGTTCCACTTTGTGGTCCCGCTCTGCTACATTCTTTCAGCTCTTCATCCTTCTGCTGACACCCGGTCTCATGAGTCCAATCCAGGTCCTTCTAGGGCAGGGATCCACAGGTAGCTCTGCCCATGCAACTCCAGCATCCCAAACCCCTCATGCCACAAGCCCACCCCATCCTGACCAACACCTGCAGCTGGCAGGAGACTTATTTGAGCAGAGGCGAGGCCCAGTCATGCAGGGAAGGCATCCCAAAGGCCAGCTGAGACCCTCTGCTTCTCCCAGACGAGTTGTGTTTGACTCAGAGGTGAGTTTGTGCCTTGATGATCCAGCGCCTATTGCAACGGCACCTCCACGGCACCCACCACAGGGTCCCCCTGCTCACGAGCCCTTGCCAAAGGGAGGGGGACAAACATCTCCTCATCCAAGAGAGAGTCCTGCTGGACCACACCTTGGTTTGTTCAGCAAAGGGAGTTCCCAGAAATTAATGCAGTTAGAATTTCCAGCAAGAGAGAGAGGGGGAAAGAAAGAATGAGATAGAAATGATAAGGAAAGAGAAAGAAAAAACAAGAAGAAAATGAGGAAGAGAGGGAAAATAAGGAAGGAAAGAGAGAGTCATGGTTTTCTGAGTTAGAAGCAAAATTATCTTGATTTCCATTTGAATAATTCATGTTTGCCACGGGCCATGTATTCCTGAGCTTGGGTGTCAAGTGTTTATGGAATATATCTCTTGACAGGGCACTTGTGTGATATTCAGCCATCGCCAGAGTGTTAAAAAAACACACACAACAAATGTAAAAGGAGGGGAAAAAAAAAAGGAAACGCCGAAATGATGACGTCCTCCACCACGGTTTGAGAATAATTGGTCCAAATGAAGCCCCTTTCCTTTCAATGAAGAGTGTCCCCCTGCCCCCTCCCCTACACAGGGAACCAGCTGGGAGCCCAGCACGGGTGGCTAGGACATTGTCCTTACACCCAGAGGGAGAAGCTCTGAAATCTTCTTAGAAGACGAGTCTGGCAGGTACTGGAGCCTTTTTCACCTCCTCAGCTTTTGACAGGACAGGGGGATGTGATCCAGAAGACTAGAGTTGTCCCATCCCAATTGTTTCCACCTTGGAGGGAGGAATCCCATTATGCTGTAAGCCAAGTCATGCAGGGTTGGTTCCTGGATGTCTTGGACCACTCACCTCTGTCTCATAGCCCACATGGCCACGGCAGCACCAGTGAGTGAGTTTAAGTGTCTATCACCTGTGCTGAGGTAGAGGGGTTCTTTGCTGCCCAGACAGCGATGGAGCAAGGGGGAGGTGGGGAAACACCAGGCCACCCTTCCCAGGGAAAGCCACTTCAGCAATAAGGGAGAAGACCCAGCCTCCCTGGTCCTCGGTCCTGGGGGACAGGGGAGACAGAAGCTGGAAGAAGAACATCTTCTCTGCCTGGTGGAGCCCAGACCTGACCAGGAAGATGAAGCTCTTACCAGTGGCTGGGTGGAAGGCTGTGGTAGCCCTGGAATGAGAATAAAGGGTGAGTTCCTCCATCAAAGGCAGCCCTGGCCACGCATTCCGTGTAGGATGGAAACAGGCACCGGAGCCAAGCCCGGTTCCAGAGCAATAAGTGGGGAAAGATTTGGTCTGTGATCTGGACGATACGAGTCCAGGCGGACGTGAGGGTGAGCGGAAGAGAGCAACGCAGGGGATACCAGGATGAATCCTTGACCACTAACCCCCTCCCCCAGCCAGTGAGACCCCAAAAGATAGACCTCCTTAAGAGGTGTCCTCTGAATAACCGCTCGGGCAGCGGGAGGCAGCCAGACAGGGAGACGGGAGCCCCTCGGCTGCTCTCTCCCAGCACCCAGTTCACAGCTGGTGCACCAGCAGGGATCCCTGCTTGGCCATATGCTCTACGTGCCGCTTCAATTACCCCTCGGAGGAGCTGGGGCTTGCACAGCCTCTGCGGGGGGGAGGAGGGGGCTGTGGGGGAAGGGAGGCGAAGCCGGTGGGGAGGAGGAAGAGCCCCTCAGACAGAGGGATGCCAAAAAATGGGAGCAGGGCCGGTGGGTTTAAATCAGAGCACCTTTGCTCTGGTCCATGTGGTGCACTCCCAGGGCATCTCTGCGTGCAAGAGCATCCCCCCTCCCCTGGCACATGAGAGCATCCCTGTCAGCCTTCTCCTGCCACCAGCTGGGGGTGGGTTTAACAGCCCCGCACAGACCAGGAAGCTCTCCAGGGCGGGGAGCCCCGCTGCACCCCCTGGGAGCAGATCCTGCTCAGAAACCTCCCAGCCAGGACTCAAGACCTGGCTCCTGGCGTTAGGGCTCCATCCCCAGCTGTAAGGACGGACAGAATGTCCCCAGCCCTCCCTCCAGGAAGCGGATTATTTCCAACCTGAGCCCCTGAAGAAATTGTATAAGTGGGAAACAAAAGATTTTCCACTACTCTTTTCATTTTCATTAAAACACCCTTGTGATTAAACAGAGTTCAGGGGAAATTCTCCTGTTCCTTAAAAAATTCCTTCCTTCACTGGAAAACGAAGAACCTGAAAACTAATATTTTTTTTACCTCTAGCCCACATTTTTTATTTTCTCACCTCCTCCTTTTAGCTTTCTTCTGAAATCATGTTTGCATTTTTATTTCCTCAAGAAACGTCTGTTTGTGGTTACCTGATAAAAGTAAAAACTATTTGGGTTTCCCGCGTAGTTCTACCACCAGGTTACCCACCACACCTTGCAACCAGAGCAGAGGACACATCTCCACAGGGGTAACACTCATTGCTCCGGTGCTCATTACACACATCACCCTGGTCCTTCTCACGCCAAAAAAATCTCAGCTTCAAACACCCACGGTTCGGGTTCCTCTGAACCACAGTCAGACTCTCCGCTCCTTAGAAACACTGGGAGCTTGGGGTTTATTTCAGATTCTAAACAGAATCAAAAAGAAAAGCCAAATTGCATGGGGAAAAAAAAAAGTTTAAACACAACTCATCGGGAATTGATATGAAACTTCTCAGGTGATTTTGAAACTCATCACTTTCATTTCGACTGTCTCCAGCTACCGGGAATATTTGTGTGATCAGAAACAGTGGCTTCGTTTCAGGCGGTCGTGAAACGAAAAGCACGTCGACATGCACTATCGAGACAAGCGTCAAACCAGGACACGTCAGTGTCCAGGGCAGCATTTTGAGGTGGCAAAGACTCATGCAGAGGGTTCTGCTCCTGCTTGGTTTGGTCTCACTGCTCTGATCCTGCCTGGCTGCAGGTGCTGCCTCTGCCCTGACTCCTGAGCACCTCCAGCCCCGTGACTCCTGGATTCAGGTGAGATTTGGGCACAGCCCCCCAATTTCTACAGAGACAGCTGAGCCTTGATGTTCACCAGATGGAACCAGTGCAGCAGGAGGTTGTCTCACTGCAGCGGTGTCCATCAAAGGCAGCCGGGCTGTGTCTGGAGTATCTGCTGATGGAGAGCCATTTCCCACCGCCCCAACTGCAAACCCTGCCTTACTTCATCTCTTCCCCGTGCTCTGCCCTTGCCCCCTCGGCCATGGCCAGCAGCAACTGGCCAACACCAAACCCACTGAGACCACCTGGAGGAGGAAAGTTCATCTTGCCTGGGCTGGACCATTTTTCCCATGAGCTGTGACTCACTCGATACCTCCAGCGAGCATCACCAGCACGGGCTGAAGCCGAAATCCTCTGGTGCCGGTGGGACTCAGCACAGCCAAGCCTAGAGGAGCTGCATCGGGCTGAGCTGGGAATGGAGACGGCCCCGCTGAAGCACAAGAGCGTCTCAAATCCTGACCCTCCTGGAGCGGGGAAGGGAAATTAGCAAAAACAAATCAAGGACTAATTCCAAGTGTCAAAGCCACTTGAGGAAATTGCTTTGCTTCTGGGAGACCCGCAGGCAGAAAAGCTCATCTGAATAAATGTGTCTCTCATCTGCCAGTCCCAGATACTTCCATGACTCACCCATGTGCTGTCACTGCTGGCCCAGAGACTTGTCCCCACCTTCGGCCCCCCTGTCGTGCTCCCCCTCCTCTCACAGGAGGAAGAAGCCCAGCCCGATGCTCTCCGAGCCAGGTTGAGGGGTGGGGTGGCCCAAGCAGACTCCTGCGGAGGTGCAGGGTCAGCGCCAGCATCGCTGGGTGGGAAACAAGAGGAGATTTTATCCCGGAGCCCCTCTGCGGGTGACAACGGCCCGCGAGTGAGCGCGGCAGCAGCTGTACAGTGCAGACTGGTTTTGTTCTGGGGACAAAGGAGGGTTGAGCCGAAATTGTGCTTGGGCAGCAGTTCAGCCAGGCTTTCCAGGCAGTAAGTGCCTGTCTGCAAACAAACCCTCCGCAGCGCCTCCAGACGCGTGGGACTGGCCAGGCAGGGTGCTCAGCGGGCAGCCGGGTGTCCTTGCAGGGCTATCTGGTGACAGGAGCTGCTTTTGTCCCAGCTCCTGGGGGGAAGCAGGCGCAGGGCGTTGGAGAAGCGGAGGGGAGGCATCTCAAGAGGGCAAAGTTTATCCCTTTGGCAGGTTTCTTTCCTTTCAGAGGAGACAGAGCTGTCTGTGCTTGGACAGCGCCTGGTACCGCATCTCCTGGGGAGTGGCACCTGGGCTCAGGTACTTTATCCGCGCTGCACTGACCCCCCACTTCTGACCACGTGTTTCAGGTTCTAGATGGCACCAGTGCTCCCAGTGCACTCCGTGGTGCCTTGGTGGTCAGCGCTCCTCCTCCCCAGCAGTGGTCATCCTTGTAGCAGTCAGGCACAGAGCCTGGAGGTGACTGCCCACCCTACAACCTGGCACAGGAGCATCTCTCCGCTGGGTTTGCCTGGTGGAGCTCACACACCGCAGGAGCACAGCTTGCTTTGCTGAAAAGCAACGCTCAGTTTGGATGAAAACCATCTGAAGGGGGCTCAGTCTTTGCTCCTAACATGCAAGTTTCTTCCAAGCCATTCTGCTCGGCACACCTGATGGTAACCAGAAGTCTCACGCCAGGTGAGGGTAGCTTCAGCCAAGCCATGGCACACACTTAGGCTTGGACACGCAACAGACACAAGTTTCTCACTTCCCTCTCAAGAACGGTAAGGTGTCAAAGTGTGTTTGGATCCCCTGAGATCTTCTGCAGCCATAGGAGAAGAACGTGCCTGAGAAGCCCTACAGGAGAGAGTATCTTTCAGAGATGAGGGACACAATGAAGGAATATCTCAGTGGGATGGTTTCTTTGACCTTTGTGCATAAATCTTGGTCGTCCTTTCTGCCAGGCAGAATTCTTCCAGGCAAGACTTGGAGAACTCAGGGGAGGAAAGGGTTAAGAGCCTCCAGGCCATGGGCTGACCCACAGACTTCCCGTACTGTCTCTTTTCTTATCCCCAGCCACTGGGGAGATTAGCAGCCAGCAGATTAACCTGGTCTGTGCCCCGCAGGCACTTTAGGGGTGAAGGGCAGAGGAGAGAGGGGCTCATCTCTGAATTCCAAAATGCTGCGCAGGAGGCTGGAGGGAGAACAGGTCCAGAGGGCTGGAAGGGGAAAGGATGTGCAAGGACGGTGGAGAATATTAACCAGGTACATGAGCCTTCTGCTCTGAGGTAGAGAGGTCCAGCCCTTGGAACTCGGGTGTTCCTGAAGAGCACCAGCAGCTCAAGGGGAAAGGTCCCCACGAGGAGGAGCAGAAGTCTTTGGCACAGGACGTTGTGGACAAACCTCGAGTTGCACAAGCCAGGCGGCCAGCGAGGAGCTCAGTGGCAGGCTGAGGTAGGTGGAACAGTTTCTGCCCACAGGTCAGGGAGGGCTCACACAAAGTCTTGTTGAGCGGTGGCCTTGCCCAGCAGACACGCGATGGGCTGAACCTGCTGTGCACTGGTTCCTGGGAGCCCTAATTAACGCCCTCAGCAATGCATTAGCACCAGGGGTGCAGCTGAGCCACAGCCCTGACCCCAGAGCAAGGCTCTGCGGAGGGCGGCTGCTTGGTTGCACTGAGAAATTGCAGAGGGCAGATGGAAGGATGACTTCAGAAACTACCTGATTTGGGGTTTTCTTGCCTAAACCTGAAAAGCTCCCAAGCCAAGTAAAACCAGGATGGCCAAGCAAAGCAGAGGAGTTTCACAACAGCGAAGGAGGGCGGGTGGACGGCAGGACGTAGGTACGTGCTGCTCACAAGGGAGGGCAGTGATGAGAAAAGATTATCTTTTCATGATGGAAAGCTTCAATATCCCAGGGGGAGCCTTGAGCATGATTCCCATCACTTCCTGAAGGGATTTAAACTCAGGTCACTCATGCTAGAGATAAATCCTGACCTCAGGCTATTCTGGGACTCAGAGCTCTCCACTCCTGTGAAACCTCTTCCACTTGGCTGGGAATAAATCAATATCCGCACAGAGGTGGGTGTGATCATGACTTGAGTCCAGTGGTTATGGCATCTCCACTTCAGTCCTTATTCTTGTGAGTTTTCAACTGATTAATGCAAAATAAACCAGGGAAGTGTGTCACCACGACCTCCTGCAATGGAAGGGGGATGTGGGTGCAGGTCCCAGCAGCAGCAGTTCCTGTCAGCTGAGCGAGAACTTTTGCCTGTCCCTGGTGGGAAGGGACCCACTTTGGTGGTATTAGCTCTCAGAAGATGTTTCTTTCCTTTTTCCCCAGCTGACCCTGTCCAGTTCCCTTCGCTTGTATTTCATGGAACATCTTCACAGTTTGACAAACTGAGTGACATTTGCCGTCACATGCAGACCGAGGTCCTTGCAATTTGGTCTTGATTTCAAATCCAAGGAAAAAGCTCATCCCCCTTCCCCAAATCCACACTGGTGTTACTGTGGACCTCGTCCATGTCATCGCAGGATTCGCCTACGCTCAGCCAGGCTGGTGGGAAGCAGAGACAGAAATGGGAAATCAAAGGACGTGGAATTGAATGAGCTGTTACTGATGGGAGAAGCTGTCACACCTCATACTTATCCACC
This sequence comes from Bucorvus abyssinicus, assembly GCA_009769605.1. Classification (NCBI taxonomy): domain Eukaryota; kingdom Metazoa; phylum Chordata; class Aves; order Bucerotiformes; family Bucorvidae; genus Bucorvus; species Bucorvus abyssinicus. The sequence continues at coordinate 754,578 of CM020039.1, read as the reverse complement.
CGTTCTGGACATGGTCCCTGCAGCACCTAAGAGCTGCTGAGTGTTCAGTATTTCGGAGAATACCCATGATTTGAGTGGGGATAAAACACCCAAGCGTCAGCCTGGGACTGAATCAGCTTGAGGTTCCCCTCCATAGCAGATCTGCTTTGAGGATAATTAATTGTGTTACCCCAGAAGCTGCAGGAGCACGAGGTGAGAGGAGAGCCGTGCGAGGGCAATGTCTAGGGTTACCTCGCGCTGCCCTGAGCCTGGGCAGTCAGCGTGGACTCGGCCATGCCTCACCTGGGAAAGAGCCCTCACCTCCGGATCCGGCTCCTCTTGGGCATCTCAACGTATTTCAGCTGAAACCGTGTTTCATTGATCAAGGCCTGAAATCGATGGGCATCAGAGTGCTAAGACAGCGTCCAAATAAAGATAATACAAACAGCAATAAAATAGCACCATTGATTTTAAAATTCCCCATCTAAGGCTTTATAAAGTATTCATTAAATGTCTATTAGGATAAATTGAAAGCATTAGGAACACGGGGAACTGGCCATGCAGATTTGCAAGTGTTTTTGGTTAATTTATAAATGCTGCCTCCACGCAGATAGAGGAGCAGACATTGATGATAATTACCCCAATCCGGTGTGTTATTCTGCGTACAACCCGGAGCTGTGACTAGCGCGCTGTCGGGGACAGAGAGGGACCCTCTTCCTTCTCTCCTGCATTTGCGGGAGGTCAGTAAGCTAGGGGAGACGACTGACTCTTTCATCTGTTAACAGGAACAAAGACACATTTAGCGCAGACTTTCTGGGGCGGGGGGAGAACGGCACCGCTTCCCGGGGAAGGCCCCCACTTGCCGATTTCACGGTTGTTACTGTGGTTGGGAGGGTCACGGTTCTCAAGCACATGGTGACTTGTATCGTTTTCAGCCCTCGCAAAGAGAAGCTGCTTCGGGAACAGTGGGGTGCGTGTCACGTATCCGCAGGGCTCCGGAGGACCACGGCAAGCCGCTCTCCGGTGATGGTTGTCAGTCGGCCGCAGGGCCAGGACAGGGCTGTTACTCCACAGCAGAGACTGGGGGGCTGGAAAACGGGGTGGTAAAACATACGTGAGGTGCCGCAATCTGCCGGTGATGCGGCTATACCGCTCACTGCAAGGGAGAGCTGCCTGTGTTGGGGTCAGCAGAGGGATTTCCCTTTTGTGACGTGCCTGAAGGTACGTTCCAACTTGCCGCCTGGGCTTCCTCTGTCCTCTGGCCATGCGTGGTCAGCGCAGAAGCCCTCGGACCCATTGGAGGCTCAAACCGCCTGTAATTACCTATTAGTTACTAAGAGAAAATACCCTACGTTGGCCCTTTACCTGGCCCTGTGAAGTATGTGCCTGTGTTTACAGAGCATCATCTTCCTCACCGCAGCCTCCAGAGTGTTTGAAGCATCTGGGAGGAGGGGGAATAAACCCCTCCCTCCCGCTGATGGCCCAGTCTCTTTTGCAGGGCGGGTTGTTCAGACAGCAGCCCCCTCCGTGGGCGCAAGACCCTCTGCCAGAGATGCTTTTTGGAGATCCACTGTCCAAACCACCTGTGGGAGGCTGTGCCAGGGGTCCTGGCTGTCCTCCTAAGTCTGCTTTTGGGGGAGAATCCTGTGACTCCTGTGACTCAGTTTCCCCACTATAAATTGCAGAAGAAACCCCTTCCCCGGTAGCTGGATGTTGTGGAGAGGAAGGACGCTGAGAAAGCCTTGGGAGAACAGCACCGAACAGCCCATAACGCCTCATGTCGCCTTTCAGCCCCTTCCCTCCACGTTCTTGCATTTGCCTGTCTCCCCTCTCCCTCGCTTCTCTCATTGGCTGCTCTGAAAATACCTGGTTCTGTTGCTTTGTGAATTATTAGAGGCATTTACCATAGGCCCTCTCATTAATTATTCACAGCTGTTTTGTTCTGGGGCTCAGATGTAATTAATGGCTCAATTAATATTTAAATATTAACTATTTTTAAAAACCCAAGACATCTCTGTTGAGCTTGTCCATTGAGAAATAAACTGCAGGGCTGGCGAGCCTGGGGCAGGGAAGCTGATCAGCGCGGCGTGGAGTGGCCACCTCGGTCCTGCGAGCAGAGGAACCCGGGGAAAGCCATCCGTGGAGCAGGAGTTGGAGGGTGGGAGAGGATGGATGGGTGGAGGCAGCCCACGAGCCCCACCTGGGGAGAGAAGAGCAGGAGGGCTCGTTTTGTCCAACCTTTGGGGAACCACCATGGGTTAGAAGTGGCCGTTGCTCCACGGACTGAACAGTCTAGAGGCTCCTGATCTCCCCGGGATCTCCAGCAGCACTTAAAATCTTGCAAAGCCAGGTATGCCCTGGTGTTTCCATCTTCTCCTGCTCCTCATCCCAGCCTCCAGTGGAACTGGAAGACCCACTAGTCAGGCCCAAAGCTTGGATGAAGCAAACTGGGGTGTTGTTGCACTGGTGGAGCTGCTAGCGGCCCCCTTCCTGCACACAGGTCTGATGCTTTCTGATGTCTTTGCTGCTCGGGACGGTTAATCCTACAGGTGTGGTGGTGGGAAACATGGAGCCCTGCAGGAACCTGAACCGCTGGTCGGTGGAAGAGGCTTTTCCTGGAAAAGGTGGTATTTGGAGAAAGAGAGCGGGGGAGACCGGTTTGCTGTTTGGGTTGAGCGGGCTATTCCAGTTTGTCGGCACTACAATGCACGTGGTTTTACTAGGCTTAAAAAAAAAGGAAGGAAGATTTAAAAGCAAAGTAAGTTTAATGAATTAGAATGAAGTTGATGTGGAAACAGCATTAGAACCTCATCTTCTCACTGTAATGAAAGAGGACTCCGCTGCCACCAGCTCTGCTCAGGTGTGTTTGTCTGTTTGTTTCCACACTGAAACTTCACCCAAACAACCCAAACCCTGCCAGCTTCAGTGTCAACAAAACAGCATTGCCCCACAAAAGACCCCACACCGGGGGAGGTTTTTACCCGGGGAACAGCGCAGGAATATTTCAGGGGTTCTCATTCCCTGAACCTCTCTGGTCCTGGATGCTGGCAGCCAGCAGACAGGAGTGATGCCCCGGACAAAGAGCCCCTTGGCTGCTCCCTCTTCCCGGCTCTCCCGGACCTGCAGTCTCGTGACGCTGAGGTTTATCCCACTGACCGGCTTTTTGCCTCCAGTTTACCCGGGATCTGGGGGTCAGACCCATCTCTGATAAGAGGGTCCCCATGCACAGGAAGGTGCTGGTCTCTCCCACCCATCCCTCTGATGGGAACTCGTGGGATGGGTTTCGCTCGTGCTATATAAAGCATCCCTGGAGCCAGGTACCTCCGGATGGCTTCCGCCAGCCTTCTGCTCGCATCCTGACAACTCAGGGCAGGTGATTTACAGCATCATCCCGCCGCGCAGGCGCTGGCTGAGGCCCACCTTGCCCGAGCGGGCGCGAGGCCGGCTCGGCTCAGCTCCGCGCACCCACATATACAGTAGCTCAGCGGCTGAATAATGGATGGCGGGTGCTTTGTGAAGGTCCCGTAACCCGATCTCCATCGCAGGGACACAGGGACAGAAACGGAGCGGGGAAGCCGCCCCATAATGCGAGCCGCGGCCACCCGATACGCATCCCTCGAGCACGATCTGGTGCCCGGCCAGTGGATGTCAATGGGGGAGGAAACGGGAGCCTGGTTTCTTAGGGACCGGCTGACGCTCGCCTCCCCGCCTCCGGCTCTGGAGACGCAGTAGGCGATGGGCAGATGCGCAGCAGCGATCCGCTCGCACCCTGCCCTTCCTGGCCCCCCCACTGCGGTCCCATGCTCTCCAGCTGGAAGGCAGTGGGCTTCCTCCCGGCGACGCGGCACACCTCACTGTCCTCAGCGTCCTGCTGCGCAATTAGGCACCCGAACCTCCACGGGGGAGCCGTGGCCAGCCCAGAGCCACCATCCCAGCTTGCTCCCACTGAAGCTTTGCACTGGCCTTTGGCCATTTGCCATCGCTGTGTCTGGTCCGAGGAGAGCACGTGTGGGGGTGCGCTACAAGCAACCAACTCCTTCCCAGCGCTTGCAGAAAGCGAGCTACATCATTTCGGCTTTGCACCGCCCAGTAACACCAGGCCCAGCTCCACTGCAGCCAGCTCTTAGCAGCAAGGAGTCACTGGTGCTGCTTTCCTCTTGTAATAGGCTCAAACTCCCAAGCGGGCTCTTCTCCCTCCTCTCCCCCACAGACAGACACAGACGCGTCCCTACGCTACCGAAAACCCGCTCCCTGCACCCGTACTGCAGGGCATGAGGGCTTCTGCGCCCCTGGGAGGAGGGATGAGCTGCTCGGGAATGGCTCCTGCCCAAGAAGTGCAGTTGCAGAAGGTCCCTGAGCCTGTCCCCAGGTGCTCGGGCACCGCCAAAGGTCACAGGTAGCTGGGGAAAGCCACGGACCATCAGATTGTTGACGAGCTGAGTCTCGTGGCTGTCAGAGGGTGAAAGTGCCCAGCTGAGCGTCCAGGGGAAGGGGTGACACAACCCAGCTCTTCTGGTACCTGCTGCCCTGTGAGCTCCTCAGGTCCTGGGGCTGAACATCCCTTTCCCTCCCCACTGCAGCCTGTTCACATCCACCAGCTGCACAACGGGGAGAGAAGCCACTCGCAGGAGCAGCCCTGCGTGACCCGTATGGGACTCTGCCAGGCTGCACACCCGGGGGGGACCAAAACGTCTTGAAATTTCCTTTTCTCTGGCAATCTCACCCTTGGTGCAGGCAGCTCCTGGTGGTACCCCTTTGCCATTCCTCTTCTTGCAGCCCTCTTGTCCTCGCAGAATCACCACGACACGGTCACAGGGTGACTGCGGGTGGGCTCCGGGCATTGCGCCCTCTGCAAAATCACCACACGCTGCAGGGGGTCCCTGCAGAATGGGGACACTCTCGAGCGTAACAGCAATGGAGTTGTATCAGCACAGCAAGGGCAGACGGGGCAACCCGCAGGGGCGCTGGCTGCCATCCTGTCCTGCCGCAGCGATGACGGGTGCCCATGCGTGTCCGGGCCCCATGATGCTGCGGCGAGCGCGGCTCTGGAGCAGGAGCCACTCACTTTCAAACCTGCTTCAGTGAGACTGGAATAAAAATCAGTGCGGGGGTCTGGGAGGGGAGGAGAGGGGTTGTCTCCCCCGGGGAGATGGGGGAGCGCCGGGAAGGGGGTTCAGCAGCAGCGATAACTGCGCCTGCCTGCCGTTTCTCTCACCAAATCCTCACCCAGAGCTGACTCCAGGAGCCCCGTGCAGGGAGAGCTGGGGCTGGACCCGATGCACGCTGGAAGCTGGCCCGCTCCCGCCCGCTTCACCCTCCCGTGTCTCCATCTGCCCCTCGCTCGGGGGCTGTGCCACTCCCTGCCATATTGCTGGCACCTTCCAGCTGGGGCCGTCACCGTGTGGAGCTATTCTGCTGTCCCCACGCCTGACAGCCGGCAGCTCGCGCGCCTCAGCCCGGGCTTGAAAACCTTTGGCGGGGCAGGTTTGCTGCAGGCGGTGATGGGCGCCGTTCCCAGCGCACACGCAACACCCATCCCAGCACCAGACGCAGGGCGGGATGGGGCGCGGGGGCCCGTGGGGTCACTGGAGCCGGCGTCAGCTGTCAGGCAGAGCCACCCGCCACCCTGCCCCACCCTGGCTGCCGGTGGCCGGAGGGCACACGCAGACGGCGGCGATGAGACGGGGAGTGCGAGGGGGTGAAAGCGGAGCTGGAGCTCAGGCTTTTCAGTGGGGTGCTGCAGCAGGGAGGCATCGCCCAGCTCCTGCCCCAGCCTGTGCCAACAGGAATGGTGAAACCCACTGAGTCACGTCGGGAAAAAAATGCAGTCTGGATATATTTGGATTATTTGGATTATTTTGGACTATTTGGATTGTTTTCGATTATTTGGATTATTTTGGATACATTTCGACTATTTGGGTTATTTTTTTTTCCCTCCACCAGGGAGGGAAAATAGTTGTCCATCTGAAAACGATGCCTCACCCTATTTCTGAACAGAACGGTGCATTTCATTTGGCAGTTACTGGACTTCAGCTTTAACCTGTTTTCAGCTCGTCAGTTCTCAGTTCAGGACTATTGAAAACCCACATCACCATCTGGAAGTGTAAAAACCCCCAGCTCCCACCTCAATCAATGCTGCTTAACACTTTCTAACAATTTCCCCACTTTTCCTTCTCTCTGAGCTTGACTCAGGTGTCATGAACAGGTTTCAGCTCCGTTCAGGTGAACACGCTCCTGAAAGCCAAGTGACAGCTTTGCATAACACAGGCTGGGAGGGGAAGAAGAAAGAAAAATGTGGTTTGAAGCAGGATCCGTTGTGTTTTACTCCAATAAAAAGTCCACAATATCCTGAGGCAGAAGCAGGTTCAGTTGGGTTTTGTGGTTTATCGCAAGGCTCATGAGAGCTGACGATTTCTGCAGTTAAAGCAGGAGATTTCTCAGGGACCTTATTTTTCATAAGCCTCAAAATCTCCCCACTTTTTGCGGCTCTGGAGTAAAATCTGGAAAGTTGAATCTGGGGATCGAAGGGGTTAGAGATTTCTGGTTTTCCGTCCCTGTTCACCCTGTGAGCAGCCTGTCCTTGGGCAGGCGGCAGCGAAGGGCGAGGTGAAGAGGGAAACACACCCAGCTCAGCATCCTGGGGACCACCCTGGTTGTGGTGGTGACATGGGGAGGAGACGTTCCCAGGGGGTCTCAGATGTCACTGGGGCTCTCACATGGGGTGACACTGTGGCTTTGGTCCTCCTCCAGAAAAACCCCAGTGACCCAACAGGTTAAGGCTGGTCCCACACTCGCCTGCCTTTTCCCACATGCTGCCCCTGAACCTGTTTGCTGGTTCCTGACCATCAGCTTTGCAGGGCAGCACCGGCCTTTTCCTTGATTTACCTCTTCGGTCCCATCAGGCTTCATCCAGTGTCACCAGGGTGGCTGGTCACATGGACGGCTGCAGAGTGGGGTTCACCAAGGAGAGGTGGCAAAGAAGGGGTTAAAAAGAGGGATGAGTAAATAGATATGGTTTAGGGAGCATCTGCCGGTTTGGGGACACAAAATTTGTACTGAAAGTGCAAGCTGGGGTGGGGGGAGGCCATTCCCTTGCAGAGGGCGATGGGTGGGTGCACACAGGGGTGTGCGGGGTCCCCCCTGCCACAGGGCTCCCCAAGGGTGACAAGGGACGAGCCCAGGGTGAACAAGTCCGAGGCCAGTTGACCATCACTGGGAGAGACAAGGAGGAGGAGGAGAGGGAGGAGGAGGAGGAGGAGGAGAGGGAGGAGGAGGAGGAGGAGGAGGAGAAGGAGAAGGCAGGGGGACAGGGCTGCGTCCTGATGCAGAGAGGATTCCCAGGACACCCCTTATTGTCCTCCCACTATGCCCAGCTGCTCCCCTGCCCACTCCAGCCCATCTCCATAACGTGAGCTGACACGGGATCAAACAGCCATCCTTCAAACCCTCTAATTGGAGTTAACTTTTGCCCTGGGAGTGACTCCATTACCAGGGAACCCCGTGGAGAGGCAGGGGTAAATTGGGGTTTGGTGGGTCCGGACAAAAGTCGTTTCCCAAGACCCCCCCATGGCTCCACACCAGACTTTCTCCCGTCCTTTCCCCTCCCACCACCCACCATCCTCTCCTCATCAGCTGCTCGCTGACTGGTAAAATGTTTACACTCCATGCAGATCCACAAATCAATTAGAGACACATTTAGCTGACATATGGCTTCTCCAAGTCCATCTCCTCAACCAATGCAGCCAGAGGGAATGGAAGACCTGGGCTGGAGCCCCTGTGTCCCACCCTTATGGACACCAGCGGTTTTAATGGCCCTCCTGGAGGACTACGGGCCAAAGCCGTTGTCCCCTGACATTTAGGACCAGGACTCACTGACTGCTCCGTCCCTGTGGCTTCTGCAAGCCCGCTGGATTTACCCATCAGGAAACTGGCCACTCTTCCCCAAACATCAGCCACTGCAGTTGGGCTGGGGAATCTCAACTCATCCGGTCTGGGGAGAGCAGCAGGGACCGCTGCAAGGGAAGGAGAGGGAGGGAATGATTTTCTCCTCACTGTGATGGTTCCTTCTCCCTTTGCTTCACTTGCCTGCATGCCATGTGGACATGACCCAGCAGCCTCCAGAGCTGGCCCCGGTCCATACAGATGGACAGACAGCCATCAGAGCAGAAAGATGCTCCAGCAAAGCTCCGGCTAAAGCGAGGCTCTGCCCAATAAGCAGATTGTGAGGAAAAGGTCCTTTAAACACTGAACTGATGCATCACAGAGCATCTTCTCCCTCCCCTGTGTCCAGCTCATTTTGCTCTCCATTAACGTATCAGCTAATGAAATGCCAAAAATAATTCTTAGAATACTTCCAGGGACTCCTCCACGGCAGCTGCTGCACGAGGACGGGGTGCTCAGCCGCTGAGAAAGCAGGAGTGGGGCAGCCCAGGGCTGGCAGAGAGGCAGGGCAAGAAGGAAGGGGGCAGCAGGGGGGACAATGGCAGGAAAATGTGGAGATGGCCACGTTTGGGCCACCACGCTGCCCATGGGGTGTGATGCAGTTCATCCTAAACACGGACCTTGTATGTGACGAAACCCTGCAGCCTGCCCAGGTTTGGCTCCATGGAGACCAGGTAATCTCCTGTCCCACCATCCTCTGGTGGCATCCCCACATCTGGCTTTCTCAGGGTGAGGGATATAATGAGTTTGTGGTTACGCATCACTCGGCATCCCTGGGCAGCAGCACGGGCTGGGAGTGGAGATGCTGCAATGACACCGAGAGAGGGGACAGTGCCTTGGCCTGAGTCCAGGCTGGACGCAGCTTCCAGAGCTCCCACCTGAGTTATTTTTACCTGATTTCACCCCTCAGTGTTTGCCCTGAGTCCCCTGCAAGCCAGTGCGAGACTCAGAAAAGCCAAGCCCAGCCACGCTGATGGTCGGGTCCTCCCTGTGCCGCCCACCTGTGACCATGCAACCTGCTGCCACCATCCCTGCGCTGCTGGAGACGCGAGGCAAACCCTGCCGACACCTCCGCCCCACCAGCGCTGTCGTCTGACCATGCAGCTTTGCAGGAGGGGAAGGATGCAGAACATTTCTCTCCCTCCCCTGCTGCACAACTCGGCCGCTCCGCCAGCAAAGCTGGGCCTTCCCCAGAGATGCCCACTGATGGAGACTTTCCACTGGGCAAGCACAAACCCTGGGATGCGACAAGCTGGTCTCAAACCCACACCCCATCGGTCTCTCCATGAAGATTTGCCTCTGGAGACGCAGAAACACGGACAGCACCAGAGCACTGATGCCACCTCCAACCTCTGCAGGAAGCCCACCCCTGTCCAACGCTTCCCGGGGATGCCGTGGGGATTGTACACCCAGCCAAGCCCCTAGAAAAAGAACCCGTGGGTCCGGGAACCCAGGGCTGCTTGTTCTCCCGGGCTGAGCAAAGCCACCCCTTGGGGGTCTTTGGGCCAGGGAAGGGGAAGCCACCCTTCAGGCCACAGCTCTGGGGCCGCAGCGGCTGATGCATCGCCCCATCTAGTGGCAAAGGTGGCCAGATGGATCTCTGCAGCCCCATTAATGTAGGAGAGATCAATGAACGGTTGCCCCTCGCTGAGTATTTTTAGCGTGCAAATGTTTCGTGCCGTAATATATCTCCCCTGGTCGGGGCTGAGCATGTCTCCACTTCCTTCCAGCATCACGAGGATGCCGCTGCAGCCAGACAGGCGAGAGGCTGGTTTCAATTATAACACGAGGAACCACATGTATGGGGCTGGTCCGTAACACGCGGCTGCACCGAGAGCTGGCTGCTCTGGTAGTTCCAGTAAAGGTACAACAGTTTAAGTGGAAATGACTGGTATTGATCTTGGCAGGCAGATACCAGCAGAAGTAAAAATAAGCTGCTCTCAATTAACCCGCATTGATCTGAATTAAAAGAAAAATGGATCAGCCCTAGATAAAACACCGGCCTCTCAAGTCAGAGAGACGGGTGGTGGGTGGCTGTTCAGCAGAAGCAGGTGTTTGACTTCGGAAGGGAAAGGCCTGGTTTTGAAGCGCGGGTCTGGGTAGGAAAGCAGAGGGTCAAGGCTGGATGTTCCTCATATTTTTCCCCTCCGTGGGTGACTTCCATATCGCGAGAGCCTTGGTTTGCAGGTGGAAGATGTTTTCTTGAAGCTGGTCTCCACGCGTCCACCAGGACCTTGTCGCACAGCAGAACCAACCACAGGAGGCTGGAGAGCAGCCATGGATGAATGGATCGGAGTTACTCAGCCCTGGCAGCCTGCAGACCCTCTGCAGTGGTCACCATCGCGGGACCCAGAGAGAAGCCAGTAAAGGACCAACGGACCAGCTTCCCCAAAGGCAAGGGGGGGTTTTGAGTAAAAATGGTGGAGAAACACTAGAACAGACAAGCCCAAGTCCTGCCTCATTCTCTCAGGGTGATGCTTTGAGTGTCATGAGGCCGGTAAGCGGCCCAGGTCTCCAGCACTGTGCTGGATACTTCACCGTGTCCTCCTGGATCTCAGGCTCGGTGTCAACACTAAAAGCTTATTTGCATCAGTCTAATCAGAGGACTGGCTCGAAGCCTCGTGAGGAAGGCAGAGCTGACACAGGAGTTGTGAAAGACAACATTATCTTCCCCCATGGAACTGATAACACACAACACAACAATTCCTGGAGGGCCACGAGCTGCCAGCAGACTCGGTCCCTGCTCTGATCCAGGGCCACTGGGTACAGAGGGGAGGGGAGCAAGGATGGAGTTGAGACTTTGAGCAGCACGGAATTCTCCAGTGCATCTTCCTGCTCTGGGGCTTGAGCTCATCTGCAGTGTGAACCTTCCTGCTTTCCCCAGGGACGATTTGGTTGAGGAAGAGACAGGAGAAGCTAATGCAGGAGCAGATCAGGGTGGGAAGTGATGCAGAGTCCCCGTTCAGCTGAGACGGGCTGTGGTACCCAAACTGTCTCAAACCCGTCTCCTCCTGCACATCACCTGCTCAAGAAGAGGAGGAAGTGCTCAGCACTAATTCTCAAAAGGTTTCCTTTGGATGGCAAAAAGGACAAGGGGTGCCTGTCCCACAGCCCCTGTGTCCACACCCCTGGCTGTCCAACGGGGTGACTTCTGCTGGAGCTTCTCTTCCAGGTCCCTGCTCTCTCCCATTATCCCACAGCTGAATTTAACTCCATCTCCTGAGCCATAAGCTCCACCACAGGAACTCCTCAGAGCAGCCACAGGGACATCAACTGTAACAGCCCCTCCCTGGGCAGTATACCGCCTAACAAACCGAGACACTGACCTCCCCTCCCTTCTTGCTCTGCCTACAGCTGTCACTCAGCTGTCACCGGTCTTGATGAACCACCACATGGATGTAGAAACAGGATTGTCTCTAGTAAGAAATACAAACTGGAAAAGGTTCAAAGATAAAAAAGAGATCCAGGAAAAAATGGCAATGGCAAAAAAGAGGAGACCAGAGAGGAGATACTTCAATACAGTGAAATATGGCACGTGTTCCTGCAAGGAGAGAGGCCACACACCTTGGTGGGCAGGACAGGGAGTCATGGATTTAACCAGCAACCAGGAGCGCTGAGGTTAGACAGCTTCTACTTTGCACAGGTTGGGAAACCGAGGCGCAGGGAAGGAGCTGGAGAGAAGGACAGAGCGGAGAAAGCAGAACGTATTCCCCAGAGTTCACAGCTCCTTGTCTCAGGCTGTGAGCTCTGGAACAGACCTGCCTAATGTGCACTAATGAACCTACCGCCCAAGAGGCTCCGAGAGTGAGCAGAGGCAGGAGAGGGATTTGTGGTGAGGAGGAGAGCTGGCATTGCCCCCATGCAGATGGATCTGTGTGCCAAGCCCGCGCCGGGGGGAGAGCGAAGTGACTGCTCTCCCGGCTCTCCCCAGCACGGTTTGTAAATGGAGAATAATGCAGCCTCAGGCATTAAGAGGGAGACGCAGATGGGCTTCAGGATCCCTCGGTGGGCAGAGCATCCAGACTCCAGAAGAGTGAAACTTGGACCTACTCACTTTCCAAAATGACCTGTCTTTGCAAGGCAATTCACACCTTCCAGAGGTTAAAAAACTTCTCCTTCCCCCTCCCCAAGGTCCACCACTTCCCTGTAACCTGCAATCTCGTGGCACCTCTTCTCTACTAACTTGGAGCACAGCAGGATCATCTCTTCTAATTTCATCTACTGATGCTGCACCCAGCTCATGGAGTACCATGAAAGGACCATGGCAGATAAGCACCTTCTGCAAGGGAAATCCAGCGAGTGCAACGAGCATGAGGCTTCTCGCTGAGGCCATGGACCACGTGTGTGGCCAAAGCACGCTCAGGAGATGAGTCTGCATCACACTGATTGCTCTTCTTCAAGAACAGAGACGTGAGCAATGTTCTGACAGCTCTCCCTGCCTCCCAGGGAGGGCAGGTTGGCAGCAGCGGGTGATGGCAAATCCTCTTCTTGGCATTGACGTGCTAAAGAGGGGTTGAAGCAGAAACAAGGGCAATGGGGTTTATTTGGAGGAAAAAAGAGTGTGTTGAAATGGAATGAAAACCAAGAAAGAATCCTCTGGATATCTCGTCTCCTGGCTGCAAAACAGGAACAGCCTCGAGCTTCTTTCTTAAGCCTGAGCGTCAGCTCTCCTTCAGCAGCACCACAGCAGCTGCAGAGCAGCGCACAGCTGGGCTGCGGCTCTCCTCCCCGCCCGGCAGCTAAAGCCAGCACCTAGCAGCACCCAACAAGTCCCACCAACCAGCCAGGTCAGGTCTTACGAGATGCTTCATCACACAGACTAGCCAGCTGCTTCCCACGTGAGGCGAAGCATTAATTCCATTCTTAAGACACCGTGAAGAGAAAAATTCCCTGCGCAGATGACATTTCTGAGTAAATGTCCCTGGGAGCAGGGGGCTGCTGCAGAGCTCCCACCTGCTGCTCCCGAGGCAAGCCGAACCACAGTGCCATTACCCAGCATGGCCACCCAAACCAAGCTAACCCCCACCTAGGAGCACAAGTACGGCCCTGCACGCCCCCTCTCCGTCACTCTTGGGGAAGGCAAGAGCAGAGGAACCATCCCTGACCTCCTCAGGGGAGAGTCTCGAGGCTTTTCTGTTGACACGGGAGTTTAAGGACCTCCTGAGAACAGCACAGAACTGCTGCTCCCCACTCGGCCCGGTTTCCAGGCAGTGCCTACGTGGAGTTATAGGATCTACTAGTTGCAAAGAGACACAGAGTCTAACTCGCCTCTTGGCACCTTTCTCTCATTGATTTCAGATAGGAGGTAGGTGCCAGCGCCGGAGCAAGGAGTGAGCTGAACCCCCTGACTCAGGGCTGCAATGCCACCGCTTCCCCAAATCGTTGCTGCCACACCATCCAGTCTGCAGCTATTTCAGGCACCGACTGCGTGTCCAGACGTACGCTAAATGCTGGGAAAAGAGTGGCCCAACAGCCTGGACCGAAGGCTGGGGCTCAAAGAACCCAGCTTCTCGTCCTGGCTGGAGAGCAAGGCTGCGAGCAGGGCTCTCCGCAGCTGAGCTTCATTTTGTCAGTAAGATAAGAAGAGTTTCCCAAGCAAATCCACCTGCTGCGCTCCCAAATCCTTGTGGAAATTCACCTTTTATCCCCAGGCAGCGGAGTCTCAGGAGACCCTGACCGAGGAGGGGAGCTGAAGTGAATGTCACTCCCCAGGAGTGCCAGCTGCAAACGCTGCCCCATCCACAGCCCCGGCAGCAGGACAGTCCCCCCACGCTGCTGCCTCTCTCCCACCTTTGCTGCTTCGATTCGGATTCCTGGCCTGAGTTTGGAGCCTTTTTCTTTTGGACAGCATTTTTATTAGGGAAGCCCTTTAATTTTTCCGTTTTGGAAGAACCCCAAATGGGCTTCCCGGCAAAACTAATGTGCAGGCGCTCGGCATTAAGCACTGAGTAATCCTGGAAGTACAGACCTGATGTCTCTACAGGCAGCAATAAACTTTTCAGCACAATATTGTAACCTCAACTCTTCCTCCTTTAATGGCTTTTCTCCATGCCATTAGCATCGCTGCAGAACTTCCCATGTGTAGCATGCACGCATGGGCACGCACAGGCGCACGCAGAAGAAGGGGTTGGGAGTCAGGGCTGAGGAACAGCTGTTTCTCCAGCCTCCTTAGGTCAGGGATGAAGCTTTTAGGGTAAAACCCACACAGAAATCCTGGCCAGGGGTTGGATGCTTCTTGCCTTTATTCTCTGCGGGATGCAATGACCTCATGGGAGCAGAGAAGGAGGGTGGGGTAATCCTCCACAGTCCTCTGCTTCGGTGCCACCAGGGTCACCTCTGGAACACAACCTGGTTTCTCACCCCGTGGTGGGTCAGCATATGGCTCAAGCCCCAAGTGCGCAGAAATCAGGCTGGATGAGGCAGGTCACGTAGAGAACGGGGTTTGAACGCACAAGGTCCAGGCTGTGCTGAGGCATCTACCACCGTGACCCCAGCACAAGAAGCTCTCGCATACATCTACCTCCTCTGGGCAGCTGGACCACCTCAGCTCCCCACAGCAGGGGCTGGGGGAGAGCAGGAGAGAGGTCCTAAGCTAAACCAAAGACAGGATCATGGTGAGCTCCCTGGCTCCTGGGGGTCTTCAGGGCTGGGTGCGTGGCAAGCCCCTGCGCCAGCAGCTCCTGGTTGCTGTGGGCAGCTGCCCCGGCCAGGGACAAGCCTGGGGCCAGAGGCAGATGTGGAGGGTCAGTGTAAGCTGAGGAACAGTAAAAGATCTGGCTCAGCTGATGATAACAGGTTGTCCCGGGCTGATCACAGTACACCGGGAAGGGGGAGGACAGTAACTGGTTGCCTTGTGACACCTCTCACAGCAGCACCAGGGAAGGAGGACTCCCTTCCAGTTAGAGGGATGAAGATATGGTCTGGAAAACCAGTTTCCAACCACAGAGAAGAGCCAGCTCAATTCCCTGCCTCGATTTCCTGCTGCTCTACCCACCAGTGGCTAAGAAGGCTATGGAGGCAAAAACCTCGGGCTCTTCATCAGCTCAGCTGGCTCCCTTCGGTCAGTTACTGGAGGAAGAGCGTGCAGCAGAACCAAGTGCAAATGAATGCATGGAGGAAGGAGACTTCTCTGCAGCCTGAGTGGCCCCAACGTGAAGCAGCCTCAGCTGGGAAGAGCGCGGGGCTAGGATGGGCCCGGCTCCGCTCTAATTGCATTCCATTACATGAGATTGGGGGAGACTGCCATGAGCTGGGCAGCGTTAGCAGGGGCCGGAGGGAGGTCCAGACCCCCAGCCTTCCTGAGCACAATGGCACCTGTGACCTTGCAAGAAGGAAGGTTTTGAGTGACACTGGGGCACTGTTTCAGTGGCAGAAGCCTGGGAACATGCATCAGCAAGTTTCAGCTCTTGGCTCTTTTTCTTCTGCACAAAATTAAAGAAGCGGCACTCCCCTCTGAAAGCAGACAGAGTTTTCTGAGTTCCTTCTTCAAAAAAATAATTCTAAATCAAAAATAAAATAAAAAAGGCACTTCTTCTCCTGGAACCAATTTCCCAGCTGTCAGTGTTCAAAGTTGTGTGAGACAGAAGATACTTTCAGACACTTCAGGGAAAGGCCAGCAAGCTAAATGTCACAAACAAGTCTCCATCTGGGTTCTCCAAGGACAAGCGGGCTGTCACCCGGGTCTTTGAGCCAAGAACTGAGGAATGCCCTGGCTCCTCTGCCCTGCGCAGGATGAGCCCCCACCTGGTTCTGAGATGCCTTGTCCTCACGTCTGGTAGCTGTAGCATAGGAACGCAGCCCCAAGAGCCCAAGAGCAAGAGAAATGCTCTGAGATGGCTCAAACCTACTGACTCCCAAAAGCTAGAGAGCCTCTCTTCTCCCTCCTGCTGCCTGCAGGTGAGTTTAGATGACACGATGTACCCATCAAAACCAACCACAACTCCGGTGCTCCCAGGTCTCCCTTCCAGCCTGCTTTGGGTTAAAGCAAAACAACTCCTGAAGACTTTGAATCCAGCTTTTCCTCAGACTCAGGGTTAAGGAAGACTCTTCCTGGGACTTTCAGCTCGGAGGAGCCTTCTGATACCCAGCAGTGAGGTCTTCCAGCCCCCCAGCAGCAGCACTGAAGGGGGCCCCACCTCAGGTTACAGCGCTCTGCAACCCAAACCATTCTATGACTCTGTGGACATTGGCTTCCTATGAGCTTCCCAGGAGGCTGGAGGACAACCGTCCCTGTGATGTACCCTTGAGTTTACGTCATACTGAAGCATCAAAGCGTAACCCAAGTGGATTGCACCAAGGCGATGGACTGAGCGTGGTTTCCTGGGCTGGAAGGGTACCTGGCAAGAGAGAAGGATGTGGTCAAAGAGGACATGAGCTGACGCGCTCACGCGCACACAGCACTAAGTGCATGAGTCTCTCTCTAGCAAAGTAGGTCACATCAGCGAGAGGCTGGCTGAGCGAAACGGGACGCGCTGGTGTTACATTAACATCAACATCACCATTAAGAGTCACTGACTCCTCCCCCAGGGTCCCCCTGGACCTAGAGCTGCTCCTTCCTCTCACTGGCAAAACCCCGAAGAAGGAGAAAGTCCCTAGGAAGAGATGCTGAGAGTCCGACCTTCGTGATGTGCAGAGCAGGGGGAATTTCCTGGAGATGGAGCCTGCTGCCTTCAGCTGTGGGAGGCACGAGGAGGAGGAGCCAGGTGCCCCAGTCCTAGAGGAGGCCTCCCAAACCGCAGGAGAGTGGGGCGAAGGGAAACCCGCTCCCCTGGGCCTGGCAGTGGCTGGGTGCCCCAGCTGATGGGCAGGGAGAGAAGAGGCTGACGGACCAACTCTGCTTAGCACTCATAGTGCCAACTTTAGGCACAGAACACCAACTTGAAACATCTACCCATGTTTTGGGGCCATCACCTGGGCTCTCAGGCAGCTCTCCACACCTCCCAGTCCAGGTGCCCCGGAGGAAGAAGCCTGTTTTGCTGCAGCCTCCTTCCAGTGCAGAAGTTCTCCCCTCCTCTTCCTCTCCACTCGCCTCTTCAGCCTTTCTCAGCTGTCAGCCAGGGAGGGGATGGATCACATCCTACTTCTGTCAGCCCACCACAATCTGGAGTCACTGCCCTGGAGAAGGCTCCTGTGTGGATGGACCCTGGGACCCGCGATGGTGGCAGGGAGGGAGGGCTCTTCCCTCCAGTCTGGAGCAAATAAATAAATAAACAAATAAGTCATCATCCCCAGAGCTCCCCAAAGGTGCCATTAAGGAGCAGAGAGTTAGTGATTAGTGGCAACAGGAAAAGGGGGAAAAATTATAAACAAAGAAGTCATCGTCGTGTCCATGGGGAGAGCACTTCTAAAAATCCTTTAACAGGGCTCATTAAATATACATGGCCTCGGTGGCTGGCTATACATCCTGATTAGCCAGTGACTTCAGCTCCTGGAGTCCAGGGGGTTTCTGCTCCTCGCCAAGGAAACACAAGCAGCTGGACAGCGTGGGCAGCCAGGCCCCGGCGCGTCGGCACGGAGAGATCACGAGCTCACAGAGCTCTGTGGACCTTCTGGCATGGTGGGTGCAGGCACGGGCTGATGTCTGGCACAAAGCGGGGCCAACCCCTTCATTCTGGGTGAGAAACAGGATGAGAGAAGAAATCAGCAAAGAGGCTCCAAAGTCCCACTTCCAGGTGCTTCCTTCCACCTCCGGCAGCCACAGCCGTGAAGTGTGGCTCAGGAAAGGGGAACCTCTGCAGAACATCACCCTGTCGGACCCAGGCTGCTGGAGCAGAGCTGGAGCACGGCGGGTG
This sequence comes from Bucorvus abyssinicus, assembly GCA_009769605.1. NCBI lineage: Eukaryota > Metazoa > Chordata > Aves > Bucerotiformes > Bucorvidae > Bucorvus > Bucorvus abyssinicus. The sequence continues at coordinate 736,867 of CM020039.1, read as the reverse complement.
AGACGCTGCAGGATGCTCAGCGAGTCTTTGCTGCTGTCACACGCGCGAGGGCCAAGTGACCGGGTCCAACCTCGTGCGCACCTTCTACCCTCCATCCTCCCCTGCTCTCCTGCTGGGGACCGTGCAGCTCACCCACTCGTTCAATCAGAGGAGCAGTCCAAGGCCTCCTTTTCCCCCCCTTCCTTTAATGATATTAATATTTTATAACTTTTCATTGCAAGAAACATGCAAATGAATGTGTGTGGGAAGGCCCGGGAGCCTTCCAATGTTAACAAAACAAGTAAACAAGGATTGTCCTCCTTATGAGTGATGTTAACACAAGCGGTCTCGTACAATCGATAACCTCATAGGAAACTCGGGTGGCTGGAGGCTCTGCTACCACACTGTCGTTAAACTCAGCTCGTGTGAAGAGGTCCGGCTTCGCTGGTCGGGCTTTTCCCCAAGAAACACGAGCATTTCTTTCAGACGTTGCAGGAGGATCTGAGATACGCGGGGCTGCACAGGACCCGTGGCTTGGGCGGACCATTCCTGGCGTCTCAGGAGCTGTCCTAGAGTGCCCAAACGGCAGCAGTGACGCTTTCGGCCCTAAGACTGTAGTTCTGCACCAGGGCTATGGAGTCAAGGGACTATAGCTTCACTGCCTCAGACTGTCCCAGCCCAGAGCAAGGAAAGAAGCGGTAAAAGGGCTTGAAATCATCACAAGCAGCATCCTGACATCCCTGTTTGGGGAGGGGATGAAACCGGGAGTCCCTGCATCTCTGCACATGGTCTTCTACGGCCTGAGCTAAAGCGGTGTACAGCTCTGAGAAGATCTGACCCCGTCTGGCTGCTTGCGGGAGATAGATCCTCCAACGGGAGATGTGGAAAGATGCAAGAGGCAGATCGAGATTTCTTTATAAAGCACCCACCCCAAACAGCTGAGTGAGAAGGAGTTTGAGCTTTATTGCTGTCCAGTTTCAGCCTCTGATCTGACGATGGAACCTTATTAAAAGCCAAAGTCTGATGCCGTGTGAACCCTCCCAATTCTGATGGCCCAAAGCCCTACAAACACCACATTTGCCAAAAGTCATGATGATTTTACGCATGGGGTCCGTGGTGGGGTTTGCGTAAAAGTGTAGAAAAATAAGAGTGCAACACGAGAAAAGAAAACCAAGACAGCACCCACCTGCGTTCAAGTGAACAAGTTAAATTCCAGTTAAACAGTCCCGAAAGCAGGAGGTCTGGGTGCAAAGCAGCCTGTAAGACCAGGTCCATCAAGAAGGATTTCTGGGTTTGATTGCTTTGGGTGCTCAGGGTGTGAGAGGAGGAGCTTCAAAGTCCTGCAGCACTAACCCATGTATCAAAACCCTGTCGTGTCCACTTCCTGCTGTTTTCCTTCTCCTTTTTTCAAATTCCTGCTGGTTTCATCCATTCCTCACTGACTCTTGCGCATGGAAGGTGGAAATACTGCACGGGGAGTCCCGCTCGTGCGGCTCTGCCCAAGGAGCAGCAGCTGCACAGAGCAAACGGGACGCTCTGGTCCAGCACATCACTCGTGGCTCCCCCTGACCAAACCAGGCCCTTCCCAGATCTGGGTCCCACGACTCCCTCCATCACTTCCATAACGATCTGCCTTTGAAACAGCAGCCTGTTTTTCTGACTGCTTAGCCTGGCCTGGGCCAGTGGGTAGAGTAATTATGTTAATTCTGCCATCAAAATGATTAGCCATTCCATTTCAGCCAAGAAAATGCTGGAAATTGGCTCATGATTTATTCTGCGCTCTTATTTCATCTCATCCTTTTAACACGGCACTTGGGTCTCCCGGCAGCTCGCCGGCCAATTAGTCGAATCAAAGGAGGCACATAGACATGCAGGCCTTAAACGCAGCCCCGGTCCACGCGTCGGCAGGATCTGGATGGGTCCGTTCCCCGGGGTTGGGGAAGTGGCATCTCCCGTTCCCTGGGGATCCTCCGCCAGGCTGGACGTTTCTCCTTCATGTTCAAGAAACCACCTCCTTGGGGGACGGGCAGCTCTTAAGTTCCTGAGTTTCCTCTCTGTGAAGCGGAGGATCTCTGAGCTCGGACCAAGATGAAAGAGACCGGTCCTCCACAACCAAAAATAGTGATAAACCTGCTCAGACAGAAACCCCACTCCCAGCTGGGGGCAACCAGTAGCGGCTGAGCCTGGACGGGCCAAGCAACCTCCCTCGCCGCTGCTCCCGGCCATGCTGGACGCCTCACCGTGACCAGCGCATTTTTCTCTAATCCGCTTCCCAGTGCCCCCATGGGATCTCCAGCGCTCCCCTGGGAAATAGCCCATGGCCTGACACATCTCTGTCATTTCCCCGGGCATTTCGTTTTAAATTAAAAGCCCCGTTCTTCTTCGTTGCGATCCCTTTACGCCTTGACTTGTCCCCTCCCTCCCTGCACGCCCGTTCTGCTGAGGAACAACCCCCCGCATCATCCATTCGGAGCACCGCACACCCGGCCCGTTCACCCTGCCTGGCATCCCTCCCTGCTTTGTCTTGATTTTTATGCTGATGCGTTAAAATTTTAGACACTTCCCATATCTTGAAGCCTGAGAGCTCCATGAAGTGTCCAGAGGACACATTGCAAGGGTCTTCCAGGAGTTGAGCAGAGCCAGGCCATCCTCCACCTTAGCGAACCCTCCAAAGACGCCCTGCTATGTCACTGCAGGTCACAGCTCACACACGTGTGATCCCCAGTTCATGACAGGTCTCCATCCTCACTCTGGTGACCCACAGCACTGTCCCCAAGCACACGCTCTGCTCCTCCAGCACAGCACCACTGGGCTGCTTGGTACCTGCGAGGACACCCTGCGCCCCTTCCCTGCCTGCACAGCCAGGTTACAGGGTGGGACAGGTTCACCCTTTCGGGAGGAGCAGAGCCGCGACTGCCGTGGAGCGGTTTGTCTCCTGCTGACCCGTCTCGGACCAGCTCCTGCAAGCTGCTAAGTGGAAGTGACTGCCCAGCCCTCCTGGGGCCACCTCCCCATTTATCTCAATGAGAGCGGTGACATCCCGGACTGTGATGCATGAGCCGTGTCACCTTCCTCCGCACCGCGACGTCTCTGGGTTTTCTGCCTTGCTGCCTCTTGGCCGCACTCTCCCACGGGACGCCCGTCACTGCCAGGGGTGACAGCCCCGGCTCTCGGTCCGGCAGGCAGCAGTGCTTCTGAGGAGAAAACACAGTATTTGCACTTTCCTTTAAAAAAACCCAACCCCTGGACATGTCTGAAGAGCCGGTGGCTGCTCTTGAACTTTCTGGTTTGCTCCTCTCTGGGCCGCCCAGATTAACTCCACAGCCACTGGTGCTCTCCAGCCCTCAAACTGGTTTGCGGGGAGAAGGAAGAGTTACCACCACTCCAGCTGTCCTGAGGCACAGAGCAGCCCCACCAAAGGCACCACCACTGCTCCAGTGTCACCGTCGTGGCACTCAGGGCTTGGCTGACCTCACACAGGAGATCTGGGATGGGCACAGGGCTGAGGCCAGAGGTGTCGAGCCCCGGACTGGTGCTTTATCCATGAAACCAAGAGAAATACTGTCCCATGCCTCTCCAAAAGGTCCTGGTGATATTCAGCGCCTCTTCCCCACCTGTGCACTGAGCAAATTATCCAAAAAACATCAAAAAACAGAGTCGGCCTTTCCAGAACGCCCCTGGGGTGGCAGCCCCAGAGTCCTGGACTCGGAGAGGGGCAGAGGAAAGCTTTGTCCTTAGTATCTGCTCTTCCGTTTGAGACATCCCCACTCCCAGGCTGGAGACCCACCAGTGAAACAGCAACAGCCTCTCGCTTCCGGTGGCTCATGCAGCCTGAGCCACCAACGGAGCATCTCGGCAGCCTGCACCGAGGTTCTCGCAGGAATCCGGAGCTGATTTAATGCTCCGGAGCCAAGGGCTATAAATTACCAGAAGTGACTTTTCTTGTAAATGGATTTAATTTTCGTTTTGATGTTGCGGGGTGGGGGGGCGGGAAGCTGTGGGATCTACAGCACAAGCCGCTGCCGCCGGGTCTCCCCTGGAGCTCTCGGGCATCGCGCAGCCCGTGGGAGTTTTTCTGCTTTCGCATTAACGGGCAGCCCTAAAGCAAAGCCGAGGAGACTCATTGTCGGTCAAGCTCGTTCCCAGGTCCAAGCTGGAGATGGGCGGATGCAGCTGGTGCCCAATAATTGCCTCTTCCACCTCGTCATTGCTCGCTGGCAGGAGGAAGGAGGGAGTGAACTCTTAAGGGGAGATCGATGCTGCTGCGCCTGCTGGGGCACCCCCGGTTATCTCCCATTGCTCCCACGGGCTCAGCCCCTCCTTGCAGAGGGGCTTTGTGCTCAAGCATGGGAGGACAGCATCCCCCAGGGATGGATTCCAAGCAGAGGGGGCTGTATTCGTCCTTCGGAGACAAGGAAAGGCTGGGCACTCTCTGGAGAGAGGGAGCTGTAAAGCTGCAGGTAGGGAGGGGGTTTTGGGCTGTGGGAGAAGGGTCCTCCCAGCATTCCCAGTGCTTCTGCGCCCCTGTGGGACAGTGATGGAGAAAATCATCCCAAACGGTCTGGTCCAGGCAGAGTCCCTGATTCACACTGCCTGTGCGGGTTGCAGAACCAGGCGAGGTGGGGGAAACAAGGGTCAGGGATGTGCTAGCTGCTGGGTCACCAGCCTGTGGGGGTCCAAGTGCAATGAATCTAGTTGGTGTTGGCCAAGGCAGGGCTGGATTTGCGCACATTGGCAGCCCCAGGGCAGCTCTGGTTCGAGCATCCCTCCTCCACGGTGCCTTTCAGGGCAAACACACCCCTCCCTAGCCAGGCACCGGCCCTCACACCCACGTCCATGAAGAGGCCACCTCATCCCTCGCCAGGAGCTGGCCCAAGGAGGCTGGTTCCTCCCATTCCACCATCTCAGCTCATCACCATTACCACTACCACTCTCCAGCCAGTACACGGGCTAGCACTGGGCGTGCCTTGGCTATTAGCCTCACTCCTGGGCTCTGGCCACATGCCACTTTGTCTCAACACGAGCCCAAACTTTTGCTGAAAACACCAGTTGCCCCAGTGGTTCGTCTACCCCTCCCTCTCTCCTTCTCCTGAGGCTGCTGGCATTTGCAGGGTCATCAAGAACCTCGGCAGGGTGAAGCAGATGGTACACAAGGGTTCCTCATCCCGAGAGAAGTCCAGCGGGGGAATCGCACCTCGGCTACCTGACGGGACATCACGGAGAGGATGGAGCCAGGCTCCCAGAGGTGTCCCGCGGAAGTGGCCAAAAGCTGCTATGAAGAAATCTCCAGCTGGATAAGGGAAAGCAGGAGGGTGGCCCTGCAGAAGTCCTGTCCTACAGGGTTTTTTGGTGGTTTCTACGATGTGGTGAGCCGGAGCAGGAACTGGATCTAGTTAACCCTGACCCAGCCGGGCTCTGCACCGTGCCTCTGCATCAGCTCCTTGCCCGGGCAGCGGGACACGGGGCTCTCCGGCGGCGATAGAGAGGCCGGGCGGGGAGCAGCCTGGACGGGAACCCCCGGCACGGCTCCCGACGGCTTTGCTGCACTTGCAGGTTGTGTCACAAGATGGAGCACTTGCCCCATTTGTCATCCCCTGCTGGCCGCCCCCGCGCCGGCCCCGGCCCCGGTCCCCGGGCAGCACTTTGGGCGAGGCCAAAGCTCTCCGCAGAGCGGCTGGGGACCAGCAGCCCCGGGACAGCACAAGGGGCGCTCAGACCTTCACGCCCAAGTGCCCTCAGCTCCAGCGGGCAGCTGAGATCCCACCTGGGCTGCAGAACTCCCCTCGGGACCGCCTGGGGCACAGCCTGGTGCTCTGGGATGTGGCTGCACCTCCCGGCTCTGCAGGAGCATGAGGGGCAGCGCAAGAGCTGCCCCACAGCCCAGGGGATGGAGGGTCCGACAGATGGACTGTCTGCAGGCACCACGGCAGGGCTGGAAAGGGGCAGGGGGAGAAAAGAGCCAGGGAGGGATGCGGGGGACATCTGCCCCTGGGAAGGTGGGAGGGGCGGTGAAGGAGGTGAGCAATGGGGTGGTCCCTTGGAGGAGGGATCTGAAGAAAGGAAGAAAATGGGGAAAGGTGCCCCTTTTCCAGCCGACGTGGCACATCTGGAGAGGTGGGGCAGTGAGGTCGCAGCGTGCCAGGGAGGCACTGCACCGTCGATCTGGCCATGAAGAAGAGGCTCAGTGTGACTGCTCCTGGGGACCTGCTGTGACTCGTGCCAGCCAGGAGCTTCCCAGGCAAACCACTTTCATCAGGAAATGATGGCTCACTTGACCTGGAGCTGTTCCACCCCTCCAGATCTCTCCTCATTAAGAACATGTCTGGAAGTAGTTGAAACGTCCTGTTTTTCCACAGACACATTTTTCTTAGGGCAGCTTTTCCCTCCTGAAACTCGCTCTGAAGTTGATTGGCACAACAAAACGGCCTCTTTGGAGTGAGCAGCTCCAAAATAGTCATTTGGCCTCTCGCTTCCTGAAAGCTTTCATCAGGATGGGAAAACTGCGAGAGCTCGGGGAGAAATCCTTTCTCAGCAGCTTCAACCACCAGAGACCAGGCCAGCTACTTCCCTTATTCCCCGTCCAAGCCTGCAGCACAAGGCACGGCTCCACAGACCCTTTGTTCCACACACCAAATACTTCGTGGAAGTTCAGGGCCACCCAGCACAAAGCAAAGAGCGTCAAGTCGCAGCTGTGTAAATATCTGGGGCCACTGGCCATAACCCTCCCTCCGGGACCCCTGGGACCTCTCCGCATGCGTGCGGCAACCGGGGGAGAAATGCTGGAGCCTCACCCCCATCCCCAGCGGCCTCCAGAGAGGGAACAGCTTCAGCTTCTCTCCCATGGAGTTGCAGCTGGGATGCGCAAAGGTCTCGGCGTTTCAAGCACCCCTTGTCCTCATGCCTCCACACACCTCTGAGCCATCGACCTGCTGCCCACAGCTTCAGCCTTTCCCCAGGGAGCCGTAACTGAGGTCTCACCACCACGGGGTAGATGGGTGGAGAAGGTGTCAGGTGATCTCGGGAGCAGTGCAGACACCATGGATGTGCAGGGGGAGTCCTGTGAGTCTGGAGCCATGGGAAGGAGGCCCTGGGCTGGATCCATGTGAGATGGCAAGGTGCTGGCCCCACAGGCCTTGCCAGCTCTTGAAGAGAGAGAACCTGTGACCCACCAACGTTTGTGGGTCAAACCCCTCAGTCCCAGCCCACCGAGACCTGTGCCAATGGGCGGTGGGGCTTGGACAGAGAGAGAGGGGACAAAATGTGCGTGTTACTTCTCAGGATCTGCTTAGGATCGGGGGCACCTGCGTAGGACTGACTGGACCAGAGCAGCAACGGGCTTCTCCAGCGGAGACCAGGCAGCAGCCACAGGCAGCAGCAGGGCAGCACACGGTCTCTCACCCTCTTCCTCCCCAAGAGCCTGGGGTGAGAGAAGAGCTGAATTTTCCCAAGCTGCCCTCTCCGGTCGGGTAGCAAAGGAGGCCAAATTGCCCCCGTGTGAAAAGCAGCACCAACCAGCCCCATTAACAAACCCAGACAAAGCCCAGGGGTCCCAGCTCCCTGGCTGCTCCTGGCCCCAGCCCCCGAGCTGCCCCGGCTGCTCATTCCAGGCGTGTTTCTCATGGCCGTCGGAGGAATGCAAAGCCCTGGGGTGTTCATGGAGAGCAGCACCAGATCTCTTCCGAAAAGGGACAGCGGGGTGATGTCAGAGGAAATATATTTTTAACCCGCATTCGAATGAAAAGGAAACGACCCAGAGGAAACACATCAGGGAACAAAAAATAAAAAAAGAGCCTCCTGACAATGAAGAGTCCAGCTTTGCTTTCAAGTTTTACTTTTCCCAGGACACTGACTCCCTCCTGCCCTCGGCCAAGAGGGAAAGGAGCGAGCGACAGAGCGAGCAGCCTCCGAGCGCAGCCCACAAACAGGAAACATGGGCTATATAAAGATTGGGGTGCGTCAGGAGGCAGAGGGGCAGGACGTGGGACGTGCCAGGGCCCTGCGCCATCCACCCGGACCAGCAGCCAGCGTGAAGATGGGCACGTTGGCTGGGCTGACCTGCCCGAGCGGCTCTGACGCCGTCCCACCTTCCCTCCCACGACCGTGCAGCTGGTGTAACCCAGCCGTCAGCAAGGTGTGTGCTTGCATCCTCATCCACGGCAAGATAAACCCCAGGGGAAGGAAAGCAGGGGCTGGTTCTGCGAGGAAGAACCTTCAGATATTTCTGTTCCACCATCCAGGACCTGCGGGATCAGGCAACAGGAGAGTTGCAGGTCCAGGCCATATCTCTGCAGACCAAAATCCCCGCAGCAGAACCTGGGGTGGGCAGTAGGGGGTTTCCAGAGCCAGGGGGTTTCCAGGGGAGGGATGGGCTGATAGGGCCAGCACCTCCAAAGCCCTGGGGCCACTCCATCCCTGGGCCAGGAGGTGACATTACATTTGCCCTCAAAGGACGGAGCAGCACAGCTCGGCAGCTCCGAGCCCAGCTTGTTCAGAGGGCACCGACTGCCTCTTTATTTCCTTTCTCCTCCAGGGCTGAACTCCAGCCCAGAAGCTTTTCCCCAGACCTGCACAGGGGAGATATTTTTAGGCACCACGGGTGGGAGGCAGGGGCCAAGAAGAGCTTGGACTCGGCTGCAGGAAAGCGGAGCTCAGTGAGGCAGGAAGGAGCCGGAGGGTGGGTACAAGGAGCACTCCCTGCCTGCAGCCACCGCGGCTCCTTCCTCCGTCACTGGCTTCCCAGAAACGGCCACCCAAGGGGAAGACATTCGCTCGCCCCCCTGAGCACGCAAGGACCACAGAGGGGCCCTGGGCTGAGCAGGACAGGAGAGGGCAGAGGCGGTGGTGGGAGGCGAGGAGCTTCCAAGAGCATCCTGTGAGACCCCAGGCTGGGGGGGGGTCCCCCTGCAGAGGCCACAGCAGTCACCGACTTTTGCCCCCTTGCTGGTGGGAGCAGTGGGAGGATCACAGAACTACAGACTGGTTTGGGTTGAAGGGACCTTCAACACTCCAGTCCAACCCCTGCGGTGGAGGACCAGAGCAACCAGAGCAGGGTGCTCAGAGCCCCAAGGGCCAACCTGACCTGGGATGGTGCCAGGGATGGGGCTTCTCCCACCTCTCGGGGCAACCTGGGCCAGGGTCTCACCACCCTCTGTGTCAAAAATTCCTCCGTTATATCTCGTCTACTACAATGGGGCTGCAAAGGGAGGCAGGTTGGCTTGCAAGGGGCTGCAGGGCTGCGGCACACAGCGAGGGGTGCTGCAAGGAAGGGATTAGCAAAGCCCGAGAGCTGCATCGCTGCGACTGAGCAAGCAGGTGGGAGTTAGATCCAGCGGCACCCCAGAGCCTTTGGGGTGCCTGGCAAGGGCTGCTTGCCTCCTATTTTTGGGAAAAGCTCTTTGCCTCGGTGGTCTGTCTATCTCCAGACTGATGTCCCTGTCCTTCCTCCCAACCTGACATTCCTGGGACTTGGAGGTAGATGTAATTCTGGTTTGGGCAAGAGCTGGTAGACCAATCTTGAGCTGCAGGTCAGATTTTGCCCTAAAATACCTTTCCAGCCCCCACCTTCTCCCAAGCAAATGCAAAGTCTTGCTGCAGTGAAATTGTTTCCAGGGTCACACCAGTGAGTTCCTTGGATCTCAAGAGCCTGGTAAAGTGTGGGGGGTTTTTATGGGAAAAGGGAAAAGCAGCAGGGCCAGATGTTAGTGTTGCTGTCCCTCCGCTGAGCTCCAGGAGACGGAGCCTATCTCCTGGCCTGCAAACTGCAGGTATTCCCACGGTCGTCCCCTCCCCAACTTTGATGGACAACTTCCTTCAAGCTGAATGACACTTGGGGACCCACCAGGGTGTGTGAGGGGTTTTGAGGACGAGTGACCCGGTCTCCACCCTGCAACAGTGACAAGAATGAGCCCTTGCCCCCTCCTTAATCCACCTTTGCCCCATCACCAAGAGGAGCCCGTGAACCCTGTCCCCTGACCTGTGAAATGTGAAAGGGAGGAGGCAGAGAGGGGGGAATAAGCCAGGACCCACCGAGGCTGGCCAGCACTGGGCATCCCCAGGGGCTTCGGGCCACCCCCAGCACTCGCCGGCCCGCATTGTGCACGGCGAGCGGGGAGGAAGGGGCGCTGGGGACGACCCCATCCTGCCGGGACTGTGAAAGAGCCTTTGTTGCGGGGCTGTCACTCGGGCAGAGGCATCCTGGCCTCTGGTTTCCAGGACTACAGCAGGAGGAGGAGGAGGGTGGGCTGATGGGGAGGAAGGTGAGAAACAGCAGCAGGAAGGTTTGGAGAGCGCGGGCAAAGGTCAGTCCCCAGAGTGTCTCTGGGGTGTCTTCAAGGCACCCTCTCGCTGGAAGGGGAGATGCTGAAGGTGAGCTCTGAATTGCAGCCAAGCCCATGCGGGGTGCGGTGTGAGCAGAGGGGTCATGATGTGGCCCATGGGTCCGACTAAGCTGTATCCCACACTGAGCATGGTGGGCTCCCTTCTGCTCGCATCTCTTGGTCTCAAATCAAACCTTCCCCCTCTCCCTCCCGCTCGCAGAATGTGTCACCATTTGAGCTCGCAATGGGACCGGTCAGTCCCAATGGCTACTTGCCCGCTCTAACTGCTGGCTTACCCCTTTTTAGCCAAATATTTATGGTTTGTCCCTTTGATTTCAGGGGAGTTCAAAGGTGCTTTCCTGCCCCTGCAAGCTCTGGGCTATGTACGGCGGTCAGGTGGTGGCAGCCCAGCTCCCATGGACGACTGCACGGGGACAGTGTGCGCATGGACACGGCTCATTGCTTGTCAGTAACTCCAGGGCCAGACGTGAGCCTGGGGAGTGACGGGGTATTGCGTGTAGTCCCGTGTATGAGAGAGAGTCACAAAGGGTGGGTGGGGAAGAGCAAAGAGATGCTCCTTTAGGCTTTCCTTACAAAGCTGCCGGGAATGACCAGGCACCAACGATTGCCAAAAGCCACGAGGGCTTCACAAGCTTTGTGGAGCTGTGGAGCCGGCTGTGAGGATGGTCACTGGCCCATTCCAGACCTGACTTAATGCTGTGGCATTTTCCAGTCCTGCTAAAAACCAGCTCCTTGACGAAGGGACCGCTATCTCCTGCATCTCTTCGAGTGCTTCCCTGCTCCGACTGAGGGCAGGAAGAGGAGGAGAATACCACATCCATCTGCGAGCACACGGCAACGCGCAGAGAGCTGGAAAAGAACTCTCCGAGCTGGATGGGGTCCAGGGCAGCAGGGACACACACCCCTGAGTGCAGGAAGGGAGCCAGGGAGACTAGTGTCACCACGGCTGCCCCAGCTCTCCATGGTACATCCCATCTGAACAAGGCCACTTCACCGTCCTTTTATTTGCACTCCCTGCAGCATCAGCTGCCTGCGTACGGGAGTGTGGGGGACTATTTAAGGAAAACGCCCAATAACATCACAATTACTTACCATAAAAGCCTCATTTCCAATAACAGCCTGATGTTCCAGGCGCCTGTCCAACAAACTCAGAGCTTTCTTACCTGCCCGCCACAGGACTCACATCCATCACGCTTCCCAACAGACACCTAGATGCGCCATTGCAAAACTGCAAGGCTCTGGAAGACCTCAAAAACAGCTGCCACACCTGTCTGCAGTGGGGACGGCAGCTGGAAGGACCTTTTGTCCCTACTGGGATCTGCAGCAGGTTGCAAGCAACCACTGGTGTGTGAGAGGCAACGTCAAAACCAGCAATTCACCAGCAGTCTGCCTCTGGTTGGCAGCATCTGCCCAGTTTTGGCTACTAATGCAGCTCCAGCGTGGTCCCTGGATGGCCGCAACTTCTCCTGCCAATGGCAGATGACAACAGCGGGGCCCAAGGAGACCACATGCCACTCTCACCTCCTAACACGGTCACCCTGATGCTGGAATGAGGCGGAAACGGACAAATGGAGCAAAAACAAAAGGGCTCATAAATGTTTTTCTTGGTCAGGTCCCCTGAGCCCCATCAGCAACCTCTTCAATGGCTTTCACAGACCCAGCTGGGCAGCGGGAGTTTGTTCAAGCGTTCCCAGGGAACAAAGAAACGTCATAAACACATGCCGGAAACAGTCCCTCTGACATGAAACCATGATTGTTCACCAGCAAAGTTACTTGTGGGCTTGGGAAGCGGTTCACGAGCAGAGGAGATGGTGTAACAGGATGTGGGCATCCCATCTCCCTGTACCAGTAGACAGTCATAAGCACTGGCGCTTACCCAGCAGTCAGCTACAATTTGTTTGCACACAGGGTTTGCTGGAAAATTGCATCCAGCCGTCCAGTTAATAAAAATAATCCTCACCGAGCTCACCGGCAGCGTTTGCTGAATGAGAGATGGCTGCTAAATTATTCACTCTGCACCATCGGAGCCTCGGCGGTGGAAGAGAGGGCGGAAGATTTCGCTGCTGCGAGTCATGTTATGCTGTCAATTACAGAGCACTTCATTCTCCGGGCTGGAAGGCGACCATCTGGTACTAAATTCACCACGAGAAATGGGAAAAAAAAAAAAAGAAGGCAGCACTGACTGCTCATCGTACAGCAGTTCTAGAACACGTTTTCCAACATTCATGAGAAGTACAAATCCAGGGGGAAGGGCAGCGTGGAAGGGATAACGTGCCCTTTAGAGTGTTCCACCTACACAGATGTAGGAGAAACATATGAAGGCACAAAATCCCCTTCTCCCTGTCCTGTCTGGTCCACCCCAGAGGTCAACAGAGAGGGTGGACCCACCATAAGCTTCTAGATGTGTCACTGGGCTTCACAGCCAGGCACTTCCCCCTTCCTCCAAGTATTCAGCTCTTCTCTTTGGCTGCTGAGCTCCCTCGCAGCCCACTCGAATTGTGGAGGGGTTTAACCCTGGCAACCAGGGAAATGCCGTTATTTGTAAGGTGATCGGCATCACGGGAGGTCCTTGTTCCCAGCACACAACTGGAAATGATCAGAGAGGAAATTCTGAGAAATCGCTGTTGGACCTTCACAGCCAGGTTCTTTGGTGTCCACGGCAGACATGTCTTGGTGGAACTGCATGGTGATGAGACTCTGTGTGTGGAAGCACAACCCTGCTGCATACGACACCGAGCAGCCCATTTTATCAGGAACCAAACCGAGGAGACACATAAACAGCGGAGCAGAGCATGTCCCCGCAGGCAGGGCTGGGGAGGAAGATAGAGAACCTTGGCTGCATATGAAAGGCTCCAGGAGAACAAAAAGAAGAGAAGGAGGCAACAGAAATCAGAAAAGAAGCTCACAGATTCATTTAAGGAGCCACAGACTCTCAGCGCTGAACACTAGAGATTCTGGGGGGCTTTAGTAAAGATGGTGGTGAGGGCACCATGTGATTCGTTCACCTCTTACATGGCCCAGGCAGGAGAGAGGGACAATGCTTCCCACAGAGCATCACGGTGCTGGGGAGAACTGAGGCAACCACAGGGTGCCCTGGGTAAGGCCATTAACGAAGAGGCCACTTCCTTTCCGTGCCATTTTCCTCCTGGCCATGAGGCTTTCCCCCTCAGTACAACGCTGGAGATCGCAGAGGCTGGTGTTGCATGTGGAGATGATGAGGGAGTTTGAACATCAGGATTAAGGTCTTCAAGCTCCTGTGGCTTTCGAGCTTTCTCTCTCCCCTTCGTGCTGAAGTTGGTCCTCCTGTCCTTGAGGGGGACACTCAAAAGGAAGGCAAAACCCCACAAAGCCCCAGGTGGGGAAGCCCATGGCTCCCTCCCCAGGGGTACTTGAGCACCCTCGCGCTCCTCCCCGGGTACAAACCAGGGTGTTTTCCCCGTCAGATATTCTCTAGCACGTCGGACTCACCCAGCCCATTTCTTTCCCTCCGAAACACGGTGGGCTTTTAGCCCGAGCACTGAGCGGGGTGTGGGGGGGGAGTGATTTTTAAAGCTCACTTATTTATTTTGGACATTGCGCAGGCCATTCCAGCGCCCGCTTTATCTCCAGCGATCTTTGACCCCGGCGTGTCAGAAGTTCAATCGGGTACGTTCCACTCTTTGCCCCTACTTAATTCTTTTTTAGCTGCTCGGCCTTTGAAACCTGGTGCCATATGCCAGCCCAAAAGAGTCCCGATCAATACCGGGGGACCACGTCCCTGTGACCTTGCAACCTGCACCGTAAAGGGCAGAGGGCAGGGCAGAGCGTTGGCCATGTTTTCGTGAGGAGATCTCAGCCGCGGTGGGTGGAGGGGGAGGGAGAGCTTCTCTTTCTTGCTTGCTTTCTTTTCATGACATTTCGTCCAGCTGGGACACCAGAGCTCCTGGCTGCCTGTCGGCTCCTCCGCCTCATTTAATGGAAGTGAGCAAGAGAACCGCTAAAAACCGGGATGCCTGAGAAGGTGAAATAGGAAGATCAGCAGCACACCTCGGTATAAAGGAGTTGTTCACACCTGCCCCAGGTACAAAGCCTTGGTCTCCCTGTGATGGAGGGACCCATCGAAAATGGCTCGGTCTGCCCAGAAGAGCCCTGGCAGCGCCTCATTTCTCCCCGCCCCAGAGCTCAACCTCTTGCATAGCCGAGCCTCTGCCCCAAGGAGCAAGTCCCCAGGAAGGTGCTGCAGACCCACAGCTGGGGTGTGCGTCCCTGCACCCCGCATCGTGGTGGGGATCCTGCTGCTGGGCTGGGTGAGCCTGCCTTCTCAGGGAGCACTAGTCAAGGGCCACTGTATTGAAAAGCCGCTCTTTTTTCAGGGGCGGACCTGCCTCTTGGTCATTTATGGATTTTTTCTCCTTTTCTCTGTGAAAAAGGGACAGGCACCTGCTTTCTGCCCTGGACGCTTTCATTTTGAGAACAAGGAGAGGAACAAGTGAAAAGGGAAAAGCTTGGCACAGCAGGCACCGCTTCCAAAGGGAGGTGCAACCCAGCTTCGCTTCCTCAGGGAGGAAAACCCAGTCTAAGCCAAAACTGGTCACCCAGGAACAGCCGGTATCTGCAGGATCTTCTCCGTTTGCTGCTGTGGGTCCCGTCTCCACGGTGCTTGGCGATGCATCCTGGCAGAGCACGGCTGCTGGGATCCGCATGGCGGGGCCAGGCTGATGGTACTGATGCCCAGTTCACAGCACACCAACATGCTGCTTCCCTTGGGCAGGGGCCATATCCATAGCCAGGAAAAAGCTCCTGCCCAACACCAGCACCAGACCTCCCAGGGGTGCAGGAAGAGCGTGGCCGTGCCATCAGCCACCACTGAGCAAGCCACGTATTGCCTGCACCTCTGGGCTCTGAACTCAGCAGCTAAGTCCCGTTAATCCTCCCGGTTCCCCAAGGTGCTGAGCACCTCCCAGGTGTCTGCAGGGGGAAGACGTGGCCAACCCACACCCTTGATAAGAAGTGGAAAGGTCCAGTGGGGTTATTTGACTTGTGCCCCAACTAATCCCACCCAGACTTTTCTTTCTCCTCACCTTTGCTTCCACCTCTCTGCGGAGTGAGGGATGGTCCATGCCAGGCTCTGCAGGACAAAAACTACATCCTATGAAAGCACTTTTGAACCATCCTTACAGACCACCAGTTCAGGCTTGTATGTGACCCTCTTAGAGGACGTTCGGGGGCATTTTTGAGCTTAGACAAGTTGATGACTCCTCCCTTACCCTAATTACCCAAATCCCCACGGGTGAGAGCACCACATCCCAGCTCTCCCCAGGGTGTCTGGATTTCTCTCAGAGGCTGGAGAGCCAAGAAAGCCCCCACTTGCATTGGTCACCACCCCAAGTGTTTGCCCAAGGACGAGAATGATGGGACACAGCGCAGTGCCCGTTGGTGGCAAGGGCAACCACTGCCCCAGACAGAGGGCACTGCTGAGCACCTCCTAATTAACCCTTCTGAGAGCTTCGATTAAAAATAAAGGGGCCTTCAGGTCCCTGCTGGAGTGGCCTATTTACTTGAGCATCTCCTTGGTTTTGCCTCAGCAGATGATGTTCGGGAGGCGGTTATTTCAGGAAAGGGACGCTATAGATAACTGATCCGCCAGCCAGGTGTCATGTTCCTTCATTTATTTTCAATTACTTTGTCTCTTTAGCTCCGGTGAGAATTGCCTGGTGTCAATTCATTTGGTCACCTCCGTGCCTGCCGCGCCTCTCCGGAGGCACTTCTCCGGTGTGGTGTGATCTCTCCCCAGGGGCAGGCTGTTACAAAACAGCTCTGCTTCTCTTTCGTTTCATCTTCTCATCTTCCGGGACACCCCCTTGTCAGGGTCACACAGGGTTTCTGGGAGCAGCCATGGTGCGAGCAGGCAGAGGAGATAAGGCGAGAAACTTGATCTTTGGGGTGGGAACCTCCCCTCTGCTCCTCAGGATGCTCGTGATGGTGATAGGGGTGGGCAGCAGCAGTGCCCAGCATGCTCAGCTGCAAAGGTTTCCTGCAAACTTCCCTCCCAAGTGCATCTGGCTGTCCTCATTTACTAGGTGGCCCCTGGACCTCCACCATCCCTTGGCTCATTGCTCTGAAGGTTATTTGTCCCCTCAGCTGCTGAACATTGGGCTAGTTTGGGTCTATGTGTCCATTCAGTGACCTGGACCAGGGGCTGGTCTGGCCAGGAGGGTGTTCCTCTACTTTTGTGGGGAACTCTCTCAGGTAGAGCAGTCAGAACAAGGTGGGAACCCAGGACATCCTGGACCCTCATTCCATTCTCCCTGTGCTATGTGCACACATACACACACAGAGGTGCCTCAGTCCCCTAGTGCAGAACCTGCCTCTCCTGGTCAAGACCCATTGTCACCCTGTCATCTGGGACAGCACTGTCCCCTTGGAGGTGAGCCCAGAGGTCCAGGACAGTCACCAGATCACACATTGTCCTGACAAGCATCAGGGTGAGGTGGTTTGTGCTGGCAGCCTCAGGGCTCACCTCATTCCCTCTGTAGACTCAGCTTTTATCCTTCTTCTCTTCCCCACCAATCCCAACACCACGCTGTGCCCCTCCAGCAGCTCCTTCCCGCTGCCCAGCCCCAGACGGAGCTGTCTGCTGGCTCCCTGCCCACACCGACCCCGACTCCCCGTAACAGAGTGGGGACAACTGCTGAGACAGACGGCACCACGCAGAGAAATGGGGACGCTCCTGACAGGAGGAGACACCAATGTCACCAGATGTGCCTGGGAGAGACAACCCAGCCCTCCTGCCTCTTGCCAGAGAATCCCAGACAGCGCTTTGTGATTAAAGATGGGCTGAACCCTTCCAACCTCAATCCCCCTGTGCCTGGGCAAGTCCAGAGCTGCAGTTTAAGCCCAGGCTCTCCTCGAGCTGAACCCTCTCCTGGTGGATCACCTTCAGGGTGACATGGGCTCACCCATCTGCCCTCTCACTGTCAGCAGCACGGGCAGCTCAGGGCTGATGGTGACAGCCGCAGGGACCGAGAAGGGCATGATGTAATTTTCAGATCCATCAGGAAGTTTTCAGCAGCGATGGCTGGGAAAAAAACCAGCGTTTTCCTGTGAAAAAGGGCACATTTGCTCTGGTTTCAATGAGAAAGAAATAAATAGAAAGCCTGGCAGTGACTGTCCTTAATTGATTAGTCATTTCTGCAGATGATAATTGCACATCAAAAGACTGAGATCTGACTGCTTCATGCAAATGTCCTTACGAGTAACAGCGAGGCACAGGGGAAGTGGGTACAGGAAATAAATCCTTCAGAACCTACCCAGGAGAATTCAGAGTTTGAGTCTCATCTCAGCAAAACAATTTTACTCTAAACGTGCCTGGAAGAAACATCCTCAACCTCAGCCACCTCCTGAGCAGCAGAATCATGGCGAGGGAGGATGCCACGGGAGCACCCGGGCCAGGAGCTCTCTAGCCAGGGGAAAGCGTTGCCTCTTCAGACACCAGTGGAGAACTTCAGAATGCGGTTGGCTGCAGGGCCAAGGGGTGAGATGCTGCTGGTCGTGCTTATAGGGGTACGATGGCGAGTCCAGGAGGACCAGCAGCCCTGCAGCTTGGTGCATCAGTGCCCAGCAGCTGCCAAGGACAAAGCCTGGGGAAGGAGTGAGGTGTCCAGAAGAAAGAGCACGTTGGTGGCTGGACTGAAATCGGAAGATGGACCTCCTGTCCCTCCTGCTTTTTTGTGAGTTGTCCCCAGTTTAAGATCCTTTCTGCGCTCTCTGACACGTGCCTGGGGTGTCCAGTTGGACTCCTCATCCCAGGCCGTGGCGTCTGGGCCATCAGTTGATCCGGCTCCTGCGGCTCTGCCATGCGAAGCTCGGTGCTCATTTAATTATCTCAGCGAAGCTGCTAGCCCTGGTGTCTGGCAACAGAGGCTTGTGAGCATGACTCAGTCAGCCTCCAAAAGCGGCAGCGAAAAACAAGAATCCGCTGTGAGCTGCATCTTGATTTTGAAGCCAATCTCGTGATGTTTTGCAGGGCCAGAGCACGGGGCTGCACAATCAGGGCAGCCCCGTGCCCTGCAGCCGCTGCTGGGGGCTTATAGGCAAAAGGACCATGACGCGTTATCATCATTGGGGTCACGGGGACCCTCTTGCCTGTAGGGAGCAAAGCCCCACAGCATCCCCAGGGCTGCAGTCACAGCGTGGTTGAACCTTCGTAGGTGTTGTGTCTTGTTGGGCTATTCTAGAGGTTTCTGCTGACCTCTAACCTGCCCCCGTGCTGGTCCGGGAGAATCTCAAACCCGTGATCCCTCCAGAGCCCCATTTTCCAAATGTTGCTGAGCAGTGGGAGGGAAGGCAGACCCAGGGGCAACATCGGTCTCTGCTCTTGTGTCTGCCCAGACAGAGCAGCATTAGCTCCTTCAGGCCAGAGCAGTGGTCAGAGATCCGCAGAGCAAAGCTGCCCTCAGCCCTACGTGGAGGATGACTATGGCCAAGCAAAGAAGTGTTTATGGTTGTGAAGAAGCCACTCTGCAAACCCCTCCAGCCCAAACTCCTGCTCCATGGTCCCTATGACCTATGGTGACAGCAGATTTAACCTTCTCCCTGGTCCTACCCAGCTGTGTATGCCCATACACATACCGCCTTCAGACTGGGTTGAAAAACAGCTGTCATTGAATGATTCCTTCATCTCACCACCGTCACTGATGAGGTCACTGATGAAGCAGCACTTCGGCTCCTCGGGGTAGGCTGAATCCCTCTGCTGACCCGCTGAAACAGCCACAGCAGCCAGGTTCGGATCCATTACCTTCAGATGTCTTGGGCGTGGAGGGCTGTCGCGATCTCCTTCTCGCTTTGTAGTCAGTGAGGAGCAGTAGGCACTTTCAGGGCATGAGTCATCTGACCTATTTAGCCATCTTGGGAAGAGACGGATGAGTCCTTAAGAGGGCTTGTTTCTTTCCACTGTCTAGACAGCCAAGCTCTCAACTGCAAACACCTACCCTTGCTCTCCTGGAGCACGCCGGGCACCCTGCCCAGGCTGGTGAGCCATGCTGGGCTTCTGGTGGGCTTCCACAGGGGTGGATCACACCTGGACATCCGCAGAGGAATTCAAGGTGGGCCTGACTTTGCTTGTTCTGAAGGCAAGGGAAGATTTCAACACCAAAAGGGTGGAAATCCACTTCTGGAAACCTTTCTCTGCCTCTAAGGGAGGGGTTTGTGGAGCTGAGCTTGCCCTGGCGATGCTGGTCCAGGCCATGTCAGCTCTGAACATCTGGCTATGTCAGCCAAGAAAATGTGGCTTATTATTCTAGGCTAAAGCAGCAAGAGTGACTCAACCAGCCAGGCGCTACCTGGTGCTACCACCAGTTCACTGCGGGCCCTGTGCTCTGCGGTGTGTGCCAAGGGATGCTGGAGCTGTGGAGTCTCTACACGGTCTTCACACAGATGCAAACCAGAAAAGGTTCTGCCCTTTAAAGAATCGCCCTAACCGTAGCAGAAAACCCAATTGCTGTCACTTTTTGTGATTCCTGGGATTACAACGGCTTTCTTTCCACAGGAAAAGCAAAATGTCCATCTTTTTCGGATCATCATGGTCTGTGGGTCGCCTTCCTGGGCTCCTCCGCTAATCCCACATTACAGCTGAGCTCCTGAGCTCTCCTCCAGCCTTCCTCTACAGGCCCACAGCCAATAAAGGTCCATAGATGCCAGTAAGACTTGGTGGCATAAACCAGTGAGGAGAGGGGAGGCTTGGGAAGGTGATACTGTGCAAAGAAAAGGGCTCTAATGGAGCTAGAAGAAGGTTGTGCGTCTAGGAACGAAACTGGTTGGCTGCGTCCAAGGAAAAGGGACTTTGGCACTGGAAAGAGCCAGTGGGTGACAAATGCCCTAGAGCGATCTTTTGTTCTAAAAGCAGGGGAAGAGTGAGTCACAGCAGGGACTGGACTCACATCTGCGCTCCACAAGCCTGAGGCAGATCCTGAACGCTGTGGTTGAGGCGCTGGAACATATTTTGGAAAGCATGCTCTGATACCAGCAGTGGTACAAACGGGACTCCAAAACCAGTAGAGCAGCCTGAGAAACGGGTTTATGGTGGGACAAACGGAGAATGCGTGTTTTTAACTCAGCACAAAGGTTGAGAGGGCTCTTGAGGCCAGGCCAAGCCGAGCAAAATCACCCTAAGAAAGGACTCCGGCAGCTAGAGGAAACGGGTTCAGCCACAGTCAAGGGCGAGAAGCTGAAGCCAACAAACTCCAGTGGGAATAAGGGAGGTGCCACTAACCATGGGATTCATTAGCCACCAAATGTATGTGAAAGGACTTCGTGCTCTGGAAGCACTTGAATAAAGCTCCGCCGTCTTTGTGAGAGAAGAGCTGTAGGCAAACAGGGGACACGCTCGAGCCAAGAAGAAGTTACTGGGCTCGGAACATGCAGAAGCGCAGGAAGCACTGGCCTGTTACACGCACAGAGAGACGAGAGGCACCAGCCCGACCCAGCAACTGCTGCTGCTATGGCCCAGGTTCATCCTTCTGCGGCTAAACACAGCTGAGGTGCCTGCTGCAGCGGGCAGGACGAGTCAGCCGTGTCCAAAGGGCAGCTCCTGCAGGAGTTGTCCGTTGCCCTGCGGCATCAACCCGTCTCTTCCGGCAGCAGAAGAGGCTTTGGGAGTGGGTTGGAGCGACGGCAATCCCGCAGATCTCAGCGGTTTCTTACCTCAGTCCCTCCCTTCGTGCTCCTGCCCTTTGCTGCGGGACCCGTTTCCTCGGGGTCAGGGGGAGACGCAGCGGGGAGTCGCAGCGGGGAAGCACACCTCGAGATTTTTGAGGTTTCTCCTTAAGCATCACCAAGGGAGATCTCACGGAGTTAAAACCGATCCCCCCATCCCCGAGCCCCCGCCAGCGCATGCCCGGCCGCCCAGCGCCCCGCAGCCCTGCCGCAGAGGGAGGCTGAGTCACGGCCGGCCATCGCGAAGACAACAGAGACCATGTTCAAAATTAATATATATTTTTATTGAATAGTTGCTCTAAGTGGGCTTGTGAAGCCACCCATAGAATTACTTCTGTCATCTCAGCAGTGGTTCAGTAACAGTTATTAGCTTTGCAAGAGAAGAAAACCAAACAGAAGAGGGTGCATTAAAATAAATAGGTTATTTTTTTTTCCGTATCTTTAAAATAAACTTTTCAAATAAATACTTTGGTTCTTTTCACTTTTTTTTTTTCCCTTGAAAGGTACAAGAGTATTGTCAAAAAACAGCCATCGGGTTATAAACATATATTATACCTTATAGAAAGGAACCCAAATAAAGACAGCGGGGGGGATCTCTTTATACACTGTACAGAGCGCCTTGGTACCAGTGAAACGGGGGATTAGAGGCTTCGCTTCTTGGTACCACACTCTCCTTTGAAGCCAAGGGGGATCCGTCTTCTAAGGAGAGCTTTGTGCTGAGGACACCCGGGGCGGCAGGAGGCTGCCAAGCCGCTGCCCGTCACCCGCTGGGACAGGGCGGGAAAGGGGAAGGGGAGGGAAGGGGAAAGGGGCTCTGACAGAGCAGCTCCAGGGTGACCTCACACCTCCCGGCTGATGCTGCTGTTGGGACAGAGGGTGTGAGAAGCTTTCTCTCCCAGGCCAGCTCACCGGGGTGGGTTTGGTCCTGCTCATGCTGAAGACCTTCGGGTGCTGCAGGAAGGTGCAGCAGGAGAGAGACCCAGGGAGACACCTTGCCCCGCGTCCCCTCGTCCGGCACTCGCACTCTCACTCTGCGAACTCCTCCCACCCATCTGACATCCCTCCTGCCCGCAGTCCCCCTGCAAGCGGACCCCTCAGCTTCTTCTGCAGCGTCACCCCAAGCAGGACAACTCTGAGCCTGCACTCGGGGAGAGAGTCTGCAAGTGACCCCGATGCTCTCTGAAAAACACCCCAAAAGCAGACTGAGCCCGAAGAGATCACAGCTCTGGTTTGGCCCACGCAGACCAGACACCAACCAGCAGCCTCCAGGCGCTGTGACCATCCCGCAGGTCTGGGCTCCCCAGGCTCCCTGAAGGAGGCAAGCCTGGCCTGGATCCTAGTAAAGACCAAGAATGGGCTTTGGGGTGGGGGTACATCCCTCATCTACTTTCCTCACATGCTGATCACAGAAAGTTAGACCTGAAGACCTCCCAGCTCTCTCCAGCCTCGCAACACCCAGTGCCAGAGAGAAAAGCCGGTGTGGAAAACAGCACGCTTGGGGGGGCACGGTGACTCCTGCCCTGCGCAGCCCTGTGCAAACCTCACAGCAGCTCCTCCACCCCTCCGCCCATCCCTCTTCAGTGCTCTAAAGCAGTTCGCTGCTAGTCGGTGCTTTGGCAGCTTCTGGTCGATGATACTTCAGGGTCACACGTGGGGATGGGGAAGAGCCAGCTCACAGGGGGGTTATGGGAACCTGAGAGCAGAGACTCAAAGAGCTTCCTCCCTGTTCTTTGAAGTGCTTGGCTGGCACCGATGTTTCTCAAGGACCACTTCTGCCCTTCCACCAGGAGGATTGGAGAGCTAGGACGGGAGGAAGGCTCGGCCTTGGTTCGCAGTGACCCCTCCTCACCAGTGCTGGGACCGATCACGCATTTACCAGTAGGGAAGGAGGGGAGCAGAACCAAGAGAAGCCTTAGAGAACCCAAGCACCAGCAGCAGCTCTTGTGTGGATGGAGCTTTGGGAGTCTGGGTGGGAAGAGGAGGACCCTGCATGGGGAGCAGAGCAGGGGGAGCTCAGGTCCTGCTCAGCAGCTCCTGCCTCCTGCTCCTTTGGCACCTGAGTCTCTTTTCCCTGCCTAAATCTGCTCTCCAGCCCTGCAGGTTTCCTGGCAAAGGAGCCCGCAACCGGTAGAGAGACACGGCACAGAGAAATGTTCCGCCCAGAGCAGACCCATCCCTGTCAAATCACGGGGGCGCAGGGAAAAGAGAGGGCTCAGCATGCGACTCTCCCCAAAGAAAACCAGAAAAGACACGTCGAGACAGAGAGAAACCCAAACTGCCAGGACAATAAACATCTGGAGCAGATGTTGTCTGACTCATTACGGGGTGGGGCAGGAAAGGGGCTCACAACCCCAACCAAAATTGGAGTCCTCTCTGCAGGGAAACCAAACTAGCTGGCAGCCAGGGATGGGGAGGGAGCAGGATGGATCTGGTCTGAAGATGTTAGGAAAAGCTCAGGAAGAAAACACGGTCAGAAGCTACCCACAGCCGCACTGACTCCAGATGAGCTCAGGGAACCAGAGCTGGCCTCCTCGGAGAGCTTCTGACAGACCCCAACCTGTCCTTTCTGCTGAGAGCAAGGAGAGGGGGCTCACTGAGGCCCCCTCCGGATGGGTGGGAAGCAGTAAACCCACGTGAAGCCACCTGCCCCTACGAGCAGACAAACAGCCCTAAATTCTCTAGCCCTTGCATCAGCAAAGCCTGGATGTGGCTCTGCGTGGTGCCTGCAACACGGTCAAACCAAAGCCCTGTGCTGGCCCGACAGCCCTCGGTGCCCACCCGGGGCTCTCCTCCTCCCCAACTCCCTTCTACGTGACCCTTATTTCCTGAAACATGTCTCACAGGACTGTCGTTTCTTGGAGATGAGACCTGAAGAGACCTGGCCGGACTCCTGAGCCCCGCACCCAGGCTGTGGCACGATTCCCTGCTAGAAACGGGGCTTCCGCACTGACCCAGTAAAAGCCCATTAGGCAGAAGGCTACTGGCAGGCGTCCTGGCCTCCTCCCAACGTCTGGAGGTGAATAGGCTGCAAGAGCCGTGCCGGGCTCCACCTCGCCGTGCTCCTGCCAAGCCAAGCTGGCCCTGGGGAGCTGCTCTCTGGACAGCCACCTCCCTGTCCTGCAGCTCCAGCACCTGGGGGAGGTCACCCCGTGCTTGCATGACTTGGGAGGCCGTGAAAATGATGAAGCTTCACATGTTGAGTCATTCCACCATCAGGAGAGGAAGCAATGAATTGCAGAGATACAGAGGTGGTAACTAAATTTACAAGCAGGATCCATTTAAAAAGGAGGAGGAAAAAAAATCAAAGTAGAGCAAGTTGGAAAATTCTGTTCATTAGTTTTCTTCAGAAAGTTTCAATGAACTATTTCACGTTCTCATTCAAGTTCCTCAGTGAAAAAGGGACCTTTTTCCCCTAAAAAAGTTTTACATTTTTCTAGGAAGAAGGACTTGGATCAGCACCAATAGAGAAGCGAGCCGGGTGCTCAGAAGGAAGGGTGCCTCTGGGTGGACGCCTCTCCCCCAGCCATGGCATGGAAGCAGGGAGCCAAGCAGTTATATGGGTAAATACACGTGTAAGAAATCTTATAACTGCTGCCACAAAGACGGGGGCTGAGCCGGTGGGGGTCCACACACCCCCAGGACATCCTCTGAGAAGGTCGTTGCCTTGAAACCCAAACGATTTCAGCGTCCAGGGCTGGCCTCAGGGGATGTGCCAACCACACAGACGTGGCCCTCGCCCTTCTCAGTCCCAGGAGGTCCTCACTATAACCCAGAGCATCGTCCAGAATTCCCCCCAGCTGAGGGAAGTGGATGCTCCATCTTTGGCCGGAGGAAGCATCTTCCTACGTGCCCCCTCGGGCTCTAGGTGAAATCAGGGTGAGGATTTCAGTCGTGTTTGTAACACGCTCCAGGCACAAACTTCACCCCGGGGACGGGATTCATCTCCCCTTCCACAGCGAACCGCGAGCTCGGCGTTTGGGTCCCCTCTGAGTCAAGGGAGTCAGGCACTGCCAGAACATAATTTAATGAATAATGTTTTCGAGCGGGATGAATCACTCACTGGAACCGCTTTTCTCTGCAACAGAGGGAGCTTGGATCAGCCACGATTTTTAGATGGCAAATGGATGGAAAGAGGAATCCCATCGTGAGAGCCTACCTCCTGCCTCACCCCAGGGCCAGCACAGAATCCCACCCTCTCCCTGCAGAGCAGGACAACCCGCAGAGCTCCCTTTCCACCTCTCCCGACTACCCAGGAACTAAAGGTCTAGGGTTAGCAATAAACAGGCTGGGAAATCATCTTCCAGCGTGTGCAAGTGCACCGGGCGGCCAAACCTCGCACCCGGCGCCGGTCGCAGCGCTATCACGAGTATCACTAGCAGAAGACCTCACCACCCCAGCGTTGTACGGATAGCTACAAAAACAGATCCACAGAGCTCTGCGTGACGAGGCGGCGGAGGGGAGGTGACGGATGGCAGGGTCTTGGAGGAAGCCGAGGGACTCGTTGCATGTATTTCTCCAGGGGCACCCTTCGCTTCTCTCTGCACTCACACCTCGGAGGAGGGACCGGCAGGCAGAGCGAGCACTGGGACATCATCCCGGCTCCAGACAACCCTGATTGATGTCAGCAGGGTCACACCTGAGAGCTGGTGCCACACATCTGCAAGCGGAGGTGGGGCTGAGTCCCGGACCAGGAGGAGCTCCCTGCAACGGCAGCAATGGGCTGGGCTCATTATCATCACAGCAAGGAAACCACGAAGCACTGACCCTGATGCAGGGTTCCTCCTGGTCTGCAGCTGGCCCAGCCCCAGGGACGGGTTCAGACCCACCTCCGGTTTGCCGCAGGCAGCCACCGTTGCAGAACACCCTCAGCCCACCTGGGTCTGCCCACCGGCGTGACACTGGTGTTGGAGTGACACGCCAGCTGACCAAGGAAAGCGAGGTGAGGACTCAGAGGTCACTTCTGCAGGGAGGGGAGGTTGGGTCCCATCTTTCGACACTCCCTTCTGCTCTCTGGTTCCCTGCAGCCCAAGGCAGGAGTTGCAGAAGTCCCCACCGAGGAGTCCCCCAGGGTTGGTGCTAAGCGACAGGGAGAGCAGTGCGAGGGGCAGCTGTTGGCTGTTGGGTTTGGGGTATGCTTTTTTAAAGTGAATGCAGTGCTGGTGGAAGGTACCAGATTGGGGCTCGAGCATGGAGACGCTGCCTGTGGCATCTGCTTGGTGGTGGGATGGAACTGGGTGGCAGCTCCCACCCCGCCGGGGTTTGCGCTCTGGAGGCAGCCCTTCAAGGCATGGAGAAATGAATGGCAATTTCAAACCAAGCTTCTTGTTCTCAGCCAAATCCCAGAAGGGACCTTTCCCTCGCTGCAGTCGGGCAGAAGCGAGTGGGCTGGGCTGCCTCCGATAGCTCCTTCCTCTGCCAGAAGGTTTCTAAAGCTTCCCACACCTTCCCTTCCTCTTTGAGACAGAAAAATACAATGCCACCTCATTTTGAATCTCACTTGCTTCTCCCAGCAGCTTCCAAGCCCAGAGCGAAACCACTGCCACTGGTGGAGCCCCTTGGGGAAAGTGGACCTATGGCCACATCAGAGGAGAGAGGCCACCCACGAAAAGTGCTGGAGGGAGAGAAAGAGAGAAAGAGGTCTGGCTGCTGGAGGACTCTTGCACAAGGGATGCATGGACCTGCCTTTTCCCCCCATGGGGAAGGACCACACTGTGGGGCAGTGTCACCTCCTAAAACCCTCTCAGAGCTGAGTCCCGAGGGCCCCCCAGGTCATCCTTCTCCGTGGGATACAGCCAGGGAGGGCACCCACAGCTCTCTGGGCCTCTCCTGGTCCCTCACCCATGTATGCAAAACCACCGTCTCCCACCAGCTGGGTGCCAGCTCCCCCGGTCACCCAGTTGCCTTCGTGCTCTCAGAGGCTGGGAGACCCCCAGCTCACCTGGGAGCCGATGGTGGGCAGGGGGAAGCGCTGCAGAGCGGAGGGAGTGAAGGAGGAGGGAGATGGAGGGGGGAGGAAAAGGAGGAGGAAGAGGAGTAAAGGCTGCTTCTCCTGCCCGGGAGGGTCATACCGGCTTATCCAGCGTCTTGGGGAAAGGCGTGCCGCTGGAGGAGGAGATCTTTCTGCAGACCGTATTGGTGTGGCTCTGGCAGCGGCAGCCGGGTCGTTTCAGGCCGTCATAACCCCGCTGGCAAAGTTTGAGGCACCCCAGGGTAGGAAAGTAGCAGCAGAGGCAGGGCATGAGGAGGGAGAGGAAGCTCATGGCAGCCCAGCGGGCACAGCAGGAGCCCGGCCCGCAGGAGCAGGGGTCGTCAGCGCAGGTGTCCTCGTCGTCGGTGGAGCAGTGGTAGAAGAGACCCTTGACGCAGCAGAGGCAAGTCCCGTAGTCGAGGAGGCTCTCGGGGGAGCAGAGGCAGCGCTGGTTGCAGAGCCAGCAGGAGGGCAGGCTGCGGGCGGCCGTGCAGCGGGCACACTTGCACCGTCCGCACTCCTCGCAGATGAAGAGGTGGCCGGTGTGGAGGGTGGGCTTCTCCACCACCCCTTTGAGCGGCGATTCCTCCGCTTTCAGCTCGCCGGCCCGGGGTTGCGTCCGGATGAGGGAATGGCCGGAGTGGGAAGGCGTGAGGCTGCTCAGGAGGCGCTGGTCGGAGGCGGTGGTGCTTTGGGAGACGGAGCTGGCCGTGCTGGAATGGCTCATGTGTTGTTGCAAAGGTGGCATCTGGTGCTGTTGGCTGTGGTGCAGGTCCTGGAAGGTGGAAGACACCAGGCGGTCCTGGGACCACTCTTGCTTGTGTGGTGGCTGGGACAGGGATGGGTTGGAGCGGGCTTGCTGGAAGCAGACAGCCGGCCTCTCCACGTAGTTGTTGCTGGCACGGATGGAGCGGATTTGGTCAATGGACAGGACCTGCTGGGAGTCCTCAGCAGGTGGGTCCATCGTCTCGTCACAACTGAGTTCAGCCACACTGGAAGAGAGCTGCATTTCCAGGAGTGAGGAGACCCTGCGGCATCAGGGCACATCTAAAAATCCTAAAGGATGAGGCAGGAGGACAGAGAAAACATTCGTGTTATGTTTTATAATGGATCCATCACCCGAACCAGGAAGCAGAGGCTGGCTGGAGAACTCCTCATGAAGTTGTTTCCAACTGCCAGACTCACTTCTGTGCCTGGGGAGACTTAGGCTGGACCCGTCCAAAGGCAAAGCCCATGAGATCTGTCCCTCGGAAGAGGCTGGCGCAGCATCTCCCCATGCTTTAGAGCTTTTTGTGTCCTTCCAGAGCATTTCCCGCCCCTTGCCAGCGCTGGTGGACCCCATCTGTCCTCCCTCTTCCCCAGGAGAACGTGCCAGCCCTCTCTAGAGGAGGGGACACCTGAAGCTGTGACTTCTCCAGAGTTGGGAACGGTATCTCCTTCAGAGCAGGAGCTTTGGGGCTTCCCAGCACCCCCCGAGCAGCCTCCCCGTGCCGTACCCCACACGCACCAGCCGCACGGGGACGGAGACGATCTGAACACCCTTCATTTCAGGCGGCAAATTGCCCCTAACGAGACACGCGCTCGGCCAGGGACGGGCCAAGCCCACAGACTCCCCGAGTCAGCTGTTCCCACTGCAGCATCCCCTTTCCCCTTGCACAACCCAGCCCAGGAACCTCTCCACACGGCAAG
This sequence comes from Bucorvus abyssinicus, assembly GCA_009769605.1. NCBI lineage: Eukaryota > Metazoa > Chordata > Aves > Bucerotiformes > Bucorvidae > Bucorvus > Bucorvus abyssinicus. The sequence goes on along the minus strand of CM020039.1, from coordinate 708,202 downwards.
GGGCAGGTTTCTTCACATGGGGTGAAGCAGGGACGGTGGGTTCCGCAGCAGACAAGCCCCCTCTTGCTCCCTGCGCCGCGGCTGCCGTGGCTTTCACTGCCGTTTTCAGGAAACGGCACTTCCCAAGGCTGCAGCGTGGGCAGCGGCGCCTGCCCTATCCAGAGGGAAGGTCGGGACCGCCCGAGGAGGACCCTCGTGTCCCACAACTCCCCCTCCTCGGGCAGGTTTGAACACATCACCAAAACCTGGGGCTGCCAGACCTCGCCATGGGGCTGGGGCTGGGCGAGGAGAGAGGGAAGGTGGGAGAGGGGCTGCACAGAGCCAGGTCTTGGCCCTTAGGAAGGAGACAGAGACTTCCCACTTCTGCTGCTGCCCAACGGAGTCGCCCAGGAGCGCGCAGAGGAGGGAAGCCACTCGTCATGTGCCAGACCCCAGCGAAGAGCTTTCCCCCAGCGCCTCCAGGTTTCGATAGCAGGTACGTGCTCCCCGTGCAGAGCCGACTTCCCCGGAACACAGCCCTTCTCCTCTGGCGAGCCATCCCTCAGTGACACCGACATTGTCACGGTGCCCGGGCCCGCGGGAAGATGCTGTTTCAACAGGAAGCTCCGCAGCGGCGTTGCCCGTGGCCAGCAGCCCAGGCGGCCGGCGGCGGCTGAGCCTTTCAAGTAGGTGAGGGGCCACAGGTAGAATCTGCTCATGCAGCAGAGGGGAGATTGATTTTCATTAGCTCGGCTGACCTTGGAGAGCGCGGAAAAGCAAAGGCGACTCACTTGGGCTGTTCAAGCAAGAGCTGGTCTCTCCCATCCCCCTCCCCGGACAGAAAAGGCACCTGAACTGCTTAGAGTTGGGTTTTTCCTGCGCACGGAGCCCGCTCCGTACCATGATGCTCACCCTGCCCCGGGAGACGTGGACAGTGAAGGAGCCGCTCTCCTGCGACACCCACCACTGATCTGGACTGAACAGAAATATCAAGTGGATTGGGAGGGCACGGCTGACCCCAGGAAGGGTTTGTGAGCCCGCTGCCAGGAGGGGAATGGGCCACAGAGGCAAACCAGCCTCCCGTGAGCTGTTACCTGCTGCCGCTGAGCTCCTCACCGGGAAGGTCTCGCTAAAGCACAGGCTGGCGACCTGAACCACCCCGAAGAGACCTGAGACATCTCAGCCTGCAGCGAGGGTCATGCAGAGGGGAGCAGAGAGCACCCGTGGCAGGTTGCCATACGCCTCATGACCCAGATCCCATCCTGGGGTGGGATCGCTCCAGGGACGCTGCTGACTTACACCCGGCGAGGAGCTGCTCACTCCATCCCCTCTAACCTGGGCGCTGGGATTTGGCCTTAGGACTCAGCCCACAAAACACCCGTGAGGTTCCTGCGTGGGGTGTGAACCACGGAGTGACCCAAAGGGGGAGACTGAGGCAGCGGAGGGTCCCACTGCGATGGAGACAGTGGGACTGGGAGATCAAGAGCAGCCAAAGGGCAGACCCAGTACAGCCACACTCAAGCCGCTATGCAAGACCCAGAGCTCAGGAGGCACGAGGAGACCCGTGAGCCGTGCTTAGGCAGGAGGGGACATGCAGGGGACACTGCGAGGAGGAGCAGAGCCCTGGGGACAGCAGGGAGAGGAGCTGGCAATCGAGCCATGCCATGCATTGCAAGCTGGACACTTAGATCTGGGTCCAGGGCTTGGACGCAGCATCCCAAGTGAGACAGGTCCTGGGAGGACCCCCAGCATTGAACTGGGACCCGAGCACTGCTGGATCAACGATGCCCAGGCTGAGGGGTCAGATGTGGACCCAGACATGCTGGCCAGGGGAGGCAAAGGTCCCTCTGGGGCCTAAGGGGACGTGAGCCAGAGGAACTGTGGGTCCTCCAGTCCAGTGGGATGGGGGGAAGAGGGACTGAATGGCTGGAGCTGGGAGCCTGCTCCTGTCCCCCCCACCCTGGGGCAGCCCAGTGTCCCCAGCTCACTCCCAGTCCTCCCTGCTCCAGCCCCATCCCAGGGCTGCCACCAGTCCGTATCCTGTCCCCAGTGGTCCCACCAGCCCCGAGGCACTGCTGCACCGCTCCCTGTCTACCTGCCCATCTGGGGGGGACCGGGGCAGCCTGTCCTCAGCCTCCTCCTCCTCCTCACACCCTGCCTGCGGGGCAGACATGCCAGCCCCGGAAACCGGGCGGGCTTTACGGCTGCCGGCAGCCCCGGGCATGTAAAGTTCGGGTGATGATGGGCCAGAGGAGGGATCGGAAAGGCGAGTGATTTCCCGGCTGGAGGGGGCTGCGCTGGGGACGGGCTGCGCTGGGCGCCCGGCTGGGAGAACGGGGCTTTTCCCCTCCGGGGGGACCCGCTCGGCCGCTCCTGGGTGCTGCGGGATGGTGCGGGGCGCTGGCGGGTGCAGCCCCGCTCCGCACCCACCCACGCACGGCCCCGATGCGGGCTGCAGCCCCCGTGCCCAGCGCTGCCGTGCGCTGCTCCCCCGGCCCTCCCCGCCACACAGCCCACGCGTGGCTCCCACCCGGATCGTGCCCCCGGACCCCAGACCCACCGTGCGCGCAGCCCACGCGCCTCCAGGAACTCCGGGCACTGCCGTGCACACCACCCACGCGTGACTGACCCACAGCCAGCCCCACCGCGCACACCCACGCGTGCCCAGGACCCCCAGCCCCACGTACCCCCGCTTCACCGCACGCTCGCAGCCCGTGCACGTCCGGGGACCCCCGTCCCCTCGGTAAACACCCCACGCGTGACCAGGACCGCTGCCCCCACTTCATCGCACACTCACAGCCCGTGCACGCCCAGGGACCCCCGTCCCCTGGGCGAACAGCCCACCCGTGTCCAGCCCCACGCGTGTCCCCGCTCCCCGTCCCGCAGCCGCCGCGGGCGGACTCACCCCGCCGCCGACTCCTCCGGTCCATCCGCCCGCGGAGCACCGAGCCCGGCCGGGGCCAGCCCCGGGGCACCGCAGCCGGGGCGGGGGCGGGCGGGTTGCTGCTCTAGGAAGGACCGACAGCGGGCATGGAGCCGGGACACCGCCGGCCCGGCCGGCCCCGCAGCCGGGCAGGGCTCCGCGTCCCGGGGAGCGGGAGCGGGGCCGGGCCGGGCTGCCGGCGGGGGAGAGCCCGGGAGGGCTGCCCGGCTCCGGGCTGTGAATGCAGGCGCGTCCCCGGCGCTCCTTGTGAATGGGGGCAGCGTGGAGGATGGGAGGGAGGGAGGGATTTGCTGCTGCCCGTTAGCATCTCTCTCTCTCCCCCTCTCTCTGCCGTTCGCCTTCCCGGAGCTGGAGCTCTTAACGCTTTACCTAAGTGGCGTCATCCAGCTGAAATTGAATCGGCCCATTAGCACGGTCCCCACAGAGCCCCGGGCATCCGCTCCCCAGATAATGACCGCAGCGGAGCCGGGAGCAGGCAGCGGGATGCAGCAGCCACTATTTAAACATTTCCGTCAAGCTTCAGGCTCTGCTTCCCTCCCTGCGCCCATCGGGACAGCCCACCCTACAGCCCCGCCGCTCCCCAGCCCAGCGAACCCCCCGGGGACAGCCGGCTGCCGGCCCCGGCCGCCGGGTCCGGCGGCACCAGCCGGTGCCGGCAGCGCAGGGTGGGCTCGGTTCGGCCCGACACTGAGGGCGGGGGGCGTGGGGACGCAGCGGGTCGGTATCGAGCACAGAGCTCTGTCACCCTGGGTGAATGGCCTGACCTGTAAATCGCCACGAAATGAGCCACCTTCTCCCCTCTCACGCTCCCGCCCAGCTCACCTCTGGCATCTCAGGAGGCATCAGTGAGAGCCCAGATGCCGTCCACCCCAAAAAGTGGACGAGCTCGGGGCAGAGAGGCTGGAAAGGGGCGTTTCCGTACCGAGACCCACCGAACCACTCCACACATCCCCATTCTCCCAGAAACAAAAACCTTGGACTCAGGCTCCAAACAGGACCTGGACCTTCGGCCCCAGATGCTTAGAAATAAATTGGTCTGGTTTGAGAGTCCCAAAGACACAGGCCTCTCCTTGATGGCACTGGATGTTGGCTACAGAGCCCACGAGAGCTCCCACCCTCACTTTGCTCCTTCCAGGTGGTCACCCATCCTTTCTGGTAGCAAAGCAACGTCACCAGCTCAAGGGCTGAGAGACTGTCTCCAAGACGTGAAGCTGAAGCCATCAAGCCCTCAACCATCCCAGCCAAGTCCCCACGCTCCCCCGGGGCAGGGGCTCGGCCAGGCATTGTCAGTGCTCGCTGCTGACGGGCAGTGCAGGGTCTGGGGGCATGAGGGTGGGCTGAGGGGGACGGGAAGAGAAGGAGCCTTGGTGGTGGTGACAAAACCAGCCCTGCTGCTTGCTCTCACGGGTGGGCATAAACCAGGATGATCCCACCGACCTCAGGGGCTCCCTCCCAGCTGGTGCCAGCAGATGCACTGGAGTCCTCCTCACTGGGGGGCCAGTGGCTCCACTCTCCCCACGTGGACCCAGCCGAGCCTCTCGGGCTCAGCCGGAGGCATTTCTAGGCTGAGCGTTTCTCCATCTCCACAGCATCCCACCAGAGATGCTTCTCCTGCAGGAGTTGCTCCAAGGGAACGAGTCCCTGAGAGCATCCCTCAGCCTTGGCTACAGCTCAGCGCCTCAGCCCTGGTCTCCCTGCGCTCCCACCAGCCCCTCCTCTTCTCCCCATCCTCAGCTCCAGCTTTAAAGGAACCGAGCTGCCCAGTGCCCCGGCGCCTGCCAGCCGGCTGCCAGCACCCGCCTCCCAAAAGCGCATGTGACGTCCTCCCTTTCTCCAGCGCCCGAATCCATCAACTCCCACCTCGAGGTGCGGGTGATTCAGGCTTCGCTCCGCTGGCTCGCAGCATCCCCAGCGCAGCCCGCGTCGTGCTCAGCCAGCGCCGCTTTATTCCTCGCCCGCTGCCGAGGGAGGGCCAAAAAGGCCTGAAAGCGGAGAGACCGAGACGAGTGGGAGGGTGGGAAGCGGCGGGAGAATAGCAGCCTCCTGGGGAGTGATTGACCGCAGCATCTCTGAAGAGGAGGGCTGGGAACCCGGACGCGTTGGCAAAGCAGGGGTGTTTAGAGCCGCTCCCGAACGAGGGGTCTGGGATGGAGCCTCCGGCAGGTCTGGGGAGGTTTTACCTCACGCTGTGCCCCACAAACCGCTGCCCCTGCCCCACGAGCTGCTGCCCCTGCCCCACGCACCGCTGCCCCTGCCCCACGAACCCCTGCCCCTGCCCCACGAACCGCTGCCCCTGCCCCACGAACCGCTGCCTCTGCCCCACGAACCGCTGCCCCTGCCCCACGAACCGCTGCCCCTGCCCCACGAACCGCTGCCCCTGCCCCACGAACCGCTGCCCCTGCCCCACGAACCGCTGCCCCTGCCCCACGAACCCCTGCCCCTGCCCCACGAACCGCTGCCCCTGCCCCACGAACCGCTGCCCCTGCCCCACGAACCGCTGCCCCTGCCCCTGCTCAACCACTACCTGAGCTGATCCCAGCTCCTCTGAACTGGTCTTTTGAATCTGCCGCCTTTTAACCCCTCGAGCGCCCTTGGGGACCTGTCCACAGAGAGAAGCAGCTCCCAGGAGCCCAGTTCCCTGCCCTTCATTCAGAGGCTGTCAGCCAGGGCCAGCTGACAGCACCGAGGGACGGGCACCCAGCTGGCAGCAACCCCAGCCGAGCCCACTCGGTGAGTCCTCGGTGCCTGTTGCGGCTCTGTGCTGTGGGGGAACTCTCAGCCCTGGCTCCTTTGCTCCCCCTGGACATCTCCAACACTGCAAAAAAAAAAAAAAAAGGCTGGGGAGTTACTCGCCTTCCTTCCCCTCCTCAGAAAATGTTTCTCTAGATACGCACACGTGCCCACAAACCCAGAAGAGCTCAGTGCGGAGCATGAGGAACTTAACTGGGATTTTAAGGGAACCAGGAGAGCTCGGCGCTGGTTTCCAGGCACATGGTGCAGCCAGCTCGGAACCTGGGCAGCTCAGCCTGCTGCAATTCCCCGCTGCGGGTCAGCCCGGCAGCGGAGCAGAGACCATCCCAGAGCAAGGCTGAGGATGTGCGACCATCCCGGAGCAAGCGTGAGGATGCCTGACCTCTGGCAAGGCTGTTGGCCAAGCTCAGGCACAGGGCAGGGCAAATTCATCCGCAATTAAAGATGACACGGGGAAAATTAGGAGAGGATGAGGAGAACACACGATGCCCCTGATTAAATCAGCCAGAAGCGAGGGGGTGCTGGTGCCCTCTAATTTCTAGATCCACAGATTTTAGGGCCAGAAGGGACCCGATGCTCGTCTCGCCTGACAGCCTGTATTATGTAAAAGCCACTTGAAGCCAGACAGTGCCACCAGCTTCTCAGAAGCAACAGCGAGTGCTGGGGAACTTGTGGAGAGCCTGCGGTTCCCCGAAGGTGGGGGACACGTGGCTCCCAACACCCGCTTTGGTAAGGGGAGGCCAGCGACACCCACCCCAGGGAGGGAAAACACCGCTTCCCTCCCGTGTCACACAGCTCCTTTGTCCAGCAAAGAGAGAGAAGAAAAAGCCCCCAACACCTGCCCGGCGTTTTCCTTCTGGACCTTCCCTAGTCCCTGGAAAGAAAACGCCCTCCCGGGCTCCTGGCCCCGCTGCGTCCCCTGGCCGCTGTGGTGTGCCCCCCCCCGACTGGGGAGCAGCCAGCGCTGAGCCCCGCGAGCCGGGCGCTGAGCTCCTCGCCGCGCCCAGCACCGCCGGGCTGCAGCCACCGAGTGCAGTGTGAGTTCTCCTCTGAAGATGGAGCCAGGCAGCACAAAACATCAATAAAGAGCTCCGGATGCGTCCCTGTAATGGGCTGAGATTGTAACACGCTGGCGGAGCCTGGCAGAAGCTGCCCGTTCTGTCAGGAGGAGTAGATCCTGCTGGAGAAGTGTTAAGTGGGTCCTGCTGACTCACGGATGCAGATGGCTCCGTCCCCACGTCCCCACGCTGACGGCGGCGAGGCAGGAGGTGCCGTCTCGGGGGAGAGCATCCAGCACAGGGGCCGAGCTGGTACCTGGGGACCCAGCCGGGGGGTGAACATAAAAGCAGAGGAATTCTTTTTGCTCTCCGTGTCCTGCTGCGTAAAGCGTCAGGGCGTCCCAGGACGTCGTCGAGCTCCTCCGCGGCACAGAAAACGCATTTGTCCCCGCGAGGTCCCCTGCCCAAACCCACACCACCACCCTCCCAGCAGAGAAACCAAAGACGTGACTCAAGCAGCACGTGTGGCTCCAAACGTGCGACACAGAGACCCCGACCCCGAGCTCCCCGGGAGCCGGAGGGGGGGCAACGCTGGACGGTGCGTTGGTAAAAGAGATCGGGGGGGTCTGTCATTCTCCCGCTCCATCCCCCTGCTCCCCGGAAGGACTGGCAGCTGCCCGGGCATGCAGCTGCCTGCGGCACAGGCAGTGCCGGAGCTGGACCCCTCGCACCGTACCGGCCGCGTGGGCTCCTTCCTTGGGCAGACGAAGGGCGCAGAGCTGAAGGCTCCTCGCTCCCGTTAGGAGCAGGCCAAAGCTCGAGGGTGGTGTGGGGTGCTGGGGGGGGGGTGAGTGTGTTTCCCCACCCAAACCCCATTCTACACCCACTGGGGAAATGAGTACCAAAGGGTTTGCACCCTCCGGACCCTGAACGTCCCCAGAAAGCCCACGGAGCATCGGTCCCTCTCGCCATGCCTGTCCCTGCACCCACAGGACACGTGCTCATCACCCAGCCTCTGTCAGTAGGGCACCTGGCCCCATGGGGACGGGATGCTCCAAACTGTCTCTTCTCCTCAAGCCCTCAGGGCCATCTCCCTCCCTGCCTTTTGTGCCCCAAGCTCCCTATGATGCTTCTCCACCACCCTCATCTTTTCTAGGAGCCATCACCACCCACTGTTCCAGGTCTTCAGGCTTCCCAGAGGTCCCGGCCTGAGCTCCACCACGTCTCCCAGGTCCCTCCTCCCAGCTCTCCACGGACCACGCAGCGCATCCTCCACCTCTTGCACCCCGCCGAGCCCACGTACTCGTCCCGAGCATCCCCCCTCGCCTGGGTCCCACCCTTCCCACTCCAGTCCAAGCCCTCTCACGCCCCACTGAGCAAAACCCACTCCCCACGGATGGACGTGGCGGGGGGGGTGGGGGCAGCTCCCCCCAATTCCTTCGCCTTCAGCACTTTGAGTTCCCGTTTCAATGTCACTTTAACTTGAGCGCGCGCGTGTGCCGGGGAGAAAGGCTCCGTATTAAATTGCCAATCTGGTCACATGTTGCCTGGGATTTGGCCGTAGCTAAGCAGCACCACCCCCGCATTCACTTTTTTGGCTGGTGACTCCTCTGCTCGGCGTAAGGCAGAGAATAGGAGAAACCGGAGGGGGAAGGCAAAAAAAAAAAAAAAAATTTAAAAAAATCAGGCGAGTCATTGTGAATGTCAGGAGCTCCTCGGCTGCGGGTGTGACAGCGATCCTCCCCCTCCAAACTCGCTCCGGGTGAGAGCCAAAGAGAGGATTTCATCAGGATCTGGTAGCAGGCTATTTCCAGAGCTGACATCCTACCCACGGCTAAAAATAGCCGGTCCCCTCCACGCAAACCAGGGTTTCTTTTCTGTTCAACTTTAACAAACCTCAGCAGGGCTCAGACCTTGCTTTCTCCCCGCACTTTGCTCCCTCACTTGCTCTGCTCCCGCCCGTCATCCCTCCGCCAGCCCTCGTGTCCCGCTGCCCGGGTGTCCTCTCCCATCTGGGCTTCGAGCATCCCCCCGGAGCCCAGCCCCGCTCCCCGCGAGCAGGGACCACCCGCTGCACCCCAGGAAGGTGCGAAGGGGCAGAGCCAGCCCAGCGGCACCCCGAGGCATGACCCCCACCAAAGGACGACGCTTTGGTGCCTGATGCTCGGGGGGCGAACCCAGTGCTGGGCTCGGAGGGGTCCCAGCTGACGCTCCTGCAGCAGCCGGCTCCAGCGCGGGGCCGCGGTCACCTCTAAGAGGGCTCTCCTAAAAACACCCCATAGCCTACAAACCCGGCCCTCCCCGCCGAGGGGCTGCTCGCAATTCCCTCCCTTCATTAGCCCCGCCACCTCGGCGGTATTTATAGCCGGCACCTACCCCCTCCTGCCGGCTCCTTCAAAGCCAACACCAATTTAACTCCTTCCCGTGCTCCGGGACTCCAGCCCCAGATCCCACCGCTTGGAATGACCAACCTCTGCAGAGACCTTCCCCGCTCAGCGCACGCACCTCCCTGCCCTGGCATCACATTTGCCACCTCTCCCTGGTGCCGGCACAGCCGGAGGCTGCAGCCGGTCGGGGCTTTGCTGCTCTTGGGGTGGAGCAGGGGGTCATCAGTAGGTGCCTTCCCGCTCGCCCCAGCTGCCCAAACCAGCGGGTAACGGTCCCTGCCAGCTCGCAGCATCCTCACACCGCGTCCCCAGCGCGCGGGGGCAGAGCCCAGCACGGCGCGGGGACAGCCGGGCTGGTGGGGACCGGCCGCGTGGCTCAGCCCAGCGCCCACCAGCACGGCGGGCTCCGCTCGCCTTCCCCCTCCGCCCCGCGCCGGGTGTGCGCGGCCCTTCGGAGGCCCTGGCCGCCGGCCAGCCAGCCATTTCCTGGTAATCTAATCGCTGCAGCAGATGAACTGAAAATGCATTTCCTGCCACCCTGCTGTAAAAGTTTTATTAATGTAAGGAGAGAACGCAGCGCTGGCTCACACTGCCCGGGGCCGCAGCGGGTGGAGGGCGGCTCGGCGCAGCAGCCGGGGCCAGGGGCCACAGGGATGGCAGCAGGACCCTGGTGATGCTGGGGGAAGGTGGAGGTATGGGGCTGCAACCCCTGCAGCCAAGGGAAACTGAGGCATGGGCAAGGGAAGTGCCTCACGTGGGTGTAAAACTGGGCAGTGGCTCCTCAGCTGCCGCCCCAGGGCAAAGGAACCGCCGCAGGTAGGCTCGGCAAGGTGGGCTCAGCCCTCCTTGAAACCTCAGGTGGTCCCTGAAAGCCACCTGAGACGGGGCCACTGACACCGGGGGTCCTTCTCCCGTGTGGTCCCCTCCCAGGGGCACCTGCCTCCGCAAGGATCCCGGCCGGCAAAGGCAGCCCGAGGGGCTGGAGCAGGCTGAGAGGGGCCGGTGTGCCCTGGCAGGCGGGCACCGCGGTGGGAGACCTGCCGCACGGCCCTGCCCGCCCTCCCCGCAGCATCTCAGCCACCCCCTGCCCGTCCCCGTGGCCTGGGCTGACCCCTTCCCGGCCGGCGAAGGGACGTCCCGGTTAAACTCCCCCGCTAAGGTGTTTCTGGGTACGGAGCAGCCTGCAGCAGCCAGTAAACGGGACCACTGGCGCTGAGCTTGCCCGGGGAGGGGGCAGAAATGCTTCCTGGGGGGGAGCGAGGTGCTGGAGCGGGGACACACGTGTTTCGGCAGCAGTTGCTGTGTCCGCACGCCACCCGCAGCCCCCCGGGGCTTTGCGAAGGACCCGCGGGGCCAGCTCAGCATCCCCTCCAGACCCCCTTCGGCATCCCCAAGCACCCCCAGCATCCCCCCCGGACCGTGCCACCCGGCGGGTGACACCTCCGCTGGAGCCGGAGCCGTGCGCGCAGCCCTTTTCCCCCCGGAGCCGGCTCCCTGCGCCAAGGCAGAGCTAAATTGGACAAACACACACCGTGACCTCTTGTGGAATGTAGTATGAATATTTGATAGGGCTAATGTAATCATATCCAATCGATACAGGCAGGAATATCTCCCCCCACCCCCGCGCTCCCGCTCTGCCCCGTCCCTTCCTCCCTTCCCCTCGCTCTCTCGCTCATTAATGCATTCTCCACTTTACATTATTTATTAACTTCCTTCCTTTTTTTTTATTTAGAAAAAATAAATTAAATAACAGTGGTTATCTGGAGGCTCGGACCCTCCTGCCTACGCGCTTTCGGGCCAGGAAAGAACTTTTCTGACCTTCTCTCACCTCCCCGCCTGCCTCTGCTGAGCCCCAGCCCCCCGTCCCCGCTCCCCGACACCCACGGAGCCGGTGGCGGAGGTGGGGAAAGCCCCGAAATGGGCTGGGAATGGTGAGGAGGAGGTTGCCGCTCCCTATGCAGGGCTCGGCTCTCCCCCCAGCTACTTCCAGGGCTTCCCGAAGAGGCCGGGTCTGTCCTGGCAGCCCAGGGGTGCTCCTGGCCCCGGGTGGGCTGAGCACGGGGACTCGCCTGGGTGGCACAACCCGGCTGTCTGCCTTTGTGCCAAGTGCCCTGACACCAAGACACCCCCTGCCCAGGGCCATTTTTTAGGACAAAGAGACCCCAGGCTGGAGAGGCGCGTTCCTCCGCTCCGAGGGGACCCGAGGGGCCCTGGGACGGCTGGGACGGGGCCAGGCTCGGCCGCAGGCAGTGGGAAAGTGGGGGCGGCTGGGGAGAGGGCAGCCAGCACCGTGACCCCGGGGAGGGAGAGGAGCCACGACCCGAGCCCCCGGCACAAGGGATCGGGCACAGGGATGACGCTGGGGAGCCGGGGGGCAGACCTGGGGACATGGGACATGGGCCCTAGCGGGGCTCCCACCCTCGGCTCGGGCACACGGAGCCACTGAGGTCCTGCATTCAATGGGCTCAGACTCCACGTGGCTTCCACCCGACTCATCCCACCTTGTGCCGCGCACGCCCAGGGAGGCTGATCTCCACCCGCCTCAAACACCTGCTGTGGGGCAGGAAGGGCGCCCAGCCCAGCACAGGAGGGGGAGCTCTGGCTGTGTAGAGGCTCTCCATGGGGAGGTGCAGGCGCTGCCCCATCCCTGCAGCAGCACCCTGGCTGCCTGGCCCTCCAGGGACACCCCAGTTTCCCAGGGGCACGACGGGAGGCTCATGGCTTTGGCATTGCCCACGAGCAGAGGGGGTGAGAGCAGCCTGGGGGAGGACCTGCTGCTCCACCACGGACACACAGGCAATGAAGTCGCAGGGAAGGACTTGTCTTTGCCCACACCGGAACCTCCTCCCTTCCCGGAGAACATCACCAAGCGCCCGTTGGTGGAAATCAGGAAATTAAGTTGGTTCGTGACTCAGTTTACCACTTCTGAAGGGAGCGGTGGCTTATTCTCGGTCTGCAGCAATTTGGGAAGGATCGTTGCTGCTCCCATGCTAGGGGAGATGTGGGAGACCCCCAGGGCACGGCCAGAGGAGGAGGTTGAAGATCCAAAGCATCTTCATTGGGGGTCATCATAGAGAGCAAGGTGCAAGGAGGGGGATGATGCAGCCTCAGCGCTGGATGTAGCTTCTCCCCCGGTGTCCCCAGGCAGCTGAGGGGGACACGCGGGATTTCAGCTGGGAACAGGCTTGAGAAAATCACGAGTTCCCTGGGGAAAGCACATCCGGATCCACTTGGGTCTGCTTGGAGAGAGCAAAGGGCTCTTCACCCCCAAAGCCGGGAGGGCTGCGGGTTTCCTGCTTCCCACCAGAGGGTTTCCGGAAGGGTCCCAGGGAGGAGCTGCACTTCCCCACCACTGAACTCATCGACCAGAGCTGCTCGGGGCACGGGGGACATCCAGGTCTCCCAGAAAACTGGGCACAGCACCGGCAGGGACCTCGGGGACCATCCCAGCTCTCCCCAGCTGGCTGCCCCACAGCCCTCACGCCCAGCTTGTGGACGCGGCGCTGCCATCGCACGTGTCACCGCGGCCCGGCCCCCGCTCCCCCCACGGCTGGGTTCTGCTGAAGCAGGCAGATCGATAGCGGCTGTCTGCTGCTGGCCAGACCGGGGCCGGGCGAGCAGACGGGGGAGAGGCAGGGGCCGAGGCGAGCGGGGAGACCGCGGAGGAGCGGGGGGACCCCGGGGACTCGGGGAAAGGCAGCAGAGCCGTGTGGCAGGAGATGGTTGGGATGGAGAAGACCTGCGAGGATTTGTCTCCCGTCCCTGGAGGGTCTGGGGGATTCGCTCCCCTCCTCCCAGCCCTGCCGGCAGAGACCCGGGAACCCAGCGAGGCTCTGCTTTAATGCGAGTCACTTATTGACCCTCCGAGCCCAGGGCGGAGGAAGATGGAGAGGAGGAAGCGCAGGGAGAGAGCTCCAATTAGCCGCCCCAAAGCCATCCATTACCCTGCTGAAGCGGGGCCGGGGCCAGCGGGCAGCGAGCCAGCGCGGTGGTTGCTGCACCGCGGGGGTCTGGGGGTGACCCGGCCTCGCATGGAGCCCGGGGACCCCCCAGAGCATCCCCGCTCGCTCCCCAGGAACGAGCCCAGCAGCCTGCCAAGGGGCTGCCGGCACCGCCGAAAGGGCAGGTCACGCTGTACCGAAGGATGGGCAGAGGGAGACCTTCCCCCTCGGCCACTCGCGCTCTCCTCACCAGACCCAGGTGCCCACAGTGATGCTCTGCAGGAGCTGGGAGGACTTGGGATCCTCTCCAACTTCCCCACGGCACCGAGGTGCCGGAGCAGACGAGGAAATGCACTGGGAGCCCTGGGAAAAGCTGCTCGGCGCAGAGGAGCAAGAGGCAGGAGAGCTGCCAGGGCGCGGGGCCCGAGGAGGAAGGTTTGGGAGCCGCCTGCGTTGCCTTGGATGGGAGGAGGTCAGCCCTCCTGCATGGGGACATCAGCATGGGGACACACACCCCCCCCCCACCCCTCTGTTTCCTACTGTCCTCCTCTAAGGAGGGGACACAGAAAGGGTGTCTTGGGGCCCCTCCGTTGCTGCAAAGACCACTGAGAGCAAACGCTCTGTTTCTAAGAGACAACCAACCTCCTGCTGCCTTTTGCTCCAGCACTTTGCACCACGCCTCTCCCTGCAGCACCTCCAGCATCTTTGTTCACCTCGCAGCGTCCTGGGAATCACCTCCCGAGCCCACCCAAACGTGTCTCCCACCTCAGAGATCCTGGGGGACGAGGCAGAGCCTCACCGCCCTCCAGAGCCACCCCATCATCACTGGGCAGATGTTCTTCCCAGCAGAGCTTCAGCAGCTTCCCGAGCTGATCAAGCCCCCGTTGCACGTTCTCCTTTCCCTGTGTCATCAGGGACAGGGAGCGCAAGGACCACAAAGCCTCCAGCTCCCCCACCACCACTCACCCCTGCCTCATACTCAATATCCCCCAAATATTTGCCTCTTAGAGGCCACTCCGAGCACATATTCCAGCAGGAGACTTTCCAACCCAGTGCCACGGGATGAGCTCCTGACCGCAACCACCTCCTTCTCCTGTGTCTGGTGTCTGCAACAGCCTCGGGCACCACTGGGTGCTCACAGTTGAGTGGAACCCACCTGGATGAAGAGGGTGAAGGTCGGTGAGAAGAGCACAGCTCACACCCCAGCCCGGATCCCTCACGGGTTCTCCCCCTCTGTGGTCCCACAGCTGGGGTGAACCGTGGGTCCCAGCCACATCATGGGTCAGGGGCTCAGAAGGTGACACCAGGGCAGGGTGGAGGGAATCTGGGCTGCAGGGAGATGTTCTCCTTGGCAAAATCCCACCAAGGAGGGTCCCGTCAGCTGGTGACGGGCCTGGCCGAGGGGGAGCGGAGGGAGTGAAGGCAGCGAAGGCAGCGGGCAGCACGCGGCCCCCAGGGCAAGCTAATCGGAGAGGAACCGTGACGCAAGGCGGGGGGAGCGGGGTCCCGGCCTTTCCCAGGCTCTGCTGTGCTCCACGCGCCGGTTCCCGGACGGTTTATCAGCCACTGGAGCGCAACCAAGGGAACATCGGCCAGGACGGAACAAACAAACATCCGAGTCTGGGCTTCCTTCCTTCCTTCCAACAACCAAAAAAAAAACCCAAAAAAGAGAGAGTGAGAGGGAAATGAAATTAAATTAAAGAAAAAACGCTGAAACAAGGCAAATAAATAAGCATCTGTGTTTCCATGGGGACATGGTGCGTTCTGAGGAGTGGGAGCCTGGCCTCAGGGAGGAGAAGCACCGCAGCAGCAAAGCCAGCGGTACACGAGTGGCCCCGCGGGCAGCCCACCGCTGCGCCCGGAGGGACCCGGCGCCTGTCTCGGCTCCAATAGCCCTTGGATGGAGCCACTCACCGCGGTCGGGATCAGGGCTGCAGGGGCTTTGCTTTGAATTTTCCCCACGCGGTTGTGTGCGCCAGGTCCCTGCTGGACAACGTTCCCTCAGTCCTCGTGAAATCGCTGACCAGCATCGCTGTAAGGGACAGATGTTGAGGTGATTTTAGTCCTACTAAGTGTCATCAAAGAGAGAGCCAGGAGGAGCAGAAAGGCTCAACCCCTTATTACACACCAGAAACTCCCCCGGACTCAGGTCCCCGACATGCAGCCACGTCTCACCAGTTCACAGCCTGTTCAGTGGGGAAGTCCCGGTGGGTAGCGGCTGTTCTGGTCTATTCCATTACAACAGCCTCGCAGCGGGGATAGGCCGGGACCAGCCAGTAACCGGAGCTCCAGCCCATGGACCCTCCTCCCCTTCACCTTTCTAAAAGCTCCTCTGGATTCTCCTCCAATCTTGCTGCGCTATGTCACCCATGAGGAGTTTAGCTGGGTTGTGTTGGGCCAGGTTTCATCGTTCACATGGCGTTGGGTTGTGTCATTCTCATTGGCTGGGGTTGTGTTGGGTCATTCCTGTTGGGTCAGGTTTCATCGTTCACATGGCGTTGGGTTGTGTCATTCTCATTGGCTGGGGTTGTGTTGGGTCATTCCTGTTGGGTCAGGTTTCATCGTTCACATGGCGTTGGTTTGTGTCATTCTCATTGGCTGGGGTTGTGTTGGGTCATTCCTGTTGGGTCAGGTTGTGTTGTGTCATTCATGCTGGGTCGGGTTGTGTTGGGTCAGGTTGTGTTGGGTCATTTGTGTTGGGTCGTGCTGGGTTGAGTTGAGATGGGTCATTTTAGTTGGGTTGGGTTTGTTGGGGCATTTGCATTGGGTTGCGTTGGGTCATTCCGGTTGGGTCATTTCTGCTGGGTCGGGCTGAGGTGGGCTGGGCTGCATCATTCCGGTTGGGTTGGACTGGGTTGGACGGTGACATTCAGGTTGGGCTGGATGAATCAAAACGAAGCAGCTCCTACAACCCCTGGGCCCTTGTCAGAATTTCTGCCCTACGAGCTGTCTCCAGGAGTGACCCCCAGCTCTCGGCCACCCTTTGTCCTCGCTGTTTGTGTGGAAAACGCCACGTTTCCCTCTCCCAACTTGCAGAAACATCCCCCCATTTTCACGAGCCGCATGTGGGGAATCCTGCTTGTGCCCCGCACATCCCCGAAAGCACCGCTCGATGCCACCACCCAGACACCCCACACAAAGGGGAGAGCAACCGTTCCTCTGCCGGCGGCAAGCTGCAGAGGACACATCTGGAGGATGCGGAGCCGCTTTCCTGAGCAGGCAGTGAGGCTCCGCTGACCCTGGAGCCCCACAGCAGGATCTGGCAGGGCCTTTCCCAGTCTGGGGGCTAATTCAGGATCCCCCAGGCTGGATGTGGTGCCTGGTCCCCAGTGCCTGCCGGAGCAGGGAAGAGTACTGTGTGGGCTTGGGGCTTGTTTTAAAGCCGTTTGTGACCCTAGGACTAAATGCACGAGTGAGGAAGGAGCAGGGAGAGCATTCCCAGCTCCCCCTGGGAAAGCCCCCAAAAGCTCCAGAGTGTTTTCTTTCCCAGCAGAGACCCGAGCAGCAGGAGCATGTCTGAAGTGCCCCAGGGGTCCCTGCCCCCCATGCCGGCTCCACAGGGCACAAGATGCCCAACCCCCAAGATGCTGCAGAGACCCCCCTCCACCACCCAGAAGAGCAGCTCGTCTAAGGAACAACTCCGTGAGCCACCAACCACAGGATGTCCTGTCCCACAGGCAGCCAGCGGGAGGAGGGTCATCCCTCCCCAGTGCCCCCCAGTATCGCCCAGTCACCGGCCAGTAGCCCTGCAGCTGATTCACTATTTATTTGTTTTTATCACACCAGGAACACGGCCGGATCCCGCAGCGCCTGCATGAGTCCCTGCTCAGCTCGGTGGCTGCTGTGAGCACCAGGGGTTGGTGGGAGAGGGACCAGGGCTTCCTGCTACGACCGTGGTGGGTGGGAGAAGGATCAAAGGACAAGCACAGCGTGAGAAGCACAGGGCCACCCACCACCTGCGGCCGCTGTCTCCCCCAGGGAGCTGGCACCAGGGCTCGCTCACACCCCATGAAGGGCCCGTGACAAGTTCTCATGGTGGCCGAGATGCCTCAGCCGTGAGCTCACCGAGTGACGAATTGCTCATCTCCCCCTGGAGAGCACCAGGGTTTTGGGAAGCAGCAGATCCCCGGCAGCTCCTCTGACCGCTCCAGGCTCCTCTGCCCCCACCCCTTGCCTCAAAAACACCCAGAAAACAGAACGCTGAGGGGACACGCCACCACATCCCCTCGCTGCGATGGCAAACCCAATAGCCAGCGGCTGTTCTGCCTCTGGCCAGACCAGGAGTGTGATGGCGGTGCAGCCGGAAGGACTCAAAAGCCTCAAATTTGAAAAAACAGGCGTGGAAATTGGAGCAGAGCGGAGGGGAAAGCACTGGGTGCTCCGCTGGGGCCATTCACCCATGCAGGGCATACGGAGGCCTCATCCTGCAGCGTCTCCAGCTCATGGGACAGGGCAGCTGAAGTCCTGCCATCCCCACCAGCTTGTCCCCAGCTGACAGGGACATCCTGGGACACTCTCCAGGCCAGTCACCCGCCTCAGACCACCTGCAAGGAGGAACAGGGTCTGAGGGGCTTCTCCGTGCCCAAACACAACTCGGTGCCACGGTCCTGCCCTGGAGATGCTTCGTGGTGAAGAAAAACATGAAACCCTGGGAGCAGAGGGGCTGCCCCGAGGAACCCCCTGGTGTCCCGGCTCCGCACCCCCCCCCGCCGTCCAGGGCAGGTCTGGCTGGGAGAAGCCCCAAGGCACCTTCGGGGTGTTCCCAGCGAGGCGGCGGGAGGGCCGGGGGAGGCGGCAGCCGCCACCGCCGGGACGAGGCAGCCCTCCAGCGGCCTGCCTGGCTCCGCCGCCCGGGTCCGCGCCTCCCCTCAGCCTCCCCCACACCCCCGCCGGTGCTCCGGTGCATTTTGTACCCCAAAACGTCGCGCCTCCTGCCCCCTCCCTCCCGCCCCCGGCCGGTACCGGGAGCTCCCGAAGGTTCATCCCGGCCCCGCTCCGCCTCATTCCTCCCGGGGCGAAGCGGCGGCGCAGAACCGGTGCCGGGGACAGGGCCACTTCCCCCGAGCTGGGCCCGTGCCCAGGCCCCGGCCGCGGAGCTGGGCCCGACCCCGCGGTCACCGGCACAACAGCAGCCCCCATCACCGTCCGCCGCCGTCCCGTGCCCCGGCGCAGTGCGCATGCGTCACCCCCCTTTTCCCCCCGCGACGCTCTAGGCTGCAGCGTGCCTCTCTATGGTCCACCCGTCGGGGCGTTCTACGGTTAAAGCAGCAAAGCGCCTCTCCGCGCTCCCGGTAGCGGAGCTCCTCGTACCCCCCGCCGGCTCCATAGCGGGAGCCTCTCCGGAGACGGTCTCTACGCGCAGAGACTTTCCGCCGCTCCCAGCGTCTTCACCCTCTCAGGACCACCAGGTCTCCATGGTGCGGGTGGCGATCTATCCACTGTCGCCATTTCTATGATGTGTGCGACGCTCTATACGACGCTCTCCCAGCTCTTTATAGCTGTCAGGGCCGCGTTCCGTCGTGTCTTCCGTTGCCGCCCGGTGCGGGCCGTGCTGTGGCCTTCTGCCGCCGAGCACGTTGCTGGCCCGACCCGTCTCGCCTGTGTGTGCTCTCCATCCCCTCACATCTCTATGGTTGCGGCCGCTCTACCTCCGCCGGTCACTCTCTGTGCTGGACGGCGCTCTAGCCGAGCTCTGTGGTGCGGCCCCGCCCCGGGGCGGCCCGCGGCGCCGTTCGACGCCGCCCGAGGCGGCCCCGGACCTGCTCCCCGGCCCAGCCGCGCTGCCGCCCCGCGGGCCTGGGGCCCGGTAAGGCCGCTCGGGAGGAGCCAGGGCTGAGCCGGGGCAGGGCCCAGCTGCGGCGGAGCTGCCGAGGTGGGTCGCGGCCTGAGGGGCGGGGAGGGGGCCGGTTGGAGCCGTCGGCTCGTACCGGGGCTGTCTGCTGGGGTCGGGCCTGGCGCTCCCCGGGGCTCGTCCTCCCCTCCCGGAGACCCCCGTGCTGCTGCCGGGGAGGGAGCTGGCGGCGTGGGGACTGCTCTGGGGCCGCCTCAGCTGCGGGAGCGAAGAGCGCGAAGCGCCGCCGGGAACGTGGCTTTTTCTTTACTTTTTTGGTCTTTAACAGGTTAGCGAGACCCCGGTTCCTGGGGCAGCGTCGGCTTACGGCAGTACGGGCGGCAGTAGATGTGTCAAAGCTCTGGAGCGGCGCTTGTGGCCTCGGTGGCTGCAGGGAGCAGGAGGAGGACGGAGAGAAGAGCCGGGACCACTAGCCGAGACCCTTCACAACGTGTTCATCGACCCGTCTGAAGCCTCACTCCGCCTTTTCCCCGCCGCAGCCCCGTGCTCGCACGGTCCCAGGTACCATCAGCTTGACCCAGGATTCAGAGCTTCTTTCTCTCCTTCTCTGCTGAAAGACATCCCCTCCCTGCCCGGGGGAGCCGCCTGGCCCCTCTCTGCCCGGGCAGGACCCAGAGCAGGGGAATGAAGTGGTTTAATAGTAGGAATTTACTGCAGTAAGTATCTGGCGGGGGGAGATGTACCATGAGGGCTGGCTGCTTTGCTGGAAAAAAGAATTAGATCTCATTTCTCTCAAGCTGAGCAGCCTGAAAAGGCTTTGCTGGAGATGGAGGAAGCTGCCCAGAGAAGCCTGCAATTCGGTTCTGGGAAGGGGTGTCTGCAGGCAGCTGGTTGGTATTAGATGTGGTGGAGCAGATAATTACCTTTGCTTCTGGGAAAATGAAGTAGCTGAGATGCTGGTGGTGTCTGGGATGTCTTTATTAGCTTGTTAATTTAATTGCAGTCCCTCGAGGGGAAGGGCTGGGAGGGGAGGCTGGTTCCTAACAGCCCAGATCTAATATAGCTGCTGTCTGCGGGGTGGCAGGGGCCTTCTGCAGCAGGGGACAGCTGACCTGCCTTGTGTCTCTGCGGTAATTAATAGGTAAAGCAGCTCAGCCCAGGCTCTGCAGGCTTTAACTCTGCCGGCAGTTGAGTGTTTGCCTCTGAGAGGTCCCGGCTGCCTGTCCCAGGGGACAAGGCCCCTTTGTCAGCGGGGTTAGAGCACTTGGCTCAGCAGGCGCAGCCCTCCCACGGCAGCAGCTCTGTCTCAGCCCTTGCAGCTCCTTTTATCCACGTTCTCTTCACTCAGGCAGTGGCATGAGAGGAACCGGCCTCCAGTTGTTCCAGGGGAGGTTGAGGTTGTCCCTGAGGAACCATTTCTTCCCCGTTGGGGTTGTCCAGGCCTGACCCAGGCTGCCCAGGGCAGTAGTGGAGTCCCCGTCCCTGGAGGGGTTTCCCAGCCGTGTGGAGGTGGTGCTGAGGGACAGGGGTCAGTGGGGACTTAGTGATTAGTGGTTGGACTTGGTGATCTTAAAGCTCTTCTCCAGCCCAGATTGTTCTGTGATTCCCTGAACCAGCAGCTAGTGTCACCCTGTTCCTGGAAGTTTTGACTAAAAGCTGTGTAAAGGCCACAGACTGGTGGGTTTCTCCTTCCACGTGTGGTTTCATTGCTGAAACTATTTAGTTACTGATTTTCCCGGCTCAGTGATTTTTCTTGCTCAAAATGGGAATTGTGACTTTTATCAAAGAGCTTAAACACCAGTTTTGGTCACTTCAACCTCTTCTCGTGTCAGCAGTGAGACCAGCTGCTGAGGGCCAGACGGGAAGTCTCCTGGACCAACGAGCTCCTCGGAAGGGCCCCCTCTTCCTTCCTCCTCCTTCCACAGTCTCTTGTCTTTTCTCTCAGGAGGCTCATGGTAATTCCTCAGATCACGATATTGGTGTTTCCTGCATGTCCCTCCAATACCCGCAGCTCCGTCCCTTCTCTGTCGCTCCTGGTGTGGGTTCTGTGCATGCTCCACTGTGTGATGGGATCTGGGGTGGGATGTGCCACACAGAAGAGGTTCGTGTGTAACGTCTGTGCGAAGTTTTGTCCTGCTTGGGCAGGGGGCCAGCTTGGCAACCGAACTGTTCCCTTCTCGGAGCCCACCTGCACAGGGAGGTCTCATGTCCTCTCCCTCCTGCCCTTTATTTTTGAATTTCAAGGGGAATTTTGTCCTGAAATCCCTCAGCTGCTGCATTTCGCCGCTGCCCAGGCGAGCTGCGTGTGGTCTGGACAATGTAAAGGTGAGGTACAGAGGAGGACGAGGGGAGAGGGTTCGCTCCTCACACACCAGATTCCAGCCAGGAGAGAGCCCTCAGCTCTGATGGAACAAACACAGAGGCAAAATGTAAATCCTCCCTAATCCCACAGATTTTGTTTTGGTTTCAGCTCCTCTGAGCTTTGGTCTCTCTTGGGAAGTTTTAATTCAGGGCGTCTGGGTGAGCTGTTTGCGGTGTCTGCTTCCCACAGGAGCAGCAGCAAGAGGTCCCCTCAACTAGATTAAGTATGTGGGGCACTTCCCCCTACCTGTGTTTATTCTCTGCTCAGTTTTGGTACTGGAAGAGGACGAGATAAAAGGCAGTGTGTGCAGAGAGAGATAAGGAGGGCTGGAGCTGCCCCAGGCAGAGGGCACTCTCCATAAGGGTTTGTGGAGGAGCTTTTCCTATCAGGTTTGGGTCATGCGTGAGGAGATACCAGGCATGAGCAAACAAGTGAGCTGCTTTTCCCCCGCTCTGTGGGGTTGGTGGATGTCCTTGACATCCTAGGGCCAACCTGGACAGAGCGTTCCCTCCCCTGTGTCTTCCTCGGTCGTCAGCTTTAGGAGTTGACTTTGGCCCAGGGAGTTAAATCATTTCTTTAGCTGGTCACCTCCTGGTTTTCTACAGGTGCAGATTTTCTTCACTTAGTTGTTAAGTTTGCTGATGTGTGTGGGTTGGGTCAGCTTGTTTGTGTGGAAGAAAATTAATTAATTGACCCCTAATGGTGAATTCCCCATTGCTTCCATTACATGCTGTTTGTGAGGGCAGCCGGTTCTCCCATCAGCCTCAGGGACCTCCCCCGGGGTGCTGGTGATGTCTGAGGAAGTGTCTGCTGCACCTGGTCTGAACTGGGGTAAAACCCCCGGTCGTGCAGCTATGGCTGCCTAGTCCGTGTGTTGTTGACACCAAGTGTTGGGTGGTGGGCGCTGGAAAGGGTTGACTCTACTGGAACCTGCTGGGGGGAGATTCAGACTAGATCTAAGGAAGAAACTGTTTACATTGAGGCTGGTGAGACCCTGGTCCAGGTTGCCCAGAGAGGTGGGAGAAGCCCCGTCCCTGGCACCATCCAAGGTCAGATTGGCCCTTGGGGCTCTGAGCACCCTGCTCTGGGTGCAGATGTCCCTGCTCCCTGCAGGGGGCTGAACTGGGTGAGTTTTGAAGGTCCCTTCAACCCAAACCTGTCTGTGGTTCTAAAAGCCTGGCAGCCTGATGTTGTCACTGGGGAGCACAGGAGTGACACTGGTACTCAGACTGGGACTGAAGGATTCAACACAAGACGCTCCAGACTCTGGGTGGTTATTTCCAATGTCTGAACAGCTCCGGGCAGGCATGTGACTCCCCTCCAGCTGGGCTGCCTGTCATCCTGCCCACTTCAGTCCTTCCTCCCCAATGGACTGGTTCTCCCTCGCCTGTTTCCTCAGCGAATGCTGGCTGTGGAGGATGACAGCACCTTCTTCTCTCCCGACAGCTCAGGATGTGGGGCCGGCGGCTGGCAGCTCTGCTTGCGGTGCCACACCGGCCGAGGAGACGTGCTGGACACGGCTCGCCCTGGCTGCCCCGTGACGGGAGGACCGTCCCCCCGGCTCACTGGCATCACACGGCCCCAGAGTCCCTCAAGTGTGCCTGGCAGCTACATGGTGACCACCTGGGTAGGTGTGCTGGGTGCCTGCTTTTGGGGGAGAGGGGGGACATTCTCCTGACCTTGTTCCCCAGGAGTAATTTATTGGTTTTCCTATGAAATGGTCTGAGTCAGAGGGATGCAGCAGCAGTCTGTGAAACGCAGTTTTTGGTGCAGGTTTGGAAGCAGCCTGTCAGTCTGTGTGGCTGGACAGCAGAAGAGGGGGAGGCGTTGGGGGGGGTGGGCAGCATCAAAGCCTCTTTGATGTGAGACTGCCTGAAGAAAGCACAGGGAGTGCGTGTCTTGGCTGCTGCGCTGCGTCACGTCTGTTACCTTTATCCTTTTGCTAACTGAGGCAAGTGTCTCCCCGTGGCCTCTGGGTTTGCTCCGGTATCTCTCAGCCTGGGGGATGGCTGTGGAGGCTGCTGAGATGTTGGTACTCCGAGTCTCTTGAATCACTCAGCTGTGGCCCGGAGGAAGGAGATTGCTGTTTTCCCACTGCAAAGTGCCCTCAGACACTTGGATTTCCAGGCTGAGCAGGACCAGCGCAGGAAGGTCCTGCTGGCTCTGAGCCCCTCCTGAAGGGCTTTGGGTATTCCTAAGGATGGAATGAGGAGCAGAGGCTTTATCTGGCTACCAAAGCTTTGCAGCAAGACGTTGATGCTGCCTGTAATGTTTGGCTGTCGGAGGGATTGCCAGGTTGACTCTTCTCTGTGTTCCTGCGCTGGGGTCTACAACTGGGTTGCTCCATTTCTTGGCTTGGTGTTCTCTTGCCCCGGTGTCTCCCCTGAGCCCGTCCTTCTCCGCAGAGCTCAGGTACGCCAACACTCTGATGCGCTTCGACTTCGTCTGGCTGCGGGACCACTGCCGCTCCGCGTCCTGCTACAACACCAAGACGAACCAGCGTAGCTTGGACACGGCCAGTGTGGACCTGGCCATCAAACCCAAGGCTGTCCGAGTGGACGAGACCACCCTCTTCCTCACCTGTGAGTAGCACAGTGCCCATGCCCTGCATGTCCTAGGGACCACCTGCCCTGCATGGAGGGGACCTCATGAGTGGATCCCACCCTCAGGTTTGCTGGGAGCCTCCTCTCTCAGTCTGGTTTGGGAAGAGGCTCAGCTGTAAGCAGAGTTTAAACACGGCTCTTCTAATGGTGCTGCTCAGGGTAAACATGCTGCAGGCTTAAATTAATGTCTGTTTTCCTGCCCCCAGCCCCTTTTGGATGGGGGGGTCTGTTTCTTCAGGGTCTGGGTATTCAACAACAATGCAGGTAGTGAACAGACGGGTCAGGAATGGTTTTCTTTTCCTTGTCCTGTTTGAGCTGGTTTCCCTGTGATCACAATTCGTGTTTTCTGTCCGTCCTCCTCCGCCTCCCAGCTCTTCTCCCTTTTCTGTCTCTTTCCTGTACCGAGGGACCTGTCTGTGGTGCTTCCCTCCTCCGAGGGGTCCTGTCCATAGAAAACAAACCACTGGAGCTGAAACTCCGGCTCTGAACGTGGAGTTGTTGCAGCCACGACGATGCTTCTGGGACTCGTGGCCTTAACCAGGTGGTATTTTAATATTTGGGGTGGTGTCAGGGTGCAGAGAGTCTGTCACCAGACAGAGTTAAATGGGTGAGGCCTGTCCTGCGCTGACGGTCGCGATGACCATGCTCTCGGGCTGTTCGGGGTGACCGTGCCCCTTCTCTCTGGTCGCAGGGCCGGACGGGCACGTGACGCGGTATGGGCTGGAGTGGCTGGTGAAGAACAGCTACGAGGGGCAGAAGCAGCAGGTCATGCACCCGCGGATTCTCTGGAATGCAGAAATCTACCGGCAAGCCCAGGTGCCGTCCGTCGACTGCCGGAGCTTCCTGGAGACGGACGAGGGGCTGAAGGAGTTCCTGCAGAACTTCCTGCTGTATGGGATTGCCTTCGTGGAGAATGTCAGCCCCACCAAAGAGGACACAGAGATCTTAGCGGAAAGGGTCAGCTTGATCAGGTAATGGCAGCTGCCTGGGGAAGGCCACTGCAGAGGAGCCTGGAAGGGGGGGACTGGGGTTCTCCTTTGGTCTGGGAAGGTGGGTTTGGGTCATCTACAGCCTCGGCTGCTCTGCTTGAACCGGGATGGAGTGTTGTGCTGTGGGGCCTGCCCTGGATCCAGAGGAGAGCCCGGAGTCACTGGGCTGGGGAGCACACGGTGGCCTCTGTGGCAGTGGAACTGAGGGAAGGGCCCTGTCTGGGAAGAGCAGAGCTGTGGAGGAGAGACATTTCCTGTTATGACTTGAGGGTTAGGAGGGCAGCCCCGGCCTTGGGAGCCCGGGACATCACAAACAATTTGTAGCTCTCACTAAAGAAAAACACTGGGAAATGTTTGGTCTGTGCTGGTCTGAAACTCACAGAAGCTTGGTGAGCCGGAGGTGGGCTATCTGGTTTTATCCCAGCTGCAGAAACAGTTTAACTTGCCTTGGGCCAGGGGATTCTTGAACCCGTAGTCACTCCAGATAGAAATGAGGGGCTCCAGGGAATGTCCAGGCAGCTTTTTCTCCAGGCACCCTCACCCTGTAGTCCCAGAGTTACTGTTTGTCCTTTCCTTCCGTGCATGTCATAGCAGGGAGGTGGGTGAAAACGCAGGATCCTAAGAACAAGAAACAGGATTATTGGGCAACCTCGTGTGGGTACCAGCACCCCGGGAACTCCTCATGTCTCTCAGCGGCTTCCTTCACCCGTCTGGGGCTGGTGGGGAAGGATGAGCACTGTTGTGGAGGGGAAACGAGACTCGGTTTTTGGGGAGGAAAGAGAGGAATTGAACACTAGGGGCAGCACGAGAAGCGCCAGCTCCTGACAGTGTGAGTTCTGTGGAGTTCTGCTTTAATTTACTCTGTACAGAGGATGGAGCGGAGGAGCCTCAGACTGGAGGGGTTTGCTCTGCCACCACCCCGGTCCCTGCAGTGCTTCCCCATAATCACTGCCTCTTGCAGGGAGACCATTTACGGTCGGATGTGGTACTTCACCTCCGACTTCTCCCGGGGAGACACTGCCTACACCAAGCTGGCTCTGGACCGCCACACCGACACCACCTACTTCCAGGAGCCCTGCGGGTGAGTGCAAGAGCAGGAGCCATTCCCAGCAATGCCATTTCTGCCAGCATGGGCTTCAGTGCTGCTGCTGGGATGTCACACAGCAGTTCTGGGTCCTGTCTGGTCCCTCTGGAGTGGGTGTGGGTCAAATTTTCCTGTCCTTGAAATTTCCAGTTCTTCCAGCATGCAGGTAGTGAAGGATTGGCTGTTAGATCACTGGCTGCTGCTTGGTGCTGTCTGGTTTGAGTAGTCTTTGTAGCCACAAAGACCCCCTCTGCTGTGAGGACAGGCTGGGAGAGCTGAGGGTGTTCAGCCTGGAGCAGAGAAGGCTCCGGGGAGACCTTAGTGCAGCCTTTCAGTGCTTAAAGGGGCCCCTAAAAAAGACCGAGAGGGGCTTTTGATCAGAGGCTGTTGGGATAGGACAAGGGCTGATGGGTTAAACTGAAAGAGGAGATTCAGACTAGAGAGAAGGAAGGCATTTTTGACTGAGGGTGGTGAGCCCTGCAGGTCCTCAGGACCCCCTGCTCTTCTGGAGCAGCCTCTGGGCTGTGTTTTATACACAGTGAGAGAAGGAAAGGCTGCCTCCCCAGTCATGGTTCGCAGTGAAGTGCAGGAGACTTGGGCTTAATTTCTCAGCTTAACCATTTTTTGTCTGCTTTCATCTGAGGAGGATGTGTGGAAATCCTGTGATCTGGTGTGGAACTGGGTCAGCCAGTCCCCACCTCCTGCCCTGGGCAGGATTATCTCTTCCCCAGTGAGGCTCTTCACTTCCTGAACACCTTTATGTGGGCAGAGCTGTAAAAGCAGAGGAGGACCAAGGGGCGAGGTCTGTTTGGTCTCAGAGAGCCCTTGGCACCAGGAAAGGGAGCATTACCCAGGCAGCACCCTGAGCACCAGGCAGGAAAGTTTTGGGTGGTAGTGTTCATTCTGAAGCAGCTCAGGAGCAATCTAAGCGGATTTTACTGTGCTCTGTGGAGCCAGAGTCAGATGCATGGAGCACAAAGGTCGTGCCAAACGCTTCAGGCTAGGTCTGTCTGGCTGTTCTCCATGCTTCGGTGACCTGCACAGTGCTGCCTCTTGGCTGACTTGTTCTAGGAGCTCACAAAATCTTCCCCAAAATAAATAAAGAAAAATAATTAGTAGTGAGAACTTGACCCTACAGAAGAGCTTTGAACTGCTCGGTGCAGCGCTGTGGAGCTCATTAGCTGTTTTTACACCGTTCTTTTCCACAGAGAAGGGTTGCTTTCAGGTAGGGGTATCTCTGCTGCCAGCTGCAGCGTGTCGAGCAGGGCTGGCGTGGGCTCCTTGGGCAGGGCCAGCCATTAGTGCCCGTAGCTCTGCAAAACCATGGCTGTGCAGGGAGAGTGGGAAGTTCTGGCTTTCCTGTGCCCCAGCTCTGCCAGAAATCCCGTCCTCCCAGGCTGGTTCAGACTGGCTGCACCTGATCCAGCCTCTGATCTACTTCTAACCAAGGGGAGGGGGTGTTCAGGAAAGAGGTGTCCCTTGGGGTGGCTGCTTTCCCCCACAGCCACATCAGGCCCACCGAGCTGCAGAGGGCGGTTGTTGCCTCTGAGGCACAGGGTGTCCTTTGCTCTTTTCTGACTGGGTGAAATTAGCCTGAAACTGTTGTGGGTAGCGGGGGGGTTAGAGTACCTGGGTGATGAGGTGAGGGTGGAGCTGGGAGGTCCTGCCGCATCACTTGCTGTGGGTCTGGGGCAAGAGGCCCCCGAGGGAGATCAGAAGGTTTCCCAGAAGGTCACAGTTAATTCCCCAACAAGTCAAGCTGGTACACAGTGAAAATTGGGAGTCAGTGGCTCAAGTCAGCTCCTGGGTGTTTGTTTCTGACAGTACAACGGCTGCTTTGCCTGTGTGAAGGGAAAGGGAAGCCTCAGAGAAGGAATGGAAGGACAAAATCTGAGCTGGATGGCTTCCACCAGGGAGGCAATGACGCCGGAGGCCAGCTGCCCACTGGGGACTCCTGCTCCAGCCCTTCCAAAGGGTTCTTAACGCGTGGCCTTGAGGAGCTTCTGGCTGCCTGTGGGAGCACAACATATACAGGCTTTGGAGAGAGTCACCCTGGCTCCCCTTGCAGTTCCTGGAGACCTCAACAGCACAACCAGCATTTAACTGCCCTCTTGTTCTGAGATGTTCCAGGGAAGTGAGTTAGATGCTTTTGAACCTACAGCCTGGGTGGACTTTGGGTGACACGGGCCTGGTCCTACAGCCCGTGAAGTCTCCCAGGGTCTCCTCTCCACCGGCCAGGCAGCCAAGGCCTTTCCTCACGTGCTCTGGATTCTCTCGCCCCTGCAGCATCCAGGTCTTTCACTGCCTGAAGCACGAGGGCACGGGCGGGCGGACGCTGCTGGTGGATGGTTTCTACGCGGCAGAGCAGGTTCTCCGTCAAGCGCCCGAGCAATTTGAGCTGCTCAGCAAGGTGCCCTTGAAGCACGAGTATGTGGAGAAAGTGGGAGACTGTCACAACCACATGATCGGGGTCGGGCCGGTCCTCAACGTCTATCCCTGGAACAACGAGCTTTATCTGATCCGGTATCGTCAGCGCAAGGCCTCTGGCTGGTGGGGAGGAGAGGGGTTGTTGTGGGCAGTGATGGTTTTCCAGGAGGTATTTGAGGGACAGGGGTGAAGCCACAGCAACACCCTGCACTTCGTCCTGGGCTGTGTTAGAAGAAGCGTCAGAACCGCTAAGATGGGTGTTGGTGCTGAGCTCTGATTTCTCACTCCTGTCACCCTCCCTTTGGCTCCATGCCCTCATCTCACTTCGTTTGAGAGGCAGCAGGATTCAGCCCCTCGCTGAAAGAGCCTCTAGAAACCAGCCTGGCACGCAGGAAGCAGGGAGGGTGCAGACTGGTCCCTTCCGGAGGAAATTTGGGCTGCTTTGTGGCTTGGCTTAGCACAGGAGGTTGTCCAGCACCGCTGTGCACTTTAATTCCGAACAGCCTCAGCATCTGCGGCGCATCCTCCCATGGAAAACCAGCCAGAACAGCTTTACCCTGGACAGTAAACTCCTCCATGCTCCCAGTGTTGTGTGTTTCTCCTGAAAATCCCCTAAATAACCTCTACAGCCTCCCTTTACACTGACTAACCCTCCGAGGTCCCCTCTGGAGCCACCCAGCCGTGCCCGTGGGCTGTCTCTTACCTCTTCTTCACCTCTAGGTACAATAACTATGACCGGGCTGTCATCAACACGGTGCCTTACGATGTCGTGCATCGCTGGTACGCTGCTCACCGCACACTCACCGCAGAGCTCCGGAGGCCAGAAAATGAGCTGTGGGTCAAACTGAAGCCAGGCAAGGTGGGACTCGGCGCTGGGAGGCTTCTGTATTTGGTACAGTGCTGGTGTGTGGGAGGGGTGTTCTGCTGTCCCGAAAGAATATGAGCTTCCAGGTACGGCAGAAGTGTTTAGCTCGAACTCTGCCTCAGAGGAAAGTTAGTCCCAATGGAGGGAGAGGAGGGAGATCTTCCAGTTGCTGAAGTGAGGCCTCTCAGAAGCAGTCTGGGAGCATTTGATGTCCAGGCTCAAACTTCTTCCAGCAGAATATTTTATTTCAATGGAAATAGAGGCATGGAAAGCTGAATTCATTTCAGTTCTGAGGTTGGTTTTGAACCCTTATGGTGCCAGCAGATCACAGGAGACCTGGGCTATATCCCCGCTGTCCCAGAAACAGCCACGGTGCCTCGGCACACCCTGGCACTGGAAGGAGAAAGCTCTGCCCTGCGCTCGAAGGGCTGGTGCTGGGTCGGCCTGGGAGGAGCTCGACAAAGCCACAGTCGTAGACCTGAAGGTGTCATGGTGCCTGGCTTCTCCCTTCAGCCCTGCCTGCTCTGGGGGCTTTTATTCCTGCAGCGTCTAGACTCAGCCTGAGCCCAGGGCCCCAGAAAGGGCCCAGCGGGGAAGATGGGAGCCCCTAGACCTCCCTATTCCTGAGACTGCCTGGGTGGAGGTGACCCCAGAGGCAGAGCATGGCCTGTTCCTGTGGCTGGTGAGCTGTTGCTCAACCTCTCCAGCAGAAAAGCAAAGCAGCAGCCCAGAAAGTGTCGGTGCTTTGTGAGCTGCCGTTTCCTCTCCTGGTGAGCAGCAGAGCTGCTGGGTGCTGGTAAACAGCTGTGCTGGATCATGTGGAACATCTGGCTCTGGTCTCCTCTGCCATCTCTGACAGTGTGGACCAGGAAAGGCCCTGCCCACTGTGGCAGGACTCTTCTATAGGGATCCCCAGCTCTAGCTCCTGTCCTGCCAGAGGCTCCTGGACCTCTCTTGGTGGTTGCCCATCTTCTGATAGCCTTCTCTCTCTACCCGCAGGCCCTGTTTGTCGATAACTGGCGTGTCCTGCACGGGCGGGAAGCATTCACAGGGTACCGCCAGCTCTGCGGCTGCTACCTGACAAGAGACGACGTGCTGAACACCGCACGCTTACTGGGACTCCGGGCTTAGCCCAGTCCACCGTCCTCGGAGCGGCCGTCAGGCCGCCAGCCCCACCCTCCTGGCGCATCACCACGCCTGATATGTTGCACACACCTCAGACACCTCCACCCTCCCCGAGCAGTTCCCTCGGGAGAGGGAGCAGGTGGAAGCCAAAGGTTGTGGGAGCTTTACGGGACCATATTCTGCCTTGGAGCACGCTCAGCTCTGGCTCTCCATGCCCCCAGCCTGCCCCTTCCAGTCAGCCAGTCTGTCGCAGCTCTACTGAGCGAGGGTTCACCCCACCATGGGACCCTGCTCCCAGCACCCCTGGATGTCAAGTGCCTTCAGGATTGGAAATCTTTTGCCTTTTCCTTGTGGTTCAGCCTTTTTGTCAGCTGGTGCTTCTACCTTTGTTTTCTTTTAGCGGAGCAGAATGGAAATCTCTGGGGTCTTGTCTCACGCCAGGCTGGACTTTACCCCTTTGAGAGAAAATGCAAATCTGTCTGATGAAAATGCCACTGCTCCAGCTGCTGGCATGTCTCAGTGAGTTTCTGAACCTCCGGAGTGCCCCTGTAAATGTCACTGCTCCAGGCTGTGCTGCTCGGGCTGGCCTGGAGGGAGCCACGGGTACAGCCAGGGCAGTTCTGACAAGGTTTAGGTCAGAAGGAGAGGACGAAGCAGCAGGATCTGTGTGTTGGGAAGGAGGGACAAATCTATCAGGTGAGGGAGGTGTTCCTCACCTGTCTATGACTTCCAGCAATGTCCCCCGTGGGTTCTTTCTGCCTGTCGCACTGTGCTTGTATCCAGGGCACAGGCTCAGCAGCTGCAGCATGTGCTGACACGTCCCCCTGTGCTCCTCCGGCTTCCCTGAAGGAGGAGTTTGTGTCTGGTCACCACAAGGCCAACAGCTCGGGGTGGTTTTTCACCACTCTCCTGCGTACAAAGGTGATGAGCACAGAGGTGCCTTCAGCTCCTGGGGCTGGGAGGATGAACTGGAGTCTGACACGTTGCAGGGCCACAGTGTCGGGAACAAAAGCGCACCCTGTTGTTACTGGAAATATTGAGGGTTTAGGACCAAGAGGGGTTTGAGATTTGTTTATTTTTCATTCTTCCTGTCTTTGGGGTGTTCACTCTGCTCTGACTAGACTTTAAATCAGGGCTGGTCCCTCCTGTCCCTGGCATTCCTGTGCTGACAAGATGCTCTCATGTCCAGATGCATCTGTGCTAAACCTGCCAT
Source organism: Bucorvus abyssinicus (assembly GCA_009769605.1). Lineage (NCBI taxonomy): Eukaryota > Metazoa > Chordata > Aves > Bucerotiformes > Bucorvidae > Bucorvus > Bucorvus abyssinicus. The sequence goes on along the minus strand of CM020039.1, from coordinate 676,743 downwards.
CCTCATTCAATCTGAATACCCAGTGTCTGGATCCTGGTGCTAAGAGACGCTCTGGAAAGCTGCTCCTCGTGGGGACTGAGCTCCTGATGCTCTTTGCAGTCTTTCCAATCTGTGTGAGCTGCTGCCGCAGTCAGCGGGAGCTGAAAGGGCTTTGAGAGCCGGCTTGGCTGATCCCAGGGGGTGAGGGAGCAAAACGCGGGCAGCGGTGGCAGGGAACACAAGCAGGAAGTGAGCTGGTTTCTGTCAGGGACGTCTCCCAGAGGCTGGCACCGGTAGGAATCTTCCTCTCGGCTTCCTCGAGCAGCCTCCAGTTCGGGTTTATAGGTTCTTAGGTGCTGGTTACACCAGCACAACTTTGATGTGAGGTTCTACAACCCTTCGTTAATCACGCTGAGGTGGTGACACAGCGGCTGCCTGCGCTGTCCCCTACGCAGCCCAGCTCCGGGGACGGTTTCTCCCTGTGCTGGGTGAAGCCATGGCCTGGAGCGTGGGGGAAGAGGTGGTGACCAAAGCCAGACTCTGTGCTAGTTGATAAAGGACCCTGATCAGGAGCTGAAAGCCTTGAGCCCTCTTTCAAATTGTTTGAGGATGTTGAGGGTTCTTGAGCTCTTCTTGCCTCCTCGTGCCCCCGGGTGTTGTAGAACCTTCCCTTAGCCAGTGAGATGGGCTTTTCCTTCCCCTGCTCAGGGGGTCTCTGGCTTCTTCAGCTGAAGGTCTGCCGCTGCCCTGACCAGGAAATCAAGTCCTCAAATCAGTAATTCATAGTGAGCAGCTTAACAAAAGATGTCTTTCCAGCAGTCGTGACCCTGACGATAAGTCTGTAGTTACCCATCAGAGGTGGAATAAACGTGAGGAGCGGCAAACCCAGGCGTCTCCCGTGGCTTCTCTTCGTTCCTTCTCACCGTGGCCACGCGGTGGCAGCGGATGCAAGAGATTCCCATCAGAAAGTCGGTGACTGGGCAGAGTCAGTCACTGGAGGAGCTTAAAGGTCTTCTCCAGCCCAAACGATTCTGTGATTTGCCCTCCAGTGCCCCCTACATCCACCCCTGTGCTGTCTGGTCTCTCCCAGATCCCGCAGGAGCCCTCCTCTTCCTCCCAGGCGCCGGGCACAGCCCAGCATTCACCTTTTGGTGCTCCTGCATCCTCAGTCCTTCAATGACACCAGACCCCCACCAGCCATTTACCAGCTGCTCGCAACAGGAACCCTCATTTTTCCTCCAGTGTGCCCCAGAGCGTGCTGGTTTCGTCCCAGTGTGCCCCCTGCTCACCCACAGCTCTTGTGATTGCCCTGTTTCAGCTTTCAGGGCATCCCCCCTTTGCCCTCAGGTCCCCTCCAGGAGCCTTTCACTGCTCGCAGGACTTGGATCAAGGAAGAAGCTGCTTTTAACCCAGCAAAGATCAGTTTAAGGTACGTATCATCCCTGCGGCCGTTGGATCTGCGTTTCCCTCAGCTATAACCTACCTGTGGCCATCCAAAGCCTTTTCCTACGTGAACAAAAGGTGGTTTTGTCCTTCGTTTGCTGAAGTGATCCTTAGCTCAGCCAAAAAGCATTTACGTTTTTAGCTTTACTCCTCACTTCTTTCTTTTTTTTGGCTACTGGGAAACACAGAAATGATTTTAATAGAGTCCTTCAGCTCCCTTAACTACGGTGTCACCTAGAGTTAATAATTAACTTAATTAAAACCAGAGCTGTCAGGATCAGAGACATCAGGTTTGCTGTGGGTAATACAGAACCATGGACTGACATTTAAGGTGGTCAAGTCCAGCTGTTCCCTGTGGATTTACGTACAAACAAGGCAGGAGTAAACTCCTGCGTGTCCAGTGTCCCAGCTGAGGGGTGTTGCTGCTGGGAAGTGCCCGTTTCCAACTCATTAACTGGATTGTCGGAGCACTTTGATGTTCTTTATGGGGATGAATACATTGGATGAGGAGGGGAAGCAATTTTATCACCTGGTCCCCCTTAATAATTTCGATAGATTTAATGAAATAAAGGGGAAACCGTCACAAACTGGGGCTAGCGCCAGAGTTGCCAAGGGATCAGTGGGTAATGAATTAATGAAGAGCGTCATGTCCTTTCTCCCAGGTATGTCCGCTGCCGTGGGGGTTAGTTCATCCCTCGCGGAGTCCCAGAAGGGTTTAGAGCAAGCACAGCAGCAGCGGGGCTGAGGGAGCACCCGCTGCTCCACGACTTTAGCTCCAAAGTGGCCAAAAAGGGGATTTTATGTAAAAACAGCCCCTAGGGCTCACCCCAAACCCATGGCTCGAAAGCAGTTTGATTTCTCGCAGTAGCCAAACCCCTCAGCATGTTTTGCAGACAGGGAATTTTACTATTTTACTGAAAACCCACTTTGTGGATCAGGAAGTCCTGTTTGGCCCCCCCGGGCAGGGCAGTCCTGCCTCCGCAGAGCTGCGGGGGAAACACCCGCAGGGAATTCTTACTGCCACGATTTTCATCAGCAATTTGGGCTCCAAAACCCTGACAGGAGCAAGGCGGAAGCTGGAAGAGGCAGCAGGAGGTGAAAGGATGTGAAATGGAAGATTCCCAGAAGTAAGAGTTACATTCTGAGATAATCTTTTCTGTTCAAAGAAGCGATCCCTGTCCAGCACCAGCTGAGGACACTTCTAGACATACAGACCTGAGCCCCGGTGAAACCCCAGCAGAAGGTTTGCTGTCGGTATTTGATGAGTCAGACTCGCTGTCAAAAAAGGGGGAAAAAAAAGACCTTTGTGAAAGACCCAGAGCACAAGCTGAACGCAGGAAGCTGAGCAGCAGCCCTTTCTTCAGAAGCAAAACCCGTCTGAGACAAGCCTGGTTATGCCGAAAACAGCTTTTTCAGGGGAAAGCATCTGCTGGGCAGGTCATTTGTCCTGGTAAGGCAGGTAGAGGCAGGTCACAGGTTGCTGGTTGCATCCTGTTCTCCACCAAAGCCGAGGCTGCCTCTGCAGCATCACTTCGGGCTGTTCCAGCAAGAGAGGAGATAATGTTCCAAAGCTCCTGGCAAGCCCCAGGAGGTCCAGGCACCTCAGCGGGGAGCTGCCAAGAGCCAGCGGCTGCTTTTGCGGGGTGTTTGCTGATCCTTCCCTGAAAGAATGGGCACTTGGGGACCCCTCGGCTGTGTCGGTGCCCTGTAAACCACGCTGGCTGTGTCCAGGTGAGAGGAGGTGACCCCACACGTGTCCTGCAGCTGAGAGGGCTGCAGAGGCTCGTAGCCCCGGCTGTGCTCCCCCAGCGCTGACCCACGTCCTGCTGCCGCAGCCACGAAGCCACGGTCAGCTCCGAGCAGCAGCGACCAAGACAAGGTTAAAGTAGACAGACACGGCTCCATTTCTGCTCCGGCTGAGCCTCTTGGAGGGATGAGAAGGTCCAGCCCCACCGCCTTGCTCTCACCCTTGCTCACAGGGGGGCCGGCAGTGGTGAATTCGGCACTGACCCTGCTGTCCTGACCCACCCTGCCTGTGGGTCCACACCCCTGACTGGGAGCTTTGCAAAGCCTTTCGCCCCGGTGAGGACCAGCAGCGAGCAGGGCGAGGGAGCAGAGTCAGCTCTTCCCTGTGGACCAAACTGGGCTGGTCTCCATCCCAGAGCCCCCCTCTTCCCCAGATCCCACCACCAGCCCTCACAGCAGCCCGTGAGCTGCACTTGCCAAGCACAGGAAGAAAGCTGGGGCTCGCACGTAAACCCTGCAGCTTGTAGGGGTCTGAGGAAGAGTCACCAACTTCCTCCCCTGCCGAGGTGACAGCTCAGAGATGCTCGCCCGCAGCCTGGGTGCAGAACCTGCCAGCTCACACCTGGTGCTGGAGGTGCAGTGACCGGCCGCACAGAGCAGCCTCAGCAGTTCCTCCGTGGGGCTGGCAGCCAGCACCCAGAGATGTCCTCAGGCTGCCACCGCTGGAGCCTTGGCTTCCTCCTGCTGCTCGGTGAGTCGGGGCTGAGCTGGGGGTGCTGGGGGATGGGGTGTCGTTGGAGAGTGATGCCAGTGTGGCTCCTGGAGTGGGTGGTGGTGGCAGCTTGCTGGTGGCCCCCAGGACTGTTGTTCCTGCCCCATGTGCCATCAGGACCTGGTGACAGTCCCAGGCTGGCTCATGGTGGCAGGGTCTGCTCCATCCCCCAGCAGATGAAGAGCAGGAGAGGGCTGTGTCTTTGCCTCCCCCTTTCCTATCGGGGCACAAGGACTGAGAGTGGCTTCATGTGAGGGACCTGGGGGGATTGATCCTGGAGAGAAGGAGGCTCAGGGGAGACCTTGTGGCTCCTGACAACCCCCTGACAGGAGGTTGGAGCAAGGAGGGGTTGGTGTCCTCTCCCCAGGAACCAGAGACAGGACAAGAGGAACCAGCCTCCAGTTGTTCCAAGGGAGGTTGAGGTTGTCCCTGAGGAACCATTTCTTGCCCGTTGGGGTTGTCCAGGCCTGGCCCAGGCTGCCCAGGGCAGTGGTGGAGTCCCCATCCCTGGAGGGGTTTCCCAGCCGTGTGGAGGTGGTGCTGAGGGACAGGGGTCAGTGGGGACCTGGCCGTGCTGGGGGACACTGGGACTGGAGGAGCTCAAAGGGCTTTTCCACCCAAGCAGTTCTGTGGTTCTGTAGATGGCCAGAGGTGGACGTGGCCAGGAACGGGTGCCCTGTGCTGAAGTGCGTGGGGACAAACAGCCCTGAGGGTGCTGGATGTCTGGAGCCCATCTCGCAGTCCTCTCCGGGGCTGCTGCCTTGGCTCACGGGCAGGCTCAGCCCACGCAGATTGTGGAGAGGCAGAGCCCTTCACGGCCAGAGCTCCATAAAACCCCCAAAACTTCGGATGCAGCTGCTGGGTGTTGCTGAGAACCAGCTCCTGTGCATGGGGCTGCGGCACACGGGGCGATGGGGTGAGGGGGGCTGTGGATGCCCAGATGGGGCTGGGCTTGGAAAGGGGACAGGGCAGTGGGTCCAGCCTCTGCTTTCACTCCATGGGGTGAAGAGAGTCACCGATCTGCCCCTTCCCCTTCTCTGCAGGGAAGAGCCTGAGTGTCATCATTGATGTCCATCAGGCTTCGGTCAGCGGCACCGTGGGTCAGTCTGTGCTCCTGCCGGTCTCCTACAAATTCAGCAGTGACCTTCGCTTTCCAGTGGTGATGCGCTGGAACTTCAGTGACACCCAGGACATGCTCGTCAGCTGCACGGTGACCTGCTCCCTGGATGCTGGGCGTGCTCTCAGCAACTGCTCTGGACCTTATTTCATCCACCAGAAATACAGCAGCCGCGCTGAGTTCTTCCCTGAGAACGGGTCCCTGCTGCTGCGGAACCTGCAGCTCAGCGACAGCGGAGTTTACAGCCTCACCTTCGGACCTTTACACCAGTACATCAACCTGACTGTGCACGAATGGCATTTGCCTCCTCAGCACCCAGGTAAGCGTGTGCGGGATGGTGCTGTGCGCAGGCAGCCCCTGCCCACGCGTGTGGCAGCGTCCCTCCTCTAAGGGACGAGCTGCTGCAGTGAGCGGAGGATTTCCAGGGGTGTCATATATGGTGCTGTAGGTTCTGTCTTCTCGTGACAGGAAAACCCGTCCTGCCCTGTGCTGCCAGCCCCACCGCAGTGCGAGGGCTTCCTCTGCAGCCCCTCGAGAAACGCGCTTTCACCAGCCCCGAACGAGCGGCTGTGGAGGAGAGGGATGGGCTGGGAAACCTTAGCCCAGGGCTTAGGTCGCCCCAGCGTTCACCAGGGAATACAGAGCACGCAGGGATCATCCTGGGGCCACGGGGGCTGAGGAAAACACTGCTGGGTTTGGCTCTGTGGGATGTGTATCAGGGCAGACAGTTAAACTGGCAGCCTCGGGCTCCTTCACCCCACCTGAGCCCGGCGAGTTTATTTCCGTGGCCACCCAGTGCTGAGGACCGGCCCTGCACCCCTCTGTGTTTGTCTCTGCTGTTCCCTGCCCTGGTCCATCGCTCTCCAGAGTGAGCATGGTGGGGGTGAGACCTCCCTTTGCATTCAGGACCTCCCGGATTCCCTCCCCGGCTGTTGCTGTCTCCCAGGGCACAGAACAGACCACCTTCCTCCGTACCAACCTCTGCTGCCGCCCTGCGTACGAAGGGCATGACACAATCCCCGTGCGGCCATGCAGGGAGGGGAACCCATTCGTACTCGAGCTGTAGAGGCGGGTGGGCTTTTTGCAGTGCGCTGTTTCCCGAGGCGCTGCTCCCATCCCAGGGCGAGTGCTGCCCTGGGCAGGAAGGCTCGCGACAGCGCGGCGAAGCCATCGCTCGTTCAGCAAACACTCACACCCCGTTTCCTTCCAAACAGCAGATGCTGTGGAGCAAGGCCATATCCGTTACTTCGTAATTGGAATTTGTTCTTCCATCTCCCTCCTGCTGCTGCTGCTGCTGCTCCACTGCTGCCTACGGCACCAGGGTGAGTGGATCTGCTCCTGCTTTTTGCCCTTCCAGGGCACATCCTCCAGCTCGCCCAGGCGCGTTCCTGGGTGTTAACAGTAGTGGAGGGCTCGGGAGTTACCGGAGTTCTGCTCTCCACACCCAAATTATTCCTCTGTAAGAGCAGCTCCCAGATGTGCTGCCTCCTTCTCGTCACAAGCTGCTGACTGCCCTTCAGGTTCGAAAAGCAGCTCAGTGAGGCGCGGGGCTGTCGCAGTGGCCATCTGGAGAACTCGGAGCTTTTGGTGCTGAGGCCAGAATCAAGGTGCTGCAGCACTCCCCGTCTGTAACAGGCACAATTCACAGACTCCAAAAAGCACGCTCTGAGCATGGCCTTGACCATTCTGCTCCAGTTCCTTCAAACCTCCAGCTGGGGAGAGCGTTTCCACTTCTAAACAAGCCAACAAGGCATGTGTCTCCACGGCTTCCCCCAGTGATGTCTTCAGAACCCTCATCCTGGAGGATGCCTTTGTCAGGAAACCAATTTCTTTCCAAGGGGGAGGTTTAGCCTGCCCTTAAAGTAGTTACAGGCATCTCCCTCTTAAAGGCCAAATCCCCATCGCCCCCACCCCCTGGTGAACGTGCTGGTGGGTAGTTGAGGGTCTCCAGCACTGGCAGGGGATGGTGCAGACCATCGCTGTGATGACAACAGTCTCTCTTTCCCCGAGGTGCAGCTCAGCAGCAGAAGAGGAGAACCATTCAACAACAGCAGGTACAGGGGGAAACCCAAACACTCTTGGGCGCGGGAGCTGGCTTGGCTGGCGTGGGCTGAGCTGCGAGAACCGGGTGCTGGCTCTGCAGTTAGGAAGTGAGTTCATTATTGTAAGGGGAGGCTCAAGGTGCTGGCTCAGAGCCCCGTCCAATCTGGCCCTGAACGCCTCCAGGGATGGGGCATCCACAGCCTCTCTGGACAACCCCTGCCAGTGTCCCACCACCCTCACAGTGCAGAATCTCTCCTGATCCCAGTGCAGCCTCTGGAACTCTCAGCTTTGGTCTTTTCTTTGTTCTTCTCTAGATCTCAAGCGTGGAGGAAGCCCACGCGGAGGGTGCTGTGGTGAGGGACATGGCAACCATTTATGCCAGGATTGGAGACAGCGTTGAACAGACATCGCCAAGACCAGCACCAGAGGCAGTGTACTCGTACGTTACTCCCCCTGTCCCGCGACGACTGGACACTGGGCTCTACCATCTCCTGGTCTGACTGGGAGCTGCCTCAAGCACGGGCTTTGCAGAAGGCGGTCGTGCCTCAAAGCAAAGAGGGTGTTTTTTGTCGCTGACGCTGTCTCTGCCGATGCCGCACCCTCAGTGCTCCCCATCCAGCAGCTCCGCACGCTGAGCCTGGTATAAAGGACCTGGAGCCACGCAGAAACGCAGTCGTTTGCCTCAAACCACCCTCCCTCTTGAGTCTGAGGGACCAGCTGGTTTTAGTGTGTCCTGGAGACTCCCTGAGAGTTCACGGTGCTCAGCCTGCCTCAGGCACCGTGAGGACAAGGCTCTTTGGCTAGACTGGAGGCCCATGGTTTGGGGTGATGGGTCTAGCAGGAGCTGTGAGTTCAGCCCAGGGGAGCAGAAAGCAAATGCTACGCTCACCTCACGACCCAGAGTGGCTGTGGGGTCCTCCCAGCAAGCCCCCAGCTCCTCTGGCAGCCCCAGTGCCTAGGCACCCGCAGGGCTGCACCCAGGTCTGGCCTCTGTGGGAGGGAGAGCGCTTTGCTGCGAGGGGAAACTGCAGAAATGAATGGGGGAATAAAGAGAAGCGAGAGAAGACGAGGCTGGCCCTACTGGCTCCATGGTGCTGCTCTTCGTGCTGTTCCTACCTGCTCCTCTCCACCCCTCTGCTCACCCCGAGCTCCCACCACAGAAGACATTTGGTCTTCGCCTACGCTCTGCCTCTCGTCCTGGTCTCTAACCCACGCTGCAGCCTCGCCGGCTGCCTCCGCCTTTTCACTTCCTTCTCTGAGCATGTTCTTGGCAGGGTTCTCTCCCCCCCAGGCCCATCTTTCTGCGCTCGCTGAAGCCGTTAATGGTCCGTGTGGGTTTCCTTGTGGCTGTGAACAGTCGGTGCTTGCAGAGCTCAGGCGCTCGCTGGCTGCCTCTCGGAGTGAGCTGCTGCCCACCGGATACGAGTGGCCTCGTACTTTGAAGGCTTCACAGGCACAACGGTGCTCCCGAGGGCCTCGCTGCTCGGCATGAGGAATCGTTCCACGTTCCAACCCATCCCAGGGCCGTGCGGCTGAACAGCATCCTTTGAGACCGCTGCTGGAGGGGAGGGGGACCTGGTGAGGAAGGGCACGGCCCAGGCGCCCAGTGCCTTCTCTCTGAGGACACCTTCGGCTGAACGCTCAGCCCAGACCGTGCTGTTCCACGTCGGCGCATCCATTGCAGCTGCCAAGGGCTCCCCAGGAGCTGCTGCAGGGAGGGGATGTCCCCGGGGAAAGGACAGAGCTGTTGTTCCTTTCTCCAAGTTGCATTTCCCTGCTCGTGTCTTGCAGCGCCTTCCCTCGCTTCTCGCTCCTCCCAAGCTCACATAAACTGCGTGCAGACCGCAGCAGCCCTTCGGGGCCGTGACGGACGTGTGATGTGCCCCCGCAAACAACATCGCAGCCTTGAGGAACCAAGAGGAGGGAACAGAGACGCTGCACTCCGCTGGGCTGAGCTCAACTAGAAATGAAAATGCCCACTTGGCCACAAAACATCGTGAAAGGCGGAACCCGAGTGGGAGCAGCCTCCCCCTCAAACACACACACACAAACAGAAAACCCAAACCCAGTGTTTTAGTTGGCACAGTTTGTGCTGAGCTAGCTGTGAGCTCCCCTCCAAGGTCCAGCCGTGACTGTCCTGCTCGCTGGGGCTGCAGGCAGATAACGTGGTCACTGCCCGGGGTACAGGAAACACCCGAAATGGGCCGAGGGGACGGATCAAAGCTCAGGGCGGCTGCACCAGGCGAGGCTGGGTTTGGCGGTGGCTGAGGTGGGGACCTGAGAACCAGCTGAACGTCTGGGGTGAGCACTGGGAGAGCACTGGGGACCTCTTGGGGAGAAGATGTGCAAAGCCTGGTCAAACCCAAGGGGCAGGAGCAGCTGAAGCGGGGAGTGTCCTGGTAACGGTGTCAGGAGCGCTCAGTTGGGGGACGGAGGCAGCAAAATGAGGAACAACGAGGGGAAAGTAGTTACAGGTGGAGAAAGGAAGGGTCAAGAAGCTGGACAAGGGCTGGGAAGGTCAGCATCGGGCTGACCGCGGCGCACAGGTTGGGCGTGCTGTGGGGGGTGCGGGCTGGGTGGGAGCCCACGCGTGGGGCTGGTGGAGCTGACGGGTACCACCCCTGGGTGCTCTGGACCTGATGACGTCTGCATCCACCCACCTTTTCCTAATGCCTTACGCACAGCTGTCCTGTCCCAGCATCCCTCACGCGCTGGTTTTGGTGGTCCGTGGGGGTCAGCCGGGGTCAGGCGCGCTCGGCAGGGCAGGGCAGGAAAGCTTTCCCTGGTGCAGGTTTCCCTCTGCTCTTCAGTCTGGGACATGGAACTTGGTCCCCAGGTGCTGCTCTGGTCCCAGGAAATGCCCCTTACGGAAAGGGCACTCGTGGGGTGGGGATGATCCCAGCCCCCATTAGCCTTGGTAGAGGAGAAAGCCACCCGCAGTGGGACAAGTGTTTTGGAGCCCACCGGAGCCCCTGGGCAGCGCTGGCAACAGGCTGGGGGACGAGTCGAGCCTCTGCGAGCTGGGCTGCTCTGCGGGGCAGGCGGGAGGGTGACCGAGCTGTAAGAAAGGGACAGGGATGGATCTGCTGGCCTGGGGCCATGGGAACGCTCTGGGCCGTGCCCCGTAGCTCAGCTTGCAGCAGGAGCTGGAGCAGCAAACCTCTCCTGGAAGCAGGTTTTTCTCCCCGCGGTGGCCTGACAGTCAAGCTCCGCGTTTCTTACAGCGGGGCTGCTTGTGGGGTGCAGCTCTGCCCCTGTGGGGCTGCCCCTTTGGGACACCCCCTCTGCCCTGCCCGGGCAGGAGGGTCACCCGGGAGCTGCCGCTCCCCGCAGCGAGCCGGCAGCGCTGCCCTCCCGAGCGCCCACTCGCAGCGCTGGGGAGCGGCCGGCAGCGAGAGCTGGAAGGGTGCCCTGGCAGCGGGGAGGGAGAGGAGCGATCGGCCGCAGGGGAGCGATCGGCTGGAGCATCCAGGGCACTCGTGAGCATCGGAAATCCAGTCCCTCAGAGGGCGAGGACCCCTGCCACGGTACAGCCCGTTACAGCGGGATTCTGGGGGGCTGCTGTAGACGTGTGGCATTTTCCAGTGTTTTTCCCCCGGCAGATGCTGACGTGCCGTCTCGCGGAGCTGCTGGGGACCGGCTGGCTGCTGCTCCTCACAGGTAAATTGTTCCCAGGCTGGGCAAGGTGGGCTCCGGGACAGATCCTCACCCATTGCAAACCCTCGGAGAGCCTGGGGCTTCAGCAGAGCTTTGCGGTGATGCGTGGGGATCTCTGGTCCATGTAAATTAGACTTTGTAGATGGGGCAAATCGCTCTACCTGAGAGGGAAAGGTGTTGCTGCTCCGCTCTCCAAAGAGGAGGCAGAAGCAGCTCCAGAGCTCTCTGCACAGAGAGGTGTGCTGGGGCTGGTGCGTGTAAGAACGGAATTTATTGTGGTTACACTGGGGAGCCACCTCCAGAGATATTTTAGGGTAAGCGTCTAAAATAGAAAAGAAACCCTTTACGATGCATGCAGGTGTTCAGCTGCCGTGGTGGGGGTGAGCTCTGGGGGTCTGCGGTGTGAGCCCTGGGGTGAGCCCTGGGGGTCGGTGGGAGCAGCTTTGGGCAGCGCAGCTGCAGGAGGTGCCTGCGAGGAAGGGGTTTCTCGTACCTTTTGCAATGGAACCGCGCGTTCTGCGTCAGTAAGGTTCTCTGAGAGCTGGGGCGGGTTTTGGTCATCGGGTCACGTCGTCTCCCAGCACATCGTACAGGCTGGGGGGCAGAAGGCGTGGGAATAAAAACCAGCAGCTGTGCCTGGAGGTTGTGAGAGTGAGAACTGAAACTGGGCCCTTACGCTTATTTGCAGCGCAGGTGGGAGAGAAAAAACCGAGAGTAACCGGGGGTGAGAGTAGCAGTTTGCAGAGGTGGGAGGCGGCACTGTGAACAGCATCCCACCCCCTGCCTGCCCAGCATCCCCCCAAGACAGGTCCGTACTGGTGATTTCTGCCTGGCTCTCCCAGAAAGCTCTTTTTTTTTTTCTTCTGGGAGCAGTGACCTCCTGCAGCGGCTCCTCAGGCACCCGCTGGAGCCCAAGCCATGCCAAGCCCAGAAGTTGCCGTGTGTTTTGGGGAGGGGGTAGCTGTGTCCCGCTCGGCTGGGAGCAGGTGGGCACAGTCAGCCCCAGCCAAGAGCAGGACCTGGGAATGAGCTGTGGGAATCAGGTCAGAGTTAGGAAGTCCCTTCCAGACACAGAGTGGGAGGAAAATACCACCAAATACACACAAAACTCAAGTAGACGAAGCTCGTGGTCCTGCAGCCAGACACCCCCGAGCAGCCTGTGCTGCGTTTAGGCACTGCTGCCAGCCCCGGCTGGGATGTCCCTCTGCCCAGCAGCCTCACAGGTGACGGCTTTGTGACCCAGCAGACCAGGAGCCGCGTGACCGTCATAGAACCACGGACTGCTTTGGGTTGGAGGGACCTTCAAAGCTCCCCCAGTCCAACGCCCTGCAGGGAGCAGGGACATCTGCACCCACAGCAGGGTGCTCAGAGCCCCAAGGGCCAACTTGACCTGGGATGGTGCCAGGGACGGGGCTGCTCCCACCTCTCTGGGCAACCTGGGCCAGGGTCTCACCACCCTCAGTGTGAAAAATTTCTTCCTTCTCTCTGGTCTGAATCTCCTCTGTCAGTTTAACCCATCACTCCATGTCCTGTCCCAACAGCCCGTGTCCATTGCACAGGGGTACCAAAGCCTCTCCCATGCCATGCCGCCACACTCCATCTCCCCAGCTCATCTTCCCTTCTCCTGCCATCCAGGGCTGCTCCTGCCTTCCCAACAGGCTGCAGAAGCGTCGGGGCCCTTCTTGAGAAAAGCTGCTGCTGTGGGATCCTCGGTGCTGCTTCCTGGGCCGGGTAACATCACGCACAACTACTCCACTCAGTGGGAGCACCTCAACGGCTCCAGCTCCTGCACCATCCTGCAGTACTACAGGGGGTCTCACCACCCAACCATCCACGTGCCCTACGTGAGACAAGCCATTTTCCATCCATCCAATGGATCCCTCTTGCTGGAGAACGTCCAGGAGAGTGACAGTGGCATCTACAAAGTGAATGTGGAAGGTGGGGAGAGCCAGAAAATCCTGCTGGAAGTCCTCAGTAAGTGGTGGGCACGGGCGGGAGGAGCAGGGTGATGGATGCAAGCAGAGCAGTGCTGTTATTGGACTGTATATGGACCATCAGCCAGACAAAGGGGTTTGGAGAAGGGATTTGAGCTCAAGTCTCAAACTCGTCAACTCGTGATGGGCCAATCATGAGTTTGTTTGAACATGCCATGCATGGAGACATCACCAGAGACACTTTGGGGAGAGGTTCCCAACCCTTCCTAGGGGTGAAGCTCTGGTGGTGCTGCCCAACGAGACCTTCCAGGGTGCCTGGCTGGGCTCCAGCCCAGACAGGCGTTTTCCTCCCTTGTTTTCTGCTCTCAGCGCAGGGATGGAGGGGCTGGTGGGACACTGTGTGTCCACTGCCATCCTGGCAGAGCCGACGGAGCTCAGCCTGCCAGGATGAGCTTTATGGAGAAGCCATGAAAAAAGCTGTCCCCTCAGCCCATGCTGACTGACAGTCTGTTTGCAGTTCGCGGGTGCCAGGTGGCCGGAGATAACACAGAATTTCCTCCCCAGTATCGCTCCCGGCAATTCCCTTAATTGGCTGTGGCGTGATCCTTTCTCCGCTGTAGTGATGTCACTGCCACAACAGCCCATCACCACCCACTTCTCCTTTCACCACAAACAAATCCAGCTGGGATCTGCAGCCTCTTCCTCTCTTTCTGGTTTCCTGATCTATTTTAAATCCCCCGTATGAACCCAAATGCAATCACAGCAATGACTCAGCTGGGGAAGAAAAAGCCCAAACCCGGAGGGCCCCCAGCCCCGTCCGGCCAGGACTGCCCAAGGGGAAGGCACCTGCGACTGCACCGTTGCAGGTTCAAGGACGCTGCAGTGACAGTTACATCCCAGATCCCCATCACGGACGCTCCAGGTCATGTCTGAGAAGTGCTGGTGTTTCTGTTCCCTTTCCAGCGCCCGTGTCTCGCCCTCAGCTCCGGAGCAGTGCGCTGGTGGCCCGGGCCACCGGCGAGGTGCTCTGTGACGTGGCAGAGGGCAGGGTGGACACCTTTGCCTGGAAGAAGGATGGGCAGCCCCTTCCCCCGGACAGAGTTTTCCACCCCTCCAACAGCCTCAGCGTTTTGTACCTGAGGTCGGCAAAGAAGTCGGACTGCGGCTCCTACTCCTGCAACGCCAGCAACGAGATAAGCTGGGAAGAAACCTCCCTGAACGTCACCATTGCAGGTGATCACTGCTGGGGTTTCACATCCCACAACTCTTCCTTCTCTTCACCCTTCCCTGGGCATTCCTGGCTGGTTTCATCCCATCCCTTTGGAGATCCCCCAAGGCCCAACCACCTTCTCGTGAAGTCACAGCCCACAGGAGCTCCCCATCGTAGGATGATCAGCAGCAATTCCCACTCTCTGATCCCACCAAGGCACAGTCCTTGGCAAGAAATTCGCTGTTCCCGCTTGGAGAGGGTCCCAAGTGATGGCCCTTGGCCAAGGCGATCATGAGCAGGACATAGGCAAGGGGGTGGTGGCCGGGAAGCCCATGGGCAGCACACGTCCCAGGTTGGACATTTCCTGGACAGCAGCCTGCAGCAGAAAGCACTGCTCTGGCCACCAGCTGGCAAAGAAACTGGATCCATCCTGGTGATGGAGGAGCCCCATGACCCTCCAGAGCCGTCCAGGCTGGTCCTGCCTGTGGCCTGACCCCTGGCTCCTGGGGATTGTTTTTTTCCCAGGTCTCTCCCATCCCTTGCAGGACATGCTGAGGGTTGCAGTGGTTGCTGTGGTCTTTGCTGCCGTCTCAGGGTGGGGATTAATTTTTCCTGTCTGCCAGTCTGAAAAGCTACGAATAAGTGAGTCCGCAGCCGAAGCTGCATTTCCCTCGTCTGGTGGGGAGGGTGAGGAGGGTTGCCATGGGAAGAGCTGGAGATCAGCCAGTTCCCTTTCCATCCGACCTTCATGTCATCTGGTAGAGCGGAGAAACATCCCTTGGCAGATTGTTTTTAACAGCGAGACCAGATTTTCCGGTTTCCGGGCTGGGTTAGAGCCTGGTACCTCCCAGATGTTTTAGGTCTAGAGAGCTGAGGTGGTTGACTGGCTCTTTTCTAGAAAAAGATGGTTTTCAGGAGCATTTTTTTTTTATTATAAGGCTCCCTTTTTAAGAGACTCACTGTACCAGGGGGCAGGGGGCCCTTCCCAGCTACCCCCACTGAACAGCGGGTCGCACCCCCCGGGCCCTGGCCAGGGACACCCCACAGCATCCCGGGTGGGGACGGGCTGCACCCCACCCTGAGGAAGGGATGAGGGCTGGTGTGGGACCTCGCGGGGGGTCACAGCAGTCACCCCCCACTGCTCTGGGTGTCTAGGGGGGGAGCTGTGGAGGTGGCTCAGCGCCTACACCTGCGGGCTGGTGTGCTTCGCCTCCGTCCTGGCCGGCACCGCCGGGGTCCTCTGGATGCGGGAGGAAGGTAGGAGGTGGCTGCGGGGCGGTTTGGGGTGGGGGGCATGCAGGCAGACCCCGTGTGTAGCGTTGCCCTTTATATCCCGTGCGCGCTGTCTCCTGCCGGCCGCGGAAGCAGACTCAGCCGCCAGTGTGGTGCGCAGACCGCTTCCCGTACTAAGGGCGACACAGTTAGGTGTGCAGGCATCGAGTCCCGTACATGCACTGCTAGATTACTGCGATGGGTTACAATAGTGCCATGCGCCTAGTTCTCACTTATGGTTGGTTATCACGCGGCTCCTCGTGACTGGCTGCAGTTATCTTGCTTGGCTCAGGTTTCTTCTTTTGTTATGTTTCAATCTTGTTCTGTCGACCAAGTTCTCAAGCGTGTCCTTTCTACAGTCTTTGTACTCTGTCATAGTTTTAGCTCAGCCAGAAAGATCCCCACAGCCGTGCAGCACGGAAAAGCAGTCCCTGTTGTGAGGACCATGCGGGGTGAAGACCTCACGGGAGATGTAGAGTCTGATGGGGGGTTTTCACCAGGATGTAAAGGTCTTTTCCAACCTAAACGACTCTATGATTCCTCCCCTTTCCCCAGAGCCCCTTCCCAGAGCTGAGGGCAGCAGGACAGGTAAAATGGTCCAGGGATGGAGGGGCTGCGTGCAAGGCCAGGTTAGAGCCAAGAAGGTGATGGGAGGGTAGAACCCTCTGCTGGGAGGACAGGCTGGGAGGGTTGGGGGTGTTCAGCCTGGAACAGAGCAGGCTCCAGGGAGACCTTAGTGTGGCCTGTCAGTGCTTCAAGGGACCTATCAGAAAGCTGGAGAGGGACCTTCATCAGTGCTTGTGGTGACAGGACAAGGGGTAACAGTTTAAAACTGAAAGAGGGGAGGTTTCAATTAGATATTAGGAAGAAACTGTTGATGCTGAAGGTGCTGAGACCCTGGCCCAGGTTGTCCTGAGAGGTGGGAGAAGCCCCATCCCTGGCACCATCCCAGGTCAGGTTGGCCCTTGGGGCTCTGAGCACCCTGCTGTGGGTGCAGATGTCCCTGCTCCCTGCAGGGGGTTGGACTGGGGGAGCTCTGAAGGTCCCTCCAACCCAAACCAGTCTGTGATTGCATGAAAAGGCTGGGAGTTGGGAGAAGGTGGGAAGGGGACATGATGGAGCATTACAAGAAGATGGAGGTTGTAGACAAACCCAAGGGCTGGTAACTCTGCCTTGTCTTGTTTTTCAGGTCCTTCTATTGCGATCATACTGCCAGAGATCGCCCTTACATACGTGATCGTGGTGACCTTCCTGGTTTCCACCACCATAATCTTCCAGCCTACAAAGTTCATCCAAATCAAAAACAAAACGGGTGAGCAGCTGTACTGAGGGTGGCAGATAAAACTGCTCCACCGGGTTTTTATTTTGCCCAAAATCGCATCCTTCTTTAAATGAAAACTCTACTTCTACTGCTGTGCTAAGCCAGGCTGGGGGATCCCCCACCAGACCGGGGGGAGGACAGATCCCCGTCCGTGTCTCACACCACACATTAACATCACCTTGTTGTCTTTCCCCCGGCCAGCGCAAAGCACGATGGGCTATGCTGCTCCCGGAGGAATCGTTACGGTGGTGCTGACGACCAGCTTCCTCATGAAGAACATCCACCATCGCCACGGTGAGAGGGGATGCTCCAGGGACCACCCCAAGGACTGGTCACACTGGGGTTAGAACTTGTCCATGACATGTAACCCCCATATCCCTCCGGCGTGGAGTGAGACCTGCTCCAAAAAACCAAAAACCTCCACAAATGGGGGGTTTGAGGGAGGTGTGGGATCTCTTCAAAAGCAAAACCAACTTTCCACACCCCCGTTTTGGGGTTTTTGCACGTTTTCACGGTGGTGATTTGTCCTTCTCCTTTCTCTCCTCCTGCTCCGGACGGCGTTTTGTGCTGATGCCGGGTTTGTCTGGCCGCAGAAGAAGGATGCGCAGAGTTGATGGACGTGACCACCCTGGTGGTCAGCACGGTGGCCGTGTCGGCCCTCCCGCTCCTCGCCATCTTCCTCTGCTGTGAGTCCCCCTGCTCCTCCATTCCCCTGCCCCTCCGAGCTGCTTTCCCTCTGTCCCCACACCTTCAAGCAGCCACGTGAATTATTTAAAACCTACTCCTTTGGCTCTGGGGAAGAGCCCGAGATGACTCCACGGACCGTTCCCCTTCCCCGGTGAGCCCCAGCCGCCCTCCCCCAGCACAACAGCCCGTACTCGCGTTCGGTGCCTCCCACTTTCTCCTGATGTCTGGGAACAGGTTTGTCCTTTCGCAGATCACACGACTCAGGGCTGGCGGAAGGAACCGGACTCCGGTTGGGTGGACAAGGCGAGGTAGATCCGCTATTGCCTTTTTCCGTGTAAATTTACCGCACCACAGACCGGTTTGGGTGGGAAGGGGCCTTACAGGTCATCCAGTCCAACCCCCTGCAGTGAGCAGGAAGACCCTCCACTAGAGCAGGTTGCTCCAAGCCCCATCCAACCTGACCCGGGATGGTTCCAGGGATGGGGCATCCAGAACCTCTCTGGGCAACCTGGGCCAGGGTCTCACCACCCTCACTGTCAACGATTTCTTCCTCATATCTCATCTAAATGTCCCCTCTTTCAGTTTAAACCCATCACCCCTCGTCCTATCACCACACTCCCTGATGAAGGTCCCTCCCCTTCTCTCCTGTCGCCCCTTTAAGCACTGGGAGGCCACGATAAGGTCTCCAATTCATACCCTCAGCCCTCCCAGCCCCTGACCTCACCCTGTGCTCACTGGGTGGCTCTGGGGGAGGTCCCCCCCCAGCCAAGCCCTTGAGTGCCTGCTCACATCTCCACCCAAATCCCTCCTGGCGCTGGTTTCATTCTAGCGCTTTGGATTGCAGCCGTGAAGGTGTTTGGGCTCCGCCAAAGCGCAGGCAAGCCCCCAGGCAGCGCAACCGCATGGACCTCAGCCAGCCCCACCCCTTCGCCCCAGCCAAATCCATCCTGAGATACAGCAGCATCGCACCCACAGCCGAGCGCGGGGTCTTGACGTGGCTTTGGGCCACACAAGGGTGGGCGCGGAGAGAGGCCACCGCAGCCCTCGGCCCTGCCTGGTGCTGGCCGGGAACACCAGAGCTGCCGGCGCCGCTCAGCGGGTGCCACCTCCACTTCCTTCCAGGTGCTCCGCAGGGGCTCAGCCCAGCAGCAGGGACGCCGCGTCCTCCTGTTAGAGCTCGGCCGGAGCGCTTCTCGCCTGGCTGAGTCAACCCAATCTTCCTCCCAGGTTTGACGGGCTCGGAGCTCTCGGTTTCGGGGGGGTTGAGCCTCTGCAATTCCTGTAATAAACAGCAAGGACATGAATCATTTCTGCCTTTTTTTTTTTTTTTTTAACACAGAGCCAGGGAAGGCCAAACGCTCATTTTTTCCCTTTCTCTCTCAAATCTAAAGCAGAGCAGCACCTTTAGAATTAGCTGCAGCAGTCTCCCTCGCTCGTTCATCACGATATTGAGGCAGCGTCTTTAATTCTAACGTATGTGGGTGACCAGACCCACCCCGGTGGGTTCTCGCTCCCCGGTGCAGACACTTCCAGGGCACGGTTTGGGGTGGGAGGTGTCAGGCTCCATCCCTGTTACCTTCAGCAGGAGCCAGACTTCCTGCAGCCCCCTCTCCAAACAGCCCAGCATAGGAGGAGGATGCAGCTGAGCAGCAGGAGTTGAGGAAGATGGGGACCTCGGGGAAATACTCGTTAAATTCAAGCGTGGGGGTTAGGCTGAGCGCCCTGGGGTTTCCCCCGGTTCAGCAATGGTTCATGGCTGGTTTTAGCCGTTGGCACACAGGAAAACCGTGACCCAACCCCAGGCTGAGTGTTCAGAGCCGGCGTGTTTGAGATGTCAAAGTGAGAGGCTGCAGATATCATTACGGCCTTTGGCGTCAGCTAATTGCACGGGACAGATCCGGCAGCGGGGAGTCCTTGGAGACCTCGTGGAGCTCACACGAACCTCAGGGACGTGCCCGCGTCCCACCGGCATGGCAGCGTGACATTGGGCTTCTTGCTGGAACCCGGGAGCCACCTGCTGTGCTGCACCGGAGACCGCAGCTCGGTTCCAGGTAGGAGTGGAGAATCCACCCATTTCCACCGCTTTTTGAAGCCCCTTTTCAGTCCCCCCCAGGAACTGCTGCAGATGTTCCTGCGGCAAACCTCACGGCCGGCCCGAGGGGCAGCGAACCCGGACAGACGGCCGGGCGCTGCCCTTCGGATGGGGGATTTTCTCCCTCCGGCCAAGCCGTGTGGCGGGGATCCCCGGTTAATAGCGGGGCACAGTCCGTGTTTATGGCCCTCCGAGCCAGGTGTCCTGCGCTCCTGTCGCCCAGGTAGCAGCAGGTGCCGGCAGTTATTTATCAACGGGGCCCTTTGTAGCGGGATCTGACTCCTGTCCTACCATCAGCGGTAAAACCGGAGCTGGGCGGGGCTTCGGGCCGTGCCGCTCCGCTCCCCGCCGCCGGCTGCTGTTCGCCGCCGGCGCTCGGCTCGTCCCTCCGCGCTGCGGGGCCGGGCAGCCGCGGGGCAGCGGCCCCGGGGCCGAGGTGAGTGGCGCGGGGGTATCGCGGGGGCTGCCCAGTGGGGCCGGGCACGGGAGCGGCGGGGAGGTGTAACGGAGGGACAGGGATGGCAACGGGGGCGGAGGGATGAAGGAGGGGGCGGAGGGATGAAGGAGGGGGCGGAGGTCGGGGGGATGCTGCCCCTCCACACACACGCACACCCACTCCCCCGCGCCGGGAGCTGGGCTCTGCTCCCCCGGCTCAGCTCTGCCCTCCCGCCCAGCCCCAGACATGGTCAAAGAGTACTTAGAGCCGGGGCGATCCGTCCGGAGTCCTCGGGGTGAAGCTGCTGCCGCTCCCGCGCAGCCCGCCTGCCCCCCATCCCTGCCCCGGTTACCTGCGCCCCCCCCGGAGCTCGGCTCCAGCATCGCCAGCCTGGCCGCTGCGCTGGGCATCTGCGCCCCCGGCCCAGCCCCCTGCCCCGCCCCGTCCACCCCAGCTCCCCCCCGGAGCTGGCTGAAGCCCCCTGGCAGGGGAGGAGCCCGTCGTGGCACCCAGCGTGGGCCGGGGGCGTTTCGCAGGTGGGATTTGGGCTCCTCGCTCCTAGGACTATTTGCGGAGTTTAATTTGTCCGTCCTGACCGAGAGCGTTTCCGGGCGGGTGGGTGAGGTTACAGCAGGCTCTGGCGGAACTCGTCGTTGCTTTTTGAGGAAGGGGGTGCCTCAGTTTGTGCAGAGCCGTTAATGCCAAACCCACCCTTTCCTGGCGTAAGGGCTGCTCTGCGGGTTACGTTCTGTACCGGTTTGATTCAGTGGGCTGCTTTGGATGTCATGGCTTGTACCAGCTGTTACGAACCTCCTGTTCCAGGGACTTGGGCGTTTAGGGGAAGGTGTTCTTCCTTCCGTGGCAGCCAAGTGCGTTCTTCCTTGCAGCAATTCTCCCTGTTGTTCTGTGCCAGCAGAGAGCAGAGCCAGGCCTTTCTGGTTGCTGATGTAATACTCGACCTCCCAAAGCTGAGGTGTAGTTTAAAATAGGATGATTTGCATCTCTTTTTTTTTTATTATGCCAGGGAGAACCAGAGATCCTTCCTTGCAGGAAGAGCACACGGTGTTTTTAACATTTCTCCTCCATTCCCACAGCTACCACTGGTGCCTGTGCTCCCCGGTGTGGCGACAGCCCTCTGTCACACCTCCCTCCTGCTCCCCCCATCACAAGGTCCCTTCCTGCCCGTTAGCCTGGCTTGGGGGCAGGACCTGCTGGTGTCTACCCATGTGTGGAGCAGGAAGACACAGCACCTTTCTGCGGGCGCTCGTTGGGGACACAAGCCCCAGGTACTCGTGGTGTTGGTGAGTGGGGCCAGCCAGACCTGCTCGATAACGCCTGGCCCGGGATTCCCCCGCCTTCCTTTGGGCAGGGGCTGATACCAATGGCTTCTCTTCAGCCGTTGTCTTTCCTTCCCGTGGGTGGCTCCTGGCGACACGGTAACATTGGAGCTGCCATCAAAGCGCCGCACCTGCTTTTCACCCCGACCCCAGCCAGCCCCTTGGGCTCCTGTCAGACGCTGGCGGCTGCTAACGCCTACGGGACACGTAAACCACCGGAGGAGGAGGAGGCAGCGGCAGCTGCAATACCAGCGGAGCATTTCTTTGCCCCCCAGATCCCTCTGGGAGCCTCTCCGACTGCAGGCAGGATGCGCCGCCTTGTTTGCACAAGATCCTCAGCTCTCTGTAGCGCTGATCCGCCTGCCTTCCCATGGCACGGCCCTCGTTTGTTTTCGTAAGAGATGCCTGGGTGATGCTGTAGCTTCCGCTCACACAATGAGCCCTGTTTTGGCAGTTGGAAAACAGCTGACGCACATCTCCTTCCCGTAAACGGCTGGAGGAGAGCTCCAAGCGCCCGGGTGTGTGTCCCAGTGCCTCATGCAAGCTTTGGAATGATGGTCCTAAGACATTCCCGTAAAAGGCCCCTTTGTAAAAGCCCGGGAGGCTGCAGCGTGCGGCTCCTCCAGCTCTTCCAAGTGGGTTTTGTTAAAACGAGAACGCAGCGCAGCGACGGTGCTGGAGGCCAAGGTGGGGTTTAAACCCAGTCAGGAGAAATTAGCTCTATCCCAGCAAAACCAAGACACAAGGGAATAGCGTGACAGCCTTAAGTACGTGCGTCTTCGAGTCCGATTGCTCTCCCTGTTCACGTACAATCCCGTGAAAATTCCACGCCACAGCGCGGGGATCGGCGATGGAAAGGGGTAACCCTGAGAGGAGAAAGCCCTGGCACTGGTGTCGCGATGTGGCTCTTGCTACGCTGGTGGATGGCGGTTGCTAGATAAAAACGGGCCGGTTCATGGCCAGCGGATGCAGGAATCGATCGATATCCAGGGACGAGGCGGGGTGGTACCGGCTGGCACCGTTGAGCCGCAGCACAGAGGAAGGGCTGCGGGAAGCAGCCAGGCACCCTTGTCCCCCACAGAAATGGTTCCGCTTTGCTGCTGTTGGGTATCAGCAGATCTCTCTGGTTTTCAGTCGCTCTGGGCAACTGGTGCTGAACACAGATACCACCGTGATGGTTCCCCCGAGCTGCGCCGTTACCAGCGGCGTGGGCTCGGGCTGCTGGTCCCCCTGCTCCAGCTGTGCTGCCTGCGGAGGTGCCAGTGCTGGGGGACAGTGGAGGAGCTCAGGGGCTCCCCTGCCGCGGCGCTGAGCAGCCTTTGCCTTTCCACAGACCCCCGTGGCAGGTGCCAGAGCTGCTTTTCATGGAGTCCATGGCAGGCGCGTCCCTCAAGCCCAGGGCGGCCAGCCCACACACGTGTCGCTGCAGAAGGAGCTTGTGCCTCGTGCTGGTTTGAAGAGCTCATGCGGCTTTACCATGTCGCTGTGGCTGCCCGCGGCCGTCGCAGCCTGTGAGTATGGAGAGGGGCTCGTGTGGGGGCTCGCATCGGCCGTGCTGCACCTCGTACCCGCGGTGTTTCCGTGCTCTGCTCCCAGCCCTGCTCGGGGAGGGTGTGTGTGTGTGTGACCCAGGGCACCGTCCTGGCAGTTCCTCCCTCCTCCCAGTGCTGCAGCATCACTGTACCCAGGTATCACCACCACCGCCTCTCGCAAGCCGCTCTCCTCCACTGCATGCCTAAGGATTGCTTCCCTGCGAGCCTCTCCTCCACGCCCTGGCCATGGAGCACCCTCCGGTGCCCTTCCCCGAGCCCCTGAGCCTCCCTCCAGCCTCCTTCCTCTCTGCTTAGACGAGCTTTCCTTTCACTATCTCTTTCTGCAGCTTGTTCTCTCTTGAGCACCCAGCAAAACCTTTTAAACGTGGTAGAAGCAGCTCCAGGATGATGGCTCTGGAAGATTTGTGGGGCTGGAGAGATCAGACAAGACTTTCTCCTTGCTAAGTCCTACGATGGGATTCTCACGGCTGGGTTTTGCACGGCCAAGGGTACATTCCAGGGTCACGCTTGCAGTTTGACCCCTGCATCCACTTCTTTTTCCTCTGAGGAAACTATCAAACAGTTTCGGGACAAAGGCTCTTCTGCTAAGGGCTGTTTTGCTTCGTTTTCATGTTAGAGGAACCAGAGAGCCCTCGCACAGCTCAGAGGGAACAGAAAACAGGAACAGGAAATGGGAATTAGCACCCATCACGTGCATAAGCTGAGTGGGAACATCAGCTTCGCAGGGCTTAACCCCCTCTTGAGAGGATGGTGAGGCCGAGGCTGAACACGCCGGTAGGTTCTAACGGTGCCCAGAAAGGTCAGACACGGGGGTTTTGAGCAGCCAGCACTACAGAGACCCCACAAAGTGCGTTCCAGAGCTTGTTTTCCAAGCAGTGCTCTTCCTTTGAGGTGCCGAGGAGCAGCTCGAGACCCAGGGGTGGAGCCGCACCGCTGAGTATGGTCCCTGTGAGCAACCCCTGATGTGCAGGAGGTCCCCAGGAAAGCGCAGATGCAGATTCCCATCCCTTTCATTCCAAGGGGTTGTCTTACCCAGCTAAGAAGTGTTTGTATAACGCACCACAGAAGTGTTGTCAGAGGAAGGACAGCAGGTGAGCCCTGCTTCAGGAAGTCAGTCAGTAACGTGTGCTGCACAAGAGGGTAGATAAAGGGGGGGGATGGAGAAGCAGATTAAATCGCTCTTTGGCTTTTGCTTTAAGACTAACCCACCCTGCTGTGGCTTCTCTCCTGTTCCCAGCCCTGTGGCTGGTTTTGCAGGGCTCCTCCGTGGTGATGCCCGTCACTGAGAGGAGGGTTGCTGCCGAAGGATCCTCCATCCTGATGCATGCGCCCGACATCGAGCACATGAGCTTCACCGAGTGGGAGTACACAGGAAGCACCACCTCCGAGTTCGTCCTGCAGTACTTTGCGAATTCCCAGTCGCTGACCATTCACCCTGCGTACCTCGGCAGGGTGGTTTTCTACCCCGGGAACGGCTCCATGCTGCTGCAGGGGTTGCAGGAGTCAGACAGTGGCACCTATAAAGCAACGGTCGATCTGATGCAGGACAAAACCAGGATAACCATCCTCAGAGTGATCAGTAAGTCAAACGGGCTGAGGGCGGTTTTCTCAGACAAGGTCCTGCCAGCAGACAGGTCCGTGAGGAGGCAGCCAGGATCATTGAACATCTCCAGGTGGAAGGGACCCGTAAGGATCACCAAGTCCTGCTCCCCGCAGGACCGCCCAGCACTAACCCATATGACTAAGAGCATTGTCCAGACGCTCCTTGACCTCTGACAGGCTGGCACCGTGGCCACTTCCCTGGGGAGCCTGTTCGAGGGACCGACCACCCTCTCGGTGAAGTTCCTGTGGGTATCCCTGAGCCCAGGGAGCTGTGCCTGATCTCCACGGGTTGGTAGTGTCTGTCCCAGGGGTGGTGGGGTGGCAGGGACGAGGACACCTGCTTTCTGCTATGAACTTGGTGGATGTTGCCCTGCTCCTGCACTGCCTCATCTCCCTCCAAACCGACCTGGGGTGTAACTCAGAAGGGAGGGATCTTTTCGCTCCCCGAGGGGCTCGGTGTTCTTGCATGTCGGCCAGTTTTGAGGCCCGAAGCAAGGCAGGACTCGCGCTCCCGGGAGTGCTACCGTGAGCTCTCTGCTTTTCAGAGCCTGTGCCCCAGCCTGAGCTCCAGTGCAGCTCCAGCCTGGCAGGTTCACCCATCGAGCTGGTCTGCGTGGTGCCAGAGGGAATGGCAGCTGCCATCTCCTGGAAGAAGGAGGGACATCCCCTTCCCCCCGAAAAGTGCTCTGTGCTGTCTGAAAACTTCACCGTGCTGCGGATAAGGGAGGGAGACAAGTCGGACTGCGGCTTCTACTCCTGCAACGTCAGCAACGTGATAAGCTGGAAGGAGGCAGCCCTGAACCTGACGGTGACAGGTCAGCCTTGCCCTGCCTGGTGGCTCCGGCTCTGTGTGCCGGGGTTGTCCCCAGCGCGAGGTTTCCCTGCCTTGCAGGGCTCCCAGCTCCTCTACACCATGCGCAGAGGCTGGCCGTCGTCGCCCTGATGTTCGTCACTGTCTCCACCGTCGGCTTCATCATCCTGCTCTGCAAGCTGAGGGGGGACAGGTTCGGTGAGTGCCAGGGCTGCCTCATGGCTCTTGGGGACCAGAGACACCACCAGCGCTGGTGTTTGGGTCATGACATGGGGTCTGTACCCTACGAGCGTGCAGGTGAACGTGGGTGCTTCTGTAGCCACGAGTATGGTGTTTGACAGAAAACAAACCTAATGACGCAGCCAACAGCACGTCCTCCCACACGGTCCCTGTGATCTGCTAGTGCCACCTTCCACCCACCATGAGGAACCCCCAGAGTAACCGAGACCAGCTGGAGAGCAGAGGTGAAGCCCTTCAGCGGGCAGGGACGTTCCCCCACATCTCTCGCCATTTACACTGGGGACATGCGCAGGTCGTGGTGGTCAGTCTTGCCCGTGGGGTGATGTCCACTGAGGAGCTCTCCGTGCCTGGTGCTGGTGGCAGGAGCTTGTGCCGTGTGGGCTTTCCCCCTTGAAATGGGTCTCCAGAGGAAATCCAGCGCTTGTCAGGTCATTATAGGAGGCAAAAACCCAGGCAGAGGCGGTGTGACGTGTCTCGCTGGTGGAACTGGTGTCTGGTCCAGGTGGAACAACCCCAGATCCAGCTGGTTCCTCCTGAAGCCAAACAAAGCCTTTGACGGTTCACCAGGTTTCCTCTCCCAGGTCTCTAAACCTCAGGGGTTCGATTCTTCACAAAGAAAACCTGCGCTTGGTGTTTATTTCATCTCCCCTTTGCAGGCTGCACTGTCCTGCGTGCGGTGCTGAGTCCATGTGCCTTTTTCCCCAGGGAAGGAAGAATGGAAACACCTAAATCTGTGCTCCCACGTGCTGCTGTGTATCTCCTCTCTGCTCCTGCTGGCCACCTCCATCATCTGGATGCAGGAACAAGGTAGGATTGCTTTAGCCTTGACGGCTTCAGGGGCTCATTGTTTCCTTCAGGTCTTTACAGCAGCATCTTTGATGCCTCAGTATTTGATCTGGGGACGCTGAGGTTAGAGTTCACTGCCCTGGAGCCTGCAGGCTCCTCTCGCTCTGCTCTCCTGAAACCAAAGAGGCCTGTCTGAAAGCTGAGGAGGGGCTGTTGGGACAGGACAAGGGGTGATGGGTTAAACTGACAGAGGAGATTCAGACTAGAGAGAAGATAAGAGAGGTAAGATAAGATAAGGTAGAGATAAGATAAACTGTTTACACTGAGGGTGGTGAGACCCTGGCCCAGGTTGCCCTGAGAGGTGGGAGCAGCCCCATCCCTGGCACCATCCCAGGTCAGGTTGGCCCTTGGGGCTCTGAGCACCCTGCTGTGGGTGCAGATGTCCCTGCTCCCTGCAGGGGGTTGGACTGGGGGAGCTTTGAAGGTCCCTCCAATCCAAACCAGTCTGTGGTTCTGTGATTAAGCCCAAGGCAACTTCCCCTGAAACACGCGGGTCTTCTCCCCATTCTCTGTTGAAAGGAGGGTGCTGCCATGGGCACGTGTATCATAAATATTGCTTGCTACCAACCCCCAGGATAAAACCTGTCCTCAGCTGTTGCATATGGTCCCCTGGCCAGCAGCACCGAGCCAGTCCCGCTTCCAGACCCATCCCCAGGCCATGGGGACCCTCCTTGGCTGCGCTCCGTGCTCCTGCAGCACAGCCCTGCTGCACGGGCTGACGCATCCTGCGCTCCCAGGTGCAGCAGTTGGGTGCGGGGTGGCCATGAGCCAGCTCTCCTCGCCTTTGCTCTCAGCCCACTGCCTCCACCAGTTGCCATCTCACCCTCTGGTTTACTTCTGCTCCCGTAGGTCTTTCTGCTGCCTTCGTCATGCTCGGGCAGTTCTTCTTGGCTGCGGCAGTAGGAGCCGCCTGGGCGGCAGCAGCAGTGGTGTGGAGACCCGCAGCCCTCAGCCACTTCAGAACCCACACGTGTGAGTGGCTGTTTCTGATCGAAACCTCGGAGAAGAGCCCAGGCGTGACCTCTGCCGCTTTTCACTCCCAGGAGGGAGCACCAGCTTGGCACGCTGCTGAGAGCCATCACCCGGCTCCTCCTCGTGCCAGCCTGTGCTCCTCATGCCTTTTCCTCTCATCCATCAGCGGCTTTTCCCTCTCCCAGGGTACCGGGTCATCCATATCTCTACAGCCCCCACGACGCTGATCGTCAGCCTGCTGTTCGCCATCCTCTTGCTCCACAACATCCAGCAGCTCCATGGTGAGGGGGTTGCCCTGCTCGTGCCCTCGCTCACCTTTCTTCTGGGGTATCTGGGGGGGTTGGCTTCACACAGGGCAGAGAGAGTCCTCAGGTGGCTTCGCACGGCTGGTGCTGTGAGAAACCGTGTTGTAGTTGACGTAGCCGTGGCAGCTTGGCGCTGAGGTCATGGCTCTTATGTACTAAAGCAAAGTTCATCCCGGTGGCTCCATGGTGTGAACGCAGGGATTTCCCCCCTCCCTGTCGCACAGGAAGTCCCGGGGTTAAATTCCTGGTGCCTCAATGTTCCAAGGGGGGCGCTGGCCCCAGGAGCTGACACGTCCCCCCTGTCCCTTCGGCAGAGCGAGGCTGCTCGGAGGCCGTCGAGCTGACTGCTGGCTGTGTCCCTGCCGCTGTGGCAATCCTCATCACGATGCTGCTCCTCCTCCTTTGGTGTAAGTAGCCCCATGGCTTCCTGCCACCAACCCTAATGAGCTGCTCGGCCACTGAGGACCCCCGGGCTCAGCTGTCCCAGCCTTCTCGGGCAGCGGGTGTGAGGGGAGGTGCTGTCAGTGAGACCAAACTGGACTTTTAAAGAGCGGGACTGTCCATCAGCTGAGGACCCAGCTCTGGTGTCATCCTTTTAGGAAAGCCCCAGCAGGCACCAGTCCCTGCCCATGCTCCTTGCCAGCATCTCCACTTTGCCCACGGATGCTCAGGGAAAGTGAATTTCTCTTCTGGGACGTGGGAGGAGAGAACTGTCTGGTGACCAGGGAGAAACATCTTATGACCCAGGAGAGCAGCTGACCAGTCATCCCAGTGAAGTGGGGCTCGCAGAGTAGATCATTTTGCATCCCTCCAGCACTGGGATAGGAGGGAAGAGGTCAGGGAGGTGATTTCCACGTGTCTGCTGTGGGTTTTCCCCAGCTTCTCCTTTTAGAGTTCTTGGTTTCTGTGGTCTCGCCATGTGAATCTCCTCATGGCCGTGACCAGCGTGGCAGTCTTGCACGGTGGCCTGGCTGGCCGTGCCCTGGGCTTCCTGAAAGCGCTGGCTCAGCCTTGGGGGCCACACTTAGCATCTCGGGGCACTCGCGAGAAGGAGGGTCAGAAGCATGTTGAGGAGGGGACATCCTCGAGGAGAGGCTGAAAGGGACTGTCCAGCTCTGCCGGAGTGCCCAGAGCATTTCCAGGTGGGCACCGCAGGACGCACTGCCCCGAGGCCGCGCAGGCAGAGGGAGTGGGTTAGGGCTGCGGGTGGCTGCGGCAGAAGCCCACTCTCCATGCTGCCTTCGTGCTTCCCCCCGCAAGACGGAGCTCTCCTGGGCTTGGACACAGAGGGGCTCTGCCCAGTGACGGGCTCCCATCGTCACCGGCTTTTCCTCACCCGTCCCACGAAACGCAGCGTGCGGCCGAATTGCCGGAGCGTTGCTGGAACCCCAGGAGTTAACTGGCCTTTCCTTTATTTCCAGATTACTGGGGTAAGCGGATGGAGAAGATGAAGGAGAACCATCCTTCCAGCCAGAGAGCACAAGTTACGGCCACCATGGTAACTCCTTGCCATTAGCTGGTTCCATCGCACATCCTGGTCATTTTATGATGAATATTGCATTCATAACGGGTATTTATGAGTATTTAATTCAAGCAACACAGAACCATCTGCCTGCCCCCCTGCAAAATGCTGTGGGCTTTGTCCTCACCCTGGGTGGCTGGTGCTGAGGTTCAGCTTGGTCCCATGGGACCACATCCTGGGGAGCTTTCCTGGGTTTGGGGTGCTGTGGGTGATGCCCTGAGTGCTGCAGGTTCACCTGCCTGTGCCAGCACTGCAGGCACCTGCCTGGAGAAGCATCTCAGTGGTCCAAGTATGCTGGATGCTGCACCCCTGCACTTCGGGTGGGCTGGAGCATGTGCAGCAGCCTTATCTCTGGGGGCGAGTTGAGGGGTTGGGATGTTTAGGTGCAGCGGCACTATGCACCAGGGGTGCTTGTCCCAGGGCTAAGATGACCTTCACCCCCCCCACCCCGGCAGTTCATCTTGCTCTGGGATGCTTCACCGTGTGGCTGAACAGCTGCCGGTCCCCTCCATGCCCCCAAAGGCCACGGTCCCTCTGTTTCCAGCAGGTGATGGAAGAATCCCAAGGACTGAGACAGGAGGGGGAATAACGAGTCGTCCCCCCTCACTGGGGAGGAGCCCCAAGGAGCCGGGAAGCCAAAGCAAGGCATCTATAAAGCTCTGCCTCTAGCCCAGCACTACTGAGGAAAGGCTCTGGGCAAAAACCCTGTTGCCACCCAGGGCTCCAGCGACAGCTCCAGGTGACAAGTGATGCTCCCCTCACCCATTTCCCTGCTTTCTACTCACAGCCACAGTCTGAGGGAAAACGCGAGCCAGGGCTCTTGCACCCACCCAGGAGCAGAGGTTGAGCCAGAGGTTGTATCAGGCTCCCGGCGTGTCCCAGCACGTGCCTTCTTTTTGAGGAGAAGGGTAAAAAACCAAAAAGCCACCTAAGTGTCAATGGAGGGAGAAGCTCTGGAGGGTTTCGAGGAGCGTGGTCCGGTTGTCCCCACCGGAATCTCTGGCTGCTATTAGTTACCGTAGACAAAAGAGCAGATGACCTCCAGCTTCAGCCGCTGGCCCGGTCAGTATCTGCTGCGGTGTAGGAGACACGTGTTCGGTGCTGCCCGAGGTGCTCTGCTGCTGCCAGCCTGCCCTGCCTGGGGCCCTGCTCCTGGAGCTTTGCCTGCCCTCAGTTTTGCAAGGCAAATGTCCTCGTGTCCCGTCGCCTTCCTCAGAAAGCTCAGCCCAAGCCCTTCCCCGTGTGTCCCACTCCCGCTCCGGTCCTTCCTTTGCCGCCGGCTCCTCCGCTCCGCCTTCAGCCCCATCCCTGGAAAGGCTGCCTCGCCCTTGGGAAGGATGGCCAGGAAAGGCAGCTCCGTCAGCACCCCGTGTACCTTCACGGGGATTTTTTAATGTATTTTAAACCCTCCCTGAACTAGAGTGACCTGAGCCGATTCCCCTTCCACTGACCTTGCAGTCATACCGTGGCCTCCAGCAGGTCTTTGCCCGCTGTAACGTTGCAGGTGATGATGAAGGAACTTCTGCCTTTTCTTTATAAAAAAAAAACAAAACCAGAAAAAAAATACCATATGTTGCTTTTCACTTCTCTTTGTTGTAGTTGTTGTTCTAATAAATGTAGTTCACATGGGTAAGTCGTGTGTGTATCCCCATCGTGCTTCCTCGAGCAGAAGACGACCCCGTCCTGCTCCCAGCCCCATTCCTGGGCTGGTTCCTGCCTCGGCCAGTGCTGGAGTTTCACTGCCCCGGGGGCGGTTCAGGGCTTTCCAGAGCTTTATCCTCAGCGGCGCTGGGACAGCCCTCGTCCCCAGCACCCCAGGCTGGATGCAGGGTGTCCCTGGGGCAGGACCAGCCCCCTCCCCAGCTGGGTTTGGGGTGCAGGGGACCACATCCCCCAGGCTGGGCTGTGGCTGAGCCAGCACCAGCTGCTCCTCCGCT
This sequence comes from Bucorvus abyssinicus, assembly GCA_009769605.1. Taxonomy (NCBI): domain Eukaryota; kingdom Metazoa; phylum Chordata; class Aves; order Bucerotiformes; family Bucorvidae; genus Bucorvus; species Bucorvus abyssinicus. The sequence goes on along the minus strand of CM020039.1, from coordinate 645,909 downwards.
GGGGCTGTGACAAGGACAGAAAGCCCAGGGCAGGGACACGCATCCCATCACGCCTGCCTGCAGGCAGCACTGGGGGTGCTGTGGCGCAAACCTGGGGGGCAGCCCTGAGACTTCCCCATTTTTTTGTCCCCTCTGCGGAGCCCAGACCGCATGGAGGAGGAGGAGGAGGATGGGGAGGAGGAAGCTGGCAAGGGCAGCGATGGCTGGGCAGGCAGTTTGCACCACGGCGGGGTGGGCAGTGGGGTCCTGGCTTGCTCGGGGGCCAGGGAAGGAGAAACACTGGCAGCAGGGTCTGCCAGCCCATAGCAAGGAGGAAACCATCCTGCCAGCCTGCCAGTGCTGGGCTGGGAGCCTGCGAGGGGACGAGGGACATGGCAAACACAGGGAGCCGCAGCCATTAGCCAGAACATGATTAATTAACTGCATGGAGCTACAAACCCCGTGAAACAGTGCTCAGAGAGCTCCAGGCTCCCTGGTGCCAGCCAGAGCTGCACCCATGCTGTCCCAGCTCACTTCAGCTTAGTCCTGTGCAAAGGGGGAAACAAAAGCACAGGGAGACACTCCAGGGAGACCAGGGCGAAGAGAGATGATGCCCCAGATCACCCATCTCCTGCCTTTGGCCGTTGCCCACGGGCTGTCCCAGGTGAGAGCCCCATCAGCTCCAAACCGCGGTGTCCCACACCTGCCTGACTCCGGAGTCATCCTCAGGGATCATCCGTGCAGGGGGACACTGTCCATCGTCAGCCAGCCTCACTGGGAGCGGTTTGATGGGCACAGAACCGGTGCCATTGCAGATGGTAGCTATACACCGGGATGGACAGAAGAACCCACTCCCAGACAGGCACCCTTCCAGCACTGACACGGAGACACCCAGAGCCTGGCTGCTGCAGCAGCCGTAATGCTGGTCTCGGTGTCAAACACGCACCTACACTTGCTTTTCCGGGAGTAATGGTGTGGTAACGCGAAGCACCCGCTTGCTCTACCCACAGTCACTGGCGCTTGGCCAACCCGAGCACCTCAACCCGCTCCTGCTGCTTGGGCCAGGCGCTTGCTCAGGTTTTGTCTCCCCTGCCACGGCCAAACGACTGAACCTCCGAGTCTTTTGCTAAAGGCTCTGCTAACACGGTGCCTGACCCATTAAGCTTCTCAGGGAGGGGGAAGAGGCACCCGAGGGAGGAAGGACATGAAGGCACAAGCCTGAGGAGGTGCACGCTGGTGGCAGGCCCCCACAGGTACATCCCCGTGCCTCTGACGTGCTCCCGTACACCAGCCCAGGACCTGCTGAGCCCAGGGCTGTTTTCCCCCACCAGAGTTAGCGTTTACAACACCCGCAGGTGCTTCCCACAGCCCGGAGGAGGTTGTTCGGGTCAGGAACCCAGCCACCATGCCTAAACCTGCAGACAAAGGCCACCACACAGACCTCGGAGCTGAAACCTCCCCTGAGAAGCATCTCTGACCCCATCTCACTGGGGTGGCATCTTCTCACAAGTGCAACTACCCCCGGGAGCACGGGCCATGCCAGGGCGGCCGCTTGCCAGGTCTCAGTGAGCCAGGGAACTGACACAGGTTAAAAATACCCTCAGCCGGCTTCCGAGCCAGGTTGTCGGGTTGGTTTTAACCCCAGCTCAGTCCCCAGGCTGTGACCACTGGGCGAGGGAGGGGACGGGGATGCAGGAGCTCCACAGCCATAAGAAATGACCTTCCCACAGAGCTGGAGGACACTGGGGGTGAATCCAGCAACCCCAAAGTCTGCCACCAGCTGCATCCCACCACCGAAGCCAGCACAGGGAGCGCGTCCCTCAGCTACCACAGCCTTTAGACCCCCGAGGGGTTATTGACCGCCCCTGAAGATCACGACAGTATCAACTGGGATAACACAGACGCTTTTATTAGCGGCAAGAGACATTAAAAAAACCACAACGCCTCCGAGGTGATTTACGGACAACTCCGAAAAGTTTAGGGACGTGTTTTATGCCAAACACGTGACTGCTTTTGTTTTATACCCAGAGGTGCAACGGGGAACCTGACAACCAGCATCGCGGCGTAACGCTGAGGTCAAAACCTCCTTCACTCCGCCCAAAGTGCTCTGCAACCCCTGGCCAGGACAGCCCTCCGCTGCAGACCCAAGCAACCCGTATTTGCTGACGGTGGAGCCGGGGAGGTCCCCGAGACACCAGCTTCAGGGGAGAAGGGACCATCGAGGTGCTGGGGCCCGGCTCAGACAGGGTGCTGGACCTGGGGTCGTCCCCATCAGAATGCGGGATGGGTGCAGACGCCCCAGCCTGATGATCAGCAAAGGGTCCAGCACTCCCGGGAGAGCACCCGGTTCTCTCCAGGGTGAAGGTGCCAGTGGTGCCTCCAGACTCAGTAATTTCAACTCTTAAGAACGATTAACGACCCCGTCACAAGCAAAGTCCAGAAGAGCTTTGCAGAAGCAGCATGGGGAAGGGAGACACCAGGAGCCGGGGCTGGCAGCAGGGCTGGCCTGGCCGTAATAAACCAGACCAAGCCCACCATCACCCACGGGAGCGGCGAAAGGGAAGGACAAGCTGCATCGGCACACGTACGACCCAGGCGGATAGTGCTCGGAAGAGGGGGACACGTCCCCAAATCCCACCGGAGCCCAGGGATGGAGGACAGAGGAGATGGGCTTGGGAGCATCCCTACATCTCCCACGCCAAGCTGCGTCGCTGCCGCCCACAGGGATTTTTCTTTCCAGAACAAAACCACTTCACTGCTCCTCCATCCCCTGCCACCTCCCGCCGCCCCCCTCATCTCCTGGACTCACCAAGCGCACACGACAGCAGAATCCTGCCCTTTCTCCTCCTTCCAAGGGCCAAACCCAGCAGAACGCCCATGGTCGCAGCCCCTGAAGCCACCCTGACACCTCCCAGGCACGGCAGCACACCGGGAGGCCGTGGCGAGGGGCTCGAGCCCTGGGGAGGCACCGCCGCGCTCCCCAGCAGCCCCAGGACCGTGCGTCTGCCCCAGTGGGCTCTTCCCACAGCCATCAGCCCACCACGGGCACTTACCCACACGGTCCCTGGAGGAAGCCAGGAGAGGCAGCGAGGTCTGGAGCGGGTCACCAGGCTCGGCCATGCCACCCGGCGCGGCCATGCCCACCGCTCCCCAGGGACGTGCCAGGAGCCCGGAGGAAGGGCAGGACAACCGAGAAACAGTCCACACCGGTGTTCGACAAACTAGTGTTAGTGCAGTTCAGCAGCTTCAGCAGTTCAGAGGCTGGGACAGCAGCAGACGTCCAGCGGTCCGCAGGCAGCACCCGCCAGCATCAGGGGAAGGCAGCGAGGGCGCAGCCGTCCAGGCTCTCCACCTGCAAGGAGAGGAGAGGAGAGGTCTCCAGCTAAGCCACCTCCTGGGCACGGATCCTCCATCCAGCACTCACCCAGACCCCTCTGAGGCCCAGGCAGCGGCAGGTGCTGGTGGTGGCAGCACTGAGAAGGTCTGGACTTGTGCTCTACTCCCAATTTCAGGAGCTGCCTCAGCCAGTTTATCCCTGGGAGGAGTTCACTGGGACCTGGCTGCATGAGACAGCTGAGAGCTCTCTTATTTTCAACTGGCTAAACATGGGATGGGGTTTTCCATCCCTAGGGGGGGGTCACATCCTCGTCCTCACCCTCCAGGAAGCTTCTCTTAACAGCCCGAGTTCTCTGAGGTCACACAGAGCGAGCAAAGCGCTGAGATTTCAAGAATCACTCACTTCCCAGAAACCTCTGGAGCCCCTTTGGAGAATTAAAAACCCAACCCTGCCACCAAGGAGCAGGTTTGAGAGCGGGTCTGCACATCCTCTGCATCTGCTCCACCCCGGAGGCTGCTGCACTTTGTTTATGCCGGTCTGGAAAGCGTTACTGGAAACCAGTCTGGCCCCATCCGAGCCACAGACGTGCTTTGCAGGAGCTGAGTGTTTCCCCTCTGGGCAAGATTCTGCCCTCCCAAAAAACACAGCGTGAGTTTTGGGCTGCTTGTGCAACGGGAGCAATTGGGACCAGCCCAGCCCTTACTGCCCCAGTACAGGTGGCTTCAGAAAACATGTAATGGGAATTAAAAACGTGGCGTAGAGGGAGGACGGGCGATGGAGCCAGGAGGAGCGCCGAGGTTCCCCGCTGCCAGCGCCCGCTTTGCCGGAGATAACCAGCAGTATCAGGCTCTGGTGGGGGAATCCAGGGTAATTCCAGAGCAAATCCCAGTGGGGACAGCAAATCCCGTGAGCCCTCAGAACGGGGAAGGCAACCCGTCGGCTGCCTCCTCCAGCTGGCAAAGGAGGCCGAGCTCTGCCGCTTGTCGGGCTCGCTCAGCCCTGCTGTGGCTGGGGGAGCGGGGCCACCCCAGGAGAGGGGCTGAGGGCATCTCACCTACAGGCGCCGGCGGATCCTGCTCCTGCACCACATGAAGACACCTGGGGACAGAGCAGAACCTCCGTTAAACACCGTGGAGAAGGTGCTCAAAGCACGGCAATGCTCAGCCGGGACACCCCTGACGCAGGGTGGGTGTTTGGGGTCCGGAGGAACCCCCCACGGGTACCGATGCCCCAGTCCAGCCGACGGCCAGGGAGCAGAGCCGGCCACCAGCCCTGGCCACGGGAACAGGGGGAGTGTCGCGGGGGTGACAAGAGCGGGAGCTCACTAGCACCTACGCAGCGCCCGGAGGCTTTTCACAGGAAAAACCTGAAAACTTCGTGCAATAGCAAAACACCCCTGTAAATCCCCCAGGGAGAACCTCCCACTTCTATTTCAAACCCACTGATCCTCTCCTCAGGTCCAGACTTGGGCGTTTCCTTTTGTTTTCCCTCCCAGTTCGCAGTTGGCAATTTGAGAATTAAAACCCTGACTTTGCCAGGGATTGGGGATGGGCCGGAAAAAATGCTCTGCAGCTCCAGAAAAGCAGGAAGAGCAAGACCGGGGGGGTGTGGAAGCACATTTCCCTTCCGCGGGCAGAAAACCACAGCAGAGGGCGGCGGTGGGGGGGGATCAGAGCTATTCCCCGAGAAGGGAGGGGCGACATGCTCTGCCACGGGCTGCCTGCGTGGGAGTCCTGGGTCCCAGCCCACCCAGACCCTCCCATCCCATCCCAGCCAAAAATCCAGGGTGAAGAGAGAGCCACAGCACCCACCTGCGAGCGAGCCGACCGCCACGCACGCCAGGATCACGGGCAGCACCACGTTCGCAGCGTCTGCAAAGGGCAGAATCCACAGTCTCTGGCGGCCAGACCAAATTCCACCCCCTTCCCGCACCCTCCACGCGAAAACCCGCTGCCGAGCCGTTTTTTGGCTCTTTCCCCCGTTCCTCTTCCAGGCACCAGGAAGAAACCGCCACTTACTCTGGACGTGGAGCAGGAAGGAGGTCTCATTCTGGCTGACCTCGTTGCGGACCACGCAGGCGTAGTAGCCGCTGTCGTTCATGGAGGCTTTCACGATGCACAAGGTGCCGTTATCCGCAAACTGGATGCGGTCGCTGCCCAGCAGCAGCTCCCCGTTCTTCTTCCACCAGTACAAGTCTGCCTTCCCTTCCAGGACCTTGCAAACCAGTTTGGTGTCGCGTCCTGCCTTCACGGATGAGTTGCCCACGATTTCTGGCTCAGACAGCGGTTCTGGGAGAGACAGAGCGACCATCAGCAGTGGAACCCGCGGCTGCCAGAGCCAGAGCCGCGATTCGAGCTCCCCGGCTGCGGCGGGGGGTTTGCCATCCCACCACTCACCAACGACGTGTAGCTGGAACCAGCCCGTGGCCTCCTTCTCGGACCTGAAGCGGTACAGCCGGTCGTCCCCCCGCTGCAGCACCATCTGCAGCGACAAGTCCGTCTCGTTGAACCTCGTGCGATTCTCGTAGGGGTGAGATGTGTTGGCGGGTCCATCGAATGCATAACTGACGATGACTCCTTCCCGCGGGCCGGCTTTGTACTCCCAGAAGACAGCTCTGCTGGCCGTCAGCGGCAGGACCGTCAAATGCACCGTGCAGCCCACGGCCGAGACCAGCCTCTCCGATGCCGGTCTGAGGTCGGCAGAGTAGCATGGAGACAGCGTGCGGGCTGGAAAAGAAACATGGTGCTACTGTACGGCCACCGAGATTCAGCTTCACCCACCTGGGAGGTGGGTGCAGAAACCTGCCCTGGGTGCAGGAATCCTCCCGGGCTGCAGGAACAAACCCACCCTGGGTGCAGGAACCTTCTCTAGATGGACGAAACCCTCCCTGGGTGCAGGAACAAACCCTCCCTGGATGAATAAACCCTCTCTGGGTGCAGGAACAAACCCTCCCTGGATGAATAAACCCTCCCTGGGTGCAGGAACAAACCCTCCCTGGATGAATAAACCCGCCCTGGGTGCGGGAACCTTCTCTGGGCACACGAAACCCTCCCTGGGTGCATGAAGCCCAGGGCAGCCCCTTTCCTCCCTCTCCCTGCTCGGCACAACCCCAGAGGTGACAGGGCTAAACAAGCCCTCACCACGCACAAGCGCTTTCCCCTCGAAAAACTACCCAGAAAACAGGCTCGGAGACGGGCAAGCCCCCCAACCCCTTCCCGGCCCGCCCCGAAAAGCTTTTCTCCGGGGAAAAGTGGGGTTTGGGGGAGCCCTGGTCTGGGACTTGCTTTTGCTGCTTATCAGCGGGGCCAGGAACAGTCTCCAGCGGCCCCGGAGCCCGGGGGAGGCTCCGGCAGCAACTCCCACCCGCTCCGGAGCCACCCGGCGGATCCACGCGGAGCGGCGCCGCCCGCCCACCCCGCGGGGTCCCGGCAGCACCGGCCCCGGGGGACACTTGCCTGTGACGCCCAGGCCGGCCGCGGGGCTGCCGAGGAGGAGGAGGAGGACGGGGAGGACGAGCAACATCTGCGGGGCTCCGCCGCGGGGCTCCGGCCGCTCCCGCCGCCGCCCCGGGAGGACGGGAAGGGGCGGGGGGGCGAACGGGAGCCGCCCCCGCCAGCACCTCCGCCCCGCCCGGTGCTTGTCGCTGTCGCTCAGGGAGTGACCTTGGGCTCCCCGGACCGGCCCGGGCTGACCGGACACTCGGCAGCAGCCGGGAAACGCGGCCCGGGACGGGGAGCGGCTGTGCTGCGGGCAGGAAACGGGGACGGCACGGGTTGGCTTCCTCGCCTCCTCCTCCTCACTCTTCCTCCTCTCTTCCTTCCTCTCCCCTTCCTCTTCCTCCCTCTCCTCCTCCTCTCTTCCTCCCTCTCCTCCTCCCCTGCCGTGGCTGAGCCCCAGGCAGCCGCTCACTCACTGCCCCCTCCCTGGTGGGATGGGGAGGGGAATCAGGAGAAAAAAAGGTAAAACCGGTGGGCTGAGACAAGAACAGTTTAATAAATACAGAGAAGAACAGTTTAATAAATAAAGAACAGTTTAACAACTAACTAACGCAAATAATAACAATAACAATAACAAAAGGGAATGTAACAGACAGACAGAAATAAAAACCACGGGAAAAAAACCCAAGTGATGCTCGTTGCAGTCGCTCATCCCCCCTGACCGATGCCCCAGCAGCGATCTGCCCCCCCAGCCAGCTGCCCCCAGTTTCTATACTGGGCACGACGTCCTATGGCAGGGAATATCCCTTGGGCTGGTTGGGGTCAGCTGTCCCGGCCATGCTCCCTCCCGGCTCCTTGTGCTCCTCCTCGCTGGCAAACGCTGGGACATCCCTGACTGCGGGGACCAGCTAAACCCCTCGGTGCGTCACCAGCGCTCATCTGCTGCTGAATCCGAACTGCGCTGAACCAGCTGCTGGGAAGAAACCAAACTGGTCTGAGCAGCCCTGGGGCAGGAGAGCTCCCTGTCAGGTTCAAACACCACCGTGGCATCAATCTGTTAATTGAAATGTTAATTAAAGTTAACTCCCCCAGAGCTAAAGACTGAGGGACTGCAGGTGAGGAGACCTGATCGTGGGGAACCACACAAGGAGAGATCCTTTTGGTGTCCGAAAGGGCAGGATTCAGCAAGGACTTTGTTTTAAAACAAGACCAGGCAGCAGCCCAGGTCGTGAATTCACCCCTTGGCATCTGTGTGGGCACAAACCCTGGGGTGAGCAGGGCCCCCCAGCCACCACAGCCAGCCTCCCGTACCGCCAGGGCTCTGGGGCGTCCCTTGGAGGATGCTCTGCTCCCTCCACGGGAACCAGACCGCGGCTGGGAACGGCGGGAGGGGAGCAGGGCTGCGGGGGGACAGGGGTGCCCGGGGCCCGGACCCAGCGTGGCCAGGGGGAGATCTCCAGGAAGACAAACAGGACACAAGAGGAGGAACGTGGGCAGGCCACGGAACGGTCCCACTAGAGGGAGTGAGAAGATCGGCTGTGACAGGAGGCAGCGAGGAGCCGGGATGAGGGAGCCCAGCCCAGAGCAGGAGCTGCAGGCAGGACCTGGCCCCTTGTCCCCGCTCCGCCGGGTCACCCTGGGCACGGAAGGTGCAGACTGCGGTAGAGGGCAGCTCTACCCGCTGCCCAGCCCTCGCCCAGCGGGCACCAGCCTGAGCTCTGCAGGGAGGCTGCAGGTGGTGGAGGAGGTGAGGAGCCTCCAGGACAGAGCTCCTGGAGAGCCGGGCACAAAGCCGGGCCAGGCAGCACGAAGCTGGCTTGCAGGCCACGACGGTGGCAGTCCAGCAGCTCTACCCAGATGCTCCCAGCTTCTTCCACTGAGCTTCTCTGTCACCCCTTGGGGAGCCGATGGGTCTCACGAATGCAGGAGCCGGGAGCGGCGGAGGGTGGGCAGGAGGGAAACCAGCACCTCAGAGCCGGCCAGGGAGCCCCACCAGGCACAGGCACCGCTATATCCCCCCTTCCCTGCACCACGAGAACCTCCCTGCCCTGCGGAGACACGCACGGGGGGATGTCGCCCGCATGACAGGACGCCATGGGCAGCGGGGAAGGCGGCAAGACACGGAGGGGCTGCCCAGATGCCTTCTGCTGGGCTGTCCCCAAGTCCCTGTTCCCACAGTGGAGAGCAGGAGAACCAGGAAAATGGGGCTGCGGAGGTCGGGGACGGGAGGCACGGCTGGCCCGCACAGGCGGCTGACGCACCCGCGCCCAGAGCCGGGCTCCGCTGGCCTTTTGCATCTCGGGGGTTTTTTTCCCTCGTTTTTTTGATGCTCTGCTTTGCCAGGAGGTTGCAAAACCTCAGTGACGAGTCAAAACAACCCAGAGCTGCCTTTTCCGCTCCGCAGCCCAGGAGCAACCCGGCGCCACATCCCAGATTAACAGCTCTGGAATGGCAGGAGCAGCCCCAGGACGGAGACATCGTCCTTCGGGGCACAGCGACGGATCCTGGGGCTGAGCCGTGCTCTGAGAGAGCAGAAGCTGAGCAGAACCAGCCCAGATCCTCCCAGTTTGCAGAAGGCCACATACACCAGCTTCTGGGAGTGGGGGCTCCTGGTCAGCTCGTGCCCACCCAAGCCAACCTGCCCTGTCCCATTTGGGGCGACCACCAACCCCTCCAGCCTCAACCCTCCACTGCTGGCCCAGCTCTGGAGACGGCCTGATGCAGCCAGACAGGGAAGTCCTCCATCCCCTGGGACAACCCTGGCCCCGGCCCCAGGCAGGGCGTGACCTGATGGGCAGACAAGGGCTGGGGGCTGCCGCCAGGGGGTTCGGTGGGGAAGAGGCTGGGTCCTCATGGCTGATGTCCTCCCCTTGCAGCCCCGCAGCCAGCACGCAGCGGGGCAGCCCAAAGGCAGCCCCAAACCCGCTGCCCCTCAGCACTGCCCAGCCAAAGCCACCCCAAGGGTCACCCAGAAGGTGTTTCTACCAAGAGAGAAGCTGGTGGTGAGCACACGCTGGCCTCGGCGAGGGGAAGGAGCCCCTCGCAGCACTGAGGGTAGTAAACAGATCATATCTCATCATCCTCATGAGGAGCTGGATAGTTCTGGGGAGGGAGGAAGGCACGAAAAAGCCCTGAGTCAGCAGGAAACTTGCGGTGGGGAAGCTCTGAGTCAGCTCCCACCACAGCGTTGCTGAAGCTGGTCCCTCCCGCAGCCCCCACATCGCTCACAGGGTTCTCTGAAGTCCCGGGAACAAAGCAGAGGGTCTCTGCACCTCACGGAGCCCCTGTCAGCGGCCATCAGCCTGTCTGATGGTTTGGATGCGGCTGAGAGGAGCTTCTCTGGGCGTCCCTCAAAGGTCCCTCCCGTCACACAAACTTCTGGCGTTGCTGGGTGGGGGGTTTCTGCTGGTGTCTCGGCAGGCTGGAACTGCCGATTGCAGGGAGAAAGTGGGCGCCCCGTTCCTGCAGCATCAGTTCCTGTGGCACCAGTTCCTGCAGCACCAGCTCCTGCAGCATCAGCGCGTCGGTGCTGTCAGACAGCATTTCTGGGGTGCTGAGTGACGCTGTCTGGGTGCTGAGTCACGTCTGCTTGCGTTGCCCTGCCCTGGTCCTGCTGCAGCACCTCAGACACCCGTGTCCTGCCCGTGTGTGTGTGTCCCCAGCCTGCCGGTCAGGAAGCAACACCACAGCTCCAGAAGGCAAACCCAAACTCCTCCTCCTCTTCCTCCTCCTTCTCCCCCTGTCCCGGCTCACCCACCACCCTCCGCAGCAGCCCAGCTACTTGCTGGCTCTTTGGAGGACCGAGTGTCCCTCCCAGCAGACACCCCGCAGCAGATGGGTCCTTCCACAAGTTAAACATGCTGTAAAGTCACTGGTATTTGGGGTGGGGAGGACATAAAGCCCTGGCTTTAATGGTCCCTCGTTGCTGCCACAGCCACCTCCAGGGGCTTTCTGCCCATGCCTGATGCAGGGATGGTGACTTTCTGCTCAGAAATGTGAGGCAAGGGCTAAGCTGGCTCTTGAAAAGCTTAAAACTGGCTGCAGGAGCTGGGACCAGTGTCCCAGCACTGGGCATCTTGCTGTTGGCATCCATCCCTCTGCGCTTTGGGACTCCCAGCACCACCGAGAGGCTCCCAGACTGATCCCCGTGCCTCACTTTGGTCTCCACAGGCAGGGAGAGGCAGTGATGGGCTGGCACAGCCCCAGCTGGGAAATCACCCCAGCAAGAGCTGCGCCACGGCCAGTACTCACCGAGCGGAGTGCCAGGTTGAAGGGACCTCAGGGTCACGCTGCACCAACCCACTGGAGCACCGCATCTCCCGGAGCATCCCCTCTTGCAGAGATGCCCCAGCCAGTAAGAAAGTTGTCCACCCTGCTCTGTCCCATGTCTCCATGCTGGTCTCCATAGATCCATCTCCAGTTCAGTTTTTCAAAGGTTCTTCCCCCCGGGACCCTCCCAGAGGTGCTGGCTGATGGCGATGAGGACCTTGTGCTGTCCCAAAGCACCGTACGGGTGGGTGAGGAGAGGTCCCAGCACACATCCCCTGGAAGGCTTGACCCACCATACCCCACAGTCAGACCCACAGTGGGCAGGCAGCAGCTCCACGGGTCAGAGCATCACCCAGGGAACGTGGACTCACCCTGAGATGGGGTGGGCTGCCCCTCACGTCTCCCACCTTTCTACACTGTGTAAGTCTTTTCTCACAGCGTCTCTCTGCTTCCAAACCAGCCTCTCCCCCACGCTGACCAAACACGCTCCGTTTCCCGGGCTCCTGCCGCAGCAACGAGCTGCAGAGCCGTGCAGCCCCAGGGATGGCGTGAACCACCTCTGGCTGGGCTGGGCCACGGAAGAGGAGGCCAGGGGAGGAAGGCTGGACCCCGCAACCCCAGGAGAGGGTGATCCCCACAGTGAGGCAGAACTGAGCCCGGCACAGAGGTCCCAGTGGGTTCTCCACGTGAGGGACCGACCTGGTCAGGAAGGTGAGGTGACGCAGTGCCTCGGCTGGGAGCACCGACCTTCCCACGGAGCCTGGGGAGCATGGTGTGATGGGAAAGAGGAGTTTTCCCTCAAAAATCTTCTCACACAGGAACCGATGGGCTCAAATCGAAAGAGGAGTGTTTGAGGGCGCATACCAGGGAGGTTAGTGAAGGCCTCCCCGAGCCGCACGCAGTGATTTCACCTCCCGCGGGGCTGCTGCTTCCTGACCGAGGACCGTGCAGCCAACACGTGTCAGAAATCGCCAGCGGCTCCAGCAAACAAGCCGGGCTGTGCCTTGCCTTAAAGGAGCAGCCTCAGGAAGCTGAGCCCCAGCGCCGCTCCAGGCGATACAGACCCTGGCCCTGGCCCAGCTCAAGAGGGGTCCGGTCCAGGCTGACCCAGGAGATGCCCCACACCCCATCACCCCTGTAAAACACGGGAAAACGACCGCAACTGCACATCCAAGGCTCCTGCCTGAAGCAAAGCTGCCTGGAAAAATCCCAGGCACACAACTCATGTCTCCAGGCAGGTTCTCCCCGCCTGGTTTCCCCCACCCCAGTGCCTCGCTGACAGCCCTGGCAAGTCCCCAGCAAAACACCTTCCCCTGCTCTCCTGCACTTGCTCTGCTCAGCCGAGTGCTGAGGAAACAGATTTCCAGGCTCAGCTGACCCGGCTCTCCAAGTGCACAGACCAGGAAACATTAAAAGTGAAAAACAACTCCACAGCCAGTCTCGGGAGGCCTTTTTTCACCTGGCTCCCACCCAGTTTTCCTTGCACAGCTCCAGCTCTGGTCCTGCCCTCCCTCACAGGCTTGGCTGCTCTGCAAACCTCCCCACTCTGAGGCGCGGAGAGCAGCCCCGAGCTACCAAGTTCTCGTAGCTCCAGGCTTCCCTCTGCCCATCAGCAGAGCCCACGAGCGCCCTTGCCCCATCTGACCGCCCAGGATCACAGTGGTCCCCAGGTCACTCCTGCACCTACATCCATGCCCCAAACTGCAAATGCATTTGGCTCTTCAAGCTCAGCTGCACCAACAGCAGGAGCTTGGCCACCTCTGTCCCTCTCCCTGCTGCCTGGTTGCTCTGACACCGTGGTGGTCCCTACAAGCCCCCGGTGTGTGGCAGCCCTCCAGCACCAGAAAGAGGCAGAACTTGTGCCAGGGATGGGCCTTTTCTGGCTCTTCCCCCTCCACCTGGCTCTGAAGGTGCTGAGCCTTTTTACCGAGAAGAACAACAATATTTCAGAACTGATTAGTCACCTCGCTGCTGCTCAGCGCCCTGCCCTGGCCCCACCGACGGCGACTCACCCAGGGCACAGCTACTTGCCGGGGCAGCTGCCTGCCCTGGTGCTGAGCTGAGCAGCACCCACCTCACCCGGGCGCTGGGCACCCGGTCATGCACGGAGCCAGCAGAGACGGGGAAACCGCCCAGGGACTGGGCAGGTGCGTTTGGCTGGAAGATCATAGAGTCACAGGGTGGTTTGGGTTGAAGGAACCTTAAAGATCATCCAGGCCATGGGCAGGGACACCTTCCGCTGGACCAGGTTGCTCCAAGCCCCGTCCAACCTGGCCTTCAACACCTCCAGGAAGGGTTGTTGTTCCCTTGCCTCAGGAGCGTCCTGACTGACATGGCACGGCGGTGGAGCGGGCGGTGTTTTCCCCACCCAGGTCCCTGCAAGACAAGACACCCGGAGTTCAGCAGCCCCTTCCCCCAGGAAGAGCGGAGGACAGCAAAGGGTGGCAGAGATGCGAGTGGGCACTAAGGTCAACGAGCAGCCCTCCTTGGTTGGTAATAAATCAGTTCTCAGCCCTTCAGCACCCCCCTCCTCGTCTCTTGCCACAGCAGGTCCCACCTCCCTCACCCTGCTCCTGCAGCTTTGCTCCCATCAGGCTCCAGCGCAGGTCAACAGGAGGTGGGGGACAGGAGGAGCTGCAGCCCCCAACACCCTCAGTGCTGCCTTTCTGCTAAAAGAGCAAGAGGAAAAGCCTTTTTGCCACCCAGAAGATGCCCAGGAACCCGCCAGCCTCCACACACACTCCCCCATCCTCTCCCTGGGGACATCACAGTCCGCTGGAGACCCTCCTGCAGCGGGGGGGTGATTGGATCAGTGACCCAAAGACATTTGCATGAGTCAAGGCTTGGCGAAGTCTTTTCCAAAAGCAATAAAAGCAGATAAGGCGACTAGTTACCCACTTTCCCACGTTTGGGAGGTCACGATGGCTGGTCACGAGGCTCCTCTGCCCCCCGAGGAGCCTGACATGCCTAGCCAGTGCTGCAGGGACCCGTGCACCCGCGCACACCTAAGGGTAAAACTGGGCTTGGGGAGACCAAAGTGGGAGGATTGAGTGTCCCCACGCTCACGTCCCCTGGCCGTGCTGCAGGACAGAGGACAAGACCGCAGCAGCAGACAAGTGGGGCTGGAAAGATGCTTCAGAGTTTTTTTAATTCAAGCTCCTGCCCTGGCAGGTGAGAGAAAGGATAATTCCTGTCCCCCCACCTGAGCCCAAAGGAACTGAGAGGGAGATGCTGCTTCTTGCCAGCCCCACAAATCACTAAAAAGAGAAACTGGGCTCGCCCTTCCCCTTCTAATGAGGTGGTACCTGTGAGCAGCTGCCTTCTGCCTGCCCTGTGTCTGCAGGAAGCTGGTCTGCTCGGAGCTGGGGGCAGGCGAGAGGACTCGGTGGAGGAGACGGTGCCCTTCCTGGCAGGCAGGATGTGAAGCGGGACAAGCTCCTCTTTTTAAAGGAAAGAATAAAAAAAGCCCTTCATTGTGTGAGAGCACTGGAAAGCCACTGGTGAGCTGCCTCTTCCAACCAGCAATCCCCGCTCCCCAGGTCAGGGGGTCCTTAGGTGACACACGCTCCTCAAGACCCAGCCCAGGAAGTCCAGGCTCAAGGGTCAAACCCTGAACCTGCTGAAATACCACCAACGGTTTTAAGCCCCTCAAGGATCAAAGCTCAGCCTGGCAGGGCTTCAGTCCCCAGCTCCCGCCGAGAGAGAGCACTGTCACGGGTCTCACCTGCGTCCAGCTTCTCCTGCTCACAGGCAGGTCCCGGTTTTGCCATCGCTCCTACAGCACCCCCAGCACAAGGCTCGGGGTTTCCAGAGCTCTCTGGGGTTTGGGCTGTGGCCAGCCCACCATTCCCACGCCCCGTCCTTGGAGAGGAGGGTGCGGTCCTGGAGGACCGAAGTGCTCGTGTGCTTTATCAAGATCTCACTTTCGTTTCAGAGGTAAAAGCACTAAAAGCCACAGACTCACCTGACCGCGGAGCGGCTCCTGCCCTCGGCAGGTATCAGCCTTTTCCCCGGCCTTTCTGTTTGCTTTCCAAACAACCCAACATTGACTTCAGAGCGACGGGAACTCGACCCACCCGCAGGACAGAGCGTTGGGGCGCTGCGGCCAAGCACCAGCGTGCAGAGAGGACAACTGCGCTGCTCCCAGCCTACCAGCCCAGGGTGGGCTCACCGGTGGGCAGAGCGGGTACGTTCCCCCTGGGCAAGGTCTCTGGGAGATGCTCAGCAGCAGGTGACCCCCTTTGTGCAAACCTTTACCTGTCTGAGCTTCTCAGGGTGGCCAGCTGAGCCCTGGCTAGACTGGTCCAGTGCCCCATAGGGATGTGTGGCCCATCACAAAATCACCACAGAACCACAGACTGGTTTGGGTTGAAGGGACCTTCAACGCTCCAGTCCAGTCCCCTGCAGCGAGCAGGGACATCTGCACCCAGAGCAGGGTGCTCAGAGCCCCAAGGGCCAACCTGACCTGGGATGGTGCCAGGGACGGGGCTTCTCCCACCTCTCGGGGCAACCTGGGCCAGGGTCTCAGCACCCTCAGCGGTGAGACCCAGATGCAGGACCCTGCCCTTGGCCTTGTTGAACCTCACGAGGTTCACAGAGACCCACGTCTCCATCCTGCCCAGGTCCCTCTGGACGGGTCCCATCCCTCAGGTGTGTCACCCAGCTCGATGCCAACGTGCTGAGGGTGCTCCCGGTGCCACCGTCCACGTCCCTGAAAAAGACATCGAGCAGCGCCGGTCCCGGTACGGACCCCCGAGGGCAAACCCTGGGGGTCCCGCAACCCACTGCCGCTCTCCCGCTGCCCACGGGGCACCCGGCCCCGGGGACCACGGTCCCCGCTCAGCCCCGCGGCCCCGCTGGGTCCCGGGAGGTGGCTACGGAGAGGCCCCGCCCCTCGCCCCCGCCACGCCCCCGGTCACACCCCCTCGGCCCCGCCCCTCCCGCCGCCGCGGCCCCGTCGGAGCGGGCGGTCGCGGGGCAGCGGCAGCCGGGGCGGGCGGGGGGGGGCCGGTTCGGGCCATGGCCCCGCACCAGCCCAGCGCCGGGCAGTACCTGCGCTCCGACAGCGGCGGCTCGGAGGCCCCGATGCTGGCGGATGGCCCCGGCACCGGTCCCGATCCCGGGGGCGAGCGGGCGCGGCGCGGGGGGCGGCAGCGGCGGCGGTGCGGGCCGTTGTGGAGCAGCGTGGCCGTCATGGCCATCCTCGCCCTGCAGATCGCCTCCACCACCGGCCTCTTCGTCTACTTCACCATGGCCATCTCCAAGGTGAGCCCTCCGCGGGGCGGGGTGGGGTTGGACTGTGCCCCCCCAACCCCGGGATGTCCCGGGGGGTCGGGAGCGGCGGGGGTGCGGCACCCCCCGCAGAGCCGGTGGCTGCGGGGAGGGCTCTGCCCGCTCCCCGCCCGCCCCGCTCGGCCGCTCGCAGCTACCGGCGCTGCCCCGCCGGCGATCCAGATGTGGAGGGCTCGGAGGGCGGGGGGATTGTCCCCGGTTCCCCTGGGAGCCGCCGATCCAGATGTGGGGTGTGGGGGGTGGACACTGCTGCCAGCTCCGCCCCGAGCCGCCGATCCAGATGTGGAGAGAAGGAGCCTTTGTCCTGGGCTCCGCGGGAGGGGGGGCCCTGCCCGGGGTCCCGGCAGCGGCTGCGGCTCCGGATGGGGATCGGGGGGGCGGGGGGGGGGGCTGCCCTGGTTTCTGCTTCATTCCCACCACCCCCTCCCCGTCCACCCTCGCCATTCCCATCCCACCGACACCCCAAACCCTCCCACCCGCTTTGGGAGGTGCTTGAAGTGGCCTGGCTGGGACACCCCCCGCCTACATCCCAGCAGCTCTTGGGTGCTTCACCCCGTGCTGGGATCCAGCCATTCCCCGCTACCCGCAGTGCCCAAACTGGGACTAAACTGGCCTGATCCTGCTCGCAGACAGCCCCCACCACCACCATCAGCTGCTTCAGACCCCCGGAGGGGCCAAGACAGGAAAACACCCACCAGGAGAGACCTTTACTGTGGGCAGAGGGAAACTGAGGGCGGCCAGGTGGGTCCCATCGAGGAGAGGGTCCCGCCATGCCGAGTGTTGCGCAAAACCACAACAGAGCCGGGACAAAACAAGGCGAAAGCCCAGCCCGGGGACGGGAGTGTCTGGTGCCCGGTGGAGCATCTGCCAGCCCCCGCCTTGGGCTTTGTCTCCATCCCTGGATCCCACGTGGCACCCGCTGCGAGGGGGTTCCATGGCGGCGGGGAGGGGGACGCGGGCAGGCGGCGCAGGCAGGGCTGCAGGCAGGAGGGGCTGCAGGCAGGAGGAACTCCAGTCAGGAGACAGCCACCTCTTTTGGCCCCGTTGGGTGAATTTCGGGGCTGGCGGCTGGACCCCTGCGCGGGATCGGGGCTGGGAGTCAGGGCTTAGCATCTCCGGGGACACCAAACCGCTTGCCCTGGCCAGCCTGCCCTCGCCCCTCACGAGGGGCACTGCCTGTGCCTCTGCTGGTCCCAAACTGTCCCCATTTTCCCTTAACTCAAACACCCTGCCCAGCCCGAGGTCCCCAGGAGGGGAGACGGAGGAGGGGGCGGACAGGGTTACCCTGCAGAGAGAAAGAGGTGATGGCGTCGAGCTCTAATCACAGCAATTAGCCCGATCAGCCGGTGCCAGGCGGTGGCACCTCCTTACCGGGACCGGGCAGAGGAGGACTGACCCTGCTGATGCAGGCACACGCCATAATTAGCGAATTACACGTCATAATTAGTGCTGCTGCGCGCGCTGGCCCTGCCCCAGCACACGCTGGGCTGTTGGAGTTTCATGGGGACGGCCCCGGTGACCCGGGATTTACCACCCCGCCGGGCACCGGGCACCCACCCACGCGGGCAGGCAGCAGGAACCCAGCCCGGGGAGATGCTGCTGGGGCTGCACTCGCCCTTCTCCAGCCACCCCACCGGCCCCTCTGCCAGCCACTGCGCTCCCGGCAGCTCCAGCCGGCCAGTGCGGGGCCAAACAGGGCAAAAAACCCCCCAAACTCCTTTTGTCTGACCTCACAGTCTTCCTGTGCTGATGCCAGACGTGAGCCTGGTGCCGGGCACAGCGGGTGCCCAAATCGGCAGCCGATGGCGAGTCTGGGGGGGGCTGGGAGCACGCAGGGGGGTGGGTGAAGTGCAGGAGGTGGCCAAGCCCCAGGAGACGACGTGGCCAAGCCCGGGACCTCCTGGGTGCTGTCGAGGGGTGTGGGAGGCCCCAGGTGATCAAGGCAGGACGGCCCGAGGTGCCGGTGTTCATCCCCAGCTCCTGGCACGCCCGTTGCAGGGCAGCCGTCCCATCTGTGCCTCAGTTTACCCCACGCTGTGGCAAGATGAGCCAGCCGTCCCTGTTCCCTGCCACCACGCCGGGTCACCCCGGGACAGCCTGGGAAGAGGGAGGTGCCTTCAGCAGCCCACGTCACACAGAGGGAAACTTCCCAGCCCAAACCACACGCCAGCCCCAGCCAGAGGGTGTCTGCCAGCGGCCGGGGGTCCCGCCGCCCGCCAGCAGGGCTCGGCAGCCGCAGAGTTGCCCCGGCCCTGGTTTTGTAATTCCACTTTAGCAGCGGGAAGGCATGACGAGCGTGGACCGGGCTGCCCGGGCACGTCCAGCCTGCAGCGGCAGCTCCATGTGGGGCCAAGCCTGGCAGGGCAGCCGCTTCCCCAGGAGCCTCCCGTGGAGCTCAGGCTGGGGTTTAGCGCTTGAGGAGCCCCGTTTTCCCCCGGAGCAGGAGAGGACGAGGTGGAGGATGGGAGATGAGGGTTCCTTGCCTTTACCTGGTGCTCTGCAGCTTGCAAGGGTCAGGTCCCTGCTCCCGCCCAGCGCTGGAACTCCGTGAAGGGGCTGTTGTGTTTCCCGAAGAGCTGGGATGAGCCAGACCCACCTCTGCCAGGAGGGCAAGATGAGATTTAACCTGTCTAATTCACAAAAACCACAGATTTCTGACGGAGCTCGGCACCCACCCAGCCTCCTGCCACCTCACTGCAGCCCAGCCCAGCCCAGCAGGCACCGCCGGGGTTTGCATCCCGGCTCCGGGCAGCGCAGGGTCCCTCCCCACCCCACGGTGTGGCCCTGGAGGAGCCGGGCACCCCCTGGGCACCCCCCGGGCACCTCCCGCGGCTCCCTGGGGTCTGACGCGGGGCCGTGGGTGTCTGTTCCAGCTGAAAGCGCAGGTGCCAGGGAGCGCGGAGGAGCTGCGGTGTCTGCAGGGCATCAACCAGCAGCAGGAGGGCTCCAGCCTGGAGGAGCTCATCGCCAACGAGGCCTGCCTCAAGCTGGCCAACACCATCAAAGCCTACGTAGCCACGGTGAGCACCAACCCGCCGGGTTGGAGGGCCAGGGGAGGATGGGGCAGCTGATGGGAGAGCTCCTGTCTGCCTCCCTGCCTCAGTTTCCCCATTGGCCTCACGGGAGGGTGGCAGAAGATGGTTTAAGTGGCGGGTGGAGGAGTGGGGCTGGACCCCAGCCCCTCTGCCATGGGGAGCTGGTGGAGCCCAGAGCCATAGCGGACAGTCAAGGTCACAGAGGCTTGGAGGAGAGGAGAGGAGCTGGAGCGCGGGGAACGCCTGTTCCACCTCTAACCGCGGGGCTGCTTCTCTCTCCAACGGTGCAGGTGACGGAGAGCGCCATCCGCAGGAGCGCGGTGAAGGGTGAGTGAGTCCCTCCCGGCCCAGGTGAAGCCTTGGTGGCCATCGATGGTCCACGTGTGCCTGGCTCGGCATGCGGCCAGGGGTGCCAGCGGGCTGGGGGGAGGTCGATCACTCCGGGGCAAACTCCACCGGCCATGAACCGGGGCAGGAGAGCCAGGACTGTCCCGCTGGGCGGGCGAAGGGCGTACGTCCCTGGGAACGGGTCAGAGGGACAGCCGTGTCTGTCTGTCTGGAGTCCGGGGAGCCAGGGCCACAGGGGACGGCACAGGAACGTTAATGACTGACCAGACCTTTCCATCCCCAAACAACCCCCTTCGGTGGGTCGGCGGGGCACTCCCCTGCTTGCTCAGGAAGGACCCGCTCTGCTGGTACGGGGCTGGGCGTCCCCGCGCGCTCTGTCCCCTGCAGCCGTGTGTCCTTCCCTCACAGAGGCCCGGCGGAGCTACGTCAACACCTCGGAGGGGCAGGTTCCTCCCAAAACAGCCGGCAAGCCCTCGGCACATCTCACCCTCCGCCCGCAGAGCCTGGCCCAGGAGGGTGAGTCGGGGAGCTCCGCTGGGCACTGGCAGGGTTCTGAGGTGGGAACAGGGGAAAGGTCTCACCCAAAGGGCAGGGGACCAGGATGGGAGGATGCTTTTGGTGGCAGATCAAACCACAGAATCACAGAATGGGTTAGGCTGGAAGGGACCTTGAAGATCATCTAGTTCCAGCCCCCTGCCACGGGCAGGGACACCTTCCACCAGCCCAGGCTGCTCCAAGCCCCGTCCAACCTGGCCTTGAGGATGGGGAGATGTTTCTCCTGTCCAGTCCCAGACGACCTTCTCCACCCCTCCAAGCTGGATGACTGTGGGAGAGAGTTAGAGCCACCCCTTCCCTTTCTCCTGCCCCTGACGGGTGCTCCCCGGAGCAACTCGCTCCCCTCGGTGACCCTTCCTTCTCCCCAGGCAACTCCAAGCGCTTCGGGAACCTCTCGCAGTCCTGCCGCCACGCCATCGCCCGCTGGGAAGACGGCACCATCCACTCCCACCTGCAGAACATCACCTACCGCGACGGCCGGCTGCGGGTCAACCAGGCGGGCAAGTACTACGTCTACTCGCAGATCTACTTCCGCTACCCCAGCGACGGGGCCAGCGCCCGCGTCTCCGTCCCCCAGCTCGTGCAGTGCATCAACTGGAAGACGTCCTACAGCCAGCCCATCCTCCTGCTCAAAGGTGTCGGCACCAAGTGCTGGGCTCCCGAGGCCAACTACGGCCTCCACGCGCTCTACCAGGGGGGACTCTTCGAGCTGAAGGCCGGCGACGAGCTCTTCGTCTCCGTCTCCTCCTTGTCCATCGACTACAACGACGCAGCAGCCAGCTACTTCGGCGCCTTCCGGCTCGACCTGTGACAGCGCCCTCCCGCCGTCCCGCCGCTCCCGCCCGTCGGTTCTCCCGGGGAAGCGGCTTCTCGAACAGGACAATGGCTGGGGGCGCCTGGCGCAGGGTCCTTCCCTGCTGGCATCGTCCCTTGCACTGAGGGACGAGCCGGAGGAGCGCAGGGGGGCGGCTGCCCACAGGGACACGCTGGCCTGGCCGGCCAGGAGGAAGCCCACGAGCCAGGAAGGGTCTCCAAGTGCCCACGGGAGACATGGACGAGGGGGGATGCCCCAGCCCTGGTGGCATGTCACCTCCCTGGGTGACCCTCGGCAGGTGTGACCCCCCAACCGGGCTGTGGGTGCTGGAGGCGCTGGGACAGCAGCCGGGGCGAGCGGAGAGCGGCGGCATGGCGGGCGCAGGGCTGGCACCCCGGGGGCAAAGTGCCAAGGGACGAGGCAGGTCCTTCGCTTCGGGGAAGGAGTGAAGGAGTTTCAGTCGGGGCGAAGAGAAACCTGGAGCGATGCCAGCGACCGGTTCAGGGGAGGTCAAAGAGCAGGACCACGAAGCTGGAGCAGTCGCCAGCCCAACCAACCGCACCCAGGCACGTGGCACAGAGACACGTCTTGCCGAGCAGAGCCACGCAGGCGCTCGCCACCGCACCTCCCCTTCGCTTCTGACTGAGCATCTCCCGGGGATTCGGCTCCTCCCAGCACCCCTGGGCCACCCGCTTGTCCTCCTCCTCGGCCCCAGCCACCGTCCGCCCACGGGGTTCCAGCTCCTGGGGGAACCCGGCGGCAGCAGCACGGGGCGCAGGAGGAGCGAGACCCACCCCACGGCGTTCGGGGCCACGTCGGATGCGAAAGGTGGGTTCGAGCGGGGCGGAGCGTGGCCAGGCTGGTGCCTCTCGGACGCCGGGGTGGCCTCAGCGCCCGTTGTAATTACCTGTATACTCACTGTATCATAACAAGACATTGGTGCGCACGGACAGACGGCAGCACGGGCTCCCTCGACAGACGCGAGGGCCCCCCATGCCGGCCCGGCTGCTGGGGGGGTCTCAGTGCTGGTTTTAATAAAGCCCGTACTCCAGCACGGCTCTTGCACCTCCTCTTTGCATCAGGCACCTGCCCTGGGGCTCTGAGCAGCCCCAAACCAGATGTTGGGAGGTCTGGGCCAGTTCCCACGCTCAGCTGGCAACGCTACAGCACCTGGGGGTCCTGGGCACTCCCTTCACTGCACCTCCCCTCTTTCCCTGTCCCTGCCTCAGCCCAGCACAGAGGGGAGCAGAGGAGAGGGGCAGCTACCCCCTGGCTGCCTCCAGCCTCCCTCCTGCTCCCACACCTACCTGAGCAGAGCCTCGGCCATGCTGGGATGCTGGTGGTGCTGGGATGCTGGTGGTGCTGGGATGCTGGTGGTGCTGGGATGCCGGCCGTGCTGGGATGCTGGCCGTGCTGGGATGCCGGCCGTGCTGGGATGCTGGCGGTGCTGGGATGCCGGCCGTGCTGGGATGCCGGCGGTGCTGGGATGCCAGCCGTGCTGGGATGCTGGCCGTGCTGGGATGCCGGCGGTGCTGGGATGCCGGCCGTGCTGGGATGCCGGCGGTGCTGGGATGCCGGCGGTGCTGGGATGCCGGTGGTGCTGGGATGCCGGCCGTGCTGGGATGCCGGTGGTGCTGGGATGCCGGCGGTGCTGGGATGCTGGTGGTGCTGGGATGCCGGCAGTGCTGGGATGCTGGCCATGCTGGGATGCCGGTGGTGCTGGGATGCTGGCGGTGCTGGGATGCTGGTGGTGCTGGGATGCTGGCGGTGCTGGGATACTGTCAGCGGAGCAGCCCGGGTGCGGTGCCAGAGCTGCCGGGTGCTGAGGCCGCCTGAGGGAAGGGGCTGGTGCGGTTCCCAGGAGCTCTTCTGGCCCCGAGAGCTACAGACAGAGCCCTGTGAAGACCCCAGGCAACAACCAGGTCCTGCCTGGTCTTGCAGCACCTCGAAGGACTCCGCTGCCGCCTCTCTCCCACTCTCTTGGGGCATTCCCAGGGAGACTCCGAGCTCAGTGCCTTCGTCCCTCCAGATACCAGGGGCAGCTCCACCAGCTCCACTCCTCTTCCTCCCCAGCTCCTATCAGCTCTCGGCAGGGGTCTATATCTCACCCAGCTGCCCCGGGGACCCCAGTGCTTCTCCTCCTCTCTCCACTCCAGGTTGCCAAGCCCAGGCCAAGGCACAGCCCACCCCCAGGGTGCCAAGATAGGCTTGTTCCCCATCCTGCTGTGGCCAGGCAGGGGCTGCTCTTTGCTCCCTCTGCCCATCCCGCAGCTTTCCAGGCCTGAGTCCCCTCTCTGCATCCTTGGCTGGCCCCCACATCTCCCTCCTCCCCAGATGCTGGCTCCTGCCGCTCCTGCTGGCTCCTGCTCAGCGAGGCTGATGCCAAAGCCCCCCCAGGCACACGGTGTGTCCCCGTCACCCCGTGCACAAGCGCCCGGCCCAGCCCCAAATGCACGGGGCAGCTTTCCCAGCTCATCCCAGTCCTCCCAGCCCGAGAGACCAAGAGCACCCTCCTGCCATCTGCAAAAGGGTCCCCCGAGAGACCACTTAGCAAAGACCCCCAAATACACCGGCTCCCACCAACTCCTCCCTTCCAAACCCACCTGCGAAATGGTCCCGTTTCCTTCCACCTCTCGTTCCCCCTCCTGCTCTCTCAACCCCTTTGGTGACCCCCAAGAGGCTCCCAGGGCTCCCAAAACCCGAGCTCGTCCCAGCCGCAGCCCCGGAGCTGCCTTTGGCAGCAGCCGTGGGAGCTGGGGCTTGAACCAGACACCCCGGGGCGGCAGGAACCGGGGCAGGACGCGCCAAGATCTCCTTGAAACAGAGTTGAAAGCAGCCCCCGGGGGTGGGGGTGCGGGTGGGGGGTGCCCCTTGGCCACACAGCGAGCAGGAGCCGCCGGCGGCATCGCAGGTAAAGCAGCTCCTGGCGGGAGGCGGGCGAGCCGGGCCGGGCGCCAGGCAGGCTCCGCTTTCCTGGAAGGGAGAAGAGTCGGGGGCGGATGTTTTTGGAGAAGACGGGCTCCACGAGCATCGGGCCAAGCGCTGGCCTCACCAAGTCTGGCGAGAGCCGAGTGGCTCCGGGTGATGAGAGACGGGATAGACCGGGGGCGGGTGGGCTGGGAGGGTGTTCTCGAGGTCTGCAGCTTCCCCAGGTCAAAAGCCAAGAAGCAGCGGGCGCCGCTGGAGCCAACCCCACGCTGTGCCCGTGCAGACGGGCCCAGGAGAGGCTCCTGCTCCTGCTCCTGCTCCGGCCCGGCCCGGCCGCGGCAGAGAGTCCCTGGGCTCGCTCCCAGAGCCGCAGGGTGGTTCCAGCCGCGGCAGAGAGTCCCTGGGCTCGCTCCCAGAGCCGCAGGGTGGTTCCAGCCGCGCTGCTCGCCCGGACGGACACGGGTCCCGGCTTTGCCGAGTTCGACGTTAATGGGAAGTCCTGAAGACGGGGCAGAGCCACCCCCAGGGCCCCAGGCGCAGCATCCTCAGAAATGGAGCGTCTTCCTTTCAGGGAGCGGCGGGGAGGAGAACCCGGCTGGCGCCCTCCTCCACGCAGCGCCCCACGAAGGGTTTTGTCAGGATTCCCGCAGAACAGCCCCGAGAGGTGCAGGGGATGGGGGGGCTTTAATCAGGAGGTTTGGAGTCACAGCGTGACCCGCTGGCCCTCCCCGCCCTCGCTCCTACAGCTGCTGGAGCTGGGCAATAACCGAGCTTCTCAATCTCCTCACCAGAAGCCCCTGTGCCTCAGTTTCCCCATTTGTACAGCCGTCAGTCTGTGAAAGGCTCCCAGAGCTGCCTGCGGCAGCGGATCTCATGTGGGGAGCTCCTCTCCACCCCGTCACCTCCAGCACGGCTCCCACAACCCCTGGGGTGGGCTTCTGGTGGCACAGACACTGCCAGGCAAAGACCTCGAGCCACTCTGTCGTGGATTTTACACCCCCAAGGTCCGTGCGTGGATCAATACAGGGCATTTGGCACCGAGCAGCGTCTCGAACGCCCGCGGGCTCCTGGGGCAGGTCGCTGTGCCCCGCCGTGACTCCTCCGAGCAGCTGCGTGGGCAGAGCCGGGGCAGTGCCAGGCAGGCGGGTGCTGCCCGGAGGAACGCGTGGCTTCGGGGAAGAGGCTGGGTGCTCAGCCTGGGTGCCGCTTACAAACCCTGCCCGGCGGTGCAGGAGCTGTTTGCCTTCCCCGTGGCGAGCAGCCGCACGCCTCAGGGCTGCTTTGCCCGGCCTCTGCCAGCACCGCGTCGGCCGAGCTCAGAACCGCGCTGAGAAAACAAACCAACCCACCCAAAAGCGAAAGCTCCAGCTGCCCCACGCCTCGTCCCCGCCAGGTGACTGACAGCTCCCCTGCCCGATCCTCCCGCTTCAGAGCACACCAGGAGGGTGGCAGGGGCGGGCACGGCTGAACAGTAACAACATTTTCAGGTTGACCCCATTTCTCGCGGCCGCACCGCGCTGATTCGATGCGGTCACACGCTGCTTCCTCGGAGGTGCTGCCAAAGGACCGTCTTATCTTCGCCGCCGCGGAGCTCTGCTTCCAGTCCAGCGCCGCGGAACGCGCCAGCCAAGGGCGTTCACAGCCCCAACCCTGCTGCCCTTTGTCTCAAAATAAATTACGAGGCTGAAGTCTCCCTTTTCCCCCCCTCCTGCTGTCATTAACCGGTTCATCGCTACCTCCAGGTCCTTTGTTCTTCTCCAAACACGATCTTGTTTTACTTTCAAGTCCCAGACCCAGAAGTTCTCAGCGGGAAGGAGGAAATCCACGCTGAAAAGCATGTCAACACCCCAGGAAACCACTACTTGGGACATTGTAAATAAAGCAATGAAGACGGCGAGCCCGGGGCTGCGACCCCACTATCGCGTGTACACAGGAGGCACGGGGGACACCTCGGGACACCTCACCAGCCACTGCCCTCCCCAAGCATTAATCACACCTGAAAAAGAGGAAAAGCAACCAGCAACTCTGTCTTTCAGCAAGGAAAAGAGCTGCAGGAGGCTCGTTAAAACGCTGGGAAAACGCTAATTAATGCTCCTGCGAGGTGGGGGAGCAGGGGAACCCCGTGCCGTTTCCATCCATCCCATCCCTGCCCGCTCTCCCAGAGCCGACCTGCTCCCGACACCTTCCCCAAACCACTCAGCCCCCGGGGACCGGTGCCAGGGTCCCGCTGGGGCTCCAGAGGATGGATGCTGCTTCGGAGGCGGTTCTTCTCCCCTTCCAGAGCGAATTGTCTCTCGCTGCTCAGCCCTTGGACCCGGCCCTGCTGAGGCAGCGGAGCTGATGCCAGCAGCTCGGCCATTCGTCCTTTTCCCCCAACAGCCACGTCCCCGCTGCTCCCGGCCGTGGTCCCAGGCTCCCCGGGCAGCACCGACACCTCCCGATTCTGCCCTTGGGACACAAGACAAGAGCTGAGCCAGCCCGGGCCAGGCCCATGAGCTCCGTGAAACCAGCTGGAGATACCAGGAAAAAAATAATTCCACTTACCTACTGCCTGGCCCCTCACCCAGCTCCCGCCTGTCCCAGGGCATGCAGACAAAGCTGGACCCATGCAGGAGCCCACTCCACACGGACACCCCCAGATCGGCTGCCTTGGTCCAGCTGGGAGCCTGGCAGGCTGGAGAAGGACAGGGTTGAGCTCCCTCATCCACCATTTCATGAAGTTCAGAGGGTGGGAGCTTCTCCTCAGATGGGTGGAAAGGAAGAGGAGAGCAGGGGAGCGGATGTGAGAGCCTGCTGGCCCCGTACCTCATAGAACCACAGACTGGTGTGGGTTGGAGGGACCTTCAAAGCTCCCCCAGTCCAACCCCCTGCAGGGAGCAGGGACATCTGCACCCACAGCAGGGTGCTCAGAGCCCCAAGGGCCAACCTGACCTGGGATGGTGCTTCTCCCACCTCTCGGGGCAACCTGGGCCAGGGTCTCACCACCCTCAGTGTGAAAAATTCCTTCCTTCCCTCTGGTCTGAATCTCCTCTTTCAGTTGAACCCATCAGCCCTCCTCCTCTCCCAACAGCCCCTGATGAAAAGCCCCTCCCCAGCTTTCTTGAAGCACTGACAGGCTGCACTAAGGTCTCCCCGGAGCCTGCTCTGCTCCAGGCTGGACACCCCAACCCTCTCAGCCTTGGCTGAGGCTGGGGGAAGCACCAAGTTAACCACCCCAACTCATACCCTGCCCCTAGGAACGCCGACAGCTCAAGCAGCCACCCAACTCCCCCAGGAGGGTCCCCAGCGACACACTTTGTAAACAGGGTATTTTAACACCCCGCGCCAGCTCCCTGCCCTTTCTGGGCGAGGGTAAGGAGGAGGGTGCCCCGTGGCCACCTCCTCGCATGGAGCGTCACCCTGGGAGGTCAGAGGTTTCAGCAACAGATGAAGGCGGCGTTTCCACAAGCAGCAACCCCAGAGCTCTCTCCAGCTGCTCAAGCTCAGTCGAGGAGATGACAGGCCTGGGGTTGTTTATCAGGCACATGGAACGACTCCAGCGACGCCTTGGACAGGCAGCCGGTTGCTGCAGAGAAACGCCCGGGCTCCTCCTGGAGTCACGGCGAAGGTAAAGCAATGGAGGAGCCAGAGCTGGACGGGGCAGAACCCTGCGCAGCTGCTCAAGCTGCCCCGGGGACGGGGAACGAGCCCCTTCCCAGCCAGCGGAGAAAACACACGAGTTAAAAACCCGAGCACAGCACCTGCCCTGTGCCGTACTTTGGATGAAAGAGTTGAACTTGGTTTTGTAGGAATTTGGTAACAGCAGAGCCAGGAGCTTCTACAGCCCCAGCCCACCGGGGAGGAGAAGGTTCCGACCCCAGAACCCAGCGACATGTCCGTACTCGGGCAGCCGCTAACGCGGTAACGCCCAGCGGGTCATTCTGCCGCACGATTCCCCCCACACAGAGAGCTACAGCTCACCCGGCCACCGCTGCCGTGGGTTCACTGGGTCAGCAGCTCAACGCCACGCTGCCAGCTCCCACCTTGCCCAGGGGTAGCCGCCCTCCAGCCACTGACGGTGCATCCCCAGGCGCAGGAAAATGACCCCTTTCCACATTAAAAAGAACCCAGAGTGGAAAGAGATGCTGAAGCACAAGGCCAAGAGGTCCTGCACCATCACAGCGTTTCTCTTTTACTTGCCCATCATCACCACATTTGGTTTGGCATCGCAGGGACTCAAAATCCTGCCCAGATCTAACGGAAACTGGGATCATATTTTTCGAGCTCGTAGAAAAGCAAAGCTTTGTCTTTCTGGTGCCCCAAGTTTCACCTCGGCAACCATCTCCTGCTGTACAAAACCACCACAGAGCAAGTCAAGGCATTTATTTTCTCAGCAGAAGGGATCAGATCCATTGGTCACATCTGGGTTTGACTCAGCTTTAAGCTCTAAGGACAGCTTTAAGGATTCAGGACATCCCCAGCTCCCTGCCGGGCTGAAGCAGAGGCAGCAGGAACGTGCTGCTGGATGGCTTTGGATCACAAAAGGGCTGCTGTCTGCTCCAAGAAGGCAGGAGGAGCTCGTTTCTATTTGAGAGTTGAAGACTGACCCAGCCTCCAGCCAGAAGTCGGCACTCCCCCCAAGAACAGGTCCCATCACGGGCAGCAGCCTTGTGTGGACCCACCACCTCCTGCCACTGGGTCTGTAGGTCTGAGGAGGAGCCAAGCGCAGCCCCTGCTCAACAGCCGGAGGTTTGTCCACCAGGAAGAGCCCCCACTCCTTAATTCTCAGCCATGACCCAATAGCCCAGCTCCCTTCTGCAGCCTTGGTGATGAGCCAGAGGCTGGAGGAAGCTCTGCTGCCACCCATGAGCCTCAGCCACGGACCGTAGAACAGTGTCCGCGTCAGTCTGAAATCATGACATACAGCATCGCCCTCCAACACATCCACATACCTGCAAAACTCCAGTAAACGGCCACAATTTTATTAAGAGGAAAATAATTTGGTGAGATCTGGGACGGGGACTTGAGGAGCACAGACGTGGACCGAGTTACTTGGCGGCCAGTGGTCAGGAAGGGCTTTATTGCATAGTTGTTGGCAAGAGGAGAGACGCCGAGCGCTGCGGGGACACGGAGTGGCCACGCTGCCCGTCCTCCAGCCAGGATCCAGGCCTGGGGAGGGGAGCCGTGGCCAGCACACGCATCCCTGTCACCGTCCCGGGCGCGGGGCTCTCCGGCGGGACGTCCTCAGGCGCTGCGGGCGAGGACGAGGTCAGTTGTGCAATATCCAGCACGGTCAGAGCTGGCTGGGAAGGGCAGTAACGGCGGGGCCGTCACTGAGGACTTGGCCTTTGCAATTCTAGTGACGTGCTCACGGGACATGAGGAGAAGACACCCTCAGGCATACACCTGAAACAGGGACCGCAAGGAGAACGCCCCGGGTAGCTCCCGCGGCTCCTCCTCGGGGCTCTCCTGCCAGGCAGCTCAGAGTTAAATACATTCACAGACGGTTAATCAAAACAAGCTCCTTCCCCATCGGAAGCTTAAAACTGGGCCCAGTTTTAAGGAGATCTGGTCTTCTGGAGGGGTGTTTTTTTGTGGCAGCAGAACGTCCTCGGGGAGCCAGTTCAGTTTTTATCCCTCCCCGGTTCTGACTTCACCAGGTTCTGATTTTTACCAGGCGGCCAGCGGGGGATTCACCGCCCTGAGGTACAGCCGCCTCTCCCTGCCACCGCCGGAACGCTGTGTGCAAAATCATCCTTCTCCTTCACACCTCCTGAAGGTTCAGACCTCGTCTTCTCCTCCCCACGTTAGTAACGAGGGTTCCCCTGACGCCAGGGGAGGAGATGCGATTCTGTAGCACTTTGCTTCTACTCCTTCATGGAATCTCTCCAATGCGACTTCACAAAAGCAGCGTAAACCAACGTCTTTTGTTTCTTCTTCTAAAAAGAAGATCATGTTCCACAGATTATGTAGTGCAATTGGTTATCTGGTAGAAAAACAAGTATCTTCTTCAGCTCCGTGGAAGGAAATGCTGAAAACAGTTCCATGGTCTCAATAAAAATAGGGAAGAATATCCAGGATCTTCTGGAGAGTCTTTTGAGTTGGACACACACCACCTGCGAGTCTGCCTTTAGTTGAAGAGGATGGAGTCCGGGTCCTGGTTGGCCAGCTGTGCAATGTGCTTCAGCACGTCCTTCTTGGTAATGATCCCCAGCAGCTTCCTGGAAAACAAACCGGCATCATCAGCGTGTCAGCCCCACAGAGGGACCCCCAGGAGGGCGTCCAGGTGGGTTTGGGATCTCTCCAGAGCAGGAGACTCCTCAACCTCTCTGGGCAGCCTGGGCCAGGGCTCCCTCACTCGCACAGTGAAGAAGTTTCTCCTCATGGTCAGGTGGAACTTCCTGGGTACCAGTTTGTGCCCGTTGCCCCTTGTCCTGTCACTGGGCACCACTGGGCAGAGCCTGGCCCCTCCTCCTGACCCCCTTTAGCTATTGATCACATGGAGGAGGTCCCCTCTCAGGCTGCTCTTCTCCAGCTGAACCACCCCAGGGCTCTCAGCCTTTCCTTGGCACAGAGATGCTCCAGCCCCTCCTCATCCTCACAGCCTCTGCTGGGCTCTCTCCAGGTATAACCAAAAGCTTGAAGGAGGTTACCACCAGAAGTCAAATACTAGTAAATTATTAACACCCACCTTCCCCGAAAGGACCACCCTACCTGCCTCGTGCCCACCAAACACGCTGCTTCTGATCGACACCAGCGCCAGTTCAAGGAGTTTCGTGATTACACATGGCCAGGTTTGAGAGGAGGCCGCGAGCCCTTTCCATCAGTTCTAGAGACCCACCACCCCCGAGCTGAGCCCTCGCCTCCCTGGCTCTGTGTCACACTTCAGCTGACAGAGGCTCAGCAGCCTCACGGCTGCTCTTGTCCAGGCACCAGCTCCTGCTGATGCTGCTCTAGGACAAGGGCTGATAGGTTAAACTAAGAGAGGGAGATGCAGACTGGAGAGAAGGAAGGAATATTTTAGACTGAGGGTGGTGAGACCCTGGCCCAGGTTGCCCAGAGAGGTGGGAGAAGCCCCATCCCTGGCACCATCCCAGGTCAGGTTGGCCCTTGGGGCTCTGAGCACCCTGCTCTGGGTGCAGATGTCCCTGCTCCCTGCAGGGGGTTGGACTGGTCCCTTCCCACCCAAACCAGTCTGTGCTCAGTGCTCTGCACACCAGAGGCCTTTGCTCGCTGGAAGGGGAGGAGATTCTGACCCGGGTCTCCAGGCAGCCCTGGGACCGCGGGCCCTGCCCACAGCATCCTCACCCGTTGTGAGTGACCAGGCACTGGCGCAGTCCCAGCTTGCGGAATATATCCACGACGATTTCCATGGGGGTTTGGTCTGTCACGGTGAAAGGACTGAGGTCCAGGATGCTCCTGAGTTTCAGCATCGAGGGGGAGCTTGGAGGCAGCGGAGGAGAGTGGTCAGTGAAATAAATAATGGAAGTGCTCACGATCCCGTCCTGCTTCTTCCGGGCATTTTCTGGAAGAAGAAATAGTTGATGAAATACCATCTCTCCTTCCCTTTCCCGAACGGAAGAGCCTTTGCTCCCTCTGCCCGCACTGGCCTTAAAGGCCATTCCCTCCCTTCCCTGAGCTGTCTCAAGGCACCCGATGTCCCAAGAAGGGTGGGATGTGTTCCCATCCTATTTTCTAATCACTACAGCGTAACCTCCCAGGTCTCCAAAGTTCCACCCAGGGGTGAGATCAGCACAGGCTCTGCCTGATGTCAGGGCTGTCACGCATCTCGGCTCTGGCCACGTGAACGCAAGTTCTGGAGGTCTTTAACTTCCCAGTTTTCAGAGGTGGATAAACTGCTCCATACTCTTATCGGGTCCTGTGCAGAGCAGCTGAAGAAGCATCTTTAAGCACTTAACCTGCTGGTGCAGGCTCCGTGCCCGTGACAGGGTCAAGAATGAACAAGTGAAAGACTTGCCACCACTTGGCTGCTGACATCAGTGCGCCACACTCCTGCTACGTGGAAATCGGGTTATCTGCCACGCTGCAGCTTCGGTTTGGTATTTACGTTCCAAGGCTGGCTGGGGAGGGGCCAGCCGCCAGACTGGAGGTTCAGAGCAGGCCATCGAGAGCCAAATCCCACCCTGTGGCACCCAGCAGTGCATTTCCTGGGGGTGGAATCACCCTTCACGAGTCCCTGGAGATTCAGGGAAACACAACCACCAGAATTTGCAGTCAGGCCACAAAGCAGCCTCATGGAGGGAAGGCAACACCCATAATTATAGTGTGATAGTGCTTTTTTTTGGTATTTCATTCCATGTTTTTCCAAGCATTTGGCCAGACACTGCTCAGAAGAATGGGAGCAATCCTCACGCACTCCAGAACACTGCACGGGGCATCCCAAAATCAGCACTGAAAACTCTCCTGAAAGCAGGGAAGGAAACATGGGGCCGACTCGTAGCTGCAGGCATCGTAACAACAAAAACTGCTCTAGCTCTGCCATGGGATGAAGCTCAGGACCAGACCTCCCACCCAGCTCACCCCGTGAGTCGCTCCAGCTTGCCCAAGCTCAGCATGGAAGCCTGGAGCTGCGCCAGTCCAGCCCCCTGCAGGGAGCAGGGACACCTGCAACTAGAGCAGGGTGCTCAGAGCCCCAAGGGCCAACCTGACCTGGGATGGTGCCAGGGGCTTCTGCTTCATCAAGAGAAGACCTGTTGCCTCACCCAAGCCAGCAAGAGACAACATGACCACAATTTCCACTTGGGTCTCACACTGGGAAACAGCATTTGCAGGTTTCTAAGAAACTTGAGAGCAAGAGGAACCTAAACATGTCCTAAAGTTGTTTCCAAAGGAGCTCAACTCACACCCCAGATGGAAATTGCATCTGGGCGACACCAGGACAGCGTTTCCCAAGTCCTGCCAGCACCACACACCACCCACCTCACAATCACCAACGTGGGAGCACAAGGGAGAGCCCAGGCTGGCTTTCAGTGGTGAAGAGAGGTGGAAGGCCTGAACATCAGTATCAACACTTACGAGTTTGTCAGCACCACCTCCGAAGTGACCCAACACCCAGCACATGGCCCAATCAGACTTTTTCCCTTAATGAAATAAGGAATATTAGGACACTGAGACGTTAACAATTAAGAAAGCTTCCACGACCAGTCACCCACCATATCAGGAGGGCTTAACTCTGGCTGGTGAGAATCCTCACGCCTCACACGCGCGCCCCAAGGTCTGTGAATTCAGCAGAGCCATGCTAACTGCACTGGGAAGCCACCCTGACCTTCACATGCAGACCTCACGCTGCTCAGGGATGGAGATGAAGGTGTCAGTAAGCACAGGAACCACCACGACTAAGCGTTCAAACTGGTCAGGCTAAGCTGGTGCCATTTGTCTTGCCTCTTACCAATTGAAATGATGAGGTCTCTCCTGAGGACAAACCCAACGAGCCTTTGGGACTCCCGTGATACCACCACTGGGTAACCACTGTACGTGGTTTCATTGATGATGGTCTCAACGTCTTCTACAGTCATGCTGTCCTGAGTGATGACGGTCAGAGGAGGATCGTTCCTCCGTGGCCTCATTACGTCCATCGCAAGCGTCTTGTGCGAGAACTCCTCCTTGGCTTCCAGGAACGGGTACCCGTTGAGGCGAATATGGGCATCGTAGATCCCTTCCCGCCCAATGGCGTCAGCCACCCACTTGCTGGTCATGGCCGCTGCCATCAGAGGAACAATGTATTCCAGACCACCAGTGAGCTCAAACATAATGACCACCAGCGACACAGTCATCCGGGTCACCCCACCTGCAAACAGAGCACAGGGAGACAGACGACGTGAACAGGCAGCTTTGGGGGCCTCCAGGCAAGAGAGCTGCTCCAACATGTCTAGAGAAGTTCTTGGATCAGCAAATGGTCGTACTGTTGGGCTCCTATATCACTCAGTGTCACAGTGGAAGCCAAACATGAGCAGAACACAGCCCTGAGGCCACCCGTCTCTTCCAGAATGTCCAGCCAGCGGCTGGCTGCGTGGGTTTGATGGGTCTTTCCCTGAGCTCAGAAGGAACGTGAGGATGGCTAATGTTCTCCAGTGTTGCTGAGCCAGCTGCAAAACAGCCTGGCCATGCTGCAGAGGGGCCTCACACCCCCTTCCACAGGCATTTCAAGAGAAAACAGATGAGTCTTCTTAAATATCAACATTTGGTTTATAACAGCATTTTCTCTCAGCATATTTTAATTATCCTTTTGAGATCCACGTCCCAAAGCCACCCCCAAACACTTCAGAGCAGTTTTGCTCCAACAACCACCTGCTAAAAGGGTACATACCCCTTAGTACTGCCCACAACCGTATTTATTTTTCATCAACTACATGCAAATAAGGTGTATGCCCTTTGGAAAGGCCAAAGATGGGATTTGGTGGCACGTCTTTACTGTTCCTGAAACGAGAGTTTCTCCTGACACAGTGAAGTTGTCCCTGAGGAGTTAAACATACTACTCCATGGAGGAGAGGACTGGGAATTGCCGTGAAAGCGAAGTTCAGTCACGTGCACTCGATTCCCCAAATTCAGCCAAGCAGAAGCAGCGTTACCAAACAAGAGAGCGCTTGGAAGAAGAGCTTCACCGTGAGGTTTAAGGCCAGAACTGCAAGTAAAAGGAATTAAAGCCCCACTGGAAGTCTCTGGCCAGGCTCACTGGTTCTAGCTGCCTGCTCAGGAGGCTCCCACTGACACCCGTCGTGTCCAGCAACAGGATGGAGCTGGCAGAAGAGCACAGGCAGGATGAGGAACCCACCACATGTTCTGCTGCAGTTTCCTTTCAAGAACTTCCAAAGCTCTTGAGATGACACCAGTGCCTATGGACTGCGAGAGCAGCAGCATTTCACCACCACGCTTCTTCACGTGGCCAAACCACAGCGTGGATCCCAAAAGCCGTCCTGCTTACCCAGACAAGCCGCGGCCCCGACCATGGCGTAGAGGCCAGGGGTGATGCAGTCCGCTCCCTGGCTGCACCAGCCGCTGAAGATGGGCCAGTCATGGTGGTAATAGGCCAGCTGCTCCACGGCCACGCCAAGCAACCGGCCAGCAATGGCACCCACTGCCATGCTGGGGATGAAGAGACCCGAAGGGACCTGTGGAAACACAGGAAACGCCCCATTTCTCAGACATTTCAAAGACCAGTGATGGAGGTTCAAACCAGGATGGAGTCTGGGTAAAACTGGTGCAGGTGCCTTGCCCCATGCCTCTGCCCTTCCTGCACCCCTGGGCTCTAAAGCCTCTGCAACAGAGCATGAATGTACCCCTTCCCGAGCAGGAGAAACAGCCACAAGAGGTTAGTGTGACAAGAACGAGCGTTTTCCAAAAGCTTATTTCCCCAGGGAACGTGACAGAGCTTCACCCGCACACAGCTGACACTCCACCACACCAGTACGTGTTACTGGAGGCACGGGATTTTCCCACTCTGCTGGCTTTACGCACGGGGCATGGAACCATCCTTCTTCCCGGGCAGGAATTCAGACTCCGCCATAAAAGTGCCTAGAATCAGCACAGGTGACACCCACAAGCTTCACCTCTGCCCTTTAGCTGTTCCAGAGCTCCCAAAGCTCCTGTTCTTGGAGGTCCGAGCGCCTCCCCCATTCCCTTTTCGCATTGTCACACAGCTTTCCCACACCCTGCACACCTTCCCCACAGACGTGATGATCGCCCTGAACGTCAACGACTGCCTCAAGGCAAGAACAACGTCCAAACCTCTGTGGTGGGGCCACCTTCCTGGACAGACCACGCAAGGGCTGGGGGAGACACTCAGCTCTGCCTGCTGAGCCCCGCTGCAGGAGAGCTCAGACCCGGGCACTATATCCACAGCTGCCACCAAGGCGGTTCAGAACCCGCCGGCCAAGGAACAGCTCTAAGTAAACATCTACAAATTAAGTATCAACTGCTTTGCAATGAACCAGTGCAGATATCGAAACATGCTTAAGGCAGGACAACCCAGAAGCATTCTGTGTCAGAAAATGGGCCACAAAGCCCTCGGACACCAGCTTCAGTGATGGCGTTAGGCTGAAAGGTTTCTCCTGCCCTCAGCTACGAGCAACAGAACAAACAGTTGCAGTCTGTCACCTCGACCCCTCAGCAGAGCTTGGGGAGGAAAACATGTCTGTTTATTGAGCAAATAAAACTCTGAGACCCGAGAGCGAGAAGAATGTGAGCTCCTTCACAGGCAGTTCTCACCTTCATGCCAAAGGTGAAGATGGTGATGAAGACTTTCATGACCAGAGCCAAAGCCAGCTGCCACATGGCGGTGTAAACCCCGGGGCCAGCAGCTCGATCCGGCAGGTCATCTCCTTTGGTGCTGTTGAAATCGTTGACATACTCGCACAGCTTGGACGAGTCCAAAATGCCGCAGTCATTGAAGAGCTCAGAAATCAGCTCGCTGGTGCTCATTCGGGTGTACTCGTTGGGGAAGGCCAGGATGGCCGTGATGGCAGTCACGACAAACACCTCCAGCACCGGGTATTTACCCAGCTTGGTCGTCTTGCGTCGCCTGCACCAGGCGATGTTGCTGCGAATGAAGAAAGCTCCCCAAAGCCCCCCGAATATTCCCAGAAGGATGAAGGGCACGAGCTCCAGGAGGTGCCACGGCATGTGAAACTCCACGTAGAAGAGAACCAGGCGGCTGTTCCCGAAAGGGTTGATGGAGCGCAGGGTGAAGGCGGCGACCAGCGCGGCGAAGAAGGAGCGCCAGAGGGTCTTGAGAGGGAAGTAGTAACTGACCTGCAAAGGCAAACAAAGCAGCTTCGGTCACTGTAACACCCGTCACCACACACCGATCGCTGTCCAGGAACAAAATCATGAAGGGGAAGCCAGGACTGGCAGGGGATGTGCTGGCTGTCTGCAGCCCAGCACCCCAGGCTTTGTTCTGAGCTCCGGGCCAGGTCCTGCCCTGCATATCTCCAGTGCAGCAAGTGCCCTCTGTGACCCACCTTGCTCAGATAACCAAAGCTGCTACAAATGAGCTCAACTCAGAGAACTATTTGCCTTGTGTACTCTGTGAAGTCCTCAAGTGCCAAACAACAGCCACAACTACGGCTCAGCTGAGCAAAACCACCCCATTCCTCCTCTGAGCTAAGCCCTGAAGCAAGCAGCCGTGATCCACTCCACGTCTGGGTCAAGAGAACGTGGGTTAGAAGCTCCTTGGCAAGACAAGGGATTTGAGAAACAAGGGTTAGAAGTTCCTTGGGCAGAAAAGGGGTGGGATAAGCCAGGTGAGTTTGTTCCCAGGTTCCCTGGGACAGAGCTGTCAGGAGAGGGTGGACTCATGGAAACCACAACAGAGGCTGCGGCTGTCAGCACGGAGAGAGCGGGGGAAACCAACAGGTTCACTGCAAAGCTGTGGATAGACATCATCCCAAATAAACACTACAGTATCAGCGAGAATCCCCTGAAACCCCAACGAGCTGTTAGGCTGCTTGGCCTTGTAAATACCCCACCAACCAGGACCGAACAGGGGCTCCTCCCCACACCATGCAGTTGTGAGGGGGCTGTGGATTTAAACCAGCGGCGTCAGGTCTTGCAATCAACCAGCTGGCCCAGAGCTAACAGAAAATGCTGGTGTTACCTCTTCCAGGCTAAAGAGCACTCCTCCGATTGGGGCGCCAAATGCTACCGACACACCAGCAGCCGCAGCCGCTGATAAAACCTGCGAGAGAAACCAAAGACGGTCAGACGTTTTCAGCCATCCCCAACCTTCCCCCGTTTTGTGTTTGTCTTTACTTAAACTTGTACAATCTCTGTCTCCAGCGAGCGTACGGTCAGCCAGGGTCTGTCCTGTTTCAGGGCCGGCAGGGAAAAGGTGGAGGGAGGCAGTTCCCCAGGGAGAAAGGCTGCAAGTGGCCACAAAACCATTGTGTCTGACCCAAAAAAATCAGCCAACGTGATATCACGCATCTGGGACAAGCTTTGCTTTTTGGATTCATGTCCAGCAAAAAGAGGCACCGGCCTCCAGTTGTTCCAGGGGAGGTTGAGGTTGTCCCTGAGGAACAGTTTCTTGCCCGTTGGGGTTGTCCCGGCCTGGCCCAGGCTGCCCAGGGCAGTGGTGGAGTCCCCGTCCCTGGAGGGGTTTCCCAGCCGTGTGGAGGTGGTGCTGAGGGACAGGGGTCAGTGGGGACCTGGCCGTGCTGGGGGACACTGGGACTGGAGGAGCTCACAGGGCTTTTCCAGCCCAAACGATTCCCTGATTCTGTGCCGACCCGCACTGGGGAGATGCTCTGCTGTCACTTCCTAACCGAGCGGCTTTTGCTCCACGTAGCTGTTTGCGCTGAGGCACATCAAGAACACTCCACACCAGAACAATGCCCAGCTGGTGCAAGGTGCCGGACCCACTGGTCTCCCCACACCGCAGCAGTCTGCGTCTCCCCATACCTCCCTGCGCTTCGCTTCGTTCTTCCGGTACTTGGTGAAGAGATGACACAAGATGTTCCCGCAGCAGCAGGCGACGTGCACCAGGGGCCCCTCCTTGCCCAGGCTCAGCCCGGAGGACACCGCCAGCACTAAGGTGATGGTTTTGATGACCAGCGTCCACTTGCCCAGGTAGCCTCTAATGATGAAACCACTTAAGATAGTTTTGATCTGGAAGTCAAGCACACAAAGCTCTACAGGCTCATTCAAGCCCTGGTCAGAGCTCCTGTTTTACTAGGCTGCCCTCGACCTTCCCCTACAGCTCTCAGAGCCCTCCCAGTTATCAAAATAACGTAGAATCAGTAAAAATATCGCTCCATGCAAAGGCAGGAACAACCCTTTGAGCGAGTCGTTCACGGCCGCTACCCCTGCTGAAGGCAAATCCTTCTCTAGCCTTACCCAAACAGTGCTTTCGTTTGTACAGTAAACACCAAAACATTCCCATTTTGAAAGGGATTGCACAGAGACTGCAGTACTAGACACGTGACAGGAATAGTCTGGGGTTAAAAACGTGTTAAACCACCATGCGAAGCGCAAGAAATTATTATCCCATAGCAAGGATGGATAGTGGATCCCGAACCCATCTTAAAACACCCAGCCCTCCTCCCTTCGCGCTCACCTCTGGGATCCCCGAGCCGCAGGCGTACGGAGCAAACCCCTTCACGAGCAGCACAGCAAGAAGGGAGAACAACAGGGCCCAGACAACGTACATGACGTAGTTGAGAATATATGCAAAAGCCCCCTGAAATGCAGAGAAATTTACCCAAATCAGACCATTTCAACAGAGACCCTGTCAAAGCTGCATGCTGCAGCAGGCACACGGAAAGGGCAGGTAACCCCACACGCCATTATCAGCCAAAAATGAAGAGAACTACCACAGTCTGAGGTTTTGAGGACAAGTTACGTGTGCTGGGTTACGGGAGATGAACCAGTCGTGTCTCCAAAGGCCGTTATATAGAATGGCAAACAAGTACACGAGTGGCTGGGTACTGGGGGGAGTGTTGCCCTGGTCAGGCAGGCAGCTCCATGGGACAGAATCACCGGACTCGAGCCTGCCTGGTGCTCCTCTAAAACACCCTGGGGCAAAACATCCTCCAAGCAGCAATCTCAGACGCGCGACTGAAACACTGCGCTCGTGAAGACGCCAGTGTTTGGCTTCTCCCCATCCCTTCCGAGCGCCACACGTACATAACTGGTTTATTTACACCCTTGGCAGACCCCAACGAGGAACCACTGAACCACCCAGAGCTTGTACTTGTGGAATACACCCAGCAAGGCAGGGCAGGGGCTGGGGAAAAGGGCTATGGGCAGCCAAGCTGGGTGTAGGCGCACGTCACCTCTCCATGGCCCAGGATCAGCTGGGACCAGCTCTCCCACTCGGGACACTTGTCTCTGTCGGTGAAGGTGGTGGTGGATTTCCAGCAGCAGTGCTCGTGGTTAAACCAGAAGCCTGCTAAGCACACCCCTTCTTTCAAATCCGTCATCCAGTGGGCGGAAATGTCAATCAGACCCGCCAAGGAGCCTGGTTTAAAGAGGAAAAAGGAAGATTTAATGATGGTCCTATGCGGACTGAGGTACCTGAAGGTCCCAGCCTGCCCCACTAATTCTTCACCCACCCACCAGCAGACGGAGCAGCACCGATATTTTTGCTTACAATTAACTTCGGTTCTATAGGGTGGGAAGATTTGCTCAAGTATATACATGGAAAAGAGTTGGTCAGGAACAACCAACATTTCCAGGGCTGGCCATCGTGCAAATCCGTCCTGCACCACTGGAAATTAATTACGCTGAAAGAGCAATCATCGAGCGTGGCCCAGCAGCCTGGGCAGGATGTGCTGCGCTGCTGGAGGTCACCGGGCTCCAGGAGTTCCAGCGCTGGCACTGAGACAGGAATAACCTTGGAGAAAACACTTCCAATCCCCACTTCAAAAAAAAAAACGGAAAGGAGGGGAAAGTTCTGGCTGTGCCAAGTGACTTAGAGCAGGCAGAGAGTCAGCACGGGGAGTAATTCGGGTTTTAAAGAGGAATCTTCAAGCAGTTTCTTATTTTGCGGTGAAGAATAACTGCTAGGACCCCCCCAGATAAATGCTGCCGCCAGCTCTGCTCTCAGCTTAGCACACAGTGACGCCGGGGCCGGGGCCGAGACCTGTGAGCTGCCCGAGCAAGGGGCGAGCACAAGCTCCAGAGGCAGCAGCAAACACCCAGCAAATCTCCCGGTTAATGAAAAACCGGCCGGCAGTTTTCCTCCGTAAACATTAACCGCGACTGAACCCCGCTCCTCTGAGGAACACACCGCCGCCTCCACCGGGTCAGCACGCAGCTGAGCGACCGCTGCGGCACCGGGTCCAAGGTCCGCTCCGGAGCTCAGCCAGCCCACCCCTGAAAGCAGCCCGACTGCCCAAGGAACACCTCTCCCTTCTTACGTTCTAAGTAGAAAAAAGAAAATCTCGCCAGCAGTCCTTGGCATTAACCCCTCCAGTGCCAACGACGAGTGCTCAGCAAAGAGGAGGCACAGCACAACACCCTCCTCCGACCCAGCGTTTCATCAGCTCGGCTTTGGGGAGTTAATTCTCGGTATTTATTTATTTCCCTGTACCAGCAGCAGACCCAGAGCAGTGCCCAGGTCAGCCTTCAACCGCAGGTATTTACACGACACCTCAAAGCCTTTAAACCCAATTCTGGGTGCACTGTGAAGCCGCGGCAGAGCCGCCTCAGCACAGCCCCTCGCACTGCCCCGGCTCCAGGGACAAGCCCTCCGGCTCCGGGGACCGCCCCGGGTTTGCAGGAGGAATCGAGGCAGCGCAGGGCCAGGACGTGGCTCCAAACCGCAGTTCGCTCTTACCTGCCAACAGCCCGATGAGGAGCATCAGCAGCCAGCCGGAAAAGGCGTCGCTCACGCTGTGGATCAGCGCCCATGTGGACTCTTTGCTTCTGCTGGTGATCTGGAGAAGGTTTTTCAAAGAGAAACCACAACCGGTGAGACACTGAGCTGCTCTGGTGTGAACGCTCTAAAATCTACCCGGTGGCATCGTCAGTGGAAGATGAGCCACCGGCATTGGAAACGACAGGCTCTGCTTGGAGGCGTGAGAGAAAAGGTGTCGGACAGCAGCTGCTTGTGCAGCTGGGGCCATCCCTGCAGCTCTGGTTAAGGAGGTGGACAAGGACGGACCATGGACACTTCCCTCCTGCCCAGCAAAAAGGCAAAACTCAAGTAACGCTTTCCCGCAAGGGGTCTTCTCCATAAAAAACAAGACAAAATTCATCCTTGATCTTTTAGAGCTGTCACTTGTCAGTACCAGCAGGTGACCAGCACCCTGATGCCACAAATGAACACTGAAGAAACTGCTCCAGCGCTCTGCCCCAGCAGTTCTCCAACACGGCCCGTGGGCACCGATCCCCACCAACTGTGAGAGCAAACACCAGCATTTCAGAGTCCCAGAGTGATTCAAACCAGCCGTGGCTTCGAGCAGGGAGAGGAGACTCTGCCAAGTGCTGCTCAGCCAGGCAGGAGGCGGGTGGCAGAGGACTGCCAGGCTGGGAACCAGGCTGGGAACCAGGCTGTGCCCGTGGCACTGGGCAGCAGGACTCAGACCTGTCCACAGGCGGGTGAGCTCCGGGGAGGCTCCGGGGGATGGCTGAAGCCTGTCAGTCCCACTGCTCCTGACAGGCGGACAAAGGGGTGACAGAGCAGCTATTGTGTGCCCGATTACCCGCTGCTTCTCCCAAGGGAAACATTCCAGTCCAGCACTATTATCCCCAGACAAAAAGGCCCATTGATGCACACAACTAATACTCCTAAACGAAGAATAAAGCAAGTAAGAATCCTTCCTGCCCGAATGAGCAGCCTTTGGGTTCTTCTCTGGATTTTTGTCTTTCAAACCCCACACTGATCACGAGCAGAACCACTCCTGGACCAAGGCAGGGGTTGGGGCGGGTGCCAAAACCATTTCCTTTACGTTTCTTTTCACTGGACCAACCCTCCGCCTCTTCGGCCAGCAGTAACCTCTGCCTTGACCCAATTTCAGCTTTCGATGGAGACAGAGACAGAGGCGGCCTTTTTAAACATGCAACTCTGCAGAGAGGAAACGGACCATCCTGCTCCGTGCTGACCATCCTGGTACACACGCATCTGGCAGGGGGACAGGCGTGAGACGCCCTTTAAAGGGTCTGTGCTCATCATGCATGGCTAAGGAACAGGATTTTGGGCAGGAGGGCTGTCTGGGGGGCACGGAGCCCCTTAGCAGGGTCTGTACTTGCTCAGGTTTGGGCATTAGGCTCTACTGCACATACACACCGAGCAGGGGCTGGTTCGGTTCGTGGTATCCAGACACGAGTTGTTTTGTGGAAAAAAAACATTGAATCATATTTTGGCAAGCAAATAGACAAGCTGAGTTCATTCACGGCCCTGCAAGAATTCTGCCAGCAAGGGTGTCTCGTGAGTCGGGAGCATGCTGGGGACGTCAGGACGTCATTTAAAGCATCTCTCGCTTTCTGAGCAGATCAGTCCTGGGAATGAATCCTGAAAGAGCTGCGCTTGGTTTTCCCAAACATGCAGCGCAAAAACATTCCAGTAGATGAGCACCATCCACAAGTACAATTGTGTGAGCAGGAACACCGCCCCTTTCTTCATTCCACCGTAAACCTGCAACAGCAACACCACTCGTCCAGATAGCGCCGGGACCCTGCGCAGGACGCGCGTTCTGCTGTGCTTCTGTCTCCAGTTCAACAGGCCCTAAAGCAAACGCACCATTAAGGTGTTTAAGGTGCGCGTCAGAAACCCGCTAAAGCTCCTTAAGTAAATAAAAGCCTCCACAAGAGAAGCACCAGCGAGGAGCAGTGAGAAACGTTACCTCTCTGTGCCTGTCCCGGTCCCTGGACTTCTCTCGCACCCAGTCTATGGTGTTAAAGTCCTCGTAGGTGCCCACGCCAGGAAGAGGTTCCTCCAGGAAATCCATCATTGTGCTCGTGCCGTTCATCCCTCCTCCATTATAGGAGGAAAACCCTGGTGGGGGAGGAAGGGGAAAATTGAGCCTTTCTTAGTTTTCCCCATTTTTAAAAGAAAAAAGCAACACCCAAACACATCCCCAAAACACTGATTTAGAGGGAAAAATCACAGATTTCAGATGAAGCAAAGAGGTAACGAGCTGTTCCTTGAGGTGAACACCCCAAACAAGCCTGCCGGGGGGACCGGGGCAGCACGACCCTTCCCCAGCTCCAGCACTCACATAGAGACAGGCTCGTTCCTGGAAAGGACAAAGTACGTCAACCCCAGCACCTCAATGCCAACTTTTCCCTCAATCCATGATGATATTTTGCCATTTGAGGAAGGCAGAGGGGAGAGGGAGGGGAGAATACGGGAGTCCCCCAGCAGTGCTGAAGGGGGTCCTGGGGGATCTGGTGAAGGCAGGAGGGTGCTGGATGGGAGCAGGGAGATGGGGGAAGCAAAGCACCTTGGCTGCTGCCTGCTTCCAGCCTGTCCGTCTGCTCCGTGCCACCTCCCTGCTGTAACACCCGGGTGCACCCCGGGCCGTGTCCAAGGAAATGGAGCCGTTTTCTTGACACATTTCTTGACGTGGAACCAGTTTTCCTGTGCAGTTCAGCCTCAGCTTCATTCTTTGCTTGTGCAAGCGCCAAGGCCCCTGCCCCAAGTCACCACCAGCAGAATCTGTCAGTAACTCAGTAACTACTTCACAGAATTCCTAAGTCACCGAATGC
Source organism: Bucorvus abyssinicus (assembly GCA_009769605.1). Lineage (NCBI taxonomy): Eukaryota > Metazoa > Chordata > Aves > Bucerotiformes > Bucorvidae > Bucorvus > Bucorvus abyssinicus. Next base: position 601,770 of record CM020039.1, on the reverse strand, counting down.
TCAAAGGGAAAAAATTGCCCAGATTACTCCCAGAGACCCCCAGTTCATTTCAGCGGAGGTGAAAGGTGCCCTGCAGCCTCTCAGCCACTGCGCAAAACCCTCCTCAGATAACACGAGCAATACTCATCCACACTGAGAGCCGGTTCGGAAACTGAGAAGCAGTCCCTGCTGCTCCCACAGTCACACCTCCTCTGGTACGAGCAGATCAGGGCCAGAGCAGGCAGTTTTCTACGCCGGGGCTGATGACAAACGCACGTTCTGGAGCTGTCTGATACCCATCAGCATCTCCAGTCGCGCTCTGCACTTGGCTGGAGCCATGCAATGAGCTGTGGAGCAGCAGGGAGCTGCGCGGATGAACTCCCCGACGCCCCAGCCCTGACGACCTTCTAAAACAGTGGGAAAAGGAGAAGAAACGGTGCTGCCAGCCAGCGAATGCACACGGTGAGCAACCTCAGTGCCAGCCAAGAGAAGCGGAGCGCAGAAAGTCTGTGAGAAGGTGGTCAGAGGCTGAAGCCTCAGCAGCCCATTTCTCACCTGGGCTGGGAACCCCAGCCTTAAATAACCACAAACGGTTCGGCGCACCAAAACCTCCCTTACCCCTCTCCACATGCTCTGCAGGGCAAGCGTGAGTTCCCGTGCTCCTGGTACTCCACACCAGCAGAACACAAACCACACGTGGTCCTCCTCCAGCAAGATGCTACAAAACGCTTCCGAGGGCGTACGCATGGGGAGAGGCTGGTTTTCAGACCTTGGCACGTCTAACCATGGGTCTGTGAGAATCTACGCACTTACATTCTGAAGAAAAAGAGATGCAAAACCCCAAATCCAGTCCAGAGTGGAAGGCGGTGGGGAAGAGGAGCATCAAAACTCCTGTACAGAAGGATAATGTTTCATTCAGCGCGTTTAGGTTGTAAATACCACCAGGGCAAAGACATCTTCAGATGGGGAGAAGCACGGCATTCAAACATTGCTCCCTACCCCACCGTCTAAAAGGAAGAGGGGGGAAAGAGCCCGCTTCCCAGCTGGCACAGCTGCCTCCTGACAGAGAAGCTGCAGGAAAACAGGAGGAGTCACGTAGCGTAACCGACAACCACCACAGAATAACCCACTTAAAAAAGGCTCCTGGCTCCCCTTGGGACTCAAAAGGGTGAAGCGAAGTTCTCCAGAGATCGTCCCGAGTGGAGGGCGCACAGGCTGCGAGCCCCGACTTGTGCCGCAAGGCAAATGGGGCCCGTTTGTGAGAGCCTCGAGGAACGACTCTGGTTTTAGTAACGTTTTTTAGCACTTCTGAAGCCAATGGCTTGGAAATACACAAACCTGCGCCAGAGACTTCCCCGTTCAAATGTCCCCCCAGCGATCCCAAGCGCTGTTCTACAAATCTGATGGACCACAGCCCCCCTGAACAAACCATCCTGGTAAGAGCAGCCAGGCTCAGCCCGCGGCGCCCTGCGGTACCTGCCGCTCCTCCTGCCAGCCTGGGCCAGGGCTGCCCACAGCAGCCACGAACCCCGCCAGGCAGTGACGTGAGACAGGCGACAGGACGAGGCATCGCCCCATCAACCGCAGCTCAAACAAGTCACAGTGACGGCTCAGAGCTGCAGATCTCTGCAGCAGAGGACGGAGGCTGCAGGTGAGGCAGCTCTGCTGGGGAGCTCTTCGAGGCTCTGCTCAGTGTGGGCGACAGGTTTCGACAGCCAGCACCGAGTCCACCTCGAGAAAGGGAAGATGAGCGACAGCCTCTTGCACTCGCCTCTCAGAGCCCAGCAGCCCAGCCAGAAGGGCTTGCTTTTGTGTCTACAGGAATGACCAGCTCTCGCAGGAGCACCACAGCAGCCCTGCCTCCACGCCGCAGGCTTTCGCTGGCTGATCGGGGCTGGTTTGACACACCTACATCTTTCCCAAAGATGAGGAGACACAGCTCTCCTGAAACAAGAGCAGCGAGCCTAAAGGAGCGGTAAACCCGGCCAACAGACGACTTGGAGAAGGATTTGCTGCAGGAGGATGAGATCAGGGTCATTCCTTGCTCGCTCTTCTGGAAGAACTGCCCAGACCAGCAACTCGCAGCTGTCCTGGGAACCAGGAGCAACACAGCCGACACCCCGAGGGCACCGAGTCGTCGCACAGCACTGCCCCACAACGCAGGTCATCACATCGGCAGCACCACCACGACCTCCAGCACCCAAGGTCCCACACGATCCCACCCGAACCACCACCGGCCGCTGCCCAGGGGACCTCGTGGTGAAGGGACGGGCTGACTCGACTTGGGTCCGGAGGCTGCTCCTGCTCTCCGGACACCGACCCCGCTCAGCCCGGCCCGCCAGCCCTAAAGCAGCAGGGTTTACATCACAAGATCATCACAAAACAGTTTTCAACCCCATCGTCTCCGGCCCCACACGGCAGCTCCGCAGGCGTGTAGCTGGGTAAGCTGCGCCTCTGACAGAAGATAGGGAGAAGAACGTCCTTATATTTTTCCCAGGAGCAAAACCCCCCGTAAAATGGCTGACAGCCATAAATATTTATCAAGATCATATTTCCTGCCTCAGCTTGTTGCAATCCAGGATAACTAGAGAGGAATAAAAGAAGAAAACGAGCTCAGTAACACCTTGCCCAAAGCCCCCGGCCATGGTGGCACAGCCTGTCCGGTTCCTAACGCACCCAGCTCGAGATCAGCATCTGACGCCTGGAGACAGCGCGGTAGCGCGACCCTGGCAGAGGAGCACAGCTCGTTTTTAAACGCGGCAGTTTGGTCACCTCCTCTCCCCAAAACGGGTTAAGGCTCCACTTCAGAGGCTGCCTGGCTTAAAAAAAAAAAAAAAAAAAAAAGGGGGGAAAAAGGGAAAAAAAAAGGCGGTGCTGTTAAAGTTACAGGCTCTGTCCTGTGCACACCACATCCCACGGGGCTTTCGCGGCCGTCCTGCCAGCACGGGCAGACAGCAGCGGCACCTGGGAGAGGGGTGAGAGCTCCGTCCCTGCCCCGGCGAACCCGGGAGCGAGTGGGCTTTGCACACCCGAGGGGTAAACACCACCATTACACAGCAGAAATCCCACAGCCCCCCCGGCCACTCGCCCTGCCCAGCCACCCCTCCATCCCAGTGCGGCGGCAGGACCGGCTTCGGAGCCGCCGCCGGCCACCTCCGCGTCCCCCCCCCGACTCGCGCCCCCTCTTCCTCCCTGGAAGGGTCTCCTCACCCTCGCTCAGCCGCTCCCACGGGAGCCCGTCCGTCGCCCCATGGCCACGCAGGTCAAGGGACAGCGGGTGCTCTTTGGTCTCACGGCAGCACTTGCTGCATCCTCTTCCTCCAGCCTCGGCTGAAGCCGAGCCCGCAGCAGCGCGGGGTCCTCCCCGTGTCGTCAGCGCCGCCGTCACGTGAGGCAGCCCTTGCACCTCGCTGGAAGGGCAGGATTCGAGCGGCACAGCAGAGCTTCACCCACACGGGAACCTGGCTCCGTCCAGGGATCGTGGCCCTCGACGCGCCCAGAACGGCGGCTGCACCCCGACGCTGCCAGCGGGGCTGCTCAGGACCTTTCATCCAGCAGAATATGTTCCCTGGGACTGAAACCCGCCCGTGTGCTGCAGAGCCCCGGCACTGCAGGGAGCTGCAGCCGCCTGCGCCAGGGCTGGAAGATGGAGACAGCTCATCGCTGTCTGCTCTGCTAAAGCAGCCCACGTGGGCAGGTGAAAGCTCTGCTCAGTCTCCAGATCCCCCCTTGCACCTCGACAGCCCGGCCCCACAGATCGGACAAACCCAGCACTGAACCTCCTCACCCACGGACCGTCTGCAGGGGGACAGCCCAGACACGAGCACCCAGTTCAGCGCGTCAGAGCGGGGATGCTCCTGGGGTCAGGAGGTCACCAGCCCAGGACAGACGCCGCTCAGCACGCGCACGGTGTCAAGGCTCTGGACCAACACGAGCGCCAGTGCAGGAAAACACACGTTTATCAGTGGAGTTCCAAGGTGCCCCCAGCCCAAACGGTCCCATGACTCTGTGATGCCTGACGCTGGTGGGTCAGTCACAGACGGACCGAGAACCCCTCTCTCCTCGCACCCCACTGGCAGTTTCTGTGCTCTCCACTCCCCGTCTCTCCAGGAGGCAGGCACCGAGTGTTTCTTTTGTCCTCCCCCTCCCCAACCCCCCGCTTTATCTCGCACACCAGAGCTCCAAGGGGCTGGTGATTAAGCTCTCCTGGCTCCCAGTTGCCAGCGATAGCTTGTCATTTCCACACCGGCGGGGCTGAAACCTGCACCCACCCACTGCTGCCTTTGGTCTGCCCCGTACACTGGCTGCTCCGACAGCCGCGGGCTCTGTCTGGAGGTCAAGGAAGGTGGGTGAAGAAAAGAGCCAGGGGAGGTACCTCCCAGCTCAGAGGCTGGTCTTTCGGCACTTTGCGGGTGGGTCAGTTAGTCTGACCTGCCAGTGCAGCCGCTGAGTGAAATCTGCTGAAAGGCAGAGCTGGAACCCTGCCGAGAGCAGCTGGCCACCCCCGACCACGGAATCACCCCAGAAACCCGGGTCTGAAGGGACCTCAGGGATCATCCGGTCCAACCTTTCTTGGCAAAGCCCAGTCTAGACAGGTCGACCCAGCCCCCTGTCCAGCTGAATCTTAACATGTCCCATGTTGGGGACTCCACCACTTCCCGAGGAGATTATTCCAGTGCAGTAACTGGTCCCCACTATCCCTTGTCTTTCCATGGGACTCCTTGTCAAAAGGGAGTCTCCATCTTCTTTGTAGCCACCGTTAAACACTGAACGTGGTAAGAAGGTCTGCCCTGAGCCACCTTTTCTCCAGGCTGATCAACTCAGCTCTCTCAGCCTGTCCTCACACGGCAGCTTGCCGGTCCTTGGATCCTCTTTGGGGCCCTCTCCAGACCCTCTCCAGCCTGGCCACAGCTTTCATGTACAGCAGAGACCAAACTGAACACGCTGTTCCAGGGCTGGCCTGACCAGCACTGAGTAGAGCAGGATGATGACTTCATCTTCTGCTGACGATGCCCTTGTTGATGCAGCCCAGCATTCCGTTGGCTTTCTGGGTTTATTATCCCCCAGCACGCCCAGGTCCACCACCTGCCTCCACCTGCTGTCACACAGACCGTGTCTGGAGAGCACAGACCAGGACAGGGCTGGTGGGTAAACCCAGGGATCCCCGTGAAACCAAGCTGCAAACAAACCTTACAGCAAAACGAGACCTTCCAGCCATTGAAACCTTTTTCAATCTGCCTCTGAAAGAAGCAGGGAACACAGCCCCGCCTTTGCTCCCAAGGTACAGGCAGAGCCCACCACGATGCCCCGGCACTACAGCTTGGTCCTGCCGAGCCCAGGGTCTGCCTCACCGCTGCAACGAGCGGAGAAAGGGCCACCAAAGCAGAGCACAAAGAAAACTCATACACCCAACCAGAACCCCCGGAACCTGGTCAGAGGAGACCACTTCTATTTCAACAGTTTGGGAAAGGGGGATCGGGGGTCAGGAACCAGTACAACTCGCCCTCCCAACAAACCACTGGACAGAAGCAACCCCTGGCCAAGGAGACATCACTCACTCGGGCAGCTGTCCCAGCAGATTTCCCTAAAGGAATCAGGCCTCGTAAATCTTATATTTCTTCAAAAAAACCTCAATTTTAAAAATCCGCAGGGCTGCAGATACAAGCTAACCCACCACATCCTGGGGTATGTGTGAAGCTTTGGACAGAACTTTCTTTAGAAGGTCTTAAGCAAGTGAAGCTCTTGGGGAGTGACAGGGGAAGTTTTGGCACAGAAAAGGCCGAGGGCAGAGGTGATCAGGGGCACTCGTGCCCTTAACTCGGCACAGCAGGAACCCCGTTCGCGTCCGCGTGTCCTGGGCTGCTTGGGCTGTATTTGTAAGCGGTGCCTACGCTCACTGTAACTTGTGCTGGCTCTGAAGGGCTCCGGCTGGGCTGCACGGGAGCAGAAGGACTCAATGCCAAAGCAAAGCACGCAGGAGTGGGGGGAGAGAGAGCTGCGAGCCGTGTCCTGCCCTAAGTCAGCAGGTCTGACTTCCAGACTCGAGTGTCTGCGAATCGGGCTCTGCCCATCATTGCTCAACACTCGGGAACAGTCAACAAAGAAACAGCTTTTCTTTAAACCCCTTAAACTAAGAAGCAGGAAAGATTTCCTGCTGTGGAATGCACCTTGAACACCACGTGTGGCTCTGGTCACCCTCCCTCTGGTGGCACAGGAAGGGGGGGGGTGCCAATAAATGAAACACCTCCTGGGAAGCACAACTGTGCCCTCAGAAAGACGGTGCCAGCCCAGCAACCCTCTGGCCAAGGTGTAAACCGATGCTTTGACCAGCACTTTGAGCAAGCTCTGCTGAGGTTCACCTGGTGTGACACCATCACCTTAGTGTGACCACCATCACAGAGCACCAGGAGAACTAGAAAACTATCAGGGGAGTTTATGAAAAAGCCACGTTTGATCTCCAAGCAAACCTAACAGTGTGGAAAAAACATGCAAGGGAATTCTTATCTTTATTGACAAAATGCTGAAGTCCAAACCAGAGAGAGAATTGTGCTACTCACAGCGAGTTTCCAGCAGCGCAAACAGCCCAGGAGCAGGCGTGGAGAGCCACTGCACAACGCTTTAAATCGTTGGGGCTGAAAACGAGCCTGAAGCACTCAGAATATTGACCTTGGGCTCAGGCCCTTGAAGAGCTCCAGCCTTCGGGAAGCAGGCATGTTCTTGGGGCTGTTTGTCCAACCTGAGATCCACCACTCTCACAGGAAAGCGTGACAGTCTTGGGGAAGGTAGATCAGATGTTCTTCACGCGTGAGGGTGTGGGCAACTGGCACGGGCTGCCCAGAGAGCTGTTGATGCCCCATTCCTGGAGGTGTTCAAGGCCAGGTTGGACGGGCTTGGAGGAGCCTGGTCTAGTGGAAGGTGTCCCTGCCTTGTGACAGGGGGTGGGACTGGATGATCTTTCCAGCCCAAACCACCCTGTGATTCCAAGATGGTAAGAGAGGGCCCGGATTCTGGTTCCAAAAGGTGTCACTAACTCACCTCCATCCAACAACACACCAGAGATGCAAAACCAGCAGGTCCCAGTCAGAGGTTCACAGCCTATGCCACCATCGGGAAAGCCCCGGTTACCACCTCTCCAGCTCCAGACCAGCCCGTGCCAACCACATCTTCAGGCTGGGCACCTGGGACCCAAACATCTGCCAGCAAACGCTTCCTGAAGTCAGCGGGGCAATTCGCAGAGTGAACTGAAACTGGTGTCTGGGCAAGCAACTCTTTCCCCTTTCACACTTTCTCTTTTCCTCCGTGTCAATGCCCTCTGCGGACATAAGCGTCCTGCCCATGGAGGTGGGGGAACCGCTCCCAGGAGGGACCCCTGTGTTTTTCACAGACGCAGCCCCAGGCCTTCAAACGCCCCGAGCGGAGACGGGAAAAGCCTGTTCAAGCACGGAGGGAAAGGACCAAGCGGTGCTTCGGGCCAGCAGCAACACTGAGCTCAGCCCGAGTTGCCTACCACTGCTCTGAGCGACACAGAACACTAATTTCCTCACCAGAAGTTAAAGAATTCAGCTCCTCCCCTCTAAATACTAAACTCAAGCACATGGAGTGAACACAACCGCTACAAAACTGCCGTGGTCCTTCCCCGCTGAAGCGGTGGAAGGGACCAAGCCAAGCAGGAGACAATCACACGCTCCTTGGAGGGTCTCCAGGTTCCGGCTGGAGTTTCAGCTACTGGCAGGTGACTTCTGTGGGACGTGTCTCCATTTGTGCTACCTGGAGACAGACCACAGAGCCTGGAGGCAAACCAGCAGGATTTCTTCTTAGTTCTGCCCTGCAGTGAATGGGTGTGGGGGAAGAGGAGGACGAGGCAGTTTCTGGGCAGTCATGGAGACATGCTGGCCAAAATTCAGTATTTTTGCTTTTAAACTAACTTAGGACAATTCAGGGAAGACAAAGAGCAGCAGATCTTGTCATCTAGCACCAAAGCTCAGCAAAAACGGTGTCAACTGATCTTCCCCCGTTAACTTCACAGCGTCAGAGCAGAGGAGGGAGAACAGACCCTCTCTGGGCAGACCAGTGGCGGCAAGGGACACGTCTGGGGCTGTGTGCCACCAACTCCTCTGTGCTGTCACCTGTCGAGATGCTCCCCACAATGGATAACCTTTACAATTACAGGTAAAGGCGGAGGGGAGGGGGGAGTCTCTGCTCGATCTCAAACCCGCTGGAGCTGCTCTGCGCTGTCACCCCTGCCCACCCCACGGCCCACACTTCAGCTCTTCCCTAGAGCAGCTACTGCGGAAAAGGACTATCCAGAGCCCTGAAAGCAGAGTGGTGCGAAGGGACAAGCTACACTGAACAGAGAAGGAACCCTGCAGACAGCTGAGAGCTGTTTTCCCCTCTGACAGCTTGCTGGATGCCCACAGCCACCCGCTCAGACTCCTCCGAGCGACTCTCATCGGTTGCCGTGAAACACAAGGACTCCTCCTATGGACCCGTGCAGAAAATATTAGGGTGAAACCCTACCAAAAGCATCATGAAAACCAGAAGGCGGAGAGACATAGGGTATTACCTCCCATCTCCCTGTCGAGCGGCGGGTCATCGCCTGCCACGGAGAAGTCCAGAGATGCTCCTGCTATTTCCAGCATATCTTCATCACTGGTGCTGCTCTGAAGCTGCCCCGGTGATCCATGGCCAGAGCTGCCAAACCTGGGACAAAGGGAAACGATTTAGAGCACAAGCAGGAAGACTTGTTGTGACAGCCACCCTGAGTGACACCCACTCACACACTTGGTCCTGAAGACCAGGAGAACTGTGATGCTCTTCCCATGTGAAGGAGAACTGCAGCGATGATTCACCCGAGGCCAGGGCGAGGACAGGACAAAACTGGATGTTCACAACTCCCAGCAAAGCTCTTGCACTGGATTTCCTATCACCACATACCAGAAACAAACGTCCAGTCCCAGCATGGCACCTGAACTCCACTGGAAAGATGAACACAGCAGGGAAGGGGTGCCCAGGTTCTCCAAAGAGAGCAGGTTTGGGAAGCTTTGCACAGCCAAGCTAAGCCCCAGGGAGGAAAATCCTTCCGTGCAAAAGCGATCCTACACACATATCCTTGGTCCAGTGCCTGCTGGAAACAGACTCCACCTGGATTTGGAGCTGCCAGCCGTGAGACAGGATCAGTCAAGGCAAAGAGAACAGCACACTGCAAGCAGCCACCCCTAAACCAAGAAACAGCCCCGGTCTGGGCCGCCCTGTCCCATGTCACCCACCACCAGGGCTTGTGCTCCATGATCCAACCACGACCTCCAACACCAGCGCAGCCCAAAGGCCTCGGGTTGTGTTCTTCTCTACAGAAAACCAATCCCATTTCTAAGTCCTTGGTCTAAAACACCTCTCGAGGTATTTTCTCTTTCTCCGGAGTGTTTCCCACACCACCTGTGAACCCGTTTCCGTATGATCACTGCCAGAGCACACTGATGGCAGGCTCACACCACGCTAGACAAGGCAAGTGCCATCCACTGTGTATTTCCTAAAATCACTGATTATTTCCTAAATAATTCTCTGAACAGGTTTGCAGCGACTCTTTTTGCCCGTTTCACTGGAGCGTTGTGCAAAGCCCCTCCTGGAGGAAGGCCCCTCGCAGCAGAAACGTGGCCGTGCAGCTCTCCAGATGTGCCAAGCTCACCTATTTTGTCTTTCTCCTAGACGGAGGCAAATGATCCAAACACCCCAAGTGAATGATGATCCCTCACCCCCGCACATGAAGCTGCAAACCACAACCTGTGCTATGAAACTGCAGAAAGTATCTTAATTAAGGACCCTTGACCTACTGCCCGTGTCAGACCGTGACACAAGATCCATCATCTCTCCTCCAGGATCCGGGAAAATGACAAAAGCACAAGCTCTGAAAACATAAACTGAGTTGGAAAAAAATCCAGGTCTCAGCCTCAAAAATAGCTGTTGAAAGAGGGAATTGGTTCATCTCGGTGCGGTCATGGGCCGCGTTCGTTTTGCTCTTACAACACGCATTTTTCTGGAGAATTAAGAGAGGAACCAAACACAGAGCTCAGCCTTATTTCAGGAAGGGAACAGCCAGCCAGCACTTGCCAGCAGCCTGAATTACACACTCTGCAGAAAGCACTTCCTATTCGAGCACACACAAAAAAAGCCCTGGCGTTGTCCGAAGCGACGCGCTGGGCTCTTCGCTCCGCGGAACACCGTGTTTCTTAACTTTTCAGCCCAGTTTACTCATTAAAGTGGTGCAGCATGCACGCACAGATGGCGCTGAGCGCTGGCCGAGGGGAGCTGGGGGAGGCACGTGAGCCCTGCCGGCACGGGGAACAGCGGCGCGGGCGGTGGTTCTCCATCAGAGACTGGAGGCAGGAGACACTGAGGAACCCAAAGCTAACAAAAAACAACAAACTGTCATTCAAGTGCCCATGTGCCCTGGCAGGGAGCAAGAGAAGCTCAGTGCTCGTGTGCCACAGGGCTCGTCTGCAGCAGAACTTGGTTTATGGGGTGTGCATGGGAGGAGAGGTTTAAAGCCCCGCCAGAGGTCAAGTCCCTCAGTCAGCAGAGTCACGGCACTGCCAGCCCCACGTCCCCGTCTGCAAAGCAGCACGGTCTCACCTCCTGTTCCCCCACCCGTCCCCTGCTCACAAAGCCAAAGCCAAGCCCCCAGGCACAGCCCTTCCCCTCGCAGCAGAGCCCAGGTAACACCAGCAGCACAAAGAGGACACCGAGGGTAGGAACGTGGTGCTCGCTTCTCTCCCAAGTCTACCAGCAGCCCCTGGAGATCAGGTTTAAGTCCCTTTTCCTGACCGAACGCTCCCTCTATGGGCAGCAACACCTTTCCAGGCTGAACCATGCACCCAAAAAAAAAAGACTGATCTCATGCTTATCTGCGTTGTTGATTTACAGCAATACTTCATCAGGCACCGGCTGTTCCGTCCCACCAGGCCACGGGCACCCTCGGGACGTCCCCGCAGCTCGTACGTACCAAACGGCTCCTGGTGCAGCCAGCGCTGGAGAGAGCGAGAAGCCATCATCCGCCGCCCCCGTCACCTCCTCTGCCTCTGTCAGTGCCGCCTGCTTCTCCCCATCGCAGTCAAGCAAAGGGAAGCAACGAAGCTGCGCCTGGAAGTGACTCAGATGCCAGCCCTCGTCACCAGGACGCCAGAGCACCCCGCTGCCATCCTGCAGGGCCAGCCCTGCCCCAGCCGTGATGCCAGCGCCGGCCTTGCCATCGACGCCAGACGCTGCAGTTCTTCTCCTCAATCCTCACTTCAACATCACCAGCAAACCCAGTTCCCCGGCCTCACTGCAGCACCCGTCCCAGTGCCACTGTGGTCACCCCTTCCTCTCTGCAGCCAGAGTGGCACTGGTGAGATGGGGAGCTTCGAGCCACAGCCTTGGTGAGCTCTGAGCCACGGCATCAGTGAGCTCCGACCCCCAGGGAGCTCCAAGCCATCACACCAGGGAGCTCCGACCCCCAGGGAGCTCCAAGCCATCACACCAGGGAGCTCCGACCCCCAGGGAGCTCCAAGCCATCACACCAGGGAGCTCCGACCCCCAGGGAGCTCCAAGCCATCACACCAGGGAGCTCCGACCCCCAGGGAGCTCCAAGCCATCACACCAGGGCTCCGACCCCCAGGGAGCTCCAAGCCATCACACCAGGGAGCTCCGACCCCCAGGGAGCTCCGACCCCCAGGGAGCTCCGACCCCCAGGGAGCTCCGACCCCCAGGGAGCTCCGACCCCCAGGAGCTCCGACCCCCAGGGAGCTCCAAGCCATCACACCAGGGAGCTCCGACCCCCAGGGAGCTCCAAGCCATCACACCAGGGAGCTTTGGGCCCGAGCACCGGCAAGCTCTGAGCCACAGCCCTGGTGAGCTCCGAGCCATGGCCCTGGCTGGCCCCGCCACCACCACACGTGCCTCCGGCAAGCCCCAGCCAGTGACGAGGGGGCTCGGAGCAGCCCTTCCAACTCACAGGTTCGACGCTTTCCGAGCCCGAGCGTGGTTAAAAGCTCCCGCAGCATTTTTTCCCCCAGCTCAGCTCTGGCTCCACCAGGAGAACAGGAAAAGGGAGCAATCCCGAGCAGTGCCTTCACTGGTCACTGTGGGGAAGTTTACTGCCCAGCGGCTATTCCACGTGGGAAACCAAAGCCCAGGTCACAAGACTTGTCTGGTCTTTCAGAGACCAGTAAATCTAAGCTGAGCTTCGATCATTCGGAGCACTCCTTCCTCCCCATCCCCACTGCGTCTCTTCCCAGGGACGGGCACGTCCCTCCCCACAACCACCAGATCCAATGGCACCCAAATAACAAAAAAAAAAAAGCCAACTGAAACTGAAAAAATGAAGAAAAGGAGAGACAAACAGATCCTTTAGTGTCAGCAGTGCTGGGAGGTGGCAGAGCGAGGCTCTCCTGCACCAGGAGCACTCCAGAGGCTCCCGTTAACCCCCCCATTTCTCTCCCGGAGCAGAGGGGTTACTCCGGAGAGAGAACCCTCGTCTGCTGGTGAGCTCAGTGCGCTGGGCTGGATTTCGCTGTATTCCAGCCCACGGGACACGTAACCCTGCCAGGCCCGCCAACGTGCAGACCTCAGAGAATGGCAAAAGGGCTGGGCAACGATCCTAAAGAAAACCCGAAACACGACCAAAACATCTGCCATGTCTTCTGTAACTGCTAACACTTCACCCCAGCAGGACCTGGGGCTGCACTCCCTCCACGCAGCTCCTCGGGGCTGTTTGTGTGCGGCGAGGGCTGCGCGGCCACGCGGGTCCGGAACAATAGACCCTGTCAGAGGAACTGGGAAATGCACCAGGAGCCGCCCGGCACAAAGAGGGGAACTGTTCCAGGGCTCCTTTGGGTTCTCCTGTTGTTCTCTGACACGTAGCCGCAGGGACCCCAGGGAGGTGACCCTCCACGCTTCGCTCCGGATCCCTCCCAGCGAGGCGACACGCAGCCTCACGTCTCGCACCGTGCCGTACGAATCCTGGGGCATTCCAGGCTTCCGCAGCACTTCGGTACGCGGGGCCGATACAGCGCGTTCACAGACCCGCTGCCACCACGGGATGGTGACAGGACACCCAGGGCCGATGTCCCCAAGTCCGTGTTAGTGCCACTTCTTCTCATTCCACATGCTCATGGCAGACATCAATCAGAGCTGACCTCCTCCTGGCTCGGGAGGATTCTCTCTGAACAAAACTTTGGTGCTGGGGCCGTTGGGAACAAATCACGGACCCTCACCAGAGAAGCCCATCTCCAGAATTCCAGTATTTTATTTGTGAGATTAAACCCCCCAATCACCCACCGCTGACTGAAGAAACGATTTGCTGCTGCAGGTGAAGTCCATAAACAAGAAAACAAGTCCGTTTAGTAAAGGGACAGACAATTTTCTCCTGTTCCACGGAAATAACTGACTGCAGCCCCAGAACTGGTGTTTTGTCAACTCATCCCCAGGTCTCGGGTTAAAACCATCACTCCTCGCAGCCACATGCTCTTCACATGTCATAAGCTGCGGACACAAACACTGGGAGCTTCGCTCTGGGGTTACGTGACTCACGGTCACCCCGTTCCCCCATCTGTCACATTCCGTTATTTTACTGGAATTCAGAAAGGACCAGAACCTGCTGGCTCAGAGCTGAAGTCCTTCAGACCTAACGCACAAAGCTCATGCCCAGACAAAAAAAAAGCCAAATAACCACTGACGCAACCTCATCTCTCCTCAGCCGCCACTTTCTCCCCCTTTCTCCTTTCCTTTCCTTTCCCTTTTTTCAAAGAACAAGGACCATCCTGGCTACAACAGCGCCATTCCAACAGCTCTTTCCAGTTGTATTTATAGCCCAGTTTAGCTGTGAGCCTGCACCCAGTCTCAGCTGCAGACCTGACGTTTCACACCTCTGCGAAGGGCCAGCCCCGGGTCTCTTCCCGCTGAGCACCTTCACATCGCTGGTTGTTCTCTGAGCCACTTCCCAGCACACCCCGAAATCCAGACAGCACTGCGGGCTGCCGGGTTCGCGTGGGGAGACGCAGCTCTGCTCCGTGATTAACAAGGCAGAAAACACGCCAGTTACTGAGATACAGGCTACAACGGACCTAATGGGGGGTCTGGGGCACAAAGAGGATGTAAAACGCCCAACTCACACAAAACCCTGGCAGTCCTGGCAGGAATGGCCGCTGCACTTCCCTGGGAAGGTGCCTCAGCACCCCGGAGAGATGCTGCCAAACCACAGTGAGAATTACAGCCGGCACAAGGCACCCAGCGCTGCAGGCGGCGGGACCCCCAGCAACCCCCCGGAAACCCAGCTGTGCCGCTCAGCACACACCGCGGGGCTGGTTTCATATATCTTTGTGGAGGCAGCGGGTTCTGTCCTGCTCTTGGGCTGGCTGGAGACTTGACCCAGCACACACACTGCTCCCTTGTACTGTCACAAGAGGGTTTAAACCGACTGGAGCTCCTGAAGAGCTGGGGTGTTCAGCCTGGAGCAGAGAGGGCTCCAGGAGACCTTAGTGCAGCCTGTCAGTGCTTCAGGATGGGGACAGGACGAGGGTGATGGTTAAACTGAAAGAGGAGATTCAGACCAGAGAGAAGGAAGAAATGTTTGACATTGAGGGGGGTGAGACCCTGGCCCAGGTTGCCCCGAGAGGTGGGAGAAGCCCCATCCCTGGCACCATCCCAGGTCAGGTTGGACCTTGGGGCTCTGAGCACCCTGTCTGGGTGCAGATGTCCCTGCTCACTGCAGGACTGGATGAGCTTTAAAGGCCCTTCCCTCCCAAACCAGTCTGTGATTCTCTGATCCATTCCAAAAACAGCATTTTGGAAGCCCTGAACCGCAGCCCGACAGGTCTGACCCGCTGCGTGGGACCAGAGCTGGCTGGCACACAAAGAGCCGGGCCCGGCTGCTGCCTGCAATGCAGGAACAGCTCCGGGGACTCATTGAATTTCTACAGACGGTTCAGCCTCCTGCAAAACCAGGACACGCTCTCAATAGCCCACCTTCCACCAGCAGAAGTGGCAGCGTTCCCGCGTCCAAACGGCCTGTAGCCACCCACGACACCAGCACCCTCGAAACACAAAGAGGTTTCCTCATCTCCGCCGGAACAGCGAAGTTTGGCCGGAGCGTAGAGCAGCTCCGGCCACCGAAAAAAGCAGCTGGAACCCCTGCAGGACTTCCAGCCGGGTTCTGGGGACTTCTGGGAGCGGAGTCTCCGTGGTGGAACAGGAGCTCGCCCAGAGCAGGCGGCAGAGTCACCGTGTGGGTTTCGGCCCCTCTGTCCAGGCTATGAAGTGCTCTGGGAAATGCAGCTGCATCAGCGGTTCACCAGGAGCTGCTTGACCCATCGTCCTGCCCCACTGCAGAGCTCACGAATGCTCCACAAGCACCCAAAGGATGTTCCCTTCATCAATCCTGGCCCTCACAGTCTCAAAGAGAGCAGAAACAGGCTGACGACAGCAGCGCTTCCATTTGGAGAGAGATGTTGTAGAAAACAAGAAAAAAGGGAGGTAATTTACCTGCCCTGAGTAGGTCGCGCTACAGAACTGCGATTTCTTGAGGATGTTCAGCTTCAAGCAAAAAACCTTGAAGAGGTGAAAGGATTAAAGATTAACACCAGGGACACAATGACAATCTTCCACCCCTCAAAAGCCACCGGTTGCCTCTGTCTGACCGCAGCGCTCGTCTGGGTGTTCTCAGCTCCCTGAACTCCACCAGCCAAGGACGCAGTGTCCCCGCTCTGAGCAGCACAGGGACAACTCCACAGTGCGGTCACTTGGCTGCTGGAGCTCGCCTGGGAAGGAGGCGGTTCGGGGAGGGGGGACAGGAGGATCTTCCGGAGGGAGTCATTAAAGCATGACCACAAGACACATGGGAACACCCCCATATCCAAAGCCCACTGTCGGTTCTGCGCCCAGAGCGGAACCAACTCCCGGACATACCCGCCGGGTGAGGCCAAGAGCTGACGATGGCAACGTCACCAGCGCACGCAGCCCAGGGCACAGGTGCCCAGCCGGGCTTCAGCCACCCCGGAACACCCAAAGGACTTGTGAGATCCCACGGGTGAAGTCCACCCACACCGAGCAC
Source organism: Bucorvus abyssinicus (assembly GCA_009769605.1). Classification (NCBI taxonomy): domain Eukaryota; kingdom Metazoa; phylum Chordata; class Aves; order Bucerotiformes; family Bucorvidae; genus Bucorvus; species Bucorvus abyssinicus. The sequence continues at coordinate 585,710 of CM020039.1, read as the reverse complement.
GCTCACAGGGAGGAATTTTGAGGGGCAGGTTTGTGTTCCTTCACCAGTGACCAGATCCAGCTGGCGCCACTGTCACACCAAGGATGGGAGAAGGAAATGAGGAGCCGTGCAGAGGGAAAGAGGTAGTACGGGTGCTGGGGAAGGAGGAGGTGGGTGAAGGCGGACATGGGCAAAGGCAAGCAGAATTATCAAGTCATTCGGATTGGAAAAGCCCTTGAGCTCCTCCAGTCCCAGTGTCCCCAGCACGGCCAGGTCCCCACTGACCCCTGTCCCTCAGCACCACCTCCACACGGCTGGGAAACCCCTCCAGGGATGGGGACTCCACCACTGCCCTGGGCAGCCTGGGCCAGGCCGGGACAACCCCAACGGGCAAGAAATGGTTCCTCAAGACAACCTCAACCTCCCCTGGAACAACTTGAGGCCGGTGCCTCTTGTTCTGGTGCTGGTTCCTGGGGAGAAGAGATGGACCTCACGTCACTCCAACCTCCTGTCAGGGAGTTGTCAGGAGCCAGAAGGTCTCCCCGGAGCCTCCTTTTCTCCAGGCTCAACCCCCCCAGGTCCCTCAGCCGTTCCTCATGCACTTGTACTCCAGACCCTGCACCAGCTTCGTTGCCCTTCTCTGGACATGCTCCAGCCTCTCAATGTTCTTCTGGGAGTGAGTGGCCCAAATCGGACCCAGGATTCGAGGTGTGGCCTCACCACTGCTGAGAAGCAACACCCAAGCCCTGAGAGCCCACGGAGCTGCAGCAGCACCTCGACCCGAGGGGAGGATCCCACCTCCACCACAGACAGGTCCTGGAAAATGCTGTTCCCAGGTAACAAAGAAACTCCGTGTACATCACCCGGCACTTGGAACCAAACCGAGGCACCGCAGCACACCCTGGGAGCTGCAGGAGCCCTTTCCAGGTATCTCGGCAGCAGGAGATTCTCCCCACATTGGAGCCGCTGCCCCCAGCAGCACGGGCTGCCCCGGGCTGTGACCCCTCTGCCGAGCCCGGCTGGCAGGATGGCCACGGCTGCTGACCCGGAGCTCCACGGTCCCTCCCGTTAAACCAGTTGTTCGTGACAAGCAGCTCCTCATCCGCAGAGCAACTCCGTCCTAATTGCACGCTGCGAGGCCACCATTGCACAAGCGGCCTCATGCCTCACCAAGACAAGGAGAGCCGAGGGAACCAGGTATCATTAACAGATATTTCCTGAAATATCGGTGTTACAGCCACATTTCACACTCAATTACCAGCTTCTCGGCTTCCTCTTTAAAAAAAAAGACAACCAGATTAAATGCAAATCAGACCAAACAACCTGGAGAACGACCACAGGGACGAAAATCCTGCTTCATGGCATCACCCAGCCCTGGAAGGGCAACAAGGCTGCCCAGAGCCCGCGGCAGGCAGCCGACAGCAGCAGCAGGTCAGGAGAACAACGGCTAGTGACACCGCCCGAAGCCCTGGGCAAAACAAACCGAGGTCCAAACCAAACCTCAGAAGATCTTCTGGTGTGACCAGGTTTAAGGTCACACATCACGGTCACCGTACAGGGGCTGGGAGGAGCAGCTCAGCGAGGCTCCAGCCCGGGCCGGCAGGAAGACGATTTGGCCACTGTGTCCCGAAGAATGAAAAACAATTAGCTAATTTATACAACAGTACTTGAAAAACAAAAATAATTCTTTTCAAGGTCTTCTGGGAACAAAGGGAGGCAGAGGCACAGCAGCAGCGGTGTCTGCCAGCCGCACGTCCCCGCTGCCAGGGCTCGCCGACCAGCCCCACGGAGCCCAGAACAGAACCACCGACACCTGCAGAACGACGGCTTGTGGATTCACCAGCACCCGCCCTGCGCAAGGGGAAAAGGCGTAAAAAGCCAAATGGTTCTTTTCATTCTGACTGCAAAAAGAACTGCAGTAAAACCTTCCAGATTAATGAAGGCTTTAAAACTCGGATGAACGAAAGCTCTCTACGGCCAGAGCCGGTCTCACACCCCGCAAAAGGGTTCCTCGACTGCACTGCCCTGTTTATCACCCCTGGAGGCTCCGCCAGGGGGGAATTCTCCTTGAGCACTCGAACAAGGAGGGACCCCAGCTCTGCCCGTGGGCTCTCCGGGGGGAGGAAAAGCGGGTGCAAACCCGCCCAGCTGCTCGCTGCCTCATCCCAGTTCCCTGCCTCATCCCAGTTCCCTGCCCCAGCACCAGCGCTCGCCCCCCGCAGAGGCCAGAAGCGATTACGGGAGGAGCATTTACCCCGACAAGCAGCATTGGTACCTTCTCCCAAGGCTCAGCTGCTCCTGCCTGCGTTCGGATGCTTCTGGAAGAGAACGAGGGACTTGCTCAGGCCAGAGAGCCCAGTCGGGACACACAGCTCTTCCCAGCGCCGAACTGGGGCTGCAGGCACTGGAGGACCCCCCAGCCCGCCCCAGGGAGCCGGGAGTTCGCCTCTTTCGTGACTCTCCCCAATCTTCCAGCCCAGCTCTCGCCCACCTCCAGCTGGGACGTCAGCTCCCTGCCCTCGCCCCGAGGCCAACGGCAAAACACCGGCGAGAGGCGGTGGCAGCGGGCCCGGCCACACCGCCCCCCGCACCGCCCGGCCCCACAAGTCCTCCACTCCCGCCCGACGGGCTCAGCCTCACAGCCGCCCCCGGGCACCCCCCACCTCAGGCCTGCCCCGGCCCCTCGCCCCGCACCTCCGCTCGCCGGCCCCCGCTCCGCCGGTCACCGCCGAGACCGAGCCTGGCCCGGGCCGGGGCCCGTGGCCGCTGCACCTGCGCGCGTGGGCGGCTCCTCCCACAAAGGGCGGGGCGAGGAAGGGGCGGAGCGAGGAGGGGGCGGGGCCCTGTGCCTCTCCGGGCGGGATTTGTGCGCAGGCGCAAGGGAGGCTGCTGAAGCACGGGCACGCCTTGCCGGCGCCATGCTGAGTGCGGGCGCCGGGCTCTTAAAGCGGTACGCACCTCGATCTGCAACGGGGCGGGGCAAGGGCAGGGAAAGCGGCTGCGGAGGGCCCTGCGTGGGGACACAGCGGGAACGGGAGCTCCACCGTACCACTGGCCTGGGGCTGCCTCCCCCCCGTCGCTGGCACTCCACCTCAGACCCCCCTATCACTGACCTCCAGCAAACACTCTCCATCGCTGACCTCCCCCCATCGCTGACCCCAAATCACTGACCCCCCCTCAATGACCCCCATCACTGACCCCCCCCATCGCTGACTCCCCCTATCACTGATCCTCCATCACTGACCCCCCATCACTGATACCCCTCCACTGACCCCCCCGATCGCTGACTCCCCCATCACTGACCCCCCCATCACATGACCCCCCCCATCACTGACCCCCCCGATCGCTGACTCCCCCCCATCGCTGACCCCCCCATCACTGACCCCCCCCATCGCTGACTCCCCCATCGCTGACCCCCCCATCACTGACCCCCCCCGATCGCTGACTCCCCCCCATCGCTGACCCCCCCATCACTGACCCCCCCCATCGCTGACACCCCATCACTGACCACCCCCATCGCTGACCTCTCTCCCCCCGAGCCAACCCCGCTGACCACGCCCCACCCCAGACCAGCGCCGGACACCCCCGGTGCCGGGCAGAGCCCCCGGGGGGATCCATCGCTGCTGCCCCCCAGAGCGGACCAGTCCGGAGGAGACCGGGCAGTCCTAAGCCGGGCAACCCCCCGCTTCTCCCCCAGCCCCGTCCCACCAGCGCACCCTCCGCCCGGGCGGGACACACGGTTCAGCGGTGACCGGGCGGTGCCGGGGTGGCTCCCGGAGTCCGCCATCTAAAGGATTCCCGGCCCAACGAGACGAGGAGCTGGGGCGGTTACGGGTCGTGCCCAGCGGGAGCCACCCCCGCCACGCAGCCCTGCCGCCAGAGCCCACCTCCCAGCCCCTCACCAGTCCCACCAGCGCGCCGGGACAGGCGGCGGTGGGGATGCCGGTGGCACTAGAGGGCAGCAGCGGTGCGGCCAGGAGGCCCCCCCAGCCCGCAGCACCACCTCCTCCTCCTCCTCCTCCTCCTCCTCCTGATGCCCTGGTCCCCTGATGTCCCACCAGCAGAGGTGGCACAGAGGGTGACATCGCGCTGGGGCTGGCAACGTCCCATTTTCAGGACGGGGGAGAAGGGACACCTTAAGTTTCACCATAATGGTGACCCTGGGAGATGGCACCAGCATCGTGCCATGCAGGAGAAGGTCTATGAGGAGAGGAAGACTCTGCCACGAGTCCTGGTGAGGTGAACCCTGGCTTCATCTCATCTCCTCTGTCATCTTGAGGCTTGGCTGGGCTTCCCAGGGATTAACGCCCAGAACCGAGCAGCAGCTCCTCTGGCCTCAGCCCTTGAGGAGCTCCCACCCTGTCGGTCCCTGCCCAGGGTCGCCAAGCCCTGTCCCTGCCCAGAGGCAGCACCCGCAGCAGCGAGTGGGTCTCTCCTGCCACGTCCCTTTCTGGTCCCACTCCCCAAGTCACCGGTCCGGGTCTGGGAAATCCCGTGTCCCCGCAGAGGAGGTCCTCGACCTCAGCGCTCCCCAGCCCAGCTCCCGCCGGACCCAGAGCCCCACCATCTCCCCACTAAACAAACTTCTCTTTGCAAAATCAGCATTTTTTTTCTTATTTGCATAACAAAAGGACCAGAAAAAACAGGCACAAGCAAGATGGGGAGGTGCAAGGTGGAAACCTTGGTGGTGCAGCAATGGGGATGATCTTCAGGTCTTTTCCACCATGAACGGTTCTATCATCCATGATTTGGGCTGTGGGGCTGGGGAAGAGAGGGAAGGGGAGGGCTCTGCCCCACTCCGCCGCTGTCCTGCTCCTCCCCACTGCTCCGTGGAGGAGCGTCAGGAAGAGCAGCCCGGACCCAGAGGTTCTGGCAGAGGCTGCTGGGACCGGGATCAGGAAGGCAGACCCTGTCCCGATTTCCTGCCCATTGTTTTCTCTGCCGCTTTTCCAGGAGCTTCACCAGAGGAAAGAAAAAACTCCCTGGCTGAATGAGAAAGTCAGACCCATGGCAGGGACGAGGGGACAGCCGCAGGGCTGCCTGCCTTGTCCCCAGCGTGCCGGGAAGCCGCTCGCTTCAGGGAAACGGGAAGCCCTGAAATAGCAGAAGCTGGACACATGCGGTTGGGGGGGGAGCAGAGCTGGTAGCACCCAGCGTCCCACCACCTCGTCTGCACAGCCTCAGCGTCCCACCACCTCACCTGCACAGCCCCAGTTCCCACCACCTCAGCTGCCCAGCCCCTGTTTGATCCTTGGCATCATTTGGTGATGAGCCGCTGCCCTTTGCCTCTCCTGCCACTGCCATTTCCTCATCTCCCTGCCCCAGCAGACCCAGTCAAAGCACTGGGTGCTCCAGGACCCATCCCTGCCATGCCCTGGGCCACCCTGGACCTGACACCCCGGCAGAAAGGTCCCGGTGATGGGTGCAGCCCGTCGCTGCTGCCGCAGAAGGCATGGCCATGTCCTGCTGCTGGCAGAGACCTCAGCCCCGTACCCGGGCTGATCCTCAGAGACAAAGCAACCAGCTTCTTGTCCAACCTCACACCACAACTGGGCAGGAGTGGAGCTGCTGACCCATAGAAGGACCTCGAGCCAGGTCTGATCTGACCACGCAGAGGGCGAGCGAGAAGCGGGGGATGCTCTGGACCACACAAGGCTGCAGGGAGGAGGACGATGCTTCATCCACCTGGTATCCAGCAGCATCACCCTTCCAAGCATGGGAGCCAGCTGGGAGCCAGCAGAGAGCAAGGAACACACCCCAAAAAACCAAATATCACAGCAAGGTGGGGAAAGGGCTGAACTTTAAAATCTGAATGTGCCCTACAGGGTAGGACAGGCAGGATGTGAGCGCTCGTGGGACACAGCGAGGAACGGAGCTCCCCGAACCCTGAAGAATTACAAGGGAAAAAAACCCCAATGTTTCAAGTCCAAAGATCGCTGTTGCATAAATAGAGCGCTGGGTGCCAAAAATTGGGGGGATTATGTCAAGGAGGGATTTGCAGGCTTAGCCCCCTGCCTGAATGCGGGCTTGGTGCCTGGAGAGGTGGCACGGGGCTGGACCCCCGGGATCAGTTTAATTAGCTGAATTATGAGGTTAATGCCAGCTAAGCCGGCAGCAGCCCCGACCCGCACCCGCCGTGTGCCTCTGCGCTCCCTCCAGCTCCCCCAGCCGGGCACGTCCCGGCAACATCGGCCAAAGGGTTTGGGGATGGAAATGGGGCTCCTGCCCCATGGTCCAGGGCTGCTGGTGGGGACCGGAGGAGGGCAGCTCCGGCGAAGCGGGGAGAAAGGCGGCAGAAAGCCCAGGGAGACAGGACAGCCCTTCCCTGCCACCACCTCCACGGCCCAGACGTGCTGACCACCGGCCGAGGGGCACGTGAGGCTCGTCCGCTCCCGGTCCCTGGGACAGCCGGCAGCCAGCCCCTGTCCAAGCAGCGCAGAACAATCCCGGGAAGTGACCTGGGGGACGAGGGGACAGGATGGTGCGTTGGCCGCCACCGCCAGCATTGTCTCTGGATACCTGGGGGGTGAAGTCAGAGCCCAGCTCCATACGGAGGAGCACGGGGTGGGGGTTGAGCATCAACCCGTGAGGAGGAGGGGGATGAAGAGCTGACGAGGACCCGGAGCCAGTGCTCCTTCCCACTCCCCCAGGAAGGGAGCCCCACGGTGCTCTCCCCACTGCTGCCAGCCTCGGGGAGGACTCCGCACCCTCAGACCAGCGCAGGATGAGGGGGGCGGTGTGGAGAGACGAGGTGGGCTTCTGGAGGAGAAACGTGACCCACAACGAGAGCTGTGCCCATGCAGCTCTGCTCCTGAGACAGGACCTGAAAGGGTCCTGCTTCTCCTTTCCCGTAAATGTGGAAAGATCCCCCGAAACACGTGAGAGGGCCTGTTGGGGAAGCGAGGCAGCAGCAGGCGGCATCCCCAGCATTGGGTTATCTCCCAAGATAGCCAAAGCCTCTTGCATCACCACGGCCAGACCATCTGGGCAGCCAGGGAGTTCCCCACCCCAGGAGGATGTGGCTCCTGCTGGGACAGACGTCCCCAGGCGCAGGCAGTGGGCAGCATCACGCCAGCGTCCTCCTGGGCTGCTGGAGGAGAAAGCACCAGCTGGAGCTGGCCAGGAGAGGACCAGAGAGCCACGGGTACCTGGGGATGGAGGAGAACTTTTGGTGGGACTACTGAGGGCCTGATCCGGATCTGCAGTCCGGCACCGAGCCCCTCTTGCTATGAAGTTTACAGTCAGCAAGAGCAACTGCCGGAGCAGCATCAACATCTCGGCGGGCTCCGCGGGGCTGGTTTGCAGCTGGGCTGGAAGGAAAAGGCGCAGGCAGGAGCCCGCGCAGCTGGCCCGGCTCTGGTTAGCCACTTCCCGTCCCCCAGCGGCCCCGCTCTCGCTTCTCAGGAAACGAGCGAGCGGTTGCAGGCGGCAGAGCTCAGGGCGGTGAGCCACGGCACCGTGTACCTGCGCCAGCCTGGCCAGGGACGGGTTTCTCCTCCGCTGACGGGGGGGACAAGGGGCTGCAGCCCACTTTCCCTGTCCATGTGCCCCGGCCAGCCTGGACCAGCAGCTCCCAGCTGGTGCTGGGGCTCCAGCATCCCCCGGGCAGCTGCTCAGGGGCCGGTCGCCAGCTCCTCCAGCACCCTCCAGTGTTTCCCACCCCAGCAGTTCCAAAGCACGCTCTGGACTCTTTGCAGAGCCCCACATGAAGCCCAGCCTGGCCCCGCTGCTCCTTGGCCCTGGCCCAGCCTCCTCCAGGCTGCCGGGGGACGAGGGGCTCAGGGAGGACTCGCCTCTGGCAGGTCGAGCTCCTCTGGCTGATTGTTTCTGCAGCACCCCCGGCGCACGTGCACACAGGGGCCACCCAACCGTCCCCACCGGCCGCCTCGGCCAGCCCCAGCCCTCCCTGCTCTGGGGTTTCCAGCTGCCCCAGGCTGCACAACAGCCCATGGACAACTGTCCCCCCATGGCACCCATCCCAGTGCCACCCCAGTGTGTCCCCAACCCTGCCCAGGGTCCCCAGAGAGGACCCACCAGAGCCCCCGTGCCCGAAGGGTCTGTCTGCTCGCAGTGATGTACTCGAGTCCGTCCCGGGGATGAGGCTGAGATCCCCCGTTGCTGCTGTTGTGGGTGCAGGACGGCGCTAGCATTAGGTTCCACGTCACCCATCACCACGGGGTGCCCAGTGCCAGCCCACCACCATCCCAAGCAGATGCTCTGTGTTTGGGTGCAGGAGGTACCACGAGCCCTGGAGAGGGTCCTGAGCAATACAAGGAGCCTGTCTGGTTTGAGGGGCTGAGGAAACCTGGGGGGAACCTCAAACCCCTCTCCTGGCAACCCCCACAACAAACAGCCCCCCTGGAGCGTCACCAAGGGGTTGTTTTGCTGCAGGGGTGTTTCAGCGCAGCAGATTTGGGGTTGGGAAGTATTTATACCCGCAGCTGCTTAGCAACGTGCGCAGATGCTGCGCTGATGCGAGCCGGCGTCACCCCGGAAAGGCGATGGGGTGGGCTCCACCAGCCCAGCGCCGAGCATCACCGCCACCCAGGCAGAGACCGCGCTGCTGGGGGGTCTGTGGAAATCCCCTTCCCACACAGAACGGTACTGCAGCTGCGATGGCCAGAGGCAGAACGGGACCGTGGGTGGAATAAATGCCGGAGACAGAGCTAGACAGAGGGCGAAACGCCTGCGTGCCGTGACTCAGAGGGGAAAAACCATCCCGGGTGACACCGGGGTGGCTGCCATCACCAGTGTGCAGGGCTGGGACAGTCCCCGCAGCTCCCATGGTCCTGGCCCCACTGATGTGGGCTCGGTCTCCCCACAGACTGGGTGCTCTGAGCATCACGGGCACATCTCCAGGCATCACGGGCAGGTACCGGAGCATCACCACCACCCCCGGCCCCACCACGCTGCTCTCGCCCCCATCTGCTGGCTGCCCCTCGACGGGGCCAGGGGAGGTAGATCAGCGGCCACATCACACAGCGTGGGGAGGGTGACGGTGGAAATTGTCCCCAAGTGTGACCTGCCCTGCGCAGGGCTCTGCTGGGGCTGCCCAGGGGCCCCGGCCACACTCCCGCCCTCGCTCCGAGCGCTGGGGTTTGCAGCACTCCTGCCTGCTCAGCAGCCTCCAGCAGCCCAGGCTGGTGGGTTCAGATGACCAACATCCTCCTGATGGCGCCCCATGAACCACGGGGTGAGGGAAGAAGCTAAAACCGTCTCGTTTCCTACTCAGACAGTTGCGACAGAGTCACATGTGGCCCTCTCCACGCAGACACCGCGTCAGCAGCCCAGAGCCGAGCAGAGCCCCACATCCCTCCTCCCCTGAGCTCCCCCCGGCCACCCCACTGCTCATGGGGCAGCTTCTGGGGAGGGGAAACCTGGGGTGGACCGAGCACCCCTCAGAACACCAAATCTCACCCCGAGCTCAGCTGCCCCCAGGTCGATCTCGTGCCTGGGATGTTCCCTCACCGTTGGCCTGCCCCACCGAGCCCCTCACCCGGCCAGGACCCTCCCCACTGCCCGGCCAGACCGCGCCCTGCAGAGCAGCTCAGTCTCCGCAGACTTGTTCAGCAGCGTCTCGCTCCTCAACCTGGACGCTGGCTTCGAGGCAGCCTGTCCCCAGCAAAGCCAAGTCCTCGCCCCGCCGCAGGAGCGGAGAAGCGGGAGGAGCGGGAGTGCCCGCGGGAGGCTGGACGGACACACAGACAAGCAGAGAGACTTCAAATCCCCTTTATAAAACCCATCCCCTCTGTACAGCATCACCTTTTTACAGTATTTACAGCAGCAGCCGGGGTGGGGGCTCTCGGGGTGCGGGTGGGACCCCATCTGAGGGTACCCGAGCAAAGCGAAGGGCCAGCAGTGGTTGTCACCAGCACCATGTGGGAACAGGCTGGTCCCGGGGGGACACCGAGGGCTCGTTGATGGACCACAAGCCGATCTTCCCTCAAATCACCCAGAATTTCTCCTCAGGCTTCAAGAGTGGCACAGACCCCTCCCCAAAACCCAGCCCCTCTCAGTCACAAGAGCCGCCAGCCCCCCACAGGGCACAGTCTGGTCCCCGGCACCGGGCTCGTCCCATCTGGTGCTGGCAGAGCCCTGCCCTGTGCGAGGAGCTGGATGTGTCCCTGGTCCCCGGCGTGGAGCAGCGTGGCAGGGTGGGCTGTCGCCCGCACAGGCGGTGGGTGGCAGGAGCACGGAAGCAGAGGGTGCATCGGGTGGGCACGGGGCTGCTGCGGTTCTCCTCTGCGCCAGAACCACATGTCACATCTCTGCAGGACAAGCGAGAGGGAAAGAGAGATTGGTGAGATAACGGGGGGGACCAGGGCTGCACCGGACCCCCCGGGCATCACCCCAGCGGGGTTAAAGCAGAAATCTGGGGGGAAGTCTGGTCCCCCCCTTCCTGCTTCACTGCCTCCCATATGGCTCAGGGCCAGCAGAAGCAGCTTGTCCCACCAGCCACCTCCGTTTGGACGCTCAGAAGGGACAGGAACAGATACCGGGAACTGGGACTGCAGCCGGCCTGGGGGAAACATCTTACTGCTTTTTTAAAATCAAGTTCTCTCTGCCTCCAGCCTGTCACTGCTCCGGAGAGGAATGTGGCTGCTGCCTCAGTTTCCCCAGCATGGAATCTACTGGGGAGCTGCCTGGTTCAGCTGCTGTCAATGCCCAGCAGCATCACCACCTTCCCCGGGGCACTCTCAGCCAAGCCCTTCACCAGCAGAAAAATATCTGTGGGAAGAGACCACGACCCACCCGCGCTGCCCGAGGGCTGGGATTCCCCCTCGGACCCACACAGCCCCTTGGCAGCGGCGCCCTGCCCAGGCTGGTGTTGCCCGGGCTGGGGTGTACCAGCCGCCAGAGGGGCGCTGTAGGCAGAGCCCCAAGCTCCCGTACACCCTCCTGAAACCATCAGCAGCTCTGCAGGTTGCCACCCATTTGGCCGCCTTTTTTGCAGGCCTTCGTTGCCAGGATCAGTCTGGCACTCGCAGCCCCAGTACCCCCTCCCAGGACAGTACTGTCCCCCACTTCACCAGCTGGGGGAAACCGAGGCAGCAGGGAGGGAAGATGCTCAAGCAGTGAAACTTCTGCTCCAACGTACCCTCCAGCGCTCTGTCCAGATCCGCGATGAACTCCTCCAGCTCCTGCGTGTCGCCGAGCTTGGCTAGCGGAGAGGAACACACCGTCGGGCCTCTCCTGTCCCTGCCCAGCTCTGACTGGGGAGAGGACGGATCCCCACCCCTCGCTTCTCACCACGACTGCTCCAGCTGCCACCGTGCAGGGTGCTGCCCTTCCCCAGGTCACCTCATCCCCGCACAGCCCTGCGCTTCCCTGGTCAGGAACGGAGCCCCTCGCTGTGACCCCCCCAAAGACACCTCTGGCTCGATCCAGCCTTGACTGGGAACGTGCCAACCCAACTTCAAACCTCCTCCAGGATCCAGCTGGGACCCCAGGGCTCATTCCCACCTCCGAATCCTGCCAGGCCCCATTGGCAGCCCCGCCAGGGCAGCCTGTCACTGCTGAGCCGAGCCAAGAGCAGAAGACAGCCCTTTGGACAGACCTTCCAGCCTCACCTTTGGAGGGGAGCGCGTTGGCAGGGGTGTTGAGGTCCTCCTCACTGGAGTTGAGGCTGCTGCCTGGGGACGTGCTGGCACCTGCAGACACAAAGCATCAGTCACTGTCCACGGCCACAGGCACCTTATAAACAAACCGCAGGACCAGGGACCGACTGAGTGTGTCACCCGGGGTCCCTGGTCCACCCTTGCTCCTGTCCAACCCGTCTGCTCTTCCCCCACTGCCAAGGAAGGCTTGGAAAAATGGAACCGAGCTTCGGCACCAGGCCAGACAGCACCATGCCTGGGCACGGCCACGGGGACTCCTCGGGGTTACTTCAGCCAACTGGTTCTCTCTGAGCTCCTGGTTATCTCGAGCCTGGCACAGTCCCACAGCAGCCAGCCCAGCAGAGGCTGGCAGGCGCGGGGCCGGGATCCGGCGGTCACCACCCCACGCTGCTCACCCAGCCGCGAGCGGGGAGTCAGGCGGGCGACTCAGCGGTGGAATCTGTGGTTTAGACGGGGGAACCCCAGAGCTCCCCAGGCACATCCACGCCGACGTTCCCCAGCCCCGCACTCACTCTCCAGCTCCTCGATGCCGCTGTCGTACACGCTCTGCCCCGCTTTCCGCTTCAGCTCCTCCAGGTGCTGCTCGTACTGACGCGCGGGGCCTCTGTCGAAGTCCTCCATCACCTCCTCGAACTCCCGCAGCAGCTCGCCGAGCTCCTCGGCCATCGCTGGGGGCGAGAGGTCAGCGGAGAGAGGGCTTTGGGGCCGGCTGCGGGCAGACAGGCAGCGCCGGGGTGGGACGGGGCGGGTCCGGGCCCCCGCACCTCCGGCTGCTCCGTGCGGCACGTTCAGGGCTGGCACCGCCCCGGAGCCGCCACCCCGAGCTCGGGGCATCAGCTCTGGGCTCACCCATCCTTCCAGCTCGTCCCGCAGCCGAGCAGCGACCCGGCCCGGTAAGAGCTGGCCCTGAGCAGCCAAAAGGCTGGATCCCGGACCCAGTCTCCTCCGCCTCCGGGGGGTCACAGCGGGGCGGGACGGGGGACCCGGACCGCGCTGAGCCCGGGTGACCGGCATCAGCTCACCGCAGCCCTGGAGCGGGGCAGGGCAGCGAGCCCGGGATGTGCGCCCGCCCCGTCCCGGGTCCTCCCGCTCCCGGGGACCGCCCGGTGCGGCGGTCCGGAGGCGGGCAGAGCCCCCGCGGGAGCCGCGGGGGGGTCCGGGGACGCACGGACCGGATCGGCATGGCACGGCACGGCACGGCACGGCACGCACGGCACGGACGGCACTTACCGGCACTGACCGTCGGGCTCAGCGGGCTCCGGTCCCGGCAGCAGCGGCAGCAGCAGCGGCGGGTCCCGCCGAGCGCGGCGGTTTTAGCCGCGGGGCCGCCCCGCAGCGATGGGCGGGGAGCGGGCGGGGTCCCCGGGGGCTCCGCCCCTGCCACGCCCTCACCCCTTCATCCCGGTGACGGTTTAGGTCCCAGAAAACCGAGTATTGACCCCCCCCGGCACAGCGTGACCCGCCGGGGGTGTCCCCTGTCCCCCGGATCGGGCCCCCCCGCTCTCAGGACCCCCCAGTTAACGCGTGGCTCAGAACTGGAGGAACTGACCGGGAGTCACCCGCGTTCTCCCAGTTCACCAGGGGAACCGGGGCCGCTCGGGTGCTACACAGAATGACCCCAGAACGGTTTGGGGTGGGTGAGGGGTCAGTGACATCATTCGATGTGTTTACACGTGTGCGTCTCCCCATCGTCAGCACAAGGGTTAAAAGTGAGAAGATCCCGGATCGCCCCCACCTCAACCTGAAGCACCACAAACGTTCCTGAGGAAGGTGGGACCAGGCGATCCTTGAGGTCCCTCCAACCCGCGGTTCCGTGACTCTAGAACCAGCCCTTCCAGAGCCACGCTGACGCCCCAGAAATGCCGCTGCTCTGCAAACACTCGTACAGCAGGTTTATTTCGCGGGGCTGAAACAAAACCCGCTAGAAGCAAACGCTGGGCGGGGCAGGCGGGGAGAGCCGGGGGATTCCCAGGGGAAAAGGTCTGCGCTGCTGGGAGGAGGCAGCTCCCGGGCAGAAAGCGCGATGGCCGGTGCGGGGCTGCCCTCAAGAGGAGTTCCCGACAACGTCCCCACCGGCAGCCCGCGCCGAGCAGGTTTCGGGGCTGTGCTGTGGTGGTAGAAAACCACAAAGCTTTCGGTCACCTTTCAAACCTCGTGTGGCTTCCAAAGGGGCTACACAGCGCAACGCCATGGTCTTGGGTAGACCCACTGGCCGAGCAGCTGTTTGATGCACCGTAATTTCTCTGCGCTCAGTTCTCAGAGAGGCGGGGGGTAAAAGCAGTGGAGGAGCAAAAAAAAGCTCAGAGGAATTGAGGGAGAGAAGCCAAAGTGATGTTGGTGGCACCAATCCACGCCGCAGCCGTGACACAGTGACTCGCCGCGGTGCCGGGGCACGAGGAAATGTTCGCTCTGTGCGGGTTTTTCTCTTTTGACACTGAAGAATTTGATCAAAGCCATGTGCTGGAGGCTGTGAGGACTCCTCAGCACCCACCCCCGTGCCAGGTCCGTTGCCCTGGGTACTAACAAGTCAAAGCTGCAGGCAGAGAAGCTGTGGCATCAGGTCGAGCTCCGGCCGTGACAAGGCACGAAGCCCTTGGCTGTTTTTCTGCTCTGCTGGAGAGTCAGTGTCCCCCTCGATGCTTCTGGCTTCCTCCTTTATGAGCCGACCAACGGCTGCAGCTGCCGGAATAGTCAGGGAGCAAAGTGGTTGTGGTGTTCTCATGATGAACTAACGGCGAGGGACGCAGGAGGCTTGTGCCATCCACCCCCACCCACTGCCCGTGGCTCTCGGTCTGGCCATCGAGTCATGGCCAACAGTTACTGGAAGAGCTTGTCTTCACCAGTGCGTTCCCGCTAACGGACTCAAGCTGTTAGGACGAGCAGGAGACAACTTGTCACTCGTGCCACGTGGGAACAGTGAGACCCGTGCCAGCTGCTGGCTCAGGAGTGGGCAGTCACGCTGACGTGCCAGGGGCTTCTAGGAGGATCTTTGGAAGACCTCCCGGAGGGCCTGCTCCTGCAGCAGGTATAATCCTGTAGTCTGTTCGCATGGAGCAGCCACTGGATGTGGTCTTGGTTACATGGTCTATGCTCGAGTGTGCTGGTGACCTCAGAAACCCTCAGCAGCCTCCTGGTGTGATGAGTTTATCTGCTCCTGCAGGCCCAACCGCGCTGCTCGTCTCTGGACATTATCAGTTCTCAGGAGGCTTTCACCAGCTATCTTCTCAGCACACACTGCTCTCCTCAGCCTGCTGTGCTCCAAGAACCACATCTCCACCCATCCCATGCCATCCCATGCCATCCCACCCCATCCCATGCCATCCCATACACAGGGAAGGGACTTTTACAAAAGGAGAGCTCAGCCCTGCACAGTGCAGCCGAGAAGGTGCAGCACCATGAGACAGGTTCCATCCAGGGGACAGAGCTGTGGTGGAACGCCTCCTCCCTCTCAGGCTGGGAGCACACAGGCTCGTGCCCTCGTTACTTACCCTCTTGATGATACAGGCACCCTCCTCCCAGGCTGTGCAGGGGGTCTCAGCCCCAGGCTCCTGCTCCTCCGTCCCTGCCCAGCCCCATCAGAGCCAGCAAATGCCTGGAGGTACCTCCAGACCCAGTGGGTCTGTTTTGGATTTTCATGTCCCATCTGCTGAGCATGGCACGCGCTGCCAGACACCCACCTGCTGCTCCCCAGTCTGCCCCAGTTCACTGTCCCAGTGCAGGGACCTCAAACTCCTGGGGAGCAGCAGATCGCCCAGGGCACTGTGGCACCTCAGAGCTGCGAGCAGGCTGCGGCACACGCCAGCGGCTCTCAGGCTCGCTCCCCTCCACACACCGCTGCCTCCACAGGCACAGCCACTGCGTGAGCCCGCAGGGCTCTTGGTGGCCATCTGGCCACAAACCCACACGTAGGAAGGGCAACCTGCAGACCTGCTGTGGGGCTGCCGACAGCAGAACAAGCTGGCATGTCCACTGGCAGCAACGATGCTCCCACCGGCACTCCCACTCCGTCCACTTCTTCACTCCTCCAGCGCGCGGCAGAGGGCTTGGCTTTGCTGGGGAAAGGCTGCCCAGGTTGCCCGCAGCAGCCAGTGCCGAGGGCCCGGCCCAGGCTTGCTAGATGCCAACGTCCAGGTTGAGGAACGAGATGCTGCTGAACAAGTCTGCGGAGACCGAGCTGCTCTGCAGGGCGTGGGTGGCCAGGCAGCAGGGAGGGAGCAGGTTCCTCTGCTGAATCCTCACTCTCTGTGCTCCTAAGTTTAAAAAACAGAGATGCTCTTCGCAAACTGCTTCTGTCGCTGACCCCACGCCCCAACGGCCTCTAGCAGCCACCCCCACGGCTCGCCATCTCTTGGACAGTCCCAAAGGAAGGTGAAGACAGAGACGGAACAGCAGCAGAGGCGGTGAGGTCTGTGCTCTGGGAAGGCCACGTTTGGTGAAGGAGTCACCAGCTCTACAAGGAGACGAAGGCGGCCGAGCGCAGCGGAGCAAAACCCCTCCCGTGTTACGTGCCGTGATCGCGGGCCAGATCGCGGACACGAGGCCCTTAGTCCCACCTTCCTTAACCACAGGGAAGGGCAGGAGCTCAAGTGCTGAGCCTCTACGGGACGATCCTACCTTGCAGCCCAAGAGCAGATGAGCAGCCACGGCTGGCAGCCACGCGTGCAGGACAGGCACAGAAACACAGACACCACCGAGCGGGAAGAAAATCAGGAGCGATGGAGCTGAAAACGGAGTATCACAAGTGATCCTGCGAGGCTGGAGCAGCGGAGGGGTCTGAGGTGCGGCAGGACACGAGCTGTGCAGGTATCCCACAGAAAGAGGGGAGCAGGGGAGCTCCAGTGGAGATGGGGTGAAGGAGAGAGCATGGCCCAGGCTGGGGAGGAGAACAGGGAGCTCCAGGGGACAGGGAAGCCGGGATGTTTCAGCTGGTGGAAGGTGTTAGCGCAGAGAGTGAAGGGTTTTTGCTGGGAAGTTCATGACTAATAGCAGTGGAAGGGACAGGAAAGATGGAGAGGAAGATCACCAGGACTTGTCCACCGCGGTGAGTGTTGCTGCAGGAGGTCCTTGCCCTCGCGCAGCGAGGTGTCTCCAGCAGCGCCGGCGGCACTTACGGCATGGCATTGAACTTCCTGCGCAGAAGGTAGTCGATGACATCGGGGTCTGACTGAAATAGCCTCCTTAGGACGTGCCGTTGCATTTCTGGAGAGACCTGGGAGGGACACAGGGACATGGTGGGTCACGCACCTCCTCCCCTCTGGAGGAAGAGGAGCAGAGGCAGCCCAGGACAGCAGGAGCCCAGGTCAGTACGTGCTCACAGACCCACCACGCTGGTGACACATCCCACCCAGCTCCCAGGGATCCAGGCAGGATCTCAGCCCCTGCTTTTCCCACACTGACCCCGGTCCTTTGGCTCCCTGCAGCCCTGACAATTGCTACAAGGCTTTTTGGGGACCTGAAATGTCCCCAGGATCCCACAGACCTGTAAGAAATGGACGTTTCTGGTGTTTCTTGGGCATTTCCCAGGTCCTCTCCTAAAACCAGGGCCAGGAGGACTGCTCAGTGTCCTCATGCTCTTACGAATCCAGGGGGGTTCAAGGCTGCACAGCCTCCACTGGGTTGTCCCCAAGGAGAGCAGCCATGTGACCACATGGAGCCCACCTACGTCGCATCCCTTGGGGGCTGCTTCAGAGCACCTGAGTCCACAAAAAGCACCTGCCAGGTCAGAGCTCTCCATCTCTGGAGGTACGTAAACCCCAGCCAGACGCAGCCCTGATCTAGCTTTGAGGTGAGCTCTAATCTGGTTGGTCTGGAGGCCCAGAGGTCTCTTCACCTTGACATGACTCTAAAAGACGCTTTTGGGCATCCCTTCAGACAGGACAAGCACTCCTGCCTCACCCTGATGGTCAAAATCACCCACTGAAGAGCAGGTCTAAAGTGGTCCCACCCTTCACTGCCCTCACCAGCTCTCCCCACTCTGACAGCCTGAGGCGGGGGCACCTCCACCCCATGCCATCATCTTCCAGCTCCCTCCCTCTTCCACGGTCTCCCATTTTTTCCTCTTCTTTCCCCACCCTCACTGGGACTTCAGCAGAGAAGCAGTACTAAGGTGCCACTCCTGCAGTTGCTGTTGGTCAGTTGTTTCCCTTCCAGAGGAGCTCAGTCAGACATCACCGGGGGGGAAGCAACAGACAAGAGGGGCCCTGACCATGGCACGACCGTCAGCTGTCTTTAGCCACTCCAAATTAACATTACACCTGCCTTGAGGAATGAATCGTGTTTTCAAGGGAACCATCCCACGTCAGGCTGGACCTTGGGGCTCTGAGCACCCTGCTCTGGTTGCAGATGTCCCTGCCCTGCAGGGGGTTGGACTGGGTGAGCTTTGAAGGTTCCTTCAACCCAAACTGGTCTGTGATTCTATCATTCACAAGTCGACTCGAGTCGCCTGCTGTGAAGTGGGGCTGGGAATTCATCCTTCCTTCTGCTGCCACTGGAGGAGTTCAGAGGGGAAGGGAAGGTCTGGAGAAGCTGCCCTGAGAAAGCCTCACCTACCATGAACAAGGTCTGGTGGTGCTCAATCAACTCTGGAGCACCAGTATGATGGCAGCGCTGTCTTCGAAGTTCATGGCACCGGTATCTTTCTCCCCAGGTTTGTCCTTTTGCAGGATGTTGGGACCAAAGATGTGGCCAGGTTTGAAATTGTCATTTTATTCCCAGGAATCTATCAGCGAGCACAAAAGGAAATCACAGATTATAGATGCTCCTGCATGAGATGTCCAAGGATGGCCTAACCCACTCCAGGATGGGAACATGAGCTGCTGAGTGAGGCCAGAGTGTTCATCTGGGTCCAGTTTGCTCATCTGTGAGCTGGTGGCAGGGCCAGAATGAAGGTTTGTGGTGCTGGAGCACACTCATCCCCTCCTCGCATAGGGGCCTCCATTGCCTCACTGTCACATCCCCTGCCAGAAGGTAGCAACCATGATTTCTGTATCATTTTAGAGATATGGAGATATGGAGCTCAAGTTGTCCAGAGAAACCTAAATCAACCCCAAGGCACGATGGTAAATCCTTCATGGGCATTGGAGGTGGAAAACCCAAATTAGTCCACAAAAAATGCCCCTTGTGCTGCCTATGGACACACAGCCAGATCTCGGGGGGGTTACTGCAACCTGGAACAACCCACAGCTGGACTGGGAGCAACCCAGCCATGGACAAGGGGGTTCCTCAGCCGACTGCTCTTGCCAAGGACTCACCCAGGCTCATGAGAAGCTCTGCTTGGTTTTAACCAACGAGGTTCGAGCAACCCCTACTTGGCACAGTCGGCTCATTCGAGCCAGCCTTACCTCCTGGCCATTGGGGCCCCGCGAGCTCTCGGCATGCCGGGCCACCTCGCTGAGGAACCGCAGGAGCCGGTGCAGCGTGTCGCTGTGGCAGGGCGGCAGCAGGAAGAGCAGCAGCTGGAGGGTGGCCAGTTGTGCCGGGCCCTCCATGGCTAGGCAGAGAGCAGCCCTTGATTAGCCCAGGATGTAAACCCTTGTCTATATCCATGGTAACGAGCTCTGGAGGGAGCCGGACTGGCCTCTTGCCCTTCATCCCGTGCGTGCAGGGACAAGCACCCTGGGAGACCCCAGCAAGGGCTGTGACGTGGCCGCACTTGGGATTTTATAGCGCCATGGTCAAAGCCTGTCCTGGACCAGAGGGATCACAACCCAATGACCAAAAAAACCCCAAAGCACAGACTGGAGCAACTGCACGTGGCAGTGCCAGCGGGACATCGTGAACCCCAGTGCCAGGGGGACATGGCGACTCCCAGTGCCAGGGGGACATCGTGAACACCAGTGCCAGGGGGACATGGCGAGTTCCAGTGCCAGGGGGACATCCTGAACCCCAGTGCCGGGGGACATCGTGAACCCCAGTGCCAGGGGGACATCCTGAACCCCAGTGCCGAGGGGACATCGTGAACCCCAGTGCCAGGGGGACCTGAACCCCAGTGCCAGGGGGACATCGTGAACCCCAGTGCCAGGGGGACATCCTGAACCCCAGTGCCGGGGGGACATCGTGAACCCCAGTGCCGGGGGGACATCCTGAACCCCAGTGCCGGGGGGACATCCTGAACCCAGTGCCAGGGGGACATCGTGAACCCCAGTGCCAGGGGGACATCCTGAACCCAGTGCCGGGGGACATCCTGAACCCCAGTGCCGGGGGGACATCCTGAACCCCAGTGCCAGGGGGACATCCTGAACCCCAGTGCCGGGGGGACGTGGTGAGTCCCACTGCTGTCAAGTGGTTTTGGCCAAGAGTGGTAAGACGGATCTGGGATTCCTTCTCCACGCTCTTTACAGGCAGTGAGATGGTGTGCTCCAGGATCCCCTCCTTCACCACAGCCTCTCCCACCCACCGGGCACGGGCATCCCCAGCCTCCTAGTTCCCCTCCACAGCCTTCCTGTAGACGGGTCTTACAAACCCCTGCGGGAACTGGCAGCTCAAGTCAGTGTTGATTTGAGAATCGCTGCTTTGGGAGCTCACATCAAACACAACATGCACTCCGCAGCTAGGATCTACATAAAACACCACCGCAGCGCAGGCGGCAGGGCCACTTCCAGCTGTGCTGGGACACTTTTCCTCAGGACGCTGTCTCCTGTCTCTCCCCTTTGATCCCTCTGCCCTGCAGCGACGCTGGCCCGTGGCACAGCTCGAAGAGAGGCGCTGCGACCACCCCACCACGCTCCGGGTCTTCCTCATCTCCCTAAGGACACCACACGCCTGAAGAACCTCAACCAGGAGACCCACGCCCTTGCCCGGGGTGATCTCGGCAAGGACAGGCTGGGTCACACTCCTTGTGCAGCGCACGTGCACCGTACACTCCGACACCGGAGCTTGAGGGCAGGAGATGGCCTCGTACCACCCCAGACCCCACGGACACCTCTGTGACCACCCCCCATGGCCTGTGGCGTGCGGCTCCGTCTTGATGTGGAAGCAGGGACTCAAGGATTTGGAGAATCAGATCTGAGGAGAGGACGGCAAAAGGGAAGCCAAGAGCTGGTGAAGGAGATCAAGGAGATCAAGAAGGAGCAGAGTCTGCCTAAAAACTCAGTTGCCCAAAATATGGAGGGCAGGGGGGCCCAGGCAGAGGGTTTTCAAAGCCACCTTACGGGCAGCGCAAACAGCTCCTGCACAACACCCCGGGTTGTGCTGGGACCTGGCACGGAGCCGGGAAGTCACCACAGAAGAAAATTCCCCTTTTTTCCCTCTCGGAGCCGAAGCAGGCGGGTGGGCTGCGCAGGGCGAGCCTCCGCAGCCCGGGCACTCACAGGCTGTGCTCAGGAAGGCGGCGTAGAGCTCTCTGGGAACCAGCGGGTCCGGCATGTCCCGAAGAAACTCCTGAGCAGAGCAGCCACATCGTGAACGCTCTGATGCTCATCCAAGAAAACATCCAGTCCTTGGTCAAACTCTTCCCTCAGCTTGAACATGGAAGGACGGAGAAGAATAAAAACAGCGGTCAGTTCTTCCTCTTCACACGAGTCATGCAGCCAGGATCGGTCCCTGCTGCTGCCGGTGCCCCCCGTGCGGGGCATGCCAGAGCCCACAGCTGCTGCTGCTGCCCAGAGCATGGACCACGGGAGCAGCAGGAGCTGCTGGCTGGTGACGGGAGCCCAGAGAGGGCTCTGAAGTGCCAGCCAGGGGGTGGAGGCTCATCTGCTAAAGGCACCCTGGGGAGGTGAAGCCGCCCTCCATGGCTGGGAGGAAGACCCGTGGCAGGGTGCAGGTTGTCTGTGATCCACCACGTGCCTGTGATGTTTGAGACCTCTCCGTGTCAGTGTGCTTTATTCAGCCCCACCCCACCAGCAGCTGTCCTGGGGATGCAGTGCGGCCACAGAGGACCCAGGCAACACCTCGCTTTACCTGCTGGACTTTTCTTGGAGCTCCCCACCCGGAAGATGCCACCGTTTGGAGACCTGGGAGAGAGACAGGTTAGTGCTCCGCCTTCCCGCGGCCACCCCGACCAGTCCTCGGAGCACCTCAACATCGTGGGGGTGATGCACCGAGGCAGCGCGTCCGTCCTGCTCCTGTCAGGGGCGTTTGGAGCTACCAGGCTTTCCAGGGCTGCCTGTGGGTCAGGGAGGAGATCTCACCCGAACACTCACTGAAGGCACAGCGACATTCACTTCGCAGCCCAGATGCTACACCCAGCCCAGGACTCTCCCTGAGTGGCTTTTTGGGGACGTGTCCTGCCCCAGGAATAAGTGGCCTCCTTCCATCTGGGACCAGAGCACCCCAGCCCACCACGTGCGATGGGTTCTACCAGCTCGCTGTGGGACAGGCCATCTGGCCACAGAGACACATTATTTACCGTGCGCTTCAATGTGTTCACAACATGTCCACAATCCGCGGGACCTGCCAGATGGGGTTGAGACTCAGCATCTTCTGGCCCAGGCTTCTCCGTGGATCCAGCTCGTGAGGGTGTGACAGCTGCAGAGCCTCCAGCAGCTTGGAAGCGTTGTCACTCAGGTCGGTGATGGAGTCCACGGACATTGCCCCCTGAGATGGAGCAGAGGTGATTTGCAGGGTGGCAGGAATGACACCCTACAATCCCAGTAGAGCATCACTGCTGCGACCTCAGAAGTTTGTGGGAATGGGAGGCATCACCTCCAAAGGCACACAGAGGGTGGCAGAGCAGCGAGGGGTCTCTTGTGACCGGGAGCCAACATGACCCACCATCAATGGCCACAACTTCTGGTGGGAATTTCTCAAGGGCAAGGCCCAGTCTCCAAGATGTGGTGCAATGGAGGAGTAGACAAACCCACGCTGCTGGTGACAAACCTCCTCCCACCCCTACCTGCGCCTGCCTGGCCATGTCCTTCTGGTCCTCAGCTCCTAAGAGCTGAGCTAGCAAAGCGTGACCCACCCCTCACGGTCCATCTCAGGGGGGAATCAGGGGCATCCCATTTCCCTGAGGGCAGACTGGGGCTGACCCAGCACGAATCACTCACATTCCATACGAGAAGACCCTGGGAAACCATATTGATGGCTGAAGTCGGAGCCTCCCCCACCCAGCACGGTGCAGCCCGTTTCCACAGCCTTACCCTTCGCTGGCTCCGGGAGATGCTGTCGGGAAAGGTTGGCGAAAGCGCCTCCTCCGGGAAGACCCCGCAGGGCACCAGGCCGAAGCCCCTGCCCATCGGGGACCTCTTCTGCCTCTGAGCCCGAAACCTCGTCACCGTCGTTTCCACCTCCAGGCAGAGCCGGCGGCTCTTCCTCACCGCCTCCTGCAGGCGCCTGTACGCGCGGTCGTTTGCGATGACTTGGAAGAGCGGATCCCGAAGGTCTGAGGAGAGCAGTCTGGGGAAAGAGAGGGGAGGAACAGGAAAGTGTCGCTAGCCGGACAAAACCAAGAGGGAGCTGAGAGTCTGGACACCCCCAGCTCAGCCCCACCAAAAATCTCCCATTCTGCCGGAGAGCAGGACCAAAGTGTGGGTAAAAGGGGGCTGCTCACCTTTCTTCTCCTTTGAGAAGCTCTCCAGCTTCTGGCGGATGGATTTGCTGCCTTTTGGTCCAGCTGTGAGGAGGAAAGGAAGCAAAATTCGCCTGTTGGAGTACAGGCTCCTCTCGAAGGCATTTGCCTTCCTGACCCTCGTGGGCAGGGCACAGCCACGGGCACCTCCCAGGGCAGAGGGATGCTGCAGGCCTGGCGTGGCCGTGGAGATGGCGCGTGGGCATCAGCTCCCTGGGAGAAACAGCCCCCGAGATGGGCCACCATTCTGCCAACCCAGGCACCTGGACCCATGGCACCAAACCACGGCCGTGGGTTAAAGCCACCTCACCTGGCTCAGACGACGGGGCTCTGAGCAACCTGCTCTAGAGGAAGGTCCCTGTCCATGGCAGGGGGTTGGAGCTGGATGATCTTTAAGGTCCCTTCCAACCCAAACCAGTCTGTGATTGTGAACACACCGACCACCAGAAATGCCGTGCTGGTACTGGAGAGACATCCCACACCCAGGGACCACAGTGACCTGATAACTCATTCCTCGCCCACCCTAAATCTTTCCAGGACATATCACCCTGCTCTGGCTCCTGCTCCTGAGGAATTCTCTTCCTCGAAGCAGCTGGTACAGTTGTTTGGGTTATTCCGCAAGGGTCAGAAGAAAGCTGTGGGATCAGAATGAGCAGCACGCGCATCGCGAGCAGCCTGTGCTCATCATCCTGTAGCACCGTGTGTTTTGTCTCTCAAATGACCAGAGAGCAGGAGGATGAAGAACATCCGGGAGACAAAACACACCCAGCAGAGGGAACAAAAGGCCACCAAATCTCCGCTGATTCAGCACAGGGTGAGGAGGGGGGACAACATGCCGTGGCTGAGCACCAGCATAGCTCTCCGCCCCTAAAGCGGAGCAGATGTTCCTAATGGACACAAACCACGAGACGGCAGATAGGACAGAGACCATCAGGGTCCCTGCCCAGAAAGCCTGAGCTGGTGCCTCCATGACAGCGTAACGTGTATGATCCACCACAAACCCAGGGGATGAGGACAATTCTTCCCACCGAGATGCATCACAGCAAGCCTGATGCTGTGCGTCCTTCAAAGGCTTCGTCTCTTGGTCATCTCCTGCTCGAACTGTGGAATCCCAGAACCGTTTGGGTTGGAGAAGTCCTTCGAGCTCCTCCAGTCCCAGTGTCCCCAGCATGGCCAGGTCCCCACTGACCCCTGTCCCTCAGCACCACCTCCACACGGCTGGGAAACCCCTCCAGGGATGGGGACTCCACCACTGCCCTGGGCAGCCTGGGACAGGCCTGGACAACCCCAACAGGCAAGAAACTGTTCCTCAGGGACAACCTCAACCTCCCCTGGAACAACTCGAGGCCAGTTCCTCTTTGTGCTGGACATGAATCCAAAAAGCAAAGCTTGTCCCATCCCACTGGCCCTATGATAGTCCCAGTGGAAGACCTCGCCAAGTCGCTTTGCATCTGGTTGGATTAGGGGGATCAGAGGCAGGCAAGAGGCAAGGTCACGTTCTCACACTCCTATGGACGCGCAAACCCTCCCCGAGAGGCCGATGAGGCCTTTGAGGCTCAGACCGGAGCAGGAACAAAAAATAAAATGGACCAAACGTGTCACGGAAGTTTTTCCATAACTGCTGCCCCGTGTTATGAAGGTGGGGGTGAGCAGTGGTAAGGGCTCAGGGCTCAGCCCTCCTGCGGCAGGAGCCTCCTCTCCCATCCTCTACCTCTGGCCAGGCTGAGGTCCCCGAGGAGCAGCTTCTCCTGCAGCTGGTACAGGGCGATCTCCTGCAGAGTGGCTCGCTCCAGCTCCGAGAGGCTCTGCAGGGGCACGGGCTGCATCGCGCTGCCTCGTCCTGCCAGAGGAGCCGAGACAAAGTCCTCTGGAAAGCAAACACAGGAGAACAAGAGTCAGGAGCAAACCGCGGCGGGGCCCTTGGCCAAACGCCCTGTCCCCTCTTCTGCGTTTTGGGGAGCTCTCCCTGTGGTTCGCAGCGTCCTGGAGAGGCCCCGCAGGGACCCGCCGTCTCCCAGCTCCTCGCCCCGTGCTGGCCTGGGTGCTGCACCCCTCACCAGCACCGGCGAGCCCAGTGCGGTCCAAAGAGCGAACAGCAGCAAAGGGAGGAGAGGACCAAGGTTACCCGCGAGCAACGGCAAAGAGAGAGGAGCCTTCCCAGAGAGGGCTCGGCGGGGACGATGGCAAATAAAAATCTCCTGGAGCCAGCGATGAGGGTGGGAGCGCCCAGAGTGGGGCTGGGGGTGCAGCCCGTCCCAGCCTGAGCCCCCCGCTCCATCCCCAGGGCCCGGGGAGCGCTGCGCTCGTGGCATCGCTGCTCTTGGCCGGGCTTTCGGCTTCCAAACCTGTTGCGGAAAGCCACAGAAGTCGAAAAAACCTGACGATGCGGTGAGCTCTGCAGGAGGAGACGCCAAGGAGGGCGTTGGGCTCAAAGACATCCCCGAGGTGTTTGGTGTTCATCACAAAACCCACGGACGCGGTGCCCAGGCACCCGGCGCAGCTCGGCACCTCGGGCCGGCTCAGCAGGGGGCGAGTGCCCTCGGCTGTCTCACACACCGGGTTGGGGTAAATTGCCCGGGAGGGGCTGGCGGGACCCCCTCACACGGCAGCTCATCCCGCGGGCAGCACGACCAGGGTCTGGAGCTCAGGGGCCGCGCCGCACAGGGGACAGCAAAGGGGACCCCGAACCCGGGTGGAGCACAGCCTGCGGAGACATTCCGGACTTGCCCGAAAAGGGCCTTTTCCGCTACGAGATGACTCAGGCACCTCAGGACCGGTTCTGCAGGCTCTGCCTTGGCCACCCCTCAGCGTTCCACCCCTCCGAGGCAGCCCAGCGCCCAGCGCCCAGCGCTCAGCGCCCAGCGCCCAGCGCCCAGCGCCCAGCGCCCAGCACGCAGCGCCCAGCGCCCAGCGCCCAGCGCCCACGCCACCGCCCCAGCGCCCAGCACGCAGCGCCCAGCGCCCAGCCCAGCGCCCAGCGCCCAGCACCCAGCGCCCACGCCACCGCCCACGCCCAGCGCCCAGCACGCAGCGCCAGCGCCCAGCGCTCAGCGCCCAGCACCCAGCCCCAGCGCCCAGCGCCCAGCGCCCAGCGCCCAGCACCAGCGCCCAGCGCCCAGCCCCAGCGCCCAGCGCCCAGCGCCAGCGCCCAGCCCAGCGCCCAGCGCCCAGCGCCCAGCACCCAGCGCCCAGCGCCCAGCGCCCAGCGCCCAGCACCCAGCGCCCAGCGCCAGCACCCAGCCAGCACAACCCACAAGCGGCAGCCCCTCAGGAACCTCTTTATTTTCCGTCTCAACAGGGCTGCACGTAAGAGGAGGGTCTTAAACTGAACTAATGGCTGCGCAGGGACCCAGGGCCGGGAGCTGCCAGGCTGGCAGCCGGGGCGCAGGCAAAGCGCTGGCTCTGCCGGGCCGGAGCATCTCAGGGGCTGGCGGCAGCTCCAGCCTTTCTGCGGTGCCAAAGCGAGGGACGAGCCGAAGCGGTGCCCGAGCAGGGCCTCCCCGGCAGGACGGATGGACAGACAGCCCCAGGGACGGACGCACGGAGGGAAACTACCTTCCTGCAGGCGAAGCTCAGGGCTCCGGGCAGAGCACGCGCCCCCAGCCCCTGAGCGGGATGGATGGTCCGAGCTGGGTCGGGGGATGCGGCTGCCTTGGGGCAAGGAGGAGGAACCGCCAGGAGGAGAAGGAGCAGAAGAGCGGGGGGAAGCGGGACAGGGTCAGGGCAAGCGGCTGCTTATCGGGCCCCACCAGCGCTCCGAGAACAGCCCCAAAAACACCCCCATGCCAGCGCTCTGATAAACGGCTTCCACCGCGAACCTCGACCAACCCGGCCCCGCTCCCTGCAGCCAGCCCGTATTTCTGTTGGTGGGAGCAAGCGGGACGGGCACCGCCACCCGCAGCCTCAAAGCCACCGCCAGCCCCTGGCCCGAGGCGGGCGATGCCCCGCGGAGCGCCGGGCGGCAGCGGGCGGGCGGCAGAGCCGGCTGCAGCCCGTCGGGCTCCCCGCAGGGAGGAAAAGGCCGGTGGGCAGCGGGGAGCAGCCGGCGGCGGGGATGCTGCGGAAGGAACGTCGCTAACTCGAAAACAAGAGTGAAATGCCTTTCGCTGGGAGCGTTAACGTGGCGCTTCCTCTCGGCAGCGACTTTCCCTGCCTATTTTTAGGACTGGGGCTTATTTAAGGAAATCTCCAGGGAAAAGCATAAGCTCAGCTCAGCCACCCCATCTGCTCCCAAGCAGCTGCAGCTGCTCCCCCGTTTTCAGCAGCAAAGTTACGCTCTTCCCCGCTGGAACCAAGGGCTGACCTTTACCTTCCCGCGTCCGCTGGCAGCGCAGCTGGCGCAGCCTGGGCAACCTCCTCTTCCCTCCAGACCACGGTTCTGACAGCAGCGTCTCCCCGGAGTGTCGTGCGGCCCCGCGGAGCGAGCGGGAGGAGAAGCGGAGAAGTGACGGAGAGGAGACGCTGCAGCCGAAGGCGGCCGAGGGGAGGAGAGGGGGATGAGAACGGGGATTTGCTGCCAAAAGAAGTGAGAGCCAGAAAGCTCGCTGTGTGGAGGAGAGGGCAGGGTTCCACGGAAAGGAGCGGCTCTTCCCACGCCTGACGGTGGTTGTGCCTTGGCAGGGGATCGGTCATTGCTCAAGCCATCTCCTCTGTCCCCACGCTGCCCCACGTACCTGCCAGGGACCAGGACACCCCCCGAGCACCAGCTGATCCAGCAGACACAACCTGAAAGGGAAATCTGCTGCCTGGGCGCTGGGCAGTGAGGGTCCCCAGATGGTTTCCTCTCAAACGCTCCATCACAACGTCTTCACCGCAATGTCTCCAGCACGGTCAGGCCTGGGGGGCTGGGCCGGGCACGTGGCTGCCCTCTGCACCCACCACGGGTCCCCTGCCGAGCTGCGCCCTTGAGCTGACGGGACAGAGGACAGCCAGTGCCTCGCCATGTGTTGTAGGTAGGGGCTGCAGACCCTGGAGTCCTCACAAACCTACAGCAACCCGCAAGACGTGTGTTAACACCTGAAATTGGCACCTTAACGCATCCAGGGCACCTCGGGGCCGCAGCTGGGCTCCCGGTCCAGGACACGGTGACGACAGGGGTGTGACAGCGCGTTCCCTGGGCAGAGCCATGCCGTCCCAGCAATGCCCAGTGCCGCTGCGGGAGCTGGGCTGAGGACACGGCGGGGAGCCCCAGGGAGCCCCTCAGCGGCCGTTCCACAGGGGTCTGGGCACAGCGTGGGGTACTGCCAGCACGGGGTGCAGCAAAGGACCGTCTCTGCTCCCACGCCCCAAGGGAAGTGACACGCGTGCAGCCTTTGCTCCAGGCTTCCCACCGGGGGTGGGCACTGGCGGACCAGCCCCATCGAGGACTGGCCTCCCTGCTGCTGACGGGATGGTTTTCCTCTTCACAAAGGGTCCCCAGTCCCTGCCATGACCCAAGTGTCCCCCAAAAGCGGGAGCTGCTGTCCTGGTGCCACCAGTGGAGCCCCGAATGGAACATCGCTCACTGGTGGCCCTCCCATCCCCAGCTGCATGGCCAGCACCAGTGCCCAGGCACCAATGGACCCCAGGGCGCTCAGACCTGGCACTGCTGAGGGCAAGGAGATTCCCGGCTGCTGCCCTCCTCCCCACATCCTGCCAGCGCTCAAGACCATCGTGACACATCCCACCCCACCGCGGCACATCTGGGGTATCCACAGGCTCCCTTCAGACACCTCCTGATCGTCTGGGACCCAGCTCTGCTGCTGCCCCAGGGACCTCCGCACCTCCGGCTGCCACCAGCCCTCTGGATCCTTCCCCGCAGCGTTCTGAGGCTGCAGCCGGGCTTGCAGCTCCCCCTGAACCACGCAGCCGGGGCACAGGACCCCCCTTGGCACCTCTGTGGGGCTGCCGGGCTGCCTTTTCCCTGTGCCCGTCTTTGTCGCCAGTAGAACCAGTGTTGCTGTGCTGCTCTGGCCGTCCACCCCACACACTGCCATAATCGGCAAACTCCAGCTGCTCTGGAGAAGGAAGGAGGACGTCACGGCCCTCGGCCTCGCTGCCTGTTGGGTAATGTCAGAAGAGGCTGCAGGGGAAGTGGGGCACGTTTCGCCGCCGTCCTGCTGGCCCGGGATTTGTGAGTGCTCTTGACTTTCACCACAAGGACAGAGAAGCCCCGTGTGGGCAGAGGGTCCGGGATGGAGCTCCCAGCTCCTGCCTCGGAGCAGGTGGCGTGAGCTGGCAGCGACGAAGAAAGCAGCAGGGCCACCATTTGCCCATAAAAAACCCATTTATTCCTTAAAAATACAATGTTCTCCTGCAGTGACAGAACTGGTCAGAATGTCAGAAGGGTTTTCATCTGCTCCAGCGCAACCGCCAGTGTCGGGAGCAGGGAGAGCAGCCGGCAGCCCGAGGGAGGTTCCTGTCACCCATCCCAGAGCTCTCTCTGGAGACAGAGGGTCCAGCACCCACAGCTGCATCCCGCCAGCCTCCTCCTGGGTCTGCCAGCACAGAGCCATCGCCCCGCAGGCCCCAGCTCCGCTCCCTCCCGCTGCCCCAGAGAACGATCCCCTGCTCCACCGCCAAACCGCGCAGGAGGCTCGGCCCAGCCCCAAGGAGCTCCCCAGCCACACCCGTGCTCAGGGGACGGGTCTCGCTGGGCACAGCACAGCTCCCACCCTGCAGCCGACGCTCCGGAACCCGAAGGGCCCTTCTGCTGCGCCAGCTGCCACGTTTGAGGGAGAACCCGGCCCCCGCGCCCCGCTCACCCAGCCGATTCCTTTGGGTGCAGCCGAGGAGCTGCCTGTCCCGACCCCGGTGTGCTCTGACCACGGCTGCGCCCCAGGCTCCGCAACAGCCCCCTTTTCTGAGGTTCCTTTCCCCGTTTTCCGAAGCAGAGGGCTCTGCTGAGCACACACTGCCCTCTCCTCTCTCCACCTGCCTGCAGGGACAGGGGACAATGGTGACAAGCTTCTGCCTGGTACCTCCGTGAGCACCCCACCCTGCCGGGTGCCCCTGCACAACAGGTACGAGGCTCTGCACAAGGAACCATCAATGAGGAGGACGATGGTTCATCTGCTCCGGTTTGGCCTCGGATTATCACCCGTTCCTGACTTTTCAGTGATGAACTCACTCTGAGAAGTCCAAGGGCCATCACGAGAGACTTCAGGGCCTTGGGACAACTCTCTAAGGTACAGGGAGCACACAGAGCATTCTCTCTCCTTCCTCAATGAGGGAAGGAGGAGGAAGAGCCAGCAGATCAAAACACGCTCCAAGGCTGGTGTTACAGGCAGAATTTCGGGTTTTTTGGTCATGGGTGGGGTTACAGGACACCAGGCCTGCGGGTGGCAGATGGGGGAAAGGGTGCACAGAGCTTGTCAAAAGAGCTTTAAACCAGACCTGAAGGGGAAAGGGATAAATCCAGGCTGGCTGGAGATGAGCCCGGGGGCAGCCCGGCGCTGTTTGAGGGACGGTGTGTTCGTGAGGTCCTTCCATCTGCCACCCCCGTGGAGGCAAGAGATGGAGATGCACAGGGCAGCAAAGCCACAAGGGTTGTGGTGGTGGTAGAAACCCCAGAAGCGCTTAAGAAGGGTCACGTAGGGATCAGGGCTTCTCCGCCCCACAGGCGGCGGGGTCAACAGCCCCACTGAAGTGTGTCTGCACCAGGAGGAGCTGGAAAACTGAAACCGAAACCTGGGGGCTGACCCCACAGCCAGCTCTAAGCTCTTCAGAAGGGATGGGTGAGGAGGGGGAGGCACTGTGGGGGTCCTGGATGTTAGTGAGAGTTTTGACTGTCTGGAGCTTGAGGGTCCCACTGGCAGCTGGTCACATGCGTGTTCCCCAGGGCGCGGTACTGGGGCCAGTGCTGTTCTGTACCAACAACCTGGACGAGGGGATCGAGGGCACCCTCAGCTGGCAGACCAGGCTGGGCAGGAGGGGGATCTGCTGGAGAGTCAGGAGGTTCCTCAGAGGGATCCAGACAGGATCACACTCGCTCTTAGAGACGCTGCCTTCACTTCAGCTTAACTCTGAGACCATCAGGAGAGAACAGAGCAAGAAAAGAACCAGTCGTTGGGCTCAGAGAACTCTGAGCCATCTACACCTTCTGTTCAAACACTCCTCAGTGTTTAGAAATGTCTTTTAAAAGAAAAGGATTTATTTTTTTCCTTTTGCTGGTTCTAGAAACCAGAAAACGTCCCTTTCTTGTTGCTTCAGAGCCCAGTCCATGGCTGCTCCCAGCAGGAGAAAGAAGGTACAGGATGAGCGGTTTGGGCACCAAACACATACACCACTGGCAAAACACACGGGCACCAGCTGCGCTCAAACACATCAGACAGCAACCGTTTTCACAAAATATACTGAACAGCACTTGTCCCTTAACAAGGAACGGACCAAAGAGGCCGCAGAACTCGGCGTCTCCTCCAGCGCTGCTCTGGACTGACGGTTTCATTTCACGTCAGCCCACCCGAGTCCATGAGGCATGCGAGAGCATCACCAGGAACGGAGGAAGGAGGTCCCAGGGTTTCCTGGCGTTCGCTTCCCGCTGCTGCTGGCAATGTGAAGTCAAAGTTCAAGTCTTTTTCAATCCATCGAAGCCACAAAACTTCCACCTTTTCTCCAGGCTGGCCCCCACCCCACTCAGCTCCTGCCTGAACGTGTTCTGGAGCCGAGTCATAAGAACCTCCACCTCCGCGGTGCAGATCTGCGAGAACAGAAGGGAAATCGTCACTGAACGTGGAGGCACTGCTGGTTCCCCTGTAAGGGCCGGCGATGCTCCAGCTCCCACCCGTTTAATGGCTGAAGGGCACCGGGACCCGGTCCGACACTCGTGGTAGAACACGAGTTGTGCTGCGGTCCTGCTTGGGGCAATGTGGCTGCAGATCCAACAAACCCCAGAAATAAAGGAAAAAGGATGGTTTTTTCCAGAGTGAAGTGCAAGATAATGGATCAAAACCTCCCCAGCCTTCAGGTAGCTGCTGGTTGCACTAAGGAAAACGCCCGAGCGCTGCTCCTATTACTGTCCTGCTTGACCCCACGCCCGGGATGCGACCCCTCCACTTCGCACAGATCCCAAGGCAGGGACCGTGGCTCAGTGCTGACGCTGCTGCACGGCACCCTCCTGAAAACACCTTCACCGACAGCCTCTGAGACAGGAGAGGCTCAGCGAAGTGCCACAGGTCAGAAAGGTGGGAGAACTTTGCTCAGGGACACAAAAGCCATCGGCCTGGTGGGTTTAGGGAGGACACACACAAGCAGCGGTGCTGCAGACGCTGTAAGATAATAAACATTCGGCGAGAGGTGGGTTGTTTGCCTTAGAGGTCACAAGGGTAAGAGAAAGGAAGGCAGTGAACTTGAAGAGAATAGACAAGAACACATTTCAGAGGGGGATTTAAAAGCTGAAGCTAAGAGCTGCAGCATGCAGCTCCTGTCAAAGGGGGTGGCTGACCTCTGAGCAGGGTCAGACCCAAACACCAGCAGTGCGAGCATCACCCAGACGGTGCCTGTGTTAACGCTGAGCTGTGCGAGGGCTAAGCCAGAGCTGGGTTGCTCTGAGCAGCCTCATCCAGCGCAAGATCCTGCTGACGGCCAGGGATGGACTTTGACCACTGGATGATCGTTAAAGGTCCCCCCAACCCAAACCTCTCTGTGATTCTAAGGAAGTTCAACCCTTCCCTGGTCCTCTTGCAGCAAACCGTTCCAGTTACCACAGACTGGTTCCTCTGCCCAGCCCCGCAGTGTTTCCAGGGAGGAAGGGAAGCTCCTCACCCCACGGGGCACACCCCCACACACACCGCCAGCACAGAGCACTGGGGGTGCTGGCTCACCCACCTTGCTGTCCAGCCGCTGCAGGTAGGAGCAGATGTACTCTATGCTCGCTCCAAACGGGTGCACGTGGAGAAACGTTGAGATTATTCCTGGGGAGAGGAACACCACAAATGTCACTTTGGTGAGACAGGAGCCTGCCGGGAACACCGGCTCCCTGCTCCTGCCAGCACGTGGGTATGCAGGGCCCATGGAGCAGGAAAGCAGAGCTCTCCTCCGCTGCATGTGGGGAGAGCGGCAGTGGCACGTGTGTCCCATCCCAATGCTCCGCAGCGTCCCAAGTCTGCACCCTGGCCAGCTCCTGGCCAGGACTGACTGGCGTTTCTGACCACCACCGCAGAAAAAGGCCGTGCCTTTGGTTCTGCCCCAGTCCCCTCCCTCAGAGCAGAACCCAGCCCCAACCCGGCATAAACGATCCATCTGCATCACAATACATGGATTATTGTTACTGTCGGATCAGAGGTAGAGCGGTGGCTCAGGAGGTCTTGGCTGAGTGACAACAAACTAAAGGAAATGCCTTGTCCCAGCCAGAGGAGGACTTCTGCTCCTCCTCCTCCATGCTCCAGAAAATCCCCACTGCCCCATGCTTGGGGCTGAAGAGCCACGTTAGGTTATTCTTCAGTATCGGTAGGAACAGACAAGGGGAAATGGAAAGGGTGGTGGGTACACTGTGCTGGGAATCAGAGCTCACCAACCCCTTCCTCAGCATCACTGAAGATGCTGGCAGTACTCCTCATGCCCTTGAGCTCGGCCTTCTCTCCCCGCCACCCTTCCCCACCCGTCCTTCCTCTCTGGCCCAGCTTCCAAAGCCAGAGAGGCTTATCTTGGATGGTTGCTACAAACAAGCCCTTTACAGTGTGGCTTGGACTGAGAGGTGTCCAGCCCCAGATTTCCACATGCACCAGGGGAAACCCTGGCCCCACCAAAGCTCAAGGCTTCCCTTGCTTCCAGGACGCCCACCTCCACAACCCAGGGAACAAGTGGTGGGGAGTGGGAGCTGCAAGGCCCCCCTGAACCAAGCTCTGCTCCGTACGGGTCACCAAGCCCAGCAGAACTCACCGACTAAGAGAACTTCTCGCTCGGATTTCACCGGACTGTTGCTCAGGGTCTTCTCGGCAGGACATTCCCTCTCCTGGCTGCAGGCGCAGACCCTGGACGAGCTGCTCTCCTGCAAAACACCCCGGGGCCGGTCACGCGCCAAGCAGAGCTCGGGCAGACCCAGCAGAGCCTGTTTTGTTCTCCCGGTTCAGCCACCACGCCGCTGTATCTGCTGTTTGTTTTGGAGAGCCCAGGCGGGCTCCTGCTGCTCTGTCCCCATTATCAACTTAATAAAAGCCCCTGAAGTTACTCAAGAGGCCACAGGACACACTGTACCAGGTCACTGGTACGGCTCTGCTCTGGAAGGTCCTTATTCTAAACAACAAAGGAAAACCAGCCTGGGAAGGCGCCTTGCAGTGACCACTCAGCTGCCGACGGTCATTTTTCAGATGCCCAAACAGAGGCGACACGATGAACCGGTGCCCCACGGCCGCAGGGGTTTTGGATCAGACTGTCCCCGACTTGAGTTTGTGGTACTGAATTGAACAGAATTTTGCATCGTTTATTACCCCCAAAATAAACACAAGGCTGCCAGTGACGCAAAGGCTTGGTGGGCGCACTGAGAGCGAGCCTTTCTTTCATTCCTCAGCTTTGTGCAGAATTCCAGTGGTCCAAGAGCTACAGACAGCTATAATTAGAAACAGCCTCCAGCGAAAGGGACTGGAGCGGGGCCAGTAACAAAGATAGAATGAAATGGTCCCTCGGACCTGCTCAGCTTCCTGCGCCTGCGCGATTCTCAGCTACTCAGGGCTGACGCCGCGCAACCCTGGCCTCAGCATGGCCATTTGCTCCTGTGGGAGAGCGAAGGTCCGTGCTGGGAAAACAGAGCTGGCTTCAGGCTGAGCCGGGACAGCGCTACTGGGAACGCGCTGCCTGCGCTCTCCTGGGGAGCCGGCTGGTATTCCTGAAGGCCAGTTGAAATAGCAGTGCGGCAAGTTATCCCGCACGCCACAGCCCAGCTCTGCAGCCCAGCACTGCGGGTACCTGCTGCTCTGCCAGCGACAGGAGCTGATGGGAACCTGCACACAGACAGCCTGTGTGTCCCACGCTCGGACACCTCACGACAAAGCCAGCTTACGGAATGGCTTATTTTACAGTGAGGTGTCACCACGTCCATCCTCAGCACGAGACTCTGACTGGAGCAGCAGAAAAGAAACGCTGAGACTTACGTTGCCCTGACAGTCCGCGCCGTCTCTGTCCTTGTCCTCCTCGTCTGCCATGCTTTGCTGGGCAGAATGGGAGGAAAATGAACCGTCACTGACGACACTCTCTTAGTTCTTTGACACATGCAACGTTTCTTGTCCACCCTGTGTGACCCCAGAGGACCCAGCGGGTCTAGATTCACGTGGATCCACAAAGGACAGAGCGGATCCCACCTGAGAGGGACCTCTGTGCATTTGTGTTTAGAATAAACCCAGTGTAAGAATATTGTACCACTGACAAACACTTCCAATTCAGTAGTGGTTTACGGAGGTCAGACCCAAACACATCCCTAAAACACAAAGCTAAGTATCAATGTTTGGTAATTGCGACCCTTTTTTCTTACCTTTCAAAGCTCAGGTTGCAGAAAACCACCCCTCAGCAGCACCACCACCGTCTATCTAAACCAATGTCAATCTTTTCTTTGTATAGGTCTGTCTCACCAGGGCCCAAAACAACCAGCCAGTTCGTTACCGAACTGCCTCTTCAGCACAGCAGGGAGTTTTGTCAGCCTTTCCAGAGAGCTGCTCCGAAGCCAGGGCGAGGCATCTTCTGCCCCATCCCTTGCTGCGCTCCTGAGGGACCACGAAGCTCAAGGGCTGCGTTTACTATGGAGAAGGAAGCCCTGGGACAGCACATACCTGCTCCTTCAGGTTTTCTAGTAATGCTTCTACTTTCAGCTTGTCTTCTTTCACTTTTTCTAGCTCAGCTTCTCTCTTTTGTATTCGTCTTGTACTTTCAGAAGATGCTGGAAGAGAAAAGATAAACTCAGTTCTCACCCTGCCTTTCACTTCTGCTGTTGAAGGAATAGAAAATGAATTAGGGGCTTTTCCACGAAGACCAGACAGCTCATACTCAGAACTATTCAAAGACAACAAGAAGAAACCTTTTCTTCAACATCCCTTAGAAAAGTCTTTGCAATTAGCATGAACACGAGGCAGTAATTCCATCATCACCGACCCTTCACCCTGAAGCAAAGCTCGTGCTGTGCACTGCAGCCTGACCCACACCATACCCAGCTCTTCCTCTCCCAAGCGGGTTCACACTACAGCTGTAGACGCAGCCAGTGCGGACACAAGTGACCTGGGGAAG
This sequence comes from Bucorvus abyssinicus, assembly GCA_009769605.1. Classification (NCBI taxonomy): domain Eukaryota; kingdom Metazoa; phylum Chordata; class Aves; order Bucerotiformes; family Bucorvidae; genus Bucorvus; species Bucorvus abyssinicus. The sequence continues at coordinate 549,416 of CM020039.1, read as the reverse complement.
TCACCTTAAGGTCTTCCCAGCCCTCCAGTCCCACGGTAACACAGAGGTCTTGCAGTTTAAGGACACACTGTGAGACGGCTACAAGATAAGGAGATTCGCGCTATTATTTGCACACAAAATCATGATGGCAGCGGTGCAGGGGCTCGCAGGCATCCTGCGACCTGTCCTGTCTGGCCATTCCTGCCACCCCCCCGCACTGAAGGCACAGGCTGCCTACAGGCGGCTTTTCCTTTCACAGACACCAGCGCTGCTGGTTTGTGTGTCAGGTTCGTGCGTCAGGTTCGTGCAGAGAACTCCCTCACAGCCCTGCTGCAGGTCCCTGGTGTAACTGACCGCTGATCCGAGCCCTTCCAGGCTCTAACACCCGGTTACCAGCCTGGCTGCACATCCCACCGGTGAGGTCTGCGAGGACCCAAACTGCTAGAGACTCAGCCCAGGGGAATCCACGAACTCTGGGTTGTTTCCCTGTGACATACCGGTTCATACACAATCACTGGTTTGAGCGTCTGGATGTTTGGGGGCTTTTTGACAACATGGAAACGACAGAAAGTTGCTCCCATTTGCCAGTTTTGATCCCACTGAAAACTGGAATGCCTTTGCTCGCGTTCCTGCCCCACATCCCAGCCCCTCTGCCTGCTCCTGTAGCATGGCCACAGCTCGGAGCAGCCCGGGCCCACCTTCTGCATGCCCTGCAGAGCCTGCTGGAGAAGCTTCAGCTGCTGCTCCTTGGTGGTGTCCTCGTCCCGGCTCGCCTTGCCTTGCTCCTGCTTGAGCAGCTCCACCTCGTTGCGGTACGCGTCGAGCTGGCAGCGCAGGCTGTCGTTCTCCTCTTTGAGAGCTTCCACCTGCGACACCAGTGCTGCAGGACAAGGCAGGCGGGGAGCAGAAGTCAAAGACCTGGGCGTGAGTCACCCCTGATGCTCTGCCTGGCGCCTCGGCAGCTCCCAGTTACACAGCCAGAGCACCAGAATGAACTTCTCCCCACCACTGTTCATGACAGCTCTTTAGAAAACGAGCTCCTCTGGTCGAGGAGCCCCTCAGCAGCGAATGAGGTGTTGGGGGTCGGAGAGAGAAAGAAGAGGCAAAACAACAAGTGCTGTTTATGAGCTGTAAAAAGTGATTGTACCTGATTCTTCTGGTTCTTTCATCTCTGGTGGATCTTCGATTCTTCGTCAGACATCTCCTCCTCTCTCCGAATACCCATCAGTTCATCGTTATGAATGTTCCGAATTTCCTACGGTTCAGAAAGCAGAAGGGGTTTAAACACAGATCACGGAATGGGTCGCTTGGACAAAGAGAGGCCGAAATTTTGAGTCTGCAAAATGCAACTCCATGATACCAGAATGGGGAAGTGAAAAAATATCGGCACAGACTCTCATGTCAAGGACAATACCCGTCAGTGCTGCTGGTATTGCTGACCCGACTGGGCTCGGGTTGGACTACAAGCCCATCACTCGTCACCACAAACACCCACAGCCCCCCAGGCCCGCTGAGCTCTCCTGCACGGCCACGATGTCCCTTGGGCAGGGACACCTCTCAGGGTCACCGCTCGAGGCCGAGACCCCGTTTACCTGGTACCTGAGAGCTGTAACGAGGTAGGCGGTGTTTTGCGTTACGCCTAAAATTATCTGCTGGCAACATTTATGTATCTCCAGATGCAGCTTAACTGTTAAAATGTGGTAAGAGTGGAGGGTTTGTCCACCTTCTATACACTGTCAACTCACTGCTTAATTATTCAATTGAATGAGTCAATTATTGCTTAGTGTCATTTGATTACCATTTACTTGTCATTCATCGATTAATTATCATTGCTCATTGTTTAATCACTAATAAACCCCTTTTATTAGCAAACCCACAACGATGCCTTCTCTCACAGGCCCCCTGCACCAGCACCTCCCTGGTGATGTCCCCTCCTGAAGTCCCCAGCCCAGCTGCCACATCTCCCTGGCATCGCTTTCTCCTGCCACAGCACATCCCACACCCTCCCAGCACCGGCCACACACCTCCCATCCCGCTGCAGCACGGCCGTGCCCACGACCCGCAGCGCTGCCCGCTCCCTTCCTCCACTCCATGCAGCTGGAATTGCAAGCGTGCCCAGCCACCTTCCCACCCTTACCAGTCCTGAAGCGTTTTGCAGCTTCTCCCCCTCTCCCCCTGCACCAGGCACTGGTGCCCAGCCCAGCCCGCACCACGGGGACTCTCCACTCTGCCACAGCCTTGGTCCACATTAGGAATCAGGAAGGGACAGAGATGCTGCCTCCTACACTTGTCCCTGAGCCGCCCCAGCTCCTGCCTGCGTGAGGCCCTTCTGCTCCATTTCCCTTGCCCAGGCAGAGCCAGCCAACCCCACCTGCTCCTCCAGGCAAGGCAGAATCAGGGAATCCTTTGGGTTGGAGAAGTCCTTTAAGCTCCTCGAGTCCAGACCGTTCCCCCAGCACTGCCAGGTCCTCACTAACCCCTGTCCCTCAGCACCACATCTGGGTGCACTTCCACAGCAACCACTGCCTGCCCTAGAGACACCAGTAACCTGGCTGCTGGGCTGAAGGTCTGAGGAACATCTTCCCACCGTCTTTGACTGCTCAACAGCTGGAAACCAAAGCGGCCTCGAAGGTGGAGGAGGCTGCGCAGAGCACAGCACCCAGTGGGGCCGGGCTGTGCCTTGGGTCACAGCACCCTGACTGCGCCAAGAGGAGCTGGACAGGAGAGGAACAAGCATCAGAAGAACCAAATGCTTGAGCAAGGCCCTTCCTAAGCAAGGAAATGTGCTGGCTGGCAGCGTGGTGGTTCACCAGGTCTCAAGCTTTCCTGGCTTCTTCGTGAGCTGCCTGCAGCTACAGGACCTGCCAGGCCTGCCCGGGAAAACCACCTTAGGTCACTGCTGATGAAAACGAAACCCTGGCCTGGCCCAACGACTCCCCAGCACATACCCACTCCCTGAGCTGCTCCACAGGCTTTCCTCTGATGCTGATCCACAGGATTAAAGTCTGCCTGAAGCTGTACCAGAAAGGTGCACCTTGTGGGTCCACCTTCCTTAAAGAGACAGCCCTAAGCTGGGGAGCCCAGCAGCAAGTACTCCTGGAAGAGGCCTCGCCAGTGGTCTCTCAGCCTCTTCCCACCGGGAAAACTTACCTTGGAACAAAATCAGCTCCAAATGGAGAGAGAGCTCCCACCCCGGTCATTGTAAGCAGGAAAACAGGAGCTCTGGGGCTCAAAGCAGAGGCATGGCCTGACCGAGGCTCTCCATCTGCCAGGTACAGAACGAAATGGTCACTCCACGGTTTGCTGGGTCCTGCTACTCTGAAGCCATCTTTACCATCGCTGGTAAAAACTGATGCAAGCTCCGCTCTACTTTAAAAATTCATGAGCAAGAAAAACACAATTTCTTGCTCTTTCCTATCCAGACCCCAGGGTGAGGACACTCCTGTCACCACCTTGAGCATTACGCTTCCCAGGGAGGGGACACAGAAGTGGGACTCCCGGGGAGACAAGCTCCGGCTCCCCCGCTGCTCCCCGTTCCAAGGAGCGCAGCAATCACCTCCCTCCCACCCTCCCCCCTCAGGCCAGACAAACATCAGCACGACCTCCCTGCTATGAGGTGACAGAAGGCAGCGTGTATTTCACAGCAGTCTCCAGGACAAACGCCTCCCCAGACCATCACTGCCCCAAGAGATGGCCCTGCTTTACCTCAGCTGCATTTTCCCTGACTCCACTAAGAGCCAATAAGGTCAGAAAAGGGACTAAGAACTGTCTTGCAGGAGGAGCCGTTTCGTGACATGCCTCCTGCCACCAGCCCCGTCCCTGTCACCACCTTAAAGCCCGTGTTTCTGCTCCAGATAAACACACCAACACAAGAACATCCCCCTGCAGGTTTCCCAGACTGCCCAGCCCATTATTTCCACCTCTCTTCTCTGTTGATAAAAATGTGATAAACCAGATCTAGGATGATGCTCCGGGTTTGTGGGGGTTTTTTAACACCTCTGGAAGCCCCTCTTGCTTTCACATTAAAACCAGCAGAACGCAGACCAACAATTGTTATCAGTGTGCACGACTTCTGTCAGGGTACAGACCTCAACGTACCGCTACAGCGACACAGACACCACGGGGAACGTGTTACCTGCCACGCGAGGGATGGCTGAGCCCTGCCCGCCTCATGCCGTGAATTAAGGAGGCGTTATCCACGCGAGCACCGCACAAACTGAACAGCAACGCCCTGACAAGAAAGAGACTGTGCCAGAGGATCTAACACAAAAAAAATTACCAACCTCTGCTTGTTTGCACCACACGCTGATGTTCTTACGCTGAGCTTTCGTGAAATGGTCCCAAGCCTTTTGTTTGGAGGCAGAATGGTACACGGCCACTATCTGCTCGACTGTAGTATCAAATCAGGAGTCAAATCAGGCCAGAATATCATCCAGAGAGGGCGAACAAGAGGAGTAAAGGAGTAAAAAAGTGGAATCAGGCAGGTGGTTTGGCTGACCTTTTCTCATAACACCGTACTGCGCTGAAGCTACGCTCAGGAAGGGGCTGCGCCTGGAAAGGAAAGCGCGGGCTGCCCCAGGCCAACGCCAGACGCTCACGGAGTGATGGGCACTGGGGAGAACGGCCGCGGCTGGCAGTTGGAAAAAAGGCAGGCGCACGTCGCGCTGGAGAACACTCCAAGGTGCTGCACAAGGGTGCCTGTGAGTGCAACGAGCGCGGGCAGGCAGCGCCGGCGCTCTGAAACGGGGAGTTTCAGTAGGAGCACAGAGGCTGGTGCTTTGAGTGACCCTCTGCCCAGGGGGCGCGGGCCCAGGATGGGCCACAGCCCCAGAGCGACAGCAGAGAGAGTGTCCGGCACCAGCTACCAGCCTCTGCGCTCCCGAGTTATTCTTTCTGCCTCCCTAGAGACTCTGCAGAGGTTTGGGAACACAGAGTCTCTCCTGGATGAGAGGAGGGGCAGCAGCACACAGCACATCCACCTCAGTACTTGTCTACGCTTGTGATGTTGTTGTAGGTGTAACTCTTACAGAACAACATCAGCTCTCTGCTGCTCCACTGACCCCAGAGTGCCTGAGGGATCAGCGGTGTTTTACAGAGCAGAGCCGGCTGTCACTGCTGTCACTACTTACTCGGCAGCGCTGGCTGAATTTCCCTCTGGAATGTGTGCCCGTATTTTTTAACCTGAACAGAATTTAGTAAACAAAATAGTAATAAAAATCCAGTAGCAAACAAGTAGCAGCCAAAATGATTGACTATAAACCCAGAAGTTGCTCGCAGCCTAGCCAAGGGGCTCACAGAGACCTAGTACCTCTGTGAAGAAGGTCCTCTGGAAGGGACTCTTAGAAAAAGAAAAGTAAAAATAGTCAGACTTGTTAAAGACAGGAGGTGTGAGAGGCAGTGAGTGGTCCGAGGGACTGTCACACCCTCAACTAACACAGCTCGGGCCTCTTCCTCCATGTCCCGGTTTAACAAAGCACTGGGATTGGAAAGACCCGGGTTCGAAAGGCTGTTCTGCAACAGGGCTTCAGCTGTGACGGAGAACGGGGTGTGGGGAACATCCTACCTTTGGCGAATAAATCCTGCACACTTGGCTGAGGCACCAGATTTCCCGGCACTTACCTTGTCTGTGCACAGAAGTGGAGTTGAAAAGATGACAGAACTACTAACAGACTATAATTAACAGAGGGAGACAATGAAGGATTCCTCCTCTCCTCCCCCCAGATGCGGACTGTTGCTCCAACAAAAAGTACCACAAGGAACTTCTGCCATGTTAATGACATCAGCTTATAAATTAAAGGTAGCTGCACAGAAGCAAGTGCTGCTACTTCTCCTGGAGCCCTTTAGCGGGGGCCCTCCAGGCTCTAGAAATTGTGTTCCCTACATTGACAGACACCACCACCCACTGCAAACACTACTCACACTGGACCAGAATCCCTGAGAGAGCGAGTTTGAACTTCTCCTTCGCTTCTTCCATCTCCTTCTCGTGAGCTGCCTTCTCGTTCACCAGCCTGCGGACGTGGCTGTTGGCCGACTGGATCATGGAGTAGAAGTTGTTGGCAGTCCTCCTGTTCACCTCCCCACGCTCTATCCAGGTCAGCAGCGTCTGAATGGCTTCCAGGAACTTGGTGTCATCTGCAGCAAGAAGGGACGCCTTTACACCAGGGGAGCGCAGGGTCCAGACCCCCTCCCTGGCTCGGCTGAACCACCCTTTCAAAGGGCAGCTCACTTCAGGCGGCTCATCACAGCTCCTGACAGCGTGGCGTTACCAGAGTACAGGGCTGTACAGAGGAGGGCAATGCTAACATCATGCTGACGAAGCAAACCAGCTGCTGAGGTGTGACACGAGCTGCTAGAAACCTACTGGAAAGCTTCATGTGCCCATTCAGACGTGCTCTTTCATGACAGAAAACATCCTCCAGCTCCAAAATAACCAGACCACGCACTGGGCTTAGGCTTCAAAGAAGGTCTTAGGACTTACAGTAGTCCTTTAACATCAACCCAAATGGTTTAGAAGAAACTGCTGTACTCGAGAATGGGTTTATTTTTGAAAAAGACCAACCATTCTGGAAAGAGATGGCGAGGAGAGCTGCTGTGTGCTGGCTGAGGGCTCCGTCTGGACGGGCTCTGCAAGCTCTGATGGCACCATCTCCTCAGTGGGGCAAGATGACCTCTGGAGAACACAAACCTCTGCCCCTGGCCCACACAACCACTCACCCTTCAGCTTCTCGGCGACGACGCTGCACTCGTGGTCGGAGTAATGGACGACAGGGGGTGGGGAGGGCGGGCGGAAGCGCTCCTCTTCCAGCCGCCTGCGATGACGCTCCTCTCGCGCCAGCATCCGCTGCTTGCACTCCCACTCGTACAGATCATCTCGAGCCTGAGCAAAGTCCACGTGCAGGCGCCCAGTATCCTTCTTGTCGGTGCTGGAGCCCAGCCTGATGCGATAGCCTGGCAGCGAGGACAACAGTGCTCAGACAGGACCAGTGACCTGCCTCAGGCTCCAGCCACCCACCAGCGCCCAGCCCTCGCTCCTGCACAGCCAGGAAGACCCTGGACAGAAAATTTACTGAAGGGTTTAGTGCACGGAGTGACACTTGAAAAGGAAACATTGTTAGGGGGTTTGCTGCTACCTGCCTGCGTTCTGCACGTGCTAGGCAAGACCTTCCATGGGCTGTTCCTCCCCTAAACACCTCTAAACCCAGGTACTGGGTCTCAACCAGAACTGTTTAACTGGGCTGTGGGACTAAGCCCGGCAGTTCACATGTTTGGAGCTGGATTCTTCCACAAACTCCAGAACTGGGGATGGGAAGAGGGGAACGAGTAGTGAGACACAGCAAAGACACTGCAAAGAGGGTGGTGGTGATCTTTGGAACAGGCCCCCAGCATCCGGTAGGAGCGGAAGGAAGGTCTGCTGGGGAGGAGCTCCTCTCACCAGTGTGCTCTGCAGGACTCATTCTCTGGAGCTTCACCAAACAGGCTGGAAGGCTCTCCCTGAGATTATGGGACATGGGGAAGAACATCTGAACTAGAGAGACTCTGTATGAAGAACAAAGCCAGAAACCACACTTGTGGGTGGAGGACACCAACAACCCTGTGCTGACCTGGCTTTGGGCAGGAGGAACTCTCAGCGGAGGACCCCTGCAGCCACGGAGGGTGTGTTGGCTTTGTAGAAGGGTAACCGCAGAGACAGAGCTCTCTAATGGGGCAGGGCCGGTCTGACTCAACCTGACTGTCTCTGGAACGAAGCATGATGCTGACAGTCAGTCAAAACAGACCACAGAGACCGTCCCGCTACTTGAAACAGCAAAGAGCATTTCCCTCGCTTATCTTGACAATCTCATCTGTCTGGAGAGAGCATGGCCTTGGAGGCAGTGCCCGTGTTTGTTAATGGACTGGAAGGACCAGTCTGGAAGGGATTTTAGCTTGGGAACAGAAAGTACTGCTGTATTTTTCTGGAATGGTACAGAGAGCCCAGGCTGCTCAGGGCAGATGTGACCAGCCCAGCAAACACAGGCTCGGCTGGAAGCGCACAACCTGCCAGCCCGGCAGTGCCTGTGCCCACCAGACGCGAAGCCTCTGTCCTCCAGGACACAAATCTATGGATGAAAACCAGATTAAAACCCTACGCGTGCAGAACAGGGGCTCCCTGGGCAAAAGGAACCTGCGTGTTTCAGTTCTGATGAAAAAAAAACCCTGACAGAAGTCAAGCACAGCACCAATTCACTGGCAACGGAGAGCAACTGCTCATTTCTGTAGGACCCGTAAGCGTATCTGCAGACGGGCTGGATGGTTATCGTGTGAGATGGGCTGGATCCTGATGGCTCATCCCAGCAGTCTGGTGAGGTTTGCAGTCCCCAAGGTGACAAAGCGCTGCTGTCTCTCCTGTCTGCAGCTGTTCCCATGCATTTACGCAGCAGAAAAAGAGGCGAACCATCCACAACATCAGACCAATCCTCCGATGGCTGCAAAGCCAAAGAAGTCACTACACCTCTGTCCCAGGATTTCCAGCTGCCATCCACGACAGAAATACACCTACCAGAGAGATTAAAGCGCCTTGTCCACCATGAACTCCTCAGCAAAGCGGGATGTGGCAGAAATTCTTCTTGCTCTCCGAATGGCGATGACCTCCCCGCACTGCTCAAACACCTCCATGATGATCTGCTCTGTGCCGTTCTCTGGCAGCCCCCCAACAAACACCGTCTTACAGCCCGGGGGCCTCTCTCTTGTTGCTGGAGGGGGAAGATCTGAAGGGAGCAAGACAAAGAAAGCAGAGCGGGGTTAGTTTTTGGGGTGTCAGTGCACATTCCTTTCATCCACCCACCTCCCCTTCGAGACGACCGGATCCTCAAACATGCACCCTGCTGCACGGCATTCGACTTCACCAGGCAGCAGATGCTGAGCTGCTGGAGGAGATCAAGCCATTGCCCAGCCTGTATCCCGGGAGCCTGGAGCCCTCCCAACGCTCTCCCTAGCACAGCAAAGGCTCACAGAGCTCCCATTACCGAACACAAGCAGCACCAGGACCTCAGAACTTTAGGGTGGGAGGTGCTATATGAGCACAGCTTAAGGGACCATCCTAATGTAAAGAATGAGTAGAAAACAGAGGATCCTAAAGGGCAAACAGCTGCACAGCGGGCTGCAAAGAGTACAAAGGGTTAACAGTAACGGAGGGTCATGAGCCAAATCTGAACTAAAAAGGTATCACAGAAGGAAGAGATGAAGGTGAACCCAGAGACAGACAAATCAACTGGGCACTGCCAGAGTTTCGTTTGTCGTGCTGGGCACAGACCCTGCCCACTGCAGGGAGCGCTCCAGGCTCCGGTGCCAGCTGCTGCACATCCCCGTGAATCGGACACGGACACCAACACCTCCCGCAGCATCTCTCCTTCCCAGCGAAGAGCTCTGCTGCTGAAAACAGCAATTCAGTCCTTGGCTTTCCGTTGGTAGTTCCAAGACCGGCCTGTGCTGACACAGCCCCATAGACTCCTGTAGGCCCTGACCTGCGGCCGGGCCGGGCACTGAGGGGAGAAACATGCCCGAGGCTGTGCTTACGCTCCCGCCTCCCCAGTGTGTAACTTCTGCCCATTTTATACTTGAGAACGTAGGGTTAACCCGAGACCTGCTGCAGAGAGCAGACAAGGGGAGCTTCTGCTGAGCCCAGTAAGGGTGAACCAAGTTGGGGGCCCTGTTCCCTTCTCAGGGGGACAAACCAGCCAGTAAAAGCCAGTAACCTCATTTCCCAAGGGCGCTGGGTGAGAAACCCAGCCATACGGTGAGGCAGATGTGTCAGTGGGTGTGGAGCACCTTCCTTATTAATCTAGAAAAGCCAGAGACTTGCCCTCTCCCCTGTACCAGGACCTCCCTCTTCTTGAACCAGTCAGTCCAGGGGACTGGTGAACAAAGCAGGACAAGCCCACATCGCACTGGTGACACTGCACTAGAGCTACAGCCTCTGTTCCCACTGAGCTGGCCACGAAACCAGTCCCTGCAGCTGGAGGACATCCACTCCGCCAACAGCATGTGTGGGCTCCGGCCAACGTGGACGTTACTAAAGGGCAAAGGAAGATTTGACCAAGAAAAAAAAACAATTGCGACAATCCAGAATCTTCCAATGGAAATTCATACACAGACCAGGAGGGCCCTCCACCAGAAACACCCTGAACTCTGAACCCAAGAACTGGAGCAGACTGGACACCAAGAACGTAACCGATGAGCGTCTGTTCTCCCAGCATGTCTCAAGGTAACCTCCAAAGCCACGAAACAAGATCTCGTACTTATCTCCATCACACCTACATTTTGTTGGCTGGTTCACCCCTTCCTCCCTGCACAAGCCCAGGCAACTGCCAGGTAACGGTGTTTTCCCCTGCTCTGGTTTTTATAAGAAGAGCGAGGAGAAAGGGTCAGTCAGCTGCTCTGAAGGGGATCCTCGGGTCTTGCTACAGCCCTGATTGTCTCGTCAAGTTTTCTGTCCCGTTTCCAACTGCCTCCGCTCTCCTTCCGCCACCACCCTGCAAACCCAGAGCACTGCTGTCCATCTCAGCAGGGACCACGCTGCTGATCCAGCCCCTCACCTCCGAGAGCTCACTGGCTTTGAAGCCTTAGAGAATACACGCAAGAATCACACCATGACGATTAGAGCTCAGATGTCTCGGGCCTAGCCTATGGCTCCTCTGCTCTCAGACGCTATTTTTTTTTTTACTATATACACATAAGTGTTCCTGTACGGACAGACAGAAACGGACAAGACATAACCAGGCAGTTACGTGGGTTGGGTGGGAATAGCGTGCAGCTCTTGCAGTGGATGATCTCCTTCACAGCGGGCATGTCTGGAGGGATGGGAGGGGGACGATCCCCAAGCCCGGCATCATGGGGGTTGATGGGAGGGATTCCAGTCATCATCCCGAGAGCAGGGTCAAAATCTGAATAGGGGAGAGAAGAAGGGGATCAGAAGAAAGGGGTCAGGCAGCGGTGTGGGCTCCTACAGAACTGTTTTCCCACATGCAGCAGTGGAATTAGCTGAATAAAGAGGAACATGGTAACACATGTCGCCAGAATGTTCCATTTGTGCCCTTAGAACAACTCTTTAAAACCTGTCGATTGCCTCAACCAAACAACTTTTGTCTGTTCAAATAAAACTAATTCCTTTTCCTTTCCACAGACACCATCTCCCACCGAGCGTCAAATCCCACCCCAGTAACTGTTCTATTCTCCATACACAGAAACCTGGGGCAATGGGACAGGGTAAAACCTAACACTCGTGGGGTTTCATTCAGTGGTTTAGCCGTGCAGACAGCTCGTGACACAGGGCTAAGGGCATGGTCACCGACACGCCATCCTGCATACCATGGAGCCCTTCGCTCTGGCTCCCGTTTCAGAGGGGTTTTGTACGCAGTTGGCGTTTATCCAACCCAGCTGTAACAGGTTCTCCCCAAAGACCCGTCTGAAGACAGGGCTGGCCACGCTGACATACCAGGCAGGAGGGGCTGTCCCGTCATCCCCATGGGAGCCATCCCCAGGTTGTTCATGGCGGTGGCCCAGGCAGTGGGGTCTGACATTGGCAAGCCCATTGGAATGGAGTCGAGGCTTAGATTTCCATCTGCTGAAGGAAAAAAAAAACAGTGATTGAGAGCTTAGCGCATATCTGAACTCTTTGGCAGGGCACACTCTGCCCAGCAAGGCTCTGCGGTATCGGCACCCAAAATCAGACTTGAACCGAACATGTAGGAAAAAGCCAGATGAAAGAAAACAACCCCAGACAGCACTGTCCCTCTTGAGCAAAGGACGTTTTACACCTTAGATGCCTTCCAAGAGCACCTAAACCATGGTTTATCCACCACACCAACAGCTCCTGAAAAGGAAACACTGACTAGAGGGGCACGCTGCAGTTCCTCCACAAGGTTATGAACAAAGGACAAACATTCAGCGGGTACAAAGTGGTGTCATCGCTGAGGAGAAAAGGTAGTCCTTGAGAAGGCAGCAGTGCAGCAAGATCAGGGGCCATCCCACTGCAGGGGTGAAGAGCTGAGAGCTGCATGCGCTGCCCACTTGGTGCCTGTCAGAAGAGCCTGCTCTGGGGTGACAGGTTAGAACGGTGCTTTGCCTATCTGTCCCCAGCACACCCCGCCCCACAGCACACCCGCCCCAGGCCGGACCCTCCCGTACTGTCCAACAAACCGATGGCTGAGCATTATTCAGGCTGTGCAAGGTCCTGCTCTCACGCCTCTGCATTCAGATACCCAATGAAAACAACACTTTGGTTTCTCACTCACAGCGCAGGCAGCTGGAGGTTGTGCCCCTCTACAAGGCTGCCCCAACCACAGAGACCCTGCCTGCAGGGCTGGGACACAGCTCACCACGAAGAACTCTGATATTCACTGGTTCTGTGTTAATGATCAGATTTTGATGCTTACAACGTGGAACCAGGACAGCACCTCTGCACAGCAGCTGGTTTTGGTCTGCGTTATGTGGCTGCTCTCTCTGTTGCCAGCCTCCGAGCTCCACGTGCTCACCTGCGGGAACACTTCCTCTCCTCCTCTTCTTGCCCGGATCGCCTCCATTCTCGGCCGGGCTCTCTGACACCCGCGGGCCAGCAGCGCTGCCCAGCTGCAGAGGTTTGTTATTGCTGCCAGGATCAAAGGACAGAGGGTTTAAGCCTAAAAGAGGAAAAAACACACTCAGAGACTTCCTTGAAATTGATTTGTGATGGTTTGGGATTGCACTGATGACACAAATGTCCAGCCCCAGGTGCCAGCAGCCCCTCGGGCCCCTGGAAGAGCTGTGCCTCCTCTTCAACACTCACACTGAGACACTTTAAAATATGCCTAATAAGCACTAACCCCAGTGCCCAGACAAACCAAACCACATCTCCCCGGTGCTGTATGGGATGTCACGTCCAGGAACCCAGAGGTCAAAATTTTTTCTATTCCTTCCTGCCCAGGAACACATTTTAACAGCTACTGAAGCTTCAACCAATTTGTCCCCAGTTGTGAATTCACCTGGAATTATTTACTAGCCAAAAACAAGGCATGTGGGATATGATCTGCAAAGATGTCCGGCGCTCTTGCAGTTTTTATTCAAGGACATGGCGAGCAGTTGCCCCCCTTCGCAGCCGAGGAAGGTGCTCTGCAGAGCATGTCCCCGAAGAGGGGAACTCACAGCCCAGCCAGCAGGCAGACCCTTCAACAACCCACCACTGTACCACCTGACAGAAGCTAAACTATGCAGATTTGAACCAAAGAGGATTGTAGGAAAATGGTTTGGCAGTTCCAGAGCCACTCCAGAACATCCAGCTAAACCATCGCGCTCAGGCGACCTCTCTGGGCTAGACAACCTGCAGGTGATGGCCGAGTCATCACACTCGTGTGCTGGCAGAACACGGTCCTAGCCGTTCCCGGCCCTCCACAGCTGGCTGGCTCTTAAAACTCCGCATAACGAGAGAAAAAAGTACCTTGTAAACAATTCCAAATTACCAGAGGCTTCAAACATCGAGCATGTGATCAATCACAGTGAGTTTTAGAGGCACACACTGCCCTGAACTGAGCACCGGCTCCATCGTTCCACCTGCTGCCGCGCTCAGCACTTGCAGACATTAAAATATCTGTGTGATTTATCTTTGGCTCAGCAAAACATGAACAGTCGATGGGAAAAAACAACCCAAACGACCCCTTTTGTGGAGCCCTCTGAAGCGATAAACCAGCCACGTCTCTGCTGAGCGGTGCCTGTGTCCCAGGGGGATCGGCAAAACGGCAGCAGCGCCGGAGATAACAATCATGCAGCTGCACCAAACCTTCCTCTGCACGCTGCAGCATCGAGGTTCCTGTTCCACAGGGTTCTGCTTCCAAGAACCTGTTAATAAACACAGCTGTTGTGCACGGCTGTAAATAGATGTGGGGTGGATCCGGGGAGCCCGAAGGGGCTCGGTTCTGAGCTGCTGAAAGGTGAGAATGCAAGAATCAGCCAAAAAAAATACGTACTATTGGGCTGGCAACAACAATAGTCACGGCCGGGCGACTCGAGGGGCCGACAATGCTGGTTCTTAAATGCCCCAAGGCCCAAATAGCACCGGGGTCATGAGGGGCTCAGGAAAACACATCCCCAACGCAGCAGGTTAAAAATAGAGATGGGCCGTGCGTGGCAAAGACAGGGAGAACAGAGAAGGGGTGATTCCGCCTCCCTTATTGTCCAGCTGATGGAAAAGGCAACGCATGTTTTCCCAGACACTGCCTCTGCTCCGCTGGCTCGGGTGAGCTGACAGGAGGGGAGAGCTGCCTGTGTTCCTCACAAAACATTTATGAACGCATTTTGGAGAAAACCCCAGACCCCTCAGCTCCAGGACGAGCACTGGGAAGCTCTCGGGCCACCGAGGCAGCACCCTGCCAGTTAGGTCGCGAGTCAAGGTGTGAGAAAGTGCCGGAACCGAGCGAGCCGCTCTGCCAGGTCAGGCAGGAGCCCTGCTTCCAGCTGCCCCCCACACCCCTCACCCAGAGGAGACTCCCGTGATCCGCTGCAGCTCACGTCCCGGCAGAAATCCTCTCCTGGGCAGGGGATAAGGTTCTGCTCAGACTGGAACAGCTGAGGGCTCGCAGAAGGTTCCAACCCTAAAACCTGACACACAGGAACAGACCTACAAACACTCTTAACTCCTCAGCATCGGGTCCACGACCCGACTGTCCACCCCTTCCCAGAGCTGCAAACCAGCAGCCAGCCTGTGAGGGGCTGTGGGCAGGCTGTGGGCCGGCATGTCTGTCCTCTTACAGCACAAGGACTACCCAGAGGAGACCTGGAAGGGGAGGAGAAGAGGCCACAGTGATGAAGAGCTGAGCTCTGATTAATAAATACTTTTTTTCCGTCTTGTTTCTCTTTTTTTCTCTTTTTCTCCTCTTGTCTCTTATAATTTTGACCTGTGAACAGCCAGAGCTCAGGTGCTGGCATTAAACACCGCCCCACAGGCAGCTACCTGAAGAGCCATTAAAAAGGGGAAAGAGAGGCTTGTTCCCCAAATTCCCCGCGCCCAGGAGGGCAGCTCAGTAATTCAAAGCGTTCTGAGGAATTCCCCCTCCCAGTTATCTCCCTCACCGAAAGGTCAACCTGTTCCAGACAAGTTCAGCCGGCTGGGGAGGAGCGAAGGGAAGGGGAGGCTGGTGCAACTGCAGGTAAACACTGGTGGACAGGCGCAGGAACACAACTGGGTGAGCGGGGAGACACTGTCCCAAACCCTGCTTGGGGGATCCTCACCCGAACTTTCCCAGTCGCTCTAAGAACCTGTCAAATGTGTTCCACAGCACCGGGGTGAGCCTGCAGCGCTGGCACCAGCCCCCCACAGCACTCAAGGAGCTGCTGCCCTTGCCCGAGGAGGGCAGAGCATGGAAAACGCCCTCCAAAATGAGCACAGCAAAGCCTGAAATGGGACCAGTTGTCTAAAAGGATGAAGTTCATCACGTGCAGGAGGACGAGGTGGATGCGAGCAGTGACCTGGCGAGGAACACGGAGACTGTAGCTCCCCTTGTGTTACCTGCCCGTGTCCCGGGCTGAGCAGTGGGAATTGCAGGATCAGCAGGTGTCTGCCCACAGAGGTGACTTTGTCAAAGGAAAAGTCACAGCAGAAAACGCTGCAGAGAAATAAGAGCCGGTTCCTCGTTCGGAGCTGCACAATCAAAGCAGCCACACGCGGTTTTAACCCGAAGTCACTTCATCCAAAGGCAGCAAGAAGAGCCTATTGCAGAGTCAAACCTGGCGGGTGTAAAGCTTCCAGAGGAGCAGGACACAGCTACGGGCCAGAGCCCTGTGTAGGGGGTCTGCACCTCTGGGAACAGACGCTGAGTTGCATCCTGCGGGAAAAGATGCAATGGTTTCTCGCTGTCCTAAACAGCATTAACAGTGCACGGCCCTGCCTGTCCCCGTGGTGGTGGCACCGATCGGGGTCTGCACGGCCCTGCCTGTCCCCGTGGTGGTGGCACCGATCGGGGTCTGCACAGCCCTGCCTGTCCCTGGGGTGGGCACTGATCGGGGTCTGCATGGCCCTGCCTGGCCCTGGGGTGGGCACCGATCGGGGTCCATGCTGACGCTGTATACGGCTGCAGCTCTCCCAGCACACATTTGGAACAGCCTGGAGAGGGACAGGAAAGATCTCAATGTCCCAGGCATAAATCAAGGGCAGTGTCTACCCTCACTGGGTCCCATGCCAGACCCTGGGCAGGACTTCACCTCCCAGCCACCGGTTCCAGCCCACAGAGCTCAGCCCTTTGCCTTAACGACCAGTGAAGAG
The DNA here is from genome assembly GCA_009769605.1 of Bucorvus abyssinicus. Lineage (NCBI taxonomy): Eukaryota > Metazoa > Chordata > Aves > Bucerotiformes > Bucorvidae > Bucorvus > Bucorvus abyssinicus. Next base: position 533,173 of record CM020039.1, on the reverse strand, counting down.
ACAGACATCAGAAACAGTCACAGGAGAACCCATGAGCTGTTTTACAGACCCCAACAACAACAGGAGCTCTCAACGTGCCAAGAGCTGCTTTGGGGACCGGAACCAGCTCACCCAGAGCCAGGCGAGGGACCGGCACGCTGCTGCCCATTAGACACTCCAATGGTCTCTTGAGATAAATCTCTGCCCCGTAACTCAGGAAAAAACAGTAACAGGCACTCTGACACTTCCACACACTTAAAAGCATTTTAAGGACCAGCCCACGTCAATTGTCCCCACTCATCAAGCTTCCCCTTCGCCAGCATCAAGAGGAACTTCAGAAATGGCTGACACAGGCTTTGCTATAAATACGGAATTGCCTTTCACCAGCGTGGGCCAATAAATTAAATAAGTATTGCCCAGCCTGAGCAGGGCTCCCGCTTCTTTTGGGCATGTTTAGAGACCACCAGGGTTTCAGGACTGTCTGACCACACAGCACTCATTTAAGCTCAGAAGAAACAGGCTTTAGGAGAAGACAAAGCACATGGCATCTGCAGTAATCAACTGGAAAACACGAGGAAGGGGAAGGGAGAGAAGACAGCAGGGCTTTGCACTTCCCTTCTGGTACCAACCAGTCGCTTTCCAAGACTAGTTCCCAGGTTCAAAGCTCCCGTTGGGCTTGTGCGCTTTTTTCTACCACGCTCCTGGCAAAAGCATCATGGTTAGAGCTTTACAGCCACCAGTGTGGTCCAGCAGCCGGCTGGGCACACCGGTGGGACCAGCACACTCCCGAGAGTCACTCCTGTCACCTCCACATTATCCTGTCTGCTAACAGCACTACCGGGACATCAGCGGGGGAGCACGCTTTGCAGCAAGGCACAGGGGACGCGTTTTCTACCTGCGAACTGCACCAGGAACATGGCGAGATGCTGGTCCAGGGGCTCAGCCAGTCCTCCTGCCACTCCCAGCCTGCTTACTGGTTTAAAAGCCGGAGCCCAGGGCTGAGCTCCCACACTCAGCGCAGCTCCACTGGAGCCTCCAAGCTCCAGCTCTGAGCACCAGCGGAAAGCTGGGTCCTAAGGACAGTAAAACCGCCACCGAGCTGGGCATCAGAGCACAGGTTAGGGCTGGAGCTGGCAAGGGGCGGCTGCACATGTCACCGTCACTCTGCCGTGAGTGACAGCAATAGGCAGGTTTGGGGACAGAGGCGGACGAGCAGGTGGAGGAGCGATTAGCAGTGAGGCCATCGGAATGGGCAGGGATTGCACACAGCAACGCTGCCACGCGGTGACACCAGCCCCATTTGCATGCCGGGGATTAGCAGCCTTTGGAGAGATTAAGTGCTGGTAATCCCGGGTGGAAGAGGCACGGCGCTTGCTCTCCTCCTGCCTGGAAGCTTGTGCTCAAAGGAAACATTAACTTCAGACAAGCTGATTATTCTAACAGGGCACTGTGGAAAAAAACAGAGGGACACACAAAGAGCCTCTTTCTTCTTTGGCCCTGAAAACAGGGTGTTCAGAGGCAACCAGGGGCTGGCTGCAGCGCGGTCAGTTTTCACAGACACACACCCACGGCAGCAGAACCACAGCACGTGACCGAGTCGGGCAGGAGCTGTGCCTTTTGCTTACCAGTACTGTAGAACCACCAAATTATTCGGGTTGGAAAACAGCTTTAGCTCCTCCAGTCCCAGTGTCCCCCAGCACTGCCGGGTCCCCACTGACCCCTGTCCCTCAGCACCACTGGGACCCATCTGGGACACCCCTCCAGGGATGGGGACTCCACCACTGCCCGGGGCAGCCTGGGCCACATCTGGACAACCCCAACGGGACAGAAATGGTTCCTCAGGGACAACCTCAACCTCCCCTGGAACAACTTGAGGCCGGTGCCTCTTGTCCTGTCACTGGTCCCTGGGGAGAAGAGACCGACCCTACCTCGCTCCAACCTCCTGTCAGGGAGTTGTCAAGCGCTTGTTGTAACTCAAGACAAGGAAAACAATTCTTCACCAGCACGTGTGCAGCCAGCACAGACCCCGACACTTGACCGTGCTGTCTTCCCCACGGGCACTTTTCGGTGCTCCTCACCAGCCGCCCTGGCCTCCAGTCAAATCACTGAGGAGTACTGGTGTGTTCCTGGGACACCCGCGTGGCCCTGCCAAACCCCCTTCCCTCTCAACACGACATCTGGAAATTGTTTTGTGCCACACTGAGGTGTGTGGCTTGTCCTCCATCGCTCAGGGTGCAGGGTGGGCAGCTCCAGGCTCCAAGGGAATGTGCCCAACTCCGTGCAGTGCACCCATCACGTCCCTCCCATCCTGCCAGCTCAGGGCACACCGCAGCACACACCTGGAGCAAGGGGCGAGTGCAGCTCCCCAGACAAGAGCCTCGCCGAGGGGCAGCATCAGCACGAGGACCCGAGCAGCTCTGTCCCCACCGGACACAGCAGGCAGGCGCCGCTTTGGGACAGACATGCTGGCACCAGAAGAATGTCAGCAGAAAAGCTGGGGATTAGGGGAGCAATCTCACGGCATCATTGGAAGGTGCACGGGATGCCTCCCCAGCAACACCTTCTCTCTGAAATTACTGGAGATCGAACTTCACCCCTTCCGCGAGCTCCAGCCACCCCGACCAAAAACGTGACCTTAACGAGAGAAACCCGACCTCAGACAGAGCTTTCAACAACTCAGAGCAGGGGCTTTTTAACAAGATGCTACCAAACCCCGCACATGAAACATGGAGAAAGAGAAGAGCCAGCCAGGCAGCTTCCGGCACGGGGAGGAGGTGGAAGGCTGTGGTAAGAGGAACGAAGGTTTGCTGGGCAAACTCCTGCCCCAGGTTCCCCAGCACCTCACCCATCGCCTCACGGCTCTGCCGGCCAGCAAAACGCAGTGTCTCATCATTGTAGCTGTGGCAGCGCAGCACGGGGGAGCTGGAACGCGTGGGGACCGCTGAGTGATCTCCCCAGGGACTCAGGTGGTGCGAACCGTGGGCAGAGGATGGGTACGGAGCGGGGCTGTGGGAGCGCCACAGCCCACCGGCAGCTGTGGGTGCAGTGTGAGCGTGCCCGAACCGAGCGGTGCTGCCTACGGACAGGCTGGCCTGGCTGCCACACAACGGGCCCAGTGCCAGCCCAGCGCCAGCCCAGCGCCACGGCTGAGCCTGCCGGGGGCAGGTCACACCCACCCAGTCAGAACCTGCTGCCACCTTTACCACCGAATCCTTTGGGTTGGAAAAGACCTTTAAGATCATGAGTCCAACCGTTAACCCGGCACTGCCAAAAAAAATTGACCAGCGGCAACAAAACCAGAGCGGGCACTTTGGGAAAACAGCAACTGGGTTCGCACATGATTTGCTAAAATGGAGTAAAATAACTGAATTAAAAACTGACTCCTAAAGATCCACTTACGAGATAAAACGTACAATAAATATCATCACCTGTGTGCTCAGCGGTCCTTGCAGTTTTTACCAATGCTTCTGAGCACCAGCTGAGAGGAGCTGGGGCCTTCGAAGCTTCTTCTGTTCCTCCCTGACCAACCCCCAGCACTTGAGCCCAGCTCTGCTGCTGCTACGCAGACACGTGCAAGTGTCCCCAGGCCCTGGACCTGGAGCTGCAGAAGGTGCCCGGCCCGTGTGAAGAGCCACCGCTCCGCTCTAGAGCTCCTGTAAACAACCCATTGCTCCTGCCCCTCCTGAAACTTTAATCACCGCTGAACCCCAAAGGTAGCCGGGGGTCTCCCCACACAGGATACACCTCTCAGAACAGCTTCCCTGCCATCCGAGCGGCCACCGGCGCATGGCAGTCACGGCCCGGTCCTCAATGGTCCGAGGGTTCCCGCAAGGTCCATGTTAGAGCACGACGGAGACATCCCGTTGCAGACCAGCGCAGGTCCCACAGGCTTGACTGGGCCCGCCAGGAGACCAACACCCAGAGGTTCCCCCGCTGCCCGGTGTGGCCCGGCGAGCCCAGCGCCCGGCCAGCGATCCAGGCGGAGAAGCCCCCGGGGCAGGGGAGGGCGGGAGCGGGGCACCGGGCAGAACCCGCTGCCGCCCCTCCGCTTTACAAGCGGGGTAACGTGGCAGGAGAGCCCCGCTGAAGCCCTCCAGGCCCACACCGCAGCCGCCGCCCCGCTCCCCGCGGCGGGCAGCCCCAGGCCGCGGGCAGAGCAGGCCGGCCCCGAGCCACCACCAGTCAGCCGCTCGCCCCGGGGTTTTCCCGGGGCCGGGCCGAGCCGAGCCGCCCGGACACAGCGAGTCCCAGAGCTCCCCTCCCGGTCTCGGTCCCGCTGCCCCGGCCCAGCCCCGCACTCACCGCCGGGCCCGCGCCCGCCGCCGCCGCCCTCCGCGAACATCCGCCCCGCCCACCGGCACTGCCGCGAGCCCCACCGCGCCCGCACATTGGCTGCCGCCCCGCTCGGGGGCGGGGCGCTGCGCGCACAGCACGCCGGGACGGTGGCGGTCTCCGCGGGCCGGGGTCGCGGTGTGTCGCTGTCCCCGGCGCCTGCAGTGGGGAAGCCGGCGCCGGCCCTGCAGGCGCTCCCCCGCCTCCCTCCGGGAGTGTCGTTCGGGTCCCCTCCCCCGGTGCCCCATCGGCCGCCAGCGCAGCCCCTGTTGTCGCCTGGAGAGCCACGGCCACCCGCCCCCGTCCTCACGCCCGGCATCCTCTGCATCCCCGGCGGGGATGAGGCTGGAGAGCCCCGAAGCGGAGGGGCTGGTGCGGGCCAGGGGGGTGCTGCTGCTCCCCGGGCTCGGGCAGAGCCGTGGCCCGGTGACCCACCCCGGGGTAGCCCCAGCCTCCCCCGGACACTGGGAACAGCGGAGCGGCGGCAGAAAGGCAGTTTATTGGGCCGAAGGACAGCGAGCAGGGAAGCGCTCCTCGCCTGCTCCTCGGGGCACGGTTAACCCGTCCCTCCTCCCCCCGCGGCCTCCATGTGCCCCCCCTTGTCCTCCCCGCGGGGGCTCGGTACCCGCCGGGGCTGGGGCCGGGGCACAGATGCGCTCTGGGACGAGCGGTGAAGGCAGGCAGGGTCTTGGCTGCTGGTCCGTGCTGTCCCCAACTCCTGCAGCCTGCCAGCACCCCTCCAGCCCAGAGCTTGGGGAGAGGAGACACAGCACCGCGACAGGGACGATTCCAGCTGCACCGTGTCCACCCGCACAGGAGCCCGGAGAAGTGTCTCCTCTCCCCTCCAAGCCACCACCCTGTCTCTGGAGCATGGAGGAGGCTGCCCAAGCCGCGTCCCACCGTGGATGGGGTTGCCGTGGTCACGCAGGGCTCCTGCCCCTGTTGCTCGTGCCGTCTCCTCCGGTTCCATGCCCAGACGCAGGCTGTCGGCAGCTGGCCCCGCTCTGGGGCTGTGGGCAGCAGAACCAGCCCTTGCCCAGCTCAGGAAGCAGCAAGAGGCCCACGGCCAAAGTGTATCCATTCATACCGGGCACCCGTCCACGACGCCCGCCGCAGGGAGCGCGTTGGAGGGAGGGCAGGGGGTGGCTTCGGCATCACCAGGGGCTCAGCGAGGGTGGGTCAGCTCTGCAGAGCAGCCGGTGGAGCTCAGGCTTCACGGAGAGCAGGTGGAACCACGTCGTGTAGTTGATGCCCAGAACTGAATCCGACTGGATCCACCCACGAGATCCACCCACGAGATCCACCCACGAGGCGCCAGCGCGCCCACGGAGCCGGGCCTGCTGTCGAGCCCCTCTCTCAGCTCAGCCCACGCTGAGCAGCCAGAACAGCATCTGCCGTGCGGGGTTTGGTGTCAGCCCTTCCCCAGGCAGAGGCGGATGCCGCAGCGGGTTCGGGGCTTTCTTTTTAAAGGCATTTATATTTTTGCCTCTTGCTTTAGGATGGGGAAGGCCTCAGGACCGGGGCAGGTTCTGGACGTGGCATTGAGCCTTCCTGTCTGCTGCGGGGACCAACGACAGAGGTGGGAACATCTGCTGTTTATCCACCACACCCTCATTTTCAGATTAGGGTGAGAAACCTCATTTTAGGGAAACCTCTGTGCTAAGAAACCTCTTCTAAGAGCAAAGTTCCTGCCGTGGATTAATGAGAAGCAGTTAAGTATCACCGCAGCCCGGAGCAGGGTCCTGGCCCGGCCCCTCTGCAGCGCTCCGGTGGGGTGGGTCCTTGTGCAGGGACCCTCGCCGTCTCAAATCCAGCTGTGGAGGGACCACGCAGCCCTCCCGCGGGGGGTTCTCCCTGGCCACCGTCCCTCCCGCTCCTCAGCCTCGGCGTTCAGCCGGTTGGTTACTCATTAACCGACTTTACAGCCCAGGCCAAACAGCGACGGCACAGCCCGTGCTGCCCCGCACCGCTGCACCGGCTCCCGGGCAGCGACAGCAGCTGCCGAGGAACGGCTGGGTCCCCCCGTGCCACGGCCGAGCACCCAGAGCCGTCGCCTCTGCCTCGGGTGTCCCACCCGGGCTCGTCGCCCAGAGCGGGGAGGGCAGGCGGGTCCCAGGTCTGGGCAGGGGAAGGCGGGCAGTGATGGGGAAGGCTCTTGGGCTGCGGAACGAGTGCTGAAGACTCGGTCCCGGGAGACACGAGGCTCTGCAGGCAAAACCCAACGCGTGCCACACAGTTCGGGGGGCCCGGGGCTGTGGCAGGCTGGGATTTGGCCATGCTGATGACTGGGAATGAGCATCCAGCATGGTCCCACGCTGCCTGTGATCCCCTCCACGGCTGGCGGGCCCCGAGCTCATGGTTGCGATGCAGGAGGTGAGCGGGGCAGCCAGTGACAGCCACCCCTTCCCCTGTCAGTCTTGCAGCCGCGGGCAGGACACGGTGGGCAGAGACTTGGTGCCTCTGGTGGGGAGGCGGCGGCCGTTCCGCAGGCGAAGGAGGACCCTCCTCTTCAGGCTGGCAGCCAGCTGGGAGAACTGGAGCCGCACATCCTTCTGCCAGTACGAGTAGAGCAGCGGGTTCAGCAGGGAGCTGCAGAGCCCCGGCAGCCAGAGGTAGTTCTCCACGAAGCGGTGGGGGAAGCACTCGGAACAGACCGTCTGCACGACGCTGGCGATGAAGAAGGGCAGCCAGGAGAGCGTGAAGCACCCGATGAGCACGGCGACGGTGCGCATGGCCTTCACGTCGCTGGTGGTGCGGGGCGGGGGGCAGCCCCCCGCCAGCCCGGCGTGCTCCACCTCCAGGATGTGCTGCACGTGCGCGGAGGCGATCTTCAGCATGTCGCAGTAGAGGTAGATGAAGAGGAAGAGCGCCGGGAGGAAGCCCACGCAGAAGACAGTGAGCATGTAGGCGGGGTGGAAGACCCCAAAGAAAGAGCACTTCTTGTGGGTGGAGATCTTCTGGAAGCGTGGGGTGAGGACAGGGAGGAAGCCGATGATGGCAGCGACCAGCCAGAGCCCCACCAAGCGCATGCCGACCCGCAGCCCCGTCACCAGCTGGAAGTAGTGGAAGGGCCTCCTGATGGACAGGTGCCTGTCGCACGCAACCAGGATCAGGGACAGGATGGAGGCGGCAGAAGAGGAGGTCACGAAGGCCATTCTCAGGACACAGAAGATCTGGGGAGGATGAAAACGCGGGGAAAACTCATCCGTGACCAGACCCATGACGGTGAAGCCAACCATGGCGTCTGCGACAGCGAGATTCAAGACGAAGTAGAGCCCCTTGGGGCCACTTTTCTGGATGAGGCGGAGGAGGGCGATGGCCACCAGCGCATTGGCAGTGATGATGAGTGAGGCCAGCACAGCGAGGACGGCTCCCAGGGCCAAGCTTGCCATGACTGTCCTCTGCAGGGTGCAGCCCAAGGATGGGACGTCCCCAACCCGGTTCTAGGGCATCCTCACCTGGGGCTTCCTGGCAGGTAGAGCTCAGTGGGCGGCGGCAAGCGCAGCCCCTCGGCGTCCAGGCAGTGCGGCGAAAGCCCAGGGCGTTGCAGCGTCTGGCGGGCTGGGGAGCGGAGCTGTGCCGAGCAGCTGCCGCCCGGAAGGGACTGGTGCTCCCACAGCACCCGCTGTGCCCACGGAGGTCCCTCCCCTCCAGCCACGTTTCCAGACAACCCTGGAGCAGGGGTTGAACCGTGGCTGCCGGGGCGGGCAGCTGCCACGACGGCACATGGACAGCAGTGGGCGTCCCCCAGGCAAGCATGGAGGGCTCGAGAGGAGCCAGTGCCCCACTTTGACCGGGGAACTGGGAATGGAGTTCCCAGCACCCAGCCCCACGGGCGAACAGCTTGTGGGGTCACTCCAGACCCGGGGCAGCCTCTTCCTGCAGGGACCAAGGGAACACCAACCCCTTGCTGGAGCAGCAGCCGTGAAGGTGACCTGGTGATAAGGAGGAAAAGCACTGACGAGATTTCTGCTAAAATACAGGTGGAGATGACGTCTGCCGGGCTGGGAACCTGGCACGTCCTCCATCAGCCCAGAACAAAGAAACCGCTGTCACTGACACCCGGGCCTCCTGAGCAAGCAGAAGGCAGCAGCTGTTCCAGGAGCTGGCAGCCTCTGCCTGCCTATGGATCCACGTAAAAGCAACCGGCTACCACCTGAAGGAACCCCGAGCTCTCTGGGCTCCCCCTGCGGAGCCCTCGGCTGACTCTGAGCTCCACGATACGGATCACCTCCAGAGAGACTCGATCCGCCATCGACTGATCTCGCTCCTGGGAGCAGCCTAATGACCCACACCGTAATACTTCCAATAAATGTACATACTTGCTACTAAGGCTGAAAAATAAATATTTATGTGTACACACACTTGTTTTACTAATCCTGAGTGCATTTACCTCACTAACTTGTAACAAGGAAATTCACTGAAAAAAGCCCTCCTCATCCTCACATCACAGAGCCCCACGAACCCACCGTCACATCCTCCACACTCCTGCAGGGTAAGAAACCCTCACAGGCTGTGACTGCGACGGCTCCATCCCTTTAAACAAAGTGCCAGCAGCCGCCGCTCCTGCCTCGTGAGCCGGAAAAATCCAAGCTGCTGGGAGACGGGGCAGTTGGAGCCTTCCTCTGTCAAACAGTAACCTGGGGAGAGGCTGAGAGTGGGGCCGGGCAGGACGGGGCCGGGCAGGACTGGCCCGGGCAGGACGTGGGTGCTGCGGTGGGGAGGGAAGATGCAGCAGATGTGGGGATGGAGCTGTGGAGCAGGGAAGCCCCCGGGGAGCACCACGGGAAGGGCTCTGCTGGCGTCACACCCCTGCACCTCCTCCTCCTCCTCCTCTTCTGTCTGCCCACGGAGAAGTCTGGGGAGCCTTAGCCCTGATGGGGGCAGAGGGTCTGAGCCCCAGCGCACACGGTCAAGGCCAGAGAGGTCAGGCGGAGGGAGGAGAAGCGGCAGGGGAGGAATCACAACCACCCCTCGGAGCCGGTGCCTCCCCACGAGCAATCCCCGTCCCGAGATACACACCGCGCTGGGGCAGCTCGCGGTCCTGCTCCACAGAGGCTCCTCACCCTCCTCACCGGCACGGAACGGGGGTTTTCAGCGCCGTGTCCAAGCTGCGAGACTGTGGCTGGCTCAGCAGCAACTCCTCCTCTGCCGTGCCCCCCTGCAGCCCCCCTGCTTTCCCAGCTCCAACCCTGGGCTCTTCAAACCACGACCCTCTCTGGACCCTGATGGGCATTTCCCTGTTCTGGTCAGTCCAGCTGCTTCAGGGGCTTTCACTCAAGATTCATCAGAAGCCTGTTGGAGGCCTGGACAGACTGTTCAAGCTCCAGCATCCTGCTCCACACCCTCGCCGGCTCCTTCGGATTCCTCCTCTTCCTCACCCATCAGCCCTGGGCCCTTTCAGCAGAGTCACTCACGTCTCAAGTCTCTGAGGAACAGCAGAGTCACTTCGGGTCTCTCTGCTGGCAGATGAGTGTTTCAGAGGGGTTTTACAGAGACCCCAGCCCATCACCTCACTTCAGAAATGACACAGTTACAAGCACGAAGGAGAAGAGACCTAAAACCGAGCTGAGGGCAACTCCAAAATGTTCTGACACTAACAATTAAACTCTCTTTTAGGACCATTTCTACTGGAATGACCCCTAAAGGTTGCTTTTATCTAAGTGTCGGGGGTACAGGATCTACACAGCAGGCTGGAAAACCAGCCCTGTTCTCTCCGAGGGCAGCCACCCCGCCTGCGCTGGAACAGCCCCACAGTACAGCCGCACAAACACCAGCTCCAGTCAATAAATAATTTAATGAGGTTGCAGTTCCGCAAGAAAACGTGACAGGACCCTTCCCGGCCTCCGGCACAGCCCAAACTGCCCCCGAGCCGAACCCCAGGCCTCAGCTGCACCAAAAAACGGACAGATCTTCACAGAAGATACCGCTTCGCCGTGAGCACCGGCCTTTGCGCGACACAGCGTGCAGCATCCGCCATCAGCTGCCCCGTTTCGCTCCAGCCGGGCTGTCATGCTGCAGGGACCATGCGTTTGGGGAGGGGGAGCCCAGCCCCACCGGTACCGAGGGGATGGTGAAATGAGGAGGACGGCAGCAGCAGTGCTGGCTGCTGCCCATCTGGAAGGGGACAGTGATGGAACGAAGCCACCATCAGAATGGGAGGCGCTTCAGCTGCTCATAGGTGATAAAAAACTGGAGGGAACGTCAAGGAATCAGGCCAGACATGTGAGGCAGCTGCACAGGGCCTGCCGACACCAGCACCAGCGTGGGGAAGCCCCTCTGCACAGGCAGGAGAGAGCCGGGATAAGAGCTACCAGAAGACAAAGAGGTGCCCCAGGGAGGTGTCTGCTCTGCACTCCCTTCACCCCGAGGACTCCCCCACCCGCCCACCCCCGTGGTCTCCCAGCAGGACACTGAAGGATACGATGATGTTCCAGGGACCAAGCCGGAGCCAGTTGGGCCAGAAACCTTTATAGAGCGCGAAGAAGCCCTCGCTCTTCCATGTCTAGGGGAGAGGAGAGACAGCTCAATGCTGAGATGCAGCAGGGCCACACTCTGCCCATCTCCCCAGAGCCATGTGTGATATCACGGCCCTTCACAGGGCTGCAGGGAGCAGACGGGCCTGTGGAGGGAGGTCGAGTTGCGTGAGCTCTCACTTAGGGTGTATCAGCCCAATCAAACTGCAGCACTGACAGAGTTTTGTCCCAGAGGGCTGGGGAGTGCTTGAGCTGATGGTGACCTCAGGAAAGCAACCCGAGGCCCTTCTCTGTCTGTGTGAAACCTGCGGCGGCACGCAGCCCTGGCGCTGTAGAAGCGAACTGCTCGTAGCGGTGCCCCGTGGCCCTAAGGACAGGATGTGCCCCCTCTCTCGCCTCCTCACCTTCACGAGGCCATCCAGAGTGCCCTTGTAGAGCTCCGTGCTGCCCACAATCGCCCGCTGGTTCATCATCCGGGTCCGCACCACATCCACAGGGTTGGAGGCGATGGCCCCGGCCAGCCCACAGGTAAAGCTGGAGCTAGACACAGCAGAACAGGAGAGGAACAGCTCTGAATGGCCGCTGCAGCTCAGCACAACCACAGGAGAGGAGCCTGCACCCGATTCTACAGGAGGCACTGAGCAAAGAACATCATCTGTGCTACCAGGCAGGACCCTGGGCACCAGGGGAGAGGAAACGCCAGCTCTATCTAATCCAGCCCCTCACCACCCTGCTGCGAGCGTCTGCGGGCGATGCCAAGGTGACACAGACCTGAGGGCAGCCTCTTGGAAGCACTCATCCTCCTCACCAGAGCAAACGCTTCTTTGGGGTGGGGAAGGAGGGAGGAAGAGCAAGGGCAGCAAGAGGGAGCATGCAGCTGCCAGTCTCCCCACTCCAGGAATGGTCTAGAGCTCGTTGCCTTCATCTCACCATAGGCAGAGCCCATGGGAGCTCTGCAGCACCGCCGACTGAAGCCTCTGCCAGGAGAATGGGAAAGTGTAGGTGAAGCAGGGCTCTGGGAGGTCTCTAGCCCACCCCCTGCTCAGGGTCCTGGCAGCTCTGCCAGTCTCTGCTCAAGCTGACCGTGCCTGACAAGGACCTGGGACGGGAGCAGCACTTTCGGCCAGCTCCTACAGGCAGCCACACACCTGCATTCCCACTGCGTTCCCACCGGGCACAGACACGGAGCAGCAGCAGTTCAGGCATCAGGGAGCTGAAACCATGCTGACATTTCACGTCACCACAGGATTTCTGCCAGGCTCCGTCTCTGGGGAGCTCTCTGGGAACACTCACTGGTCCCTCTGAGCTGCTCCGGTCCCTCAGAAGAACCAAGCCCCTTCTCTGCAGCTTTCTCCACGAACAGGGGCTCAGCCGAAATCCCACCTGGCCCCTCCGCTCTGCACCCCTTGCCACGCTGGGGCAGCACGGCAGCTGCAGCAAATACTCACACGAAGTGGGCGAAGATGGTGTCGCCCATCAGGCCGGACAGAATTAAGTGCTTCTTGGTGATGTCATAGACCGGCAGTTCCACCCCGACCACGATGGCGGCTCTCTGAGCTGTCGGCACAACACCCTGCAGAGCACAAACACCCGTCACCACACGAACCGCTGCCTGGGGACTGCAGCTGTATCCCACCACCTCCGGCTTCCTCAGGGGCCTTTTGCTGACGTTCCCCCCTGCCCCGCCATGCGGCTGCAGCTCCTGGGCAGACCCGCTTGCTGCCTCCCCACCTTAGGCCAAAGCTATGGAGGATTCCCCACCCTGGCACCGTTTCTCCTCCGAGCACAGGGGAATCGGGCTGGAGATCCACTGGTCTTCCCCTCTGAACAGCACTCACCGGTTTCAACCCCAGAAAAGATGCTGCAAACCAGCAAAGCAGCTGTTGAGGAGCCAGGCTATGTAACAGCAGAGAGAGACTCCTTTGGAAAGGCTTTTAATTTAGATTGTCATGTATTCAAATTGCTGCTGCTGGCAGGACACTAATCTGGGAACTGCCAAGTCAATTCCTGGAGCAGTAAGAGCTTGGGAAGAGGAACCAACCACCTCCTGTCTAAGAAACCCCCCAGCAAACCCCACCTCAGCAACCAGAAACAAATCTGCACCAATGTGTCTTGGCCCACAGAACAAGGAGAGGATGGCAGCAGTGTGGAGCTGGGCCAGTTCACAAGGACTGTAACACCGTCTCAGTAACTGGGGGAGACCGGTGGTGACCTGGCAGAGCTCTGGGCTTGCAGGGGCTGGGAGTGACCTGCCAGTGTGGCCGGTGCTGAGCCAGCACTCAGGCCAGCTGCCTTCTCACCACAGAAACCCAAACAGGGAGGAGTGAAAGTACCTCCCAGGTTTCTGGTTCCTGCTGTCCCCACCCCACGGTGCTCACCCAGTGCCTGAGCCTCCTCCTGGGCTCCTGCCTAACACGGAGCTCCACAGCCAGCTCAAACGTCCCCCAGCATCAGTGCCACACTGGGGAGACTGGGGAGCACAAGCATCTTTGCCTCGACGTGAGGGAGGAGCAGCCAGAGCAGCTCGGTCAGGGCAGTCCACCACCAGCCTGCCCCCTCTGCACCGCACCAGCACAGAGGGTCTGATCTCTGCCCTGGTCTCTCTTTCCCTCTCATGTGTCTTTGTCTAGAGAGCAGAAACAATCTCAAAGCAAACACCGTGTTGCCTGACTCCTCCTGCCCTCCCCACACAGGACAGGGCAGCAGCTCTGGGAAAGGCTTCAGTGGCCCTAAGGGCAAGAAATCAAACTGCTGGCTGCAGAAAAGCGCTGGGATTCTGTGTCCCCAGAGCTGACGCCGCGCCTCGGCAGATGGCTGGATGGCTGAGCATGGGGAAGGCTGTAATGGGAGGACAAAGGGGGCTAAAACCCAAACGGCCCTGGCAACGCTCAGCCCACCTCCTCACATCACTGGCTTCCCCCCGAGCCACCGCCAGTCCTGCTCTGCGCCCCCAGAGGGCAGACTGACATCAACAGGGACATGGGGCAAATGTGTCCCCATGGGACTTCAGGAGTTACGGTGTGTGGCTGGTCTCTCTTCAAGAGGCAGCGAATGCGCTCAGGCAGCTGCTGGCGCTCACCCTCCAGAGGCCTCGGGTTCCCTCCTGCTGGTAGATGTCGATGAAGCTGCCAATCATGCCGCCCTGGAACAAACTGCCCTGCGCCTGCATTCGGATCTGAAAGGAACAGCGGCATGACATCAGAGTGGGGACACCAGCGGCACATCAGAGGGGTGACATCAGCACCCACCCGGAGATACCAGCCCAGCGGAGCTCCCAGTAGGAAGAACAGAGCGACTGGGAGCAGACGCCATCACCCCGTGCCCTCTCCCTGCACCCGGTGACGGCCGGTGAGCAGCAGGGACAGGAGCAGGGTGGAAGCACAGTGCCACGCTCGGACAAGATCGAGAAGGGACGGGCCAGGCCTTTCCACTGGAAGGTTGGTGTGCGCAGGAGGAGTGTGGGGCAGTTCTCCAGGCTCTCCCTGCCCGTGGTGGAGCCGCCCTGGCCCTGGTCCCAGTGATGTCGCAGTGGGGAACGGAGGAACCAGGTGGCCCCACTGCACCAACAGATCTCAGCACCTCAAGAGCTGCACCTTTTAAACACTGTTTGATGCTCTGGGCTTCTGTTAGCGCTCAGAAAATAGCCCAGGTTAGCAGAACTGATGCCAGGGAGCACCCTGGGGTTCTGCTTCACCGTGGAGCAGCAGCTCCTACATGCCAAAGCACAGCCCGGAGCTGTGTCTGTGAATCCATCTCACCTTCAGCACATCCGTGGGGTTGGCGATGGCTGAGGAGATCACCCCCGACACCACCCCGCAGATCACGTTGATCAGCAGCGTCTCATCTGCAACCAGAGCAGAAGGTCAGAGCCCGGAGGTGGGAAGGGAAGCTGCGTAGCTCATATCGAACAAGCAGAGCGGAGCAGAATCAGAGGGTGCAGCTGCCCGAGCAGAGGCTGCCCAGCGAGCTCAGCCCAGGGCCCCGCTGTCCCCATGCCAGCAGGGGACCGACGGCGGAGCCGAAGCGCCCAGCGTGCTGCTCCCAGCGAGAGGCGGCTCTTGCTCATGAGTTGAGCTGATCAGACTGCATTACGTGACAATTTTGAACAATCATCTGCGATTTCAGCGTCCAGGAAGGCGTTTCTCATGAAGGCAAGAGAGGGACAGAGAGGGACAAGCTGGCGCTGCCCGAGGCAGCCTGACACATTGGTTCTGATCCAGAGCGCCAGCGCTCAGAGCTCGCAGCCACCCCAAGGAACCAGGGACAGGCAACCCGGGCAGGGAGCGTTAGATGCGATTAGTTCTGGGGGCGGGCAGGATGATCCAGGGTTCCAGGGCCAGTATTAGGGGATGGTTACATTGGGAAAGGCAACAGCCCTTTGCTGGTACTGACCACAGCACTTCCCACAGGAGACCAGGCCACTGGCTGTCCCAGGCCTGTGGGGAGACAAACGTTCAGAGGATGGTTCTCCCAGCTGGAGAAACACCGCTGCTCCCAGCTGGAGAAACACCGCTGCACCCACCGAGGAGAGCAGAGGTGTGCGGCCCGGCGTACCGGCCCAGAGGCAGGCGCAGGGAGAACAGAGCAGCGCCCGGGTGTGCATCTCCCCTGCCCCATGCTGGCCCGCTGACCAGCCTGGCCACCCGCTGGCTCCCTCTCCCCGGTCAGAACAGCATTAAACAGTCGCTCCCAGCACAAGAGCACTCGCAGTGCCCCAGCTCTGAGGCTGGAGCCGCAGCTAAAGAACCAGGCAGCGCAATTTCGACCCAGACGTGCTGCCTGAAGAGCAATTTCGACCCAGATGTGCTGCACTCGGGCACGAGGAGGCCGAGGAGTCTCTCCTCCAGCAAGGAGAGCCTCGCTGCTGCCGCTCTGTCAGTCCACGTCCCACGTCTGATGGGGCGTGACCTCTTCCCCCAGACTAACCCAAAGCGGGATGAGCCAGGGGCAACGGTACCTTTGTTTTTTTTGGTTCTGATGTTGCAAAGCAAGAGGTGAAGGACAGGGATGGCTGGAGGGGTGTCTCTGGCTGGGGAGGGTGTGCCAAGCACAGGCAGTGCTTGTGCCAGTCCACGGCAGGGAAGGACAGAGGAAGGAGGGAGCACAGGGGCAGAGCGCAGGAGCGCGGGGCTGCCTGTAGGGACTCGGGGAGCAGCACTGACCTTCCAGGCGGTCCACGAAGAGCCGCTTCAAGCTCTGGTAAATGCCGATCTTGATGGTGCCATAGGACGCCTGTCTCAGCAAGGCCGGGGCAATCCTGGGCGGGAAACAGATGAAACGCTGAGCCCTGCCAGCACCGTGGTCCTGCTCGTCAGCGACATCAGTGTCACCACCCGTCAGCCCCACACCGCAAAAGCAGAGATGGGGCCTGGCACGGCCCTGCCGCAGCTCAGAGCCTCCTGAGGAGCGCAGCTCTGGCAGGCGCTCAGAACAGCCCCAGGTGCCAGGGTAGCACCTTGGGTGGCACCCGCACACCCTCCAGGCCCCACGAGTCATGGAATCACAGAACCGTTTGGGTTGGAGAAGCCCTTTGAGCTCCTCCAGTCCCAGTGTCCCCCAGCACGGCCAGGTCCCCACTGACCCCTGTCCCTCAGCACCACCTCCACATGGCTGGGAAACCCCTCCAGGGATGGGGACTCCACCACTGCCCTGGGCAGCCTGGGCCAGGCTGGGACAACCCCAACGGGCAAGAAACTGTTCCTCAGGGCCAACCTCAACCTCCCCTGGAACAACCTCAGGCTGGTTCCTCTTGTCCTGTTGCTGGTTCCTGGGGAGAAGAGACTGACCCTCCCTCGCTCCAACCTCCTGTCAGGGAGTTGTTGGGAGTCAGAAGGTCTCCCCGGAGCCTCCTTTTCTCCAGGCTCGACCCCCCCAGGTCCCCCAGTTGCTCCTCAGATGTTCCCCAGCCCCTTCCCCATGTTCTCCAGCCCCTTCTCTGGACACGCTCCAGCCCCTCAATGTCCTTCAGGGACTGAGGGGCCCAAACTGGACCCAGGATTCGAGGGGCAGCCTCACTCGCCCTCGCTCCCACCTCGGCAAAACCGGGTCTCCGTGGGCTGGTCTCCTGGGGGGGTCCCGGTGCCCGGTGCTTACCCCGAGTAGAGGGCCCGGCCGCCCTCCTCCCGGCAGATGCGGAACAGGGCGTGGAACATGCCGCGGTACCGGACTTCCCGGAACCGGGCATCGGTGCTCTGGCCTTGCACCTGCAGCCGCGTCTTGGTGAGATCCACCGGGAAGGTGCCTGCGGGGAGGGACAGCGGCCGTCAGCGCCCGCCGGGCCGGGTCCGGCCTGGCCCGGCCCGGCCGGGCCCTCCGCGGCCTCCCCCCGCCTCCTCACCGAACTCGGCCACGATGGAGGCGAGCCCGCCATACACGAAGGGTTTCCAGTTGAGCGCGGACATGGCATGGCGGGGCGGGGCGGGACCGGACCGGCGGCGCACCGGGGCCGCCAGGGGGCACCTGCCGCGCCGCCACCCGGAACCGGAAACGCCCCGAAGCATCAGCGGCGGCGGGCGCCCCCTGCCGGCCCCGCTGCTGACGCCAGAATCCCGCGTCCGCCGCCATCCGCGGGGGTAGATGGAGCAGGGGCTTGGGGCCGGGCACCCACCGGGGCAGAGGGTGCCCCCGCCCCGCAACCCCCCATCCCATCGCCCCGCTTCCCGCCTTCAGGGCCCGGTTCCCGCTGCTCCGGGGGTAAAACCCCCCGCTCCCGAAGCTGGACAACGACCCAGGACCATAACAGAGCGCACCAGGAGCTGTGGTTCCTTGTAGCAACCAGAGCCGGCTAGTCACCGCCACGCACCCGCCGGTGCCGTCCTGAGCGCCCACGGTGTTTTGGGTCAGCTCAACGCACGTCCCCGCCGGTCCCCGGGACAGACATGCGGCTCCAGGGGCTGCTCCCCATTATCAGGTGGTTTTATTAACAAAGCAAACCGCGGTGAATCGCCCCGCGGCAGCAGCGTGGCTCCGGAGCTCCACAGCCAGAGCCGGAGCCACACTGGGAGGGTGCTCAGCACCCAGAGCCGGGGGGTGCCGGGCCAACAAGACACCCACTGACTGGCCTCTCCCCACAGCATTAAGATGGGGACAAGCCCCACCAGGACTGAAGCCACTGGGCAATGTGGGGAAGGAGAAGTGTCCTGCTGCTGCCAACAACTGTCCCCAGTGCCTCAGCCTTGCACCCAGTCCCAGCTGGCGAGGATGGACAAGCTCCCCCGTGGAAGATGCTGGAGGCCAGTGGCTGCCCTCCGGGGTGCAGGGAGGCTCTGGGCACATTTTCTGGGTGCTCAGCAGCGGCTGGAGCCTCTCGCAGATCCCCTTGCAGAGGGGCTGGAGCCCCTCACAGAGCCCCGCTCCCGCTGCCGGTGCTCCCGGGCTCTCTCTCCCTCGGGACGCTGCTCCCGCCGACTGCCGTACCTGTCACCCCTCCTGCCACCCTCCCTCTCCTCCCGCTGCTCCTGGCCACTTCGCTCCCCTCCTCTTCTCTCCAAAGACCTCTGGTGCCTCCGCTCTTCCTCCTCCCGCTGGGCCCTGCTGGGGGGCCGCCCCTCGGGGCCCCCCCAGAGCTGGTGGCTCCCGCCAGCACAGCGCTCGTAGGCTGGGTCCTCCTTCTCCTTCTTGATCTTGACCCGGGGCTGCACCTCCTCAGTGGACGCCGCTCTCTTGGCCGCTCCCGAGCTGGGCTGCCGCCGCTGCCTGCTGCTCGGCTCTTTCTCTGCAATACAGGGGCAGGGACGGTCACCTCGGCTTCCACCCCCTCTCTTGGTTGAGGTTCTCCCCGCTCCACAGCCCCCCAGGGCAAACCCCTTCCACTTCCAACCCTGACATTTTTCTCCTTGAAGCCCAGGACACCGAGCACCTTCCTGTTATTCTCTCTCGCAATAAGAACATCGTGATCCACCTTGCAGAAATTCTCTTCTCCAGGCCAATGACTTTTCCCCTTCTTCCTCTCCCACTGTTGTCCATCCCTTCGGCACTCTGGAGCAACATCTTGCCCCCACACTTAGTTCTGTTGCCCGTTTTCTTTCCTCACCCCTACAGCTCACTTGTTCTGCAGCCGCAGCATCCTGATGTTCGGATCACGTGGTGCTTTTCCTGAGCCTCCCCTCTCCCCGTGCCCCCAGCGCTGCTCCCCCCTGCAGTGACCCTGGCAGGCTTTTCCCCAGGAAAAGTGCTGTTACTGTCCGAGGATACAGCCTGTCGGAGCCTGGGGGTACCTTCACGGATAAGGGCCCTCAGAAACCCCTCGGGAGATTATTTTGGAGGGACATGTGGGCTGTGGCTCTTCCCAAGAGCACACCCATCCCTGGCCTTGCCCTGAGGGCTTTGTGTACACACTCCTGCCTGGGTCCAGGCTCCTACCTCACCTTTCTGCTTTTTCACAGGCACATCATCCTCTTCTGACAGGGAATCAGAGGATGTGTGAGGTGGCGTTTTCACTCCACAGCCCTTTGCATGGAGGGCTTTGGTGACATCGTCTAAGTCATCCGAGTCTTTGGGGGGGCGATAGTTAGCTACGTGGTCCACTCGAATCGTCCTTCCCTTGATCTGTGGGAGGAGTCGTGCTGTCAGCGAGGGCACAGACCAGCTCCGCCAGCTGCCAGGGCTCCCGCTGGAGGTGGAGCAGCCCCTCGGCCACCCCAGTGGGCAGGCAGGCCACATCCCAGGCTGCCACACTCACCTTGATCCCGTTGAAGTTGTCCACAGCGAGAATGGTGCTCCTCTGGTCCTCATAGCACACAAAGCAAAAGCCTTTGGACTTCCCGGTCTTCTTGTCTCGCACCAGGTTGATGTTGACGACCTCCCCGTACCTGCAACACACTCTGAGCACCGGAGGCAGTGGCAGGGGGGCAGTGGGGCTGGGGGCTGCGGCACTTACTGAGAGAACACGCAGATGACATCTCCCTCCGTCAGCTCGTAGGGCAGCCCGCCTGCGGAGAGAGGGAGGGGAGAGGAGGGAAGGGTGCACCGGCCCCGCGAAGGCCCAGGCCCGGCCCGGCCCTTACCGATGAAGATCCAGGCGCTGTCCTTGTACTCGGCGTGCCACGAGACCGCCTCCTGCACGCCCAGCTCCGCCTCCCGCGCGTTCAGCTCGTTGATCAGCTTCACCTTCGTCAGGGGGCTGCGAGCGAGGACACCGTCAGCGCCGGAAGCGGGGCGCAGGGGCCGGGCCGGACCAAGCCTTCCCTCCCTCCGCACCCCGCCGACCTACTTCATAATGGCGCCGCCGCACACTGCGCATGCGCACGGCACACAGCATGCGCGACACGACCGCCCACGGAGCCAACGCCGTCGGGCTGAGCCGACCGCAGCCGAGCCCGGCCGAGCGCAGCCGGACTGAGCCGAGCGTTACCGAGCCGGGCCGAGCGCAGTTGGACCGGCCGAGCGTAACCGAACAGGGCCGAGCGCTGCCCGACCGAGCCGAGCGTTACCGAGTCGGGCCGAGCGCAGCCGGACCGAGCCGGGCCGAGTGCAGCCGAGCCGCGCAAAGCAACAGGCAGAGCTGAGAGGAGCGGCAGAACCTTTATTGGGGTGACGGGGACAGGGGGTCCCCGCTCAACACGGGCAGGAGGCTTTCCCGCTGCCCTCGTGCGCGGGCTCCAGCCGGCGGGCCGGGCCCGGCCGCCCCTCCAGGTCCCGGCAGAGCAGCGAGCGCTGGGCCTTGAGCCGGCACGCCAGGCACATGAAAATGGCGTCCACGTTCTGGCTCTCCTGAGGGTCCTTGGCCGAGGTCTCAAACAAAAGCATGTTGTGAGCGTCAGCGAACTTGAGGGCCATGCTGGATGGCACCTGGATCAGGTCTTTCAAGTCACACTTGTTGCCGACGAGCACCCTGGGGACGAGGGGGGGCACGGCGTGCCCATTGCACTCCTCGATCCAGGTCTTGAGGTTGGTGAAGGAGGACATCTTGGTGACGTCGTACACAAAGACGACGGCGTGCACGTTGCGGTAGTAATGCTCCACCATGCTCTTCCGAAACCTCTCCTGGCCGGCCGTGTCCCACACCTGCACCTGGGGAGCAAAGCAGACAAGGGAGGAGGCTACGGGAGCGCCAGGGTTCTCCCCAGGGCAGGGCCTCTGCTGGGGGAGCTGCAGGAACCGTAGCAGGGCTGGGGCTGAAGGGACCTTAAAGATCATCCAGTTCAACCCCCTGTCATGGGCAGGGACACCTTCCACTGGACCAGGTCGCTCAGAGCCCCGTCCAGCCTGGCCTTGGAGATGCAGGATGAGGCATCTAGTCAGAGATCCTGCAGGTCATCTAGTCAGAGAGATCACATCAGTGCTGCTGCCCGCTTCTCACCTTTCTCCCAATGCCCTTGACCCCAGCCCCACCACAGGAACGAAGCACACGAAGCATTTCTCATTTCTCAAACACTCTTGCACCAGATCAGGTCATTTCTCCACCTAATCCTGCGCCCTGAAACAGAACCCCGGCGATTCCACGGTGCTGTGAGCAGGAGCCAGGGCAAGGAGGAGACGAGGAGGGGGAGCGACCCTTTGTGGGAGAGGTGCAGAAGACAACACGGCAGGGCACATCAACCCAGGAGCTTCCTGGAGAGCATCGATGACAACTTCCTGACCCAAGGGACAGAGAAGCCAACAAGCTCGTCGGCTGGAGTAACAGTGAGGTGGCCTGGACTGGGAGGTTGTGGAGCATCCATTCTTAGAGATGCTCAAAAGCTGTCTGGCCACAGTCCTGGGTGACCAGCTCTGGGTGGCCCTGCTTGAGCAGGGGGTTGGAGCAGGTGACTCCAGAGGTCCCTTCCAGCCCACGCTCTGCTGTGACTCTCAGTCCTCCCGGCCCTTGAAGCCTGGAACTGGTGATTTCTGAACAAGTGTCTGGGGTTACTCCAAGCCGTCTGGTGCCTCGCTGAGACAGGGCCTGCCCCAGGGCCCTTCAGAGCGGAACAATGCTGGCACAGAGCTGCTGCTGGCTCCCTTTCCTGCCGGACCCTCCCGGGGTTGCTCCATCTGGGCAGAGCAGGAGTGAGAGGGAACCTCTCCCACCTTTTCCAGCAGGAAGAGGCCAGTTTGCTGCGGGGCCTCCCGCTCTGCCTGCTGGAGCACAAGTAATGTCGGACAGCAGAGAGCCTGGTGAGGCTCTCTGGCTCACGGCAGCAGGGCGGGCTCCGTGCCAGCAGCACGCCATGGCTGCGGGGGGAAATGAGCACCTCTGCTCTTAAAGGAGAGACAGAAATGATCATGGATGTTAAAAGCACAGCTGAGGTTCTTAACTGCTCCAATTTCATTGTGATCAGTCCCTCAGCTTCTGACCATCAGCAAAATGGCAATGTTTGCTCCTCCAGGCAGCCAGCCTTATGGACAGACAGACAGACGGAAGGCAGGTGGCTGTCGGTGCTGACCCACCTAAACCAGACTGGCTGAGCTCAGCTGCCCAGGCTGTTCCCTGCCCACTGCTGCCAACCTGCCCCAACACATAGGCCAGAGCGGTTTGGGCTTGGGCTGATCGTCTCTTAGAGGGTTCACAGAATTGAATCATGGAATCCCAGAACCATTTGGGTTGGAGAAGCCCTTTGAGCTCCTCCAGTCCCAGTGTCCCCCAGCACCCCAGCACGGCCAGGTCCCCACTGACCCCTGTCCCTCAGCACCACTTCCACACGGCTGGGAAACCCCTCCAGGGATGGGGACTCCACCACTGCCCTGGGCAGCCTGGTCCTGTCGCTGGACAACCCCAACGGGCAAGAAACTGTTCCTCAGGGACAACCTCAACCTCTCCTGGAATGACTTGAGGCCTTTCCCTGTGTCACGCTGGCCTTTGCCCAGCAAATCGCTGCTATTCCCATTCTGCTGAAGCTGCACCCTCTCAGTGCTCGCCAACCGTGACCTCAGTGCTGTTACGACCGCTGCTGAGCCCGCTGCGCCCATCCCCTGTGAGCTGCTGCCCTTCCAGCACGGCCTCTGCCAGCTACAACCATCTGCGTCCCCACACACGCTGGTTTCTACGCCCAGCCCCTTCCCCTGGCTCTCTCGATCCAGCTCCAAAGCCAGAGGCCACCCTGGTGCTGGGGGCGTGAAGACGCAGCGTTTCCCCCGAGCAGGGTCCAGCAAACCGCATCGGCGGTGCCAAGGTGACGGCGACGGCGTCTGTGTCACACGGAGACGAGAAACCTCCCCCCGCTCCCTCCCTCGAGTCGGGCTGAAGCAGAAAGGCCCCCCAGAAGCGTTCGGGGGTCAGCGGCAGGGATGCAGCTGGTGCCGGTGCCGGTGCCCACCTTGATGCGCTCCCCCTCGATCTCCACCGTCTTCTCGCGGAAGTCCACGCCGATGGTGGCCTCGGTCTTGCCGGGGAAGGTGCCCCCGCAGAAGCGGAAGGTCAGGCACGTCTTGCCCACGTTGGAGTCCCCGATCACGATGATTTTGAAGATGCGGGTCTGCACGTACGGCTCCAGCGACGCCTCCGCGCCCGGCGGCCGCCCACCGCCGCCCGCCGCCATCCCGCGGCCCCGGCCCCGCCGCCGCTGCCTCACCGGCTCATGGGGCCCCTCCGCGCACCGGCCCCGGCCCGGCCCCGCCCCGCACACCGGCTACGGCACCGGCATCGGCTACGGCACGGCCCCGCGAACCGGCACCGGCTCGGCCCCGCCCCGTGTGCCGGCCCCGCCCCGCCCACCGGCTACGGCACCGGCATCGGTCCCGGCATCGGCTACGGCACGGCCCCGAGAACCGGCACCGGCTCGGCCCCGCCCCGCGTATCGGCACCGATCACGGCAGCGGCACCAGCGCGGCCCCGCCCTACGCACCGACTACGGCCCCGGCCCCGTTACGGCCCCGCCCCACGACGCGGACCCCGCCTGGGCCCGGGGACGCGGCCGCCGGCCCCTCGGCGGGTGACCTGGGCTCGGAGCCACTCCCTGCCCCGGGCCAGGCGACAGCTCCGGAGACAAGCCACCTTCTCCCGGCTTCCCGGGGCCGGACCCCCGCTCTGGGGCGGGGGGAGGTCAGGGGGGCATGGGGGGGGCTGCAGTGGAGGGACACGGGGGGCTCAGCCCTCTCCCTGAACGAGCGAGAAGGCCCCTGGAAGAGGCTGCCGAGCCCACCGGCCGCCACCTCCATGTCTGAACCGTCCTCCCCATCGCAGGTGACGGGGCCAGGACAGAGGTACAAGACCGGCAGGAGGGCTCTCCCATGGAGCCCCAAGCACGTATCGGAAGTGTTCCCTGTTCTACACGGATCAATATTTGCCTCAGACGCTTTTTATGTCCCACAAAAGACATCAGAGAAAAAAGCAGCAGCATTCAAACCCTCAGCCGAGTCTCCAGTTCACCCCATTACCAACCCACTGCCCTAGCAGCTTTCCCCACTGACAGAACCCCTCTGCCCCCACGTGTCTGCACCCCCCACCGGGCAGTGGCCCATGCCAGCCTGGCCCAGCCCCATTTACCACCGCCACGGGACAGGGCAACACGAAGACAATATTTTCCAGGTGTTCCTGGAGGCTTTTATTCACCAGAACTGTTTGTCCGGCACTAGAGCTTCTCGGTTTCTGCCAGCTGCTGTCGTGGCTTCCCCAGCCTGTGGAACAAGAGGCCGGTGTTGGGCCCGAGCGGCCGGCCCTCGAAGGGACACGGCTTCCCCTCGTAGCGTGGCAGGAACGCCAGGCTCAACAGACATCTCTCCGCTGGCTCCACGGCCAGCCGGGAGAGCAGCCGGTCCGCGGCGTGCGGGACCACAGGCTGCAGCAGCATCCCGTAGATGCGCAGGCACTCCAGTGTGATGTGGAGGATGGTGTCGAGCCAGAGCCGCTCCTCTGGGTCCTGCCGGTCGAGTTTCCAGGGCCGGTGCCTCTGGAAGAAGCCGTTGGTGTGCCTGACGCACAGGGCAATGCACTCCAGAGCCTTGTAGATCTGGAAATCTTCAAAGTATGTTGCCACCTGCAGTGGCAGAGCGGCCACCAAGGCCACCAACTCATAGTCCTCAGCAGATGCCCTACCCTTGGCCTTCCTCCCACTGAGATCCTGATCCCTGGGGAAACAGGCCTCTGAGAAGCGAGGGTAGGTGTTGCTGGGGTTGATGCTGGGGGCCGTGGAGCGATTCAGAAGCCCCCCCAGTGCATCTGCCAGTTCGGAATTCACCAGCTTCACTACCTTCTCCTCGTAGTAGTCGCAGTCCCGCTCGGGCACGCCCTGCCGCAGCAGGAAGTACCGGAACCCATCCACCGTGAACTGCCCAATGCAGGCCAGGGGGTCCACCACGTTGCCCAGGCTCTTGGACATCTTCTGCCCGCGGACAGTCCAGTGGGAATGCACCAGGATCCGCTCAGGGGGTGCCAGCCCCGCTGCCAGCAGCAACGCTGGCCAGTACACGGCGTGGAACTTGAGGATGTCCTTGCCCACGATGTGGTGGGCGTTGGGCCACCACTGGCCGTGGCCCTCAGGGTAGCCCAGCACGCTCAGGTAGTTCACCAGGGCGTCCACCCACACGTAGATGGTCTGTGTTGGGTCGCTGGGGACGGGGATACCCCAGCGCAGCCGGCTCCTCTCACGGGACACAGACAGGTCCGGCAGATCCTCCTCCAGCCAGCGCCACACCCGCTGCTGGAAGGGCTCGGGGCACACAGCACGTGGGTTGTCCCGCAGCCACTCCTTCAGCGGGGCCCGGAAGGCCGACAGCCGGAACATGTAGTTCTCCTCTTTGGTCCAGTGCACCTGGGGAGGTGGGAGAGGGAAGAGTCGTGGCCTGAACGCTCGGCAAACGGCCTTACAATGCGCTGCCCCTGCGCTCGGGTGTGCTCCCAGCACAAGTGCAGCCCCCAGTACCCCTGCATCGCTGGTGGAGCCTCCTCTCTTGTGTCGTCACTGCCTTCCCAGGCTCCCCCGCAGGACGCAGGGATGGCTCCACACTCTGCTTGTAAGGACTTACCACCTGCCCGATTTGTGTGTCACCAGGAAGAACTAGGGAGTCGAGAAGACACTTATGTAAAAATGTTTTGCAGTAATAGTAAAAAATGATGAGAATACAAGTGACGCTGTTATCTGCTGCCTCACTAATGCTGGCGCACGCCTTCGCTTTCTCCTGCCGCTGTTTTTCCCCAGTTTAACCATTAGCACACCCTCGTCACTACCCATGCTGGCCTGTAACCACGTTAAAGCCCTGACAGAGCTTCCCCCACCCCGTTGAAATGGCACAGACAGCTCAGTGAACGCACACCGAGGGGGCTGTGTCAGGCACTCAGACCTGGGGCTGTGAGGAGTTCTTACCTTTACAGCTAAAAAAGCCTCCAAGATAAGAACCCGCAGGCTTTGGCCCCACCGATCCCAAACCCAGAGAACCTCCGGGGCTCATGGCACATTTAACCTCCCCCTTTTCCTCCTCAAACCCCTCAAGAACCCATCAGTCTCTTTCTGGCTGGAGATGAACACCCAGCACCCCCCTCCACCCCTCGCAGACGGTCCCTGCCCCAGGACCTGCCCCTTCTTCTGGACGGTTCAATAACCCAGTAACTGTGCTCAGGGTTTATCTGACTCTGGAGCCTGGTGACTCTGTTTTAGACGTAAACAACGATTCCCCTGCCTGGAGACTCATCTTTTGCTGCATTAGGTGCTTTATCAGGAGAGATTCTGTGCCAGCAGCCCCCATCCCATGTGAACCAACACTTGTACAAGCATCACCGGGGCATAACCTCTGCTTAGCTCCAGACCGCGGTTCTCTGCCACTGTGGGATTGACTCAGAACTGCTGACAGCCCCGAACATGCAGGGGCAGAGAGGCTTGGCCCAGAACCACACTCCAGCTGCACTGCAGCTCGGTTAGGCTGAGCATAGGCAGAGGATGGCACCGGGCTTGAGAGAACCCATGTGACGAGACTGAGGAGACCGGAGGCCGGGCTGAGCGGCCTCATGGAACAGGGCTCAAACTCCGGACACCCCACAAACACTTCAGTCATAAACAACTTCATGCTGTGTCCCTTCCCAACACTGCTGCCGGGCCTGCAGAGCCCCACGGCAGCCAAACCCTCCCCACGGCGCAGGGTTGGGGTTCTGGCAGCTCTCCCAGCCACACACCCCAGTGTCACAGAGCCACTGGCTGAAACATTGGCCAGGTTCAGCTGAGAGGAACAACAAAAGGCTACAGGGAGCATTAAATACGCCCAAATCTGGCCAGCTGAGAACAGGAGATGAGCGTTATCTCAACGCTGTGTAGAATCCATGATTGCCCATTCCCGGGAGGGTCTCCCTGACCCTTTCCAGCCCCAGTCACTGCATGAATCACTCTAACTCAGTTTGCCTTTGCAAGGTGTTTCCATGTAGTAAGTACCAGAGTGACCCTTTTACAAACTCCCATTAAAATCCCTTTTCCTAATACCTTTGAGGGTGACTCTTTAAGTTACCTAAATCACCAATCCGTGACAAACTGGCGTAGTCAGCAGGATCCTAAACCAGGATTCCATGACAAGTGATTCAAGTGTTTTCAAACACTCAACCTGCCGCAGGGGTGGCTGCCCTTGACCAGGCCGGTGCCGTTACCTGATGGCCGGTCTCCACGGACACCTTGCACAGGCGTCCCTGGGCGTCCCTGCGCTCGGTGAGCTGGCTCTCAGGTAGGAAGCACTCCTCGGGAGTGCAGTACCAACCCTCGTAAGACCCTTTGTAGAGGGCCCCGCCATTGCGAAGGGCCCCCCAGAAGTGCCGCACGGCTCGCTGGTGGCAGGGCTCGCTGGTGCGGGTGAAGTCGGTGAAGGAGACAGCCGCCTGGGTCAAAGCATGATGGAAGAGCCCCGAGACCCGCTCGCAAAGCTCCGGGGGTGAAGTCCCTGCCGCGGCCGCGGCCTGCTGGATCTTCAGCCCGTGCTCGTCGGTCCCTGCAACGGCAGAGGCCGGGGTGAGGGGGGGGACCGTGTGGAGGGGGCGCGGCACCCGCCCCCTCACTGGCCCGCGGGCGCTTCAGGAAGGGCCTGGGAACACGGGGAAGGGGAACAGCTCCGGGGATGAGCCTGAGGGGGCCGCGCCTGACCCACGCTCACCCGTGGAGAGGCGGCCCGGGCCGGCGCCGCAGAGGCCGCGGTAGCGGTGCAGCGCGTCGGCGAGCAAGGCGGAGTAGAGGTGGCCGATGTGAGGAGGCCCGTTCGCGTAGAAGATGGGTGTGGAGAGCAGGAGGCGGGAGCCGGGGCCGGGCCCGGCAACGGTGGCGGCAGCGCGGCGGGGCGGGGGCGGGAGGCGGTGGCGGAGCAGCCTCACCATGGCGGAGCCACCATAGAGACGGTGGGACAGACGGGCCGCCCGGAAGTGCCGGTGGATGCGCGGCAGCGGTGGCCAATGGGGAGCGCGTGGCGGCGCAGGCGCGGCGCGGCACGGACCGGCCGGGCTCGGTGCGGCGCGAGGCTACCGGCGACATGTTCCGCTGCTGTGTGGCCGCTGCCGCCGCGGGGGGGCTGGCGCGAGCCCTCCACCCCCTCAGCCCCGCGCCGCGGGGACGCGCTGCCGCCACCGGTGAGTCGGGACCGGGGCTGGAGTCGGGGTCGGTCTCTATGCGCTCCTGGTGCGGCCTTGCTGGTGCGGCAGGCCCGGGGCTCCGTGCGGGCGGCGGGCCGGAGGGGTCCCTGCCGCTGGCTTCCTCCCACGCGTGGGCCGGGGCGGCCCTTCCCGCGGCGCCCAGTCTGTGCGTCTGGGCGGAGCGGCGGCCCGGCCCGGTGCGGCCCAGAGCCCGCTCCCCCGGCCGGGGAGAGGCAGGTCGCGGTCGGGCACCGGGGTTTTCCGGCGCTGCAGCTTTCCGGGGGCTCTGGGCTCCCGTTAGGCAGGCCGAGGACACCTGGCCCGCGCTGCCAGCGGCGTCGGCGTTGCCAGGCTACGGGGTAATTTTCCCCAAACCGCTCTCGGCGTGGGATCGGGGCGTTGCTCTGCCCTTGGTGCACCGGGAGGAGGGAGTGCCCGGCCCCGCCGCCAGCCCGGTCAGAGGAGGCTGGTGGTGGAAATGGTGCGTGGTGGAGTGGAGCCGGAGCTGGAGCAGCTTCCAGGAACGGGAGGGAAAACCTCTGGGCTTTGGGAAACCACAAGCAAGACGAAGCCGTTCGGCACACCCGGGCGCTGGCAGGTCCGTACCGCACATAGGCGCATTCAGGCACGGAGGTGAGATGGGAGCAGCGCTTGGGCTGTGCCCGAGTGTCGGAGGAGGTGGCAGACGGAAGTTTTCTGCAGAACAGCCCAGCCGCTGGCTTCATCCCTTCAGCTGCGCGCCTGCTCGTAGCCCCAACACTCAGAGAACCATGGGGCTGGGAAAGAGCTTCAAGCTCCTCGAGTCCCAGCGCTCCCCCAGCACTGCCAGGTCACCACTGAATCGTGTCCCTCACGCCACCAGGCAGCGAACGCCGGCGCACGCCTGTCTCTGACGCGTGCTCCCACCTGGCTCACAGGCTCCCGCAGCCTGAGGCTCTTCCCAGCTGTAGTGCAGACACTCCTGCTGTTGATGCGCTGAGGGACCCTGATCTCACAGAGGTTCCTGGCATCCACAGCTGCCTGGAGCGGCTGGTTGTGGCAGCGGGGAATCCGCGGGCCGCTCGGATGTGGTGTTGCCCTTTCCAAACGAGCAGCTCCTTCCCCTGGCTTCAGAAGTTACTCAGTCTCTGCACATCTGAGCAGAACTTTGTCTTGATGGTCCTTTGTGTTTTTCTCTAATAAGTTGTGTTCCTTAGGCAACTTGTGGCAGCGCCGGAAGGTCCCCCCAGAGCTGCAGCTGAGCAGACAAGTGGCTAGTGCTGGTGTGCCCGGGGGCCAAGGCGGTAGCTCGGGGTTGGTCCTTCTTGTGGGCTTGTCCGCCTTAGGAGCGGGTGCCTACGTAAGTAGCAAGGGGCTTCCTGGGGAGACGCTGCCGCGCTCCTCTCCTGTTGAGCATTCGCTGTACTCAGCTCACTTCACTTTACTCACTTTTTACTCACTTTTTATCTCTGTAGCTATTTCCTCCTTCAGAAACCTTCCACGGGAGCTAACCGTGCTGCTGGAAATTAACTAATTACCATAATTATGGTTTAAAACCGTAATTTCAGTTACCTGGTCGGTGTCTGGGGTGTGACAGCAGGGCACGCTTCAGAGGAGCTTGGGTGGCCTGTGCCTGGACTACCCAGACAAACCATTCTGTGCCTGGCTTCAGTTGTGTGTCCCAGCTCAACCCCATATTGGTGAGTGTGCGGGTGCGTCCTGCTGGAAGGGTTCCAAGGGACAGAGCTTTCCAGCGCGGCCTGGAGAGTCCGTCCTGTTCCGGCTGGCTAAAGAGCACCAGCATTACCTGGGGGCGGATGGGGCCCAAGTTTACACCCTACAACCCTTGGTTTCCAAATTCTTTCTCTTGGAGGATCAAAGTCACTGGAAGTTCTGGGCCCTGTTTTTACTTTGTGACACTCATGAGGGGCAGAAGGCTCCTGGGAGGTAAAACAGTTCCCAGCAGCCTTGTCCTGCTGCCTGTCACCGCTTTCTGCTGTGCCCTGCTGCCCCTTTTTTTGCCCAAGGTGGTAACTGAAATTACGAAGCATGTTCTGCTTTTCCGTTTGACCGCGTCCCGCTGATCACTCAGCTCTGTCCCCTCTTCTCTCCCCTCGCGGTGTCACCTGCAGTTTTACAATGCCATCATCTGAGCTGCCCATCTAGATCACTGTCGTCTTCAGGTGTTCCTGGCAAAGCCGGCAGCAACCTCTTGTTGTACTTAATTGTGGGAGGAACAGTCACTGGGACAGGAGCTTATGTAAGATGCTGGGATGGATGTGTTTCATGGGTGGGAGGGTGGAGGGCGGGTCCTGGCTGTCAGACTACCGTGGCATTTGTTTCACTGCCTTCGGTGCTCCCAGGCCTCGGGTACTGAATTTCAGGAAACGTTGTCAAATAATTTAAGTTCACAAGTTTGATCTTCTCAATCAGCGAGGGGAGAAATGCCTTGGGCTTGACTTTTCCACGTGAATCGAATCTAAACCCCAAACCGGGGGAAAACAAGGGATCAACCAGCTGAGTGTTGGTGTGCCAGAGGAGAGGAACCTTCCTGGCTCTGTGGTCGCTCCAGAGTAGGGAACTATCGCTCCTGTATTGGCAGAGTGTCCCTTTTCTGTGTTCCCAGCTGGGAGAAGCTGGCACCGTCCCTTGGGAAGGATCTATCCTGACGGCCCGGTTTGATGTTCTGCATGTATTGAACAGGCACTTGGTGCTTAGGGATCAGATGCAATTTGACATTTGCTGCCCTTTGGACTCACTTAAAACCCTCACGGTTCCACTTGCAAAAGCAGCGGCAGTTTTGTTAGCTTTGACCTGTACCTGTTTAAGCACAAGGCATTAAAAACATCTTCATTCCCAACTCTGATGAGAGGTCCTGATTTCTGCTGGTTTTACACCATTTCAGTGCCCCAGATATGCTTTTGTCTGCCTGCGCTCTTTTCCCTGCCCGGCATTCGATTGCTCACTCTCGTTTGAGATTATTCCCTCTGTTATCAAACACCTAAATGTAGAGACGGGTAAAATGCTAACATCGAGGAAGTCAAAGATTTTTTACAGCTCCCCAATGGCAGCAGCTCCTTCAAGCATCATTTGGGTGGCAAACAGCGAGGGGTTGGCATCAGCCGCAGCGTTCCTGGTCCTGCCTTCACATTTTGCAGGCTTTTATTGTTCCGGTTCCTCTGTTCTGTCCCCCTCCCAAACATGGTGACTGGACAGACGGTTGTTTCAGACCGTCTCGATCCACGTTTTTTCTCCCCTTGCAGGAGGAAAGTTCACACTGTGCACATGTGAGATGGAAAACCAGCCAGGCGAGGTTTGCCTCACCAAATGGTTTGCTGCCCTCTAATTTATTAACTCTGGGGGCAGTTGTGGTGCTGTGCCCTGCCTCCAGCACTCGCACCCTCTTTCGCTCCTCTTTTGCCTGGGGTCTGTCTCCTGTCCCGCAGCCTTGTGTCGTGGCGTGTGCCACGGCCTGCAGACAGCCACGGGAGCAGCTTGGCTGCATTTCCTCGGTGTACCTGGTTCCTCTGGACACCCACCCGTAGAAAGGTTGATGCCTGTGGGGAGATTCACCACCTCCTGTGCAGAGCAGGTGGTTTCTGGGTGCCCTCCTTTTGGAGCTTTGTGGGCACTGTCAGCACGGCATGATTTGGCCGTGTGCTTTCACTGGGAGCAGAGGCATTGCTGAGCAAGCAGGACAGACAAAAGCCTGTCGGGGGAACAGCAGAATGGTGCCTTGGTGCTGCAGGAGGTACAAGGTGAATGTGTCTGTGTCTGTCTGCAGGTGTACAAAACACTGAAGGAGAACAAGGAGCGATTCACCAGCCGCGTCTCAACAATAACTACGCGATCTCCAGAAGATGAATCATCTCCTGCCGGTGAGTCTGGCCAGCTAGTCCCGGGTTTGGCCCTGGTTTTCAGAAGTCGAGGGCTCGTCACCGAACTGAACAGCCTTTCTGGAAACACGGGATAGCCAAAGCTGTGCCTTCACCCGGCCCCATCACTGCCCATCCCAGTCCCGCACAGAGCAAGAGGCGTTGCCCTTGGGGCAGCTCTAGAGGGAGGAGTCAAGACAGCTCGTGAGGCTCTGCAGGCTGTATGTGGACCTCAGGCCACTCACTGCAGTTCTGTCCTCATTTATGAGATCTCAAAGGGCAGTGTCTGAACTATTGAGACAAAAGCTGATGTATTTGGTGATGACAGTGGCGTAAGGCCCTCGGAGACAGGGCGTGTTATGTCACTTCACAACAGACTGTCCTGCAGGACAGAAACATTGTGGGGGATGGAGGGAGAGGATGAGACGTGTGTTTCAGGGTTGGGGCTGGAGGACAGGTAGTGAGGGCCTGAGCACTGAAGCAGAAGTTTGGTCAGTCCCTGTTTTGGAGAGTCTGTCGCTTCATAGAAAGAGCCCGTTGGTGCCGTGGTCTCCTCGGGGCAGCCCTGAGCTGCAGCTCCTGCCTGCTGCTTTGCCGTGTTCAGTTGGTGTCTTTTCTTTCAGGTCCAGCTGCCGCTCCTGGGGGCACAGCAGGTGAGTCTCGGCGGTAATGGTTAACCCAGAGGTTTATTCCTGCCTGCAGTGTGACTGCGTGTTGCTTAGAAACAGGCCCTGCATGTGGGAGGCAGCGCGGTCTGGTGGGAACCCTAAAGCGGGTCTCCTGTCAGAGCACAGTTACGGCAAAGTGTGCCTTGGCCTTTTGGGGAACTTCACGCTCCACAAACGGCCAGCACAGTGTCCAGTCCCGCTCACGGGTTGATTTGTGTTCTTAGAGGAGACCTGCAGCCAGATCAGACAGTTTCCCACTCGTATTTTCCGAATGATTTTGAAAATCATTCTCTGACTGGAGTGACCCTAGCCCATATCCCTGCTCCTGGTGTCTGAGTCACCTTCTGGCTGGGTCCCTCTTGCTGGCTCAGCAAAGGTGCTGTATAGCCCAAGGGGTGGCTCTCTGGCGCGTTGTTGCGCTGGAGCAGCGGTCAGGTGTGTTCTTGCTGTCTTGAATCTCCTGCACCAAGACCTCTCCTGGTGTTAGTGAGCTGCTGAACTGGCATGTTGAATGCTGGAAATCAACTTCAACTTCACAACCGCTTCGCCCAGCGGCCAACGTGAAAGCAGCGTCCTTGAGTAGGACGATTTATGAAATAAAGCTCTTTAAGAGTCTGCTAGACAAGCAGCACCGCTTCACAGGCTGCCCAAATTATGTTATTTCAAGCTTGTTTGGTAAATTATTCGTGCTCTCTAAGCATCTTAAATCAGGGAAAAGCAGGTCTGTAACAGAGGAGCTGAAGCCCTGTGATAAAACTGCAGCCGGCCTGTTCCAAAATGCTGCAGTTGAGCCCAGCTGTGTGGATCCAGCCTAGAAAAACCAGCCTGCTGAGGTCAGACAGTTTGCTTTATGCAGAGCCAGCTGGGAGTGAAGCAGCAGCAGGGTTCTTGGGGCATGTATTGGGCTGGAAGGGGAGGAGAAGGCATTTGAAGAGTTGTTTACCTTCTGCAAAAGGTGCCTGGTGACATCCGCTGTCCCGTGGGGCTGGGCTCTTCCCCGCTGTGTTTGCAGTGAGCTCTCCACTCTGTCCCCCGCAGCTCCGGGAGCGCGCCCCGAGGTCCCGTCTCATGTTCCTTTCCTGTTGATCGGTGGAGGAACCGCTGCTTTTGCTGCTGCCAGGTCCATCCGGGCTCGCGACCCTGGCGCCCGGGTAAGAGCAGAGCCCTGGGGGTGACTCTGCAGAGCCTCTGCCACCTGTTTTGGCATTTGCCTGCCCATGGTAGAGCTGATGTGTGTAATGACCCGTTAAAGGTGCTGATCGTGTCTGAAGATCCTGCCCTGCCCTATATGCGTCCACCTCTTTCCAAAGAACTGTGGTTTTCAGATGACCCGAACGTGACAGAGACGCTGCGCTTCAAGCAGTGGAACGGCAAGGAGAGGAGGTGGGTGCCGTTACGGGGAGCGAGGGCGGAGGAGAGGGTTTAGTGAAAAGTTGGTGATGATCAAACTGTTGTGAGATGCACTGCAGAGCTCGGGAGCAGCCCAGAGAGCTGTGTGGGGAGATGGCTGTGCTCGTGAGCCCTGGGCCATTGTCCGTGGCTGGCCAGAGAAGGGCAGCATGGCGTGTCTGGAGCTCCCGTGGTGGATTGCTCTGGGGTAGCTGCCTGCCTGCCCTGTGGAGCCCACAGTGTGGGCCATGACTCCCCAGAGGTGCTGAGACATCACAAACCAGTCAGTTGAGCACAAGGGAGCAGAGTGAAAGGTGAGGCAGTGCCGGCAGGCCTCAGGAGGAGCTGCTCCACATGTGGGGATTAGCTCGGTGCTCGATCCCTCCAGAATCTTGCTGTGGTTCCCTTAGACACGGGCCAGTGCTGAGGAGACCCGTGAATCAGTGATCAGTAAAGGCAAGGGGATGGCTCACAGCTCAGGGCAGAGCTCCAGGCCCATGTCTGGTCCTTGTGGCTGCCACAATAAAGCCCAACTGATCTAAACCCTTGAGCTGCAACTTCAGTGTGAAGACACAAATTCTTCAAAACAGATAAATACCAATTCTGGAGCTCATTATGGATGCACAGAGCTGCCTTTGTACGGTTGGTTATGGCTGAATAGCTGAGAGAAAGTGGAACCCATTTGATAATGGAGCTTTTTTCAGTATCTATTTCCAGCCACCGTCGTTCTACGTGCCTGTTCGTGACCTGCCTTTTGTAGAAAACGGTGGAGTGGCAGTTCTCCGTGGCAAGAAGGTGGGTACAGCATGAGCTGTTGTTGTGGCATCACACCAGTCTTCCCAGCAGAGCTGGGACTGAACCACTGTGGGCGCGACATGGAGGGTTGTTGGAGGAGAAGAACGTGCACACATTGGGGAAATTGTAGATGGTGAAGCAGGGACTGTGCTGATGTTACGGACAGCACGGGAGGTTTGAGAAGGAGAGAGGCTGTGGGGAGCAGCAGTGAGCTGAGGGAGGGTGGGGAAGAGTGGGGAAGAGTTTGGGGATGGGACAGGAATATGTAGAGCCTAGAGACAGAGCGTGACAAAGGGGGAACGGGGCTGTGAGGGAGAGGTCAGGGAGTGACCCAAGCACAGGCTTGTGCTGTCAGCCAGAGCACTGTGCAGAGGCAGCAGGAAGGTGGGAAGGCTTATGGAGAGGCTTCCAGTGACATTTGCTTCCTCAGTTTTTGGTATGTTGGTAAGATGTCAGTGACCCCTTCTGCTGCTGAACCCCGCCAGGCGCCTGATCCCATTGCTTAGACTCATGTGCTAGGCAGATCAACCTATCTACGATGGCTCCAAGGAAGTTGCCTCAATTTCTGCTTCCAGCCTTCTCCCCTCCCACCCCGCTAAACTCAGAGGTGGGAGAATGTAACTCCCCAGCTTTCCTCTCTGGTCGGTAGCCGCGGTAGTTGAACTCACGTGGGCTGCGGCGCACAGAGGCTCGAGCTCTCCTGCTTGATTTCACAGGTTGTGCATATGGATGTTAGAGGCAATACAGTGAAGCTCAACGATGGTACCCAGATATCCTACGACAAGTGTCTGATTGCCACGGGTGAGTCATTAAGTTCTTCTCCTTGTTCTTTGTCTTGTGCCAGGCTTTTGATTTCGGTGGTGTTTACCTGACCCAGCAGTTCCTGCAGCCCGTCAAACACTTGCGGAGCAGCCGCATGAAGGACAGTCGCACAGACCACTGTGCCGTGGGGTTTTCCACCTGCCTCGCGTCAGCCAGCCCCTCTGGGACGTTCAGAGTTTGGTGTCACTAGTTGCTCTCTCTCCCCTTGTCCTCAGGTGGTTCCCCGAGGAACCTGCCGGCCATTGAAAGAGCGGGTAAAGACGTACAACAACGGCTGACGCTGTTCCGGAAGGTAATCGATTTCCAGGCACTGCTAGTGTGGGGCAAGGCTGGAGAAATTGCAACCACTACCACCATTCTCAGCTTTTTAACTCTCCCGCTGCGGGTCCAGGCCAGCCTTGACAGCTGCCTCCCTGTGCTGGTGACCATGACCCTGTCTGAATAGGGCAGAGGCCACTAGACCTCTGCTTGCCCCGGGCCTGAGAGCTGTAACGGCGTGTGGGGTTTATTAGCTCCTCTTAGCCCTCAGGTTGGCTCAGATGGTTTTCTGAGCTGAGGA
Organism: Bucorvus abyssinicus; assembly: GCA_009769605.1. NCBI lineage: Eukaryota > Metazoa > Chordata > Aves > Bucerotiformes > Bucorvidae > Bucorvus > Bucorvus abyssinicus. The sequence goes on along the minus strand of CM020039.1, from coordinate 496,850 downwards.
ACCGATATCCACACTGCGTCGTGGCCTTTCTTCCCTTTGTCCTGTGCCTTGGCACAAAGTGAGTGAAGCCCACAGAAGCTGGGCAGTGGTCTGGGTTTCACTGCTGAGTTGCTTTTTGGTGACAAACTCCCCTTTTCTAGACAACGTGGGGTTTAGAACAGGCACACAACCCTCTTCTTGGTCTGGGTTCGGGAAGGAATCAGGAGTAAGAAGCCATGTGGGAAACTCTCTGCTCTGTGCTGGGCTTCCCTGAGGTCTGCTCTGCCTCAGCTGTGGCATCCCTGCGTGAGCTGCAGTACATCTGCGCCCAGAAATTCCACCGTAATTCAAAGTTAGGGGAAAATGCAGGAGCCTGAGGTTGCCTGGGCAGGAAAAAGCTTGCACAGACAGCAGGAAGCCAGAGAGATTTTTCTGTGTAATAGATGATCAGGAAGGAGGAGAAACACACTTCCCTCTCGAAGCTAGGGAGACACTTGCTCTTATTTCAAAGGGAGAAATTGGAGGAAAAAAAATCTTTTGCTGCCGTTCCTGTTTAAGGATGTTCGAGATAGATAGGAATAAATCTTCTTTCAGATCGAGGACTTCAAATGCCTGGAGAAGATTTCCAGAGAAGTCAAGTCCATCACGATCATCGGCGGTGGTTTTCTGGGCAGCGAGCTGGCCTGCGCCCTGGGGAGGAGAGGTGAGTGTGCTTCCACCAGCCCCCGCTCAGCAGCGACAGCAAACTGGAGCACCCTGACCTCACCAACGGCTCTTGCGTTCCCCGGCTGCTGAGCCTTTGCACAAACCTGGGATTTGCCTGAAATAACCTGAAATAACACCATAACCCTCATGTGTGGTGTCAGCTCTGTGGCCACCCTCAAACTGCCACCTCAGAGAGGTGGTGACAGCTGGATTTCCCCTGGCACGCGCCTGCGGCTTTTCAAGTAGTGTCTGTGTGGTGATCTGTCTAACATGGGAAGTTTTCTCCACAACACCAGGGACCAACATCCAGAGAATTTTACCTTGCAGTCTGCTGCCCTTTCTCCAGGAGCCAGAACTCCCCGTTTTGGAAACTTCTGTCAAGCTCCTTGTGCAAAGCAAAGCACACCCTTGTGTCGTGCAGTCCGCGCTGTGGCTCTCGGCCCGCGGGCGGTAAGAAACCCGCTCTTTCTTTGCTTCCAGCACGAAGCAGAGGCCTGGAGGTGATTCAGCTCTTCCCAGAGAACGGCAACATGGGCAAAGTCTTGCCTGAGTATCTGAGCAACTGGACCACAGAGAAAGTCAGACGAGGTGAGGCTGCCCTCCATGCTCCTCTCTGAGGGCAGCCCAGCTGGGGTGTTTAGGCCTGGGGTTGTCATGTAGGTCTTCCTGGCTGCTCCAGCCTCGAGTAATTCTCCTGCCCAAGGCAGCCCCGAGCCCAGTGCCCTCTGTAAGGCCAGTGGCTGTGGAGTTCACTGATAAGGTCTGTGAGAGCCAAGGTGCCCTTTTTCCATTTGCTGCATTAAATGCAGACCATGTTCCTGAGCACTGGTAGGTGGAACAGGAACAGAGCAGGAGGGACATCCTGGGGCTGCGAATTGCAGGGCCTGACACCCACAGCTCGGAGTTACTGGGTTTGCTGGTGGAAGCTGCCTGTTGTGACAGGACAAGGGGTCTGGCTGTGACAGCGGTGGGTAATCGAGCGTCCTCAGAGCCTGAAAGCCTGACTGGGCAGTTCTTTCGGATGTGACAGTGTCCTCACACGAGGCTTGTGCTCTTGATTGTCACTGAAGCAGCTCTTCCGAACTCTTTAGCTGGGTTCTTTCTGCCCGTGCTTTGCTCTAGGCTGTACCAGCACATGCGGCAGAACTGGGGTGGTCTCACCCTTGGTCCCTAACCGGGCCCCTGCCCTGGTTGCACCCAAGACACTCGATTCAGCTGAAATCTGTCTGTCACCAGCACACAGTTCCGTGTCCTGTGCTTGTTTCCAGAGGGAGTTAACGTCATGCCTAATGCTGTGGTCAAGTCTGTCTCCGTCAGCGGGAAGCGGCTGGTGATTAAACTCAAAGATGGCCGGAAGGTAACTACAAAAGCAGATTGCAGGTAAAGCTCGCAGAGACATCCAGAGAATGACGATGATGATGGTGATGAATTCCCAAACAGGTGGAGACAGATCATCTCGTGGCTGCCGTAGGGCTGGAGCCGAACGTGGAGTTAGCCAAGTCGGCGGGTCTGGAGGTGGACTCTGACTTTGGTGGGTTCCGGGTGAACGCAGAGCTGCAGGCGCGCTCCAACATCTGGGTGGTGAGTGTGTGTGCGCGCAGCGGGGTTTGCTCTCTGCTGGCTGTGCCGGTGCGACAGGAGCTCATGGAGCTGCGGGGCTGGTGTACCACGAGGAGGGGAAGACACAGTGAGACCTCGATCAGGTGAATGGGGCAAAGACCAGCCATGGCAGCAGCTGCTGCCAGCAGCCCCGCAGCCTGCTCCAGGCACTGTTGCTGTGGGAGTGTTCGAGGATTTATGCTGCGTAAGAGGAGTTGGGGGAACCTAAAGATAGCACCGATCCCTCTTGCGTAAGAGCCCTTGGGTGCGAGTCGAGACTCTGGTTCCTCTGGAAAGACGGACCTGACACTGTCTTATTTTTCCAAAGATGGTGAAAATGCTGAGAAACTCGACCTCATGTGGCCCAGGAGGTGGGATAAGGTCACGATGGTGGTTGGGGTTTGTCAGGAAAACTCAGTTCACCCTCCCGACTTTGTTCTCCTCCCGATGCCTGTCTTGCGTGGGCGTTAACTGAAGCTTTCGGTGTCGCTGTTCAGTGCTCACAGTGGTCCTTTCTCAGGCAGGGGATGCCGCCTGCTTCTATGACATCAAACTGGGCAGGAGACGCGTAGAGCACCACGACCATGCCGTGGTGAGCGGGAGACTCGCTGGAGAAAACATGACAGGAGCTGCGAAGCCCTACTGGCACCAGTCCATGTTCTGGTAACGTTGATTTCCCACCTCATGAAGGCTCCAGTAGCTTCAGCAAATGCCTTGTGCAGCTGCTCATTGCCAAGCTCAGGGAACGGGGAGACACTGAAGCATCCCCTGCTCTGACCCCACCTCTCTGAGATGTTTTGCCTTCCTGCGGATCCCAGGTTCTCCTGGACAAGCGCCGTTCAGCAGTAAAGAGCAGTCCATTTCCTCAGAGCAGGCTGATTTACAGGCTGAATGTAGTAGCAGCTGGGGTTGAAGGGACCTTCAAAGCTCACCCAGCCCAACCCTGTGCAGGGAGCAGGGACATCTGCAACCAGAGCAGGGTGCTCAGAGCCCCAAGGTCCAACCTGACCTGGGATGGTTCCACGGATGGGGCTTTTCCCACCTCTCGGGGCAACCTGGGCCAGGGTCTCACCACCCTAAGTGTGAAAAATTTCTTCCTTCCCTCTGGTCTGAATGTCCCTCTTTCAGTTTAACCCATCAGCCCTTGTCCTGTCACAACATCCCCTGATGAAGATTGTCCCCAGCTTTCTGACAGGCTCCTTGAAGCACTGACAGGCTGCACTAAGGTCTCCCCAGAGCCGCCTTCTCTCCAGGCTGAACACCCCCAACTCTCTCCCCTGTCCTCACAGCAGAGGGGTTCCACCATTTCCATGGCCCTGGACACAGGCAGCTCTTAGCAGCCCTCCAGCTCCCCTCACCGTTTTTGTTCATTGAACTGGTTTCCTCTCAGACCTGCTGCGCCCAGACTCCGTGTTCCACCCTGGTGTATGGGAAGAGACCAGTGTGTGTGGGCTCAGCCCGGTGCCACGTGCCCTTGCCCAGCGCTGCCGGTCAGGGGCTGGGGCTGACGGAACTGCCAAGGGTTTGCCTCACTGAGGCTACAGACAGTTTTTTCCCTGCCTCATTGCTAGGAGTGATCTGGGTCCCAACGTCGGGTACGAAGCCATTGGCCTTGTTGACAGCAGTTTGCCAACGGTCGGAGTCTTTGCCAAAGCAACGGCGAAGGACACACCGAAGAGTGCCACGGAGCAGTCAGGTAGGGCACAGCCTCCCCTGAGAGCTGGCTGCCTGCACTGAGGGTGCTGGGGTGGCCTCAGAGGGGCTGATCTCCCAGTAGAGCACCAGAAGACACTGACCTGTTTGCTCTTTTTCTTGACCAAGACCTAAAGGCTGGTTTTGGTATTAAAATGAAGGAGTAAGGAGACATCCTGTGCCTCATCTACCCAAAGTAACGCTTGTCTGTGCTGGGCTTCATTCCAATTGCTTCACCCTTGTGTTAGTGAAATGTACCTTCACCTGGAGGCAGCCCCAAGGAAAACCCCTTGGTCTGGGCAAGGCCCTGCTCCCCCGGCCGCTGCCACCACCGCAGGGCACCTATGGGCCTCTGATCTCTCTCATGTCTCTGCATTAGGGACCGGCATCCGCTCAGAGAGCGAAACAGAGGCGGAAGCCTCAGAGGTTCGCATTGCTCCAAGCTCTTCGCCAACGCCTCAAGTCCCAAAGCCGGGAGAAGATTATGGCAAAGGCGTCATTTTCTACCTCAGGGATAAAGTGGTGGTGGGGATTGTCTTGTGGAACATCTTCAACAGGATGCCCATCGCTCGGAAGGTCAGTGCGGGGCTGGCAGGCCCTGCTTACACCGGGGCTTCTCTGTAGGAAATGAAGGCAGTGGTTTGCGCTGAGGAGCAGTGCAGGGGCTGTGTCTGGAGCGGGGGCTGTGTCCGGAGCAGAGCCCTGCGATCCCCAACAGCGGCCCCGGCTTGAGTGGGTTGTGCAGCACAGTGCTCTTCCTCCCTGCAGATCATCAAGGACGGGGAGGAGCACGATGATCTCAATGAAGTAGCAAAGCTTTTCAACATCCATGAGGACTGAGCCCCTGGATGGGGACACGGTGGTGGGAGCCGCCATGTAGGGCAGTGGGGCCGCTGCCCACGCACCCCCCATCTCAGCTCCTCCCTGTACCTGTGAATATTTCCAGTCACTGGAGCTCTGATCTTTGCACCAATAAAGTCGGGTTGTTCTAAGTTAAACGCCTTCTTCCTGCACTCTGGCGCTACTGGTTTGGAAGGAGACTGCGCTGCCGCTGGGCATCCCTGTGGGACAGGATCGTGGGGTGTGCTGCGGCCCCATCCCTGAAGCGGGGTGGTGCTCAGCCTGGAGAGCAGAGCAAGATGGGGTGGAGATGGGAGGGGGAGACCCAGGAGAGAGGCTTAGGGTTGCTGAGGCGGAAGATGAGGGACTAAAGGGCGAGAGCGTTGGAGGTGCTGTGGGTTTGGGGAGAGAAGGCTGGACTGAATAAAGGCAGACAGGGTGATCCCCAACTTCCCTGGGTCCCTCTAGCAGTGCTTGGGCCTCCACCATGGTAACACTCCCCTTAACCACTCACTGAAATGGCTTCTTGCCATCCTCCCACTGTCCTCCCGCCCCGCCGGGGACACGCACTGGCACAGGAGGAGCCCCTGTGCTCTCAGCCTCTCACGATGCCCCCAGTGCTCTGGCTCCCGACCAGCTAGGGAACCACCGCTCCATGGTACCTGAGGATGCTGGCATCTGGGCACCGCATCCCCTGGGCCTGGCAGCAGCGAGGAACTCCTTCCCTGGGGTGGCCTCGTGCGGTCCCAGCTGTGGGCATCAGGACATTGTGACATAGGGGGTGACATCATGCCCAGAGCCCATTGTGACACAGTGCCCGTGGGGGTATATAAAGGAGCGAGAGCCCCGGGCTGCTCAGTCCAGAGGACCACCTGCCTCAGGGGGCAGCATCTCCCCTGGGTGCCCAGAGCAGGGCTGTGAGGCCAAAGATGCTGCCGGACGAGGAGGTGAGGGGCGGCTCCCAGCCCGCCAAGGGGCTGCCCGGCCTGCACAGGAGGCACCAGCTGAGGGACGGGGTGCGGGGGAGAGGCCAGCACTGGGACGGGGCCACTGCACCAAGGTGGTCGACTCCATCCCACACCTCCTCCTCCTCCTCTTGGCCACAGAGACCGCGGGATGTCGTGAGCCGTCACACACAGGTAGGCAGCCCGAGGGAGACGGAGCCAAACGTCTTTGTGACCCCAGCAGCGCGGCCAGGGTGCTCCCGGCAGTGGCTGCGGGGGTCCAGCCCTCTCCCTCGCCAGGCCCGGGGGGTGGCAGGGGCGTCCCCAGCCGCAGGGGCTCCACCAGCCGAGGCCACGCTCACACGGCCTCTCTCCTCGGCTTCTCTTGCAGACGGACAGCCCGGAGCCCAGGGTGCTCCCGACCCACTGCACCGCGACGCAGCAGGACACGGCCACTCTGCCGGCCTTGCCGCCGGTCCCCAGGCAGGCAGCGGCACCCCGGCACGCTCCTGCCGCCCGGGCACCGGCAGCTGCCAGGGCCTCTTGCAAGCTGCCTGCTCTGCCAGCAACAGCCTCAGCTCCTGCCCGCGGCAGCGAAACGGCCTTCGGTGCCACAGGCAGAGGCCAGCAGCGCCTTGTCCTGGCTGCTCAGGGCACCTCGGGCACGGCCGTGCGGGTGGAGAGCTGGAGCCGGGCCGCCTTGGACAGCCGCACCAGCCACAGGCTGGCGCTGAAGGTGACCAGCCGGCGCCCCGGGGCTGAGGCCTGCCCCGGCAGCCGGGATGCCAGCCAGCAGCAGGGCCGGACACGCAGCAGCCTGGCAGGGCCGGGCACGTCCAGCACGCAGCAGGGCTGGGCGGGCTATGGCAGCAGGCCCCTCTTCGTGCCTCGTCCCCCCGCTCGCAGGGGCACCGGCAGAGCCCCTGCAGCAGCCGCCCCGCACAGGGACGCAGGCCCCAGGTGCTGGAGACGAGCGGCGGAGCAGCAGCCAGCAAGGCCGCTGCTGCCCGACAACTGCTCCCGCAACAGCGGCTCGCTGTGGGTGCGCCATCGGCCCGGCTCCACCGTCAAGACGGAGCTGCTGGAGAAGGAGGCGAGGAGCTGCCCGGTGTGTGGGTGGCACAGGCTGTTCGTGCGGAGAGTTCCCCTGCAGCAGCGGCAGCAGGTCGGCCCAGAGCAGAGCGGGCTCTGGCAGCAGGAGGGCGAGCAGAACATGCTGGAGCAGACCCATGTGAAGGGTCTGCAGGACACCGTCAGGAAGGACACGCTGGAGCAGCTGGAAGCCCGTCGTGCCCGCAGAAAGCAGCATGCGAAGGCTGCAGGGTGCCTAGTCCAGGTTGCTCTGGAGCAGAAGAGGGCCAAGCCAAGGGCCTTGGCTCAGGTGGAGGAGGAGAAGTGGGAGGAGGAGAGGGAAGAGCAGAGCAGCAAAGAGCTCTCCCAAGGCCCAGCAAGGCTGCTGGTGCATGTCAAGTGCTCCCTCAACAGCCGCTCGCTGCGGATGCGCCATCGGCCCGGCTCCACCATCAAGACGGAGCTGCTGGAGAAGGAGGCGAGGAGCTGTCCGGTGCGTGGCGGGCGCAGGCTGTTGGCACTGAGAGTTCCCCTGCAGCAGCGGCAGCAGGTCGGCCCAGAGCAGAGCGGGCTCTGGCAGCAGGAGGGCGAGCAGAACATGCTGGAGCAGACCCATGTGAAGGGTCTGCAGGACACCGTCAGGAAGGACATGCTGGAGGAGACCCACGTGAAGGGTCTGCAGGACATTAGCAAGGACAGGCTGAAGGAAACTGATATAGAGGTTCCACAGGACACCAGCGGGGAGAACACTCCGGAGCAGAGCGACACGGAGGGTCCGCAGGACACCGGCGGGCACGACGCTCCGGAGCAGAGCGACACGGAGGGTCCGCAGGACACCGGCGGGCACGACGCTCCGGAGCAGAGCGACACGGAGGGTCCGCAGGACACCGGCGGGCACGACGCTCCGGAGCAGAGCGACACGGAGGGTCCGCAGGACACCGGCGGGCACGACGCTCCGGAGCAGAGCGACACGGAGGGTCCGCAGGACACCGGCGGGCACGACGCTCCGGAGCAGAGCGACACGGAGGGTCCGCAGGACACCGGCGGGCACGACGCTCCGGAGCAGAGCGACACGGAGGGTCCGCAGGACACCGGCGGGCACGACGCTCCGGAGCAGAGCGACACGGAGGGTCCGCAGGACACCGGCGGGCACGACGCTCCGGAGCAGAGCGACACGGAGGGTCCGCAGGACACCGGCGGGCACGACGCTCCGGAGCAGAGCGACACGGAGGGTCCGCAGGACACCGGCGGGCACGACGCTCCGGAGCAGAGCGACACGGAGGGTCCGCAGGACACCGGCGGGCACGACGCTCCGGAGCAGAGCGACACGGAGGGTCCGCAGGACACCGGCGGGCACGACGCTCCGGAGCAGAGCGACACGGAGGGTCCGCAGGACACCGGCGGGCACGACGCTCCGGAGCAGAGCGACACGGAGGGTCCGCAGGACACCGGCGGGCACGAGCTCCGGAGCAGAGCGACACGGAGGGTCCGCAGGACACCGGCGGGCACGACGCTCCGGAGCAGAGCGACACGGAGGTCCGCAGGACACCGGCGGGCACGACGCTCCGGAGCAGAGCGACACGGAGGGTCCGCAGGACACCGGCGGGCACGACGCTCCGGAGCAGAGCGACACGGAGGGTCCGCAGGACACCGGCGGGCACGACGCTCCGGAGCAGAGCGACACGGAGGGTCCGCAGGACACCGGCGGGCACGACGCTCCGGAGCAGAGCGACACGGAGGGTCCGCAGGACACCGGCGGGCACGACGCTCCGGAGCAGAGCGACACGGAGGGTCCGCAGGACACCGGCGGGCACGACGCTCCGGAGCAGAGCGACACGGAGGGTCCGCAGGACACCAGCGGGGAGGACACGCTGGAGCAGCTGGAAGCCCATCGTGCCCCCACCAAGCAGCAGGCGGAGGCTGCAGGGTGGCCAGTCCCGGCTGCTCTGGAGCACAAGAGGGCCAAGCTAAGAGCCTTGGCTCAGGTGGAGGAGGAGGAGGAGGGGAGGGAGGAGCACAGCAGCGAAGAGCTCTCCCAAGAACCAGACATTACTATCACCAGCATCTGGGTCAATCCCTCGTTCCTGGAGCTCTTGCAGGAGCCCCTCATGCAGAGCACGTCTCCCCCACCGGACAGTCCCTCGGACGCTGAAGCAGCAGCTTTGGCCCTGCCTGGAGCTCTGCAGGAAGAGCCTCTTGCTGCCACAGCGCCACAAAAGGACAGGGACCCTGACTCGCCAGTCCTCGGCGAGCCGCCCACCGCGACAGAGAGCCGGACCCCTGCCCCACCCAGCCCCAGCGGCAGCGATGAGCTTCTGCTGGACTCGGCGCAGTTCCTGGTGCGGGAGGTGGTGGGCAGGGCTGTGGTGGTGACCCAGCAGCACAGCAGCAGCTCACAGTCGTCCTCCAGCCGCAGCCACGTGCCCAATGGTGACCCAGGTATGTCCCCAGTTGACGTCTGCCCCAGCTGCTCGCAGCCAGGCCGGTAACACCCACCCTGGGGCAGCCCTGAGTGGCGGGGGGCTGCCAGGAGCTCGGCCCTCCCCTGCCCAGCCCCTCGCCTACCACTCTCTGCTTCTCCCGCAGGCAGCGCCCCCGGGGTCCCCGGCGCCGGCAGAGCCTCCTGAGGAGGACGCTCAAGGGTCTGCGTAGGGCTCTCAGCACTCTCCACCACCTCAGCAGAAGATGAGCGGCATCGCCCTGCTGCCGACACCACAGCCCCCGCCGCATCCTGAGGGAGCAGCTCCGGCTGACGCCAGTGTCCCCCCCAGAAGACATCACCTCACCAGCCACCCATCGGCCGTGGACGACGAGGCCAAAAGTGTTCACCGTTTTCCCCAGGGCTCGTCTCAGCAGGGAGCCAGCAGCAGGCAGGGCCCGCGCTGCAGGGAGCTGGAGAGCCCCTGCGCCCGCCTTTGGAGCCCATCGCTGTCCTCGCGCCGTCCCGGCAGAGCCCCAGGCCGGTGCTGGTGCACCGCTCACCGGCAGCCTGGCTGCGCGCGCGCTCGGGCTGCTTCCCACCTACCCACCTGCGTGTCAAGACAGGGACTTTGGACGTTTCCCTTCTAGAATAAATGGGGCCCGTTTTGCCTAAGACTGGTACTGTGCTGTGTCCCCTCGGTCTCCTGAGGAACCTCCCCATCGCAGTGGCGCGGTGGGAGCACCTACACTCGCCTCCCTCCCTTTTGAAGAGCCTCCTGCCCCGCTCCGGTGCTCTCCTGTCGCCGGCAGCGCTGAACCCTGTGGGCAAGTCCCTCAAGGTGCCGGGACGTTCCTGCTGCCCTTGGGCTCTCCTGAGCACCCGGCTCGGTGGTGCTGTTTGGGCACAGCTTGGCCACGTCGCAAGCCCACATGTGGGTGTCCCTGAGCTGTGGGGGAGCAGCAGTGTCGCCCCAGCCCAGCCCCAGGCGGCTGGTGTCCCCCCTTGCTTCTGCCACACCAGGAAACCTGTTCCCAGGAGCCATTGGACGCGGTAGAAGGAAGAAGAGGTAGGAGGCAGGGGCCTGATGCAGGTTTTTTCTTTACATCAGTGTTTTTGACACCACAGCCTGTTGCTGCTTATAATAAAACATAAATCTGAAAGAGCAACCAGAATACACACCCAAAGGCAAAAAAACCCCCTCGGTTTGCCTGAGGCACTGCCCGGCCCGGGGAGGGGAGGCTGGTGGCCGCGAGACCGAGGGGAGGGGGGTAACACCTGCCCTGGCTGGCAAGAAACACAACACAAAGAAATAAAACAAATCAACGAAAATAAAACCAACCAACCCTACCCAAGGCTCCCGTGCTGGACCGGGGGGGAGCCAGAAAAGCCCCGATTGTCCCGTGCTCCTTCCTGTAGCACCTGTACAATAAAACTGTACCATCTCCCGGGATGCTCCCCTTGAGAGCTGCTCCTGGTGCCAGCGGAGGGGCGCGGGCAGCGGGCCGGGCCGAGCAGACACCACACAGAGTGAGGAGGGGGCTTCTGGGGTGGCCAGAGACCCCAGGATGGGGTGGGGATAAGCTGCTGGGAAGCGTGGGATGCACTTGGCGGGCTGCACCTACCTGTGTGACGGTCGTGGGGGAGCAGCAGCACAAATGAGATGGGGAAGGAGCCCGGTGAGAGGACGGCGCAGCGGGGCTGGCACTCATGAAACCACGATTGTCCCCAGGCTCTGGGCCGAGATGGCCCTTGAGGGCTGGGACCCCCCGGGTCCGCAGCACGGGGCCACAGGGAGTGTGGGAGAGGGGCTGGGAGAAGACACCCTCATCCCCTGCCCAGAGCTCACCCTCACAGTGATACAGACTCAGCAAAAACCAAAGGAAACGTTACAAATTAAATACTAATTAAATAAATACTATGGAAGACGTCGGGGGGGGGGGGGCAAACAGAGAGGCGCAGTTCCACAGGGACAGGCGGGGAGGGGCGGCGGCACCCACCACCCCTCACTGCGACGGGGCTGCAGCCGCCGCTGCCCCCCGAGCCCTGGGGAGGAGGGGGCTCCATCACCCGCCATCGCTCGATGGGGCCAACCGCTCGCGGCGGAGGGACCTCAGGCAGTCCTTGGAGACGAGGGTCCTCCCTCCCCAGCCGGAGCAGACCCCGAGGAGAGGAGGACAGGCTGGCCAAAGCCTCAGGTCCCTGCTGCTGGCGCTGAGAGGGGGCATCCCCTTGGTCCTTATTATTGCCTCGTGATGCAGGGAGCAACCCATCCCCGTCAGCTGCTCCAGGCCTCATACTCCACCGCTGAACCCAGCAGCTGCAGCAGCTCAGGCTCATAGTGCACCAGCTCCACTGTCTCTGCTGCAGCTTGCGCCAGCTCACGGTTCTCCCGCTCCTCCTCCTCATCCTCCTCCTCCTCCCGTGCCAGCACCTGGCTGAGAGCGACCTGGCGCTGGAACTCGGCCCAGGGCAGCGTGGTGACCTCAAAGTGTGGGAAGCGGGCCTGGAAGATGCGCGAGGACAGCTTCAGCCGCTTGAGCACGTCGGAGAAGAGGAACCAGTTGCAGGGCCTGCGAGGAGGGCGAGAAGGCGGCGGGTTAGGGGCGGAGGGGCCTGCGGGCAGGGAGCTGGGGTCTCCTCGGGCGGAGGAGCGCTTTGAGATCTGCAGGACACCATGGCTGGTCTGCTCAGCACTGTGGGATGGCACGAAGTGGCGCTTGGGGACAGGATTCGGTGCTGGCTTAACGGTTGGACTCAGTGCCCTTAAAGGCTTTTTCCAACCGAAACAATTCTGTGATTCTCCAAATTTTCCCTCTATGAATGCCCCACATTACCCCTCACCCTCACCTGGGGGACAGCCTGAGGCTTTGCCGCTGCCCTCACGAGCTCAAGGGCTTTGCGCTGTGAGCTCCCCCTCCGCCCCAGCGTTACTGTCAACCAAACAACCCAACTTCTGCTCCAGGAACACTCACCCCCGCGAGACGGAGACTTGGAGGTTGTAGCTGGGAAGCAGTGGCTTGTCTGAGAACTCAAACATGAAGTTGTCTGCTTCCTGCTCCTCCTCCTCCTCCTGGTCTGAGCTTCCCGGCGGGTTGAGCAGAAGGTCGCACCCAATGCTGTCCTTCCCCTCTGCAACAAGCAGAACAGACGCTGTTGGTGTCGCTCAGTGTCACACCGGCCAGTACTCGCCGCTCCCTGGGGAGCTCCAGCAGGATTTGCTTCCGTGGGAGATGGAGGATAGCACACTTGGTCCACAAACACTTACAGACAGTGACATGCCCTGTTTGCCAACCTGAAAAGCATCTGTCGAAAAACAGTTTGCTGCCTGGGTGTTGTTATGAAGAGGTATGAGCAGCCTTGGCTTTGCAGAGCAGTTTTGTCCTGCTGAGGTAATACAGGACAACTCCAAATGCTCCCACCAAATAGAGTTTACATTCTACAGAGAGAACTCGGACCAAACGCGCTGGTGAGCAAATAAATCAATTGTGCAAAAGCTCAACACCATGCACAGGAGAAAACATTCCCTACGGAACAGGAAAACAGGGTGTTTAAATCTTTCTGTCTTGTAGAACAGGGCATAAATAAGTGACGTGAACGCTGGTGCGATATCAGGCAAAGCTCAGGTGCCACCATTGAAAAACCTCAAATTTCTTGAGCAACGCAGGGAATAAGAATTAAATGCATTTAACGTGGCAACAGCCTGGTGCAGCATCTGTCCTGAAAACTCCTCTCGCTCAGCCTGTCCGTTAGCCCAAGCAAAGGCTGCAACAAGAACAGGAACATCCTGTACCACCGCAGTCAGGCACAACAATGCTGGTCCCGGTGCAGAACAAAACCCTGGAGTGTGGCTGTGGAGCTGCAGGGGCACGAGGCCACTGATGACATTAGCACATGCGGAGCTCAGAGGTCCCACACCCCAGCTTCCCTCGGTATCTCCTGGCCCCAAGGGGTTTGCAGAGCTAAAGGGGAATGTGGAGGATGTTCCTGCTGCAAAGAACAGAACCAGCTCCAGCAGGAGCCCAGGCTTCTCCTCCAGCCCGGGAGACATGCCACGCTCTGTGCGCCAGGGACACAAAACCTGGCAGATGGCAGCAGGCAAACGGCAGAGACCAGCAGAGACCCACCCGCAGTGGCCAGGATGGAGCGAGAAGACCCAGGGGAAGAGGCAGGCCATGTTTGGCAGAGGGGTGTCTCTGTCCACCCTCGGATGCAGAGATGCTCTGAGAAGCTCAGCTGAGGCCGAGGTCTGAGCGGCTGAGCCAGTGAACTGCCATCACCAAGGGCACCCCAATACCCTCCATCGCCCCAAGAAACACCAGAAGCCAGTGACCATTTGCTCACTGAAAAAACCAATCCCTTCCTCTTAGCCTACAAGGGCAGAGGACATAAATGTGGGAAGACTTGGTGCAAGACACGATTCTTCAAGACAAGCGAAGGGACAGGGAAAGAACAGAAAGGAGCAGCCGACGGGAGCAGAACCCGGCCCGCTTGTTTGAATGGAACACAAAGAGCACGTCAGCAGCTACCAGAACTCGGGCAGATCCTGCTCCGGGTAACCGCGGCGGCAGCAGCGTGCGGTCGTGAGCACAGAGAGCCAAACTCTCTACCCCTAGAAGCACACACCATTCTTCTCCCTCGAGTATTGGAGAAATCGGAGTGGGAATCAGTGATCAATCACAAGGGGTGATAACTTCACTTCAGAAACACAACGGCCAAAGAGTAGCTATTTTCTTGTGGTCAAGAGGCTGCTTCAAGAGTGAGAAATTGGTAGGGACTCTGGGGTCTGCCACAGGCCCCCAGCTCGGTCCAGAACAGCTTCATGGACCCTGGGGGAACTGGTGCAACACTGTGAGCAGCCTGTGGGCCTCGTCCTGTGCCGTTTCAAGAGAAGTTCTAAGCTGGGAGCCACAATTTTGAGGAAGTGACAGTAAAAACTCCAAGTGCTGCCTTCAGCGGGAAGTGCTGGTGCTGTAAGACGAGGCCTCCCCTTCAAAGCAGAGGAGAGGGATGGGCAGCTCTGGAAGCTCAAGACTTCGAAGGAATAAGCACATCCTCTGCCTGCCTTGGTTTTATCCCCACAGCTGGGAGCAATAGGAACTGCTACAAGAACAAGACACTCCAGGACTCTTCCCTCAGGAGTCACCAGCAGCACGGGGAGTCTGGTCCTGCACGCTGTGTTCAGCCTGCTTGGAGGGACCCACACAGGCGGCTTCCCACAGAAAGCCCCTTTCAGGAGCAAATCCCAGCATCTAACATGGATCTCCACCCAGACGTGAGACAGACCTGAGCGAATGATGCTGTTACCTCACGTTCCAGCTGAGAATTTAAGGGCATGGATAGAACTCACCTAGCACAGAGCTGCTGTAGAAGTCCCACGCTGTCCGAGGGTCCCCATCGGCGCGTCCCTGGAGATCCGACAGGTAATCTGAAGAGAGAACATGAGGGTTAGAGAGAAAAAAAAGGGTTAAAGCTTATCTACTGGTCAAAGCTCAATCCTGGCAGAGCCATGTCACCTCTGCTTGCTCTCCCCACGCTGCAGCTGGGTGGCAAAAGCTGACCCATAACTGCAAGGAGGGGACAGTCACTCAGGAGAGGACAACATGGCCTTGAGCCTGAGGATACAGAATAGAAGCTGGAAAGGGAAAACAACTCACAACACTAAGTGGGCTGGAAAGAAAAGTTCTTAACCGAGTTCAAAATCAGGTCTCCAACACCTGTGTGAACACTGAGCCTGGAGGAGCCCTGGCAACAAGACCATCTAACACCAGAGACCTCCTGCCTTGTGTCTGCGTGGGAACCGCCGCTGCTCCAGCCTGGAGAAGACACCACCCTCACCTTGCTCCCATGCAAACAGTGCAGGAAGCAGCCACCCTTCACACCCGGCCATGGGGATGCAAAATGGTCCCTTCTACCAAGGGCAGGCAGTGGCCGGGCAGAGCTGTTTTGAGGGGAGGGTGGCATAACTGGGCAGCAAAAACACGTTTGCTTGGGTTATGCAGTGGGAACTGTGGCCCAGTGTCTCCAAGCCTCAAGCACAGCAGCTGCCTGCAGTCGTGTCACCACAGTGCTACCACCTCCTCACACATTAAAGGCTGAATGGTGACTTGTTTCTGCTTTGGAAAGCAGCAAACCCCTCTGTAACTGAGGTTGGGGTGGTGCAAACACACACACGTTGTACCAGGACAGAGCTGAAATTATTCAGCCACCTGCTGCTCCAGCACTGCTAAACCCTCCGACACCCAGATTTGGTCCCTTGTGCTGCCAGAGAGGAAGGATGGAAGCGCTGGTACCCCCTGGCTTGGCACCTACCACAGAGGAAGCGCTTCATGACCTCGCTGGTGGCCAACTTCACTGCCGTCTGCCCCGAGTAAGTGGCCAGAGTGGGATCAGCACCATAGGAGAGTAGAAGCCACATGGTTTCCAGGTTGTCATTTGCTACTGCATCATGGACAGGCCTGCGAGGACAGAAGCACTGGCAGAAAACTGGAAGAGTACGCAGAGCAAACGCCCTGTGTCGGGTTAAGACAGACGTAGCGATGACCAAGAGCTCATCCCGAAATAGATGCCCCACTGCCTGCTCTGCCCTTCCCAGTGCCCCCAGCTGCCCCCTCCCACAGCCTTGCCTCGTGCCGTCCTGGGCACTGCAGTTCACGTTGGCCCCGTGCTCCAGCAAAATGTGCAGGATGTCAATCCAGCCTCGCGCGCAGGCTTCGTGCAGGGCCGTGTAGCCAGCATTGTCGCGGTGGTTCACGTCGCTGCTCTTCTTCTGCAGGCAATAGAGCACTACGTCCTGTAGGAACGAGAGCGTCGCAGGCCCCGTCACGCACCGACCCGGACGAGGCAGCGCGGGACACGAGATGGAAAACGGCCCCAAAACTCACCTTGTAGCCCAAGCGAGCTGCTCGCTGCAGCAGGGTCTCCCCTGCGTTTTTGTTCACAATCAGCCGCCGAGCTCCAGGAGGAATGTTCTGGGCCGTGGCTGAGTCGGGGGAACTCCCCGGGCTGACCCGACGGGACTTACAGAGCGTCCACAAGTCCTGGGGCTTCTTCGGAGGGTGCATTTTAGGCTGGTTCCAGCAGCCTTTCCCCTGGAAAAGAAAGGAATGCAGCTCCTTGGCACATGTGGCTTCCTAACGGGAGCCCCCTTCTCCCTCTCCCGCACCGAGGCATGTTCCCCTCCCCAGCCCACGCTGTACCTTCCCCTCGTCGCAGATCCCAGCCAGGTGTTTGGTTTTGCATTTGCGCTTTCCTGATGGTTTCTCCAGCTCTTCTTGGACAGGAGAGCTGTCGGAGTGCTCCAGGAAGAAGCCATTCCGAAAGTCTGGGCGTCCCTGAGACTTTCGGGGGGACGGCGAAAGCCTGCTCCTCAGCCGTAGCTCTGTGCCTTTACCCTTCACAGACTCCTTCTGCTTCGGGTACCTAAAATCTAGAGGAGAAACGGGAATGAGGAGCCTCCGTGGGTGCAGCACTGGAGGCCAGCAACCCAGCTCCCTGTCACCAGGCAAAGCCATCCGCTGCTCCTTGACGGCTGCACATCAGGAACTTCCCTGGGCTCACAGAGGACCCAGACAGTGCAGCAGCAGCACAGTGCTGTGCCAGAGCAGAGATGTAGCTTGGGAGATCCGCTGGTGGGAGGGAGAGTGGCCACCTCTGCTGCTTCTCAGAGCATCCTGGCAGCACCTTGGCCTCTCGCGAGGACCGTTGGTCCGAGCACTGATGTGCTGAAGGCAGCAGGTCTGTATCCACCGCCATCACCTCCACAGGAACGGCCCAAGAGGGCTGGCAGAAGCGCTTCCCCCAACGCCATGGCTCCAACGTGCTTTTCTGCTGTCCTGACAGCAGTCACCCGTGGGACACCTGGACGCAGCTACGAGCTACCGGCCAGCCATCAGCTTCACACTGAGACACCAGAGCGCTGCTGGACAGACCCAACAGGCCCAAACTGCCCCTCACAGACAGCGAGTCCGGACTGCAGAGACCACTAAACCACAGGGAAACACCACAATTTTGACCACACGGTCTGGGGAGTTACGGGGGACACCGGACCAGGGGTGGAGCAGCGAGCGGGACCGGGCAGGTCCCTCCTAGCAAGCACGAACCACGGAGCGGGATTTCTCTGTTCTGGCTTTGTCAACCCTCTCGCCCTTGTGCTCCCCAGTTGCCGTAATAAAGCCCGACAAAGCATAAAGCAGCGCAGCTGAGTGGTGACGGCCCCGCGTCCCTCTGCCTCAGGCAGGAACGCCGAACGCTGCTCCCAGGGGCCCAGGCTCACCCAGAAACGCTTCGCTGTGCTACCTCATCCGATTCGCATCTTCCCACGCCCTCCGGCTTAATCTGAGGGTAAGACCAGTATCGCACTGGCCACATCAGCTGCTGTTCCCTACTCCGAAAGTTATGGTAAATATTTTGGAGAGAAGAGCTCATCGATTGAAGCAGCCCATGCTGTGGACATCAGGCTGTTAATAATGATGGGGTTTCATCACTACAAAAAAACCCCAAAACCAAACCCACCCCAAAATCCCAGATGCAACAAAAAAAAGCAACAAAACAACAAAAAAAAAGCAACAAAACAGGTTTGGTCCCCAGCCTGTTACCAGAAAGCTCTGCCCAGGCTGTACCTGCTTTGGATTTTCGCCTCCTGTGGGGGTAGCCCACTCGCTCCTCCTCTCGCTCAGTCAGATACTCCCCTGTCTGGTATTTCCGACTTTTCTGTCGTCTCCTTTTCTTCCTTTTGATGTGGCTGTCATCCTCCTCCTCCTCGTTGGGCTCCCACAGCTGCCTGGGTGACTCCACTCTCCAGGGCAGCTCCCGGGTCCTCCTTGTGTAACAGCTGCTCCTCTCGGACACAGCCCTGTCCCTGGCCCGGCGACTGTGATAGCGTGACGTCCGGTGGGATTTTCGCAGCTTGCGGCGTTTCAGGGATGTCTCCTCCTCCTCTTCCTCCTCCTCCTCTTCTTCCTGGTCCTCCTCCAGCAACGGTAAAATCTCCTGACCAGTCACATCGCACTCTCCTGCCACACCAGCAGAAGAGCCAGCCACGCTTCCTGCAAGAAAGTGGAATTTCTAGCTGTTGAAAAAACCAAGAGTATCGACCAGAAAAACCCTGCGAGGCAGGACGGAAGAGAGGGACAAGGCCACATGAACAGGGGAACGCTCACGGTCCATCCAGAGCTCCCACCGGGGTCCCCTGGCACCGACTCACCCGACTGACTGCGCGTCCGACTGCTCAGCACCACCGGGATGAAATCCCGAAAGTTGTTCTTGGGTTTCTTCTCCAGGTAACCTGGGGGGAAAGTGGAGACACCTGAGCACACCTGCCACAGAGCTGTGCCCTGGGGAGGGCAGTCCAGCACCATGCCGCAGCTCCCGCCACGTCCAGCCTCAGGGCAGTGGCGGTTTGGCCCCACCAGCATCAGGGCAACAGCCTGAGTCCTCGAGAACACGTTTCCAAGAGTACCTTCGTCGTGGCTGTCCCCGCGGTGCGCCGGAGAGGGGAACTCCGTCTTCGCTGGCCTCCTGCGCTTACGCTTTACCCTGAGGCTGATGTGGTCCTTCGCTGACCCCGGGCCGGCTCGGCCCTCTCGCTTGCCGAGGTCGTGCGGATTGTCGTGGTGTTTTCGCCACTGTGAAGGGAGGACACAGGCTGAAGCCTGAGCTGCCGACTGACCGAGATGGAGAAGCAAAGGAGAAGGGACAAAACACTGTCCCCAACTCGTCGTGCTGGTGCCCTCCAGCATTTCTGACACCACAGATCTGTTTCATAGAATCACAGGCTGCTTTGGGTGGGAAGGGACCAGTCCAACCCCTGCAGGGAGCAGGGACATCTGCACCCAGAGCAGGGTGCTCAGAGCCCCAAGGGCCAACCTGACCTGGGATGGTGCCAGGGACGGGGCTGCTCCCACCTCTCGGGGCAACCTGGGCCAGGGTCTCAGCACCCTCAGCACAAACAATTCCTTCCTTCTCTCTGGCCTGAATCTCCCTCTGTCAGTTTAACCATCACCCTTTGTCCTGTCCCAACAGCCCTTGATGAAGATTGTCCCCAGCTTTCTGACAGCCCCTTGAAGCACTGACAGGCCGCACTAAGATCTCCCCGGAGCCCCAAACACCCCCAACTCTCTCCCCTGTCCTCCCAGCAGAGGGGTTCCACCCTTGGGTCATTGCTGAGGCCTCCTCTGGCCCCGCTCCAGCAGGTCCCTGTCTCTGCTGGGCTGAGGAAGGACTTTTGCTCTGGACAACCTGCAGACACAGGGGGGGAAGCCCTGTGCACCCCTACGAGAGCTCCCTCCTCACTCCAACTTCACCCGCAAACCTTTGCCACAACCTGACAGCCCCTGCCCGTCCCACCCACCTTCCGGCCGTGCATGCTTCGGCTCCCCGACTTGCTGGGGGACTCCTCACTGTCCTGGGCTTGGCACTTCAGTCTCTTGTGGGTCTGCCTGGTGTCCCCATCGTGCTGCCGCTTGGACTTGCAGCGCCCGCTGCTCTCAGGCTTGATCTGGCCCGTTCCTTTGAGCTTGACCTCAGCAAAGGCCTGGGGAGCTGTCGCGGCTCGCAGGCACGTCACGGAAGGAAATGACACGTCACACTCCACTCGCTCCTTCTTGACCCTGCACAGATCCACCTGAGATCCAGCCCTCCCGGCACATGGGAGGGGCTCGGCAGCCGGGGGCTCCTGGGGGCCCTCGCAGCCCAGCTCCTTGCGCTGACTCTCTGCGGGCATGGCAGGCACGTCCGAGGCCATCCGCAGGCTCTGCTGCTGCCCAGCCGCGGGCAGATCGTGTGACAAATACGCCGCTAACACTTGGTTTTTGGGCTTTGCATCCACCGGTTTGAGGCTACAGCTCCCCTGGGGAGCCTCAGTCTGTGCCTTGCCCTCCTTGCTGGAGTCAGACCCTGGCTGATCACACTCCTGACTCTTCTGAGGGTTCTCCAGCTTCCCCTTCCCCCCTTTCCCATCCAAAGCACTGGTCTGAAGAGACGGACCTCCATCCAACGGGACCGCGTTGGCCGGCTCCTCATAGAGCTTGGGCAGAGCCCGGCAGCTCTTGCTCTTGGCCACAGTCTCCCGTTCCTGAGGCGGGGGCCTGGGCAGCCCCTCGGGCAGGCTCTGGGCTGTGCTGGGCTCCGTGGGCTGCACGCTGGGGAACGCCGGGAGCTCGCCCACACCTGCCGGCTTGCAGGAGCTGTTGGGGTTTGTGGGCAGCTGCCCCACTGTGGAGATGCCAATGGAAAGCAGGGGGGTTTGGTGGTAAGGAGACCAGCCGAGAGGCAGAAGCTGAGGGTTGGAAGGTTTTCCATTCACGGGGCATCGCGGATACACGCTTCCCTGGCCAGGATTCCAGGCGGAGATGTCCTTGGCCTGACACAAAGGTGCTCCTGGAGCAACTCTGCCATGAAGAAGCCTCTTGGCAGGGTCCTGCTGTCCTTCTGCACTGACCTGGGTGGCTTTCTTCCCGCAGGGAGCCCCTGCGCTGCGAGGCTCCCCCTGATCGATGATGGAAATTGGCTCCTGCTTGGGAAGGTGGCGCGGGTCCCGGCTGAGGCTCACGCCGGGGTCCTTGCTGAGCAGCAGCGAGGCGGGCACCGGGTTGGCAACGCCGACGTAGGTGCCCGGAATGGTGCTGATGAGCGTGGTGTTCTTCACCCAGGAGCCCTGCTCGCCGTTGCGCAGGAACTCAGGGAAGATGACTAAGGGAGGGGTGGTGCCGAGGCAGGAGGTGACGCTGCTGCCCGTGGTCTGGGCCGCACGCTGGGACTTGGACAGGACGGTGGTGAGAAGCGCCTTGCCGCTGGTGTGCACGGGCGTGAGGATGGGCATGGGAGGTGTCTTGCGTTGACTGGGTGGAGGCAGTTTCTGACGGTTGGACTTGGAGGAGAGATCAAGAGGCAGCTCGCTGCTCTCTGGAGAGGAGACCATCTCACGCTCCAGCTGCGGAGGGGACTTCAGAGGGGAGAGCGAAGTGGCAGCCCCCGGTGCGTGGGGCTCAGGAGCTGCCGGGGCTCTGGTGTGCGCAGCACCGGTGCCAGGAGAGGGAGCAGTGGTCCCGCATGCCGCTGCTGCTGGTGGGGGCTGGCTGGATGTGAGTGAAGGGCCGGCAGTGGACGGGGGAGCAGGGCCCTCGGCAGCAGCCTGGGCAGCGCTTCCACCCGAAGGCGAAGGGCAGCTGAGCTGGTTCACTTCCACAGACACCACTTTGGCGTCCGAAGGCAAGGGCCTGGTGACAGAGAAGGTGTAGGGGTAGGAGCGCAGCTCTGGGGAAGCGATAATGCCTGGCAGGCAACGCTCGTGTAGGTAGGAAGGCAGGACAGGGAGGGTGAGCGTGGAGGAGACCCCCAGGGTGGCCGGGAGCGTGGCCACGCTGAGTGGCTGCCCACAGCTGGGCGGTGGGATGTACACCAGCGACTGGCTGGGGCTCAGAACTGCCCCAGCCTGGAAGGACAGGGGCAGTTTTTGCATAGCAGGGGCCTGAGACGTGGGGAAGCACACCCTGTTCAGAGTGAAAGTAGCGGGAGTGGAGGCAGAGGTGCTGCAGCTGGAGACGACCACAGACAACGTCCCTTCTGCCAGCATGCCTGGCCCTTGTGCTCGAGCGCTTAGGGAGGTTTTCTCCTTCCCAGCCAGCTCACTCTCTGGAGCCACAGAGCAGGCGGGGGGAGCGTCAGCCTGCTTGTCGCTGTGAGGATCCGCGGGGGTCCAGGCGGCATCAGCACCACTGCTCTGCTGCTCGGCAGCTCTGGGGACCACAGGCTCCTGCCCTCTGCCATCCCCCTGGCTTGCCAGTGGGCCTGGGGCATCGTCCTTCACAGTCTTTCCCGCGCACTCCGGGTGCGGGTTGGGATCGGGTGGCTGCTCTTCCAGTTTGGGCCCAAGCTTTTGCTCCACCTTGCCATCAGCGTCCAGCCCCTGGGCACCGCTGCCACCACCGCTGACTGCCGTGAGCTCCACCTGCAATGGGAAGGGAGACGGTGTTCCTCAGAGCTGTGCAAGGGGCTCCCAGCGAAGCAGCAGGACCTTATCTCGAGGCCCCCAAGGACACAGAGGTGGCAAACAGCTCTTGCTGAACTAGGGCACAGCTTTGCCTTGTTGCACCCAGGTGCTCCCGTCTCGAGAAGGAGCCCATGGGACCCATTAGGGTCGGTGCTCTTGCTTGGTCTGTTTTGTCAGGGAAAGGCTTTCTTGGACCTGGACACGCATGCAAGGAGCTCACCTCGGAAAGGCTGCTGCTGACACAAAACTCTTGAGACCCCAAGTGCTGGGAGCTGCTTGTTTTAGACTCCTCATCAGAAAGGGGGGCTCTCCTGGCCAAGGAACAAGACACAGCGTTACAAAACCCCAAGATACCCTCCCGGCATCCCCCCTGCCCTCCTCCGGCCTCAGGCAGAGAGCTCCCTCCAGCACCAAAGCTCCTCAGGCTGACTGTCCGTGCCGGCAGCGGCGGGTGCCTGCAGCCACCCCGGTGTGCCCCGTCCTGCACACGCGTGACCCGTTCTCCTTGGGAGACAAAGGGTGGAAAGCCTGGATTTGGGAGAAGGGCTGTGAACCCGACAGAAACGGGGAGGACTGAGGAGATCTACGAGGGGGCGGGACAGGAGACAGCGCTGGCGCGCCGGGTGCCAGCCCCAGGACACTGCTGCCCCAGCAGCGTTTACCCGGTGGCGATTCTCCGCTCTTCAAGGCTCATTTAGAGGAGCCGCCGGTGCCGGGATCAAAAAGCTCAAGTTCGGTTTCTGCTGATGACGCGATTTCTTCTGGGTTTGCTGCCCGACCTCCAGCCTTTCACCGCACACACACACGGGCTGCGGGAGCGAGCCCTCCCCGCGGGCTCCCGCAGCTCCAGCACCGGGACCCCGCCCCGCGGCCCAGCCCCAGCTGACTGACCCCGCCCCGAGCTCCGGGGACCGCCCGGTCCCTCCGCGGGGCTCCGGCCCTGCCGCCCCCTCGGCGGCAGTTTGACAGGGCCCCCTCCGAGCGAGCCCGGCCACGGCGGGACGCAGGGGGCTGCGAGCAGCGCGGGCAGCTCCGACGGCCGCGGCGCGGTGCGGGGGACGGCGGGCCGGGGCCGGGCCGCCTCAGCGCGGCCGCCGGGGCTGGGGGTGCGGCAGGCGCCGGGGCCCGCCCCGCGGCCCCACCGGGGTGACAGGACCTGGACGGGGCGAGTGGGGCCGGGGGAACGAGGGTCCCGGAGCCCGGCGGCCCGCTCCCCGCGGGGCCGTGAGGGGGGCGGAGCGGAGCGCGGCCGGGGCCGGCTCCACACGGGCGGGCGGTGGCGAGGCGCCAGGGGGCGCCCGAGCGCAGCCCGCGGTACCGCGGCGAGCGGCGGCGGAGCTGGACAGCGGGGCCCGGCCCCGGCCCTTCCCTCCCCCGGCCCGGCCCCGGCCCTGCCCCGCCGCCGCCGCCGCCGCCGGGCCCAGCCCTGTCAGCTGCCGGGACGGCCCCCGGGGACAGCCCCGCCCGCGGCCGTGCGGCCTTGCCCGCCTCCGGGCCGCGCCTTCCCC
Organism: Bucorvus abyssinicus; assembly: GCA_009769605.1. Classification (NCBI taxonomy): domain Eukaryota; kingdom Metazoa; phylum Chordata; class Aves; order Bucerotiformes; family Bucorvidae; genus Bucorvus; species Bucorvus abyssinicus. The sequence goes on along the minus strand of CM020039.1, from coordinate 473,102 downwards.
CGAGGAGCCCGCGACACCCAGCCCGAGCAGGGAGCCCCGCGCCGGCCGCCTCCCGGCCGGCAGCAGCCAGCCCGCTTCGCCCGCCTCGCTCAACCGCCCCCCGCGCTGATGTTTACGGTAGCTCCGAGCGGTGCAGGAGGGCAGCGCCATCCCCGGCTCTTATCTGCGGGACACACGGCGGGCGAGCGGCCCTGAGGGCTGGAGATGAGCTCGGCTCTTCCCGGTCCCACCGCCCTCCGGACCGGCCCTCGGAGGACTCACGCCAACAGCCTCAACACCCGCAGCCAGGAACAGGCACACGCTGCCTCGGAGCCCGTAAAACTTTCCTGGCTCCGGCAGCCGGTGGCCTCAAGGAAGCCACGAACCGATCAGTTTCGAGAACAAGACCCCGGCGCTGCGGGAAGTGAAGGGCGATGCACGGCCACGGGGCAGGCCAGGAACTCGTCCTGATCGATTCTGCCTTCCAGCCACTAATCCTCCCTAATCTCCTATTTGGTGGCATGTCACAACTCTCCCATCTAATCATTTGGTCTGCACTAACCCTCCCGGGTCACCGACAGCTCTTCAGAGCGGCTTGGCTCGCAGCGGGTCAAGCTCTTTCCTCCCCTGGCAGTTAAGAGCACAGGTCTGGGGAAGCCAACAGCACGAGCAGACACCTCAGCCTCGTCACCCACCAGCGCCGCAGAGGCCACACAGCTACACGCAGCCACTGCTGCTCTGCAGAGACCGGTGCTCTGCCTGTGGGCCCTCCTCGCTGGACATGGGACATGGGGACCACCACAGAATGCCACCGTTTGACCATACACCCATCCCCTCCCTGTGCCTCAGTAAGAGCGGGCTGAGCCAGTACCACCTCCCGCAGCCTCCCCAGATCCCCAGCTGACTGCCTCCGCCCTTCCTCCTGGCTCTTCCGCGCCACCCACGCACCTCACCTCTCCTCGTTGAGGCCACACATGCGAATCCGCTCTGTGCTGGTCCAGTTGTGCACCCCGCTGTAGAGAGGTGCCGTAGAGATCATGACAGCTGCTCGTCACCAACCGGGACCTGCTGGGGCTCGCTGGGCCGCTCTGCCTACAACAGAAAAACACAGCATGGGGAACTCTCCCCGGAACACTCGTGTTCAGCCATGCTTCGGGGAGAGGCAGCCCCAGTGTGGCTGCCAGGCAGACGGGGTACAACGCCCAAGGTGCTACACATCTGTCTGGAAGAGGGCTGGAAGAAATCAGCAGCGCCTTGGGACAGAAGCCACAGTCCGCTCATCCTTGTATTACACAATGTTATTGCCAAAAAGCCTCCGGCTACCCTGAGAATTTCATGCAGGTGTCTTCACACACACACAGGCATCCCTCGAAAGAGTCCTCCACTCTTCCCCTCCCTCCAGAGGAACCCCCAGCGCCGGGCAGCAAGTGCAAGACAGAGCCGTACCCGGGAGGACGGGCTGTTAAAGCACTGACATCCCTAAGGCTTCCTATGACTCCATAAAACAGCACACGGCAGGTTCAAGGGCAAAAGCCTCGAAGGAGGAGGCAGCTGGGGGACCACGGTGGGGAGCGGAACTCTGCCGGCAGTGCCGTCAAGCGATTATCCCCTCCCTCTGTCAGGAAGGTGCTGGTATTCCACAGAGTTGCGGGTGGAAAACATGAGGAAATCCTGGGATTCGCGAGCATCCAAGACGCACCGTCGGCTGGGTGGAGCTTTTGAGGGAGAACGTCGCAGCCAATCATGCAGCGCTGGGTGCTTGAGCATTAAGGCAGCTTTGCTGCTCAAGTCGTGTCAGGGAAAAAGCAACGAAGGAAGAGAGGATCTGCTGTGCTAACGAGCGGACTCGGTTGAACGAGGCGGGACTGACCACAAAAGGCAGAGAGAGGCCATCAAAGGTTCTTGGTTCAGAGAGCGACTGATCGCCCGAAGGTGAAGCAGGCACAGAGCCACGGCCACACTCCTGGCGCAGCGGGTGAGGGTGGGAAGAAGCTGGAAGCAACACGTGATCCCAAATCTCCGCTGGTTTTCCTTTCCCTGACAAACCCCTGGCAACACCAGCTCTGGACAGGACAAGAAGCAGCTTGCACCACCCGTTTGCACTGGAACGAGCCGCGCCGGGATCTACCGTCCGGCAGCTCTGGGACCAAGCCGGGGAACTGAACGACTCCTGGGAACACAGCTGCTGCCGGTGTCCGCAGCCCAAACACGCCAGTGGGGATCCTCCAGACGAGGAGAAGGGCCAGGAACACAGGAGAAATGGGGACGGAGTGGCTCATTTGCAAAGAAGCAGCGGCAGAGCCGTCTGCACGTATGAGGGCACGAGTGAGCAAACACGACGGAAATCAGGGGTCAGGGGAAGAGGGGGAAACCCACAGTGTGAGATGGAAGAAATGCTGTGCAGCGACGGGGGCGCGGGGCAGACGCTTAGAGAGAGCAGGGTCATACCCAAAGAGAATGAGAGGTGGCTTGGAGCAGGAAGGGGAGGAGTCTTTCGATGCTTGGAGAGAAATGCAACATAAAGGAAATAGGGGAACAAACAATCTGCGGGGATTTCACCATCTTAGGCTAAACTGAAAGAAGGGGAGGAGAAGGGTTCTGCCCCCGAGCTCAGCGGCAGGACAGATGTGTCAGGGGGAATCAAAGGGGACCTTCTGTGCAACGGGGGACGGGGACACGTTCAGCTGCACGATGTGGCACGAGCTAAAGCCTCAAACAAGCACAGATCAGGCATGACCCAGGAATAGGTCCAGTGAGGGAAAGGCGGGAGCGGGGTGTATGAGGAGCTCTGAGAACTCGAGTAAGAGCTGGTCAACAGAGGAGGCACAAGGGCCACGAGAGGAGAGCGGGGAGGACACAGCAACAGAGATAGACACTGTTTCACGAATTCTTGGCCTCTCTCCTCTACGGACGATGTGGGACACGTGCCAAAGTCAGGCGGTTCACAGGGAAGGAAGAACAGAGAGAAAGAGTCACAATTCCAACTAAGAGAAGGAATAAAACGGGAAAGACAACAGATGTGGTCTCAAGAACAAACCAGCGCCAACAGCGAAAGAGCAGCGTCCTTAAGAAGGTGGCCCAGGAAGTTTATCGAGAAACACGGCTGTGAACAGCCTCCTGCCGCATCGCTGAACCCGAGAGAGCAACTGCAGCCTCCCGGGGTCAAAACACACCTTCAGTGGAGCCGAGGCAAGGAAACCGAGCAGATCTCCCGTCTACACTGGTGCAGCTTGAAGCGACTTGAAACGGATGTAATTAAACGAGTAGGAGCCCCTTGGAGAGCACAACTAGGGCACGGTTTCACATGCCTGGCTTCCAGGAGAAGAGGCTGTTGGAGCCCTTCTTTCCCCTCACGTCACTGGCACTGCGCTGTGTCCCGGTAAACTTGACCGGGGAGCCGATCGCCGTTCAAAACCCTTTTTTGTTGGGTTTTTTCCCTGTCTGGGCTGGTTTTGACCCATCCTGGCTCCCAGAGCAGGTTCACCAAGGAGGAGAGAGGGCAGAGCCTGGCACAGGACCTGCCTAATCCACCACGTCTGCCAGCGGAAGTGTATATGAAACCACAGTCTTATTTTGATTCAGCTAAATAGGTGCCCAGCCAATTCCAATTAACTCCAAAGGAAACTCGTTTAGTACGAAAGAACATCCACACAGCGTTGCGCGTGGAGAAGCTCGTCATGCGATATCAAAGCTCCTTCACCCCCCAAAACAACACGTGCTCCAAGAACTGCGAACCAGAGAGGCGCCGAACGCCTTCACCCCCCGCAGCAAGAGAGATTTGCAAGAAACCAACGTGGTGAGTTAAAAGCAAGAGGGATTTTAGTCCGTTACGGCAAAACCTCTCGTCATTTTGCACAAGGAGAGGACACTGCTCTGCAGACCGGACTCCTCCAGGCTCCAGAAACAGCAACGCAGAAAGTGTTTTTCTTGTTGCAAGAGCACGGGTCTGCTCAGGTTAGCGGTGACACAGCCACACCTGGAAGCTCCGTTGGATTAAGTCAAGAATTTACTGTCTCTTTGGAAATGCCACTGTAGAGCCGAGGGAAACAAGTTCCCTGAGCTGAAAATGGGTATTTCTAACCATCATCTCCAGACAGATGCTCTGTGCGCTCACACCCCGACAGCACCAAGACAACGGCCCTTCCCACACGGGCCGAGCGGAGCGTGGCAGGACAGGCTGCCGCTGCCGTCATCCGCAGCTCCCTCACAGCCCACTGTCACCGCCGCCCTGACCCCCGTTAAAACCCCGCCTGCTCCCCGCCTCGCAGGGCTCCCCACTCCCGGGCCTGATCGATGGTCAGCTCCTCGAGTGCTTGCACTGGCGAAGACATAAAGCGGTTTCTGCGGGCTGCCACCAAGCTGCCAGCCGCAGGCAGCAGTTTGGTTTTTTACTGGTGTTGGCCCTACAGACACGTCTGAGGTGCCACCTAGTCTAACCTGCTTTGATCAGCTCAGCCAGAGCCACCCTCTTCTACAGCCGCCCACCTCTACGGCAGCCGGGGGGGACCCAGATCCGCGGGCACAGAAATGGGGCTTCTCCCCGTTCCTCACAGACACAGCCCCTGCCAGCCACTTCTTCACGGTGCAAACGCATTCTGCTTTAGGGCCTTGACCCGACAAGAAGCTTTTCATGCATTTTCCTGCTCTGTACATCTCCGAGTACTAAAGCAACTTGGATCTCAGGACACTTACAGCTCCTCTTCCCCATCCCAGCACCAGAGCACTGCCAGCACGGCCTCGGTGCACCCCGCCTGGGCAGGCACGAGGAGACAGGTGCTGAAACGCCAGCAGCCGCTTTCCTAAAATCCCCCGGTGAGAGGTTTCCCTCCTCCACCTGGGCTGCGGGCAGGCATCTCTCCCCCAAAGGCGTCGAGCAAAGGCCTGACGAGCAGCGACGTGCGCCGTTGCCGATAGCCGGGTTTAGACGCCGACGGGGGTGAACGGCAGCTTTGCCTCGGCCGGCTGTGCGAGCAGCAGCCACGGCCAGCTGCGGCGATCCCGCCATGGGCCAAGTCGGCAGAGCGAGGCGCTGGCTTCCCGAGCCTCGACGGGCACAGTAAAGCGCTGCCCATCAGCGGTGCCTCCGTCCGCTCTCGGCTGCCGCGTAAAGAGGGCCAGCGGCACGGAGGAAGGAAAGGGAGATTTTCCAGCCTTGGGACATCGGAAAGGAGAAAGCCCAACGCGTCGGGAGATGGGGAGGAGGCGGCCGCTCGCCTTCCCAAGTGCCGTGCGGCTCCTTTGGCCTGGGGGCACGGCGGAAGGCCGGAACGACGCACTTTGACCCTGGAAACACACCCGCCGCAGACACCTTTGTAACGCTCGTTCCCAGAGAGCAGCGAAACCTCGAAGGCAGCGGGTTTTTCCCCCCTGGATGGCTACAAAAATCTAAAACTAGGTCGGCTGCTGGGAGCTCAAGCGGGACTTGCTGCTCGGAGGCATCGCCTACAGCCCCGCGACTTCGGCGGAACGCGGCGGCACGTGCCCCTGCGGCTCCTCAGCGGAGCTCAGGCAGGCCAGAAGAACACGGGCCGCACCGCCAGGAACGGGCGCCTTTGCCTGCGAGAGTTTGTTCACTTTGGCAATCTTCGTTGCCATTAGTAACACAGGCAAGAAATTCTATTTGTTTTCATCTGCAACTGTCGGCGTCCATTTGAGGTGCAGAGGTCCAGTGCCAGCCCCGAGAGTCGCCCGAGATGCCCTAGCAGGGGGCTGGCCCTGAGCATTGCTTCAGAAAACCCCTTTCGAACAAACTGCTCGCGAGAAAAAAAACCAATTAAATAAAAAATTAAATGAAAACAATCGCGGCGGTCCTCTCATGGGACTCCCAATGTTCCCGACACACGGCACGGGAAAAACGTACGGGGAAAAAAAATGGAAAGAAAAGGAAACAGTTTCTCTCCCATTATGTTACCTTCCCGCAGAGGTCAGACGCTGACCAGGAACAACGAGCACAGATCAAACCCCAGCGCGGCCCGGCCAGGCCAGTGCCAGTGCAGTCGCAGGACGCTGGGTTTGGGTCTCCCACCGCCTGCACAGCAGCCCCGGCTGCTGCGAGCTGAGCCAGGCTTTGCCTACACGCATCTGCTTAAGCTGATTTAAAGACACAGTAACACCGCAAGTAATTATAGGTACCGGCGCGATGAATTTGGAATAAAAAAGGGAAAATCCATCCCCATTTGGGGGGAAAAACAAAAGTTTGCTGCACATTCGGTAGTCGACAGTCCGAGCTGCCTGGCGATGGTGTCACCAACCCCTCACTCGCTCGAGACAGCCCGGCTGTTCCCACGGAAGCCCACTGTCACATAGCTTTAAGGACCGAAGAGAAGAGCCGCTGCGGGCAGATTGCGTTAAAAATGTGGTACCCGAGAAGGCGCATCGTCCAAAATACCGTGACAGGAGCGCAGCCTCCCACCCCGCAGACGGGCTGGCGCACCAGAGCCCAGGGACCCCAAGGGCAGTTTCCTTCTGAAGGCCGAACCGCACTGTAGCCCAGTCTCCAAAACCCTCCCAAAACACATCTTCAGCCCCCGGTGACAGTGACAGGGCCCTCGATGGGCACCACGCAGCCTCCAGCTGGCACCAGGGCCAGCCGAACCCAACGGCCATGGTGAGAAGAGGGCAGGGCGGGGAAGGGAAGGCTGGTGCAGACATGGTGAAAGCGATGCAGACAAGCCACAAAGGGCACGGGATGCACCAGCCTGGCCCTCGCACAGATGGCCCCAACACCAGCAAGGACAAGGGTGCTGGAGAGTGGATGCTCTGCCAGGAGGAGAAACTTGCTTCCTCTCATCTGAGCCTGGAAGACCTTTTCCCAGAGCTTTTCCCAACTGGCTTCACCCTCGCTGGGATGAAGGCACCGCCGCTGCTCGCCGAGGAGCCAGCGAGGAACCTCCCGAGCATCCACGCTCCATCGAAGGAGTTTTGGTTTCCTCCCCGGTGAGGCCGGCAGGAACCGCCTCCTCCTCCTGCCGCCCGGCCCCGCCGCTGCCCCACCACCGCCCCGGGCACGGCCGGGGGGCCCGGCCGCCCCCATCGCGGGCTCGGAGCGGCACGGCCCGGTCCGAACCCGGGGCTGGGACCGCCGGGGCGGGGCAGGGGGGTTCCCCTGTCCGCGCCCCGTTCGGGCAGGGCCCTCCCCCGCCCCGGGACGCGCCGCTCCGGGGGTTCGCCCCGCAGCCCTGCCGGGGGCCAGGCCCCGTGGCACTGCCCCGCAGCCCGCCCCCGCCCCGGCCCCGGCGCCCACCCCCGGCTCAACAGTTGCCCCCGGGGCCGCTCCCCAACGGAGCCGCCGCCGCCGCCGTCGCTCGTCCCGCAGCCTCCGCGCTGCCGCACCAGGGCAGCCCCGAACATGGAGGTGGCGGCGGCAGCGCTGCCCCCGGGGAGGGCTCTTCCGCCATCGCCCGGCACCCGGAGCCTGCTGCCGGTGCGGCCGGCCCCGGGGACGGTGGCCCCGCCGGGGCAAGCTCGGGCCACGCCGCCAAACTCCGCGAGTCCCGAGGAGTCCCGTCGCTATCACCCGCCGCCCCCGCCCCGCCTCATCCCCGCCGCCCCGGGACCCCCCGCGCCGCCCCGGGAGCGGCAGGTGCCGCCGGTGCCGGTGCCGCCGAGCGAGGCAGGGCAGCGGGCACGCCGCGCCGTCGCGGGGCAGGGAGCGGAGCGCGCCGCCCGCCCGCCCGCCCGTTCCCCCGGCCCGGCGCTGTCAGTGCCCGCCGGCCCCGCCGCTGTCCCGCCGCAGGACGCTGCCCCCCCCACCCCCCCCGGCCGCCACCCCTGGGGGTGTCCCGGGACCGTTTCCATGGAGACCCCGTCCAAGCAGGCGGGGGGGGGTTCGGGCCGCCCGTTCCCGTCCGCCTTCCCCCCGCCGCGGCGGTGGGTGCGGGGCCGCGCGGGCCCGGGGTGCCCGGGCAGCGGGGGCCGGGCGTCCGGTGCGGGTCGGCGGGGCGGAGAAGGTGTGAGGCGGGGGGGGTTGGTGGCGGTTCGGACACGCACCTGCTTCCCGAGCCGTGCGGGCGGCGGCGGCGGGGGAGCGGCGGGCCGAGGCGGGCCCCCCTGCCCGGGGCGGCGGGTCGGACCCGAAGCGCTGCGAGCGGCGGTTCGCGGCGGCGGCGGCGGCGGCGGCGGCGGAGACACTGGCAGCGGCAGCCGGAGTGTGAGGGCGAGAGCGAGCCGCCGCCGCGGCGGCTGACGGGAGCTGTAGTCCGGTAACGACGACCGGCCGGTCGCCGAACCGCCCCGGGGACTGCGGCTCCCGGCGTGCCGTGCGGGAGCCCTGCCCGTGCGGGGGGGGGTGGGGGGGGGCCGTGCGGAGCCAGCCGAGTCCGGAGAGGGAACGAGCGAACGGGGAGGGAACGGGAGGGAGGGGGCGCGGGGGGGAGGCCGCTCCCGCCCGGGGAGGGGCCGCACGGCTCTAGGGACGGCAACGGCCACGGTGCGGGGCGAGCCCCGCGCACGCACACACACACACACACACACACACACACCACACACGACCCCGCGCCGGGGCACGGGTGCCCGCACCGGGGAGCGGCGTTCGCTCCGCACCGGGGGGAGGAGGAGGAGGAGGAGGATGGAAGAGGAGGAGGAGGAAGGCGGGGGCGGGCGCTCGCTCCACGCCCGGGCACGGCGGCTGGGCAGCGCTGGACGGGCGGCGAGCGCGGAGCCCGCAACCCCCGGTGCCCGCCGAGGGGGGTGACCCCGGCCGCAGCCCCGCCGAGCCGGGACGGCGTTGAGCTCCCCCCCCCCACCCCCTCGCTCCGCCCCGGGCCCGGTGCCCCGCCGGGCGGGCAGTGCTGCGGGGCTGGGGCGGCCCCGGGCGGGGGTCGAAGCGCTTCCCCCGCGCCATGCGGGGCACGGAGCGGCGGCTGGAAGTTTCTCACCGGCCCCCACCCGCGGCACCGGGGCCCGCAGGCCCGGCGGCCGCCGTACCCCACACACACACGCACACCGTCGTCCCCGGAGCGGGGCGGCCACGGCCGTCGCCCGGCCTCGCCCCCGGCCTGCTCCGGGCCGGCCGCCTCACCGGGCCCGCCCCGCACCGCCCCGGCGACTGACACCCTCGCCCGGCCCCCGCACCGGGCCTCGGGGACCGGCGGCCCCGCTGGCTGTCGCGGCCCCGCCGCCGGTCCCGGCCCTGCCACGCCGCCCTGGGCCGTGCCCCGGCTGCCCGGCCCTGCACGGGCCCGGCTCAGGCACCGCCCCGCTGCCGTCGCCTCTGCCCCGCTGCCTGCGCCCGGCCTCTCCCCGGCCCTTCCCTCCGGTCTGGCCCCCGGTTCCTCGCCCCGGGCCATCCCGGGGTTCTGCGGGGCGGGACGGGCAGCAGGGGCTTGTCCCAGCGCTGCCGGGCGAGGCAGGGCCCGTCCTGCCCGGGCCGAGCGGGCGGGGGGGCGGGAGGGTCGCGGTGGCACTGCACGGGGACGGGAGGAGGCTCCGGGGACCGGCACCGGCAGCGGGCGAGAGGGGCCGGGGGCTGCGCTGGGAACGGGGCCTGGCCCCGCCCCCGGGCGGGCTGTAGGGTGCTGGGGCGTCAGGGTGGGCTTGGGCGGGGGCCGAGCAGCTCCTGCACTGCAGCCACCCCCCAGCTCCTCGTGTGTGCCCGGGCCGGGGGGCGGTGGCCAGGCGGTGGTCCGTGCTGCTCCGGACCCCTGGGTGCGGTGCTGTCCCCGGGGGGTTCCGGACATACTGCTCTGCCCCGCTGCCCGTTTCCTCCCATCCGATGGCGAAGTCCCTGCTCAGCTCGGTGTGCGCGATGCCCAGGGCCCTCCAAGGGGTGGGACCGCGGTGTGCCCCCAGCTGGCACATCTCGGGTCGCCCCTGCACCCTGGTGTCACCTGCTGCTGCCGGGAGCACCCTCCGCAGCCTCAGCACCAAACCCTTCCCCTGCCTGAGGAGGGGAGAAGGCAGAGAGTCACCGTTTAGGTTGGAAAAGCGCTTTAAGGTCACCGAGTCCAACGGCTGCACCTTGCAAAGGGCTTGAGCTCCGGTTTTCCTGCAGAAAGGCCGTGGCAGGGGTGTGCACCGGGAGCGGTTGGGGCCACGGGGCCGCGGGTGGGACGGTGCTGGCGTGCAGGTTGGGGCGAGATTCGGTCACTGCAGAGGATGAAGCGCAAGGGGTCGGCAGCACCGGGTAAGGTGGACAGCAAGGGCTGAGCCCTGCGGAGGGGAATTACTCGGTTTCTCCTCCATTACATCCGAATCTTCTCCTACCCGCTGCCTCCAGCCAGGCCGTGGGCAGAGACGATGCTCACAGAGGCATTTCGGATGGATGGAAGCCGGTGCCGGCACAGCCTGGCACACCTGGGCCGGCACAGCCAGCCCCGGGTCTCTCGGGACCCTCTTTATTTGCACCCTGGTGCAATTAAAACCAGGCGGTTTGAGCGACGGCCTCACCCCATCCCTGCCGGAATGGTGCTCAGGGACATGCGGGGCCAGCCGGGAGGGCTCTGCATCCCTCCGGCGCATCCTCCAGCACTGCTCTGCTCCGTCCCACTTCAGTTAGAACGTTCTAACACTTCGTCCCCTTCAGGAGGGGACAATTCACACCCGGGGGCTTCAAACGGTGGTGCTGAAAGATCCTGTGGCTCTGATGTTCGGGGAAGGTCGGGAATGAGGAGCATCCCTCACCAGGGAGTGTGGTTAATCCCTCACCAGCCATGGACGAACCTGCAGAAAGGCCAACACGAGTTATCGATCAACACGAAAACACAACTGGGAGCCCTCGCCAGTGACTTCTCCTCAGGAAGAGCCAGGCTGTGGGAGCAGCTGAGGCTCCATCCCGGGGACACACGTCCCGAGGAGCCACCCTGCCTCGGCCATTCCCCGGGCAGCGGGGCTCTACCAACCACCGGGCCTCCGATGGCCCAGACCGAAGGGACTGTGTGGCCCCTGCCCACCATGGTCCCCTGAGCCACTGGGGCTCGAGCACTCGCTCTGTCCCGGCCTGCAGACGACGTTCTGCTGCTTTTCATGTTACTGCTCCATTTTGTTTCTTTCTTAAATTAATTTTTCCTCTTGCCTTGGAGCCTTCTCCTCCTGCAAGGGTGGCGGCAGCTGGTGGCAGTGGGGATGGCTTGGAGAGGAGCAGTGGGAGTGACAGCTCGTGCCTGCTTGTGCTTGCTGTGATGGTGGGGACAGTCTTTAGCAGGGGCTGTTGGGACAGGACAAGGGGTGATGCTTTAAACTGAAAGAGGAGATTCAGACCAGAGAGAAGGAAGAAATTTTTCACACTGAGGGTGGTGAGACCCTGGCCCAGGTTGCCCCGAGAGGTGGGAGAAGCCCCATCCGTGGCACCATCCCAGGTCAGGTTGGCCCTTGGGGCTCTGAGCACCCTGCTCTGGGTGCAGCTGTCCCTGCTCACTGCAGGGGTTGGACTGGGTGAGCTTTGAAGGTCCCTTCCCATCGAACCATACCGTGGTTTTAAGCACGTCCAACTGTCCACCTGCCGAGCATCTTGTCACCAGGCTGGTCCCTCACTGGACATCCCCAGGAAGATGGAGCTGTGGCCAAGGAACCAGCCCTGAGGCCAGGGAAGGGGTTTCACATTGGGGCACCCATTGCCACAGGGTCTGCTGGTGTCTCTCTGGGTTTCTTGGGGCTTTTCCTTCTGCTCCAAGGAAGGAGCCTCTGTGCTGCTCTGTCCATGGTGGACAGAGCTCACCTGGGTTATGCTGGTGATGAGAGACATCACTTCTAACTACAGACTTTGTCTTTCCACTTTCCCCAGGCCATCCCCACTCCAACAACAAACACTTTTGCAGCATATTTGAAGGCACAGCTAAAAGTTGACACTTTGTCAGAGCAGCTGCCTTCTGCCCGCTCATGCTTGGGGGACGGAGGAGAGCGGGCAGGATGGCCACAAGTCCTTCTGGGCATCATGGCTCAGGCTGCTGCCCCTGCTGTGCTCTGCGGCCCCACTTTCCCAGCTCCCCAACGGGGCTTGCAATGGGGACTAGGAAGGGACGTGTGATGGAGTCCCACCTCCTGTGCGAGAACCTGAGTGTCTTTGTCACGAGCTCAGAGCTTAACACTTTGAACCCAGCCACCGGAGCAAAAAAAATGCTGCTTCTCCCTTGGGATGGGGGTTTCATGGCTTGAGGCTTTGGGTTGCTTCACCTTGGACTTTCCCTGTGCACCATGGGGAGCTCAGGGCTGGCCTCTTCCTCCCCTCGTGCTCCAGAGGGGTTTTTGGGGAGGAGAAGCCCTGGGCTGGGAGCACACTGTCGGCACTGGGATCTCGGGGATAAGGCGGGCACCGGCAGCTCGGGCAAAGTGATGGAGGGCAGAAGGACATGGTGAGTGAGCAGAGCTTGGGGTGCCTGGAGAGCCCCAGAAACCAGGTGAGGAGCCCCGCAGGGCTGGCAGGGGCAGGAGGGTGCCCGCAGGGAGCCCTGGCTCCGCTCCAGCCCCTTTCCGAGGCTCTGGCAAGCGGCTGGCTGCGGGCAGAGCTGGGCCTGCCCCTGCCCCCCGGACCCCGGGCTTTGTTATGTCCATCCTCAGCCACGAGCCCCGGTGGTCCAGCTTCAGGAGGTGAAGAGAGCTGCCCTGTGACCGCAGTGCCCGCAGACCCCAACCGCGCTGCCGGCAGCCCCAGGGGACGGCCAGGCTGCGTGGGGGCCTGTGGCCCCCCAGGAGCTGAAGGCTGCAGTGCCCACCGATGCCCAGCCGCAGGCATCACCCGCCGGCTCCCGGTCGCAGCTCCCCACCGCCGAGCCACCGGGCTGAGGGCTGCGGGGACGGCCCGGGAGCGGCGAAGCCGCTGCGGAGGCTCATGGCCGGCCTCGCTCGGGGCAGGGCGCGGGCAGCCGGGGGAAGGTCGGGCGGGGCGCGGGGGGGGCACGGAGGAGGCCGAGGCGGGGTGGGGGTGTGTGATGGCGGGGGCTGAACCGGCCCCGTGCCTCCCGCAGGCACCGGGCGGGCACAAGCGCGTCCCAGCGGCGCTTCCGCGCTTCTCGCTCCCGCGAGCGGAACGAACGACTGCGACCTCTGCGGTAGCTGCGCTCGGCGAAGGCTGCTGCCGTGGCGCGGCCGGGGCACACGCAGCACGCAGCCGCCTGCCATGAGGACGCCGGTCCGAACGGCCGCCGCTCCCCCTCGGCGTGGCCTCAGCCGCCCCTGCGGGCACGCTCGTCCCCCCGCCCCGGGGGTGGTTCGGTGCTGGGGCTCTGCTGGAGCCCGGCCAGGCATCGGCTGCGGGCTGCTGCTGGCGCGGGGCTCGGGTGCCCGGTGTCCCCCGCTGTGGGGGTCCAGCGCGGTGCCCCGCTCGCTGCCCGGTGGCCCTGGCCCCCGCCCTGGCCCCGCTGTGCCCAGCAGTCGTAGGGTGGCAGCTGGGACAAAGTCATCGGGGGGGCGGATATACGGGGACTTTCCCCTTCTCCTCCCCCGGCAGCTGGGGACAAACAGGGACCCGTCGCCCCCGGGACACCGAGAACGTGATAATCCGCACCACCCCGACGGGGGACGAGGCTGGCGGCTGCTCCAGTCCCAGCGGCGGCTCAACCTGGCAGCTGCCGCGTCCTAGCGCCTCTCACCGAACTCGGGGTGAGAAGCGGTTGGGTGCCACCCCACGGGAGCCACCGCGGGCCCCGGGCCACCCGTCTGCACGGGAGCGGCCCCGCTGCGGGTGCGAGGGTCCCGGCTCCAGCATCGCGGCAGAAATCTCCTGCTCAGGTTGTGCGGTGCTGGATACGGCATCTCCATGGAAACCCTCCCGCTCAGGCTGCGCTCGGAGATGCCATCTCCACGGAAACGCGCCGGGCAGACCGGGCAGCGCCGGCCGGGCACCAGCTCCCCGTGGCCGGAGGGCTGCGGGTACCCGGGGCACCCCTGGCCGCGGGGTGATGGAGGGGAGCCGGACGCACCGCCGAGGCCGAAAGGGCCCCGGGGGAGCGGGAGATGGAGCACAGGCCACCCCTGTCCCCAGTACGGGTGCGGGAGGGGTGGGGGAACTGGAGGGAGCGCTCCCGAGACTCAAATACCAACGTAAACCCTGCTGCCCCTGCCCCATCCTCTCCGCACAGTGCCAAGTGGAGCATCCCGCCCCTGCCGGGTTTTGGGGGGGTTCAACCCATCTCCGACCCCAGGCCCATCCTGGGGAGGGGCATTTCCTGGGCCACGGGGGGCTGGAGGCGATCAGGGACAAGGAAATCGCCCGATCCCAGTGGGCGAGGGCACAGGACCCCCCCAATGTCCGGGGGTCCCTGCGATGGCCCTGTGCTCACACTCACGTCCTGCAGCACGGGAAGCCAAAGGGCTGAGGTTTCACCCTCAGAAATAGCCCAGACAAAATATTTTACAGGTTATTTATAGCTCGCATTAAAAAAAAAACAAAACAAAAAAAACAACAACAACAAAAAAAACCCCAACCACCAAAAGCCTTTTGTTTGTTGATTTTAAATCTGCCTTTTACTTTCATTCAGCTCCCGCTGCTCTGCCGGGATGGTGGGTGCAGGAGCCTGGCTGCACCAGCAGCTCTCCTGGGCTCGGCCATCAGCTCTCCCCAGCTGGGTCCCTGCTTGGGGACACCCCAGCAGTGGCCGTGCTGCTTCCCTGGCATGCCACCCAGCCTGCACATGGCACACCAGGAGCCACAGCCCCACCACTGCTGGCTCCCCCAGGGCCAAGCACGCGTGGGTGCTGCCCAGGCTGGCGGCCACTACCGGGATTAGCCACTGCTCCCTGCTGGCACGGGGAGCAGCTCGGCCGCCCTCGCCGCGGCTCCCGGCTCTGTAAGCTGGGCTTTGACGTAGCCTGGAAAGTAGGCCAGTAAGAGCAAACTGCAGCCGCTCGCAGCTCTCTCGAGGGACCGTGGGAAGGCGTGCGCACTCGCTCCGCAGCTCCCCGAGGGCAACCGGGGGGCCGAGGCAGTGGCCGGTGGGGACGGGGGTTCTTCTCCCAGCACCAGAGCTCCTCGTCCCCACCAACTCGCACCACACCGGGAGGGGAGCCAGGCTGGAGCATGCCACAGGAAGGGTGAGGATCAGGCTGGGAAGGTCCCCAGCTCGCAGCAGTGCCTACTCCCCCCGTGGGGCTCCCCGGCCCGTTTCCACCCCACAGTGAGCAACAACCCCCCTGTAAGGGGCTCCCCCAGCCATGGCTCCTCTCCCCCATCTCTGGGGCATCCCCTGCTCCTGCAGCAGTTTGCAGACCTGGAACTGTTTTTTAATTAAAAAAAGCCCAAGTGCTGACAGCCCCGTACCCAGCACTTTTCTCTCTGCAGGAAGTCGGAGGCACAACCGTGGCTCTTGCTGTGGGAGTGCAGCAGCTCCAGAGGAGCCTGTGCTGGAGCAAGCGAGCCCGGAGGGGCCGGCATGGCCGCACCAGTGGCCCCGCTGCATCTGGGTCCCTCCTCTAACATCCCCAGCAGCTCACCCTGACATGTTCCACATTTATTTTTGAAGCATCTCTGGATACTGGAAGACCCATTTCAAGCCCGGTCCAGTCCAGCACTGCCCTTCCTCACTGGACGAGGCACACCCAGCTACAATGACAACGACGGGACACCCCTGCTCGGAGCCCGAAACCAGCTCCGCTGGGGCCCGTGTTGGGCCTCGAGGCCGCCCAGGACTGGGAGCTGGGGGAGCTGGTCTGCGGCCCCGTCACTCCCAGCTGGGCACCGTCCCGGGGCTGGGATGGAGAAAGGCAGAGCCCTGGGTCAGGGCAGGTGAGGGAGGGTCCCCGTGGAGAGGGACAGGGACAGCAGGGCCGCGGGGCCCTGGCTGGCCCCAGGCAGGTGGAGGCGCAGAGGGGCTGCGCTCACCCCATGCCGGCACCGTGGCTTCTACCAAAACAGACTAGAACCCCCCGGGACATCCCCAGGGGCTGGGGGCGAAGGTTTCCCACGCTGCTGGGAGGGAAGTTGGGCTCCGAGCCGGGGCCACCCGCCCAGCAAGGGGCTCTCGGCGTCACACACGGAAACGCTCTCCACTTCCCTTCCTGCTTCTTATTTATTTATTTTTTCAGCCTGGGGTAAATTCATGCAACACCCCTGCGGCCCCGGGCGCTATCTGGCCACCCCAGGGCACGGTCGCGCGGGTCCCTGGCACAGACACAGCGCAGGCAGCACCCAGCCCCCACCCCAGGGAAGATGCCAGCACCCGGAGCCCCACATGGTTTTGGGGTGGGTTGGCTGTGGTGCCTGGTGCCCTGGGACAAGCCTCCAGCTCCCCCACCCAGGCTGGGGAGCGTTTCTCAGCAGCACCCAGGGGACAAGAGGCTGGAGGGGTTCCTGGATGCACTGAGCACCCGCTGTCACCCTGGGCTGGGCAGGGAGGGTGGGCTCTGTGCCAGGAGTGGGGCAGAGTTAACTGCATGGGGGAAGAGCCAGCTCCCAACGGGTGCAGACTGGCAGCACCCCCCTCAGAGACCCATTTTTCAGCTCATTGGGTTTACTGGGAGCAGCAGGAGGGCCTGAGGAGCGGAGCACCTCGGCTGGGCTGGCTGAAGCCACTTTCACCAAGATTTTATTAAACAAACGCTGTATTCTATATAAAAAATGGGGGTATGAAAGACAAAGCCACAGAGCAGGGGAAGGGCAGCCCCAAGGGAACGCTGGTGGCTGCTCCAGCCTGTGCCACCCCCCAGAACCTGCCCTGCATGGAGCCGTTCACGTCACACCCTACCCCGCACGGGGCCCCAAGGACAGACAGACACACAGACAGGAGGGCAGCAGCTGTCCCATCCCCGGGGCAGCCACACGACAAGGCAGCTCCGGCATTTTATTGCGAGATGGAAGCGGTGGAAGGTACCGGCCAGAAACAGGAGCCTCTCCTGGCTCCTCCACCTGCTCCAGTCCAAGCACCAGTCCCACACCCATGGGCATGGAGCTACCGCTCCTGCCTGTGCAGGGGGCGAAGGGGCTGCTCCCGCCCCTCGGCTGCGACATCCAGCGCCAGCTTGGCCCCGCTGCTGGCTGTGGCCGTGTTGGTGACATCCTCGGCAGAGAGGGGCTGGATGATGTGGCCGGCACGGGTGAGGACGCGGGGGGCTGTCAGCTGCTGGAAGGCGCGTTGCGTGTTCCACGTTGTGCCCAGGGGCACGCGGATGCTCTGCTCGAACTGCTCATGCCGCTCAAAGGGGAAGGGCAGCTCACTGACCTGTGGGAAGTGGCGCAGAGGTGTAACTGCCCCCATTCTCGTCCCTTGCTGCTGCTGATCCAGCCCCTGTCCTGCCCCAGCTCTGCCTCTGGCAGGTCCCAGCAGCTGTCCCATGAATTCCCCCTCCCTGATGGCCTCAGGAGTGTCAAAGCTGGGAGCTCTGGGCCAGGCTGGGGCTCAGAATGTTTTGGGAAGGGGCCAGGGAAGGCTCCTGGGTGCTGGAGCGCTGGGGGAGGCTGGGCGTCACCCACCTGATGAGCTGCCGCGTGGATGTTGCGCTTCTCGCTTATGATGACGTGGGGCAAGTGCTGGTCCTTCCTGGGAGGAGCCGGTGGCGGCTTCAGCAGAAACCTGCTGGGCAAGCAAGAGGTCAGGCCCTGGTGCCGGGCCGAGGGCCGCTGTGGCCGCAGCGCTTCACACTCACCGTTTAACCTTCTTGGCGCTAGGTTTCAGTCCTGTGCCTCCCCACTCGCCCCAGCCCGGCAGCACCAGGTTCACCGGCTGCGGCTTCACGGCCTCCTCGGCCTTACGCTTCTCCCGGCGGAAGTCGGCCACCACGTCGTCCCCAGCAAAGGCCTCCGAGATTACCCCTCTCTGGTCGATGCCACCCTCCTGGGGGGAGAAGGGTCAGCCCCCTGCAGTGACCCCCACCCTGGCACTGCAGGCAGGCCTGTCCCGCTCGCCGCTCACCTCCTCCTCCACCACCACGGGCAGGCTGGGGCACTGGACCTGCTGGGGCTTTCCCTCCAGCACAGCCTGCAGGCTGATCATCTTCTTCTTCTTCTTCTTGGCTGGTGGTTTCTTGGTACACGTGTCTCCAGCTCTGCCTTCCTCCTCCTCCTGCTGCACTCGCTTCTCCACTCTTGGGGCCACCGGCCTCTCCTGCTCCTCTGCCCGCTCCTCCTGGGCCAGTGCCTCTACCTCCTCCATGGTCCGCACCCGGCCAAGCTGCTCCGACAGCATCGGCTCCTCCTGGGCTGGCTCTGGCTGCTCCATCCCTGCGCTCACCAGCTCCTCGGGGCAGATGGGGCTGTGTCCCAGCAGCTCAGCAACAGCCTCTGGCTCCTCAGCACCTACCACTGAGACGACAGGTCAGGAAGTCACCCAGGAGCAGGGGTGGGAGCAGGGGAGCTCGAAACCGGGCAGGAAACAGCCCCATGACCCCCTGCCTTTGCCCAGACCCACATAGCCTGTCCTCACCTTGTCTCTCAGGGCTCCCTGCCTGCTGCTGCCGCACCTGCCGCTTGTGCGCAAAGTCCTGTAGCAGAGCTTCCTCCTCCGACATCTCCTCCTCCTCCATTATCTCCTCCTTGCTCTCTGCAGCATCAGGCACCACCACATCTCCAAGCCCCTCCTGCCTCTCTGGCTCCTCAGCCGGGCCACTGGCCTTGCCCAGCATCCAGGGATTAGCTCCACCAGCACCCGCAGTGACGGTGTGGATGGCCATGGACACGGGGTCCTCCTCAGGGACATCACCCGGCTCCTCCTCGGGCAGCTCCACCCGCACCTTCTGCATCAGCTCCTTGTTCTTGGCCAGCTGGTCCTGCATTGCCTTGCGGGCCTGCAAGGAGATCGAGGGGTCTCTAACCGGCCCTGCCCCACCTCAGCTTCCCCAGCCAGCAACTGGGGACCTTATCGTGGCCTCTTGATATATAAAGGGGGCTCCTAAGAAAGACGGAGGAAGACTTGATACCGAGGCCTGTTGGGACAGGACAAGGGCTGATGGTTTAAACTGAAAGAGGGACATTCAGACCAGAGAGAAGGCAGAAATTTTTCGCACTGAGGGTGGTGAGACCCTGGCCCAGGTTGCCCCGAGAGGTGGGAGAAGCCCCATCCCTGGAACCATCCCAGGTCAGGCTGGACCTTGGGGCTCTGAGCACCCTGCTCTAGTTGCAGATGTCCCTGCTCCCTGCACAGGGTTGGACTGGATGAACTTTGGAGGTCCCTTCAACCCAAACCAGTCTGTGGTTCTGTCTCACCTCCAGGTCATACTTGGCCATAATGGCCCTGGAACGGGCCCATTTTCCCTTGTTCTGGTGCTTTAGACTCATCCGCTCCTGGGGGATAGAGGAGAGAACCATCACCACGGGCACCCTCATGTGGGGCCTTCCTGAGGCACGGGGGAGATGTGCTCGAGCAGCACCTGCATCCTGAGCTGCTCCAGCTCCTCCAGCCTGGCCAGCGCGGCTTCAGGGTTCGACTTCTGCAGCAGCTCGAACTCCTTCAGGGCCTTGCGCCTCTTGCTCTTCTTCAGCACACGGTGGTACCTGTGGCCGAGAGCCATGAGGAGGGTCTCGTGGCACCAAGGAGGCCTTTGGCAACGCCAAGGCTGGGACCCAGCCCCCTCCCACCGTGCCAAAGCCTCACTTCTTGCTCTTGATCCTCTTCTCTCGACGAGCCTTGGCTTCGTAGAAGGACTGCACGACCCGAGCCCTCTGCAGCTCTGCCCGCCGCTGCCGGGCCTGCCGGGAGTGCAGAGTGAGGGCAGGCGCCATGGACAAGGCCTCTGGACCCGGGGCAGGGCAGCTGGGGAAGCACTCACCTCCTCCAAGCTCATGGCCTGCAGCGCAGCTGCCTCCTCTGGTGTCAGCAGCGGGTCTGTGATGGGCTGCTGCGTCTTGTGGAGCAGCCCGAAGATCTCCTGCTCCAGGGGTGTTCGGGGCTGTCAGGGCAGAACAGACGCATGAGAGCACAGTGAGAAGAACTGTGTGAGCCAATGGTCCCCATCCATCCTGGCGCCCCTGAGTGTCCTGGAAGGGCCCAGAGAAGGGTGTCCACTCCTCCACAGTCCCAGCCCTGCTCCTGGGTCCCACCAGCAGCCCAAGGCTCACTGCAGGGCTGCCGGGGCACCCTCCCGGCCATCGCGCCACATTGGGGCGGGCAGAACTCCTCCCTAGGCAGAGGAACAGGCCTGCAGTCAGCAGGCAGT
Organism: Bucorvus abyssinicus; assembly: GCA_009769605.1. NCBI lineage: Eukaryota > Metazoa > Chordata > Aves > Bucerotiformes > Bucorvidae > Bucorvus > Bucorvus abyssinicus. The sequence goes on along the minus strand of CM020039.1, from coordinate 453,107 downwards.
GCCGGCCAGGTGGCACTGGATGAGAAGCAACAGGAGCTCCACGTCCTGAGGGACGGGAAGGGACCTTTGGGCAGATGCAGCTTGGCCAGGGCTGTCCCTCCGCAGAGCTGGGAGAGTTCCCAGGGACAACAGCGCTGCTCCTGCCAGCAGCACAACTCCCCTGGAACTCCCATTCCACACCAAAAGCATCCTTGTTTTGAAGTGAAGATCTACATGTGTGGGGGCTTTGCGAAACAAAACCCCCCTCTGCCTCAGCACGAGGCTGAGGGTTTCCAGTGGACCCCTGGCTCAGCCCAGGGACTGGGAGACAGCAGAGCGGTCCTGGGTATCCAGGGTTGAACAACAAGAACAAGGCGAGGGGACAGAGCAGGCTCCAAACCCTCTGCTCTCATCTCTCCTGAAGAGCATCTACACACCTGCTCTGTGGGGAAAACTTCCCTGTTCCCTTCCCAAGCAAAGTGTGCGCCTGCCCAGAGCCCCCGCTACCAGCTGGGCCTTCCTCGTGCATACCACACTCCTCCCAAGGCAGCCAGGAGTTGCCCCAGCAGACCCCTGGGAGCTGCACCCACCTTCCATGCTGAAACCACCTGCTCCAGGGGGACAACCGTGGTGATCTCCTGCTTCAGCGGGAACACCAGCTGCTCGGCGCGCCGGTGCTGCAAAACCACCTCCTGCCATTTGCCCACCTCCTTCGAGGTCCTGTCGTAGGCAGCTTCCCTCACAACCTGCACGAGAGGGACAAGCAGAGAAAGGCTGGTTAAAGAGCCAGGAAAGCCCCAGAGAGGAGCCGAGGGGCACTCAAGGGCTCTGCTCCGCTGCTCACCCGCTTGGCCTCCTCCTTGCTGAGCGGCAGCTCCACTGCCTTCTTCTGCTTCACCCTGCACAGCTCCTTCCTCACACTGCTCAAGGCAGATCTGGGACGGATAGGCTGCAGCAGCTCAGACAGAACCAGCTTCTCTGCAGCCCCTACATGAGGTCCCACACGTCAAGATGCAGTGTCGCCTGGTCGAGAGGCTGTGGCTGCGTTCAGCCCAACAGCCAGGGCGGACCCAGCACATCCTGAGCTCTTGGCTGCGGGTGGGCAGCACTGTCCCAATCAGGCCATGGGAGCTCTGCCCGGCCCCCTGGGACCTCACCTTTGCAGCTGACGTTGAACTCGGACACCTGGGCACTTGCCTCCGTACGCTCCACCAGCTTCCGCCTGCCAGAGGAGGAAAGAAAATCAACCAAGACACCCCTCGCCTCCCTCGCCCACGTCCTTCTCCTCCAACCTGCTGCTAGGGCAGAGGCAGGATAGCTGGTACCAGCGGGGAAGGGAACAGGGTGCCTTCCCCACCTGCCCCCTTTCAGCACACTCCTGGGCATTCTTACTGGGGAACAGGGATGAATCGCAGAGTCGAGCCACGGGAGCCCCTCAGACACACCCCCCACTCACCGTCGCCGTCCGGAGAGGGAGCTGACCGCCTCCAGGAGCCGCTGGTGCCGCCGCTCGCCGTCCTCTTGCCCCTGGCACACGGCACACGCCGTTACACAGCCCGGTCCCCACGGCCCAGGCCGGGCAGGCATGGAGCACGGCCGCAGGGACAGCTCCGGCCGAACACCGGCACCGACGCCTGCTCCCAGGTGCCCCACCACTGCCCCGCCTCGTCCCGGGCCCCCGGTCCCGGTGCCCTCCGCCGTGGGACTCACAGATCAGGGGAGGGGCTGGAACTCCGCCGGCGGCGGCGGCGGCTACCGGGGGAGCGCAGCCCATCCCCGCTCACCTCATCCTCGCCGTCGCTGCCGCTCCCGGCCGCCTCCACACCCAGCCACTCCTCCGCCATCGCGCCGCACACGCCGGGAGAGCCGAAAAGCGCCACCTCGTGCCGCGCCGCGCCGCTTCCCCACACGCGACCTGCCGGAAAGCGCGTCGCTTCCGCCCGGGCTGCCGCCGCGCTTCCGCCCACCCTGCGTGACGTCACGGTTGCCGTGGCAGCGGGGCCCGGCGGGCGGAGGAGCGGGCCGCGCCCCGGCCCGGTCCGGGAGCGGGGATCCCCGAGCCGGGCCTGTGCTACGGGGCTGGGTCCTCTGCACCCACACCCGGGCTCTGGGCAGCCAAAACAGCGGGAAAACGGGTGCGCGGCCCCAAAACGCGGGCGGAGGGGCGGGCGGCGGCGGGGTGGGTGGGGCGTGCCCCGCCCCCGGCCACGTGCGGAGCCCCGCCCCTCATCCCGCCCCCCCCGTCCGCACCGTGTGGCGGGGCGAGGGAGCCGCTGCGGAGTGACGTTGCGGACGGCCAATGGGAAAGCGGGGAGCGGCGGTGCGGTGCGGTAGGAGCGGAGGAGCCAATGGGCGGTGCTGCTCCACCCACACGGCGGCGCGGCGCGGGGCGTGGCGGCCCCGCCCGCGGCGCGGAGGGAGGGAGCGACGGGCCCGGCCCGGCCCGCAGCGGCATCGGCACCGGGTGAGCGGCGGCGGCGGGGCGGTACCGTGGACCCTTCCCTTCTCCTTGCCTTTCCCGGGCCCGGTCCCCGGCGCAGCGGCGGGGGAGGGGTTGCCCTGTCCCGACTCGTCCCCTCCCGGTGGGGCCTACGCGGGGCCGCGCCGCCGCCGCCCCCCACCTGCGTGCGCTCCCCTCACGGTTTCCCTGGCCGCGCCCTGCCCACCTCACCCTCCCGTTCTCTCCGGTGGCTTCCCATGGCAATCCCTCTCCCGGGGCGCGGGGATTTCCACGGCGATGGCCGCCGCCCCCCCCCCAATCACTGAGCCTCGTCGTGGCCCCGCCGGTCCGAGCCGCCGGTCCGAGCCGCCGCCCCGGTGCTGAGGCTTCTTTCCCTCTCTCCCCCCAGCCCAGCCGAGCCCAGCGGGGCCCCCGATGATGCCGGGGGCGCGGGCGGCGGAGGAGCAGCGCCTGGACGTGTGGCGGCCGCCGCCGCCCCAGTGACGGCCCCGCCATGTCGGTGATGGTGGCGAGGAAGAAGGTGGTTCGGAAATGGGAGAAGCTGCCGGGCAGGAACACCTTCTGCTGCGACGGCCGCATCATGATGGCCCGGCAGAAGGGCATCTTCTACCTGACGCTCTTTCTCATCCTCGGCACCTGCGCCCTCTTCTTCGCCTTTGAGTGAGTGACCCCACGGCCCAGGGACCCCACGGCCCAGGGACCCCACGGCCTGGGAGACGCGGCTTGGTCTGGCCCGGTGGCCTCGAGAGAGGGAGGGGAGCCTGGTGGCAAGGAGCCTAGCCCTCAGCAGATTGACCCTGGAGGTTCTGGGGGATGATGGGCCCTGCTGGAGCTTTCCCCTGGCTCATGACACAGGCCCTTCCTCCGTGTTTCCGTGTGTTTGGGACTTGCAGCCCCTCGTCTAGAGGGGACAGGGGTTTGGGGTGTGTGCCCGAGGGTAGCCAGGGTGCAAGGGCACTGCTGCAGCAGCCGAGGCCAGCGCGGGCCGAGCCTGTGTCCCCACAGCCCCCAGTTCAGCCCCGGCTCAGCCTGGTGAGGGAGGGGACCCAGCCGGAAGGTTAACAAAAAAGGAGTGAGCTCAGTAGCACCAGGGTCGAGTGTGGTCCCAACCTGCCCGGCAGCTGGTTTGCACTACAGCAGACACCGTCCTGCCTTTGGAGAGGACCCGTCCACTCCTGAGACCAGCTTGGCAGCCTAAAGAGCTGCTGCCAAAAGAGCAGGAACTGCCCCCTCCCCACAGCCCTCTGGCTGAGCTGGGCTGGGGAACTGCTCTGGCCTTAATCCTCCCAAAAAGCAAACAAAAAGGAGGAAAAGCCCGTGTTTGCCCAAGTGCTGGTGGTGTGGGGCAGGGGCAGGACTGCCCCTTCTGCCTGCTCTGAGGATGAGCTGGGTCAGCCAAACAACCATGAAACTTTCCTCCCTCGGTCTCCATCGGCATGTTTACATTGTTCTTAGGGAGGCGAAGGTCCAAACGGTGTTGGGTAACACAAGGACTCTTTAAGCCAGGAAAGCCAATGGAAGAAACTGTTCCCTGGTTAAGCCCTGGCTGTTCCTCCAGATACAGAAAGCTCTCGGCCCAGTTGCTGGCCTCCTGGACACCTTCCCCAGCCCAGGGGACATGTCTCACCTTCGCCGGCCCTGCCCGGCTCTCTCTCACTCCTCTGGTTAGCAAGTGTTGCTAGCAGCTATGGGAAGGACATTCTGGAACTCTCTGCCAAGGCTCTCCACATCCCGGCAGGGCGGTGACGGGGCCAGCACTGGGCCTCTGTCCGGTGTGAGGCTGGGTTTTCTGCTTAGCTGTTGTGTAGCCTTATGGCTGTCACAGGAGGTGTTGGGCTTCCGGGGTGTGGACAGCCCAAATTATCCCTGACTCAGTGATAATTCAGAGGTATGAAATGACACCACTGGCTCTGGTGCTGTTTGGGTTTTTTTCCCATCTGAAAAACGGGACTGAGACTTCCTGCCTTGCAGGAAGGGCTGAGCGATTTTGCTCCAGAAACGCGTGGTGCTGCTCCAGAAATGCTTATCCCGAGGGGCAGTTGCTGTGGCTCCCTGCAGAGCCTGTCCTCAGCAGCAGAATTGTAGTTGTGGTTTCAGCTGGGGAGATGAGGGAAAGTTTGGGGGAAATCCAAAACACCCTCTTGATTCTCTCGGTCCACCACACTTTAATGTTTTCTGTGTGGAAGAGCTGGGTTTGGTTTGAAATCGTTGGGGGATTTCTGGGTGTGGGATGGGGTGAAACGCTGCCTTCCCAACCAGGAACACTCCGCAACGTCTCTGTTTCACCGAGCAGGCGGAGGAGGTGAGCGGCTGGGCCGCTCGAGAGCCCCCCTTGCCCCGCGTGCCTCCTGCATGCCTCAGGGTGCTTTTGCATAGGGGTCTCGCCCTGCATCTTCTTGCCATGTTACCTGTTCCTCAGCTTTTGGCAGATTCTTTGGTGTTTTCATGGGAATTCATGGTTTCCCCCTTTGGTCTCTGCTGCAGAGGCGCAGCTTGTGTGTCAGGCTCTGCTTTTGGAGAGCAGCAGAGAGCTCTCCAGAGGAGGGTGGAGGAGCCCGGCTGCCCGGGCAGGTTCCTGCAGGGCAGCCCAGGTGGGGAATGCTCGTTGCATCCAGCTGAATCACTTGCGCAGTCGGTCACACTTTGGCCAGCCGCGGCTCAGGGGTGCCGGGAGCCAGGACACGAATCACTGGGTGCCGGCGCAGGTCTGCTCCACGCCCTCCAGACTCGGCTGTCGTGGGAGGGATGGCGGGGACTGGCATCACGCCTCACCAGCAGCTGCCATGTCCTCGCTCATGGGGGTCCTCACTGGCTGCCAAATGACAGGCTGCCACGGTGGTGTTGTGTTTATTTCCCCCAAGCAGCTCCGCTGCCTCTCAGGTCTGAAGCCCCCTTGGCCCCGCGTGAGGGGTTTTTCGTGTCTTTACCCCCTGGGCCGCAGAGCTGTGGTCTGGAATCAAACAGAGCTATCGGTGCTGGACCTGGAGGTCAGCTCCTCCCTCCCAGATAAAGCAGAGGCCATGGAGCAGTGCCGGCTCCCGGGAAAGGGCTCTGCAGTGACTGGAGTCCTCTGCCCAAGGGCACCTCTCCCTCCACCACCTTGGCAAACAGCAGCTCCTCCCGCTCGAGGGCTGAGGCTGCTCCCTGCAGGGTCCCAGGTCTGTTTAATCCCGTCTGCTTGGACTGTACCGTGCCACATAGAAGCCTGTTTGACACCCTCTTGGCACGATTTCAGGCACTTAGTGGCTGCGTCAGCTTTTGTGAGAGGGCTCTTCGCTGTCTCACTGTGCTCGTGGCGTTCGAGCACAAGTTGAATCCCAGGTGAAGCCCTTGGTGAGATCCCTTTGGGTGCTGAGTGACGGGATGGAGCGTCCTTTCTCCTTCTGCAGGGAGTTTCCTGGCTGCAGTTCTCCAGCGTGTCTGGAAGGGCCCTCCTGAGGCACAGCTCTCCCTTCAGCTGCTCGGGAGCTGCCTTTCTTTTGTCTTCAGCTTTTCAGCATGAGCACTCGACATCTGTAAACGCTACAACCGTGATAGCGCCGGCAATGCCAGGCTCCCGGGGGCCGAGCGGGGCTGTGTTTGCTTTTCCAATAACCGAGCACATTTATCTCTTTATTTTTTTTTTCTACTTAGCTCTGTAGAGGTTATTTGTCGCCCTAAGCTGACCCTGCATGTGACTTAATTATATTTTTATATTTCCAAACCCCAAGGATCCAAGATTTTTGCATGGATAAAGAGGAGCTTCTGAGACGGCTTTTCCCTCCAATGTCAAGAACTGCCAGAACTTACACACAAGCTCGTCAGTGCTTTTAGCAGTTAGAGTTTCTCTCGGTAGAGGTAGATGTGTTGGTATCCGGAGCTCAGCTCTTGTTGCTCTTGGAGATGTTTCTGCTGCGGGTTTTTCAGAAGGCACCTTTGCTCTCCCTGCAGCACCACCATTCCCCACCCAGATCTCAGGGTCTCTCCTGCCTGTGCGGGGATCTGGGTGTTACTGGGAAAACAGCATTACATTGGTGGGATGTCCCTATCTCCTGCCTGCAGCCAGTTCCTGTGTTGGTTGGGATGGAAGCACGTGGTATGTGCCCGCTGTGGGACCACGCTAGAGGTGGGTCCCCAGCAAGAGACGTGGATCCCCAGTGAGTGTTTTCCATGTCGCTGCTGTGGACGGCTCCAGCTCTGCCTGAGCGCTGCTTGGGAGCAGGCCCCAAGCTGCAGCGTTGCAGCGTGGTAGTGACCCGGGTTTTCAGAGCAGCCGTTCCCACCCTTCCCACAAGCACATCAGCTCCTGGAAGTCGTCCCAGGGCTGGAGATGCAGATGGCTGTAAGTGCTGTGGTGAGGGTCAGGCTTTCTTTGCTCCGCCAGCGTGCAGGAGAAGCCCATGCTGTGGCTGTGCGTTAGTGGAGGGGAGTTACACCGTCATTGGCAAGTGAGATGTAAATGAATTGTACGGCAGAGCCCGCGCTGAGCCCTGGAGAGGCCTGGCTGGGAGGTGTGCTGCCTGACGGCGAGGCTGAAGGCCACATGCATCGGCGCGGCTGTGTTTGTCTTCCCCTTCTCCGGAGCTCTGCTGAAGTGCTGGTTACCACAGACCTTCCCAAGCAGTTGCAAAATCATTGGTCAAGCACCGTGAACTGGTGGCACCTCCCAGCTGCTGCTTCTCCCTGCTCCCGCTACCCCCCCATTCACATGGTCTCTTTGTTTCAGGCTTTCTCGCCCCCACCCCGGTGACGAGGAGTTGTGATAGTGCTCTTATTGTCTGCTATTAGATGACAGAACGCTCAAAAGCACAGGCTCTGCACTGGGCATGGAGGAGAAGCGATGTCCTCACATGCCAACAGTCCCTCTCTGTTGACTCTCAGCTATCCCAAACAAAAGACCTCTAAAATGTCTGTTACGTAGTGCTGTAAGTTCGTTGCTGAGTGTAATTGCACTGTAGTCGTGGACCGCAGACCCCCCAGCGCCAGCCAAAAACCTCCCCTGGTGGCCTGGCCTGTTGCTGCTGCCTGAGGAAGTAGGAAAGCCCTGCTCTGCCAGGGCAGGTCTGAGTGACGGGGCTGAGCGTCCAGCACAGCAGCTGGATGTTTGCTTCATCCCGGATGGCAGCAGGGTGGTGCCTTTGCTGAGCAGACATCTCACGGGCTTCAGTGCATGGCGGCTGAAGGAGCTGGCGTTAGTGCTTCCTCGTGTGAGTTTCTAGGTGTCTTCTCCCCATCAGAGAGCAGAGAGTGTTTCTGGGGCTTCATCCCTGTGCTCCCCGCTGCCCACCTCTGCGCAGACTGCCTGGGGTTGCCCCTGAACTGGGGACCTGTGCTGGTGGCTGGATGGAAGGGCTGGATACCGGCTGGATGGTTGCTGCTTCCCTCGCCACAGCGGGGAGGACGGTCGTGCACTCACCTCCTTCATCTCCAGAAATCGCAGCCTTCTTCCCATTCCCTTCCACATAGTAACATCAATGTTGAGGGCACTCCCGCTGTGCCTCGGGGCCGGCAGGACCTGCTGCATCCCCAAAGGGCAGGTTTCCCTACCAAGACACACTGGACACGGTCAGCAGGGCCGTTACCACGGGACTGAGCCCCACTGTGTGACGCTCTCGGCCCTGTACTGGGAACAGCACACCCAGCACGGACCGTGCGCTCGCCAGTAATAAACCTCTTTGCTGACAGTACGCTGAAGGAACTCAGGAGGTGCCGGTGTGTATCCAAGGCTGGATGCTCTGGTGCAGTTCTGGCTCAGCTCTAACACTGCTCACAACTCCGTGTTTTCAGCCCCTAACACGTTCGTGGTGTTACAGCAGCTGTGGAAGCTGTCGTGTCAGTGGCAGCCCTTCAGGACAGACCGTGTCTAGCTGATGGAAGAGTGAACCCATTCCTGAGATGGGATCCAAGGTTTCGGTTCCATTGCCACTGACTTGCAGCTCTTCCTGGGCTTCGCCCTTGCAAAGGGAGAGCAGAGCTGTCAGGCGAGCTCAGCCCTCTGGCTGCTCGCTCTGGCAGGACTCCACTGTTTGGAGTGACGGCAGAGGCTGTAGAATTAACAACGGTGGTTTGGGGACAGGCCCCGTGGACGCTTGGTGTTGTGGCTGTGGCCAAAGCGTGCTGCAGCTCCAGCGCGCAGCCCTTCCTGTACCTCATGGCACGCAGGGGATGGTCGCTGGAGCTGAGTGATGGCAAGTGGAAACCCGGTGAGCCTTCCTGCAGCGGGCGGTGGGGCTGCAAAGGGTCCGGCTGGAGCTCGAAATGTCCTTGTGTTCGGAGGAGCTCCGAGTGGGAAGGCTGTCCAGAATTAGAGATGTCGTAGAAATCACCTTGCTTAGGGTGGCAGATCCGCTGGGGAGGGTCATCCTCTGCCTGTCGCCTCAGGAGCCTGACACTTCCCCAGAGAGTTGGGGTGTGGGGTGGACCCAGACCTGTGGAGTCGGGGCTCGCCGGAGACTGGGAGGACGTGGGGAAGCGAGATGGGAAGAGGTGAAACCCCGCATGAGTGTTGGGATTTTTTGGGTGGGGTTTCCCTTGAACCAGGGGAAACCTCCTCAGGAGCTTCACCCTGACGTAAATCCAAAGGAATTGGGGTAAAAACACGTTTTCTTTGAGCCCAGTACGACTCTAACCCACAGCTTCTGTGCAGGCCCCCCGCAGTGTCCCTCCTGCAGCGCCCGTGGAGCCGCCTTTGTGGATGTGCAGAGGTGATACAGCATGGTCAGATGAATCCCCTTGCTCCCCTTGTATTGGGATTAGCAACACGAATTCCTCGTTGGGCCATTCTGTGTCTGTAAAGCAAGCCTCACGCCGCGTCTTCTCTTTTGAGCTGGGCTTGTCTTGGGGCAGGAGCCCTTCTCAGAGCAGTCAATGTCTGGCTGTGTGGGAATGCTGCACTTCCACAGGGATCCGCTCCTGAGAAGTGCAGGATGCGGTCAGTCCCTGGACAGTCATTTCTGGGGTACTGGAAGCTGCTGCCCATTCATGCGTGCCGACGTCTCCCTGCAGGTGCCGGTACCTGGCCGTCCAGCTGTCCCCGGCCATCCCCGTGTTCGCAGCAGTCCTCTTCCTGTTTGCTATGGCTACGCTCCTGCGGACGAGCTTCAGCGACCCCGGTGTGATCCCCAGAGCCCTGCCCGACGAGGCAGCCTTCATCGAGATGGAGATCGGTGGGTGCAGAGCCGGCCGAGCTGGCGGCGGCTGGAAAAGCCTCTGTGCTCCTGCCCTGTCTATCGGCCACGTGCTCTGCAGAGCCCGTCTGCCCTGCTGGCCCTCCTACAGTGCGGGTTGGCTCAGATGGAGCTTTTCACCCCCTCCCAGCTAATTCTATGTGGCTGAGTCTCAGAGAGAGGGTGGGCTATACCTGCTTCCCTCTCTGGGAGCCTTTTCACATGCTCTTTGAGTACATCCAAACTCAGTTTGCTTTTGGAAAGGGGTGCAGGAGCTTGGTGTGGGCCCCGTGATCCTTCAGGTAGATTGGTGTATGTGGTTCTGTACGGTGACACTCCTGGCCCCCCTCAATGTGCACGTGAAAGCTCTGGCATCGCTTTTCCTGCCTCCACGCTGCCAGCTTGGCTCTGGCTGGAGCTGCAGCCACTGGCTCCAGACCCCACGGGCTCTGATCCTGCCGGCTGGAAAAGCAAGGAGTTGAGTCGTTGCTCCAGGCCTGTCACGTTGTGGCAGCAGGTCTGATCTCTGCTGGGTTTCCTCCCTCAGAGGCCACCAACGGGACTGTACCACAGGGTCAGCGCCCACCCCCACGGATTAAGAACTTCCAGATCAACAACCAGATAGTGAAGCTCAAGTACTGCTACACGTGTAAGATCTTCCGTCCGCCCCGTGCCTCTCACTGCAGCATCTGCGACAACTGTGTGGGTGAGTGGAGGAGTCACGCCTGCTCCCGCCCCGGGGTGCTCAGAGAGAGCCCGTGGGGGAGACCGGGTAAAGATCTGTACCCGGTCCCGCTCCATGGCAGGCCTGGCGCTGCGCCTGAGCAGGTCCGGGTTGGTGGTGTGGGAACAGCGGGGACGGTCTGCCTCGCTTAAGCTCAAGGAGCTGGAGGCTTCTCTTTGCCAGGCAGTAACCCACATCTGTTCCCGAGTTTTGCTGGCCTGGCTGGGCTAGAGGCTTCCAGGGGAGCCAGGCTGTGCGAAAGCAGTTCCTTGTGTCGCTGCAGAGATTCTGCTGTGGCAATGAGTGCCCCTGGGTTTGTTCCCCTTGCTGTGTCGCAGACACTCTGTCAGCCCTTCGGCGACTCACACTTGGTGCGTGTTCAGCGCCGCTGCTCACAGAAGACACCCCATCCCCCTGGATCCCTTCCCTCCTCCGCAGGTTCCCAGCCCTTTTGGGTGGTTATGCGGTTCCTTGAACCCTGCCCCAACTATTCAAGTGGGAGTAAAGTGGCATGTGGGTGAGATAAGAACTTCCGAACCCCCAGAGCTTCACCCAACCCGTGTGCCGCTTTGGTGGAAGCTGTGACCCCTCAGGCCTCTGGCAGCAGACACACATGGGGCCAAGCTCTTCAACTCTCGTTGATGTGCAAAACGACTCGTTACTAAAACAGTTTTGCTCTTTCCTCCCCCTCTGGAAGGGGGCCGCGATACGGGGCCTGGAGTTAGCGGAGAGCTGGGCGTGATGGCCCAGGTTGTCCTCGCAGCCCTGGAGGTGTTGGAGCTCGGGGCTCAGGAGCGAGCAGGGCTGTGCTGGAACAGCGCTGATCCCCATCTTGGCTTTCACAGAGCGCTTTGACCATCACTGCCCCTGGGTGGGCAACTGCGTGGGGAAGAGGAACTACCGCTATTTCTACCTCTTCATCCTCTCGCTCTCACTCCTCACCATCTACATCTTCACCTTCAACATAGTCTACATAGCACTGAGTGAGTCTGGCTGCGGAGGGGCGGGTGGCCGGGCCGGCGAAGGGACAGGGGTGCTCCCAGGAGTGATGGAGTGGGAAAGGGAACTGGGCTCGGCATGATGTTCCACAGAAAAAAAAATCTCTCTTTGTGTTGGCAGAATCTCTGAAGATCGGGTTTCTGAACACGTTGAAGGAAACCCCAGGGACATATCCTTCCGCAGGGCTGGTTTCCCAGCTGCTGGGAGCTGCGCTGGGGAGGGACCAGAGTCTCGACGCCCAGCCTTCGCTAAGGAGTCCTTCAGGGTGCTTTCCCCCCATGTGATTACACGGCGAGAAGCAATTTTGTGGCTTCTGGGAGGAGGGTAAAACAGAAAACCCTCTCTAGGGGATGGAGAGAAGTTCGGGTGGTGTGCCCGGGATAGGGACACAGCTGGGCTGGGGCTGTTGCCAGGGTGTTCTCAGTCCTTAACCCTTCTCACTGTACTGGAGGTACTCATCTGTTTCTTCACCCTGTGGTCAGTGGTGGGCTTAACTGGATTCCACACCTTCCTGGTGGCACTGAACCAGACAACCAATGAGGATGTAAGTAGAGTCTTCCTGTTCCTCTGAGCTATCTCGGTTTCCCGCCGCTTCCTCGGTGCATCTCGGCTGCATCCACCTCGCCAACGTGCCCCGCAGGGCTCTGTGGACTGGGGGCAGTGCCGGTGGAGCAGACCTGAGCTGGTGCCCTGACTGTTGCAGATTAAGGGGTCCTGGACTGGGAAGAACCGTGTGCAGAATCCCTACAGCCATGGCAACATAGTGAAGAACTGCTGTGAGGTGCTCTGTGGGCCTCTGCCCCCCAGGTAAGCTCTCGAGGAGCAGTCTGGCCATTCTTGCCCCCAGAGACCCCGAGGAGCTCTCCCTGCTTGGGTACCAGACCTGGCTGCCCTTCTGCCAGCGCTGTGTGTGTGGCAAGAGCTTCTGGAGGTCACCTGGGACATGGAGGAAGGTGTCATGTTGCCTTCCTTGCGTGTCTTCAGCAATTCCCGCCTATGATGTGCTCCCCAGCACCGTGTGGCTCCTTGTTCCGGTGGGCTCCCACCCTCTGGCCTGGGCTGCTGTCTGCGGGGCTTGGCTTTGCAGGGGGAGCTCAGCCCCTGTAAACAGCCTGTTTTGGAGAGGAACCCCTTCCCCTGACCTTTGTCTTCCACCAGCCCTTTCCCCACCAGGAAGAGAAGTCGGCTTCAGGGCAGGCGTGTGTCCCTGACGGTGTGACTCTGTCCTTGCAGCGTCTTGGACAGACGGGGCATCTTGCAGCAGGAGGAGAGCACAGCCCAGGAGGAGTCGTGCCCGCGGGGGGCTGGCGCTGCTCAGGGCCCCGCTGAGGAGAGCCGCGCTCAGCAGAAGGACAAGGACAGCAGCCTTCCTCACCCCAGCGCCGTGAGTGATCCCCTCAGGGTGGGGAGAGCGGGCTGCTCCCGCTTGGAGCTGTCGGTGCTTTGGGCCAGCAGAGAGAAAGCCGATAATGTGGCTTAGCAGGAACAAAGCAGCACTTGGGGCCTTGCTGAGAGGCTGCCGATGAAAAGCCCGTTGTGCTCCAGCCCTGGAAGCCAGCATCTCTTGATTTCCTTTGATTTCTTCAAAGGAAATGGCAGCTGGCTACGGTTCTGGAGATGTCAGTGCTGCCGTGAGGGCACCAGGAGCTGCCACCTACAGAGGCCAGAGGGCTTGAGGAGGGGTGGGAGACAGCCAGCATCTTGTTTTGTCACTGAAGGGCTGTCCCTGGGAAGCGCCCTGGCCACTGGGGGATCTCTGTCCTTGAAGAAGGCCTCTGCTCCACGGGGCATGGCCCCGAGCAGCCTGCTCTGACCTTGCCATCAGACCCGCTTGGAGGATTTGGTTGGCCAGGATTGCTCCCGAGTGCCCTCCCCGCTCATGTTACTCTGAACGTGGTGGGAGAGGCCTGGGCCTACTCCTGCTTGGGCATGAGCTGCTGTTTCGCTGGTGGGAACAGTCCAGGCCACTTCTGCTGGAGCAGCCCCATCTCCACCAGGCTGCTGTCCTGCCTCTTTGGTGGCCCCTGGTTTCTCCTCCTCTGCCCGGTGGAGCCGGAGGCAGGAGCAGGGCAGTGGGGCTGACGCTCACGCGGATGCTCTGTATGGGGTCGTATTCACACCAGTCACTGCTCTCTCCTCTCCCCAGGTCCCTGCGCCGTCCCCAAGCCATGCTGAGGTGCCGGAGGAGAAGCAGCTGACGTGTGGGGAGCTCCCAGTCCCCGCCCAGGACGCTGGGCAAGCAGAGCACTAGCGTCTGCCGGAAAGGGAGAACTTTCGTGTTTTGTCTAATCGAAGCTGGAAGCGGTGGAGGAGAGGAGGAGATGGGCTGGATGGCAGCAGGCAGACGATTCCTCATGGCCATTTTGCTTTAGTCGTTATTCCTGGTGGTGCGCAGGCGGCGTGGGCCTCCGAGGAGAGCGAGCACGAGTGGCCCGCCTCGGTCCTGAGGGGCCCCGCCGCTGCCCGGGCGGGTCTGCGGGCAGGCCGAGGCAGGACCTCTCGCTCTGCAGGTTGTCCTGGATGCCAGACGCCAGCTTGGGGGCCGGGGCTGTCCCTCCTCCAGCCCCGACTCTCTTGACAAGACGACTCGTGGTCGAGCAGCTCAGCAGCGACGTTAGGGCCGGCCTGGTCCCTGCTGCCGAGGGGTCCTGGTGGGAAGGGGAAAGCAATTCGTGGCAGTAGCGTCCTCCCTCCCCTCCGCCCTCCTCCCTCCCGTCTGTGGCATTGTTTTACTGGTGAACGTGGCAGGGGTTGTCAGGAGTTTGGTGCCAAAAGGGCAAAAACGACCGGGACGGGGTTCTGCTGGCAGCGGTGCTCCTCCTTCCTCCCTATGCTCCTCCTCTTCGTGTGGCTTAGTCAGGGCGAGCACTGTCGTGGAGGGGGCCTCCATCCCGTTCCTTCCCCGGGGCTCACGCCTAACTGGGGGCCCGGGGAAGGAACCGGGCAGCCCATCTTCCCGCCGCTTCTCCCCACCCCACGCCGGCCGCAGAGCGGTTGTACAGGGGGTGTTTGAGCTGGGGGGTCTGTCTGTGCCGCTGGCTGCACTCACTCCCGGGCACAGGCGCTGAGCACAGGCGTGCCCTCCCTCTGACCGCCTCAGCCGCTGTTCTGCAGAACCTCTGCCCCGATTCTGTGTCGTGTTGTCATGTCCCCATGTCCCACTCCGCCTTGCCCTGTGTTTCGCTGCCATCCTCGACCGGCTGTCAGAGCCTTGGCTCTTCCCTGGGCTTTGCCGGCTGTGCTGGGACTCGCCAGGGCCTGGTGGTGGTGGGAGACCCCAGCTCCATGGCTGGGCTCCCAATCCTGGGCCCAGCAACCAGGCTGGGAAGAGCCTTGTGTCCGCGGGGTCCCAGCCAAGGCTGGCAATGGAAGGGAAGGCCAGGGTGTTTCCTGGCAGCTCTCCATCCCCTGCCACGGGCACTGGGTCTGAGGGGGTGGCAGATGGAGGGCGTCCTGATAGGACAGTCCCTCTTCTTTCTCCGTGATGCTCCTGCTTGGCAGCGTGCAGTGGCTGCTCCAACTTCCTTGGCTTCATGTGCCCCCCTGCTTTGACAGTGGAGCGGGGAGACCCTCGGGAGCCTCGTGCCTCCCACCTCACTCCTCTGCCCCAGCCCCTCGCGGGGTGACCCAGGCTGTGCCTGGCAGCAGGCGATGTGGCATTAACGTGGCATTAACGCAGCCGCCGGTGCTGCCCCCTCTCCCACGGTGCCAGGGTCTCCTCTCCCGCTCTGGGCTCTGGCAGTGGGCTCACAGTTGCCCTGGCCCTTCCCTGACCTCCCGCTGCCCGCGGGGCGCCGGAGCTGCCCAGCTTGCAGCCGCCCCGCAGCCAGTCCCGGCCCATGGCAGGGGGTCCCGGAGCAGCCCCAGGGTTCTGCTGCACCCGGCCCCCGCGCACCCCTGTCCCTCCCCTCCCGCCCGCCCCAACACGCTACTGACCAAATCTCAAACTTGGTGTGAAAAGATGTATTTTTTGGTTTTACTGATGATTTTCTAACGCGACGTGTCAAGAGCTGCCTGCTGGGGCCCTCACGGATGCGCCTGCACCTGCAGTTCCTCTCTGCTCTCGTCAGGTTCTCCGTGACGGAAGTGGGGGTAGGGCAAGGGCTGGGCTTGCTTTAGTTCTTTTTCTTTCTCTTTTTTTTTTTTTTTCTTTTATTTTAAAACAATGAAGGAAACTTAATTGGTTTGAAAACTGGCTGAGCTGTAGCCTCTGCCTCTCTCTGTGCCTCCCCAAGCCGCCTGCCTTCCCCCTTCCCCGTGGCTTTCCAGCCTCTCCGTCTCACCCCTCCAGGGTGTCTCAGCTGTGTTATTTGGGCCCCGCTGTCCCCCCATGGCGGGTGCAGGGGAGTCTCGGTGACAGATCCCACCCTGCTGGGCGCAGCCGGGGAATGTCCCAGGAAGTGCTGGGTTCCCTGAGGGCTCCTTCCCCGGGCCTCTTGGTGGGCTGGAGGCCGGAGTGGGATGGACTGGTGCACAGGAACAAACTGTGAGCCCCAAGGCCAGTGATGGTCGTGTGTAGCCAGGCTGGAGGGGGCTGGGGCAGGTACCCCCACCAGGCACCAGCCCCTGTGTGTGTTACCATGCCCTATGGTCCCCTATGGATCCCTCCCAGCTCCTGCCCACCCAGGGAGGATCTGCGGGGCCCAGGCTGGGCTGCCGCTCCCCTGCCCCTTCCCAGGGTGCTAGGGGGGGCTTTGGGGGGGATCTGGCAGGCTGGGCAGGGCTGTCTGCCATTGGGGCTGCCCTGCTGCAGGGGTCTGTCCTGCTGTGTGACAAACGAGCCTGTCAGCAGGGTGGTCGCTCCAGCTCCCTCTCGCAGCGCCCCTGGACCAGGCTGGTGGTCCCTGGCTGGGGGTACCTCCCCCAGCTGACTTCAGTCTTTGGGGCTCCCCTTGAGCCGAGGATGGGGCTCGCAGTGCCCTTGCTGGGATGCTCCCAGCTCAGCCGAACCTCTCCCCCCACAAACCAAACTTCCAGCAAACCTTTCCCTAGCTGCGTGAGGAGGACGCTGGAGGAAGGCAGGGCGGGTGGAGAAAGCGGGGCAAACCCAGGAGAGGCCTCCCAGGCCAGCGGCACCGCGGCAGGGAGCGTGGTACCCCACGTTAGGGCAGCACCATGCAAAATGTCCTTCCTGGGGGCAGCAAACGGGGCAGCCTCCAGGGACCGAGGGCTGAGCTGCCTGCGGCCATGCCCCCTGGGGATGGGGGGTCCCACTGCTGGGGCTTGCTGCTTCCCCCACCCAGAGCAGCCGTCCCCTCCAGTCCAGACCCGCTGCAGGGTGGGCTCAGGAGGACTCAGCCAGGGCCAGAGCCTGCGGCTGCCCCTGGGGATCCCCCAGCTCGGCCTCGTCCCGGCTGCTGTCCAGGTTCTCAGATCCCTCGAAGCAGCCCGAGTCCCGGGGAATGTCCCCCTTGGGTTCTGAGGGCGAAGGCTGGGCTGCGGAGCTGTCGCCGTCCTCCGTCTCGCTCGCTGCTGGGAGAGACATGCCAGTGTTAGCAGGCAGCGAGGTGACGGGGCCGAGGGCAGTGCAGGGTCCTGTCCCCCCACCCCGGCTCTTACTGTCATAATCCAGGAGGAGATCAGCAGCCGTGAGCAGCTTGGCGCGGTGCTGGGGGTCCGTGATGTTCAGCTCATTGAGGTGGGTCTCCCGCAGCTCCTTGAAGTCCTCCAGGGTCTGATAGCCATTCAGCAGCAGGGTGGAGGTGTGCTCCTGGGACAGCAAAGGCCTGCGTGTCCCCTCTGACCCCCACCCCAGCAAGATGGGAGGACCCACAGGGATGGGCAATAGTGAAGGCACCCTGGGCCCCCATCTCCTACCTGCAGGTTGATGCGCTCCAGCAGCTCGTGGAGGGTCTTGGGCTTGAGCCGCTTGCTCTTGCCAGAGCCCCGGCTCTTGCGGGCGGGTGCCGCCTCCTCAGGGATGACGTCCACATAGATGAACTTGAAGGAGCCCACCCTGTTGTTGAGCAGCCCGGTCCAGGTGCCCACAGGCGGCTTCTCAATGATGCCGATGATGTCCCCTTTCTGGGCCAAGGGAGATGGGGGTGGAGGCGGGTGCAGGGTCCCCAGCCATCCTCCCTCTCTCCCCAGCACCCACCCCACGGTGGGTGGTCCTGCCCTTCACCCCAGCCCCAGGCTGGCCGTGGCGTGGCTCACCCGCAGCTTCAGCGAGTCCTTGTCATACGGGCTGGGCGTGAAATCGGTGTGGACGCGGGCTCGGCCACAGAAGGGGCCGGTGTAGGCTGCGCAGCTCTCCTCCAGCCGCAGGCTCTCCCAGTTGCTCCCCGCGGGGCTGGGGCTGGAAGCCTCACTGCCTGCAGAGGGGAGGGAGGTCAGGACGTGCCCAGCTATGGGGCAAGGGGCTGATGTCACCAGGGCCAGGCTCACCGCTGGAGAGCTGGCGGCCGAGGGATTGGTGCCCGTCCTCCTCCATCTCCAGGTAAGACAGCGGCACCTTCTCGTGGCTCGGCTCCTCTGTGCTGCCGGCTGGGGACAGGGGGCACGAGGACCCCTCCTCCTCCTCTTCCATGTCTCCCTGCTGGGGGGCACCGGGGTCAGGCCACGGGAGGGGGAGCTGCTCCCAACCTGCCCGGGCCCCCTCCTCCGCTCACCTTCCCCTCGGCCAGTGCCTTCACAGCCATCCTGCCCATCTTGCGGTTCATGGTGCGGGAGATGACGGCCCGCCACTTCTTGCCCAGCTTCATCCCGCTGCTCCGCGCAGCATCGTCGTGGCGGGCACTGCTGGGCTCGTCCTCGGGGATCTGCCGGAGGGATGGAGAGTGAAGGCAGAGCCCCCCCACCGGGCAAACCTCGGCTGGGGGCTGCAAGGCTTCTTGGGGGGTTGGTGAGACCCCGAATCCTGGAGCCCCGGGGGCTGCCCCACGGCACATGGGCCACCAGCCGGACCAGCAGTTTGGGGAAACGGGCTCTGACGAGGGCTGGGTCCGGCAGGAAGGTGGTCCCGGGGGGAGCAGGACGTGGCAGGGCTGCTGCCGCCCCAGGGCACTCACCTTCTGCTCCAGGTTGAACTCCTTCTCGCTCGGCCCCGGGGAGCTGACTTTGGACTTGGCGAAGTCCTTGAAGCTGCTGGAGCGCTGGAGGGAGAGCTGGGGAGACGGGGAGGCTTGAGGGCTTCTCCCCGGCGGCAGCGGGACCGAGCCAGGGCAGCCCCAGGGCCGTGATGGTGCTTGGAGAGGTACCCGGCGTGCAGAGACCCGGCATCGCGCCCGGCGGGTCCGCACCCCGGGGCAGGGCTGCGCCTGCTGCTCGGTGCCGCTCCGGCGCCGGCCGTCACTGGGTCCGCGCTGCCGCCGCTGCCGGTGTCTGG
Organism: Bucorvus abyssinicus; assembly: GCA_009769605.1. NCBI lineage: Eukaryota > Metazoa > Chordata > Aves > Bucerotiformes > Bucorvidae > Bucorvus > Bucorvus abyssinicus. The sequence continues at coordinate 434,472 of CM020039.1, read as the reverse complement.
CAGCTCGAGGCTGTTCTCAGAGCCCGGCCGCTGCCCTCGCCTTCAGCTCCAGGCCTGGGAACTGCCCACGTTTTCTGCCCGCCAGCACCGTCCCTCGGCCCGGAGAGCTCCTCCCCCGCCAGCATCACCAGCTCGGTCCCGCCTTTGTGCCAAAGCCACCGGAGCGGGTGCTGGACCGCGGTCCTGGCGCGACCCTCCCTCGCCGCCTCTCCCGGTCTTCCCCGGCTCTCCTCCCCTCCTCTCCGCGTCCGCGGGCGCCTGTCCCCTGTGGAAGGGGCTCCCCTTGCCACCCCGGTGACAGCCAGCTCTGCCTCGGCCCGGCTGCCCAGCGCCAGCGCTGCGCTGCGGGGCAGCTCGGCCCCCGCCCCGGCCGCCCGCGGCTCACGCCGTGCGGCTGCTCCTGCCTCGACCGCAAACGCAGCAATTTCCTTTCTCGCCCGGCTCTGCCCGCCCCGAGCTCCTGCGTGCGCTGGAGGCAGCCGAGCTCTGCTCAGCCCCTGCGCAGCCTGGCCCTGCTCAGACGCAGCCCCGCGCCTTTGCCTTCCCCTCCTCCTCCTCCTCCTCCTTTTTATCGACTCGCCCGAGCATCCGTTATTACTCGGTTTTGCTCCTCGGGTGAGGGAGACCCGGCTCCATCCCCTGTGGCTTCTCCTGGCAGCAGAGGAGATTGTCCTGCTCCAGCCCCCCCAAACCCACCAGATCCGGGCGGCTTGAACCGCTCGGGTCCCTCCGACACCCTTCAGAGGTAACGGCCCGGGGCTGTGAGAGGGGAAGCCTGGCTGCGGGGGGCCGTGGAGGTGGGGGCCCCCCCGTGGCTCATGGCAGGGAGAGGGAAGTGAGAGCTGCGGCTGCGGCTGGGCCAGGGCAGGGGATGCCCGCCGGGGCCTGCCGGGCTCGCTGGGCCACCCCCTCCCTGTGCCAGGGGGGCTTCACCCAGATTTCCCTGGGAGCTTCCTGGCACGGAGCAGCTGTGATGGCGTGTGGGATGTCCCACGACACCCGTCAGCGTCCCCTGACTCCTCTCGGTGACGCGCTGTTGCCAAAGCCATCCCACCATGGGCCGAGGGGCTGGTGGTGGCCCCCACCCATGGCTGCAGCCCTCCAGGCAGGGTGGCCTGGGGTGGCCCATGGCCCTGCTGTGCCAGGGGCTCTCGAGAGGCCACGGTCCTGGCACCGGTGCTGCCGGTGGCTCCCACAGGACGTGGCCAACGCACGTGATGGAGCTGCCGCCTCAACCGCAGCACCTCGCAGCACAGCAGGGCTGGGAGCTGTGAACCGGCATCACAGCCATCGCCGTCCCCCCCGGCACGGCAGGAAATGGCACACAGCCGCCCACACTGCGGGGAGCCCGTGGCGAGGGGGAGCCCTCCCAGCAGAGCCCCACAGCTCCCACCGACACCCCGGCTTGCACCCATGCAGACCCCGGGGGTCTGTGTGTCCCGTCTGCCCAGCCCACGGGCTGCAAGCCGGGCTGGGAGCGGGGTGCAGAGGAGCAAGGCCAGGACCACGCGCCGGCGAGGCCACGGTGGACGGCAGTGGCAGGGGCTGGCTGCCAGACCCCACAGGGCTCTGCCCCAGCACCCCCACCAGTGCCCCCTGCTCAGCATCCCGTGTGCAGCGCAGCTCGGTCGGGACACCCGTGGGTGCCGAGGATGGATGCCGAGGATGGATTCCGAGGATGAATGCCAAGGGCAGCTGGATGCCACCAGCACTCACCTTCCTGTGTCCCGGCTCCTTCTCGCTGGCGTTGGAAGGCTTGCGGCGCAGCATGGCGCTGGGGCCCGGTGGCGAGGGCGCAGCTGGGGCAGCGCCTGGCACGGCACGTACCGAAGCACCGGTACCGAGGCAGGGAAGCGCACAGGAAGCCGTCGGTCACATGAGAGGAGCCTGCAGCGGCGGCTCGGGGCGGCTGGCGGGTGCGCAGATGGGGCAGGAGGAAGGAAACCCTCCACGAAGCCACTGCCCTGCCCAGGGCCCCCGGGGCGGGGACGCCTGCCCGCGCCCTGCCACCCACCACGGTGATGCCAACCCTCGGCGATGCTGCCAGCGTCTCCCCATGCAGAGGATGATGGTCCCCAACCCCTCCGTGCCTGCTCAATCTCCCCGCCAGCACACGATGGCCAAGCTCTGTGTGACGCTTGGTCCAGGATGTCCCTGGTGTCCCCTGCAGGTCCTCCTGGCTGGGCACCGAGCCCCAGTGGGACATGCACGTTGGCACCCTGCTGCTGGCACCCGCGGGGCAGCTGGGACGGCCCCGATCTGGCTGGCTCCCCTGCACCCCCTTTCTCCAGCTCCTCCATCTCTGCTCCCAAGGAGAAAAATCTGCCCCAAATCTGCCTCCTCGCCGCCGGTGCTGACTTGGCCAGCCCTGGGCAGGGCAGATGGCAACTGCTGGGTGACACACGTGGGGCTGGAGCCCAGCCTGGGGCGGGGGCCAGGCGGGCAGCGCAGGGCGCAGCAGTGCGCAGGCATCCGCCGGCGTTGCTCATGTTTAATCACAAAGGAGCGAGCAGAAAACACACCAAAAAAAGGAAGCAAGCGGAGGGGAGAGGAAACGGCATGGGCAGGGAGGGGGCTGGCGCGGGGTCAGGCCTGCAGCCCGCTGAGCAGCCCCAAGAGCAGGGAGGCGAGGGCCAGGGTGCCCAGGGTGGCGGTGGCGGTGGTGGTGGCGGCGCTGCCCAGCAGGAAGGGCTCGGTGCTCCTCTGCAGCCAGCCGTACTCCTCCTCCAGCCGCTGCCGCTGCAGCTCCGGCCCCACGCGTGCACGGATGGTCTCGTAGTAGGTGTTGAGGTACCGGATCTGCAGCCGGGCACCGCGAGGGCCTGCGGGGGTCCACCCCGGCGCCTGCCCCCCACCACGTCCCACGTCCCCCCCTTGCCCCCCATCCAGCTACCCCACACCCCCATCAGTGGCCGCATCCCGCTGCCCCTCTCCACCCATGCATCCATCCCTGCCCCGATCTCGTGGCACAGTCCGAGTTTCCCGCTATGTCCAGCCCGCTTTGCCCTCCCCGTTCCCAAGCCCCATGTCCCTGCTCTGTCCCCCCACCCCAAGCAGCCCATACCTGCTCCGGTGACAGGAGGCTGAGGTCAATGAGGTTGCGGTCGTAGGGCACCAGGGACACCACCTCGAAGGTCAGGAAGGGCTTGTCCCCGCTGTGGTGCTGCCGCAGAGAGATGGCGTTGGGTGCCCTCACCCCTGCTTGCTGCAGCCCCCCGGTGCTGTGTCACCCCCCAGCCCAACCCCATCATGCTACCTCGGTCTGTACCTCCACCACGAGGGCCACATCCTCGATGCGGATCCCAAACTCGCCGTCACGGTAGTACCCGGGCTCTGGGGGCCGAGGAAGGTGCCCAGTGAGTCTCCAGCCCCAGCAGCTCCCCCGCCCCACCTCACCCCACCCCAAAGGGGCTGGATCTGGCCCCTGAGTGGGGCTGGAAGCTGAATGCCTCCTCCCCTGGCCGGGCTCCACGCCTCGGGGACATCCCCGGGAGTCCGAGGCACTGGCCAGTGCGGTGGGTGCACATACCGATGGAGGTGAACATGCCGGCTGTCAGTGGCACGTTGTTGGCCTGGAAGCCCACGGGCCCTGTGAAGGACGTGGGGTGGGTCACAGCTCCTGGGACACCCCAACAAGGGCCAAGGCGTCACCCTGGCAAGGACCATGTGGCCACCACAGCAAGGACCATGGGACCACCCCACCAAGGACTGCGGGGCCACCCTGTCAAAGACCACGGGGCCACCCCAGCAAGGACCGCAGCACCCTGCAGGTGGGGGACACCCGTGTGCACACCGTGGGCTGTGAGAAGACCCCAGCGAACCCCTGTCCCCATCCCCCGTGGCTCAGCCCGTGACCCCGGCGCTGGTGCCGCAGCACCTACACTCATGGACCGAGAGGAAGTTGCCGATGCCGTGGCCGGTCCCGTGGCCGTAGTTGAGTCCCACTTCCCAGAGTGCCCGGCGGGCAAAGGACTCCACCGTTCTCCCTGGGGAATGACGAGGTGGGATGGGAGACAGGCAGACGGTGAGGGTCCCCCCTGCCCTCCTCATCCCCATCTTGGGGGGCCCTGGGCAGGGCTGGGCTGTCGATGCTTGGTTCAGCACCCACCTGCCGTGTTGGGCGGGAAGACGAGGCGGGCCAGGTCGATGTTGCCCATCAGCACACGGGTATAGGCTTCCTGTGAGGGGCACAGCATGGGGGCTGAGCATGGTGGTGCCCAGACACCCCCCAGCACATCCAGCCCTGGCTGGGACCTTGGGGTGCTGGCTGGCACGGGAGGGGCTGGTACCTTCTGAAGTGAGGTGGGGACACCCCAGTGCACCGTCCGCGTGATGTCTGTCGTCCCGTCCCTGTGAAGAGGGGGTGTGAAGGGGGGGAGATGCAGCTCCCAGCGCTGGCTTTGGGGGTCCCCTGCCATCACCCTGTGCTGGGAGCAGGGGGAGGAGGTGGTGGGGTCTGCACAGTGCTGGGGGGTCCACGTTAAGGTCTACGCACAGATATTGCCCGCCGGTGTCCGCAAGGTACATCTCCTCCACAGACAGCTTCCGGCTGCTCCCGTTGGAGGGGCTGCGAGGGGATGGGGGGGTCAGAGCTGCCCACTCCCCACTGCTGCTGCCAGCCCTGGCCCCCCAGCCGTGACCATGGCTGAGCTGTACCTGTAGTGGGCCAGTGCCGCGTTGAGCCCGCTGGCCGAGATGGTCTCGAAGCTGGGCCCTCGGCTGTGCTCCTGCGCCCTGGGACACAGTGGGGAGGGAGATGCTGGGGGTCCCTGGCTGCTCTGCGCCAGGCTGGGGGGGCCGTGGTGGAAGCACTGACCGGCGGAGTGCATCGATCTGCTGTGCCCCGGAAAACTCGTCCACCTGCCCCTGCGGGACCATCTTCTCCAGCCACAGCAGGTACTGGATGACAGCCACCGCGTCCCGAACCTGGGCAGCAGCAGGGGAGGGTGGCCATCAGCACCCCGCTCCCCTCGGCTGCCGCCGCTTCGGCTCGGGGCTGCGGGGACAGGGACAGCCTGTACGTGAGCAGCTCGCAGCAGCTCCTGCTCCTTGGCATTTTTCACAGCCTTGGCCATCATGACGGGAGAGTAGCTGTCCTCCAGCAGCTTCTCCTGCAAGGGCACAATGGGGGTGGCACAACCCAGCATGGCCACCCACCCTCATGTCCCCACAGCTCAGTGGCATGGGGCCACCCCTGAGCCTGGCAGTACCCACAGCCGGGCTCAGCGGCTTGGGTGCCTGTGGGTGCCCAACCTGGGGGATGACGCTGTAGAGGCCATAGTTGGTGTATTCGGTGCCCAGCCAGATGGTGACGTTGCCCTGGGCATAGCGGCGGAGGCTGGCGCACGCCTGCCCGTACTCCAGCAGCTCCACGCAGAGCGGCCCTGGGCAGGCGGCCCGCAGGGTCTGCCGCGCCGACGCCGACAGCCGCGCCTCGTCCACGAACAGGCTGCGGAAGGTTGTGGGGTGGGGTGGGCACAGCCGTGCTGTTGGCTTGGACCCCCCGAGCCCGGCCATGCTGGGCATGACGGCAGAGAGGAGGGGACTGGGGGGATGCTGGGCTGGGAGGGAGGGAGCTGGAGCTGGGCACAACATGGGGCTTGGAGGGGACAGTCAATGGGGCTGGGCACTGCAGGACGTGGTGGGCTCCAGGGAAGGGGGCAGTTGGCCCAGGGGAGCGTCCTGTGGAAGGGAAGGGGGTGGGCGGGTGCTGAGCCCCGTCCGTGCCCTGTGCCCGCGGGGAGATGCTGCCCACCTTATGCTGGCATTGGTCAGCAGGGTGTAGGAGTAGAAGACAGGGTTGTAGGGGATGTCGTCTCCGCGGAGATTGAAGAGCCCTGTGGGGAATGAGATCTCCCAGCCTGCGCTCGCTGGCTGCCCTCCCACCCCTGGGCTTGGAACCCACAGCACCCACCACGGCACCCACCACGGCACCCACCACGGCACCCACCACACCACCAACTACGGCACCCACCGCGGCACCCACCACGGCACCGCAGCTACTCACAGGCCGTCTCTTCCAGCCCCGAGAGCAGCACGGCCGTGGGGCGTCGAGCGTGCTGCTCCATCCGCTGCCGGATCCCGGCCACCTTCTCCTGCCAGCTGCTCCCTGGGAGCGGAGTGAGCAGCCGGCTCAGCTCAGGGACCACCACAGCCTGGTGGACAGCACCCACCCAGCAGCCTCAGGGAGGACAGAGGTTGCACCCGTGAACGCTTCTGGGAGGCTGTAGATCTCGCTGGAGGCTGGAGGGGGTCTCTGGTCACCCCACGCTTGGTCCACAAGGTTGGTCTCGATGGGGATCAGGGTCCTGCCAGAGCCGTGCAGAGCCTCGCTGAAGCTGTTCCAGGTGTCTGGGGGCAGAAGCAGCCCGTTGTTGGGGCACCTGGTAAATCAGCGCCTGGGAGCTGCCCTCCCGTCGGGCAGGGTCACCCCATGCGATGGCCAACCCTACCGATGGAGAAGAGGAAGGGGTCCAGGCTGACGTTCCCCCCCGCAGGAACTGCGTCCAGGATCCACAGACTGATGGACTCGACCCAGACTGCAGGAGAGACCTGGGTGACACTGCGAGGACGAGCCACGTTCCGGCTCACGCTGAGCCCAGGTGAGGCTGAGGCTGGGGCTGGGACTGGGGGCTCCTGGGGGCAGGGGGATGCAGCAGCCCCCCAGCCTGCCCCTCACTGACTTGTCTTATGCAGCTCCCAGTTGCAGTCCATCTGCCGCTCTGCCTGAGTCCAGTAGCGGCTGTCGGTCCACAGGGCAGCCTTGTCCTGCGTCACCACGCTGGTGCCTGGCACAGGAGCGGGGGTTCAAGCATCACCTCTCCCCCTAGGGAGCCAGCGGGGACCCCCAGGGATCCCCAGACCAGTCTCCTGTGTGTCCCGAGGATCCCCAGGGGTGAGGAGAAGCACCCCAGGGTGCTGGCCTCCTGGGCAGGGACCCCAGGGCGGTGGGGACAGTCCCACCTGCAGAGCCGGTGAAGCCAGTCAGCCAGCCCACCCGGGAGTCCCGCTCAGCGATGTACTCGCTCTGGAGCCGGGGACAGAGCCGTGAGAGGGGGGCACGGCCCGCTGGTCCCCACTGACCGGCGGAGCCGGTCCCCGGGGCCGCGGCCAGCTGCCGCCTTACCATGTGGGCGTCTGTGGAGGGCACGATGTAGGCGTGGACACCATGGGCTCGCATGATGGCCCGCAGAGTGGCGAGCCGCGCCGAGGTGTTGGTGGCCGTAGGGGGCAAGTACTGGTGGCACAAGGGGACACAGGCTGGGGAGGGGACACCAGCTGCAGCAGTGGGGCTGGGGGTGACCCCACGCAGGGTGGGGTCCCGGGGAGGGTGGGCACAGCGGGGCTCACCGGCGGGTCTGCGGAGCAGTTCCGGATGTCGGTCCTGGCAAAGGCAGCCTGTGGCAGCCAGCCCATGGCACAGCCTGGGGACATGGGGACACCATGGAGCTGGGGTCCCGCTGCCCCTCACTCCAGCCCAAAGCCAGCGCTGGGGCCGCTCTGACCCTCATCTCCAGTCCCAACCACGGAGCCAGCCCAGCTGTGGGGCTCCTTGCACAAAACCAGCGTTTCTGGCCCCAGGAATGGTGGGGTGAAAACCAGCATGGCCAGCGCCCGCAGAGAGCCTGGGGATGGGCCACGGGGCTACGGTGAGACCATCACCGTGACCTGGAGCTGGGGAGGGGGTTGACAGGAGCCAGCCCTGCCCATCCCCGGAGCTGGGGCTGCTGGACATCCCGGCTGGCAGCCAGGGACGTGCCCCAGTGGGACCTGGCCTGTCCCCAGTGCTGCTCCGTCTCTGGTGCCACCACCAGCACCCCTTCCCCGGGCACTCCATCCCCCGTGGGCAGGGACCTGGTTCTTCATCTGGGGTTCGTGGGGTGATGGGTCTGGCCTTGGGCGCCCCTGGGAGCTGCTCCTCACCCGTCACCACCCCAGAGCTCATCCCCGGGATCGGGTGGGCAGCATTAGCCCCTCTCCAAAAGGGCAGCAGCATCCGAGGGGCTTCCCCCAGAGCCGGGGTTCGGCAAAACACCCCTAAACCCCCCGAGCTGGGGCCCGCTCGGCCCGGGGGGTGGTCCCAGGGGGTGTCGGCCCCCCTCCCATCCCAGCCCTTCCGCTGTACCGTGGAGCAGGAGCAGCCAGGCTGCGGTCCACGGCCGGGGGTGCATGGCGGCGCTGGGGGTCCCGGCAGCACGGCGAGCGGCGGCGGCGGTTCCCCAGCGCACCGGGTGACAGGTCGGTCCCGCCGCGCCTTTGCCCCGGGGGCAGAGGATGCGGGGTGGGAGGGTCCCGGCCCCGGGTGGAGACAGGGGGCGGGGGGGGGGTGTGCTGGGCAGCGAGCGCGGCTCCTGCCGCTATAAAAAAAGCAAACAGCGGATTGAGCACAAAGTCCAAAGGTCCTGCCGGAGCGGGGGTGCGGCTGTGCCAGCCCAGCCTGGCACGTCCCTGCTGGCAGCGTGTCCCTGGAGCCACCGAGGGCTGACGTGGGGGTCCCGGGGGTGCGGGTGCTGGGGGGGGGACCATGCTGCCCGGCCCCCAGCCCTCCTCCTCCTCCTCCTGCTGGGGCACGGAACATTCTCCCGGGCACGGCCGCGGTGGAACCCAACCAGTGCCCAGGGACACCCGGAGCTGGGGCTGGCAGGGGGCAGCGGGAGGGACTGGGGGGGGCTCCACAGCCACCGCTCAGCGCCACGGTGGGGCAGAAAGGCCCCTGCCGCAGGTCCCGAACCGCGGGAGCAGGAGCGGTGACTGTCGGGCTGTGCCACCGCAGCCGCCGCCCAGCTGTGTCCAGCTGTGGCTGTCCAGCTGTGTCACTGGGAGCCTGCTCACCACGAGGTGGCACCAGGACCGCGCTGTGAGGCCGCACAGCCCCCTGTCCCCCGTCCCTCTGCCCTGTGGCTGCCGACCCAGCTCCGGTGCAGCGCGGGGAGCAGCAGAAGCACGTCTCGGTTGTCCCCGCCGGCAGGCTGAGGCCTGGCACACTCATGGCACTGATGCTCGCAGGCTGCCCGTGCCTGGCGTCACCCGCTTGGAGGAGGGGGGGTGGTGGGGGTCCACAGCCCGGGCAGGACATGAACAGGAGTGGGGGGGTCAGGGGGTGACCCCAGCGCTGCCCATCGTTGCCATGACGACAGAAGTTTCTCAGGGCTGTGGACGCAGTTGCCGTGGTGACGGTCAGGCAGCGGTTTGCTGCCATCCCGCTAATTAGTCAAACGCCCTAATGATGCTTCCACCCTCCCCACCCCAGTGCTGGGGCAGGGGCTGTGCCTACGGCAGTGCCCGGGACTGCCCTGTCCCCCGGACACTCCTTCGAGGGTGTCCCCCACCACCCTTATCCCCGACTCCCGAGATCCCCAATGCCACCCCCACGCTGTGGGGCAGAGTCTGCCCTGTCATCCCCATGGGTACAGCATCAGCGTGGCTGCACGACCCTCCTCCTCCTCGCTCAGCATCGGGGAGGTGACACCAGCCATCCCCAGGGACCCTGGGGGCCGCGTGCCGCTCCGAGCCAGCGTCAACAGGACGAAGCTCATCGGCCACCGTGCGTCCGGTGGGGCCCGTCCCTCCCGCGGGAGGTTTCCTCGAAGACGGGCGGGAGGAAGGCTCTGGGGGGGACATCCTCCCTTTGTGGGCTATTGTTGGCCTTCCGTCACCTGCAGAGGCCGTGGGGTGACTCAGGCCGGGGTGACGCGCCCGGCAAACAGGACGCGGCTGGGGAGGTGCGCGGCCGCAGGAATGCGGAAGCGAGTGGTGGCGGGATCCCTCGATGAGGTGGGTGATGGGTGCCCGGGTGGGGTGGGCACCTCAGAGCACCCCAGAGCACCCCAAACCTGGCAGCTGCCTGCAGGGATGGGGATCCAGCTCCTATTTCCCCTCCCCTGAAGGAGCGCCCCACTTTGGGGGTGCACATGCTGGTGGGGAGCAGTGACCCTACACTGTGACAGCAGCAGGGTGCAGGGTGGGGGCACAACCAGCAGTACAGGGACAGGCACAGGGGGTGTCGCCCCCACGCCTCAGTGCCTACAGATGTGGGCACAGCTGTGACATGGTCCCCACAAACACCCTGTGGCCCCACTGTCACCCCCAGTACAGCCTCTCCTCACCCCCCCTTGCACACCACAGCCCCTCGACAGCCCACCCAGCCCATCCTTACAGCCCAACACACAATCAGCCTGTCCAGCCCCTCCTACAGCCCCCTCCCCAGTTCGGCCCCTCCTGTGCAGCCCCCCACAGATCCCTCTCTCCCTCCACTCCCCCCCAGGACAGGCCCCGCTGTACATGCTGTCAGGGTGCCGCCAGGGCAGGGCCACCCCTCCCTCACCCCGCCGGTAGCTGCTGTCCCGGGACAGTTGTACGTGTCACCGTTCCCTCGTAGGTGGTGGGTTGACCCTGGCTGGGCCGCCGGGTGCCCACCAAAGCCACTGGATCACCCCCCTCCTCAGCGGGACAGGGGAGAAAATATAACGAAAGGCTCGTGGGTCGAGATGAGGACAGGGACGTCACTCACCAGTTACCATCATGGGCAAAACGGACCTGGGGAAATTAGTGTAATTTATTACCAATCAAATCAGACGAGGATAATGAGAAATAAACCCAAATCTTAGACACCTTCACCCCCACCCCTCCCTTCTCGGACTCAGCTTCACCCCCAGCTCTTCTCCCTTCCTCCATCCTGAGCTGTGCAAGTGGTCAGGCAATGGGGGTTGTGGTCAGTCCATCACACATCTCTGCAGCTCCTTCTTCCTCACACTGTTCCCCTGCTCCAGCGTGGGGTCCCTCCCATGGCAGACAGTCCTCACAAACCTCTCCTGCACGAGTCCTTCCCATGGGCTGCAGTTCTTCATGAACTGCTCCAGTGTGGGTCCCCCATGGGGTGACAAGTCCTGCCAGCAAACCTGCTCCGGCATGGGCTCCTCTCTCCATGGGTCCACAGGTCCTGCCAGGAGCCTGCTCCAGCGTGGGCTTCCCACAGGGTCACAGCCTCCTTCCAGCACCTTCTCCCCCTCCTTCTCCGCTCTCCTGGGTGTCTGCAGGGCTGTTTCTCACCTCTTCTCACTCCTCTCTCCGCTGCAGGTTTCCCAGCAGTTTTGTCACCTCAAATCCGTTATTCCAGCAGTTCTACCTCCATCACTGACAGGCTCAGCCTTGGCCGGCGATGGGTCTGCCTTGAAGCTGGTGGCACTAGCTCCATCAGGCATGGGGCAAACTTCTGGCATGGTCTCACAGAAGCCACTCCCTGGCCACAAAAACCCAATGCACTCCTGTACCTACACCCCACCCTGGTCACCTGCCCAAGGGACCCCCGTGCTGGACCTGGAGGATTGGGGGTCCCAGCAGCCCTCACCCCAGGGTACCGGGAAGGGGAGTGTTACAATCAGGGTTGAGCCTCCCCAGCCTCCCCCCGAGCTCTGGGGGGGCTGAAGGGTGATGTCCTGGCATGGTGCATGGTCCCCGTGACCTCCCCAGCAGCACCCGGCTTCAGGTGAGGGGGGGTCCCAGGCCTTCGTGCCCCCCCCCAGGCAGTGGCTGGAGGGCCTGGCGGGGGCAGCAAGGCAGCGGAATCCCTCTTCAGGCACTGCCTGGATGGGAGGGTGGCGGGGTGGGTAGGCATGGGTGGGGGTTGCCAGGACAGCCTCCTGCCCCTTTGGGTGCCAGGGGAAGGGGGGTGGGCTGAAAGGGGGGCTGGACCAGGTGGGGTGGCGGGTCCAGGGTCCCACGACCAGGATGGGAGGGGGGGTGTCCCAGAACCAGGCTGGGAGGGGGTCCTGGGACCATTCTGGCAGCAGGGCTGGGATCTAGGGGCCAGCCTGGGGGGGGGGGGGGGGGTCCCAGGATCACCAGGCTGGGGAGTGGTCCCAGAGCCCTGGAGCCGGGCTGAGGAGGGGATGCGGGTGGGGGATCCCCAGGGGATGCGGGTGCCGGTGGTGGGGGATGTCCCGGGAGGGGGCGGGCGCTGGGGCGGGTCGGAGGGCGGACCCCCCCCACCCCCGGGGCCCGGCGGCCACATGACCGGGCGGGCGGCGGGGCCGGGCCGGGCTCTCACCGCCTACAAATGCGGCTCCCCGCGGCGCGGTGCCGCCGCCGCCCCGCAGCCCCCCGGTATGGCCGCGCCGCGCTGGCTCCTGGCCCTGCTGCTGCTCTGGCTCGCCCTGGCCGCCGCCGCCGGTAAGTGCCGGGACCCCCGGGCAGGGCGCGGCCGTGCTGGGGACCCTGTGACCCGCTCCGTGCCCCGGGCTGGCAGCGGGGAGGATGGAGGGGACCGTGCGCCGCTGGCCGCGGGCGGGCGGGGGCTGAGCAGGGCCGGGGGGGACCGGCACCCCCTGCCCGTGCCGGCCGGGAGCCGCTGCCGTCGGGCTGGGGAGGACAAAGCGCTTTTCATGGGGTCAACAACCCCCCTGCCCATCGGAGCGGCCGAGCCGGGGGCCGAGGAGCCGTCGCTGCCACCGGCTGCCGGGCACGACCCGCCCGGTGCGGCCGGTGCCAGCCCAGGGCAGCGCCGGGATGCGGGTGGCGGGTCCTGGGCCCCTTCCGCGGGTGGGATCCCAGTCCCGGCGCACCCTGCCTGCCGGCTGCGGGACTGGTGGTGCTGGGAGCGCTGCTGGCACCGGAGCATCTCTGCCGGGCACCCCGGAGGACCAGGCACTGCCCGGGGACAAGAGGCTCGGGGGACCCTGCCCGTGGCTGGCGGGGAGGGGGGCACAGGAGGGCGGCTTTGGGCAGGGCTGGGGGCCAGAGCCTGAGGCTGGGCTGCTCCGTGCCCCTCAGTGAGGCCAGTGGCCACGCTCGGCACGGGGTGGCCACGCTCGGCACGGGGTGGCCATGCGCGGTGCAGGTGGCCTGGCCGCCTCGCTGCAGGAAGCACTCGGCCAGCGAATGGCTCCTGGCTGGGGCAATTCAGGAAGCGGGCAGGGTGCCCGCCTTGGGCCGGGCAGCGGGAGGTGCGGGAGGCCCCGCGGCATCCCCGTCCCATGTCCAGGGTGGGGGAACCCGGCTAATGCTCTCCCTGCCATCCCCAGGGCCGCTGGGCCAGGCATCGGATGGGAAGGATGCGGAGAGCGGCCTCATCCGAAGGCTGGTGCGGCCGCGGGGCGCACGGCGTGGGGCTGGGCACCGGCCAGGCGGCTGGCGGAGGTTCCGCCGGCCCCGGCCCCGGCTCTCGCATAAGGGCCCCATGCCCTTCTGAGGCAGGTGAGGAGCAGCGCGGGGTGAGGGGACGAGGGGACACGCGTCACGCTGCCGGGTGGGAACTCACGCGTTCCTGGGTTTGCTCTTGTTGCAGGGTTGCCATCAGCCTTCCAGGGACATGGCTGCTGTTGCCTGCTCCAAGTCCAAACCTGCTCCGCTCGCCTCCTGACCCGAAGCGAGGGGTCCCACCCGTGAGCCCTTGGCTGGCGTCGTCTCCTCCCTGTCCCATCCCTGGTGGTGCCGGCACCGTGTCTGGATGCCTCCTGGGGCTGGCTGGGAGCGGGTCCCCATGTAATCCATGGTGGGGCTGGGTGCTGCTGCGATGACCCTGTCCCGGTTGGAGCGGGGCTGCCCTGGCATCCGCTCACTGGGACCACAGGCTTTGCCCAAAGCACTTTGTCAGGTGGAGGAGCTTCTCTGCAGGGTCGATGATCTCCCCTGGGGGTCTATTTATTCCCACGATGCTAACCCCACACCCTGGGTGAGCCGCCCTCCCCTCCCCGGTGAGCGTGGGGTCCCCTTCCCGCTGGCAGACCCACCTCCCGAGGCGCGGGGTGCCCACCAGGGCACGGCGTGGGGCTCTGCCCGCTCCACGCCATGGGACAGTGGGAGAATGGGGGGCACTGGGGTCCCTGTGTCAAACACTGGCACATGCCAAAGGGGGACCCTTGCTCCGAGTGCCGCTGGGTCCTCTGGACCACATCTCTCATGTCTGTAAAGATTTATTCTGTGTAAATACATCTTTGTAATAAAGAGTTACGATGACAGTAAACTCTTATTTTTGGAGGTGTGGGGTGGGCTCCCAGGGGCCCTCTGCTCCCTCCAGGAGCTGCCCAGTGGTGGCTGGGGGCCAGGGCAGCCCCTTCCTCAGCCCGGTGCTGGCAAAGAAGATGCTCAGCAAAGTGAGAGACAAGCTGCCGGGCTGCCCAGCCCGTGAAATTGGGGCAGAGGGTGGGAAAACGCAGGAGGTCAGTGTCCCCCGAGCTTGCAGAGGGGCTGGGTGCTGGAGCAGGGGTGCTGGAGGGGCACAGGGTGCTGGTCCCAGCCAGGGTGGGGTAAGGGGCTGGGGAAACCCTCGGGCCGTGGAGCAAAGACCCTGGGTGCAAATGCTGCCCCGAAGGAGCTTTGTCAGCCGAATCCTTTGCTGGGATTGCAGCTGGTGTAAGGTGGTTTCTGCGGGGAGGGTGTGGGGGGGCTCCCTTGCCGTGGTCACCATCACCCCGCAGCAGCCGTGGGTGCTGGGTGAAGCAGTGGCTGCAGCACCGTGTCCGGCAGCACGGTGCCGGGGCAGGGAGGAGGGCTCAGGCCTGGCAGGGACGGCGTGGTGGCTGCTGGAGCGGTCTCTGCCTCCTGCCCAGCACCTCGCCGGGGTGCTCCAGCCCCCAGTGAAGGGCAGCGGCTAGCCCAGTGCTGCAGGGTGGTGGCCCCGTCCCGGGCACGGCTCTCACTGGTTCCATTTGACTGCTGCCTTCAGCGGCTGCCAGACCCCCACTGTGCCCCCAGTCTGGCTCCACCAGCCCCAGGCAGGCGTCCCCCAGCCCCACGCACAGGAGCAGCTGTGGGCGCCTGGGACCTGGCATCTCCATCCCTGGCGTCCCCCTCCCTGGTGTCCCCATCCTGGGCGTCACTGTCCGTGGTGTCCCCACAGGGCTGTGGGTGAGCAGGACCCATGCAGGGGGGCAGTGGGTTGGGGCTCAGCGGGCTGGGTGTCCTGGTAGGACCTTGCAGGTGGGTGGGGGCTGAGCCCTGCAAAGGGAAGGGACCCTCCCAGGGCCAGGACATCCCCCAGCCCCAGCTGGGACCCCCCCCCAAGCCAGGCAGTGCCCCCAAACCCCACGCTGTTTGCAGGAGGCTTCCCATGGGAGAGGGCAGCCCAGCCCCAGCACCACAGGTACTGCGGTGGCTGGGGGGGGGACGGGCAGGGGGGTGGCAGCACCGGCGGGGAGGGGGTTAAGGGGGCCCCGAGGAGCGGAAAGGCTGCAGCTGCGGGACTGGGAGCCGAGCCCGGGCCGGGAGGGGGGAAGCGGGGCTGGGCCCAGATGGCCTCCATTAGCTCATCCTGCGGGACCGGGAGGGATGTGCTGCCCGGCCACACGCCAGCGCGCTCCCGCCACGCCGCTGCCCACGCCCCGCGTGCCATGGGGAGACACGGCAGCCTCCCATGGCCCGTGCCCCTGCCGTGGGACGGGGTGCGTGCCCAGTCCTGGCCCAGCCCTTGTGCTGTGGTTTCCAGCCCCGTCAGCCTCCCCGGGCCAGTTGCCACCCGTGCTGTGACTGTGCAGGACGTGGAGACCTGGCCACCGCCCCCCTGGCTGACCCCAGCTCCCGGGGTGGTGAGCGGGGACCGTTTCTCCATGGGAGCAGAGTCACAGACTGGTTTGGGTGGGAAGGGACCAGTCCATCCCCCTGCAGGGAGCAGGGACATCTGCACCCAGAGCAGGGTGCTCAGAGCCCCAAGGGCCAACCTGACCTGGGATGGTGCCAGGGACGGGGCTGCTCCCCTCTACCAGTGCCACCCTACGGTGCTGCTGCGACTGGTTTGAACTGGGAGACCTCTGCCCCTGCACCTCCAGCCACCCCTCAGCACCACCCCACCAGCTGCAGGCATCCAGCACCCTGCCCATGAACCCCGGGCGCAGGCAGGATGGGCAGCAGGGGCCGGCCTGGCAGCCCCCCCGGAGCAGCCCACCATGGCCAGTGCCAGGCCAGGCAGCGCTGCCCCACGGCCCGCCACCCAGCCTGGAGCACGGGGGCTTGGGCTGCGGCCAGGGCCTGCACAGCTGAGCCCTGACCCCAGCCCTCCTGCGCCAGCCTGGAAGGAGGAGGCCAGGGAGGACGCCCCGGTTGGGCTGTGGCCAGCCGGTGCCGGAGGAAAAGGCTCCTGGGCCGGGAGACCTGAGGAATCTCTGGCTTTTCCTGGCCTGGCTGGCTGCCCGCGGGCAGGTGGGAGCTGCCGGGCTCCGCCATGTCCCCGTGTACCAGAGCAGCTCCCTGTGTCCCCCTGCAAGCGCTGCCGGGGGGCTTGAGGCCGGGGGGGCTGCGAGGTCTCCGGAGCCAGGGGCAGATGGGGAGGGTGCGCAGGCAGCCCCCTCCCCAGGCAGCTGCCTGGCTCCTGTCCCGGTGAGGACGGGGTGCGCTGCTGGGTGCCCGCTCGCTGGGAGAGGGGATGGGAATGGGCTGAGCCGTGGCTGGAACCCTCCAGGCCCTGGGGGTACAGGCAGGGACCACCCGGCGACATCCAGGGTGGACGGGGACACCGGCCAAGCCCAACCATTCGTGGCAGGCACAGGCTGCTGGGGTGCCTCCAGCTACACCAGTCCCGCCATCTGGGCACCATCAGCACCCATGAGTGCCCCAACGTCTGTGGTGGGCTGATGGGCGTGTGTGAGCCCCCCACCCCCACGCAGGGCACAAAGCCACTCACCAACACCCCCCACGGCCGCCCCAGGACCCCGACGCCCACGGCCGAGCCTGGAGGATGGTCAGGCCCAGCCTCCAGCCCCATCCTCGGGGAGCAGCAGGGCTTCGCGCTCGCTCCGGCATTTCCGCCGGCAGTGGCAGGAATGTGGGGGCCGCGGGAACAATGCGGCACCTTGCACCCGTCCCCCCTGTGACGGTGCCGGGAGCAGCTGCCCGGGCACGGCCCCGCTCCCAAGGAGCCGTCAGGAAGCAGATGGAGATGACACCGGCGGCCGTTTCCTGTGGCAGGACACAGTGGCTTTCTCCACCACTGCTCCGTGGCCAAGCCAGCGCAGCCAGAGGGACCCGGCTCCACGGGCATGGCCCCGGGGGCCTGTGAAAGCCCCGTGCCACAGGCTGGCACCCTGCTGCACTCGCTGGCCCCAGGGCCTGCTCCGTGCCAGCACCCCGGCTGCTCCATCCAGGCCTCTCTGCCACATAGGCAACCACTGCCGGCATGCCAGGAGCCTGCGAGCTGCTGCCCAGGAGCTGAACCTGCAGCAGCGAGGGTAACGGGACACCCTCCGCTGTCCCCCAGCTCTGCCCGGGGTGGCCATGGTGCAGGCAGAGCCCAAGGAAGGAGCTGCTGCCTCCGGAGGGCTCCAGGCCCCAGGGAAGGACAGTGGAGCCGAGCTGCAGCCCAGCGGGAGGGACTCTGTGAAACCTGGCACCATGGCGGTTTATTTGGAACGAAGATTCCCAATAAATTATGTAATTTAAAAATTGTAAAGAAAAAAAAAGAGCCACAAGGCAGGGGAACGCCACACACCCCCCCCCCACCATGGAGCCCCTCAGACCCCCGGGGGCAGAGCATAGGCACCGGGGGACTCAGGGACCATCCCCCCCTCCCCATCTCTGTCCCCCCTCAGCTGAGTCCATGCAGCCCCTGGGCTCTGCTTAGTGTTGCAATGAGACAGGCTCCCTGCCTCACACCCACGAGTCTCTCGTCCCCAGTGCTGTCCCCTCCCCAGCTGGATGTGACCCCGGCAATCACACCCCCTGACTGTGTCCCCTGACCCTGTTCCCTCCCATAGCGCCCTGAGGAGGCAGGGGAAGGCCAGCACCCACCGCCACCCCGTCACCCAGTCCCAGTCCTACACCCACAGCGGGACAGGAGCTGCCTCCCACCCCATATCACACACAGGGACAGCCCTGGAGAAGCAGAGAGCCACCACGGTCACCTACCGTGTCCCAGCAGGCAGCTGGGGTCCAGGGGACCGGGGAGAGGAGAGCACAGCGGGGCTCAGGTAACAGAAGCCGGAGGGACCTCGGGAGGGTGGGGAGAGGCCTCATGTCCTGGGACAGCCCCATGGCAGGGGGTGGCACGTGCCCAGCACCGTCCAGGGCAGAGTGTGGGGCTCTCACCAGTACAGCCAGCGCACGCCAGCACACACACCTCACAGCGACACAGCCAGCTGTGCCATGGCTCTCCGGGAGAACCGTCTGTCTCCACCCTTCCCTGCCTTGGCTGCAGGAGTGAAAAGGAGAGAGCAGCGTGACTCGGGCAATGGGTGGCATTGCTGTGGGACAAGGGGGCCGCTGGCACAGTGCTGGGTAGTGGCAGAGCCACCTGGCCGGTGGGGAGGAAGCGGAAGGCTCCTGGGGCGGACGGCAGTGCAGGTCCTCTGCAGGCGGGAGGAGAGGGGAACACATCCCTTCCGACTGTAAACACGGCACTCGGAGCAGTGGAGGCCCCTGGGAGCGGTCAGAGGCTCCTCGGGAGCCCCAGCGCGGGGCTGGGGGCGCAGGGCCTGGGCTTTGGCACATGGGCAGGGCTCACTCCTCGTCCCCGGCAAGCAGGAAGCTGTAGAGGAAGTTGATGGCACGCTGGCGGTCCTGCTGCGTCTGCTTCACCATCAGGTTGGGCGGGGGGCGCAGGAGGAGGCTGGAGAACAGGGCGGCTGCAGGGAGCGCAAAACCGGTTCCTGGTCAGGAGCGGAGGCCGTGAACGGCGCCAGGAACGGGCTCTGCTTCAGCGAGGGCAGCAGGAGCGGAGAAACACACGCTCACCGATCATGGCGACACTGACGTTGTTGTCTTCAGAGTATCTGAGCAGCTCCCGGAGGAATGACATCAGGTACCGGAACACGCTGCGGTGGCAGCGCGGCAGCTGGAAGATCACCTGCAAGGGAAAGTGGGAGGGGAAGCTCTGCCAGCTCACAGCACTGCAGCACACTGGCCTCGGCGGGCAGCCTCCCCGCTTCCGCTGCGTGACCACGGGTGAGAGCCGCAGGGCCCGAAAGTCACGAGCCATGGGCTGGGGCCCAGTACTGATGGGACGCTGGGTCAGGGCACACTCGGGGTCCCTTTGGAAGCCACCAGGACTGATGGGAGACCCCGCAATGCTGAGCTTGGAGCAGGAAAGCACTGCCAGAGCACCCAGGCACCCTGCCCACTGCCAAGAACCCTCATGGGGCTGTTCTCAAAGGCCCTCGCCCGCTCCCAGAGGCCCTCACCCACCGATGGGACTCAGCTTGCCCCAGGAGCAGGGCAGGGCTCGTGGCCCTGAGCCCACAGCCTGGCAGCACAGTACCTGTCGGCACAGGCGGCTGTTCTGTGACCAGTCGAGGCAGCGCTGGTACAGCTCGTAGCAGATCACTGGCTCTGGCAGAGCCTCCAGGAAAATGAGCAGTGCTTCGGCCACAGAGTGGTTACTGCCCGCTGGAGCACTGGGAGTCAAGGGGCTTGCTGAGCAGATGACCACCTCCCTCCCCAAGTCTGCTGCTCCTTCCCCATTGCTTAGTCTCTGCTTCCTCCTCGCAGGTTTTGCAAGTTCTCTGCCTGCCTAACGCTTCCTGACACCAAAGCCCTCCTCCTCCTCATCCCCATCCATGGAACACACTATCCCACCTGCCCCACTCTGCGTTTACCCACCCTCCAGCCCCACCAAAGCTCTCTGCTCCATTAGCCCCTTCTCCAGATCATGCTCCTCAGTGACCACCTCATCAGCTCCTGCCTTCAGCTCAGCCTGGCAGAAGCTCCAAGCTCTGGCCCTGTGGCTGCTTTACCTACACACGGTCAGCATCAGGAGAGGGTATCTCGGGGGAACAGAGGGGAGCCAACCCACCCCAGAGGGACCCTGACAGCTGAGGGTGGAAGAAAGCTCTCCCAGCTGAGCTCCTAGGAGCATCAGGCACAGCAAGGATACGGATTGTCTCGGGGATGCTGGTGTCCAGGCAGTCAATGATCTGCTCCAACTCCTCCTGCATGCCGGGAGTCTGGAACAGGTCCTCCTGCCAAACCAGCACAGCCATGGACAGAGTCACCTTCCCCACAGAGCCTCAGGGAACAGTGGGGTGAAGCTGGTCCCTCTCGGGCACGGGGGCAAAGCTCTGCTCTACAAACACTGAATGGGGGGTGATCTCTAGGGGCCGGCGATGAGCAGCACCCGGCTCTGCAGAGCCCACCAGCCTGGCTCTCCTCTCACCTGGTGGCAGGCGTGCTTGAACAAGTGGTCCACCAAGAGCCAGATCTCCTTGGGCACCTGCAGCGGCAACCCGCCTGCCTCCTCACCTTCTAGGGAGCCCAGTGGCAGGACCGACTTCTCCTGGAGGGAAAGAGCACATGTGGCTTCAGGGAAACCTCGGTCCCTCGGGAAGGGCCTCAGCAGAGAAAGCCTGGGAGGGGAAGCAGCAGAAGCCAGGACTCGCCCAGCCCTCGCTGGGTCTGCCAGCACAGAGCCATCGCCCTGCAGGCCCCAGCTCCGCTCCCTCCCGCTGCCCCAGAGAACGATCCCCCTGCTCCACCGCCAAACCGCGCAGGAGGCTCGGCCCAGCCCCAAGGAGCTCCCCCAGCCACACCCGTGCTGAGGGGACGGGTCTCGCTGGGCACAGCACAGCTCCCACCCTGCAGCCGACGCTCCGGAACCCGAAGGGCCCTTCTGCTGCGCCAGCTGCCACGTTTGAGGGAGAACCCGGCCCCCGCGCCCCGCTCACCCAGCCGATTCCTTTGGGTGCAGCCGAGGAGCTGCCTGTCCCGACCCCGGTGTGCTCTGACCACGGCTGCGCCCCAGGCTCCGCAACAGCCCCCTTTTCTGAGGTTCCTTTCCCCGTTTTCCGAAGCAGAGGGCTCTGCTGAGCACTGCCCTGACACCACTGTCACATTTTCCCGCTTACTCACGCAAAGCAGCTGATGAGCTCAGCTGCTCAGAAATCTCCATCGCACCCATCTTTAACGGGACCAAGGTTTTTGCTTGATTTTGCTCTGTTTATGATCGCTCGTGCTCCCGGTGCTCAGCCATGCCCACCCAGCAGAGAGGAGCACCATAAGCCAAAGGCAAAGCACTTCACGTGACAGCCGCGATGGCTTCCCTCTGCAGCACATCCTCAGCCACCTGGGGATGGGCTCAGCTTCCCCTCAGCGCACCCAGGGATGCCCTGAGCTGGCACGAGCCCCACCAGAACCGGCTGGGGGTCAAGGCCATAGTCTGCCTCCCTCATTCGAGCACGCAGGGAAGGCCTGGGAGCAGCGTTAGGCGAGAGCGTTAGAGTGTTCCTCTGAGTGGGAGAAGTGAGAGCTGCGGAGAGAGCTACGGGCTCTGCGACCAAAAACTCCCAGCCAGGGCATTGTGGTACCAGAGCAGCACTGGGCTGTCGGGCTGCCCCTGGCAGAGCTGCGGAGAACCCCAAGGCAGGAGCCCCGGCTGCTCAGAGTAGGGGAGGAGGAGGAAGACGGGGAGGAGGAGGAAGACGAGGAGGAGGAGGAAGACAAGGAGGGGGAGGAAGACGAGGAGGGGGAGGAAGACGAGGAGGAGGAGGGGGAGGAGGTTTTCCCTGTGCCAGGCCCCGAGCGCCCTCTCCTGCCATGTGCGAGGAAGGGACGGGCTGGCCGCCTCCTCCACGGGAAGGAGATGCTCTGCAGAAGGACGGACCCACCGAACTCCTCCCTTCCCCTCGGCCAAGGAGCCTAGGAGCTTTATCTGCTTCGACCCCCGAGTTCAGGTCCCTCTTGGAGAGGGGAAGCTCCTGCTTTACCCTGTCACTGCGCTGACAGCTGGAGAAGGACATGCCACCAGCCCGGGAGCCAGCACAGGGCCAGCTCCAACACGGTGCCCAGGGGCTGAACCGGCACAGGGAGCATCTCCCGCTTCACCTTCGAGTGACAGACATGAGTTGCTTGACCCCCAGCGCGAAGCAAAGCACCGATCCTGCTCAGGCACCAGCAGCCCAAGCTCTGCTGCTGGAGGAAGCAGAGGAACATCTGTGCTGCACAAGACCCTCCCTCAGCCTCCACAGGGACACAATGAGGTGGAAAGAGCAAAAGACTTTGCTTTTCCAACCCAGCCCTCCTCTCACATGTCTGGAAAGGGTGCTGTGGTGAACCCCACCTCAGGTTCACGGTCAGAGCTAATGCGGCTATGCCAAAGGTTGCCCGTCTCTTCTGGAAGAATCCACCACTGCTGCCAGGATCAGGAGAGTACTTTTTTCCCCCCAAAGCAAATTTGGTGAGCTGTAAGCAGCTCAGCTGGGCTTGCCCCAGCTTGGCTGGGGGGTCACTTGGTGGTCCTGCGTGTTCCCCTCCAGCCTGGGGCTACGCTAAGAGGCTTTGCTGGAGCAAAAGCTCCCTCTGCACCCACCTCCCCTCCCTCCCCAGCAGCGCACAAGGGGAGCCCCTCATTTCGTACAGACAGGGCACTGAGAAGCAGACTCCCCCCGCCGTTGCTTGCGTTACCTTTTCTAAGAAGCTGTCTTCTCCCTGAGAGCAGTGGGAAAGAGAGAGAAGGAAAACATGGTTACGAGAGAGAAGCACTCTCAGGTCCAGCAGACACCTCGTTGGCGTTACAGGAGCCCAAACACCAGGTCCTTCACATGTTTTGCTGATATGGCCAAAGTTAAACCTGCGGTGAGGGATTTGCCTGCCAATTAGCAAAAATCCTGCTCACATGGTGCATGACCTTGTCGGGATTTCCCCGACCTCCTCAAAGGGGCCTTGCAGCAGCACTGGTTGTGTCTAGCAAACAGCCAGGCCACTGGCAGATGAGGAGCCCGCCAGGAAGATGCTCCTTTCTTGAATCTTCCCGGTCAGAAATAAATATCCCGGTGTGATTTCAGCCATCTGCCCTCACAACCAGGCCAGAGATAAAACATCCACTGGGCTAAATCTGTATTTCTGAGCGTGTGGCAGCTGCGGAGCTGACAGGCCCCCTAAGCAGCTTTGTGTGGAGTCAGGGAAATGAGTCTTTGTGCTCAAAACCAGGGCTGCTCGGCTGCCTCAGCCTAACAGCATTAACACACTGCAGGGAGGAGCAGCCAAAGGCCCCGCGGCCAATCCCTCCAGCGAAATGCAGCCTCCCCGCCCCAGGACAGCACAGGCTGGCACCGCAGCATGTCCACGGCAGGAAACGGGAGCAGGGGCTGGGCAGGTCGACCGACAGGCGTTTGGGGGTTGAGCTGGGAACATGGCTGCAGCGGCAGGGCATGCTGGAGGAGCAGCATCTCGGCTCCCTGGTAAGCTCCGTCCTTCAACAGACCAGCTCTCGCAGGGAACAGCTTGCTCCACATGCGAGCTGGCGCGGGCTGCTCTTCCAGGGCCCAGGGGGAGGGAGCGCAGTGCCGGGTTTTCGATGCCCGTGCCAGGCTGTGCCCAGGAGAGGCTGTTTCATAAGGACTGAGTCATCTCCACAGCCTCGCTGCACCCACCCGATGCTTGCCCAGCTGACCACCTCTCCGCCTGCAGTGCTCAGCCCTGCCAGGCTGACCTGCGCCTGACAACGGCTCATCAAGAGGCCTCTGAAAGCCCACAGTAGGATCCCAAGGGAAAACCAGGATGAGGCGCTACTACTGACATCCCAAAAGTGAGATGCTCAAGGGTCAGCAGGTTCTCCCAGAGAATGAGGAGAGCCGCTCCCACCTACCCTTTGCTACCCTGCGTCAAACTGCCTCGCAGCCCCGCGTTCTCCAGATCTCCCGCTGCTGAAGACCGCAGGTACAGCCCAGCCAGGCTGGGGAAAACGCTTGATGCGGCCAATGACAAGCCCTGACATGACACAAGTGCGGGAGGGAAAACAGTTGTTACACAGGAACACACCACCTTCCCCACACACAGCCTGAACACCAGTTAAACACGCGTAACTGGACCAGAACGCAGTGGTTGGCACGTGCTCCACCTCCTGTGTGGAATGGGTTTGGCTTGTCCCCTCTCCAAGAATTTCTCAGCTCACGGGTAGGATCAAACCCAGAGGCCTAAACCACCTCTAACGTGACAGCAGTGTTATAACCCAAGCGGCTCAGTTCTGCTTTGGGCCATTCGTTACATTCCGTATTCCCTGAGATTCCCCAACATGTTCCGACTGAAGCATCACCATCGCACAGACCCCGTGGACAGCAGAGGCTGCTCCTTTGCTGCAGACCCTGGGACAGGGCGCTCTTCTCCGATCACTCAGCTTCCTCTACTTCTGTACCTTTCACTGAGTGACTGAAAAGGGAAACCTACAGGTAAAGGAAGCAGAAGCCGCCGCAAAGTACTCTTGGAAAACTAACTGTGTGTGTCTGTGAGGGCAGGAGCTGCGAGACTGACCTATCGAGCACCAAGTCAGTGTCGAGCAGAAAAAAGTAGATGGAAAAGCCACCGGACCAAGTTCAAGACATTCTAGAACAAGACTGACTTTTGGTATGAGGAGCCCGAGGCCCGGATTAGCTCCTTGGGCTGGGGAGGCAAACACTGCATCTTGCCACCCGGACGCTGCTTAACCTGATCTCGTGATTGCAAAATCAGAATTCTGGGATAAATCCCAGCCTTTGTGTGTGTTGGGCCTGTGAGAGAAGTAGACACCTACAAGAAGAGGTGGGAACTGGAAGAGGCAGCAAGAGACATGGTGCAGCTGCTGAAGGGAGGAGGAAGACACGTGAGCAGATGGGAGCAGAAGCTGCCAAATCTGCAGATGTGAAAGAGCAGCAGCTCACTGGACCAAAAAATGCATATGAGGGTGAGATGCAAGGTGAGGAGTGAGGAAAGGTATCACGCATCGGAGAAACTAGCAGAACTGAGAAAACCTTCAGGGGCGACAAAGAGGAAACGGTTTTCCTGGGGAAACAGACCGAAACCCAAAACTGCCCAACCTCACCGCAGCAAGGCCAGGGCAGGCCATGGGAGGGGAGGAGGGAAGGCAGGCTGAAATCAGGAACGAAGATCCCAGATGAGGCTAAGTCACAGGAACAGCCATGAGATACCAGCAGCGGAAAGGTGACGGGGCAGCATTGCACCCCCCCAGCACACATGAGCGGCTTTGGGAGGATGAACATTGATGCGCAGGGAGAGGAGCAGTTACCTGTGCCCCGCAGAGCGGCTCGCTCACTGCGGGCAGAGTGAGAGGAACTGGCCAGAGCGGCTGTGAGGCTGGCCGCTGGCTGTCCTGTCCTCCTCATACACCCAACAGCACCACAGTCCCTTCTCCGGTGTCCCCACCTCTGCCTGGTCCTTCCCTGGAGCAGTGCGAACCCCACGAGCATCCAGGAGGAAATGGACCCTGGAGCTCTGGTCCCTGCAGAAGCAGCCTGGGAGGCACCTCGGAGGAGAGCCTGACACACCAGTGCTTCCAGCTGAGCTGCCAGCACCAGCGTGACAGCAACACAGAACATGAGGTGCTGGGATCACTTCTGTGTCCCACCAAACAGCGTTTAGAACCTACTCAGGAACAGAGGATAAAGCACAGGCTGCCAAAAGCCATGGGTTGTGGTGGAGGGAAACAGTAAAAGAGCACCTCGAGCTCTCTAGAAAGTAAGTGAGCTCAGAGCCAGCAGAGCTGACCCAAGCTGGAGGCACTGCTCCTGCCTTTAGGAGCAGATAGGAGGGAATGTGCTCCCTGCCTGTTAAGGGAGCTGCTCCAGAATGCTGCTACTCACCAGGTCAATGAGTTTGGTGACGGGAACTTCCCGGATCGGTCTCCTCATCCGGCACAGGGCCTCCAGGGAGGTGCCAAAGCAGCTGGGTAGGTAGGTGCCGCTGATGGTGAGGAAATAGTCCTTCCCTCGGTCCAAGTGGAGGACAAGAATGTCCTCAATCTTATCCTCGCCAGAGTTCAGAAGTGTTACCGAGTCTTTACTGACATACACGTCCAGGGAGATGTCCATGCTCTCATCTGCAACCAATAGGAGCTCTCAAGAACACACTGACACCCTCCAAAACGGATGACAAGGATAAACACACAGAAGCAGGGACAAAGGCCACAAAACTGAGGAGACAAACAGACAAGGATGATGGCAGGAAAGGTGAGACAAGGGAAAGGCAGGCAGGGCTGACTGGAGACGGGGTGACATTGTAGAAACCGCGCTGAGACTCACCTGGCTCCAGGTAACCTTCACAGGGCTCGGCCCGAAGCCACGGCTTGCAGTAGTGGCTGTCATTGAGCTTCGGGATGAAGGAGAAGTGACAGGTGACCTGCCCGTTATTGGTGATCTGGAACTTCTGCTTCTGCAGCTGACGGAACTTCACATTCTCAAACTCGAACTGCGGAGCAAAGAGACAACACAGATCGTGTTCGTGGCCACGGTGGGACACACCGAAAGGCACCGACTGCCGTGGCAGCCTGTGACCGAGGGGTGCCTGTACAACACCTGACAGAAGACCTGCCAGGAAGCCACGACAAGATGCCCCCTTCTAGTCCAGGTCCTGATCAGAAGATAACAGATAAAGCAGTTTCCTATAACCCAGTTTACTGAGTCAAAGCCTTTAAAAGTAGTTCTAGCACTTCTGTGCTGGGGAAGGGATTCTGGTTTCATCCTCACCTCTCTCCTGCTGAGCTCCAGCGAGGGAAGAAAGTCATTCTCCATCCTGTCCATTAGACGAACGATGTCTTCAAACAACTTCCGATACTTCTGCTCATCCACAACCTTGACCTGTGGGAGGTCAGGAAACACTCAGCCAAGCTTCTGACCAGCTTCGCAGGAACAGTCCTGCCACGAGTAAACTGCAGCAGTGAAATATTTCTCTAGGTGCAGCTGCAAGGCTACGAGAACCTGAACACATGGAGCACCTCCAAGCTCCACATACAACTTTAGGCCTGTTTTGCCCCTACAGATGTTAGGAGAGATATTTCTGGCCTCTGATGGTCCTGCTGGGAGGTTACTGGGGTGATCTCTGTGGGACAGCACTGGCATGCTGCAGCATTACTCATGACTGTGCAGAGGAAGAGAAAGGCTCTCCTCCTTTTATTGACGCTGTCCTCTTGCAAGAGCCATAGCAGAGGTGCCGTGACCACAGAAGCACCTCTCGAAGGAACATACAGACACGTCATGATCCACCCCAGCACATGAGAAACGTTACCCCGATGCGGAACAGGGCGCTGACAGGCTTGTGGTCACTGGTCTTCAGGTCCATGTGACTGCAATACCGGAGCTGCTGTATGTTCCCTCCTCTCCAAAGGATCCGATCGCACCACGCTGGTACACGGCACTTTCCACTATAACAGAAAACAGGTTACCGGGGCAATCCAACAACTCCAGTAACCCGTCCATGCTGCTCCTCTCCCAGCCAGGCAGCTCCCTCCACCCCCACCATCAACAACTGCATCAGCAGTGATGGGATGAAGCCCTATCACTTCCCCCAACTCGAATACTACGTGATTTCTTCTGCTCTCTTCCCCTTTCCCTACAGAGCTGCTAAAATTCCTGTCCTTTCCAGCACCAGGAAACAAAACGACCTCAAAGAAGGCTGTTTCCACAGCCTGAAGCCGTGTGTACTGTGGCCCAGGCTGCACTAGTGTCTTTGGCTGCCAGACATTTCTGACCCATCACATACTGTTTCCATGACGGAAAGTCTACCCAGCCATTACTGTTGTCAAATCTGAACCCTGCATTATCCTCCTCCAGATGAACTGCTGTGCTGAATCATAAACACAGGCGGAGTAAAACCCAGAGTAAAACTCCTCTTAGGAGTTCCTCCACTTAGATCAAGCCTCTGCAGCGGATGCACAACTGTCTGTGGGAGGCCCCAGGTAGAAAGTAGCATGCAGGAACCGCTGCTGCTATCATAGCGCAGCTACCGCTGCGGGTGAGCAAGTCCGGGGACAGGGTGACTCAGAGAGAGCGTCTCCTTCTCTCCAGTTCCTTTTGTACTGACTGCCTGTCCCTGGTAGCAGAAAATGCCCCCAGTGCAGGGCTACTCATGGCTGCCACTTCACCCGCCTTTGCCCACTGGAACCGGCAGCAGTGGAGGTTCAGGGTGTGTGCCCGGACAGCGTCTGCGGGGTCTGCTTATCTCAGAAAGCAGGGAAATGAGGGGGCACACACTGCCTGAGCACTGCAGCCGCCACCACAGCACTGAGGGGTATCTCCAGCTCTAGGAGCCAGGTCATCAAGTTCTGTGAGAAAAAGCTTTCGGTGTCAGCAGTAAATACGCCCGTTGGCAGCCGGTTTACCTGGAGTCCCAGCGATCTGTTTTAGAGTCATATTTATAGGTGGGGATGAATTTAATCTCTCCCTCAATGAAATCTGCAAACGCTTTCTTCTGAGTGCGCTGAATATTCAGCTAAAGCAGAAAAAGGACACTTTAAAAAACCCAAAAAACCAAACCCACCAAACCACCCCCAAACACCACCCTGCCCCCAGCAGAGTGTCAGAGCAGATCTATGGGCAGAGCAACTGCAACCTGCAGCTGTAGGATCCACCAGACACTCCCAAACTGCCTCTCAGATGGAAAATCCTTCACAAAGGTGAAAATTCAACACACCCATGGAACATTTTCTGAACAGTCTGAACACAAGCGGGCCCAGCGCTACTCACCAGGCCATGCCGACAGCATAAAACAACAGTTAAGAGAAATATTAACTGCTCCACTCATGCTAAATGCCTTCATTAGTTTTCAGGCTTAAGCATCACCATCGTTAATGTTTCACTGCCAATCATTTCAGCAAAAGCCTCCTGGAGTGTCTGTCCCTGGCAACCTGACCCTGCTTTCCTTTTCTCATTTACTCCTCTGAAGAATTTCCTTGCTGTCCTCACAAAACTCTAAGCTGTGGCTGTTCCCTGCATGAAGCTCTGCAGTACAGCAGAAACGAGCACCAGAACAGAATTGATCAGATTCACCGTTAAATTGTGTGTCAGAGATGATATTACACTATTTCTGTTCCTGTTTCACAGGTACAACCCTTCACTTTAACGGCCTACATCTAGTGCTGCCTTGGTCCTCAGTGCTGAGCGGGGAGGACCAGGGTCCAGAACTCAGGGCACAGGGGCTGAGCAGAGAGCCGGGGTACCAGCGCTGGTCCCCACACCAATACCTTGTCCAGAACTCTGGTTACAGCAGTTTCTGCTGCTGTTACGGACCCATGTTCTAGCTTGTATGTAGGAGAGAACTCTTCCAATGAGATGCAAAGACACTTCTGTAGTAATTGCCCAAGCTGTTACCAGTTAACCCCAGTATAACGTACAACCTATTTTTGTTTGGGGGGTGGATGCTGCCAGGACACCCACAGCTCCAGTGCCGAGCACCTGTGTCTACAGACACCTATCGCAGAGCATCTGCCAGCTCCTCCAAGCACAGGCACATCTTAAACCAAGTGACCTCACCAGTCTGAAGCAACCATGAGCGACACTCACTGACCTGGTCGTACATCAGCAGTTTCTGAAGCTCGTTCTTACTGATGAGAGTTTTCACTTCGCTGGCGTCAGGGAGACAAAGCCTATAGTTGAGGTCTCCCAGCCAGATGACCACACTGAAACCAACGCGGAAGAGAAGAGGCAGTGGTTAGTGTCGCAGGGAAGAACGTGCAAAGGAGAGATGGCTGGTAGCTGGTGATTAAGGTTGAGACGCAAGACAAAAGGAGACATGAAATTTCTGCTGTCAGGCTCGATCTTTCTAGTGGCAGCAGGTCCTACATTCCCGAGTCCATCTCCTCTGGAATCCCACATGGGATTGAAGACTTAG
This sequence comes from Bucorvus abyssinicus, assembly GCA_009769605.1. Lineage (NCBI taxonomy): Eukaryota > Metazoa > Chordata > Aves > Bucerotiformes > Bucorvidae > Bucorvus > Bucorvus abyssinicus. The sequence goes on along the minus strand of CM020039.1, from coordinate 404,964 downwards.
TTTAATGGGAGATACCTGAGTTTGCCTCAGTCTGGAAAAAGCCCAAGACCACCACCAGCTCTCACAAGGTGAGACCAGTGTGTCTCACCAAGCTCCACAACCCCTCAAGCTCCACAACATCACCTGGTATCAGGCTCTTCCTGTGCACAGAAGAGGGCAGCGACAGAGCTTGTACAGTGGGGCGGGCTGGTCAACCGCCAGGCAGGCTGAGCGCAGGGACCCGCCTGCTCACATCTCTGGCAATACCATGGCTCTACCCATCCATTTGCCACTGTCTTTCCTTCAGCCAGATCAGGCCACTACAACATCACCTGCCCAGCAGAGACTGACTGAAGCAGAACCGGCAAGGGCAGAGTTAGGTTCCTGTGAAGTTCACAGCCTCTGGGACGTTCCTGTCCTATCTCACCATCAGCCATTCCTCACCAGTGCCTGCTCCTCCTCTGCCCCTCGCTGGGCTTTCCGACAGACCTACAGTCTCCTCATTGCCAGCAGTGAAAGAAACACTTGTGGTAGTCACTCCAAAAAGGATTTTAAAGATTAAAATCTAAACTCTGCTCTGGTATCAAAGCTTTTCCTGTTTATAGTCAAACCTCAGAGTTTCCACGAATGGATTACCAAGGATAATCTAGTATTTGGATTTTTTTCTGCACTAATCCACTCTACATTTTATCGTGGGTTTGTAAACGGTGTAAATACTTACTACAGGTACTCATCACTTGTACCAGGTTTAAGGAAATTAATACACTTTGTTGTACCCATGTTTGAGTTTGATTTGGACTATTCAGCCCCACTTCAAAAGGGAAACCAGCAAAATAAACCTACTCATGTTTCATGATGTTGAGCTGAGGTAGACTGTCATCGGGGGTGACAAAGCTCATCCGAGCGCAGATGTCCTTATAGTCCTGGTTCCGCCGCTCGAAGTCCTCCACGTGCGCAGCGAGGTGGGAGTTGACGATGCAGAAGGAGGTGTTGTGGAACACGAACCGGGCTGCCACGCCGCCCTTGTTGCCCTGGGGAGAGCAGGGATGGGTGGGCGTTAGAGACGGCGGCAGGCGAGACACCAGGGAGATGGGGACAGCACGGACAGGGGAACGAACCCCGACCGTGCTCTTCCTTGTGTAGATACCGGGAAGCAAGACACTGGCCTCGGTGACTCACCATCTTTCCCATGATTCCCGTGCCCACAGACTCCGTCATGGTCTCTCTGATATTGCTCAGCTGATCCTTCTTAGCAAATATGAGCAGCATCATCCCAACCAGACGGACCACTTGCACCTGCAGAACCAGAAGGAATCCCGAGTTCCCAGGAAGGCAGTAGGAATGCAGCTCTGATCGCCTGCTCTGCCTGATGGCTGCTGCTCCGGCTCTTCCTGTTCCTCGTGGGGGTTAACACACACGGTCCCAGCAGGGATCTCGGGTCTCTTATACATGCTCAGCCAAAGCATTTCTCAGCCCATGACCCCCCTGCACCTTCAAAGCAGCAGGGTCGTGGCTCTGAAAGCCAGCAACGAGGCCTAACTGAGACTACATGCTCACTTCAGAGGCACAACAGCACTGACGTGTGCACTGAGGGTCTGCACAACAAGGGAGGAAGATGAAAACGGAGAATTCAACTGGAGGAGCCCAAGGACTCAGCCCACTCTGCAGGAGTGGGACTTGCACACAGCCACAGTCTACAGTTTCAGTCCCCTCCCCCTGCCTGCAGCCATGGGTTGTTCTCTCCCTTCCAAGAGGGTGGGAGAAAGTCACCTAAAGCTCAAGGAAAGCGAAGGGAGGGGAACAGGAGCCCTCTGCAGTTTGGGTGACGGCCGCAGGCTCCCTCTCGCTGAACTTGTGTACAGCAGGGCGCTGCTTCCCCGCTGCAACTGCCCGTACACATACCAGCAAGCTCAGCTGCAGGCACGCAGGACAGTGGGGTGACAACAACCAGGGCTAAGGAGGAAGGGCAGCTGGGTAATGTATGTCGGGCTGGTACCTACGGAAAGGTTTGCTGCAGCAGAGACAAAACCCAACGGTTCGCTCTAGAGCAGCCGGAACAAAGTCCTGCTGCCACGGCTGAAGGAATTCTGTCCCAAGGTGGCAGCCTCTGGAAGATTTCACCCCACAAATGATCCCATTCCTTCAAGGAAAAGCTATCTGTTTAATTTATCAGCTCAAGACACGCCTTGCTTCTACAGTACAGCAGTGATATGGTAACGCAGATAAAGAATCTGAACCCACTGCTCTGATTCTGCTGAGCTGACACCTACCTCGGGTTTTACAGAGTTAATTGGATCCCCATCTTTATAACTTCTGCCTCAATGTCTCCCACAACTGTGGGCAGAAACCAACTTTCCAGATTTGACGTGGCGTACGTGACATGCCAGGTACCTGCACGCCCAGCACATGCCCTCGGCTTCTCCAGTCACCGCTCCCGGGGTCAGGCGAGGAGAAGCCCGTTCCTCTTCTCCTCGCACTCAAGACAGCTGTGACAAGACCCCGTGACACCAAACAGAACTCACTTTCTTGTACTTAGCCTGGGGGTGCAGGGACTTCTCCACAGCAGCCAGCCACTCCTGCTCCTTTGAGGAATCAAGGTAGAAAAAAGCCTCCGTGCTGAGGTCCAGCTCCTGGAACCTGAAAAACCCAGCCACGTTCGCACATCCTGCCCCTCCCACAGACCACCCTCGTCCCGTGGGAAGCCTCTGGCAACAGCTCCTCTTGGACGAGAAGCTCCTTAGTCCCACTTGTTAAATAAAGCAGCAGTTTCACCACGGTGCCCCAAGGACTCTGCTGCCACGCACTCCAGTGAGCACCTCTCGGAGAGGGGTTACTTCAGGCAGAGGACAACCGCAGAGCTCGGTGCATGCCTCAGGGGAAATCTACGTGGTTCTGTCATGCCAGCCTTGTTCAGCCCTGCGCTCTGCCTCAGCCGAATGGCTCTTTCCGCTCAGACAGCTCCTCTGAGACACAGCTCAGCTCTGTGGAACCTCTGAGAGCATGACAGGAGCTTAAAGCAAACACAGCCCACCAGTGTCCAAGCAAGAGCCTCAAGAACCCGGCGCCATAAGGAAACAAGTCGGTGCCTACTGCTCACCCGATGCAGTAGAAGTCTGGAGGCTCCATGTCGCAGACTAGCCAGGGTTCCAAGCTGCTGTCTGGAGACTGCCCGTTCACATTCCACGTTCCCACAAAGAACCTACAATGCGAAAGGCAGCTGAATGGTTAGAAATCACAGCAACAATGGCGTCAGCCCAGCGCAGGCCCAGCAGCGTCCAGGCTGGGAGCAGACACACGTGAGCTGTGTGTGCTGGGCCCTGCCAGCTATGGGGCAACTGAAAATTCTCCTCGGCTTGGCCTATTTTCAGCAACACCCGCCTCGGGGATTTCGCAGAATACAAAACTAACAGCACTGCAGCGGGCCCAGCAAACCCCCGGCTCTGTTAACACGCTGCCATGGGGTGCAACACCAGGACAGCGTGGAGGGACGGCTGCCTCAGTCCCCTCCGCTTCAGCCTGAATTGAGGGCCAAGAGATCCAACACACATGGGACAAGTCGTCAAAGGAGAAGCTGCGCCACAGGCACTTGCTGACTTCCAGGCTGCCCCGGTGCTCCTTCAGCCACCCAAGCTGCCAGATCTCAAACCTGTCGAGACCTGAGCTCCTGGAAGAGGTGAAGGTGCTCCCTCTGTGCACACTGTCCCTCGGCAGCAGCTCTCACCTGAAGTTGTGGAGGTTGACATACGCCTTCTCTCTCTTGGCGAGCACGTGCTTGATGAGTCCCTCCCTCTGCCCCGTCTGGGTGCTGGGCAAGAACATTTTGCGCATGGTGTTGGTCACTTTTGGCTGGTCTCTTGAGGTACTTTCTCTCTCTCGGTGAAATCTAGGAAGGAAGCGAGAGCAGAATTAAAACTGGTTCTGCTGTCTAGGAAGAGAAGGGAAAAAGGGAACAGACTCTCCCCGTCACTCACTGCCTGTTGGGAGGCACCGGAGGAGGTGGGGGTTCTCGGCGAGACCCTGGCTGGTGGTTCTGCATGTTCCTTTTCTCTTCCAGGCTTAGAGTGTTGAAGTCATCCTCAAACCCCAGAGCTCCTGCAATGAAAAAAACAAGCACAATACCCTGAGAAATGGTTTAAAACAGCTCAGATCACGAAGGAAAAAATGCAGCTCCACAAAGTGAACAAAGCAAATGACAGCAGCGATATATCAGCACTGATGACTCAGGGAAGGAGAGAAAGGGGCAGTGACCCCAGTCAGGGCAGGAGGGAGCTTAACGTACACAAACCACACACGAGGCAGAAGACAGCACTCGAACGGTCCAGGGCAGCGGAACCCACGGACTGAGAAGTTTTACTTTGCACAGGGTGATGTGAAGCAAGGAAATGAGGCAGAGGCCAGAGCGCTGAGTGCAGGGTCAGGCACAGATCCCTGTCCCCAAGCACCCCGTTACTGGACAGATCAGAAAGCGCACAGAAGTGACAGTTCAGTACCCAAAGAAGAGGTCTGCGATAGAGCTGGGAGGTTCTTCTCCACCTGATGCCAGCTGGCTGCATCCTTAGGATCGGGAATAGAAGCCTTCAGGTGGGCTGGAATAAAACCCAGCCCCGTCAGAAGCTGCTGGTGGTCAGCGGGTTTCATCAGCACAGCTACAGCCCTGCTCACCTTCCTGGATGCTCTGCACTTCAGAGAGGAACCTCAAGCAGCGCTCCTCATCAGGGATTTCAAAGAGCCGCTCCGCCGTCTCGTCCCCTTGTATCCGGACCTTACACCCTGCTTCGGGTACAAACACAGACTCGCAGAGTCAGTCAGGGCTGCACGGATGCTGTGGCCAGGCTCTATGGGGACCCTCTGAGCTCAGCCATAAGAGCCAACATCCTGCCATTGCTTTGATGGCAGCCTGCATCCCAGCTAGCTCCCCCGTGTTTGCAGAGCCCCCTGCCCCGCTGCGCTGTCACCTCCTTCCTGGGTTTAGGAATACTTCTCCCTGCTGCCATCTCGCAGAGCAGAGCTCTGAATGCAGTTAAAAAGATGTACTGATAGGGAAAGCAGAGCTGGAGAGCAGACAGCGTGCTGCCAGCATGGAGAACTCACACAGTCACCTCAGCTCACACATCGGGTCAAGAGGTAAGAACTAAAGTTTGACCAGTTGCCAATATTCAGTGTGGGTGTTTCGGACCATGTCTGTCATGACAACTAACTGTCCAAAGGGGCCAGGCAACAACACGAGAGGAAACACAACCCCTGCCTGACCGAAAGACAAACACTGAGTACGGAGGAGGACTATGCAGCAGCAGGTAAAGAGGCGTGTGTCAGTGCCTGCTTCCTGCAAGGAGCATTAGCTGTGCACTGCGGTTATAAAACTTACTGTTGGTAGCGATGTCAATCAGGAGAGTTTCTTCTGCTTCTAGAAAAGAGAAAAACAGGATCAGGAGGGTTCACAGCAAAGGCTGCAGTAACAGAGTACTTGGAAAAGCCACCTGGTACCAGCCACCGGAGAGCACTCACGAAGGACAAACAGCTTTAACCTACATCTGTGCCCTGAACGATGGCTCCGAAAAAGGACGTCACATCTGGACAGCCACCTCCCACAGCCCCAGGGTCGCAGGGGAGAGTCCCGACAGTCACTCTCGCACACCTGGATGACTTGTCCCACTTTGGGACAGAGCAGCCTGACAACGGACTTCAGAGCTCGTCCACACAGCAGAACCAACAGGCAGAACCACGCTGGGCTACACAGAGGGGTTCCAGCTAATCCAGGAAAAGGCGCTTTTGCTGCTGAACTAGCCTTTCCCAGGGACACATGCTGCTGTTTGGGCTCTCCCAAGACAAGACCTAAAGCACCTTCCCATTCCCTGGCTATCTGGACTGGGAAGCTCACCAGACCTTACGCAAGATTTGATCTAAACGTGCAGGAATCAGACTAAAGCCCCCAACTCTTGCCATTACGGAGAAGACAGACAGACATTAGCAGACAGCACATTTCAGCCACTGCAGCAAGTACTGCACATGCTGGCTCCGATGCCAAGCCAACCACTCATCGGAGCCAGCCCAGATCCCTAGAGCCCTGGGGAGAGACGCCATGTGGCGCGAGGAAGAGGCAGGATCCCATAACCTGCGAGTCTGAGTTTCATGGGGAAGCATTCAATCTATACAGGACAGGTGAAGAAACGCCATGAAATCTGGGTTTTGTGGATAAAGGGCACTGGATTCCCGCCACCAGCAGAGAGACCACTCCAGGAAGGCCGGTACCTTGGACACACTTAAAGCGGCTGTTGATGGGGATATAATCCGGATCAGAGTTTTCTTTCTCCTGTGAATGGATCACTATCCTGGAGAGAGAACAAAGGCTAGTAAAAACGCAGGAACAACGCCCTCCTCGTACACAGACAAACCTTTACACAGCCGCGAGAGCTGGATGTACAGAGAAGTGCAACGTTGGGTTTCTATTGCTCTGCTACCGGGATGGGAGAAGAGAAAGGGAGCAAAGGCTCCCGCTGTGCCGGATGTGGGTGCCTGCGGTGAGACAGAAAGTGCCACCCCACTTTCACTGCGACAGGGCAGATTTGGTGTCAGGGTGGCAGCGGCTCTGGCTCCTCCAGAAGCCCGGAGAAGCCAGAGGACAGAGCAGGAACACGCAGCTACAAAGCCCGGTTCTCACTGCCCTGCTCGCAGGACACAGCTCCCCGGCTGCACGGCGAATGCCCGGGGAAAGGCGGCCGCCAGCGCCCGCTCTGCCCCCCGCCCCCTCTAAACGCAGCAGCTCGACAGCTTTTAAGTCGCGGTGGTCGAGCTCAGCTCGGTACAGGCTTGGCCACCGGAGGCCTGGCGGCGGTGCAAAGAAACGTGCCTCTCCGGGACAAGGCGCCCGCACGGCCCGAGCCCCCGCAGCGGCATTACCGGCCTGAGTCACCGGCACAGGCGGCCGGACCAGCCAGGCTGGCCCGGCGGACAACCGGAGCCGAGCGGGCCCTCGCATCCTGCTACTGGGACGAGATGCCCCGGCCACCGCTCCGCCGCGGCCCGGCACTCACCCGTAGCGGCCGCTCCGCCGGCCCAGGCTGAGCACACACGGCTCCCGCCGCCCGGCCCGCACCTCCGTGCCGGCCACACTCTGCGCCGCAGCTAAGGAAACCGCCGCCCGCTGGCCCTCCTCCCCACCGCGCCCGCGCCCGCGCCCGCGCCCGCGCCCGCCCCGGTCGGTCCCTCCCAGCCCTCCCCGGGGCCGGTCTCGGTGGATACGAGGAGGCCCCAGGCCGCGGCGGGCGGCTCCATGGCGGCGCCTCGGTCTCCCGGCGACTTCGCGCTGATCGCCGGCGGGTAGCAGAGGGGCGCCCGCCGCCCGCCACAGCGCCCCCTGCCAGCCGGCGGACTGCCTCACGGACGGGGGAGGCGTGTCCGGGGCGGGGCCGAATCTAGGGGGCGGGGCTTCGCGATACGGGAGTGCGCCAGGGGGCGGAGCTGCACCGGGGAGCGTGGCCCCGGGGCTGCCCCGGTGGGATTCTGCCGCGATCGTGGGGCCCAGCGGTGTGTCCGCCAGGTCCCGGGGGTGTCTCCCGCCGCGTTGTGTCCGTTCCCTCAGCCCCGCTCCCAGCCGGGGCAGAGCGGGGCGGGCACGGTCAGCACCGCGGTCCTGCCCCGCACGGTTTCTTCACCCCTGAGACCCCGCCCATCTCCGGCGATGATTGGCTGCGAGCTCCGCTGATTTGCATGTCGGCGCGGGGCAGGACGGGAAGCGCTGGCGTTTGAAGCGCGGGGCGGCAGGCCGAGCGCGCGCGTCATGGCGGCCCCGGCGGTGACAGCAGCGGAGCGGGAGGAGGAGGAGCAGGAGCAGCGGTACCGGAGGTGAGCGGCGGGGCCGGGGGTAGACGGGTCGGTCGGGGAGCCTGAGGGCAGGCGGGAGTGGCGGCGGCGGAGGTGGTGGCCCCGCGGGGGTGGCAGCAGCCCTGGGGATGCCGGGCCGGGTACGGGCAGTCCCGGTGCTGACAGTGGTTCTCGCAGGCTGGTGAACGGCGCGAAGGCGGCGGCCTGGGATGGGGAGCTGGAGGAGGCCCTGCGGTTGTTCCGGCTGGCAGCCGACATCCGACCCAGCGAGAAGCTGCTGGGCCGCATGCGGCGAGTGGAGGAGGTGCTGGCAGCGGCTGCAGAGCGGGGCGAGGACGAGGAGGAAGAGGAGGCCGAAGGCTTCGTGGAAGTGTGTGGCAGTGGGCTGCTGATCTATGGGGAGATGCATGCGAAGCTCTTCCAGCACCAGCGCGAAGGCGTCGCCTTCCTGTACCGCCTGCATCGGGAGGGCAGGCCCGGTGGCATCCTGGCCGATGACATGGGCCTAGGCAAGACTGTGCAGGTCATCGCCTTCCTCTCGGGCATGTTTGACGCCGAGCTGGTCCGGCACGTGCTGCTCATCATGCCCACCACCCTGGTCAGCAGCTGGCTGGCTGAGTTTGCCCGCTGGACCCCCGGCCTGCGCGTCAAGGAGTTCCATGGCACCAGCAAGACAGAGCGCACCAGGAACCTGGAGAAGGTCCAGAGGAAGAACGGCATCATCGTCACAAGCTACCAGATGCTCATCAACAACTGGAAGCAGCTCTCCAGCAGCCACGAACAGGAGTTTGTCTGGGACTACGTCATTCTGGATGAAGCGCATAAAATCAAGTGCCCCTCTAACAAAACGACCAAGTGCGTGTACATGATTCCAGCGAGGCACCGGCTCCTCCTCACAGGCACCCCCGTGCAGAACAACCTGCGGGAAATGTGGTCCCTGTTCGACTTCGCCTGCCAAGGCTCCCTCTTGGGAACAGCCAAAACGTTTAAAATGGAATATGAGAATCCGATCACCAGGGCAAGGGAGAAGGACGCGACTCTGGGTGAGAAAGCGCTGGGGCTAAAGATGTCTGAGAACCTAATGACGATAATAAAGCCCTATTTCCTCAGGAGAACCAAAGAAGACATCAAAAACAACCATGCTGGTGAACGGGACGCTGCTGTCCCCGAGGATCCACAGGAGAACAGTGCTCCCGTCATGCCGTCTCTCACGAGGAAGAATGACTTTGTGGTGTGGGTGTACCTGGCTCCGGTGCAGGAGGAAATCTACAGGAATTTCCTCTCTCTGGACCATGTGAAAGAGGTGCTGATGACAACGCGATCCCCTCTGGCCGAGCTGAATATCCTGAAGAAGCTGTGTGACCACCCCAGGCTGCTGTCTGTGAGAGCGTGTCTCCAGCTGGGCTTGGAAGCGCAGGAGGTCTCTGAGCAGGATCACAGGGACAAGGCAGGTTTGCTTTCCGGCGCTCATGATATAGATCATCTCTCAGATGAGACGGTGATTCAGGAGTCGGGGAAAATGCTGTTCCTCGTAGGGCTCCTGGAAAGGCTGCGAGAAGAGGGACACCGAACCCTGGTGTTCTCGCAGTCGAGGAAGATGCTGGATATCATCGAGCACGTCTTGTCCCGCAGGCAGTTCAGGATCATGCGCATCGACGGGACCGTGACCCACCTGATGGAGCGGGAGAAGCGCATCAATGCCTTCCAGAGTAACAAGGGCTATTCTGTCTTCCTGCTCACCACACAGGTTGGTGGCGTGGGCATAACCTTGACGGCAGCCAGCCGCGTGGTCATCTTTGACCCCAGCTGGAACCCGGCAACCGACGCTCAGGCTGTGGACAGGGCTTACAGGATTGGGCAGAAAGAGAACGTCGTGATTTACCGACTGATTACCTGCGGTACCGTGGAAGAGAAAATATACAGGAGACAGGTCTTCAAGGACTCGTTAATCCGACAGTCCACCGGTGACAAGAAGAACCCATTCCGGTACTTCTCCAAGCAGGAGCTAAGGGAGCTCTTCACTCTAGAAGACACTCGAATGTCTGCCACACAGATCCAGCTGCAGTCCCTGCACGCCACCCAGAGAAAGAGCGACCCGCAGCTGGACGAGCACATCACTTACCTGCACTCCCTGGAGATGTTCGGCATTTCCGACCATGACCTGATTTACACCAGGGAACAAGCTCACGAGGAGCAGGTGGAGAGCGAGGAAGCCCATGACTACATTCAGCGGAGGGTGCAGAAAGCCCATGAGCTGGTTCAGCTGGAGTCCCAGCTCAGAGACCAGAGGATGGAGGGGATCAGAAGTGCCTGTGAGGAGATGTGGCAGAGACCACCAGGACGGGTTTCCCAGCCAAAGAAACTGTCTCCAGGGTCAGACAACACCAATCGCTTTGTCTCACCCCCAGTGGCCGATAAACAGGGAAGTGACAAAGTTATTGATCTTACAGAGGACGAGGAGCTCCAAGTCCTCCAGGTCAGCTCCAGAATGACAGGTCTGACCATTGGTGACTTGGACGAAGACGAAGTGGCACAAGATGAGTCTGGTGTGAACACAGAGCTGCTTAATGCCAGCAGGACAGTGAGACAACCCCCTATACAAGAATCGGAGGGAAATCTTGACTCGAGCGTTATACCATTGTCACCTGGACCTCACCCGCTTGATGACGAGAGTCGGAGCCTCGAGCAGAAGCAGCGTCCCTGTGTCAGTGCAGACAGCCCGGCTGAGGCAGGGCATGGCCTGCCTGGGCATCACCAGCATTCCACGAACGACTGTGGTGTAGCTGATGATCCCAAATGGTTAAGAGGTGCAGAAATATCGGATTGGGTCCTTGACCCATGTGCTGCCTTGGGGACAAAGAAGAATGACATTCCTGAGCCAGCTCTGCCTGCTGCAGGACCACAGTTATCCACCGGTATGCCGGAAACCCACGCTGGGCTCCAGGAGTCCCCTGTGCCAGAAGCCAGCTTGGAGAATATGTCCGAGCCTTCCCTCAAGGTTCAAGTCAACTTCACTCTGGCCTTGGAAGAGTCTGAAGAAGGGTGGGAAGATGCTTCAAATAGGGAGAGATCCCTGGAGCACCCAGAAACGGAGGGCAGCCAACCAATGGCAGGAAGTTTCTGTAAATCTCCAACAAAAACATCTCCCTCAAAAGCCTGGCTGAGTGAGAGCAGCGACAGCAGAGACCCTCATCCTGCAGCTGCAGAGAAGCCGAACAGCTCCCTGCAGGGCAGCAACGTGTCTGAGGAAAGCATCATCGCCTTTGCTTCTGGTAGAAAGAAATGCCTGAAGAGAATCGTTTCTGACAGTGAGGATGAAGAGCAGTCCATCGCAAACCTGGAGGAACACCAGTCTGAGACCAGGCCCTCTCCCTCGAACAGGCCCCTGCACCGGTTCCTGCAGGCAATTAGTGCTTCCACTCCGAAGTGTGACAGAAACACAGCACAAGCCATCTTCTCTCCCCAGTTCTCCAGCAGTGGTAACAGGTCTAGTGCCTCCAGGCGGTCGCTCATCAACCAGGTGGCAGATGAGGTCGAGGATATTGCAGAAATGATGGGAACCACGGATGAAGACGACAGTGACAGTGATGAAGAACAAGATGAGCTGGTGGAAGAAGAAGCTGAGGAGTGTAGTGGGGAATCTGCGGAGCCAGAGGAAGAACCTGCTGGGGAAACACTTGATACAGCTGGGGAGTCCTTCCAGCTGGACGGCATGTCCTCTGGGCAGTCTGGAGAGGAGGAGGTGGAGCCTTCTCAGGAGGAGCTGTCTCCGGAGGAGCCATCTCAGGAGGAGTCCACCGGGGATGCTGAACTGCAGTCAGGGGAGCATGTGGACTTCTTCACCCAGGAGGGCAGCTCTGAGACAGAGGCCGGTGAGGGTCCCTCTCCTGCCACAGGTGACTACAATGTCTTGGTGGACAGTGGGAAGAAGCTCCAGGGTGATGGAAAACTGCAGGAGGCATTGGACTGTTTCCTGCAAGCTCTCGACATCTGCAGTGGAGACCCTGAAGTTATGCTAATGACTCTGAACCTGTACAGACAGCTGGCCCAGAAGTGAGACCCGGTTCCTTCACTACGTCATTTTCCTATTAAATGTTTGTCTGAGCTGCACCACTGTGGTTGTCCAAGCGAGTTTAAGGCTCCTGGCTGTGACACGCACCTCCTTCACAGTGACCGAACAAATTAAGTGTCTCCTCCCGCGTGAGGACACAGCCCAGGACTCGGGGTGGTTGGGTGCTAGGGAAGGGACTTCACTGTGGACTCTGTTCACAAAGATGGAATGGTTCATGCTCCTGATTATTTAATAAACAAAGTCTTTGTGTCCAAACCCCTCCCCAAGCCTGCAGCAAAGGGGGGTGGGGTGGGTGGCGTGTAACTGGAACAGCAACTGGGCCCTGACTGGTGCAAGGTGCTGGACACCCCAGACCTTCTGGTGTTGCTGGAGGGGTCCAGGGTGGCTCTAGTCTGACCCCGCCCCCATATTTATTATCCTTGGAGCAGTGCTGAGCTCTGCAGGGTCTTCCCTGGTGACCACACAGCTCCGAACTGTGGTGCTTGGTGCCTGGCAGGTTTGCCCTCTGTGTGGTGGTAGCGAGGGATGGTTACACCTTGCCGAGTGTTGCAGTTCTGGAGAAGAAACTGGTCTCTGAGTGTGAATCCTTGTACTGGGAGACGTGCCAAACACAAACATCAATCCCCTTGATGCTGGAGAGGCACCAGCGTGCATTTGCTAACAGGCAGAACAAAGCTCTGGCAGCCTAGAAACAGGCAGTTTATTAATAGAGCATCCCTCAAGCAAGGCCACATCTGCTCTCATGCTGCAGAAGGGCTTTTCCTAACAAGTATTAATGAGATGGAGCTCTGAGACATTCCTTGGGCCCTCTGAGCTTTCCAGACACAGCCCAGGTAGGGAGGGAGGAGCACATCCTGCTCTGGTTTGGGTCTCCTACGTGCTCTGGGGAACAGCCCTTTGCCTCTGTGGTGTTTTCTCCCCACTCCTGAGCCCTCTGACGCCACACAGGGCTCCCTGTGCAAAGGCGGACTCTGCTGCTACAGATGTGCCACGAAGGGGACTGCGGTTATTGCCAAGATCCCAGGGGCAGGAGATGGGACGCGCTGTCTTGTCACATCAACCGTGCCACCCTCTGCACCACCTGCCAGGCTCCAGCGCTGCACACAGCCAGGGGCAAGGCAGGAAGCCACCAGCATTTAGTGGCTTTTCTCTCAGTCCAGCCCAAGTTACACAATTTCTCCCCCCAGCTTCGAGAGGGTAAGACACAGCGTTAGGTCCTGGGACCTTTGTACGCAGGACTCCTCCCCTGCCACTGCTCAGCGACAGTGCCTCCAGCCCTGCCCTGACCCCCACCAACGAGCCACCAGCAACCACAAGCTCTGGCTGCAGTGTCACCCCCTAAGGGACTGTCCTCCCAGGCTGAGTCTGAGCCCCGGAGCAGAAACCGCAGCACAAGAGCCGCCTGCACCCTCCCTGGCAAGGATGGGGATAAAGATTGAGGCCCTGGGGAACCCCTCTTTCCTCATCATTTATATCTGCAGACAAAACCCTGAGTGCCTTGTTTAGAGGGACAGATCACTGCCTCCACTCGGGGAAAAGCAGGAGGCTGCCTGCCAGGTCACACGCATCTCAAGAGCTGCGCAAAGCTCTTGCTTCACCTTTTCCAGGAATGCTTTACCGCTCTAGGCAGGGCTCTGCTCTATGCTGCTGTAATGTGTGTGTCCTGCCATGACGGCAGGGCTGGACAGCTGCCTCCAGGCATGCTGCTGGCTATGACCGACTCGCCCCAAGGCCAAGGTGTCTGGGAAGCTCTTGGGATTCAAGCAGTCAACACGGCCGTGGTCATTCACATTTTATTTTCTGCCCTCCACCATGATAATGTGGTACCCGAACTTTGTTTTGACCGGAGGGTCTGTGTACACCGGCTTGTCCATACTGCTCACGGGCAAGGCGAATGCTGCCTCCTGGAAGGGTCCCACCATGGAGCCTCTGGTCATCCAGCCCAAGTCTCCCTGCGAGAAGGAACCAGCAGGGTTAACCTTGGGGAATCTCCCTGCAACAGGGGCTCTGTCGGCAGGGAGGGTGGGTGCTGTGGCCGGCGGACAGCAAACCCGCCCCGGCAGCCTCCCGGCAGCGGCACACACATACCCCTTGCCGGGCTTTGTCCTCGCTGTACTGCGAGGCCACTTCGCTGAAGCGCAACCCCGACTTCAGCTTCTCCATGGCCTCCATGGCTTTGCCGTGCTTTTCACACAGAATATGCCGGACCTGCGAGGGGAGAGCGAAGCGACGCCGTGGCAGTCGGGCCAAGCTGCCCGTGTGCCGGGGGTAGAAGGGGGAGACCCTCCCCGAGGGACCCCGCCGCCCCCCAGGCTCACCTTCACGGCGCTGCCGCCTCCCTTCGGGCCCTGGGCTTTGCCCTCGCTGCTGCTGCTGCCGCCGCTGTCGCCGCCTGTGAACGCAGCACCATGAGTCCGGCCCGGCCCGGCCCTCACCGCCCCCAGAGCCCGCCGCCCCGGCCCCGCTCACCCTTGCCCGCCTTGCCGCCCCCTTTCCCTTTGGGCGCCATCTTGCCGCCGTCCGGCCGCGCCGAGGCCCCCGGGCTGCCCGCGGCGCGCCGGGCTGGGACCGGCCCCGCCCCAACCCCGCCCCCGCCGCTGCTGCTGCCCGGCACCCGCACGGCCGCCCCAACCCCGCCCCGCGGCCGAGGACCCCGCGGCCGAGGACCTCCCCCCGAGGCCCGGCAGCGGCTGCGCATGCGGCCTCTCACGGTCGGGGACGGGCGGCCCTCACGTGCAGTCCCGGAGGGCCCGGCTGAGCCCTCCGTTCAGCCGGCACCCAGGGCTGGGCTTGGCACCCAGGGCTGTCCCTGGCATCCACCCTGCCTGCCCCCAGCCCCACCCAGTGACTGTCCCTAGCACCCACCCAGCGCCATGGGCTGTCCCCAGCTCCTGACCCTGGCACCCTGGGCTGTCCCTGATACCCATCCCATCTCCCCCAGGACCCCAGGTCTGTCCCCAGTCCCCACCCCGGCCTATCCCAATGCCCTGCGGTGGCCCCACGCTCGCCAGCGAGCCCCTGAGCCACCCCAGGGCTGTCAGGGGGTGCCCGTGTTCCCCCCAGCACCGTCCCACCCCGGGCAGCCGCAAGAACCAGGACACAGAGGCAGCCTCAGCAGGGAGCAGTTTACCAAGCTGGCGGGATTAGAACGTACAACATTCAGAAGTCCACACTGCGGCCGGGCTCTCCCAGAGGACCACCAGCTGCCCTTTCCGCAGCGAAGCACCCACGGCTGGAGGGAGGAGGAAGCAAGCCACCGGGGACGAGCTCTCAGCCTAGGAGAAGCCCATTCCTCCGGCCAGGGAACCAGTGGTCTCCGTGCCACGGCCCAACCCTGGCGCAGCAGCCAGGATTCACCCCGGCCCTCCTCGACATCTCTCACCCAGCAGCGGACACCCACCTTCGCCAAGCATGGGGCTGTCCCCTCCATGCGTGCCTCCACCCTGCTTGGCTGGCTGCTGTCGCCTGTCCCCTTGCCACCACCACCACCGGTTTCCTGAGCAGTCATGTGCAAAGTGTCCCCTGAGCTCCCCTCTCCTGTCCTGGGGCCTGTGCCCTGCCGCCAGGCTGGGCGCAGCGGAGCCTGGTGCCATGAGATGGAGACCAAGTGTGGCAATTTCTGAGGGCTTTTTTGTGGTTCTTCTTCCTGAGTTTCTCAGCCTGGATCTTAATGACAGGCTTAAATCTGCAACCCCGAGAGCAGGAAGGGAGCGATGGGCAAGGAACAGGAGAGAGGGAGGGGAGGGGGAACCAGCCACGGGGAGAGTGGAGCCTCTTCAGGATCAAATCCTGCACAGGTGTGTGGACACGGAGATGTTCGCGGAGGGCTGCGCTCCCCGGGGGGTGCAAGGACACCCCAGCCCAGCCTTGGCCCCTCGGAGGGGCAGCTGTGGTGCCGGTCCCAGCCCCATCGCTCTCCCCAGGCGCAGGACGGCTAGGACAGGCTGGAGCTTGTAAAATACATCACGAAATAAAGCAGAATTTTTCCTGATCACCCTGTTTCGCCATCAGCCTCAGCCCGGCCTCTCCAGCAAGAGAGGATGGGGCTGGCGTTTCCCCCCCAACTCTGCCCCAGCCCTGGCAGCTCTCCCTGCCCCCTGCCCCTCATCATGGCCTCTGTCCCTGGCAGCTGTGGCTGCCATGCTGGAGCCAAGCCAGGGAGCAGCAGCCAGGGGCAAAGGGGGCCAAATACCACCCTGTGCCTTCTGCTGTGCCCCGGGTAAGGGCTGGCACCCCAATGGAGGATGTGCAAACCACCCCTTTGGCAAGGCTGGGCAAGGTGGCTGTGCCACACACGTGCCACACGTGTCCTACACACATGCCACAGGCAATACAAGCTCCCCAGGGCTGGCAGTGGAGGTGACCCTGGGGTTGACTTTTGGATCAAGAGCTGAGGAGCTCCGAAATGCAGCATTTTGGGGGCTTTCGAGGGGCTGGGTTTTGGCTCGAGATTGTTGCGCTGGCTGTGGACGCTGGGTGGCTGTTACCCACGCAGCGGGGGGGATGCCGGGATGCCAAGGGGGAACCGCTCGTGGCTCTTCCAAAGCAACTCAATTCAGCTGGCTCCCTCACGTCTTCCCAAAGGGCATCTCCATGTCTCCAGCTGAGCTCAAACCCGGGATCTCTGCCTGCGAAACTCAAGGTACAACGTTGAATGAAAGAGAATAAGACATCATCACCATGGTGCGTTAGAAAAGCCATTTAAAGTACCACATGCCGAAGGGATCAGACAGTTTCAAGCTTCGCTGTGGGCGCTGAGCGACGCCGGGGTCCGGGTCTGCTTCCCAAGCAGGCGCCTTCGCTCCTGGGAGCCAGCTCAGCCGGGAATTGTCGCAGCTACGGTGCCACCTCTTCCCTCCAGGGAAGGGCCCAGCTCCGCCAGATACATGGGGCCATGGGCTCTGGACGCTGCCTCTCCCCCGGCAGGTCTCCAAGGAAGAAACGAAAGCAGAAGAAAAGCCCCAGGGGGACACACGGACTCACCCGGGCAGCTGGGACACCCCTTCCACAGCGACACTCCCTCTGCAGCCTTCTCCAGCCCTTCGTGGCCAGAAGGGACTGTGCAGGGTTAGGGCTGGCTTTTGGGGCTGCTGGCACTGTCTAGCTCGGGGGCAAACTCCGTCATGACCCTCCGAGCCAGCGGGTTTGTGGTCTTGAGCAGTTCAGCAGCAGATGGCCGGGTACCGGGGCTGGTTTTGCTACTCTTCTTCTGGAGCAGGGCTTTGAAGTCTTCGTTCCTGCTGGAAGACTTCCCGGTGCTGCCTGCTGCTGCTGGGCAGTCACTGGTTGGGGAGCCTGAAGTCTTTACGGGGGAGTGGGAGTTGGGCCGGCTGCTAAAGGCATCACCAGGCTCTTTCCGCCCCAGGACCTTCCTCTTCGACCTAAGCACCAAAGAGAGGTGTGGTGGGAGCAGCCCCAATGCCGGCCCGGCTCTGGCTGTGCCAGCTCCACCGGGGCAAGAAGACAACCCAGGCAATGGACCTGACTCCTGGCAAATGCTCTCCTGGCAACAAGGTCCATTGTGCCCCCGGGCTGATGGAGCAGTGGACCACCCCCCTGCGCACTCTGGGTGCTAAACTCTGAAGCGCTTGAGGCAGCAACAGCCAGATCATCCCCGAGCATGAGCATCAGCCCCGGTGTGGAAAAATCGGGGGGGGGACACTGTGCCTGTCCCTGTGACCATGGCAGGATGCAGCAGGGGCAGGGGGCTGTGCCCAGCCAGTGCCACGTGCTGGCCCTACCTGTGGATCACGGTGAAGAGATCCTCCGTGGTGCGGGACGTCACAAACACATCGTCGTCCTCCTCCACGATGGAGTCAGCTGTCTTGTCACTGGCGAAGCTCTTCTCCTCTGGGCAGGCCTCCACTGAGCTGCCTGCAGGTGGGGAGGAGAAGGCAGCTGTGAACTGCCCTGTGTGGGCACCGGGGACCCCCAACCCTGGGGCAAAACCCTGGGGAGACCCTCACCTTGATCTGAGGTGGGGTCGCTGGCTTGTGCTGTGCCTGGGGCCTCCGGGGATGGCGGGTCCTCAGCATCGGGGTTGCAGCAGGTGGGGTCAGCGTCCAGCGTGATGATAGGGCTGGGAGTGAGTGGCTGGTCCCCCAGGCCGGCTCCCAGCTGCGCCGGGGCCGGGGCGAGCGGCAGGTAGAGCACGCTGGGTTTTTTGGGCACTGGCGGTGGCACCTTGGCTTTCCTCCGCTCCGGCCGCGGCTCGTCCTCGAGGCTGCCCTGCGAGAACCGTCGAGGTCCTGCCACGGTCAGGGGTTCCCCCGGACCCCTCCTCAGCTCCGCTTTCCGCAGCACCACGAAGCCGTCCTGCAGCAGCCCCTTCTCCTTGGTGACAGCACCTGTCAGGGACGTGGGGGACAGAGGACCCTCTTCCCGCAGCGCCGGGGGCTTGGGCAGGAGGCTCGGGGGCCGCTTGGCCAGTGGTGGCTTCTCTGCCACGGGTGGCTTCACCTTCCTCTCTGTCCCTGGGCAGGGGCCGCGGGCCACCTCCTCAGCGTGCTCCGGGCCATCGGCATTGTCCTCTGGCTCCGAGCGGCTGATGGAGCGGAGGCGGACAGAGCGCAGGTCGGACTGTGTGACCACCGGCATGATGGGTGCGATGGGGCTGGTTTTCTGGGCCAGCTTGGTGCCGAAGGTGGAGTCGGAGTGGTGCCGGCTGACCTTCGTCTTGCCCTTCAGGGAGATCTTCAGCCCCGATAGGTCGAGGTGGGCGGGTGGCGTGAGCGGCAGGTCGAAGGACAGCCTGGACTTGGGGCTCCTCTCCATGGGGGACGTAGGGGGCAGCGAGGACTTCCTCTCGGGGACCAGCGGCCTCACCCGCACCTGGTGCGGGGAGTGCCCGAGGATGGCGGAGGTGGGGACAGTGGGGGTCGGGGTCTCCGACTGGCTGGAGTACCCGCTGGATGGGGACATCAGCCCTGTGGGCCTGCCTGGGGAAGAGGTCTTGAGGTCTGCCTCGGCGGAGAGCTGGGAGGGTGTCGTGGCCCTGGAGACAGAGAGGGATGTGAGGGACTCGGAGCTGCCCCGTGCCTTGGCGCACTCGATGGCCGTGGTCCCTGTGGCCGTGCTTGAGCTGGAGAGGGACCGGTAAGGATCACCACCCTTCCAGTCTGTGAGATGCCACTGGTAGGGGGCGGCTGTGCCGTTGGGCTCCCTCCCCGCACTGCCCTGGGGGTCGGAATGCACCAGCCGGTGGCCATGGGGCTCCGGTGCGATGCACAGGCTCTTGGGTCGCTGATCCTTGGGCAGTGCCGAGCTGAGCCCCACGGCGTCATCGGGCCCCTCTTTGATCAGGGAGACGCTGCGTGTGGGCGGCGAGGGCTTCTTCTTCGCCTTCTTGAGAGAGATGCTCTTGGAGCGCCGGCGCCGCTGGCCCTCCTGCTCCAGCCCCAGGGAGACGTTGTCGGTGCTGGTGCTGCCCTCAGAGCTGGCACTGGGGTAGCCCAGGGCGCTGCCCCGACGGGTCTCGGCGTATGAGATGTCCATGGAGCAGAGGGAGCCCGAGTCGGTGGGCACTGACAGCGACCGCTCACGGAACCGGCACCCTGCCCGCTCCACCTCCAGCCGTGCTGGCTCCACTGCTGGCTCTGGCTCCTCTGGGCTTCCCGGCAAGAAGTTTACTTTGGCATCTTGGCCCTCACTCCTCTGGCCACCCCCGGAGGCGAGGGGGGACTCAGGTACAATGCCAGCGAAGGAGCCAGGCCCGTTGCTGCCCACACGCTCCTCCATGGCAATGAAGAAGGAGGCGGCGATGGCGGGCGAGCCTGGGCCAGGTGATGAGCTGGTGCCACCCAGTGAGGTGCAGGCGGGCCCCTTGCCCTGGCCGGCGGCAGGGCTGGGGGGGCTCATGTAGCCCAGGGTGCTCCAGGGCGGAGGGAACGGGGTGCCCTGTGGCCCGTTGCAGGTGCCGGCGCAGGGGGTGGCCGCGGCGTCCATGGCGGCGGGCGGATGGAAGCAGCGGGCCCCGAGGTCACTGAAGGTCTTCCTCAGCGGAGCAGAGAGGGGCTGGTGGGGGCTGATGTCCTGGGGGGCCTTCCCCCCGCTCACGGCCTCGGGCACGAAGCTGCAGGAGAGGGACTCGGCGATGGGCACGTGCGTGTTGATCGTGGGGCCGTTGGTGCTGCCTGTGAGGAGAGACGCAGGCCGGGTGAGCACCGTCCCGCTGCCACGTGCCACGGTGCCAGGACTGGTCCCACTCCATGGCTGATCTCTGGGGCTGCGTCTCCGCCCAGCCACAAAACGGGCCTGGCTGGACTGGAGGGACGGGTCGACACCCCCTTACCAGCTGCTCTCCTACCCCTGAGCTGGCAAGGCCATAACCCAGCCAGGGACAGTCCTTGGTCTGTGCTGACCCTCGAGCCCAGGATCTGTTGGCAGGGACGTGCCACAGACAACCCAGCCGCCATGGCTGGGTCTCCATCCATGGGGACATCGGCCCTGTGGTGACCAATGTGCTGCCCCAGCGCTGCCCCCTGGAGGGGATGCAGATGGGACCATGAAGGGCAGAACAAAGCATTGCCACCCGGGTTGGGGTGGGATGCAACAGCTCACGGTGCCACCTTGTCTCAGAGCAGCCTGGATGGGGAAGGCCCTGGGAACCCCCCCCAGAGCAGGTTAAGGTCTGACGGTCCCCACAGGAGCAGCCGTGACAACCTTTTGGACAACGGATGGAGCCGTGACCACCACGGCGAAAAAACCTTCTTCCTACCCAGCGACCACTGTCCCTGGTGCCACTGGTGCCGTGGCTTCTCCTCCTCCTGTCCCTACCTGCCTCCAAGAAGAGGCTGGCTCTGGTATCTCTGCATCTTCCGTACAGGCACCGCAGCCCCGGCACCCTGCGTGTGGGGAGGGTGGGCACGGGGCAGGAGGCGCCGGGGCTGAGGCTGGGTAACTCCTGTCACTCGGAGAAATTCTGGTGGCCTTCCCACCCCGTAAGTGCGCCGGACCCTGACTTGGGGTCGAGGGGCCGTCCCGATGCCATGCCAGCCCCAGAGCAGTGTCACCAGCACCTCGGTGCCCCAGGAGGGAGCAGTGGCCTTGACCTCCCCAAGGCCGAGGCATCCCCTGGGAGCCCGCCTGTGGCTGGGCTGGCTGCCAGCCCCTGGGGTGGCTCTGCCCACGGTCAGGGCAGCTCTGGTGGGTGCCAGCCCAGCCCAGGCGCTGCCGGGGCATGGGAGCGGCTGCACAGTTCTTGCCATCACCTTGGTCTCGCAGGGACAGGTTAGGGAATCCGATAACGGTCCGTCTACGCCGCAGGGTGGACTTGGGGTTCATCGCGGTCTCTGTGTTAAAGAGGGAGTGACGAGCACTCGCGAGCCTAGCAAAGTGCTGCCCTGTAGCCAAAACAAACAGGCTGAACATGGCGGTGCCGGGAGGGGCTGCGGGGCAGGGGCTCGGCCCCCCAATGTCACCGCGTGTCCCCTGGGATGGTGACTGCAGGCGGGAGCGTGGGATGGCAGGAGGGGGGTGAGCCATGGCGGGTGAGCCGCGTGGAGATGGGGCACGGCGGGAGACGGAGATGCTGTGGATGGAGGTGGGATGCACAGAAAGCTGTGGAGACCTGCCCGGCCCTGTGCCACAGGCACCAGTCTGCGCTGGGAGACCTGACCCTGCACCACTAGGCTTCGTCGTTAATGGGGCCAGCGGTGCTGAGCCACGTGGGACATGGACACGAGGAACAGCAGGGCAGGGAGAGGGACCTGCGCGGGCCTGGCACGTCTCTCCATCACGGGAGGAGAGGGCGGAAAGACAACTTTGGCCTTTGAAAGGTGCTCAGCTTCCCTGGCTGTCCGTCCCCGGGCTGGGTTGCCAACCCTGCTCAACAGGCAGCGCGGGAGGTGGGAAGGGACACCCCGAGGAGGGCAGAGCATCATGTCTGCAAGGACCAAGCTATTGGATGGACAGACAGACGGACAGACAGTCGAGACAGGCAGGCTGCACGGAGTGCGGCGAGAGCCAAGGTGACCACAGAATGGGCTGCCTGGGCAGCGCAGCCGACACCAGAGACCAGATGGCAGCGTGACCAGTGGATCGGATGCACAACATTGCGATGGCTATGAATGACAGATGCCAGGGTGGCCCTGCTGTCCCCTTCTCTGTCCCCAGCGCCCGCCTGGCCCGTGGGGACATAGGCTGAGCTCACCAGCCCCCCCTCCCACCGCCCTGCACCCCTGCCCGCAGCCTGCACTCTCTGCCCCTCACCGCAGGGGTGCTGCCCTACCCGAGACATTGATGGGGACGACATTGGTTTGGATGGAGCAGGACTGGTGCCACTGCTTCTCCTCCACGGTGGGCAGGGGGAAGGCTCTGGTCCACCCTGCCTGCTTATCTGGGCTGGTGGGGAGGCTCAGCGAGGTGTCGGGTGACCGAGCACCGAGCGTGGTCGGGCCGGTGGTCTCCTCTTCGGTGCCTCGCCGGCTTGGGGGCTGTGGGGAGAAAGGCAGGCCAATCACTAAAGGGACGAGGGTGGGACACAAAGCCCCCCCCAGCCCTGCTGCCTGACCAGCCGTGCCAACACCTCTCCCCGGGTAATGCTGGGGCTGTGCCGCCCTGCCCAGCTGCCCCTGCACTCACCATAAGCACAAACTCGAGGCGCTTGGCAGGCGGGGGTCGGGGTGACGGCTCAGGTGGGGTTTCGGGGGGCAGGTGACCGGCGGCGCGGAAGGTCTGCCCGGTGACCCTGCTCTCGGCGTACTGCTCCTCATACTCCTCTGCAAGACAAACGGCACCTGGGACCCTGCTCCAGCCGCTGGCTGGGGCGGGAGGAACACGAAGCCACGGGTGGCTGTCCCTGGCTGTCCGTCCCCGTCCCCGGGCTGGCTTGCCAGCCCTGCTCAACAGGCAGCGCAGGAGGTGGGAAGGGACACCCTGAGGAGGAATGCCAGGGCTGAGGGGGAAGATGAGGCAGCACAGGGTCCCCAGCACCCCACCTTGCTCCTCCTGGGGTCCCGCCGGGAAGCAGAGCCCCGCTGGGGACAGCCAGGAGGGAACTCAGTGTCTCCCCATCCTGTAATTGTTCAGCTAATTAATGCCGGTCATTACGGCCCGTCGGAAACCAGGCCTGCTCGGGCTGACCTAACGAGATTACAAGCCGGGAGGGCCGGGCTGCTGATCTCATCCATGCTGCACAGCATCCGAGCCGCAGCCATGGGGCGGCTGGAAGGAAACCACATCACCGGCCACGCTGATCCGGTTAGACAGATAGGCAGGAGCAGAGATCAGAGAGGGGCTGCTGCAGGCTGGGACCCCCGGGGACCCAACTGTACAGCTCAGCGAACTCCGAGGAGTGGCTCGGACATGTGCCCAAGGGAGACGACCTCGCTGTTCACCCATCCCTGCCACCCTCACCCATGCCACCGCCAGCCCCTCTGGCCCCACTACCTTGGAGCAGGCTCTGGAGGTTGAGCTGGGCCTCCTGGTGCAGCTGCTCCATGCCCGGCGGGCGCCCGGAGGCCAGGAAGACGTTCACCGGCTGCTGCCATGACAGCTTGGTGTGGGCGGTCTTCTTGCTCTCGAGGTCCAGGTTAGAGGTGGCTGCGAGCAGGAGGGAGCAGAGTGAGAGGGTTGTGCTGGCACAGCGCGCTCATCCTGTCCAAGGTCCCTCCAGGAACGCGGGGACTGAGACGTGGCTGCATCCCAGCCTGGCACAGCCCCCTGGGCAGGCTGACCCCATCACCGCGGCTGCTCCGGGGCATGGACACTGGCCCCGTGGGCTGCCAGGACAGGCTGGGAAGGGAGTGGGGAGAAATTGGGGAAGGAAACCAGCCCTGTTGCCCTGGGTGACTGCCCAGCTGCACACTCCGGTGGAGCAACCTCCTGGCCGCAGAAAAGCAGAAGTTGCAACCAAAAAGGAGGGAGCGGAGGGGACACAGTGCCTTTCATCACGCTGGTTCCATCCTGCTCGGCAAGGTTAACGCGCCCTGCCCCAACCCCGGCCACCCTGAAAAGCTCTCCTGAGAAAGAAACCTCTGCGGGGACGGGCCAGACCCCCCCGAACCACCCACATGGGTGGAAAAGTCTCAAGGAGAAGGATTTGGGCTCGCTGGGGAGCTGGCCGTGCTGGGAGCCGAGCAGTGCTCCAGGGAACGAGCCTTGCCAGGGGAACCCCAGCTCCTCGCCCCCGAGCAGCGCTGGCCCCCAGCGGATGTGGGTTTCCCACCCAGCGCGGTTTTGCGCCGGGGCCAAGGGAGTGCCGCCACACCCCAGCCCGGGCAGCCAGGGCGGAGAGTGGGTCTGTGAGCTTTAAACTGGGGCTCGTGGATGCGCGGGGTCTCAGCCCCGGGGAGCTGGGGCTAATCCTTCTCCAGCTGCCCGAGCTCGGGGGCAGAGCCGCGGCTGCTGTCGGCACCGGGCGCTGCGCGAGGTCCTGTGCCCGGTGTCACCCACCTCCCCACGTGCCCGGCTGATGGAGCGGCAGAGCTGCACAACACCCCGCACCCAAAAGCGAGGTGCCACGTCCCCAGCCTAGTTACTTTTATAATTTGTGTTACCATAACGACGTGCCTTAACACCAGCCGCTTTTTTGGTTTTTTTTTTCTTTCTCCTTTAAATAATTTGCCTCGTTTCCATATCAACCAAGAGGTGTCGGGGCGTGTGTGTGTGTGTGTGTGTGTGTAAACCACGCTGAGGCTTTGCCCGCTGCGGAACCCCGTGCCCGAGGGCACTGCCAGGCAGCGGGGATGGAGTTCTCCCTGCGGGGGGAACCAGCCCCTTCTCCCACACAGGGACGTGGCTTTTCCTCCTCTCCCCTCGGTTTGGTGCCTGCCAGGTGGTGATGGCTGGGGGTCCTGATGGAAGAAGCCCCATGCCCTGGCCTCTGGCTTGCCCCATGTGCCCAGTTGTCCCCTGGGGATGGGAGCTGGGAGCATGGCTGGGCACAGGACAGGGTTGGGGTTTCTCCCCGAAAACCTGACCTAGAGGAGCCCATGGCAGGGACCACATGTTCACCTCTTTGGTGAGGTGGGGGCTCTGCTGCTGCCCCCTCCACTCCCAAGAGCACCCCAAGGGTGGGCCCTGCGCCCCAGCTCGCTGCACCCCTCCAGACCCAGCCTTCAGCCTCAGTGGGTGCCGATGCTCCTCACCAGCTCCCCCAGCAGCCACCCCCCCGCAGACCCCGCAGCAGCTCCGCAGCGTCCCTCCAGGCCCCGGGGACAGCCCCAAAGCACAGGCCCCCTGCCCTCCCCGGAGCACAGCTTACCTCCGCAGCCTCGGCCCCGCTGCCGGGGCACCCCTGGGCACACACCCTGCGGGCTCCGACCACGTGTGCAAACCGCAGCATCGAAACGCGGGGCCGCCCTGGGGTGCGGCGGAAGCGAGGGAGGGCCCAGCACCCTGCCCTGCCCGTGCCCTGAGAAGGGCTGGGAAAGGGCGGATGAGCCGAGCACCCACCTGCGCCCCAGGCACCCCTAACCCGTGCCCTGAGGGGCTGCGTGGTGCTGCCAGAGCCACTGTGGCACCCCCAGGGTTTGGCTTTGCCACGGTCAGAGGGGTTTTGGGCACAACCCCGGCAGCTGCTCACACCCTGGCATCACGCGCAGCTCTCGATACGGTGCGAGGTGCCAGCAGCCCGGCGCAAGAGCGGGTTCGGGATGCCCATGTAAGCGGCGGCTGCCACCCACACCTGGGGGGCTCAGGATGCCCCAGCCGAGCCGGAGCAGGGGGACACGACGGCCAGAGCAGAGCCTGCTGCCCTTGGCTGTGACCCTCCTGCCTCGCTTATCGGCGACAGGCTCAAAATACAAAATGCCTCTGAGGGGGCCCCCAGCCCGTGGCAAATGCCTGCAGGAGGCAAAGAGTGTCCTGGGAGAGCAGAGCCGGCTCCATCCCACCCGTTAGCACTCCTGACCTGAGCCTGGCCAGCCTCACTGCTGCAGGGAAACCGAGGCACGGCTGGTGGGGAGACTGGCCCCGCACGCAGCCCACAGTCCCCCCTCCCTGCCCTGGTGCTTACGGAGGGGAGCAGCAGCAGCCCCAGCTCTGCCCACAGACAGGCGCAGGCACAGGCTGCTGGCAGCTGCTCCCCACCTGTCCCCGCGTCTCCCAGGGGGTCTGTCCCCTCTCGGAGCTGCAGGCTGGCAGCAGCCAGCTCTGCTCCTCGCCCCAGCAGCCAGGACCATGGGGACGGTCCTCAGGGCAGGGCGGCAAGCCAGCACCATCAGCCACAGCGGGTGCTGCTGCCGAGGTCTCGCTGGGTGCGGGCGCGTGCTCAGACCTGGGACGCCCCAGCCATTGTGGGAGCGTGAGGACCGGGGCTGAAGCCAAGGGGAGTTTCCTCCAGGGGAGCTGAGCTTCACCCTCTCCTGGGAGAGGAGTGTCCCGGCAGGACCCCCAGCTGCAGGGCACAGGAGACGTGCCCTCCGTGAGCATCTCCCCCAGTCACCCCCGCTCCACGCCAGCATCCCCATTTACCTACTGCCCAGGCATCCCGAATCCACAGTGAGATATTCGACAGAGCCATCGCGGGTTGTTTCACTCCAGGCCAAAGCTCCCGTGAGACGGTGCCTCTCGCTCCAGCTCGCCACCAAACTTTTCCTTCTCAGGCTCACTCCAAGCGAGCAGGAAGCGCCGGCAATGCAGACGGAGCCGCTCGGCCCCTGGCTGCTGATGCAGAGGTACCACAGGAGTGATGTAACGGCAGCGGCAGGCGATGCACCATTAGCAGAGCAGCCATGGCAACGGGTATCGGCACAGCGGCAAGCCAGCTGCCGGCCCTAGCACACCGGAGGGTGAGGACGGCGAACTCGGAGGCTGGGCCTGATCCTGACAGCGACCCAAACCACTCTGGCAGGAGCCAATGCGCCGCGATGCCACCAACATATGCCACCGGCTTCAAGCGAGTGCCCCGGCCTGCTGCCGGCACCGCGACTGCTCGCTCGTGGGGTGTGCAGCTCGATGACGGTCCCTGTGGTACGGAGCCAAAGCGCACGCTGCTCTGTGACGAGCGTAGAGGAAGAGAAAAGAGCAAACAGCGGGAGCTGGCAGCGGCCGCGGAACGCGCCTCCTGTCCCACGCTCATCCCCCGCCGCACTCGGATGCCCTGTCCAGCTGCCCGCTGGGGTACGCAGCGGCATCGGCACACGCAGCAGCCCCGGGGCCGGATGCCCACCCAGGTCTGAACAATGTCCCAAAGCGACAGCCCGCCGAGCACCCGCACGCCCAATGCCACGAGGGAGCGTTGCTCCCCGGGCAGACCTCCAGCCGTGCGCGGGCTGGAGCGTTCCCAAGATGCGCCCTTGGGACGGCCGATGTGCTGCGCCCTCTCCAAATCCGGACCCTCCCCAGGACATCGTCCTTGTGGGCACATCTCCGACCCTTCAGACATTCGACCTGCTGGTGGCTGAGGCTGGAGGGGCTGCCAGCTTTCCAAGGGGTGCCCACGCCAGGAGCCCCACGCTGTCCCACGCAGCACGTCTGCAGGCTCCTGCGCGGGTGCCCAGCAGGACGGTGGGGCACTGAGGAGGAACACCACCCTGTTGCACCGCATCTGCCGGAGGCTCCCGGCGCTTCTCGCTCTCCCCGTTTAACAGGCAACCAGCGGGCTTCTGTACTGACAGGGGGTAACGGCAGCGCAGGAGTTGCTGGCAGGGCTGGCGGGTTTGGCAGCTGTGGGGGTCACTCAGCTGGCGGGGAGAAGGCTGGGTTATGTGAGAGGTTTCTATTAAAACACGAGCAGCAAAACAGTCAGTAACGTCCCTGTCCATCAGCAGGGCTCAAGTGAACGGTGTGCTAGGGCACTCTGCCCGCCTGGCCCCGCGAGGAGACCCAGTAAGACAGAAAAAACCCTCCTTCTCCAGCCAGATCCCAAGAGATCCATCACCTCCACCTCACACCTTGCGCAGGGCAGGAGCAGAGGGGACGCGTGTGCTCCCCACGGGCAGCGTCAGCCGTGACTCCATACAGACAGGCCGCGGGAGCCGGGTACGTTTGGCTCTGGCAATGCAAGCTGGAGCGCGTGTCGCGGGGATGACTTGGCTGGTGAGCCTGGCACAGGAGGAGCCCTGGCGCATCATCCACCTGTGCCGCGGGGATGGGAACCGCTCGCGGCCGTGCTTGCAGCGGACCCTGGCCCGGTACCGCGGCTGGCCAGGATGAACTCACACCGCTCCCTGCCAAGGGGCCGCCAGCTGCCGCTCCCGAGCGCGGAGCAGCAGCCCTGGTGCTGGTGGGGGCTGCGCTGGGCTTGGCCACAGCGCTCTCATCACCCTGCCTTTGCCATCCCAGGCAGCCATCAGCTGCGGGTGGCAGGATCAGACCCTCGGAGCCCTTCTCCCAGCCCTGCTGGGGCTCCCAGGCCGCCCGGCTGCCTCCTCGTATCGCAGCCCTCGCTCTCATGTGCTTCTCGGACAAAAAACCAGGCACGAGCCTTTCCGGAGAGCCCGAGGCAACCTGGCACGACAACCTGCCAGCCCCAGCCGGTCCTTGGCACACCGGCACAGCACCGCCACGCACTGCGGCCGAGGGCACCCCCAGGCACGGGGCGGCCAAGGCCAGCTGCCCGCTAGCCTTCCCCCGGTGACATCCCCAGCCTGGCCGGGACCGGTCGGCAGTGCACGGTGCCCGGGGCTGGGCTCACGCTGACCTGGGTGCGCAAGCTGCCCATGCTGGAGCGGCTGCAGCCCCTCGCTGGGCAGGGGTGCTCCAGGAAAGCGCCGTTTCCCCTGTGCCCGGCTGGTTTTACACTCCGCGGGGCCAGGACAATGTGAGGAAGTCGCCTAAGAGGGGAACACAGCCAGGTCCCGGGACAAAGGGGCCCGAGACGTGAAATCAGCCACTGCAGGAGCGATGGCGAGAGCAGCGAGGGCCCCAGCTGGCTTTGACGTGGGCTGACCCACAGTCCCACGGTCCCCACTCCTGCCATGGCCAGCAAGAGAGAGCTGCCAGGAGGGTAAAGCAGCACAGGGCCAGGCAGGATCCGTCCCAGCGGGACTCAGCCCCAGCCTAAGGAGCGGTTGGTGGGACGTGCAGGATGGGGGATGCGTGTCTCTGTGCTTCTCTTGCTGTGTCACAGCAAGGACACGCCAAGGTGCCGGGGAACGGCGGCAAGGATTTAAAATGGATGGGGACACCCCACGGTCGAGGCCAGGCTGGGGAAGGTGGGACGAGACCCGCGCTGCTGGGCAGCACCGACCTTGCGGCTATTGCACAGTCTCTGGAGACAAGAGCCAGCGCCTGACAGCTCGCCCAACGCAGCATCTCGCCCCGCAGACCCCACCGCCCCGGCTGCCCAGTCCTCTCGGGGAGGCTGCCCTGCTGCCAGCCCCTATCCCGCTGCTGCCTTACCTGCCCGGTGCCAGGGTGCCAGCAGCCACTCCGCCTTGGCCATGGCTGCGGGCGCAGGGCAGGGCGCTCGCTCCTTGCCTCAAAAACAGGCCGAGAGAAGTGAGCTCCCTCCGCCTTCCCGCCCGCGGCCAGCTCCAGCCCTTGGGGAGAGGAAGCGACCAGGAACTGGTTGTTTGAGTCAGCGCCACAGCCCATTGTCCCGGCCCCAGCCCCTCTTCCTTCCCTGCCACTGGCCCGGGATGGCGGAGGGGCTGTGGTTTTGCAGGGCCCATCGTCCACCCACCCACCCGCCCGCCCTGCGGGCACTTCGCCCAGGGGTCCCCCAAAGGCAGTGGGGTGGCGGGGCTGGTCCCTCTCCCCAGACATCCCTGCTGCAGTGCCCGGAGAGGGGACGAGGTCCTGCGGGCCACTGCGAGGACGGGCTGGGCTTCCCACGGCTGATATGGAGTGAAAACATCCCCAGCAGCAACCAGCACCACCTGAAAGCCGCGGGTGACATGGGGGGACACCAGTGCACGCTGGCTCGTCCCCCCAGCACTGTACGGCTCTTCCTGCACATGGGGCTGGAGCAGCCGTTGGCATCTTCACCTGGAAATGGGGACGCTGGCAGCGTCCTGGAGCCTCCCAGCTGGGTCGAGCCTCTCTCCCCGCAGCCTCCCAACACCTATTAGCTAAAAAACGCTGGAGGCCTTTCTGAATTCACCTGACTTTGCCCTTCAAGCTTCAAGAGCCCCCCGAGCTTCCTCCTGCTTTGGCTCTTTCCAAAAGCAACGAGCAGAGTCTCCTCGGGGACCACTTTCCCAGCACCCCGGGGCTTTGTAAAGCTGAGGCTGCTTCTCCTGGAGGATGGAGGCCCCCGGGAGCCAGGACTGCAGCCCCGAGCCCTGGCGTGCTTCAGGAAGAGTCTTTGGGGCAGCGCAAGGATCACATGCCTTGCCAGAGCTGGTGCCATCCCTGCCCGTGCCGGGCACCCAGCAGACCCAAGCGATGGGATGGGTAAAGGGCAGCAGACACCAGCAGAGCTCGTTTTCCCCCTGGCAACCCAGGGAGCACTTGCATGTGGCTCCGACACGGCCGTGGCGGGAGACAAGGAGACCTGCCCCAATGGTCGGCGCTTCTTCTGGGACCCCGTCCCACGGTTATGTTGTCAGCGAGGACAGATGCAGCAACGGGAGAGCTGCCTCCCAGCCCCACCAGACCACCAGGCACAGAGACCTGCCAACCCATCTCACCGTTTCCAGCGGCCTACGAGCACGCTGCCTTCTCCACCAGCCCTTCCAAACACCGCCACGCTTGCTCTGAGCTCCTGGGCTCCGGAGCAGCCTGCTTGGCTCTTCCGACGCACGAGGGAGGGCTGCGGGGGGTGCAAGCTCCCACCAGCCTCAGAGGAGCACCAAAGCTGCACGCTGGCCAAGGGGACAGAGCTACAGTTCACACAGCCTCTCCCAGCCCGTCAGGGCACGAGGAAGGCTGGATCTTAGGGGTCAGGGATGCCAGCATACAGACCCCTCTGTGTCTTGCCTTGCACACTGGACAGAAGAATGATCCTGCCCCAGATGAGTGGAGGTGCCTCCTGGTACCGCGGGTCCCCGCCCTCCCCTCCCAGCAGCCCAGACCCACCGCAGGGCTGCTGCTTATCACCTTTCAGCTCCCTCCCCTTGGCAGATAAGCTCCAGCCTGGACCGGCCGCCGCCTCTCCGCAGGGACGCCTGCGTGGAGCTGCTCAGGAATGCCCAAGCTTCGAGGTCCCAGCAGCCCAGAGCCCAAACTGCCTGGGAGCACCAAAGTACTTGCCCCAGCTTCACGCCCAAGATGAGTTCTGAGCTGCCCAGCAGCAGACCCCATTCCTCCTGCTCCCACAGCCAGGCGCAGCTCTGTCTCCCCAGCCACCGGGAGGAAGATCTGGCAGAGATGTCCAGGCAGGGTGACGCGTCCTGCGCCTGAGGACAGCGATGAACCAGCTTCACACACAGGCTGGACTTGCAAACCTGCCTTGGGCCCTTCCCAGGAGCTCCCAAGAATCCCTTTGGTGATGCAGAAGCACGATTAGCTCCTGTCGCCCTCGGAGCTGGGAGAGGGTGGGAGAGGGAGGCAGGAGCAAGCCAGCACCCTGCAGCCCCACGAGCCCAGCCGCTGCCAGCTCCCGCGCCCCGCGAGACAGGAGCCAAGGGCGATGCGCCGGGTGCCGACCGGCACAGGACCCCCAGACCAGCATCCCTCCCGATCCCCGGTGCAACCCAAAGCTGTTTTGCCCGGTTTCAATCCTTTGCAACGATCACTACGACGGCAGCTGCAAAATTAGACAGAGACAGGCTGTACCACCACCCCCTCTGCCCGCTAATTGTTAAGCTGTGACAGTCACTTCAGCTGTGACAATCACTCCCCGTTTTCTTGCAGTTTCTAAGCAATTTTCCCTCGGTCTCTCCCAGGGTTGGCAGCACCCTGCCACTGCCCGCACTGCTGCGTCCCAGCTCTCGAGCCACCGGCCAGGCAAAGGGCAGTGGGCGCAGGAGATGGGGCTGGCAGAGCCCGGCACGCTGCGCTCGGGGCACCCGGGGAAACGGAGCTCAGCCGGGGCCTGGAGCCGGGGCAGACCCCAGCCTCCCCAGTCTGCTGGTGCATCCAGGAGCTGGGCTGGGTCAGGGAGTGGAGCCAGAGCCCCGGCTGTCTGGAAAGGGTTGCTGAACTGCCTGGGCCAGCCCGGTGGGGACAAAGGAGTGACCTGACAGGTCTTGCTTGTTTGACCCAGCTTTTTCAGAGGGCACCTGCCCTCAGCTGCCCGCTCCCAGCTCAGAGCGAGCCCTCCTCTCACCCTGCTCCCCCCAAATGCCCCCTGCAGATTTGCAGAGCTTTCTGCCTTCCCTGGATCATCTGTGGAACAAGGTCCCTCAGAGACACCCACTGCCTTCGCCATGGGTGGGAGAAGGGAGCTGCGGGTGTGGGGGGCTGTGCAGGCACAGGCTTCCTGCCTGGGCAGGACCAGCTCGAGGGCCAGCAAGTGCCAGGGCTCCCTGGAACTGCTGGGGCTGGTTCCCCACAGCTCAGGGCTGGCTCCCCATCATTGGAACTGGTTCCCCACAGCTCAGGGCTGGCTCCCCATCATTGGAACTGGTTCCCCACAGCTCAGGGCTGGCTCCTCACAGCTCAGAGCTGTCTGCCCACAGCTCAGGGCTGGGTCCCCACAGCTCAGGGCTGGTCCCCCATCATTGGAGCTGTCTGCCCACAGCTCAGGGCTGGCTCCCCATGGTGGAAGCTCACTCCCCACGGTTGGGCTGGCTCACCGCTGCCCGCGGTGCAGGTCCCACACGCTGGAGCACCGTGCCGGACCCCACGGCCGGCCCCAGCCCTGGCCGCCCCTGCCAGCGAGGCCAAGCCTCAGCTGGAGGTGACCTCTCCCCGCGTCCTCCAAGCGACCCGCGGGGCCGGCCAGCCCCGGGAGAGGGGCTGCGGGCGGGAGCTCCGCGGCGGGGCCCGAGCCGCCCCCTCCCCTGCCGCTGCAGCCGGCTCCAGCCCCGCCCGCCGGGCCGGGGGCGGCGGGGGCAGCGCGGGGAGCAGGTCCGGTGCCGGTCCCGCTCCGTCCCGGTCCCCGGTACCTGTTGCTGAGCGCATCCTGCCCCGCCGCTGGCTGCGCGGCCCCTTCCGCTGCGCGTTGCCCATCCTCCGCCTCCGCTCGCCCGGCCCCGGTGGTCACCGCGCCGCCGCCCCCGGGCCGCTCCCCGCCGGCTCCATACCGGCCCCGCCGCGCCGAGCCGGGAGGAGGAGGAGGAGGAGGAGCCGCCGGGCCGGGCCGGGCCGAGCCCAGCCGGGCCGCATCGCATCGCACCGCACCGCACCGGGCGGCCGCCGCACCGGCCCCCGACCGCCCCCTCGGAGCCCGCCCGCCCGCCGCGCCGGGGCCGCCGAGCCGGGGCCAATGGCGGCTGCGGCGGGGGGCGGCGGGGGCAGCGCGGAGGGAGGGAGCGAGCGGGCTGGGGGCGGCGCGGAGCTGGGCACCCCCCGGGATGGTGGGGCTGCGGATGGCTGGGGGGCACCTGGTCTGGGCAGCCTCTGCGGGGGGATGGGGATGGGTGTGGGGGGTCCTGGGGCTGGGGACCGGGACTGGGCAGCCCCTCGGGGTGATGGGGATGCGGGTGGCTGGTGGGCACCACGACTAGGCAGCCCCCCCGGTGATGCGGCTGGGGATGGATGGAAGGCACCCGGTCTGGGCAGGCCCTGCAGGGTGATGGGGCTGGGGGCAGTGGGGGCACTGAGCTGGGCAGCTCCCATGGGAGATTTTGGGGTTGGGAATGGATGGGGGGTCCTGGGGCTGGGCAGCCCCTGGAGGATGTCGGGGCTGGGGGTGGGTGGGGGACCTGAGGCTGGCCCTGTGGGGTGGGAGGCTGAGCAGGGGATGGGTGGCAACAGGAGGGCTGTGGGACACGGGAGGGTGTGGGGTGAGCTCTTGGGGCTGGCACTTTCTGGGAAAGCCTGTGTGAGAGCCACGGGGCACCGCGAGAGCCAGGCCTGGGGGTGATGGGGTCTCTGGAAGAAGAAACAGAGACAGTCTCTGGCTGCCAGCACCTTCGGGGTCCCATCCCTGGCACTGTGCATCCCGGGCAGTGCCACATCTGCACAAGGCTGGGCTGCACTCAGGGACCTGCACAAGAAGGCTGCATGCCTGGACCAGCTGCTGCCCTTGGGCTCCTCCTTCCCCCAGCCCAAACCTCACCATATGCCCCATGACGGGGACAAAACCACTCCCAGGGCAGGGGAAGCTCCATCAGTGAGCCCTGGCCTGCAGCGAGTGAGCAGCCCTTTGCACCCCAGAGCTAGAGGTACACGGCTCGAGCCAGGCCGGACCATCCATTCCACGCCGAAGCTCTTCGGCATCCACGTAGCGACAGAAAGGACCAGAAAGCGCTGGGAGGTTGTTATGGAAACAGCCACAAATTGGATCAGTACTTGGCGCAAGGAGCGGTTTGTGTGACTGATGTGGGAGCGGGTGGGTGTGACAGCCGCAGCAGCGCGGGGGCCCCACGCTGGCACCCCCGGCTCCGTGCTGTGCCCCTGTGCCATGCCCCTGTGCCATGCCCCCGTGCCATGCCCCCGTGCTGTGCCCCTGTGCCAGGGCAGGGCTGCGGCAGCGCCTGGGCTCATGGGGACATGCGCCGCGGCTGTGGCAGGAGCTGTGGGCAGTGAGGGCATCCTCCCACCTCGCCCCGGCCTCCGCGCACTCTCCGGGAAGAGGAAGGACTGAGTCGAGCCTGGGGTGTCTTGCAGCAACGCCATCAAGAACAGTGTTTCCCCCATTCCCCCATTCCCCCAGCCGAGCTGAGGCACACGGTGTGGAGCCAGGCAGCAGCGGCTCCGCTGCGGGTGGGGGGGTCCGCGATTCGACAGCGCGGCTCTTTCTGCACCCTGTCCCGGGGAGCTGGGTGAGCTACTCATCCCTCCTAACTATTCTGCGACAAAGCCCGACACCCCGTGTCCCCCTCCGAGGCCTGACCTGTCCTGGGAAGCGTGCCCCGGCTGCCCGCTGCGGGCTCCGGCCGGCCCCGAGCACGGGTAGCAGCTCAGCTCTCCATTTCCACGGCGGCTTCTCTGAAGAAGCCGTAAACACGCGCTAAGTCGAGGGGCCGATTACTTCCTGGCCAAGAGACCGTGCTCAAAGGTACCAGCGAGCGAAGCGGAGGAGCTCTCTGGAGAGCCGGCTCGGGGCCGCGCCGGGGCCGGGCGAGCAGGGCCAGGCTCTGCGCAGGGCAGGCGGCACCCCGCACCGCTCCCGGGCTCCCGACGGGCTCCCACATCCCGACGAACGGGGCACGGCCACCGGCCGGTCCCGGCCGAGCCGGCAGGCGGAGCCCAGGCCAGCGGCTGGCAGCCCCTCCGCTGGTGACCCCCTGCCCTCCTGCCCCGCCGAGCCGCCCTCGGCAGAGGGTCTGCCCGCAGCCGCTGGAGAGCTGCGCTGGAGCTGCCAAAAGCTGGGCTGAAACTGCCGTGCCACCTCGTGTCCCCTCCGGGTTCTGCATTCCTGGGATTCCTCCAGAGCAGCAACATATTTCCCTGCTCCGAGTCCCGGGAGTGCACCAGGGACTAACCCGTCCTCCCCGGGACGGGTGTCACCGCCGGTTCCCTCCCCACTGGTCGGCTAGACGTGCCCCGGCCAGGCTCTTCTCCAGGCTCAGGACCCCCGCCCTGCGCACCCCCGGCTGCAAACACACTCCTCTGATGGCCACCGTGCCACCAGCACCAGACAGGGACCCTGGCCCTGGTCACCCCAACAGCCTGCACCCCCAGCCACCCAGAGCTTCCTCTGGCTCGGGGAAACCGAATGCACCCCAAAAAGGCTGCACCGGAGCGTCAGCACAGCCCCGGGTTGTCACTGCGTGCCGTGATGCCATCACCGGTTTGTGACCCCATCATGGGAGAGGTGGGGTGCCATGTATGGCACTGGCATCGCCTCCTGGACCCCCCCACAGTGGGCACAGCACAGGGGCATGCTGGGCACCTTCCTCCCGATGGGGTCCCTGGGGATGCTCCCTGCCCCAGCCCAAGCGGGTAGGGAGGAAGAGGAGGGACACATCCAGCCCTAGGGCTGGGCACGGGCACGGGCACAGACGCTGCCCAGGGAGTGCAGGGCACTGTGTCCCCCCATGGGGCTCTGCCCACTGTCACCACTGCTGAGCCCTCACAAGGCAGGCGTTGAGGTGCCCAGCTGGTCCCATCCCACCATCCCATCGCCCAGAGTGGGCGGGTGGAAGCCAGGAGGAGCCAAGCAGGCAGCTCTGCCAGCCCCGGCTGTGTGGGCAAGCCCTGGAGCTGCCCACCACCAGCACCCCCCTTTGGGGATGGCTGCCCGTCCAGTGCCGCGCACCCACTGTGCTCCCAGCCCTCATCCTGTGGTGCTGCCAGACCCTCCCCGGAGAGGGACAGCGAGTCCGGCGGGCAGGGAGGACAATAAAACTACGTACCCAGCTCTGCCTCCTCCTCTTCCTCCCCTCGCAGGGACCGAAGGCTGCCCCGTGCCCCACCGGCTACTCCGAACCCCCATGGCCGCTCACGGGGCGAGCTGGCAGCTGCGAGCAGGGGAACGGCCACGGCACCAAGTCGGCCGCTCGCTCCCTCGCTCGCTCCCACTAACTCGATCCAGGTTTGCTGCGAGAAAGGCTGGATGGAAATGCTTCTCCCACCCCAGCCCAGGCCCTTCTTAAAGACATAGCGACACGGTCCTGCTGTGGACGCCGGAGCCGCGCAGACGGAGCAGTGCCAGAGCATCCCATCAGCCTGCCCCGCACGGCCCGGCTGCCAGCTGGCATCTCTCCAGCAGCTCCCAGGGGCTGCAATGAGGGGCGCGATGGGTGGGACCCCCAGAGAGGAGATGCCACCCCACACCCACGCTGTTGGGCTGTGCCAGCCTCCCCTCCCCTCTCATGACCAGGGATCAGGCAGCCGGGTGAAGGACTTTGCCCTGGACTCCAGCCTGGAGTGGCTCGAGCAGCCCCCCATGCCTGTCTGTGGGGAGGGGACGGCCCCACAGCACTCCCCATGCCAGCAGCAAGAGCACTGGGCTCAGGTACAGTCCTGGGGGGGCTTTAGGAGACCACTGCCAAAGCACGGATGGACAGGCAGCTTGTCTTGGCACGACCCACCAACTCATCCCTTGCTGCCTGCCCAGAGCTCTTGAGTCTGTCCACGGGCTTCCCTCAGCCACGGCCTTTCCGTGGGGCTGGAGAACTCCTGGGGGAGCCGGGTGATGTGTGGAGCAGGTGAGGCACCCTGCCACCCTGCCCGTACCTCTTGCTATGCCTGCCCTGCGGGTGACAGGCAGCTTTCGCCAGCAAAACCCCCCAGCCTTTTCCTGGACTCCTTCCAGCCGAGCCCCCGCACCTCGGGCTTCCCATGCCTGCATGACACCAGGCATCCCCATGCACAGCCCGTCCCGGCCGAACCAGGAAAAGGGGGTTTGCAAAGCCACGCGGAGCCGGTGTGGAAGGCACCGGCACTGGCAGCGTCCCTCCAACAGCCCTCATCCCACGGCACCCGCTGCCAGCTCAGGTGTGCTTTAGCCTCGCTCCACGCTCCTGCTGCCCCTCTGCTCGCTGCAGCAAAACAACCCCAAGAGCATTTTTTCTGCTGCTTCAGGAAATGATCCGGCAGCTTCTGCCTGTGCCAGCTCCGGCAAACAGCCCCTGGGCTTGGGCAGCGATCTGGGCACCTTGGATCTGCTGCCTCCACCACGCACGCTTTCCTGCAGCCAGCCACCATCTCCAAGCCCAGGTGAGCAGCTCC
Organism: Bucorvus abyssinicus; assembly: GCA_009769605.1. Taxonomy (NCBI): domain Eukaryota; kingdom Metazoa; phylum Chordata; class Aves; order Bucerotiformes; family Bucorvidae; genus Bucorvus; species Bucorvus abyssinicus. The sequence continues at coordinate 367,538 of CM020039.1, read as the reverse complement.
CCGGGTGAACATACGCTACCGCCCCCCGTCCTGTCAGCTGCTTCGGAGGAGCTCAGAGACCCGCCTCTGCTCCGGCCCACTCGGGCACCCACCACTTGGGCCTTCAGCCTCATCCAGCTGCAGCCCAAACCTGGGGTCCCACAGTCGGTGGGTTTCTCTCTGAGCAATGGGATGAGCTGGAGCACCTCAGCCTCCTGGCAGCCCTTTCCCAAAGCCATCGGCCCCACGGCTCAGTGTGGAGCAGACTGAAGAAACCCAAAGCTGGCCCCGCAGCCCCCCTGAGGCCGACTGCACCCCACGGCCTTCGGGGAGGCAGCCATCCAGGACCCCCGCCTTGGCTGGGTGCCCGGCGTGGTCCCACACAGGCAGCCCCTTGCAGGTGGCCCCGCAGCCCACGCACCGCCTGACAGCAGGGACCACCCGGGATGCCGCCGGCTGCGAGCAGCAGCCATGGGGAGGGGGAACACCCTGAGGAGCATCTCCCAGCACCAGCCAAGGGAGCACCCACCAGCTGGATCTGCAAAGAGAGATCTGCTCCTTCTGCTCGGCCATGCGAGAGTCCCCAGGATGGCGACGGGAGAGCCCTGCCTGGTGGGGCAATGCCAGTGTCTGCTGAGAGGGCTGGGAAAGAGCCCCAGTGCCCAGTGCTGCAGCCATGGGTGCTGCCAGCAAGCTGCAAGGGGTGGCAGCGGGCACTGGGATCCTGCAGGCCCATGGGGTTTGTCTCAGCAAAGACCCCCCAGTGAGGCTTTGCATGGACCTGGTGCGTCCAGACAAGCCAGGAGCATCTCTCCAGGCAGTTGGGGGCTGACAGCTTTGCCGGCGCCTGCTGTGAGCTACGGGAACCCTTTTCCTTTGGGATTTCATACCATGAGAGCCACAGACCAGCTGAGGCTCCTCCAAGAGCAGCCGACGCAGAGCATGTGTGGCACAGACCCCAACATCCACTGCCTGCCCTGGAGCCCCTCACCTCTGCGAGAGCCACATGCTCAGACATGCACGGACACGTAAGCACACGTGTGAGGATGGTGTTTCCCTGCGCCAGGGATGCAGGGAGCCCTGCTGTCCCCATCCTCCTGCCTGGCCATGGGGACACTGAGGCAGGGTCTGAGCTCACTCTGAGGCCACGCTGCTCAGGAGAGACTCAAGATGCCGGGAAGGGAGGAAAATTGCCACTAACAGCCGTTGCCTGGTTCACTGAGGGAATGAGCTTGTTCCCTGCATGGCTGCTCTGATCTGCCATCACCAGATTAACTCAAGGAGCTGATGACCTGCTCCCAACCTCACCACACACAGCCTCCCCCCACCGCCGGGCATGAAGCTTCCCGGGCTGCGACCAGCTGCCAGCCCTCGCACTGTGTCAGGCTGGCACCCGTGCTGGGGGTCAGGGCTCTGGATGGGGGTCCATCACCCCAGCGTGCCGGTGGGTACTCACCCAGAGCTGCACACACGCCGCTGCCAGCACCTGAAGCACCAGCCTGCTCCCCTGCCAGTGGCATTGCGGTGCCCGGCTGTCCTCGCTGCCAGGCACGGGCGCAGGAGGAGGGTGGCAGAGCCCGCTGGCACGGGTGAGAAGAAGAAGAGCCGATTCTCTGTGCCAGCATCCTTGGCCCATTCAGTGCCGCGCCAGCTCTCGCTCAATCCAGGCTTTGTGCTGCCAGCAAATGGCCCCCATGTGTGCACAGTGGCAGGCATGCTGCCTGGCCCCGTGCCAGCGGCCACAGGGTGCTGGGCACCAGGGACCCAGGGAGCACACACCATGCTGGGAGCTGGATGTGATTCCCCAAGGGACCGAGGGGCTCCTAAACAGCCAGAAGTCCCTGGTGCATCCCTGTGTTCCCCCCATTCCCATCAGGAGTGGAGCAATGGGTGCCCGACACCCTGGGTGACCTGCTGTCCCCAAGGGACCTGCTGCCTCTGTGGGCCACAGCCCAGATCCTGAGGAGACCAGACAGACCAGCAGCCAGGTCAGCTCTCATGTAAATCCTTCCAAAAAGCGCCCTAAGGTGGAAGTACTTCCAGTGGGAAGCAGGATTTGGGTCCATCTAAGCAGGAATCCCAGCCCTGGCAAAACCCCAGCAGGAAGGAAGAGAGGTCATGGTAACGAACTGGAGATGCCACCCTTAATGTTGCCTCCCAAGATGTCCTGAGCATGTCCCTCCTGTGCAGGACCAGGCACCGCAGGGACCGTGCACCCACGGGCAGGGTGTGCTGGGGGGGAACTGCCATCACAGGGGGTGGCAAAGCCCAGCCGGGGCTGCTCTTTGCAGCAGCCTCAGCGAGGACGGTGTCTCGGAGAGCAGCTCAGCCCACAGCTGGGGAGGCCATCAGCCAAAGCGGGTCCGGGCAGGAGACGTGCGATGTTCATTTTTCCGCCTGCTCGCTGAGCTGCTCCCAAGACAGTTCCTGTTAAGAGGGAGGGTGCGGCTCCCCACTCCCCTGTCTCCGGCAGCTGGAGCCATCCACCCATCCAGCCATCCGCCCACCCACTCGACCCAGCCTTGGTCAGCTTCCCGCCTCCCACCCGTGTCCCAGCAGCCTGTCGGGGAGCTGCGCTCTCCCCTCCAATGCCGCAATCACCACTGGTTTAGTCAAAAACAGGCAAAAAAATCATCTTGGTGGTCTATGAGGCTTCTGGGAGGCTGAGGGGGCCCGGCTGAGCAACGCCGGGCTCCCAGGGTGGGCACCTCCACCAACAGCTTTGGCATTGCCATGGGGGCAAGCAGCCTTCACCCCGTGCTGGCCACAGCCTGTCCTGATGGCCAAGGAGACTCTGGGCTGCCCTGTGACAAGTGCCCCTTCCTGGCAGGCAGGGACCAAAGCCACAGCTCACGCTGAACCTCCCTTCTTATGCCCTGGGTTTGGGGCATCTCCTTCCCCTGCTCCCGGCATCTTCACTCTGACTTGAAGGGCACTGTCCCCATGGAGAGGAGCTGGCGAGGGCGGCTGCGGGGCCAGGGGGAGCGGGACCCCCAGAGTGGAACCGTGGGGCTGCGGGAGGTTCACACGGGTACATCCCTGCAGGGAGCGCAGCTGAGAGAGGTGGCTGCAGTCCCTCCGAGGGACAGCCCGGCCACTCCAGCCTGGCCACTCCAGCCTGGCAGGACAGCAAGGGTTTTTTTCTGTCTTTCTTCCTGTTTTTTTTTAAACTGATGACAGGGTCCCGGTTAAAGGCCTGTGCCAGCCCGTACCCACCCAGTGAGGAGAGAGCCGGGCAGGGGGCAGCAGCCCCGGGGCTGGCCAAGGGCTCTGCCTGTCTCAATGGCCTGTTTCAAGACAAGGCCAGGAGGTCAGGGACGGCGAACGCTGCGTATTTCAGCAAGAGCCATAAACATCTCCTCCTGCCAGCACAGCCCGGGGTTTCTTCCAGAGAACCGTCCCCATAGCTCTTCAGGGACGGCGGCTTAAATAGCTCGCGGCGCCAGGCCCCCATCCTCTTCTTCGCGGAGATTTATTTCTAGAGCCGCGGGGTCCCAAAGGGAGGGGGCTGAGCCAGGGGCACTGGCTCGTGTCACCCACCCAGCACCCAGGGAGCCGTGTCCTGGTCAGGGATCAGCAAGCACAAGCGCCGGCAAACCGGAGCACCAGGGGCTTTCCTGGGCTCCAAAGCAACACCAAGGGCCGGCAGGAGAGCCGGGTCCAGTGCCACCCCTCCAAGATGTGGCCGTGCCGAGGGGAGCGGGACGGGGAGCCCCGGTTCCCTCGGCCGCAGCAGGACCCCTGCGCCCAGCTCCCCGGGGAGGGGCGTGCATCCTCCCCACTCTCACACAAGGGCCCGTGAGTAAGAGCAGAGGAATCCGACAGCCCCTGGCCGCCTCTGGCGCTGGGAAACCGCGCTGCCTCCTCGCATGAAGCTCTTCCCTGGCCCTTCACCGTGCAATTCCTTCATCTGGCAGCCGTGCTGCTGCACCAGCACCTCCCCGTCCTTATGACGAAGAGAAAGCAGCTCCCACCGGCTCACAGCCTCCAGACAGACGGACGGACAGATCCTGCTGCACAGCAGTGACCCGAGCTCCCCAGCCGTGGGGCTTCCCTCACCGGCAAGGAGCCCCACGGCTTTTGGATCCCTTTAAACCTTCCTGGGAGGAACCAAAGCCAGGCAATGGCCCCTGATCCAGCTCCAAACCCAGGAGCTGAAAGGGTGCAAGGGCATGAAAAATGATTTTTCCATTGGATTCTCCTCAAGAAATGGAAGCAAGGAGAAAAAAAAACCCCAAACCCTGAGTGGGGAGTTGTTAAGCATTTGCTCCTCACTCAAGAGACCCCGCACGGTGCTGCAGCTCGGTGCAAAGCGCTCTCACACAGCCCTGGGACATCTCCGCTCTCCCAGCAGCGCCGGGGGATGGCACGGAGCTCCCATCCTCCAGAGACACGAACCGTTCCCCCGCGACAGGCTGATGCTCTTAGAAAAACAAACAGCAACCGAAACAGCCATCGGAATTCTGTTCTTCCTCGGAGTAGAGAGTTCAGGGAAGCCGGAGGCTCCCACGTCCCGCCGGTGCAGGAGCAGCCGTGGTGGACGGATGTGGAGCGGGCAGGGGGAGATTGGGGGAGAAACACCCTCCACCCCCTGAGCCGGGTGGCTGCGCTGCCGGAGCAGGGGTGAAGGGGACCGTGGTGGGCTCAGCTCAGCTCCGCTCTCTTCACAGCGCCCCAGCTATCCCCACAAAGAAATCAACGTTATCCCCACACGCCCCCGACCTGCAGCCAGCTCAGCGAGCCACCCCTGCTCATCTGCATACATGAATATTCACGGGGCTCTAATAAGGAGCTGAGGACGATCTGCTGCTTGCTGCTACCTGAGACGTTGCTCCACGAGAAACTGCAAGCGCATGGCACCGACGCGCAGCTGAAAACAAACCCGGGGGCCACAACCCCCCCTGCCTGCAGCAGCGGCTGCCTCCATGCCCCCCGCCGTCCCCCCGCAGCCACCAGGGCCACACACAAGGCCATCAAGAGCATTCCCAACCTGCCGTGGGCAGCGAGGGACCATCTGGTCACCATCACTGCCAGCTCCTTCTCCCAGTGACAGGGGTCCAGCGCGAATGGTGACGACGCTGCGGGGTTTGGCACTGCACCGGTGCTGTGCACGGGTCAGCCTGGGCAACCTGGCACCTGCTGGTCCCTCGTTTCTCTGCCAGCTGATGTACAGGATGGCAGGAGCCGCTTCTTACCCCGAGCAGCACACCTCCCAGGCCGAGGCTGAGCGCTCCACTTGCTCGTTCTCTCCAGGAAGCTCGCTGCGAGGGTCTGGCAGTCATTTCCCACGGCTCCGTGCAGACGGAGCAGCAAACCGGCGCTTGCCAGGGGGGTTGCAGAAAGCACAAGAGGCGTGAGCTTTGCCAAGGGCCTGAGAAATGCTGGGGAAAACGTGCTCGAACAACGCTCCCCCTCCCTGCTCTGACGAGCCTGTTAAAATAAACTTTTATAAACAATTCCAAAACAAACTTATTTTAAGCTCCTCTGAAACAGGCTGCCCGCTTCCGACCCAGCGCAGAAGCCTGTGCCAAACCGAAACGCTTGAAGTGGGAAATGAAAGCGGTCGGGGCAAAACCAAACGGCGCTTGCTGCCAGGAGAAGGATGAGCAGACGGGACGCCCGGGCTACAACTGGTCATTTTCCCTGGCCACAAAAAAACCCCATGGGAAAGTTGCCCCGCACTGATCTGCAGCTACCGGCGAGGGGACGGCCACCTCCTCCCTGCTACTGGGATGGGGGTGAAGCATCCACACAGCAGTGTGGGGCAAGGGGCAGCTCTCCGTCCAGCGTCCCCTCTTTCCCGGGGAGCCTGGAAAGGCACAGCCCCCAGCAAAGGGGGACGCAGCATGAAACGCGTGCTTGGCCAGCAGCCTGGAAAATGCCCGCTGTGTGCGGGAGAGGAACGGCCAGGCCGAGGGAAAGGCGGCTGCGAGCTGTCCCGGCCTCACCCCAACGCCACGGCCAGAACGATGCCCGGCTACTGCATCGTTGTGCTGGCATCGCCAGCCCGTTCCTCGGCCATGCCAGACCTCCGAGTGGGGACCTCGACAGTAGGACAGTAAGTGGGTGCTGTGGTCACCCACCTCGGCAAGGGGACACAGGGCACCCGGGGTGGGGGGGGGGAGCAGGGAGCCCCCTTCCTGCACTGGGCAGGGGAGACAGGACCCCCTCGGAGCGGGGTGCAGCCCGGCACCCACCACCCCCGCACCCCCCCGGGCTGGGGGGCCCCGGGACACCCCGGGCCGGGCGGGGGTCGCCTTACCTGGCCCGGCGAGCCCCCGGCGCAGGGGCCGGTCCCGCAGCAGCGCCTGCAGACGGGCGGCCCGGCGGTGCAGCCGCCCGGTGCGGCGATCCAGCGCCAGGACGTGACCCTCGATGTCTCCCAGGAGGGCGAGCGAGTGGCCGCAGAGGTCGGCGAGCTGCCGGAGCAGGGTGAGAGCCGCCCGGCTACAGACGTCCCGCAGCTCGGCCAGCGGCACCGCCGCGCCCCGCCGCGCCTCCACGCTCCGCTTGTAGAACGGCATGGCCGGGTTCGGCCCGGCCCGGCTCGGCTGCCCCCGACCAGCCCCGCGGCTGCGAGGGCTCTGGGCTGGCCGCGGCGCCGGGGCTCGGGGCCGGTCGGTGGGAGGAGGAGGAGGAGGAGGAGGAAGAGGAGGGAGGAGCGGCCCCGCTCGGGGATACTCGGGCCGGCGGCGGCGCCCGGGGGCTCATCCCGGCGGACGGGAGGGACAGACCGCACCCGGCACGGTGCGCGGCGGGGAGCCGCGGGTCCGCCCCGGGCTATCACCCGGCGGAACCTCCCGGCGCCGGCACTGCTCGAGCTGGGGGCACGGGCACTCCCCGGTGCCGGCTCTTCCCTCCCGGTGCCCGTCCGGGAGGGCACAGACACCCCCCGGTGCCGGCTCTTCCCTCCGGTGCCCGCTCAGGACGGCGCACCCGCCGCCGGTGCCGGCTGTCCCTTCCCACGCCCGCTGGGGAGGACACGCTCACCTCGCTTTGTTCTGGCCTTCCTCCCGCGGATGTTCTGCCCCCAGCAGCTTCTACCCGCTGCCCGTCCCCCTCTCCCCAGCACACGCTAACACAAATATTTGTGCTGGACCGGTAGCAAAATCTCCTCTGTTTGAAACGATCTGCGACCTGCCCTCATCCCGCTGGGGTGGCACTGGGGTGTACTGGGTGGCATGAAGGTGTACTGGCTGCTGGCATCCCGAGTCGCTGCAGGTCCAGTGCACGGGGCGCTGCCCAGCCCCGGGGCAGCCCAGTTTGGGCAGGGCTTGGGCAAGGCGCAGCCCCGGAGCAGAGGTGTGGGGCTGCTGTTTCCCCCAGGACAGGGTGGGCACCTGGGATGCGATTCCAGTGCAGCTTCCCAAGCCTCTTCTTTCAGGTGCCCAGACTCTGAATCTCCATTTTAGGGCCACAGTGGGTCTGTACATGCCCCTGGGGCCACGGTGATATGTGACCCAGCACTGTGTGTCCCTGGCTTTGTCCAGCCCAAGAGAACAAGCCTGGTGAGGGTCAGGGTGATGAGGTGGGTTCCCAGCCCTTGGCCAGGCTGGTGGCAGCACAGGGACCTGGCGTCCTGGCCAAGAGCAGCAGTGAGGACAGGATCCCCGCCAGCCTTTTGCCCTTCCTAACCAGGCTAAATTTAACATTTCTTGTTTGATCTGTTCTTCACGACAGTATTTTTTCCTCTTCAGTAAGAAAAATGTGCACTGGCAGCATATCCTTGTGGCTGTCAGGTGTCCTCTGGGGGGAGCATGATGCCAGGGCAGGAGGGAGAGGGAAACCCTTTTGTGGCTCATAAGAGCCCCTCAGGAGGGCAGGTTTAATCTGAAAATGCATTTACTAGTTCCTCACCCACATCTGCTTCAGTGCAGGGGGCTGTGGGCAGGCAGAGCCGTGCAGACGGGGCTGCCCCAGTTTGAGCAGGACAGAGCGTGAGCCCCAGTGGAATGGTTTGGGATGAGCGGAGCAGCTGCCAGCGATGGCGTGGAGATGGTGGAGAGGAGGGGGCTGATGCTCCCCTGCACCGATGTGGGCTGACGCCTCACATGGGAGCTCCTCCAGCACGAGGGGTGAAGTTGTCACCATCACAGGTCTGAACCCCAGACAGACAGGGGTCTCCCCATACAGCCCCCGGGAGCAGCCAGGTTTTGCGTACTGCCTATGGAACGCACAGCGGCTTTGGGGAGGCGCGTCCCCTGCCAGCACCCTGCAGGTCTCTGTGTGTGGCAGATGGGGAAACTGAGGCACGGGGTCACATCCCACCGGGAGGTGATGAGGGTGAAGTCAGTCTGATTGTCTTGGCCTTGGTCAGTCTCTGTTCATGAATCATCGTCCGGGTAAGAGCATCTGGAGCCCATCAGGACCAGTGGTACCGGTCTAGCGGGGAGGAACAGGCTCCGCTCACTCCCCAGCCCCAGCCCTTCCCGGCACTGGCCTCTCCCGCTGCCAAATGAGAAAGAACACACACGGACAACCGGCCTATTTGTGGCTTCTCCAGCAGAGATCTGCTTATTTCAGGATTTCCTTAGAGAGAAAAATTCAAGAGCCAGGTTTAAACCGTCCTTCCCAGCCCAGGGATGGCGCAGGTGGCGGTGCGGCAAGGAACCCCACCTAAACGTGAATTTATCCAGTACGCTTCTGGTTTTGAGGTGGTTTCCCTTCTTCTGCCTCGTGTCGCAGGTTTGTCGTGGCAGCAGCACGGAGGTGTTCGGTGTTCGCTTCGGCTCGTTCCCAGGCCTCAGGGCTGGCTCAGTGAGCAGGAGCGTTTCAACCCTGGCAAGTGCCAAGGGCTTTTTCTTTCGCTTTCCATGTGCCTTTGGCCTCATTTTCAAACCTTTCTCTGCAACTGGAGAGGTCTGAACATCTCGGCGTCGAGTGCAGGCAGGGATCCTCGCGTAATCACCAGACTCGGGGAGGCAGGGGATTCATAAAACCCTCACACAGTGCAGGAGCCTTAACACATCACCCAATCTGGTCGCTTAGCAACTTAAACCGGCTTTCTTTCCAGCTGGAGTGACAGGTCTTCTGTCAAACCTTTAGCGTGAGAAAACTAAAGCTACCCTTTAACTGTGAAGTAAGTTGCATCATGAAGTCACCACATGATGATGATTACATTAAGAGCAGGGCTGGGCAGAGCAGAAGGCTGGAAATGTGCAGCCACAGCCCTGCAACAGGTCCGGAGCTGCCGGACAAGCCCCAGGGGGGCGGGAGCAGCATGTCCCTGTGTCTGCACCAGGTTATGTCCCCTCAGGTGTGGGGTCTCGGTTCCGTGCTGGGACCAGACCCCTCAGCATGGGCAGAGCTGGGAGCCAGGCGCTGCTCCAGGGATGCAGCTTGCCGGAACGGACGTGCAAAACCCCGGCGCAGGCAGCGATAGGCTCGGGATCCTGTGGGAAACGGCTCACTTGGCTACTGGCCGGGCAGGAGCATGGCCAGTTCTGCAGACACTGATTGCAACCAGATGCTGGAGGGGATGATTTTCCTGCCCCAGCTCCGCTCCGCCCCACAGTGAGCATCATCCTGAGGCAGGGGACATGCACTGGAGGTGACGCCTCAGGCGGGCTCTTTTGGGTGGCGGGGCTTTGGGTGAGCCTCACTTGCTGGTGAGGGGGCAGGGATGGGGGTGCCAGGATCCTGGAAGGGGTTAGCAGGGGGACCTGACCTTTCTCCATCTGCTTGTCCTGGGGCCTCCCACTGCAGTGAGCACCAGGCAGCAGCTTTCAAGCTATGAAATACTTGCCAAAGAGCACTGGCTCGGACAACTGCTGGCTTGGCCCCCGCTTTGCTTCCAGCCGAGGGGAGCAGCGGGGAAGGAGCAGGAGGCACTTCGAGGAGCACAGCGCATGGCCGCCCTCGCCCTAAGCTGATGTAATGCTGAGCTGGAGGAGGGGGGGGACACGTTTGGCAGCAAGGGCGGCCAGATGCCTCGTTCGGCCAGGATTTCCTCTGCTCTCTCTCCTGCAGGCTGCTGTGCAGCCACCCGGCTGGCCCCTGCCAGCTGGGCAGCTCGGGGTGCCGGGTCCTGCCCTTGCCTTGCAGACCCCGCCGTTGGGCTGACGGCCACATGCACACGCTGCCAGGACAAGGCAGCAAATGCCTTTGCCTTGTGCCTTCTCACGTAACACCTGGTGATCCGAGCAGGGATCCTCATCTCTGTGCAGAACTGCTCGCCCCAGATGCGCCCTTGGAAGCCTGTGGAGCCAGCGCAGCGGCACCGGATGGACTGATGCCTGCGGGGTTCACCGTCCAACAGCCAAACTTGCCTTTTTTTTTTTTTTGCGTCTTACTACAGCGAGGCCTCGATGCCGAGGGCAGCACTTTGCTGGAGCCCGCGGCCGCGGAGGGGGATCGAGCCGGGCAGCAGCCGCCCGGGGCAGGACGCGGCGGGCGCAGGCTCTGGGCCGGAGCTGCTCCGCTCCGGCCGCTCGCAGCACCCTCCACCCGGCTCCCCGCAGGCCCGGGTCCCCCCTGCGCCCAGCGTGCAGCCGGCAGCAGCCGCGGGGCTGCCAGCGCCCTCCCCGTGCCCGCTGGAGGGCGCTCTCCGCCAAGCTTTGTGCCGCAGGTGCTCGGAGCAGCGCTCGGTGCAGCGGCTGCCGGGGGCAAAACGCGGTCGGGGTCGGAGCGGTTTTGCTGGGACCTGCAGGTGAAGTCCCTTCCCCGGCGAGGAGGCAGTGCTGGACCCCGCTGGGGTCTGCACTCCCCGGGGCCGGCTCCTGCCTCCCGTTTGCCGCCCTGGAAGGGGCTGCCGCGCGCTTCGGGGCCGGGCTTGGCGCTCGCTGGAACTGGTGTGCGGCAGCATCTGCTGAATTGGATGTTCAGCTACAAACTGACCACACACTTCCCTGGCCGGGGTTTCTCTGGGGTGCTTTCGGGTTTTTCTGGATTCAGTTTGCTCCCCTCTATGTCATCAGTGACTGCTCTGCTGGCCAGCTCCTCTCCTTTCCACATCACTGCAGAAAACATCAACAGGCGGTGAGCTCCACGGTGGCAGTGTTCACCAAGAACTGAAGATTAAGTCCCCTCAGTGCTCTGCCTGAGTCGGTTTGTTCTGTAGCTTTATCCTTCTCCTGGCCTCCTCCCTGCCTCCAGTACTGCACCTTGCCCGGACCGCTGGCTCACCCAAACGAGCCGCTCCTCCCGCTGGAGGTAGGAGCAGTACTGGGGATGTTTTGGAGAGACTGACACATTTTCCTTCACGGGATCCATGTCATCCCATCTGTGCTCCATCAGACTGTTACTAATCACAATTTAAAGCCATTTTCCAGGAACAAAAACAGCACTGGCCTGTAATTCCTCCAGCCTCGAGCAGTGTTTTGGATCCAGGTACGGGATTTGCTGCCAGGCAGAGCCAGGGCTGCATTGAAGGGTCACATATTTTTGAAAGCAGGTCAATAATTAAAGTCTCCCCCTTTCTTCTCACAGTATTACACCTCACTGAGTCACCATCATCACCTCACTGGTTTTCTTGAGCTAGCGGCTGGCAACATCCCCCAGCCGATGGCAAATCCCGCAGAGGCTCCACACGAGCGTGCTACCCGCTCTGGGCACCACGTACCCCTGCCTGGGAGGGGACGTCGGGATGAAGGGCTGTGCTCACCGAAGGACCAACATGGGCTGTTCTGCCTGCAGCTCGCTGTGCTCCCTCCGGATCCCCGTCCATGCTGGGGCACTGGTGCTACCAACGCGGCTCAAAGGGACGGCAGAGCTCTGGGCTGTACCCGGCATGCGGGGCACGGGCAGCGCTTTACGCTCTTCCCCATGCTGCAGCCACTCTCTCGAGGCAGAGGAAGGCACATCCCTCTTTCCCAGGGCTTTGACAGCTCAGGTCTGCTGGGCTGGTTTGTACCTGTCATACAGCCCCTGTGGCACCCATCTTGTCCTGGAACACAGCAGCCACAGCACTCCAACATGAAGAACTTCTCTCTCCACACTGAACAAGGAGGTGAAAGGCTGCCCTTAAGAGTGAAAACCACCCTGTGCCAGATGAAAACATTCACCGCACCTGGGAAATGTCCCACTATTCAGGTGAGCTCGGGATCAAAGCGTTAACGAAGCACTTTGCAAAGCTCAGTCACATCTCCTCCCATGTATTTTGCAGCCTGTTGCTGTCTAATCTTCGGGGACACCGAATTCATTATTTGATGTGCTGGCAATGATGAGCAAGTACTTAAAGAAACCAGCGCAAAATAACAAAACCCACAGGCAGAATTCCATCTACAGGGCAAAGGAACGCAGTTCTGCTAACAGAGACACGGCAGGAATTTGTGTCTGTATGGAAATGACACTCTGATGCTGTGGGAACACCTGTGGTGTTTGAATGAGTCCTAACACAGGGTCGCTTGGGCAGAGGCTTTGTGGACGTGTCTTGCTGCTGCTCGGAATTACTCACCCTTTTCTTCTGCTGAAGCAGAGGGCTCCAGGCAGCGCACGGCACTCTCCACAGCCACACTCTTGTTCGTTCTCTGCTTCATCCTCAAGGTAATCTACTCTCGCAAAGAAAATGAGATTTTTTCTGTGACAACAGGTTTTTTTTGGATTTCTTCCCGTTTAAAAGCCAGGGGCTGATGGAGCCGGTGGCTCGGCAGCAGCGTGGGAGAACGATGCCGGGATAACTGGAGCTGACCTGAGCCCGGCCAGGGGAGAGCGCACCGGTGCTGACCTGCTCTGCTCTTGTCCTGTGGTACTGCTGGCACTTTCCTGGCGCAGGCTTCGGAGGCAGCTCCTGCTCCAAAGGCTCCGCTGCAAAATTATACGAGACTGCAGAGCACCAGGAACCAGGGCCACCGTTTTTTGTGGGGCTGTGTTCCCCATGGAGGAACCCCTCACGTTTTCCAGAGGCAGCAGCTGACCCGTCCTCCTTGCAGGGGACGCCGTGTCCCACAGACGTGCCCAGCCTTCAGGGTCACCACCGTCTCCCGCACGTGGGAGCTGAACACACTGGTGCCTTTAAGCAATGCCAGGCAGAATCGGGGGTGCACGGGTTAAAATCGTCCCCACCTCACCCAGGGTTCTGCAGGCTCCTCACACCCCGGCCTGCCTCAGAGGCTCATTCTCTCCATTAGCACACGGTGACGAGAGGAGTCACTCGGGGTGGTCAATCTCTGCCTCTTCCCATCACCATAATAAATGTCTCCTGCCTCCTACTTCGCTCTCCTTGTCCTGCAGCCGCGGCCACGCTCCCCACACGTATTAGCTGCGTGACAAACTCTGTCATCACTGCCCGTACCGTTCACTGGGTGGCTCTCAGCAGGTTAAATAAACGTTGGTTAGAACTTCTCCCTGTAACGATGCGCCGCTGCGTGCTCAGAAAACGCGCTCTGCTCCCACTTTGCTGCCCGGCTCCTCTCCTGGAGCTGGCCGGCACCGGAGGTGGGTGTCTGCCCACAGCTTGCACACTTCTTCCCCAAACTGGTGCCATACTGGGCGTGCAGCGGCACAGGGCTCTCGAGTCTCCTCCAGCGTGCGAGTCCTGTGCTCAGCCTGGCCCAAACCTTTCCCCTGGACTCCAGACCCATCGCGGAGGTGAAAGCTCACCTTCCCGCTCTCTCCCAGGCCCCTTCCTTATCGCTCTGCTTTCAGATTCTGCCTTTACCACCCTCCCAAGCAGCCCGGCCCCGCAGCACCGGACGAGCTGTCCTGTCGCTAACGTGAGCGTCGATAAGGTCACGCATGGCTGCCGGTGCATCAGCGCTTTCACCCCTGAGCTCTGGGCAATGGACCACGAGTGAGCGCCAGGCGCGGGGAGCATCAGTCAGCCGCTGCTGGCCTCCGCCTGCCGGAGCAGCAGCGGAACCGGGCAGGAAACAGAGATACCGAGAGCGTTTGCACTGGGCACCCCACTGGTGCCTGGCTATACATCGGCGAGGCTGCCTGCGGGCGAAGGCAGCCGGGCAGCTCTGCCCTGCGGCTGCCATGCCGCGGGAGCCCTGGCACCAGCCCCACGGGAGGGTTGGGATCGCAGCTGCCTCAGGGGCTCAGCGGCTGCCGTCGTCTCCCCAGGCCACAGCAAGCTGTGAGGGGGGCAGTTCGGGGAGGAGGCGTGTGGCAGCGCTCGGGGTGCACCAGTGATCGGTGTGTTGCAGCGGGTGAAAGTTTAAAGGGATCTGGAAAGAGCGAGATGTGAGTGAATGGTGTCATCAGCCGGGCTGGAAGCTGAACACAGTGAGAATCGGCCTGAAAGTGTCAGGGAGCCCCAGGGAACCTCAGGGAACCCCAGGGAACCCCAGGGAACCGGGATCTCTGCACTGCCGGCCGAGGCAGAGGGCTCAGAGAAAACCGTTAAAAATGAAGAAAAAGAAACAGCGGCCAAAGCAAACTGCTGGTGCTGGAGGGACCTGGGTGTGAGCTGGGAAGCACCAGACCTGGAGCTCTCTCTCGAGGGACCACTGCTGGTGGTGGCCTTGGTGCATCCACCCAGGAGGGGTGCCCAGGTGGGAAACTGAGGCACAGTGGGTGCCAAGCCTCTTACTAATAAAACCACATCTAACACCTCAGAAACAAGGCAAGAAACACGCATCAGGACTGGGCGATGCTGCGGCACAAGCCAGTTCCTGGTTTGCAAAGCCGCATCCCAAAAGGGCTCAAGACACCAGCAGCGACCTGGATGTCTCCCCTACAGTCCTGTGACACAAATGGGGACACTCTTTCCCCCGTGGTGCCCTTTTAGCTCGTGAGCAGAGGGAACTGGTTCAGGGAGGCAGGAGCCCCCTGCTCCAGCCCGGCTGCACCACCAGGCTCCACATCCCCTCGCGTCCAGGGCACATGTGCAGCAGCCTGAAAGCACCAGCCCGGAGGTGGCCGGGACATGGGACGTGCAGCACCCAGGGGCTCTGCTGGGAATTGGGGTGGACGAGGGATCAGGGCCCGCAGGGCAGGACCTCCCTCCAGAGCAGCTTATTAAAGAGAAACACGGACGATGCCCATGTGGAGATGCCCTCCTTGCTGGGCAGGCTCCGGCTGCGGTACCTGTGTCTGAGCAGCAGTGCCCGGACAGGCAGAGGTGGTGTGGGGACCATGCCGAGCTGCCTCGCCATGGCAGCATCTCCCCCAAAGGGACAACATTCCTCCGAGCCCTTTGGAGCAGGAGGAGCCCAAGCAGGTGGGGCAGACCTGGGGCTCATCCCAAACCAGGCAGGACCTTTGCCCATCAGCTCTTGGCCAGCTGGACGCAGAGCAGTGCGGAGCTGGTGAGGGCCCAGAGCAACGTCCCTCCCTGCCAGAGCGTGACTTCACGTCTCCCTTCGGTGGCTTTAGTCCTCTCCTAATCTCGACTTCTAACGCATCGATGTGGCTGGAAATGGCTGAGCAGCCATATGCAGAGCAGCAGTAGATTTAATTAAATACGGGCTGGTTGATATGCAACGTATCTGTTAAAGAAATACTGAATTACCAACATTCTTTTGCCTGGCTTTATATAAATATTTATAGGGCCCGGGGGGTGACTTCTCTGCTGCAAATAAATAGTGTTACTTTTCGATATGGAAATACGTGTTTCTAGAACAGGATTTAATTATTTATTCTCCTCAAATGAGACGTGTCCAAAGCAGACTGCAGCAGGGGAGCGTTCGCCTCTGAGCTGCATCCCGGGGCGGGCATCCCCATCACCTCTGTCCCAGCGCAGTGGCCGGGTGCGATGGTGGCCGCTCTCGGGGGCTGTCCTCTGGGTGTCACTGTGCAATCACTCCAGAAATGCTGAGCATCGCTGCTTGGGGAGGGATTTGGCCCAAAAGAGGAAAGGAAAATATTTCTCATTGCCTGCCACAACCCCAGCACTGCTGATGGCCGAGCGCACAGGCTTGCTCTGGGCTCTTCCCCCTTGGCCCACCCGCTCCTGCCTGTTCTCCTGCCAAGATCCCAGACCCCTTTGCCCTCCCCTCCTCCCTCCGGCTCAGGGTCCCTCTCCTCTGGCAGGCAGCCAGTGTGATTCCCCGGGGGGGATGCTCGTCCCAAGGGAGACTCAGCCAGGGTCCCCTCCAGCGACAAGGGGCAGCTGGTGGCCAATGGTTGTGGCTCTGTGGGTGGAGGACGCAGGGCTGGGAATGCCACGTGTGCTCTGCAGATTTAACGGCCCTCTCCACCGCTGGCTGGCCCTCTCTCCACTGGCCCCCCTGTTTTATTCAGAGTGCTGATTACAACATGCCCGTGCTGCTTGGGCAGCCCGGCAGCCTCAGGACTTGAGCGTGGGCAGCCATGGAGAGCGGCTTTCTGCAGGGAACGGAGCTCTCGGTTGCCGCTCCAGGCTCTGCAGACCCAATTACGGCATTGGTGAGACAAGCAGGATCCCCGAGGTGCCCTCTCCCACCAGCTCCGAGTCCTTCCAGAGCCATCCAGCCCTTTCCTCCTCCACACAGGTCCTTACCGCCGCTGAAGTGATGGCATCTAATGAGGGTCTCCTGGGGCGGGGAGGAGGAGACGCGTTGAGTGGCAAAGCCCCAGCAGCAGACGGAGATGCCTGTTTATGTTGTGCCTGTTGCTGTAGGTTAGCGGTGAAACCCTCGTGGAGAACCCTCGGCTCTGGGGAGGAAGGAGGTCAGGGCTGCTGTGGGGCGAGAGGAGGGTGATGCCGGGCAGCCTGGGCCCTGCACACGAGGAGCTCAGCCACAACGTGTGGGGCAGTGTGGGGAGGAGGAGATCCCATTTCCAGCCCAGGGGCTCTCTGGAGCAAGCGCTTGGGCTTGGTGTAACCCACAGCTGAGACAGGCAGAGCGGGGCTGGGGAGCCGGCAGCCCAGCCCAGCTGGGATGGCCACAAAGAGCCGGCAAGAGCCCGTGAGAGTGGGGCTTGGAGGGGTTTGGAGGGCTGCTGTAACTCCTGGCAGGCCCAGAACTGGGGGGAAGCACACGTGGAGGACAGGACCCGCTGGGAGGTCACAGGGCAGGGACAGGTCTATTTATGATCACCTTTATTTTTGTTCTGACACACTTTCCCTTACTTTCAAAAGCAGCTCGTTCCAGTTTCCCTTCGGCTAAAACTCCCCTGTTTGGAGCCGTGCTGGTGCACTTTTCCTGCTGACAGTCACCAGGCAGCAAGTGCAACGCTTCCCCCTTCAGCTGCAGACCAGCTCCCAGGAAGAGCTCTCCCCAGGAGAGCTGCGGGATGGCTGACGGGGTCTGGTGTGCGCCTGGGGCTGCAGACACTGGGCATGGCCAGCATCAGCCCTCGGTTTCTACACGGACACGTCCTGCGGGGAGGGAAGGACTCGTGCTGCTCACACGCTCCTGTGCAGGGTGGCAGACCCCCAAAGCCCCCCCGGAGCAGGGGGCTGAGAAGAGGCAGATGCTCCCGCCCAGCCCAGGGCTGTGGGGATGGAGCAGCAGAGGCCGACGAGGACAGAAAGCGGTGGCAGGAGCGGCGGGAGCAGCGCTTCCTTTAGTCAGGAAATGGATAACTCCGCAGGTCTTGCACTCCTCTGGGCATCTTGCCCCACTCAGGAATCCAGCCCGGGGGTGGGGGCTCTGCAGCCAGGCACTGACACAGCTCAGCTTGCGGAAGGCAGAGCCCGAAAACACTTCACAAGAGCAGCTGGATGCCCCCACCCCATCTCTCCTGGTTCCCTCACCTCTCTTACCCAGGGACAGCGTAGGGCTGCAGCTCTTCCTCCGTGGAGCCAGTGCCCACGCCAGCCTGCCGGCGTAGCTCAGTCACTGGTGGAGAGGGCAGGGTGGAAGGGAAGTGCCGTCCGTGTCCTTCCGCAGGCGGATCCGCCTGAGGCGGGAGCGGTGTTTGCCATTTCTTCTTTTCTCTCGCAGCAGTGGTGTGTCCTGCACGGCCCAGCGCTTGGGGCCGTTTCAGACTCTAAACCCCTGGTGAAAGCAGCCAGACAGCACATCTGACGGTGCAGCTCCTGACGGCGTGGTTCTTGGTCCCCAGTTAGCGTCCTCTGGTTTCGGGTTTGGAATTAGCAATTGTAATTGATACCTGAGCACGGGAGAACTGCTGCTGGGTTGAGCTCCTGTCAGCCGCCCTGACAGCTCAGTCAGGCACCAGGTGATTTATGGAAGCTCAAGGGCTTCACAAGTACCATTTGCTGTTCTCCTGCCCATGAACTGCTTTTGTTTTGTTCTTTTTGCCCCTTACTCTGACTCACAAGCCGATGCTCATCTCCCGTCATTTATTTGCATTAGCTCAGGACCGAGCAAAGACAACGTTCGTTCGGAGGCGAACACGAAGGGGAGGGATGTGCGCGCACAGCTGGAGCTGTGGCAGGAGGCAGTCCCCGTCCCACCGCTCACACACACACACAAACTCACGATTCTGTAACCCGTCCTCCCTTCCATGCCACGGAGCGCGCAGAAGCCCTGGCTGGCTGGGGACGCACACACCGCGGTGGATTTGCTCCCTGCACGCAGCAGGGGTGCTGGAGCAGCAGCCAGCCTTGGAGGGCATTGCCAGCATCTCGGGGAGCAGCGGGTTTGCCAGGCTCACCTCTGGGCTGGCGACCAGCCTGAGGTTCCGGGCTGTGGAAGGTGTCCTGCCTCAGATGTCCTTGGTTGGCTGGTGCGTGGTCCAGTAGGATGGGAGGCTGGTGAGCATCTCAGTCTCTGCCCCATCCACGCTGGAGGGCTCGAGCTGCGGTGTGAAGTGTGGCCGGTGTCACCCCAGCCAGCCCAGCGCTTCTGGCTGTACCTGCCGGGCAGTCTGCGGTGCTGGCGGAAGAGCTCTTCGCTGGCTTGTTTTGGGCTGTGACGAGCTGCTGTCTGCTGGGCAGGGTGGGTGCTGTAAGCCAGTGCCTGGACGTGCTGAGCACTGCCCCGAGGGATGGGGTGTGGGAGTATGCTGCTCCTCACGGGGGAAGGCTCATGCCCTAGATGCAGCCCCTGTGCTTGAAGCCTCCTCACCTGCCCACGGGCTGCAGCGTGACCCAGCTCCAGCTCCAGCTCCAGCTCCAGCTCCAGCTCCAGCTCCAGCTCCAGCTCCAGCCAGGGCATGCAGAGACAGCCGCTGCCTCTCCAGGTGCCCGGTGTGGCTCAGCAAGCAGCAAAAGAGGCAGGAGAGAGGCTCACCAGGTTAACACAGAGCCAAAAAGCAAACAAAAGGCCCTTTGTCCTTCTCCTCATTAGCCTGTGCGTCTCCCCAGTGCAGGGGAAGTAATTACCCCTTTCTCCACGCTGGCGTGGAGCATCTCCTTTTCCCTCGGTGCGTGCCCAAACACCTTGTCTGCAGAGTTAGTTGATACACACAAAGTGTTCCTCTGGCTGCTCCCCTTCTCTGAAAGGCTCAGTGCTGAGGGGTTTGGTTTTTTTTTCAGTGGTGCCCACTCAATTAACCAAATCAGGGCAATTTTGCCTGTAGGGAAGGGATTGTTCCCCGGTGGTGAGCAGCACGCAGAGGCACGCTCCCCTTTCCAGGCTCTGCAGGGCCCTGGGCAGGCGGTTCGTGCTCCCCGAGCAGGGGGAACCTCCAGCAAGAGGAGATGTAAGTTGACAAATCTCTGTTCTCCGCCACCAGCTGCCACTTGTAGTGGTTTACCGAGGGGAGTCCGAATTCTCGTGGGCCAAAGAGCAGGAGCCGATTTCCTGGAGCAGCATCTCACGGTGGGGGATGAAGGAGCTGCTCTGGCTGTGGCCAGCTCTGGCCCGGGGGTGAGTGGTGTGCCCAGCTCCGGGGCAGCGGGTACGGCCCTGGCACGGGACCAGCACTGCGGTGCTCAGCAACGGTGCTCGGGATGTCTCGGGGCCAGAGCGAGGAGAGGGCTCAGCCCGGCACCGCTGCAGCCCGATGGGGTATGCTGGAGGCAGGACTGAGCCCTGATGCCTCCCAGGGGACGCGGGTCCCACCAGCTTCTCTCTCTGCTGTGCCACGGCGGTCTGAAGGGCACAGCCACAGCCGGGGCTGCTCAGCCCCTGCCAAACCCACCCTCCACTCAGGGAAGCCCAGTCTGTGTAACCTCAGAGCAGCAACGGCTCCACAAAGGCCACGCAGGTCCTGGCACCTCTGTCTGAGAGCCCTGGTGACAGCCCTGATGGTCTCGGTTTAGCCCCCCCACCTGCCGGTGACACCTACTCTGAAGGTGTGGCTGCATTAATAGTACTGCTGTGCCCTGAAGGTGGGGCGGTAATAAAGTCATAGGACAGCTATTTATGCTAATATTAAAATTAATTACTTGCCATTTTAATGTGCGTTAACGATTTGTTTGGGATGCTCTTTATGGCTGTAATGGACGGCCCGCGATACCTCTGTTCTTTACGAGTGTGATTAACACGAGAGCACTTCAAGGCATTTATTCACGAGTAACACCCACCAGGACCTGAACCGCAGGTGGTGCGAGCAATCCACACCCGTTATTAAGTGTCACGCTCGCAATTATGGGCTCCGGCACAGTTTCCTCATGCTGCCGGAGTGGGATGTGATCTCCAGGCACTGCTGGGTGAGCAACAAGCAGGAGCGGCGACGGGAAACACGCAGTGACGCAGTCGAGCGCTCCATGGGCGAGGGGCGCAGCACCTCGCCTCACCTTCCCGCCGGCACCTCGGTCAGCGAGAGGTTCAGACGGCGCCCGGGTGCGGGTGTCCTTCGCCCCCATGCCGCACGCACGCGGCCGTGCCAGGTCCTCGTGGCGCAGCACTCTGAGCGTCCGCCGTGGCCGCTCGCTGCTCCTCCCGAGGTGCCTGGGAGAGCAGAAGGAGGCGGGCTGTCTGAGGCAAGAAGCATCGATGCTGACGTGTCCCGGTGGGAGCTACTTCCCATGGGACGGGGTTGTCCCTCTCGGCTCTGCCCAGCGTCTGAGGCCATCGGGCAGGAGGAGGCGTGGAGGTGCTCGGTACCTCCTGCCCTTACTGAGGCAGCTCTAGAGCATCTCTGGAGCTCCTCCTCGTCACGCCGCTTAGGAGGCAGAAGATGTGTCTGCAGGAGCAGGAGCATGGTTGTCTCTATCCCGAAGGGAGCAGAAGATCAGGACAGGCTTCAGAAAAGCCGCTCTGAAAAAAGAGGTGGTTCCTTACCAAGCTAAAGGTTTTTACTCTGTTTTAACCACTTCTTCATGTTCTAAAGGTATTTTAAGGCTGTTTTAAGGCACTTTGGGGAATTACTTTGGGAGGGGCTCCGACATAAGCCACTTGGCGAGACCAGTAGCAGCCTGTGATTGACTCTGGAGGCTTGTGCTTGTGATGTCCAAACCCACGGGGATGCCTCACCTATCTCTGGTTCCCGTGGAAGACGCAGCCCGTCCCCTCGGCACCTCCCTGTGCTGTGAAACCCTGGAAGCAGCAGTGGCTGTCAGGCGCTGAAGGCATGGCCGGTGCTCCTGCCACCCGTGTCTGCTCACCCGAGCCCTCCTGCTGCTGGCCACTGCCACACTCCTGATTTGTACGAAGCCGTGCCCTGGCACCGCAGGCAGGATCAGGGCAGAGGGACCGGCGGGTGCCCCCGCCCCGAACAAGGGGCAGTCTGAGCAGATGGGGGGAGAGGCAGGAGACGAGCCCTGGAGGATCAGTTACGGCCTCTGCAGAGAGGGAGCAACATTCTGTACGTCTGGTTCGTACGAGGCATTTCGCAGCTCACCCAGCCCCGGCATGCGTTAGCATATGGCAGAGCTGCCTGGGTGCTGGCTACCGCCGGAGGATGATTAATTAGTAAGACATTTTTATGTATGAAAGGGAAAACATTACAATCCTTGTGGCTGGCAGCGTGCTGATGTTTTACATTTCTGTAAGGAATAGGAGGATACGCGCGCTGGCACGCTGCCCTGAAGTGTTTACCAGCAAACGTTGATCCTTGTTTGCTTAAATAAAAAATCACGTGTCACACGTTGGAGTACCCGCACGCTGGAAAGGGGCCCTGGGAAGGGAACGGGGACAGCGCGATCGGCGGCAGAGATGCGCTCCTCTCGTCGGGTGTACTGTATAAACCCCCAGGAGGAAAGAGGAGCCTGCAGGAGGGATGGAGCGTGGGAGAGGTGTGGAGCAGAGCCATGCAGAGCGTTGTGGGGGGACATGGAAATGCAGGAGTGTGGAAGCACCAGGAGCAGCCTGGAGCGGGCATTAGGGGAGCAAGCCGTGTCGGCCGCTGACAACGGGACTGGCGGCTGAACCGGGAGGCACGGTAAAGCCCGTGGCTGGTGTTGAGACCACGTCATGGGCCGTTTGTAAGCGAGAGCCTTCGCCCCAGCAGCAGGAAGACGGCACCAAGGGACACCGCATCGTATGTGCGTTTCTCTTCCCGTGGTCCCAGCTGGAGAGCAGATGGTGCCTGAAGATGCCCCAAACCAAAGGCCAAACCAGAACGGGCAGCAGCGCCGCCTGAGCAGCTGAGGTTCAGCTAGCGTGGTGCCGATGCAGAAGATCCCCCCGTAAACACTTGAGGCCGGTGTCGGGGGCTGCAGAGGCTGTGGGAACCATGCCTGGAGCTCCCAGCATCTCCTCTCAGCCACCCGCTTTCCAAACCCACCCAGACCATCCCAGGAACACTCGGCTGGTTAAACCCATGTCACTGGATTGTGGCAAACCGCTTGGATCCCCCCGAGGAGCATCTGTCCCTCCTGGGCCCTGTCCCACTGAGCTTTGCTGTTAGCAAATGGCCACGAGTGGCTGCTGCACCATGGCGAAAGCGTGCTCGCCCAGGAACCGCTTCTGTGGGGTCCTTTCTGCAGGAGAGCTACCAGCACGCTGCTTCCAAATAGTCTAACGGCTGCCTGACTGATTTCACACGGAACCAAGATGTGTACCGAAATACCGGTGCAGTCAGATTCCCCCGAACACTGCCTGTATCCCCAAGAGCAAAACTGCTTTTGCCCTTCCAGTCTCTTGTCCCTTCAAAAGGCTGAACACAGGTAGGTCACACGGGCAGGTAGGTCACAAGCCATGGTCTTGCTGGAGGGCTCAAAGCTCTGGAGTCCAGCTTCAGAGAGGCTTGGACCAGGAACCTGCTGCAGCTGCCCGAGGGACCACCGCTTCGTGTCTCCAGCTCGTCACCACCGAGCACCCGTCCCTCCTGCCAAGAGCCACTGTGGAAATAGCCCTTCCCTCGGTGCCCCCAGGAATTCAGCAGCTCTCAAGGTCCACGTGCAAGGATTTCTCATCACTCGCTTCTCCCCTGTTGAGTAAGCAGTGGCAAATGTGATGCTAAATTGAGCATTAACGGTTCTCCCTTCAGAACCACTGCCGCAGCCTCTCCGGGGAAATAAAAACAGTTTCAAAATGCAGCTTGGCTCAGACCGCTTCCCCTCCAGTGCTGGAAGCCTCTGGGCTTTCCCGAGAGGAGCGGCTGCGAGGAAGCTCCTGGCAAAGAGCGGGGCTTTGGGGAGGGCAAACAAGGGCAGGCAGGGCTGGTGGAGCCTCCAGCCTGCACCCACAACCGGCATCTTGCTCCCACCGTGCTGCTCTGCTGCTGCCTCTGCCGCCGGCTCCCGGCGCCCCCGGTCCTGCCTGGCCATGCAGGTCCAAACCTCAGATGGCTATTCAGGACCTCAGAAGTAAGTTTAACTCAGGGACAACCTTCTGCTGTGACCTGCCTGTTCCAAGGAGGAGGCACAGAGTCTCCAGCACCCACTGGGCTGGCCTCGAGTCACACTTGCCCCTGCCACCTCCCCTGCCACCCACGTGCGGTGATGGGTGGGGGCCTGGGGTGTGAGCAGCACAGGCAGGGCTGGGACACGGGGCAGGGTTTCATCATTGCTGTGCACTCCCTGGGCTGTCCCGCAGACACCAGAGCAGACCCCTCTCTGGCTCGTCAGCTGTGCTGTCCCAGCTTGCCCTCTGAGACATGATGCTGAACTGGTCCTTGACAGCAACCTGAAGGATGAAGCAGGCAGCTCGGTGTGGTGGGATCAACACCCTCCCTGATCTCTTACAGCCCAGCTCTCTCGCAGCTGCTGCAGGGGCCTGGAAAAAGCTTCCGAGACGCTGGAGCAAGGTGAGCGCTCCACAGCCTCTCCCGCCCCTGCGACACTTCGCGGCTCTTTCTCCTACCAGCCTCCTGCCCGCGCTGCCTGGCTGCAGGAGCTCCACGGGGCTCCCCGAGTCCTGCACCAACCTCGTACCTGGGACACCCCATCCCTCTGCATCACACGGGACTGCTCCGAGACGCCCACTGGACACTCCTGCCCACGGGTGTCCTCAGTGCTTCACAAAGAGGAGCGGGAGCCGTGACCAAGAGCCACTCCATCACGCTGCCTTCACATCGGTTATTTTTCCTGATCAGGAAGAGCCTGTCTTTTGGCAGAGAACCAGCACTGGCAGACCCGAGGAGAAGCATCTGCTCAATCAGAGCCTGCAGAGCTTTCCGTGTGTCGCTGATTCAGGCCAAGGCTGAGTGCAAACGGACCGAGCTTCAAAGGCAGCTGGATGCTGCGTCACGGAGCACTGGGGAACATGTCCTCCTCCCTTGGAAGGCGCCTGGGCTGGGGCAGCCTCCTGTCTCTCCTGGAGAAACCCAGCCTGTCTGGCCAAGCCCAAGGACTTGGGGATCAGTATTTCCTTGGCACGGCTCAGGCAGCAATGAGCAAAAGGTGCCAGGGAACTTCGTCCTAGGACCTCGGGGGCTGCTGCGAGGCAAGGCAGGAAGTTTGCTGCTGCACGGAACGGTGCCAGCAGGAATAATGGGGTAACGGCTGGCAGAGGCTGAATGCGGGGCACAGCTCCAGAGGGTGAGGTCAGCCTGGGTGGGACGAAGCCTTCGGATACCCATGCCAGAGCCACTCTGGGGGCTTTTGTTTCCTTCCCACTCTTTTCCCAAGCTGCCGTCTCCAAAGAGCCTGTCCTCACATGCAGGTTTGACGGGCATGTTCCAGGGTAGGCAGTGAAAGTCGAGAGTGGCTTCTGGCTGCTTCAGCATCAGTGAAATCGCCCTGTCCCGTGCGTGAGACAGTGACAGGGTCGGCTCAGCTTGGAACAGGCTGCTCAGCCCTGAGCAAAGCACCCGTCCCCAAACCCAGAGCACGGAGGTACCTTCCTCTGAGGTAAATTGAACTGAAATTGGGGGACCAAAAAGGGCAAAACTCAAAAGTGTTCACAGAGCTGGGCGGCTCCTCTGAGGGGGCTCTGCTGTTTGTCCAGGAGCTGGGGACCCCATGCCCCAGGGACACCACTTCTTCTTGTGTCCCCTTTCCCCCCTTTCAACCGCACGATGGACCAAGCCATCCCAGCCCATCGTGCTCTGGTGTGTCTTCAGCTACACGCTGAGCTTCACCCGGGCTGGGGGGGTCCCCAGGGCTCCTAGGAATCCCACATCACAGCTTCCAACCCAGGCACCCATCTGCAGCGACAGCCTGGCGAAGGGTGGGTGTCAGGACAGATGACACAGCAGAGCAGCCCCCTGCCCCAAGCCCCCCTCCCTGCAGCTCAGCACCAGATGGGCTGCAAGCCCCCGAATCACAGTGATGCCCCGGCTCGTGCCCTCCGCGCAGGCAGCAGAACCTTCCCCTGCACGGGTAGGCGATGGCTCGTTAACGGTGTGTAATTTACTGCCCTAGTGTTTATTGCCGAGGGGAATTATCCAGATTAATCACAACTGCTACTACAAAGTTCTGTAATAAAAGCCTAAATGAAATAAAAGACGGTCAAGTGATTCACTGATGGAAATCCCTCCCCTGTTCCCAATGACGGCGCTTGCTCTAATCTCCGCGGCGTTTTCTCTTTCAGTTCCCTGACTTTAATCCATAAAACATTGTTATGGCTTGGAGATATCTGGCAGGTTGGGAGAGCTGGGGAAGGGATGTTTCCTGCAGGGGAAATGGCGATGAACCCCTCGGGGTCAGCGAAGCTCAGGCACAGCTGATGGAGCTGGTCTGTCCATGCAGCGTGGGGCAGGCGAGAGCCCTGACCTCGGGCTTTCCTGGGCTGTGGGACCCACCAGCCTCCCCAGCTGCGGCTCTTGCAATTCCTCCTCTGCCACTTGATACCTGCAGAGAGCAGGAACCCACTGGGACTCATCCCCATCCCCAGCGCTCTCCCTGCCTTGGGGAGCCCCTGGCAGAGAGGAACCCAACCGCTGAACGGGAGGCCAAGGAGGCTGCCCAAGAGCAGGCAAGCCCGGAGCCCAGACAGGCGGTGGTCCGTACCCCGGGGACAACGCCGAGCATGTGCGGCCTCTTGGAAAAGCATCCTCGTTCCCTAGAACTCGGTCTCCTGGCTGAGGCTGAGATGTGCTTTATGAGACTTGAGTTTGAATGAAGCTGGTTTAAACAGATCATTGGCTTTCCTTAGTTAGACAGTGCGAAGAATGAGTAAGATTCCAAGTTTCTGCCAGGAACAAATGTATGTTTGCACAGACTGAAAAGGTTACCTGGCTCGGCTCCATCCGAGACGGGTTATTTACCATAAATATGTTTGCTCTGGAGTTGTGAAAATGAAGGCATGTTGATTGAAAACCTCGCAGCAGATGTTGTCTCAGCATCCCCCAGGAAACTGTCACAATCGTCTTGTCTCAATGTGGAGGTGACGCTTGCTTCAGCAACAGTTTGGGAAATGCATGTTCTGCCGAGGAGGGGTTTGTGTTGCCGTGCTGGTGGAACATCACATTCCCGTTTGAAGCATTAAGCAATGTGTAAAAATTTAATCAAAATCGCATTTATTATACATGACAGGGGGAAAAAAAAAACCCCAACCCAGCAAGGGCTTCTGCCGCTCGTTATCTGCTGCTCTGGGCAAGGCGGCGGGTGTCCGGCAGCTGAGCTGGGGGCAGGCAGCTCCCCCTCCTCCCCGCCTCCCGGGGACAGCGGGATCCCAGGATGATGCCCCTTTGCTGGTGGCCCAGGGAGCAGCAAGTGTCCGCCTGGGGGTGACACTCCAGCCCCTGTCACCGGGTCTGGTGGGTCCGCTGATGGTTTTCCTCGCTGCTGCGGGGCCAGCAGCGTGCCTGGGGGTTTGGCTGTAAAGCCTGCGCCGTGGTACAGCGATTCCCGTGGGTGGGTGCGTCTGGCTGAGGGCTGGTGTCAGAGGGATGGGGGGGGCTGCTGCATTCCACCCCACCAGTGACCTTCCAGGCAGGCAGCGACCCTGGCCCCCCCGGCCGGGCGGTGCGGGGGGTGGCTGCTCCTCCGCTCCTTTGGAAGGGGTTGGGTAAAGGTCTTGGGCACAGCAGTGGGTAACTGCGACAGCAGTATCAACCCAGGAAGGTAAAAAACTCTTATTTCAGCGGGTGCAGCCGTGTGGGACACGGCAGCATCCTTTGTGGATGGAAAGGAAAAAAACCCAGCAGCAACGGGGAGCCAGAATTGCTTCTTGCTCCGAAGCTGCATGGGCAGAGAGGATGGTGCAGGGCCCCCGCGAAGGCAGGGACCACAGGAGGGGTGGGCTTGTGCACAGCCCCCTTCCAGCCCCGGCACCGTGATTGCCTCGCCGGGGCCAAGGGGCAGAATCGCTTTTCTCTTGCAGAGCCCCGCTGAGAGCGGCCAAGCGGGCAGGGAAACAGCAGGCGGGTGTCTACGGGGAGCGTGACGGCCTGGAGTGCAGCCGGCAACTGTCCACGGAGCAAATAAAGGGACCAGGCTCGCTCTTCTCGGTGTGCACAAACGATGTCCAGGCGGAGGGTGAAGAGCTGTGCCCGGCTGAGCGCAGCTCAAACGGCTCCAAAGGGCCGGGGCGGCTCTGCCAGCCCCAGGGGTCGGTCTGCAGGGCACGGGGCAGCCGTGATGCTCTCATCCCCCGTGCCAGCGCACGGGCTGTCTGGAGTGAGACCCGCCGGGGGGCTGTCAGGGCCCCCTTCATGGGAAGGTGACCTGCCCTATCAGCTGAAATGAACCCCCTTTGCCTTTGCCCACCCGCCTCCTCTCCATGGCGCATGGTCGGGGTGAGCCGTGAGCAGAGGGGACGAGGCTGCTGTCAACAATGCTTATAAATCGGGTAAGATTTGGGAACAGGCAAGGCGGGTAAAGAGAAATTTTTTTTTCCCCAGCAGCAAAAATTACATGGTAACAAAAAACATGAGAAAAAGAAAGAAAGAAAGCAATGAAAGGAGAAAAGCTGGTGGGAGGAAAATGGGTCTGGAAATGGGGTATCTCGGTGTCAAGGGGAAATCGTTTTCAGGGGGAAAATTACTGCAAACTACTGCATGAATAGGGTTTTACCCTGTCAGACAGAAAATAAAGCTGAGGGAAAGGCTGGGCCGGTTGCAGCTGTAATTGGTTCTGACTGTAATTTCGCCAGGGCAGGAGCTGCTGGAGCAGCGCCTCGCAAAGACCGAGTTCTGTCGCTGGAGAGAGGAGCTGGGTGGCGTGCTGCTAGAAAACGGCTTGTTCCTTGAAAAATGGGCTTTGGGAGAAGTCACTCAAATTTGAAAAGTGTCCCTGTTTAGGGGAAAGCTGAAATGTTTCATTTTGAGATTTCTAAAGAAAACAATCCCTTTTTTCTTTTCCAATTAATGTTCTGAAACACCGTGTGGGGTTTGTTCAGACTCACATGAAACAAAACCCCTCCAAATGCAAGAAAGCAGGGGTTTGGTTCAATAGGAGCATGGCACCGGTTTCACCGTGGAGAAATCCAGACCAGGGCTGATCTGTTCTCTTGGTTTAACGCCAGACCTGGCAGTGCCCTGGTGCGGTCCGAGCCCGGGGCAGTGTGCTGGCTGGGGCTGGCTGCGGTGTACGCGAGGACTCTTCGTACCGAGGGGGAGAAATTGTTGGAAAGAGAAGTGTCACGGAGTTTACGAGAGGTGATATGTCCCTGGCTGTGGTTGGTGCCAGCCGTATCGTCAGGCTCTTCACTGGAAAATTGGCGATGACGGTGTCCCCTGCGCAGGGGCTGCAGCCGGTCGGTCCCTCGTGGAGCGGCGGGGATGAGCTGCTCGTCTCCAGCCGTCTTGATTTAAACACCTGGGCGGTTCGGGGAGAAGGAAGAACTCGTTTAAAACCCACACGAATCGTTCGCAATGTGGTTTGGCTGCACAGAGACCCGCGCCGTGCCCGGGCTGAGCACAGCCCAGTCTCTGCGGACTCTTCTGGTCAGCTCCCGGAGCGAGGTGTGCGCAGCAGGGCCGTCTGTCCGTCCGTCTGCCAGCAGCTCCTGCTGACACCGGGGGATGGAAGAGCCGTGTCTGCCCTCGCCGGCGCAGCCACCGCCTAGAAACACCTGGCTCGCTCCGGCGGGCTCCGACTGCTCCTCAGCCGGAGGATCCCCGGGGAGGAGGCAGCGTCCGGGCGAGGTGTTCACATGGACGGAGCAAGCCAGGACCAGCAGAGGTCTGGGAGCATCTGACCATCAGAGCAGGACAGGAAACAGCCTGGACAGGAGCGACGGCGACAGCAGGAAGGCAAAGCCACCGCTCCTGCAGGGAGGGCAGGAGAGAACTCCCCGGGTTAGCAGGCGTTTGTGGTGGCCAGGCTCTGGAGCGGGTCCTGCTCGGGGTGCTGCTGATTGCCTTTGCTTCTCAGAGCCTTGTTTGGGTTCCTTTCCACCCTCTGCTCAGGCCCGCGGCGCCACTGGAATGAGCAGTGACCGTGTAACTGCGAAAGGCAGACACCGGCCGCTCGGCAGCCCCACATGGGGCTGGCTCAGCAACACCATCTGCACGTCTCACCCTGCTGGAGATCCACCACGGCACCACCTGCTGAACGCACACCGTTCTGACTGATTCTGTAAGGTGCTGCCCTGAAACTTGTTGTGTTTGTGCTAGAAAACCCGCGATAAGCCGCTGCTATGGACGTCATAGGTGATGGGCACCCTTCACCCAGCTGTCAACGTTGCAGCCAGCGCGCTCGACACACGAGGGGCTCCTGTGCTGACCGAAGGGCTGGTCAGGAGCTTGCAGGGAGCCCACAGACCTCACCAAAGCTGCTCACCGCAATGACCGGACAGCACCGCACGGGCACGGGCACGGCCCCAGCTGTGCCGTACAGCAGAGCCGGCACATCGCCAACCGTGAACAGCCCTGCGGTGCCTCTGCCCTGCGGAAGGGCTGCTGCGTTTGCAGACCTGTGCAAGCATCAGCGAAAGGCTCTCGGGGAACCGAAGCGTTCCCAGTTGGCAATGGCTGTGCCTGACAAACCGGCATCGGGTGAGTAATTACCTAATTACCCTCCGCATGGCGGAGGCAGCGCCGGGGAGCCGCACGTCCCGCCCGTTTCATTAAGGGTCGCGCTGCTTCCCGGTGGGTTTTGTCAAACAAGAGGAGAAACACCCTCCCAGTAACCGTGGTGGTGACAGCTGGTGCTCCGCGCTGCAGGGGACGCTGGGGACATGGCTCTCTGTCCGGAGGGGGCACGAACCACGCCGAGAGCCGGCTGCTGCCATCGCAGCGCTGTGCCTGGGTCCTGGGAAGAGAGCGCAGAGACCCCGAGACTTCATCCCCGGAGGGGTGAGGGTGGGGCGGTGAGGAGGGTGTGAGCGGCCCCGCGGTGCCGCTGGGCACTGGCAGTCTGGCCAGAGATGGCACAGAAGGGTGAGCGAAGCGGTGCCGGGGTCCGGTGTCGCTCGTGTCTGCAGGGTCTGCAAGGAACGGGACGAGGCGGGTCTCAGGCACACGGGGCACAGAGAACCCGCCAGATCCAGGGGGTGCTGGGTGCGGGGGCTGCAGGGTCACGCAGGTAGACGATGAGAGACAGGGGTACCCGGGGGCTGGGGAGACCGACGGTAGGTCAGGGGATGTTGAGACCGCGGCTGCACCAAAGCCTCACCTGCAGAAAGCAGGAGCGCCGCGCTCGCCCCGGGCCAGGTGCGGGGTGGGCAGGAAGGTGCCAGCAGGAGCGTGGTGAGAGACCGGCCCTGAGGAGGCTGCGGCCGGCAGCCAGCGCGCGCTGCCCCGGGCACGGCGTCTGCAGCAATTAAAGCACGGCTGCCGAGCGGTGATTCGGTGCTACCTGAGCGGGTTACGTGGTTACAGCTGGCTATTTGTGGGTAGCGAGCAACTGCTCCTTCCTTCGTGTGTTCAACACGCTATTGCGTGTTCTCCGTTCGAGCGGGCTCCCGCCGCGGAGCAGACCTCGGAGAAGGGGTGAGCAGAGCTCCGAGGTGGCTCAGCGCTGCCCCATCCTGCCACGGCTGTCGGGGAGCCTGCGCTCCCGCCGTGCGAGATGGTAACGGGGGTGCAGCCCCCGCCTGCTGAGCGCGTCCGCAGACACGCTGGGTGTCCGGAGGACTCTGCTGTGGGGAACGGGGGTGGCCTGGCTGTCCAGGCACCCGGGCAGGGCTGGGCTTTTCCCCACTGCTCAAAAACCCCTTTCCTAATCTCCTGATCTATTTAATTACACACGTGCTGGAAAAGAAAAACCAAACCAGGTTCGAAGGCAGCTCGTTCCGCCGGAGGGGCTGAACACAAGCTGCATGTTTCATGACGGACCAAGGCCGCTGCGTGGCTGTTAAACACCCGAACACCCCACCACCTCCGAGGACAAACTCTTTGGGTGTCCAAGAGCAGGACTCGCTCCAGGGAGGAGTCCTCCGGCTCGCCCCTCGCCCCCAGGCACACCCCGGTCTGCGAGGGGGATGCGGAGAACAGGGGGAGGGGGTACGGGGAAGGCTCTGCTCCATGCCCCTGCTCCGAGCAAGGCCAGTCTTGACGTCACGTTCAGCTCTGGAGTGAGCTCCTGACGCCTGTTTCCAGGCTGCTCCAGAGGCCCGTTACTGCATGGAGACCCGTTAGGGCTTGGAGACCCACCCACGCCAGATGCCGGGTGTCCATCAGCACAGCGACAACGCAGGACGCCCCTGCCCTCCTTTTGGCCTCAGCCCAGCCTTGAGCACAGGGTCTAAAATCGTGTGGAACGGGGATGTTTCTGCTGGTGCCGGCGAGGTGGGCACCTGGACGCGACCCGAGCACCCCGTCCTGCTCAGCACTGCTCAGCACAGCGCTGAGCTGCGCTGGGGGACTGCTCCTTACTGCTTTGGGATTCCTTGCAGCGAGCATCTTTTCTACCTCATGTCAGAGAATACAACGTCCTAACCTTTCTCAGCCGGGGGATGCCGGGGTCCACAGGCTCTTCTCCAGCCCCTCCTCATCTGTCTCCCCTCTGGAGGAGACAATCACTCCTTTCAGACTCTCTTCACAGCAGGATGTTTCTGGACGTTTATCTTCATTGCCTTTTTGCTCAGAGCCGCTGTTCACCCAGGCACATCCCTCTGGGAAGGGCCCCCACGCCACACACGGCATTTTTCCCGGGCCGCCTCCTTGGCTGGGGTAACGGCTTTTGCTTTCTGGAGGAAAGCAAAGTGTTTCCGCTGTG
Organism: Bucorvus abyssinicus; assembly: GCA_009769605.1. NCBI lineage: Eukaryota > Metazoa > Chordata > Aves > Bucerotiformes > Bucorvidae > Bucorvus > Bucorvus abyssinicus. The sequence continues at coordinate 335,464 of CM020039.1, read as the reverse complement.
GAACGCTGCAGAAAGGCTCTCACCTGCCTATATCCTCTCAGACTTCAGCCGTTAGGGGCCTCTGGAGTATTTATAGCAGATAATTTTTAGCTACTTTGCACCCTTCAGTGTCACAGTAGCTGCTTTTCCCGTGGTATGTGTATTATTACTCCATTATTTCCAGTAACCGGTCAGTAATGGAGCCATCACTCAACACAGCCGCCACCTAATTGCTCTGCCACCAGGCTGGACTCTCTCCCGCTCCTCGGCGGCTTACGGCAACACTCCCACGCCGCACCGGCAAAGCCCCCCTCGTGACGGGCAGCCTTGTTCAGGGGCTTCACGGGGGTTTGGAAACCCGAGGGACCGTGGGATCAGCCACAGTGAGCAGAGGACGAGCTACCTGAGCTTTCACGTACACCAGCTGCTGTACTGGGGTGCAGAGGGGATGCAAAGTGCCTTTCTGCAAAGAGAGGGAGGACTCTGCTTCCCGGCCAAAGTAAGGACGGGTGCAGGACCTCACTTTATGCCAATGGGTCAGCTGTGGCTGGTTGAAATGCAGTCATGTGGCAGCGGTGATGGGGGCACTGGCTCTTGGGCAGTCCTGGCGCACCACTGGCTCCCTGCTGGGGGACCCCAGGCCCCCCAGTGCATCCCCTTCCACTGCATCCCTGTTCCCCCAGTGCATCCCCTTCCACTCCATCCACGTCCCCGCTTCGAACAGTGCTCCTAGCGGGGATCCAGCAGACAAACGGAGCTCAAGACCCGTGTGCCGCAGTCCAAGCACACTGACCAGAGTCACACCTTCTCTCAGAGCACCGTCCCCGTTTCAGAGCAGATTTAAGTGGTGGGCACAGCCTCAGGGGAAGCAGGGAGCCCACGAGTGGGTCAGGTCTGCACTCCACGGATGTGTCTGTGCCGTGGCGACTGCTGTGCGAGGCAGCCGAGGTTGCCACGGCCTGGGAATACAAGAAAGAGAATTGTTCTTAAACACAAACCCTTGCCATAAAAGATGAAAATACTAACTGAACGTTCCCAGACCTCTGTGGGTATCTGCATACTTCAACGAGGACAGTTACAGCTCACGCGGAAAATATGTCTCCTAATTATTTCTGGGCAGAAACAGTACTCCTCGCTCTGCGTTTTTTCGGTTTAAATGTGATGCTGCAGCGCGATGTCATCGGAAGCAGCCAGCGTGCTTTAAACACACCCAAGCGCTGAGCGCCGGGGCAGTGGAGTCGCCCAGCAATAGCTCCCCGGTTTCCTCTCCCAATCTGTGCCGTTCCCACTCGTCGTGTTTCTGGGGGGGTTGCAGCAGAGGGGCGGCTGTTCCTGAGGCAGCCCGACATGTGGCACCAGCTCCAGCGCTGCCTCTCCTACGAGTAAATAAGTCCACCGTGTTTTGGTGTTTATCCCTTTTTTGGTAAGGGTGAAATGAACACCCGAGCAACATCTGCCTGTTAGAGCCAGCGTCTGCTGACGGCTGGGCTGGGTGGTGAACTGGGCAGAAGGAGCTGCCCCCCAGCGCCCACCACCCCAGCCTGGCGCTGGCCCTTCCCCATGCGTGAGGCTGCCCCTTGGCCGCAGGCACCACCCCGGGAAGCCCTGGATTAAGTTTTCTCCCTTTTTTAACTGTAAAACTAGAGCTGCCTGAAGATGCGCGTGCAGCTTCAGTGAATCCTCCGTCCGAAAAAGCTGCTGAGTGGATAAACGGTTTGAAACGGTTGGTACAAAAACTGGGTCTTGGCATTCCCAGGAGGAGGAGTTCCAACGTCTGTTCATTTTAAAAAGTGCCTGAAAATGAGTTAAAAGAGCAGCTGAAACTGAAGCAAAACTGTTTGAAGTTCTCTAAATATGTCTCTCTCTATATCTATACACAGAGGGAGAGAAAAAAGGTAGGAAGAGAGAATTCTGATCTGAATTTTGTCCTTTTTGCCGCGGGTACATTCACTTTATTTCAGCTTTTCATCTGGTTCTGTAATAAGGCTTTTACCTTCTTTTTTTTTTTTTTTTGACGATGTTTCGGGGGTCAGGATGCAGCTTTCTCCCCCGTTCAGCAGCCTGGGGAGCGGGGAGGGAGACTGGCAGAAGGTCCTGCGGCGCCCTAAAGCTGGCAGTGACGGAGAGCACCTGTTTCCGAAGAAAAGAAAAACCGTTCGCAGGGGCGTCCCCGGGAGCAGGGGTTCCCACCGCAGGGGTGGGAACAGGCGGCTCGTGTGCAATTACCGCCGTCGGGGAGGTGTTTGACAGCGCAGGGCGGAGGAATCTCGGCCACCACGTTATTTCCTTCCCGGCTAATTCTTCAAGTCATTAATCTCAACAGACTCTTCCATCACCTCCTGCGCCCGGCAGGCGATAAATCACCGGTGGGCCAGCTCTGGTTTGGCTGTGGTGTTACCCCCTGCACAGCACCGGCTCCCGGGGCTCCCCTTGGTGCTCCGCGCTGGTCACCCCCAGAGCCGCCTGCCCCGGTTTGGGCTGTTTGAGCCTCGCGGGGCAGCAGATCGTCACCCGAGGGGCATTCAGGGGACTGGAGCAGGGAGTGGAACTTTGGCCAGATTCTGCCTGACGTTCAGGACTTCATCTTCTGAAGGGCCAGGCAGCTTCCTGGTAGCGATCACGGACCCCGAGCGAGATGCACTGTGCTGGGGGTTCGTGCCAGGAAAGAGGCAGCTGCTCTCGCCCATCCTCACCCATCCTCTCCACGACTCCTCCGCGGCACCAACACAACGATTCCTCTGCCCGTGCTGTGCTGTTAAAACCTCGCGCTGGGTTTTTCAGTGGGGAAGGAGATGACGATGCGATGTGGACGTGTCCCTGGCCACCTCCATTTGTACGGTCCTGCTCTATTTACCAGCCTAATGCTCTGCTGAACCATCTCACCATCCTCTGTTGTCTTCTGCATAATTCCATCCCAATCCTCAGCCGCCGGCTGCTGCGGGTGGATTAAACGCTTCAGACTCTCTCTGCCTTGAGAGCAACTTTCTCCCTCACTCAGCAAGCCCCTCGCTGTCCCCACTGCTGGGTTCCACAGGGTCAGGGCTCGGTGGTGCTGGAGGCAGAGTTGAGGTGCGAAGGGACGAGGTCCCCAGAGCAGAGCAGGAGCAGACGTAAGCAGCGGTAAGGAGCCGCCCGACGCGGTCACTGCCTCTCCGGAGTGCTCTTGGCTCAGCTGCGCGAGGGTCTCCTGCTCTCCTCCTGTCCACACCAGCCCCAGGTGACTCAGTGGGACACGGGCCATCGCTCCTCCTCCCCATGCCGTGGCGATGAGGGCTGATCACATATTCCAAATGCCTCGTTCCCCTTCAGGACTCATTTTCTTGCACAGGAACATTCGCTCTGCTGCTGCATACCAAATGCTGCTTCTGCCTCCAACACATTCAGTTCAAGGTCTCCTCTCTAATAGCCTCGGTTTTACCTTCTCAAACTAGTTCCAGAGACGACTGGGGAGGTGGGAGGGATGGTGCACAGCAGCGCCATCGTGGATATGAATCTTAATGGCAACCCGCACACCTTCAGAGGGCTCTGAGAAACAGGGAGATGATGCTGCTCCAGAGAACCCCCGCAGTGTCACGCTCCCGTTTGCCACGAGTCCTGAGCACCCGGGAGGTTAAAAAGAGATCAGTCTAATTACAGCCGATATAAATTCGGGTCTCCTACAATATGACTGATTAATAATGTAGTACGCTCTAGCAACAAAGAGCTGCGGGTTACCTGGGCGGTGGCGCGGCCGCCAGCTTGCTGCCGCCACGCTAAGAGCTGCCAGTGACGCCCGGCTTCTAAATCATGTCTGCTTGGGTTCATCTCCAATAGACTAGAAAGACTTAATTCTCCGAGTTCAATAAATAATGTGTCTGTCTTAAACACAGCAAGTAATTCATCGCCTCCTGCGTAACCAGCAGCTCAAAGATCTTCAGTTAAAGCTCTTTACGGGGAACGACTCACCCATGCGCGAGGGATGGTTATGGAATCTCTCACTTTTGAATTACTGGGTAAAACGTGGCCCTGTTTAAACCTGGCCATTAATTGGAGGAAGTAATTGCTGCTCTCCAGTCACTGTCTCTCCAGTCTCTGTTAGGTGAACAGAAACAGTCGTTTTGGCTTGGTTGCTGGTGGACAAATGCCCGCGGCACTCAGCTCTAATTGGGTCCCAGCCCCAGAGAAGATGGGACTGAGCAGCAGGGGAGACTTTCGGGCTGCTTTGCACATCCACCCAGTTGTGACGAACCCATCGCCTACCTCCAGCGAGCCTCGGCACGCCCCGCGGGCTGGGCGCGATGCAGTCCACAGTACCGCAGCTGGGTTTGGCCGGTGTGGATGAGCACTGCTGCCCAGCAGGAGGGGCGGGGTGGGCTGGGTGGGGGTGCCCTGCCTCTGCCCCCCCCGAATCAGCCCTGAAGAGCCCCTTATCCCTGTGGTGAGCTGAGGATCCTGCACACACGTGCCAGGGCAGTGTCTGACAGCACCCGCAGAGGTCCCTGATAGTTAACGAGTCGCTCTCTGACACCAGGTATGTGCCGGGGGAAACTGCACATGGTCTCCGCTCATAAAGGACCGTAACAGCAGGCAAAATTCTTCCTCACCTGAACAGGAGGCTGTCCCTGACCCCTCAGGGCTGGGGGGCCTTGCCCTCCCCACACGGCGAGGTCCCTGCTATGAACTCCCACATGTGCCATGAGCTGCAGGTTTCCACCGCAGAGAAGCTGCACGGCCAGAGCCGTCGCCAGCGGGAACCCTCCTGCCCCAGAGAGAAGAGCTTCCTCCTCCGCTGCTCTCGCATGGGTTTCGTGTCCCTTTGAGCGCCCAGCCTGCTTTCACCGCGGCTCGGCGGAAACAGCCGCTCTCGGAGTAGCCGCAGGCGGGTTTGGGGTCAGGTCCCACTTTCTACAAGGTCTTGCACGGTCTGCGTTTAATTCCCGCGTCCCCGAAAGCCACCTGGATGCCGCCACACCACTGCGCTGCTGAGGAGTGAGGACATGCCGCTCACCTTGCTCTTGGTGCCGGAGGACGAGGGCTGAGTGCTGCGCCCCCCGCACGGGCACGGCGGGCGAGGCTGGCTGCGGAGCTGGTGCCCTGGTTAGGGAGGACGTACGCTCCGCTCCCGCTGCGGGCTGAGCTCGGCTGGGGGGTGTCCGGAGAGCCGGTGCTGTATGTGACGGGAGGTTATCAGCACTGTTAATGCCTCCGACTGCTCTGGCGTGTCTGTAAACACCCGCAAACGAGCTGTACTCGGGTGTTACTAAGCTGCAAATGTCACAACAGGGAGATGTGAACCTCAGCCGATTTTCAAAGCCTTTACAATCGCAGCGCTGCTGTCCGCGCCGTCAGAGGAGCGTAAGTAACGGAGGGGTTACCGTGCCGCCTCGCCCTGCCTTTGGAGCAGGACGCAGGTGGCACAGCGCGCTGCGGAGCTGCGAGGGAAGGGACGTTTGGAGGGAGGTTCAGCGCAGGGAGGCACGCGGCCGCGGCCGGGTCTGGCTGCGGGGTCAGAGGGCTCGGGGTGCCGGCGATGGCCGGAGCCGTCTCCGGGGAGGGCTGTGGCACATCCCGCCTGGGAGCAGCCAGGGACCGACGGTCCCATCGCTGTGCACTGGTAGGACATACGGAAACCAGCCCTATCACCCTGTCGGCACTCCTGCCGAAGCTGCACCCCTCCGGTCCCCAGTTCAGGCATTTACACGTCCTTACACGGAGGGCGGTGTCGGGACACTTTGAGCCGCCGTTCCAGCAACCTGCGCTTCCATCCGGCCTGCCCCTGCTCGGGTCCCCATCTCGAGAGCTGACCCAGCAGCGCTGGACGTGAAAACCACAGGGGCTGATTCCGTCCTTTGAGGGCAGCACGAGCGGACCCCGTCAGAACCGGGCGCATCTCGGATCGGTCCCCGCACACCAACAGCTAACGGTACCGGGGCAGTTTCACCGACAGCCCACGCCATCCTCACAGGCGACGGCGGGCAGCCCCGTGCCCTGCACGCCCGGCTTGGCTGAGATTATCTCCACGCTGAGACAGGGCCTGGCACCAGCCCCGGTCAGGAGCCGGCGGAGCAGAGCCCGGGCAGGAGCCCCGGCTGCCCCGCGGAGCGGAGGGACTGTGCCACGCTGATACGTCTCGCTGCAGAGCTGGGAGCGCCGAGGCGGAGCGGAGGCTGCAGCTAATGAATGGGAAGCAGGATTCAACGTGCTTTAGTGTCTGTTTGAAGAGTCAGAGAACACGGGGACAATGTAATTGAAAGTAACTGTACAAAACCCAGAATTAATTCTTATTAAACATCCACGGTGACATTTCTTAAGTGGAAATTAAACAGGGATTAAGGTGAAGCCCCCTAAGACGCTCCCTGTTGTGACCAAGAATATTTTAAGGCACCAGACTATGTTAAATTTGAAGAGAGATTTTAAGCATCTCTGCGGCAGGCTGGGGGCTCCAGTCACGCGGGTGGCATCTGCGGGCGAGTCCCCGTGGCAGCACACGGACCTGCTCCTCCTCAGTGCCTCTTCCCTGGGGCAATTCCAGCCGGCAGCAGTGACGAGGCACGACCAGCTCCTCTCTGGGTATTTTTATCACACGCATTCCAGCCACCGGCAAAAGGATTCATCGTAATGGTGAGGAGTCTTCTGCAGAAGCCTTCTGCTCCTTGCCTGGAGGTGGACTGCAGGAAGGGCTCTGCCCACGTGGACCAGGCCACTTTGGACGGTTTCACACCTCTCCCGTCCTGCTCAGAAGGGTGTTTCCTCCTGAGGCCATGGACAAAGCCTCCCTGGTTTGCAGAGCACCCAGCTGGCCCCGCAGCACCGGTCCCTGCAGCGCACTGAGAACAGGGCCACTGGGTGGTCTCTTCCAAGCCCTTCTTGTCCCAGTTCTGGAATGAAAGCTGCGGTTCCTCCTTTCACCTCTGCCACTGCCTCTGCCTCCTTGGAGAGCAGCTTCCCCTCAGCAGTGCACTGCGATCGGCGGCCAGCTCTCGTTGCAAGGGCTCCTGCCTCCACCCTGGAGACTCTGCGCTCCGGCAGCCCTTGCAACGGATCAACGGCTTCTAAACAGCTTGGCCGTCTCCCCCAGCAGACCCCCCAACAGCGTCCGAAGCTCAGCACCCAACCCACGGTCTGGGTTTGCCTGCCCCGTGGTTTCCCGAGCAGTCGGGTCAGTTTGAGCCCCCAGTGCCAAGCCTCAGCCGATGCTGACCGCGTGGAAGCAAGGCACAGGGGGGCTTCAAGGGGCCACTGGCCCCTCTGCCTATCTCAGCAGAGGTCAGACCCACCTGAGCTGTCGGCACATCCAAGAAAGAAGAAGAGAGGCTGGAAGAGTTGCCAAGAGGGATGCAGCGTCCGGGAAAAGGAGCTGGGTAGGGCACCCTGAATCCTGCCCCATGTGTGAGCTGGGTGAGCGCTGCTCCCTGTCCGTCCACGCACTGGGGGAAGAGCCGGCGGGGAAAGGCTGTCTTGCATCAGAAGAGAGACGGAGCCCACTGTCCTGTCGGCAAAGAGCATGACCTGCTGGGAGGTAGAACTGCAGCTGCAAGACAGAAGTTAGTTCTTGCCCGTGAGGGCAGGAGAGCTCCTGTGGGAGAACATGGACAGAAACCTCATTTTTTATGACAGTGCTTATTAGTTTTCCGAAAGAAGCTGCATGAGACAGCGCCCAGAGCTGGAAGAAGAGGACTGCCACCTGCTAGCTCCTTCCGGTGCAAGGCTCCTCAGCTCCTCACTCAGCTCCCAGGTTTGTCCATCTCCTCTCCTCATCCCGTGTGCTACTCAATTAATTAAATATTCTCTCCTACAGATTGTTGGCTGAGGGTGACAAATGTTTAATGAACAGCTGCAGGTCCCTAATCACATTGGCAATTAGGAATGTAATTAGAGCACTCGCAAATGGTTTTCATGCTGATAAAACATGACAGAATGGAGCGTTTTCACTCACTGTCAGCTGCCAGACAATCTGTTACCCATCTAATGGCAATTTAATTACAAATTCCTCCACTACCTTTGTTTCCGATTGCTCAAGTCCATGGCTTGACTGGGCAGCCCTTGGGTTCCAGTGCGATGCTACCCGGCGTCACTGGGCTACAGCCGGATGGAGGAGCCCGGGTGAAGAAGAGGGGTTTCAGGAAAGGATGTCCAAGAAGCTGTTCCCTCCTCCCATCTGCCAACAAGCCAGGTAAGAGCCTGTCCAGAGGGACAGAGACTTGGCATAATAATCTTTCTCAAAGGGCTGAGCTTAAAAAGCTGTGGGAACCACTTTTGGAGGAGGTCCTGGCTGGTGTGGCAGGGGGTCCTGGCGAGGGCAGGGCTGGATCACAGGCAAACCCCTCTGACACCTGAAACGATGCTGGGTGAAAACCTGATGCTGAGAACCACCATGCTGGACCCTTCCGGAGAAGCAGCGAAAGACCTGTGGGCACGTCACAAACAGGCGTGATCTGGCTCTAAGAGCTTCCCACGTCGGTGAAGGCTCCCTTCGTTTCGTCTGCGCTTCAGAGAGTCCCCTGGTCTCCGTGCTCAGGCGAGCCCTCCCTCCTGCCGAGCTGCAAGAGCGCTGTAGTTTCGCCATCCACGGCACCTCCTTCCGCTCTCAAGGTGCCGGGTAGATGTTAAGAGCATGTTTAATCCATTAGCAGGTGGAGCAGGGTTGAGAAACCCGGTTTACAAATTAAGGCACTACTTGAGAGTTCTTCACAGCAAGGTCACCTGCTGAGGCAGCTGGGACGGAACAGAGGGCTTTTAGAGACCAGTGAAGGGCAAAGACCTGACAGACGGCCGCCCTGGTCTGGGCACATGAACCGTCAGAACGGGGGTTATGTGCCATACTGAACTGGCCCGCGGCGGGGACGCTCCCTGCAGCCGCAGCAGCTGAAGGCACAGCTCCGACCGGCCCCGCGGAGCGGCTGCGGGGAGATCTGTCACCGTCCCCAAAGCTGGCAGCTGACGCTCAGCTTGGCTGCGCACATGTTCAAAGGGCCGGCGTCGGGGTGCCGGGGTCGGCTGCACCAGCCGGGGCAGCACGGGGCGACCTGATGTTCTAATCTGCCCGTCCCACCACCCCAGAGGTTCCTCCCTCACGCTGCCTCGCCGATCCCTTCAGAGGCTCAGAACCAGCCCTGCCGTGGCAGGTGAGTAAGGACTGTCGCGGCAAAGGTACCTGTCCGGTAGAGCGGGATGACGGTGAAGGCTGACGCAAGGCTCCCGCGCACACGGGCAAAGGCAGGGGCTGCGTCGCTCGGATCCGGGCTCAGCACGGCAGCACCCTGCTGATCAGCAGCACGGTCCCTGTCCCTGCGCCCACCATACCGAGGATTTTCACGCGGACAGCCTCTGCCAGGAGAACCCCAGCAGCCCTGTCAGCCTGCCTGTCCTGGGGAGTAAAGGCGGGCGCCTGTCTCGCTGTGCCAAGCCGAGGGAAGGCTGCGTTTTGGGGACACGGCTGCTGAGAAGGCAGCCAGCAGACCGTGGCCACGGACGGGTGTCTGTGCTCGCAGGCTGCACCCCGGGGAGGATGCAGCGGCGTGGGAGGGCTGGCGCACGGAGAAGCACCGGCGGGACCTGATGCTGAGGCGGCTCCCGGCTTTCCCAGGACTCCTCTCCCGGTGTCCCAGGGCACTGCTGGCCAGAGCTGGGTTGGGCACCTGGGGTGCTGCGAGACCCTTGGTGGGAGCCGGGAATCAGCTCAGGGGCTCCGAGGTACCCAGGGCCCCGGGAGCTCTGGTTCCCCACGGCTCCGTGCGCCTTTCCGGGTGTTTCCTTGGAGAGCTCCTGGGAGCGCCCGGCTCCTCGCATCCATCCTGCCGCTGACCCAGTTCTCGCGCGTTGCCATGGAGAACCGGGCTCGTCTCCATTTAACAGCCTTTCTGCGGCTCCCGCCTTGCCCGGGCGGACCGGCTCCGGAGCGGGGAGGCTGTTGCGAGCAGCCTTGAGGGGTGTCAGCACCCAGCTGAGGGGCCAGGCCGGCTCCGCACGTACCCCCGCAGGCAGTTCCTGGCCGCCGCTTTCCAGGCAGGTCAGCGTGTCGGCTCGCTGTCGCGCCGGTCACTGCTCCCAGCAACCCGTCCCAGCTCCCGCAGACAGCGGTGTGTCCTGCCCGGCGGGTGCTGCGCACCGCTGGCTGCTGGCTCTCGGCTGCTGCTGCTGGGGATGCCGCACGTTCTGTTGGCACTCCCTGGGACCCCAAGAGGAACTCCACCTCTCGTGGCTCCTTATGTTGGTGCACTGTTCAGCAGCTCGGCTGGGGCTTGCGACCTCCCGAGGCAGGGGCCAGGTCCCACAGCGTGGTCTGCACAGGGGCATCGCCACCGTCCTGCGCCGGCCGCAGCCCGTCCCACCCGCGGCCACTGGTACCCGCTGGTGGTGGCTGAGACATGCTGCTCTGTAGAGACGGGAGTGCCGTGGCTCAAACGCTCCCTTAAAATTCAGAAATACTTCAGTGAAGGTTTTCTGGTCTCGTTTTGGGGACCATCCATCATTCCACAGCCAGACCGAGAGAGTATTTCTGCAACACGTTAAGCGACGTTTTGACGTGTCTAATGATCAGGAAGAGTCAATTTTAGGGGCTGATACTTCAGAGGAGTATTTAAAATCTCAATTAGAGTTCTGTTAAGGAGGGCTAATTTGGGGCCAGTTCAGACACTATAAATCTTCTACTGCATGCAGCCTGTGAGCGGCTCAGGGTGTAATCTTCTGTTCTGCACATTTATTAAACTGTTGGGTTTTTTTTCCCCAGCCTGGAGTGAATTCACCAGTTGTTAAAGGAATTTTCATTCACGGATGGAGAGGCTGCAGCGTTGCTCTCCTGGCCAGGATTATCACATCTCGGCACAAGCCGTTGCTGTGAGCAGACAGGAACAGATGAGGCAGCCTCCTGATGTCACTTGCTGTATAAAAATAGTAGTTTGTCCTGACTCGTTGCTTTGCAGCTTCCCAGAGAAGGGGTGAAGCCCTGCAGCTCCCATGAAGTCAGTAGGATTTTTGAGCTTTGGCAAGGGAGATTTTTGAATTTCCTGTTTCATGAACTCCAGAGAAAATAAAAAAAATAAAAAGCCAACATCAACCTTCCCCTCAGCTCACCCAAAATGTCCCCCTAGCCCTCCCAAACCCATGCAACAGCTTAGAAACCGTCCTCCTTCTGCAGCTCCCAGTCCCAGAGCTCGGGGTCTCAAGATGAGAGCCCCGGCCGTGGAGCCCTGAGCGTCGGTGCCGTGGCAGTGACCTGCCCGGAGCTCTCGCCTCCTGCCCAGGGCTTCTCCCTCCTGCCCGCTCCCTGCGGGAGCAGGTTGCCGGAGCTGTCCCGGCAGACCCAGCTCTTGTCACCTCAGACCCCTCTGTGCTGCGCACACACTTCAGCCGGGCAATGTCCCACAAAGACGTGACCGGAGCCACCTTCGCTATGCCCACGGTCTGCTGACTGACTTCTCCTCTCCTGGCTGTCTCAGGGAAGCAATTTCTAGTTTGATTTGTGGCGCTTGTGACATTGAAGCCTCGTGTTTAAAACCGCGTTCCTGGAAAGCAGCGGTGAAGCTCATTTCATCTTCTCAGTGAAGTCTCTCTTTCTGTGAAGCAACCTGCCATGTCAGTAATGGTTTTAAATCGACTTTCACAGGTGCCCATCACCGAGAGATACTGTTTCCTAGACACCAGAGGCTAATGGAGAAAGACATCAGATAAAGCAAGAAGAAAGAGGAAAAAACTCCTTCCCACTGTCTGGCCAGCACCAGCTGCTTCGTAGGAATGAAGTCGACCAGCAATTCCATCGTTTGTTCAGGGTCAACCTTCCTTTGGCTTCTGGACCGAGGAGGGTGAAAGGAGCATCCCGTGCTGGGGCTGCTGCACCCATCTGGGGCTGCCCTGGGGCGCTGGCGGAAGGGTAGAGCAGGAGGAAGGAGGGTCCCGCAACGATGATTACTCTCCAGTCTTGCTGATTGTCAGCAGCACCGCTCCTGGTGACGTCAGCGAGAGCAGCATGAGGCTTATAGCCCACGCGGGCTGTGTTTGGCAGCGACCTGGCGCAGCTGCGGTGCTGGGGACAGCACACGGTTAGAGCAAACCCAGACCTTCCTGCCTCGTGCCTCTGGTACCGGCCCCCAGCTGTCCCCACCTCACAGCATCCCTCGCAGCGAGCAGCAGCTTCATCCTTAGCTGGGAGGGTGGGCTGTGAGGCCAGGACCTGACCAGGCTGTCAGAGCCTGCACAGGGTGGGCTGAGGCAGCCATCACACCTGTGGAGTCACTCTCTTGCTTCTTCACGTTCCCACCTTCAAGCCTGAGGGCATCTCCTCCCCCTTTGCTGCTGCAAGGGCAGTCTTAGCCAGGCGATCAAAGCTGAGGTTCCAGCCGGAACCACCCTGGTCTCCAGACCTGCCTCAAACGATCAGCACCCGTGTGCTTCCCTTCCCCAGATGCTGTGGCCCCCAGCTCTTGTTCCCCCAGAACTGGGGTCCTCCCCAGATTCACAGGGCACAGACAGCACCAGCAACAGGGCTGGAGCTGCTACCACCACCCAGAGTGAGTCCCAGCACCCTTGGGACCCCTTGGCAAGGGAGCCAGGGAAGCCAGGGCAGCTTCAGGCAACCCTAACCATCCCCTCCCACCCAGGACCACTTTGCTCTCATGACCAAGTGAGGACAGAGCAGCTCCCTCAGGATTTGACTTACCCGGGAAGTCACAGGCAGCAGCTCCAGGGCTGGAGGCCGAGTAGATGGAGGTGACTGTTACCTGGGCCAAAGAGCAGGTTCTCCAGGTGGTCCCCAGGCAGAAGTAGCACCATGCTCATGATGTGCCATCTCCCCTTGATGTCAGCTGAGCTCTTCTTGGTGCTCCAGACAGACGCTGCCACACAGAGAGGAAGCCTAGCCCTCAGCTCCTGCCCTGAACAGTCATCCCCAGCCAAAGAGAAGGGACATGCATCAGCAGCCTCGCTGACTTACGCAGCATGGCGTGGGCAGGCTCCTGCTTCTGAACTGCAGTTTACTCTACAGCGGGACTAACGGGCAGAGCTAGCAATGAGCTCTGGGATGTGTTCATTCGTACCTGCTCTGCTGTGAAGCCCTCAGACCCCCACGCAGGTCTCCAAGGCAGCACTAGAAGGAGCTACATGAACTCAAGTCCAAGTGTCAAGGTGTCCATCAAGGGACAAGGGCTACTTTCAGAGTGTGCCCTTGCTTTGACAAATGGCTGGAGCTCAGGAGCACCTACATGTCCCCACTGAGACCGCACACACCCGCTGTGACAGGACACGCAGCAGAACAGGCAAGCAACAAAGAGGATGGGTGAAGGGGTTGGGGTTGGGACAAGGCAGATGGCCTGGGGCTGTCTGGCCCTGCCAGGCTCTGGGTCAGGGGAACGCCAGGTCTGTGACACCCTGGGGCGGCAGCAAGACCTTGTTGTGGGGCTCTGGATGAGCGAGCGTGGTCTTCATGCTGATGGTGCTGCCTGGAAGAAGCAGGGGAAGCAACGCCGGGCCCTGGCGAGCAGCTCCTTACAGCTGTGTTTGCCAGCAGCACCGCGCAGCGAGAGCAGAGCTCTGCCATAATGCAACCACCACGGGTTTGTCCCAGAACGAAAGCAGCTACTCGGTCCCGAGGGCAGGTTCCATGTGTTGGTGGTTAACGTTTAATGGGAAAAAGTCTAAAGAAAAGGAATAAAGTAAGAAATATTTAATTCTACAGTGTTGCTTTGCACCGTATGTTTTCCACTTCATAAATATTTCAGGCAAAGACGGGCTCTGTCTTCCCTGGGCTTGTGCGCTGTCCCCTCCCTTGGTGAGGCAGGTCCTGAGCTCCCCACCCTCTGCCCGTGCCTCTTCTCCAGGCGACTGGGGGAGATTTCTGCCCAGTGGCCCCAGCTCAGCCTGCACAAGGTCCAGCTTTGTCTCAGCCAGGAGACGACGGAGCAATGCTGGGGTTCCAGTGCTGTTCGGTGGGGTCCAGGGGAGACCCCGAGGAACATGTCCTGGCTGGCCAACCCAGCCCTGCCTTCTGCCATGGCAGAGGCACAGACAGCAAAAGGGAAACCCATCCGCGGCGAGGAGACGAACCGCTGTGGGGCACGCTGTGCTGGGGCAGGGCTCCTCTGCGGCAGGGGGAGATGCCACGGCCAGGAGCTCAGGTTGGCACCACAGTGAGGGACGGGGCCAGCCTCCATCCCTGCCCTCCCACAGCTCCTATGGCACTGGGGGGTGCGAGCGGGCCCTGGGCTCGAGGGTACAGGAATGAGGTTCCAGTGGTTCCTGTCTGGCTCTCAGAGGTTTCCCCTGTGGCCACCAAAGGCTCGAGAAAGGGAAGGCTAGAGCTTGATGACCTGGAGAAGGTGCCTTCGCACGACACCCCCCGGGCTGACAGCAGGGTGCACGGTATTGGTGTGACAGACTTTTCTGGATGGGGCTTCAGCACCCGGTGTGACCCGCCACCCCCACAGGCTCTGACGCCGGGGTCGCACCCAGGATGAGAAACGTCGTGTCGGGTGGTACCACGTATCCCCCCGCTCCTATGGCACGTGTTTGGCAGGTCCCCCTGAGCGACTGTGGCACGCAGCATCATCCCCGGGGAGAGCAAACCCTGCCAGCAGCTCCCGCCGAGCTGCCCCAGGAGCCTGCTGTGCTGCCAGGGGCTCAGCTGGGCCGGCTTCCCCACCCCGTCCCTGTCCACGACCCCGGCTGGACCAAACAAAAGCCTTTTCACATTCACTGCTGTGCCCTGACCCGGTTACCCTGGGGTTCACGGTCTGCATTTTGCCAGAGGTTTGGAGAACTGCGATCGCCAAAGAGATGCCAGGACCAGGGATGCCACATGCTGCGCAATCTCCGCCACACACAGACGTATCCAGTAACGTATATATATTATATTATATTTTTTATATATATATATATATATATATACACACATTAACAAAGAAGTTGCAAAAAAAACCCCAACAAAAAAGAGAAAAAAACTTAACAGGAAGAACAACCCTCCCCCAAAGCAGAACCGAAACAGCTATGTTACACGTGGAAGAGGAGAGCCTGACGGGTTGCGTGGTGACCAGGAGCTCACCGCGTCCCCGGTCTGTACAGCGGGGTCACCCGGAGCAGAGGAGCCGGCAGCAGCACGCAGCCCCGCAGGGAGCCCCGGACCCCCCAGCCTCCCAGCAGGGACTGCAGCGCCGCAGGGGCTTGGAGCGTCTGAAACTGCCGCGGTGCCATCGCACCCCAGGGGAATCGGTCGCTGGTGGCCTGGGGGCACCGGGGAGCATCACTGGCAGAGCAGGGGCCAGCGGCGGGGCTGCTGCTCCCACCTCCCGGCAACACGCGGGTGGCCTTTGCTTTTCCCAAACCAGGAGAGGAGAACGTGGGTGACTCGGAAAGGGCTCCCGTCCCCAGGACCGGCTGTTCGGGGTGCAGGGCTCCCCTGGGGACGTGGCCACACAAGCTGCCCGCTGCACCCTCCTGCCTGGCCCGGGTACGGGACGTGTACGGGGGTAGGGGGTCCCACCGCGATTAGTGCAATTTCATCAGGTGCAAATGTCACATTAATGGCTCGTGTGCTCTGAGTTAGCGGGTGCGCTGAGTCCTCCAGCAATAAGCCGGTCAAAGTGGTGCCGGTGGGACACTTGGCACGTGCACTGCAAACGCTAAAATCCACCTCCAGTGCTCGGGCATTGTCTGAAGCTGACACTCTCTGAGCAGCCCCAGACGGGACCGGCATACGGGGAGACGACTTTCTTGATGTGAAAAAATATCCAACTGAAAGGGCGACTTACCCTCCTCAACCTAACTGTGTCTGTGTGCTTAGCTGAGGGAGGGGCAGATGCCACCCTGCTGCATCCCCGCCCGGCACTCTCGCTTGCTGGCACCAGAAGCAGCAAACCAACCTGCTCTGTCCGCTCCGGAGGGACGCGGCGCCTGCCCGAGCCCCTGCCCAGCCCACAGGAGAGCAGCCTGGACCAGAGGCAGAACCACCGCAGCTCGGCAGATCCCTTCCCCACCATGACACCTGCAGCACCAGGCAGCCAGTCACCGAAAACGTCACCCGGGTAAAGCAGACGGATGCTGGGCTGAGAAACGGGCTCTCCTCGGACAAAGCTGCCACCACCAGATGCAAGGACCAGTGTCCCCCAGGCCAGGTCGCTGGTGGGGAGCACCCACTTTTGAACGGGGCCAACTGGATCCAGCCGAGTTCAACCAGCCTCTCCCGGGCTCAAAGTGCTGTCACCCTGTCTGAACTGGCCACCTACCCCTCCAAGGCTGGGCTTTGAGGTAGTTCCCTATCAGCAAGGTCCAATAAAAGGAAGGAGAAGGCTGGCAGTGCTGGAAGGTCTCAACCCGACAGTTCCCGGGCAATGCCACCGAGGCATCTGACAGAAGACAGAAAAAGGGGTTTCCAACACCATGGACCAAAGCTCAAGCACCAGTTGCCTGGGCCACCGCGCTGCCTGACCTCCTTGCCTTCCCCAGCATCCCCACCATGCCGTGCTCCCACTGCAGGTGCGACGCGGGTGCCCGGATGGCTGCCTGCCCCGAGCCGTGCCACCGACCCTGGCTGCAGGGTCTTTGTTCCCTGCGACAACAGGGGTGCCGGTGTGCCCAGCCCAGCTCCTCCTGGCTTTAACAAACTGAGGCTGGGCCAGGGGACTTGGTGCTTGGGGTTACTGGGAGCACTGGTGGCAGCTGAAGAGCTCCCAGTAACCAGGGGCTGGAGCCCCTGGGACAGATTCATTCCTTTGTCACAGAGCAAACAGGAAGGCTCCATGCTCACACCACCATGGTGGAGAACAAACCAAGAGCCAAGATTTGGGGTCATAAAGCGCAGAGACAGTCTTTGGGCAGGGCTTGACCATCTGCTCAGCGGGAAGGTAAGTTTTTTCTGCAGGGACCCCAGAGATGAAAAAATGGGGTCTGCACGGGGCCACACATGGTGGGGCACAGCCAGATCCTGCGCTGGGAGGAACATCTGCCAGAGCTCTGTGCCAGGGGCGAGATGCTCCTTGGCTTGTTCCTGAAGGGTGGGGGCTTCCTGGATTCCTGGTGGGTTCCCGAAGGAGGAGACACAGTGGGGTGGGGGCCCGTGGCCGGGTGCCCTCCACTGTGGGCATGCAAACCCAGACAAGCACCAGGATCATGGCCAGCAGCAGCACGTGGCCAGGAGAGGCAGCGGGACCGTCCTCAGCGCAGACCATCCACCACATAACCACCACCTGCCACAGAACCAACGCCAAGCACGAGGGGTCCATGCAATCATCTACCACCGCAGAGAAGCTGTCCAACTTCAGCCGAACAGAAAGTCCTCCCCAGAAAATGCTGCTCAGGTCCCACCTGGCTCTTGGGACACGCTACCAGTGGGCTCCAGAACACCAGTTCCTCCCATTCCAACCTGCACCTTGCAGGGACGCGAGTCACCCCCCTGACCACAGCAGCCCCTTAGAAGGTCACAGGAAAACCCACCCCAGCCTCTCCAGCCCCCAGGGGAAGATAAAACCATGCAGGTGACAATCCGCTTCGGCAGAGATGGGAGCACACCACCAAGGAGCTGCACAAGCCGCACGCGCGCACCAGCAGAGCTCACCAACGGGAGTTTATTTTCAGCCGTGGTTCGAGGTTCTTCCTCTTTCCCCTCAAGAAAACCATGGAGCTGCGTGTGGGAAGGTGCCCAGTGTGGGAATGTTACGGCTGCACGGCATCATTCTGGCAGCCGACACCGACTGCTGGCACCCACCAGCATCGCCAGTGCCACCGCGGGGCACGGCAGGGCTAGGGCAGCCTAGTGACAGGTTTTCATCCCTGATACGTACGGGGACTCCTGTGGCCTGCAGTTACACTCCTGCTGCTCTGGGTAGTCAATGAAGTCCGGCGCGGGCAGACCCGAGAGGATCATCAAGGATTTGTTCCAGATGGTGAAGGTCGGACACACTGGTAGGATGAAGGAGACCTCGAAGGTGTGGAGGTGGAGGGAGTTGGCCGGGTCGTAGAAGGAGAGCGCGTTGTTGTCGTAATCCAGGAGGACACCGAGGCGCTTCATCTGCGGGTGGACCTCCACCAGCATCTCCTTGTTGTTGTGCCTCACCACGAAGTTGTTGTTGCAGCGGGAGAAGACCCAAGACGAAGAGTTCTTCCCGATCCACTCGTTCTTGGGGGCTGACTTGTAAGCCACGCCGATGGCGTACCTGCAAGAGCAGAGAGGCTTTGCTCAGCAACCTCCAGCCTCAGATTGCAGAGGCTCAGCTGGGGAAGAGCCTCACTCCCTCCCCAGGCAACCTGCTGCTGCCAGGCAGAGGTGGCACAGCTGGGCACTCGCAGCAGGAACCACCCATTTCAGCCCCACGGCGCCGCACAAGCAGCTTTAACAACCCTGGCCTTTAGCCCCGGTGTGTCCCACACCACCTCTGGGGGCCTTTAGGAGAGGGAGGGAAGTCCATGGTGCTGCCTACCAGGTCGAGGACCCCACCACCACCTCCCAGTAGTGGCAGCCGCTGTCGATGAAGACGTTGCCTGCCGCACCATAGCAGCCCGTCCCGCTGAACCTCTCAGGCGTGTGGCTCTTCTTCAGGGAGCTCTCGTCCTTCTCCATCTGCAGCCCGTCGTTGGAGATCTTCAACTTCTTGTGAGCCATCTTGGGGTCCAGCTTAAAAGGCTGACCTGTTAGATGAAGACATGTGGATTTATGTTTGTTACCATCATCGTGCAGGCAGAACACAGAGGAAAGATCTGCCCGGAGGGAAAGGAGGTGAAACTCAAAATGCAGAGAGAAACGAGCTGCAGAGCTCCTAGGAGGTCCTGGACCCAGGTGTGCTGTGTGCAGGGACGCGGGTGGGGATGGGGTCAGAAAACACGTGCAAACACAGATGGAGTCACTGCGAGAGTGGGGGATTCAGGCAGCCCTGCAGTGATGCCAGGCTGACGCCAGCCCCTGGCGCCCCCCAGCCCTGCCGGGCAGCTCTTCGGAGACAGGTTGAGCTTTTTGGGGGGGCGGAATTCACAATCCCTTTTGCTTCAAGGCTTTTTTTTTTTCTCCTTTAATAACTGAGGGTCATTCTAAGACCAGCTGTGGAAAGGAGAAGCCAGAAGGTTGTTTTTTGAAGCCTGAACTGAAGTCCTTCCTTCCAGGGCAGCGAGGGGAGCGAGCCACCGCGTTCGGGAGCCTCTCTGCCCCCGGCTCCAGCCACACCCTGAGACCTCTTTGCTCTTGGTTCCGGACAGACTTTGGCTTCTCTACAGCACCATTTTTTTGGTACAGCTAAGTGAGTGTGACAAGCCCTGAGCACCTTCTGGTCCATCCCCACATGGTCACAGGCTTTGGACACAGACTGTGCCTCAGTTTACCCCTTCCTACAACATCGGAGCATCCCCAGGGGTGCTGAGGGCTGGCAACTGGCCCCTTCTGGGTGCTGCTCTGGGAAACGCTGCTCATCCCTGCGACAGTCTGTTTTAGCAGCGCTGATGACACTGTGTGACCGGGCGGTGGTGGCAGGAGCCAGCTCTGCATAACGCAGGGAGAGCAGCCATAAAATCAGATTGCACATGCAACTTAATTCTGGTGCTTTTTAAATCCTCTGCTCTTGGCTGCACAAATTAATGGATTTTTTCTTCCCCCAGAGGTTTTTCTGTCTGTAATTCCCTATTTTTTTCTTAAAGGGATCTGCAAAGTGGAGTCCCGATATATTATCAGCTGCGTGTGAACCCACGTCAACAGCACAGCCGAGCAGCAGCCACAGTGACCTCCTTGCCCTAGGACAGGAAAAAGTCCTCTGTGCTCTGCCCCAGCCCAAATCGCCCTGGGAGAGACGTGTAGAGCTCGTTCCCGGGGCCAAGCACGCCCCTCACTCCTCTGGGCTGGCAGGGACGGCACAGCACCGGGACCCAGGGTATGCAGGAGCTGGACCAAACCCAGGTGAGCTCCCTGGCGCTCC
Organism: Bucorvus abyssinicus; assembly: GCA_009769605.1. Lineage (NCBI taxonomy): Eukaryota > Metazoa > Chordata > Aves > Bucerotiformes > Bucorvidae > Bucorvus > Bucorvus abyssinicus. Next base: position 315,626 of record CM020039.1, on the reverse strand, counting down.
CCCGCCGCCTGCTTCCACAGACCATCTGGCCTGCTCATTTTCCAGTGATTTCCTTCCAGAAGCCCCCAGCCTACCCCTGTTTTCGCAAACAACCCCCAGAATGCTGTAAAGCAGCAAACTGAGTTGTAGTGTACTTTGTCACCGAGTTTTCACACAAGATACAGTGAGGAGCACGCCGATACCGGCAAGGATTCCTAGAGGGGCGCATCTGCTTCAGCACAAAGCAACCCGAGCAGGGCGGTGCAGCGGAACACCTTCAGCAACTGCAAAAACCAGCTACATAACCACACACAACTGCAAAACCAGGCGTTGCTACCGGAGGGTCCCTGGCCTGGCTGGGGAAGGTGCTGCGGTGCACACCGAGCCGTGCCCTCCGGCACGCTCCCGGTGTCGGCTGCAGACACCGAGGCTCGACGAGGAGAAGCGCCCGCGCTCTGCAGAGGGGTTTCCACAGCAGGCTGGGATCCCCACAGACAGTTGGCGGCAGCAGCCGCGGCGGGGCTGGGTAGCTCTCGAGTGCGACCCCGCGATGGAGCTCGTCTGCGCTGCAGCCCATGCCTGATGGCAGCTCGTGTTGATATTCCTCGGAGCCCAATTTGATGGATAATTGAGTTGAGAGGCCTGAAAGAGAAGCTGCAAACCGGGCGTGACCCGCCCCCTCCCTTCCTCCAGCTATTCCAGTATCTCTGTAGCTATCTTTTTCCGGCAGTAACGCAAAGAGACGAGCTCTGAGGAAGTGAGTATAAAAATACTCGGCTCCGTCAAGACAGAGACAGTCAGAGCCCTTTTCTCGAAGGCGACCCCTTCTCAAAGTCAGCTGGAGCCCAGCCCCTGTCGCTGGTTTGTGCCGGCACATCCTGGCCCAAGGGCTGCAGTACTCTCTGCAGGGTGCTCTGGTGGGCAAGGTGGGAGCATCAAGGACACGGGCTGGGCTCGGGACAGAGGCAGTTTCAGGGGACACAGCCGGGTGCCTGCTTCCATCTGAGCCCTTCCCAAAATACCGCCCTGGCACTGGGAAACAACAATCCCTGTTTCCCTGGCACTGGGAAACAACACGAATTTCACAGTCAGGTTTTCATCAATGTATACTCCCTGGGCCGGACACCCTCGGAACTTTTGCCTTGCCAGTTCAGCCTTTTGCTGGGTCACCCATCCACTGGGGCTGCAGAGCCATGGGGAAACTGGCCAGCTCTGGCTGGGCACAGCAAGCTGCACCCTCCAGAGTCTTTATCGGCTTAACAATATCTCTCTTCCCTGCAAAGTCTGGAGTTGCAGCGTCTGAGCAGAGAGGAGGAAATCCTGGCTGGCCCTGGGTGTGCGGCAGCAAAGAGGGAGGAGGCGGAGGCTGATGCTGCTGCTGGGAAGACGTTCCAGGTTAATTAGGCAGGTCAGTGGTGTGCTGGGAACAGAGGGGGCAGAGGGGAGGCTGGTGGCAGCCTGCACCCACTGCCCGCGGGACTCCTGGCGCCCGCCCAGCTCCCCTGGACCTCTGAGGGGTCCTGCCACCCTTTGAGATGAGCAGATGCACCGGCTCTGGGTGTTCCTGCGTGCCTCTTGCTCCCAGGACGAGGTGCATGCGGGAGGGCGGCACGGAGGCAGGAGCACGAGGCTCACTCATCCGGGTACAGATGAGAATACTGAGTTTTCTATCTGCCTCAGCAGTAGTTAATCTGCAAGACGAGGCTGCTAATGGGATGGCTACACTGTCAGGTTTTCTTCTCTTGATGCTTCATAGAAGGAATCAATTCTGAAGGTCTGCTAACCATGCTGGCTCCAGCATGTCAAAAAAGCCACACAGAGGGACAGCCATGACCGGGCTGCATGGTGGTTGACATAAGAGCTACAGAAACAACGGGACTGAGATCCCTCAGAAGCAAGAGACATCCTCCAGCATCCAGCTGAACAGATGAGGAGCACAAGCCCCCTGTGTGGAGGGGGTTGGTGCAGCGGCACCGCCGGGGCAGCACCAGCCCGGCCCGTGTCCCACGGCACAGCAGCTCCCAGGTGCCCTGCTCCTCCTCTCTGCCTCCAGCAGCAGTGTCCCTGCTCTGACCAGCCATCTCAGATGCCACCCACACCTCACAGGCAGAAGGACCCGTGTACAAAACCTGGTGGGCCGGTAACCCTGCAGCTGGACTATCACCCTGCTCCGCAGCCCTCAGCCAGCTGCCCCGCGGGTAGAAGCAAACAAGCGGAAGGTGGCAGCGGGGCACAGGACACCTTGCAGAGTGAGCTTGACAGCAACCATCACTGTCCTCCCACCAGGCATCACCTCGAGGAGCAAAGCTGCAGGACTGAGGTTGAGCTGTCAGGTCGCAGGAAAGCAATAAATCCATCCAAATCTGTGAGTGTCTCAGCAGGCTGCCTGCGGGGCAGCTCGCTGAGGGATCAGCCCCTCCTCAGAAACCATCTGCACTAACACGATCCGGCGTTAACAGGGACCGCGGGGACTGTCGCTCAGGCAGGAGACTCGTGCTGCAGCAAACCCAGCCCTCCGGATGAGAGCCGACTGCCGGTTCAGCTGGGATGGGGACGTGAGCCACCCCAAACAGCCCAGGAGGTCTCACCAAGGGATGCAGAAACCAGGAAGAGGTGGAAATGTGAGTGAGAATAAGACCAGTTTGCAATGGTCAAGGCAAGGACTGCAAAACCCACCTTCCCCGCACTTCATTTCCTACCCGAGCTGGGACTGTCCCTGTATTCTGGCACTGTTGGACACTTGCTAATAAATAAGACCTGCCGAGGCCCCGACTCAGCAAAGGAAGGTTCCTCCCTGGCACCGAACCAGAGCTGTTCTCCCAAGCTCTTCTGTTCAGGCAGTTTGGGAATGCAGATTTTGCGCCAGCCCTGACAGCACTGACGCTGCGGAAGTCAATATGTGTCCTGACATCGACCTTCTGGTGATGAGGGAATCTCTCCAAACATCACTTCGGGAGCAGAAAGAGGGCTGTGAAATGCGCTAATTGGCCCATCTCCTGGTCGAGCTGCTGACATTTCCGCCAAGGCTACAGCAGCTGACAAGCGTGCGCTATCTTCTGGTCGCCTACTTGAAAAGGGGAAAACCCTGGCGTCACGTAACGACAAACAGGGGCAGGAGAAGCGGCCGGCGAGGACGGGCTGGGGGTGCAGCGGCACCACCCCGAAGATAAACAGCGAACACCCCGAAGGAGCCCTTGAACACCGAGAAAAGTATAAATATGTTTTATATACATACATCCTCCTCAATCAAACGTCCAGAAACGCGGAGTTTCCCTGAAACGCCAACCCAGCGGTGGGGAGGGACGGGTGCCCACCAACGCCCTGCGCCGGGATCGGTCCCTCAGTCATTCAGCCCCATGGAAGGAGCTCCTGGACGTGCCAAACTACTGTCACACACCACAACCTGTGCAGCGCTTCGGGGGAGCCTTGTCTGAGATTTTCAACCGGCAGGAAGCTGCCACGGACACATCCCTGCAGCAGGGGAGTTCAAAACCTGACTGGGCTCTTATTTAATCTACTGGGCATCTGCTGACTGACTCTCGGTTAAAAACCGAAGAGCCAGCCCTGGCCCCGGCGCGGCTGCGCCCCTCCGCGCTGCTCTGGCACAGCACCGCTCTCGGCTCATCCAGCCGCCCGTCCCTTATTTCCAGAGCAAGAGCCCTTCAGAGCACCGGAAAGCACCTCAAACCCGCAGCAGCAGGAGAGACACGTTTTTAATAAACGAGGCAGAACTGGAGTTCGCTTCTCGGCAGCTTCCCTCCAGCCCCACCACTACACACCTTCACTTCATTTGGTTTAAAGTCGCGTGAAGAAAACAAGGCGGCGGAGGAGGTCAATCTCCTCGGAAGAGGCAGGAGCGAGTGCAGCGTCGGGAAAGGAAGCACCAGGAGGGCTGCACCGGCAGGGCCGGGCAGAGACAGCTCAGTGAGCGCCAGAGAGACGCGGGCACGGAGCCGACTCACCTTCTCCCTCAGCAGTTCGCCCTGTGCCTCCTGTGGCGTTCCCCAGGCAGCCCCACCGTGTTCGCTGCCCTTCAGAGGAACAGTCTTCCCTCCTCCCACTGCAAACCCAGGAACTCCCTGCTGGCCGGGCCGGCCGGCTCTGCTGCCCTCGGATCTCTGATCGCGTCTCCCTCCGATTTCCCTAAACACATTCAACCCTCCTCGGCCGTGCCCGGGGCGATGTGAAGTGCCGCCTCTTTTCTGCTTTGTGTGCGGCTGCAAAGCCCCATTTACTGCCACAGGACAATTTCGGTCTCCTTACAGCTCCCCACAACTGCAGCCTTCTGTGAGCAAAGCCAGGCACAAGCACACGACCACCCCGGGACTCCCAGCACCAGCCCCAGTGACGTAAAGCAACCAGGAAGATGGACCTTCGTGAGCTCCTCAAACCCCAGCTGTCCCTGGACCCACCGAGATGGGTGATGGCAGGAGCTGATGGGAGCCCCAGGCACTGTGTGGGGTAGCAGGAGACCATCCCTTGAGGCAGGGAAGGAGCTGAGACACCCAGTAAGATGGGCACAGTAAATAATTTAAATAACCCTGGGGTCTCCATCAGGCTGCCAGCAGTGGTGGGCTGGCAGGGAGGGGCTCAGCCGTGCCCCTTTGGATCTGAGCGCCAACAAATCTGCTCCCAGCACCTACTGTTTGTCTTGAGCCTGGCGGGTTCGCTGTTCCGGCTGCCCGCCTGGTTGATGGCCTTGACGAGGAAGATGTAGCGGGTGCCGCTCTGGAGCCCGTGGACAGTGTAGTGGTTCTGCTTGATGTTGGGGACGATCATCCAGCTGTCCATGGAGTTGTAGAGACCTGCGGTACGGGAAAGGGGGGAAGGATTTATGCACAGGAAAGGAGAGAACACAAAGACCTCGTGCTGCTAACACAGAGCTCACCAGTCACGCGTCCCTCAGGCTGATTTACTGCCTGCCAGAGTTAAGAGCACCGGCAGGAAAGTCTCTGCAGATGATAAAAGCCAGCAGCTCCAAGAGCCTTTTTGTTATCACATGAAGGCAATGCTGGGCACGGCAGCACCAGGGCTGGGGTGCTGGCATTTCTAAGTGCTGTCGTGGGAAGCGATGGGGAAGGCGCAGAGAAAGAGCACCTCAAGCGGCGACACCTTCCAGCCAGGGCAGATAGCACTGGCGGCTGCTGGTGCCCAGGAGGTGATGCTGGTGCCCAGGAGGTGATGCTGGTGCCCAGGAGGTGATGCTGGTGCCCAGGAGGTGATGCTGGCGCCCACGGGCTGGGGGCAGCGAGGGCCCAGGACCACCCGCAGTGGCACGCAGCAGCTCTGGGCTTTCGGAAAACAGCTTTGGGGCAGCTACCACAGCACGGGGCTGCTGCTTTACACCAAAAGAAGGACAAGGAGGAAGCTCAGCAGCAGCAGCTGGAGCCTTCTCGGATCCATTGGGTATGAAGGTGAAGGGCGAGACGACACGTGAGGAGCAGGTTGTGAACTCAGGGTGGCTGGAGGAGGGTTTTCAGCCTCCGATCATGGCACACGAGTGCACGGCTGGGAAACGCTCCACACCTCCTCCGCTAAGGCGTACACTGGGGTGTTGATTTATCTCTGGTGGCTTGCTCAGCCGGAGGACAAGGGCAGGTTGCAGTCACTGTCAGCCTGGATTTGGTTTAAAGTACACATGGAAATGGCCTGGGGGAGCAGAGCAATGGTATTTGAAGTAGAAAATAAAACAGCTGTGGTATCGATTGCATCCCACACGCAGAGGTGCTTTCATCGGAGCACACGGCTTTCAGCCGAGCACTGGTAGGTGTTACCTCCCTGCAGATACAGACCAGCTTTGGATCCTTCATCGGAAAGGACAAGGCGGCTCAGAGGCGACAGTTGGGAATGATGCGGCCTCCCCACCAGAATTCTTTCCCAAAACACCCAAGAAGAGGTTGGCCTTGAAGACTGCCCAAGCTTAAAAAATTCTTCTATTGCGGCTTTCGTCATCCATAAAGACGTCCGACTCCGGCCAAGCTCTTGGCTTTAAAGAGAGCGTGAGGGGGATGGTTTCCACAGGCCAACTGTGTGCTCGTTGAAAAGGTATTTCCTTTCACGGGAAGACTCCCGTGCTCTGCTAGATGAGCCCTCGCACACTGTTCCCAGTGCCTCCTCTCGCACGAGTTCAGCCAGGACACAAATCACCCAGACCTGGCTGTGTTATTGCCAGTGACTCTATATTACTCATTTTCTCCTCTGAGACGTTAACTGATGTTTTCTTTGCTCCTCCTGTGAAGAGCTACCAAATCTTTCCTCCTCAGCCGGCAGGTGCAGGGGAGAGGGAGGCGGGTGGCCATCTGAGAACGGAGCCCAGGAGGTTGCTGAGCTCTCTCAGGCTTTCAGAGAAGAACAAAATGCTGGAGCCAACACGCTGCGTCTGGGGGAGGAGAGGACAGCTGAGCAGGGACATCTCGCTGCTGTAGCACCGGGTACCCACAACTAACCTCTGACCGAGAGCAAAGAAATCGTCTTGTTTCCCAGAACGAGGGCAAAGGCCGGGGTGCAAGTTTAATCCGCTTGGAAAGTCGCAGGCAGTGACTTTCTCTGGCAGCTTCCTGCGTATTTTCAAGTGCACTCCACAGCCTTCCTGTGGCGCAACACTGCGCTTCCAGCACCAGCATCCTCCCGAGATAAACCGACAGCGGCCCAGAACCTCCACTCTGAAGCACTTTGTCAGCCCTTCCTTCAACAGTAAGTGTGACTGAGGAACACCAGGAATAAAACGTCCTCGCACCGTGGGGATGCTGCGCTCTTCCAGGACGGACAAGCAGGAAGCTGTATTTTTGTTCTTCCGTTACATCATCCATATCTTTTTTATTTTCTTACAAAACAGGTCATCATTCACAAATTAACTTTCCTCCAGAACACAACACCCCTCCTGTTTTAGGGAAATCACAGCAGGTGCCCATTTCTGACCCTCGAGGACTCGCCGGGCACCCAAAGGAATAAGCTGCTGCTGCTGCTGCAACGGCACACAGTCCCGGGGACACCCGAAGAACCCCCTCTCCTGCGAGGACAACCCAGCCAGCTCTTTCTTTTTTTTCAAACAAACCCTCCTGACAAAACCAAGGATGACTACATGGCTCCTGCAGATGTGACACATCTGTCTTCGGGGGTGTGGGGGGTTCCCGACCCAGCTTTTTCAGCCTGCGGTCACCAGCTCGCCCTAAGGATAAGCCACAGGGCTAAAGAGCTCAGCGCCTGAGTCTCTTTCGATCTGTTTAGGTGCAGGGGGAGGAAATTAAACAGGCATTTGGCACATTCCTTTAGTTTTAATCTCCAGGCAATTTCTGGCTCATTTTATCTTCGAGCCTTCAGCTGATTCTGGCTGTCTGGTGACCTCTCCCTGGTTAATATCAGACCAAAGCTCTGGCCCCGCTGTCCGGCATGGTGGTTGGAAGGGGTCGGTACCACCACCCGGAGCACCACTCTTCCACCACCTCCTCCTCCCTTCTCTGCTGCTGTTTGCCATCGTGCTCCAGCAGCAGCACCAGGGGCAGAGTGCATCGCTTCATGACTGCCATCGTCACAAGCTGGCTTCCTCCCGCTCGCTCTGGCTGAGCACACGCCTCGGGGGGTGCCTTGCAAACAACCACCCATCCATCGTGCGGGTGTCTCTGGATCCCATCACCACCCTCCCCAAATGTGTAGCCAGCTGTTAAAGTCACTGTTAAAATACCTGCCACATTAAAAACCCCACAACTACTGAAGTCTTCATCAAATAACAAACAGCCAGGAGGGAGCTCTGCATCTAAGAGGTTGCTGTCCTGGTCGTGGGGCAAGCCTGGGGCAGGCTCAGCCCTACAGCGCTGTTTTGAAACTGTCCTGTTGCACCAGAAGATATTACGGCGTGGAGAATACGCTGATCCCCACAGAGTCCATAAAGCCCAGGCTCTGCAGAGGAGCTGGATGTGGTGACCTGAGCCGCAGGTCCCTCGCGGTCTGACCACAGCGCGTCCAAAGTGATGAGCTACCACCATAGGCCACCATCAAGAGCCCTCCTCAGTCCTCAAGTCCCACTCCTGCCAAGCAGATTTGTGGCGGTGTGGAAGAATAATCAGGGACGGCAGTTTTTCTCAGGAAAAATGACCCGGGGACGTGACTCGGCATTGTTACGGGGGTGTATAACTCACTCAATCACCAGCCCACAGAGCAGCCGGCGCTGCCCCGCCTGTGCGGTCCCAGGCGTGCTGTGAGATGTCCAGCTCCGGGAGCGGTGAGACGGGTGAGACCCTGTAACGGACCAACCGCTTCACTGAGCCAGAGGCTGCAGGCGCCAAGTGCGGGGCAAACAGCTCAGTTACGGACCCCCGGAACGGGGCGTCCTCCAGCGTTTTGTTTTTACAGCCACGAGCGGTGTGTCCTCAGAGGATCCTTTGTGGCAGTTTCCTGCCCTAATTCCCAGCCTTTGATTCTCCCCGAGAACCTCTTCCCTCGCAAACGGGCCCGCGGACCCCAAACGGAGCAGGGACTTACTGATGAAGTTGGCCTGGCCAGTGAAGATGGTGTACTGCAGCTCGTAGGAGCTGACGCTGAACTCGTCCTCCGAGATCCAGTGGACGGTGATCGTGTCGTGGGAGGCCGTGCAAAGCTCCTCTCGGACGGATGGCGGGTTGGGCGCTGCGGGACACCACGGGTAACATATTTCAGTAGGTGACGAGGGCGAGAGCAGCGCCTGGCCCCAGCTACAGGCACCGAGGCCACAGCAAGGGTCCCAGCAGGGTGACCGCCCACAGCAGCTCAGCATTTAGTACTGAGACCCACAAAAAGGGCAGCAAAAGGGCAGCGCTAAGGCATGCAGAGCACTGGAAGTACAATAATTGGTGAATTCACCATTCCCCCGTGATCCGCCCTCTCAGATCCTTACGGGTGTCAGCCTCCTCCCCAGGTCATGAGACCCATCATTTTTGACCTGCTTTCTGAAGCTTCCCCCTGTCCTCCAGGACAGCGTGACAGGAGGACGGGTGCACGTCACCGTCCTGGTGACAGCATGGCCCCTGCTCTGCCGCAGCTCACCAGGCACTTTTTACCGGTGAGAATGAGCAGAAACCTCGTGTACTTTAAAACAGACCGGCCAGCCCTCGGTGGGGCGCAGGGGAGGGGGCTGCGGGGAAGACGCGGGATGCCGGCGTGCCTGTGCTCTCACCAGTTAGATAATCCAGCCCCTCCAGCAGCTTCTTCTCTCTGGAAAAATCTAAAGCAAAGTTTTCAAAGGCATCATTAAAATTGATATCTGGTATCAGAACTTGAGAGGATGCGGTTGCCATGGCGACCCTGAAAGAAAAGAAGAGCCCATCAATACGCATCAGGGTGCAACCCCCAGCAGCAGGGAGGTGGGGGATTAAAAGGGTGCGAGCAGCCTCGCGTGTGCCCTGGGGAAACCAGCTTGCACCAACTGACCCCTGCTCTTGCCCCAGGAGGGTGGCCCAGCCTGGGGACAGGTCCCCAGAGAGGTGAGGGGCTCCATCCTTGAGGGGTCCCAGCCCTGTCTGCCTGCCCAGCTGGGGTTTGGATCAGCATCTCCTCCACTTTCCCCCCAGGGAATGACGTTTGCTCCCACAGTAGACGTTTGGCAGCATTAAGACCCGCCACACAACTCCTGTCCTGCAAGGGATGGGAACCAGTGACACCAGTGACACCCCTAACCCCAAGGTTTATCTGAGGGCAGGACACTGGATGGCTGCAGGGGGGAGGATGGGGCGTCCCTGGGCAGGGACCTGTGACCAGGGGACACCTCCAGCCACATCCCACCGCTGTCAAGCCCAGCACGTCAGCCCACCTCTCGGCCACGTTCCTGGCCGTCTGCAGGAACCGCGCGTGGTCGTTCTCCTTCAGGATGTGCTCGGCCTGGTTGATGAGGACCGTGGAGCGCTCCAGACACTGCCGGCAGTTGGCGACCTGCTGGGCCAGCTTCCGCAGTTTCATCACCTGCGAGAGGACCAGAGGGAAGCCACGGCGCTCAAAGCCAGCATGTCGCTTGAAAAGCACAGAGGAAACCCCATCCTAAACCAGAGGCTGCTCAGGGGAAGCAAGGAGCAGTGAAATGGCACAGAAATGTCCCCAAAAGCCCTGTAGAGGGAGAGCAGTGAAGCTCTTTCCATGTTAAATTTTGCTTGGGGGTGGGAAAGTCCCTGGGAAGAGCCCCCACACTGCTCTAAGGGTCCCACGCGTGACTGAAGCAGGACAGCGATGCATCCTCTCTCCGCTCCTGCCTGGCAAACACGAGGTCATCCCCCTGGGCCGGCTGGGAGAAGGCAATTCAGCACTGGGCGAGGAAACCTCACACTGGCTCGGCCCCAGCAGAGCTGCTGGAAAACATCACGCTCGCAGCCACGAATTGTTTTGCAATTAAAGGTGCATCCCACAGAGACCCTGCTGGGGAGGGCTGGGGGCAGCCGTGCGAGGAGCAGGGGAGTCGGCTGGCCACGGGCTGAGACATGGATGAACGGAGCCAGCGACACAGCAGAGAAACGTGGGTCACTGCAGCCACTGCCATTTGCTCCTCATGTCCTCCTCGCTCCCTGGTGCACCGGTGAGATTCTTGGTGGACAAGGAGATGCCGGGTGGGATGAACGACTCCCAAACCAGGGGTCAGACAAGCAGCACGGACCCACGGCAGAAAGCGCAATGAGGGACAGGTTCGCCCAGAGCCTGGGGTCTGGGGGAATCTTCTTTGGCTAGTCAGGAGCTCTGCAACCCCCAACGCCCCGGTACCAAGACTCGGGGACGGCGTAAGCTGCCACCCCAGGGTGCACCCGGGGGACAGTGTGGGGGGGAGAGGGCAGGGAGCAAGCTGTGCCCCGGCAGCCCGTAGCGGAGGGGAGCAGGGGCTCGTGTTCGCTAGCAGCAGGCAGGCACAGCTCGAGATGGCTGTTTGCACAAGGAAGCGGTTCTCCTGCTGGGGCTTAATGGGCTGACGGATGGTTCGTTTTACAGCCAGATTTGTCAGAAAAGAATTATCAAAAGGAGAATAAGGAAGAGAGAGAGGACGAATTTTGTTTCGAGGAGGGCTCAGCCAGCTCTGGGGTAGCTGTTGGCCTCAGGCAGGGAGAGGCAGACAGGGCCTGTCCTTGCCACGGTCGCTCCCAGGAGCTGCCGCGTGCCCAGACCCAGCTCTCCTTGGCCACATCGCTGCCACCACCCAGCCTGCAGCATCCACCCCAGGCAGAGCCTCCGCTGCGGCTGAGGGACGAGGAGGTGCAGATGTCCTGGCCCGAGCCCAGCCAGGCTGGGCTGTGACTCCAGCACCGGCAGTGCCCCGAGCAGGCGACGTGGGTGCTGGCACCCGCCGGCCGGATCCGCGCCCTGGCAGAGTGCTCTTAGGGCAGCCCAGCTGCTGCTCCCCTCCCGCTCCTCCTCTCAATTCCTCCCTGATGGTTTTTGCTGCCTCCCCAGCCCTTCCCACATCTCCCCACCACCTCAGTGCCACGTTGCGCTGCCCAGACCTGAGGGTGGTGGTACCCGAAACTCGGCAGAGCACGAACCTGAGCCCGGCAAGGTGCGAGCCCAGCTCAGAGCTGCATGTGGGATCCTCAGTATCTAATCTCTGGTGGCTTTCCAAAGACACGTGTGACATCTGCGTGGCACAACCTGGCATCCTGCGCTCCCACCCATGGCCACAGACAAACTTCAGGCTGCTGCTCAGGTCCTTACAGCTCTCTTCCTCCATCCCACAGCCACCACTGCAGCCCTGGGACGGGGCAGACCAGTCCCCCCAGTCTGCACTCTGGCTGGTGACAAACTGCTGCCTCAGCACTTCTGCCTCCATGGCCTCCGACGGGCCACATGTCAGGAAGAGCAGCCCAGAACAAACGGAAAACCCAACAGCACTTCAGCAGGACAGTGGGATTTCTCACTTCAAACCAGCCACAGTCTCCGGCACTTCCTCCCTCCTTTTGCGTCTGGGGCTTTTTAAACTCCCCAGTGTTTGCATCCGGGGCTCCTCGGAAAAGCTGCTTCCCATTCATGCCTGGAAACCGTTGTCCAGAGGTGTTGAAACAGAGGGACCGTGCCCAGCCTCCCCACAGCCAGCACCGGCAGCACGGAGGGCTACGGAGGGGCACTGCGGTGCTGCAGACCCACAGGTTTCCACCCCCAGCCCCGTGTCACCAGTAAAGAGGCTTATTCCAGTTTCCAGGTAACTCTGGAAACCAAACCCAGTCCCCTCCCCAGTACTGCCAGCACCACGGTCCCCACACCCATCTCACACTGGTGCGGTGCTGGGTTTGCAGCGCCATAGGCACAGCTGCGCTGCTCCTGCCCTGGCATTTCATGAGCTGCTGAGCGTTGCCAGCTTCTGCTGATGGTTTTGGGCACTAACCGGGGCCTCTCTCCTCCACCCAGCTGCCGGTTTGTAGGAAAATAACATTTCTGAGCCTTCCAGCTCCCCGCCGAGCACGGCTGAAACTGGACAACACGGTCAGAAGACGTTAGGGGAGAGGGTGGGAAGTGCGAGGCAGACAGACAGATGGACCAGCAGAAGGCACCGTTACATAAAATATGTTCCCTGCAGTGGCTGGGATAAAAGCAGGCGTTCTAGAGCTCCTGCTCCTGCCGAGGGTGTTCCAGAGTCGCGCTGGGGGGCTCTCCTGCATACACACAGCACAACCCATTCCCAGACCTCTGCCTGCAAAAACATCTGTATCTGGGGCGATGCTGCTCCCCAGCTTCGCTACAGACACCAGGGTGGAGCCTAACGCACGTTCGAGCTCAGTGAGGAAGGTGAAGGGCTTGTCCACCCGTGCTGTACGCTCCAGCCTCTCCCCACTGCACCGGGAATAGAAACCACTGGGAAAAGCCAGATCGCCTGGCACTGCTGGAGGAAGGGTCCAAAGACCCCCCCCAGAGAAAAGAGTGAGCAAGCAGCTCACCCACGGCCACGCTGCAGCGCAGTGCGTAGCCTCTCCTCCATCTGCAGCGCAGGGCTCGGGTGGCCCTTCAATATTAATTCCCTGTTACTGTGTTAGCACCGTGGTGTTAGAAAAGCCCCAAGGAAGCTTTCTGGACTGATCCAAGCAACCGCACCAACTTGTCACACTGATCGACACGACTTCCCTCCTCCGGCCATGTCAAGCATGCGCCTTGTCCTTGGTGGCAGAGCCCTGGGGACAGCAGCAGCGAGGGACGCCTGGACTCGCACATCGTTTGGGGTGGCGAGGAGGTGAAGCTGCGTGCACCCATGGCTGCCCAAAGCAATTCCTTCGTGCGCAAGGCAGGGCACGCCGGTAGCAGCCCCTCTGCGCATGCCTGGGACATCCCAGCATCATTGGAAGGGCAGACCCTGCAGCAGCCACGCCATGGGCACAGAAGGGGACCCTCGAACCCCAGACGTGTAAGCCGGCCCTCCTCACCTTCGTCTCCTTGATCTTGACAGCGATGACCTGCTTGCGCTGGCGGATGATCTCCATGAGCTCGTCGCACTCCTCCATGAGCTTGGCCTCGTGCATGGCTGTGTTCACCTGGCCAGGAACAGCGAAAGCACGTGCTGTGAGCAGGGACACGCTCGTCCCCGAGCCCGGCAGCCCCGCGGCTCTCCTAGCTCACACTGGGACAGATGCAGTGTACATCCCCCACGCTGGGCCCTGGCCCTGCGGCTGCCAGGGGCTGAGCGGGGCGGCACCCCACAGTCGGCATCGCTTTCACAGAGCCTGGGCACCACTGGGCAGTGCAGACAGCCGCAGAGATCCCTCCATCTCCCTTCCCTGGGCAGGCTCCATGCTTTGGGGCTGCTCTCAGCATGACCACACAAGCCCCACCCTGCCCTCGGCTATGGGGCAGCTGGAGGTTACCCTGCCCAGCCACCCTGCTTCAAATCGAGCAGCACAGGCTGCTTGCAGAGGCAGCGAGCTTTGGTGGCCTCTCCTGAGCAGAAGTCCCAGCTCTCGCAGGTGCCCGCACCGAGGCAGTGCCCGTGCACTAGTTAGAGCAAGAGAAGGCTTAAACATGGATGAGAAGGGCAAGGGTGGCCCTGACTTCAAAGGACCTGCAAAAGCGAGACTGAAACCCACCGCTCAGCGCAGGCAGAGGGAAGGAGGGAGGGAGTGAGCACAGGCAGAGCCTGCAGCGGCTGCACACTGCCACGGGCACACCGAGAAACGCCGTGGGGACTCCGAATGAAAGGGCTGGACCAGCTCAGGGCAGCAACAGCTAGGGATGAATCGGGCTGGTGTAGCCATCCCGCCTCTGCTCCGGCCGCTCACTGCACCGGGCTGCAGCCCCAAGCATGGTGCAGGGCCCTGGTAAGCAAAAACCTTTCCCCTCCGGGTGCTGCAGGATGCTCTTGGCAGAGCTCCAGGCTCCAGCACCTCCTTGGAGCCCACAGAGCTGGGCAGCTGGGCAGGGTCTGGCAGGCCAGTGGCAGCCCCGGCTCCACGGACCCCTCTGTTACCCTCATTTTCAGGCACAGCACAGCGCTCACCGCACCTGGTGGTCACTCCTCTGCCTAGAGCAAAGCCTTTAACAAATAGCCATCTTCCCCCCAAAAAAATTCAAAAGCACCAGATGCTGCTGGCAGCACCTGCTGCCCTGAAAAGCCCCATCTCCTCACAGCGCAGAGGTTTGGCAGGATACGTGCTCAGACCGTAATAAATCTTTAAGCTTTCTTTCTCCAGCTCAAGGCAAATTTCTAACTGCACTCACAGCTCAATTCCTAAACTGGGGCACCGTCCCCTAATGGATTTTGCTCTAGGCTCATGCCAAAAGGAGCCTGGTGATGCTCAAACCCATAATCTCCTCCCTGCACCATCCCCTCCTAACCACAGCTCCCAGTGCGAGACGCGCAGCTTTGGCTGGACCAGCCCCCACAGAGTAACGGAGCGAGCATCAGACAGCCCTTTCAGGATCACAGCCACCCTCCAGCCTGCTGCCTCATTCCTGGTATTTATGGTTCAGTGGCAAAGAAATACAACCCACTACATGGCACAGCCCATTCCTCCTCCCACCCTGCCCTCCAGAATCGCTGCACCAAGAGGAGGGACTTGAGCCAGGAGATGAGGAGACCTTGTGTAGACATGAGCACCTGAGCCAGTCCCAGCAGGGGACTGGAGATGACACAGCCAGACTGGCCAAGGCTTCCCAAAAGTCACCTCCAGGTCTGTCCCGCTACTGCAAACCACCTTGGACACAATCTGGCCTCTTCCAGACCAGGGCTGGTCTCACACATGCTCTCCCTCCCCTGCTGCCCAGCGATACCCCAGCCAGCCAGGGCACAGCCAGCAGCCTGCGCGGCCCTGGATGTGCCTTTGTGGAAAGCAGCAAGGGGATGCTCCAGCTCCCTGTCACGAAGGGACCGATGCTGCAAACAGGGGAGACCAGAGCGTGTGGCTCCTCCGTTCAGCTTGGTCTCCTGAGGGGACAGACAGGCGAGGGGGGATGAGCCCCATCCCTTCAACTGAGCAGTGTCCTAGAGGACATGAACGGGTTCTCTCTGGTTTGTGCTCCCAAAGCCATGTGAAGGCAACCCAGAGTTAAACACATTTGGTACAAGATCTTTTTTTAAACCTGGCCAGCAGATTATGCAACGCTGAAGTGGGAGACAGCTGATAGTCTGCAGAGATAACTCCTCCGAGAAAAACAGCGGGTGATCTTCCAAATCTGCTGCAGGGCAGCCAAGGAGGGAATCCAGCCCAGGGTTTGGAGCCTGCAGCAATCTGTGCTGGTGGCAGCGCTGTCTTGCAGCCCAGCCTGTCGCAGAGGATGCTGCCAGCACACTCGTCCCCTGAGGCAGGAGCACAGACAGCGGTGGCCGTCACCCGAGTTTCCCAGGAGCACGAAACCAGGGCTGTTTGCGAGTGTCTGCAGCATGGAACCCCAGAGCGTGTCGCAGCTCCTTCCTCCTCGCACTCGGAGCTGCATCCGGTGGCTCGCGGCTGTTGGCAGCACAGCCGGCACCCTCAGAAAGGGTTTCTGCACTCTCTCCCCTCTCCCGTTCGTCAGGACAGCAACAAAGACCTTACTGAGTGAGCAAAGAACAGGATGCTGATGGTGCCCGAGGAAACGAGGGGGTTAGGAAGCACGTTCCTGGCCCAAGAGCCCCAGTCACTCTCTGAGAGGCAGATGGTGAAGAACAAGCTGCAGCTCCTGGTGCAGACGCATCCCCACGTGCTTCATCATGAACGATCGACTCCAGTCACACACGCAGCATCGCCACATCCCGCCGGCTGCCCAGCCCAGGGGGCAGCTCGGGGAAGCGCAGGGCTGGCATCCCCCGCAGCAAGGCCTGGGGTGACCCGGGGTGAAGAAACAGCCATCACGTTCGCTCAGACACCGGCCAATCCCCCCCGAACCCACGTCAGCGATCCCGGCAGCCGCCTGGTGTTTTTATTCCCTGGAAAAGTGCTGGTTCAAGGAGCTGCTGCTTAATTTAGCAACCAAAAAAATCAATAGTCCACTAAGAAGAAATTAATTGCGACAGCCGCTCTCCGTGTACCATTTCAGTAAACAAAGCTGCGGATTAATTTGCTATTAATTGGCATGTGCGCTTCGGAACAACAGTAAGGTGTTAACGCTTCCTCTCGGAGGTTTTCCGCGGGAGTGCATCGCTTATGAACCCCTGACTGCAGAGCCGCAGCCAAGAGGCAGCGCCGGGCTGCTGGCACAGCTCGCACCAACGCTCCCTCGGCGACGCGAAGGGGAGAGGCCCGATGGCACACCAGGAACACAAAGAGTTTCACAGATCAAGTGGTCGGCCCGGCCAGCTCAGCCGCGTCCCCTTGGTCGGCAGGATTAGAGGTGACCTCTCCTCCTCTGGTGCTCGCGGCAATCCCCTCCGGGCAGCTTTTCCCGCTCGCTGCCGGCTTCAGCCTGAACGCTGCTGTTCTGCAGAACCCAGGGCCCAGGCAGGAGCGGTGGCAACCGTCGTCTGACGGCAGGAAGGTGCAGGGAGGCAGAGCGCACGTGTTTGGGAGGAGGAAGGGCAGCGGGGAAGGAGACCAGCTGCTGCGAACCAGGAGATAGGCTGGGAGCAGCCAGGCCCTGCAGGGGAAGCAGCTCCAGCAGCAAGGATGGGGACAACGTCCCCCCTGCACCAAGGGGCTGGGGACAAGTCACCCTGCCCACACTGGCAGGTGAACTGGGAATGAGCTGGAGAGATGAGGAAAACAGCCTGAACGAGCAGGGAGAGGTTGGTGAATGCAGCACAAGCTCCGCGGAGGTCCCCTGGGACAGCTCCCGCACCAGCCGGGGCAGACGCAGGTCTGATTCGAGCTGCCGTTTCGTGACCACGACTCCCTGCTCGGGCTGGTGTGGGGACGGCTGGTGCTGCCCCGGCTGCTGCTCCACCGCCGCTCTGCAGCCACCACCAGCACCTTCCTTCCGGGCTCGTCGCTTTGATATCCAAGTGCCTCGCAAATACCGACGGCTTTGCTTTAACGGCACCCCCGGACGTGAAAGAGGAGGTGTAAGCAGCCCGGAGCTCCACAGGGAATTCGAAGCACGGAGGCACCACGGTCGGAAGGATTTGCTGTTTCTGGGAGCGCGGCTGGAGCTGCCCCGGCCTCTGAAGGCGGGTGCAGGCTGCAGCACGCTGAGCACCCACGGCAAACGCTCCCTAATGCCCTCCAGCTGCAGACGGGGTTTGGCAGCACTCGGCCCGGCGGGTCCCACCTGCGCACCGAGGGAAACGGGAGCTGCCGGCAAAACCGCTCCAGAGCGCAGGAGGCAGCCACGGGAGGGGCAGGGCCGCTCCCCGCGCCCTGACAGCTGGGCTGTGTTCGCACGCTCGGCGTCACCCGGCTTCCACCAACAGCACCCTGCACCCCCTGCACAGCGCAGCGGTGGATCCTCCCTTCCTGAGCCAGCCCAGCGGCCAGTGGCGCTTCCCCGTGGCTCCCAGTCATGCCACCCTTCCCTTCAGACCCCGCAGACCATCTCCGTGTTCTCCATCATTTGGGACTAAACTCGTTGAAGAGGTTCAGCCTTGCACCCGCCCCTCGGTGTCAGCGAAGCTGCCCACCACACGCCCATCTCTGCTCCCAGGGCAGCCCTGGGAGCAATCGCGCGCATCCCATCACTCGAGCCGGGAGATTCCCAGTGCGCCGTTCCCCGTCACCCCCCCGAACCCCGCCAGACCCCGGATCGCTCTCACCCACCTCCACTTGCTGGCAGATCTGTATCAGCTTGGCCATCTGGTTTTCCAGTTCACTGTTGCGTTTAACCAGGTTGGTGAGATTCGTCTCCAGGGTTTGCTGCGAGTCCAGAAGCGGGAGAGGAGAAAGAGACAAAACAAAAAGATCAGCAAAGCCGGAGGAGTGTCCCCGGTCCCCCTGTAGCAATCGAGACCTTCTGCACCCAACACGCTGCCTGAGGGAGCGACAACCCGAACGACCTCGGGCAAAGGCTCTCGGCTTTCCTGGCAGCTCCTGCCCACCCTGGTGGGTTGCGTGAGGGCTCGGCCCAGGACGGGGCAGCCACCGAGCTCGGCACCGCGTCCCGCTCGGAGGGAACAGCGTGGGTGTCTGCCCTTTGCCGCTCCTTCGGACACGGTTTGAGAAGCCGGGCGGGTTGTGCTCCTGCAGCAACGTGAGTTTTTCTCCTGTGCTCCCCGGGATCTTCACAGGCAGCCGGAAAAGCACCAGGAGCGTCTGAGTTTCCCAAACACGTTCTCAAACCGCTCGTTGCAGCCGAGCCCTCTGACAAGGTGGGAGAGACTCATGTGCCGCTCCCGGCGTTCCTGCCGGGAGAGAAGCCAGCGCGGTTGTTTTTGTCACTGGTTTTGTTTTGCATGTGGTAAAGAAGCCAAACAGGAGCCTGCTGAGCCATCAGAGAGGGACTCCTCTCCTTGAACCATCTCTGACGGAGCAACACGGGCAGGGACAGCAGCGTGGCAGCTCCCCGAGCCACAGGGACAGCTCATGTGGTGTGGGCAGCCAGCGACCGGCAGCCTCTGCCGCCCGCCGCTGCCGAAACCCGGCCAAGCCCAGCCCTTCCCTCCCACCACATCCCACCTTTTTCCTGGTACGAAGAGCCGTTCTGCTCTGAGGGCCCACGGGGAGCCTGCCCGCTCCAAACGGACTGCTGCCATTTCCCAGCCCTGCTCTCTCCTCCTCATCCTGCCGGTACCGGAGAGAAAAGGCCCCTGGCAGAAGGCTGTGGTCCCTGCCACAAGCTGCCCGTGCTTCCCCTCCCAGCTCCCCAGCTCTCGCTCGCGGGAGTGGACCACCACGGTGGATCACAGCCCGGGGATCCCTGCGGGCTCCAGTGTTCATGGAGCTGAACGGGATCCAGCGGAGCGTGCAGGAAGAGCCTGTCTGAAAAGATTTCGGTATCTGTGGACACACAGTGGACTCGTGCTCTTTTGGCTATCAATAATTTAAGTGACGCCGCATTTCCATTAAAATACGCGGTTCCACTAAGAGGAAGCGTTTTCTAACAAAGCGCTCGCGACCTGTTGCAGCGCTTGTCAGGAAAGCAATATCCTATTAATATTTTAAACTTCAGGGCTGGAGGAGGATCCCGGCGGTGTTTATTCATCCTCGGCTGGAAACTGCAGTCCGAGGCGTTCGCCACGGCTCCAGCAGACCCATAAACACGGCCCTTCCCTGCGCGCACAGATAATTTGGGGTCTCGTTAGCCAAGGGAACTTGAATCATAGTCATGAAGCACAGGCAAAGCATTCATTCCTGAAAAACCACCGGCTCCTAAAATACTCGGAGCTCGCTTGCAATCCTGCAAATTGCTAGCCAACGGCGGGTGAGGCAGAGCACGGGAACGGGCTGGAGAGCCGAAATAAAACCCGGGGTGCCGTCACGAAGTGGAGAGGCTCTGCACAACGATGCTGTGTCGGTGATGAAAAAGGCAGCTGCTGACAGCTCCTGCCCCCCTCCTGCCTCACAGCTCAGTATTATTAAACATCATTTCACTACAGCATCGAACATTTAACTTGCTAATTATCTTCCTCCTCACCAAGGCGGCTGCACTGAAGTCGCAGCTTTGAAATCGCAGCCGATCTGCTTTAATGTTCCAGGGCTGCTGGTGGAGGGCAGGGAGGGGAGAGGAGCTCCGGATACGCTCTTTGAAGCGCAGCGGTCCAAACCACCGCACCTGCAGCATCCCAACTTTTCCAGGGGACAGCAGCACTGCCTCCCCGCAGAGCCAGGCGCAGGACCTGCCCCGCAGGCTGACCGCCCCGTTCCGCACACGCTGAGGCAGCCGGCAGCTCCTTACTGCTGTTAAGGACGGCTCCAACAGCAGCACCCTCCCCTGCTGCTCCCCGGGTTTGCAGCGTCCGCAGCGAGGCACCGCCGATGCTGCAGACCCTTGTGCCGCGCCTGAAAACGCAGATGGAGCCGTTTCCTTCTGTTCGATTTGCTGAAACAAATAAAACACCCTGAAGCTTTGATTACACCAGCTGGCTGGTTTGTAGCTCTATAAACTACAGCAAATACAGGGGTAGGTTTTAATTGCCTTATAACGCGCTCCTCATCTTCCCCAAACACCCACCTTCTGGCCTGAAATACAGAAGAATTCATTTCCCTACAACTGGGAAGAGAAGTGAGAAAAAGAGTTAAAACGGAAACACCGCCTGTCCTTGAGCAAAACTCATCGGCGCCCAGCGAGATGGAGGGCCGGTGGTGACGGAACGCGCTCACCTGGGGCCGGCGGGGCCGGAGAGGAGGAGTGCACGGACACGGTCCGCTGGGACAGCGGCCGAGCCTGCCCTGGCCAGAGGTGCGGCCGCGCAGCTCCCAAAACAGCCGCCAGGACCAAAGCCTCTCCTCCGGCAGCTCGGCCAAAGCAGCTCAGCGCCCGCGCCCGTTCGCCTGCGGCGAGCGGATGCAAAACACGCGTACTCGGCAGCCAGCCGAAGGAGCTCAACGACCCGGCTCCGACACGCCGGCACCGACGTTCCTGTTTTATTTAGTTCTGCGCACCGTGAGCAACAACTTCGCGATTTCCCTTCTTCTCCGAATACCAGCCAGGCAGGGGGACTAAACCCGGATTTCTCTCTTCCTGCTTGAGGACAGCAGCGTGGCCGAGGGTTCAGGACAGCTCTCGGAATTATAAATAAATGGCTTCCTCCTGGTCCGCTGTGCTTTGCCAAACGCTACCCTGCCTGCACCCGGCAGGATCGAATCCTGCCCTCCCTGCGCTGCCGGGAGCCGCATGCCATGGTCCCCACCGCACCCACCAGTCTGGAAGCGCAGTCGGCCTCGCAGCTCTCACCAGCTGGGAGCTGGGAGCAGAGCAGTGTTTGAGCCCAGGCAGGGGCTGGCAGGGGACAGGGTCCCAGCTGAGCTGCTCAGGAGCATCCCACAGACCCGCTCTCAATGGAGCCGCTGTGTGAGGGGTCTGACTTCCACAGGTTTGAGCCACATGAGCCCCAGGTCTTCTCCACCAGTGGGAACCCCTGGGCAGGAGAATCTGGAGTGCCCTGTAGCCGGGGAGAGCTTCAGGCACAGGCACGCAAAGGCGAGCGGTGCCAGCAGGGCTTTGGCTGCTGCTGGGCTGTGCTGACGTTCACCTGAGACCAGCCCCAGCGTGGCTCCGATGGGCGAGAGGGCTGGGGAGGGGGTCATTTGGCTCTGCCTTATTATAGGACCGGCTTGCCACGTTCATCTTCATGCAAAGGCAGCCAAAACTGGAGAGTGTTTGCCTGCAGTGATTTATTTAGGGCTGTTTTCATTGCCCTTATTCATTTACAATTGCTTTCAATAAAGGACACGGGTCCCTGCCCTGCTCCCTCCACATCCCACAAACGCAAACCACATGTGCATCCATAAACACACGCACGCACTGAGGTCAGACCAGCTGCGAAATGCCTCCCCGCACGCCCGCCCCAACCTCCGGGGCTGCAAAATGGGTTCCCAGCCACCTACCACCATTCACAGCTCCACCAGAAGGACGCAGGGGAAGGGCACCTGCAGCAGCTAGGTGGGATTTCTGCCGGGTGGAGGACGCTCGGCCGAGCCCTCGGCGGCTGAGCACGTGCTGTCCAGTCTTTTGGCCCAGTCTGGAGCAGCGCAGGAAAGCCAGATGCCACCAGCACATTGCCCGGGGTATCTGGAGTCTGCTGCAATCCCTCCTGCAGGCGTTGGTCACATTGTAACACCACAATTAAAGTTGTAGATGGCTCCCTGCAGCTGAAAAACCCACTCCCGTGTCCCCGCTCCTGGCCAGAAGGCTGCTTTGCACCAAGCTCCTGCCCCAGGCACCTAGGGGCTTCACGAGGATGAGGGGCATGGGCACGGCTTCTCCTCGGATGCAGCAGCCGGCCAGCTCCCCCAGGGCCAGCCCGGACCCCATCTCCTCCCTCCGAGGTGCATTTCAGGAGGGAGGGGAGGGGGTGGTTGTGCAGCATCCCCTCAGCTCCTCTAACAACAGCTGCCTCCACGCTCCCAACAGAAAGCCCGGGCGCTGGCGAGCACAGCACAGACCAGGCTCTGCTCCAGAGCCCCAGCCCCGGTCCGTGCTGGTGGATGCTCCTGCTCCCATCTCCCCTCCCCACCGGGCAGTGGGAGCAGGGGGCCCTCCTGCTGCTTACCACCATCATCCGCGGTAGCGACACATCCCTCCAAGATGACGTTTACAATCAATTCCCAGCCCCCAACAAAAAATACATAAAAATCAGGGGTAAAATTTGATAAGCGAGTCAGCTGCGTGCCTGCGCTGAGAGCATCTCCCCAGACAATAGGATAAGTGACAGGGAGACACGACTGAGCTGCCGAGCGGCTCCTGCGCAGCTCCTGCGCAGCTCCTGCCTTGTGACAATAATGCATTTTAAGTCGTTTTGGAGCAAAACACACTGAGCAAAAGCTGAAATAAACCGCCAGCTTCCAGCACGTGGTACTGCCCGAACCGCCAGAGCTGACCTAAAACTCAAGCGATTTGTTACGGCGAGGTTCTAACTGTGCTGATGAGAGTCCAGAGCAGGAGCCCTGAGCCGGGCTCTGGCAGTCATCCCGCCGGTCACTTCCGTGGAGGGGGACAGGCACCGAGGGACCGACAGCCAAGGATGCGCCTGAGGGTGCGATCCAGTGCGCTGCAAAGACACCTTGCAGCATCCCCCTCACCATCCTGCGCAGTCACAGCAACGAGGAGCAGCTCCGAACCCGCTTGTCGGGTGTAAACCCTGATCAGTGCTTTCTACATTCACCTTCGCAGCGGGCTGGGAAGCGGCTCTGGAGGAAGGCTCCCCGGGCGGAGCCGGGCGGGTGGCTGGGGGTGCTGGGGACACAGTAGCGGGTGTGCCACTGCACAGGGCTCCCCGCCACATCCATCCAAGCGGCACCACGAGTCCTGCCGGGGGGTCACCCATGCTGCCAGGATGCTCCTATCCCGATCCCTGCCCTCAGCAGGACGGTGCTGAGCAGAGCAGGGTGCTCCTTGCAGGGAGGGGAGTTTTCTGCCCACAGATGTGCCTACCCAAAAAGCAACGTCATCCTTCCCCAACAGAGAGAATACAAGAAAAATATCTGTCGTGACTGATGAAAGTCTCCCTCTCAGCGTGGCCATAAGGAGCCCTCAGCACACGGGAGATCCTCTGGCCGGAACAGGAGCCGGCATTTCCCTGCGGTGGGTGAAGGGCTGCGGAAACCTCGGCTCAGTGACCCCAAGGCACCGCAGCCGCAATCGCTGCTGGCGCTCCCCAGCCCTCTGTGCCCCATCCCCTGCCGTGCAGCAGGGCAGGGGTGAAGGGCAGACCCTGGAGCGGTCCACACGCCTCAGGGTCCCACCCTGCGTCTTCACCGCAAGCCACTGTGATTGGTAAGAGCCACTGACTGGACGTGAAACGACAGGTCCATCAGCGCGCGAACAGCCAGAGTCGGAGTAAGTAAAGCCCGAACACCAAACCGCTGCGTTACAGAGCGAGATTTAACCTCAAAGAGCGACGCAGTTAATAACGAAGATGTGACGGTGGCGACCGCTCCTCTTTTGGACATGCCAAGGGACCGGAGGACAACAAGAGGAGGGCCAGGGCTTCTCCCCGCGCCCTGCCCTGGAGGTCTTGCTGCCCTGTCACGAGCCCATGGCCACTAATGCCAGCATCTTCAGGGGCTCCTCGACAGGAGAATGGGAAAACCATCCTGACAGCAGCAAAGACATGGTAATGAGAACGGCTCGTCTATCCCTCTCGGGAAATTCCTCTCCCGCCGCGGCTTCAGATGAGCTCTGGGTTTTGACAGGACAGGAAGGAGGAAGGAAACCATACCGCATCACTCGTGAGGAGAGTTAGGGCACGCCTGCTCGACTCACAGACATGGGTCATGACCACTGAGGCAGCTGGAAAATCCCGCAGTTGGAGCAAAGAGGCACTTAGACAGCACGACATGCTGCGTTTTCACTCACCCATCGTCGGCTTTGTGGGAGGATGCTCGCTGGTGCCACGGCGCCTCGCAGGGAAAGCCATGTCCCACAGCTGCTGTCCTGCGGAGGTGCAGGAAACCTCACCTCTTCCAAGATGTCTAACAGCACCCGCTGCTGCAAGCGCATCTCATCCTCCCGGAAAAGAGACCTTGACACTGACAGGAAGCAGGATACTGCACTGCAAAGGTCTGCAGGCTCCAAAGCACCTCCTGGGCCGTTTCTCCAAGGTGCAGTAGTTTTGCAGGGCCCCTCTCCTGGCTCTCCACCAAGGAGGACAGCATCTTTCTGAAACCCACCATGCTCCTCCAAGAGCCCAGCCCTCTGACCATGGCAGACAGCCAGACCTCTGTGTGGTCTCACTGCTGTCGGGTGCAAGACCACTCCTGAGCATCGCTCCGTCCCCACAGCACGCCCTCACGTACCACGGGGACACACCTGAGGCACATCCTCAACTACGGCAGAGATTCCAACTTCTGCCAACGCACATGTACACACGCAGAGCTTTGGTCGTCTTAAGGCACATCTGGTTTCTCAGCTAAAGAAACAAGAAGAAAAAAATGGCGGTGGGTAAAACTCGCAGCCTGTCAACGGGAGCAGCCCAGGGTCACGCTCGCCTCCTCCTAGAAACTCGCACTTTGGTCTCGTTCGTGCAGGAACACACCAACACGTTTCTGCTCCTACAGAAAGGCAACCTGAGGATCGGGGTGGGGAGAGCGCGCTAATTCTCCTATAAATCAAAGCCGTCCCGTGCAGTTCCAAGGGGGAAAGAAAAAAATCACATGAATAGTTTTATGTTGTCGTTTCTCCAAGGCTGCTGATGAGATGCAGACCGGGTCTGAAGCGTCGCTCTGGCAGGCTTTGCTGTCTGGCTGCCCAGCAAGCAGCTCGAGGACGTACATTTCCCCGTTTGCTCCTTCTGTCCCTGCACTACTTGACAGAAACAGGGGCTCTGCTTCCCAAAAAAGAGTCCTTCGGGCAAAGGCCACCTAGGAGCCCTAACACCTGCAAGTCCTTGGAACAGCCTCCTCCCCGCAGAGGAGAGGAACGGCACGCTGCTGACGGATAACCTCTTGCTGCTGGAGCTCCTCCACGCCAGCGTGTCTCCCACAGAACAAGCTGTTCCCTGGCAAGCCACGTCGATCCTTTTTCTGGGATAAGACGGGAAAAAGGATGAGAACAAGCCAGCTGCCACCCCTCCCTGCGTCCGGTCCTCACAAGGTGCGAGGGCTCCGGCAGCACCTCCACACCACCGCGGTGCACGGAGCGGAGAGGCTACCAAAGCGCAGCAGACTCCTGCGGCTCCTGGGCTTCGTGTGCCTCGTCCTGCGAGCTGGAGGAGAAGGCCAGGAGCTGCCCAAGGGAGAGCGCAGCACTCACACTTCCACTAAACACACTCCCAGCAGGGGCTGCTTCCCACCATCCCAGCGACAAGCTCAGCACAGCAGCTCTTCGAGTGGTCTCTCTCTGCATCCTTCATCACCGCCTGAGACATCTTGGGCCGCCCTTGCTGTGACACCCGCTTCCAGGCTATGGAGGAGCAGGGACAGCCGGCAGCTCCCCGCGGCTTACGGCTGGAACAGAGCAGCGGAGCCACCCTGGAGCAGTGGATGACGAGATGATGGGGTGATCCCCTGGCGGATGCTGCCCCGGCGGAGGGCTGACCTCAGCCGAGACAGGGCTCCTTCCTGGCCACCCCAACCCAGCAGCGTGACAGACCTCCAAAACATTAACAAATAAATCAAGAAATCAGAAGAGCAAGAGCTACTGGTGACAGCAGTTCTGCTACAGAGAGGAGCTAACGGGGCCCTGCAGAGCTCGATGAACAAACTCTTCTGCAAGAATATGGCAGAAACGAGCACGGCTTATGCAGGTCCTTCAGCGTTTACGTCCTTTAATCCTTTCAGAGCAGTTCTTCTACTGGATATTACCACAGCTTTCTGTATCAGTGCAGCTCGGTTGAAAATTGTTTAAATATTTTATTAAATTCATCCTGACTGTGACAAGCCAGTTGTTATTCCCGAAGCCATCCAGCCATTATCTGCTTGTTTGAGCTGTCCTATTTAAACACTCCGAGACTCTACTCCCCGATCCAGTGCTTTTCAGTTAAAATGTGGTTTTCAGACATCTTTTCATTCGCTACATTTGATGGAAAAATCCCCAAACCACGGTGAGTCCTGAGCTTGTTTATCTTCCACTCTTTTTATTTATTCCTTTAAAAAGACAAGGGGGAAGGAACATATTTCCAGGAATTTTCCTCTAGCGAGTAATTTCTATTTCTTCCCAAGCAGCACCGGGAGGTCAGAGAGGCCGTTTTCTGATGCCCTGTTGTAGGTACCCCTGGAGCTGCACGTCCCCAGGGGTGAAGGGCTGCTGGGGAACACACCTCCCCACCTTCCCCATCCCTGAGCCCACGCACAGGGATGGACCACGGTGTGCTAAAGGAGCTGGAATCGCCTCCCCAGCCTCGGGCCACCCACACCAGCCCCAGAAATCCCCACAGCTCATCTCGGGAGGAACTCTGGCAGCAGCTCTGCTGTCCCCACACGAGCCGAGCACCACCAGCACCCCTGCTTCGCTGAGAAACCCCATCTGCCGGGAAAAGAAGCCATTAATAACCATCCTGCTTTATCCTGCCACAGCTACGAAATCACAAAAATTGAGGAGAGGGGACAAGAAAAAAGGAAGAAGGCACTGCAAATGTCCGCCTGCTCCCTCAGCCCAGTTCTTCAGCCTTCAGTCCTTGTGGCTCTCTGCCTCTCCCATGCTGCAGAAGTGACCCCAGAGCTGAGCATCCCGCCGGAGCGACTGGCAGGACACGGCATGGATACAGCTGCAGGGTTGGGTCCCACCACCACCTCGGCCCCCCGCTTACGGAATCACAGAGTGGTTTGGGTTGGAAGGGACCTTACAAACAAGGCAGCTCAACAGTACCTCAGACCATGAGAAAACACACCCTGCAAAGTCACCCTGGATTAGAGCTGGGCAAGGACTGTCAGACATGAAAGGGGAGCGGGACTGGAGCTGGCGGTACCCCCTTACCATCGGCTTTGAAGCCAAAAGTGAACAAAACTCCTTTCAAAGTGTAAAAGATAGACGACACAGCTTCGCTCCCATAAATATGTATATCCTCGTGGAAGCATCGGCTGGTGGAACAGAAGATGCATCCTTTGAAGGATTGATGTGAACACATGGTAGACAAAAGGAACAAGATAAAAGTTGCCCTTAGAAGGTGCCCAGAAAAGCACGGGAAGGGAAGGAGGGTGGAGCCCCCGGGTCTTCACGGTTCACTAAGGACGGAGCCATCCCGTTCACTGCTCTGGCTGCAGCAAGGGGTCGGCTCCGAAGAGCTCTGCGCAGTATTCCTACGGGTGTGTGACGATCTCATGCAGAGACGGATTTCCAGGAAAAAAAGCCTGACAAATACCGATCTGAGGCACACGGGGAGCCCGAGTGTCCCTGACAATGTTTGGGATCAATTATTAAAGGCAGAAGAGGACAAACTAAAAGGGCACCAACGAACATTTTTGCCATTAAAGTTTCCTAAGGAAAAAACCAAAGACCATAAATACCCTTGAACATGAAACAAGATGTGGAGAAGATCTAAGGAGGAACTGTAGGAAGTCTACAAAGGGACAAGCGCAGTCAGTGAAGGGGCATCCCAGTGGCTGCAGCGGACTGGAGCCGTGGGCAGGACAGGCCTGGGCTGAGCAGCCCTCAGGAGTCTGCTCCTCCGATGTTCAAACGGAGAACACAGCCGTAATGAAAGGTGTAACTGTCCTGGAAGACATGGAAGTTCTAACAGAAGATGTAGGAAGTCCTAACGAGAATTATGAGCAACAGGAAAAATGAGTCCTTGACAACCAACCAACCAACCAGAGCAAAAGAAGCGGGAGGGGTTGTTAGAGCAGCAATGTTGTGATAAATTCAGAATTTAACAACACACTTGGAGACCTGAAACTCCAAATCGGACAGCTCTCCTCTCAGCTCCACCTCTTGGGTCACTCCCTGTCTGTCCCCATCCTCCCTGCCCTCCTCACTGTCCTCCCCTGGGCTCAGCCCTTCCGCTGGCAGCTCCCCAGCAGCGTTCTGGGGTCTATGAACCATTGGAGTCCAACCAAAAGGGTCAAATGCTGAGCTGCTCTGACTGAAGCCACCCTCCACTCCTCACCTGCTGAAGTGCTCACCACCAAGAAAGCTTCATCAGTCAAACACTCGCATTTACTCTCCAGAAATTGCAGAACGCGGGTAGGTGGGAAGATGCGCTCTTAGCGTTCCTCCTCCATCCTCACGACTGAACGACGAGCAGCACGGCGCCTGCGCTTCCTTCCGCAGCAGATGCTGCATAAGGAAGTTCCTACAACCGCAGCGGACTGTGTCGGCTCTTGTCAGCACTTCAGACACGGTCTGACAGCCAGAGTCACTGCGCGATGCATCCTGAGCAGCTGCGGAACCATCCAGCGGTTCGCAGCACAAATGGTGCGTGGTTTGAGTTCCGAAAGGTCTGACGGCCCTTCCGAACTAAGGACATCAACCGAAGAGCTTGAACACCCAACCTGAGGCTGCACAGAGGAAAACTGGAATTTGGCACATAATTTAGGCAAATTTGTATTTGCACTTAATAAACAATCCAGCTTCAGTTGCAGAAACGAGGAGAGGAAACTCAATGAGCACTCAACGGAAAGTTTAGGGAAGTGCTAGAGAGAAATTCATGGGAGATTCACATGCTCTGAGGAACATCTGGTTTCCATTCAACAATAAAAAAGACGCTTTGTGATTTTTCCCCAGACAGAAGGGTTTTATCAAAGATTCACTAATTACACTTCATTCACTTTCTATCACACCTCCCAAACCTAATTAGTAAAATTCAAGCAAAAACTAATGAAAAATTGCGAGGAAGGTACCTGCGATCCCCACCTCTCCTCGCTGCCTGCTCTGCACATCAATATTTAGATTCAGCTGTTTGAAAATTGCATATGAAACGCAGAAAATGAATTGGAAGTAGAATTCACACCTAAACACCGGGGAGATGTGTTTGGAATTACAAACACAAAATTAGCTTGAAAGCGGCGCTAAGGCTCCCGCATTTCAATTTACTGCAGAAAACGCACTGAACTCTGCAGAGATCAGACAGATACGGCATCAGAAGTCAATGACAAATGACGGGGGAGAAATCAGTTCAAGGGGAGCTTGACTGGTGTTACGACCACGATGCAGAGTTTAGCTTTACTAAGCTAGAACGATGCAGAACACGACTTTAATCTAAAACCGCAATAAAATGCGTAAACCGTGACTGCAAATGGCTCTTCCTCCGGATTGCCCGTTGGTCCCACCTCGTGCAGTTACGGGGTCTCTTGCCCTCCTGGCACTTCACTTCCACCCACCACAGCACGGAGGATCCAGCTCTTCTCCCCAGTTTATTTCTGCCAGTTCCTCCGGCCAGGAGCTGAATCCAGGCAGAGCCACACCGGACCTCGGGTGGGTCCGTGCTCAAAGCGAGCGAGTGCCGCAGCGGACAGTGGGATGAGGGTTCAGGAGGGGGACGACCCTGGGAAGGGTTGTGAGCACTTGGTGCCCATGGCCAAGGACGGGGGGTGCGGCAGATTCGTGCTAAGGGAAAGAGCTTGGTGAGAAACCCAAAAGGAAGGAAATCTCCCTGCCTGCTCCAGGGGAAGAAGATCCCTGTGAAGCTCCCAGATTTTATCCTCTCACATCCCTGGGGCTGCAGCACCCATCCCACCTCGGGCGCGTCCCACCGACGGGGACTGGGGCTCAGCATGTCCCAGCTCGGCAGGCAGAAGCACCAGAACAAGCTGCCCAAGGCAGCACGCTCCTGGCACCCCTCGCAGCTCCCAGCACAGGGCAGGAGAGACATGGCCAAAGCTGTTTAAATATTTACTCCTCCCGCCCCCTTCCTCATACCCCTCCACCCCCCCGCCTGCTCCCTCTTTCAGGGTCCCGTGCTGGAGAGGGGGCACCGAGAGGGCTGCACACGAATGGTAACGAAGCGCAGCGCCTGCTGTTTGGTGCCTTCCCTCTCCCAGCACGCCCTAAAAAACTCAGCTCCCAGCTCGGAGGATCAAACAAGATGATCAAACGCTCCAGCAGCTGTTTTTTAATTCCCCGTTGCTCCAACTCCTGCGCACGCTCAAGAGCCGTTTTATCTTTTCCTCCCCCCGTCTCTGCAGCAGAGTGACGGGAGTTTGCAGCCGCGGGAGGAGCAGGCTGAGGCACGAGGAGTCACAAATCACACGCATCTCTCCCCCTGCCCCTATGCTGAAGGATTCATCTCCGTTTAAAACCTTCTCCAGGAGCCGGATGGGCGGGCAGCACCGACGGGCTGGCCCCGGCTGGTGGACAGATGCTCATGGGTCCTGGCTCCCAGGTCCTCCTCCTCCAGATGAGGACGTCTGCTCGCAGGGCAGAGAAAACCCGAGGATTCCCCAGGGGCCCTCCTGGCATGCCGCTTCCCAAGAGGTAAAGCCACAGGAGGTGTGCGCAGGGCAAGGAAAAACACGAGAAAATTCGCACCGCAGGGACCTCGAGTGTCTGCGCCCAGCACAGCCAGACATCGCTCCGAGGGCACATCAGCGCCGCAGGAGCTGCGGCGTGGGAGGGCTAGAAACCGCCCTGATGGGACCATTATTTCGGTCCTGAAATAGATGTACAGGCACCTCCGTCGACACTTCAACCTGCAAACCCTGGTTTAGCGATGGGAGAGGATCTTCACAAGTGGCAGGTGGGGATGAACCCCTCCAGGGAAGGCAGGCCAGGAGCAAGCAGGACCCTTCCGGCTGCAAACGCCCGCGCCCGCCTCGCCCGTGCCAAGGAAACGGCCAGCGCGGGGAGGGCGGGCTCTGCCCTGCGCGGCCTGGCCACTGAACGTGACCACCGGTGTCTGAGCAGCCACTGGTGGGGGAGGAGGAAAACGCCGTGCTGCTGGTCGACAGCGCTGGGGGATAAAGGATGGAAACCTCTCCTTAAAGTCGGGTCCCTGTGCCTCAGCGGTACTTCTCCTCAAACTTGAACTACTTGAGCTCTTGGCAGGGGGAGAAGGGGAGACGAAAGACCAGAGAAGCTCCCGCAGACCCCGGAGCAAACACCTACTTTAGTTTGGCGGCAGGATCTTCCAAGGGTTCCCTTCCTTCTGAGGGAGGGCCTGATGGACAGGGACCCCAAAATGGGGACGATTTCATGGGCAAACGGCCCTAGGAAAGGTGCACCGCTTGGTGGCATCATTCTCAAAAGCTTGGGCGAGTGGGGACAACTAATACTAATGGGTATCGCAGCGATTAGAAACGTGGAATTATCTGCCGCAGCACACAACAAAGAACAGTAATGGTAGGGATAACGTCAGGCAGAATTACACTGGATTTTAAACAGCACTGATAGCACATATTAAGCAGACGTATAATTAGCACTGTGGCGCCTTGATAATGTTAATAACGTAGCTAATTACACTGATATAAATAGCAAGATTAATTGTCACAAAACATCACTATCAGGCTTTAAAAGGCATCTCCAAACCTCGCCACTGTTTGTCAGCACTCGGGCACCGGGGCCGTAAGAGACGGCGGTAAAACGTTCCTGAGGGCTCGATCTACCCCTCACCGAGGGACGGATCTACCCCTCACCAAGGGACGGATCTACCCCTCACCGAGGGACGGATCTACCCCTCACCGAGGGACGGATCTACCCCTCACCGAGGCTCCTTCTCAACCCGGATGGCGGCTGCCCCAGCAGCACCCAGCCCTGGGCTCTGAGGGAGGGAGCCGGCAGCGGCGGCAGGACGGCAAAGTCCAGCACGGAGCGATGCAAAGTGCTCCCCGGGTCAAGAACAGCCCCTGCAGTCTCCTCGGCTTTAGATTTTCCTCGCTCCGCGGCATGGCTTGTCTGCAGGAAGTACACCCCAGAGAAACGCGGAGTTGCTCGGTACGCCGTTCAGGAGAACGTTCTTGCATCGGGGCATTTACCACATCCCTGTTCATGGGAGCAAAAAGAGACCCCGAGGTTGATTTAGAAACCCGCATCCCAGTGCTGCGCGAAGGCAGGACGGTGACAAATGACAACGATTAAGCTCGAGGTCCCCTCTGGGAGCCTTAACCTCTCATCTGCGGCTGTCTCCTGCCGTTAGGCTGCTTCGGTAAGTGGAAGGGCTGGCGGGGAGCGCGGCACCACAACCAGGGAAGGATGAGCCGGAGGGCCCCCGTCGCAGCGGGAGGTCTCTCCTCCTCAGCCCCGTTTGCAGAAGAACAAATCTGGACAGAAAAACCAGGATGAGCCGGGCAGAAGGGGCACAACCGTAACGCCCAGGGAGGCTGCTGACTAAATAACTCCCAAACTCCGGCTTCATGCGGGACTTGCCTATGCTGAACAAACTTTTCCACCTGGCACCGGCACAGGAAAGCCTCCGGGGACACGTTCCAGACCTGCGTGTTTAGCTGGGCCATTCCCAAACACATTTCACAGGGAACCTGCCCTGCACTTTCTCCCTGTCTTGCCCCTGGCCACGCCGTGAGCAGAAGGAGCCGTTCAGCTGCGCTGGCTTTGGGGGTGCTCTGGGCTCGCCCCAGCCCGGCACCTGGCTGCGGAGGCAGAGCCGGGGCCATGGGAAAGCCGAGCGCGGTGCTGGGCTGGCTCCCCGCTCCCATCGCCGTTGGCCGGGCTGGCCAAGCTCCTCCTGGCAGGGTGCATCGCGAGCGCTGCCAAAGCGTGAAGAAGGGCGATGCAAACCCGCAGGTTTCTCTTGGAAGCAGATACAACGCGCCAAGCAACCGCCCGGGATGGGGCTTATTTTGGCTGATCTGTTGCTTATGTTAAGCCACGGTGAGACTGTTAAAACCAGAGCTGGAGATGTGGAGATAGACGCGCACCAGAACAAACTCAGCCTCGGGGTAGACGCACTGACTTCAGCTGCGAGGAGACTTTAACTCCTTGTGCGGACGCAGCACCAGAGACTCCCACTCCTTCTGCCTCCGTTTTCCCTTCGCTGCTCTTTTGCTGCTGGAAAAGCAAACAATGTGCCTAAACCCACCAAACAGTCACCACAAACACGACTAAGCAAGGGGACAGACAGCACTTCTGGAGTTCCTCCTGCGGGCAGAGCCCCAGCGCTGCTCCGGGACCCCCGTCCCCGGCAGTGCACTGCGACGGGAGCAGTGGCCTTTGCCAGAGGTGCATCGGGGACGCTGCACTACAGAGCTTGTGCACCCAAGATCCCGTCGGACCAGCCAGCACCACAGCTGCGGCAGAAGTCCCGAGCAAACAACTGTCCGGCAGCACAGCCAGGACGAGCAAAGCCCGTGCGCTTCCTCCAGCGCAGCCCGGGCACCGCAGGGGTGACTCCCAGGGGACGAGTCCCATGGGGCCGAGCCCGCAGCCTCGTCCCACGTCCCCCTGCACAACGCCAGCCCGGGCCACAGAGCACCTTTTTTTCAGCTTATCTGGCCAATCTTGGGTAGCAGCCCTGTGGATTACACAAGCTCAGACGTCTTACAGCAACAGGCACGAGAGAAGACGTCTGAACAGGTTTTCCTCCTTGGAGAAAACAGCCCTGGCCGGTGCCAGCTGCCCTCCCCAGCCTGCGCTGCTCGGGGGCCGGGGACACGGCGTGGTGCTGGCAGATGCCCCAAAGTGCGTGTAGGGGCAGTTCGACTGAAGCGACCCGTGTCCAGCCCTGCCTTCAGCCAGCCCCAGGACCTCTGCGGATCCCTCCAAAGCCCAGACCCCATGCCAGGCAGCACGCCTGGGCAGCACCGAGCACCCCGGGAGCTCCCCACCCACCCCACAGACTCTGCCACAGCCCCTCTGGAGGACACCTGGAGCAGAAAGGACAAAACCCAACCAAAGACAGACTTCTCAGAAAGTTTCAACATCTGGAAAAGGCGGAGGGGAGGGGCCGCTGGAGCCTGCGAGCCAAGCGCAAGGGTAACTGCTCGTGCCAAAACCTGCTTCAGCTGCTTTAAACTTGGCTAAAACTTCACCCAGTCAAGTGTGAAACTCCCGTCAGTCCTTGTTCCCTCCTCAAGAAAAAACCATCCGTTTCTGATAATGAGAAAAGGAAAAATTCTCTTTCCTCTTCCACACTAGGAGGGAAAGCTCTAAAATTCCAGTTATTTCTCTGGAAAACTCAGAGGATCAGTGCTCTCAGTCTGGGTTCAAGTTTGCAGGGCAGGCTTAGCTGTTCTTCTGGAGAAGAACCAAACGCACCAAAGCAATGAGCTGCTGCGAGGCTTTGGTGAACCCCCCAGGATTTCTGGCGAGCTGCCCCAGAGTCCTCCCCTCTCAAACCCAGCAGCCCAGGCTTTGCCATCCCAGTGCCACCACTGCCCTCGCACCAATCGCTCCCAGCTTTCCCATGTCCTCCTTTCCAGCTCAGCTCCTGCCTGCCTCTGCCCAAACCAGGCAGCAGACAGGACAGCGAGCGCCGGCACGGGAGGGTGCAGACACCCACTCGCATCACCCAGCACCCGGCACCGTGAGGGAGCAGAGGGCCCAACGGAAGGGACCCGGAGAGACTGTGGCTACTGGGACCAGAGCAGACCCCAAGCACGCGTCACCTCAGACTTCACAAAAACCCAGGGGTGGAGCAGGACAACAGCAGAAGGCCCACAGCTCCCAGGACCAAGCGAAACTGGTCTTTGCAAAGCAGAGGGCTCGTCTACAGAAGAGGCATCCGGAACTTATTTTACCTGTAATCGTAACTGCTTGTGAGAGCCTCTGTCTTCCTCCAGCCCCGTTCTCTGATACACCCAAATCATTTTGCAAAAACACAGAAACCAAAAAAAATCCCCAAACCCCAGAAATCATAAAGCCCACACCCAATTTCAACCTTTTTACACTGGAAAATTTCACCCTGAAGAGCGGCGACTTGGCAGAGTCACTGCAAACCCCGTCTATCAGCAGAAAGCAGCAGCGTTCGCCGCTCGTCCAGCTGCTGCCGGCTGGCTGGAACGGCAAATGCCTTCGCACGGGAGGCAGCCGACGAACGTCTGCGACAGACCACGGTGCCACAGCGCAGAGGCTCCGAACGGACCTGCTGGAGGTGAGCAACACAGAGAAGCGTTAACGGAGGAGCAGGTGAGCATCCAGAACAGACACAGACCGAATCCCGGGGCCTGGACCCGCAGCTGGGCTGACACAACACGTTAACGCAACGAGTAGATCCTAAAGCACAGAATAAAAGTCCCGTGGAAAGCACCAGGCTGCTACGTGCGGCACCGGCTTTGGGAAGCACAAAGCCTTGTCGAGCTCAGAATGGAAAAACCTGCCGAACCTCACGTGCGTGAGGCGGCTCTGACAGAACAAGCGGCTGATGTAAACCCGCCAGCAGCATTCATCCCCCACACAAAGCCATCCTCTGTGCTCCGTCGAGCGAGCGCCAGCCCCTCGCAGCCGCTGCGCTGGAACGGGATTAATCGTCGCACTCGTACTCACCTCCCTCCTCCCGCCAGCCCAGGCACTCGATAACCATCAGCCAGGCTTCCCCGAGACACGAGGTTCACAGAAACCCAGTGTTCTTACCTGGCTCCTGCCTCTTGAGTCTTTAGAGCTCGCTGCAGTGGGTATTTAAAGAGCAAGCTGAGCTTCTCCCGCAGCCCCGGGATCCCCATGGCCACGGACTCCAGAGTACGAGGGACGGGCAGAGGTGCAGGGAGTGCAGCTTGACCCAGCAGACTAGGAGAGCCCCCAGCACCCACTGGCCCGTTCCCAGCTGTGCTGTCCAGGGCGACACCACGAGCTTTCACCATGCCTTGCAATCCCATGTCTGGGCACCTCGGGCAAGTCGTCCACCAACGAGCACGGCTGAGCCTGGGCGGCTGCTGCGGAGCTGCTCCACTCCAGTGACTGCCACGAGCAGCAGCGCTGCAGGGACGACCTCACGCCGCAGCGCCCGGGGACCCCCGAGGGCTCACAGCACACTGCACCCCGAACCCGCCCGGGGCCAGCTCCCAGCGGGCGGGCAGCAGAAGCCCACACAAGGCTTTCCAAGCCAAGCCAAGCCAGGGCAGGACCCTCCGACCGCAGTCCCAGCCACCGCAGCACCCGCATAGGGTGCTGAGACAGCCGCCACGCTCCTCGGCTGCGAGGGGCGCCACGTAGAGGAGATGGCGCTCGCTCTGCAGGACGCAGCAGCTCCACCACACACTATTTTTATTGCCCGAGTCGGTGGCTTCGAGAACAATGGTTTTTCCAAGGCGGGCTGGCTCCTATCGTATAAATGAAAAACAGGCCTCGGCAGAAAACACCACAGAGGGAAAGAAAGCACCAGCACCTTCCTCGGATTTGCTGAGCCGACAGGCAGCCGCGCGTGGCCGCGTTCAGACCACAGCCCAGTGAGCGCCGTCCTCCCCGCTGGGCTCACACCCGGGGGTTTGCCGGCAGCTTGGCAGCCGCCACGAGCAGCCCCACAGACCGGCGCTGCCAAGCAGGGGGGTCGGGGGGCACCCAGGGAGCAGCCTCTGTGCCGTTTAAGCGTGGGAAAGGCCTCCAGACAGGGCTTGCGGGGCCAACAGCTCCACGGTTCCCCTCGCCCGTATCCCTGACCCAACCACCGCATCACCTCGCTGCAAACTCCACCTCGCTTCACCTCCGAGACAGGTGCGCCGCCCTCCAGCATCGCCCCCGAGGCTCCCCTTCGGCCCAGGCGTACCTGGCCCAAGTGACCTCTTCCAAAAGGCTCTTCTGAGTGCTAGCAAACCGCAGAGAGTGGCCACCGGAAAAGTGTCTCCGTGCAAACCCAAAACCAGCCGCAATCGGCCGGGTGGGCGTTCCAGCAGCCGCCTGCTGCCCGGCTGCCAACGTCCCTGCCGTGCCGGGGTGGGGAAGCTCGTCGATGCCCTTTGCAGTCTACACCCCAAACTGAGCTGAGCATTTCTCAGCGGTAGGTTGAAGGCCAAAGGAGTAGATCTGCTCTCTGGCACAGCTGGTAAAGGGGAGCCGAAGCACCACGGGCAGAGCCCCAGGGCCACCCCCTCAGCCCTGGGGGGTGGGTGCCAGGGCCACAGCGCCAGCATTGCCCCCCCTCCACCCCCTCCCCATGCACAAGGTTTCCCAGCGTGGGCCGAGCGGTGCTCTGAGCCTCGGGCAGGCAGCTTTTCGCCTTGCGAGAGCTAAAGCTCCAACATGCTGGGGGTCAGGAAGGCGCTGCAGCACCCAGCCGGAGCGGCATCCCCGGCGGCAGCTCCCGGCCCCGGCAGCCCGAGGACAGCAGCAGAAAGGCGCCGGCTGCCAAGCCCAGGCGTTCGTGCTTGGCGAGCCAGAGCCCCAGTGAGTCACGAGACTGCATGGAAAATCCCCAGGGCTTCCGAAAACAAATAAATACCTCGTGGGTACTCTTTATTTGCCTCCTAGTTCTTTCTGCAAGCCTTTGGAGTGCATTTGAGTCAGCTTTTGAGCTTCTCTCCAAAGCCTCAGAATAACACACAAACCAACCCTGCAATGACATGAAAGCTGAGGCTCCCGCGTCCCCCCCTCCCCAGGGGTGGGCTTTCCAAAGCCCCCTGATCACCGGGTTAAACACTGGCACCGGCAGCACCACTTGCCCCAGTGGCAGGCCCATGGGGGACTGGGAAGGCTGGAGCTTTACCCGGCTTCGGTGGGAAGCAGCCGGGTGTTAACAGCACCGGGAGCTGCGGCAGAGCATGCCAGCTTCTCTGGGGTCCCAGACAACAACGGGCATGGAGAGGGGGGTCAGGCAAGGCTGAAAGCTCCGGCAGCAGCTCCCGAGGGAAGGGCAGCAGCAGAGCCATGATCTGGGAGGACTCGGCACACGGAAAGAGCAAGGGGAGCCCCCACACCCAGCAAAACCGCAGCCTCACCTCCCCGCACCCTCGGCCGTGGCCACAGGAGCTCACATGTCGCCAGCGGACGCACCCCAGAATCCGTCCGTAGCAGGTTCAGAACTGCTGGCAGGGTAAACGCGCTCCCTGCCCGCTCCGGCAGCTCCTTCCTGCACATTCACCGATGGGTCAAAAGACTCTTTCAAAATTTAGCAGTGTCAAGGCACAAAAATAAAACCACCACATCGATCTTCCTGGCAGAGCCCTCCACAAAGAGGGTTACTCAGAAAACTTTTATCTAGTTTTCTTTTCTTCCCTTTCTTTTTTCCCCCCACTCCCCCCATCTTCCTCTGAAAGCTAATCTTTGCTAGCGGGAACTTTTTGTTCGCTCTGACGCTGCTAATATATGTGCTGGCAAGCATGTCTGCGAGCTTACATCTTCTGTGCAGGGCCTTGTCACGGCCGTTGAAACCAGCTCCACTAGCATTTGACTCCTGGTTTTCGATTGCAGTGTCTTCCAGCAGTTTAAGAAGCAGATGCTCAGCGCTGAATAACTCTCACCCACTGATATGTCACAGGAGCAAGGCATCTTTTCGCTCACCCAAGAAAAATTACCCAAGGTCAAACGAAGCTCAGCAGCGGATAACTTGAAAGACAAACTCCCTGGTTGGGCACGACTCGGATTTAAATGATTTCCAAAGCCGTCACTTTTATTACTCTGCTCTCCCGACTTTTCCCCGCTTTCCCGTGTGCCTCAGCCCAGCCGTGACTGGAGCGCGGAGCCGGGGCTGACCTCTCAGGCAGGACCATGGTTAGGGAAAGACCCTGGAGCCTACAACCCCTCCTGACACACCGCCCCAAAGCAATCCCGAAGACCTGCAGACAGTCCCTACAGAGACTTCAGACCTAACGCCTCCCCACAGCACCCTGGCCGTGGACGTGCCACCACCACAGCGATGCTCAGAGGAACCGCCCTTCACCCACGCGAAAACCAGCAGAACCTCTCCCCGTCCAGCAGCTCTGTGGCCCGAGAGCCCAGCGAGAGGGGAAGGCTGGGGCTCTCCTCTGGGTCTGGCTCGGTGGCCCAGGGCACGCTGCCGCAGGCTCCGGGCACAGCACACACCGACTCAAGCTCCAGATCATGCCCAGATCCTGGTGCAAATTCATTTTTAAATCTCTTTGCTTCACCAGCAAACCCCCGGGGAGTCTGCAAGGGCTCTCATGGCCACCCCACCCCTGCCACAAGGCTGCCCCAGCCCCTGACTGCGCCCTGTGTCCCCCCATCCTCGCCGCTCCCAGCAAACCCCTTCATCCCCCCATCATACATGCAGGGAAGCCCCTGCATCCCCTCGTTCCCGCGGCAGGCTCCAGGAAAGGACCCTCGCGTTTGCGCAGGGCCTGCTGGCAAGGCAAACGAACGGGGGCTAGGGACACCAGCTCGTTCATAAACGCCTAGAACCCGCCGCGTGTCCAAGAGCGATTCTCCACGCGGCATGTCCCGCGCCCGAGAGAGACGTTCAGTGCCCGCAGCCAGAGCACGCGCTGCTCCCACAAGCTCCTTAGCAAAGCTCGCTGGTAGGAGAGAAAAACAGAAGGAACGTGCGGGTGGTCCTAGGAATGGATCGATACTGCGCTGCTTTGGGTGGGAGGTTTTGCTGTTACAGAAAATAACCGCGCATCCACGTGAAAACCTCTGCCCTGCTGCTGAGGCTGGCCGAGCCCCGTCCGCCCCATGGAGAAGCAGCACCTTCCCCCTCCGCTCACACCTGAGTTTTGATGAAGGTGGGGGAGAAAACCCCAGCCTGGCCCATGCCCCGCGAGCCGGGGTCAGGAGAGGCTGGAGAAAGCCCACTCCCACCTCCACGCTGCCAAGCCCCTTCCGAAGGGGCGGGTGGGAAAGGGGGTGGTTCCCACACCAGCCTTCCACCTTCCTTCCCCAAGGCTCTGGTCCAATACAAAAGGGGCTTTGTCCACGCTGCTCTGTTAAAACCACACGTCTTCCTTTTCCAGGACACCGGCAAGCCACACGAGAGCAAAGGAGCTGGTTTCATTCATAATTTATGAGACAATTTATTTGAATGATGCACTTGAGTGCAGCACCTCACTGGGGGCTGCCCGTTACCAGCAGGCTCCAGAAGCTCGAGGACTCGTCCAAACCCCGCAGCAAAGGATAAAACATGGGAATAAGGGCTGCAAAGCAGCAGGGAGGAGAGATGAAAGCAGCGCGGGCAGGCTTCAACACACCAAAACGGGACATTTCCACGGCTCATGGGAAAGGCTGGCCCACGCTGACTTTCAGGGGGAAGGTCTGGATTCCCCTTGAGGAGCCCTCCGGTCCCCTAGCGTGTGTGTCCTCCAGCCAATCCCTCTTGGGATGCACAGAGATGCTCCAGCTGAAATCCCTGTTCACAAGTGGTACAAACTCAGCACATCGAAACCCCCTGCTCAGAGTTTTGACCCAGAAGCATCACCCACCTTGTGCTCCATCGGAGTGGTGTCAACAAGCCAACATCTGCCATCACCCCACAAGTCATGACCTAAGGGAGAGCTGATCCAGCAGCTCCACGAGCTGAAATAACCATTTTCACATCCACCTGTCAAGGGATACCTTCTGCTTAAAGATGCTCCTCTCTAAAGCCCAAAAAAAAGCCCAGAGGAAGAACCTGGGCCCAAAATAACCCACACAGCCACACACGTGCACCTCCTGGCTTGTGGCCATGACTCAACCAGGAACGTGCCCGGAGCGGCTCCGGGGCAGTCTGGGATGTGCCGCAGCGAGGGAGAGGCAGAGCCGGGCGTCTGGCAACGACCCAAATGAAAATTCACCCTGGAACCACCTCCCTGGCCATCAGAGAGAGCTGCCCCGCCGATGCACTGCTGGGCCTTTTCATCCGCTCTGCTCCCCACACCGAGAACGAAGCCACCCCTATTTCCTCAGAGCCCATTCTGGGGGAAGGTCAAAGCATTCCACGCTGGCGCAGACGCTCTCTCCAGGGGAAGGTGATGCCACATGCCCCCAAATCACCAGGGCTGTCTCGGGTTGTCATAGTCCCTCCATGGCCACCTGGTCCAGCTCACAAGGAGCAGGCACCCTGTAACAGCCCGGTGTGGCTCTCAGGGATTTACCATCCTCGGGGTAAAGGTTTCAAGGCTGGAAGGTTCCCTGACAGTTCAGAAAGCGATGCTGGAAGTCACCCCTGGGCAGATGCACCTTCGGAAGGTTGGCTGCAGCTGAAGGATACCGGCACATCACCGGAGATGCTTGTGATGGAGGTTCTGCCTCTCTGGGAGCTGCGGGGACCCAACGAATCCCCCCAGCAGCAGCCATCGTGGCCAGCGGCTCAGCCCCAGGAGCTGGGCTCCTCTGGAGCTCCGCTCAGCAGCACCTCGCCTCCCTCTGTCCGGCCAAGCACGGGGAGCAGGGTCGGGAACGACCACAGCAGCTCTGCAACCAGGCGGCAAACGCGGCAGGAGCCTCACCGCTGCTCCCCAGACAGGGCGCGAGCTGCCGGTTCTGGCCTCCTCCCTCGCCTTTGGCCCCTCCGGTCACAGGACGCTCCGGCGGCACCGACTCGCTCCGGCGGCACCGACTCGCTCCGGCACGGTGTTAATTAACCCCAGTGGAATACCGAGCAACTCAGCGCCGCTCTGACACGCACCCGCCGGCAGCACGGCTGGGGACGGCATTCAGGAACAAAATGAAAGGGACACAAAAAAAGAGAAAGAGAAAAAGGGGGCAAATTGATTAAACTCCCGAGTTCAGCGAGTGACGTGCTTAATTGCTAATGCGCGTTCCAGATCATTCTTCAAGATGTTTTTACCAGCCCAGCTGGTGTCACCCTCCAGCACCCAGAGAGCACCAAACAGGTTGCCAGGGACCACTAATTCTCACGCTGTGCTTTCTGTTAAAAAACATAAATAAAAAAGATAGATCAAAGAAGTGATAAAAACCTCCTGGTAATTTTTTTTCCTTCTGTTTCCCAGCTGGTCCCCAGCAGACGTCCTGCTGGGGCTGACAGGGAGCACTGTCAAATTAAAAAGCCCGGCTTTAAGAATCAAGTGGCATTAAACGGAAAGGCTGCTTTTTCAGCAAGGGACGATGTGGAAGGGTTTGAGCAAATCCCGCCATGGGTGGACGCATAGGCTTCCCGACACAGCAGTGTGAGCGTGAAGGGGGTCCCTGCCCCGGACGGAGCCCTCGGCCTCCCGCAGGACCTGCCCCAGGGCTGTGCCACCCTCCCTC
Source organism: Bucorvus abyssinicus (assembly GCA_009769605.1). NCBI lineage: Eukaryota > Metazoa > Chordata > Aves > Bucerotiformes > Bucorvidae > Bucorvus > Bucorvus abyssinicus. The sequence goes on along the minus strand of CM020039.1, from coordinate 273,323 downwards.
ACCTTCCTCCCCACCGTAAACTTCAACACGGATTTTTTCCAAGTGACTGACCTTGGAAGTGACGCAAAAACCAAGATCCCAATTTACTGCCCTTGGAGTGCAAGAGCAGCTCAGTGGAGACAGATTCAGCCTCGATCTATAGGCGGGACCTGGCACACAGGAAAGGGAGTAAAAGACACACCAAGAGCGGGAGAAGGCAGGACTCTGCCTCCGATGAACGCAAGATGAATTAACCAAACTTTTCTCAACGCAGGAAGAGCAGAGGGAGCATGGTCGGGGGGGGCACACATCCACACGTGTGCGTCGGTGCACGTGGAGCACCTCCTGTACCGCTGGGGCTCTCCTGGGACCAAAAAAAGGATGGCACGCAGCCCCAGAGGTCTCCTCGCCCAGCGAGAAAACGAAGCCCCTCTTTGCTTTCCTGCACAATATTGCTCTTCCCTCTGGAAACGACAAACGACCCAACAGTGGAAGGTATCTTGCTCTCCAGCAAGCCTCCCGGGCGCTGGCTCTTACAGGCTTTACCGCCCAAAAGGTGAGCAGCAGGACCCTGAAACCGAAGTTGAGCCAGCAAATCATTAACGGCACGTAACAGTTAGTCGGAAACCTGACCACTCCATTTGAAAACCAGAAAAATCAACAGCTCTTCCCTTCACAAGTGAGCTCCGGGCTCAGGAGATGGTGCTGCCCTTCGGTAGGAGCTCCGCTGGGCCACCTGCTGCCTCCCAAACGCCAGTCTCACCTAGCACGGGTTCCAAGGTGGGAAATCGAGGCCACAGGCAAGCAAGGCTGAATCCCCAGAGGCTGCTGTGGGGAGGTGGCACCTGAAGCACGGCTGCCAGAGCACAGCCCATTCAGCCAGCGTGAGAAGGACCACGCAGCCACGAGAGCGGGTTCACGGTTGAGGATGAGGGACTAGGACAGCATCCACGCCCGCGATCTTAAGAAATTCATTTAATCAGTCTGGGCAAAGATTGAAGTTCTTCCTCCAACTCAAAAGGCTCTTCAAGGCAACTGGAGGCCCCAGGGGAACAGAGAGCCGCAGGCTGCAGTCCCCGCAGATGGCCATTCCCAGGAGCCCAGGCCCCCAGCCCTTGCTCAGGGAGGACCCGCAGCGCCCGTCCCTGCTCCCAGCAGCAGCTCTGCTCGCTGAGGGGGGAATCCCAGTCCCAGACAAGAAGCCAACCCGGCCAAGCACGCAAGAAGCCGCCCCAGGAGGTGGTGCAGCACCCTCGTCAGAGCAGCCCTGGGGAGAGCTGATCCCTGCAGCTCACACTTTGCTCCCAAACTGCCTGTGTTTCACAAAAGCAAAGACCTTACAGCTGATTTTCTTCGAGAACGCTTGCCAGCTCCAAGTGCAGCAAAAGCAAAGAGCTGAGCCAGCTGCTGCTTTGTGAGAACCACTCGGAGCTGCTTGAATGGCTCTTGCTGACATCTCCACACGGCTGCTCTTCAGATGGACCGCAGAGATGGACAGAGACGGGCCAGGAGGTTCCCCCGCACCCAGGCACCAACCACACCTGCAAACCCAGCGCTGCCTCTCTGCAAGTCCTCTGCCAACAAAAGTCACACCCGCGGCAAATCCGACCAGGGGCCCTTACGATTGTTTCCATGATGGGGCTTCAAGCGAGACTTGTGCCCTTCCCATGGAAAGGGATGGATGGCGCTGGGATGGTCTAACGGCCTCCAGAGCTGGCAGAGACATGTGTCTCAGGGAAGATGTAATTCTTTGCAACTTTGGCAGCAGGTCTCGACCTTCCTGACAGATGTGCCAGCAGCATCAAAGCATGGGAAGGGGCCACTGCCCACAGTGCAAGTCCTCGCAGCCAAGCCAGCGGTGCTCAAGGACTGGAGAAAGATAAATCGCTCGTCTGGAAGCGGAGCGGGTGCAGGTCCCAGCCCATGGCCCAACAGCTACCAGCAACCGCAGCTGTTTCTCTGTCACCAGCCCTGCCTCTGGAGGACACCACTCACCGTGGTCTCCCACGTCCCATCTCCACCCAGCAGATGCATAAAGAACCTTCTGCACTTGTCCTTGCCTCGCGCACTCTGAACAAAGCCAGCACGCTGGTGACGCGAAGGGCGTTCCTGAAACGGGTACCCTGGGTCCACGCTCCTTTCTCCGACACCGCCTCCAAGCGCCTGCCAGTTCTCCAGCCCACCTGGCGTCCTGCCGAGGACCAGGAGTTTCTGGTGAGAAAGGCTGACAGAAGCTGGGTGTGGCTGAAAAGAAATTCGGACTTAAACTCTCATGGCTTTCACCTAGTCATCAGTCTCATAAAACGTGAGCGTTTCCCGGACAGCCCCGCGGGGTTACGGCTTCCCCGAGACCCCCGCCCGGTTTTGCAAACACCATCACAGAACATCCAGCTTAAACTCCTGCACCCAATAAACCCGCAAACCTCCGTCCGGTGTTAATAAAAGCGGTTCCCTGCACCAGTTACCCGGCAAGAAAACCATTTTAAGCATCATGGAAGTACTCAGGGTAAGTTATTTTGAGACAAACCTTTACAAACACACTTTAGAAAGACTTTTCCATTCTGTTAGACCCGCGAAGACCCCATTTCCCTCAAACCACTGCTCTTGGAAACGTCTCCTCCTCCACAGTACTGGTGGAGCTTCGGGCAGGTCGTAACTCCTTCCTCGGGGGACCAAAGAGGGGGCTCTTTTTTTTTTTTGTTTTGTTTATGTTTTACACCACAGGCTGGATTTTTACGGACCGCTCCACCACAGGACGCAGAGCTGCAGCGGGTGTATCCATCAGGCTCTTGCGCCTCGTGACCTTCATCGTCATCACCAATTAAATAAATAAAGCCAAACTGCACACATGGAAAGAGAACCCCTGAGTGTTTTCTCCTGGCTGCCGGATGTTTGATTCCCAAAAGCCCTTCAGAGAAACAAGGGAAGAGCCTGGATTTATTGCTTTGGCACATCCCGCACGACACACGCCTTTTTGCACGTTATTTTCAGAGCTTATCCCATAAATCAGAGCCGCCCGTGAGAGCAGAACGGGGTTCGGCAGGCTTGCAGGCTGCATTTTGAAAAATGCAATGACCAAACTCCTGTCCCTTGCAACCAGATCTGCCCTGAAAGTCGCAGCGCTGGGTGCTGAGCCGGGGCACAGGACGAAACCTCCCTCCCTGTCCGGCGGCCAGCTGGCCAGGGACGCTGACACGCTGCGTCACGAGCCGAGCGCTTCCTCTGAGCCACCATTTTCCGTCCCCGAAGGGAGGGTATTGGCACGTGGAGGACAAGCAGGAAGCCGGTCCGGTCTCTTTTCCGATCGCAGCCCAGGTGAGGCTTCGGAGCCTCCCTCGGACGTGCGCAGCCTGCCAAAGCTGCTCCGCAGCCGGCTCCTTCCGCAGGACAGGGCTCCAAAAGCGCCCTGCTTGGAGGGGCTGGCAGGAGGCAGCTGATAGCCGATCGCTTCCCAGGGTGGCAAAGGCATTTTGAGCTGGGAGCATCCCCGCCTGCTCCCTGGCACCCGCACGGCTGGGCAGGAGCCCGTCCTGCCCTCGGCTGCTCGGGCCCACAGCCCCGCTCCTGGCAGAGCGTTCAGCAAAGGTGCTTGCCCAAGGCTGATGGGATCGATCGGGCGCTGCGACCCACCGAGTGGAGCTGTGTGGAGCAGGGGCAGGTGGCGGTGCCAGATGTCCCTCCCAAGAACACTTTTTGGGGAGGTTCCCGTCAAAGCACAACCAACCAAACAAAAGGAGGGCAGCAGGCAGGAGCAGAAGAGACACCTAATCCGCGCCTTAGAAAGAGAGGTGATGAGAAATACCTCTGCTCTTCACATCTCAGACCACCTTTGTTCCAAGCAGCAAAGACAAGGACGTCCACCTCTGCCCCAAAAGCGGCTCCCCAGCTCCCGGAGTCACACGGCTCACGCGGACACTTCCAGGCAGCCCTAATCCCTCTGCCTATGTCCACAGCCCCATCACAAGGGAAGGGCAGGTCAGGAGGACTGACCGCCTCGTTAGTTTAATTAGTAAGCAAGAATTCACTCTCAGTGCCAGCCCGGCTGCACGGCCCGCGGCGGTGCTCCCACCTTCTGACAGAGGCGCTATACGTTACTCATGGGTAGCACAGAAGCTATATGCTTACGTTGCACATCGTATAGCATTACGCAGTCACAATGTCCTGCAAGGACGGGGCTCTCCAGCTGCTACAGATGTGGCCTCCTACGGATCACCCAGCCAGGAGCTCTGAAAAAATGTCAGAGGTGCAAGAACTTGTTCATCTGGAAGCCAGCTCAGGAGATTTTTGGGGATACGCCTCTGCTTTCCTCATCACCGACATACCTGTCCACAGATAAAGATCGAAACGGGGTGGGCTGATCCACCAGCCGTTCAGAGACCCTTTAGGTTGGAAAAGACCGTTCAGGTCAAGTGCATGGTCACAGCACCCATGGTGAGCCGGAGCCCAGAGGCACCTTCCAGCAACGGGACGGTCTCCTGGAGCCAGTGTGCTGGGAAGGAGAAAGCCTGGAGTAGGAGCTGGGACACTGCAGGGACCAAGCTGCAGCCAGCTGGCAGAACACAGCAGGTAACCTCACGCATGTCTCAGCTCAGGGTCCCAGGATCCATTTCCACTCCCCATACAGGAGGATTTTCATCAGCAGTTGCGCTGCTATTGTGCATTAATTTCTATAAAAGGGCACATGAAACCACACTGATAGGAAATTCAAGTAGGTTTTTTTAAAAAGCATGTCAGCTGTCACGGTAAAATCACTTAATAACACCTGTAAGCCTATTTAAGGGTCTAATGTGATAATAATAGCAATATTCTGCATCTCAGAGCATGACTTTGAGCCTGCTAAGAAATTCAGATGACACTCGCCCCACTGCATGCAACCGATTCTCCAAATTACTTAAAGATACCGAACGTTGCTGGGAACATTTTCCGCGCGGGCGTACGCGCCGCGAATAGCTGAGCACGGGCCTGACAGAGCCAGCGCCTTCCCGGTGGCAGCGGAGCACAATTAACCGAGCGACGCTCACTCACGCTCTTGAATATTCATTCCGCCCATTACGCAATATATCCTGAATATTAAACAACAGCTACTCGGGGCAGGAATATTAATCTCTCGGCAAAGCTGCCGGTTGTTTTGGTGAGCGGCGGGCTCCGGGGGCCAGGCAGGAGGGAGAGGGCCAGCGCTTCTCCCTCGAGCTGGGTGCTCGGCGAGCCGAGCCCACGGCTCCCAGCAGCAGCCCTGCGCCCGGGAGCCGGCAGCTCACGGAGATGCTTGTGCGGCAGCGGTGCCAGCCAGCCTTGAGACGACAGATAAAAGGAATTTCTCGCCCTCACACCAGTGTGTTCACAAGGTGCTGCCTTCCAGTCCGAGGCCCCCGTCCACCGAGGGCTGCCACCGCGGCTTGATTTCAGACAGGGCTTGTCACCACCACGGCTGAAGTCACCACGGAATGCTGAGAACAGGAAGAGGGGAAAAACCTAATACAGGAGAAAACGGAGCAGCCGCGAGCTCTCCAGAAAGGCAGCCATCAGCTGCAGGAGCATCGAGACTCACACCCTTCTCAGCCCCTGAGTGCCAGAGGGTCCCTGCCAGGGGACCAGCCCGGCCAGAGCACTGAACTGCTCCATAACCTCCACGTAAGGGCAGAAAAAGCCAGAGAGATCGTCAGACCCTGCTGAGGAGCGGTAAGGACGTGGTGCAGATGACATTTTGGGATACAAGTGTTGCAAGGGAAACTCACCTACAAGACCAAAAAGAAGAAAACCCCCATCCCGAGCGCTCCGTGATAGACCAGAGGCCGTCAGGTCTGCGACAGACCCGAGAGCCTGACCTGGTCCAGGGTGCAGCCGGAACAACTCCGGGGTCCTGGGAGAGCTGCCAGCGCAGGAATCGGGGACACAGAGCGTGAGCTGCCAGAAAACGCTGCCGAGAGCTCGGGAGAAGCCAGGGGAACACGTCAGACCGCAGGACGCACCGAGTGCAAGCTCCAGGGGTTGGGTCACCAAAACCACGAGCAAAGAGGAGAACTGAGAGTAAAAGCTTAGAAAAATAAGGGAGAAAAAACCAAAAAGACACAGGTGGCATGAGCTAGCTGGAAGCAGGAGCATTGCAGAACAGCTGAGAATAAACAGCCTCAGACAGCGTCCTGCCCTTGGGCGAGGCGAGGCTCTGCACAGAGCAAAACCAGCTCACAGGAACCCGAGGAACCTGCAGATGTACCCAGACACCCCGGAGAAGAGCTCCCGGGGGACGGGCCAACAGGCAACGCTGTGTGGCTGCTGGAGCAGCACTCCCACGCAGGGAACCCTCCACCGGCTGAGACGTCCCGCGGGATCGGGAGTTGCGCTAATTCTTTTTATTTTTCCATTTTAAAAACCTCTTCATGCAGAACAGAAAGAGCTGGAAGTTCAGCTCAGACCCTCAGAAACATCACAAAACAGAACCCCTGAAAAGATAACAGCTTGCAGTTGTTTCAGGGAACAAAAGTACCTGTTCTGGGGAGGAAACCACGCGCGAGGGGGTGAGTTTTCCCTGGAGAGAAACAGCGGGAGTACACAGAGGAGAACAATCAGGACTAAACGGAAATTTAGAAACTGCAAAAGAAAACACAGATTTGAGGCATCCAGAGAGATGCTATAAGAAAACCATAACAAAAGCATCTGTATTGTTAACAAATCTGTTGACAGAGCCGGGAAAAGAAAAATATCTGTTAAATCCCATGACAAGGGATGACTAGAACATAGATTAGGTTTGATGGGAACATAAATTGACCAGAAAAGCTACGGGGCCGTGGCTCGAGGACTGGCACAGATCTGTTGACGCTGGAAAGGAGTGTTGAGTATCACATCTCAGCGATTATTCCCCTTCTCAGAAACAGCGTGGAAAACTCCCCTGCTAAATCTGCCACCTCACGCAGAAGCCTGTTCGACGGACACCTCTCCAGCTGCAGAGAGCCCACAGCCACAGCTGGACCTGCAGATGTTTAAGGCCCCGTTCTTTGCAATGGTTGAACACAACATGGACCTGCTGCAGTGGGGCCAGGGGAGGCCACAGCAATGACCCGAGGGTGGAACCCCTCTGCTGGGAGAACAGGGGAGAGAGTTGGGGGTGTTCAGCCTGGAGCAGAGCAGGCTCCAGGGAGACCTTAGTGCAGCCTGTCAGTGCTTCTGTCTGTCAGACAGGGTCTGTCAGAAAGATGGGGAGGGGCTTTTCATCAGGGGCTGTTGGGACAGGACAAGGGGTGATGGTTAAACTGAAAGAGGGAGATTCAGACCAGAGAGAAGGAAGAAATTTTTCACACTGAGGGTGGTGAGACCCTGGCCCAGGTTGCCCCGAGAGGTGGGAGAAGCCCCGTCCCTGGAACCATCCCAGGTCAGGTTGGCCCTTGGGGCTCTGAGCACCCTGCTCTGGGTGCAGATGTCCCTGCTCCCTGCAGGGGGCTGGACTGGGGGAGCTTTGAAGGTCCCTTCAACCCAAACCAGTCTGTGATTCAGGGCTGTGGCCAAGGGGGACTTGACTCACCCCTGCCAGCACAGCGGGGGCTGCAGCATCGCAGGTGACCACGTGTCACCCTACCCAGTTCCCCAGAGCAGCAGGGCTGCCCCAGCTCCCACCACCACAAATCTGGGCTGGGTCTGCATGTCCTTCTGGAGGCAGGTCTGCCAGAGCAGCAGCGAGCTGCTCTCTGCTGCAGGCTGGGGGTGAAGGAGCCAAGAGCTACAAGCCAGCCAGTGCCTCTGCAACTTTGCTGGTGACAGCCCCCCGTGTTCTGTGTGGGAGTCACAGCAGTCACAACCATAACCCTCAGTCTCAGCTAACTCTTCTTTGTGTGGGGAAATACGTACATATATAAAAGACATTCAGTTTAGCCCCATGGCACTACAGTAAATTATAAATTAAGCGGCAATCTCGGTGACTCACACAGCGCAAGTGAGAACATGTTCACGAGTCCCAAGGCGAAGAAGTCCTATATTACAGCACGAAGGAAGGTTTTTCCCCCTCATTTTTCTACCCCACTACTCTCTTAAGAGCCTTGGAGCACGATCACCTTTCTGCACACAGCTTCTCTAGCACAGGGAGTTGTGTTTTCCTTTCTTCGCCGAGTCCCGCTCACGCAAACCTGCTGGAGGCAGCGCACCGCCGAAGCGCGGCAGACGACGGGCGTTCCACCCGCCTTAGTGCTCTTCCCTTCACAAAGAGTGGATAGAAGAGTGTTGTGAAACACATCCTTCCTTTTCTTTTTTTCCTGTATTTCCAGCCTGTCAATCAACAGCAGCCTCAGCAGTGCAAATGAAAAGCCTCCTCTGAGCCATCCCTTCTCCGCTCCTGCAAAGGGAACGGAGCAGATGGAGCAGCAAAGGGCAGCAGCAAACAGTTAAGGCAAAAGCCTTTCTCCGAAAACTACTTCCACCCCAAATCACGGACAGGAGGAGTGAGCCAGAGCTCTTCCGTCAGAGCTCTTCTCGCTGTAATCTCCTGCTGCGCGGCATGACCTCGCGCCCGGCCCCGGCACGGGCAGGACCCAGGGCAGGCTCCGCAGAGAGGATCCTAATTACGAGTTTCAATCAATCTGAATTTATAATTGGCTGAGATTTCACTCGGCAGATAGCGCGCTGCTGTCCTCGGCGCTCGCTTTATCTAGGTCAAGCCATTAGTTTTACTCTTAATCTACATACATTTTTAATTGATCTGTAACGTTGATTTTCAGCCAGCAACCCGAGCTGACGGACTTCTTTGCCACCGATTGCTCTCAACACCTCGACCCTTCCCGAACACGCAGGGAGGGAAAACAAGCACCCAGATCAGGATGTGCTTTGCTCACAGCCCTGCTCACACATCAGGAGCGTCCAGGCTGCCCGTCGGGTTGCGCACGCAGAGGCCGACGCTGAGCCAGCCCGCTCCGTGCTGCCAGCGGATGCTTCACACCCCAAGAAGGGCTGCCCAAGGTGGCAGGGCTGGCAGTCCAAGGCTGAGCAAGGATGGGCCAAGCAGCGCACCCCCCAAAAGACACCCTCAGGTGGCACCCAGGACCTCTGAGAGCTCATGCCAGGGGGGTTTGGGCAGCCAGCGACCTTTAAGGCGAGCTGCAACAGGCCAAGAGACACAAAGATGCCTTCGAATGTGCAGTGTTAACTGAGGTCCACTTTCTGAAGGCACCTCCCGGTTCCGCTCCCGGCTGAACAGGTCCCACCTCAAAGCCGAGCGGCCGCTGGAGCCGTCTGCTCCGCACAGACGTAATCACGTCACCAAATGAACCCTCAGCAAGCAGCGGGCCAAGACTTTGCCTACAGAGCCCAGCACGTGCCTCCTCTCCAGGCTCTGGCTGAGCCCGCTGCCTTGAAGCGGAGACATGCCCACACCCTCTTACCAGGGTCAGCGTCAAGGGGAATGCCACCTTGCCTGCGAGAGAGCAGGGAAGCAGCACTTCTGTCCCTCCCCATCGCCGCTGTAAGGGAATAAAAGGCGGCAGCACAAGGTAAGCACTTCTGGTTGAAGAGAAGTGTCTGTCGGCGCAGGATTAGACATGAATATTTCAGCACGGGTCTTGGCATCACGGGTCACGCTGCGGCAGGACCCGCTCAAAGAGGTCACTACTAGCAAAGCCCAGCAGCAAGCAGGAAGCAAACAGAACACGGGAGGAAATCCAACCCCATAAGAGCGCTGCGCCTGTCGCTTGCCCTCCTGCCGGGTGCCCCTCGCATCGCCCGCTTGCCAGTCCTCACCCTTGCCTGGCAGGACGCTGTGGGTAAGTATTTCACCTCCCGTACTCACAGCTCTCCAAGTGCTTAAAGCACAGTGCTGGGAAAGAGCCTCTCTAGTACGAAGCACTTTTCTACCCAAAGAGCTGCTTCTGCCTTTCCTCGTGGTCTCTGCAGCTGACAACCCTTGACATGGAGCCTTCCCACGCTGTGTCCATCCCAGCTTTGGGAAGCCCGTGGACACACTTCGATCTCTGCCCCGTCCTGCCTGGCGTCCCACACCATCCCCTCTGAAATTCAGACGCTCCCTGACCTGGGCTCCCTTCTCAACCAGGGCTGGGCTGCGAGTCCCAGTGAAGGAGAGCGGAGCTGGGAAAAACCTCTCTGTCCACCTTAGAAATGGGTGGATGCTTTCGCTGCAGAAAATCCAGTGGCATTGGATGGCCAGGGTTGAAAATAACTGCGGTTTATCCTGCGTGGTCAGCACCGCTGGTGCCTGCAGCATTTCTGCCGGCGGCTGCTGGAGCTGGCAGCCTGTGGCCAATGTCTGAGGTGAAGCACGCGGCAGATGGAGCTGCTGTGGACAAGCCAGCTCGTGGGCGTGAAGGGACCCAGTGCAGAGTTACACGCTGGCAAAGAGCGGTGCCATTAGAGCAAGGACCCCTTTGGCCCAAAGCAATGGGCACTACGTGAGCAGCCACAGGGCAGGTCCAGAACCGCCGCCCGGTGATGCTCAGACCTGGATTCACCACAGCTCAGGACAACTGCTCACACTTACCAGCTCCTGGATAACGTGAACATGCAAAGCTGGAGACGCACGAAGTAACAAGCCATAATATGAGTTAAAGGGGTTAAAGGTGGTTCCTAAAGCACCTTGAGGTGTGTAATACCGTATGGAGGGATCGTCACAGAGCCTCCATGGGAAAGCCATGCTGCAGGGAGGCACCGGAGATTCCTGACGGAAAACGAGCTCAGAGGGAAGGGGAGCACTGGGCTCAGACACCACACTACGGTCTTCAGGCATTCCACTCATCAAAAGAGGAAAAAAATAAATAATCCCCACCAAAGATCGTAGTGGAGAGCACGGCCCTTTTGTCAGAATGAAGTTACTCAGTTCAAAACCCAATTTTCCATCAAAAAAATCAACTTGAAAGGCATTTCCCACTCACTCTCGCTACAGGATCAAAGACAAGAGATTAGAGCAACTGCTCGCTGCTCGATGCCCCAGCGATCCTGGGACCCTCGAGAGCCGGCTGGCTGCAACGTCACTCACCCACGAGTGATTAAAGAGAGAAAGGAGGGGGCAGAGCCCTGCCACGGGGCACAGGGGTATCCGGGTGGGCCGGGGGGGGAACGAGGTGGCTACAGGGGGAGCAGCTCCATCAGCTGCAGGGTCCCGGGCGGCATCACCCACCAGTGCTCCCAGCCTGTTTTTAATGATTTCAGGTATTTCAGACACTGGCAAGGATTCCAAGTAGGGCCGGCGAGCGCGTGGAGGTCAGCACTACAGACCGGGGAAGATGACAAAATACTAACGCAAATATTGACTCTGCGGGTAGAGCTCGGCATCGATGCCGCACCACTCCTGCAGCAGAGGCAGAGCATTAGGGAAAAAAGCTGTTCAGAAGGAGCCCGATCGATGCACAGCCGCAGGCAGGGATGGCCGACACGTCACCGAGGTCCCCCCGCACAGGAGCCGTGCCTCGGGGGAACGCCACATCCCAGCCACGGCCAGCGGCTCCCATGCTCCTGCTGCTGAACGGGGAGTTGGGCAGGAGGAACAGCACAGAAAGCACGTTCCTTCGTCCAAAATCACTTAAACTGTTATTTAAAAGCAAAAAAAAATTAAAAATGGTGTTCTGGCAACCTGAAAAATCTGGCCGGTTGAAGAAGCAGTTGAAGATGCCAAGGGCTTTTGTCGTCAGATGGATTTGCCTGATGTGGGCCGGGTTGGGGGAAAATATTAAATTAAATATTATTTCTACCCCCGGGTTTTATTGCATGCAAACATATACGGTCATTTCTTTCTAAGGTTTCCAATTTACTAATTGAGACATTTCCTCATGGAAAAAGAATGTCCTGGACTAAGGACCGGGCTGCTGGCGCTGCAGCGCACACCGGGGAAAGCTGAGGTGATGTGCCTTCTGGAGAGGGGCAGGTGGGAAACCAGCCCAGGAAACTGGACATCTAGAAAGATTTCTTCCCGGACATCAGTTTGCTTAAAAAAAAAAAAGAAAAAATCTGGCGTGTACATAAAAGAAAAAAAGTCTTCTGTATTTTTGCTAGAATGATACGAGTACTTCTTCTGCCCTTAAAGAACATGGGAGTGGACCGATCGATTTTGTTCAAAGCATTGACAAGACAAAGAGCCAGGAAAAGCCACTTCTGGGTCAGAATAAGCCCAGAACGTTAAGGGAGAAAAGACCAAGGAAGCAGCCACTGGAACTACACGAGAAGGGTTATAGCGGGATGTGACGGCTGCCACAGCTACAGCCGCAGCAGCGTGACCCCTGAAGGGACCAGCTATGTATTTTTTATATTAAGAAAAGAGGAATTAAAAGCGTTTTGCAGACTCATGCGGAATGCACGGGGGACGGAGAGGGATTTCTAACTGTATATAGGTCAGACATCACCCATGCGGGTTCACATCACGTTCAGTACTGCCACAGCCACCGCATAAAAATTGAGCTTCAAAGCAGCCCGTCAGGATGCCTGGCAAGTCTGTGCTCTCCTACCTGAGGAGCAGTAATTCAGCTCGGACCGATCCGTGCTACGAGCAAAGGGGGCTGGAGAACGATCACCCATTTGTGCCGCTCCAGCTCGGGGGAAACGAGGACGGGGAACACGGGCTGTTGTACCAGAGGCTCCCCACCACAGGAGCTCCAAGACACTGGTCTCGGCAGGAGGAGGACAGGAGACCCCAGGCAGCAGGGCCATGGGGGATCTTCAGAACCCTCAAATCCTGGTCAGCCTCCAGCCACCCCCTCCGCCAGATTGCACCCTCCCCTGGCACAGCCCCTCTGGGAGACACCAAGGACCGTCCAGGCCAGCCCCTCCAGAGATGGCATCTGCAAAGAGCCAAAGCGCTGAGATGCCGAGGGAGGGCGATGGGCAGAGGAGGAGCCTTGAGGCACCTGGGAGGCAGAGGGGAGCTCCAACACTGTCTCACAGGAGAGATGGGACCTTCGAAGACATTTAGTCCAAGCCCCCTGCCATGGGCAGGGACATATTTCAGTTACTTAAAGCCCTGTCCAACCTGGCTTTGAACTCTTCCAGGGATGGGGCATCCACAACTTCTCTGGGCAGCCTGCTCCAGTGTCTCACCTCCCTCATCGCAAAGGATTTCCTCTTTACGTTCCAGCCCTCAGGTCATCCCTATTGCCTCCTCTGGCCCCTCTCCAGCAGGTCCCTGTCTCTGCTGTGCTGAGGAGCCCAGAGCTGGACCCAGCACCACAGGGGGGTTTCCCCAGAGCAGAGGGGCAGGATCCCCTCCCTCGACCTGCTGGCCACGCTGCTGGGGATGAGCCAACACATGGGTGGCTTCTGGGCTGTACCTGTTGTCAGCCCTTGTCAAGCTTTTCACCCACCAGCATCCCCAAGTCCTTCTCAGCAGGGCTGCTCCCAACCCATTCATTACCCATCGCTTCCCAGAGGCTGGCTCTCCTCTCTCTCGCTCACCACGGAGAAGCTTTGAGCAAGCTAGCTCGAGGAGGACATGAAAGCACTCCCTGGAGCACTTCTCAGGCATGGGTAAACCCTGCAGGGGGTGGTTTATGGGGGGTTCCCAGGCACAGCAGCCCACAGGCTGGAAGCCTGCAGAGCACCTTTCCAAAGGGAAATGCCCACAGCCCGACCCATCCTGCTCCCATCCTCTGAGAGGGCTGAACAGGCACCGGCCTGAGCGCCACAGCCTCAGAAGATCACCCTCACAGGTCCCCCAGGCCACTCTTTGCCACTCTGGCTCTCTCACAGGACAGGACGAACTCTGGGGAAAGCCACAGGGCACCTTGGTGCCCAACGACGCTCCGCAGTCCCGCCGTTTGGGCAGAAGGTGCAATGCCTGGGCTAGGCATTCACACACCAGCAGGAGGAAAATAAAATAGCAAAGACTTTGCTGTAATTGTGCAAGCGAGACCCAGCCCAGCCTCCTGGTACCGGGGTCCCAGAGGAGCCCACGAGCTGCACCCTGCACCCCGCACCCCACGCATCTTTCAGGAGTCATTTGGATTAATGAAAAGGTGCCACCTGGGGCAGCTGGAACCAGCTTCTGCTCACACCATCCCTCAGCAAACACCAGCCCCTCCAGACGACCTCGCTGCAGCCGTGCCGGGTGCTTACCTTCAGCTTTTCAAAGCGATCGCTGAGGGATGCCACTTGGTGGTCCCGGTGGCGGCCCACCAGTTTACATAAGGCACAGATGAGCTGGTCATCAGCAACACAGTACATGTTCACCTTCTCGTTCTCATGCTCCAAGCACGTGAGTCCTCGGAAGTGTGCGTCAGGCACGGGCTCCACCAGACGGTGGCTGGTGAAGGGCTTCTTGTTGGGGTGGGTGGCCCGCAGGCAGCGGTCGCAGTAGGACACCTCGCAGGTGATGCAAGTCTTGACGGCGTCCCGCGGGGGATCCTGCTCGCAGAACTGGCAGGCGATCCTCTCGCTGGCCACGGACATGGTAGGGCTGTTGCGGTACGTCCTCTCACGGCGGCTCTCGCTGGGGGAGTTGGGGCCGCTCAGGGATGCCTTCTGGAAGCGGTCGATGATGTTTTGCAGGGTCACATTCCTCTTGAGGCCCTCCAGGCCCCGGTGGTTGAGGGAGATGACATAACGGCACGTGGGGCACTGGAAGGCGGTGATGGGCTCGATGGACTCGCTGGAGGAGCAGCTGGACACCAGGATGCGGTGGGCGCAGCTGAAGCAGAGGCTGTGGGCGCACGGCAGCAAGAGAGGGTCTTCAAACAACTCCAGGCAGATTGGGCAGGTCAATTCTGACTCCAGTGTTTCCATCTTTAGTTAAAACGATCCTGATTCAGCATCAAAACCCAGGGAAGGTGGTCTGGTACCTGGGAGAGAAGAGAGCAGAGACATGAGACAGCAGCTTTCCCAGGCAGCTCCTGTCCACCAGAAACAGGCATTGGGGGGCGTCAGACACATCCCCCCGCCACACCTGACACTCTGTGCACCCCGACACCGTCCCTACAGCCCAGCCCAGCTCGGGCAGGCGCAGCAGCGTGACTGGAGCGTCTCTCCACACTGTCCACCTGAGCCGAGCCACCAGTTCGGACCAGCACACAGAGGTGCTGTGGGACAGGAGAGCCCTTGGGAGGGGAAGGGAGAGGGGCAGCAGCCAGCTCCTCTCCATCGCCTCCCAGCCCAGCCAGGGACGAGGACTTGGACAGCCAGGCTGAAGACAAAAACAGGAGAAACCACATGATTTCATGTTTCTTCTAGCGAGCGCTGCCCAAGGCAGGACGGGGAGCTGTGCTGGTTTCCACGGACAAAGGCTCTGCTGCTCACCAAAGATAAACCTCTAAACACCCCCTGCAGCAGCCACACAGTCGCGTCTCCTCCCAGCCAAGGGGAAAAGGTGAATCCTGTCCTGGAAACTATAAGCAAAGGGGCTCAGCAGCTCTATCGTGCCGCCCTCCTGCTCCGTGTTTCTCCCAGCCTTCGCCTTTTAGGAGCCAGGCGGGGACGGAAGAGCAGCGAAATTACCGTCTGCAAACTCCATCTCCCGCCTGTCCTCCGCTGCACTCCAGCAACAGCCGGGGATGCCCAAATCGTCTCCAGCTGGAGGCAAACAAGCTCGTATTTTTAGATTCCTCCCCTGCACGAGGCTGGAAACCGGCTCTCCACAAGCGACCGAACCTGCTCTCGCACTGTTTCCACGCGCCGGTTTTGCAGAGCACCAAGCTGTACCAGGAGTCACCTCCTCTTTTTCAGGCCCAAGGACCCAAAGCGCATCCCTCTGCCCAGCCCACACCCCCGCAGCCTTCCCCAGGAGCGAGGCTTTGCTTTCGGATTCAAAGGCAGGAAGAGACAAACAGCAGCAAAGGTCACCCCGGGGAGGCCACACGCTGTCATCCCCTGGATCCCACAGCCCTGGCTGCTCCGCTTGTTTCCTCCCCACCGCACGTCACCGCCGGTCCCACCACAGACCAGCAGCTGTCATCAGTGGCAGCTCCGGGATCCCAAATTCAGCTACTGGCCTGGCAACCCCTCCCAGCCTACAGAGCGTTTTTCACCCGGCTGGCTCACGAGGAGCGCTGGGCGTTTCGTCCCCACTCGCCGATGAGTTTGGGCGTTGTGTGACGGGCGCTGGGGCAGGGCTGAGCGCTAAAGCGCTGCTCTGCTGCCGGCAGACAGGGCTCCCCCGGCCCCGGCGAGCCGGGCTCCCAGCAACGCGCACGGTGGTAGCCACCCCCGTACCCCAGACACGGGGAAAGCCCCGCTCAGTCTCAGCCTGGCGAGAACTCTCTCACCTCGGCGGACCCAGTGAAGAGCCACACGCTGCCCAGTCCAGCCAAGTTTCCAACCCCAGTTTCCACTCCAGAAACCCCTTGGCAGGGTGCGTGGGGTCCCGTCTGGGGAGAAGAGGAAAAACACTGTCAGCAGGGGCTGTAATCTCCGTGTGGATGGGATGAACCAGCGGAAGCAGAAGGTCTGGCTGCGGAAAGCCCCAAGTTGTCCCCCTGGGCAGGCAAGGGAGGTGGCGAGGGGCCAACCAGCACCTGCGGCTCAGCAGCCCAGGAGCCGGTCCCACCTTTGGCAGACTTTTCCCAACCCTCCTCCTCCTGCCAAGCAGCTTCAGAGCCTCAAGCGATCCCAGCACTCACCGTGCGCTCCGGGGCTGGCTCCAGCCTCACCAGCAAGCGGTGCTGGCAGCCGTCCCCAACCATGGCAGGGGGGGTCCGCCTGCCCCAGGCAGACTGCTGCCTCCAGCCCCTGCAAATGGCAAATCACGCCAGCCCCTTGCTGGGACCTGCCTGCAGCCGTCCCTGCCGATCGCACCAGCTCTTCCCAACTGCCTGGAAGAGGATTTGCAAGTGCCTGGCGGAGACCTTGAGCTCTTCCCTGCACCAGCTCAAGGGGCTTATAAAATTAAGCAATTGGATATTTAGATATGTTAATGCTGCAGCATCCTTATCAAGGCCTGCCCAAATGCAGCCTCCCACATACATCTACATGCAGATTTTTTTAATGTTTCGGATTTTTTTGTCCCTCGAGAGAGACAGTGGAAAGGCAGCTGCATCCAAAAGAGCCGAGGAGCGCAAAGGCTCCCAACAGCTTCCTCCCCATGGCCCCCAGTGCTTTTCTCAAGCCTCGAAGCCCATCTCAGCCATGGGAAAGCAGCAGGGAGGAAACGCTCCTGGCCGCCTGCCCGGGAGCTCTGCAGCAGCCGTCCCCAACCCAGCCAGATCTGCCAGGCTCCCGCCATGCTCCAAGCTGGGCAGGACAGGGGGCACGGCCACACCACCCCCCCCACCACCGCTGCAGCCACGGGCAGCTCCCAGCACTCCCTTCTGGGCTTTAAAAGCTTACAGACTGCTGCTGAATCCAGGCTGGTCCCTTGCTTTGCCGGGACGCTCCAGGCAGAGCAGCTACCCCGTTGTAAGAGCCCGACGCTCCCGCCTGCACGTACAACCCCAGCACCGGAGCAGAGCACCTCTCACCTCCCCAAGGCATCCACGGATTCTCTCCAGCCAGAGAAACACCAAGGAAAAAAGGACAGGATTTGTTTCAGAGTCTGACCAACATCGGGAAAAGAATTTAAAAACAAGGACTGGTGTGAGAAGCCTCCGCCGGGCAGGGCAAGAGCTGCCCATCGCCAGGTGATCTCTCCATCCCGCCCAGCTTCACCGCCATCCAAGGAGAAAAAAGCCTTCTGCTTTGCTCCTGAGGGCCGTTCTTGTGTTAAACGTGTTTTCCTTGCTGGGACAACATCATTTAGATTCGAGAGGAGCCTCAAAACGCGGCTGGGGCAAAGGAGGGACAAGGCAGCTCGCTCAGAGATGCACCTGGGCGAAGCAGTTGGCGCTGCCTTCGACGCCTTTCATGCCTCTCCCTTTGATGTTCACTTTGATGTCCGGGATTGATGTGGCACGAGGAATAGCTGGTTAGATTAAAATCTGCTTTGTTTAACAGGCATTAACTCACTAAATATAGAAGTTATTAAATATTAACACAGTTTACAGACAGCCCCGTGTCACTTGTGCCCAGGGGTCAGCCAGCCCCGGCCACACTCGTGCCAGCCCCTGGGGCAGGCGGGCAGGGCCGCGGCTGCAAGAAGCAGCGGTTTAACAAAGCAGCAACATAAAACCATACGTTTTTGCTGTGGAAACGCCTGGGTGGGATTTCTCCCATTGCGTAACACACAGCGGCACGCAGCGTCCTTCCACCGCGCCTCTGCTCAGCGTGACAGCAGCGAGGAGCGGCTGTAGGTGGTGCTGCGGGAGGCCAGTCTGCAGCAGGTGAGGCAGAGCCACAGACTGGTTTGGGTTGGAGGGACCTTCAAAGCTCTCCAGCCCAACCCCTGCAGGGAGCAGGGACATCTGCACCCAGAGCAGGGTGCTCAGAGCCCCAAGGGCCAACCTGACCTGGGATGGTGCCAGGGACGGGGCTTCTCCCACCTCTCAGGGCAACCTGGGCCAGGGTCTCACCAGCCTCAGCATAAACTATTTCTTCCACAGGTGTCACAAGCTCCCTGTGCTGCTCCACGCCTCCCTGCTTTTGCTTCCCAACTGATAGGTGAGAGACACAAACCACAGAGAGGACAAACACAGGAGAGCTGCCACCGGCTGCACTCCATCCTCGCCGGGGTCCGCGCGGAGCCCCTGGGCCAGCCCAGCAGCAGGGAAGAGCACTTGCACCCCAGGCCTCCTCCTCCCAAAGGGACGAACCCCATCAACAGGGCTTGGTGTGAACACCGCCAGCCTCCGCAACCCGCCGACACGCTCGTCACACCCAGGTACCGGGGCAGCAGCCCAGACCGAGCACCTCCGGCTCGGGGGATAAAAACAACCCCGAGGACAAGGTGTGGCTGACGCTGAGGAACAGAACCGGCTGGGATAATTTGAGCTCTGTCCACAACCCATGGGAAAGGGACAATAAACCAAAAAACTTTAATAAAAAATAAATTAATGACTGCCAAAGAACGAAGGGCAGAGCTGGCAGGGAAGGGGGAAGGCAGCAAGCACCGAGGCGAGCGAAGCGATGCTGCGGAGCTGGGGCAAAGCCAGCCGCCAGCTCATCTGGGACACGGAGCGACCGGTGCTCTTACCTCCCTCCCAGCTTTGTGATGGGCTCTGACACCCCCGTGACGACTCGGAGCAGCACGAGCATGGTGCGCCCCAGGGGTGCGTGGGGCATCCTCAGCAAACGACACCAGGGTGCTTTGACACAGAGGTTCCTCTACCACCTCTCGCAAATTATTATTTTTAGAAGATCAAAGCCAAACTCGCTTCATTGCTACCTCGAGCTCAAAGGCTCGTCGTGAGTGATGCAGAGGTTCACCACCACAGAAAGAAGGGAGGAGAGAGAGGAACACCAGGAGGAGATGCTGCTCACATCACCCCATCTGTAGCTGGGAAGGGACGTCCCAGTGTACATCACCTCAGGCCATGGTCCACCAGCCCAAAATTGTCCTCAGTCTGTCTGACCATCTCCAGGCAGCCCAAAATTCCCCCTCTGTGCCTCCTGCTTGTGGTTTCCCCTTGGCCCCCGGGTGCAAGGAAGCTCTTGCTCTCACATCCACACCATGCAAGCCCTGTGCCGTGGAGCTCGGGTACCAAACCCCAATACAACGCGTTGTATCTGCGTTTAAAACCAACGGCTGCAGATTCTTTTCATTTCTTGGCCTTGGCCACCACTACACCTTGAACCGATCCTCCTGCCCCTGCCCCAGGCCAGCCCCTCGGCACAAGGAGTGCCGCAGCCCTTCCCACGCCCTGTGAGCCGTGGGTTTGGTGTCAGGGTGCGATGCTCAGTGCCCCCCAGGCACCAGCGTACGCTGACTGTAGAACCGCAGAGGGTTTCTCAGGCCAGAGCTCCTCATTCCACCCAGGTCTGGCTTCGCTGCCATTTGACGGCGCCAGGACGATGCACCCTGTGCATTGGTACAGCAGCACCCACCCCCTAAACCCTTATGGAGAATTTAAAGCCCAACAACGTATGTCCACAGGCCACGTTTTCCTCTCCTCTCCAGCACACGCTCCAGATCTCTGCTGCCCTCACCGAGTCCACCTGAAACTCCTCCTGGTCTCCCCCAGCACCGAAACCGGGCAGGGCTTTGCCAGCCTTTCAGAGCCCCACACTGCAAACCCCTCTCCTCTCCTCTCCAGACCTGCTTAGGCAAACACTAAGGACTCTTCAGGCTGATATTCTCCACACCAAGTGACAGTTTTTTCTGTCTTCCCCACCCCCTTTATTTTTTTCTTCTTTTTACCCCCAGAAAAGCTTTCAGCCCAAAATGCTCAGCCACTTCCAAGAATGAGGCTTTAAAGAGGCTATGTTGCTCCACCCGTATGTTAAAAAAAATAATAAAATATGGCAACCCTTTCCTTAATTGGCTGCACAACAGCGGGATATAAAATATGGGCAGCAGTTGTCTGTGCGCTTTTTGTTGTTCCCGGGAAAGTGAGCTGGAAATGGGATCTCTGTTCAGGGACAAATAAAACAATCCATGCAGAAGCCACGTCCTGTCCCCTCGAGCCCCGGCTGCCCACACAGCCCCTGCCCCGGCCAGCAGCACCCGCCGGCAGTAGCAGGGACCCGCTCCCGGGTTTGAGGGGGAGAGGGGATCCTGCTCCACGCCCCGGCCCTGCCCACGACTCCGCGCTCCCGCCAACATCTGCCCTTCCCACCAAGAGTCCTAAAGCTGCCCTTGGGACAGGACTCAGGAGAAACGGGGGAAAAAGAGCCCCCAGCCACGCAATGAGCAAGAGCTCCCTTCCTCACGAGGACGCGGGAGGGAGAGCGAGGGCAGGCAATCCGGCTCAGCCAATTTAGACCCAGCGGTACCTAATTTTTCTGTGCTTGACTTGCAACCTCGATGCACCGGTGCGTGCGGAGCTGCTGTGCACGTTCAGCACGACAGCTCAAGCTCAGAGCCCCAGACGGTGGGTGAGGAGCATCCTCCGGCCAGGCCGTCGCTGCAGCACGTGCCTCTCTGCCTGCTCTTCCCTCCCAGTAAATCTGAAAACATCAAACGGAATTTGGCCGCTCCTCCCACAGCTCCTGCCTTAACAGTTTCCTTAAAATAGCCTTAAAAATCCAAATAATTCATCTCCCAGCTGCTCTCCCCAATCACTTTATTGCATTAGTAAAAAAAAGAAGGAAAAATCACGCCGATTAAACTGGATTTCCTGTATAAAAGCCACGCGTCGTTGTCCTTAATCTATCACACTGAAGCGCAGGCATTTCCACACTAGCTTTAATTATTTTCTCAGCCAATTTGCTCGGTGCTAAAATAAAGCTGGCTGCTCCATAATTCCTACAGTTCTTCTGGTACCTCTTTAAATTAAGGACAGAGCAGAAGGGGCTGCGCTCCAATGCAGCAGTTGCTTTTAATGAGAGATTACTTTCTGCTGGCAGCTCAGCCGCTTCATTGTTAAATTCCTGCAGAAGAGCTGGCGGGAGCCCACCGGGCGCCAGCGATTTGTTGCTCTTTAATTTCTCCGTTTGCACAGTACCTTATTCCCCAGGGGAATTTCGTCTTCATCGCTGCCTTCGCTGCCTTGACTGACGGGATGGAACCGTTTCGCTTCCTCTCAGCAGCCCCCTTCCCCGGAGCTGCTCACACCAGGCTCCACGCTGGAGCAGAGCTCCTGGGGCTGGGCAGGGCTCCAGCGCCCAGCTCCCGGCTCCGAGCCCCACATGCCCGGTGGACTGCCCCACACACACCTCTGCCCTTGCAGCTTGCATGATTTGGTTGGGTCTCCCCCAAAAAAGGGGATTATTCACGGTGTGTAAACTCTGCACAACCTGAGTAACCACCCGCTGGCACTGCCCTGAGCTGGGATGCTCCAGCCCCCGGTAGCATCACCAGTCCAGCACATCCCACCGGCCACGACTCCATCCCTGCTGCTGCAGCTCCCAGGATGCTCCTCCAGCTGCTCTGGTTTGGGGCGCTGTGTTCTCCACCCCCTTTCTCTCTCTCTTTTCTTCACAACAGCATCCCCCCGTCTGTCACGCAGCCTCCGCCACTCATCACCCCCCCCGCGATTTCTGCAGTTTCCACACAAACGAGAAGCCTTTGCCGCGGCTCTCCCCAGTACTTCCCCAGCACACCCCACTGCCCCTCCCCTCCTGCCAGCGCCGCAGCTGAACGTTTCCCGTTGGTTCATACGGTGAATAGTGCTCACACAGGCCTGCAGACATCCATCGATTACGCTGTTTGTTCTGGCGATGCCATGAAACCTTCCCATCTGCAGCCGCCTCCGACGCTCCCAGAGCCACACTCCAGCGGGCCAGAAAGCACGACATAGGGAGGGCTCCTAACAACAGCAGCGTTTGTTGGCCTCATGTTAAACCATCAGCCAGGAGCATCGTATTTGTCCAGCCCGATGGGAGTGCAGTGCAGGATGAAGCACAAAGGTTGTGGTGCAGTGACTGCACAGGAGCACGAGCCATCGCCATGCTGTGCTCCCGTTCACCAGTATCAGGTGCCAGCCTTGCAGCACATCGCTGGGATCTCACGGAGACCTTTACAGCACCCCAAACCCACCAGCATCCACAGCAGCCCTCCACAAATGGAGCCAAAGGCTTCACCCACAGAGGCGAAGCCTTCGGTGTGAGCCCAGCACCTCTCACACGCCACATGAGCTCACTGGGGAGCAGAAGCAGCTCCAAGTACCTGCATCGGGCACGGATGCTCTAGCCAAAGCCCACAGTGTTTCCAACAAGGACAGACCTCATTCACCTCCAAGATGTCAGAGAGGCAAGTACCAGCCAAAGCTCATCTGTTTTTTCTCAAGTTCTGTGCTGGTCAAAGGGAAGATTTACCTCTTTCCTACAAATGGTGCCTGGCTCTGCGGCAGCTCCCCCAGCACTCCTGCAGGACCTCAGCACAGCACGTGCCCACCAAAGGCTCCCAAAGACTCCAGCCCCCACGGCCGTGCATGTGAGAACCACGTGCCCGGTGGCCTGGGGGATGACAGGTCACAGGAAGGCGCAGAGCATCTCTCCAGTCCCCTCCGCTTTGGCACGACCCTGGCACACAGCACAGTTTGATTCCTACAAGCGCTGCAGCTCCCCAGGACCCTCCTGCAGACAACAGCCCTTTGCAGACCTCTCCACGCACCGTGCCGTGTCCATCTGTCTGTCCCAGCCGTGCACTTCTGCCTGGTGCTGCCAAAACCCAGCAGCCCCTGCCCCTCTGCCAGCAGCCGCCACTGAGCTCAGGGCCAGAGCCCCATAACAGGGGGGTCACGGTGATGCTGGGGGGTCACAGCAATGCCGAAGCCAGGGACACCTGCAGGCCCTCGGCTCTGGTGGGAGCAGTCCCACCTTCCCAAGACCAGCACAGATGCAAGCAAGCCACTTCCAGCCCAGTCACTGAGAGAAGCAGCTGGGGACTTGGCACGCCACCAAACTGGCATGTCCACTGCTCCCAGGGCCCTGGAGCGGCAGCCCTGCCATGCCCCTTCCCTGCTCGCCAAACCCCTGCTCTGCCCCGGGTCTCGGCACCTCCCTCCCTCCTTCACCTCTCCGCAGTTACTGGCTCTGCCGCCACCCTGGTATAAGGCTTCTCCTCCGCTGCCCAGCACAGCCAGCCACTGCTGCAAGGCAGGCGAGCGAAACACAGCACTCACGTCAGCGCCAGCAGCTCCCAAAAAAGACCTGTGCCTGGCTGGCTCCTGCCAGACCACGCATCGCAGCGGCTCTTCGATCCCAGCCCTTCTCCGAGCGCACCCCGCAGCTCCGCGTCCTTCCCCTCTTCCTCAGCCACCGCCTGCAATGCAGCTCCAGCCCAGCACCGTCCTCGCAAGCAGCCGGAGGCCCCTGGCCCTGCAAGGACGAGGGGAGGGCACGGCTACGGCTGCACACGCAGCGCAGCAGCAGCTGGTGCTTTACAACAACCTCCTGGGCTCGAGAGCAAGTCGCGGCTTTCATCCCCCAGACGGATATGCACAGAGAAGCGCCCAGCCCGGCAAAGACCAGACCAACGCAGCAGCGCGCCAGGCACTGCCAGGGCCCACAGCCACCCGCTGCAGAGCGAGCAGAGCCCCCACTCCACCTTCTACCTGCACCAGCCGTGAAAGCTTGGCCGATTCCCTACACTGGAACAGGGCGAGGCCACACGTAAATCCCGCTGGCCTCGGAGTGGCTGGTGGCCAAGGAGAAGCGTGTTTTGAGGGTGAACCCCTTGGCCCATCCGGAGGCTGGAGCAGCAGCAGCCCCCTCCAGCGTGCACAGCCGCGGTGCCATATGGAAGGATCAGCATCTTCCAGGGACTGAGCTATCCCCACCCTGGTGTCTCCTGCGGGGCAGGACACGGGCACTGCTCACCCCCAAGGGAGCCCGGTTTAAAGTGGTGCTGAGAAACGACTGTAGCAAAGCCAAAGTTGGGCTCAGGGCACAGTCCCCTGCAGGAAAGAGCCAGGAGAAGACACAGACCCAAACCTGGGAAGTGTCGGTGCTGCTGCAATGAGAGCGTGGCACAGTGACGAGCCAGCCCATCACCAGTGCTCCCGGGGACCCTCACGCTGCTCCTGAAGGGACAATTATTGGGGGACAGAATGAAGACAGATCCTCAACCAAAAAAAGGGTTCCTCCTGCGTGCTATGGCCCCGTCCCAGCGAAGGCACAGAGCCCAAACACGCCAGCCTGGTGCTTGGTACCCTTCCACCACGCTCCCCGACCTGTGCAGAGTGCCACGGGGCCACGCAAGCAAGGCACGGCTCCAAAAGGGCCAGGAGCTGCTGCCTGCACTAAGGTTTCCATCAGCCTCTCAGCCTCCAAAGGTCTATGGCGTGTCCCTGGCAGCAGCTCAGACAGTGCCCCGCACAGCTCGTGGGCCATGGTGCTGCGTCAACCCCCAGCCCAGGGAGGAGCGAGCTGCAGACGACGTCGCTTCAGTCCTGTCTTGCTGCTCAGCGCTGCCAGCAGGAAAAAGGCTCTTCCAGCCTCCCCGCAAGAGCCCGGCCTTGCGCGCTGCTCGCTGGAGGCTGTGCCCGTCCTCCGTGGCCAGCTCAGGGAGCCTCGCCCGGCTGCCCCAGCCTCCAATACCCCGAACGCGACGGATGCCGCGGGGTCGGGAAGTTCAAAGGCCATTGTGCGGCTTTGTGCAAGTTTAAATATATCTGCACAGGCTCCGCGGGGCTGCATTCCTGGTGCAGCGGGTAAGATAAACAGGGCTTCCTGCAGGAACCGAAGACAATGGGGGAATAATTAGCGTTAATCCCCAATGCAGAAACAATGCAGGTACCAGATATTTTGGACTTTCACACCCTCGTCCCCGCCACGTTCAGGAAGAGGCACCCGAGCTGGTGTAACCTCGGTGAAAAGACACAAACTCTTTAAGAGGAGGGAAGCAACGGGCCACGGGAGCCCAGGGATCAGCCCGGGGCTTCGCCGCTTCCGTCTTAGGTTGTGGAAGGAGGCTGTCGCATTAGGTGTGTGCTCTGGAGATGTGTTTCTCCCACCATAAGCAGCTCCGGGCACCACCCGGGCTCACGCTGGGGACTGTGGACACTCACACACCCCGGGTCCCAGCGCCGAAGGTTTGGGGACAGAGTTTCACCCGTGCCCCAGCCCTGCTCTGGTCCCAGCATGGCACAACCAGTGATGCCGCACCAGACCAGCCATGGGCAAACCCAGAGGGAAGCTCCCAGGCTGCGGCAGGGCTCGGGAGGGTGCAGCCAGCTGCAGACCCCACTCCTCCCTCCACGGCCGGGCTGGAGGACATCAGAGATGCTCTGCTGCTCCAGCGACCACCTCTTCGTTTCGGAGGGGGACAAATCAAGGCCTGTTTCCAAATCACGGGAATTTTTTAACCTGTTTTCCTACACTGGACCCTCGGGAGTGCTCCATGAGCTACATTTCCCAGTCCTCCTCCCAGCGCTGCAGAGTGACAGGGACGTCAGTGCTCCCTGGACATTTTGCAGCGCATTAAACAGGGCATTTGAAGCCTTTCAAGACGAAACGCTCCTGCGCTCCGAGGTGACTCACATCCATTAGCATCCCTTTGGAGAGGGCTCTCCAACCCTCAATCACTTCTGCACATAAGCGTTTCTACCCTTCATCTCAAAAAAACCCAAAGAAGCGCCGACTCCACCGGCTCAGCTCTTCCCCAGCTGTGTTCCACCTAACGCCCAGAGTATTTTGCAATTTATCTCGCACCGCTTCACTGCCATGCGGGGAGCCCTGGGCTCCAGCTGCAGAGGGGACCGGTATGGGAGAGCCACCGCCTGCCCCGTGTGCCACCCTCTGCCCTGGATGACACCAAACACTCACAGCGATGCCCACTCGCGCTTTGTGTGGCACATCACAGGGTGCTTCACCAGCAATGCACCGCTCAGCATCCTCCAGAGCAGCCCCGGGCTCACTCCCCTGCCACCAAGGAGAAGTATTCTGACCAAAGCCAGGCTATCGGCAGGACACCAGCAAGGCCACGCTGCTGCAGGAGACCATGGGCCACGTCCCACAGCTGGTGCCAGGACGGGGATTACACACAGAGCAAGCAAGGCAGGTCCGAGTTGGGGACAAGCAGCTTGCCGAGTCATCTAACAGAGGAGACGGTGGCAAAAGCCCAGAGAACAACCCTCGGAGACACTGCCCCGAAGCCCAGCACAGGCTCATCCCCGAGCACAGCGAACAGCCTCACAATCCCACCCTGTCTCCTGGAGGATTCCAACCAGTTGCCCCATCACCCCCAGCTCTCCACGCTGCATCTCCCAGATCAACTCCTCTCTGCTCCAAGGGGCAGCCGAGATCATCCTGCCGGCGCTGCGCATCTCCCCGCCACCCCTTGCGGCTCTCCCTAGATGCAATCCACGAGATGAAGCTGGTAACCACAAAGGTAGTTTCCTCCTGCCATCCCACTCCCTCCCTGGGGGCTGCCAGAGGCACAGACAATACCAGCGATACAACACTGAAGGGCTTTTAACGACCTGAAAGAAAAACAAAACGCTCCGTATTCTGCATTTGCAATAATCACAGACCCTGCAAGAGCCTCGCTGGAGACGGGCTTTACAGCAGCGGTGTCTTCGCCTCCGAGAGCGGCCGACTGCCGCGATCCTCCGCGGGAAACACACTGCGTCTCCGCAGACCAACGGTGAAGCTCATGGATGGTGAAGAATAACAAATGCATGCAACTCCTGAGGGTGCTGAAGGGAGCACAGCCCTTTGCAGGTCACACAGGGACTGCACCAGCGGCCGCATGCTTAAGAAAGGATCAGCAGGAGCGGAAGAATTTTAAAAAACATTATTTTATATATATATAAAAATCAATTCAGCTTGGCATGCCCATGGTCTTCCTCAGCCAAAGGCCAGAGCACTGAGCAGCTTTTCAGGCAGTGAGGAGGAGGCTGCGCCCCCACTGCAGGGTCTCAACCCACTGGTCACCCCATCACTACTGACCCCCCCAGACCAGCCTGAGCCACCTCCCGACAAGCAGGGCCATGACGACGCTTGTTGATGATTCACGAGATGAAGCGCTGCTAAAACACTTCAGGAATCAGATAAAAGGGATGAAAAAAGGCTGCAATATTTCATGCCAGAAAAATGCAAACATGTCACACGTGGAGACAGGAAGGCGACAGCAGCCAGTACCCAAAAAAGCACCCTCTGATGGCAACCAGAAGCTGAGTTCCCTCCTTTGAGAGCAGGATGAAGACCAGCGCAATATTCTCCTCCGAAGCAGCAGCACGGTGCAGGATGCGGCCCTGGCACAGTGGGAGCGATCCGGAAGCTCTCCGTGTCAGGAGGGCAGCAGAAGCTTGGGAGGAGAAGGGGACACCCAGCCTGGGAGCCACCAGCAACGGGGAGAGCAACTGCAAGGGGCTTGACAGGAGAGAAGGGAGAGCAAGGACCTGGTGGCGAGGAAACAGGAGCGGAGGCGCCAGGAGAGAAGGGAAGAGACAAGAAAAGCTAAAATAAGCCTGTTCTGCGAGCAATGAACAGGAGAGAGCATCTCTAGCAGGGCGTGAGGAAGAAATCCTCCTGGTCCAACCACGAAACGGGTGCAGAGCATTTACCCAGGCAGCAGGGAGACGGGATGGGCAGTACAGAACCAGGGCGGTGAGGCAGGTGCTCCAGGAAGCGAGGGAAGGACCACGATTTCGAGGGAAGCCAGGAAGCATCAAGTCTGGATGCAAGAGCTGAGAAGAAAAGCCCCAGAGAGGATGAGGAGCAGGAGCCTGTCCCTGGGAGAGGCCAGCCCTCATCAGTGAAGAAACAGGAGATTTCCCAGGAGGAAAGCAAGCCTGAGAGGTGAAGCACAGCAAAGCAGGGGCTCAGGAGAACCTCAGGCATGGTTGCAGGGCCAGCAGAGATTCCAGAGGACATCTCCCAGCCACCAGCCACGGAGAAGGAGGAACATACCAAGCAAGAAGATGGTTATGACCAAGGTTGCTCATCATAAAAAGGGCCCTGAGTTGTGCAGCTCAGCACCTGCCACCCTCCTGCAGGACAAAGCCCAGCCCATTCCTCCTTCCTACGGGCATCCAGTACCGGGGAGCAAGAGATGGAGGCACTCGCAGCCAGGGAAAACCATCAAGCCAGAAAAATCAGAGGACATTTCTGGGAAGGGAAAAAAGCTACGCAGGCAGGACAGAGGCATCGGCGGAGAGAGCCGAGGCCAGGTCCCAGCATGCCGCGGGGAGACCGTGAGGCAAAGCACAAGCCAGAAGAAATCAGGCCGAATTTGCTAAACAAATGCCACCGAGCCTGGCCCATTCTCCAGCGCGGGGCTGCAGCTCAGGACCTCGCAGCAGCGTTTGAGCCGGTCGGGATCCGCGCTCTGTGCTCCGACCCCTGCGCACACTGCTCAGCTCTGGGAGAAGACAGCGGGATGGCTAAAGCAAAGCGATGGACAGAGGAGCCCTTGGCAACCTGCGCTGCTGGAACGAGCCGGCCGCGTCTCCAGGCAGGGCTCAGGAGACAGCGACATGCGTGCGGGCTGCTCCCAGGACGTGCTGCCGGAGAACTCCACAGCTCCCCAGGGCCAGCCCCGAGAACACACTGGACGCTTTGAGATAAACAACATGCCTTTACGTGGCCGGAGCCAGCACATTTCTGCAACAATTCAGAGTTTATGGATTTCTCCTGCACCTGGAGCATCCCAAACAGACAGGATGGAACTGGGAAAAGGCAGCACAGCTCTTCTGCCCCACCGCGGGCGCAGCCCCCGCCGCATTTCGGTGTGTGTCTGCTCTTTACTCCCATACAGCTCACGCTTACTCAGGCCCACTGCAGGAAGGCCTCTGCCTTCTGCCTGCACTGAAATTTTTCCCCTTCGGTCAACCAGCTCGAAACTGGGTTTGCGTATTAAAATGAAATTTAATTTCTAGGCCATTACCCCACTGCGGTCTAGCTCCCGTGTCCGGAATGAGGAGTAAACAAGCAGACCCAGCAATTCGTTTCCCTCAGACGTGAATTCCAGTTGCAAACAAGAGGAATAACGTCCTGCAGAGGCACCGAGCCCTCTGGCTCCCACGTCTCGGGGAGCAGGCACAGCCCCAGGCTCCTCAGGTAGCGCTGGCACACAGACCTGGTAGAGGATGTCTCGCACAGCCTGCAAAGGGCGTCCCTTGCATCTGCCCCCAGCTTCTCTCTGACGTAGCAGGACTCACATTATTGCTCACGCTGGCTTCTCCTTTTCCCTCTCAAATACAGAGTCCAGAGAGAGATAAAATACACAATCCTGAGACCTGAGAACTTGCAACATCCCACCCCCCAACATCTGTAAATAAAACAGCCCAACTCCCAAAAAAATCCAAACACCAAAAAACCACCCACACAACAACCCCCCTCCTTACTCAGTCTCTCTACTCTCAAATTTTGAGTAAAATACCCGGCATCACTTTTAACCCGCACGGGTGACCGCGAGCGTCCCGTCACCCAGGGCACTCCGGCTGAAGATCCCATCCCAACCAGACCCCACCCGCACCCTCTTCCCCCCCGGAGCGGAAACCCCGCAGGAAATGCCCCGAAGGAAGCAAACCCGGCTGCCCACACCCAGCCGGCAAGGGCCGGCGCGGCGGATCGGGCCAGGCTTGCAGCAGCTACCGCGCGCTCCTCCGCTTGGACACGTCCCAGCCAGCACCGTTTCCAAGAACAAACACGGTTTTCATCGGGAAACACCCGCCGAACGCCACAGGCTGTTTCCACTTCAATCTAAAAGACTCCCCTGGTTCAGCACAGCCCAGACCGTGCCGGGACCGTCCCAGGGCAGCCCTGGTCGAGGCCGGGAGCAGCCGCGGAGCCTCTCCCCAGCCCCTGGGTGACAGGGGGAGGTGGTGGCACCGGCGATGGTGCAGCATCCCCTCCCTGGTGCTGGGCTCTCGCAGCGGCCCCTGGTGTGACACTGGGACAGCCCACAACCCCTGCGAGCACCCCTGTGGAAGAAGGGGACATCACAGAGGGAGGGAAAGGGGGACATTGTCAAGGCGAGGGGGACATGAGAGGGACGACAGCTTAAGCCTGGCTTTGAGAAGGATCCGAAAGGCAAGAGAGGAGCAGGGGGAAGGGGAGGCAGCGGGATGTCCCCTGCCTTCCGGCACCCAGGGCATGGTGGGGTGGTCTGCTCGGCGAGGAAGCCAAGCCCAGCCAGTGACATGGGGACAAGCGAGCTGGGGCTGCATAAAAGCGGACCGGCACCGTGGAGCTGAAACAGGGCACAGGGAGAAGACAGAAAGAAGTCCAAGCTCACACATGGGCACGCCTGACCCTCCACCCCATGGGGCCCACCCACCCTAACCCATGCGGTCCACTGCCACCAGCACTGAGCAAAGGGCCACAGCACCGCCAGGCTGAGGGGCAGCTGGGCACGCCAAGCTCTTCGTCCCCACACCAGGGAGGTCCCCGCTGTGCTGATGGGCTTTGCCAGGCTGGGGGGCTGTCCTGGGAGCCCCAGCTGAGCAAGGATGAGGATGTCCCCATCCTGGCCAGCGCTTCCCAGACGCAGGACCTGCTGGGACCCAGGGTCTGGTGCTGCCCGCAGCGGGCAGGGCTGAGGGCAGCCCACAGGCAGGGACAGAGCGGAGGCAATGACGGAGCCTGGAGCTGCCAGAGAACACAATAAGCTATTTCCTGAGAAAGGCCAGCGTGTCCGGAGGCACAAAAGGAGCTATTCTGCCACCAGCCTCGCTCCCCAGCCTGCTGGGGCGAGGAGCAGGGGAGAGGGCAGATGTCGAAGCCACCAAGCGCTGCACATCTCACTGACGCTGGCAGGGCCCCCTCGCCTCCACCCTGCAAAGCTCTGCCCGTGTCACCCCCAAGGACGACACAAGCCGCGGGCTCAGGGCTCAGCACCATCCCCCTCCCTGCACCCAGCAGACAAGAGGCAGCTCCTGGGCTGCTGGCAGAAAGAGCCAAGGCGATGCTTTCTGGCAGACACGCATAAGAAAACAGGAAGGCGGCGCAGGATCCGAGGGGCGAGGCGCGACGCTCGGTCCCCAGCCAGAGCCCGCTGGCGGCCGCGGTCACGGCCACCCTCGCCCCGCACAAGGCAGCTTTCAGCCGCACACAGACGTCCCATTCTCTCCGCCGGTGACCTCCCTGCCCCGGCATTCTCAGGACCCTGGGCTCCGCACCAGCAGGCGATCGCTCTGGAAGAGATGGCCGAGGGAGGCCAGTCATCGACTTCCCCGCCGCGCCCTCTCGTTATTCGCAGAGGCTGATGAAGCTGCTCATTTGCAAAAGCTGACGGTAAAGCCAGGCACTCATTAAGCTGCAGCACGCGCTCATTTTCCAGGGGAAGAACATTAAAAACAAGCAAAAGCAGCAGCACAGGTTCAAGGCCTGGCCCCAAACCTCCCCAAGGCTGTTTGTCCCTCCCGAGAAGGATGCTCAGGGAGGAGCACCCTCTGCAGCCATGGCCCCAAAGTGGGGAGCACCAGCCCACGAGAGACTTCAAGCGAGTGAAGGCAGGTATGCTATCGGAAGCAGAGCCTCCCTCCAGAGGCACAAAATAATCACACGGCTTACCAGCTGCGTTCCAAGAACCGGCTGTGCAGCCTGTAGAGAAAGTTCTGGTTCCAGCATCGCTGACAGGTCAGCCGAGAGCCACAGTCCCTCGAGCCACCAGCCTCCAAGATGCGACGACTCCCAGAAGTCAGGAGCTGACCTGAGATAACAGGGTCAAACCCCCCCAACCTCTTCAGACACTCCCATGGCCCCAAAACCCCTGACAGCGCGAAAACATCACCCAGAGCTGCAGCCCAGGGGATTCGGGATGAGGAACCCAACACGCAGGCTCGAAACCGGCCCTCCCCACCCCCTCGAGGAGACGATCAAGGGACAAGATAATCCCAGCTTTAGAAATAAGTCATTTATCAGTCTCAGGTGGTCTGCGGGATGATCCCACCCTGCTCACAAACACGTACATGTATGTAATGACACACAAACTGTGAGTGTGTCCCCCCCGAGCGGTGCCTGTGCCGGAGGGCCCTGGAGCACAGCCCACCCGCGAGCACGCTCTGCCGGGGAGGGAATTCACCACCCACTGCAGCTCCCGTTCCTCTTGTGAAACACCGTTTACCGAACACGCAGCACGACTCGCGGACCCTGGCCACACGCTCCACTTTCACCCGATGCCGCAAAAGGCTCCGCAGGGCACAGAGCTGCCCCTGACCGCTGGCGGGGCAGCCGGCACACCCAGCGCTCTGTACCAACAGCACCAGCTGCTCCTGCCGCTGACGTTCACGCTTCCTCCTCGTATTTCTATCCTCTCGCTGCCTTTTCCGAGCAGCATCCTCACGGAATACCCCCTTGGGCGTGAGAGCATTCCAACGCCGCTGCCGGGGCAGGGCGATGGCCGCAACCAGCCTCCTCCCGTGTCATGGCTGGTTTTATCACCCCTTCGTCAAGGCCAGAGTCTGCTTTTCACAGGCGAGACGCAGCCGTGACAGCCACAGCGCAGAGCCCACGGCGCCCACGGAAGCCAGGGGCCTCTGCCCGCACCCAGCCCTCTGCGGGCAGCCCCGCCACGGCCCCGCTCCGGCACACACCAAGTGCTGCCGCGCTCCACCGCCTCGCTGGAGCGGGGGCAGGAAAGGATGGAAGGCAGGGCAGTGGGGCACCGCTGATCTTATTATAAGGGTCAAGCAGCAGCTCGAGCCCCCGCTCGACCCCTGCACGCAGGGCAATGGGCTGGCGGCACTGCCCGGCTTTGCCGGACACTGCCCAGCGGTGACCCGGCCACAAAGCCGATGCCTCCTAGGAGCCGGCAGGGCCCCAGCGCGATGGGCAGCGTTCTGGCCAGCACCGCGGTGCTGCCAGCGCCGGTCCAGCCGCAGCAGCTCCCCAGGCAGAGCCGGTCGCCTTGAAGCCGCTTTCCAACAGCAAAGGCTGGGTCGAGGTTTCAGGGCTCGCTCCAGAGCGCGCCGAGGCCTGGGCCAGCGCCAGCAGGGCGGGCAGAGCCGGAGCCACGAACACCGGCGTGCCGAGACTTGCGGGACGGAGGGAGCAACGGGAGCCATTCGCCCTCCGCAGCAGCTCCGCCGCCCGCCCCGCAGGCCGGCCCTCGGCCGCCCCAGCGACGTTGAACCACGCCGGCTGCGCGGGGCAGAGCCAGGGGTACGCGGCTGGCAGGGCTCCGCGGGGCGGACACACCAACGCGGCCAGGGGACGAGCACATTCAGCTCCGGGGCGCCTGTTCCACAGCGCGACGGAGCTCCCAGAGCGGCACGAGCGGCTCCGAGCACCCGGCAATACAGCGCCAGCGCGGCAGCCCAAAACCCCGCCCGGCCGCGGCGGCTCCGCGCCGGCCGGCCGCCACACGGGCCCGTCCCTCGGCTCTCAGCGGGACCCCGCGGCCGGCAGGACCCCCTACCTTCCCGCCTCCATTTACCTCAACTTCATCGCGACCGACGCTGCTGGGGAGGGGGACGGGGGCAGGCGGACGGGGGCAGGCGGACGGGGGCAGGCGGGAGGCAGCGGCTCACACCGAGCTCCCCGCCGACAGCAGCGGGAGCCCGGAACAGAAACACGCCGGGGTGTAAAGTGCGGGGCCCGGGCCCGGAGGCCGGGCGGATGGGACACGCTGCACCGGGGACCGGCGGCGGAGCGAAGCCGGGGCCGGGGGTGCAGGGCCAGCGAAGCAGCGGGCAGGGAGCGCTGGGCCGGAGCGGGGAGGCGGGCGAGCCCCGCTCCCGCCGGCGAGACACCGCCGCGTCCCGGCAGGACGGTTCCGGCGAGCAGGCAGGGCCGGGAAGGAGCGGGGTGCCCGCTGCCCGCCCGCCACCACCCCTTCCAGCCCCCAACCCCGGTTCTCCCCGCCGGGGCGGGTTCGCTGCGCACTTCGCAGCCGGGAGAGCTCAGCGGGGGTGGCGGGGAGCCGCCACCGTGCACCGGCTCCCGGGAAGGCCGGGCGCACACCGCCCCCCCACCCCAACCACCCGCCCGTCGCCACTGGCCGCAGACCCCCGGGAAGGGCCGCGCCGGGGCCTCCGCCGGTGCCCCCCTCCCGCGCGGCCCGGACCCGGCCCGGTGCCGCCGGTACCTACCGGCGGGCTGCGGCAGCGTCCCCGCCGTTGCCCGCTCATCTTGGAGGCGCGGGGAGACGGAGGCGGCGGCGGCAGCAGCGGCGGCGGCGGGAGGCGGTGGCGCGCGGGGCGGGGCGGTGCCGCGCTCGCGCTCCCGCCACTCCTCCCCACCCCCCCGCCGCCTCGCCCCGCCCCGCCGCAGGTGAGGCCGCGGGGTCCCGGAC
Organism: Bucorvus abyssinicus; assembly: GCA_009769605.1. Lineage (NCBI taxonomy): Eukaryota > Metazoa > Chordata > Aves > Bucerotiformes > Bucorvidae > Bucorvus > Bucorvus abyssinicus. The sequence goes on along the minus strand of CM020039.1, from coordinate 238,783 downwards.
AGCGCCGGTCAACGGGGCGGGCGGGGATCACCGGGCCGGACCGCTGGGGGGGGCTCACGCAGACCACGCCGCGACCCGCCCCGCGGCGGGGAAGAGGCGGCGGCCGCGGCTGCTCCGGGTGTCGGTGTGTCGGGGAGCACCACGCGTGTTCTTCGGTGCCGCGGCAGCCCGTCCTCCAACACGGGTGTGTTTCCGTTGGCAGATACAGCCCCAAAGTCGGTTAAATCGGGTTTCTTTGCTTTCTAGCTCGGCAGCGGGCGGGGGTGTCCCGGTGTCCCCCAGACCGCGGAGGGGCTGCGGGGTGAGGTCGCATCGCCAGGCGTGAAGCGCACGTCCCCATATGTCTGTATCCGCGGCAATGACCCCCCCGGGAGCAAGGTGGGGGGGGACACAGAAGCCTGTTTTATTCCTCGGTAACGCGGATACGTGCTGCACAGGTTATTTATATTTGAAGATATAAATAAATGAGCGTCTCTTTAAAATAAACATGAGGGAAAATACATGCCGGCTCCTGGTGCTGCTGCAGGTGAGGCAGGGAGAGAGCTCTGCAGATGCTGGTGCGCGGGGACCTGCAGCCAACTCGTGTTCTGCCCGTAGCGCGCTGCGATGCCGTCGCCACTGCACGCACATGCCACGTGCTGTGTCCGTATGGCCAGCGGCCGGGCACACCGGAGCTGCCACGCCGTGACTTGCCAGCCGACTGTCCTGGCAGGTCAGCACCACCGCCACGGGCAGCCTTGTCCTCACCCGGTTCATGGTGCGGGGGAATCACAGACCCCCTTCCCTCGGAGGACCCGCAGCGGGATAGTTAACGTGCGCCACTTGTTCCGCATTCAACCCTGTCTCTGCTTTCCTGCAGCGAACACACCGCCTGCGCGGCTGCGGCCAAGTCACGTCACTCACAGCCGTCCTGGGGCCCGTCCTCGTTGTTCACATCTGCACAGGCCGAGGGACGAGAGCAGACAGCCAGAGCGGAGCCGGCACGGCCGGGTCCTCCTCGGGGTGGGCGGGCAGGCGGCCACAGCCACCCCTCGGGGTCCGGGTAGCAGGGCCGGGTTCGGGCGGCTCAGCGCACCCCGGGCGGTCCTACGGTGAAGCAGCTGGGGTGATAGCACAGAGGTGCAGCCCCCAGACAAGGCACATCAGGGTGCGGGAGAAATGAGGCCACTAACAGCAAGCAGATGGCAGGAGGTCACAGGGGAGCCCCGTTCCCAAGGACTCCGGGGTAACAGCCTGGCTGCGCAGGCGCTGCGCAGTGACCGGGGCTGCCTGGAGCAGCAAGCGCAGAAGCCTGGCAGCTTGGCTCGGACCCGAGCTCGGAGACCCTCAGGCTTCCTCCCACAGCACGCCAGGGAGAAATAAAGCCCAGGCAGCTTCGCGTCCAGCTACGCAGTATCTCGATGTCACAGCCGGGGGTGACAGCCTCACTGCAGAGGCTGAGCAGGGCAGGGCTGGGAGCAGGGGCTGGAGCAGCTGCTGGGGAGACACAGTGGAGCTGAGCCTGGGAGCCTGCCTCTGCCTCCGGGAACCAGCCGCCACCGGTGCTCACGCTCGCAGGCCGAGGAGCAGCGAGCGTGCCTGGCTGAGGTTCCACCTGCAGGACAGATCCGTGCTGGAGCCCGACCAGGCTGGGACCCGCCAGAGCGCAGCTCGGGGACAGAAGTATGTGGGCTCTTATGTCCTCCAAACAGTTTCGCTGAGAGCTCGCCAGCAGACGCCAGCCACGCTCGCAGCGTGATCCGCGCTGAGATCAGCTGTGCCTCGGCATTAAAAGCCGGAGGTGTCAGGGGTGACCTTGGGCAAATATTTACAACTGCAGCGGCGTTGTGTATGCGCGTGTGTTCCAAACACAGCCGGGATCAGGCTCAAATGGCACTTTAATTGAGCAAGGGGCAGCAGGAGGGCAGAGCTCTTCCCGCTAATGTGCTAACCGCTCCCGTGAGTCACGTTCGCAGGGTGGGGAGACCATCTCCACCTGCCCACGGAGCCGCTCTGGAGCGGGGAGCGCTCAGCAGCCCTCCCAGGAGGGCCCGCGCTGCTGAGCAGGGACGGTCTTCACCCGCACCGCGCCGGCTGCTGGGACTCTCGGTTATCCTGCCCAAGGCCGGTATGCGTTAGCATCCGCGTTTCGCAGACGTGGAATGGAGACACTCGAGCCGCGCCGCGTGCCTAGGATGCCTCCTGACTAAATAACACAAGGCGATAAAGCAGGATTCCCCCTCGAAAATCTGTTCTTACAGTGGAAAGCATGGAGGGGGAAAAAATCCTTTTAACTTCTGACTCCCTCCTCCTGCTGCTTCTGAAGAGCAGGCAGGCAGCGGGAGAGAGGAGCAGGGATGGATGAATTCCCCTAGAAGAGTCTCTTCTCGTTTTCTTTTTATATTTTGATGACTTCATTCCTCTAGCTTTCATTAGCACCTCCTTTATCTCCAGTGCTTCCCCAAAGGCATTCGGATCTTCCTCCTTGCTGCTGCACAGGGAGCAGCAGCTCTCAGCTCACGGATGGGAAGTGGATGCTTTGCTCCACCTCATGTCGAGGCCCGGAATTTCAGATTCTGATCAGAACTCCGGCTCTCTCCCATGAGGAATAAACCAGAGGCCTCACCTGCCCCAGAACAAGCTCCTCTGGCTTAGCATCCACTTGCCCAACGCCTCTTTGTCTCGCAAGGAATCGGTCGCGGCATCTTCGTTAAGGCTTCCTTGTTGGACACCCTCCTGCAGAAGCTCCCGCTGCAGGGCTGCGCTCCCCCAGAGAGCGAAACCTCTTCTCTCAGGAGCATGGTGCATCTCTTCTCTGCACACAAACCTGTCCTGAACGCGCTCTCAGCCCAGCCCAGCTCTGCAGGGCGGGTCAAAGGACAGGATTTTGCACCACCTCGTTTGTGAGCAATCTGTCCCATCCTTCCACCCCTCCCCGGGACACCCAGAAGGGAAATTCTCCGCTGGGTGAGGAGTCAGGGTTGGACAGGCGAGGACTGCCTAGCCAGGTGTCAAGCCATCTCCTGAACACCTCCATATTCCAGCTGCTTCTTTGCGTTCCCCTTCTGCCGGAGCTCAGCCACCCCAGTCAGCTGCCGGTGAGGAGGGTTCGCTCAAGGCAAACACCAGCATTAGCAAATCCAACCCTCTCCAGGGAGAGCCTTTGTCTCTCTCCTCCCAAGGAAGAAGAGGCCTCCAGGAGGAAGGTGAGGCACTGCAGGGGGGTTCCCAGCCCATGGCCACAGCAAGGGAGCAGGAGCAGTCCTCAGTTCTGCTTCTGCACTACCGGGGAGCAGCAGTGGGGTGGGACGAGGTGCTGAGGTGAGACACCCGTTACCTGGGAGCAACCACGGGAGAGACAAGGCGTGAAGCTGGGAACTTGAAGGAAGCAGGAAAATCCCTGCAACAACATCTGCCAGAGCTGCTCCTTGTATAGGAAGCTCCCGGGGTGGCGGGTGTCTCCAAATCCTCCCCGTGCCATGACAAGCCCCAGTCCTCCCCCGTTCCCAGACTGGGCTGGGCGGGCGCATTGCACAACGCGCCCCAGCCGGGTCTCCGCTGCCTTGCCAGGGTCAGGATGCAAAACGCTGCCTGCTCTGCCTGGCAGAGGGGCTGGAAGACACACATCCCTGGGGAAAAGACCCAGCTGGATTTTAAGGACACAGGGGTGCCCTCCCGCATATCCCCAGAGTCAGTCCAGCAGCCGGGACCGCCAAAATAAAGCGCGAGTTCTCTGGTCTGTGTTTCTTGTTTCATCCAGCCCTCAGAGACCCAGAGTCCTGCTGGACAGTACCTGCTCCCCCCGCAGCGACTCCGCGATGAAACTGCTGCTCAGGCTGAAGAACAGGTTCAGCTTCACAGCCTCCCGCTAGCGCCCGCTTCGCAGGGGGGCAGAGGACAGCGAAAGCAGCACCACTGCCCGCTGTTTTCCCTTCCAGCTTATGGACCGGCGCCCAGGAGCTCCCAGCCTGACCAGCAAACTCAGCAGCTCCCCCGGCTCTGCTGGGGGGTGGGCCAAGAGAGGTTAACAGCCCCACCAGCCACATCCAGGGCTGGAGGAGCCGCTGCTGCCGCAGCCAGGCACCGGTGCATCGGCAGGAGGCTGAATGTGCTGATTATCCACATGGGGCACAGAATGGCTTCACGTGACACTGATTTTCCCTATTCAGGCTGGGTTTTAAGCCTTGAAAATGGCACAGGAAAAACACATGGGAGCCGTCAGACGATGGAGTTAGACACCCGAGAGTGCCGTCTCTGCTCAGCCCCTTCTGCCTGTGCACGGCCGCCACCTTCCACCACACCGTCCTCGCTCCGCAGGGCTCCCTCATCGCTCGCTGCAATGGGCTGGGCGGCTTAGGGAGCGGGGCCGCGCTCTGCAGGGACCTCTTTAGCTTTCTGGTGGAATGGGAAAATGCCTGGTGACTACAGGCAGAGAAAGAGTGTGACAGGGTGTGGACAGGCCAGTGCCACCCTGGAGAGCTGGGCATTCGCTGCTGCAGCCACTGCAGAGCTCCTCTTTGGAAGTGACCACCCCTGTGCTGCTCATTCACGAGTTCCCCCGTGGGTACCGAGCCTGGTGAGCACAGCGCGGCCGGGCCCACCAGCAGCTCTACACACGGAACGTCCCTACCACTGCCAGGCACTTTGGGTGTGGAGAAAGGACCCCAGCACCTCCGGTCAGGCATCGGAGGGATGACACGCTGCCTGTGCCTTTCCCGAGTACCCTGGGGCCACGGGTCCCAGCTTTCAGAGGTTCACGCTGGAGAAGCATCTGCTGTGTTTGCGGAGTGCATGGATGAGTTATAATCTCTGGGGGAAGCACACAGGAAGACGTCTGTGATTTCGCATTCAGCACAGCGTTTCACTGGAGCTCGAGAAAAACCTGGCCAGAGCCACGTTTTGGAAGGCAAACACAGAAGTGTTGCACGAAAACCCTGACCCAAGGGTGCAGGGTCCTGGGGAAAAACCTGCCAAGGACCCCGTAGTTAAAGAGTACCTCACCATACATACCCATGAGGGGAACTCGGCACCGTGGGAAGCGATCCCGGTGCGTACAAGCAGATCCTGACAGCCCTGAGAACGTGCTTTTAAGGGCAGCGGTGAAACAGCCCCCAGTCTAACGCTGGCACCAAGGGAGAAGGTAGAGGAGTGAGGGGGGCGTGCAGCCCCCTCGCTGTCACACAAACCAGCTGTAAGGGCTCACATCTGGGGCAGGAGTTGGTCACCCACCCCAGCAGCACCCTGAAGCACCTGCCATCGAAACGGTACAATGGTGACCACCCGCTGCAGCGGTGACCGAGGGCCAGTGACCAGTAACCGAGGGCCAGTGACCACTAACTGAGGGCCAGTGACCAGTAACCGAGGGCCAGTAACCAGGGGCCAGTAACCAGTAACCGAGGGCCAGTGACCAGTAACCGAGGGCCAGTAACCAGGGGCCAGTGACCAGTAACTGAGGGCCAGTGACCAGTAACCGAGGGCCAGTAACTAGTAACCGAGGGCCAGTGACCAGTAACTGAGGGCCAGTGACCAGTAACCGAGGGCCAGTAACCAGGGGCCAGTAACCAGTAACCGAGGGCCAGTAACCAGTAACCGAGGGCCAGTGACCAGTAACCGAGGGCCAGTGACCACTAACTGAGGGCCAGTGACCAGTAACCGAGGGCCGGTGACCAGTAACCGAGGGCCAGTGACCAGTAACCGAGGGCCAGTAACCAGGGGCCAGTGACCAGTAACCGAGGGCCGGTGACCAGTAACCGAGGGCCAGTAACTAGTAACCGAGGGCCAGTGACCAGTAACCGAGGGCCGGTGACCAGTAACCGAGGGCCAGTGACCAGTAACCGAGGGCCGGTGACAAGGACGGCGGGGGGTGAGCGGTTCCCAGGCCAGGCGCCCCCCTGCAGCTGCCCGGCGAGCAGCGGGCTGTCCTCCCTCAGCCCCAGTGAGGTTCTCCAGCATGCTGGAACAGGACTAGAGCCAGCCAAGCCCCAGCTGGTTCGATCGCGACCCCCAGCCCCCTCCGCAGCAGTCCGTAGGAAACCCCTTCCAGCGCACGCAGCGGGTGCCGGGCAGCCCCCCGTCTGAGCTGAGCCCCTGCCTGTGCCTGCGGCTGCCCTGAGCTGCTGCCCACCAGCAGAACACGAGCCGTGTTCCTCAACAGCACTGTCTGTGTTAGGGAGGTAGAGGAGGGAGCAAGCGGCACGTCGAGGTCATTGACTAAATGAGGATGTGAAGCGAAAGGCTGTTGCAAAAGGCAGCGTGGACTCAGCAGTCGCTGCAGGGAGTGCCGTGGGCTGGCTCCCCGCCGAGGTGCAGGCGTGGGGATGAGCCGAGTCTGCGGCGGGCGAAGCTCTGATGTTTATCTGGGGGAGTGGGAAGGTGCTGGGAACAGACACCGTGTACGTCTCATGTGGCCGAAACCCGGAGGAAGGCTGGACACAGACGAAATGGGTGGCTGGTCCTTTTCCAGCAGGGAGACGGGCCAACAGCTTTTAAAGAGCCCAGAGGGAGCGAAACTGGCACTCTGCTCCCACCGCGGCAAGCTGGCGGGGTGAGATGGGGCAGGCACATGGCAGAAAATAACAAAATGCAAATCAGAGAGAGAAAAGCTCATCTCGAAAATAATGTGATATGCTGCTGTTCAGCGAGAGGCAAATGGGAGAGGCAGCGATGCTGAAAGCAGTGGAAGCACAACAGAGCCTGCAACGTACGGTGACTCGGGAAATGATGGATGCGGCTGGGGCTGCGCTCACCCGACAGCGGGTGAGAGCGTGGGGAGGTGACGGCCCCTCCGGCCATTGCCGTGGGGTGGCTGTGCCTGCACAAAGCTGGACAGGGGAGGTGATGAGGCTGGAAAGGCGTGGAAGAAGAGCAAAGCAGGAGCCCAGGAGAAGCAGGCGTTGGTGCAGAGGGAATGCTCGAACCGGGGTGTTTTCTGTGCAGTTTCTCTAAACGGTGCTGGAGGACTTGTCTGCAAACTCTCACAGCACCAAAACGGTTTAATATTAGTGCAGGAGTGTCACCGTCCTGCGGTGAACTCCTCACCCCCTGCTCCGGTCGGAGCCGACAGACCCTCCCAGCGACTATTGCTGCCCCCGTGTCCCCATCCAAGGTGTGAGCGAAGCCTTCCGGAGCTCCAGCCTCTCCCTGGCCCTCTTCCCAGTGACCTGCATGGCTTCTCGTGCTGGGACCGGAATGCCCTCTCTAACACGCACCCTTACCCAGCAGGTCCAACTGGGAGCACGGCCTGACGCTCCTCCCTTTGCCCTGCGCAGTGAGTGGAGCAGCTACGTGCTGGCTTTTTAAATTACAGTAGGGCTCAACCCTCACGGGAAATTGGAGTCCGGAGGAGGAGGAGGGATACGAAGCTATGGCGGGTGTGACAGTCCAGTCCCTCCCCTTCGACGGACACACCAACACCAGTGTGACAGCACGCAGTCATCCGCTGCCCTGCCCTGCCCTGCCCTGCCCTGCCCTGCCCCGCGTGGAACGAGGCTCTTCAGAAGCTCCTTCTACATAGCAAGTTTGAGTGAACTGAAAGCAAGAGTGTTGGAGGAGCTGCGGAACTCACGAGCCACTGGTGGTGGCTTTTCCAGACATCCTGCCATACCAGCGACTTCTCAGGTGATGGGGACAAGGCTCTGCCTGGTCAGTAATGTTCCCCGGAGCACGGTCAGCACAGTCAGCACCGCGCTGCAGGGGGATCAAAACCAGCTCCAGCCAAGTCCAGGTTTCCTGCTGGGGTCTGTCTTCCCGGGATAAGCATCCTCTCGAGTAATGCTGAGCATCAGCCCGGCACTGAGGAACCTCTTATCTCCAGGTTCAACACCAGGACCAGGAGGGACCCGCTCAGCGAACCCCGAGTGGCTCTGCGTCAGGTCTCTCATCCTCTTGCTGAAAAAGATGGATCCTTTTACCTTCCATTTCTCTCTCCCTTCCCTTGCTTTTACTCCTTGCTCCTTGCCTGTTCTCATGGCATTTATCTTGGAGCTAGATAGCTCTGATAATTCACGCTGTGTTACTGAGCTTTGGCTTTTCACCCCATCGCCAGACACGGTGCAGCTCCCACCCTCGCAGTTTCTCTGTTGGCTTTTGTGGTTGGGCTGTAAGGACCAGAGGAGGGGGTTATGGAGGAGGAGGAGGAGTATACCAGGAAGAGCCGAGGGTGTGGTGGTGCCTGTGCTGCTGAGATCCCTGTGGGGCTGTTAGGACACTGTAAGACTGCGTGCACCCTCCTCTGGATCATATGCCCTAAGAAGTGCTCATTCCCCAGACACTGCAGGAAGCTGCGTTAGCGTATACTCTGCTGCAGGAACCTCGGAGGACACGTTACCACCACCGCTGAGTGTGGCACTGACCTGCTGACCCTGAGCTTTTGCTCCATGCCAAGCTGAAAGGGCCGAAAGGGCCACCCTGGGCATGGGGGAGGAACCGGGAAGCAGCACCAGGACCTTGCTCTGATGCTGGAGGTGGACCCTCACTGCTGCTGACCGGCCCCCAAAGGGAGGCTGGGAAAGCACAGGAGCACCCTGGACAAGAGCTGAAACCACAGAGAGAGGCTTAAAAGCCTTAAAAGACATGAGACTCCAAAATCTCAGTCGCTTATCAAAGCAGAGGTTACAGGTGACTCCGGTCCAGCCCATGAAAACCTGCGTGGGCAGCTGACACGCGGTGGGAAAAGGATCTTCCATCTGATACAGGTCTAGCAGGAGACCAGAGCTGGCAGTTTCACCCAGAGTTCAGATGAGAAATACGACGCACAGTGCTCGCTGTCGGGGCAATAGCTACTCAAAGGATTCACTGAGGGATGGGGCGGAATCTCCACCGTGGGAGCTCTGAAAGCCAGCCACGTGGCTCTCCTTTCTCGGTTAGCCGAGACCCACAGCAGAGCTGGGCGGTGCGATGGAGCTCCCAGGCCATCCCGGCTGCCCTCAGACGGCTGATGGTCCATTCAGCCGGCGCACAAAACAAAAATATTTTTAACTTGGATGGAGATGAAAGGTAAAACTTCACCACTGAGAGCTCCGCAGTATCGCTAAGGAGGGGGTTTATCTCCTTGTTTTGCTGAGAAGCTCCTGCTAGACTAAACCCACGTCCAGCCGCCCAAGGATCCTGTCTGCAGCCAGCGCCACAGTCCTGCTGCGCCTCTTCGGGGTGGAGGAGCGAGGCTGGCACTGGCAGCCGCCGGCTCCTCCAGGCACGGTCCTGCATGATGGGGTGGGTGGCCGGACGGTGCCAGTGCCGGTGCCGCTGCCCGCAGGGTCCCCGGACGGGAGCACCCGGGGCGGGGAGCCGGTGGTGCGGATTTGGTGAGAGGAACCTTTCCACGGGCGTGCTCTGGCGCCGGTCGTATCCCGGGGTCTGTGGAGGCGCTTCGCTGCTCACGAGGAGCTGCTGTTTGAAAAGTTGGTCTCGCTCTCGTGCAGCTTATTATTGTAATTGCACTTCACGGGGAGAAGGGAAATGTGCTCCTCAGCGACGCATCCGCTTTAATGGATTCCGCTTCGCTGCTGAGAATAAACAATCACAAATCAGCGACTACAAGGACCTTTAGAGGACCCTCTGGCTCAGACATTTTTTCACACTGTCAATGAAAGAGCACTTCTAAATACCTGCGAGCACTTCCAAACCCCTGCGAGCCAGCCAAGAGTCACCATTTGGGGAGCACGTGGCTTAGCAGAGTGAGGGGGAAAAACCTTTATTTTCTGACTGGGAAGAATGCTCCCCACCCGCACTGCATAACGGCTTCCCGCAGCAGGCAGCTGTCCTGGAAGTACCTGCACGCAGCCCTCGCAGGTGATGCAGTAGCTTGGGTAGGTTTTCTCAATTTTACATCCACCCGCAGAGGTTTACAGGCTTGGAGAAATTTTTCACTAGCTCAGGCGGACGGGAGAGCTTGCTCACAGCCCCGGGTGCTGCATCCCCAGGCAGGCGGTGCTCGGAGGCCCGGCAGCAGGCAGAGCTCACACCTGCCCGGGGCGGCTTGCAGGGAGGCAGGAGGCTGGGTCCTGCCCCGCTCCTCGGGGAGCTGCTGCGTGGGCTGCAGCGGGCAGGGGAGCTCTGGGGCAGTCTGCAGCCTTCGCAGAGCTTTGCCACGTGCTCCCAGGTCTTGCCTGTCCTGATGGGAGCAGCAGCACAATCCTGACAGGTCCTGAGGGATTGAGCGCTGAGCCTAAGCATGACCAGGGGCTAGGAGACAGAAGGACACAGTGCCACTGAGATGAAAGGAGCTGAAGCTGAGGAGTACCCGTGCTTCATCCTCGGCTTTCATCCCCAGCCTCGTGTGGGACAGGGGAGGGGCAGAGCACAGGGGTCACCTCTGGAGGAGCCCTGCCCGAGCAGGGACCCCAGCCCTGCGCTGAGGACAGCAGGGATGGGGCGAGGACCCCCCAAGCCCCTTCCTGCATGACAGGCTTTTCCAAGGTGCATACACATGGCGGTACGCAGAGAAGCACTGACTGAACTTGGCCTCCACCGCTTCCCTCCAGGTCACTGGTGGGATCTGCATCACCAGCAACCCCGTCTGCAGGCAGCGGTGCTGCAGTGGGACTTGGTGGGCACACGCGAGAAGTGCTCCACAGCCCCGGTTACTCCCCGCCCTGAGATCAGCCCCTGTTCTGTTCCTGCCCTGGGCTCCTGCTATCCCAGGTGGGATCAGGGGATGCCAAGCCCTTTCTTGGGAGAGAGGCGGCTTCCCTGGCCCTGCCCCGTGGCAGGAGCTGGGGCTGGGAGCCGGCTGGGCCCTGGCTGCCCCGGCTGGAGGGCAGAGGTGCGGTGCATCGGTGTGGCTCCCTGCCAGGCCCTCACCGTGGAACCAGCTTCACCTGCGCGGGCTCCCGCTTTCCCTGCATGCGGAGCAGAGGCTCTCTCCCTGCACGAGTGATGGGTAACAGCCACGGGACGGCACGCTCGGCCACATCAGGAGGGTCAGCACCCACACGAGCGGCACCACCGCACATCGCTGTGAGGGTGGCCAAAGCGGAGCCCAAGCACCATCCCCTTGACACGCCAGCCCCAAAGACACCGTGTCCAAAGCCTAAACGATGCCCAGTCACTCTGGGAAGCTAAAGGCACAGGCTGGATTTTTTGTTTCTTTTTTCCTTTCCCTGCGGTGGAAAGCATGGTCTCCTCTGGACACACCAGACCTGCTGGCAGCGTTCTCACCCGGGACGCAGCAGCGGGTGCTGCTCTGCAGGAACCAGGAACCAAAACTTTTGGAGTCCTAATGGGGCGCGAGAAAAATCCACCGCGTGGAAGTCGACAGTAACTTCATGCTGCTGTCACGTAGCGATGAAAGGGCCAGAGCTCCTCTTTCCCCCAGACCCACCCGCCGGCTGCAGAGAGCTTTCCAGTCGTTCCCAACTTAGCTGGATTCATGGTGGGGTTTTTTAATCATTCATCAAATAACTTCTGCAGATAATTATGAGTTTGTTGCTCATTTATTAGCACTAGGCTGTAATTATTCAGTATCCAGATGATTTGCCACACGGATCATGTGGTGTTGAGTAGGTCAGAGCAGTGCAGGGATCACAATCAGGGTTTTACAGTGGCAAACTCTGCAGTGCATCCTTAAACTCTGCTGCGTGGTCAGCAGCGCGCTACCGGGAAGGCAGAGGCACACAGGGTGCACTTGGGCATAAATGTGGATAAGCCTTTGTAGATATTTTTGCTCATGTTTTGCCCAGCACCAGCTATGCAGGTGCGAGGACTTTGTTCTGTTTTCCAGGTGTGCAACCTGACGGAATCCCCGTGCATAGATGTGACAGCCCTCCTGGCTTCCGCTGCAGGAGGCAGGGTGTCTTCCAGGGCGGTTAGTGACAGATCCAGCATGCAAACGCCAGTGCGAAAGCCCTTAGCAGAAGCTTTTCTCCCGTGAAGTCGCAGCTGACTCTGTGGCATCAGCTCCTCCAGCCCTGTCTCTGTGTTCCATCTCTGCGACCAGCCCCGAGGCTGGAGGGCTGCTGGCGTGGCTGAGCCATGGGGGCATGCAGGCGATGCTCCCCATTTTTACGGGGAGAAGGATGCCACAATGCTGGTGCTGTCAAGGGCAGCGGATAAGCACTGGGTTATCTTGCTTTATTGCACCCAGGACAGGAGTTGGGCATCCCATGTATCCCAGACCAAAGGCTGATGAAGGGGGGACCAAGGGGGGAGCAATGAGGGGTGGATAGCCTGGTTCTGTGTGGGGTGGGGTGGGCTGAGCTCCAGCAACTCCCAGACCCAGAAACTGGCCTCACCCTTGCAGCCCACATGGAGTTTTGCTCCCTGGAAACCATCCCCATGGCTGGCCACAGCCGCCCCAGGCACCTCCAGTCCCCAGCACAGTCTGGTCCCACTGTGGTGAGCCCTGTGCATCACCTTCCCTCTCAACACCTTGCTCTGGGTGTGCAGGGGGGAGATGTGTGGTTCAGAAGGCTCCTGAGCAACCCCACACCACAAATGACCGTGGCTCTTCTTCACCTCCAGCCAAGAGGGATGCTGGATTGGCCTCCTGAAGGGCACACTGACCTCTGTGAACAGTGCAGGGAAATCACAGCGAACCACATGTCCCAGTGTAGGGGTTGAGGTCCCTGACTGCGTCTCCATCAGGGCTTGTCACCCTGCTCTCCTCAGCATCCTCCTCCTCCTCCTCCCCTCCGTGCAGAGGATGCTCTACAGCCTCTTTTCAGAAGGCAGCACACATGACTGCATCCATCGCTCTGCTATGTCACGGTTTCCTCTAGCTTCTGGAGGTGTCCAGCAAGGAGCTGTGGTCCAGTTTGGATACTTGCCTTGAGCAGCTAAAATCCGCAACACCTTAAAATCCTGGAGGACAGCTATGAAGTCCCCTGAGGAGACCAGCATGGGCAGGAACTGGGAGTGACACTGCAAAACCAGCTGCGGTCAACAGGAACCTGTGTGCTCGACAGCTCGGAAGAACGAGCTGGGCCACCCAGCAATGGAGACCAGGAGAGAGGGCCGCTTGCCGCAGCTCCCGGACGAAGCCCCTGAGGGCAGCTCCTCTCCTGTTGGATAGCCGGGAGTGTTGCCACTCCTTGCTCCTGCGAGCCCATCGTGTCTGTGTGCCCTAATGCACTGTCTCTGCGCAGGGTGGAAGGTGCCTGTTTTGCTCCGTACTTTCAAAACCATGGTGAAGAAGAACTGATGCTAAGAGCTCATTTTAATTACCTGTGACCAAAAAATTGTGAGAGGGTGGTACCCTTCCCCCACGGTGCCTGAGCTACCCGGGAGACACTTGTCGTGCTTCCCCTCTGCTGGGAGACGCAGGTGCTGGCTCCCTGGCCAGGTCCTCCTGCCTCCCAACAGCCACCAAAGCCCACGCGTCTCCCTGCGCAGGAGAGGAGCCGGTGCCTCCCGAGCAGCACGGCTGGCCCGGTTCCAGTACCACCCGTAGGAGTTTTATTACCAACTTAAAAGTGAGCAAAGCCAGACCAACACCAAAGGCGCTGGAACACCCCACCCATAAGAGGCTTTGGGCTCCTCCTGGGTGAAACATGAGCCACGGACGTTAACAATGATCTGCTCTTTCCATGCCAGGTCTGTGCAGCCCTCAGGTTCCTGGCAGGCTGCAGGTATCTCCGCGGTGGAGCCCAGCCTGGCTCCCTCCCGGCAGCCACCGGCAGCGGGGCGCGGGCAGCCCGGCATGCTGGTGCCTGCTGGAAGCTCTCCCTGCAGCAGCTCCTCCGCAGCAGAGCACGGCGGGGCTCGCAGGGAGATCCTCCTCCTTAGCTGTAGCCGCAGCCTTAGCCACGGGGCAGCTCCCAAACAGGGGCCACCTCTGTGCCCCGAGAGGCAAAGGGGGTCTGCGTCCCTCTGAGGGGAAGGACCACCAGCCTTCCAGCGTGGTGTCCCTGGCTCCACAGGGGCACAGGACAGGCTCCGTGTGGCAAAGCAGCTTCAACCGGCCCGCCTTTCTTCTTAATACACCTTCCGTCTTTCGCTCGGCATCCCCATTCCCAAGGGGCTGCTGCCCTGAAGGGGGTAACGCTCTTCTGGACTTGTTTCTTGGGTTTGGGGCCTCACATGGGGTTTCACTTTCAGCCTTTCGCCCAGGTTTCTGGTTTTAGACATGAAGGAACGGGCCACACGCCCGCACACAGGCACCTTCCCCAGCTGCATCCTCCCCTGGCTGGCACTGCCCACAGTGAGCGCTCCCGTTTTCCCTCCTCGCTTCCCGCACTCAAACAAACCGTCCCGGCGCAGAGTGCTGGGAGCGGTGGGACCTCCTGCCATGGGACCGGGCCCTGGAGGGCAACGCGATCTCGCAGGCTATTAGCCACAGACCCTGAGGGAGGATGAGTTTGCTCGTTGGCACCCCGGGTGCTCCCGGACCCTCGCGCCTGTTTTCAGTGCTGCTCTGCCGGGACTCGTGGGCGCGTGAGACTGACGGGTCTGTCCCACACCAACGTCCCAACATGTGAAAGGCTCAAGACTGATGTTCTGCAAGATCTGCAGAAAGGTTTGCAGTTGCCTTTTGATCCAACCACGCTTTTAGGCCAATGTAGTCCTCCGAGGGATTGCGAAAGGGGCGTAAAACAAGCCCTTTTGCCACTTGGAGAGCTGTCAGCGCTCATCGCGTACCCGCATGCTGGCTGCGCCTGAAAAGCCGTTGGAAGGGAAAGAGATGAGCAGGCACACGCGGCTGCTGCCGTCACGCTACCTCCTGTGTGCCAGGGCGGTAAAGACCCCACGCCGCTTTAACCCCGCACACTGAAAACAGGATCAGAGCTGCCCGTGGGCTGTGCCAGCTGCGTGGCAGGGAGCAGCACGGGAGGCAGCTCTCAGTCTGGCTGGATCCATCGCTAACCACAAGCAATTATGTAAGTCAGAGTTAAACACCATTTAAAAGAGAAAACGTTTACCCGTGTCGGCTGGGGAGGAGCGGGCGGAGGAGCCGGGAGGAGTGTGGGCTCTGCCCGTGGGCTCTGCGCGTGGGCTCTGCCCGTGGGCTCTGCGCGTGGGCTCTGCCCGTGGGCTGCGCTGGGTCCCGGTGGAGCCTGGCTGCGTCCTGCTGTCCCTCCTGCCGGCAGCTGTCAGCCCTCCAGCGCCACAGAGCAGCGCTGTCTGGGCTGACAACTCAGCCAAAGACAGGGACCTGTCGAGAAGTGAGCGGGAGGGTTGCCAGCTTGACTGGTCGCCTCGGGGAATCTTCCATTAGCGGCTTTAAGAGACACGTGTCGTGGATTCTTTCCCGGTCTCTCTATTTTTCTCTCTTCTCATTTGGAAAGAACTGAAACCTTCCTGGGTCAAAATTCCTGCAAAGATCCTCTTCCCACTCCTCCGCTTTAAAGCTTCTCTGTCTGTGCAAATTCCTCCCCGCGTTACACACGAGCCTAACCTCATTTTTCTAGAAGGTATTTACGGTTTCCTAATTAGGGGAAGAGTCATTGCAGAGGAGAAGAAAAAGCAGATCCAGATCAGGGGAAGCCGGTGTCCTGCGGGTGTGCAGGGGGGCGAATTCATGAGACACGAATGCCCAGGGTGAAACACTCCAAGAAATCCTTTGTACCGTGGACTCGGGGGAGTCCATCCCCCCGAACGGCGTGCACATCCTTAAAGAAATTGCCATCACCGCTCTGGCTCTGCAAGCTGCAGGATTTTCAGTTTGAAAAGTTAATTTGAGGAGCTTTTTGTCTGCAGCTCTGGTGCGCAGCCTGTGTCCCCAGCCCAGCCCAGCCAGCACCAGTCCTGGGTGTCCCGGTGCCCGCCTGCGGAGCAGTGCCAAGCGCTCACCATGCTCCCTGCCCAGCGCAGGGCTTGAGAAAAAAGAGAGGCAATGCTGGGAGTAAAACCCTGCCGGATCCCTGCGACGAGCGGAGAGCTGGCCAGCCCCAAAGCCAGCTCTGCTCCTCCGGGTTTGGCAGGCTGCGCGCCACCACCTTCCCCGTGGAACCCACCGATCTGTCTGCCGGCCCCAGGGCTGTGGCACGGGGTCCGTTGGCCTCATCTCTCCAGGGAACTATCAGCTCTTCTGCCTGAGGCAGCCGCTGGCCAAACTGCAGGAAAACACCCAGGGTGCTGCCAGTCCCTCAGGCCAGTGCTCTTGGGCCACTTTTGGGTCTGGGGTCTGTCGGACTGGTGGCCCATAGCTTAGGGTGGATGCAGTCACTGCCTGCATCCTGGCAGGTCCGAGGGATGGGGAGATACACGCCCTCGCAATCCCAGATGAGCAGGGTTTGTGCACACTGATTCGATTTCTGAAATAACCGATCTGGGACTCCTGACTCCCACACCTGTGTCATCCCAGGCCACTTGGTGACCCCAAAGTGGTGGTCAAGGAGGAGTCACTGTCCACGGCTCTCCAGTTCCTTTTTTCTGGAAGAAATTGCTGCCTGACCCCCAGTCAGCAAAAGTCCCTGGAGCTGGGGAACTAGCTTGACCCCTGCTAACACAGTCACCGCTTCCGTGCTTTTCCTCCATGACCTGCCTTCCCCTGCGCTGGATGTTGGGGGACAGCAGATCCCCCTTCAGCTGATGGGTCACCCCGGTCACTGCTGGAGATGCTGATGACCAGGGGGACCAGGGGACGTGCTGGGCCAGGCTGCTGTGACACCGATCACGGCTCTGCCAGGCACGCTCCCCTGTGCTGCCAGCTGAAATAACCTGAGTCTGGCAGCGAGCGTGTGCCCAACCTTGCTCCTGACCTTCTTAGGAGGAAACGGCGTGTGGCCGAGCCTTTGCGGCTGCTCAGCGCTGCCGGCACGCCGGGACTGAGCTGAAGCTGCCTGGGTGAAACATTCTGGCAGGGGATACTGTGGGGGCTGGAGCAGCAGGACCGGCGGGTTCCGCATCCCCAGCACCCCTCTGGAGCCCACCGGCACATCTCCAGCCCAGGGCCCTGCTCCCATCTCATGCCCTCTCCTCTGCCCCGGCTCCGCTGGGCTCAGCGTGCACCACTGGAAGAGCAAAGGAGCTGCTGCCTCCCCGAGGTCTGAGGGGCTGTAACTGACAGGAGGGTTTATGACTGAACCATGAGACGTAACAGCGTGGCGCTGGCCCTGGCAAGCAGCTGGCTCTGTTTCAACTACCCCCCTGCCCAGATGGTCTGGGGAGGGATCCTGTTATCAGCGACACGGAGGACTCAGGTCATACGGCTCAGCCAGCTCTGGCTGGAGCGGCAGCCCCTGCTAGCCCAGACTGGGGGTTTTCCTCCTTGAAAATGCTCACAGGCATTTACTACCTCCACGCCTGCCAGTCTGGGTGCTGTCTCCTTCCCTGCTGGCTGCTGAGCAGGCTGCGGAC
This sequence comes from Bucorvus abyssinicus, assembly GCA_009769605.1. Taxonomy (NCBI): domain Eukaryota; kingdom Metazoa; phylum Chordata; class Aves; order Bucerotiformes; family Bucorvidae; genus Bucorvus; species Bucorvus abyssinicus. The sequence goes on along the minus strand of CM020039.1, from coordinate 221,569 downwards.
AAGCAGCCCCCAGCCCACGGAGCCGAGGCTGGGCGAGGGAGCCGCTCGCTCAGGGCTATGAGATCGCCTGGTGAAGAGCCGGCAGAAAACCCCTGTCAGAAACCTGGGCTGCAGAGCTGCTCGGGAGTGTCCTGCAGAACATCTCGTGATGGCAGAGAGGACGGGCCAAGGCCCCGCAGACCCCCTGCTCCAGAGCAGAGCTGCCAGGGGATGGGGCGCAGAGGCCCCTGAGCTGGAGAGCCCCTCAGGAGAGGGGTCAGTCCCCAGCCGTCACCCTGAGATGATCACGGTCGCGATCAGGCCACAGTGCTGTCCTGTCGTTCCCAGGGGTGGAAGGGAACCTGGGCCAGAACTGTTCCAACGTGCCCTTGGGCTGCGGGTGGGCATGGGGAGCCCTTCACAAATTGCCCACATTTCCCGAGGGAACGTTGGCCTGGGCTCCCAGTCCCCTTCCCCGGCTCAGATTGCCCATGTTCAGCACCCTCCTCACTGTCCAGGGAGGGACCAGGTTTCCCATGCCCCCGGGTGGGGTGCGAGGCAGTGCCGGGCTCTACGAGGAACCAAAGCAGGAGCTGCTTCTGCTAACAGTGCCGTCCAGACAGGCTCCGCCAGCCCTGGTGTGTTCTGCACGCGGCGTGAGGATCAGAGACCTCCAAGCTCCTCGGTCCACGTTACCTGCTCCGGGGCACGAGGAAAATACCCGAGCAGACTTGTTCCAGCTCACGCTGATGCAGCACACTGGAGGGAACACCCAAGATGGGCCCCAGGGCGGTGGGCGCAGCAGGCAGAGCCTCACCCCGTGCTAGGAGCAGCCTGCAATCAATGACGTTAACGGGTATCCCCAGCAAGGAGACCCCAGTGACCACCAGCACCTTCCACCCTCTCACACAGTGTGAACCACCCTGCAGAGAGCTGTGGGACACCGACTGTGGAGCGTGGCGTCCCCTTGCCAGGTGGCAGGGCACAAACGCAGCCATCCCAGCACAGGGCACGACCCGCCACAGTGTCCAGGACTGCCAGGAGGGGGTCCTTGTTTCACACACCCTTGCCAATGTTGTCACACCAGTGCCAGCGTGACACAACCCCACTTGACCAGCACGGTCTGCTGGGGCTGGTGCGTGCTGGGGACACGCGGGTTTCCTGAAAGCAGTGCCTCCAGCTTTTGGAGAGCAACCTAGGGACCTGTCTGCCCCAAGGACAGCCCCGCAGAGGATGGGCGAAGGAGGTGGCTCCTGGCACCGCAGCGCGGGACCCGGCGGGTGGAGGATGCAGCTTTCCTGGAGGCTGCCATGCAGACCCAGCGCATGGCTGCAGCACTCAGGAATCCGGACTCAGCTTGTGCTGAAACCGTTCCGTCCTGGTGCATGTCTAATTCCAGGCTGTCTGTATCTGTGGACAGCGAGAGAGTTGGGTTTTTAATGAATGTGAAATTCTGGCTCCTGCTGCAGCACTCTGCCACGGACCGTGTTATTTCATGTATCTGGGTCAAGCTTATTCCTTCTGCTGTAGCGTGTTTCAGGGAGCTCGAGGTGCAGCCCCTCCCTGCCATCTAGCCACGCTTCAGGTCTTGTCATCTCCTCCCAGGATGATTCACTGGGACAAAATGGTCTGTTGGAGCGTTTCCTTCCCAAACAGTGTCTGCTCTTTGTCCTCAGCGGGGACTTCGTCCAGCGCAGCTGAGCTGAAACCTCGACTCGAAGGCGAAAGCGACTCAGCAGAGGGACCAAAGGCATCCACAAACCCCCCGGTATGGTGGGTTTTCGGTCCCAACGAGATGATGCCATGGAGGAGCCAACATATCTCAGTCCCCCCCCCAACCTCTTTGACAGGCTTGAACTCCTTGCTCATGGCAGGGAGGCGACCGACAGCTCTCCCCAGCCCAGCGCTCGCTGCCGCCTGCCTGGGGCACTGCACGGCTCCCCGCTAGACACGGGACAGACACCGGCACCTTCCTGAGCACAGCCCGCTTGCAGGAACGGAGGGAGGTTGGGAGCGCGATAACCTTGCTCATCAACATGCTGTTCCTCTCGCCTGCTCGCACAGCTTGTTATGGGGAAACTAAAAATAGAGCGGTGAGCTGGCTTTCGTTCCACACGGGGAAACTGGCAGAAGATGGTGGGGTCTGTGTCATCGGGAAGCATGTCCAAAGTTGTCTGTGTCAGAAACCACAAATAACGATTGGCCTTCCAAAGAAGGCTGTGAACGTCAGGAAAGCTGCGTGGGGCAGGCGGGGCAGGCTGGCGCCCTGCGGGGGGCAGGAGGCTTGGCCCGGCCACCTTAGCGTCAGTGCCCGGGAGCTGCCTCCCCCAGCGCCGGCAGCGACCCTCGGCTGCAGGGTATTTCTTGGAGCCAGGACCTCATGCGCTGCGGGGATGGATGCCCCGGGGGGAGACAGAGGTGGGCGCTACAGCCTCCAAGGCTGCCCCTGGGTCCATCTAGCAACGGAGGGCGGCAGAGGCAGGTGTGATTCAACGTCACACCGCTGCCGCGTGGCTCGTGCACGTTGCTGCTGCGTTAGTCCAGCACTGCTCGCCAAGCCCTGCCCAAGGACCTCAGCCTACGGCAGAGGCTGCCGTTCCTGTCCTGGACCTGCAGCTCGCTCTGGCCATGACTCTCCTCTCCACTCTTCAGCAGTCCCCGCTGCTCCCACCCTGAGCGCTCAAGTCAGCTTCTATTTAGAAGACGTCCCCGAAAGTGGGTGCCGAGCGGGGCTGGACGGGGATGCGCTGCTGTGTTCTCCACTGTCAGCGAGCTCCCGGGATGGTGCCTGACGCGGGCTATGGACGTGACAGAGCCGCTCAATGCAGCTGCCACACAAACACACAGATTTGTGAGTTGAAAAGCCTCAGGGGAACCGGGAAAGGAGAAAAAAACCCACATGCATACAAAATAATTCTCTAACTTTCGCATCATCCCCCTCTAGCCCCAAGCCTCCGAGCTGCTCTGTTCTGCACTATGAACTAATCACTTGACATTTTTCATCCTGAAGTTGAAACAGTTTGGAGTCAAAGCATCGTCAGAAATGTGTCTGAAATAATGTGCTTCCAGCGCAGCGTCTCCTCGTCTGTCGTTCGGTTACGAAACACTTTCTGTCCCCGCGGCCAGATGCCAGCGGAGGCGCGAGTGAGGGGCTGGGCTCTGCAGGCTGCGCTGCCCGTGGGCCCTCCGCCGGGATCCACAGCGGGCCCCCGCCACCTGCTCACGGGCACCGCCACGCCGGGACGTGTGCCTCCGTCCGACTGTGCTCTGAAGCATGGACCAAAGCAGATGACGCTTAGTCACGGATGAGAGGAGTGGGTTGTGGCTTTGGGGACCGGGCCGAGCCAGGTACCAAAGCCCTCGGCTAGGTGCGTGATCTCCAGCGGTCCTGGCCTTCCCGTACCTCCCGGAGACGGAGCCGTTCCTCAGGAGGGACCGAGGAGGGGACCGACCGCGCACTCCCCTGCACCCAGGTTTCTGCCCGCGGGTGTTCACCTGGTCTGGACACAGCCAGGTGTCGTGAGTCAGAGGGAACATGGCAGGGAGCCTCCCACAGGCTTCACCAGCTGGCTCCCAGCCTGGACTCCCTGCTCGCCCTCGCTTCCCGTAAGTAAGAAGCCCAACTAGACCTCCGGGACTGTACCCTGTGAAAGCAACGGCTTAACTGGGCATGGTTGTCTGGACTTGGCCAAGCTTGCTCTGAGTCACGCCAGAGATCACCCTGAGGTCATCTGGGATCTCATCCCAGCTCTGGGAAAAAATCCTTGTGGGATCTGGCCACCAAGCCAGCATCTGCAGACAGCGTGAACAAAACACGCACTTTGGCAATCGTTCGCTAAACTTCGCAGTCGTGCTTCAGTTGACGCGTTGGTCGGGCTGGGTCAGCGCTCTCAGTCTGGCAGCTTCGTGGCTGCACGGACTGGTGTGAGGATCCCGGTTACCTCCCAGCTCCGGGAACGCGGGCTGGGCAGGTTGATTTTGGTCACTGCAGACCGAGCTGGGAGCTCTCCCACGTTAAAATGCACCATCTCTGTGTGTGGTAAGGGCTGCAAGCAGCTCTGCCTTGGGGCAGCTGAGAGGAGTGAAATCCCACCTGGGGTTTCTGAGTAGGGAGAAGTCGGTCAGCTCCCACTGGAACCTGGGCCATGGCTGAACTGGGGGCTCCTCACCTCTCCCTTTGCTCCAACCCAGCCGGACCCAGCGCATCTGCAGGCAGGTGGGAAGTGCTGTATCAAAACAGCCACGAAGGTGCATGTGAGTGACGGCTGGTGACATCCCCCCCCAGTTACTTGCCTGGGCAGGAGCTCCGCAGATTTTTGAATTTCAGTCATTACAGACCTGCTCATTTCTGTTTTCGGTTCAGCCCTGGACGCCCGAGTCCCCTGGTTGTGCTGCTGTGCCTGCGCCTCCTCTCCTGGCCCCATCGCCTCTCGCCAGTGCACAGTCCCAGGGCGGGCAGGGCAGTGGGTGCCTGGCATCAGCAGCCATCCGCAGCAGCTTCACCCAGGGCAGGAGCGCTGTACAGCATCCAACCACCCTGGGAGAGGAGGTGGCAGTGGGGAGAGAGGGGAAAGGGAGGGGAAAGCCTTGGGAACGCTGGGGGAGACCTGCAGGGTCTGTGGGGACATGCCAGCACTGCCTCACAGGGAGCTGTCACCACTCCACGGGGCCAGCGACATACCCTTAGCACCAGCATGAAGCTGCTCATTACAGCCAGGATTTAACTAGCTGAGAAAATTCCCCTCCTGTTAATTACGGGAGCTGAGCACGAGCCCCTCCGCAGTTAATAACCGGAAAACAGCTGCGATTAAGAACAATCAAACGCCTTCGTGGACACCCCGTCGGAACTGCTGCGCATCACGCCAGCGCTCCTCGGCGTGAATCAGCTCTCCCCGTGCCAGGCGCTGCTCTCCCTACTGCAGTCACGGTGCGGGGGCTCAGAGGGACACCTGGGCTACCCCAGGAGGGAGCCTGGCCCCGGCACAGGGTCTAGGAGCCTCTGCCAGATGCCCCAGCCGCCTGTGCTGTATCTCAGCTCCCACAAACCACCCCGGCAGCCGGGACACCCCGCACAAGCTCCAGACCAGCCCTTACGTTTGACCTGCTCTTGGGTTTGTCCGGAAACGGGTGTCAGAGCCATTTCCCCCACCTTTCCTAACTCCCCTCTGCCCAGCCCAGGCTGCAGAGCTGTGGAGACCACCTTCCCCTTCAGCCCCGTGAGAGGAGAGAGGGACGCCCAGGGCAGAGGGGACATGGGCTGGAGGTGGGCTGGGTGCAGGGCTGCAGGCAACGATGCTGGTGGCTCTCCATGGCAGAGCCGCTAATGAGAAGAGTCGTTCCCAGCCGGTAGCTGTTCAGGAGCATCCCCATGCCCCGGTGATGTGTGCTGGAGGCGGTGACACTCCAGCACCCACTCCAGCAGCAGCTGAAGCTCCTGGAGGTTCAGGGCTAAGTGGCCATGGATAACAGGCGGCTTCCCTGGCACGGTAAATCTGGAGCAAGAAGCTGGAGGTGAGGGAGGAGAAGGCCTGCACCTTCAGGCTGTACTTTCTGCATGGTGGATGGAGCCCCAGTTCACCAGTTCAGGCTGCTGGATGCGCATGTGCTTCCCAGCAAGCACCAGCCTGTGCTGGGTACAACCTTTCCCGCAGCACGGCAACGCTGGGTCCTGCACCACGGAGCCGCACGCTGCAGCGCCCGGGCTCGGCTGTGAACAGCCCCCGAGGTCGTCTGCTGGGAGGGACACGGGGTCCTGACGACCAGTTCACCCCAAGCTCCCAACGGGAAAAGCACCGGCCCAATGGAAGTTTCCCCCCAGTTTCCCCCCATCTGTGCCATCCCCGTCTTCTCTTTTCACAGCTTATGTAGTCGCTCTCTGAACAGGGCAGAGGAGAGCAAAACAGAAAGAGAAGTTCCTGTTTGTTTGGGGTTTTTTTTCCCCAAACTTTACCCATTCTGGGCACCTGGCCAGAAAGCAATAAAAATCTGTTATGTTTAGAAAGGGCTGAGAAACATAAATAACAGCAGTTTGGTGTTGCAAGAGCTACAAATAAAGTGAGTTGAAAGTTCTTGAGTTTATTAACGTCTGAAGGGGATAACGGGAGTTTTATAGTGTCTAATTGAATTAAATACAGTACGTTCTAATTTGGGGATGTAAAATTTGCAGTCATGAGGTGTAATTAAATACCTTTCTGGCCCTGTGTTGTTTTTTCTCTACAAGTTGAAAAATAAAATGAAGTGGGTTTTTAATTGCTGTGATGTATGAACTCACGCCCGTTGCTAAACGGACAGGATTTACAGCGCTGGGGAGGGAGACTGTGGCCAGTGCGGCTGGGAGGTGCCGCTGGAACGCCCCTCTGTGGCCCCCATTCCCAGCCGAAGCGGGATGGAGAGAGGACGGCTCAGGGCAGCGGTGGGTGCATGGAGAGAAGGGGGGTTCCTCAACACCCCCCGCTCCCCCCAGTGCAGAGGGAAAGGCCTTGAGATGCTGACAGCTCCAGTGAAGACTGGGGCCGGACCACGGCTGCATCCCCTCTACCCGCTGCCGATGGGAAAAGGATCTGATTTTTAACTGTGCAGGGGAAAAGATCTCGCTAGGGGGTTGCAGATGTGTGGGGCCCTTGGAAACCCTTGTGAGAGCGTGGCAAGGCAGGGGCTGGCCCCAGGGCAGGGAAACACCCAAGACAGTTTGCAAGGAGGAGGAAGGGGGACGTAATGCCAACCAAAGCTGGAAGATCTCGGCCGTATGTGCCCGAGGAGCGCTCCCCTTGCCATGCCTAAACATGGAGCACGCTGTTCTGGGAACCAGAGCGGGATCCAGCCGAGCAGGGACGCTGCTGCTGCGGAAGGATGGGGAGAAGGAGGAACACTTCCCACTGCCTACGAGGGAAGGCTCTGCAGGGGGGTGTTGGTCTCCACCGGAGGCACCGGCAGAGCCTGGCACCAGCTCCTGGCACGGCTCTCTGCACAGTCAAAACCCCGTGGGAATGCTCGGCTCCCACCCCCTCGCCTTTGGTTTGCTTTCTGCTGTCATCCCATGGGAAAACAGGGGAGCGGAGGGGGCTCTGCTGTGGCATGTTGATCCGGACAATGAACATCGCAAAGCTTCTTACGAGGGGCTCCAAACACCTGGAAAAAGATGAGGTCTGCCGGGGTAACAGAACTGTAAACCCCCCGTTAGAAATGGCACCGCCATATGGCTGAGACACCCCACAGAGATCGCCAGTGGTCTCCAGAGGGCTGACCTGCTCGTTTAGGGAGGATGCCAAGACCATCTGAATGGTCTGACCCAAACAGGCCCCTGAAGGCTTCCACCCCCGCCGGGTGGAAGAAGAGGAGCATCGGTTCAGAGCGAGATGGAGGTTTCAGCCTGAGACCCTGACTGGGAAAAGCTTTGTGTCTCTACAGGAGCAGCCAGAGCCATCGCAGAGAAGCTGGTTTTGTAAACACCAAACATTGCAGGTTTAATCCTCGGGGACCTCAGCACAGCGTCTGCTTTGGCACCACACAGGGAACGCCCTGTGGGAGACGGGACGGTCGAGGGCAAGGGCACTGGGGGACCTGTCTGGAGGGCTCAGGCTGTAGAGGAGGGGGCTGGCTTGGACCAAGTCAGCCCTGGAGACCATCTCTGCCTCTGTCTCCCCAGCCCTTCCGCACGTGCTAATGAGAAAGAGCATGGTCCAGACTTTGGCCGCGCTGTCAGTGCCAGGGAGATGAGCGAGGGAGCGGCGGGTCACGGGGGCCAGTGCCGGAGTAACGGGGTGTGTGAGAACGCTCAGTGTGAAGTGTGCAGGTCCCGTCAGGAGACCTGCGGGACGAGGTGGGACCAGCCGGAGCTTGCTGACGGTGCTGTCCATAAAGAAGCGGGGAGGAGGCGGAGGAGAAAGCGGTTGTTTAAAGGTGATGTTGGCACGAAAACAAAGGACGCGAACCCGATGGGGGATCGGTACAGCCGCGTTTCCCACCATGAGACCAGGGAGGGCCGGGCGCTGCGTGGTCCCAGCCAAGAGGTGCTCTCTGCCCGTGTCCCCAGGAGAACACGAGCCCCCCGCCAGAGACAGATCTGCGCAGCCGGGACAGCAGCTCGGCTTCAGAGCTCCAAACCCTGGGTTCACTCCTCTCTGCGCCGCTGGTTTGCAGGAGTTCGGAGCAACCGCTTACCCGGTGGTAAGGCGAAATGGTGCCCGAGAGCGGGGCTGAGGGTGGGGGTCCACAGGGCGCCGGAGCTCTGGGGAGCTCAGCTGGGCACCTGCTTGGTCCGACACTTCCCAGTCTGCTCGACTGGCTGCTCCTGCCCGCCTGTGGCTGGGGTCTGGGCCGGCTCAGCCTTCGCTGTGCCCCTGATGGGGGAGGCCAGCGTGCCGCAGGACTGGGGAGAGGAGGTTATGGCCACGTCCAGGCTGGAGCAGCGAGAGAGCGTGGCCCGCGGCCAGTCCGCAGAGCCCGTTCCCACGCCGGGGAGTGAGAGGCGGATGCGACCCCCACCTGGGCCACCTTTGATCGCAGCCGGCAAACTGCAGAAGTGCAACAGTCTGGATGAAAGGGAACAGCAAAGGGGAGAAGAAAGACAAACCGCTCTTATCTGCTATGGGCAGTGGTGTCACACGCTCCAGATGGCACATGCAGCTGTGGCAGCTCTCTCAGCAATGTCTTCCAACAGCTTCTGAAAGCAAAAATAGCTTCTGGTTCGTGGAGGCAGACCCCCCCGACAGGAAAGGCGGTCTAATGCCCTGGATTGTGTTTTCCACAGCTCACAGCTCCTGCAGCCCCAAGGACAGGCTGCTGGTCCCACAGCAGAACCAACGAGAAACACAGCACGACCCAGCCTCGATGGAGAGCGGGTCCCATGGAGGTGGTGGACGGGCATTGCCCAGCACGGGGTCGTAGCACCAGCCCCAGACTGGGACGGTGAAAAGCAGTGGAAGGGTTGAACAAAGAGAGACAGGCAGAGGCCTGACCCTTGCGCTTCTCATGGGCAGCAGGGAGAGATGAGCAGGCAAACACCCCTGAAAAACACTCCCCATCTGAAGGGACCTGCCCGCTGAAGTCAACACGCTCTGTCAAAATGGCCCGGTTTTGCCCAATCTGCGAAGGAAAGCACCCGTCTGATGCACAGAGTTTGTTTGAAAAGAAAAAAGCAATGGTGCTGCGTTCTCTGGGGAGCACAGGGTGGCCGAGGGGCATTTGTGTGCTGTTCCCCCTCCCCTCCTCTGAGGATGCTGCCCCAAAGCCCACAAAGTCACTGGGATTGAGAAATGCAAAGAGTTACGAGCGTAAACAGCAGCCTGTGAGCAGAGACCAGACCTCTCCCCGTGCCAGCGACACCAGGAAAGGGCAGACCCACTGCGATTACAAAGATTTTCTCCTCTGCCCAGGTTTTTATTTAAACCCACATTCTTTGGAAATAAACACACATCAAAGCTTCAAATCAGGAATCCTGGCCCTGTCCCCGTGTTGTTTACCCGTGATGTCTTTGTTTCCCTGTAAACCAGCACCTGGCATGCCGAGCTGGGGAGGTGCAGAGCAGCCATCGGACACGGAGCTGCTGCGTCAGCCCGAAAGCCCCATGGAAACACCCCGCAGCCAGAGCTGGGGCGGCCCCGCAACGGGGGCTGGGAATCCTGCCCCCATCTCAGAACTCGGTGGGGACGCTGACCCCCTCCGCCGGTGTCGCCATTTGTTGGGCGGTGTGTCCTCCCGTCGGGCGCGCAGAGCTGCCTCCTTGTTTCCCAGGGGCTCAGCAGCTGCTTTGCAAGATGGTGCCAGTCCTCAGCTTCAACAAACGAAAACATCGGGGTTTCGTTTTAGCGTCTTGTTTAGGATTACGGTTCTGCTGACTCTTTGCAAATCACCATTCTGGCAACTCTTCCCTTTGCCAAGGCAGACCCATTTTTCACAGCTAAGCCCCTCCTCGAGATCTCTAGAAAAACTACAACAGAGGAAACATGCCAGGAATCCCCCAGCTTCGCAGGCAGGACGGGGGTTCCCAGGGTCTGGCCACCCTCGTGGAGCAGGACCGTCGGCAGCTCGGGGTCAAGGCCGCCTGGCTCTGTCCCTCCTGGGGTGGAGACTGCCCTGGCATCAGTCCTGCCGAGGACACCCCAGGCTGCCCACTGGCAGCGGGGTGAGCTGCCCACTGGCAGCGGGGTGAGCTGCCCAGGTCTGCCTCTCTAACTGAAAGGTCTTGCAGACCTTTGTGGCAGTGCTGGGGGCTGGAGATGCTCTTTTCATGCATCGGCCCCTTCCCAGACATGGCAGGACCTTTCTCCCCACGCTAAGGTTGCGTGGGCTGCCCTCTCCTTCCTCCTGGCCGTGATTTCTTGGAGCAGGCAGCAGTTCTGTCCAACACGCAGCTCTCGTGTTGCAGAGGATGGGTTTGTCGGCACTCCTGCGGTCCTCGAGCACAGGTATGGGCTCCTCCGGCCGCGGTGACCCCTCAGCACCTCCGCCCACAGTGCCTCGGTGAGGAAAGGGGATGAGGGAGCAGCTCCGATAGCGGGGTACAAGCGATGGCGAAGACGCTGACTCTGCGCAATGGAAGCGGTGACGCTGGCAGCCAGCACCGCGACAAGCTGCAGCCATGACCTGCCACACTGATCCAGCCACGTGCTTCTGTGCTTGTGCAGACTGAGGTGAGTCCTCCTGACACGGCCCACCCTCCCTGCCATCGCTTTCAAGCCTGTCCCTGTGCTTGTCCTTCTGCCCACGGGTCCCAGCTCCCGAGTGAAGGCAGGAGCCGCTGGAAGCCCCTCGCAGAGGGCAGAGCCTGCGGCCACAACACCCGGCAGCCCCGCTTGCCTCTGGCTCCTGGCCGGGCTGCGAGCCTGGTTTGTCTCTACGGATAACTAAAACTCTGGCAGTCTGGAACCGTCCCAGCAAGCGCCTCTTTTTCTCCTCCAGCCCCACCGATGAGCATTTGGGTTCCACCGGCTCAGGGAGGGGGGCCTGCAGCATCGCCTTGCGGCATCCCCACAGTGCAATGATCCAGAGGTCGTTGGGGAGCTCTGTCAGCCAGGGAAGGTCCGATCCGTTCGGTCTGGGATTTTGACTGTAGAGCCGGTGGTGAACATTAAGTCAGACCCTCCAAGAGGTAAAGTGAGTGCGAGGAGGTTTGTTAACCCAGCTTGTCACCCCGTGGCTACAGACCTCAGCTCTGTTTGATGGGGCTCTCGATAGCCAACCTCACATTTAAACTCAATTTACATTTACCGCGGCGACTTGCAAGCGAGCCTTCAGCTACACTGATTTATTTATTAACCCGGATCCTGCAAACGCCTGCCCTTCCTCCCGGCTTCCCTGCGGTGAAGCTCAAGCGTTGAGGCAAACCCCAAGGCCACGTTCAGGCCAGAGGATTCCTTTCCTCTTCGCTGACACCAGAACGATCTCCTGCCTTGTGCCTCCCCAGCTGCCCCGTCGTCCCCCCGCTGGAAGATGGGTGTGCGGCCGTGCTGCAGAGCAGACTCGGGGAGGATTTGGGTTAAATCTCACCAGGTGAAGCAGAACGACGAGTTTCAACGGCGGCGTCTCCTGGCACTGGTTCCTCACAAGGCCACGCAAGCATTCCCATGGGATTAGGGGCAAGGCGGCAGCACGTCGTCTGGCAGCCGAGCCTTGCAGCGCTGGGGGATCCACGAGGCTCGGACCTCGGGTAGCTGCACTCGCTCAACAGGTAAATGTCTGTTCCCCTTCACACCTGTCCCTCGGTGACAGCATCTCAGGTTTGGTTTTAACCCTGAAGCAGCAGATATCATCCCATCATTCGAGAGCAGCTCCTCGTCTTCGAGGAACCGTAAGGATGTCATTCATTTCCTTCTCAAAGCCTGTTGTTCTCTACAAACTATGTGTGTGACGTGGCATCAGGAGGAAAGGGATCCCCGAGGCCAAATACTCAGGGAACAGCGGGTTCAGAAATACTAAACGCATTTTTCAGAAAGCAGGATTAACGTTAGGATCTGTGCAGCGTGGGGGAACACAACATCTAAAAGAATCCAAGAAATGCATTCGACACCGGCACTGCCACTGCCTGCTGGCAGAGCAGCAGAGAAACCGAAACCCCGTCCAAAGGCGCGCTGAACACCGGCCCGATGGACAGGCTCATCCCACCGCCCGCTCCCGGGCAGCTGGAGAGAGCCCTGAACCCCCGACACCAGTGGTACTCGGCAGCGATGAATTCTCCCGCTGGCTGGGTACAGCTCTCCGTCTGCTGCGGAGGAAATCAGTAATCCACGCCTTCCAGCCCTACAGAAGGGCCCGTCCTGGTTCATACAGCTCGGACAGTGCCGGTAGTTCTCACCGTGCTGACTGTACAGTGACAAGATCATTTCCTGGAGCTCAGCTGCCACTTAGACTGTGCAGAGTCTTTCGGTAGGAGAGGCAGGAAAGCTTAGCTGGCACACGAGAGGCCCTGGGATTTAAACCATGGGAAGGCAGCAAGAAGGGCACTTGGTCCAGACCGATCTGATCCAGGGGTGGATGTGGCCAGAGCTCAGCATGCCCCTGGAAAGGCTGGAGTGAGAGAACCTGTCACCATCAATGAGGAAGGCAAATCGTGCTGCCTGCGGGGAAAATCCCAGACAGAAATAATGATAGGGCTGATGTGGAAAGGTTAACTAGGATTAGAGAAATCGCAGATTTCGAGTGGAAGATGACAGCAGGAGACCTCATCCAGCCTGCACCGATCGGACTGCTGTCTTGTCAGGATAGACAGGGGGGGATAGGTGCAGCGATAACGTCCGTGGACACAAGTGACAATCCCTGAACAAAATTGTCTAAAACCCCCAAGAAAAGATCCTGTCCTGGACTGATCTCTGATGTCGCCTGAGGGGGTGCTGGGAGCAAGACAGAGGGCGTCACTTAGCCTGCACACCGGGAGAGCCGCGCACCGTTCTGACACCCATCTCCAGCGGTGAAGGTCCAGGGAAGGAGGCCAGGGCTCCATCATTTGGAGAGAAGGCTGATGGACAACCACATCAAGGCTTGCAAGACATTGAGGTGATGGACAAGGCAGATGGAGAACATCTGCTCATCAGTTCGTGCAGCGGGAGGGCTGGCGGGCAGACGGGGCAGGCTGGTCCCCGCGTGATCCCCATCTGCAGAGGAGCTGGGGCTGAGAACAGCTCTTCACCACCACATTTATATCACAGCCCAGGCTGGTGATCTTCTGCCAGGGCAGAGCCCGCGGTCAGACATTTGTTTCTTCCTTGGGAGCAGTCCAGAGTACCGCTTTCATATATTTTGATGTGAAGTGATGGTTTGGACGAAAATAATCCTTCCAGAACATGTGAGGCAGGATATTCTGTTTATCTTGAGCTGCTCTCATGAAAGGGTAGGAAAAGCAGCATCACGCCCCCATCCAGGGAGGACCTGACCTGCACAGGGCCACCTCGCCAGGGTACTGCGCACCCACCAAAGCCCCACGTGGGCCGAGATGGGTCCGGTGGGAGGCAGGGTCCCAGCTGACGGATGGCTCCCTGGGCGCCCCCCACGGCCCTCGTGCCCCAGGAGCCACCGGTCGCCACCGGCAGTGTTCTTATGAGGAAATTGAGTGGAATAGCGGTCTTATCCCCACAGCGTAACAGCTTTCCCTAATGCCGACACTTAAAAAAAGCTATTTCGTGCTGTAATTACAAGTCATAAAGAGCTGTGCTGACAGGTAGGTAACACCCCGGTAACCGCCTCTGGCAGCCAGGCCCCACTAACACTAATCACGGAAACAATCCCACCATAATTAGAGATAAGGCTCTCGCTGCGAGCCCTGGCTCCACACCCGACCCCTCCCAGCCCTGGGTTGCTGGAGGAGGCGTGCGGAGCTGGGGCGGAGGATGCGGAAACCCCACGGCCCCAGGCAGGCAGTGTGTCCCCCCCAGCTCCAGCCCTTCCACAGCCCTGGCGCTTTCGGCTCGAACCGACGCTGGTGCAGAGCCCGCAGCAGCTCGGTGGGCACGGGGAGCTGTGCATCAGCCCCGCGTTATGGCTATTTGCACCGTTACTGCTCTCCTCTTCTCATCCTGTTTTCAGCACATCCACAGCAGTTCTCCTGGCTGAACGGTGGGCTCGTGGGGTGGCTTTGCTGAGAGCGTGATGGACCCCCTGGGCCTGCACCCTGGCAGACACACCCCTGCAAGGACCCTCCTGGCCTCCTCACTAAGGAGATGCAGAAGATCCAGCTCTGCCTCCCACCGTCTGCCTTCCCTGGTGTTTGTGCCTACTCTCTGTCTCACTGCTTGCTCCCCCTTGCATTTGCATATCATGCATATTCATGAACGATGTGGCTAATTAAATATTCATGTACACAGTCATTGAACTTGCAATTAGTCTGAACTTGCAGCACTTCTTCCACTCCCCCACCCTGAGAGGAGCCATGAGCTGGCTCAGGCTGCCAGAGGATGCTGGGCTCGCTGGCTGCCGAGGCTGCAGCCTGGGACGGGATGTACCGGCACATCCAGACCCTTCTCCTGACCCACTTTTCCCAGATCCACGTTGTTTTGGAGGAGGGAGCATGGCGAGAACTGGGAGCTACGTCCAGGGGAGGCCACAGTGCATGGCGGGAGAAAAACGGCAGCAAAGCCCCTTGGTGCTGCAGGGTGCAAAAGCTTTGCCTCCCCATGGGGCTGATCTAATGGTGACACTGCCACCCGCCTGCCACCAGCCCCACAGGGGTGGGGTGAGGTGTCCCACCCCAGCAGCCTGCAGAGAGGATAGTGTTGTGGGGCTGCTGGATGTTCCTCCAAGTGTCCCAGTCCAGCCCCTCTGCACCCCCAGCGCTCAGCTCCTGCTCCGGGGCGCAGGGTGGGACGGGTGGGCTGGAGGGCTCACAGGGAGCCCTCTCCTTGCTCCCGTCCCTACTCCCACTCAAAAGCTGCTCCTGCAGCATCGCTGAGCTCCCATGGCTCCTGCAAACGTCCTCTCATCTCCGTGTACTAATAGTGTGTCAGGAGCTGCTGCTTCAAACCACATCCAGTCTGACAGCCCGCCCTGGCAAGGGCGGCTTCAAACAGCGCCCAGACTGACAGAATCAGAGCAGCAACCGGACGGGGTGGTGGGGAAAGGGGGGGAGATCCAGCACAGGGCTGCGGAGGTCCCCAAAACGCTTG
Organism: Bucorvus abyssinicus; assembly: GCA_009769605.1. Classification (NCBI taxonomy): domain Eukaryota; kingdom Metazoa; phylum Chordata; class Aves; order Bucerotiformes; family Bucorvidae; genus Bucorvus; species Bucorvus abyssinicus. Next base: position 206,498 of record CM020039.1, on the reverse strand, counting down.
GCAGGATGGCACTGCCAGCTCCCTGGGACCACACAGCCCAGAGACAGCCCCCCGAGCCACGCACAGGACTCGCCTGCACACCGGGGTGTCACACAGCCAGCTCCAGACCTCCCTTCCCACTGCAGCCCCAGCACAGAGGGACGCGAGCGGCTCCCTCCCGTGTGGATACAACCCTTGGAGCTGTCTTTGTGCCTCTTTCGTTAGTGGTGGCCACAACACACGTGGGTCGTGTTGCTTGGAGCTGTTTGCTCTGGCCAGGACACAGACTGACGTGCTGCCTGGGCTGGCTATCGCAGACACCAAACCTGTTTAAACCATCAAAAGGGCTTGTTAAAACTCTCCCCAGTAACTGCCCGAGTTTGTCTGGGCAGTCTGGGCAGAAATCACGGGGTTCAGGGCTCTTACAGCTGCCCCAGAGCACCCCTCAGCTAAGCAGGAGCTGCCTTGAAAACACAGCCAGAGCAAGCCGGAGCTTTTTCTCACCTAAAAAACCTTCCCAGAAACGTACTCACCCGCCCCCAGCCTTTTCGCACTGTCAGTGACATCCCTGCCAGTTATCCTGCACTTCTCAGGTGGGTTTTGAAACCCATCTTCTCTGAAACCCCCTTGTTTCAAGCAGGAGAAAGCACCGGGTGATTTGTCCGCTCGGCAGCGCTGGCCGTGGACTGAGGCTGGAAGGGACTTTGGCTGGAAGGGACTTCGGCTGGAAAGGCACCAGGTGCTTTGGGACGCTTTGTGGGGCGTGAGGGCACAGGTCCCGCCCCACTCCCTGCCCGGGCAGGCGATGGTTTCCAGCCCACAGCTCGCTCTCCGCAGACACCCGTGCGCTCTGCCTCCGAAGCGTGCAGGGCTGGTGGGTTTTAAGGCAATAAAGTTGTTTATTTCCTGCCGCTCACTTAAAATCACCCAGGGAGCTGGCAGGTTTTATTCACAGACTTCCAAGCCCAGCAGAGCTCCCAGACGCCGTGGAGGGTCCCGCGCCTTCGCCGTGGAGGGTCCCGCGCCTTCGCCGTGGTCCGTTTTAGCTCTAATTAACCCATCAGTGTTGCTGCCCCTGAGTAGAAGACCCTCGGTGCAAACACGTGTGTGCGGATGCGGGTGCCGATCCCTCCCCGTTCCCCGTTCTGCCCGGTGACTGCTACCCCCATATCAGCCTCAAAAGTGCTCGGTCACCCCCAGCGCAGCGACAGGAGTGGGTGGCTCCCCATCTCCCCCTGGGACACGGACGGAGATGTGTCCTGGCTGGTACGGCCAGGTCATGAGGCGGTGGAATCCCGCTGGAAACCCAGATGGGGCCCCTGGGGCCACGTGGAAAAGCTGAGCTGGGGGACGTGTCCCGCAGCAGCTATGCAGCAGCACAAACCTTTGCTGGGCCGTAAGCAGCTTCATCTGACACCCCAGGGGGAACCAACCACCCGTCATGGTCTTTCCTCCCGGCGTCACTGCATCCATTTCGCAAACACGACTGCCGAGCGCGTTGCTGAGGCGCTGCTCTGCTGCGCCATTGGGGAGACGAGAATGCGAATAAATCTGCTCTGAGGGGAGGCTGAGGGGCAGGAGGATCAGGGCTGGGTTTTCTTCCTCCTCGTTGTAGGAACGTTAACCTCTGGCTCCAGCTGCAGTCTCTGTGCTCTGATCTGCTCCACATTTCCTCCTTGCATCACTCAGAAGCTGCTGATGGCAGCTCAGAGTATCTTCCTGGGTGAAAACATTGCACTATTTGCCAGTGCCTTCTCACGCCTTCCTCGCAGGCTCTGTCAATGTTGACCCAAGGGCTGGCAGATGCAAGGTAACTCCCTGGGAACCCTCCGTAAATACCAGCGAGGCTTTTCGAGTAAATGGCACAAGTATCAGGGATGAGGCTGCTCCCAGGAGCTGGGCAGGGCAGCTCGAGCCCTGAGCAAGGCAAAGCCGTGGTGCAGGAGCTCGGTTCCCACCCCACGGGGCAGGAGGAGGATGCCCTGGAAGGAAAGTTGGGCTGCTGATGTGACAAGGAATAGCAGCCGTGGGGACGTTAACGTCCCATCGCCGTCCTCCATCTCCCCCCGTACCCTGGAACGAAATCTGCCCTCAGCCTTTGCAGTGATTTACCATCCCACACAAGTGCCCAGGCTCTTTGCAAACAGCGCGTTCCCACCGCAACCCCCTGGTGAGGACAGCACGAGCTCCAACCCTCCTCTGTTCCGCAGAGGCGTGGGGAAGAGGGGAGATGGCTCACGGCCACGGCAAACCGGATCTGGCCAGGATGGGGGCTTGGGCTGCCTGCCTCCCCCTCCTGAAGCCTGTGCTACCCAGAGGACCCCTGACCGGGCTCGGTTCAGGCTGCGCCCAGTGCCTGGTGCTGCAGAAGGGACACAGGCATCAACCAGCCCCTTGCCCAAACTGGTCCCAGCGGGAACCAGTGCACTACAGGGCGGTGCATCGCATCCGTCCACGTTTTGCTGTACGAGGCCTGAAGCACAAATAGGTCCTCTGTGACCCCTGCGTTTGCTCCTTGCCCACCCCATCCAGCTGCCACGGTGGGGAGCGCACGGTCCCCACGGCAGGGTCTGTTTGCTGCCAGGCAGCCCCCAAAGCGCCCCGCACCCCCGCCCCTGGCAGACCAGGCTGTCCTCGGCGAGATCTCATCAGAGCCAAAGCAGGCTCAGCTTGCAGAGTGACAATGCTGCTCTTGCGGGTGTTTAGGCACTTTGAGACTTACTGTGGCTTATAAATAAATATTTATTATTAATTTTATTCCTTCTCTGGTGCCAGAGTGCGCAGGATAAATCACTGCCGCTCTGCGATAAAGGGTCCAGGAGCCAATCTTTAGCCTCGCCTGAGATTTATGCCCTTTTAAAAACAAAGATTCTGACAACGAGACAGATTTCCGGGCACAGAGCAACTCTGTTTAATTGGAGAGATGATTCATGTTTTCAATCACAGTTTAATACCAGGCCCTTTATAGTCAGCAGTAAAGCAGGAGGCTGCAGGTCTGCTGGGCCCTTGAAAACAAGTCCGTCTTGGTTTCCTCCAGTGGATGCTCTGCAGGGACCGGGTCAGGGTCGCAGCGCCGAGGGGCTCAGCTGGACCCCAGCACCTGCAGACCTTCGCCCGTAGCCCTTTGCCGGTGGATCTGGTGCACGAGAGAGTCAGACCCCGCCATGCCCCAGGGACGGTGTCAGCTCCAGCATGGAAATCTCCCCCTTCCCCAGTCCAGCTGACACGATTCAGTCCCAGGCTGCTCCAGGAGAGCTTTGCTCTCCAGTGCCGTGCTCTGGCTCCCAGCATCCCCGCAGCAAGGGGCTGTGCCACGGGCCATCCCTGCCATGCGATCCCCAGGCACGGGGCTCAGCAGGCTGGGGGAGTGGGAGGAGGCTGGCTCCCATGCTGGTGCTCTCTGGGACTGGGACCAGCATTAGCAACACCTTGGGGATGGGAAGGCCAGAGCAGACCGGCCTGAGCACCTCCAGCCTGAGCAGCTGCTACTGAAAAGGCTCCACCAAGCTTCTGCTCCAAAGTGGGGGAAAAAGGTCCTTGCAAGGGGGTCAAAATCAGGATGAGGCAACGTCATGCTGAGCTGGTCCCTGAGAAACAGGGACACCACTGTGGAGCAGACCCCGTTCCTGGCACGTGCTGCTTGGACTTGGGTTCAGCCGCTGCAGGACCAGGGCTCAGCCCAGCCAGACCAGGGGCCCAACCCAGCATCTTCCTCTTCCCCTGGCTCAGCTGGGTGTCTCGCAGGACGAGCAAGAGCCAGCCTGGCGAGGGAGCAGAGTGAGTTACAGCCTCGCACGCAGCCACCAGCCACCAGCCACAGTTACGCGCCGGGGCCGTCTAGACACTTTGCCAGAGCCGGTGGCTGCCTGGCTCACTGTGCTCCCTGCCACCGCATCACGTCACATCCCAGGCAGCAATTTGGAAATAAAACAGACATGGCAAAGGCCCATAAAATTAATTAGCTCTCACTTTAAATTAAGCATCTCAAATTGGTGTTTCATGGAGATTTAATTAAACGCCTGAAAGTTCTACTGTCAGCCACGGCTGGAGCTGAGCTGGAGAGGACGGCTGTGGGCAGGGGGCTGGTCGCTGGCACCACGTTCCCAGCTGTGCCCAGCGGTCAGACGGGTAGCGTGCACGGTGGGTCAGGCTGGGTTCAGCTCAGGGCATCACCTGAGGTCCCTCCTGTGGGGCTTCTGATGCTGGGAGAGCCTTGGTTATGCGCTGGCAACTAATGGGCAAAACGCTCTGCCCTGAACAGACACTGGCCAAGGGCAGCCCTCACCCCCGCGAGAGGAGGGCTGTCACACCATGTCCCTCACCAGCTTCACCTTGGCAGGGCTCCACGTGGCCACAGCCACGTCCCAGACTCCAGCAGCCCATTCATGGGCCCAGCACATCACTCAAGCTTGATGCTAAGGAAGAGGAAGAACTGGAGAAGGAAAAGAAGTTATTTCCATCTGCGAAGAGCCCTGAGGTTGCTTAGCAGTGTATCCAAGCAACACCCCTTTCTGATTATAGAGTTGACTTGTTGATCCCCAGCGAGTTCGGGACAGGATATTGAGAGCACACAGCAGCAGGAACACGCTGCAGAAAAAAATCTTCATTTCCCATGCGGCACCCCTCTCCCCAGGGACCTGCACCAAGGGCTGGGGTGCCAAAGAGTTTCCTTCTACTGGAGAATGGGCAGGTCTTAAAACCCAGCAGCTCTGAAGCAGTGAAACCCCACGGTGGGTGAAGAGATTTGGGCTGGGGGGAAGAGGCCCCTTCGAAGTCTGCCTGGGGACTCCAGTCAAAGCACAACCAACCGCGAGGCTTTCCTCTACGGCATAAACTCACTCCTTAAGCTACCGCTTTTCACACCTCTCCCAGCAGAGCACTGATGCTGGAGTCCTACTGTTTCTCGACATAGTGTTTTCTGGAGGGGGACGAGGAGCTCCAGTTTGAGTAACGAGGCTCTGACAGGAAGGCATCCTGCCTTGCTTTGTGTGGGAGACTGTTCCTTCCCGCGGAGCAGCAGAGCCGGACGGCCGGAGGCTGGGCAAGAAGAGCGAGAGAGCCCCGTGCTCAGGTACACCAGCCCGACCAGTCACGGTGTGTGAGCTGATCCCGCTCCCCAGCTTCCCCCTCCCACTCGCGCTGCAGACCTGGTCCCAGCAGCTCTTACTCACTAAGGCCACACAAGTAAGACGGGCCCAAAGGGCGGTGTTAAATGTGCGTGTCTCACCATTACGTAATGGCTAATTTACCTGAATTATATTAAACTTATAACAAACCTTTATTTTTTCTCATTCGTAAGCTCTTCCTGCTGCTGGTTCTTCTGCTCTGCCGCAGCTCTCTGACGAGCAGCTCCCAGCTCTTCAGACAGTGGCCCCTGCACAGCACAGCTGGTGCTACCTGGGTGATTTTGCGCCGGTCGCTTTAACCCCTGTACTGCTGCAGAGGTGCCAGCACCGCCAGTGCCCCAGTTACTTCATCAGCATCTTGGGGGCATTTGTGAACCCTGCACAGCCGCAGCCAGGTTGGACCACACCGGTTCTCCCACTCTGCCAACTTCCCTCGGCCGCTTGTGTGTCTGGTTCCGTGTGAGCTGTGAAAGGTGACATTCTCCCCAGCCTTCCCTAATCCCCTCAGACTTGCACTCAGCTCGTAAAAGGCCCATTAATTTGTGAGGCTTAGAGGCATCCCCAGAGGAACACCGCCAAGACACCCACCCGAGCCCACCCTGGTGGGAACACCAGGCTCCTTGCAACGCCGCACTGGCATCAGGCTCCCGTGGCTCAGGCAGCTCCTCTCCTGGGTTTCCTCCCCACAGCTCCCTGGGGACAGACTTCGTGACCTCAGAAACATGAAAACCAGTGGCCCTGGCTCCCAGCAGGAGCTGGGATCCTCCACGCCAGGTCCTCCTGGTCCTCACAGCCCCGGCTCTGGTTGCCCTGCGTGATCTCCGCGCTGGGTCTGGATAAGTCAGCAGTGCCGCAGGTTTTAGATGCCTCTGCTCTGGAGCCCGTTCCCCCCTCACTGCCTCCTCATGTGCTGCACCGCAGAGCTAATCCCCAGCACCATCTTCGGGACATTTCACTGGATGCGAAGACGTTTGCAGGCTCTCAGGCCGAACCAGCCACGTCCTGCATCCCCTGGAACCGTTTCCAGAGGAGCTCTGTGTCCCGCTGGTTCCGCAGCCGGCGGGCTGCGAGCTGCTTTTCTCTTGCAAAGTCCAAACACGCCCAAGAGGTGAGAGATGCCTGGGAGGAGGCCGAGGTGCCACGCTTCCGCCCGCGCCGAGGCTCACTGCGCCAGGCGTGTTGGTGTGACCGGGAGCCCCCTGCTACAGACCCCGGGGATCGGACCCCGTGTGGCGCTGTTCTCTGTCTGCGCAAGGGCCTCCGAGGGACTGCAGCCGGGGCGCTCTCCTGAAGCCTGCAGGGATCAGCACCCAGAGGATGCTTTACGGGCCAGACAGGAGCACCGTTTACCCCTCGGCATCTCCGCCCCTTCCCGCTGTGCAGGCCGCTGCTGTGCCCTCCGCTCCCGGGGGCGCCCGGCGCTGCCGGGCTGGCTGCAGCATCTGCCCCGACCCCGCCGTCCGCTCCCCGAGGAGCGCTCACACCTCCCCGGGCCGGGCAAAGGGCACCCCGGCCCCGGCCACCCAGCGCCCCGTGGAAACCCTGCGGCCCGCCCGGCCGTCCCGGCCCCGGGCTGTCCCCGCGCGCTGCCGCTGCCCCAGCCCCGAGCTCCGCCAGCCCCCCGGCCCCCGCCCGCCGCCCCCGGCCCGCCGCCCCCGGCCCGCCGCCCCCGGCCCGCCGCCCCCGGCCCGCCGCCGCCCCGGCGCCGCCCCGGCCGGCTCCCCGCCGGGCGGCACCGCGGGCCCAGCACCGGGCACGTGCTGCCACCCGGTGGCTGCTGCGCGCGGAGACGGAGAGCGGCGCGCCCGGCCCCGGCACGGGTCACACGGGTGTCGGCGGGTGCCCACGGGGGGACGGGGTGGGCGTCTGCAGCCACCGTGCCTGCCCGTGCGCACGCGTGGTGTGGGCGTGCGTGGGAGCGGAGGCACAGGTGGGCAGGTGGCAACGCCGCCAGCGCGCGACAGAGCGTGTGCACGCGCGCGGGCATGAGAGAGGAGCCGTGTGCACGTGTGTGTGCATGAGAGGAGCGTGTGCACGTGTGTGTGCATGAGAGGAGCGTGTGCACGTGTGTGTGCATGAGAGGAGCGTCTGCACGTGTGTGTGCATGAGAGAGGAGCCGTGTGCACGTGTGTGTGCATGAGAGGAGCCGTGTGCACGTGTGTGTGCATGAGAGGAGCCGTGTGCACGTGTGTGTGCATGAGAGGAGCGTGTGCACGTGTGTGTGCATGAGAGGAGCGTCTGCACGTGTGTGTGCATGAGAGAGGAGCTGTGTGCACGTGTGTGTGCATGAGAGAGGAGCCGTGTGCACGTGTGTGTGCATGAGAGAGGAGCCATGTGCACGTGTGTGTGCATGAGAGGAGCGTGTGCACGTGTGTGTGCATGAGAGAGGAGCTGTGTGCACGTGTGTGTGCATGAGAGGAGCCGTGTGCACGTGTGTGTGCATGAGAGAGGAGCTGTGTGCACGTGTGTGTGCATGAGAGAGGAGCCGTGTGCACGTGTGTGTGCATGAGAGGAGCGTGTGCACGTGTGTGTGCATGAGAGGAGCATGTGCACGTGTGTGTGCATGAGAGAGGAGCCGTGTGCACGTGTGTGTGCATGAGAGGAGCGTGTGCACGTGTGTGCGCATGAGAGAGGAGCTGTGTGCACGTGTGTGTGCATGAGAGGAGCGTGTGCATGTGTGTGTGCATGAGAGAGGAGCCATGTGCATGTGTGCACGTGCATGAGAGAGGAGCCATGTGCACGTGTGTGTGCATGAGAGGAGCGTGTGCACGTGTGTGTGCATGAGAGGAGCGTGTGCACGTGTGTGCGCATGAGAGAGGAGCTGTGTGCACGTGTGTGTGCATGAGAGGAGCGTGTGCACGTGTGTGTGCATGAGAGAGGAGCCATGTGCATGTGTGCACGTGCATGAGAGAGGAGCCATGTGCACGTGTGTGTGCATGAGAGGAGCTGTGTGCACGTGTGTGTGCATGAGAGGAGCCGTGTGCACGTGTGTGTGCATGAGAGAGGAGCCATGTGCACGTGTGCACGTGCATGAGAGAGGAGCCATGTGCACGTGTGCACGTGTGCACGTGCATGAGAGAGGAGCCATGTGCACGTGTGCACGTGCATGAGAGAGGAGCCATGTGCACATGTGCGTGTGCATGAGAGAGCAGCCATGTGCACGTGTGTGTGCATGAGAGAGGAGCTTGTGTATGTGCATGAGAGGAGCCGTGTGCACGCGTGTGCATGTGCACGAAAGAGGAGCGTGTGCACGTGTGTGTGCATGAGAGAGGAGCCATGTGCACGTGTGTGTGCATGAGAGAGCAGCCGTGTGCACGTGTGTGTGCATGAGAGAGCAGCCGTGTGCACGTGTGTGTGCCTGAGAGAGGAGCCATGTGCACGTGTGCACGTGCATGAGAGAGGAGCCATGTGCACGTGTGCACGTGCATGAGAGAGGAGCCATGTGCACATGTGCGTGTGCATGAGAGAGCAGCCATGTGCACGTGTGTGTGCATGAGAGAGGAGCTTGTGTATGTGCATGAGAGGAGCCGTGTGCACGCGTGTGCATGTGCACGAAAGAGGAGCGTGTGCACGTGTGTGTGCATGAGAGAGGAGCTCTGTGCACGTGTGTGTGCATGAGAGGAGCCGTGTGCACGTGTGTGTGCATGAGAGGAGCGTGTGCACGTGTGTGTGCATGAGAGAGCAGCCGTGTGCACGTGTGTGTGCATGAGAGAGGAGCTGTATGCACGTGTGTGTGCATGAGAGAGCAGCCGTGTGCACGTGTGTGTGCATGAGAGAGGAGCCGTGTGCACGTGTGTGTGCATGAGAGAGGAGCTGTATGCACGTGTGTGTGCATGAAAGAGGAGCCATGTGCACGTGTGTGTGCATGAGAGAGCAGCCGTGTGCACGTGTGTGTGCATGAGAGAGGAGCTGTATGCACGTGTGTGTGCACGAGAGGAGCGTGTGCACGTGTGTGTGCATGAGAGGAGCGTGTGCACGTGTGTGTGCACCAGAGATGTGTGCACGTGTGTGTGCATGAGAGGAGCGTGTGCACGTGTGTGTGCATGAGAGGAGCGTGTGCACGTGTGTGTGCATGAGAGAGGAGCCATGTGCACGTGTGTGTGCATGAGAGAGGAGCCATGTGCACGTGTGTGTACATGAGAGGAGCCATGTGCACGTGTGTGTGCACGAGAGGAGATGTGTGCACGTGTGTGTGCACGAGAGGCGCGTGTGCACGTGTGTGTGCATGAGAGAGGAGCCGTGTGCACGTGCACGAGAGGAGATGTGTGCACGTGTGTGTGCACGAGAGGCGCGTGTGCACGTGTGTGTGCATGAGAGAGGAGCCGTGTGCACGTGCATGAGAGGAGATGTGTGCACGTGTGTGTGCACGAGAGGAGCGTGTGCATGTGCATGAGAGGAGCCGTGTGCACGCCTGTGCATGAGAGAGCGTGTGCACGCCTGCGTGTGCACAGGCGTGTGAGTGCATGGGAGCGCGGGAGCGCGCACGGTCACGTGTGGGGCCGGCGTGCCGCAGCGTCCGTCCCCGCGGCGGGCGCCGCGGGTTGGGGCGCTGCCCTGGGGCGTCGCGGGGTTGCGGCGGGGCCGGGGAGCCGGAGCAGGGGCTGTGGGGTGTTGCCGGGAGATGCTGATGGACGCGCCACGGAGAGGACACCGGGCGGCCCAGCCCTGACCCGGCCGGGGCCCCGCTGTACGCGCGGCGGGTGCCGGTAAATCGCCGCTCCCTCCCGCGGCTTCCTGCGATCGCCGGCGTTGCTGAGCTGTGCTTAGCGAGAGCCTCCTCTGTGGGGTGAGGTGCAGCCGCCCGGCGGCAGAGGCGGGTCCGCTGCCAGGAGCCCCGCTCCAAACAGCCAGGGCATCCGGCCCCCCGGCAGCCAGGTCACGGCGGAGGGAGCCGGAGCTGTGCCGCAGCCCCAGCCGGGGGTTACAGGTCCCGTGGACCCTCATCCCTGGGGACATTCGGGTGGGCAGCGGGAGCCGCAGGTCCCAGCTCAGTGCCCTGCAGCCACAACAGGCCACAGGAAAGCTTGGCGAGAGCACGGCTTTGTCTCACTGGTTGGAGAAGCATCGGGCACCATTAAATGAGTTTCTGCGCTCAGTCGAGCGATGTGCGACTTCATCCACCGGGACCAAGCCCCCATCTCCACGGTCACTCAAGGGACTGTCTTAGGCAGGGCTGAGCGGAATTAGAAATTAGGAGGAATTAGAAGTTACAACCCCGGCCGTGCTGCTTCTGCCTTCTCGGTGAGTTCTAATATCCCCCGTAAATTAACAACCGTCGGGAAGAAGCGATCCCGTAACCGCGGGCGCTTCCCAGGGACAGGAATTGCTTTGCAGGAATGACCATTCTTTAGGATCTCGAATCACGTGTGTCCAGCTCCGCCACCAGTGACTGTGAACAGCGGCGGCTCGTTCGCCTCCAGGCCCCCGACAGCAGGGCCGGGGGGCTACTGCCCTGGGGAGCTGCCTGCCTGCGCTCCCCACTGGCACTGGCGCTGGAGCAGGCAGGGAGCACCTCACGGAACCGGTGTGCCCGCTGCCATACCCTGGCACCTCCAGCCGAGGGGACTCGCTCAGCCCGGCTCCGCCGGGCACCGGCACCAGCACCTCCCTCTGGTTAGGGACAGGGAAGAGGACGCGCAGGGAGCAGGTACCGAGCGTTGGCGTCAGTCTCTGATGCTTGAGTGCAGAGCTGGCCTTGGGGGTGGAGAGGACCGGGAATAAGGCTGCAACACCCGAGAGGAACCGAGAGGCTGGGTCACCCTTTACTGCTGAGGTCTGGGCTCCAGGGTGGGAGAAATCCTGTCAGACACTCCGGAGAGGACACAGTGGGCACAGGGTGAGCACAGCTCCCAAAACAGCTCCCCTCTCTTCCCCCAGGCACCTTGGGCCAAGTCTTCCCTTTTAGCACGTGCTGCTGCACAGGACCCCGGGCGTCCATGTGCGAGCATCTGGGCTGGCTGAGAAGGGTCAGCAGGACCTTCCCAGCGGTCCGTCACCCTCTGCCAGCTGCCTGACCCCGTGGGAGAGGGCCACAGCAGGGCACTGCTCTCTGGGACTCTGCAGACACCAGGGGCAAGTTGTTCCTCGAGGCTGCTTGCCTGCTGCCTGCCCACAGCAGGGATTTAACAGCAGCTGGAGGAGGCTGGGCTGGAAATGTGCTGGAAAAGGTGCCCGAGTGGGGTCATACTCCCAAAAAACCTCTTTAGACAAGGCTCAGAGAATGAGGAACTGGTTGGTACCCAGCCAGGATGAGGCAGAAGAGCCCCAGGGTGACAGAACACATCCACAGCACCCCATGCTCCCACCGTGCTCCCATTCATCCCCCAGGGATAAGCCCGGAGGGGGACGTATCGCCTGTAGCTCCATCAACAGCCCAGAGGGCCCTGCCAGAGGACTGGGACATCAGCATCAGCTCTGCGGTGACGCCAGCCAGGGGACTTATCTGCGACACCAGCAGTTGCTAGGCAATGGCATGTCAGGCTAATGCCACCGCTGCTGCTGGGAGCCGGGAAGGAGCTGGCAGGGTGGGTGTGCTGGCATCCCCTGGGGCTGCACTCCCACGCCCTGCTCTCCCTTCCCCAGGAGCAGCAGGTGTGATGGCCTTCCTCCAGCCCCGGAGGCTTTTCTGAGATGAAGAGAAGCCACGACCTGGCACGTCCTTAGGAGCCAAGGTCAGGGCACTTGTCTGCGTCCCTCAGATGTGTCCTCCAAGACCTTGGCTCTCCGGGTGCTTCCCAGGGGCGGATCTCCACACGGTGAGCTCACATCAACCACAGGAACTGAAGAGGATGGGTAGACACACTCTGTGCCCGCATTGCGCACGCAGGGTCTGCGTGACCCATGTCCAGGCGCTGGGACTAGCTGCCCTGGCACCCTGAGCGGGTGCTTTGAGGCCGAGGGTGTGTAACGAAGAGTCTCCAGCCATCTGCCCTCCTGTTACCGAGTTGGGGTGGGTCCCATGGGCCTGGCTCGTGCCCCACCGGCAGATGTGAGGAGAAACAAGAGCGCTGAGGGGGCTGTCCCGCAGGTCCTTACAAAGCTGCCTGTGCAAACCCCTTTCTGCTGAGGCCTGTCTACCTGGGCAAGGGCTCTCCCTGCGGAGGGCTGGGAAGATGGATTCACAGCCAAAAGCGTGGCTCACCGTTCAAAACGCTCAGAACGGGAGTTTATTGCCTGCGGAAACAGCTAGCACGTCCCGAGGGAAAGGCATTTATGTCTTGTTGAATATTTGTACATTCTTTCAAATGCCACCAAAAATAAGACATTCCTGGTACTTGCCGTGACTGCCAAAACCGACTGGAGAACCGAGAAGCTCCACAGAGAGGGGAGGATGAGGAGGGGAAGCGCACGTGAGCATGTGTGTGTGCGCGGGCAGGCACATGCCTGGGAGAAGCTCGGGGCTCGCGGCGCCCGCCTTCCCCTCCAGACTGGTGCCGGTGTGGGGAGGTGGGACAGCTCCCACCACCCCCTGCATCCCCCCCAACACCTCAGCTGCCCCATGTCCCCTCCCAACCTTGGATGATGCCAGGGTGGTCTGGCATCACCTGTGTGCTGATCCTGCCGTGCCCACCATCTCCCAAACCCCGGCAACGCCCCGTGGGCTCCTGCCAGCTGGGCAAGAGCCAACATCTCCTGGACATCGCGTCGGGGTTAGTTTCACCTGGAGCAGGCCAAGGGTGACGTCCCTGAAGCATGGAAATGCTGCAGGCGAGAGGGAGGGAGGGAATCACCTCCCCCGGCGCCAGGGAGGGAGGCAGCAGTGGCAGGCTGGAAGTGACGCAGAAGAGAGGGTAAGCGAGGAGCTCTGGGCAGAGAGAGGGGCCCCTGCCCACGGCGTGACCCTGCGGGGCGACTCCTCACCCGTGGCTGCTCTGACAGGGAGCGGGCACCCGGCAAGTGCTTTTCAGTGATGTGTCTGAACCACCCCCCGGGTGGCCGTAACTCTTTCCAGCCCCCGCTCAGTGCACCCCTGGAGCTCCTGCCACCCTTTCGCCTTGCACCTCGCGGAGCCTGAGGGCAGCTGCACCCTGCCCATGGGTGCTCGCCCCAGCAGGGGCACCACGAAGCTGCTGCACTGCGCTCCCACCTCCTCAAGCTGAGGGTCCGCTCCGACCTGTGGGAAAGCCAGTGGCACTCTAACCCCTCGCGCTGCACTAACCCGTCACCCTCTGGCCCGCTGGAAGAGCCCGTCGAGCGCCGGCATTCAGCCCCCCGGGGCTGCGCCGCAGGAAGAGCTGCGCGTGGAGCCCCACGTGCCGAGAAGCTCCTCGGCCGGGCCCGTCAGGACATTTTAAGAGATTTGCTGGAGCGTTACACCAAGAGGAAAACATCCCGGGCAGCTGCGTGCCTCACCATTGCTCGGCAGGAAGGGCTCCAAGTGCCGGCAGCTGCCGGGGCTGCGTTAGCCCTGGCTGGGAGCGCCGCGTCCCGGCAAAACCCACCCGCGGGTGCTGGGGCAAAGGCCGGTCGTGGGTCCTCAGAGGAGGAGCAGCTGCTCCGCTTTCCGCTGGCCCAGCCTCGGCAGCGGCTGTGCCGTGGTCGCTGCACCGTGGGCACCCAAACTGGGTGCAGAGGAGCTCCCCTAGCTGGACCCAGGAGAGGAGGAGGTGTCTGACCAGGGTTGTGCAGGGTGGGGGCAGAGGAGGTGACCTGCTTGTGGAAAAAGCTCCGGAAAAGCTTGGCAAGGGGAAGGATTGGGGAAATTTTTAATTACTGGTTTTTTCCCCACAAAGTCCTGATTTCTCACCGCGTGGATTGCTGCCCCCAGGAAAGCAGGCATGAGGACGGCCACACCGGGGTGACACCCTCTCGCTGGGTGCAGCTGGGAGAGAAGGAGCTGGCAGTGGGCAGGGCAGAGCCGGGCAGAGCTCCGCGGAATAGTCTGTCCCCCCTGCACAAGGGAAGGCGGAGCAGAGGCTGGGGGTCATCAGGCCCACATCCACAGTCAGTGGGGCAGGGTCCTCTCTCTTCAACTTGCCCCCAACCCCACCAGCGCAGCTGGGTTTCAGGAGAGCATGAGCTTGATGAGACCCCCCAAATCAGGGTGGCAGCAGCCTGGGGCCCGCGCAGCCCCGCTCAGCAGCTGGGGTGCAGGCAGACGTGAAGCCCAGAGGACATTCCCACAGCTCCCGCAACGGGGAAAGGGCTGCTCAGGTACCCAGGGACGCTGCCCCACACACCGCTCTGTGCCACGATGAGCAGCTCAAGGGTGTCTCATCCCCCTGGAGATGGTGTCAGATGGCATCCCCCCCCCTCGCCAGGCGTCAGAGCCCAGCTGGGTCCCCGTCCCCCAGCACATGGCTCCAGCTCTGCTGGCAGCTGTGGAGCAGGAAAGGAAGGCCGAGCTGTGGTCACCCAGCCCTTGAGGACTCCCCAGATCTCCTGGGGGCTCCTGCAGAGCTCAGGACAAGGCATCTGTTTGTGGGACACCGGGAAAAGCAGGACAAGCTGGGCCAGCAGCTCGCCAGGTCGCTGTGCTGGGTACAAGGATGCTGGCAGCAATACCCCCAGTCCCACCAGAGCGTTCTCACCCCTGCTCCGGCGGGGCAAGACAGGCCCCTCTCTCACCAGCCACACGTGGCCCCCACCAGACCGTCCCCGTCCCCTCGCGTGGCTGGTGCTGACGTCAGGCAGCAGATGCATCCTGTGCCCAGCTCAGGCAGCAGTGGGGGTGGCACCCGCGGGCGCCTGCAAATATCACGGCTGCTGACGGCGCTGGTTATTCTTAGCACCCGTGGAGGCGCAGGGGGGGTCTGCCTGGCAGCACGGCCGGGACCCGGTGGGCTGCCCTGGACCAGATGGCCCAGCTACATACACCGGCTCCCACCAGCGGGGAAGGGATGGAGAAAACAGCATGGCCAGATTGTGCCCGGAGCCTTGCCTGGCACTGACCCAGCTGCAGCAGATCTCTGCAAGGAGAAGGGGTGGCTCTGGAGACACCCTGCCATCAGGACAGGGACAATCTCCTCTTCCAGACCCCCCACCCAGGGAGGGTTGCTCCAAAGATGGGCTGAGGCAGCAGGACCTGGACAGACCCCATAGCTCACAGCTCCTGGGCAGACGGCACGTGGCTTGGGTCTCCCTGCAGAGAGGAGTGAGCTGCTCAGCCCACGACCGGCCTGGAGCTGGCCGAGCCCAGGTTCCCCCACAGCCCCACACATTTCCCCCGTGCTCTTCTTCCCACCCCATCGCCCCGTCCAGCCCGGCGGGGGGCCATAAGCAATGCAGGGGCAGGGCTGGGATGCCTGCCCTGAGCCGGGAGCAGAGCACCCCACATTTCACCACGGGGAAGGCAATCCCTTTGAGAGCCGAGAGCGCCATGTGCAGCCTCCAATGCACCGGCCTGAGCCGTCCCCGGCTCTCCCAGGCTGCACCAGCCCTGCATGAGTCCTCGCTCCCGCCGGTGCGGTGCCGGCCGTGACAAGGGGCTGGCAGCGCCTCTGTCCGTGTCGGGGGCGCAGACTGCCTCCGCGGGGCGCAGAGCCGCCGGGTGCCCTTGAGGAAAGCGGGTGTGCAAAGCTGTTGGCAGAAATGAGCAGTGTCCCAGTCCTGAGAATAGCAGGACCCAAAAAGGCCAGAGCTAAACATAGGAAACCTACTTTTCAGCTGTCGCCGCCAGCAGCGGGGCCGGCTGCCGGCTCCGGGCTGAGGGCCTGTCCCAGCACGTTGCTCCAGCATCTGGGGCTTTAGGGAGCCCACTGTGGCTCGCAAGCAGGCGTGTGGTACCCATGACGTGCTGGTGGTGGATGGGGAGCGAGGAGCTGATGTGCGGGGCAGCGTGCTGGCCTTGGGGCTGTCCCGGGGTGGGTGGGGGTACCGCGGCCAGGGGCTGCAGCCGAAGGGCAGAGGAAGCCCGCAGACACGGGTGACCTGCAGCCCGGGCTCCTCCCAGGGTGCGACGTGACCTGCTGAGAACAGCAGCAGCCCCGACACGCTCCAGGACAGCGCCCCGGGCAGCAGCCGCGGGAAGGAGCAAGCGCCGGGCAGCGCCGTGCCCAGCCCAGCCGGGCACCGGGGGACCCCGGCCCGTGGGCACGGCGGAGGGGCAGAGCCGTGGGCTGGAGGGGGGTTAAGGGGTGCCAGCCTGGGTGCGGGCAGGGCGACGTGTCCTATCCCCCGTGCCCACGGGGTGGCAGCAGCCTCCCGCGGCTCCCGCAGCGCCCCCGCCCCGCGGAGCCCGCGGTGGGGCACAGCCCTGCCCGCGGCCGCGGCCCCGCGGCGGGGCGGGAGCACCGGGCAGGACCCCCCACCCCAGGAGCCCAGTGGGGCCACCCATGGTCCCCCCCCAGCCCCGCTACCAGGCTGTGCCCATGCTGCTGGCTCAGCCCGCGAGGGACCGCTCGGCGAGGCCGGCTACCCCTCCCTCCGTGGGGCTCAGCCCCTCGGCGACCTCGGGGAGGGGCGAGCAAGCACCTCGAGAACAGTCCTCGGCATCCCCCGGTGCCACGGGGAGAGGGGCACCCCTGCGGCAGCCTCTGGGTCTCCTCTCCTGAGGGAATTCGCCTGGTTCCAGCACCATCCCAGGGCTGCCAGTCCAGTCACACCCCCCCCCCCCGCACTGGACCCCTTGGTAGTGCCACCTCCACCGGCAGGCCCAATCTTGGCCCGTCCCCGGGTCTGCTGGAGTGGCACGGAATGAAAGCGCTGCCCAAAGTCTCCTTGGCCACTTGCACAGCTGTTTGTCTGTGGTAGACGCAAGTCTTGTGCCTTCCTTGGTTACTAATGGACTGGAAAGTACTTCATCCTCATGTGATGCAAATGCATCTTCCTCCTCACCAAATAGGGAACAGAAATGTTTATTGAGCACTTCTGCCTTCCCTTCAGCGGCATTAGCTGCCCTGTTAACATCTCCGGGGAGCGTGCTCTGCCGCCGGGATCCCTGCCGGCCTGTGGCTTTGCCCTGCCGGATTTTGACCTGGTTTATCTCTTATCAACTCTCTGCACTTCAGACCCGCTGCTGTCCTCCAGCTGCTGTTTTCTGCAACTTCTTCTGTCAACCCATATGCAATTCCTCTGTGCAGACTTCCTCCCGCTGCCTTCACCTCCCCTCCTGCCCTTGATGGGCTTCTAGAAGTTCCTTCCCTCGGGCAGCCCGGCCACCTCTCAGATCCTCGGCCAGCCCTTCTCCAGGAGCTCCCAGTCCTTTTGTCCAGATGTTTTCCTCTCTGAAGGGGTGAGGGATCTCCCGGCTGGCCCAAGGGTTCACTGACCAGTGGTGATGGCTGCCCACCCCCACACACCGCCCTCCTCTCTCACCCTGTTTCTGTGTGCTCCTTAGCCGGGACCTCGGTGCCCTCCCACTCCCCGTCCTGGGCATCACAGCCCGGCCCGGCTGCCCCCACATCTCCTGTCCTCTGTTCCAGCACCACCAGGGCAGCACGATGTGCCCCGACAGCTCCGTGCCAGCCCAAAGATCAGCGGGGCTCACTGGTGGGAGAGATGTTCCCAATGGGATGCAGAAGTCCCTTTCCCCCCACTCCAGAGAAATTTCCTTTTCCACTGCATACCCCCAGAGCCCCCCGCACCCACCAGGCAGGTCAAGAGTTGTCCCCACGTCCTCAGCCACCCCGGCTCTACATGCACGTGGAATCGAAGGATACCGGGGTGGAAGGGGCCCCAAGGATCACCTGCTCCAGCCTCTCACATGCCCCACCTGTGCTGGTTTTTGGCTCTGGGTTGAGCGGCTCCCAGTCACAGTGGGGGTGTCGGGTCACTCCCGGATCCCCCACCATCCTGGGGGCTTTCCTGACCCTCTTCCCTCTTTTCTGCGCCGGCTCCGGACACACACAAGTTGTTGCGTGCCCCTGCCGAAGCTCGAAGGTGATGCTGTGGGCACACTCCGGCCTCCCCGAGCCCCTCGGCCCCCTCCCCGGGTGTCACGGAGCGGGGAGGGGGTTTCCACCGGGGCAGGGAGCACCGTGCGTCCTGGCCGCCCTCTCCCGGGCCACCTCGAGCGGGTCGGTGGGGGCCGGGCACCCTCCCCAGGCTGCCGGTTCAGCGTTGCGGGCAGTGTCGGGGCAGAGAGCACCCCGGGGACCCACGCGTGGGGCGCGCCGGGCTGCCGGGGGCAGGACCGGCAAAGGGGGGCGGGTGCCCGGGGCGGGGCGGGCGGCGGAGCCGGGGCGGGCTCGGAGCCGGGGCGGGCGGGCTCGGGAGCCGGGCGCGTCCTGCCGCCGCTCGCCCTCCGGGAGCGGCCCCGGGAGCGGCCCGGGTTGCGCCGCCGTGGCGACGCGCGGGGTGGTCCCGGGATGTCCTCGTCGCCCGCGGAGGAGTGCCGGTCGCCCGTGGGGCTGGACTGCTGCAGCTGCTGCCTGGACCTGGCCAACCGGAGCGGGCTGGAGGAGGGGGCCGGGGGCGAGAACAACAACCTGGGCAGCCCCACCGTCAGCAGCTTCCGGCAGCTGCAGGAGCAGCTGGTCCGCAAGAACCTCAACACCGACAAGCTGAGCTCCATCATGCGCCAGGACTCACTGGAGCCCGTCGTGCGGGACCCCTGCTACCTCTTCAACCAGGGCATCTGCAACAGGAACATCGACCAGACCCTGCTCTCCATCCTCCTGCTCTTCCACAGGTGGGTGTCACCCACGGGAGCCGAGGGGCTGCCCGTGGGCTGGGTGCCTCTGGAGCTGGTCGTGTGGGGCCTGCAGCCCCCCGGGCTGGCAGAGGCAGGGGGACCCCTGTGGCCCTGGGGCAGGGGGACCCTTACAGCCCTGGAGCTAGGTAGGGCGTCAGCGTTGGGGGCTTCTAGGTGGGGAGAAGCATGAGCAGCCGTGTGTGTCAGGGAGCCCCGTCACGGGTGGTGCCAGCCCAGTCCCTGCGTGCAGGTCTGGGTGGCTTTGCCCCATGATGGCCAGCGGTGCCCCTCTGTCCGTGCCCTGTGTCTGTCTGGGCAGTGACAACAGCCCCCAGCTGTGTGCCTTGGCCCCTGGACTCTGTGTTCATCTCCCTGGCTACACCTTATCCACACAGACGTTGCCAGCAGGGGCATGGACAGTGTCCAGCATCAAACAGGCATCGTCTCCTCTTAGTCCTGCACGGAGAGGGGCAGATTGTAACTCAGGAAACCGCCGTGCTGCCTCGAAAGCTGCCTTTAGAGTTAGTGACAAGCTGGGTAGGGAGCCCGAGGGTGCTGCTGCCAGGTCCTGGTCTTTCAGCAGCTTCCCTGTTTTTCCCTGGAGTAAATTGAGTGGAGACAGATTTGGCCTGGGTGGTATTTCCCACCCTGGAAAGTGACTGTGCCCCTGACCGAGCTGTTCCCCTCGGCTCAGAGCAGGCTGCAGCGGGATGTGCTCGGCACTGGTCCCATCCACTTGCCAGCGGGCTGGGCTTTACCCTGCCCAGCCCTGCCCTGCTCCCCTGCTCCGGCATTGCGTGCAGAAAAGGCTGAATGGGGGGTCCCTGGGGCTGCCACCCTACAGGGTCTCTGGCCATGATGAGGGGGACCGCAGGGGCGGGGAGGGGACAGAGCTGTCTCAGCACCTGCACTGGTGTCCCAGCTCTGGTATGGGGCTGGCCCTGGTGCCCAGCCGCCCTGGAGCACTGGTGAGACAGTGGGGAGCAGCACCTGCTGCTCCAGCCCGGCCTTGGGAGAGCCGAGCTGGACCAGCGGGTGTGCAGGTGGGACACAGGGCAGAGGGGACATGTGGCCCACTGGTGTGTGTGTGGCAGGCATCTGTGTGACTGGCAGGGCAGGCGGCGGCTCTGGGGCTCGTTCCTCTGCCGTGGGTGGGTAACGTGCAGGTGGGGCGCGCGGCAGCACCCTCAGGTTCGCAGGCACCTCGCCGTCCCCTCCTGGCACGCACCTGCACCTGTAGGCGTGCTCCCGGCTGTGCGTGGGCGTGCGAGGCACCCTTTGTGCCCCTCGCCCACGCAGGAGGCGGGTGGGCTCGCACGTGGCCGCCCCACGCGTGCCAGCCACCCAGGCGCACGCCTCCGCGCCCCAGCCAGCGTCTCTCGCTGAGCAGGCTGCGCCTTCAGAGCCGGCCTCAGCCCAGACGCTCTTCCTGCACTTACATAACGCCGAGCTGCCGCTCAGGTGGGAAAGGAGGAGCTGGGACACCCGCCAAGGCGCCCGGCTCCTGGCTCCCAGCTGCACGGCCGGCAGCGAACCCACCCAGCCGGGGGGGAAACGGGAGCGAGAGGCTTCCCTCCGCTCCGGGGAGGCTGCAGCCAGTTGGCATCACGGGTGGAGAGGGGAAGCGAGACACTATCCCCAGCAGGGGCTGCCGGGGCTGGGCGTCGGAGCTGAGCACCCAGGCTGCTCGACTGCGGAGGTGGTGACGGTGCCCGTGGGTTAGAGGCGGGCGATGTGGGCACAGCTCGCTGCTTTCCAACTCATCTCCACTGAAGCAGGACCCACGGTGCTCCCAGCCAGCATCGGTCCACTCTGCGGAGGCAGGGAGCAAGCGGAGGTGCCAGGGGAGCCAGGGTTCTCGCCGTCTGTGCCCCGTCTGTGTGGTGCTGCAGTGCCCAGGCCTGTTCTCCGTGCCCTGGTGTGTGCAGTGTCCCGAGAGGCTCTGGGCGTTCCCTTTCATGACAGGCTGTGCCATAGCGCAGTGCGAAGCCGTGGGGTCGCTCCATCACATCCTGCTGCCAACCTGGTCTGGAGGCCGCGTGGGTGCTCCCCCTTCGTCCCCATGGCATGCGGGCGTTGGGGGGCATGGCCGCGGGCACTGGAGGCAGGTGTGCCCACACCTGTGTTTGCCCGTGTTTTGCACCAGCCTGAACTTTCTCCTCCTGGGGAATGAGCCAAGATACCAAGAAGCGATAGCATAGAAAGCAGGGGATTGTGGGCACCAGAGGAACACCCCAATAACAAGCCTGATACGGGCACCCTTGCTGCTGGCACTGCGGAACCCGAGCATATTTGCGCCCCTTGATTTAGCTGATGTGCTCCTACCCTGGCACGGGAGGAGGTCGCGTGGATGCACATGCTCACGCGTGGCCCAAATCCAGGATGGCACAGGAGGACCAAGCAGCTGCATCTGGAGTCCAGGTCAGGCTCTGGGGCTGCTGAAAACAGTTCTGCCCATGCTGGATCAAGCCCTGGGCTCTGCAAGTCGGGATCAGATCAGTGCTGGGGGTCTCAGGCAACTTACACTCAGCATTTCCAGCCTGTCTCTGGGTTTTTCCCCTGACTGGGTGGTCCCTGCCAGGCTCTCCGTGCTCTTTGCTCACTGCAGGGATGCTGTGCGGGATGCACAAGGTAGGGATGCTCCAGACCCATTGCCTACAAGGCTGATGCTCCTGCAAGGAAACCTTCCTGCTTGGGGAGTACCTGGGATCCTGTTCAAAATGGGCTTCTCCCTCCTGTGCCCTCACGTAGGGCATCATGAACTGCTCTGCAGGGAGACCTGGGCAGTGCCAAGGGGCCAAGCTTGCACAGGAACACCAGGTACAGGGAGGCCAGCCCCCGCCATGCTGGCTGGGTGACATATCTCCTCTCTGCAGACACCAGCGTGGTCGGCAGGAAGGTCTCTGCCATGCCTCCGCAATGCCAACGTTACCCTGAGATTGCCCACCTGAGACCCAGGTGCAAGCCTCACCGAGTGTGGGCCAGGGAGAACTGCCCTGTGGCTGCATGGCACCTTTCCCAGTGCCAGGGGGGGCTGAGGGGAGCCGGTGGCATGGGAGGGGGCCAGCACTGCCGGGGGAGAGCAGCACCCTCCCAGGTGCGTACTGGTGTGTGATTCAAGCAGGGCCCCGCCTGGCTTTGGGGTGGGGAGAGGAGATATGTGCCAACCTGCTCGCCCACATCGACCAGCCCGTGCCAGCTCTCCTTGCCCAGCCTCTCCCAGGTAACACCTGGCAGCCTGGCCAGCCCGTGCCCCATCATGCGCTGGGCAGCAAGGGGACAGCTCTGCCCAGCCAGACCCTCTCCGGGCGCTGCGGGACCTGCTGCTCCGCTGAGCAGGGTGGGCAGTGACCCACCTTTTGGTCTGAGGATGAAAGGAGCTGGGGACCGCCTTGTCCCATGTCCTGGGCAAGCCGAGGGAATTGTGGGGAGCACTGTGCTGCAGCAAGAGGCTGGGGAAGGATGACGCCGGGCAGGAGAAGCCAGGCAGCACTGACTTTCCCACCATAAGGTCAGGCTGGCGAGCAGGAGCTGCCCAGGCAGTGGTGCCAGGGTGGCATTTGTGGCACGGCACCATTTGTTCCCATCCGTCGGGTGTCACTTTGCGGCAGTGATGCAGGAGGAGGAGACGGAGCCAGGGCGTAAAGGGCATCCCGGGGCGGCGGGGCTGGGGAGCACATTCCTGCCGGCCGAGTGGGCTGGAGCAACAAGGAGGCATTGATGGGAGAGGGGCCACGCGGGAGCACGTGTGAGCGTGAGAGAGGTGTGGGTGTGAGACCGGAGAGCCGTCCCGCCGGCCACGCTGCCCTCCCCAGCCCGCAGGGCAGCTCTGCCCGGGGAGGGGGCCAGCACAGCCACCCTCCCTGCTCCGGACCGGTGTGTGGAGTGTTTGTTTGCTTTGCTCTCGTGGGACAGAGCCGCACGTGGCCTGACCCGTGTCTTGCGGCATGGCTTGCCGAGCCCAGCGGACCGGCAAGATGCTGGGGAGCTTTCACTTTAGCAGCAGAGCCTTGGTGTGGGGAGCAGCTGACCTCGGCATGCCCAAATCCTCCCACCGCCCGGAGGGTGCCAGGCAGCCAGTCTGCTGTGCCCACCATGGTTTCCATCGTGGGCATCCTGCCACCCTGGGACCCCCACCCCATGACCCATGGTGTCCCCGCAGGCTAGGCTTGCAGGGGCTTCTGGCCGGGGAATCCAGCAGCACCGGGCTCAGCCGTGGCACAGTGTGCTTGGCACAGCTTGGCAGGGCTGGTGGCGGCACGCACCGCACCATGTGCCATGCCTGTCCCTGCCTGCTTCTGCAAGACCCAGCTCCTCCAGAAAGGAGATTCCTCCACATGCCCTGGTGCACAGGAGAGCCCTGCTCAGCCTCTCCGGGGGAAACCATTTGCCCCTGGCCACAAGGCTACAGCCAAGGGGGCCTGGCATAGCTGAGCCGAAGCCTAGTGATGCCAATGCCAGCTGCACAGAAATCTGTCACCCCGGCCTCCTGCGGATGCTCAGACGCTGCCTGTGTGCCAGGGCATGTGCCCTGCTCTGAGCAGGGTGTAGGTCTCCCAAGGGCAACCAGGGACGGCAGCCCGGGGGGAAGTGCTGGCCAGGATTTATTTCAAGCTTTGAACTTTAGTTGTGGAAGAGGTTGGAGCTGGAGCAGGCTACAGGGGTCTGCCATGGCCCCAGCATCCTGTCCTCCCTTCCAGCACCATGCTCCCCTCTTCCCTGGTGACACGTGGCCTGATCCTGGATGGTGCTGAGCCCGGCACTGCTGAGCTCACCTGTGAGCTGGGGTTGAGGCTGGCACGCAGGGGAAGTTGGCATCTCAGCTCCCCCCGGCCACACAGCGTGGACACGGGTGCCACAGGCAATGCTTTTGCGGGCACGCCATGCCCCTGGTGTGCTCCTCAGCTCGGTGCTGAGACCCAGCACTACCTCCCCGGCCGCCTCCCAGCGCATCGTGAGCTGCATGGGACAGAGGGGTTCAGGGCACTTGTCGGCAGAGCTTGGCAGCCACGTGTCTGCACTGGAGCTGTGCCCACGGCGTCCGTACGTGCGCCGTGAGGTGGCTGCCAAGGGGAGAGGGGCTCCGGGCCAGTCCTGCCCTTTCGGGAAGCAACTGAGACCCCGTTTGCAGAGGGCAGAGGATACCCCGAGGTGTGTGGCGGGGGCGTGAGGGCTGGAGAGGCATTAAAGGCTGCGACCTGTCCCGAAGCCACGCTTTGCCGATGAGCGCTGGGTTATATTTATCCAGGTGCCGCACATTGCTGGCTTCGGGGCAGGAGTTCGTCACCCCCTGCCTGTGTGCTTACAGACATGGATATATATATATATGTGTGTGTGTGTGTGTGTGTGTGTGCGCGAGGGGCGTTTACTGCAGCATGACTGCACGGAGCCCTGCGCCCCTCCCTGCCCTGCTCAGCCCCTGCCCCTGGGGTCGGGTGTGATCCAGTCCTCGCCCCCCCTGCCTGCGAATCCCCTGGGGATGGCAGCCCTGCCCGGGGGTGGCCGACTAGACTTGCCCCTGGTCCCTAGTGACCCGTCCACGACGCTGAGCAGGACAGCTGCAGGCGGCTTGGAGGCAGGGGATTTCTCAGGTTGCCCCCACGGGTTGGCACGAGCCAGGTGATGGCTGGCACACAGAGAGCCACGGCAGTGCCACAGGTACGCGTCCCGCCGGCATCTTGTTGTCCTTCCTGTTGTTATTGTTCCAAAATGTCAGCGAGGGAAGGGCTTTAACGAAGCGTCCCTGTTCGAAATGCCCGGGATTCTTCGCAAAGGCCAGGCGCGGTATTAATAACCGGCTCTGCCGAGGCTGAGCAGCCCCAGCGCTGTCCTGGCCTGACCTCCTGCGGCGCGGCACGGCGCGGCTCGGCTCGGCTCCTCGCCCGCTCCTGACCCACGCCCGGGCTGTGTCTGGACGGGCTTTGCGCCCCCTCGCCGGTCCAGCCGGCCGGCCATGGGGAAGGGGCGCTGAGGGGCTGCTGGGGCTCCCCCCCACATCCCCCTGGTGCCAGGCAGCAGAGCGCAGAGCTCAGGCACCTCCGAAAGGGGAAGGTGGAAGCTTCGAGGGTTTCCCGGGCGACCCTGGGCTCGAAGAGCAGCTTTCGGCTGCACGGGGTGCCGACGCGCGGCTCTCCCGCAGCTTCCCAGCCTCTGTCCTCTCATTATATAACGAGCTGCCTCCCAATTAGCGAGCAGGCACTCCCGCAGCCGCAGGGCAGCGGTGCCAGCCCCGGCGCGGCTCTGGAGCGCCCGCTCCTGCCTGCAGCGTGGCCTGGGATGGCTTTCGGCGGCTGCCAGGCGCCCTGCCTTGGGGTTCCCCTCTTGGACTGGGGATCTCCAGCACAGCTGGCTCTGCGCCAGCGAGGGGTCGGGGAGGGCAGAGCCCAGGCTGGCAGACCCCTGCCCGCCGCACGCCACGGGGTTCGAGGGCACCGCGTGGCTCTGGTGCTGGGGGGGGTCCCTTCGGCACCACGGCCACCTCCATTCTGCCCCAGTTCCCTGAAACCGGACCAGAGATGGGCAGCTGGGATCTGGGATGATCCCGCTGGGACTGTCCGTGATGTGGTGGGCTACGAAATGAGGCCAGGCCTGACGCTCACAGCCCGGGCTGGCAGAACTGCGGGCAGGGCACGCTAACCAAGGGAGGTGGTAGCGTGGAGTTCAGTTACGGGGCTCCAGCCCACGGGGCCGTGGGTGTGAAACACTTGCTCAGTGGACAGATTCGTGGGTGCAAACTCTGCTGAGGGTTCAGTCCACCTGCCCTCCCTGGGGCTGGGCATCCCTGACCCACGGGCGGCAGGGAGTGCGGCCAGGGGCTGGCCCGGCACGACAGTGGTGGGAACAACATGGGGCTTTTGCTGGGCTGTGCTGTACCCGACACCCTCCCCGGGCACGCTGTGGTCACGGGCCCCTGCACGGGCCGCGTGGGAGCCGGGGAGCAGCAGGGTGCTGGGGTTTGCTGCACGGCCCCTGGCAGGGTGCCCGTGGGGGCAGCCAAGCTGCACAGGCAGCAACGTGGGGCTGGTGTCACAAACACAGGCAAGGCAGGAGCTTGGGCTGCCCAGTCTGGGGCTGGTAATAATCAGATCAGCCCTTTTTCCTCTTCCTGGTGCCTGGGGAAGCCGTGGCTTTGGGGGCTTCCTATGTACTGCATCGTGGGGAGGGCTGTGCCAGAGCGGGGTCATCTCTGACCACCCCTCCTCATGCTGCTGCTGGGGGGCAGCTGCTACTGGGGCGCTCCGGGTGGGGGGCACAGGAGGAAGAAGGGGGTCTGGTGACAAAGTTAGAGAAAGAAAAATTGCAGCTCTCAGCAGGCGGGCTCTGGGGTGTGCACTCGCACGCCAGAAAACACAGAACTGGGAGTACAGCCAAGTACCTTTATCGGAGGAAGCAGGCAGCCCAACAGCTGGACGTGGGAGCCTGCCAGGGTCCCCCTCCCGCCCCATGCCGCCTCCAGCCCAGCAGGTTGGAGGAGTCCCCACGCCGCAATCCCTGCCCGTGCCCCACTGCCCGGCATGGGGGTGAGCCTTGTCCCCTGCCCACAGGAGTTTGCTCTTCCTCCGTCGGCGAAGGCAGGCAAGGACAGGTTCGCCATCAGCCCTCCCCAACCGCAAACCCTCCCTGGGCTTCCCTGGCATGGCAAAGGCTCTGCACAGCTCTCCCTATTGCTCTGGGACTGGGACTAGGTCCAGCAAGGCCAGCAGCACCTCTGCTGGCAGGCAGGGACTTGCGGACCTGCCTGGGCACTGGCAGATGTGCCCAGGAGGAGTTGTCCTCTGCTCATGCCCTGGGTTGAGGCATATACAAGCCCTCCAAGGCCCTGTGAGCAAGAACCGGGTGCCCATGTCGCAGGGCTCCCGGTTGCATGGGGCTGCCACGGGTCCCATGCAGCCCCTGGAAGGCACCAGCTGAGCTGCGGGTAGCGCCAAGTCTGCAGTGAACAACTTGGCCAGGGTATCCTCAGGATGAGGGATCAAGAGGTGGCCAACGGGTGTGCTCCGGCAGCAGCCCCACACCAGCTCTGCAGGGCTGGCCAGCACAGCTGGGAACACTGGGAGTGGGACAGCAGATGACACAGCTGCCTGCTGGCCTGCGGGCAGCCCCCTGGCATTACCTCTCCCTCCCCAGCCCCAGGATAGGGCTGTGGGGCAGGACTGGGGGCTCCTCAGAAGACCTGTCCCCCACCCAGCTCTTCCCACCATGGACTCCCTCAAGCCCCATCCATCACCGATGTCCCTGGCCACCCCTCCGTCACTCCTGCAAGGATGGCTGGCCCTGGCGCTGGCATCCCTGGTCCCCCTGGCCAGCACAGCCATGGCTGCAGGATGTGGGGCTGTGAAAGGCAGAGTTTTCTTAGCTGCATGTTTGCAAGCAGTGGCTTTTCCTCTCCCCCCTTGCTCTGACCCTTCGAGCTGGAGCTCTGGCTCTGCGGAGCAGCCTGGGCTGCTTTGGCTCCGCGCCTTTCCCGTGTCACTCTCCAGCGTCTCTGAGGCCAGGCAATAAACATTTCCCACGCCTCGGACCCTCTGAAGGGCCTTCCTCCCATTGAGCTGAGTCCTTGGGAGAGAGCAAGCCAGGAACGCTGCCACAGCGCAGTGAGCGCGGTCCGGAGCCGGGAGAGCAGTGCCCGAGGAGCCAGGACCCTCCTGCGGCTGCTCCGGCGCTGACGGGGCAAGGGCGTCCTGGGGCGTGTGGCACCGCAGAGCCTGGCACAGGCTCAGTGCAGGAGGCTCAGAGCGACAGCACGTCTTGTCCCTGCGGCCGTGGGGACAGGGACACGTCCCCTGATGCACAATGACACGCTGCAGGTGCGGGGTGCCAGGAGGTGGGCGACAATCCCATCGTCCCACTCCCGGTCGTCCCTCGCTGCAGCCAGGCTTAGCCCTGCGGGGCCACAGCCCCATTCCTGCCTTGCGTCCCATTGCAGAGGAGGGGGTTGTCACTAAACGTCACCGACGATGCGGGTGGCACGTCCTGGGCCGGGCACAGGCTGGCGGGGAGGTTGATAGCAGCGTTGGAGGATCCTGCAGGGCCATTGCTGGGGGTGGCACTGGCTGGTGTCACCACCTCTCCTAACTGCTCGAGGACAGCCACAGCTTTTCCCGCCCGCCCCCCCCGCCCCCCGAGCGCACAACAATTGGTGTCACAGTTACTGCACGGCGGCTGCTATTACCCTTCCCAAAATAACCACGGCACACGCTGGGGCCCTGCCCGGTGAACCTGCCCTCGCTGCGCAGCCAGGCGAGCAATGCCCCAGGGAGGGAGCAAGCACCCTGCACCCTCGCGCCCAGCCTGCTCCAAGGCGCCCATCGCCGTGGCCTCTGGTGACGTTGGGGAGCAGCAAGTCTGTGGCCCCTGCTCTTCAGGAAGAGCAAGGGGGGGCATTGCCCGCCCCGCTCTGCTGCTGCCAGGCGCCTAGGGAGCAGGAGCGGGGCGGTGGGAGAGGAAGCGGATCCCAGCAGCGCTGCTGGAGTGGGGCCAGCAGCCCGGTGAGGCCGTCTGCGGGGCTGCGGGGGGCTGGGAAAGGGCCCCCCACCGCTCGGGGTGCAGCTGGAGCCCCACTCAGGACTCTGCTGGGGGAGGCGTTTGGGCAGCCCACAGCTCCCGTGCAGGTCCCCGGGGAGAGCCGAGCACAATGCGGGGGTCTGGCAGAGCACTGCGAGCTGCTGCGCCCAGCCCCGCGATGCCAGTTGGGGCACAGCCCACGGCCCACACGAGGGGGCAGCTGAGCTGCCCCCGCACCGCACTGCCCACACTGTGTGCGTGTGCGTGCGCATGTGCGTGTGCGTGCACGGGTGTGCCGCTGCCTGGGCCCTGAGTCAGGGCAGCGTGTGCCTGTGCAGGGGGGATCTGCAGCGCGGCGTAGGAGGGGCGTGTTTGTCGGCTGTGCATGCCCAAGTGCATGTGTGTGCATGCGTGTGCATGCAGGGTGCGTGTCCATGTGGGCTAGGAAATGCATATATGCACGCGAGGGGTGTGGGCGTGTCTGCGTGTAGGGCGTGCACGTGCGTGTGCACGTGGATGTGCACATGGATGTGCATGCAGGACTTCACGTGTGCGCGGGCATGTGTGGGTGGAGAGGCATGCCCTTGTTTGTGTGCACCCACCAACATGTCCAGGGGTGTCTGCAGCAGAAGCCATGTCCCTCGGGTGGGGGTGCGGGCAGGGGGCTGCAGGGAGGGGGCTGCATCCCTGCCAAGGCTGTGCCCAGCATGACCTGCCCGGGCCGAACTGGCCGTACTGGGGTTCCCCGTTAATTAAGTGCCTGCAAGGAAAGAGGAAACTGAGCCCTCTGCACTTCCATCCCTGCTACGCCTCCCTCCCTGGGGGTCACGGAGGAGGGCAGCATCCTTGCCCCCGCTGGGAAGGACCCCAGGAGGGGCTGCAGGGAAGCCGGCGACTCACTGCTGTTTGTTTTTGCAGTAGTCCTGGCTCCGTGGGAAAAATATTGGAGGTGGCAGAGCTGGAGTGATTTTCTCCCACTGCATTTCCCTGCTGCGCTCCAGCAGCTGTGGAAACCGCCAGCTTTTCCTCAGCCCTCGGTGCCTGGGAAGGGGCTGGGCAGGGCTGGGGACCCCAGAGCTGTGGGTGAAGGGCTGTAAGCCAGGTCCGGTCTGTCCATCCTGGAGCCTTTGGTCCCTAGCACTAATAACTCAGGGCTTTCCTTTGGGAATGGGGCTGGGCCAGGTCTGGGGGTGCCAAAGCACAGGAGATGGTGAGGTGGGGAAACCGAGGCATGGCTGCCAGGGCTGGGGTCTGCCCACCCTCTCTGCCTGCTGCTGCCCACCTCTCTGCAGGAGACAGAAGGTGGCACAACTGGTGATGTTCCCAATCGTGGGAGACAAAATGCCTCTCCCCTGCTCCCCTGCCCTCTCCACGGTGAGACGGGCACCTTCCCTGAGCTGCGATGGGACACCGAGTCATGACACCCCTGGTGTGGTTGGCCTGGGCTTGTCCCAGCTGAGGGGACAGAGCTGTGCCCCATGTCCCGGGGGTTGCCACCCTGCCCACCACCAGCCACCCTGGGCACAAGTGCACACAGGGCGCCTTTCATCGGCCCGTGGAGGGGGGCAGCCGCCTGCTCCCCACTCAGCACCCACACGGCTCGGGGTGGCACGCTGGCCCTCCAGCCCCTGAAAGGGCCGATTGAGCGTGGCTGAGGTCATCCACCAGCGTGTTTACCCCGTGCCTGCGGCCCCGGGATGCGGCCGGCACCCAGGCTGTCCCTGCCACCCGGCCAGCCAGGGGGGACACAGTTGTGGGCAGAGCTGGCATCACCAACGGGGAGCAGAGGGGCCGAAGCGGGGACGCGGGTGCCGGCATGGCCTTCCAGCCGCCATACTCCCCGAGCCTCTTCAGGAGAAGGGACTGGTGAGTGGGGCCCGGCCGCGGGCAGGGCGGGGGGACACGCGTCAGCCCTGGAGCTGGAGGGGCACAAGTCCCTGCCCCCTCTCTGCAGCACCAACCCCCCTGCAGGGGCCAGGCTGATGCTGGCACGGGGGGATGCACATCATCGCTGCCACAGGCGGAGGGATGAACCGGTCCCACACGGCTCCCCCCAGGGAGAAGCACCACTCCCATGCGCAGTGTCCCTCACTGGGGAGGAGAAGATGCTTTTTCGCATCCCCACCTCAAACCTGGGTGTCTCAGGGCACCTCTCCGTGCCTGGCCGTGGTTCATGGGCACCAGTGTCTCACATAGGGTGCCTGTGTCCTTCGCCACTCCAGACATCGTGGTCTTCATCCCGACCTGGGAGGTGGGCAGGTGAGTTTCTGGGGCGTGAGTTGGCAGGGCCTTGCTGTAAGCAGCATCTGTGCTGCACTGTGCCTCAGTTTCCCTTTCTGATGGTGAATACCTCTACGCACACCCTCAGCACCTTCAGCACCCCCTGGATCGGGGGATTCGGGATTCTCTGCAGCATCCCTGGGGTGCCGCTGCCAGCACTAGCGATGCTGTGCCGTGGCGTGGACTCTCGCAGGGTCTCGCTCAGCATTAGCCCTTCTGCGGCTCGCCGGGCGGATGGCAGCCGGCAATGGTCCGGGTGCTGAGCAAAGTCCCCCAGGGTAGAGATAAGCCCCGGTGCAGGGGAGCAGCCAGGCGCAGGGGAGGCATCACCCGTGGGGGGCAATGCCAGCCCAGTCCCCCCCGTGCTGCTGGGGGCGTTGAGGTGCAGCTCCGGCATGACCCCGTGCTTGCACACGCGTGTGCACAGGCCGGGTGGCCGCGCACCCCCCAGCAGCCCCGGGGTCCCCAGCCTGCCGCTTCCCCGCAGCTCGGGGGCGGCCGCGCCGCCGGGCCGGATGGGGCCCCGCTGCAGTGCGGACCCCGGCCGCGGGGCGGCCCCCCCCGCCTGGCGCAGCGTTATGCAAGGGCGGGCGGGGCCGCGGTGGACCCGGGCGCGTTCCACCCCCGGGGGTGTTTTCACGGCGGAGGTTGTTTTTCGCTCCTGGTGGTGTTTTCCGCGCCCGGGCTGTTTTTCGCTCCCGTTCCGGTGCTGCGCTCCCGGTTTCGCTTTGCACGCCCGTAGATGCCCCTGCTCCTTGTGTCCCCCCTCCCGTTTGCGGGCCCTGCTGTGCGGGGACCGGCACCCCGCAACGTGCAGAGCGGGGCTCCTCCTGTTCCCAGTCTCCTCAGCAGCCCCCGACGGCTGCGCCCCCACCCCGGGGCAGGGGCAGGGGCAGGGGCCGGGGCCGGGGCCGGGGCCGGGGCCGGGGCAGGGGGTGCTGCGGCGAAGGAATGGAGCGGGTGTTGGGATGAGGGGTGCAGAGTCGCGGGGACACGGGGCTGGGGGGCTGGGGTCCTGCACTGGGAGGGGGCTGTGCTCTGCTGGGCTGCAGCTGGGAGTCGCAGAAGTGCCGTACTGGGGACGGCGGCGCCCTGGGGCCGCGGGGCGGGCCCGGCACCGCTGGCACCGCCCGACGGGGCGGACACCGCCGATATAAGCGGGGGGCGGCGCGGGGGGAGCCGCAGTGCGTCTGGCTCCGTCTCGTCGCGCAGCTCCGTGCAGCCGCAGCCATGAGCACCGGCATGTACCAGTCCCCCATGGAGGTGGCTGTCTACCAGCTCCACAACTTCTCCATCTCCTTTTTCTCCTCCCTGCTCGGGGGGGACGTGGTCTCCGTGAAGCTCGACAACAGGTAGGGGCAGCCCCGCTACCGGCCGCGCTCTGCCTCGTCGTTTTTCGCCGGGGCCCGAGGCATTGCCCCGAGTGAAGGGGGGTCCCGGCGCCCCGGGGGAGCCCGCTGGACCGCCCCTGCCGAGGGGGTCCGGCTGCACTGTAGCTCGGGGCGGGGGGCGGTGGCGGGGGTGCATTGATCCCCAGCGAAGGGCGGCCTCCGGTGCGTTGCAGCCTGGGGAGGGGGTGTCCCGGTGCACGGATCCCCCGGGAAAGGCGGTGCTCGGGGCTCGCTGCGGACGCCCTGGCTCACCCCCTGCCTCTCCGCTCTCTTCCAGCGCCTCCGGAGCCAGCGTGGTGGCCATCGACAACAAGATCGAGCAGGCAATGGTGAGCCGCAGCGCCGCTGCCCCCGCACCCTGCTCCGTGTCCCGCCACCCCGGCTGGGGGCTCTGCCCGGAGCGGAGCGGGGTGCCCGCTGCCCCGCCGGCGGCTGGGCACACGGCTCTTTGTCTGCCCGCCGCGGCTGGCCGAGCTCATTGGCTCGGGCACCGCCGCGGTGCGCAGGGAGCTGCCGGGGGGAGGCCCGGGAAGGACCCTCTGGGCATGGGGGGGACCAAGCCAGGTCCCAGGGGTGATAGGGACCTGCAGCCTGTCGAACGCCCAAGGGGCGGGGGTGTGCCGGAGAGCGCCTCCGGAGGCAGTGAGACCTGGGGGACCCGAGGGGTGCTCTGGGTGCTGGCTTGGGTGGCGGCTGCATGGGTGAACACCGAGCCAGGGCTCTGCGGGTGGGGGGGCGGAAGGACAGCCTTGGGGAAAAGCGTTTGCGAGTGGCTGGGGGCAGGGTGGAAGCAACCCCCAGGGCGTAACCCTTGAGTGATTGGTCTCTTCAATGGCCTTTTGCAGGATCTTGTGAAAAATCACCTGATGTACGCGGTGCGGGAGGAGGTGGAGGTCCTGAAAGAGCAAATTAAAGAACTGTTGGAGAAAAACTCCCAGCTGGAGCGTGAGAACAGTCTCCTGAAGACTCTCGCCAGCCCCGAGCAGCTGGAGAAGTTCCAGTCCCGGCTCCCCACGGAGGTCCCATGCCCGGAGGAGCAGAGCCCCGGGGCGGCTGCCCCGGCCCAGCACTCCGGGGCTTCTGCGGTGTAAGGTGGCTCTGTCCTCGGGGTGGGCAGAGCCACAGAACTCTTTCTACTTAATCTCCTGCAAAATCGTTTCCGCCTTCATCTCACACGAAGGACTGCCAGACCCTGGCACTGAGCCGTGCCCCCGGGTGAGCCTGGCCAGCAGAGCCAGCGGCCGTCTCCTGCAGAAGGATGCTCCTCTGCGAGGGAGACGCGGGCAGCCGACCCCTCCCCATCCAACCACCCGCCGTGTGCCAGGAGTAAACCTGCAGCCTGCCCGTCCTGGGCTCCGCCGAAACCTGGGCGTCTGACAACCCGGCAGCGCTGGGCGGCCTTTGGCACTTTACTGGGAATAATCCACGGTTGGAAGGAGCACACGCTGAGCCCTGGGCCTTTGCTGCACTGTGCAGGGGAGGTCTCTTTCTGGCAAAGCCTGACGTTGGAGGAAGATGGTCGTTTGAGCGATGCAGATGTGTCCCGCTGGCACCCAGGCCTGACTGAGCAGCACCGGTGGTGGCAGCTGCGGCGTAGTGCATGGCTGTACGCACAGCACTGTGGGGATTACAAGGAAAAAAAGCTTGTTTTATTAGTTTGGGCATCTTCTGTAGCTGTATCCATGTATAAACACAGGCGTGAGCGGTGCCCACGAGGCTGCGGGGTGCCCCGCTCGGGGCCAGCCGTGCCTATCTCTGTACAGCTCAGGGATTCGAGGCAAGACTGGAACGGCGAGCGGCTGTAACTGGGTGGCCGATGCTGCGAGCGGCACGAAGGAGGGGATGGATTCGCCCCTCTCTGGCATCACCATGACAGAGCCGTGCAGCAGCGCTGCGAGGATCCGGACTGAGCCGTGACAGGGGCTGTGCTCCAGCCCACCGAGCTGGGGAAGAGCCGGCCCGTGCTCCAGGGCTCCCACCTTCCCTGGCCAGCTCTCTGGGAAGTGACGGGACGTCCTTTTTGACGTCGGAAGCGGTGACACAGTTGTGTAAATCTAGCTAGAAATGGCAATAAACTCTACTTTTTATATAAACCTGCGCCTAAGCTCTGTGTCTGTGGTTGGGAAGGGGGAGGTGTTGCAGGGGCGCACAGTGGCTCGCAGGGAACGGGGCTGGGTCTTGCTGGGATGGGATTGGTGAGCATACTGAGCTGCAAACCCGCTGGGGGCTGGGCTGGTGCTGCTTCCCACCTTGGAGAGTGTGTCAGTTCCCCCCATACCACTCCTGCTGAGCCAAGATGAGATTTTGGAGATGAGAGCAGGCACCCCCTTCCTTGGGGCAGGGTGTGCAGCAGGGAAAGGTGCCCTGAACCCACAGGTCTCTGTCCTGGGTGTCACGACTGTGCGCAGGGCAGGCTGGGGGGGCAGGTGGGGAGGAGGCACTTCTCAGGCTGTGCAGAGCTGCATGCACCCCCAGCTCTGCAATTCCTCCGGTGTTTTTGTTGCTTCTCACAGATGTAGTTAATCTCTTACTTTTTAACCGTCTTGAAACATGGTGTGAGGGTCTGAGCATGGGTCAGCTGGACTGAACAGTGCTGGGTGGGGGCCGAGGGTCCCCCAACTGTATCCCTGGGCACAGCCAGCCTTGGGTTCAACCCCATGGGATAGGTGAGAGAGGGGAAAAAAACCAAACTCCCTCACTGGGGGTGCTGGGTGGCTGTGATGTTTGGGTGAGTGTTACAGGCTGGTGGGTACCAGGAGAGCCAGGAGGTATGTGAGCAGAGCCCAGGGCTGGCAGGATGTTTGAAGCTGGGTGCAGTGCCCTCCCCCAGGGTTTTGCACCCTGGCCACGACTTCTTGGCTAGCTGGAGCCATCCCTGGCCCAGTGAGGGGACCTGCAGTCCCCCAGGCCCAGGGTAGCGGGGAGGTGGCCGTACCCTGCACTGCTGGCAGCATCACTTTGCGCTGCTTTGGGTCTGCGCCTTGGTGCGGGTCTGTGCCTCAGTGCCTGCATGAGTCACGGCAGAGCCGGGGAGCTGAGGGCGGCTACTGCCTGGAAACGCCGCATAAACAGCAAAACACAGGCCATGTGGCTCAAAACCGTTACGGGGTGCCTGTCCCCTCCCTGTCCGGACTGCCCCAGGACTGGGACCCACCTACAGCCCTATAGACAGATACTCTAGTGCGACGGCTCAGCATGCACATGTGAGTGCCTTGGGTGTGCGACTACCACCATGGGATCGCTTTGTCTCCTGGGTGCATGTGAGTGCAAAAAGGTTCAGGCACCGCCGGACCATGTGGATGCACATCCCTTGCACCCACAGGCCCTGCGGCGAGCTGGGGGCGCACAGGACGCGCTCCCCCAGTGCTGCCACCCCCGGTGGTACAGCTGCTCCAGGAGGGGCTGTTCCCCAGGGCAGCGGGTTGCCAGCCATGTTCACACTGGCCAGTTCACTACAGTGGGTGTTGGGAGTGCTGCTGGGAAACTGCCTGCCCATCCTTCGGCATCTCTCCTGCCAGGGAGGGTTCGGGTTGCTGTACCCCATCTGGTCTTGCTGCACCCCACACCCCGGCTGCACTCAAGGGGTGCACTGATGGTGTTCGGAGTCTGGAGCTCTGCTTGCCACCTCTTCCCGTTCTCTGTCCCCTCTCCATGGCCCCGGGCTGCCCCACAGCCCTTGCATGCCTTTGGGCACATCCCGCTCATCCCACCCGCCCTGAATGCTGCTCCAGCTCAGCCTTCCTCCCACGGGTGGGCAGAGCCCTCTCCTGTCCCCACAGCGTGGTGTGACACAATGCCAGCCAATGGCACATGGCAGCTCCCCCCAAACCCCTCCCTGCAGCTCGCACATGCCACCGCAGGGCTGAGCCCAGCCCCGGGGTGTCCCCGGGGTCCCCTGGGAGCAGCAGGAGAGGTGAACCCTTGGGCTGAGCACCCAGCAGGACCGTGGAAAACACTAGAAACACCCTTCCCGGACTGGCCTTTCATTCCTTCTGGACACGATGTCCCCTTCGCTGTGCCACAGGCCCTGACGGAAGCGGCACATGCTGTGCAGCACCCAAAATGAGATAAGGGCCCCTCCCTTCCCTGGCACTGTGCTCTCTGCTCCTGCCAGCCCCAGGTGCAGCAAGGGTGCCAGGGTGGTGGGGCACCCCAGCCCTCTCAGCCCCCTGTTCCACAACCCCCAGCAAGGATGCACCCTGCGTGAGAAGGCAAATCCTGGGCAGCAGAAGAGAGGAGGCAGGGGCTGAGCTCAGCACCCCCACCCCGTTCATGGTACCTCACTGCCCAGGGATGACCCAAGCTCATCAAGACCCTGTGGCGTGTTCATGGGCGGCAGCAGCAATCCAGGCAGCGGAGGGTTAACGCTGCATTGAGGCCAGCGCGGGCTCGCTGGCACCCCAAGGGTTAATGTGCCACAGCAGGAAATGTCTAAGAAACGGTTGATTTGCAAAAAGATGAGAAGCTGCGGTGCTTCCCCACAGCCCCCAGCACCCCGCACCTTCCGACCTGCCCAGGGAGTGCAGAGGTGGCACAGGGAGGGGAGGGGGCTGTGCTGTGCACCCGCTCCTTCCCCCTGCTCCTTGGGCCGGGGTGTGTCTGCAGGGGGGAGCGGGGTGAGATGGATGGAGATAAAGTTGAGGTGAGGGTGGTGTGGGCTGGAGATGGGGTAGGATGGGGGATGGATGGGTCAGGGATGTAGCTAAGATGAGAATGGGAGTGGGGATGAGGTGGGATGAGGATAGGGATGGAGATGAGATGGAGATAGAGATGAGATGGGGAGGTGAGGGGAGAGAAAGAGGGGTGGGATGAGACCACGTCCCTCTGGTCTTGCTGCTGGGTCAGGCTGAGCTTCCAGGGCTCCCTCCAGGCAGACTGGCTCAGCTCAGGGACGTGATGGAGAAAAGGAGTTCAGGGACTGTGTGCTTGGAGAGCGGGACTGGGTGCGTAGGGGATGCTCAGTGCAGCGTGCACAGGGCAAGCAGCTGCCTGGGAGGATGTTCGGAGCAGCATGGGGGAGCAGAGGGTTTGGTGATCCACAGAAGGGGTTGGAAGCCCACCCAAGGGTCAGGTGTATGTGGGGAGACATCCCCCAGCTCTGCACGCTCCTGTTCCCCCCACCCTGCGCCCCGCCAGGCTCTCCATGCCAGGAGCCCATCTGGGGAGCCTCGGCTGCAGCCAAAGCAATCGGCCTTATGCAAGAGTCCCTCCCTGCTCCTCGAACGCCGTGTCCCAGCCCGGCCCAGCCCCGCGGGAGCCTCGCAGATAAACGAGTGGCTGGGATTTTCCATGCAGTCCTTAGAGCACGGTTCCCCCTGCGGATCCAGATCAGCTCACGCCTCCGGCCAGGCTGGGCTCAGCCCACCTCGGATGCCTGGGACCACTCGCAGCGCCGGGGACCCTTTGGGAAGGGAAAGCCATGCCACGAAACGGAGGTTCCTGCTGGAGCTGCCAGGCCTGAGCAAGCAATGGGAAGATGCTCAGACCTGGGGATCCTGGTCCAGCCCGCCTCCTTCCCTGCAGCTCAGCAGCACCCACCCTTCAGCCGTGCCTCAGTTTCCCCTCTGCAGTGTTTCACGTCCTCTGGGAAGGGGGTTTCTCCAGGCCAGGGCCAGGCTGAGACCCCAGTGCTCCTACACACAGTCCCCAGCTGGGGATGGGGTTGCAGGGGCCACATGGCAGGCAAGATCAGGCGCCGGGCTCAGGCGGGAGGAGGGAAAGTGAGAAGCTTTTAGCATGCAAGCGTGCCAGGACCAGGCTCTGGCAGAGCTGCTGGCATGCCTGCCCACTGTGGGCACGCCACAGCTGTGCCCTTTGCTGGCTCTGCCTGCCCACGGGCACTGGCGCCTGTGGGGTGCAGGCAGCACCTCCCGGAGCAGCACAGGCTGTCCCAGTGTGTCCCACGCCACTGTTATACAACCACAGGGAACGAGCCCATGCCTGCGTCCTCCCACACGGTGCTGGGGTGGGACCCAGTGGTGCCAGCCTCCAGCCCCACCAGGGGTTTGTCACCCTGGCAGGTCTTCGGGCTGTTTTCCCCTCCTGGGTGCCCTGGTACCCCCTGTCACCCCTCAGCCCCAGCAGGATGGGGACACGCTAGCGCCTGAGCCCAGCCTGCCGCAGAGGGCGGGGGCTGCATGCCGCAGTGACAGGGCTCAGTGTTGGGGCGGAGGCCACAGGCAGGGGTGCTCGGGTGGGTATGCCGTGTTCCCCATCGGTTTGTGGTCCCCGGTACCCTGCCCTGACACGCGGCCACAGGCGTTTGCCAGTGTCAGGAAGTGAAATAAACAGCAGACAGTCGCCTGGCAGCAAGACCACAGGCAGTGCTGGTGCTCTGGGCATGCAGGGTGTTCCGGGTGTGCGGGGTGTTCCGGGTGTGCGGGGTGTTCCGGGTGTGCGGGGTGTGCAGGGTGTGCAGGGTGTTCTGGGTGTACATGGTGTTCCAGTTCTGCGGGGTGTTCCAGATGTGCGGGGTGTGCGGGGTGTGCAGGGTGTTCTGGGTGTACATGGTGTTCCAGTTGTGCGGGGTGTTCCAGATGTGCGGGGGGTTCCAGATGTGCAGGGTGCACCTGGCTGAGACACCACCACCGCCAGCACTGCCTGCCCTCGGGCGCCTCTCCCTGTCTCCCAGGGACTGCTGGGTGCTCCGGAGGGAGCAGCAGGGTGTCCCTGCCCCAGCCAGCTGCCCAGGTGTCCTCCTTCCATCCTCGGGGACCGCAGGATGAGTTTTCCCTATGGGATAAAAAATGCCCTGCACACCCCCGCGGTTTGTGGCCTGTGGGGTGCAGCCGTGCCCTCGGCTGTGGTCTGGCGGGACGCGGGGTCCAGCTGTCCCCTGAGGGCCCTGTGCAGCACGGGGGTGTCCTGCTGCGGGGAGCCCGCAGCGCTGGCCGTGCTGATTACAAGAGGAGCTGCGGAAGGTGGGAACCAGCTGGGTCACACGAGAAGGTGGAGAAGGTGCCCAAGACCCACCAACACCCTGAGATTCCTCCTGCCCCTCGCTGCCCGAGCCAGCGGGACTGCCCCGCTGCGTTCATGGGATCTCTCGGAGGCGATAAGGGGGCTGCTATGCAGTAAAACATCCCGAGAAAGTGAACTTCCTCATTCCAGACGAGAAAGGGAGATGTGTTCCGAGCAAACAGCACCAGAGCAAACACACCGGTGAGAAACAGAAAGTTCTCGAAGCAGACACGCAGCCCAGGACCCGGAAGGCTTTCGCGCAGGCTGGAGTAAACACCCCACCGGGGTCTGCCACATAACGAACCAGCGAGGGGATGCAAAGGAGGTGCCAGGGATTAGCGGGACTTAGGGGCCCGGGGCCCCCCGGCCAATTTGCATTAATTGGTCATTAGAGACAGCGTAATCCCCAGGAAAATCAGTGTGGGAAATCCGGGCGGCCGGGCTCCGGGAGGACTTTGCTGGAGCTTACTCGAGGGCACGAGTCACAGGGGGGTGTCTCTGTCTCTGAAAGGGACACGGAGGCTCCTGAGGATGAGTGGCTCGGCTTGTCCCCCCCGCTCCCCGTCTGCCCACCGCCTCGACTTGTCTCCCCCCCAGTCCCGCTGCCTGCACAGACGAGCTGCCCACCCGCTCCAGCCCGGGCAGAGCAGAGGGACACGGGTTCATTTGCACCCTGGGATGGCTGACCTCTCTGTCCCTCAACGTCCCACCACTACCCAAACCCAGGACTGCCTGCGGGCCATGCCCAGGGAAGGGGCAGCCTGGTGACCTCAGTGTGGGTGATACTGGGGGCAGCTGACCCCATCCCCAAACACTGCCATGGAAATTTCCCCTGAGCTCAGCACTCGGGTTCCCCTGGCCGGTGTTTAAGGTCTCCTGCCAGCCTTCCCAACTCTGTCAATGATTAGCCAGGAGGGAGGTTGCCCAACAGCCGCCGGGACAGGAACGGGTCAGGTGCGACATCCCCGAACAAACACAAACATCCCTGGCCGGGGCACGGTGCCAGCTCTCACTGGCTCCTGCAGCCGCCCTTTGCTGACACAGGCGGTGGCATGAGAGGCCACCTACTGCCTCAGCACCCATGGATGACCTGCTGCAGC
This sequence comes from Bucorvus abyssinicus, assembly GCA_009769605.1. NCBI lineage: Eukaryota > Metazoa > Chordata > Aves > Bucerotiformes > Bucorvidae > Bucorvus > Bucorvus abyssinicus. The sequence goes on along the minus strand of CM020039.1, from coordinate 166,585 downwards.
GGGGCAGGCGAGACACCCCAGAGAAGCCCGACCCTCCTCCCTGCCCCAGCAGAGCCACCACCCCATCACAATGGGCCATGACAGCCCCTCTGCTCTGGGAGGAGATGCTGGCACCGGCGGAGGCGGTGGCATGGTGGTGGCACCACAGTGCTGCCCGCAGCCTCCACCATCCTGCCTGCGTGGCGTGCGTTTGCCCAGGCAGGTGTGGCGGGGCGGAGGGCACCAGAAGACGCTCGGTACCATACAAGGAGAGGAATGTGGGCGCAGGGCACACCCCGCTCCCACAGCCTGCCCACCGCCCTGGCATCGCCCTGGCAAACTCACGGCTGCTTCCTTCCCTTCCCCAGGAGCCCCTGACTCTGGGGAACGGCCGTGGCTCAGCCCTTGTTTGGGGCTGGCTCCAGCGCCGTGGCTGTTCAAGGATGCGGAGGAGGTGGCGAAGGCACCGATAAACTCCGTCAGGGTCAGGCAGCTGGTCATCCACCCTGAGCTGCCTTTCCCATCCTCCCTCGTCACAGGGAAGTAGCTGACCAGATCACGTATGCCGGATTTCCAGGGCCCTGCTTGGCAGGGATGGTCCCTGCGAAGGGGAGGAGACCCCTGGAGCTCCCCAGCACTTGAGCAGCTGCCTTGGAACCTGCTTCTAACCCCATCTCTGCCACCCCGAGGTGGGGCTAGGACCAGCCAGGGCTCCTGGTCTCCCTTTTCCCCCCGCAACTCCATGGAGCCTGCGTGAACTCTTCCCACTCGCAGAGTGGGTGCCCTGGCTGAAGAAGGAAGTGGGGTGAGGGGCTCCTCTCCTTTGCTCCATAAGGTGAGGGACAGCACAAAATCCAGCTGCCTCACTCACCCCCGCAACGCTCACGGTGCAGCCCCATCCACCAGGTCCCTCCGGAAGGGTCCCTGCAGAGGGGACGAGGCCGGGGCTGCAGCAGCAGCTCCATCGAGCGGCATCCCCTGCAGCCGGCGGGGTCACGGGCCGCTGCTGTGCAGGCAGAGATAAGGGGCCCTGGAGCTGGCTGGAGATGCCACGCCATGTTCAGGCGTGTTTGTTCGGTCCAAGCCCTCCTCCACCCGTCAGCCGCTGCCGGGCTCTGCCTGCTGCAGCGGCCGCTGCAGCCCCGGCAGGGCGAAGGGTTGATGCTGAAGCAGGAGATCTCCTGGGCTGTGGGGTCACACGCTGGAGTCCCTGCCGTGGTTTATGGTCTTGGCGTTTTGCTGCAGAACCTCCCTGGTGTTTCAGAGAAGGGGTCCCCAGGCGAAAGGCTCTGCCAGCCCCACTCATTGCAGCAAGCCCCAGGGGCACCCAAGGCTCAGAGTAGGTGGCAAGAGGTGGTCGGCAAGAAGCTGCCATCCTCCTGGAGGATGTGTGGGCTCTGTTTGTACTCGCACCAGTGCAAAGCAATGCCACATTTCCAGCCTTTCCCCTTCGCCCCTAGAGGAACGTCCCCCTGAACCTGGCTGTGCACCCTCAGTCATCCCGGTAATCCTTCATGCCCACAGCAGAAGACAAACTGGCAAGGTCAAAGACAGCCCTTGGCCACTTTTGAGCCAAAGACAGCTAAACCTCCTGTCTGAGAGATCCCAGAGGCCCAAAATGGGGCTCCTGACCCACCAGGAACATCCCAGAGCATGAAACATCAGTGTCGTCCCATTTTTAAGCAGCAAACTCAAGGACAAGCATCCCCACCTGCCCCCAACCACGCTGCTTCTGCTGCCCGAACAGCTGCTGCTGCCCCACACGTTGGGGAGGAGCCCCAGGAGGATGCTCAAGCCTGAGCGATGCAGGCGGGCAGGACGGTCGGTGTGTCCTGGAGCCCTTCGGCTGCCCTGAGCAAGGTGACAGGTTGGTGCCATGGGGTTCCTGCAGCGGGAGAGGAGCCGTGGGGTGGTGGGAGCGGGCAGGCGCCCGGCCGGTAGCTGCTGCCTTGCCAGCACCCTGTTACTCATTCTCCAGGATAGAGACCTTCGGACTGCAGAGAGTTCAAGGCTCGGGAGGGCAGGAGCCAAGGCAGAGTTGAGGCTCTGATCCAGCTGATCCCGCCCTCGGCTGGGGTGACGCCAGGCTGGGGACACCCGTTTGCAGGGCTGGGGCAAATGCATCATGCACTACGCAGGGGCTGCTGCATCTCCTCCAGCTGCAAGGCCCACGCATCCAGAGGCCCTTTTTAGCTTCCCCGTTCTCCCACGTCCCCCTCAGCTTGGGCTAAGCCAAGCGTGGCGGTCAGACCCCTGCAACCCATGTTGTTGAGTGGGTGTGAGCATGGGGCGTGCGGAGCCCTGTCTCTGTCTTGGGAAGGTCGGAGCTGCAGTGTCATCCCGACCTGGTGTAAGGGGCTGCTTGGAGCATGGCCGGCAGCTTGGGGACTGCTGTAGAGAGCTGGTCCGGGCAGGTCAGCAGCTGGGTCTCTCCATCCCAGTGTTGACCCCACACCAGTGCCGCCAGCCAGCTCCTGCACTGCGGACTGTGCTCACGCGGCCACGGCAGCAGCCTCTGCCCTGTACTTGGCAGCGGGGAGGGACCACCGGCCACCATGGCTGCTTGTCAGCCGCCTCGGCTCCCAGCTGGGACCCGCTTCCTCCCATGGAGGCTCCCAATTAAACCGATTTCTTGGACAGCTCCAGCGATGCAGGAGCTGGAGACTTTGTAGTTGTGCAGCCCCTCGGGCCACCCCCGGGGTCTCCCTGTCCCCCCGACACCCTCCCCATCCCCGGAGCAGCACCTGCCCTCTTGTACAACACGTGGCCCGATGCCGGGCCAGTGCTGCCGCCAGCCCTGCTGCCCTCCATGAGCCTCATTGGGAACATATCCCAGCAGGGGACGAGCGCCGGGGACTGTCCCGGCCTCGCCAGGCGAAAACAAGGCAGCGCCGTGCTGGGATGTGAACCGGAGGCGCCTCTGAAGCTGCCGCCCGGCCCGGGTCCTGCCGGTGCCAGCCCGCTGTGCCCAGGAGCCGTGGCGCCGAGCAAAGAGGCACATCAAAGCCCTTCTTGCCTCAGCTCCCCACTGCCCCGGCCAGGCTCAAAGAGCAGATTTGGCCAGGGAGTGGCAGGGAAGATGGGGAGGCAGGGCCAGGGCCCCCGCAGCGCCGGGGAAACGGGCATCGTCCTGCTCCAAGCACCCCGCTCCTCGTGCCGGAGCCCAGCCCCAGCTCATAACGGATACTCCGAGTGCCTGGGGAGGAGGAGGGAGGGGAGCGTCCATGAGGGAGCGCAGTGGGTGACAGAGCAAGGCTTGCAGGCACAGGCGACAGCAGTCGGGTGGGCTGAGCTGTCCACCCCAGGGCACAGGAACCACAATCCCAGAAGCCCAGGACAGACGGACAGACGGCGCAGTGGCAGGGACCTGCGCTAACAGGAGGACGCTCCGAGGTCCCGGTGCAGCAAACTCCTGGGGCTGTGACTCCAGGGAGACAGATCCAAAGGGTCCCACACCGGTGGGGCAGTGCTTGGGCACACACCATGATGTGGGGTCACTGCTGGGGCAGCAGGGACGTGGGCTGGGCAGGCAGACAGAGACCGCTTGTTGGTGACGGTGCTGCCGCTGACCCTGGTGTCACTGGCACTGTGGGACACTGCACCCGCTCAGGGCCACGTACGCAGCCCTGCACCCACACGCACCGGCATGGATCCCCGGGCACACGCACGGCTCCCCGCTCAGAGGGAGCAAAGCCTCATCGTCCCCCCGGGCAGCCTCTGTGACGGCGAAATGCTCCAGAGATGTGAGTGAGACCCCGCTGTGAGACAGCGGGGTGTGAGCAGCTCGGGTCTCCTCACGGAGCTTCGGGAATTCAGGTCCAGTGGCAGATACGGGTGGAAATCGCTGGTGCAGAGCCCCGGCCCCCCCACAGCACACAGTGGCTGCTTCTGGAGGCAGCGGCACGGGGATCCATGCGGGCAGCAGCGAGCGGCAGAAGCCCGAGGCACCGGCTGCCTGCTCGTTCTGTCCGACAGCGAAAGGATCGAAAGGATCGTTGTTATTGTTATTACCACAACAATAACAGCCACAACAACAGCTACCGCTTGCTGCCTTGCATCATTGCTGGCATCATCTCCGTCATCGCTTCACTTGGAAACCACTGTACCAAGGGCAGGGTGTGCAGCAGGGACGGGGAGACCACCCCGTCTGGGCACATGTCCTGCGGTCAGTCCCCTCTCCAGGGGACCCACAGCCCAGGACTCTGCTATTGCTTGCGGGTGCCATAGTGTCTGGGACAGACAGATGGGGCTGGAGACAGACGGACAGCTCCAAGCACCCTGCTGATCCAGTGGCTGTGTCTCTGCCCTGGGTGGCTCCCGCGCACCCTGCCAGGAGCTCCCCCCGTCCCCACGGGCCTGGCAGGGCATCACTTGGAGGACAGCCAGGTCGGGTGTCACCGTCCAGAGCTCTGCCTCTGCCAGGGAGGATGCCCTGCTCAAGGGAAGGCGCCGCTTGGCTTTGCAGTTCTCCTCCCGCCCCAGCAAACGTTGCCGTTAATGGACGGATTATGAGGGAATTAGGGGTCTGTGCGGTAAGCGGGCTGCTGAGGGACAAGGATTACCCTGGGACAGCGGCTTAGTGCCAGCACCTCCCCAGCCGGAGCTGGGCTGCCGCAGAGCTGAGCCCCTCGGCTAGCAGTGCCCAGGCTCTGCTCCCTGCAGGAAGCTGGAGCAGGGATGCCGCACACCTCTCTCTCTCCGTGCCACCTGCCTGTCCTCGACCTCCAGGTCCCGAAGGGGTCCTGCCTCATGGCTGGGGCTCCCAGCCCTCCTCAAGACTGAGATGGGGGTGCCAAACCTCCCAGTATGGTGGAGCAGTGCCTGGGGACCAATAGCGCCCGAAAGCTCACCAGCCGCCCTGGGCAAAGGGGAACAACCCCTAGCTTCCCGTAACTGCTCGCTCTTCCCTAACGTCACACTTAGGAGAAGCACGGGGGCACCCAGCACAGGCAGCCCCACCCAGCAAAGGCCACCCATCCCTCCTGCTCTGCCCTCCTGCCTTTGCCTCAAGCTGCTTCCTTCGGGATGCCGCGGAGGAGCAAATCAGCCAGAGCCCGGGGCCAGGCAACTGCTGTCCCTCCCAGGGAGCCCGGGGAGCACCCTGGAGCATTTCTGGGCAGCCCCAGCTCTGCAGTGCAGCCGTGACGGTGCTCACACGTCTTCTGCTGAACCACCACGTTGCCGCGCAGAGGGGAGGAAGGTCCTTCTCACCCAGGGAGCAAATCCCTGCTCTGAGCCGGGCCTGGATTACGCTAAGGGGATTGATTGCTGCAGCAGCAGGTCTGCCGGGGAGCCCTCCCTGCTGCCCCAGGGCTGCAGCGTCATGATGGGGGGAAGGAACACACGTGTGGGGGCATGTGAGCATGCATGGAGTCCCTGCACCAGGGTCTTGGGTTGGGGCGACCCACCGAGACCCAAAGCACTGAGGCTGTGACCTCTCCATGGTTTTGTGTTGGGGAAACAGAGAGGCAGCGTGTCACTTTAGCAGCTCTGACACGTTGCCTCTCTGTTTCCCCAACACAGAAACAACAGCAGTGCCAGTGCTCTCCTGGTGCATCCCAGTCCTGCACAGAATGTGCTGGCCATCGAAAGAGAAGCTCTGCTGGACAGTTTCTATGCAGCTACATCCTGACCTCCCTGGTCCTGAATCGCAGCAGCTCCCAGTCCCTTCCAGTCATCTCTGCCAGCTCCCCTTCCCTCTATCCGCCTGGCACAGAAGCTTTGCTGGCTGGTGAGCCAGGGGCACTGCCAGCAGAGCAGGGGTGGGCTGAGCGGGGCCTGACTCCGCACACAGGATGGACACGATTAGGCAGCTGGCGGCTGCTGAGAATAGCACGGCTGCACCACGGGAAGGCTGTAACACTAATTAATCCAGGCACCGGCTCAGGGCTGGCTTCGATCTTCCAGGGCTGGCGGGGATTCAGGCAAGAAGAGAAAATGCCTCTGCAGTGTATGGGTGCCTGGCCAGCACCTGGGTCTGGCCGTCAGCGTGCCCGTCCCTGGGCTGCCTCCCTGCCCCACAGCTTGGGGTGACTCGCTTTGGCCCAGGGCTGGAAGAACCGTCCCTGCTCCTCTCGACCACCCTGGGGTCACTTCAGCTCAGACTCGGGCGGCCATGACAGGCCAGGACCCGGGAGTAGGAAGGTGACGGGGTCCTCAGCCGGCTGATCCCGCGCAGTGTGGGCTGGCCACCCTGCGTGCCCATCCCTGTGGCACCCAGGGCAGGCGAGTGCCAGGAGCTGGGCACAGCGCTCTATGTAAGTCCAGCACATCTGCTCCCTGCCTGCTGCTCCCATCGCAGCGGCAAGCAGGCACTGGGCCAGAAATGCCATTCCCTTCCTACCTTGGCAGGGCAGCAGGACTGGGGGAGCTGGAAAGCTCATGGGGAAGCTGGGGAGAGAAAGCAAACCTCGAGGCTGGGCTGGTGCCCCAGCTCCCAGCCTCTCCCACTGCATCCCGTCACTGACGGGTCATCTGCTGCACTGGCTGAGCCAGCTCTGCAGGCTTGCCTTCAGCCTCCTCCTCCTCCTCCCATGAGCCTGCAAGCTGCCTTTGATCAGCCTCGCTCTGCTCACCAGCCCTCACACCTTTTGCCACCCTCTGCGAGCCCGAGACGTGGCAAGGCAGCACAGGGCGATCTCCAGCGCAGCTTCCAGAGGAGGATCCTCAGCACTGGGGTAGGAGCCAGCCCTCGAAAGCATCCAGGCACCCTGACACAAACGCCCCACCTCCCCATCCCATCCAGATATCTGGGTTAGAGATTGTCTGGAAGCGGGGAACACATGTACCCACACATACCAAGCAAGGCACCAGTGCCCGGGTGGGATGAGGAAGAAGCTGAAGGTACTTTCCAGCCCAAGCCTCTTCCAAGAGGGACCAGTTCCCAAAACATCAAAACCAGAACATGTTCTTCCTGTTTGAAGCTTAATATTTGCATCAGGACTGATTATCTTTAACTGAAGCCATAAACCTGGAAACGGGTTCTGTGCTTCTGCTCTCTGTGTCTTTTGGGACTCCCACAATTTTCAGGTCTCAAAGATCCCACGGATGACCCCTGGTGGGAAGGACCTCTGGGCTAAAGCTGAGATGTGTGGTGCCCTGCGGGTTTAGAAGCTGGAGACAGCTGGATCCCACTCTGGACCCTCCCCTACCTTGCTCTGACCCTCTAAACTCTGGATCTCCAGATCAGGATGCCTTGAGGCACCCAACAAGCTTCTGCCCCAGCAGGGTCGTGCTGCTGCTGAAGAAAGTCATGCAGAATAGGGCTTATTTTTTATTCAGGGCTGGCCTCTTCAGCTGTTTGCCATGTAGATGATATTCATCATGTTCCTGGAGGGAGAACATGTTTTGAAGCTGCCGCTCGCATTGCAGGGGCTGACGCAAGACGCGTGCCCAGGGCTGTGCGTGTGCATCAGCGCTGGCAGGATCAGGCCACCCCGGTCCGTGCCCAGGTGGGTACATCGCAGTGGCGTGAGTGCCCCAAGGCTCCCGTGCTGTGCCACGCCGTGACCCTGCCTGGACGTGCCCCCAGGAAGGGCTGCTGCACTCCTCCGGTGCAGGGTCCTGCAAAACCCCTGCCGTACAGGCGCACTGCACCCCTGCCACAGCCGAGCTCTGGTCCAGCCCTGCTGGCGGAGCTGCCGCTCGGCCCGTTACCATGTTTGGGTGTTTTTGAGCCAGCGGATGACTCAGACCTCCATTCCCCGGACTTGTTTACACAGCCGGGGCAGAGCGGGAGGAGCGTGCACAGGCACGGCTGGCACTGCGGCGGCCGCGCGGTGCCCAACGTGCCCCTCGCGTGTGGCTGGCTCTGCCACCAGCTCCCGTGCTCGTGCCGGGGCCAGCGAGGGACGGCTGCTCCATTCACCAAGTAGGGAGAGCCCCCGGGGAGAGACGTGCCTGGGCTCTCTCGGCACACCCAGGGGTGCTGCTCCAAAGCCGGTCACTTTGGGTTGCTTTTCCCCCTCCTAGCAGGATCAGCCCAGCAGCTTCTTTTTCCCTTATTCAATCTGGACGCTCTGCAGCCCCATCTGTGCCCGTGGCATGGCTGTGCCCGTGTCCCACGGCTGGCTCTCGCAGCTAGCAGCTGGCACGCGTCTCCCGCATGCCTGGCTGGTGGAGCTCATGCCGCTGAGGTTTCTCGGGAACAAAGCCACTTCTCAGCCTGCCTGGAACAGCAGCTCAGCAAACACAGCGCAAAAACCCCCGGGGCTGAGCAGCAAGTCGCTGCTCTCCCACCTCACTCCCAGCTTCAGGCGATGACCCCTGACATCATGCCCTCCATGAGGGAGGGAAGATGGGTGTCTCGGGGCTTCTTTGGGTGGCTCCTCTCATCCAGGTGCCACCATAAAGCCTGGAGCAGGACAGGCAGAGATGCAGACGCACAGAGAAAAGGCTATTTTGGGCATGGGTGGTGGGTTTCCCCAGCCTTCAGCTCTGTGGCACCGGAACAGGACCCCGGAGGCATGTTCACAGCCCATGCACTGGGGTTGCTGCTTGCAGACCCCGGGGTATATTTCTTTCTCCTCAGTCTTCATCGTAGTAGGCTTGTTTGCTGTTAAGTGTTGACTTTGTGCTGAAAAGACAAACTTTTTTTGGATTACTTGGTTCTTGGCCATGAAAACATCTGGCTTTGCAAAGAAAATGAGAGAGGGAGAGATGAAAATTTGTTGAAGCGAACTCTTATGCTTCTGTTTTTCCTTCCCTGTGTGCCCTGAGCAATGGGCTTGCCCTGAGCAATGGCCTTACCTTTGGCAAAGCTCTGCTGGGCCGCTGGGCCCAGCCCATGCTGGCACAGACCTGGCCCAGCCTGCCCGGCCGGGCGTACCTACCAAGACCTGGGGGCTTGGGCTGGGGGACACACCGCAGCCTTGCAAAGCGGAGGGGTGTTTTGGGACTGGCTGACTCATTTGCTCATGCCCGGTGCCAAGGCAGCCAAGTCAGGAGAGGAAGAGCCAGAGCCGTGCCAAGGTGGGACAGAGACGATGTCACCTCCCCTTCCTCCAGGGTGGCTTCTACAAGACCGCAAGTGAAAACTGCTCGTTTCCTGAAAACTGCTCGTTTCCTGAAAACTGCTCGTTTCCTGAATGCAGAAAGAGGCAAGCAGGGAAGAAAGTGGCTGTGCAAAGCGGCCACCCCAAACCCAGCACCCCGGGGGGAGGCTCTTGGGTGGAGGCAGTTGAGCAACAGCAAACGGCTTCTGTGACGAGGCAGCGTGGCAGCCCCACACCGGGCACGCAGGGCTTGGCGGCAGGAGGCTGCAGACAGGAGATAAATTAAGGACCAGCTGTGCTGGGGAGCATTTGTCAAGAAGCTCTGTAGGTGTCCTGGGTGCTGGGGTGTGGGTGCTGGAGCCAGGTGGGTGCTTGCAGGGTGGAAGAACGGGCAGCTCCTGTGTGGGAAGCCCTGCAAGGAGTTTCTCCACAGCACCCCAATCCCTTGATGGCTGGATAGCTGCTGGACCCAGCTGAGGAGCGCCTAACGTTGTGGTCTACATCAGCTGATCCCACAGCTCTTGCTGCTGGGACGGTGTTCCCAGGGGATCTGGGATCTCCAGCACCCCCCAGCTCCCTGCCATGCTGCACAGCCACGGGTGTCTTCCTAGCCCTCCTAACTACAACAGCTCCTGGGCTCTCCTTCGGCTGCTTTCTGTGGACATCCCACGGCTTTCCTCCGCCCTGCCCTGCCCTGGCCATCCCCATCCCCAGCCTGAGTGTTGCTCTGAGCAGAAACCAAAGCCTGGCCCTTCCCGCCTGCCCACAGTGTCTCACAGCCACTGCCCAAAATAGCTCAAAAAGCCCTAAAATAACCCACCGCTGCCCACTCAGCCCGTGTGGAACCCTGAGGAAGACGGAGGAGTGTGTGCAAGGGGAGGGGTGGGCAAGCAGAGGGACCAGACCAAAAAGCACATCCTGTGGGAGCAAGACTTCCCCGGCGGCACAGGAAAACATCTGTCGCCGTGGCGACGGCTCAGTGATCTCCGCTTCCTCCCACCAAATGGGGTGAGCGTGACGTCGGCAGCCCACCGTCCCCACTCCTGGCCTGACTCAGTGCTGGCCACCAGCACCAGCCCTGACTGGCCCCCAGCCAGGGTGAGGACGTGTCTTCCCCGGTCACCCTGTCACCATGCCTGGGCACCTCCAGCTGTCCTGAAGTGCCTGTTGGGTGGCAGGATGTGGAGCCTGGGTCATGCTCAGCATGCTCAGAGATGGCCGTTCCCATCCCTCCAGCCTTGTTCCCGCTTAGCCGACACCACACCTCACCCCCGGCATCATCGCCCCGGGCTCTGTAGCACCTCCAGAGCTATGTTGCCCAGTTCAAGCCTAGAAGGGCTGTGTGCCCCATGCACCACCAGTTCTGCTTGGTGGCACTTACCTGCCCCCTCTCTGCTCCTTTTTTCGTCTCAAATTTATGCACGAAATAAAGCAAACAGCCTGTTCTGCAGCCCAGGCCGGCGGCAGAGCCACAGCCACAGCCGAGCATAGTTACAGCCACAGCCGAGCATAGTTACGGCGTGGGGTGGGGGATGCTCAGTGGTGCTCAGCCACCTCCTGCAACACAGCACTGTCATCCCTCCCTATAAGCTATTGCCACCTGGCCACTAAAGCCTTTGCCACCCTCTTCTCTTCTGGTCCCCTAGCATCTTCACTGCCCTCAGCCCAGTGGCAGGTGGGGGGTTGGCCTGGACACCCCTCCACACAGATCCCAGTGTGGGAACTTGCTACAGGCATTTTACCAGCTGATGGTTTGTGCGCAGAGGCTCTTGGCGGAGGCAGGGCCAGGGCTGAGATGTGATGTTTTCAGGAGCAGTTTTCCTGAGAAGGCAGGGAAAGGACCAAAAGTCACAGCTGCCCTGTCGGTGCCTGTTGCCACCCACTGAAGGCACCCGACCCAAGCCGCGGCAGAGAAACTGCACCCAGAGCCCCAGCCTCTCCCCTGGGCTGCAGCACCGCAGGGAGAAAGCCAGGGAATGTCCCCAGGGACGGTCCCCTCTGCCCACACCAGGACACGGCAGCAGCAGGAGCACAGAAGCCTTCGCCCCGCTCCCTCGAGCCGCCGAGTTTCTCAAACAGTCTCTGGAGCTCCATCCCATCCCTGAGCAGAGCCAAGGGTGGCTGCTTGGACACCCCGAGTCTCTCCTTATCCCCGGCAAAGGGGCCGGGAACCACCACCAGCTCCCCCAGGTCCCCAGGGCTGCCCCTCGCCTGGCCCCGGTCCAGCCGGGATCCCCTCGCCCCAGCATGCCCAGTGCCGCCTGTTTGTGTGCCGCTGCCCTGGTTACCAGCCCCTGAGTCACCGCGAAACCTCCCTGCATGGGCAGGGAATCCCAGACTCATACTTTCCATGAGAACACTACAACGTGTTCGACCTTTCGAGGTGGGGAGAGATGTCGACAGGGTGTGATGAAGAGCAGGGACCTCCCAGGGACCAGGAATGTCTGCTCAGGGAGCAGCCCCTGCTGCCCTGCACTTGTGTCCCCCAGCCCCATGCCCGGGGACTCTGCCAGCCCCATGCCCTGCCAGCCCCAGGGTCGGGGGGTTTCCAGCAGACCCGGTCTGGCTGCAGAGCAGGGAGCTAGGGGAAGTGAGCTCAGATGCCAGCAAGATGAGGCAAACCTTGAGCAACAGCGTCTGGCAGCGAGGCCGTGGCATGACGAGCAGCCCTGTCACACAGCCGCCCTCGCAGCAGCTTTTTGCGGGGAAGGAGGACGACATCACCTGTCAGGGCTCTGCCCGGCAGTCCTGCTGCGCGGCACTGGTGGGTCCCAACCACCCCGGGGCTGATCAGCGCCAGAGCCGCTGTCCAAACCCCTGTGAGGGACCACACCGTGCAGTGAGGGTCCAAGCACGTGTCTGTGCTGCAAGCCCCCCACACCCAGCTCTCTGCAGGGGACAGGGTTTGTGCCGGAGCCTCTCCATCCCGAGAGCGATCTGGGAAAACAGAGGCAACCAGGATCCCAGCTCTGCAGATGCAGCTCATCCTGACGACAAGCTGCTGCACTCCGGTAGAAAAGCGACTCTGCTGCCAGTTGGCCAAATCCCTGTCCCCTTAGGGGCAAGTGGAGTCAAATGGCTCCCGAGCAAATAGCAGCAAAAGCTTTCAGTGCCCAGAAAGCAGCTCCAGAGCGGATGGGGATACAGTGAGAGGGGTTGTTGCAGGGATGTAGGGTGGTTGCCACAGGGGAAGGGAATTCCTCCCTCCTTTGGGGGATGATGCTTGGGCAGTCTGCTCAGAACACAAATCCCTTCACAGTCGCTGCTTCCTGTTACCCCCTCCCGTGTTGGGCTCCTCTGCAAACCTTCCACTTGGGTTGGAATGAGGAGAGGGCAGGAGGTGGGCCAGGACAGGGCACGGACCTGTGGCCACATCTGAGCCCCCTCTGTGAGCAGCCTCAGCTCCCTCTTGTGGGTTTGCTCCTGCTCCCCGCTTCCTGCCTGGGAAGGGCTGGGGTCTCTGGACAGAACCTCCATCAACTGGGAGCTGGCAAAGGCATAAATCTCTCCAAAGAAGTCATAGCAAGAAATGTTGTTGCTTGCCAATCCATTTCTGGGCTCCCCGGGCACCCCTTGTGGCTCAGCCCCCAGACCTCGATGCAGACCCATCGCTGGCCTTTTGCTCCCCGCAAAACCCCCCACTTTTGCAATGCTGCAAATTTATATTTATCCCTAGCTCCCCCAAGGTCAGCGGGATCGCAGGGGGCTCCATCCCCTGCTAGGGCTGGCCGTCGGCAGGGCTGGCGATGTTGGAGCTCCTCGGGCAGCCTCAGCCCGCTCCCCCCGGCCCCACAGCCCCCCAGCCCCGCAGCCCACCCCCAGCGCAGGCTGCAGCTCCGAGGAACCAGCATCTGGAAGGGATCAGCACTGCTGACCGCCGCAGGGAAAGGGGAGGGCTATAAATAGCAGCGAGTTTCCAAATCAGAGATTAAAAACAACAACAAATGAAGAACACAGGCTGAAGCACTGGCTCCTCTGCCCGGCGTGTTTACATACACAGTCGGTTTTTTATTCCCAGCTTGTTTTCAATAGTCCCTCACCGCGGTGATATTCTGGGTCTCTGCTCTTTCCCACTGGGCAGCTTCCCAGGGACACATTTCTTGGAAGGCTGTAACTTCTTTATGGCTTTCAAATGAGTCCCAGGCAGGAATGTCCCAGGACCCATTTTCTGCTAGTTTAGCAAAGCAGCTCGCGGGCTTGTCCCTGGCCAGGCCCGGGCTGGCCTTGGAGGAGCAGCGGGGTGGAGGGCACAGCTGGGGGACGCCGACGTTTCCTCGGGTGGATGGGTGATGTTTTCTGGAGGAGCTTGTTGGCGACAGACAAGTCTCAGCCCCTCTGAGGACAGGCGGGATGGACGCCCCGGTTTAGCCCTTGTGGCTGAGGGGTGGCAGTGGTGAAACCAACTTCAGAACTACTGCCCAGCAGCTGGGAGGATTTCCTCCCCGTCCCTCGCTAGGCATGGGCCAGCAGCAAACGCTCCTTGGGTTACCCAAGCCAGCAGCTGGGTCCCAGCTGGACCCAAGGGTCGCTCGCGGTCCTGGGAACAGGCACGGCACCTCATGGGTACTTGCCACCCACCCTGCTGGTGCCCAGGGACCGGCACACTCCACGGGTCACTCTCCAGCTTCCCACAGCCACCACAGCTCCTGGCAGGGCATCTTTCATGGACCGTTTGTGGCCTCAATGGCATGTCCAAGGAGACACCTGTTCTGCAGGGCAGTGGCCCCCAGCTCCCAGCAAACGTGCTGACAGCTCCCAGTCGGGCAACTCAGGTGTTGCAAAACAAGGGTGGGAGGAGAAATCACACCTTTTCCCCAGAAAATCACTCCCCAGCTTGAAATCCACAGCTCATAACCCCCAAACCCTGGGTGAGCCCCTACAGTCTCACCGCAAACGACAGCGAGTCGCGGGCAGCCCGGCTGCGGGCACACGCACACGTGGCCTTGTGCGCAGTCCTGCTCCCCAGCCGCTGCTGCCGCGTCCATCCCCATTTTACTGCCCACCGGCTGTTTTCACGAAGGGCTGCGGTCTGGCAGGCTCTCTGCTGGCAGCGGAGCTGTGAGGCAGCCCGGGCCAGGGTGGCACAACACACACGCTCAGCCTTCGTCTGAGAAATCACCCCATAAATCTGCTTAATGTGGCCGATGAATCATTCCCGCTGCCCGCGGGCTCCCTTCCCGTGAGCCGAGCCTCACCGCCCCTGCTCTGGGAAAAAGCACAGGCAAAGAGATACCCCAGCAGCATCCCCGGAGCTCAGCAACAGCGCTGCCAGCCTGCACCCTTCCCCGCAGAGGGCCGGGGAGCTGCTGGGTGTTTGGGTGCTGCATCTCCAGGCTCCCGGACTCACGGGTTTCACAACCACAGCAGCCAGACAGCCTCCAGCCACCACCCCCCCAGCCTCCCCAGGCCAAGCGGGGAAGAGGACAGCAGGCACGGGAAGCAGCTGCGGCTGAAAAATGCAGGGACAGCTTTTGCAGCCACCCTTTGGGGTGCTGGGTGCTGCTGGATAAAACCAGGCGAGAGCGGGGTCAGTGTCCTGTGGACCTGAAGGCACCCGAGGCCGCAGTGATGGCTGCAAACAGCACGTGGCTGATACCATCATCAGCGGCGAGGACGTTGGCAGCTGAATGGGGAACAACAAGGCAGCTGCTTGTAGCAACCGCATAAGGAAACACCACGTCAGGCAGATCGCGGCCAGCACTGCATCCCCTGGGATCCCTGGAGGGAATATCATCCCTCAGCGGGAGCTGGGTGCTTGCTGTACGCTCTCGGGGCTGCCTGGGGTTTTGGGCACAGTCAAAATCTGGAGCAAGACCTTCAGGAGCTAGAATGAGGCATTTGGACTGGGCAAGACGAGACAAGGCTGCTTGGTTCAAACAGCTTCGTGTCCCCCATCTCCAGACACCGTGAGCAGAGTGCGAGGCCATCCCCGTGACAGGGACCAAGGGAGCAAAGGCTGATGCTGACAGCTGACTGGAGAGCCAGACAAAAGCCATGAGGCTGGTGGACAGGGACACCATCCTGCCCTCATGTCCCAGCCCTCCCCCTGAGCCCCCCAGGGCTGGCAAGCCTCTGTCCCAGCACCCCAGCAGGGTACCACCCCAGGGCTGGAGGCAGGGAGCAAGATGCGGCCCCCGCCTGTCCCACAGGGGCCATCCCTTCCCCTGGGGTGACATACAGTGGTGGTGATGTGGCTGGCATGGCCAGGAGCCGCTTCTCTTGGGCCACTGGCCATGTGTCCAAAACCAGAGCTGCTCCCATCCCCGTGGGTCACCGGGCAGTTGTCAGAGCTCCAGCTGAGCCAGAGCTGGGAATGGCCTGACCCCACGCACAGGTACCCACAGACACAGGCATGTGCTGGCACCGCTGCCCTAGGCTGGGTGTCGGGCAATATCCTGACCTGCGGGCTGGGCTGCTGCATCTCCCCCACTGCTGCTGTCCCCTGCCTGTGGTGGGGAAACTGAGGAAACACGAAGCGAGAGGCTCCTCTCTCCTGGCAGGTCTTCCAGGGGTGAGGGAGGGCATTTCTCAGTCCTGACGCCCAACCACTGCCACCCTGCCACCACAGCCACCACCTCCTAAACAACTCCTGGCCATGGGCAGAGCCACCAGGCACCACGGGGTTCACACCGGCAAACGGAGAGCTCGGTCTGGGCTGATCCATGTCCACGTCCCACTGACCCACAGCCGAGCAACGGCCCCAGGACGGGCTGTCCCGGGAGTGCCCCTCCAGACGGGTGCTGCCTGACTCATTTCTGAGCAGGGACGGAGGGATGACTGCGGCGGGGAGCTGGGAACGGGCCCTGCGTCACCGCCACGATGTGATGCATTACCACACTGTGCCCCAGGCAACTTGCAAACGCTCTGGCCCTGCTGGGAGAGGAAAGGTGACCTTGCTGCCATCTGAAGGTGGGAGGCATGGCTGGGCACAACGAGGCAGGCTGCTACTAGCCCAGCCTGGCTCCAAGCTGCCGGAGGGACTCCTGGCTTCACTTTCACAGCAAGGGTTGTGCCATTGACCCACAGTAATGTCAGCGTGTTCCCTCTCCGGATGGTGGATGCTCTCCAAACTCATCCCAGAAGGAAGCAATTAAGCAGGCTGCATGCTAATTTGGGGCAGGAAGAGGATGGCAAAGCCTCACACGGTGCTGTCACTGGGTACACTGGTGTAGGAACCAGTCCCGTCCCACGCCAGGGACCAGATCCTGGGGGAGCTGGCAGGGGTCCTCAGCAGGACCAGGGTTACCATGGGAAGGGGAAGGCTGGGTCACACTATGCCACGTCCATCTAGACGGATGAACAGCTCCATCTAGGTCAGCATCACGGCCCCCAAAGGCAGCTAGCGTGCTCCCCGACGGCTGGTCTCCTCCACGCGACAGCACACGTGGGTGAGGTGGGGTGTCTTTCGTGAAGGCTTTGGCTGCAAGAGTCCCATGATTACGTGACAATCTCGGTTTTCCTTTTAAAGACAATGACACAGAAATCGTGAGTTTCCTGCGTTCCCAATTATGGTGGGGAAAACTCAGGAACTTTTCTAAATACATGCTCCAAACGTCTGCAAAGGAAATGTCATTACAGAGACGGTGAACATACGTGACTCGAAAGGACATGGAAAACAAAATCCCACGATGCCCCAGGGACTTGCACTCCTGGGATCCAACACCGCCCCGTGCCCGTGTGGCACGTCTCAGCCCTCTGACATGACCAGCCCGCAGCACCTCTCGAAGTGCAGCCGCATCCCGACGCTGTGCCCCGGGGGAAGGACTCCCGGGATGGAGATGGAGGAAACCCCAGGATGAGCCATCGGCGATTTGCTGACACAGCACAAAGCCGGAGGGCTGCGCTGGGCTGAGTTCAAGGTCGAGGGCTGTAAATTCCTTGTTATTTTTAGCTCCAGGATAGTGGCTGGCTGAAAACAAGAGGAAGAACAGCTGGGATCCAGAGAGCGAGGGGAGGTGCAAGGAAGGTGGTTGCTTTTGCCTGCTGAAAGAAGGGTGAAACCCCAAGAAACAGGCAGGAGGGGAGAGAGAACACGGGTGCTGCGGGAGAGGCAGGGCGCCCCCAGAGAGCGGCCCGTGGGAATGAGCAGGGTGTGTATTTGTGCCCCACCAGCCACGGAGCTGCGGCTGGGCAGGCTCGGCGGCCGGGGTGACTTGGGGGGACACGCAAGGTGCTGCTGCAGCCCGGGGACGTGGGAGGACCCCAGAGCCCGGGAGCACGGGGTGAGCTGTCCTGCGGGTGTGTGCCTGCACACACGTAGGTGGCAGAGAGGATCTCCACCCCAGAGGGTGATTGAAAAACAGCAGCTTGTGGCTGACATTGGGAAAAGGCCTCTTCTCTTTTGTGCAGCCGCCCAAGGCAGGGCAGGCACACTCGCTTCCTCCCTGCAACGCACCTGCCTTCCTCCCGCTCTGCCCAGGGCTGAGGATGAGGAGGGTGCCGTGTTCGGGGCTCAGTGCTCCATCACTGGCCACCACAAAATCACGGTTCCCACCAGCACAGCATCCCTTGCGCCCAGCCAAGGGGAGAAGGGAGATGCTGGGCTGTGCCCAGCCTGCAGAGCTCCCAGCCCTCGGTGTGCCTCTCCATCAGACGGGCGTTTCGAAACGCAGCCTACGCACTATGCAACATCGCCACAGCAACAGGAACCACGAAGGAACCATGTGCCTGCAGCTCTCTCATCCCCCATCCCGCACAGGGTGGCAGTTCAGCTGCTGCGAGAAAGCAGCCATGTTCCTGAGGTGTGAAATGATTAAATGCCGGGTTTTGAGGAGAAAAAAGAAGTCAAGGAGTAGTAGAAGAGAGAAGAGTCTTGCAGCAATTGCTGCCGGCTGCGCTGGGCTGAGCTGCACATGGGGAGCATGCCCGCACAAACACCCACGCCCACTCACGCTGGTGTCCCCACCTCTGGGATCCAGGTATGTGCGCACGGCATGTGGGCGTACACGTGTGTGTATGACACGGTCGGGGGGTGCGTGGGTCTCCCCGGATCCAGCCACAGGCAGCACGAGTGTGTGCCCAGAGCCAGCCACCCCCAGCCCTGCTGCGGGTCCTGCTCTGCCTCAGCCCTGCCAGGCTTTGCTCCTGGGAAGGGCAGCGTGTAGTGGAGCCGGCTGTCGAGCTCCAGGATAGTAGTCCCCAGATCGCTGTCCCTGAGCCCAGCGAGAACGAACCAGGCAACAGAGCAGCAGATTCCCACGCTCACAGCCCTCAGCCCACTGCTAGCAGAAATCTGCCTGTCAGCCTCCTCCCATCCTGCCCTTCTGTCTCTGCCTTATGCCCCTGCCCTCCCCTGCCGTCATCGCTGCTTGCGTCGGGTCCTGCTTTCTTGCTCTTCCACACATCCCACTGAGACACCAGGAATAATCCCAGCCCCTGAGATGCTGCTGGGGTGGTGGGTGCTTCTGCACCTCCTGGTTCAGGGCAAATCCCCCCTTGGGAAAGCCAAGGTCTGACTTCAAAGACACCCAGGGGT
The DNA here is from genome assembly GCA_009769605.1 of Bucorvus abyssinicus. Lineage (NCBI taxonomy): Eukaryota > Metazoa > Chordata > Aves > Bucerotiformes > Bucorvidae > Bucorvus > Bucorvus abyssinicus. Next base: position 148,138 of record CM020039.1, on the reverse strand, counting down.
GACGCTTTCTGCGCTCCCCAGGAAAGACCCGTAGGTGTTCTCCAGGCAGCCAGGGGTCTGAGATAGCCACCACCCACGGCTCCTGCCCCATCTCAGCTGTGGGTGGATGGAGTTTTCCTCGTCCCCACAGCCCTGTCCTGCAGTGTTGGATGGCAGAGTCCAGCCAGCCCCTCCGTGCCCAGGAAGCTCTAGTGGCAGAGGCAAAGTTCACACTGCCCTGCTCCTGCTCTTCCCACTGTGCCACTGTCCTCAGGGAGGATGCTCTGAGCTGCCCAGAGCATCACTGCTCCTGTGGGGCGCACCACTGAGCAGCAGAGCCAGCACTGCCCCACCGTTGCTGTGGGCTCAGGCAGAGGCACTGCCAGGCAGAGCCGGCCAGCCAGAGAGCATCTCCCTGCCTGGCAGCGCCAGGCCTGGCACCTCCAGCGGGAGGATGGGTGCACGTGAGAAGACACTTCATGCTCTGGTCAAAACCAGTGTGAACAAAGCAGTGTGATCCGAGGAGCGAGGGAAATACCCTGCCTGGGGAGAAAACCACTTTTGTTGGCACACAAAGGCCCTCTTCACTGACCTAGAAAGATGAGCAGTGTGTGCAGCCGGCTCTGAAACTAGGACGGGGGACAATAGTGGTGCGAGTCCTCCAGACAGAAAGGTCTTTGTGAGACGCTGAGCATCTCCAGCTCTGCAGCCACCATGGGTACCCAAGCACAGTCCAGGACATGGGGCTGAGCTCCCCTGGAGCCAGGTCACCAGACAAGGTGAGCAGACCCACCCCAGGCAAGGTCTGTGTGGAGGGCCCAGTGTGTGGGAAGTGCTGGGAGCACTGGCTCACCGCTGGTAAGGCTGGCTGAGGTGCCAGGAGCAGCTGCTTTCCACAGCTCTGCCCCATCACCAGATCCCTCATGCAGCGGATTTCCTCCTGGCAGATTTGCCACCATGGTCCTGTTACCACACGGTGCAGCCAAACTGGCTCCCACCTGGTCTGGCAGCAGCAACATTTGCTGAAGGGCCAAAGGGGATGGGGAGACCTCGAGGACTTTGCATCTCTGCCAGCTCTGACACTCATGACCTCTTGCCTTCGGAGCGGTGGCACCACGTAGACCCGTGCTCTGGGGGGGGAGTCACTAAGCTCCAAGCAGCCAACAGGAGTTATACGCTAGAGCTGGCAGAAGAAAAGCTTCCAGAGGCTCACCCTCACCAGCTATCAGAAGAAGCACCCTTATTTTCCCTGAAGCAAACTGGAAACTGCCGTGACAACTGCCAGGTCTCCATCAGTAGCCTCTGACTTGTGTCTTGCAGGATCTTTGCAGGCCTGGCTGAACCTAACGTCATCCCCTGGCTGAACCCCCGTCAACCTCCATCTCTGGGGCAGCTCCTCTCCCATCCCATCCCCTGCAGTGCTGCAGGAGGATGGAGGTTTCCTCAAAACACAGTCCATCTGCCAAGGGGAGGTGCATTCGTGTGCTGAGTTCGTGGAGAGGTGTCATCGGGATGGCAGGGAGCCATGCGGAGCACCAGACAGCTCCAGACCCTCAGCAGAGCTGCGCTGAGATCAAAGCCCATCCCAAGTGAGTCACGGGCACCCAGCCTCTGCGCAGAGCCACGTCTTCTGCAACGATCCCTCTTTCTGGAGACAGGATTTCACAGCAGAAGTGCGAGCTCAAGCAAACGCAAGTGGACGCTGCTGGATTGTGACCTGGGAAGGGCAAGTTCTCCTCGTGTCGGCAGTGGGCGGGCAAGGAGCAGGCAGGCTCACGCAGCGGAGGAAGCTGCAGTGGCGCGTCAGCAAATCTCCTGTTTGCAAACAGAACAGTGCACACCTGGGGCCGTGTGCTGCAACACCACAGCTAAGACAGCCCAGCCCTGTCTGCACGCCAAGCCCGGACCCAGCCCGCCGGGCAAGCTGATGCCCGGCCGAGACAGCTGCCTCATGCACAAACCATGGAGCAGGAGCTGCGACCCAAGGAAAGAGGCTGATGGGCCCGGCTGCCGGGTGCCAAGTGCAGTGTTGGCCACCTCCAGGGGTACCGGCACTGCCGCCATCCCAGAGCTAGCAGAGCATCCTCACCGGCACCACGAGGCTCAGCTGGCTCCTTCCAACAGGAGGGTGAGCACCAGGGCTGGGGAGTACCACCTTTACTGCTGACACTGCCAGACTGGCCTGGGAAAGAGCCAGACCTGCAGCTTTTGGAGAAAACTGCAGACTCCAGCCCCCAGCCCGGAGTGCACCGAACTGGGATGGAACCAGCTCTCTTTGACCTGAGCTGCACAACATCAGCTCCAAGCAGGCTGGTTAGGTCCTCATGCAGGTCCCTGAGCTGGTGGGAGCGGGTGGCGATTCACCCACCAGCCTCCCTACAACCCACCAAGGACACGACATCTCAGAGGCAGCCTCTAGGCGTGAGTTAGGGTTTATGGCACTTTATCTTCGGTCTTTCACTCCTTGAGGAAGGATGACAGGTCTCGGGCACCTGGAAAAGCCAGGCCTGTAAGCTGCTCTCTGCTCCGCAGGCATAGTGGGCAGGACATGCTCTCCTGCCAACAGCCAGTGCCTCACCGCTTGTTTTCAACCTTATGTAAGCCGGGAACCCAACCCTGCTCCGGGAAGCGGTGAAATTGGATCCATACGGAAACAATTAGAAAGGGGAGGGATGAGGAAGGAGCTATGCTTTGTTGGCACAACTCTCTGCCCAAAGAGGAAAACAGAGCCCATGAGCCAGTCCAGATGTGTTTGTGCTGGAAGAAAATAACCCAGTGAAGGAGAGGATCCGAGCTGGGATTCACCCCAAAGCGGGTTTGGTTGGGGGTCAGCTCACCCCATACCCAGCCCCTCTGCAATGGGCTTTGGTTGAGGGCAAAATAGGCAGGTCCTGCCGCACCAGGACAGGGAAGCTCTTGAGGAGGAGGTGGTGTCTCACCAGGGAAGCTCTTCTGACCAGGTTGCAGACAACCCACCCTTCAGCAAGGCCAAGGCAGTCACACGATGACCATAAAACACCTGTGGGGACCTCCTCTGCCAAGCCCACCTGCAGGTCCCCGCTCTGTCCCCAGCCCCAGCACCACACCACGGAGCCAGCGCTGCCCACGCGAACAGGGGATCACCTCTGTCCCGGGGACTTTTCCTCTCCGCGGGACAAGGGAGAGGACAGATGCTCCGCTGCAGCTCTGGATTACATAAAATGCCCGCCCACGCATGGTCCTGGCTCAGGGTCAGCCTTGCTGCTCAGCCTGGTGGCTAGCAAAGCAACGACCCCACCAGCATCCTTGCATGGTCCAAGCTGGATGGAGCTGCTGGAAAAAAATGTGCCCAGTGTCCACGGTTTTTGCTGTTTCTCCTTTTTCCCTGTCACCCCACAGGGAGATTTATGCAAGGCTGAGGTCAGCACCCCGTGCTGGGAGCAGGCTGGGCAGGGGAGGGGGGCACAGCGGGGCCACGGGGTCGCAGGCACGTGAAGAGCCCAGCGTGACCTCCCGCATGCCCGATGTGCCCCTGGCCACCCGGCAACCCCCCGGGAGGCTCCACTCCTCTTTCGGGCATGTTTTCTAACCGCAGGGGTGGTTGACAGGGAGTGCTCGCCACCAGAGCTGCTTGAGAAACACACCCCGTGGGCATGGTGTGCTCCAGAATTAAAGCGATTTTATCCCCTAGACCGTGAGTCAGCCTGCAAAGTGGAGTCTGGATAAGCGTTTCCCTCACCCTCCAGCCACAGGTCCTGCATCAGACCAGGGCCAAAACCTGTCCCTGCTCCAGCTGCCCCCAGGGCAGCCAGGTGGGGAAGAGGACCAGAGAAAACAGCCTGTTTCTGGGGTACCCATGCAGATGCAGCCAAACTCTCCAGCTCCTCTGCTGGTCTCCCCAGCAGGACTAGACTGCAGTGGAAGCTCTCTCATGTCTTTTTGGGACAGGAGGTCCATAAGACAAACAAGAGCTCTGCGGGGCACAGGGTGCTGGCCGTCCTCTTGCTCCAGTGAAACCTGGGAGCCTGATGCAAGTACACAGGGAACTTGCTCTGCTGGCAACTTGCACTGCGTCTTTCGTCAGCCAAACGCCTGTTCCACGTCTGCGCCTTTCATCAGCAACGGTCTTTGGAGCGGGAGTCCCAGGAGGTGAATACCTGGAATGTGCTGGGAACAGCTAATCTCGGGTTTGCCCTTCCCCGCAGGAGAGGAGCAGCGGGGCAGGTGAGATGGGGCTGCAGGTGCTGGCTCGCTCCCCATCCTGTGCAGCAGCACTGCCAGGGCCGGGCAAAGCGTCTGCAGGGACCGTGCCTGTGCCCACATCCATCCAGACCGGAGCCTGTGCACGGCTCTTTGTCCCCCTTCTCTCTTGTGAGGGGATTCTGCCAAACAGGACTCCCGCGTTGCTGTCCCTGAAACAGCCCCATGAGACGCAAATGGCTCCAACCGGCTCTGGGGGCCAGGAATCCGTAGCCAGAGGGCAGAGGATCCGACTCCAGGGTGGCCAGAGCCAGCTCAAACCACCCCCATGGTATGAAGCGCATCCTCGTTCCCATGAGCAGAGGTGTGCCCATGCCCAACCCAGCTTCCCTCCTTGTGACAAGAAGCCACCGACACTGGAGCCACACACAGCCTGACTCCTCCTCACCCACAACCTCCAGTCCTGCGCTCACTAACGCTGAGCTCTTTGAGAGCCAATGGCCTGCTCCAAAGTGTCCTAAAATACCCCAAAACATCTCCCAGAGGCTGGCAGCCCAGCCTTTGGCTTCACAGGGTGACCAGAGAGACCACCTGCCCCAAGCTGGGCAGCCCAGCTGGACCACCAGGACCTGCTTTGTGACCAGTTCAGCTTTTTCAGGTGGCTGTTTCCACTCCCTACCCCGCTCCCCACCAAGAGTGGATTGTTTTTCAGTAGGAAATGATGGATTCCTTCTTTACTTCCAAATCTGAACATTGTTTTCTCTTGCGTGTCTTTTGTTTTTGTTGTTGTGGATGTGGAAAGTTCCCAGCGTTTGCCTGTCTTGGAGACCAGGCGGGGAAGTGAAAGCAAACACTGTGCTCAGCTGCCAGCAGGGAAGCTGGAGGAGCTGGAAATTTTAAGCACAAGCTCACCCCAAGCACTTTCCACATCTCAGAGCCAGCCCTTGACTGGGCCTTTTGCAATGACCCGGTGCCTTCGTGCCGCGTCTTAGTTCCTCATTCCCAGCTCACTCTTTCCCATCAGCTGCAGAAATCCCAGCCCAAACCAGTGCTCTCTCAGCCTAGCCTGGCGCAATGTGACCCACGTGTGGGAGCAGAAGGCTGAGGGTACCCCCAGAGGGACATGGCCACCGTCCACACAAGTGGTGTCCACGTTCTTTCACAACTGGTGGCAAATTTGGATGGGAAACACAATGGTGAGGACCAGTCCTGACCAGCCTGGTGTAAACTGATGGGCCCTCCTGCCCCATGAAGAATCGCCCTGCAGCCTCCAGGCCCCTCCATGGGGACCTTCCCTTCCTCGCAGCCTCTGTGGGTCTCCACAGCCCCGTCATCCCTGTTGCAGAGGCAGCAAGCCGGGGTCACAGGTGCCCCCAGCAGCATGGCACAGCGTGAGCTGTGCCCGTGGCAGCTGGGAGCTCGGGCTCGCTGCTCACCAGCCCCAGATAATTATAGCTCAGCTGTTTATATACCCTCAGCCCCAGCCGCAGGAAGGAAGGCTGGAGGACTTGCTCTACGTAGCTGAGCTCCCCACCCCTTTCCCACTTCTCCCTCCCACATGCACCCCCACGTGTGAATTCGGCACTTGTGACGACACCACAACACAGCCGCATTTTTCAGAGCTGGGTGCAGCCCAGTTTCCCCTTTCTGCCATGGGCCAGCACTGGAAGGGCCACCCATGAGACCCTGCTCCAGGCTCTCCGCTGCTGCCCAGCTCCGGGCATGGCTTCCCCCTCTCTGCACCATTTGCAGTCACCTCCTGCATCCCTCAGGCTGGCAGCTCCTTGGTCCCACAGCTTGTCTGGGGACACGGAGGCTTGTCCCTGTCGCCAAGCACGGCATGGCTGAACCCCACGGGTCCTCCCCAGGCTGTGGGCTCCAGCAGCCTGCGCCCATCTCCAGAGCTGTGCATGCACTGAAGCACCCAGGGGTGGTGGGTCAGTGCTCTCCTTCACACAGGCTGCCGCAGCCTCTCTGTGCCAGTCCTTCCACCCTGCTCTTGCATCCCAACACGTGGCGTGGGCACGGCAATCCCATGCCATGTGCCAGGGGCCAAGCGGGACCCAGCAGAGTGCAAGAGAACCCCTCCCACAGGAGTGTCCATCTCTGCAGGGAAAAGTGACTGCCAGCCTTCACTGGGGAGGAACGCCGGGAAGCTGCCCCGAGCCAGCTGCGTTTGCGGTGGTGCCGTAAGGGCATGTACAGCCATGGTGGGGGACAGGGGAGCAGAGCCCCTTGCCCACTCCATGGAGAGCGGCCGCAGGCAATGGCCAGCATGGCTTGCTGGGCTGTGTGGGAAGGGGAAGGGGACAGGCTGTGCCTGCCCCGCACTGCCGGGCTGGGCTGGCCAGCTGCAGCTGAGCCAGCGCTTTCTGTGTTTGTTTGGGCTCTTAGATAACTTCGAAAGCAGAAGCTGGAAGGGCTGGCGGCTGAACAGTTTGTTCTTTCCGACTTCCACACGCTGCTGCCTCAAACCACAACGCCTCGCGGGGCCCGGCAGCGAGATGCTTCAAGCACAGCCCAGCTGTGCCCGCTCAGAGAGACACCATGTCCCCCGGTCCCCATCCCGCAGCATGCCACTGAGGCCCCCCCCCAGCACATCTGCTCTCGCAGCTCTGCCTTCCTCTCCCTGTGCCCTCCTTGCTCCCAGAGAAGGTGCCAGAGCAGTGGGAGAGCCTCTTTGCAAGGGTCTCAGCCCTGCTCCTCAGGCCTGGCACCACGGCGAGGGGCTGCTGCCACCTCCTGGCCACGTTCCCCACCCCGCGGCGGGCTCAGGGTGCTGCCCGGGCACCCTATGGGCAGGGCTGCCTCTGGGCTGCAGCCAGCACCCAGCACCAGCACCCAGCACCAGCCACCATCTGCTGCCCAGGGGAAGGAGCAAGGGTTCAACCCCACTGCACAACCCCTGTCCTCCCCCTGCACAGCCCTTATCTGCCCCGCACGTCCTCACTGTGAACTGGGGCAGAGAACAAGAGAGGACAGCAAGGCGGCGGCAGCCGTGTGCCAGCAAACCTGCCAGCACAGCTTTGCCAAAGGGCAGCCATGGAAGCGGGTCTGGGTGCCTTTGGGCGACCCACGGCTCTCCTGGGGAGAGGCAGCCTCCTTTCCCCAGGCAAAGGGGACAAAGCCCACCTCACAAAGGGGAATACCCCTCTGTTTCTCCACAGCTGGGGACCAACATCCCTTACTGGGCTGCATCACATCTGCTTTCAGCTGTCAGAGCATCTCGACCAGTGACACAGGGGGCCAGTTCCCAGCAGGAACTGGGCACTTCCATACAACTATAGGGTCAAAGGCAAGGTTGGGCTGAGGCCAAATCACTAGCACAGGCTTCACCCCTGTCCAGAGGGTTGTGTCTGATGACCAGGAGCAAGGCACATTGCTCTCGAGCCTTCCAAGACCCTTCTCCCAGTACTGGGGCACTGGGGATGAAATTCCCTAGGCTGGGACCAAGCAGCAGGTGAGGAGCAGGGTGTGCTGCAGCCCTGTCCGGGAGCTGGGGTGTGCGAGGTGGGGAAGGAAAGCAGTGACGTGGCTGCTCTGGAGGGAGAGAGAGGCCAGCAAAGCTGAGCAGCAGAGAGGACAAGCAGGGATGGAGCAGAAGCCAACTGGATGCGGAGATGAGGATGCTGCAGACTCGTTCAGGTTGGGGCTCACCCAGCAAGGCTGAACACCCTCCCAGAGCCCTCCTGAGCTTTGCCCACTGTAGGCACACCGTTGCTGTGGTGGCCAGGGAGCCGCAGGAGGCTGGGGGTGCCACGGCATGACGGGGCATCATGTCTTGACTCAGGCACAGTCACTGTGCACGAGGCAGCGCGGGGAGGGGACGGTGGCCCAGGCAGGAGGCACCCACCCAAGGGCAGGGAGGGTGCTCATCCCTCAGTGCTCGGCCAGCGGCATGGGGAGCTGACGGCCTGGCCAGAGGCAGCCCTGTGAGTGTCAGAAAACGATTTGTTTTTGCAAATGCTCTCCCTCCCTCTGGTGCCCACCGACCTGTGAAACCGGGGTCCTAAAAACCGCCCCCAACGCTGGCACAACACCCACTCCCTGCATCCAGCTCAGGAGCCCCCACATTCCAGCAACACACCTCTCCTGTGGGCACCAACCTCCCCATGGGCAGGGGCTGGGGAGAGCCCCAGGGGCTGCCCAGGGAAGCCCCACAGACTGCGCCGGCAGCGGAGGGAAGGGGGTGGGCAGGTCCCGGCAGGGTTTTGAAGGTACGGGCAGGCGCTGCGGCAGCAGGTGCGGTTTGCCTTCACCCAGCACAGGGTGTCCTGGGGAGCTGCGCAGCCTCAGCAGCTCCGCACCAAGCACAATGGGGAACAGGCAAGATCAGAGACAGCGGGAAACCTACAGGCTCGTGCACTTTCATGTGGTCTCAGGGCAGACTTGTTTTCAACCTGCCTGAGACGAGGGCAGGTTCAGGCTCCAGCTCTGGGGACAATCTCAGGCTCCAGCTCTGCTTTGCTTTCCCCCGTGCCAGCAGCACACCCTTGCCCGCTCTGCATGCTCCCAGCCCGGCGCGGCAGAAACCACACAATGCTACTGCTCGCTCGTGACTTCCACTGGCTCCTTAGGAGCCCCTGGCAGGGACACAAGAGGAACAGGACCAACGCTGAACTAGTGTAAGGCAGGAACGAAAACCCAGCCCACAGGGTTTAAAAGCAGTGAGGTTAGTCCCCTGCTGAGTTCATTTCTCCAGCCTCAAGCCCGCTTGCTCCCAGCTATGAGGCTCCTCCAAAGACGAAGCCAAGATGCAGAGCTGTCCTGGCTGCTGCCTCCAGGCTCGGGCTGAGCTCCCCCTCATTGGGATGTCCCCAGCATGGACATCAGAAACAGCGGTGTCGCTGAGGGATGCAGCTGCTATTGTGCAGGGGGCTGAGGAGCAGAGCCCAGGGTGTTTGCTCACTGCGCAGGCAGAGGAGGAGGAGCAGAGCAGTGGTATGAGGGTGAGATAAGGCACCGCTGCTGCAGTCGGGCTCACCCGGAGCCTCCTCCACTGCTCCAGACCTGCAGGTGCATTTAAGATCAATCAGAGAAGAGACCCCTGACATCAGGAGCACTTGGCATCACTGCTCTCCATGGCAGGAGGATCCAGAAAAGCTCCCGGCCACCTTAACCAGGTTCCCTACCCCAGGCCTCCACATGCCCCAGGAGAGTCAGGATATGCTGGACATTTACCAGATCCACTTCACCAGACTCTGCAAACAAGCTCTCTGCAACTCTGCTTTGTGATTGCCTCCAGCGCCTTCCAGGGGAAAGCCACAGGCATTCCAAAGCCTGCTGGCTCTGAACGAGCTGCAGGGGGCTGGTTCCCGCAGGTGCTAGGGAAAACTGCCCATTCCCACCATGAAACCCCACGAGGCAGCACCAGACCCTCCAGATTAGACTCCAGCGAACAGGCTGTTCCCATGACTGCTACACAAGGAGCCTGCAAGCCATCCTGCAGGAAGGGACATGCGCAGCCTGGCTCCCCTCGCTCTGGTGGCTTCTCCCAGGCTTCCCTGGCCACGTCCCTGCTCTCTGTGCCAGCAGCTGCTGGAAACCCACCAGTCCAAGCTGGTGTTCAGTGGTACCAGCTGTACCTGGTACAGGACTGACTCCGTTCTGCTGCTCTCCGCAGGGGAATGGCTCCTGGGGGCACGGGCAGATGTCCTTGCAGCGATGGAGGGTGTCCAGCTGACACTGGGAAGGGTCCCTGCATCCCAGATGGGAGCCCTGTGGGGTGTGGTTCGGACGCGGTGTGGGAATGCAGTTCTCACGAGCGCGGGCTGCCCACGCAGGGTGGCTGCCTGCAGGAGAGCTGGGAACTCACTGGCCGGGCTGGCTCCCTCACGTTATTTTTAACTCCTGGTTCCTCTCTTGGTTTTGCCAGGCAGCGACTGGTTCTGCTGCTTGCCGAGCAATAAAGAGCTCTTTTAACTTTTTCCCCTCCACTATTTCTGGCTATTTTTAGGCTTTTCTCAGTGGGTCTTTGCCGCAGACTCTCTCAAAGGGCCGGAGCAGGTGGTTTGTTTCCCGTGCCTGGAGGAAGAGGAGCAATGTGCAAGGCAGAAGGTGTCCGGACAGACAAGCCAGTGACACATTCAGGCTCAGGATAAGGACCAGCCCAGCCATGGGACTCTAAGTGTGCAGGATGTGGTGCCCAGCAGCACTGTGGTGCACCAGTGCCCCAGCTGGGGCCTCTCCCCTGGGAGTACTGATGGGGGTGATGCTGTCCTGTCCCCAAAGCAGGACACAACATGGAACAGCGCACAGTGGCCCCCTTGTCATGGCCGTGTTCAGAAGGAAGTGCACAGAAACCGCCTGTGTCTTCATCAGGCAGTGGAGTTTGGCCGGAGGTTGGGGTCCTCCGACTGCAGCCCCAAAAAGACCGTTTCACCCTGGTGGGGCTGGCTCAGGACCCTCCTCCTGGGGCCGGAGCAGGCGGGGGCTCTGTGTGTGGCCCCGCAGCCCCTCTTCCCCGGGAAAGCTGCGAACCCCTGGGCTTCGCTGCAGCCCCGAGGAGCTCGGAGCCAGGTCCTGCTGCAGGAGGACGCCCACGCTGGCCCTGGGCCAGCTCGAACTTTCCAGGCTGTTACACAGGGCTGGAGGCCAGCCCCCGCCGCTCGGCCAGGGCCCTGCGAGTGCTCCCGCCTCACAAGGCCCGGCCGGTCCCGGCCAGCTGCGCGCCGCGGCCGGGCTGGCGGGGGTGTTTTTTCCTTTATCAGGGCCTCGCCGAGCCCGGCCGCGATCTGGGCGGGCGGGCCACGTTCGTGCGGAGGTTTGTGAGCGCCGCTTGTTATGTAACAGCTCGGGGCGGCTCCCCGGGCTCGGCCCGGCCTGCCCCCGCGCGCACGCGCAGGGCGCGCTGCCGCTGGCTCGCCCGAGTCGCGAGCGGGGCAGCGAGCACGCGCAGCGGAGCGCCGTTACTGCCGCCGCGCGTTATCGAGGTGCACGGCGCGCGCGGCGCGGCGGCTGCGACCCGCGCGCGTGGGGGGGCCGCGCAGCCGCGGGCCGTGCCGGGGGGCCGCGCCGCGGGGCTGCCGGCCGCACGCTCCAGCAGCAGCGTTCACCCTCCGCGCGCTGCCGACGAGCCGCTGCTCGAGGCGATGCCAGCAGCGCCTGCGCCAGTGACCCGGCTCCTGAAGGCCGCTGGCGGGGGGCCGGGCTCGCGTCCCGGCTGCCTGGTTGTATTGACTGTCCTTATCGCTGCTCGGGGAGAACACCGTGTCCCGAGTACCCGGGGACAGGATGAGGCCCCGTCTGCTGCCTTTTGCCCGAGCTCTGTCTCTGCCCAGCGCAGCGCGCGCTGGCACTCGGTGCCCTGCTGGCTGCCCTCGCCTCCTCCTGCCTGCACAAGCCACAACGCCAAAGCGGGGACTCGAGGAGAAGGTGGCCTCGCCCTGTCCCCAGCCACCTGCTGCCATGAGCAAACCCCAGGCTCCCCCTTTCCCTTGCCCCAGTCTCTGTCCACAGAACGGGTTCCCCGCACGGCGTCAGGCTCCAGCACGTGTCCCTTCCCAGGGAGTGCTCCCGGCGGGACTCCCAGCGTGTGCATCCCCCCACCCCGCCGCTGGCTCGACTCCCGCCGTGCCCCGATCCAGCACCCACCAGCCTTGAGCCTGCAGGGACTCGGGAAGGGACGAGGGAGCCTGACCCATCACCAGTGTCACAGCAGCGGCCCATGGGGCTGGCATGGCTGGCACACACGGCGCGGGAGGAACAGCTGGTGCACACCGGTATGGGCAGGGGCTGTGAGCAGCTGTGGCACTGGCTGGGACCTGCAACTACAGCAGACACTTGAGCGTGCAGTAAAACCACACTTAATTGGTTTTATCCATCCTGTAGGCGAGACACGAGCGGGTAATAGGCAGGTGCCCTGTCAAGGCAGTCCTAGATGATGGCACTTGAGCACAATGGAGCCCTGGGGGAAACCTGTGAACTGGGAATTGTTTCTACCTGGTGGGAAAATCTGGCTTCGGGGGACTGCCAGGGTTTTTTTGCACAGAAGCAAAGGAAATCTTCCTTCCTCCTCTGCCACCTCCTCTCCAAGGCCACAGTGAAGATGCCATCCCAGCTCTGCTGCCATTGCTGCCGCAGAGGGGAGCATCCTTGGGGTAGCTCTGGCTTGCAGGGGGGAGCAGATGGCCCAAGCCAATACCGGGAGACAGGGAGCACAAAGGGCTCCTCCTGCCCCGCCAGACACCCTGATGGGAGCCAGGTCTCCTCCGAGCCTGCCTTTGCTGGCAGGGACATGCCACGCTGCCCCATCTCCACTGCACAGGGGCCACGGGACACCCCATGGGCACAGCACTGGAGAGGAGGGGATTTGCCCGAAGCTTGACTCGTTCTCCTGTAACACCAGCTCAGTAATAATAGCAATTACTCTACACTAAAGCCATGACTCGCCTGTGTCCTTAGGTCAGCGCAGCCACAACGCGTGGCCAGTACCGTTAGATAGAGATGACACATCAGCAGAGCCTTCCCAGCACAGCACGTCTGCTCCCTGCCCACCGCGTCCACCCCATGCAGGGACCGCAGCCCCGGTGACAGGGGACATGGGGAGAAAGGCCCCCTGGCTGATGGGGTGACAATGTTGGCCCTGGGCACGTGTCCCTTTCACATGTGGGTGTCACACTGGCTCTGCAGCTCAGCCACTGCCAGCCCAGGTAGCAGAGCGATGGGCACAGGGGCACCAGGTTGGCAGGAGGGGCATGTCCAGGAGGCAGCAAAAGGAAGGAAGAAAGGGGGGAAAGAGAAGAAAATAAACAAAGGAAGTGAAAGAGGAGAGAGTGCAAGAGAGAGGGAGAGCAGAAGGAAGGAAGGGAGGGAGGAAGGGAGGAGGGAAGAAGGGAATGAAGGAAGGAGGAAGGGAGTGAAGAGGAGTTGCCCGGGGAGGAGTGTGGCACCATGCACAGTTGCACCGGCACAACCCTCCCCAGTCCCAGACCAGCCTTCATTTATGGGGAGCTTTACATGTATGTGTTGAGAGCACAGTGGGATCGGGATGGCAGGGCAGAGAAAAGGAGCTGCAGCTCCGGACATTAGCTAGTCCATTTAGGATGCCAATTACCACCCATCAGCCAGTGCAGGCCAGAGCACACCACAAACTTGCTGGTCTCTGAGATATTCCCAATACGTCAGAAGACATGGGAGGGCAGAGCTGACCCGAGAGCCTGGAGGGCCCTGGCAAGGGTCACCCAGTGCGCCCAGGACACACGCAAACAGGACCAGCATTGCTGCAAGGCCAGTCCTTGGGGCAAGGTCAGGACCAGAGCAGGGCTCACCCCAGCCTGGCCCACATGCTTGGAAAGGGAAAGCAGATGGGTAGCCAGGACCCAAAAACAGCCCCATGGTGAGATGGGGTGGTTGGGTCACCGTGGAGGTGGTGGCACCCCAGCCCAGCCATGCCAGGTGCCGCCATGCCAGGTGCCACCATGCCCCAGGCAACCCTCGACTTGTGCCTGGGACAGCCCTTGCACGGCAGGGTTTGTAGGGTGAGACAGGGGCAGCTCAGACACCAGCAAATAAATCTTTGCCGTGCTGGGGACAGTCCCTCAGCGGGGTCAGATGCGCTTGCCGGGGAGGAGTGGAAAATTCCTCTCACCGCGCAGGCACTCCCTGCAGCCCGAGCACATCAGCTGTCGTCTCGCAGGACTTGGCATGCCCCAGAGTGTTTATCTGCGCCGTTTCGCAAGGGCCATGGCACAGCTTGGCAGGGGCACGTAAGCCATTTGGGCAACCGGCGCTGCTGAAAGCCAGTGCTCTTGGGATACAATCCTGCAGCCTGCCCTGGGCAGTGGGTCAGGGCTGGGAGTCCGGAGTGGGGCATTGTCGTCATCGAGGTGGCCATGGGCACCCAATGGCCATCAGCATTTTCTCCTGCTTTCTGGCCTCCTGAATTCAAGGCACCAAGCTCCAAGCTTTGCTGCTGGCCCTACCTCGGCCCCGCAGACCCCTTCTCCCCACTCCTCACAGGGCTGGCTGACACACAGCTGGCTGGTCCCTTGCTCGGTACCCACCACCCACCTACCAGCCAAAAGACTGAGAGTTTAGCACCAATCCCATCAGCTTCTTCCAGCTCCGCTGCCTGCCCGTCCTGGCTGAGTTATTAGGCTGTTAAACTCTGCACACTGGGATGCTCCATCTCCTGCAACTCTCCCAGCGCACCCGTAGCATGTACGCAGACACAGAACAGTGCCAGTCTCCAAGATACTGTTCAGCTCTCGGGCCCATGGAGCAGATCCCAGTCCCACTATCCATCCCCAAGTCACATCTGCATCCAGAGCTCCCCATACACATCCAAACACCTCTCCTTGGCTTTGGTTTCACCTGGCAGGGTTGTAAATCACCTCAATATACTGCTCCAGTGCTGCTCCTTCCCCATAGGGGAAACGGCTGGGGGCAGTTACCTCACTCCCCCGCAGGAGGCATCAGCAGGAGCAACGGCTGAGTATGATGATGGCACATCTGGCTGAGGGCTGCTGTGCAGGCACAGAGCAGGTGGCTGCTCCGGAGATGACGCAGGCCAGATGCACGGAACTGGCGCAGACAGTCCCCTCGGGCAGGGAAGGACACAGGCACATCCCAGATAATGGTGGCTGGGAGGACAGGGGACACAGAGCTGCCATCAGGCCAGCCCTGGAGGCCAGTGATAGCCCTGCCATTGCCCTGGGGGGTGCTGAAGATGGCCTGCCCTGCCGGGTCTCATAGGTAGTCATCATCAATGAGTCATCACCAGGAGGGTGCTGATCAGGCACAGTGCCAGGAGTGGGGTAACGCACTGCTGGAGACACCCTGGAGCCCAGGGAACTCCTTAGATGTTCCTGAAACCTCTAGATGCACCCCAAAGCCCTGCTAAAATGGGAAAGGGGGAGCAGGTCTGTGAGGTGGGTGTCAACCTCCCGGGGCAAAGAAGCAAAGCCTGTCCCCTCCAGCCCCTCACAGGGGCCAGCAGCTACCCTCAGCACCATGGGGTTGCGGCACCAGCTTTCCCCTCAGCCAAAGCCCCTCGCAGCGGGGCTGGGGCACAGGGACTGGGGCTAGGGGTTCCAGCATGGGGACCACCCAGAGAAGGCAGCAGGCTTCTCAAGCTACCGTCACGCAGACCCTTCCCAAAACGTGCCGGCAGCTGGCGCTCGCAGCCGGCGCAGCTGGAGCTGCAGTGCGGTCAGGCTTCGCGCCAGCCGGCCCAGCCCTTCGCCGGAGCAGCGGCTCCGTGAACGCTGGGTTTGACCGAGGGCTCCGGGGGAACACGGTGTCCTCTGGCTCCGCGCAGCGGGAACAGCTGCGGCCCCGCCGGACGGGGACCGGGACCCGAACGGCGGTGTCAGAGCGACCTCGCGTGGCACGGCCCCGGCCCGTGGTGCTCAGCACCACCGCTGCGGAGGCAGCCGGCACAGGGAGCGCGGAAACGCCCGTCTTCCCCGTCCCACAGCTCTGGAGACAAGGACCTGGGGGCCAAGGGGGCATGCCTCTTTCTGTGGGGAGCCGAGCGAGCCGGCAGATGCAGCCCCCGCTTCTGCGGCAGCCCCGGGAGGGAGATGAAGCTGAGAGCCAGCCCCTGCCCCTTCAGACAGGGTCTCAGTGGGTTTTTAAGCCTTTGGTAATAATGGAACGACTGCGGATAATGACGGGCATAAACTCCAGGAGCGTGGGACCCTGTGTCGTGTTTTTCCCCTCACCAGCGGGTGCACCTAAGGACAGAGCGGTGGGACGGGTCTGGGTGCGTGAGCTTCGCTGCCTATTTCCAACCTCCCTGCTCTCGGCTGCTCAATTTTTAATCAGATTGGAACTAACCAGCACTTAGCGTGCATGTGGGCTGGCGTCCGCTGGCTTGGTTGGTTCTGGTAGGTGAAACACTGTCTTAATTGATCATTTTGACCTTGGGCTTCCAGATCCCAGTGCTTTATTTGTAGACACCTTCTGTCCCGTTTGTTCCGTGAAATGAAGCTCCACTGGGCTGCCATGAGCCGGGGTCGCTGCTGTTCTGGCCCAGCTCCCAGAAAGCTCATCAGCTGGACCTGGCGAAACAGCACGAGCTGCTCTTGGGGCAGCGCTGGTGCACAGCATCAGGACGCGGGGAGCTGGTGCCAGTACGTGGCAGCTGGTCTGGGGGGAATTGCAAAGCTCTGTTCTGGAAAGATGAAAGGCAGAGATTATGGAAGACGGTTCCCAGGGTAAACAGGGCACCAAGGCTGGACCATTCAGGGCGGGGCTCTGCTAAAGCTCCGGAGCAGCAAGGGAAGCTGAGAGTCAGGACAGAGGCGGGTTTGCTCTCACCCCTCTCTGCCAACACTGGGCAGGATTTGAGGGGAAAACATGGCAAATCCACCAAGAGATTGAGGGAAATAATGAAAAAAGCAGCGTTGGGATCACATTTAGGAGGGAAATTCTCTTCCTGCCTCCTTTCTGAGGATGCATCTTAGTGTTCCAGCTCTGTAAGAGACCTGCGGGACAGCTGATATACCCAGGATGCTCCTCAGCTCTGAGGAGACCTTGTCACCCCTGGTTCCAGATCTGGAAACTGAAGATGAACTGCCAGCGCAGCCAGGAGGTTTCACAAGCTGGGTCTTCACAAGCCCTGACCTACCGTTCCTTCCAGGCAGGTGGCCATGGGGCTCTGCTCAGCACAGAGACACGGGTGTGAGGAAGAGGCAGGGTGCACGCACGGACCTCCCCAGCCTGGACCGCAGTAAGTGGAGGGTGCTTAAACAGTGCGGGGTGAAAGGCAAAGGCTACGTAAGGACCCCAGCAAGGCCACGGTTTGTACGGACAGGACCATTATCACAATGACCTTCCTTTTATGTTCAGCTTAGGTTGTTGGGGACAGAGGTGAACCTGGACTTCTCCCAGGGTGTGTGTGCTGCAGATTATTTTTATCAATGCTGACTCATTGACTTTGCGGCCATAAAAGATTTTCACAAGAAATGTATTCCCTCGTCTCCCTTGCTTTTTGCTGATCATTAATTGCTGGCTCTGGGGAAGGAAAAAGGTGCAGTAAGGCCAGCTCAGCTTCCGTTCAACTACTTGCTGTAAAAGACATGATTTTTTTTCCCAGTATTACTGATTCTTGTAGCTGTCTTGAGGGTTGGGTATCACCCAGTGCTCTTCCAGTTCGTGTAACCAAGCGACGTGATCGTTCGACAACGTTAATGGCTGTCTTTTATGAGGGAAGAAGCTTGGGAATGAAGCTCCATGTTTAAAATGCGAAAGAACGATGTAATTAGATGTCAACTGTAAGCCGATCCGCGTTAAGGTGCTGCGGGCTGGCAACACCCCGCAGACAGAGAGTGTGTGTTTAGGACAGGCTGTCGGATGCGGGCAAAAAGCAGAAGAGCCTCCGCCTCAGCCCCAGCTCCGGCAGCAGCCCCGAGGCCATGCGGATGCGCTCAAGGATGTTGCTGTTTGGCCTCGGCCGTTCCGGCTCCCTCCACACCTCGCCCGGGGCCGCCGGTCGGTGAGGACCTTTCACAGAGAGGGGTTCACGCTGCCCCGGGCCGACCTTGGAGGCGCGGCCTTTCCCCGCCGGCTGGTTGTCACCTCCCACCAGCCGGCGCCTCAGACCCTGCATTCACCCCGATTCGCTGCCTGTGCCTCCCGAGCGGGAGGAGGCGAATCTCCTCCACGGGCTACAACAGCGCAGCCCCGGTGGGGCGGCCCGCGGCGGGCAGGGGACCTTCGGTTCCACGCAGAGAGGCTGACGGTAGGCCCGGCCGCACCGCGCCCAGCGAGGGGCCCCGCTCCCAGCCCGCAGGGCAGCCGGCCCCGGAGCGGAGGCGCCGCGGAGCGGAGGGCCCGCGGCAGCCGCAGCACGACCCGACCGCAGCGGCCGCCAAGACAGCCGCGGCCGAGCTCCGCGGCGCGGGGCGTGTCACCGACGTCACTTCCGCCCGGTGGTGGGCGTGGCGCGGCTGGCGCGGGGTGGACATGGCGCTGTCGCGCGCGGAGCGGTTCTTGGTGCTGTTGCTGCGGCTGCTGTCGCGCGCCTGCCTGGCGCTGCTGGGGCTCGTGAGCCCCGCGCCGCCGCGCGCCGTCCCGCCACCGCGCCGCCCGCTCCTGCTGCTGCCCGCGCGGCGGCTCGCGGCTGCGCTGCGCGCGCGGGAGGTCAGGGGGCACCGGGACCGGGGAGGGGCACCGGGAGGCACCGGCACCGGGGAGAGCGGGGCGGGGCAGGGGTCGAGGGAGCGCCGGGGCGGGGTGGGGGCACATGGACCGGGGAGGCACCGGCGGGGCGCCGGGACCGCGGCGGGGAGGACTCGGGGCAAAGGCCGTTGCGTGGGCGTGCCGGCCTGGGGGTGCCGGGGGTGCTCCGCGTTCCTTCCGGTCTCCCGGGGGCACCGGCGCTGGGGGAGCGGAGCGGGGCAGGGGCCGCTGCAGCCCGTGGAAGGTCGTAGTGGCCGAGGCCGTGCCGGCGGCGGGGTACCGAGGGTGACGCGCATCCCTCGCTGCTCTCCCAGCCTCCCCTGCCCGCATCCCACCGGGGCCTCCCCGTACCTGGTGTTCTAGGTGACGTGCGTCGAGGCGGTGGAGGCCTATGTGGAGCGGATCAGGGAGGTCAACCCGCTCATCAACGCCGTCGTTAAGGATAGGTAAGCCGCGGGGAGAGGAGGGGGGCAGGGCGGCCGGGTGCTGCCTTGCACCGGGGGCACAGTGAGGCCGTGCCGCCCGGCTGCCCCCGTGGCAGTGCTGAGCCGGTGCCTGGAGCTCCTGCCGGCATTGATGGCAGTAGTGTGGCCGGTGCCGCCCCCGGGGCTGGAGGAATACCCCGGAGCATCCCCTGGCCGCTGCTTTGCAGGTTCGAGGAGGCCCTGCAGGAAGCCCGGCAGGTGGATCGGCTGCTGTCGGAGGGCCCTGGCGATGACTGCCTGGAGGAGAAGTTCCCCTTGTTGGGGGTTCCCATCACTGTCAAGGAGGCCTTTTCTCTGCACGGTGCGTTTGCCCTCGCTTCTCTCCAGCGTGCCAGGTCCTGACTCACTCCCTCTCGGCCACATGCTCCCCAGGGCGGGGGGTGGCTGTGGCAGGGTGCTTGGAGGGAAGCAGCTTCCCTTTCCCTGTCCGCACCCTCCTCTGCCTGGGCCCGTGTGTCTGCATTTGCTTCTAGCACCCAAATGTCTCAGGAGTTTTGGTGGTTCAGGGGAGCAGCCCTCACTGGGGACCTGTGTTGCACAGATGTGGTCCCTGTGACTGGCCTCACAGCTGGCGGCTCCCAGGGTGATCTCAGGGAAGCTGGCCCTGACACCTCCCTCCATCTGCCCACCGTGGCACTGCAGGGATGCCCAACACCTCCGGCTTGGTGAACCGCCGCCATGTGATCGCCTCCTCGGACGCTGCAGTGGTGTCGCGGCTGAAGCAGGCGGGTGCCATCCCGCTGGGCGTCACCAACTGCAGCGAGCTGTGCATGTGGTACGAGTCCAGCAACAGGCTCTACGGCCGCACCAACAACCCCTACGACCTGCAGAGGATCGCGGGCGGCAGCTCCGGTGAGCCCCAGCCCCTCCGCACGACGCTTTGACATGTCGCCGGGCTCCCACAGAGCTCACGGTGCAGTAGGCAGATGTTACACCCTGCATCGCTTCGGCTCGCTCGGTCTTGCCCTGGATGCAGACAGCAGTGCTGCAGACAGCAGTGCTGCGGTGGCACTTCGGCAGGGACATCCCTTGATTGTCCCCAGACACGGCTAAAGCCGGGGCGGCTCCCGCCCCACTTGCGTGCAAAGGGAAGCGGCCACTGAGAGATGCTGCAGCTTTGCTGGAGGATTTGCGCTACCAGCCCGCGGTGTTCTGTGTTTCCTCCCGTGCAGGCGGGGAGGGTAGTGTCCTGGCAGCCGCCTGCTCCGTCATAGGTGTGGGCTCCGACATTGGCGGCAGCATCCGCATGCCTGCCTTCTTCAACGGAGTCTTCGGCCATAAACCCACAGCAGGTATGGTGGGCGGGGGGATCTTCTCTCCAGCAGCAATGCTGGGAGGAGGAGCGCGAGGAGTGGGAGGAACCTGTTTGGGATGTTCCTGTGCTTACCTCTGGTGGGATTGCTGCAAGGGGACAGGCAGCTGCTTGCATGGGACGAGCCCTCTGCGAGAGCAGAGGCCAGTTTTGCTGGTGGGAAGCCGTTTGGTGGCCAAATGCCACGCCCATGGGAGGTGTCAGGGTTCTCCCCTAGTATTGCATCCTCAGCGTGGGGTGTACCCAATGTCAGGATCTGCTGCTGGGGTGTTTCCTTGGTGGCTGGTGTCCCTGCTGGGTGCTTTTCCTCCTCTCCCCACCCTGTGCACCTTGTCATCACCCTGCAGGTGCAGCCGATGGGTGCAATGCCAGGGTGACAGTTGCCCCGTGCTTGCCCCGGGTGCTCATGGGTGCTGGCAAGGTGGGACCCAGCGTCTCCCTCTGTATGTACAGGGGTGGTGCCCAACGACGGCCAGTTCCCCAATGCCCAAGGGGTGCGGACCAGCTTCCTGTGCACGGGGCCCATGTGCCGCTATGCGGAGGACCTGGAGCTGATGCTGAGGGTCATGGCTGGTGCTGGAGCCAACAAGTGAGTTCTTCCCACTGCTTCAAGCTGCTGAGTCGGTCTCATCTGCCTTCTGGCCAGCACAGCGGTCAGTCCTGTGTGCAGAGAGGTGTGCACCACCCAGATTGCTTCTTACTGATTCCCTTCCTCCACCCCTGGCTCCAGCAGGACCCTTGCAGCCAGGGCCGGCCACCCACCACCCATGGGAATGAAAGCGTGGTCAGCCAGGTCCTCCTCGCCATCCAGCTTGGCCCTTCCCTCCTGCGGCTGGCCTTTCCTTCGGGTTTTAGGTGTGCTGTGTCCTGTGCTGAATAACAAGTTTTCCATCCCACACCACAGCCCCATTCGGTCTTTTCATGGGTCCATGCAAGCCAGCAGCCTTTTAGTGTGTGTTCCAGTAAGGAGCAGAGCGGAGATGGGGCGGACTGGGCAGGTCCTGCTTCTTGCTGCAGCCGCCCGCAGCTGCTTTTTCCATTACCGCTTCTGTTTCTCTGTGGCTCTTGCGGAGCCATCCCAGCCTCGGCCGAGGCCAGGGTCTGTGATTACAAGGTGCCCCTAGAGAGATGAGGATTTTCCTAATGGCAGCAAATACTCAGAACCAGCTGGGGCTGACGAGCAGCTGGAGGGGTTGTGGTGGCAGGTGTCCGTGTGTCTTCAGGGACTTTCCTTCCCACCCTGACAGGTAGAGCAGGGTGGCCCAAGGATGTATCGGGTGGCCTGAGGACACATTAACAAGTGTGTGAGTAGCTCTGGCAGCTGGGGAGGATCTGGGGATGGATTTGTGACAAAGTGCTGTTCCTTTCTCAGGCTGAAGCTGGATGAAAAGGTGTCGCTGGAGAAAATAAAATTCCACTGCATGGATCACGATGGCGGGTCCATTTTTGTGTCGCCTGTGGACAAGGAGATCTTGCAGGTCCAGAAGAAGGTAGGAAGGAACAGAGGTTGGCTCTCACTGGTTTGAGCCTGGAGATAAAACCTGGGGAGACCAGTCCGAGGAGTCCCCTGGAGGCTGAGTGAGCAACTCTGTGCATGGCTCCACAGGGGCTGCAGGATGGAGGCAGCCTCGAGACCCCCATCCTGCATTTCCAGTGGGAAAAATGTGGAAAGATCTTTTTCTTCTTCTGTGTTAAAGAAGAAGCAAAAGGGAAAATCTGGCGGGTGGCTGCAGACGCTCCAGCCAGCAGTACCCATATGTTGGAGGGCACTGGGCTGTCCAAAGTTTTTGGCCCGATTTCCATTGCAGTGGCTATATTTTGCTTTCTCAGCACCTCTTGTCCATGTTACAGAGACCTTCTGCAGGCACGTCTCACGGCATGTGTTTGTGGCCTCCCCGGGGTCGCTGCCTGGCATTTAGTCATGCAAAGGAATTCTTATGTTTCGAAGAAATCTTCTGTGCTGCTCTGGGTGCTCTTCTGGAGCATCTTTGGGGATGATGTGGAGGGCTGTTTGGGGAGCTCCAAAGCTGTTAGGAGATGGAGAGGGTGCTCTGCTGCTTGGGGCAGAGGGGAGTGAGCAGGAGCGTGGAATCCCCTGCGTGGCAGCCACGAGAAGCTGCTCCTGGGCTTTTTCCTGCCCCTGGTTCCCATGGGCTGACCACAGCACATCACACCCTTCCCGCTCTTCCCCTTAGGTGGTGGAACACCTCGAAAGCGAGCTGGGGGTCCAAGTGCAACGTGTGGCAATCCACAAGATGAAGTATTCTTTCCAGATCTGGTCAGCCATGATGTCATCCAAGGACAGCGATGGGCAGGTATGTCAGACCCAGCTGGCAAAGCCACAAATTCGGTGGCCGCAGGGAAGTGGCTGTTTGGGGCCAGCCATGGAGAGCTGAAGGCTTCCCAAACCTGGCTCGGGGCTGTCTCGGCCCCCTTTGTCCCCCTAGTCCTCTTTCACCTCTTTCCAAAGCCCCTTCTCCCGTGCTGTCCCTCGGGATGACGGTGCGGCTCTCTGCAGAGGAGCAGCGTGGTTTAGGGAGGGAGAGGCCCGTTTAGCAGGTTGACCTTTCTTGTGCAAGTTGGTACGTCGGCCAAGCAGGCAGAGCCTCCCCCGGTCTTACCCCCGTGTCCCGCCCCAGCTCTCAACCTCATGCTGCATCTCCTGACGTTGCGGGTTGGGGCTTGTTCCCAGTAGGATACCAGGACTGGGGCGGGAGATGAGCAGCTTTCCAGCAGCAGGCTGTGCTCAGTGTGTGCATGGAGGTGTTTTACAGCAGAAATAAACTCTCTGGGGTATGACACCTCATGCATTCTGCCATTCTGGCAGCAGTGGAAAAACACTCCCCACCATCCTGCTAAGGAGGGCAGGCCTGACCCCCACTGCCTTCTCCGTCCCGATCCCACAGCACAGAACAGCGGTAAACGCCTCCAGGAGATGTTCCCGGAGCATCGTGGGCTGATGGGCAGCGTGTGTGTGTTGCAGGAGGCACAGCTCTTCACAGACCTGCTGGGCGATCACGGGAAGCCAGTGTGGCCGCTGTGGGAGCTGGTGAAGTGGCTCGTGGGGATGTCGTCCCACACTCTACCAGCTATCGGTAAGGTCGGGAGGAGCCCGGGGGTGTACAGAGGCAGCGGTGGGGCAGGCGAGTTGTTAAAGCCGTGCCCTTCCAGTGCTGCTGGGGCTTGAGGGACCAGTCAGGGGTCTGCACCGATCTCATTTCTTAGCAGCAGATCCTGGTGAATCCTAATTAGTGCTGTCATGCTGCTGCCTAATGAGTGCTGAGGTTGCTCTGCCAGCTCTGCTCAGTCCCAGTGGCTGCAAGAACCTGACGCGATGGGCAAGCTGAAAGCATTTCCCCTGGCGAAACTGGGATGCTGCCCGCAGAGCTGTGCAGGGGACAATCCGTGGTGGGCCAGCAGGGAAGGGGACTTAGGGGGTCCCACTGGGAGCTGGGGGGTGCTGGTGTAGGCAACATCCTTTTGAGCCTGCATAACCCACAGTCCTCCCGCTTGCTCTCTGTCCCTCTTTGTGGCCTGCAGCCCTGGGGCTGACGGAGAAGGTGATGAAACTCAACCCCGGCGGGAACGCCAAGCTGGTGAGCATGGGGAAGAGCCTGCAGGAGGAGATGGAGGCCCTGCTGGGGCCCGATGGTGTGCTTCTCTACCCCTCGCACCCCACCACAGCGCCCAGGCATCACTCCCCCATGTGCATGCCCTTCAACTTCGCCTACACAGGTGAGGCTCTGGCCCCTCAGCGGGGGGCAGGCGGGGGGCAGCTGTGCCCTCACCCACTGCGGCAGTGCCAGCTGGGAGGAATTCACCAAGAGAAGTGCCATCCCTGGCAGTGGGCTCTGCAGCGCAGAGGGGTGTCTTGCTGCTCCGGAACATGGGACGAGGATCACGGTCATGCTTTAAAATTGTGGCATTTGTACCTGCTGTCCGCAGGAGGGCAGGTTTGGTCTCTGGTGCTGGGGTTTGGCAGGTACCCGACAGCCGCTGCCATCTCTTGGGGTACAGGTTGGGGCTCTGTGTGGCTTTCCCACAGCTTGAGCTCCTCGACGCCAGCGCCATGTTGCTTTGGAGGCACGGAGGGATGGTGCCTGCGGCAGGAGTGTGCCAAAGCAGATCTTGGCATTGTGGCATGACACTTAAGCATGTCATTGCTCATGGGTGCACTTTGCATGTGTGATCTGGGCACTGGGACCCTCTGGCCAGCAATATCCCTTGTCATCGTGTCTCTACTCCACCTGCCTTGACTGCTCCGCTACGGTGGCTTCTAGGAGCCCAGCACTGTGGGTGGCAGCAGCCACCTCCCTGGGGTGGGAGAGCCAGGTAGTGACATATCCCGGTTGCTGTCCTTGCTCTGATGTGACCTTCTCTTTTCCAGCCATCTTCAACGTCCTGGGCTTGCCAGTGACGCAGTGCCCTCTGGGCCTGAGCAGCGAGGGGCTGCCACTGGGCATCCAGCTCGTGGCAGCCTCCTACAACGACCACCTGACGCTGGCGGTAGCCCAGTATCTGGAGAAGGCCTTTGGAGGATGGGTTTTACCTGGGAAGGTTTAGCCTGGGCTCCTGGCATGGCGGGGAGGCAGGGACCAGATGGTGGTGCCTGGTGAGGCAGTGGCGGGCACTGATGGCTGATCCCATCACGGCATTACCTGCTCCATCTGCGCCCTCCTGGGAGTGGCCAGTGGTGCCTGCAGCCCTGGGGAAGCTGGGCTGTTGCTGCTGGAGTGGTCTCCTCCCTTCAGCACCCTCTGCCAGGGCAGACCTCAGGAGCCCCAGCGCTGTGGGCTGGCATCAGGCTGCAGCCACGGGCACCGATCTGGGCATGGAGATGGCTGTCTCCATAACACTTGCTGCTTTGAAGATGCTGAGTGAAGGCTGGGGAGAGGAGGTGCTGCCAGACTGCTCTGGGTACAACTGCCCAGCACCACTGTGCGCACCCAACCTGCTCAGCCAGGACTGCACCCCCTTGCACCGCAGACTGGCCGGCCCTGCAGCCCCCCGGAGCTGCCACAGGGCTCTCCCCACCCTCTAGCCAAGAAGAGAGAGGGGCTGAGGGTGTCAGCGGCACCCACCTCAACAGTGGTGCCCTGTGGGGTGGATGGCGCTGGGCGGTGCCCTGTGGGGTGGATGGCACTGGGCTCTGCTCAGCGTGGAGCTGGTGGGAGGGGAGAAGGAGCTTTTGGCAGCAGTGGAAGAGCTCTTTAAACGCTGCTCTCCGTGTGCTGAGGCAGTTAAAGCATCTCCTGCATGTGTCTTCCCCTCCCATCCCGGGGGGTCACCCAGCCACACTGGTGTCTCCTGCCCCCAGCCCTCCCATGCTGCCCGGCCCCTGCGCCCTGAGCAGGAGCAGGCAGGGACAGGCAGCTGCCAGTTTCTGGGGTGGGCAGCGGGCGTGAGGGGTTCTTAGTGCGGGTAGTATTAAAGAATCTGTCCAGTTTTCTGCCGGCTGTGTGTACTTGTTCCCGAGGGCTGTTGCCCTGGTGTCCCTCCGGGCACTGGTCCCATTTCCAGTCGTGCCAGGGGATGCACCAAGATCACCCAATGCTGCCGGCCGTGGGCGCGGTGCCGGGACAGCAGTGACGGTGCCCCCAGGGGTGGCACTCGGCTACTGCTGGGCTCTTGTTTGAACTGCCTGGACTCACGGTGCCCACTTGGCTTCTGGCAGAGCCGAAGGGTGCTCGCGAGCTCCGGCCCATGTCAGTGGCTCTGTTGGTCTTGTGGCCGTTGCACAGTGTTATGCTCTCGGAAAGCGTAGGCCCTGCTCCCCGGTGCGCTGCCAAACGCTTGGGGCTCGTAGGGCGATGCTGAGCCGCGAGCAGTTCCTTGGGGTCTCCAGGGCAGAGCGGGGCGCGGGCACAGGTCGGTGCACCCAGCCTGCAGTGCTGACGGGAGCCAGGATAAAACCTTGGTGTTGGCTTTGTGGGGACGTCCTGGCTTCTGTCTGTTCTGACACGTGTCACCCCTGGTCCTGGCCTCATCCCTGTGCTGCTGTCTTCTGTCCCCAAGCCACTAATGGTGTCTGCAAGGGGGGACATGGGTGCTGGGTGCAGGCTGTCTCGCCGCTCGCTCGCAGAGGGCACTGCTGAGCCGGCCGCGGGCTGCCACCCGCGGAGCCTGCAGCCAGATGAGAGACTGTCAACAAGGAAGGAAGAAAGAAAAATAACCCTAACCCAGGAGAAAGGCCACCAACCACCAAAGCCAAACCACATGCCGTGGGACGTCTCCTGCAGCCTCCTGGCCGGGGGAAGCCAAGGAGGACCCTGGTGATACTCAGGGAACATCTCGGAGCCTGTGTGGGGCTGCTGAGCTGAAGGCAGTCGCGTTCCACAGAGCGTGGTGGGTCGAGTGGCTTCTTCGCGTTTGTTCTGGTGGGTTCCTGTGGTGACGGGGGCCACATGAGCACCTGCGTGGCCCAAGGTAGGGGTGACCCAAGGTGCTTCAGGGTGGCATGGTGATGGGGATGCAGGCGAAGGGCGGGATGTGTGGAGGAGAGGGGGTTTAGTCTCAGCAGTCTCAGCCGCAGGGCAGCTGCTAAACCCTGTTTTTACAGAAACCACAACATGGAGAGGGGTGCCGGGTCTTTCCCTCTGGCCAAGGCGGACGGGGACTGAGTGTGCTGGGCTCAGCAGGGTGCTGGCAGGGACCGTCTTGCAGCCACCATCACTGCTGTGAAAGCGCTGGCAGCTGGGTCCCAGGGTCTCCCTGGGGTCTGACTTGCTGCTGTGCTCCTCCGTGAGCCCCAGGAGCAGTCCTGGGGACCCTTATCCCTCTGGGGAGAAACGCCCCTCGCCTTCGCCAGGGGCCTGCTGTGCAGCCAGGAGGGCTTGTGTCAGGCGAAGCTGTAAACCTGCTGCTCAGCTTCAGCTCTGGTGTTTCAGAGGTCTCGCCTTGGGGTGTGGAGCCCTTCCCCACCGTTTGCAGCTGCCCATCCGCACTTGCTGGCTGCTCCTCTTCTTTCCAGCTCTGACCGCTCACGATGGACAGAAAGCTTGGGGAAAGCTTTTCCTACACACCTGCCAAGGTTGTGCTTGTAACATCAGTGCAGAGTCGATATAAAACGGGAAGAGCAAGAGGCACCGGCTGGGAATGAGCCAGCCCTATGGATGCCCAGACCAGCCAGGGAGATGCTCCCACCCATCTGCCTCTGGAGGTGGCCCCAGGTCCCCCACCTTGGCCAGGGGACTTGTCCCCACAACGGGAGGTCGACGTTGGTGGCCACAAAGCCCTCACACGTCTCTCCCTGGAGAGCAAGATCCCTCCATAGCCAGCGAGAGCAGGGAAAAGAATTCCTCTGTGGCCGAATGGTGGGGCAAGGCCAAGGTGAGGAGCTGCTGGCCAGGTTTCAGAGGGAGGGAGGAGGATGTGGGGTGTTACCATGCTGCAGTGCTGCCCCAGCTTCCCCCGGGGCTGTGCGGGGCTGGGACACAGTTGCCCGGTGGGACCAGCCTCCGCTGTGGCTCACACGGACCGAGGTCTGTACTCGAGGCACGGCGCCCCAAGGGGGAGCCTCGGGGAGCCCCGTGCTGCCTGGGCGGGTGCTGGTGTGCATGGTACACCCCCCCCAGTCCCACGGAGGCCGTTGGCATCACCGTTTGTGCCGGTGTGAGTCAGGGCTGGAGCAGGGCTGAGGCACCGCCAGTGCGGTGTGAGCGTCAGGCACGGAGCGTTCTCAGCCCCACGTCCTGGTGACACCGGCAGCACGACCTCTCGCTGCCTTTCGAGAGGGACCAAACGCAGGGGACCAGCTACAGGTGGGTGCAGCAGAAGGTCCCTGCAGCACACGCCTGGTGCTGTGGCAGCTGCTCGCTGTCCCCCGGGCTCAATTGCCACCGCAGCCCTGAGAACACCTGCCCTGCTGCTGCTTCACCCCATCCCGGGGCGTCCCCAGCCGCTCTGCGGCTGGGACCCGCATGCCGCGTCTGGGCGCACAGCTTCCGTGTGCGAGGCGTGCCTGCAGCGGGAGTTGCTGGGCACAGCTTCAGAAGAAAACATTTTCTCTAATCCCAGGTTCCGGCTGCACGTCGTGCTTGTGGGCGGCAGAACAGCTCCGGCATGCCTGTCCTCTCACCACCACACCCAGCGTGACAGCGTAGAGTGGGGCAGATGGACGGGGCACCACGGAATGAAGCCTGCCCTGAGCCTGCTTCTGTCCCTGGCCGGCTGCACCCTGCTCCGGGGTAAGTCCAGCTCCAGAGCTGCCACAGCAGGCTGGGGGGTGGTCCTGGCTGCGGTGGGGGTAGAAGCGTGGGGACAACTCTCAAACCTGCAGAAGGTACCGCAGGGAGGAGCGAACCGAGCGGTCTTCAAGGCGTGATAGGAAAACCACGTCAGGGTGTCGGTGCCTTTGGCAGGACCGCAGATAGGGTGCTCCAGGGTGTGACCGGGTGAGGAGCGGGGACCTGCGCAGCAGAGCGACGCTGCCTGAGCCCCGCTGCTTCCCCCCTCCCCAGGGACACCATTGCCTCCACGGGACGTGAGGCTGGAGGCACAAAACTTCCATGTCTTCCTGCGGTGGGAGCTGGACCCTGGCTCGCCCAGCAGTGTCACGTACGAGGTGGAGTGGAAGAGTCGGTAGGTGGAGAGGAGGGGGTAGGGGTGGGTCACCCCCCCACACCCTGGCAGGGGGCTGTTGGGGACCCTGGGCAGCTGGAGAATTATCATCTGGCAGTATCACAGAGGAACAGAAGAGTGGAGCTGGCAGGAAACAATGGAGAGCAGCTCGCCCAACCCCTGGGCAGGCAGAGGGTCAGCTCACGACTGTGTCCTGTGGGGTTTTATGCCCCTTTGAGGATGGAACCTCCACAACCTTTCTGGGCAACCTGTTCCCTTTCCTGGTCACCCTCCCAGTAAAAAACAAAAGGGGTTGCTTTTGGGTTTGGGTTTGGGGGTTTATTTTCCCTTAAGCTTAAAGGGAATTTCCTGTATTTCAACCTGTGCCTGCTGCCTCTTGTCCTTTCACTGGGCACCGCTGAGAAGTCTCCATCTTCTTCATGCCACCATGTTGATAAGACCCCCCCCACCCTAAGCCACCTTCTTTTGAGGCCAAGCAGTCCCCGCTGGCTCAGCCTCCGCATACCACAGATGCCTCCACCCCTCAGTCATCTTTTGGTCCCCTCGGTGGGCTCTCTCTGATGTGGACGTGGGTTTTTCACAGCAGAGAGCACAGGTCAAGGCGTAGCCCTCCAGCCGCCGCCCCACTGGTGCCGATCAGAGGGGACTTGACTGGCTGGCAACGCTCTTCCTAAGGTAGTCAGTACCAGCGCTCTCCCACGCTCTCCGTGAGGACAGGACGGCGACGGCAGCCTTCCTTCTGCATAGGAAGGTGCCGAAAAGGAGACATCCCTGATTTTCTCTAGGGACCAGAACCCTCACTGGACCAAGGCAGATACATGCTGGGGGAACAGCAGCAGCTCCTCCTGGGCATGTGAGATGTATTTTGACAAGATCCATGATATGTACTGGGCAAGGGTGAGAGCGGTGGCCGGAGGCGAGCTGTCCGAGTGGGCCTACTCCAGCGACCTGCAGCCATACAGAGACAGTAAGGACCAGGGAGCTCCTGCAGCTGGGCTCCTGCCCGGGGGGCTGATGGGGAGGGGGGTCCCTGGAGAGGTCTGGTGGGACACGGTGGGAAATCATATGAGGACACTAGTGGGAAAAGGGCCAAGAGCCCTGGCCGGAGGAAAGGCAAGGAGGCAGAGCTGCTAGCGAAGGGCTGGGTGAAGAGCAAGGGGACAGAGGAGGAGACACGGTGAGGTGAGGACTGCGGATGGGAGGCCCCAGGCCACCCAGGTGCTGCGAGAATTTGGGTCTCTGGAGAGCGCAGGAAAGAGGGCACTCCTCCAGGCCAGCATTCTGAAAGCAACCCATGGGTGCCATGGGTCTGGGACATGCTGGGTGAGGGCGTTTTTGTCCCAGCAGGTAAACGTGGTGCAGGTGGTGAAGGCAGGAGTTACTCCTCCAGCCCCGCCTTCACGCTGGCTGCCGTGTTTGAGGTGCGGGCACGTGCCTCTCCTCGGTCCCGGACTGTGTGACCAGAGGAGGCAGAAGCAGCGCTGGCTGTCACACAGATGTGGTGGCTGCTGCTTCTAGAGCTGGTTTCCCAGCGCAAAGCACCATGGGGCTAGACCTGAGGAAGTGCACTGTGAGTGGGATGTCCAAAGAAAAACATCGTTTCTACAGAAACCAGATGCCTGCCTTCTCTTTCGAAGGGCTTAATTTTCTGACTGTTTTTTTCTTTCTCTCGCTACAGCAATTGTGGGCCCCCCCAGGTTGTCCTGTCTTCTCCAGGGTGACGTCCTCAGTGTTCGTATTATCATGCCGCTCACCCCCTACCGAAGGAAAAACGGCTCTTACAAGCCAGTGGACAAAGTGCTGCTGAAGCTGTGGTACCGGCTGAGTCTGTACGAAGGGGACGTGCTCATCCAGCAGGTACGTGGCGGGGCGGGAGTGGGACTCGCAAAAGCTCTCCTGGTGCAGCAAAGACACCCGTGTCCAGTGGCAGGGTGGTGCTGGTGGTACAGGTGCAGTGCCTGTGCCCGCAGAGCTGCCTCAGCCCTGCCCGCGCCCAGCAGCGCAAGCAGGGGTGACACACTTCACACCCCCAGTCTGGGGCTCACACCTGGGCGGGGAGGAGATCCCTTCCCTCTTCTAGACCACATGAATAAGAAAATCCTGTAACAACTCTGCTCAGATGAAAGCATGCAGTAGGTGTTTAACGAGATGCTCTGGGACCTGAACACCCCCTGGGCTGCAGAAGCAGGCGCTGCAGGTGCCGGGGAGCGGGGAGGGAGGGTCTGTGCTCTGCACCACGGGGCGAGCAGGGTATTGAGGCTGCACTGGGGAGAGGAGCAGTACACAGACCCCACCTCCAGCCGCCTTGACCACATGTCCTGTCTGCCTCCAGGTGCCCTGCAGACAGAGCAGGGAGAAAGCGCCATGCACCTTCGAGCACCTGAAGCCCAGCACACAGTACTGCGTCCAGACGGTGGCCGAGGACATGGCCAGGGAGCGGAGACAGGAGGCCAAGCAGTGCATGGTGACCTCGGCGGGCCCTGCAGGTGGGAGCTCTCTCGCTGGCTCAGCCGCTGCAGTTGCGTCTCAGGTCCTGCTTGTGGCACGGGCGCGTGTGGAGGTGTGGGCACTCACCCCTCAGCCATTCTGGTCAGGGTTGGTGGCCCAGTAATGCTTTGTAGGGACCTTTCTTGGGGAGATGCTCTCGCCGTCTGCCTTGGGCTTGCCCCACATCTCCTCCTTGAACATCCCCGCCTGCCACAGGGGCTCTGGGAAACTGCGGGCACAGGGTGGGCTGGTGGGGTCCTTCCACCCCTCAGCCTGTTGTGACCTCCTGGCAGGCTTTTCCTGGGTTCTCCTTGCCATGCTGAGTGGAGTCTTCCTGCTGCTGAGCGTGGCCGGGCTCTGCTTCGTCCAGCTGTATATCTTCCCCAGCCCCTCGGAGATGCACCTTCCGAAAGCGCTTGTGAGTGAACGACCTTCCTCGAGCCTCCACCCTACACGTGCCGCGGCTGAGCCATGGTCCCCTGTGTTTACAGGGGGCTCAGCACCTTCTTCACTACACCTCTTGCACCGCCAAACCTGTCTTGGTGCCCAGGTGACTCCCCTGCAGCCCAGCCCACCATACCCACAGGCTTTGCCACATGGGGGAAGATTCTGGTGGGATGCATCAGTCAGCCACGGGCCACGCTGGAGGAGGGTGTCTCGGGCAGTGTGTAGCCTGTGAGCACGGCCCTTGGTGTAAGGAGCCTCCTGCTTTAGGTGGTTGGCTTTTGCTTAGCTGTTCCCCCGGGACAGCCTGGCTGGGTGAGATGCAGCCCCTCACTGCTCTGCCCCTGGGATAAATGCAGCCCCGAGGCTCAGAGAGGCTCCCCGGCCTGCAGCCCTGCCGAGCTGAGCCAAAGCACATTCTGGGTCGGCAGGACTGAGCCCTGAGGTAACAGCCACCAGGACAGCCTTTGTCCCTGAGCCCCAGTTCCCCCCTGCATGCCCGTTTCCCAGTGCCGGGGTGGCAGCAGCCTGGGCTGAGCAGCCCTCTGAGCACTCTGGGGTCAAAACCAGCTTGCTAAGCTGGAGAAGTGCCCTGTGCCAGTGTGAAAGGAGGTGGCAGGTGGCTCCACTTGCCCTGGCCCAGCTCAGCGCCAGCACCCTTTGCTTTCCTGTTCTTGGCTTCTGCGTGGGGACTGCTCTGAGCAGGTGAGAGCTCTTCCACCAGCCTCTGACAGTTTCTGTGACCGTCCCGCAGCACCAGAGCCCCTGTGCTGTAGAGAGCAGAGCCCTGCCGGTGTCCCTCCCGGCTGTGAGCCCGGCAGACGGGCTGTCTGGGGCCGTTCCCTTCGCCGGGACGTGCAGTTCCTCACCCCCAGGCTGGCAGAGGTTCCAGCGTGCTGAGCCTGACTGCTTCGCTGCTTGTTTCCTGACAGGCTGTCCTGAGCAGGGACCTGAGCGTGCCTGTAAGGGTGCCCACCCTGGCGCTGGAGGAGGACTCGCTCGCCCTGCTCCTGCAGACCGTGCTCCCCTCCCGCGGGTCACCTGCGGCTGAGCAGACAGCCACAGCCCCGCTGCTCCTCGGAGAAAGCCTTTCCCAGGATATGGGCGGCTACTGCGCCAACGGGTTTGGGCCAGACTGCCACGAGGAAAGGGACCCATCCTGCACCCGTGCCCAGCTGGGGCGTGCCTTGGGCTCCTGGGTCTCACCACAGCTGGAAGAGGATGGGGTGGCCCGTGACAGGGATGCTGTGCTGGAGCAGCCGGTGCTGGTGGGACTGACCGGAGACAGCTACACAAGAGAGAGGGACTACGGGACATCTGAGACGTGGCTCTCCCTGCACCTCCAGCTTTATTCTAAATGCCAGTGCCCAGCCCTAGGAGCAGGCAGCTGCCTTCCTCTGCCCCCACCGAGCAGGACCTTCAGCCAGGAGGACCTGCGGGAGAGCCTTGGCGTGGCAGGGCACCGGGTACCGCTCAGCTCCGTGAAGCTGCAAGCCACCATGGAGGAGGATGGAGGGCAGCTTGTCCTTGCTCTCCAGCATGGCCGTGGGACTGAGCCGCAGCCAGGCGTCAGCACCGTGCAGCAGGACGACTTGGAGCTGGCAGCAGCGGGTGTCCCCAGCCCCTGCCAGCCGCCCCAGTTGCTCCACAGCATCCTATGGGCAGCTGCCTTCTCTGGCTACGAGCCACGTCCCCCGGCTGATAGTGAGCTGTAGCGGGCAGGTGAGGACATAAGCAGAGCTCAAGGAGCTGCCCAGGGCTGCCCTGGCCACAGCGGCCGCCTGCCCAGACCTGCCCATGACTGGCTGGGGACAGGAGTGGGCAGGCTCTGTACGGGCAGGCACAGACATGCACCGGGCTCAGCTGCCATGGGCGGGCGAGATCAGTCTCTTCAGAGATTCCCTCCGTGGTTTAGGTGCTCTTGAACCAAAGCGTAAGGAATAGAGACCAAAGTTGAAGCCTCAACACTTCTATTTGTTTGTCCGTCTATGTGGGTGTGTGCTGTAGATGTACTAGTGCCCATTTATGTATATACTTGTATTTGTACCAACCTCTGATGACAGAGGTGGGTTTTTTTTAACTTGTCTGGAAATACTGATTGCACACTGGAGCGTTTTTTTAAATAACATTAATTTATTGGGGAAAACTGGATTCTGTGCTTCTTCATTCTGTGTTGCAGAGCCAGCGCTGCCTGAGCAGCATCCAGGAAAGGCACCAGGAAAACTGGGGTTTCCCTGGGAGAAAGCTGCACCCACAGCTGGTCTGTGCGTTGCTGTCGCGTGGGAAAAGGCTGGTTCTTCAGCAGCTGTTGGATGATTTTATTATTCCTTTGACCAGCACTGCGACAGCTTGCTCCCTGCCCGGCAATTGCTCTTGGGCTGGTTGTGAGGCCGTGCCTGCAGCCACGCAGGCAAGGGGAAACCTTCTCCCTGGCGCTGGGCAGTGTTGCACTTTGTAGCAGGCTGGGATTGATGGATTCTGGCTCGGGGGGACAAATCCACACTCCCGGACTTGCAAGATTGAAGCCGCATTTGGGAACAGGTGAGAAATTGGTGTCCAGCATCCAGGCATCTGGTGGAGGGACAGAGGGGTCAGCACTCCCAGCCTGGGGAGCTTTTCGGGTAAAGCAGGGCTGCAGGGAGCCGCTTCCCAGCCCCGTGAGTCACCCTTCTCTGAGTTTTTGGCTGGGATCCCCACGGGTGATTCAGGCGAGTTACTCACCAGCAGTGGGGACTCACCCCAGCCCAGGGGGTGGTTGCAGCAGCTGAGCTGTCCCTGTTCTCTTTGAAGCAGCGATGTTCATGCAGAGTGGAAAAAGGCAAAAGGGTCGTGACATTTCAAGCTGGCATTTTAGCAGCTGAAGTTTCCAAGCAAATGTGAGAGGGGTGTTTTCTTCACCTCAGAGGTGTGAGCAGCCTGCGGGGCTCTGCAGAGCTGCAGCAGGAAGGTGGGATGCTCGCTGCAGGGGTGAGGTCCTGGCATGCCCCAACAGAGACGTGCCAGTGCTGTGCACCGCTCAAGGTCTGGGTGGAGTGGCTCTGGACACAGCCTGCTCCGCTCTGCCTGGCCAGGCGTTCCAGATTGAGCAGGATGGGGTGGTGCTGGAGGGTGACGCTGGGTCCAGGGGCCGGCCCCCCGCCCCAGCCAAGCCCCTGCAGCAGGATGCCTGGCTGGGTCCCTCGGTCGCTGCTGCAGCGCCCAGCCGTGTGCATGCACCTGGTCCCACCTCGCACCCGCGGGCATCCCACACTCCCTCCGCAGCCTGGAGACGGGTGAGCCAGGGCTGACACCTCAGACACCCAGCCCAGCCCCGCAGCACCCGTTTTCTCGGAGGCCAGCCGCTGTTTCCCATGCTGGTCTCAGGCCCACGGCCACCACGCCGTGCCTGGAGACACTTGGTGCGGAGGTTTGTGAAAGCTCTGACTCACCGCGAGCGACAGGCTCGTTCCTGGCTGCTCCCCGTGCTGCTGGCGGTGTTTTCAGCTGCTGCTGGTTCCAGATCAAAGCACTGAGAGGAATGCAGCTGAAAACAGCTCTTTATTAGAAGCAGCAATTGTAGGGTTGTGCAAGAGGGTATTTCTTATTAGTAATTCTCAGAGAGCCGAGCTGTCAGCTTACAAAAGTATCGGAGAGCGGAAAATTGCTGTGCGGGGGCTAATGGGGCTTTTGCAGCTGCCACATAGGAAACGGCACCTGACAAACCCGAGGGAGACGGCAGCTCCTGAAATGACGGGGGAAAATTAACCTCTAATATTTTGCAGGCTGCCAGAACGAAGGAAGGTCCCTATTTGCTTTTGGAAGCCACAGGATGCAGACAGCAGCGTCTCGGGCTGCAGCCCACCCCCTGGGTCTGCCGTGCCACCCCTGCTCTGCCCGCTATCTATCCTGCCCGGCACTGCAGCTGCCCTGGGACAGCCCAGAGCCACCCCAAATCCTTGCAGCCATCCCAAGCACTGTCTAGCATGAGCCTGTGCATCTGCAGGGACCCAGGGCTGTGGGCCCTGGGCTCGCTGAGCGAGGCCGTTATCCAGCCACCCCTGTGCAAGGTCCCTTTACGATGGCTCCGTGTGGGTCCTGGGCTGGCAGGGAGCAGCAGCGTCGGAGCTGTCCTGCTGGACCCCATCCTTCAGCCCAAAAAGGCTTTGTGGTTGGACAGGTCTGAGCTGCGACATGACCCAGGCCACCGGTTCCTGCTGCGTCTCTCCCCGCAGCACTGGGCCAGCAGGTCAGGAGATGGGTGGTCGTGGCTGCTCGGCTTGGCTGGGAGGGAACTGTGTAAGCCCCAGACGCTGGAGACTGAGTGTACCGTGTCTGGAGCAGGGGCATGGAGTGGGCTGCGGGGCGGGCGGGCTCTGCAGACGTGACCCGCTTGGTTCAGACCTGCGTGGTTTCTCCCCAGGCAGGAGCTTTCTGCAGCTCAGCGGGTCAGGACCAGGCGTGGAGCCTCGGTGGGCGGCGGGGATGCCCAGGTCACCCCAGTGCTGAGCTGCGGGGCTGGCAGGCTACACAGAGGAGCTGATCAGGGATTGCCTTCCCCTGGGGACGCGTGGCAAGTGCCAGCGCCCAGGAGGTGCGGCAGGCGCCCCACTGGGGCCAAGCTGGCACAGCCAGCTCTGCTGCCAGGTCCCCTTGCCCCACAGGATGAGCTCCTCCACGCTGGGTGAGGAGACTGCCAGCTTGCCCCGCTCTGCCCAGCGGGCCCTGAGAGGTAGGGCCGGTCCCGGCGCTCCCCCTCCTCCTGACGCGCATCAGGGCTCTCTGGTCTGCGGAGAAGGCATGGACCGGGTGGCCCAGCTCGATGCCCCCTCGCTCCCCTTGCGCTGCTCCACAAAGACCACTCGTGCTCCCGTGACACAGGGCACAGGCAGAGCTGCCCTCTGAGCTGGGTGCACCATCGTCCTGTGTGCCACACGCATGAGTTTGGAGGAGGCGTCCATGCTTCGTCCCCGTGGGGACCCTCTCCAGGCTGTGTGTCCTGCCTCCAGGGTTTTTCATGTTATGGCATGATCCCGGTATCCAGGGGATGGGAGCAGCAGGAAAACAGGCTAGTGATGGATTTTTTTTTTTAGGATAAAGGTCCCAGCTGAGTGGCTTGCCAGTCGGGATGGATGAATGTTTTTGTCTCATCTGTCTCCCAGTCTGATCTGTGCCTGTCAGGGATTTGCAGACAGAAGTAATGACCTCTTATTAATGCACCTTCAACCGCTTCATGAAAAATGAGACCCTGCTCCTGGGCCTGCAGACACTGTCATCTCCCTGTTTTGTGGTCAGCAGAGTCATGGTCAGCCTCTTGTTCAAAAAACAGATGCTTGGCCTCTCAAGCATCCTGTCCAATCTTCCTCAGGAAAGGCTCCGTGATGTCCCTCGCCAACAAGAGGAGAGGACACAAGAGACAGAGACACGTGGATCTCCCACCAAGGTTTCAAAGGGACTTTCCTTGTGGCACCCCCGAAACCAGTACGGCTCAACCTGGCTCAAACCCAGTGTTGGGAGGGGTGGGAAAGGGTGATGAATGAACCTTTCTGTCTCCTCTACCCCACAAATAACACCCAAGGTTGATTTGCAGCTCCTGACGGTTGGGACTACATGCTTGAGACTACATCAGTCATCTGGAGCTCACAGATGTGCCCTGTGGAAGGGGGAATTGCACTGCCAGCTTCTGGGATAAGGAGAGTGTTCCTCTGAATGCCAGCATGGTCCAATGCTGCTCCAGCAAGGAAAATCCAGCTGCTGCCATCTGCAGAGAATGAGCCCTGTCACCTGCTGAGTCGTGTCATGAAGGACTGCAGCACCCACCGAGAATCAGCTTGGAATGCCTGGGCAGCCAAGGGTTTGCCGCTGCCTTCGTGTCGCCATGGAATGTGAAAGGAGCAGAAGACATGTGGTAACCCTTGGGAAGGAAGAGCAAGCAAAAAAGGAAGCACGGATCCACAAGTTTTGCCCAAATGTTGGCCCCATGTTCTCTTCTGATCCTCCTCCAGACCCACCAGAGGCATGGTTAACCCAACCAGTCTGTGCAGCGCTTCCTCCCCCAGCGCAGCACAGCCACGGTAAACAGCAGAGCTTCTGGAAACCTGGCCGGGTGTTTATCAAGCCTCCTCATCCGAGAGTGACAGAGATCGAACTGGGGGAGAGCAGGGCCAGCCATCTCCTGTCATCAGGATCGATGGCCAACCCAGCAGAAAAGACAACCCACCTGATGAGAGCATATTGATAGCAGAGAGCTGGAGGACATAAAAGAGAACTGCCTCACAGCAGGCTCCTAGGAAATTGGAGGAGGAGAGAAGATGCCTTGCTGGAGGATGGTCGTCACCTTGGCGCTACTGTTTGGGTCTTGCTGCGTCAGCACTTATCCTGCCTACCCTGAAGGCAACAGTGCCCGAGGTAAGGACAACCGACCCGGGGTTTGTGCCTGAAAGCCAGGTGGGGTTTGTCCCTGCGCTCCACGGCTGGTGCTGGGTGGTGGCTCAGACCATGCGGTTCTTATCTGGTGTTTCATGGGGGCTTGGCTGCTGCAGACATGCTCAGCAGCCCAGCTTCCCCCGTTTCTCTTTGGGCAGAAAGACCTGCTGGCCTGGGGAGGGTTTTCCCCAGCGTTGTTAGGAGTGGTGTATGTCCCGGAGCGTTAAACCCAGTGCTAGTGTGGCCAGGTTGGACCAGAGATCAGCATCCTGCACCCGAGGGACAGCTTTGGCTGTTGTGACCTGCAGACAGCAGAATTTGGGGGACATGTCCAGGTATGCTGGGGTGACAGACAATGTCGCCCTGGGAATCAACCAACCTGGGGCGTACAAGCACCCATCTAGATTCGATAGTCTTCTGACACCCCACATGGAGGTGAGGGAATTGCAGCTCACATACAGAGCGAGCGGTGCACGTTGGTGTGGTCTGGGGGTGGGTGAGCTCTGCTCATGGCCACAGGGCTGGTACAAGCCTCCCCAACAGCCACAAGACTGGCCAGCTGCACCGTGTGCCGGGGTCTTGCCCCAGCGCGGTGCCCTGCCATGCACCCCCATGTCCCAAGAGACCGCAGGCGGCAGAGCTGGCATCTGCTGACAACATCCATTTGCATTCACCCTGTGGTCCTGGTCCACAGCGGCCGGTCCAGCGGGGTAAGCACCAGCTTAGACACTCTGGACTTCCTGAAGCTGGAGGAAGCCACTTGGGCAGAGCGTGAGCCCTGAAGGAGAGCATGGCTCCAGCCCCTTGGAGGCTTGCGCAGCCCCTGGAGCGGCTGCCTGGTGCTTCTGGGAGCGAGCTGACACAGGGGCTCCTCCTGCCCCTTGGCTGAGTCATGGGGACTTCCAGAGCTGTAGGAGCTTGACCTCGTGTCTGAAGCAAAGGAAGTACAAGACCAAGGCCAAGTGCCTGGGATTGCTCAGCTCCCACAGCTTGGTGGGACCTTCCTGGGGGCTGTGCACAGGCAAACACTGGAGGAGGGATGGTTCGAAGCGTGAGAAGCTGGAAAGCCCCCGACACGCCAGCTGTTTTCCAGTTAAACGCCGTCAGGCAGCCAGGGACCGTTGCCGTAGTCCTAGGCTGTGCCTGATGTTTGTTTTTGTGGTGGCCTTAGACTACCCCTTCCCTCAGAGCAACACCGCCAGGCCACGGGACAGAACCGGGCAAGACTCCTGCTTGCGCTGACCTGAGGTGTTACCTGGGATAACGGAGGTCTGGACTTAACCCTCCACCGCTCCCACCGGTGCAGCAGCCTGGCTAAGCGAGGCTGGGGGAGTGCAGCGGAGCGGCCTCTGAAGGGGTCTGTGTGGCAGGGGGACCTGTGTGGCTAACGGGGACCTTCTCCGCCCACCTGCCACAGCCGTGCTAAAGACAACGCCAGGCAGCCGCATTGCTTGCCTCGGCTTTTGGCTCTGTCTCCTGTAGCATCCTCACAGATGGGAGGACAAAGTGGGGGGATCCTGCCCTTCTGCTCAGCACCACTGAGGCCAGCCTGCAGTGCCATGGCCACCATTCTGACTCCAATTCCGGGCTGGCACACACGGCCAGATGAGGAGACGAGCCCTAGATCCCCTCAAACAACCTGTCTGTCATTCCTGGATCTGTAAACCACGCTCAGGCTCCCCGTCCCACTGCCCGAGGAACAAGCACTCCTCGAATGAGCCGCTTTGTCCTTGTTGCTGTCTCCCCATCCAAGCCAGACCTTATGCCGACGGATTCTAACCTGGCTGGTGGCGTGGTTGCCTTCGAGGCTGACAGCAAGGCTCTAGCAGGACTCCAGCCAACCGGGAACCTGAACCAGGCTCTGCCAGCACCGGGGGAAGGAGCGAGCCACAGCCAGAAAGCAGCTCATAGCAAGGCTGAGTCCCAGAGCTCGAGGGGAACTGGGCCCACGAGTGGGGCTGGAGTGCAGGCACACGCGGAGGAGGCAGGTCCTGGGATGCTCTGGAAGAGGGGAAGGGCTGCATCCAGGATCAAGGTGTGCTGCAGGTTGTGTG
Source organism: Bucorvus abyssinicus (assembly GCA_009769605.1). Classification (NCBI taxonomy): domain Eukaryota; kingdom Metazoa; phylum Chordata; class Aves; order Bucerotiformes; family Bucorvidae; genus Bucorvus; species Bucorvus abyssinicus. The sequence goes on along the minus strand of CM020039.1, from coordinate 108,089 downwards.
TCCCCAGGGGAGCACGGAGAGAAGCAGGTGATGACGCTGTGTCCCCTCTCCTGCTGGCGCATCCCCCCTTGGCTCCTGCCCCCCACGACGGACCCACAGCCCCTGCGTGCTCATGGCATTTCGTTTTGTTTTTTTCCAGGAAATAAAAGTGCTCTCCAGGAGGATGTCCGTGACTGCTCGGTGAGTGGGGCTGCCTCTCTGGCCCAGGGAAGGGTGACCCAGGGAGACGCCACCAGGAAGGGGCTGCCCATGGGCCAGCTGCCCCCAAGGTCCCAGCAAACTCCATCCCTGTGGGCCAGTAAATGGGGACTGAGGCTGCACCACTCGGGTGCCAATGCTGCTTTCTTCCCTGGCCCGGCAGTGAGGGGACAGGGTCTGGGGGGCTGGTTTTGCCAGGTGGGCAGCACACACGAGCCATGGGGCTGCTGTGTGCCACGGCAGGTGGAAGACCTGGATGCAGTGCTCTGGAAGATGGTGGCAGTGGGTGAGCTCCAGAGCCAGGGATTTACCCAGACACACAGGCCCCTCAGCAGCCCAGCAAGAGAGGTGAGTGCCCAGGGCCCAGCAGATCCTGGGACCTGGCCCCCCACGGACCGGCAAGCAGGAGCTGGGCTTGGGGTGGAGGGTGCTCATAGCTTGAGGTGGAGGGTGCTCGTGATCGGGGTGGAGGATTTTCATGACTTGGGGTGAAGGGTGCCCATGGTTTGGGGTGGAGGGTGCCCATGGTGTACACAAAGGCATTCAGCTCCCAGGCTGTGCTCCTAGAACTGACTTCAAAGCCACAGGAGAGCTTGGGAGAAGAGATGGACATTGCCCTGCCCTTCAAATTCTCGGCTGTAGCTGAGTGCTGCTGCAGCCCCTCACATGGGTCTTTTTCTCCCAGCTAGCTTCTGGAAATACTGTGTCACCAAGTGAGGGGCACAGGAGCTCCTCCTGCCTGCCAGCCCTCTCCCTCCACCACCATCCCAGTGCCTTCCACCAGGCCCCTCCACGCCTGACCCCACACCTCTCCGCGGGCTGGTCTGCACAGGGCTTTGAAAGGTCCCAAAAGGGGAGAGGGTCTGCAGCAGAGGAGGGGTGTTGTGGGGTAGGGGGAGAGTCCCGTGAGGATGTGGGGTGCAGGACAGTGTTTGTCCCTTACCAGCGGACCCCCAGGACCCATGGCAAGGCAGAGCTGCCACCGTGGCCCAGCAGGGACATGCTGGTGGCAGCGGGAGCTGAATAAACCCCTCGCACTGGAGCAGCGTCCTGTGGTTACTCCATCCCCACCCTTTGCAGGGTCCTGCACCCCCTGGCATGGGCAGACTGCAGGGCATGTGTCCCGGGGAGGGGACATCTCTCCTGTGGGCAGGGGTGGAGCTGTCTTGTACATCCCAGAGATCCAGGGCGGCAGAGACTGGGGCTACAGCTTCACTCATGCTACATCTCAGAAGTGTTTCCACCGCAGGGAAGCCCCATCCACCCCCTGCAGCCCCCTCCATGCCCGGTGCCCTCGGCCTGTGCTCTGACAGTACACACGAGGAGTATTAAAATATAGTTTATTGCTGTTCTTAGTTTAAAAAACCCAAACAAATCAAACCCCATTAATAACAAAGCCGGTCCCCAAAGCCAGGGCTATGGGAGGCAGGCTCGCAAGGACACACCTTTAGTGCAAAGAGGGAGGTGGCAGTGAGGGCTGGGGGGAGCCTGCGTTGTGCGTCCCCACAGGACCCACCACGCTCACTGTACAGTATTGGTTTGCTGGCTGGGGAGTTCACGGGCACTGGCAGGAGCCTTTGGGGGAGCTGGCGGTACCAGGGAGGGGGGATGATGGGATGTCATAGCTGTGCAGAGCGGCTTGGACTCCTCTTGCACCAATGACACTGGACGGGAAGGCACAATGCTGGGCCAGGGAGCACCAAACCAGCCCTCATGTCTCCTGCAGACACGGCACTTCACAAAGCAGCTTTTGCCTGCTCTTGTGATCTGTCTGGTACTGGGGTCTGGAAACCAAACAGATGCCCTACCTCCCAGTCTCCCAGTCAGGCACTTGGTGGGGACCAGGGAGTGGGTGGTGGAGCTGGAGCTGCACATGGCTGCAGCATCCCGCAGGGCAGGGAGAGGTTTCTCAGCTGGGCACTGGCACCAAGAGGGGTATCTGATCCTCAGCCCTTCGTGAGACCCTGCACCCCATTTCCCTCCCACAGCACTTTCATGCCAGGCATCCTCCCAGCATCCTTCTGTCCCATGTCCTCATGGGGAGTTAGAGGTACGTTACAGCTCTCTAGCAGCGAGAACAATTCATCACTGCAACAAACTACCAGGGGCAGAGCCTTTCGGTGGCTTCAGATGGAGCCTGGATGCCTTGGAAGGGAGGGCTGGCCCGAACACAGGCTGCAGGGCGCTGTGCAGAAGGACGGCCAGGCGAATTCAAACAGCTCCAGCCCAGGCGATGTGCTGGGATGCTGGGACACCTCTTCCCGAGCGTACAGGATGGCTGGGACCGCCCGGGGCTGGCAGAGCAGATTGCTCCAGCAGCGGGTGGGGAGGCAGGGCTGGCCCAGTCCTTTGCAGGGTCTCATCTCTTCTGCCGAAGCGCTGCTGCGGAGGGCTGGCTCCCGGTTTTCCCATGACGCATGGTCACAGGCCAGGAGACTCGTTTTCAGGGAGTAGGGACGCAGCTGCCACCGCGGCCACGCAGGGACTGGTCCGTACACGCGGTCAGCGCTGACGGCACAGCAGGAGTGGTGGGGGGCTGTGAAGCAAGGCGCTATTTCTGAAAGGCGGGGGGTAGCGATGCCGTAACCCCCTCCAGTCCCTCCCTCGGCAGGTTCAGTTGTGTCAGGACTGCAGAGAGGCGGGGGCTCGGCCAGGGCAGTGTCGCCGGTGCAGCGGGGCAGGATTAGGTCATCTTCCTAGCAACGCTGGCGTAGGTATGCTCTATCTCCTCGTCCGCGGGACACGTGTGGCTGAACTCATCGCAGGCGTAGGCGTTGTTGAGGTAGCGCCAGACACCTGTCATGTCCGCGGGGATCTCAAAGTCGCGATACTTTTTGGCTGCGATCTAGAGAGGAGAGGAGGAGGAGGCTGAGACACCTCAGACCTGGGGAAGATTCGCTTTCTGGCTTAGGGCAGGGAGCAAATACAGGACCTCCAGTCCCCTGTTAGCACCACGCCGCCCTGTCACCCCTCTTGGAGTGGGTGCCCCCACCTTGACCCTGGGAGCCAGTGCCCTTACCTTGATGATATGCAGTTTGGGCAGGAGGTTGCAATCAGCCAGAGTCAGGTGGTCTCCGTCCAGAAATTTCCTCTTGGAGACAGTGATGTCCTCCACGCTGTCCTGGTCAATCTCCTCGGGGAGCGGGGTGTTTAGGTAGACATCCAGCCGCTGAAACTCCCGCAGCAGAGCCTTCTCGAAATCTGGGTGGGCAGGGAAATGAGGGCAGTTAGCCCGGTGCCCTGGGCTGCCGGCTCATCCCAGGGCTGGGCCACGGCGGCTGAGCCTCGCCAGGCTTTGCACACCGGGACAAAGCCCTCAGGGCCAGACCGGTGGTGCACAGACACCCGGCCAGTGTCTCTGCTTCCGGGGGATGCCAGCAGTATCACCCCATGCCCCCCGCCAGGGCCATTAGCCCCCTGGAGCACAACTGCCTTCGCCCTTCCTACCCGCTCCTCCCCTGGGGAAGGGGGCAGCAGGAACCCTCATTGCTGGCAGGATTTGCCCACAGACAAAAGCATCTCTCGCCCCTGCCCTGGCACGGCAGATCCCAACCCCATGGCCCCCACCCGCATTCCTTACTGATATTCGCTTCCTTGCGCGGGTTCTTGATGTATGCTGAGAACTTGGCAAAGATGTCGCTCCCCACGTCAAAGGACTCCTTGTACTTGGGGCTCAGGTGCGGATACCTGTAAAGAGACACTCATGTCAGCGTGGGCAAGGAGGGAGGCAGAGATTCTGCTGCGTGGTCCTCAGCTGCTTTATCTCCTGGGACACGGTGCCCAGGGCTGGTACTGGAGGATGTCGGTGATGTTCAGCTGGTTGTGGGAGAACAGTGATGCTTTAAATTACTGCAGCTGCCCCTCTGGGAGCTGCGTTATCTTGTGGGTTTGCAAGGGGACAGCTGCAGGTTTGGGGACACTGGTGGCAGCAAAGCCCTGAGCAGGGCTCTGGCCCAGCCCCGAGGATGCAGGCTGGCATGGGAGGGGTCCGAGGGAGCTGGAAGCTCCCTTCACTTCCTTAGGAACAGTCTCTTGTTTGCTGATGTGTCCGAGGGCATGCTGCAAGGGCAGACACGTCCCAGGAGGACGATGACAAATGCATTTGAAGCTTCCTCTTTTGAATGCAGCAGGAGGGCTTGGGGCTGGCTTGGGGGGCTGCGGGCAGTGCCCCACATCAGCTCAGAGGTGACCGGACCCCCCTGGCAGCCCTTTGGGCCAGCTGTGCTGCTGAAGTCAAGCAAGGGCTTTTTTCTTTTTTTTTTTTTGCTTTTGCCTAGCTGAGTGCACCTGATATGAGCGGGCAAAGGGCGTCTCAGGTTCCCCCTCTGCCTCGACACCAAACCACCATCTCCCAGGGGTCCCCGCACCCGTAGGGACATCCCTGTGCTCTCCCTCTCCCCCCAGCTCTGCCTGCACCAAGGGACTGGTGCATTTCCTCCCATTGTTTTCCATCCCAGCCTGTCCCTGTCCCCTCGCAGCACGACCCACCGCCTTCCCCAGGAGACGCAGTCTCCTGGCATCGCAACCCCGGCCCTGCAGAGGACAGCTCAGGGTGCTGGGTGGGGAGCCAGCCCCCTCCCCAGGCTGCTTGCCGCCTCAAGACACCCTGCCTCGGTGTCCCAATCGGCTGGGCACTGTGCAATGCTGCGGCGTGTTCCGGAAGGGGGAAGGAACAAGCTTGCAATTACATGGGTGGGCCCAGGGTCTGCTCCAGGAACTCCTCGATCTTAATGAAGTCTGTTTTCAGCTCCTTGTTGAACAGCAAGAAGGGTGGGTTGGTGCCCGGTGCTAAATCTTTCAGCTCTTCAGGTTTCCTGGAGTGGAAAAAATAAGTGGGCTCAGAGCCTGCAGGCTGTGTGCACCCGCCAGCCTCCCCAGAGCAAGCAGACAGGGCTGAGGTGGGTGTGCAGGAGGGGTCGCAGGACCAGGACCACCCCCACTTGCACACTCTGCTGGCTTTGCGGGGGCTAAGTGCCCCCCAGCCTCAGTTTTCCCTGTGGTGCCAGGGACTTGGAACCGCACACAGCAGGACAGGGTGTCTCTGTGCTGTGCACACAGCTAGAGTTCTGTCCTGGCCACCCCCTGCACCCCACAGCATGATGGGCAGCGTGTGGGCAGGGACTGTCACCCCTGTCCCTCTCGAGGTGGCAGAGAGGGCGTGAGGGAGGAAAGTGCTGTGGGGGGAGCTGAGTGAGGGGTGTCTGGCCCCACTGCTGGCACAGGGCTGGGCTGTGGAGCCATCTCACCTGGTCATGTCAACCGTGGTGACGTTGAACTTGACCCCTTTGAGCCACAGCACCATGAAGAGCCGCTGGCAGAAGGGGCAGTTTCCGATGTTTTCTCCATCCAGACCAGCCTGCCGGGAAAGCAGAGAAATGAGGCTGTAACCGATGGTCTGGGCTCTCCCAGCCCAGACAGGATGCCTGGAGGTGGAGAGCCACCAGAGCCCGTCTCGGGAGAATGGCACACGGGGGGCTCAGCCAGGCACCCCGGCGGTGCGTGCTGCAGGGAGCCCCTCCCAGCACCGGGGGCTCGGCTGGAGGGTCCCTGCCTGAGCCATGGCCCTTCTGGCACGAGGAAGCATCAGAGAGCATCCTCAGGATGCACAGGGTCAGATTCTTCCCAGAAACGTGCGATAAAGTCAGGAGGAAGAAGAGAAGGAGGCAGGGGAAGGAGGCGGGTGACTGCTGGTGGATGGGGAGGAAGGGAGGGTCCGCTTGGCTGGGAGGCCAGGCAGGAGACGGTGGCGAGAAGGGAAATGTGCTCATGTTTGCCAGGAAAAGAGCAGTTTGTTTTTGTGTGCTGTTAGTGTCTGCCTTCGGTTTCGTGTGCGTGTAACAAACCCAGGCGTGACTTCCCGGGGCTGATGATGGCCAAGAACCACCCAAGCAGCCTCCTTGGCTTCAGAGAGGAGAAGGAGCTGGGGGTGGTGGGGCTGTGCAGAGGTGGATTCATGCTGGTGTTCAGTGCAGCTTCCGTGGGGAACGGAGCCGCGTGTCAGCTCCTGCAGCTTCAGTCTTGCAGTCAGTCCCTTCTGACCTCGCTGCACGGACACAGCCGCAGCATCTCAGCTCTCCGGGGCTGCTCTGTGACCAAGACGGGCTCAAACAGCGGTGGGGACACGCGAAAGTGTGGACAACCTGCCAGGGTGCCCCCAGGGCTCCCTCATGAGGGTCTCACCCGGGTGATGCCCGTTCAGCAATCCCAAGGGAACTCAGAAGCAGGTGCAGTGAAACCCATTTCCTTGCGATGCAGCAGCTGAAAATGTCCTCTGCAAAAACAGACTGAAGCTCTTTATGAGGAGTTTGGTCAAGAGGAACGGGGCAGGCTCCCCAGTGCATGAAAACCAGCACAGATGGTGCTCAGAGAGGGAAGTTGCACCGTGGTTTGAGAGGTGAAATGGCTCACAGGAAACACGACTTCTTTAAGAGCATTGACTGGCTCCTCGGCTGCACGTGCACCACTGTCCTCTGGCGCATGTGGCAGCCCTGCCACTGCAGGGAGGAGCAGCTCAACTCCCACCAGCTCCTTCACAGAGGGGTGCTGCTCCCACGGAGCGTGAGCCCCGTCCAGGCAGCTCGTGCCCTGCGGCTCTGCGCCAAGCCCTGATACCAGCTGGCGAGCTGGAGTCCAGAGGCTGAGCAGGAGGATGAAGAGATTTGGGAGGACCTGGTGGTACAGAAGGCAGGTAGCAGCAATAACATCCAGGGTGGGAGCTGGAGGTGGCTCCAGAGCTTGCGCCTCACTGGGACCCTAAAGTCAGGATGGCTGATGATGCGTCATTAGCAGAAGATGCCGAGACCTGTGCCTGGCTCTCCTGGGGTGGAGGTGAGTGCCACGAGTCAGCTCGCTGTATCTACAGGTGTCCAGAAACCTGTGGACTCTGCAGTGCTCAGCATCTCCAGGAGAGACACACCAGCCTCAGACTCACCCAAAGGGAGATGGTAAGCTGAGCAAAACAGACCCCTGACCCTCTGAGCAGTCAGCTGGAGTCAGCTGCTTTTCCACTATGCCAACACCTTTTAGTCCTTCCAGAGGAAGGAAAGTCACTTTTAACCAGTATTTCCTATGCTTAGCTGTCATGAAGTGATGCTCCTAAGAAAGGAGATGGGAACTGAGAAATGTATCGGTTCTCTGGAGTATACCCCGGAGTGAAGCTGCATCCTCACATGAGGCTTTTCACTGGCTGTTAACATGAAACGCTCCTGGGTAGCTGCCACTCAGGAGCGTCCCGAGACAGCGTATACAAATGAGGCTTCTCTGGTAACAGGTAACGCCATGTGTCGGATGTTCTGTGAGGGAGCTGGAGGGGACACTCAGAACACAGTCCCGAGGAGCAACGGTGGTGCTGGAGGGGACGGAGGGGTGCGCGGGATGTCCCTCGCTGGGGCTGCTCTGGGCTCAGGCTGTGCTCGCCTGCTTCAGGCTTCCCTGTGTTGTCTGGCAGCTCTGGGCTCTGAGCAGCCCAGGCTGGTTTTCTCCCCTGTCTTTTAAAAAAAAAGAGAGGTGGGGAATTTTGGACCAGAGTGAAGGGAAAATCAGGATGGCCTCAGCAGGGAAAAAAAAATAAGCCAGCCTGTCCTAGGATGCTCAGAGCCAAATCTTTATCTGGAGGAAGCGGAGGGCAGCTGCACCAGTGCTCGGGCGCTGCCAGGGGGGCACCAGGCTCTGGTGTGGCTGTGGGGAGAGCCAGGACAGCTCAGGGAAAAGGGGTTTGGGGAGCCTTGTAGCCACACACCCTCCCTCCCCAGCAAAAGCCACGCAGCACAGCGGGGAAGTCATCACTCTTCACTTCCTCCTCCGGAAAGAGCCTCTTGCCCTGCTCTTCTCTGGCTGCAGCAGGGACCGGGGCGGGGGTGCAGAGCCTACAGCCCCCCCCAGACTGACTTTCCTCACTCTTTTTCCCTCTAGATGACGGATAAACCCAGCGTGGGCAAACACATAGTCTCCAGGGAGGGCAGGTTTTTAGCCCCAGTGCTCTGAGGCCTCACGAGGCTGCATGAGACATTAACACCCCAAAGTTATCAGGCAGTTCCTGTGGTTTCCCCCTCGGCGAAACACAGTGGGAGGAGGGAGCAGCTCTGCGTGCTGAACGCTTAACACCCATCAGCACCTGACCACAGTTCCTACAGCCACCCCAAAAGCTGGGAAGCATCCTCAGGGGTGGCTAAATGCCTCGTGGGGCTGAGGGCAAGAGCCTACCCTGGGCAGAGAGAGTCCCCAGCCGCTGGGACAATGCCCTCACCAGGACCGTGGCCGGGTGAGGAATTGCCAGCCCTTTGAGGACCACCTGCCCCAACACGAAGGGGATGCGAGAGTTGCTTTGCATCCTCCCCATCCTCCCCAAGTGCCAGCAGGCGCTCACGGCAGCACCAGCTCCCCCGTGATTTACATCTATCACGGGTCACAGTGGCAGCCGTGTCTCGGGGGAGAGGTGAGAGGCGCCGATGGCACGGAAGGTGCCTGTGTGCAGCCGGGAGCTGCCACGACTTTGGCAAAACTGGGTTCTGAATAGTAGGAGAAGGAGGCACAGCATCAATTTGTCTGTTAACAGACAAGCCAGAAGGGGTTTTTCACGCTAAATTAAGGCTTGGGGGAAGTCCTGCTGATGATGCTTTTCTTTCTGTTTCCCTTCCCTCCAAAAACCCCCTTGAACTTGCTGCTACCACTGCAGTCACGTCATGTATCGTTTTCCTCTTTTCCCCAGCCAGCATGGGCAAAAAGTGCTGCTAAGAAGGAAATTCAACTCACTTTCACCAAGACAATACACTTGTCTGGATTCGGCTCAGCCGAGCTCGGTGCCTGGCAAGCAGGCACTGAGCTGCCCCAGGAGAGGAGTGGAACCCACGGGGCTGAGCAGCTGTGGGGAAACTGCCCTTAAAACCTCGATGTGGCGGCACAGGGAGGCATCGCTGCCCCTGACCTCTGTCACTGACTGCGTGTCCCGGGGCCCCGCTGGCATCGCTGCTGGCATGTGCCGTCACCAGCTGCCAGCTCCAACTCTTTCTACCCCACATGTCCACTGCAGATATTTTGAACTCGATTGTCAAAATGTTCCAGGGGAAGTGTTCGGAAAATTGCTTAACAGGGGAAAAAAAAAAACCAAAAACATTTCCAGTGAATAATCCCCCACCCCGGCTGCTCTGCGAAGCAGCCCCACCCCACCCACATGCAGGCACCCATGCCAGCTCCCCAAGCCGTCCACACTCTGTTTCGCAACCCTGGCTGGCAGGAGAAGCTGTGGTAGCTGCTCTCAGCCCTTCCGCTTACTGATGGGTGGCTGGGACTTGCCTTATCTGGGTTTCAAGAGGCGCATGTGTGCCCACTCTTTCCCTACCCCTGCTGCCAGCAGTGCCATCCCCCCGGGGTATGTGACCACTGCAAGACCAGGGCATCTTTTAGGATGCTGGGCGTGGCACCACACCCGTCCCTGTGCCACCATGTGCCTGGTCCCCTCCTCTGGGCACCCGCTTAGGCAGTCTTCATGGCGAGCAATCCCAAGCCTGGTGCCCATCTCCAGCCTTCCAAAATGCCCACAAATTTCCACCGCCTACGCCCAGCCGGAGTCTGGTGAGGATGAGCCCGCGGGGAACTTCCGAAGAGCAGCCACCTCCCCCCACCAAGACCCACCTTCACAAACAGCTCGATCTCAGGCTCCTTGGTGGTGCGCTGCTGACCCTCCATCCCGGCAGCGTGAGGAGGGACCACCGACCGCTCAGTGCTGTGGTGAGCTGGTCTGTCCTCTGCGGAGCTCCTTCGGGAGGGCTGGCGGCTCGAGCACCTCGGCTGAGCTCGCACCCCGTGGAGGGCTGGGGCTTGCCCTTTCCTTCCTTTTGAAGAGGGGAGGAGCGATGGGGTGAGTGCCGGGACCTGCCAGCAGGGAGGGCGAAGCTGGGGGCCCTTCCAGCTGTGACTCAGCACGGGTGTATCTGGACGCGTTCACGGGTCCCCTTCAGTCTATCGCACACGCCCAGGTGCTGCTCTGGAGCCTCCGAGCACTGGGCCGGCTGCCCAGGCGGCCCCGGCACCGCTGCCGTCACCTCCTGGCTGGGAGCAGGGGGTTTTGCAGAGGAAGCGTCTCGCCGCCACGCTTCATGCTGCTCTGGTCTGCTCTCACCCCTTCGCCATCCTTCCACCCTTGCGCCCAGACACCAGTGCCCAGGGTTCGCCACTGCTTTATCCCTTTGGGGTGAACTGAGCTGACCTTCCCAACGTCTTCCCCATCCTGCTGCTGCGCCACGATGGGCAGCTGCCAGGAGCAAGGGAACAGCTCCCCTCCCTGCCCAGTACCCCCAGGCTCTTCTGGGTGGGCTCCTCTGAGCACCCCTCACTGCCAGGAGCAGGGGCTGAGCAGGGCAAGGGCTCAGAGAAGCCGAGCAGGTCAGCCTGGCCGCCTGCCACCAGCTCTTTACAGCCGGACAAGTGCTGCCAGGGCACAGACCTGGGGCAGGAAGTATTGCAAAACAGCCAAGGAGGGAAAGCGAAGAGGCTGGCGCATGTCGGGGCACAGTGGGGAACCTCAGAGCCCCGCTGGCAGCAGCCCAGCTGGGGCAGTGCATGGCGGGGCAGTGCATGGCGGGGCAGTGGGAAGGGACATGTCCAGGGCTGACCCCTGGCAGGGCCCCGTTCCTGGAATTCGGACTGTTTTTCCAGAAGGATGACCAGCTTGCTTTCCTCCCCAGGATGGGAGGGGATGACAGTCAGATCGTCCTGGCTGCTGTCCCAGCGGAGACGGCTTCCCAGCACCCACAGCTTTACTTCTCTCTTGGGCGAGCCCCATCTCACACCGCTGGACCCCATAGCTGGTATCAAGCTTTGCACAAAATGGGGATCCCGATTGCTTAACTCAGCCCCCCACAGCTCGGGTAAGCTCAGACTTTCCTATAATTAATCAAACCCTGATAAGAAGGCACTTACCCCAATTGGGCAATTAGGATGGGAAATGATTTTGCAGGCTCCCGGAGGAGTGTCCTCAAGGGAGCTCTTTCTGCTGCTGCACAGCCCAGGGTGGTGCTTACGTTGGCAGCTGCACAGGAGGGACTGGGGGGCATTTTTATTTCTGCCCCATCAAGGCTTTTGGAGAACTTGAAACTCCACTCGACAGGACGGGAAACTCTGCCCGACGTTGTCATAAGCAGGAGGGATGAATTGATGGCGTTGTGAGTATCCAGCAGGGACATGGCAGCACCCTCAGCACGAGCTCAGCACCCACCTCGCTCCCCCCACCCAGATTCTGCTGCAGACCCCCAGGTGATGGGTGCCGGTTCCTGCTGGTGCCCCAGCCCCCCCCTTACTGCCCCTGCCCAAGTGATGCTGAGCCTGTGGGGAGCCCGCTGGCTCCTGGCACTGCCGGCTGCAGCCGTCACTGCTGACCTCAGCCGGGGCAGAGCGAGCAGCTCCTGCCCATTGCATTTCCCTCCAAGCTGCCAGCTGAGGCAGCAGGCAGGGGTTTAACTCCTGCGGGATGGGGGACACGGGGGTGGCAGGGTGCCCCTCCTCACGACATGTCAGAGCGCCTCTGGCCCTGCGGAGGCTGGGGGGACAGAAGGGCGGCAGCAAAGCAGTCCCTGTCCGCAGTGTTTGATGCGCGTGTTTGCCTTTTCTGCCGGAACAGCCTCCTCGGGAGGCAGCACAGACCGACCTTCCCTTCCTCCTCAAATGGTGAATGGCCGGACGTTCACCGAGATGGAGATTACGGCACACGCGTATCCGGATTTCTGCCTCACCATCTCTGTGAGAAAGCAGGGGCAGGTTGGAAACCTCGCCAAGCCCCGTCCCTCTGCTTGGGAAGGGAAGGGGCTGCCAGTTTCTCCACCAGCAACAGTGATGCCAAGGCACAGCACCCGCCACAGTGTGCCTTTGAACACATGTCTCTCCTCCCTCCCCGTGGGAGGTGTCCCTGTGCTGAGCATGTCCCAGCTGCCCAGAGCAGCCCCTTGCCCTGGGCAGCAGACAAAGAGCGGGCACACAGGCGCCCGCCCGGCCCCAGCACTTTGGCAGGGTAGAGAAGAGAGCCATTGTCCCCGCGCGCTGCCAGCCCCAGCCAGCCGCCGCCGAGGACCCAAGCGGCGGGCGCTGCCCGGTGGGACGCAGCAGAGCCGGCAGTGGCCAAGCCATGGCTGGGCTGGCGGGCCCGGCAGCAGCCCTGGTCCTCCTCTGCCTGGCCGTGGGGCTGGAGGCCAGCCCGGAGCTCTCCGGTGAGTCGGGGCACAGGCAGGGCAGCGAGGGACGCCGGGGACCGCGCCAGTGCGAGGGGAGGGCGAAGCGACAGCCGGGTTGGTGGGGAAGGGACGAGCGAGGCACAAACCAGTGCAGGCCAGAGGGAGCTCGCAAAAAAAAATGGGGGGGGGGTGTGCACATCCCACAGTCGCTGTGTGAGCGAGGGAGCGCTTCCCCCACTGCTGCTGCGCTCCCCGGGCTGTTTGGAGACAGAAATGCAGAAAACCCCAAACCGTAAGAGAGTCCCCGATCTTTCCGGAGACCCGCCTGGGCGAAACACTCATGCCCTCGGTGCAGGCCAGTGTGTGGAGCTGGAGGCTCCCACAGCACCCAGGGCTCCTCTGAAAGCCTTTGCTGCTCTGAGAAGCTGAGGGAAGAGGGGGGCTGATGCTCTACGCAGTCCCTGGCTGGAGCTGGTTCCCAGCCAGAGCCACCTGTGAATGGCTGCACTGCCGCAAGGCACAACCAGGGCCGGATCCTCCCCCCGGGGGTAGCGCCCATGAGCCTTACACATGGAGCCAAGGCAGAAATTTGGGACTCCTTGTGTCCCAGTGCTTGGGACACTCAGGATGGGTGCTGTCAGCCTGGGCACCTGGGGGCTGATGTTCCTCTGAGGGACCACGTACACCTTCCACTGTGCCCTGCCAGGCCCGGGCAGTGCAAGAGCCTGGCACGATGCCTGGCACGATGCCGCGGAACGCAGCAGGGTGGGCTGCAGCCGAGAGGATGTTATTGCATCAGGGCAGAGCTAACTGCACAACCACACCATCACAAACTGAGTCAGCGGCACCAGCAGGCGACCGGAATCACTCACGAAATCTGTCTGCAGCCTCCTTGCCAAGGTTTCACCCTCAAAAACCTCCATCATCAAATTTCTCACTGCCACAAAATGATGTGATGGAGAACCCTCTGTCCCTGTGGCATGGTTTGAGCCTCAGTTTTAAAACACAACCCACCGGTGCTGCTGGCTGCCAGGGCAGGAGCCAGCCGCGAGGCAGGCTGCCTTTGGGAAACGCCACTTCTGCCCCTGTTCCGCCTAGGATTTTGCGTGCTGGCCACGGGTGCCAAAGGGTTACTGGCAGCCAGGAAGGTGAAAGGGGCCCTTTGTGCAGCTGAGCCTGGCACTGGTTTGTGGAGGGACGGAGGGAGAAGCGGGGCACTGGGAGCTAGCACTCCCACCCTCTTGTGTTGGTTTGGGGGAGTTCGACACATGGGATGGGGGCCAGTGTGTGTGTTCTGCCCACCAGTGAAGACCAACACAGGGCTGGGCCAGGGTGCGAGTCCTTCCCAGGACCCCACAGCAGGGGACTGGGGTCTGTGACCCACCCAGCAGCCCAGGGTCCTGCCTGGCGGGTACTGAGTTGCCTTGTCCCTACCTCTCAGCCTCAGAATGATGCTTCCCCTTTGCTTTTGTTTTATTCAAAGGCCTGATGCAAACTGCTGCCCAGGGCCCTACGTGTCATTTTAGGTCAGCTGTTCCTGATTCCTCAGCCTCCCCGAGCCACCAGTGCCTGCTCAGAGCACCCCTGGCAGCTTGCAGAGCTTTTAATAAAACAGCTTCCTCACTCACCCAGCACCCACAGCCAGTGCTGAGAGCGGCACTTTAAACCCTCTTAAAGGCTGGGCAGAACAGCCCCAAGGGACAGCTTACTGTCCCCCTTAGGGAAAACAACGGGGTGAGTGGTTCGGGACACAAGCGAGGCAGGATGAAGAGAGAAATACCTTGTGTGGGAATGCAGGGAGCAAAGGGCCAGTGCCCGTCCGAAAGGCCGCGGGCTGGGAATGGCTCGCACCGAGACACAGGGCTTCTCCAGCAGAGATCTGAGGTCAGCTGGGCTCAGATGATGACTTGGTGGCTCACACCCATCCGTACAGACCCAGTCAACTGCAGGACCTCACAGCAGACACTGGACCCTTCTCTCCAGCTCATGGCTCAGCATCGTGTGACAGAAAACATCCTTCTCTCCCCGGTGATCATCTCTGGGTGATCATCTCTGACTCATCCTTGCTCTGTCCTCCCCTGACTTTTCTTCAAACCCTTGACTACTCACGGGATTCTTCCTCACATGTTTTTTTCTGGTGTGTTATCCTCCCTCCAGCTCTCACTTCCCTTTGCTAACCAGCTCGGCTACTCCATGCTGCTTTCCCACCTCTTGGCTGCAGTGCTGGATGTAAGATTTGCCGCAAGGCCACCTTCTCTGCTGCAGCCCTGCTCTGGTCTATTTGCTCCATCAGTGCCCCAGCTCAGGAGGTCCTCGCTGCCACCAGCTGTCAGGAGCCCAAGCATCGCCACCGCCATGGTCCCAGTGTTTCTTCCGGCCAACCCTGGCGGTGCTCTCCTCTTCCAGGGTATTTGCGCAAGGTGCTGAGGAACCACACCGCCCACACCTGCGACGGGGAGCAGCTCCTCATCATCTGCCCTCACAAGACCACCATCAGCATCCTCGGCGCCTTCTATGGGCGTCGCGTGCCCAGCCCCAACCTCTGCCCCAGCCCTGGCAATGCCTCCCAGGAAAGCACCGAGTGCTCGTCCGCCACCGCCCACCTGGTAAGGTCAGGGGGTCCCAAGGGACCGGGCTGCACAGCCCTCCTTCCCCAGGTCACTATGGGCGTGGGAGGGGTCGTGCCCCGAGGGAGGCTGCTGCCATCGGGATTCACCCTTGGGGTCCTTTCCTGGAGCGTTCTTGGGAGACAAGGGTGGATGAGACCTACTGCGGCAGGTCCTGGGGTGGGAGCCGGGCAGGGACACGGCCACGTCCCGAGCTGCTGTCGGAGCAATCGCGCAGGACGGGCCAGGCTCGGAGGCAGCCCCGGCCGCCGGGGCTGGGTCCCGGCAGCGGCGTGGTGCCGGGCCGCTCCAAAAGCCCCGCAGCCCGCTCCGTGCTCGATTCCTCCCAGCGCTCGGGGAACAAACCCCGCCGACGGCAGCCTCGCCGGAGGGGGCGCCGGGGCAGGCGGGGACAGCGGCGAGGCCGCCCCCGTCCCGGCGGGACGCGGCCCGAGCGGCCGCCGCGGCGAACGCGCGACCCCACCGTGTGGCGGCGCGTGGGCATTGCACGAGGAGCGTGGGCGTGGGCGGGGCGTGGGCGTGGGCGGGGCGTGGGCGCCCAAGGCCGCGTCGGGGTGAGGGGCTGCGCGGCTGGTGCGTGGCGCTGTGTGAGGGTCCGTGTTTACTCGCGTGTGGCCCGGGGCTGTGTCAGCGTGCTCGCCTGCACGGGTGGGGCACACGCGTGGCGTGGTGCTGGCACAGGAGCTGGCACACAGCTCTGCGTGGGTGCCGCGGAGGAACGGATTCAGGGACCGACCCGTGAAGCAGGGTGACTGCGGCGGGGGGCAGCCGAGCAGCCGCAGGACCCCTCTGCGGGGTGAGAGGCCATTTCCCTGAGCCTGATGACGGCAGCGGGGAGAGGAGGTGAGCACGGCCGCAGGGCTCCGCACCGCTCTCCACGCCGTCCCGCTCTGCTCTCCAGAAGCTGATGGCTGAGTGCCAGGACCAGCAGTGGTGCCAGTTCTCGGTGCACAGCCAAGTCTTTGGGCCAGACCCGTGCCCTGGGACGCACAAGTACCTCATCACTTCCTACAAGTGCCGGCCAGGTGAGGTGGAGAGGGTTCTGGGCAGACTCTGTGGACTCTTCCCCTGCCTCGGCTGCTCGGAAGGGGCAGAGAGGGGAGCTGAGCTGCTCCTGTAGCTCACAGCCCTCCTCAGACACCCTTGGCTGGGCTAAGGGAGCAGGGGGCTGCGGGTTATTCAGGATGTGTTGGGACGCTCTGTGGTGTCACTCCTCAGGGAACCATCGGGTCAAGACCGTGTGCGAGAACGACAAGCTGAGGCTACAGTGCCGACCAAAATCCATCCTGGCCATTTATTCTGCAAATTACGGACGATTCCTGCGGGGCAAACCAGAGTGTGATGCCCTGAACACTGGGGGACCCCATATAGGTATGTCAGAATGGTTTGAGCCAGAAGTGGGGCCAGGAGCCATGCAGAAAGCACAGCACAGGTATGCCACTGAGCTGTACCTGTGTCCCTGGGCCTCAGCTGGCTGGTGCCTGGTGGGCAGGTCTGCCCACAGGTTCATGCCCCATGACTTTGCAGAGTGCTTGGCTCCGGACGCCCTGCGGAGGGTCTCCAAGAAGTGCCACCGCAAGGGGAACTGCACCGTGACAGCTGACCAGGCCACCTTTGGGGACCCATGCCTCCCTGGCATGAAGAAACAGCTGCGGGTCTCCTATACCTGTGGTGAGAGCGTCCTGCGGAGCTGGGGGCACAGGGGCCACGGGCTACGCCCCCGCTATGCCCACCCCATGCCATGCAGGCGTGGCGGAGGGCTGCTGGGCACAAGCAGGGCACTGATGCTTGGCGTGTGCTCTCCTTGCAGTGCCCAAACAGCTGCTGGAGGAGGTGGGCCCTGACACCTCGGACCCCTTTCTGCTCTCAGACTATATGCACGGTAATGTGGGGTGGGAGGCTACAACAAAAGTAGTGTGGCATTGCGTCCGCGCCCGGGTGAACCACCCCTTCCCTGGCCTGTCTGCATTTGTGGTACCCACCTCTGGCAAGAGCCCTGCAGCCCCCTTCCAGCATCACTGCCCGTGGCCAAAGCCACCCATCGGTTGGTGCCCACGTCTGAGAGGCTGCAGAGATGTGGTCTGCTGGGAGCAGGGCAGAGCAGGACCCACAGGGGAGCATCCCCGCGGAGGGTTGTGCAGGAAGGAAGGAGCATGGTGTGGGGAGGAGGCAGGCAGGGGCAGGCAACTGGGCAGCGGGGCACCGGGCAGGACCCCGTGTCTCAGCCCACGTCCCCTTGTTCGCTGCAGGTGGCTGGTACAAAGGGCCCAGGTTCTCCAGGCTCCGGGAAGACCGGATGATTTTTACTAGCTCTCTGGAAGCTTTTACCCACCTTTGGGGTATGTGCCCTCCCTGGGTCTCATGCAGCACCCAGGGAAGCGGGATGGGCTTGGGAGGGTGGTTGAGGTCCCATGATGGCCCCACTCAGGCCGGGGCTCGCCTCAGAGGGAGCCAGACCCCAGACCCCTCTGGCAGGGTCAGCAGACACGCAAGGGAGTTGGGCACCAAGCGCCCGTGCTGAGCTTGTGGGGGGTGTACGTAGGGTGGTAGCTCAGAGGTTGAATGAGCCCTGAGGTCCCACAGCACCAGCAGTCACGGTGCTGCTGCAGTCCTGCCCACAGACCTTCCTTCTCCAAGCGGCTGAATTAGCCGCTGGGTCTCCTTCCTTCCTGCCCTGTCTGCAGTGGCACTGATGGAGAGCACCTCTCTGTGGGCAAAAATGTCCCTTGCCAGGGGGCATTACTCATTGAAATCCCTGGCAAGATGATTCCCTCCTCTGCGCTGCCTACACCGCATCCCAGTGGCAGCTTCCTATGGGGAAAAGGGCATTTCGGGATGGTGGTGGGTGTTGATGAGGCTCTGGGTGACAATCGCACGATCACTGGGGCAGGGTCTGTCCTGCTGCTACAGCCCAGGTGCTGAGGGCATCCCTGCTTCCCTCCTCTTCCTCCCATATGCCCGGCAGAAGGGGTTTTCCAGGCACTAGTACCTCACAGGCTGCAGAGCCAGTTTGTACCCTGATGTCTCTCTTTGCTCTTGGCCTCCCAGGCGTCCCAGAGAAAGTTGGACTCTACTTTCTTTGTGGGGTCTCTGGAGGCCTCATGCTCCTGCTGTGCATCATCAGCCCCAAAACAACCTTCCTCCAGGAGGTAGGGGCAGTTCTCAAAAACCCAGAGCTGGGGAGCAGCTCAGAGCTGAGCAGGTCCAAGCTGCGGGATGAGCAGGATGAAGACCTTCCTGATGACAGCTCCTCGGACTCCTCCTTCCGCCGCCTCACCCACACGTACCGGGCCACCGACAGCATCTTCAGCCCTGAGCTGACAGCGGCCATGGAGGGAGCAGTAGAGCACCAGGGCTGCAGCGGGGAGGAGATCTGGATGCCCAAGGAGTCGAGCCCGTACGCCATCCACAAGATCAAATCGGCCACCAAATAAGAACTGAAAGAAAATGGCTGGAGAGCAGCAGGGAGCAGAGGCTAAGTGGGATCTGACATTAGAGAGACACAAGTTTGGGCTCCTCGGGGTAAGTGGGCATCCCAAGCAGCAGCAGGGCCATGGCAGTCCCAGCGTGGCCATCAACCCACTGCTCCACCAGCCTGGAAACCTCTACCCCGGGGGTAAGATGCGGTCGCTGGGTGTGATGAGGGGCTGTGGGATGCCTCATGGGGCCACTGGCTCCTTTGCTGCAAACACACTGCTAACCCAAAACTAACGTCCCCACGTGCAGCTCTCAATGGCTGGCTCTAGTACTTAACCCTGCTCAGCCACGCCAAGCCAACCCCAAGCCTCTCTCCAGGCTGTTTGCTCCTGTTTCTTCGTGGGTGCTGGCTTGCAGCCCTGGTGCTGCCAATACCACCCAGCACTCGGGCAGCATGCAGCTCCGGAGACGCAGGAACAGCAGGACAGAGAGGATTCAGGCAGAGCAGGTGGGAGAGCACCACAAGCACAGCCCTGCCATGCCGCTGCCTCCAGCCCTGGCATCCCCTGGGGTGCTGGGGAAGCCAGCAGCTTGGCTTGGCGCTGACTCTCCCCTCCCCGCGGCATTCGGGAGCTCTGTCATGCCGTGGTGCTCTGTGCTTTCCTTCATGCTTCCCCCACTGGCAGGAGAGCCCGGGGTTAACTTTCTGGGATTTCTCCAGTAAATAAATGCAACAGCTCATAGACACAATGTCCCTCCCTGACCTCTGCCATTGATAGTGAAAAGGGAGGAAAAAGGAAGCAGCAAAGCTCAGCCCTCCCTGGGCGGATCAGCTCCTTGCCTCCCCCCTACCCCGTGCTTCTGGCACCGGGCCATGGGGAGCAACAAGTTGGGCCTGTTTTAGCATGGGAAAGGATAAGATTTTAGTCTGGGGAAGGGAGAGAAAAGCAGGCTGTGTGGATCCCATGAATGAGCTTGCTCCCTCTCTTGAGCCTGAGGCTCTCTGTCTGGTAATCAGCCCTGGAGCCAACATTCCCAGATACCTTCTCAGCAGCCTCACGGTGCCAGGGAGCCAGGCTGGGTCTGGAGGCTGCTCCAGCACGGGCTCCGTAGTGCTGTGGAAAGGGGCTGGGTGGAAGCAGCCACCCAGCTCACAATCAGGATGCTCCAGGCACCAAAGCTCAAGAGCTAGCACATAGCGTGGTCTGTTTTTCCATCAGCCACCACACACGCAGAGCCTGGGCTGGGTGCAGCAAGAGCAATTTTGGCATGTGTGGTGGAAGCCGAAGCCCCTGCAGGGCCGGGCTTCCCGAGAGCCTCCCGAGGACTGGAAAAGCTGGCTTGCCCCTGCCAAGCCTGGGCAGGACAGGCAGACACGGACCCATCCTGCGGCGCGCAGCTTGCCCAAGCTCCCGCAGAGCCACAGACAGACTTGGAGGGGGGTTTTGGCTGAGGATCTTATGCCACAGGCTGACGAACCGTATTTCCATCAGCAGTGGGATGCGTCTCGGCTCTGCCTGGTGAATATGCACCTGACAGGTTTTTGGCTGGAGTCTTGTGCTGCCCGAACACGCACATGGAGAAGCAAGCACATGGGTCACTGAGTGCTGCCGAGCTCGCCTCGACTGGGGCCTCTCCTTTGAGCCTAAGGCTTGGCACAGTGCTAAAAGCCCCCAAGAAATGCAGAGGGGAAGGGGCCTCTGAGAAACGCATCCCCGGCGCCGGGAGTGGCAAAGGGGGTGACCCACGGCCCTGGCTGCGGGCAGAGGGAGCAGGTGGCAGGCCGGCAGCGCGGCTCCCACGGGGCGCCGGGCTTGTGGGGGCCGCTCTCCCCTCCCACGAAGGGCGGAGGAGCCGGGGCTGCTCCCCCGGCGCGCCGGGTCCGCCAGGCCATGGCAGGGGGAGCTGGAGGCGTGGCCGCTGCTCCGCCGGCACCAGTCGCAGGCGGCCGGCAGCCATGACACGATCCCCACGACACGAGGTTAAACGGCAGCCCGTACCACCAATCACCGCCCGCCTCGACCGGCCGGCTTGTCCCGCCCCCGCTGCAAGCGCGCCCTCCCATTAGTCGCCGGGGCTGAATTTTAAACGCTGCCGCCCAGCCCCTTAGCAACAGCATCCCTGCTCGCTTGCCGATTGGCCACTTCCTGGCTCCGCCTCGCGCTATGATTGGGCAACGGTCGGCCAGTGCTGGCCGGCCGCTACCGAGCTGCTACATTCAAAAGAGCCGGGGCCGGCTGCTGGGACGCGGCGCAGGTGAGAGGGGTTGTGGGGGTCCTCCGGGGCACCTTTGGGGCCGGGCCGGGGAGTGGGGCCGCCGGGACCCCCGAGGGATCCCCGGGGCTGGGCAGAGGTGCAGGGGACTGGGGCTGCGGGGACTCTGGGGGTCCCCGGGGCTGGGGGGTGCAGGGGAGTGGAGTCCTGACTTGGAGGGTGGCTGCTGAGCGGGGGCCCCCCGAAGGCTTAGCCCTTCCCTTGCCCCGAGGGTGTCGATTTCCCCCCTTAGGCTGGGTATCCTTGCTATGGCCCCGTGCCCTGGTGGAGGGCAGGGGTGGATGCCCCCATTTTTCTGGGATGCTGGGAGCTTTCCTCACTCCCAGCAGGGTGCTTTGGGTGGGAGTCGACGTGCTCCATGCTCACTCCTCCCCTGGGAGAAGGACACGGGCCCTTCCCTGCTCCCCATGCCAGGCCTGCACCCTCCCTGGGGTTGCCTCAGGGCACCACATGCCTGCTATGCTCAGGGAGGGGCTTGGGGTCTATCCCTGCTGCACTACCCCTCAGGAGGGTCAAGTGACTCTGCCCCCAGCCCTTGAGGGTGTCCCTGGGGGTAGGTGGCTGCCCACATCAAGCCCCTTCTGCTCCCAGCTTGCTTGTAGAGGCCAAGGGACAAGGATGCCGTTGCCACGCAATGCCAAGATACCGAGCACCAAGCAGCCCCGAGTGGGCAAGGTGGGCCCTGCTGCAGAGAATGCCAACCCTGAGAAGGTGAGTCCCGAGCTGGGCAAGAGACATGGAGGGCTCCTATGGTGCAGCTGTGCCCTCCCCTCCCCCTTTCTAACAGCCTCTCTTGCAGGAGGAGAGCTGTCAGGCCAAGAGGTCTCCATCCTCGCCCCAGGGCGGGCCCAAGAAGAGGTCGGCGTTCGGGGACATCACCAATGTAAGTGCTTCTGTGGGGGTGGGGGCTTTGGTGCCCCCTGTGAGCCCCCCTTGGGTGTGGGGCTCTTCCAGCATGCGGAGTCAGGGGTGCCCCATGCCCTGACAGCAGGAGAGGTCTCCCTGCAGGGCCCCTCTTGCTTCCCTCTGTATATCCCTATTCTGACCCAAACAGGCTCACAAGAACCAGGTGGTGGTAGGGAAGAAGGAAGCTGTGAAAGTGGCACCACACAAGGCACAGAGAGCCCATGTTGCCCTGGGGGTGGCCAAGAATAATGAGATCAACCTGAAAAAGTGAGTACCAGGGGAGATGGGGACAGGGACTGGGGCAGGAGGATGCTGCAGGGCCAGCACCTGCAAACCTGTCTCATGGAGAAGAACAAATGGTGCTGGGGGTCTTCTTTTGGCTGGTGGAGACCATCAGCCAGATGGGGAGGGCAGACAGTAGATAAAACAGCCTCAGGTTGCACCAGGGCAGGTTTAGGAAAAACTGAAAAGATTCTGTACTGGAAGGGTTGTGAAGCCCTAGAGCAGACTGCCCAGGGCAGTGGTGGAGTCGCTATCCACCGTGGAGGTTTTTAAAAGACATGGTGCTGAGGGACATGGTTTAGTGGTGACTTGGCAGTGTTTGATTAACGGTTGGACTTGATGATCTTAAAGGTCTTTTCCAACTTAAATGACTAAGACTCTCTACAGGGATATTTTACGGGTGGTTTAGCCCCTTCCTGAAGCAGCAAGGGGTTCTGGAGAACCCCTTTCAGCCAGGAGATGTGGCCTCCTCCCAGCAATGATTTACGCTCTTGTCCTGTCCAGGTCGATGAAGAAAACTCCCCCAATAGAGGCTCCTGCAGAGCCTAAGGAGGATCCTGTGCCAGAGGAACTGGTGCCAGTGCAGGTACTAAAGCCCTCCAAGGAGAAGGGAGGGACCCTGGGCTGCAGCCTGGCCCCCAGTGTCATCCTGATGGTGCTGGTCCGTGGCCCCTGCTGTTGATCCTGGGGCACTGGGCAATGCTTTGGACCTCTGGGATACTCAGGTCGGTGTGATGGGAAGCTGGGGATGGTGAATCCCCCCACTTTCTTCCTTCAAAAGATCTTCCATGGGGAAGAGTAGGGTGGGGGCTGCAGTGTGATGGGCACACATGGGGAAAGGGGCGCAGAGGTGCGGCAGCGTTGCCCTGAAGGGAGGTGACCAGCTCCCGTGGAGCTCGAGGCCTCCTCCATGCTACTGCCTCCTTCATCCCAACAGGTTCAGGCAGTTGAGGACATAGACAAGGAGCAGCTGGGTGACCCATATGCCAATGCAGAGTACGCCAAGGAGATCTTCGAGTACATGCGGGGAAGAGAGGTGGGTGGTGCCTGGCTGGGGGTGGCAGCCCTGACTGGGGAAGGGGTGACTGGGTGGGCAGGGCCACCAACTGCCCAGGAGCTCTGAGCACCTGGCAGGGGCCCCCACAGGGTGGGAGGGGGCTCATTTGCGGATGATGGTGTCCAGCGAGTCCTTGACATCTAGTACCTTGGCAGGAGAAGTTCATGCTCCCTGACTACATGGAGAAGCAGCCAGACATTAGTGGGGACATGCGTGCCATCCTGGTGGACTGGATGGTGGAGGTGCAGGTACATGGGCTTGGGGAGGGGGCATGGCAGCCCCCACTCTGCCTTTGGCATGTGGGACCTCGGTATGTTGGCAGAGGCTCCTGTGAGTGACCCCAGTGCAGGCCTGATCTTCCCCTTCCCCAGGCTGGGGATGACCCTGCACCCCTCTCTCCGAGCCTGGCCCCGTGGGCACCTCTGGCCCCTGTGGGGGAACTGGGGGGAGCCAGGCATGCCTAGCTTCTGCCTGACACCCCCCTCCCCAACACCCACATCCTTGCAGGAGAACTTTGAGCTGAACCATGAGACGCTGTACCTGGCTGTGAAGCTGGTGGACCACTACCTGGTGGAGGTGGTGAGCATGAGGGACAAGCTGCAGCTCATTGGCTCCACTGCCATCCTCATTGCCTCCAAATTTGAGGTGACTCGTGTGCTGTCTTGGGGTGCTGGGGCAGTGGGGCTGTGCCTCTCTGGTGCCCATGGGTTACTGGAGAAGGTCCCTGCAGTGCCAGGCCACTGTCCTGAGAGCTGCTGGGGTGGCATGTCTGTCCTCAGATTACCCCTTCCTACTCCAAGAGCTGTGAATGCAGTCCTGGTGGGCTGGATCCTGTCTCCTGGTGTTGCTGGAGACCTGGCTCCGCTCTGCAGTGCAGAGACCACAAGGACACCTGAGTTCACCCCATGCAAGCAAGGCTTGGAGTTAGAGCCCAGGCCTGGGGCAGTACAGGCGGCACAAAGCCCCACTGGGTGTTGTGACAGTTGTTTCGGGGTCTGGCAGGGCATGATCCCTTACAGGGCCTGCAGACTGGTAGGATTTCCTGACTGTTGCCAGGATGAGCTCCTATTGGGTGCTGAGCAGACATGCCCCCACAGGAACGGTGCCCACCATGTGTGGATGACTTCCTCTACATCTGCGATGATGCCTACAAGCGGGAAGAGCTCATTGCTATGGAGATGAGCATCCTCAGCACCCTCAAGTTCGATATCAACATCCCTATCCCCTACAGGTTCCTGCGACGCTTTGCCAAGGTGGGTGCAGCAGGAGGGGGGGGCTGGTGCCAAGGTGCCTCCAGGTGCCCTGGGGTGGGCTCTCCAGGGTGGTGATGCATATACCTGGGGCCTTGGGCTCCCAGCTGGCAGCTGGGAGGGTTTGGCTGGGCCCACCAACAGGATTGAGGGGTGGTGAAGCTGGTCTGTGGCAGGCTGGGTGTGTGGGATATGTGTTCCACAGCCAGGAATCTAGATCCCAAAAAGGCTGTGAGGGACAGCAGCATTGTTCAAAAGGCTGAGCCTTGTCTTGTCCACCCTGCTGCAGTGTGCCCGTGCCTCCATGGAGACGCTGACACTGGCCCGCTTCCTCTGTGAGATGACCCTGCAGGAGTACGACTATGCCCGGGAGAGCCCCTCGAAGCTGGCTGCCAGCTGCCTGCTGCTGGCCCTCACCATGAAGAACCTTGGCGGATGGGTAAGTATGTGCCCAACCTGCTGTCCCCCCAGGGCACCCCGTGAGGCATCACGGGGGGGACAGGAGTGGATGGACTGTGTGCAGGGGTGATGCTTTGGGGTTATGCTCAGACTTGGGGGGCTGGGGAGGGAAGATGATGGCTGCATCATCACTGAGAGGACCCCGCTCTGCCCCGCTGTCCCTGTACAGACCCCTACACTGGAGTACTACAGTGGGTACCGCTCCCAGGACCTGCATCCCCTGGTGAAGAGGCTGAACTTCCTGCTCACGTACCAGCCCCACGACAAGCTGAAGGCCGTGCGCACAAAGTACTCGCATCGGTGAGCATCACTAGCACGCACCCTCAGGTGCTGTGGGGAGCTGAGGGGCCCCAGCAGGTGGGTGTCAGGGCTGGGGCTGAGCTCTAAGCCAACATGGTTCCTTCCAGGGTCTTCTTTGAGGTTGCCAAAGTCACCCCCATGGACATGCTCAGGCTGGAGGAGAAACTGAAGAACTGCTAGCCCAATCTTTGTAAATAGCCTGTAAATAGCTGGGTGCTCTCTGGCAGGGGAGCACCATGTACATAAATAAGTTTTAAGTGAAGGGGAGGGAAGGGGGGGGAAAAAAGAGTCATGTAGATCTGTCAATAAAATGCTGTGTTTGTCTTACCTGCTGGTAATGGCTTCTGGGATGGGGCAGGGGATGGTGGTGGAGGTTATGCTGAGTCCAAGCTGTGGTTCCCTTTGCAGTGTTGGGGCAGAGGGTAAGAGCAGGGTGTTGGGGGAGTTGCATGATGGGGAGCAGGAAGGGTTGAGAGTGGGAAGCTGATAGTTGAAGGCTGGAATGGGCCAGATCCCTGTCACCCTCCCTGCGCCCCTCGCCTTCCCCTAAGTAATGACGCTACACAAGCAGCAGCAGTGAGTATTTTTTCTCCAAATATTTACACAGCTTAAATGCCCCCATGGGGAAGGGGATCTCTGTTTTGGCCCCAGCTTGGGCACACACATTGCAGCCCAGGCTTCTGTAGTGACCCTGCCATGGGCTGGACTGGGGCATCACTCCACATTGCCCATGGGGCTAGACCGGCACTTTAGTGTTTCCAGCCCCACAGGCTCAAGAAGCAGCAGCAGCTCTGGGGACACCGGGGGACAAACAGACGAAGTGAGGCAAGCGGGGACTCCACACAGACAGGATGTGGTGGGGACCTGGAGCCCCCCTGCCTGGCCCCTGGTCCCAAGGGTCAGTACCCACCACGTGGGCTGGGGGCTGCCCCACTGCCAGCCTAGGGTGGGTTGCTGAGCTCCTTAATGGCCTGGAGGATTCTCTTCATGTGTCCCACTTTGGTGATCCCCAGGTCCTGCAGGAAGGAGAGAGATGAGCTGAGGTACTCGTCAGGGCCAGTCCTCAGCTCTTGCTGGCTGAGCAGCCGGAGGATGAGGCTGCAAAGCCCAGCTCCCCATGCTCTCCCTGCTGGAGCAAGGCCTTGCTTGGAGTCCCCAGTCCTCCTGCCCACGTGCCGGAGAGGACATGGTGCTGTTGATCCTGCTTTGGGCAGGTGGACAGAGATGCGCAAGCTTGGGGGCCAAGGCCAACCCCCTCCCCTGCTTGCAGCCCCTTCGTGCAAGCTAAGCAAGCGTTGTAAGTTCTGCCGGGCTGGGTGCAGGGTCATCACCTGCCTTTCCTCCGCACCAAGGGAGGAGGAGAGGAGGGATAGAGGACACTGTGCTCCCCAGGGTTGGGGCTCCCTCAGGGGGCACAAGGGGTTGTACCTTCAGGTCTCTCCTCTCCAGCAGGATCAACTCGGAGCCCTGGATGTCATGCCGGACAAAAATGTCTCTGTACTCCCCTAAACCGAGTGCTTCTAGCCAAGCTGCCACCTCCTCGGAGCCCCACTTGTCAGCTAGCAGGGAGGAAAACCAGAGAGGAGGATAGGGTCCCTGGGGAGGCAGCTGATGTGGCAGAGCAGGCACTGGGCAGCCAAGGGCCTCCCCCCTCCCACCCTGGTTCTGGCATGGCCAGAGGCTGCAGCAGGCTCAGGCTGGAGAGGTTTCTCCTCTCCTTGGCTTACTTGCAGAGCATCCAAGCTTGGTCTTCTCGAGGGGGACCTCAGCCCTGGGGCTGAGCTGTACCATAGCCCCCTTCTCCCCCTTGCAGTGGGGGTGGAGTTAGAGAGCCAAGGGGCTGTGCATGCCCATTAGCAGAAAAATTAAGCTCTAAGGGAATGTTGGTGTCACAGATGACATCCCCAGGCAGCCAGGACACGCCCTGTTCCCCTCCCAGGGGGTCCCTCCTCAGCATGCCCAGGGCAGAAGGTCAATGGTTAGGCCAGCATGTGGATGTCCCCACCAGCATGGGCTGTGCCTGCCTCCCTCCCCAGAGTACCACCTGCTTTACCTGGGAGTGCGCTGTTGGTCCTCTGCTTTTGCACCTTGTCCTTGTCCTTCCTCGGCTTGGGGATGTTGAGGCGAAGCTTGAAGCTGCCCTTGTTGGTGCTGCTGGCACTTTCCTGTAAGAAGACAGCCTGAGCAGGGTGCTACAGCACCCCAGGGCCACCTGGTCCTGGGTCCCTGTGCACCCACCTCCTCAGTGGGATGGGCAATGGGCCCCAGCCAGTGGATGTCCAGCAGCCTCTGCAGCTCCTGGCCCAGCACGCTCAGGGGGCCATGTAATGCCTCCTCCTCCTGTGGTGAGTCCAGCTGCAGGGGACAGGGACCATCCCCAGCCCTGCTGCCAACCCCAGAGGTGCCAGCCGAGGGTACAGGCCCCTCCTCTGCTGGGGGGCTCGGGGTGCTCTCCAGCCCCCCACTCACCGCCTTCCCTTCCAGGAATGCCCTGGTCTCGGCATACAGCTCCTTGATGCTCAGCACCACCTCCACAGCCACGTTCCTGCTGAGAAACTGGGGGGCAGGGAGGGATGATCAGCAGGGCCCCAGGGCAACCAGGTGACGGTTCCTTGCACCTCCAGTCCTAGCTCACCTCCGAGGTGCCAGCAGCTTTGTTGGAGAGGGCTTCGCTCAGTGCCAGGGAGCTGGTGTTGACAGCATGCGCCAGCTCCTGCTCCACAGCTTTGTGAGCCTTGGCTGCTTCGTGGATCCTGCGGGTGAGAGGGGCTGGAGCTGCAGGGGCTGTCCCAGGCGGGACAGGCAGCTTGGGACTAGGGGCCCCCTGTAGCTCTGGGCGGCCACAATGAAGCTCCCTCTGCCTGTGCCCACCACATCCCGCAGCCTGACCTGGCGATGAGGGTCTCAGCAACCCGTGAGACCTGCTGCAAGAGGCTGCTCTCCTCCTCAGTCAGATACTCCATGGACTGCTGGGAGCTGAGCCGTGGCCGGGCAGCCGCTCGGTAGCTCTCCCCCTTCTGCTTATCC
Organism: Bucorvus abyssinicus; assembly: GCA_009769605.1. NCBI lineage: Eukaryota > Metazoa > Chordata > Aves > Bucerotiformes > Bucorvidae > Bucorvus > Bucorvus abyssinicus. The sequence continues at coordinate 80,131 of CM020039.1, read as the reverse complement.
TCCCAGGACTTGAGGGTGCTTTCAAATGCCTGTGGGGGATGGAGATGACCTCCCCTCAGCCGGTCACGCCTCCCTGTGCCCCAACACAGCCCCAATGCAGGGGCTGTGCAGCCCCAAGCTCACCCGGTCTCTTGTCAGCATCTGGGCTCGATTCTTGTGCTCGATCTTGATGATGCCGGGAGGCTGGATCCAGGCTTCTCCATCCACCTGCACAGGGACACCCTCGTCCCCCCGGATGGTGATCTTCACCACACGGCACTGGGGGGACAACCCAGGGTTGGCATCATGGTTGGCTGTGTGCTGCTGACCTCAGCCACTGTGCCGGGGCTGGAGAGACTCCCAGTGCCAGCCAGGAGCTCAGCTGAGTGCCCCAAAAGCTTCCTGGCACCACCAGATTCCCACAGGGTCCCTTGCCTCTACCTGCGCAATGCGATGGTGCTGGAGGTTGATGACCCGTGACACGGCCATCTGGATGCTGCCGAAGACAGCCACCACCTCCAGCTTCTTGTCATCAAAGGATGGAGCCCCAAAGTTCTGTAGAGGATCAGTACAAGTGAGACCCCCAAACTAGGCTCATTTTGGGACCCTGAGTTTTACCCGCTATGTGCCCAAGTCAGGGACAGCCCCGATCCCTGCCCAAGGGCTCACAGGTTCCCTGGGACTGAGGGAAGGACATTGTGCCCCCCTCCCCACACTGTGGTGCTGGCACTCACGTTGTCCTCCTTGGTGCCTCCCCAGAAGTTGATGCCCCCAGCATAGCTGGGGATGTTGAGGATGGCGATGCCCTGCAGACTGGGCAGTGAGATGGGCACCCCATCACACTGCAAGAGAGAGCTGAGCCTGGGGGGGGCTGCTACACCACCACCACCCACCCCGTCCCTGTTGCCCCAGCCCCGTACCTCTAGCTGCACCCTCTGCTCCAGGTTCTTGTAGGTGCGCTGCAGGAGCTCCTTTGTGCCCAGCACCCCGTACCACATCATGTTCTTGGTGCGGCTGCTGCAGAGCGAAGCCAGACCAGTGAGAGGGGCTGTGGGCTCCACCCCTGCCTGCCACAGGCTCTGTGCCCTCCCCAGGGCACCAGGCTGAACCAGCTGGCCTGGACCGCTGGTCCTGTGCCTGTCTCAGTTTCCCGACTCCTAGAAGAGGGGGCTGCCCACTGTCTCCCGGGAGATGGAGGCTGCAGCATGTGGCACCCAGACAGGCACCCTTCCACACCGGCATGGCAACATCTCCTCTGGCCAGGTGCAGAGTGGGTAAATCCCACCAAACCCTCCTGTGCTTCTTCACACACCTGGACGGGAATCAGCAGCGAGAGCCTCGCAGCAGCCCTCCCCCTTCCCAGGGGGTTGTCACCCACCCAGGGTGCTCAACCCAGTGCCATGGCACCGAGTGCAGGTGGAAAGTCCCCAGCCTGGCACAGCAGCCCAGAGCCGACCCCATGGCTCCCGGCATCCTGATGGTCCCTCCTGGTGCAGGCGTCAGAGAGCCAAGGGAGGTACATGGTTTTTTCCAGGGGAATCAGCGGGAGTGGGGGGGCGCGTTTCAGTGAACCTGCACTTCTTGGGGTGCTCATCCCGTTTGTTGTTAAACTCCAGGGAGATCTTCGCATCCAGGCCGATGCCAAAGTAGTTATTCATGACGCATTTCTCTGAGAAGTGGCTGAAAGCAGCAGACAGGACAGACAGGTCAGTGCTGGGCTGGCGCTGGGGGATGGGGTATGAAACCTGCCGGAGCTGTGGTGTGAGCTTCTGAAGGGGCTGGCACTGGGAAGGGACGGCTGGAGCCCCCTCAGTCCCCATGGTGGGACACCCGTGGGACTTCCAGAACCTGCCCGCTCATGGCAGAAGGGGAGCTCTGAGATCCCAGCATGAGCATGGTGCTGGCCAAGGGGCTGGCAGCATGAGATCCTGCACCAGGCACATGCAGGCTCCTCCAGCGGAGGCACTGCCAGGCCAGGGAGGGCCGGGCACCAGGCATGCCACACTGGTGGGCAGAGGATGCCCAGCAGCTATCTCCAACAGGCAGCATATTCCCAGCTCTGCTCCCACTCTGTGATGGGCAGAAAGCGTGGGCCAGGGTCCCTGGGGCAGGCGAAACTCACAGGGCACTGGGGTCTTCAGGGAACTGCAAGCTGCCGAAGGTGTCTGGCCGGTCGAGGATGACGGAGGAAGATGCAGAGGTCACGATCTCCTGCCGGCAGCCTGGCCAGGGAGGAGAGGAGGTAGCTGCTGAACTGGCTCTTACCCTGAGCTCATCCTGCAGCTCACCCCATGCCCCCCAAAAATCCACATGCTCCATTAGCATCTTACTGAGCTTTTCCTCCTCCTTGTTGAGCTCCTCCGAGCTGTCCTTCTTGCTGGGGCCCATGCTGCCCCGGTAGGCTTGGGTCTGCTTGTTCTGCTCATCCACAGCTGGACGCAAAGAGGGGCAGGTCAGCAAGTCTGGGCAGCCCCATAGCCCTATGTCCCCTCCCCGGCTCAGCCTTGTGTGCTCCAGCCAGGCAGGGCCCTGGGTGGCACCTCTGCCCCGTGTCGGGAACCTCCCTCAGCCACGCCAAGCATCAGAGAAGGGCTGATGCCCTTGGATTGCCTAGCACTACTGCCACCCCAAGGATTCAGACAGGGAAACAAAGGCACGGGTCCAGCACCAACCTCACCAGGCCGATGCCAGGCTGCTGCAGTGCCACGCGAGCTGCCAGCCCCCGCCACCCCCTCACCTTTCTCCGTCTGCTCAATGATTTGCCGCAGGGCTTTCTTCAGGCTGTTCGCCCGCAGCATGAGCTGCTCCTTGGATTTGAAGATGCGAGGCACGGGGCTGGGGTTGAAGCTTCCGCCTTTCTCCTGGTCCTTGCTGTCAGCAGGGGTGGCTTGTGCCAGTCCCTCAGGAAGCACAATGGCCTGAGCCTCCTCGTTCAGCTCCCGCACCAGAGAGTCCAGCTTCTCGTTCAGCATGGCACACTGCAGGACGCCCACCATACTCAGCAGCCTGGTGTACACCGCTGCCCCCAACCAGTGCCGGGGGCTTCCCTGGGCACCTGCCACGCCTGGGTACCCCACTGTTGTCTAGACACCCCATGCTTGACTGGGGGCCACGAGTGCCTGGGCACACCCAGGCACCCCGTGTTTCCCTGGGCACCCTCAGCACAGCACACCTTGATGAATGCACAGCAAGGGCACAGACCCTCAGACCAGACCCCCACAGCCCCTCCACTGCCCGGGGGCTGTGCCACCCAACACACCCCAGCTCCCCTGCAATCCACCTTCCGCGCCATCAGCTCAGCCTCCTGCTTGTTCTCCATTGCCCTCTTGTAAGCTCGGCCAACTTCAGCCACAAAGTCGTTGACGGTGCCGCAGAGGAACCTGCCGAGGGAAGCAGCCGACAGGTGGACAGGGGCACAGGGCACAGCATGGTCAGCTGGGCATTGATGCCAGCTGGGGGTGCAGGGATAACATCCCCCTGCACCAGAGGGCAGTGCCAGTATTATCTGCACCAGCACAGCCAGCAGCCGCTGCTGGCCAGACAGGGGACAGCCTGGCCTGGCAGGGTTCAGCACACCTGGGGACATGGCCCCAGTCTGGCGGAGGGGGCTCTGGCACCCCCATCACCAGTCCCCTCCTTACTTTGCAGAGGAGATCACCACTGAATGCTTGTCCGACTCCAGGATCTTGGCCAGGTGGAAGGCAACAGAGTCAGCGTAGTGGGAGATCTGGGCCTGGGGGAGGACAGCTGGAGCCATGACACCCTGCTGGGCGCTCCACTCCAGGAGGGAGCCTTGCCCGGCCAGCCCTGGAGCAGGGATGAACAGCCCCTCCTTGGTCCACTCCCGGAGCCCTGAAGGCGGCCATGCCTGCGCCTCCGGGCAGAGACGATGCTCAGCCACAGCAGAAGGGAAACTGAGGCAAGGGGCTGAGGAGGAGCACATGCGAGAATCCAAAATAGCCTGCCAGGAGCTTACCAGCTCCACCTCACCCTGCTGTCTGTTCCCAAGTGCTCATCAGGCTGAGACCTGCCAGACCCATTTCATCACAGGCAGCCAGCTCTCAGCCCCCTCGCAGCCCCCATCCCCAGGACCCCCCAACATGACCTATCCCCGTGCAATCCCACCCTGTGTGCCCCCAAATCGGCTGATGGGGTGAATGGGAACCTGCCTCCCAGCCTGTTCTCCACCACTTCAAGCCCTTGGTCCCCAAGGGTGCCCACCTGAATATTGGAGTCCCCATTCTCCTCCTCCTTCAGGGCTGGGGGAGATTGCTTGGGGGCCTCGTAGGTCAGCACGCTCCACCTGCCAAGCAGAGACCACGGCGCCTGCCACCTCTTGGCACCCCGGCACAGGGATATGTGGGCAGGGGACACAGACAGGTTGCTTAACAGGCACCAGGGTTGGGGAGTAGCAGAGAGGCGCATGCCCTGCACCATGCTCACCGGTCCAGCATCTTGGTGGTGGCCCTTTCCAGCTTCTCCAGGATCTGCAGCAACTGGGTGTCATCATCGCACAGGCTGCCCCAGCCCAGCACCCGCGCCAGGTCATTGCCGGTCCCCAGGGGCAGGACGCCCAGCTGGCACTGAGGGAGAGTGATGGGGCAAAGGAGCTCAGAGCAGCCCCCAAGGGCACCTGTGACACCCCCAACCCCGCCGTGCCCATTGCTTGCAGCACCCTGGGGCATGCGGCGGAGCTCCTAGCTGCAGTGGGTGCTGGCCCTGGTGACAGTGCTAACCTGTGCCAGCAACGCCAGGCACTCCTGCTCACCTGCTTGTGGAGGCCAAGGGCGTCGATCTCAGAAAGCACCCAGCCCACACTGCCGTCCCCCCCGCACACCAGGATCCGGAAGGTGGAGAACTTCTGGAAGAGGCGCAGCCTGGGAGAACGACAGGAGACAGGGGCTGAGGGCTGTGCAGGGACCCTGCCGGAGCCACCCCAGGGCACCCAGGCCAGCACTTACCCCAGGTGCGGGCCCCCATTCATGAGGTCAAAGACTTGGGCAGGGTTGAGGAACTGCTTGAACTTGCGCAGAAACTTGACGCCCTGGTTGTCCCCGCTTTTGGAGTTGACAAAGGCCAGGAGAGGGCTGGAGCAGGTCGAGGGACAGGTGGCCTTCCAGAAACCTGTGGCGAGCCCAAGCGTGTGAGCCCCCAGCCCCGGCTTCCACCTCCCCAAGGACACCTTAGGAGAGCAGAGTCCACATGGACACCCTGACTGTGCTGTGCCCAACCTGCAGCATGCTGGGACCAGGCAGGAGGAACAGTGATCAGGGTGCCCAGGGGATGGTGAGAGGTGGGAGGAAGAGATGGCAATGGGGATGCAGATGGGATGAGGATGGACAAGGCTACACAAGCGCAGTCCAAGCTTAGGTTCCTGCTCCATCACTGTCCCTGCAGGCACAAAGTGAGTCACTGAGCTGACTCGTCTCCCCAGCCTGACACTCCAAAAGGGGCAGCGGTGGGTGGCTGCACAGGAGGGTCAGTTCCTCACTGTGCCCACAGCCCAGCTGAGACCAACCCAGCAAAACCAGAGGGGAACAGTGCACACTCCCACCTGGGGTGTTCCCGGGGTGGCACTGGCAGCCGGCATGACCACCCCCAGTTGTCACCCCCAGCTGTCACTGCCAGGGCTCTGGTGGGGTGGGTGTGAATGACGCAGAAGCCTCGGAAGGCTTGGCAGCCAGCACCGTGCATTTAAAGAAATGAGATGGGGAATGAAATGTGCCCGAGGTAGAGGAGGATCGATCCACCACTGGCCCACAGCCTGCACACTCCTCAGGCACATCTTGGCCATCCCAGTCCCCCGGCCACGGGGGACGGTGCCCGCTGGCTCCTTCCCTTGGCACACCCGGTGATGCTGCAGCAGGGAAAGCACCAGCCCTCGCTGCGGCTGGCACCGGCCCCACAGCCACTGCACTCAGAGCCCCATGGGGTGCAACTGGGAGCCCCGGTGCCTTCACTGTGTGGGGAGCAGCATCCCTGCAGCCCACCACCACCTGGCCCAGGCATGGCTCAATCTGCACTCCCACCTTGACGTGCGGAACGAATCCGCAAAGCAAATCACTGGGGGCTGCTGAGTCAGAGCGTGGGCTGCCGCGGAGGAGCCCGCTGACAGCAGCACCTTATGCTGGGGGGGCACAGCACAGTGAGAGGAGGGGGCTGTGGCCTCGCTAAACTGCTCCCATGGCAGCAGAGCCCAGCCAGGCCCGGCAGCACTCACAGCTGCCAGCCCCGCAGCCATGCCAGCCTCAGTTGACCGGGCCACGGTGAGAGCGACAGATCAGAGACGCTACCGGGGGCCCAGCCTGAGCAGCCACAGCTCTGAAGCTGGAGGAGAAGCCGTGTGATGGTTACCCTGACAGCATCCCGATGAGTAACGAGAAGCAGATGAGCCACCGGCTGAGATGAGCAGTGAAAATCATTAAAGAACGAGGAAAGAAATATCCGGAGGAGAAGAACAGATTTTGCTCAGCAGAGGCCAGCTGGGTGGGGGGGAAGCTGTGCTCTGCACCACCAAAAAACCAGCTGAGTTTCAGACACTGAGAAGGAACCCAAGCAAGGGCCTCATCCTGCCATGTGAGGCTGAACCATTGAGGTGCACAGGGGGCACCCCAGGTCAGGGGCTCAGGGCTGGCGCTGCTGACCCCAGCCCGGAGGGCTCATGACCCACCAGCAGAGGCAGCCTGGCAGGAGCCTCTGAGGCCACACACGAGGAAGAAGTGCCACCCCAGAGCATGGCATGGCTGCAGCCCCAGGGCAGAGCAGAAGGCAACAAGCAGCCTTCAGCTGAGGGTGCGGCAGGGAAGGGCACCGACTCCGGAACCTGCAGATGGTGGTGATCCTGGTGCCCCCCAGGAAAGGGGGCACAGTGCCACAAGTCAAGGCCTGCAGAGGAGCTCAGAGCCCTGTCCCAAACAGCCTGTGCCCCCCACCCGCAGCCCAGCCCTGTCCCCTCCAGAACTCACCATCCGAATCGATGCTGTTCAAGGCAGTCGGTGGGATGATGGACACTTTATACTGGCCCAGGGGGCACCTCTTGCCGAAGAGCTCCTTGCAGGCGCTGTGAACCTGGGGACACAGGGACAGGTGCATAAGCAAACGCAGGGGACGCAGCATCAAAGCCCCCAGCCTCAGTTTCCCCAGCGATGCACCCAGCAGAGGCAGTGCTGTCTGTGCTGTGTGGAGCGAACACAGACAAACACATCCTTACAATGGCCTTGCACCAGAGACACCGCCAGTCCTGCAGCCTCCGGACACTGCCACAGGTCCGGTCACAGACAGTGCAGCGCGCACTGACAGGCAGGTTTCCCTCCAACCACTGGTGGGGCATGGCCACCTGCGGAGAGAGGCATTTGCCATTGGCACACCACCCCTGCCAGCCCCGCACACTTGAGGGACAGTTACATGGGCCACCCGCTTCCCCATGCACCACAGAAGAGGTCGGCAGGGGACGATGCCCCACAGCAGGGCAAGGCAGCCCCAGGACCCCTCCCGTGCCCACTCATCCCTGCCCACCTGGGCCCTTGCAGCCGCCAGCTCCTGGGCCAGGGCAGGGGTGTCCCCAGCAAACATTCCAGGGTGGCCCCACTTGGACAGCAATAAGGTATTGTGTTGCCAGGTGGCAGAGAAGGTGTCCCCAGGACATGTCCCCGCAGAGCCAAGCGCAGAGGCCACACAGTGCAGGGGACAGCTGGGTGCCAGGGTCCCCCAATCCTGATTTGAACCCAGCAAGGCGAGCTCTGCTGGAGGCTCTGTCCTGCCAGGGTCTCCCGTGGGGATTCCCCTGCTTACCCCGTCCTCGTCCTCAATGATTTCAGTGCCAATGGAGGCCAGGGTCGTCCACTTGCAGTTGTTGGTGGCTCTGACGGCGCAGCGCTTGTGTGCCTTGAACTTGCAGACTGTGCAGAGCGGAGCAGGTGAGGAGCAGGGACGGTCCCCACGGGATGCACAGCTGGTGGGCATCACTCTGCATCCCTCCTTAGAGAGGGTCCCCCTCCCCAGTACCAGCACCAGCCCAAGCCCCAGCAGGACCCCGTCACTGACCTTCGCAGGAGAGGCCATGGGACGTGACGCCCGGGAGGGCTTCGCGGCACACATTGCAGAAGGTGGGGCGGGCGTGGGAGCAGGCGTACCAGTTGTGCATGCCCGAGAAGTGCTCCATGTTGAACTGCGTGGCCTGCTGGGGAGCACAGCCCTGCCCCATCAGTCCCCTGGGACCCCCGGCTGGCACTCACTCCCTCCCAGCCCCCGAGTCTCCTCAGCCTCGCTCCCAGCTCCTGTCCTCCCCGCGGGGCTGCACCAAGGGCAGCTGCTCCTGTCCAGCAGCCAAAGGCACCCAGCTCCTGAGGGGAGCACCCGCGCAGCCCCCCACCCACTTCACCTCATGGATCTCCCACTTCTGGACAGATTTCAGGGCACTGATCCAGTCCTCCATCTCCTTCCGGTTCTCCGCACACAGGATGAGCTTCCGGAATGGTGTGATCACCTGCAACAGCCACCGTCCCTAGGTCCCTTTGCAAGGCCACCCTGTGGCCAGCCAGCTCCCAGGAAACCCTGGCACACCACCACCAGTGCCACCTCCAGCAGCACAAGGCCACGCAGCGGGGTGCCCCACGGCTCTGTGGGGAGGGGGGTGTCTGTGGTGCCTCCCTGTGAGGTGCTGAGGTGGAGGGGCACAGTGGGTAGCCCCGAACCTCCCTCACCGTGAAACTGTTGTTGATGTTCTTGGTGCTGGTCTCAGCCACGCTAGCATCAGACAGGTCCACCTCGTCAAAGATCAGGGACTGTGGGGGAGAAAACAGAGCCCCAGGCCACCAGGCAGGGATTTCAGGCCCCTCCCCAGGCTTTCAGGCTCCAGCACCCCCCAGTCTGAGCGTGCTGGAAGCCCCCCCACAGCCTACCTTGGCATCCTTGGCATAATAGAGCGTCCTGCCCCGCAGCTTGAAGTACCTCCTCTTCCACCTCTGGAAGGAGCTCGTCTGCTTCAGCAACAGCCCCTCCTTCACGCTCTTCTGCAGAGACCACAGGGTCGTGAGCTCCTGCAGTCCCCAGAACCCCCAAAGCCACACCCCACCTCTGGTAACACCAGATCCTGGGTCCCCAGGAGCTAAGCAGTGCCCGGAGCACAGACAGGTCATCCCAGGGTTAACTCTGTGCTGGGTATAGCAGAGTGAATGATGTCCATGATCCACCATAGCCGGGGCCTTGGGCACACTGTGACTCAGAAGGATGCTGTTGGGCCGGCAGTGCTGGCAGTTGGGGGGTCTCCAGCAGCGCAGAGCCACCGCTGCTGGTCGCTTCCTCCCCATCCCCAGAGCAGCTTCCAGGAGAGCCTTGACCTGCTGCAGCTTCCCGGAAGCCAAGTGTAGAGCTGGGGCCAGGAGAGCTCCCTTGCAGGGGACACTGATGTCCCAGGGCCACCAACGGAGGTGGCATTACTCAGGCACTGTCACCGCAGCCTTTTTGCTGGGTAGGGGAGCAGACAGCCAGGACATGGCCAGCTGTGCCTGGCCCCCACAGCCCCCCAGCGGGGACACCCTGGGGCAGAGGGCAGCACATCCCTCCGCAGTGCAGCACATCCCTGCAGCCTGGCTGCCCGGCCTCTGCCCTCCCCAATCCTCAGCACCTGCCAGTATTTACCCTCCTCACAGCAGTGTTTACAAGGCTCAATTAATTAGTGTTTGCAACGCGGCTACGAGCCTGTGCCGAGCAGGGTGGCAGCGATGCTCTGGCACGGCCTAATCTTTGATTGTATCTTCTTTAAACACCCCCGGCAGCCCCATTCAGCTGCTCCTCTGCAATTAGCCGCAGCAGCAGCCGTATCAGATCCCAGCACAGACAACGAGGCACACTGAACGGCACATTGGCACTGGGCACCGAGGGCATCACAAGAGAGCCGAGGCCCCAGGGACCCCGTTGCCAGGCCCAGCCCGTGCACTGCACGATGTGGCACCAGGCACCCGCCAGCGTGTGAACAGAGGGGCCCCGGCCTCAGCTTAACCCACGGTCCCCCAGCTCTAAACAAGATGGCCAGAGCCGCAGGAGCAGCAGGAGCCTCCAAGGTCACAAAGAAGCCAAAACGCCCCCTGGGGTGCTCCCCGAGCCAAAACTCCCCCAGGTGCCAGACCCCCTCCCCGCAACGGTCCCGGCTCTCTTCCAGCTTGCAGCCCCAAGTTCAGAGAGGGACATTTTAAGGCTTTCTTGCTCCCTATCTGTGTTTTGCCCACCTGGGACTGGTGCAGGGTTTGGCTGTGGTTGCCCCCATACTGCCTGCAAGTCTCGGTACAGGTTTAAACAGCCCTACTGTCCCCAGCACCAGCACCCAGGGACCCACCGCATCCCCCTCTCTCAGCTGCAAGAACACTCAGAGGAGATGGTGAGCCCAGAGTTGCCCCGAGCCCAGGCTGAGACACAACCATCAAGGGGAGTGTGGCCATTCAGGGGGTCCCACTGCCACCCCCAAATCCACACACAAACCAGGCACCCCAGCTGTCCCTGCCCCACGTCAGGAGGGGGCAGGGCAGGGTCCTGCCACAGCCAGGTGGGATCCAGCCACCAACACCACTTTCACCACACCGGTGAGCGTGTGGTAGACGCAGGCACAGGCTCAGGCTTGCTGCAATTACTGCTTCTGCTGCAAAGGACAGGCAGCATGTCACAGCGACGAGAGAAGCTGCGTGGGGGCAAACGTGATGGTGAGGAGCAGGAGAACGTGATGGCAAGGAGAAGAGGAAGGTCCATGACGGTGGCTCAGGGCTCCCACAGCAGGGGCTGGAGGCAGTGCTGCAGCGGGGCGCAGGCACTCAGCTCTGCCTGGCTCCAGGTGGGTGGCAGGGTTACAGCCAGGAAGGGTGCCCGGGGGGGGACAGCATCCCCTCCTGCAAGGAGCTGAAACAGCCCCAGCCGTGCCCTGCAGCAACTTCTCCTGGCAGCCAGCAGCAACAAAGCATCACCGGGCCCCAGGATGTCAGAGTGCCAGCAATTCCCAGGACAGCGATGTGGCTGTCCAGGCTAGAGCACAGTGCCACGTCTAGCGGGAGGGGAGTGTCTCAGTTTCCCCCCAGCGCAGGCTCACTAATCACCAGCATCCCAGCACGGAGCAGCAAAGCTGGTACAGGGAAGCTTGTGGGGCACCTCTCCCCAGGTCCACTCTTGGGTGCATCCCAAAACACACCCAGGGTGCCCCAGGCATGGCAGCAAAGCCCAAGCCCTCTGCTCTGCCATGCGCAGCACCTTGCCACACAACCCCTTACACCTGCGGCTGCCCATCCAGGCTTCATCACCCCCAGCACTGATGTGATGGGGTACAGGTTCAGATGGTACCAGTGTTGCCAGCGTGGGTCCAGCCAGCCAGGCTCCTCCTTGGGGAAAATGAGGCAGGTGCCCTCTCCAAAATGAGCCATGGAGCCCAGCCGTGCCTTGCTGCCTGGGCAGGCACACCAGTCACTCTGACTGGGGTGTTGAAGGGCTGTTTTGGGGTCTCACTGGGGTGAGTGACCCCCACACAGCTGAATTTTTGCCCGTGGTGCTCAGCCAGGAGCAGGGGCTGCCTGTGCTCCCTGTTCTGGCGGCAGCTCCCCAGCGGCTCACCAGTGTTGGACTCCTGCTTTTGGCACGAGGGACAGGAGGAGAGCTGGGAGGCACCTGATGGCCAAGGCCACCAGCAGACCTGGCCGCGTGGTGGGAAGCCATGCTGCAGCGGGGAGCGCTGAGCAAGCTCATCGCTTCCCCTTTGCAAACAGGAAAGGGGTGGGGAAGGCAAAGGCCAGCGCTCGGGGTGAGCTGCGGGCGGGACGTGCTGGGTGGCATCACCCCTGCCGTGCCGGCTCCCTGCAGCCTCAGCCAGGGCTCCAGGGTCACCACAATTATAGTCCCCTACAGCAAGTGGCTATTAGGTAGCAGGAGCTATAGCTCGCAGGAGCTGAGCACCCGCAGCACAGGGGAGGGGCTGCCTCTTCCTCCCGCATTGCTTTCGAGGACACTGACAGCCACCGGCACTGGGGTGGGAGCTCTGCGCTGGCCACCCGTGCCCCAAACTGAGCCCTAGCCCCTCCGCTCAGCCCATCACAGCTTTTCTGGCTGGCTCTGCAAGGAGCGCCAGCGAAGCCAGCGCTGTCTTCGTCCCCACAACAGAGGCAGCGATGCGGCGTGCTGATGACAGAGCGATGTGCCACCTGCCCGGCCACCACCCGAGGCCAGCTCCCCTCTGGGAGCGTCTGCCCCAGCCCTCCCCTGCCTCCTCTCAGGGACCCTCCCTGCTCTCCCCAGCCCAGGGCGCTCAGCACCACCTGGGATGTGCTTAGCAAGAGAGGGACCAGGGTGGGGAGGTGAAGGCAAAAGCAAAACACCCTGCAGTCTGTGGAGAAACTGCCACCGTGGGCTCAGCCACAGCTGGTGGGGGGTAAGTGGCACCAGGGCCTCAGAGGGGATGCAGCTAAAAATAGCCCTGGGAGGATGCTTTAAACCCCCACCTTGCTCTCCCAGCCCTGCAACCACCATCCCAGGAAGAGCCTGTAGCACAGCCAGGTTTGACCACAGCTGGGGTAGGAGGGTTTTCCTGCTGGGATCAGCTTGGACAGCGAAGGAGCTGCTGGAGAAGAGCCAGGCAGGCTGTTACTTGGGAATGCTGGCACATATGGCTGGTGGGCACCACCCTGGCTGCCCACCTGGCTTGCAGCCCTACACCGCTCCTGATGGGATCTGTTTGACCCTGTGGCGACATGATCCCTCACCCAGGGAGGAGAGAGGACCGAACACCCACCAAGGCACCGACCTGCATTGCACCAGCATCATCCCGGTCAGCTGCCCTCCTCCAAACGCAGCAGTCTGCTGGGCACATGCCAGGGTCTGGTCAAGTCCGAGTTCATCCCCATCCCAAGCCAGAGGGTGCCAGGACAACAGGGGAGAGCCGACAGCCCTGCAAACACCCTGGTCACAGGGCTGCCAGCATCTGCTGGGCACCCCGTGGGCTGGAGTCGGTTGGAAACCTTATCAGGCTTTGCAATATGGCAGAGCTTTTCCGGGACCGGGCAGCTGGTAGGCTCAGTGCCCGCAGGGTGCCACAGCCCCGCAGGGTTAACTGCATCCACACTCCCTGAGGATGCAGCCTGCTGCCATTGCAGGACCCCAAATGCCCCTTCCCAGTGCTGGGGGGATCCTTGATAGGAGATTCCGGCACCGGTCCTGACATGCCTTTACATGGTGCCACGAGGCCATGATGCTCAGGCCATCGGAAGCAGACAGAGGATTAATGGGGAGGAGAGGAATGAGGGAAGGAGCACCCAGAAGAAGGGCGATCCCTACTACACCTCATCCTCCAGCAGTCACAACCTTCAGCTGCTTTTCAGAACTGAGCTCATGCTTCACTACCTACAGCCACATCGATCTCCGAGCACCCCACCAGCAGGCAGCCCGCACCTTCCCACCCTGTGCTGGTTCCCCCCCACTCCTCATGCTTGGGTAACAGTGGGCACCGCTGCAGCGCTCCCACCCTGCCCAGATGCTGACAGGCGAGAGCAGCGCTTACATAATGGAAAATGTGAGCGGAGAGAGGGCAGCGCGTCTGAGAAACCTCACAAACATCCGGCTGGCGACACTGGGGCTATCTTTACACCCCAGGCACCAGCTCGGCAAGCCCTGAATAACGGCAGCAAGCCCAGCCTCCCTGCCCTGCTGCAGCCTCCTCCACAGGGACGGTGCCAAGCAGTGTAACTGCACCCTTCGGCAGGGTCCCACTGCGGGGAGTGACCCAGTGATCAGCTGGCCCCCTCACCAGCCCCCCGCAGACCATGTGCCACCAGGCTGGGAGCAACGCAGGGCATGGCTGAGGTGGAGATGGGCTTTGGTGCCAGCAGAGAGCTCTGGGGATGGAGCCCACGGGATCACCCAGAGCTGCCCAGGATCATACAGATACTCAACCCATGGCTTCTGAATATCTCCACGGATGGAGACCACAGCCTCTCCGGGCAGCCTGTGCCAACATTGACCAATCTCACAGCAGAAAAAGTGTTTTCTTGTGTTCAGATGCAATTTCCTACTTTTTCATCTGTGCCCCTTGTCCCATCAGCAGACAACGCTGAGAAGAGCCCAGTTCCCTCTTTGCTGCAGCCTCCCCTTCAACTATTTATCCACATCACTGAGGATCCCCCAGTTCCAGCTTCCCCTCCAGGCTGAACAGGCCCAGCTCTTCCAGCCTCTCCCCACACCAGAGATGCCCCAGTCCCTCACCAATGTCAGAAGGATGCACTGCCCGGGACCCACGTGCTGTCCTCCCACTGCAGGAAGGGGGTTTCCAGGTCTGGCCCCAGGGGCCCTACCTTGCTTTCCTTGTCTTTTGGCCAGGATCCAGCCCTCAGCAGGCGTGCGCTGCCCTCAGTCTGGCTCTGCAACACTGCCCGACCAGGAACCCCACAGCTGCCCCAACACCCCTATACCCACCCCTATACCCACAGGCACCTCTTGCCCCATCCCTGGGGCACCTGGAACCTGCGGCATGCCCAGTGCCTACAGCAAGGGCCAGGAGAACTCATTCCTCAGGGTACCAATAACCCCACTGAGCACTCCCAGCCCACTGGAATGATGCTGGCGGGTTCCCCAGCCCCACCGAGCGGCTCTGATGTACCCCAGCATCAGGAATCCGGGAGGAAGATCCCCTTTTCTAAATGGCAGACAAGCTATGCCCCTGCTCACCATGGCCGCACACACTGTGCCCACCCCGTGGGCAATGCTCGTACCCCTGGCATGCACCCCCCTGTGCCCCCCTTGGTGCCTGCAGCCCCCAGCTCTGGTGCAAGCAACCCAGGACCGGTTGCTCACTGCAGCTCTTTGCAGCCAGAGCCAAACCAAGCAGAGCTGCCGGATCTCTCATTGCCTCCGCTCAGTTGCCCGGAGAACCCATGCCGAGGCAGTGCCAGGAGCTGAGGGCCCAGCCCATGCAGGCCTGATGTGCGCCCCCCCATTTGCCAGCCCCCCAAATGTCTTGGTGCACCCCAAAGCCAGTACCCCCTCCTTCCTCATCACCCCTTCCGTCTACGCCCAGCCCCAGAGGAACCAGCACCAGAGTGCAGCACAGCCTCCCCCTCCCGCTCTGCCCTTGTACTCCCAAAACCTGGCACAAGCAACTGGCAGCCCCCAGCCCCCAGCCACGGTTCAGCCCAGCGGGGGCACCTGTGCCTGGCAGCTGCCATTGTCACCTAGCACAATGGCCTCGCCGCCCCCACGCCAAAGCTGGCAAAAAGCACCTCACAGAGTGCCCCACAATTACAGCCCGGAGAAAGCCAAGCTGGGGGTGTGGAGTGAGGAGACGTGATTGATGGGGAGGATTGAGAAAGGATGGGAGAACAGGCATTTGGGGGTTGGGGGTGGGGGGCGGCGCTGGGAATGGGAAGTAGAGACCAGGAAGGATTCAGCAGAT
Organism: Bucorvus abyssinicus; assembly: GCA_009769605.1. Taxonomy (NCBI): domain Eukaryota; kingdom Metazoa; phylum Chordata; class Aves; order Bucerotiformes; family Bucorvidae; genus Bucorvus; species Bucorvus abyssinicus. The sequence goes on along the minus strand of CM020039.1, from coordinate 64,740 downwards.
CCCAAAATGATTTTCACCCACTCTGTCCCCGTGGAGCTGGACAACACCCTGGGGTGGGGGAAGCTGCTTGCTCCCGTCGCCAGGGACCAGGGTTCCCCCCGTCAGTGTGAGTGAGCAGCAGGGTGGGGGCTGGCCCTTCCCAGCACCCCAACAAGGCAGGCTGCTATAGACCCCCTCCAGCACCCCAACCACCATCGACAGCCAAAAAATAGGACAGCCTGCCACCCCCTCCCCATCTGCTAACCCAGTTACCTCTCGGGAGCTGCAGCCCTGGCACTAGACCCTCCCTCCCTCATTAACTGTGTGCTAATTAGGCACCTGTCCCAGGCTCTGGGGTGCAGGCAATGGTTCCCCCCCCCCATCCCAACCCTGCAAGGGTGCACAGGGGGGTCAAAGCAGCTCAGAAAGGTGCCTGCCATGGCTGTGGCCATGACCAGAGAGACGGGCAGCACATGTGCCGCGGCACGGCTATGAGCCAGGGACAGCCTGATCTGGGTGGCAGCAGCAATTGCATCCCAAAACCCTCATCTTCATAGGCAAGGAGGGAGCCCATATGGCAAGGAGCCAGGCTGGCAAGCGTGGTCTTGCCCATGCGGACCCAAGCAAAGGGATCCTCAGGGAAAACCCTGACACTGCAAACACTTCAATTTGGCAAGGGGGGCATGCACAGACGGCTTGTTCTCAGCCCCCTCCAGCACCAGTCCTGCCCGGCTCTCACGCCCCTCTCCTAGCTCCATGGGCCGTTAACTCAGCCACGTCCTTTCTGCCTGCCCATCCATCATGCCGCTGTCTCCCTGCTCGCCGTGCGGCATCACCTCCTGCATGGCTAATTGTCGGCACTGGGCAGGATGTGGGCAGCAGCTGTGGCGAGCAGGGAGTCGGCAGCTCAGCTTTCCCCCCGCGCAGCCTGTGAGCCGGCAAGGCCAGACCTGCGATGGCATGGGGGGCTTTGACGCTGGCCTGAGGGCTCAGGGCGCACTCGTGTCCCTGTGCTGCTGCTGCAAGGACTGTGGGCACAGCCTGGCCATTTTCTCTGAGGTTTCCGGGCATTGAGGACTCCCTGTGAGATGCTCCGTGCTCCAGAGCACGGCAAACGCCGCACGGCAAACTCCAGCGGGCTGCTGCCGCCCCGGCAGGAGGGCGCAAAGGGCTCACAGACGGCACTAAGCATCCCCAGGAGTCTGCCCACTCTCCTGGCATGCCCCCCCCAGCACCCTGCACCCCAGCCCAGCCCACAGAACCCACCTGCCCAGCCAGGTCAGAGCAGGCAGAGGAGGTGCCAGCCTGCTCCAAAGGGGAAACTGAGGCATGATCCTTGAGCAGCCAGTGGGACCAGGCAAGAGCTCCCCCAGCACCACTTGCCTGGAAATGTCTTCTGCCAAGGCGGAAAACCCCACAGTGCCAGGATGGGAGCGTGCAACTTTCACAGCCCTGGGCACACACCCTTTGCCCCCCTCAAGCCAGTGCACCAGGCTTGGCACCACAGCCAGGCGTGAGCCAGCAGGAGGGCAGCTTGCCCCAGCCCTGAGCAGCCCCGAGCTGCCACTGGACTCAGCACACCACCCCCATCCCCACTGCCTCCCTTCATGCCTGCGGCATCCAACACCAGAACCCAGGGGCACCCCTGCTCTGCAACTGCATCCCCCCGCGGTGTTTTTCTCAGCTATGCCCCCTCCCCAGGGCAGCACAGAGAGCAAATCCCCACCGAGGGGTGGCTGGGGCTGGGAGCTGGCTTGTGGGGGATTTCTGGAACAGCCCCAGGGTGAGGATCCGTCCGTGGTGTGGCAGTCCCCATGCACCTGCCAGCACTGCAGCCACTGTCTTGATTCGCAGCACCCCACTGCCTCCTTCCTGCAGCCAGGAGGTGCATGCAAAGGGACCACTCACCCGGCATGTCACCCAGAGCATCCTCCCCGTGTTGTGCCCACATCTCCCCTCCTCAAAACGCCCCTTAAACCTCTTTCTCTCCCTGCTTTCCGCCCAGCCATTCAGCCCAGGTTATTTCTCCCTGTGCGTGAGGCAGGAGGTGCCTGGCCACTTCACCATCCCCACCAAGGACACCTACGGCCACCTGCTCCTGTAGGTCCTACCAAAATAGCTTCCTCTGAGCAAGCTGCGCGCACACACACACAAGCTGCCCTCATGCCAACAGAGGGAGGCAAAGGAGTGTCATGTCTGACTGCAGAGGTGTCCCCATCCACCCAGCAAACCACCACGGGCGACTGGGTCTAGGGAAGGCTGTGGGAACGGGGCCCGCGGGGGAGCTGGCACAGCCGAGTTAATCTGGGACACCGAGAAAAATGCCAGCTCCATTTTGCCACCCACCAGACCCTGCATGTATGGTGCCGGCAGTGGGGTGTGGGATCCCAGGAGCCTACGGCACCACAATGACCCTAAATCTCACCCCCAGAGCATCCACAGGGCAGAGCCTTTGTGAAAGAACCCCCTTTCCACAGGGGCAGGTACGAGGAACCCAGGGGATACAAACATGGGAGGAAGGCAACTGGGGGGACATTCTGGGTATGGGAGAGACCCTGTCCCCGAATGGTGGGGTAAAACCCATGCTCCACAGTCCCACAGGACCAATGCCACCCCTGCCACCATGGGTATGCACCCTTCCCATGTGTCCTTCCGCGGAGCACAGGGAGCCAGACCCCTCCTGGCACCACTCGGGGCACTGGCTGAGTCGGGTCTGCAAGCAGGAAGTGCCTGGCACTGATTTACACCCCAGAGCAGGCAAACACCCCCCACCCCACCCTCACCCCCCACTCCTGTTCTCAGCAAGGACCCCGTGCACCAGCCAGCCCCTCATCCCAGGCCCCTACGCCTCTGACCTTGCTCCTCATCTGCCCTGATGTGGACACCTTCCGGATGAGCTTGTGCGAACTGTCCTCCTGCTCGCCCTCGCTGTCGGACGACTCCTCGCCGCCCGCCTCAGGCGAGATGGGTGCCAGCTTGTCAGAGTCCAGGGACGACACCGATTCCCGGGTCTTCCGCAGGAAGAGGTCCCCTGGCATCAGTTTCTCTGCCATCTTCCTACCTGGCTTGGCTCAGGACTCCACCACCTCCTGCCACAGCCCTGGGAGGACAAGGACACACAGGAGTGGAGGAAGAGCCCTGAACGGGGGGCACAGCCCCTCACCTCTATGGCTCAGCCAGCCAGGAGATGCAATACTGGAAATCAAGGGACATGCCCCTTCCTTGCCCAGGAACACTGCTAAGGGTGGCTTCCTTGCAGGCAAAGTTTTCTTTCCATGCCTTTTTTTGGTGTCCCAACTCTTCCTCACCCCACCTGGCATCCCAACACCATCCCTCACTCTGCCTTGGGAAACTGCGACCACCCCATGCCCTAGCATCGAGGCGCACCTCCCACGACGCAGCCTGCGCCAGCTCCCACTCCGGTGCCCGTCCGCAGGGTGCTGGGCTGCCCTCGGTGGCCAGGGCTTGGGGCAGAGGGGGGCTCTCCATGAACAGCAGCAGCTGCCTCCCACCACCCGTCTCACTCCAGCAGCGGGGAAGGGCTGGGAGCATCCTCCAGCCCCGCGCCGGTGGGTCGCCAGGCCCAAGCAGGTGGCCGCAGGCAGGGTGGGATGGAGCGGGGCCGCGGGCTCCCTGCATGCGGGGGAAGCCTTGTCCCCGCGGCATCCCTGCCTGCCCCGGCGGCTGCGGCGCGATGGCGGGGGGGCACCTACTGGGCGAGCGAGCCTGGTCGGCGGCAGGGCTGCCGGGCACGGGGCGGGAGTGGCGGGGGGCACCCCACGGCGCCGTGCCCAGCCCCACGCGGCTCCCGCGGGCCGGACGCGCCGCGCCCCCCCCACCCCACCCCGCCCCGCGGCTGCCGGCAAACGTGGTGCCGTCTCCCCGCGCAGCAACAAGCGTTTGGGGGGGGGGGTGAGGGGAGGGGAGGGGAGGGGAGGGGGGGGCGAAGCGAGGGCACCGCAGCGCTGCCGTCCCCCCCCTCCCCGCCTCCTGGGCGCAGCACCCCACCCTCTCGCTGCGGGCCTCGCACCCCCCCGCCCACCTCGGCGCTGCCGGGTGCCGGGTCTCCGCCGAGCATCCCGCAGCACGCCCGGAGAGGGGAGGCGGAGCGGCCCCCCCCCCCGCCCCGCGCACACACCTTGCGCACCCCGAGCCGCCGCCGCCGCTTGTGCAAGGTCGCTCTTCCTGCGGCCCCCGCTCGCAGCCCCCCCACCCGGCCCGCAGCGCGGCCCCGCCGGGATTGTGCCTCTGCAGGAGCCCCGGCCCTGCCCCTGCGCCGCAAGCCCCGGCCTGCTCGGCGCGGCGGGGCCGCTGCGCACCGCGGCACGGGCGGCCCACGCACGGCCCCGAGCACGCGGGCACGGGCGGGCACCCCGCACCGCCGCCGTGCACAAACGTGTGCTCACTCCCACACGCGTACAGGCACGCACTGCCCCGGCGTGAGCGCGCACACGCACCGCTGCCGTGCACACATGTGTGCACCCCTCGCAAACACAGGGGGCACGTACGCGGTCACGGGTGAGCACGGGCACGGCTGCTGTGCCCGTGTGCAAACACAGGCACACAGGTACAAGCACGGGAAAGCGCACGCACCGCATCCATGCACACAGGTGTGCACAGGAGTGAGCACAAGCATGGCCACTGCACATACGTGTGCACTATGTGGGCAAGGGCGTGAACATGGATGGCTTAGGCAAGCGTGCACATGTACGTGTGCATGCGCCCATGCGTGCATCACCGTGCACAGCTCAGGCATGGGCGAGCACAGGCACTGCTGCCGTGCACATATGTGTGCCCACACTTGCGCACATGTGGGAATGGGGGCGGTACACACCGCTGCCACGCACATACGTCCTACATGCGTACAGGCAGGCACACCCTGGGCACGGGAAGCACATGCACCACCTCCATGCAGCTGTGTGTGCACATGGCCACTCACGTATGGGCATGCACAGGCACGGGTGAGCACACGCACTGACACCACACACTTACTTGTGCACTCACACACGTACACAAACCGTATGAGCCGGGAATGTGCACTCGCAGCCCAGAAGCCCCTCCGTGTGCTGGGCTCATCCCCAGCAGCGTGGCCAGCAGGTCGAGGGAGGGGATCCTGCCCCTCTGCTCTGCTCTGGGGAGACCCCCCCTGCAGCTCTGGGCTCCTCAGCACAGCAGAGTCAGGGACCTGCTGCAGCGGGGCCAGAGGAGGCCACAGGGATGATCCGAGGGTGGAACCCCTCTGCTGGGAGGACAGGGGAGAGAGTTGGGGGTGTTCAGCCTGGAGAAGAGCAGGCTCCAGGGAGACCTTAGTGCAGCCTGTCAGTGCTTCAAGGGGTCTGTCAGAAAGCTGGGGACAATCTTCATCAGCGGCTGTTGGGACAGGACAAAGGGTGGTGGGTTAGACAGAATGAGGGTGGGTTTAGGTTAGACATAAAGAAATCTGTAAAATTGAGGTATTAGAGCGCTGGGAAGACAGGCAGCAGGGCCAAGGGCTACTCCAGCACGTCTGCGCCCTGCCTGCATCCCCAGGAGCCCTGCACGCTACCACAGGCCTGCTGGATGCAGCTCCCTGGGTGCCACGCGGGGGGCCCTGGTACCCCACAGCCTGGCCATGCCCCTGCCCCGGGTCCACGGTCCTGCCTGGTGGCAGTGGGAGCTGCACGGCGGGGTCTCCAACGGGCCATGGGGACAGACGCACGTGCGCCCACCTGGCCCTCCCGGTGTGCCTGCGGCTGTCCGTGCACAGAGGCCCGCACCAGTGGCCCTGCCCGCGTGCACACACACACTTACCCACGCGTGCACACCTCCGCCCACGCACGCTGAGCTGCCTGTGCCTTTGCTCACCTGCGTGTGCACCTGGGCATGTGCGAGCACTCACACGTGCACATCACAGGGCGTGGACATGTTCACCCGTGTGCGTTCACCTGTGCATGTTCACCCATGCGTGCTCACATGCGTGTGCATGTGCTCACCCAGGTGCACTGACGTGCGCGTCCCCGTATGCCACCACGCAGCCGCGCGCTCAGACGCAGCCACCCACATACACGCTCCCGTGTGCGCGCACACGCGTACCTGCTCTGTGCTCCTGTGCATCCGCACACGCTCTCACCTGTGCACGTGCGTGTGCGCACGGGCTCACACCGAGCATCCTGCGGGGCTCCCGTGCCGTCGGGCGCCCGCACATGCTCCAGCACACGTGCTCGACCCCGCCAGTGCACGCCTGTGCCCACCCACGCGTGTCCCCGCACTCTCACGCACCCGCGCTCTCGCACCCGCGCGCGCCCTCGCCCCCTCCGTGCGCGTGTGCTCACGCGCGTGCTGGCGCCACCCGGCGGCCGGCGCTGGCCTTGCAGCGCGGCCCTCCCGTTCGGGTCGGGGCTGCGGGTGCCGGACGCGGCGGGGCCGGCGCTGCCACGCGCGGGGAGCGGGGGATCAGGTCCCGCGCCACGGAGCCCGGCTGGCGCGCAGAGGCCCCGGGTAAGGCATGTGGACAGCAAGGGGACGGTGCCGTGCGCCTTCCCCCCCCCCACCCCCGCACCCCCCGCCCGTGCCTGGCTGAACCAGGACACCCCGCAGCCCGCTCCGCAGCAGCAGCACCGCGCTGCGCCCCGGGCACTGCCACCGCCGCTAGGGCACCCCCTCCCCGCTGCCCCCAGAGAAGTTCCGTCAGCGATGCCACGGCTGTGAGTGCCAGGGACGACACTACAACGGCCACCCAAGGGCCGCGCCCCCTCCATGTGCCCCTGGGGTGGGGTCCAGGCACCGCCCCCTGCCCCGACCCAGCCCGGCAGCACTGGGTGCAGAGGACGCCCCTGCCCACGGCCGCACCCCAGATGCCTGCAGTGCCAGGGGGGAACTGGGTCCCAGGAGCAGGACCCCACGGGGGGCACCCGCCAGCCCCGGTGCCACTAGCTGGGGACGCGGGGACAAAACACGCGAGACACAAGGAGGACAGTCGCGCAGCTGCTGCTGCTCCTTTAGTGTGAGAGAGGCACAACGGCACGCAAGGCACGGACATGGGCACGGGCGTGGGCACAGGCATGGGCACCAGCACCCTGCCCCGGCACGGTGACCGGCTGGGGGCTGCCGGTGCCCCCTGAGAGCAGCACGTCCCCCAGCTCCCGTGGCTGCAGTCTTTGGTCCTAGCGGAGTCCCTGGGCAGGGACGGGAGCGGCTGGCAAGGGCAGCATGGGCCGACCCGCTCCTGGCAAGCACGTCCCGGGGTGGGCCAGGAAGGCATGGGGTGTAGTGTTCAAGGGGCCAGGGGGGCACGGGGGGAGCAGCCACACGAGGGACCTGCTGCGGCGCTGAGCAGGCAGGCATGGGCACTGCCTGGACCCTGGGGCTGGGCTGACCGGCTGCTGCCACCCCCAAAGGGGCTGATGCCCGCCCTGCCACCTCCAAAACACTTCCCCATCCGCCCGACACCCCCACCCCACCCCCAGATGCTGCCGGTTGCATGAAATCCCTGTGCAAAATCAGCATCAAGGCACCTGCCCATCCCGTGGGGATAAACAGAGTGGTGGGGCAGGGGGTGGCCCAGGGTGAGGTGTAAGTGCTATTTGAGGCTGCTGCAGCACAGAGGAGGGGGGCAGGCACCCCGTTTCACCCTTAGTGTGGTTTTTCCTCCACTAATCCCTCCTGGTGCTGGGGCAGAGGCTGGAGGCCAGGGCTGGATGAGTCCGGGTGGTCCCCATGCCCACAGCACTAGTGGCAGGGGGTACCGGCATCCTCCTGCTCTCAGCACCCCATCCCCGCCATCCCAGGGGCACCCACCACAGTGTCCCCTGGAAAACGGGTGCAGAGCACCACCAGCACCTGCCTCGGCACTCCAAGGTGCCTCAGGCCAGCGGGGAGCGGGTTAAGGCCCCGCTGGCCAGGGCCATTGTTTTCAGACACAATAGAGAGGAAGAGGATGCCGGGCCGAAATTCCTCCAGCTCCCACCGGACAGGTGGACAGAGCCAGACAAATAGATGAGATGGAGGGCGAGGATGGTTTAACCCTTCCAGGCACCATGCAGGGATGCCTCGGGGCAGCTGGGGGATGTTTAAGGCACACGGTGCAGCACCAGCTGCGGGACAGGCACTCGTGTCCAGGACAAGGTGGAGGGACCCCCGTGGGCACACCCATGCCACCTGAGGGTTGGCAGTATCTGTCCATCTGGTCCTGCTGTGCCACAGGGTGCTGGGTGGCCGTAGAGACCAGGGCAGCTCTGTGGCACAACCCCCCCTGCCAGTGCCTGGACTGGCACCCCCTTCCCTGCTTGGAAAACTAGAAAAATAAATAAAAGGCAGGGGCTGGACAGAGGCAGGGAGAGCCCCTGAGGGGCTGGACCCACTTTGGCAGCAAGCTAGGGCCCCAGCCAGGGTCCAGGGGGGAGGCTGGGCAGGGGACTAGCAGCCCTTGGGGGCCTGGCCGAGGCTCTCACGCAGGCACCGGAGCTGCTCCTGGCCCAGCTTGATTTTCTCCTCCAGCTCCCGCTGCTCAGCAATGAGGGCCGACTTCATCTTGACGAAGTGCTGGTAGTCCTGGAGGTGCTCGGCAGGCAGGTACCGTGCCACCATGGCACCCACTGCCTCCTCCCGCCGCCCCACGTGCTCCTTCAGCTCCTTGGCGTCCTCCAGCTGCGCCACCAACAACCGCTGCTTCTCCCGCAGTGCCACCTGCGGGCGAGATGGACAGCGTTGGCCAGGGGTCCCATGCCCCAATGCCCCACAGGTACCCCCCTGCCCTGTGCCCACCTTGTCCTCGGAGGTGGCATGTGGCCCCAGGCTGTCCAGGGCTGTCTCCACCCGGGCCAGGCGTCCCGAGAGGGAAAGCAGGAGGTTGACCACCTTGTCCAGGTCACCCACAAAGAGGCGGTACTTGTCAAACTCCCCCGGGGTGCAGAGGGCTTGCAGGCGGGCAGCCACGTCCTCGCCCAGCGCCCCGTTGGCACTGATGTCCTCCTGCAGCCCCCGCTGTGCCTCCCGCAGCACTGCCAACTTGCGGCTCAGGCTCTCAATCAGCTGCAGCTGCCAGAGGGAAGAGGTCAGGGGCGACTGGGGGCTGGCACATGGGTACAGACGTGCCACACTGCACTGGGCCCCACAGACCACAAGCATCTAGCAATGCCCCTGGTTCCCATGAGCTACTGGCAATGTCCCCGGTCCCTGAGAGCAACTGGCAGTGTCTCAGACCCAGTGAGCGTACACCAATGCCTCTGGTCCCTGTGAACACCCAGTGATGCCCCTGGTCCCTGTGAGCAGACAGGAATGTCCCTGCAAGCACCAAGCAATGCCCCTGTTCCCTCCGACTGTCTGGCAATGCTCCCTTTTCCCATGAGCATCTGGTGACGTCCCTGGTCCCCATGAACATCCCGTGACACTCCCAGGCCCCGCAAGCACCCAACAATGTCCCTGGTCCTTGCAAGCATCTGGCAACATCCCAGCCCCCGTGAGCATCCAGCAATGTCCCTGGTCCCCACAAGCACCCAGCAATGTCCCCCGTCCCCACAAGTACCTGGCAATGGCAGTGGGGAACCCCAAGGGCATTGTCACCGGCAGTGCCCACTTTACCTTCTTTTCCACCAGCTCGTGGTCCACCTCCTCCTCATCATCCTCCGAGCTCCCCTCCACCACCTTGGGCAGCTCCTTCACCTTGCCAAGAGGCTCGGCTTTGCCCACTGCCGGGCCATAACACACCGGGTAGGAGGTGGAGCTGGTGCTGCTCATCAGGGGTGGCGAGATGGGCTCGAAGCCCTGCCTGTGGGGACAGGGGCTCAGTGCGGGGGACGGCGGGGTGCAGCCTGTCCTCGGCACGGTGCCCAGTGCCATGCCAGCCCTACCTGTCCTGCACCAGGGCCTCCAGGTGCCAGTCCTGCTGGAAACTCTCCCGCCAGGCCTGCCGCTCCCCTGACGCCAGCAGCTCACCCATCACCTCGGCAGCAGTGCCAAGGGGGGCCGAAGGGGCCAGGATGCCAGCCAGGGAGTGGTCCCTGCCTGCCAAGTTCCACAGCAGCTCCTCCGAGTCCACACGACGGGGCTGGGGCCGGACCCCCTGGCAGCTCACCCCCTCCACTGCTCCAGCACTGGTCTTGGGTGTTTCCGGGATAGTGGGGCCAGGGCCACCACGCAGGGGCAGGGAGCACTCACCCACCCCCCGGGGGCAGGACCAGCCCCGCTCCTGGTTCCGGCCGAGCCTTTGGGGCTGCTCCTCCATCTCCCAGGGGTGCTTCGCCTTCGGCCGATCCTCCCCGGCCCCAGTCACCCTGCTGACACCCACCCAGGGGCACCCACATCAGCTGCCCTGCCCGCCCGTGGGGGACAGGGACAGACAGGGCCATGCCCACCCAAGGGAAAGAGGTCAGGGATAAACCCCACCCTGAGAAAATCCAAAGCTCCCCCCAAGGGTTGGATTAGGTTGCTCCAGCACAGGATTCCAAGGGCCGCAGGGCCCCAAAAGCCACCCGGTGCCCAGGCTGTGCCCACAGCCCCACTCCCACGCCGCGGTGGCACTTGCCTGCAATCTCGGTGCTGCCAGCATCGGGCTCAGGTGTCCTGCAGAGCGACCCAGGGGGCTCGGATCGGGGCCAGGCACCTGGCGGGGCAGGGGACAAGCAGCATGCCCCCGGGACCGGCCCCCCTGCTCCCCGGTGAGGCTCTGCGACTGCTCACGCACAACCTCAGCGATGCTGCGGGTCGACACCAGGGTGGCAGTGAAGGCAGAGCTGTGCCCAGAACCATCCGTCAGGCGCTGGGACATCCGGCGCTGTCTGTACTTCTCCCAGTTGGGGGGAGGTGGGCGGGGGAGGTGGAGGGCCCTTCTTTTGGCGACGCTGGGGGAGTCCAGCTTGGCACGGAGAAGGTCCCTCCGGTTGCGGCCGTGTGGGCTGGAAGGCTCCAGGTTGAGGTGGCTCTCAGAGAAGGCTCTGCCCCGCAGCGGGCGGTGCAGGGGGTCCGGAGGGCTCTCGGGGGAGCGGGCCAGGCGGTCACCATCCCACGAGATGTCGTGTGTGGATGTGGCCCGGTAGCAGGGCGGCCACGCCGGCTCGGCACTCTCAAAGCAGGGGTGGAGGGGCCAAGCCTTGGAAAGCCCGGTTGGTAGTGGGAGAGCTCGCTGAGGAAAGAAGGGGGCACCCGTCCCCCACAGACAGTCACCTTTCCAGCAGCTCATGACCACCCCTGCTCAGTTTCTCCAGCTGGAGTCACCCAGCCCCACTGGTGGGAGAAGCCCCAATGCCCCTGCACTGGACACAGCCCCTCAGAGATGCCCCCAGCACTCCAGGGATGGGTAAGGAAGGACACCTCCCACTCCAAGGGCACCTCCTCCTACCCCTGGGACCTGCTTGCCCAAGGTGGCACATGCCCCCACTTCACAGGGCACAGTGCGGCTGTGGCCGGGATGTTAAGGGGGATGTTTTGTACATCACCAACTGAAATCACAGCAGTCCCCGCATCTTGCTGGCAGAGGCTCCTGCCAAGCAGCAGGCACACCCCGACACCCGGCGTGGGCTCACCTGATGGACTGGCTGACTTTCCTGCTTATGGCTGGCGGTTCCCACTCATCCAGAGGAATTTCCTGTGTGGGGGAAGAAGGAGTGTGAAAGCAGAGTCAGCATCCCCTCACCAGCACCCCCTGACCCACCCCCATCCAGGCACAGTATGCAGGCAGAGTACCCCCCAACTCAACCCAGGGTCATGCTCTGGGGGTGCTGCTCTCGGCACAGTCCCAGGGGACACACTCACCGGGCCGAAAGCTCTCCGGGGGGGCCAGGCGTCGCTCTCCTCCCGCCCAGGGTGGGGGCCGGGCAGCAGCAGTCGGGGCAACGTGCCCAGGGCTGGGGGTGGCAGCGGCAGGCATGGCCGCGGGGCAACGGCGGGGGGCACAGGTCCCCCCGCAGTAGCGGCAGGGTTCAGGGGCGCAGGGGAACGCCGTAGGAGTAGGAGAAGCCCCGTGCGTACTCCAGCTCCCCCGGCCTCCCCAGTGGCTTGTAGCAGGGGGGCTGCTCCCGACAGCACTCGGCGTAGGGGCCCGCAGAGCCAGGGCGGACGGGTGAGGGGGGGCCATAGGGCTGGTCCACGGAGAGGCGACGGTGTCCCGGCGCTCAGGACCAGGGGGCTGGAAGGCAGCGGTATCACCCACCATGGGCTTGCTGTGACGGGGCGGCACCGGCTGGCTGCTCTCCTCGAAGAACCGGCGACGGTCAGCGAAGGGCAGGAGGACGGCCTCGTCGTTGCCCCGTGGTGGGGAGCTGGAGGCTGCCGGCGCCTGGCCGTAGCCCTCCAGCTCGCCAGGGCTGGGCGAGCGCTGCGGCTGCAGCTTGCGCTCCGGGGACCAGCGCCAGCGGCCCCGGCCTCTCGTCACCACCCGTTCAGGGGACGGGGGCCCTTTGGGGAGCGTCAGCGGGTCAGGGGTGGGGATGCCCCGGTCCCCCGAGCGGCCAGGGTTTCTGCCGTCCTCACTCGGTGCGGGGCTCGGGTGCTCAGCCAGGGCGCAGGGTCCCTCCACTGTCACGCTGCCTTCGGGGGGCTCCTCTGCCTCCTCTACCGGCTCCTCGCCAGGCGTCGGGGCACCGGGACCTCGGCTCTTCTGCAGCTGGGCCTTGCGCCGCTGGATCTCGTTGCGCAGGCTGGTGGCGAAGCGGTCGCTGCGGCGGCGCATCTGAGCGGAGCGGTGGGGAGGACCCCCAGCCCGCCTTCCCCCTGCCCGGCTCTCCTCCTGCGCCGGTCCCTCAGTGCCTCGCACCGGACTGGCCCCCGGCCCATCCTGCCCCGGGCCCATCCTGCCCGGCTCAGGGCAGCAGTGGCAGGGTGGCAGGCGGCAGCACGGCTCTGGGCAGAGCTGGGGGTCCTGGGCGGCCCCCGTGGTCCCCAGTTGGCTGCCCTCAGGGTGCAATGGGGAGAGGGTCCAGTGGTGCCCATCAGGGGCCGGTGAGGCTCGCCCGCTGCTGGTGCCCACCTGGAGGGAGCGGAGCTGAGAGGCCAGCAGCTGCTCGGGAGCGCTGTGCCGGTGCGGAGCGTGGCCCTTGAGGGAGGTCAGCAACAGGTTGTCCCCTGCCGCAGCAGCATCCGGCACTCGGTGCACACCACCGTCCAGGCGCAGCCGGTCACCAGGCTCCACGCTTTCCCCCAGGAGCGGCTCGGCCTGGCACCGGTCCGGGTGGGAGCTCAGCATGTAATACTGGTCAGCAGAGAGACGGTCCTTCATGGGGTATGGCGCTGGTGACCTCCCACCCACCACATCCGCCTCCTTGTCCCGCTGGCAGAGGAAAGTGTCAGAGATCCACCGGCCCTTGGCATGCAACATGTCTGCTGACAGCGACGCCTGACGCCCGTCCCCTCCGCCAGCTGGGGCTTGCCCGCAGGCTGTCCCTCCTGACAGGGGGCTGGGGGGGCACGGGCGCCCGCCAGGCCTCGGGATGCCGCGTGGCAGGCGGCTCAGCCCCCGTGGCCAGGTAGCGCCCATCAGGGGCCTTGCAGGGACCTTGGAGGCCAGAGTCGACAGAGGCGGCCTCGTCAGGGCGGAGGGAGAGGGCACAGTCGGAGGCGATGGAGCTGGCAGAAAAGGAGCTGTAGGCTGAGTCCCGCTTGCTGTGGTACATGCCCTGGTCGACGAGTGAGGGGTCCCCTTCATAGTAGGCCTGTCCGGGCTGGTCCAGGCTCTCCATGCTCCCGATGGAGCTGCTCCGGTCGGTGCTGCAGTGCCGGGACAGCAGGTTCCACTGCAGGGACAGCTCGGCTGCCCGCCAGCCCCACGCCGGCGTTAGGGGCGTCTCCTGCCCCCGACCCAGCCCCCCCGACAGCCCCTCCGATGGGCACGAGATCCCGGGTAGCCAACACCCCCCCACATATACGCACCCCCTGGGGTAGGGGGCACGGGATGGCACAGCCCTGACCTGCCCTTCTTCCCCGGGTTTGAGGGCAGCACCACGGCTGCCCCGGCGCTGGCAGGGGGAGCAGGCTTGGGGACACGGGGGTGTGTGTGGCTCCAGCCACTCGGGCCCTGCCCGCTCTGGCAGGGAGGGCACTGGGACTCGGCAGCTCCTGGCCGGCTCCAGCGGAGCCACCGCCCCTTCCGGCCGGGAGCGGGAGTAAACAGGCAGGGGAAAGGGCAGCGCTGCAGCAGGACGTGGGGGGATGCCGGACAGTGGCGTGGGGCAAGCAAGTGAGCACCCAGCCTGCACCCCCCCGGCCCTGACCCAAGCGGGTGCCCGGTCCGCCCCCTCCCCCCCACCCCTTGCAGGGTCCCATGGGTGCCCCTGGGAGTGGGTCAGGGGTCTCACCTGACATCACACCCCGAGGGCCAGGAGAGGCTGAAGGCGTCAGCGGGGCAGTGCATGGCGGGGGCGTCGGGGCGGCTCTCGGAGAGCTTGGCCACGTGCCAGGAATGGGGCCGGAGGACGGGCACGCTCCTCCTGCCAAGAGCACAGCGGGAGAGGACAAGAATGGGGAGGAAGCTGGGCCGAGGAACCGGGCTGAAGTCACTTCCTTCGGGCTTCCTGTCCCCCCCAGGCCAGCGCCACCCGAGAGGGACGGTGGTGAGGAGGGTCCAGCCCTGCCAGCACCCGGCGCTGAGTAGGGGGATCCCACAGTTCCTCCCTGCTGCCAGGGCTCCCCTGCCTGCAGCGTCCCTGCTGCCAGCAATCACAGGGGACTGAGGACATGTGCCCAACACAGCGCATAGGCAACGCCCCAGCAGGGTGAGGGTCCCTGCCACGACTGGGCCAGCTCCGCAGGTATGCCAAGGGATCCTGGGGCCACATCTGCGTCCCCACCGTAAGCCTGACTTTCTTCCCTCGCCCCTCGGTTCCTCAGCATCTGCAGCAAGCACTGGCCACATCTCGTCCCCAGGAATGGGTCCTGTGCCAGGCTCTGTCCCACCCGCTGTGTCAGTCAGCCGTGGGGGTCTCCAGTCCCCTCAGCGAAAACAGGTGCGATGTCCAGTGCCACCACACAGACGTGGAGGCAGATGCCACCTCCTGTCCCCTCCAAGTGCCTGCTGGGTGGGCAGGAAGGGGGGACAGGGAGGAGCTGAGGGGTCAGCACATGGGTCCCTTCCCGCCCAGAGCCCCCACACTCACCATGGATGATGCTGAGCCCTGGCACAGCCCTGTGGCACTCCCTGCTCCGTGGGCAGGCCCTGCAGCACCCCAGCCCCCAGGTGCTGCTGGAGCTGAAACCCGGTCGTGAAGCAGCCAGGGAGTGGATGTGGGTCGGCTCGGGTGACACACACGACTGCAGGCCCAGCCCTGCCTCTCCTTCCTTCCCCAGGCAGGCAGCAGCAGGCAGGCAGGAAGGAGAGGAGCGGCCACGCTCGAGGATACCGCCCAGCAAGGGGGTGGCAAGCCCGCTGCACTGCCCTGGCTCTGCTGGTGGCACACCGGGATGGGGGACCTCCACCCACCATGGGGTGCTGGCAGCCATAGTGGGCCTGCCCCCCACCCCGTCCCAACACAGGGCATCTCCAGGCTGGAGACAGGGGCAACCGCCAGGCTCCCAACGGTCCCCCAAGCAGCAGATGCCCCCCCAGCCTTGCCACGCCCCCCCCCCCCCCAACGCGCAGCGCTGCCAACCTGCGAACGATCATCTTTAGGGTGCGGTAGGAGCCCTTGATGAGGATCAGGGCCTCCTGACGGGACCCGTACAGCGGCGTCCCGCTGATGTTCACCAGCTCATCACCCGCTGCAGCCGACGGGACAGTGCGGCCTTGCCCCCATCCTCCACCTGGGAGACAGAGAGGGGGGCCAGCGGGGTCACGGCCCCCAGAGCACCCTGAAGGTTGGGCTGCTGCTGCCGAGTGCCAGAAGAGAAAGAGGCTTCAGAATCAGGGGTGGCTGCGCACTGGGCACCACGGAGGGATTGCGGTGCCGGGCTCCCCCCCTGCCCAGTCACATGAATTTCTGAGCAAGGAAAGGGCATCGGGGCGGGGGGAGAAGAAAAATGTCCCGTTCCAGCAGATTCCCCCGCAGGCGCGGGCAGCACAAGGGCCCTTTGTCAGTGCGGATGCCAGCCCCCCACCGCTGCTCCCAGCCCCACGTCGGCCGTGCCCGGGCATCCGCAGTTACATCGATGCCTGAAGGATGCCATCATGGCATGTGCGCCCAAGGAGCCCACAGCAGGGGAGGTGCAGAGCCATGCCTGGCCCTGGCATGCGCCTACCCCATCCTGGCAGCCACGGCCAACATGAGCCCAGTACCCAGTACCGACACAGCTTGGAGAACACAGAGCCACGGCGCTGCCAGCACAGAGGGGCCCCAGCAGGTAGGTGCAGTGCGGGCAGCCCTGGGGCGAGCAGTGCCCAGCTGGGGCAGGCAGAGCGCCTGGTGTGGACACTGGTTTCTGCCCATCCTGCCACTCTCAATCGCTGGGAATGGCCGTGCCCAGGCCCTCAACACCGCAGCGCTGGCAAGCAAGCCAGCTGCTGAGCTGCATAGTGGCAGTGGCACAGGACATGTGGGTGCTTGGAGCAGGACCTGGGGGACCCTGAGCCCCCATGCCCAGTGCGGGTGTGGAGCCTGACCTGGCCATACCCTACAGCTGCCTGCAGGGTGATGGGCAGAGCTGGCCTGGCCCTGTGCCGGAGCTCCTGCGCCCACCCTGTCCATGGGCTCCTCACTCTGACCTGCTGCTCCTGGGCCGGCAGAGAAACAAGCTCTGCCCACAGGGCCCGCTCTGCCGCTGTCCCATCCCTGCTGCCCAGCCCGGGAGGCACCCACAGCTCCCCAGCAGGCTGGCCACCACACATGTGCCCCCGGGTGACCCTTCCCAGCCCTGGTGCTGGGCAGGGCTCAGGGGACATCCCGCTGCTTGTGGGCAATGTGGCACCTGGGGAGGCAGGCAGGGGTCAGCCAGGCCTCCTGCCCAGCTCAGCATTGTCCCATGGCTCTGCCTGGCACGGTTGTGCCGAGCACCCCACAGCTCTCTCATTTCTTCATGGATCTGGGGATTGCAATGCCATGTCCAGGCTGCCCTCCCACCCAGGGGGATGCCCATGGGGCTGCCTTCCTGGCACCGGGCCCCAGCTGCCTGCAGGGGCTCCCAGTCCCACCATGCACTCGCTGAAGCGCCCAGGTTTAACCCCTGCTATGCTGCTGCCCACCACCATGCAGCTCTGGCGGAGCAGGCAGGCAGGGCAGGCTGCACCTTCATCCCGTTCCTCTGCCCACCTCATCCTGCCTACCACGGCAGCCATGGGGCTGAGCCAGCAGCGACGGTGGTCACCACTCCCTGATGCAGGACAGTGCCGGGGCTGCACCCACATCTGGGCCACCACATGCACCAGGACGGACATGGCTCAGCCCTGGTATGGCTCACCAGGAGCTAAATCTGGCACAAACGGCCCCTTGTTCTGCCTTCACCACCAGTGAACTCAGTGCTGGCAGCCAAACCCCGCCGCCTGCTGCCCTGCCTGGCGGGGCCAGCCCTGGGCACTTCCTCGACACCACCCCTGGTGTTCACTCTGGGCCCTAATGGTGGGTATCGGCTGTCTCACGGGAGTATCTGCCTGCCCAAGGAGAGACTTGTCTTAGAAAGGGTCACAGCAACAGCCGTGCCCAAGCTGTGCCCAACCTGCCCCACACAGACCTTCCTCCTTGCCCCGGACATGCCCGGCAGAGCTCCCCACCATGGGACTCTGCCACAGGAAGGGATCCCGTCCGGGGTGGGCTCAGGAGCCAAACTGTCCCACAGAGCGCCTGGACCCCCTTCCCCGTTCCGGCCGGGGCCCGGGGGCCCCCGCGCCGCCGGCAGGCCTGCCCCCACCCCGCACGGGCCGGCACGCACACACCTCGCCGGCCGCGGCGGCGGAGCGAGCGCCCCGGGGGACCCTTCCCTGAATGCACAGAGCGCTGGAACAAGCCCCCTTTGTCTGCAGAGCACACGCGGCGGCGGCCCGGCCGGGGGAGCGCGGGGGCCGGCACCCCCCGGCCCGCAAGGACATCCGCCCCCTGCCCCATTCTCAGCAGCGCTGGGGAACATCCCCGGGCCCTCCATCCCCTCCTCCAGCAGCCGGCAAACCCACCGGGACCCAACGCGCCAAGGCCCGGCAGCGAGTTGAGGGGAAGGGAGTGGCCGCCGCCGGCAGGGTCCCGGCTCCCGACCGCTGGCGGTGCGACCCTGGGGCGCAGGGCAGGGACCGGAGCCACTTTTCCAGCTTCCCCAGCCAGACCACGCTGCCCGCGTCCCGGTGCAGGGCGTGGAGGGCCCGGGGGGCAACCAGCCCGGCTTGGGGCAGGGAGGCAGGCCGGGGCCGCGGCACAGCCCGGCCCGCCGGCACCCCGGCCCCGGCGGGACGGTGGCACCGGGCCGGCAGGCCGCCAAACCGCCCGGTGACAGGGTCTCGGCCGAGCTCCGCGGGAGCACGGGCTGCTGAGGCACCCGCGGCTGCTGCCCGGCTCCCAGCGGTTTTCCCAGGAGGGCGATGCCCCGGCGGGGCCACGAGAATCGGGGACCCCCTGCACAGCGGGACGTCGCAGGCGTGGGGCCGCACCCTCCCCGCTCCCGGCTGCGGGAAGGACTCGGGCGCCGAGCCCTGCGCCCGCCCCGCTCGGCACCGCACTCCGACACTAGTTCCCCGTCCCGAGCACGGCCCTGCCCAAGCGTTTCGGGGCAGATGGGGCGGACTTCAGTCCCCCGACACAGCGGCCCGCAACGTCCCCGCAGAGCCCGGTCCCGGACGTGCTCACGGATGGGCATACGAAAGGGGGCTGCTCGACCCTCCTCCCCGGCTGCGCTCGGCGGGACGGTCCCGGGGGGGACATGGAGGGGGGCGGAGGCCGCCCTCGCCGCCAGCCCAACGGATGTGCCGGAGGAATTTCTCCTGCCGCCGGGCCTGGGCTGTCCCTCCGCCCCCTCGGGCTCCGCTCCCCCTCCCCCGCGATCGGGATGGCAGGTCGCGGTGGTCCCGGGGGTCGCGGGGGGTCGCGAGTGCGGTGACCGCCATGGCCACGTCCCGTCCCGCCGCGCTGCGGCACGCGACACCACGGCCGGGGCTCCCCGCGCCCCCAGCGCTGCCGCGCACCGGGTGTCCCGCACCCGCCCCCCCGCGCCCCGCCACGGATCGGAGAGCCCCTCGCGGGAGATGCCGCGGGGCCCACGCGGGACCACGCCCTGGCGGCGCCTACCTTGGAGACGATGAGGGGCTCGCCGTGCTCCAGCCCCCCGCGCAGCGTGAAGCCCCAGGGCGCGCCCCCCTGCAGCTGCACATGCACGTACTGGGGGGCGCCGGGTCGGCCCCCGGCCCGCTCCATGGCCGCTACGGCCCCATCCCAGCCGGCCCGGCCCGGCCCGGCCCGGCCCCGCACCGCGGAGAAAGTGACACCCCGCCCGCCCGCCCGGGCTGAGCGGCGCGGGGCCGAGCGGCGGGGCGGGGCCGACCCGCACCGGGGCTGCTCCGCCGCCGCCAATGAGGCGCGGGGGGAACGCGGCGGTCGCCTTGGCTCGGCTCGGCTCGGCTCGGCTCGGCACGGCACGGCACGGCACGGCACGGCACAGCTCACTTTGGCGTGGCTCGGCTTGGCTCGACTAGGCACAGCACGGCTCCGCTCAGCGTGGCATGGCACAGCCTGGCTTGGCACCGCTTGGCTCAGCCCAGGTAGGCACAGCCGCAGCTCAGCTCCGTTCAGTACGACTCAGCTCAGCACAGCATGGGTCAGCTCAGCACAGCTCATGGCACAGGCTGGCACAGCTCAGCTTATGGCATGGCTCAGCACACAATGGCACAGCACAGCACCGTGCTACTCAGCTCAGCTTGGCTTGGCACAGCACAGCTTGGCCCAGACAGCCGCACTGAGCTGTCTGGCTCAGCCTGGCACAGTCCAGCCAGCATGGTTCAACTCAGTTCAGCTCAGCCCAGCACAGGATAACATGGAAGGCTGGCACAGTTCAGCATGGCGCCCCACAGCATGGGGTGGCAAAGGGCCTGGCATGGCTCAGCCCGGCGTGGTTCAGTGCAGCTCAGCTGGGTTGGCATGTTCCAGCTTGGCTCAGCTCAGTGTGGAATGACACAGGGCTGGCACAGTTTGGCTCAGTACAGCATGGCACGGCCAGGGGCCTGAGATGGTTTGGCTTTACTTGGCCTGGCCTGGTATCACTCAGTGCATTTCAGCTTGGGTTGACAGCAACAAGCACGGTGCACAGTTTGGCTTGGCACAGCATGGCCTGGCTTAGCTTGGCCTGGCATGGTTCAGCACAGCCCTACCAGTTTGGCCCCAAACAGTATGGTGCGGCCAAGGACCAGCACCATGAGGGCCAGCTTGGCACAGCTCAGCCCAGCATGGCAGTGCGGTGCAGCCAGCAGTTTGGCAGCGCTCACACGGGTGCAAGGGGTTCCTGCTCAGGTGGCAGTGGGGCGATGCAGCACCCGCCGCAGCTCCCCGGGGCAGAAGGCTCCCTGCAGCACCCCATCCCGGCAATCACGCCAGCACCCTGAGCCCCACTACCTGCGGGCGAGCACGTGCTGCCAGCTCCTGTCTGGCCTGCCCGTTCCGGCCCCCACCCTGTCCTGCTGAGCACCCCGCAGTGTGCGTGGCAGCTTGGCCGAGCTTCACCTCCACTCTTCCCCCCACCAGGCCCAGGGTGGGCTGCTGTGCCCCTTTGGGGAAACTGAGGCAGGAGGAAGGAGGCAGTGGGCGGCAGCTGGGGGCGGTGGGAGTGGATCAACGCTGGTTCCCCGGGGAACCCGGGAGTCCCGCTCCTCCCCTTCCCGCCCGGGGCCCGGCTCTTACTCATCTCCTTCCCAGACAGCCCAGCCGGCCCGGAAAGCTCTGCCCTGCCAGCACCGCCTGCGGCCCCGCTGCCTGCAGCCCAGTGCGACCCGGGGGGTGGGCTTGCTGTGCCTGGCAAGCTGCCCCCGGGTTGCGCAGCCCCAGCGCAGGAAGGGACCCTTTTTCCGGGTAGCCCCCATCCGCCAGCACCGGCCTTTGAGCTCTGCCTGCGCCCGGCCCAGCCCGGCAGCAGGCAGCCCAGGACACGTGCCCCGTCCTTGCGCCAGGGGTCGCAGGGCACGGGGACGGGGTGGTCCCGGGGCTGTTTGTGGTGCTGGAGCCTATGCGGCAGCGATGCACAGCACCCCCTCGCACGTCCCCGACAAGACCAGCCCTGGCCCAGCTCTCCTGCTCTCACTCGTGGCCTTGCCAGCCCTCTTGCGGTGCCCCCCCCCGCCCATGGCCGGCTTCTGCCCTGCCTGGACTTTTCCCAGGCTCCTCTGGGTTCGGCTGCCCCCGTGCCCTTTCCCGAATGAGTAACCATGGCTGCCCAGCCAGGCGTGAGGGCTCTGCACTCTGGCTTATCACGTGGCCCCACACCCCATTAAGCACCGCACCCCCACCTGCCACAGCACACCCCACACGGTCCTCCCAGCCCCTACTGCTGTGGCCAGCTGGCACCAGGAAGGGCGGGCAGCACCCAGGGCGGGGCAGGGCAGGAACCACACAGCCCCCAGCTCCTTCCATGTCCCTATGCCCGCCCCAGCAGTTTCCAGCCAGAGCGTCCACCCCACCACGGCCCCCTCCCCGCGGTCCCAGCAGGAGAGCAGCAGTGTCCTGTGGGGTTGGGCACCGTGCCAGGTGCTCTGCCGGGGGCATGGGCTGCGGCTGCCCACGCCCCACTCCACGGAGCACCCACGGAGCCTGCCTCGGGCAAGCACCACAGAGCCACAGAGCACAGCAGGGCTGGGGAGCAACAGCCGCAGTAAGGGCAATGCCTCAAATGACCTCTGCCAGTAAGAGGGTGGGCATCACCCGCACAACCCCTCAGCCTTGGGCAGGTGCTGGCAGAAAGATCGCATAGATGGGATGGACAAGCCTGGCAAAGCTGTGGGCGTGGTGATGGAAAAAGGGGTGCAAATGTGTGGTGACACATGATATACAGCAATGCAGGATGCATGGTAATGCCCGCAGCGTGGGTACCACCGGCTGAGCCACCACACTCAGCGTCTCTGGGCTCCGGGTCGCTCTGCCCACCCATGTCCCTCAGTGCCACAGTCCCTGGGCTTGATGCCCATCTCTCAGCTGGGGAAGCCGAGGCACTGGGCAGCCTGGCTGTGCCACGGGGCTGGCGTGGGAGCAGACCCCTGAGCTCTGTGCCTGCCCTAGGCAGTGTGCAGCAGCTTGCAGCAATGGGTACGAAGGTGCTGAGCCCATTGCCAGAGATCGGCACGGGGCAGGGGGGAGCTGGAGGGGTTCGCACTGCAGCGGAGCACCCTGCTGGACTCCAGCCCCCCGCCCCTGGGACCCCAGGAGCTTCTGGCCCTTTAAGCCCTGATTGGGGCCGTGCCTTTAAAACAGGCCCTGGGACCGGTGGCTCTCACTCTGCAGGAGGAGGCTGGCCAGGAGCAGGTGGGCTGAGTGAGCTGGTCCTTCCCCACCCTCCCGACTTCACCCACCCTCCCCTCCCTTGCCCAGGCACCTTTACAGCCCTGCAGCCAGGCTCCTGGCTGGCTGGCTGGCTGGTTGGCTTTGCCCCTGGCCTGGGTTTTAGTCTGGAATTTGCACCCCTTTTTTTGTATACAGTGCCCACCCCAACTTCCTGTTCCTCTGAAGCAGCTGGCATGGTTGCCCTGGCTTGCTAACAGCTGGCGGTACCCTGGGGTCCCCTTTTCCTGGCGCCTGTGACCAGCTCTGCCTCTCTGGAGGGAGAAGCATGACTGTAGGCTCTCCCTAATCCTGCTGCCAGCCAACCCCACCTTGCCCTGCCCGCACACTGCCCGGCCCCCCCCACGCACCCCCCCATCATGGCTTTGCTCCATCCCTTCATCAGCCTCCTCCTCCTCCTCGCTGCATCCCTTTCCCGGGCTGCAAACCAGTCTCTGCTGCCCCCCAGATCCCTGCCCGCCGTCCCCCCCCTGCCCCTCCTGCAGGCCCTGCAGGTGCGGGCACCGGGCAGCTGGGGCTGGCAAGCAGGGCCGGCGAGCGGGCAGCCTCTGCACTACATGCTGAACCTGTACCGGCGAGCTGCTGACCACGAAGGGCGGCCCCGCCACGGCCGCAGCCTGGGCACCAACACCATCCGCCTGGTCCAGGCCAGTTCCCATGAGGGTCAGCCCTGGGCAGGTAAGGAGCGTATGGGCACCAAGGGCGGTCCGGGGGCTTAGCGGAGCTGGCGTGGGTGGGCTTGAGTCCTGGGCGGGTCTCTGCCTGCTTCCTCCTGTCTCTGTACAGTGTCCCAGCCAGGGCTGGCACGTCCTGTGCCCTGTGGGGCTAACCTTGGCCGTGGGGCCCACCTTGGCAGGGGGCCCAGGCTCTTCCTGCTCCAGGCATGAGATGGGCAAGGGCACTGCTGTCCCCGCACGCTCCTCTCCCCTTCCCATCCCGCCCAGTGCTGTGCCAGAGCAGGGGTGTTGGTGCAGAGGATGGGAATTGCCCCAGACTCTCCTTGCCCTTCGCCCCACCAGCGAGCTGCTGCATGTGGCTGCTGTTTGTTGGGGCTCCTGCCTCGTGCTGGGGCATCTGGCTGTCCCGGGCTTTGAGGGCAATGATGCCACAGGCTCCACTGCACCATGCGGGGCTGTGGCAGCACCCTGGGAGAAGGCTGTGGTGGCACGATGCCTGCTGTGCTGAACTAGGGGGGCACTGACTGCTGCTTCCCTGCAGGTCGCTGGTACGTGCAGCCCCTCACCTACCGCCTGGAGGGCCAGTCCGAGGCTGAGCACCTCCTCCGAGCCACTGTGGTCTACCTGCCCAGCCGGCTGCTGGCCCATGGTCGCCTCCTCTGTGCCCCTGGAGCTGGCGGCCACAGGTGAGGCACCCAGGGTGCTGCTCAGCCCTGCAGCCCGTCCCCGCCATGGCTGGGCTGAAGCAGATGTCACCCCTTACTTGGTGCCCGGGAACGGCAGCACAGGGAGCTTGGTGCTGCGGCATGTCTGTGTGCGTGCTGGACGGACGGGGGACCCCGATGTCCCTGTGGCTCCCGGCCACCCCTTCCTCCTCCTCTACCTCAATGACACCCAGTCTGGGCTGGCACCTCCAGTAGCAGAGCCTCGCCGGCAGCGGCGCGACATGGGAACGCTGGCCCACGACCTCCCTGGCTACCTGCGGGAAAAGGGAGGGGAGAAGAGCGACTGCTCCCTGCGCCCCTTCCCCGTCAGCTTCGCCCAGTTGGGTTGGGACCACTGGATCGTAGCTCCCCACCGCTACAACCCACGCTACTGCAAGGGCGCCTGTCCCCGCCTGCTCCGCTACGACTACCATGCGCCCAACCACGCCGTGGTGCAGAGCTTTGTGCATCAGCTGGTGGATGCCAATGTGCCCTGGCCCTCCTGCGTCCCCTACCGCTACAGCCCCATCAGCGTCCTCATGATTGAGCGTGACGGCGGCATCCTCTACAAGGAATACGAGAACATGATCGCAGAGTCCTGCACCTGCCGGTAATGCCCGCTGCCCCGGCATGTCGCCTGCAGGCTTTGCCTGGCCCTGCCGGATCTGGACTTTAGGGTTTGTCTTGCTCTGCCTGGGGTGGGTTCAGACCCCCTCTCCCCATGCGGTGCTGCTCTGTGGGAAGGTTTTACAATGGCAGTTTTATTTAAATTGTAGGTTTTTAAAGGCAGGAGCCTGCGCTGGGGTGGTTGCCCCATGGCATCTGTCCTTCCTGCAGCCACACGGCCGCTTCCTGTTTTTGGGGGGTGGGGGGCATGGTCTGATGCTCCCAGAGGAGAGTTGGGTCCCTGGACTGGAGCACAAAGCTCTCAGGGGGTGGCTGGGGGTCTCTTGGAGGAGCCAGGGCAGGGAGGGCGAGCAGTCCAGGTGCCCCCGTGCTTGACACCAAGCTGGTGCCATCAGTATCAGGCGCAACCCTGCCTGTGGGATTCCATCCTGTCTAGTCCCAGCTGCGGTGGCATCTCGCTGAGCTGGGAATTGGGCTGGGGGGAAAGACCCTATTCTCCCCTGCGGTTCTGTTCTGGGGGGCTGTGAAAACTGGAGGGACCTGAGCTGCCAGCTCTGGTCCCAGTGCTGGGGTGAGGCAGCTGCCTGCACTGAGCTCTGCCCACTGCTTCCTCTTGCCACCCCTGTCCTTCACCTCCTTGGCTTGTCCTTTAGCAGGGCTTGGGTGTCACCCTGTCCCGGGAGTCTGACCCCTGTCGCAGTGTGCCTCTGTTTTCTTGCACCCTTGCTGTCCCACAGGGCTCAGGCTCTGCTGAGCTCCTGGTCGGTCCCTGTTCATGGAGGGGTGGGTTCCACTCCCAGCACCCCTCCTGCCTGGCTTTCCTCTATTTATTGCTGACTGTCTAAATAAATAAATTGATGGATTTTGCTAAAGACCATCTTGGCCTGTTCTTGCTCTGTCCCTGGGGTGCAGCGGGTGCCCCCGGGACAGGCTGGCGTAGACTGTGCCTCTGTGCAGCCACCCTTGCGTTTGCTCTGGAGATGGTGGGTGCTGCTCCCTGCTATATGCAGGGGGGAAGTCCCAGCTGGTTCAAGCAGTAGGTGGGAGAAGAGGCTCCCCAGGAGTATGGACCTGACCTGGGGCAGGAGGGACCAGATGTGGCTGCAGGCAGCTGCCTCGGTGGGGCTGGGGCCAAGAATGCCCCACATCCCTCTATATGGGGCAGCTCCTGGGGGACCGTGGAGGGCTAATGAATTGAGTGTCCCCGGGCTGTTACTGTGGCCAAGGCATCTGGCTGCTAGGGTTATTTGGGAAGGTGTCTGCAGGCAAACCTGCTTGTTCCTGGGTGTGATGCCCTGTATTGCAAAGCTGGGGCAAAGATCCTCTTCTCTGAGCAGTGAGGCTTGGTAGCAGCTGTAATCCTTGTCCCCAGTGCTTGGTGGTACTGGCGCTGCCTCGGCATCCTCAGCTTATGGCTCTTGCCAGTGTCTCATCTCACACTTGGCCTCCAGCGCCCTGTTATTGCTGGCCCAAGCTCCATGGGAATGTTTTCACGCTTCTTCCCTCCTGCAGGTGTTTGCTGTGGGGCAGGGTGCTGCCAGCCCCCATCCTTCCCCTACCTGCAAACCCCAAAGTTTCTCCCCCGTCCTGGCAGAGCGAGAGGCTGCAGAGCCCCAGCTCCTCTCCTGCCCCTTGTTCCCAGTTGGCTGTGTCCTGGTCACCTCCAGCCAGAAGGCTGTGGGGAGGAGAATGTCTCCTGCTTTTCTGGAAGCTTGCGGACCTCACCCCTGGAGGGAAGATTTTCCCTTGTCAATCATTAAGCGTGTGGTGTTGACTCATCTAGGCAAGCGATGATGAAAGGCAGGGGAGCTGGGCATGCTCCCAGCCCTGGCACCACTGGATGCCAGTGCCCGGTGCTGCCCCTGGCAGGGACCCGCAACCCAGCATGCTGTGGGTACCCCTTGGACCTGCTGGGTGCCCCGAGATGGATTTGCACTGAGGTTTGTCTGTCCCAGTCCTATGTCTTTGTATGCACCATGCCAGTGGGCTCTTGTGCCTGCTGGGCCGGACCCCTTCCTGGGCTACCGCCAGGTTCCGAGGGGCTGCCCCAGCAGTGCGATCTCCGCTGCAGTGGTGGTGAGGCTGGCTCTGCCAAAGGGACAGGAGCAGCAGTTCAGGGAAGCAGCCACTGTCCCCAGCTGACCCTGGCACTGTGCCTGCGTAGGCGCCAGCGTTGCCAGGGCAGAGCCGGGTGGAAGGTGTAGGGCCCCAGCCCAGCAGCCTGGTGCAGCTTGGTGGGCGGCTCTTCCCGTGGGTTCCAAAGCCGTGCAAACCCCTCGGGCACAGCCTGGCACCTCATTGGTGCCAGCCCTGTGGGGAGCACCAGGAGCCCTGGCTTTGGGGACATGCCCCTGTGCCGTGCTCTGGCAGGGGTCTTGCCTGTTGGGCTGCTGCCTACACCGGGAGGCTGCACTGGCCACCCCCTGCTCTCCCCCAGGCCAGCCAGTGTATCCCTGCCCTCTCCTGCCCCAAACCCCACACTGGGGCCTCGCTCTGTCTCCACTGGGTCCCCATTTGCTGCCCACCCCAAGCAAGCACTGCCATCTCTCACACCCTGTCCTCTGGGGTGACACCAGATACGGAGGGGCTGACCTGCCCCCTGTGCCCGAGCAGCGTTGGGGCAAATCTGGGCTGGGCATGGCACAGGGGCACTGGGTGTGGAGCTTACCCAGCTGTGGAGTGCAGCTGCCTCCCGGGCACCCTGCCAGGGGCTGTGGCTGGAGGCAGATGATGATGCCCAGGCACTGGGTGCCTTGTGAGTGCCCCGAATGCCCCACAGAGGCGCTGGCAGCCCCCAGCCAGGGTGTGGGGGGTGACAAGGGACTGTCCCGCCGCCCGGGGCCTCTCAAATATTTGCGCAGGGCCGTGACCCGGGAGGAGCAGTGTCCAGCGGAGGCACCGGCTGGCCGGAGTCGGCGGCACCATGGCAGCCTCAGCCCTTGTCACGCCGGGCACCAGCCGAGGTGGCAGGGCCAGCGAAGCCCCTCGTACCTCCCCAGGCAGCACCACCGGCCTGGTGCTGATCCTCTCCCTCCTCTTGCTTCTCCCCAGCTCCGTCCAGGTGGGTCTGGGCATGGGAGGCGGGCACCGGGGACCAGGGGATTTGGCACCCCCATCCCCACACCATCTGCCCCCCTGGGTGTTGCAGGAGCCCTGGGGGGTGGGGGGGCACGTGGCTCCCCGGCTGCCCCGCATGACGCCCTTCTGGAGGATGGTGGGCAGCAGACCCTGGGTGCCCACTGCCGGCATGGCCTCGAGTGCGTCACCAGGGCCTGCAGGTGAGCAGGGACCCCTACCCATCCCCCGCATCACCCCCTGCCCAGCCTGCATGCCCAGGATCCCACAGGTATCTCCATCCCCACAGTGTCTTCGGTCCTGGGACCCCCCTGGGTACCCCTGTGTCCCTCGCTGTGGGGTCCCACAAGTACCCCAACCCCACCAGCCTCCCCTGCCCTGTGAGTTCTCCACCCTGGAAGCCCCTGCCCCTGTGCCACTCCCTGCTGCCCTCAGCCCAGGGACCTCCCATGCACCCCAGTCCCAGCACCCCCAGCATAAGCACCCCCCGTGGCCAAGCCCAGCAGAGCCCAGCTTTGCCCCTGACCCCAGGTCCCCCCAGCCCAGGGATGCTCCCCTTCAGGGACCCTGGCACAGTGCTCTCGGCTGCTCTGCCTCACAGGGCCGGGCTTTGTGCCCCACCACAGTATGAGTGCTGACAGCCACCAGCACACCAGAAAAGCCCACCCTGCACTGGGAGCACCGGAGACCAGGATGTGCCACATGCCTACCGCCGGGACGGGACCGGGCTGGGGAAGGATTGTGTCCCCAAGCCCTCCGAGGCAATGTTGCGGCTCAGCTGCTCCCGATGTTGTGGGCAGGCAATAAACCCGCTGCCTCCTGCCTGAGTCCTGCCTCTTCCTGCCCCTGCCCGCCTCTGTGGGGACAGACCTCACGGGTGCCAGGGCCACAAGTGCCCCAGGGTGGCTCAGGGTGACCTGCTGGCTCCTGCCTCCCGCCCGATGGGTGGCTGAGCCCACCGCAGCTCCTGCTTGCCCCCACCCGCCCAGATGGGTCTCTGGGGTGAGGGGTGCTGGGGTCCCCAGGAGACCACCACACCTGCGTGCCGTCAGCGCACGCGTGCGTGAGTGTTTGTGCATGTGCACGCATGCCCACCTGCCCCTGTACGTACCGGTGTGTATATATATGCCTGTGCCAGTGTGTGTGCATACGTGTGTCTGTGTGTGTGTGTACGATCATGCATGTGCAGGCGAGGTACGTGTGCACTCTTCTGCAAATGTCTGTCTGTGCGGGTACAGACGTGCCTGTATGTGGGTATGTACATGTGTGCACACATGTCGGTGTACATACATGTGCCTGTGTGCGTGCGCCGGTATGTGTACGTGTGCTGTGTGCACGTGGAAGCACAAGCGTGTGTATACACGGGCGTCCACATGCGCGTGCACACGTGTGTCCGCACGTGTGGCTTTGCGTGTGCGTGCCCGTGCAGGTCGGGGTGTGCGCGTGTTCCAATGTGCGCGCACGTCTGTGCACGGCTGTGCCGCTGAGCGTGCTCGTCCACAGCTACGCACACGCCCGTAGGTCTCTGTCCGTGTGCGTGTCTGCGCGTCTGTCCGTGTGTCCATCCATATGCACACACTGGCGCACGTGTCCGTGCGTCTGTCTATACAATCCCACACCGGTGCGCGTGTCCGTCCGTTGCTGCGCGCGTCTCCGTGTGTCCGCCCGCAGCCCTGCGTGGCCTCCGCCCGGCAAGTGCCGCCGCCCGCCTCCCGCCCCCGCCGGGGCCGCCATGGCGGCGGGCCCTGCCCGCTCGGTAGTGAGCGCCCCGCAGGCCGGGGCCGCCGCCGCCGCCGAAGAGCGCGGGGCAGCGCGGGCGAGGAGGCCACAAGGGGGTTGCGCGGTGCTCGGGGCAGCTCTGCGGGCGGCAGCGAGCGGGCGGTGCCGCGGGGCGGGGCAGGGCGGGGTAGCTGCCAGGACCCGGGCCGGGGCGGGCCTGGGCGTTCCCCTCCCCTCCCGTTCCCTCCGTGCCGGCGCTCGCGGTGTCCGCGCGGTCCCGCCGTCGCCGTCGCCGCCATGCGCAGCCGGAGCAACTCGGGCGTGCGGCTGGACAGCTATGGGCGTCTGGTGCAGCAGACCATCCTCCGGCACCAGGTGCGGGGCCTGCTCGGGGCGGGGGGCTGAACCCGCGTCACAGCGGGCCCCGAGACCCACCTCCCCGCGGGCCCCGGGACCGCGGTGCGCGCCGCCGGCCCCTGGGCCTGGGGAGTCGCCGGCTGACGGGCCTGCAGGCCGGGTCAGGCGGAGTTAACAGGGAGGGGGGGGCCGCGGCCCCTGCGTGTGTCCCCTCCGCAGGACGCGGTGACGGGCCTGCTCCCCGCCGGCGCCGACCACCGAGATGCCTGGGTCCGGGACAACGTCTACAGCATCCTGGCCGTCTGGGGGCTGGGCCTGGCCTACCGCAAGAATGCTGACCGCGACGAGGACAAGGCCAAGGCCTACGAGCTGGAGCAGGTAGGAGGGAGCCGGCGGGAGGGAGGGCCCGCGGCGGCTACCCTGGCCTGGCCACTGGTAACCGGGAGCCGGCCGTCGCCTCCCGGTTGGTTTGTTTTCAGCACGGCCCGGCTCTGGACCTGAAAGGCCACAGGAGGCTGTGCGGCGAGGACAGGGACAGTGCTGTCCCCAGGTGCGGGGTCAGCAGAAAGGGATGTTGGAGTCTGCTCTTACCAGAGTGTGCTGAAGCCCAGCTGGAGGGTCCAGCGCTCTGGCTCTGGGGTGATCTGAAGATGCAGCCCTTCTCCCAAGGACGAGGGAGCTGCATCCCGTTGCACCCCTGTGCAACATCATGGCCTCGCTGCTAGCCCAAATCTTGCCTCCCTCTGCTATCACCTTGGGAGCTGGGGCTATGGAAATGTGAGCAGGGGCTCTGATGACAGATATCAGAGCTCCGCAAAGGTCAGTGGCCAGCTGATCCTGAGTCAGGGCTTCTGGCTGCATGGGGATTAACACGACTGTTTTCCTTGTTCCTGCAGAGCGTGGTGAAGCTGATGCGGGGGCTGCTCCAGTGCATGATGAGACAGGTAGGGGCTGGTGAGTGCTCTGAAACTCAAGTGGTCTCCTCAAAGCCCAGCTCTGCCACAAAGACTGTTGGTCCCAGCTGTGCTGGTTCTCCCCAGCCTTCCCTGACGAGCAGAGGGAAGGTCCCCTTCCAGCAAGTCTTGAAATAAGTTCTAACTTGGCATCTGTCCCTGGTGTGATGGAAGTCCTAGTGCTGTGGGCTGGTGGCCAGTGGAGCCATTGCCAACTGCTCGCTGGCACTGGGACTTTGCAGCTCTTCTCCCTGAGGGCATTTGGGGTGACCCTTTTCTCTCCGCATGGTGCAGCTGTGCCTGTGGGCCCTCCACGGTGCAACCCTGCGCAAGGGTGGCCTGTGAGCCTGCACTCAACCACCTTGGTGCATGGAGGGGCTCAGCCCAGGGGCTGCAGGATTTCTGCCCTGCCAGGCACGGCTCCGCATGCTGGGCTGATGGCACAGGGCAACACTTGGCTCTGGGGCTGCCAGCGCTCTCTGGAGACAGGGTTTGATGAACCCCTGCATCTCCTCGCCCTTCTCAAGGTGGACAAGGTGGAGGCATTCAAGTACAGCCAGAGCACGAGGGACTGCCTGCATGCCAAGTACAACACCCACACCTGTGCCACCGTGGTGGGAGACAACGAGTGGGGTCACCTACAGATGGATGCTACCTCCCTCTACCTGCTCATGCTGGCACAAATGACAGCCTCAGGTGATGCTGTTGGGGGATGCCATTGCAGCTTTGAGCATGTCTCCACAGGGCTCTCAACATTCTCAGTTTCGGTGAAGCTTTCTGGGTGCCAAGCTGCCATGATGGCCTCCCCAACCTCACTATTTTCCTAATGCTCAGAGCTCCCAAGATGGATTTGGGCCCTTCGATGTCCACCTCTCTAAAAGCTCCCATTCGCCTGAAGCCCCAGAGCTGCTGCGCTGCAGGGGGTGGAAGTGGGGATGGGAGCCGCAGGACATGGCTCCCATGGGGCAGGGGTGCAGTGAGGAGGAGGGGTCCAGCCTGGGTTACTGCAGCCCCTTCTTAGGGATGCCTCTGGGCTTGGAGCAACTAATGTGAATTCCTCCCCCTGGTTTAGGCCTCCACATAATTCACAGCCTGGATGAAGTCAACTTTATCCAGAATCTCGTGTTCTACATTGAAGCAGCCTACAAAACCGCGGTGGGTAACCCGTGCTGGGGAATGGAAGTGTGCCCTGAGGGTGCAGGTGGTGGGCTGGAGTCTGGGGACAGCTCTGGGTCCCTTCTGAGCCCCAGTGGGCATGGTACCACAGCACTTGCTGGGAGCACCACCGGTGGGTGGGATTCAAAGGCTTTCTGAGTGTGCTGCGAACTGCTGCCTGCTCCAATGTGCCGCTGACTCTGCACAGGACTTCGGGATATGGGAGCGCGGGGACAAGACAAACCAGGGCATCACTGAGTTGAATGCCAGCTCCGTCGGCATGGCCAAGGTGAGCTGGAGAGAGGTGCTGGATGGGTGCCGAGGAGCACTGGTGTCTCTGTGCTGCTTTTTTTACAGGGGTGGCTGGGCATGTTGAAAAATAATCTTCCTCCCCAGGAATACCTTTCTCCTTTTGTGCTGGGATAGAACTGTGCCGTTCTTGCCCAAGTTCTGCCTGAACTGGGGGTGAGAAATTACTGGGTTGTGTGGCAGAAATGTCCAGAGCCCCATTGATGTTTGGCTACCTGTGGTTTTGCAGATGTCACAGTCTGATCAGGGGTGCTCTGCAGCCACAGCAGGGTTTAAATTTGTTTAAATTAGGGCACCGCCTTTCGTGGAGGGTATGGCACGGGGTGAGACCTCTTACAGATGAGGAGTGTGGTGGAAGACTTGCTGTGTGTGTCTTGCCCTGGCTGCAGGCTGCCCTGGAGGCACTGGATGAACTGGATCTCTTTGGAGCAAAGGGAGGCCCGCAGTCAGTGATTCGGGTGCTGTCGGATGAGGTCCAGCACTGCCAGGTGAGACCTGCACGGACTTTTCACCACCGCAGGGTGAACTGTGACCCACTGGGGTTGAGGTGTGAATGATGCCCAGCCTGGCAGCCTAACCACCCCTCCTTCCTCTTTGCTCAGTCCATCCTCCATTCGATGCTGCCCAGGGCCTCCACGTCCAAGGAGGTGGACGCCAGCGTGCTCTCTGTCATCTCCTACCCGGCGTTTGCTGTGGAGGACAGTGAGTTGGTGGAAATCACCAAGCAGGAGATCATCACGAAGCTGCAGGTGAGCAGCTCTGCCCTTGTCTAACGCTTCCCAGGAGACAGCTGCAGTCCAAACTGTTGTAGCCCTTTTCTCCCCTAAAACGTGCTCCGGGAGGGGGTGTTGGGGCATGTCCTCTCCCAGTCTCTGTGACCTGTGGCAGGGTTGTGCAAAGCAGCAGCCCTGTGTGCTGTGCTCTAGGCTGTGATCGTGGTGCCTGAACACTAGGTGAGCAAGTGGGGGGGTATTTGGCTGGAGGAGACCCCCTCATGGCTTCTCTATTGAAAATACAAGATATCTCATGCTGTGCCTCCTGCTCAGCACCTCTTTTCATCCTTTACAGGGGCGCTACGGCTGCTGCCGCTTCCTCCGGGATGGATACAGGACCCCCAAAGAGGTAAGTGTCCCCAGCCCTGTCCCCTGCCAGAAATTGAGCGCCAAGCAGCAGCTGCTCTGGGTGCATTTGCAGCCCCCACTGGGTGCAGCACAAAGGCTGTGGTGGAGAGCATTGGGAAGATGAGACCTCTGAGTAGCCCCAGGCAATGTCACGGGTCTGGGCAAGGCTTCCCAAAATGCCAGAGCCCATTGCAGAGGTGGTACATCCCACCCACACCCATAATGGATGGACAGGGACTGGCTCTGCCTGCATCTTGGACCTGGTGGGTGTTGTGTATCTCTTAGGCTGGGGGAAGATGGGGCCACTGTCCCATGTGGGATCCTTGCCAAGATGGACTCTTTCCCCAGCTCTCCCAGGGCTGCCCAAGGCCCAGGCGAGGGCTGAGGCCTGTGGAAGTGACCATGCAGCCTGATGGCCTCGGCTCTGTTGGCAGTACTGGAGGTCCTAAAGCTGCTCCTGCCTCTCCCAGGAAGCAGGCAGCTTGTGCACTGCCACACATGGCTCTCAACGGAGTGAGCGAAGGTTCTGCTGCTGTTTTGGGGTGGGAAACCAAGGAAAACTTATAAGCAACAGTTGCATTTGATAACCAAGGAACCAGGAAATGGTACTTGGACGCTTTAAATCATTACCAGCTGTTGGGTCCATAAATTGGTGAGGCTTCTTTGGGCATGAGTGCCTTGATATTTCTTCTCGGCTGTGCCTCTTCAGTCCTGACCATAATAGGCAGCGTGTGTGGCTGTGTCTCTCCAGAGCCAGAGAAGCGCAGCAGCATCTCCAGTCTGACTTTTCCAGCGCTCACGAGCTTTGCCAGTATGCAAAGCCATGGATTGCTTCTGGGGAGCTGCGAGGCCTGGGAAGGGCAGCGTTGCCTGCAGAGGCACTGCAGCTGGCTGGAGTCAAATGGGAGTTTGGGAGCTTGTAATCAGCGTGCAGGCACTGTGGAAAATACCTGCTCCTCTGTCCCTGCTGTCATCTCTGCCTGACAGTCTGCCAAGGCCAGTGCTCCCCCTCCTCTGTAGCAAACAGAGTTAAAGCAGTTAGCAGGAAGGGTTGAGCACAGGTCCCCTGGGCACTGCACCACAGACATCTGGGGTGGGAGGATTCAGCAGAGGCGGCTCTCTGTCCTGACCGCTTTCCTCGTCTCAGCTCACAGTTGCACCAAGTGGCAGGGGGGACCCTCTCTCTGGCCCTGTGTGAGCAGCCCAAGCCCTCGCCCCTGGTTGGGCCAGCCTGGTGGTGCTGGGGGATGGAGGGGCTGGGGCAGACCGGGCGAGGCGAAGGGGACACAGTGTCCCCACTGTGGCGAGGAGGATGTTGTGCTGTTGTACAAGGCTGTGGGGTGCTTCCCTGGGGATTGGGAAGTTTCCCTTTGCCCACGCAGGGTCAGCATCAGTGCAGGGAGCTTGCGAGGGGATGGAAAGGACATGGCCTGGAGGTGAAACTGCTTTTTGGATCTGGCTCGGCCATCATCCACAGAGGACTGGGAGGGCATTTGAGGCAGGGCTCTCACAGGGGAGCAGGAGTCCTGTCAGTTTGAGGGGATCCTGCCACCCACTACCTGTCTTGCTGTCACCCCCTCCCTGCAGGACCCCAACCGCCTCTACTACGAACCTGCTGAGCTTAAGCTATTTGAGAACATTGAGTGCGAGTGGCCTCTTTTCTGGGCATACTTGATGATTGATGGGATTTTCAGTGGTAACATGGAGCAGGTAAGGGAGGCAGGACCCACTGGGCCTATGGAAAGAAGGCCCTGGCAAAGGAGGCGTGTGTGGGAAGGATGCAGGAGCCGTGAGTGGGGCAAATGCCCTCTCCTCTCTCAGGTGCAGGAATACCGGGAAGCCCTTGAGGGGGTTCTCGTCAAGGGGAAGAATGGGCTGCGCCTGGTTCCGGAGCTGTACAGCGTCCACCAGATAGGTGAGCGGTCTTGAGCTATGGTGGGAGCGGGAATGTTTAATTACCTGATAATTAGGCTTTTAACTGCTTATTAATGAAAATCGTGAGTAAAGCAGCACATGTAGTGCATGGAAACTCCATGTAAAAAAAGTGTGACTTGGAGCTCTTATAAAACCGAGTTGGATATATAAAGTGCTTTTTTTCCCCCAAAGCATCTCTTCCCTCCATCCACAAAGGTGCTTTGCTAACAGTCTGAAGCTCAGGATTCATGGACCTGTGTTGAAGGAGTTGTGCTGAGCTCCTGTTCAGTGGTGTTTGTGTGGGCCTGGGCTGAGAGCAGCGGCCTTCTGGTGTCTAGGTGGTACAGGAGAGAAACTCTCCTTGTCAGACTGAGAGCATTGCCCTGGTGCTTCTGGGACACGTCCGTTGTTCCTGTGGGATGGCCCATGCTGGAAACCTGAACACTGTCTGAGCAGCTGGTCTGTTGTCTGACCTGGGTGCCTGGGGTAATTGTGAGAAGGGAAGCATGTAGCCAGGATTTTGGACCCTCTGTGGCAAATGCTTTCTCAGGCTCTTGATTTAAGCCTAAAACTGCTGAACTTCAAAATGCAGTGATGGTGCTTCCTTCAGCATCCTATGGATCCCACCCTGACCTCCCGGCTTGTCTTTCAGGTGGATGAGGAGTACAGGAACCCCCACACTGTGGACAGGGTACCCATGGGCAAGCTGCCGCTCATGTGGGGGCAGTCCCTCTACATCCTGGGCTGCATGATGGCTGAGGTACGGTCACCCCTGGTGCTGGGTGGAGGCTGTGGGGCCAGGCTCTGAGAGAGCAAATGCTGCTATCCTGAGCCATCTACCATGGAGAAGTTGTCACCTCCATCCCCCAGGACCTCTTAAAGGTGGATTGTCTGTAGGCATCACCTATTCTACCCTGCCCATGAAGTGCTCATCACGTCATACCTCTTATTCCTCAGGGGTTTCTAGCTCCCGGTGAAATAGATCCGCTCAACCGCCGGTTTGCGACCGTCGCCAAGCCTGATGTGGTGGTCCAAGGTGAGGGAAAGGGACCGATCCCAAACTCCTGTGCCTGGCAGACCTGGGGACTTTGCCTGTGCAGAATTCACGGGGGTGGCTCTGTGGTTGCTCTGCTTGCTGGGTGGCTGCTGATTGCAGCCTGACCCAGGCAAGGTGGGCCTTAGGGTGTGAGTCCTTCCCCTCCACCCTGTGTTTGTCACAGGTAAATGTTACCTGCTATGGCCTCCTCTGCAGAGAGATTGAGAACCTTCTGCTGCTCAGCGGCGAGGGCTTGGCTGTAGAGAGAGTTTGGAGGAGCAAGACAGACCTCTGCAGTGGGAACTGGTTTCCAAAGGGATGCCAGACAGCTGCTTCTGCCATGACGTAGGACCTTGTATGTGTCCCCAAAGGCATGGGGCAGTGCTGTCACACCCTTGAGCCCCTGTTCTCCTCCCTTTGCAGTGTGCATCCTGGGCAGAGACAGAGGGGATCAAGGCTGTCCTGAGGAAGGAGGACATCGATGTGGAGACTGTGGCAGACGTCTACCCCATCAGAGTGCAGCCTGCTCGCATCCTCAGCCACATCTATGCCCGGCTGGGTGAGCTGGGCTCCCTGCTCCCGTAGCAAAGAGGGTGCAGAAGGGTCTGTCCCATCCCCTGGCACTCCTGCTTGTAGATGCTGATGTCCTGCCCTGCTGCTCTCTGCCTGGCTGATGAGGGCTCCACCTCCTATTCCTGGGCCTGGTAAAGCTGCTCCTGCCCAAGGGCAACCAGGGTGGCAGACAGTGCTGTTCAGGGCAATTCTGAAAGGGATAAAGCTTTAGCATTGCAGGTGCACAGTCGCCCCAGGGACAGGCGGAGGCACTGATCCATACCAGGAGGGTTCTGGTGTGGGCAGGAGCCAGCCTTTGTTCCTTTACCCAGATCTTAACGGGGGGCGGGGCAAGCCAGACACCAGAGCAGGGTCCCCTGGCAGTCCCTGTCTCAGAGAGCCTGTGTCTCGGGTGGGATGGCTGTTGTTGGAGGGTCGGCAGGGCTGAGTGCAAGGGGAAGGCGTGCTCGGAGCTCTGCATGATCTTTCCCCGATGCCGCAACCCCTCAGGCATGGGGCTTGTTGTGCAGGAGCTGGAGTCCCAGCCTGGGCTGAAGGAGAAATCTGATCCACCTCAGGCTGCCTGCACTGGTTAATTTAAGCCACCAAAAGGCCAAGAGTGTCATGGGCAAAGAGGGCAAGGGAGGAGCCTGGCAGCTGCCAGCACTGACATGACCAAGGGGTGATGCTGCTGCTGCACCATCCTGGGCTGTGGGAGTAATCCAGGAGCAACGGGAATGCTCATGGAGCTGTCAGCTTTGAGGAGCCAGCCCTATGATGAGGGGAACCCCCAGCCCTACCCCAGCTTCTGACATCCCCAGAGACCTGGAGGTGCAGCATGTTGCAGAGGTCAGGACAGGCTGTATGTCCCTGTTTCAGCAAGAGTCCCTGGGGAGGGCCTGGGTGTCTTTAGTACCCTGGGCAGGGCTTGGGGACAGAGCATCACTGTCCCTTATAGCTGTGGCAGCTCAAAACAGGGTCCTGGAATACCCCAGCCACAAACCAGCTTTTTCCTGCTGACTGGTAGCACAGAGACCTGTCTCTGTTTGCTGCTGCATCCCCCTTTGTGAGGAGGCCTTGCCCTAAAAACCCTCCTGCTGCCCCCCTAGGCCGCAACAAGCAGATGTGCCTGACAGGACGGCCCTACCGGCACATGGGCGTCCTTGGGACCTCCAAGCTCTACGACATCAGGAAGACTATCTTACCTTTACCCCCACAGGTGGGTGGCATTGCATGGGCTTGTTCCCAGCTGTTGTGTGATCTGGAACTGGGCAGGAGGTTCTCCACTGGCTGAGTGCTTGAGTTGTTCTCAGGGGTGGCCGAACAGCCTGAGAACAGCCCTGGCTCTGTTGTGAAGCAGCAGAGTTAGTAGTCCTGACTCTGTGTGTGCTGGGAGGAGATGGTTTCAGATGATCTTTGCTCACCCTGAAAAGGACACCAGGAGGAGGCTGTTGGCAGGACAGGGATTCCTCTGTCCTCTGTGTCCAGCATGGTGTGGGGACAAGTAAGGTTGCAAGCCTGGTGCTGTGGGATGTGTGTATTGGCTTGAGATAGGCACAGCACAGACCAGCTGTGTGAGGCCTGGGTGGTGCTGCTGCTGAGCTGTGGTGTAACCTCCTTGTAGCTGTTAGTGGCCAGTCACTGCCCTGGGGGTTGAGGGTTCCTTGCTAGACTGTACTGGTACCTACCAGGTAATGTGGGATGAGTTTTCAGTGCAAAGGAGCATCCCCCCTAGGTGCACTGTATGTCTGGCCTGGCCAAGCACCTGTGGGAAGACGTGGGTGGCACTAAAGGGCCCTGGTGGCTCTGGGAAGGGCCACTCACATCTCCTGCTGTCCTCACAGTTCATAGACCAGCAGCAGTTCTACCTGGCTCTTGACAACAACATGATCGTGGAGATGCTGAGGACGGACCTCTCATACCTCTGCAGCCGCTGGAGGATGACTGGGCGGCCAACCATCACCTTCCCCATCTCCCACACCATGCTCGGTATAGATCCACCAGCTCACAGGGCGTTTGGCTAGAGCAGCCCTGGAAGCAGCCTCTGGGAGGAAGGGGGGTGGGAAGATGCTGGGACCACATGGTGGGGCTGGCACAGCCAGGAGCATCCTGTAAAGATCCTCCTGCTCAAAGGAGCCTCGCTCAGTTGGCAGCCAACCTGGCAGCTAGTGGGGCTGCCTGCTGAGCACTAGTGCCTGCAGCTCAAGGGGTGTTGGCTGGCACGGAGGTATTCAGGTCTCTGGGCAGCGAGGCCTTTTGGGAGCAAGACCAAGAAAATAATTCTCCTGTAAAAGTGTTCTTGGGGCTCTTCCTGCATCTTGATACTTCCCTGAGACTAACCACCTGCTAAAGGCTTTCCTAGACAACAGGGAGGGGAAAACAGCAAACGAGGAGCAAACAACTGTTCAGTGGCACAGAACAAAACTTCCAGGCTTCTCTGGAACAGCTCACAGCTTCCCATGAGCCTGGTGCAGAGAAGGGACTATTCTGCTTTCAGATTTTTTTTGGCTCTCCTTGTGCACTTGAAGTTCCCTTAGTGGCTTAAGCATGCCCTTTGCTGTGGTGCCTTCTGGCCCAGACAACAGCATCCCTGTCCTGCCTAATGTGAAAGCTAGGACAGAGCAAGAGGCTGTCTGGGTGCTGCTGACTGCTACTGTCGGCTTCAGCCTAGTGAAATCCCAGGAGCCTGGAGTGCTTCTTGGCCTGTCTTTGCTGGAATCCAGCCTGGACAGTCCTGAGTTTCCCTTTTTGGGTGGTGCTTTTGGTTGCCACAGCCTTGCTGTGAGTCCCAAAGCAAGGGTCTGGCCATGGTGCTTTGTGTGTCTGAATGCCCACCTGGCCTTGTGTTACCTTCTGGGAGCCTGTTTGAGCAGTTTGAGCATGAGCATGACTGCCCATGTCTGTGTTCCCTGCAGATGAAACCGGCAGCAGCGTGCACCCCACAGTGCTGGCCATGCTGCGCAAGCTGCAGGATGGGTATTTCGGTGGCGCACGGTAAGTGCAGCTTCCTGGGCTGCAGGAGGGGAGAGGGCTGGTGGCCTCGGAGAGCCTGTTTGTGAGGGTACCCCCTGGGCCCAAGCATTGGCTGCTGGGGAACAAGCTGTGGAGAATGCATGGATGTGCTAAGCTCTGAGTGCACCCCGGGGCTACAGTTCCGGAAGAGGAGGTGCAAGAGATGACACATGTCTTCATGCCATAAAGCCAATGGCTGCAGGATCCCTGTGATGGCTTTCGGGCAGGCCTTCCATGCCCACCTGTGGCTGGAGATGTTGCAGGCAGCTAAAGCAGCTGCCTGGGGCACGTGTACGCTCCTGGGCGAGTGTGCTTCTCTCTGCTGAAGGGCCTGTCCTGGATCCAGGAGGCCAAGCCAAGGGTCTTGCCTCCACCTTCCTCTCTGTGTGACCTCCCCTCCTCTCGCCCAGGATCCAGACGGGTAAGTTGTCGGAGTTCCTGACAACGTCATGCCGAACGCACCTCAGCTTTATGGACCCTGGGCCGGAGGGTAAGGTTTTTGCCAAGAGTTACAAGCTCAGCATTGACAGCTTTGAGGAGCTAGACGCCGAAGAGTGGCTGCATGGCTTGCAGGTAGCAGAGGATGGTAAGGGGGAACAGGCCAGTCACTGCTGTGGCGTGGCAAATGCCTAACTCACCTGTAAACCTGTAACACCCAGCCTCCATGCCAGCATCTGCCACTGTGTTATTCATACACTTGAGTTTTCACCACATTACAGTTCTCATCTGACCCTCCATCAACTAACCTCCTCGGGGTGACACTCATGGTGATGCCAGTGGAGTGGGACTGGGTGCATTGATACAGCTGTCATAGCTCCCTTGCCAGAGGAGTTTCCCAGCCAGACGGGGCTGAGGCTGGTGGGCATGAAGAGCACGGAGAATGCTCTGGAATGAGCTGTTCCGAACTTCGTAGACTTGTTAGGTGGGGAAGAGGCAAAAGTTCAGCAACCTGCCTCTGCTCAGGAGATTTGGCTAAGGATCTGTGGTGCACAAGTGATGGTATGAACGTGATGGTACAGTGCCCAAGGTGGTGGGGAAGAGCCGTTGTGTCTCCAAGCAATCTCTTGAGTATTGTTTTCCCACAGCCTTTGACCCTCCCTGGGCAGAGCTGCTGCAGTGGATGCCAGTTTGAGGCCTTGCTGCTGTGGGTAGGGTGCCTGAGCGGGCCTTAGCCCATCACAGCATGAGGGACTCGCCTTGTCCTGAGACCATGGTGGGGTGCACGTTTTGCTGCTCCTCTTGCAGCAGGCCTGGTGCATCCTCCTCTTGCACTACATAGTGTTGGTCATCTTCCCAGCCTTCCCATCGGTCTGCTCTGCCTCTGCTGCTCCTGTAGCCAATGTTTGCACTGCTGTGACTCTGAATGCTTACTTCTCTTGCTCTCCTTTTGCTTTGCCTGTGGTCTCCCTGCAGACTGCACCCAGGCTTCTCCAAGGTGTCTGCTTGCCCTCAGCCCCAGTGGGAGACAGGACCTGCCTGGCCTCTGCAGCAGCCAAAAGATGAGTTTTCCTATGGTCAGATGCTGCAGCCAGGCAGAATGATGTTCCTGTCGTGGGGACTCCTCCAGCCGAGACTTCAGGTGTTGGCATGAGGCATCCCTGCCAGGTGGGAAAGGAGATGCTGTTGGCCTCGTGAGCCGTCCTGCAGCTCACCTTCTGGGGCAGATGCCATGGAGCTTGTCTGCCAGCTGGAGAGCGGTGAGGCTTTGCCCTGGCTCACTGGCTGGAAGTGCATCCACAGCTCTGTGTTGTATTGCATTGCCTTTGAATGGGGCATCTGCTCCCCTGGGCATCCCCTTCAGTGCTGGGCAGTGCTGTTACCTTCCAGCTGAGCAGAGATGTGGCCTCTGAGCACTCTCCTCACCCGGAGTTAGTGAGTGGTGGCTCTGATGCTCCCCATGTGGCACTGAGAGGAACGGGAGCCCCTGGAAGCTGGGTAAAGAACAAGACAGGAGCCGTAACTGCTCTAACTCCTAGTCAGAAATAACTGTTGTAAAACCACACCCTGCCTTACTCCTGTGCTGGGGTCCTGCTTGGACGAGGCCCTTGCTGTGCTGGGGTGCTCCTAAGTGGTCTCTGCTCGGACAGGCTGCCCCTGGCTGTGCCTTCCCTTATTCCCTGAAGGGAAAGAGCTGTGAGGGTTTCACTGCAGGGTTTGAGCAGACTCTGCTGTCCTTGTGCAGGCTTGGACCAGACGTGCTGCAGCCCCATCACTTCCTTCATCTGGGTTGGACTCGGAGCCCCAGTTTGATCTCAGCTGGCAGCCAGTGTCCCAGGCGGTGGAGTAGTGCAGGAACAGGGGTGCCGTGCCTGCTGTGCTTTGCCAGCCCGGCTGCTAGCACTGTCTGTCTGGCTGCCAGCACTAGCCCCACATTGTCGCTTTGTCCAGCCAGCAAAGCTTTGCCCTTGCCGGGGCACACCCAGGGAGCTCGCTGGGCTCTGGGGGTGCCCTGGCGCAAAGTGGCTGAACCCCCCCTCTGCCTCCCCTCCCAGCAGACACATACGACGAGGTTGCTCAGTACTTGGACCATCTGCTACAGCGTACAGTTCCCCAGTCGAAACCTCCCCCACACCGCGCAGCGGGGAGGGCTGAGCGCTTCCGGCTGCTGTCCACACCACCCGCGACCTCATGTCCCTGGCGTACAAGGCCAAGGACCTTCATGTCCAGAGTGAGTGACCCCAGCACCTTTACCCAAGCCTGGGGTTGAGGCTGAGGTGCTTTGGGAGTTTTCCCAGCTGTGCAGTGCTGGGGGCCCTGTGGACTGCAGAGCGAGCCAGAGCCAACTGGGGCAAAGGCATGTTAAGTCCATCATGTTAGTCCCCAGCTATGAAGTATCTTGGAGTGGTACCTGTGCAGTCCTCATGGAAACTGCTGAACAATAAGGGATGGCAGTTCCCTGTGTTCCTCTAACCAGATGGGCGGAGGCTGCTTCTCCGTCAGCCGACTTCTCTGCAGGGGCTGCTGGGGCAAGCGAAGTGTCAGGTGTGAGGTGGTTTGGGGGCACAGCAGTGGTGGTTGGGGTTGAGAAGAGTCTGCGCCACCTTGGCTTCCTTTTAGACGTTGGGATGTATGTCCCCAGCAAGATCTTCCAGGCATCCAGCAATCAGTCAAGCTGCTGAGTTCACCCCACCAGCATGATGTGGATGGCAAGGTGAGCCCTGTCCTTCCCAGACCTGGCTGAGCAGTGCCATCCTGTCAACTGGAGCCGTAGGGTCCTTGCAAGGCTGCAAGGGGATGGCTTGCTTTTGGTGAGGTGGAATATCTGTGGGTGAATGGCCTTG
The DNA here is from genome assembly GCA_009769605.1 of Bucorvus abyssinicus. Classification (NCBI taxonomy): domain Eukaryota; kingdom Metazoa; phylum Chordata; class Aves; order Bucerotiformes; family Bucorvidae; genus Bucorvus; species Bucorvus abyssinicus. The sequence continues at coordinate 21,917 of CM020039.1, read as the reverse complement.
GCTCCATAGTCAGACTGCACTTGGTGTGGGGTGCTGGCAGTGTTAACCAGGAGCATGGGTCTCCCCCCAGAGCCACATGCCCTATGCAGAGATGAACCTGCCCGTGATGAGGATGGCAATGTGGACTGCAAGGCATTGGTGGACCAGCTGCGCATCTGCCCCACGCTGCAGGAGCAAGCGGACATCCTGTACATGCTCCACACCCTCAGGTAGGAGATGCTCCGACTCCTGCTGCTCACCGAGAAGAGAGAGAGTGCAGCCATGCGTATGTCCCAACCTGCAAAGCCGGAGAGCTGCCAGAGAGCTGCTGAGGGCAAATCGGTGGCTATAACCTGGCATCTCCTTTACTGCAGGGGGGCCCGAGTGCACACGGGGCTTGATGGTGAGCCTGGCCCCACCGTCAAGGAGCTCCCTCACTGAGCTATATGTTCGGGTGGGGGACACGCGCCAGTGGGCCTGCTCCGCTACATCTCTGGCATCCTCAAGAAGAAGGTGGAAGCTCTGGATGAGGTTAACAACTGTGAAGCCAGCCTCTAGTGGGCTGGGGGTCCATCGGGGAGGAGGCAGCAGAATGGGCAGGCAAACCATGGCTGCATCAGTTCTGTCTCCCTCTGCCCTGAGTGTTGGTGCTGCCTGGTGTGACCCTTCTGTCCCCAGGCCTGCACCGACCTCTATCTCACCAGAAGCACTTGACGGTGGGGCTGCCTACGGAGCCCCGTGAGAAGACGATCACCACGTGAGGTGGCACCTCTCCCTCCCCACAAATGCTGGGCTGGGCTGGGGCTGGGTGTGAGTGCTGCTCTGGAGTCTGTGGCAGGAGTGGCTCTGGCAGCTGTCCAGCCTGTATCTCTCCTCTCCGGGCTGTATGGGCCAGGAGAGCTGCAGGGCTCGCTTTGCTGCCTCTCACCTGCTCTGCCATTCACTCCTTTCCCAGCCCGATCCCCTACGAGGAGCTTGTTCGCCTCATTGATGAAGCCAGCGAGAAGAACCTCAGTGTGTCCATCCTCACCCAGGTGAGGGGCCAGGGCAGCACGGGACTCTCCAGCTGGGTGTCTGCCCTGGTGAGCAGCAGTGGGGTGATCTGCCTGTTCCCCTGCAGGAGATCATGGTGTACTTGGCCATGTACATGCGCACACAGCCCGCACTCTTCACGGAGATGTTCCGCATCCCGCATTGGGCTCATCATCCAAGTGATGGCAACGGATGGCTGCGCTCTCCCTGCGCTGCTCAGGTACATGCAGTGGGTTTAGCTCCCCAGCCAGGGAGGGTGCTGCGATGCTGGGGCCCTGCCAGCCAGGAAGAAGTGCTTGTTAAAGATGGGCAGCTCAGTGCCAGGATGAGGCACTGCAGGAAAGGACCAGGTCCTGCAGCTGGGACTGTTTTCAGGCAGCACAGGCGGGCGATTTCACTGTGGTCTCTAGGCATGGTCAGGCTGCTGTGGGCAAGAGTCCCTGTTGTAGGCAGCCCCTGGAGCTAGTGTACATGCTTGGAGGATGAGCATCTGTACCAGTGCTTCCCCTGCTAACAGAATGGGGTGCAGGACTGAAATGTCCAGCAGAGCTGTGAACTGGGGTACAACATCGCAACTCTGTTCTCTTCAGCTGGAGAAGCCACCGAGAACCTGATGAATCTCAGCCCATCAGACATGAAAAGGTCCTCTACCCACATCCTCTCTGGCAAGGAGTTTGGAGTGGAAAGGAGCGGTTGAGTCTCTCAGCAGGTTTGTGAGAGCATCTGTGGGCAAAGCTGGGTCCTGCTGTTCCAGGTGTTCCCACCCGTGGGGATGTCCCTGTCCTCCCACATGTTCAGCACAGTAGTGGTCCAGCGAGAAGCTGTGCTCTTCTAGCAGAGTGGTGCTGAGCTGATTTCTGGGGATCAAGCCCAAGTCCTGTGGGCTATTGGGGCTTTGCTTACTTTGGTACTTGGCCTGGTCAGGCCTGAATTGAAGCAGTTTTGTGCTGTGCTCATGGATCTCTGGTGCTGGTTGCTATAGAGGGCAAGGGTGTGCAGAGATACAAGTACCAAAGCAGTGACGAGGGACATCCATGTCCTGAGCCATGTACCCACTCTAGATCTCTCTTCTCTTCCAGTGCGATCGGGTTGACTCATCAGTCACCACCTCTGTCTGCATCTGTGAGGTGGAGGCTGTAGGGGTCACCAAACCTGAAGCGTGCCGGCATAGTCAGGCTGAAAAGTGAGATCAAGCAGGTGAGAACAGGTGGTGCAATGCTGCTCGTGGCCGGTTTTGTGGGTGACAGCAGGTCGGGACAGGCAGAATCGATGGGAGAGACAGGAGGGAGCTGTCTCCTGGGCTTCAGAAAGCTTACAGCTGCTCCCAGGAGCTCCTTTTGGCTCCAGTCCTGCTCTGGGGAGAGGATGGGGTGGGGGGAGGCTCTGGCAGTGGCAGTACCCAGGGAAGCACAGGGTTGCTTGAGAAGGCGCAGGCTGGGGAGGACCACGCAGTGTCCCAGTCATGGCTGGTGTCCTGGTGGGCCTCTTCCAGCAGCAGAATCTTCATTTCCTTCTTCTCTTTGCAGCAATTGGATAAACGTAGACAGTCTCTGACTGGGAGTAAGGTGAAGCCACCCTGGTCCTCCTGCAGCCTCAGCTGTTATCCCTCACGCCACACACCTAGGGCAGCTTCTGAGCATGCATGGTTAATGAGCTTTCCTAAACAAACCCTTAAGCGAGCTGCTGCAGCAATGAGCTGGCTTCCCTCTCGGCAGGCTCAGGGTTGCTCTGTTCAGATGGGCGAAGGATGTTGGCTCTCTGGGAAGAGGGTCAGCTTTGCTTAACATGCTGCAGGGGCCCAGGCTGGCACTGGCCCACAGCCTTCAGAGAGCTTCCCTTTGAGTGGGACATGCCGTGTTTTGGACTGGCAGGAAGGAAAGCTTCTCTAAGCCATGGGTGTATTGGCATTACAACCAACTGGGAGCTGTGCTCCATAGCTGCTGTAGTCAATAGATTCCATTATACCCACAAAAACTTGCTGAGCAGGATGGTGTGATGTTTGCAGTGCCACAACAGCAGTGTCCCTGCCAGGCAGTTCACTGGTGGTTACTAGATCCTGCCTGTGGCCTCCCCAGCTGTTTCTTCTCTGGAGGAAAAGGCTCCTGCCCAGCTACAAAGGACAAGGACCTCCTCTGGTTCCTGGCATGTGTCTAGGAGGGGTCCCACCCCCAAAGGGATGGGGCCTGTGGGGACTGGGCTGATGCAGCAGGTTATGGCTGACCTGTAGTGTGAAACCTGGCATAGCAAGGGACCATATATGTGGCGAGGAGGTTGTTCATGGGCAGTGACCTGCTGTCCCTTTGATCTTCCTGAGACTAAATCCCTGCCCATGCCAGCAGTCAACAAAGCAGTAGCAGCCCTGCCCTTGTCTGCTGGCCAGCAGAAGCCCGTTGCTACTGCGGCACTGGCATGTGGGGGCCCCACAGCAGCTCCGTGCCCTGATGCAGTCCTTCCCCTCTGATTGCTAACATGAGACCTTGCCGCAGCTCGCCTTTCAAAACTACCTCTCAATCTCCAGCTAACCTGCAGCCCCTGGGATAACTGCCCTGTGACCTGAGATCGATCCGTGCTGCCTGCTGCTTCGCTTGCCGTGGTGGCTGCCCGGCTCTGCCACAATCTGATTTTTGTCTCTCCCTTTCCTTTTCAGCCCCTCAGTTTGCAGTCCGGTGACACTGACCTGAAGTCCTCTCTGGTAACCCATGTTTGTTGGCTGCACACATAGGGACTTGTCCTGTTCGTGCCTGCAGAAAGGAGCTGTGCTGTGGGGGTGCTGCAGGGAGCTGGGGGCCGCAGGGTGGGCTTTGCTGGGGGGCAGGGTGTGGCAGCTCTGCCCTGGGAACCAGGCTGGGTGAGCACAAACTCTTGGGTAGCAGTGGGCTGCGTTTTTCTGAGGTATTAACTTTGCAGCAGTCTCTGTGGTCCTTGTTTGTCTGCCCAGTCCGCTGGGCACTCAGAGCTGCTGGCAAGGGCTCCTTTTCAAGCAATGCCGCAAGACCCAGGGCAGTAAGGACAGCCGTCAGGGCCAGTGGCAGCGGAGACGGCGGCTGGATGGGGCCCTCAACCGTGTCCCTGTTGGGCTTCTACCAGAAGGTCTGGAAGGTCCTGCAGAAGGTGAGCTGGACATCTGGCTGGCTCATTTCCATGCACATGAGCCTGTGGTCCCAGGCACCAGCCTTGCCAGCTGGACTTAAGCACCTGGGGCTGGTCCCTGATGTGTATAGATACATGCTTCATGGACAAGGCCTGCAGCTGGCCTTTGGAAAGCTGGGGAAAGACCTGGAGTTGCCTTGCAGGCACACAGGACCTACCTCGTACTGTGCTGACCCTTGCAGAGGGGGGACTAGTGTCTGCTGAGGTGCTCTTACGTTAGCCAGGCAGGGGCAGGGCTGAAGCCACAGCTGAAGCTGCCCCAGGCACAGCTCGTCCTCGGCATGGTAAGCCAGGGAGCATGGCCCCGTCCTGTGTGTGTGAGGGCTCCAGCTGATGCCAATTGATGGGAGTGACGCCGTGCAAAGTGTCAGGAGGTGGAGCTGGGTGTGTGGGCAGCATGCACCGGTGTTAAGTGGGAGTGAGTTGGTGGGCTGGACCTACATGTCTTAGCAGCGTGCATCTCCAGGCCACAACCCCAGTCTCTCCTTCTTGTTCTCCAGTGCCATGGTCTCTCTGTGGAGGGCTTTGTTCTCCCCTCTTCACAACCAGAGAGGTAGGAGTTTATGTAAAGGGGAACCAGGGCAGCTGTTGGGTGCTGGGTTGCCCTGAGCGTGAGTGCCCAGCACTGGGATAGCTCAGGACTTGTGCTGGCGATACGTGCTCTGGGTGCATTTGTTTCTCCTGCCTCACAGATGACCCCAGGGGAAATTAAGTTCGCTGTGCATGTGGAGTCGGTCCTCAACCGCGTGCCCCAGCCAGAGTACAGGCAACTGTTGGTGGAGGCTATCTTAGTGCTCACCATGCTGGTGGACATGGAGGTGCACACCATTGGCGGCATCGTCGCTGTGGAAAAGATCTTGCACATGGCCAACGACCTCTTCTACGAGGAGCAGTAGGGGCTAGGCCTCGCACAGGGGCCACAGCCTGCACCCAGGGCTGCTGGCTGCATTCCCCACAATACGCAGGGTTCACCCGCCTGGACGGTCCTGCCTGTTGTCCCTGCTGTGTTCATGGGGCACAGCAAAAATGTAGTTTCCTCCTGCTGCTCCCATCAGTGTGTCACTCTGCAAGTGCCACAGAAGATGCTTGGATGGAAGCTGGTGAGGAGGCTGCCCTTATTCCTAATGCTGCCTTTCTCCCTCTTGTCCAAAATCCAGAAGGCCCTGGGTGCCGACAACCACATGCTGGAGAAGGATCCACGACAGGCATCTGCAGCCTGCTGTACGACAGTGCGCCAAGCGGGCGGTTCGGCACCATGACTTACCTGTCCAAGTCGGTGGCCATGTACGTGTATGACCTCCTGCCCACAGATGGCTGCTCATGCAGTAGCTCTCGCAGCAACTCTTGCCAGGTTGCAGACGCCACACGAGGGTGGTTTCCTATAGCTTTTAAAGGATGGGCGTTAGGTTAGTTTGCAGACAGCCTGTGTGGCCGTCTCCTCCCGGTCCTGGCTCCCAAGGAGCTCTGCAGGAGGCTGGCCTCAGCCTGTGTGCAGCCTGTGGAGCGAGGGCTGGCAGGGAAAGGCTGAGCTTTGAGACCTGCTTGTGTTAGAAGTGTCTGCCTACACAGCTCCTTCTGGGCCATCACCCTGGAGCGGCCTGTGTCTGAGGGAGATGGAGCGTGCCCCTCACCAGGCAGCTGTGCTCGGCACCGCTGCGCTCCCCGGCCAGCTCAATGCTTTCCCTGCCTCCAGCAGATTTGAGGTTTGTAACCTGTTCTATGTGGCTTTTTATTCTGAATCTGGAGGGTTTTTACTAGTGTAGGCTGGAGCTCTTGTTCTTCCTGCTGCTGATGGAAGGGTTTTGTTAGAGTGGGTAGGGATGCTGCCTGAGCCTCTCTCCCAGCACACCCAAAATCAAAACAGTCCCACCCAGCCACAGCTGGGCTGCTTGGAACCCTGGCAGCCCATCACGTTTCCCTCAGGGTCCTGTGTGTGGTGCTGGGGAGGCTGTGGGAATCACCAAGCTGTAAGGACAGGGCTCCTGGCTGGCTGGGGGATGCCAGTGGCAGCCCCTCCATGCCATCTGCTCTGTCCCTGGCAGTGTTGCTATTGGCTAAGTCGCAGGTTCCCGAGTTCTACACACGCCCTGGGGAAGCAGCTCTGAGCTGGCTGCATGGCTCAGCATTAGCTGTGCCATCATCAGATGTGCTCTTAACGTTCAGCTCTGAGCTTCTGCCCCCAGCTCCCACAGCCTTGCACTGGAGAGGGGTGGTGTCTTCAGATGGGTCTCAGCTCCACTCTATCCTGCAGGTCAAACCCACATAGGATAGTGCCCAAACCAGGTGGTTGGACTGGTGGGGATCAGACACACACCACAAAGTGTGGGGGTCAGTGGCATCATAGAATCACAGACTGGTTTGGGTTGAAGGGTCCTTCAAAGCTCCCCCAGTCCAACCCCCTGCAGGGAGCAGGGACATCTGCAACCAGAGCAGATTGCTCAGAGCCCCAAGTTCCAACCTGACCTTGGATGGTGCCAGTGACGGGGCTTCTCCCACCTCTCTGGGCAACCTGGGCCGGTGTCTCAGCCACCCTCAGTGTAACAATTTCTTCCTTCTCTCTGGTCTGAATCTCCTCTTTCAGTTGAACCATCAGCCCCTGTCCTGTCCCAACAGCCCCTGATGAAAAGCCCCTCCCATCTTTCTGACAGACCCCTTGAGGCACTGACAGGCTGCACTAAGGTCTCCCTGGAGCCTGCTCTTCTCCAGGCTGAACACCCCCAACTCTCTCCCCCTGTCCTCCCCAGCAGAGGGGTTCCACCCTCGGATCATCCCTGTGGCCTCCTCTGGCCCCCCTGCAGCAGGTCCCTGACTCTGCTGTGCTGAGGAGCCCAGAGCTGCAGGGGGGTCTCCCCAGAGCAGAGCAGAGGGGGCAGGATCCCCTCCCCTCGACCTGCTGGCCACGCTGCTGGGGATGAGCCCAGCACACGAGGGGCTTCTGGGCTGCGAGTGCAACATTGCCAGCTCGTGTCCAGCCTTTCACCCACCAGCACCCCCAAGCCCTTCTCTGCAGGACTCTCCATCTCTTCATCCTCCAGCCTGGGCTGAATATTAGGGATTGCCACAACCGAGTGCAAGACCTTGCACTTGCCTCTTTGAACCTCATGAGGTTCACCCAGGTCCACTTCTCCAGCTTGTCCAGGTCCCCTCTGGATGGATCCTGTCCCTCAGGCATGTCATCTGTAAACTTGCTGAGGGTGCCCTCAATTCTGCTGTCTGTGTCACTGGTGAAGATATTAAACAGCACTGGTCCCAGTATGGACTCCTGAGGGACACCACTTGTCTCTGATCTCCATCTGGACATCAAGCTATTGACCACTACCCTCAGGATGCATCAGATCTTATCTGTCCAGTTAGAGAGAAGGATGTTCTAGGGGATTGTGTCAAAGGCCTTACAGAAGTCCAGATAGATGACGTCCACAGCTCTTCCTGTGTCCGCAGATGTAGTCACTCCATCCTAGAAGGCCACTGGGTTGGCCAGGCAGGACTTGCCCTTGATGAAGCCATACTGGCTGTCTTCAATCACCTCCCTGTCCTCCATGGGCCTTAGAGCTTCTCGGAGTATCTGTTCCAGGATCTTCCCAGGTACAGAGCTGAGGCTGACAGGTCGGTAGTTCTCAAGGTCCTCCTTTCTATGTTTTTTTAAAACTGGGTGCAATGTTTCCACTTTTCCAGTCACAAGAAACCTCCCTGACTGCCAGGACTTTACAGATACCATGGAGAGTGGTCTGGCAACTACATCAGCCAATTCCCTCAGGACTCTGGGCTGCATCTCATCAAGTCTCATAGACTTATGTGTGTTCAGGTTCCTCAGGTGGTCACAACCTAGATCTCACCAAATCTTGTGGTCCATCCACTCAGAAGGTGTGGGAAGAGAGGTTGCCAGTGAAGACTGAGGCAAAAAGGTTGAGTACCTCAGCCTTCTCCTTGTCTGTTGTAACCAGCTTGCCAGTCATGCTTATCATGGTGGGGAATATGCTTTCTTTGACCTTCCTTTTCTGGTTGACGTACCTATAGAAGCCCTTCTCATTATTCTTTGTGTTCCTTGACAAGTTCAGCTCCAGCCATGCCTTGTCCTTCCTGACCCCATCCCTACACAAGCAGACAGTGTTCCTGTACTCCTCCCAGGACCCCTGTCTGTGCTCCTACTGCCCATAGCATTTCCTCCTTGCCCTTTAGTTGACCAGCAGGTGACAATTCAGCCATGCTGGTCTCTTCCCCCTCCATTCTTCCTGGGCTCAACTTCAGTCCCAAGTTCTCTACCTCCCCCCACGAGCAGCACAGGGGGACAGGCAATGGGGACTGCAGTGACTCCGTTCCATGTTGTTTCTCCTGTGCCTTCCTCCTCACAGGGAGGACTCCTCACACTCTTCCCCTGCTCCAGCGTGGGGTCCCTCCCATGGCAGACAGTCCTCACAAACCTCTCCTGCACGAGTCCTTCCCATGGGCTGCAGTTCTTCATGAACTGCTCCAGTGTGGGTCCCCCATGGGGTGACAAGTCCTGCCAGCAAACCTGCTCCGGCATGGGCTCCTCTCTCCATGGGTCCACAGGTCCTGCCAGGTGCAGGACCTGCAAAGGTTCCCTTTGTTGCCTCAGTCTCTAATTCTCACCCGTAAGCTTTCAACCTGCTTGTGGCTATTCTTCAGGGACTGCATTATTCAGATTCCTCAGAAGGCGAGGGGTTCATCTGCTGCTCTGAGCGTGGACTTGCCTCCATTCACTCCTTTCATTGAAGCTGCTGCCTTCAGCCTGGCAGACGGAGGTACAGGATCTTCTTGATCTTGGTTTGGGTTTTTTTTGTTTCCTGGTGGCTGTCTCTGTCTCAAGCCCGGATGGCTGCATGTGTTTTGCGGGAGCTCCCTCTGGGATGCCACATCCGTTCTGGTGAGTGCAGAGGATATGGCTTTCTGTGGGTGCTTTTCTGCCAAGCTCCTTCTGAGAGGGTGATGATCACCAGCTGATCCCACTTCTTGAGATGGTCAGGTCACCATGCCCTTCCTCGGGAACCGACCCACTGCGCTCTGTTCGCTGCCTCTGGTCACAGTGCTCCCGGTCACCAGCCCGGCTTCTCTCCCTGTCCCGAGAAAACCAGGGGAAGCTGTATTGGGGGCCAGCGGGGCTCTGGCCAAGCGCAGGGAGCCCCAGCGGAAAAGCACTGGGCACCTTCTGGGGCGCAGCAGGGCTCAGGGCTGCATCCCCGCGGGGGCGTGGCGGGCGGTGGGTGCATGCAGACCCCGCGCCTTTTTTAACGACAATTACTACATTTTTAAAGAAAACCCACCCCACTGGCGCTGCGTGGAGCGGAGGCCCCCAATAAAACGTCTCTAACGCGAGTGTGCGGGCTGCTCCCCTCGCCGGGCCGGAGAGGGAAGGAGGAGGGAGGGGGGTGCCTGGCGGCGGCGGGGCGAGCCGGGGCGGCCCCGCGGGCACCGGCGGGGTGGGAGGGGGGGTGGGGCCGGGGCAGGCCCGCAGGCCGCCAGCACCGGCGGGGAGGGACTACGGCTCCCGCCATGCCCCGGGCCGGAGCGGCTCCTCCCGGCGTGCCCCGGGAAGGCGGCAGTGCCCGGGCCTCCCGGTGTGGCGGCCCCGATGGCGGCGGCGGCGCCGGTCTACGTGTACAGCCCGGAGTACGTTGGCCTCTGCGACTCCCTCTGCAAAGCGCCTAAGCGGGGTCAGCGCCGCGCCGGGGCCCTGCGGGGCAGGGCAGGGGGGTGTAACGGGTGAGGCCCGGGCTCGCAGGGGATCCCGGGAGGCTGCCCGGGAGTCCGGGTTCTCTGGGGAGGCGGCCGGCGCCTGGGACAGCGCGGGGGTGTGGGGAGCTTGGGGAAAGGGGCGGCGGCGGGGGGCATCCTGATCCGGGGCAGGAGGATGGTGGGGGCAGAGGGAGAACCCGCCTCTCCTCGTACACCACCTCCGGCAGGGCGGGGACTCGGGGCCGGCGCTGCCCAGGGTGCCCCCCCCCCCCCCCCCCCCCCCCCCCCCAGCAGCTGTCTCTGCTGCGCCTTCTCCCGCCGCCCCGGGCAGTGCCCCCGCCCTGCCGGGCTGAACACCCGCCGCGGGGGAGACTGCCCCGGGACTCAGCTCAGGCCGGTGCCAGTTCAGCGGCGCTGCTGGGAGCAGTCTCGGGCCCGCCTTCGAGCGAGTCGTCTAGCGCCCGGCTGCTGCACTTCTGTCCCCTGCCCGAGAGCTACTCTCATGGCCGTACTCTTTTTTTCAGGCCAGCATGGTACATTCGTTGATTGAAGCATATTCTTTGCTTGACCAGATGAAGTAAGTGCTCCCATTTTCTGTGAAGAGAATATTTTCTTCTCTCCTAAGGTTTGGAAAATGTAACTGCAGATCTTAAAACGGTCCCTGCTGGCAGCATGATTGTAGGAGCCCACAGAGGGTGTGGTTATGGGGTCTAAGGAAAGTGTGCTTGCTTTGCTAAATGGACAAGGTGATGGTAATTATGGCAGGTGTGATTTATGGTTACCCTTCCTAGTCCGATGGAGTACAAATGACCTCGAGCTTCCTCCATAGAGCATGCTCTCACCTGTGGCTCTTGTGGCTCTGAGCAGGAGTGATGACATAGAAACCATCCTTGCTGGCACTGCACCGAATCCACTGGCTAGTGCTGATGCTGAGAGAGACTGTGTTGTTTTCCTGTGTTATGGTTGATTTGGGGAGACTTCTTGTGCTTTTGGGAGAGAAACCCAGGTGAGGTCTGCAGTGGAAGAGTGAGAACCCTCCTCCCTCATTAGGTTCTTGATAGTGGGGGATATGAAGAGGGAAAAAAGGCTTAGCTTGGCTTCTCTTATGTAGTATCTCATAAAATCTTAAACAAAAAAATCACATGCTCCAGTTCAGCAGGGCCAGACTTTCTGGCCTTCTGGGACTTTTTTTAAAGGATTTTTTCTTTCTGGTCGTTTTGGTAGAGTGTGCTTGGGAATTGACTGCAGGTGCCAATACAGAGACAGACCCGAAGGGCTGTTTGCCTTGGCATGGGGCAAGCAGTGCCTGGCACCTGAGCTAGCCTGGAGCTAGGAGCTTCTTGCATTCTCCCAGTAGTGATGGAGCTGTCCTGCATGTGCCCCCAGAGTCTGAGGTTTGGGGAGGGTTTCCACATGTCACAAGATTTATTTAGTCAGATTGCAAAGTGCCCAAACCTAGGAAAGGTGATGTGTGAGTTGCTGAGGACAGAGACAGTCTCCGCTTTGAGTACAGGCGGAGTTAAGAGCAGGTAAGAGGTGCTGCTCAGCTCTTGACCCAGCAGGCTGGTGTCCTGCCACAGCACTGGGCTGGGACCAGACTTCTTCACTGTGTAATTTCTCTGTGTGTAGCCAGAATGTTGGATCTGATGGGGATTGCTCAAACTGAAAGAACATGCAGAAAAGGGAAAAAAAACCCTTGAAGCAAAGTGGAAAGGCTGATGCAGGCAGCACCTGCAGGTGTTCCTTGTTGGGGTGGGCACAGCAGAGAGTGCCAGGCTGGGGGAAATGCCTACCCCAGCTCAGCTGACCAGCTCTCTCACTCGAAGCGACAGTCCAGTGAGAGAGGAGGAGAGGAGTTTGTTTGCTTTTTCAACAGTACCTGACAAAAGAAGGCTCCTAGTCTGAGGAGGTTAAAGCTGGGCGTTCCAGCTGAATGTGGAGCCTCTCATCCTGATGTGCTCCCTCCTTCCTCTCTGCCTAGCATAGTCAAGCCAAAAGTGGCCTCCATGGAGGAGATGGCGAGCTTTCACACAGACGCCTACCTGCAGCACCTGCAGAAGGTCAGTGAGGAGGGGGACGATGACCATCCGGAGTCTGTGGAGTATGGACTGGGTAAGGACGTGTATCTTCAGTGAGAGATTTACTGAATACGAGGCCCAGGTTGCTTTTTGCTGGAGCTGAGGTTAGACAGAGTGGTGAGCTCAGATGGGCTGCTGGGCTGTTGGTGAAGGGAAACAGTCTTTGATGGGGCGTTGCTGAACCTGTCGGCCAGCAGCCACCCATCAAACGGATGTTTTCTCTGTTGCCAGCAGAGGGTACCAGCAGCTTCACGCTGCTGCTCGGGGCAGCTCGGCCTGTCCCTTGCACACTGGGAGCCAGTGCCTTTTGCTGCTGCTCTGAAGATCTCAGGCAGGAGAGAAGGCCTTCACATGCTGCCCTTGGGACGGAGCTGAGGCTGGCTGCCACAAGCCTGCTGTGGTGGATGGCATATGTGTACAACAGCCTGAGGCCACAGCCAGGCACCAGAGCGGCTGCTGTTTGCTTACACCTGGAGCAGAGAGCTCTTGTCTGCCTGGACTTAAGACAGCCTGAGCAATGCAGTAGTTAAAGCAGGTGGCTGTGGATGCTGTCTCCTTGGCTTAGGGAAATTAATTAAATTTATTGCCAATTAATAACAGGGTAGGATAGTGAGAATTGAAAACAAAACTAAAATCACCTTCTGCCCACCCCTCCCTTCTTCTCGGACTCAGCTTCACCCCCAGCTCTTCTCCCTTCCTCCATCCTGAGCTGTGCAAGTGGTCAGGCAATGGGGGTTGTGGTCAGTCCATCACACATCTCTGCAGCTCTTTCTTCCTCACACTGTTCCCCTGCTCCAGCGTGGGGTCCCTCCCATGGCAGACAGTCCTCACAAACCTCTCCTGCACAAGTCCTTCCCATGGGCTGCAGTTCTTCATGAACTGCTCCAGTGTGGGTCCCCCATGGGGTGACAAGTCCTGCCAGCAAACCTGCTCCGGCATGGGCTCCTCTCTCCATGGGTCCACAGGTCCTGCCAGGAGCCTGCTCCAGCGTGGGCTTCCCACAGGGTCACAGCCTACTTCATGTCTCCACCTGCTCTGCTGTGGACCACCATGGACTGCAGGGGGACAGCCTGCCTCACCATGGTCTACACCACAGGCTGCAGGGGAATCTCTGCTCCTGTGCCTGGAGCAACAACTCCTCCTCCTCCTTATTCACTGACCTTGGTGTCTGCAGGGCTGTTTCTCTTGCATATTCTTGATCCTCTCTCCTAGCTGCTGTGCAGTGTTTTTTACCCTTTCTTCACCAAGTTATCAGGGAGGTGCTACCACCATCGCTGATGGGCTCAGTCGTGGCCAGTGGTGGGTCCGTCTTGGAGCTATTTCTGTCCAACATGGGTGCAGCTCCTGGTGTCTTCTCACAGAAGCCACCCCTGCAGCTCTCCTGTACTACCATGCAAACCCAATACAATTTTTTTCCTACTTATGTCCCCTGTATCTGCTGTGTGAGTCTGAATCTGAATCCTGTTGTGAGGGTTTTGTGCCATGGCTTTTTCATTGTGCCTGAAACAGAAAGTTAGAGCGGCAGTTAAAGAGAGAGCGCTCAAAACAAAGGGACTCTGCTTCCCCCAGAGGAAAAGGCCTGTTGTATCTGACCCGTGGACTCTTACCTGCAGGTTATGACTGTCCGGCTAGTGAAGGGATCTTTGAGTATGCGGCAGCTGTGGGAGGAGCCACCATCACTGCAGCCCAGTGCCTGCTGGACGGCAAGTGCAAGGTAGCAATTAACTGGCCTGGAGGGTGGCATCATGCAAAGAAGTAAGAAAACAATCTCTTCCCTTGTGTTTTCTCACCCGGTGTCTGAACCCAGCCTCCTAGCTCCTAGCTTCCCTGCAAACCTTCCGGGTGTGGTGATCCAGCTGGAAGAGAGAGCAAAGGGTGAGAGGGCTGAGGGAAGGTCAGAGGAGGATAGGAAAGAAGCCGAGTGTAGGGCAGAGGCCTGAGAGTTGGCTGGTTACTGCCCAGTCCTGGTGATATCATGGGCTGCAGTGCGGTATGATGGGTATGAGGTGGATGTTTTCAGAGGTGTCCCGCCATCCATCAATGTTTGGTTATCTCTGAAAGTTCGAGTGAGGGTTGATCTTGAGTCCATGGGGAAGGGCTGAGGAGAGGCAAATGATTGGTGTCACTTCCAACCCAAGAGAATGGGAACACAGCAATGTGTTGTCCAAACTGTTTTGTGTGGCTTTTTTGGTCTCTTAATAAGAGGTCTGAAACAGTGTAGCACTGACCTCTGGTTTTCCCCATGCTGTTTGGTGGCTATTTGGACCAAGTTGTAATGTCAGTAATGATCTTGCAGAGCAACAGGAGAGGGAGTAAAAATTTCTTACCTGAATCCTGTCACTCTGTAGTGGTAAAATAATTTGTTTCCATGTCTTCCCCATTTTCTATGGGTGTATGTTTTATTTTGTGTCCCCTATCTCCCAAAACATGAGGCCTATCTGCAAACACAGACAGGACAGCACCCTTCCTTGTCCCCAGCTAACCGGCCTTTGCAGCGCTGTTCTGTTTCCCGGGGGAGCCCCAGAAATCAGCGTGAACCACACTGTCTAACCCTAACAACTTGCACGTGAGTGTACAGGTCTCTCTTGCTCCAGTGACTTTTCTGACCTGGCAGAGCCACTCTGGAGGTCTAACAGTAGTGTGCAAATGCCAGCGACGGCAGCGTCTCATCAGGACCTTTTTCCTGGTCAGCACTTTGCTGAACGTGGGTTCAGCTATGGCTTGCTGAGAAAGGAGAGAGTTTAGTGTGGCTGAGCTGAGCCCTCTTGCTCTTTGCAGGTGGGATGGCTTTTGAAAAAGCTTCTGTTCTCTTTTATCTTGATTGCATGGTTTATAAAATGCCTGTAACAGAGGAAATCTTGGCCATGCTTTGAGCTGCTCCTGATCCCTCCCTTGGTCGCTGACGGGCCTCGGCCAGGCTCTTCGTCCTCCTCTGTGCCCCTGCGAGGTGGACACTTGCGTTGTAAAAGTGACGATGCTGTGATCCGTGGCGATTGCATTGGCAATATTCAACCTCACAGATACTGTTTTCACAGAGATGAAGCTTCTGGCTTCTGTTACCTGAACGACGCTGTCTTGGGGATCCTGCGGCTGCGCCAGAAATTTGACCGTGTCCTTTATATCGATTTGGATTTGCATCATGGGGATGGTAAGGCTCATCGCAGACTGCAAGCTGCACAGACTCAGGGGAGGGAATGGGAGAAGCCAAGGCCTGCTGCAACAGCCGGTGCTTTGTCTCCTTTCAGTACAGTCAAGTTACCTCAGTCAATTTCTGCCTTGACCTGGTTTATGGATTTGCCCTGTGCTGCTCATCAGACCTCTCTTGAGGGTCTGGGTAGCGGTCTTGTACCTATAGCAACAATCAGTATGTTCCCATTCCAGTAATCCCCTCTCCAGGAAAGACTTACCCCAGTCCCTTGTCTCCCATCCTGGCAGAACAGCTGCTGACAGTGTCTAATTTTTTAATGCCACCGGTGCAAGAGGGGAGCAGTCAGTAGTAAATGGTGCTTTTAAAGGAAGGCTTGATGCTATAAAACTGAAGCCAGAGCTGGCCTTGCTGAAACTGTTCTCTCCTTCAGGGACATTATTTCAACACCATTTAACATTTCCTGCTCTCCCGTATTTTATGGTGTGTTTCATTTTGTTGTGTTTTCCCCCTACATTTTGTTTTCTATTAAGTTTCCTGTCACTTCTTTTTCCCACCCCCACTATTTTAATATGTCTTTAAGGAAGGGGGAAAAAAAAGGCATGTTGGACTGCAGCATTGCTGAAAAAAAGCGAGAGAGCCTGGCAGTTCTGGTTCTAATCAGAGCCAAGCGGCATCCCTGCTCAGCTCCACCCCCAGCCTTGCAGGCCAAGAAGTGCAGACAAGTGCTGCTGATGTGGGCATTGACCCGAGGTATCAGGATCCATCGGGTATTAATTAGCATGAGACCCACCAAATTCATTTCAGTTGTGACCTTTGCTGTGGTTGAATTCGAGTCTCTGTTGATTAAGGGTGGATTTATTGAGCCACATCTGTTTTTCTGCTTTCTTCATTCTCTTCTGGCTTGCTCGCTGCCCCAGGTTTATCAAGTGGCTCATTTGTGTGTTTAGGCTGTCATTTATGTGAATGAGACATGAAAACTTTTTCCTCTTCCCTTTTCTGATAGGAGTTGAAGATGCCTTTAGCTTCACGTCGAAAGTCATGACTGTTTCTCTGCATAAGTTTTCACCAGGATTTTTCCCAGGCAAGTTGAACTTCTGAGGCTCATGCGGTTCATACATCACCGACAAGGCCTCAGCAAAGGCGGGTCCTACCCCTTCTTTGCAGCAGAGGCATCTTGCAGCCTCTCCTGTTGACCCAGGAGAAGGAAAGAGGAGGGAACTACAAGTTTGGCGTTTCCACCGTTCTGGTTGTGGGCAAGCTCTGGGCAGCGCCGCTGCTGGGCAGCCTCCTGCAGCCCTTGAAAGCTGCATGACAGAATTAGACAGAAGGCGAGAACCTGGCCCCTCGAACCTCTACTTTACTAGTGGTGGCAAGTGGACTTCTCCGTAAGCGTGCCAAACGTGCTGGCTCTCTGTTCTCATCTGAGATGTCCCACGTGTTTTTCATGCTGCTCATCCCCTTTCCTTCATAAATTAACCATGGGCTGTTTCTGTGTTTCAGGCACCGGTGATGTGACTGATGTTGGCCTGGGGAAAGGTCGGTATTATAGCGTGAATGTACCTATCCAAGATGGCATTCAGGATGAGAAATACTATCAGATCTGTGAAACGTAAGCCCTCTTGTTTTGATGCCGTTTACTTGGATGGGATTTTAGAGAACAGAGACTGCACAGGTTTTGATTATTTACTATTTCTAATTACAGGCTTCCTTAAGGCTTGCCCCTTCCCCTGTTACAGTTTTTGATTGTGATGAACATGGATCTTAAGAGGTCTCAGGGGTCTTGTCCAAATCCTTAGGTAAACTGAATATACAGTAGGGCATTTGTGGGTGCCTGGAGGATCTCTTACTCACAAGTCAGCCTTGTGTATTTGAGACTGAGAAGGGGCAAGTACTTTTAACCTGTGGACTTAGGGCTAAATGCTTTGTCTTCAAATAAATGCTCTAACTCTGACCATCTGTGGGAGATATGCTTGGGGCTGAGCTAAAAGTGTTTTCTGAGCACCTTTTGTCTGTGCTGGAAGAATGAAAGGCTGAATGTCTGCCATGTGGTAATGGACATCACAAGCTATTGCCCATGTCAAAACTGGGCTGCAGGGCTTGTTCTATTCAAGGGAAGAGGAGCCTCATCACAGGGCTGTAGGACGCGGTAGCACAGCTGCCTTTCTGCTCTTTACAGTTGAGAGCTGAAACCTCTCCAGATTTCTAGCCCGTTAGGGCAGTCATGCTGTGGCTGTGCGTCCTGCTAGCTTGTTGGTGCTTGTCACTGCTGGTGGTAGAGCAGCCCTCTTCCTGCTGGGGGATGAGTTTCCAACAGGCAGGGCAGCTTTAGGGGCTGAGCAGGGGTTAGGAGCCCGGGCAGGAGTAGCCTGTTGCATGGATTCTTTGTTGAAGGACATCAAAACCTATCATAGGCATTGCGTCCCAAACCCATGGTGGGATTGGAGTGCCAGACTCCCTCCAACATGGGTTTCTGCAGGCTGACTACGCCCTGTACCGAGCATTTCCTTGTATGCTTCCGTGTCCCCTGCTGGTAAGAGGAGATCTGCTCCTTGGCAGCCCTCTGCTCCTTGTCGAGGCGCTCCCAGATCAGGCCTTCCTGGAGCAAAAAGCCGGAGAGATGCTGTGCAAAACAGTCTCGTCTCCCTCGGCGCCAGACAGAACTGCCTCCGCAGTCTCTGTGGAGGCTGATCTGGTGCAGCACGGCGATCCAAATAAACAGGGAGGAAGTTTGCTCTTGGCGTCTTGGAGCATGTGCACTTCGAACTTCCCTGAACTTGTTGGTTAGTTTGGGAACAGAAAGAGGGCAGAATGTCCCCTTTGCACGTGTCAGAGGAGTGCACAGCCCAGACCACATGGTCCTTGCTGGCCATGCTCTGCCCTGGCTCAGTGATGGGGCTGCCATTCCCCTGGAGCCAACTGACACAGGTCAGAGGTTCCCGTGCAGCTGTGAGAGATCCTTACCATGATCTTGGTGCATCTTGATGCAAGGTCAGGTGTCTATCTCCATTGCAGGAGTTCCCAGACAAGCTTGGAGCTCTGATGGTGTGACTGAGCTGGTCTCCCTGAGGGATGCTGCCACAAGGGGAGGAGCCCCATTCCCACTGCCTTACTCTTGGCTGCCCACTCCTTTTCCCCCTTTTCCTTGCCATGAACCAGTTCAGGGAGTTAACCTAGCAGAAAACTAACCTTGCTAAGCAACTTTCTGCTAGTTCAGGTCTCTGCAACTGCACACTGTGGGATCAAAGCAGCTCCATCATAAGCAAAAGGAAGGAGCTGGGAAGTATGGGTGGAAGGGACTACCTGCTGCTGTACGGTCAGTTTAGCTTTATTGTCAGCTCAAGCTTGTAGCCTGCATGCGTGTGAGGGTCCAACAGCATCTGGATGGATCTGTGGCTGCAGAGCAGTCCTGCTGATTTCCTGAAACACCAGAAAGAATTACTCTGTTTCTGAGCACAGTGTGGGGCAAGAAGGGGGCTAAGCCACCCTTATGCATTAACAGTGGTCCCAGCAGCTGGAGACAAATGCTGTTGTGTCAAGGAGATGTTTATCATTTAGGCAATGTCTGCAATGTACTTTGGAAATAAAAAGCCCTGGAAGAGAGTGAACTTTGTTTAAAACTCCTTATGCAGCCAGTAAAAATCTGCAGGGATGGGCTAAAAGGCTCTTCTCCATCCTCACTGGGAGACCTTGCTGAGCAGTAGTAGGAAACGTTGGCCTGAAGTGAGTTTCACTGGGGAAGTAGTAGAAGGACTTGGTGGAAGTGGCTGTCCTTGCACAGTGAGATCGGTGAGGCAGCAGGGGACCCCTAGTCTTTGCTAGCAAGATGTAAACCTTCATCTCTATGTTATTTCACATGCGTCTGTCCATTTCTGGTGGATCCATGAGGAAGGTAAGGCTTCCTAGGGGAAAAGTGAGCTGTTTGAACTGGTCCATGTCAGCTGTCTGTCTAGCAGAAGTGGAGAAGCCTGTCCGAGGGACATGGGAGAAGGGGGACAAAGAGAGCTCACAGGAGTTAGATGTGCTTGCAGAGATCTAAGTGCAGGTAACAAAAGACCTCACCAGCAGCAGAAGCCAAGTGTCAAGAAGCCCTACAGTGTTTGAAGAAAGCCGTTTCAGTGCTTCTTAATCTGGGGAAGGGTAGTGCAGCATGGGCCATGGGCAGAGGTGGAAGCCCCTCTCATCCACCCCATCCTTGACTTCTGCAGAAGAGAGGCTGACTTTGGGTCCGCTTCAAGAAAGAAGCTTATGCTGATTTGACTGCTTTTTCTTTGCCAGTGTGATTTTCACCATCTGCCTCAGTTTGCTTAGCTTGGTGGGACTGTGTGGACAACATGGCCTGGTAACCGTCAAAACATGAGTGATGTGTGTAGCTGTCGGCTGCCAGGCCCTGATGGGTACCTGGGGTGCTGGAGCCAGGCTTTCAGCACGTTCAGCCTGTGCTGCCATACCCAGGGTGAACGCGAATACTGAATGGAAATCCTGTTTTCCTCCAGGCTCACATATTTGGTCTGAGGGGGATTGATTTTTTTTCCAGAGTGTTGTGTTTTTTTTTTTTTTTTTTTTGGTCACTGGTTGAATTTTTTTTCCCTGGGGTGCCTGTATTTCAGTAGTGAATTTGTGGTGCTTGTAGACCTGATGGCCTCAGCCCTGCAGGCATCTGCCTTGGCAGACCAAGGAGCTCAGTGGTGTTCCTTGTCTGGATGCAGTGACTGGCTGAGTTTCTTGGGCTGAGTGCTGGTAAATGCAAGCTCTTTGTCGTGGAGAAGCAGCGCTCTGGTTTGGCACCGCAGTGGTTTCTAATTGGATATCAAATAAGAACTGGCGATGCTTAGGTCCTCTTAACCAAGGCAAAAGCATTTATTCCAGGAATCACATCTGGTTTTACTTTAGCAAAATAAAAGCACTGTTGTGAAAGGAACATGTTTTTCTCTGTTGTTTGCCTTGTTTGGACTTTGAAGTGCAGTGCTGGGAACAGGACTGTTCCTTTTGTAGTGCTGGTAATAGTAAAAATCTCCTGAAGCAAAGTCAATGTCTGATATGCCCAATCACCTTCTGCAAGAGATAATACTTCTAATAAACTAATGCCAGGACACTGGCCCTGCTGCACCACAGCATTCGCTAGAGCCGAGGGAAATGTATTTCTGCCTCAAGAGCTATATGGGAGAGGAGAGTGAGAACCTGGACCAAGCCTTCCTTTGTTCGCCCTGTCCTGGACTGAGTTTAGGATTGTTGTTTTGACAGTTCCTGCTCTTCACTGTGACTTTTACAGGGGAGAAAAGCCCCTGGATTTGGCTTGCAGCCCTTACGAGGGCCCAGAGCCAAGCCACCAGCATCCCTCTGAGCCGCGTTTGCAGTAACCGC
Organism: Bucorvus abyssinicus; assembly: GCA_009769605.1. Classification (NCBI taxonomy): domain Eukaryota; kingdom Metazoa; phylum Chordata; class Aves; order Bucerotiformes; family Bucorvidae; genus Bucorvus; species Bucorvus abyssinicus. Next base: position 1,478 of record CM020039.1, on the reverse strand, counting down.
CACCACTTCTCTCCACAGCGTGCTGAAGGAGGTGTACACTGCGTTCAACCCCGATGCAGTTGTGCTGCAGCTGGGGGCAGACACCATTGCTGGAGATCCCATGTGCTCGTTCAACATGACGCCCGAGGGAGTGGGCAAGTGCCTGAAGTATGTCCTGCAGTGGCAGCTGGCAACTCTCATCCTGGGAGGAGGTGAGTGCGGGTGTGTCCTGCTGTTCACATGCTGCATGACCAGCTGCTTGTTCAGCGGGGAGAGCACAGGATAGGCTTTATCAACAGAGCATTTCAGAATAGCAAAACCCACTGTGTGCCAGGGAGAGCCCCCCAGCTCTGTGCCTGGAGCCACATCAGCTCTAGCTGTTGTTGGTTTTGAGGTGGGGGCAGGCAGGTATAGCATGCTAAACCTAAAATTTGATGTGCCTAATGCACTTTGTTTTGGAAAGGTGATGAGCGTTCAGTCCTGCCGTGGTGTGTCTGTGGATGTGCTGGGGAGGGTACCTGTCAGGCAAAAAAACTGCAAAACATTTGTCAAAAAATGAGACAACTCTTTGTCACTCGTGAAAATACCAAAGGAGTGTCCAACCACTGCAGCCTGTGGAAGCATTTGAAGTAGGAATTGAGGGAGGAGTCAATCCTTGGGAAAAAAAAAAGGAAAAAAAAAAAAAAAACCAAAACAGCAACAACAAAAAAAACCCATAAAACAAACCAAAGTTGAAAAATACGGTCTCTCTCTTTTCAAGGTGTTTTTCTCTCTTACTATTTTAATTGGCTTTGCTGGAAAAAAAAATTTATTCTGAGTCTTTTGCAGGATTGCTTTCAGCTAAGATTTCTCCTTGTGAGTTCACGTACCATTACCATGGAGATGACCATTAGTGTAATGACTGTGAAACCTCATTTACTTGTGAAGCTGTTGCAAGTTGTACTAATGAGCTCCATATTTGTCCTCTTGAACATGGAAGTGCTGAAGAGCTCACCAGCGAATGACTGGGTCTCTGTATTTTAGGTTATGGGTCAAAGGCTGGCGTTAAAAACCAGGAATGCCCTGTCTCCACTGCTGCCCTTGCACTTCTCTCCCCATTACCTGTGAACACCCTCCCTTGAAACCAGGAGAGAGCCCAGCGCATGGTGCTGGGTCTGAGATGGTGGCTGGAGGAGCCTGGCCTGTGCTGCACTGGCTGTAACTGGCGTTCGGTTTGGGAGGTCTGCCCTTGCATACAGTAGCCAGCAGGTGCAAAATGCAGTTTTTGGGCACAGCTTGAGTGGACGAAATAAGCTGCATTCATGTAAACTGCGTGGGTTGCCTCCACGATTTGTTCCTTACACTGAAATCTCTCCCTCTCTCTTCCCTTTCCTGACTCTTCCTGCTCGAAAAAATCAACATTCTTGCTGGAGACAGGAGGCTACAACCTTGCCAACACAGCTCGCTGCTGGACGTACTTGACTGGAGTCATCCTTGGGAGAACGCTGTCCTCTGAGATC